>BSYR01000010.1:55525000-64697500 GCA_030270665.1 Hibiscus trionum | reverse complement strand
GCTTGTTTGCGACTAGCAGTAGCTGGCAACGGTCTTTGACACTTAGCTGAAGAGGCCTAAGGCTGGTCTATTTCCTCTCGTACCATGCTTGTTGAAAGCTCCTTGCCTGTAAACAGAATAATATCAGACATGATCAATAGCTCTTACAGAAGGCAATGTTAATTGACGAGGAATCAGCTAGAGAATCAGCAGTTACTCTTCTTACTGTTCTCGAATCCCCAGCTATTGACTCAGCTGCTATTGAATCCAAGCCGGTTAGAATGGACCCTTTTGAATGGGAAGAGGAAAGGAGATAGAGCCACGAAGAAAAGAAAACCTTCATAAACACGAGATGAGACAAAAAGAAAGAGAGATCGATTCATTAGGCCTTCTAGAGATCAAGATGTGAGAAAGAGTCAGTGACTGAGGGTATAAAAAAAAGATAGTACAGACAAAACCATTAGAGCTAAGTCCGGATAAAAGGAAGAAGACGACGCTAGATAAGAAGTTCTTGGAGGAAGAGTAGCTCTTGTGTCTTTCCCGGCAATGTCAGATCAGGAAGAGCTGGCTTGACTTTATTATTGTCTTTCTTTTATTCTATGCTCTTTAGTGAGGGAGGTTTACATGTGCTCGCTTCCTGAAGCGAGGGAGGAAGAATAGATAGAAAGAAAATGGGCTACTTTCTTCCTTCGAGTTCGATCCCCGTACTGTGCCTATTCACTCTTCCTAAGGCTTTCGAGAAGGGATTGATTCTATTCACAGATAGCTTTCCTTCTTGTCCACGCTTTGAAGGCTATGAGACAGATTCACAGTAAGCAAGCTCTTGCTTATCCCCCCTTGACATCTATTCATGCTTGGCACACTAAGAGAGGAAGACAGGAGAAGATTTCTTTTCTTCCAGCTTCCAAAAAAAGCCCAAAAAAGCCATCTTTCGTGGGGTTGATGTGTGATTGCCTATTGAAGGACTTTCTCGGGCCTTTTCTTTTGGCGTATCCTTTTTTGGTAGGTTTTTACTAGAAGAGGGAGTGTCGAGTCACATAAGAAGCGATTATTCTTGTTGAGGGCGCCTCTGCCCGTGGGCTTTGGAAAACTCTTTTGCTCTAACTCGGATAAGGTTCTTAAAGTAGCTGATGATCTCTTGTTCACTGTACGTACTGAAAAGAACAACAGAAAGCCGTAGCCAAATAGATCTTGCTTGAAGAAAGGAGCGTAGTTAGAAAGGCAGAAAGACTCCTTTCATCACCCATCTTGGCCTTATGTTTCTCTGAGCCGCGAAAGCTCTCTCTTCTCTCTCTTACTTAATTAGTAGTTTGCTGTAATAAGAAAGGTGTTGCTATTCAACGATGCGGCAAATCATCTATTCCATAAAAACTCACTTAACAATTTCTCATTCACACCGCCCGACTAGTGCGCAATAAAGACCAAGGCAAAGCCTTTTATTTCGAATTCAAGAATTCTGAGGGAAGTGCTATTCAATTGACCATGAGGCTCTACCCTTCCTTTCCTTACCGAATTCATTCTAGGCGAAAGAGTCTCGCGCCAGGAGCGCTGCTGTAAGCAGTTATGATCTCAAGCACCTAACCTTTGTTGTGAGGACTTATTCGCCATCGGCCGGTAATACCCAATTCGCGTAAAGAGAGGGCGCCTTACTAAATAGGGGCACTTAGCTTTCCCACGGAGGTCAGTGAGAAGCTTGTAAGTTCTGCTTTAAGCTATGGGCTTCCCTAGAGGGATGAGGTGGTCGTACCGCTTCTGGGACCACGATATGCACCACCAGGGGCTGTTTTTTCGACAGGAGTTTGATACCGTAAGCTTTTCTTCTGTGATATTTCCTTCTTTGTTTGTTTTGGGTCGCTCCATCACTCACTCCGCTATAAGAATTGAGTAAGCCGATCTCGACTTCTCATAGACTGGATTGTCAGAATCTGCTCGCAAACAAACTTGCTTCTTGCTCATGTACTCGTAAGGTATCCCTTAATCTTTAGCCTCTTCTTGATCAGGGTTTCCCCCTTCCTTTAGTATTTCTAATAAATAGAAGCAGATATAGTTAACCGAAGGCCTTTTGACTGTTATAGTCTCTCTCTTGGACTCTTCTCACGAATTGGATTCGAACCACCACAACCAAGAAGGCCCTACTTGACCAAGCAAATAGTAGATCGTGAGTTCTTAGGAACACACACACCTCTATTAGGGGATCGGCTCGAACGCTGAACTTACCACTTTGAGCCCCCGAAAGAAGGCTTTCCTAACAAAAGATGTCTCTCCATCAGTCTGAAACCTAAACCTCCGAATCCGAATAATGTGCCATGCTGATCCTCTAAGAAAAGTTAAGTTCTGCAGAGTCACAAAGATCTTGATCCCCAAAAAGACTAAGGCGGTTCCAAGGCGAGGGAGAGTCCCTGATGTGCCCTGTACCTGGTCCTTGCTATCTCTTCTACGGCTTTCCGCCTCCTCTTCAGAAGCGACATCCTTTTGGTGACTTTATGGGCTAAAGCGAATGAACGAAACCAAAGAGTCAGATTCGGGAAATCGGTAAACTAACCTACGGGAGTCTTAAAATCCGGTGGAACCGAAAGAACGCGAAGAAGGCCTGGGAAGCTTAAAGCATCAAGGACCACACGCGGAGCATCCATGAAGAGAAAGATTCAGCCGTGAAAATACGGGCCGGCATCCTTAGAGCGAAAGGGACTTTCCTTTGGGGGGCTTTTTCCATATCTCCCGAGCTAACTCAGTATATATGGAACGAGAAGGACTTTTATGATATGACACAGGTCGAGGTCGAAATGGGGTGTATGTATTGTATTTCCCTCCTCACCGTAAGCTGCCTTGTCCCCCCTCAACTATAAAAAAGATACACATACCATGGACTCTGGCCTAAGGGCTTTCGTCCCCGCGCAATTCAGCTCTTCTGTAACGGTAAGGAACCACCACTATCTTCTGGCTCTGAGGCGGAATTGGCATCGTGCTGCCAGAGGAAAGCGAATGTACGAGAGTCGCTTCCAACCCCTGCTTAGAAAGCGAAAGCGAAAGGAAAGAGAAGAGCATATAGAGTAAGGGCTTGATGCGGTCTATGATTGGTTGGGGTATAGGCCTCTGATTAGGATGAGTAAAGTGATCAGTCAAGATGTTGGACATAGGGTTAAGCCAACGACCTTTATCACGGTGGGTGAAGAAGATATTAGCCTCCCTTATGATCTGGAACACAGCTCTATGTGAAAAAGGTGCTTTGCATAAGGTCTAGTTCCTTGGGCACTGGATTGGCGACGGCATGAGTTGGTTGGATCAAGAGAAGGTGCGTGCAAGCCGTGGTGGACTGGGAGACGCCACGAAAGGAAGGATGGTGTCCATCTAGTGTGAAGACTAAAAAGATACTTCATCTCCCTTATGTCAAAAATGGTGAAAACGAAGGAAGCGAAGGAAGATAGAATATCGAGTGATAAGTCGCAGCTTTTGAGCAAACCAACTTCCCCGAGCAGGGGGTAGAACCATCGGGTGTCATCTTTTCGTTTCCACTTCCTTTCATTACTTAGAAGAAATAAAGGCTAGTTTATGGGCCTATTTCGAGTACCGTCTTACTTATTCTAAGATAGATAGAACCATTACAAGACTCCATCACACTGACTGACTCTTGCTAAATCGACTTCAAATTCTAAATCTTGGAGAGAAATTTTACCAGGAGCGAAAGCCACTCAGATTGCTTGGCTATCAAGCTCACAACCAGTGAAAGTCCTTAGGAGAAATCTCTTTTTGAATTTTGTTTGACAGTTAGTCCGCTTAGGTTTTGGCAATTTTGAAAGATAGATTTTTTATTAGATTAGCCATCCCCACGGGCTTCCTCTTCTAGCCTTGAAGAAAGCGCTGGACAGAATATACTCTCTCTTACGCTTTCGCAATTTGACTCTCTCTTATAACTAATACCAGAGTAGAGTGGAGGGAAAAGCTTTAGCTCGAATTCTCGCTTTGGTACAAAATTGAGAAGTCCGCTGACTTTACTTACGATGATTGATTCTTACAAAACTAGAAGATAGCGTGATTAAGAGATAAGAGAAGGTACTCCTTCAAGTTCAAGAGACTCCGATGAACCTTTATTCTAGTTAGGAGATTAGTTACATACATTATTATTTGAAGAAAAGGAACCAGGTCATAATAAGAGATTAACAAACGATGATTCCTTGTCTGACTAGAAGCATGTCACTAGAAGGTATTTAGATCATTCCCAGTTTTAGCATCTACTTTTCTCGGGATGGGGAATAGATCAGAGGGAATAAAAGGAGTTCCCGACCCCTGTAAAAAATAAGGGTTTTTTTCGCTCTCTCAATTGACTAGAATGAGAGCAAGACGATCATTTCTTCATTCGAAAGATAAAAGGATCACATTCACTCAGTTAACAAGAAGAAAGGCTACTACGGTTATTTCGTCTCGTCTCAACTACGGTGGTTATTTCCTAATAATTTTTAGCATCTTGAGGAGGAATCTCAGTCAATTTCTCGTATGCGTCATTTCTGTCCTCGAGGAGACCAAGATTCAAGAGATGAATAAAGGCACAAAAGCCCAATCTCTATATCTTTATCACACGAACTAGCTTCTTGCCCACTTCGGAGCCTTGAGTGCAAAAGTACGCGAGGTACTATGGGTGGGGTTCGACGGAGCCTATTTAGTTTTCCAAGACCAAGACATAGTCATGGAGCATATATGATAGGTCACTACGCACATCTATCATTTCGACTCCTTCTCCTACCCGTATGTTACAATACAAAGAAATTCCAGATCCTGTGAAAGATTTAGAAAGCACGGACCTCTCCTGGTAGAGGCTTGACGCATCCCACATCGCTATCCAAGGAATCCCCTGGAGCTTCAACTAGCTGACGCATCATCTACAACATCAGCAAGAGGAGCTGTACTTTCTTCGTTCCCATCTCAATATTTCGATATTGCAGAACCAAAGAAAGCAGATTCAACCCACCCATACTGCTACATCAGAGCCAGAAGCAAGGAAAGGATAGATGGCTCTAGACGATAGAGGTCGGGGTTCGGGAAATTAGCTGGCTTTCCCCTTTCCATTTCAAAGACAGAATATTCACTTAGTTCCAACATTGGCCGCTGCTCTTTCTTCCAAAGGATTCTCCTATCCTAGAAGACCTAGACCTCTGAAGATGCCGCGGAAGACCAACAAGAAAGTATATATGAAACGAATGGTTTCAACTTTTTTTCAGGAGAAACCCTCCATATTGCTCTTCTATCTCAAGGTTCAACCAGCCTAAGGAGAAGGACGGGGGGGGGGGGAAGTCTTAACCAGACGCCAAGGCGTGAAAATATCCTATCCGGATCCATCCGAGCCAAATCTTTACTTTAGAAAGGTATCCACCGCTCATCCAAGTGGGAAGAACTAAGACTTGAATTTCAACTATGCCGAGGGGAATCGATTGATTAGGTCGACTAAGAAAACCTCCGTCACAGAAGCCCGGGAAACTTCGATTTCACTTCTCATTCTATCGGCGATAGCTTCGGATTCAGACATTCCGATATCGTCCTTATGTTATGCCTGAGCCCTCTTTTCATTGGTCTATAGTCAAAGAACTAGAGCCGCAGAAGACTCAATAGATTCATAATTAAGCTTGCTCCAGATTAGCCAACTAGCCCCAGGATTTTATTTCAGCTGGCCTAACAATAAAAGGATTCCTGGCTACATAATGGATCAGAGAGCTCAAGACATAAGCATAAGCAATTCCAATAGCTGCTCCTAGAAGCTTTGCTCCTTTCAGACACAAACATTGTACCCTAATTAGACACAAGCAAATACTCATTCTCTCCATTCTCGAGGAAGGGAAACTCATGTCATCTTTCACAGGTCCGGGGAATGTACGGTTACATCAACAGCGGGCGAATTACTCTCTCGAAGGAAAACTCTTTGCCTCGGAGTTATGTTGTCAAAACAAGGTACCCTTTCCACACAAAATGATACTTCATCTCATATAGCTTCAAAACAACGTAAAGAGCTTTTCACTAGGGAAGATCCTATCTGAACTCGAAAAAGTACGTTTCATATAGCTGCAAAATAACGTTTTCGCCCTTGAAAATAAATTATCAACTCAAAAAACATACTTCATCTAGATGGAAAACAACGTTTACACAGCCTCAACTGAGGAATAGGGAGAAGTGAAGTCTTACTCGACGTGAGGAGACTCATGAACGCTTGCCACGGGGCTCAAGAGATAAATCAAGAAAAGAAGAAGACTTGATTCTATCTGAACCTAAGATTGTTAAGTGGTAAGCCTAACAACCTTCCTCACCGGTGTCCTATTTGCCGCCGACTCAGTTTACTTTAGAAAGCTCATTCTCACGCACCGTCGATGGGATTCCACTCATCATCGACTATATATAAATACAATTTCTGGGCGAACCCGTACTCCTCCTTGGTGACTCAACGCCACCAAGGCCACGCGCGACTTTTGACTCATGTGTACACACTAACATCCTAATGACCGATCATTTGTACTCAAGCATACTAGTGCCAACATTTTACTCATTCCACATTACTCATTTCAATCAATTTCGTGCTTAGCACGTACTCATCATGAACACAATCATGAACCATTACCATGCATGCTTTAAGCATTACAAATCATGCCTCATCTCACATGTATAATACAATATACATAAGCATTCATATCACAAGACATACGAGGCATATACATTCATACATTTAAGTTCATCCAAAGGCTCTAGATCAAGTTTAGGATTAGGCTACCACCCTAATCCTAACTCTAGGTGGGTCTACCAAGCCCGACCTAGTCCACATACTCGAACCAACCATTTAAAAACATATTAAAACGTTTAACCACTCACCTAAGCTCCCAAGCTCAAAGACCAAGCAAGCGACCACCTTCAAATTCCCGGATTTACTTCCGATGTTTCACCGATGCCCAACCTCGATTCTAATCAATCCCAAACACAAACAAAACATCCACAATCAATAACTCATCGTCGGAACTAACCCGAAATACAATTCAATCACAAATTTCCATGTTGCAAGCATGAACAAATCCCATTTTCACCAACTCAGACAGCCCCAAAACCATGTCCAAAAACCATGTTTCCAACTTCCATTACACCCACAAATGATCCCAATTCAACCCCTATTCATAGTACTATCAAAAGCCTATCAAAATCCACCTAAACCAACCCCCAAAACTCACCCAAAACCCTCCAAAAACCCCATGTTTACCCAAATCCGAAAATTGCTCAAAATCATTCAAAATTCACATATGTTATACCATTTGACCTCTATACATCATAACTAATCATATTAAATCAAAACATTTAACTTAACAACATAAAGACACCATTTTTAATCAAATCCTTTGGAAACCCAATTTTCAAAACTTCAATGAAAATGGAAATAAATGGTACTTTCAAAGAGAGGGAGTTGAGGAGAAGTCAAAAACGTTGTTACCTTGCAAAAAGGAGTTGAAATGGATAAGCTTTTTGATGGAATAGTGATAGAGGAGGAAGAGCTCTATTTCACGTTGAAAATGGGGAGGAAGAGAGTGAATAGTGAAAAGATGATAGGAAAAGGGGATTTAAATTTGAAGATGGGCAAATTACCCAAAAGGCCATTAATGAATGGCTATCCTCTTAATTCTTTAAGAGCTCTTCAACTTGCAATCAAATCAATTTGGTCCCATTTCAAATATTTATTTTGAATCCCGAAATTTTAAAGGATCATTTTAATTATAAACTCGAGCCCAAATAATATTAAAATATTATTTTCACCTAACCCCTAAACCCAGGTGTTACAGTCATAGACACATAATATGTTAATTTTTCCATCGGGAATATTAATCAGTTCTGGGTTTTTGTTAACATAAAACCCTAATTCGTCCACTACACTGTTTTTAGCGGCAGGACAACGACGACTTGAATTTCAAATGAACAAAAATTAGAGTTTTATAATTTTGGGTAGATATTTTGATTTAATTATGTTTAAAATAAAATTAAAAATAAAATAATGTATATTAATTAATTTATCTTTTGATTTTTAAATAATTTATAATTATACGATGATTCCTTCAATTTTTAATCTTTATAAAATAAATTAATTGTGTTTATCGGTGCTCATTGTTAGTGGTGTTCATCAGTACTCGTCGAGCGTGACTGAATTTTTTTATTTATCAAAACCTTAAAAAGAATCAGACGGAATTTTAAAATTAAGTAAATAATCCGACCATGAATAAAACTACAAGTCCCCACTATCATATAGTTCTGTAATTCGGGAATTTAGGAAACCAACCTAACTATAATTTAGAAAAATATAAAGAAAATGATACAGCCCATTTGCTTGGACCTGTTGGTGTTTGGACAAGTCGATTATGATATAGTTGAAATTGAATTATGTGGGGTTCCCGGTATGTGAAGCACCATAAATTATATTATAGGTCCAACTCGTCACATTATTCATGGTTCTAACTAATAAAAATTATAATTTTATTAAATTTTTTTCATGTTATATTTTTACCAAGTAAATTTTCAATTATGTTTGCTGCAAATTAAATTAAATTTTTTTACTAAGTAAAGATTCACTTGGTAAAAATATGAAATGGAAAAAATAATGAAATCGATGATTTTTATTGATTGATACCATGGATAACGCGGCGAGCCGGATCTACGATATAGATCATGTTTGATAAATAGCGGTTTGAGCTAAAATTAGATATTCGAGCTAATATTAGATGTTTGACCAGTCAAATTCACTAATTTGGATGTAGTAATCCGAATTCAGCAATGTTGCCCATACTTTTTTTCTCCGTAATTTTGCCCTCAAAGTCAGTCAATTGTAGCAATGTTGCCCTTTGACCGATTTTGACCGTTAAATGCTGACGTGGCAGTTGACGGGGTAATTTTACCCTCGAAGTCATTCATGTAATTTTGCTCTCGAAGTCATTAATTGCAACACTTTTACCCTTGGTTTATTTAGTTTTTGAATAAAATTGGATAAATAATTTGATTTTTTCGAGTTGAACTTTAACAAACAGAATATATGAAAAATCGATTAACAAATTGATGTAAATATCCTTTGAGTCCCTAGTAATTTTAAAAATAAGCAAAATGAGAACTCTCACAAAAATCAAAATATTATTCAATTTTTTTTAAAATCTATAAACTTATTAAAAATAAATACGATATTCAAAAAAAATTATTGAAAATAAACCAACGAGAAGCGTATCAATTGAACGGTGAACGCGAACTATTCTATTCGAACGACGTTCGATTGACACGCTTACCGATGATGGGTTGTTAGGAAAAAATGTACGGTGAACTCGAATCATGTGGCTCAGGTTGAATTCTGCTTTATCTTTTAGATATCCTTGTATTTATCTCCCATGCCCTTATCTCCCATGCCGTTTTCGCCGAACACCATTAATGTCGTTTTCTGAGATCATCGTACATTTTTTCCTAACAACCCATCGTCGGTAAGTGTGTCAATCGAACTTCGTTCGAATAGAATAGTTCGCGTTCACCGTTCAATTAACACGCTTCTCGTTGGTTTATTTTCAATAATTTTTTTGAATATCGTATTTATTTTTATTAAGTTTATAGATTTTTAAAAAAAAATTGAATAATATTTTGATTTTTTGTGAGAATTCTCATTTTGCTTATTTTAAAAATTACTAGGGACTCAAAGGATATTTACATCAATTTGTTAATCGATTTTTTATATATTCTGTTTGTTAAAGTTCAACTCGAAAAAACCAAATTATTTATCCAATTTTATTCAAAAACTAAATAAACCAAGGGTAAAAGTGCTGCAATTAATGACTTCGAGGGCAAAATTGCATGAATGACTTCGAGGGTAAAATTACCCCGTCAGCACCGTTAACTGCCACGTCAGCATTTAACGGTCAAAATCGGTCAAAGGGCAACATTGCTACAATTGACTGACTTTGAGGGCAAAATTACGGGAAAAAAGTAGGGGCAACATTGCTGATTTCGGATTACTACAGGGGCAAATTTGACCCTTTAGCCTTTGGTGAATAACAAACGGAATAGCAGATTGGGTGAAATCTCTAATTTTGAAAAAGCTGCTAATATGAGCTTTTTGAAATTAGAGGTTTTGACATAAGAGTTATAAAAAACCTTTTACCCTCAACAATTATCAAAAATCTCAAAGTAATCTAAATTTAACATTTTTATTTTAATTCTTCACCCTCACATATTTATATTGTGACATTTGTAAATTAATATTTTTCTTTTTTCTTTTTATTCTCACATTTATATTTGTATTTAAATTTAATTGTTAATTAAATTGTATTAAAAATAATTATATAAATGATAAATTAATATATAGATACTTCAAATATGCTTAGTAATGTTATATTAAAAACTTATTTTTCATAATCTAATTAATATTATAATAAATACAAAATATTGATAACTAATAAACTATTCAAACAAGTATCAATTGTAATCATGTCCTTATATGTCATTTTACTTATGTAAATAATCAAACAACTATTAGTTAATTTTACCAAACACTTTAATACAACCAACTAGTAAAATCAGCTAATGCAATCAACTATCAACTATTTACCAAACAAAGCCATAATTTATCGCGAAGCACCGAAACTTGATTCTTAAAGCAAAAAAATTAAGAACAAAGTCAACATGCTTTTTCTTACCATTACTCCTTAAACCAATGATTAATTACAGGCTTAAAGGTGTAAGAAGTCTTGAACTTAAAAAAATTAATAAAACTCTTATTTTTTTTGCACACAGTTAAGCCATTGAAACAATAAATTTAATCAATCAAGTCATTTGGCCAAGAAATTGAATCAATTAAGTCCTTTAACCAAGAAATTAAATCAATTAAGCCATTTGACCAAATTTAACTATTAAATCTTGACAATTTTTTTCTTTAGATATTATTTCCACATGATATACTACAGTTCTATCATGTTGCATTTAATGATTTTTTTCAAAAAATATTTTATAATAAATTTTATGTTTTTTAGAATTTTTAGAACTTTTAAGAATTGTTTAAATAAAATAATTTTTTTGAAAATGTCAAGTGGAAACACTGTGATACGACGTACTGCGCCAACAAATCTAAAAAAACTATCAAGATTTAATGGTCAAAATTGGTCAAAGTGCTTAATTGATTCAATTTCTTGGTTCATGACTTTTTTTTGAAAGGTTTGATATTATCAATTTGAATTTAAATTGGTCAAAGGTTTGATATTATTAATTTGAATTTAAATTGAATAAAGTCATTAAAAAAAGTCTTAAATTGAACCAAGAAATTTAAGTGCAGTACGTACTTGCTTTATTAAAATTCGTTCATGACTCAATTGAATAAATTTTTTGGTTCAATGACTTAATTGAGTGCAAAAAAAGTTTAGAGGCTTAATTGTTTTTTCCCTAAAAGTTTAAGGGCTTTTTACGCTCTTAAGCCTTAATTATACTTACTACACTAAAAAAAAGCAAGTGTCTTAATCTATTCGAATTACAATTTTAAGAATCCGTAATAATGAACCATTCGAATGGTTACGATAGAAATAAATGTTATCTCTAAAAAATTCATATTCGAGTAGCTTATATGCAAAGTGTGTGCACACCTTATCAAATGACTAAGAAAATAAATACTAACATAATATCACACCAAATAATAAAAAAATCCATAATAATACAAGTAATAGGTTTAATATATAAATTGATCCCAAATATTTTGAGGTCAAATGGGATTAACCTTTTCTAGTTAAATTGGCTCTCGAATTTTTTAAGTCAATTAGTCTCTAAATTTAACCATTTATATACTACCTTTAAACTTTTCATTTAATTTTACTAATTTAGTCATTTTAACCCTTAAATTTTTATTGTGTTCCTTTTGATCTCAAACTTATTTTTTCAGATTGATCCAAACGCGACAAAATAATTGCTATTTTGTCTTTGTTGAAATGTTTACATAAGTTATTTTATCATTTCCTGTAACATCATACAAAATTTGAGAATAACTCATTTTCCTTTACTAAAAATTAATATTAAATTTTAGGGTAAACTATGTCAGGTAGCACTGAACTGTAGGGGGGTGACATGTTTTTATCACCAACCTTTCAATTGGTCCAAACTTACCATTCACCCTGCCGTCAAATCGTTAACTTTGTGATGACATGGACGCTACACCAAAACGACGTCGTTTTGGTGACGCTATTTTGATACTAAATGGCCCAAAACGACGTCGTTTTGCTGGAGAAAAATACGTGAAGTTGTGCACTCAATGAGATTTGAACCTAGAACCTTAAGCATTAAAGTTAACCTCCTAACCACTAAGCCAACCTAATATCTTTAATTTATTCCTAACCATTAAACCCAAAAACCATAAACCCAATAGCAACCAAAATAGATAGATTTGGGGTTTAAGCTTTAAGATTTTGGTGAATTTTTGGGTTTTTTTCGTAAATTTTAGAAATTTTATATTTTTAAATCAATTTTTTAGTTTTTATAATAATATATTATTTGTTTATATATTTTAATATTATTTGTTTATGAATAAAATTTTAGGGTTTAAAGTTTATAGGTAAGGGTTTATGGGTTTAGGAATTAAGGTTTTGTCGAATTTTAGATTTTTAAACAAATTTTATTTTAAAAATTAGTCTTTTAGTTTTTATAATAATTTATAATATAAAAATATTTATATATTTTCATTTATTTATTATTTATATATTAATATATCTATACCAATATTTGAATATTTTTATATTAGAAATAATATATTTATATTATTAAGATAAAATAATATTATTTATATGACAAACTACAGTTTGGAATATATATTATTTGTGCTAGAAATAATTCAAAGATATTAGGTTGGCTTGGTGGTTACGACGTCGTTTTGGTGCAGCTTCCATGTCATCACGGAGTTAACGATTTAACGGCAGGGTGGTATAAACGAGTCAAAAAATAAAGTTTGGCGGTAAGTTTGGACCAATTGAAAGGTTGGTGGTAAAAACATGTCACCCCCTATTGTTCGGTGGTACCTAACATAGTTTACCCTAAATTTTAATTTTTTTTATTTTTTTATTTTTTTAATAAATGATCTTTTTTATTTATGCAAAGAACCTTCACGAATCACCAAATCCAAGTTAATACAAACTAAAACCACTAAGCAAAAACAAGCCTCAATACATCCTACCAACTACAATCACGATCAAATTTAATCAAAAGTAATAAATCTCGGTAGCCTCTGTACACGCATCATGAAGTCTTGCTTTATAAGCACCACAAGAGCGAGAGCCTGCCTCAACCGCGACCCGTGTAACTGTGCATTACGCTCATACCAAACATAATAGTTAATAACATTCCAAGCCAATCTAACAATCACAACCAGCTTGGACTTTCCCTTGCCCGTACATTACATCCAAACAAGCAAATCCCCCCAATTCGAGCAAGAAACATCAATCTCATAGGATTGCGAAACTAACACCCAAATTCCCTGTACAAACTCACAATCTCAAAACAAGTGGTCTCGTGTTTCCATTGTCTTTCCACAAAGATCACACACCACATCAATATGGCAGCCTCACTCTAACATTCTACCCTTTGTAGGCAAACGATCCTGCACCACTGACCAGGAGATAAAAGCATTCCTAGGGATAAAAGGGCTTCCCCAAACAACATGATGCCATGGCAATCTATCAAACTTATGCATTAGAACATCCCAAGCTACTCGAGCTTTATAATCATCCTGCACAACCCCAACTCGGACAAAATTATTTCTCAATTTCAACAAAATTTTCCAAACCCAACTATGATGTTGTTTCGCATTAACTTGCCAAATCAATGCACCTTAAGTAAATATTTTTCAACCCATGCCACCAAATAGAACGAAATTGCACAATAACTAACCATAAACATCGCAACATACACGCCCAATTCTAAACAGAAATATCTTTAACCCCTAGCCCCCCTCGCTCTTCGGATGACAAATCTTGTCCCATCTAACACATGCCCCACGAGCAGAGTCCACAGTGCCCTTCCAAAGAAAGGAAGTGCACACCCTTGTAACTTGTTTCATGACCTTCGAAGGCAACAAAAAAAATTCTGCACCAAAAGTTCTGCACACTAAATAAAACAGCCTGGATGAGTTGAAGACGTCCCGCAAATGAAAGCTTTTTCGAGGCCCAGCATCGAATCCTTTTAACCATTTTCTCCACCAAATTCCTGTAGTCAGCACTTGGGAGTTTCTTTGCAACAAGAGAGACTCCTAGGTATCGTACAAGAAGAAAACCAACCGGAAAACCAGAAGCGTCAAGAATCTCTTGAAGTTCAGCTTCCCCAACCCCAGCATAAAACAACTCACTCTTTGCTGCATTCATCACAAGCCCAGGTGTCTTATAAAAAAATCAAGCACAATTTGAATAGCTAACACAGAAGAAAAATTACCCTTGGTAAAAACAAGAAGATCATCGGTAAAACACAAGTGAGTCAAACCAAGCTTACTACATTTAAGATGAAAATCAAACACACCATGCTTGCCAGTCGAATTCAAAAGGCACAAAAGAACATTCATAACAATAATAAACAAATAAGGAGACAAAGGGTCACCTTGTCGTACTCCTTTTACACCAGAAAAATAGCCAAAAAAACCCCATTTAGGCCCACCAAGAACTTGGACCGAGTAACACAAGCCCTAATCCATCCAATAAACCTCGCAGGCAATCCCAAGACTCTAATCACTTGAAATAAGAAATTCCAGTGTATGGAATCAAATGCTTTCCTCAAATCAATTTTCAATGCACACCAGAATGACTTGTATTTTCTCCCATAACCATTTACCAGCTCTTGTGCAAGCAACACATTCTCAAACAAGTCTCTTCCATGCAAAAAAGCACTCTGATTTGGCAATATAAGTGACGACAAACATTACTTTATCCTATTAGCAATGAGCTTAGTAATGCACTTATAAACTGTAGTACAACAGGATATAAGCATAAAATCAATAGCCTGAACTAGGGAAGCTACTTTAGGGACCAAAGTAATGATAGTCGAATTAAAGGCATCAGACAACCAACAAGTGGAGAGTAAAAACTGGACAACTTTAAGGAAATCTAACCCCACAATCCTCCAACAAGCCTGAAAAAACTTAGCCGAGTACCCATCAGGCCCAGGAGCCTTGTTTATATTAATAGAGAATAGAACATCCTTGATCACCTTATGGGCAATAGGAGCAATCAGTGCATCCTGCAACTCACCAGACAAGTTAGCCCCAAATAATTCTTTCTGTAACACCTCGAGTTTAGGGCCGGGGGATAATCAGATTAGTCAAGCCGAGTCGGGTTAAATTTAAATTGGAGAAAAACTAATTTTTAACACACACCTAAAGTGTTTTAAAGGAAGAAGGGCAAAAAGGAGATTTTGTAATTCCAAAAAGGTTTTACAAAAGCTATCATCTTCCTCAACCTTTCTCTTAACGTTACTTTCACTCAAAAACCCCATTTTACTATTCTATTGCCCCAAGCTCTCAATCCAAGTGATTTCTTCAAGGTAATTGATGTCTTAACTTGGTTTCATCTTCCTTGAGTCATAAATGTTGAGATTTTTGCAAAACCTATGGTTTAAACATGTTTTGATTTTTAAAGTTTGGTTTGAAATGAAAGGAAGTTTATGGGTTTTCGTTTGGGTTGACTATGGCTGAGTTTGAGTGTGTTTTTAACTTTGTTTTATTGCTAAAATAACATGAAAAATGATGTTTTGTTATAGGAAACCCGAAATGGGTATTGTGGGTGACTTTGGAAGTTGAAAATCTTGAGTTTTTGGATGGGTTTTGGGTCTAAAGACAGCTGAAGGTTTGATAGCTTTGGGTTGATGTTTTGGAATGTTAAAAGATAGGTTTTTGATGGTAAATTCGTTGGGTGTGGCTGCAAGTAGTTTGGGACTGAACTGATATGTATAAGGTAAAATTTGGGGCTTGAATCGATGTGTGTTGTTGCAAGATTGTTGAGTTCCGGGTTTTTGCTGTGTTTGTGAGTGTATTAATGTTCTAATGTTCAGTTTTGGGTTGCTTAAAACAGAGGAATCAGATTCAGGCTTTGTGGATGGAAATCCGGGTAGTTCGGAGGCTTGATTCGGCATCTTGAACATCGTTTGTGTGTTGGCTGGTGAGAGGATCAATTTTAAAAGCCTTAACGTGGTTAAGGGAATGTTTTGGGAGTTTGGGTTGAGCTTGAAAGGCCAATCCAAGCTCAAGAGTAAGTTTTAAAGGTTTATGCAATTAATCCATGTTTTATGATTCTTGATGCAATGTGAACACGTCATGTTGATAATGTGTTAGTTTGCATTGTTATACACATTGAGACTTATGACTTGTGTTTATACTTGCATCGTGAGTACATGCCATGATGATTTATGCTTTGGTTTAGCTTTTGACTATGTTGGTAAATTCTATGTATGCTTGTTTTCTCTCAGAATCTTGTCTTGTTGGTTGTTGCATCGTTAAGTGATTAAAATGTTTTATATGTATATCCATGGATGCCTTGTGTCATATATGTGCTTGTTTGTTGATTAAATGCTTGATATGTGGCTCTTATGTTGGGTTCATTGTGCTTTTAGCAGCTAAAATTAGTTTTGCAGGGCAGGGAGTATCGATACGCTCAAGAGCGGTATCGATACTGTCCATTGTTTTGGGCAAGGCGTACCGGTGCGCGGGGGCGTATCGATACCCAAAATGCTTTCTGGAAATCTAAGAAATTGACGAGATTTTGGCGTATCGGTATGGGTCCTGGGTGTATCGGTACAATCTTCGTAGTTGACCAAGGGAAGTTGACCGTTAAGGGCGTACCGATACCAGCCTTGAGGCTATCGATATGGTTTCCCTAGGTTTGACTTTGGGGTGTGACCAAGTACAGGCGTATCGATACGGTCCTTTAGCGTACCGATACAACCTGTGGTAAAATGTTAAAAAGAGTTATCTTAATTGCCTGTGTTGCTTGTTTTGTATCCATGTGTATTTTCCGCTGTGTGTCCTCTCACATAGGATATAATTAACGCATCTAGACAAGATAACTTTAAAAGAAATTTTCTAGGGTTGCTAATCGGAGCGGAGCCTTTGCAGGTTTCGCTTCGGTTTTCCCCGTGTAACCCGTTCGATGCAGTACGGCGGCTAGGCCGGATCGAGGGGGTTACACTTTCAATAACTCATCAAAAACTACTTCAACATTCCCATCAGTAGCACCAAGGGACTTAGAGAAAAACATGAAAAGCTCAGTCGAAATATCCTCAAAAGTGTCTAGCCTCTTACCCTGGCTATCATTCAACACTTGGATAGTATTTGCTTTTTGCTGAACCTTCGTCTGCCTAAAGAAGAAAGCAGAATTTTGGTCCCCCTCTTTTATATACTGCAATCTTGATTTTTTCTTTAAAAAATCTCATCAGCCCTACTTAAAGCACCAAGCTCTTGTGTGACCAATCTTTCCTGCTCAATAAGCGTTGTAGATGGAGAAGTCAACAAATGCTTCTGAATATTTGCCAGCTCCAGTTGCTTAGCCACTACACGCTTCGAAATTTCACCAAAGTTCTCCTTGTTAAATCTCTTCAAAGGATCCTTTAACCTTTTCAATTTAGCAAAAAGGATCTAGAGAGGATTGCCCAAGGCTGGTAGCATCCAAAAATCCTGGACTACAAAAAAAATTCCTCATGCTCTATCCAAAAATTAAAAAATTTAAAAGCTCTTGGAGGCCTAAACAAAGGAGCATGCATAACCATATAACTAGGACAATGATCCGAGCAATCAGGTGTGTAACCCCCTCGACCTAGTCTAGTCGCAAGACCGAATCAAGAGAGTTACACGGGGATAACTAGAGAAAAATCCGAGAATCTCCCTCCGATTAACAACCCTAGTTTAAGATTTATCTTTTCCTAAATGCAGTTTACGGTCCTATGGTATTAAGGGAGGTCACATCGGAGAACAACATCTCAATCGGACATCAATTGGATGTCCAATTAAGAACAAACAGTCACGAAGGACCACTTTACAAAGGCAACACTAAACAAGGGTAAAAGGTAATTTAACCTTACCAATTAGTTAATTAGTCAAGTTTCAAGCACACGAGGTAAAACCAACACCAACAAGACTTATAAACTCATTTAAGAAACATACAGGCATTAGAGACTAAAACGTAACGTTTGTAAACCTTCAAAGATGCCATTTAACCACTTTAACTACATGTGTTTCGGAACAAGGTTGCTCGTTCCGAAACGCAGGCTCTCAACAAAAAGCAAAAATTAGGCTGTTCTGGAACGTCCCTATTGGTTCTGAAACGGGAGCCTTCGGTGGCAAAACGTACCGAAACGGCACCACCCCCATTCCGATACGGGTGCCCCAAAAGCCTGACCGTTCCGAAACCATACCAGATGTTCCGAAATGCCTGGGCACAGATGGGTTTCAAAAAGTCGTTTTGGCATCCCTAAACGTTCTCGAACTCGTCCCAACTTATACCAAATGACATGGAAGCACGATAAACAAGGAAACTAGAGGCAATGCACCCTAAAACCAGCATCAAACATGCATACATACACAAAATGGATACATGGCCAAAAATTTAAAGGAAATACTCATGCTTGTCATTCATAAAGAGATCAAAAGCCAAACCAAGGCATGCTTCAACATTTTAAACAAGTTAGCAACAATAACTACCGCATAGGAGTTTGGACACCACTCCCCAACACAAAAGTCTAGCATTCCCATTGCCTAAGTATTATTACAACCATGAAAATCATACTTGAGCTAGCAAATGAACTCCAAGGCTCCTCCTTTGCCCCACTTGCCTCCCGAAGCCACTAACGATCTACATTGTTAGAAAAAGAGAGCGTAAGCTTAACAGCTTAGTGAGCGGAGCTCCAAATCACAACAACAAAAATGCAGTTTCAAAACATGTATTTAGCTCAATGACAAAACCATTTAGAAAGGTAATAAACTAAACCGAAAGCATAAGAAAAAGACATGGTATGCACATGCACAACCATTCCCGGTGGGACTACACATCATCATTCACAACAACTAGCATGTTTCCGGTAGGACTACACATCACCGTATTCAACAACACACTTCCCATTAACCATCACGTGAGGCTTTGACAACAACAACATCATAACAACATTAAAAGGAGGTAAAAGCAAATCGTAATTCACCCAACAACATGTATAATCGCATGCACCAACATTTAACGAAACAATGCAAAATTAGCTAAACTTACACTTGGGGTTTAGGTTGACCCCTAAGGCTCTACCCAAACCCCAAGAAAACCTCTTTGAAACATTTTAAAGCTTCAAAACATTACCACTCACCAGCACAATACCAAATCAAGGTAACGGTCCACCTTCAAGATTCCTCAACTCTTGGTGTAGCGTCTGAAGAACTTGAATCTTTATCCGCTGCTTCTACCCAAATCAAAATAAGGAATTAACACACTTTTCAACAGTCAAACCCACTGGAATCAACCCTATCAAAATCCGACAACAACAAGTTTCCGATTCCTATCCGAAATTAACCAAAGCCATCATCATTTCTACTCTAACCATAATCAGCCATAACTTCATCAATTTATCATCCAAACCATGTCCAAATACCCCAAAAACACCAGCCCAACACCATCAAAACATTAGAAGTCTTTTTTCTACCATTTCCAAGTCAAAAACCCAAATATCCCATTTTCCAAATTCCGGGATTTCTTGATAAACCCATTTTCTTAACCTCATTTTACACTCAAAGTATGATTTACAACTAAAAAAAACACTGTTTTGACCCACTTTGCTTCAACCCTTCAAAAACCCATTATTTTCCAAAATGAGGAACTTGAGAAATCCTTTCAAAGTTTTGGAAGGAAATTAATAGAAAATAAGAAAATGTGAAGGAATGTTAGGAATAAAGCATTTACCTTGATGAATCTTCAAAAATGGTGGAGGTTTGATAGAGGGAAGCAAAATAACGTGAAAAAGGCTTTGGAGAAGAAGAAGATGTGGAAAGATTTTGAAATATAGTATTTTATTTTAATTTTAAAATCCATCTCCAAAACCTATTTGTACCCATTTTACCAAAAACCCCTTTAAAATTTCCCCTTCTTTTCAAAAGCTTTAAAATTTGTTTATTTTAATTGGTTTTCCCAAAAATTAGCTTAACCCGAACCGACTTGACCAAACCTGAATATCTCTCGGGCCCTAAACCTGGGCGTTACAAGGGGTAAGAAATTCAACAGTAGCAGCAGGGTAAACAACCAACCAGGCCTAGTTAACAAGAAAACGATCCAACTTCCTCGACATAGGTTTCTCCTCACGATGATTACACCAAGTGAACAATGATCTAGTAAAAGGATGACCAATAACATCAATACAATCCAAACAACCAAGGAAATCCTGCATTGAGCCAGTGATTCCTTGACAACCATCAAAATCCGAGCTTTCCTCAGGCCCCCTAATAACATTAAAATCACCGGCTATAGCCCAAGGTTGCCCACCCACAACCCCCTTAAAATCAATCAACCTATTCCAAAGACTTCTCATATCCTCCCGACCATTACAACCATAAACGAATGAAAAAAACAAATTATCCTCATTCTTCTTCATGGAGCAGTGAATCACCTGATCATACATGCCAAGCACATCCACATTCCAACCCCCTCGAAACAACACCTAAATTCTCCCATTTAGAGCCTCAACATAGTTATTTATAGAACTCCAACCAACAAACATTTTTGCAACAATTTCATTAGCATTATGTTGCTTTACTCGGGTCTCAAGTAAACACACAACATCAACATCTAGTCTATGCACCACCTTACCAACTCTCCTTTGCTTTAAAGGGTCATTTAACCCTCTCACATTTCAAACAAGTACTGCCATATCAAAAAGGAGAAGAACCCCCCTTTTACCACCCTTGCCATTCTTCTTCTTCTGCTTATTCCCTTGTCCTTTAACCTTAGGCTTCAACTGATCCATCAGCTCAGCCACCCCACCAGTTTCCACCCTCTTCTTTCGAGGGGAAAGAACATTAGGATTCACAATAGCAACACAAAGAGCCTCAAACTTGTTAGGACTCAATAGACTAGAACTAAGACTAGAGCTAGGCAAAACATCAGCTTCTAGGCAAACGTCCAAAGCAACAAGCTCTTGGAAAGTGTCCCCATCAACTGTATCGACCCCACCCCCTCAGTAGAAGCATTATCATCACTAATCACTACATTACCCCCCATAGCCAAACATTCATGTTGAACAGTTTCAACAGAACCAACACCCAAAACCCCCCACCAACATTAACAGGCACATCACAATCCAAAACCACATTATCAATAACAACATCATTTGCAGACAAAGCAGTTTGCACATCTATATTATCAACTAGATGATCAACATTAGGAGCAAGAATATCTACTACAAAATCAGCCAGAACAAAGACATTGGCATCACAAACATTACCAACATCATTAACAACACGTTTAGAGCATTATCACCTAAATGACCAAAAATACGACAATAATCACATCTGGGAGGTGACCAAACCAATTCAACCCCAACATCAATACAATTCCCTTCACTCAATTCAACAAGAACAGACTTAGGTAAATCAACAGTCGTATCAACATTAACACAAATTTTAGCATACTCTAAATTTTGCTTTAACATAGTAATTTTTATTTTTTAATTTTGCTTTAACATAGTAATTTTTAATTTTTTAATGATGTAGAAAATCTGAAAAAATAGTTGACGTACACATTTTGATAACAAAACTTCAACATAAAATCCAAGGTGTCAAGATTTCGTTGAATTTGAAAGGTTTGGAATGTCTGTCTAAACACCCCAACAATGAGAAGATGAATTCCAAAGAGAAGAAGAATATGTTTTGAAACCAATCTCATCATATGGTCGTCGACAGAGATAAAATCAAGAGAATTGTCGAAGCTTTGACTAGATTTTTGTTAATTTTGACCGAGTTTTAAAGAAAACTAATACAAGAAAAAAAGAGTAAAAAGAAGAACATTTTGATTCAAGTGATCGACAACAAATGGAAATCAAAGGGAGAAAATAGTTGACATAAATAATACATTAGTGTTAAGTATGGCTCATATATTGTAAAAAAGGACATATACTAGAGCGGAGCGGGAGTGAGCGAGCGAAGCGACAATCCTTGCTCTTTTCCTCAAAGCATCTATGACACCCTAAAAATACACTAGTTGAAAATCCCCAAGTTAGTTAATAAAGAAGGTAAAATAAGTTGTAACCTGAAATGTGGTGCAAAAATGGGTTGTAACCTAAAATGTGGTGCAAGTATAGTGTAACCTGAAATATAGTGCAAAAACGGGTTGTAACCTAAAATGTGGTGCAAGTATAGTGTAACTTGAAATATGGTGCAAAAATAGGTTGTAAGCTAAAATGTGGTACAAGTATAGTGTAACCTGAAATATGGTGCAAAAAGAGGTTGTAACCTAAAATGTGAAATGACTTTGTGGGAGTTAAAGGACCAAGAAAGTGGGTTATTAGTAGGATAACCTATAATATGAAAAATAGCCTAAGATAATGGGTTATTAGTGGAATAATACATGGAAAAAATAAGTCCATGTGTCCTTCCCTTGAAACACATGGCTAACAAGTGTATAACACTAAAAAGAATTATCATCTTTCTTTCATATCTCCACCGAAACCAAAGAGAGAGAGAGTTGAGAGAAAAGATGAAATCTGGAGAATTTAGAAAGCTTGAACAAGGATTCTAAAGGGCTGGAAATTTTATTTAGATTGCATGCATGTAATCTTTTTGGTTATCTTGATGAAATCTGGTTTTGATCTTGCTAGAAATTTGTTTAAATTTTATTTAGATTGCATTAACATTAAAAACCTAAGTTCTTGATTCTGTCCTTGAATTTATATGGTTATCTTGACGAAATCTGGGTTTGATCTTGCTAGAAATTTGTTGTTAAATGCTTGATTTTGTTTAAATAATGTTGGGTTTGTGAGATTAGTGAAAATGAAATGGAAAATTTGATTGAAATAAGTTAGATCATAAATTTGCACAACACAACTCTGTTCTGGACAGTGACCTTTAAAAATTCACCAAAACTAAAATACATGGAATTTAGACCTGAAATTTTGATAGAAATACTTGGGGATGTCTATTTTAACTAGAAACAAATGGCACTAAGATTTGATCTCTATAAAAAAACCTGGAATCAAACTGCCTAAAACTGCAAAATGGCTTATGTTTAAATAATAAAATGTATTGATTGAGAAATACGAAAAATATAAATCATAAATGGTTGAAAAGATGTGTGAATAAGCTTTCTAAAATGGTAAAGTAATCGAAATTTGGATATGTGCGTAAAAAGATATGCCCAGATTAGTAACAAGTACTCAATCTGCCAATAAGAAAAATAGTTTTTAATGTTAATGCTGGCGGTTGTGTAAATGAGCTTATTTGTTTGAAATGACTTCTAACATGTTTCATATATTTTTGTATGTGAATAACAAGATCGAGAACTTGAAGAGATTTTGGAGGAATCGAGGGTTGGTCAACAAAATAGGAAGAACAAGAGAATTGCTATTAAAGAACAAGACTAGCTTGGAGTTGTGAGTGTAGTCTTACATAGGGTTAGGACTTAGGTCCTAACCAAATATGCTTGCTATGTTGTTACTATTAAAATGTCATGAAATGAAACTAATCTATACTTGGTAATAAATAAGGGAAGAATGACCCAATAGTAAACTTGAAAATGAATGGTATATGCTAATTTGTAATATTCATGCTTGCCAATTTATTATGTACTTGATGCATGCTTGATCCTTGCTATCTATTTGTTATTGTAATCCTTAATTGAATGATTTGGTCAATTCAAATAGTTTATTGTCCTTGAAGTATGCTTATTGAAAATTATGTTTCAGCATATATTCACTTGAATTGATCCTTGCTCGATGCTATAAATAGTACACAATTAATGAAACATGACTTGATAATGTGTTTGCTTGAACCTTGTCTATCTTGTCAATTGGTTCCTTGTTTGAATAACATGAAATGATATGAGTTACCTTGGATTGTCCTTACCTGAAACATAACTTATAGATGTGTTTGCTTGGCCTTGTCCTTACATGAGCTATGAATATTATCTTGATTGTCATTTGAACATATGTTGTGTGCCATGACTAGATTGAGTGCTTGAATACTCTTATATTAGCCTTGCTTTAAACTTGATAAATACATGTATAAGTGCCTGAAACTTGCTGCATTGACTACTAAAATGATACTTGTTTATGTACCATGATCAATTCGAATAGTGCGGGCAACATTGAAGTGTTATTGTTTGAAAAGTAACTTAAACGTGCATATACTTGAAAGAAATCATGTTATCTTGATTGCTATTGAAATCCTTGTTTGGAAACAATGTACAATTCAAAATGGATTGAGTTCTCTTGACATATCCTTGCTCGAAAAATGACTTGATAGTGCACATACTTGAAATGAATCTTGTTATGTGCTACATGATATTACATGAATATTGTTAATATGAACTAATTGTGAATTCTTGAACATGATGAGCTAAGGCTCAATTGACCGAAGGGCTAAAGCATGATATTGCTATACCTTGTTTGAATTGGTTCTTGAATAAGATAAGATATTTAAGCCCCTTTCAATGGAAGTCTTTGGATCTGGAGTGTGATACTTGGTCTATCTTGGGACTATGATCCATGAGCTATGGCTCGGGGGACGCCCCAATTACATGTAAACGTGTTATTGGCGACAGTAGGAGGTAACGGGGGAGTTGTACGGAGATTGGCGACAGTTGGTTAGTTAGATTGAAGTTAGGCTTGCCATGTTTCAATACTAGCCTTAGCTTTGTGCTTTGAGCTAAGTATTTCTTGGACCTAATGGTTAAATTCAGACCAAGTTATTCATGATTAAATCCATGATCCAAGGCGAACAAGTAAAAGACATATAAATGCCAAAGGCTCAAATTAAAGAAAGAAAACAAGAAATATCAAAGGCATAAACTAAAGCAATCAAATGAGAAATAAATGAAGCTTAATGCTTACTTGAATACTTGAATTTGCTTGACATATAATCTTGAATGCTTGAATTGCATGATATGCAAACTTGAATATTAGTATGCCTTGTCTGGTAAGATGCCATCGTGCTATCTTGATTGAATGCCTACATGTTTGTATTAATTCGAATGCTAACATGTTAATAAATAAATGAAAGTAATATAAACCTCATCATGCTTGCTAGATGTCTTGTAATTTAACTATGTTTCCTTGTCTCAACCAAGTGATATCTTGTGCTTACTTATTAAATCATAATATGCCTATTAAATTTATGTTAATTGAATGCCACTGTAAACTTGTCTTGTTGATTTAAATACCATCTTGTTGACTAGTATGTTAATAGAAACAATTGTTACCTTGTACATCAGTCCATGTTATTGATTAAAGGTATGTAATATGCCCATGATCATGCCTTGTTTATGTCATGTTGATCAAAGCCATGCTTCCTTGCCAAGAAAATGAAATGCTATCTAGATTTGCTATATTGATCCTAAACATGCCCTTGATTTGAATGCTATGTGCTTGTTTCTTGATTGGTTGCCTACCTTCTAGTATTTATCAAATTTTAGTGCTTGCTTTGTTGAAATAAATGGGACCATATTCCTGAATATTAATTGATGATCGAATCATGTTTACTATGTGCGTATGTTATTCAAATGTTCTCGTGCTTGCCTTAAAATTTGAATGCCACCTCCTCAAGTAAACACCACGTTGTTCAAATCAATCCTAGAAGGAATATGCTTATGCCTTGTTTGATTCATGTCTATATGATTCATGCTCCTTGTTTGAATGTTTGTATGCCCTATGCTCCTAGTGATGAGAATGCTTTTTAATTGGTGATAAAGTTTACTAAATATCCTTAATCCTTGATAATGATCCTGCTTGTTACTTGATATTACATGAAATAGGATATTTATGCCTACTTGGAATGCTTGGTTCTTGATTCACATACTAAGCATGATGAACTTGCCTACACATATGTCTTGATTATTCGATTAGTAAGCTACTAGTGTATATGACCAGATACTTGATTTGGCGACAGTTTGGTTGGTGACTTGATTACCTAGACTCGACTATAAACCAAGGCTTAAACTTTATATTAAATAAGAAAGCTTGCTAATATGAATTTGTGTTTACATGAAATAGAAATGATCTTTTTATGCTTGCTTACATGATATCATATTCCATGAAACTTGATTGATTGTTATACATTTGACGTCTTGTTAATAACATGTAGTTGGTTGGTTGAAAAAAAAACAGATCGAAACCATTGAAGAGTTTTTGAAACCTGAGAGAAATTTAAACTGAAAAACTAGCCGTTACAAGCACTGGTTTCGAAACCACTAAGGAGATTTCGAAACCTGTAGTCAAAAACAGGTTTTCAGGCCTTACTGCCAGACTGGTATCGAAACCACTAAAGAGGTTTCGAAACCTGTAGTCAAAAATAGGTTTTCAGGCCTTACTGCCAAACTGGTATCGAAACCACCTAGATGGTTTCGAAACCTTTACTTAAAAATGCATTGTTTTGACTTTTGTTGACTTTTTCAAAGAGAACCATATAGGTATTAAGTTTAAACCTTTTGGGAAAAAATTGTTCAAGTTAAAAACATTATTTTTGACAAATCTGAATCGAATATAGAGTTTACAAATTTTTGCAAGTTAAATCTTTTAGTTATATCAAAATCAAAATAAGTCTAACAATCTCCCCCTTTTTGATATAACAAAACACTTGATAAAAATTTGTACAAAAAATTGTCAAATATTTTAATCTCCCATTTACACTCCCCCTAAGAAAAATGTCTTTATGAATATTTAAAATTTAAGTTTTGAAGACATTTTTAGTTTATTGGCAAAAAGAATTTTTATCTCATTTTCTCCCCCTTTTTGTTATGGCAAAAAGGAAAATAAAAGGCTACAAAAAAGAGCAAACAACATTAGATCAACTCAATATATGTATAAAAAAATAATAACGATAAGCCATAACTTCCAAAACATCAAAATAATCCATATAAAAGATCCAAATATTTCAACAAGCAATAATCCAACATATAACCATATGCATAAAATAAATATCCAACGAGGTGCATAAAAAGCCTAATAACATAATCCAAGGAACTAAAACAAAATAAGTCCAAAATACTATATCATAAAGTCACATAAGAATGCATAAGCTCCTAAGCATCCGACTCATCATGAGGTGATGTAGGTGGAAAATGATGACCACGAACATCATGCATGTCACGCTCCAATGAGGCCACACGACCATCTAGGCTTCTAAGCAACTCGTGAGAGCTACGAAGTTGGGCATCAATGTTATCGAAATGAGTGACCATTGACGCATACATGGACTCGATGGTAATGGGAGGCGGAGCATCCGGTGCAACAAAATCTCTTGGACCAACGTGGGCTTCATCTTCATCATTTTTGTGAACCCATTCATCATCAATAAACCTCCAAACCAGACTTTTTTGTCGTTGTTTCATCAATTTTGCTCTTTAGAGGAATGAGGGGATCAAGGGAGGTATCGATATTTAGATTCTCAAAGATGTGACTTAGAACACATCCATAATTGAGAGAGAAGCTATGAGGGTTTCTAATTATACTCACAAGAGAAGCAAAGATGATTTTGGCAATATTTGGATAGTTACCGGTGCGAAGTTGGTGAAGCCACCAATAGTCGATACGACGCATGTGCGTGCATCTTCCACCGGAAGGACGAAAGAACTAAGTGGTGAAAAGGTGAAGAAGCCTATCGTAGATATGAAGATGGGTAGGACTATGATCATGAAAATCTTGGATAGGAACAACTTTGGATTCATTAGAAACACCACTATTGGGAACACCTAAAAGATCGACAATAGTTACCGTAGAAAGAGTAAAATAGGTACCCAGAAAGAATGATTCAATTTCAACAACCTTGGTGTTATCATTAGGATCATTAACAAGAGTAGCATTTGCATAAAAAGCTTTGACAAGGTTATGAAAAACACGAGGTTTAATTTCAAGAAATTCCATCCAACCCCATTCAACAAACAAAGGCCAAACATCAAATTCATAGAGATCGGAGGTTAAAAAATCTAAATCAATGGTTCGCTCGGCTCTAATTTCTTTGGCTTCATAAATTTGATGAAAACGGTTAAGTTTTTCATTATCTTCAAAACAAAGATTTAAGAAGTTTGGGTTTTGAAGATGAGGTTGATTAGAACGAGATCCTTGACCTCTTTCAACACGAGGACGTTTGGCTCTAGAGGGATTGGTTCTAGGAGGCATGATTTTAAAGAGAAATTTGAGTTTTGGTTTCAAAATGTTTGTTGGGGAATTTTAACAAACACTTGGTGAGCAAGGGTTTGAGAAAATCTTGAAAGAGTTTGTATTGGATTGGGACAAACCTCCAGCAAATTGTACAAGATATAACAAATAAAATTACAACTCAATTCAATATTTCAATGCACAAATTCTCCAAAATTAAAAGATTTTCGAAATACCCACAATCATGAGAGAATTTGAGAAACACAATGAGTTTTGTTAAGAATCATGCTTGAAAGAAGAGAGTTATAAAACTAACATGATTTAAATGATTTGAAAGCATAAAAAACATCTTATTATGACAAATAATTAATGAAAATTCGAATAAAAAAATTAGGGTTTTGAAAACTCACCAAAAGATTGAATGAGAACCACCCAAAGTAAAAAACCAAGAACCAAAGATGTGTTGATGATGAATCCAATAAGATACTTGAAGGAGTGAGAGTTTGAGTGAAAGAAATTTGAGAGGGTTTTGAAGTGTTTTTCGTTTAGAAGAAAACAAATAGGGTTTTGGGTGTTTTAAAGTTTGAGAATTTTGGTTAAAAACGCGCCCAGCCCTTGAAACTGCCCGACTGGTTTCGAAACCAACTGGATTGTTTCGAAACCTCCTAGCCCAGATTCTATAATTTTCAACACTGCCAAACAGGTTTCGAAACCAGTGTAAGTGGTTTCGATACCTATTGCCCTGGAACAGCAAAAATAAGCATTTTTATGCCTCTATATGATCCGAAAAAGCATTCTTAAAGCTTATGACAATTATATGTATTTAGGACACTTTGAAATAAGTTCAGAGAAGTATGGCATTTAGACAAACATTATCCAAGGTTAAAGGTTGGATCTTAAAAAGTTCATATAAAGCTAGGAGTGACTAACCTAACTAAGGCCACTCAAACATGAACAACAAACAATTTTAAGTCAAGATAGGCAAATAAGCACAAAGTCATGGAAAACAATGAATAGAAAAAAAATTGTTAATTATAAGACCAAAAGACATACAAGATCACATAGGGCCAAAATTAAGCAATCCAAGCAACACATAACTCCCCTTTACTAAAAGCATTAAAAAACATACGGGGACATTTAAACATGCTTTAAAACACATAAACACATATAATCAAAATAAATGAATAAAGATTGCATGTCAAATAAAATGTTACAACTTCAACCAAGATAGATTGATTAGGCCATATCATCTTCAAGTGTCATTTCTTCTAGTGTGTCTAGAGCTTTCCAATTTCTTCAATTTGCTCACCATGGCTCCAACACACCTACAAAAAGGGAACTATGCATGTTTTGGTACCCAAACTCTTTTGGGTCCATAAGAGTTAGTTCCTACAATTTTAGTCCCTTTTGGTATCCACTTAAACAAGAGATCATATTCTTTGTTAGCAACGAGTCCTTTTGGAACCAAAATGCTTCTAATTATCTTTCTATTAAATGATCTTTGATGACCTTCTTGTCTATACCCATTAAAGTTCTTCCTAACATAGTTGGGTCTTGAATTTTCACATTTTTCAAAACTTTTAGTCCAAACTTTATTGAAAGAAACTTTAAGATCATCAAGTTCCTTTTGATGATCATCATGGACCTTTGAAAGTAAGTTGTGCAAGTCTTGATTTTTCTTTTCAAATTCTTTTATTTTAACTTGCATTTCCTCAACTTTACTTTCAAATTCCTTATTAGATTTGGAAAGAGAGTCATTTTCATTTTTTAATTTTAAAATGATTTTTCTATTTTTCAAAATTGACTCTTCAAACTCCAAAGCTAATTCATCATAAGCCTTTTGCAATTCATCAAAAGTATAATCAATTGAAAAAGATGAATTAGATGTTACCATAGAGTCATCATCGATAGCCATGAGACACAAGTTGGCTACTTCATTCTCGTCCTCATCGGATGATTCATCATCGCTCCAAGTAGCTACATGAGCCTTGTGCTTCTTTTTCTCATAGCTCTTTTTCTTCAATTGGGGACAATCGAACTTGATATGTCCCGGCTTTTTGCACTCATAGCAAATAATTTGATCTTTCTCTTTGTTGTCATTCTTGAAGCACTCTTTTCTTTGAAATCTTCTCCCTTTGTTGGACCTCATGAATCTTTTGAATCTCTTGGCAAACATAGCCATCTCTTTATCTTCATCATCTTCACTAGAATCAATATCTTCTTTTGATGCTTTGAGAGCAACACCAAATTTCTTCTTTTCCACTTCCTTCTTCTTTTCTTCCTTACCATTTAACATCATCTCATGTGTAAGCAAGGAACCAATGAGCTCATCCAACTTGAGAGTCTTGAGGTCCTTTGCTTCTATAATCGCCGTTTTCTTTGAATCCCATGAATCGTGAAGAGAATAGATCATCTTCCTCACAAGTTTATCTTTCGGTATCACTTTTCCATAGCCCTTCAAACCATTAACAATCACGAAGAATCGATTGGACATGGTTTTGATGTCTTCCTCGGGGTCCATCTTGAAGTTTTCATAATTAAGATTGAGAAGCCCGATTTTGGTCTCCTTCACTTGATTTGTTCCTTCATGTGTAACTTCAAGTTTGTCCCAAATCTCTTTAGCATTGAAACAAGATGACACACTTCCATACTCATCCGAGCCAAGGGCACAAAATATGAGATGCATTGCCTTAGCATTTGTGGAGAATATCTTGTTTTCTTCATTGCTCCATGTCTCCATATTACTAGTCGGTACGGTGTAACCACTCATGATGATCTTCCAAGCTTCAAGATCAAAAGCTTGAATGAATAGCTTCATGTGGTTCTTTCAATAAGCATAATTAACTCCATTGAAGAAGGGAGGCTTGTTGGTGGGTTGAGAATCTCCCTAAGCTTCAATGGTGGAGGTGGAAGCCATGGATGACCTTGTAGATGATTGCACACTTCTTGGATCTTCTCAAGAGGTTGTAAGACCTTCCAATGAGCCAAGCTCTGATAGCAATTGATGAGAGTGGGAATCGATCGAACAAAACCAAGAGGGGGTGAATTGGATTTTTGAAGGAATGGTGGACACTAATTGCAAATGTAAAAATTGCAAGGAGATTTAGAGTGGTTCAACTCTCCTAATTGGACTCTACATCCACTACCTTAGTGACCACACTAAGGATTTTCCACAAATTCACTAATTTGTCTTTCCTTTAAGGATAAGGAGTAACCTTACACAATTCAATAGACTTATACCCCAAAGTCTATTGAATCTTATACCAAAAATGAATACAAATAAGCAAACTAGAAAATCCTCACTAGGAATGTGTTTGCAAAGTTTAAGCTCTCTCACACACCCAAAGAAACACTAGCACAAGAATTACAATGAAGAACACTCTAGTGTTTTACAATAAATATTGAAAAATAAGCACAAAATGAACTCTTGGAAGCTTGAATGTTTGTATATGCTTTCTTGTTGCTTCAATATTGTTCTTAGACTTCTTTTATGTGCTCTTGATGTTTTCTAACCGTTTGGAGCCGTTGGAAGGCATTAAAGTCGAGCATTAAATGCTCACCTGCACAATGGTTTCAAAACCATTGAAGAGTTTTCGAAACCTGGGAGAAATTTAAACTTAAAAACTAGCCGTTACAAGCACTGGTTTCGAAACCACTAAGGAGGTTTCGAAACCTGTAGTCAAAAATAGGTTTTCAGGCCTTACTGCCAGACTGGTATCGAAACCACTAAAGAGGTTTCGAAACCTGTAATCAAAAATAGGTTTTCAGGCCTTACTGCCAAACTGGTATCGAAACCACCTAGATGGTTTCGAAACCTTTACTTAAAAATGCATTGTTTTGACTTTTGTTGACTTTTTCAAAGAGAACCATATAGGTATTAAGTTTAAACCTTTTGGGAAAAAATTGTTCAAGTTAAAAACATTATTTTTGAAAAATCTTAATCGAATATAGAGTTTACAAATTTTTGCAAGTTAAATCTTTTAGTTATATCAAAACCAAAATAAGTCTAACACAATGTTTACCTTATCCGCATCATCCTTGATGCCCGCGGCACGAAAGTATTGCTCCATGCTCCACAAAAAGTTCTCCACGTCCTGGGCCGATCTAGTCCCATTAAACTCCTTCGGCTTTGGCACGTCCAACTTTGGTCAATACGAGAATATGTCTGGGAGTCCTTTCCATAGGATGAAATACTTAGGGATGGCAAAAATACCCGGCCCCGACCCGACCCGAGGTGCCCCGACCCGACCCGACCGGGTATTTTTCCTAAAATTTCGGGGATCGGGGCGGGGCGGAAAAAGCATGAAGTTGGGGCGGGGCGGGTTCGGGTATTTGCTAGAAATTCCCCGCCCCGCCCCGGTATATTTTTATATTTTTATATATATTTTTATTATATTTATAAAAAAATATCATTATATTTAAATATTTTTATGTGTTTTGAGCTATTTTTTGTTTTTGTTTTGGTTCGTACATTTTGTAAAATTTTGTTAGATGTTGTTCAAGTTTTGATATATTCGATTCTAACGGTCAATGATTCAAGTTTATTCTTTTAAATATGTAGTTTAACACGTGTATAATTTAAAATTGGTTTTATTTTATTTTTTTATATAAGTTTGAAGTCCCTTGAAACCATAATTTGTGATTGTGGTGGAAGATTGGTCGAATCTAACATTTACCGTCGACGAAGATTAATTTTTTTTTTAATTTTTCGGGGCGGGTCGGGGCGGGGTCGGTTTCAGGGTTATTGTATCGGGGCGGGTCGGGGCGGGTAAATTAATATTTTTATTCGGGGCGGGGCGGGGTCGGGTATAGTATCTTATAGGTCGGGGCGGGTTCGGGGCGGCCAAAAACCCGCCCCGCCCCGCCCCGTTGCCATCCCTAGAAATACTCACGCCTTGGTCGATGGCCCGGTGTGATAAGGTTTTTTCTTTCTTATCTAAAAGTCCCACATTTTGAAACATTAAAGTAAAAGGGGGTTTTGAAAAATTCGAGCTTTAAAAAAACCTTTTAAAATCTTTTTGGTTGGAGTCGCCACCGGCCACTGAGGTAGGCCGGACAACGTAAAAACTAAAACCAGAGATTCATTTGAAAGGTTTCGGGAGTTGGTTACGTGTGGGGAAAGGTTAGCACCCCCATCACGCCCGGAAATCGGTACCAAAACAATTGTTGCTTTTAATTGATGGAAATTATTCAAAATTTAAAATGAATTTAATTATGGGTTCTTAATTGAAAATCAAACTTTAGTCATACTAGCTTTATCAAATCGGTGGTTTTAAATTAATTAGACATTTAATTAAAAAGGATGATGGTACACCGGACCAAAGACTAAACCGACATCATATAAGACTGACTGCCGTGTTAGTTTAGGGTTCGGATCCCGTACGTCACCTTTATGCATGATGCGAGCAGTTAAAATATGGTGTGATGGTCTTGTTCGTTTTAATTACGGATTTACCTTTAGACAAATCGAATTAATCTGAATATCCGAGGAATATCCAATAAGCCAGGATATTCGACCCGAATACGCGAATTAATAAGTATCTCCTTTTTATAATTAAAATTAATTATCATGCTAATTTAAACATTAAGGAGTCACATGAATGACAATTGGAATGCATGTCACAAAAAACATATTCGAACAACGTGAAAGAAGCTAAGCTATGTGCACATATTAAAAAACCACATATTATGTATGCACATTAAATAAACATAAACAATATGCAAAATAACATATATTCGATGCAAACACGTATTAAAAGGGCAAAAACGCATGAATAACAACATAACATAATAAAATGCTAAATAAAAAAGGAGCAAACTTGTAGGGATCAAAACTGTATTAATACCATTGCAAAGAAACTAATTAAAATGCAAAACAGGACTCGATTGAAAAGACGCGAAAAATCATAAGGATCGAAAAAGCAATTTCCCCATTCGAAATTTAATCAAAACATGATTGGGACGAGATTGAAAATATTTGAAAAAGTGCGGGGACGGCGAAAGGGGTTTTAAAACGCGGAAGCCATGTTCGTGTTATTAACAGGACATGGGAGGGTTAAAAAAGCTATTAAACCAAATTTAAAAGTAGAAAACATTATAAAATCAAGATTAAAACATTTTTACCCCTTTTGAAAACCCTAAAAAACCCTGAGGCACTCTCGTCCTCTTTCTTTCCCGGCGCCGTCAGGGTTTCGGTCGCCGTTGCCGGCGTCGAAACCCTAAAAAAACCTTTTTCTCTTTTTTCAACCTTTCGAAACCAAAAAAAGCATTTGTTTACGAGATCAAAACCCCCCAAAACCCTTTCTGTTTTTCGTTTTTTAAAAGCTCATACCCAAAAAACTTAAAACCCTTTTACATTGCTCTCAATTTGGGGGGTTTACCAGAGGTATATCGTTGTTTTATTTCATTTCGATACCAAGAAAAATACAAAAAAGGATAAGTTTTTACCTTCGCGTCTTTCATCCCCTTCTCTTTCTGTTACCCATCTCGCCGGTGACAAGCCATCCGGTCCCTTCCGGGACCAAAAAAAGCATTTGTTTCCGGGACCATGGAAGGGACCGGATGGCTTGTCACCGGCGAGATGGGTAACAGAAAGAGAAGGGGATGAAAGACGCGAAGGTAAAAACTTATCCTTTTTTGTATTTTTCTTGGTATCGAAATGAAATAAAACAACGATATACCTCTGGTAAACTTCTTTCTGCTTGTATTTCCTGAAACTTTCGATTACAATTTTTGCTCTTTAAAACTTGCCCTCCCTTTTACATTGCTCTCAATTCGGCTTTATAGCCCGAAATTACAGGGTTTTTTGAATTACATGAAAATCCTTTGAAAATTGCTATTGGCTATTGGCTATTGGGTTTGTTGTTTGTATTTGTCTGAGAAATACCTGCAATCCGTTGTGTTTTTCGTTTCTGTGATTCCTGACATTTTGGTTATGTTTTTGGCTACATGTGAGGCTCGTACGATGGGGGACCAGGGGGCTCGGTCGGACGACGAGAGGTGATCCTAACCATCGGTGGAATCTGGACGATCGCGGGGATTCGAAGAGGCGTGTGGTGGATCGCACGCGCGCGTAGTAGCTGAAGGGACGCGGACGCGCGGACGCGTGGGGCTCTGGAAGCTTCCAAGCTTCAATCCTGGCCGTTGATCTTGACCCGGATCTGACAGTAGGGATTATTGCGGCGCTAGGGCAAATGTGGCCTCTTTTAGGGTTTCTCCTGAGGTGTCATCTGAGCCGTTAGATCTATCCCAGATCTAACGGCTGGGATTGGGCGGCTGTAAGAGAAACATTAGGGTTTATCATCAGATTTAGGGTTTTAACTATTTGGGCCAACAGGCGTTGTAATATTTTTGGGTTTTTCAATCTGTAATGGACTGTAAACAATTGGGCTTTGTTATATATATTTCGGGCTTTATTTATGTTAATATTTGGGCTTATATATTCTTATATATAAATATATCAGCTTTTCTTTTTCCAGACTTAATAATAATAATAATAATAATAATAATAATAATAATAATAATAATAATACTAACAACTATAATGATAATATAGTTATAAATAATACTAATATATGGTAATAACATAGTGAAAGTAATGTAACAAATATGGTAATAATAATAATCGAATAATATAATAATAATAGAATATAACATAATAATAGCATAATATATGATAGTAATAATAATTAGATAGGATAATAATAACATGGTAATAATAATAAGAGTAATAGATAATTAATAATATAGTAATAATAAATAATATCAATGATTCTAATAATATATATATATACTGTTTTTTCCTTTCTTTTTTCTTTTCAGTTCTTATTATTAATCACTACATAATTTAAGCTCATTATTTAAAAGAAGAAAAACGGGTTAACACCCCGGACAAAATAGGTGATTACAGTTGCCCCCCCCCCCTTTGCTTATACTTGTGGAACAAGAATAAAGCAAAGGTCATAAGCACCAATTTTGTCCGACTTTCCTGTTTGGATCTCGAGTCACCATGCACTTGAACTACTGGCGGTTCAGAAGTCGATATGGGAAAATTCAACGGCCGCGAAGGCCTGAAGCTGTCCTTCTCATTTTAACATTCTTCACCCCTTCGAGGTCCGAACACATAGACAATTATCAAAAGCTCCATTCTCAAAGTGTCCGAACAGATAGGCGGATTCCATTCTCCAAATGCCCGAACGGATGGGCGAGTTCCATTCTCCTCGAGCCCGAACGGATAGGCGGGTTCCATTCTCCAAAAAGCCCGAACGAATAGGCGGATTCTATTCTCCAAATGCCCGAACAGATAGGCGGGTTTCATTCTCCAAAAGCCCGAAAGGATAGGCGGGTTCTATTCTCCAAAAGCCCGAATAGATAGGCAGGTTCCATTCTCCAAAAGCCCGAACGGATATGCGGGTTCCATTCTCCAAAAGCCCGAACAGATAGGCGGGTTCCATTCTCTAAAAGCCTGAACGGATAGGCGGGTTCCATTCTTTAAAAGCCCGAACATATAGGCTGGTTCAATTCTCCAAAAGCCCGAACGGATAGGCGGGTTCCATTCTCCAAAAGCCCAAACGGATAGGCGGGTTCCATTCTCCAAAAGCCCGAACAGATAGGCAGGTTCCATTCTCCAAAAGCCCGAACGGATAGGCGAGTTTCATTCTTCAAAAGCCCGAATAGATAGGCGGATTCCATTCTCCAAAAGCCTGAACGAATAGGCAGATTTCATTCTCCAAAAGCCCGAACGGATAGGCGGGTTCCATTCTCCAAAAGCCCGAACGGATAGATGGGTTCCCTTTTACGGGAAAACTTTAATATACCTGTCACAAGTAGGTAAAAATGATATGATGATGTGTGTTAGCATACCCCTAATCCTAGGGATGCCTAACTACAAATGATGCATGAATTATGACATCAAAAATGCTCGGACGCTTTCAATCTCCGAATTGGTCGATCTTGACCTTCTTCTTCTTCTTAGTCTCTTTTGGCTTTCTCATCTCTGCCAAATCTCAATCTCTGGTCTCTTCTCGTGCTGACTTTCACTGGTCAGAATAGACATAACACTTCTCGTGGTGCTCGCTCTCAAAACATTGCCCCCTACTCAAACTGGGTGCTGAACTTTTCTCTTTGTCTTAACTTAACGCGACAACTTCTATCTTTTCTCAACATTAGGGGAAGCATGTGCCCCCAAGTCCCTGAACTTTTCTCTTAAGTTCATTAAGGTCCATTTCTCATCTTTTGAAGCAATCGAAGCATTTCGACAAAAATTCGCTTCAAGCTTCTGAACTGTAGTATGGAGGAATCTATTAATGTCCTCACTATGGCCACTGGTGAACTATCATTTGCATTCATGGCATTGCATTCTAAACTTTATCCTTGAAGCAATGAAAGGAAACTATTGTGTGTTCACAAAAAGATTTAGATTGCATCTTCCAATTTTAAAATGAGATGCATTTTCGAAAAGTGGATTTTCTTTCTAAATTATAGATATATCAAGCTAGATTAAATACCCCGAATATCAAGTGCACGAACGACACTACTATGGCTTACCAAGGATTGCCTCAAGTACATGTGTCTAGGAGACCTCGAAAGTTGAGCTGATGTCTGAAAATGTGACATACTCTCCGAGTTATTTCAGTTTTTTAATCATTTAGGCTTATCTTCTATAGGCTTCACCTTTATCAATTCTTTATGATTTTGGGGAAGTCAACTCATCACATTATTTGGGCTCGAAATAAATGATGGAGCAAACAACAAAACCCCGAGCTACTCGGCATTGTCATGATTTGAAAATATTACCATCACTCATGTAGCTAAAGTGAATGGTGCATAGCAACCTTATTGGTCTTTTTGCTACAGCGGAGTGCCCCAAAGATTCCACACTCTTATGCGAAAATGCCTATTACCAAGCTTCGAACATTGGAGTGCTTTTGTTACGCTCTTATTAACTTCTCTCAACTTCTTCTTTTTTTCTTTTTCTTTTTCTTTTTCTCTCTTTTTTTCCCTTTTTTTTTTCCTTTTTTCCTTCTTTTTCTTTTTTCTCTTTCTTTCTCTCTTTTTCTTTTTTTGGGCATGGAAGATTTCCGGTTATTCTCTCGAAGGTACTAATTCTATGTGTACTTAATTAGATGACCAAATTAACTCGGAGTGTAAGCCACATATTCATCATCTTCACAGCTTTCGATTTCCACTAGACATAGGTTGCTCGAAATCAACCTTTGGTGTCAAGGTCAACATCTCTTGTGCAATTGATATACGAGGACTCAATAGACAAATATATACACAAAATGAAGAAATATTGAAACACAAAACACAGTGCATCCTTTCATTGAAATTTAAACGTGCAATCTTAGGCCCTTACAAAATAGGTCTTTGCTACCTTCGGGCAAAGGGTAGTAAAGTGGATTCCACACATCACTTCAAGAAAAGACTAAAATGCAATGAAATGAAGACAAACGATCTTGGATGCACTAAAAATCTTAACTAATTCTGAGCTGACCATCCATCCCACCCGTTAAGCTTCTTCGAGGAACTCGATCTCCTTGTTGTCCATTAGTTCCTGAACCAACTGCTTAAATTCCGGACAACTCTGAATCTTATGCCCCGCAGTCTGATGGTACTCACAAAATGGTTCATGGTCATCATATGCTCCCTTCGGACCTTTCTCAATTAAGACCACCATGCACAGCTGTTTGTACACCCAACTCAGAGGGGACATGATTTCTTACACCTCCACCCCCACCTTCTTCGTATCTACCTCTTCGAGGGCATTCATGCCTCGTCCTCCATGGTTCGGAAGCGGATTGGTCGTCACATTGGGCTTTTCTAACTCGAGGTCTCCGGTGTTGATCATGTTTTGCACGAGCTTCTTGAACGCCGTACAATTTTCTATCGTGTGCCCTGGCACTCCACCGTGGTACTCACAATGCGCTTTCTCGTCATACCATGAAGGGTAAGGTGGCTGGAAGGGAGTAACATGATATGGGCGAACCAGATCAGCCTCGTATAGGTGCTTGTACACATCTTTGTACGACATGGGTAGAGGGGTGAAGGACATCCTCTCTTGTTCCTTCTTGGGAGCCCTACTTTCTCTTCGGTTTGAGCCTTGCACATTCCTGACTGCGGCTTGAGGCGGTGAGATGGTGAGGTGCTTAGAAGCCTCGTAGGTACCGACAATGTTCACCTCATGATCTTTCTTCTTGAACTGCTTTCGGGCATTCTCTCCTCCATCAATCCTACCACTCTTGATAGCGGCCTCGATGCGTTCACCGGTCATAACCATATCTGAGAAATTGCCGATGGGGTTGATTATCATGCGGTCATAGAGGGTCCCTTTCAAAGTATCAACAAACATAGGGGAGATCCCATTCTCACGGAGTGGGGGTTAAACCTGTGCCGCCACATCTTGCCAATGCTGGGCGTATTCACGGAGGCTCTCATTGGGCCTTTGCTCCAAACTTTGTAGCTTGAGTCGGTTCGGAACCATGTCGGTTATATGCCTATATTGATCCGTGAAAGCCTTGGCCAAATTCTTCTATGACCTGATCTGAGCACGAGTCAACTGATTGTACCACCTCACTGCGGGCCCCGCTAAACTGTCTTGGAAGTAGTGAATTAGCAACTTCTCATTGTCGATGAAACCCGTCATCTTTCTACAAAACATGGTTATGTGGGCAGTAGGGCAAGTTGTCCCGTCAAACTTCTCAAACTCCGGTGTCTTGAACTTGGGCGGGATTATCAGATATGGAACCAAACTGAGATCTCTAGCATTCATTCCATATGCCCCCTCTTCTTCATCCTTAGTCTGGAATTTCTCCTCGAGGTCTTTCCGGGTCTCTTCTAGTTGCTTCGAGAATTCTGCCTTGACCTTGTTCAAATTCTCAATTTCATCCAAGTCTGGGACACTATCCCCGACATTCTCCGCATGATTAAAAATTAGACCCGATGAAACATGGGTAGAGGCGTCTGCCTGATGTGATGTTACCCCATCTCCTTGAGTAGCCGGTCCTTGCGAGGGCTTAGGGGTATTTTTGACAAAACTGGGAGAATACGGGGGGTCTCCCTTATCCTGACTAGGTTTTCCAACAGCACCATTTCCTTTCAGATTGGCTTGTAGCAACTGAAATATCTCGTTCACCATATCTTGTTGGGACTTGATGATGGTGTCCCTCAATTCTTACTGAGCTCGCTCCAACTGACCTCTCAAATCGGCTTCCAACTTAGCAAAACTCTCCTTCATTTGCTTCCTTTGATGGCGAGTAAAGTGTGGGTGCGGAATCTTCGGTAGTCACAAATGTTGCCACGACCCCGAAAAATTAATTCCATGACTTAATGATGTAATGCATGATATGTGTTGTGCGCATGACAGAAACGAATGATTGAAGGCAATAAAAAACATAATCGAATGCAAAGAAGTGTTGATTCGACGAACATCCTCATCAAATAACTTTTCATAACGGAGATCAAGTCTTGTTAAAATGAGGCAAGAAAATAAATACATTTTACCCCCCTTTAAACTAGGGTTCCGGAAAATTCGTTGCTACGGACTCTTTCTCCCGTTGTGAATGTTTTCAACTTTAGACTGTTCTCGAATCAACACTTCGTATGTAAATACGATGAATAAGCAAAAATAAGCAAAACAAGACAAAAAGGCAACTAGATTAGTAACACCAATAATAGAGACTGAATAAAACAAATCATAAGAAAACAGATTAACAAAGCAAGATCCACTAGCATGAATTCTAATTCTACGGTTATCCGCATGGCTCTAATCGGGGTGGGCTTCTTAAATTCTCACACATGTGGGTTTGGTTCTAACATGGATACCCGATCCTATCCTATCACCTACTAAGGTGACAATAATCTCAATTCTGGCCCACTACAAGCTTGCGAATTGGTTTCGGTTCGAGGGAAAGCACGACCTAATGACGTGGAGGGCTGCTCACGTGTCAAAGACGTGGATTCCGAAAGTGAATTACCGACCCATGGAGGGAGACTCACGTGGGTATGGGCGTTTCACTCCCACTTAAGGGACGAAGCTCGGGTATAGAGCTTAATGCGTGATGCAACACATGTCGGTGATTCCTTTGAAATTAAATGAAAAATTAATTCATGACCACCAATTATCGAAGCTCGTGCGATTAAAGTCCCATTTTCAAGGAAGAACCACCTCGCTAAAGTCAAATTAAATTTCAAAAATTTCCATCAATTTAAAAGCAACAAGTGTTTTTTTTGCTTAACTCTCTTTTTGTTTTGAAAAACAAAATTTGTCCCCAGCGGAGTCGCCACGCTGTGATAAGGTTTTTTCTTTCTTATCTAAAAGTCCCACTTTTTGAAACATTTAAGTAAAAGGGGGTTTTAAAAAATTCGAGCTTTAAAAAAACCTTTTAAAATCTTTTTGGTTGGAGTCGCCACCGGCCACTGAGGTAGGCCGGACACCGTAAAAACTAAAACCAGAGATTCATTTGAAAGGGTTCGGGAGTTGGTTACGTGTGGGGAAGGGTTAGCACCCCCATCACGCCCGGAAATCGGTACCAAAACAATTGTTGCTTTTAATTGATGGAAATTATTCGAAATTTAAAATGAATTTAATTAAGGATTCTTAATTGAAAATCGGACTTTAGTCATACGAGCTTTATCAAATCGGTGGTTTCAAATTAATTAGACATTTAATTAAAAAGGATGACGGTACACCGGACCAAAGACTAAACCGACATCATATAAGACTGACTGCCGTGTTAGTTTAGGGTTCGGATCTCGTATGTTACCTTTATGCATGATGCGAGCAGTTAAAATATGGTGTGATGGTCTTGTTCGTTTTAATTACGGATTTACCTTTAGACGATTCAAATTAATCTGAATATCCAAGGAATATCCAATAAGCCAGGATATTCGACCCGAATACGTGAATTAATAAGTATCTCTTTTTTATAATTAAAATTAATTATCATGAAAATTTAAACATTAAGGAGTCACATGAATGACAATTGGAATGCATGTCACAAAAAACATATTCGAACAACTTGAAAGAAGCTAAGCTATGTGCACATATTAAAAAAATCACATATTATGTATGCACATTAAATAAACATAAACAATATGCAAAATAACATATATTCGATGCAAACACGTATTAAAAGGGAAAAACGCATGAATAACAACATAACATAATAAAATGCTAAATAAAAAATGAGCAAACTGGTAGGGATCAAAACTGTATTAATACCATTGCAAAGAAATTGATTAAAATGCAAAACATGACTCGATTGAAAAGACGCGAAAAATCATAAGGACCGAAAAAGAAATTTCCCCATTCAAAATTTAATCAAAACAGGATCGGGACGAGATTGAAAATATTTGAAAAAGTGCGGGGACCGCGGAAGGAGTTTTAAAACGCGGAAGCCCTGCTCGCGTTATTAACAGGACATGGGAGGGTTAAAAAAGCTATTAAACCAACTTTAAAAGTAGAAAACATTATAAAATCGAGATTAAAACGTTTTTTTACCCCTTTTGAAAACCCTAAAAAACCCTGAGGCACTCCCGTCCTCTTTCTTTCCCGGTGCCGAAACCCTAAAAAACATTTTTCTCTTTTTTCAACCTTTCGAAACCAAAAAAAACCTTTGTTTATGAGATCAAAACCCCCAAAAAAACCTTTCTATTTTTCTTTTTTTTTAAAGATCAAACCCAAAAAACTTAAAACCCTTTTACCGGCGTTTGCCTCTCACCGGCTCACCGTGCATGGTCCCGGAAGGGACCAGATTACTTGTCACCGGCGAGATGGGCAACAGAAAGAGAAGGGGATGAAGAGACGCAAAGGTAAAAACTTATCCTTTTTTGTATTTTTCTTGGTATCAAAATGAAATAAAACAACGATATACCTCTGGTAAACTTCTTTCTGCTTGTATTTCCTGAAACTTTCGATTACAATTTTTGCTCTCTAAAACTTGCCCTCCCTTTTACATTGCTCTCAATTCGGCTTTATAGCCCGAAATTACAGGGTTTTTTTGAATTACATGAAAATCCTCTGAAAATTGCTATTGGTTATTGGGTTTGTTGTTTGTATTCGACTGAGAAATCCCTGCAATCCGTTGTGTTTTTCGTTTCTTTGATTCCTGACATTTTGGTTATGTTTTTGGCTTCATGTGAGGCTCGTACGAGGGGGGACCAGGGGGCTCGGCCGGACGACGAGGGGTGATCTTGAACATCGGTGGAATCTGGACGGTCGCGGGGATTCGAAGAGGCGTGTGGTGGATCGATGCGCGCGTGGGAGCTGAAGGGACGCGGACGCGTGGGGGCTCTGGAAGCTTCCAAGCTTCGATCCTGGCCGTTGATATCGATCCGGATCTGACGACAGGGATTAGTGCGGTGCTAGGGCAAATGGGGCCTCTCTTAGGGTTTATGCTGAGGTGTAATCTGAGCCGTTAGATCTATCCCAAATCTAACGGCTGGGATTGGACGGCTGCAAGAGAAACATTAGGATTTATCATCAGATTTAGGGTTTTAACTATTTGGGCCAACGGGCCTTGTAATATTTTTGGATTTTTCAATCTGTAATGGACTGTAAACAATTGGGCTTTTTTATATATATTTCGGGCTTTATTTATGTTAATATTTGGGCTTATATATTCTTATATATAAATATATCAGCTTTTCTTTTTTCAGACTTAATAATAATAATAATAAAAATAATAATAATAATAATAATAACTATGATACTAAAAACTATAATGATAATATAGTTATAAATAATACTAATGTACGGTAATAACATAGTGAAAGTAATATAACAAATATGGTAATAATAATAATCGAATAATATAATAATAATAACATATAACATAATAATAGCATAATATATGATAGTAATAATAATTAGATAGGATAATAATAACAGATAGTAAATAATATAGTAACATGGTAATAATAATAAGAGTAATAGATAATTAATAATATAGTAATAATAAATAATATCAATAATTCTAATAATATATATATCCTGTTTTTTCCTTTCCTTTTTCTTTTCAGTTCTTATTATTATCACCATATAATTTAAGCCCATTATTTAAAAGAAGAAAAACGGGTTAACACCCCGGACAAAATAGGTGATTACACATGGTCGTCGAACGGACCTTTCTGTTTGGATGACTTGAACTTCATTCTCATAGGAGACTTTCACTCCGACTGGAGCTCGGTGTGAGTTGGCTCGATCCGGGTCTGACTCGTCTTGATGGAATGGTTTGAGTAAACTTACATGGAACATCGGATAAGCTCGGATAGTCGTTGGTAGCTCTAGTCGATAGGCCATAGTGCCTACTAGCTTCACAACTTTGAACGGACCCTCGTACCTTCGCACAAGTCCCTTGTGCACTATTGGGTTATGCAAGATCTCGGTTAGCTTGGCAAGGACTAAATCTCCAACTTGGAAGCTTACATCCAGTCGCTTTGTATCTGCCCACTTCTTGGTCCATTTTCCCGCCTTGTGTAGACAAGCTCATGCTAAGTCATGATGCTCTTGCCACTCCGTGGCGAACTTGTGTGCTGTTGGATTGGGCCCCTAATATTTGGTTGTAACAGTTTTGGGTTTGAGCGGTTGCTGCCCGGTCATGATCTCAAACGGGCTCTGGTTGGTCGCTTCACTTCGTTGTAAATTGTAGGAAAATTGGGCCACGTCTAGCAGCTTTGGTCAGTTACAATGTATGATGCTCACGTAGTGTCTTAAATAGATCTCTAGTAAGGCGTTCACTCGTTCGGTTTGTCCGTCGGTTTGAGGGTGGACACTTGTTGAAAAATTCAAACTTGATCCCATGAGTTTGAACAACTCGGTCTAGAATCTGCTCGTGAACAGCGTGTCTCAGTCACTAATGATCGTCTTTGGCAATCCCTAATACTTCACCACATACTTAAGGAAAAGGCAGGCTGCCTTTTCGGCTGGACATACTTTCGATGCTGGGATAAATGTGTCGTACTTGGAAAACCTGTCCACAACCACCATAATGCTAGACAGGTCGTCGGTGTTGGGCAAGCCGACTATAAAGTCCATGGAAACACTCTCTCATGGTTGCTCGGGAATGGGCAGGAGTTGTAGTAATCTTGCGGGTCTTTTCATTTCGATCTTATCTTGTTAACGTACAAGACAAGTCCTCACATAGGCTCTCACATCCTCGCCCATGCGAGACTAATAATATTGTTAGGTAATCAGGGCTAAGGTTCGTTCCATTCTTGGATGTCCAGCCCACTTGGAATCGTGGCACTCCTTCATGATTTCCTTGCGTAATTCACCAAATTGAGGTACGTAGAGGCGGTGTCCTCGAGCATAAAGTAAGTCTTCCTCAAGCCAAAACCTTCGCATTTCGCCTTCCTTTGTATATTTGATGAGCATCTCGGCTGTTGGGTCACGTGACAATCCCTTCTTGATGCGTTCTAGCAATTGTCCCTCCAGCAAGCTTACAAACTCTATGTTATACCTTCGGCTTAAGGCATCGATAACTGAGTTGACTTTTCCCAGCTTGTATTCCATGGAAAAATCGAACTCGGCAAGAAACTCTTGTCAGCGAGCTTGTTTGGGAGACAACTTTTTCTGGTTCAGGAAGTAACTATTAGCAACATTGTCCGTATAAACAATGAACCGAGACCAAAGTATATGGTGACGCCAAGTGCGCAAATAATGCACCACCGCGGTCATTTCTTTCTCATGGACCGAGTATCTCCTCTCGGTGTCGTTTAGTTTTTGGCTCTCATATACGACTGGATGTCCTCCTTGCATAAAGACCCCTCGATGGCTGTATCAGATGCGTCGGTATAAACCTCAAAGGGTTTGGTGTGATCTGGCAATGCTAGCACTAGTTCATTCGTCATGGCGTGTTTCAGGTCCTCAAAGGCCTGTTGGTAGTCCAGGTTCCAATCTCATGCCTTGTCATTTTTCAGCAATTCGGTCAAAGGGGTGGAAATTTTGGAGTAGTCTTTGATGAACCTCCGATAGTAATTGGCTAGCCCCAAGAAGGACCTCAACTCCGTTACCTTGGTTGGCGGCTCCCAATCTACAATGGCATGAATTTTGGCCACATCCATTTGGATTTTGCCACCTCCTACAATGTGGCCGAGGAATGGGACCTCTTTTTGGGCAAGTGAACACTTCTATATCTTGACATATAGCTCATTTTGTCGCAAGACTTCGAACACCTTCCGCAAGTGTTTAACATGCTCCTCGATGGTCTTGCTATAGACCACATTATCATCAAGGTAAACTACAACAAACTGGTCGAGGAAGGGTTGTAGTACCTAATTCATGAACGTGCAAAATGTGGCGGGGGTGTTTGTAAGGCCGAAAGGCATCACGAGGAATTCATATGAAACGTAACGCGTCACACAAGCTATTTTCGATTCGTCACCTTCGGCGATCCTTACCTGGTAATACCCAGACCGCAAATCCAACTTGGTGAACCACCTTGCACCACCAAGTTGATCGAACAAGTCGACTATTAATGGGATTGGGTACTTGTTCTTCACGATGAGCTTGTTCAAAGCTCGATGTCGATGCACATCCAAAGCGTTCCGTCATGTTTCTTTTGAAAGAGTATTGGTGCACCGTAGGGTGCTTTGGATGGTCGAATGTACCCCGCATCAAGGAGTTCCTTTAGTTTTATGCGTAACTTCTCAAGCTCGGGCGGAGCCATTTGGTAAGAGGCTCAGGCTGGTGGCTTCGCTTTTGGTATAAGCTTGATTTTGTGGTCTACTTCCCGCTTCGGTGGGAGAGTTTTGGGCAGCTCATGGGGCATTACATTCTGAATTTCGGCTAGGACGTGTCTTACCTCGGTAGGGACCCTTTTGGTTATGGGTGGCTCCTCGTGCACCAATGCTGCCAAGTATGCTGGTTCTGCTTTGCGTATCCCCTTGTTGAATTGTATGGCTGACACCATTTTGGCCCTAACTCCCGATTTTCGATTCATTGGGACCATGCATGGGTGTGCTGGGTTTAGTATGCACAAGCAGTTGGTGAATGGCCCGATGTGATGAGCCTTTCCTCGGATAGGAGGTATGGCATGTGCTTTATACAATTCCGTTGCATAATTATAATTTAGCTAGAGATAGAGAGAGACGCACCAATAAAGGCTCCATGAAAATTGGGTTTTAAAGATATGGTGTCTTTTGCACTTTACATTAGTAGTGAAGATCCAGATACTTTTCAAGGGGCTATCTCTAGTATGGAGAAAAGCAAATGGATGGCTGCAATGGTTGAGGAGATGGAATTTTTGTAGAAAAATCATACGTGGGGGCTAGCTAGGCTTCCTAAGGGAAAGAAGGCTATTGTTTGCAAATGGGTGTATAAAAGGAAACCAACAGTATCAAAAAAAAGGAAAAGTTCAAGGCTCGATTGGTAGCAAAGGGTTTTTCACAGCAAAAAGGAGTTGATTATGATGAAATCTTTTCTCCTGTGGTTAGACATACTTCAATCAGGGCAATTCTTGCACTTGTAGCTAGTTCGGATTTGCATTTAGAGTAGATGGATGTTAAAAATGCTTTTTTGCATGGTGATCTAGAGGATAAGATTTATATGCAGCAGCCAGAAGGGTTCATTCAATCCAGAGATGAACATTTGGTTTGCAAGTTAAAGAAATCCTTGTACGGGTTGAAGCAGTCTACACGGAAATGGTACAAGCGATTCGACTCCTACATGATCCAGATTGGCTACAAGCGATGTGAGTATGATTGTTGTGTCTATGTTAAAAGCCTTAATGATGGTTCTTTTATTTTTCTGCTACAGTATGTTGATGATATGTTTCTGGCTGCAAAGTATATGCATGATGTTGTCGGTTTGAAAGCTTTATTGAGTCAGGAATTTGATATGAAAGACTTAGGAGCTGCAAAGAAAATTCTTGGAATGAAGGTTCACAGAGATAGAGGCTCAAGGAAACTGTAGTTATCTCAGCAAAGCTATGTTGAGAAAAGATTAGACAGGTTTGGGATGAGCAAAGCAAAGCCCGTGAGCACTCCATTGGTGAATCACTTTAAGCTTTCTACGGAACAGTGCCCGAAGACAGACAAGGAAATTGAAGAGAAGGCAAAGGTCCTATATGCCAGTGTTGTCGGCTACTTGATGTATGCGATGGTATGTACTCGTCCTGATTTAGCTCATGCTGGTGGTCAAGTCTGTAAATACATGTCTAAACTAGGAAGATCACATTGGGAAGCAGTCAAGTGGATTTTCAGGTATTTAAAGGGTACTGTGGGACATGGAATTGTTTTCAGCAGTCAGCGACATGATCTTTTGATTGTTGGATATGTGGATTCAGACTATGCAGGTGATTTGGATGATAGAAGGTCTACAACTGGGAATGTTTTCACCCTTGGTGGAGGGCCTATATGTTGGAAGTTAACTGTTCAGTCTGTTGTGGCATTATCAACAACTAAAGCTGAGTAGATGTGTTACGTTCGTGCAATGACTATAAATGATACGCAAATGGTGCAAGTATACACGTCGAACGAGTAATAAAGTGATGAGTGAGTATCGTTTCCACAGGGATTGGAGGTGAACATGGTTTTCGTATCCAAATTGCTATAGTAACCATATTGTAATGTGAGTATGCTGAGGCATAATGAAGGATGGGAAAATGTTGTAGCGGAACAAGCAAACAGAGAAGAGATAATCAAATGACAGATAGGTCCTCTCTCGGATACGAAGCTCTCTACGGAATGGTTGGCTAGCTCCTTAAGGGAAATCCTCTGAATTTTCTTAACACTACCAACGATTCCTAGTTTTCTTCACTATGCTCGGCGGGATTTACTAAGGTTGCTTCTAAACTATCTCTAGCAAGAAGACTGGGAGACTAAAATGCTACAACAATACCTCTCGGCTTAACTCTAAACATGTAACTCTCATAATCTCTATCCATCTTAGCCGTTTAAACCTATCACTTATCTCTAAGGCAGGTTGGAGTCCTTCCTATTGGTGGTTACTCCATTGTTTATGGGATCTAAGGCTAGTTCTCTCGATCACTCCCCCTAGCTAATGCTAAAGCAATGCCCCTCTCTCGAAGGTTGTCACACACTACTCTAACTTTCACTATTGGCTAAGGCTTGCTCCCTCGATCACTACCCCCATCTGTACCTAGGGAATGGCCATCACTCGAAGGCATCATAAGGAATGGCCTGTCTCTCGAGGCACTAACATCCCTAATCTCTTACAACCCTGGGTTGTTCCTAAAGAAAGGCCAACTCTCAAAGGTGCTTAAGGCAGGGCCTAACTCTCAAAGCACTTACAACCCTAAGCTCTTACAACTTTAGGAAGTTAAGCACACCATAAACAAAGCAAAGCTCAAGAGAGAATAGTAAACATCAACATGCGATTAAGAAAACAAAAAGAGTATCATCCAGAAAAACCCATGCCATCTAAAACAGTTCATGGCTGGGCAATAATCAAACATATCATTCTCTTACAACCCTCCAGATAAGTAAATGCTATAGCAAAAAGGAAAGATAAACTCCCAGTTCGCCAGTGGACTGCCATGACCACCTTAGGCTCACCGCCTCGGAAGAGGACGGTGAGGCCACGCCTCGAGCTTCCCGATGAAGGACACCAAGTCTGGTCAATGATGAAATGTTTCTCCCCTCTTGTTGTGCTTCCTCTTGCACACTTTTCTCTCCCTACTCCCTCTCTCCTATTTTCCTTTGAAGAGATGAAGCTTTTATATATGGGGGGAGGTCTTCTAGGGTTTTGGTGCTTTGGTATCTCGTTGGGGATCCCAACGAATATCCTCCGACAAGCTCTGTCCACCAGGGGACAAGAGGACGGTCTGCAGATGGAGTGCGGCTGCTGCATAAAGCTATCTGACAGTGTCAGGCGTCCTTTCCTGCACATTCACGTGCTTGTACTTTTGTGCGCCAGCTAGCCTTCTTTCTCCTCCTTTGCTATAGCATTTTTTCCTTGCTTCTTCCCTCGCATTCTGCTCTGTCATCTTGCACACAAACAGCCAAAAACTACCTTTCACGCATCACCAACTCCACACGAGTAATAAATTGAAAAGTACCCATAATATACTAAAAATACAGCCTACATGCAATGTAATGCACCTGAAAACGAGCAATTGCTATAGCAAAGAGGCATAAATATATAGGAAATAGCATAGCTATCAACATGGCAGTAGTTGAAGCTGCAAAAGAAGCCTTATGGCTTATCAGGCTAGTGAAGGAATTGAGTATTCGGCAAGGTGGAGTTCAGTTGCATTGTGATAGCAAAAGTGCTATTCATTTGGCTGAGAATCAGATGTATCATGCTAGAACTAAACATATTGATGTGAGGTTTCACAATATTAGAGAGTTGATTGCATCTGGTGAGATATTGTTACAAAAGGTGCATACTGCAGACAATCCAGCTGATATGTTGACCAAGCATGTTACTACAGACAACTTCAAGCATTGTTTGGACTTGTTGAATGTTTGTAAATGCTAGAGAAGCGTGGTAGCCCAACCCACTTTGATGTGTGAGAGACTCTAGATTTATCTCTTAAGGGGCATGATATTCGCCATGATGGAGATTTTTTAAGTATGGCTCATATACTGTAAAAGGACAGATGTTGGAGCGGGAGTGAGCGAACGGAGCATATGTCCATCGAAGAAGTACTCGAGTTTTCGGTGGGCTCGGATTAAGTGGGTTGGGGGTGCGGGGGCGAAGCCCCGCGGTACGGTACGGCGTATCTTTGTAATTGTACTGGGTATGGTTACTTATATGAGTAGAAATCTATTTTAAGTAGGAGATCTTATTGAATGAGGTTTCTTGGTGACCATGTATTCAAGTCTATAAATAGATGTGTTATTTGTAACCTAAGGACCATCGATTAAATAAAAGAAAACAACCACTCTTTGCTCCCCGAGGACGTAAGCACACTGCTGAACCTCGTTAAATCTCTTGTGTTCTTGCTTGTTTGATTTTTTTTCGTTTTTCGTATGCACAACAATTATTTCCACCAAAAGATATAATTATTAGTATCTAAATTTGATTTATGTACATTAAAATATGTACGTAGCATCCTTGTAAAAGCATGGAAAGAGAGAGTAAAGAAATTGTTTCATGTGAAGGGGTCATCACCTCATTATGGTTTCTATTAATGATTCAACAGATTCAAGTGGAGCACACATACGTACCATACAAGGATTTCTTCCATCTTTACTTTTTATTTGTTTCAACATATTAGTTGTATTCCACTAGTACTTTTAAATGGGTGGATTATAAAAAAAATTGGGTTATATAATCATTTCTTACATTATTTAATAGGGTTTGAAAAAAAAACTTAAAATAAAAAAATATTGGCTTAAGGATATCATAAGCCCTTGAAATTTTGAGGAAAAAAAATCAAATAAGTCTTTGAACTTTTTTCCCACTCAATTAAACTTTTATACTCCAAAATTTCATCAATTCACTCATCTGACCAACGTTGACTGTTAAATTTAATAGTTCTTTTTATATCAGTTGATGAAACATGTCATGTTACAGTATTCTCACTTGGTATTTTCATATATATTTTATTTTATTTAAAAAATTCTTTTAAAAGTTCCAAAAATTCTTAAAAATTATAAAAAATAATTTTATGAAAAAAATGTAAATTTCACATGATAAAACTGTAGTGTCACATGACAGTGATATCTCACAAAAAAATTGTCAAAATTTGATGGTCAAAACTGGTCAAAGGGCTTATTGGTTCAATTTATTAGTTCGAGAGCTTAATTGGATACAAATAAAGTTTAAAGGCTTAATTAATTATTTATTATAAGTTCAAAGGCTTCAAACACCCTTAAGCCAAAAATATATTATTTCATCTAGGTAGCTTAAAATACTAAACAACACACTAAATATGTACAGACTCACATTTTTCTTTCTTGGTAAACTAACTAGATAGGCTTTGGATTATAAGATATTCCTTGTTATATTATTCGACTATAAAAAGTTATAAAACCGGCTTTCGAGTTAAAAAAATAATAAGTTGGCCATTCTCCATTAAAATTTTGATGGCTTATGACTTTGTGGTTAGTAAAATTGATATAATAACAAATTTAGCCTTAAACTTTTATATTTTATTTAAGATAAACTACATCATTGATCACCAAACTAATTTTTCTGCAAGAATGACCACTGATGTTATTTTTTTTGTTTTGGTCACTTGTTAAGTTTAATCATTGACTTAACATAGATGTTGATATAGCATGGTTTGTAATAATTTTAGTCTCAAAATTTATATACTCTATCAATTTTGGTCAAATTCAAAATAATTAAATAAATCCTCTATAACTAAAATTCCTTTCAAGTCGCTCCTCATTTTAATTTGAAATAATTGAATAAATTTAACCAAAAACTTTTTGAATCAATAAAAATGTGACGCATGGCTTTTTTAATTACAATTTTAAATTAATAAAAATTATATTTTAAACCCTCCATGTTTACACAATCAATTAATTTAATTATAATTTTAAATAATTAGTCAAATTTACCCTTCGCATTTGCAAATCCTATCAATCCCATCCTTAAACACATCATCTTCATCATCCTTGCCAAGCGAACTTGTATTGATTGGATTAGTAATACAACAAACCAGTGGAAATGGGAGGGGGAAAGTATAATTAACCATAAAAATGGGAGGAGTAAAGTTCGACTATTTCCCTCAAATCCTCCTCCTCACGCCAATGCAGGTGGATGAGAGTTGTCGAAGATGGTGGTTTGGAGAGGAGGTTGGGTGGCGGACTAAGGCCGTGGCCTGAGGGCTGTGTAGGTATCGAAGATGGCGGCCTGAGGGCTGTGTGTGTAGGCTTCGTAAGGCACTCTTGGATTAAATCAAGCACCAAAAGAAAGATTTTGTGTTTACATAGCAAGTAACACCAACTTATGTTCTAAGTATATTGCATAATATGTATTTCAATAATTCAGTGGTCATAAGGGGATTTTGTGTCTATATAAATAACTTGATTCAACGCAATTAATAGGTGGATAAATGCAGTATTATTAAATTACAAATACATAATTAGAAGTTCTCAAATTGCTACCCACTTATAAAGAAAGATTTATACACTTGAAACTCCACACATCTCAGACAAAATATACGTCGGCAGACACTATAGAAACCCAAACTTGAAGGAATTAAGAATGATTTTGAAGTCTTTTTTTTATTATTCTTTTAAGCTAAGTTAAGCTTTAGTTTTGTTGGGCATTATAGAAGTGATTAGTCTTCTTCACTAGATATTGTCGGAGATATGCGAAAGTCAAGTGTTTAATGGGATGGTTACGGTAGATAGAGATTTCATGATATTTGGTTTGAAATTAAATTTGAGGTTTGGACTAGTTTAATTATTGTTTGAAAAAATCATTAAAATTGTTACGCTTGTATGTTTAAATTTAGATGAATTTTGTTGTGGCCGGTATTAATCATAGAATATAGTAAATTTCATACCAATCATTTTTCTCTATGAATAACACATGCGGTGGTGGAGGATACTTTGATTTGAAAAAGAAATGATAAAAATATATTGTATTTGGACATCACAAAGTAATTGTAAAAAAGTGTAATTATAGTACATAAATTCTAATTCCGTAGATATATTTGATTGTCAAATTGTAATTACTACAATTTAGTAGGACTCGCTAAATAAATTAAATATAAACTTTATAGTCATTATGATTAATTAAGCACATAATTCCCCCAACTTCTCAACTCTCTCCCTAAGAATCGAAGATTATAATAGCTTATTTTAATATGTCACACATGTGTAATTAGAAATAATTACATATAAATCTAGTTATTTTTATAAACGTTTTTTCAGCTTATTTGGAGTAAATGAAGGGACAGCCCATCTCAAACTTTAATTTGAAATGGACCAGTTATAGTTTGATGTTTACTCCCACTTATTACCTAACACAACAAGAAAAGGATTCCGTGCTCTGCTTTTTGCTTTGTCAAAATTTAGTTGAAACAGTACTTATCTCACTCCAATCAAAGTATTCTCCCTATTCTTATTTTTTTATTATTATCTTTTGACTTCCAAGTAATTTCTAGAGTTACTACTTATTTTTGTCTACTTTAGTACAAAAACATAAGATTCTTGTGTATAATAAGTTTTAAATTTAATATTCTTTTTTTTCTTTAAATTTTTTTTTATTCTTGACTAGTCGACATTAATTTTAGTGTTGGTTGTCAACGGCTGGTATTTCCCCATTAATTTCTAAATTTAGTTCTTGTTTTCTTTCATATTTTGATTTTCTCCTAGTTTTTATCTGCCTTTGTGGCACATTTTTTCTTTGTCTTGCGGCACGTTTTTGTCTACCTTTATGATAGATTAGTGTTCGTAGATGATTTTCTCATGACGTTCGGCTCTGATTTACAATTATCAGTGGTCTTTCAGTAGTTTGGTCCCTTTTTGTTGCTCGTTTGCCGATGCAGTCAGATCTATCTTGCGAAGGAGCCTGTAAGATTGTTGGTTCGATCACCACTCCTACTTCGATCCTTAAGCGTGTAGGTGGACAAGGATAGAGTTTTGTTTCTTGCTTCCTTTTTCCAATCTTTCATGTCTTCCCTATCGTTGCAGCTCACTAGATGTGTTTTGCTGGTATGATGTTCAGTTCTCTAATTTTTTAATTGCCCTTTGTTTCGTTATTTTCTACTATATTTTCATTTTGTTTGTAATGTTTCTCTATTTTATTTTCTAATAGATTTAGCCGACATGTTATTAAAAAAATAGTAGTTATTTTATTTCATGCTATCTCCGTTAAATAAGGTCTAAATTTAAATTTTAATATTATGAATAAAACAAATTGGATTGAGAGGGTCGTCTTCGTTATGCACATCTCAAGTATTTTTATCTCTTAAAATTATTGTATAATCACTTTTCTATATATATTTTTTTAATGCAATACATAAACAACTTTAATACACTCTCATCCATAGATAGAAACATATCACACATTCAAGCACATTCAAATCTATTGTTTTAGATGTTATAACATCAATAATGATAATCGAATTAAGACTCAATCAACTGAGAAGCACGTTTATTGAAAATTACTATTCCCTTTATAGAAGTTCCATTCATTTTTCGATTTAATAAACTACCTTTCGTTTAATTGCCAACAAAACTATCTTTAATTTAAAAGATATAAATATAAGTGTAAATGTATATTTCATTATCTAAACTTGGTTTTAAGGTATAATTTGGTATCTAATTTTTTGGTCAATTAAATACATGAACTTGACTGTAAAGTTTAATTTGAAACCTAAAGTTTTTTTTGTTCAATTGTATACTTAAACTTGACTTGTTGGTTCAAATTGATATATAAACTTCATTTTTTATCCATAAATAATACTTAAGATAAATGACTTACTTGAACCATAAAGTCAAATTTAGGTACAAATTGAACTTAAAAGCCAAATTTATGTACCAAATTAAACCTTAAAGCAAAATTTAAGTACTTGACTGGTAAAAAAATTTAGGCACCAAATTGCAGTACTTTAAATCTAAGTTTAGTACTAAAATATATACTTACCCTAATTTTAAATAAAATTTTAATTTATCCATAATTGTTGCCCTTGGATTGGTCTAGCTCGAATAAAACTTAACTCAATTTAAAAAATATATTTTAGTTCAATTTAATTATATATATATATATATATCAAATAATTATCTTATATATATTAATCTAAAATTATATTTTAAATATTGAGAAACAAGCACTAGAGGGGGAATGGTAGAGTAGGGGAAATTTGATATTTTATAGGGGGTAAAGAAAGAGGATTACCAGTAACTTTGTTTCCAAATCTATAAATGATGGAAATGAAGTGGATGTCTCATTCCGAATCTAATAATGTTCTATTACATGGGACTATGGTCTAAGCAAAATAGTTGTTCCACTCAAGATTTTTTTCTTCTTCATTAATCTTTCAATTTTATAGCATAAAATATAGCTATTTTTTTACAAAATTAATAAGAGTATTATTAATTTTATAAGAATCTATATTTATAATATAGTTAGTATGTTTTTATAAAATAAATGTACTCGATGATTTTAACCCCAAATTAACCTATAAGCATTTATTCTGCACCATATGACACAATGGTTAACTTCGTGTGGTGGTCAAGGGCATTATATATTCAGGAAGATAACATATAAACATATTAACTCATACATTGTTAGGGGTTCAACACGGGAGTGAGCAAAATAATTTTTTCCCTAACAACAATAATTAAATGGGTAAACTATCTCGGTGACCACCTAACTATTGGTCGCGACCTGTTTTGATCACCCAACTAAAAAAATTCAAAATTCGACCACTAACTATTTAATTGGACCTATTTTGACCACCGGCCTTTAAAAGCTAACCGAAAGGTGACGTGGCCGTTAAAGTCACATGTGTATAATTACACATTTGATCTTTGTTAGTTACCTATTATATCAATTTAGTCCTAATTTTAATTTAAATAAATAAAATTAATCAATCAATCTGGTGATGTGCATGGTGTCGTTTAAACCCATGACCTCTTGGTTAAAAAAGCCAAGGCTTAACCACTAGCCAACTACTTCTTAATGATATAAACTGCACCATTTTATATATATCTTATAATTAAGTCAATGCTAGGAAAAAAAGAAGAAAAATGTTTGAGAGGAGACTCGAATATGGGTCACATGAGATATATAAAAACACACATATCAAATATTCGATTTAAATGAAAAGAAATTTAATTTTAAAAAATATTCGAATATTTGATTTAAAAATATTAAATCAAAATTTTAAAATATTTGAATACTTTTTTAAATTAAATTCATTTTCTTTTAAATCAAATATTTTTTAAATTGAATATTTAATATTTTAATAAATATTTGATTTAATTTAAATACGAAAAAGAAAAAAATATTTGAATATTTTAAATCGAAATTCTTTTCTATTAAATCGAATATTTAATAATTTCATATTTTAATTAAATCGAATATATATGATTTAGTGATATGTGTGTTTTTATATATCTCATGTGACCCATGTTCGAGTCTCCTCTCAAACATTTTTTTCTTTTTTCCCTAACACTGACTTCACTATAAGATATATATATATATATATATATATATATATATATATATATATGTATATATAGGGTTAGGATCAACTTACACTGTGTAAAACTCTTTAAGTTTTACACCTTTTTTGGATCGTTGGATGGGGGAAATGGATGGTTGAGATTAATTCCGTGTTTTTAATTCCCAAGTGATAATCTTCACATATTTTACTGTTAATCTCATTCATCTGTTTCACTCATCCAACGATCCACAAAAAGTGTAAAACTTAAAGAGTTTTACACAGTGTAATTTGATCCTATCCCATATATATATATATATATAATGGTGCAGTTTACATCACTAAGGAGTAGTTGGCCTAGTGGTCAAGCCTTAGCTCTTTTAACCAAAAGGTCATGGGTTCAAATCACACCATGCACATATTCATTTTTCTTGAATATATATAATATTAAATAAATTATATTAAAAATTAAAATAAATTCATCCAATCGGGGTGATGACATTGGTTGATTAATTTTAATTTTTAATTTAAAATTAGGACTAAATTGATATAATAAGTAACTAACAAGGACCAAATGTGTAATTATACACATTTGACTTTAACGGCTACCTCACCTTTTCGTTAGCTTTTAAAGGCCGGTGGTCAAAATACGTCCATTTAAATAGTTGGGTGGTCGAATTTTAAATTTTTTTAGTTGGGTGGTCAAAACAGGTCGCGACCAATAATTGGGTGGTCACTAAGGTAGTTTACCCTAATTAAAATTAAAGTTCTTCTATTTGGGTGACCAAAGTACAAGCAACGTCAAAGTTGAGTAATCATTGGTATAGTTTACCTTTTTTCTTCTTTATATATCATATTAGGCTTAATAGTCAAAAAATGTGCCCAACCTATACCCTTTGTCCCAGTTTGGTGCCTAACTTTTTTGAGGGGCCAATTTGGTGCCTGACGTTTCATTTCATAACTCATATTGGATTTTTCCGTCAACAGCCGTTAAAAATTTCCCGTTAACCAATTATAACATAACATGTGGTCTATTTTATATATTTATTTAATTTTTGAATTACTTAAAAAGTATATACTTCTTAAAACCCCCCAAAGTTTTAACTTCTTTCAAACAAACCCTCAAATCACATATCCATCACCGTTCAGCATCCCCACACGTCGGCGGTTCACCATTCACCACCTAAGCGTCGGGTACCTCACTATTCAACATTCTCCACCCTCTAGCCGTCGATTAGAAGCCCAACTGGTCTCTTTTTTCTTCATTTTTGGATGTTCGTCGACGGAGCAATCGACGGTTCATTCGCTGATTTTCGACGACGAAATCATGGGGCTTTCGTTCGTGGGGGGCCGACGAAGGCAATGATGGCTGGTGGTGGTTGAATCGGTGGTAGAAGGGGGAATTTAGGGATCTAAGGTTTGGATTTGGGTTTGGGGCTTTTAGAGAAATTAAAGATTTTGGGTTTTTTTTTATAAAATTAAATATTTTCTTATGTTTAGAAAAATAAAAACTAAAGAAAATACCAGAATATGACATGTGTCGTTTTTTATTGGATAACGGTAAATATTTAACGGCCGTTAACGAAAAAATCCAATCTGAGTTACAAAATGAAATGTTAGGCACCAAAGTGACAGAAAAACGTTATGCACCAAACTGGAACAAAAGGTATAGGTTGGACACCTTTCTGACTATTAAGCCATCATATTGTTTGTCACCAACAAATTTTGAATATAACAATAAGACACATTACACTTCAAATGAAAGAATCCAAGTTTAAACATTAAAGATGACATTGTTAAAATAAATAATTATAAATCTTGAACATAGAAATTGTAAATTAGACACGAAATAAACCAAAACTAAGATTTGTAGACACATTAATTTAAAACAGCGGTTATCTGATTTATCAACTAATTCAAATCGAATGTTACAGAAATTTATTATAAGAATGAAACTCCTTACCTGCTTTGCAACATTTACAATATCAATATTCAAACTTGTAATCTTAATTAAAATTCCTAATACACCATCTCTTTAGACTAAATACTTATAATCTAGACGCAGTTTGAAGTACATGAAGGCCACCATAACTTTCTTTACTCGAAATTCCGGAAGCAAAATCAAATGGAGCTGTCCGTGTGTGCTCATTTCTCTCTCACAAAAAGCATATTCTAATTTTATTTTGGACCCACCGAGCATGGACGGTATAAATGTGGGGAAAAAGGGCAAACAAACTTTTATTAGATATAAAGAGAGGTTCGAAAATTGTATTTTCCTTAAAAGAGGGGCACTTGCTTTATGCTCCAATTAATCTAAACTTGTGTCTTTGAAATAATTGGCTTACAAATTTAGAAACAATTTTTGGGCAAATTTGAAATGGTTGATTGGTTTGTTTTGTTTGGTCTCGTGTAACGGAATAGCTAGGAATTTATTTAAGGGGTGTTGTTTTTTTTAACGATAAGTAAGATAAAATAATTATTTATAAAAAAGTGTTATTTTATTTATTAAGATGTGTCAATTATATATATGTATATATATTATATAGAAAAATATAATTTTTAAAAAAATTTAAGGTGTCAATAGACACCGCATTTGTACATGTGGCCCCGCCCATGGTATCGTGAGTGTTGTGTGAGTGACATTCACATTGTGTCGAATCAACCACTATCATATGTTGTCCAAAACACCTTTAATTGCCACATTTTGTTCTCCACTTCATGATAAGATGGGGATTTCAATTTTGGTTTAGTGCTCGAATTTAGGAAATTACTCGAAATAGGCAGAGTTCCCCTTTTAAAATTAATGTTAATTAGCCCATTCAGAAACTTAATTTTTGTCGACTTAACTTTGGTGTAGTGTCAAGCCAACCGATTGACATTCCTCCTTCCTCTGAGTTGTAGTTCAATAGTTATTAAAAATAATTTTACTCTCTTTTAAATCGGATCTGTTAAAAAATACCTAATTTTTAAATGTTTGCTTTTTTAATAAATTTATCATTATAAATTAAATTTTGAGTTCACGAAAAAATTATTTGTTTAAAATGAATTTTAAATTGATCCAAGTTAATCATTTTCTTTTGAAATTGTCTTATGTTTTTGGTAAATAATTTTCCAAACGGGAAACTCAATAGGGCAAAGGTTTAAATCAAATTTTGTTAAAATGACACCAGATGAAAGCAATGACATTTGATTGCCCTGTTTGGGCATTAGGTTGTCATGTTACCTTCAAATGAAAGCATAAATAATTTTATGCCACTAAACCGCTCCTTAAATTCTACAAATTTACTACTTAAATGTCACATATATATTAAAGAAATTATTTTTTCTCTTAAAATCATTCCACAACTACAAGGAAATATGACCAAAATTATTATCACTCCCAACTATAATAATGGTGCTATAATTGTTATGAACAGAAATTACGTCTCTTTTGGTATTTTTATATATTTTTTAACATTACAAAATAGAGTTTATAGATTATAGTGTATGATTTAAAATTTAAAATTTAGAGTTAGAGTTTAAGATTTAGTTTTTTAGTGTTGAGGTAAAAGATTGTTGTTCAATTGTTATCTTTAAAGTTGGATTTTCAACATTGAAATTAGCAAATAATTAGGATTTAATGTGCACTATTATTTGGTAGTGATTTTTTCTATAAGTAGGGTGTATTTAAAAATATAAAAGATAAATAGTTGTGACAAGCAGGTTAGAATCATATTAAACCATTTTAATGTATATTTGTAAAAGACTCCATCAAAGTGGTCTTTGATTTAGGGTGTGTTTTTGGTTGTTATTGTGGTCTCCAATTAGCGTTTATTGGCGACAACAATTCCAATTAATTACCCAGTTGGTTTCTAATGAGCATTTGTCCATTAATTTTAACGCCCAAATGGGCGTTTGATGACCGTTGAATTTTTTAATTTTTGGCTAATGGCCGTTTGCCCTCAACAGGCATTGGAGGACATTAACCTCAAATTATTTGTAAGTGATTTAAGTTCGAATAATTTGTCTGCATAGTATATATTTTGTTAAAAGATTAAAATTAATAAATAAATATTATCTTATAATCGCATCATATAATTTCAAAAATTATAAAAGGCAGGGGATTGTTTTGTACGTTTTTCATCGGATGTTTAGTTTCCAAATAATCGAGCAAATATACTAACCAGTAACCATATGCTAGTTTTAAGCTACGGTTTTAGGCATGGAAACCATGGCCCAAGGGCGCACAGGCGGATGCTGGTGAGGCGAGAGGGGTCATAGCCCCCTCAAAATTTTGGATAATTCTCATTTTTTCCCTAAAACGTTAATAAATTTTAATTTAGTCCATTCAACAACATTTCAAATTCTGATTAAGATTTTATTTCTTTAGATAATTTTAATCAAATCCCCTTTTAAATTTCTGAAAATTTCTCAATAAGTCATAGAATTTCTGAAGATTTTAGTTTATGCTTCTAAAATTTTCGAATATCTTAAGTTGATCTTCTCTATTTATTTTACCGAAATCTGCCCATGCAACAGCGAATGGATGGATCTAATAGATCAAGGAACGTTGTGCGTGGCTTCTGAGGGTGCTTAAATGCATTCATATCGGGCTACTAGCCGGCAGACAACTTTCAACCTTTTTAATACTTTATAGATATTTATATTTTTTATTATTTAATAATTTATAATTTTATATTTTGTGATATTTTAAAATTTAATTTATTTTTTTGAAAAGTTTAAAGTGTTTTTATATTTAGTAAAATTTTAATACTTATTTCTTTAAAAATTTTGATAATTTTATATTTTAAATTACTTAAAAATTTTAAAAGATTTAATAAGCTCCAAACTTTCTATAAAAATTAAATAAACCCTCGAACTCGGTTAAAAAATCAATTAAGTTTTTTTTTATGTCATCATGCATCGTAAACTGTCATGTGAGCAAAGTACAGTCAACGACAGTTTCGTTAGTCAAAGGGCTACAATAATTTTTTTCTTACTCAATTTAAGGACCACATTGGATGCAAAAAAAATTTCAGGGATCACACTAGATTTTTTTTAAAAGGCAATTATATATTTGAAATTTCGATTTGATTCATTTTCACAAATTACTATCACAACTATCTTTATGATTACATATTGCAAATACAAATAATTATATGAAAAATATTTTGATATACGAGCTGGGTAAATTAAAAGTTTGTACAAATTTGTTAATTTTAATGTTTATGTTGTATAGTTTAAAATTTATGATTTATGATTAGAACTTAGAGTTTAAAATTCAAAGGTTAAAAATATAATTTTAATTTTTAAGGTAAAAATTTAGATTTTAAATTTTAAAGTTTAGTTATAGAAAAGTACATATTCACTTCTGGGGGCACAGCCCCTACCCAAAAAAGTTAACTAAAAAATATAATGGAAAATTGGTCTATTTAAATCTCAATTTTTAATTATTAAAACTTTACTCTTTTTTCAGGGTCGATTATACATTGTCCTATAAGCTTGATTTATGGCTACGTTCATATAAATATAAAGGTTTTTGTTATTCTTTTTTATACGTTGTGTATCAAAATATAATTTTAATTATATTAATTTAATAAAAAATTATGTATTTATTTTCTAAAATGTTTACAATAATCAAAATAACAATTTTATGCTTAAGTGGCAAATAAGTGCCTAAAGTATCCCATTTTTTCTAGTTAGGTGCCTAAACTATTTTTCGAGCCAAATAGGTGCCTAACGTTTCATTTCGTGCCAAATAGGTGCATACCGTTAATTTTCGCCGTTAAATGCCACATGTCACCTCCTGAAAAATCCAAAATTATATTAAAAATAAATAAAATTAATAAAATAAAATAAAAATAAATCCTAACAATTTCAAATATTCCTAAAATAGTCCCCAAATCCCTAACCCCCCAAATCCGACCACTCCCGCCGGCGGCGGCCGCGTTGCCGGCGACGGAATGAAGCGCCCTCCCCTCTTCGAACAACCCACATGCCGTTCGTCGCCCCTCCTGCCGCCGTTCGTGGCGAATCGTTCGAAAGAACTATTCGACAATTTCGTCGATTAGCACGTCACATGTCGATTTCTGAAAATGGGGTGATGGGGGAAATGGTCGAGATGGTTCGACGACTGATGTGGTGGGCAGGGGCGTGGCAATCGGTGGCGAAATCGACCCAAATCGGGATTTAGGTTTTGCGGAGTTAAGGATTTTGGATTTTGGGGGCTTCTTTGTAAAATCTAGAAAATTTAGAGTTTTTCTGAAGATTAATTAATTTTATTTATTTTTAATATAATTTTGGATTTTTCTGGAGGTGACACGTGGCATTTAACGGTATAAATTAACGGACGTTGACGGTAGGCACCTATGTGAATAACATTAAAAACGTTAGACATCTATTTGGCCCGAAAAATAATTTGGGCAACTAACTAGAAAAAAGAGTATACTTTAGGCACTTATTTACCACTTAAGCCTGTATATACATTGAATATTTATCTGTAATTTATATAAAATAGGAAACGTGGTACGCAACATAAGATGACAAATACGTGACATTCTAATTCTGGACCACAATAAAGATTTTTTTTAACGACTGAAATCAGAAAATATGTCTTGTTGCTCTGGATAGAAAAGAAATAAAAGGAGATCAAATTTAAATAAAATAAAGTTCAGGGCTTACCTTTCGTTGAGTTGAAATAAATTTATCAAATTTGGCATGGATTGTGCTTGTGAACTCTAGCCTTTTCCGTTCATTGTTAACAACCGATACTCCAAAATAATATTGAAATTAGAATATAATTGCGATAGACGCATAAGATATACAAAGCGCACCACAATGCATAAAAAAACTAAAAACTTTTTACTCTTCTTACTGTTTACTCTTTTTTTTTTTGTTTAAGCGACAACGATGGGATAATTTGGTAGATAATCCAAAAATGGATTATTAATTAGGGATATAGGGGACTTTGGGGGATATTTTGGATTTTAGGCCAAAATTTACAGGACCACGCCACCTCCTTATGGCGTGGTCTACTTTTTGCCCAACCTCGCCATAAGGAGGTGGCGAGGTGCTTGGTGGCTCCCTTATGGCCGGCTGGTCGGCTCCATTCGTGGTTGGTGGCTGGCTTAAGAGTGACCTCGCCATAAGGAGGTGGCGAGGTCACATGGGCCATGCAACCCCCGTACAAAAAATATTAATTTGGTTTAGGGTTTACATAATTTGTTAGTATTGTTTAGCGTTTTAAGTTGATGTAGATTAGGGTTCGGGCCATGCATATTACACATCAATGATGGTTACTATGGTTTAGGGGTTAGGTAATTGATTAGGGTTTTGAGTTTGTATAGAGTAGGGTTTAGGGCTTATGTTAAGTGTTTGGAATTGGTTTAGGGTGAGGGTTTGGAATTAGTTTAGGGCTATAGATTGTGTTTTAAATAAGTTTATTAAAATTTTACGTAGGGTTGATGCATGGCGAGGTCACATGGCCCATGCATTTTACGTAGGGTTCATAGCTTATGTTTAAGGTTTAGAATTAGGGTTATAGATTGTGTTTTAAATAAGTTTATTAAAATTTTACGTAGGGTTGATGCATGGCGAGGTCACATGGCCCATGCATTTTACGTATGGTTCATAACTTATGTTTAGTGTTTAGAATTAGTGCTTGACGAGTGTTTGGAATTGGTTTAGGGTTATAGCTTATGTTTTAATTAAATTTATTAAAATTTTACGTAAGGTTGATACATGACGTGGTCATTTTACGTAGTGTTCATGCATGGTAAGCATGGTCTACGGTTTAGGGTTTGCAAAAATTTTAAATAATAACCCTACATCCCTAAGCCCTAAAACTTTTTCTCTCTCATTTATATTATAATTTTTTATTATTATGATTTTTCATTTAGAGTTTGCAAAAATTTCTTTTATCTATAACGTTTGAAATTTATTTCAAATTCAATTCCGATCAAAACCATAGATTATATAAGTATTTATATGCAACCATACCAGCACACACAAGATGGATTCAAAAGTATTTTTTTAGAGTGAGTACACATCAAATTTCAAAATCTCAAGGTGAACACAATTCATAAAGATTAAAAAAATATGAAGGACCGATTCATAAAAGTTAAAAAATTAAAATGAAATATGTGGGGTTTAAAAAGAAGATGATATCTAATGAATTTAAGTTTTTTTAAATTTAATTTTAATCTTTAAATTCAAAATTGATACGTGTAACAACATACAAACAACAAAGAAATTAAAGGTTCCAATACGATGAATTTAATTGCTTTGTCCAACTCATTAGATGCCTCTGGGAAAGGAACATCAAAATATAGTATACAAATTTGCCAGAGTTTTCAGTAAATTCATGTATTTTCTAAAATAATAATGTCCCTACTAAAAAATATAGTTTAATGATTGTTTTGTAATAATTGAAAGTTTAGTGACCAAATTGAAAATTAAGAAAAGAATTGGTATAAATATTGGTAACTCATACACAAATAAATGTTGGAGATTGTGCTCTTTCACATAAAAAAATACTTTAATTCTAAAAGATAAAAATATAAAAAATATTTAAAAAAACACTCAATTTTTACAATTAAATAAAAATATTTACAATTAAATAAATATAATCTATTTCCTACGGGTCCTTGGTAACACTTGCCGGTGGAAGGATGATGTTTGATCGTACAACTTCGGGGGTTGAACTTGTCTTCGTTGTCGAATCGGAGTCTGCTCATTCGGATTTTGCTCATCCGGAGTCTGCTCATTCGGAGTCTGCTCATCGTTGTCACATTGGTCACCCATCATTTGCATAGAAGGTGGAGTACTATACATGCCTTGCAAATCTAATGGCGAACTACTGATCGTGGTAGTCGACAACAAGGATGTCATAGTACCAACAGTCATACCTTCCCCATAGAAGGGTGTTTGAGGACTCTGAAATTGTGGAATGTATCCTTCATCATCGTTGTAAGCAGGCTGGTAAGATGAGCTTTCTCCAAACTGTGGTTGAGATTGGTCCGAAAAATGCCAACTTGGTGAACCCTCCAAGTTTGGTTGATGAGAGCTCTGACCAAATTCGTACGGCATTTGTACGCGTCTTGAGCACCGTGGATCTTGAATCCATTGATTTGCCTCTTCTAGAGGTACTATGAACGGTTTTCCATTTGATGAAAACCATGAATAGTACTCTGAATTAAAGTCAAAATCATCGGCTTGAATTGGACTCAAGTTGGCATACCAATACCTCCGTCTTTCCCGCCACAGTTGGATGAACTCCGCTTGTTTTGCAACCCAATTCTCGTTGAATCGACCCCTATGAACAGTATGAATTTGTTGTGGTAGAGCTCTAGGAATGGGTTGATGGTAGTTAAACTGCCGCAACACTCTGTCAGCGCAATGAAACTCAACAATAGAAAAATGTATCAAAGGCACAACCGCACCCCACATTGATGACATTTGCCGAAAATTTAGCGGTATAATGTCCCAGATCGTGCTAGTCACGTACGGCTGCCAAAAGAACTGCAAAAGACAATTATTAATATGCATACACAAACAAACAAACAAACAAACGTGTTATTTTAATAAATTACAAAGCCAAAAAATAAAATTATGATACCTGATCTTTCCCTATTGTTTGAATTTTTAATCTTATTTCTCTGACAGTGTTGTGCACCACACCCGCATTTGTCATCCTATGTCTCCATCTGCCAAAATTTAAAACATATATTTTTAAGTCTTTGCAAAAAAAATTAATCATTAAAATTAATATATAACTGTAATCACAATATTAGTACCTTCCAGCAAGCGGAAACTCCATCGGTACTTCTACAATTGGCGTAAGATAAGGCAATCTATACCATGCCCAGGACTGCAATAAGATTTGGCATCCACCCATATCTGATAACTTTCTCGAACCATACATTATTGAAACTCTGCACATTTCATGGTACAAGAATGCCAATATTGCAGATCCCCAACTGTATGTAGAAGTTGTGTCAAAATTTTCCAAGAACGGCAGATACTGAGTGTGAACCATATTACCAGATGTATCTGGCATCAATACCCCGCCAATAAGTTGGAGTATATACGCTCGAGTTGCACACTCAATTTCTCGCTCATCAGATTCATCTGTTAAAATAAATTCTCGTTGCAACCAAGAAATCTTGATACGAAGACCGTCCACACAATCTGAAGGAGGAATTTTGTCCAGATACTGCAGACAAAGGTCATCTGCTATACGGTTATTCTGTCTAACCACAGGCTTCCCATTTGTTGGGACACCAAGTTGTAGTGCTACATCCTCCAGAGTTATTGTGCATTCACCAAATGGGAAATGAAATGTGTGTGTCTCTGGTCTCCACCGTTCAATCAATGCCGTAATCAATCCAGGGATAATTTTAAATCCACGGAGAAATGAAGCATTATAAAAACCTGAACGCTGCAGAAAATAAGTTATGCGTTCATCAGCTTCCTTAATCTTCAGTCCTCGACGCCGGATAGTATGCTCGACACCCTATAAATATAATAAAAACCGTAAATAAAAAAAATTTAAATAATAAATTATAGTAGAAAATAAAAAAATTACACGATCTGAACTTACCCCTTCTTCGTGAATATGAGAGGAAATGTGCTCATGGTCACGGTACAACAAAACTCTTTCGGAATCCATTCGAATATAAAAATCAGAAATGATGATTTGTGCTAAAACTCTGTAATTTTAACAACAAAAATTTTCTCTTCTCCCTTCTCAACCAGCTTGGGGTTATGTTCAACCGGAGCCCGAACAAGCGCAACCAGTTTATCCAGCATATAAAGCTCCAGCAGCTCGTATGTATGAGGTCGACTATTCTGCAATGCACGATGCTGAATATCAAGCTCATGTGTTTGGTTCTTCATCGCATTCCGAGTTTGGAGAATTGGCATTGAGAGCTGAATTTGACACACAAAAAAGCTGCCCAGTTGGCAATTCAAGAGTACTGCGTCAAACGCCATACATCATGTCTTGTTAATGAGTCCAATCAAATTACCTATTGTGTAAAGTGTATAAATTGGAAGAGCAACTGTCCTTGGTGGGTAAGAGCTTCATACAAGAAGAGGACTGACAACTGGGTGGTGACACGGTTCATTGATGAGCACACCTGTTCAAATAGAGTTTTATCCCAAGATCACATTAATTTAAACTCTGATCTAATTTGTGCTTACACTATCGAATTGGTGAAACAGGACCCAAGAATTTCGATTGCAGTCTTAGTGGCATCAATTCGGAGTCAGTTTGGATATAGTCCATCTTACTACAAGACGTGGATTGCAAAGCAGAAGGCGATGGCGCAAGTGTATGGTAATTGGGATACATCATATAATGACCTACCAACTCTTTTACGAGCAATGCAAATATTCATCCCAGGAACCAAGGTGGAATACGAAACAAAGGTCGCGGTCAACGCACAAGGCGAAATACTCCATGGTAAAAGAATATTTAGTAAGTTGTTTTGGGCGTTCAATGCGTGCATCGAAGGGTTCCCATTCTGTAAACAGATGATTCAAGTGGATGGTACTTGGCTATATGGGAAGTACGGTCATATATTACTCGTGGCCGTTGCACAAGATGGAGACAGTAATATATTCCCAATTGCCTTTGCCATTGTTGAAAAAGAAGACGCGGAAGGATGGGAATTCTTTTTGAAGCATCTACGCAACCATGTAGTGAAGAAAGATGGGATTTGCATGATTTCTGATAGGGGGACTGCGTTGTTATCAATAATTGACAGAGATAACAGTTTATGGAAGCCTCCACATGCATATCCAGCCTATTGTATCCGACATATTATGTCAAATGCGAAGCAGCGTTTCGGACACAATCAAATCCGAAGAGATATTTATAACGCGGGTAAGTTCTTATTTGTTGTTTATAAAAAAAAAGTTAACGTAAATCTTTTAAATTGATCATGCTGACTTATTTAATTTCTTTTTAATAGGGAACGAACTAGTTCAACCAAAATTTGTCGCGAGGATAAATAGGTTGAAGCGGTATGGTCCGGATGTTTTTGATTTTGCAAACGACATACCCAGAGAAAGATGGGCACAAGCATATGATGAAGGTCGACGTTATGGCCATATGACAACGAACCTTGCAGAGGCTATAAACGCAGTGCTTAAAGGAACCGCAAATGAGCCCCGAACCCTAAACCCTACACATACCCTAAACCAATACCAAAACCCTAAACATTTACCTAACCCCTAAATTATTTTAACCATGTAGGCCCATGTGACCTCGCCTCTAAACCGCAAATGAGTCCCAAACCCTAAACCCTAAACCCTAACCCCTAAATTATTTTAACCATGCATGGATATCATGCACTTTACGTAGAATGCATGGCCCATGTGACCTCGCCATTAAAAAAATATTCGAACTATTGACTGATATTACGGTTAAATCGATTTAAACAATTAATTCAATTGAATTCCTATCTAAATAATTTTTAAAAGATTTTTTTAAAATTTTGAAACACATGAAATGAAAAAAATCAAAACCTAAAATATATATTAAAATTTAAGTCGATGATAAATATTAATCTTAATCTTTGTCTATAAAATATATATGTATTATTAATATACGAGTTTAAATTTTGTCTGTAAAATATTTATGTATGTATTGTTAAAATATTTATGTATGTATTGTTAAAATATTCTTCATTTTTATTTTCACAATCAAATTATATTAAATTTATATTAGATTTCAATTAACGTAATAAAAGATCCGCCTAGAAACTTCTAAACCGCAAATGAGCCCCGAACCCTAAACCATACACATACCCTAAACCAATACCAAAACCCTAAACATTTACCTAACCCCTAAATTATTTTAACCATGTAGGTCCATATGACCTCGCCTCTAAACCACAAATGACCCTCTAAACCCTAAACCCTAACCCCAAAATTATTTTAACCATGCATGGATAGCATGTAATTAACGTAGGATGCATGGCCCATGTGACCTCGCCACCTCCTTATGGCGAGGTCACTCTTAAGCCAGCCACCAACCACGAATGGAGCCGACCAGCCGGCCATAAGGGAGCCACCAAGCACCTCGCCACCTCCTTATGGCGAGGTTGGGCAAAAAGTAGACCACGCCATAAGGAGGTGGCGTGGTCCTGTAGATTTTGGCCTAGATGCCAAAATATCCCCCAAGGTCCCCTATATCCCTAATTATTAACCCATTTTGGATTATCTGCCAAAATAACCCGACAACGATACTATTCTTATTGCTAATTTAACTGCCGATAATTCATATTTTTTTTATATTTGAATTTATTGTTTTATTTTTTTATTCGCACATCTTGTTACGATTTTTTTCTGCCTTTATGACATGTTTTTACCTTATGACACGTTTTATGACTATTTTCGTAGACGTTTGGCGTTCGTTTGGTAACTCTCACGATTTTGTTTCTGATTTGTGTTTGTCGGTAGTCATGGATAGTTTGATCCCCTTTTGAGTTGTTGGTCGATGTAATTAAAATTGCGGAGCAGATCGTCGCCTTTGGAAATAGGCGTGAAGAGTAGTTGTTGATTCTAGAGATTTCATCTAGTTCGTATTTTGACAACTCTCTAGTGACCCTTCCTACAATGGACTGTACATATTTTCTTTGGTGGAAAGAGAAAATGTCTGATATAATTGGTGCAACGCTTAACTTTTTCTTTTAAATCAACAATTTTCTCTTTTTTTTATTGTTCTAGGATGTTTTAAAATCTTTGAAATGTTATGTTCTTGTTTTAGGTTTTTTTTATCAACAAACAATCCGGTTGATGCGTCAAAAAACTAGAACCTTAAACATCCATCATAAATATTTAGTTTCACCAATCGGGTCACACTGCGAACTTTTCAACTAGATCAAGATGAAATTTGAGTCACAAACTTTAACATTAAGGTTGAGATTTTGAATTTATTATTATTGTAACACCCGGGTTTAGGGGTTAGGTGAAAATAATATTTTAATATTATTTTGGGCTCGGTTTTATAATCTAAATAATGTTCCTAGTATTGGTTTCAAATTAATTGACTATGTTGACCATGTTTTGAAATTTAATCCCAAATGGCCATGGATTATATGCTCTTGTGAATACCCCATTTCATTAAGGGCAAAAAGGTCTTTGGGCCTTTAATTTAAAACAAAACAAAAACACCCAATTTCTACTATTCACTTCCTTCTTCAAAACATATCAACGGGAAAACAAGGAGCTCTCTACCCAAACACAATTCCATTCAAAAGCTCCTCCATTTCGACTCCATTTTCGAAAGGTAATAACGTTTTTGACTTCCCCTCAACTCCCTCTCTCTGAAAGTACCTTTTTTTCTCATTTTCGTTGAAGTTTTGGAAATTGAGTTTCTAAAGGATTTGGTTAAAAATTGTGTCTTTATGTTGCTAAGTTAAATGTTTTGATTTACTATGGTTAGTTATGGAATGTAGGAGCCAAATGATGTTACATATGTAAATTTCAAATGATTTTAACCAATTTTCGGATTTGGGTTTCCAAGGGGTTTTTGGAGGGTTTTAATGTGGGTTTGGGGGCTGTTAAAGGTTGGAAATTGAGGGCTGTGGGTAGTATGTTATATGAGGATCATTTTGGGTGAAATTGATGCTTGTTTGGATGCTTGAAATGAGAGTTTTCAGTGGGTCAAGTGGGCTGCTCGAAAATCCTGTTTTTGGTCTTGTTTTGAGTGTTGGTTGCTTGGTAATGTAATCCGGGTTAGTTTCGATGACAAGATATTGATTGTGGATGTTTTGTTTGTGTTTGGGATTGATTAGAATCAAGTTTGGGCATCGGTGAAGCATCGGAAGTGAATCCGGGGAATTGAAGACAATTGCTTGCTTGGTCTTGAGCTCGGGAGTTTAGGTGAGTGGTTAAATGTTTTAAATAGATTTAAAATGGTTGGTTCGAGTATACGGACTAGGTTGGGCTTGGTAGACCCACCTAGAGTTAGGATTAGAGTGGTAGCCTAATCCTAAACTTGATCTAGAGCCTTTGGATGAACTCATTTGTGTGTTTGTGCATGCCTCGTATGAAATGTAATATGATTGCTATGTATATTGCGTTATACATGTGAGTTGAGACATGAATTGTGATGCTTGAGACATGCATGATGGTGGTTGTTGGTGAGTACGTGCTAAGCACGGAATTGATTGAAATGAGTAATGTGAAATGAGTAAATATTGGCACTAGTAAACTTAAATACAAATGATCGATCATTAGGATGTTAGTGTGTACACATGAGTCAAAGTCGCGCGTGGCCTTGGTGGCGTTGAGTCACCAAGGAGGAGTACGGGTACGCCCGGAAATGGTATTTAAATATAGTTGGTGATGAGTGGAATCCCATCGACGGGGCGTGAGGATGAGTGGAATCCCCTCCGCGAGACCGGTGATGAGTGTAATCCCACCGTCAGGTAATAGTTGTGTTGTTGGATGTGAGTTCCAACGGTTATCCGCGTATTTGAGTCTTATCTAGGTGCCAATGTTGATTGATATGTGTATCAATGTATTGAAATTAATGATCCTTATGTGGATGTTCGATGTGGCTATTTATGTTGAAAAAGTTAGAGCTTGTTGATCATGACATTTACTTGTATATTTTGTTCATGCATCTTATATTGTGGCTCTTGTGGATTCTTGGTATGTTGTAAATGCCTTGCTAGACCGTGCTCGGACCCTGCAATGTTGAGGTTTGTTTTTAGAGCTTACCCTCACTAAGCATCATGGCTTACGCTCTCTTTGTTCAACATTGCAGATCCTTAGTTCGTGGGTTGCTTGCGCAAGTGGAAGGCTCCAAGTGTGGTTTTTGGACTTGAGTTCACCAAGTATGGATTTTAATGCTAAGACATGTAATAGTTTAAGCAATGGGATGTGTAATGTTTTGTTGGTTGCTAGGAGCATGTTTAGACTCCTTAATATCTTGCTTTTCATGGTTGTGTTGCCTTATTGTATGTCAACTCATGCCTAATTGCTTACTCTTGTTGAATGTTGATGTATGAGTCTTTGGATGCTTGAATGTCATCTTTGATTCAATTGCATGTTTCCTTGATGAATGTACATGTTGGGTGCTTGTATGGCTAAATAGTGATCTGTAAATGTTGTATGAATGATTGGTTGGGGTTAGGGAAGTCTTAATTTGCATCTAGGTTCGAGTCTTGCATGTTTTGGCTGAGTTTGGGAGTTTTGGCTGTGTATGGGTATCGATACGGTTGGTCCAGTATCGATACCGCCTTCTTGTTCAGGCTTCGTGTATCGATACGCGAGGGAGGCGTATCGATACCTTTTTGGTCACTGGAGCAACTGTCCATTTCGGTATCGATACGGGCCTCTGGGGTATCGATACCGTCATCTTAGCGTTGACCGTGGAAAGTCAACCGTTGGGGAGGGTATCGATACACTCCTTGGGCGTATCGATACGGTCTCTACTGGTTGACTCTGACCAGTTGACCTAGTCAAGGGGTATCGATACACCCCTTAGGTGTATCGATACCGCCTGCAGTTTATGTTTAAAATTGGGCTGTAACATGATTGCTTGAGTTCGTTTGATTGTTTTGTATATGTTGTTCCGCTGTATGATCACTTAGGGTTTAATATCTATTTAGACAAGATTAATGAAAAGAAAAAAAAATAGGGTTGTTAACCGAGGGGGAATCCTTAGGGGTTTTCACTCGATTTTCCCCGTGTGGCCCACTCGGACCGGTCATCCGACCAGACCGGGACGAGGGGGTTACACTTGTTGGTATCAGAGCCTAAGATTACCGAGACCTTGGGCAGGTAAGTGAGGTAAGTTCAAGTTTTTGCTTGATATGCACGGTGTTTGCTTGCTTGTAAGAATGGTTGCTTGTTTGACGAGTATGTTGCTTGTTTTATTCAAAGCATGTGTGTGTGAGTCCCATTGCTACTATTACATTGGAAAATGGTTTTGTTTTAGTGAGGGAACGTACTTGAACACTTGGAAGCCTTGCCTTGCTAACCCAACTTGTATGTTTTGTTGTTGTGGTTGTAGTTAATATTTGTGAGAGCGATGTCTAGACCGAGAGGTAGACCGAGAGTGGTTCGTCAGGAACCACGGGTTGCGGCTCCTGTTGAGCCGGCTGTTGGTGTGGAGGCTCATTTGGAAGGGCCGGTGGCTGCGGGAGTTGGCGCTCCACCACCACCACCTCCTCCACCTGGAGCTGGAGGCGAGGATGGAGCCGGAGGAGATGGACCTCAAGGTGGCCAAGGTCCAGCTGGAATTGATATGACTCCGCTAGTGCAAGCGATAGCGGGAGCTTTCCAGGCCGCAGTTGTGGGAGCTCAGGCTGCAGCTCAGCCTAGGTGTGATGATACTAGTCTCCCTTTGGAGAGGCTCCGTAGCTTGGGAGCCGAGGAGTTTAGAGGATCTACTCCGGAGAGGTCGGAGTTATGGTTGGAGAAGACGGTTCGTATCTTAGCTCAGATGGGTTGTGCGGGCGCACATAGATTGGGTTGTGTGATCTCATTGCTTCAGGGTGATGCCTACACCTGGTGGGTCACCATTACTACCGGAGTTCCAGAGGCCGAGATAGATTGGGAATTCTTTGAGTTTGCTTTCCGGAAGAGGTACTTGGGACCGAGGTACCTAGATGAGAAAAAGAGAGAGTTCATGGCTCTCACTCAGGGGGATGCATCTGTGACTGATTATGAGATTCGTTTCGTTCGTCTGAGTCAGTATGCTCTAGAGTTAGTGCCTACTGAGAGGGCTCGATGTGATCGTTTCAAATACGGGCTTCATGAGGAAGTTAAGAGGTATACCTTAGCTTCAGATTATTCCGACTTTGATGTCTTGGTTGCTAGAGCCAAGGACATTGAGCATAGCTTGGGGCTGGCCAAGCGTTCTGGGGGATCTAGTTCTGGTAAGAGGCACAACAACTTTGATGGTAGAGATGCTAAGAGGCACAGAGGTGGCGGACATCAGTTTGATCAGAGACGTGGCGGTGGCCACCATGGTAGAGGCCATCAGGGCCATAGAGGAGGAGGGCGTTTGCCCGAGTGTGCACAGTGTGGGAGGCAGCACACTGGTGAGTGTTGGGGTAACTTCCATGCTTGTTGGAACTGTGGTTCGAGGGACCACTTTAGGAGGGACTTTCCACGTCAGGCAGCTCAGGCACCGAACATTGCTCAGGCTCCTGCGAGAGGTAATGATTTTTAGAGAGGCCGTGGGCGCGGTCGTGGCTACTTCTAGCCTAAGGCTGATGCACCTAGGGGAGATGCTCAGAGGAACCTTGCTCATGTTGTGGCTGTGCAGCCAGAGGCGGGAGGGCCAGCGAGAGTTTATGCTCAGAGAGAGGCCGGGAACGACACCGATGTGATAGCAGGTAATTTTGAGTTACAGTCTATGTCTTTGCTTTCTTTGGTTGATTCGGGTTCTACGCATTCCTACATTCTGAGTGAGCATGCACAGAAGTTAGATATTCCTGTTGAGATCATAGATGTAGGTATGCATGTTACTAGTTCCTTTGGTGAGACAGTTGTGGTTAGACGTATGTATAGGAGGTGTCCACTGAAGATTCAGGGTCATGTGTTCTCAGTTGATATGATGGAACTTCCCTTCTATGGTTTTGACATTATTCTGGGTATGGACTGGTTGGTTGAGCATCGGGCTAGTGTGGACTTTGAGACAAAGAGAATTTCTTTGAAGCTTTCTGATGACTACGAGGTAGTAGTAGTAGGCGAGAACATTAAGTTCTTGTCTAATGTAGTGTCAGCTTTAGAGGCTCATAGGTTGATGGACTCGGGATGTGGGGCTTATTTAGCTTATGTTATGAATCCGGATATGAGTGAAGCTAGACCGAAAGATATCAGGACAGTGTGTGACTTTCCAGATGTGTTTCCTGAAGAGTTGCCGGGTTTGCCTCCTGACAGAGATGTTGAGTTTGTGATTGAGACAGTTTCAGGGTCTAATCCAGTTTCGATAGCTCCGTACCGCATGGACCCGAAAGAGTTGAAAGAATTGAAGAGTCAGTTGCAAGAATTATTAGACCGTGGTTTCATTAGGCCTAGTAGTTCTCCGTGGGGTGCTCCAGTGTTGTTTGTGAAAAAGAAAGATGGTAGCATGCGCATGTGTATTGACTATAGACAGTTGAATCAGTTGACTGTGAAGAACAAGTATCCGTTGCCTCGTATAGATGATTTGTTTGATCAGTTGAGAGGTGCTACAGTATTCTCGAAGATAGATTTGAGATCCGGGTACTATCAGTTGAAAGTGAAAGAGTGTGATGTTCCAAAGACAGCTTTTAGGACTAGATATGGTCACTATGAGTTTCTTGTGATGCCATTTGGGCTCACGAATGCACCAGCAGCATTCATGGACATGATGAACAGAATTTTTAGGGACTATCTAGATCGCTTTGTAGTTGTCTTCATTGATGATATACTCGTGTACTCGAAGACAGAAGAAGAGCATGATGAGCACTTGAGATTTGTTTTACAGAGATTGTTGAGCAATCAGTTGTATGCGAAGCTTAGTAAGTGTGAGTTCTGGATTCGAGAGGTTGTGTTTCTTGGCCATGTTATCTCGGCCGAAGGTATCCGTGTTGACCCATCGAAGATTGAAGCTATTGTTGAGTGGAAACAACCTAAGTCCGTGACCGAGATTAGGAGTTTCCTAGGATTAGCCGGTTACTATAGGAGGTTTGTTGATGGCTTCTCTAGAGTAGCTTCTCCTTTGACTAAATTGTTGCAAAAGGGAGTTAAGTTTGAATGGTCAGATGCAAGACAAAAGGCTTTTGAGAAATTGAAAGAAGCTTTGACGAATGCTCCAGTGTTAGTGCAACCTGTTTCAGGTAAGGAGTTTGTGATCTACAGTGATGCTTCCTACGTAGGCTTAGGATGTGTTCTGATGCAAGATAGGAGAGTTGTTGCTTATGCTTCTAGACAGTTGAAGATTCATGAGAAGAACTATCCTACTCATGATATAGAGTTGGCCGCAGTCGTTTTTGCATTGAAGATTTGGCATCACTATTTGTATGGTGAGAAGTGTATTGTTTACACTGATCACAAGAGCTTGAAGTACCTGATGACACAGAAAGAGTTGAACTTGAGACAGAGAAGGTGGTTAGAGTTGCTAAAAGATTACGATTTGACCATTGAGTACCATCCGGGTAAAGCGAATGTAGTAGCCGACGCTTTGAGTAGAAAAGTGGCCGTTGAGTTGAGAGCTATGTTTGCTAGGTTGAGTGTGTCCGATGATGGTGGTCTGATCACCGAGTTGCAAGTGAAGCCCTCTTTGATTCAGTTGATTAGAGAGAAACAGTTGCAAGATGCGAGCCTAGTTCCTCATGTTCAAGACATAGCCGAAGGAAGACCGACTGAGTATAGTTTCAGTGGTGAGAGCTTGTTGTGCTTTAGAGATAGAATTGTTGTACCAGAAGATGTTGAGTTGAGACGTCAGATTCTGAGTGAAGCACATTCGAGTCCCTTTTATATGCATCCGGGTAGTACCAAAATGTACCGAGATTTGAAGAATGATTACTTCTGGGTTGGTTTGAAGAGAGATGTAGCCGAGTATGTGAGCCGTTGTATGGTTTGTCAGAGAGTGAAGGCAGAACATCAGGTTCCTTCAGGTTTGCTACAGCCTTTGAAGATTCCGGAATGGAAATGGGAGAGGATCACCATGGACTTTGTATCGGGGTTGCCTTTGTCTCCTTCGAAGAAGAACTCAGTTTGGGTGATTGTTGATAGGTTCACCAAGTGTGCTCACTTCTTAGCAGTGAACACTACGGATTCCTTAGACAAGTTGGCAAACTTGTACATCCGTGAGATTGTGAGACTTCATGGAGTTCCAAAGTCTATTGTTTCAGATAGGGATCCTAGATTTACTTCGAGGTTCTGGGGTTGCTTGCATAGTGCTTTGGGTAGCCGTTTGCATTTCAGCACATCGTATCATCCTCAGTCCGATGGGCAGTCAGAGCGAGTGATACAGATTCTAGAAGATATGCTTCGTTGATGTGTGATTGACTTCCAGGGTTCTTGGGAGAAGCACTTACCGTTGGTTGAGTTTGCCTACAACAACAGTTATCAGTCTAGTATTCAGATGGCACCTTATGAGGCTTTGTATGGTAGACGGTGTAGGACTCCGATTTGTTGGGCTGAGACAGGTCAGAGATTGTTACCTATGCCGGACTTGCTTAAGGGAACTACCGATAAAGTGAAGTTGATATGTGACCGCTTGAAAGCAGCTTCCGATCGTCAGAAATCTTATGCAGACTTGAAGAGGAAAGAGGTTGAGTACTCAGTGGGTGAGAAAGTATTTCTGAAGGTATCTCCGTGGAAGAAGGTAATGAGATTTGGCCGGAAGGGCAAGTTGAGTCCGAGGTTCATTGGTCCGTATGAGATAGTTGAGCGGATTGGGCCTGTAGCTTATCGGTTGAGGTTACCTTCTGAGTTAGAGAAGATCCATGATGTCTTTCATGTGTCTATGCTTAGGAGATATAGATCAGATCCTTCGTATGTGATGCCCGTTGAGGAGATAGAGTTAAATCCAGATTTGTCCTATATTGAAGAGCCCGTTGAGATACTTGCTTCTGATAGCAAGGTGTTGCGTGGCAAGACCATAGAGTTGGTCAAAGTGTTGTGGAGACATAGAGGTGTGGAAGAGGCCACGTGGGAGAGAAAAGCAGATATGGTTGAACAGTTTCCGTATTTGTTTCCACCAGGTAATTTCGGGGACGAAATTCCTTAAGTGGGGGAGAGTTGTAACACCCGGGTTTAGGGGTTAGGTGAAAATAATATTTTAATATTATTTTGGGCTTGGTTTTATAATCTAAATAATGTTCCGAGTATTGGTTTCAAATTAATTGACTATGTTGACCATGTTTTGAAATTTAATCCCAAATGGCCATGGATTATATGCTCTTGTGAATACCCCATTTCATTAAGGGTAAAATGGTCTTTGGGCCTTTAATTTAAAACAAAACAAAAACACCCAATTTCTACTATTCACTTCCTTCTTCAAAACATATCAACGGGAAAACAAGGAGCTCTCTACCCAAACACTATTCCATTCAAAATCTCCTCCATTTCGACTCCATTTTCGAAAGGTAATAACGTTTTTGACTTCCCCTCAACTCCCTCTCTCTGAAAGTACCTTTTTTTCTCATTTTCGTTGAAGTTTTGGAAATTGAGTTTTTAAAGGATTTGGTTAAAAATGGTGTCTTTATGTTGCTAAGTTAAATGTTTTGATTTATTATGGTTAGTTATGGAATGTAGGAGCCAAATGATGTTACATATGTAAATTTCAAATGATTTTAACCAATTTTCGGATTTGGGTTTCCAAGGGGGTTTTAGAGGGTTTTAATGTGGGTTTTGGGGGCTGTTAAAGGTTGGAAATTGAGGGCTGTGGGTAGTATGTTATATGAGGATCATTTTGGGTGAAATTGATGCTTGTTTGGATGCTTGAAATGAGAGTTTTCAGTGGGTCAAGTGGGCTGCTCGAAAATCCTGTTTTTGGTCTTGTTTTGAGTGTTGGTTGCTTGGTAATGTAATCCGGGTTAGTTTCGATGACAAGATATTGATTGTGGATGTTTTGTTTGTGTTTGGGATTGATTAGAATCAAGTTTGGGCATCGGTGAAGCATCGGAAGTGAATCCGGGGAATTGAAGACAATTGCTTGCTTGGTCTTGAGCTCGGGAGTTTAGGTGAGTGGTTAAATGTTTTAAATAGATTTAAAATGGTTGGTTCGAGTATACGGACTAGGTTGGGCTTGGTAGACCCACCTAGAGTTAGGATTAGAGTGGTAGCCTAATCCTAAACTTGATCTAGAGCCTTTGGATAAACTCATTTGTGTGTTTGTGCATGCCTCGTATGAAATGTAATATGATTGCTATGTATATTGCGTTATACATGTGAGTTGAGACATGAATTGTGATGCTTGAGACATGCATGATGGTGGTTGTTGGTGAGTACGTGCTAAGCACGGAATTGATTGAAATGAGTAATGTGAAATGAGTAAATATTGGCACTAGTAAACTTAAATACAAATGATCGATCATTAGGATGTTAGTGTGTACACATGAGTCAAAGTCGCGCGTGGCCTTGGTGGCGTTGAGTCACCAAGGAGGAGTACGGGTACGCCCGGAAATGGTATTTAAATATAGTCGGTGATGAGTGGAATCCCATCGACGAGGCGTGAGGATGAGTGGAATCCCCTCCGCGAGACCGGTGATGAGTGTAATCCCACCGTCAGGTAATGGTTGTGTTGTTGGATGTGAGTTCCAACGGTTATCCGCGTATTTGAGTCTTATCTAGGTGCCAATGTTGATTGATATGTGTATCAATGTATTGAGATTAATGATCCTTATGTGGATGTTCGATGTGGCTATTTATGTTGAGAAAGTTAGAGCTTGTTGATCATGACATTTACTTGTATATTTTGTTCATGCATCTTATATTGTGGCTCTTGTGGATTCTTGGTATGTTGTAAATGCCTTGGCTAGACCGTGCTCGGACCCTGCAATGTTGAGGTTTGTTTTTAGAGCTTACCCTCACTAAGCATCATGGCTTACGCTCTCTTTGTTCAACATTGCAGATCCTTAGTTCGTGGGTTGCTTGCGCAAGTGGAAGGCTCCAAGTGTGGTTTTTGGACTTGAGTTCACCAAGTATGGATTTTAATGCTAAGACATGTAATAGTTTAAGCAATGGGATGTGTAATGTTTTGTTGGTTGTTGTTGGTTGCTAGGAGCATGTTTAGACTCCTTAATATCTTGCTTTTCATGGTTGTGTTGCCTTGTTGTATGTCAACTCATGCCTAATTGCTTACTCTTGTTGAATGTTGATGTATGAGTCTTTGGATGCTTGAATGTCATCTTTGATTCAATTGCATGTTTCCTTGATGAATGTACATGTTGGGTGCTTGTATGGCTAAATAGTGATCTGTAAATGTTGTATGAATGATTGGTTGGGGTTAGGAAAGTCTTAATTTGCATCTAGGTTTGAGTCTTGCATGTTTTGGCTGAGTTTGGGAGTTTTGGCCGTGTATGGGTATCGATACGGTTGGTCCAGTATCGATACCGCCTTCTTGTTCAGGCTTCGTGTATCGATACGCGAGGGAGGCGTATCGATACCTTTTTGGTCACTGGAGCTACTGTCCATTTCGGTATCGATACGGGCCTCTGGGGTATCGATACCGTCATCTTAGCGTTGACCGTGGAAAGTCAACCGTTGGGGAGGGTATCGATACACTCCTTGGGCGTATCGATACGGTCTCTACTGGTTGACTCTGACCAGTTGACCTAGTCAATGGGTATCGATACACCCCTTAGGTGTATCGATACCGCCTGCAGTTTATGTTTAAAATTGGGCTGTAACATGATTGCTTGAGTTCGTTTGATTGTTTTGTATATGTTGTTCCGCTGTATGATCACTTAGGGTTTAATATCTATTTAGACAAGATTAATGAAAAGAAAAAAAAATAGGGTTGTTAACCGAGGGGGATCCTTAGGGGTTTTCACTCGGTTTTCCCCGTGTGGCCCACTCGGACCGGTCATCCGACCAGACCGGGACGAGGGGGTTACAATTATTTTATAATCATTAATATCTGATTCATTAGTTGATTAATTTGGATTGAATATTGTAGAGTCCATTATGGGAGTGACTAGAGATGGTAATGAGTCAGGTTGAACCAGGTTTTGGTCGACCTGAACCCGACCCAAGTAGTAAACCGCTCAATCCGACACCCAACTCGAAACTCGACCCAAATTTTGGGGTAAAACTCCACCTTTGACCCGACCCGACACAAATATAAAAAAATGTCTCTATTTTTATTCAGAAAAAAATAGGAGCTAATTGAAAACATATATATAAAAAGAGGGGACATTATAGTAATAATCCTAAATATAGGGGAATGACAAAAATGGGAGCTAATTGAAAAAAAATCAAAGAGAGAGATGAGCATTATTGCAATTATCCCAAAAATATATAGATAAAAAAAAATTCATTCTAAATTCAAACCTGACTCAATCTCATCCTTCACAAAACCGAACCTTACATGAAACCATTTTTTATTAAAAAAACTCGACACTATGGGGTCAGGTCAGAACTCATCAGGTTTAGGTCAAATGACCATCGTTAGGTGCGACCCTTCTAACATAGTTTGTTATAATCATAACACTAAAAATTTAAACTCGGTCGTTGTTTGAGAGACCTAACATCTCACCGAAAAAATTAGATTGATTTGGCTTACCACGTCATTCATGGTCTCATCCAATGAAAATTTTCCATCATAAATTTTCATGGTGAATCTTCACTTCCTTCCTACGTATAACTAAGCATAGTGGGTAGTTATTTGGAAATTACATCGAAATGGGTGAATGTTATTGGATGGACCATGGATGACGTGGTGGGGCTTTTCTAAAAACAAACGGCTTAAAAGCCAACTAAATACAAACCAGCATCGATACCCCTTGGTGAAATAGCATATTAGAAAAGGTATATACTTTTTTCTCTTACAAAATTGTTACAATTTGTGTACATTTTTGTACTCATTTGTGTATATGCACATTGTGTAATATTTTTGTGTACGTACACATTTTGTATAACAAATGTACCAATTTTTTCATGTCGGCCAAACCAGCATCGAAACCACCTTTAGGTAGTATCGATGCCCCTTGTTATTATTGTACCAAATTGTGTTTCCTAAAGGTGGTATGGATGCCCCTTGGTGAAATAGCGTAATAAAAAAGGTATGTACCTTTTGTGTTACAAACTTGTAAAGATTTATGTACATGATTTGTAATAAATATGTACCGCTTTTTACCCAGTAAACAGTGCATCTTTGTAATAAAAAGGTATATGCATTCTTCTATTACAAAATTGTACCAATTTGTGTACCGCTTTATGTACAATTTGTGTACCGCTTTTTACATCTGCCGTTTTTAGCCTGTATTTAAAGGTTGTTCCCTAGAATCCCCCTGACGTGGTGAGTCGGGTCCATCTAATACTTTCTCTTCTCACCGAGTAGAAATCGTTTGCCCCTTTTCGATGTCCCTACTTATGCCTCATCACTAAAATTAAATTAAATATTTAAAATTAAGGTTTAATGTTATGGCTTAGGATTGAGGTTTAGAATATTAAGTGATGGGTGTATTATTTAAGTATAAAATTTAGGGTTTAAAATTTAAAATTTAAAGTTAAGACTTATAATTTAATACTTTAATGTCGGAAGATAAAAAGAGAGAGAGTAATTTTTGGCCTGTGTCACCGCGCTAAACTAAATGATTATTGCTTGGATGTACTAAATTTTACTATTTAAAAAATACAGAAAGTAATTAAGATGCAGAAATTATATAAAAAGATACTAAAATTCACATAGAAACATATAATACTTCAAATATAATTAGTACAGTTAAATTTCAATGTTAAGTCGTCAAGAAAATCAAGGCGCCGGTAGGAATAGAAAACACCCGCTCTTTTTTATTACTTATTTATGTTTTAACACTAGAAAATAAAGTTTAGAGTTTATGATTAAAGTTTAAGGTTAAAGTTTAGAGAATATAGTTTAAGAGTATGGGGTTAAATTTTTATGATTTAAGATTTAAGATTTTTTATTTAAGAATTAGAGTTAAGTGTAAAATTTAAATTTTGTGTTGGGCATAAAAAGAGACATCGTACAGGTGGAGAATTTTTGTTCGTACGAGTTGGGGGAGGAGTTAGCAAACGTGCATGCCTTGGGATCAAAGTGTAGTCCCTAGCAACCTTATAAATAGACATCAAAATCCCACAGATTTATAATGGAAAGAGTTTGTGGCTTTGGGCTGCACTGGTTTCCATTACATGAAATTTTATGTGAAAGCAAGCTCCCAGGCTTAGACTTATTCAGTTTTCTTTTGTCATTTTGATTACACAAAAAGATATCTTTGCTGATATGTATCCGACAGAAAAAAATTTCACTGTCTTTTTCCTTGGTAGTACTATGTTCTCATGTTCAATATAATCTCACATACTTTTGATTTATCATTGGGTTTGAAGTTTCAATTGTTCAAGCACCAATACTGCAATTTTCTCTTTTGAGTTGAGCCCTTGTTTGCAAACAAAATTTGAGTTAAATGATACCAGTTTTTTTGTTTACTGATTCAATCTATGGGAGCACACCTTAAACTTATGCCGCTCCCTCCTCTGTCTTGGTCCATGTCTTAAAGCTCATAACTACTCTCAATATTCACTCTATTTACATATCTTTCTTAGAGCTTAAGAGTATTTTCTCTTCTTGCAATGGCGATTGATTGTGTTTCCAACATGCCTCCCATGCCTCATAATCCTACAGACGAAAACAAAGACGAGCAGACGCGACTGGTTTTCGATGCCTCGGTGCTTAAATATCAGTCCAACATACCGAAACAGTTTATATGGCCCGACCACGAAAAGCCTAGTGTTAATGCACCACAGCTCCAAGTACCATTGATTGACCTACAAGGGTTCCTTTCCGGTGACCATGTTGCAGTAATGGAAGCATCGAGGCTCGTCGGCGAGGCATGCCGCCTGCATGGTTTCTTCCTAGTCGTTAATCACGGGGTCGATGCCGAACTCGTGGCTGATGCTCATAGTTACATGGATAACTTCTTTGAATTGCCACTCGCTGATAAGCAAAGGGCTCAGAGAAAACTCGGTGAGCACTGTGGATATGCTAGTAGCTTCACTGGTAGATTCTGCTCGAAGCTGCCCTGGAAGGAAACGCTCTCGTTCCGGTATTCCGCCGAGAAAAACTCTTCCGCGATTGTTCAAGACTACCTCGTTGACAAATTGGGAGACGAATTCGAGAAATTCGGGTAAGAAAATTCGGATGTTAACAACTTAACATTAAAAAAGATGAAACGAAAATTGTTTAATCTTGAGTGTTTTTCTTTGCATAGGAGGGCTTACCAAGACTACTGCGAGGCAATGAGCAAGCTTTCTCTAGGGATAATGGAGCTTTTAGGCATTAGTCTTGGTGTAAAAGGATCATATTTCAGGGAATTTTTCGACGAAAACGATTCGATAATGAGGCTAAATTACTATCCACCGTGCCAGAAACCAGACCTCACTCTAGGAACAGGGCCTCACTGCGATCCTACGTCTTTAACCATCCTTCACCAAGACCAAGTTGGTGGCCTTCAAGTGTTTGTCAACAACGAGTGGCGTTTGATTAGCCCGAATCTCGAAGCATTCGTTGTTAACATCGGAGACACCTTCATGGTAAAAATCAAACTTCTGTTTACAACCAATACCACACAATCAATAATGTTTAATCTCGATCGGATTTTCGAGTTTTTTTCAGGCACTTTCAAACGGGAGATACAAGAGTTGCCTGCACCGTGCAGTGGTGAACCGTCACACCACAAGGAAATCCCTGGCTTTCTTCTTGTGTCCGAAGGGAGACAAAGTGGTAAGCCCACCAACAGAGTTGGTCGACGCCATTAATCCCAGAGTATACCCAGATTTCACTTGGCCTATGCTGCTTGAATTCACACAAAAGCATTACAGAGCCGATATGAACACACTTGAAGTGTTCTCAAACTGGGTTCAACACCAAAACAGCTGAACCAGTTAAGGTTGTCATTACAGAACAGGCCATGTCTGCCGAAGAAAATGACAAGTTGGGATTTATATTTGCTGCTACGAGTTAAAAGGAAGACCAAAAAGGCAAAGCTGGAGGAACTTTGCTTCTGTTTTTTTTTTTTCCTTTCTTTAATGTTTGATGGAATCATGGGGTGAGCTGACAAGCCTTTCTTAGTGATGAACGAAAGGGATACTAGTCTAAGTAAGGGAACCCAATAAAGATATCATCTTTTAACTTTTCTTTTCATCTCCATTGATGATATAGAAAGGGCTATCAGTACAATTATATCTCATGTAAAAACAAATTGGGCTACTTAATTACTACTACTTTTCACCCAGCAACTCCATTTTACAATTTACATGGCTTTTGTGCCTATTGAATCTTTCGGCTCGCTCCATTTCCCCATCAGCATCTGATTGCATAATTTGAGATTAAAATTCCGACATGTATTATCAATTAGCTCATGCCAAATTACAATAAGTTTGTTGGGCTTACATGGGGTAAGGCTGGCAAAGGCTGGCAAATAAATCCAAAGGAGGATCTGGCCCACCCATTGAATGATTAAGAAGAGCAGAGTGCTAGAATCCATTTGAGGATTGCAGGGCTTTCACTTAACTTTTGTATTCTTCTGCACAAATATATATGTGCCCAGATTTCTGCACCTAATTTATTGGGTCTTAAAATCAAGATATATAAATATCTGGAGATTTGGAAGATTGTGCGTTGCAAACGTTGTCGTGGTGTTTCTCCTTAAATGCTGCAACATTCTTTTCATGATATAAAAGTATCCTGCCAACTTTCTTCAATTCACTCCTATTTCAACAACTCAATTAACTAATAAGTTTTCGCTGGTGGAAACTAGATATTTCTACAAGCGCCTTATTTTAGGGTTTAGATATTTAATTCAAGGCGTAGAGTTTAAGGTTTAGAATTTAAGTATAGGTTAAAACCTAAATCTCTTACCATATTACCCTAAACCTTAAACTCTAACCTATAAAACCTAAATTTTAAACCTCTAAACCTTAAACTAAAGTCATAACCACTAAAATTAAGTCATTTGTGGAAACGAAAAGTTTCTACCGTTGCCATATTGAATATAAATCCATAAGTTTTTAATTTTCAGATTCAAACACAAAAACACCTCCTATATTTTATAAAATAACTACTTGTTTTGTCCTGCTAAATTTGTAAAATAACTACTATTTGGGTTGTCTCATTAAATTTGACTTGGTTAATATTTTTAAGATAATATTTCTATATTTTAATTTTCGGTGTGTAGGTGTAAAATTCCGACGCAATTAAAAACACAATGGTCCATTGACAATCCTTGAAGGATCGATGTTCTTTGGCTGCAAGAACCATGGCAGTTTGATGCATCATGCTTGTTGATTTTTCAGTTGGTTTGAACTTTCAATGACCCCACGCGCAAAAATTGTTCTTTTAGGACTGTTGAAGAGAATCAGAGAAAATAAAGGTCAAAGAAGAAAGGAAAGACTTTGTTGATTTATCATTTTGGTTGTATGTGTTGTTATGATTTGGTTTGTTTAACTTTGATGGTGTGAATATGGTTGTTGGCATTTTGTGATTTACTGGTACTGAGATTCGAATTGGGACTAATCTTGAATTGTTCTGGTTTTTAGGTTCACTGGTACTGAGATTGGTACTGTTTTGATGGTGTGGGTATGGTTGCTGGACTTAAGTTTATGTAATGGATGTATTTGGTTTTAAATCTCAGTATTGTTATGTTATTGTGTAAATTTAGAGTAAATTTTTATATTCAAGTTGAAGTCAAAATGGATGTAAAAACTATGAATTAAAACATATAAAATATTGCTCTTTGGCATATATTTCAACATACCATTTGAAGTTTACATGAACCGAATGAGCACAAAATAAACCCCCAAAATTGTGAACAAAATATGTTCAAACTATCAAGTCATATACCCCAAAATATTTCAGCATACTCCAGCTGTTTGTGAATAAAATCACTTGATAACTATCAAGTCATATACCACAAAATATGTTTAAACTTATACCATCTTAGGTGTAAAGTTCACATGTATCAAAATAACTAGATCAAGTCATATACTCGAAACATGTTCAAACTCCTCAAACTATTAACCTACATTATCCTGGGTTGCCATCCTTCCCCTATAAAAGGATAAGATCTTATTATTTGTAAAGCAGATTTGAGTTATTAAATAAAAATGGTATTCTTCTAAGTACATGTTTGTAAGTGTCAAGAAACTTGTGTCTTCGAAGCTTTCTTCAACGTGTTCGACCGAGTTGAGCGAGGGAGAATCTTCACACTCCGGGTTGCCTAACTAAATGCGCGTAGAAGGGTCGGTTTTAAGCCATATCACGGAGGTTGCCTAATTAATTGCAACTAGGAGGGTTCCGTGGGCATCTCTACCATTCTACAACTCCGAATCCATCTTGTTAAAGTCTTCACCATTGCGCTATCTTCCACAAATAGATCTGAAATTTCCAGATTCATTTTTCTTTACTTTGCACTTATCTTTCTTAATCATTTTCGTTCAATTCCTTCTTATTTTCTTCTAATCTTCTTATTCACCTTTGAATCTTTAACTTTGGGCTCTTATTTTCAAAATTTTCAAGAAACACCATTGCGTATTCTCTTGAAATTCCAGGTTTTTCTAGATTCAAAGTTTCTTGATAAAGTCAGCTCTTTAGGCTTGTTTCCAAGTTATTTTGAGAGTTTCCAACGTATTAGCAAGCTCTACATTAGTTGGTATCAGATTGAGCATGATTTTTGGGCAAGAAATTCAAGTTTGGTCAAATTTGGGAAGGTTCCAATCTCAATTTGTCGCAACTTTGCAAGTTGGGCTATTTTCAGCATTTTAGGGTTCTTTCTTTCCCATAAACCCTAATTTTTGTTTTCTTGTTGTTTTATTTCCTTTGTTTACCACAAAAAAAACAAAAGGAGAAAAAAAGAAACAAAAAGAAAGAGAAAAGAACAACACAATCAGAAAGCAAAGCAAGTGCCAAGCATCACGCCTATTCCCATACATATTACATATCGATTGGACTCTCACAATTGCTTTCCGGGTTTTAAGGGTTTGCTTCTTTCACTTCTTTTGCTCTTATATTTCATTTAAGCTATTTTGTTTACCTTTTTTCTCCTTTACATTATCTAACACCTTTTCGTTTTCTTGTGTTAGTAGAATTCTAAAAATTGCATTCTTTCCTTTCTTCTTGCAACTACCTTTTTTGTGTCTAACCCATCCTTGGCCTCTTATAGCACTTAGGGTATTTGATAGGATTTCAACTCTGATTACTAAGTTGTGCACGACAGGAGAGTTTTAAAGCATACAAGATCGACTAAATTGCCTCAAAGAATACTTTTCCTTGGAGTGTTTTGTGAGGTTTCTAGTTTTTCTTTGCTTATTACTTAAAATATTTTGTGTGAACTTTGTGATATTACAGGATGACCACTTCCAATACACTGGATGAAAAGAATAAAGGCTCTTTATCATTGGAGGCGTAATCTAACTTAGTGAGGGAGTTACAACGTTGGATGGAATGAATGGCTCGTAGACAAGAATGGGAGGATGAGAAGGATGCACTCCAACCAAAGCAACAGATGCAACCCAGACGCTACCCCAAGAATGATGTTGAGGATGATCAGGAGAAAACATCATGGTCCAAATCTAAGATGAGATTATTCCCCATTTTGATGGCAAATCCGATTCTGATGCATACATTGATTGGGAGAGTAAAGTTCTCCTCAACCTCATATAACTCTTATGTTCCAAATTCTCCTCAACCTTTGTCTACTTCTAGAACAACCTTCACCGAGGAATCGATCAAGGCTCAAAAATTTCGACCAAGGGGCAAACCATCGAGAGTAGTAGAATCGCAGCCTCCGAAACGACGAACAAGATACATGGTGTGTTTCTAATGTCATGGACATGGCCACTATGCTCGTGATTTTCCTAATGCACGGGTCATACTTTTTTGAGATGGAACATACGTCTTTGATTCTAATGAGGAAGACGTGGATAACGTGGCTCGTGAAACTGTGGCTAAAATAGAGGAATCTTTTATGGAACCCGATCCACCAAAACCTGATTTTTGCATGGTGATTCGTGTTAGGTGTGTAAAAGTACTATAATTTCACCATTTTTATATGAAAATTATTGCTAAATCTACACCCATTTGAGTCACATTGTAGCCCTCTATGCATCAATCACACCGATATCATCTTTATCATGTTTGATCCTTATATTTGGTTTATTTGGTGAAAAGGGTACTGCTTTAGTGTGTGTTTGGTGCGTGTGCAGATTTCGTTACTCATTACCCGGGCAAACACTGCCAAAGCAGTGAAGGAAAGGAAGAAACGAGGCAGAACTATCTCTCGATGGTCCAGATCAACCCAGCTGTAGATGTCAGTTTCTACTGAAGGAAGATCAACCCAGATCAACTCCTGAAAAGACAGACAGATCATTGCCGAGGCAATAGCCAAGCCACTACTGAGGCAATACCCAGACACAATCGACAAGGGAGAAAATATGCAAAGTGGTATACATTTTAAAGAGCATGAAAAGTTGAATTTTTCTATGTACTTTGCATGAAGATCAAACTACGGGAAGATCATGAAAACGTCGAAGGAAGGTCAAGAGAAGATTCCACACAAGTGGGAGGATTTTAAGGAAGAATGACATAATACTTAAAAGAAAATATTTTCTTTTAATGTATTTAATTCTAACTTGACTTCCTCCTCAAGAAAGACTTGACTTAGACCTCCTCTATAAATAAGAAGCCAAAGCCGGCCATTGAGGACATCAAGCAATTGAGAGTTGAGAGATTTTGTAGTGAGCTTACGTCGATATCATGTTCTAATTTCTTCTTAGGGTTTGGATTGTATTGTTTAGTAGTTGTGACAAAATGGTTGGATTTTGTTTAAGTTTTTGTTAATGCAATTTTAGTTCAAGGTTTGCTTATTCTTTGTGTTTATGTTTTCTTGCAATTGAATCGAGAGAGGAAATTGCGGTTGCATCTATTTATCTAATATCGAGAGAGTTAGACTCACGAAACTGATAAGCATGATTATCATCCCAATCGGTGAAAAATAACTCAACTTAGGGATAAGTTCGAGTTTTAACGGCTAAAAGAAGCGCAAGATTGGTTGATGTTCATCCTTGGTTCACGCTGGGAGGTATTATCAAGGCATGTATATTAGTAGTGTTTTGACTTAGGGATAAGGAGGAGCCACTGAAGGACGCTTTGCCGAACCTTGACGTTGTTGGTTGCTGCCCAAGGAAGGGATTTCTGAGGCATTTACTTAACCCATTACTACGGAAGTAGCTTTGGTCATTGCCAAGGCAATTTGGTGTTCGTTGCATTAAAAAACCGAGACAGTTCCAATTGGTTTCCACAATACGACGCAATATAATCTGGCATATTCTCTCATGTTGATTACTCAACTCTTTAGTTTACTTGCTTATTTTACTTCTCTGTTTATAAGATTATTCTAAAAACCCAATCAATCACGTGTGTTCTTTACTTTTATTTGCTTTTCAGTGCGAGACAATAAACATTGGAAGTCACACCAATCCCTGTGGAGACGATACTCAATACTCATCCCTTTATCACTTGAGACGTGTACACTTGCACAATTGTGAGGCACTCTACACACGCAACAAGTTTTAGGCATCGTTGCCAGAGATTGGCAATTGGTGTTAGTTGTTTTTGTTATTGCATTTTTACTTGTTAGTTTTACTAACTTTTCTTTTTATTTGTTTTATTCAAAAAAATATTAGGTGCGCTACAAGTAAGGGACATCAACATGTCGAGAAAAAATGTTCGCGAGTTGATGTGGGAACATAGGAATTACTCTAATAAAGACTTTCTTTACCTATGCCCACCAAGAAAATTGCCCTCAACTTTTCGGTGCATATAACTACAAGGAGGACCAAAGATGGAACCAACAACAAAATTCTTCATGGTATGATAAAAAATCTCAATTTTTTATTCACCATAACAGTTTTTCCGCATCAACAGATATGCTAGGGAAATGTAGTCCTCATCAAGAGCATACAAAATCCTTGGAGGAAAAGCTTCAAGCTTTCATGGCTTGAACTGAACCTTTCATGAAATCTGAACAAAAGCTCCCAAATGCGAGGATATCTAGGATGGATGCACTCATAAGAGTTTCAAAAGTTCAAGTGAGGATAGCCAGGATGTATGGCCAAGACATTCACGAACAATTCAGTCAAAGGGATACTGATGTCCAAAGGCAAGAAGACAAGGAGAAATACGATGAGAGTTCCCCGGCGTGTGGGGAACAACTAGAACCCCCAAGTCGAGAGGATGCCAATGAGAAAGACTACCCAACACATGATAAACCTATGCAACAAATTGCCCTGACAAAGATTGAGGAGCCTGAACAGAGCAATGCTGCAACCACACTTAGCGAGGTTGAGAAGAGTATTGAGAATGCCACGGTAATACCACATGCCTCAGAAAGTCCCGATGCCTCGGTAAATCTAGATTCCTCTGAAAGTCCTAATGCCTCGGCAAATCTAGATGCCTCGACAATTCCATCAATCAAGAAGGAGAAGAGTGATGCTATAGCAATTCTTGAGGAATCAAATATCCATAATTTTACAACACTAATGATGAAGTAGGAATCTGCAAATTGCTCTCATCTACCTTTGCCCCGACAATTGAACGACCACATGAAAGATCAACACGATGACAATACTTCACTAATGAAATATGACCAGGTAATGGTTAATCCTTTCGAATTCCTTGAAAAATCACCTCTTTCATTGCATGTATTTTTTTTAGAAAACGACGTTGATAGATTTGAAGCCATCGAAATCTCTACTGATGGAGATAGTTGAAAAACCTAAAGAAAATAGTGTTTGGACTCATGGAGCTTTTTAGAAAATTGGGTTTTCCCTTGACTTGTACCGAATTATTACAAAAGATTGTTATGGCAATTGGCTGGCGCAGCAATTGCCTCGACAACGAAGGCTACATCCAGCCATGACGGATTTCAACGAGAATGAGGTAAGTAAATGGTTGGATGTTGATATAATTTTTGCTAATAATATATTCACGCCTTTAGAAACAATCGCAAGGTGGAGTTTATACATGGACTACAAGGGAACACGAAAGAAAGACACATCCACCATGGTAACGCAAAGAGAAGTAGATGCGTGTACATTGGCACTCTTTTTGGGCAATATTGTTACTCGATGGAGGGTTTGGATGGACTATAAGAAATATCAGAATGACCCTCCTCAAATTATTTTATTTTGTTTATTTTTGTTATCTTTAGATTTTAGGTTTCCATCGTTGCTTTAATTTCGTTATTATTTCTTTTTGTAACGCCCAAAGTTAAGGAACAGGAGATATCAGATTAGTCAACTGAGTCAGGTTAAAGATTAAATTGGAGAAAAACTATTTTTAATACACCAAAAGTGTTTTAAAGGAAAAAGGGCAAAAAGAGAATTTTTAATAAAAGAAATAAGAAAAAAAGGGATTTTTATCAAAAGCCATCATCTTTTCAAATCCCATTTCACGTTCTAAAACCCTCCCCAAACCCTATTCACTATTCCATTGGTTTCAAGCTCTCAACCAAATGATTTCTTCAAGGTAAGTGGTTCCTCAACTTAGTTTCATATTCCTTGAGTCTTAAATGTTGATATTGTTTTGTAAAACTCATGGATTTATCTTGTTTTGATTTTCAAAGTTTAGTTTGAAATGAAGAGAAATTTATGGATTTTCGTTTGGGTTGATTGTGGCTAAGTTGAGGGTGTTTTTAACTTTTTTTTATCACTAAAATAACATGAAAAGGATGGGTTTTTAATGGAAACCCGAAATGGGTACTATGGGTGATTTTAAGAGTTAAAAATCTTGAGTTTTTGGTTGGGTTTTGAGTCTAAATGACAGCTGAAGGTTTGATAGCTTTGGATTGATGTTTAGGGAAGTTAAAAGGTAGATTTTTATGGTAAACTCGTTGGGTATGGCTGCTAGTAGTTGGGTTTGAATTGATTATGTCTCGAATGAAGTTTGAGCTTGAATTGATGTGCGTAGATGCAAGGTTGTTGAGTTCTGGATCTTTGCTATGGTTGTGAGTGTATTTGTGTTCTAATGTTCAATTATGGGTTGCTCAAAATAGAGGAATTGGATACGGGCTTTGAGGATAGAAATCCGGGTAGTTCGGGGGCTTGATTTCGGCATCTTGGACATCGTTGTGTGTTGGCTGGTGAGTGGATCGATTTTAAAAGCCTTAACGTGGTTAAAGAAGTGTTTTGGGAGTTTGGATTGAGCTTGAAAAGCCAATCCAAGCTCAAGAGTAAGTTTTAAAGGTTTTATGCAATTAAATTGTGTTATACGATTCTTGAATGACATGTTATGTTGTTATGTGTTGAATTGCATTGTTATGCATGTTGAGATGTTGGACTTGTGTTTATACTTGCATTGTGAGTACATGCCTTGCATGGAAGTTTGGACTTGGTAAGTGGTTCAAGTATTGGTAATGCTTGTGGTTGTAATTGAGTATATTGACATGTGTTGGGTTGTTATCGGATATAATTGATCGATCAATAGGATTAGAGTGCACTCGAGGTAAAATTCACGCGTGGGCTTAGTGAAGTTTGATTCCACTAAGAAGGAGTACGATGATGTGAGATTCCACCGGAAATTATGTTATTACTAGACGGGTGAGTACGGTGATGTGAGATTCCACTGAAAGTGTCAAGTGGGTTTGAGAAACTATCTGCATATCCGAGTAAAAACGTTGATTGTCAATATACCATTGATGCTTTAATTCTCATGTTAAGCATGTTGTTGATTCCTTATGCTTATGCTTATGCATTGTTGTTTAATTTGCTTGCGATATGAGAATGAGCATATGGTAAGCCTATGGCTTGTGGTTGCATTCGGTAAATGCACGTGAAGGTAAAATGCATGTTGTTATGTGTTTTAGCATATAGAGATGATTTGGAAAGGGGTTTTTGTTTTCAAGCAAACTATGTTTTAAAACTGCATTGTTGTAGCTACCGTTTTGAGCGCCGCTCACTAAGCTTAAACGCTTACGCTCTCTTTTCCAACAATGCATGCCCTTAGACCTTTGGAGCAGCTCGGGGAACAAGGGAGAATCCAAGGGAGTTTGGTTTGCTCAAGTATGGTTTAAACTTCAATAACTAGTATAAAGCAACGGGATAGGACCTTTATGTTTGATGTGTTGTTGGCATGTCCTTCTTGCTTAGACAAATTTGTTTAGTTGTTTTGGGCTTGTAATGCCTTATGTCGTGTTAATTTATGCTTTTATTTGGCTTTTGGCTATGTTGGTGAATGCTTTATATGCATGTTTCCTCTAAGAATCTTATCTTGTTGGATGTTGCATCATTGAGTGTTTAAATTGCTTCGTATTCTTATCCATGGATGCCTTGTGTTGTACTTGAGTTTTTATGTTGCTTGAATGCATGATTTGTGCCTCTCGTGTTGAGTCCTTGTGTTTTTAGCAGCTAAAACAAGTCTTGCAGTGCAGGGCGTATCGATACGCTTAAGGGCTATATCGATACGGTCTCTTGCTTTGGGGCTTGTTTTGGGCAAGGCGTATCGGTACGCGGGGGTGTATCGATACGCCAAATGCTCTTTGGAAATCTGAGAAATTGACGAGATTTTGGCGTATCAGTACGAGTCCTAAGGGTATCGGTACGGTCTTCGTAGTTTGACCTTGGGAAAGTTGACCGTTGAGAGCATATTGGTACAGTCTTCTAGCGTTTCAATATGGTCTCCCTAGGTTAACTTTGGGGTGTTGACCAAGTCCAGGTGTATCGATACGGTCCTTTAGCGTACCGATACGGCCTATTGTAATTGTTAAAAAGGGTTTGTTTAATTGTTTGTTTCGCGTGTTTTGTATCCATGTGTGTTCCTGCTGCGTGTCTTCTCACATAGAATATAATTTAAGCATCTAGACAAGATAACTTTAAAAGAAATTTTCTAGGGTTGCTAATCAGAGTGAAGCCTTAATGGGTTTCGCTTCGGTTTTCCCCGTGTAACCCATTCGATGCGGTCTGGCAGCTAGGCCAGGTCGAAGGGGTTACATTTGTTGGTATAAGAGCTTAGGTTTCGCATAGGTTCGTTGAGTTTCCGCAAGTCGAAAGGTAAGTGAGGTAAGTTTTATGGTGTAAGCTTGTTAATTGTGTTTGCAATGTGATTGTAAGCATGTTTGTGGCTATCCTTGTGTTGGTTGAGAAATAGTTAAAGGCACCCATTGCTAGTATACTATTATTGTAAGTGATTTTAAGTTTAAGGACTTGAGCACCTTGGACCTTGTTCCTTGCTGACCCAAAATCATTTCACTTGTTGTGTTTGTTGTTTAGCTTTGCATCTGTCGGCATGGTGAGACCGAGGGGAAGGCCGAGAATGGATAATCCGAGGGTTGAGCGGATTGAGAATGTTGAGGATATGCGAGGAGAGAACTTGCCTCCTCCTCCTCCGGGTGGTGGAGTGAATGCGAAAGGTGTTGGACCTCAGGCTGGTCAAGGACATGCAGATATTGATGCGAATCCGTTGATTCAGGCTATAGTCGGGGCTATTCAGACAGCTTTAGCGGGTGTTCGGGTTGCAGGACTGCCTTAGGGTGCAGGTTTTGGTTTACCGTTAGAGCGACTCCGTAGCTTGGGTGGGGTTGAATTTCGTGGGTTGTCACCCGAGGGTTCAGAGGCATGGTTTGAGAGCACAATTTGTATTTTGAGTCAGATTGAGTGCTTTGAAGCACATAAGTTGGGTTGTATTGTCTCTTTGCTTTAGAGAGATGCCTACACTTGGTGGACTACTATCACTACGGGTATGCCAGAAGTCGAGGTTACTTGGGAGTTCTTTAGGACTGCTTTCCGTGAGAAGTACCTAGGTCCTCGATACCTAGATGAGAAGAAGGGAGAGTTCACGGCTCTAGTTGAAGGTAGCTTGACCGTATCCGACTATGAGGTGCAGTTTGTACGTCTGAGTCAATATGCTTCTGAGTTAGTTCCCACTGAGGTGGAACGATGTAAGCGTTTCCGTTATGGGTTGGTTAAGGATGTGAAGACCTATATGTTGGCTTCCGACTATACAGATTTTGATGTGTTGGTCTCTAGGGCCAATGACATCGAACTGTCTTTAGAACTTGCGGATCGCAAGGGTGGATCTAGCTCTGGAAATAGGACTGCTGAATGGGATAGAGATCGTGTCAAGAGGCACAAGGATAGGAAACCTCATCATGATCATAGATGCGAAGGTGGTAATCCAGGGCGAGGCCATCACGGCCAAGGGACTGAGAATCGTACTCCCGAGTGCAACAAGTGTGGTAGACGTCATTACGGTGAGTGTTGGGGCACTTATGGCTCTTGTTGGAACTGCGGGTCTAGGGCGCATTTGAAGCGCGATTGTCCACATCCGTCTAGGGATAGACAAGCTCCTGCACGAGCTGTCGAGCATCAGAGAGGTTGTGGGCGCGGTCGAGGTAACTGTCAGCCTAGGAATGACGGTCAGAGAAATGTAGCTCATGTTGTAGTAGTTCAGCCCGAGGGAGGTGGGCCAGCTAGGGTGTATGCACACCGTGAGGACAAGAATGACACAGATGTGATTGCAGGTAATTTCTCGTTACAGTCTTTGACTTTGCTTTCCTTGATTGATTCTGGTTCTACGCATTCGTACATATTGAATGAGCATGCAAGATTGTTAGATATTCCAGTTGAGATATTAAATGTGGGTATGAATGTCACTAGTTCCTTTGGTGAGACAGTTGTGGTCAGAAAGATGTACAGAAGATGTCCTTTGATGGTTCAGGGTCATGTTTTTCCTGTGGATATGATGAAATTGCCGTTTTATGGTTTCGAAGTAATATTAGGCATGGACTGGCTTGTAAAGCATAGGGCTAGGGTAGATTTTGAGACGAAGCAGGTATCCTTGAGACTTTTAAAGGATCACGAGGTTGTAATAGTGGGCGAGAACGTTAAGTTCTTGTCCAATGTAGTTTCAGTCTTAGAGGCTCAGAAGTTACTGGATGTGGGTTGTCAGGCGTACCTAGCCTATGTTATGAATCCGAATATGGATGAGGCACGACCTCGAGATATTAGGAAAGTTTGTGACTTTCCGAGTGTGTTCCCAGAAGAATTGCCTGGTTTGCCTCCAGATAGAGATGTAGAGTTTGTTATTGAGACTTATTCACGTTCAGCTCCAATATCGATTACACCATACCGAATGGCTCCTAAAGAGATGAAAGAGTTGAAGACACAACTTCAGGAATTTATAGACCGAGGGTTCATTCGTCTGAGTACTTCACCTTAGGGTGTACCGATGTTGTTTGTGAATAAGAAAAATGGTAGTTTGAGAATGTGTATCGATTATCGATAGTTGAATAAGTTGACAATGAAGAACAAGTATCTGTTGTCGAGGATTGATGACTTGTTTGATCAGTTGAGAGGTGCTTCAGTGTTCTCGAAGATAGATTTGAGATCCGGTTATTATCAGTTGAAAGTAAGAGATCAAGATGTACCGAAGACAGCTTTTCGCACTCGTTTGGGCACTACGAATTCTTAGTGATGCCCTTTGGTTTGACTAATGCACCGACAACTTTTATGGACATGATGAATAGAGTGTTTCATGAGTACTTAGATCAGTTTGTGGTAGTGTTCATTGATGAAATTTTAGTGTACTCTCGTACCGAGAAAGATCATGATCGACATTTGCGTTTGGTGTTGCAAAAATTGTTAGACAATCAGTTGTATACCAAGTTGATTAGGGAAGTAGTCTTCTTAGGCCATATTGTACCGGCCGAGGGAATCCTAGTGGATCCTAAGAAGGTTGAGGCAGTTGTGAATTGGAAACCACCGAAGACAGTGAACGAAGTTCATAGTTTCTTAGGTTTGGCCGGTTACTATAGACGTTTTGTTGAGGGTTTCTCAAAGGTTGCAGCTCCTTTGACTAAATTGCTACATAAGGATGTTTGGTTTGAGTGGACTGATGCAAGAAAATAAGCATTTGTGAAATTGAAAGAAGCCTTAAACGAAGCTCATGTTTTAATTCAGCCCGTCTCGGGGAAATAGTTTGTAGTCTTCAGTGATGCGTCGTATGTTGGCTTGGATTGTGTGCTTATGCAAGAGGGAAGAGTAGTGGCCTATGCGTCTAGACAGTTGAAGACTCGTGAGCGTAATTACCCTACGCATGACATAGAATTGGTTGTAGTGGTTTTCGCTTTAAAGGTTTGGAGACATTACTTGTATGGTGAGAAATGCACAATGTATACGGATCACAAGAGTTTGAAGTATATAATGACACAAAGAGAGCTGAATCTTAGAAAATGTAGGTGGCTAAATTTACTTAAGGACTACGACCTCACGATTGAGTACCATCCGAATAAAGCCAATGTAGTGGCTGATGCTTTGAGTAGAAAGATAGCAGTGGAATTACGAGCTATGTTTGCTCGATTGAGTTTGTCTCAAGATGGTGGTTTAGTGGTCGAGTTGCAAGTTAGACCTTTGTTGCTTCAGTTGATTAGAGAGAAACAGTTGCAAGATAGATCATTAGCATCTCATGTACAAGACATAGCAGAAGGTAAATCGACAGATTTCTGTTTTAGTAGTGATGAAGTCTTGTGTTTCAAGAGTAGAGTAGTTGTTCCGGAAGATGTAGACTTGAGACACACCATCCTAACTAAAGCTCATAGTAGTCTATTTGCTATTCATCCGGGAAGCATGAAAATGTATCGTGATTTGAAAAATGAGTATTTTTGGGTTGGTTTGAATAAAGATGTTGCCGAGTTTGTAAGTAAGTGCATGGTTTTTTAGCGAGTTAAAGCCGAGCACCAGTTTCCTTCAAGTTTGTTACAACCGTTGAGAATTCCCGAGTAGAAGTGGGAGAGAATCTCCATGGATTTCGTATCGGGTTTGTCGTTGACATCTTCTAAGAAGAATTTGGTTTGGGTAATTTTTGATCGTCTTACGAAGTGTGCGCACTTTTTGGCCGTTCACACCACTTATACTTTAGACAAGTTAACCGATTTGTATATTAGTGAGATAGTAAGATTGCATGGTGTACCGAAATCTATAGTGTCAGACAGAGATCCGAGATTCACGGGTAGATTTTGGGAGAGTTTGCATAGTGCTTTGGGTACTTGACTGAACTTCAGCACTTCATATTATCCTCAGACCGATGATCAGTCAGAGAGAGTCATACAAGTGTTGGAAGATATATTGAGATGTTGCATTATTGAATTTCAGGGTTCGTGGGAGAAACATCTACCGTTAGTAAAGTTTGCATATAATAACAATTATCAAGCGAGCATTCAGATGACACCTTACGAAGCTCTGTATGGTAGAAAATGTAGAACACCCATTTTTTGGGCCGAAGCGGGACATAAATTGATACCTTTGCCTGATATGCTTAAGGGTACTACCGAGAAAGTACATTTGATTTGTGACCGTTTGAAGGCAGCTTCGGATAAACAGAAATCTTATGCAGATTTGAAAAGAAGAGAAGTAGAGTATGTCGTGGGTGACAAAGTGTTCTTGAAAGTCTCACCTTGGAAGAAGGTGATGAGGTTTGGTGGGAAAGGTAAGTTTAGCCCGAGATTCATTGGTCCGTATGAGATAGTGGAGAGAGTTGGTCTCGTTGCCTATAGATTGAGACTGCCAGTCGAACTAGAGAAGATTCACGATGTGTTTCATGTTTCGATGCTTCGGAGGTATAGACCAGATCCGTCACATGTTATACCAGTTGAGGAGATAGAATAGAATCTGGATTTGACCTACGATGAAGAATCATTTGAGATTTTGGCGTCGGGCAACAAAGTGTTGCGAGGAAGGACCATTGAGTTGGTTAAGGTTAAGTGGCGTCACCGAGGGGTGTAAGAAGCCACTTGGGAGAGAAAGGATGACATGAGGAAGAAGTTTCCACATCTCTTTCTTCCAGGTAATTTCGGGGACAAAATTCCTTAAGTGGAGGAGAGTTGTAACACCCCGAGTTTAGGGCTGGGAGATATCAGATTAGGCAATCGAGTCGGGTTAAAAATTAAATTGGAGAAAAACTATTTTTAATACACCAAAAGTGTTTTAAAGGAAAAATGGCAAAAAGTGGATTTTTAATAAAAGAAATAAGAAAATGAGATTTTTATCAAAAGCCATCATCTTTTCAAATCCCATTTCACGTTCTAAAACCCTCCTCAAACCCTATTCACTATTACATTGGTTTCAAGCTCTCAACCAAGTGATTTCTTCAAGGTAAGTGGTTCCTTAACTTAGTTTCATCTTCCTTGAGTCTTAAATATTGATATTTTTGTAAAACTCATGGATTTATCTTGTTTTGATTTTTAAAGTTTGGTTTGAAATGAAGGGAAATTTATGGATTTTTGTTTGGGTTGGTTGTGGCTGAGTTTAGGGTGTTTTTAACTTTGTTTTATCACTAAAATAACATGAAAATGATGGGTTTTTAATGGAAACCCGAAATTGGTATTATGAGTGATTTTAAGAGTTGAAAATCTTGAGTTTCTGGTTGGGTTTTGAGTTTAAATGACAATTGAAGGTTTGATAGATTTGGATTGATGTTTAGGGATGTTAAAAGGTAGATTTTTATGGTAAACTCGTTGGATATGGCTGCTAGTAGTTGGGTTTGAATTGATTATGTCTCGGGTGAAGTTTGGGCTTGAATCGATGTGCGTAGATGCAAGGTTGTTGAGTTTCAGGTCTTTATTGTGGTTGTGAGTGTATTTGTGTTCTAATGTTCGTTTTTGGGTTGCTTAAAACAGAGGAATTTAATTCGGGCTTTGAGGACGGAAAACCAGGTAGTTCGGGGGCTTGATTTCGGCATCTTGGACATCGTTGTGTGTTGGCCGATGAATGGATCAATTTTAAAAGCCTTAACGTGGTTAAAGGAATATTTTGGGAGTTTTGATTGAGCTTGAAAAGCCAATCCAAGCTCAAGAGTAAGTTTTAAAGGTTTTATGCAATTAAATTGTGTTTTAAGATTCTTGAATGCGAGTTGAACATGCTATGTTGTTATGTGTTGAATTGCATTGTTATCATGTTGATATGTTGGACTTGTGTTTATACTTGCATTGTGAGTACATGCCTTGCATGGAAGTTTGGACTTGGTAAGTGGTTCAAGCATCGGTAATGCCTGTGGTTGTAATTGAGTATATTGACATGTGTTGGGTTGTTACCGGATATAATTGATCGATCAATAGGATTAGAGTGCACTCGAGGTGAAATTCGCGTGTGGCCTTAGTGATGTTAGATTCCACTAAGGATGAGTACGGTGATATGAGATTCAACCAGAAATTATGTTATTACTAGACGGGTGAGTACGATGATGTAAGATTCCACCGGAAATTATGTTATTACTAGACGAGTGAGTACGGTGATGTGAGATTCCACCGGAAGTGTCTAGTGGGATTGAGAAACTATCCGCATATCCGAGTAAAAAAGTTGAATGTCAATATACCCATGATGCTTTAATTCTCATGTTAAGCATGTTGTTGATTCCTTATGCTTATGCTTATACATTGTTGTTTACTTTGCTTGCGATATGAGAATGAGCATATGGTAAGCCTATGGCTTGTGGTTGCATTCGGTAAATGCACGTGGAGGTAAAATGCATGTTGTTATGTGTTTTAGCATGTGGAGATGATTCGGAAAGGGGTTTGGTTTTCAAGCAAACTATGTTTTAAAACTGCATTGTTATAGCTACCGTTTTGAGCACCACTTACTAAGCTTAAACGCTTACGCTCTCTTTTCCAACAATGCAGACCCTTAGACCTTCGGAGCAGCTCGGGGAACAAGGGAGAATCCAAGGGAGTTTGGTTTGCTCAAGTATGGTTTAGACTTCAATAACTAGTATAAAGCAATGGGATATGACCTTTATGTTTGATGTGTTGTTGGCATGTCCTTCTTGCTTAGACAAGTTTGTTTAGTTGTTTTGGGCTTGTAATGCCTTATGCCTTGTTGATTTATGCTTTTGTTTGGCTTTTGGCTATGTTGGTGAATGCTTTATATGCATGTTTCCTCTAAGAATCTTATCTTGTTGGATGTTGCTTCGTTGAGTGTTTAAATTGCTTCGTATGCTTATCCATGGATGCCTTGTGTTGTACTTGAGTTTTTATATTGCTTGAATGCATGATATGTGCCTCTCGTGTTGAGTCCTTGTATTTTTAGCAGCTAAAACAAGTCTTGCAGTGCAGACGTATCAATACGCTCAAGAGCTGTATCTATACGGTCCCTTGCTTTGGGGCTTGTTTTGGGCAAGGCGTATCGGTACGCGGGGGTGTATCGATACGCCAAATGCTCTCTGGAAATCTGAGAAATTGATGAGATTTTGGCGTATCGGTACGGGTCTTAAGGGTATCGGTACGGTCTTCGAAGTTTGACCTTGGGAAAGTTGACCGTTGAGAGCGTATCGATACGGTCTTCTAGCGTATCGATACGGTCTCCCTAGTTTGACTTTGGGGTGTTGACCAAGTCCAGGTGTATCAATACGGTCCTTTAGCGTACCGATACGGCAAGTTGTAAGTGTTAAAAAGGGTTTGTTTAATTGTCTGTTTTGCTTGTTTTGTATCCATGTGTGTTTCTGCCGCGTGTCCTCTCACATAGGATATAATTTAAGCATCTAGAAAAGATAACTTCAAAAGAAATTTTCTAGGGTTGCTAATCGGAGTGGAGCCTTAACAGGTTTCGTTTCGGTTTTCCCCATGTAACCCATTCGATGCGGTTAGGCCGGGTCGAGGGGGTTACACTTTTAGGATAAGAGTTTCAAGGGATGAGGAGTTACCTCTCCTTTATTCCCTCTTGAAATATTCAGTTTTTCTTTTATTATTTCACTTTTCTTTTCCAATCAAGAACCACAGGAACCTAAAAAATCATGGCCAAGAATCTCTGTACTATGTCCAAGGCGAGTTGATGATCCAATGGACGAGATGATGCCCAATAAACCGGATGGAGTCGACTGTAATACTTGAGGATTATGGGAGAAGAACTTGCGAAAGAAAAAGAATTGCCCAAGAAATCCATACCGAAAGTTGCCCGGACAAAAATAGCCTTGGCGATTTCAAAGTCCTTGACATGACCTGATGCCAAGGCTAATGAATCTACCTCGGTGAGCATGGATCGAATAGAAGAGATGATCCACACATTATCTGCCTAATTAAAGCAATTTGAGGCAACAAAAATTTCTTTAGCAATTACGGATGCCCAGGCAAGTGAACATGCCTCGGCAAACCTGAATCTAATCGAAGTAATGCTCCGACCCTCGGAGCAAATGAAGGCCTAAAAATGCTATGCATGCACCATCAACTACACGCACCACGCTCCAGCAAGGAAATCAAACGTACGTATCGAAGGAAACTCATCATTCAAGGTGACGACCTGTCTAACTAATTCATTTGCATTTTATTTTAATTTTTCATGCATTGAGGACAATGCTTCTTTCGAGTTTGGGGGAGTGCTTGTTTTTTGTTAATTTCATCTTAGTTGCAATCATCTTTAGTAATTACATATATGTTTCATATGTTACTTGCCATGCCCTTGATAGGATTTAATTGTTTAAGACTTGTTGAATATCCACTGATGAATTTTTTCACTGCACTTAATTGAAAGAACCTTTAATTTTAGGATTGCATAAAAAAAACTTAGAATTTTACTATGATGCTGGAAATTTTTACACAGTTGTGGCTTGTTGATTGAAAGAGACTTAGTGAACTTAGGTTGCTTTAAATTTGGGTAAATTAAAATTGAAAATAAAAATTTAATTTATTGCTAGAGGTGCCCGAAACCGGCTCTAGTAGTTAATCATTATTAAAGAATCGCTAGAGGTGCCCGAAATTGACTCTAGTCGACTAAATTAAAATAAGAAATTGTTGAATCGCTGGAGGTGCCCGAAATTGGCTCTAGTGAAAACAAAATAAATACCCAGGTAATTAAATTGTTAAAAACTTATAATTCACATAGAATCTTAAAAATAAATTTGTACACAACTACGCACACACATTTCCACGAGCATTATAGTTTGGTTCTGGGAAATTTTTGTACTATCCGAAAAATTCAAAAGGTGATCATACTTTGTGCCACGGTTCCGAGGTTTGAATTCAAGTTGGAAGCATGTCTTTGATGATTAAAGTCTTGGCAGGTAATTTTTAGTTTTGCATTGCTTGAGGACAAGCAATAGTTCGAGTTTGGGGGTGTGATGAGTGTTCAAAAGTACTATTTTTGTGACCATTTTTACTCATATTATTGTTAGACTTAAGCTCATATTAGTTGCATAATTAGTCATTCATGCATTAATTCATGTTTCATTTCATCATTAAGCTTCATTACATAGTTTGGTGGTTTTTGTAGAAAAATATACTACTTTGGTGCTTTATTTGTGCAGGTTAGGATTGTCGTGGTAAAGTGCAAATTGCCGAAGCAATTCAAGAAGGATATGCCGAATAAATTGCCGAGGTAATCCAGGAAGGACCTGCCGAACCTGTTGCCGAGGCAACCGTCGACAAGTTTGAACAAGGAAAAGTGGTAGCCGAATTGAAAAGCAAAAAATCACATTAAATCGTGATAGGTGGCATGAAGAAAAAAGATTGGAGATTTGTGAAAAGGTCAAGAGAGTTAAATCCCAAAAAATAGGAGAAGTTTTAGTTGGATAAAGATTTAAAGAGATTTAATATTTCTTTTATTCAATTTAAATCCAACTTAACTTCCTCCTCAAGAAGGACTTTGACCTAACATTCTCCTATAAATAACAAGCCTAGCCGCTAACTGCAAGGCCTGAAGAGTTCCATTGAGAGAGATTCAAAGGGAGTTGTTCGACATATTCTTCTTCTGCTTTGCTTCTATTCGATTCATGTTTGGGGATTATTCTTTGTATATCTTTTGAACCCAAGTCATGAATTGATGTGAATTGGCTTGGGTTATTTTGGGTTTTTGGTTTTGAGAATGATTAGATTTGTTTAGGTTTTTGAGTTTGCAATTTAAATTCAAGGTTTGTCTATTCTTGGTTTTTAATCTTGTTTGCGAGTGAATTGGGAGAGGATCTCGTTAACGATATATTTATCTAATATCGAGAGAGTTAGATTGACGAAATGAATGAGCATGGTCTTTATTCATTCAAATCGATGGTGAAGACTAATCTGGTTTATAGATAAGTTGTGGATTTCATCAGCTAAAAGGAGCACAAGATCGGTTGTTGTCCACCCTTGGTTCATTCTAGGAGGTATTATAAAGACTTGCACAATCAACTAGAGTTTCGACTTAGGGATAATGAGGAACCATTGAAGAATGCTTCATCGAACCTTGAAGGTTGTTGTTCGTTCCCAAGGCAGTAATCGCAGTTCCACATTGCCGACTTCATTGCCCGGGCATCGACCATACTCATTGCCTCAACATAGGCTTATTTTTTTCATTGCCCCTGCATTGCCTTAACTCAATGCCATGGCATTACGATAGTTGCTTCTACCCAAGCAATTGAGTCGTTTTTACACTCAATTACCAAGACGGTCAAATCTACTATCACTCCTCAAACTCACGATAACCTGGCATTTTTCTCTCTTATTTGATTTCCTCTATCTTTTACTTTTATTGTTCTTTAGTTGTTAGTTAGAACTCTTTCTATCACCTATTTGTGTTTTTGCTTTCACAGTGCAGTAACTTAAGCAAAGTGGCGCAAACCAATCCTTGTGGAGACGATACTCGATACTCATATCACTTTATTACTTGTGACGTGTATACTTGCACAATTGCGTAGCACTTATTACACACAACAATTCGCCATTCCTTGAATATCCAAACGGTAGATGACACAGACAATCAACGCACGAACATTTTCTATTCCCGTTATATGATCAACAAGAGACAATGCTCCTTTGTCATAGATAGTGGAAGTTGTGCTAACATCGATAGTAGTTTCCTTGTTGATGACCTTGAGATCCCATGTCAACATCATTTAAAGCCTTATCATCTACAGTGACTCAATGATGGATCCGATGTTAAGGTAATCAAACATTCTCTAGTCATTTTCTCCATTGGTGATTATTGCGATGAGGTTTGGTGTGATGTAGTTCCAATGCAAGCCACACACTTATTACTCATAATACTGTGGCAATTTGACAGAGACGTGACCCACTATGGCAAGCTTAATCGATATTCCTTTTTGTACCATCGTAAGAAATTCACATTGGGTCCTTTGGATCCAAAAGAGGTCTATCAAGACCAGACTCGATTACACAAATATTGTGAGAGGGCGGGATCAAATAAATTGGAAACACAAAAGGCGATTAAAAAAGAGGCCAATAGTAAAAAAATCAAGATTCAAACGGCCATTGGGAGGTGATTATTGCGATGACGTTTGGTGTGATATAGTTCCAATGCAAGCCACACACTTATTACTCATAATACCGTGGCAATTTGATAGAGACGTGACCCATCATGCAAGCTTAATCGATATTCCTTTTTGTACCATGGTAAGAAATTCACATTGGGTCCCTTGGATCCAAAAGAGGTCTATCAAGACCAGACTCAATTACACAAATATTGTGAGAGGGTGGGATCAAAAAAATTGGAAACGCAAAAGGCGATAAAAAGAGGCCAATAGTAGAAAAAAGCCAAGATTCAAACGGCCATTGGGAGGTGAGTGAACCTATTAGTGAGAAAAAAGAGAGCACAAAGATAATTTCTATGCGAGAAAAAAATATGTGAGAGAAACCCTTTTCCTCAAACAACCTTGCATTCTCGTCTACTTTAGGCAAAACTTTTTTTCGATGTCTGACGCTAATGTTTCTTTGCCAAGTGTTTTTGTGTCTCTTTTACAGGAATTCTCTGATGTCCTCGATGAACCACCTGGAGGATTACCACCTAAACGAGGAATCAAACATCAAATAGACCTCATCCCATGTGCATATATTCCAAACCGTCCGACGTATCATTGCAACCCTGATGAAACAAAAGAATTGAAAAAACAAGTACAGGAGTTGATGCAAAAAGGATATATTCGCGAGAGTTTGAGTCCTTGTGTCGTTCATGTTCTACTTGTGCTAAAAAAACACGGTACGTATCGTATGTGTGTTGATTGCAGACCTATTAATCATATTACCATTAAATACAGGCACCCCATTCCACACCTTAATGATATGCTTGATGAACTCTATAGTGCTTGCATCTTCACGAAGATCGATCTCAAGAGCGGATATCATCAAATTCGAATGAAGAAGATTAATGGAAAAAAGTCTTCAAAACCAAATTTGGGTTATACGAATGGATGGTCATGCCTTTTGGCTTAACAAACGCACCAAGCACATTCATGCGCCTCATGAACAACATTCTTCATGACTTTTTAGGTAAGTTTGTTGTTGTTTATTTTGATGACATCCTCATCTATTCTTCCTCCTTTGATTCACATCTTCTACATGTTGAATCTATTTTTTGCGTTCTTTGATGAGAACGATTGTACACTAACCTGGATAAGTGTGTGTTTTGTAGTGACAAGCTTATATTTTTTGTCTTTATAATAAGTGAACAAGGTATTCGCGTTGACGATGAGAAGGTTAAAGCAATACAAGAATGGATGACACCTACATCTATCAATGAGGTAAGATCTTTTCATAGGTTGGCAAGTTTTTATCGACGCTTCGTCAAAGATTTCTCCACCATCGCATCACCATTAACTGAGATAATCAAATAGTCGGTAGGTTTTTCTTGGGGTAACAAACAAGAGCTAGCATTCCAAAACTTAAAAGAAAAACTATGGGATTGGTATACGAGTTGTTCTTATGTAGGAAAAATGACACCGCTTATTTTAGTGAAAATTTGAAAGGCGCACAACTCAACAAGTCCACTTATGACAATGAACTTCTAGCCCTCGTTAGAGTGCTTGAGGTTTGGCAACACTATTTCCTCCTCAAAGAGTTTGTTGTCCACATAGACCATGAGTCCCTCAAATGGTTAAATGGACAAAGTAAGTTGAGTAAACGACATGCTCGCTGGGTTGAATTCATTGAAACTTTTCCATATGTGATTCAATACAAGCAAGGTAAGGAAAACATCGTGGTCGATGCATTATCACGTCGATATACTTTGCTTACTACCATGCATGCTACAATCCTAGGTTTTGACCATATTAAGGATTTATACTCCAATGATCCTGATTTTTTAGATATATATATTCATTGCTCTAAAGGTGCTTTTAACAAGTTTCATCTTGTAGATGGATTTTTATTTCAAAATAACAGATTATGCATTCCACAAGGATCCCTTCGGGAATTCTTGATTCGAGAGACACATAGAGAAGGCTTAATGGGACACTTTGGTGTGAATAAAACTCTAGAGATTGCCATGGATAATTACTTTTGGCCACATATACGCAAATCAATGGAAAATGTGTGTGCATCATGCATAACGTGCAAGCAAGCCAAATCCAAGGTAATGCTACACGGTTTGCATACCCCACTCACTATCTCCTCTTCACCTTAGGTTGATATTTCTATGTGTTTTATTCTTGGATTACCACGTACTAAAAAAGGACGAGATAGCATTTTTGTGGTAGTTGACAAATTTTCAAAGATGACCCAATTCATCCCTTGCCACAAAACGGATGATGCTACTCATATCGCGGATCTTTTCTTTCGGGAAATAGTTCAGCTTCATGGCATCCCAAAGACCATCGTGTCCAATAGAGATGTCAAGTTCCTTAGCCACTTTTGGAAGTTATTATAGGGTAAGATAGGTACTAAACTCTTATACTCTACTACTTGTCACCTCCAAACGGATGCCAAACTAAGGTAATCAATATAATTCTAGGAGTTTTACTAGAACTTGGGAAGAATGCATTCCATTTGTTGAATTTGCTTATAATCGTTCTATCCATTCCTCTACTGGTCATTCCCCTTTTGAGATCGTCTATGGCTTTAATCCTTTAACTCGTCAAGATCTTATTTCATTACCCATAGAAAACATGTGCAACTTAGATGGAGAAAAGAAGGTCGACTTGGTCAAAATCATTCATCAAAAAGCCAAAGAAGGAATGGAAAGAACCTATCGGGAAAAAGCATATAAAGTCAACAAAAGTTGTTGAGCTGTAATCTTCAAGCTTGGTGATTGGATTTGGGTACACGTGCGAAAAGAAAGGTTTCCAACCAAAAAAATTAAAGTTGGATCCACGAGGCAATGGTCCCTTCCAAGTCTTAGAGCGCATCAATGACAATGCTTATCGCATTGGTCTTCACGGTGAGTATCAAGTGAGTGCAACCTTTAATGTGTCTGATCTTTCTCCATTTGATATTTTAGATTCGAGGAGAAATCTTTTTTTAGGAGGGAGGGGATGATACATGCACCGGACAAGCCCAAATCAACGATGGACTCACATTCTCTCTTGGACCAACCACACGAACCAAGTCAAAGATCCTTGAGGATAAACTCTACACCACCGTGCAAGAAATACCGACCAAAGGCTTACATTCTTTCACGCAATAACAAGAATTCCGGGAAAACACTCACTCTTCTAGTTTGAAGAATTGGGTTACACAAACCCATGTTGAGGAAGCACACGCCCAAAAATGCAAAGACAAGTCCTTAACCATATTTGAAGTCCATTAAAATTGGGTTTTAATTGTAATTTTTAGACCCAAAGCTGAATTATAAAGTTTGGGTCTAATTAGTTAATTTCCAGCCCAAATCAGACTCATTTAAGTTTAGGCCTTGTCATTCCCTTTAAAATAGCTCAAATCAGCTTCATATTTAAGCTACAACCCTAATAAGTCATCCCCTTATCCGCCAAGGAAGAGTGCTACCTAAGACTCCCTAAACAAGGGAGAGTTCTCGTTTAGCAAGTAATTACATTATTTTATTAGTTCGGGTTATTTTATTATTTCTTTTAATATTATTTTATTAGGAAAGAGTTTTATTCTATTTAGGAATTTATTTTAGCTTAACCATCATTCCCCTATAAAAGGATGAGATCTTCTTCTTTGTAAAGCATATTTGAGTTATTAAATAAAAGGGTATTCTTTTGAGAACATGTTTGCAAGTGTCGAGAAACTTATGTCTTCGAAGCTTTCTTCAACGTGTTTGGCTGTGTTGAGCGAGGAAGAATCTTCACACCCTGAGTTACCTATCTAATCGCGGATAAAAGGGTCGGTTTTAAGCCATATCACAGAGGTTGCCTAGTTAATTGCAACTAGGAGGGTTCCGTGGGCATCTCTACCATTCCACAACTCCAAATCCATCTTGTTCAAGTCTTCACCATTGCGCCATCTTCCACAAACATATCTGAAATTTCCAGATTCAGTTTTCTTTACTTTGCACTTATCTTTCTTAATATTTTTCGTTCAATTCCTTCTTATTTTCTTCTAATCTTCTTATTCACCTTTGAATTTTTAACTTTGGGCTCTTATTTTCAGAATTTTCAAGAAATACCATTGCATATTCTCTTGAAATTTTAGATTTTTCTAGATTCAAAGTTTCTTGATAAAGTCAGCGCCCTAGGCTTATTTTCAAGTGATTTTGAGAGTTTTCAATGTATTAGCAAGCCCTACATCACATGGTCAGACATGACATCTTTTTTTAGAAATCTAGTTTAGTATGTAATGTCAGCCATATATTTTTCAATGTAAGTCTTAGCTAACTTATAAGTTGCATTTCTATTTTTAAAACCTATCATACAGTTATGCTCTCTCGCATAAGATTTAATATGCCATGTCATGTTCATTGAGTATATTGGGTCAACTCTTGAGGCCCAATGAACACCCTTGCAAATAACTTGTACTTTTTTATTACATGTCCTTTTACATTTAACATCAACTCTATTGTTAATCCCATATTGTTTGACTGCAAGTTTCGAAGTATCTCTATCCCCAAATATCATCCCCTTTTGAAACTATGGGTTTAGGAAGTCCACCTCGGTATTGAACTCAAGATAATTTGGCTTCTTATTTTGTTCAACGTTTGAGTCAGGCTCAGTTGATCTATGCAATTGATCTGGTTCATAATCCTGATTTTCATCATCTACTACTATAGCAGGGCAACCTCCCAAAATATCATTATTTAAGTTATTAATGCCCATTTCATACTCTATTCTTACATGCACATCATGTGCATACTCATCTACATCGCTCAAATCATTCTCATTATCTTTAAATTTACTTTCAACAACAACATAATCTTCATCTGCTTTTGATTCATCTGATTTAGAACTATCAAGTTCATCTATTCTAACATGTTCAACTGATTCAATTTTATTAGGTTTAGGTTCAGTCCTAACAAGTTCAACAGATTCAGTCCTAACAGGTTCCTCAGAAGCTACAACCTCTTCTAAGTACACATGCAATTGTCTATGATTAGGCATACAATCTAGTATGAGAAGAATATCATTTTCTGTTCTTAAATGCTTAATATTTAAGCTTCCCCAAGTTTTTTCCAGTACAATATGTAGTTACTACAGAAACCTAATTTCTCAACAATATCATACGTTTCAATTATTGACATATTGTCTATATGACACATGTCAAAGAAAGTTACATTCTTTTCAGTATACTGGAAATTTGGTGAATTCACCATGAACCCTCCATAGTGTAAGGTAATGGTGAAATACTCAGATGATGTTCCTGTGAAAAACAAGTAATAGTGTAAGACACATAGTACATATTGCATGCTAAGTAAAATAAAATAATCTTACAGTCATATAATACATATTATAATGCATATTATAAGAAAGTACACCATTAAGTAGCAAGTTGCATCTTATAATGTATAAAATAATCTTAAAGTCCTAAAGTGGTCTACCATTCAATCCTAATAATAATATCCTAGAGTGCTCCACCATTAAATCCAAATAATAATATCCTAAACGGATCCACCATATTGACCCACCATTCATTCTCAATTTTTTTTACATATAATAGTGCATGCTAACTGCCAAAGTACACATATTTTTAATGCATTGTCAATGATGCTATATCCCATTTGCCACCGACATATCACAAATAAAGAATTCAATCAACATTGTTACACACTCCAAAGGTACAATGTGCAATAAAACAGTACCATTACAGGGAGTTTAATACAATTTTAAATCAAAATGATTACTAATAAAGTACAATATACAATAAAACAATGAAAATATTACTTAAGGTGTTCACAAATCCCACAAGATCATTACTGAAATTAAAATGAAACTAATTGAAGAAGTCAATCCTTTGGTCCGCATCATTATAGAAATCCCCCAATTTCATGACAAAAATAAAAGGAATAAAACAACTTGAAGAAATCAAAAGGAATACTTACCATAGTTCATGCTTCTCATTCCTTTAGTTCACATCACTCGTTTATCCATTTTGATTCGATCTGCAAACAAATTAAAGAAGTCAATCAGTCGCCCTAAATACCTAAACAAAATTAACATTACATTTTGGGTAAACAATAACAAACTTGAGAGAACGAATCGTCAGTTCAACAAAATTGCTTCACCAATTTGATAATGAAATCTTGCTTTAGTTTGGGAGGTTTAGGTATAGAAAATCTTGCTTCTCAATCGATAACGTTTTTAATTGATTAGAGGATAATTTTTCAGTCATTACGTATTAAAAGAGGGGACTAGTAAAACAATGTCGTTTTGTGGAGGTGTTTTTATTATAAATATTAATTACGTGGAAAATATATTATTATTTTATCTAAACAGTCAACACCGTAACTTTTTTTGACATGTCATCACGTCGTCTATGATTTAACGGAGGGGTGGTACGATTGAATCAAGAATTAATCGTTGATGGCAAACGTGGACCAATTAAAAGTTCGGTGGTAAAAACAGGTTACACCCAGTAGTATGGTGGTACCTGGCATAGTTTACTCTATTTGTAATTAAATATCATCGCATAATTTTTAAAAATTCTTATTGAGTTTCTCAAATTTTAAAAACTTTAAGTTAAACCCCAATTTTTTTTTGAAAAAAATAAATAAATTAAACCTTCAAAAATATTTAAAATATATAATTTAAATCTTTAAACTTTTTTAAAATTTTATGTTGTACCTCTCAAATTCTTTTATCAAATTTTGCCACTGAAAAAAAAAAGTTCTCATATAGAAAAGAAGTGGTGGTATACATTCTACGGTACATATCTTTTAGGAATATGACAATGACCTTGTGATCAACTGTCACAATAGACTATGACAAACATATCACGAAATTAAATGGGAAAATATTACGCTTTGTGAAGCCAAAATTTATTTTGATATAACATCTAAACTTATGGACCAATTTGCAAAATAATAACTTTTTAAGTACTCTTTAAAGTCTCACTATTGACAAGTATTTTAAACAAAATAATATCTCAAGACAAGTTCTTAAAATGATAAAATTTTCTAAGTCTTTTCCTATAAGATTTCAAGCCAAACTATACAAAAACGCCCAGGCGTATCGATACCCTTAGGCATATCGATACGGGTTTTAGCCACTAGAATTTTAATGGACATAGCGTACCGATACGGTATTACCCCATATCGATACGATATTCAACTGGGCAACTCTTTCAATGATACCGTACCGATACGCTTTGCAACCGTATCGATACGATAAGCTTATCTTTGCAAAATCTTTGCATTTAATTTTCGAACGTTAACTTGTCAGTTGGTTGGTATCCCAATTTTCAAATGACCGTTATACCGTACCGATACGCTAAGGATGCGTATCGATACGATCTTTAAGAAAACCAAACTTGGGATTCCAGTGAGAAAATATCGTATCGATACGACCCTCCGTAGCGATACGGCCCTTAAAACCATACCGGTACGCCTTCTATGCGTATCGATACGCTATGTTTTCAGTCACAACGGCTCTTTCCTCTTTGATGCAGGTATCGATACGCTCCCTACGAGTACCGATACGGTAGGCAACAAAGCTGCATTTATTGCGGGAAAAATGCTCTCAACGGCTCTATTGATGATCTTAACTACCCAAACGGCTAGAATTCAATACAAGGGTATAAAAACAAGTCTCAATTGAACGAGCAACAATTATTGAACCTACAAGCAACATCAAATCCAAACCCTAGTGCCTTTCATTGTCAAATTCTTGTACTCAACTCTTGTGTTCTTATTGTAATCTTGTATTGTGAGTTTGGGGAGTGTGAAATTGTAATTGGGTAAACATTCATCCTTTGAGAGGAACTTTTAGAGTTTACCAAATTCAGCTCTTTGTAAAAGTGAGTGGATTAAGCTTTGGGTAGAAAGCTTAATCAAATTGTAAGGTTACCGCCTCATCCAAGAAAAGGGGAAGAATTCAAGTAGTGAATTGGTTGAAAATCCTTAGTGGGTACTAAGGTAGTGGATGTATAGTTCATTTGGAGAACTTGAACCACTCTTACTTCTTGTGTCACATTTTATTTTTCACCTTTATCTCCTACCAAAATTTTTATCGCTAATTCACCCCCTCTTGGTCATTTGCAATTGTGTGATCAACTCAACAATTGGTCTCAAATCTACACTCATTGGAAGGATTACAACCCTCTTGAGTCGATTCTAGGAGAGTTTGATCAACAGCTAGTCAAGCAATGGCATCCACCTCCAACTCCAACCTCTACGAGTCTCAATCTACTACCAAGCCACCATTCTTCAATGGGGATAACTACCCATATTGGAAGAATATGATGAGGCTCTTCATCAAGTCTACCGACTACATGGTGTGGGATGTGGTTGAAGAAGGTCCATACATACCAATGAAGAGAGATGGTGAAGGAAGACTTGTCCCAAAGGTGAAAGCCGAAATGACAGAAGAAGAACGAAGAAGGATGCAAGTAAATGATAAAGCTCTGCATGTCATCTTTTGTGCACTTGGTCCGGATATCTACTCCAAGGTGTCTTCGATCGAGAATGCCAAGGAAGTTTGGGACACCCTCGAGACAACATATGAGGGAACTAGCGATGTCAAGGAAACAAAAATTGGGCTACTCAACCTAAGCTACGAAAATTTCAAAATGGATCTCGATGAGAGTGTTTCCAAGATGTTTGATCGATTCTCGGTCATTGTCAACGGATTGAAGGGTTTCGATGAGATCATCCCCGAAGACAATCTAGTGAGGAAATTGTTGTACTCTCTTCCAGAATCATGGGATAGCAAGAGAACGGCTATTATTGAACTCGAGATTTGAAGACTCTCAAGCTTGATGCTCTTGTTGGATCTCTACTCACCCATGAGATCATGAGGAAAGGAAGAGAAGAAGAAAAGAAAATGGAAGAGAAGAAGGTTGAGAAGAAGGATGTTGAGAAGAAGAAGATTGGAATCGCTTTTAAAGCTTCATACCATGAAAGCGATTCTAGCGAAGATGAAGATGAGGAGATGGCCATGTTGGCCAAACGGTTCACTCGCTTTATGAAGTCCAATCATGGGAGAAAGTTCATTAGAAAATGAGACTTCAAGAGCAAGAGTAAGGAAGAGGAGAAGGACCAAATCACTTGCTATAAATGCAAAAAATCTGGCCATATCCGTTTCGAATGTCCTCAATTGAAGAGGAAGAGCTTTGGGAAGAAGAACAAGCTCAAAGCTCAAGTAGCAACTTGGACTGACGAGGAGTCATCCAAGGAGGAGGAGGAAGTGGCCAATCTTTGTCTCATGGCCATTGATGATGAACCAAAGGTAAACCCTAACTCATCTAATTTTGATTTTACCTTTGATGAGTTTCAAGATGCTTACAATGAATTGCAAGAGGTTTATGATGAGTTAGTTGGAAAATATAAGGAATCCATTTTGAGAAACAAGAAAAACATTTCCGATTTGAAAAATCAAAATAAAACATTTTCAAGAACTAACTTCGAATTGGAAAAGAAGGTTTTGTACTTAGTAAATCTTTCAAATGATCTTAAAAAGAAAAACCTTGAACTTGAAAAACTTCTTTCCGATTTTCAAGATTATCACACAAAGAAAGTGGATAATCTTAAAACATCAATTGCTATTGGGAAAAACCATTTTTAAAAAAGGAAACTCTTCTAAATCTCAATATGTAAAAAGAAAACCTTTTATTCCTAAACAAAGAAATTTTCATAAGCAATCTAGAGGTCAAAAGGTTAGAAGTGTTTGGGTTCCTAAGGAACTCATTATTTCTAATAATATGAATGCTATTGCTTATTGGATTCCTAAGGGAACCAAAGTTTTGAAGGCTAACACACATGGACCCAAAATGATTTGGGTACCAAAAATCAAGGTCTAATTTCTTTGTTTGTAGGGGGAGCATTGCTACAAGGCCAAAGCTTCAAGCCAAAACTCATGGTACCTTGATAGTGGATGCTCAAGACATATGACCGGTGAAAAGAGTAGATTCGTGGAACTAAAGCCAAAAAGTGGTGGAGTGGTAACTTTCGGTGACAACTCCAAAGGCCACATTGAAGGAATAGGCTCTATTGGTAATCACTCTTCTATTTTCATTGAAAATGTTTTGTATGTCAACGGTCTTAAACATAACTTATTGAGTATTAGTCAATTATGTGATAAGGGTTTTAATGTTTTATTTGATAAAAGTGGTTGCAAAATTGTGAACATTAAAACAAATCAATTAATGCTCATAGGACATAAAATAGGCAATATCTACATGATGCATTTAGATGACATCCATTCATCTCATACATGCTTAGTTGCACATGATGAACATGACTCATGGCTTTGGCATAGAAAATTAGGACATGCTAGCATGAGTGTTTTAGAGAAATTAATTTCCCTTAATCTAGTTAGAGGTTTACCCAAACTTAAGTTTTCTAATGATAAAATTTGTGATGCATGTTCAAAGGGTAAACAACATAGAACTTCATTTAAATCCATTAATGATGTCTCTACTAGTAGATGTTTACAATTGATTCATATGGATCTTTTTTGGGCCTATTAGAACAATGAGCTTGGGTGGTAAATCATATGCCTTTGTACTTGTAGATGACTATTCTAGGTTTACTTGGGTTCTATTCTTAAGTACAAAAGATGAGGCTTTAGAAAAATTCATCACATTTTCTAAAATAACTCAAAATGATCTTGAACTTAAAATTTCTCACATTAGAAGTGATCATGGAACCGAATTTCAAAATCTAGGTTTTGAAGAGTTTTTAAATGAAAATGGGATTAGCCATAATTTTTCCGCACCTCGCACTCCTCAACAAAATGGGGTAGTTGAGAGGAAAAATCAAACTTTAGAAGAAATGGCTAGAACCATGCTTTGCGAAAATAATTTACCTAAATATTTTTGGGCGGAAGCCACAAATACCACTTGCTATATTATAAATCGAGTAATGATTAGGCCAATTTTGAAGAAAACACCTTATGAGATTTTAAAATCTAAGAAGCCTAACATTAGCTATTTTCATTCTTTTGGTTGCAAGTGTTTTGTCTTGAATAATAGTAAAGAAAACTTAGGTAAATTTGATGCTAAAAGTGATGAAGCTATTTTCTTAGGGTACTCTTTAAACTCTAAAGCCTATCGTGTATTTAATAAAATAACTCTAGTAGTTGAAGAGTCTATACATGTTGTTTTCGATGATAACCTCTTTCCGAGGAAGGAATCTTGTGATGATGATGATATAGGAATTCTTGATGCCATTGATGGAGGACAAACGTCAAAGGTGGCTGAGATTCCAACTAAAGATGAAGATGCACAAGATCTACCTCTTGAAGCCTTGAAGGAATTGGCTCTTGAGGAAAAGGAGGTATCTTACCCAAGGGAGTTCAACTATGTCAAAGGTGGTGAAATCTTGGGTGATCCATCCAATGGGGTAACTACTAGATCCTCTCTCAAATTAATGAACCATGTTGCATTTCTTTCATGCATTGAGCCTAAAAATATTAAAGAAGCTTCAAAAGATGATTTTTGGATTTTGGCCATGCAAGAGGAATTAAATCAATTTGAGAGAAGTAAAGTTTGGACATTAGTTGAAAGGCCTAGTAATCAATCTACTATAGGAACTAAATGGGTGTTTAGGAATAAACTAGATGAAAATGGTAATATAGTGAGAAACAAGGCTAGTCTTGTTGCTCAAGGCTATACCCAAGAAGAGGGAATTGATTTTGATGAGACATATGCACCCGTAGCTAGGATGGAAGCCATTAGGATGCTTTTAGCATTTGCATGTTATAATGATTTCAAGCTTTTTCAAATGGATGTGAAAAGTGCCTTTTTAAACGGTTTTATAAATGAAGAAGTGTATGTTGAACAACCACCGGGTTTTGAGGATTCAAAATTTCCAAACCATGTGTTCAAACTAACTAAAGCTCTTTATGGTTTAAAACAAGCTCCTAGAGCTTGGTATGAGAGACTTTCAAATTTTTAATTGAAAAGGGTTTTGAAAAAGGTAAGGTGGACACTACACTCTTCATAAAAAGATATAAAAATGACATCTTAGTAGTACAAATCTATGTTGATGATATCATTTTTGGTTCTACTAACGAATGTTATTGCAAAGAATTTTCTAAGCTAATGCAAGGTGAGTTCGAGATGAGCATGATGGGGGAGCTCTCATTCTTTTTCGGACTCTAAATCAAACAAAGGAAAGATGACACCTTCATAAATCAAGCTAAGTACGTGAATGATATGCTCAAAAAGTTTGGCTTGGAGAATGAAAAACCTCAAGCCACACCTATGAGCTCTTCCATAAAGCTTGACAAAGATGAAGGAGGTAAGTGTATTGATTCTAAGCTTTATAGATTCATGATAGGTTCTTTGATTTACCTTACCGCAAGTAGACCAGATATCATGTTTAGTGTTTGCTTGTGTGCTAGGTTTCAAGCTAGTCCTAGAGAATCACACTTAGTTGCCATTAAGAGAATTTTTAGATACCTTAGAGACACACCTAACTTAGGCCTTTGGTATCCTAAAGAGACCTCCTTTAGCCTTCATGCTTATTCGGATGCGGATTATGGGGGTGTAAGATAGATAGGAAAAGTACTTCCGGGACATGCCAATTCTTAGGTAGTATGTTCGTATCTTGGTTCTCTAAGAAACAAAATAGCGTAGCCTTATCTACCACCGAAGCGGAGTACATATTCTTAGGGAGTTGTTGTGCTCAAGTCCTTTGGATGAAGCAATAACTCTTAGATTATGGTGTTGAAGTAGAAACTATACCCCTTAGGTGTGACAACACTAGTTCCATTTGTCTCACTAAGAATCCCATCCAACACTCTAGAACCAAACACATAGAAATTAGACACCAATTCATTAGAGATCATGTGTTGAAAAATGATGTTGTTTTAGAGTATGTTGACACCTTGAACCAATTAGCGGATATATTCACAAAGCCTTTAGATAAAAAGCGTTTTTGGACCCTTAGGAGAGAGTTAGGTTTAACTAGCCTTTTTTGACCCATTCTAGGTCCCAAAATGTCAAAAATTTGCTTGAAATTGTTTATGATTCATGCTTGTGTTAATTTGACTCTTTTTGCTTCTATGCATGTTTCTAGGGGAGTATGCATTAAGTTTAGCCATTAAAACATGTTCATAGGACATTTACATGCATTTATGGACGTTTAAAGTTGGATTTTTGCACTTAAATCTGTCATAAATGCCTTATCTGGTAAAGGCGTATCGATACGGCTGAAGCATATCGATACGGGTTCATCACTGGGAAATCTTTGAAGTTCAACGTGTATCGATACGACCCCGCGTATCGATACGGTTAAGTCAAGGGAGTTAATCCAGGTCAAGTCGAACCGATACGGTCCCGCGTATCGATACGGTAGTAACGACAAATAAAAAATTAAGGTTAAAGGGTATCGATACACTATACACGCGTACTGATACAGTCTCGAAGGAGAGGCTATTTAGGGCTGCATCTTCAATAACACTTTAAAATTAAAAACCCCTCTTTTCTCTTCAAAACCCTAGTCGCAACCCTCTATAAAACCCCCCCTCAATCCTTCAATTTTTTCCATCAAACATAAAAATTCTTTGAGGGTTTTTTATCTCCACATCAAAGCTAAGCTTTGTCAACAATCTTGTGCATTCACATCAACACATTCATCCAATTTAAAGTTCAAGGTATGAAACTTTTCTCTTTTATTTTCTTTTATTTTCATTTGATTTTTATAATTGTTTCAACTTAATTTTTGAACAAAACATACTTTTATATTATGGGTTTCAACTTTTTCATCAAAATTTTTCAAAAATCAAAATTTTTTCATTCGAATATATTTTCTAATCGTATTTTTAACCGTTTTTAAACTCTTTCTCAAATTTGTATATATATATATATATTTTCAAATAAAATTTTCCCTTACAATTACCTTGAATTATTAGAATTTATTGGTTTGAATAAGATGTTAATTGCATACATATTCGAATCGTTTTGATGTGTTTTCAGGGTTATGGCACCGAAAAAGAGAGCTAAACGTTATCTTGCTACTTCCGCTCCTAGTGAGGATGACGAGGGTAACCCTGAACCTAATCTCCCTTATATTATCCAATGTAGTTTTCCTGACAATTCCGATATGTCTCGTTACAAACTATTTCAAGGCATGACCCTTAGGGAAGAATGTGTTGTGTCTGTCCCGTTTTTAAGCTCTGCCCGTTTTAAATTTCAATACCTCCCTTTAATTAAGCAATGGAAATTTATAACTTTTTTAAGCATTCCTCCTATTCTATATAGGAATTTGGTCATCATATTCTTTTCAAATGCTTTATGTGTTCATGATTAACCTAGAGAAAATGCCATTGCTATTGAGTCCTTTGTTATGGTCAAAACCATTAAAATTGATCAAGATGCTTTATGTACGGCTTTTGGTTTTGAAAACATTGGTATTGATGATGAGAAGTCCTTAGGTACGGGTTCTTTAGGCTCAGTCAAAGTTTTAAATGCTCAAGATCGAATCCTTCATCTTCTTATTTCTTGGTTTTTGCGTCCATCGGGAGAAAAATTTTATACTATTCGTCAAGTCGATGATTTTTGGCTTAGTTGCTTTAAGGAAGGTCAACGTCCAAACCTTTGTCAAATTATGTTTGTCGACCTTGTCTATCTAGTCCAACACCGTCACACCGAACAAGTCAAATCTTTTTACTACTCTACGGCTTTGAGTTAACTTTTTCATTCCCTTGAAATTGATTGTTCCCATGATTATCCCGAACCCCTTGGCCTACCCATAGATGAGCGTTCTCTATCTCGTGCCGGTTTTTCTTATGTTGACAATGAATGGGTTCGTGTCCCTCAAGCTCCTCCACAAGATGCTCTGGTTGATGCTTCTTCAAGCTCTCAACCAGCTCCGATTGACTCCTCTTCCATGGGCACCATAATGACATTCCTCAATGAGAAGTTCACTACCATGGAAGTTGGGTTTACCGCTATGGACACTAGATTCACCTCCTTGGAAGATCGCGTCAGAGGTATGGAGAATAAAATGGAAGCCATGACTCTTCGACAAAACTCTATGGATATCTCTCTCACCGCCTTCCATGGTGCTTGGCTTAACCAAAATCGGAGGAATCGACCCACTCGAGACGATGAAGATGAAGAGGACGAGGAAGATGATGATGATGGGGCGGACGAGTAGTTTTTGCATATCATCTCATGGCATTTAGTTTTTTCTCTTTTGTTATTGCACCTTTGTTTTAGGATCTAAGTTTATGCCTTTTATCTATGTCTTAGGATCTAAGTTTGGATTATTATGTTGCTTTTTCTTTAAAGTTTCATTTGAACTATTATGTTTGCTTTGAATTTTATGAATTACTTGTTGCTATTATCCTTGTGTCTATATTTGATCTAACAAAAAGAGGAGAAGGATTATAGAGTCATTTTTTTTTATTTTTGAAAATCCATCTTAAATTCAGGGGGAGAAAGCTTTTCAAAAGTTTCAAAAACTTAAAAATTTATATGTGGTTTTGTTATATCAAAAAGGGGGAGATTGTGAAACCAAAATTGATTTTGATATAACATCTAAACTTATGGACCAATTTGCAAAACAATAAATCTTTAAGTACTCTTTAAAGTCTCACTATTGACAAGTATTTTAAACAAAATAACATCTCAAGACAAGTTCTTAAAATGATAAATTTTTCTAAGTCTTTTCCTATGAGTTTTCAAGCCAAACTATACAAAAACGCCCAGGCATATCGATACCCTTAGGCGTATCGATACGGGTTTTAGCCACTGGAATTTTAATGGACATAGTGTACCGATACGATATTACCCCGTATCGATATGATATTCATCTGGGCAACTCTTTCAATGATACCGTACCGATACGCTTTGCAACCGTATCGATACGATAAGCTTATCTTTGCAAAATCTTTGCATTTAATTTTCGAATGTTAACTTGTCACTTGGTTGGTATCCCAATTTTCAAATGACCGTTATACCGTACCGATACACTAAGGATGTGTATCGATACGATCATTAAGAAAACCAAACTTGGGATTCCAGTGAGCAAATATCGTATCGATACGACCCTCCGTAGCGATACGCCCCTTAAAACCGTACTGGTACGCCTTCTATGCGTATCGATACGCTATGTTTTCAGTCACAACAGCTCTTTCCTCTTTGATGCAGGTATCGATACGCTCCCTACGAGTACTGATACGGTAGGCAACAGAGCTGCATTTATTGCGGGAAAAATGCTCTCAACGGCTCTATTGATGATCCTAACTACCCAAACGGCTAGAATTCAATACAAGGGTATAAAAACAAGTCTCAATTGAACAAGCAACAATTATTGAACCTACAAGCAACATCAAATCCAAACCCTAGTGCCTTTCATTGTCAAATTCTTGTACCCAACTCTTGTGTTCTTATTGTAATCTTGTATTGTGAGTTTGGGGAGTGTGAAATTGTAATTGGGTAAACATTCATCCTTTGAGAGGAACTTTTAGAGTTTACCAAATTCATCTCTTTGTAAAAGTGAGTGGATTAAGCTTTGTGTAGAAAGCTTAATCAAATTGTAAGGTTATCTCCTCATCCAAGAAAAAGGGGAAGAATTCAAGTAGTGAATTGGTTGAAAATCCTTAGTGGGTACTAAGGTAGTGGATATAGAGTTCATTTGGAGAACTTGAACCACTCTAACTTCTTGTGTCACATTTTATTTTTCACCTTTATCTCCTACCAAAATTTTTATCGCCAATTTACCCTCCTCTTGGCCATTTGCAATTGTGTGATCAACTCAATACGCTTATTAAATCTATTTTTTAAAGAAAGTAATGGTTACACTTAAATTAATAGAATAAAATTAAAGTTTAAGATGCGAGAAGCATAAAGAAGATTATGGTTGAAAGTTCAAATATGTTAAAATCCAAAACACAAAACGAGGAAAAAAAACCCCAATATACTCTCACATTAAACAACATCTGAATCTCTTAGGATTCTCACTATCTCTTTGTTCTATTCGTTGTCATATATTCTTAGTCAGTAGTCACACCTTAATTCCACAAATAACCTAACATGTAATATTGGAATACTATATCAACAAATCCATCTCTCATATGAGAGGATCATGATCCAACGGTTAAAAATGACAAAACTCGACTCGTAAAAATTAAATTATTTGATTCGAATCGAAAAAATTTCAAATAAAGTTTAAGTTATGAAAATTCAAATAACTTGAATAACTCGAAATTTTTAGTAATTAGTTGAGCAGTTTTACTATTGTAGTCGATTTTGTCAATTTTGCATGATATATTATGTATATCACATGTGAAAATATGAAAAAATATATATGTGTATTATATATGCATATAGAAAGCTGTTAAAATTGGAATCATTATATGCACCGTCCAACCCTAAGTATATGAATATAGAAATATATAAGTGCACCGCTACGTATATGCATATAGAAATATATATATATATATATATATATATATATATATATATATATATATATATATATATATGTGTGTGTGTGTGTGTGTGTACAATTAAATTTGTACAGAAACTCGAAAACTCGACTCGATTCGGGGGAAAATTCAAATAAAATTTGAATCGTGAAATAGGACTTGTAAACTCGAATAACTCAAAAAAATTGACTCGACTCGACTCGATCCGATCGAACGCACAACCCTAAGTGTAAGTGGATCCTAAAACTATATATATATATATGTGTGTGTGTGAGAGAGATAAGATCCTCTTATGTTGTGTAAATTAATGGTTGAGATTAAAAGGTGGAACTGTGGAGATTTTTAAGAAAAAAAAAAGATATGATTTAATTTCATCTATTAATTTATACTCGTCTAATAATCCTAAATTAGTGAAAAATTAAAATATTTTAAATAGTGTTAGTGAATATATATATATATATATATATATATATATATATATATATATATATATATATTATTAGTCTATTACTTTTTTAACAATTTTAAATCTACTCCTACCTAGAGGGAAGGGGGATTCTAGGAGAAGGAAGAGGAGTGTTCCTAGTGAGTTTAAAAAGGATGGTCTAAGAGAATATGATAAAACAAAGATGAGTAGTTTGATCAACCGGCCAAATATACTTGCTCATTATTAGTCTATTATTTCACTGTTAAAAGAACATACACCATATTAATAACTCTAATTGTGACCTTACGGCGTTCTCGTTAACTCACTATGTTATGTTACTTTCTTCACTATGAATGTTCGGATTGAACATGCGTTTTGCGAAGGTAATAAAATGATTAATAGTATGGGCAAGATCACAAGAAGGTCATCATTTCTTCTCACCACAGAATGAGATTTTATCTTACATGAGGATTATACTAGTTAGGCCATGAGGTGACTTTAGTTCATTTCTTTGTTTATCAAGTAAAATCCATATACCATATTAATTAATATTTTTTATCTATTAAAAATATTTATTTATTAAATAAACTTAATTATCAATATATCCGCAGGTTTAATATACAAATAGTCGGATGATTCTACAATAAACATCATGTACCTTTACGTATCACTAATCATATGTACCGCTATGTACCATTAACTATTTTAATTATCTTTGAAATTATAGGGACCGAAAGCGTTATTATCATTTTTAAAAAAAATTAAAAAAAAATTTATATTATATTTTCAGATTTTTTTTCTTTTTGGGTAAATTATACAAATGGTAAATGAACTTTGTTAAATTATTTAATTTGGTAACCAAACTTTCAATTGCATTAATGTTACCATTAAACTTTTAGTTTTGCTCCAAATTAGTCATTGATCCTTTAACAATCGTTAAAAAGGGTGATGTGTCAGTTAAAATAGTTTGTATAATAACACATTTAATTCTCAACGTTTACACATTCAAACAATTTTGTTCTAATTCGGAAAAAATAATAAATTTAACCCTCATTATTTGCACGTTATTTCAATTTGACCCTATTTTAATTAAAAATAATTTACCCTAAAATAGAAACTTTAAACCCTAAACTCAAGACTCTAACCCATAAACCCCTAAACCATCAACACATGACTTTTCAAATAGATTAAAAATAGATTGAAAAATAATTTCACGTCAAAAGACTTAGAAGAAAAGAAAAGAAAACAAACGAATTTAAGATCAAAGTAATTCCAAATTGTCAACCATATGCATATCGTACACGGCAACTAGCTTAAATCTGGATGTTTTGTTTTTATCTTCTTCCTAGAAATTCATCTCTTGCTCCACCGTAAGTAGGGGTGATTATTCGATTGATTCGAATCGAGTGAAATTTTTGAATTCTTTGAGTTGATAAGTTCAGTTTTAGGGCTTAGGGTTAAATTATTTTTAATTAAAATAGGTCAAATTGAAAAAATGTATAAATAATGAGAGTTAAATTTTTTTTAGAATTAGAACAAAATTCTTTGAATGTACAAACATGGAGGACTAAATATGTTATTATACAAAATATTTTAATTGAAATATCACCCTTTTAACGGTTATTAACGGATAAGTGGCGAATTTAGAGCAAAACTAAAAGTTTAATGGTAATATTGAAGTAATTCAAAGTTTTATTACCAAATTAAATAATTTACTAAAGTTCAGCTACCATTTATGTACTTTACCCAAAAAGAAAAAAATTGAAAAAAAAAATCTGATTTTTTTTAGATTTTATTATAAAAATGATAATAACACTTTCGATCTTTATGATTTTAAAATTAATTAAAATAATTAATGGTGCATAACGATATACATAATTAGTGGTACATAACGGTACATAACGTTTATCGTAAAATCGTCCTAAATAATATCTTAAAGTATGTCTTTTTGTTAACTTTAGATACTTTTAAGTATTTTTTTATTAAAGATTAACCTCTAATGTTACCACGGTTTCTACTTTCCAATTCCATCCACCCATTAATAATGATTTGAGATATTCATATAAAATAACGTGACACTACTAGAGAGTCTTATATGACACACACACACACAGATATATATATATATATATATATATGGTGTTAATTTTTTTTATAAAAAAAACATAATTTTTAAAAATGGGATTTTATTTATTTTTTTATACTTTTGTACCGAGCTAGTTACGACTAGGCGTGGACAAGACCGAGTTCCCGGTCAGTTTGTTCAGAATTGATCCTGGTTCTGATAGCCACCAGTTCTTGAAAACTAGAATCAGTCCCGGTCAGACCGGGTCCTAGATTTTAAGAACTGATCCCGATACTAGTAATAACCGGTATCAGTACCGGGAAGTCGGTCAATTGGTTTATTATTAAGAAATTTTTAGCAGCAACGGAAAAAAATTCAACCACCAATAATAATATTAAATAACAAAGTCAAAATATTATAGTTTTGAAGGTTGAAGTCTTAAAACGAGTCATACTCATAATATTCATACATAAATAAAAAGAATAAACTAAAGAACTCTAAGTCCACATCCACTAAAACATAAAGCTAAATTGATCCTAATATACCAGCATCAGATACCCACCGAATATTAAATCCAAAAAATCAGGATCCAATCCCAGTCGCAACCAGAACTTAAATTTTAGATCTTGTTCTCATCTCGCTAAAACTAGTTCTAGGTAAAAGTTGACCGAGTCCGGGACTAAAATCGGGTAACCAGATTTTTTCCCCACCCCTAGCTACGGCTCATTTGCTGGTAAAACTCTTTTTCCATGATTTGAAATGATGACAAAATAAGATTATGGATTCTGTCTGTTTCAGGTTGTGGGAGAATGTGTGGATCTGAATCGGATCATCAAGACTTTGGAAAGGGCCCATTTAGAGGTGGACTCAATCGGATTATCCATCTCTTTTGTTAGTCTTATTGGACAAATTGTTGTATGATTATTACTTGTCAATTAGCGCGCGGGGGGAGTAAATATATAAAAAGCTTAGTTAATAAATTGGTCCCTGAAATTGGAAATTATTCTTAAGTCAGTACCTAGCTTTTTTTTTACTGCTTTGATACTTGACATTTGAAGTATTTCTCAAAGTCGCATATGCTGACATGACATGCAACAGCTAAATTAGAGTTTAGTGTGTGGTGTTGATACATGAAAAATGTTGACATATCATTGATTAGTAAAATATTAATATGATATTAAATATTACGTGCCACGATCTAATTAGTTGTTGAAATGTTACAATTTAAGAATTAAAATTGTTTAGAAATGTGTCAAGCTGAAAATTATTGCTAAACTCAACGGCCAATTGATATATTAAACCAATTTTTTTTTATAAAAAAACCCTTAAAAGACTTTTTTTCAAAAAAAAAGAATGATATGATTGGCGTTTGAATTTTTGAATTTTTTTTTTAATTTAACGAGTGATTCTAGTGAAAAAGAAAATGATGTTTGTGGTAGAAGATATGAATTCGAACAATTATGTATGCAAGGTGTGTGTCTTATCAAAAGGTTAAGAAAAAGTATGAACATTTACTATTATGTAATCAGACTAGTATATTAAAAAATTAAAATTTTAAAATTCAATGTTGTGAATTGAGCAAATTGGATTAGGATGATTCCCCGTAATGGGTCTCTACATTATTTGATATAGATTAATCAATCAATGGGTTGAATATTGGTGATTACATAAAAAAATACTTAAAAATGTAATGTTCATAATTATTTCTCAATTCTATAAAAAAAAAACTTAAAAATGTAATGTTCATAACTATTTCTCAAATTTTAGGATTTATTATGTGTATTCAATAATGATGTAATTTTCGAACCCAACAAGTGGTCCTAGTAGAAAAAAAGATGATGTTTATCGTAGGAAATTTTTGTTCAAATCGCTTTGTCTGCAAGGTGGGTGTGCATTGTCAAAAATTTAAGAATATGTACAAGGTCGTCCCTGGGCATGGGCAGGAGAGGCGCCCGCCCAAGGCCAATTTTTATAATATTTCATATTAGATTCCAATTTTTTAATACTTATTCTTAGGGGTCTATTCTTAAAATTTAATTCTTCCAATATTTATTATAAGGGTCCAATCTTTTTACAATACTTGTTATTAGGACCCAATTTTTTAACACATGTTATTAAGGATCTAGTTTTTTCAATATTTGTTATTAATGGTCTAATTTTTTTCTAATATTTGTTATTAGATGTCCAAATTTTTTAGTACTTGTTATTACGACCCCGATTTTTTTCAATACTTGCTATTAGGGCCCAATTTTTTCAATATTTGTTATTAGGGGTCTACTATTAAAATTTATTTTTTTTCAATATTTTTTATTAGGGCTCCATTTTTCCCAATACTTGTTATTAGGGGCTTAATTTTTCCTAACATTTGTTTTATAGACATACTTTTAAAATTTATTTTTTTCCAACACTCGTTATTAGAGACACAATTGTTTTCTAATACATGTTATTAGGGTCATACTTTTAAAATTTAATATTAGGGGTCTGATTTTTTCACAGTATGTGTTATTAGGATCTACTCCTAAAATTTAATTTTTAAAATTATTTTTTATTAAGGGTCCAATTTATTTTCTAATACTTGTTATTAGTGTTGGGTGTAGATCCCACTATGTGGAGAATCGATCACCAGAAAATAAATTGCAACTTAAAACATCATCATAAAATAGATTACAACTTAAAACATCATCAAAAAATAAGTTGCAACTCATTATAGGTTGCTTGTTTGTTGGAAAAGGTTCCGTCATGCATTTCTTGTTCTTCGTTTTTGGTGAAAAGCCATTTTGCTTTTGGCTTGTTTTTGGGCAACCTATATACAACAAAAAATCAGAATTTGAAGCCACAAAAAGAAGCTCACGTTTTGAGAGAAAAATAAGGAGAGAAAATAATGTTTTTAAGGTTTAGTGCAGCAGTGATCAACTCTTCGATCGGAGGTCCATCTGTGGTTCGATTGAGCTGATTTTTTTACAGCAGCTAGGCGACAAGGTTTTCTTGATTTTGCACAGTCGAATTTTTCATTCGAGTCTTGAAGCGTCGAAAATACCCATTTTACAACAGTTGTGTTCTTTTGGTGATGTTCTCCATTTTTCTCTTCTTTTGAATAAGACTACTTGTTATTAGCCTTGTTGATGTTGAATGCTTGTCGCAAGCTGGATATTGTAGTCTTTTAGTTAAACATTTGATTATATTGGAGCTTTTAATCGGACTTTAAAGTCTCATGATTTTTACCCTTGATTTAGAGGGGATTTCCATGTAAAAATTTTGGTGTCTCATTTTATTGTTTTTGTGGTTGTATTGATTGATGTGTGGTTGATTAGTGTTTTTAGAGAACATATATCGTGTTATTGTTGTTGTCATAATTATTGATAGAAGTTATAGGTTTAGTGCAGCAGTGATCAACTCTTCGATCGGAGGTCCATCTGTGGTTCGATTGAGCTGATTTTTTTACAGCAGCTAGGCGACAAGGTGTTCTTGATTTTGCACAGTCGAATTTTTCATTCGAGTCTTGAAGCGTCGAAAATACCCATTTTACAACAGTTGTGTTCTTTTGGTGATGTTCTCCATTTTTCTCTTCTTTTGAATAAGACTACTTGTTATTAACCTTGTTGATGTTGAATGCTTGTCGCAAGCTGGATATTGTAGTCTTTTAGTTAAACATTTGATTATATTGGAGCTTTTAATCGGACTTTAAAGTCTCATGATTTTTACCCTTGATTTAGAGGGGTTTTCCATGTAAAAATTTCGGTGTCTCATTTTATTGTTTTTGTGGTTGTATTGATTGATGTGTGGTTGATTAGTGTTTTTAGAGAACATATATTGTGTTATTGTTGTTGCCATAATTATTGATAGGAGTTATAGGGAGAGAAAGAACACTGGTTGTGCTTACGCTTTGTTTCGATTGTTCGATTTCTTCCCCAACAAATTGGTATCAGAGCTTGGTTACGATGTCAGATAATCATGGAGATTAATACGAGCAAGATGGTTATGTTGAATGGCATGAATTATCAAGTTTAGAGGAATAAAATGAAAGACTTATTGTTTGTAAAGGCTTTGCATCTTCCGGTCTTTGCTACTCAAAAACCTGATTCGAAAAGTGATGAGGAATGGAAATTTGAGCATCAGCAGGTTGTTGGCTTTATTCAGCAATTTGTTGAAGAAAATGTTTACAACCACATTGATCAAAAGACACATACTCGCACATAGTGGGAGAAGCTTGAAAGCTTGTAAGCTTCGAGGTCGGGAAATGATAAATTGGTTTTGCTAAAGAAAATGATAGCATTGAAATAGAGAATGAACGTCTACAAGTGACCATGTTAGCGAGTTTCAAAGTGTGATGAATCAGTTGCTTAGTATGGATTTCAAATTTGATGATGAGATTTTAGGGCTTTGGTTGCTTGCTACATTATCAGACTCTTGGGAGACTTTTCGGGTCTCACTCATTAATTCTGCTCCACATGGTATCATTACTTTGGATTTGGCTAAGAGTGGTGTGTTGAATGAAGAGATTCAAAGAAGATCTGAGGGTTCTATATCACAGTCTGAGGTGTTGGTTACTGAGAATATGAGAGAAATAGAGACAAAAATGGCAAGGGTAGAGATAAAAGTCGAAGCAAGTCAAGATCGAGATATAAGAATCTTGAGTGTCATCATTGTGGTAAGAAATATCATATCAAGAAATATTGCTACAAGTGGAAGAGAGAGAACAAAGATGGTGGTTATAAAAATGGTCAGAATAATGATGAAAAATTCGAGCGTGTTACTACTGCTAGTCGTGAAGATATATTGATCATTTGTGATGAGAATTTGATCAATCTAGCATGCGACGAGACTAGTTGGGCAATTGATACTGGTACTTCAATTCATGCCAGGTCGAGGAGGGATTTCTTCACATCTTATACTCCTGGTGATTTTGGAGTATTGAAGATGGGTAATGACGGTTTGGTTCCAGTTATTGGCATGAGAGATGTTAGCTTTGTGAGCAACAATGGAACAAAGTTAACTCTAAAGGATGTCAAACATGCATAGGATATCTGTTTGAATTTAATTTCTCCAGGAAAACTTGATGATGAGGGATTTTATAACACCTTCAGTGAGGGGCAGTGGAAGCTGACTAAAGGCTTCTTGGTTGTGGCTCAAGGAAAGAAGAGTTCAAATTTATACTTGGTGCAGACTTCAATTTCCAGAGACAATGTGAATGTGATAGTAAATGACTCAACTGAGTTGTGGCATAAAGGTCATGGTCACATGAGTGAGAATAAGCTTAATTTTTTAGCCAAGAAGATTCAACTTACGAGTTTGAAGAATGCCACATTGAAGAATTGTGCTCATTGTCTAGCTGGGAAGTAGAGAAGAGTTTCTTTTAGAAGACATCCTCCTCATAAAAGATCAGAGTTGCTAGAGTTGGTCCATTCAGATGTTTGTGGTCCGATAAAGGTAAGGTCACATGGTGGTGCACTTTATTTTGTAACTTTCATTGATGACTATTCAAGAAAGCTGTGGGTCTACACTTTGAAGTCGAAAGACCGAGTTTTTGAGGCATTTAAACAATTTCAAGCATCAGTCGAAAGAGAAACAAGGAAGAAGTTGAAGTGCATTCTTACTGACAATGGTGGCGAGTACATAGGGCCATTTCATGAGTATTGTCCACGACATAGAATTAGACACCAGAAAACACCACTGAAAACTCTATAGTTAAATGGGTTAGCTGAGAGAATGATTCGAACATTGATTGAAAGAGTCAGATGTTTACTGTCAGATGCAAAGTTGCCAAGATCGCTTTGGGTTGAAAGATCCAAGTTGGATGTCAAGACTCGTCAATGTATCTTTATTGGTTATGGTCTAGATAGTGAGTTTGGTTATAAACTCTACGATCCAGTTCAGAAGAAGCTCGTGAGAAGCCGAGATGTTGTCTTCATTGAGGATCAGACCATAAATGATATTGATAAGACGGAGAAAGAGGATTCACAAGATAGTGGTGACTTGACCGATGTGAATCCAGTTCCCCTTAGACCCTTCACCGATTCCTATTCAAAATGATGTACATGGTGATGTTAATGATGACCAGTAGGACATAGGTGACTTTGATGCTCCCATAGATGATGTTGTGAATGATCAACAACAAGCACCTATAGCTCCACCAACAGTTCCACTTCGAAGATCTTCTAGAAATCGAAGATCTTCTGTCAGGTATTCTTCTGATGATTATGTTCTTTTGACTGATTGGGGAGAACCTGAATTTTATGAAGAGACTATGGAGAGTGTGTAACACCCTGAAATCTCTGCATTTAAAAAAATGGAAATGAGTGAATGATGAAATGAGGTAAAAAAATGAAGATGTTGGTAAGGTTCTGCAGCCTAGGGGACTCGAACCTATTCCCCTTGGCATGCTAGGATTTTGTCTTAGCCATCTAAGCTAAGACTATTATTAGTTTTGATTTACCCTATTTTAATAATACCATTTTTTTAGTGGCTACATTGAAATTTATTCAGATCTGACTCCTCACCTACCGTCTGGAATACCATTCGAATGGTAGTAAGGGAAATAATATTAGGAACCTCTCAAGCTTTCCCCAACCCTATTTCCGGCCACCTCTCAGATCTCCGTCACCGTCGCGCCGTACCGTGCACCGCCGCCGTAGGCGTGCTCGTCGTCGTGCAGCGAACCCAGGGCCACCAGCCACTCGCGGTGAGACGCCGTTGCCTGCCGTGGAGAAGGCCTTGAAGGTTCGTGAAGAACCCATGGCTACCCCTCTCGTTTTCTTTCCCAGATCCGTCCGTCTCCGTCGCCGGTGGAAGTCACCATCACCACCAGTTGGTGCACCGTCGCACCCTAATCCATTAGCCACCGGTCACGCGCGCTATCGAGCCGCCCATCGCCGGCAAAAACTCGTTGAAGGTTCGACATAACAAACCCTAATCGTCGCCTCTGTCTCCTCTAAATTTTTGTCTTTGCCGCCGTCACCTCGTGTTGTCGTTGGTACGGCTGAGTTCACCGCGTCGAGCTGTGCAAAACCCAGCCGACCGCTTGCCCGTCCGATGCAGGCAAGCTCCTCGTCGGGGTATCGTCGTTTTTTTTGTCGTTCGAGTGCGTGATAGGTAATTTCCGATAGATTTCCAGCTTTTTTCGCGTTATATTTGTATAGGTTGAAATCGTGGTTGATCGATCTATATTTTTATTGTAGAATCGTGTCCGTCGAGATCTCCGGCAACCATTTTTTCCAACGACCTGAGATTTTGGGTAAGTGAACCGACTGGACCGGTTAAATCGGTCGACCCATGACCCGAACCGTCCTGACTTGAGTCCGACCCAAACCGCCTCTAACCCACAACCCGAGGTAAGTCAACTCGTCCGAGTCAGCTGAGTCAACTCGTACGAGTCAACCCGAGTCAACTCAGTTGACCTTATCAGTTGACTGCTGACGTCAGTGTTGACCTGCTGACATCAGCGTTGACTTTGACCCTGTTGACCTACTGACTTCAGCGTTGACTTTAACCGTTGACCAAAAAGTCAACTTTTCCAAAAATCTCTATTCTATGTTTTTCGACGTTCTGAGTCCGTTTTTGAAGCCCGTTTTGCAAAATTTTGATCCGAAAGCCTCCGAATCTGACCTTGAGCCTGAACTTGTTTATGTACTTAATTATTGGTTAAGAGCTTGTGAGTAAGGTCTGATCTTGGAATTTGTGTAATTGAAGGTATTCTCGGTTCCTTAGATGCAATGCTGAGGAATGTCGAATTCGGGTTCGAGGGTATTCGAATGTCGTATCATGAATCGACTGATGTAGCTCAGAGTTAATGTAATACACTACTACCCTTTGTATGCTTTATGTACATGTCGATATTCGGTTAACGCATGCATGCTTATGATGAAGTGTTTTGTAAACTCTGCTTAAGCCGAATTAGATTTGAGAAATAAGTATGAATATTATTAAAACCAAAATGTTCGAATAAAAATACTAATAGAACAGAAGTATCGAAAGTTAATAGTAATAAATAATACAGTTAAATCTGCAACTCGATCAATGGAGTCTAAGATTCAATGCCCATAATATGTAATAAAGGATATTGGATATGAGATTACAGAAATGCCCTTAAGGTATAAGAATGACTAAAGTGCCCCTGATAAAGGAAGTGACCCGAAATCTGCATTCGAATTGATTAAAAAAAATTACCCTACCTAAGATGTATGTTTTATTGGAAAAGACTTCGGCATCATTATTCAAATGCGTGTGATACTAAAAGAAACTTGGATTTTTCCCCCGAGCTTTGTATAACACATGAAGCTGAATTTACTGGAATTATCGTTGTATTCTTGAGCTGGTCCTTACGACAATAATGGATGAATTAATTGGAATGATCGTAATGACCAAAAAGACTGTAGTGCCTTCGAGCACCGAAATTCTTAATTAATCAGAATGACAATTTTACCCTTAATTTCTAAAATGAGTAAATCGTCTGTAAGGACTGAAGGGATCAAAACGACTTCATCTCTACCGAGTACGTAAACGATGGAGGTGCTAAATAGTAAATTTTGACAAAAATGGTGGATTTATCCCAATTTTCAAAATGACTGAAAAGCCTTTTTGAGTTAATTAGGCAGTTATGCATTTGATGAAATTCTTGGATTTCTAATAAGACTTTAAGGGCTAAAGTGCCCCTAAGTGTTAGGAAGCACACTCATGTATGTTAATCACTCCTGATATTAGTATAAGGTTGGAAGTTTTCCGCACAAAATATAAGTTCGGCTACTCTGTGGCAAGTCATGTGGTGAATTATGAAAGCAACCGTTCAAATATATATATTAAATATTGTAAATCGTCATTTTATCATTTCTGGGCTAAATTACAAAATCACCCCTGATAATTAAAAGACTAAAATGCCCTCGTTGGCCAAAGTAATTAAGATAGCCCTGAATGTATCCGATATCGTGAAAGATCTTGACATAGAAATCTCCGAATGCCTGATTGGAAGCCTGATTAGCAAATACAATTTCCTAAGCGACCGTTTATGCCTTGTTGGTACAAATTACCAAAATGTCCATATGTGATAAAATGACCATAATGCCCTTGTATGCTTAAATGATTAAATAACTCATGATGCGTTTAAACTCTCAAAGATCTTGATGTATCACCTCCTGAATATCTTAGTTAAACCGTTAGTATGAACCCCTTTTAATAGGGGCCACGTTTCAGAAATCCGTTCAAGTTGTCAATAGTTTAATGTGTCCCTTTCTGTAAATGCCAAGTATCTCCAAGAAATGAAATGTCCCACCTATTGTGTTCCATCTGTGATATATTGTAACCCCCTTAACCCGGCCTAGACGGTTGACCCGAATTAAGAAAGTCACACGGGGAAAACCAAAGTCAACCCGAAAGTCAACCTTGATTAACGACCCTTTTTTTTCTTTTTAAAACTTGTCTAGATGCATATTAAGCCTAATTGTGATCATACAAACATCATACGAAAAGATCACAAACATCAGAGATCAAACAGGGACTCAATTGAACAATTTACAACTTTAAGGACCAAATTGTAAATTCTGATAATTATAAGGACTTAACCCAAATTGAAGTTACCAACTTGAAATTAATCATGTTTCATACTTCTCTGTGAAATTTCAGCTCGAAAGGACTTCCCAAACTCATACAATTGCACAAACAAGTTTCAGGACCAAAACGCAAACAATCCAAAACACATAACTGCCAATGTCAGCCCCCAACGGTCAACCGTTCCGAAACGGGAGACAGCCCGTTTCGAAACGCGGGGCCGTTCCGAAACAGGCATAGCCCGTTTCGAAACGGGGGTCTGGCAGTGGCCTTTCCGTTTCAGAACGGCCCTTCCCGTTTCGGACGCCTGGGCACGATTAAGGCACCCGTTCCGAAACGGTAGGTGCTGTTCCGAAACACCCTGCCCAGATTGCTCCAAAACTCCACTCTAAACATGCAATTACACAACCAAACATGCTCCAAATGTCACCAAACTTTACCAGCATGCGATTCAACATATATATAACATATTAGCATCATCAATTCAACCAAACATCATCATATGCAAAAAGCCCCAATTCTATAGGCATGCTTCCTACACAAGCTAGATATTCAAGCACCAAACTTACAAAACAAGCATATAAAGATCCAATCCAAAGACCAACAATCTTAACATCAAGAAACATACTTAGGGAGTACAAAACACCTCCCAAAACATACACATGGTTTCCCCATTGCCAAATCACCCAAAAGCTAAAATGTTTAACAAAAACCTTCCATACATTGAGCTTTACTTGCACTTGAATTCTTGCCCTTCTTGCTGCCCTCAAAAGGTCTCTAATGCTCTGCATTATTGAATCAAGGGAAAACGAAGAGAGCGTAAGCAAAAGCTTAGTGAGGAATGCTCAATAAAACCATCCAATAATGCATTTGTAAAACACTTTATTAAACATGCTTTAAACCATCATTTACACATGCTCAAAAGCTTACTTAAACATGCATCTCATGCATCAAATCATAACATGTCATATTGGCCACAAGTGATAAATTCCATTTCTTTAAAAACAAGTTCATCAACTTTCACCCCAAGGACTTTTAAACACCTTGGCCCCAAGGACTTTTAAACACCTTGGCCTATGGACTTTTAAACACCATAGAATGTATCACATCAAGGACTTTTAAACACCTTGATCCCAAGGACTTTTAAACACCTTGGCCATGGACTTTTAAACACCATGAAAAAGGATCACCTAAGGACTTTTAACCACCTTAGTGTCCACAACATGAACCATCCAAGGACTTTTAACCACCTTGATGTTCATAAGTAACAAGGCTCACTCAAGGACTTTTAACCACCTTAGTGACCTTAACATTTTAAAACCTCACTTGCCAATATACATCATTTTCATCACTTACATCACTGTTTTAAAGCATAAAACCAAGCCATATTCATCATGCATTTAAAAGCATTAAACCACATCATTTCAATGTACAAAAGCAAGGAACTCCTACCTAGAGTTACCTTCAACATATGGCTTACATCATCAGCAAAAACCATGCTAAAACATGCTTCCAAAACAGTATGTAAAACATGCAAATAATCATTTTGCAACACAACAAAATCATGGCCACCACTAGAGAGAAATTCCGAAAACTTACGCTCGAGCTTAGCAAAGTTGTTTAGACTTAAACTAAGCTCCCAAGACATTGGTTTCAAAGCCGAAAACCCAATTTCACTCACCGATTCCACTTCGCCACTTGCCGAAGCACGAAATCAAGCTTCCGAATCAACAACTCTTGGATCCAAAGATGCCTCCCCTGATTAAACACATTAAAGCAGAGGTTTAATGCATCATCAAGCATCAAAAGCTTCAATGAAAGCACTCAAACTCGCTGCTCTCATTCCCACTCCAATTTCGGCCACCAAACACAACCGAAATTGCACCAAAACCACCTCCCAACAAAGCCCAGCCATAAACCAGCAAAACCTTACATCCATTAACACCATAAAACATCTAAAAACAACCTACAAACATCCTTATACCTCCAGCAACAACAGATCCACAAGATCACCACAAAAACATCCAAAAAACATAAGCTAAACTTAGGAAACTCAACCTATCCGGGATTGCATTAATCAAAACTCATTTCCTTATCAATTTAGAGTTCATTTAACATCAAAAACACATCTCAAATCACAGATCAATCAGATCTAACGAAAAATCATGAAAAACCATCAAATCTTGCATTATAAGCCAAGATACAATTCCAAACTCAAAAGCCTTTAATTAAACATCAATCAAGAGTTGATAACTTGGGAATTTCAGTAAAGAACTGATAGTTTAGAGGAGAAGGACGTTCTTACCTCCAAACTTGTGTTTCTCCACTTTTTGGAATGAAAATCCTTGTTGAAACACTTAGCAATTGAAGAGATTTGAAGATACAATGATTTGGAATCAAATGAGAGTTGAATGGAGGGATTTAGGTGAAGAAATCAGATCAAGTTCTCTGGAAAAGTAGTGTTTGGTTTGAGAGAAAATGAGAGAAAGAAAGTTTAGCAAAGTTGGTTACAAAATCCAAAAATAGCCAAAATGGCTTCCCTCCAATTTTAATAACCTTTAAAATCAGATTTTAGACTTAAAATATCTTAGAAAAATCTGGAGAAATCATCTTTGGATTAATAGCTCCTTAAGGATTCAAAGTTTCAACTCTTTATAAAACAGTCACCAAACTTTCAAAATTTACATTTTGGTCACTAGCCAAAATGTCATACTTCCAAAACCCATTTTTCAAAATTGATTTCACAGTTCACTTAATTATATTAAAAGATGATTTTAGAACATTTTTCCATATTTTTAATGCAACCCGAACTAGGCTTTCCTAATTTCACCTCTTTAGATTCGAACAGCACTTTGACCAAACCGGTCAACGCCCAGAACTTCTAAGCCCAAAACCGGGGCGTTACAACTCTCCCCCCCTTAAGAAATTTCGTCCTCGAAATTTACCTGAAGGAAAGAGATAAGGAAACTGCTTCAGCATGTCTTCCTTCCGCTCCCACGTGGCTTCCTCAACACCGCGATGCTTCCACAGCACCTTCACCAACTCAATGGTCTTGCCACGAAGAACCTTGCTATCCGAATCCAGAACCTTCACCGGTTCCCCATCATAGGTCAAATCCGGATTCAAAACCACTTCCTCCACAGGCATCACATGCGAAGGATCAGATCTATACTTCCGGAGCATAGAAACATGAAACACATCATGAATCTTCTCCAACTCCTGAGGTAACCTCAACCGATACACAACAGGACCCACACGCTCAACCACCTCATATGGTCCAATGTATCTAGGGCTCAACTTGCCCTTTCGGCCAAACCGCATCACCTTCTTCCAAGGCGAAACCTTCAAGAACACACAGTCACCCACCGCATACTCTATCTCCTTACGCTTCAAATCCGCGTAAGACTTTTGCCGATCAGAAGCAGCCTTTAACCGCTCACAAATGAGCTTCACCTTCTCTGTGGTCCCTTTCAACAAAGCTGGCATCGAAACCAACTTTTGACCAGTCTCAGCCCAACAAAGAGGAGTCCTACACTTCCTCCCGTACAAAGCCTCATAAGGTGCCATCTGTATGCTCGCCTGATAACTGTTGTTATAAGCAAACTCAACCAAAGGCAGATGCTTCTCCCAAGAACCTTGGAACTCAATCACGCAGCACCTCAACATATCCTCCAAAATCTGGATAACTCGCTCAGACTGACCATCCGACTGAGGATGATAGGATGTACTGAAATGCAACCTTGTACCCAGAGCTTGATGCAAACACTGCCAGAACCGCGATGTGAACCTCGGATCCCTATCCGACACAATCGACTTAGGCACACCATGCAGCCGCACAATCTCAGCAATGTACAGCTCTGCCAACCTATCCAAAGAAAACGTAGTATGCACAGGCAAGAAATGTGCACACTTCGTCAGGCGATCCACAATCACCCAGACCGAATTCTTCTTCGATGGAGACAAAGGTAAACCAGATACAAAATCCATGGTAACCCTCTCCCACTTCCATTCAGGGATTTTCAACGGTTGCAACAAACCAGAAGGAAACTGATGCTCAGCCTTAACTCGCTGACACACCAAACACTTGCTCACGAACTCCGCAACGTCCTTCTTCAAACCAACCCAATAGTACTCATCACGAAGATCACGATACATCTTAGTACTACCAGGGTGCATAGCAAAAGGACTACTATGACCTTCAGTCAGAATAGCACGCCTCAACTCAGCATCATTGGGCACTACTATCCGACTCCCAAAACATAGCACACCATCATCATTGAAACAGAAATCCGAAGGTCTACCCTCCGCGATATCCTGAACATGAGACACCAAGGAATCATCCAACAACTGCTTATCCTTGATCAACTGAACCATAGACGGCTTCACATGCAACTCAGCCACAAGACCACCATCACGCGATATGCTCAAGCTAGCAAACATGGCTCTCAACTCAACAGCTACCTTCCTACTCAAGGCATCAGCAACAACATTAGCTTTTCCAGGATGATACTCAATCGTCAGATCATAATCCTTGAGCAACTCCAACCAACGCCGCTGCCTAAGATTCAACTCCTTCTGAGACATCAGATACCTCAAACTCTTGTGATCTGTGTACACAGTACACTTCTCTCCATACAGATAATGCCTCCAGATCTTCAGAGCAAAAACCACTGCAGCCAGCTCAATATCGTACGTATGGTAATTGCGCTCATGCACTTTCAACTGTCGCGATGCATAAGCCACCACCTTACCCTCCTGCATTAGCACACACCCCAAACCAACATAGGATGCATCACTGTAAACCACAAACTCTTTCCCTGATTCAGGCTGAATCAAGATAGGAGCTTGCGTCAAAGCCGCCTTCAGCTTCTCAAAAGCCTGCTGTCTCGCTTCTGTCCACTCATACTTAACATCCTTCTGCAACAGCTTTGTCAAAGGAGCAGCAATCTTGGAAAACCCATCCACAAACCTTCGGTAGTATCCCGCCAAACCAAGGAAACTACGGACCTCATGAACAGACTTAGGAACCTTCCAGCTCATCACCGCCTCAATCTTCTGAGGATCAACACGAATCCCCTCAGCTGAGACCACATGCCCAAGAAAAACCACCTATCTCAACCAGAACTCACACTTGCTCAGCTTAGCATAAAGCTGATTCTCCAACAAAGCTTGCAAAACAATCCTCAAATGCTCTTCATGCTCCTCCTCAGTACGCGAGTACACGAGGATATCATCAATGAACACCACGACAAACTTGTCCAGGTATTCATGAAACACACGATTCATCATGTCCATGAAAGCAGCAGGAGCATTTGTCAACCCAAATGGCATCACAAGAAACTCATAATGCCCATACCTTGTCCTGAAAGCTATCTTAGGCACATCCACATCCTTCACCTTCAACTGATAATACCCTGACCTCAAGTCAATCTTAGAGAACACAGCAGCTCCCCGAAATTGATCAAAGAGATCATCAATCCTCGGCAAAGGATACCGATTCTTGATAGTCAACTTGTTCAGCTGACGGTAATCAATGCACATTCTCATAGTGCCATCCTTCTTCTTCACAAACAAGACCGGTGCTCCCCAAGGTGACACACTCGGCCGGATGAAACCACGATCAAGCAACTCTTGCAACTGCGTCTTCAGCTCCTTCAGCTCCTTAGGTGCCATTCTATAGGGAGTAATGGACACAGGAGTTGTATTCTCATACAGCTCAATTCCAAACTCCACCTCGCGGTTAGGAGGTAAACCAGGCAACTCCTCAGGAAAAACACCAGGAAACTCCTTTACAACCCTGATATCTTGCACCCTCAACTCCTTAGAGCTAGGATTCATCACAAAAGCTAGATAGGCTTCGCAACCTTGCCTCAGCATCCTGCTCGCCTCCAAAGAAGATACCACATTGGCAAGAAACTTCACATTCTCACCAACCACCACAACTTCATAATCATCCGCAAGCTTAAGCGAAACACGCTTATTCTCACAATCCACAACAGCACGATGCTCAGCAAGCCAATCCATACCAAGGATCACATCAAAACCATAGAAGGGCAACTCCATAAGATCAACATGAAAGACATGCTCTTGAACAACCAAAGGGCACCTTCTATACAACTTTCGAGTCACAACAGTCTCACCAAAAGAACTAGTGACCCGAACACCAACATCCAAAGACTCAACAGGCAAACCAAGCAATTCAGCATGCTCACGAAGAATATATGAATGCGTAGATCCAGAATCAATCAAAGAAAGCAATGACAAGGACTGCAAAGTAAAGGTACCTGCAATCACATCCGCATCATTCCTGCCCTCTCTCTGAGCATACACCCTCGCTTGGCCTCCACCTTCAGGCTGAATAGCTACAACATGAGCTACCCCTCGGCCACCTTCCTCTCTCCTCTGGAAATTACCACGACCACGCCCACGACCTCTCTGTGGTGCAGCAACAACAGGAGCACGCACCTGCTCACCAGCCATCCTCGGACAATCTCGCCTCAAGTGGTCCGCAGAACCACAATTCCAGCACCCATTCCCAGCATTACCAGCTGTTGCAACAGGAGCTTGTGCCACTCTCTCAGCACGAGGACAGTCACGCTTCAAGTGACCACGGGAACCACAGATCCAACAAGCACTAGGATCAGCTCTAGCATTGCCTCCTCTAGCAGGTGCACCACCACCTCTCCTGGCTGAGGACTGATACTTCTGATCTCGTCCCCTCTTGTTCCGTCCACCTCCGGAGCTATACTCAGCAGCTCGCTTGCCAGCACCCTTAGCAGACAAACTCAGGTTCATCTCAACGTCCTTTGCTCGGCCCACCAACACATCAAAATCTTCATACTCGGCGGCCAGCAAATACATCTTAACATCCGTCACAAGACCGTAACGGAACCTCTCGCACCTTGCCCTCTCATCAGGTATCAGCTCCGGTGCATACTGACTGAGCCGTACAAACTGTACCTCGTACTCAGCTACACTCATGCTCCCTTGGGTAAGAGACATGAATTCCCGCTTTTTCTCATCCAGATATCTCACTCCCAAATATCTTCTTTTAAACACATTCTGAAAGAATGTCCAGGTAACATCAGCTTCAGCCATTCCAGAAATGGTAGTCGTCCACCATGTATAAGCATCGTCCTGCAGCAAGGACACAACACAGCCCAGCTTTTGCACATCCGTGCAACTCATCTGACCCAAGATACGCTTGGTACTTTCCAGCCAAGCCTCAGAACTCTCAGCTGACAAACCTCTAAACTCAGTCCCTCCAAGACTGCGCAGACGCTCCAAAGGCAATCTAACTCCAGCATCTCCCTGATGCCCAGCTCCCTGAGCTCCAGCTACTGTTGCTCGAAAAGCACCCGCAATAGCTTGTACCAAAACAGACATATCAGGCATAGCTTGCCCCTGACCAACCTCTGGTCCAGCAGCTCCAGCACCAGCATCAGCTGCAGCTTCAGCTCTCGCACCTCCAGCACCACCACCAGGCGGAGGAGGGGGTAACACAGCACTACCAGTGTGCTCTTCATTCTCATTCTCGTTAGGAGCCGTAGCTCTCGCATTACCTCTTAACTCTCTACGTGGTGCCATACTTTTACCATGCAATCACAACACAAATAAAACAAAGTCAGGCCCAGCAAGGTAAGCAATCCAAGTATTCAAGCTCAATTTCATTTCAAAACAACATCTTTCCTTTAGCTTTTGTTTGGCAATGGGTACCCTCAACATGCAACATCAGAGCATACAAATTGGTATCAGAGCTTGGTTACGATGTCAGATAATCATGGAGATTAATACGAGCAAGATGGTTATGTTGAATGGCATGAATTATCAAGTTTGGAGGAATAAAATGAAAGACTTATTGTTTGTAAAGGCTTTGCATCTTCCGGTCTTTGCTACTCAAAAACCTGATTCGAAAAGTGATGAGGAATGGAAATTTGAGCATCAGCAGGTTGTTGGCTTTATTCAGCAATTTGTTGAAGAAAATGTTTACAACCACATTGATCAAAAGACACATACTCGCACATAGTGGGAGAAGCTTGAAAGCTTGTAAGCTTCGAGGTCGGGAAATGATAAATTGGTTTTGCTAAAGAAAATGATAGCATTGAAATAGAGAATGAACGTCTACAAGTGACCATGTTAGCGAGTTTCAAAGTGTGATGAATCAGTTGCTTAGTATGGATGTCAAATTTGATGATGAGATTTTAGGGCTTTGGTTGCTTGCTACATTATCAGACTTTTGGGAGACTTTTCGGGTCTCACTCATTAATTCTGCTCCACATGGTATCATTACTTTGGATTTGGCTAAGAGTGGTGTGTTGAATGAAGAGATTCAAAGAAGATCTGAGGGTTCTATATCACAGTCTGAGGTGTTGGTTACTGAGAATATGAGAGAAATAGAGACAAAAATGGCAAGGGTAGAGATAAAAGTCGAAGCAAGTTAAGATCGAGATATAAGAATCTTGAGTGTCATCATTGTGGTAAGAAATATCATATCAAGAAATATTGCTACAAGTGGAAGAGAGAGAACAAAGATGGTGGTTATAAAAATGGTCAGAATAATGATGAAAAATTCGAGTGTGTTACTACTGCTAGTCGTGAAGATATATTGATCATTTGTGATGAGAATTTGATCAATCTAGCATGCGACGAGACTAGTTGGGCAATTGATACTGGTACTTCAATTCATGCCAGGTCGAGGAGGGATTTCTTCACATCTTATACTCCTGGTGATTTTGGAGTATTGAAGATGGGTAATGACGGTTTGGTTCCAGTTATTGGCATGAGAGATGTTAGCTTTGTGAGCAACAATGGAACAAAGTTAACTCTAAAGGATGTCAAACATGCATAGGATATCTGTTTGAATTTAATTTCTGCAGGAAAACTTGATGATGAGGGATTTTATAACACCTTCAGTGAGGGGCAGTGGAAGCTGACTAAAGGCTTCTTGGTTGTGGCTCAAGGAAAGAAGAGTTCAAATTTATACTTGGTGCAGACTTCAATTTCCAGAGACAATGTGAATGTGATAGTAAATGACTCAACTGAGTTGTGGCATAAAGGTCATGGTCACATGAGTGAGAATAAGCTTAATTTTTTAGCCAAGAAGAATCAACTTACGAGTTTGAAGAATGCCACATTGAAGAATTGTGCTCATTGTCTAGCTGGGAAGTAGAGAAGAGTTTCTTTTAGAAGACATCCTCCTCATAAAAGATCAGAGTTGCTAGAGTTGGTCCATTCAGATGTTTGTGGTCCGATAAAGGTAAGGTCACATGGTGGTGCACTTTATTTTGTAACTTTCATTGATGACTATTCAAGAAAGCTGTGGGTCTACACTTTGAAGTCGAAAGACCGAGTTTTTGAGGCATTTAAACAATTTCAAGCATCAGTTGAAAGAGAAACAAGGAAGAAGTTGAAGTGCATTCTTACTGACAATGGTGGCGAGTACATAGGGCCATTTCATGAGTATTGTCCACGACATAGAATTAGACACCAGAAAACACCACTGAAAACTCTATAGTTAAATGGGTTAGCTGAGAGAATGATTCGAACATTGATTGAAAGAGTCAGATGTTTACTGTCAGATGCAAAGTTGCCAAGATCGCTTTGGGTTGAAAGATCCAAGTTGGATGTCAAGACTCGTCAATGTATCTTTATTGGTTATGGTCTAGATAGTGAGTTTGGTTATAAACTCTACGATCCAGTTCAGAAGAAGCTCGTGAGAAGCCGAGATGTTGTCTTCATTGAGGATCAGACCATAAATGATATTGATAAGACGGAGAAAGAGGATTCACAAGATAGTGGTGACTTGACCGATGTGAATCCAGTTCCCCCTAGACCCTTCACCGATTCCTATTCAAAATGATGTACATGGTGATGTTAATGATGACCAGTAGGACATAGGTGACTTTGATGCTCCCATAGATGATGTTGTGAATGATCAACAACAAGCACCTATAGCTCCACCAACAGTTCCACTTCGAAGATCTTCTAGAAATCGAAGATCTTCTGTCAGGTATTCTTCTGATGATTATGTTCTTTTGACTGATTGGGGAGAACCTGAATTTTATGAAGAGACTATGGAGAGTGTGTAACACCCTGAAATCTCTGCATTTAAAAAAATGGAAATGAGTGAATGATGAAATGAGGTAAAAAAATGAAGATGTTGGTAAGGTTCTGCAGCCTAGGGGACTCGAACCTATTCCCCTTGGCATGCTAGGATTTTGTCTTAGCCATCTAAGCTAAGACTATTATTAGTTTTGATTTACCCTATTTTAATAATACCATTTTTTTAGTGGCTACATTGAAATTTATTCAGATCTGACTCCTCACCTACCGTCTGGAATACCATTCGAATGGTAGTAAGGGAAATAATATTAGGAACCTCTCAAGCTTTCCCCAACCCTATTTCCGGCCACCTCTCAGATCTCCGTCACCGTTGCGCCGTACCGTGCACCGCCGCCGTAGGCGTGCTCGTCGTCGTGCAGCGAACCCAGGGCCACCAGCCACTCGCGGTGAGACGTTGTTGCTTGCCGTGGAGAAGGCCTTGAAGGTTCGTGAAGAACCCATGGCTACCCCTCTCGTTTTCTTTCCCAGATCCGTCTGTCTCCATCGCCGGTGGAAGTCACCATCACCACCAGTTGGTGCACCGTCGCACCCTAATCCATTAGCCACCGGTCACGCGCGCTATCGAGCCGCCCATCGCCGGCGAAAACTCGTTGAAGGTTCGACATAACAAACCCTAATCGTCGCCTCTGTCTCCTCTAAATTTTTGTCTTTGCCGCCGTCACCTCGTGTTGTCGTTGGTACGGCTGAGTTCACCGCGTCGAGCTGTGCAAAACCCAGCCGACCGCTTGCCCGTCCGACGCAGGCAAGCTCCTCGTCGGGGTATCGTCGTTTTTTTTGTCGTTCGAGTGCGTGATAGGTAATTTCCGATAGATTTCCAGCTTTTTTCGCGTTATATTTGTATAGGTTGAAATCGTGGTTGATCGATCTATATTTTTATTGTAGAATCGTGTCCGTCGAGATCTCCGGCAACCATTTTTTCCAACGACCTGAGATTTTGGGTACGTGAACCGACTGGACCGGTTAAATCGGTCGACCCATGACCCTGACCCGAACCGTCCTGACCTGAGTCCGACCCAAACCGCCTCTAACCCACAACCCGAGGTAAGTCAACTCGTCCGAGTCAGCTGAGTCAACTCGTCCGAGTCAACCCGAGTCAACTCAGTTGACCTTATCAGTTGACTGCTGACGTCAGTGTTGACCTGCTGACATCAGCGTTGACTTTGACCCTGTTGACCTACTGACTTCAGCGTTGACTTTAACCGTTGACCAAAAAGTCAACTTTTCCAAAAATCTCTATTTTATGTTTTTCGACGTTCTGAGTCCGTTTTTGAAGCCCGTTTTGCAAAATTTTGATCCGAAAGCCTCCGAATCTGACCTTGAGCCTGAACTTGTTTATGTACTTAATTATTGGTTAAGAGCTTGTGAGTAAGGTCTGATCTTGGAATTTGTGTAATTGAAGGTATTCTCGGTTCCTTAGATGCAATGCTGAGGAATGTCGAATTCGGGTTCGAGGGTATTCGAATGTCGTATCATGAATCGACTGATGTAGCTCAGAGTTAATGTAATACACTACTACCCTTTGTATGCTTTATGTACATGTCGATATCCGGTTAACGCATGCATGCTTATGATGAAGTGTTTTGTAAACTCTGCTTAAGCCGAATTAGATTTGAGAAATAAGTATGAATATTATTAAAACCAAAATGTTCGAATAAAAATACTAATAGAACAGAAGTATCGAAAGTTAATAGTAATAAATAATACAGTTAAATCTGCAACTCGATCAATGGAGTCTAAGATTCAATGCCCATAATATGTAATAAAGGATATTGGATATGAGATTACAGAAATGCCCTTAAGGTATAAGAATGACTAAAGTGCCCCTGATAAAGGAAGTGACCCGAAATCTGCATTCGAATTGATTAAAAAAAATTACCCTACCTAAGATGTATGTTTTATTGGAAAAGACTTCGGCATCATTATTCAAATGCGTGTGATACTAAAAGAAACTTGGATTTTTCCCCCGAGCTTTGTATAACACATGAAGCTGAATTTACTGGAATTATCGTTGTATTCTTGAGCTGGTCCTTACGACAATAATGGATGAATTAATTGGAATGATCGTAATGACCAAAAAGACTGTAGTGCCTTCGAGCACCGAAATTCTTAATTAATCAGAATGACAATTTTACCCTTAATTTCTAAAATGAGTAAATCGTCTGTAAGGACTGAAGGGATCAAAACGACTTCATCTCTACCGAGTACGTAAACGATGGAGGTGCTAAATAGTAAATTTTGACAAAAATGGTGGATTTATCCCAATTTTCAGAATGACTGAAAAGCCTTTTTGAGTTAATTAGGCAGTTATGCATTTGATGAAATTCTTGGATTTCTAATAAGACTTTAAGGGCTAAAGTGCCCCTAAGTGTTAGGAAGCACACTCATGTATGTTAATCACTCCTGATATTAGTATAAGGTTGGAAGTTTTCCGCACAAAATATAAGTTCGGCTACTCTATGGCAAGTCATGTGGTGAATTATGAAAGCAACCGTTCAAATATATATATTAAATATTGTAAATCGTCATTTTATCATTTCTGGGCTAAATTACAAAATCACCCCTGATAATTAAAAGACTAAAATGCCCTCGTTGGCCAAAGTAATTAAGATAGCCCTGAATGTATCCGATATCGTGAAAGATCTTGACATAGAAATCTCCGAATGCCTGATTGGAAGCCTGATTAGCAAATACAATTTCCTAAGCGACCGTTTATGCCTTGTTGGTACAAATTACCAAAATGTCCATATGTGATAAAATGACCATAATGCCCTTGTATGCTTAAATGATTAAATAACTCATGATGCGTTTAAACTCTCAAAGATCTTGATGTATCACCTCCTGAATATCTTAGTTAAACCGTTAGTATGAACCCCTTTTAATAGGGGCCACGTTTCAGAAATCCGTTCAAGTTGTCAATAGTTTAATGTGTCCCTTTCTGTAAATGCCAAGTATCTCCAAGAAATGATATTTCCCACCTAGTGTGTTCCATCTGTGATATATTGTAACCCCCTTAACCCGGCCTAGACGGTTGACCCGAATTAAGAAAGTCACACGGGGAAAACCAAAGTCAACCCGAAAGTCAACCTTGATTAACGACCCTTTTTTTTCTTTTTAAAACTTTTCTAGATGCATATTAAGCCTAATTGTGATCACACAAACATCATACCAAAAGATCACAAACATCAGAGATCAAACAGGGACTCAATTGAACAATTTACAACTTTAAGGACCAAATTGTAAATTCTGATAATTATAAGGACTTAACCCAAATTAAAGTTACCAACTTGAAATTAATCATGTTTCATACTTCTCTGTGAAATTTCAGCTCGAAAGGACTTCCCAAACTCATACAATTGCACAAACAAGTTTCAGGACCAAAACGCAAACAATCCAAAACACATAACTGCCAATGTCAGCCCCCAACGGTCAACCGTTCCGAAACGGGAGACAGCCCGTTTCGAAACGCGGGGCCGTTCCGAAACAGGCATAGCCCGTTTCGAAACGGGGGTCTGGCAGTGGCCTTTCCGTTTCGGAACGGCCCCTCCCGTTTCGGACGCCTGGGCACGATTAAGGCACCCGTTCCGAAACGGTAGGTGCTGTTCCGAAACACCCTGCCCAGATTGCTCCAAAACTCCACTTTAAACATACAATTACACAACCAAACATGCTCCAAATGTCACCAAACTTTACCAGCATGCGATTCAACATATATATAACATATTAGCATCATCAATTCAACCAAACATCATCATATGCAAAAAGCCCCAATTCTATAGGCATGCTTCCTACACAAGCTAGATATTCAAGCACCAAACTTACAAAACAAGCATATAAAGATCCAATCCAAAGACCAACAATCTTAACATCAAGAAACATACTTAGGGAGTACAAAATACCTCCCAAAACATACACATGGTTTCCCCATTGCCAAATCACCCAAAAGCTAAAATGTTTAACAAAAACCTTCCATACATTGAGCTTTACTTGCACTTGAATTCTTGCCCTTCTTGCTGCCCTCAAAAGGTCTCTAATGCTCTGCATTATTGAATCAAGGGAAAACGAAGAGAGCGTAAGCAAAAGCTTAGTGAGGAATGCTCAATAAAACCATCCAATAATGCATTTGTAAAACACTTTATTAAACATGCTTTAAACCATCATTTACACATGCTCAAAAGCTTACTTAAACATGCATCTCATGCATCAAATCATAACATGTCATATTGGCCACAAGTGATAAATTCCATTTCTTTAAAAACAAGTTCATCAACTTTCACCCCAAGGACTTTTAAACACCTTGGCCCCAAGGACTTTTAAACACCTTGGCCTATGGACTTTTAAACACCATAGATTGTATCACATCAAGGACTTTTAAACACCTTGATCCCAAGGACTTTTAAACACCTTGGCCATGGACTTTTAAACACCATGAAAAAGGATCACCTAAGGACTTTTAACCACCTTAGTGTCCACAACATGAACCATCCAAGGACTTTTAACCACCTTGATGTTCATAAGTAACAAGGCTCACTCAAGGACTTTTAACCACCTTAGTGACCTTAACATTTTAAAACCTCACTTGCCAATATACATCATTTTCATCACTTACATCACTGTTTTAAAGCATAAAACCAAGCCATATTCATCATGCATTTAAAAGCATTAAACCACATCATTTCAATGTACAAAAGCAAGGAACTCCTACCTAGAGTTACCTTCAACATATGGCTTACATCATCAGCAAAAACCATGCTAAAACATGCTTCCAAAACAGTATGTAAAACATGCAAATAATCATTTTGCAACACAACAAAATCATGGCCACCACTAGAGAGAAATTCCGAAAACTTACGCTCGAGCTTAGCAAAGTTGTTTAGACTTAAACTAAGCTCCCAAGACATTGGTTTCAAAGCCGAAAACCCAATTTCACTCACCGATTCCACTTCGCCACTTGCCGAAGCACGAAATCAAGCTTCCGAATCAACAACTCTTGGATCCAAAGATGCCTCCCCTGATTAAACACATTAAAGCAGAGGTTTAATGCATCATCAAGCATCAAAAGCTTCAATGAAAGCACTCAAACTCGTTGCTCTCATTCCCACTCCAATTTCGGCCACCAAACACAACCGAAATTGCACCAAAACCACCTCCCAACAAAGCCCAGCCATAAACCAGCAAAACCTTACATCCATTAACACCATAAAACATCTAAAAACAACCTACAAACATCCTTATACCTCCAGCAACAACAGATCCACAAGATCACCACAAAAACATCCAAAAAACATAAGCTAAACTTAGGAAACTCAACCTATCCGGGATTGCATTAATCAAAACTCATTTCCTTATCAATTTAGAGTTCATTTAACATCAAAAACACATCTCAAATCACAGATCAATCAGATCTAACGAAAAATCATGAAAAACCATCAAATCTTGCATTATAAGCCAAGATACAATTCCAAACTCAAAAGCCTTTAATTAAACATCAATCAAGATTTGATAACTTGGGAATTTCAGTAAAGAACTGATAGTTTAGAGGAGAAGGACGTTCTTACCTCCAAACTTGTGTTTCTCCACTTTTTGGAATGAAAATCCTTGTTGAAACACTTATCAATTGAAGAGATTTGAAGATACAATGATTTGGAATCAAATGAGAGTTGAATGGAGGGATTTAGGTGAAGAAATCAGATCAAGTTCTCTGGAAAAGTAGTGTTTGGTTTGAGAGAAAATGAGAGAAAGAAAGTTTAGCAAAGTTGGTTACAAAATCCAAAAATAGCCAAAATGGCTTCCCTCCAATTTTAATAACCTTTAAAATCAGATTTTAGACTTAAAATATCTTAGAAAAATCTGGAGAAATCATATTTGGATTAATAGCTCCTTAAGGATTCAAAGTTTCAACTCTTTATAAAACAGTCACCAAACTTTCAAAATTTACATTTTGGTCACTAGCCAAAATGTCATACTTCCAAAACCCATTTTTCAAAATTGATTTCACAGTTCACTTAATTATATTAAAAGATGATTTTAGAACATTTTTCCATATTTTTAATGCAACCCGAACTAGGCTTTCCTAATTTCACCTCTTTAGATTCGAACAGCACTTTGACCAAACCGGTCAACGCCCAGAACTTCTAAGCCCAAAACCGGGGCGTTACATATATTTTGTTGAATGGATTATATAATGACTTAATCATGAACAATGTTATGTTTGATAAACATTTCAATTGTTATTGAGATTGCATCACTATGTTGGAAAATGAGATGAAATGATGAACCAGATATATGATTACATTTTCTGCCTACTTGATGTATGTCTGCTCAATATGCATACTTGTTATGTGATTGCTTGATCTATGATGGTATTACCTGATTGTCTGATGAACTTGATAGTATGATCTGTTAGCTTGACATGTGATGGTACAATCTGTTTGCATGATGAATGATGAAAATGTCTGTTCTGCTCAATGGTATGCCCGTTTATCTGTCAAAATCATTGTTGAGTTGTGTGGGGCTCGATTCGTTCAACCGATGTTGCTCACCAAGTGGTGGAGAGGTGGATTTTTGGGTGTTAGGGTTTAGGAAGCTAGAATGGAAATTAACATAATGATTTATAGTGGTTCAACCTTCTAACCAAGGTCTACATCCACTACCTTAGCTCCCCACTAAGGATTTCTCAATCAATCCACTATTGATTCGTCCCCTTTTCTAGGCTTAGGAGGTAACCCTTACAACCGATCAAGCTTCTACCCAAAGCCTTGATCAAAACCCTTTTTTACAAAGAGATAAACAAAGCAAACTTAAAACCCTCTAATAGGTGTTTGTTTGCACAATTAAGCACTCACCCAAAACCTAAAACACTTGAGCAAATTTGACAATTTTGGCTCACTAGTGTTTGTCTATACAAGAAATGACAAATTAAGCACTAAGACAATTTCTTGATCATTTGATGTTTGACAATATGAGCATTAGCCTTCTCTTGATGCTTGGAGGTCCCTTTTATACTCTCAAATGAGTTTGTAGCCGTTACTAGCCGTTGGGATCAAATTGGAGCCGTTGAGGACTTTAATTCCCACCATAAATGCAGTTCTGCAGCTCTCCATTTCGAAACGCTCGAAGCCGTTTCGAAACACTCTCAATGTAGAAAGAGTCGTTGCAGTCTGTTAGGGTACCCGTTTCAGAACACCCCCTTGCCGTTTCGAAACGCGTATCGAAACGCTATAAGCCCGTATCGAAACGCCTGTATTTGAAAGTTGGTTGGGAAAGAGCCGTTGGGTTTTATGACCGTTATGGTCAATGCCACGTAGGCGTATCGAAACGGCCTAGCCCGTTTCAAAATGCTGGGCAAAAATCCTGTCCAAGGAAAGCCCGTTTCGATACGAGTATCGAAACGATTTTGCCACTGGAATCCCCTGTTTTGAAACACGTGTTTCGAAACACCTGGACAATTTTGTTTAGATTGGACTTTAGAAATGTTTTAAATACTTTTTAAATCAGTCCAAAACATTTTTCAATTATTATATCAAAACATTAGTTCTACAATCTCCCCCCTTTTTGATATAATAAAACTCACTTGAAAAATTGTTTGGGATTCTCCCCCTTTAACTTTAAAAATGTGAATAAGAGATTAAAATTTTTAATTCAAATAGAGCTCCCCCTTATTCATTTGAAAATTCAATTTTCAAACCATTTCTCCCCCTTTTTGTTATATCAAAAAGAATTTAAAACATTAAGTTCAAAATAACACTAGAGGTAAAAAATTGACAAAAATATGAATTTGGTTTTAAAATGGCTCTCCCTTACTCAAAGCATCATTAAAAATGTTAGTCCAACATTTATGATCATCTAGTTGAATAAACTAAAAATAAAACAAATTAATGCTAAAACAACTAGATTTTTACCAACACTTGAACTCAAGGGAGGATGTGAAGCCTTCCTTCTTCAAGTGTTCTTCCTTGTGTGCATGGAGCTCCACCTCATTGATTGACTTGTTGAACATCTCCATCACACCTAGCAATAGACAATCAAGTAATCTTTGGTATCCAAATTGCTTTGGATCCATGAACGTTAGTAGCACAAATTTTAGTCCCCTTTGGAATCCATTTTTCAATGTCATCATTTTCAATTGAAGTACTAAGTCCTTTTGGGACCCAAATACTTCTAAAACATTTTCCTTTAATAAATCTAGGGGCACTAGATTGTCTAACATAAAAATTTGATTTTCCAAAATTGTTTTTCTCTTCAAGCTCTTTGGAAATCAAATCTTTTTCTTCTTGAACTTTTTGAAGCAATTTTTGTAAATCAAAACATTTTAATTCAAACTCTTCAAGTTTTGCTTCAAGTTCAAGTTTGGTTTTAGAAAGCAAATCATTTTGAATTTTTAACTTTGAAATCATTTTTTTGTTTTTCAAAATGTGGCTCTTAAAATCTAAAACCAAATCATCATAGGCATCTTGTAATTCATCAAAGGAATAAGAACATGAAGTAGATGAATTAGAAGTTACCCTTGAATCTTCTTCGATGACCATAAGGCAAAGGTTGGCTTGTTCATCGTCGGTGGAGTCCTCATCACTCCAAGTAGCCACATGTGCCTTCTTCTTATGGCTTGAAGTGCTTGCCCTCTCCTTTCTTTTAGGTTCTCGTTCAAGCTCTCTCAAGGCTTTCTTCATGAACGGGGCACACTTCTTGAAGAGATGAACTATCTCTTCACCTTCATCCTCCTCTTCACTTGAGTAGACATGATGGCAAGTGGAGGATTTGAGAGCCATGGCACTTGCATTGATGTCAAGCCCTTTGATTTTCTTCTCTCCCATAGCTCTAATTTCTTCCCTCTTCTTCTCATCCTCTTTGTTCTTCTTCATGATTTGATGAGTAAGGAGTGACCCCATAAGTTCATCAAGCTTCAAAGTCTTCAAATTTTTGGCTTCGATGATGGCGGTCCTCTTTGAGTCCCATGACTCGGGAAGTGAGTAGATGAGCTTTCGGACAAGCTTCTCCTCCGGGATGGCTTCTCCATAACCTTTAAGACCGTTGGTGATGGTGGAGAACCTATCAAACATCTTCTCGATGTTCTCTTCCGGATCCATCTTGAAGTTCTCATACTCTAAGGTTAGGAGCCCAATCTTGGTCTCCTTGACTTCATCGGTTCCCTCGTATGTGACTTCAAGCTTGTCTCATACCTCCTTGGCACTCTCACAAGAAGACATCTTCTCATAGATGGATGGGCCAAAAGCACAAAATAAGATGTGCAAGGCCTTGCAATTTAGCTCCATCTTCTTGCGATCGTCGGCACTCCACTCCGCTTTGCTTCTTTGAGGCACGAACGGACCATCTTCAACTATATCCCATAGCTTGTAATCTCTAGATTTGATGAAGAACTTCATCTTTGTCTTCCAATGGGCATAGTGGGTTCCGTCAAAGAAAGGCGGTTTGTCGATAGATTGTGCCATTTGAGCCGGTTGATGAACTAGTGATCGAGCTTGCCGGATCTTCTCAAAAGGATGTGAATCCCCTTCGATTGAGCCAAGCTCTGATACCAATTGTTGAGTTGTGTGGGGCTCGATTCGTTCAACCGATGTTGCTCACCAAGTGGTGGAGAGGTGGATTTTTGGGTTAGGGTTTAGGAAGCTATAATGGAAATTGACACAATGATTTATAGTGGTTCAACCTTCTAACCAAGATCTACATCCACTACCTTAGCTCCCCACTAAGGATTTCTCAATCAATCCACTATTGATTCGTCCCCTTTTCTAGGCTTAGGAGGTAACCCTTACAACCGATCAAGCTTCTACCCAAAGCCTTGATCAAAACCCTCTTTTACAAAGAGATAAACAAAGCAAACTTAAAACCCTCTAATAGGTGTTTGTTTGCACAATTAAGCACTCACCCAAAACCTAAAACACTTGAGCAAATTTGACAATTTTGGCTCACTAGTGTTTGTCTATACAATAAATGACAAATTAAGCACTAAGAAAATTTCTTGATCATTTGATGTTTGACAATATGAGCATTAGCCTTCTCTTGATGCTTGGAGGTCCCTTTTATACTCCCAAATGAGTTTGTAGCCGTTACTAGTCATTGGGATCAAATTGGAGCCATTGAGGACTTTAATTCCCACCATAAATGCAGTTCTGCAGCTCCCCGTTTCGAAACGCTCGAAGCCGTTTCGAAACACTCTCAATGTATAAAGAGCCGTTGCAGTCTGTCAGGGTACCCGTTTCGAAACGCGTATCAAAACGCTATAAGCCCGTATCGAAACGCCTGCATTTGAAAGTTGGTTGGGAAAGAGCCGTTGGGTTTTATGACCGTTATGGTCAATGCCACGTAGGCGTATCGAAACGGCTTAGCCCGTTTCGAAACGTTGGGCAAAAATCCTGTCCAAGGAAAGCCCGTTTTGATACGAGTATCGAAACGATTTTGCCACTGGAATCCCCTGTTTCGAAACGCCCTAAGGTGTTTCGAAACACCTGGACAGTTTTGTTTAGATTGGCTTTGAAAAACATGAAAAAACCTTTTAAAAGCTTCCCTAAACATAATTTCAAGTTGTTTGGACTTTAGAAATGTTTTAAATACTTTTTAAATCAGTCCAAAACATTTTTCAATTATTATATCAAAACATTAGTTCTACAATCATGAATCTTCTGGTTTTGATACTCTAAATAGAATACGTCTGTTACATGTATTTTGTTACTCATGTCTGAAATCTGAATACCGATTGTCATCTGGGGTATACTGTTGGGTTATGTTATGAAGTCTCTGTTGGTACAGCCCTGATCAAGCTGGTAAATCCTTATGGACTCAAGGTCTCCCCTTGAGTGGGTACCGATGCTTTAGCACGGGTAAATCCTTATGGACCTAAGGCAGCCTCTTAGGTGGCACATATGTCCATCGGGCCTAGGGTAAGTCCTTATGGATGCAGTTCTGGGGGACTGCATATTGGTGTAAGGTTGGAGGGTAGTTACTAGTAAACCCTTGTATGTACTTAAACATTTGCATTGAATTGTTATGTGTTCTCATGATATGATTGGTATGCATTTATGCCTATTTTGATATGCACCTATTGGGACACACTAGACATTAAACTCGTTGTTTCCATCTTCGTAATCTATCAGCTTGTAAATTTCTCGTTTGTTACTCGATGAGTGAATAAAGAACAAGTACCATTATTCTCAAGTATAACGTTACCTTGAAATAACGGAAAGGAAAAGAGGACTGTTACTACTTGGAACATCATGAAAATGTTATGCCTACAATGTATCTGCATGAGCTTATAGCATCTTTTGGTAGTTCTGTATTACTGAGCTTTTCCAAGCTCACGTTGTTTCTACCATTGCAGGTTAAAAGAATATATCATAGTATAATGTTGACATCAGTGTTGGGAGTTCCCTCGGCGTTTCCTCTAGAGTACGGTATTGTATAGTTAGTGGGCATGTATGTCATGTATGTCACGTATTGTTTTATGATAGAGTCTGTAAAGCACTATCTGAAATTCTTGTTATGTGTTCACAAATGATTTTCTGAAATAGTATTTTAAACAGAAGTTGATTTTACAATTTAATAAGTGTTTTGAGGAAATAAAAATGTTTTTATGTGTATTTTTTTGTGGCTCGCTCTTGTGACCCTAATGTGACTTCCTAGGATCCGTTGTAACGCATAGGTGGGTCTAAGGGGTTACAGAGTGAATGCAAAGATTGATGGGTTGAAGTGATCAAAGATGAACTTCAATCCCTCTATGATAACCATACCTTTGAGTTGGTGAAACTGTCTAAGGGCAAGATAACTTTGAAGAACCAGTGGGTTTACAGGCTAAAGCAAGAAGAAAAGTCTCTATCTCTATGATACAAAGCTAGATTGGTCGTCAAGGGTTATACTCAGAAAAAAGAAATTGATTTTGAAGAAATATTTTCTCCAGTTGTGAAGATGTCCTCTATTAGAACTATATTGAGATTGGTAGTTTGTTATGACTTAGAGGTTGAACAAATGGATGTGAAAACTACTTTTCTTCATGGTGATTGGGAGGAAGAGCTTTACATGGAGCAACTAAAGGGATTTGTTGCACAAGGAAAAGAGGAATATGTGTGCAGGTTGAAGAAGAGCTTGTATGGTTTGAAGCAAGCTCTTATGCAATGGTACAAAAAGTTTGAGTCTGTTATGGGGGAGCAAGGCTACAAGAAGACTACTTATGATCATTGTGTATTTGTTAAGAGATTCTCTGGTGACAATTTTATTATTCTTTTGCTCTATGTTGATAATATGCTTATTGTTGGCCGCAATGATTCTAGAATTGACAAGTTGAAGCAAGAGTTGAGTAAATCCTTTACGATGAAGGATTTGGGGCCAACAAAGTAAATTTTTAGCATAAGATTGACACGTGATAGAAAGGCCAAGAAATTGTGGTTATCACAAGAGAGGTACATTGAGAAAGTACTTCAGAGATTTAGTATGGACAGAGCTAAATCAGTGAATACTCCTTTTGCTACGCACTTCAGATTGAGTGTTAAACATAGTCCTTCCACAGAAAAGGAGAAGAAAAAGATGCAGAAAGTTCATTACTCTTCAGCCCTGGGTAGTTTGATGTATCCAATGGTTTGCACGAGACCAGACTTGGCTCATGTTGTTGGTACAGTTAGTCGATTTCTTTCTAATCCAGGCAAAAAGCATTAGAATGCAGTGAAGTAGATCATGAGATATCTTTGTTGTAGTTCCAACTTGAAACTTTATTTCGGCAATGAGAAACATGTTCTTATTGGATATACAGATTTAGACATGGCCGAGGACATTAACTCGAGGAGATCTACTTCAGATTACTTGATCACTTATGCAGAGAGAGCTGTGGCATGGCAATCGAGATTGCAGAAGTGTATTGCCTTATCCACCACTGAATCAGAGTTCATTGCAGCGATCGAAGCGTACAAGGAATGCTTTGGATGAAGAAGTTTATTTATAAACTTGGTTTTACTCAGGAGAGGTATGTCTTGTATTGTGATAGCCAGAGTGCAATTTATCTTGGTAAGAACTCTACTTTTCATACTAGATCTAAGCATATTGATGTGGGGTACCACTGGATACGAGATGTCCTTGAAGCTTTGTTAGAGCTTGAGAAGATTCAAACTGATGATAATGGTGTTGATATATTGACGAAAGCCTTACCAAGAGAGAAGTTTGAGGCATGTTGTTTAACCTCCAGCATAGAGGCATTCCCTACATAGTTGGAGGGGGAGATTTGTTGGGTGTGGTTCTCACTATGTGGGGAACCCATCACCAGAAATTAGGTTGCAACTTAAAACATCATCAAAAAAATTGGTTGCAACTTAAAAAATCATCAGAAAATATGTTACAACTCATTATGTGTTGCTTATTTGTTAGAAAAGGTTCTGCCATGCATTTATTATTCTTCGTTTTTTGTGAAAAGCCATTTTATTTTTGGCTTGTTTTTGGGCAGCTTATATACAAAAAAAAATTGTAAAATTTGAAGACACAAAAAGAAGCTCACGTTTTGAGAGAAAAAATAAGGAGAAAAAATAGTGTTTTTTAAGTTTGGTGCAACAGTGATCAACTCCTCGATCAGAGGTTCATCTGTGGTTCGATTGAGCTGATTTTTTGACAGCAGCTAGACGACAAGGTGTTCTTGACTTTGTACGGTCAGATTTTTCATCCAAATCTTGTAGCGTCGGAAATACCCATTTTACAGGAGCTACATTTTTTTGTAATGTTCTCCATTTTTCTCTTCTTTTGCTTAAGACTACTTGTTATTAGCCTTGTTAGAATTGGATTCTTGTCGTAAGCTGGATATTGTAGTCTTTTAGTTGAACATTTGATTATAGTGAAGTTTTTTTTATCGGACTCTAAAGTCCCTTGGTTTTTACCCTTGATTTAGAAGGGTTTTCCACGTAAAAATTTCAGTGTCTCGTTTTATTGTTTTTGTGGTCGCATTGGTTGATTTGTGGTTGATTAGTGTTGCTAGGGAACATATATTGTGTTATTGTTGTTGCCATAATTATTGATATGAGTTATAGGGAGAGAAAGAACACCGATTGTGCTTCCACTTTGTTTCGGTTGTTCGGTTTCTTCCCCAACAATTAGAACCTAATTTTTTCCCAATATTTATTATTAGGAACATACTCTTAAAATTTAATTTTTTTAATACTTGTTATTAGAGACTATTTTTTGTTGCTAATACTTGTTATTATGAGGCCTACTTTTAAAATTCAATCTTTTCCAAAAACTTATTAATAGGGTCTACATTTTAGATTCACCCTAAGGCCACCAAAATTTCAAGAATGGGCTTAAATATGTATGAACAAATAATGCCTTGTATTCACATTAAGACTATAAAATAAATACATTTATTTCTTTAATAATATTCAATAATGATTTTAAAATTCCTAATTTAATGTTGGATTTGATAAATCTATGTTCTTATATTTTTCAACTATATACTATATTATAACTTAACTATTTATTCATAAATCATAACATAATCATTTGATTCTCATCTTTCACATTATAAATAAAATCAAAATTCGCAAATTCAGGTTTTTATACGTAACGTAACATATATGAATTATGAACTGTGCCTTCCAATCGCATATAGGAAGGCAGCAGCATCAAGACAAATATCTAGAAAACGATTCGAATTCCATATAATCATTGGGAAAACATGTATTGCATTATATGTTGGGACACCCAGATTAGGGTTTTCAAATATTCTTAAAATCCGAAGTACAAAGATCAGCTTAGCTGTTTCCTAATGTTTTCTCATATTTTATATAGATTTTTGGGGCATTGCAGATACCTTATTGGTGGAAGTGGGCAATCAGACTTTCAGTCTCTTATTTATTTATTTTTTAAGTTTAAAAGGTGATGCCAAACAATGAGTTTAGGTCCGGATGCATGCAACTTAACCCACCCTTTCTCAATTGGTAGGTTCTTTCTGCCATTCTAAAGGCTAGAATCCAGATAGTGGACCGCAAACATTCTAAAATTGCAAAGTGGTTGAAATTAAATTTAGGGTTTATGCTCTGCTCATCAAACAAAAACCATTTGTTTTTTTCTATCTTTATTTACGTTTTAATACTAAAAAAATCAAACCCTAAACTCTAAATCTAAATTTTAAATTTTATATCATAAACTCTAACTTAAAAATTACACCTTAAACCCTTAAATTTCAATCTTAAATCTTATTTTTAAATCATAAGCTTATTTTTTTAGTGTTGAGTATAAATAAAAAAATAATGATTTCTGTTACTCGTCATGTAAGTTTCTTTTAAGGATTTGTATTTTTAAGTGAAAATTTTATAGTATACCGTACCACTATTTCAATACTTGCCGGCTTTATATATTTAGAATGGGATTGGATTCGATTCTTGATATATATATATATATATATCATTATGAACTAGACTTGTGTTTGGTTACAGTGTCATTGATCAACTCAAATAAATAATGGTTTACTTTGCAAGCTTTTACATGCACCTTTTGCTATAATAATAATAATAATAATAATAATAATAATAATAATAATAATAATAATAGCTTAAACGTAATTTCTTTGTCATTTAGCTGTTATCTGTAGTTGATTTGGCAGAAATCCAAGTCATTGAAAATAAATCATTTTGCCACGTGATATGTGTGTTTAAATAATTTTAAAGGTAAAAGGTTTTCTTTTCTCCTCTCTTTTAAAGGTTTCACACTGTGTGAAGCGAAGGTGATCGGTAAAATTAGTCATTAAGTGTCATTTTATTATGGATTATATTTTAATACACAAGATGTGTAAAAAAAATTACACATAATTTTTTTATAAAATTTAAAACTTAAATCTCAAAACTTAGCACCCTAAAACTTAAACCTTAAACTCTAAACTTTAAATTTTAACCATAAACCTTAAATTCTACACCTTACACACTAAACCCCTAAACCCTAAACTCTAAATTCTAACCATAACTCTAAAATTGAAATGCTTGTAGAAACTTTAAAAAGTTTAATATTAAAGTATTTTCCTTTTATTATTTCAAAATTATTTATTTTGGACCTAAATTTCATAATTCAATTCTTATTTATTCCCACCCAATCTTCAATATTGTTGATTAACCATATAAATGGAAAAATGATGAGTGTACAATAAATGTCATATATTTATATACACTACTAATGCTATACATTGATATATACTACTATTTTTTCAATTTTAAATAAATTCTCTTACATAAATTTTTAGGACCCACCACAAGATTTAATTTTAACTTAAAAATAATGTTAAAATTATCTTTTTTAAATTGGTATAACAAAAATTTAATCCTCAACTTTTAAACTTTGTTATAATTTAGCCACCATCTTCATCACCACTATTTTTTCTCTTAAAATTTAACTTTTTTCTCTTATTTATTTTTTAAAATTTTAAACTTTGTTATAATTTAACCCTCAACCTTTTAACTTTGTTATAATTATTGACATTTTGGCCCTCATTCTTTTTTTAAGATAAATTTGGCCCTCAACCTATATATTTTTTTCAAATTACTCATTCTTTAATTATCATGTTGATTAGACCATTAAAAGTTTAACGGTGATAATATGACATATACATGTGATGATACATTTTAAATGATATGTAATCTAACTTGTTACATACTTACATGTATAATAAAATTTTATTTAAATTTAAAGGCTTAAGGGCTCGAGAACCCCCTAAACTTTCAAACAAAATCAATTAAGCCCTTAATGTTTTTTGCACCCAATGTCACCCTCAAACCCCAAAAATTAACCAATCCGACCCTTTGACTAACGGTTTTCGTCGTTGACTATTACGATGCTGATGTGACAGTTTATGGTGCTGACTTGGCGGTTCACGGTGCTAACATGGCAGTCACATGTGAATGATGACATGTCTAGAGGGGCTTAATTGATTTTGTTAGAAAATTCGAAGGCTTAATGTAACACCCGGGTTTAGGGGTCGGGTGAAAATAATATTTTAATATTATTTTGGGCTCGGTTTTATAATTAAAATAATCTTTTAAGTTCGGGTTTCAAAAATAAATATTTTACTTTGGACCAAATTGGATGAATTACAAATTGTAGAGTTTTTTTAAAGAATAAAGGAGATATCCATTCATTAATGGCCATTTTGTAATTAGCCCAACTTTTGATTTTAAACCCCCCCTTTTATCAAATAGCCACTATTCACTCTCCTCTCCAACACAACCAACGTGAAAGAGAGCTTCAACACTCCTTCCACTATCCCATCCCATTTCTCCTTCGATTCAACTCGTTTTTGAAAGGTAACATCATTTTTTACTTCTCCTCAACCTCCTCTCTTCAAAAGTACACTTAGTTTTCATTTTCGTTAAGGTTTTGGAAAATGGAGTTTTTGGAGATTTTGATTAAAAATGGTAACTTTATGTTGTTAAGCTTAATGTTTTGATTCAATGTTGTTAGTTATGAAGTCTAGGAGCTAAATGGTACCACATATATGAATTTTTCTTGGTTTTAAACAAATTCCCGAAATTGGGTTTGAATGGGGTTTTTGAAGGGTTTTGGGGGTTGTTTAAGGTTGAAATTGATAGGCCATTGATAGTGCTATGTTTGGGGGTTGATTTGGGATCATTTGTGGGTGTAAAAAGTGTTGGAAACGTGGGTTTTGGATGAGGCTTTGGGGCTGCCCGAGTTTGGTTAAATGTGGGGTTGTTCATGGCTTGAAATAGTGTGCATTGTGTTTGAATTGTGTTCCGGGTTAGTACTTTGATTCTTGGACTGATTTGGATGTTGTTTGAATTGTATTGAGGTTGTTTAGAGGCGAGAACTTGTGTCGGTGAAGCATCGGGAAGAAATCCGGAAGCTTGAGGGTGGTTGCTTGCTTGGTAATTGAGCTTGGAAGCTTAGGTGAGTGGTTAATGTTTTAAAGTGGTTTAAATGTTTGGTTCGAGCATGTGGACTAGGTCGGGCTTGGTAGACCCACCTAGAGTTAGGATTGGGGTGGTAGCCCAATCCTAAACTTAAACTAGAGCCATTGGTTGAACTTGTATTTGATGAATATGCCTCGTAATATTTGTGATGTGATGATTTATGTATAATGTGTTATACATGTGAGATGAGGCATGATTTGTGATGCATTATGATATGCATGTGAATGGTTCATGATTGTGATCATGGTGAGTACGTGCTAAGCACGGAATTGGTTATAATGAATAATGTGGATTGAGTTAAATGTTGGCACTAGTATGTTTGAGTACAAATGATTGATCATTAGGATGTTAGTGTGCACACATGAGTCTAAATTCGCACGTGGCCTTGGTGGCGTTGAGTCACCAAGGAGGAGTACGGGTTCGCCCGGAAATTGTTATATATATATTAGTCGATGATGAGTGGAATCCCATCGACGGGGCGTGAGGATGAGTGGAATCCCCTCCGCGAGACCGGTGATGAGTGTAATCCCACCGTGAGGTAAAGTGGTTGTTGGATGTGAGCTCCAACGTGTTTATCCGCGTATTCGGGTCATAGCTAGGTGCCAATGTTGATTGATATGTATATCAATGCGTTGTGGAATGTGATCTCTATTTGGATGTTTATATGTGATTACATATGTTGTGAATTAGAGCTTGTTGAGCATGGCATATAATTGGATATTGTTCATGTATCTTTAACTTTTGGCTCTTGAGGATCTTTGGTAATTATGCATTTACCTTGGTTGAGATCGTGCTTGGACCCTGCATTGTCGAGGTTTGCTTTTAAAGAGCTTACCCTCGCTAAGCTTTATTGCTTACGCTCTCTCTTTGTTCGACAATGTAGATCCTTAGTTCGTGGGTTGCTAAGTGCAAGAAGGGGGCCTCCAAGTGTGCTTTGTGGTGCTTGTTTAGCTACCAAGTATGAACATTTTAATTATGATGTAATGGTCAAGCAATGGGACATGTAATCGTGTTATGATGTTTTTGGATTATGTTGTTGATGTTGTTGCTAGGAGCATGCTAGACTCCTTTATATGCTTTGTTGGTTGGGATTTAAATGCCACGTTGCTTGTAAACCATATTGGCCTTTACCTAGCTTGTTTTGCCTAAGTGTTTGCAATGTTGAAGCTTAATACCTTTAATGCTATGTATAGATGTATGGCTTTGTGATGTTGTTGCCTCTAGTGTTTAGCCTTGTTGTATTGATGTTCAAGCATGCTTGTTATGTTGGTTTGCCTTAGGATTGAGGTTAGTGTGATGTTTGAGGTTTTAGAGGGGTTTAGGGACATCCTTGTGCCATAAACCAGCTAAAACCAGTCTGCAGACAGAGGGCGTTTCGAAACGGGCTACCCTGTTTCGATACGGTCCCTTTGTTTTTGGCCCGGCGTTTCGAAACGTGTAGAGACCGTTTTGGTACATTTTCGCTACTGAAATTCTGAGAAAATGACTAGATTGAGGTGTTCCGAAACGGGTCTAAGAGTTTCGAAACGGTCAAAATCTCGTTGACCACGAGAAGTTGACCATGGAGGGTGTTTCGGAACGGTTGACCTCCGTTCCGATACGACCTCTTCGTGTAGGCTTAGAACCATTGACCAGGTCAAGGCGTTTCGATACACCTTGAGGGTGTTTCGAAACGGCCTGCTTAATCAGTTAAAAATGGACTGTTTTGCTTAGGTTGATCGAGTTATTGTTTTATGAATGCTTGTCTTTCCGCTGCTATGATCACATAGGATTCGAATGAGCCTTTAGAAAAGATTAAATTAAAAAGAAATTTTCTGGGTCGTTAACCGAGGAGGAACCTTAACGGGTTTCGCTTCAGTTTTTCCCGTCTGGCCCACTCGGACCGGTCAAGCGTCCGGACCGGGACGAGGGGGTTACACTTAATTGATTTTGTTAAAAAAATCGAGGGCTTAATTAATTTTGTTAGAAAGTCTGAGGGCTTATTTAATCTTTAATAAAAAATAAAAATAAAAAATGATTTGAATTAAATTTAAATATTAAAAATATAAAGGAATATTATAATACTAAAAATATTAAAATATATTAAAAATATCAATAAACTTTTAGAGATATAAAGTTACATTTTTTAATATAAGAAGAATTCTTCTTTGACCATGGAAATGGTCTCACTATAAAAAAAAGCTTTGATTTTCTTATGATATTACTGTTTGGATGCATCGAACAAGATGAAGTTTATTGTTTGATTAGATGGGAAAAAACTCTTTAGTAAAGTCTAGCACTATATAATCCTTATTTACCGCAAGAGTGTTTCTTAATTTTTTTTCTAACTTGAATTCCATGAAACCTGGTTTAATCAAATAAATGGTATGTAACTATATTGTGATATGGATTTGCATCATATGTATTAGAATGTACTTAAGATTTTACACAACTTATTAGGTTAGATGTAACCCCCTCGTCCCGGTCTGGTCGGATGACCGATCTGAGTGGGCCACACGGGGAAAACCGAAGTGAAACCCGTTAAGGCTTCCCCTCGGTTAACGACCCAGAAAATTTCTTTTTATTTTATCTTGTCTATAGGCATAATTAAACCCTATCTAAAGTACAACAGCGGAAGATACAAACAAGGTAACATACTCCGACCAACAAAAACATTAAACAGCTCATTTTAGTCCTTTACAGCAGGTCGTTTCGAAACGCCCTTAGGGTGTTCCGAAACGCCTTGACTTAGTCAACAGGCCAGGGTCAACCATAGGGTGACCGTTTTGAAACAGGGGTGACCCGTATCGAAACGACCCTAACGGTCAACTTCTCGTGGTCAACGAGATTTGACCGTTTCGAAACATCAAAGGCCCGTTTCGGAACGCCTTTATCTCGTCAATTTCTCAAAATTCCAGTAGCAAAAATGTTCCGAAACGACCCCCATCCGTTTCGAAACGGCAGGCCAAATGCAAAGGGACCGTTCCGAAACAGGGTGGCCCGTTCCGAAATGCCCCCTGTCTGCAGACTCGTTTTGGCTGTTTTAAGGCACTAGGGTGCCCCAAAACACCACCAAAACACACTTCAACAACAAAACACTTAAACCTAAGGCAACCCAACTATAGTAGCATGCTTTAACAAGATTAGGACGAGTCTAACACTAAGGCAAGACATCACAAATCATGCATTCATACCACATCATTCAAACATAAAGCAACCTCCAAGGCACAAGGCTAACATTCCTAAAAAGCAATATAGGCATGGGTTACATTTCAACATAGCCACACAAGCCATTCAAAAGCAAGGTATCAAGGAGTCTAACAAGCTCCTAAACAACTACCAACTATCCATCAAAACAACACATGTCCCATTGCTCAAACTATTACATGTTCAACATTAAAAACTCATACTTGAAGTACTCAAGGCTAATAACCACACTTGGAGGCCCTCCACTTGCTCGAGCAACCCGCGAACTAAGGATCTGCAATGTTGAACAAAGAGAGCGTAAGCTATAATGCTTAGTGATGGTAAGCTCTAAAAACAAACCTCAACATTGCAGGGTCCGAGCACGATCTAGCCAAAGCATTACACAAATATACCAAGGGTCCACAAGATAAAGATGCATGAGCAATATACCATATAAATGCCATGATTATAAGCTCAACTCTACAATACATGTAATCACACTCAAGCATCCCATTAAGGATCATAAACCTCAACATATTGTTACACATATCCAACAACATTGGCACCTAGCTATGACCCGAATACGCGGATAGACATGTTGGAACTCACATCCAACAACCACATTACCTCACGGTGGGGTTACACTCATCACCGGTCTCGCGGAGGGGATTCCACTCATCCTCACGCCCCGTCGATGGGATTCCACTCATCACCGACTATATTTAAATACAATTTCCGGGCAAACCCGTACTTCTCCTTGGTGACTCAACGCCACCAAGGCCACGCGCGACTTTTGACTCATGTGTACACACTAACATCCTAATGATCGATCATTTGTATTCAAGTATACTAGTGCCAACATTTACTCATTTCACATTACTCATTCGAATCATTTCCGTGCTTAGCACGTACTCACCAACAACCATCATTATGCATGTCTCAAGCATTACAAGTCATATTCCACCTCACATGTATAATACAATATACGCAATCATTCATATCACATTTCATACGAGACATACACAACCACATAAATGAGTTCATCCAAAGGCTCTAGATCAAGTTTAGGATTAGGCTACCACCCTAATCCTAACTCTAGGTGGGTCTACCAAGCCCAACCTAGTCCATATACTCGAACCAACTATTTTAAAACCATTTAAAACAATTAACCACTCACCTAAGCTTCCAAGCCCAAAGACCAAGCAAGCGACCGTCTTCAATTTCCCGGATTCACTTTCGATGCTTCACCGATGTCCAAACCCGATTCTAATCAATCCCAAACACAAACAAAACATTCACAATCAATATCTCATCATCGAAACTAACCCGGATCAACATTTTCAAGCATCCAACACTCAAAAACAAGCCCAAAACAGAATTCCCGAGTAGCCCCTAAAACCCACTGAAATCTCCCAATTCAAGCATCCAAACAACCATCAATTACATCCAAAGCGACCCTCACATATCATACTAACACCAGCCCTCAAAACCCAACATTAAACTACCCCAAAAACCACTTTAAAACCCTCCAAAAACCCCCCTTGAAACCCAATTCCGAAAATTGCCCAAAATCATTTGAAATTCACATATGCTATACCATTTGACCTCTATATACCATAACTAAGCATATCAAATCAAAACATTTCATTTATCAACATAAAGATCTCATTTTTAATCAAAATATTCAAAACTTCCATTTTCTAAAAACTTCATGAAAACGAAAATAAAAGGTACTTTCATGGAGAGGGAGGTGAGGGGAAGTAAAAAATGCCATTACCTTTCAATTTGAAGTTGAAATGGGGGAGCTTTTGGATGGAATAGTAGATTGGGTAGAGAGCTCTTGTTTTCCCGTTGGTGAAGAAGAGAATGAATAGTAGATAGTTTGGGTGTTTTTGTTTTGTTTTAACTTAAAGGCACAAGGACCTTTTTGCCCTTAATGAAATGGGGTATTCACAAGGGCACACAATCCATGGCTATTTGGGATTAAATTACAAAACATAGTCAATCATTAAATTAATTAATTTGAAAACAAAAACCCGAAATTTTAAAGAATCATTTTGATTATAGAAACCGAGCCCAAATAATATTAAAATATTATTTTCACCTAACCCCTAAACCCGGGTGTTACAACTCTCCCCCACTTAAGGAAATTTCGTCCCCGAAATTACCTGGTGGAAACAAATACGGAAACTGCTCAACCATATCTGCTTTCCTCTCCCACGTGGCCTCTTCCACACCTCTATGTCTCCACAACACTTTGACCAACTCTATGGTCTTGCCACGCAACACCTTGCTATCAGAAGCAAGTATCTCGATGGGCTCTTCATTATAGGACAAATCCGGATTTAACTCTATCTCCTCAATGGGCATCACATGAGAAGGATCCGATCTATATCTCCTAAGCATAGACACATGAAGGACATCGTGGATCTTCTCTAACTCAGAAGGTAACCTCAAACGATAAGCTACAGGCCCAATCCGCTCAACTATCTCATACGGACCAATGAACCTCGGACTTAACTTGCCCTTCCGGCCAAATCTCATTACCTTCTTCCACGGGGATACTTTCAGAAACACTTTCTCACCCACTGAGTACTCAATCTCTTTCCTCTTCAAATCTGCATAAGACTTCTGACGATCGGAAGCTGCTTTCAAACGGTCACAAATCAACTTTACTTTGTCGGTAGTTCCCTTAAGCAAGTCTGGCATAGGTAACAATCTCTGACCTGTCTCAGCCCAACAAATCGGAGTCCTACATCGTCTACTATACAAAGCCTCATAAGGTGCCATCTGAATACTAGACTGATAACTGTTGTTGTAAGCAAACTCGACCAATGGTAAGTGCTTCTCCCAAGAACCCTGGAAGTCAATCACACAACAACGAAGCATATCCTCTAGAATCTGTATCACTCGCTCTGACTGCCCATCAGACTGAGGATGGTAAGATGTGCTGAAATGCAGACGGCTACCTAAAGCACTATGCAAGCAACCCCAGAATCTCGAAGTATATCTAGGATCCCTATCTGAAACAATAGACTTCGGAACTCCATGAAGTCTCACAATCTCACGGATGTACAAGTTTGCCAACTTGTCTAAGGAATCCGTAGTGTTCACTGCTAAAAAGTGAGCACACTTAGTGAACCTATCAACAATCACCCAAACAGAGTTCTTCTTCGAGGGAGACAAGGACAACCCCGACACAAAATCCATGGTGATCCTCTCCCATTTCCATTCGGGAATCTTCAAAGGCTGTAGCAAACCTGAAGGAACCTGATGTTCTGCCTTCACTCTCTGACAAACCATACAATGGCTCACATACTCGGCCACATCTCTCTTCAAACCAACCCAGAAGTAATCATTCTTCAAATCTCGGTACATTTTGGTACTATCCGGATGCATAGAAAAGGGACTCGAATGTGCTTCACTCAGAATCTGACGTCTCAACTCAACATCTTCTGGAACGACAATTCTATCTCTAAAGCACAACAAGTTCTCACCACTGAAACTGTACTCGGTCGGTTTTCCCTCGGCTATGTCCTGAACATGAGGTACTAAACTCACATCTTGCAACTGATTCTCTCTAATCAACTGAATCAAAGAAGGCTTCACTTGCAACTCGATGATCAAACAACCATCATCGGACACACTCAATCTAGCAAACATAGCTCTCAACTCAACGGCCACTTTTCTACTCAAAGCATCGGCTACTACATTTGCTTTACCCGGATGGTACTCAATGGTCAAATCATAATCTTTCAACAACTCTAGCCATCTTCTATGTCTCAAGTTCAACTCTTTCTGTGTCATCAAGTACTTCAAGCTCTTGTGATCGGTGTAAACTATACACTTCTCACCATACAAATAATGACGCCAAATCTTCAATGCAAACACAACTGCGGCTAGCTCTATATCATGAGTAGGATAGTTCTTCTCATGAATCTTCAACTGTCTAGAAGCATAAGCAACAACTCTCCTCTCTTGCATCAAGACACATCCTAAGCCTACGTAGGAAGCATTACTGTAAATCACAAACTCCTTACCTGAAACAGGTTGCACTAACACTGGGGCATTCGTCAAAGCTTCTTTCAATTTCTCAAAGGCCTTCTGTCTTGCATCTGACCATTCAAATTTGACTCCTTTTTGCAACAATTTAGTCAAGGGAGCAGCTACTCTAGAGAAGCCATCAACAAATCTCCTATAGTAACCGGCTAATCCTAGGAAACTCCTAATCTCGGTCACGGTCTTAGGTTGTTTCCACTCAACAATAGCCTCAATCTTCGATGGATCAACACGGATACCTTCGGCCGAAACAACATGGCCAAGAAACACAACCTCTCGAATCCAGAACTCACACTTACTAAGCTTCGCATACAACTGATTGCTCAACAATCTCTGTAAAACAAATCTCAAGTGCTCATCATGCTCTTCTTCTGTCTTCGAGTACACAAGTATATCATCAATGAAGACAACTACGAAACGGTCTAGATAGTCTCTAAAAATTTTGTTCATCATGTCCATGAATGCTGCAGGTGCATTCGTGAGCCCAAACGGCATCACAAGAAACTCATAGTGACCATATCTAGTCCTAAAAGCTGTATTCGGAACATCGCACTCTTTCACCTTCAACTGATAGTACCCGGATCTCAAATCTATCTTCGAGAACACTGACGCACCTCTCAACTGATCAAACAAATCATCTATACGAGGCAACGGATACTTGTTCTTCACAGTCAACTGATTCAACTGTCTATAGTCAATACACATGCGCATGCTACCATCTTTCTTTTTCACAAACAACACGGGAGCACCCCATGGAGAACTACTAGGCCTAATGAAACCACGGTCTAATAATTCTTGCAACTGGCTCTTCAATTCTTTCAACTCTTTCGGAGCCATGCGATACAGAGCTATCGAAACTGGATTAGACCCTGAAACTGTCTCAATCACAAACTCAACATCTCTGTCAGGAGGCAAACCCGGCAACTCCTCAGGAAACACATCTGGAAAGTCACACACTGTTCTGATATCTTTCGTTCTAGCTTCACTCATATCCGGATTCATAACATAAGCTAAATAAGCCCCACATCCAGAGTCCATCAACCTATGAGCCTCTAAAGCTGACACCACATTAGACAAGAACCTGATGTTCTCGCCTACTACTACTACCTCGTAGTCATCAAAAAGCTTCAAAGAAATTCTCTTTATTTCAAAATCCACACTAGCCCGATGCTCAACCAACCAGTCCATACCCAAAATAATATCAAAACCATAGAAGGGAAGTTTCATCATATCAACTGAGAACACATGACCCTGAATCTTCAGTGGACATCTCATATACATACGTCTAACCACAACTGTCTCACCAAAAGAACTAGTAACATGCATACCTACATCTAAAATCTCAACAGGGATATCTAACTTCTGTGCATGCTCACTCAAAATGTAGAAATGCGTAGAACCCGAATCAACCAAAGAAAGCAAAGACATAAACTGTAACTCGAAATTACCTGCTATCACATCGGTGTCGTTCACGGCCTCTCTCTGAGCATAAACTCTCGATGGTCCTCCCGCCTCTGGCTGCACTGCTACAACATGAGCAAGGTTCCTCTGAGCATCAACTCTAGGTGCATCAGCCCTAGGCTGGAAGTAGCCACGACCGCGCCCACGGCCTCTCTGAAAATCATTCGCTCTCGCAGGAGCCTGAGCAATGTTCGGTGCCTGAGCCGCCTGATGCGGACAATCCCTCCTAAAGTGGTCCCTCGAACCACAGTTCCAACAAGCATGGAAGTTACCCCAACACTCACCAGTGTGCTGCCTCCCATATCGTGTACACTCGGGCAAACGCCCTCCTCCTCTATGGCCCTGATGGCCCCTACCATGGTGGCCACCGCCACATCTCTGATCAAACTGATGTCCGCCACCCCTATGCCTCTTGGCATCTCTACCATCAAAGTGGTTATGCCTCTTGCCAGAACTAGAACCACCAGATCGCTTGGCCGAACCCAAACTATGTTCCAAATCCTTGGCCCTCGCGACCAATACATCAAAGTCCGAGTAGTCAGAAGCTAGCGTGTACCTCTTAACCTCTTCATTCAATCCGTAGCGGAATCGGTTGCAATGTTCCACTTCAGTAGGAACCAACTCTGGAGCATACTGACTCAAGCGAACAAAGCGGATCTCATAATCAGTCACAGAAGCATCTCCCTGAGTAAGAGCCATGAACTCTCGCTTCTTCTCATCTAGGTACCTCGGTCCCAAGTACCTCTTCCGGAATGCAAACTCAAAGAAGTCCCAATCTATCTCTACCTCTGGAACCCCGGTAGTAATGGTGACCCACCAGGTGTAGGCATCACCCTGAAGCAACGATATCACACAACCCAACCTACGTGCACCCGCACATCCCATCTGAGCCAAGATACGGACTGTCTTCTCCAACCATAACTCCGATCTCTCCGGAGTAGATCCTCTAAACTCCTCGGCCCCCAAGCTACGGAGCCTCTCCAAAGGTAGACTAGCATTGTCACACCTTGGCTGAGCTGCAGCTTGAGCTCCCGCAACTGCGGCCTAAAATGCTCCCGCTATCGCTTGCACTAGCGGAGTCATATCAATTCCAGCTGGACCTTGGCCACCTTGAGGTCCATCTCCCTCAGCTCCATCCTCGCCTCCAGCTCCAGGCGGAGGAGGTGGTGGTGGTGGAGGTGGTGGTGGAGCGCCAACTCCCGCGGCCACCGGCCCTTCTAGATGAGCCTCTACACCCACTACCGGCTCAACAGGAGCCGCAACCCGTGGTTCCTGACGAACCACCCTCGATCTACCTCTCGGTCTAGACATCGCTCTCACAGATATCAACTACAACCACAACAACAAAACATACAAAGCTGGGTTAGCAAGGCAAGGCTTCCAATTGTTCAAGTATGTTCCCTCACTTAAAAATCATTTTTCCAATGTAATAGTAGCAATGGGACTCACACACACATACTTTTGAATAAACAGTCATTCATACATGTCAAACGAGCAACCATTCTTACAAGGCAAGCAAACACCGTGCATATAAATCAAAAACTTGAACTTACCTCACTTACCTGCCCAAGGTCTCGGTAACCTTAGGCTCTGATACCAACAAGTGTAACCCCCTCGTCCCGGTCTGGTCGGATGACCAATCCGAGTGGGCCACACGGGGAAAACCAAAGTGAAACCCGTTAAGGCTTCCCCTCGGTTAACGACCCATAAAATTTCTTTTTATATTATCTTGTCTATAGGCATAATTAAACCCTATGTGAAGTACAACAGCGGAAGATACAAACAAGGTAACATACTCCGACCAACCAAAACATTAAACAGCTCATTTTAGTCCTTTACAGCAGGTCGTTTCGAAACGCCCTTAGGGTGTTCCGAAACGCCTTGACTTAGTCAACAGGCCAGGGTCAACCATAGGGTGACCGTTTCGAAACAGGGGTGACCCGTACCGAAACGACCCTAACGGTCAACTTCTCGTGGTCAACGAGATTTGACCGTTTCGAAACATCAAAGGCCCGTTTCGGAACGCCTTTATCTCGTCAATTTCTCAAAATTCCAGTAGCAAAAATGTTTCGAAACGACCCCCATCCGTTTCGAAACGGCAGGCCAAATGCAAAGGGACCGTTCCGAAACAGGGTGGCCCGTTCCGAAACGCCCCCTGTCTGCAGACTCGTTTTGGCTGTTTTAAGGCACTAGGGTGCCCCAAAACACCACCAAAACACACTTCAACAACAAAACACTTAAACCTAGGGCAACCCAACTATAGTAGCATGCTTTAACAAGATTAGGACGAGTCTAACACTAAGGCAAGACATCACAAATCATGCATTCATACCACATCATTCAAACATAAAGCAACCTCCAAGGCACAAGGCTAACATTCCTAAAAAGCAATATAGGCATGGGTTACATTTCAACATAGCCACACAAGCCATTCAAAAGCAAGGTATCAAGGAGTCTAACAAGCTCCTAAACAACTACCAACTATCCATCAAAACAACACATGTCCCATTGCTCAAACTATTACATGTTCAACATTAAAAACTCATACTTGAAGTACTCAAGGCTAATAACCACACTTGGAGGCCCTCCACTTGCTCGAGCAACCCGCGAACTAAGGATCTGCAATGTTGAACAAAGAGAGCGTAAGCTATAATGCTTAGTGATGGTAAGCTCTAAAAACAAACCTCAACATTGCAGGGTCCGAGCACGATCTAGCCAAGGCATTACACAAATATACCAAGGGTCCACAAGATAAAGATGCATGAGCAATATACCATATAAATGCCATGATTATAAGCTCAACTCTACAATACATGTAATCACACTCAAGCATCCCATTAAGGATCATAAACCTCAACATATTGTTACACATATCCAACAACATTGGCACCTAGCTATGACCCGAATACGCGGATAGACATGTTGGAACTCACATCCAACAACCACATTACCTCACGGTGGGATTACACTCATCACCGGTCTCGCGGAGGGGATTCCACTCATCCTCACGCCCCGTCGATGGGATTCCACTCATCACCGACTATATTTAAATACAATTTTCGGGCGAACCCGTACTTCTCCTTGGTGACTCAACGCCACCAAGGCCACGCGCGACTTTTGACTCATGTGTACACACTAACATCCTAATGATCGATCATTTGTATTCAAGTATACTAGTGCCAACATTTACTCATTTCACATTACTCATTCCAATCATTTTCGTGCTTAGCACGTACTCACCAACAACCATCATTATGCATGTCTCAAGCATCACAAGTCATATTCCACCTCACATGTATAATACAATATACGCAATCATTCATATCACATTTCATACGAGACATACACAACCACATAAATGAGTTCATCCAAAGGCTCTAGATCAAGTTTAGGATTAGGCTACCACCCTAATCCTAACTCTAGGTGGGTCTACCAAGCCCAACCTAGTCCATATACTCGAACCAACTATTTTAAAACCATTTAAAACAATTAACCACTCACCTAAGCTTCCAAGCCCAAAGACCAAGCAAGCGACCGTCTTCAATTTCCCGGATTCACTTTCGATGCTTCACCGATGTCCAAACCCGATTCTAATCAATCCCAAACACAAACAAAACATTCACAATCAATATCTCATCATCGAAACTAACCCAGATCAACATTTTCAAGCATCCAACACTCAAAAACAAGCCCAAAACAGAATTCCCGAGTAGCCCCTAAAACCCACTGAAATCTCCCAATTCAAGCATCCAAACAACCATCAATTACATCCAAAGCGACCCTCACATATCATACTAACACCAGCCCTCAAAACCCAACATTAAACCACCCCAAAAACCACTTTAAAACCCTCCAAAAACCCCCTTGAAACCCAATTCCGAAAATTGCCCAAAATCATTTGAAATTCACATATGCTATACCATTTGACCTCTATATACCATAACTAAGCATATCAAATCAAAACATTTCATTTATCAACATAAAGATCTCATTTTTAATCAAAATATTCAAAACTTCCATTTTCTAAAAACTTCATGAAAACGAAAATAAAAGGTACTTTCATGGAGAGGGAGGTGAGGGGAAGTAAAAAATGCCATTACCTTTCAATTTGAAGTTGAAATGAGGGAGCTTTTGGATGGAATAGTAGATTGGGTAGAGAGCTCTTGTTTTCCCGTTGGTGAAGAAGAGAATGAATAGTAGATAGTTTGGGTGTTTTTGTTTTGTTTTAACTTAAAGGCACAAGGACCTTTTTGCCCTTAATGAAATGGGGTATTCACAAGGGCACACAATCCATGGCTATTTGGGATTAAATTACAAAACATAGTCAATCATTAAATTAATTAATTTGAAAACAAAAACCCAAAATTTTAAAGAATCATTTTGATTATAGAAACCGAGCCCAAATAATATTAAAATATTATTTTCACCTAACCCCTAAACACGGGTGTTACATTAGAACATAATTTTAATCTTATTTTTTTATTACAATGGTCATATGTTTTTTTTTTATTTTTTATATTATTTTTATTTTTAGTAATTTTAATATTTATTTTAGAATATTTTAATATTTTTATTTTTACTTAAAGATTAAATAAGCCCTTAAACTTTATAAAAAAATTATTTAAACCTTCAAACTTAAAAAAATCAATTAAGCCCTCTTCCGCGTCATCACCTTCTTTTAACATGGATTGTCATGTCAGCACTGTCACGGTCAACAATGGATTCCGTCAGTCAAAGGGTCGGACTGGTTAATTTTTTGGGGTTTGAGGGTGACATTGAGTGCGAAAAATATTTAAGGGCTTAATTGATTTTTTTTCCAAAAGTTCAGGGGCTTCACGAGCCCTTATGCCTAATTTAAACTATTAAAGATAATTAAAATTTTTAAAAAATAAAAACCTGGAAAAGAATGGAGTTAATTATAAATTGTGTTGTATTTAAAATCCTAGCTAAGATTTATGAAATCAATCTACAATTTTCAAAGTAAATTCATTCTAAAATTCAACAGTACATACCATACAAACAAATAAGATTTTTGTAACCCCCTCGTCCCGGTCTGGCCGGATGACCGGTCCGAGTAGGCTACACGGGGAAAACCGAAGCGAAACCCGTTAAGGTTCCCCCTTGGTTAGCAACCCTAGAAAATTTCTTTTAATTTTAATCTTGTCTAAAGGCATATTAATCCCTAAGTGATCACGACAGCGGAAAACATCAAGAAGGAAACACATTCGAACCTAAAACCACACATTAAACAGTCCATTTTAAAGCCACAGAGCAGGCCGTATCGATACACCAATCAAGGGTATCGATACGCCTTGACTAAGTCAACCCTTACAGTCAACTCAGGGAAGACTGTATCGATACAGCCCTTGAGCGTATCGATACGCCCCTCTCGGTCAACATCTCGTGGTCAACGAGATAGACCCGTACCGATACGCCTCAACACCGTACCAATACGCCAAAAACTCACCAAATTCTCAGAATTCCAGTGAGCAAAGACCGTATCGATACACCCCCGTGTATCGATACGCCTAGCCAAAACTGAGTCCTGCAGGCAAGACCGTATCGATACGGCCCTCAGGCGTATCGATACGCCCTGCACTGCAAGTCTCCAAAACCAGCAAAAACTATACAAGACTCAACTCTAAATGCTTATTAGGACTCCCCTAGCCACACTTAAGCATCCATACAACATTGCACGACCAAGATATAACATAAAGAGCAATCTAGATGAACATTAACACTTATACATCATGGCATTCACACAAAAGGTAACTATTGCTAAATGGGCATGCTTAAGAGTTCAAAAAGGCAAAAATGGTTTGCATACACCACCAAAGCAACTTAAAACATCTAAGGCATGTCCAACCATCACAAGCATTCAAAAGACATAGCATGATTTACAAATCCAAACGAAACATAAACATCATCAACATCTAGGAGTCATACACGCTCATACAAAACACATAGTAGCCCTATTGCTAAACTACTACTTTAATTACTAAGTCATACTTGAGCAACTACAACTTGAAAAGCCCCTTCGCCTTGCTCCTTACTAACACCACGCTAATGATCTGGATTGTTGACAATGAGAGCGTAAGCTAGAAGCTTAGTAAGGATGCTCTAAAAACTAAAAACAACAACAATGCAGGGTCCAAGCATGCAATCCTTAACATCACACACAACATACATAGGCATCATCATAGCAACCTAGCTAGTGTTTCAAGAGTCATGAATATGGCATCTTACATCATATTAAGCTCAACGATATAAACCAAATATCACAACATCATAATCATAAGAGTAAGTACATTGGCCACTATTAGTTTACTCGGGTGTGCGTATTTACTCTCAACAACAACATTACCTCGGTGAGATTACACTCATCACCGGACCTTGCATGGGTGGGATTCCACTCATCACCACATGCCCTACGGATGAGATTCCACTCATCATCACGTATGATATAAATAAATTTTCAGTGGAATATTACATCACCGTACTTCTCCTTGATGACTCAACGCCATCAAGGTCACGCGTGAATTTGACTCAAACGTGTGCACACTAATCCTAATGATCGATCATTTACACCCGGTAAGTTAACTAGTGCCAATTTCTTTAAACCTCATCACATCAAACATCATTCATATCATTCAACCATCACCACACACAACAATGTATACACATACAAAGCCAATTCATACTTTGCAAGATCAAGATAAGCATAGGAAACCAAAGCTCATTAACAAACAAGAACTCAAACTACCAATTTAACTTCTACCTTGGAATGGTTTACCAAACTCATTCCAATACCTCCACTACACACACTTGAACCAACTTTAAAACAAATTTAAAGTTTTACTCACCACCCTTCCTTAGCAAACCAAGCAAGCAAGTCAAGCCTCCTCAATTTCTGGATTCGATCCCGATCCTTCCCCGATGCTTCCTCTTGCTTCTAACCAAATCAAAACACAAATATTACTCACCAATTCAATGCTATACTCAGTCACAAACCCAACTCACAAACACATGTCAAAGCTTCTCAAATTCAAACCCAAACTACCCACAAAACTTCCATTTTCGTGCTCCTCAAATATCCAGCTGAAAATTATACTTTCCAACACCCAAATGACATCTAAAAGCTTCCAAAACACTTCCCTAATAACCATATACCATCAGCCCTTTAACCCAACACTAAAACACATCAAAAACTCAATTTTTGACACTTTAAAAATTGCCCCATAGACCCACTTCGAGATTTTTTCCCAAATCCATCCATTTTAAGATATCAAGTGTATTTAGGTGAGATTAAACCAAAACCCAACTCAACAAATCAAATTCAAATGAAAACTCCATTAAAAATCCAAACTTTCATCAAACTTGAAAAATACAAACATGGATAGTTTTGAAATCTAAGACCATGTAAACAATAGGGATGATGAGGAGAATTCAAATATGAAATTACCTTCAGAAATGCCCTCGAATTGATGGAGAAATCAAATGGAATAGTAAATAGGGGTTTAGAGAGGGTTTGGTTTTGATTTCACGTTAAAATGAAGAAAAGGGGGAAAGATGATAGCTTTATTTTTTTGTTCTTTTTTATTCAAAAAGGTGGTCTTCACTTTTTCAACTTATTTACAAAAATGTCACCTTGAAATAGTTAAATCTCATTTAACTCTTAATTAAGGCCTAATTAAATTAAACCAATTTTGATGACTCGAACCACATACGCTTCTAACTCCTAACCCCAAAACACGGGCGTTACAATTTTACCCTCAAATTTGATTTCACTTTGAATCATATCTTGTTCTTTAAAATTTGAAGCACTTTGAACCAATAGATAAATATTATAGAAAAATTTGACGCGATTATTAAAACTTGTAGAAATCACTTATTGTTTAATCAAAAGAACATTTTTGATACTAATCAACTGGGTTTTATTTCTTTAGTTTAGGGTTTTGAAATTTTAATGTTTAATTTAATACAGATGGTTTGAAGTTTTGGTTTTGGTATTTAGTATTTGAAAATGAATTTTAAAATAATATCAAATGAAACTTTTATAAAATTTAAAAACCACGAAAACACTAAAAGAGACGTAAAATAAAAAATATTAGTTTCGAATTGATATGAAAACTTAAATTGGGGTTTAAGAAATTTGAATTAGGTTTAGAAATTTGTTTATTAGCTTTGTGTTTAGGTGTTGAAATTTCCGTGATGATTTAGTTGTTTGTTTATGTTTATTTTTTTTGTTAGTTTTTTTAAAATAGTTGAGAAATATATTTTTTAAATAAGAATATAGACATGTCATCATCGTTTAAACTTTTAACGGTTTAATCGAGATGTTAGTTAAAAAATGAGTAGTTTGACAAAATGATATAGGTTGGGGGGGCAAATTTATCCTTAAAAAAATAATGACCAAAATGACAGTAATTGTAGACGTTAGAAGTTAAAATTATATTTATGCCATAATTTTATATTGACATAAATTAAGTAAATAAGGAATAACAAAATAAAAAAGCAAAAAGACAATTGATGGTCCCACATATTTATTTAAAAATATTTTATTTAAAAATAAAAAAAATAAAAATCAATATATGCTATTTATTGTAGAATTTAAAATCATTAAAAACGAAAGAAAGCGCACATTATTATACAAAATGTCAAACAGTTACCTATACAGTTTTTAACCTATCAGCAGATTTAGAAACGCAATAAATTAAGTTATTTTTATGTTCTATAAACCTAATTGTTTTAATATTCCATAAATGAACTTTTTATGAGAAAATTGTATTAGACGTTTATGAAAATTGAAAAATTATTAAAATTTTGTGTATAATTGTGTTAAAAAAATTCAAGATGTATTGTATGTTATATTAAAATTTGAGTAATTTTGAGATTTTTCTCTTCAAAATTTTAAACCAACAACATTCGTATAGTTACACAATTAAATCCAAAACAAATTAGAAGATCCTCAACACGAATTGGACTTTGTTTGTTGTTCATGAATAATATTGTAGCACTATTCCACATGCATGACATAATCAAATAAACAACATAAAACTCAAAGATTCTTCCTTCCTGCCGACATGCTTGGGACATAAATTAAATTTTAAAAAAATCAGTATCATATCTTCAATTAGGAACCATACACTAAGGATTTAGATATATATGCCCATATAATTTGAATATTTGAAAAATCATATATTAATGGTTTGAGCCCTAACATTTATTATTATTATTATTATTATTATTATTATTATTATTTCTCGGCAATATGATTTTAGTAATAAAGCTTCGAACAAGCCTTAACCTGAGTTGTATACCTCATTAAAACTTACCTAAACTTAAATAGAGGGAAAAAATATAACACAACTAGAAATAAGATACAAAGCAAACAACCATACACAGAAAAAGAAAAACCACATGCAACGCTGATGCCCTAGCATCTCAGCTCAACACCCCTTCTACAACTCAGGGTTTATTTTAGCCCTAAACCCAAAAGAAAAACCACATACAACGCCCATACCCTGACCTTTATCTATAACATCGAAATCTCCTGGCATGCATTGTTCATCGTGTGTTTCTTTTCTTCATATATATATATAGTCCATATTCAAGGTTCCTAATTGTTGTTTCTTTTAGTGATATTATTTTCAAGATTTGAACCTGAATTGCAGCTTGTACCCAACATTTATTTATTTTTAACATATCTCTATCAAATTACTGTAAGAATATGTTTGAATGGAAGGGGATAAAAGATAAATAATAATAAAAATCTAATAATTGATATACATCACAACATATAATTGCATATAAATATAGCACAAGTAATCGGCTAAAGAGACACTGCTCTAAATAACAAGGCACTGGCTATGAATGGAACTTGGAAGTCAAAGTTAATTAAGAAAGCTATTAATAAGGGCTGAGCTGAACAATGGATACAAAGAAAACGAAATACATTATGGTGTGGACTATTACTTTTTTTAAAAATTTATATTTATATTTGAAAAATAATAATAATTCTGTGACGATTGATATCAAAAATGCGAATAAATTTTAAATTATCTAAATTCAGGCCAAGCATCCTAATAGCTGAGGTAGAAAAGTGGACCACCCGTGACTCTATATCTAATATCCCTCAGGGAAGGTAGACAACATGATGGAGAAACTCATAACATGATCAGTGACCACCATGAGATTGAGTGAACCTATGACTATATATTCAATATCCCTAGAGGAAAGTAGACACAACGAAGGAGAAGCTCATAACATGAGGGATGGACGACGGCGCTGAAGGAAGCAGTCACCTCCCCTAAAAATTTAAAATTCGTATAATTTAAAAATTTTCTATATATTTTCTATTGAAAATCTATTTTCGCCCCTTAAAATTTTATAAATTCACCTTTAATATAAAATCATGCGTCAATCTCTGCATAACATGACCATCTATTACGAAATTGAGTGAAAAAGAACATCATGACAATATATTTATGACAATAACACCACCACCTATATAGATAATCATTTCTACTTGTCATTAACAATATATAGGTGAAATAGCTCCTTCAGAATTCATTAACTATTAGGGAAATCAAAACAGATCCACCTAGTCAATCAAATCCTAATTCTAACATCAACATATTATGCTCTAATCAAGTACTTAATTATGAACGTATTCAAGCACAGGAAAATGGATTAACAATGAAGTTAATCTGGTTTTCATAACATGCAATGCATGGAAGACAATTAATGTATGCCTAGTTTATCACATCATTTATATTTCAAAAAAAGGACATATATTTATGACAATAACAACACCACATTAAGCTCCACTCCTCTGACACGTGATAACAGGAAAAACATAAATGTACCATACAAATGTAGATCAAGAAACACATCAATCTTACTCAAATCCTAAGCTTTGATGGGGAAAATCTCCATTAAAGAAGATGACATGGTTTAATCTAGCTAGGGATTTCGAGTCAAGGAAGAAATTTCTTCATTTACTTTCTGCTCCAGATAAGGTACATTAATGGTTCTCAAATCACTAACCTGTGACAGCAAAAACAAAGAATTGCACTTGGTAAATAAGCAGCCTAATTAATCTAGTAATCAATGAATAAACATACCTCAAGTTTTATGGTGTGAATCAGCCCTCCATCAATCCTGGTAGAGATACAATTAACAACATCAAGTCCTTCCTCAAGCAGCAGCTCCAGCACCCTAGAGAGTGTCAAAGCTTGAGCACCAAGACAAGTGCTGACCACAACCTCAACACCGTCCAATGATGGCCGAACCACGGCACTGCTCAGGAAAGACTCGTCGGAGCTCGTCCCTTGGCGAAAACCACTCGAAGTCGAATCGAACGATATTTTCTTTAATCCGTCTCTCTTCGCACTCAGTTCGTCGATCCTCTTCTGTAGGTCCTTGATATAGCTCACTGCTCCGTTCATATGATCCGATATTGCACGCTTTCCCTGAAAACCCCATGAAAAGTAACCCTAAATCATAACTATAGAAGAAGAGAAGAAGTAAAATCAAGCTGTTTTACCTTGACGTAGTCAAGAGGGAGAAGGGTTCGGAGAGAAGCATAAAGGGTGGACATTTCTTGCCTTCTTTGCCTCTCAATATCCCTATGCATCGACTTCTTCTTCTCATCATCATTGCTGTTTTCCCTCTTCTCGCTCGCCGATAATCTTCGTCGCCGGCCTCTACCGCCCCCGCTGCTGCCACCCGTGGGAACTAAATCCGAAACCTCATCTAGTGGGGTCGTGTTCTGAGGGTCGGAATTGGAAGAAAACTGGAAGAACATCTCATCCATACTGCTTTAAGTGTGAGATTTGGGATTGGAGAAAGGGTTTTCTGCAAACACAAGAGTGCAGGCAAAAGCAATGGATACGTTTGTTAGGGTGTGAGATCTTGAGATGGGGCCGAAGATTCCCTATAATCCTCCTCCATCAGCTATAATATAAGATCATGAGAGATATGAACTGATATCTCTACCCATTTTATATATACTCCCTTTTGCACACTATTTTATGTTTTTTGCTAATAATTCAGCCACCTAACCCCAATTAAAGGAAATTGTGGGATTAAAAATTCAAATTAATTGATTACCATCTCTTAAGGATGATTAACATATTAATCAATAAAATTAAGTTTCAAATTTACCTAGTCCGTTGAGATGATGTATTAGATCTTTTAAATAATATTATAGATTCAAATTTTTATATTGTGAATGAAGAAAACTGTGTTAGGATAGTCGTGCCTATAATGAGGCTTTACTGTATTTGATTCGGATTAGTCAATTAATAAATCAGATAACTGATAGTTATACTAAAAAAGTTAAACTTTAAATTTGTATTATAAACATTCTATTATTCATATTATACAGAAGAATGAAAAAGAAAACAAGGTACCCAAAACTTAATAAAGATATTTCTTGATTTTATATATAAATGTCTACACAAGGTTTTTTTTAAATAATATCTCAACCAATGGATAAGAAGCAGGCATTATGCAACGCATGATATGGTACTGTCCCAACCTATATGTATTTAACAAAATGCTCGGAGATTATTATTTTTATTTTTAACACTTTTTACTTAGAGAAGAGAAAGAAGAATTTTGTTCCTACTGGATTTTGAACTCACAACTTAGAAGAAGGAAAGTGTATCAACTGAGAGCTTTAACCACTTGCTTTAGAAATTGTTGACTATTAAATTTTACAACATGCGACGAATACCGTTGAACACCATTAACGCTAAACACCGTTAAACGGTATTAAATTGATTAATAAAGATTAAAAATATCAAAAACTCAATATACAATTATAAATTATTTAAAGTAAAATTTAAATTAAATTATTTTTCATATATATTATATTTTTTAATTTTTTGAATAATTGGATCAAATACCAACCTTAGTCAATTTAAAAAATAAAAACCCTAACTAATAAATCATAAACCCTAACCCAAAACCCAAACCATAAACCCTAACCCCCAAGACCCTAAACTCAAAACCTTAAACCCTAAAATCAAAACACAAAACTCTAAACCTTAAATTCGAACATTAAGTTTCCGTTAGACACAAGTATTTCAAAAACAAAATTAAGTTGGTACAACATAAATAAGTAGATTCAGAAACCCTGTAAATCACACAAAAAAATATTGAATCCATCGTTCATTCAAACTTTAAAATCTCGGTGCCAAATTGAACGATTATTTTCTACTCTCCAGGTATTACAACCACCGGGGCACCGGCATTGTGTTGAGTCATCTGAAAACAATTGAACTCGATAAGCATGCAAATCAAGTATTCTATGAAGAAGCTGAGAACCTACGAAAATTGTAAGGATGCGTACCGACTTCACAGCATCGTACACAGCGTCATAGGTAGTGTTTACAGTTTAAGATTTGAGGTTTAGAGTTTAGGGTTTTAGATTTATGATTTAGAGTTTTGAGTTTAGGGTTTTTTATTTTTAAAATTTACTAAGATTGGTATTTAATCCAATTATTTAAAAAATTAAAAAAATAATAAATATAGAGCATAATTTAATAGAAATTTTATTTTAAATAATTTATAATTATATGTTGAGTCTTTGAGATTCTTAATCTTTATTAATTAATTTAACGGTGTTTAGCTTAGTGGTTCAGCGGTGTTCGTCGAGCGTGGTAAACTCGATCTTTTTATTATTATTATTATTATTATTATTATTATTATTATTATTATTATTATTATTATTATTATTATTATACTTTTGTACTTATAAATAAAAGAATTATTTGTGCTTAAATTCGAACTATTATCTTTCTGTATATTATAATAATAGTTTTAATTAAACTAAGAGTTATATTAAAAAAATTAAACTAAGAGTTGATCGATATAATGGAAATAGAAGTTATTGCAATCTCGGCATCTCACTTTGAGTAATATACAATTGAGCTTAGTCTTTGTTGGTAGTGTTTTACTTGTTCCAAAAGTTAGAAAGAGAACCATTCTTACTTTATTTTATTACTTTAATTATTGCCATTTGTCTTCTTTATTCCTTTCATGTTAAAGATAATTTATATGATTTTGTTTGAACTCAATCATATTTGATACAGATGCAATGTGAATATAAGGTTTGGATACTTTCACCCATGTAAAAGTTATTTTCTTTATATAATTTTGGCAAATGGATGATTTAGATTTTTTTTTTACAAAAATCTTCTCATTTCATTTTTTTAATCTTAAACATTGATTATCATCGTCCAACAATTTTAAAAAATAAAATTTAAAAGTTTTACATTAAATACATATAGGGTTTTACATTTCTAACGTTTGATTGTATAGTTATTTTAGCCTCATATTCTTTTTTAAAGCACTTTAACCATCAATGTTTCATTTCTGATCAAAATGGTCCCTCCGTAATAAGTGGCAGAGCCACATTTGATTTTTGGGGTCAATTGACACCACTTGATTTGTTGGGTACGTGGTTTTTAAAGAACTAATGTAGATTTTTTTTGTATGAAATATTAGAATTGACCCCACTTGATTTGTTTGGGCATGTGATCAACAATACTTATTGTAGTGGTATGGGTCTGACCCCACTATACGTAAATCATGGCTCCGGCACTGTCTGTGGTTGAAAACTGTTAGTCAACTAACGATAAATAGTTTGAAATGACTTAACAAAATGATATGTCAGCAAAAATATATTTTTATATTTATATAAATTTATAAAAATATTTTATTGATTGATTTGTCTATATGACACTACTATGTCAGCATGCATTGTCATGTGTGTTTACCACGTCATTTTAAGTCGTTTATCGTTAGTTGACTATCAATTTTCATTCGTAAAAAGACTATTTTAACCTAAAATAAATCATCAATAATAAATTATATAAAAATAAAAACTAAAATAATTATTCAATTAAACGTTATAAATATTTTCCGAACTTATGCCTTTTATGTTATGTTACTTTTGTATATATAATTCACAATTAGATCAAATGTTGAACATCTAGATTTAGCAGTTTACGACAGAATGATTTCGAACATGTGTATATTTCTCTTATTTTGTCTCTTTAGCAGGAAACAAGAATCATGAAAATTACTTTGACTGTGATTTTTGGTTAATTAAGTCAAATATTTTGTTGGCGTTCAGACTTTAAATTGAGGGCTAGTGATTTACCATGTGTTAAATAACACTTTTTTTATATATAAATAACACATTCTTTTAAATTGTCTCTAGCAGGATAATTTTTAATATCTATTTTTTAATTACAACATTTGAATCAAAATTTTATTCAAGAGACGTCAAATTTCTTATACCACTTGGTCCAATTATGTTCTCAATCCTGGTAAAAATTTAGTTCCTCATTATTTAATTTGTTATTTAAGTTCCATTAACTTTAACAAAAGTCCAATTGATTTAAAAATTAAACTTAGCTTGATAACTCATATTCAAATTTAATGAAAGTCAATATGGATTGGTATTTAATTTTTCAAATCAAACGAATAGAGAGACTAAAATTTTAAAATTAAAAGTAATGGAACTAAATTTATAAAATCCAAAGACTGTAGGTGTTAGAGGCAGAATTAAACCTAAAATGTTCTTACGATAAAAAAAGGGTAAACTACATAAATGGCCACCAAACTATTGGTAAAGTCGCGATTTGACCACCTTACTTTTTTCGAAGCAATTAAGCCATCACACTATTAATTTGGACTCAATTTGGTTCATACTATTTACACATTCTTTCAATTTAGTCTTAATTTTAAATTAATAAAATAAATTAATTATTCAATTAGATGGAGACACGTGTCACTTGATTGGAGGATGAAAATAAATGAAAGTCGATTGAGTCTAGGGGGAATCAAACCTGGGAGTGTATGAAGGCATTGGCATGGCTTTACCACTGAGCTAAAGCCAATTTTGAGACATAAAACGCAAAATTTTAATATATGTCATAATTGGTGTTTATGCCAGGGCAAAATAAATAAATGTGGATTAACAAGATTCGAACACGACACACTTATAGTTATACGGCATAAAAACATATAAGCCAATGAAATAAATCTAATAATTAAATTAAAGTTAACAATATTTTTATATTTTTAAATTATAATTTTATAAATATTGAAATCATTCATTAAGCTAAAAAATCAATTCAACGATTATATATGTGAAATTATAAAAATAAATGTGGAAAAGAAAAATACATTACCTTTAGTTTTAAAACACAAAACTCTTATAACTATTTTTATTTTAAATTGTGCACTAACTATAATTTAAAAAATATATAAAAAATGTTGTTAACTTAAATAAATTAAATATAAATAGTTAATTTATTTTATTAAATTAAAATTATGACCAAATTGATAGGATTTATAAATAACGAGGTCCAAATGTGCAATTAAATAAATTTTTACTAACTGCCACGTCACTTTTACTGTTAAGTTTTAACGGAAGTGGTCACATTACTTCCAATTTAATAGTATGGTGGCTTAATTGCTTCGGAAAAAAAGTACGGTGGTCAAATTGGGACTTTACTAATAGCATGTGGTCACTTATATAGTTTACCCTAAAAACAACAACATAAAATAATAAATAATAAATAATGATCAGAAATTTTACAATTTTTTGTTGACAAATCCATTTCAAATTTTCAATGTATACTTTTGGAAGTTGTTCAACTGTCCAAATATAGGTTAGAATATAATTAAATAGCCGAAACAAACATCAATATTGCTCTTTTTTTTTGGCTGAAGTGAGACGACAAAAATACAGTGAAAATCATTTGAAAAAGGAAAATTTTCTTGTTTATAATTAAAAATATTAATAATTTTCATGTGTTAATTTTTATTTGGATTTTTTTGGTAAAATACACAAATAATCATTAAACTACGAAAATGGTCGTACTAGTCATCACCCTTTCAAAAGTTATTAAATAGTCATTTAATTTATTAAACTGTTATAAAATGATCATTGAATTTTATTGAACTGTAATAAAATTGTCATTATACTAATTAAGTGTCATACTATTTTATAACATCCAATGATTATTTTATAATAGTTTAATAAATTTAATGATTATTTTGTAATTTTTAAAAGACCAATGATAAAAATGATCATCATTTCATAGATCAATAACTGTTAGTGTACTTTACCCAAAAATCATACAAAAGTTAAAGGAAGAAAGGAAAAGGTCTTTCGATTTCCCATGGGTTTGGTGGTTGAATATAAAAGAAAATTTGAGCCGTTATACCAACAGTATAATGGCCAAATCACTCAATAGAAGATTTGAGATCTCTTGTATTTAATTTCCAAGCAATGGTGACATAGGAGTACACATAAAATGGGTGGATCCAATTTGTTTAGTTTATGTTTTAAAATTTAGAATTTAAGTTTTATGAATAAAAATTAGCATTAGAATATATAATTTTAAATTTTAAATTTTAAAATAAAATTATGTATGCTTGTTGAATTTTTTTTACTGTTAATGCATAAAATAATAATTCATAAAATTAAATTGCATTTACTAACGGTGTTGGTTCAAGTGATAAGTAATTTAATATCGCTTAAGCAGGTCTCGAGTCCAAGTCCTCGTGTATGCAAAAAAAATTCACTGAGAGACTCACCCACCAAAACCAGGTGTACGGCACAGGTCGGTCTGAATCAATAAAAGCAAAGCCCTAGAAATCGAAAATACAACAAAAAATAAATTGCATTTTAATACAAAATTTAACTTACAATCAAATAAACTTAGTGTAATTTAGACCCACTAATTGAAGAAAAGCTCACACAATTACCTCCCTAACAAACATGTCTCATGCCACCCAATGTGGGCTAAGATTGGCTTCATAGTTCTTCTTTAATTCGGCCCATTAGTTAAATCTTATACTAAGGCTTGTAACTTGATTTTTCGCTCTTTGACTTTAGACTTAGCTCTATTTTTAAATTTTTGTGTGAAAAAAACTGTGTTTGTCAAAAATTTGGTTTAAAAGATTTATGTATTTAATATTATTGTTAAAAATACGTCTTTAAATTTTTTTTATAGCTTTTAGGGCAAAAAAGTTGGTTTAAAAATAATATTATATTTTTATCCTCTATTATTTACTTTCTGCACTTACGGCACGCCTTTTGTCTCTTTTTACTCTTATCTTTCGAAGTTTTATCCTGTCTCTAGATCTCTACCATGAAACAGTCTTTCGTTGATCTGGTCCTTGAAGATGCAGGCGATATTGTATTGCCTATCGCGATTTCAACTTCCGATCTAAAGTTTTCTTTTGACCATTGTTTTGTCGGCACTTTTCTGACCACCAATGTTATTCATTTCCTGTCGATGAGAGCAATTCTTGCTAATGTTTGGCGTCCCATAAACGGTATCGTCATCTCTGACTTGGGTGCACACAAATTATTGTTTCGCTTTTATCATGTTGCGGATGCAAATACGATTGAAAAAGAATGTTCATGGTATTTCAATTCTCATATGTTACTCCTTCACAGACTTCAACTAGGGGAAGACCCTTTACTTGTTCCACTGTTCTCGGTCAACTATTGGGTACTTGTTCATGACCTTCCGATCGGTTTTATCTCTGAAGCTGTTGCCAAACAACTAGAGGACTTTTTGGGAGCACACATTGAATATGATACGCAAGCTATTTCCCTCGGTTAACAAAGGACTATGAGACTAAGACTTCGCATAGATCCTCACAAGCCATTGAAGAAAACAAAAAAACTATTATTGCCTAACGGTACTCGGTCTTTAGTTCGTTTTGAATATGAAAATTTGACTCTTTTCTGTTTTATTTGTGGTAAACTAGGACATGATGAATGTTTTTGTCCTTTACGTGTTACATATCCAGATATAGATCTACCATTTCGTTGGGATAGCTCCATTCGTGCCCCTAACAGAAGGACTACCACTCCGACGAGTAAATGGCTCCGTGAGGATACAGTTTTCGGTGTCCTATTTTCAAAAAAAAATTATTGATTTTTTCAGGTTTTTGGGTGTTTACAATACAATCAAATCATACTTATTTTGCTACAATTTCAGGCGCCAAATTCGACTCCTCATATTGACGTTGATATTTCCTCACATAGAAGATTACTGGTTTTTATGGTCGCCCAGTGGAGAGTGAGCGAGATGAATCCTGGAATCTGCTTCGCCATTTAGGCATCGACCAGTCTCTGCCATGGTTGGTGATAGGAGACTTTAATAAGATAACAACTTCATCAGAAAATAAGGGAGGTCGACCTCGGTTTGAACATAATATGGATGCTCTTCGTAACACCCTCAATGATGTTGATCTCCATGACCTTGGTTACACTGGTCGTTGGTATACATGGGAGAGAGGGAGACTTTCGACCAACAATGTCTGGAAGAGACTCGACCGAGGCGTTGCTAATACTGAATGGTGGGAGAAGTTCCCAAACTTCTTTTTCTCACACTTATCTCATACTTTTTCAGACCGTTGCCCTTTACTCATGAACTCTGAGGGCCACTCGAGTGATAGAGCCCATCGGCCTGATATAACCTTTTGTTTCGAGGCAGAATGGGCTGTAGAGACAAATTGTGAAGAAGTTATTCGGAATGTTTGGGATAGTCCTGTAGATTCTACACTGGTGAAACTGAGTAAGTTGAGCGCATCCCTTACCCAGTGGAGTAAGGAACATAAAAGAAAGAATTCACGCGCTAAACGGGTCTTAGAATCACAATTGAAAGAACTCGAGGAAAGAGACCCTGACGATGATCCCCTACAGAGTCTACTAGATGTCAAAATTGCCTTAAATTTAGAAGCTGATAAGGAAGAAATTCAGTGGAAACAACGATCAAGAGTTAATTGGCTTCGGCATGGGGACAAAAATACTTTATACTTCCACAAGAATGCATCTGTTAGAAGAAAGTGCAATGCTGTGAATAGTTTGAAGGATGAAGCTGGTAATTCAATATCGGATGAGGTGAAAATGGATAGAATGGCCGAGTCATATTTTAAGGAGCTTTTTACGACTTCACATCTCTTTGATTCAAACACAATCTGGTCCAATTTTCAGGCTATCGTGACTGACAGCTCTAGAATGGTCTTGAATTCTCCCTTTCGCAATAAATTTTTTTAAAGCAACCCATAGGATGACACCACTAAAAGCTTCAGGTGGGGATGGGTTTCTAGCGACTTTCTACTAAAAATAATGGCATATTATTGGTAAAGATGTCATTGTTTTTTGCTTGGAGGTTCTAAATGGTTCTCGAGACATCAAGGACATTAATGGAACAAATATCGTCCTCATTCCTAAAGTACATTTCCCTTCGACAATGTCCTAACTATCCCCAATTAGTCTTTGCAACATCATGTACAAGATTATTACCAAAGCACTAGCCAACCATCTACGAGTTTTCTTTGGGGGATTGCATTGACATATCTCAAGGGACCTTTCTTTGAGACATGCAAATTATTGATAACATCCTAGTTGCCTATGAGTTTCTTCATTCACTGAAGAGGAAGAAATTTAGAAATTGAGGTAATTTTACTTTAAAGCTTGATATGAGCAAGGCATACGACAGAATAGAGTGATCGTTCCTCGAAAAAATGATGGTACATATGGGCTTCCCCGACCGCTTTATTACTCTTATTATGAACTGTGTCCGGACTGTTTCTTACACGATAATCTTTAATAAAGTACTTGGTAATAGTTTTCTCCCAAGTCGTGGCATTAGATAGGGATGACCCTCTTAACTCTTACCTCTTTCTCATCTGTGCAGAAGATTTTTCGGTGATATTGAACACTGCTCGTAGATTAGGCTCATTGAAAGGGGCCAGTATTGGAAGAATTCGTTTCGCAGTCACACATTTGTTTTTCGCATATGACAATATCTTGTTTGAGGAAGCTTCTAATGCAAGATTAACAATCATCAAGAACCTAATTTCAGAATATGAGGAAGCTTTAGGTCAGAAAATTAATTTTGAGAAATCTTTGATTTATTTCAGCTCCAATGTACCATCCCATACTCGGACTCAACTAGGCTCTTGATTAGGTGTTCGAATATCATCAAACCTAGAGAAATATTTTGGAATCCCTACCATGTTGGGCCGAAGGAAAAAAGAAACCTTTGATGGGTTGCGAGACCGTATGAATCAAAATACATAACACTAGAGTAGTGGAGCTTAAGGTTTTTATATATGGGCAGAAATGAAGTCTTTATTAAGTCAGTCCTTCAAGCAATACCCACCTACGCCATGCAATGCTTCCTACTCCCTGCCTCTATCTGTCACGAACTTGAGCTTACTATGAATAAATTTTGGTGGAGAAATAATAGTTCATAGAAGGGCATACACTGGTCTAGCTGATCTCCATTATGCTCTCCTAAGGAAGCAAGAGGTATGAGATTAAAGGACCTAGTTAAATTTAATATAATTTTTCTCACCAAACAGGGTTGGTGAATCATTTCAAACCCCAGTTGCCTTCTAGCACAAGCCCTTAAAGCTAAGTACTTTCCATCTACTGATTTATTGCATTTCAACTTAGGCTCCTACCCATCCTACACTTGGATGAGCATTTGGAGTGCACGAGGCTTATTAGAAGAAGGTTTAGGTTGGCGTGTTGGTCGTGGTCAGGCTATTAACACATAGAATGATGCATGGTTACCAAGGCAGGGTAGTGGTAGGTTAATCAACCCAGACCCTACTACTAATATCCCTATGGTAGCGAATCTCATTGACCCGACTTCTAATTCTTGGAGAAAAGACATTATTTAGCATGTTTTTGATGAATCAATTGCACAACAAATATTATGCATACCATTTCCTCAAACAGCTCATCCAGATACTCTAGTTTGGAGGGGTGATCGAACAAGAGAATTCTCAATGAAATTCGAGTATCATATGTTATTACAAAGTACAAAGGCAAGCACAAATACTATCATACAAGCTCATTCTACTAGTTTTAAAGATTTTTTTAATAGACTATGACAATCAAACATACCTAGTAAAATTAGAATTAATGTTTGGAGATTGGCTAAAAATTACCTTCCCACTCTAGGTAACCTCTTGCTTCATCACCTGGTTGTCAATATTGATTGCCACCTTTGCAATAGAGGGCCTGAGACTATCGAACACATTCTTCTCAACTGCAGCTAGCTTTCTCAGGTTCTAGCAGCCTTTCATATTGTGTTACCATCGTGTTCTCCTGCACAGAATTGGTACACTTGGTTAGTTAATTTCATTATTAGCCTATCCTTTGTTGACTGCCGAATCTTGTTTGTTGTCCTATGGGCTATTTGGGGGCTCCGAAATAAGATTATACATGATAGTGTGCCTCTTGACTTACAATCTCTTATTGTCTTCATTCAAACTTATTTGAGGGAATATGATGGCCTCCATCCTGCTAGAAACCCCCTACGACCATTTGAGAATCTCGATGGAATCCACCTCTTGAAGATATACTGAAAATTAATTTTGATGCAGCTTTTGATTCGATGTCTAATTCTTCAACTTCAAGAATAATTATTAGAAATCATGAAGGGCTTTTAATGGTGGTAGAAGCTTACCCACACCGATTTGTGTCTGACTCGTGCACTGTTGAAGCTATCGCTTGTCTCTAGGGTCTTAACCTTGCAAAAGAATTGAATTTCAGACATGCAGCAGTTGAAGTAGACTCACTTACGGTAATTAAAAAAGCCCAATCTTGGCTAGAGTTCAAATCTTTGATCAGTATGGTTGTTAGAGATATTTGAAATGGTGCTCGAAGCTTCGAGAAAGTTACCTTCCAGTTATCACCGAGAAGCAACAATCAAGCGGCTCATCAAATTGGGCAATTTGGACGTTCGCTCACGGCTTCGGTCATTTGGATTGAGGAAGCCCCCTTGCAAATTGAACGGTTTAGTGAGAAAGACAAGTGGTGGGTGGACCCCCCCTCGAACTATGCCACAGCTCAAACTTTGTCCTTGCTCGCTTTTTTTCACCACGGCTCCCTGTTTCTCGTCTATCTTGAGACGATGATGGTGGTTTCGATCTCTCTCTGTTGTTAACTACACGATCCCATGTTTTCGATGAGTCGGATATGACATGCAGAAGATATTTGATTTTGCTCGTTTTTTCACCCTTTTCTCGTTTTGCTTTTTCTTGTGAGAAAGACGAACAATCTGTTTATTTCTCTGGTGGTATTTTGCTTCACTCTTTTTCTGTTCTGATTTATTTTTTTCTTAACGCTTGAAACTTTGTTGGCTTCTGTGTCGTTTTGTGTTTAATAACAACCATCATTATATTTTTTAAAAATACGTCTTTAAGGGGATAAAATTTAGAAAGGATATTTTATGTAGGCTTAATGCACTTTTTGCCTCCTAACGTTTACCACTTTTCTCATTTTCGTACCTAACGTATTTTTTGGGCTCTTTTGCCCCCTAAAATTTGCGTCGTTACCCAAATCGCCCCAATTTTTTGCACTGTTTAAAAAAACACTTTAACCAATAAGATCAAGCCATGTCACCCTATTTATTTATTTTTATCTTATTTTAAAATTAACATATAAATTAATTAAAAATAAAATATTATAATAATATAATATTATAGAAAAACATTTAATAAAACATTTCCCCCTCTCTCTTTTTTCTCTCGCTCTCTCCTCCATCCCCATCTTCCTTCATTGCTAAAAATCAGTAAATGTTTTATTTTCCTCCAACATTCAACCTCCACTGATAAAGCAAAACAGTTTACATTGAAGACTTCTTATATTGCTTTTGATTTTCCAAAAAAAAAAAAACAAATCGGCAACAAACCCCATCGAAAACAAAATCCCAACCTCTTCTCGTTTTGAATTCTCCCTGGCATTGCAAGAAACCCCATCGGCAACAAGTCTAATCCGACAACAAGGGCGTGTTGGACCTTGTCGAGTGTGCAGACGCTTTGGTACTGGCTTTGGGTTGAACAAGATTGGAGCTTTAAGTCAAGGGAAATCGTCATTTCGTCGAACAGGTTGGGTGGTGGAAACTGGAAAGTTCAAACCTTGAAGCTTTGAGTCCCGTAGGAAACATGGCAATGGATTCTTGTTTTTTTCCTTCTGATATGGCGACTTTTCGTTATACTCAATTTTACGTCCATTTCAATTCTCAAAACAATAGTTTTGCATCCAAATAAAACAGCTATATAAAAAAATAAAACAAAACCAACTACAATCAAAAATAAAAAAATAAAGAGAGTGATGTAGTGTGGTTTGATTGTTAAGATAATTTTTTTAAACAACTTCAAAAATTTGGGATACTTTGGGTAAAGATGCAAATGTTAGGGTAAAATAGCCCAAAAAATATGTTAGGTACTAATTAAGAAAAACGGTAAACGTTAGAGGAAAAAAGTACATTAAACCTTTTATAAAATTAAATAATATTTAAATTAATTAATATTATGATATATAAAAATGTCAATGTAAAATATGAAAATATGTCAACAAGAATTGGGTGCAAGACAAAGGCACATTGCACTGAATAGAAATCATATGCCCCTTTCAGTACTCTTATTTATGTTCTGCACCAAAAATTGATGTTTAGGGTTTAGGATTGTAGTATATAGAATTTAGGGTAGGATATAATTTTTAAGGTTTAATGTTTAAGATTTAGAATTTATGGTTAAGGTTTAGAATTTGATACTTTTTTTAGTGTTGGGGGCTTGGGGCATAGAAAGGGACACCAAAAAAAGCAGGAGATTTTTTGTCCCATTGCACTCTTAATGGGATATCATGTGTCGAATCTTGGAAATGATATTGCTAGGAGGGACAATCACATATTTTCAATATAGACCGTAAAATGAACATACAATATACTGAAGAATATATAATAAAAATAAAAATGTAATTAATATTTTATTATATTAGTTGTTAACCAATTTTCTATCATGATTCTCCATGAAAAAATTATAAATTGTAAAATAATTCTTTGACAAAAATGAATGTTAAAAAGCTTAATTTTGATGGAAAATAACACATTTCAAACGTAAAGCTACGTATTACAATTTGTGCTCCGTTTGGGAAATGATTTTCAAATACATTTTACCCCCAAAATTTTCACTGTTAGTATTGTTTATAATAAACAAGCTGAACCACTTTTTATTAGAGTTTAAACAATTATAAAATATAAAATTATTAAAAATAAAATTAATATCACTTTAATTATAATTGGCATTTAAAAAATGTAATGTTCATGACTTACTCCGGTCTATTTTTTAAAAAAATCTCCTACAATTTAATTTTTTTGCTACTATTTTTTTATTTTATTTTTTAAGTTATTTAAAATTTTGTCCTGATTAATTCAGACCAATTATGTTAGTTTACTATTATTGAATTTAAAAGTACTTTCGAATCTTAGACATTTAAAATACGATACTAAACATGATATTAGAAATCACTCCTGGCTAAGCTCATAATCTTTGGTCATCTTGCCCAGTAGCTGGACGTGCTCCTTGCTTTCCTTCATCATAGCACTTCTAAAGAAGTGCAAGTACTAATAAAATAAAGGGAAAACTATATAAGTAGTACCCCACATATTCTTGTGTTACTGTTTTGGTACGTTAACTATTATTTTTAGTAAAATGGTACATGATGTTATATTTTTGTTCTGTTTTGGTGCCTTGGCCGTTAAAAATTAACAGAGATAATGACGTGGCTTGGTAGAATCACACTTTTAGTCTAAAACACTTATATATATTATCAATTTAGTCCAAAACCTGTCCATTTAAAACACCATTTTCATTTTGGGGTAAATTGCAAATTACCCATTTTTTCTTCTTCTTCTTCCCCTTAATGATTGAGCTGGAATTAGGATTTCAAAACCCTAACTATACGACGGTGACAATGAACTGGTAGGGAAAGGCTTGCGACAGCGCGACGATGACAACCAAAAATAGAGGACACCGCGTAGACTCTCATAATAGTAACCAAACATTTTAGAATGATAATGGCAACAAGGTTTTCGGCTTACCCATTACTCAACATGGAGGAGAAAATGACGGTGCAACTACAACGAAGGAAGCCAAACATGGTTGACATCGTTACTTGCGAACAATGTACGACGAAAGGAAGTTATGACCACGGTTTTGCTCGCAGTGGGACGATGAACACAATGATAGAGGTTGTGTGACTCACAAAGCACATCGACGGCGAGGGACTCCGATGGTTCACCAACAGTTTAGCTACCGTTCCTCTCAACGGCAGCCATTGACTTTGATGGAAGAAGAAAATTGGGTAATTTATAATTTTATCCCCAAAATTAAGATGATGTTTTAAATGGATGTATTTTGGACTAAAACTGTGGTTATACCAAGCTATGTCATCATCTCCGTTAATTTTTAACGTTGGGGTACCAAAACAGAACAAAAACGTAATGTCAGGTACTATTTTGCTGAAAATAATAGTTGAGGGTACTAAAACAGTAACACAAGAATAGGAGAGGTATTATTTATGTAGTTTTCCCTAAAATAAAATAAAAGTAACTTAAATAAGTGTGATTAGAGATTCAAATAGTAGTTCGTTATATAATAACAATTGTTATGGCGATAATGACACCTTTTAAAATCATTATTGTGGAAAATAACGGTCTACAATAGCCACAATAGAATCCATTAGATCATCAAATGCAATAAAACATAGTGTCACGGGGCTAGAATTTGGCTAGCTAGTCCGCGTAGCCTTAGTTTATGAACTTAAGTTAAGGACTAAGTCAGCCTTGGGAAACTAGGCAAAAGGCTTAGAGAAAGAGGAAACTTTATGGCAATGAAAACAAGAGTTATGAGATTCTAATGCTCCGGTTTTGGGCCTAGAGGTTTTAGGGTCCGTTGGACCGAGATTAGAGATTCGGGTAAGTTTTGGGATGAGTTCTAGGAAAACATATTTCGGAAGATGATAAAAATATGGAAAATTATCTAAAATCCTTTTTAAATATATAAAAGGTTTTGGTGAAATCAATTTCGGAAAAAGAGTTTTTTAAATGTGAAATTTTGGACTAGTGACGAAAATGTAAAGTTTGAAAACTGGTTTTAGTGACTGTTTTGTAAAGATTCAAAACTTTGAATCTTTAAGAAGCTTTTTGACCGATTGGTTAAAACTGAGTTTTTCCTTAATGAGGATTATTTTAAAATATATTTTAATTAAGGAAATATAAGAGAAATTAGTTAATAAGTTGATTATTTCATAAAATGAGATTTTGACGTAACTTTCATTCTCTCATATTTTCTCTTAAAATCCTTTCAGCCAAACAACTTTTTTTCATAAGAGATTTTTAGGTAATGATATTGTTTTCCTCAATCTTTGATTTTCTAAATGATTCTTCAATTAGATTTTTAGGTAATGATATTGTTTTCCTCAATCTTTGATTTTCTAAATGATTCTTCAATTAGATTTCTAAATATTTTATTAAATGTCATTGTTTTTCAAGAGAAAACAACGAATTAAGGGGAAACTCAACCATTCGAGGTAAGGTTCGTTCATGTCCACTAATGAAAGGTTCTTTACTGAAATTCCCAAGTTCTTGACTCTGTAAATGTTGTTTCTATTAAGGTTTTGTGATTTAATTGGAGGAAATTATGAAATCAAGATTTAATTGATGGATTTACATGATTTTCGGATTGGATCTGTTTTGCTGGGTTTATGATCGATTTTAATCATAATTTTGATGTTTAATAATGTTGAAATAATGGTTTTAACATTGTAATTGTTGAGTGTGTAAAAGTTCTATTATTTACCCCCTATTTAACCCATATTTCTGCTGCATTCAAGCATAATTCATTGCATTTAGGTCAGTTTACACTTAGACATCACAAATATATTAAAAGGTACAGTTTCTACCGAAATTGGTTGCTTTTGCAGGTTGCTGCTGTGTCAGATGGAGAGGCAGACGCTGGGCAGAATTGCAGTAGAGCTGGAACTGGACGAGCAGTCAAAGAGGACGATGCTGCCATGGTTGCCGCCGTGACAGCAAAGGACGACAGCAGTTTTGAGGAGAAGAAGCAAAGCGGACCTCGACAGAAAGAGAAAATTCAGGCCGTCTGTCGTGGAGCACTCCTATATTTTTCCGAGCCCTAGATTAGAATGAAGGCCAAGCCCAAGGTTCAAGGAAGATATCCCAAGAAAGAAGGAAGGACGAATTAAAGACTGTTTTTCTAAAGATTTAGTCTTTATTAGAATTGTACTTTGATTTAAAGTTGTATTCCTTCTAGGGGTGATAACGAGCCGAGCCGAGCCCGAGCCTGGCCAGGCTCGGCTCGGCTCGGAAATAGTGTAATTGGGCTCGGCTCGGGCTCGAGGCTCGCCGAGCTCGGAATTTTAGGTTCGAGCTCGGCTCGAAAACAATTCTATTGGGCTCGGCTCGGGCTCGAAGCTCGTCAGGCTCGGCTCGGGCTCGTCAGGCTCGGCTCGGCTCGAAATGAAAAATTTTGCTATAGTTTTTTTATATAAAATATTCGTTAAAAATCCATTTCATAACCAACACTAAAACGAAATTCAATGATCGGAAAGGGGGAAAAGTGCCAAAAATTAGATTAATCCAAATAATCAATAAATATTCTTATAATAGAAACACATAATTAAAGAAAATACAAAATCAAACAACAATCAACTAATGAAAGAAAATACAAACACATAATTTATTTTAGTGCATATGTAGATTCCGAGCCTGTTCACGAGCTTTTCGAGCCGAGCCTGCTCGGCTCGGCTTGTTAAGGTTTCGAGCCGAGCCCGAGCCCGAGTCGAGCTCACTCGAGCCGAGCTTTGACCGAGCCGAGCCCGAGTAGCTCGCGAGCCGGTCAGGCTCATTATCACCCCTAATTCCTTCCATATTAGAAAACTTGAACCCAAGGCCTATATAAAGGCATGTAATTCGACCTAGGAGTATCGGGAGAGCATTGCGAGGTTATTTATTTACTTAATATCGGGAGAGTTAAGTATACGAAAGGGATAAGTGCGAGTTCTCTAGTTTATAGTTGAACTATCTCGGACCTAGGGATAGGACGAGGTTAAGTGGATAAAGAAGAATTCAACAACATCGGTGTTCATCCTTCGATTCACGTCGGGAGGTATCATCAAAGACGTGTTCATCGACAGACTTGGACCTAGGGATAGACCAAGGCACAACAGGGATTCTTGCCAAACTTGAAGTATTGAGTTGGGTAATCGCTGCCGCGATAACCAACGGACCGCTGCCGCGACAGGTGCTGCCGCGACGGGACGACGACAGCACAGATATTCCTAAACTTAGCAATACCTACACTACTGAGCAATTCAATACCAGCCCATTCTCTCTATCTTGATTATTTCAATCTTATTTTCTAGTATTCTCTATTATTTTCGTGACAACATCTTAAATAGTCTTTTTACTTCCGTGCAGTAATTCAAGGTGAAGGTATTGGCTTAGTCCCTGTGGAGACGATATCCGATACTTTCGTATCACTTTACTACTTGCGTCGTGTACACTTGCACTACAATTGCGATAGACACTTTTACACGCAACAAGTTTTTGGCGCCGTTGCCAGGGACTGGCAACATACCTCTACCTTTAATTACTGCATTTTTTATTTATTTTATTTTATTTTTATTTTTATTTTTATTTTCTATTTCTGGTTGTTATATCTCAGGCATAATACAGGTTCAAGGGCATCAACATGTCAGGAAAAACCATTCGAGAGTTGATGTGGGAAAGTTCTTGCAATTACCGTAAAGGTAATCATGCACTCGAAAGTTATCCCCATTTTTTCGATGAACATATGGACAACCAACGATGGAACCAACAAGAACAAGAGATGCCGCCACAGCAGCAACATGGACAACAGATGCCGCTGCCGCAACAGCAAAATTATTTATGGTATGATCAAAACCCGCAAATTTTTTTGTACCATAACAGTTTTGCTGCAGAACCCGACATGCCCTGGCAATGTCATCATCCTCAAGAGCATTCAAAATCCTTAGAAGACACACTACAAGCCTTCGTAGCACTCACTCAAGAATTGTCGGCTTCTATAGACAAAAGTATCGCCAAGATGGATGAAATCTTGAGCAGACCAGTCCTCATTCATGCCACGACTGAACTTGAAATCTTGAGGCAAGATGACGAGGATGCCCATGTGACGGAATACCCAAAACGTGATGAGTCTGAGCAACAACTTGCCATGGCAATGATCGAGGAACCGGAATGGAGCAACACCGCAACAACGCTTAGTGAAATTCAAGAGAATGTCACTGCGGTAACCACATCCGAGGCAAATTCTCAACCCACTACCTCGGTTATGCCCGACCAAGATTGCACACATCCATCCCTGTCATGGCACTCGTACGACCACCTAGAAGAGCTACCCAATGATAATGCCTCGCCAATGGAATATGAGCAGGTAATAAACGAACCTTTTGAATTCTACGAAAACTCACCAATTCTATTGCAGGTATTTGAGGAACCAACGCCGGTGGATTTAGAATCATCGAGATCTCTACTGATGGAGACCTTCGAGTGGCCAAAAAAATTTGATATGGAGAATTATGGTACTTTCCAATGTCCCCTTGACCTGCAAAGTAACCTGACAACGGACTGTCAAAATAACTGGCTGCCGCAGCAGCAGACACGAAAGCAATGGCTACATTCAACTACAACAACATTCAATGAAAACAAGGTAAGTTTGTGGTCGAATGTCAATTTGATTTTTTCTAATCATATATTCATGCCCTCAGAAACATTACCAAGAAGGGAGGACTTCATGGACTACAAAGGGAAGAGAAAGAAATGAGCCTCCACCATGAGAATAATCACCAGATGGAGGGTACGAATAGACTTCAAGAAGTACCGGAAACGAACCCTCAAGCATCAATAGAATATGGAGTAGTTACTTTAGGAGATGCCTCTCAAGGCACTCCTAATTTAACTTATTTTATTTTATTTTATTTTTATCTTATTTTATCTTTATTGGTTTAGGAATTAGAAATTTGATATTAGTCTTTAGTTTGATTGTGTTATTAGGTAAACAGAGAGAACCCTTGCAATGACGATACAAGCAACCCGAGGAAGTTTTGCCCTGACCCCTGCCGCGGCAGCACTCATACTCCCCCGGATGTATTCTAAAGTGACTGCCGCCAACAGCAGTGATAACAACAACGCAAGTTAAGTCTGTTTTACTCCTCTCCCTTTTCTGCGATTTATATTATCTATTTGTGATGACATGCATTGAGGACAATGCAACCTTTGGGTTTGGGGGTAGGCAGTCCTCCTAATTATTAATATAACATTGCATTTAATTTTCATTGTGTCACATTTATTTTTATGCAAAAAAAATTGGCTTAATTTATTGAACTTTTATTATCTGCCGCTGCCATCTCTGTCGTGATAGCCCCTTAAAAATATTTTAGGAAGTAAGTAGAGCCTTAGTATAGTTTTGAAAAACTGAAACACTTTGTGACTTACTTGATAACAGACTTTCTCTAGCATACTTTGAATAGAAAACTTAGCACTTAGAGTAGAAAGAGACTAGAAACTCAGGAAACCTAGAGGTGCCTATCACTGGCTCTAGGAAAATAACCAGAGAAAAACTTCTAGAGGTGCCTATCACCGGCTCTAGATAGTTAACTAGAGGTGCCTGAAATACTGGCTCTAGTAAAAAAAACTGAAAAACTCAGAAAAAGAAGGAAAACAACTAGAGGTGCCCGATACTGGCTCTAGTAAACAAAAGAATTAAGTCTCGAAGGAAAACTCTAAACAAGCTAAGTATAATATTCTAGTTGCTAGGGAAGTCTATATTCATGTATGTTCACAATAAATGCACACACATGCACGAGAACTATACTTTTGCTCTAAGCAGATCCTTAAATATTTGAACAGGTGCTAAACATGATTGGGATGGTGTTGTGGGTAAGGATTGTTCACTGACTTAAGCCAAGAAAAAAACTAAAAAAAATAAATATATATATGTATGTATGCATGCATGTTAGTTAGGTTGCATTTTCTTGAGGACAAGCAAAGATTCGAGTTTGGGGGTGTGATCAGTGCATAAAAGTTCTATATTTTACCTATCATTTATCCTTATTTTTGCTGCACTCAAGCATGTTTAACTGCATTTTAGGTTAAATTTTGCATCAACATCACATTTAGATAAAACTGCGCAGATACTGCTAAATTTGGTTACTTTTGCAGGTATTTGCTGTGGCAGCATCCAGGGCAGCAGTCGTTGGCAGCATCCGGGGCAGCAGTCGTGGCAGCATCCAGGGCAGCAGAGGAACAGAAGAGCTGGAGTGAAGAAAACTGCCTTGTGTTGAAGATGCGGATGACAAATCATGAAGCTACTCTGAAATCTTTGGAGACACAGATGGGTCAGGTTTCCCAGCATATCAACCCAAGGCAGACTGGCGGATTTCCTAGCAATACTGAAAACGCTAGGCAGCCCACACATGAGCAGTGTAAAGCCATTACTACTAGGAGTGGGAAGAAATTACCAGGGCCTGAGAAAGAAGCTAAAACAGTGAAGAAACCAACCTTGAACATACCTGCCGAGGAAGCTGCCCCGACAGGTAACAGACAACCTGCTGCCGATGAGCCTGTCATGACAGCAGAAGGGACAGAGGAGAAAGAGAATGAGCCCAAACCTCCTCAGATCCGTATGCAGTGGGAAGGACGCATTGCTGATTATCATCCCCCACCTCCATTTCCTCAACGGTTACAAAATTGAAACAAGAATCACAGCTTAAGAAAATTTATGATATTTTTAAGCAGGTTCATATCAACATTCCGTTGTTAGATGTCGTTAGGGAAATACCCGGTTATGCCAAATTTCTCAAGGATGCCATGTCAAATAAGTCCATACTTGGGGAGTTTGAAAGGGTAAATATGACACATGGATGCATGAGTATTTTGCACTAGTATCCACCCAGAAGAAGAAGGATCATGGGAGCTTCATCATACCATGCGTAATCGGAGACAAATTTGTGGGTAAGGCACTTTGTGATCTTGGTGCTAGTATAAATTTAATGCCAAAATCTGTTTTTCAGAAATTAGGTATTGGAAAAGCTTGGCCCACAACAATAGTACTGCAGCTGGCAGACCGCTCTTACGTTTATCCAGAAGGAAAAATTGAAGATATTCTAGTAAGGGTGAACAAATTTATTTTTCCTGCTGACTTTCTTGTTTTAGATTGTGAAGCAGATGAAAACGCACCAATCATCCTGGGGCGACCTTTCTTAGCCACGGGAAGATCATTGATTGATGTGGAAAAAGGAGAACTCACCATGGGAGTGAACGATCAAGAAATAAAGTTGAATGTTCTCCAAGCTATGAAGCATGCTGATGCAGAAGAAGAATACAAGGTTATCACAGAAGTTACCCTTGACCAACCCTGCATCAGGTCGGGCTGTCACGACATCAAAATTGGTCACTGCCTCGGCAGCCACTTAGAAGACCGTCACGACAGCATCGACGACAGCAGCTCCTTAGAATCTGATACATCTGATACTGAAGATCAAGAGGAGGTAAACTGGATAGGCAATCGTCCAGGTAAGTTATTCGAGCCTTTAAATTATACCTCGGATAACCATGCAATTCAAAAGCCATCAACTGTTGAGCCCCCTGTTTTAGATCTTAAGCCCCTGCCAGGGCAGCTAAAATATGCTTTTTCTTGGTTTAAATGATACGTTGCCCGTAATCATCTCTTCCAAGTTGATGCAGGAACAGCAGTTAATAGGGAAGCTGCAGTAGCATAAAAAGGCTATTGGATGGACGATAGCCGATATTCAAGGCATTAGCCCGGCCTTATGTATGCATAAAATCCTTTTAGAGGATGATCATAAGCCGACTATAGATGCTCAAAGGCGGCTGAACCATGCGATGAAAGAGGTAGTGCGAAAAGAGATAATCAAATGGTTAGATGCTGGAATAATCTACGCCATCTCAGACAGCAAATGGGTGAGCCCGGTGCAATGTGTTCCTAAGAAAGGAGGAATGACCGTGGTAACCAACGAAAACAATGAGTTAATCCCAACCAGGACTGTGACCGGTTGGAGGGTTTGTATGGACTATCGGAAGCTTAACAAAGCTACCCGAAAGGACCACTTTCCTTTACCCTTTATTGATCAAATGCTTGATAGATTAGCGGGTAAACCTTACTATTGTTTTCTTGATGGTTATTCAGGTTACAATCAAATCGCTATCGCACCGGAAGATCAAGAAAAGACGACATTAACATGCCCTTACGGAACTTACGCTTTTAGGAGAATGCATTTTGGACTATGCAATGCACCAGCCACCTTCCAAAGGTGCATGATGGCCATATTCTCCGATATGGTGGAGGACTTCCTAGAGATTTTTATGGATGACTTTTCAGTCTTTGGAGACGACTTTGAAAGCTGCCTAGGGAACCTACAAAAGGTGCTCGAGAGATGTGAAAAAGCAAATTTAGTGCTGAACTGGGAAAACTGTCACTTCATGGTGGATGAAGGGATAGTCCTAGGCCATAAGATTAGCTGTCGTGGCATAGAAGTCGACAGAGCTAAGATAGAAGTGATCGAAAAGCTGTTGTCGCCCACCACAGTCAAGGGAATCAGAAGTTTCTTAGGACATGCTGGTTTTTATCGGAGATTCATTGCGAATTTTTCAAAAATTACCAAGCCCCTATGCCATCTTCTGGAGCAGAATCGACCCTTTGACTTTAACAATGAATGTACTGAGGCATTCAAGGTTCTGAAGGAAAAGCTGGTAACAGCCCCAATAGTACAGCCACCAGACTGGACACAGCCATTTGAGATCATGTGTGATGCTAGTGACTATGTTGTCGGGGCAGCACTTGGGCAGCGGAGAGACAAACTCTTTCACGTCATATACTATGTCAGCAAGACACTGAACGACGCCCAAGTGAACTACACCACCACAGAGAAGGAGTTATTAGTTGTGGTATTCTCCGTTGACAAGTTTCGTTCTTATATACTTGGAACGAAGGTCATAGTGCATACAGACCACTCTGCATTGAAGTATCTGGATGCAAAACCTCGATTGATACGTTGGATCCTACTATTGCAAGAATTCGACCTTGAAATCAAGGACAAAAAGGGGACAGAAAATCAAGTGGCAGATCACTTGTCAAGGTTGGAGAAGGGACAGAGTCTACCGACAGATGAGACAAACATATTGGAGACCTTCCCAGATGAGCAGCTCTTTGCTGCCGCAGTCACTGTCGCGACAGCCATGACGGTAGGTAAGTTTTCTGAACTTCCCTGGTATGTTGATTTCGTTAATTTCTTAGTTAGCGGAATAATACCTCCTGACCTTAATTATCAAGCCAAGAAGAGGTTCCAAAATGATGTTAAGCATTATTATTGGGACGAACCTCTTCTTTTTAAAATCTGTGCAGATCAGGTTATAAGGAGATGCGTACCACAGGATGAGCAGGAAGATATACTTCATCACTGCCATGCTTCACAGTATGGAGGACAGTTAGGAGGCACCAAAACTGCTGCCAAGGTTCTGCAGTCAGGATTTTATTGGCCGTCATTGTATAAAGATGCTCAAATCTTCTACAAGAGCTGTGACAAGTGCCAACGGACAGGAAACATCTCAAGGAGACACGAGATACCGCTGCAGAACATTCTTGAAGTCGAGATCTTCGACATTTGGGGGATCGATTTTATGGGACCATTCCCATCATTATGTGGGAATTTGTACATCCTCCTGGCAGTAGATTATGTATCTAAGTGGGTTGAAGCTATCTCCACTCAAAAGAATGATGCCAAGACAGTTCAAAGGTTTTTACACAAAAACATCTTTTCTAGATTTGGCATCCCTAAGGCGATCATTAGTGATGAAGGGAGACATTTCGACAACAGGGTTATTGATGCTGCCTTGAAGAAGTATGGTTTCAAGCATCGGATTGCAACAGCATATCACCCACAGACCAATGGACAAGCTGAAATTTCCAACAGGGAAGTCAAGAACATTCTTGAAAAGATGGTTAAGCCAACTAGGAAAGATTGGTCTTTACACCTGAATGATGCGTTATGGGCTTATAGGACATCTTTCAAAACTCCATTGGGCATGTCTCCTTACCGATTGATTTATGGGAAAACATGCCATTTACCTATCGAGATAGAGCACAGAGCATATTGGGCAATCAAGGCAGTGAATATGGACTTGGACAAGGCAGGGCAGAAAAGGCTATTGGATCTGAACGAAATTGAAGAAATCCGGACAATGGCCTATGACAACGCAAGAATCTACAAGGATAAAACTAAGAAGTGGTATGATAAAAAGTTGCTGCCATGACAGTTCTGCCCAGGGCAACTTGTATTGCTATTTAACTCTAGATTAAAACTCTTTCCAAGGAAGCTGAAATCTAGATGGTTTGGCCCGTTCCAAGTTGTACAGGTTTTTCCCCCATGGTGCCATCACGATCAGATCTTTAAAAGACGGGCACCAATTCAAAGTCAACGGACAGCGCTTGAAGCATTATCAGGGGACTGAAGCCCCACGAATGCAGGAAGTGGTTACCTTAGGAGATGCCCCACCTGGCATCCCTAACTTAACCTAAATTTTATTTTAATTATTTTTATTATTTAGTATTTATGTATTAGGAAATTAGATTTATTTTATATTGTTTTTATTTTAATTGTTTTTAGGAAATAAAGGAGACAAGAAGAACATGAGAAGTGAAATCAGCCCACCATCCTTCCACCAGCCCAACAAGCCCGAATTTTGGAGCCTGTCATTACAGCTGACGCGACAGACGTGGAAACTACAGGCTGTCAACACGCTGTCGCGACAGACACGCAAACGCATAACAGACGCGCAGTAGACACGGAAACGCGTGACAGACACGGAAACGCATGACAGACACGTCAGACACGGAAATGCGTGACAGACGCGTCAGACACGGAAACGCGTGACAGACGCGTCAGACACGCTACCACGTAACAGCTGTCCCCGTTATTCGCGCCTGCCGTTACAGCTCCAATGGGCAGCAAATCCTTCTCTATATAAACCCCGTTTCATTTTTCATTTTCACTCACTTCTACTCTTCTTACTTGCTTCCTCTAGATTTTATTTGCTTTCATTTTCTTTTTCAAAAAACCCTTGCAACAATGTCTTCCAGACACACCCGTAGGAATGCTGCCTCCAGCTCGACCCCGACAGCATCCATCCCACGATCTTTCCTGATCAGAGACATGTGGGAAGAAAGGGGATTCATCTACACTTCGAAGGAGGGAATTTTTTGCCTAAAACCGTTCATCGCTCGCAAAATAAGGGCTCTACAGTGGCAGATCTTTGCCGAACAACCTGATGAGATGAACGTCTCTCTAGTTCGAGATTTCTATGCTGCCATCAACAGCAGGACGACGACAGCAGTTACCGTACGAGGACGAGAAGTGCCTTTCGAAGCTGAATACATCAACACCTTGTACAGATTCTACGTCGGCAGCAACAACGACGCCCACCAACAGTTCCTCAACACCCTTGACCCTGCTGCCTATGATGTTGTCATGGTAGAGCTGACTGATGAAGGAACACAGTGGAACACCAGCCGCAAGAACCCAAGGACGGTAAAGAGGACTCAACTCCTACCAGAAGCTAAATTATGGAACGCTTTTATCAAAAACCGCATCATGCCGACGTCACACAATACCACTGCCGACCAGCCCAGGTTAGCCTTAATTCATTCCATTTTACATGAGAGGCCCATTAACGTGGGCAGCTATATCCGCAAAAGCATACTGGAATGTGCACACCGGCCAACGGGACCGCTCTATCTGCCGTACCTCATCACAGCCCTCTGCCGCGGCCATGGGGTACCTGAAGTTACCACCGATTCTAGAGTCCAAGGGAAGGGATGGACGGACAAGAACATACTCAGCTTAATGGAGCTGACTGTTGCCACCCCTCTGTCCTTATTTGATCTAGCTGCCACGACAGCTGACACGACAGAACCGACGGAGACTGAACCTGCTGTAATAGAAGCCAGGCAGCATCCAGCAGCAACAGCCCCGACTGACTCCTCCTCCCAGATTCTTGCTGCTATCCAGAAGATGGAGGAACGACAACTCGGACTTATGACCTTCGTCAGGGATTTCACCGCAGCTACGGTACAATTCATACAAACTTCTTTGAATTTCCCTGATGTCATATTTCCTACATTCCCTACCCATTATTTTGCTGTACCGACCGCTACCCACACCCCAACTCATGCTGCCACACCATAGACACCTTCTGCAACACCCACACCAACCCCTGCCACGACAGCTGCCGGCAGCAACCCTGCAGCTGAGACTTCTGCCCGTGGAACAAAGAGAAGAATGACCTCGGAAGAACTTGAGGCATTCGTCGCCGGTTTCTCTTCTTCCTCCATTTGGAAGGAAAGCGACAATGAACCCTCTGTTAAGAGGAATCTAGCCAAAGAGTTCACACCGATGAAACAACAGAGAGGATGGTAGACAAAAACAAGCCGGATAGCGGCAGTGGCAGCATCAGCGGCAGCGACAGCGGAGATAAGAGCAGCAGGAGCTCCGAGGTACAGGTTGTGGAGAAACCTCCTCACATCTCCCCAACCAGAGTTCAACCCCCGAGGGAGGCTAAAACAAAGAACACATCTGCCTCCCTCATCCGCCAGCCAGCTCTGACGGCTCGTTCCCGCCGCCAGATCCGAGTCAGCAGCAGCAGTGACGACAACGCTTAAAATTTGAGTTTCTTACCTTATTTTGCTGTCTGCCTTTATATATTTTGTGATGTACTTTTCATTTTCCTTTTTATTTTTATTTGTCATCTGCATTGAGGACAATGTAACCCTCGAGTTTGGGGGTGGCATCCCTCCATTAATGGAGTCTAAGTTAGTTTTAAAATTGTGTCTTTTACTTAGTTTATTTTCTCTAAAAAAATTTGAAAATTTTGGCTTAAGTCTATGAACTAAACTTACCTGCCGTGACAGCTCTGTCGTGGCAGTGCCTTTAAGATAGTTTTAGGAGATGTTTAAAGCCTTTCTATAGTTCTGAAAACTTAAACACCATTGTGACTGTTATACTGCTTAGAACTCTTTTAGTCAACTAGAATAAGAAGCTTAGCACTTGAATAGCCCCTAGAGGTGCCTAACACTGGCTCTAGGAAAGAAGTTTAGCAAAATAGACTCAACAGCCCTAGAGGTGCCCGAAACCGGCTCTAGGAAGTTAGCTAGAGGTGCTTAAAACTGGCTCTAGTGAAACTTTAGCTTAAAAAATTAATGAAATCGAGTAAAAAAAAATCAAAAGAGCATAAGAAGTGCCTTCAAAAAGATAAACTTTGGCATAAAAATTTGAGTTAGAGGCTGAAATATTCTAGTGAAACTAAGAGAGTCTTAGCATATAACTGCTCACAAGCATGCACACACTGCACGAGGACTATAGTGAGACTCTGGACAAATCCTAAGTTATCCGACAGGGTGCTGCCGTCACAGAGAAGGAATGGAGGGTAAGAGAAAGTTCACTGTTTTAAGCCAAAACAAAAATATTTTATTTTTCTTTTAGGTCTTAGTTGCTTGAGGGCAAGCAAAAACTTGAGTTTGGGGGTGTGTTGAGTGTGTAAAAGTTCTATTATTTACCCCCTATTTAGCCCATATTTCTGCTGCATTCAAGCATAATTCATTGCATTTAGGTCAGTTTACAGTTAGACATCACAAATATATTAAAAGGCACAGTTTCTACTGAAATTGGTTGCTTTTGCAGGTTGCTGCTGTGTCAGATGGAGAGGCAGGCGTTGGGCAGAATTGCAGCAGAGCTGGAACTGGACGAGCAGTCAAAGAGGACGATGCTGCCATGGTTGCCGCCGTGACAGCAAAGGACGACAACAGTTTTGAGGAGAAGAAGCAAAGTGGACCTCGACAGAAAGAGAAAATTCAGGCCGTCTGTCGTGGAGCACTCCTATATTTTTCCGAGCCCTTGATCAGAATGAAGGCCAAGCCCAAGGTTCAAGGAAGATATCCCAAGACAGAAGGAAGGACGAATTAAAGACTGTTTTTCTGAAGATTTAGTCTTTATTAGAATTTTACTTTGATTTAAAGTTGTATTCCTTCCATATTAGAAAACTTGAACCCAAGGCCTATATAAAGGCATGTAATTCGACCTAGGAGGACATAACCTATCTCTAGCCTTCTTCCCAAAACCCTAGCTGTTTTCCCTCTCTCAACATGTTCTAAATTCCTCCTAGGGCCACGGGTTGATTTGTAAAGTAGTTGCAAGAGTTGCTTTTGTTTTAGGAATTTTCAGTTCAATAAAATAAACTTCGAGTTCTCTTATTCTGGTTATTAACATCTTGCAAGAGTATCGGGAGAGCATTGCGAGGTTATTTATTTACTTAATATCGGGAGAGTTAAGTACACGAAAGGGATAAGTGCGAGTTCTCTAGTTTATAGTTGAACTATCTCGGACCTAGGGATAGGACGAGGTTAAGTGGCTAAAGAAGAATTCAACAACATCGGTGTTCATCCTTCGATTCACGCCGGGAGGTATCATCAAAGACGTGTTCATCGACAGACTTGGACCTAGGGATAGGCCAAGGCACAACAGGGATACTTGCCAAACTTGAAGTACTGAGTTGGGTAATCGCTGCCGCGATGACCAACGGACCGCTGCCGCGACAGGTGCTGCCGCGACGGGGACGACGACAACACAGATATTCCTAAACTTAGCAATGCCTACACTACTGAGCAATTCAATACCAGCCCATTCTCTCTATCTTGACTATTTCAATCTTATTTTCCAGTATTCTCTATTATTTTCGTGACTACATCTTAAACTATTTTCTTTACTTTCGTGCAGTAATTCAAGGTGAAGATTTTGGCTCAGTCCCTGTGGAGACGATATCCGATACTTCCGTATCACTTTACTACTTGCGTCGTGTACACTTGCACTACAATTGCGATAGACACTTTTACACGCAACAGTAATCCCGAAACTATGTGAATCTCTAATCGTTTAGGTTGCTAGATTTGAATTTTTGTGGAGTTGTGGTGGTTTTATGAATGCTGGAGGTATAAGGATCATAATATGATGATTGGTGGTTTGAAATGTTAGTTTGTGGCTGGGTTAAGTTTAAAAGTGTTTTGGTGATGATTTCGGTTGGCGGTTGATAGTCGTTAGCAAGGCGATGTTGAGGTTCTGTTTCGCTGGCATTTAGAATGCATTTTAATGCATTAATCCTCTGTTGTTATGTGGTTAAAACAGGAGAGGTTGATCCGAAAGAGATCGGTGATGCTTTGGAGGCTTCAGACGCTTGAATTTGTGTCGGCAAATTAGAGTTTCCCGTGTCAGTGAGTGAGAACGAAACCTACAGCTTTTAAAAGATTTGAAGGTGGTTTGGGAACTTATATTTGAGCTTGAAACACTTAAGTTCGGAAGTAAGTATAAATTGGATTTTCTCTCTCGGTCGTGCTTTTACAAAATGGTTTATGCACTTGTTTTAACTAAATGGATTTACCTACTATTTATACATGCTTTAAGTATGTGATATACTGTTTTTAATCATGAAATGATGATGGATGCACGTGGTAAGTGATCCATGTAAGTATGTGTTTTATACTTGTGTTTATAGCATGGCTATTGCTTGAGAAAATGGTTTTTTGTTGATGCATATGAAAACAATGAGGTATATGATTATAACGAATTAAATTGGCAAGTGACGTGGTTTAAAAATATTATCGGATATAGTTAGCTGACCATATGATTGAATGCACTATAAATAAGTTGCATTGGATGTCAAGGAGGTTGGTGTCACGTCTCCATCCAAGTACCCTAACGATCGAGGAGGTTGGTGTCCCATCTCTCGTTAGTGGGTTAAGCATCTAACCGATGGTTGGGGTTGTTGTCACTGTTGGTTGTGAATGTACCGTCATTCCGGTTAAGATGGCTTGGAGTGTTGGGAGGACACTTGTTGAATCCGTGTTTCTGCTATGATATTTTGAAAATGGTACTTGGTTAATGATCACTTGAAAGCCAATATAATTGTTGATGTATCATGTTGATGATGTTATTGTATAATGTTGATTTATACATGTTTAGTCTTTAAGCTTTGCATATGGTTTGTTATGCATAAGAAGGCATAAATTGAGGTTTAGCAATGGGACTTGTTGTTTAACTATGATACATGATGCATATGGTTTAATATGTTGAATTTAAAAGGGTTTAAGTGCATGGTTTTCAAGGCATGGTGTTTTACAAGTGGTTTGAAATAATGATTTCAATGGTTTTGAGAAATTTGTTTTAAATTGCATTGATGATGTTTTGTTTTGAGCACTCCTCACTAAGTCTAGTGTGCTTACGCTCTCTTTTTCCATCAATGCAGAGATTTAAAGGAGTGGGGCAGCAAGTGAGCAAGAAGGATCCAAGGGCTTCGTTCTTTGAAAGTATGGTTTCAAACTAGACATTTAGTAATAAAGGCAATGAGGGTTCTGTTGTTCTTTTGGGAGAGGTTTTGTCAAACTCCCTGTTTGAGCAAGTTTGTTTTATGGTTTTGGACTTGTAAATGGCCTATAATATTTGGTTTATGCTTTGTTATGGTTTTTGGTATCTTGCTTGGCTTAAAATATAGGAAGCATGCTTATAGATTTCCCTTTTAAAGTATGATGCTATGATTGATGTTAATTCTGATGTTTATGGCTGATGATTGATCCTAGGATATGGTGCATATATGTTGGATGATTGATTATGTGATTAGAGTTGGGTAAATGCATGCTAAACCAGCAAAATGTGGCATTTCAGGCCCAGGTTTACCGATACGCCTAAGGTTGTATCGGTACGGCTAGGCATAATCAAGCTAAGTGTTTCTATACACGGGCTACTGTACCGATACGGTCCAAGACAAATATCAATAGCGTATCGATACGATAAGGGGAGTATCGATACGGGTTTAAGCCTTTGGAACCTGAGTTTTGAAATATACAAAGGCGTATTGGTACACCTATTAGTGTATCGATACAGTTAACCGTTATTGGCAGTTATGAAGTGTTTTAAGGTTCTGTTTTCTTACGTTTTGGTCCCTAATTCATGCGAATGCAATTAAGTGAGTTTGGATGGTCGTTTTTAGCTGAAATTTGATGTGCTAGCATGAAACCTGATTAATTAAAGGTTGATAACATTAATTCATCGAAAGTTATTGAGTGGATCAATGGATTGATCAAAGCTAAGAGGGGGAGTGAATTGGGTTTTTAAAATTTGTTGGAGAAAGTGGAATGACTAAAATTGAAGAACAAGGCAATTTAGAGTGGTTCAAGTTTCAAATGAACTCTACATCCACTACCTTAGCTACCACTAAGGATTTTCCAACAATCCACTAATTGCTCTTCCCCTTTTCTAGGCTTAGGAGGTAACTTTTACTATACCGGTCAAATTTTCTACCCAAAATTTGACCAAACCCTCACAAGGATACAAAGAAGAATTTTAAGGCAAGTAGAATATCTCTCAATACAAATTTGCCCCTTTTGATACAAGCACTCAACCCAAATTGGAATACAAGATTGGAATTACACACAACAAAATTTGGGATTTTACAAGAATGAGAAATTAGGCACTTTGAGCTTGGATTTTTGTATAGATGTTTCTCTTGGATGCAATAGTTGTTGCTAGTCTTCAATCGGCTTGATTTTATACCTTCTCCATTAATTCTAGTCGTTTGAGTGGTTAGGGTATTGATTATAGCCGTTGGGACCCTCTCTTTCCACCATAAATGCACTTCTGCAGCCTACTGTATCGGTACGCGGGGATCCGTATCGATACTTGTCTCAAAACAAAAAGAGTCGTTGCACAATTACAAGAGGGGTGTATCAATGCGCGTGTAGGCGTATCGGTACGGGTTAGGGAAGTGTTTCGGTACGGGTAAGAGCGTATCGATGCAATTTCTCCCACAAAGCTCACTAGAAGAATCTGTATCGATACGAGTAAAAGCATATCGGTATGGGACAACCAACTCTTTAAAATTCTGTTACCTAACAACTGACACCAATGGTCAAAAACATTTAAGGCTCTGAAATTTAAAATTACTTTAAATATGTATCGATACGGGAGACACCGTATCGGTACGCCATTCAAACTCAATGTGATTTTATAGAGAGAGTGTATCGATACAGATACAATATGTTTCGATACCCTGTTTCGATACGGTAAAGAGCGTATCGAAACACATTTCTCCCGTGGCCAAGTTGGTAAAAAATGTATCGATACGGCAAGGAGCGTATCGATACGCATAGACGATTTTCAATAGTTTGGCCTTGGAACACTTAGAAAATATTTTAGAGTTTGAGTTTTTCAAGCTAGAGTAAAGCCTTGTTGATTTGAAACCTTTTGAGGGACTTAAAAATATATTTCAAGTTTTTCAATTTAATCCTTAAAACATTTTGTTATATCAAAATCAAACATAGGTTTTACAATCTCCTCCTTTTTTGATATAACAAAACCAAAACTTGAAATTTTTAAGACTTTTGAAAAACTTTGGAAATCAACTCCCCTTAATGTTAGCTAGGTAAAATTTAAGTTTAAAATTTTAAGTGAGCTTGTTCCCTCTCCCCATTTTTGTTAGATCAAAAATAAGAGACATAGGCTAAAAGCATAATCAATAACCAAGCAACATATAATAGATAAGCATTAAGTTCATAATTAAGGAAACATCAAAATAAAATCCAAACAACAATAATCAAAGCACGGGTTTTAAAATTAATCCTAAAGAACATAATTCAAAGTTCATAAATAGAAATCCTAAATGACATGAATGGAATGCAAAAAAAAATCTACTACTCTTCTCCATCGCCATCTTCATCATCTTCATCGACATCTTCGTTGGCATCATCATCATTCCTCCTAGATTGACGCCACTCATCATGGAAGACTGTGAGAGAGATGTTCATCGAATTGTGCCTGGCCTCGATGGATGAGATACGCTTCTCCACATTCGTCATACGATCTTCTAAGCATGTGAAGCGTGTGTCTATGGCGGCAAACCCTGAATTCATAACTTGATCCATAGAAGCAAGCCCCGTGCGTAGGCTCATGAATTGTTCATTGAGAAAAGTCATGAGAGCATCTATGGATGGAGGAGGAGGAGCTTGAGGATTGGCAATCTCTTCCGGAATCGCATCACTAGGAAGCTCGGAGAAGCGAAGCCAACTACCATTGAAGTAATGAAACTTCCCCCTTGAAAGAGATCTCTCATCAATAGGATCAGTAAGGGGTGTAGGATAGTCGTGAGAGTAATCAATCTCCTTTTAAGTAAAGAAATAGCTCAAAGTGGTGCCATATGTAAATGAAGTGACAAGAGTGGTGTGGCAATGTTGCACGAGATAGAAAATCTCCGCAAACATGATGCGAACAAGGTTTGGTTGTTGTCTCTGGAAAAAGCACCGAATCCAAAAGTCATCAACTTGGCGGATGGTTGAATATTTTCCTCCCGAAGACCTAAATCACCAAGTAATCATCAAGTGAAGGATTCGATCTTGAGCATTGAGAACGGTCACAGAACCCCCCAAGACATGGCCAAGAGAATTCTCATCTTCGATACCCTCATCCTCTAACTTAAAAATAGCACAAAGAGATAGAACATCTACGGTAATCTTTTTGCCCATGAGATAGGAGTTAACGGCAACAACATTACCCGAGGGATCGGCAAAACACTTGGCATTAGCATAAAATATCAAAACCAAGTTGCAAAAGAAAAAGCCCGGGATTTGTAGAAAATCCATAAGTTTCCATTCTTGAAGCAAGGGTAAGTAGACAAATTTGAAGCGCTCCGAATTAAGAAAAGGAATGGAAATTACCCTCTCCGGTCGAATTTTGCAATTTTGAAAAGAGCGAAAGTAGTTGAGTTCCCCAGTAGTTCTAAAACACCTTTGATAGATAAGAGTCAAATTAGGGCGAGTACCATATCCGGGATTGGATGCTTCACCGACTTCGCTAGTACGCGCTCTCTTTTTGGGTGCCATTGTCTAGAGAAATTGATCAAAACAATGTATATGCATTATCTTTCTCATTCAACCCATTGAAAATCAATAATCAAGGTTTTAAAAAAAATTGAAAGGTAAATCAAAATCAAAAAGGTTTGATAAAGTTTGTTTTTGAAAGAGCAAAACAAAACAAAAAGAATTTAAAACGAAAATCACAAAAAAAAATAAAAGGAGAAAAATAATTTTATACCTTGATATTGATAGAGAGAGGAATAGATGAAGAACTTGCACCAAATTAATAGAGAGCTTGAAAAAGTTGGCTTGATATTGAAAAACCCTCAAGAGATTTTTAGTTTTGTGGTGAAAATATGAGAGATTGAGAGGCTTTTTATAGAGGGAAATCGGCTAGGGTTTTGAAATTTTAGTTTTGGTAAAAGTAAAACTCTTTTAATGCCATTAAGTATTTGTCTACGCAATCGAGTATCGATACGCCAAAGGGTGTATCGATACGGGGGTAAAATGGTAATTCCCTGGAAATACGTGTCAAGGGACCGTATCGAAACAAATGATATCCATATCGAAACATTCACAACTCGTACCGAAACGGGTTTAACCGTATCGATACCCGTAAGAGAGAAAATGTAGTCTGGTCAACAAAATGAAGTACTCGTATCGATACGCATAAGGCCGTATCGATACACTCTGCCCAAAAATGCATTTTTGGCTTTTAGAACAACCAAACGCTCGACTTTAAATCCCCTAAATGAATGCAATTGATGAATGAGCAAGTCTAAGCATGTTCTAACAGAAGCATACTCCTCTTAGCTATAAGCATGGTTTCTATCAAGATCAACAACACATAAACATGCATTTTCACAAACTCAAGCAAGTTTAACCTCAAAAGAGTCCTAAAGGGTCAAGATAGGCTAGTTAGACCTAGCTCTCTCCTAAGGGACCAAAAACGCTCTTTTTCTAGAGGTTTGGTAAAAATGTCCGCTAGTTGGTTCAAGGTGTCAACATACTCTATAACAACATCTTGATTAAGGACACAATCTCTAATGAAATGATGCATTATTTATATATGTTTGGTTCTAGAGTGTTGGATGGGATTTTTGGTTAGGCATATAGCACTAGTGTTATCACACTTAAGGGGTATGATTTCGACTTTAACTCCATAATCTAAGAGTTGTTACTTCATCCGAAGGAATTGAGCACAACAACTCCCTAAGGATATGTACTCGGTTTCGGTGGTAGATAGAGCTACACTATTTTGTTTCTTAGAGAACCAAGATATGAGCATACTACTTAAGAATTGGCAAGTTCCCGAAGTACTTTTCCTATCAATTTTACATCCCCCATAATCTGCATCCGAATAAGCATGAAGGTTGAAGGTTGAGTCTCTAGGGTACCAAAGACCTAGACAATGAGTATCTCTAAGGTACCTAAAGATCCTTTTAACGGCTATAAGGTGAGACTCTCTAGGACTAGCTTGAAACCTAGCACACAAGCAAACATTAAACAATATATCTGGTCTACTTGCGGTAAGGTAAAGCAAAGATCCAATCATAGAGCGATAAAGTTTAGAGTCAACACACTTACTTCCTTCATCTTTGTCAAGCTTTGTAGATGAGATCATTGGTGTAGCTTGAGGCTTTGCTTGCTCCAAGCCAAACTTCTTGAGCATATCTTTCACGTATTTCGCTTGATTGATGAAGGTGTCATCCTTCCTTTGTTTGATTTGGAGTCCCAAAAAGAATGAGAGCTCCCTCATCTTGCTCATCTCGAATTCACCTTGCATTAACTTAGCAAACTCTTTGCAATGACACTCATTAGTAGATCCAAAGATAATATCATCAACATATATTTGCACTACTAAGATGTCATTTTTATATCTTTTTATGAAAAGTGTAGTGTCCACCTTACCTTTTTCAAAACCTTTTTCAATCAAAAAGTTTGAAAGCCTTTCATACCAAGCTCTTGGAGCTTGTTTTAAACCATAAAATGCTTTGGTTAACTTAAAAACATGATTTGGAAATTTTGAATCCTCAAAACCCGGTGGTTGTTCCACATACACTTCTTCATTTATAAAACTATTTAAAAATGCACTTTTCACATCCATTTGAAAAAGCTTGAAATTATGATAACATGCATATGCAAGCAACATCCTAATAGCTTCCATTCTAGCTACGGGTGCATAGGTTTCATCAAAATCTATTCCCTCTTCTTGAGTGTAACCTTGAGCAACTAGTCTAGCTTTGTTTCTCACTAAGTTACCACTCTCATCTAGTTTATTCCTAAACACCCATTTAGTTCCTATAGTAGATTGATTACTAGGCCTTTCAACTAGTGTCCATACATTACTTCTCTTAAATTGGTTTAACTCTTCTTGCATAGCCATTATACAAAAATAATCTTTTAATGCTTCTTTAATGTTCTTAGGCTCAATGCATGAGATAAAAACAACATGATTCATGAGTTCGAGAGAAGATCTAGTATTTACCCCCTTGGATGGATCACCCAAGATTTCACCACCTTTGACATAGTTGTACTCCCTTGGGTAGCTTACTTCCTTTTCCTTAAGAGCCAAGTCCTTCAAGGCTTCAAGAGGTGGATCTTGTGCATCTTCTTCTTTAGTTGGAATCTCATCCTCCTTTGAAGTTTGTCCTCCATTAAAGGCATCAAGGATTCCTACATCATCATCATCATCGCAAGATTCCTTCCTCGAAAGGAGGTTATCATCGAAAACAACATGTATAGATTCCTCTACAACTAAAGTTCTTTTGTTAAACACACGATAAACTTTAGAGTTTAAGGAGTAACCTAGAAAAATAGCTTCATAACTTTTTGCATCAAATTTACCTAAATTTTCTTTTCCATTATTTAAAATAAAACATTTGCAACAAAAAGGATGGAAATAGCTAATGTTAGGCTTTTTAGATTTTAAAATCTCATAAGGATTTTTCTTTAAAATAGGCATAATCATTACTTGGTTAATAATATAGCAAGCGGTGTTAGTGGCTTCCGCCCAAAAATATATAGGTAAATTGTTTTCACAAAGCATGGTTTTAGTTATTTCTTGTAAAGTCTTATTTTCCCTCTCAACTACCTTATTTTGTTGAGGAGTTCAAGGTGCCGAAAAATTGTGGATAATACCATTTCCATTTAAAAACTCTTCAAAGCCTAGATTTTGAAACTCGGTTCCATGATCACTTCTAATATGAGAAATCTTAAGCTCAAGATCATTTTGAGTTATTTTTGAAAATGTGATGAAGTTTTTTAAAGCCTCATCCTTAGTGCTTAAAAAGAGAACCCAAGTATATCTAGAGTAATCATCAACAAGCACAAAGGCATATGATTTTCCACCCAAGCTAGTAGTCCTAATTGGCCCAAATAGATCCATATGAACTAATTGTAAACATCTACTAGTAGAGACATCATTAATGGATTAAAATGATGATTTATGTTGTTTACCCTTAGAGCATGCATCACATATTTTATCATTTGAGAACTTGATCTTGGGTAAACCTCTAACTAGATTTAGGAAAACTAATTTTTCTAAAACACTAATGTTAGCATGTCCTAGTTTCCTATGCCATAACCATGCATCATTTTCATTTTGAGCAACAAAACATGAATGGGATGAATGAATATCATCTAGATGTATCATATATATGTTACCTATGCGATGACCAATGAGTATTATTTTATTAGATTTAATGTCAACAATTTTACAACCATTTTTATCAAATATGACATTAAACCCTTTATCACACAATTGACTAATGCTCAATAAATTGTGTTTTAGACCATCGACATATAATACATTTTCAATGAGTATAGTAGAGTGATTACCTATGGAGCCAATACCTTTAATGTGGCCTTTGGAATTGTCACCACTCTTCCACTTTTTGGCTTTAAATCCATGAATCTTCTCTTGTCTCCGGTCATGTGCCTCGAGCATCCACTATTAAGGTACCATGAGTTTTGGCTTTGTGTGTTGGCCTTGTAGCAATGCTCCCCTACAAACAAAGAGATTAAGCTTTGATTTTTGGTACCCAGATCATTTTGGGTCCACGAGTGTTAGCTCCCAAAAGCTTGGTTTCCTTAGGAATCCAAGGTGACATGGCATCAACATTATTAGATTTGACAAGTTCCTTAGGAACTCATACACTTCTAATTCTTTTAGTTCTATTATGCTTATAGGAGCCACTTTGTTTGTAGTTATAGTTCTTTCTCTTAGGTTGGTTTGTTCTAGATGATTCACCTATTTCATTTTTCACATTACCAACACTCTTGAAAGACTTTTTGAGCTCATTAAGCTCATCTAACACCTTTTGGTGTTCAATGTTACATTGGGAAATAAGATTATTTAAATCTACATTTTCATTTTAAAAGTATTCAAGTTCATCTTGTAGACATAAGATCTTTTTCTCAAATTTCAAGTTAGCTTGAGAAAGTAAGTCAATTTTAGCATTTAAATCCGAAATGATCTTTTTATTTCTTAAAAACAGACTCTTTATACTTTTCAACTAACTCATCATACACCTCTTGTAACTCATCATAAGCTTCATGCAATTCATCAAATGTAAAATCAAAAGTAGATGAGTTAGAGGTTATCATAGAAGAATCCTCCTCAAGAACCATGAGGCAAAGGTTGGCCACTTCTTGTTCCTCATCCTCGGATGACTCCTCATCACTCCAAGTAGCAAGCTTAGCTTTGAGCTTCTTCTTCTTCTCAAAGCCCTTCTTCTTGAGTTGGGGACACTCAGAACGAATATGACCCGGTTTCTTGCACTCATAGCATATGATCAGATCCTTTTCTTATTCTTTGTTTTTGGTTCTGAAGTTCATCTTTCTTTGAAACTTCCTACCCCGGTTGGCTATCATAGCCAATTCTTCAAAATCTTGGCTATCATAGCCAATTCTTCAAAATCTTCCTCCTCACTAGAAGTGCTCTCCTCATGTAGAGAAGCTTTAAGAGCCACTCATAGTTTCTTTTTCTTGTCTACCTCAAGATTCTCCACTCTTCTTTCTTCCTTCTTCCTTTCATCTTCTCTTCATTGCTTCATTATTTCATGAGTTAGGAGAGAACCAACTAGCTCATCAAGCTTTAGTTTCTTCAAATTCTTTGCCTCAATAATAGCGGTTCTTTTCCCATCCCAAGACTCGAGAAGTGAGTAGAGTAGCTTCCGGACTAGCTTGTCCTCCGGGATGATCTCTCCAAAACCCTTTAGCCCATTGACTATTGTTGAAAAATGATCAAACATCTTTGAAACGGTTTCGTCGGGCTCCATCTTGAAATTCTCATAGCTAAGATTGAGAATTTCAATCTTTGTTTCCTTCACATCGCTTGTTCCTTCATATGTAGTTTCAAGTGTATCCCACACTTCTTTAGCACTTTCGATGGAGGAAACTTTGGAGTAGATATCGAGTCCAAAGGCACAAAATAGCATGTGAAGAGCCTTGTCGTTGATTTGAAGCTTCTTTCTATAATCTTCACTCATTTCATTTTTCCTTTTTGGCACTAGTCTTCCTTCATCGTCTCTTTTCATAGGAATAATGGGACCATCCTCTATAGCATCCTAAACAAGATAATCACTAGACTTTATGAAGAGACACATCCGATTCTTCCAAAAAGGATAGTTGTCACCGTTGAAGAAAGGCAGTTTGGTGATAGATTGAGACTCGTACATGCTAGAGCCGGAGGTAGATGCCATGGCTTGCTTTGTAGTTGATCACACTCTTCCTAGAATCTCCTCTTCCGGTTGTTAATCTTTCAAAGATGTAGGCTTTGATACCAATTGTTGAGTGGATCAATGGATTGATCAAAGCCAAGAGGGGGTGAATTGGGTTTTTAAAATTTGTTGGAGAAAGTGGAATGACTAAAATTGAAGAACAAGGCAATTTAGAGCGGTTCAAGTTCCAAATGAACTCTACATCCACTACCTTAGCTACTACTAAGGATTTTCCAACAATCCACTAATTGCTATTCCCCTTTTCTAGGCTTAGGAGGTAACCTTTACAATACCAGTCAAATTTTCTACCCAAAATTTGACCAAACCCTCACAAGGATACAAAGAAGAATTTTAAGGCAAGTAGAATATCTGTCAATACAAATTTGCCCCTTTTGATACAAGCACTCAACCCAAATTGGAATACAAGATTGGAATTACACACAACACAATTTGGGATTTTACAAGAATAAGAAATTAGGCACTTTGAGCTTGGATTTTTGTATAGATGTTTCTCTTGGATGCAATTGTTGTTGCTAGTCTTCAATTGGCTTGATTTTATACATTCTCCATTAATTCTAGCCGTTTGGATGGTTAGGGTATTTATTATAGCCATTGAGACCCTCTATCTCCACCATAATTGCACTTCTACAGCCTACTGTATCGGTACGCGGGGATCCGTATCGATACTTGTCTCAAAATAGAAAGAGTCATTGCACAATTACAAGAGAGGCGTATCGATACGCGTGTAGGCGTATCGATACGGGTTATGGAAGTATTTCGGTACTGGTAAGACCGTATCGATACAATTTCTACCACAAAGCTCACTAGAAGAATCTGTATCGATACTGGTAAGAACGTATCGGTATAAGACAACCAACTCTTTAAAAGTTTGTTACCTAACAACTACACCAACAGTAAAAAACATTTAAGGCTCTGAAATTTAAAATTACTTTAAATCTGTATCGATACGGGAGATACCATATCGGTATGCCATTCAAACTCAGTGTGGTTTTATAGAGAGAGCGTATCAAAACAGATACGATCTGTTTCGATACCCTGTTTCGATACGGTAAAGAGCATATCGAAACACATTTCTCCAGTGGCCAAGTTGGTAAAAAAGGTATCGATACGACAAGGAGCTTATCGATACGTATAGACGATTTTCAATAGTTTGGCCTTGGAACACTTAGAAAATATTTTAGAGTTTGAGTTTTTCAAGCTAGAGTAAAGCCTTGTTGATTTGAAACCTTTTGAGGGACTTAAAAATATATTTCAATTTAATCCTTAAAACATTTTGTTATATCAAAATCAAACATAGGTTTTACAAAAGTTCATGAATTTATCTATATTTACAAAATGGTCCCTAATATCGTAATTATGCAATTTAAATCTATATCGTTGAGGGATTTGTGACGTGTCTTCTTCCGTTGTTCGCCTAAACACCTTAGGGTTAATAAGAGCATCTAGACAAGAAAAAAAGAAAAAAAAAAGTCGTTTATTGAGGTGAACCTTCGCGAGTTTAAGGGGTTACAGAGAGTGAAGAAATTCTCTATTGCTCAAGAAAAGATTGAATGATTACAAAGGGTGAGGGTGACCCTCTATTTATAGGCGAACCCTCTTACATCTAACAGTCGAGAATGAAATGATCCAAAGGTTAAGGATCATCCCTAGATTCATGTCATCTATCTAAGGAAACTATATCCTTATCTTACAAAGTTGCCTAAAGTGTTGGGGAAGAATCACTCCCCAATCACATCCATTCTAGCATGATTGTTGCATTCATGTTGGCGAGGATACTTTCCACATGTGCAGAGGCGGATCTTGGTATAATAAGTTGAGGGGGCCAATTTAAAATTTTCAAAAATTTTAGAAGTGCAAACTAAAATTTTCAAAAATTGTGAGGTTTAATGAGAAATTTTCAAAAATTTAAAAGGGAACTTAATTGAAAATATCTAAAGAAATAAAAACTTAATGATATTTTTTAAAATTTTGAGGGGGCCAAATTAAAATTTTCCATTTTTTGAGAAGGCTAAATTAATATTTTTTAAAAACTTGAAGGACCAAATGTAAAATGTTCAAAATTTTGGGGGGGCCAAGGCCCCCTTAGGTTCCTTAAACCGTCCGCCCTGCACATGTGCCTTGGTCAACAAGATGAGCTTCATCCAAGTGGTGAACTCCTTTGGGCGGATTGACATTGGGCAGGCTCAGTAACTTTGTATTGATTAATGATTTTTTTAACGATAATTAACTATCAAACACCTAAAATTATAAAATTTAAAATTTTAAACACGTATTTATTTATATATATATATATTTTAAACACTTATTTTTCATTTAAACCCGTGCATAAACATGGATGCAACTTTTGACGTCGGTGTAAGTAATTAGCAGGAGATGAAGTGAGAGATTGAGAATGGGTGTGGTGGGAGAAAGGAAAGGAAAAGAAATTCAGGTATAAAATCATGGAATGGATCCACTTCCACTTCCATAAGTCAAAGCTGCTCAGTGCTTCACAGCTTCAACTTATTTCTAATCTTTTGGACTTCTCACATCAATCGTTTCATCACTTCCCCGGATTACCGATTACCTCACAATGTTGAACCCATCTCGGAAACAACACTACTCTACTCTTAAGTAATATTGTAACTATAAATCTTCTCTCTTTTTTCGTGTTCATTTTTTATGTCTTATATTAAAAAATTAAGTTTAAAATTTAAAATTAAGATTTAATATTAAAATTTAGAGTTAATATTTAGGAAATTAAAGATAAAATATATTTTTAAAATACCGAAGAAGGTATATAATTTTTGTCTGTAATATTGTAAAAAAATTTAAAAAATTATATAGATAATTATTCTATAAACAAAATGAAATATTTCAAATGCAGTACAACTACAAAATTACAATAAAATTTTGTTAATTTTTGAAAATTTGTGTCAACTTTTCCGCAAGGTGCGGCATTTTGAGTTTATGTCTCTATATTTTTTAAGGGTTTTATTTTGATGCACAAGCTGTGTAAATTTTTTTTACACAATCCTTTTATAAAATTTAAAATCTAAATCACAAACCCTAGCAACGTAAACCCTAAACCCTAAGCCCTAAGCCCTAAACTCTAAATTCTAACCATAAACCTTAAATTATATACCCTACATACTAAACCCCTAAACCCTAACATAAAACCCTAAACCCTAAAATTAAAGGGCTTGTGTAAACTAAAGTTTACACAAGCTTGTGCATCAAAGTATTTTTCATTTTTTAAAGCGTGACATTTCTTCTCACTTAATCCATAATGTCCTCATCGCATGTTATCATTACAGTTGTAAATATTAAAAATATATTAAGTTATCGATATATAAACAAGTGAAATAAATAAATTTAATAAAGTATAAAATTTTAAAAATATATCTTTCAATTTATTTTTAAAATATAATAAGTAATGAAAAATAATAATGTAGGCAGGTTAAAACGGACCTGGATTAATCATTTACAAATTTATTAAACTCATATTCCGAACAAAACTTGACCTGTACAAATATAAAAAATAATATTAATCTCATCCATAAATTTGACTCAAACCTATAAAACACATGATCCCGTTAGCATTATTATAAAAAGGATGGCATCTCTATGGAGATTACATGAGCTTTCAAGCATTTGCATATCAAATAAGTGAGGAAAAGCCCTCCTCAGTCCTCACAAGTAATACAGATCTATCAACTCAAATTGGAAAGAAAGAAAAAACTTTATGCATCATCACCGTCTCTTTCCCAACTACAAATCAAAACCCCTCTTCCCATCAATTATTGAGCCTTTTGAATAAACTACAACGGAGTTCACTCAATTATAGGTAAAATAAACAGGACTGATCACCAATAAAGGGGAGATAAACACCGTGTCGGTACCATAAGTCTTCTAATATTTGACCTTAGTTTCGATCATGAATACATAAATTATCGAGTCTACCATCTCGAACATTGGGATCCAATCATCATGTAGAAAGATAAACATGACTGATCACCAACAAAGGGGAGATAAACACTGTGTCGGTACCATAAGTCTTCTAATATTTGACCTTAGTTTCGATCATGAATACATAAATTATCGAGTCTACCATCTCAGAACATTGAGATCCAATCATCATGTAAAAAGATAAACAAGACTGATCACCATTCACCAACAAAGGGGAGATAAGCAAGACACTTGGACTAATCCAGCTCAGAGTCATTACTCATTTCCTTCATTTTAAACCTATATAAAGGTTGATCAACCCATTGCGGTGTATGCTTTGTTTTTCAAGTTTTTGTACCTTCTAGGTTTTAGTTCCTCCAACCCTATAAATTTCAGTTACTTTATAACAACCTTGACCCTAAATGGCTATGCCTATGCCTCCTTTTAAGACCGTCCCTATGGAAGAGGACGGTGAGTTGAGAAGAGGGCCATGGACCCTTGAAGAGGACACTCTCCTAATCCATTACATTACTCGTCATGGAGAAGGTCGTTGGAATCTGTTGGCCAAATCTGCAGGTATCATTTCTTGATTTCAAATATTCGACTATTTGTACCACGCGTCCTCAAACTATGCTATCCAACATTGTATTGTATATTGTCACTGATACAGCTTTTAACTTCCGAAGGTCTCAAGAGAACCGGTAAGAGTTGCAGGTTGAGGTGGCTGAATTATTTGAAACCCGACATCAAACGTGGAAACCTGACTCCACAGGAGCAGCTCCTGATTCTTGAGCTGCATTCCAAGTGGGGAAACAGGTGGTCCAAAATTGCACAACATCTTCCAGGAAGAACAGACAACGAGATCAAGAACTATTGGAGAACAAGGGTGCAGAAACAGGCACGCCAACTTAATGTCGGCAGCAGCGAGGGATTCGTCGAAGCGGCTCGATGTTTTTGGATGCCGAAGTTGCTTCAAAAAGTGGAACAGACTTGTTCTTTCAATGGGATGAGCTCCCAAAGCTGCATGGACCCTTCATCGTCAACAATCAAAAACCATTCCTCTGAAAATTCCTCGGATTTCACCAACATTTCAGAGCAAACCGAGCTAACAAGTCCAAGTGCATATGACCATACCCAAATAGTTGAGGAAAGTTGCAACATTGGCTATGACATGGAGGGTTTTGCCCTGGAATCCATATCAGCCGCGGGATTCTATGAAGAAACCAATTGGATCTCTAGTGAGATGACGGATGCTTTATGGAACATTGATGAAATGATGTTTAGGGAGTTGGAAGAGATTGGGATCAATATCCACAATTTCAAACCCTAAATGCAGCCATCAATATCTTCCTTTGTTGTTTGGATGCCGACGGTATTGCTCTCAAAATGATTTGAAAATAAAAATAAAATTGACACGTTGAAATGTAAAATTTTCAAACTCGCACATAATTTATGAGTAGGGACGGAATCAGAATTAAAGATTATGAGTAAAATATAAAGTTTAAAAAGTGAGGGATAAATTCATAATTAATATATTTTTAGTCAAATATGAATATATTAACCGAGAAAGTAAACAATAATTCACAAATGGTCATCAAGTACCTGAATCCAACAATATCCCATCATAGTGATGCAGGGTGCCTTCACCCTTTATCTCATTATTAAATAAATTCAAGACCACCGCTACCTCATCTATTACCGGCGCAGGCCACCCTTCGACCGAGAACTCGAGAACGAGCCCATCAACTTCGATCAGGCTACAACCTGCAACTTCTTTTCTTATACCTCTTGCTTTCATCAAGGCTCTAATTCTCTTCATGTCGTCAAATCTACCTGCTTTGGCATATATATCGCACAAGTTGATATAAAACGCATGGTTCCTCGGTTCCAAATCGATCAAGTACTTGGCTATCCTTTCCCCTAATTCTAAATTCCCATGAATCTTACAGCCTCCGAGTAATGCTCCCCAAACAAACACATCTGGCTCCATTGGCATACTTTTGACAAGCTCTTCTACCTCTTCGAATAACCCGGCACGACTGAGGACATCAACCATGGAAGCGTAGTGGTGAAGTTGCGGTTCTATTGAATACACATGTTTCATCGTATCGAAACACCAGCGACCTTTCTCTACCATGCCCGAATGAGCACAAGCTGACAATAACCCGAGAAATGTGACATGGTTAGGCTTCACTCCCATGGCTTCCATCTCTTCGAAGGTGTCGAAAGCCTCTTTACTATAACCATGCTGTGCAAATGCAGAAATCATAGCAGTCCATGCCAATGTATCCTTTTTAGGCATCTCTTTGAAGACCTCATATGCCCTCTCGACACTACCACATTTACCATACATATCAACCAATGCCGTTCTGATCACCACATCGCATTCGACACGGTTTCTCCTTAAGTAACCATGTATCCATTTCCCATGATCGATTGCGCCAAGGTAAGCACAAGCTGAAAGTACACTCGCCATTGTGATTTTATCTGGTCTAACAATATCATTACTTGAATTCTGCATTTCATGGAACAATTGTAAGGCCTCTTTGCCCCTCCCGCCTTGTACGAAACCCGTTATCATCGAATTCCAAGTGATGATATTCCTCTTTTCCATACTTCTAAACAATTCCAATGCCATGTCAAGATTCCCACCTCTCAAGTACCCAATAATCATCGAATTCCACGAAACAGCATCCCTTTTCGGCATTTCATCAAACAACTTCCTGGCACTATATAAAAACCCACATTCGGAATAAAAACTTACCAACGAATTTAGAACGTAAACGTCACAAAACCATCCAAATTTAAAGGCTTCCCCATGAATGCTACACCCTACACGGCTATCCAGCCTACTGGCGCACTCCTTTATAACAAAAGGAAATGTAATGCAATCCGGCGAAATGCCATTGAAAAGCATTTGTTTGAAGAGAACTAAAGGATCAAAATTGTGGGTATTATCCGAGTCGCTGGTTTTGGAAGCGTAAGCTCTAATCATGATGTTATATACGGAGAGTGTTGGGTTCTTTATGAACTTGAAAACATCGGTTGCATAGCGAAGAGAGCCTGATTCTGAGAGAGCAGAAGCGAAGAGGAGGCGAGTAATGAGAAAATCTTGATGGGTTTTGGGTAGTTTTGGAGAAGTTATGATCTGGGCATGTATTTGTTTGAGCTCTTTCAGAATTTTGAACTCTTCGATCAAGCGTGTTATGGTGGCTTTGAGCGCCACCATGCTCATTGCTCAAGCTCAGAAAATGGCATTACCGAAGATAATAAGCGTGCAAAAGGTCGTCTTGACCGCTTAAACTTCGCCTGACTGACTAAATGGCCCACGATTCTCTCTTAAAATCAACCAGCCTAATCGGCCCAAAAATATGATCTGTCTGCCAAATAAACAGCATTGGCATGTTTGCGATTTTATTTACACTTGCTGGAGAAAGATGTTAAAGTTGGGATGCTATCGCGTGAAAAGTCTGTTAAAAGACATGGTCAAAAGCAAACTTGACCCAAATTCTTATGTCATGAAAGTATTGATCAGAGATATAGTTTGCAGGAATGGAAAAATGATGAATGCAGGTAACAAGTTGAAGTTCATGAAACTCTTAAACTTCGTGGGCTGGTCTAGCTTTCAGGGTGTGGAGACTGAGAGTAGCTTAATGGTGGATTGGTGCGATCCTAAAGAAAGCCCTCAACACCACGTCCTGCAACAACATCTCGGTAAATCGTGAGTGCTTCTTCCATTACTTGAGCTTGAGCCAGCAGCTGAGCTCTTCTCTTTCCAGACGGATGTGTTGAGAGATAATCTTGCAGTGTTGAATCCTTTGCAACCTTCCCTAATTTCTCAAACACTTTGGGAGCAGTTCGAGGATCATAGCCAGCAGATGCGAGCAACAACAGTCCAATATAATCTGCTTCAAGTTCCATCCTGTTAAATATGATAGTACATGTTAAGCACCGAGAAGAACATGAGAATGGCATTTAAGCACTTGGAAATAGTCATCCCCTTACGCATGTCAGTTACGGGCGTCAGGCATTGATGCTAAAAAATCAGTATAACTCGATACAAACTAAAAAAGTTACAACATGAGTATAACACAAAGGTAATATTGATATACAAACGTGTCAAAAATTATATAAATATAATAGCTTAAATACGATTAAGACAAAAATAAAACAAAAAATCAAGAATATACAGATTGCAAAGTTCATACATGAGTGAAAGCACATTGTTTTTTTCATTATTGAGTAGGTGAGAAGGAATCTTTAAACCTTTCCCTCTAGAAGAGTGGTTACCAATTAAATTATCATGTGCAAGGCATGCCTGAAAAAATGGCAGATGGGTTTTCAGAGTAAATGGCCAAGAAATAAGACAAGTCAGTTAAAGAATTGGATCATGACTAGGAAGCTTACATAAATTCCAACTCTCCGTAGATATTGGATTACTACATGAACTCTTCTTTCTCCAGGGAACAAGGCCCCACTAGCTTCTGGTATTGGCCAAGTGTATAACTAGTTTCAGAGAATCAGAGATTCGATAGTTTTTAGAGAAATTTTTTAGCTTTTCTTTTTCCCTAAAGCATCTAGCATGTTTATCGATATGCTTATCTTTGTGTCTTATCCATATCCGGACTCATCATTCTTTCTAAAGTATTGTGTCCAAGATTTGCACACATATTTGGACATAGGTACAAAAGCTTGGTCCTCCAAATATAGGAAAATTTCAAGGGAAGAACTTGGTATATAACCATGTGAGACACAATCCAGTACTCAGTTAAGTCAGGACAACATGAGATCTTACAACCTAGGAAAACAATAATTAAAAAAGAAAAGAACATAAGAAGTAAAGCTCTTAAATTATATTTCATAGTAATTGATTTGCTTGAACAAACATGAATATAACAAGCCCGAAAAGAATTAGTTGCCATTAAATGGATTCACAAACCCATTGCTCTGCTACATTTTAATGGTACATCCACAGCCCAATGGCATTGCAAATGCAGCATGCAGGCATTGGAAGAACGAATCTGAACCATACATTTAAAAAATAAGTTGAAAATTTAGTGCAGACTAGGTGTTCCGTTTTAGCATCAAATGTTTCTCGGACTTTTCACTTTTCTCAAAGTATCAGTGTTTAGCACATATTTGAACATAGGTATAGGGAAATGATATACCAAAGATTACCCAATTACATGGAAATCATAAAAAAAATTCGAACATACCCGTGACAAACATAAACCCTTACCCAAAACTCACACCTATGCCCGAGAAACATGGCATATAAATACAATGCTACATTCACATATATCATACACAAACTGTACACAACTACACATGCATTTAACCATTATGTTGCTAATTATCTGTGTTAGAAATTTGTATAGTTACTGTGTATATAATCTTTACCATCTTAAAAAGAACAAATATAGAAAACATAAATATACCTCCGAGAGAAGGGGAGCCTAAAGAAAAGTGCTGACATTGTGTTGACCAGATCAGGCATAATGAACTGATAAAGTATCAATTGCAGAATGGCAAACCACAAATTCTTTGTTATTGTTTCAGCTATATGTCGAGCCACTGCATGTGCAACCTAATCAGATAAACACAATGATAACATGTCAGTCACAAATCCAACAAAAATAACAACCTGAACTTATAAGCAATGTATACCTCATGTCCAATTATGGTAGCTATCTCGGAATCAGTTCGGAAATGCTCAAGCAACCCAGTGAAGACCACAATCTTCCCACCAGGCAAACACATAGCATTAACCACAGGCTGGTTGATGACCAAAACTTCCCAATTCAATCCTTCCAAATGATTAGTCGTCGGCTTTGAGCTCGACCCTTTCTCCCGACTTTCCTTCCTGCTTTGTTTAACCCATTTATCATCAAGAACCTCATCTTCACGAGACCAAGTGATCCCCAAATCTTCTTCCCTTCCACTCAATGTGGTAATTGCACCGTGTTCAAATGAACTCCCAGGCGATGCATACTCCAAATCACGCCATATTTGATCATGGCTCAACCCTCTCTGCAACGAATCGATAATATTTTTGGCAATCAGTCGAACTCTAACGCTTTCGGGGTGTATTGCAGGCAATATCTTCCCTTTAAATTCAGCTTTCAATTGCTCAAATTGGGTCTCCCCTAACTTTTTCTCCATATCTTTAGACAAGAGCACGAAATGCTTCCGCTTTGTGTAAGGAACAGTTTCTAAATTACCAAAATACACAGTAATCAAAACCCCTGAACCAAGCAAGACAACAATGAAAGCATTCCTAGGATTCTGGAACCACCTTCGAAAACCCCTCGGCTTAAAATGCTGAACTTGGTGCCGATCGACAAAGTAAAACCTCTTAGCACTATTAGCAAACGGATTGTAATGATATTTACCAGATATTCCCAGTCTTTGTGAGATGGAAGAATATGAAGAGAACCCAGAAAACTTAGCTCTATTAGCAGATGAAACCGAAGACCCAAAGCTCGGGGAGATTATGGGAGATGGAGCCCGGATTGGGGATCTGAGAAAAGGGGTTGAAACAAAGCTACTGCGCAAGCTGTTGGCTAAAACCTTTGCCCTTCTGCAACACGCCATGACCGTGAATATTAGAAAATACCCGACGAACAAAATACATGTGTGTTAATTTATAGGCCGTTAAGGTCGTAAAGAGAGGCGGAAAGACATGGACGAGTCTAGAGCATTTTCAGAGAAACAAAGGAGAAGCGGTGCTGACTGGCGGTGCGTTGTATTTCCAGTACGAAAATGTCAGTGGCGTCTTGTGATAGATTTTAGGGTAAATTATACTGTGACCACCGAATTATTTGAGAATACTTATTTTGATAATTGAATTAGGTAATTTGTCAATTAGATCATCAAATTTATTAAATTGACCTATTTTAACTACCACCTAATCAGATGAAAAAAATAAAATGAAAACATTACAAGTAATGAAAATAAAACCCACAACCAAAAGCAAGAAAGACTTAAGCCACAACCGTTGGGCTAACTTTATTTATATGACATAAGATGATAATATATTTTATTAAGAGTTACTTTGTTGGTAGTGCTTGTTGAGTGTGTAAAAGTTCTATCATTTACACCCTTTGTAACTCATATTTCTGCTGCATTCAAGCATCATTGCATTGCATTTAGGTTAGTTTACAGCAAAACATCACAAATATATTAAAGGCACGGATTCTACCAAAAGATGGCTTATTTTGCAGGTTGCTGCCATAGCTGACGAAGAAGGCGGGCGCAGGGCAGAGAAGCAGAAGAGCTGAACTGGACAAGCAGACGATGAAGACGATGCTGCCATGGATCTGCCGTGACAGCATGGTGACAGCAGTTTTGCGGAGAGGAAAAGCAAAGTGGACCTCGATCGATAGAGAAAATTATGCTCGTCTGTCGTGTGAAAACCATACATTTTTCCAAGCCCCGGATCAAAAGATATGTCAAGCCAAAGCTCAAGGAGAGGAAATCCCATGAAACAAGGAGGCGGCTGAAAAGTAGGATACTTGAAGATTAAAGTCTTTATTAGAATCTTACTTTTAATTAAAGTTGTAATCCTTGTTAACTTAGAATTCTTGAGCCCAAAGCTTATATAAGGGCATAGATTTTAACCTAAGAGACATCATCCCCCATAACCGATAACCAAACCCCTCCGCCGTCTACCCGTCGTCGACATGTTCTAAAAACCCCCTAGGGCCACGGGTTGTTTTGTAAAGTAGTTGCAAGGGTTGTTTTGTTTTAGGATTTTCCAAGTTTAATAAAATAAACTTCAAGTTCTCTTATTTTGGTTTTAATATCTTGCAAGAGCATCGGGAGAGCATTGTGAGGTTATCTATTTACTTAGCATCGGGAGAGTTAAGTATACGAAAGAAATAAGAGCAAGTTCTCTAGTTTATAGTTGAACTATCTTGTGCCTAGGGATAGGGCAAGGTTAAGTGGCTAAGGAAGAATTCATACACATCGGTGTTCATCCTTTGATTCACGCCGGGAGGTATCATCAAAGACGTGATCATCGACAGACTTGGACCTAGGGATAGGCTAAGGCAGATCTGGGATTCTTGCCAAACTTGAACGTACTGAGTTGGTGTGTTTGCTGCCGCGACGACCAACGGACAGCTGCCGCGACAGGTGCTGCCAGCGACAGGCGCGACGACAGAACTGGATTTCCTAAGCAATTCAATACTTGCACTACTGAGCAATTCAATACCAGCCCATTCTCTCTATCTTGATATTTCTACTCTTTTATTTACTTTTTCTTCAATATTTTCGTGACAACTTTCTAAACTATTTTCTTTACTTCGTGCAATGAAATAAAGTGAAGCTATTAGCCCAATCCCTGTGGAGACGATATCCGATACTTCGTATCACTTTACTACTTGCGTCGTGTACACTTGCACTACAATTGCGATAAACTCTTTTACACGCAACAAGTTTTTGGCGCCGTTGCCGGGGATTGGCAACATAACTACACCTTTCTTTTATTGCACTTTTTGTTTTTGTTTTTTATTTTTCTTTTATTTTTTTTAAGTACTTTCAACTCTTGCTTTTCACAAGGTTTTCTTGTTTATGCGCAGATCTAAAAGAGGCGAAGATCCTGAGTATAAATTAGATCCGGAAATCGAACGTTCCTTCAATCTCAAGAAACAACTTCGCCACCTTTTAGACAGGAACGAGTACCTTGAGGAACAGCTAGAGAAGATTGCCCGTAATCCGCCCGCTGGTGGAGGTATACCGCCTGCTGGCGACCCGCCCTTGGCAGATGGACGACGGTCCTGCCGTGACTACATGTTGAATGATCATGTAGAGCTGGAGACCACGCTGCCGGATATTGAAGTTGATAACTTTAAGCTTAAACCTGTCATGTTTAGTATGATCAACAATGCCAGACAGTTTAGTGGTGTTGTGACAGAAGATGCTAGGGAGCATCTCAAAACGTTCCAGGAGATCTGTGGTTCGTTTAGACTGCCAGGAGTTAATCCGGAGATACTGAGGCTTCGGTTATTCCCCCATTCATTGAGGGACAGAGCAAAAACTTGGTGGAATAAACTTACACCGGGTTCAATCGTAACTTGGGCAGATTTATCTCGTGAATTTTTATCTCGTTTTAATCCTTCGCATTTATCTGAGCGATTACGTAATGAAATTGCTACTTTTCAACAGGAAGATGACGAGCCAATGCACGAGGCCTGGGACAGATTTACTACTCTTCTTCGGAACTACCCAATGCATGGATTCCCCGTTTGGAATCAGGTAACTAAGTTCTATAATGCTGCTAACTTACAAACTCGTATTCGAATTGATTCTGCAGCAAATGGACTATTATTGGATAAAGATCCAGACGAGGCATTGCAAGTTTTGAAAAATCTGGCCAAGAATGAGGAACAGTTTCCGACCGCAAGAAGAGGGGGTAAACGGGTACTTGCTGTCAAGGACTATGAAGCCGACAGCACGTTGAAATCACAGGTAGCATTCCTTACTAAAGCAATGAAAAGGTTATTGAATGATGATGGTCAACAAGGATTTGCTGTAGAGGAAGTATGTGATATCTGTGAGGGAAATCATAGTCGGGATGAGTGCCTAATACAGTTAGAAGAGGGAAAATATGTTGGAAATTACAACAAGCCGAATTACAACTCCAACAATTATAATCCCAATTGGAGGAAGGATCCCAAATTTTCCTGGAGTAACCCCAATAACGCCCTGAATCCGCAAGCACATAATCAGAATCAGGGAGGACCTAGATTGCTGACGCGACAACAACTGCCACCGCACCTGCCGCCGCAGCAGCAACAGCAGCCACCACCTGCCACGAGCAGTATATTGGAACAGACTCTGGCCACCTTTATGTCTCAGACCGGTACCTATATTGAGAATATGAATCAGTTTGTTAAGAAGACAGAGAACTTCATGGATAAAATCGAAATGAGGATGACAAATCATGAAGCTACTTTGAAATCTCTGGAGACACAAATGGGTCAAGTTTCTCAACATATTAAGCCGAGGCAGAATGGAGGATTCCCTAGTAATACTGAAAATGCTAGACCGCCCACACATGAGCAATGTAAGGCAATTACTACTAGGAGTGGGAAGAAATTACCAGGGCCGGAAAAAGAAGCTGAAACAGTAAAGGAACCAGCCTTGGACAAACCTGCCGAGGAAGCTGCCCCGACAGGTGATAAACAGACTGCTGCCGATGAGCCTGTCACGACAGCAGAAGCGACAGAGGAGAAAAATGATGAACTCAAACCTCCTCAGATTCGTATGCAGTGGGAAGGACGTATTGCTGACTATCGTCCTCCGCCACCTTTTCCCCAACGGATACAACAAGCTAAGCAAGAATCTCAACTTAAAAAGATTTATGATATTTTTAAGCAGGTTCATATTAATATTCCGCTGTTAGATGCCGTTAGGGAGATGCCCGGTTATGCCAAATTTCTCAAGGATGTCATGTCTAATAAATATAAACTTGGGGAATTTGAAACGGTAAGGATGGCAGATGGTTGCATGAGTATTCTTCATCGGCAGCCACCCCAGAAAAAGAAGGATCTGGGGAGCTTCATCATACCTTGTGTAATCGGAGACAAATATGTGGGTAAGGCACTTTGTGATCTTGGTGCTAGTGTTAATTTAATGCCAAAGTCTGTTTTTCAGAAATTAGGTATTGGAAAGGCGCGGCCCACGAAAGTAACTCTGCAGCTGGCAGACCGCTCTTACGTTCATCCAGAGGGAAAGATTGAAGATATTCTGGTAAGAGTGGATAAGTTTATTTTTCCTGCTGACTTTCTTGTTTTAGATTGTGAGGCAGATGAAAACGCACCAGTCATCCTTGGGCGACCCTTCTTAGCCACGGGAAGATCACTGATTGATGTGGAGAAAGGAGAACTCACCATGCGAGTGAACGATCAAGAGATTAAGTTGAATGTTCTCCAATCGATGAAACATGCTGATTTGGACGAGGAATGCAAGGCCATCATTGAAGTGACCCTTGATCATCCCTGCATTAGGTCGGGCTGTCATGATATAAAATTTGGTCACTGCTGCGACAGCCACCTACAGGCCTGTCACGACAGCAACGATGACAGCACCGACGACAGCAACTCCTCTGACTCCGATACATCTGATACTGAAGATCAAGAGGAGGTAAACTGGTTAGGCCATCGTCCAGGTAAGTTATTCGAACCTTTAAATTACACTTCAGATAACCATTTAATCCAAAAGCCATCTACTATTGAACCACCTGCCTTAGAACTTAAGCCCCTGCCAGGGCAGTTAAAATATGCTTATCTTGGTTCAAATGACACACTGCCCGTAATCATCTCTTCTAAGCTGCCGCAGGAACAGGAACGGCAGCTAATCGGCATGCTAAGGCAGCACAAGAAGGCGATTGGATGGACGATAGCAGACATTCAAGGCATTAGTCCGGCGTTATGCATGCACAAAATCCTCCTTGAGGAAGATCATAAGCCGACTATTGATGCCCAAAGGCGGCTAAACCATGCGATGAAGGAGGTAGTGCGTAAAGAGATAATAAAGTGGCTAGATGCTGGTATTATTTATGCCATCTCCGACAGCAAATGGGTGAGCCCGGTGCAATGTGTTCCAAAGAAAGGAGGAATGACTGTGGTAACCAACGAGAACAATGAGTTAATCCCAACCAGGACTGTGACCGGTTGGAGGGTTTGTATGGACTATCGGAAGCTCAACAAAGCTACCCGAAAGGACCACTTTCCTTTACCCTTTATTGATCAAATGCTTGATAGATTAGCGGGTAAACCTTACTATTGTTTTCTTGATGGTTACTCAGGTTACAACCAAATTGCTATCGCACCGGAGGATCAAGAAAAGACGACTTTCACCTGCCCCTACGGAACGTACGCTTTTAGGAGGATGCCGTTTGGACTATGTAATGCACCCGCCACCTTCCAAAGGTGCATGATGGCCATATTCTCCGATATGGTAGAGGACTTCCTTGAGATATTTATGGATGATTTTTCCGTCTTTGGAGACGATTTTGAGAGCTGCCTCGGCAACTTACAGAAGGTACTTGAAAGATGTGAAAAAGCTAATCTAGTTTTAAATTGGGAAAAATGCCACTTTATGGTGGATGAAGGGATAGTCCTAGGCCATAAGATTAGCTGCCGTGGGATAGAAGTCGACAGGGCTAAAATAGAAGTGATCGAGAAGCTGCCGCCACCGACTACAGTCAAGGGCATTAGAAGTTTTTTAGGGCATACTGGTTTTTATCGAAGGTTTATTGCAAATTTCTCAAAAATCACCAAGCCCCTATGCCATCTCTTGGAGCAGAACCGACCCTTTGACTTTAATGATGAATGTACTGAAGCATTCAAGGTTCTGAAGGAAAAACTAGTAACAACCCCCATAGTACAGCCACCAGACTGGACACAGCCATTTGAGATTATGTGTGATGCTAGTGACTATGCTGTCGGGGCAGCACTTGGGCAGCGCAGAGATAAGCTGTTTCATGTTATATACTACGCCATCAAGACATTAAATGACGCCCAAGTGAACTACACCACCACAGAAAAGGAGCTGTTAGCTGTGGTGTTCTCCATCGACAAGTTTCGTTCTTACATACTTGGGACGAAGGTGATAGTGCACACAGACCATTCTGCCCTGAAGTATTTGTTCGCAAAGAAGGATGCAAAACCTAGATTGATACGGTGGATCTTGCTATTACAAGAGTTCGACCTTGAGATCAAGGACAAAAAGGGGACAGAAAATCAGGTGGCAGACCACTTGTCAAGATTGGAGAAGGGACAGAGTCTACCAATCGACGAGACAAATATACTGGAGACCTTCCCAGATGAGCAGCTCTTTGCTGCCGCAATTGCTGTCGCGACAGCCATAGCGGCAGGTAAGTCTTCTGAACTCCCCTGGTATGCTGATTTCATTAATTTTATAGTTAGCGGAATACTTCCTTCTGATCTTAATTATCAAGCCAGGAAGAGGTTCCAAAATGATATTAAGCATTATTATTGGGACGAACCTCTTCTTTTCAAACTATGCGCAGATCAGGTTATAAGGAGGTGTGTACCACAAGAAGAGCAAGAAGACATTCTCCATCACTGCCATGCTTCACAATATGGAGGTCACTTAGGAGGCAATAAAACTGCTGCCAAGGTGCTGTAGTCAGGGTTCTACTGGCCGACACTGTATAAAGATGCATAGAACTTCTACAAGAACTGTGACAGGTGCCAGCGGACAGGTAACATCTCGAGGAGAAACGAGATGCCACTGCAGAACATTCTGGAAGTCGAGATCTTCGACGTTTGGGGGATTGACTTCATGGGACCTTTTCCATCTTCATGTGGAAACCTATACATCCTCCTAGCAGTGGATTATGTCTCTAAGTGGGTTGAAGCCATCGCCACTCAAAAGAACGATGCCAAGACAGTCCAAAGGTTTTTTTACAAAAACATTTTTTTTCTAGATTTGGCATCCCTAAGGCGATCATCAGTGATGAAGGGAGACATTTTGACAATAGGGTTATTGCTGCCGCCTTGAAGAAATATGGTGTCAAGCATAGGATCGTGACAGCATACCACCCACAGACCAATGGACACGCTGAGATATCTAATAGGGAAGTTAAGAACATTCTTGAAAATATGGTTAAGCCAACTAGGAAAGATTGGTCTTTACTCCTTAATGATGCATTATGGGCATATAGGACAACTTTTAAAACTCCATTGGGCATGTCTCCATACCGATTGATCTATGGGAAAACCTGTCACTTGCCTGTCGAGATAGAGCACAAAGCATATTGGGCAATCAAGGCTGTGAATATGGACTTGGACAAGGCAGGCCAGAAAAGGCTGTTAGATCTAAACGAGCTTGAGGAAATACGGACAATGGCCTACGACAATGCAAGAATCTACAAGGAGAAAACTAAGAAGTGGCATGACAGGAAGTTGCTGCCACGACAGTTCTGCCCAGGGCAGCTTGTGTTGTTATTCAATTCTAGACTGAAACTCTTCCCAGGAAAGCTAAAGTCTAGATGGTCTGGCCCGTTCCAAGTGGTACAAGTTTTTCCCCATGGTGCCATCACAATCCAATCATTAAAAGACAGACACCAATTCAAAGTCAACGGACAACGCCTCAAGCATTATCAGGGGACTAAAGCCCCAAGAATACAGGAAGTGGTTACTTTAGGAGATGCCCCACAAGGCATCCCTAATTTAACCTAAATTTTATTTTCATTTATTTTATTATTTAGTATTATTTATTAGGAAATTAGGTTTAGTTTATTTAAATAATGTTTCTTTATATTTTCTATTTTTCAGCAAATAAAGGAGTCAAGAAGAAAATAAGAAGTGACCTAAGCCCACCATCCATCCATCAGCCCAACAGAGCCCATTTATTGAAGCCTGTCGTTCCAGCCGCCGCCGCAGACACGGATAAGACAGGCTGTCAACAGACTGACACGGCAGACGCAGAAACGTGTGGCAGACGCATAACAGACGCATAATTACGTGTCAGACGCGTCAGACACGCCAAATCCCAACAGTCGCCCCGTTATTCCCGCCTGCCGTTACAGCATTAAACGGGCAGTAACTCGACCACTATAAAACCCCGTTTTCATTTCCATTTTTCATCACTTCTGCTTATTCTTACTTGCTTTCTCCTCTCGTTTTATTTGTTTTCTTTGCTTTCAAACCCTTGCAACTAACATGTCGTCTAGACAAACCCGCCGCAGTGCTGCCTCAACCTCTTCACAAGCAGCACCCACACTGTCAGCCTTCGCAACCAAGGAATTATGGGAGGAAAGAGGATTCATCTACGTCCGCAAGGCAGCCAACATGAGGCTTCGACCATTCATCGCGAGGGCAATACGAGCTCAACTATGGGAGCAGTTTGCAGAACAACCTGCAGAACTAAATGATACGTTGGTGAGGGAGTTTTATGCTGCCATCGGCAGCAGAACGACAACATCAGTCACCGTCCGAGGGGTAGAGGTACCCTTTATAGCTGACAGCATCAACCACATGTATGGCCTATATTTTGGTCCAAACGATGATGCCCATCAGCAATTTTTAGACACCCTCGACGCTGCTGCCTACGGAGCTGTCATGGCGGAGGTGACAGAGGAAGGAACAACATGGACCACGAGCAAAAAGAACCCCAACTCTGTAAAAAGGGAGCAGCTACTCCCAGAAGCCAAACTATGGAACGCTTTCATCAAGAAGCGCATCCTGCCATCCTCCCATCACACAACAGTGGATCAGCAGCGGCTAGCCCTTATCTATTTGATCATGCACGATCGGGTTATCAACGTGGGCCGCTATATGAGGGAAAACATCTTGGACTGCACATACCGCTCCACTTCCCGCCTGTGCCTACCGTTTACGATCACCTCTCTCTGCCGCTGCGCTGCTGTCTCGGAGGCCACCACCGACAAACTGGTCCAAGGCAGAGGCTGGACCGACAACAACATTACCAGCCTCATGTAGCTGATAGTCGCAACACCCATCTCCTTCTTCAACCCGGCTGCCTCCCCAGCAGAATCATCCGAGGAGCCTGCTCATGAGCATGCCCATGAACCTGCCACAGCAGCTGCCCCGACAAACCAATCTGCCCAGATCCTTGCTGCTATACAACGGGTGGAAGACAGACAAATGGGGCTGATGACATTCATTCGGGATTTCACCAACTCGACGGTAAATTTCATTACCAACACTTTAAATTATCCCGATGTTATCTTCCCCACCTTACCTGCCCACTATTTCCACATCCCCTCCCCTGTCCACACACCTACACCACCTGTCTCCCCCCATGCACACTCTGCTGCTTCCACCCCATCACCTACCCAGCCGGCAGCTGGCAGTCCAACGGCCGAAACCTCCGCCCGAGGAAGGAAGCGACCTGCCTCCGATGACAGTGAGTCTGACCCTCCTATTAGGAGGAATTTAGAGAGAGAGTTCACACCTGTCAAGAGGCAGAAACATGTGGCAGACAGACAACTAATGCCCAAGGCCAGCACCACCGGCAACAACAGCACTTGGGATAGTGGCAGCAGCTCAGACATCCAGGTCGTGGAGCAACCTGTCCAGCCAGCCCCACCGACCAGACGCCGCCGCCAGATCCGTGTCAGCAGCAGCAGTGAAGACAGCGATTAAAATTTAAGTCTTTATTTTCTTTTTATTGCTGCCTGCTTTATTTATATTTTGTGATGTACCTGTCTTCATTTTATCTGTCATTTGCATTGAGGGCAATGCAACCCTCGAGTTTGGGGGTGGCAACCCTCCATTTTAATGGAGTCTTAGTACATTTTTAATTACTTGTTGTGTCTTTCATTTATTTAAGTTCTCTTAAAAAAAATCAGAAAAGATTAAACTGTTGGCTTAAAACTGTGAAGTAAACTTACCTGTCATGACAGCTCTGTCGTGGCAGCATCTTTAGGACAGATTAAGGAGAAGTTTAGAGCCTTTCTATAGTTCTGAAAACTTAAACACCATTGTGACTGTTATATTGCTTAGATGTCTTTTAGCCAAACTAGAATAGGATGCTTAGTACTTGAATAGCCCCTAGAGGTGCCTAACACTGGCTCTAGGAAAGAAGTTTAGCAAAAATAGACTCAATAGCCCTAGAGGTGCCCGAAACCGGCTCTAGGAAGTTAGCTAGAGGTGCCCGAAACCGGCTCTAGTAAAACTTTAGCTTGAAAAATAAAAATCAAGTCAAAACAGAGAAGCATGAAAATGTGCCTTCAAAAAGATAAACTTTGGCATAAAAATTCAAGTTAAGAGTTGAATATTCTAGTGAAACTAAGAGAGTCTTGGCATATAACTGTTCACAAGCATGCACACACTGCACGAGGGCTATAGGGAGATTCCGGACAGATCTTAATCTTTCCGACAGGTTGCTGTCGTTACAGAGAATGAGCGACGGGTAAGGGACAGTTCACTGTTTGAAGGCCAACACAAAAAATTTTTATTTTCTTTTTTCTTTTAGGTCTTAGTTGCTTGAGGGCAAGCAAAAACTTGAGTTTGGGGGTGTGTTGAGTGTGTAAAAGTTCTATCATTTACACCCTTTGTAACCCATATTTCTGCTGCATTCAAGCATCATTGCATTGCATTTAGGTTAGTTTACAGCAAAACATCACAAATATATTAAAGGCACGGATTCTACTAAAAGATGGCTTATTTTGCAGGTTGCTGCCATAGCTGACGAAGAAGGCGGGCGCAGGGCAGAGAAGCAGAAGAGCTGAACTGGACAAGCAGACGATGAAGACGATACTGCCATGGATCTGTCGTGACAGCAGTTTTGCGGAGAGGAAAAACAAAGTGGACCTCGATCGATAGAGAAAATTATGCTCGTCTGTCGTGTGAAAACCATACATTTTTCCAAGCCCCGGATCAAAAGATATGTCAAGCCAAAGCTCAAGGAGAGGAAATCCCATGAAACAAGGAGGCGGCTGAAAAGTAGGATACTTGAAGATTAAAGTCTTTATTAGAATCTTACTTTTAATTAAAGTTGTAATCCTTGTTAACTTAGAATTCTTGAGCCCAAAGCTTATATAAGGGCATAAATTTTAACCTAGGAGACATCATCCCCCATAACCGATAACCAAACCCCTCCGCCGTCTACCCGTCGTCGACATGTTCTAAAAACCCCCTAGGGCCACGGGTTGTTTTGTAAAGTAGTTGCAAGGGTTGTTTTGTTTTAGGATTTTCCAAGTTAAATAAAATAAACTTCAAGTTCTCTTATTTTGGTTTTAATATCTTGCAAGAGCATCGGGAGAGCATTGTGAGGTTATCTATTTACTTAGCATCGGGAGAGTTAAGTATACGAAAGAAATAAGAGCAAGTTCTCTAGTTTATAGTTGAACTATCTTGTGCCTAGGGATAGGGCAAGGTTAAGTGGCTAAGGAAGAATTCATACACATCGGTGTTCATCCTTTGATTCACGCCGGGAGGTATCATCAAAGACGTGATCATCGACAGACTTGGACCTAGGGATAGGCCAAGGCAGATCTGGGATTCTTGCCAAACTTGAACGTACTGAGTTGGTGTGTTTGCTGCCGCGACGACCAACGGACAGCTGCCGCGACAGGTGCTGCCAGCGACAGGCGCGACGACAGAACTGGATTTCCTAAGCAATTCAATACCTGCACTACTGAGCAATTCAATACCAGCCCATTCTCTCTATCTTGATATTTCTACTCTTTTATTTACGTTTTCTTCAATATTTTCGTGACAACTTTCTAAACTATTTTCTTTACTTCGTGCAGTGAAATAAAGTGAAGCTATTAGCCCAATCCATGTGGAGACGATATCCGATACTTCGTATCATTTTACTACTTGCGTCGTGTACACTTGCACTACAATTGCGATAGACTCTTTTACACGCAACAGTGCTCTTTTTTTTTCAACTAAATTTGTTGGTGAACTCAACAGCAACAAGGGTTAATTTGAAACTTTATTATTTTTCCTAGTTGAAGTATAATGTGTTCTTTTTCTATTTTGCAGGGTATTCAATTAGAGTTGTTATAGCAATTGTCTCGGCATCGTCTGCATTCCTAACACTTTTTGTTTCTGCATCTTATGCTATATATGCAAGATTGTTAAAGCGGATATAGTGACCATTTTTGAACTGGGTGTAAAGTAGTTCGACAATTAGTTTTGAAATTTTGGGTTTCGTCTTTTTATCCAGTTAATCTTATATAGATTGGTTTTTCATTTAAAAATCAAATTTTAATTTTGAAAAAAAAAATATTTGGAGTCGCCACTGATCACTTTGGTAGATCGGACACCATAAAAACAACCAGAGATTCTTTATTTTAAAATTTGGGTTCGAGGGTCGGTTATGTGTGGGGAAGGGTTAGCACCCCACAAACGTCCGTTATCAGTATCTTTTAATTTTACGTGGCATTTTAGTATTTCGAATAACAATTTGAATTTTATTTAACCATAATTATTAATTGAATTTTAATTCCAAATGGAGATATCCTTTTATAAGAAAAATATTTTTTTATCCGAATATGAGATTAGAATCGCCCAATTGCTTTAGGACACTTCGATTCATATTCAAAAATATATTTTCAACATAAAAGGTTTCATGCATGGTTTATTATTTTCTTGTTAATTTTAAGTTCTAACTTAAAAACCTCTAATTAATTGAATTGTTTAAACTATGAATATTATTAAATTTAGGGTATTTATGTAATAACACCCAATTGCTTGAGTACTATTCATATTAAACCCTAAATTGAATAATATTTCTAATTTAATTGATGAATCTAATTATTTAAGTACTAACCCTAATTAAGACTTTAATTTGATTAACTAAGTTAATTGTCATTTTCTAAGTTTAAATGAGTATCGAATGTTCTACTTAAAAGTAGGGGTGAGTGTTCGATCGAGTCGAGTTGATTTGAGTCGAGTCAAAAAATTTCGAGTTATTCGAGTTGACGCGTCATATTTTACAACTCAAACTTTATTTGAAATTTTTTCAATTCGAGCCGAATTTAAGAAATTCGAGTCGAGTCAAGTCAAGTCGAGTTTTTGAGTTCCTATAAAAATTTAATTGTGATTATTTATCATGTTATAGTACAGTTTGATTTCAGTTTAAACGACATTCTCTAATCATATAAGATATGCACATATATATTTCTTCATATTTTTCACATGTGATAATATTTCTTCATATTTTTATATACTGGTATATATATATATATATAATAAAAAATTGAGGGACTCGTCTCGAACTTAAAAATAAATCTACTAATTACTAAAAATTTTGAGTTATTCGAATTTTCATTTTACAACTCAAACTTTATTTGAAAAACTTTCGAGTCAAGTCGAGTTTATGAAATTTCGAGTCGAGGCAAGACGAGTCGAGTATTTTTGCCTCGAGTCGAGTTATTCAGATTTTTTTAGTCGAGTCGAATTTTGCTCATCCCTACTTAAAGTCCCATTGGGTAACATCTTATTACAACGAGACACTATCCAATTTAGAACTTCAAAGTTTTCCTTTCAATACTCATTTATTTTCTACAATTATATTTCCCAACTTAATTATTGAATTTTAATTAAGGAACCTAAATACTAAACGCTCTAGAAATTATTAATCAAACGAATTAATTACCTAACAATTAAAACTATTATGCTAATTTTGAAAAAAAATGCAACATACATATAAAATAAAACAATTAAATTTAAATTAACAATTAAATTAAGGATGAAATTGAAAGAAATGCAAACTTTAATATTAATTTTATTTCGAATGGTGACCAAATTTCATTACATCCCAAATCTTAAGGGACCAAAAACCTAAATAGCCCAAATTTCTTTAAAACGTGCGGATCCCTACATCCGACCCGACTTGACGCGTGGAACCTTCTTGCTAAACGACATCATTTCGCCTTGCATATATAAGCCTCAAACTCGGTTCTAACTTCTAACTCACTTCCCCCTTTTCTCTTAAACCAAACTCATCTCCCTCTCTCTAAAAACCTCTCAACTCGAACAACATTTTCCCAAAATTAATGAACCAAAACAGATTAAAACTCCACATTTCACCCAAATTCATCTCTTGTTCTTCACTTTTCATTACTTTGATCCTCTTAAGCCCTAGTCCGGTCGAGCTTCATCGTTAGTTGGACATCGTCCTTTCTCTGACCACCACTCACTTTCGCTCGGCCACCGCGAGACGATTTTCGACCGCATGTCGGAACCCTAAAATAACTCAAAAAAAATTCTCTTTTCGATCCTAAATCTTAGATCTACCTAGATCTGATGGATCTACCCTTTCTCCACCGTCCTAAGTCTACTCTACCCACTTCCAATCTCATTTTCAACTTTACTGTTCCTCAACAAACTCCGGTCACCATAGATAAGAACTTTGGCCGCCCTTCTTTTACATTTGTTTTTTGTTTTTTCCTTACATTCGAACTAACTTCGTTTTATTTTGCAGGATTTAAAAAGATGAAAAGAGTGATACCTCATGTCGCGGCGGCTATGGTGATTTCAACGTCTTTTTCGGTGTCCATTCATGTTCCCGACAAGTCCTCTGCATCTGTCCGTGCTCCCAGCAGTCTCTTCAGCTTTCAAGGACGGTTCGACTATCAAAAAGGTATTTTCTCTTCCTTATTATTATATTTTGTAACCCCCTAAACCCAGACCAGAAGAAATGGGCCGAATCTAAGAAGTTAGGTTTGAAAGCTTTTCCCTCAAGTTATAAATCTTAGGTTAAGATATTTTAAAAATACAAAATATGAAAAGTAGATAAACTTAAAAACATTTCATTTATCATAAAACGGAGTCGTATAACATTATTCCGATAACTTAATTAAATAACCAAAAATAACCTTATAATACATGCATCGAATAAAACCCAAATTATAAACAATCTCAATATCTTAATTACATAAAATCCCAAAACATGGTAAACCATAGTCTGAAATAATCAAAAGAGTGTTCATACTGATTTATAAAAATATTCGAGTAAAATGCGAGAAACTCCAAGTAACGAGTCACCTAAAAGAGTCTGAGATATCTGAAAGAGAAACTATATGGGTGTAAGCTAAAGAGCTTAGTGTGTCTCTAAAGTGCAACAAAACACAAACAAAAACAATATTTTATTTTCCGACAAAGTCATTTCTGAAAACACAGTGTATCTGATAAATTAAAATCATAAATGTTATGATGTCTGATGCATGACTCAATACCCGACAATCCGATATCATACAGAGTGGAGGTTTCCATCGCCAGAGTGGAGGTTTCCCTCGTTTTTTTTCGAACACATTTCTAATCCCATGACTCGTGATATGATTTTTAAAACCATAAATATGAACTCTTACACGTGTTTCATTTCTGAAAATTCAATGCTTTATTTAAAAACACAACATAGTATGCGATGCATGATGTTTCAAACAGTCTCAAATCTCAATTCAAATAATTAAATCAAGCAGAAATAAAACATTTATTTATAGCACAGGAAGAAACACACCTTTAGTAGACAATAGCTCTAATCTCGAGAAGAGCAAGCCTCACGCTCGGATCTTACTGAATCAAGACCAACGAGGTATGAATTATATATTAGCATTTATTACTACCACTAAGCCACCGACTAAAACACTAAGAACTGAACTGAAGATATACTCATGTGAAGATTTCGAAGAACGTACACAGTCGGTCTGAACTGGATGAGGTAACTCGTCGGTCCCAAGGTTGGTACCTTTCCAACTAACATGACTAGGGTTTCTAGTACCCAAAAGGCGGCGGCGCAACAATCTGACGACAGCGGCGGCGCAACAACACAATAGTGGCAGCATCGACACAACCAACATTCGGTAAGGGCACACAACGACAAGGACGAAAGCAGCTCACTAAAACACACAAAAGTGACCAAAATGGTCATTCACGGCCACAACTCAAATGGAATCCGAAATCAAACACAATTTACAACTCGGAAACAAAAATTTAAAGCCCAAATCATGGCTTCAAGGCTTACCCAACTCGAACAACAAAGAGGGGCAGAGCAAACGACGACATGAAGCTTGCGTGAAAATCGAAAGGTCTTCAATGACCTTCTTTGATGACGGTGCACGATGAAGATGAGCGGACAGTTGGGGTTTTGCTCGCGAGATGGTGCTTGTCGCGATGGTGGTGACGGGGCGAGAGATGGACGACGACAAGGGCCTTACCGGAGCTTCGCTGGAAAATCTTGGGTGAGGGGTGAGGGAGAAACCGAGAGATGGGATATTGGAATATCGAGAGAGAGGGTGTAGGGTTTGTAGGTGTTCCCTTTTTGTGAGAGCGCAAGTGCACACTCTTGCCAAGTTATAGTATAAAAGATGTTGAATCCCACGAGGATTGGACAACTTGGTTCGTTTTGTAGTCCTTGCACAAGGTAAAATAAAAACACAAGTGAATTGATTGTTGAGATGAAAATGAATGAAAACACAAGTAATAAAAGGAGGTGATTCAGGTTGATAGAGCAAGCAGGATTATGCTGCAACTTAGTGTGAAAATTGCGTTGAAAAAAGGCCAAGTTATTTCGTGTTGCCTCGGCGGGAATGGCGGGCGGCAGGCTACTACCCTGTCACGCAACCGCAGCGGGTTACTGCTTTTGCAACTTTCGCTGTCTCGGCAGGTGGAATGGGGAGAAGTCCTGGCGGCAAGTCTGGCAGATACTCCAAGTTCAGCGGGATAGTCGACAGCGATCCTCCCTATTTCTAGGCAAGAATGCTTGAAACCTAGCGTGACGTAGGCAATACCTAGCAATCTCAGCGTGAACCTAACACAAGCTAGTAAACTCGGTTGGTGATCCCTTTTTGCCGCTGAAACTTGTGAACTTGTTAGGAACCAAGTTAGTCACGCCCCAACATGTTGTGACTGTGCTTAACCCTTTCGTGAGCCTTACACTTTTGTGCCCGACAAATGGATTCTCTCAACTGACCGGTTAGGACTAATTGTATAACCCCCTTAGCCCGGCCTAGACGCTTGACCCGAACTACGAAGATTACACGGGGACAACCAAAGTCAACCCGAAAGTCAACCTTGATTAACGACCTTTTTTATTTTAATCCTGTCTAGATGCATATTAAGCCTAAGTGAGCACTCACGAATCATGAACGAGAAAGGCACAACAATCGGATAACATTTAGGGACTCAATTGCTTAAATTACGTGTTTAGGAACCAAAATGTAATTTTAGGAAATTAGAAGGACTTAACTGATTTTAGGATTACCAATATGAAATTAATCGTGTTACATGCTTCTCTGTCAAGTTTCAACTTAAAATGATATTCCAAGCTCAAGCAATTGCATCCACAACATTTAGGACTAAAATGTAAAGCATGAAACTTTAAACAATTCAAATCACCCTCTAACGGTCAACCGTATCGGAACACCCACCCTCCGTACCGAAACGCCCGTATCGAAACGGTGTTGACCGTTTCGACACGCGGGTATGTTCTGAGACCGGTATCGAAACAGGTCACTCCAGTGGCCAAACTGTTTCAAAACCTCTGCAACTCGTTCTGAAACGTTGTGGCCATTACAGGCCCCCGTTCCGAAACTGTTGAAGCCGTTTCGATGCACTATGCCCGGTGACAACAGAAATTGCTGGTTTTTCACCCTTTAACCCATTCAAACATGCCTCAAAGATTCTCAAATCATACCATCAATCCATTTTGATGCTAAGGAACATACTTTAAACCCCTAGACTAGAGCATGGCATCAAACACCAAAACATACAATCTAAAGGCATGCATACTAGTCTCACATCCAATACAAGCAACCAAACCTCAAACCCAAACATTTAGGACCATTTAGAACCCATAAATGCCAACATAAACAAGCCACAAACTTAGGGAGTTCAAACATATCTCCCAAATACAACCTTGGTTTCCCATTGCCATTTATCAAAACTAAAGTGTATGAAAACATCACCATACATGAGCTTGTACTTCCTTGGATGTTCTTATCCTTCTTGATGCCCGGAAACACCTCAATTATCTGCATTATTGGTAAAAGAGAGCGTAAGCACAAATGCTTAGTGAGGCATGCTCTAAAGAAAACCAACACAATAATGCATATCTTGAAAACACTTTCTCAAAAGCTTTTGAACAACATGCTCATTCTATCCCATGCTTGAAAACCATTCAAAGCAACATCTCCTTGAAAACACATGTACCTCAATTCTATCTCATGCATTTAAACCAATGCAAAACTTATGGCAAAGCCACACTCATGCTTGTAACACAAGCATTTCATATACAAATCTCATATGCATTTCTCATAGCATAAATCATTTCGTCAAAGGTACATGTGAATCAAAAGCATTTTCATATATTATATTAGCATTTCACATCTCATTATTACTCGGATATGCGGACAACTCACTAGACACTTCTGGTGGCATCTACCATCACCGTACTCACTCGTCTAGTAACATAATTTCTGGTGGAATCTCACATCACCGTACTCACATGGCGGAATCTCTCATCGCCACAAAGCTTGGGTATTTCACCAAGTCCTACCCGATGTAATGCCCATCATCGGTTCTCTTCCTTTGGATTAAACAAAAGAGCACGTACGAATTTTAGTTTATAGTGCACTCTCATCCTATTGATCGATCAATTATATCCGGTAAGTATCTCAACATCTATGTCAATATATTATGTCAAATCATCATCTCACCTACTGTTTTTCATGCAACATTTCCAAATCATTTTCATCTCATTTCAAAACCATAACATTTGTCATGCTTTAAAACAAAAGCTCAAATCTCAACTATGCAACATGTTATCTCATGAAATCATCTCAAGCATCATCTCATGCTACAAATTATGCATAAAAACAGTAGGAATTTATCTATCTCAAACCATGAGCATGTAAAAGCATTTTAGGGGCAACCACCACATTTAAAAGAGCAATCTAGCCAATACTTACTTCCGGACTTAGGAAGGTGTTTCAAACCTTTCCTAAATCCCCAAACCTTGATTCTTTGTCCCTCAAGGTTTTCTAAAACCATACGCACTCACCGATTACGTTTCGCGTGCTTGCCGAAATGCTATCTAAGCTCTCAGATCAACACCAAAGGCGTCTGAAGATGTCTCCCCTATTTTTAAAACATAAGAGCAGAGGATTAATGCATCATCATGCATTGAAATCATCAGCCACACACCTAAACTCGTTGCTCTACTCAAACACCTCATTTCGTCTAGTAAACACAATCGAAAACATCTCCAAACTCTTCCAAAACAAAGCCCATCCAAGATCTATCACTTCTAATCATTTCTAAACATCAATTAACATCAAAAACCACTACAAACTCGTCCTTATACCTCCAGCTATGATAGAACACCAAAATCACCCCCAAAACCATCATCCTAGCATACAGAACTTAGGAAACCAAACCTATTCGGGATTTGATTGATAAAACCTCATTTGTAACATCAATTAACATCCAAAATACATTAGAAAATCACCTCAAAACAGAGCCCAATCATTCACCACGAAAATCTTCAAGATCTCTTCCAAAATCTTGAGTTTTAAGACAATTTCTTGTTTCTAACATTAAAACCACTCAAAATCATTAACAAAGGATTGATAACTTGAGAATTTCAGTAAAGAACTGATCATTAGAGGAGAAGGACGAAGCTTACCTCTAATTGATGATTTCTCCTTGATTTGGGCAAGTTTTCTTGAAAATTCAATGTGGAAAATAAGAGGATTTGAAGAGGAAATGATTAAGAATCAAAAGAAGATTGAAATCTCATCAAATGAAGTGAAAATCAAAGTATAATTTCTGGAGAGAATGTGTTTGGCTGAAAATAATTTGAGAGAAAATGAAATGAGAGAAAATTTGTGAAAAGTAGTTATGAATAGTCAAAGGTAGTTTCTCATTTAATTAACCTTCATTTCCTTTAATTAAAACATTAATAAAATCACCCAAATTAAGGGAAAATCCGATGAAAAACATTTTGGTAAAATTAGCTCCTTAAAGATTTAAAGTTTCAATCCTTTACAAAACATTCACTATTTAACTTTTGCAAAAACTGCGATTTGGTCACTACACCGAAATGTAGTATTTCCAAACCTTATTTTGTAAAATTGATTTCACCATAATATTTCATATATTAAATAAGGATTTTTAGATATTTTTCTATATTTTTAAAGCATCCCGAACTAGGTGTTTCCTAAATCTCCCTTTAAGATTCTAACCGTTTCTCGACCGGTTCGATTCGAAACCTAAACCATCTAGGCCCAAAATTGGGGTGTTACAACTCTCCCCCTCTTAAGAAATTTCGTCCTCGAAATTTACCTTGAGGAAAAAAGGTAAGGAATTTGCTTCTTCATGTCCCCATTTCTTTCCCACGTGGCTTCCTCAGCACCACGATGTCTCCACAACACCTTAACCAGCTCGATGGTCTTACCACGAAAAACCTTACTGTTTGAATCCAAAATATCAACAGGTTCCTCATCATATGTTAAATCTGGATTCAACTCAACTTCCTCCACAGGCATAACATGCGAAGGATCCGATCTATACCTCCGAAGCATGGATACATGAAACACATTATGTATCTTTTCTAGCTCGTGTGGTAGTCTCAGCTTATAAGCAACAGGACCCACATGTTCTATCACCTCGTATGGTCCAATGTATCTAGGGCTCAACTTGCCCTTCCGGCCAAATCTTATCACCTTCTTCCAAGGTGAAACCTTCAAGAACACACGGTCACCCACTGCAAATTCTATCTCCTTACGCTTCAAATCCGCGTAAGACTTTTGCCGATCCGATGCTGCCTTCAACCACTCACAAATGAGCTTCACCTCCTCAGTGGTTCCCTTCAACAAAGTTGGCATCGAGACCAACTTTTGTCTCGTTTCAGCCCAGCAAAGAGGAGTTCTACACTTCCTCTCATACACAGCTTCATAAGGTGCCATTTGAATACTTGCCTGGTAACTATTATTATAAGAAAACTCCACCAAAGGCAAGTGCTTCTCCCAAGAGCCTTGAAACTCAACAACACAACACCTCAACATATCCTCAAGCACTTTGATAACACGCTCCGACTGTCCATCCGTTTGTGGATGATAAGAAGTACTAAAATTCAGCCGCGTACCCAATGCTTGATGTAAACACTCCCAAAACCTTGTAGTGAACCTTGGATCTCTATCCGACACTATAGATTTTGGTACACCATGCAGACGTACAATCTCAGCAATGTACAGCTCTGCAAGCTTATCCAAGGTTTACGTAGTATGCACAGGTAAGAAATGCGCACACTTCGTAAGGCAGTCCACAATCACCCAAACAAAATTCTTCTTTGCTGGCGATAGAGGCAAACCAGACACAAAGTCCATGGTGATCCTCTCCCATTTCCATTCAGGGATCCTCAACGGTTGCAACAACCCCAAAGGAAACTGATGCTCAGCCTTAACCCGCTGACAAACCATGCACTTGCTCACATACTCAGCAACATCTTTCTTCAAACCCATCCAATAGTACTCATCCTTCATATCACGGTACATCTTTGTACTACCAGGGTGCATAGCAAAAGGACTACTATGAGCTTCGGTCAGAATAGTACGCCTCAACTCAACATCATTCGGCACCACTATCCGACTTCCAAAACATAGAACACCATCATCATTAAAACAGAAATCCGATGGTCTATCCTCAGCAATATCCTGAACATGTGGCACCAATGAATCATCCAACAGCTGCTTATCCTTTATCAACTGAACTAGTGATGGTTTCACTTGCAATTCAGCAACAAGACCTCCATCTCGCGATACGCTCAAGCTAGAAAACATCGCCCTTAACTCCACCGCCACTTTCCTGCTCAAAGCATCGGCCACAACATTGGCCTTTCCCGGATGATACTCGATCGTCAGATCGTAATCCTTAAGCAACTCCACCCATCGCCGTTGCCTAAGATTCATCTCTTTTTGAGACATCAAATATTTCAAACTCTTGTGATCCGTGTACACAGTACACTTCTCACCATAAAGATAATGTCTCCAGATCTTCAGAGCAAAAACCACCGCAGCTAACTCAATATCATGCATAGGATAATTGCGCTCATGCACTTTCAACTAACGCGATGCATAAGCCACCACCTTACCCTCTTGCATTAACACACACCCCAAACCAACGTAGGATATATCACTATACACCACAAACTCTTTCCATGATTCATGTTGAACCAAGATAGGAGCTTGCGTCAAAGCTGCTTTAAGCTTCTCAAAAGCTTGTTGTCTCGCTTCAGTCCACTCATACTTAACATCTTTTTGCAACAACTTCGTTAAAGGGGCAGCAATCTTAGAAAATCCATCCACAAACCTCCGGTAGTATCCTAACAACCCAAGGAAACTACGGACTTCATGAACAGACTTAGGAGGCTTCCAATTCATCACCGCCTCAACCTTCTGGAGATCAACTCGAATCCCTTCAGCCGAAACCACATGACCTAGGAAAACAACTTTCTTTAGCCAAAACTCATATTTGCTCAACTTAGCATAAAGCTGATTTTCCAACAGCGCTTGCAAAACAATTCTTAAATGGCCTTTATGCTTCTCCTCAGTACGAGAGTACACAAGGATATCGTCGATGAACACCACAACGAACTTGTCCAAGAATTTATGGAACACCCTATTCATCATGTTCATGAAAGCAGCAGGAGCATTCGTCAAGCCAAACGACATTACAAGGAACTCATAATGTCCATACCTCGTTCTAAAGGCTGTTTTCGGCACATCCACATCTTTCACTTTTAACTGATAGTATCCTGACCTCAAGTTAATCTTTGAAAACACAACCGCACCCCGAAACTGATCAAAGAGATCATCAATCCTCGGCAAAGGATACTTGTTCTTGACGGTCAACTTATTCAGCTAACGATAATCGATGCACATTCTCATCGTGCCATCCTTCTTTTTCACAAACAAGACTGGTGCACCCCAAGGTGACACACTAGGTCGAATGAAGCCTCGGTCAAGCAACTTCTGAAGTTGCGTCTTCAACTCCTTCAACTCCTTGGGTGCCATGCGATAAGGAGAAATGGACACCGGAGTTGTGTTCTCATACAGCTCAATTCCAGACTCAACCTCTCGACTAGGCGGCAAACTAGGTAATTCCTCCGGAAACACTCCAGGGAACTCACACACGGTTCTTATATCCTGAACGCGCACCTCCTTTGATCTAGGATTCATAACAAAAGCTAGGTAAGCTTCACATCCTTGCCGCAACATCCGGCTCGCTTCCAATATAGACACCACATTGGCAAGAAACTTCACATTTTCTCCCACCACCACCACCTCATAATGATCCGCAAGTTTCAACGAAACTCGCTTGCTTTCGAAATCCACAACGGCTCTATGCTCAACAAGCCAATCCATGCCAAGGATTACATCAAAACCATAGAATGGAAATTCCATGAGATCAACAAGAAAAACATGATTTTGCACCTTCAAGGGACATCTCCTATACAACTTTCTTGTTACCACCGTCTCACCAAAGGAACTAGTCACACGCATACCAACATCCAAAGACTCAACAGGTAAACCAAGCATTTGAGCATGTTCACGCAATATGTACGAGTGTGTAGATCCAGAATCAATCAAAGAAAGTAATGACAAGGATTGCAAAGTAAAGGTACCTGCGACCAGGTCCGTGTCATTTCTTCCCTCATGATGGGCATACACTCGAGCCTGACCACCACTCTCAGGTTGGACAGCCACGACATGCGCCACGTTCCTTCCACCTTCATCTCTACGCTGAAAATTACCACGGCCGCGCCCATGACCTCTCAGTGGCTCAGCTGCTCTCACCGGAGCCTGTCCCTCTCTCAGCGGTTGAGGACAATCTTTCTTCAAATGCCCTTGGTTTCCACAATTCCAACATGTCCCAAGGTTACCCCAACACTCACCACCGTGTCTCCTACCACAACGGTTACACTCAGGAGTCCTCAAGATAGCATTAGGTCCTTGCTGACCTCTACCAGGGTTACCACCCCCACGCCTAGCATCATAGTGCGGCTTCCTATCCTTATGCCTCTTGTTGCGATCTCTACCATAATCGCGTTCAGCAGCTCGCTTTCCAGAGCTAGATCCACCCGCTCTGCTTGCCAAACCAAGGTTCAATTCAATGTCCTTGGCTCTAGTGACCAAGACATCGAAATCTGTGTAGTCAGCTGCAAGCATATAGGTCTTGACATCCGCTACCAGCCCATAACGGAACCGTTCGCACCTTTCCCTCTCGCTAGGAATTAGCTCAGGCTCATACTGGCTAAGGCGAACAATCTGAATCTCATATTCAGCTATAGACATGTTCCCTTGCATAAGAGACATAAACTCCCTCTTATTCTCGTCGAGGTAGCGAACTCCCAGATATTTCCGCTTGAACGCATTCAAGAAGAATGTCCAAGTCACCTCATCATCCTCCATTTCGGAGATAGTGGTCGTCCACCATGTATAAGCATCACCATGCAGCAGTGACATAATGCATCCCAACTTTTGCACATTATTACAATTCAGCTGACCAAGAATCCTCTTGGTGCTCTCCAACCAAGACTCAGATCCTTCCGGTGACAAACCTCTGAACTCAGTCCCTCCCAGACTGCAGAGACGCTCCAACGACAATCACACATTAGCACCATCCTGAGGTGCAGCTCCATGAGCTCCAACTACTTCTGCCTGGAAAGCTCCAGCAATAGCCTGAATCAACATGGTCATGTCAGGAGCAGCTTGCCCCTGAACACCCTCGGGTCCAGCAACCCCAGCACCAACTCCAGCAGCACTAGCCCCAGCTCCACCACCACCAAGTGGTCCACCAGGGGGAGGAGAAGGCAAATCCTCAGCATTCTCCGCGTTCTCATTATCAGCCATAGATCTAGTATTGATTCTCAGCTCTCTACGTGGTCCCATAATAAAAACAATGCACAGACAAAAATGCAATAAACACAATTAGGCATAACAAGGTAAGTAATCCAAGTACTCAAACTCATTTTCGAAAACAATTCTCCTCATTAGTTTTGATATGGCAATGGGATCCCCAACCACACTCCAAACATAGCATAGCATCACAGAATCATCTCAATTGAATCACACATCAATGTTCATACATCAAGTTTTCACTGAAAAGACACAATCATGCAAAATCACATACAACAACCACATACCAAGCCCCAATTATTCGATAACCTGGCTTTGAAACCAACAAATGTAACCCCCTTATCCCAGCCTAGACGCTTGACCCGAACTACGAAGATTACACGGGGAAAACCAAAGTCAACCCTAAAATCAACCTTGATTAACGACCTTTTTTATTTTAATCCTGTCTAGATGCATATTAAGCCTAAGTGAGCATTCACGAACCATAAACGAGAAAGGAACAACGATCGGATAACATTTAGGGACTCAATTGCTTAAATTACGTGTTTAGGAACCAAAATGTAATTTTAGGAAATTAGAAGGATTTAACTGATTTTAAGATTGCCAATATGAAATTAATCGTGTTACATGCTTCTCTGTCAAGTTTCAACTTAAAATGACATTCCAAGCTCAAGCAATTGCATCCACAACATTTAGGACTAAAATGTAAAGCATGAAACTTTAAACAATTCAAATCACCCTCCAACGGTCAACCGTATCGGAACACCCACCCTACATACCGAAACGCCCGTATCGAAACGGTGTTGACCATTTCGGTACGCGGGTATGTTCTGAGACCGGTACCGAAACAGGTCACTCCAGTGGCCAAACTGTTTCAAAACCTCTACAACCCGTTCCAAAACGTTGTGGCCATTACAGGCCCCCATTCCGAAACTGTTGAAGCCGTTTCGATACACTATGCCCAGTGACAGCAGAAATTGCTGGTTTTTCACCCTTTAACCCATTCAAACATGCCTCAAAGATTCTCAAATCAAACCAGAAATCCATTTTGATGCTAAGGAACATACTTTAAACCCCTAGACTAGAGCATGGCATCAAACACCAAAACATACAATCTAAAGTCATGCATCCTAGTCTCACATCCAATACAAGCAACCAAACCTCAAACCCAAACATTTAGGACCATTTACAACCCATAAATGCCAACATAAACAAGCCACAAACTTAGGGAGTTCAAACATATCTCCCAAATACAACCTTGGTTTCCCATTGTCATTTATCAAAACTAAAGTGTATGAAAACATCACCATACATGAGCTTGTACTTCCTTGGATGTTCTTATCCTTCTTGATGCCCGGGAACACCTCAATTATCTGCATTATTGGTAAAAGAGAGCGTAAGCACAAATGCTTAGCGAGACATGCTCTAAAGAAAACCAACACAATAATGCATATCTTGAAAACACTTTCTCAAAAGCTTTTGAACAACATGCTCATTCTATCTCATGCTTGAAAACCATTCAAAGCAACATCTCCTTGAAAACACATGTACCTCAATTCTATCTCATGCATTTAAACCAATGCAAAACTCATGGCAAAGCCACACTCATGCTTGTAACACCCAAGCATTTCATATACAAATCTCATATGCATTTCTCATAGCATAAATCATTTCATCAAAGGTACATGTGAATCAAAAGCATTTTCATATATTATATTGGCATTTCACATCTCATTATTACTCGGATATGCGGACAACTCACTAGACACTTCCGGTGGCATCTACCATCACCGTACTCACTCGTCTAGTAACATAATTTCCGGTGGAATCTCACATCACCGTACTCACATGGCAGAATCTCTCATCGCCACAAAGCTTGGGTATTTCACCACCTACCCGATGGAATGCCCATCATCGGTTCTCTCCCTTTGGATTAAACCAAAGAGCACATACGAATTTTAGTTTATAGTGCACTCTCATCCTATTGATCGATAAAGTATATCCGGTAAGTATCTCAACATCTATGCCAATATATTATGTCAAATCATCATCTCACCTACTGTTTTTCATGCAACATTTCCAAATCATTTTCATCTCATTTCAAAACCATAACATTTGTCATGCTTTAAAAAAAAAGCTCAAATCTCAACTATGCAACATGTTATCTCATGAAATCATCTCAAGCATCATCTCATGCTACAAATCATGCATAAAACAGTGGGAATTTATGTATCTCAAACCATGAGCATGTAAAAGCATTTTAGGGGCAACCACCACATTTAAGAGAGCAATCTAGCCAATACTTACTTCCGGACTTAGGAAGGTGTTTCAAACCTTTCCTAAATCCCCAAACCTTGATTCTTTGTCCCTCAAGGACTTTTAAAACCATACGCACTCACCGATTACGTTTCGCGTGCTTGCCGAAACGCTATCTAGGCTCCCGGATCAACACCAAAGGCGTCCGAAGATGTCTCCCCTGTTTTTAACCCATAAGAGCAGAGGATTAATGCATCATCATGCATTGAAATCATCAGCTACACACCTAAACTCGCTGCTCTACTCAAACACCTCATTTCGGCTACCAAACACAACCGAAAACATCTCCAAACTCTTCTAAAACAAAGCCCAGCCAAGATCTATCACTTCTAATCATTTTTAAACATCAATTAACATCAAAACCACTACAAACTCGTCCTTATACCTCCAGCTATGACAGAACACCAAAATCACCCCCCAAAACCATCATTCTAGCATACAACACTTAGGAAACCAAACCTATTCGGGATTTGATTGATAAAACCTCATTTGTAACATCAATTAACATCCAAAAATACATTAGAAAACCACCTCAAAACAGAGCCCAATCATTCACCACGAAAATCTTCAAGATCTCTTCCAAAATCTTGAGTTTTAAGACAATTTCTTGTTTCTAACATTAAAACCACTCAAAAATCATTAACAAAGGATTGATACCTTGAGAATTTCAGTAAAGAACTGATCATTAGAGGATAAGGACGAAGCTTACCTCTAATGGATGATTTTTCCTTGATTTGGGCAAGTTTTCTTGAAAATTCAATGTGGAAAATAAGAGGATTTGAAGAGGAAATGATTAAGAATCAAAAGAAGATTGAAATCTCATCGAATGAAGTGAAAATCAAAGTATAATTGCTGGAGAGAATGTGTTTGGCTGAAAATAATTTGAGAGAAAATGAAATGAGAGAAAATTTGTGAAAAGTAGTTATGAATAGTCAAAGGTAGTTTCTCATTTAATTAACCTTCATTTCCTTTAATTAAAACATTAATAAAATCACCCAAATTAAGGAAAAATTTGATGAAAAACATTTTGGTAAAATTAGCTCCTTAAAGATTCAAAGTTTCAATCCTTTACAAAACAGCCATTATTTAACTTTTACAAAAACTGCGATTTGGTCACTACACCGAAATGTAGTATTTCCAAACCTTATTTTGTAAAATTTATTTCACCATAATCTTTCATATATTAAATGAGGATTTTTAGATATTTTTCTATATTTTTAAAGCATCTCGAACTAGGTGTTCCCTAAATCTCCCTTTAAGATTCAAACCGTTTCTCGACCGGTCCGATTCGAAACCTAAACCATCTAGGCCCAAAATTGGGGTGTTACAAATTGAAAGAATGAAGTGCATAGATTAAGCAAACTTGGAATATTTTATTAAAAGAAAACAACTCAAAACCTAATACAACCGTTTCATATCTAATTTACAACATAACCCTAACCCAAATGTGGTTTAGAACATGGTGGCGGCAAAGAACACTTGCTAAGTCTATAGAAAACCTCTGATGATTTGAACTAGGAGTACAATGGGTATTTATAGACTAATGACTAGGTTAAGTCCTTAAAGTAGAAGTCCTCGAAATTAGCTTTCCATCTTTAATATGACTTTAAACTTTGACTTCTTTGCGTGGAATATGGACTTTATCTCTTTTGCCTTAGCCCGCAAGTAACCTTGAGATCTTACTTCGGTGGCTCTGGCTGCTGCTACAGACGTCGGAAAATTAAGTGGATGGCAGCGATAGATTCAGGATTTTAAGCTCTACAAATCGCACTCCGGTTCTCCGACTTCATAGTCAGCTGCCGTGGGCAGCAAGGTCGGCAACAACTTTACTCGGCATCAACTATCTTCTGCTGGAGCTGCATCAGTACAGCTCCTAGGTTTGCTGCCTCAGCATTGCATCCTCAGCTCCTCGGTTCCCTCTTTCAACCTTTAGTACCTAAATACAAAAATACACTAAAACAATATCTCTTATTTACCAAATAAACGATAATCTATAAAAGCAAGGTAGAACAAAGAAATATTGTAAAATGTCGTGCATGAACCTACTTATGCCTAAAAATGAGCTTAAAAACAATGATAATAAGTGGTGGAATGTGAATGAAATATAGAACTTGTGGAAACTTTACAAAGGGAGAGGTGCGGTTGCCACAACTCAAAATTGTTTTTGCGCATTTCTGAAGCTGGAAAAGGGAACTAAATACCCAAATTAATGAGTAAATCACACCTTAGGTCACCAAGCATTCTAGGGTTTACGAAACAACACTAGAATTTTACCAACTTTACAAAACGACCCCACAAAATCTTGAATTGAACCTCAAATTCTAAATCTAATCAAATTATTCCTTTAATTAAATTAGGGTTTTACCACATAAATTCCAATTGTTAGGTTTTCTAATTAGGGATTTTAAAATTCAAAATTTTCCAAATTGGGGGAAAAAAATGATGTCGTTGCTGACGTCAAATATACCAACTGAATCCAGCTAATGAGGAAAGAAAACCATAATTTGTGGCTAAGGGTTTGGACCAATGAACGAGCGTCAGATGGCGCAAATTAGGCGGGAAAAATTGATCTTGGACCGATTTGTGTTTCTTTAACTGTGTATATTTGAATTTGGGAGGGAAAGCCAATCAAAAAGAGGATTTGAGCTTTGTAATATGTAACTTGGGCTTTGTGTATATTGGACATTGTATTTATGAACACTTGGGATTTTTGGACAATTTTTTATTTAATATGGGGATTTATTTATTTATACTTATTATTTATATATTTATGGTTTTATTTATAGAGATATGTATATATAGGTAAACTCATATAAATTTTGGGTCTTACAGAGGAAAAAAGGTACAAAAACTCAAAGTTAAATCTTCACAATTTGAACTGAAAATTATACATCAATGGTGTTCCACTTCCAATTTTATGCATTAGCCCTTTGTTCTATATTAACCTTCATATTCATTTTCCAAAGCTAAAAAAATCTCGGTGAGATTTCAAAAAGGTTCGATAAATCAGATTTGAAGTTTACGTATGATACTTTTGAGAAAGCACAAGATTATTTCAATCCTTCAAGGAAATTAGGCTAAGAAGGAGCTGGTTCAGTGTTCATGGGGATTCTTCCTGATGAAAAAATTGTAGCTGTAAAGAGAATGATATATATTACGAGACAATGGATCGATGACTTCTTTAATGAAGTAAATTTGATCAACATAATTCAACATACGAATCTAGTGAAACTTTTTCGTGCTAGCATTGATGGCAGAGCATTGCTTGTTGCGGTTGGGTTCACCAAAAAAGTAACCTTTTAATAAAATATGTTATCATTTCATATAATAAAAATGGAGTTAGTATAGTAGTTGTGGCTTAAGCTTTTCTTGCTTTTGGTTATGGGTTCGATTTCCATTGCTTGCAATGCCTCTTATTTTATTTCCTTCATTTGATTAGGTTCAATCTGATTGGTTAATTAAATCTGTTAAACTAAATAAATTAAAAATAAAAAGAGAGAGATGGTGACATGTGTCGTCCTCTTGGTAGTTGGTTAAAATTAAGACTAAATTGATAAAATAGGTAAATAACAAGGACCAAATATGCAATTTTACAAATTTCTATTAACTGCCACGTTACCCCTCCGTCACTCATACGTTAGTTTTTTAACGACGGTGGTCAAAATAAGTAAATTTAATAAGTTTGATGGTTTGATTGACAAATTACCTAGTTCGGTGCTCAAAATAAAAATCCCAAATAGTTCTATGGTCACCGGTATAATTTACCCTAGATTTTACTAAAACAGATGTAAGAAATCAATTTGAATATGCACAAATATATTAGTTGTCAAAAAGTACTCATTTAGTTTTATTTCCGATAAAAGAGAGAGAGATTTTACCTAGAGTAATTATTCAGTAGACTGATGGTGAAAAATAAAAGCAAAAATTTTCAAAAACGTTTTATAAGCGCTTTAATTTTATGATTTTGAGATTTAGTTTAAGGTAATTTTGTGATTTAGATATTTAATTTAGGAGTTTATATTTATGAGTTTAAAATTTAAGGGTTGTGAAAAGAATTTAGGATTTATAGGTTAAAATTTAAACTCCTAACTATATTACTTTATACCTAAACTCCAAAAATTTAAACCTTTAAACCATAAATAAAACCATTTACCCTAGGCGCGCTTTCTCAAATTTTTACTGCCTGCAACGTTGCTTTTCTTTCTTTGATTGATGGTCGACAACTAATCTTAATATTGGTTGTCGACCACCAGACCTATTATTTTTTTTATTTTTTATGTTTTAATAAAAATCTATGCCTTTGTGGCATGCGTTTCCTCTGTCATTGTGACACGTTTTTCTTTAATTTTTTGTGGTTCGTTTCATCTGTCCTTATGACATGATTTTCAGCATACATTAGTGGTCGGTTGGTGCTCGTATAAAGATCTTCACAACGCTAATCTCTGATTAAGATTTTGTCGGTGGTCTTAGAAAGATGGATCCCGACTCAGTTGATTGTCGATGTAATCAGACCTGAGTAGCGGAGCAATCTGCCTAATAGCTTGGTTCGCTCACCACTTCTTTTTTACACCGTAAAGCGTCTCGTTTGGATAGAGACAATGAGATTTAGGAAGATTTTTCTATTTTGGTATGCTAATCTCGATGGAAGTGTTTGCTTTTCTTTGCACCATTGTAAGAAACTTTTAGTGGATTTGTCTTTTTTTCTCTCTTTTAAATGCATTGTATTGTATTATCTCGATGGAAGTGTCAACTTTTTTGTGCACTATTGTAAGAAATTTTTAATAAACTTATTTTTTTATTTTTGATACATTATATTGTATATTTTTTATGATAATTAATAAAATTTAGATGTCATTATCCTAAAAAATATCCGTATATGCTTCGCTAAATCGACAATACTTCAATTATTGATGTATGATTTCCGTGTCTTAAAATTCGTTATGAAACCAAAAAGAATTTCGGTTTCCATACAGAAAACAATCCAAATCTGTTTGATTCCAATCAAAACGTTCATCGAAATTGGATGATCCACCAAACCTGTAACCCTTCTAAAGGTTGAAATCAATTGTTTTTCTCCAAATTAATTAATGTATTGTTTTCTCATTCCTAAAAAGAAACATTAAACAAAGAAAAGTTGAATAATTCAGTTGAACTCTTTTCAATGGATTTAGAGTGTAATGACGTTTTTTTTTTTGAAAGAAAAAAACTTTTAAGCATCCCACTTTTAGAAAAAAAATTTGTGAAAATGGAAGATTTTTTTTAAAAAAAATTTATGTTTTAGAAAACGGTAAAATTTGGAGTCGCCACCGGCCATTAAGGTAGGTCGAACACCACAAAATCAACGATTCAATTTAGAAAGGGTTCGGGAGTAGGTTACGTGTGGGGAAGGGTTAGCACCCCATCACGCCCGGAAATCGGTACCAAATTACTTATTGTCTTTAACCGATTGAAATTATTTAAGATTTAAAGTAAATTTAATTAGAAGTTCTTAGGTGAAAATTTGATTGAAATGGTACGGGCTTTATCAAATCGTGGCTTTAGAATCAATTGAGCATTTAATAAAAAAGGATGGCGGTACACCGGACCATAAACTAAATCGACATCATATAAGACTGACTGTCGTGTTAGTTTTGGGTTCGGATCCCGTACGTCACCTTTATGCATGATGCAAACAGATAAGGCATGATGTCATGATCTTGTTCGTTTTATCTACTAACGAATTTACCTTTAAACGATGCGAATCAATCCGAATATTCAGGAAATATTCAATAAGTTAAGATATTTCAACCCGGATACGCGAATTAATAAGTATATCCTTTTTATGATTAGAATTAATTATCATGCAAATTAGAATGTCAAAAGTCACGTGAATGACAATTTAAAAAAAAACATGTCACCAATACACATTCGAGCAACCAAAAAGACTAAGCTATGCATACATTAAAACCGCATATTGTATTTTATGTTACTTTAAAACCGTAGATTATAAAACATATTACCTAATCATATATTTATAAATATTATATGATATAAAAACATATAGTAAATATATATCATATATTGTATAAAAATGTTTCATTTAAAAACTATATTATATGCATACAAACTATATATTAAATTAATAACAACATAACAACCAACATAAACAAATCAAGGCTACTATATATTATCATCCACATGCTAAATATAACCAACATACAGACATAAAGCAAATAAATAAAATAGGGACTGAATTTAAAGAAAAGTAAATACGAGGCTAAAATTAAAATGCATGAAAATAGGGGTGAACATTGGAAAAAGGACCAAAATTGAACTCGAAACAGACCCTAGAGACCTAAGGGGGGATTAAACCATTCAAAATTTAACTAAAATAAAAACAGGGATGCAATTAAAAACATTTAAAAATATTGAGGGACCACAGGCATAGTTTTAGAAAGCGGAAGGGCTTGCGACGAGATTTAAAGGACACATAGGGGCTTAAAACGAGATTTTGCCATTTTTAAAAAGTAAAAACATATAAACACCGAGTTAAAACATTTCAGCCCCCTTTTCTAACCATAACTCTCAGACTTGCTCCCCTTTGCTCTTTGTCGAAGTCGTCGCGCCGGTTGTCGCTATTTGACGGCCAGTGAACTCAAAAAACCCAAAAAAAAAATTAAAATTGACTCATTTTCTTTTTTTAAAAACCCAAATCTCAACTCACCCTTCAAAAATGATGAGAAAAAAACCCTTTCTTTTGTGAAAGTCGAAACCCAAAAAGATCCCTACCATATCTGCTCTAACGGCTCACCACGCACGATCTAAGGAAGATCGGAAGGCTTGTCGCCCATGAGGTGACACGACGGTACAAAATTAGAATAAAACGACGAAGGTAAAAATACGAAACCCTAAAACCCTTTTCCTTTTATATGCTTTCGATTCGAAATGAAAATGAAAATGAGAAGATGATACCTCTGAATTTTTTTGTATTGATGCTTCTGAAATTTCCCGTTTCTCCCTTAGGGATTTACATCGACTGTTTCGACTTTTATAAGCCCAGAAATTACATGATTTTGAAAAATAAAAACACTACAAATTTTGCTATTGGATGCCTTTGATCTTGTTTGTATTCACATTGCCATTCTGATTTCTTGTTTGTTTTGTCTCAAGAATTCTGTTATTTTGCGCATTTCTGACATTTTGGCTTTCTTTGTTTGCATGTGATGGCCGGTTGAGGATGGGGAACAGAGGAGAGTCGAGGGCACATCACGACTTCGGGGTCAAGCCTCTGACGTGGATGCTGGTGATCCTTTCGATGATGAGGTGAGGATCTGGACGGTCTGAAGCTAAAGAGACTCGAACTCGCGCGCGTGAAAAGCTGAAGGATCGCGCGTGCTGAAGTTGGAGAGTCGGGCATGCTCCGCACGCACGATGGATGTGATCTCAACCGTTCGATGTATTTCCGATCCAAGGGCTATGGTTGATGCGGCGCTGTAACACCCGGATTTAGGGGTCGGGTGAAAATAATATTTAAATAATGATTTGAGAATCGGGTTATGATTAAAAATAATATTATATATATTATTTGGACTTTGTGATTTCAAAACAAATATTATATGTTGGACTCAAATTAAATTAGAAACCAATTCCATGGAATTTAAATGTTGATGAGATATGCCATCTCATTAATGGCACTATTGTAATTTCAAGCCCTTGGAAATTAAAAACCTTTTTTTACTTTAAAACACAAAATTTTCTCTTCTTCCCTCTTCCTTCTTCATTTCTCACGAAAAGGGGGGGGAGCTTCTCCATTCTACTATTCCATTCCATCCTCTCCTCATTTTAGCTCGTTTTTTAAAGGTAAATACATTTCCGACTTGTCCTCATCTTCCTCTCTTCAAAAGTACAAATAGTTTTCATTTTGGTTCAAGTTTTAGAAATTGAGTTTTTTTGAAGGATTTGGATAAAAATGATAACTTTATTGTTTTAACTTGAGGTTTTGGTTAAATGAAGTTCGATATGATGTTTGTGAATCAAATGGTCTAACATATATGATTTTTACATAGTTTTATGCAAATTCCCGGATTTGGGTTTAATGAGGGTTTTTGAAGGGTTTTAGGATGGTTTTTGGGGTTGTTTTAGGTTGGAATTTGTGGGCTGATGTTAGTATGTTAGTTGAGGATTGTTTTGGAAGCTTTTGGAAGTGTTAAATGTGTTGAAATCATGAGTTTTGGTTGAGGTTTATGGGCTGTTCGAGTTTGGTAATTTTGGGAGTTGTCCATGGCTTGAATTGTTGTGTTTGATGTTTGAATAGTATTCCGGGTTAGCTACTTTGATGTTTGAGCTGATTTGAGGTTGTTGGATTGTGTTGAGGTTGTTTAGAGGCAAGAGCTTGTGTTGGTGAAGCATCGGGAGTGAATCCGGAAGCTTGAAGGTGTTGCTTGCTTAGTAGTTGAGCTTGGAAGTGAAGGTGAGTGGTTAATGTTTTCAAAGTGTTTTTTAAGTGTTTGGTTCAAGCATGTGGACTAGGTTGGGCTTGGTAGACCCACCTAGAGTTAGGATTAGGGTGGTAGCCTAATCCTAAGCTTTAATTAGGGACATTGGTTGAACTTTTAATTGATGCTTATGCCTCGTGATGATTTGTGATATGATGATTATGTATAATGTGTTATACATGTATGTTGAGGCATGGTTGTGATGCATTGTTATATGCATGAGATATGGGCATGATGCTAATCATGGTGAGTACGTGCTAAGCACGAAATTGGTTGTAATTGATATTGTGGATTTTCTTAGTATTGTGTTGAGTGGATCGAATGATCGAAATGAACCAAGAGGGGGGTGAATTGGATTTTTAAAGGTTTAGGTGGTGGAAATTGCAAATTAAAAGGATAGACAAGGAATTTTAGAGTGGTTCAAGTTCCAAATGAACTCTACATCCACTACCTTAGCTTCACTAAGGATTTGCAACAATTCCACTAATTGCTCTTCCCCTTTTCTAGGCTAAGAAGGTAACCCTTACACTTTTCGGTTAAATTTTCTACCCAAAATTTAACCCAATCCTCACATAAATAAAAACAAAGATTTTGATGGCTAAGAAAGTATCTCTCAATACAAATTGTAGCCCAATTACAAGCACTCAACCCAATTGAAATGATAAGAATGAAAAATACAATTGGGGTTTCTAGACAATATTGGGATTTAGACACAAATGCTTGGATTTGATGTTTGGATGTTTGCTTTTGGATCAATAGTTGTTGCTGGAGCTTTTAGAGGTCCCTTTTATACCTTCTCATTGATTTTTAGCCGTTGTGGTTGTTGCATTCATCAATAGAGCCTTTGGGAGTGTTATCTCACCTCCATAAATGCAGTCTGCAACCACCCGTTTCGAAACGCCCAACCCTGTTTCAAAACGGACCAAAATAAAAAGAGCCGTTGGGGTGCATTTAAGAGCCCGTATCGAAACGGTTTTACCCGTTTCGAAACACTTTTGTCACTATCAAGGGTCGTTTCGAAACGACTTGAACTCGTTCCGAAACACCTTAACGGTTTCTGAAAAATTAGTTAAAAACTTGCAACGGTCATATTTTTCAAATCAAATGAAGAACCGTTTCGAAACACTTGATGTCGTTTCGATATGTGTTCTATATGTTCTAAAGCCGTTTTGATACTTGTTTCGAAACATGGGTTGGCAGTGTTGAAAACGTTTCGATACCCGTTTCGAAACATGGGTTGACAGTTTCAAAACCGTTTCGAAACACCTTAGGCCGTTTCGAAACAGGGACTCGAAAAACACTATTTCGGCTTTAAGAACACTTAGAAAATATTTGGAAAGCTTAGTTTTTAACTTAGGCATATTCTTTAAATCATATGGGGATGTTTGAGGACTTAAAAATTCGTTTTGACATTTTCAATTTAGTCCTTAGGTTCTTTAGTTATATCAAAATTAAAATATCGGTTTCACAATCTCCCCCTTTTTGATATAACAAAACCAAAGTTAGAATTTTTAAGAGTTTTGAAAATTTTGAACACATTCTAACTCCCCCTTAATTTAAGATAGGTTTTTAAAGTTTTAAAAAGGTTTTAACTTTGAAGTTCAAGTTTTAAAACTTAAAAACACTTTAAACATTTAAAAACGAATTTTTGGCTCTTAACTTAAATTTCTTCTCCCTCTTTTTGTTAGATCAAAAAAACAATAAACAAGGCTCATAGAGAAGAGATAGGGTTAGTAACAATAAGCATTAAGCAATAGGCAATAAGCAATAATAATATTAATTCATTAAATTAAAATATTCAAAAGATAAATCTTCAACATAAAATTCAAAACATAATCCTAAATAAGATCAAAAGCATATGTTCATAAAACATAATGGAAATAAAGATGCAAACTTAATCCTAAAATGCATAGATAATATGATATGTCATGAAAATCCTAGGCCTCGTCGTCACCATCATCATCCGAAGTTTCATCATCGCTCTTGACTTGAGAACGGCGAAACTTCATCCATTGGCCATAGAAGGTATAGAAGGACATATCCATGTTCGAGTGCGAATTCTCAAGGGATTGGAGACGATCCTCTACATTTTGCAAGCGAGTGTTGATGACACCAAAACTCGAAGCCATGTTAGTGTCCATGGCATTGAACCTTTCGGTAATGAGAGCCGTGAGAGCTTCATTTTTTCCAACTTGAGCTTGTGGTTGAGGTTCAACGGGAGGAGGAGGAGGTGCTTCCCTATCAACACATGCCCAAGCATTGTTCACATAGTGAAAACCGGACTTACGGAGAGAGGACTCACCAATTTTTGACTTGCGGGGTTCCGGAGAGTCGTAGGTGCAATCGAGACCAAGCTTGCTAAATATGTGACTTAAGACCGTTCCATAAGTGAAAGACTTCAAGGCATCGGTGTCACGAAGCTTAATATTGTTAACCATCTCGGCAAATATAATCTTAGCAAGATTAGGGCGCTCACCACGACGGAAACGCTCAAGCCAAAAATATTCAACTTGACGGATGTGAGAATATTTACCTCCGGAGGGGCGAAGGAACCATGAGACCATCAAATGGAGGAAACGATCGTGTGCATCCAAAGTAAGCACTTGACCGGTGTGAGAACCAAAGTGACTCTCATTCTCAATTCCTACATCCTTAAGAGAAAATGTAGACTCCAAGAGAGGGACATTAACAACAAACTTTTTCCCCAAAATATAAGATTCAATCCCAACAACTTCGGAATTTTCTTCATCATTGATAAGGTGAGCGTTGGAGTAAAAGAGAAGTACCATGTGTTTGTAGCAAATGTCCGGGATGCTCAACAAGCCAAGAAAATCCCAATCTTTCAAATGCTGGAGGTAACGGAAGAGAAATCGCTCGGAGTTAAGGAAGTTGAGATCAATCACACGCTCACGACGAACTTCGTACTCCTTGAAATATTTGAAACGTTCTCTCAACTCTGTAGTTCGAAGAGATTTTTGAAAGAGCAGGGCGAGATTTGGACGTATACTCGATTCACCGGTTTGAACGGACTTACGCTTTTTGTTAACATTCTCCGTCATCCTAAAAATATAAGCAAGCAAGCGATATAAAAAAAATTAGAGTGTACGCATAGATTTCGTAATTCAATCCAATGATAAATCTCACTTAGGTTTAAAAACAAGTAAACAAAACAAAAGAAAATAAGAAAAATTTTAAGAGAAAAGCAGTAAAAAAAATACGAGTAAAATTTTTTATATTCGAATCAGAAAGTTGAAGATTTTGAAAAAATTTTACAAAATATGAAAAACCCAAGCATAAAAACATATAAACTAGGGAAAAAATCGAAACTAGGGTTTTTAGGGTTTGGGAGAGTTTTAATTAAAGTGTAACTTTAACATTAAAAGCCCTTCTTAAAGCAGTCCGCGAAACAGTTTCGGAACGGGCTTGACCGTTTCGAAACGCGGGCACGAGAGTTTGACCGTTTTTAGAATTCTAGCTGACCGTTTCGATACAGGTTTGACCGTATAGAAACTTCATTGACTCGTATCGAAACTTGTTTTTTCGATACACCCCTTGGCAGTAGCCAAAACGTTTCGAAACCCTGTTAAGGCGTTTCGAAACGCCCTTCTCTCAGATATGAATTTTAAAGCATTTGTATCGAAACAGATTGACCCGTTTCGATACACCTGGGCCTGGAAGTGCAGATGAGGCTCTAAAAGTGCAGAAAATTGGATTTTTCTAAGGCCTAACATGCATGAATGACATGAATGAGCAGGAAAAATATATGCAAACATAAACATACTCCCCCTAGCTATAGGCATGGATGAAATTAGGAGTAAAAACACATAAACATGGCATTTCACAAGATCAAGCAATTTTAAGCACAAAAGAGGTCCTAAAAGGTCAAGATAGGCTAGCTAGACCTAACTCTCTCCTAATGGACCAAAAACGATCTTTGTCTAAAGGTTTTGTAAATATGTCCGCTAATTGATTTAAGGTGTCTACATACTCTATAACCACATCTTCTTTAAGGACATGATCTCTAATGAAATGATGCCTTATTTCTATGTGTTTGGTTCTAGAGTGTTGGATGTGATTTTTTGTTAAACATATAACACTAGTGTTGTCACATTTTAGGGGTATGATTTCAACTTTAATTCCATAATCTAAGAGTTGTTGCTTCATCCAAAGGACTTGAGCACAACAACTCCCTAAGGATATGTACTCTGCTTCGGTGGTAGATAAGGCTATACTATTTTGTTTCTTAGAGAACCAAGATATGAGCATACTACCTAGGAATTGACAAGTTCCCGAAGTACTTTTCCTATCGATTTCGCAACCCCCATAATCCGCATCCGAATAAGCATGAAGGTTTAAGGTGGAGTCTCTAGGGTACCAAAGACCTAAACAAGGAGTATCTCTAAGGCACCTAAAGATTCTCTTAACGGCTATAAGGTGAGACTCTCTAGGACTAGCTTGAAACCTAGCACACAAGCAAACACTAAACAAGATATCTGGTCTACTTGCAGTAAGGTAAAACAAAGATCCAATCATAGAACGGTAAAGCTTAGAGTCAACACACTTACCTCCTTCATCTTTGTCAAGCTTTGTAGATGAGCTCATAGGTGTGGCTTGAGGCTTTGCATTCTCCAAGCCAAACTTCTTGAGCATATCCTTTATGTACTTTGCTTGATTGATGAAGGTGCCATCCTTCTTTTGTTTGATTTGGAGTCCCAAAAAGAATGAAAGCTCCCCCATCATGCTCATCTCGAATTCACCTTGCATTAGCTTAGCAAACTCTTGGCAATGACATTCGTTAGTAGAACCAAAAATAATATCATCAATGTTGCGTGTAAAAGTGTCTATCGCAATGTAGTTCAAGTGTACACGACGCAAGTAGTAAAGTGATACTAGAGTATCGGATATCGTCTCCATAGGGACTGGGCTAACCCTTTCCTTCGCTATCTGCACAAGGGGAAAAGAAGAGATTTAATAGTTTGTCACGAAAATAATAAAAAGTACTAGAAAATAGAAGTAAAGTAATCAAGATAGAGAGAATGGGCTGGTATTGAATTGCTCAGTAGTGCAGGTATTGCAGAGTTTAGGAAATCCAGTTCTGTCGTCGCGCCCGTGGCGGGCAGCACCTGTCGCGGCAGCAGTCCGTTGATCGTCGCGGCAACAAACACACCAACTCAGTACTTTCAAGTTTGGCAAGAATCCCAGATCTGCCTTGGCCTATCCCTAGGTCCAAGTCTGTCGATGATCACGTCTTGATGATACCTCTCGGCGTGAATCGAAGGATGAACACCGATGTGTATGAATTCTTCTTTAGCCACTTAACCTCGCCCTATCCCTAGGCACGAGATAGTTCAACTATAAACTAGAGAACTTGCTCTTATTTCTTTCGTATACTTAACTCTCCCGATGCTAAGTAAATAGATAACCTCACAATGCTCTCTCGATGCTCTTGCAAGATATTAATAACCAAAATAAGAGAACTTGAAGTTTATTTTATTGAACTGAAAATTCCTAAAACAAAAGCAACCCTTGCAACTACTTTACAAAACAACCCGTGGTCCTAGGGGGAATTTATAACATGTCGGCGGCGGGTAAACGGCGGGGGGTTTATGGTTGTTGGTTATGGGGTAATCGGCTATGGGTTATGAGGTTGAGATCTCCCTAGGTTAAAATACATGCCCTTATATAAGCTTTGGGCTCAAGTTATCTAATTTAACAAGATTACAACTTTAATTAAAAGTATGATTCTAATAAAGACTAAATCTTCAAGGAATCTACTTTCCAGCCTTCCTCCTTGTTTCTTGGGATTTTCTCCCCTTGAACTTTGGGCTTGACATATCTTTTGATCTGGGGCTCGGAAAAATATGAGGTTTTCACACGACAGACGAGCAGAATTTTCTCTATCTATCGAGGTCCACTTTGCTTTTTCTCTCCACAAAACTGCTGTCACCATGCTGTCACGGCGGCACCATGGCAGCATCGTCCTCTTTGTCTGCTTGTCCAGTTCAGCTCTTCTGCTTCTCTGCCCAGCGCCTGCCTTCTCCGTCAGCTATGGCGGCAACCATGGCAGCAACGTCCTCCTTGACTGCTCATTCCAGATTTTCTGCATCGCTGCCCAGCGCCTGCCACGATTGCTGCCCTGGGTGCTGTCACGACTGTTGCCCTGGATGCTGTCACGACTGCTGTCACGGCAGATACCTAAAAAAGTAACCAAATTTAGCAGTATCTGCGCAGTTTTATCTAAATGTGATGTTTATGCAAAACTTAACCTAAAATGCAGTTAAACATGCTTGAGTGCAGCAAAAATAAGGATAAATGATGGGTAAAATATAGAACTTTTATACACTGATCACACCCCCAAACTCAAATCTTTGCTTGTCCTCAAGCAATTCAGACCTAAAAGAAAAAAAATGAAATATTTTTGTTTTGGCTTTCAAACAGTGAACTTTCCCTTACCCGTCCTTCGTTCCCTGTGACGGCAGCAACCTGTCGGATAATTTAGGATTTGTCCGGAATCTCACTATAGTCCTCGTGCAGTGTGTGCATGCTTGTGAACAGTTATATGCCAAGACTCTCTTAGTTTCACTAGAATATTCAACTCTTAACTCGAATTTTTATGCCAAAGTTTATCTTTTGAAGGCACTTTTTATGCTCCTTTGATTTCTTGTTTTGACTCGATTTTTTTTTAAGCTAAAGTTTCACTAGAGCCGGTTTCGGGCACCTCTAGCTAACTTCCTAGAGCCAGTTTCGGGCACCTCTAGGGCTGTTGAGTCTCTTTTGCTAAACTTCTTTCCTAGAGCCAGTGTTAGGCACCTCTAGGGGCTATTCAAGTGTTAAGCTTCCTATTCTAGTTTGGCTAAAAGAAGTCTAAGCAGTATAACAATCACAATGGTGTTTAAGTTTTCAGAACTATAGAAAGGCTCTAAACTTCTCCTTAAACTGTCCTAAAGTTTCTGCCACGACAGAGCTGTCACGACAGACAAGTTCAGTTCATAGTTTTAAGCCAATTTTCAATATTTTCATTTTTTTGCATAAAATAAATGCGACACAATTAAAACTAAATGCAATATTATATTAATAATTAGGAGGTCTGCCTACCCCCAAACTCAAGGGTTGCATTGTCCTCAATGCATGACACAAAAGATGAAAAACAGAAGAAAAAAAATGACAGAAAAGTTAAACATCCCAAAAAGATAATATATATAGCAGGCGACAGAGAAGAAGAAAAAGAAAACTTAAGTTGTGCGGCTGTCGTCACTGCTGCTGGAGTTTTGGATGAGGAGCTGTCGGCGGGCAGTCTTTTTTAACTTTGTCGGAGGAGCTGTGGGTGCTGCCCTGAGAGTATGAGTGCTGCCGCGGCAGGGGTGGAGGCAGAGCTTCCTCGGGTTGCTTGTATCGTCATTGCAAGGGTTTTTCTTTGTTTACCTAATAACAAAAACAAACTAAAAACTAATATCAAATTTCTAATTCCTAAAATAATAAAGATAAAATAAGATAAAAATAAAATAAAATAAGTTAAATTAGGAGTGCCTTGAGGGGCATCTCCTAAAGTAACTACTCCCTGTTCTATTGATGCTTGAGGGGTCGTTTCCGGTACTTCTTGAAGTCCATCAGTACCCTTCATCTGGTGATTATTCTCATGGTGGGGGCTCCTTTTTTTTCTCTTCTCTTTGTAGTCCATGAAGTCCTCCCTTCTTGGTAATGTTTCTGAGGGCATGAATATATGATTAGAAAAAATCAAATTGACATTCGGCCACAAACTTACCTTGTTTTTGTTGAATGTTGTTGTGGTTGAATGTAGCCCTTGCTTTCGTGTCTGCTGCTGCGGCAGCCAGTTATTTTGACAGTCCGTTGTCAGGTTACTTTGCAGGTCAATGGGACATTGGTAAGTGCCATCACTCTCTATACCAAATTCTGTTGACCACTCGTAGATCTCCATCAGTAGAGACTTTGATGATTCTGTGTCCACCGGCGTTGGTTCCTCAAATACCTTTGATATGGTTGTTGCTTCAGCATCAGTTGCTGCCGAGGCGGCAGTTGCTGCCGTGGCGGCAGTTGCTACCGAGGTGGCAGTTTCTGCCGAGGCGGCAGTTTCCGCTTTGACTAGGGTTTCTGCCTCAGAAGTGGTTGCTGTCGTGACATTCTCTTGAATTTCACTCAGCGTTGTCGCGGTGTTGCTCCATTCCGGCTCCTTGATCATTGCCATGGAAAGTTGTTGCTCAGACTCATCATATGTTTGGTATTCCTTCACATGGGCGTCCTCGTCATCTTGCCTCGGGATTTCAGGTTCAGTCGTGGCATGAATGAGGACCGATCTGCTCAAGAGTGCATCCATCTTGGCGATACTTGCGTCCATAGAAACCGACACTTCTTGAGTGAGTGCCATGAAGGCTTGCAGTGTGTCTTCTAAGGATTTTGACTGCTCTTGAGGATGATGACATTGCCAGGGCAGGTCGGGTTCTGCAGCAAAACTGTTATGGTATAAAAAATTTTGTGGGTTTTGATCGTACCATAAAAATTTTTGCTGTTGCGGCATCGACATTTGCTGCCCCTGTTGCTGTCGTGGCAGCATATCTTTACGGTAATTGCAAGAACTTTCCCACATCAACTCTCGAATGGTTTTTCCTGGCATGTTGATGCCCTTGAACCTGTATTTTCACCTGAGTTTTTTTTTTTAAAAAATAAAAAAAATAAAAAAAATAAAAGGAAAGTGCAGAAGCTAGGGTAAGAGTGTGTTGCCAGTCCCCGGCAACGGCGCCAAAAACTTGTTGCGTGTAAAAGTGTCTATCGCAATGTAGTGCAAGTGTACACGACGCAAGTAGTAAAGTGATACTAGAGTATCGGATATCGTCTCCACAGGGACTGGGCTAACCCTTTCCTTCGCTATCTGCACAAGGGGAAAAGAAGAGATTTAATAGTTTGTCACGAAAATAATAAAAAGTACTGGAAAATAGAAGTAAAGTAATCAAGATAGAGAGAATGGGCTGGTATTGAATTGCTCAGTAGTGCAGGTATTGCAGAGTTTAGGAAATCCAGTTCTGTCGTCGCGCCCGTCGCGGGCAGCACCTGTCGCGGCAGCAGTCCGTTGATCGTCGCGGCAGCAAACACACCAACTCAGTACTTTCAAGTTTGGCAAGAATCCCAGATCTGCCTTGGCCTATCCCTAGGTCCAAGTCTGTCGATGATCACGTCTTGATGATACCTCCCGGCGTGAATCGAAGGATGAACACCGATGTGTATGAATTCTTCTTTAGCCACTTAACCTCGCCCTATCCCTAGGCACGAGATAGTTCAACTATAAACTAGAGAACTTGCTCTTATTTCTTTCGTATACTTAACTCTCCCGATGCTAAGTAAATAGATAACCTCACAATGCTCTCTCGATGCTCTTGCAAGATATTAATAACCAAAATAAGAGAACTTGAAGTTTATTTTATTGAACTGAAAATTCCTAAAACAAAAGCAACCCTTGCAACTACTTTACAAAACAACCCGTGGCCCTAGGGGGAATTTATAACATGTCGGCGGCGGGTAAACGGCGGGGGGTTTATGGTTGTCGGTTATGGGGTAATCGGCTATGGGTTATGAGGTTGAGATCTCCCTAGGTTAAAATACATGCCCTTATATAAGCTTTGGGCTCAAGTTATCTAATTTAACAAGGATTACAACTTTAATTAAAAGTATGATTCTAATAAAGACTAAATCTTCAAGGAATCTACTTTCCAGCCGTCCTCCTTGTTTCTTGGGATTTTCTCTCCTTGAACTTTGGGCTAGACATATCTTTTGATCTGGGGCTCGGAAAAATATGAGGTTTTCACACGACAGACGAGCAGAATTTTCTCTATCTATCGAGGTCCACTTTGCTTTTTCTCTCCACAAAACTGCTGTCACCATGCTGTCACGGCGGCACCATGGCAGCATCGTCCTCTTTGTCTGCTTGTCCAGTTCAGCTCTTCTGCTTCTCTGCCCAGCGCCTGCCTTCTCCGTCAGCTATGGCGGCAACCATGGCAGCAACGTCCTCCTTGACTGTTCATTCCAGATTTTCTGCATCGCTGCCCAGCGCCTGCCACGATTGCTGCCCTGGGTGCTGTCACGACTGTTGCCCTGGATGCTGTCACGACTGCTGTCACGGCAGATACCTGAAAAAGTAACCAAATTTAGCAGTATCTGCGCAGTTTTATCTAAATGTGATGTTTATGCAAAACTTAACCTAAAATGCAGTTAAACATGCTTGAGTGCAGCAAAAATAAGGATAAATGATGGGTAAAATATAGAACTTTTATACACTGATCAATCAACATAAATTTGAACTACTAATATGTCATTTTTATACATTTTTATAAAGAGTGTAGTGTCCACCTTACCTTTTTCAAAACCCTTTTCAATTAAAAAGTTTGAAAGTCTTTCATACCAAGCTCTAGGAGCTTGTTTTAAACCATAAAAAGCTTTAGTGAGTTTGAAAACATGATTTGGAAATTTTGAGTCTTCAAAACCCGGTGGTTGTTCCACATACACTTCTTCATTTATAAAACCATTTAAAAATGCGTTTTTAACATCCATTTGAAAAAGCTTGAAATTATGATAACATACATATGCAAGCAACATCCGAATGGCTTCCATTCTAGCTACGGGTGCATAGGTTTCATCAAAATCTATTCCCTCTTCTTGAGTGTAACCTTGTGCTACAAGTCTAGCTTTATTTCTCACAATGTTACCACTCTCATCTAGCTTGTTCCTAAAGACCCATTTAGTTCCTATGGTAGATTGATTACTAGGCCTATCAACTAATGTCCAAACGTTACTTCTCTCAAATTGATTTAACTCTTCTTACATAGCCATAATCCAAAAATCATCTTTCAATGCTTCTTTTATATTCTTAGGCTCTATACATGAGATAAATGCAACATGATTCATTAATCTAAGAGAAGATCGAGTGGTTACCCCCTTGGATGGATCACCCAAGATTTCACCATCTTTGACATAGTTGAACTCCATTGGGTAGCTCACTTCCTTTTCCTCAAGAGCCAAGTCCTTCAAGGCTTCAAGAGGTGGATCTTGTGTGTCCTCTTCTTTTGTTGTTGGAATCTCATCCTCCTTTGAAGTTTGTCCTTCATCAAAGACATTTATGATTCCTACATCATCATCATCACAAGAATCCTTCCTTGGAAGGAGGTTATCATCGAATACAACATGTATAGATTCTTCTACTACTAAAGTTCTCTTGTTAAATACTCGATAGGCTTTAGAGGTTAAAGAATATCCAATGAAAATAGCTTCATCACTTTTTGCATCAAATTTACCTAAGTTGTCTTTTCCATTATTTAAAACAAAACACTTGCAACCAAAAGGGTGAAAATAGCTAATGTTAGGCTTTTTAGATTTTAAAATCTCATAAGGTGTTTTCTTTAAAATTGGCCTAATCATTACTCGATTAACAATATAGCAAGCGGTGTTTGTGGCTTCCGCCCAAAAATATTTAGGTAAATTATTTTCACAAAGCATGGTTCTAGCCATTTCTTGCAAAGTTCTATTTTTCCTCTCAACTACCCCATTTTGTTGAGGAGTTCGAGGAGCCGAAAAATTGTGGCTAATACCATTTTCATTCAAAAATCTTCAAACCCTAAATTTTGAAACTCGGTTCCATGATCACTTCTAATATGTGAAATTCTAAGTTCAAGATCATTTTGGGTTAGTTTTGAAAATGTGATGAATTTTTCCAAAGCCTCATCTTTAGTACTTAAAAATAGAACCCAAGTAAATCTAGAAAAATCATCAACAAGTACAAATGCATAAGACTTACCACCCAAGCTCATAGTCCTAATTGGCCCAAATAAATCCATATGGATTAGTTGTAAACATCTACTTGTAGAAACATCATTAATGGATTTAAAGGAAGACTTATGTTGTTTACCCTTAGAGCATGCATCACAAATTTTATCATTTGAAAATTTTATCTTGGGTAACAGTCTAACTAGATCAAGGGAAACTAGTTTTTCTAAAACACTAGTGCTAGCATGTCCTAGTTTCCTATGCCACAACCATGCATCATTTTCATTTTGTTCTACTAAGCATGCATGAGATGTATGAATGTCATCTAGATGCACTGATAAGTATTTATTTTGGTTATGTTTTTAGTCCTTATTTTGATTGAATATAAGTTTGAAGGACTTAAATGGACTGTTTTTATGTTGTTTTCATGCAGTTTACGTGATGCTGGAAATAAGCTGGAATGCTGCAGAAAATACTGGAGTCGTGGGCAGATTCATGGGCATGAATGCTGACTGTGCGCCATGTCAACACCTTCTAGAAGCTGACGTCAGCAACGCATATAACTTATCAAGCCACTTATCAGAAATCTTATCATCCGGATTTTTATTTTAAATTTCAAACTTGGATAATTATCTTATGTAATTTAATTTAAATTTAGGATTTATCATCTTAGTTTTTTTAGGGTTTTCAGCTACTATAAATACCCCACTTTGGGGGTGAATTAGATCAAGTCATTACATTGTTCTCTTCTTCGTTGAGTTTAATAAAAGCTCTCTATTTTCTCCATTTCATTTTTTCTCCATTTTTCTCTTTATTTAATTAAGTATAGTTTTTTCACCAACCATGCTTAACTAAATTCTCTTTAGCCAAAAGCAACGTCAAACCCGACTAAACTCGTGAGATTAGGAAAGTACTTCAATCCTTCAACAACTCCTTTTTAGATTCTCTGTAAAATTGATTAGGCAATCGACCTAATCTTTAGGCATCTCAATTGTTTAACCGAGAGCACGCATCGGGTTGAAGTGGTTTAGATCCATCGTTGGGGACGAGGAAAAGCTTGTAGCCAATTCAACTCCCTAAGAACAAACTTAGTGGCGGTCCACTAAAGGGATTCAAAATCGGAAACAATTCTCATGGAGACGATTATCCGAGCACGGGCTTCTCCAGCACTAACTCAGATTTGAGTTAGCATCGATTGTCGTAGCTAACTCACTAAAGCTTGACTTCAAGGATTTCCCTGGGAGTCGAATTTTCCAAAGAGAAATAAGTTGCAAGGGTTGGGCCTTGTAGACTGTAACCGGCAGGAAAGTCGAAGAAAAATCAACTTCAGTGATCGAAGATGTCGTGGCAAAGCGTGGCTTGAGGCTAATTCAATCTATAATTCATTTTCAATATTTATTTCACGTTTTTATTATTTTTTCTTTATCATTCAATTCACTTCTCTAAAATCCCCGCTTTATTTTCTACAGGTTATTGGTCTAAATCAGAACGAAAGGTGTTAGAGTTCCTATTCCCTGCGGATCGACCCTTACTCTCGCTATATTATTTTAAATCTTATTTATTTGAGTTTAAGGTTTTATTTTTGACACTATACGACGCGTGTCACTAATTCAATCTACAATTCATTTTCAATATTTATTTCACGTTTTTATTATTTTTTCTTTATCATTCAATTCACTTCTCTAAAATCCCCCTTTATTTTCTACAGGTTATTGGTCTAAATCAGAACGAAAGGTGTTAGAGTTCCTATTCCCTGCGGATCGACCCTTACTCTCGCTATATTATTTTAAATCTTATTTATTTGAGTTTAAGGTTTTATTTTTGACACTATACGACGCGTGTCAAAAATTGGCGCCGTTACCGGGGAATACGACAAAATACTAATATCGTTTTATTTGATTTATGACCAGGAGCAATCTGGGAGAACAAATTGAACTCATCCCGGAAATCGAAGCACTAGCCCGAAAGTTGAACGCACAAACACTTCGGGAAAAGAAAAACAAAAGACGCCAGCAAAGATTCGAACGCGATCTAGAAATCACATCCGAAGCAGAGTCGAATTACGAACCAAATCCAATGGGAGACGAAAATCAAACCATTCGCTAACTAAATACGGCGCCCGATGGCCAGCAACCGATGTGTATAACCTTCCCGAATGGCGAAACACCGTTCGTGCTAAAAACGGGTTTAATCCACCTCCTACCTACTTTTCACGGCTTGCCAACAGAAAATCCTCACAAACATTTGAAGGAATTTCACATAGTTTGTCTAAGCACAAAGCCACAGGGAGTATCTGATGACCAAATCAAACTTAGAGCTTTTCCATTTTCCTTAGCAGATATAGCAAAAGATTGGTTATTTGATTTACCCCCTAATTCTGTTACAACATGGACTGACATGGCTAAACTTTTTCTTGACAGGTTCTTCCCTGCAGCGAAAGCAAGCGAAATTAGGCACAGCATCCTGAGCATTCAACAAAAAGAAGCTGAATCTTTATATAAATATTGGGAGAGGTTTAAAAAGTTGTGTGCAAATTGTCCACAACATGGATTGTCGGAACAAACCCTTCTCCAGTATTTTTATGAAGGATTGACGCCTATGGATATGAAAGTAATAGATGCAGCAAGCGGCGGAGCTCTAGTCAACATGACCCCAACAGCGGCTAAAATACTGATATCAACCATGGCCGCCAACTCGCAAAGGTTTAATCAATCTAGCGAACCATCTCGAAGGGTTCGCGAGGTAAGCACAGTTTCTTTAGAAAATAAGATTGATAAATTAGCTGAAATAGTGCAATCTCTTGTTGTAGATAAAAAAAGAACAACTAGACTTTGTGGAATCTGTACTAGTCCAGAACATCCGACAAACTGTTGTCCGATGATTCAGGAAGATGATATCGCTCAAGCCAATGCCATAGGAAATGCATATAATTAGAGATGCAGAAACCAGTCAAACTTCGGTTACGCGCAAAACTAGAGGCCAAATCAAGCTTATCAACCAATTACACCACAACAATATCAACCGCAGAAGCCATCGTTGAAGTCAATTGTTGAAAAGTTAGCGCTAGCCCAAGAAAAATTTCAACTAAGAACCGAAGCTCACTTTGAAGCAATTGATAAACAGATAAGTCAATTGACCTTAGCGGTAAGTCGCTTAGAATCCAAAGGAAAATTACCTTCTCAAACGGAGCCCAATCCAAGAGAGAATGTGAATTCCATCACTGTACGAAGTGGTACCACCATCGAACCAAAAGCCGCGGAGGAAGGCGTTCAAAAGAAAGGTAAAGAAAAAACAACATCTCCCGTTGAAAAAGATACACCGAACCCGACCCCTAAACCGTCCCCCTATGTCGTGCCACCTCCCTTCCCATCGAGATTAGTGAAGAAAGATAAACAAGCCGAAGAAAAGGAGATCCTAGATATGTTTCAAAAAGTGGAAATCAATATCCCACTCCTTGACGTAATCTGAAAAATCCCAAGGTATGCTAAATTTTTGAAAGATTTATGTACTAACAAACGTCGTCTTATAGGAATTGAAAAAGTTAATCTAGGAGAACATGTATCGGCGGTCTTCCAGCGAAAGTTGCCACCAAAATTGAAGGACCAGGGTATGTTCGTCATTCCCTGCAAAATCGGTAAAGTGAGTATTAAACGAGCAATGTGTGACTTAGGAGCCTCTATTAATGTTATGCCCCTTTCATTTTATAACTCACTTTCTGCTGAGCCTTTGAAGGATACGAAGGTGACCATACAACTAGCAGACAGATCCATAATTTACCCGGAAGGATTACTGGAGAACGTCCTCGTAAAGGTAAACGATTTGATCTTTCCAGCGGATTTCTATGTTATTGACATGGAAAACGACCGGGCAAACAATTCTTCTGAGATCCTCCTTGGCAGCCCATTTTTGAGCACTGCAAATACGAAAATCGATGTAAGAAGTGGGATCCTTACAATGGAATTCGATGGCGAGGTAGTAAAATTTGATGTTTACAAAGCGATGCGACATCCTGATAATGTTGCTAGTATAAATTTTATAGAAGTTATTGATCTCGCCGTTGAAGAATTTATAAAATCTAAATCTGTTGATGATTCGTGCAGAGATTTGAAGGATCACGACAAAGGAATTAAGGAGTTGAAAAATGTTTCTTTTGTTCATTCTGATTTACGCCTAACTCCATCAAAATATAAAATGTTTTCTTTTATTTTGCAGGAATTGAATTTGGAGTTAAAATTACCTCCAGAAAAATTGAAGAGTGAAAGAGAAATTTTTCCAGTAAAAAAACTCCATAATCGAAAAATTTCTCGTAGGGAAATACTAAGTTGGATAAAGCGCAAGAACTGGAAGAAGTATTTATCGCAATGCCTGTAGTCTGAACCAGGTCGTCAAGCTAGTGACGATAAACAAGCGCTGGATGGGAGGCAACCCATTTTCTTTATTTATTTCTTGATTTTAATTTTTCAATTTTGAATTTATTCTTATTTTCTTTATTATTAAAACCTACATCTCCTTCTCTTTTATTTTTTTAGCATTTTTTATTAACTTCTCCCTAATAATATAGTTATTATTATTTATTATATATTATTATTTATTATATATTATTTTTGTTTAGATTTAAGTAAGTTAAATATATATATATATATATATATATATCTATCTATTATCTTATTTTTAAATTTAACCCTTTGTGGTTTATCTTTATTATCTTAACTTATTATTTATTTTCAATTTTAAATCATAATATATATATATATATCTATATATCTTTTAAATTATTAATATATATTTATATATATACATATATCAACTATATCTAAAATTTTAAAATAAAATTATCTTTTTATAAATTTTTAATTATCCTTTTATTTCATCACCCGATCGTCCACCATTACCACCACCATGGTCCGAACTCGAGAGTAAGCTCGCCTCCGCCCCTACACCAGACTCGGAGCCCACTACCGAAACATGCTCTTCTGCAATCAGAGAGTATTTTCACCCTTTCTCTTTTATATTTTATTTTATGTTCATTTTGAGGCAAAATGATTTAAGTGAGGGGGAGGGAGATATGCTTGTCAAATTTTTTATCTTGCTTATCCGTTTGGTTGTTCTCTTGATTTCTTGATTTTATTTAATTTAAGTTCTTCGTTTAATCCTTAGTTTTGCCTTGTCTCACTGTTTTCATATGGTTTTGTATCTATATTGTTAGAAAATTCTAGGTTGCATGGTAGATTTTGGCATGATTAATTTTTTATTAAAATCCTTTATATGACATTTCTTTCTCTACTTCACATGATGCTTACCTAGGTACACAAGACAATTTTTGTGAGTTTTGAGCCTAATGAGCATGCATTATTTTTGCTCTTTGTTTCTTTAAGTGTGCCTAGCTAAATTAGTTGCATTCTAGAACTTGTGTTTAAATTCCTTTTGAGATTTCATTGATTGAATATGATGCTTAAATATGATAGAGGCACGAGGTTTTAACCATTTCTCTTCCCAAACAAATTGCCTACCATTTAATTAATTTCCCCTAGTGAAACAATTTTTGAGCCTTGGCCTTTTTCTTGAAAATCACCACATTTTAGCCTAATCCTTTTTTTTTCTTAATTCCATTATTTTTGTCCCCTTTTCAAGACAAAATCGTTACAAAAAAAACAGATTCGAATAAATGCAGTCCAGCAGCAGAAAAAATATTGTGCAGAAAAAAAACTGTGCAGAACTGTTCGAATATGCAGTGCAGAAAAAAAGGTGCAGGAAATTGTTCGAGTCTGCAGAAAAAAATAAACAGAAAAAAAAACAGTGCAGTTCGGAAAAAAAATACACTGCAAAACAGTTTTAGTTCGAAAAAAAAGAAGTTTCGAATATATTTTTGGGATGATTTTTGTCTTGAATTTTAACCCTTATTTTCAGCCTTTATCCTACCCTTACCTTAGCCCCCATTACAACCCTTCTTTAAGACCTCTTGATTTTTGCATCACATTCATGTTAGTAGTGGAGATTAGATTTAACCACAAGCATATGGTAATGCTCTAATTAGTTTTGGCTCGAGTGATTTTTCTCTACCCTTAAACACTTTGAGTGACATGAGCGATTCCTTGTGAGGGTACTTGGTTTGCATCATTGATGTTAGTAGGGTATTATAATGTCATTTTTGCTTTAAATTCTTAATCTTGCCATTTATCTATTTTGCTCCTTATTTTTCTTTCATGTTTAGATGTTTAATCATATCGAAACCTTTGAGACTTCGTAAAATTAAGGATGAAAACTTGAACTTAGGTTTGTTTAATTTTGAGATACTTGAGGACAAGCATCGGATAAGTGAGGGGGAATTTGATAAGTATTTATTTTGGTTATGTTTTTAGTCCTTATTTTGATTGAATATAAGTTTGAAGGACTTAAATGGACTGTTTTTATGTTGTTTTCATGCAGTTTACGTGATTATGGAAATAAGCTGGAATGCTGTAGAAAATACTGGAGTCGTGGGCAGATTCATGGGCATGAACCAGGGCATGAATGCTGACTGGGCGCCACGTCAGCACCTTCTAGAAGCTGACGTCAGCAACGCAGATAACTTATTAAGCCACTTATCAAATAGCTTATCATCCGGATTTTTATTTTAAAATTCAAACTTGGATAATTATCTTATGTAATCTAATTTAAATTTAGGATTTATCATCTTAGTTTTTTAGGGTTTTTAGCTACTATAAATACCCCACTTTGGGGGTGAATTAGATCAAGTCATTTCATTGTTCTCTTCTTCGTTGAGTTTAATAAAAGCTCTCTATTTTCTCCATTTCATTTTTTTCTCCATTTTTCTCTTTATTTAATTAAGTATGGTTTTTTCACCAACCATGCTTAACTAAATTCCCTTTAGCCAAAAGCAACGTCAAACCCGACTAAACTCGTGAGATTAGGAAAGTACTTCAATCCTTCAACAACTCCTTTTTAGATTCTCTGTAAAATTGATTAGGCAATCGGCCTAATCTTTAGGCATCTCAATTGTTTCATTCTGAGAGCGCGCATCGGGTTGAAGTGGTTTAGATCCATCGTTGGGGACGAGGAAAAGCTAGTAGCCAATTCAATTCCCTAAGAACAAACTTAGTGGCGGTCCACTAAAGGGATTCAAAATCGGAAACGATTCTCATGGAGACGATTATCCAAGCACGGGTTTCTCCAGCACTAACTCAGATTTAAATTAGCATCGATTGCCGTAGCTAACTCACTAAAGCTTGACTTCAAGGATTGCCCTGGGAGTCGAATTTGCCAAAGAGAAGTAAGTTGCAAGGGTTGGGCCTTGTAGACTGTAACCGGCATGAAAGTCGAAGAAAAATCAACTTCAGTGATCGAAGATGTCGTGGCAAAGCGTGACTTGAGGCTAATTCAATCTATAATTCATTTTCAATATTTATTTCACGTTTTTATTATTTTTTCTTTATCATTCAATTCACTTCTCTAAAATCCCCCCTTTATTTTCTACAGGTTATTGGTCTAACTCAGAACGAAAGGTGTTAGAGTTCCTATTCCCTGCGGATCGACCCTTACTCTCGCTATATTATTTTAAATCTTATTTATTTGAGTTTAAGGTTTTATTTTTGACAATATACGACGCGTGTCACTAATTCAATCTATAATTCATTTTCAATATTTATTTCACGTTTTTATTATTTTTTCTTTATCATTCAATTCACTTCTCTAAAATCCCCCCTTTATTTTCTACAGGTTATTGGTCTAAATCAGAACGAAAGGTGTTAGAGTTCCTATTCCCTGCGGATCGCACCATGTATATGTTCCCTATGCGATAACCTATGAGCATAATATTATTAGATTTAATGTCAACAATTTTGCATCCATTTTTATCAAATAAAACATTAAATCCTTTATCACACAATTGACTTATGCTCAATAAGTTGTGTTTAAGACCATCGACATACAAGACATTTTCAATGAGAATAGTAGAGTGATTACCTATAGAGCCAATACCTTTAATGTGGCCTTTGGAGTTGTCACCAAATGTCACCACTCCTCCACTTTTTGGCTTTAGATCCATGAATCTACTCTTGTCTCCAGTCATATGCCTTGAGCATCCACTATCAAGGTACCATGAGTTTTGACTTTGTGCTTTGGCCTTGTAGCAATGCCCCCCTACAAACAAAGATATTAAGCTTTTGTTTTTGGTACCCAAATCATTTTGGGTCCATGAGTCTTAGCTCCCATTAACTTGGTTCCCTTAGGAATCCAAGATGACATAGCAATAATGTTAATAGATTTTACAAGTTCCTTACGAACCCATACACTTCTAATTCTTTTAGTTCTTCTATGTCTAGGAATACTACCTTGTTTGTAGTTATTAGTCATTTTCTTAAGTTGGTTTGTTTTAGAAGATTCACCAATTTCATGCTTCACACTACCAACATTTTTAAAGGACTCCTTGAGCTTGTTAAGCTCATCTAACACCTTTTGGTGTTCACTATTGCATTGGGATAAAAGATTATTAAGGTCAACATTTTCATCTTGAAAAAATTTAGTTCATCTTTCAACCCTAATATCTTTTTCTCAAATTTTGAATTAGCTTGAGAGAGTGAGTCATTTTTCTCATTTAGTTCCAAAATGATTTTCTTATTCCTAATGACCGACTCCTTATATTTCTCAACTAATTCATCATAGACCTCTTGCAACTCATCATATGCATCATTTAATTCATCATATGTAAAATCAAAAGATGATGAGTTAGAGGTTACCATATAGGAATCTTCCTCAAGTGCCATGAGGAAAAGGTTGGCCACTTCTTGTTCGTCATCCTCCGATGACTCCTCATCACTCCAAGTAGCAAGCTTGGCTTTGAGCTTCTTCTTCTTCTCAAAGCCCTTCTTCTTGAGTTGAGGGCACTCCGAACGTATGTGGTCGAGTTTATTGCACTCGAAGCAAATGATTTGATCCCTTGCTTCTTCTTTGTTCTTGCCTTTGAATTTTTCTTCCCCAGTTGGACCTCATAAAGCGTGAGAATCGTTTGGCTATCATAGCCAATTCTTCTAGCTCATCCTCCTCACTAGAAGAGCTCTCCTCAAGTAGTGAAGCTTTGAGAGCTATTCTCATCTTCTTCTTCTTTTCAACCTCTAGCTTTTCTACTCTCTTCTCTTCTTTCTTCTTTTCTTCTTCCCTTCCTTGCTTCATAATCTCATGTGTAAGGAGAGAACCCACTAGCTCATCAAGCTTTAAAGTCTTTAAATTTTTAGCTTCTATGATGGCGGTTCTCTTCCTATCCCATGATTCGGGAAGTGAATAGAGTAGCTTCAGGAAAAGCTTGTCTTCCGGTATTGTCTCTCCAAATCCTTTGAGCCCATTGACTATTGTGGAGAATCGATCAAACATCTTGGACACGGTCTCATCGGGCTCCATCTTGAAATTTTCATAACTAAGATTGAGAATTCCAATCTTAGTTTCTTTGACATCATTGGTTCCCTCATAGGTAGTCTCAAGAGTGTCCCACACTTCTTTGGCACTCTCAATGGATGACACTTTGGAATAAATGTCCAGACCGAATGAACAAAAGAGCATGTGGAGAGCTTTGTCATTTATTTGAATCTTTCTCCTTTCTTCTTCACTCATCTCCACCTTTTTCTTCAAAACCATCTTGCCTTCACTATCTTGCTTCAATGGAATGTAGGGGCCTTCTTCAATGACATCCCAAACCAAGTAGTCATTGGACTTGATGAAGAGCCTCATTCTATTCTTCCAAAACGGATAGTTGTCACCATTAAAGAAAGGTGGCTTGTAGTGGATTGAGACTCATACATGCTCGAACCAGAGGTTGAAGCCATCTCTTGATTTTTGGATGATCACACTCTTCCTAGGAACTCCTCTTGTGGTTGTTAATCCTCAAAGAGGTAGGCTCTGATACCAATTGTTGAGTGGATCGAATGATCGAAATGAACCAAGAGGGGGTGAATTGGATTTTTAAAGGTTTAGGTGGTGGAAATTGCAAATTAAAAGGATAGACAAGGAATTTTAGAGTGGTTCAAGTTCCAAATGAACTCTACATCCACTACCTTAGCTTCACTAAGGATTTGCAACAATTCCACTAATTGCTCTTCCCCTTTTCTAGGCTAAGGAGGTAACCCTTACACTTTTCGGTTAAATTTTCTACCCAAAATTTAACCCAATCCTCACATAAATAAAAACAAAGATTTTGATGGCTAAGAAAGTATCTCTCAATACAAATTGTAGCCCAATTACAAGCACTCAACCCAATTGAAATGATAAGAATGAAAAATACAATTGGGGTTTCTAGACAGTATTGGGATTTAGGCACAAATGCTTGGATTTGATGTTTGGATGTTTGCTTTTGGATCAATAGTTGTTGCTGGAGCTTTTAGAGGTCCCTTTTATACCTTCTCATTGATTTCTAGCCGTTGTGGTTGTTGCATTCATCAATAGAGCCGTTGGGAGTGTTATCTCACCTCCATAAATGCAGTCTGCAACCACCCGTTTCGAAACGCCCGACCCTGTTTCAAAATAGACCAAAATAGAAAGAGCCGTTGGGGTGCATTTAAGAGCCCGTATCGAAACGGTTTTACCCGTTTCGAAACACTTTTGCCACTGTCAAGGGTCGTTTCGAAACGACTTGAACTCGTTCCGAAACGCCTTAACGGTTTCTGAAAAATTAGTTAAAAACTTGCAACGGTCATATTTTTCAAATCAAATGAAGAACCGTTTCGAAACACTTGATGTCGTTTCGATACGGGTTCTCTATATTCTAAAGCCGTTTCGATACTTATTTTCGAAACATGGGTTGGCAGTGTTGAAAACGTTTCGATACCCGTTTCGAAACATGGGTTGACAGTTTCAAAACCGTTTCGAAATGCCTTAGGCCGTTTCGAAACAGGGACTCGAAAAACACTGTTTCGGCTTTAAGAACACTTAGAAAATATTTGGAAAGCTTAGTTTTTAACTTAGGCATATTCTTTAAATCATATGGGGATGTTTGAGGACTTAAAAATTCGTTTTGACATTTTCAATTTAGTCCTTAGGTTCTTTAGTTATATCAAAATTAAAATATCGGTTTCACATATTGGCACTAGTATGCTTGGGTACAAATGATCGATCATTAGGATGTTAGTGTGCACACGAGAGTCAAATGCACACGTGATCTTGATGATGGTAGTCATCAAGATGGAGTACGGGTTCGCCCGAAAATTCTTCTTTATATTGTGATAGTCGGTGATGAGTGTAATCCCATCAACGGGGCGTGAGGATGAGTGGAATCCCCTCCGCGAGAACGGTGATGAGTGTAATCCCACCGTGAGGTAAAGTTGTTGTTGGATGTGAGTTCCAACGTGTTTATCCGCGTATTCGAGTCATAGCTAGGTGCCAATATGAATTGATATGTGTATCAATGTGATTCTCTTATGGATGGATATATGTGCTTACATATGATGTGGATTTGAGCTTGTTGAGCATGACATGCTATTGAGTAATTGTTCATGCATCATGTGCATTATGGCTCTCGGGAATCGAAGGTAAGAACATGTATTTACCTTGGTTGAGATCGTGCTTGGACCCTGCATTGTCCAGGTTTGATTTTAAAGAGCTTACCCTCACTAAGCTTTATGCTTACGCTTTCTTTTGTTCGACAATGCAGATCCTTAGTTCGTGGGTTGCTAGCGCAAGAGGAGGGCCTCCAAGTGCGGTTGTTGGCTTTGAGTTTATCAAGTATGAGTTTTAATGTTATGGACATGTAATAGTTAAGCAATGGGATTTGTGCTATTGTTGGTCGTTTAGGAGCATGTTTAGACTCCTTATTATGTTGTTTTCGTGTGGCTTGTTGATGCCATGTTTGGATTGTAAAACCATGTCCTATTTGCTTACCATGTTTGTTGGCCATGTGACTTTTGAGGATGCCTAAGTGTATGATTGTTGAAGCATGAAACCTTAAGTGCTTGTATGTCATTTTTGATCAAATGCATGAATTCCTTGGTTGATGTTGTTAGTCCATGTTGGGTGCCTTGTATGACTAGATTTTGGTTAATAGATGTTGTAGGATTGCTTGGATGTGTCTAGGGAGGTCTCAAATCGCATCTAGGTTCGAGTCTTATGTTGTTTTGCTGAAAGTTGGAGACTTGCAGTGTAGGGCGTATCGATACGCCTAAGGGCCGTATCGATGCGGTCTTGCCTGCAGGACTCAGTTTTGGCTTGGCGTACCGATACACGGGGGTGTATCGATACGCTCTTTGCTCACTGGAATTCTGAGAAGTTGGTCAGTTTTTGGCGTATCGGTACGGTGTTGAGGCGTATCGGTACGGGTTCATCTCGTTGACCAGAAAATGTTGACCGAGAAGGGTATATCGATACGCTCAAGGGCTGTATCGATACGGTCTTCCTGTGTTGACTGATGGGTGTTGACTTTGGTCAAGGCGTATCGATACCCTTGACAGGTGTATTGATACGGCCTGCTTAATTATGGAAAATGGGCTGTTTTAAAAGTGAGGTCTTGAATGGTCGTTTTTATATTGCTTGTGTTTCCGCTAACGTGTTTCACATAGGACATAATAATGCATTTAGACAAGATAAATAAAAGAAATTTTCTAGGGTTGCTAACCGAGGTGGGACCTTAACGAGTTTCACATCGGTTTTCCCCGTGTAGCCTACTCGGACCGGTCAAACGTCCGGACCGGGATGAGGGGGTTACAGGCGCCAAGGCAAATGAGAGGCAAATTAGGGCTTCTTCCATCATGGGCCATATGGACAGTTCGATCAGCAACCCTTGATCTGACGGTCCAGATGCGGTTGCCCACAAAAACAGAAGTGAGGGCCATTAGATTAGAATTTTAGGTTTAATTAACAGATTAGGGCTTGGGCTGATTCGGGCTTTATGGATATGCAATATGTATATTTTTGGGTTTTATGTAAATGGACTCTGGGCTTTAATTATTTAATGTTAATGGGCTGATTTATTTAAATTGTCTTCTTATTAATTAATTTTTGAGTTTTCATATTTATAATAATAATAATAATAATAATAATCAAATGTAAACATAGTAATAATAACAAGATATAACGGATATTAATATAATATACTAATATTTTAGGTTTTTATAAAATAGTATAACATACATATATAAACTAATTTAAGTTAAGCAAAGCCCACAACACATATATTTTTATTTAGATAGTGGCAACATATGAAAAAGCCCATTACTTATAAAAATAAAAGACGAGTCTACCCCGGACAAAATTAGTGATTACAGTTGCCTCTCTTTGCTTATCCTTGTGTAATAAGAATAAAGCGAAGACCATAAGCACTAATTTTGTCCAACTTTCCTGTTTGGGTGATTTGCTCCTCCAAAGCGGTAGTGAACAAACAATTTGTTTTCCCGAAATGGCAAGAATAAATTGGGTAGGTCTTCTAGTTTTCCTGCACGAAAAACCTTGAGCTCTTTTGCTCGTAAATCCTGGTGTGGCGAGTTTGGAATCCTTTGCCTGGAGTCCTTAAGCTCTGAGTATTTGTCTCCTTTGCTTTGAAAACTTGACGTAGTGAACTTGAAATCTTCGCCTTGAGCTATGAGTATCTATCTCTTTTGCTCGGAAGCCTTGATTATGGTGAATTCAAAATTCTTCACCTTGAGCTACGAGTATCTGTCTCTCTTGCTTAGAAGTCCTGATTATGGTGAGTCTGTAATTCTTCACCTTGAGCTACGAGTATCTGCCTCTCTTTCTCGGAAGTCTTGATTATGGTGAGTCTGTAATTCTTCACCTTGAGCTACGAGTATCTACCTCTCTTGCTCGGAAAATCTGACATGGCGAGTCTGAAATCCCTCGCCCGAAGTCCTGAGCTATGAGTAGCTGCCTCTTTTGCTCTGAAATTCTGATGCAGCGAGTCTGAAATCCTTCGCCTGAAATCCTTAAGCTTCGGGTACCTGCTTCCTTCGCTTTGAAACCCTGAAGCTGTGAGTCTCTTTTCTTTTCTTCTTTCTTCTCTTTTCTCTTCTTTTTTTTCTTTTTTCTTTTTTTTCCTTTTTCTTCTTTTTTCTCTTTTCTTCTCTCTTTTTTTCTCTTTTCTCCTTTTTCTTCTTTTCTCTTTCTCTCTTCACTTTTCTTTTTCTCTCTCTCTCTCTTTTTTCTTTTTAATTTAAAAACCAGGAAACCTGAATTTTAAGAACATTTTAAAGGGGATAAAATTGAGAAATTTGAATTTTGAGGAAAATGTCCTTTTAGAAGGAATAAAATTGAGAAATTGAGTTTTGAGAAAAAAAAACATTTTGGCCGGATTAAAGTTGAGGAATTGAGTTTTGAGAAAATATACTTTAGGAAGGATAACATTGAGAAATTTTAAATTTTAAGAAAAACATCTGTTAGGAAGGATAACATTGAGAAATTTGAATTTTAAGAAAAATATCTTTAAGGAAGACAGCATTGAGAAATCTAAAATTTTAAGAAAAACACAACCTTTAAGAAGGATAAAATTGAGACAGTTAAGTTTTAAGAAAAACATCATCAGGGATTATAAATCTTAATACCAGTCAAAGGATTCCTGGTTCTTATGAGATCTATTTCTCCTTCTGTAGAGCCGTAGATCCACTCTTTTATCAATCTTCAAACGCCTGTTTAAAATAAAAAAATGCTATGATGGAATGAGTTAGCATGCTCCTAACATAGGGATGCCCAACTATCAATGATGCATGAGCATGTTTCATGATGCAAAGATGCGTATGGTCATGAGAATGCAAAGATGCATGGCTTCAGCTCGTCCCCGTTCTCTAGGGTTGGTGGTCATCATCTTGAGACTACGACCACTCATTAGTTACATGTCCTGACAAAATTTGCCCTCAACTTGTGTTGCTCATTCCCCGAGTTCAATGAACCTTAATCGTAATCAGAATCATTAAGCAAGTACTTTCAAGTCGTATGCCATCTCCCATCTATTCTGATCCGAAATCTTATGTGCAAAAGCCCATGTTGTTCCGCGGATAATGATGTCCCTCCACGAAAAATTAACTTCAATGGTTCCTTCACCATCCCACACCATGTAGTGCCCCTCAACTTTGGTCCTCATTGACGGCGATGCATTTATCTCTGAACTAATGCAAGGAAATTTCTTTGTTTAAAATATATCAATTCGTTGGTCGTCATTCTAATGAAGAATAGATTTTCAGATTAGCATACAGAACCTTGAAGCCAAAATTCTAATTAAAAGGAAAACAGAATAGGATGCCTCAGATATCAAATGCAAGAGCGCCTTAGATTCAACTGTCTGACGATCATTTCAAGCATAGCTTGTGTCTATGAAGACTTTGAATGTTGTGGCGATATTTGAAGTTGTGAAACTCCTCCCAAATCGCTCGGTTCATTCTCACGATTATGGTACTTGCTTGATCAGCTCGATTACTACCCCTTCTAGTTCTCATCATGTTTCTCCACTCATATGTATGTTTAAATTTTTCAACTTTTGTTTAGCCCATGGAACATGTGTGCTTATAATTACCATTGATTTTGTGTCAGTGTCTCAAGGATTCCTCTTTGGGACTTATTCAATTTGTTCATTCATTTTCTCCTCTTTTTTCTTTTTTTTCTTTTCCCTTTTTAGGGAATTCAACTCGTCACAATCCTTTGGCTCGATAATAAAGATGGAGCATACAACGATACCCCGAGTTACTCGGCATGGTCACGATTTTGAGAATATTACCATCACTCATGAAGCGAGGAGTTTCGGGCTTCAGCGGAGTGCCCCTAAAATTCCACACTCATATTCAAAAATTCCTATTACCAGGTTTCGAAGATTGGAGTGCTTTTTGTTAATGCTTATTATTTTGAAATAATCTATTTTTTCTTTTCTTTTTTCTTCTTCTTTTTCTTTTTTAAGCACATTCAAACAACTCTATTTGGGCTTTCCTAGGAGATCTTCTTATCATCGAACATCATCAAAGGAATAGTAGTCTTGCTTCTCTCATTTTATCGACCAGAGTAGACGAAGCGGGAAATCATACTTCATCGTCATCACACCATTCGATCGATCTCTTTCAGTAGAATCAATGACACATCATGCATGCTATATCCGAGGACCTACGGAGGTAAGGAGGGATATATATATATATATATATATATATATATATATATATATATATGATTTAAAGGTCATTGTATGTTAAGGAAAATGCATTTTCATTAGAAAGAGAATTCGCAATCATAACATGTGCCTTAAAAAATCATTGCTATCTTCGGGCAAATGATAGCAATGTTTGTTCTATGCATTACTTCAAGAGAAAATACAACATGAAAGAAAACTGGAACACACGAGCTCCTAAAAACCCAGGAAACAACAACTCCAAAAGGTCACGCTCGTCATTCTTTCTTTTCAAAACATCAACAGACTGTTCTCGATCAGTCCCTGAACCTTGTTTTTCAGTGCCCCACAATTCTCCGTGGCGTGGCCCGTGCTTCCCACATGGTAGTCACATATGGCATTAACATCATAACCTTCAGGATAGGGAGGATCCTTTGGTTTGGACTGAACTGGGATCAGAAGCTTCTTCTCAATAAGCAATGGGAGCAAATCAGTGTACGACATAGGAATCGGGTGAAGAACCCTTGGAGGCTTTGCAGACCAGGATGCTTGATTATGGTAGCGGCCATGAGACTTGTTGTTTGGGTGAGAACCCACCATATGAACTTGGGACTCATGCCCCTTGTGGGTGGTTGTGCTATAGGGATCCACTATCTTCCCTTTCTTAATAGCATCCTCAATACGTTCTCCCGCCATGACCATGTCTACAAAGCTATTGACGAGATTGCTTATCAAGCGATCATATATGACTCATTTTAGAGTGTCCACAAACATAGGAATGATTTCACCTTCTAGATGTGGGGGCTGCACCTGAGCTGCCACGTCTCACCAACACAGGGCATACTTACGGAAACTCTCATTGTGCTTTTGTTCCAAACCTTGTAGCACGAGCCGATTTGGAATCATGTCAGTTACATGCTTGTACTAACCCACGAATGCTTTTGAAAGATCTCTCCATGAATTGATGTAGACTCGACTAAGTTGAGTATACCAACGGGTTGCGGAACCAGTTATATTGTCTTGAAAACATTGAATAAGTAGCTTCTCATCTTTTATGAAAGTTGCCATCCTCCGGCAATACATAGTAATGTGCGTTAAGGGGCAAGTAGTTCCGTCGTACTTCTCAAAATATGGAACTTTGAATTTCGTTGGAAGGACTAAATCCGTTACAAGGCTCAAATCGCTGGCATCATTCTCTTGCTCATCCGTCCCTTGTAAGGTCTTGAATCTTTCTTCAAAGGAGAGGAACCTCTCCTCATGCTTTTTTTCCACCTCGGCCTTAATCCTCTCCACTATATCCTCATATCTTGCCCCTAAGTCAATGAGCTGATTCGCTGAGGTTCTTCCGTGGTGGCTAACATGTGTTCCAATAACGGGGTTGGCAGAAACTCCTGCAAGCTTAACGTAAACTCCTTTTAAAGAATTTGGCACTTCTAGTTGATCCTTCACATGGGATGCAGTACCCTCGTGCTCTTCAAAGTTTGAGCTATCCATAGAAACTCTTTCCTCGCTTTTCATCTTCAATAACCGGTCAGTCATCTGAGCAATAATAGAAGTTGCGACTGTGCGATCTGATCGATGATATTCTTACTGACCCTATCCAAACGAGTTTCGAGGTCCTTTTGCCCTTTTCTACCTTGGCCAATCTCTCTTCTATTGCTCGGGTTTGCAAAAGGGTAATGTATGAATGAGGAATGATTGCAGATTAAACTTTCACCTTCTGCCATGATATTTCTCGTAATTAATTTAATGATTGATTAATGTATGCAATGTATCATATGCATGAAAATGAGATAATTTAAAGACAAGTATGCAAGGAATAATGCATGTAATGTGTTGTATGCACAACAAGGATAGATGATTAAAGGTAATCAAACAGACATGTACAATTGAATGCAAAGATGCATTGATTTGATGGACATCAATTTTATTTGTTTTATAAATGAATGAATGTGTCGTATGTACAACGTAAACATATGATTAAAGGTAATCAATCAAAATGTATAATTGAAATGCAAAGAGCATTGATTCGACGAACATTCTCATTTAACAACTTTCATAACGAAGACTGGGTCTCGTTACAACGGGAAAAGAAAAGTAATTTCCATACAAGGCATAATTGAAACTCGAGTTCCTTCTTTTTCGATAGATGGGTTTGCCTTTGTTTATCTTGTGATCAACCCTAGTCTTTGAGATTCTTTTGTTCGTCGTTACGGATTCTTTCTCCTGTTATGAAAGTCTTAAATCTTGAACTGTTCTCGAATCAACATTTTATGCAAAAAGCTATGAATATGCATAAAGAGAATTGAACATAACAAAAAATCGAAATTAAACGCATCACCAAATAATGTTACTATTAACATATGTATACAAAGAGCGACACTGAGTTTGGCAAATATCCTCGTTAAACGACTTGTATCAATGGGAACATTGGTATGTTACAACGATCAAAGGAAACCCGCTACATGTGGTCCTAAGCTAGCATCTAGGTCGACAATTTTCTTCAAGATTTGTAACACCCGGGTTTGGGGGTCGGATGGAAATAATATTAAAATATTGTTTCGGGTTTCGGTTTTAAAATTTAAAATAATAAAATATTATTTTGGGCCTCGGGTTTTCAAAACAAATAATTTGTGTTTGACATATTTTGATTTTAAAGCCCAATTCCATGGGATTTGGAAATGGAGATAGCTATCCTCATTAATGGCAAAAATGTAATTAAATGGACTTTCACTTAAAACCCCCTTTTTGTTTAAAATATCCCTTGTCATCTTCTTCCATCTCTCTCCCATCTCATTTCTCACGACAAAGAGAGCACCCCTCTCCATTTCACTCTTCCACCACCATACACCTCCACCTATGGTGTGTTTTGAAAGGTAATTTCGTTTTCGACTTCTCCTCAACTCCCTCTCTTCAAAAGTACACTTAGTTTTCATTTTCGTGAAGATTTTTAGAAAATGGAGTTTTGATGATTTTGATTAAAAATGGAAACTTTGTGTTGTTAAGCTCAATGCTTTGATTTAATATGGTTAGTTATGAAGTCTAGGAACTAAATGGTACCACATATGTGAATTTTGAATGGTTTTGAGCAATTCCCGAATTTGGGTATAAATGGGGTTTTTGGAAGGGTTTGGGTGAGTTTTGGGGGTTGTTTTAGGCGGGAATTGATGGTCCAATGTTAGTACTATGGATAGGGGTTGATTTGGGATCGTTTGTGGGTGCTATGGATGTTGGAAACATGGTTTTTGGACATGGTTTAGGGGCTGCCCGAAATTGCTAAAAATGGGATGTGTTCATGGTTTGCAACACGATAAATTGCATTTGAATTGTTTTCCGGGTTGGTCTTTTGATGTTGGGCTGATTTGGAATTGTTTGAAATGTGTTTGAGGTTGTTTAGAAGCGGGAATTGGTGTTGGGGAAGCTTCGGGAAGAAATCCGGAAATTTGAGGGAGGTTGCTTGCTTGGCTTGGAGCTTGGAAGCTTAGGTGAGTGGTTAAATATTTTAAATGGTTTTCAAGTGTTGGTTCAAGCATGTGAACTAGGTTGGGATTGGTAGACCCACCTAGAGTTGGGATTAGGGTGGTAGCCTAATCCCAAACTTTAGTTAGAGACCTTGGTTGATCTTTAAAGTGTTGAATTATGCCTCATGTTTAATCATGCTTATGGTGGTTATGCTTATGTTGTTATACATGTATGTGGAGGCATGGCTTAATGCATTGTTACATGCATGTTGATGATAAATGTGATAGAGATATACATATGTATGAAATATGATGTGATGTTTGTGTTATTGAGATGCATGTAGTGTTGACATGTGTAATGATGTTATGAGGTGAATGTATGATCCGAGGATCATGGTGAGTACATGTTAGGCATGGAAATGTGGTTTGTGCATGATAGTAAGTCATGGTGAGTACGTGCTAAGCACGGAAGTTGTTAATAAATGGTATGTGGAATGTATTAGTATTGGCACTAGTATGCTTGGGTACAAATGATCGATCATTAGGATGTTAGTGTGTACACATGAGTCAAAAGTCGCGCGTGGCCTTGGTGGCGTTGAGTCACCAAGGAGGAGTACGAGTACGCCCGGAAATTATATTTACATTAGTCGGTGATGAGTGGAATCCCATCGACGGGCGTGAGGATGAGTGGAATCCCCTCCGCGTGGAATGAAGCGTGAGGATGAGTGGAATCCCCTCCGCGTGAAATGAGGCGTGAGGATGAGTGGAATCCCCTCCGCGTAAACGGTGATGAGTGGAATCCCACCGCCAGGTAATGGTTGTGTTGTTGGATGTGAGTTCCAACGGTTATCCGTGTATTCGAGTCATAGCTAGGTGCCAATACGGATTGTAGTTTATGTTGCCATTATGTGGTTAATTGTGAGCCAATGTGATTTGGGATGTGTTACTAACATGGTTTAATATATGTGATTTCATGTATTGTGGTTTTGAACATGTTGAGCATGACATGATATTGATTATATGCTCGTGCATCATTTAGAATCATGACTCGTGTAGACCGGAGGTAAGAACGTGCATTTTATCTTGGTTGTAGCTCGTGCTTGGACCCTGCATTGTCGAGGTTTGTTTTTAAAGAGCTCACCCTCACTAAGCTTTTATGCTTACGCTCTCTTTTGTTCGACAATGCAGATATATAGCTTGTGGGTGGAAAAGGCAAGGGAAGGTCTCCAAGTGTTGCTTTTGGTGAGCTCAATGTATGAATTTTAAGTAATGGAATGTAATAGTTAAGCAATGGGATAGGAATTGTTGATTCGAGTCTTGATGTATGACTATGGTTGACTTGATTTGTAAGCATGATATATCTTGCCAAATGCTAGTACGATGGATGTCTTATGAATGCTTAAGTTGCTTTGAATGGCATGTGAACTCATTTGATATGTATGATGCTTATTGGTTCTTTTTAATGTCTTCAAGCATGCTTGTATGAAAGGCTCTTAATGTGTAATTTTGCCATGTTAGAAAGATTGTCCAAATCCATGCTTGTATGTGTTTGAGTATGTTAAATCTAGGATGTATGCCTCTAGACTTGGCTTAATGGTTTTATGTGCCTTTAGGGGTCCTATGGGACCTTTAGACTTGTCAAAACACCCCTAAATCTGTATTTCAAAGGTTACAGACTTACGGCGTTTCGAAACGGGAGGGATCGTTTCGGAACGGGTAGGCTTCAGGGACCCCGTATCGGAACGCGTTTCGATACGGTATGGCCTTTGGGACCCCTGTTCTGAAACGCGTATCGGAACGTTTTGGCTACTGGAATTCTGAGAAATTCACGAGATGAAGGTGTTTCGAAACGGGTGTGAAGGTTTCGAAATGGTCAAAATCTCGTTGACCACGAGATATTGACCGTCGTGGGCGTTTCGAAACGGTTGACCCCCGTTTCGATACGGCCCCTTGTAAAGGCTCTGGGTCAGTTGACCTGGTCAAGGCGTTTCGATACGCCTCAAGGGTGTTTTGAAACGGCCTGTTTAAAAGATTAAAAGTGGGCTGTTTAATTGCTGTTTTGGGTTCGAATGTTTGTCTCTTGTATTCTTGTTCCGTTGTTTGACCATATAGGGTTTAATATCCATTTAGACAAGATTTTAAACTGAAAAAAAAATAGGGTTGCTAACCGAAGGGGAACTTTAACGGGTTTCGCTTCGGTTTTCCCCGTGTGGCCCACTCGGACCGATCAACCGGCCAGACCGGGACGAGGGGGTTACATTTGTTGGTATCAGAGCCAGGTTGCCGAGACCTTGGGCAGGTAAGTGAGGTAAGTTTAAGTTTTGAATTGATATGCACGGTGTTTGCTTGCTTTGTAAGTATGATTGCTTGTATGACAAGTATGTTGATTGTTTGTTTAAAAGCATGTTATTCGTTACCCGTGTATGCTGTGATGTGTGACTGATTGATTGAGAATGTATGTTGTTGGACCATAAGCATATGTTTGCTTGTTTAACAAGTATGCCCTGTTATATGCTTGGTTGAGCCTGTATGTGTGCTGATTTGTTGAAACATGTTGAGTAGAGTCCCATTGCTTCTATTACATCGGAAAAAGGATTTTAAGTGAGGGAAATCATACTTGAGCCACTTGGACCTTTCCTTTGCTAACCCAACTTGTATGTTAAATTGTTGATTGATTTATTGCTTTTAGTAAGTTTGGGGCCAGTGTGTGGGCCGTAAATCGGTGAGTGGAAGTTGTGGTTTTAAAAATGTGGATGATGTGGAGGAAGTTCTTTGTTATAGTTGGGGGAGTATGGTTGTACCCTAGTTGAGGTACGATTTGTTTGCTCGAGTAAGCATGTGTGTGAGTTGGTTCTTGTTGGTGAGGGACGATGAGACCGATTTTGGTATTAGTTGGTGAAAAGAAGCTAAGACCTTTGAGTGGGAGTCAAAGTGATGTCTATGTTATAGTGGATAAGCCCTTGGTACAGTTTTGAGTTTGTCTCTTCTGATTGGTTCTGAGTTCGTACTTTCGTATGTTGCTAACAAGCATGCAAGTTTGAATGTACTCGATGAGGTGTCAGAGGTAGGTATGAGTACCTTAGTTCTTTTGGCGAGATCTAGGTAGGGGTCTCGTGTGGGTAATCTGAATTTCAGAAGTGTTAGTTGGTGACCGTTGGGGTTCAGTCTATGATTTCGATGCAAGACAGCCGATCAGTATCCGTGAATGGGAACCGATTTGTGTGTTTGGGGCCAGTGTGCGTCTGGGTGGTTTTCCAGCATGGTTGTCTGTGTGTGCTCAGAACTGCGTTTTTGAAGTTTTGAAATGCTCTATGAATAGTCTAGAGGAGTTAGATTTTGTTGAAGAATCAGTCTGAAAACAAGAGGACCGAAGACTATCAGTTGTGTACTTGTGAAGTTGCCATCTCTGCGGATTCGTCTATTTGTGTGAGCATGTAAGGAATTAGATATCGTTGTTGAGACCTTAGATGTATGGACCCATGTGACTAGCCTTTAGGGAGATGGTAGTGATCAGAAAGATGTACAGAAGATGTTTGTTGGTGGTACAGAGTTACTAGTTTCTAATAGACGTGAAGTGATTGTCTTCCTACAGTTTCAATGTGCCTTTTGACAAGGCTCGGCTTGAAGAGCAAGGAGTTAGTGTAAGTTGAGACAAAGCAAGAGTTGACTTGAAGTTGCGGACTTATGTGTGACGATAGTGGTAGGTGGGGAGGTGAACTTCTTGTTGAATGTTGATCCAGTTTTAGAGATCAAAGATTGATTGAGTTTAGTTGACAGGCTTGCTTAGCAATTGTGATGAATTTGATTTTTGAATGAAGATTAGACCGCAAAGTATTAGGATAGTTTGTGTTTTCTTCTCCTATAAGTATTTGGAAGAATTGCTGGTTTACCTCTTGTTAAAGGAGAAGAGTTTGTTATTGAGACCGTTTTCGAGGTTGCTTTCGTTTTGTTGCTCTGTAACTTGTGAATCCCGGAAGAATTGAGAATGTTGAAGAATTAACTTTGAGATTTGTTAGACCTTAGACTCATTAGGCCTAGTGCATCATCTCAGAGTTCTACAGTGCAATTTGTGAAGAAGAAAGAGTGACAGTACGAGAATGTGTTCAGATTGCATACAGTCGAAACAAGTGACAGTGGATGATTAGTATCCGTTTCCGAGTGTCAGTGATTTGTTGGTCAGTTAGTGTGTGCTTCAGTCTATTTGAAGATTAGTTTGAGATCCGTTTACCACCAGTTGGAAGTGAGAAAAGTTGAAGTACCGAAGACATCTTTAGGGGCAAGATGTGATCACCTTGAGCTCTAAGTTATGTCGTTTTGTTTGACCAGTGTATTAGTTACCTTCATAGAGATGTTGAACAGAATATTTTCCTGAGTTTCTTGATCAGTTGTAGTAGCTCTTCTAGATATCACGTGAGTATATTCAAGTACCGAGAAAGATCATGGCAAGTTTTGAAGTTAGTGTGGTAGATTCTATTAGAGAATCAGTGGTATGCCAAGTTGAGCCAACGTGAACTCCGAGTTAATGAAGATGTTCTCCTAGGACATGTAGATCAGCCGAGTGCATTAGAGTAAATCCTAAGTAGGCAGAAAAAGATGTGAGTTGGAAGGAGCTGAAGACTGTGATAGGTATCTATAGTTCCTAGGTCTAGCATTGTTACTATCGGAGAATTGTGAATAGTCTTTCGAAGATAGCTACTCCTTTGACAGATTGCTACATAAGAATGGCCAGTTGTGTGGCCAGATGCGAGACAACGAGCCCTTGAGAAACCGAAAGAAACTTTGAAGAGAGCTTCGACCTTGAATCAGTCTATATCAGAAAAAGAGTTTGCGAACCATAGTGATGTGTTACATGTAAAGTTAGGTTGTGTGCTTATGCAAGACAGAAGATTGTGGCTTGTTCATCGAGCTAGTTGGAAGATTGTGAGAAGAGTTATCCAACATGAGACATAGAGTTAATTACAGTTGTATTTGCTTCGAAGACTTAGAGACAAAGCTTGTATAGCAAGAATGTACAGTGAGTATGTACGTATCATCAGAACTTGAAATATTTGAAGTCTTAGGAAGGGTGAAAACTTGAACAGCATGAAATGTTAGAACCGCTTGAAGATTGTAATATCAAGATTGAGTACCATCCGAAGATAGCCTCCGTAGTTACCGATGTTCCGAGTAGTGATTGTTGTTAGATTAGTAGTTGGGTTGCGAGTTGTATTAGTCGAATGCCAGTATTCTTGTGGCCGCGTTTCATGTTGAGCCTACGCTGAGTCGGAATGTTTGAAGAGAAACAGTTGCAAGACAGATTCTTGGCACCTCACGTGCAAGGCATAGTAGAAGGAAGACCTTCAGAATACAGTTCAGAGATGATAGAGTTTTGTATTTCAGAGACAGGATAGTTGTACAGATTGACATAGTGTTTTGAGACGTATTGATTTGGCCGAAGCACACGGTAGTTCATTTATATTGCTTCTGAATAGTATGAAGACGTATTTTGGATTGAAGATGAGTGTTTCTAGATTGAGTGGATGAATAATGTGGTTCAGTATGAGAGTAAGTGCGTAAATTGTCAGCGTGTCAAGACCGAGCTTCAGTTTCTTCTAGTTTGTTACATCCGTGGAAGATTCGTAATGAAAGTGGATATTATAGATCCAAAAATTCTGCTAGATTATTTTGAAGACATTTGCATGGTGTCTGATTACCTGTTGAAGGCAGATGTTCAGTTAGAGAAGGTTATGATCCGAGTGTTCATACAGTGCTGCCTGAGATTGTGAGTCAGACTAGTTCCGTTGTTCGTTTGTCACGGTTACCACCAGAGTTAGGAAGAGGTTGGTGAGGTGGTTTATGTATCTATAATTCAAAAGTGTGGGCTGGATTTGTCCCGTGCTATGTTGTCGAAGATATTGAGTTGAGTTTTAAATTGGCATGCCTTGAAAGAACCAATTGAGATCTTAGCATTAGATAGCTATTGTTGTGGGGTAAGTCTACTGAGTTGGTTAGTATGTTGTGGTGAGAAGGAACTGTGGAGAGACAGCTTCTGTGATTCTTCCTATCCGATAAAATTCGGGGACGAAATTTCCTTAAGTGGGGGAGAGTTGTAACACCCGGGTTTGGGGGTCGGATGGAAATAATATTAAAATATTGTTTCGGGTTTCGGTTTTAAAATTTAAAATAATAAAATATTATTTTGGGCCTCGGGTTTTCAAAACAAATAATTTGTGTTTGACATGTTTTGATTTTAAAGCCCAATTCCATGGGATTTGGAAATGGAGATAGCTATCCTCATTAATGGCAAAAATGTAATTAAATGGACCTTCACTTAAAACTCCATTTTTGTTTAAAATATCCCTTGTCATCTTCTTCCCTCTCTCTCCCATCTCATTTCTCACGACAAAGAGAGCACCCCTCTCCATTTCACTCTTCCACCACCATACACCTCCACCTATAGTGTGTTTTGAAAGGTAATTTCGTTTTCGACTTCTCCTCAACTCCCTCTCTTCAAAAGTACACTTAGTTTTCATTTTCGTGAAGATTTTTAGAAAATGGAGTTTTGAAGATTTTGATTAAAAATGGAAACTTTGTGTTGTTAAGCTCAATGCTTTGATTTAATATGGTTAGTTATGAAGTCTAGGAACTAAATGGTACCACATATGTGAATTTTGAATGGTTTTGAGCAATTCCCGAATTTGGGTATAAATGGGGTTTTTGGAAGGGTTTGGGTGAGTTTTGGGGGTTGTTTTAGTCGGGAATTGATGGTCCAATGTTAGTACTATGGATAGGGGTTGATTTGGGATCGTTTGTGGGTGCTATGGATGTTGGAAACATGGTTTTTGGACATGGTTTAGGGGCTGCCCGAAATTGCTAAAAATGGGATGTGTTCATGGTTTGCAACACGATAAATTGCATTTGAATTGTTTTCCGGGTTGGTCTTTTGATGTTGGGCTGATTTGGAATTGTTTGAAATGTGTTTGAGGTTGTTTAGAAGCGGGAATTGGTGTTGGGGAAGCTTCGGGAAGAAATCCGGAAATTTGAGGGAGGTTGCTTGCTTGGCTTGGAGCTTGGAAGCTTAGGTGAGTGGTTAAATATTTTAAATGGTTTTCAAGTGTTGGTTCAAGCATGTGAACTAGGTTGGGATTTGTAGACCCACCTAGAGTTGGGATTAGGGTGGTAGCCTAATCCCAAACTTTAGTTAGAGACCTTGGTTGATCTTTAAAGTGTTGAATTATGCCTCATGTTTAATCATGCTTATGGTGGTTATGCTTATGTTGTTATACATGTATGTGAAGGCATGGCTTAATGCATTGTTACATGCATGTTGATGATAAATGTGATAGAGATATACATATGTATGAAATATGATGTGATGTTTGTGTTATTGAGATGCATGTAGTGTTGACATGTGTAATGATGTTATGAGGTGAATGTATGATCCGAGGATCATGGTGAGTACATGTTAGGCATGGAAATGTGGTTTGTGCATGATAGTAAGTCATGGTGAGTACGTGCTAAGCACGGAAGTTGTTAATAAATGGTATGTGGAATGTATTAGTATTGGCACTAGTATGCTTGGGTACAAATGATCGATCATTAGGATGTTAGTGTGTACACATGAGTCAAAAGTCGCGCGTGGCCTTGGTGGCGTTGAGTCACCAAGGAGGAGTACGGGTACGCCCAGAAATTATATTTACATTAGTCGGTGATGAGTGGAATCCCATCGACGGGCGTGAGGATGAGTGGAATCCCCTCCGCGTGGAATGAAGCGTGAGGATGAGTGGAATCCCCTCCGCGTGAAATGAGGCGTGAGGATGAGTGGAATCCCCTCCGCGTAAACGGTGATGAGTGGAATCCCACCGCTAGGTAATGGTTGTGTTGTTGGATGTGAGTTCCAACGGTTATCCGTGTATTCGAGTCATAGCTAGGTGCCAATACGGATTGTAGTTTATGTTGCTATTATGTGGTTAATTGTGAGCCAATGTGATTTGGGATGTGTTGCTAACATGGTTTAATATATGTGATTTCATGTATTGTGGTTTTGAACATGTTGAGCATGACATGATATTGATTATATGCTCGTGCATCATTTAGAATCATGACTCGTGTGGACCGGAGGTAAGAACGTGCATTTTATCTTGGTTGTAGCTCGTGCTTGGACCCTGCATTGTCGAGGTTTTTTTTTAAAGAGCTCACCCTCACTAAGCTTTTATGCTTACGCTCTCTTTTGTTCGACAATGCAGATATATAGCTTGTGGGTGGCAAAGGCAAGGGAAGGTCTCCAAGTGTTGCTTTTGGTGAGCTCAATGTATGAATTTTAAGTAATGGAATGTAATAGTTAAGCAATGGGATAGGAATTGTTGATTCGAGTCTTGATGTATGACTATGGTTGACTTGATTTGTAAGCATGATATATCTTGCCAAATGCTAGTACGATGGATGTCTTATGAATGCTTAAGTTGCTTTGAATGGCATGTGAACTCATTTGATATGTATGATGCTTATTGGTTCTTTTTAATGTCTTCAAGCATGCTTGTATGAAAGGCTCTTAATGTGTAATTTTGCCATGTTAGAAAGATTGTCCAAATCCATGCTTGTATGTGTTTGAGTATGTTAAATCTAGGATGTATGCCTCTAGACTTGGCTTAATGGTTTTATGTGCCTTTAGGGGTCCTATGGGACCTTTAGACTTGTCAAAACACCCCTAAATCTATATTTCAAAGGTTACAGACTTCCGGCGTTTCGAAATGGGAGGGATCGTTTCGGAACGGGTAGGCTTCAGGGACCCCGTATCGGAACGCGTTTCGATACGGTATGGCCTTTGGGACCCCTGTTCCGAAACGCGTATCGGAACATTTTGGCTACTGGAATTCTGAGAAATTCACGAGATGAAGGCGTTTCGAAACGGTCAAAATCTCGTTGACCACGAGATATTGACCGTCGTGGGCGTTTCGAAACGGTTGACCCCCGTTTCGATACGGCCCCTTGTAAAGGCTCTGGGTCAGTTGACCTGGTCAAGGCGTTTCGATACGCCTCAAGGGCGTTTCGAAACGGCCTGTTTAAAAGATTAAAAGTGGGCTGTTTAATTGCTGTTTTGGGTTCGAATGTTTGTCTCTTGTATTCTTGTTCCGCTGTTTGACCACATAGGGTTTAATATCCATTTAGACAAGATTTTAAAATGAAAAAAATAGGGTTGCTAACCGAGGGGGAACTTTAACGGGTTTCGCTTCGGTTTTCCCCGTGTGGCCCACTCGGACCGGTCAACCGGCCAGACCGGGACGAGGGGGTTACAAGATTCACACAATCCCTTCTTCTTTCTTAGAAGCTTGGCAGGACCTTTCGCTAGGAATTGTAACCTCAGACGATCCTTAGCATCTAAGTTATCAAGTGTGACCATTCTTGTCATTTCCCCCAAGTGGTGTAGGCGACGAATTGTAAGTACTCCATTGTCGGTATTTGGTATACATGACTTGCTCTTCAGAAAAGGTCCCGTCGAACTTGATCTTTGAAGTATGTTGAAGCTAAAGTCAGAATTCCTTCCCAATCGAAATATTCTTTCTTGTTTTGAATTGTCAACCCAAGACAACAAAGTTCCCGGAAAACTTTTAATCTTGCCTTAGAAGGCTTTGTTCTTGTTTGACATAGTTCTATTGATCTTCTTGTAAGATCTTGGTGTTCCACAACTGTTGTAGTCAAAAGCAAATTACCAATCGTGAAACAACTATAGGTTGAATTCCAAGGCTCTACCAAGGCTTGAAGTAGTGATTGATCGACCGGAACGTGTACCAGGTATGCAATGTCGCCATATTCGATTTTGAAGGCATTCCTTGTCTCAAAGTCCCAACTATTCCAAACAAGCTTTAATTCGGACACATCATTAAATTCCGTATTCATGAAGGTCTCACTTGACATTCCTGGCCTAAACTCGACTGAACAATTTCCCCCTCATGTTGTTGCTTCCCTTCGGACCATTCTTGCACATCAGAATTCTTCTCATTGTTACTTTGGACCATGTCTATCATTGATTTTGCCTTTAATTTCAGACTATTTCCAACTCAATGTGCTCTTCATGACATGATGAAATATGCAAGATAAAGGGAAAAACAAAGAGAAAACGCGTTGGTTTCAAGATAAACAATAAATTAGAAGGCAAACAATTAACAAGACGACCCTAGCCATATAAATTCTAAGCTCTATGGTTATCCACATGGCTCTAATAGGGTGGGCTTCCTAGATTCTCACGCATGGGCTTGGTCCTAACAAAGGTACCCGAACCTATCTTATCACCTACTAAGGCAACAAGAACCCCAATTCTAGCCCATTAAAAGCTTGCGATTTGGTTTCGGTTCGAGGGAAAGCACAACCTAATGACGTGGAGGGCTACTCACGTGTCAAAGGCGTGGATTCCGTAAGTGAATTACCGACCCGTGGAGGGATGCTCACGTGGGTATTGGCGTTTCACTCCCACTTAAGGGACGAAGCTCGGGTATAGAGCTTGATGATCGTGTTGCAACACATGTCGGTGACTCCTTAGAAATTAAATGAGGAATTAATTCGAATGCCACAAATTTTCAAAGCTCGTACGATTTAAGTCATATTTTCAAGAAAGAACCAACTTATTAAATTCACTTTAAATTTTAAATAGTTTCCATCGTTTAAAGGCAACAAGTGTTTTATTGGCTTAACTCTCTTTTTTGTTTTGTAAAATACAAAAATTTGTCCCCAATAGAGTCGTCAAACTGTAATGATGTTTTTTTGAAAAAAAATTTAAGTGTCCCACTTTTAGAAAAATATTTGTGAAAAAGGGAGATTTTCTTTTAAAAATTCGTGTTTCAGAAAACGGTAAAACTTGGAGTCGTCACCGGCCACTAAGGTAGGTCGGACACCACAAAACTAGAGAATCAATTTAAAAGGGTTCGAGAGTTGGTTACGTATGGGGAAGGGTTAGCACCCCCATCACGCCCGGAAATCGGTACCAAATTACTTGTTGCCTTTAATCGATTGAAATTATTTAAGATTTAAAGTAAATTTAATTAGAAGTTCTTAGGTGAAAATTTGATTGAAATGGTACGGGCTTTATCAAATCGTGGCTTTAGAATCAATTGAGCATTTAATCAAAAAGGATGATGGTACACTAGACCATAGACTAATCCGACATCATATAAGATTGACTGTCGTGTTAGTTTAGGGTTCGGATTTGTACGTCACCTTTATGCATGATGCAAACATATAAGGCATGATGTCATGGTCTTGTTCGTTTTATCTACTTACGAATTTACCTTTAGACGATACGAATCAATCCGAATATTCGGGGAATATCCAATAAGCTATGATATTTCAACCCGGATACGCGAATTAATAAGTATATCCTTTTTATGATTAGAATTTATTATCATGCAAATTAGAATGTCAAAAGTCACGTGAATGACAATTTTAAAAAAAGTTTGTCACCAATACACATTCGAGCAACCAGAAAGACTAAGCTATGCATACATTAAAACCACATATTGTATTTTATGTTACTTTAAAACTGTAGATTATAAAACATATTACCTAACCATATATTTATAAATATTATATGATATAAAAACTTATAGTAAATATATATCATCTATTGTATAAAGAAAACGTTTCATTTAAAAACTATATTATATGCATACAAACTATATATTAAATTAATAACAGCATAACAACCAACATAAACAAATCAAGGCAACCATATATTATCATCCACATGCTAAATATAACCAACATACAGACATAAAGCAAATAAATAAAACAGGGACTGAATTTAAAGAAAAGTAAATACGAGGCAGAAATTAAAATGTATGAAAATAGGGGTGAACATTGGAAAAGGGACCAAAATTGAACTCGAAACAGACCCTAGGGACCTAAGGGGGGATTAAACCATTCAAAATTTAACTAAAATCAAAACAGGGATGTAATTAAAAACATTTAAAAATATTGAGGGACCATGGACGAAGTTTTAGGAATTGAAAGGGCTTGCGGCGCGATTAAAAGGACACAGAGGGGCTTAAAACGAGATTTTGCCATTTTTAAAACATAAAAACATTGTAAAAACCGAGTTAAAACATTTTAGCCCCCTTTTCTAACCCTAACTCTCAGACCTGCTCCCCCTTTGCTCTCTATCGAAGCCGTCGCACCGGTCGCCGCTATTCGACGGCTGGCGAAGTCGAAAAACCAAAAAAAAAAACTAAAAATGACTCATTTTCTATTTTTTTAAAAACACAAATCTCAACTCACCCTTCAAAAATGATGATGAAAAAAACCTTTATTTTGTGAAAGCTGAAACCCAAAAAGATCCCTACCATCTCTGCTCCAACGGCTCACCACGCACGATCTAAGGTAGATCGGGAGGCTTGTCGCCGACGAGGAAACACAACGGTACAAAAGCATAACGAAACGACGAAGGTAAAAACACATAACCCTAAAACCCTTTTCTTTTTATATGCTTTCGATTCGAAATGAAAATGAAAAAGAGAAGATGATACCTCTGAATTTTTTTGTATTGATGCTTCTGAAATTCCCCGTTTCTCCCTTAGAGATTTACATGGATTGTTTCAGCTTTTATAAGCCTGAAAATTACATGATTTTGAAAAATAAAAACCCTAAAAATTTTGCTATTGGATGCCTCTGATCTTGTTTATATTTGCATTGCCATTCTGATTTTATGTTTGTTTTGTCTTTGGAATTCTGTTATTTTGCGCGTTTTTTGACATTTTGGCTTTCTTTGTTTGCATGTGATGGCCGGTTGAGGATGGGGACCAAAGGAGAGTCGAGGGAACGGTGCGGCTTCGGGGTCAAGCCTCTGACGTGGACGCTGGTGATCCCTTCGATCGGTGAGGTGAGGATCTTGACGGTCTGGAGCTGAAGAGACTAGAACTCGCGCGCGTGGAAAACTTAAGGATCGTGCATGCCGAAGTTGGAGAGCCGAGCATGGTCCACACGCGCGGTGGATGTGATCTCGGTCGTTCGATGCATTGTAACACCCGTGTTTTGGGCCTAGGAGTTAACCAGGTTTATAGTTCGAGTCAAATGAAATTTAATTAAATTAATTCAACTCTAAATAATGACCTAATTGAGCTTTGGAAAAAGGGGAGGGACTTATATTGTAATTTGACCCTAAAGTCTTAAAAAGCAAGACAACTTTGAGACAAAAGTTGTCATCTTCCTCCCAAAAGCTTCCCAACGTTAAAATGGAGTAAAACCCCATTTTCAAAAACCTCTCAAGCTAAGTTACTATTCTATTCCATATCTCCTTCAATTCAAGGTGTTTTTCAAAGGTAATTATGTTTTCTTAATCTCCTCTTTATCCTCTAACTATCTATAGTCTTAGATTTCAAAGTTATGGAGTTTTGGAAATTAGGGTTTATATCAAAGTTTGGATTTTTAAGGGGGTTTTCCGATTTGTTTTAATAAATTGTGTTGGGGTTTTGTTTAATCATGATGAAATACACATTATATATCAATTTGGTTGAGTTTTGATGAAAATTCGTAGTAGGTCCTTAGGGCAAATTTTGAGGTATTAAAACTTGGGTTTTTGGTGGGTTTTAGGTTGAAAACTAAGGGATGATGGTTAGGGTATGTTAGGAGGGTGATTTGGGATGTTTTGGAGGTCATTTGGTGTTTGGAAATGGGTGTTTCAGCCAAGAGTTGTTGGAGTACGAAAATTGAGTTTTTGGGAGATTATGTGGTTTGGGAATTTGTGGAATTTGGCTTGTGTTTGTGAAGTAAGTTGATGGTTGAGTTTAGCATTGAATTGTGGTGTAATAAGTGTGTTTTGTTTGGCTAGAAGCAAGAGGAAGCGTTGAAGAGGCTTTGGGACCGAATCCGGGTTCGTAGGAGGATTGTTTCGATTTGCTAAGGAAGGGCGGTGAGTGGTTTCAACTTGTTTTAAGTTTGGTTCGAGTATGTGTAGTGGGAGTGTGTGAAGTGTGCTTGGTAGGCCACTTATAGTTAATTCAAGTTGTTGATTTAACCTTTGATATCCATAAATGCATTTATGCTTGCTTAACTATGCTATTGTGATTGTGGTTGATTGGTGTAAGTTTATCTTGATATGCATCTATGAGATTGAGCATGAATGTGGTTGATGATATATATATAATGTGATTATGATAATTGGCACTAAAATAATTACCGGTTGTAAATGATCGATCATTAGGATAGTGTGCACACAAATTGAGTCAAAACGTACGTGGCCTTGATGGCGTTAAGTCATCAAGGAGGAGTACGGTGATGTAACATTCCACCGGAAGCTTTTTATACATTTCTACGGGATGATGAATGGAATCCCATCCGTAGGGCATGTGGCGATGAGTGGAATACCGCACATGCAAGGTCCGGTGATGAGTGTAATCCCACCGAGGTAAAGTGTTGTTGAGGTTTAAATCCGCACAATCGGGGTAATTAAAGTGGTCAATTAACTTGTTCATACATTGTGATAATGTGATGTTGATATATGTTGGTGATATATGGTGTTGCTATATGATGTTGATATTGATAATTGAGCTTGGTAGGATCGAGAAACCATATATGCCACTTGTAAGACTAGCTAAGTCTACTTGATTATATGCCTATGTTTGATGTATGAAAGATCAGGAGTAACATGCTTGAACCCTGCATTGTTGATGTTTTCCGTTTTAGAGCACCCTCACTAAGCTATTAGCTTACGCTCTCAATGTTCAACAATGCAGATCATTAGCGTGGTGTTAGCTCGAGGCAAGGCGAGAAAGGCTTTCCAAGTTTGTCGCTCAAGTACGGTTATCAATTTTTGTATTAGCTAGCAATGTGGCAAGGGTTTTTGTATGAGCTTTATATGACTCATTGATATACTGATGTTTTGGATTGTAAGGCATGTGATACTATGATGAATGTTGGTGTGTGATGGCATGCTTTAGATGCTTAGGTTGCCTTGTGTATGAGTGCAAACCTCTTGTGTTGAATTGTGCCATTTGGGCCCTTTTGAGCTTTATGTATGACCTTAAATGCTGAAATTGCTCTTTTGTTAGAATGTCATGTTCGAATGCCTCGACTTATGTTGGTTGCTACCTATGGCTCATGTATGATTGCTTAAATGTTAGTATGTGCAAGTCTTATGAGTGTTAATTCATGCCTTTGGTCCTTTGTAAACTCTTATGTACGTCTATGTATGATCTTGGTGTTCTTTTTCCCTAGGAAGTCTCTAGAGTTGGGCAGTAAGTGCTCCCCTGCACTAGGGTTTCGAAACTATGGGTAAGGTTTCGAAACCTTTGCAGAGATCTGGGATTCCAGACCTTACTGCCAGCCTAAGTTTCAAAACCTTTAGGGAAAGTTTCGAAACCTTTGCAAAACTGGGATTCCATACCTCACTGCCAAGCTAAGTTTCGAAACCTTTGAGGAAGGTTTCGAAACCATGGTTGAGGGTTTCGAAACCATGGGTAAGGTTTCGAAACCTTTGCAGAAATCTGGGTTCCAGACCTTACTGCCAGTCTAGGTTTCAAAACCTTTTAGGGAGGTTTCGAAACCTTCATTTAAAAATGCACTGTTTTGACTTGTTGGCCTTTTTAAAGTGAAAAACGCATAGGTATTAAGATGCCTTTAGACAAGATTAAAAATTGGGCTGTTTGAATGTGGTTTGGGGTTCGTATGTGACAAGATAAAAATGAAAAAAAAAATATAGGGTTGCTAACCGAGGGGGAACCCTTTGGGTTTCGCTTCGGTTTTCCCCGTGTGGCCCACTCGGACCGGTCATCCGGCCAGACCGGGTCGAGGGGGTTACATTTGTTGGTATTAGAGCCTGAGGTTACCGAGACCTCGGGCAGGTAAGTGAGGTAAGCTTAATGTGTTAAATGATTGTGTTGTTCGATGCATGCCTTGCCATGAATTTTTGATATTTGAATGTTCGCATGATGTTTGAAGCATGAATTGTTGTCTGGTGTAGAGTGTGTGCACATTGCTACTATTACTTAATTGAAAGGATTTTTGATAAAAATGAGTACTTGAGCACTATTGGGCCCTTGCTTTGACTAACGTAATCCCTACTTGTTTGTTGTTGTAGTTATTTCCTTGCTAGCTGAACCATGAGACCACGTGGGAGGCCTAGGATGGTTCGTCCGGAACCACGGGCAGAGGCTCCAGGAGTAGAGCCAGTAGTTAGAGTTGAGGCTCAAGTGGGAGAGCCTGTGGTTGGGGTTGGAGCTCCTCCACCACCTCCACCACCACCACCTCCTCCACCGGGAGCGGGAGGTGAGGTCGGGGCCGAAGGAGAGGGACCACAAGGTGGCCAAGGTGGCCAAGGACCGGCCGGGATTGATTTAGCTCCGTTGGTTCAGGCAATAGCCGGGGCATTTCAGGCTGCAGTAGCTGGGGGTCAGGCAGCACACCATCAGGGTGAGGGCACCGGGTTACCTTTAGAGAGACTTCGGGGCCTTGGGGCCGAAGAGTTCAGAGGTGCTACTCCAGAGCGATCAGAGTTATGGTTTGAGAAGACTGTTTGTATCCTTGCTCAGATGGGATGTACTGGTGAGCGCAAGTTGGGATGTGTTGAGTCTCTGCTTCAGGGTGATGCCTACACTTGGTGGGTCACCATTACTACGGGTATGGATGAGGCCGAGATCACCTGGAGTTCTTTGAGACAGCATTCCGGAAGAAGTATTTGAGTCTGCGATACCTCGATGAGAGGAAAAGAGAGTTTATGGCCTTGCTTCAGGGGAGTATGTCCGTGACCGATTATGAGATCCGATTTGTCAGACTGAGTCAGTATGCACCTGAGCTTGTACCTACTGAGGTGGAGCGTTGTAACCGCTTCCGTTATGGGCTGAGTGAAGAAATCAAGACATATACTCTAGCTTCAGATTACACTGATTTTGATGTCTTGGTCTCGAGGGCCAAGGACTTGGAGCACAGTTTGAGTTTGACCAGGCGGTCAGGTTGATCTAGTTCGGGTAAGAGGTCCAGTAACTTTGATAGAGGTGATGCCAAGAGGCATCGGGACAACAGACATCATTTTGATCATAGGCGTGGTGGCGGTAACCACGGTAGGGGCCATCAGGGTCAGAGAGCTGGTGGGAAGTTGCCCACATGTGATACTTGCGGGAGGAACCACACCGGTGAGTGTTGGGGAAATTTTCATTCTTGTTGGAGTTGTGGTGCTAGAGACCACATTAGGCGTGACTGTCCACATCAGGTGGGACAGGCACCAGCTCAGGCTCCTATTAGAGCCAATGACTTTCAGAGAGGCCGCGGGCGCGGTAGAGGTAACTTCCAGCCGAAGAACGATGGCCAGAGGAATTTAGCACATGTAGTTGCAGTCCAACCAAAGGGCGGAGGACAGGCCAGGGTTTACGCTCAGCGAGGAGAGCAGCATGACACCGATGTGATCGCAGGTAACTTCTCGATACAGTCTTTGGGTTTGCTTTCTTTGATTGACTCTGGGTCTACACATTCCTACATATTGAGTGAGCATGCACAGTCTTTGAATTTGCCTTGTGAGATGTTAGAGGTAGGAGTTAGTGTTACTAGTTCCTTTGGGGACACGGTAGTAGTTAGGAAGATGTATCGAAGGTGTCCGTTGATGGTTCAGGGGCACGTGTTTCCAGTGGATATGATGGATCTTCCTTTCTATGGTTTTGATGTGATTCTGGGTATAGACTGGCTCACGGAGCATAGAGCTAGGATAGATTTTGAAACTAAACGGATTTCTTTGAGGCTCACAGATGACTATGAGATTGTAGTGGTGGGTGAGAACATGAAGTTCTTGTCCAATGTGGTTTCAGTGTTAGAGGCTAAGAGATTGGTTGAGTTGGGGTGTGAAGCATACTTAGCATATGTGATGAACCATAACATGAGTGAGGTTAGACCTCAGGACATCCGGATAGTATGTGACTTTCCTAGTGTGTTTCCGGAAGAGTTGCCAGGGTTACCACCGGACAGAGAGGTAGAGTTCAGCATTGAGACTTATTCTGATTCATCTCCTGTTTCGATTGCTCTGTATCGTATGGCACCGAAAGAATTGAAAGAGTTGAAGACTCAGTTGCAAGAATTGACAGATAGAGGTTTTATTCGACCTAGTTCTTCACCTTGGGGTACACCGGTTTTGTTTGTGAAGAAGAAAGATGGAAGCATGAGAATGTGTATAGATTACAGACAGTTGAATCAGTTGACAGTGAAGAATAAATATCCGTTGCCTAGAATTGATGACTTGTTTGATCAGTTGAGAGGAGCATCGGTCTTTTCGAAGATTTATCTGAGATCAGGTTATTACCAGCTAAAGGTAAGAGAGGTTGATATACCGAAGACGGCCTTTAGGACTAGGTATGGACATTATGAGTTCTTAGTCATGCCTTTTGGGTTGACTAATGCACCGGCAGCTTTCATGGACATGATGAATAGGATTTTTCATCAGTATCTAGATCAGTTTGTAGTTGTGTTTATTGATGACATCTTGGTGTACTCGCGAACTGAAGAAGACCATGACCGACACTTGAGACTTGTTTTGAAGACTTTGCTAGATCATCAGTTGTATGCGAAGCTCAGCAAGTGTGAATTCTGGATCCGAGAGGTAGTCTTCTTAGGACATGTAGTGTCAGCCGATGGGATTAGAGTCGATACGAAGAAGATTGAGGCCATTGTTGAGTGGAAGCAACCGAAGTCTATGACAGAGGTACGTAGCTTCCTAGGCTTAGCCGGATACTATAGGAGGTTTGTAGAGGGTTTCTCTAAGTTAGCCGCTCCATTGACACAGTTACTTCAGAAGAGTGTTCAGTTTGAGTGGACAGATGCAAGACAGAGAGCCTTTGAGAAATTGAAAGAAGCTTTGACCCAAGCACCGATCTTGATTCAGCCTGAGTCCGGGAAGAACTATGTAGTCTACAGTGATGCTTCTTATTTAGGGCTAGGATGTGTTCTTATGCAAGATCGGAGAGTAGTGGCTTATGCCTCAAGACAGTTGAAGACCCATGAGCGCAACTATCCGACCCATGACATAGAGTTAGCTGTAGTTGTGTTTGCTCTGAAGATTTGGAGGCATTATTTGTACGGTGAGAAATGCACAGTGTACACCGATCACAAGAGTTTGAAGTACATTATGACTCAGCGAGATTTGAATCTCAGACAGCGTAGGTGGTTAGAACTGCTAAAAGACTATGATCTTACCATTGAGTACCATCCGGGTAAGGCCAATGTAGTGGCCGATGCATTGAGTAGGAAGATGGCCGTAGACTTGAGAGCTATGTTTGCTAGATTGAGTTTGTCCGGAGATGGTGGCTTGATAGCTGATCTTCAGGTTCGACCTACTCTAGGTCAGTTGATTCGAGAGAAACAGCTCTTAGATAGATCTTTGGCTCCTCACGTGCAAGATATAGCCGAGGGTAGATCTTCAGATTACAGTTTCAGCATTGATGGGGTTTTGTGTTTCAAGGATAGAATAGTTGTGCCAGAAGACAGTGACTTGAGACGTACGATCTTGACTGAAGCCCACAGTAGTCCGTTTGCTATGCATCCTGGAAGTACGAAGATGTACCGTGATTTGAAGAATGAGTACTTTTTGGTTGGCTTGAAGAGAGATGTAGCCGACTTTGTGAGTAAGTGCTTAGTGTGTCAGAGAGTGAAGGCGGAACATCAGGTTCCCTCAGGTTTGTTACAGCCGTTGAGAATTCCGGAATGGAAGTGGGAGAACATCACCATGGATTTTGTTTCGGGTTTGCCTTTGACTCCTACGAAGAAGAACTCAGTTTGGGTGATAGTAGATCGTTTTACGAAGTGTGCTCACTTCTTGGCAGTCAACACTACATACACCTTAGATAGACTGGCCGACTTGTACATTGGTGAGATTGTGAGACTACATGGTGTGCCGAAGTCCATCGTGTCAGATAGAGATCCGCGGTTTACTTCTAGATTTTGGGAGTGTCTGCATACAGCTTTGGGTACCCGTTTGAACTTCAGCACTTCTTATCATCCTCAGTCAGATGGTCAGTCAGAGAGAGTTATTCAGATCTTAGAGGATATGCTGCGATGTTGTATCATTGACTTTCAAGGTACTTGGGAGAGGCATTTGCCTTTAGTAGAGTTTGCATACAATAACAGCTTTCAGTCGAGCATTCAGATGGCTCCGTATGAGGCCTTGTATGGCCGAAAGTGTAGAACTCCAGTTTGTTGGGCCGAAGTGGGACAGAAATTGTTACCTATGCCGGATTTGCTCAAGGGGACAACCGACAAGGTAAAATTGATTTGTGACCGTTTGAAGGCTGCTTCGGATAGGCAGAAGTCCTATGCCGATTTGAAGAGAAAGGAAGTTGAGTTTTCAGTGGGTGAGAAGGTATTCTTGAAAGTATCTCCGTGGAAGAAAGTGATGAGATTTGGCCGAAAGGGAAAGTTGAGTCCGAGGTACATAGGACCGTATGAGATAGCGAAGAGGGTTGGTCCGGTTGCTTATCAGTTGCGTTTGCCATCCGAGCTAGAGAAGATTCACGATGTGTTCCATGTTTCGATGCTTCGTAAGTATAGGTCCGATCCATCACATGTTATGCCCGTAGAAGAGATTGAATTGAATCCGGATTTGACTTATGAAGAAGAGCCCGTTGAGATCTTAGCTTCTGACAGTAAGGTGTTGAGGGGTAGATCGATTGAGTTAGTGAAGGTGCGGTGGCAACGTAGAGGTGTGGACGAGGCTACTTGGGAGAGGAAGGAGGATATGGAAAAGCAGTTTCCACATCTCTTTTAGCCAGGTAATTTCGGGGACGAAATTTCCTTAAGTGGGAGAGAGTTGTAACACCCGTGTTTTGGGCCTAGGAGTTAACCGGGTTTATAGTTCGAGTCAAATGAAATTTAATTAAATTAATTCAACTCTAAATAATGACCTAATTGAGCTTTGGAAAAAGGCGAGGGACTTACGTTGTAATTTGACCCTAAAGTCTTAAAAAGCAAGACAACTTTAAGACAAAAGTTGTCATCTTCCTCCCAAAAGCTTCCCAACGTTAAAATGGAGTAAAACCCCATTTTCAAAAACCTCTCAAGCTAAGTTACTATTCTATTCAATATCTCCTTCAATTCAAGGTGTTTTTCAAAGGTAATTATGTTTTCTTAATCTCCTCTTTATCCTCTAAATATCTATAGTCTTAGATTTCAAAGTTATGGAGTTTTGGAAATTAGGGTTTATATCAAAGTTTGGATTTTTAAGGGGGTTTTCCGATTTGTTTTAATAAATTGTGTTGGGGTTTTGTTTAATCATGATGAAATACACATTATATATCAATTTGGTTGAGTTTTGATGAAAATTCGTAGTAGGTCCTTAGGGCAAATTTTGAGGTATTAAAACTTGGGTTTTTGGTGGGTTTTAGGTTGAAAACTAAGGGCTGATGGTTAGGGTATGTTAGGAGGGTGATTTGGGATGTTTTGGAGGTCATTTGGGTGTTTGGAAATGGGTGTTTCAGCCAAGGGTTGTTGGAGTACGAAAATTGAGTTTTTGGGAGATTATGTGGTTTGGGAATTTGTGGAATTTGGCTTGTGTTTGTGAAGTAAGTTGATGGTTGAGTTTAGCATTGAATTGTGGTGTAATAAGTGTGTTTTGTTTGGCTAGAAGCAAGAGGAAGCGTTGAAGAGGCTTTGGGACCGAATCCGGGTTCGTAGGAGGATTGTTTCGATTTGCTAAGGAAGGGCGGTGAGTGGTTTCAACTTGTTTTAAGTTTGGTTCGAGTATGTGTAGTGGGAGTGTGTGAAGTGTGCTTGGTAGGCCACTTATAGTTAATTCAAGTTGTTGATTTAACCTTTGATATCCATAAATGCATTTATGCTTGCTTAACTATGCTATTGTGATTGTGGTTGATTGGTGTAAGTTTATCTTGATATGCATCTATGAGATTTAGCATGAATGTGGTTGATGATATATATATATATAATGTGGTTATGATAATTGGCACTAAAATAATTACCGGTTGTAAATGATCGATCATTAGGATAGTGTGCACACAAATTGAGTCAAAACGTACGTGGCCTTGATGGCGTTAAGTCATCGAGGAGGAGTACGGTGATGTAACATTCCACCGGAAGCTTTTTATACATTTCTACGGGATGATGAGTGGAATCACATCCGTAGGGCATGTGGCGATGAGTGGAATCCCGCACATGCAAGGTCCGGTGATGAGTGTAATCCCACCGAGGTAAAGTGTTGTTGAGGTTTAAATCCGCACAATCGGGGTAATTAAAGTGGCCAATTAACTTGTTCATACATTGTGATAATGTTATGTTGATATATGTTGGTGATATATGGTGTTGCTATATGATGTTGATATTGATAATTGAGCTTGGTAGGATCGAGAAACCATATATGCCACTTGTAAGACTAGCTAGGTCTACTTGATTATATGCCTATGTTTGATGTATGTAAGATTAGGATTAACATTCTTAAACCCTGTATTGTTGATGTTTTCCGTTTTAGAGCACCCTCACTAAGCTATTAGCTTACGCTCTCAATGTTCAACAATGCAGATCATTAGTGTGGTGTTAGCTCGAGGCAAGGCGAGAAAGGCTTTCCAAGTTTGTGGCTCAAGTACGGTTATCAATTTTTGTATTAGCTAGCAATGTGGCAAGGGTTTTTGTATGAGCTTTATATGACTCATTGATATATTGATGTTTTGGATTGTAAGGCATGTGATACTATGATGAATGTTGGTGTGTGATGGCATGCTTTATATGCTTAGGTTGCCTTGTGTATGAGTGCAAACCTCTTGTGTTGAATTGTGCCATTTGGGCCCTTTTGAGCTTTATGTATGACCTTAAATGCTGAAATTGCTCTTTTGTTGGAATGTCATGTTCGAATGCCTCGACTCATGTTGGTTGCTACCTATGGCTCATGTATGATTGCTTAAATGTTAGTATGTGCAAGTCTTATGAGAGTTAATTCATGCCTTTGGTCCTTTGTAAACTCTTATGTACGTCTATGTATGATCTTGGTGTTCTTTTTCCCTAGGAAGTCTCTAGAGTTGGGCAGTAAGTGCTCCCCTACACTAGGGTTTCGAAACCATGGGTAAGGTTTCGAAACCTTTGCAGAGATCTGGGATTCTAGACCTTACTGCCAGCCTAAGTTTCGAAACCTTTAGGGAAGGTTTCGAAACCTTTGCAAAATCTGGGATTCCAGACCTCACTGCCAAGCTAAGTTTCGAAACCTTTGAGGAAGGTTTCGAAACCATGGTTGAGGGTTTCGAAACCATGGGTAAGGTTTCAAAACCTTTGCAGAAATCTGGGTTCCAGACCTTACTACCAGTCTAGGTTTCGAAACCTTTTAGGGAGGTTTCGAAACCTTCATTTAAAAATGCACTGTTTTGACTTGTTGGCCTTTTTAAAGTGAAAAATACATAGGTATTAAGATGCCTTTAGACAAGATTAAAAATTGGGCTGTTTGAATGTGGTTTGGGGTTCGTATGTGACAAGATAAAAATGAAAAAAAAAAATATAGGGTTGCTAACCGAGGGGGAACCCTTTGAGTTTCGCTTCGGTTTTCCCCGTGTGGCCCACTCGGACCGGTCATCCGGCCAGACCGGGTCGAGGGGGTTACATGCATTCCCGATCCAAGGGCTATGGTTGATGCGGCGTCAAGGCAAATTAAGGCTTCTTCCATCAGGGGCCATCTGGACCGTTCGATCAGCAACCCTTGATCTAACGGTCCAGATGCGGCTGCGCACAAAAACAAAAGTGAGGGCCATCATATTAGGGTTTTATGTTTAATTAACAGATTAGGGCTTGGGCTAATTCGGGCCTTAAGGATATACAATATGTATATTTTTGGGTTTTATGTAAATGGACTCTAGGCTTTAATTATTTAATGTTAATGGGCTGATTTATTTAAACTGTCTTATGATTAATTAATTTTTGGGTTTTCAGATTTATAATAATAATAATAATAATAATAGAATGTAAACATAGTAATAATAACAAGATATAAAGGATATTAATATAATATACTAATATTTTAGGTTTTTATAAAATAGTATAACATACATATATAAACTAATTTAATTTAAACAAATCCCACAACACACATATATTTTTATTTAGATAGTAACAACATATGAAAAACCCAATTACTTATAAAAATAAAAGACGGGTCTACTCGGACAAAATTAATGATTACATAAAAAAATCCTGAAACATAGAGAAAAAAAATTAAACTAAATAAAATTGAGTTAGGACTAAATAAATCATAATCACTTTTTTATATAATTTTTTATAAATGAATATGTTTGTTTTATACAATCAAAACTAATTCATCGAGAGATGAAATATTGTGTCAAAATCTCTAACGATTAGTTGATATGGTGTGATAAGATGTCAAACCTTACGTAAAGTCGAATATTTAAATTTAAGTTACGGATGAAATAAATTGAGTTAAAAAGGTCGTCCATAATAAAGTTCTACAATTTTTAAATCAAATTAATCTACCAATAAAATTTATTTTAATACTCCACCATGCTAAATCAAACCTTTGAGCAACAAAAAAAAAGTGTCAATAAAACAATTAGATGTGGTGTAGTGGTTGCTCACTTCATCTCTCAACCATGAGGTTAGGGATTTGATCTCTACTCATGAGAATGGAGTATATTTCATGGCTAGCCGTTTACCTCTTAGTGAGAGCACCCACGAGGAATGGAGTCAAATGGAGAGGGGGACAACCCCAACTTTGAATAGGTTAACTGTTTTAAAACCTTTGCAATTAGGTCTTTGCCCCTCCCAAAAAAATTTAGTTTATTGTTTTTTTAAGACCCTTTAAATTAAAATTAATGAAATTAAGCTTTTACCCCTCATTTTTCTGGTTTAATAAGACCCTTCAATTTTAAAATTAGTGAAATAAAATAGGCTTAAAGGTCAAATTGGTCTTCAACGAAAAATCAAAAAACAATTAAGCTCTCATGAAAATTTTGCACTCAATTTAGCCCTCATAATTCAAATTACATTCAATTTGACCGCTCCGTTATTTTGACCTCATTGACCGTTAATGTCCTCTAACAGTAAAAGATATAAGAACACATGGCACGCTTTGAACGTGCCACGTCATCAAAATAATTTTTTAAAAATTTAAAAAATCTAAAAAATTATTAAAAATTTGTTAAAATTCATAAAATTGTAAAAATTAAAAATATTAAATTAATTTATTTTTTTCTTATTTTCCTTTAATTTTTTAATAAAAACATAAAATAATATTTTTTTTCTAAAACCCCCCAAAATATCATTTCTTTTAGAAAAGCCTCATAAATAGCTAAATCAAGCATTAGAACTTATTCAAAATTTGGGGATTTTTTAAAATTTTTGAGGATTTTGGAATGTAAGGTTTGAATTTGAGAATGTAGGATGGTAAATTTAAACTGATTTGAGAATTTTTTTTAATATAGGTTAGCGTTTTAAATTTTAGGTATTTTAAAATTTTGGGGTTTTATAATTAAAAATTATATATTTTTTAAATATTATTTCATTATAATATATATTTTATAATAATTATTACAATTATGTTGAGTGGATCAATGGATTGATCAAAGTCAAGAGAGGGTGAATTGGGTTTTTAAAATTTGTTGGAGAAAGTGGAATAGTAAAAATTGAAGAACAAGACAATTTAGAGTGGTTCAAGTTCTAAATGAACTCTACATCCATTACCTTAGCTACCACTAAGGATTTTCCAACAATCCACTAATTGCTCTTCCCCTTTTCAAGGCTTAGGAGGTAATTTTTACAATACCAGTCAAATTTTCTACCCAAAATTTGACCAAATCCTCACAAGGATACAAAGAAGAATTTAAGGCAAGAAAGATATCTCTCAATACAAGTTTGCCCCTTTAAATACAAGCACTCAGCCCAAATTTAAATACAAGATAAGAATTAAACACAACATAATTTGAGATTGTACAAGAGATAAGAAATTAAGCACTTTGAGCTTGGATTTTTGTAAAGATGTTTCTTTTGGATGCAATAGTTGTTGCTAGTCTTCAATTGGCTTCATTTTATACTTTCTCCATTAATTCTAGTCGTTTGGGTGGTTAGGGTATTGAATATAGCCATTGGGACCCTCTCTTTCCACCATAAATGTAATTCTGCAGCCTACTGTATCGGTACACGGGGATCCGTATCGATACATGTCTCAAAACAGAAAGAGCCATTTCACAATTACAAGAGGGGCGTATCGATACGCGTGTAAGCGTATCGGTACGGGATAGGGATATATTTCGGTACGAGTAAGACCGTATCGATACCATTATTCTCACAAAGCTCACTAAAAGTTTTCATATCGATACGACAAAGGGCGTATCGGTACGGGACAACCAACACTTTAAAATTTTGTTACCTAACAATCTGACACCAACGGTAAAAAACATTAAAGGCTTTCGAATTTAAAATTCCATTAAAACCGTATCGATACGGGTGTCACCGTATCGGTACGCCATTCAAACTCCTTCAGTTTTTACAGAGAGATCGTATTGATATAGATTCAATCTGTTTTGATACGTTGTTTCGATACGATAAGGGGCGTATCGAAACACGTTTTTCCAGTGACCAAGTTTGGTAAAAAGGTATCGATACGGCTAGAAGCGTAGCGATACGCATATGCGATTTTCAATAATTTGGCCTTGGAACACTTAGAAAATATTTTGGAGTTTGATTTTTTCAAACTAGATTAAAGCCTTGTTGATTTGAAACCTTTTGGGGACTTAAAAATCTTTTTCAAGTTTTCAATTTAATCCTTAAAACACTTTGTTATATCAAAATCAAACATAAGTTTTACAAATTATTTTTTATATTTTTTGATTTTATGTAAACAAATGTTTTTTTATAATTTTATTCATAATTTTAATTTTTTACACATTTTATTTTTTTAGATTTTTCTTGAGTTTTAAATAATTAAATATATATATCAATTTTTTATAATTTTATTTTTTTCCAGATTTTTTAAATATTTTTTTAATTTTAAATATATTTTTTTAAATTTTTAAATGATATTTACGGGTTTGATGATCTAGCACGTCCAGAGTGTGCCGCGTGTCACCATCATAATAATTAATTTTTAGTTAATGGTCAACTTAACTGTCAATTTAACAGAAGAGCTAAATTGATAGCAATTTGAATTTTGAGGGCCTAATTAATCTTAATTTGAATTTTTGAGGGCTTAATTAAGTGAATTTTTTTTATAAAGGCTTAATTAGTTTTTTAATTTTTCATTGAGGGTTAATTTAACCTTTAAGTCAATAAAATATTAATTTTCTTGACAGTGGACACCTTTGATCAAATAAAAAAAGGGTAAACTATCTGTTTGACCACCAATCTATTGGGAAAGTTTTAAAATGACCACCATAGAAAAAACGCGTCATTTGACTACCCAAACTATTAAAATGGGATCAATTTGGCCACCTGCCGTTAAGAGGCTAACGGAAGGTGACGTGGCAGTTAAAAAATTAAAGGTATAATCACACATTTGATCCTTACTATTTACACATTTTTTCAATTTAGTCCTAATTTTAAACTAATAAAATAAATTAATTAGATGGTGACACGTGTCAACACCTTATTGGAGGAATTTAATTATTTATATTTGATTAATAAATTATTTTTCTCCTCCAATCAGGTGGTGACACGTGTCACTAATTAGAGGAGAAAAACAAAGTTAAGCACAAATACCATCCAGGGGAATCGAACCTGGGTGGTGTAGGTGCAAAAGCAGTGGCTAAGCCACTGCACCAAGCACAATTTTGTGCTTTAAAACACCAAATTCAATATATATATCAGTATCATCAGTTTTAATTTCCCCATTTCCAATAAAACATGCATTTAATGATTCATCTTGTAGTGAATTATTCTTCTCCGGCTTGAAGTCGACGAACAGACAGATCCTGCGCTTTTACACCCTTCCCCTTTTGTATTTCCGCAGAGCTATCCGAGAATCCCATTTCTTTCACTCTAATGAAATAACTTAAATGTTGTCCTGACACTTCCAGCAGTGAAGTGGTAATCCTGACACTTCCAGCCATGTCGTCCTTTCACTCCGACCATGGAAACACCTCTTCAAACATTTCCCTTAAGTAGGACCAGTTAACATCTTCTAACATTATGTATAGATCATCATCATCAATGGTAAGAAAAAACAACTTGCCTCCCTAACCCCTAAGTATCCAATCTAGTCAGTAGTCATGTCGTTCCTCACGCTGCAAACTGACGCCATTTTTCCTACCAACCATCTCCTGAATCTCCATAATTCTTCATTTCCACATGCCCCACAACTCTTTTGAGCTTGCCTTCATCCTTGGTCTGGTTCTTAACCTCAATCGGTGTGTTTTCCTTCCTTCCTTCACCATTTACATTATTTTCCCACTCCTTGTTTCTTCATCACCTCGTTTTCTTTGCTGTTATTTGGTTCCCTTCGTTCGAAATTATTGCCATGGTTTCTATTCACATTAGTTCTAACCTTCCTCCAATAAGTTGATCTACTCCCGAATTTTCCAAAAGAAACTGAAATGCGTGAACCGTAAAGTTTGAAGCCATTCAGTCTATCAATAGCTCTGTTTGCATCCCTTGTGTTGTTGTATCTCACAAAACCGAACCTCTCCCATTTCTGTCTCGTTTATTCGCCACGAAGCTGTCAATAACATCACCATGATACCCGAAAGCTTGGCGTAATCCACTCCAATGCATTGTTGGAGATAAATTTCCAACGAATAGTGTGACTGTCCGGTTGCAGCCTTCTCCCATGATATATATTGAATTTGGTGTTTTAAAGCACAAAATTGTGCTTGGTGCAGTGGCTTAGCCATTGCCTTTGCACCTACACCACCCAGGTTTGATTCCCCTAGATGGCATTTGTGCTTAACTTTGTTTTTCTCCTCTAATTAGGTGGTGACACGTGTCACCACCTGATTGGGGGATGAAAATAAATTTATTAATCAAATATAAATAATTAAATTCCTCCAATAAGGTGTTGACACGTGTCACCATCTAATTAATTTATTTTATTAGATTAAAATTAGGACTAAATTGAAAGAATGTGTAAATAGTAAGGACGAAATGTGTAATTATACCTTTAATTTTTTAACTGCCACGTCACCTTCCGTTAGCCTCTTAACGGCAGGTGGCCAAATTGATCCCATTTTAATAATTTGGGTAGTCAAATGACGCGTTTTTTTCTATGGTGGTCATTTTAAAACTTTCCCAATAGATTGATGGTCAAACAGATAGTTTACCCATAAAAAAAAAAACATGTGCGCACAGTGGCGCTTATAGCCTTATAGCCCCATAGGCCATACCTAACGATGTAACGCGCCAACCAGGCAACCAATATATATATACTTTTTCAGCAGCTACCTGAACTGAACTTCCCACCAACCCAATTTCGTTTTTATTTTTAGTTCACGCATATGAATTATGATCCCGCCTTCACAGTTACCCAACTCACATAAAACTTCTTCTCTTCCATCCAGATTTCCTATTATCTTCACCTCATTGATTCCTTTTTTGTTCACTTTTGAGCTCCTAAACTTTGTTTGAGAAAGAAGGAGATGACGATTTTGTCCGCTTGCGTTTATTGTTTGGTGCTGATACTGTTGTACTCGAGGACACGCGTTGCGGCCAGATCCGATAAGGAAATCCGGGAAATGTTTTACGGCAACGTTGTGAATTCGTCGTCCACTGGTACCGGGGAAGGGAGTACTATTGCCAAGATGTTCGATCGAGTTCTTGAGAAAGAGTTCTCTGAAAATGATCATCCTGAAGGTTAACTTTTTTTTACTGGTTATGATTTATACTTCTAAGTTCTAAATGTTAGTTAGTCCATCTATATGCCGAGGAAAACTCAGGAAGAGAAAAGAACAAACTATTGGATCTTGATTTTATGCTCTACTTCTTGTGGTTTCACCTAATAATGAAGTTTAAGCTACCAGTAAAAGCGCTCATCTATTATATTACAAGTTTACTAGTTTAAATATTGGTGCAAGAACATAGCGATTAAAAAATCTTGATGGAAAGAAATGTTAGGTAATCTGCATGGTTTGAACTTTTGTAGCATTGAATTGGTATTGCTTCGAATTCGAAATTAAGCAACTTAGAGGATCCATTTTCCTTTTATAGATTCTTCTTTCTATCATGTCCCCTAGTTCTCTGTATGATGTAAGGTTTTGTAGTTAATTGATTGAGTAGATAACTTTTTCAAATGCTTTACAATTGATATTCTATTTGCTTTTCTGGGTTTTGTTAGGATCTGATGCAAGCAGTTTCAATACTAGTGTAGCTGATCAGCAAGTAGGTTTGGTTCTCTTTTGAAGCCCATTGCTCCACGTTGAAATCCATTTTCATGTTTTGATTCTACAAAAACTGGACTGTAATGTTTCCTCTGCAGTTTCAGTCTTCTAAGCGTATATTTTTGCCTTTGATCATATTTCTCTTTCTATTCTTTACTACTATTATTTTTTTCACAATTTTGTTTCTTTTTAATTTTTACTAGATACACGGTTTTGGCTTGAGATCAGGTACATAAGTCTGCTTCATTTTTTCTAATCAAAATTCCCCCCCAACTTAGCTAGGCCTCTATATTTAGTGGAATACATAAAACAATCTTTGCGAAGGATATTAGTTATTTATAAACGTAGATCACGGTCGGTAACCAGTTACTGGTTAATGTAATGGCTATTGATTGGGGTTCCTGTAGTTGTTAAGGGGCGTTTGGGTTTGAATATCATGCATATTAGAAGTAGAATATGCCCTTTATTAACTTCTTTCCTAAGTAATTCACTTGCTCTTTGTGTAATGCTTCATTTTGTTCCTGTCTTAAAAAGCTTCCTGATATGGTTTCAGGCTGTCCTGGAGACTGTAGCTAAAATCACTCATGAGAAGACGAAGAGAAATGATACGGGAGAGGCAAAGTATGTCAATGAATTTCTTTTAGGGCAATAAAAATTTTCTTGAATCAAATAATATTTTCTTATTGTATCACTTGACAACTTTTTCCACATTTTAAAATTTTCAACAGTGGCACAAGATCATTCCTGATTCAAGATGTTCTCTCCCTGGAAAATGAAGATTCAGATGAGACAACCACCTTGATTGACAAAAAGGTGGGGACTGATGTTAATTTATTTTCTCTTACGTGTATAGGAAGAATTTATAGTTTTATGTAGGTTGTTTTTATTTTTAATCTAATCATTTAAATTTTCCTTTACTCATATGATGTTAGGATAATGTGTTTGTAATGTCCAATAAAAAATCCAAGTATCCAGTACTCCAAGTTGATTTGAGGTTAGCATCTTCATCTCCTTTATCCTCACATTATCCTGATTTAGTATCTGGTTTTCATAATAGTACAAGCTGGTGGCATTGTAATGGACAATCCTTGAAAACCATTGTTCGCTTGCTTTTTTTACTGCCTTTGAGTTTTGATTTTATGTATATTATACCGCTTGAAATTATGGTTTAATAAATTGTTCAACTATCAAATACAAAGATGCTGCAATATTTTGTGTCACCCTTGTGCAGGTTAATTTCAGATTTGGTGGTTATCATAGTCTCTGCTACCATTGGTGGTATTGTATTTTCATGTTTGGGGCAACCGGTTTGTATTCTACAATTATCATTATTCTAATTAATTTGCATTGAATAGTCATTTTCTTTATCTTGCCTAGCTATATCACCTAAGTTGCGAAAACAGAAGTTGCATTTCTTTACCTTTCCTAAATGTATACTTGTGATAGGTTATTGTGGGCTATCTTCTTGCGGGTTCACTTATTGGACCAGGGGGTCTGAGATTCATTAGTGAAATGGTACAGGTATGGCACTACCAAAAGCTTGAAATTGTTGTTTCTTAAAATCATATGCCTCAATATTTGAGCATGCTTTGTTGTCTACTACTGAGATAGACTCACAGATGGTACCTTTGGAGGGAGCCTTTATGATCCATCTTCCAAAGATGTTGCCTTGGATGATTAGTATATGGTCTTTCATATTGTTATTATTTTGATGATGAGTTATCGACTTATCGTTTCTCCTTATGTAGGTTGAAACTGTTGCACAGTTTGGTGTTATCTTTCTTCTTTTTGCTCTTGGATTGGAGTTTTCTTTGGCAAAGGTAGGATGTTTACTGCTTTGGGGAGTGGGAGTTCTTATTTGTCAGATTCTTTTGCTTGCTTGGAAATGTCTTTCTTAGTTTAGTAAAGCTATGTCCACTAATTCTTGCGCTGCAGTTAAAAGTTGTGGGACCAGTTGCTGTATTTGGAGGACTACTTCAAATTATGACATTCATGTTCTTGTGTGGCATATTTACAGTGGTATGGTGTTTCAAGTACATTTTCTATGTTTCCAATTAAGAACACCAATAAGATGGAGGTTAAATTTAGACATCTCTTGATCTACAGATATGTGGAGCAGATTTGTCTGAGGGTGTATTTGTCGGCTCCTTCCTCTCTATGTCATCAACTGCAGTTGTACTTCTCTATACCATTCCAGGATACTAGTATTTTTCTTTTATTCTTGGTTACTACTTGATGCATCTAAAAGTCATCCATTCTTTTCTTTTATCAGGTTGTGAAGTTTTTAGTAGAACAGAATAGCACTAATACTCTTCATGGTCAAGTTACTATTGGGACTCTTATTTTTCAGGTTAAATAGAAATGATGAAACTATCAACAATTTAATTAGAATTTGGATTCAGAGACTTTATTTATTATGTTGGTTGCATATACATCCATTCCCCTCTCACCTCTGGCTATTTCAGGATTGTGCTGTTGGTTTGTTATTTGCATTGCTCCCAGTTTTGGGTGGTAGCAGTGGCCTGCTACATGGAATGATTTCAGTGGGAAAGTTGTAAGTTTGTTTTTGGTTTTACCACCTGTCAAGTTTTTCTTATACTGATTCTTCCTTTTCACTCCATTCCTCCAAGAAGCAGCTTTTGATCTGTTGCAGTAGATTTGAGATCTAATACTTACTGATGATCAATGTCAGGATGCTGGTATTATCTTTATATCTTACTGTTGCATCATTATTGTCTTGGTCGTTTGTTCCTCGCTTCCTAAAGCTAATGATGCAGATATCATCTCAAGTAACTTTTTAACCCTTTTTTCTCTTGTTCTGTAACTTTATGTTGGTATTCATAAAAAAATATAAGTACATTTTGATTCTATGGTCCAGACAAATGAACTTTATCAGCTTGCTGCAGTGGCTTTCTGCTTATTGTCTGCTTGGGTAAGCATTCTGCTTGCCACGATCCGGACCGCTGTATTACTGCATGCAAAATTTCCCCATTACCCTTTAACACTCTTGAACTTCTTTAATCTTCACAGTGCAGTGATAAGCTGGGTCTCAGCCTTGAGTTGGGTTCATTTGTAGCTGGAGTTATGATATCTACTACTGATTTTGCGCAGCATACCTTAAACCAGGTAAACACTTTCCGATTAGTCTCGAATTAAAAAAAATTAAGGAGGTTGATGCTACATTCTTAAATTTATGTTAGTGTTAATGTTTTTTATTTGACATTGGATACCGTATGCAATCTGCTAAAGGAGATTGAGTCTAGAAATAAGCTAAAAAGCTCAAGTGGCTGAATTTCTTTGTTTATGCAAGATTCTCTCTTTTATAATTCACATTTCTATTCTCATGGAAATGATGGAATCAAAACCTTTTTCTGGATATATGATGTTTTGTGCAATTTATAGGTGGAACCAATTCGCAATCTATTTGCAGCTCTCTTCCTTTCGGGTATCGGGATGCTCATACATGTACATTTTCTGTGGAACCATGTGGATGTATTACTGGCAGCTGTTACTCTAGTTATTGTTGTTAAGACAGCCGTTGCTACTTTGGTCGCCAAGTCTTTCGGATATGGTGTCAGGACATCCTTCCATGTAAGTTTGTCATGTAAATGCACGCCGAATATCTAATTTTCATCACACAATTTGAGCATCATTTGTAATTTGCACGTATATGATATAGGTTGGAGTGTTGCTTGCTCAAATTGGAGAATTTTCTTTTGTTCTTCTAAGTCGTGCCTCAAATCTTCACCTCATTGAGGTACCTATCTCATTCTCGCTCCATAAATTTGTGTCTGGTTGTTTCTTCATGTCATTCGAACATTCATATTCCATGCAAATTCGGACATAGGTGATAGGTACAAGGATATAATTTTCCAAGAAAAACTTTTAAATACATGCAAAAACTTGGAAATTCTCTTTTTTTTTTTAAATATATTTGTGTTAGACACTTATCTGTATCCAACACTCGCATCAAAATTCAAGTAGTAACATAGATCTCAAGAGACAGACTGGAGACTGGTATTAGATCGCAAGAACAGTGACCGAATGAAGACATCATTTGCAGTTAAAATATCTCATACCATTGACATAATTCCTTTGTTTCTTCCATTTTTCTAAATCCAGGGCTTGATTTCTCAAACACTTTCTGATAACTTATACCTTTAATTTCATTATTATTGACTCGAATTTTGCCGATAATGAAGGGAAAGATGTATCTTCTTCTTCTCGGAACAACAGCTCTTAGTCTGGTAACCAAAAAACTACATTTAGAAACTTTACAGTATGCATTTCTTAATCTTCTTGGCTGCAAAACCTACAGCAGCAATGATTACAAATATGATTCTGCAGGTAACAACTCCAATTTTATTCAAATTGATACCTTATGTGATGGACTTGGGTGTTCTTTTGCAATGGTTTCCCTCAGAAAGCAGCTCAAATAATGAGGTCTGATTCGATTTCGTATCACATTACAGAGATTTGCATTGCATTATGCATACACGGATGGATGGATCATGAAAACAGTTGTTTAACTCTAATTTTGCAGGAGAGATGAAGCACACAACAGATTATTGTGACATTTGGTAGGGTATACGGCTACTGCACTTTAGAACTGGGTCATGTGCAAGTATTAGGATTGAAACATCTTCTAACACTGTCATAGTCATCAAATTCCATTGAAAGTCAGGCTGAAAACTTTCGTGTACCTGATTCATTTCTTCATTATTTTTGTGTGTATAGTATGTATGATTTTGTATCTTCTCAAATCTAATCTTTTTGTATCAAAATGGTGTAAGTTTTAACATATAAACAATTGGTGCAAGGTTGCTTCTCGGGTGAGTCTAGGGTGCGGCACCTAATTTAAGGGCGCAACTTAAAATGTTAGAAAACACACAACTTAAAATGTTACGAAACAATCAGATTGTTATGTTTTTTTATAACATTTTAGGTTTCGTATTTTTACGACAAGTTTCAAAACCATAAAACTACAAACCAAGTTTCGAAACTTGTCAAAAAACTACCAACCTAAAGCATCATCGATAAGTATAACATTTTAGGTTGTGTGACAACATTTTAAGTTTCATGTTTTCTAATATTTTTTTTGAAAGGTATTTTTTCTGATATTTCAGTTGTGCTGTTTTTTAACCTTAAATTAGGCTATTGTACCCTACCCTCACTTCTCCACACACACTACACCCTTGTACTTATCTATACCTCTAACTATGTTATTTGAACTTTTCGGTTTTATTTTAAAAAAATATTACATGCTAATATTGTTTTAACATGTATTCAAATATGATTATAACAAGTTAATCGAGTATTAATCTAGTCACCACAATTACATAACAAGTGATCCGAGTAAAAATGAGGATGACATTCATTGTAGGAAATATTAGTTTAAATTGCTCTATCTACAAAATATATATTTTATTAAAGAATTAAGAATATGTATAAACAAATACTACCTTATAATTTATTAAAAAAAATTAAGTCACCACAATTATTATCTCCGTATATAGGAGAGTGCTCGTTCAAACATGCTTTATATTAATTTCATTTTTATTATAAGAGGTTGAGTTTATTTTCAGTTATCTATTATATATAAATAAAATAGTAGGGATAGGTGATTTTTTGTTACAGTTCAAAACATAGAAGAAGAATTATAAAAGAGATGAGAAGATAGAAGAGCAAAGGGAGACAAAGAAGCAAAAAATAGGGGAGAGAAATCAGAAATCCATTCATTCATTCGATAACTTTTTTTTACAGCTCGATAACCCTTTTACCCTACAATTCTGGTCCAAAATTCACCGTTTCACTAAGAAAACAACAAAACGACAATGTTTTGCTTTCTTGACTTAAAAGACCATTACAATACTCCCCCCTTCGAACAATCTTTGTCCTCAAGGATTAAATATAAAAAAATAGCAAGCCAAGTCTTGATTTTCTTCAAATGATTGGACCAAACATTGCTCCAAGCTCTTTTTACCTTAGCTAAACTTGACTTGAGAACTCGCACAAAAGCTTTCAGCTTGTTTTTAAAAATTAAAAACCTGATAGAATCATGTCGAAAAGATGTTACTCTCTTGTACCGCGTTGACGTACGTAGATACTCAATTCCTTGAAATTCTTTTCCCATCCATTGTTGCTTGAGCATTGTCATTGTAGACATTACTATAACCCTTCTCCCGGGATCAAAAATTCTAACATTGTTGCATCGTTCACCACTAGAATCAATTACTGTAAAAGTGTATCTATCACATTTAAATAGTACAAGTTCACATTCCAAAAAGCACAAACCTCTTCTAAGCAAATACATGGTCTCTGACCCACATAGAAAATCACAAGAGAAAACACATTTAGGCAGTCAACTTCACTAGTCTTTAAAGCATCATCGGTTGAAGTAACTATGACATCTGCAATTGCGAATATATTATTATAAATCTGCATCTAGCAGTACCTCAATTGTTGGGCCCTTAAATATACTTTTCCATGGAAAACATCACAGATCCTAAGTGCCACTCGTACATCCCATCCTATTTCTGCATAATTGAGTTTTTTCATATGAGAATTTAGTAAAATGATGCCTTCTGAACTAATGGTCACATAATCTGCAAGGAACATTGATTCTATATCTGGTATAGTAACCCTTACAATTTTCCACTTGTAATAGTCGCAAAGCAAGTTCAGATGTTCAGAGCAGCACATCCTGATTTCATCACTGCAATCATTAAACCACTCTTTACATTTTGCAAACCTTAAGTTTGACATTGGATTTGTTGAGTTCAACAGTGGAAACTGCACTGAGTGAGGTATGCACCCAAAAATTGGTTTAAACCCAACAACGCCACAAAATGATGCAAGCATCCGCACAGATTCTCCACTATCCATACTAAGAAACAATGAAGATTCACCATAACAGAGTCTAACTGCAGAAACAAACAACATGCTTGTAAAGTAGCATGTGTTTCCATCATAAGATTTACCATAATGAGTCAAAAAGCTAACATCAACAACAGGAGCATGATCAAGTTCATCATCAAATGCAATCTTAACCTGGTCTAGCATAGATTCTGTTGAGCCATCTTCTATTAATTTGACATGTTTCCTCGCCTTGGACATGTGAACATTTCTCCGGTTGAACAATGGTAGAGCATCCTTCTCTTGGAATTTATCTGTAGTGATTTTAAACATCTCTTGTGCGTCTTCATTTGTTACATCATCTGCCATTGCTTCTTAATATAATTTCATCCCAAATTCATGAAGATTCAAGTACAAATCAGAATCAAATCTAACATGGTTCTCAAAAGATAAAGCACAGTAGACAATCTCATCCTCTATGTGTGTTCCCTTTTTAGCTTCACCATTCATAACAACCTTCTTCAATTTCTCTTTACTCTTGACCACGTCATCCTTACTTACTCCTTCGTAAGCTAGTTCATGGTCTGGACTAACTTCAATAATATGTCACGGGGCTAGGCTTATATGGCTAGTCTCGTGCGGCACTTGGTCGGGAAAGGACTACGAAAGGGACCAAGTAAGCCTTAAAGTCAAGTCTTGGCTTGGCTAGGTTGCGGAAGCGTTGCGAAGAGAAAGGAAAAGAGATGGCTCGAGTAATTGCCAAAACGAAGAGCCTCGTTAAAAACCCCTCTAAGCCTAGTTAGGGGGAAAAGAGTACTCGACGTTGCTAAGCTTTTATTAATGAAGGAAAAGAGAAAACAAAGGGAATTCAGGATGATTACAAATGAGGGGGTGAGGCCCTTTTTATAGCCTAGCACCTCCCGATCTAACGGTCACTATTGATTACAATGGATGGCCAAGATTGGCCTAAGCTATCTAATGAAGGCAAGAGATTACTATTCATGATTCCTTCCATCTTGGTAGGTCTTCTTTCCTTGTGAAAGGGATTTGATTCTCCATGAATCGAGGGATGAATGGATGCTTGATCCTTGCCTTGAATACCATGGTCAAAGGGGTAGATATTCCCCAAGGAATGGGCTTGAATGGCCATGGATGGTGGAAACTCGGACAGGCCCATAGGTGTGGCTGGACGGGCTGCTTGGTGCTGCTCGGACAGGCCTATGGGTCCTGATGGCCGGGCTGCTCGGTGCTGCTCGGTCAGGCCCTCGGGTGCTGCGCGGACAGGCCCTCGAGTGCTGCTGGGCGGCCTGCTCGGTGCTGCTCGGACAGGTCCTAGGGTGTGCGCGGACAAGGCTGCACGGACAGGCCCAGGGTGCTTGGCAAGGCCCCTCGGGCTGCTGGCTCGGCTGGTTTGTAGCCCCATGGGTGCGGCAGAGTGGGCTAGACGGATTGGGGCCCCGTGGGTGCTGGAAATGGCCCCTAGGTGTGCGGCAGATTGGGCCCTAGGGTGCACCACGGTAACATTCTCCTCCACCGAATTGAGCGACGCCCTCGTCGCTCGTTGGGCTTCGAAATCGGCAATCTTGTCTTCAAATTGCCACAGGTCTTTGTCTAGCTCCCAACTACCCTCGGCTTCGGTTAGACCCTTCCAAAGCACAAAGTATTCGTGCCTCGGTTGGTAGCCTTTGCGTCGAATGACTCGGTCGGCTTCGATGGCTTCGACTTCTCTCTCGAACGAAGTCCTAACTCCAACGGGTGCTCGCTTGGAGATGTTTCTTTCCGGATCTTCCTCGTCCTTGTGATAAGGCTTAAGGACACTCACATGGAAGGCGGTATGAACTTGGATGCTGGACGGCAAGTCTAGCTTGTAGGCCACCTTGCCTACTCTCTTGATCACACGAAATGGGCCTTCATACTTCCTCACAAGAGCCCTGTGAACAGAAGAATTTCGAAGTGTTAGATGAAGTTTAGCCAAAACTAAATCATTTACCTGAAATTCGACGTCGCGTCGCTTCTTGTCGGCCCACTTCTTCATTCGTTTGCTTGCTTTGTGGAGGCAAGTGTTGGCTAAGTCTCTTTGCTCTTGCAAGTCCTTCACTACATGGAAGGCGGCTGGATTTGGACCTTGGTACTTGGTCACGATGGCATCGGGTGTGAGCGGTTGTTGGCCCATCACTATCTCGAACGGACTTTGGTTTGTGGCTTCACTCTTATGCAAGTTGTAGGAGAACTGGGCCACATCTAGCAAGTCGGGCCAATTTCGTTAGGATGCACTGACGAAATGCCTCAAGTAGATCTCCAATAATGCGTTGGCCCTCTCGATTTGCCCATCGAATTGTGGATGAAAACTCGTTGAAAGGTTCAAGGAGGAACCCAACAACTTGAACAACTCGGTCCAAAACTTACCCGTGAACCGAGCGTCCCGATCACTTACTATTGACTTTGGAATTCCCCAAAGCTTCACGACATGCTTCAAGAAAAGACGAGCGGCTTCGTCGGTGGGGCATGTCTTGTTGGCGGGAATGAAGGTAGCATACTTCGAAAATCTGTCTACTACAACCATAATACTTGAAAAGTTATTAACACAAGGAAAACCAATAATAAAGTCAAGAGAAATACTTTCCCATGGTCTTTCCGGTATTGGCAAAGGTTGGAGTAGTCCCATCGGCTTGTTTGCTTCGATCTTGTCTTGTTGGCAAACAAGACAAGTCTTCACGTATGCTTCTACATCTTCATTCATACGAGGCCAATAATAACGCTCATTAAGTAAAGCTAAGGTATGATGCATACCTGGGTGTCCGGCCCACTTCGAATCGTGACATTCCTTCATCAATGTCTTTCGCAAATTGTTGAAGTAGGGGACGAATATGCGTTGGCCTCTTGTGAAGAGAAGGTCATCTTCGACCCAAAATTGGCGTGACTTACCCTCTTTGGCAAAGGTGATTAGATTTCTTTGCGGTGGGATCATGCGTCAAGCCTTCCTTGATGGAATCAAGTAACTCACCACTTGGTTGGCTAATGGAAGCAAATATGGCTTTTCGGCTAAGCGCATCGGCCACGGTGTTGGTCTTTCCGGGCTTGTGCTCCATTGAAAAATCGAATTCCGCCAAGAAATCTTGCCACCTAGCTTGCTTAGGAGACAATTTCTTTTGGGTTAGAAAATAAGAAATGGCAGAATTATCGGTAAAGACGACAAACCTGGAACCCAAGATATAATGTCGCCATGTGCGAAGGCAATGGATGACGGCGGTCATCTCCTTCTCTTGAACGGTGTATCACCTTTCGGTGTCGTTCAACTTCCGGCTTTCGAAGGCAATGGGATGGCCTTCTTGCATCAAAATTCCACCAATGGCATAGTCGGATGCATCGGTGTGGATGATAAATTGCTTGGAATGATCGGGCAAGGCTAGAACGGGCTCACTTACCATGGCTTGTTTAAGCCTTTCGAACGCTTGTTAACAACTTGGACTCCATTCCCAAGCTTTTTCCTTCTTCAAGAGTTCGGTCAAAGGCGTAGCTATGGCGGAGTAACCTTGCACAAATTTACGATAATAGTTAGCTAAACCAAGAAAAGAACGAAGTTCGGTTACCTTAGTCGGCGGTTCCCAATCGTCGATGGCTCGAACTTTGCTTGGATCCATTCGGATCTTACCACCTCCAATGATGTGGCCTAAGAACGGAACTTCTTCTTGAGCGAAACTACACTTTTCGCGTTTGATGTAGAGCTCGTTCTCACGAAGGACCTGCAAAACCTTCCTCAAGTGCATTAAGTGTTCATGAAAAGGCTTACTATAGATGACAATGTCATCTAAGTAGACAACAACAAAGCGATCAAGAAAAGGTGAAAGTACCTTATTCATTAAAGTGCAAAATGTTGCGGGGGCGTTTGTAAGGCCAAAAGGCATTACAAGAAACTCAAAAGAACCATACCTTGTGATGCACGTGGTTTTGGGCTCGTCACCTTCGGCTATGCAAACTTGGTAATACCCCGAACGTAGATCTAACTTTGTGAAGAATCTAGCACTTCCAAGTTGATCAAATAAATCGGTAATTAAAGGAATAGGGTATTTATTCTTTACCGTGAGTTTGTTTAGAGCGCGGTAGTCGACACACATGCGCAAGCTACCATCTTTCTTCATTTGAAAGAGGATGGGTGCTCCAAACGGACCCTTGGATGGGCGAATGTACCCGGCATCCAAGAGCTCTTTAAGTTGCTTTCGGAGCTCTTCTAACTCCGGTGGCGCCATTCGGTAAGGTGTTTTGCTCGGCGGCTCAGCATTTGGCACCAACTCAATGCGATGATCCACCTCACGCTTGGGCGGCAAAGCCTTCAGCAATTCGGAAGGCATAGTGTCCTCAAACTCCACGAGAACACGTTCCACTTCTTCGGGAACTTCTTTGGCTTCTATCGCCTTGTCTTCCTTGAGCACGGCAAGGAAAGACTCTTCCTCCTTTCGCACACCATTGCGGAACTGGATGGAAGACAACATCTTGGATTGGATACCTACATCTCGACTCACGGGGACCAAACATTGTTGGGCGCGATCGAGCACAACCAATACATCGGCAAAGGGCAAGAGAAGTGCATTAATCTTGTCCAAAAAAGATAAACCAACCACAAGATCATAATCATCAAGAGGAATTACCTTAATATCCTCGTGGCCTTTCCAACTACCAAGTTGGATCTCGACCCTCTTTGCAACTCCGGCAATGGGCGCTTCTTTCGAGTTGACCGTCTTAATCCACCCACTCGTCTTCAACACGTTGAGTTTGAGTTTTTGGGCGGCTCCTTCGGAAATGAACAGTTCGGATGCTCCGGTGTCCACAAGTGCACGCAATTGCTTTCCGGCAATCGTGACTTCTACAAACATAAGACCACTTTTGGGCTTGTTAGATAAAGAATTCACTTGGAGATTCTTACAATTGTTCCAAGTTGGGCGGTGGGCTCGTCGTTAACTTTGACGGTATAAAGGCTTGTCTTTTGTGGGTAATTTCGAATATGATGAGGTCCTTTGCAATGGAAGCATTCCAAACCTCGTCTCTCTTGTGGCTTAGTAGATCGGCCTTGTCGATTGTTGTTGGAAGTCTTGTCGTGGTTAACTCTCTCACCTCCGGCTTTGGCATTCTTGTCTCCCCAACCTTTGGATTTTGGCTTTGGTTTGGGCGAGTCTCGCTTTTCGAACTTGGCTATCGCCTCGGCTTCATCAAGGGCATGTGAAAGATCTTTGACACCACGTCTTTCCAACTCCATGTTAGCCCATCGGTTCAACCCATCCATGAAAATTGAGAAGCCTTCATCTTCTCCTAAGTTGGTGATTTGAAGCTTTAACTCGGTGAACTTCCTCACGTACTCATGGATGTTGTTGTCGTGCTTGAGTTGGCGTAGCTTTGAGCGCAACTCTCTTTGAGCATTCTTGGGATAGAACGCTTCATGGATCTCATCTTGAAGCTCTTCCCAAGTTTCTACGGGGATGTCTCTATCGGACTCCTCGGCACACCTGCGTCTCCACCATAAAAGAGCATTGTGAGTAAAATAACTTGAAGCAATATTTACCTTAGTGGATTCACCCACGATGTTGGTGTTGCGGAAATATTGGTTCATGCTCCACAAGAATGTGTCGGTTTCTTGAGCATCTCTCGATCCTTTGAATTCCTTTGGTTTCGGCACATCGGCTAGCACTCTACTCGGGCTTGAAACAACTATGTTGGCTACGACGGACTTATAGATGTTGAGCTCGGCCTTTAGCACATTCATCGCCTTCTCTAGTTCGGTTAGCCCATCTTTAAGAGAACGATTCTCCAACTCCACGGTCTCGAGTCTATCTTTGAGGTCCTGGGAATCATCCTTGCAATCACCACCCCGAGATTCCAACGTATTTAGTCGGTCCTCGACAACATCGAGTCTATCTCTCGACTCATTCGTGTTGTCCTCCAAACGGGTAACTTTGTCTTGCAAGGTTGAGATGGCATCTCTCGAACTACCTCTCTTGGCTTTTCCACCACGAGTTTCCATTGGCTTTGAGGTGCCGTCGGCGGGAGCGTCGCTTGCATTCATCATCTCGAACAAATTCTTCGCTAAAACGTGGCTCAGATACCACTTGTCACGGGGCTAGGCTTATATGGCTAGTCTCGTGCGGCACTTGGTCGGGAAAGGACTACGAAAGGGACCAAGTAAGCCTTAAAGTCAAGTCTTGGCTTGGCTAGGTTGCGGAAGCGTTGCGAAGAGAAAGGAAAAGAGATGGCTCGAGTAATTGCCAAAACGAAGAGCCTCGTTAAAAACCCCTCTAAGCCTAGTTAGGGGGAAAAGAGTACTCGACGTTGCTAAGCTTTTATTAATGAAGGAAAAGAGAAAACAAAGGGAATTCAGGATGATTACAAATGAGGGGGTGAGGCCCTTTTTATAGCCTAGCACCTCCCGATCTAACGGTCACTATTGATTACAATGGATGGCCAAGATTGGCCTAATCTATCTACTGAAGGCAAGCGATTACTATTCATGATTCCTTCCATCTTGGTAGGTCTTCTTTCCTTGTGAAAGGGATTTGATTCTCCATGAATCGAGGGATGAATGGATGCTTGATCCTTGCCTTGAATACCATGGTCAAAGGGGTAGATATTCCCTAAGGAATGGGCTTAAATGGCCATGGATGGTGGAAACTCGGACAGGCCCATAGGTGTGGCTGGACGGGCTGCTTGGTGCTGCTCGGACAGACCTATGGGTGTTGATGGTCGGGCTGCTCGGTGCTGCTCGGTCAGGCCCTCGGGTGCTGCGCGGACAGGCCCTCGGGTGCTGCTGGGCGGCCTACTCGGACAGGCCCTAGGGTGTGCGCGGACAAGGCTGCACGGACAGGCCGAGGGTGCTTGGCAAGGCCCCTCGGGCTGCTGGCTCGGCTGGTTTGTAGCCCCATGGGTGCGGCAGAGTGGGCTAGACGGATTGGGGCCCCGTGGGTGCTGGAAATGGCCCCTAGGTGTGCGGCAGATTGGGCCCTAGGGTGCACCACGGTAATATGCTTGTAAAGTAGCATGTGTTTCCATCATAAGGTTTACCATAATGAGTCAAAAAGCTAACATCAACAACAGGAGCATGATCAAGTTCATCATCAAATGCAATCTTAACCTGGTCTAGCATAGATTCTGTTGAGCTATCTTCTATTAATTTGACATGTTTCCTCGCCTTGGACATGTGAACATTTCTCCGGTTGAACAATGGTAGAGCATCCTTCTCTTGGAATTTATCTGTAGTGATTTTAAACATCTCTTGTGCGTCTTCATTTGTTACATCATTTTCCATTGCTTCTGAATATAATTTCATCCCAAATTCATGAAGATTCAAGTACAAATCAGAATCAAATCTAACATGGTTCTTAAAAGATAAAGCACAGTAGACAATCTCATCCTCTATGTGTGTTCCCTTTGTAGCTTCACCATTCATAACAACCTTCTTCAATTTCTCTTTACTCTTGACCACGTCATCCTTACTTACTTCTTCGTAAGCTAGTTCATGGTCTGGACTAACTTCAATAATACATAAGCTAATCGATCCTCTTGATACTCCATCATCCCATACAACATCATCAACACTTTCCATCCAACAAATCATTCCTTCCACGGTTCTAACTTTTAGTTTCATTTCACCATTCCCCATTAATAATAGTCTAAAACCATAAGGATCATCAACTTCAACAATTCTAGATACAGATCTATAACCACAATCAGGTACAAATAGCCATAAGCAATTCAGAACTAAAGAATGAATTATTTGAATACCAAAGTTGTATATACGAACTTGATACTGACATTCATTTTTCATTACCCGATCCATTACTGCTGTCAATATGTCTAGTGTCTCAAACAGTTTGGACGAATCAATTACCGATGTGTAATCACGTTGAGAATCAAATTCCCCGAAAATATGGGCCGCTCGATCAGTGACTTCTTGATATTTTCGCATGAACGATTCACCGAGCATGTGAGATAATCCGATGTTCACCACTTCAATGTTCGCCGATCGAACTTGCAAGTCATCACTCCCCTCGAAAATTGAGACTTTGTCTCGTGGCAGTTCACTCAGAAATCCATCAGTAGGTTCATCAGAAATAGGTACCTGAGTTTGGTCATCCGAATAAGCTTGGTACCTAATGCCTTCAGACTGCACAGTAGAATCCTCGAAGATGTCGACGTCTGAATATTCAGCCATTGACACAGACAATTCGTCGAACACCTTGACTTCAAAAGAGCCTGTTACCAACAGTTCATGTTCTGCCTCAACCAACTCTATCGGCAATTCACCTTGAACCAGTGGTGGTTCCAACAAATGTTCACGAACATCGCTTTGTGAGATGTCAACACAAAACATCTCACCGACACGAACTTCACCAAATACCTCCGCCGTTTGTACCAACCTTTCATCATCCTGTTGGATTTCACCCGAACCCACCTCTGTGGCAGCAATACATGAATCCAAAATTTGTGTTGGCTCAACAAAATCAGTCAACCCTGCATCGTCATGAAGCTTAATATCGAGCTGACAACAACCGTCGTAAATATTACAGCCCTGAAGAGAATTTCTAGCAGCGATAGCGCCATAACCTTGAAAGTGTACCAAGAACTGAACTTCAATCGAATTCTGAAACAGAGTAATCTTTTGCACAGACCCATAAGGTGAGAAGACCCGATGCAACACGTCTTGAGTAATAGGCCAAATCGCATGGTGGATTGTAACTAAGAGAGTTCGATTGCTGAAAAAACCATCGAACAATGATTTTAAATCCTCACTACACTTAGACAAAAATGAATGGAAACCTTCATCCATGGCCGCGATCGATGGCTCTGATACCTTTGTAATAGTTCAAAACAGAGAAGAAGAATTATAAAAGAGATGAGAAGATAGAAGAGCAAAGAGAGACAAAAAAGCAGAAAATAGGGGAGAGAAATCATAAATCCATTCATTCATTCGATAACTTTTCTTTACAGCTCGATAACCCTTTTACCCTACAATTCTGATCTAAAACTCACCATTTCACTAAGAAAACAACAAAACGGCAACGTTTTGCTTTCTTGACTTAAAGACCATTACATTTTTATCCGAAAAAAAATCGGTTAAAACTTACATCTCTAATATTAAAACATAAATTTTAAACCTTAAATTAAACTTATAATCCTAAATTAAACCGGCACGTGTAACAGGCATTCTAGAAAGAAGGAAAAAGAGAAGCAGACCAGAATCCCCAGTCCGCAGGGATTAAAAGGAACCCAATCAGCACTCCACAACTTGAAGAAATTGTGATTCGCCTCGCTTGACTTCCCAATTCCTAAAGTCAACCGAGTTGTAAAGCAGGGAAAACAATCGGAAGGAAATTTAATCAGCATTTTTCAAAAGCCTTATCAATGGCGGAGCAAGCTGTTAAGCTTCGGTGCCAGCGAATCGGCTGCAACGCTACGTTCACCGAAGACGATAATCCTGAGGGTTCCTGCACTTTCCACGATTCGGTATCCATCTCCTTCTTTAATTTCCCAATTTTAATCTATATTGCACCATTTTTTTTCGTAGTCTATGATTGAGTTTGTAATTTCACTTGGTTACATCGTTTTATTCAAAATTAGATGTCGTATTGACCAGTTACTTTAAATGCCCAAATTAAAATTAGATAACTATTCTACCTCTTGTTAACTAATACTTGGTTTTAAAATACTAAAGAAACCCTACCCTACTTACCCTTTCTTAAGCAGGCCTTTGTTATGCTTAGATTTGTACCCATATTAGCTTTTATTCAAGTAACATTGATTTATGTTAATGGTTTCTTTATGTATAAATAGGAAGTGATAATTTGGGTGTTATCGAAATGAAGGCATAAAATCCATAATCTTTTTATTATTGTTCTAGCCTTTGATTTATTTTGCTTGCATAGTTTTACTCTTGCAATATGATAGTTGTACCATCTATTATCTTTGCAATTTGAATTTAATGTATTCATAAAGAAGCTGTAGTTAACCCTAGATTTGGTTAAATTAATTTTTCCTTGTCCTCCCCATTTCCTCTTATAATTAAATTCATGACGTTTTGCGTTTTCCTGTTATGAATTGTACAAATTTGTGTCATATCACCCTCCCTTCCAGACTTCCAGTTTAAGAAATATTTTGTGGATTTCCGCAGCATGTTTTATAAAACTAGACACGTTTTTCGAGGGTGATATTTTCAGCTTGTATTTACAAGAATGACTTTGCAGTGCCTTTCATGGTTAAATATAGATTTTGGAATGTTATTACATCTTGTGAATCATTCTGATTTTTTTTCCTGTCTTGCATGTTGGGTCGGTTCCTCTGCATGGGTGAATTTATGCAAACAGGGTGTAAGTATAAATTTGTTACACTAAATAATTTTTATTCTTTTGAAAATATCTTTGGTACCATCAGTTTCAGCTGATGCTGCAAACTTCAATTCCTTTTCCAGCCTATATTTCATGATGGAATGAAAGAGTGGAGCTGTTGCAAAAAAAGAAGCCATGATTTCAGCTTATTCCTAGAAATTCCCGGGTAAGTACCTCTCTTAATTCTTTTAGGTCTTGCACTATGATTTGTACTACTTTTCTGAGTAGGTAATAGAGAGAAGGATTGAATGTTTGGGATCTTCTATGGAGAAGGAAGTTCACTGCTTGATAAATTTAATCATTCATTTGCATCTAGTCAATATATATGTTTTTAGTGCAGATGTAAGACAGGTAAGCACACAATGGAGAAGCCAGTGTTGAATAAGCCAGCTGCTACTAAGACTATTCGAACTCCTAGTCCTGTTGTTACTCATTCCACCAGTGCAACATCAAAAGAATCTTGCCCTAGGTGCTCTCAGGGTTTCTTTTGCTCTGATCATGGTATGGTCATAGTTCTTTCTCATGCTGTTTTTCTAGACTATAAAAAAAGTCATGTTATTAGCTATATTAAAAAACTAAAATAGAAAAAAGTATTAGAGTCTTTAGTCTGAACCATGGTTTCTTTTAGAAACCCAATTATTATTAATGGTAGGTTTCCAAGAAAAGCAAAAACATTTAGTGGGTCATGTTGTTCAGTTTTGAGGTTTACATTTTGCACGCAATAATATCCAGAGTATTTTATGTATCTTAGTAGTTGGATATGATTAGTTGTTGGTTTCCGAGTACTTCAGTTTTGGGTTAAAAGTATTTAGGCAGTCCCTACTGTATACTGTAATCCTTGTAGATTTGGTGTTGGTGCAAACAAGTAAAACTGATTTTGATGTTGATGGAAATTCCATCTATATGATGGCATGGATTTCTAAAATCTGACAGCATTAGCTACAACTCAACATTTAGATGGTTTTTCATTAATACTGTTTTCAATTTTACTTGTTTGCACCATATAATGATGAAATTACTCAATTTTAAATTATATAGATTAAATTGTACTTTTACTATAGTACGCTGACTGCTTAGAAACTTTAGCCTAAGTTTTGAGGTTTATATTTTGCAAGCGCCAAGTGTAATATCCGAATATTCTGCGTATCTTAGAATTAGAAATCTTGAGTTGGACCTTTCAGTAGAGAAAGTATGTTGCTATATATCATATAGAGAGTAAAGTTGTGTACTTTGTAGGTTCAGAGCCCAAAGTACTGAACCCCACCCCGGCTGCACCGACTAACAGCAGCAGTGCAGATGTTAAGGAATCTTCTCCTCCGTCCAAGAAGATAGTTGATATAAACCAGCCTCAGACATGCAAAAATAAAGGATGTGGTAAAGCTTTCAAAGAAATAGATAACCATGAGACTGCATGTAGTTACCACCCTGGACCCACTGTTTTCCATGATCGGGTTAGAGGGGTATGGTATATAAGCCTTCTTTATGATGAAAAGTTGCCATTTATTACAATATTTCAAATATTGTTAGCCAATAGCCATCCATCATTGATTCTAATATCTTTACAGTGGAAGTGCTGCGACATATATGTGAAGGAATTTGATGAGTTCATGACCATTCCACCATGCAAGAAGGGGTGGCACAATGCCGACCCAGTGCCTTAGGCCATAAGCACGAGGAGGATCAATTTCCTGTCATCTTAAAGAGGTTTCCTTTATCTTTTATCTATTTTTGAAGGCACTCTCCGATTACTTACCGCAACTGTAATGTAGGATATGGCATCATCCATGGGGTTGAAATGTTGTTTTTGCAACTAAAACATTTGAGACTATTTATAGCCGTTAATTGTTTTATATGAACATGCTGCTATGGTACTTGAAATGTGAATCGGATTGTACCTGAAATTTAAAGAGTTTCCAAAGGGTTGAGAACTTTGTGGATGGGATTACTTGCCTATGGAGCCTCGTGAACCCCCGTTCCCCGTTCCCATGAAATAAATAGGAAGAAAGAGGAGCACAGTATCTAATCCGGGGATATGGATAAAATGTTTTCTTGGGGTAGGAGACCATACTCATACATTGTCCAACTAGCTAGTTGAATCCACCCATAAGCCATGGACATTATGAATTTTCAGCTCTGCCAAAATACCCCTCTAAATCAATTCAGATCCCAAGATACTTGGATTACGAATAAAAGGACTAACCAAATTCCGTACTTTAAACGATTCACAACCACTCCACAACACATTACAAACAACTATCTTCTGCTGAGGACCTTTTTGCACTAAACTGATGGAAGCTATAGGTTAAAACTTATATCTATAATCATGTTATCCTAAAACTTAATCTTCAACCTTTAAACTCTAAATCCTAACATTAACTCTTAAATCTAAATCTTAAACACTAAAATCAAAGTGCTTGTGGAAACCATTTGTTTCCACATCGAATGTATTGAACACAAATCCTTATATGACATGATCTACGTTAAATTATAAATAACTCTACTTATTCTATCAAAAAAACATTTTTCATTGGAATTTTCCTATTAACTAAATATAATTAGTTACAAACACACAAAATTTTAATATGTTATCGCATTCGATGGTTAGAAGTATGACCACCTTAATAAATTTATTATCAAAATATTTTTTTTGATACATTTATTATTTTAATTAAGATTTGTATTTGATACACTGACAGTAAAAGTTTTAATTTCACAATCAGTGTTTAAATATTGTGACATCTCTTAAACACTAATCTCTAATCTGTAATCTCCAACCCTTAATGCCACATGCCATCCATTCAACTCTGATTTATAGTTTGTTTTTTTAACTAAAGTCTCATTCAAGCCTTTTATCATTTAAACTTGGGTCAACTTGATAGCTTATTTAGCATGCCTAGTGTAGTGTCATAAGGGTTTTTTTTTCAGAATGAAGAGTTGAAAGAGGATCAACTTTTACTAGTTTGACACCTACACAAAGATACAGCTTTCATGACGTACATGTTCATGCTCTTTTGCAACCCTCTCTCCTTTCCTGGAAACCATGTCAAAAGCTATAAAAAATCTTGGGACTGCTATTCATACATTGCTGCTATTTTCTCAAAAATCCTTTCTTTTCTTTTCAACAAATAAATATCATTCAATTTTATTTTCTTTTCTTTTCTTCTCAAGGAATAAATAACATTAAAACATTTAGATACAAGTATTTACTGTTGTCAACAAAAGACTTGCTTGCTGTTTGCCCACTTTTGTAGCGCGAGATGAAGGTGACGACCAAAACCACCGAGGGACTTCAGACTACATCCAATCTCAATCTCCTGTTACAACAAAAATACATGAGGATCATTAGGTTCTTGCTCTTAAACGCCATATGCAATGGAACATTCATTTCGCCTCTATATGCATCGAACTGTGTATGTATATGAAGAAACTTGTCAAAAATATGCAATGTAAATACTAGCAGAAATAGATGTGTTTCAACCATAAATCAGGAAAGCCTGGGCTAATGGCCCCTAATTCTAGAGTATCATGCTCATTTCAATCACTCAACTCTTCCCCCAAAACCATGCGAAAGGCCTTTCATTGACTAGTCGAGATTTTTTTATTTTGTTTTAGGTATGCCTAAATTTATACAAGGAAGTTGCGGTTTATATGATAAGTACTTTTGGGTTTATAACCTATCTGCCTTAGACAGTAAGCTGCAAGCTAACGTGTGGCAGTGTGCTCAGGTTAGAAGGTCTTCCGGTAGATAAGTTTATATGGACTTTAGTCTAACCCAATATAGTCATCACTGTTAAGACACTCACATGTGAATATTTAGCAGCACAAGAATTCTAAAACTCAAAAGTCAAAACAGAACCCTTTTCTGTCAGCAGGCTAGTTTGTGTTGAATTCTTGACCCGTAAAGCTAAATTAGTTACACCGGCATAAATTTAATAAACACTGCCATTAAACTCAGATAAAAGTGGCAAAAGCTGTTGGAGCCAAGATGTCATAGCAGAAAAAGAGAGGAAAATCAATAGATCAAAGTTACTGATAAAAGTAGGAGGGGGTGGAATCAAGCATCTCAAATTCGACAGGGTAAAATAGGCTTTACCTGCTAATTTTCTCTTGTCGCCCAATTTCAGTATTCTTTCCTGTTCTACACGGGTACTGCATCCTTGCATTCCTTTGCAAATGTTCTTTGGCCACTTTCATGATCTACAAATTGCACATTTTATATTCAATGTTAATGCAGTATAAGAAGGAAGACGTGTCAAATTACTTCAATTCTAAGATGTAGTGGGTGCGTATAAACATCATTCAATATACCTGACGCTGCAGAAGTAAAGTACCTGGCTCATTCTCTTTCAATCCCTTAATTCAATAAGCGTAAGAAATTAATAAGAATACAATTTATAGACATGTTTTAGGTTCCAAAAAGAAATCTGAGGGAACCAACCTTAGAAATAGCTATTTTTTCTTGAGACTTTTCGCCAGAACGGAGTTCAGATGACAGAGAGAGCTGGTTATACATGCAAGTGAGCAGCGTATGAAACCCAAATAAAGAGCAGATTGAGAATTTTTTCCAACGATGATTTAGGTGTGAATTATCCGAAAACCCTTTAGGTGGTTCATTTCAGGCTAAAGGTTGCTGATGAATAAAGTTCGGCAAAAGTAAGATTAATACCTTGTTGAGTAGCTCTGTTGGTAGTTCATCAGGAAGCCTCGTTGTGGCTGTTGTTTGGTTCATATTCTGGAGGACACCATTTTCCCCTTTTATAGAAGTTACCTGAAAAGCCACAAATGATTCTGCTTGCAATAATTATTTATTTAAAAAATCTGTACAACAAGGAAGAATCAGTATATTCGAGCAACCTTCTTATTAGGAGCACAAGCTTTAGATTTGTAAACAGCTTCATGTTTCTCCTCCTTTAATGAATTGATAGACTTGAAGCTATGTAGACAAAGCAAGAGGAAAAGAACATCAAGAGCCGGAAGGAATGTGAAAGCTTTGAAGAAAAAAAAATGAGTGAAACTAAAAGCCACAGTGCCATTACCTTCTGAGGTGTGTGTTTTCATTTCTTGAAGTTGACACATACACAGCTACTTTCATTGCCTGCAAAGAGGATATTATTAACTCTTGAATCCCAAAACTAAAAAAGTAATGACATGTTTTAGAATCCAAATAGGGTTAAAACTTGAGAGAAAACTTAAAAATAAATAACCCACATTGTTAGATGCATGCTGCTTGGCTCTCTCAGATGTCCTCAAATGAAACACCTAAAACAATGAAACAAAGTATTATATGTCATAAAGTTAACCAGTAAAGGGCCATGCAGGATATTTCCTAATACTATGACAAGAAAGCCAATCATAAGAGGAGACAAACTAGAAAGTTCCCGTGGTCATCAAATACCTGAAACTCCGGTGGCTGAGGCAGGCTTTTCTTGGGAAGGGGTAATGAAGGAGCCTCAAGAATCTATCAAGTCCAAAGAAAATATTGAGATAACACATTCAACATCAAAGATACTTGAAACTTCTCTAAAATTTTATGTTCCTGAAAAATTCAAGTAAAAATAATTTAAGATCTAAAAGTACTAACTTTTTTGTTTAAGGGGCGTGCTTTAAACAAATGGACTTTTGATTTTGCATTTTCATCTGACTCTGCCTTATCCTTAGACCTGAAATCATCACCGTTTGGCTATCAGATTTTAAGCAAAGCACATAAACATAATCTTGAGACAAATGATAGAAAAGAAAAACAATAGGAAATCAATTGCACCTATTTCTCTGAGCTCTTCTTGCTGTTTGTAGCTCTGGTTCTCTTGGAACTGTGACTTTGGGCTTAGTCTGAATACCATCAAAGGATCGGACCTGGACAACAAACTCAAAGTTTTTAGAAAACTGACAATGCTGATAATGTTAACTCAATTGTTATTACAGATTTATTGTCCCCGCAAAGACACACACATGGTAATGGCATGTTTGAATAAGCTGTAATTAGTTAGCAACAAAAGAAAAATACTATTGATATTAGTCTAACATAAAACACTTTCTTAATTCTACAACTTACCGTTTTTGGTTCCTTGTGCACAAACTTTGATTGATGCTTCAAATGGGCAACCTGCTTTGCAAAAATTAGAATTATCAAACATCCTCTTAGGCCAAAATCAAGGTTTAGCAAACAAAATTGAGCTATGTATGCGTGTTCAAATAAAATGAAAAATAAGTGCAGTAGCATGTAACAACTAACAAAAAACCAAAGCAGAAACACAGATGTATGCCATGCCCATGATACATACAAGTAAGAAGTAAAAGCAGAGGGATACCCATATCATACGACAAATTACAGCTTGGGTTACAATATACTCTTGGCCGTAACATATTCAAAGAGTACATTGCTTTCCCAGAATCCCTATCACTTAAAATCTGACCAGTCAGATTATTTCCATTTTCAACATCACATGGTAAATTTCCATAATCACAGAGACCATTTGAACCACAATACGGGAAAACAAGGTCCAAACTTATATCGGATAAACATAAGTGACGGCACCTTGCATAAGTAACCAACTTCCAGCTTTTGCCTTTTGGTAGCATCGTCTTCATTGAAAGAACGGCTCTTATTGAATCTGTCAGCAATCTTTTGTAACCTGTGTAGTAAAAGAATCAACAAGTACGAATCTTTTAATTTAACCTTGCATTTGGGGCCGAAATTCATATTAAAACAGAGTTCTAGCTACCAATGTCAGCATATAATGGCATCCAACAACAATAGAGTAATACCTTTTCTGAAATTGATTGGAAGGAGCCATTTTAGATTGGTTTTGCTTTGCCAAGTAACTTGCTGTAGGTTTCATCAACCTTGAACTCTTAGATGGAGATGCCTTGATCCGAGAATCAGTTTTAGCCCCCATATTACCATCGGAAGACCTATTACATGCTTCTGATTCACAAATAAAAAAGGGGGAAAGAACATTAGTACATTGAATTTCTAGGCTCTTTTTTTAGCAGATTAATAAATAAAAAAACTCTTCTTCAAAAAGAAACCATATTCATCCGTACCAATGATTCTGCAAAATCAAGCAAAAGTTACAAAGAAAAGCAACAATTATAAACTACCATGCTAATTAAACAAAAAAAAAATGATAAAGACAAGAATATACCATTATACTCATCACACTTTGTTGAACTATTGCCATATTCTCCATCTCCACTTATATCATATCTCCATTTCAACTTTATTACAAAAGCTGGAAAACAAAAAAATATTATAAGATTGTCAGAAGAGTTGACACTAAAAAGTTTGTGACTGATATCATAATGATTCGTTTATAAACAAACACGGGAAGATGCTTACGCGAAGGCGGATAGCTTCCAGCTGAATCGAACCAGAGTTGGGCTTCTTTAGCCTCCGAATCAGTTTCTAGGCAACTGAAATCATAGCATTGCGGTGCATCAAACTCGTAATCGAGATCAAAACATTTCCCAGCCTCAGTCGATTCTTCGATGGAATAAAACTCCTCTTCTATTACTTGACCGATCTCATTAACCATTTCTTCTTTCTTTCTTTCTTTGGTTTCAAACAAATCTGCTCTGCAGACCCACTGCACTTAAAATCACCCACGATTAATGGCTAAAGGAATTAAAGAAGAAGAAGAAGAAGAAAGGAATACCCAAAATTCAAAAATTCCATTCCATTGTTTCGTGCAATCTTTGATTACCTAATCTCGAAATATCTCTATTCCTTTTTCCTTTAAAAACTGGAGCGCATTGATTTGTTTGTATCCCAAGTAGCCAACAAAGAAGAAATCGTCATGAAATTGCGAAACCAAACACACACACACTCTCTCTCTCTCTATCGAACTTTTTCCCAAAATTGAGAGAAAGTTCTCAAAAGTTTCAAAGTTCCATTGAATTTGGCGCCTTTCCCCCTTCTCTCTGTGTGTCTCAAAGTCAGAGCAAACTAGGAAACAAGGAGAAGAAAAGAAAAGAAATTGAATGATTGATTGATTGAGACCCTACTTCTGTAAGAAGAGGGAAGGGATGGTAATGGTATAATCCAAAATTGCTTCGTTGTATCGAACGGAACGGCGAGAATATCGGCCGATGAACGAAGGAAAAAAGCATGAAACGCCAACAAGCCAAAATCAAACCAATGCCCTTTTTATAGAAACAACTCTTCAATCCTCGGTGGGCTCCCCATTCTGTTCATCTATTGGATTGGATAATGTAGTTTCCTCAATTTCAAATTAAGACAACTACAATAAATATAATCTGTGTAATTATAGTAAAAATCAATTAACACACTATAATTATGATTACTTTCATTTATGATTATAATAATAACAAATATAAACAAATAAATTAATTATTATATTTGCTGGTTAAACATAAAACTTGGAACAATCTTCCACCAAAATTGACATAAGTTCTAAAAGAAGTTAATTTTTATCTTTGAAGAACCTCCCACCAAAGGATGAGTCTGCCACGTTCGACAAGTACCGATGAGCACCATTAACGACGAGCACTGATGAGCACTATTAATTCAAATTACAAATATTAAAAATCTAAAGGACGCACCGTATAATTACAAATTATTTAAAAATTAAAAAGTAAATTAATTAAAATATATTATTTTATTTTTAATTTTCTTTTAAATATAGATCAAAATACATATCTACCCCTAAATTACACAACCTTAATTTTTTATTTGAAATTCAAGCCGTCGCCGCCACTCTAACCGGTAACTACAAATTACCCATTCAAAAAAACATATTAATACTAATTTTCTGTTGATCAAAGTATAATTTATTTTCTGATATATTATACTTTGATCAGAAAATAAAGTGTACTTTGATATATTTTAAAGAGGTTGTCGCCGCCGTTGCTTGCTAGGATTGACTTAGTGTCACATCCCAAAAACCGGTCTAGTCGAAATTAGGTTCTGATGATCGAATATTTTATATCGGTTCTATAAATTATTTGGTCTTATTAATTATTCGGGTTTATTATTATTAGATTATTCGGGTCTAGTAGAAATTAGGTTCGAAACATATTTATTTGGTTTATTATATATATATTAAATAAAAAAAAGAAGAAGAAGGAAATGGATTTACACGCAATTTACCTAATTTAATTAGGTAAAGCAAATGGAAATGGTGGCATCTAGTTGCTTGAATACGTGGGAAATAATAGTGGGATTTTTGTGTGGCTATAATTTGTATTTGAAATATAGTGAAAACACCATTATAATTATTGATTAAAGAAACAAATGGTAGGGGTGTTTGGACGACAGCTTTACCTAAAATTAGGTAAAGTAAGCAAATTGGAAATGGAGTGGAAACACTATATAATAATTATTGGTTAAAATAAGATTTAGTGGGGGAGTGTTTGAAATTGAAATTGATTTGAAGGCTGGCAAGCAATTGAAAACAAATGGTCACCAAAGCCACACGTGGCTAAGGGAATTTAATTTCCCATTATGCTTGAATACGTGGAGAATTTTGAGGGAAATTGAAGGCTGAAAAATATAAGATGGTGGAAATTATACTAGATTAAGTTTTAGACTAATATGATATGATATATATATTTATATGTAAAGTATGTTAGTGGGAATTTATGGCTTAAAATATATGGAAAAGAAAGATTTGGAGTGGATTTCACGACAATCCACCTAAATAATTTAGGTAAAGCTAGTGTAATGGAAAATCATGTGTAATTGGCCACCATTTGTGGCTAGAAATGAAGTTTAAAGGCTGGAAATTTAGTATAAATAGGAGGGAAGAGATTGATGAAATTCACGGCAAAGAAGCAAGAAAGAAAGAAAGAAAGAAAAAAATAGTAGCATACGATCCAATGTTCGATTGGTAGTCCGATATTTTCGATATAGTAATATCGAATTTCTGTCGACGTCGGGGTAAGCTCAAATCCTTTATTGGTCTAAGTTTCGGTAACGAATCTTCGTAATATTTTTATATTTATTCGATACTGTCTTGTCGATTTTAATTGATTTTTATTATCATAGTACACGAGGTCGATTCGGAACAACCGTCAAGCCCAAGAAATAAAAATAAAGTACCGGTCTATCAAGGTGAGTGAAATAAATTAGAGTTGAGATTAGAGTCTCAACTATCTTTAATTTGATGTTAGTATATATATTAAGCATGAAATTAGATTAATTAAAGGTTGGTAAAAGATAAGGGTAGAAAGAATAAAGAAATTCGGATTTGTAAACTGTCCTGTAGAAAACTGCATTTTTGAGCATGTTAGAGTCATTTCTGGAAAACGGGTTCTTCTACAAAGTTGTAGAGGACAAAATTTTACATGAAATAGAGGTATGATTTGCTCAAAAATGTTAAGTATAGGTCTCGGAATTGTTGTTAGAAGTTACTGGACTAAAACTGAATAAATCTAGAATCTGCTATACTAAATTGTAAAATTTGAAAATTATAGGGGCTTAAATAATGCCAATAAAATTCTGGAAATTTATACTTGAAACAGGGGAGTCATGAAATGAATGAAATTAAATGGCCAAGCTTGAATTAAGTCTCAATTGATAGGTTAAATCCATTTAGATCACATATAGGATTATTAAAGAATTAAAGGGGGCTGTTTTGTGGAAATTGATAAATTGAGGACTTGAATACTTTGATTTTGAATATGTTAGAACTTCATTATTATGCTAATACATGTAAGTTAATATGGTTAAAATATCAGAACCAAATGAATTGTGAAACATATAAATTATATGCTTTAAATCCACTATGTTTAGCTTGGACAGATTCGATCATGAAATTGACCTGTTTTAAAATGCAAAACTGTACTGATTGGGAAACGTTAAAAATATGTGCCATACATGATCTTAATGGTGTGTTTATAATCTTTCTATAATGGTAAAGAACTCCTTATTTTGAGTTGTGAGTAAAAAGATATGAATTTTTGAGTAAGTAAATGTCATAAAAATAGGGTAACAGTTTGCCCCTAAATCTGCATCAACAACGATTTTAGAAATTCATTATAAATTGTATAAGAGGAATTAAAAGCTATAGTTTATATGGTTTAAAAGGTTATTCAGTCTAGTTTCGTTTGAAACAAACGAAATCAGATTTTGAGTTATAGAACATTTTATATAAATATTTCTTTGAGGACAATGCAAGCTGCCTAATGTAATAAATGATATGTTTCTTTAATGTTTGGTTAGAAAAGAGTAGAAATGAAGGAAACCACAAAGTTGGAGAATAAGGAAAATGTCTCTAAGCTTGGATTGAGGTGAGTGTGGATGCATTTGTCTCGGGTGACGCGGTGTCATTCCGATCATTGTTTTTATATGTGAGTGTGGATGCATTTGTCTCGGGTGACGCGGTGTCATTCCGATCTTTGTTTCTTTGTTATGATATGTGAGTGTAGTTGCGTCAAGGGATAGGCTCGGTGCCTTCCCGTTGCATTAATTATGAATTTATCTGCATCTGGTAAGTACCCTGCATTATTTGGATATGCTCAAAAATGATTATGATATGCTATATGTACATGAAAATAATATGAAATGCTATCTGATATGAAGCTACGGCTCATCTTGCCATTTACTATGATATGATATGAAAATCATGGACTATGTGAATTTATGTGTATTTATGGACGTTGGATACAATTGGCATGCCATAGGGTTATTCGAGCTCACCATGTAAGGGAGGACTACGGTCCAGGGCTACGGCCTATATGTGGGAGATAAAAGGATGGAAGTGTAAGGGATATATGGAGCTACGGCTCAGGGCTACGGCTCATTTATGATTTATGATATGGTGTACAGGGAATCCGCGTATCCAATGGTACCAATATATTATGTGTTTGATACGTATGCTATGTTATGCTCATGATATGATATTATGTTTTGTTATGAATATGAAGTATGCCATGTTATTGCATAATTAGCATGACATTCATTTTTGGAAGCATGTTACATGACATAACATGTTCATTCATTGTCATTGGCTACCTCACTTAGACTATGTAAGTCTAATGCATTCATTGCATAACATTTCAGGTTAAGGAAAGTAACAGATCGAGATCGAGATTAGTTGGAAGGTTGGCAAGTCACTACAATTAAAGAGTAATGTGTTTTGTCCTTATGAACTCCTAGTATGGTGGCAAAGTAGTTAAAGTAATTAAAGTAGTTATACTAATCTTGTGGGCCTACTATTGTGAAATTTTACCTATGTTTTGTATAAGGTTTAAAAGCTATATTGACTATTGAGTTAGTAATAAAATTGACATAATTGGTACTAAAATATTGATTAAAGGACTCTAAGATTTTTGTGAGTTGTTAGGCTCATTTAAATATGTAAAGAATTTTAGTAAGATAATTCAAAAAGAAATAGATTTGAATACTTTACAAAATAGTCACTAAACATTACATCGTCTAATCAGATAGGTAAATGACCTCCGTTAGTAATGAGATATTACAGACTAATAACTAGTAAGTTTAATTTCAGTATAATATCACGAATTTCAGATAAGGACCCCTAATTTGTAAAAATTACAATTTAGACCCTAAGTTTGAAAAAGTTTAAAATTGACCCCAATTTGAGTAAGTTGTTAATAAGTTAAGTGTTAAGTCTTAAAAGAGATTAAAGAAATAATCCGAAATGATTTTTTTTTTTGAACTTTGGATTTATGTCTCCGATCTCCGCATCGTTTTTCGGTAGCGCTCTCCGACCCGGTTCTCTACCAGGCCGGGAAGGGGGTGTTACACTTAGGCTTAGTTTGCGGTTGTTTTTAAAAAGTGCGGTGAAAAAAAGTGATTTTTAAACTAGCTGTTGAAAAGTAGTTTTGAAAAGTTGGTTAGTGTTTGTCATTGATGTTAAAAAGTAATTTTGAGGAGATAAAATATTATTTTAGACATGATATTGAAAAGTAAAAGTAAACTTGGGTGATGTTCAAATAGTTAATGTTATAATATATGAAATAAGTTAATTTTAATTATAATAAAAATTTTATTTTTTTTATAAAATTTAATTTGAAAATATAAACTACATTCTAGATTATATACGGACATATCACTTACAAATTAAAAATAAATTAAAAATAAAACGATTTTATTCTGAATATAAATATTATAAAATATATATTATTTTACAATTATGTATGCATAATGTATAATAAATTATAATTAAATAATAATAGTAAAAAAGTAATTTTATTTTCATATTAGCTTTTCTACCCCAGAAGCTATAAAATCTAACTTTTTGATTTGAGTGGAAAAACTAGTTTTAAAAGCAACAAAAAAGACGAAAAAACAAGTAAAAGTACTTAAAAAAGGCCGTTTGGGTTGGCAAACGCAACCACAAACGAGGCTTTAGTCTTTGAGGTAAGGATTGATGAGCTTTGTTGAAGCACGGGCTACGACGGCAATACTGACAGAGATGGGTGAATTAGAGTTTTGTAATTTAAAGGTAAATAGGTATTTTGCAATTTAGGGGTAAATAGGTAGTTTGATCTATGTTTAAAAGGAAATTAAAAATAAAATAATATATTTTAATTAATTTACCTTTTGATTCTTAAATAATTTGTAATTATACGGTGAGTCCTTTAAATTTTTAATCTTTGTAATTTAAATTAATAGTGCTCATCGGTGTTCGTCATTAGTGGTGCTCATCGGTGCTCGTCATTAGTGGTGCTCTTAAAAATATCTTGGAAAATATATGATCTCTTTGTGAAATCCTAACAAGATTTTGTTAGAAAATAGATGGAGAATCTAATGATGTAATCTCCATTGAAAATCATCAAAGAATTTTAAAAAAAATTGTTTGAGAAAATGAGAGAAAATTCAAGAAAATTCAAGAAAATTGCTAGAATAGCCAAATGATTTGGAAAAACAATTAACTGTCAAAGTCTTACTCAATTCAGGCGAAAACCTTTAATTAAAACATTTGGAAAATAGTTCTTTAAGGATTTTTAGTATTGGCCCAATTACACTTTAGTCATTAAAAACAGTTTTGTATTTACAACATTTTGGTCACTAACTCCAAAATGTTACCTCAATCAATTAAATCAAATTTCGATTCCAACCCAAAACACTTAATACATTTATTAAACATTTTAAAAACTTTAACCGAATTTTATCCCTTTAAAACTTCTCATTTCAAAAATATTCATTTTTCGAAACGCATTTTAATCGCTAAACTCAGTTCTCCAGTCCGAACCTAAACCACCAAAACTCCTAATCTCAATTTTGAGATGTTTCACGTGCGATCTTAGAAGTTGTTCATTTTTTGTTGTTTAGTTGTTTCTGTTGTTTGTTCTCTTTCATCTCATGTATTAATTGGTGTATTGCTTGAAATTTGCATGTAATTTCCTTATTTCCAATGAGCTGGAGAATGTTTTCTAAAGGGTTGAGACTTTTGCTGCTCTAAAATGTGCTAATGTGCCATTTGCCATGTTTTGTCTGTTGGTTCGGTAAATATTTTTAGTAATTCACAGTTTTCGGTCTGGTGAACATCGATTTTTGGTTTTTTTATATTAAGTTTAAATTTTGAGATTTTGTATTTTATTTTGATAAAATAATTTTATTTTATGACTTTTAAACATCATTTGTTAAAGTTTTAAAGTATTTTTCATAAATATTTTTTAAAAGTTTGATTTTTCAAGTAAATAAAAAATAATTAATAAGTTGAGATCCACGAATTGGCCTAGTGGTCATAGATGCTCATCTGTCTCACCCTTGTGTGGGTTCGAACCTCAACATTTGCAAAGAGAATATTATTGTAGTACTACTGAATCAAAAAAAATTAAGGGTAAAGTACACAGACGGTCACTGAACTTTGGTAAAAAAAATAAAATAGAAACTAAACTTTCAAAAATCACAAAATGACAATTAAACTTTATGTTTTATAACAAAATGGTAATTAGACGTTAAATTCCGTTAACTGTCTGTTAATAAATTTGGTGTAATAACACATTTAGTCCTTTATATTTATACATTCAATTAATTTAGTCCTACTTTTGTTTATAGATTTTTCAAAGAGTGTCCTCACCCTGACGACAAGAAAAGGAAGGAGCTTGGGCGTGAGTTTATATTGATAAGTTGTTAAATCAATTATATTATTAAAAAACTGTGTTATTTAAATTCTCATATTTCCTTCACCTCTTGTACCCACTCGCGAGAGTTATTATGTTAGATGGGAACATGGGTTGTGGTTGATGTTTCCTTAGATGATATACGCTCGAGTCCCACTGTCAGGTGTAGAAGAAGACAATCTGGTTGCCTAGTTCAAGAAATGCCCAATGGGTACTCAAGAGTATGCTGAGCGAATGGTAATCAGTTTCTGTGGTGGAGCGAGTGCGTCTACCGCTCACACATGGACTACATTGTCGGGAACCGGGGTCGATGACCCGAAAGAGTGTTGATGATCGAGGTAGACCTCCGTGGATTGTGCTTAGTGCTGCAACTTCGTTTTGGCTTCCTGTTTCGCCAAAGAGGGTATTCGACTCCCTCAGAGATGAGAATTATCGAAGTGAGGTATGTTTTGATCAAGATTTTTTAAGCATTGCAAGTGTTTAATTGTTCCTCGTAAACACAGTGGGATATTCTTTCTAACGGAGGGGCCGTCCAAGAAATGACACACATTGCTAATGGTAGGGATCCAGGCAATTGTGTTTCACTACTTCGAGTAAATGTAAGCTCTGTATTTACTAATACCATAATCGATTGAATTTAGAATTTAGTTCGATTCTATGTAACATGAAATAAATTTGTGTAGAGTGCAAATTCAAGCCAGAGCAACATGCTGATTCTGCAAGAGAGTTGCACTGATCCAACAACCTCTTTCGTGATCTATGATCCCGTTGACATCGTTGCAATGAATGTCGTCCTAAATGGAAGGGACCCAGACTATGTCGCACTTCTCCCCTCCGATTTCGCAATATTCCCCGATGGAACCGACAGTAGGATCGCTGACGCCGGCGGGTCAGGTGGATTTCTTCTCACTGTCGCATTTCAGATTCTGGTCGACTCCGTGTCGAGGGTGAAACTTTCACTTGGATCGATTGCAACAGTGAACAATTTGATTGCATGCACCGTTGAGAGGATAAAGGCTTATCTGTCATGCGATAATGCATGAACTATCTTAGTTAGGTATGGTAATGCAAGCTTTGAAAAATTGTAGATTATTTCATATAACATTACTAACATAGATTGTGCATGGTGCAATGATTAACATAAGAAGGAAGAAAGGGAAGGAAAAATAAATTAAAGAGCTATGGGGTTGAGGAATTCGGTCTTTAGAATTATAGAAAAGAGAAGGGGTAAAGTCAAGAATTGGAATTTTTGTTTGGGAGCCAAGAAAATGACCTAACAAAATTCATCAAGGGTATAAATTGAAAGAATGCGTAAATAACGAGGGCTAAATTTAATGAATTATTTCGAATTAGGACTAAATTAATTGAATGTATAAATATAAAGGACTAAATGTGTTATTACACCAAATTTATTAACAGACAGTTAACGAAATTTAACGTCTAGTTACCATTTTATTATAAAACATAAAGTTTAATTGCCATTTTGTGATTTTTGAAAATTTGGTTACCATTTTATTTTATTTTTACCAAAGTTCAGTGACCGTCTGTGTACTTTACCCAAAAATTAATGTCATATATAATATTTTTAAGTTATTTCATTATTATTAAGTAAACAATAATTATTTTTACGTTATACAATTTTTAAATTTAGTTATAAATTGAATAAAAATTTAAGTTCTATTTTGGTAACCATATTTTTTAAACTTGTGAATCATAAACCATACAGATACTACAGTTCAAATCAGTTTTTGATTTTTCGGTTTGTAATGCTCATCCTATTGACAACAAATAAAAATATATTTTAAAAAATAGACAAGTTTAAGTACCCATGTGGACCCAAAAACATTGAGTATATACAAGAAGTAGACATTAATACACCAATGTGGACAAAAAAAGTTCAGGGTGAAATTTTGATACACTAGTTGTGTAAAATTTATTTTATCCGATAAAATTTAGATCTTAAATTTATAACCCTAACCCCTAAAAATTAAACCTTAAAATCTAAACATATATCCTAAATTTCAAACACTAACCTTAAATTTTAAACCTTAAAACATAAACCCCTAAACTAAACCCTTAACCCCTAAAACCAAAAAGCTTATGTAAACTAAAGTTTATACAAAATGTGTAGCAAAATTTTTACCCAAAGGGACATATTTTGTGTTTTAAGGGACGTATTTGTGTACCCGATGATTCAGAGTTAAGGCGTATTATTTTGAGTGAAGTGCACACAACCCTGTTTGTTATGCATCTGGGTGGTACGAAAATATATAGAGATTTTTTGTGAGCTTTGCCATTAGCACGGTTTAAAGAAAGATATTTTTGAATTTGTGGCTAGATGTATAATTTGTCAACGAGTGAAAGATGAGCATCAATTTTTTTCCGGATTGTTGCAATCTGTTCGGATTTGGAATAGAAGTGGGGGAGAATCATTATGAATTTTTTATGGGTTGCCTTTGACGCCTACGCGTAAAAAATTTTTTTGGATGACTGTAAAAAAATTTTATTTGGATGATTGTAGATCGGTTTATTAAGAGTGCACATTTCTTGCCGGTGTAAACTACGTTTACTTTGGAAAAGTTAGCTGAACTTTATGTACCAGAGATAGTGAGGTTGCATGGAGTTATATTGAGCGGATCAAATTAACTGATATGGCCAAGAGGGGGGGTGAATTGACACTTTAAAATTGGAGGAAGCGAAAAAGAACAAGTAAAAATGATAGACAAGACACTTATAGTGGTTCAAGCTTCTAAACAAGCTCTACATACACTACCTTAGCTTCCACTAAGGATTTTCAACAAATTCTCCACTTTTTTTTCTTTCCCTTTTCTAGGTTAAGGAGGTAACTTTTACAAATGTTCAATCTTTCTACCCAAAGATTGAACCACAAGACTCTCACTTTACTAGGAAGAATATTGGCTATTACAATTGATCTCTCACAAGATAAATGTAGCCAAATTGATTTACAAACACTACCCAAGCTCTCAAATTTGATTTAAAATAAGAACTCAAGGAGTTGGGTACAAAAAATTGACAATAAGTACTAAGGTTTGAATTTGATTGCTTGGACGTTACTTTAAGGTTCAATAGTTGTTGCTGAAGCTTTTGAGGCTTGTATTTATATTATTGCATTGATTTCTAGCCGTTTGGATGGTTGGAGACTTAATTATAGTCATTGGGCTGCTCATTTCCCGCAATAAATGTACTTCAACTACCTAGCGTATCAGTACAGTCGAGAGCGTATCGGTACCTAACTCAAAGAAGAAAGAGTCGTTGTGACACAAAAAAACAAGGCATATCGATATGGTCACGATACGTATCTGTACGGTCCTAGTGTAAATTAAGAGGCATATCGATACTCTTATACCGTATCGATACGGTTTTTGCTCATTGGAATCTTTTTACAAAAAGTGTATCGATACGCTTCTTGGGGGTATCAGTACGGTTAATGGTCATTCAAAAATTTGGGATTCCAATAACTGACAAGTAACGTTCGAATATTAATTAAAAAGATTTTGCAAACCTCAGCATATAGTATCAATACAGTCACGATGCATATCGATACGCTATAGCAATAAAATATTTTTTTATTATAAAACTGTATCGATACGGTCACGATGCACATCGATACGCTATAACTTAAAACTTTACCCAGATAAATGTCGTATCGATATGGGCTTACCGTATCGGTACGCTATGGTCTTTTGAAATTCCAGTAATGTAAATCTATATCGATATGCCATAAGGGTATCGATACGCATGGGCGTATAGTTGAAATTTAGCTTGAAAAAACTTAAAAGGATTTAGAAAAATTTGAACCACTTTATATGCTTTGACTTGAAGAACTTATTTGGTTCAGAATGCTTGTCAATTTGGTGAGACTTTGAAATACTTAAAAATTTGTTGAATTTACCAATAAGTCCCTTAATCAAGTTGTTATATCAAAATCAATTTAGATTTTACAATCTCTACCTTTTTTATATAACAAAACTAAAGTTAAAATTTTTAAGTATTGAAAACTTTTGAAAGCAAACTCCCCCTTATTTTAAGATAGGTTTCAAAAATTTTGCTCTTCCACACATTTTCCCCTTTTTGTTAGATCAAAAGGAACAATGCACATATATGGATATAAATATAGCAATTGAAACACAAGATAAACATAATAAGCAACATAATTTTTTTCAAAGATCAAATATCCAAAGCATAAAAGTTCAAACTTAAACCAAACCAAATACTTAATCCTAAAACCAAAATATTCAAAGCATAAGGTTCAAGAAACATAAAAGCATAGGTGCAAACTAAAATAAAATCCTAATATGAATGACATGATGTGCTCAAACTACTCGTCCCCACCATCATTTTCATCCTCATCCTCTTCGTCTTCATCATTATGATTGGTTTGCGGTCTTCGAGTATGATTGAGCCAAGCAACATGGAAGTCGGTGAGAGAGACATCCATGGTATTTTGAAACCTATCTTAAAAATTTTAGAGTTTAGAAAAGGGATTGATACGATTCTTTCTTCCCGAATGGTAAAACTTTGAAATTGTTTATAAAATTTCATGACCAAAGCGATTCTAAAACTACGTTGGAGAATGTTAGGGAGGTTAGGCTTAGGATTACCCTCATCATCCTAGATAGGATTTGAAGAGCTAGATGCTAAATCTTTTTTTTTTATCTTTTTAGGTGCCATAATCTCGAAAACAACATCAAAACAAATCGAAAAGCATGTATGCAATTATTCATCATATTCAATCCAAATAAAATTCCAAGTATTTCAGGGTATTGGTTAAAACACTATATTTTTTAGGTTAAAAATACATACAAGTATAAAAACAAATTTTTGGCAAAAAAGAATTTTTGAAAAACAGATTAAAAATGATACAATATATTATTATATTCGAACCAAAATTTTCAGATTTCAAAGAAATTTTGACAAATCTTCAAAACTCATACTATAAGTATAATTTATGTACAAAAATTGTTTCAAAACAACAAAAGAATTAAAACGAAAGAAAAGAAAGAGGTTTATACCTTGAATGAGGAAATTGGATGAACAATGGATGATTGATGCACGATTTTGGACAGTTTTAAGTCCAAAAAGAAAACTTAAATCGAGCCTAAATGCATGTAAATGATATATGAACATGTTATATGAACCAAAACTGTTGCATATTCCCCCTAACAACAAGCATAGATGCAAAAGGGGGCAAATCAACAAAAGCATGAGCATCAAATAATTTCAAGAACATTTTTGGTCATTTGGGGCCTAAAAGGGTCAAGGAATGCTGGTTAAACCTAACTCTCTCCTAAGGGTCCAAAAACGTTCTTTATCTAAAGGTTTATTAAATATGTCCGCTAATTGGTTCAAGGTATCAACATATTCTAGAACTACATCATTTTTCAAGACATGATCTCTAATGAAATAATGTCTAATTTCTATATGTTTGATTCTAGAGTGTTGGATGGGATTCTTAGTGAGACAAATGGCACTAGTGTTATCACACTTAAGGGGTATGGTACCTACTTGAACACCATAGTCTAAGAGTTGTTGCTTCATCCAAAGAACTTGAGCACAACAACTCTCTAAGGATATGTACTCTACTTGGGTGGTAGATAAGGCTACGTTATTTTGTTTCTTAGAGAACCAAGATACGAGCATACTACCTAAGAATTGATATGTTCCGGAGGTACTTTTCCTATCTATCTTACATCCCCCATAATTCGCATCGGAGAAAGCATAAAGGTCAAAAGAGGAATCCCTAGGATACCAAAGACCTAAATTAGGTGTATCTCTAAGGTATCTAAAAATTCTCTTAATGGCAACTAGGTGTGATTCTCTAGGGCTAGCTTGAAACCTAGCACACAAGCAAACACTAAACATAATATACATTCTACTTGCGGTAAGGTAAAGCAAAGAGCCAATCATATATCTATAAAGCTTAGAATCAACACACTTACCTTCTTCATCTTTGTCAAGCTTGATTGATGAGCTCATTGGAGTGACTTGAGGCTTTACGTTTTCCAAGCCAAACTTCTTGAGCATGTCCTTTATGTATTTTGCTTGATTTGGAGCCCCAAGAAAAATGAGAGCTCTCCCATCATGCTCATCTCAAATTCACCTTGCATTAGCTTAGAAAATTCTTGGCAATAAAATTCATTATTAGAACAAAAAATAATATCATCAACATATATTTGAACTACTAAGATTTCATTGTCATATCTTTTAATAAAGTGTAGTATCCACCTTGTCTTTTTCAAAACCTTTTTGAATAAAAAAGTTTGAAAGCCTTTCATACCAATCTCTAGAAGCTTGTTTTAAACCATAAAGAGCTTTAGTTAGTTTGAAAACATGATTTGAAAATTGTGGATCTTCAAAACCTGGTAGCTGTTCAACATACACTTCTTCATTTATAAAACCATTTAGAAAAGCACTTTTCACATCTATTTGAAAAGGCTTGAAATAATAATAGTATGCAAATGCAAGAAGCATCCTAATAGCTTCCATTCTAGCTACGAGTGCATATGTTTCATCAAAATCAATTCCCTCTTCTTGAGTATAACCTTGATCAACAAGCCTAGCATTGTCCCTCACTATGTTACCACTCTTATATAGTTTGTTTCTGAATACCCACTTAGTTCCTATAGTAGATTGATTAATATGCCTATCAACTAATGTCCATACTCTACTTCTCTCAAATTGATTAAGTTCCTCTTGCATAGCCAATATCCAAAAATCATCTTTTAATGCTTCTTTGATATTTTTAGGCTCCATACATGAGATGAATGCAACATGATTCATAAGTTTGAGAGAGGATCTATGGATCACCCAAGATTTCACCACCTTTGACATAATTGAACTCCCTTGGGTATGTCTGTAACACCCGAGTTTAGGGGTCGGGTGTTAAGAGAGTAAAATTGGGTTCGAGTTGTTGGGTTTGTTCTAAATAAAAATGGGCCTTGTTTTTAAACTAAAAAGGCTTGTGATTTCATTAAGGGCAAAGTGGTAAATTTCTAAATAAAGGAGATAAACTAAGTAAAAAAGGACTTTTTACAAGTCACCATCTTTTTCTTCCTTCAACCAAAAATCACGACCAAAAACCTCCCCAAACCCCAAAACACTATTACATCCATTTCTTCACCGATTCCAAGAGCTTTCATCAAGGTAAACATGTTTTTGACTTCTCCTCATCTTTCTTAACATTTCTATAGCTTTAGATTTTCATAAACCCCATTTTTGTGACATTTCAAGTTTTCAAGTTTTAAGAAAAAGATGGAAGCTTTAATGGATTTTCATTTGGTTTTTGATTTGTAAAGTTAATTTATGCAATACTCTTGCCCTTAGGTGTATCATATTTTAAAATGGTAGTGTTTTGTTGAAAATCCCGAAATGGGTTTTTGAGGGTGTGTTAAAGGGTAGAAAACTAGGGTTTTTGAGGTAGTTTGGTGTGAGAAAGTTGTGCTGATGGTATGATTATGCTTGAGGGTTGTTTTGAATGTGTTTAATGATGATTTAGGTGTTGGAATCGATAGATTTTCTGGGTTGTGTGTAAGTCCGAAAATGAAGATTTTGGTTAGTTCTTGGTTTGGGAAATGTAGAGAAGTGGTCTTGAGATTGTAATCTTATTTGTGGTAGTGGTTTTGTGGATGATTTGTGAGTAATATGTTGTTTTTGGTTGATTAGAAGCAAGGGATATCATTGGAGAAGCTTCGGGCTCGATTCCGGGAAATTTGGAGGCTTGATCAGCTTGTTTTGAGGTGTTTGGTGAGTGGACTGTTTTGAATGGTTTTAAATTGGTTCAAGTGTGTGGTTGATGTATTGGATTGTGCTTGGTAGGCCAATATAATGTGGGGGTTAAGTTGGTAGCTTAATCTCTTGTTTGACTTTATGGGTTCTTGCTAAATGTACATATGTGATCTTGTGTGATATGTGTTCGTTTATGCATGTCGCTATATATATTGATGTTGCGTGATGGTGATTGATATGTGGTGTTGCATGATTGTGAAATCATGGTGAGACTTGGTTAGTATGTTGGCACTAGTTGTAATTACCGGATAAATGATCGATCATTATGATGAGTGTGCACACGGTAAGAGTCAAATTCGCGCGTGACCTTGGTGATGTGTAGTAACCAAGGAGGAGTACGGTGAGGTAACATTCCACCGGAAAACATATGTGTGTGATAATGAGTGAAATCCCATCCGTAAATGAAAATGATGATGTGTGTAATCCCACCAGAAGGTAATATGGTTGTTTGAGTACGTTGGGGCGAAAATCCCAACGAAAGTTATCCGCATATCCGAGTAAGCTATATAGTTGCCAATATACTTGTTTACGTGTGGGTATTGTGATAAGATGTTCTATTGCATTTGTGCTTAGCATAACATGAGGTAAGATGTCATGTTCATGCATTCTTGTAGTAGTTGGCTATGTTGTTATGTTAGTGTAAATGTATGTCTTGTGATTGTCTTATGGATACCATGCTTTGAACCCTGCATTTTCGATGTTTTGTTTTAGAGCTCCCTCACTAAGCTTTCAAGCTTACGCTCTCGTTTTTGACAATGCAGATCATTAGTGTGGAAGTTAGCAAGGAGCAAGGAAGGGGCATCCAAGCGCGTGTGTGGTTGCTCAAGTATGGTTTTATTGAATAATGTAATAGTTAGCAATGGGGATGCTATGTGTGTAGGAGTGTTGCTAGACTCCTATGTGTTGGCTTTCATGTTGTTAAATGCCTATGCTTTTGCGTTGAAGAATTGTAACCCATGTTTTATGGATGCTTATGTTTTGTGTGAGAAGCATGTAAACCTTATTTATGTTATGTGATGTGGATGTATGTTTTCTATGAATGAAATGGACTTGTTATGCATGTTTATATGTTTGATCATGCTTGTGGTAGGATGTAATGCCTATAGATTGTATGCATGGTTGCTGTTTTATGATCCTTGTTGTTTTGGAGCATGTTTGGGAATGTTTGAAGATGCAGAAAATTGTTTTCAGGGTCACTCTGTGTGCAGGCATTTCGAAACGCTCGTGGTTGTTTCTGAACGGTTGTAGCTCGAGGGATACTCGTATCGGAACGAGGGTGGTGCCGTTTCGATACGATTTGACATTGTGAGCTCCCGTTTTGGTACGCGTTTCGATACGATTTGCCATTGTGTGTGCCTGTTTCAAAACCAGTTCTGAAACGTTTTGACACTGGAGACCCTTGTACCGAAACGAAGTGGACCGTATCAGTACGGCCTGGTCTGGCTTTTAAACTTGAGCCCGCGTATCGAAACGGGCAAGCCTGTTTCGAAACGCAGGCATGTATTTGGGCTTTTTGGCATCTTCAAAGGTTCTCGGATGTTGTGTTTTAGTCTCATTTGTTTGCTTGCTTCCTTGTTAAGTTTATATGCATCTTTTATGTATGGTTTGGCTTTGTACGCCTGAAATCGAAATAACATGTCACTTGGTAAATTTAAGTTACCTTACGTTTTGTTTGTATCGTCATGTTATTGTTTTTCGCTGTTGCCTTCGTGCTTAGGGCTAAATGTAAAATTTAGACAAGATAATTAATGAAAAAAATTTCTAGGGTTGCTAATCTAAGTGGAGCCTTAACGGGTTTCACTTCGGTTTTCCCCGTGTAACCTACTCGGACCGGTCTGTCGTCTAGCCTAGGACGAAGGGGTTACAATGTCACCTCCTTTTCCACAAGAGCCAAGTCCTTCAAGGCTTCAAGAGGGGGATCTTGTGCTTCCTCTTCTTTAGATGAAATCTCATCCACCTTTGATGTGTGTCCTCCATCAATGGCTTCAATGATCCCTACATCATCATCATCATCACAAGATTCCTTCCTCGGAAGGAGGTTATCATCGAAAACAACATGTATAGACTCTTCAACAACCAAAGTTCCTTTATTAAATACCCAGTAGGCTTTAGAGTTTAGAGAATAACCCAAAAATATTGCTTCATCACTTTTAGCATCAAATTTACCTAAGTTGTCTTTTCCATTGTTTAAAATAAAACATTTACAACCAAAAGGGTGGAAATAGCTGATGTTAGGCTTTTTTGGATTTCAAAATTTCATAAGGTGTTTTCTTTAAAATAGGCCTAATCATTAGTCTATTAATAATATAACAAGCTGTATTAGTGGTTTCCGCCCAAAAATACTTAGGTAAATTGTTTTCACAAAGCATTGTCCTAGCCATCTCTTCTAAAGTTCTATTTTTCCTCTCAACTACCCCATTTTGTTGAGGAGTGCGAGGAGCCGAAAAATTATGGCTAATACCATTTTCATTACAAAAATCTTCAAAACTCATATTTTGAAACTCGGTTCCATAATCACTTCTAATATGTGAGATTTTAAGATCAAGATCATTTTGGGTAATTATTGTAAATTTAATGAAATTTTCTAAACATCATCCTTAGTACTTAAGAATAGAACCCAACTGTATCTAGAAAAGTCATCTACCAATACAAATGCATATGACCTACCACCCAATCTCATAGTTCTAATAGGCCCAAATAAATCCATGTGGATTAATTGTAACACCCTACTAATCGAAACATCACTAATGGGTTTAAATGAGGTTCTCTTTTGTTTACCCTTAGCACAAGCATCACATATTTTAACTAATGAAAATTTTAGTTTGGGTAAACCTCTAACTAGATTTTGGGAATGTAACACCCCTCGCCCGGGTTAGGAGCGAGGAGCGTTACCAGAGACGGAAAGCAGAAAACAAAACAGAAAACTGAAACAAGATTAGATTCACATTAGCAAACCTTATTAAGCGCATGCGGAAAGTTGGGCAAACAAAAAAATTCTAAACATAACAAGACTAATTTACAATTAACTAGATTAAACCTTAACAAATTTACGAACCACTTTAATCTTTCATACTATCTTATTAAAGATCCAATAAAAAGCTTCACTTATTATTCCATTCGAAACATTAAGCCATTCATAATATCAAATTATACCAAACATGTTCTAATAGATACAAATTAATTTCAATTAGGGAATTTATTCTAAGCATGTCGAAACACTTAGACCCTTAAAATACAATGTCATTCGAAAGCCTACTTATTTATTCTAGGTTATTTCGAAACATACCAACAATTACAAGGTATTACTAATTATTAAAATCGCAATTAACATACAGACCATACATGAACACATGAACTAACATAGCAACCTTCCATTAATCTTACTTGCATTACAAAATATCATTCTAGATAGATGCTTCTTAAGCCATGCCAAGCTAACATACCATTTACACAAAAAAGAATCAATGCAAGCCTACTAGCTTGACTTACATATTTACAACAAAAGAATGAGGCTTACAAACTACTTACAAAACATGATACTAGCCTCCAAACTAGAAATCAAGGAGCATACAACAAGTTCATACACCAACGATGATTAAGACTACAACCAAACAAAATAAGAGGAACATCTAAGCAGACTTCAAAGCCACAATCTAGGAGTCTAAATACAAGACTTAGATCATACATTTTTCTTGACTTGTGATTTGCCCCGATCGGAAGTGCTAGCTTTAAGCCCAAGCTATCCTGCTAATTGGGAAGAAGGAAACAAAGGAACGCTAAGTACAAAATTGTACTTAGCGAGGTAATACTAAAACTAATTCATTCTTTAATTAGATTGTGATCAATCTTTAGGTTACTTAGCTAGGATTATTTAGCATACAATGCATCACCTAACTAAACTTAGCATATCCAAATCTCAAGTGATTTCATACATAACATATACAAACATTTATAGCAAATGATCATACACATTTCAATTTGCATCATGTTTATCACCGTGCTTCATATTCAAACAAGCAAGAACCGTTCCAAACATGTCATTGAGTCAACAATCATTCATAATCAAAATCATAGAACATTTTAGACATGTCATTCGAATAGGATTAATATCCATTGTCCATGATTTAAACATTTCAAACATAACTCTTGGCATTTTAGATTCATTCGAAAGGACCATTGTCCACCATGCTTGCGTATAATACAATTCTAGCATATCACATTGTTTCTTAACTCATTCGAAAGGACCAATGTCCATGACGCTCAATTATCAAGTAAACATCATACCATAGCATGTCAATAATCATCTCATTTATCCATTTCATAAGCTTCTATTAATCATGTACATTTCATTTAATTTGCCATAGGTAGAGTAGAATGATTAGATAAGCAAGTCAACAGGAGGGTACCAAGTACCAAACAAGGGTTGCCTAAGCAACAAGTCAGGGGATGCTCAATAGCATCAATGTGTCTTGGACACCAAGCAAGATCACATTCGATCAACAAGTTCGGAGAGTGCACTAGGTACTAAACAAGGGTTGCACTAAGCAACAAATCAGGGGAGCTCGGACTCTAGGCATGCCTTAATATCTAAGACCTCTAATCGACCAAGGGCTCGTTAATCTTTTCAATTTATCGTGCACTTCAATTATATCATCCATTACTTAATTTATCACATACATATTGCATGATTCGAAATGCATACTTATCCTATCATGTAATTGCACCATTTCATACAAGTCAAGCCAAATAATTTCATATCACATTTGGTCAACATCATAATATTAATAAACAACAACATTACATGTGATTACTAGCTCATAACAACATAGCAAATATATCTCACAAGGGCAGTCCACATTTTCATAACAACAAGCATTAACAATAACTCATTTCATGCTTCCATTTCCATATTAACCTCCTTCCCTTACTAAACAATTTACCAACTTTGAATTAAGTCCATTTCATGCATAAAATATAAATCACATAAATGAAATAGGGTGGTTAGGACACTAGTCCAAACCCTAAAACAATTACACTCACAATACTCCTTTAAGCTTGATCTTTGATTAATATGCCTTTGTTTCTCCCCCTTGATTGACCAACCTTTGCCTCCTCCAAAGATTCTTCACAAAATTGCTCTTAACACTCAAACAAAAAGCATGTAAAAACCATATCAGAGAACAATTCAATCACATTAACCCTTTGACACAATTACAACATTAACCTTCAAAGCTGTTTTTCATTTAATTAGTTGGAGGACCAGTTACCATTTTGATCATAATTTCTTACTTACTAATACAAATTCCACTTATCATTCACCCTTAGAAAGGTAATAAACTCAGTTTTCCAACCATGTAAACCTCTTATTTTTATCTATTATGAGTTAATACAGTTTATTACTTAAACATGAACATTTTAACAATCCTGGACAGCTTGTACTGCTTAACTTCTTTAATCTCTAACTTCTAACTCAAAAGCTGGAATTCAATTCCGTTTTCTCTCAATGATAATAGACATTTTAAAGTTTATACCATAAAAATTTCAGCTCAAAATACATTATATCCTATTTTTGGTGAATTTTCAAAGTAACAGCTCAAGACTTAGGTTTTCTGGACAGTTCACTCTTTATACACATTAAACTTCAATTTCACCTATTTACCTCACTTTATTCCCAAAACCATTTAATACATGATTCATACTATCCTTTGACATCATTTTTAAGTCCTTAGTAATTCTTATAATTAACAGATAAGTCCTCAATTTTCACGACATTCCAGATTAGTCATATTTTTTTCCAGCAATCTAAGGCTTGTTCCTTAAAGAATTTTCATTTTTCTTCAACTTTGTCCTAATAGAAATTTTCCAGTTTGGCCCCTAACTATCTCAAAATTTCAATTTAATCAAGAGCTCTTAGCTTTTCCTCAAAACAGTCCTTTATTACTCGGTTCACAGTTTACACATAACCATTCAAAAATTCTACAATTTCAACCCATTTTAATCACCATAACTCTATCAATTTCATGCTTAAATTAACTTAATATTTTACATGCATAATTTGCTCCTATTCGAACCACAAATGGAAGAAAAATAAGGTACTTACTTCTTAAATTTGCAATCACTAGATGACACTTCTTTCTAGCTCAAATTCATCAACATGCATGAATTTTCTTCATGCATTAAAGCCAAATTTCAGAAATTTTCTCAAGTTTTCTTTCTCTCATTTTCTCTCTTGGTTCACGGAAACACTAAGGAAAAGATGGAGAAGATAGACATATTCCTTAATTTGGGGGTTGTGTTGGAATGTAGTTTTACCCAATTACCCTCCCTTCTTATTCTAATTTTGCTTTTGACTAAGGGCAGCCCAAAGAATCCTACTATTTAGCATGCAAATTTTATGTTTTGTTTTCTCTTTAATTTGGTCATTAATTATGATCATACATAATTTCTATCTTCTTACAATTTGGCCCAATTTTCACTAGGAGATTTATATCTATTCTAATTAAATTAATTCACCAATTCTATTTCTTTGATCATGTTTTAATCAAATTAACGTTCAACTAAATTGTCATTTTAACTCACTCAATTGGTGAGGCTCTTAGCCATTTGTTTCGTAAAGCAGATGAGTCTCTTTTGATCAAGGGGATAAGGGTAGGGTCGAGCGACGTGCACGTTTCTCACCTACAATTCGCAGACGACCTAATTGTACTGCTGGAAGATTCGGAAGAAAGTGTTAAAAATGCTATCAGAGTGCTAAAAATCCTCGAGGTGGCAGCAGGTCTGAAGTTGAATATGAAAAAAACAAGCATTTTCGGGATTAATGTCGAAGAAAGTAGACTAAGTGAACTGACGTTAAAATGCAAATGCTCAATTGGGTCATTCCCAACAAATTACCTTGGAATGCCGTTGGGGCTCAGCAGGTTAGGTGTATCTGTTTTGAAACCAGTGTTGGATAAACTAGCTAGGGCCTTGGAAGGTTGGAAAGGAAAATTTTTGTCGTTTGCCGGGAAACTAACCCTCATTAAAGCGGTTCTGTGCAACCTCCCCGTTTATTTTCTTTCTCTTTTTCAGATTCCAGCGACTGTGGCCAGTAGCATCAACAAATTGATTGCTAAGTTTCTTTGGGGCAATGGGGAAGGGAAGCCGACACATTGGATCAAGTGGGAAAATGTTTGTAGACCAAAGGCTTATTGAGGCTTAGGGCTCGTTGACGTGAGAACAAAGAACCGCTCTCTCCTTAACAAATGGGTGTGGCATTTTGGGGTCGAGAAAGACTGTTTTTGGAGAAGAATCCTTGATGCTAAATACGGGTATGCGCAGAGTGAGCTACTACCGAGGAACCCTGCTGATTCAAATATCTCGACAGTGTGGTCTAACATCATCCTTCCCTTAAAGAATAATGAAGACCTATTCACACACAATATTACTTTCGCTTTAGGCGATGGCAACAGCATCAACTTCTGGACTGACCGGTGGACTGAACATGCATCGCTCAAAGAAGCCTTCCCAAGAATTTACCAAGTGGCAACCCAAATGGCAGATGGCGGTGGGATATTAAGCTGAGAAGAGACCTATTCGAATGGGAAAAACTCCAATGGAACCAAGTCCATGAGGCCCTCCATAGAGTTGCATCGGGTGTAGATAGCAACGACAGATTGATGTGGCAAGGGGAGGGCAGCGGTATGTATAAGCCCAAAGGTTTCTGTGAAATGGCTGCCACTGTTGGCAAGCATAAGAACACACTATGGAATGTGGTATGGCAAAATATCGCTCCTCCAAAGGTCGAGTGTTTTGTGTGGAGGGCAGTGCAATCAAAAATACCTACGACAGATGCGTTAGCAAAGAGAGGGAAGCCTAACTTAGTCGTAAATCTCTGTTACCTTTGCCGTGAGGTAAGTGAATCTGTTGATCACCTCTTCTGCTCCTGTATATTTTCATGGAATGTATGATGTTCTTGGTGCTGCAAGTGGCAATATAACTTCACTATGCCTAGGAATTTCAGAGAATTTGTTGTATTATGGGATTCAATACAGTTCCAAGATTCGGTAAAGTCGTTATGGAGGCTTGCTTTTTTCGGCATTGTGTGGACGATTTGGTTGGCAAGGAATGAATGCGTTTTTAATGGCAAGAGATGGCGAATGGAAGAGATTAGCGAGTTAGCTTATCTCAGAATTGGAGTGTGGGCAAAGAGCAACTGGCCAGCGGCAATGGGTGCCTTGTCAGTGTTGAGTGTGTAAAAGTTCTATTATTTACACCCTTTTTAACCCATATTTCTGCTGCATTCAAGCATAATTGCATTGCATTTAGGTTAGTTTTCAATAAAACATCACAATTATATAAAAGGCACGGATTCTACTAAAAGATGGCGTATTTTGCAGGTAGCTGCCATGGTTGACGATGAAGGCAGGCGCAGGGCAGATAAGCAGAAGAGCTGAACTGGACAAGCAGCCAAAGAAGACGAACCTATCATGGACCTGTCGTGACAGCAAGGTGACAGCAGACTTATGAAGAGGAAAAGTAAAGTGGATCTCGATAGATAGAGAAAAATCTGCTCGTCTGTCGTGTGGAAGCCAAATATTTTTCCAAGCCCCGGATCAAAAGATATGTCAAGCCAAAGCTCAAGGAGAAGAAATTCCTAGAAACAAGGATGCGGCTGGAAAGTATGAGACTTTAGAGATTTAGTCTTTATTAGAATCTTACTTTTAATTAAAGTTGTAATCCCTGTTACCTTAGATAACTTGAGCCCAAAGCTTATATAAGGGCATAGATTAAACCTAGGGCAGAAGAGATTACCCCATAACCGAAACCTAAACCCCCCTGTCGTCCACCCGTCACCGACATGTTCTAAATTCCCCCTAGGGCTACGGGTTGTTTTGTAAAGTAGTTGCAAGGGTTGCTTTGTTTTAGGATTTTTCAAGTTCAATAAAATAAACTTCAAGTTCTTTTATCTTGGTTTTAATATCTTGCAAGAGCATCGGGAGAGCATTGTGAGGTTATCTATTTACTTAGCATCGGGAGAGTTAAGTATACGAAAGAGATAAGAGCGCGTTCTCTAGTTTATAGTTGAACCATCTCGTGCCTAGGGATAGGGCGAGGTTAAGTGGCTAAGGAAGAATTCATACACATCGGTGTTCATCCTTCGATTCACGCTGGGAGGTATCATCAAAGACGTGATCATCGACAGACTTGTGCCTAGGGATAGGGCAAGGCAGATCTGGGATTCTTGCCAAGCTTGAAGTACGGAGTTAGTGTTTGCTGCCGCGACAGCTAACGGACAGCCGCCGCGACAGGTGCTGTCGGCGACGGGCGCGACGACAGAACTGGAGATCCTAAGCAATTCAATACCTGCACTACTGAGCAACTCAATACCAGCCCATTCTCTCTATCTTGATTTCTCAATCCTTTATTTTACGTTTTTACCTTATTATTCTCGTGACAACTCTTAATTATTTCCTTTACTTTCGTGCAGTAAACAAGGTGAAGTCATTAGCCCAATCCCTGTGGAGACGATATCCGATACTTCGTATCACTTTACTACTTGCGTCGTGTACACTTGCACTACAATTGCGACAGACTATTTTACACGCAACAAGTTTTTGGCGCCGTTGCCGGGGATTGGCAACATAACTACATCTTTCTTTTATTGCACTTTTTGCTTTTATTTTTTATTTTCGTTTTTATTTTTTTTCTTTTCTTTAATTTTTCTTTTGTGTCTTCAACTCTTTCTTTTCACGAGGTTTCCTTGTTTATGCGCAGATCCAAAAGAGGTGAAGATCCTGAATATAAATTAGATCCGGAAATCGAACGTTCCTTCAATCTCAAGAAACAACTTCGCCGACTTTTAGACAGAAACGAATATCTCGAGGAACAGCTAGAGAAAATGGGTCATAACCAACCTGCTGGTGGTTTCATACCACCCCTTGGCAATAATAACCCACCTGTCGGCGATCCGCCCGCAGCAGGTGGACGACGGTCATGTCGTGACTACATGCTGAATGATCATGTAGAGCTGGAGACCACGCTGCCGGATATTGATGTTGATAACTTCGAGCTTAAACCTGTCATGTTTAGTATGATCAACAACGCCGGACAGTTTAGTGGTTCTGCGACAGAAGATGCTAGGGAGCATCTCAAAACGTTCCAGGAGATCTGTGGTTCGTTTAGACTGCCAGGAGTTAGTCCGGAGATACTGAGGCTTCGGTTATTTCCCCATTCCTTGAGGGACAGAGCTAAAACTTGGTGGAATAAACTAACACCGGGTTCCATTATGACTTGGGCAGATTTAACTCGTGAATTTTTATCTCGTTTTAATCCTTCGCATTTATCTGAGCGATTACGTAACGAAATTGCTACTTTTCAACAGGAAGATGACGAGCCAATGCACGAGGCCTGGGACAGGTTTACTACTCTTCTTCGGAACTGCCTAATGCATGGATTTCCCGTCTGGAATCAGGTAACTAAGTTTTATAATGCTGCTAACTTACAAACTCGCATTCGAATTGATTCTGCAGCAAATGGACTATTATTGGATAAAGATCCGGACGAGGCATTGCAAGTTTTGAAAAATCTGGCTAAGAATGAGGAGCAGTTTCCGACTGCAAGAAGAGGGGGTAAACGGGTACTTGCTGTCAAGGATTATGAGGCCGACAGCACTATGAAATCACAGGTAGCATTCCTTACTAAAGCAATGAAACGATTATTAAATGAAGATGAACTACAAGGATTTGCTGTCGAGGAAGTTTGTACTATCTGTGAGGGAAATCATAGTAGGGATGAGTGCCCTATAAATGTAGAAGAGGGAAAATATGTTGGAAATTACAAGCCGAACTACAATTCCAACAACTACAACCCTAATTGGCGGAAGGATCCCAAATTTTCTTGGAGTAACCCCAACAATGCTTTGAATCCGCAAGCACATCATCAGAATCAGGGGGGTCCTAGATTGTTGACGCGTCAGCAACTGCCGCCGCAGAACCTGCCGCAGAACCTGCCGCCGCAACAGCAACAGCAGCCACCACCTGCCACGAGTAGTATATTGAAACAGACTCTGGCCACTTTTATGTCTCAGACTGGTACGTATATGGACAATATTAATCAGTTTGTCAAGAAGACGGAAAACTTTATGGATGAAACCAAGATGAGAATGACAAATCATGAGGCTACCTTGAAATCTCTAGAGACACAAATGGGTCAGGTGTCCCAGTATATTAAGCCAAGACAGAATGGAGGTTTTCCTAGCAATACTGAAAACGCTAGACCGCCCCCACATGAGCAATGTAAGGCAATTACTACTAGGAGTGTGAAAAAGTTACCAGGACCGGAAAAAGCTGAAACAGAAAAGGAACCTGCCTTGGATAAACCTGCCGAGGAAGCTGCCCCGACAGGTGATAAACAGACTGCTGCTGATGAGCCTGTCACGACAGCAGAAGCGACAAAGGAGAAGAAAGATGAATATCGTCCTCAGATTCGCATGCAGTGGGAAGGATGCATCGCTGATTATCGTCCTCCACCACCTTTTCCTCAACGGATACATCAAGCTAAGCATGAATCTCAACTTAAAAAGATTTATGATATTTTTAAACAGGTTCATATTAATATTCCGTTGTTAGATGCTGTTAGGGAGATGCCCGGTTATGCTAAATTTCTCAAGGATGTTATGTCGAAAAAATATAAACTTGGGGAATTTGAAACGGTAAGGATGCAAGAAGGTTGCATGAGTATTCTTCATCGGCAGCCACCCCAGAAAAAGAAGGATCCGGGGAGCTTCATCATACCTTGTGTAATCGGCGACAAATTTGTGGGTAAGGCACTTTGTGATCTTGGAGCTAGTGTTAATCTAATGCCCAAATCTGTTTTTCAGAAATTAGGTATTGGGAAGGCGCGGCCCACAACAGTTACCCTGCAGCTAGCCGACCGCTCTTACGTTCACCCCGAGGGAAAAATTGAAGATATTTTGGTAAGAGTGGATAAGCTTATTTTTCCTGCTGACTTTCTTATTTTAGATTGTGAGGCAGATGAGAACGCACCAGTCATCCTTGGGCGACCCTTCTTAGCCACGGGAAGATCATTGATTGATGTGGAGAAAGGAGAACTCACCATGCGCGTAAACGATCAACAAATTAAGTTGAATGTTCTCCAAGCGATGAAACATGCTGATGTGGACGAGGAATGCAAGGCCATCATTGAGGTGACCTTTGATTACCCCTGCATCAGGTCGGGCTGCCGTGATAAAAAATTTGGTCACTGCTGCGACAGCCACCTACAGGCCTGTCACGACAGCGATGACGACAGCAACGACGACAGCACCGACGACAGCGACTCCTCTGATTCCGAAACATCTGATACTGAAGGTCAAGAGGAGGTAAACTGGTTAGACCATCGTCCAGGTAAGTTATTCGAACCCTTGAATTACACTTCGGATAACCATTTAATCCAAAAGCCCTCTACTGTTGAACCACTTGTCTTAGAACTTAAGCCCCTGCCAGGGCAGCTTAAATATGCTTATCTTGGTTGTGATGACACACTGCCCGTAATCATCTCTGCTAAGCTGCCGCAGGAATAGGAACGACAGCTGATTGACATGCTAAGGCAGCACAAAAAGGCGATTGGATGGACGATAGCAGACATTCAGGGCATTAGTCCGGCGTTATGCATGCACAAAATCCTCCTTGAGGAAGATCATAAGCCGACTATAGATGCCCAAAGGCGGCTAAACCATGCAATGAAGGAGGTAGTGCGTAAGGAGATCATTAAATGGTTAGATGCTGGTATTATTTACGCCATCTCCGACAGCAAATGGGTAAGCCCGGTGCAATGTGTTCCCAAGAAAGGAGGCATGACCGTGATAACCAACGAAAACAATGAACTAATCCCAACCAGGACTGTGACCGGTTGGAGGGTTTGTATGGACTATCGGAAGCTTAACAAAGCTACCCGAAAGGACCACTTCCCTTTACCCTTTATTGATCAAATGCTTGTTAGATTAGCGGGTAAATCTTATTATTGTTTTCTTGATGGTTATTCAGGTTATAACCAAATTGCTATTGCACCGGAAGATCAAGAGAAAACGACTTTCACATGCCCCTACGGAACATACGCATTTAGGAGGATGCCGTTCGGCCTTTGTAACGCACCTGCCACCTTCCAAAGGTGCATGATGGCAATATTCTCCGACATGGTAGAGGACTTCCTTGAGATTTTCATGGATGATTTTTCCGTCTTTGGAGACGATTTTGAGAGCTGCCTCGGCAATCTTCAAAAGGTACTTGAAAGATGTGAAAAAGCTAATCTTGTTCTAAATTGGGAAAAATGCCATTTTATGGTAGATGAAGGGATAGTTCTAGGCCATAAGATTAGCTGCCGTGGGATAGAGGTCGACAGGGCAAAAATTGAAGTCATAGAGAAGCTGCCGCCGCCAACGACAGTCAAGGGCATAAGGAGTTTTTTAGGGCATGCTGGTTTTTATAGAAGATTTATTGCAAATTTTTCAAAGATCACCAAGCCGCTATGCCATCTCCTAGAGCAGAACCGACCCTTTGACTTTAATGAGGAATGTACTGACGCATTCAAGGTTCTGAAGGAAAAGTTAGTGACAGCCCCCATAGTACAGCCACCAGACTGGACACAACCATTCGAGATCATGTGTGATGCTAGTGACTATGCTGTCGGGGCAGCACTTGGGCAGCGCAGAGACAGGCTGTTTCACGTCATATATTATGCTAGCAAAACATTAAATGAAGCCCAAGTGAACTATACCACCACAGAAAAGGAGCTGTTAGCTGTGGTGTTCTCCATCGACAAGTTTCGTTCTTACATACTTGGAACGAAGGTAATAATACACACCGACCATTCTGCCCTCAAGTATTTGTTCGCAAAGAAGGATGCGAAGCCTAGGCTGATACGATGGATCTTGCTATTACAAGAGTTCGACCTTGAGATCAAAGACAAAAAGGGGACAGAAAATCAAGTGGCAGACCACTTGTCGAGGTTGGAGACGGGACAGAGTCTACCGTTAGATGAGACACACATACTGGAGACCTTCCCAGATGAGCAGCTCTTTGCTGCCGCAATCGTTGTCGCGACAGCCATGGCGGCAGGTAAGTCTTCTAACCTTCCCTGGTATGCTGATTTCGTTAATTTTATAGTTAGCGGAATATTACCTTCTGATCTTAATTATCAAGCAAGGAAGAGGTTCCAAAATGATGTTAAACATTATTATTGGGACGAACCTCTTCTTTTCAAAATGTGCGCAGATCAGGTTATAAGAAGGTGTGTACCACAAGAAGAACAAGAAGACATTCTCCATCACTGTCATGCTTCACAATATGGAGGTCACTTAGGAGGCAATAAAACTGCTGCCAAGGTGCTGCAGTCAGGGTTCTACTGGCCGACACTATATAAAGATGCACAGGAATTTTATAAAAGCTGTGACAGGTGCCAGCGGACAGGTAACATCTCGAGGAGAAACGAGATGCCACTGCAGAATATTCTAGAAGTAGAGATCTTTGATGTTTGGGGGATTGATTTTATGGGACCATTCCCATCTTCATGCGGAAATTTGTACATCCTCCTAGCAGTGGATTATGTCTCCAAGTGGGTTGAAGCAATCGCAACTCAAAAGAATGATGCCAAAACAGTCCAAAAGTTTTTGCACAAAAACATTTTTTCTAGATTTGGCATTCCTAGGGCGATTATCAGTGATGAGGGGAGACATTTTGATAATAGGGTAATTGCTGCTGCCTTAAAGAAATATGGTGTCAAGCACAGGATCGCGACAACATACCACCCACAGACCAATGGACAGGCTGAGATTTCCAATAGGGAAGTAAAGAACATTCTTGAGAAGATGGTTAAACCAACTAGGAAAGATTGGTCTTTACTTCTGAATGATGCATTATGGGCATACAGGACAGCTTTCAAGACTCCATTGGGAATGTCTCCATTCCGACTGATTTATGGGAAAACCTGTCACTTGCCTGTCGAGATCGAGCACAAAGCATATTGGGCAATCAAGGCAGTGAATATGGACTTGGACAAGGCCGGCCAGAAAAGGTTATTAGATCTAAACGAGATTGAAGAATTACGGACAATGGCCTACGACAACGCAAGGATTTACAAGGAAAAGACTAAGAAGTGGCACGACAAGAAACTGCTGCCACGACAGTTCTGCCCAGGGCAGCTTGTGTTGTTATTTAATTCTAGACTTAAACTCTTCCCAGGAAAGCTAAAGTCTAGATGGTCTGGCCCGTTCCAAGTGGTTCAAGTCTTTCCCCATGGTGCCATCACAATTCAATCATTAAAAGACGGGCACCAATTCAAAGTCAATGGACAACGCCTCAAGCACTATCAGGGGACTGAAGCCCCAGGAATTCAGGAAGTGGTTACTTTAGGAGATGCCCCACAAGGCACCCCTAATTTAACCTAAGTTTTATTTTTATTTTTATTAGTATTATTTATTAGGAATTAGGTTTATTTTATTCGAATAATGTTTTATTTTTATAATTTCAGTTTTTAGGAAATAAAGGATTCAAGAAGGAAAGAAGAAGTGGCCCAAACCCACCACCCATCCACCAGCCCAATAAATCCCATTTATGATAACTTGTCGTTTCGGCTGTCGGCGCAGACGGACTTGACAGGCTGTCAACAGACTGACACTGCAGACGCAGAAGCGTGCGGCAGACGCACAGCAGACGCTTAAATGCGTATCAGACGCGTCAGACACGCTACATCCAATCTGCCGCCCCGTTATTCCCGCATGCCGTTGCGGCATTAAATGGGCAGATACCCAACAGCTATATAACCCCGTTCTCCCTTTCATTTTCATCACTTCTGATTTTTCTCTCTTGTTTTTCCCCTCTAGTTTTATTTGTTTTCTTTCTTTCACAGCCCTTGCAACCAAAATGTCGTCGAGACAGACCCGTCGTAACGCTGCTGCCGCTTCTTCTTCAGCAGCAGCGTCACCCTTCGCCAACAAGGAGTTATGGGAGGAGCGTGGCTTCATATACAACAGAAATGCTCCCCATATGGGACTCCGGCCGTTCATTGTAAAGGCCATCACGGCACAGCTATGGGAGGACTTTGCCGAACAGCCGGCAGAGCTAAATGATACCTTGGTCCGGGAGTTTTACGAGGCCATCGACAGCAAAACGGCGACATCTGTCACTGTCCGAGGAGTGGAAGTGCCCTTCACTGCCAACAGCATCAATCATATGTTTGGCCTCTTCTTTGGCCCCGATGACGATGCTCACCAACAATTTCTGGACACCCTCAACGCTGCCGCATATAATGCCATCATGGTGGAGCTGACAGAAGCCGGTACGACATGGACAACCAGCAAGAAGAACCCCCACTCTGTCAATAGGGGGCAGCTCCTCCCCGAAGCAAAACTGTGGAACGCGTTCATCAAAAAGCGTATCCTGCCCTCGTCCCACCACACGACAGTCAACCGACAGCGGCTGGCCCTCATTCACTCTATTATGCATGACAGGCCCATCAATGTGGGCAGGTACATGAAGGACAGCATCATTGATTGTGCCTTCCGCTCAGACTCACGACTCTGCCTGCCGTTCACCATCACTGCCCTCTGCCGATGTGCCGTTGTCCCAGAGGAACCCTCCGACAAACTACACCAAGGTAATGGCTGGACCGACAGTAACATCTCCAGCCTCATGGAGGTCGTAGCTGCAACACCCATCAACGCCTTTGATCCAAATGCACCACCTGCAGACTCGGATGAGGAACCTGCCACCGAGCCTGCCCCTGAAGCTGCCACCGCCACCGCTCCGACAGACCAGTCGGCACACATCCTTGCTGCTATCATACGGGTCGAGGAGCAGCAAATGGGTTTGATGACCTTCATCCGAGATTTCTCAAATGCAACGGTAAATTTCATTACTAATACTTTACATTATTCGGATGTCATCTTCCCCACCTTTCCCTCCCATTATTTCCATATCCCCTCCCCCACACCTACACCACCCCTTTCCCCCCATACCCATTCTGCCACTTCCACACCATCCCCTGCCCCGACGGCAGCAGGCAGCCCTCCGGCAGACACCTCCCCTCGAGGAACCAAAAGACCTGCCACTGATGACAGCCCTCTTCTCCAGAAGAATTTGGAGAGGGACTTTACGAGGGTGAAAAGAATTAAGCACGTGGCAAACAAGAAACGGCTGCCCAAAGCCAGCACCACCACTAGCAGCAGCCGGAATAGCAACAGCAGTTCTGACGTCCGGCTAGTGGAGCAACCTGCCCCTCAACCTGCCGATGAAACTGCCCCTCCACATGCCGATGATCCTGCCGCTCAACCTGCTATTGAACCTGTCCAGCCTCCCCCACAGCGCAGACGCCGCCATCAGATCCGAGTCAGCAGCAGCAGCGAGGACAGCGACTGAAAATTTAAGTTTTTATTTTTCTTTTATTGCTGCCTGCTTTTATCTTTTGTGATGTACTTCTCTTTTCATATTTTTGTTTCATGACATTTTGCATTGAGGGCAATGCAACCCTTGAGTTTGGGGGTGGCAACCCTCCATCATTAATGGAGTCTTAAGTACATCTTTTTATTATTTTGTTGTGTCTTTAATTTTAAGGTTTAAAAAAAATCAGAAAAGATTAAACTGTTGGCTTAAAACTGTGAAGTTAACTTACCTGTCATGACATCTCTGTCGTGGCAGCATCTTTAGGACAGGTTAAGGAAAAGTTTAGAGCCTTTCTATAGTTCTGAAAACTTAAACACTTTTGTGACTGTTATACTGCTTAGATTTCTTTTAGCCAAACTAGAATAGGAAAGCTTAGCACTTAGAGTAGAAAAGAGACTAGAATCTCAGGAAACCTAGAGGTGCCTACCACCGGCTCTAGGCAGATAACCAGAGAAAAACTTCTAGAGGTGCCTATCACCGGCTCTAGACAGTTAACTAGAGGTGCCTGAAATACTGGCTCTAGTAAAAGAGAAGAAGTTTGAAAAAAGGAAATAACTAGAGGTGCCCAATACTGGCTCTAGTAAGAAAAAGAAAGAAAACAGTCTCGTAGGAAAAACTCTAAACAAGCTAAAGTTGAATATTCTAGTGAAACTAAGAGAGTCTTGGCATATAACTGTTCACAAGCATGCACACACTACACGAGAGCTATAGGGAGATTCCGGACAGATCCTAATCTTTCCAACAGGTTGCTACCGCCATAGAGAACGAGCGACGGGTAAGGGACAGTTCACTGTTTGAAAGCCAACACAAAAATTTTCATCTTTCTTTTAGGTTTAAATTGCTTGAGGACAAGCAAAAACTTGAGTTTGGGGGTGTGTTGAGTGTGTAAAAGTTCTATTATTTACACCCTTTTTAACCCATATTTCTGCTGCATTCAAGCATAATTGCATTGCATTTAGGTTAGTTTTCAATAAAACATCACAATTATATAAAAGGCACGGATTCTACTAAAAGATGGCGTATTTTGCAGGTAGCTGCCATGGTTGACGATGAAGGCAGGCGCAGGGCAGATAAGCAGAAGAGCTGAACTGGACAAGCAGCCGAAGAAGACGAACCTGTCATGGACCTGTCGTGACAGCAAGGTGACAGCAGACTTATGAAGAGGAAAAGTAAAGTGGATCTCGATAGATAGAGAAAAATCTGCTCGTCTGTCGTGTGGAAGCCAAATATTTTTCCAAGCCCCGGATCAAAAGATATGTCAAGCCAAAGCTCAAGGAGAAGAAATTCCTAGAAACAAGGATGCGGCTGGAAAGTATGAGACTTTAGAGATTTAGTCTTTATTAGAATCTTACTTTTAATTAAAGTTGTAATCCTTGTTACCTTAGATAACTTGAGCCCAAAGCTTATATAAGGGCATAGATTAAACCTAGGGCAGAAGAGATTACCCCATAACCGAAACCTAAACCCCTCTGTCGTCCACCCGTCACCGACATGTTCTAAATTCCCCCTAGGGCTACGGGTTGTTTTGTAAAGTAGTTGCAAGGGTTGCTTTGTTTTAGGATTTTTCAAGTTCAATAAAATAAACTTCAAGTTCTTTTATCTTGGTTTTAATATCTTGCAAGAGCATCGGGAGAGCATTGTGAGGTTATCTATTTACTTAGCATCGGGAGAGTTAAGTATACGAAAGAGATAAGAGCGCGTTCTCTAGTTTATAGTTGAACCATCTCGTGCCTAGGGATAGGGCGAGGTTAAGTGGCTAAGGAAGAATTCATACACATCGGTGTTCATCCTTCGATTCAAGCCGGGAGGTATCATCAAAGACGTGATCATCGACAGACTTGTGCCTAGGGATAGGGCAAGGCAGATCTGGGATTCTTGCCAAGCTTGAAGTACGGAGTTACTGTTTGCTGCCGCGACAGCTAACGGACAGCCGCCGCGACAGGTGCTGTCAGCGACGGGCGCGACGACAGAACTGGAGATCCTAAGCAATTCAATACCTGCACTACTGAGCAACTCAATACCAGCCCATTCTCTCTATCTTGATTTCTCAATCCTTTATTTTACGTTTTTACCTTATTATTCTCGTGACAACTCTTAATTATTTCCTTTACTTTCGTGCAGTAAACAAGGTGAAGTCATTAGCCCAATCCCTGTGGAGACGATATCCGATACTTCGTATCACTTTACTACTTGCGTCGTGTACACTTGCACTACAATTGCGATAGACTATTTTACACGCAACAGTCAGATTTCATCAGGCATCCGAATTTATGTTTTCACTATCTTAGTGAGAACCCAAGATCGAGGGTAAATGGTTGGTCGCCACCGCCTCCGGGTGCGTTAAAATTCAATGTGGATGCATCGTCGCAAGGGAGCGCGGGCCTTGCCGGTATCGAGGGTATACTTAGAGACGACAAGGGCAATGTTCTTGGCAAATTCTCAAAATGTATCGGACGCTCGGACCCCACCCGTGCTGAGCTGATGGCGATATGGGAAGCTGGAATTTTTTTGAGTAAATCAAAATGGGGAGAAGGGAGAAGTATCACGATTGAATCTGACTCACAATTAGCTTGCAAATGGGTGGGTGGTGTTATCCAAGCCCCCACAGTGTTCTCGGGTATTGTATCAAAATGTAGAAGAGTGTTAGACGAGTTGGGCATTCAACTATTGTTCGTGTACAGGGAGCAAAATTCTGCTGCCCACACACTTGCAAGGAGTGGGATAGGTAGGGACCAGGCGTTAATTTGGGAAGTTGGGTGATAAACATTTTGGTTGGGCAGTGGTTCATGGGACGAATGCCTGAGGTGTTCTAGACGTTATTAAATGTTTTGTGTTATAAACCATTCGTGATTAATAAATTTTAGGGCACTCTTTTCCCCCTTTTAGGTCTAGTGGGGGTTTTTAACGAGGCCCGCATATTTTTCAAAAAAAAAGGAATAAATTAATACTATAATTCAATGAATTAAATTCTAGGATAGAAAAGCGGATGTTACAATTCCCTCCTCCTTAAAGAAATAATTCATCCTCGAATTCTTACCTGAACTGAACATATGAGGATATTGCTTTCGCATCGTATCCTCGGGTTCCCACGTTGCTTCTTTAACGTGATGATTCTTCCAGAGAATTTTAACAAGAGGGACGTTCTTATTACGAAGCCTTTTGATTTCCCGATCAAGAATTTGAATAGGTTCCTCTTCATAAGAAAGGTCGGGATTGAGTTCAACTTCTTCTTGTTCGAGGATGTGAGACAGATCAGATCGATAACGTCTTAACATAGAAACATGGAAGAAATTATGAATCTTATCGAACTCAGGAGGAAGTGCGAGTCGATAAGCTACATGACCAATTCTCTCAGTTACATCAAACAGTCCAATGAAACGAGGACTAAGTTTTCCCTTTTTGTCAAATCGAAAAACTTTCTTCCACGAAGAAACTTTGAGAAATACTTTATCTCTGATTTCATATTGAATGTCCCTACACTTCAGATCAGCGTACGACTTTTGCCTGTCAAAAGCTTGTTTTAATCGGGAGTGAATAATTTGAACTTGTTCTTTAGTTTCCTGAAGCAGTTGAGGTCCTAACACCTTATTATCTCCGAGTTCAGACCAGCACAAGGGCATTCAACATTTTCTTCCATACAATGCTTCAAAAGGAGCCATCTGAATAGAATATTGGTAGTTGTTGTTATATGCAAACTCTATTAACGGTAGAGATTTTTCCCAGTTCTTTCCGAAATCGATAATGCAAGCTCTAAGCATATCTTCAAGAACTTGAATTACTCGTTCGGATTGTCCATCGCTTTGAGGATGAAAAGTTGTGCTAACATTCAGTTTGGTTCCAAAAGCCTTGTGTAGCATTTTCCAAATTCGAGCTGTAAATCGAGGATCTCGATCTGAGACTATTGAAGTCAGAACTTCGTGTAAATGGATATTTTCCCGAATATACAGTTCTGTCAAGGCCTCGAGACTAAAATTCATCAGCACCGGAATGAAATGTGCTGATTTGGTGAAACGATCAACGATCACCCAAATAGCATCGCACATTTTTGGTAAGAAAGGAAGATCGGTCACGAAATCCATCGTAATCCGTTCCCATTTTCATTGTGAAAATTCAAGAGGTTGAAGTAATCCAGTAGGAGCACGTTGTTCGGCTTTGACCCGTTGACAGTTCAGACACCTCGATACAAAATCGTTGATAGCCGATTTCATTCCAGGCCACCAATACAAGGGCTTGAGATCCTTGTACATCTTAACAGATCCAGGGTGGATTGAAAAAGGACTTTGATGCGCTTCTTACAGAATTTCATCTTTCAATTCCTTGTTATTAGGTACACAAATCCGATCTTTGAAATATAGAAGACCGTTTGACTTGACAGAGAAGTCAGGATTAGACTCAAGCTTAGATAAAATTTTCTGAAGTCCTGGATCAATTTGTTGGAGTTCTTTGATTCTAGAAATCAGAACAGATTGAACCTAGAGTTCATTCAGATAATTCCGAACCTTATATAGTCGGAAATGAGAATTGATGGATAGAGAAGCTACGAACAAACAAATCAAATACATTACTTCGAAAGTAAGGCACTATTCGAATGATTTAGTGAATTTTCAAGATTGAGCATTTTCAAATTTTGAGAATTTCAAAAGACTTACCGAGTTTCGGTTTCCGACTCAGAGCATCGACAACCAAGTTAGCCTTTCCACAATGATAATCGATGGTCAGATCATAATCTTTGAGTAATTCTAACCACCTTCTTTGTCTAAGATTCAATTCTTTCTGAGTGAGCAAGTACTTCAGAATTTTATGATCGGTGAATAGCTTACACTTCTCACCGTACAGATAATGTCGCCAGATTTTAAGCGCAAATACAATGGCCGCTAATTCAAGATCATGCATTGGATAATTCACCTCGTGAGGCTTAAGTTGTCGAGAAGCGTATGCAATCACATTACCTTTCTGCATCATAACGCATCCAAGGCCAGAATGTGATGCATCACTGTAAACAAAAAATTCTTTTCCCGACTCTGGCTGAATAAGAACAGGGGCACAAGTCAAGGCTTGTTTAAGCTGATCAAAACTTCTTTATTGTCCTTCTGACCACTTAAACGGTTCATTCTTTCTAAGCAATTTGGTCAGTGGTGTCGCAATTACTGAAAATCCTTTCACAAATCTTCAGTAATACCCAGCTAAACCAAGGAAACTTCGGACCTCGCTTACATTGCTCGGAGGACGCCATTCAAGAATAGTCTGAATTTTCTTAGAATCAACCTTGATTCCTTCAGCTGAAATGACATGTCCGAGGAATGATACTTCTGACAGCCAAAATTCACACTTAGTGTTAACTGATGTTCTCGGAGTGTCTGGAGTACAATCCGAAGATGTTGAGCATGTTCTTCCTTGTTACAAGAGTATACCAGAATATCGTCGATGGAAATGACAACAAACTTATCAAGATAAGGCTTGAATACTCGATTAATCAGATCCATGAATGCAGTAGGGTCATTCGTTAACCCGAATAGCATCACTAGAAACTCGTAATGACCATAGCGAGTTCTGAAAGAAGTTTTGGGTATATCTTCACCTTTCACCCTCATTTGATAATAACCAGAACGAAGGTCAATTTTAGAAAACACTCCAGCACCCTTCAGCTGATCAAACAGATCTTCAATGCGGGGCAGATGATACTTGTTCTTGATAGTTACTCTGTTAAATTGCCGATAATCAATGCAAAGTCGCATTGTCCCGTCTTTCTTTTTCACAAACAAAACCGGAGAACCCTAGGGAGAAGTGTTGGGTCGAATGAAACCCTTATCTTCTAACTCTTGAATCTACTTCTTTAGTTCTTGCAATTCAATGGGTGCCATACGATAGGGCGTAATGGACACCAGGTTTGTTCCAGGCTGAACTTCAATCTTGAACTCAACTTCTCGGATTGGAGGGAGTCCAGGGAGTTCCTCGGGAAACACATCCACTTGTTCAGATACAACAAGCGTTTCAGTTAAACTAAAATCTAATTCATCTTGCAAAGCCATAGTAGCAAAAATAGATGCCGGTTTCTTGTCAATCAACATAATTGACTCTTTCCCTAAACCCCTTAAGTACAATATTTTATTCTGGAAATCAATCCAAGCTTCGTGTCTACCCAACCAGTCTAAACCTAATACTAGGTCAAACTCACATTTAGGCAGAACATACAAGTCACAGGGAAAGGGTACATATCGAATAGATACAAGACTATCCTTACATATTAAGTTGATATGTAAGTCACCTCCTATAGGGTTTGAGACAATTAACCCAGTTTTAACAATTTCAGGCTTTAGTTGTAACTTGTCTATCAAGTAGGAACACACAAAAGAATGAGTTGATCCCGAATCAATTAAAGCGTAAACAAGAGTAAGGTTTAGTTCAACCGTACCCGCGATAACATCCGGAGATTCTTCCTCATCCTTGCCACGGATATGATAAACTCGAGTTGGAGCTCGTGATTCCTGATGAGTGATGGCTTTCGACTAATTGCTTCTGCCTCTACCCTGATTCCCAGACTGTGCTTGTCTAGTGTTCTTGTTTTGATTGGATTGCACATGACTCGGATTAGTAGAATTTTTAGCAGGAGCTTGATCCGATCTCTTCGGATAGTCTCGGATGTAGTGGTCACTTCCGCCACAAGAAAAACATAAGTTGGACTGTTTTCGGCACTGACCGAAATGTGGTTTCTAACAATGCTGACAGACTGAAGCCTTTTCTGAATTTCCCGTGCTGTTAACAGATACAACCGAGACATCAAGTCTATTTACTAACCGAGGTTTCGGTGTGAAGTTACTACGAGGAGCTGGATTATATGAAGAAAACCCTTCCTTCTGAATTTTAGAATTCTTCGGCTTCTAGTGGGACTTGTCATCACCCTTGCGCTTCTTATCATTTCGGTAACCGCTTTTTCTTTTTTCTGCGGCCCGCATCTTGACTTTCGTAGCAATAGCTCAGTTCACCAGAGTTTGGAAGTCCGTGATATCCAGAGCGGTAAACATCAGACTCAGCTCATCATTCAAGCCGTCAATGAACATACGACATTTTTCCTTCTCTGTCTTGATGTACTCAGAACCATACTTGTAATACTTACAGAAATCCGCAACGTACTACTCTATCGGTCAACCCGCTTGCTTTAGATACAAGAAACGCTTTCTCCGATCGGCCAAGTACTGTTCACTGATATACTTCTTCTTAAATTCTTCTACGAAGAACTTTCAGTTTACTGACTCTGCTGGAGCGGTTAGTGTCGTAGTCTCCCACCAGCTTAAAGCTTCATCAGCAAGCAAAGCAACAACACATTCGAGCTTGTGCTCATCCGAGCACTGAAGTTGTTTGGTCAATATCTGAGTAGTCCTTTATAACCAATACTAATCTTCTTCAGGTTTCTCTTCACTAGCACCAGTGAACGTGTAAGCTTGATGATGTGCAAGCTTTTCGATAGGAGCTCTGCTAGGTGCAGCAGCTACCGGAGTAGGTTGTTCTTGTCTCATGTTCGTCAAAAGCTGGTCGAACATTTCTTTCATACTCAATAGGAAGTCTCGTTGAGCATTATGAACAACTGGATTAACAGTGTTCGGTTGAGGTTGTACAAGAGGTTGTTGTCGGATATTATCTTGTGCATGAGGATTCTCTCTCATGCGGACACTATCCCCTTCACTTGAGGATCCTCGAGGACTTTCATCGTCTCGAGCTAACCGTGTCTCAGTCATTATTCTTCAGATTAAACAAAATCAGAGTTAGGAGCATAATCACAAGAAATTCAATGTATGAGTCCTAGGTGGCTTGACTTAACCTAAATGATACACATTAAAATATATTCGAGGTTTTTAGGACCTGTAACCTAAAAAGCTTTGATGCCACAAAATGTAACACCCCTCACTTGGGTTAGGAGCGAGGAGCGTTACCGGAGACGGAAAGCAGAAAACAAAACAGTAAACTGAAACAAGATTAGATTCACAATAGCAAACCTTATTAAGCGCATGCAGAAAGATGGGCTAACAAAAAATTTCTAAACATAAAAAGACTAATTTACAATTAACTAGATTAAACCTTAACAAATTTACGAACCACTTTAATCTTTCATACTATTTTATTAAAGATCCAATAAAAAGCTTCACTTATTATTCCATTCGAAACATTAAGCCATTCATAATATCAAATTATACTAAACATGTTCTAATAGATACAAATTAATTTCAATTTGGGAATTTATTCTAAGCATGTCGAAACACTTTGACCCTTAAAATACAATGTCATTCGAAAGCCTACTTATTTATTCTAGGTTATTTCGAAACATACCAACCATTACAAGGTATTACTAATTATTAAAATCGTAATTAACATACAAACCATACATGAACACATGAACTAACATAGCAACCTTCCATTAATCTTACTTGCATTACAAAATATCATTCTAGATAGATGCTCCTTAAGCCATGCCAAGCTAACATACCATTTACACAAAAAGAATCAATGCAAGACTACTAGCTTGACTTACATATTTACAACAAAAGAATGAGGCTTACAAACTACTTACAAAACATGATACTAGCCTTCAAACTAGAAATCAATTAGGAGCATACAACAAGTTCTTACACCAACGAAGAATAAGACTACAACCAAACAAAATAAGATGAACATCTAAGCAGACTTCAAAGCCACCATCTAGGAGTCTAAAGACAAGACTTAGAACATACATTTTTCTTGACTTGTGATTTGCCCCGATAGGAAGTGCTAACTTTAAGCCCAAGCTATCCTGCTAATTGGGAAGAAGGAAACAAAGGAGCGTTAAGTACAAAATTGTACTTAGCGAGGCAATACTAAAATTAATTCATTCTTTAATTAGCTTGTGATCAATCTTTAGGTTACTTAGCTAGGTTTATTTAGCATATAATGCATCAACTAACTAAACTTAGCATATCCAAATCTCAAGTGATTTCATATATAACATATACAAACATTTATAGCATATGATCATACACATCTTAATTTGCATCATGTTTATCACCATGCTTCATATTCGAACAAGAAATAACCGTTCCAAACATGTCATTGAGTCATCAATCATTCATAATCAAAATCATAGAACATTTTAGACATGTCATTCGAATAGGATTAATATCCATTGTCCATGATTTAAACATTTCAAACATTTGAAAATTCAATTTTTCAAATCATTATCCCCCTTTTTGTTATATCAAAAATGATTCAAACCAAAGTTTGAAAACTTTTAAGTCCTTAACAATGGAGAGTTTTAAAATAAATTTTGACAAAATAAGAATTTTGTTTAAAATTAATGGCTCCCCCTTACTTAAAGCATTCCAAAAAAAATTGTCTCAAATGCTTGACACTTAAATGATTGAATTTCACTATTGGATCAAAACAATTTAAAATCACATGAAATTCAATTTATCTAAGACTTTAAAACTTTATGCAAAAATTGATTAACACACTTTAAGAAAAAATATGCATAAAGTAACCAAAAGCAAAAATAGGCAACCAAATATAAGTAATCAAAAGTTATGATTAGAGGTTACTCATCTTCTTCTTGTGTGACTAGAGCATTTCCATATCTTTGCTTTGCTTTCCATTTGCTCCAACACACCTACAAAAGACATTTACTTGATTTTTGGTATCCAAATTGCTTTGGATCCATTCACATTAGTCACAATATCTTTAGTTCCCTTAAGAACCCATACTTGTCTAATCTTATAAGATTTTCTCTTCTTTATAGGACAAGTATGCAAGGAATGATCATGATAATGACAATGTGAGCATTTTGCCATTATGTGACAAGATGAATTATCAAAAATGATTTTTTGTTAAGCTTTCATGCTTAACTTTCAAATCAAGATTTTCTTTTTCTAAAACCCCGTTGCTTGTTTTTGAAAACTCTAAATCATTTCTCAAACTTTCATTTTGGTTTTCAAAATCCAATTTTGTTTTCAAAAGAAAATCATTTTCAAATTCAAGTTTTGAAATCATTTTCTTAAATTTGGAATTCATGGTCTCAAATTTCAAAAATAATTCATCGAAAACATCTTGTAACTCGTCAAATGTATATGAATTTAATTCACTTGAGTTAGAAGATACCTCAGGCTCATCGAGAGCCAAAACACCATTCACCTTAGGTGTTGAAAGGATGTTTACACAAGATGAAGCACCATCTTTCTTTTCTCCCTTCTTGTTTCCATAAAGCTTCTCAAGCTTCTCCCAAATTTCTTTTGTACTTTTGCATGTGAAGACTTTCTTGGAAACATCTTCATTGAGGCCACAAATAAGAGTGTGCATCACCTTTGCGTTTAGCTTGGCCTTCATGTCATTTTCACTACTTTGCTTCTTCTTCTTCTTAGAAGCTTCCAAGTAACCATCTTCGATGATATCCCAAATCTCAAAATCAAGAGATTTGATGAAATACTTCATGACATTGCTCCATTAGAAGTATGCTTCTCCTTCGAAGAGCGGAGGACACGAGATAGAGCGGCCTTCTGTATCGGTACGGGTTTTGGCTATTGAAATTTCATTGTAGTTAAAATCCTAGAGGGTATCGATACGGTACCATACCGTATCGGTACGGTTACATTAAAAATATAGTTTTGACTACTTTAAATACACTTTAAATCATTCCAAAGCCGTGTAAAACCCTTAAACACATTTTCAAGTTGTTTTTGACTAAAAACATATTTTAAATTCTTTTCAATTTACTCCAAAACATTTTTCAATTATTATATCAAAATAATTAGTTTTACAAGTCCCTTAATCAAGTTGTTATATCAAAATCAATTTATGTTTTACACGTTACAAAGTCGATTATTTTGGATAGGGAACCTCATTTCACAACCAAATTTTGGAAGAGTTTACAAGAGACTTTGAGTACAAGGCTTAACTTTAGTACATCATATCATCATCAGACCGATGGTCAGTCGAAATGAATAATAAAGATACTTGAGGATATGTTGCGTAGTTGTATCATTGAGTTTGAGGGTTCGTGGGAGAAACATTTGCCTATGGTTGAATTTGCCTACAACTGTTGAGTTGTGAGGAGCTCGATTCGTTCAACCGATGTGGCTCACCAAGTGGTGGAGAGGTGGATTTTTGGGTGGAAGGGTTGTGGAAGCTAAAAAGATAATTGACACAATGATTTATACTGGTTCAACCTTCTAACCAAGGTCTACATCCACTACCTTAGCTCCCCACTAAGGATTTCCAATCAATCCACTATTGATTCGTCCCCTTTTCTAGGCTTAGGAGGAAACCCTTTACACCGATCAAGCTTTCTACCCAAAACCTTGATCAAACCCTCTTTTACAAAGAGATACGAAAAGCAAACTCAAATCCCTCTAATAGGTGTTTGTTTGCACAATTAAAGCACTCACCCAAAACCTAAAACACTTGAGCAAATTTGACAATTTTGGCTCACTAGTGTTTGTCAATACAAGAATTGACAATTTAAGTGCTAAGACAATATTTGATCATTTGTTGATTGACAATATGAGCATTAACCTTTACTTGATGCTTGGAGGTCCCTTTTATACTCCTTGATGAGTTTATAGCCGTTACTAGCCGTTGGGATTGAATTGGAGCCGTTGAGGACTTTAATTCCCACCATAAATGCAGTTCTGCAGCTCTCCGTTTCGAAACATGCGAACCCGTTTCGAAACACCCTTTAAGTAGAAAGAGCCGTTGCAGTCTGACGTAGGACCCGTATCGAAACGCTCTAGTCCGTTTCGAAACACCCGTTTCGAAACGCCTATCCCCGTATCGAAACGACCTGCATTTAAAAGTTAGTTGGGAAATAGTCATTGGGGTTTATGACTGTTGTGGTCAATGCCACGTAGGCATATCGAAACGGCATAGCCCGTTTCGAAACGCTGGGCAAAAATCTCATCCAGGGAATGCCCGTTTCGATACCCGTATCGAAACATTTTAGCTACTGGAATCCCTCATATCGAAACGCCCTAAGGTGTTTCGAAACGCTTGGAAGGTTTTGTGTACTTTTAGCTTTTGAAAACATGCAAAACCCTTTATAAAATATCCCTAAACATAGTTTCAAGTTATTTGGACTTTGGAAATTGTTTTAAATACTTTTTAAATCAGTCCAAAACATTTTATTATTATATCAAAACATTAGTTCTACAATCTCCCCCTTTTTGATATAATAAAACCAACTTGAAAAATTGTTTGGGATTCTCCCTCTTTAACTTTAAAATTGTGAATAAGAGATTAAAGATATGAAATCAAATAAAGCTCTCCCTTATTCATTTGAAAATTCAATTTTTCAAACCATTTCTCCCCCTTTTTGTTATATCAAAAAGAATTTAAAACATTAAGTTCAAAAATAACAATAGAGGTAAAAAAATTGACAAAATAAGAATTTTGTTTTAAAAATGGCTCCCCCTTACTCAAAGCATCATTAAGAGTGTTAGTCCAACATATATGATCATCTAGTTGACATAAAATAAAACAAATAAACACAAAAGCAACTAGATTTTACCACACTTGAACTCAAGGGAGGATGTGAAGCCTTCCTTCTTCAAGTGTTCTTCCTTAGTGTGCATGGAGCTCCCCCTCAATGTTTAACTTGTTGAATATCTCCATCACACCTAGCAAAAGACAATCAAGTGATTTTTGGTATCCAAATTGCTTTGGATCCATAGACATTAGTAGCACAAATTTTTGTCCCCTTAGGAATCCATTTTTTAATGTCATCCTTTTTAATTGAAGCACTAAGTCCTTTTGGGACCCAAATACTTCTAAAACATTTTCCTTTAACAAATCTAGGGGCACTAGATTGTCTAACATAAAAATTTGATTTTCCAAAATTGTTTTTCTTTTCAAGCTCTTTGGAAATCAAATCCTTTTCTTCTTGAACTTTTTGATGCAATTTTTGTAAATCAAAACATTTTAGTTCAAACTCCTTGAGTTTTGCTTCAAGTTCAAGTTTGGTTTTAGAAATCAAATCATTTTGAATTTTCAACTTTGAAATCACTTTATTGTTTTTCAAAATGTGATCTTTAAAGTCTAAAATCAAATCATCATAGGCATCTTGTAATTCATCAAAAGAGTAAGAGCATGAAGTAGATGAATTAGAAGTTACCCTTGAATCTTCTTCGATGGCCATAAGGCAAAGGTTGGCTTGTTCATCGTCGGTGGAGTCCTCATCACTCCAAGTAGCCACATGTGCCTTCTTCTTATGGCTTGAAGTGCTTGCCCTCTCCTTTTTCTTGGAATCTCATTCAAGCTCTCTCAAAGCTTTCTTCATGAACGGGGCACACTTCTTGAAGAGATGAACTATCTCTTCTTCTTCATCCTCCTCTTCACTTTAATAAACATGATGGCAAGTGGAGGACTTGAGAGCCACGACACTTGCGTTGATACCTAGCCCTTTGATTTTCTTCTCTCACATAGCTCTAATTTCTTCCCTCTTCTTCTCATCTTCCTTGTTCTTCTTCATGATTTGATGAGTAAGGAGTGACCCCATGAGTTCATCAAGCTTCAAAATCTTCAAATTCTTTGCTTCGATGATGGCGGTCCTCTTTGAGTCCCAAGACTCGGGAAGTGAGTAGATGAGCTTTCGGACAAGCTTCTCTTCTGGGATGGCTTCTCCATAACCTTTAAGACCATTGGTGATGGTGGAGAACCTATCAAACATCTTCTCGATGTTCTCTTCTGGATCCATCTTGAAGTTCTCATACTCTAAGGTGAGGAGCCCAATTTTGGTCTCCTTGACTTCATCGGTTCCCTCGTATGTGACTTCAAGCTTGTCCCATACCTCCTTGGCACTCTCACAAGAATACATCTTCTCATAGATGGTTGGGCCAAAAGCACAAAACAAGATGTGCAAGGCTTTGCAATTAAACTCCATCTTCTTGCGATCGTCGGCACTCCACTCCGCTTTGCTTCGTTGAGGCACGAACGGACCATCTTCAACTATATCTCATAGCTTGTAGTCTCTAGACTTGATGAAGAACTTCATCTTTGTCTTCCAATGGGCATAGTGGGTTATGTCAAAGAAAGGCAGTTTGTCGATTGATTGTGTCATTTGAGCCGATTGATGAAATAATGATCGAGCTTGCCGGATCTTCTCAATAGGATGTGAATCCCCTTCGATTGAGCCAAGCTCTAATACCAATTGTTGAGTTGTGAGGAGCTCGATTCGTTCAACCGATGTGGCTCACCAAGTGGTGGAGAGGTGGATTTTTGGGTGGAAGGGTTGTGGAAGCTAAAAAGATAATTGACACAATGATTTATACTGGTTCAACCTTCTAACCAAGGTCTACATCCACTACCTTAGCTCCCCACTAAGGATTTCCAATCAATCCACTATTGATTCGTCCCCTTTTCTAGGCTTAGGAGGAAACCCTTTACACCGATCAAGCTTTCTACCCAAAGCCTTGATCAAACCCTCTTTTACAAAGAGATAAGAAAAGCAAACACAAATCCCTCTAATAGGTGATTGTTTGCACAATTAAAGCACTCACCCAAAACCTAAAACACTTGAGCAAATTTGACAATTTTGGCTCACTAGTGTTTGTCTATACAAGAATTGACAATTTAAGTGCTAAGACAATATTTGATCATTTGTTGATTGACAATATGAGCATTAACCTTTACTTGATTCTTGGAGGTCCCTTTTATACTCCTTGATGAGTTTATAGCCGTTACTAGCCGTTGGGATTGAATTGAAGCCGTTGAAGACTTTAATTCCCACCATAAATGCAGTTCTGCAGCTCTCCGTTTCGAAACATTCGAACCCGTTTCGAAACACCCTTTAAGTAGAAAGAGACGTTGCAGTCTGACGTAGGACCCGTATCGAAACGCTCTAGTCCGTTCGAAACACCCGTTTCGAAACGCCTGTCCCCGTATCGAAACGACCTGCATTTAAAAATTAGTTGGAAAATAGCCGTTGGGGTTTATGACCGTTGTGGTCAATGCCACGTAGGCGTATCGAAATGGCATAGCCCGTTTCGAAACGCTGGACAAAAATCTCATCTAGGGAATGCACGTTTCGATACCCGTATCGAAACGTTTTAGCTACTGGAATCCCTCGTATCGAAACGTCCTAAGGTGTTTCGAAACGCCTGGAAGGTTTTGTATACTTTGACTTTTGAAAACATGCAAAACCCTTTATAAAATATCCCTAAACATAGTTTCAAGTTATTTGGACTTTGAAAATTGTTTTAAATACTTTTTAAATCAGTCCAAAATATTTTTCAATTATTATATCAAAACATTAGTTCTACAACAAAAATAATTTTTAAACGAGTAGTTAGATGACACCGTTTGAAGTGTTGTATGGTAGGAATGTAGAACACCTCTTTGTTGGCAGAAGCGGGAGAAGAACATGTAGTGGTTGGTTTAGAGTTGTTCCAAAAAAACATAAAGAAAAGTAAAAATCACTTGCGATCGTTTGAAGGCGCCTTGAGATAGAAAAAAAATCTTATGCGGATTTAAAACAAAGAGAAATTGAGTATTAAGTTGGTGATCAAGTATTTCTCAAAGTTTCTTCGTGGAAGAAGGTTTTGAGATTTGGACGTAAGGGTAAGCTTAGTCTGCGGTTTATTGGGCCTTATAAGGTGATTGAGAAAACTAGTCTAGTTGCATATTGTCTGAAATTGCCGGTTGAGCACGAGCGTATTCATGATGTGTTTCACGTATGTATGTTACGAAAATACCGTTCGGATCCTTCTCACGTTGCTCCATTAGAGGAGATTTAGACTCGTTCGTATCTTACTTATGATGAGGAGCCGATTTCGATTTTAGATACAAGCACTAAGGTGTTACATGACAAAATCATTGAACTGGTAAAAATCTTGTGGCGTAATCGTGGAGTAGAAGAGGGGACCTGTCATTTTAATTGCGTAATTATATTATGTAAAGTTATATTATATGGTATGATTTAACATGTAAGTGATTATATTATACTAATTAGGAACCTCATTATGAAGTACGAGTGATGAAAATTATGTTGCATCATTTATTTAAAATTAATTGATGTAGTCAAATGTGTTCAAGTAATTTAATTTTTATTATGAATCATAAATAATTAAATTATATTTGAATACCAATCAAATCCTTGAAAACAAAACCATAATAACAAACTAGCGCTCTCCAACGGTCCTTAATCCACAAACGCCAACGCACTCATCTTCTCTTTCTGTCAACCTTTGATTTCATCCTTTTTGTTGCAAATTGAAAGGAACCTCAACCCTCAATCCTCGCGTCTTTTGGGCTAAGCCTTTCATTTTTGTTTTTCTAAGTCAATTCTTCCTTCTTTCTTTGAAACAAACACAAATCTTGTGAGAGGACAAACTGTTCGTCTCAATCTCTTTTTTATTTTCAGGTTTGTCTTCAACTCTGCATGTTTTTTCCCGTTAATTTCTTATATTATGTTTGGCTGACGAGAAAAATGTAGAGCTAATAAAACAAGACGAGAACCTAAAGCTTATATCTCCTGTTCATCAATTTTCGCGAAAATGGAGAATTCTTGTAATTTTTTATGATATTTGATAATGTAATTGTTCCTTGTCAATTAATCGGTGATCAATTACTTTAAGTTTTTACAAATAAAATCATGATTTAGTGTGCGTTATAGAGAGGTGAACAAGGTCGTTAAAGGCTTAAAGCTTTGGAGCTTGGAACTAATTTCTTGCCATTATTGGCAGAACCACAAATTTTAACAAGCAAAAGCAAAATAAAAAAAGAAATAAACATTAGGAGTCCTAAATGTTTATATCTCCCGTTTCACTTTTTTTGGTTTAAATGGAGGCTTTTTTATCAATGGTTTAAATGGAGGCTAGTTCTTGTAACTTTTGTTATTGTAATTTTGCTGTTAATCTTGAATAATTTTTTGTGATTATTGACTTAAAATATTAGAATAAAATCATGTTTTTTTTTTGTGTTATTGAGTGGTAAACAAGGTATTTAATGTCTTAGAACAGTCACTATGTCGAATTGGATGTTGATGTTACAGATTCTTTAATTTCAATGTTTCAACTTATAATAGTCCAGAACAAAGTTACTTGTTATGAATTTAGAGTTGGGAGAAAATAAGTAGCCATCTTCATGTCCCAATGCAAGCTTAAAGCTTATGCTTTTATACTCGGTGGCTGCAGCAGCTTCTTTTTTCTTAGCTTGCCTTATGGTGTATAATTTGCGATGATTTCTGATATGAAGATACTGGTTTTGTCAGGAATTATTCACATGTCTGTTCCGCGAATTGATCCTCTTGTTCAATTGGAAACAACTTGTAGAACCCTTCTAGACGAACTTCAGGTATTGTGGAGCATTCCTCACAAAAGATACCTTAATTCTTTTATTTTTGTCCCTCTTGGCAAGATAATTACCAGTTCAAATATACATCTTCCCTGATTCTATTCTAAAGATTTGAACACTAATCGTATTTACAATCTAATGGTTCCTTGAAAAACAACATTAGATTATCTGGGATGAAATCGGGGAGACACATACCGACAGAGATGAAATGCTGCATGAGCTTGAACGAGAGTGTGTGGAAGTATACAGAAGAAAGGTGGATCAGGCAAATCTCTCTAAAGCTCATATAAGACAGACAATTGCTGATTATGAAGCCGAACTTGCTGCTATCTGTTCAGCAATGGGGGAGAGGCCAGTGCATATTAGGCAGGTCAGAAATGAAAGAACAATGAATCCTGGATGAAAATATTCCAGTTAGATTGAACTATTTACTTATGTTATAGTCCAAACTTTTCAGTCAGATCTAAAAGTAGGAAGCTTGAAGGAAGAGCTCGGGAAAATTCTTCCGCAGGTGGAGGAGATGAAGAAAAGGAAGATCGAAAGAATAAATCATTTCATGGACGTACTGGACCAAATACAAATGATCAGAAATGAGATAAGCGGATCCACGGAATCAGTTTCCTTGGAAACACTTATAGATGAAACTGACTTGTCCCTGATGAAGCTTGAAGAATTGCACAGAGAGCTCATTGAACTTCAGAGAGAAAAGGTCAACTTTCTTACTTCTTTTTTTCAATTCTTTATTGTTTCCGCCTCTTGAAAACTCTTGCTTATCGTTTGCTCGCTGATTCGTCTCTCTTTTGTATAGAGTAATCGTCTGAAGCAGGTTCAGGATCACCTTAACGTGTTGAGCTCACTTTGCTCAGTGATGGCTATGGATTTCAAGCTGACAGTTGCTGAGGTCCATCCTAGTTTAGGCGACTCTGAAGGATCTAGGAGTATTAGCAATAATACGATTGAGCAGTTAGGTGTAACAATAAATAAGTTGCGGGAAGTTAAGCTACAGAGGATGGAAAGGGTAAAAATGATTTTTTAGTATTTCGCATACTGCGAAATTCTGGGCCTCTCCTTTCTATCTGATTGTAATAGTGATTCTTTGATCCTTTACAGCTGCAAGATCTTGCAACTACCATGTTGGAGTTGTGGAATCTGATGGATACACCGATTGAGGAGCAACAGAAATTTCAGGATGTTACATGTAATGTAGCTGCTTCAGAGGATGAAATTACAGAACCCAACTCTCTCTCTGAGGATTTTATCAACCATGTACGTGATACATGTTTAAAGGGGACAGTTTAGCTTATCTTCTCTTGTTTCTATAAATTTCTAAAGGTAGTAGTAGAGTGTGCTTTACTCCGGACAAAATGAGAAATAAATATGCTATACTATGCAGGTTGAGGCAGAAGTTTCTCGGTTGGAAGAGTTAAAGTCGAGCAAAATGAAGGAGCTTGTCCTCAAGAAGCGATCAGAGCTAAGGGAGATATGTAGGAAGACGCACCTCGTTCCAGACACCGAATTAGAAGATGTCATTGAAGCTATTGAGACTGGTACATGCTAATCATATCTCATTTTCATCAGACCATTTGTTATGAGTATCAAACTTCTCCACCCTTTTTCCTCGTGAGTGTCATTCTTACTTTATATATTCAGGAGTTGCTGATGCTGCGACCATTCTAGAACAAATTGAACTTCATATTGCTAAGTTTAAAGAGGAAGCTTTTAGCAGAAAAGAAATACTTGAAAAGGTCGAGAAATGGTTGGCGGCATGTGATGAGGAGTGTTGGCTTGAGGAATATAACAGGGTGAGCTTTTTGTCAACTCTTCGGAGTGTCTTTTTTTTCTTTTTCTTTTTTGTTCTAGGATGGTAACCTTGCTTCATTATATGTTATTTGACAGGATGAAAAGCGATACAATTTGGGAAAAGGAACTCATCTTACACTCAAGCGTGCTGAGAAAGCTCGTGCCTTGGTTAATAAACTTCCAGGTATATGGTACCCCATAGATAAAAGGTTGAGAAATGTTAAAGTCGCAGAACTAAACTTGTTTTTTTTTTTTGTTACCATTTCACATCATGCAGCCCGAATTCTGAGATTTCTTCCAATGAATTTCTGTTTTCTACCTGTTCTTGAGTAGGAATAGTTAACACGGTGTTGAAACTGTTCTATATCAATTAATTCAGGAATGACTGAGGCATTGATTTCAAAGACCATGGCTTGGGAAGAGGAGAGAGAGACTGAATTTCTGTTTGATGGTGTGCGTGCTCTAATAACTTACCCCATTGAATATTGTTCCATATTAATGACACATTATTAATACACACATCTATACTATTCAGATTCATCTTCTTTCTATGCTTGAAGATTACGCTGTTTTACGAGAGGAGAAAGAGCAAGAAAGGCGTAGGTTGCGGGTAAGATAACCAAACTCATGTCCCAATCAAAGTGCATATGTGAATATTGTTTCACCAATTTATGAGACTAGGCTATATGCAAATGCAATTATGGGGCAATTTCCTTGTCGAAATTGATCTTGATAGTCATAAGTCATTTTTTGTTGTTGTTCAGGACCAGAAGAAACTTCAGGGGCAGATAATAGTGGAGCAAGAGGTACTGTACGGTTCAAAACTAACCCCATCAAAGCCGCCGAGTTCTAAAAAGATTTCCAAGCAGTGTAGCTTGAAAAGATCCGTCTCGGGAGGATCAATGCTTAAACACGATACAGTTAGTACCCCAAGGACACCTCAAATACGATCCAGTAAGAAAACTGAGTTTATGTTCCAAAATGACCGTTTAAATCATCGGCAGGATGATGCCATTCCAGCTTCTCCAGCTTGTAAGTTCTCTGTCCATGCTTGTTTCAATCAAGAACTTCTCAATTAGACTTGTCAATCCCTGTATTCATGTTGTATCCGTGTTTAACATAATGTTGTAAAAAGTTTTATCACAATAATAATTTGTGTTATATTTATATATTGATATGTTTCTATATTTGCACCGTATTTTATATGACATGTCCAAAAGTAACAGTTTTAATCTCAACTGCTTCATACGGTAACCAACAATCAAAATTTGTTACTAATTACTATAGCACCTCCGATTCTTCTAAGATATGTTCATTGTTTTGGGCGAGCCAATATGTACTAAAGCCTTCTTTCACTATTTGCAGTTAGGAGAGGCATGGACTCTGCCGATACCCCCTTCCGAAAGCACTCGTCAAATTCTGCTAATGAAGTAGAGTCGCCACTGGTTCGTAAGCCATTCTCGCCCATCTATCCATCATCAAAAGCCAATATGACAAAACAAGCTAGAAGATAACGGTGAACCTAAAACTTTACAGAAAACGGTCCCGGACGATGATGATCTGCCTAACACCCTGCCTCGCTTGAAGATAAAATCTTCTTATGTCGACGAAGAGAATAGGACGCCGAAGGCAATGCATTCCATGGAAACGGTTCCGATGCAGACAGACACGACACAAGCTTCGGATAATAACAATAATAATAATACGAAGCAGATGGAAGGAAGCCATGAAGAGATGGAAGAGTCGTTTGAAGAAAGAAGGCTTGCTTGTATGCGTTCAGATAAACAAATAGCATCGATGATACAAGTATGATCATCTTCAAAATTGATTTGAATTTTTTTATTCTTTGTTTTATTCTCATGTTTATAATTTTGGCTGTTGTGCTGTGAATGTGTATCTGCGAGGCTGAACGTGGACGAATTGCGAGGTTGTAAAATCCCAGTATTTTCGTCATGAAGTTCATCAGCATTCATTATCCAGAATTTTCTACTTTTTTTGTTGGAAATATAGCATTTGGCATTAGAATTTGGCTTTAGGCTCCAAATTAGTATTTATACTTATTTTTTGTTCGAATCGATAGCCGAATTTGATTTTAGGATTCATATTGATATTTGTACATTTTTAGGATCTAAATCTGATACCGAAATTTATCTTTCTCTCACATATTTTAGTACCTGAACTAGATTTTTAATTCATTTATCGAACGACGATGGTAAAAAAAATATAAAAATGTTTGACAAATCGACTTACAAAGTTTAGATATGAATTTGGACCAAAACCCAGTTAAGGCTATGATATTTAGCATCCAGGTCCAATGAAATGTTGGATCTTGTATTAAAGCCCTAAAACGTTACTAAACTTCAGACCAAACCCTAAAAAGTATAAAGCACATTTCTCTAGATCCAAGGCCCAATATTCAAAGCTAAAATGTAAACCCTAAACACAAACCGCCGTATAAAAGTGATAAAAGGAGCACAGGTTTACTCTCTTGCGCCTAGTTGCCGACTGCCTTTGTACCAAACAGTAGCGGGAAACGGAGAAGTCTCACCGCCGCCGCCATGGGTCGTATGCACAGTCGCGGGTATCTTCTTCCTCCTCCTTTATTCTCCCTCTGTGTGTATATGTACATTTCAGTTGTTTATATTGTAAACATTTTATCTTTTTTTTTGTTGCAGTAAGGGTATCTCTGCCTCAGCTCTACCGTATAAGAGAACCCCACCAAGCTGGCTCAAGATCTCTTCTCAAGATGTTAGTAATTGAATCCCTTTTCAGATTTTTGCTGATATAAATGCACATGAAATTTTGTTTTCGTTGTGATTGAATGTTAATGTGTTCAGGTTGAGGAAAACATTTGCAAGTTTGCAAAGAAGGGCTTGACCCCATCTCAGATTGGTGTCATTCTTCGTGATTCTCACGGTATTGCTCAGGTTAAGAGCGTTACTGGAAGCAAGATCTTGCGTATCCTTAAGGCCCACGGTATTATATTCTTCTTTCCTTTGATCTTATGATTCACTCAAATCTTTGTTTCTTATCTAAGGAATGGATTAGTTATGCGTTTAATTTTGAACCAAATAGAATTGTCAGACGATGTTAAAGAATGTTGATTTGTTAATCTTAAAGAGATTAGAAAAATTCCTGTTTTGTTTTTTAAAAAAGGTAAAATTTTGGGTGTTCTTTTCTTTTCGTATTAGCTGGTTTTTTGTTAAAATTTTAAACTATAATGGTTATATTTTACATTTTTATAGTGAAGGTAATTTACTTTTTCTGTTTATAGTATAATGACCTATCTAGTAGTTCAACCCAAATGTTTTCCTGTGCCAAGAGTGAAATATTGGGTTGCTAATGAAGTTATTGTTTTGATAGGTCTTGCCCCCGAAATTCCTGAGGATTTGTATCACCTCATCAAGAAGGCCGTTGCCATCCGAAAGCATTTGGAGAGAAACAGGAAGGACAAGGATTCCAAGTTCAGGTTGATCCTTGTTGAGAGTAGGATTCACAGGCTTGCCCGTTACTACAAGAAAACAAAGAAGCTTCCCCCTGTCTGGAAATAGTAAGTCCGTGTATTAATGTTTGATATAGTGACTTCGTCATCTATTGTGTGTTTTTTGTTCACTGTTAACTGCCCAAATAATGGTATTTTAAATCTTTTCAAGTTCATTCTCTGAGATTTTTTTCAGTTCACGTCTAATCACTCAACTTGGATTGCTTATTCTATTCCTCTATACACGTTTTAGCTTGGATGTGCGTGGGATGAACTTAAGAGTTATCACTATACTTGCATAATTCTATTTAAATCTTAATATCGTACTCTTGGTTGCACGGAATCCATTTGTAATTTTTAAATTTGAGGGAAGTCTTGGAATATCTAAAGCCATATCATTAGATCGATCATATGGAACATGTTAATTTGTCCTCCAAATGTTTCAATTGCTCTGTCCTCTGTTATAGACTTATAGATGTACCATATGTGTCTATTTCCCTTCATACCTTGACTGTATATATTTGTTTCCTTGGAAGCTTTACGTTGCAATACTGATTCAATTTCATGGTTTGCAGTGAATCTACAACTGCCAGCACTCTTGTTGCTTAAGCATGTGGAGGGGTGCAGTTTTGTCGTCATCCGCTTTGGTTGGTTGTGGATGCTTTGAGGAGCTTAGATTGTGTTTTCTTGTTCTACTGAGATATGACTTAAGACTTTATTTATAGGTGTTAAAATTTTTATTTTGTTTGAAAAGAGTTGAGAATTTGTTAGCCTTTTGATCCTAATACTTTTGTAGTTTTGTTTGTCCATTGCTGCCGTATTTGACATTTGAAGCTTTTGAAACCTAAAGTGCAGCCTTTTCCTACATTATACCGTAAAATGAGTTTAGCCCTTCATCTCTGGCCTCTTGAAGGGGCATCAAAACAAATTAGGGGCATTAATGAAGAGGGTTAATATTTGATGCAGTCGATTTTTTTCTTTGTACAGGTGGGTTTCAAATGATATTACATCTCATTTTATGAGATTGAACTTTACACACACAAAACATTTAAACCCTAAATTTGTTCAAAAATTTGTTCCAACAAATCTTTACCTGCTAAAATACCGTTTGTAAAAAAATAAGTTTTTCATCGCTAATGCATTAAATCATTTTCCATATAAAAATTAGGGAAGAACATTGAAAATATACAAAAAAATTAATTGGATGTTATATTACTTCAATTATAAATTGGTTGCACGATTTTTTTTAATTTTTTTTATAATTATTGGTATTCAACTCATTATTCACTAATATGTATCCAATATTACATAAGCTCTTTATGAGAGTGACCCTTTCAAATCTAATTTACTCTATTTGTACATGATTTGAACTCTTAACATTGTTTGAAGGATCATTGGTGGTTGGTTGTTGGTAAATCTATTTATTTTTTAATTACACGCATAAACTATAATTTTAATATTATTATATGCATATAAGATTTAAGAAGAAATTATCATAGTAAAATGTTATTTTTTTTAAAGCTAAGGTGACTAAAAATAGTATCTATTCTGAATATACTCTCAATAATTTGACAATACATGCTCAATTACCCTGTTAGTACTTAAACCCGTGACCTCTAAAAACAACAACTGTTCACTTAACCACTAAGATAAATTGGTTCATGCTATAGTAAAATGTTACTTAAGAATATAGGATGGGTTAAGGCATTATCTCCCATTTAATTTTTAAAATTTATTGTTTTATCATCTTAATCTTTCCAAATAAAATATGAAACACAAGTCCATATTTGTTTTTTTAGTTCGCATGAATGTTTACTCTATACGATATTAAAAAGTATAGTAGTATATATATGTTGCCTGTAATAATGTGTAATTTCTTAAACATTATTCAATATATTAATCATATTATATCAAATGTAATATAGAAATATTTGTTTAATGTCAAATTATGCCTTAAATCAAAATATCAAAACACAATCTTTAGGTTACAAAAAGGAAACAAATTATAGTATGAGAAAACACAAACTACAGAAACCCCACTACACTCATTTGCTTAGGATCAACCCAAGCAAATAGCGATGAAATGTCTCTTTCTAATAAACTAGAACTATATAAAGGCCAAAAAGTAACCAAGAGGCACATTTAGGAATCCGCAATGGTGACCTCTACCTCGACACCGGGTTCGATGGTGATGGAGGTAATCTGCTTGACCACATCAGGGGAGCTGAATAGGTCAATAACTCGCTTGTGGACACGAAGCTCAAATCGATCCCATGTGTTTGTTCCTGCAAAGCACACAAATAGTTATGTAGATTTTCGGAAGATATTACTTGTGTTACATGAAACCCTTAGCATACTTCTGCATGACAAAACCCTATCTGTGACTAACATACGCAAGAAAAAATATGCAGTTGAAAAGCAAGATCCTAGCAATCTAACTAAAAGGTAAGACACATATAAAACTCAATTGATGAGGCCAAACAATACAATATGCAACAAGTAGTTGAAAAAACCAAAGCTTCCAGTCTTCCACTACCGACACAAGTTCAAACACATTTAACCATGCAAAAAGGTGACAAATGATAGTCCTTAAATGTTCTTAAAAAAAAGTTTAAAAAACGGAAGCTGCATGATTCAAAATGTAGAAGACGGGTATAACATACACTATATCATCAAATAAGTTTACTCAGGCTCCGATAAGAGCTTCAGTATGGGTATGCGTTCAGCATATGTAAGTTCAAATGTGTCTATGTTTTTCCATGTAGATCGCTATACCCATGTTCAATTGTGTCAAATGCGAGTACTAGACAAAGATAGTTCAAGAAAAATAGTCCGAGAAAAATAAACGAGTCAGTCCGATGTGAGGCAGGTAAATACCTTCACCACAGGGAGACTTCCTGGTAGTGATGAGAAGAACCTTGGTGGGCATTCTTACTGGTCCCTTAACCCTCAGCCTCTTATCCTTGGCACCACGGACCAAATCAGCACAAACTACCAATCAAAACAGAAACACATTAGACTAACCAATTCTATGGGGATCAATTGAATCCATAACATCAATCAAACAAAAGTGTCATGCCATGATTATAAATGAAACCATACTACTTTAATTAAACAAAAAAGGTACCTTTTTCGAGGTTTTTAACATTCTTAGAGGAGAGAGTGATCCTGATCTTGTGAATCTGCTCTTGGGGCTCCTCCAAACCCGGCTTGGTAGGCTTCATTGCAGCATACGCCATTGTTAGTAAACTGACTTTCGGCTTCTGGTTCAGAATAAATGAATTTCATCAGAAAATTCCTCGAATTTACTCACAAAGTTCAAAATCTTAAAAACTTTGGTTGTGGATTACAACATGAGATTCTAACTACTAAAGCCAAGAACAAATTTTTTTCCGTATCTCGTAAAAATGCTCAAAAGCTAGAATTATCCGAAAAAAGTGAGAAAAACAATCGAATATGCAAGAGAGATCCTTTTTTTTTTCAAAATGAATTGCATATATGGGAAATATAACGGCAAAACATAAAATAGAGTAGCACAAAAAAGAAAACCCAGATTAAAGGAAAATCTGAGCTCCCATTTTAAAGCAAGACTTTTAGCATACACATCGAACATACGCAGAGAAGTGAGAAGATTGAGAGGGAAACCTGGAACAAGGTGAGAGAAGTGAAGTGTAGAGCCGCCGCCTCTGCTGCCCTTTTTCGCAAAAATGTTGGTTGGGGAGTTGACTGCTGGGCTTTTTATTAGGGTTAGGGTTTTTCGATGGACAAAAATGTTATGCGGGTTGGGTTGCGGATACTTGACCCGGGATGAGATCAATTATAAATTAGGCTTAATAGTTAAATAAGTGACAAAACTACACAGGCCTCACTCTTGGTGCCTAAAAGTTTTATTTTGATTATTTTAGTTGTTTAACGGTTAATTATGGTTATTTTTTAAAATTAATATTTTTTATTTTTCTCTCATTTAAATTAATTTATCTTTTTAATTTAATTTTACAACAAATTCTTAAATTTCTTAAAACTCAAAAAATGACCTCAAATTAAAAAAATTTTACTTTCTCGACTGATTCTACCGCTGCCCACTATATTCATCGTCAGGCCACCGCAACTATTATTCCAACCACTCATCGTCGGTTACTTGCGAAGGATGACTGGAGAAAATAATCGTGGTGGTCTGTCGATGATAGTGACAGTCTCTGGTGAGGTAGTCAACAACAAAAGCGACGATAATTTAGGAGTTCTGGGTTAAAGATTTGATACTATTTTGTAAAATTTTAAAATTGTTACTGTAAAAAAATAAAATTTGAGATTTATTTAAAAATTAATTAAAATTAAAAAAAATATTTCACGTGTCATATTTTAATTGGCTAACGATTTTTTAACAGTCAAGCACCTAAAATGACTGAAATGAAACTTTATACACTTATTTAAAATGAAAAAATTTAAGCACCAAAAGTAAACTATATTATAGTTTGACCACCTGTTTAGCTATAAATTATGATAATCTCTCTTAGTTTTTTGTTATATTGCACGGTCTTTTAAAATAAATATCATTTACATTTTCATTGAGATATTAAGTTCAATTAACTTTACTAACCAAATGTACTTGCTCTTCACTTTAATATTATTGAAATAAAATAAAATCGGAATTATGTACTATGGTATATTTAATGAAATTTAAATAAATTAAATAAACCATTTTTATTTTTTAAAAAAAGCTAAGCAAGCCAAAACCGAATTTATAATTATTTTATGGCTAAAGGGGTTATTTTGCCCCGAGTTCAATCCAAATTAGCAATGTTACCCCTCGCGTGAAAACACGTTTAATTAGGTCCTTCAGATCGCACATTGCAGCAAATTATCCCCTTGACCAACGTTGACCGTTAAAGAGATGACGTGACAGTTAACGGTGCTGACGTGACGGTTCACGATGCTGGCGTGGCAGTGCATGTGTGATGATGACGTAGCAGAGGGGTTGAATTGATTTTTTAAACCGAATTCGAGGGCATAATTGAATTTTTTGCCGAGTTCAGGCCATAATTCCTTTTAACTAAAAGTTCGATAATTTACTTAATCTTTAAGCTAAAATATAATAAATTAGTAAATATTTAAATATGTAATCACTAATTTTGTCCGGGTGTCAACCTATTTTATTTTTAAATAATGGGCTTCAATTTTAATTAATTACATATCATATGATGAAAAAACTAAAAAGATATTATATATATATATATATATATATATTAGTATTATAATATTTATATAGTCACTAGTATTATGTTATTTGTAAAAACCATAAATACTATTATAACTATTACTACTATTATTACTACCAACTCTATTACCATTATCATTATCTATTAATATTATTATTACTAAATACCATTATTATTATTATTATTATTATTATTATTATTATTATTATTATTATTATTATTATTAGTAGTAGTAGTAGTAGTAGTAGTAATAGTAGCAGTGTTATTAATATCATATTTATTATTATTATTATTATTATTAGTAGTAGTAGTAGTAGTAGTGGTGGTGGTGGTGGTGTTATTAATATTATATTTATTATTATTATTATTATTATTATTATTATTATTATTATTATTATTATTATATATTGAAACAAATCTGAAAAAAAACTAATATATATATATATATATATATATATATGGGTTAGGATCAACTTACACTGTGTAAAACTCTCTAAGTTTTACACCTTTTTTGGATCGTTGGATGGGTCCGTGTTTTTAATTCCCAAGTGATAATCTTCACATATTTTACTGTTAACCTCATCCATCCGTTTCACTCATCCAACGATCGAAAAAAGGTGTAAAACTTAGAGAGTTTTACACAGTGTAATTTGATCATATCCCTATATATATATATATAAAGTTTGCCCAAATTGAATAAGTAAAGCCCAATATTAAATAATACAAGCCCAACAATTTATAAATAAAGAGCCCAAGTTTATATTAAAGTCCATTTACAAATACTAAGAAACAAAAAATATTATACATAATATTAGGCTCGTTTGGCCCAAACCATAATTACATCAGAAAAACCTAATCTAATAGCCATCTTTGTGTCTTGCGCAGCCGTTTCTCGACCGTTAGATTTAGGAAAGATCTAACGGTCTATGATCGAGGAAAGATGTCTCCATAACCTCCACGCGCCGCACGCGCGGCTTCTTGGCTCCCAACGCGCGCGTGTAGGTCGCACACGACGCTCTAGCTCCCGCACGCGCGCCTTTTTGAATCTCGCGTGAACGTCCTGATCTTTCACCGACGGCTAAGATCGCTCCGCGTCGTCCAGCCAGCCACACTCGTCCTCTGGTCCCCCCTCTCCATTCGGCCGTCGCATGCAAACAAAAGAAAAGAAATGCGCAACGAAAATAACCGAAATTGCAGAGGCAAAACAAACGAATTTCAGAGATGAATACAAACAAGAATAGCATAACCAATATGATTTTATGTTCCAATTTCATGTAATTCCCAAAATTCGTAATTTCGGGCTATAAAAGCCGAAATAGACACTATAAACCCCAAGTTAGAAACGGGGAATTTCCGCAAACATTAATACGAACACAGAGAGAATAGAGCATCCAGAGGTATATCATCTTCTTCTTTCATCTCATTTCGAATCACATATATATAAAAAAGGAGAGGGTTCGTTTTTTACCTCCGATGTCGGTTCGCCTTCTCCATGTCCGTCCGCTTTCCAACGCCGGCGACAAGCCCTCTAACCTCTTTGAGGTCATATATGGTGAGTCGGTGAAGGCGGTAGCAAAAAGGGGATCTATTTCGTCTTTTCAAAACAAAAAGAGGTTAGGTTTTCGAAAAAGAGGGGTTTTCATTCTGTTTTTATGAAGTGAAAGAGAGTTCTATTTTTCTTTTTTTGGTTTTAACAGATCGAAGAGAAAAGGTTTTTTGGGGGGTCTGTTTTAGGGTATCTAAACTCGCCGGCCGTCGTTTCGGTAGAGGGCAAAAAGGGGGAAGGTTGAGAATTAGGTTTAGCTAAAAAAGGCTTCAAACGTTTTTTGGCCGGCTTTTATAGAATTTTAAAGTCTTAAAAATGGTCTAATCCCACTTTAACCCCTTCGTGTCCCTTTAATCGCGCCTCAAGGGCTTCCGTGTTTTAAAATCCTTTCCTCAGTCCCTTCAGCTTTTCAAAAACGTTTAATTTCGTCTTGTTTTGACATTAATTGATTTTCGAGTGGTCATATTACAATTTTGGTCCTTTTAGGTTTCCGTTTCTTTTTAATTTGATCCTTCGTTTTGCAATTGAATTAGTTTTAATGAATTTATTAATGTTCGGGTCCCTAGAGTCTGTCCCGAGTTCAATTTCACTCCCTTTTTCAGTGCGGTGTTTTCCTATTTCGTGCATTTTAGTCTTTTGCCCCGTATTTATATTTCCTCAATTTCAGTTCTAGTTTTATGTGTTGATATAATGTTTATGTTAATAGATTTATAATATGTGGCATATGTTATGTTATTTATTTTATAGTATATGATTGTATGCTTTTTATAAAATCTTGCTTAACATGTGTTTTTATATTATATAGTTTCATGCATATAATATAGTTTTATTATGTATGTAGTATATAGTTTCAATGTGGGCATAGCTAGTTTTTATGTTGATCGAATATGCGTTCGTGACATTCATTTAAAATGTTCATCATGTGACTTTTGATATTTCGATGTGTATAATAATTAATTTTAATTATAAAAAAGAGATACTTATTAATTCACGTATTCGGGTCGAGATATCCTAGCTTATTGGATATACCCTGAATATTCGGATTAATTTGCATCATCTAAAGGTAAAATTCGTAAGTAAAACGAACAAGACTATAACATCATATTTTAACTGCTTGCATCATGCATAAAGGTGACGTACGAGATCCGAACCCTAAACTAACACGACAATCAGACTTATATGATGTCAGTTTAGTCTTTAGTCCAGTGTACCGTCATTCTTTTTAATTAAATGTCTAATTAATTTGAAACCGCAAATTTGGATAAGCTCGTATAGTTAAAGTGATTTTCTATTAAGAACCCCTAATTAAACTCATTTTAAATTTTAAACAATTTCCATCGATTTAAAGCAACAATTATTTTGGTACCGATATTCGGGCGTGATGGGGGTGCTAACCCTTCACCACAAGTAACCAACTCCCGAACTCTTTCAAACGAATCTCTGGTTTAGTTTTTATGGTGTCCGGCCTACCTCAGTGGCCGGTGGCGACTTCAAAGATTTTTAAAGTCTTTTTGAAAAACGATTTTTCCCCTTTTAATAAATTTCTTTCAAAAATGTGGGACAATTCTAGGTTCTTAGAAAAAAAACCTTATTACAATGTGGCGACTCTGCTGGGGACCAAATTTTGTTTTACAAAACAAAAAGAGAGTTAAGCCAAAAAAATAATTGTTGCTTTTAATGATGGAAATTTTTGGAATTTAATTTGATTTTAATGAGGTGGTTCTTCTTTGAAAATGAGACTTAAATTACACGAGCTTTGATAATTGGTAGCCTTCGGATTAATTTTTCATTTAATTTCAAAGGAATCACCGATACGTGTTGTATCATGATCAATAAGCTCTATTCTCGAGCTTCGTCCCTTAAGTGGGAGTGAAACGCCCATACCCACACGAGCATCCCTCCACGGGTCGGTAATTCACTTTTGGAATACATGCCTTTGACATGTGAGCAGCCCTCCACGTCACTAGATCGTGCTTTCCCTCGAACCGAAACCAATTCGTAAGCTTATAATTGGCCAGAATTAAGGGTTTTGTCACCTTAGTAGGTGATAAGATAGGTCCGGGTACCCTTGTTAGAACCGAACCCACATATGTGAGAATTTAAGAAGCCCACCCCATTAGAGCAACACGGATAACCGTAGAATTAGAATTCATGCTAATAGGTCTTGCATTGTTAATCTGCCTTGATATGTTTCCTTTCGTTTTTCGTATTCAGCATTCATTATTTTTGTTACTAATTCGGCTTTCTTTTTTTCCTGTTGTGCTTGATTATTTTTGCGCATTCATGGCATTTTCATACGAAGTGTTGGTTCGAGAACAATCTAAAATTGAAAACTGTCATAACGGGAGAAAGAGTTCATAACAACGGAGTTTCTGGAACGCGCTAATTTAAAGAGAGGGGCGAGTAAAATTTATTGAAAACCGTACCCTATGTATTTATTACCTCGTTGCAATAAAACTTGATCTCTGTAACACCCCCAACCCGGGCCGGGAGCCGGGGGCGTTGCCGAAACAGGAAAGGCGGACAAACGAAACAAATCAGACAAAAGCGGAAGCATTTCGGAAACAAGATACCATTTTAATCAGTTATTTCATATTAATGCGCACGCGGAAGATGGGCTAACAAAAACTTTCTTAACTTAGACACAATTTCTTTTATTCATGTTACCAAATTACAAGCCAATTTAAAACTTTTATTTTTGTTTTCATATCACTATTGCAATTAGGTCAAACAAGCAAAATACTTAATTATTCAAATTCATGCCATTCGAAACCTTAATTAAATGGTCTAGGCGATTTCCGAAATAATCCAAATTACCAATAATTAACCAATTCAATTTTCATGCAACACATAATATATTTCCATTCCATGGCATTTGATTCCCTTTACTTAGAGCCTTACAAAATATCATGATTTATATGCCCCTAAACATGTCAAGCTATCGACTATGGACAACAAAAAGAATCGACACAACCACTAGCTTGACTTACATTTTTATACACAAAATAATGAGGCTACCTACTTAAATACAAAACATGATTCTAACCTCCTAACCAAGCATCATGGAGCATATAATTTCAAACACCATTTCAAACTTAAGTTACGACCGAACACAACAAAACGAATCCTTAAACAGACTTCAAAGCCACCATCTAGGAGTCTAAAGATAAGACTTAGATCGTACATATTTCAGAACTGTGAACTTGAGAACTTGATAACTTTGATCCAACGAATGCTAGCTTTAAGGTCCGAGCTATCCTGCTAAGGTTGGGAAGAAGAAAACAACGGAGCGGTAAGTACAAAAAGTACTTAGCGAGGTAATGCTAAAACTAATTCATTCTTGAGCTTTAGCGTGATCAAGCATTGAGTTTACTTAGCTAGGTTTATTAACAATCCAATTGCACCCAATTAAGCTCATGTAAAATTCATGCACATAGCATCATACATATCATACCAACATTCATAGCACATGCTCGAATACATAACATATCACAATAATTTATCACATGCTTGCACATAGTTCGATCAATAGCATAATACAATCCATTTTCAGCATACTCAATCTCATGCTTAGCAATTGAATTAAGCAAGATCTCATGCTAATCCATACATAGCATTTTTAACTTATCGAATCGAGTCACATTTTCATCATAGCATGTCATTCGAATGATCTCAAAATATCATTCAAAAATCAGAATTTCCCATTTCTTAATTACATGTATTCGAATAGGGTCTTTACCCAAATTTCACATAATCAGACTTATAAGCAATTCATATGCTTCATATCATAATCGGAAAGGACCAACGTCCACATATCATAACATTTCATATCATAATCGGAAAGGACCAACGTCCACATATCATAACATTTCATACCATAATCGGAAATGACCAACGTTCACATATCATAACATTGCATATCATATCATATCATATCATGCTAAGTCACACCATCATTTATCCACATCATAAGCTATTTTTAACTTAGCGAATTCCATTCATTTCATATTGATCATGTCACATTCGTTCATTTCGTTACCTTTAATTTGGTTTCATAGCCCAAGCATATTATTTAATATCTTTGCCCATGGTAGAATAGTCGTAACAGAAATTCAAGCCATCGGAAGGGTAACATGTAACGCATATAGTTGCCCGCGGCAACATCAAGTATTGCACAAAGCAACATCAAAGGGGATGCCCATAGCATCATGTGTCTCAAACAGCAATCAAGAACACACATATTATAATGAGTACACAAACTACTATCAAAGATTGCACAAAACAATATCAAACAGTGAGCTCAAACTCTAGGCATGCCGTTCTTATCTAAAACGTCCAATCGACCAAGGGCGTAATCTTGTTAAGTGATTAGTTCATTATTTCATTTAACATGTACATTTTTCAGAATTTACTTTGCATGCTCATTCGATCGTAATATCATGCATGGCAGCAACATCATACATACATAATCACATGCAATTTTACGCATAACATAACAAACCATAGGGCAGTCCACAAATTCGTCTTATCGAGTCTTATCAAGAACCCAATTCATGCTTATTCATCATACAATCATTCACATGGGCAGTCCACATTTGCGCATACTCAAACAATTATCAACATCCAAATCGGACATATAATTCATAGCAATTAACATCATATAACAGTCCACATATTGCACACAATCAAACATAAATCACAAGTTTCAAGTCATGCATCCAATTTCCTTTATATCTCCTTCCCTTACTAATCACATTACCGAATATCATTTAGTCCAAATTCATGCATTGAAACATAAATTACAGAAAATAAAGTGGTTCGGACACTAGTCCCAACCCTAAGACAAAATTACACTCACGATCCTTAAGCTTGATCTCGAATTGAGATGCCTTTGCTTCTTCCTTTCGAACGATCGATCCTAGCTTCCTCCGAAATTTCATCGCTATTCCGATCTTAACTCTCAAAATTAAACAAATACACACTATATTAGGAAGCAATTCAACCATAATTACTCCTCAATTTCAAACAAGAACTCATATTTTCAAATCTGACTTTTCATTAAACTAGTTGGAGGACTAGTTAACATTTTAATCATAACTTTTTAACTACTAATCCCAAATTAACTTATCATATACCGTTGGAAAGGTATTTTACAGTCATGTGAACCTCATATTTTTATCCTATTCGAATCAGTACAGTTTATTGCTTAATTACACTCATTTCGGTAAATCTGGACAGCATGCACTGCCCATCTTTAAAAATTCATATCTTTTAATTTACATACTGAAATTGAGTTCCGTTTTCTCTCAATGATTCTAGACATATCAAAGTTTATAAAGTATAAATTTCAGATTTAAATACCTTATATCCAATTTTTGGTGAATTTCCAAAGTTACTGTTTTTACATTGAACACCACTGGACAGTTTTCTTAACTTATACTTTAGCTTAAAAATACACTTAATCACATACTTGAATCTAAAATTCCTTCATGGTATGACTTATACTATTTTTCCATGACATTTTAAAGTCCATATAAACTTCCAATTTCAACATTTAAGCATTCAATTTACCGATTTCTTCAAATCAGTCCCTAATCTCCATAACTTTCGATTTCATGACCATTTTTGGTTCTAATCAAATTATCATCTTTTTAACTCATTTTTCCATCAACCAATAATCATTTATAACAAAATATTAATTTCTTCACAACTTTCTCCTAGTGAAAATTTTCAGATTTTAATCCCTAAGAAACTTTCCAAATGTTCAAGATTTTACATTTATTTTAAAACAGCCCCCTTTTTTACTCTCTTCACATCTTCTCAAGAAGTTTTCACATATTTCAACATTTCATCTTGTTATTTCATTCAAGATTCATATAGTTTCACGTCCTTACAAGTTTTAGGTTTGCATGCATGGTTTTTAACTCAACCGAAAACCACAAGGAGTAGGAAACTTACTTTCTTTAATTTCTTGACAACACTAGCTAACTTCTTCAATTTCCTAGCTTAATCCTCCACCATGCAACCGAAAATCTAACCATTTTTAGCTCTCAAAATGGCTGACTTTTGAGCTTCTCTCCTCCCCCATATTTTTCTTTTCTTCACGGCAAAGGAGAGCAAAATGATGAAGGAAGACAAGCTTCCATCATCTAAGTGATTTGATAGCTCCCTAAATTACCCATGAGCCCTTTTGTCTATCCATTCTATTTTTAATTTACTAAGGGCAGCCCCAAGGATATTTTATCCTTAACATGCAATTTTTACTATTTATAAACCTTTTAATTTGATCACCAATTTACCTTGTTACATGCTTTATTGGATTTTATCAATTTCATCCGATTTTCAAAGAATGTAATGTTATTTAATTTCTTTTTGTATTCTTTTAATTCCACGCTTTAGATCTTGATGTCACTAACTTAATTTCACTAATTTACCAATCGGATAAACTACTTAATTCAAATCTAATTTTCTTTCTAATCCGAATTGGTGCACTAATTGCCCAATTGAGAACTTTAGGGACCAAATTGCATAATTATCAAATTTGCAAACTCAATTGCTTCTAAGAATAAATAAAGTAATTAAATTCTACGGCTTTAAATTCTAGGACGGAAATGTGGGTGTTACAATTCCCTCCTCCTTAAAGAAAGAATTCGTCCTCGAATTCTTACCTGAACTGAATAAATGGGGGTATTGCTTCCGCATCGTATCCTCGGGTTCCCACGTTGCTTCTGTAACGTTATGATTCTTCCAGAGAATTTTAACAAGAGGGACGCTCTTGTTTCGAAGCCTTTTAATTTCTCGATCGAGAATCTGAACAGGTTCCTCTTCATAGGAGAGGTCAGGATTAAGTTCAACTTCTTCTGGTTCAAGAATGTGAGACGGATCAGATCGGTAACACCTTAACATAGAAACATGAAAGACATTATGAATCTTATCGAATTCAGGAGGTAGTGCAAGGCGATAAGCTACAGGACCAATTCTCTCAATTACTTCGAACGGTCCAATGAAACGCGGACTAAGCTTTCCTTTCTTGCCGAAACGAAAAACTTTCTTCCACGGAGAAACTTTGAGAAACACTTTGTCTCCGATCTCATATTGGATGTTCCTACGCTTCAGATCAGCGTATGACTTCTGCCTATCGAAAGCTTGTTTCAATCGGGAATGAATAATTTGAACCTGTTCTTCAGTTTCCTGAAGCAGTTGAGGTCCTAAAACTTTATTGTCTCCGAGTTCAGACCAACACAAAGGAGTTCGGCATTTTCTTCCATATAGTGCTTCAAAAGGAGCCATCTGAATAGAAGACTGATAGCTATTATTATAAGCGAACTTGATTAACGGTAGTGATTTCTCCCATTTCTTACCGAAATCGATGATACAAGCTCTAAGCATATCTTCAAGAATTTGAATTACTCGTTCAGATTGCCCATCGATTTGAGGATGAAAAGCTGTGCTAACATTCAACTTAGTTCCAAGAGCCTTATGTAGAGCTTTCCAGAATCGAGCTGTAAATCGAGGATCTCAATCTGAAAAAATAGAAGTTGGAATTCTGTGCAAACAGATAACTTCTCGAACATACAGTTCTGCTAAGGTCTCAAGACTGTAATTCATCCGTACCGGAATGAAATGTGCTGATTTAGTGAAACGATCAACGATCACCCAGACAACATCACACTTTCTAGGAGAGTCAGGAAGACCTTCACAAAATCCATCGTAATCCTTTCCCATTTCCATTTCGGAAATTCAAGAGGTTGAAGTAATCCAGTAGGAACACGATGTTCAGCTTTGACTCGTTGACAATTCAGACATCTCGATACAAAGTCATTGATAACCGATTTCATTCCAGACCACCAATACAAGGGCTTGAGATCCTTGTACATCTTAACAGATCCAGGGTGAATTGAAAAAGGACTTTGATGTGCTTCTTGCAGAATTTCAGCTTGTAATTCCTTGTTATTAGGAACACAAATCCGATCTTTGAAATATAGAAGACCATTTGACTTGACAGAAAAGTCAGGATTAGATTCAAGCTTAGACAAGATTCTCTGAAGTTCCGGATCAACTTGCTGGAGTTCTTTGATTCTAGAAATAAGAACAGATTGAACTTGGAGTTCGTTCAGATAATTCCGAGCTTTACATAATCGGAAATGAGCATTGATGGCCAAAGAAGCTATGAACAACAAATCAAAGATATTACTTGGAAAGCAAGACATTATTCGAATGGTTTAGAGAATTTTCAAGATTGAACATTTTTAGATTTTGAGAATTTTGAGGGACGTACCGAGGTTCGGTTTCCGACTCAGAGCATCGGCAACCACGTTAGCCTTTCCAAGATGATAGTCGATGGTCAAATCATAATCTTTGAGTAATTCCAACCACCTTCTTTGTCTAAGATTCAGATCTTTCTGAGTAAGCAAGTACTTCATACTTTTGTGATCGGTGAATAGCTTACACTTCTCACCGTACAAATAATGCCGCCAAATTTTTAGTGCAAAAACAATGGCCGCTAATTCAAGATCATGAGTTGGATAGTTTAGCTCGTGAGGCTTAAGTTTTCGAGAAGCATATGCAATCACATTACCTTTCTGCATCAAAACGCATCCAAGGCCGGAATGTGATGCATCACTGAAAACAACGAATTCTTTTCCAGACTCAGGCTGAATAAGAACAGGAGCGCAACTCAAGGCTTGTTTAAGCTGATCAAAACTTCTTTGTTGTCCTTCGGGCCACTTAAACGGTTTACTCTTTCTAAGCAATTTGGTTAGTGGTGCAGCAATTACCAAAAATCCTTTCACAAATCTCCGATAATACCCAGCTAAACCAAGGAAACTTCGGACCTCGCTTACATTGCTCGGAGGTCGCCACTCAAGAATTGACTGAATTTTCTTAGAGTCAACTTTGATTCCTTTGGCTGAAATAACATGTCCGAGGAAAGACACTTCTGAAAGCCAAAATTCGCATTTAGTGAACTTAGCAAATAGCTGATTTTCTCGGAGTGTCTGGAGTACAATCCGAAGATGTTGAGCATGTTCTTCTCTGTTACGAGAATAGACTAGAATATCGTCGATGAATACAACAACAAACTTGTCAAGATGAGGCTTAAATACTCGGTTCATCAGATCCATGAATGCAGCAGGGGCATTCGTTAACCCGAATGGCATCACCAAAAATTCGTAATGACCATAACGAGTTCTAAAAGCAGTTTTGGGTATATCTTCATCTTTCACCCTCATTTGATAATATCCGGATCGAAGGTCAATTTTAGAGAATACACCAACATCTTTCAGCTGATCAAACAGATCTTCAATTCGGGGCAATAGATACTTGTTCTTGATAGTGACTCTGTTCAATTGTCGGTAATCAATGCAAAGTCGCATCGTTCCGTCTTTCTTTTTCACAAAGAGAACTGGAGCACCCCAGGGAGAAGTGTTGGGTCGAATGAAACCCTTATCTTCTAATTTTTGAATTTGCTTCTTTAGTTCTTGCAATTCAATAGGTGCCATACGATAAGGCGTAATGGACACCGGATTAGTTCCAGGTTGAACTTCAATTTTGAACTCAACTTCTCGAATTGGAGGGAGTCCAGGGAGTTCCTCAGGAAAAACATCAACAAATTCAGATACCACAGGCATTTCTGCTAAGCCAAAATCTAATTCATCTTGCAAAGCCATAGCAGCAAAAAGAGATGTTGGTTTCTTGTCAATTAGCAAAATTGATTCTTTCCTAATCCCCTTAAGTGCAGTCTTTTATTCTGACAGTCAATCCAGGCTTCATGTCTACCCAACCAGTCTAACCCTAGTACTAGGTCAAACTCACATTTAGGTAGAACATACAGATCACAAGGAAAAGGTACATTTCGAATAGTCACAAGGCTATTCTTACAGATCAGGTTGATTGGTAAGTCACCTCCTATAGGGTTTGAGACAATTAACCCAGTTTTAACAAATTCAGGCTTTAACTGTAACTTGTCGATTAGGTGAGAACACACAAAAGAATGAGTTGATCCCGAATCAATTAAAGCATAAACATGAGTAAGGTTTAGTTCAACCGTACCCGCAATGACATCCGGAGAATCTTCCTCATCCTTGCCACGGATATGATAGACTCGAGCTGGACCTCGTGATTCCTGATGTGTGGTGGCTTTCGACTGATTGCTTCTGCCTCTGCCCTGATTCCCAGACTGAGCTTGTCTAATATTTTTGTTCCGATTGGATTGCACATGACTCGGATTAGCAGAGTTTTAAGCAGGAGCTTGATCTCTCATCACTGAACAATCTATGATATAGTGGTCACTTCCGCCACAAGCAAAACATAAGTTAGCCTGCTTTCGGCACTGACCAGAATGTGGTTTCTGACAATGCTGACAAACGGCAACCTTCTCTGAATTCCCAGGGCTATTAACAGATATGACCGGGGACAGAAAGTCTACTCATAGAATGAGGCTTCGGTGTGAAGTTACTACGAGGTGCTGGATTATACGAAGAAGTACCTTCTTTATGGCTCCTAGACTTCTTTGATTTCCAGTGAGACTTGTCATCACTCTTACGCTTCTTATCATGACAGTAACCGCTTCTCCTCTTTTCTGCGGTCCGAAACTTGGATTCTGTAGCAATAGCTCGATTTACGAGAGTTTGAAAGTCCTTGATATCCAGGGCGGTAAACATCGGACTCAGTTCATCATTCAGACCGTCAATGAACATACGACACTTTTCTTTCTCTGACTTGATGTACTCAGAACCATACTTGCGGTACTTACAGAAATCAGCCACGTACTGCTCTATTGGTCGACCCGCTTGCTTCAGATGAAAGAAACGCTTTCTTCGATCGGCCAAGTACTGTTCACTAATGTATTTCTTCTTGAATTCATCTACAAAGAATTTCCAGTTTACAGATTCAACTGGAGCCGTTAGTGTTGTAGTTTCCCACCAGTTCAAGGCTTCATCAGCAAGTAAGGCTACAACGCATTCGAGCTTATGCTCATCGGAGCACTGAAGTTGCTTAGTCAATATCTGAGTAGTTCTTTCTAACCAATACTCAGCTTCTTCAGGCTTCTCTTCAATAGAGCCTGCAAAAGTATAGGCTCGATGCTGAGCAAGCTTTTCAATAGGAGCTCTGCTAGGGGCAGCAGCTACCGGAGCAGGTTGTTCATGTCTCATATTCGTCAAAAGCTGATCGAACATTTCTTTCATGCTCAGAAGACAATCTCTTTGAACATTCTGAACAGTCGGATTGTCAGTGTTCGTCCGAGGCTGAACAGGAGATTGTTGTCGAGTATTATCTGGTACAGGAGGGTTCTCCTTATCCGGAGGGTTTTCTTTTATACGGACACTATCCCCTTCACTTGAGGATTCTCGAGGACTTTCATCGTCTCGAGCTAAATGTGTCTCTTTCATTCTAATTCAGATCAAACAAAATTCAAGTTAGGATCAAGTCACAAGTAACAATATGTATGATCCCTAGGTGGCTTGACTCAACTAATGATGCACACAGAACACATTCGAGGTCTATAGGACCTATTACCTAAAAAGCTCTGATACCAACAAATGTAACACCCCCAACCCGGGCCAGGAGCCGGGGGCGTTGTCGGAACAGGAAAGGCGGACAAACGGAACAAATCAGACAAAAGCGGAAGCATTTCAGAAACAAGATACCATTTTAATCAGTTATTTCATATTAATGCGCACACGGAAGATGGGCTAACAAAAACTTTCTTAACTTAGACACAATTTCTTTTATTCATGTTACCAAATTACAAGCCAATTTAAAACTTTTATTTTTGTTTTCATATCACTATTGCAATTAGGTCAAACAAGCAAAATACTTAATTATTCAAATTCATGCCATTCGAAACCTTAATTAAATGGTCTAGGCGATTTCCGAATTAATCCAAATTACCAATAATTAACCAATTCAATTTTCATGCAACACATAATATATTTCCATTCCATGGCATTTGATTCCCTTTACTTAGAGCCTTACAAAATATCATGATTTATATGCCCCTAAACATGTCAAGCTATCGACTATGGACAACAAAAAGAATCAACACAACCACTAGCTTGACTTACATTTTTATACACAAAATAATGAGGCTACCTACTTAAATACAAAACATGATTCTAGCCTCCTAACCAAGCATCATGGAGCATATAATTTCAAACACCATTTCAAACTTAAGTTACGACCGAACACAACAAAACGAATCCTTAAACAGACTTCAAAGCCACCATCTAGGAGTCTAAAGATAAGACTTAGATCGTACATATTTCAGAATTGTGAACTTGAGAAGTTGATAACTTTGATCTAACGAATGCTAGCTTTAAGGTCCGAGCTATCCTGCTAAGGTTGGGAAGAAGAAAACAACGGAGCGGTAAGTACAAAAAGTACTTAGGGAGGTAATGCTAAAACTAATTCATTCTTGAGCTTTAGCGTGATCAAGCATTGAGTTTACTTAGCTAGGTTTATTAACAATCCAATTGCACCCAACTAAGCTCATGTAAAATTCATGCACATAGCATCATACATATCATATCAACATTCATAGCACATGCTCGAATACATAACATATCATAATAATTTATCACATGCTTGCACATAGTTCGATCAATAGCATAATACAATCCATTTTCAGCATACTCAATCTCATGCTTAGCAATTGAATTAAGCAAGATCTCATGCTAATCCATACATAGCATTTTTAACTTATCGAATCGAGTCACATTTTCATCATAGCATGTCATTCGAATGATCTCAAAATATCATTCAAAAATCAGAATTTCCCATTTCTTAATTACATGTATTCGAATAGGGTCATTAACCAAATTTCACATAATCGGACTTATAAGCAATTCATATGCTTCATATCATAATCGGAAAGGACCAACGTCCACATATCATAACATTTCATATCATAATCAGAAAGGACCAACGTCCACATATCATAACATTGCATATCATATCATATCATATCATGCTAAGTCACACCATCATTTATCCGCATCATAAGCTATTTTTAACTTAGCGAATTCCATTCATTTCATATAGAGCATGTCACATTCGTTCATTTCGTTACCTTTAATTTGGTTTCATAGCACAAGCATATTATTTAATATCTTTGCCCATGGTAGAATAGTCGTAACAGAAATTCGAGCTATCGGAAGGGTAACATGTAACACATATAGTTGCCCGCGGCAACATCAAGTATTGCACAAAGCAACATCAAAGGGGATGCCCATAGCATCATGTGTCTCGAACAGCAATCAAGAACACACATCTTATCAAGAGTACACAAAGTACTATCAAAGATTGCACAAAGCAATATCAAACGGTGAGCTCAGACTCTAGGCATGCCGTTCTTATCTAAAACGTCCAATCGACCAAGGGCGTAATCTTGTTAAGTGATTAGTTCATTATTTCATTTAACATGTACATTTTTCAGAATTTACTTTGCATGCTCATTCGATCGTAATATCATGCATGGCAGCAACATCATACATACATAATCACATGCATTTTTACGCATAGCATAACAAACCATAGGGCAGTCCACAAATTCGTCTTATCGAGTCTTATCATGAACCCAATTCATGCTTATTCATCATACAATCATTCACATGGGCAGTCTACATTTGCGCATACTCAAACAATTATCAACATCCAAATCGGACATATAATTCATAGCAATTAACATCATATAACAGTCCACATATTGCACACAATCAAACATAAATCACAAGTTTCAAGTCATGCATCCAATTTCCTTTATATCTCCTTCCCTTACTAATCACATTACCGAATATCATTTAGTCCAATTTCATGTATTGAAACATAAATTACAGAAAATAAAGTGGTTCGGACACTAGTCCCAACCCTAAGACAAAATTACACTCACGATCCTTAAGCTTGATCTCGAATTGAGATGCCTTTGCTTCTTCCTTTCGAACGATCGATCCTAGCTTCCTCCGAAATTTCTTCGCTATTCCGATATTAACTATCAACATTAAACAAATACACACTATATTAGGAAGCAATTCAACCATAATTACTCCTCAATTTCAAACAAGAACTCATATTTTCAAATCTGACTTTTCATTAAACTAGTTGGAGGACTAGTTAACATTTTAATCATAATTTTTTAACTACTAATCCAAAATTAACTTATCATATACCGTTGGAAAGGTATTAAACTCAATTTTACAGTCATGTGAACCTCATAATTTTATCCTATTCGAATCAATACAGTTTATTGCTTAATTACACTCATTTCGGTAAATCTGGACAGCATGAACTGCCCAACTTTAAAAATTCATATCTTTTAATTTACATACTGAAATTGAGTTCCGTTTTCTCTCAATGATTCTAGACATATGAAAGTTTATACAGTATAAATTTCAGCTTTAAATACCTTATATCCAATTTTTGGTGAATTTCCAAAGTTACTGCTTTTACATTGAACACCACTGGACAATTTTCTTAACTTATACTTTAGCTTAAAAATACACTTAATCACATACTTGAATCTAAAATTCCTTCATGGTATGACTTATACTATTTTTCCATGACATTTTACAGTCCATGTAAACTTCCAATTTCAACATTTAAGCATTCAATTTACCGATTTCTCCAAATCAGTCCCTAATCTCCATAACTTTCGATTTCATGACCATTTTTGGTTCTAATCAAATTATCATCTTTTTAACTCATTTTTCCATCAACCAATAATCATTTATAACAAAATATTAATTTCTTCACAACTTTCTCCTAGTGAAAATTTTCAGATTTTAATCCCTAAGAAACTTTCCAAATGTTCAAGATTTTACATTTATTTTAAAACAGCCCCCTTTTTTACTCTCTTCACATCTTCTCAAGAAGTTTTCACATATTTCAACATTTCATCTTGTTATTTCATTCAAGATTCATATAGTTTCATGTCCTTACAAGTTTTAGGTTTGCATGCATGGTTTTTAACTCAACCGAAAACCACAAGGAGTAGGAAACTTACTTTCTTTAATTTCTTGACAACACTAGCTAACTTCTTCAATTTCCTAGCTTAATCCTCCACCATGCAACCGAAAATCTCACCATTTTTAGCTCTCAAAATGGTTGACTTTCGAGCTTCTCTCCTCCCCCATATTTTTCTTTTCTTCACGGCAAAGGAGAGCAAAATGATGAAGGAAGACAAACTTCCATCATCTAAGTGATTTGATAGCTCCCTAAATTACCCATGAGCCCTTTTGTCTATCCCTTCTATTTTTTAATTTACTAAGGGCAGCCCCAAGGATATTTTATCCTTAACAAGCAATTTTTACTATTTATAAACCTTTTAATTTGATCACCAATTTACCTTGTTACATGCTTTATTGGATTTTATCAATTTCATCCGATTTTCAAAGAATGTAATGTTATTTAATTTCTTTTTTTATTCTTTTAATTCCACGCTTTAGATCTTGATATCACTAACTAAATTTTACTAATTTACCAATCGGCTAAACTACTTAATTCAAATCTAATTTTCTTTCTAATCCGAATTGGTGCACTAATTGCCCAATTGAGAACTTTAGGGACCAAATTGCATAATTCTCAAATTTGCAAACTCAATTGCTTCTAAGAATAAATAAAGTAATTAAATTCTACGGCTTTAAATTCTAGGACGGAAATGTGGGTGTTACAATCTCCGTTTTGAAAGGTTGTTTAATGAGGATGTTCGTCGAATCAACACTTCCTTGCATTTGATTTCGTTTTTTTAATTTATTGCCTTCAATCATCTGTTTCTGTTATGCATTCAACACATTGCATGCATTACATCATGGAATTAATTGTTCGGGGTCATGGCAGCATTCGTGACTATCGAAGATTCCGCATCCACACTTTACTCGCCATCAAAGGAGGCAAATGGAGGAGAGTTTTGCTAAGCTGGAAGCCAATTTAAGAGGGTTATTTGGAGCGAGCTCAGCATGAATTGAGGGACACCATCATCAAGTCCCAACAAGACATGATGAAAGAAATATCTCAGTTGCTACAAGCCAATCTAAGAGGAAAGAGTGTTGTTGGAAACCCTAGTCAGGAGAAGGGAGACCCCTCGTATTCCCCTAGTTTTGTCACCGATACCCCTAAGCCCTCGCAAGGAGCGGCTACTCAAGGAGATGGGGCAACATCGCATCAGGCGGGCACCTCCACCCATGCTCCATCAGGCTGGTTTTTAATCATGTGGAGAATGTCGGGGATAATGTCCCAAACTTGGATGAGATTGAGAATTTGAACAAGGTCAAGGTGGAGTTCTCGAAACAACTAGAAGAGACTTGGAAGGACCTCGAGGAGAAATTTCGAACAAAGGAGGGGGAAGAGGGTCATATGGGATGAATTATAGAGATCTCAGTTTGGTTCCAGATCTGATAATCCCACCCAAGTTCAAGACGCCGGAGTTTGAGAAGTTTGACGGGACAACTTTCCCTACTGCCCACATAACCATGTTATGTAGAAAGATGATGGGTTTCATCGATAATGAGAGGTTGCTAATCCACTGCTTTCAAGACATCTTAGCGGGGCCCGCGGTGAGGTGGTACAATCAGTTAACTCGTGCTCAGATTAGGTCATGAAAGGATTTGACCAAGGCTTTCATATATCACTATAAGCACATAACTGATATGGTCCCAAACCGACTCATGCTACAAGGTTTAGAGGAAAGGCACAATGAGAGCCTCTGTGAATACGCCCAACGTTAGCGAGATGTGGCGGCACAAGTCCAACCTCCACTCCGCGAAAACGAGATCTCTCCTATGTTTGTCGGTACTTTGAAGGGGACCCTCTATGATCACATGATAAGCAACCTTATTGGTAATTTCTCAGATATGGTTATGACCGGTGAACGTATCGAAGCAGCTATCAAGAGTGGTAGAATCGATGAGGGAGAAAATGCTCAGAAGCAATTTAAGAAGAAAGATCATGAGGTGAACAACACCAATACCTACGAGGCTCCTAAGCACCTCACAATCTCACCACCTCAAGCCGCAATTGGGAATGCGCAAAGCTCAAACAGAAGAGAGAATAAGGCTCCCAAGAAGGAACAAGAGAATATATCCTTCGCTCTCTACCCATGCCATACAAGGAGGTGTACAAACACCTATACGAGGCTGGTCTGGTCCGTCCATATCATGTTACTCCCTTCCAACCACCTTACCCTCCGTGGTATGACGAGAAAACGCATTGTGAGTACCGCAGTAGAGTACCGGGGCACACGATAGAAAATTGCACGGCATTCAAGAAGCTAGTGCAAAACATGATCAACACCGGGGTCATCGAATTAGAGGGGCCCAATGTGGCGGCCAATCCACTTCCAAACCACGAAGGATGAGGCATGAATGCCCTTGAAGAGGTAGACGCGAAGAAAGTAAGAAGGGAAGTGTCGGAAATCTGGTCCCATCTGAGTTGGGTGTTTGAGTTACTGTGCACGACGGACTTGATTAAGAGTGGTACGAAGGGAGTGTATGATGGCCATGAATCATTTTGTGAGTACCATCAGACTGCAGGGCATGGGATTCAGAGTTGCTCAGAATTCAAGCAGTTGGTTCAGAAACTGGTGGACAATAAGGAGATTGAGTTCCTCGAGGAAGCTTAAAGGTTGTAATGAGTGGCCAGCCTAGCAGTGGTCGAGGGTTTTTAGTGCATCCAAGTTAGCTTGTTTTCATTTCATTGCATTTTAATCTTTTTCTTGAAGTAATGTGTGGAATCAACTTTGCTACCCTTTGCCCGAAGGTAGCAAAGATCTTTTTGTAAGGGCCTAAGATTGCATATTTTTAAAATTTCAATGAAAGGATGCATTGTGTTTTGTGTTTCAACTATGTAGAACTAATGTTTTGATATAATAATTGAAAAATGTTTTGGACTAATTTGAAAAGAATTTAAAACTTGGTTTTAAGTCCAAACAACTTGAATTTATGTTTGAGGGATTTTAAGAGGTTTTTGGTAAAACTTTTTATGCTTTTATATAGCCAAACTTAAGTTTTCAAGCTACCCGTACCGATACGGTCCAACCCGTATCGATACCTTTTTGCCTCAGTTTGGTCACTGCCAAAACCCGTATTGAAACAGGCTTGGCCGTTTCGATACGGATTGGGATCGTTTCGATACGGATCGGGATCGTTTCGATACGCCTGGTAAGCGTACCGATCCCCTTTCAACCACCCCAACGGCTATTTCCCAACGGTCTTTTAAAAGTGAAACTGTACCGATACGCCCTCAAGCGTATCAATACGCCCAGGCTGGCAAGAGCCCAACAGCTAGTTTATGATGAAGGTCGTACCGATACGGGTCCAAGCGTATCGATACGGAAGGTCGCAGAACAACATTAATGAAGGGAAATAAAGTCCTCAACGGCTCCAAATCATCCCCAACGGCTAGTAATGGCTATAAACTCATCAAGGAGTATAAAAGGGACCTCCAAGCATCAAGTAAAGGCTAATGCTCATATTGTCAAACATCAAATGATCAAGAATTGTCTTAGAGCTTAAATTGTCATTTATTGTATAGACAAACACTAGTGAGCCAAAATTGTCAAATTTGCTCAAGTGTTTTAGGTTTTGGGTGAGTGCTTAATTGTGCAAACAAACACCTATTAGAGGGTTTTAAGTTTGCTTCTTGTTTCTCTTTGTAAGAGAGGGTTTCAATCAAGGCTTTGGGTAGAAAGCTTGATTGTGTGTAAGGGTTACCTCCTAAGCCTAGAAAAGAGGACGAATCAATAGTGGATTGATTTAGAAATCCTTAGTGGGGAGCTAAGGTAGTGGATGTAGACCTTGGTTAGAAGGTTGAACCACTCTAAAATCATTGTGTCAATCTTCATTTTAGCTTCCTAAACCCTAACACCCAAATATCCACCTCTTCACCACTTGGTGAGCAATATTGGTTGATTGAATCGAGCACCTCTCAACTCAACAATTGGTATCAGAGCTTGGCTCAATTGAGGAGGATTTACATCCTATTGAGAAGATCCGGCAAGCTTGATCACTTTTTCATCAACCGGCTCAAATGGCACAATCAATCGACAAACTGCCTTTCTTTGACGGAACCCACTATGCCCATTGGAAAACAAAGATGAAGTTCTTCATCAAATCTAGAGATTACAAGCTATGGAATATAGTTGAAGATGGTCCGTTCGTGCCTCAAAGAAGCAAAGCGGAGTGGAGTGTCGACGATCGCAAGAAGATGGAGCTAAATTGCAAGGCCTTGCACATCTTATTTTGTGCTTTTGGCCCATCTATCTATGAGAAGATGTCTTCTTGTGAGAGTGCCAAGGAGGTATGGGACAAGCTTGAAGTCACATACGAGGGAACCGATGAAGTCAAGGAGACCAAGATTGGGCTCCTAACCTTAGAGTATGAGAACTTCAAGATGGATCCGGAAGAGAACATCGAGAAGATGTTTGATAGGTTCTCCACCATCACCAATGGTCTCAAAGGCTATAGAGAAGCCATCCCGGAGGAAAAGCTTGTTCGAAAGCTCATCTACTCACTTCCCGAGTCTTGGGACTCAAAGAGGACCGCCATCATCGAAGCCAAAAATTTGAAGACTTTGAAGCTTGATGAACTCATGGGGTCACTCCTTACTCATCAAATCATGAAGAAGAATAAAGAGGATGAGAAGAAGAGGGAAGAAATTAGAGCTATGGGAGAGAAGAAAATCAAAGGGCTTGGCATCAATGCAAGTGCCATGGCTCTCAAGTCCTCCACTTGCCATCATGTCTATTCTAGTGAAGAGGAGGATGAAGATGAAGAGATAGTTCATCTCTTCAAGAAGTGTGCCCCGTTCATGAAGAAAGCCTTGAGAGAGCTTGAATGAGATTCCAAGAAAAAGGAGAGGACAATCACTTCAAGCCATAAGAAGAAGGCACATGTGGCTACTTGGAGTGATGAGGACTCCACCGACGATGAACAAGCCAACCTTTGCCTTATGGCCATCGAAGAAGATTCAAGGGTAACTTCTAATTCATCTACTTCATGTTCTTACTCTTTTGATGAATTACAAGATGCCTATGATGATTTGGTTTTAGATTTTAAAAGCCACATTTTGAAAAACAATAAATTGATTTCAAAGTTAAAAATTCAAAATGATTTGCTTTCTAAAACCAAACTTGAACTTGAAGCAAAACTTGAAGAGTTTGAATTAAAATATTTTGATTTACAAAAATTGCTTCAAAAAGTTCAAGAAGAAAAAAAATTGATTTCCAAAGAGCTTGAAAAGAAAAACAATTTTGGAAAATCAAATTTTTATGTTAGACAATCTAGTGCCCCTAGATTTATAAAAGGTAAATGTTTTAGAAGTGTTTGGGTCCCAAAAGGACTAATCACTTCAATTAAAAAGGATTACATTGAAAAATGGATTCCTAAGGGGACTAAAATTTGTGCTACTAATGTTCATGGATCCAAAGCAATTTGGATACCAAAAATTACTTGATTGTCTATTGCTAGGTGTGATGGAGATGTTCAACAAGTCAAACATTGAGGGGGAGCTCCATGCACACAAGGAAGAACACTTGAAGAATGAAGGCTTCACATCCTACCTTGAGTTCAAGTGTTGGTAAAAATCTAGTTGTTTTAGCATTTATTTGTTTTAATTTTAGTTTATTCAACTAGATGATCATAAATGTTGGACTAACATTTTTAATGATGCTTTGAGTAAGGGGAAGCCATTTTAAAACCAAATTCTTATTTTTGTCAAAGTTTTTACCTCTATGGTTATTTTGAACTTAATGTCTAAAATTCTTTTTGATATAACAAAAAAGGGGAGAAATGGTTTGAAAAATTGAATTTTCAATTGAATAAGGGGTAGCTTTATTTGATTTCATACCTTAAATCTCTTATTCACATTTTTAAAGTTAAAGGGGGAGAATTCCAAATAATTTTTCAAGTGAGTTTTATTATATCAAAAAACGAGAGATTGTAGAACTAATGTTTTGATATAATAATTGAAAAATGTTTTGGACTAATTTGAAAAGAATTTAAAACTTGGTTTTAAGTCCAAACAACTTGAATTTATGTTTGAGGGATTTTAAGAGGTTTTTGGCAAAACTTTTCATGCTTTTATATAGCCAAACTTAAGTTTTCAAGCTACCCGTACCGATACGGTCCAACCCGTATCGATACCTTTTTGCCTCAGTTTGGTCACTGCCAAAACCCGTATCGAAACAGGCTTGGCCGTTTCGATACGGATCGGGATCGTTTCGTTACGCCTGGTAAGCGTACCGATCCCCTTTCAACCACCCCAACGGCTATTTCCCAACGGTCTTTTAAAAGTGAAACCGTACTGATACGCCCTCAAGCGTATCGATATGCCCAGGCTGGCAAGATCCCAACGGCTAGTTTATGATGAAGGTCGTACCGATACGGGTCCAAGCGTATCGATACGGAAGGCCGCAGAACAACATTAATGAAGGGAAATAAAGTCCTCAACGGCTCCAAATCATCCCCAACGGCTAGTAACGGTTATAAACTCATCAAGGAGTATAAAAGGGACCTCCAAGCATCAAGTAAAGGCAATGCTCATATTGTCAAACATCAAATGATCAAGAATTATCTTAGAGCTTAAATTGTCATTTATTGTATAGACAAACACTAGTGAGCCAAAATTGTCAAATTTGCTCAAGTGTTTTAGGTTTTGGGTGAGTGCTTAATTGTGCAAACAAACACCTATTAGAGGGTTTTAAGTTTTCTTATTGTTTCTCTTTGTAAGAGAGGGTTTCAATCAAGGCTTTGGGTAGAAAGCTTGATTGTGTGTAAGGGTTACCTCCTAAGCCTAGAAAAGGGGACGAATCAATAGTGGATTGATTGAGAAATCCTTAGTGGGGAGCTAAGGTAGTGGATGTAGACCTTGGTTAGAAGTTTGAACCACTCTAAAATCATTGTGTCAATCTTCATTTTAGCTTCCAAAACCCTAACACCCAAATATCCACCTCTTCACCACTTGGTGAGCAACATTGGTTGATCGAATCGAGCACCTCTCAACTCAACAAACTATCTCTTCATTTTGTATATATATATATATATATATATATATGTATATATATATATATATATTTGTCTATTGAGTCCCCGTATATCAATTGCACAAGGGATATTGACCTTGACCCAAAGGTTGATTTCGAGCAACCTTTGTCTAGTGGAAATCGGAAGCTGTGAAGATGATGAATATGTGGCTTGCATTCCAAGTTAATTTGATCATCTGTTGAGTACACGTAGCATTAGGGCCTTCGGGAGAACAACCGAAAATCTTCTGTACTAAAAAAACAGAGAAGAAAGAAAAATAAAAAAAGATAAGAAAAAGAAAAAAGAAAAAAGAAAAAAACGAAAATAATAAAAGCATAACAAAAACACTCCAATGTTTGAAGCCTGATAATAGGTGTTTTCGGATAAAAGTGTGGAATTTTTTAGGCACTCCACTATAGAAAAAGGATCAATAAAGTTTCTACGCACCATTCAAATAAAAAACTTTAGATATATGAGTGATGGTAATATTGTCAAATCATGACAATGCCGAGTAGCTTGGGGTTTTGTTGTTTGCTCTATCATTTATTTCGAGCCAAATGAATGTGATGAGTTGACTTCCCCAAAATCATAAACAATTGAGGCAAAGTAATAAGGATAAAGGCAAAACCTATAGAAGATAAGTCTAATTGATTAAAAAGCTGAAATAGCTCGGTGAGTATTTCACATCTTCAGACATCAGCTCAACTTTCGAGGTCTTATGGACACATGATGCTTGAGGCAATCCTTGGTAAGCCATCTTAGTATCGTTCGTGCACTTGATATTCGGGGTATTTAATATAGCTTGATATATCCATAATTTGAAAAGAAAGTCTAGTTTTCGAAAATGCATCTCATTTTGAAATTAGAAGATGTAATCTAAATTTTTTAGTGGACACAAAAAACATCTTCCTTTCATTGCTTCAAGGATAAAGTTTAGAATGCAAGGTCATGAATACAAATGATAACTCACCAATGGCCATGGTAAGGACAATAGTAAGATTCTACATGCTATAGTTCAGGGACTTGAAGCGAGTTTCTGTTGAAATGCTTTGATTGCTTCAGAAGATGAAAAATAGACCTTATTGAACTTAGGAGAAAAGTTTAGGGACTTGGGGGCATGTACCTCCCCCTAATGTTGTGATACAAGAAAAGCCGTAGAGATGAGTCAGGACAAAGAGAAAAGTTGAACACCCAGTTTGAATGGGGGGCAATGTTACGAGAATGAGCACTACGAGAAGTGTTATGTCTGACCAGCAAAAGTCAGCAGTCATCTTGCAAGAAGAGACCGGGGATGGAGATTTGGCAAGGATAAGAAAGCCCGAAGAGATTGAGAAAAAGAAGAAAACAAGAAGAGGGTCAAGAGTGACTGATCCGAAAGACGAAAACGTCCGAGCAATTTTGATGTCATAATTCATGCATCATTGGTAGTTAGGCATCCCTAGGTTAGGGGCATGCTAACTCACATCATCAAATCGTTTTTCCCTATTTTGACATGTATTAAAGCTTTTCCAGAATGAAAGCTCGCCTATCCGTTTGGGCATTTTGAGAATGGAAGCCTGCCTATCCGTTCGGGCGTTTTGAGAATGGAATCCGCCTATCCGTTCAGGCATGAGAAGAATAGAACTTTTATCTTTCAAAACCTGTCTATCAGTTCAGGCATGAGGAGAATGGAACCCGCCTATCTGTTCAGGCATGAGGAGAATAGAACCCACCTATTCGTTCGGGCATTAGGAGAATGGAACCCGCCTATCCGTTCGGGCACTTTGGGAATTGAGCTTTTATTTTTCACCAATTGCCTATCCGTTCGGACCTCGAAGGGTTGAAGAATGTTGAAATGAGAAGAACGGCTTCAAGCCTCCGCGACCGTTACATTTTCCCGTACCGACTTTCGAACCGCCTGTAGTTCAAGTGCATGGTGATTCAGAACCCAAACAGGGAAGTCAGATAAAACTAGTGCTTATGGTCTTTGTTTTATTCTTGTTCCACAAGTATAAGCAAAGGGCGGCAGCTGTAATCACTAATTTTGTCCGGGGTGTCAACCCATTTTTATTTTTAAATAATGGGCTTCAATTTTAATTAATTACATATCATATGATGAAAAAACTAAAAATAAATATATTATATATATTATTAGTATTATAATATTTATATAGCCACTAGTATTATGTTATTTGTAAAAACCCTAAATACTATTATAATTATTACTACTATTATTATCTATTATTACTATCAACTCTATTATCATTATCATTATCTATTATTGTTATTATTACTAAATACCATTGTTGATATTATTATTATTATTATTATTATTATTATTATTATTATTATTATTATCATCGTTACTATTATAATTATTATTAGTGGTGTTATTGTTATTATTATTATTATTATTATTATTATTATTATTATTATTATTATTATTATTATTATTATTATTATTATTATTATTATCGTTATTATTATAATTATTATTAGTGGTGTTATTAATATTATATTTATATATTGAAACAAATCTAAAAAAAACTAATATATATATATATATATATATATATATATAAAGTTTGCCCAAATTGAATAAGTAAAGCCCGATATTAAATAATACAAGCCCAACAGTTTATAAATAAAGATCTCAACTTTATATTAAAGTCCATTTGCAGATACTAAGAACCCAAAAATATTATACATAATATGAGGCTCGTTTGGCCCAAACCCTACCAACATCAGAAAAACCTAATCTAATAGCCATCTTTGTGTCTTGCGCAGCCGTTTCTCGATCGTTAGATCTAGGAAAGATCTAACGGTCTACGATCGAGGAGAGAAGTCTCCAGAACCTCCATACGCCGCACGCGTGGCTTCTCGGCTCCCAACGCGCACGTGTAGATCGCACACGACACTCCAGCTCCCTCACGTGGGCCTTTACAAATCCCGCGCGACCATCCAGATCTTTCACCGACGGCTAGGATCGATTCGCGTCGTCCGGCCAGCCACACTCGTCCTCTGGTCCCCCATCTCTAGCCGGCCGTCGCATGCAAACAAAAGAAAACAAAAATGTCAGAAAAGAAATGCGCAACGAAAATAACCGAAATTGAAGAGGCAAAACAAACGAATTTTAGAGATGAATACAAACAAGAATAGCAGAACCAATAGGATTTTATGTTCCAATTTCATGTAATTCCCAAAATTCGTAATTTCGGGCTATAAAAGCCGAAATACACACTGTAAACCCCCAAGTTAGAAACGGGGAATTTCCACAAACATTAATACAAACACAAAGAGAATAGAGCATTCAGAGGTATATCATCTTCTTCTTTCATCTCATTTCGAATCACATATATATAAAAAAGGAGAGGGTTCGTTTTTTACCTCCGATGTTAGTTCGCCTTCTCTGCGTCCGTTCGCTTTCCAACGCCGACGACAAGCCCTCTGACCTCTTTAAGGTCCTATATGGTGAGTCGGTGAAGGCGATAGCAAAAAAGGGATCTATTTTGTCTTTTCAAAACAAAAAAGAGGTTAGGGTTTTCGGAAAAGAAGACTTTTGATTCTGTTTTTACGAAGTGAAAGAGGGTCATATTTTTCTTTTTTTTGGTTTTAACAAATCGAAGAGAAAAAGTTTTTTGGAGGGTCTGTTTTAGGGTTTCCAAGCTTACCGGCCGTCGAATAACGACGACCGGCGCGACGACGTTCGGTAGAGGGCAAAAATGAGGAAGGCTGAGAATTAGGTTTAGCTAAAAAAGGCTGCAAACATTTTTAGGCCGGCTTTTATAGAATTTTAAAGTCTTAAAAATGATCTAATCCCACTTTAACCCCTATGTGTCCCTTTAATCGCGCTGCAAGGGCTTCCGTGTTTTAAAATCCTTTCTCCAGTCCCTTCAGCTTTTCAAAAACGTTTTGATTTCGTCCTTGTTTTGACGTTAATTGATTTTCGAGTGGTCAAATTACAATTTTGGTCCTTTTAAGTTTCCGTTTCTTTTTAATTTGATCATTCGTTTTGCAATTGAATTAGTTTTAATGAATTTATTACTGTTCGGGTCCCTAGAGTTTGTCCCGATTTCAATTTCACTCCCTTTTTCAGTGCGGTGTTTTCCTATTTCGTGCATTTTAATCTTTTGCCTCATATTTATATTTCCTCAATTTCAGTTCTCGTTTTATTTGTTTATATAATGTTTATGTTAATAGATTTATAATATGTGGCATATGTTATGTTATTTATTTTATAGTATATGATTGTATGCCTTTTATAAAATCTTACTTAACATGTGTTTTTATATTATATAGTTTCATGCATATAATATAGTTTTACTATGTATGTAGTATATGGTTTCAATGTGGGCATAGCTAGTTTTTATGTTGATTGAATATGCATTCGTGACATGCATTTAAAATGTTCATCATGTGACTTTTGATATTTCGATGTGCATAATAATTAATTTTAATTATAAAAGGAGGTACTTATTAATTCGCGTATTCGGGTCGAGATATCCTAGCTTATTGGATATACCCCGAATATTCGGATTAATTTGCATCGTAAGGTAAAATTCGTAAGTAAAACGAACAAGACTACAACATCATATTTTATCTGCTTGCATCATGCATAAAGGTGACGTACGAGATCCGAACTCTAAACTAACACGACAGACAGCCTTATATGATTTCGGTTTAGTCTTTGGTCCGGTGTACCGTTATCCTTTTTAATTAAATGTCTAATTAATTTGAAACCGCCAATTTGGATAAGCTCGTATAATTAAAGTTTGATTTTTGATTAAGAACCCCTAATTAAACTCATTTTAAATTTTAAACAATTTCCATCGATTTAAAGCAACGATTATTTTGGTACCGATCTTCGGGCGTGATGGGGGTGCTAACCCTTCCCCACACGTAACCAACTCCCGAACCCTTTCAAACGAATCTTTGGTTTAGTTTTTATGGTGTCCGACCTACCTCAGTGGCCGGTGGCGACTCCAAATATTTTTAAAGTCTTTTTGAAAAACGAATTTTTCCTCTTTTAATAAATTTGTTTCAAAATGTGGGACACTTCAAGATTCTTAGAAAAAAAAACTTATCACAAAATAATATTTAAATACTCATAAAATATTAAAAAATAAAAATACTATAATTAATTTAAAAAATTAAGTAAAAACAAAAAATTAAAAACATGAAAATTTATAAATATAAAACTTAAAATTTTAAAATATTTATAAGTCATCTGAATAGTCTTCGACTATTTCTGGCTATGCTAAGCCTACTAATATTCCTTAAGCATATTTTCAATAGAATCATCCTTGTATTAAGGTAGAAAAAGCAAAAAATTTCCTTCGTTTTTTCTACATCAAATATTAATGAGCGTCAATTTAATGTAGAAAAGTTAAAGAAAATTTGAGTTTTATTGTTACTTTATACAAGGTTGATTCCACTGAAAATTTGTTTAACAAATGACAATACTTAGACTTAGGGCTGTAAATGAGACGAGATAGATCGCGAGCTACTTCAGCTCGACTCGGTCAAAGCTTGACTCAATTGGACTCGACTCGAGCTCGAACTCGGCTCGAGTTCTTGACGAGCCGAGCCGAGCTACTTGATACCCGACTAAAAAAGCTCACGAGCTACTCGAAAATATAATATACTAATTTTTTTATAATTTAAAATCTAAATTCTTAAACTTAAAACCTAAATATAAACCCTAAACATAAGTATTAAACCCTAAAATCTAAATCCTAAATTCTAAACATAACAACCTAGATATCTAAACCCTAAACTAACACCCAAAACCCTAAAATTAACAAGCTTGAGTTTACACAACTTGTGTATCAAAGTTTTTTCTTCATAGGACTTTAAATGAGACGTGACAGATGAAGAGTTACTTGAGTCCGATGCGGTCAAAGATCAGTCAACACTTGACTCGATTGGGCTCGAATCAAGCTCGAACTCGACTCGAGTTCTAAACGAGCCGAGTCGAGCTCAGATTTCTCAAGCTCGAACTCGACTCGAAACTTTAACGAGTCGAGCTTAGCACTACTCGAGCTCGACTCGGCTCGTTTACACCCCTACTCAGACTGACGAAGTCAAAGACTTTTTTAATGAAATTGTTCAATTTTTAATACTTTATAAACATTTATTAATTTTTATTTTTATATTTTTATCATTTTTAATCTCTAATACATTTTATTTTTTATATTATTTTTATTTTCAATAAATTTTTAAATATTTTATTTATTTTTATTAAGTTATGAATTTTTTAAAGTCGAAGAATATTTTGATTTTTTTTAGTGTTCTCACTTTGCTTATTTTAAAATTATCAAGAATTCAAAGAATATTTACATCAATTTGTTAATCGGTTTTTTTATATATTCCATTTCTAAAAGTTAACTTGAAAAATCAAATTATTTATCTAATTTTATTCAAAAACTAAATAAATCGATTAATTCAACTTAAAATTTAAATAAACTATTTATCCATTTTTAAAAATTTTAAAATTTCTTAAATTCGTATTTTTAGCTAAAACATTAAATGAGTTATCAAATTTTCGTTTAAAATTAATTATGCCCCTGAACTCGGAAAAAAATTCAATTAGGCCCTCAAATTCGGTTTAAAAAATTAATTCAGCCCCTCTGGCACGTTATCATCATATATGCACTGTCACGTAAGCATCGTGGACCGTTGTGTCATCACAATTGACTGTCACATCAGCACCGTTAACTGCTACGTCATCACTTTAACGGTCAATGTTGGCTAAGGGGCTAATTTGATGCAATATACGAACTGAAAGATCTAATTGAATGAGTTTTCGCGCAAAAAAACAACATGGCTAATTTGAGTCGAACTCATGGTTTTAGCCTTATTTTATTGAAACTAAAGAGGGGTTTCTCTTCCACCTCATCTTCTTTGACCGCCTTTGTAAAACCCTTGAATTGAACCCAATCTATCAAGAAAGAAAATGCTGAAATTAAGCTCATCAATCTCCAGCATTCGTTTCCTGAATTTCAATTCCCCCTCCATTATATCTTATCCTTCATTTAAATTTCCCACCACTCTCAAAACAACCATGACCCATTCTCCTAATTTTTCCATCCATTCTTCAAATTCTTCTCCCGCCATTACCGCGGAGGAACCCCAAGTGGCGCCGCCCAAGCCCAAGCCTCAACACCCGTGGCTCATTGTTGGCCTCGGTAATCCCGGCAAGAAATACAATGGCACCCGCCACAATGTAATTATCTATATCTTCTTCAAAACGGCCTCGCTTAGTCTTTCTCTTGTTTTTTAAACGAAATTATTTTTAACGGTTTTTTTCCCGAACAGGTGGGTTTTGAGATGGTAGACGCCATAGCTGAGTCTGAAGGGATTTCCATTACCAATGTTAACTTCAAAGCCCTGCTTGGAAGAGGTTCTTTTTCCCCTTTTATTGACCACAAAATACTTTGGCTTTCTTCAATCTTTGAATTACTTCCTACGGTTTTAAATTTGTGGACTTTAATATGGTTTGAACTCTTGCATACCTGCTGTCCTGAGAATATTATAGCCATGCGCCCATGCCTCTTTGGTTGAGTATAATTTCCTGGTTTTTCATGGAATTAGCATCGGACATTATGGGATCCCTCAATTTTTGATCTTTGACTTATTTATTTTTGACATTGATTTGATTCTACTTCGCCACTAACTTTGAACTTTGAAGATCAAAATGCAGAAAGCGTATATTTGTTAATTAGTACTTAGATGTAATAATGAAATGCTGAATCCAGTAGTGTAGTAGCATGTCACTTACATTGCATTTTTTTTTCATTTTACTAAGTTTTAGCTTTAATTTTTTTTTCTAATTAAAACTCTCAACTGATTATTTATTTATTGCTCTGTTAAATATGAATTTGTGATTAAGATATTAATACAAAATAAGGGAATAGAAAAACAAGCTACGGATGTGTAGATAATGGAAACTTATTAAATCGTGATGCCACTCCTCAGTTTCCTTTTGATTTGAATGATGGTAGACAATAGAAGCTACTGTTCTTAGTAATTCTCATCTCCTGTTATCCTGTTGGGAAGGGGCACTGATGCATGGTATAAACTATGCCAGAAACCTTTGCCTTAGCTTCTTCAGCATTAGTTTAAGCATCAGTATCCATGTTTCTTATGAAAGCCAAAGATGGGATATGTGAAGCTGGATATAGCTGGCTTGGTAAAGTCTAGAAATAAAATCAGACATAGTTCATGATCAATATTGTATAAATTTCAATTTATGTGTGTGTATATATATGTACAAATTATGAGTTTGTGCCAGATAGATGTAAAAAAAGTAATAAAAACCCTATTTGATTCATGAAAAGAGTGAGTAAATTAATGAAGAATTTGTGTCGCAATTTTAAAATTTCTTGTTATGGTACCTGAAAATGCATGCTACATAATATTTGATTGGAGATAGTTAATGTTTTCCAGGGTTTATTGGAAATGTTCCAATCATGCTTGCCAAACCACAAACTTTCATGAACTCAAGTGGTGAATCAGTAAGTGGCCGTCGGACCTATATATTGTTCTTGAGGGTCAAAGCTTCTCATCTGATTGAAATTATTATAATTCTAATACTCATTGCATGGTTTTTTAACACACTTTGAAGGTTGGGGCCATTGTCTCGTATTACAAGATACCATTGAAGCAAGTACTTGTGGTAATTTTCTTTAATGCGACTTAATGCTAATCTTTCCCTCTCTCTGTGCTGACAGTTCCTTTTAACAGATTTATGATGATTTAGATTTACCTTTTGCCAAATTGAGACTACTTCCAAAAGGTGGACATGGAGGACATAATGGGTATTTATTGTGTTTTCTTATCACATTAAAGTGCATGCTTTTAGTGTAATGGTTGAATGTATGTTTTTTTTTGTGCTCTTAATTTTTCCTTCTTCTAGGATGAGAAGTATCATTGATCGTTTAAAAGGTAGCCGTGATTTTCCTCGTCTAAGAATTGGTATGCTGCTAAGAGCACTAAATTAATATCTGAAATTCTGCTAATATCATTAGTTGCTGGTTTTTAAAGTTGTGGAACTTTTCTAGGCATTGGACGGCCTCCTGGGAGGATGGATGCTGTTAATTTTGTTCTTCGCCCTTTCAATAAACAAGAACGCGAAGAGGTATGTAAAAATATATAAAATAATGATAGAGTAGAAACGTGTAACAAATTGGTAATAGATTTTTTATTGTTTCAAGTTGATGTCTTTGTTTTTCAGCTCGAGTTTACATTTCAACATGGTACAGAGGCTATTCGGATTCTTTTACTTGAGGGTTTTGATAAAAGTGCTACATTTGTCAACAGTTCCAAAGCAATGGAACAACTTGGTTAAATTATTGCTCTTGATGGTATATCTTTTGTTACGCGCATTGAGGTAATTTACAGAACTAGATTGTGATTACAATGAATTTGTTAGTTAGGAACTTCGGTTAAAATTTTCATGATGCACACAATCAAGTAAACGGATAGTTGTTTTTTTCCGAGTTTTCTTTTTCTTTTATCACTCATTCCTGATATTATATTTTCATTTCTGTTAACATAAAACAGCACAAACACATTAGAAATTTGAATTTAGAGTGAATCTGTAATAAAAAAAAGTTTCCTTGAAATGTCAGTGGTTATTTCTTTAGAACTTCTTTTGTTCAGAAATCAAGATGGTTTATCTCTGGTTATCCATTCTTTCTTTGGATTACCTTCAACAAATTTTGGTGTATCATAGACCCAACAATCTATATGCTCGTGCCATGTTTTTGTTATTTCTCGATGTTAGTCATGTTTAAGGCATTATATTTTGGTTTATATTTAATACACATGTACTAACAATTAGCTATATGACATATACCTGTTAAAAGTTAAATGGTTTATATTATTTTAAAGATTTTTATAGTGAGGTGTTTGGGTTTTTAAATTTTAATGAAATGTCATTATATGGTTAAGTGTTAGGGTATATGATAGCGGATGAAATACAAACTCTTGTATATTTATATAAATTTTGACATATTAATAATTTATGTTCTATAGATCTTGGCACATTGAGTGAATTTGTGTTTTTATTTATTGCTTGGTTATTTTTCTCCTGTTGCATTTGTCTTGCGTCCATGATTATTAGTCTAATCAGAATCTTAAATGTTGTAGGTTTTTGTTGATGAATGTCGAATGAAATATGAATACAGGTTTTCATATGTTGTTCAAAACTTTGGCACAGATTTAATGAAGCATTGGAGGGCTTGAAAAATACTGTTGTCAATGGTGGAAGATGATAAATATGAATCAACGTCGAGACAAAGAGCAAGGAACGTGATCCCAGTAAACTGACTCCACTTAACGTGACTGTTCTGCACTACTTTGGCAATGGCATATGTGGCTCGGGCAGATTATCGGGTTCGAACTTGCATTGTCAGGTATTTGCCCTCTTTAATAAAAAGTGCAAAGACCATATTTGAGAAGCTAACATTGCTTATGACTCCAAATGTACTTTTTGGAAAGTCGTATGGAACAATGTCAAGATCTTTATTTCAATCAGGGAAGAATTAATTGTTTGGAACAACATCAAGAAATGAACAATAAATCCCCCAACTGAGACTAGATGAAACGAAACAAGAACTTCAAAGCAGGGTGATGAAAATACAAAAATGTTTTGTGTCTTTACCATTTTTATAGGCTCGGGAGTATAGAAGAATATACAATTTTGCAAGCACTGATAAGTGATAAGCATTCACTTGTTGATTCTTTTGTATTCGGGAGGTTTTTGCTTGCGATCTTTCGAAAATCCATTTATATTGACACTTGTGATTAATTGTTATTAGATGTGTGCAAAATAAACCGTTAAATTTTACTGGTTAATTAACCTACAATTAAGGTTAAACGGTTTTGGTTAACCAACCGCTAAAAATGATACTTAATGGTTAATCTATTAATTAACCATTATGAAATTATTTAGACATAAAATGAAGTTTACATGTTAACTTGTAACCGTACCTTTAAGTAAGGTTAACTGCTATAACGGTTAACCGTTTCTTAATGGTTAAATTACAGTTTAATAATTGCATAACGGTTACCTAATCATTTATGCTAAATGATATGGTTAATCTACTATTAACGTTCCTAATTGTTTAATTGTTATGGTAAAAAAAGTAGGTGACTTGGTGCAAAAATGTCATGGGAAAATATGACATGGTTTAATATGATTTATTGGCAAAAAAAAAAAAGTAGGTGACTCGGTGCAAAAATGTCATGGGGAAAATATGACATGGTTTAATATGATTTATTGGCAAAAAAAAAAGTAGGTGACTAGGTGACTTGGTGCAAAAATGTCATGGAAAAATATGACATTGTTTAATATGATTTATTGGCGGTAGCAGAATTTGGTGAAAAAGTTTGAGGTAATTTAAAACTTAAAAAGTATAGGTTTTAACTAAAATTTCGAAACAAAAAAGTTTAGATTTATATATTTTTTTCAAAAACAGTAGGGTCTAACTAAATTTTTTGAAATTGTGAGAAATTTAGTGACAATTTTTAAAATTTTATGGGAGAAAATTTAATTAAAAATATTTATAACTTTTGAATTTTGAAAATTTTAAGGAATTAAATTTTAATTTTTTAAAATTTTGTGGGGTCATGGCTCACTAGTCCTTTGGTCACTATTTGTTGGGCCCATGACTTATGTGGTGTAAATGGTCCTATGTAATATATATATATTTTTTGCAAATAAATATTATAAATTTAACTTTTAAAATGTTTTTATTAGTTTTATAAAAAAATAAGTAGTTTTTTTGTATAACTATTGATATCCAACTTATTGGTTGACTAATTTAGATTTAGTTCTGAAGATGCTTATTATGAGTTGACCCTCCTAAGCTAGTTGTTTTATTCATAACGCCAAAATTTAAACTTTTGATCATGCTTAAAAGATGTAGTGAGTAATTTAGATGATAACAAAAATTTAACTCAAATATTAGCTTTGATAGAAATTGAATAAATCTATAGCCTAATTTAGTGTCTAAGCAGAGTATCCTTTGTGTAAAGGGTCCTCTTATGTTTCATTTATCTTGATAGTGTTTTGGCTTAATTCCGAGGTGGTGATACAGTTTAAAATAAATATTTTTTGGTGCAATTATTCAAGTTTTATGTTTATGTCACTTTTAAAAAAGACGGTGACGTTAATCTTGCATCGAAAAAGAAAATAAAAATTTTAAGATAAAAAAATAGTGATGTTGTACATCCTATTAGGCATGTTTTTTGGGAAAAAAAGTTACGGTTTTAGGTTTAATGATATTACCACTTTTTATTGTTAATTTTCAATAATGGGTACCAAAATAATATATATATATATATATATAATCTTTGATATAATTTTATTAAAAATAATAGTCGGGTGACAGGTAAAAAAACAGCTGGTTCCAAAATAATAATTTGTCCTAATTATTTTTGCACCGTTGTGTTGTAGTCAAAGATTTATCAAATTCTTTAATTGGAATCTTAAATGTTGGAGGTGTGCCATTGCTGAATGTTGTTGGATGAGTTATCAATATGGTTGTCTCCGTATGTTCAAAACTTCGACAGGCTGTCTCTCACCTACCATACCCGATCTACACTGAATTATTTTTATTTTGTAAAGAGGACAATAAGAAATTTTAAAATTAGGCTAATATTAGACAACATTAGTACGATCGTTAGATGTAAATAAAATGGATCTCAACCGTTGGATTAAAAAATATAAAAAAATAATAAAAAATGGTAAAGGGGATAAAAAGTTAACTGATTAACCTTATAAAAAGAAAAGGGTAAACTACATAAATGACCACCATACTATTGCAAAAGTCGCGATTTGACCACCTTACTTTTTTCGAAGCAATTAAACCATCATACTATTAAATTGGGTGCAATTTGACCACTAGCCGTTAAAGGTTAACGGTAGGGTGATGTGGCAGTTAAAAAAATAGAGGTATAATTACACATTTGGTCCTTATTATTTACACATTTTTTCAATTTAATCCTAATTTTAATTTAATAAAATAAATTAATTATTTAATTAGGTGGTGACACGTGTCACTACCTGATTAAAGGAAGAAAAATAGAGATAACACCACATGCGATCAAGGGGAGTTGAACTTGTGACTCCTAGCAAGAAAGAGTTTTGGCTTACCACCACACCAAGCGTTATTTCATGATCCAATACCTGCAATATATTATATGTAGTATGCTTTGTTAATGGCAGGAAAAAAGAAATAAATCTGGATACCTTCGCTTAAAATTCTGAGAGTATTTGATTAGTTAGAATCTTAGGTTGAAACTGACTGACAATGAGTATGGTGGTTTAATTCCCTAGCCAAGCTTTCTGTATGGTCCTTAACAAGATTAACTCAGTAAGCCAATGGCTTTAAACTTCAGCTTTAACCAATCTCAAAGTATCAGTTATTTTAGCTTTTTTATAGTGGGTTGTTAAACTGCTTTAGTATACAGGAAGCATGCATGGGAATGGCACTGATAATATGTACCTGACTGTCGGCTCCAGAAGATACAAGCACGTTCAATGTATGAGAGAAGGCAAGACCTGTTATTCTTTTCTGATGACATTTTAACTTTGTTTTCACCTGTTAAATAGAGCACATAGTTAATCAAATAATTCCCACTTATTTATCAACAATTATCAAAGTTTTAAGTCGATTAAATGGACCTCATCCACCCGAACATTGTAAATTTGGATCGATGGCAATGATATTATTGTCCTGAGGATGAAATGCAAGAAATGTAGCTGCTGGTGGTGGGGGCATGAATGTTGTCATTGTCTGCATATTAAGAAAGCACAAAGAAAAATGTGGAATTAAATTATGCAAGCTAAAGACAAAATAACCTCATTGTCAGTCAGTTTCAACCTAAGATTCTAACTAATCAAATACTCTCAGACTTTTAAGCGAAGGTATCCAGATTTATTTCTTTTTTCCTGCCATTAACAAAGCATACTACATATAATATATTGCGGGTATTGGATCATGAAATAGCGCTTGGCGTAGTGGTAAGCTGAAGCTCTTTCTTCCTAGGAGTCACAGGTTCGACTCCCCTTGATTGCATGTGGTGTTTTCTTTATTTTTCTTCCTCCAATCAGGTGGTGACACGTGTCACCACCTAATTAAATAATTAATTAATTTTATTAAATTAAAATTATGATTAAATTGAAAAAATGTGTAAATAATAAGGACCAAATGTGTAAATAATAAGGACCAAATGTGTAACTATACTTCTATTTTTTTAACTGCCACATCACCCTACCGTTAACCTTTAACGGCTAGTGGTTAAATTGCACCCAATTTAATAGTATGATGGTTTAATTGCTTCGAAAAAAAGTAAGGTGGTCAAATCGCGACTTTTCCAATAGTATAGTGGTCATTTATGTAGTTTACCCAAAAGAAAAAGGAAAAGAAAAAGGAGAAAATCAAATGTGATTTTTTTTACAAACCCACATTTTTCTTTCATCCATCTTCAACATAGATTTATTTGAGTTGGAGTAGAGTAATATTTGAAGTAAGATTCTTCCTCTTCACATATCAAGTTTTAAAATAAGATCCATGTCTCCATATATGTGTTATGAAGTGGCTAGTATTTCGTTGGGGTTTTATTTTAAGAGAAGTTTTTGAAGGAAATTGAGAAATAGTATTGATACTTCAATAACGTTGGTGGCTTTAGGTAGTCTTAGGGACACCAAGAGAAGGTTAGAGTTAGATTGAGGAGCATTTTCGAGCTTAAAATGATATTTTCTGCATTTTGATATCGGTATTGTTATTGGAATATCGATACTATCTGAACAAATGTAAAAATTTGAGTAAAAGTATCATGTAATATATGTACCGTTCTTGACAGTATTTGTACTGCTCTTTCATATTACATATGAAATTAAGATTAGCATTATACTTACACACATTTTATTTTTCAAGCCCTTTTCTTTTTAGTAATATATATATATATATATATATATATAATCTTTAAACTTATTGTTTCGATTAATAATTTTCTTTGAGAATTGAGATTCAATTGTTGCAAACATGTTTGTTTGTATTTTTGCACGTTGGCTTATCCGATTTCTTTAATAATGTCTCTTTGTTAGACTTGAAGAAGTTCATGGTTAATTTATTTCTCGGTTCAACCCTTTGTTTGATGAGGTTGCCGCTCTCTCTTGAAACTTTTTAACTTTTGTTGAGTTTTTAGCACGCTCGAATCGATCACCAAAACCGTCAAGGAGGGTTGTAAATGTTTGGTGGTTGAATTGGCTAAAATCGAAATAAGATAGACAAGAGACACAAAGATTTTAGAGTGGTTCGGGCTATTAACTAAGCACCTACATCCACTACCTTAGCACACCACTAAGGATTTCCCAATTCACTCAACAATGAATTCGTCCTCTTTTCCCGGTTTAGGAGGAAACCGTTACAACCCTATCTTTTGGACTTGGCTAAGATAGAACCAACCCTAGTTTTTCTCTCAAGGCTAAACTAGAACCTCTCCTTTTACAAGGGATTTGTTTGGGTAAACTAAATACCTCACAAGGTTGGTGTTTACACAATTTAAGCTCACAAGAGTACAAAGATTTACAATTAAGCACTCTCTCTAAAGACTATGTACAAGAGAATAGTAAAATAAAGACTTAAACTCTAATTCTCTTGATCATGTTGCTTGGATGTAGTCTCTAACCTTCTTCAAGTGTTCCAGCCTTCAATTTATAGTCCCAATTGAGTTTGTGGCTGTTACTAGCCGTTGGGGTTTAATTGGAGCCGTTGGAGACTTAATTTCCCACCATAAATGCAGTTCTGCAGCTCTTCGTTTCGAAACGCTTGAACCCGTTTCAAAACACTTTTCAAATAGAAAGAGCCGTTGCAATCTGATGCAGCACCCGTATCGAAACGCTCTTGGCCGTATCGGAACGCCCGTATCGAAACGCCTAACACCGTATCGAAACGCTCTGCATTTAAATGTTAGTTGGGAAATAGCCGTTGAGGGTTTTATGACCGTTGAGGTCAATGCCACGTGGGCGTATCGAAACAACAGAGGCCGTATCGAAATGCTTAGGCAAAATTCTCATCCAGTAAAGCTTGTTTCGAAACCCGTTTCGAAACACTTTGAAACTGTAAAGACCCGTATCGAAACACCTGGATGGTTTTGTTAAATTTGGATTTGAAAACACTTAAAACCCTTTTGAAATATCCATTAAACATAGTTTCAAGTTGTTTAGACTTTAGAAAAGATTTTGAATTCTTTTTTTAACTTTGTCCAAAACATTTTTCAATTATTATATCAAAACATTGGTTCTACAATCTCACCATTTTTGATATAATAAAACTAACTTGAAAATTTGTTTGGGATTCTCCCCCTTTAATTTTAAAAATGTGAATAAGAGATGAAAATTTTAAATCAATTAAGGCTCCCCCTTATTCATTTGAAAATTCAATTTTTCAAACCATTTCTCCCCCTTTTTGTTATATCAAAAAGAATTCAAAATACGTTAAGTTCAAAGTAGCTTAGGAGGTTTGAAAAGATGACACAAAAAAGAATTTTGGTTTTAAAATGGCTCCCCCTTACTCAAAGCATTATTGTTAGGCTTAACAAATAATCCAAGACTTTAAACAAAAGTTAGATAACCAAATGTATAAAATAAAAGCATTAAGCTTAAAGGTTACCCAATCTTCTTCTCATGTGTGATTTGAGCATTCTTTGATTTTGCTTTGCTTGCCATTGCTCCAACACACCTACAAAAGACATTCACTTGATTTTTGGTATCCAAATTGCTTTGGATCCATTTACGTTAGTCACAATGTCTTTAGTTCCCTTAGGAACCCATACTTGTCTAATCCTATAAGATTGTCTCTTCTTTATAGGACAAATATGTATAGAATGACCATGATAATGGCAATGTGAGCATTTTGCCATCATGTGACAAGATGAATTATTAGAAATGATTTCTTTTGTTAAGCTTTCAAGTTTAACTTTCAAATTAAGATTTTCTTTTTCTAAAACTTCTTTACTTGTTTTTGAAAACTCTAAATCATTTTTCAAAATTTCATTTTGGTTTTTAAAATCCAATTTTGTTTTCAAAAGAAAATCATTTTCAAACTCAAGTTTTGAAATCATTTTCTCAAATTTGGAATTCATGGTCTCAAATTCCAAAAATAATTCATCGAAAGCATCTTGCAACTCATCGAAAAAGTATGAATTAAGCTCATTAGAGTTAGAAGATACCTTAGGCTCATCGAGAGCCAAAACACCATCCACCTTTGGATTGGAGAGAAAGTTTGCACATGATTGATCATCATCTTTCTTTTCTCCCTTCTTGTTGCCATAAAGTTTCTCAAGCCTCTCCCATAATTCTTTGGCACTTTTGCATGTGGAGATCTTCTTGGAAACTTCTTCGTTAAGGCCACAATAGAGAATGTGCATCGCCTTGGTGTTTAGCTTTGCCTTCGTGTCGTTGGCACTCCTTTGTTTTTTCTTCTTCTTTGGAGCTTCCAAATACCCATCTTCAATGATGTCCCAAACCTCATAGTCTTGAGACTTGATGAAAAATTTCATGATATTTGCCCATTGGAAGTATGATTCTCCTTCGAAGAGCGGAGGACACGAGATAGAGCGGCCTTCTTCAAATCTTGCCATTTTCTTGAACGGTGGACTTCGAGCGAATGATCTTTACTCCCGGATGTTAGTCCTTCGATGGAGACGAGGCTTTGATACCAATTGTTGAGTTTTTAGCACACTCGAATCGATCACCGAAACCGTCAAGGAGGGTTGTAAATGTTTGGTGGTTGAATTGGCTAAAATCGAAACAAGATAGACAAGAGACACAAAGATTTTAGAGTGGTTCGGGCTATTAACTAAGCACCTACATCCACTACCTTAGCACACCACTAAGGATTTCCCAATTCACTCAACAATGAATTCGTCCCCTTTTCTCAGTTTAGGAGGAAACCATTATAACCCTATCTTTTGGACTTGGCTAAGATAGAACCAACTCTAGTTTTTCTCTCACGGCTAAACTAGAATCTCTCCTTTTACAAGGGATTTGTTTGGGTAAACTAAATACCTCACAAGGTTGGTTTTTATACAATTTAAGCTTACAAGAGTACAAAGATTTACAATTAAGCACTCTCTCTAAAGACTATGTACAAGAGAATAGTAAAATAAAGACTTAAACTCTAATTCTCTTGATCATGTTGCTTGGATGTAGTCTCTAACCTTCTTCAAGTGTTCCAGCCTTCAATTTATAGTCCCAATTGAGTTTGTGTCCGTTACTAGCCGTTGGGGTTTAATTGGAGCCGTTGGAGACTTAATTTCCCACCATAAATGCAGTTCTGCAGCTCCCCGTTTCGAAACGCTCGAACCCATTTCGAAACACTCTTCAAATAGAAAGAGCCGTTGCATTCTGATGCAACACCCGTATCGAAACGCTCTTGGCCGTATCGGAACGCCCGTATCAAAACGCTTAACACCGTATCGAAACGCTCTGCATTTAAATATTAGTTGGGAAATAGCCGTTGGGAGTTTTATGACCGTTGAGGTTAATGCCATGTGGGCGTATCGAAACAGCAGAGGTCGTATCGAAACGCTTAGGCAAAATTCTCATACAGTAAAGCCCGTTTCGAAACCCGTTTCGAAACACTTTGACACTGTAAAGACCCATATAGAAACACCTAGGGGTGTTTCGAAACACCTGGATGGTTTTGTTGAATTTGGCTTTGAAAACACTTAAAACCCTTTTGAAATATCCCCTAAACATAGTTTCAAGTTGTTTGGACTTTAGAAAAGGTTTTGGATTCTTTTTTTAACTTTGTCCAAAATATTTTTCAATTATTATATCAAAACATTGGTTCTACAACTTTCGAGCTTCTTTCTCCGACTTTGATCCACCACCGACATCAAATGCTTGATGGATTTGTGTTTTTCATGATTTGCATCTATGTTTTTGGTTGTCATTATGAATTTATGGATGACACTTTGGATGTTTTTTGTTGCATTGATGTTTTTAATTTTGTAGTTTCATTTTGAATGATTTGGATCTATTTGAATATTTTACATTATGCTTATATTTTAGATTATGTCATTGATCTTATGTAAATATAAATATTTTAGATTGCCACTTTTACTTATATTGTGATTATCATCTTATTTGTCTATTGTCTTTCGATATTATAAATCGTACAAATTTTCTTAGTGCTTAGAACAATTGTTTTCAAGGCTTTTGAACAATTTTCCCTTTAAAGACTTCCACAAAACTTTAGTCAATGAAAATAAGTTTAAAACAATTTTCCAAGCGCTTTTAATTAAAACTTACAAATTTATATAGGCAATGAACTAAAATGGTACAGATGCTACACAATAGTACCAGTACAATTAACATAACTAATGATACCACAAGAACAATATCGGTTCTAGAATCAAACATGCAATAAATTAGTATCGATTTTGAGCTATGTTTTTGAATTTGCTGATCTGGGGTAAGAATTTGTGTAGATACCCAAATTCTTATGAGTTTCGTAGCAAAAGTTTGGATGGTTTTAGATTAGAAGACGTGGGGTAATAATTTATGTAGCTATATTTTTTTATTATAACTTATGTAAAGATTTATATAGGTATTGCAAATCATTATGTAGGTATCGTATTTCCCATGCGTTTCGTAACATATAGAGCAATCCTTTAAGATTTGAGGTAGTTACATAATTTCCTACTATAAGTTTGGTTGGTTTAAGATTATGAGACATGTGGTAATAATTTATGTAGTTACGTTTTTTACTATAAGTTATGTAAAGTTTTACGTAGGTATTGTGAAACATTGTGTAGATATTGTATTTATATTGCGTTTTATAACATATAAAGTAATTCTTTAAGATTTCAAATATGTTGAGTGGATCAATGGATTGATCAATGCCAAGAAGGGGGGTGAATTGGGCTTTAAAAAATTGTTGAAGAAAAATGATAGTTAAAAATGAAGAACAAAGGATTTTAGAGTGGTTCAAGTTCCAAATGAACTCTACATCCACTACCTTAGCTACCACTAAGGATTTGCAACAATTCACTAATTTGTTCTTCCCATTTTCAAGGCTTAGGAGGTAACCTTTACACAACCGGTCAAATTTTCTACCCAAAATTTAACCAAACCCTCACAAGTGAAACAAAGAAGAAATTAGGCAAAAAGATATCTCTCAAATACAATATTGCCCATTTCAGTACAAACACTCAACCCAAATTTGAGATAGGATAAGAATTGAATACAACACAATTTAGGGTTTACAAGAATATTGGAAAATAAGCACAATGATGTTGGATTTTTGCTTGGATGTTTATCTTTGATGCAATAGTTGTTGTTGGTCTTCAATAAGCTTCAATTTATACCTTCTCTATCAATTCTAGCCGTTTGGGTGGTTAGGGTATTGATTATAGCCATTGAGACCCTCTCTTTCCACCATAAATGCACTTCTGCAGCTATCCGTATCGGTATACGGGGGCTCGTATCGATACTTGTCTCAAAACAGAAAGAGCCGTTACACATAATAAAGAGGGCGTATCGAAACGCGTGTAAGCGTATCGGTACGGGACAAGGACCGTTTCGATACGGAAGAGACCATATCGATACCTTTTTCTCAACTTAGCTCACTAGAAGTCTTCGTTTCGATACGGGGTACACCGTATTGATACATGACAACTACCAATTTAAATATTAGTTACCTAACAACTGACACCAACAGTCAAAAACATTTAAAACACTTTGAATTAAAAATTCCGTTAAAATCGTATCGATACGGGTTGAACCGTATCGGTACACCATTCAAACTCCTTCAGTTTTTACAGAGAGGCGTATCGATACAGATGGAATCCGTTTCGATATGCTGTTTCGATACAGTTAAGAGAGTATCGAAACGCGTCTTTCTAGTAGCCAACTTTGTAAAAAAGGTATCAATACGGCTGGAAGCGTATCGATACACCTGGACGTTTTTCAATACTTTGGCCTTGGAACACTTAGAAAATATTTGGAGTTTTGAGTTTTTCAAATCAGTTTAAAGTGTTGGTGATTTATAAATCATTTAAGGGACTTAGAAATCAATCTCAAGTTTTCAATTTAATCCTTAACATACTTAGTTATATCAAAATCAAACATAGGTTTTACAATCTCCCCCTTTTTGATATAACAAAACCAAAACTTGAAATTTTTGATACTTTGAAAAACTTTGCAAAATAACTCCCCCTTAATATTAGCTAGGTAACTTTTAAGTTTGAAAATAAAATTTTTTAAGTGTTGTGAGCTTCCCTCTCCCCATTTTTGTTAGATCAAAAATAATTGAGACATAATGTAAAGTGCATAAGTAGGCAAAAGGTATAAATAAGCAAGCAACATAATATCATTAAGATCAAAATAAAAGATAACATCAACTTGAAATCCAAATAACAGAAAATCAAAGCATAGGTTTTAGAATAATTCAAACTTAATCCTAAGAACATAAATCAAATGTGCATAAATAAATATCCTAAATGATATAAATGATATGCAAAGATAGGCTACTATGCATCTACATCGCCTTCTTCATCATCTTCATCATCCTCTTCAATTTCATCATCATTCCTCCTAGTTTGACGCCACTCGTCATGGAAAGTGGTGAGAGAGATGTTCATAGAGTTGTGACCGCCTTCAAGAGAAGTGAGTCGAGTCTTCACATTCTTCATTCGATCTTCAAGGCTTGTAAACCTTGTATCAATAACGGTGAATCCCGAATTCATAACTTGATCAATTGAGGCCATTCCCGTGCGTAAACCCGTGAATTGCTCATTGAGATAAGTCATGAGGGAGTCCATAGAAGGTGGAGGAGGAGCTTGAGGAACTTGTTCAACTTGAGGATTAGCAAATTGTTCCGCGGCCTCACTAGGGAGCTCGGATAGATGAAGCCAATTACCATTAAAGTAATGGAACTTACCCCTTGCAAGAGATCGTTCATCGATAAGATCGGTGAGGGGAGTTGGGTAGTCATGCGAGCAATCTATCTTCTTTTGTTGGAAGAAGTAACTCAAGGCCGTGCCATAGGTGAAGGAAGTGACAAGTGTGGTGTGGCGATGTTGCACGAGATAGACAATCTCCGCAAACATAATACGAGCAAGGTTCGGACGTTTTCTCTCATGGAAGCATCGAATCCAAAAATCATCTACTTGGCGGATAGTGGAATACTTCCCTCCCGAGGGCCTAAACCACCAAGAAACCATCAAATGGAGGATCCGATCCTGAGCATTAAGGGCGGTGACGGAACCACTGAGGACATGGCCAAGGGCATTCTCATCATCATAGCCTTCATCCTCCAACTTAAATACATCACAAATAGATTGAACATCTATAATGACCTTTTTACCCATAAGATAAGAATTAACGCCCGTAACAACTCCATCTCGATTGGCACAACACTTGGCATTGACATAAAAGATCAAAACCAAAATACGAAAGTAAAATCCGGGAATTGTGAGAAAATCGATAAACTTCCATTATTGGAGCAAAGGTAGATATTCAAATTTTAAACGCTCCGAGTTAAGAAAAGGAATAGAGATTACCCTCTCCGGACGGATCTTATAGTTTTGAAATTGGCGAAAATAGGTGAGTTCTCCGGGGGACTTAAAGGAGTGGTGATAGATATGAGTGAGATTCGGGCGAGCACCACCTCCGGTATTGGATCCTTCACCGGCTTCACTAACACATGTTCTCTTTTTAGGAGGTGCCATGAACTAGATAAAAGATTAAAAACAATGTATGCATTAAGTTTTCTTCATTCAACTTATTGAAAACCAATAATCAAGGTTAAAAAAAATATAGAAAAAATATTGAAAAGAGATTTTGGTTTGAGAAGATAAAACAAAAACAAAAGAAAAGAAAATTTTGAAACGAAAATTAAAAGAAAAATTAAAAGAAAAAGAAAGAGTTTTACCTTGATATTGATTAGAGAGGAATGAGAGAAGAGCTTAGCATCCAATTGATGAAAAGCTTAAGAACTTTGCTTGATTTTGAAAACCCTCTTAGAGATTTTGAGTTGCGGTGTGAAAATATGAGGGAAAGAGAGGCTATTTATAGAGTAAAAATGGCTAGGGTTTCGAGAAAAATTCAATTTTGGTAAAAGTTGAACTCTTAAATGCCAATTGATAGCTGTCTGCGCAATCGCGTATCGATACGCCTGAGGGTGTATCGATATGGGGGTAAAACTTAATTCCATTTAAAATGCCCGTTGAAGTATCGTATCGAAACAGATGCAATCCGTATCGAAACGATTTTTGCTCGTATCGAAATGGGTTTAACTGTATCGATACCCGTTTTAGACAAAATGAAGTCTAGGAAGCTAATACAGTACTCGTATCGATACGCTTAAGGCCGTATCGATACCCTATGCCCAGAAGTACATTTTAGGCTTTAAGAACAACCAAATGCTCGATTTTAGCACCTTCTAAATGAATGCAAATGATGAATGAGTAGTTCTAAGCATATTCTAACAGAAGCATACTCCCCCTAGCTATAATCATGGATATTTTCAAGAGCTACAACACATTAACATGCAATTTCACAAGATCAAGCAATTTTAACTTTAAAAGGGTCCTAAAGGGTCAAGGAAGGCTAGTTAGACCTAACTCTCTCCTAAGGGACCAAAAACGCTCTTTATCTAAAGGCTTTGTAAAGATGTCCGCTAGTTGGTTTAATGTGTCAACATACTCTATAACAACATCTTCCTTAAGGAAATGATCTCTAATGAAATGATGCCTTATCTCTATATGTTTGGTTCTAGAGTGTTGGATGGGATTTTTAGTCAAGCATATGGCACTAGTGTTATCACACTTAAGGGGTATGGTTTCAACTTTAATACCATAATCTAAGAGTTGTTGCTTCATCCAAAGGACTCGAGCACAACAACTCCCTAAGGATATGTACTTGGCTTCGGTGGTAGAAAGAGCTACACTATTTTGTTTCTTAGAGAACCAAGATATGAGCATACTACCTAAGAATTGACAAGTTCCCGAAGTACTTTTCCTATCGATTTTACATCCCCTATAATCCGCATCCGAATAAGCATGAAGGTTGAAGGCGGAGTCTCTAGGGTACCAAAGTCCTAAACAAGGAGTATCTCTAAGGTACCTAAAGATTCTCTTAACGGCTATAAGGTGAGACTCTCTAGGACTAGCTTGAAACCTAGCACACAAGCAAACACTAAACAAGATATCCGGTCTACTTGCGGTAAGGTAAAGCAATGATCCAATCATAGAACGGTAAAGCTTAGAGTCAACACACTTACCTCCTTCATCTTTGTAAAGCTTTGTGGATGAGCTCATAGGTGTGGCTTGAGGCTTTGTATTCTCCAAGCCAAACTTCTTGAGCATATCCTTGATGTACTTTGCTTGATTGATGAAGGTGTCATCCTTCCTTTGCTTGATTTGGAATCCCAAAAAGAATGAGAGCTCCCCCATCATGCCCATCTCGAATTCACCTTGCATTAACTTAGCAAACTCTTTGCAATGACACTCATTAGTAGATCCAAAAATAATATCATCAACATAAATTTGTACTACTAAGATGTCATTTTTATACCTTTTTATGAAAAGTGTAGTGTCCACCTTACCTTTTTCAAAACCTTTTTCAATCAAAAAGTTTGAAAGTCTTTCATACCAAGCTCCAGGAGCTTGTTTTAAACCATAAAGAGCTTTAGTGAGTTTGAAAACATGATTTGGAAATTTTGAGTCTTCAAAACCTGGTGGTTGTTCTACATACACTTCCTCATTTATAAAACCGTTTAAAAATGCGCTTTTAACATCAATTTGAAAAAGCTTGAAATCATGATAACATGCATATGCAAGAAACATCCTAATGGCCTCCATTCTAGCTACGGATGCATAGGTTTCATCCAAATCTATCCCCTCTTCTTGAGTGTAACCTTGTGTTACTAGTCTGGCTTTATTTCTCACAATGTTACCACTCTCATCTAGTTTGTTCCTAAAGACCCATTTAGTTCTTATAGTAGATTGATTACTAGGTCTATCAACTAATGTCCAAATATTACTTCTCTCAAATTGATTTAACTCTTCTTGCATAGCCATAATCCAAAAGTCATCTTTTAATGCTTCTTTTATATTCTTAGGCTCTATGCATGAGATAAATGCAACATGTTTCATAAGTTTAAAAGAAGATCTAGTGGTTACCCCCTTGGATGGATCACCCAAGATTTCACCACCTTTGACGTAGTTGAACTCCCTTGGGTAGCTCACTTTCTTTTCCTCAAGAGCCAAGTCCTTCAAGGCTTCAAGAGGTGGATCTTGTGTATCCTCTTATTTTGTTGGAATCTCATCCTCCTTTGAAGTTTGTCCTCCATCAAAGGCATTAATGATTCCTACATCATCATCATTATCATCACAAGAATCCTTCCTTGGAAGGAGGTTATCATCGAATACAACATGTATAGATTCTTCTACTACTAAAGTTCTTTTGTTAAATACACGATAGGCTTTAGAGGTTAAGGAATACCCTATGAAAATAGCTTCATCACTTTTTGCATCAAATTTACCTAAGTTGTCTTTTCCATTATTTAAAACAAAACACTTGCAACCAAAAGGATGAAAATAGCTAATGTTAGGCTTTTTAGATTTTAAAATCTCATATGGTGTTTTCTTTAAAAGTGGCCTAATCATTACTCGGTTTACAATGTAGCAAGCGGTGTTTGTGGCTTCCGCCCAAAAATATTTAGGTAAATTGTTTTCACAAAGAATGGTTCTAGCCATTTCTTGTAAAGTTCTATTTTTCCTCTCAACTACCCTATTTTGTTGAGGAGTTCGAGGAGCCAAAAAATTGTGGCTAATATCATTTTCATTTAAAAACTCTTCAAACCCTAGATTTTGAAATTCGGTTCCATGATCACTTCTAATATGAGAAATTCTAAGTTCAAGATCATTTTGGGTTAATTTTGAAAATGTGATGAATTTTTCTAAAGCCTCATCTTTAGTACTTAAAAATAGAACCCAAGTAAATCTAGAAAAATCATCAACAAGTACAAATGCATAAGATTTACCACCCAAGCTCATAGTCCTAATAGGCCCAAATAAATCCATACGAATAAGTTGTAAACACCTACTTGTAGAAACATCATTAATGGATTTAAATGATGACTTATGTTGTTTACCCTTAGAGCATGCATCATAAATTTTATCATTTTAGAACTTAATTTTGGGTAAACCTCTAACTAGATCTAGGGAAACTAATTTTTCTAAAACACTAATGCAAGCATGTCCTAGTTTCCAATGCCATAGCCATGCATCATTTTCATTTTGAGCTACTAAACATGCATGGGATGTATGTATGTCATCTAAATGCACCATGTAAATGTTACCTATGCGATGACCTATGAGCATAATATTATTTGATTTAATGTCAACAATTTTGCACTCATTTTTATCAAATAAGACATTAAATCCTTTATCACATAATTGGCTTATGCTCAACAAATTATGTTTAAGACCATCGACATACAAAACATTTTCAATAAGAATGGTAGAGTGATTACCTATAGAGCCAATACCTTTAACGCGGCCTTTGGAGTTGTCACCAAATGTCACTACTCCTCCACTTTTTGGCTTTAAGTCCATGAATCTACTCTTGTCTTCGGTCATATTCCTCGAGCATCCACTATCAAGGAATCATGGACTTGACTTTGTGCTTTGGCCTTGTAGCAATGCTCCCCCTACAAACAAAGATATTAAACTTTTGTTTTTGGTACCCAAATCATTTTGGGTCCACGAGTGTTAACTCCCAATAGTTTGGTTCCTTTAGGAATCCAAGGTGACATAGCAACAATATTATTAGATTTGATAAGTTCCTTAGGAACTCATACACTCCTAACCTTTTTAGTTCTATTATGTCTAGGGAAGCTACTTTGTTTGTAGTTATTAGTCTTTCTCCTAGGTTGGTTGGTTTTAGATGATTCACCTTTTTCATGCTTCACATTACCAACATTTTTGAAAGACTCTTTAAGCTTGTTAAGCTCATCTAACACCTTTTGGTGTTAACTATTGCATTGAGAAAGAAGATTATTTAGGTCTACATTTTCATCTTGGAAGGATTTAAGTTCATCTTTCAAACCTAAAATCTTTTTCTCAAATTTTAAGTTGGCTTGAAAAAGTGAGTCATTTTTATCATTTAATTCTGAAATAATTTTCTTATTTCTAATGACCGACTCTTTGTATTTCTCAACTAACTCATCATAAACCTCTTGCAACTCATCATATGCATCATTTAATTCATCAAATGTAAAGTCAAAAGATGATGAGTTAGAGGTTACCATGGAGGAATCCTCCTCAAGTGCCATGAGGAAAAGGTTGGTCACTTCTTGTTCGTCATCCTCAGATGACTCCTCATCACTCCAAGTAGCAAGCTTGGCTTTGAGCTTCTTCTTCTTCTCAAAGCCCTTCTTCTTGAGTTGAGGGCACTCCGAATGAATGTGACTGGACTTTTTGCACTCGTAGCAAATGCTTTGATCCCCTTCTTCTTCTTTGTTTTTACCCTTGAAGTCCATCTTTCTTTGAATCTTCATTCCTCGGTTGGACCTCATGAATCGTGAGAATCTTTTGGCTATCATAGCCAATTCTTCTAAATCATCCTCCTCACTAGAAGTGCTCTCCTCATGTAATGAAGCTTTGAGAGCCACTCCCATTTTCTTCTTCTTTTCTACCTCTAGTTTCTCCACTCTTTTCTCTTCCTTCTTCTTTTCATCTTCCCTTCCTTGCTTCATTATTTCACGAGTAAGGAGAGAACCCACTAGCTCATCAAGTTTTAGAGTCTTCAAGTTTTTGGCCTCGATGATGGCGGTTCTCTTCCCATCCCAAGATTCGGGAAGTGAGTAGAGTAGCTTCCGGACAAGTTTGTCTTCCGGGATTGTCTCTCCAAAGCCCTTAAGCCCGTTGACGATGGTTGAAAAGCGATCGAACATCTTGGACACCGTTTCGCCGGGCTCCATCTTGAAATTCTCATAACTAAGATTGAGAATTCCAATCTTGGTCTCCTTCACATCATTGGTTCCTTCATAGGTGGTCTCTAGAGTATCCCACACTTCCTTGGCACTTTCAATGGAGGAGACTTTGGAGTAGATGTCAGGACCGAAAGAAAAAAAAGAGCATGTGAAGAGCTTTGTCATTTATTTGGATCTTCTTTCTCTCATCTTCACTCATCTCAATCTTCTTCTTTAGAACCAACTTTCCTTCATCATCCCTATTCAAAGGAATATAAGGACCATCTTCAATGACATCCCAAACAAGGTAATCGTTGGATTTGATGAAGATGTGCATCCAGTTCTTCCAAAATAGATAATTGTCACCATTGAAGAATAGTGGTTTTGTAGTGGATTGAGACTCGTACATGCTCGATCCGGAGGTAGATGCCTTAGCTTGATTTTTGGATGATCACACTCTTCCTAGGAACTCCTCTTGTGGTTGTTAATCCTTCAAAGAGGTAGGCTCTGATACCAATTTTTGAGTGGATCAATGGATTGATCAATGCCGAGAGGGGGGGTGAATTGGGCTTTAAAAAAATTGTTGAAAAAAATGATAGCTAAAAATGAAAAACAAAGGATTTTAGAGTGGTTCAAGTTTCAAATGAACTCTACATCCACTTCCTTAGCTACCACTAAGGATTTGCAACAATTCACTAATTTGTTCTTCCCATTTTTAAGGCTTAGGAGGTAACCTTTACACAACCGGTTAAATTTTCTACCCAAAATTTAACCAAACCCTCACAAGTGAAACAAAGAAGAAATTAGGCAAAAATATATCTCTCAAATACAATATTGCCCCTTTCAGTTCAAACACTCAACCCAAATTTGAGATAGGATAGGAATTGAATATAACACAATTTGGGGTTTACAAGAATTGGAAAATAAGCACAATGAGGTTAGATTTTTGCTTGGATGTTTATCTTTGATGCAATAGTTGTTGCTGGTCTTTGATAAGCTTCAATTTATACCTTCTCTATCAATTCTAGCCGTTTGGGTGGTTAGGGTATTGATTATAGCCGTTGGGACCCTCTCTTTCCACCATAAATGCACTTCTGCAGCTATCCGCATCGATACATGGGGACCCGTATCGATACCTGTCTCAAAATAGAAAGAGCCATTGCTCATAATAAAGAGGGCGTATCGAAACGCGTGTAAGCGTATCGGTACGGGACAAGGACCGTTTCGATACGGAAGAGACCGTATCGATACCTTTTTCTCAACTGAGCTCACTGGAAGTCTCCGTTTCGATATGGGGTACACCGTATCGATATGAGACAACTAGCAATTTAAATATTAGTTACCTAACAACTGACACCAACGGTCGAAAACATTTAAAACACTTTGAATTAAAAATTCCGTTAAAACTGTATCGATACGGGTTGAACCGTATCGATACACCATTCAAACTCCTTCAAATTTTACAGAGAGGCGTATCGATACAGATGAAATCTATTTCGATACGCTGTTTCGATACGGTTAAGAGAGTATCGAAACGCGTCTTTCCAGTAGCCAACTTTGTAAAAAGGTATCGATACGGCTGGAGGCGTATCGATACACCTGGACGTTTTTCAATACTTTGGCCTTGGAACATTAGAAAATATTTGGAGTTTTGAGTTTTTCAAATCAGTTTAAAGTGTTGGTGATTTATAAATCATTTAAGGGACTTAGAAATCAATTTTAAGTTTTCAATTTAATCCTTAACATACTTAGTTATATCAAAATCAAACATAGGTTTTACAAAATAGTTACACAATTTTTCACCATAAGTTTGGTTGGTTTAAGATTTGCAGATATGGGGTAATAATTTCGGTAGCTACTTTTTTTATTATATATTATGTAAAGATTTCTGTAGGTATTGTGAAACATTGTGTATGTATCGTATTTATAATGCGTTTTGTAACATACAGAGTAATCTTATAAGATTTGAGGTAGTTACACAACTTTTCTACCATAAGTTTGGTTGGTTTAAGATTAGGATATATGGGGTAATAATTTCGATAAATATTATTTTACAATATTTTATGTAAAGATTTCTGTAGGTATTGTGAAACATTGTGTAGGTATCTTATTTATAATGCATTTTGTAACATATAGAGTAATCCTTTAAGATTTCAGGTAATTACACAATTTCCTACCCCAAGTTTAGTTGGTTTAAGATTAGAGATATGGGATAATAAATTCGGTAGTTACTTTTTTACAATATTTTATGTAAAGATTTCTGTAGGTATTGTGAAACATTGTGTATGTATTGTATTCATAATGCGTTTTGTAACATATAGAGTAATCCTTTAACATTTCACGTATTTACACAATTTACTACCATAATTTTGGTTGGTTTAAGATTTGGAGATATGGGCTAATACTTTCGGTAGTTACATTTTTTACTATATTTTAGGTAAGTATTTATGTAGGTGTTTTGAAACATTGTGTAGGTATGGTGTTTCTCATGTGTTTTGTAACATATAGAGTAATCCTATAAGATTTAAGGTAGTTACACAATGTTTCACCAAAAGTTTGGTTGGTTTAAGAAATGTGGATATTGGGTAATAATTTCGGTAGTTACGTTTTTTGCTATATTTTATGTAAAGATTTATGTAGGTATTGTGAAACATTGTGTAGGTATCGTATTTTTTATGCTTTTTGTAACATAAAGAGTAATCCTTTAAGATTTTCGGTAGTTACAAAATTTCCTACCATAAGTTTGGTTAGCTTAAGATTATGAGATATGCAGTAATAATTTCGGTAGTTACTTTTTTTTATTATAACTTATGTAAAGAATTATGTAAGTATTGTGAAACATTGTGTAGGTATCATATTTATCATGTGTTTTGTAATATATAAAGTAATTCTTTAAAATTTCAGGTAGTTACACAATTTCCTACCATAAGTTTGGTTGGTTTAATATTAGGAGATATGTGCTAATAATTTCGGTAGTTATGTATTTTACTATATTTTATGTAATTATTTCTGTAGGTATTGTGAAACATTGTATGGGTATGGTATTTTTCATGCGTTTTGTAACATATAGAGTAATCCTTTAACATTTTGAGTAGTTACACAATTTCTTACCATAAGTTTGGTTGGTTTAAGATTTGGAGATTTGGGGTAATAATTTCGGTAGTTACTTTTTTTACTATATTCTATGTAAAATTTCTCTAGGTATTGTAAACCATTGTGTAGGTATCGTATTTATAATGTGTTTTGTAACATATAGAGTAATCCTTTAAGATTTGAGGTAGTTACACAATTTCCTACCATAAGTTTGGTTGATTTAAGATTAGGAGATATGGGGTAATAATTTCTGTAAATACTTTTTTACTATATTTTATGTAAAGATTTCTGTAGGTATTGTGAAACATTGTGTAGGTAACGTATTTACAATGCCATTTGTAACAAATAGAGTAATCCTTTAAGATTTCAGGTAATTACACAATTTCCTAGCATAAGTTTGGCTGGTTTAAGATTAGGAGATATGAGGTAATAATTTCGTTAGTTACGCTTTTTACTATATTTTATGTACAGATTTTCTATTGTGAAACATTGTGTAAGTATCGTATTTATAATGTGTTTTGTACCATATATAGCAATCCTTTAAGATTTTAGGTAATTACACAATTTCCTAGCATAAGTTTGGTTGGTTTAAGATTAGGAGATATGGGGTAATAATTTCGGTTGTTATTTTTTTACTATATTTTATGTAAATATTTTATGTAGATATTGTGAAACATTGTGTAGGTATCGTATTTATAATGTGTTTTGTAACATATAGAGCAATCCTTTAAAATTTCAGGAAGTTACACAATTTCCTACCATAAGTTTGGTTGGTTTAAGATTAGGAGATATGTGGTAATAATTTTAGTAGTTATTTTTTTACTATATTTTATGTAAAGATTTCCTGTTGGTATTGTGAAACATTGTGTATGTATCGTCTTTATAATTGGTTTTGTAACATATAGAGCAATCCTTTAAGATTCCAGGTAGTTACACATTTTCCTACCATAAGTTTAGTTGGTTTAAGATTAAGAGTTATGATGTATTAAATTCTGTAGTTATTTTTTTACTATATTTTATGTAAAGATTTTTGTAGGTATTGTGAAATATTGTGTATGTATCGTATTTCTAATGCGTTTTATAACATATAGAGTAATCCTTTAACATTTCAGGTAGTTACACAATTTCCTACCATAACTTTGGTTGGTTTAAGATTAGGAGATATGAAGTAATAATTTCGGTAGTTACTTTTTTTTACTATAACTTATGTAAAGAATTATGTAAGTATTTTGAAACATTGTGTAGGTATCGTATTTATCATGTATTTTGTAATATATAGTGTAATTCTTTAAAATTTTAGGTAGTTACACAATTTTTTACCATAAGTTTGGTTGGTTTATGATTAAGAGAAATGGGCTAATAATTTCGGTAGTTACGTATTTTACTATATTTTATCTAATTATTTATGTAGGTATTATGAAACATTGTGTAGGTATGGTATTTCTCATGCGTTTTGTAACATATAGAGTAATCCTTTAACATTTCAAGTAGTTACACAATTTCTTACCATAAGTTTGATTGATTTAAGATTTGAAGACATGAGGTAATAAATTCGATAGTTACGTTTTTGATATATTTTATGTAAAGATTTCTGTAGGTATTGTGAAACATTGTGTATGCATGGTATTTCTCATGCTTTTTGTAATATATAGAGTAATCCTTTAACATTTAAGGTATATATGCAATTTCTTACCATAAGTTTGGTTGGTTTAGGATTTTGAGATATGAGGTAATAATTTCGTAGTTACGTTGTTTACTATATTTTATGTAAAGATTTATGTAGGTATTATGAAACATTGTGTAGGTATGGTATTTCTAATGCGTTTTGTAACATATAGACTAATATTTTAACATTTTCAGTAGTCATACAACTTGTTACCATAAGTTTGGTTTGTTTAAGATTTGGAGATATGAGGTAATAATTTCAGTAGTTACGTTTTTTTACTATATTTTATGTAAAAATTTGTGTAGGTATTGTAAAACATTGCGTAGGTATCGTATTTCTCATGCATTTTGTAACATATAGAGTAATCCTTTAAGATTTCTAGTAGTTACAAAATTTACTACCATGATAAGCTTTTCTGTAACTATCGTTTTTTCTTACACTTACTGTAACAATTTATGTAACCGAATCGTAACAAATAATGTAGTTACAGGCTACCGGTATAACTGATTTGCCTAATTTTAACATACTTTTATGCTGCCTAACAACATAAGCTCTCGAGGATAATACTTTCATTAATTAATCAACTAGTTATGATAGCATCAATATCTTTGTGTAACAAAGACAAAGACAAAACCTCGTCTGGAAGATAAGAAAATAAACATGGGTCATAACTATATTAAGAAAGAAGCTTAGATATCTTATCGACAACCTTATTTGCTTAATGAGAGACATGAACAAACCTAACCCTCCATGGATGAGGGAGTAAATTGTAGATATTTTGAGGAGCGTAGAGCACGATCCTGCAGTTGACGGTCCATTAAGTAGCTAAATCACCTGTAAACTATCAGATTCCACATCCAATGCAGCAACGCACTAAGCTCTTTATAGACCGTCCAAAGTTCTGATTCTAATACTCAACATTTACCAATTAATTTAGTGATTCAACCTCCAGTAGCGTCTCGAACGACTCCCCCACAAGAGGTTAAGACATCCAATATGCACCTTACACCATCCATATTGACCCTCCAAGAACTAGCTTCGGGAAGAACCCACATTGCCCTTATTTTGTTAACTTTTACCGTCAGATTTTTGGTTCGGACTTATTTTTCTCAAATCTACAGCCCCCTATCTGATTTGGTGAGATTTTTTCTCAATTCTCCTTCAATGTCAATTTTTTTATCTGTATCTATACTTAGGAAGGAATGTGTAAAAATATTCGATCCGAACGATCTAATTTGTTTATGCATTGATTTGATTTGAAAATTCAGATATCCGATTCGATTTTTTATTTTTTAAATTGGATACGAATCACAATATTCCAAGATTCGGATTATCCGAAAATTCAAAATTTCATGGATATGAATCTTGTTATATTTAGCAATTTGATGCTTGTTATATCTAAAAAATTGAAAAACTGAAATGTACATAGATGTGAATCTTATTATATTTGAAAATTCGTTGCTTGTTATATTTGAAATTTTGATTTTTTTTGATACGATCGTTAAATTAAAAAAAATACATAAATCAAATTATATATTAGGTGAATATCCAAATTTTCAGCTCGAATACAGATCGCTATTTATCGATCCGATTCGATATCAAAAAATGCATACCCCTATCTATACTAATAATTAAAATCAGTTACTTGTATACCAACAACCAATTAGTTTTGTAAGATGAGGTGCTAGATCTCTTTTAAGCAATGTCATGAGTTTGAATTTTAATGTCGTGAATGGAAAAAATTGGGTTGAGGGAGTCACTCCATATTAAGTTTCTAAAAAACTCGATTCAAATTGGCCGATCAAAAAATCGGATACATGTAGTTGATCCCAAAAAAATAATTACTTGTATGTTAACTCAAGTTTAGTGTCACGAGTTATTCATACATCAATTTAATTAAAAAATTATTAAACTATATCTATTTTGAATTATAATTAATATTATTATATGATGGTTTATCTTTTCATACTTCTACAATAATCTTTAAATAAATAACTGAAAATTACACTTCTAAGAATCAAACTAGTATTTAATAAGATTTTTGTATAAATATTTTACCACTCGGCCGAAACCATTATTGATAGAATTTGACGAAGTATAATATGTTCATTTTTCTTCTTCTTTCACCCACGTCGTGAAATGCGAATTAAATATGTTTAGCTTATATCGACCAAGTTTTGAATGAGAAAAAAACAAGGTTTTTAAAATTTAACTTTATTTTAATTATAATTTAATAATACAATTATTTATTTTATTTAAATTTAATTATAAAATATAAAAAATGTAAATATCACTATAAAAGTATATGTTCAAATATCAAAATAAGTTATTAAACCGTTTGATAGGAATTTGAGGGAAAATTTAAAGAGAAAAAGGCTACAACCTTTTACACTTTGTTTAATTAATTTGGTGAAACAAATATATTTTCAATGAATAAAAAATTGTAGGAAAGACCCAAAGGTTGCAAATTGCAAGTGTAGGCCTTGATTGACGTGAAGACTGGCGGTGACTCCCCTCTCCTGCTAATACCATCCTTTTCCCACATGCGTACGGAATATTTTTTTTTTTTGAAAATTATAATTTTATTGATATAGATGCCCCGTTAGCAAAGGTCTCGTTAAAAAACCTCCCTAATCCTAGTTGGAGGAAAAAGAGTGCACCTTGCTAACGGTTGATACAACCCATACACATGGTTTATCCTTTGTCAAATTACCACTTTCACCTCACAAAGCATGTTTCCAGTAAAAAACAAAATACTCACAAAAGTACAAGGAGAATCCTTCTGATTATGCCCTTCCTGCACAGAACTACATAGCGGGTGGTTGTTCACTGCTTCCATACAATTGCAGTTCCATTTTTGCACACGAGTTTTGCTTTTCACACAGTTCCTATGCCTCGTCTTTCCAAAAGAAAGTCTTTGTGCATGAAATGCCTCTTTTCGCCAACCGGTCAGCAGTGCCGTTATCCACTCTCGGTATGCTGCAGATCGTCCATTGGAATCCGCTACCAATCTCCTTACACTCCTTTAACATTTGCTTGAAAATAGCTGGTGCACAAAACGGGTTCCTTAGCCATTCCACACAAACTTCGCTGTCTGTTTCCACAATAAGCAGAAGTTTTCCAGCCCAATTCGATTCCTTGAATTTGTTTAACCCTTCCCTGATTGCTAGCAGTTCTGTCGTTGACACGTCCATAACTCCTACTGCTTTTGAGAACATGAAGAGTGATCTGTTATGGCAGTCTCGTAAGATACCTCCTATCCCAGCGCGGCCGAAGCCCCCCTCGACAGCACCATCTACACTGAGTGTGAATGCATTTGCAGATAGCTTTTTCCGCTCGACGTTCTTCTTTGCGTTGCTGTCGTTTGATATCGTTGCAAGGCTTTGTGGGCAACGATTGAAAACATCAATACCAGAAATGCACCTCGGCCATTTAGATTTGCACCATCTGCCTAGATGAATAAGGCAATTGTGCAATATCTCATTTATGTCTGCCTTGGAGCCTTTAAAGACCACCTTGTTCCTGCATATCCAAATAGACCATAGACAAGAAAACAACGCCATTTGCCAAATAATCTTTGACTTAAATTTGCAAACACCCGTTGCCCACCATACTACTAGGGATTTAACATCCCTTGGCGTAACGAAAGTGACACCCCATAGTTCAAACCATTTGCACCAGAAAAGCCAAACAAATTTACAATGTAAAAACAGATGATTAATTGACTCACTGACTTCATCGCACAAAGAACACTTACTGCTAACCTGGTTATTTGGCCATCTTTTAGAAATCTCGGCTTTAACTGGGAGTCTGCCATGTATCACTCTCCAAACAAAAGCCTCCACTTTGGGTGGAGCGGCGTTTAGCCACACATTTCTCCATATTTCTTCCTTATTGCCCACTTCGTTTAAACAGCTCTCGTAGTAGGATTTGACTGAGTATACTGCACTCGAGTTCCCTTTCCATCTGATACAGTCTTGTCGCATTATTCCAGGCTTAATGCTATTTATAGTCTCTAGAAAAGAATCCCATGTCTCAATTTCCCATCCGAAAAGCTGTCTACGGAGAGCCACATTCCAAACCCAACTTCCGTTGATCAACTCCCCAAATTCTGCTATTGTGCCTTCCTTTTTGACTGCCAATGCAAAAATTCGTGGGTAAGATGTTTTTAAGGGAACCAATCCAGCCCACTGATCGAACCAGAACTGTGTCTTTGACCCGTCCCCCACTACTATCCGAATGTTCTCCAAGAACTTACTGTCAAGACCATTGTTTGGGGACACAATATTCTGCCAAATCCATGATTTCTTCTTTTTCTTTTCCATGTCGGGCAATAAGGATCCTGGCTTTTCACTGTACTTTGCGCATATTACTTTTCGCCACAAACTGTTTTCTTCACACCCGTAACGCCAGACCCATTTGTTTAGTAAACCCCTATTCTTGATTTTGAAATTCGTCAATCCGAGCCCGCCACACATCTTTGGAAAGGTAAGTTTTTCCCAATTGATCCAATGTATTTTCCTCTTCTCCAGAGAACTCCATAGGAATTTGGCCACAGTTTTTGATAACTCGTTGTTTATTCCTGCTGGTAGTGGAAACAAAGCCATGAAGTACAACGGGAGGCTATTCAGAACCGCCTTTATAAGAGTAATCCGTCCCCCAAAAGATAATAGCTTCGATCTCCAAGGGGCCAACTTCTTTTTAAATTTATCGACCACTGGATTCCACAATTGTTTTGAATTGTTCCTTGCTCCCAATGGCAGTCCCAAATAAGTAGTGGGGAATTTTTCAGCTTTACATCGCATTAGCGAGGCCCACGTACTAACTTTCTGTTCATCCACGTTAACTCCCAATATTTTTGTTTTTTTCAGATTTATCTTTAGGCCAGCTGCAGCTTCAAAACTCTTCAAAACTCTCATCACATTCTTGATTGGCGTCTCGCCCGCTTCGCACAATATGACCAAGTCGTCGGCAAATTGAATGTGCGATACCTCCAAACCTTCGTTCCCAATTCTGAAACCTTTGAAATATCCAATTGCGGTAGCCTTCTTCAAAACACAGCTTAGAGCCTCTGCAACCAAATTGAAGAGTATAGGGGATAGCGGGCACCCTTGCCTTAGGCCTCTAGATATCGCGAAAGGCGAGGTCGGAGAGCCGTTGATCAGAATGGAGATGTAGGCTGTCGAAATACACAGTTGAATCCACTTACACCACAAAGGTCCGAACCCCATTTTCCTCAAAATTAGCAACAAAAAGCTCCAATCCACCGTGTCGTATGCTTTGTAGAAATCAACTTTTATCGCCACTCCTTCAATTCCTTTCTTCCTGTAGTAATCGATTGCTTCGTTTGCAATCAGCGAGCAATCGAGAATTTGTCGCCCTGGGCAAAAAGCGAATTGTTGATCTCCTATCAGATTCTCGATGACTGATCTGAGTCTCGTGGACAACACCTTTGCAAGCAGTTTGTACACACAACCAACTAAGCTTATTGGCCTGTATTCCTCTAAAGAAGCAGGGTTTGAATTTTTCGGTATGAGCACTATAAAGGAGTGATTAAAAGAAAACTCCTGTAACTCCCCTTTATGGAATTTCTGGAAAAACTCCATTATTTCGTTCTTAAGTGACGACCAAATTTTTTTCAAGAATCCCATATTGAAACCATCTGGCCCCGGGGCTTTTGAAGAATCCATTTCGCTTAAAGCCTCGAACACTTCCTTCTCAGAGAACTGTACTTCCAGTCTTGCAGCTTCTACAGTGCTGATGCTGTTAATGTCGCACTCGAGATCCTTTACAGGAATAGTTTTCGACTCATTGTATATCTTCTTGAAATGCAACTCAACTTCCTTCTTTATTGCTTCTGGTTCTTCGACCAACTTGCCATTAACCGAAACTGCCCCAATATAATTTTTTCTCCTCCGGCCTGAGGCAATCATGTGGAAATATGTCGTATTTCTATCGCCATCGATGTCCCATTTCAACCGGGACTTTTGTGCCCATTCTCGTTCATTTCTTCTCACCGCTTCCCATAAGGCTCCTCTGTATTGTTTCAATAGTTTTACACTGTTGCTTCCAGCACTCCCATTTGAGATTGCTTTTTCTAGTGCAGCACATTTATCTTCAAGATCTCGGATTGCTGTCGAGGAGTTGGTCGTAGACTTCGACACCCACTGTTTGGATGATTGCTTACACAGTCTGAGCATAGAAGCAATTCCGCAACCTGTATTAGATTGGCACACTTCGAGCATCTTGTCGGCATAACCTTTCTCTTCCAATAGATAATCAAAAAATTTAAACGGTCGGGGCCCAAAGCTATTTTCCAGAAAGGATAAAACGATAGGATTGTGATCAGATATGTTTCTTGGCAGGAGATCCTGGAAGATGTTCGGCCATTCGGTGATAAACTCCTGGGAGATCAGGAATCTGTCTAGCCTGCAGAAGGTTGCCACTTCTCTGAAATTTGTCCAAGTGAAACATCCGCCATGTAGCGGCAGATCAATTAGTTACGTTTGTTCAATAAATTTCGTGAATTTCTCCATCTCTTTTTTGTTGAAATCAGCCCCGATTTTCTCCTTACAACTCTTTATCATGTTGAAGTCTCCCCCTACTAAAATCGGAATCTTTAAGCCACTAATCAATGAACTCAGTTCCGCTAGGAATGCTTCTTTGTCGATATTGGTGCTTGGACTATATATGTTGATCAGTGCACATCTAAACTTCTTCTCCACAAAAGTGCCTAACAGCAGAATGTAATTGCGAGCTACCTTACTACTTTCACACGCAAAGCACCTGTTGTCCCAAATGGTGATAACTCCACCAGATGATCCGCTAGAAGGGGAGTAAATTAGTTTCAGCTCCTGATTACTTCCACACAATTGCCTGATGTGGACGTGTTCAAGTTTCTCAACTTTCGATTCTTGAATGAAAAAAATCCATGCTCTCGATTTCAAAAGCAGCCTCTTGATCGCGGCTCTTTTCTCGGCCCGCCCCAATCCTCTAATGTTCCAAGACACTATCAGAGATCTCTTCATCATATCACGCTCATAAACGCACTTCGCAAAACCCCGATGCCTTAGGGTCTACCCATTTCCAGAAATTTATTCACCACCTCTTTCCTATCTACATCAAAAATTATTCCAACATTCTCACATACCTCCACGGTTGCTTCTGCCTCCATCAATTCGGGGTCCTCGATGTCAACGCCTGGAGGGGAAAGTGGGGATCGTTCGGCCGATGTTTTCCTTGATTTTCTGCTGCTTACGATTTTTTCCTGCGAATCAGCTTCTGATGTCTGTTGTGCTTCCTTTTTCTGGCTGTGTTTTCTTTGCATAGATCCGCTGAAGTCTACCCATCTCTGAAATTTATCAAACTTCGATCTGAACCTCCCAGAAAATTTGCTCCGATGGGAGTATTTTGGTTTAATTGAGTATAATCTGGTTATTTCATCATAAAACGGTTCAAGAGAGATGGACTGGTCCGAGTTATTTTCTGAATCATTTTCTGAAGTAATGGGCACCTCATGTAGGCCCGCCTCATTGGGGTCCAGTAAAAGCCCACTCACCGCTGTCTTTCCAAGGTCCCGAATAATAGGGCTGCTGGTGATGCCCCCCGGTCCACTACTTTCATCGCCCAATTGTCCTAATGCAGACAAAACGCCGCCCCTAGGACTTTGTCCTTTAATGGGATTCTCCATCCATTCTGAAAAGTTGTCCCTACAATCATTATCGTCAGGATCTTTCATTAATTCCTCAACATTTTCCGAGGTTTTGAGAAGCTCAAGGACTTCAGTCTCTTCGTCTGCATGGAATGTGTTGTTCTGATAAAATTCAGCTGGTTCGCCGGAGCCGCAAGATCTCCGATCAGCATCTATCCAGCTTCGTTCATCGCAGTATTCCTCTAATCTAACCCTTAGGTTAATTTCGGAGTTTTCCCAGACAAGTCTCAAGATGGCTGGTATATTCGAAAGGTCAGAAATTTCCACTAGAATGCGTGCAGTGCCGAGTCTCCTTCTTTCCTTTGTATCTTTATCAATGCGGATCACCTTCCCCCATCTTTTTCCGATGTCCATGAAAACATCCTCATCCCAAAGATGCACTGGAAAACCATCGATGCATGCCCATGATCTGAGTTTTTTATTCTTGCTGAAATTTTCATACGTATCAACCTCCACAAACCATTTCTTCATGGATTCTCTTAAATCATTGAAAATTTCAATCTGCTCCTGCTCTTCGAATTGGATTATAACATAGAAGCCAGACCATTGACTTACTTTAACGTTGAAACCCTCCGACACCAGAAGTTCTTGAATGAAGTTCTCATCGTACATTGGCGTTATTTGACCTACTAAGCAAGAGTTTAGCCAATCCCCTGGCATACCTTTTAGTTCGAGTTTTTCTTCCCGGATTCGTTCCGCCCATCCCTTAGTGCACTCCTTCTTGTTTGTTCTCAATAGCCCATCTTCTTCAGCCTCCTCTGCATTTTTCTTTCTAGGGGGGTCGGGATTTTCTTCTGCTTTCCTTTTTGGTTGGCCGCTATTCTGGTGAAGTAAAGCTTCTTTGTACGTCCTAGCATCCCTTAACTTGGATAAGTTAGAACTTTGACCTACCAGCTGTCTCCTTGTTCCTTTGATCTGTTGATTGTTCTGTTCATAGCCCTTCGACTTCCTGTCCAAAAAAACTTTGATTTCATAGCCGTCCATTTTCCTACAGTTTGCTCCATCAACCGCAGTCATTGCTTCCCATATGGACTCGTAACGTACGAAGGCAAAGGTGTCTGGTCGAGATATCCTCCTCCTGTTGTTGTAGGCGATATACACGTCAACTACCTTCCCATAAGTCGAAAAAGCCTCTCTGAGCGCCGATGTGTGTATCCGCTTGCTAACGAAGTTGACGAAAACCGAGAACCCTTTTCTTGGTTCAGCTGTCTTCCATCTTGCTCTTGGTTCTTCCTTGCTGAATCTGAGCCAGTCCTCCGAGTTACGTCGAAAACGTGTTTTTCTTCTTTCCTCCGGCTCCCTCTGCGTTTTTCTTTCCCAAAACCCTGGTTGCCATCGGTTCCCTGCTCCGCGTTGATACCGTCCTCCTCTTTTGCCCTCCGATCCCTTTTGCGAGATTCTTTTCCAGTTTCCAGACTGCCGCCGGTCCCATGCTCCGCGATGCTCTCCACTATTCTCCAACATTTTACGTATCTTTCATTTTTGTTGTTGATGTTGTTTTTATGCGTACGGAATATTAACTTTGGATTTTATTATTCTATATATAATGTATTTATTACTAATTAAAAAAGTTATACAATAATAACCAACCGCAATATGATATTTATTACAAAAGTATAATTGTTTCATCTTTAAGATATTAAAAGAATACTTTGTTAAAAAGTACTAAAAAAATATTGTTGGTCAAACTGTTCATCTTTGTTCTCTCGTTTTCTTTATGTTGTAGGTTCTAGACCTAATTTCTTTTTTTCCTAGAGTCTTTTTTTCATCTTTCTAGGTAGGATTAAAATTAGAATTAGAATTTGTCAAAAAATATTAAAAGAATATTTAATGTTGTGACCAAATTAGTAGCTCCATCTAATGATCTCTCTACTTGTGTGATTACACAGTAGTCCATACATTTTAATCATTTAACAACACACACCTTGCATACACACGTGTTCGAATTCGAGTCTCTTAGGATAAAGATAAACATCATCTTTTCACTATAATCACTCGTTGAATTTTTAAAAAGAATTTTTTAATAATGAGTTACAATTTTAGTATATAGATTTAAAATTGGTGTACAAGTATCATTATGGGCGAAACATCGCAAGGTTCAAAAAGGTATAAGCCCCTGTCAACTTCTTTATAACGATAATAGAATATTTTTTTAGAAAAAAAATCTTATTTTAGGTCTATAATCATTCAATCCTTTTAAAATTTTAGGGTAAATTACACTAATAGTCACTGAACTTTTAAGGTGCTTTCAATAAGGTCACCGAACTTTTAAAACTTTCATTACAATCACCCAACTTTTAATTCGCTTTCAATAAGGTCATTGCCGTCAACCACCGTTAAAAAAGCTGACGTGACATGTTAAATTTAAGGTTAAAATACACTATTAGTCATTGAACTTTTAAGAGGCTTTCAATATGGAAGCGCTTGTTTTATTGGGGGCTTGTTTTGTTCAACCTCGCCACTGTCAGTTTTACTTGAAGTCAAGCAACCAAAGAAACATTGTTTATCAAGGATTTGGAGTGGTTGCCGCCTTATGTTTAAGAGGTTAAAATTTACATTCAAGTGGGATTTGTTAAAATTCTCAGTGCTAAACGTGTTTAATCGTAGTACTTGGATGCTGTAAAACCTTGATGCTAAAATATGGTTTTTGTTTTTAAGCTGTGATTTCTCATTGGAATGGAAACTTTAGAATTTTTTTTAAAAAATATGGTCACCGAACTTTTAAAACTTTCATTACTATCACTCAACTTTTAATTCGCTTTTATTACCGTTAAAAAAAACTGATGTGACACGTTAAGTTTAAAAATAAACGTTTTCCCACCATATTTTTTCTCCCCTCTTATTTTCTTCCATCCAAACATGTCTCTTTCTTCCATATGAATTAAATTGTAATTTTTTGGTGAAGGTCGTTACAAGAAAAATATTGGGAGACATCCAATGATGGAATGATGAAGAAATAACTAAAATTTTGCTCATAAAAATTCTCTTTATACTTCAGGCCCGACATTTACTGAGTCATGCACTAGATAATGAGGAGTTCAAAGGAAAATATTAATGTATCTAAAAGATAGACATGTTTGGATGGAAGAAAATAAGACATGGAGATAAAATAGGGTGGAAAAAAGTTTATTTTTAAACTTAACGTGTCACATCAATTTTTTTAATGGTAATGAAAGCGAATTAAAAGTTTAGTGATGGTAATGAAAGTTTTAAAAGTTCGGGGACCATATTGAAAGCCTCTTAAAAGTTCAGTGACTAATAGTGTATTTTAACCTTAAATTTAACATGCCACGTCAGCTTTTTTAACAGTGGTTGACGGCAGTGACCTTATTGAAAGCGAATTAAAAGTTAGGTGACTGTAATGAAAGTTTTAAAAGTCCGGTGACCTTATTGAAAGCGCCCTAAAAGTTTGGTGACTACCAGTGTAGTTTACCCAAAATTTTATTATGACTCTCTTAAAATTTTTAATCTTATTCTAATCCCTTTTGTAAATTTCTAGTTTCGCCTCTGACTATGTTAATATTTTATGATATTTTAACTTATATAAATTTTAATATTTTAATAACTTGTGACTTTTTGATACATTATAATTTTTGAAAAAAAAGTAATTGGCAAAGTTTGAATGCTTACCGTGGTTTATATTTTAACTTATATTATGTATTTATGTTTCGTTTGTATTAATTTTCCTATTATATTGAGTAATGCTTTACATTTTATTTTATTTTGGCGTAACTGGGTGGTTATGGTGGTATGTTATACGGTCAATATTTTACAACAAAATTATCTTTGCACTTAAGAATATGTATACTTTTTCAAATACTTAAAAATACATGTCAACAAATATTACTTTATAATTATTTTATACTATTAATTTTTTTTATATTTTATTAAGTGAAAATTAAATAATAATTTCACTAACAATAATATTATTAAACAAAGCGATTACCATCTATCCTATCTTTAAAAAACATAAATCAAACCTAACAATTTCTCCCAAACAAACAAATCTCATTAAAAAAAATGAATGACTATAACAGCTTCATCCTTGATGCCAAATCTGCCTAAGCATAATTCTAATTTAATATTTTATTTTGTCATTATTTAGTAGTAAGAAAAATGAGTGAACGTTTTGAAGCTCCAAATTAACATTTGTAGAGTCTGAATTAAAATACGTTGAAATAGATGTAATTTCTTTTGAATTATTATATGAAATCTGCCTAAGCATAATTCTAATTTAATCTTTTCTTTTTAGTCCTTATTGGTTTATATAAAATTTGTCAAATACCAAGGATAACTATTGATAAGTTATTTCCCCTAATTTTTAATCATGTTAGTCACTAAAATAAAGTTTTTATTTTACCAGCATAATAAAAAAGGTAAATTACATTAGTAGTCACTAAAGTTGATGGGGTCATTGCCGTTACTTGCCGTTAAAAGAAGCTATGTGGCATGTTAATTTTTTATTATAAAATAATATTTGTTCTCTCTCCTATTTCACGTTTATTTCTTTCTTTCTTTCTTCTTCTTCCAGTAGTCAATACACCAACAAAAAAAAAAATCATTCCTCCCCCGCAGCATTTGACGTCAAAACTATCTCTCAAACTCCAGAGCAGTAAACAAATACACCACCTTAAATGCAAAACCTTCTTCAAATAAAACTAACATATTCTCACCCTTGGTCTTTGCTGATGTTATCCACATGAGATTCCATGTAGAATTCTCCAATTTGTGCACCATTCTTCTTCATAGATTCAATAGGTGGGTTAATAAGGAAGCCCCCTTTCTTCTTTGGAAACAGACATGGTGCACTTCCATAGAAAGCTGAAACGACCTCAACTCGAGTAGGGCACTTGCGTGAGACGATAGATCAGGCCTTGAGAGCGGCTATCAATGAAGCATCGAATGCAATTCTCTTGGCAATACTTTTGCCTTTCTTATGTTGGGAAACGCCGGTACACCCCATGTCGCAGCAAAAAATTATTCGACGAATTTCGAGTCGAATTCAGGGTGAATAGGGATGAAATATTACCTTAATAAATCTGGTATTTTGATATCCTTAGGGAGTTAGGATAAACTAAATCGAATTCTAGTCGTCACAATAGCGTTCCGAACTCTTTGCAGTCCACCCGAATGAAACGAACACTATTTTCTCTTCTCTAACTGTTAGAGAAGTTTTCCGAAAAAGCATACTTTGGCTGCTAGACCTTATGCCTTTATATTACATTCAAAAACCTAATTCTAATTAAATTCGGATTCATTAAATATATAATATATTTAACCGAATATAATTAAATATGTAGAATATGATTCTACTTTAATTCGAATTAATTAAATATAGAATATATTTAACTGAATACAATTAAATATGTAATCTGAATCTACTTTAATTATGTTTCTTTAGGGATATATATATATTTTAATAATGTTTGATAAATACAATAATTATCTAGTATTAATATATATATATATATATATATATATATATATATATATATACATATATATATATAAACAAGATTATCTATAATTACAATAATTATAATAAATTCGTTTTAATAATTATTACGTGTACACCAAGTTTGTAAACATGCTATCTAGTCGATATTTGTTCGTTTTAATCATAGGGTGTGACCCTTATAGGTTCATGTAACGTTAATAGTAATATCTAGAACAATTCTAATATTACAAGAAATGAGTGACATCTAGCAATATATCATTGCTACCTAAGTCACATGAAGTCGTGGTTCAACTTTACCTTTTTCCGTGATTAACTTCTTTTATGTATTACATCCCTTTGTCCTCATATCTAGATCGAACACAAGTCATGGATTAGTCACACTTGTAGAGTCCATCTAATATTTCTTGATATCTTGAATAGACTATGATAAACAAATAACTATGATATCTCATATCAATTTATTTGAGCATGCCCATGCATTTTTTAGTCTCACTCAATCAAGTGACCTATGATATTGCTCCAATTATGTAGGAGGGATAAATCCTATCTTGATCAACCATATTTTGCTATATAGATTGTGACATATCTAATATCAGTCTTTATAGTGTAGTCTGTTACAACACACATTTGACCGCATCAAAATACGTCACTCTCGATATTGAAATAATGGTGATCTCATGTCTGAGGATCATACACTTAGTTATCACCATGAGCAATGTTGTGACTGTCACATAATAATCCAAGAAACATGCTCATAGCGTGTCAGTACAGTATGCCGTTTTCTAACACATACTTATGTATTGATTTTGACATCTCTATGTCAATAGCAACACTTTGTCATCAATCAACTACAATTAGTCTTAATATATTATTGTTGTCCATGCCCACAATAATTCTCGACTAAGGATATTCAAGAATAACTATATTATTCTAAGGAATTTGTTATAATTTAGTTTATTTATAAAGGCACAAAATAAGACTGAAATAATAATAATAATAATAATAATAATAATAATAATAATAATAATAATAATAATAATAATAATAATAATAATAATGGATTTATTAAGGGTAATCTTCACCAGTGGTCCCTTTCGTTTAGGGTGTGTTTTATTTTGGTCACCAGAATTCAAAAAAGATTATTCTGGTCACTTATGTTTAAAATCGTTTTTATTTTGGTCCCTTAGCCGTTAGTCTCCGTTACTTTAAAAAATTAGTTTCTAATTTAACCCCCAAACTTTCAAAATTTTATTTTTCACCATCTTCCCCAAAAATTATAAAACTAAAACCCCATAAAATTAAATCAATGGCTATAACCCACCACTACAACCCATTTAAAAACTTTTAATCTGGGGGGAATAGGTTGTAGTGGTGGATTATAGAACAAGCAAGGGTTAATATTCAGTGCATCGTACGACATCAAAGATTAAGACTTAATTTTTTTTAATGTTATGGCACAAAAAATATCAAAAAGGATAGACGATTTTTTTTCTATCGTACGGCATTTAAATAGTGAACCCGGTTCCTTTTTTTATTTTCCTAAAGTTTGGTTTTTTTTAAAGGACCTAAAGTTTGGTTCAGTGCATCACTCAAAGAACCTGTCATGAACAATTTTTATTCGATGAACTACAGAAATAGAAAAGATGAAGACCTAAAATTCTCAAAGTGATGCAAATCATAATCTAAATATTCCAGGACACCAACACAAGCTTCCATTAAATTTCATCAAAGGAGCATCCCCAGAAAAAGCAATTTTATAGGATTCAGCTTGTCGTTAAGTTGGAAAAATGCTTATGGTTTCTATCTATTGTTTTATAAGATGCTTAGTCCCCTACTGCCTTCAAAGTACATGTAGATGTAGTCGAAGTCGGTGGTCTTTTTCTTCTCCTACTTTCCACAGTGCTTTACGAAATAGGATTTTCTCGGTGTCACATATATATTCCTCCTCAGGCTTTTCAGGGAGTTGTAAAGCTTTTGTGGTAGTTTGGTAGGCCTGTCATCTAGGCAGTGAAAATATTATAAATAAGATTAAAAAGATATCACAAAGTTGAAACCTGAATCCTGCATGCATTAAATAACCCCCACAAAGCTAGAGAAAGTAAACCCAAATGGCAGTGTTTTTCCAATAATTTCAATGATCGGATGTCTACCCTGCATTCACCGGGAGGTCTTTCTGCCAGCTCAACTGGTATTCGTTAAGGAATAAGGCAAGAGGATGAAGAAACACGATGGCTTGTGTTTTTTATCAAAAAGAAAAACAAGCGTAGCCTGTCTAACTTATGACTATGTCTGCTGTTACCGTATGACATCGTGGCTTTTAACTTTGCTTACTGTTCTGCAGCTATTGCTTGCAGCAGACGCACAAAAACATTTGTTCCCCACTCAAGAAATAGCGTTCCCTTTTTCAACACATGAAAAACAAGCCTTCTACAATTGGTATTAAAGTTATATCCCCACTGCTTTGCTCTTCGTGTTTAAACAGAGATTAACGGAATTGGAATGGTAGAGTAGACCAATTTATCCTTGTTCAAGGCTTTCTACTGGAATGGTATTAAAGCTAATATATCACCAACCCCATAAACCATTCCAGTTTCGTTAGCTTTCTGGGGTTGTTGATTTGGTCACCCTCTCTTTTTATATTAGCCTTAATCTTTGGTTAAATTGGTCCACCATGGGTGGCACCATGATTGTTCCCTATCCATGTTCATTCCCCCAAGATTAAAAGCTTTTAAATGGGTTGTAGTGGTGGGTTATAGCCATTGATTTAATTTTATGGGGTTTTAGTTTTATAATTTTTGGGGAAGATGGTGAAAAATAAAATTTTGAAAGTTTGGGGGTTAAATTAGAAACTAATTTTTTAAAGTAACGGAGACTAACGACTAAGGGACCAAAATAGAAACGATTTTAAACGTAAGTGACCAGAATAATCTTTTTTGAATTCTGGTGACCAAAATAACACACCCTAAACGAAAGGGACCACTGGTGAAGATTACCCATTTATTAATTGTGAAACTAAAATTAATTTTGATATAACAATTTGACTTATGGACTAAATTGCAAAACAATAATTTTTTAAGTATTTTTCAAAGTCTCACATTTTGACAAGCCTTTTTGAACCAAACTATATTTCAAGACAAAACATACTTAAAGGTTCAAATTTCACTAAGTCTTTTCACGTGTTTTCAAGTCAAACTTCAACAAAACGCCAAGGCGTATCGATACCCTTCTGCGTATCAATACGGTTTTCAACACTGAACTTTTAATCGTTCATAGCGTACTAACACGGTATATCCCCGTATCGATACAAAATTCATCTGGGCAAGACTTTAAGCTATAGCGTATCGATACTTATTGGAATCGTATCAATACATATTTCTTATCAAAATATCATTTTGCTATAGCGTACCGATACGACACGTCACCGTATCGATACGATATGCTGACCTTTTCAAAATCTTTGTATTTAATTTTGGACCATTGGCTTGTCAGTTAGTTGGTATCCTAAATTTTAAATGACCGTTGAACCGTATCGATACGCTAAGGGAGCGTACTAATACGCTTTTTTTCAAAACCAAACTCAGGATTCCAATGAGCAAAATCTGTACCGATACGGCATACCGTATCGATACACCCTTTAATATCGTACTGATACGCCCTCGAAGTGTATCGATACGCTTTGTTTTTCAGTCACAACAGCTTTTTCTTGTTTGAGATAGGTACCGATACGGTAGGTTGCTGAGCATCATTTATTGCGAAAAATTGCAGCCCAATAGCTCTATTGATGATCTCAACCACCCAAACGACTAGAAATCAATACAAGGGTATAAAAACAAGTCTAAAATGCACCAGCAACAACTATTAAACCTACAAGCAACAAAAAAACACTAAAATCCAAACTTTGTTCTTTTAGAGTCAAATATTTGTACCCAACTCCTTGTGTTCTTCATTTTAATTCTTATTGTGAGTTTGGGAAGTGTTTTATTGTAATTGGCTAACATCATCCTTAGAGAGGAATTTGTAAAGTTTACCAAAACTCTTCTTTATAAAAGTGAGTGGATTTAGCTTTGGGTAGAAAGCTTAATCAAATTGTAAGGTTTCCTCCTAATCCAAAAAAAAGGGGAAGAATTCAATTAGTGGATTGGGTGAAAATCCTTGGTGGGAGCTAAGGTAGTGGATGTAGAGTTCATTGGAGAACTTGAACCACTCTAATTGCCTTGTGTCCAAAAGTTTATTCTTCCAATTTCCACCCTTAAATTTTTTATCGCCAATTCATCCCCTTTTGGCCATTTGCAATTGTTTGATCAACTCAACAATTGGTATCAGAACTACACTCATTGGAAGGATTACAACCTTCTTGAGTCGATTCTAGGAGAGTTTGATCAACAACTAGTCAAGAAATGGCATCCACCTCCACTTCCAATCTCTATGAGTCTCAATCTACCACCAAACCACCATTCTTCAATGGGGATAACTACCCATATTAGAAGAATAGGATGAGACTCTTCATCAAGTCTACCAACAACATGGTATGAGATGTAGTTGAAGAAGGGTCATACATTCCGATGAAGAAAGAAGATGAAGGAAGACTTGTCCCAAAGGTCAAAGACGAAATGACCGAAGATGATAGAAGAAGGATGCAAATCAACGATAAAGCTCTACATGTCATCTTTTGTGCTCTTGGTCGAGATATCTACTCCAAGGTGTCCTCAATCGAGAATGCCAAGGAAGTTTGGGACACCCTCGAGACAACATATGAGGGAACTAGTGACATCAATGAAACAAAGATCGGGCTACTCAATCTAAGCTATGAAAACTTCAAAATGGATCCCGATGAGATTGTTTCCAAGATGTTTGATCGATTATCGGTCATCGTCAATAGATTGAAGGGCTTTGGCGAAATCATTCCCGAAGACAAGCTAGTGAGAAAGTTGTTGTATTCTCTTCCGGAATCATGGGATAGAAAGAGAACGACCATTATTGAAGCTAGAGATTTGAAGACTCTCAAGCTAGATGCCCTTGTTGGATCTCTACTTACCCATGAGATCATGAAGAAGTGAAGAGAAGAAGAATAGAAAATGGAGGAGAAGAAGGAAATTGAGAAAAAGAAGATCGGAATCGCTCTTAAAGTTTCATATCATGAAAACGATTCTAGTAAAGATGAAGATGAGAAGATGGCCATGTTGGCCAAACGATTCACTCGCTTCATGAAGTCCAACCGAGGGAGAAAGTTCAATAGAAACGGGGACTTCAATAACAATAGTAAAGAAGAGGAGAAGGACCAAATCATTTGCTATGAGTGCAAGAAATCTGATCACATCCATTTCGAGTGCCCTCAATTGAAGATGAAGTGTTTTGGGAAGAAGAACAAGCTCAAAGCTCAAGTGGCAACTTGGAGTGAAGAGAAGTCATTTGAGGAGGAGGAGGGAGTGGCTAACCTTTGTGTCATGGCCATTGATGATGATCCAAAGGTAAACCTCAAATCATCTAATTTTGGTTTTACCTATGATGAGTTGCAAGAGGTCTATAATGAGTTAGTTGAAAAAATATAAAGAGTCAATTTTGAGAAATAAGAAAAATATTTTTGATTTGAAAATTCAAAATGAGTCTCTTTCAAAATCTAACTCGGAATTGGAAAATAAGGTTTTATACTTAATAAATCTTTCAAATGATCTTAAGAAGAAAATCTTGATCTTGAAAAACTTCTTTCCGATTTTTATGATTATCACACAAAAGAGGTGGATAATCTTAAAACTTCTATTACTATTGGGAGAAACAATTTTGAAAAAGGAAATTCTTCTAAAACCCAATATGTAAAAAGAAAACATTTTCATCCTTAACAAAGAAATTTTTCTTAGCAATCTAAAAGTCAAAGAATTAAGAGTGTTTGGGTTCCTAAGGAACTCATTGTTTCTAATAATATGAATGCTATTGTTTCTTAGATTCCTAAGGGAACCAAGGTTTTGAGGGCTAACACACATGGACCCAAAATGATTTGGGTACCAAAACCCAAAGCCTAATTTCTTTGTTTGTAGGGGACATTGCTACAAGGCCAAAGCGTCATGTCAAAACTCATGGTACCTTGATAGTGGATGCTCAAGACACATGACCAGTGACAAGAGTAGATTCTTGGAACTAAAGCCAAAGAGTGGTGGAGTAGTAACTTTCGGTGACAACTCCAAATGCCACATTAAAGGAATTGGCTCCATTGGTAACCACTCTTCTATTTTCATTGAAAATGTCTTATATGTCAACGGTCTCAAACATAATTTGTTGAGCATTAGTCAATTATGTGATAAAGGTTTTAATGTTCTATTTGATAAAAATGGTTGCAAAATAGTGAACATTAAAACGAATCAATTGATGCTCATAGGGCATAGGATAGAAAATATTTACATGATGCATTTAGATGACATTCATACATCTTATGCATGTTTAGTTGCACATGATGAACATGACTCATGGCTTTGGCATAGAAAGTTAGGACATGCTAGCATGAGTATTTTAGAAAAATTAATTTCCCTTAATCTAGTTAGAGGTTTACCCAAACTTAAGTTTTCTAATGATAAAATATGTGATGCATGCTCTAAGGGTAAACGACATAGAACCTCATTTAAATCCATTAACGATGTCTCTACTGGTAGATGTTTACAATTAATTCATGTGGATCTTTTTGGGCCAATTAGGACTATGAGCCTGAGTGGTAAATCGTATGCTTTTGTACTTGTTGATGACTATTCTAGGTTTAATTGGGTTCTATTCTTAAGTACAAAACACGAGGCTTTAGAAAAATTCATCACATTTTCTAAAATAACTCAAAATGATCTTGAGCTTAAAATTTATCATATTAGAAGTGATCATGGAACCGAGTTTCAAAATCTAGGCTTTGAAAAGTTTTTAAATGAAAATAGGATTAACCACAATTTTTCCGTACCTCGCACTCCTCAACAAAATGGGGTAGTTGAGAGGAAAAATCGAACTTTAGAAGAAATGGCTAGAACCATGCTTTGTGAAAATAATTTACCTAAATATTTTTGGGCGGAAGCCACAAATACCGCTTGCTACATTATAAATCGAGTAATGATTAGGCCAATTTTGAAGAAAACACCATATGAGATTTTAAAATCTAAGAAGCCTAACATTATCTATTTTCATCCATTTGGTTGCAAATGTTTTGTTTAAAATAATGGAAAAGACAACTTAGGTAAATTTGATGCTAAAAGTGATGAAGCTATTTTCTTAGGATACTCTTTAAACTCTAAAGCCTATCGTGTATTTAATAAGAGAACTTTAGTAGTAGAAGAGTCTATACATGTTGTTTTCGATGATAACCTCCTTCCGAGGAAGGATTCTTATGATGATGATGATATAGGTATCCTTGAAGCCATTGATGAAGGGAAAACATCAAATATGGATGAGATTCCAACCAAAGAAGAAGATGCACAAGATCCACCTCTTGAAGCCTTGAATGACTTGGATCTTGAGGAAAAGGAGGTAACTTACCCAAGGGAGTTCAACTATGTTATTGCAAAGATTTTTCTAAGCTAATGCAAGGTGAGTTCGAGATGAGCATGATGGGGGAGCTCTCAATCCTTTTGGGGCTCCAAATCAAACAAAGAAAGGATGACACCTTTATAAATCAAGCAAAGTACGTGAATGATATGCTCAAAAAGTTCAGCTTGGAGAATGTAAAGCCTCAAGCCACTCCTACGAGCTCTTCTATAAAGCTTGACAAAGATGAAGGAGGTAAGTGTGTCGATTCTAAGCTTTATAGATCCATGATAGGTTCTTTGCTTTACCTTACTGCAAGTAGACTAAATATCATGTTTAGTGTTTGCTTGTGTGCTAGGTTCCAAGCTAGTCCTAGAGAATCACACTTAGTAGCCATTAAGAGAATTTTTAGATACCTTAGAGACACACCTAACTTAGATCTTTGGTATCCTAAGGATTCTTCCTTTAGCCTTCATGCTTATTCGGATGCAGATTATAGGGGATGCAAGATAGATAGGAACGTACCTCTGGGACATGCCAATTCTAAGGTAGTATGCTCGTATCTTGGTTCTCTAAGAAACAAAATAGTGTAGCCTTATCTACCACCGAAGTAGAGTACATATCCTTAGGAAGTTGTTGTGCTCAAGTCCTTTGGATGAAGCAACAACTCTTAGATTATAGTGTTCAAGTAGAAACCATAACCCTTAGGTGTGACAACACTAGTGCCATTTGTCTCACTAAGAATCCCATTCAACACTCTAGAACCAAACATATAGAAATTAGACATCATTTCATTAGAGACCATGTGTTGAAAAATGATGTTGTTCTAGAATATGTTGATACCTTGAACCAATTAGCGGATATATTTACCAAACCTTTAGAAAAAGAGTGTTTTTGGACCCTTAGGAGAGAGTCAGGTTTAACTAGCCTTTCTTGACCCATTTAGGTCCCAAATTGTCAAAAATTTGCTTGAGATTGGTTGATATTCATGCTTGTGTTAATTTGCCTCCTTTTGCTTCTATGCATGTTGCTAGGGGGAGTATGCATTAATTTTAGCCATTAAAACTTGTTCATATGTCATTCACATGCATTTAGGGACGTTTAAAGTTGGATTTTTGAACATAAAACTGTAAAAAATGCCTTATCTGGTAAAGACGTATCGATACAGCTAAAAGTGTATCGATACGGGTTCATCAAAGAAAGTGATACAGGTCAAACTGTATCAATACGGTCACGTGTATCAATACGATATTAAAGTTGAATTAAAAATTAGGGCAAACGCGTATCGATACGCTCTACAAGCGTACCGATACGGTCTTGACGGAGAGTTAAAATAGGACTGGTATTTAACAAAAACACTTCAAACTTTTCCCCTCTTTTTTCTCTACAAACCCTAGCCGCACATCCCTATAAAACCCCCCTCAATTCCTCAAAATTTTCACATCAATCTTAAAATTTATTGAGGGTTTTTCATCTACACATCAAAGAAAAGCTTTTTCAACAATCTTGTGCATTCACATCAACCCATTCATCCATTCTAACAAATCAATGTATAAATTTTTTCTTCTATTTTTTTAATTTTCGTTTGTTTTTATTAGTTACTTTAACTAAATTTTTGTATAAAACATATATTTGTGATATGAGTTATCAAGTTTTTACAAAAACTTTTCAAAATTCGAATTTTTTTCATTCGAATATAATTTTATATCGTAAACTATTTTCCGAAATTTTTTTAACCAATCTTTTCTTTTATACATGTATAGATTTTTAACATTAAAATTGATTTTCAAATACCTTGAATTATTGGAATTTATTGGATTGAATGAGATGTTAATTGCATACATATTTGAAATTATTATGATGTTTTCAGGATTATAGCACTGAAAAAGAAAGCGAGATGTTACCTTGCCACTACTTTCGATCCTATGGATGATGATGAGGGTAACCCTAAACCAAATCTTTCTTATATAATCCAATGTTGTTTTCCAACCCCTTCGGATATGACTCGTTGTAAGCTTTTTCAAGGTTTCACACTTAGGGAAGAACGTGTCGTGTCTATTCCGTTTTTAAACTCCGAACGTTTTAAATTCCAATACCTTCCTTTGATTCGACAATGGAAATTTATAAGCTTTTTGAACCTTCCTCCCACTGTTTATCGAAAATTGGTTACAATTTTCTTTTCTAATGCTATATGCATTCATGATGAAGATAGAGAACATGTTGTTGCTATCGAGTCTCATATTATGGGCACAACTTTTCAAATTGATCAATATGTTCTTTGCAAAGCATTTGGTTTTGAAAATATAGGGATTGATGATGAAAATTCCTTAGGTCATTGTCCTCTAGGTTCCGTCAATGTTTTAAATGCTCATGACCGAATTCTTCATCTTATTATTACATGGTTTTTCATCCATCGGGTGGAAAATTTTCAACAATTGTTGCGTGTAAAATAGTCTATCGCAAATAGGTGCAAGTGTACATGCTGCAAGTAATAAAGTGATACTAAGTATCGGATATGGTCGCCACAGGGACTGGAAATACTTTTATCCTTGAATCTATGCACAAGAAAAGAAATAAGTTTAATAAAATGTTTTAAGAAATATTGAGAATAAACTAAGATAAAAGGGGAAATCAGATTGATAAAATAGGCTAGAATTGATTTGCTCAGTAGTGTAGGTATTGCACTGCTCAAAGGCTTTCTGTTGTGTCTATCGTCGGGCCTGTCGCGACAGCACTTGTTACGGCAGAGATCTATTGTTGTTGCGGCATCGATCAACAACTCTATACTTCAAGTTTAGCAAGAATCCCTGTTGTTACTTGTCCTATCCCTAGGCCCAAGTTTTGTCGATGAACACGTCTTTGATGATACCTCCCGGCGTGAATCGAAGGATGAACACCGATGTTTGTAAATTCTTCCTTAGCTGCTTAACCTTGTACCTATCCCTAGGCCAAGATGGTTTAACCATAAACTGGAAAACTCGTATTTACTCCTTTCGTATACTTAACTCTCTCGATATTAAGTAAATGGATAACCTCACAATGCTCTCCCGAAACTCTTATGAGATGTTGAAACCATAGTAAATAAACTTGAAGCTTTTATTAAATTGAACAGAAAAATCCAAAAAACAGTACAACCCTTACAACTACTTTACAAGATCAACCTTTTACCCTAGGGGAAGTTTAGAACATGGTGAAGAGAGAGAAACGACTAGGGTTTTGGGGGAAGACGACTAGGAGCTAGATATCCTTTGCCTAGTCGAATTACAAGCATATATATAGGCCTTGGTCTTGAGTTTTCTTAATGGCCAATAATACAAGTTTGAATTAAAGTACAACTCTATTAAAGACTAAATCTCTGAGTAGATATCTTTTAATTCGCCTTATCTTCTTGCTTTGACTTTTTCCTCAAACTTAGGACCAGGCCTTCCTTGTGCTTCTGGGCTCCAACAGTTATGCAAGTGGTCTACAAAAATCAGGCTTTAAATGCTCTATCGATCGAATTCCAGTTTGTATTTTTCCGTCACCATGGTCTTTACTGTCGCCTCTTCTGCCACGGAAGCGGTCACGACATAATTGTAGCAGACAATCTCCTTCACTTCTTCACTCCAGCTCTGCAACTAACTTTTGCTCCTTTGCTGCCATGGATGCTGCCACGACAGACACCTGCAAAAATAAACCAAAATTAGCAGCATCTGTGCAATATTTTCCATTTGTGATGTTTATGTAAAATCTATCCTAAAATGCAACTAAACATGCTTGAGTGCATCAATAATATGAGAAAATGAGGGCTAAAATAGAGAACATTTATGCACTCAACACACCCCCAAACTCGAGTTATTGCTTGTCCTCAAGCAAATGCAACCTAACTAAGAATGAAAGACTTGGCTTAACTCAATGAACTATCATTACCTTTAGCACCTTGACTATCAAGAGCAGTACCTTTTCGGGTGTTTATGGACTTATCTAGAACAATACTATAATTCTCGTGCAAGTGTGTGCAGGTTTTGTGAACATACATGTGCTTAAACTCTTTAGCAAGTAGAATAGTTATGCTGCTCACTTGAGATTTATTTAAAAATAATTTTTTACTGGAGGCAATTCTTAGGCTCCTTTAGTTTTTTTTCTAACATAGACCCAAGTTTTTCTTTTCCTTTTTAAACTAGAGTCGGTTTTGGGCACCTCTAGCTATCTTCCTAGAGCCGATGTTAGGCACATCTAGGGGCAACTGAGTCTAAGTTTTTTTCTTTTCCTTTTTTTCTTATTTTTTCTAGAGCCGGTGTTAGACACCTCTAGGGGCAACTCAAGTGGTTAGGTTTTCTATTCTAAGTTTACTAACAGTAGCTAGACAATATATAAGTCACAAAGGTGTTTTTAAAGTTCAGAACTATAGCAAGGCTCTAAATAATTCCTAAAACATCCTAAAGGTACTGTCACGACAGAGAATGTCGCGACAGACAAATGCAGTTCAAAGACTTAAGCCATTTTTTAAAACATAAAATTAACTAGAAATGAGACACAACTTAAATAAAGTTCATTAATTAAAGAAGGATAACACACCCCCAAACTCAAGGGTTGCATTGTCCTCAATGCATGACACATGAACATAATTAAAAGGAAACATCACAAATATCAAATAAAAGCAAAGACGATAGAAAAAAGTAAAAGAGCTTAAGTTGAAGAGTTGTCGTCGCTGCTGCTGATGTGGAGCTACCGGCGGGCAGTTACTTTGGTGGCAGAGGTTGGCTTGGGATTGGGAGATGGTGAGGCTACCTTCTTTTTGGCCTCTCGAGGTGGCTAGACTCGGGTAGGTGAGATCTTTGGGGCCATGTCCAGGACTTCGAGTTCGCTGTCACTACTGTTGCCGTATGCTTTGTCGCGGCAAGGTCCCTCAACATCGATAGCAAGTTTTTTGTTTTTCATCAGAAGGAAGTCCTTGGCTATCTCCCAGACGATAGAGGGCTCCGAGTTGGAGCCATCCTGCCAGACTGAGGATGAGGAGAAACCTTTAAAGTACTTAGGATCAATTTCTGGCAGTGGTTCCTTCCGTTTGGTTCCTCGGGGAGTGGCAGATCGCCTGTCGCCGTCTCCGGCCATGGTAGAGGGTGTAGTGGAGGCATCAGTTGGCGTGGGCGTCTTAGGGCTGGCAGCAGGTGTAGGGGTAGCAAGAAGAGTTTCTGGAAAAGAGGGAAACTGCACGTTTGGATAATTTAACTCAACTTTGATAAAGTTTACCGTGGCAGCTGTGAAGTCCCTCATGTATTCCATGAATCCCAGCTGTTTGGCCTCCATCTTCTTCAGCAGTTGGATTATCTGGTTGGAGAAGGTGGCTTCTGGGTGTGCATGCTCGGTCGGCTCGGGCTCTGGCGCGACAGGTTCAGTGGAGTCTGGTTTTGTCGTCAGCTCTGTCGCGGCAGAGGGATCTACATAAGACATTGGGGTGGCTACCTTCAACTCCATCAGGCTGTAGATGTTTTGCTGCGTCCACCCCTTGCCTCAGATTTTCACGTCTTCATCAATCTCGAGTACATTGTTGGCTCGGCAGAGGGAGGTGATTAAGTAGGGGAAGAAAAGGGGGCCCATTACTCTTGTTGCACACTCATGGATGCCATCGAGTATATATCTACCAACGTTGATCTGCCGCTCGTTGATGATAGAGTGTACAAGAGCAAGTCTCTGCCGGTCCACTGTTGTGTTGTGTGATGTTGGCATAAGACGCTTCTTCACAAGTGGTTTCAGAGTTTGGCAGCCGGTGTGAGCTGGGTCCTTCGCACCGTCCATCTATGCTTGGGATCATCGTTCCAGTTGGTGTCGTCTTCCGTCAAGTCTGCCATGATGCTATCATAGTATGCCGGCGACAGACTGTTGACAAACCTGCTGTGTGCATCCTTCTTTCTACCCACATAAATGCCATAAAGTGTATTGATGTAGGAAGACTCAAGAGAGATTTCTTTACCCCTAACAGTTACTGTCGTGGCATCCTTAGATGAGACGGCGGCATAAAATTCACGGACCAAGGTGACATTCATCTCTTCTTGTTGGACGACAAACATCTACCACTTTAACACGATGATCCTCTTAGAGATGAACCCTTCGAGCCCTAGATCTCCCATTTTCTTCATGTAGGTGAAACCTCGTTCCTCCCACATCTCCCGTTTCTGAAAAGATTCGTAATATCTCTTTTCTAAGTCTACCGAGGCGAACCTCCTAGGGATTCTGCTATGGCTAGGTGTAGATACTGTCGCGGCAGATATAGAGGCAGCACTCCTTCTGGTTGATCGTATAGTCATTGTAAGAAAACTGTGGAAATAAAAGAAAATTCTTGAAAAGCTAAAATTCTCGAAAACAAAGTGGAGAGAAGAGAATGAGGTGAAAAATGAAATGGGAAGAGAGGTTTATATAGAACGGGATTTTTCTGCTCGTTGAAGTCGTAACGGGTGGCGTGAATAACAGAGCCAACTGTCACGCGGTTTCCTGACGCGTCTGTCACGCGTTTCCATGTTTGTTGCGCGTTTGTCACGCATTTCCGTGTCTGCTGCGCGTCTGTTACGCGTTTCCGTGTCTGTCGCGAAAACTCTGTGACAGGCTGTAATTTGCGCGTCTGCCATGACATCTGGTAACCGGCTGTCACGACATCCTAGTTCCATTGGGCTTTATGGGCTGTTGTGAGTGTGGTGGGCTGGTTCATTCCTTCTCTTAACTCTGCTTCCTTTATTTACCTGAAAACTAAAATAAACAAAATATTAAATTCTTTTTTCCTAAAACAATATAAATAAAATAAAATAAAATAAATAAAATAAAACTAAGTTAAATTAGGGATGCTTTGAGGGGCATCTCCTAAAGTAACTACTTCCTGCACTCTTGGGGCTTCAGTCCCCTGATAGTGCTTTAGCCTTTGTCCATTGAATTTGAATTGGTGCCCGTTCTTTATTGATCTGATTGTGATGGCACCACGAGGAAAAACCTAGACTACTTGGAAGGGTCCAAACCATCTAGATTTTAGCTTTCCTGGGAAAAGCTTCAACCTAGAGTTGAATAACAACACCTTCTGCCCTGGGCTAAACTGTCATGGCAGCAGTTTTCTGTCGTGCCACTTCTTTGTTTTATCCTTGTATATCCTGGCGTTGTCATAGGTCATGGCTCGAATTTATTCAATTTCATTCAAGTCCAGCAGCCTTTTCTGCCCTGGTTTATTCCAGTCCATGTTAACTATCTTGATAGCCCGATACGCTTTATGTTCTATCTCGACAGGTAGGTGGAGGGTTTTTTCTGTAGATGAGGCGGTAAGGCGACATTCCCGATGGTGTCTTAAATGCAATCATGTAAGTCCAGAGTGCATCATTCAGGTGAAGAGACCAATCCTTCCTAGTTGGTTTAACCATCTTTTCTAGGATGTTCTTCACTTCTCTATTTGAGATTTCAGCCTGTCCATTGGTTTGAGGGTGATATGCTGTTGCGATCCTGTGCGTAACTCCATATTTCTTCAGCACACTAGCAATTACCCTGTTGTCAAAGTGCCTACCCTCATCACTAATGATCGCCCTTGGGATGTCAAACCTAGAGAAGATATGTTTGTGGAGAAATCTTTGCACGATCTTGACATCATTCTTTTGTGTGGAGTAGCCTCTACCCACTTGGACACGTAGTCTACTGCCAACAGTATGTATAAATTCCCACAAGAGGCTGGGAATGGTCCCATGAAGTCGATTCCCCAAACATCGAAAATTTCAACTTCAAGAATGTTCTGCGGGGGCATCTCATGCCTTCTAGAGATGTTTCCAATTATTTGGCATTTATCACAACTCTTGTAAAAAACTTGTGCATCTTTAAACAGTGTAGGCCAATAGAAACTAGATTGCAGAACTTTGGCAGCAGTTTTGTTTCCTCCGAAGTGTCCTCCATAAGAAGCAGCATGGCAATGGTGGAACACTTCTTCTTGTTCTTCATGTTGTATGCATCTCCTGATGATTTGATCTGCACAATGCTTAAATAGAAGATGTTCGTCCCAATAATAATGTTTTGCATCATTTTGGAACCTCTTCCTAGCTTGGTAATTAAGTTCATGAGGTATTAAACCACTAACAATGTAATTTACAATGTCAGCATACCAAGGGATTTCAGGAAGCTTACCTGCCGCCATGGATGTCGCGGCAATGCTGGTGGCAGTGAATAACTGCTCGTCTGGAAAGGTCTTTTGTATGTTAGTCTTGTATTTCTCTTGGTCCTTTCCCATCTCCAGTCTTGACAAGTGATCAACTACTTGGTCTTTTGTTCCCTTTTTGTCTTTGATGTCAATATCGAATTTTTGCAGCAACAGAATCCAACGTATCAACCTTGGCTTAGCATCCTTCTTGTGAACATATATTTAAGTGCTGAGTGATCTTTATGGACCACCACTTTTGTTCCAAGTATATATGGTCGGAACTTGTCAATTGCAAACACCACCGCTAGCAACTCCTTCTCTGTTGTGGTGTAGTTTATCTGGGCATCATTTAAGGTCTTGCTGGCATAGTATATAATGTGGAAGAGTTTCTCATTCCTCTGCCCTAGTGCTGCCCCGACAGCATAGTCATTGGCATCACACATGATCTCGAACGGTAAACTCCAGTCTGGTGGTTGTACTATTGGGGTTGTTACCAGCTTCTCTTTCAGTGTCCTGAATGCTCCAGTACATTCAGTGTTAAAGTCAAAGGCCCTATTCTGTTCCAACAAGAGACACATGGGTTTATTAGTTTTAGAGAAATTGGTAACAAATCTACGATAAAACCCTGCGTGTCCTAAGAAACTTCTAATGCCCTTGATAGTTGTGATTGGCGGCATTTTTTCAATGACTTCTATTTTTGCTCTGTCCACTTCTATGCCGCGGTAGGAGACCTTGTGTCCAAGCACTATGCCCTCATCCACCATAAAGTGGCATTTTTCCCAGTTCAATACAAGGTTGGCCTCTTCGCATCTTTCAAGCACCTTCTTCAAATTGCCTAGGCAATCGTTGAAACTGTCTCCAAAGACGAAAAAGTCATCCATGAGGATCTCCAAGAAATCTTCCACCATATCGAAGAATATTGCCATCATACACCGCTGAAAAGTTGCTGGTGCATTACACAATCCAAATCGCATTCTTCGAAAGGCGTACGTTCCGTATGGGCATGTGAAGGTTGTCTTCTCCTGGTCCTCTGGTGAAATTGCGATCTGGTTGTAACCTGAGTAACCATCAAGAAAACAATAGTAAGGCTTCCCCGCTAATCTATCTAACATTTGATCAATAAAGGGTAAGGGGAAGTGGTCCTTCCGAGTAGCTTTATTAAGCTTCCGGTAGTCCATACAAACCCTCCAACCGGTCACAGTCCTGGTTGGGATTAGTTTGTTGTCCTTGTTGGTTACTACCGTTATGCCTCCCTTCTTGGGTACACATTGCACTGGGCTCACCCACTTGCTATCCGAGATGGCGTAGATAATTCTAGCATCAAGCCACTTGATGATCTCTTTTCGTACCACCTCTCGCTTAGCTTCATTTAGTCTTCTCTGAGCATCAATTGTCGGCTTATGATCATCCTCCAAGAGGATTTTGTGCATGCATATTGTCGGACTGATGCCTTGGATGTCAGCAATGGTCCATCCAATTGCCTTCTTATGCTGCTGTAGCATCCTGATCAGCTACTGTTCCTTTTCCTGCATCAACTTAGAAGAGATGATTACGGGAAATGTATCATAGAGACCAAGAAAAACGTATTTAAGTTGCCCTGGCAAGGGTTTAATTTCTAAAATAGGTGGCTGGTCGATGGAAGGCTTTTGAATCACATGTTCATTCGAGGTATAATTCAATGGCTCGAAGAACTTACCTGGACGTGTGCCTATCCAATTTATGTCCTCAAGACCTTTAGTGTTAGATGAATCATTGTCTGAGAAGTTGCTGTTGTCAACGTTGTCGTGGCAGTCTTCTAGGTGACTGCGGTGGCAGTGACCAAATTGTCTGTCGTGACAGCTTGATCTGATGCAAGGTTGGTCTATTTCTGATATTGCCTTACATTCTTCCTCTGCATCAACTTGTTTAATGGCTTGGAGAACATTGAGCTTTATCTGCTGGTCATTGACTTTCATAGTCAGTTCTCCCTTCTCTACATCGATCACTGTTCTTCTTGTGGCTAGGAAGGGTCGCCCTAGGATGATCGGCGCGTTTTCATCTGCTTCACATTCTAAAACAAGAAAGTCAGCAGGAAATATAAACTTATCCACTCTTACCAAAATATCTTCAATCTTTCCTTCCGGTTGTACGTAAGAGCGGTCTGCCAGTTGCAGCATGACTGTTGTGGGTCTTGCTTGTCCAATACCTAGCTTCTGAAATACAGATTTGGGCATTAGATTAACACTAGCATCTAGATCACAAAGTGCCTTATCCACAAACTTATCACCAATTATGCATGATATTATGAAACTCCCGGGATCCTTCTTCTTTAGAGGTGGACGCTTTTGCAGGATTGCCATGCATCCTTTTGTCATCATCACAGTTTCAAGCTCCCCAAGTCTGGATCTCCTGGACATTGCATCTTTAAGGAACTTTGCATAACCATGCATCTGCTTAATGGGTTCTAACAACATAATGTTGATGTATACTTGCTTAAAAACATCATAGATTTTCTTAAGTTGGTACTCCTGTTTCTATTTTTTCATCTGCTGCGAAAAAGGGGTGGATGATGACAGTCTTCGAGACATCCTTCACATGGGAATCAGATCTGAGAAGGTTCACAATCTATAGTTTCTTCTGTCTGCTCCTTTATTTCTTCTGCTGTCGTGACAGGGGTGGCGACAGCAGAATGTTTCACTTCTGCTGGGGCAGTGTTCTCGACAGGTGTCTGTGGGGTCGATTCATTATCAGATGTTTCTTTAATTACCGACCCTTGTAAATGTTTCCCACTCCTCGTTGTAATAGCTTTGCACTGCTCATGTGTGGGTTTTCTAGTGACCTCAGTATCACTAGGGAATCCTCCATTCTGCCTTGGGTTGACGAACTATGAAACCTGACCCATCTGTGTCTCTAGGGATTTTAAAGTTGCCTTATGGTTTGTCATTCTCATATCTGTCTTATCCATGAAGGATTCAGTTTTCTTGACAAAATGATCCATGTTTGCCATATATGCTCCTGTTTGAGACATGAATGTTGCCAGAGTCTGTTCCAGTATGCTCGTTGTGGCTTCCGGCTGCTGTTGTGGCTGTTGCTGTGGTTGCTGTCGTGACAGGATTCTGGGACCCCCTTGGTTCTGGTTATTCTGGACTGGAGGGTTCAATGCATTGTTTGGGTTACTCCAGGAAAATTTGGGGTCCTTTCTCCAGTTTGGGTTGTAATTGTTAGAATCATAGCTTCTGTTCTTGTTATAATTTCCAACATACATCCCCTCTTCCATCTGTAAGGGACACTCATTTGTACTGTGGTTTCCTCTGCAAGTTTCACACGCCTCTTCGGAAAAAAATACAGCCTTAGATTCCTTCCGCTACAAGTTTTCAACTATCTTGTTGTGGTATGCAATTTGAGTTTTGACCGAGTTGTCAGATTCGTATTCCTTTATAGACACTCCTCGTCTTCCTCCTCTTCGAGCTGTGGGGAACGACTCATCGTTCTTAGCTAACTTTTTCAACATCAACATTGTATCCTCTGGTTTCTTGTCCAATGACAAGCCGTTTGCTGCTGAGTCTATCCTCATCCGAGTGTGTGCATTGGCAGCATTATAGAATTTGACAACTTGATTCCACACAGGGATTCCATGCATCGGGCAGTTTCGTAAGAGAGTTGTAAATTGGTCCCATGCCTCGTGCATTGGTTCGTCATCTTCCTATTGAAAAGTAGCAATCTTGTTACGTAATCTTTCAGATAAGAGGGAAGCATTAAAACGAGAAATAAATTCACGAAAAAGATCCACCCAAGTTCTTATTGAACCCGACGTCAACTTGTTCCACCAGGTTTTCGCTCTATCCCTCAACGAATGAGGAAATAGCTAGAGTCTCAGTACTTCCGGGCTTATTCCTGGCTGTCTGAATGATCCACAGATCTCCATGAAGGTTTTCAAATGATGACGCGCGTCCTCCGTAGCAGAACCACCAAATTGTTCGGTGGAGTTTATCATGCTGAACATCACATATTTTAATTCAAAGTGTTCAGCTTCCACATATGGCAGCATGGTTTCCAGTTCAACATGGTCTTTATCCATGTACTCCCGGCAAGTCTGTTGTGCTGCTAAGGCAGCAGGCGGCTGCCGATTGTTCTGGGCATCATTAGGAGGATCAACATCAACCCTGGGGTTGTTGTTGTTGTTGAAATAATCTGCCACATTGCCTTGTCTTCCGTTCACCATTGCTTCCAATCTTTCCTCAAGATAGTTGTTTCTTTCTATCAAGAGTCGCGCTTAGTTCCTGAGATGATATGTTCGATCGATTTCTGGATCTAATTCGTACTCAGGTTCTTTACCTCGTCTCGATCTGCACATAAGCAATAGAAGAACCTTGTGAAAAGCAAAGGGAAAGTAAATCAACTAAAAATAGCAAACAAAAATTAAAGGGTGCAGTAATTAAAGGTAAAGGTATGTTGCTAGTCCTCGGCAACGGAGCCAAAAACTTGTTGCGTGTAAAATAGTCTATCGCAAATAGGTGCAAGTGTACACGTCGCAAGTAATAAAGTGATACTAAGTATCGGATATCGTCTCCACAGGGACTGGAAATACTTTTCTCCTTGAATCTCTGCACAAGAAAAGAAATAAGTTTAATAAAATGTTTTTAAAAAAATATTAAGAATAAACTAAGATAAAAGGGGAAATCAGATTGATAAAATAGGCTAGAATTAATTTGCTCAGTAGTGCAGGTATTGCACTGCTCAAAGGCTTTCTGTTGCGTCTATCGTCGGGCCTGTCGCGGCAGAGGTTTGTTGTTGTCGCGGCAACAATCAACAATTGTGTACTTCAAGTTCAGCAAGAATCCATGTTGTGACTTGTCCTATCCCTAGGCCTAAGTTCTGTCAATGAACACGTCTTTGATGATACCTCCCGGCGTGAATCGAAGGATGAAAACCGATGTTTGTGAATTCTTCCTTAGCTGCTTAACCTTGTACCTATCCCTAGGCCAAGATGGTTTAACCATAAACTGGAAAACTCGTATTTACTCTTTTCGTATAGTTAAATCTCCCGATATTAAGTAAATGGATAACCTTACAATGCTCTCCCGAAACTCTTATGAGATATTGAAACCAGAGTAAATAAATTTGAAGCTTTTATTAAATTGAACAGAAAAATCCTAAAAACAGTACAACCCATACAACTACTTTACAAGATCAACCCGTTGCCCTAGGGGAAGTTTAAAACATGGTGAAGAGAGAGAAACGACTAGGAGCTAGATATCCTTTGCCTAGTCGAATTACAAGCACATATATAGGCCTTGGTCTTGAGTTTTCTTAATGGCCAAGAATACAAGTTTGAATTAAAGTACAACTCTATTAAAGACTAAATCTCTGAGTAGATGTCTTTTAATTCGCCCTATCTTCTTGCTTTGACTTTTACCTCAAACTTAGGACCATGCCTTCCTTGTGCTTCTGGGCTCCGACAGTTATGCAAGTGGTCCACGAAAATCAGGCTTTAAATGCTCTATCGATTGAACTCCACTTTGCATTTTTCTGTCACCATGGTCTTTACTGTCGCCTCTTCTGCCACGACATCGGTCACGACAGCATTGTAGCAGACAGCCTCCTTCACTTCTTCACTCCAGCTCTGCAACTAACTTCTGCTCCTTTGCTGCCATGGATTCTGCCACGACAGGCACCTGCAAAAATAAACCAAAATTAGCAGCATCTATGCAATATTTTCCATTTGTGATGTTTATGTAAAATCTATCCTAAAATGCAACTAAACATGCTTGAGTGCATCAATAATATGAGAAAATGAGGTCTAAAATAGAGAACATTTATGCGCTCAACAACAATCCGTCAAGTAGACGATTTTTGGCTTAGGTGTTTTCGGGAGGGTAAACGCCCTAACTTTTTTCAAATCTTGTTTGCCGACCTTGTTTATCTAGTTCAACACCGTCACACCGACCAAGTAAAATCCTTTTACTATACTATGGTGTTGAGTCACCTATTCCATTCCCTTAAAATTGATTGCACACATGATTTTCCCGAACCCCTTGGCAAACCTATTAATGAGCGTTCCCTCTCTAATGCTCACTTTTCTTATGTCGATAACGAATGGGTTCATGTTCCTCGAGCTCATCGACAAGATGCTCCAGCCGATGCTCCACAAGCTCCTTCAAGCTCTCAAGGTGCTCCGATTGCTTCCTCTTCCATGGACAATCTCATGACTTTCCTTAATGAAAAATTCACAAACATGGAAGCCGAGTTTGCAACCATTGACACTCAATTCACATCCTTGGAAGATTGAGTCAAGGGTCTTGACACTCGCTTCACATCGTTGGAGGATCAAGTGAAAGCCATAGCTCTTCAACAAAACTCCATGGATGTCTCTCTCACCACTTTCCATGGTGCTTGGCTTAATCAATCTAAGAGGCTTCAACCTACTCAAGACGATGAGGACGAAGATGACGATGATGGTAGGAACGAGTAGTTTTGCATATCATCTCATGTCATTTAGTTTTATTGTTTATGCACCTATGTTTAGAACTATATGCTTTTTCTTATATCGATAATGAATGGGTTCGTGTTCCTCGAGCTCCTCGACAAGATGCTCTAGCCGATGCTCCACAAGCTCCTCCAAGCTCTCAAGGTGCTCCGATTGCTTCCTCCTCTATGGACAATCTCATGATTTCCCTTAATGAAAAATTCACATACATGGAAGCTGAGTTTGCAGCCATTGACACTCGATTCACATCCTTGGAAGATAGAGTCAAGGGTCTTAACGCTCGCTTCACATTGTTGGAGGATCAAGTGAAAGCCATAACTCTATGCTTTTTCTTTATGTTTTAGGATTTGAGTTTGGACTTGTAACTTTGAATTGTTTTGTTGCTTTAAATTTGAAGTTTGATTTGAATTCAATAATATTATTGTTGCTATTATCCCACCTTGTGCTTATGTTTGATCTAACAAAAAGGGGAGAAGGATTATAGAGCTAATTTTGAAAACTTAAAACTTAATTTAAAAACCTATCTTAAATTAAGGGGAGTAAGCTTTTTAAAAGTTTCAAAACTTAAAAATTTATATTTGGTTTTGTTATATCAAAAAAAAGGGGAGATTGTGAAACTAAAATTGATTTTGATATAACAATTTGACTTATGGACTAAATTGCAAAACAATAAATTGTTAAGTATTTTTGAAAGTCTCACATTTTGAAAAGCCTTTTTGAACCAAACTATATTTTAAGACAAAACATACTTAAAGGTTCAAATTTCACTAAGTCTTTTCATGTGTTTTCAAGCAAAACTTCAACAAAACGCCCAGGCGTATCGATAACCTTATGCGTATCGATACAGTTTTTCAACACTAGAATTTTAATCGTTCATAGCGTACTGATACGATATATCCCCGTATCGATACGAAATTCATATGGGCAAGACTTTAAGCTATAGCATATCGATACTCATTGTAACCGTATCAATACAGATTTCTTATCAAAATATCATTTTGCTATAGCGTACCGATACAACACGTCACCGTATCGATACAATATGCTGACCTTTGCAAAATCCTTGCATTTAATTTTCGACCGTTCGCTTGTCAGTTAGTTGGTATCCTAAAGTTTTAATGACCGTTGAACTGTATCGATACGCTAAGGGGGCATACCGATACGCTTTTTATCAAAACCAAACTCAATATTCCAATGAGCAAAATCTGCATCGATACGACATACCGTAGGGATACACCCCTTAATATCGTACCAATGGCATATCGATACGACTTGTTTTTCAGTCACAACGGATTTTTCTTGTTTGAGACAGGTACCGATACGATAGGTTGTTGAGTAACATTTATTGTGGGAAATTGTAGCCCAACGGCTCTATTGATGATCTCAACCACCCAAATGGCTAGAAATTAATACAAGGGTACAAAAACAAGTCTAAAATGCACCAACAACAACTATTGAACCTACAAGCAACAACAAAGCACTTAAATCCAAACTTTGTTCTTTTAGAGTCAAATCTTTGTACCCAACTCCTTGTGTTCTTCATTGTAATTCTTATTGTGAGTTTCAGAAGTTTTTTTATTGTAATTGGGTAAACATCATCCTTAGAGAGGAATTCGTAAAGTTTACCAAAACTCTTCTTTGTAAAATTGAGTGGATTTAGCTTTGGGTAGAAAGCTTAATTAAATTGTAAGGTTTCCTCCTCATCCAAGAAAAAGGGAAGAATTCAATTAGTGGATTGGTTGAAAATCCTTAGTGGGAGCTAAGGTAGTGGATTTAGAGTTCATTGGATAACTTGAACCACTCTAATTGCCTTGTGTCCAAAATTTTATTCTTCTAATTTCCACCCTTAAAATTTTTATCGCCAATTCACCCCCTTTGGGCCATTTGCAATTGTTTGATCAACTCAATAATTGATATCAGAGCTACACTTATTGGAAGGATTACAACCCTCTTGAGTCGATTCTAGGAGAGTTTGATCAACAACTAGTCAAGCAATGACATCCACCTCCACTTCCAACCTCTATAAGTCTCAATCTACCACCAAACCACAATTCTTCAATGGGGATAACTACCCATATTGGAAGAATAGGATGAGACTCTTTATCAAGTCTACCGACTACATGGTATGTGATGTAGTTGAAGAAGGGCCATACATTCTGATGAAGAGAGACTGTGAAGGAAGACTTGTCCCTAAGGTCAAAGCCGAAATGACCGAAGATGATAGAAGAAGGATGCAAGTCAACGATAAAGCTCTACATGTCATTTTTGTGCTCTTGGTCTGGATATATACTCCAAGGTGTCCTCGATCGAGAATGCCAAGGAAGTTTGAGACACCCTTGAGACAACATATGAGAGAACTAGCGATGTCAAGGAAACAAAGATCGGGCTACTCAATCTAAGCTATGAAAACTTCAAAATAGATCCCGATGAGATTGTTTCCAAGATTTTTGATCGATTCTCAGTCATCGTGAATGGATTAAAGGGCTTTGATGAAATCATTCTGGAAAACAAGCTAGTGAGGAAGTTGTTGTATTCTCTTCCGGAATCATGGGATAGCAAGAGAACAACCATTATTGAAGCTAGAGATTTGAAGACTCTCAAGCTAGATGCTCTTGTTGGATCTCTACTTACCCATGAGATCATGAAAAAGGGAAGAGAAGAAGAAAAGAAAATGGAGGAGAAGAAGGTTGAGAAGAAGGAAGTTGAGAAAAAGAAGATCAAAATCGCTCTTAACGCCTTGTTTTTCAGTCATAACAGCTCTTTCTTGTTTAAGATAGGTACCAATACACCCACAAGCCATACCGATACGGTAGGTTGTTGAGCAGCATTTATTGCGGGAAATTGCATCCCAACGGCTCTATTGATGATCTCAACCACCCAAACGGCTAGAAATCAATATAAGGGTATAAAAACAAGTCTAAAATGCACCAGCAACAACTATTGAACCTACAAGCAACAACAAAGCACTCAAATCCAAACTTTTTTCTTTTAGAGTCAAATCTTTGTAACCAACTCCTTGTGTTCTTCATTGTAATTCTTATTGTGAGTTTGTGGAGTGTTTTATTGTAATTGGGTAAACATCATCCTTAGAGAGAAATTTGTAAAGTTTACCAAAACTCTTCTTTGTAAAAGTGAGTGGATTTAGCTTTGAGTAGAAAGCTTAATCAAATTGTAAGGTTTCATCCTCACCCAAGAAAAAGGGAAGAATTCAATTAGTGGATTGGTTGAAAATCCTTAGTGGGAGCTAAGGTAGTGGATGTAGAGTTCATTGGAGAAATTGAACCACTCTAATTGCCTTGTGTCCAAAATTTTATTCTTCCAATTTCCACCGTTAAAATTTTTATCGCCAATTCACCCCCTCTTGGCCATTTGCAATTCTTTGATCAACTCAACATTAATAAACAAGATAAAATAAGTATGTCTTTTACAACCATCTTATGATTGGGCTGCGGGCATACTCCAACAATCTCCCACTAGCAGTAAGACCAATCATTCATGTATCTAATACCAAGAGACTTAGTGTAACGTTAACGCTTCTATTGTGTCAGAGGCTTTGGTAGTGGATCAGCGAAATTGTCATCCGTTGGCACTCTGCATATTTGTAAAACCTAAATTGATTTTGATATAAAAACTTTAATGATGGACTTATTTATAAATCCAACAAATTTTTTAGTATTTCAATGTCTTACCAAATTGACAAGCTTTTGAACCAAATAAGCTCTTCAAGTCTTTTCAAGAATTTTCAAGCTAAATTTCAACTATATGCCCAAGCGTATCGATACCCTTATGGCGTATCGATACAAATTTATGTTACTGAAATTTCAAAAGACCATAATGTACCGATATGGTTAAGCCCATATCGATACGACATTTATCTGGGTAAAGTTTTAAGCTATATCGTATCAATACAAATTTATAATGAAAACATATTTTATTGATATAGCGTATCAATACGGTTAGTTACCACATCGATATGATATGCTGAGGTTTGCAAAATATTTTTAATTAATATTCGAACGTTGCTTGTTAGTTATTGAAATGCCAAATTTTTGAACGACCATTAACCGTACTGATATGGAAATTTTTTGTAAAAGGAATCCAGTGAGCAAAAACCATATCGATATGATATAAAAGTACTGATACACCCTTAATTTACACTAGGAACGTATCGATACGCCTTCTCGCGTACCGATACACCCTGCTTTTTTATGTCACAACATGTCTTTCTTCTTTGAGACAAGTAGCGATACGCTGGGTAGCTGAAGTGTATTTATTGCGGGAAATGAGCAGCCCAACGGCTACAATTAAGTCTCCAACCTCCCAAACTGCTAGAAATCAATTCAATGGTATAAATACAAGCCTCAAAAGCTTCAGCAAAAACTATTGAACCTAAAAACAACATCCAAGCAATCAAATCCAAACCTTAGTACTTATTGTCAAATTCTTGTACCCAACTCCTTGAGTTCTTATTGTAAATCAAATTTGAGAGTTTGAGGAGTATTTGTAAATCAATTGGGCTATATTTATCTTGTGAGAGATCAATTGTAATAGCCAATATTCTTCTTTGTAAAGTGAGAGTCTTGTAGTTCAATCTTTGGGTAGAAAGATTGAACATTTGTAAAGGTTGTCTCCTTAACCTAGAAAATGGGAAGAACAAATTAGTGGGGAGTTTTTAGAAAATCCTTAGTGGGAGCTAAGGTAGTGGATGTAGAGCTTGTTTAGAAGCTTGAACCACTATAAGTGCCTTGTCTATCATTTTTACTAGTTCTTTTTGCTCCCTCCAATTTTTAAAGTGTTAATTCACCCCATCTTGGCCATATCGGTTAATTTGATCCACTCAAAAATATTTCTACATCTCCTCGATCAATGATTTCACGAATGAGATGGTAACGCCTACATATGTATTTGGATCGCTGGTGAGATCTGGGTTCTTTTGCTTGTGCGATGGCTCCGTTGTTGTCACAACGTAGATCTATAGTATTTATCCAAAAATATGCTAGGCACGACCCCTAGTTTAGATATGAACTTTTTTATCCAAACAACCTCTTTTGTAGCATCGCTTGCTGCAATATACTCGGCTTCTATTGTGAAATCTGCTACCGTTTCTTGCTTTGAACTTTTCCAGCTTACAACATCTCCATTAAGGCAAAACACAAAACATGATTGCAATCAAGAATCATGCTTATCAGTTTGGAAGCTTGCGTCAGTATAACCTTTTATACTTAGCTCTTCCTCACCTCCATACATGAGGAATGTATCCTTAGTTCTTCTTAAGTACTTAAGGATGTTTTTTTTACTACAACCCAATGACCTTTATCGAGATCTACTTGGTACCGACTTGTCATATTTAGTGCATATGATACATCTGGACATGTACATAGCATGGCATACATGATAGAACCAATGGCCGAAGCATATGGAATCTTACTCATGCGTTATCTCTCTTGAGGCATTGAAGGACACATTTCCTTCGATAGCGAAATACCATGTCTCATAGGTAAGAATCCTCTTTTAGATTCTTCCATACTGAATCTTTTTAGTACTTTGTCTACGTATGTATTTTGACTTAGTCTTAGGAGTCGTCTTGATCTATCTCTGTAAATCTTGACTCCTAATATGTAGGTTGCTTCACCCAAGTCTTTCATAGAAAAACATTTTCTTAACCAAGTCTTTACAGAGTGTAAGGTAGGTATGTCATTGTAGACTCTCGACAAGGATGAATAATTGTTGGCAATATGGAGTAAAAGATGTTGGAAAAGTGTGAAAATAGTGCCAAGAAAATCTATTGCGTGCAAGTATACACGGTCTGCAAGTAATAAATCAGTTAAGATGAGTGTCGATCCCAAAGAGATTGCGTTTGGAATTCGATTGTGTTGCCAATTACTTGTCTTGTAAAAGAAGAGTTGTTTTTTTATGTAAAGTGATTTTGAAAAATGAAAAGGCAATGAAAATATGAAAAGTAAGATTAAAACGTTGGCAAGGAAGGTGTCTTAGAAAATGACGAGCGTTGGCAAGGAGTGCCTGGTTTTCACGATATTCATGCCATGCCAACCTTTAATAAATCCTGTCTTGGCATTGTTTTCCGAGCAGATTCAAAGGTAGCAATGCCTTTGTCGATAGCATTGCCCAAAACTAATCATGGAAAAACCCCTATATGTCTATAGTGAATGTTTTTGATAAATTAATTCAATTAAGTATCAATCTTTTACTTATAAGGGGTAGATTTCACTCCCGAAGTAAGTTCATCTACTTGAACATCATCTTTCTAAGCATCTCTCCTTAGTATCTAGCAACTGATCGTTGCCACCCAAGTCAGTTATGATATTAAGTTGCAATAGGCCAACTATGCCAACCGTCACTTGGCATAATATTTAGAAAGGGAGTGCCAACTGTCGCTTGGCAGCACATTTAAAAATAGTAAACATGCCAGATGGGAAAAACATTGCCGAGACACTTTCGATTTATTAAAAACTAAACATTAAAAATAGCGTTCAAACGCAAACACCCCTCACCAACCATGAAATTAGTTCATGATGAGGGTATCAACCAAAAAACCATAATTGTTTTTAACATCCATCATCATCAAAACTAAGAAAAATAACAACAAAGAGGATGGGCTAGAAGAGGGTCTCTTGATGCAGCTCTTCACGGCCAGGCTTCCAATTGTTGCACCTTATCTCTGATCACTCTCCTCGTTTTTGCACACCTTCAATCTTTCTTTGATCAAGATTTAAATAGGACTCCGTGGATAACCTGGGATTAGCTTGAATTTAAATTTGAACGCGCAGGGATAAGGAAGGTTATCATCTTATCCAACGTTTGAATCCTAAGGCTGGTCAGATTAGGGCTGAAATCATCGTACCATTGCTCCTCTAGCATCACAGCTTGGCATGATACTACCAACCGCGCTTGGCACTGTTTGTCCTCTATTTCTTCGGAGATTGATCCAATCCCTATTTTCTCGCAGCCTGATCTGATACTATTTTTTCGGGGTCAATATCTTCTTGGCCTGGCATCAAATGCTCTTCTCTGCCAACGAGTGCTTGGCATTGAAGGTCCTTCTATGCCAACAACTACTCGACATCCTCCTTGGCATCGTCTCCTTCCTGGGCTAATCTACTCCTGTTCCACCAGATGCTGTGCCATCAGCTATGCCAACCTGTAAAAAGGTGCAAAAAACAACCCTTCACATTGGCATAACACCGAATCCTTACTCTTTATGCAATGCATGATTTTATGACCAAAGTGCAACTAAATGTACTTAAAAGACAAGGAAGAGTATGTGAAATAAGCATAAAAAGTTAGTACTTTTGGAGCGTCAACACTCCCCCACATCTAGCTCATTGCTTGTCCTCAAGTAATGAAAAATAAAAGCAAAAATAAAAATAGTTAAAATAATACCTCGACAAAATTTTGGTTGGCATGCGAACAGATACTGGCAAGCAGAAGTTGGCATAGGTGTGTCCTCAGTTATCTTAGTGCAGTAATGCCAAGCACATAGAAATTTCAAAAGCAGCAAAATAACTCTAGTCTTAGGGCATGAAAGTGCATGAAGTGTAGGCAATATGCATCAAGTGTCCACTAACTCCCTTAGTCAAATCTACTATCTAAACTCAAAATTATACTTTTTTTTCTCTTTTCTTGCCTAGGTTTTTTTTCTAGCATTAACTTAAGCTAACCTCGTGATACTGCTTAGCGTGAGTAATACGATGGAGCATACCACGAATCCCCACCTAGTCCAGACATCACTAAGTTTTCTCTTCAACTCATACCTAAAGTTTTGGACTTGGGGACTAATAGGGAGCATACCACGAAGCCCAGAGTAATTTATTATCTCTTGGTAGAGGAGAGTTCAAATTTTTTCAGTGCCTTGGCAGAGCATTTCTGCCTTATTCATTTTCAATTTTACCCTGGAATCATTTTTTCCAATTCTGAGCATAGTTTCAAAAATAATACGTTCGCTAGATAACTAGATGCATACTACATATTTAAGTGTAATTCAATTCCCAAAACTAGAGATCAATCGACAAGCGATTTTGGCATTACTATTCTACTGGCATAGGCATCTAAAGATTTAAATTTCTTCATTGGATAAAAACATAGGTCAAGTTAAGCTTGCCTAACAAATGTTAACATGCTTCAAAATTCGGCCGAGATAAAAAAAAATCACTTTTTTTAGTGTTTCAATATGCATGGAATTAATCCTAATCTAACCTATATGGCATGACATGAAAACAAAATGCAGTACAGAAAATAAACATGAATGAAATGACATAAATGTGAGGAAATGCGCACCCCCAAACCCAAGATGTGCATTGTCTCCAATGCATGAAATAACACATATATACAACAAAAAACAAAAAAATAAATGGATGAACATGTGAATGCAAATAAAATGCAAAGAGTTAGGATGAAGAAGACTCTCCTTCAGAAGAGACTCTTTCTCAGGCGGCACGAGCTTCAGCTGCTAACTTGGCTCGGGTCTTTCTTTGGGATAAGTTTCCACGGTCAGGAGCCATCCTATTCTCCATGCTCCATCCTTGAGTGATAGTGGAGGCAAGGGTTTCTTTGACAACCTTCACCAGCTCAGATGAGGTTGGCGTGGTAGCTGACTCGACAGGGGCAGCAGGTTTCTTCTCACTTTCATCGTCAGATTTTTGCGGTGTAGCAGACTTGGCAGATTCCTCTTTGGTAGGGGAAAGCGATTTTGTGGCAGTAGAAGGTATTGGACTGGGCACTGGACTATGAACCAGACTGGGCACTAGGTTAGTTGGCATGGCATCATCTTCAGCAAAGATCTCCTATGGGAATGGAGGATATGCTAGAATGATGCCCGAAGAAAGGCTCACCAAGGTTTCCTTAATGGCAAGGTCTCTGCCTGGTCATATCGCTAGAGATTTCTCTGTTGTTCCTCGACTTTCTCTACTTTTTGGAGAATAATCTCTTGGCGTTGATGTATCAGGGTGAACAATGCCCTCAAATCTGCTGGCATTGAATCCACTGGCGTTGAGGCTGCTAGCTTGGCTTTCAATTTCTTGGCCTTGGGCGTTGGCATGGCTGCCTTGTCCTTATCCTTCACAGTAATGCCAACGAGGTTCTTCTAGCTGGTAGGCGTGATAGTATAGCCTTTTACATCGAGGGAAATGTCTTCCTCGGTTGTGGGAACGTTGTACCGACGATAAATATTACAAATTAACAATGGGAAGAACAAACCTCCAGTTAGCTTGAGAGCACATTTGTATATTTCATTGACGATAATCCGGCCAACATTAATTTTCTTGCCCAATAGGATAGAATGTAGCAATGCTAGGCAGTCCTCCGAAACGGTCTCGTTATGGGTCGTCAGCATCAAACTTGCCTTGAGGAAATGGTTCCAGCCATTTACTTATGGCTTAAGGGCCGCTCTCTTAACCGTTCGGTGCCCTTTGGAGGACACAATCCACTTCGTGCCTGGCTCGCATAGATCCTTCAATAATGTCTTGCGCTTGGCATCAGTCATGCTAGCAACGAACGCGCCATGCTCATCCTCTTCGTCCAGCTTAAGCATTATGATGATGGACCCTTCATCAAATCTCACACATTCACCCCTGATCATTAAAAATGGATTTGACTTGGTAGTTAAATGAGCATAAAATTCACGAACCAGATTTGGAAAGATCTCACCCTTTTTGTTGGCAAACCACTTGCCATTTGTGCTTGGTGACGATGTTCATGAACTTAGGAGGAAAGACTTGATTTTTCTTAGGATTGAAGTCTAAGTTTCACTCGAAGCAAAAGGACTTTGAAGCGAAGTGATCTTCATATTTCTTTTGAATCTCATCGTTGAAGAACGTCTTGAAGGGTCTAGAAGATGCCATGAAAATTCTTGAAGAATTTGCGCTTGGTTATGATCAAGAAAAAGAAAAGATTGAAGCTTGATTTTCTTTTTTATGGTGGGAGAGAGTAAATCGGCTAGGTGAAGAAGATGAAGTAAAAAGGGTAAGAGGTTTTAAGGGTTTTGAAAGATTGAAAGGTTGAGTGTTGTGAAAAGGGTAATTATGGCGTGTTTAAAGAAGGTAATGATGAAAAGGTGGCGTGTTTTGGGCAAGGAAAAAATAGATGATGTGATAAGTATAGAAAGGATAGGTGATAAGGATAGAATTTAAAGTGATATGATATGGAGTGATAAGGTAATTAAATTGAATTTAAATTACCTTAATTTTTGGGCGGCTAGGGTTTATATATATTTTCTCTCTCTCATGGTGTAAATTAAATCAAGCTAGGGTAATTCTTTTTCCCAAGTTGTTTCTGCCGCTTTTCAAGCTCAACTGCTGGCACCACTTCTGAGCGCGACATCGTTCAATCCTACCACTCATCGAAAATTTAATATATCTGTCTGGCACCAAATCTGCATCCACTCAAATGATACTTTTCAACCCAGCAAAGAAAATAAAAAAAACTAAAAGAAAAACAAAAACTGATGAAAAATCCTAAAAAAACAAAGAGTAACAACTAACCTAATATCTACAAAATTTCAAACCTGTTAATGGTGTCATGGTATTTCTGCAAAGAGAACAGTCTCCTTGGTATTTCTCTGTTGTCCCTCAAAATAGTGCTTCAAGCGCTAACCATTTACCTTAAAAATTTCTTCAGTTTTCAAATCATTGATGTCCATAGCACCATGGGCATAGGGTTGTATTACTTCAACAAGGCTCGACCATCTTGACTTCAGCTTACTTGGAAACAATTTAAGCCGTGAGTTAAAAAGAAGAACGAGTTGGCCTACCTCTAAATGTCTTAGCAGAATTTTCTTGTCATGATAGCGTTTGGTTCTTTCCTTATATAGCTTGGCATTCTCATAGGCGAGTGCTCGGAACTCTTCCAACTTATTGAGGTCTAGCATCATTTTTCTCGCGATGCAACCCATGCCATGTCAAGTGTTCTGATTGCCCAATAGGCTTTATGTTCAAGCTCTACAGGCAGATGGCATGGTTTACCATATACAAGCTTGAAAGGTAAAGTGCCCAACAGAGTTTTGAAAACAGTTTTATAGGCCCACAAAGCCTCATCTAGTCTTAAAGACCACTCCTTCCTCAAAGGGTTCACAGTCTTCTCTAGGTTATTCTTGATGTAACACCCCTCACCCAGTTTAGTTGTAAACCGGCTAAGGAATGTTACTCAATCCATGAAAACACAAACAATAAAAAACTTTTGCTTAAATTACCCTAATGGATAAGTTAGACTACTAAACAAATGAAGACATCCATCAAGTTTCATTAACATTGTTCATGTCACATTTAAATTAGAACATGAGATCATTAAGATAACCTAATCAACATGGCATACACATTTAATTCATATAAACCATATATCAAGAGTACACAAATTTCTTTTTCCTAAACACTAAGCATTCGAATCAACATAGAAACATCATAATCATTTCCTATACAATTTGAAACATACCTATCTTCTAATCAAGATTTTTAAACACTTTACTTCATATTCTATACATGTAATACACTTATAAAGTTCAATTAGAATTATACAAGTTAGGCATGTTCTACTCGAATAAGTTAACAACACATATGATTAGCCTAACCTCCGATATCCATTCGAAAAGCATACATATAAACAAAAAGGATTAAAATTCACTATCATGAATCAAGACATAACTCAATCATTCACTTTCATTCAAATAGATCAAGGGTTCATGAGCTCAATCATACATTCTATACATGTTCAATAAGTACACTTTACATATCAAGCACTCAAGCACATTAACATGATCCTATAACATGATTCACTAGCATGTATCAATCCACTTCTCAAGGCAGCAACCAAATATTAAACATCAAGACTTTCTAAGACAATGTCCATGCATATGAACAACTAGTAGTCACCCTAGACAAGTAACCAAGGAAAGTATCCATCATTCAACACTTTCAAGCTTTTAAGACATGTAAACATTACCATAGCAACAAACCATGATTATCTCATATCATCAAAAGATACCTAGATCAACTAGGCTACCAACCAAGTCATGTTATCAAGTTATACAAACCTTAACATCTCAAATATATACATAGCCAAACATAGGCTCAAAATGCATGAACATACGATCTATATACAAGACTATGACCACAAACTAGGAGTCTACAAAAGAACATTATCATACTTGATGCTTTAGCTTGTCTTGCCTTGCCTTGCCTCCAATTAGGATAACTTGCAATCTATCAACCTATAGTTTGGGAAGAATGAAACGAGAGTGATAAGTACAGTTATGTACTTAGTGAGGTAGCAACCTAAGCTAGGCTAGCATATTCATTTAACGGGTGTATTTTAGATCAAGGAAGGTCTATAGCTCGGTTCACAAGAATCATGCTTGTACAAGGCTTGTATTCAATTGATCATATTTAGACATATTTTCATATCATTTCATTTAATTTATTCTAACATTAAACATGGAAAATTGAGGTCACATGAGTACATATACAGATCTGATTTTTCAACCAATCAACTACATGTTATCAATAAGAAGTCAAATGTATAACAATCGATCAAGTTTTATGGAATATGATATCATGTAAGTAAGCATAACAAGATAAATTTCATTTCATGTAAACACAAATTCATATTAGCAAGCTTTATTATTCAATTTCAAGTTTAATCCTTGGATTATAGTCGAGTCTAGTTAATCGAGTCGCCAACCAACTGTCACCAAAACAAGTATCTGGTCATATCCCTCATACTGCAGCCAAAGACCATAACACACATCCCTCCTACTGTCACCAAAACAAAGTTCTGTAGACCACCTGACACAAATGAGCTCAAGACTCTATGGAATGCCATCCTACATATGACTCACTAGTTACCAAGGCATTATTTAATCATGTGATCAAGAATTAAGGATCATATAACAAGCTAGACAAGAATCATGGCATATTCAAGTGATCAATAATCATGTATCAAGATCAAGAGCCCTTAGGCTAATGAACCATGGTTCAATTTCAAGAGATATCATTTCATGTCATGTTTCATCAATGAACAAATCAAGACAATCAAGGCAGCAAGCAAGTTCATGTTCAAACTCATTATAGCACAAGTAACACATCAATTTACTTATTTTATCACATGTTACCATTTGTAATTAATATCATCCTTCCCTTATATATTTACCAAGTATACTTTAAAGTCAGTTTCATGGCATCATTCAAGAACATTAATAACATAGATGACTAGGTTAGGACCTAAGTCCTTGATCTTTGATAGCAATGCTCTTGTTCTTCCTATTTTGTTGTCCAGCCCTTGATTCCTCCAAAATCTCTTCAAGTTCTTGATCTTTTTATTCACATATAAACATATATGAAACATATTAGAATTCAATACAAACATATAAGCTCATTTACACAACCGCTAACATTAACATTCAAAACCATTTTTCTTATTGGCAGATTGAGTACTTGTTACTAATCTAGGCATATCTTTTTACACACATATCCTAATTTCGATTACTATACAATATATAAAGACTATTTACACAAATTTACAACCATGTATGGTACACATTTTTCTCATTTCTCAATCAATACAGTTTATTATTTAAACATAGGTCATTTTGCAGTTTTGGACAGTTTGTAGCACCTCCACAATTTCGGTTCCAGATTTTTCTATAGAGATCAAAGTTTAGTGTCGTTTATTTCTAGTTGAAATAGACATACCCAAGTATTTTCTATCAAAATTTCAGGTCTAAATTCCATTTATTTTATTTTTGGTGAATTTTTGAAGGTCACTGTCCAGAACAGGGCAGTGCTGGGCAGATTGCACTAATTTCTAACTTAAGCTCCTTACAACTTATTTTCTTAACTTCACCACCTAATCTTATTTTACCAGTTACTACTACATTTTCTCATAATCATATTTAACACTTTTAAACATAAATTTCCAAATTTATTATGGATCAATTTAGGCTTTGTCTTTTCAACTTCTCCAAAACAGTCCCTTACTATCTTGTCTTTGCATGTGACTGATTATTTGATTCTCATCAAATAACCCAACTAAATACATGTTTCTTATCATCTTACAACAAATTTCCAGAATCGAAATCATCATTTACCACAAGCAAACATAACATTTCAGGTTATACATACAACTCAGCAAAAGATAATTTGATGAACTAGTTAAGTAGAACACTTACATGACCTCTAGCTTCAATTCTTATACATAAATGATGAACATTCAAGCATTTCTCTTTAACTTTTCATAGCTGGCCAGTTTTTTTGTTTCTTTCCCCCATAGCTTCCCTCACAATCGGCTGAAGAGAAGAAAGTGGAGAGGAAGAGACAAATCTCTAAAGTTAATGGAATTGAGAGATGACTAATCTGCCTCTTTTAGTTAAACTATCACTTATTTCCACTTAAGGGCAGATTGGGGAAGTCAAGTTTTCAACATGCAAGTCCACCTTTTCTCACATAATTTAATTTAGTCCCCTCCCCTTTAATCCTTTAATTTTTTCTTCTTCTTTTAATTAAGTCCTTATTAACCGAATACGACTAATAAAAAGGAAATTTTGTTTTCATTTAATTTAATTTAAATTAACCTTTTGGCCACTTAATTTAAATAACTTTTAGGGTATATTTGAGGGTGTTACACTTGATCTGCTTGTTGAAAATCTCAGTTTTCCCATTTGTCTGTGGATGGTAGGCCGTGGCTATCCTCTGTTGTATCACATACCTACACAAAACTTTAGAAATTATACTGCATTTAAAATGGGTGCCCTTATCATGAATGATCACTCGAGGAGCACCAAAGCGGGTAAAGATAAGCTTGTGCAAAAATTTGGCAACGACCTTGGCATCATTTGTTGGCAAGGCAATAGAATCGAATGCCACAAGTATATATATATATATATATATATATATATATATATATATATATATATATATATATTGCCAAAAGATGGGGGAAATGGACTCATAAATTCTATTCCCCAAATATCGAATAGTTCCACTAGCATAATGTTCTGAAGTTGATGTCTGCCAGAAATATTCCTAGTCCGTTGGCATGGATCACATGCCTTGGTGTAGTCATGAGCATCCTTATACGGTGTAGGCCAATAAAACCCTGACTGCAACACCTTGGTAGCAGTGTTTAGTCCAGCAAAGTACCCACCATATGGCGCGGCATGGCACGATTGTAAAATAGCATGTTGCTCATCCTCCGGCACACAAAAACGGATCACATGATTGGCACATTGCTTAAATAGGAAAGGCTCGTCCCAATAGTACTGCCAAACATAACGCAAAAAAACACTTCCTGACATTGTAGTCCAAATCTAGTGGCATGACATTGCTCACCAAATAATTGACAATGTCGGCATACCATGGCACGACATCCACTGTGAGTAAATATTCGTCTGGGAATTCATCTCTGATAGCTTTAACCTTGTCATCCTTACGGTTATGCTCTAGTCGTGATAGGTGGTCAGCTATTAAGTTTTCACTACCCTTCTTGTCCCGGATCTCGAGATCAAATTCTTACAGTAGGAACGTCCATCGGATCAATCTTGACTTGGCATCCTTTTTTTTCAAAAGGTATTTCAATGTGGAGTGATCTGTAAAAACAACAACTTTATTTCCTATCAAATAAGGTCTAAATTTATCAAATGCAAATACAACTGCAAGAAATTCTTTCTTAGTTGTGGTGTAATTAAGTTGTGCTTCATTAAGTATTCTGATGGCATAGTATATGGCGTGAAAAACTCTGCCACGTCACTTTTCAAGCACTGCTCTGATGGCATAGTCGCTGGAATCGCACATGAGCTCAAAGGGCTCATTCTAGTCTGGTGCAACGACTATAGGGGCATTAACCAACTTCTCTTTAAGGACCTGAAACACTCTCAAACAAGAATCATCAAATGCAAAAGCGACATCCTTTTTCAATAACAATCCCTTACTATCTTGTCTTTGCATGTGATCGATTATTTGATTCTCATCAAATAACCCAACAAAATACATGTTTCTTATCATCTTACAACAAATTTCCAGAATCGAAATCATCATTTACCAAAAGAAAACATAACATTTCAGGTTATATATACAACTCAACAAGATAATTTGATGAGCTAGATGAGTAGAACACTTACATGACCTCTAGCTTAAATTCTTATGCATAAATGATGAACATGCAAGCATTTCTCTTTAACTTTCCATAGCTGACAAGTTTTTTGTTTCGTTTCCCCTTAATTTCCCTCACAATCGGCTGAAGAGAAGAAAGTGGAGAGGAAGAGACAAATCTCTAAAGTTAATAGAATTGGGAGATGACCAATCTGCCCATTTTAGTTAAACTATCACTTATTTCCACTTAAGGGCAGATTGGAGAAGTTAAGTTTTCAAAATGCAAGTCCACTTTTTTTCTCACATAATTCAATTTAGTCCCCTCTCATTTAATCTTTTAATTTGTTTTCTTCTTTTAATTAAGTCCTTATTAACCGAATATGACTAATAAAAAGGAAACTTTATTTTAATTTAATTTAATTTAACCTCTTGACCACTATAATTTAGAGGGTAAACTACACAGATGACCACTGAACTATGGGTTTGGTGTCAAAATGACCATTATATTATTTTTTGCCGCAAATGCACCACACAACTATTTAAATGGTTCCATTTTAGCCACACACCGTTAAAAAAACGAAAAAGTTAACGGAACTGTTAAAAAAATTGGTATAATTACACATTTGGTCCTCTATATTTATACAATATATCAATTTAGTCCTAATTTTAATCTAATAAAATTAATTAATTCAATAAGATGGTGACACGTGTCACCACCCAATTGGAGGTGGAAAAATCTTAATATGGAGACTGCTTCCAAGTGGAATCGAACCTAGGACCTTGGAATGCAAGGAGTGGGTGCTTACCATTAGGCCAAGGACTTTTTTGTGCTATGAGATACAATCTTTAATATATATTTGAATAGTATTAGTGCCCAGAAAAATTGAATGTGGAAACAAGAACAAACTTACTGATTTGTATGAATGAGCTTGTTCTAACGGTATGAATGAGCTTTAGGCCAGAAAGAAGATGCATGAACAAATAAAGAAGGAAACGAAACTGGAAAATAATCAAACTAGATTTGGAATTACTGAGATATTCCTTCAACCATTAAATGGAAGAATAATTTTTCTTTATTGCATTGATAGTGACAGAAAAGAACCTGCTATTAAGCCTGTCCTTAACATTTGTCACTGTTATTACAGAAGCAACTAATAAAGAAAACAATTATTGGATATTGCTAATTTCCAATTTTCAGCCATGACATTTCTTACACCGTGTAGTTCTGATTGATGGTCTCTATGTCGAGACCTTTGAGTTTCACAACTGAGTCGACATGGCCTTTCAGTGTATGGAGCTCCCTCAACCTAGTAAAACCAGACATACAAAGTTATAACATGATTGTTCATTATATTGACATAAAGCTAGTGAAACAACATATTATCATCACCTTGCGACTTCAGCTCGCTTCTTGGCTTGTTCGGCGATCTCCAACAACTCTCGGTAGCTGCTCTTGTCATTCAAGATTTCTTCAGTTCCGGGAGCCTGCAATCCGTGAAGGGTACGTTGCGCCGTGGCCCATTGTGCCTCCCTCTCTTCCCTTCCATAATCCTTCTTTGTTGTGAAAGCGGTCTATATGATGTGCACAAATGTGAAAGGGCTAGTCAATATCAACAAGAGAAAAACAACAATCGTTCATTGTTTCAGTTTCCATTCAAGGAAGATTTTGCATACCTTATTCTGAAGAAGATTATCCCAGGCCTTTCCGCTTAAGGCGTACCAGGTTATGAACTTGAGAATATCGAGTGGGAAGTAGGTAACTAAACTGTAGATCCAAATAACACCAGCCCAACCCCATCCAATGCCTTTAATTCTAGCGAATTCCCAGTTTGCATAAACATCAAGCACAATAGCCACCTTAGAGAGTCGAACAACAGGCAAAACACAAATCAGTAAGTTTGTTCTTGTTTCCGTATTCAATTTTTCTGGGCACTAATACTATTTAAATATATATTAAAGATTGTATCTCATAGCACAAAAAGTGCTTGGCCTAATAGCAAGCACCCACCCCTTGCATTCCAAGGTCCTAAGTTTGATTCCCCTTGGAAGCAGTCTCCGTATTAACATTTTCCACCTCCAATTGGGTGTGACACGTGTCACCACCTGATTGGAGGTGGAAAATTAATTAAATAAATTAAATAAAAATAATTAAAGACTTCCAATAAGGTGGTGACACGTGTCATCATCTTATTGAATAATTAATTGATTTTATTAGATTAAAATTAGGACTAAATTGATATATTGTATAAATATAGAGGACCAAATGTGTAATTATACTAATTTTTTTAACAGTTCCGTAAACTTTTTCGTTTTTTAAATGACGTGTGGCTAAAATGGAACCATTTAAATAGTTGTGTGGTGCATTTGCAGCAAAAAATAATATAGTGGTCATTTTGACACCAAACCCATAGTTCAGTGGTCATTTGTGTAGTTTACCCTAATTTAAATAACTTTTAGGGTATATTTGAGGGTGTTACAACTCTCCCCTTCTTAAAAAAAGAATTTGTTCTCGAATTCTTACCTGAACTGAGTAGATGAGAATATTGCTTTCGCATCGTATCCTCAGGTCTCACGGTTCTTCTTCAACTTTGTGATTCCTCCGTAGAACTTTTACAAGGACGTTCTTGTTTTGGAGACGTTTAGTTTCACTATCGAGGATTTGGACTGGTTCTTCCTTGTAGAATAAATTAGGATTTAACTCAACCTTTTTGGGTTTAAGAATATGAGACGGGTCAGATCGATAATTCCGAAGCATAGAAACATGAAAGACATTGTGAATCTTATCGAACTCACTAGGGAGTGCAATTCAATAAGCCACTAGACCTATCCTTTCAATGACTTCAAAAGGTCTGATAAAACGAGGACTAAGCTTTCCTTTCTTCCCGAATCTGAAAACTTTCTTCCAAGGTGACACTTTGAGAAATACTTTATCTCCAACGTTGTATTGGATGTCTCTCTTTTTCAAGTCAGCATACGCCTTTTGTCTATCAAAGTTTTCTTTCAGTCGATTATGAATCAACCGAACTTGTTCTTCCGTCTCTTGCAACAATTGAGGTCCTAACACTTTGTTTTCCCCTAGTTCAGACCAACACAAGGGTGTTTTACATTTTCTCCCGTACAAAGCTTCATACGGGGCCATTTGTATTGATGTTTGATAATTGTTGTTGTAGGCGAACTCTATAAGTGGTAAAGTTTTCTCCCAATTCTTTTCGAGGTCAATTACACTAGCACGCAACATATCTTTGAGTACTTGTATCACCCTTTCCGATTGTCCATCAGTTTGTGGATGAAATGACGTGCTCAAGTTCAATTTGGTTCCGAGAGCTTGTTGTAAAGATCTCCAAAACTAGGATGAAAATCTAGGACCTCTATTGGAAATTATCGAGGTTGGCACACCATGTAGCCAAATTATTTCTCGAATGTACAACTCGGTTAAATTATCCAAGCTCAAGCTCATCCGGACAGGGAGAAAATGAGCCGATTTTGTGAATCTATCAACGATCACCCATATGGCATCATTCTTTCTTGGAGTGCAAGGAAAGCCAGTTACGGAATCCATAGTAATCCGATCCCACTTCCATTATGGTAGCTCGATCGGTTGAAGCAATCTCGTAGGGACTTTGTGCTCAGCTTTGACTCGTTGGCATGTTAGGCACTTGGATACAAATTCAGTGATAGCCGATTTCATGCCTGACCACCAATACAAGGATTTCAAGTCTTTATACATTTTGACCGAACCCGGGTGTATCGAGAATGAACTTTGATGAACTTCTTGTAACATCTCTCGTTTCAGATCGTCGTTATCAGGAACACATACTCTATCTCAGAAATAGAGGAGTCCATTCAACTTTAGGGAAAAGTCAGGGTTAGTCTCAAAATCAAGCTTCGAAATGATCTTTTGAAGATCAAGATTAACTTGTTGCAATTCTTTAATTCTCGGGATTAAGCTGGATTGCACTTGTAGTTCGGATAAGAATCCCTATTTCTTAATCGTGCGAAAATGCGCATTGATAGCCATAGAAGCTACAAAGGTGCGAACAAGGTTATTTAGTGATGTCTGAATGATTACTTGTATTTCAAGGAAAATCTAGTTCGAAGGAATTCACTAAGATTTAATTTTGAAGAGTTACCCGAGTATGATTTTCGACTAAGGGCGTCGACAACCACGTTTGCTTTACTCGGATGGTAGTCAATAATCAAATCATAATCTTTTAGTAGTTAAAGCCATCGTCTTTGTCTCAAATTCAAGTCCTTTTGAGTCAAGATGTATTTGAGACTTTTATGATCGGTAAAACATTTGCACCTTTCACCGTACAAGTAATGTCTCCAAATTTTGAGCGTGAATAAAATGGTCACTAATTCAAGATCATGTGTAGGATAATTCAGTTCGTGAGGCTTCAATTGTCGAGATGCATATGCGATCACTTTGCCTTCTTGCATCAAGACACACCCGAGGCCCGAATGTGATGCATCACTGTATACGGTGAATTATTTTCCCGATTCTAGTTGAACGAGAACTGGGGCATGAGTCAGGGCTTGTTTGAGTTGATCGAAACTTCGTTGCTGCTTTTCCGACCACTCAAATGCTACATCTTTTCTAAGAAGCTTGGTTAACAGTGCGGCAATCACTGAGAACCCTATCACAAATCTTCGGTAATACCCAGCTAAACCGAAGAAACTTCGGACCTCGCTCACATTTCTTGGAGGTCTCCAGTCGAGAATAGTTTGAATTTTCTTGGAGTCGACTTTAATTCCATTAGCTGAAATAACATGTCCGAGGAAGGAAACTTCTGGTAGCCAAAATTCGCTCTTGGTGAACTTGGCGAACAAATGACGTTCTCAGAGTGTTTGGAGCACAATTCGGAGGTGTTCGACATATTCCTCCTTATTCCGGGAATATACAAGGATGTCATCTATGAAGGAGACCAAAAACTTATCGATATAAGGCTTGAAAACTCGATTCACCAGGTCCATGGACGCAGCAGGGGCATTCGTTAACCTGAATGACATGACAAGAAACTTGTAATGGCCGTAACAAGTTCGAAAGGTTGTTTTGGGTACATCTTCATCTTTCACCCTCATTTGATAATAACTCGATCGAAGGTCGATCTTGGAAAACACGACAGTATTCTTGAGTTGATCGAACAAGTCTTCAATCCTGGGCAAAGGATACTTGGTTTTTATTGTTACTTTGTTCAATTGCCGGTAATAGATGCAAAGTCGCATTGTACCGTCTTTCTTTTTCACGAACAAGACCGGAGCACCCCAGGGAGATGTGCTAGGTCGGATGAATCCTTTATCCTTTAATTCTTGGATCTGCTTCTTGAGTTCTTTCAATTCTACAGGTGCCATACGATAAGGTGTAATGGATACCGGATTGGTTCCAGGCTGAACTTCAATTCCAAATTCCACTTCTCGAGTTGGAGGAAGGCCAGAGAGTTCCCCGGGAAAAGCATCGATGTATTCATAAACAACATGCATATTAGGTAAGCCAAAATCAATTTCATCTTGTAAAGCCATAACGGCAAAGATAGATGTCAGTTTCTTGTCTAATAACAGGATTGATTCTTTTCCTAAACCTCGTAAGTATAGCCTCCTATTTTGGCAACCTAAACAGGCTTCATGTTTTCCCAACCAGTCTAACCCTAGTACTAGGTCAAATTCACAGTTTGGTAGCACATAGAGAACAATGGGGAAAGATATATTTTGTATAGTAATAGGGGTGTCTTTACAAACAAAGTCTATATTCATTAAGCCTTCTATTGGATTCGATACTACCAAATGATTTTCAATAGTTTTAGGCTTCAAACTAGCTTTCATCAACATAGCAGAACATACGAAGGAATGAGTAGATCCCGAATCAATCAAAGCATAAATAGGAACTGAATTTAACTCGATTGTACCTACGATTACATCAGGAGCTTCTTCCTCCTCTTTTACTCATATATGATAAATACGAGTAGGGGCTCGAGATTCCTGGTGTGTGGTGGCCGAGGATGGCCTTCTACCTTTACCCTGATTTCCCGAGTGAACATGTTGAGGAGCTTTATTTCGAGCATTTGGTGCTAAACTAGCAACCACTAGAGATCGAGTAGGAAACTTGTTTAGGTTCTGCGGAAAATCCTTGATGTAGTGATCGAATCCTCCGCAAAGATAACACAGATTAGACTTGGTCCTACATTGACCTGAGTCATGTTTCTGACAGAATTTGCAAGTAGGCACTTGTGAAACTTTGCATGTATTACCCGTACTATCAACAGACATTGTCGGGGCTGAAGACTTGATTATCGACTGAGGTTTCGGTATGTAGTTACTCTTTCGGAAAGGAGTATGACTTGAAAAAATTCCACCCGAGTACTTAGACTTTTTAGATTTCCATTGGGTTCGATCATCTTTCCTCGACCGCTTGTTCTTCTAGGATTGATTGTGCTTGCATTTTTCTGAAACTTTCATCTTCGCTTCAGTGGAAATAACTCGATTAACGAGACTTTGGAAATCCATGATTTCAAGGGCCGTGAAAATAGGGTTGAGTTCATCGTTAAGATCGTCAATGAACATCCGAAACTTGTCTGATTTGGTTTTGATATATTCGGACGCGTATTCGTAGTACTTGCAAAAGTCGCTCACGTACTGCTCAATAGGTCTCCCGACTTGTTTTAAATACAAGAACTACTTCCGACGTTCAGCGAGATATTGTTCGCTAACATACTTCTTCTTGAATTCATCGAGGAAGAATTTCCAAGTGACCTTTTCGGGAAGAACGGTCAAAGTTGTGGTTTCTCACCAACTTAATGCTTCATCCGCAAGTAGTGTGACAACACACTCGAGCTTATGTTCATCTGAACAAGAAAGTTGTTTGGTCAGAATTCTAATTGTGGCCTTAAGCTAATATTCGGCAACTTCAGGATTAGCCTCATCAGCACCGGTGAAAGTGTAAGCTCGATGTTGAGCGAGCTTGTCGATAGGAGCCCTAGATGGTGTAGGAACATGAAGTTGAATAGGGGAATCTCGTTTTAAAAACTTTATGAGCTGATCAAACATTTCTTTCATGCTGTTAAAGCACTCTTGTTGCACCGGATTAGTAGCAGGGGCTACAGTTTCTAGTTCGTTATTCTTTGGTTCCTCTTGTACCTTTTCTTTTCCTTTTCTAGTGTTCGATGGTCTCTGAGTCACCTGAACACTCTCGCCCTCATTGGAGGACCCCTCGGGACTTTCATCGTCCCTCGTTAGTCTCGTTTCAGACATGAGTCTATATTGTTAAACAAGGAAGAGTTGATTAGGCAAGTGACAAGCTTAATTGGGTATAAACAACTCCTATGTGGCCAATTTATTCCTACCTGATGCAATAGGCCCGATTTTATCCGAGAATCGACTAAACCTAGGCTCTGATACCAATAAATGTAACACCCCTCACCCGGTTTAGTTGTAAACCGGCTAAGGAATGTTACCCAATCCATGAAACACGGAAAATCAAAAACTTTTGCTTAACTTACCCTAATGGATAAGTTAGACTACTAAACAAATTAAGACATCCATCAAGTTTCATTAATAATGTTCATGTCACATTTAAATTAGAACATGAGATCATTAAGATAACCTAATCAACATAACATACACATTTAATTCATATGAACCATATATCAAGAGTACATAAATTTCTTTTTCCTAAACACTAAGAAATCGAATCAACATAGAAACATCATAATCATTTCCTATACAATTTGAAACATACCTATCTTCTAATCAAGATTTTTAAACACTTTACTTCATATTCTATACATGTAATACACTTATAAAGTTTAATTAGAATTATGCAAGTTAGGCATGTTCTACACGAATAAGTTAACAACACATGAGATTAGCCTAACCTCCGATATCCATTCGAAAAGCATACATATAAACAACAAGGATTAAAATTCACTATCATGAACCTAACACATGAATCAAGACATAACTTAATCATTCACTTCCATTCGAATAGATCAAGGGTTCATGAGCTCAATCATACATTCTGTACATGTTCAATAAGTATACTTCACATATCAAGCAATCAAGCACATTAACATGATCCTATAACATGATTCACTAGCACGTATCAATCCATTTCTCAAGGCAACAACCAAGCATTAAACATCAAGACTTTCTAAGAAAAGTTCCAAGCATATGAACAACTAGTAGTCACCCTAGACAAGTAACCAAGGCATGTATCCATCATTCAACACTTTCAAGCTTTTAAGACATGTAAACATTACAATAGCAACCAACCATGATTATCTCATATCATCAAAAGATACCTAGATCAACTAGGCTACCAACCAAGTCATGTTATCAATTTATACAAACCTTAACATCTCAAATATATACATAGTCAAACATAGGCTCAAAATGCAAGTCTACCATATTCATTTAACGGGTGTATTTTAGATCAAGGAAGGTCTAGCTCGGGTCACAAGAATCATGCTTGTACAATGCTTGTATTCAATTGATCATATTTAGACATATTTTCATATCATTTCATTTAAGTTATTCTAACATTTAAACATGGCAAATCGAGGTCACATAAGTACATATACCGATCTGATTTTTCAACCAATCAACTACATGTTATCAATAAGAATTCGAATGTATAACAATCGATCAAGTTTTATGGAACAAGATATCATGTAAGCAAGCATAACAAGATCAATTTCATTTCATGTAAACACAAATTCATATTAGCAAGCTTTCTTATTAAATTTCAAGTTTAAGCATTGGTTTATAGTTGAGTCTAGGTAATCGAGTCGCCAACCAACTATCTCTAAAACAAGTATCTGGTCATATCCCTCCTACTGTCGCCAAAGACCATAACACACATCCCTCCTACTAACGCCAAAACAAAGGGCCTTAGCCCAGTCCATAGACCACCTAAAACAAATGAGCTCAAGACTCTATGGCATGCCATCCTACCTATGACTCACAAGTTACCAAGGCATTATTTAACCATGTGATCAAGAATCAAGGATCATATAACAAGCTAGACAGGAATCATGGCATATTCAGATAATCAATAATCATGTATCAAGATCAAGAGCCCTTAGGCTAATGAACCATGGTTCAATTTCAAGAGAGATCATTTCATGTCATGTTTCATCAATGAACAAATCAAGACAACCAAGGCAACAAGCAAGTTCATGTTCAAACTCATTATAGCACAAGTAACACATCAATTTACTTATTTTATCGCATGTTACCATTTGTAATTAATATCATCCTTCCCTTATATATTTACCAAGTATACTTTAAATTCAGTTTCATGGCATCATTCAAGAACATAAATAACTTGGTTAGGACCTAAGTCCTAACCCTAATGATAGCTACACTCACTACTCCAAGCTAGTCTTGTTATTTGATAACAATGCTCTTGTTCTTCCTATTTTTTTGCCCAGCCCTTGATTCCTCCAAAATATCTTCAAGTTCTTGATCTTGTAATTTACATACAAACATATATGAAACATATTAGAAGTCAATTCAAACAGATAAGCTCATTTACACAATCGCCAACATTAACATTCAAAACCATTTTTCTTATTGGCAGATTGAGTACTTGTTACTAATCTGGGCATATCTTTTTACACACATATCCAAATTTCGATTGTTATACCATTATACAAAGCCTATTTACACAGCTTTACAACAATGTATGGTACATATTTTTCTCATTTCTCAATCAATACAGTTTATTATTTAAACATAGGTCATTTTATAGTTCTGGACAGTTTCTAGCACCTCTACAATTTTGTTTCCAGATTTTTCTATAGAGATCAAATTTTAGTGACGTTTGTTTTTAGTTAAAATGGACATCCCCAAGTATTTTCTATCAAAGTTTTAGGTCTAAAGTCCATGTATTTTTTTTGGTGAATTTTTGAAGGTCATTGTCCAGAACAGGGCAGCGATGGGCAAATTACACTAATTTCTAACTTAAGCACCTTACAACTTATTTTCTTAACTTCACCACCTAATCTTATTTTACCAGCTACTACTACATTTTCTCATAATCATATTTAACACTTTTAAACATAAATTTCCAGATTTATTATGGATCAATTTAGGCTTTGCCTTTTCAACTTCTCCAAAACAGTCCCTTACTATCTTGTCATTGCATGTGACCGGTTATTTGATTCTCATCAAATAACCCAACTAAATACATGTTTCTTATCATCTTACAACAAATTTCCAGAATCGAAATCATCATTTACCACAAGCAAACATAACATTTCAGGTTATACATACAACTCAGCAAGATAATTTGATGAACTAGTTGAGTAGAACATTTACATGACCTCTAGCTTCAATTCTTATGCATAAATGATGAACATGCAAGCATTTCTCTTTAACTTTCCATAGCTGGCCAGTTTTTTGTTTCTCTCCCCATTAATTTCCCTCACAATCGGCTGAAGAGAAGAAAGTGGAGAGGAATAAAATAATCTCTAAAGTTAATGGAATTGAGAGATGACCAATCTGCCCCTTTTAGTTAAACTATCACTTATTTCCACTTAAGGGCATATTGGGGAAGTCACGTTTTCAACATGCAAGTCAACCTTTTTTTCACATAATTTAATTTAGTCCCCTCCCCTTTAATCCTTTAATTTGTTTTCTTCTTTTAATTAAGTCCTTATTAACCGAATATGACTAATAAAAAGGAAATTTTTGTTTTCATTTAATTTAATTTAACCTCGTGAACACTTAATTTAAATAACTTGTAGGGTATATTTGAGGGTGTTACACTTGATCTGCTTGTTGAAAATCTCAGTTTGCCCATTTGTATGTGGATGGTAGGCTGTGGCTATCCTTTGTTGTATCTCATACCTACACAAAGCTTTAGTAATTAGACTGCATTTAAAATGGGTACCCTTATCATGAATGATCACTCGAGGAGCACTAAAGCGGGTAAAGATATCTTTGTGCAAAAATTTGGCAACAGCCTTGGCATCATTTGTTGGCAAGGCAATAGCCTCTACCAACTTAGAAACATAATCGAATGCCACAAGTATATATATATATTGCCAAAAGATGGGGGAAATGGACTCATAAATTCTATTCCCCAAACATCGAATAGTTCCACTAGCATAATGTTCTGAAGCGGAAGTTGATGTTTGCCAGAGATATTCCTAGTCTGCTGGCATGGATCACATGCCTTGGTGTAATCATGAGCATCCTTATACGGTGTAGGCTAATAAAACCCTGACTGCAACACCTTGGCAGTAGTCTTTAGTCAAGCAAAGTGCCCACCATATGGCGCGACATAGCACGATTGCAAAATAGCATGCTTCTCATCCTCTGGCACACAACGACAGATCACTTGATCGGCACATTGCTTAAATAGGAAAGGCACGTCCCCATAGTACTGCCAAACATAACGCAAAAAACTCTTCCTGGCATTATAGTCCAAATTTGGTGGCATGGCATTGCTCACCAAATAATTGGCAATGTCGGCATACCATGGCACGACATCCACTGCGAGTAAATATCCGTCTGGGAATTCATCTCTGATAGCTTTAACCTTGTCATCCTTACGGTTATTCTCTAGTCGTGATAGGTGGTCAGCTACTAAGTTTTCACTGCCCTTCTTGTCCTGGATCTCGAGATCAAATTCTTGTAGTAGGAACGTCCATCGGTTCAATCTCGACTTGGCATCCTTTTTTGCCAAAAGGTATTTCAATATGGAGTGATATGTAAAAACAACAACTTTATTTCCTATCAAATAAGGTCTAAATTTATCGAATGCAACTGCAAGAAATTCTTTCTTAGTTGTGGTGTAATTAAGTTGTTTTTCCTTAAGTGTTCTGATGGCATAGTATATGGCGTGAAAAACTCCGCCACGTCGATGTTCAAGCACTGCTCCAATGGCATAGTCGCTGGCATCACACATGAGCTCAAAGGGCTCATTCCAGTATGGTGCCACAACTATAGGGGCATTAACTTACTTCTCTTTAAGGACCTAAAATACTCTCAAACAAGAATCATCAAATGCAAAAGCGACATCCTTTTCTAATAACAAGCATAAAGGTTTAGAAATTTTAGAAAAATCCTTAATGAATCTTCGATAAAAACCTAAATGACCTAAAAAACTTCTTACACCTTTAACGGTTGTGGGGGGTGGTAAGTGCTTGATTTCGACTTTTTCCGAATCAACATCTAGTCTATTCTTGGTCACCGTGTGGCCGAGAACAATGCCCTCCCTCACCATGAAATGGCATTTTCCCAGTTCAAGACTATATTGCTCTCAATACATCTTCTCAAAACTTGCTCCAAAATAAGAATGCATTCCTTAAACGTGTTACCAAACACCGAGAAATCTTCCAATAAACAGTTCTATGTTGTGCTCGAGCAAATAAAAAAATAGACTTCATACAGCGTTAAAACATTTTCGGCGCATTGTACAAACCGGATGACATTCTTTTGAAGGAAAATGTCCCATATGGATAGGTGAATGTCGTCTTCTATTGGTCCTCGGTGGCTATTGCAATCTGATTATAACCTGAATAACCATCTAGGAAACAATAGAAAGTTTTACCTCCAGTTTGTCTAACATCTGATCGATAAAAGGCAAAGGGAAGTGGTCCTTCCTCGTGACTTTATTCAGCTTCCTATAATCCATACACGCTTCCCATCCTATGATTGTTCTAGATGGGATCAACTCATCATCGTTATTCTGTACAATAGTCATGCCACCCTTCTTAGGCACGCACTGCACCGGGCTAACCCAAGAACTATCGGATATGGGATAAATTATCCCAACATCAAGCCATTTGATAATCTCTTTTTTACAACTTCTTTCATGCTCGGGTTCAGCCTTCTTTGGCCTTCAATAGTCTTGCCATGATATTCCTCCAAAATAACCTTGTGCATGCAAATGATTGGGCTTATACCTCGGATGTCTGCCAAGGTCCAACCCAACGCTTGCTTATAGGTTTTTAATATTGCCAGCAATCTTGCCTCGTGATCATTGGTGAGATCAATGGCAATAATCACTGGCATAGTTGAATGCTCACCTAGATAGGCATACTTCAAATGTTCTGGCAGTGGCTTAAGCTCCAAATCTAGTGGTTCCTTGATTCATGGTTTCGGTTTCGTTATCTCTCTGCCAACCAACTGGAGTGGCTCAAAGTAACTCACATCTTCAGTCTCCAAGGCTGGTTCCTCAAATTCTTCAAATAGTTCAGCTATGACATCAAGCATGTTGGCATCAAATTCTGCATACTGGCACAATTGTACCACATCCAAAGTATAAATGGCCTTCATCATTTCCTCGGCTTGACATTCATTTGATTCATCTACATATTTCAAAGCTTGAAAGACATTAAAAGTAATATGTTGGTCATTCATTCGCATGGTAGCTCCCTTTTATGAACATCAATAAGCGTTCTACCTATGGTAAGAAATGGCCTACCGAAAATGATTGGCACATTAGTGTCAGCTTCATAATCCAAAATCATAAAATAAGCTGAAAATATAAATATGTCTACCTTTATCAACACATCCTCAATCTTACCCTTAAGATGTGCATAAGATTGGTCTGTTGTAGAGCGTTTGGGTGTTCTCCAATTATGAGTGCAAGTGCACACTCTTGTCAAGTTATAGTATAAAAGATATTGTCTCACACAGGGGTTGGAGCAGTTCCTATGAATGGTTTCCTGCACAAAGATTTAGTAAATGCACAATTAAATCTCACGATGTGGAAATATAAAAACACAAGTAAAATAAAGATAGTGATGAGAGGAATGATAGGGAGAGATTAGGTCGATAGATTGAGTAAGACAAATGCAGCTCAGTAGCCTGTGGACTGCATTGTAAAGTCTGAGCATGTTTTGCGCTGCCATGAATTGTGCCTCGGCGGGATGGAAGACGGCAAACTACGACCCTGTCACACGGCTGCAGTAGGTCACTGCAGGAGTGTATTGTCTCAGCAGATGGAACGAAAAGAAGTCCTGGCAGTAAGTCTGGCAGACATTCCAAAGTTCGGCGGGATAGTCGATAGTGATCCCTCTTATTTCTAGGTTAGGGTGCTCGAACACTCACGTGATGTAGGCAATACCTAGCAATCTCAGCGTCAACCTAACACAGGAAAGTTCATTCGATTGGTGATCCATCTTAGCAGCTGAAACTTGTGGACTGGTGTGGAACCAAGTTAGTCACGCCTTTGCATGTTGTGACCGTACTTAACCTTTTCGTGAGCCTTGCACTTTCGTGCCTGACAAATGGATTTTCTTTCAACTGACTGGTGTAGACTAATTGAAAGAACAAAGAGCATAGATTAAGTAAGCTTTGGAATTTTATTGAAAACAACTCAAAACTATTACAATCGTTTCCCACAAACTACTTTATATACACGCGCCTAAACCCTAGGAGAGTTAGGCCGCGACCCCTAACAACTCCAACCTATCTAACTACATCTCGTTGTGCGGCTACTCAGGCTTGCATCCCCTCACCCTCGTCATCATGCCCATATACCCTTACATACATTAGGTATATATAGGGCTCATGGCCTAAGTTTGAGTCCTCCTTGAAGTAGGAGTTCTTAAAAGTAAATTACATTAATTACAGGCTCCTTTATTACTTAAATATGGACTCTTTGGACGTTGCCTTCTTCCGCAAGTAAGGATAAGTGCTCCTACTTATTGGTCTTGGATCAGCTCTACTGGCCGCTACAGGCTTCAGAAAATTGCAAGACTGGGCTCATTGGGCTCAGGAAATTGCCCTCTTTCAATTGCGACCCATCTTGGCTAAGTCGGTGTAACTCCTGCCCGGGTAGCACATGGCGGCAATGCTGCTTCAGCAGCGTCCTTGGCGGTATCTAGAACTGCTTCAGTACAACTCCTTTGGTTCTAGCCTTTTGTCTTGTCTTGTCCTCTCCTAGCTATGACACCTAAAAATATAGACTAAACTAAAACATTAACTTTTCTCAACCAAACATAAAATATTCAATAGAAGCATGGTAAAAGAGAAGATATTGTTATACTGCATGCAATGCACCTAAATATGCCTAAATGAGCTTAAGAACAACAATAATACGGTCATGAATGTGTACAAAATATAGAACTCATGGACACTCTACACAACCCTAAACTCGAACTATTGCTTGTCCTCAAGCAATGCAACCTAGCTAGTAAACATGCCATTAGCACAAAATTAATAGAAACACTAGCCTTTAACTTGATTTCTTACCTTAAGGTCGTGGCACTTGTTTTCATGTTAGTGATAGGGGATGGCATGAAATAACTTAGGTTTTAATTTTCTTAATCCCGGTGCAATGTGTGCAGGTCTGTGCTCATGCTAATCATGTTGAGATAACAAAGAATGCCTAAAATAGATAAATTACTAGAAAGGATACGGGTTGATGCCTTGGCAGCACAGTTGGGCACTTTTGTTTTCTTTTTCTGATCATGGCTTTAAGGGCTTCAGCTCATCACAACTATTCTCCGGGTCTGAAGCTAAGATATGTGCACTCTACAAAACTCTGAACCCTTTGAATAGAGTCATCCTGTGAAGACTTTCATTCACTCTTGCTAATTTATCCGTCACTTAGTTTAGATTCATGGACTTTGATTGCAGCCGAGTGTTCTTGCTCATGATCCTTCCTAGAGCCTGTTTCGAGCACCTCTAGGGTATTTGAACTTCATGCCTAGAGCCTGTTTCGGGCACTTCTAGGTTTTTCATCATTTTTGTTGTGCCACCCTGTGTTGCTGTGGCGGCAAACCTGTATTCAATCAAGGAATTTTTATGAAGTAAAGCAGGCAGTGTTAAACTCAAAACTCAAGCAAAAATTCAACATTTAACAGATAAGTGTAAAGATAAATGGCAGAAAGAAAATAAAATTTTCTAAGGCTTTTTCATGCTTCTTCCCATAGTTAGGTTAAAAAAATTAGAATGGTGCGAATATAAGTAGTCGCCTAAGCTATCATAGGCACAAGTTTTTAAGCTAAAGATTTCTATTTCATTAAGTGTTAGGGGGCAAAAATTACATATGCATTTAAATGCTACTAAATGAATCTAAAACAAAGAGGACTAATTCCCCCCCCCCCCACAACTCAAGGTTGGCATTTTCCTCAATGCCTCTACAAAAATGAAAAAAAACATAAAAAGAAAAATTAAAAGCAAAAAAATAAAACATAAAACATAAAAAAGAAAATAAAACATAAAAATTAAAAAGAAAAGAAAAGAAAAATGGTGCTATAGACTAAGAGAGTTCCCCTATGTTGTTGCCGCGTCAGAGGAGGATTCTGAGGAGGCGGGCAGAACGAGGTGGTGCGTAGCAGATGGTCTATCAGTTGGCTTTTCTTCTTGCTACGCGGCGGTTGGATGCGGATGGGGTGGTTTTCCTTGTTTGTTTTTCATCTCCTCCACCCTGGGGCTCTGTTGCTGGCCACTTTCTCTTTCTATCTGTAACACCCCAATTTTGGGCTTAGAAGTTTTGGGTTTAGACCGGACCGGTCGGGTTGCGGTTCGAATATAAAAGGGTGAATTTAGGAAAGCCTAGTTCGGGTTGCATTAAAAATATGGGAAAATGTCTTAAAATCCTCTTTTATTATATATAATAGAAAGGTGAAATCAATTTTACAAAATGAGGTTTGGAAGAGTGACATTTTGGGTTAGTGACCAAAATGTAATTTTTGAAAACTGGGTGACTATTTTAAAAATGATTGAAACTTTGAATCTTTAAGGAGCTATTTACCCAAAAGAGTTTCTCCAGATTTTTCTGAATATTAATCAATTTTATTAATGGTTTTAATTAAGGTAAAAAGGGAGGGAAGAAGATATTTTGTCATTTTAACTAACTTTCTCAAATTTTCCATTTTCTTTTCTCTCAACTTTTCTCTCAACCCAAACACTTTTCTCCAGAAAATTTCCCTCTGATTTTGACATTCAAAGATGAGATTTCAACTTCCTTTTGATCTCTAATCATTTCTACAACAAAACCTTAGCATTTGCTTATTGGATTTTCAAGAATCTTGGTTCCAAAAAGGGAGAAACTCAAGTTTAGAGGTATGAACGTCCTTCTCCTCTAAATTCTCAGTTCTTTACTGAAATTCTCAAGTTCTCAATCCTTGAATTATGTTTTATTAAAGGTTTTGCAATTGAGTTCTTGATCTTGGCTTTAAAATGTAAGATTTGCTTTAATTTTGATGAAATTCGTATGATCTGATTGGGCATTGTTTTGAGATGTGTTTTTGATGTAAAATGGATGTATAATTGATGAGAAATTGAGGTTTAATCAATGCAATCCCGAATTGGTTGATTTTCCTAAGTTTTGTTTAAGTTTTTGGTGGTTTTTGGAGTGATCTTGATGTTCTGCTATAGCTGGAGGTATAAGGACGTGATGAGATCCATTTTGGATGTTAATTGAGGTTTATGAATGTTTGGAATTGATGGATCTTAGCTGGGTAGTGTTGTAGAGATGTTTGGATGTGATTTCGGTTGTGTTTGGTAGCCGAAATGTGAGTGTTGATGTGAGCAGCGAGTTTAGATGTCTTGGTTGAGGATATTAATGCATGATGGTGCATTAATCTACTGTTTTGATGTGTTTAAAACAGGGGAGACATCTTCGGATCCTTGTGGTGTTGATCCGGAAGCTTGATTGGTGTTTCGACAAGTGGCGAAACGGAATCGGTGAGTGGATTTTGGTTTTCAGCTTTGAAACCAATGTTTTGAAGGTTTGGGAGCTTAGTTTAAGTCTAAACAACTTTGCTAAGCTCAAGAGTAAGTTTTCGGAAGAAAAAAAAACTCTCTTGTTGATGAACCATGAGTTGGTTGAGTGCAATGCGATTGTTTGCATGTTTTAAATTCTGTTTTGAAAGCATACTTTAGCATGTTTATTTGCTGGTTTTATAAGCCATGTGTTGAAGGATACTCAAGGTAAGAGATCCTTGTTTTGAACATTTGATAAAATGTGGTTTTGATGCATAAGGATGCATGATGATTAATGGCTTTGTTAAATGCTTTAAAACAGTGGATTGTTGTTGTTAAATGATGCATATTGGCAAGTGATGTTTCGTGAAAGGTTAAGAACACTATGGTGGTTAAAAGTCCATAGGTGGTTCTTGTGTTAAGAACAACATGGTGGTTAAAAGTCCATGATTGGTTCTTGTGCTAAGGTCACAAAGGTGGTTAAAAGTCCTTGTGTGAGCCTTGTGTATTGTAAGGTCACAAAGGTGGTTAAAAGTCCTTGTGTGGGCCTTGTGTATTTTAAGAACACCATGGTGGTTAAAAGTCCATGGGTGATTCTTGTGTTAAGGTCACAAGGTGGTTAAAAGTCCTTGTGTGGACCTTGTGTATTGTAAGAACACCATGGTGGTTAAAAGTCCATGGGTGATTCTTGTGCTAAGGACACAATGGTGGTTAAAAGTCCATGTGTGGTCCTTGTGAATTGTAAGATCACAATGGTGGTTAAAAGTCCATGTGTGGATCTTATGTTGATTGTATTGCGAAATGGAAAGATTATGATTATCACTTGGGGCCAATATGACATGTTAATAATTTGAAGCATGTATGCTTGTTTTAAATGCTTTTGTGCATGGATAAAGGTTGTTTTGAACTAAGGTTATAAAGGTGTTTATAAATGCATTATTGTGTTGTTTTAAATGAGCATTCCTCACTAAGCTATGTGCTTACGCTCTCTCTTTTCTTAAACCAATAATGCAGAGCATTGAAGTGCTTAAGGGCAGCAAGGGGGTCAAGAATCCAAGTGAAGAACTAAGCTCATGTATGGTGAAAGTTTCTTTACACTATTAGCTTTTGGCATTTGGCAATGGGGAACCTATGTTGTTGTTTTGGGAGATGTTTTGGACTCCTTAAGTTGGTTTTATGCTTTTGATATTGTTGGAACTTGTAAATGGCCTTTAAGAGGATTGTTTGGTGATTTGGTGTTTGAATGGTTTTCAATATAGGATGCATGCCTATAGAATTGGGGCTTTCCTTGTTTGATGCCATGTTTATGAATTGTTGATGCCATTATGTTCCTTATGCATGTAATGTCTTGCTGATATAATTTGGTTGCCTTTGGAGCATGTTTGATGGGTCAATTGTGTTTTAAACCAGCTAAAATTCTGCAATCTGGGCAGCCTGTTTCGGAAAAGGTGTTGCCGTTTCGGAACAGAGGGCCTGAAATGGCCTAGGCGTTTCGAAACGGGTAGAGCCGTTCCGGAACAGTTTTGCCACTGCCAGGCCATGTTGCGCAACGGGTTTCGGAACGGTCCCGCGTTTCGGAACGGATCATCCCTGTTCCGAAACACCCGACCGTTGGGCACTGAAATTGACGGTTATATGTTTTGAAACCTTTGCGTTTTGGTCCTGAACTTTGTGTATGCAATTGAATGAGTTTGAGATGTCCGTTTGAGTTGAAATTTGGCAGAGAAGCATGAAACATGACCAATTTCATAATGGTAAGTCAAAAGTTGGTTAAGTCCTTATAATTTCCAGAATTTACATTTTGGTCCCTAAATTCGTGTTTTGTGCAATTAAGTCCCTGAATGTTTTCCGAATGCGCTGATCTTTGAGTATGCCGATTGTATGAACATATCTAGGGTTAATGTGCATTTAGATAAGATTAAAAAGAAAAAAAGGGTCGTTAATCAAGGTTGACTTTCGGGTTGACTTTGGTTTTCCCCGTGTAAACTTCTTAATTCAGTTCAACCGTCTAGACCGGGTTAAGGGGGTTACATTTGGTGGTATCAGAGCTGAGTTCTCGGGTAATTGGGAATTATTATGTGGGTGATTAATGTATGTATGCTTTGTATGCTTTTTGAATAAAAGCATGTTGTGTGAATTGTAAGTATGTTACAATTGTGGTGTATGCTGTGGTGAAGCATGTTGGGGGGACCCATTGCCAAATCAAAGCTAATGAAATGATGTTGTTTTTAATTGGAAATGAGCTTGAGTACTTGGATTGCTTACCTTGCTGAGCCTGACTTTGTTTATTGCATTGTGATTGCATTGTTTAGTGAATGGCACCTCGTAGAGAATTGAGGGTTAATACGCGAGCTATGGCTCAAAATGAGAATGAGGAGAATGCTGAAAATATGGTGGATTTACCTCCTCCACCTAGTGGTGGTGGTGCTGGGGGCGAAGGAGCTGGTGTTGCAGCTGGTGCTGGGGTCGCTGGACCTGAAGCTGGTCAGGGACAAGCTATTCCTGACATGACAATGCTGGTTCAAGCCATTGCTGGAGCTTTTCGAGCAGCGGTAGCTGGAGCTCAAGGAGCTGGGCATCAGGGAGATGCTGGAGTTAGACTACATTTGGAGCGTTTGCGCAGTCTAGGAGGGACTGAGTTCAGGGGTTTGTCTGCTGAAGGTTCTGAGTCTTGGCTGGAGAGTACCAAGAGAATCTTGGGACAAATGAATTGTTCTGATGTGCAGAAGCTAGGTTGTATGGTATCGTTGTTGCAGGATGATGCTTATACTTGGTGGACAACCTCTATCTCTGGAATGGAGGAAGCTGATGTAACTTGGACGTTCTTTCAGAACGCGTTCAAGAGGAGATATCTGGGTGTGAGGTACCTAGATGAGAAGAAGAGAGAATTTATGTCTCTTACCCAAGGGAGCATGTCTGTAGCTGAGTACGAGGTTCAGTTTGTCCGACTCAGTCAATACGCACCTGAACTTGTTCCTGATGAGCGGGAGAGGTGTGAAAGGTTTCGTTATGGTTTGGTGACGGAAGTAAAGACGTATATGCTAGCTGCTGAGTATAATGATTTTGATGTGCTGGTTGGGAGAGCAAAGGACATTGAGATGAATTTGGGTTTATCATCTAGAAGTGTTGGTTCTGGTGCTGGTAAGCGAGTTGCTGAGTATAGTTCCGGTGGTGGACGGAACAAGAGGGGACGTGATCAGAAGTATCAGCCTTCGGCTAAGCGAGGTGGTGGTGCGCCTGCTCAGGGAGGCAAGGCAAGAGCTGAACCGAACGCATGTTGGACATGTGGATCACGTGGCCATATGAAACGTGATTTTCCTCGAGCTGTGAGGGAGGTGCAAGCTACTGTTGTGGCAGCTGGTAATTCGTGCTGGAACTGTGGATCTACGGATCACATGAGAAGAGAGTGTCCTATGTTGGCTGGTGGCCAAGGGCGTGCTCCTGTAGTTGTTGCACCACAGAGAGGTCGTGGGCGCGGCTGTGGTAACTTCCAGCGGAGAGAAGAGGGTGGACGGAATGTGGCTCATGTTGTAGCTGTTCAGCCTGAGGGTGGTGGCCAGGCTAGAGTGTTTGCTCAGAGGGAGGGGAGGAATGACGCGGATGTGATCGCAGGTACTTTTACTTTGCAGTCCTTGTCATTACTTTCCTTGATTGATTCTGGATCTACGCACTCACACATTTTGCGTGAGCATGCTGAATTGCTTGGTTTGCCTGTTGAGTCTTTGGATGTTGGTATGCGTGTCACTAGTTCTTTTGGTGAGACTGATGTGACTCGAAAGCTTTATAGAAGATGTCCTTTGGTTGTGCAAGATCATGTTTTTCATGTTGATCTTATGGAGTTGCCTTTCTATGGTTTTGATGTAATCCTTGGTATGGATTGGCTTGTTGAGCATCGTGCTGTAGTGGATTGTGAGAATAAGCGAGTTTTGTTGAAACTTGCGGATGATTATGAGGTGGTTGTGGTTGGTGAGAATGTGAAGTTTCTTGCCAATGTGGTGTCTACATTGGAGGCGAGCCGGATGCTGAGGCAAGGTTGTGAAGCTTATCTAGCCTTTGTGATGAATCCTAGCTCTAAGGAGTTGCGTGTGCAAGATATCAGGACTGTACGAGAGTTTCCTGGTGTGTTTCCGGAGGAGTTGCCTGGATTGCCTCCTAATCGTGAGGTGGAGTTTGGGATTGAGCTGTATGAAAACACAACTCCAGTGTCCATTACTCCTTACCGAATGGCACCTAAAGAGTTGAAAGAGCTGAAGACGCAATTGCAAGAGTTGCTTGGTCGTGGTTTCATTCGGCCGAGTGTGTCACCTTGGGGTGCGCCGGTCTTGTTTGTGAAGAAGAAGGATGGCACTATGAGAATGTGCATTGATTACCGTCAGCTTAACAAGTTGACTATCAAGAATCGGTATCCATTGCCGAGAATTGATGATCTTTTTGATCAATTTCGGGGAGCAGCTGTGTTCTCTAAGATTGACTTAAGGTCAGGGTATTACCAGTTGAAGGTGAAGGATGTGGATGTGCCAAAGACAGCTTTCAGGACGAGGTGTGGGCATTATGAGTTCCTTGTGATGTCGTTTGGTTTGAAAAATGCTCCTGCAGCTTTCATGGACATGATGAATCGTGTATTTCATGAATACCTGGGTAAGTTTGTTGTGGTGTTCATTGATGATATCCTCGTGTACTCACGTACTGAGGAGGAGCATGAAGGGCATCTGAGAATTGTGCTGCAAGCTTTGTTGGAGAATCAGCTTTATTCTAAGCTGAGCAAGTGTGAGTTCTGGCTTAGAGAAGTGGTGTTTCTTGGTCATGTGGTTTCTGCTGAAGGGATTCGTGTTGATCCTCAGAAGATTGAGGCGGTGATGAATTGGAAGGTTCCTAAGTCTGTTCATGAAGTTCGTAGTTTCCTTGGTTTGGCAGGATACTACCGAAGGTTTGTGGATGGGTTTTCGAAGATTGCTGCACCTTTGACAAAGTTGTTGCAGAAGGATGTTAAGTATGAGTGGACGGAAGTGAGACAGCAGGCTTTTGAGAAGCTTAAGGCAGCTTTGACACAAGCTCCTATCTTGGTTCAACCTGAATCAGGGAAAGAGTTTGTGGTGTATAGTGATGCGTCCTATGTTGGTTTGGGATGTGTGTTGATGCAGGAGGGTAAGGTGGTGGCTTATGCATCACGGCAGTTGAAGGTGCATGAGCGCAATTATCCTACGCATGACATCGAGTTGGCTGCGGTGGTTTTTGCTTTGAAGATCTGGAGACATTATCTGTATGGTGAGAAGTGTACTGTGTACACGGATCACAAGAGTTTGAAGTATCTGATGTCCCAGAAGGAGTTGAATCTTAGGCAGCGACGTTGGGTGGAGTTGCTCAAGGATTATGATTTGACGATTGAGTATCACCCTGGAAAAGCTAATGTTGTAGCGGATGCCTAGAGTAGGAAGGTAGCTGTTGAGTTGAGGGCTATGTTTGACAGTTTGAGTATTTCGCGTGATGGTGGTCTTGTGGCTGAATTGCAAGTGAAACCATCTTTGGTTCAGTTGATCAAGGAAAAGCAGTTGTTGGATGATTCATTGGTACCGCATGTTCAGGACATTGCGGAGGGTAGGCCTTCAGATTTCTGTTTTAGTGATGATGGAGTGTTGTGTTTTGGGAGTCGGATATTAGTGCCCAATGATGTTGATTTGAGGCGTGCTATTCTGACTGAAGGTCATAGTAGTCCTTTTGCTATGCACCCTGGTAGTACTAAGATGTACCGTGATCTTCGTGATGAGTACTATTGGGTGGGTCTAAAGAAGGATGTTGTTGAGTTTGTAAGCAAGTGCATGGTGTGTCAGCGAGTTAAGGCTGAGCATCAGTTTCCGTCAGGTTTGTTGCAACCGTTGGGAATTCCTGAGTGGAAGTGGGAAAGGATTACTATGGATTTTGTATCTGGTTTACCTTTGTCGCCATCGAAGAAGAATTCGGTGTGGGTGATTGTGGATCGCTTGACGAAGTGTGCGCATTTCTTGCCTGTGCATACTACGTATTCTTTGGATAGGCTTGCGGAGCTGTACATTGCTGAGATTGTGCGGCTGCATGGTGTGCCTAAGTCGATTGTGTCGGATAGGGATCCGAGGTTTACATCGCGTTTCTGGCAGTGTTTGCATCAAGCTTTGGGTACACGGTTGAATTTCAGTACGTCTTATCATCCTCAGTCGGATGGTCAGTCCGAGCGTGTTATCCAGGTTTTGGAGGATATGTTGAGGTGCTGCGTGATTGAGTTTCAGGGCTCATGGGAGAAACATTTGCCTTTGGTGGAGTTTGCCTATAACAATAGTTATCAGGCAAGCATTCAAATGGCACCTTATGAGGCTTTGTACGGGAGGAAGTGTAGGACTCCTCTGTGTTGGGCTGAAACGGGTCAGAAATTGGTTTCGATGCCAGCTATGTTGAAAGGAACCACCGAGAAGGTGAAGCTCATTTGTGAGCGCTTGAAGGCAGCTTCTGATCAGCAAAAGTCTTACGCGGATTTGAAGCGTATGGAGATTGAGTACGCGGTGGGTGACCGTGTGTTTTTGAAGGTTTCGCCTTGGAAAAAGGTGATGAGGTTTGGTCGAAAGGATAAGTTGAGCCCTAGGTACATTGGACCATACGAGGTGGTTGAACGTGTGGGTCCTGTTGCGTATAAGTTGAGATTACCGCAAGAGTTGGAGAAGATCCATGATGTGTTTCATGTTTCTATGCTTCGGAAGTATAGATCGGATCCTTCACATGTGATGCCTGTGGAAGAAGTGGAATTGAATCCGGATTTGACCTATGATGAGGAACCGGTGAGGATTCTGGATTCGGATAGTAAGTTTCTTCGTGGCAAGACCATCGAGTTGGTAAAGGTGTTGTGGAAACATCGTGGGGTTGAAGAAGCCACGTGAGAGCGGAAGGATGACATGTTGAAGCAGTTTCCGTACCTCTTTCCTTCAGGTAAATTTCGAGGACGAAATTTCTTAAGGAGGGGAGAGTTGTAACACCCCAATTTTGGGCTTAGAAGTTTTGGGTTTGGACCGGACCGGTCGGGTTGCGGTTCGAATATAAAAGGGTGAATTTAGGAAAGCCTAGTTCGGGTTGCATTAAAAATATGGAAAAATGTCTTAAAATCCTCTTTTATTATATATAAGAGAAAGGTGAAATCAATTTTACAAAATGAGGTTTGGAAGAGTGACATTTTGGGTTAGTGACCAAAATGTAATTTTTGAAAACTGGGTGACTGTTTTAGAAAGGATTGAAACTTTGAATCTTTAAGGAGCTATTTACCCAAAAGAGTTTCTCCAGATTTTTCTGAATATTAATCAATTTTATTAATGGTTTTAATTAAGGTAAAAAGGGAGGGAAGAAGATATTTTGTCATTTTAACTAACTTTCTCAAATTTTCCATTTTCTTTTCTCTCAACTTTTCTCTCAACCCAAACACTTTTCTCCAGCAAATTTCCCTCTGATTTTGACATTCAAAGATGAGATTTCAACTTCCTTTTGATCTCTAATCATTTCTACAACAAAACCTTAGCATTTGCTTATTGGATTTTCAAGAATCTTGGTTCCAAAAAGGGAGAAACTCAAGTTTAGAGGTATGAACGTTCTTCTCCTCTAAATTCTCAGTTCTTTACTGAAATTCCCAAGTTCTCAATCCTTGAATTATGTTTTATTAAAGGTTTTGCAATTGAGTTCTTGATCTTGGCTTTAAAATGCAAGATTTGCTTTAATTTTGATGAAATTCGTATGATCTGATTGGGCATTGTTTTGAGATGTGTTTTTGATGTAAAATGGATGTATAATTGATGAGAAATTGAGGTTTAATCAATGCAATCCCGAATAGGTTGATTTTCCTAAGTTTTGTTTAAGTTTTTGGTGGTTTTTGGAGTGATCTTGATGTTCTGCTATAGCTGGAGGTATAAGGACGTGATGAGATCCATTTTGGATGTTAATTGAGGTTTATGAATGTTTGGAATTGATGGATCTTGGTTGGGTAGTGTTGTAGAGATGTTTGGATGTGATTTCGGTTGTGTTTGGTAGCCGAAATGTGAGTGTTGATGTGAGCAGCGAGTTTAGATGTCTTGGTTGAGGATATTAATGCATGATGGTGCATTAATCTACTGTTTTGATGTGTTTAAAACAGGGGAGACATCTTCGGATCCTTGTGGTGTTGATCCGGAAGCTTGATTGGTGTTTCGGCAAGTGGCGAAACGGAATCGGTGAGTGGATTTTGGTTTTCAGCTTTGAAACCAATGTTTTGAAGGTTTGGGAGCTTAGTTTAAGTCTAAACAACTTTGCTAAGCTCAAGAGTAAGTTTTCGGAAAAAAAAACTCTCTTGTTGATGAACCATGAGTTGGTTGAGTGCAATGTGATTGTTTGCATGTTTTAAATTCTATTTTGAAAGCATACTTTAGCATGTTTATTTGCTGGTTTTATAAGCCATGTGTTGAAGGATACTCAAGGTAAGAGATCCTTGTTTTGAACATTTGATAAAATGTGGTTTCGATGCATAAGGATGCATGATGATTAATGGCTTTGTTAAATGCTTTAAAACAGTGGATTGTTGTTGTTAAATGATGCATATTGGCAAGTGATGTTTCGTGAAAGGTTAAGAACACTATGGTGGTTAAAAGTCCATAGGTGGTTCTTGTGTTAAGAACAACATGGTGGTTAAAAGTCCATGATTGGTTCTTGTGCTAAGGTCACAAAGGTGGTTAAAAGTCCTTGTGTGAGTCTTGTGTATTGTAAGGTCACAAAGGTGGTTAAAAGTCCTTTTGTGGGCCTTGTGTATTTTAAGAACACCATGGTGGTTAAAAGTCCATGGGTGATTCTTGTGTTAAGGTCACAAGGTGGTTAAAAGTCCTTGTGTGGACCTTGTGTATTGTAAGAACACCATGGTGGTTAAAAGTCCATGGGTGATTCTTGTGCTAAGGACACAATGGTGGTTAAAAGTCCATGTGTGGTCCTTGTGAATTGTAAGATCACAATGGTGGTTAAAAGTCCATGTGTGGATCTTATGTTGATTGTATTGTGAAATGGAAAGATTATGATTATCACTTGGGGCCAATATGACATGTTAATAATTTGAAGCATGTATGCTTGTTTTAAATGCTTTTGTGCATGGATAAAGGTTGTTTTGAACTAAGGTTATAAAGGTGTTTATAAATGCATTATTGTGTTGTTTTAAATGAGCATTCCTCACTAAGCTATGTGCTTACGCTCTCTCTTTTCTTAAACCAATAATGCAGAGCATTGAAGTGCTTAAGGGCAGCAAGGGGGTCAAGAATCCAAGTGAAGAACTAAGCTCATGTATGGTGAAAGTTTCTTTACACTATTAGCTTTTGGCATTTGGCAATGGGGAACCTATGTTGTTGTTTTGGGAGATGTTTTGGACTCCTTAAGTTGGTTTTATGCTTTTGATATTGTTGGAACTTGTAAATGGCCTTTAAGAGGATTGTTTGGTGATTTGGTGTTTGAATGGTTTTCAATATAGGATGCATGCCTATAGAATTGGGGCTTTCCTTGTTTGATGCCATGTTTATGAATTGTTGATGCCATTATGTTCCTTATGCATGTAATGTCTTGCTGATATAATTTGGTTGCCTTTGGAGCATGTTTAATGGGTCAATTGTGTTTTAAACCAGCTAAAATTCTGCAATCTGGGTAGCCTGTTTCGGAACAGGTGCTGCCGTTTCGGAACAGAGGGCCTGAAATGGCCTAGGCGTTTCGAAACGGGCAGAGCCGTTCCGGAACAGTTTTGCCACTGCCAGGCCATGTTGCGCAACGGGTTTCGGAACGGTCCCGCGTTTCGGAACGGATCATCCATGTTCCGAAACAACCAACCGTTGGGCACTGAAATTGACGGTTATATGTTTTGAAACCTTTGCGTTTTGGTCCTGAACTTTGTGTATGCAATTGAATGAGTTTGAGATGTCCGTTTGAGTTGAAATTTGGCAGAGAAGCATGAAACATGACCAATTTCATAATGGTAAGTCAAAAGTTGGTTAAGTCCTTATAATTTCCAGAATTTACATTTTGGTCCCTAAATTCGTGTTTTGTGCAATTAAGTCCCTGAATGTTTTCCGAATGCACTGATCTTTGAGTATGTCGATTGTATGAACATATCTAGGGTTAATGTGCATTTAGATAAGATTAAAAAGAAAAAAAGGGTCGTTAATCAAGGTTGACTTTCGGGTTGACTTTGGTTTTCCCCGTGTAAACTTCTTAATTCGGTTCAACCGTCTAGACCGGGTTAAGGGGGTTACACTATCTGCCTCTACTGGTTCGTCATCAAAGGAGTTTTAGATCTCCATGTCTGAGTCGTCGGTGTCTTTGGTAGCGGCCCTTTTTGCTACTAGGGATGCAGCAGTGGTTTCCTCCTCCTTCTCTGATTCGGGTGAGAAGGTAAGTTCATATGGCTGGAAAGGGGTTGGAGAGGTTATTCTCTTGAGGCGGTGGTGCGGCCCCTTGCTGTCATCGGCGGCAGGAGCAGCAGCTAGTCTTGGAGTGATTTGGATTGGCTTGGAAGGTTCTAACTCTGTGGGAAAGGCAGGCAACTGTAGGCCGGCGTCCTGATACTTGTCCAGCAAGTAGGCCACAAAGGCCTCTTGCACGTCCGCTACGTATTTGGTGAAGATTAGCTGCTTGTTCTCTATCCTCTGGCAGCTTTCAACTAGGATGCGGAGTAAGGGGATCACTTCAGACGGGAGGGCAGCTTTAGTACTGCCTGCTACGGCTAGGGTGGCGGCAGCTTGGGACGGTGGCTGGGCGGTGGAAGGCGTGTCTGGCTCCGTGTTATGCATCATCTGTTGGCGTGCCTTTCTTGTCCATCCTTCTTTGGCAAGAAGGATTTTGTCTTTGGGGTCCGGTGGCACGCGAAAATTGGCGCACAGGCCAGTGATGAGTGCAGGGAAGAAGAGGGGTCCCTTGGAGTTTGGCTTCTCTGCGTAGGCATATACCTTCTTTATAATTACCTCACCAATGTTGATCTATCGCCCTATCATAATACTGTGGATGAGGACAAGTCGCGGCCTGTTGACTGTGGATCCATGTGTGTTGGGCATCAGACGGCGTTGGATGAAGTAACTCCAAAGGGCTGCCTCTGGCAGCAAATCGCGGTGGTTGACTGACCCGTTGTTTTTACCTGTTAGCCACTTGGTGTTTGGCTTATAGATCTCCCTCTTGATTTTGTTGTAGTCAGCCACCGTTAAGTAGGACTCCCATTCATCGTGGGGATTGTCGTTGACTTCTATGCTGTAAAAGTTGTTGATCATGCCAGCTGTGAACTTGACACCTTCTCTGCGGACGTACATGAAAGGGCTTGCCGGTGTTGGTCTGTGGGCGTAGAATTCTCGCACATGGTTGATGTTGATTCCTTCTAGCTGACGTGCGAACTGGTCCCAGCCCATATTGTGGATCCTTTCGAATTTTAGAGGGTTCTAAGATAAAATCCCCATCATACTGGATATATTGGAAACCCATATCTTCCCATAGTTGTCGTTCTCTATAGCGTTTCTTGTAGGTCTCCTCGACAGCATGGTTCAGAACCTTTTGTAAGTTGTCTTGGAGGTGGCGGCGGGTTGCTGTGATGAGGCCATAGTTGTGGGATGGTTGTATTTCCTAAAGAAAGAAAAGAAAGAACGTGAAAGAAAATAAAACTAAGGAAATCTTTGAAGCAAAGATTGTAGAAAGAATTTAGAATAAAGGAGAAAGCAACGTGAAGAATGGGGGAAGAATAGTCGGCTTTATATAGCCACTTCTCTCCACTGCCTTGGCGGGCACGCTGTTAATGGGCGACAATTATTGCGGCGCGAATAACAGGATTCTAGCCGTTACACAGATATCCGTTCCGCTTGCTGGGGCAAAATATAGCCATTGCGGCTAGCCGTTATGAAGCCACTAGCTGTTATGCTTATCTGCCTTGGCTGCTAGTTGGGCCTCTCCTTTATTCTTTCATCTTTCTTGATCTTTCCTTCATTCCTAACATGAAATAAATTACATACAAGAATTAAATAAAAATTAAATCTAATCCTAATGCATAGAAATAAATTAAAAACAAAAATAAAAATTAGGCTATGTCGGGCTGCGCTTTTTCCAAGCATAACCACTTCCTGAGGGTTTTTGTGTTTGGCTATTCATCTGGGCATGTCCTTCCCCTCCTTAGGTGGATGTTGCTGCCAACCTTGCTGCCTTGGCGGGACATACACCAAGAAAAGAAAGAGGCTTTATTTAAGCAAATAAGTAAAAATATATTTAATGTGCAAAAACTAAATAGGAGTGCAGAAATTCAAACGTAGTTGTTGTTCCAATCCCCGACAACGGCACTAAAAACTTGTAGAGCGTTTGGGTGTTCTCCAATTATGAGTGCAAGTGCACACTCTTGTCAAGTTATAGTATAAAAGATATTGTCTCCCACAGGGATTGGAGCAGTTCCTATGAATGGTTTCCTGCACAAAGAATTACTAAATGCGCAATTAAATCTCGCGATGTGGAAATATAAAAACACAAGTAAAATAAAGATAGTGATGAGAGGAATGATAAGGAGAGATTAGATTGATAAAATGGGTAAGACAAATGCAGCTCAGTAGCCTGTGGACTGCATTGTAAAGTCTGAGCATGTTTTGCGCTGACATGAATTGCTGCCTCGTCGGGCGGCAAACTATAACCCTGTCACGCGGTTGCAGCAGGTCACTGCCACTACAAGAGTGTACTGTCTCGGTAAATGGAATGGAAAGAAGTCCTGGTGGCAAGTCTGGCAGACATTCCAAAGTTCGGCGGGATTGTCAACAGTGATCCCTCCTATTTCTAGGTTAGGATGCTCGAACACTCACATGATGTAGGCAATACCTAGCAATCTCAGCGTCAACCTAACACATGCAAGTTCATTCGATTGGTGATCCCTCTTAACCGTTGAAACTTGTGGACTGGTGTGGAACCAAGTTAGTCACGCCTTTGCATGTTGTGACCGTACTTAACCCTTTCGTGAGCCTTGCACTTTTGTGCCCGACAAATGGATTTTCTTTCAACTGACTAGTGTAGACTAATTGAAAGAACAAAGAGCATAGATTAAGCAAGCTTTGGAATTTTATTGAAAAGAACTCAAAACTATTACAACCATTTCCCTCAAACTACTCTACATACACGCGCCTAAACCCTAAGAGAGTTGGGCCGCGACCCCCAACAACTCCAACCTATCTAACTACATCTCGTTGTGCGGCTGCTCAGGCTTGCATCCCCTCACCCTCTTCATCATGCCCATATACCCTTACATACATTGGGTATATATTGGGCTCATGGCCTAAGTTTGAGTCCTCCTTGAAGTATGAGTTATTAAAAGTAAATTACATTAATTACAGGCTCCTTTATTACTTAAATATGGACACTTTGGACGTTGCCTTCTTCCGCAAGTAAGGATAAGTGCTCCTACTTATCGGTCTTGGATCAGCTCTACCGGCCGCTACAGGCTTTATAAAATTTCAAGACTGGGCTCATTGGGCTCAGGAAATTGCCCTCTTTCAATCGCGACCCATCTTGGCTAAGTCGGTGTAACTCTTGCCCGAGCAGCACATGGCGGCAATACTGCTTCGGTAGCATCCTTGGCGGCATCTGGAACTGCTTTAGTATTTCTCCTTTGGTTCTAGCCTTCTGTCCTGTCCTGTCCTCTCCTCTCCTCTCTTAGCTATGGCACCTGAAAATATAGACTAAACTAAAGCAGTAACTTTTCTCAACCAAACATAAAATATTCAATAGAATCATGGTAAAAGAGAAAAATATTGTTATACTGCATGCAATGCATCTAAATATGCTTAAATGAGCTTAAGAACAACAATAATACGGGCAAGAATGTGTACAAAATATAGAACTCATGGACACTCTACATCTGCCAGCTGGAGTGTCACTGTGGTAGGTTTTGCGTCTATGTCGAGCTTCTTAAAAACAGATAATGGCATCAAATTGATGTTGGCTCATAAATCACACAATGCCTTACCCATGAACTTATTGCCAATTGTACAAGGGACAATAAAACTCCCTAGATCCTTAAGCTTTGGTGGAAATCGATTCAAGATCATGACATTGCATTCTTGTATGAGGGCAACAATTTGAAATTCTCTCAACTTCCTCTTTTTGGACAAGATGTCATTCATGAATTTCACATAGTTGAGCATTTACTCAAGGGGCACCATTGGAATGTTAATTTGCAATTGCTTAAGCACCTCCAAAAAAGCTCTTAAATTGCTGGTCATGTTTGTGCTTTTGAAGTCTGGTCGGAAATGGTGGTGGTGGTGGATACACATATGTTGGCGGTGTTGGCTTTGCTAAGGCAGTGATAGCATCCACTTTGGCATCAGTATGCTTTTTAACCTCAAGATGTTTATCATCTTTGTTAACATCATCGTTGGCACTGGAACCGACATCCTGCTGAGCACTAGCTCTGGCATGAGTGTTGGCATCATTGTGGGCATCACCACTGGCATCATCTGTTTTGGCTTTCTCCTTTCCTGATTCCATGGGTTCATCTGTTGGCACTGGTTTGCCAACTTGGCAGTCGACCGTCTGCTTGGTCACCATTTCTACTTCACAATGTTTACCACTTCGAAGGGTTATGGCCTTGCATTGCTCCTTACCTTTGTGTCGAGCATCTTTGATGTCACTTGGCAAAGCTCCTTGTGGGCGATTGTTGAGTGCATTCGCAAGTTGTCCCATCTGGATCTCCAAATTTCGTATTGAAGCTGCCATACTATGAACTGTGACATCATCATGCTCTGTGTATTTCGTAAGATTGCCTCCTTGATTGAGTCTTTGCCCTTGCTGGAAATTATTTGAAATCTCTGCGGTATGGTATTTTGGCAGAATGCTAGCATGGCGTTCTGGTTTTTGCCTCTGAGCATTCTGGCTTTATGCATTGTACTGGTTTCCCCCTTGATTTGCCCAACCTAAGTTAGGGTGCTGCCTCCAACTTGTACTATAATAGTTGGAGTTAGGATTATAATAGCGTCCAGAATTGCCAATAAAATTTACCAACGCAGGATTGGTAGGGCATTCATCCACATAGTGGTTCTCTCTACAGATAGTGCAAAATGGCTCCAATGCTTTAACTGCATGGGACTCGCTGCATTTTGTAAAGTTCTCACTATGCTGGTGAGGTTAGAAATCTCGGCATGGATAAATGTTAGCTCATTCAACTGTAGTTTCCCATTGGATTTGGTTCTAGCCCCAAGTCTAGCAACAAGATATTCAAAATCATTTATGTCTACCCTTTCAAGGATGCCAACAACTTCTGTGTAATTTTTGTCAAGCAATGATTCGGCTGTTGAAGCATCAATAACAGTTCTTATCTGTGCATTCAATCCGTTGTAGAAGGTTTGTATCTAGGTCCAATTTGGGAACCCGTGCATAGGATATCTTCTCAACAAGTCTTTAAATCTTTCCCATGCATCATATAGGGTCTCATCCTCAGCCTACCTGAAGGTAATGATCTCACCACACAGCTTAGCAGTAAGTGTCGGCGGCTGAAATCGTGTTAGAAACTTTTGGCATAGATCTGCACTTGAAGTGACTAAACCAAGTGGCAAGGAATTGAGCTATTTCTTTGTTCTATCTCTCAAAGAAAAAGTAAATAATTCCAGCTTCACGGTATCCTCAAATACTCTAGGTTGCTGAAACAATTGGCATATCTCCATGAATTGCTTTAAATGCCGCCTTAGATCTTCAGTCAGTGCTCCATCGAACTGTCCTACATTCAAAAGAGTTGAGATCATTACGGGTTTGAGTTTGAAATTTGATGCATTTACCTCATTTCCAATCACTCCTGGAAGTAAGCATGTGTGTTGATTGCTCTCTAATGGGTCTCTCTTCTTCGGCATTGTTGATGGCATTATTATTGTGTACTGGTATTTCTCCATTGCCTAGTTGATTCTCATGATTGTTTTGAACACCATTTACTCCTTGTTTCCTTGATTTCTGTGATTCATCTCTCGAATCTTCTTTCTCAATCTTCGCAAGGTGCGTTCAATCTCAAGGTCTATTGGTCTAAACTCCCTCTCAGCTCGTTTCCTGGTCATACACCAATGAAAACAAAAATTAAATAAAAAAATTAAATAAAAACAAAAATAAAACAAGTAATAACCTAAAAACAATCAAATCTGTTGCAATCCCCGGTAACAGCGCCGAAAACTTGTAGACTCTCTGCGTGAATGATTATTTGTTGCAATAGGGCGTAAAAGATGTTGAAAGAGTGTGAAAACAGTGCCAAGAAAATCTATTGTGTGCAAGTATACACGATCTACAAGTAATACAATAGTTAAGATGAGTGTCGATCCCACAGAGATTGCGTTTGGAATTCGATTGTGTTGCCAATTACTTGTCTTGTAAAAAAAGAGTTGTTTTGATGTAGAGTGGTTTTGAAAAATGAAAAGATAATGAAAATATGAAAAGTAAAATTAAAACGTTGGCAAGGAAGGTGTCTTAGCAAATGATGAGCGTTGACAAGGAGTGTCTGGTTTTCAAGCTATTCATGCCATGCTAGCCTTTAATAAATCATGTCTTGGCATTGTTTGCCGAGCAAATTCAAAGGTAGCAGTGCCTTCTTCGATAGCATTGCCCTAAAATAATTATGAAAAAACCCTTATATGTATATAGTGCATGTTTTTTCATAAATCAATTCAATTAAGTATCAATCTTTTACTCCTAAAGGGTAGATCTCACTACCGAAGTAAGTTCATCTACTTGAACATCTTCTTTCGAAGCATCTTTCTTTAGTATCCAGCAACTGATCATTGCCACCCAAGTCAGTTATGATATTGAGTTGCAATAGGTCAACTATTCTAGCCGTCGCTTGGCATAATATTTAGAAAGGGAGTGCCAGTTGTCGCTTGGCAGCACACTTAAAAATAGTAAACATGCTAGATAGGAAAAACATTGTCGAGACAGTTCTGATTTATTAAAAAACATTAAAAATAGCGTTCAAATGCAAACACCCCTCACCAACTATGAAATTAGTTCATGGTGAGGGTATCCACCAAAAAACCCTAATTGTTTTTAACATCCATCATCATCAAAACTAAGAAAAATAACAACAAAGAGGATGGGCTAGAAGAGGGTCTCTCGATACAGCTCTTCACAACCAGGCTTCCAAATGTTGCACCTTATCTCTGATCAATCTCCTCGTTTTCGCACATCTTCAACCTTTCTTTGATCGGGATTTAAATAAGACTCCGTGGGTAGCCTAGAATTAGCTTGAATTTAAATTTGAACGCGCGAGGATAAGGAAGGTGATCATCTTATTCAGCGTTTGATTCCTAAGGCTGATCAGTTTAGGGCTGATGTCATCGTGCCATTACACCTCTGGCATCGCAGCTTGGAATGATATTGCCAACCGCGTTTGACACTGTTTATCCGCTATTTCTTCAGAGATTGGCCCAATCCCTATTTTCTCACAGCATGATATGGTCCTATTTTTTCAGGGTCAACATCTTCTTGGCCTGGCTTCAAATGCTCTTCCCTGCCAACCGGTGCTTGGCATTAAAGGTCCTTCCGTGCCAACGGCTACTCAGCATCTTCCTTGGCGTCATCTTCTTCCTAGGCTAATCTACTCCTGCTCCACCAGTTGTTGTGTCATCAACTATGCCAACCTGCAAAAAGGTGCCAAAAACAACCCTTCACATTGGCATAACATTGAATCCTTACTCTTTATGTAATGCATGATTTTACGACCTAAGTGCAACTAAATGTACTTAAAAGACAAGGAAGGGTATGTGAATAAGCATAAAAATTAGTACTTTTGGAGCGTCAACAGTCATTTCCTATTATTAGTATGTCATCCAGATACAATACCAAGAATATAACAGTGCTCCCACTAGTTTTCTTGAAAACAAATGGCTCATCTTCATTTTTAATGAAACCAAACTCTTTGATTGCCTCATTAAAATGATGATTCCAACTTCTAAAAGCTTGCTTCAACCAATAAATGGATCTTTATAGTTTGCATACTTTTAGGGCATCTTTTGGATCGACAAAACCCTTAAGTTGTGTCATGTACACATCCTCTTCTAATTTTCCATTAAGGAAAGCGGTTTTGACATCCATTTATCAGATTTCATAATCGTAATATGTAGCTATTGCAAGCAATATCCGGATAGATTTAAACATAGTAACAGGGGCAAAAGTTTTACCATAGTCTATACCATGAATTTGACGAAATCCTTTAGCGACCAATCACCCTTTGTATGTTTGTATATTTCCATCCATGTCGGTTTTCTTTATGAAAACCCATTTGCACCCTATGGGCTTAATCTCTTCGGGTGGGTCGACCAAAGTCCATACTTGGTTTTCTGACATGGAATCCATCTCAGATTTCATGGCTTCTAGCCATTTCTCAGAGTTTGGGCTCTCCACTGCTTCCTGATAAGTCCTAGGCTCATCTTGGTCTATGAGGAGAATGTCTTCATGCCATATGACAAGAAATCCATATCTCTCAGGCGCATTGCGTTCTCTCATAGATCTCTACAGTGGTTGTATTTCAAGAACGGTTGGATGTTCCTCAACTATTTGTAGAACTAGTGGTTGTTCAATCTCTGGTTCAGTGATCTTTTGTTGACTTTGAATTTCTTCAATGTCAATATTTCTCCCACTTCCCTTTCCGAGAATAAATTCTCTTTCGAGGAAGACTCATATTCGAGCAACAAACACTTTGTTCTCAGATGGATTGAAGAAATAGTATCCTTTAGTTTCTTTATGATACCCTACAAAGTTATATTTATGAGATTTGGGTTCAAGTTTTGTAGACATCTGATGTTTAACATAAACTTCGTATCCCCAAATTTTCATAAAAGACATTCTAGGACACTTCCCACTCCACATCTCATATGGTGTCTTTTGAACCAATTTAGATGCAACGCAATTTAGTGTGAAAGCAGTTGTTTCTAACGCATGTCCTAAAAAAGAAGTTGGAAGGTCAGCATGACTCATCATTGACTGAATCATGTCTAATAATGTTCGATTTCCCCTATCAGAGACTATATTGTGTTGTGGAGTACCTAGAGGTGTAAGTTGTGAGACAATCCCACATCCTTTAAGAAGTTCATCAAACTCTAGGCTTAAGTATTCTCCTCCTCGATCTGATCGAAGAGCTTTGATACTCTTTCCTAACTGTTTTTGTACTTCATTCTTAAATTTCTTGAACTTTTCAAGGGCTTAAAATTTATGATGCATTAGGTAAACATACTCATTTCTACTGAAGTCGTCGGTGAAAGTAATGAAGTATTAAAACTTTCATCGACTTGTGCATTCATTGTTCCTCATACGTCACTATGTATTAGACCTAATAAATCACTTGCTCGCTTGTTTTTACTGTCAAACGGTGATTTGGTCATTTTCCCCATTAAGCAAGGTTCACATATATCAAATTGTTCGAAAACAAAAGAATCCAAAAATCCATCTTTATGAAGTTTTGATATGTGTTTCTCACTTATATGACCCAAGCAACAATGTCATAGATAAGTTTGATTAGAGTCATTTGTTTTTGATCTTTTCGTATTTATGTTATATGTAACCCCCTTAACCCGGCCTAGACGGTTAACCCGAATTAAGAAGTTTACACGGGGAAAACCAAAGTCAACCCAAAAGTCAACCTTGATTAACGACCCTTTTTTTCTTTTTAATCTTATCTAAATGCACATTAATCCTAGATATGTTCATACAATCGGCATACTCAAAGATCAGCGCATTCGGAAAACATTTAGGGACTTAATTGCACAACATACAAGTTTAGGGACCAAAATATAAATTCTAGAAATTATAAGGACTTAACCAGCTTTTGAGTTACCATTATGAAATTAGTCATGTTTCATGCTTCTCTGCCAAATTTCAACTCAAACGGACATCTCAAACTCATTCAATTGCATACACAAAGTTCAGGACCAAAACGCAAAGGTTTCAAACATATAACCGTCAATTTCAGTGCCCAACGGTCGGGTGTTTCGGAATAGGGATGATCCGTTCCGAAATGCGGGACCGTTCCGAAACACGTTGCGCAATATGGCCTGGCAGTGGCAAAACTGTTCCGGAACGGCTCTGCCCGTTTCGAAACGCCTAGGCCATTTCAGGCCCTCTGTTCCGAAACGGCAGAACCTGTTCCGAAACAGGCTACCCAGATTACAGAATTTTAGCTGATTTATTACACAATTGACCCATCAAACATGCTCCAAAGGCAACCAAATTATATCAGCAAGACATTACATGCATAAGGAACATAATGCCATCAACAATTCATAAACATGGCATCAAACAAGGAAAGCCCCAATTCTATAGGCATGCATCCTATATTGAAAGACCATTCAAACACCAAATCATCAAACAATCCTCATAATGGCCATTTACAAGTTCCAACAATATCAAAAGCAAAAAACCAACTTAAGGAGTCCAAAACATCTCCCAAAACAACAACATAGGTTTCTCATTGCAAAATGCCAAAAGCTAATAGTGTAAAGAAACTTTCACCATACATGAGCTTAGTTCTTCACTTGGATTCTTGACCTCTTGCTGCCCTTATATGCACTTCAATGCTCTGCATTATTGGTTTAAGAAAAGAGAGAGCGTAAGCACATAGCTTAGTGAGGAATGCTCATTTAAAACAACACAATAATGCATTTATAAACACCTTTATAACCTTAGTTCAAAACAACCTTTATCCATGCACAAAAGCATTTAAAACAAGCATACATGCTTCAAATTATTAACATGTCATATTGGCCACAAGTGATAATCATAATCTTTCCATTTCACAATACAATCAACATAAGATCCACACATGGACTTTTAATCACCATTGTGATCTTACAATTCACAAGGACCACACATGGACTTTTAACCACCATTGTGTCCTTAGCACAAGAATCGCCCATGAACTTTTAACCACCATGGTGTTCTTACAATACACAAGGTCTACACAAGGACTTTTAACCACCTTGTGACCTTAACACAAGAATCACCCATGGACTTTTAACCACCATGGTGTTCTTAAAATACATAAGGCTCAAACAAGGACTTTTAACCACCTTTGTGACCTTAACACAAGAATCACCCATGGACTTTTAACCACCATGGTGTTCTTAAAATACACAAGGCTCACATAAGGACTTTTAACCACCTTTGTGACCTTAACACAAGAACCAATCATGGACTTTTAACCACCATGTTGTTCTTAACACAAGAACCACCTATGGACTTTTAACCACCATAGTGTTCTTAACCTTTCACGAAACATCACTTGCCAATATGCAACATTTAACAACAATAATCCATTGTTTTAAAGCATTTAACAAAGCCATTAATCATCATGCATCCTTATGCAACAAAACCACATTTTATCAAATGTTCAAAACAAGGATCTCTTACCTTGAGCATCCTTCAACACATGGCTTATAAAACCAGCAAATAAACATGCTAAAGTATGCTTTCAAAACAGAATTTAAAACATGCAAACAATCACATTGCACTCAACCAACTCATGGTTCATCAACAAGAGAGTTTTTCCGAAAACTTACTCTTGAGCTTAGCAAAGTTGTTTAGACTTAAACTAAGCTCCCAAACCTTCAAAACATTGGTTTCAAAGCTGAAAACCAAAATCCACTCACCGATTCCGTTTCGCCACTTGCCGAAACACCAATCAAGCTTCCGGATCAACACCACGAGGATCCGAAGATGTCTCCCCTGTTTTAAACACATCAAAACAGCAGATTAATGCACCATCATGCATTAATATCCTCAACCAAGACACCTAAACTCGCTGCTCACATCAACACTCACATTTCGGCTACCAAACACAACCGGAATCACATCCAAACATCTCTACAACACTACCCAGCCAAGATCCATCAATTCCAAACATTCATAAACCTCAATTAACATCCAAAATGGATCTCATCACGTCCTTATACCTCCAGCTATAGCAGAACATCAAGATCACTCCAAAAACCACCAAAAACTTAAACAAAACTTAGGAAAATCAACCTATTCGGGATTGCATTGATTAAACCTCAATTTCTCATCAATTATACATCCATTTTACATCAAAAACACATCTCAAAACAATGCCCAATCAGATCATACGAATTTCATCAAAATTAAAGCAAATCTTGCATTTTAAAGCCAAGATCAAGAACTCAATTGCAAAACCTTTAATAAAACATAATTCAAGGATTGAGAACTTGGGAATTTCAGTAAAGAACTGAGAATTTAGAGGAGAAGGACGTTCATACCTCTAAACTTGAGTTTCTCCCTTTTTGGAACCAAGATTCTTGAAAATCCAATAAGCAAATGCTAAGGTTTTGTTGTAGAAATGATTAGAGATCAAAAGGAAGTTGAAATCTCATCTTTGAATGTCAAATCAGAGGGAAATTTGCTGGAGAAAAGTGTTTGGGTTGAGAGAAAAGTTGAGAGAAAACAAAATGGAAAATTTGAGAAAGTTAGTTAAAAATAACAAAATATCTTCTTCCCTCCCTTTTTACCTTAAATAAAACCATTAATAAAATTGATTAATATTCAGAAAAATCTGGAGAAACTCTTTTGGGTAAATAGCTCCTTAAAGATTCAAAGTTTCAATCCTTTTTAAAACAGTCACCCAGTTTTCAAAAATTACATTTTGGTCACTAACCCAAAATGTCACTCTTCCAAACCTCATTTTGTAAAATTGATTTCACCTTTCTCTTATATATAATAAAAGAGAATTTTAAGACATTTTTTCCATATTTTTAATGCAACCCGAACTAGGCTTTCCTAAATTCACCCTTTTACATTCGAACCGCAACCCGACCGGTCCGGTCCAAACCCAAAACTTCTAAGCCCAAAATTGGGGTGTTATAACTCTCCCCCCCTTAAGAAATTTCGTCCTCGAAATTTACCTGAAGGAAAGAGGTACGAAAACTGCTTCAACATGTCATCCTTCCGCTCCCACGTGGCTTCTTCAACCCCACGATGTTTCCACAACACCTTTACCAACTCGATGGTCTTGCCACGAAGAACCTTACTATCCGAATCCAGAATCCTCACTGGTTCCTCATCATAGGTCAAATCCGGATTCAATTCCACTTCTTCCACAGGCATCACATGTGAAGGATACGATCTATACTTCCGAAGCATAGAAACATGAAACACATCATGGATCTTCTCCAACTCTTGCGGTAACCTCAACTTATACGCAACAGGACCCACACGCTCAACCACCTCGTATGGTCCAATGAACCTAGGGCTCAACTTACCCTTTCGGCCAAACCTCATCACCTTTTTCCAAGGCGAAACCTTCAAAAACACACGGTCACCCACCGCATACTCAATCTCCTTACGCTTCAAATCCGCGTAAGACTTTTGCCGATCAGAAGCTGCTTTCAAACGCTCACAAATGAGCTTCACCTTCTCGGTGGTTCCCTTCAACAAAGCTGGCATCGAAACCAACTTCTGTCCCGTTTCAGCCCAACACAGAGGAGTCCTACACTTCCTCCCGTACAAAGCCTCATAAGGTGCCATTTGAATACTGCCTGATAACTATTGTTATAAGCAAACTCCACCAAAGGCAAATGTTTCTCCCATGAGCCCTGAAACTCAATCACGCAGCACCTCAACATATCCTCCAAAACCTGGATAACACGCTCAGACTGACCATCCGACTGAGGATGATAAGACGTACTGAAATTCAACCGTGTACCCAAAGCTTGATGCAAACACTGCCAGAAACGCGATGTAAACCTCAGATCCCTATCTGACACAATCGACTTAGGCACACCATGCAGCCGCACAATCTCAGCAATGTACAGCTCCGCAAGCTTATCCAAAGAATACGTAGTATGCACAGGAAAGAAATGCGCACACTTCGTTAGGCGATCCACAATCACCCACACCGAACTCTTCTTCGATGGCGACAAAGGTAAACCAGATACAAAATCCATAGTAATCCTTTCCCACTTCCACTCAGGAATTCTCAATGGTTGCAACAAACCTGACGAAAACTGATGCTCAGCCTTAACTCGCTGACACACCATGCACTTGCTTACAAACTCAGCAACATCCTTCTTTAGACCCACCCAATAGTACTCATCATGAAGATCACGGTACATCTTAGTACTACCAGGGTGCATAGCAAAAGGACTACTATGACCTTCAGTCAGAATAGCACGCCTCAAATCAACATCATTGGGCACTACTATCCGACTCCCAAAACACAACACTCCATCATCACTAAAACAGAAATCCGAAGGCCTACCCTCCGCAATATCCAGAACATGCGGTACCAAGGAATCATCCAACAACTGCTTTTCCTTGATCAACTGAACCAAAGATGGTTTCACTTGCAACTCAGCCACAAGATCACCATCACGCGAAATACTCAAACTGGCAAACATAGCCCTCAACTCAACAGCTACCTTCCTACTCAAGGCATCCGCTACAACATTAGCTTTTCCAGGGTGATACTCGATCGTCAAATCATAATCCTTGAGCAACTCCACCCAACGTCGCTGTCTAAGATTCAACTCCTTCTGAGACATCAGATACTTCAAACTCTTGTGATCCGTGTACACAGTACACTTCTCACCATACAGATAATGTCTCCAGATCTTCAAAGCAAAAACCACCGCAGCCAACTCGATGTCATGCGTAGGATAATTGCGCTCATGCACCTTCAACTGCCATGATGCATAAGCCACCACCTTACCCTCCTGCATCAACACACATCCCAAACCAACATAGGACGCATCACTATACACCACAAACTCTTTCCCTTATTCAGGTTGAACTAAGATAGGAGCTTGTGTCAAAGCTGCCTTAAGCTTCTCAAAAGCCTGCTGTCTCGCTTCTGTCCACTCATACTTAACATCCTTCTGCAACAACTTTGTCAAAGGTGCAGCAATCTTCGAAAACTCATCCACAAACCTTCGGTAGTATCCTGCCAATCCAAGGAAACTACGAACTTCATGAACAGACTTAGGAACCTTCCAATTCATCACCGCCTCAATCTTCTGAGGATCGACGCAAATTCCTTCAGCAGAAACCACATGACCAAGAAACACCACTTCTCTAAGCCAGAACTCACACTTGCTCAGCCTAGCATAAAGCTGATTCTCCAACAAAGCTTGCAGCACAATTCTCAGATGCCCTTCATGCTCCTCCTCAGTACGTGAGTACACGAGGATATCATCAATGAACACCACAACAAACTTATCCAGGTATTCATGAAATACACGATTCATCATGTCCATGAAAGCTGCAGGAGCATTTGTCAAACCAAACGGCATCACAAGGAACTCATAATGCCCATACCTCGTCCTGAAAGCTGTCTTTGGCACATCCACATCCTTCACCTTCAACTGGTAATACCCTGACCTTAATTCAATCTTAGAGAACACAGCTGCTCCCTGAAATTGATCAAAAAGATCATCAATTCTCGGCAATGGATACCGATTCTTGATAGTCAACTTGTTAAGCTGACGGTAATCAATGCACATTCTCATAGTGCCATCCTTCTTCTTCACAAACAAGACCGGCGCACCCCAAGGTGACACACTCGGCCGAATGAAACCACGATCAAGCAACTCTTGCAATTGCGTCTTCAGCTCTTTCAACTCTTTAGGTGTCATTCAATAAGGAGTAATGGACACTGGAGTTGTGTTTTCATACAGCTCAATCCCAAACTCCACCTCACGATTAGGAGGCAATCCAGGCAACTCCTCCGGAAACACACCAGGAAACTCTCGCACAGTCTTAATATCTTGCACACGCAACTCCTTAGAGCTAGGATTCATCACAAAGGCTAGGTAAGCTTCACAACCTTGCCTCAGCATCCGGCTCGCCTCCAATGTAGACACCACATTGGCAAGAAACTTCACATTCTCACCAACCACAACCACCTCATAATCATCCGCAAGTTTCAACGAAACTCGCTTATTCACACAATCCACTACAGCATGATGCTCAACAAGCCAATCCATACCAAGGATTACATCAAAACCATAGAAAGGCAATTCCATAAGATCAACATGAAAAACATGATCTTGCACAACCAAAGGACATCTTCTATAAAGCTTTCGAGTCACAACAATCTCACCAAAAGAACTAGTGACACGCATACCAACATCCAAAGACTCAACAGGCAAACCAAGCAATTCAGCATGCTCACGCAAAATGTATGAGTGCGTAGATCCAGAATCAATCAAGGAAAGTAATGACAAGGACTGCAAAGTAAAAGTACCTGCGATCACATCCGTGTCATTCCTCCCCTCCCTCTGAGCAAACACTCTAGCCTGGCCACCACCCTCAGGCTAAACAGCTACAACATGAGCCACATTCCGTCCACCCTCTTCTCTCCGCTGGAAGTTACCACGGCCGCGCCCACGACCTCTCTGTGGTGCAACAACTACAGGACCACGCCCTTGGCCACCAGCCAACATAGGACACTCTCTCCTCATATGATCCGTAGATCCACAGTTCCAACACGAATTACCAGCTGCCACAACAGGAGCTTGCACCTCCCTCACAGCTCGAGGACAATCACGTTTCATATGGCCACGCGATCCACATGTCCAACATGCGTTCGGTTCAGCTCTTGCCTTGCCTCCCTGAGCAGGCGCACCACCACCTCGCTTAGCCGAAGGCTGATACTTCTGATCACGTCCCCTCTTATTCCGTCCACCACCGGAACTATACTCAGCAACTCGCTTACCAGCACCAGAACCAGCACTTCTAGATGATAAACCCAAATTCATCTCAATGTCCTTTGCTCTCCCAACCAGCACATCAAAATCATTATACTCAGCAGCTAGCATATACGTCTTTACTTCCGTCACCAAACCATAACGGAACCTTTCACACCTCTCCCGCTCATCAGGAACAAGCTCAAGTGCGTATTGACTGAGTCGGACAAACTGAACCTCGTACTCAGCTACAGACATGCTCCCTTGGGTAAGAGACATAAATTCTCTCTTCTTCTCATCTAGGTACCTCACACCCAGATATCTCCTCTTGAACGCGTTCTGAAAGAACGTCCAAGTTACATCAGCTTCCTCCATTCCAGAGATAGAGGTTGTCCACCAAGTATAAGCATCGTCCTGCAACAACGATACCACACAGCCCAGCTTCTGCACATCAGTGCAATTCATTTTCCCCAAGATTCTCTTGGTACTTTCCAGCCAAGACTCAGAACCTTCAGCAGACAAACCCCTGAACTCAGTCCCTCCCAGACTGCGCAAACACTCCAAAGGTAGTCTAACTCCAGCATCTCCCTGATGCCCAGCTCCTTGAGCTCCAGCTACCGCTGCTCGAAAAGCTCCAGCAATGGCTTGAACCAGCATTGTCATGTCAGGAATAGCTTGTCCCTGACCAGCTTCAGGTCCAGCGACCCCAGCATCAGCACCAGCAGCAGCTCCTTCACCCCCAGCACCACCACCACCAGGTGGAGGAGGTAAATCCACCACATTTTCAGCATTCTCCTCATTCTCATTTTGAGCCATAGCTCGCGTATTAACCCTCAATTCTCTACGAGGTGCCATTCACTTTAACAATGCAATCACAATGCAATAAACAAAGTCAGGCCCAGCAAGGTAAGCAATCCAAGTACTCAAGCTCATTTCCAATTAAAAACAACATCATTTCATTAGCTTTGATTTGGCAATGGGTCCCTCTATCATGCTTCACCACAGCATACATCACAATTGTAACATACTTACAATTCACACAACATGCTTTCATTCTACAAGCATACAAAGCATACATACATTAATCACCCACATAATCATTCCCAAATACTCGAGAACTCAGCTCTGATACCACCAAATGTAACCCCCTTAACCCGGCCTAGACGGTTGACCCGAATTAAGAAGTTTACACGGGGAAAACCAAAGTCAACCCGAAAGTCAACCTTGATTAACGACCCTTTTTTTCTTTTTAATCTTATCTAAATGCACATTAATCCTAGATATGTTCATACAATCGGCATACTCAAAGATCAGCGCATTCGGAAAACATTTAGGGACTTAATTGCACAACATATAAGTTTAGGGACCAAAATGTAAATTCTGGAAATTATAAGGACTTAACCAGCTTTTGAGTTACCATTATGAAATTAGTCATGTTTCATGCTTCTCTGCCAAATTTCAACTCAAACGGACATCTCAAACTCATTCAATTGCATACACAAAGTTCAGGACCAAAACGCAAAGGTTTCAAACATATAACCGTCAATTTCAGTGCCCAACGGTCGGGTGTTTCGGAACAGGGATGATCCGTTCCGAAACGCGGGACCGTTCCGAAACACGTTGCGCAACATGGCCTGGCAGTGGCAAAACTGTTCCGGAACGGCTCTGCCCGTTTCGAAACGCCTAGGCCATTTCAGGCCCTCTATTCCGAAACGGCAGCACCTGTTCCGAAACAGGCTGTCCAGATTGCAGAATTTTAGCTGATTTATTACACAATTGACCCATCAAACATGCTCCAAAGGCAACCAAATTATATCAGCAAGACATTACATGCATAAGGAACATAATGCCATCAACAATTCATAAACATGGCATCAAACAAGGAAAGCCCCAATTCTATAGGCATGCATCCTATATTGAAAGACCATTCAAACACCAAATCATCAAACAATCCTCATAATGGCCATTTACAAGTTCCAACAATATCAAAAGCAAAAAACCAACTTAAGGAGTCCAAAACATCTCCCAAAACAACAACATAGGTTCCCCATTGCCAAATGCCAAAAGCTAATAGTGTAAAGAAACTTTCACCATACATGAGCTTAGTTCTTCACTTGGATTCTTGACCTCTTGCTGCCCTTATATGCACTTCAATGCTCTGCATTATTGGTTTAAGAAAAGAGAGAGCGTAAGCACATAGCTTAGTGAGGAATGCTCATTTAAAACAGCACAATAATGCATTTATAAACACCTTTATAACCTTAGTTCAAAACAACCTTTATCCATGCACAAAAGCATTTAAAACAAGCATACATGCTTCAAATTATTAACATGTCATATTGGCCACAAGTGATAATCATAATCTTTCCATTTCACAATACAATCAACATAAGATCCACACATGGACTTTTAATCACCATTGTGATCTTACAATTCACAAGGACCACACATGGACTTTTAACCACCATTGTGTCCTTGGCACAAGAATCACCCATGGACTTTTAACCACCATGGTGTTCTTACAATACACAAGGTCTACACAAGGACTTTTAACCACCTTGTGACCTTAACACAAGAATCACCCATGGACTTTTAATCACCATGGTGTTCTTAAAATACACAAGGCTCACACAAGGACTTTTAACCACCTTTGTGACCTTAACACAAGAATCACCCATGGACTTTTAACCACCATGGTGTTCTTAAAATACACAAGGCTCACACAAGGACTTTTAACCACCTTTGTGACCTTAACACAAGAACCAATCATGGACTTTTAACCACCATGTTGTTCTTAACACAAGAACCACCTATGGACTTTTAACCACCATAGTGTTCTTAACCTTTCACGAAACATCACTTGCCAATATGCAACATTTAACAACAATAATCCACTGTTTTAAAGCATTTAACAAAGCCATTAATCATCATGCATCCTTATGCAACAAAACCACATTTTATCAAATGTTCAAAACAAGGATCTCTTACCTTGAGCATCCTTCAACACATGGCTTATAAAACCAGCAAATAAACATGCTAAAGTATGCTTTCAAAACAGAATTTAAAACATGCAAACAATCACATTGCACTCAACCAACTCATGGTTCATCAACAAGAGAGTTTTTCCGAAAACTTACTCTTGAGCTTAGCAAAGTTGTTTAGACTTAAACTAAGCTCCCAAACCTTCAAAACATTGGTTTCAAAGCTGAAAACCAAAATCCACTCACCGATTCCGTTTCGCCACTTGCCGAAACACCAATCAAGCTTCCGGATCAACACCACGAGGATCCGAAGATGTCTCCCCTATTTTAAACACATCAAAACAGTAGATTAATGCACCATCATGCATTAATATCCTCAACCAAGACACCTAAACTCGCTGCTCACATCAACACTCACATTTCGGCTACCAAACACAACCGGAATCACATCCAAACATCTCTACAACACTACCCAGCCAAGATCCATCAATTCCAAACATTCATAAACCTCAATTAACATCCAAAATGGATCTCATCACGTCCTTATACCTCCAGCTATAGCAGAACATCAAGATCACTCCAAAAACCACCAAAAACTTAAACAAAACTTAGGAAAATCAACCTATTCGGGATTGCATTGATTAAACCTCAATTTCTCATCAATTATACATCCATTTTACATCAAAAACACATCTCAAAACAATGCCCAATCAGATCATACGAATTTCATCAAAATTAAAGCAAATCTTGCATTTTAAAGCCAAGATCAAGAACTCAATTGCAAAACCTTTAATAAAACATAATTCAAGGATTGAGAACTTGGGAATTTCAGTAAAGAACTGAGAATTTAGAGGAGAAGGACGTTCATACCTCTAAACTTGAGTTTCTCCCTTTTTGGAACCAAGATTCTTGAAAATCCAATAAGCAAATGCTAAGGTTTTGTTGTAGAAATGATTAGAGATCAAAAGGAAGTTGAAATCTCATCTTTGAATGTCAAATCAGAGGGAAATTTGCTGGAGAAAAGTGTTTGGGTTGAGAGAAAAGTTGAGAGAAAACAAAATGGAAAATTTGAGAAAGTTAGTTAAAAATAACAAAATATCTTCTTCCCTCCCTTTTTACCTTAATTAAAACCATTAATAAAATTGATTAATATTCAGAAAAATCTGGAGAAACTCTTTTGGGTAAATAGCTCCTTAAAGTTTCAAAGTTTCAATCCTTTTTAAAACAGTCACCCAGTTTTCAAAAATTACATTTTGGTCACTAACCCAAAATGTCACTCTTCCAAACCTCATTTTGTAAAATTGATTTCACCTTTCTTTTATATATAATAAAAGAGAATTTTAAGACATTTTTCCATATTTTTAATGCAACCCAAACTAGGCTTTCCTAAATTCACCCTTTTACATTCGAATCGCAACCCGACCGGTCTAGTCCAAACCCAAAACTTCTAAGCCCAAAATTGGGGTGTTACATTATATATGGAATTGCCTTGATCTAAGATATAGAGATGTAAAGTGTCCAGAAGTCCTATATTTCATACACTTTCCAACTCTTATTATGATTGATTTTAAGCACATTTTAGGCATAAGTAGGTTCATGCATATCATTTTACAGTATTTCATTGTTCTGCCGAACTTTATAACTTATCATTTATTTGGAGAACAAGAGATACTGTTTTAGTGTATTCTTGCTTTAGGAACTAACAACTGAACGAGGGAACCGAGGAGTGGAGGACACAACACTGAGGAGCAAACCCAGAAGTTGTACTGAAGCAGTTCCAGTTGAAGACAAGTTGCTGCCGAGAACCTGCCGAGTAGAGTTGCCGCCAACCTTGCTGCCCTCAGCAGCGGACTAGGGAAGTTGGGAGAACTGGAGCGCGATTTTTAGAGCAAAAACTCTTGAATCTATCACCGGCGTAAATATGATTTTCTGACCTATGTAGCAGCGGCTAGGGCTGCCGAAGCAAAATTCCCAAGTTTACTTGCGGGCTAAGGCAAATGAGGAAGAGTCCATATTCCAAGCAAACAAGTCGGCATTTAAAGCTATATTAAAGAAGAAAAGCTATTTTAGAGGACTTCTACTTCAATGAGGAATTAACCTAGTTTTGAGTCTATAAATACCCAATGTACTTCTAATTTAAACCATCATATGTTTTCTATAGACTCTTCTTGTGTTCTTCTCTGATGCCATGTTCTAAATTCTATTTGGGTGAGGGTTATGTTGTAACTAGAGTGAAACAGTTGTCTTAGGTTTTTGAGTTATTTCTTCAATAAAATATTCCAAGTTTACTTAATCCATTGTTCTTCATTCTTTCAATCTTTCTGCACCAGTCGTTTGAGAGAATCTATTTGTCGGGCACGAAAGTGCAAGGCTCACGAAAGGTTAAGTACGGTCACAACGTGAGGCGTGACTAACTTGGTTCCACACTAGTCCACAAGTTTCAGCGGCTAAAAGGGATCACTAACCGAGTTGACTGACTTGGTTCCACACTAGTCCTCAAGTTAGCAATCTCGAGCATCCTAACCTAGAAATAGGAGGGATCACTGTCGACTATCATGCCAAACTTGGAGTATCTGCCAGACTTGCCGCCATGACGTCTTTCCATTCCACCTGCCGAGATAGTACACACCTCTGTAGTGGCAGTGACCTGCTGCGGCCGAATGACAAGGTCGTAGTTTGCCGCCCGACGTACCCGCCGAGGCAGCATATTATGGGAGCAAAGGATAACTCATACTTATTACAATGCAATTTTTCACACTAAGTGGCAGCATAACCATGCCCGTTCTATTAACCTGATTCACCTCTTTTTTATTATTTGCGCTTTTATTTACTTTTCTATCTCAATCAATCATTCACTTGTTCTTTTACTTTACCATTGTGCAGGAACTACGAAACGAGAGAAGCTAACCAGTCCTCGTGGGATTCGACATCTTATATACTATAACTTGACAGGAGTGTGCACTTGCGCTCTTACAAAAAGGGAACACATACACGCCCTACAAGAGACCATTGATTAATTGAGTCGTACCATAAAAACATTATTGAGGAAAAAAGAACAATTATTATTCTTAATAATAATCTCAAAACCAATCTTGTCCAAACAAGAAAATGAAATAATGTTTTTAGTCAAACTAGGTACAAAATAACAATCCTCTAAATCTAAATCAAGTCCACTAGATAGTGACAAAGTATATGTTCCTATAGCTAATGTAGCAACTCTTGCTCTATTTCCCACCCATAGGTCCACATCTCCTTTTGCCAATTTTCTACTTCTTTTTAGTTCCTGTACAGAAGTACAAATGTGTGAACCACAACCGGTATCTAATACCCAAGAAGTAGATGTTGATATATTAATATCAATAACATAAATACTTGATACGGACTGTCCATTTTCTCTTGCCTTCTTGATGTCCTCAAGATAGATAAGGCAATTTCTCTTCCAATGTCCATCATTGTTGCAATAGAAACACTTTCCTTCTTTTGAAACTCCTCCTTTGGGTTTCAATGTAGCTTTTTATTTGTTGAGCTTTGGTTTTGCCTTGGTGTTGGGCTTTCTTTTTCTGTTATACTTTCGGACCATCAAAATAGGTTTGCAACCAACCTTATTCATGTTGTTCTCTATTGTTCTTAACAGACCAAGCAACTAGGACAACGATTTGTTAATTTTATTCATATTAAAATTAAAAACAAACTAATTAAAACTATCCGGCAATGATTGCAGGATAACATCAGTAGCCAATTCAACACTTAGAGGGAAGCCCAAATTTTCAAGGGTCTGAATATACCCTATCATTTTGAGAACATGAGTTCCCACTAGAGTTCCATCCAACATTTTGCATCGAAACAAAGCCTTAGAGGTCTCATACCTCTCTTAACGAGGTTGACCCTCAAATAATTCTTTGAGATTTTTAACCATCTCATAAGGAACTATGTCCTCATGTTGCTTCTAAAGCTCAGGGGTCAAGGTCGCAAGCATCAAGCATCCGACATCTACCATGTCATTTGAGTATTTTTCAAAGGCTTCCCTTTCACCTTTAGAGGCATCATTCGTTATCCTTTTAGGGACAAGTTTTTCGATGATTTGCAGTTTTCGTTCTTGCTTAAGGACAATCTTTAAGTTACGGAACCAATCAAAGATGTTCAAGGCATTCAATTTGTCCTTCTCAAGGACGGATCACAATGATAATGTGTTTGAGTTTGCCATAAAATATACAATGATAAAATATGATTTATAAGTACATTTTATCATGTTTATAAAGAATTTACATTCCCATTATTAAAAACCCTCAAAATTGAAAAACTTACTAAAAGTATTTCTAGTGGGTAAGGATCCATATTTCATTTCATCCTAGGTCAGCTTTTGCTTTACTCCTAGAATTTAATTATTTAGGTAAGCAACACTTGCTAATTACATCTAATGTAATTCCTATATTTGGTGAACAACTATTGTTCATAATCATCTCATGATTATCCAAATCATTAGTCTAGGTTTCTAATCTCATTAGAACAACTAGTTTAACCAATATTGCAACCAGTGAATATCACTTTCTTATTCTTCGCGTTTAACCAAGATAAATATAAGTATTTTGCGTTGGCAAAACCTACATGGTACCGATCGAGGTTTTAACGAGGGCTAATATTGGATGAATCGTTTTTGTTGAATATGAAGGGTTTTTGTTAAATTATTCTCACCATTCTATCATGATCTAATCAATTATCATCATACTAAAAACATACATTGTATCACATACATGTAAAGCAGTGAATATAAATGCAATGGTTATTAGGGGTGTTCATTGTCGGGCACTCGGTTTTCGGGTACTCGAAAAATCAGGTACCTAGTTCATCTGGATACCTACTTTACTAGCCTGTGTCTCGGCCCGTTACACCCGGGTCCTGAAAAATTGGGTACCGGGTACCCGATTTATATTTCTTTATTTTTTTAATTCTAAAATTTGAAAAAAAAAACATATTAAACACAAAAATATTTTTGAAAAGTTTTAAACTTAAAAATTAAAAGTATATAATACAAACATAGAAAGAATTTAGGGATTTAAATTTAGTTTTAGAGTATAAATATTAAGAAACTTAAAATAAAAATATAATTTAAAATATAAAAAAATATATATTAAAAATTATCGGGTCGGGTCGGGTACCCGGTAAGGAAAAACTTCCAGCCTGTGTCTCAGCCCGTGTCTGGGAAAAATTATCGGGTTGGGTAATTTTTTTATAAGATTACCCGGGATTTTTAGGTTCGGGTCGTCGGATCGGATCAATCGAGTCGATATTTTTTAACACCGCTAATGGTTATATCTGTTAAAACTAAGGTGGCCCATCCCAAGCCAATGGGAGAACCAAAATACTAAAGATAGAACTTGCTTCTCAAGCATCTAATTCACCTTTGGTCGGCCCATCATTCTGCTCCTTTGATTCACGCTTTCTCCGCAAATATTACAATTTTTCAGAAATTCGTTTTACATACGAGGGAGTAAGATGAGAAGAGAATTACAATAGAAAAAAGAAAGGCACGACACGCAAGCCGTATTTATATAAAACCAAAATGAATGGGCTATAACCATGCATTTCAAACACCGTGCAAATCAAACATAACATCGACGCGATTTATTATTGAGGTCTTGACAGATTGTCTCTACGTAGGGGTCAAGGGGTGAAGCCCCTTGCGGGGGTTTAAGGGGGCGGATCAATTACCATCATACTAAAAACATACATTGTATCACATACATGTAAAGCAATAAATATAAATGAAATGGTTATAGCTCTTAAAATTAAGGTGGTTCATCCCAAGCCAATGGGAGAACCAAAATACTAAAGATAAAACTTGCTTAAAGATCTTCATCTTAATAGCTTTGTAAAAACCTCATGATTTGATATCTTTTATCAACATTATCGCTTTTTTTAGGATTTCAAAATTCACGAGGTTTTTACTTGAACAAATCTTTGTTACTTTCCCTACACGTTATCTATAGACTAACCATTATTCTATAACTATCACATATATATGTTAACGCTTAACATCCGAAAATCCTAACATACTTGTGACTAACTCTTTAATCACTTGGAACAATCGATTTAATTTATTCATATTAGGCGTAAAATGATCTAATGCGTGAAAATATCATATATTCGTAAAAAATTGAATAAATCCTAATCTAATAACATGCATCTCATATAAAAGCACCATCCAAGTATTTAAGTCCAAATTTGTATCGTACAAGTGTCTCTGATACCACTATTAAGAAACGCCGGTACACCCCATGACGCAACAAAAAATTATCCAACAAATTCCGCCAATGATCCATGTACAAGGGACGAATTTGGGGTGAATATAGATGAAATATTACCTTAATAAATATGGTATCTTGATATCTTTAGGGAGTTAGCATAAACCAAATTGAATTCGAGTCGTCATAATAGCGTTCCGACTTCTTCGCAGTCCACCCGAAGAAAATAAACAATTTTTTCTCTTCTCTAACTGTTAAAGAGGTTTTCCGAAAAAAACATACTTTGGCTGCTAGACCTTATGCCTCTATATAGCATTCAAAAACCTAATTCTAATTAAATTTAGATTCATTAAATATATAATATATTTAACCGAATATAATTAAATATGTAGAATCTGATTCTACTTTATTTTGAATTCATTAAATATACAGTATATTTAACTAAATACAATTAAATATGTAGAATCTGATTCTACTTTAATTAGGTTTATTTAGGGATATATATATTAATAGTGTTTGATAATTTCAATAATTATCTAGTATTAATATATATATATAAACGAGATTATCTATAATCACAATAATTCTAATATTACAAGCAATGAGTGACATCTAGCAATACATCATTGCTACCTAAGTTACATGAAGTCGTGGTTCGACTTTACCTTTTTTCCGTGATTAACTTCTTTTATGTATTACATCTTTTTGTCCTTATATCTAGATCAAATACAAGTCATTGATTAGTCACACTTGTACAATCCATCAAATGATGTGAGAATGGCATCGAATGAAATAAATATGAAAGATATAATAAAAAGGATTAAATAAAAAAGAAAGTTAAAGAACAAATCTAAAAAAATTTAGATTTTAAGAAGTTGGCGGCAAGGAAGATGATGAAGATAGTGGTGTCTTAGTAACCCTCTTGATCGCGATTGATCAAGCAAATTTCATGATAGGCTCTAACCGACCCTCCTAATCGTAATTGACTAGACATCTCAGAGTGTGAAGATGGCTTTTCTACGAAACTTAGAAGGAAATCGTGTTGAAGACAAGCTTCGAAGGCACAAGCAACAATACTTGCAAAAATGTTCTCAATAACATTTATTCACAAAAAGATTCAAGTTATTATTTTTACAAGTGAAGAGGCTGCCCCTTTTATAGTTTAAAGGAGATACTATCATTCCTTAAAAGATAGCTAATCAACACCTAAAAATCAACTAATTAAAAGAGATCTTTAAAACCAACACTTGAATAGCTACAATAAAAAGAAAAATATAAATTAAACCTAAAGAAAGCTTAGAAGGAATCCCCTAAAATCAGCCTATGGATAGCTAATTAAAAAGGATCTAATGGAATAATTTAAAATAATAACAATTTTGGTCAAATCATTATAATCCAGCTTTGACTTATTCCAATGTGCTTCATAATTTCGAATTGGTATTTTTACATGCGTTGTCTTCATTAAATGGTTGTAACTTGAGCCCCCGATGTCGGATTGATGCATTTCAAAGTGTGTTGGAAAGCTAAGAGTCCGAGTCACAAGTTTAAAGAAGACTTTATGGTCCAAATATACCTGTATCCCAATTAAAAAGTTGAAATAATTCGACTGAATTTCTAAACTTGCAATTAGGCCTATTTAAACATGTATCACATATGCATGTGTTTACTGCTTTGGAGTTTGAGGTCTGGGGATGTGGTTTCGATGCAACTGTAATTGTGGAGGGGAGATTTTTTTGGGGTGTGTTACCTGTTGGGAGAAGGAAGAGGAGAAAAAGAAAAAAAAAGGCGTGAGAGAGGAGAGAGAAAAATATTAATTTTATAATAAAAAAGTTAACAGCACCATCAGCTTCTTTTAACGGTAACTAACGACAATAAAAGCTCGGTGATTGTAATGAAAGTTTTAAAAGTTCACTGACCATATTAAAAGCGCCCTAAAAATTCGGTGATCATCAGTGTAGTTTACATTAATAAAAAAACGTCTAAGTCACTACTTTATTTCAATAAATCTCAATATTTTTCATATATTAATTCTTAAACTCAAAAATATTTTTTTTCCACCGATAAGCTTGTAGCCTTCATTTACATTGAAATAAATATATAGCCTTTGTCACATGGACGGAGGCCCCCCACCCAGTATATATATATATATATATATGGGATGGGATCAAGTTACACTATGTAAAACTCATTTAGTTTTACACTAATCCATAGCCATTGGATGAGTGAAATGAATGGATGAGATTAAAAGTAGGATATGGAAAGATTATCACTTGGGAAAAAAAGTAAGGAGTTAATCTCATCCATTCATTTAACCAATCTAATGGCCATAAATTAGTGTAAAACTAGTTGAGTTTTACATAGTGTAACTTGATCCTAACCCTATATATATATATATATATATATATGGGATAGGATCAAATTATACTGTGTAAAACTCTCTAAGTTTTACACTTTTTTTGGATCGTTGGATGAGTGAAACGAATGGATGAGATTAACAGTAAAATATGTGAAAATTATCACTTGGGAATTAAAAATACGAAGTTAATCTCAACCATCCATTTCCCCCATCCAACGATCTAAAAAAGGTGTAAAACTTAAAGAGTTTTACACAGTGTAAGTTAATCCTAACCCTATATATATATTACGTTTATGATGTAGAATTTTTTGAAAAAAAATAAATCATTCGCACATTTGCTCCCCTCACATTTTAAATACTTAAATTTATTCTCTATCTCAAATCTTGGCTCTGTCATTATGTTTGATTTATACTTGTATTAATGTACACTTGTTTGTTATAGCTTAACAAATATCTTAGATTCAAGATGTTGGGAATGCAACAGAATTGAAAGTCAATTCTTCATTATTGATTTTTAAAAGTTTTGATCTATTAATTCAACGCATATGGAATTATTGTTAGTATTATGAAAAATTAAAATATCTATTTTAGGAACTTAATAAGTATATCAGTGAAAAAAATTATCTTAAGAGATTCGGGTTCAAATCACTTTGTCTACATGGTGTGTGCCTTGTAAAAAAGTTAAGAATATATATAAGTAGATAGTGACTTGTAATAACCTTAAAAATTGATATTTTTATATCCAATTAAAAATCAAAAGCCAGAAGTTAAAAGTTTGAAACTTTACACAAATATAATACTTGATTTTTTATTTTCACAAATGTGGTTCTTACTTTTTTTTATTTCCAGAAATATAGAACTTTCTACAATGAAAGTAAAGTCGGAGAGAATTCACACCATTTTTGAACATTGAATGACTTTTTTCAATTAAAAGAATTGAAGTCTGTAGACACCGTTTTTCGTCCGGGTCGGAATAAATTGGGCCTTCAAAAACCCATCAAACATTTGGAGTCGCCATCGATCGTTTTAGGTTGGGTACGACCGAAAACCTGAAAACTTGTCTGCATCATCACCGAGATCGTCATCGAGTTCGGGAGTCGGTTACGAGTGAGGAAGGTTATAGCACCCCCACTACGCCCAAAATTGGTACCTAAGGGTTATGGTTGTCTAAAAGGGAGACTCAAAACGGGGTTAATAGCACTACTTTATAAAAAAAAAATATGCTGCTAAAAAAATGAAAAATAATGTGGTATGATAAAAAGAAAATCAAATGCGTGGGAGAAAAGGAATTACACAAACAAAATAAATTAAATCGGAAAAAATAAAATCGAACCTAATCAAAAATTAAAATTAAATTATTAATTAGGTTCAAAATTATTCACCTAACTAGATTTAGCCAAACTAATCTAAAAGTATGACTAAAATGAAATAAACTAAAACCTAGAAAAAAAAACCTAAATGCCAACTTCCTAAAAGGAAAAGGACCAAAGATGCAAATAACCCTTAAACTTAAGGTATGCATGAATTGTCTGCCAAAAATAAAAAAAAAAGCTAATAAAAGTGGGGCCCATTCTTAAACTACATCGCAGGTAACAATCGAAAGGAAGAAAAAAGCAACTCATTATAGTTCATCTTCTTCAACAGTTTCGACTGAAACTAAAAAAAAAGTTTCATTGCATCAAACATAAATATAGTTTATTTATCTCATCTTTCATACAATCACACACCGGCTGACGCTACACATTCTCTCGGCGACAACCAAATCAGAAAAAATGTAAGTTCTAAAACACCCTTTTTCTTTCTAATTTTAAGATTTTAGAACAAAAAAAAATCCGAAAAATACCTTGCTCAAACTCCGAAATTAGCCGTTGGATTGTATTGTTCTCGGAGTATATTGGTCCCGAGGTTGTTGTAGACTCTTCCACCGTTCGGATTTGGGTAACAAAATTCCGGTCACTGGAAAAAAGTAAGAACCTTTGTACTTCTAATTTTTCTTCTGATTTCACCAACTATTGCCCTCCTCTAGATGATGGTGGATGGGGGTTTATATAGGGTTAAAATTTGGTTAGGGATATGGGGATGTGGGTAGAGTTGTAGTTGAATACAAACTTTTAAGGATAATAAAAATTTGAATTTTTTGGTGTATTATGGCTAGATTTTAGGGATTAACAAATGGGGTGATAGAGTTTTAGTTGGATTCAATTTGTTTGGGTTTAATTTTGTTTTAATATTCAAAGGAAAAAATTGGTGCGTACAGCTGCCCCTCTTTGCTTATTTCTCGGGTAAGAGGAATGGAGCAAAGACCAAAGCAACAATTTTTCCATTGAATATTAAATTTGCAAAAAAGACACCACCGTTCATCATACTGATAAAAACATGTATCTCGCTCATTTCAAGGGCGCTAGCGATGTACCCCGCTCGTCTCAAGGGCGATGAAATTCAAAAACTCATCTCTTGGTGTAATATGCACCCCGCTCGTCTCAAGGGTGTTGTAAGATGTACCCCGCTCGTCTCAAGGGCACTGGGATTCAAGAATTCATTTCTTGATGTAGAATGCACCCCGCTCGTCTCAAGGGCGCTGAAAGGTGTACCCCGCTCGTCTCAAGGGCACTGGGATTCAAGAATTCATTTCTTGATGTAGAATGCACCCCGCTCGTCTCAAGGGCGCTGAAAGGTGTACCCCGCTCGTCTCAAGGGCACTGGGATTCAAGAATTCATTTCTTGATGTAGAATGCACCCCGCTCGTCTCAAGGGCGCTGAAAGGTGTACCCCGCTCGTCTCAAGGGCACTGGGATTCAAGAAGTCATTTCTTGATGTAGAATGCACCCCGCTCGTCTCAAGGGCGCTGAAAGGTGTACCCCGCTCGTCTCAAGGGCACTGGGATTCAAGAATTCATTTTTTGATGTAGAATGTACCCCGCTCGTCTCAAGGGCGCTGAAAGGTGTACCCCGCTCGTCTCAAGGGCACTGGGATTCAATTTATCTTATATACCTGCTTGGGTGAATAATGTAAGGATGCACATGCACCTATCTTTTATGCAAAATGCCTACATGCTCCTATTCTTAAATGCATGAGACCTTTTTGCACAACATATTTTGGGTTCTCATCTTCATCCGAGTCAATCTTTGCGCAATCCTGCCCCTTCTACTTCGTTATCAAGCTTCTTACATTTCGAGATTATCATCATGGAAGGATTGATGTGTTTTTTTAAGCCTGAGTAGCATAATGAATGTCGTATATGGATAGCACAGATCCCGTCAAAAGGTTTCCACAACATCAATAAAATGCACCCATATTTAACAATAAGCAAAAGGAGACGCGAGATAATTAACGATTTCTTCTTAAAAATGGCCTAGGCCCCAAGAACGAACACGTGCTAAAAAAAAGGAGAAAGAGAAAAAAAAAGAAAGAGAATAAGAAATGCCCTCACATATCAAATTCTGGGATTTCACTGCCAATTCGTTCAAGAATCTCATTTGATTGTGGCTTCTACTAGGTGGAGCTTGAATTTTTCGACCAACATCTAAAGAGTATGAACTGTCTTCGTATTAAACAAGACTTCGAAGAGGAACTCGTCGACTGTATTTTATCTTGCGTCATTCGTTCTGAATAGTTTCCCCTTTTTTTTTACTAAGAGGGCCTTTTCAGGTTTTCACCTCTTAGTTTTTTTTTTTTTTTTTTTACCAAGAGGGCCCTTTCGGGTTTTCACCTCTCAGTTTTTTCTTTTTTTTTATACCAAGAGGGCCCTTTCGGGTTTTCACCTCTCAGTTTTTTTCTTCTCTTTTTTTTAAAAATCTCAGGCATAATATTTTTTCACCGAATCAGAATTCACAGGATTTGGTAGTTCACTTCCGTCCATCTCAGTTAAGATCAATGCTCCTCCAGAGAAAGCCTTTTTTACAACAAACGGGCCTTCCCACTTTGGCATCCATTTCCCTCGAAAATCTCTTTGCATGGGTAATACATTCTTTAATACCAAATCTCCTTCACGAAATTCCCTAGGTCGGACCTTTTTGTCATGAGCCCGGATCATTCGCTTTTGGTACATCTGTCCATGGCATATAGTTTTTAATCTCTTTTCCTCAATCAGATTTAACTGATCGTATCTAACTTGGGCCCATTCGGCTTCATCTAATTCGAGTTCCATTAAGACACGAAGTGATGGAATCTCTACTTCAATAGGTAAAACTGCCTCCATTCCGTAAACCAAGGAGAATGGAGTTGTCCCTATAGAGGTGCGTATTGACGTGCGGTATGCAAGCAAAGCAAAGGGCAACTTTTCATGCCAGTCTTTGTAAGTTAATGCCATTTTCTTGATAATTCTTTCGATATTCTTGTTAGCTGCTTCGACGGCCCCATTCATTTTTGGGCGATAGGGTGCTGACTTGTGATGTTTGATCTTAAATTGTTCACATACCTCTGTCATCATTTTGTTGTTCAAATTTAAGGCATTATCAGAGATAATCCTTTCTGGTATACCATACCGACAAATGATTTCTTTTTTTAGGAACTTGCACACCGTCGATCTTGTTACATTTGCGTACGAAGCAGCTTCCACCCATTTTGTGAAATAATCAATCATCACAAAAATGAAGCGGTGTCCATTTGATGCCTTCGGCGTAATTGGTCCGATCACATCCATGCCCCACATTGAGAATGGCCATGGGGCCGTCATAACATGAAGAGGAGATGGGGCTACATGGATTTTATTTCCGTGGATTTGACATTTATAACATTTCCGAGTGAAATTGATGCAATCCTCTGCCATAGATACCCAAAAGTATCCCAATCTCATAATCTGACGAGACATAGTGAGACCATTTGCATGAACTCCACAGATTCCCTCGTGGACCTCCTCTATTATCTTTTTTGCCTCAAGACTTTCTACACATCTGAGCAATGTTTGATCGCTCGCTCTTTTGTATAGAATTCTTCCATCTAAGACGTATCCCGTAGCCGCTCTTCGAATAGTCCTTTTGTCATTTTCAGTTGCCCCTTCAGGATATTTTTTATACTTAATGTACTGTAGAATGTCATAATACCATGGGCGATCATCCAGCTCATCTTCAATGGTATAGCAACTGGAGGGTGAATCATAAATGCTCATTTGGATTGGCATTATATCAACTTCTTTATTCGCCTTGAATGCTGCTGCTAGAGTTGCCAATGCGTCGGCCATTTGATTATCTTCTCGGGGGAAGTAATGGAAAGATATTTTCTCAAACCCTTCTATTAATTTAAGAATAAGTTTGCGGTACTTGACCAATTTTTCATCTTTTGTTTCCCACTCTCCACGGAGTTGATAGATCACCAATGCCGAATCTCCATACACTTCAAGATCTTTTATTTTTCAATGGATGGCTGCACGTAGTCCCATGATACATGCTTCATATTCTGCCATGTTATGGGTACATTCAAAGTTTAATCGACCAGTAAAGGGGTAATGATTCCCTTCTGGGGAAATCAGAATTGCACCAACACCGCGTCCAAGCGCATTTGAAGCTCCTTCGAAATTCATTCTCCATGAATTTTTAGTGGAAGATCCTTCCTCGCTAGTAGTTAAACACATTAAATCCTCATCAGGAAGGTCAAAACTCAAGGGTTCATACTCTGCTAAAGTGCGGCTTGCTAGAAAGTCTGCGATGGCACTACCCTTGATGGCTTTCTGACTTACGTATTCAATATCATATTCAGAAAGTAGGATTTGCCATCGAGCCATTCTCCCTGATAGGGCTGGTGATTCCATCATGTATTTTATGGGATCTAACTTTGCAATAAGCCATGTTGTATGGTATAACATGTACTGGCGAAGCCTACGAGTAGTCTAGACCAAAGCGCAGCATAACTTTTCGATGGAAGAGTATCTTGATTCATAATCGGTAAACTTTTTGCTGAGGTAGTAGATAGCCTGCTCTTTTCTTCCGGTTTCGTCATGTTGGCCCAATACACAACCCATGGAGTTCTCAAATACAGTTAAATACAAAATCAAAGGTTTGCCCGGTATAGGAGGAACCAATACAGGAGGGTTTGTTAAGTATTGTTTGATCTTATCAAAGGCTTCTTGGCACGCTGAATCCCACTCACTTGTATCATGCTTTCTTAGGAGACGGAATATGGGATCACATTTATCGGTTAATTGAGAGATAAACCGAGCAATGTAGTTTAGTCTTCCTAAGAAACCACGGACTTCCTTTTGAGTGCGAGGGGGTGGAAGCTCTTTAATGGCCTTGATTTTATCGGGATCTACTTCAATGCCCCGCTTGCTGACAATGAAACCCAATAATTTACCTGAAGCAACTCCAAATGTGCATTTTGCGGGATTGAGTTTCAGTTGAAATTTCCTTAAGCGTTCAAAAAGTTTTCTAAGGTTCATGATATGTTCTTCTTCGGTGTGAGACTTGGCAATCATATCATCCACATAAACTTCGATTTCTTTGTGTATCATATCGTGGAACAATGTCACCATGGCCCTCTGATAAGTTGCCCCTGCATTTTTTAGGCCGAAAGGCATCAATTTGTAGCAAAATGTGCCCCACTATGTCACGAATGTGGTCTTTTCTCTATCTTCGTGAGCCATCTTGATCTGATTGTAGCCCGAGAAGCCATCCATGAATGAAAACAAGTAATTCTTAGCGGTGTTGTCTACCAACGTGTCTATGTGTGGTAGAGGGAAGTTATCTTTAGGACTGGCTCGATTGAGGTCACGATAATCGATACACATTCGCACCTTTCCATTTTTCTTTGGTACTGGAACTACGTTAGCTACCCATTCTGGATACTTGGCCACCTGTATGAATCCAGCATCATATTGTTTCCGAACCTCTTCTCTTATTTGAAGTAACATCTCCGTTCTCATTCTTCTGAGCTTTTGTTGTATGGGTTTGCATTCTGGCTTTAACGGAAGCTTGTGCGTCACAATATTTGTATCTAGTCCAGGCATATCTTCATAAGTCCAAGCAAACACATCCTTGTACTCTTGTAGTAAAGAAACAAGACTATTTTTGGCGGTTGAAGAGATGAAAGTGCCAATATTCACTTCTCTTTTTTTTTTCCTCAGTTCCCAGATTCACTGTTTCTGTCACCTCCTGATGGGGAAGAATATGCTTATCCTCGTATTCTATCAGTCTGAGTAAATCCGGAGACAGTTCACACTCTTTATAGTTATCGTTAAATTCATGATCTCCTGAGTATACACACTGTTCAAAATCGACTCTTGAACTTGTGGCTGTGTCATTCACGAAATTGATATTTGAGGACCTGCAAATGTGTACGAGGAAATATATATTTGGAACCACAAGAAGAAGAAAAAATGTAGGATGCTTTATGACTAAGAGAAGAAAGGAGGGGAAAAAAAGAGAGAAAAAAATGATGGAAATTGTAATGGAAGGGAAATGTGCATTCATTTATTAAAAAGCAACTGATTCCTAAATGGGGCCCTTACAATAAATCCCAATGCTTTCGGGCTCAAGCAAATGGGTAAAGTTCTGAGCATTACTCTGTCAAGGTTTTAAAAACAACGGGGAGTTCTTCAGCGGTCCAATTATTCAAGACACACCCTGGTGGACATGGGCGAATCTTTGACCGATTCACTGCGATTTTATCTTCATCCCCGACTGCGTTGATGCTCAAATCTTGGATCCTTTCCAACGGCGTCGTTAAAGCTTTCTTCTTCTCAGAATAAATGTGCCCTCCGGACACAAAGGTTTCAAAAATGTGAGGGAATTGCATCGGTTCCCCTTCAATACTCTGGCCAATCAACCTAGCCATTCTTTCTTCTCTCTTCTTCAGGATCTGCTTCATCTTTTGGCGTGGGTCATGCTTGTATCCCACACCACTTCTATCGTACTTCATAACTGGCTGGAGTGCTGCATGCACTCCCTGTAAAAATTTCCCAAGGCCTTTTCCTGATCTAGCTCCCTTTCCTACCGTGAGCTTTACTCCCATCATAGTATTCCTTGAGAGCCTGGGCTTCGGGATCCTCTTCCGTTCCGCGACAAAAGTTGCATTTACAAACTCAAGTGATCGAAATGTACACTCAACTGCATTCTCATCTACATCAATGTAAGGGGCATCGGTTGATGTGGATGCAATAATGTCTTCTTCGGCGCCCACACTCACGAGGCGCCCATCGATCACAAACTTTACCTTCTGATGTAGTGTAGAAGGTACTGCTCTAGCGGCGTGAATACATGGACGTCCCAATAAACAATTGTAGGTAGGCGTGATGTCCATAACTATAAATTCCACATTGTATGTAGCTGGTCCGATTAAAAACGGGATATCAATTTTCCCAACCACCTCTCTTCTGGTTCCGTCAAATGCCCTCACTGAAGTATGACAAGGCCTCATGTGACTCTTGTCCACTGGAAGTCGATTCAAGGTGGTTATGGGCATGACATTTAAAGCGGATCCATTGTCGACTAGGACATGTGGTAGTATATACCCATTGCAATGAGTTGTTATGTGCAAAGCCTTGACAGATCCCATCCCATCAGGAGGTATCTCATCTTCGCTAAAAGAGATGAAATTATCAGCGTGTAAGTTGTTCACCAATCTGTCTAACTTTTCCACTGATACATCATTTGGGACAAAAGTTTGATTTAGCACCTTTAGGAGAGCATTTCTGTGGAGCTCTGAATTTAGCATCAAAGTTAACATAGAAATGCGTGTTGGTTGTTTATGCAGCTGTTCAACCACACTGTACTCGCTGTGTTTAATAAACTTCAGGAATTCACGTGCTTCTTCTTCTTTCACAGGTTCATTGATCTCTGGTGTTCCTCCATTCAACGGAAACTTGCCTTTTTTCTCAGCATCCCTTACTTCTATTGGTTTTAAAGGGTCAGGAGAGTAATATCTTTCGCCTAGAGTGAAGTTCCATATCTTACTAATTCCGGCGACTTCAGAATTCTCTTTCTTTGGAATAGACATGCTAGAACCATAAACCCATGGCACTTGATGATTGCTCTGGTATGGAAAAGAAGATGGAGCCTCAATCACAATTCGAGGTGGAGGCTGCTTTGGTCTTTCTTCTTTCTCTTGTGGCCAATTAATGACGAAAGGTCGTACGTAACCCTTCTTGGACGATTGTTCTGCCAGTACAAAAACATCCTTTATTTCCTGGGTTTGTTCATAGAATTCTATTTCTTTATTGTCCATCAGATTCTGGACAATCATTCTAAACTGATCACAATATTGAATTTCATGGCCTACTTCTCCATGATACTCACAGAAAATCTCTTCTCCATCCATGAAAACTTCAGGCTTAGGATCCACCAATCCTCTTTCTGCCATCTTCTTCCAAACCCATTTCAGTGGTGACAACACTTCAGATATGCTACTCTTGATCTCGTTCCCGCCATGGTCAAGCACTACATTAACCCTCGGTTCATCATGAGTTGGTAGAGGGTTGTTGGCAACATTGGGTCCTTTTGGCGTATTGACTTGAATCACATTCTGATTTATTAAGTGTTGAACTCTTCTCTTGAAAGCTGTACAATTTTCAATTGAGTGCCCTCGAAGTCCAGCATGGTAATCGCAATGCGCAGAAGGATCGTACCATGATGGGTATGGTGGTTGAAATGGTGTGAGGAAAACAGGAGACACCAACCGTTCTTGCAACAGGTTATCATATAATTCTTTGTAAGAGACGGAGATGGGTGTAAAAGATTCTTTTTTCGTGTTGGTTTTTGATGACTTAGGCTCTCGTTGTTGACTTCGTGAGCCTAAAGACGAAGTGGCAGGTTTCGAATACCCCGTAGAATATGTTACTTGTGGAGAAGATTGATAGTTCGAGTATGAATGCATGTTGTGCCCCACCATGTGGACTTCATTTTCCCTTTTCTTAGCATATGATTTCTTGGAAGCTTCAGGATCGTTAAGTTTCCCACTTTTAATGGCACGCTCAATCGCTTCACCTACTGCAACCAGATCAGCAAAGTCTCTAGTAGTGCTGCAAATAAGCTTGGCATAAAATGTGGGTTCATTCTCCAAAGGTTTGATGAAAAGAGCTGTCGTTTCTTTCTCAAGTAATGGTGGTTGGACCTGTGAAGCCATGTTCCTCCATCTTTGGGCATATTCCCGAAATGATTCTTTGCCCTTTTTTTCTATACCTTGAAGCGACAAACGATCAGGCACCATGTCCAGGACATGTTTGTACTGTTCTTTAAAAGCCCGTGCCAAATCTCTCCATGTGCTAACTTGTGTCCTACTTAGCTGATTATACCATTTCATGGCAGACCCAGTCAGACTGTCTTGAAAGCAATGAATCAGTAACTTGTCATCATTTCCATATCCCGTCATTTTGCGACAGAACATGGTGAGGTGAGTGTTGGGGCAACTTGTGCCATCAAACTTCTCAAACTCTGGCACTTTAAAATTTGGCGGTAAAATTAAATCAGGGACCAAACTCAACTCCATCACATCGGTTCCACTGAAGGCATCAATACCTTCCATGGCTTTAATCTTTTCTTCTAGGTATTTGAACTTGTCATCAACTATGTCTGGATATTTGGATTGTCCCAACCTCAGTTTTTCTAGCTCTCTTGGATCATCCAGATCAGGCACCATATGAGAAATGGTAGGATTCACCCCTATGTTGGAACTGGCTGTTCCATAAAAGTTCGGTGGATCCTTCAATCTAGTGGTAGAGAAGGTCACTCGTGGTTGTCCTTCTTGTGGTCCTCGAGGTGATGAATCCACTTCGTGGGTCTCATGCGCTTTCCCTTTTGCAGCACCTGTTAACTTGGCAAATAATTGTGACAATTTGTCGTCCATCTTGCTCAAGAGATCTTGTTGATTCCTGACCATGTCGTCTCTCAAGTTTTGTATGTCTTGAGTTACTTTTCTTGAGATAATTCAACCTGCTTAAGTCTGTCTTCCATTCTTTTAGCTTTGAAACGCGTGAAGTGTGGATGGTCAATTTGTTGATCCTCTCTTGATTGCTGGATTACTGATATTGAACCCCCATATGTTAATTAAACTTCATTTTTATTTTATTAATGCACATGACATGTATGCAATGCAATGCGGAAATGAATGAATAACGAAAAAGAACAATAAATAAGATCCAATGGCAAAAATAAACTGGATACTTAAATTATTTAATAAACTGAAAATCTCAAAACAACTAAATAATATGAATGCAAAAAAAATGTTGGTCCATCAAACTGTTTCCTAAAACAATCTCCACCTAAAGAAGAAAAAGTCCATCACATCACAGAAAAAGAATCAAGATAAAGGCCCGCTCTGACTCCTAGCTTCTCGATCTCATCCAGGAAACGAGTTAGTTCCTTCCCATAATGCGATGTGGAACCAACTCTGAGCTTTAGAACTTCAGCTTCATTGGCAAGACCAGAAATCTTCTCAGCTACCTTTCGAACTCGACTACGGGCGTTACTCATCAAGTCGTCTCTCTTCTTGACTTCACCTCTCATAACCTTCAATTTGAAGTCCCACCGATCTCTATCAGTCTTGAAAGCTTCACGAAAATCAGCGACAAGTTGCTTGTATTCTTGGAGGGAATTCTTAAGTGCCACTACTAAGTTCTTGTAGTTTTGATTCTCTTCTTGAAAGATTACCAGTTTCTTAGACGCACTTTGCAATGAATCCTCCAACTCTGACACGACATCCCTCAACTCTTGATTCTCTGTTTGGCTTTTCACAAGGTCATCCCACGTAGAATCGGAACGTTATTGCAATTTTCGCATATCTTGCAACAGAGACTTGAAATCTTTATCTCTTGCTAGAAAAAGTTTCTTGTATCGCCCAGCTTCCATTTCCTGTTCTCTAAGCTCGCGCTCCCATTCTTCAGAGGTTTTCCGCATTCCAGCAACTTTCAGCTTCCCTTGTATTTTTTGGTAAGAGGCTTGTAAACCCGTTAGGTCTTTAGCTAATTGATCCCTTTCTTTTTTTACATTTTCTAACCGGCCTTTGTAGCAAGTAGCATCCAATTCTAAATCACTGTTTTGCGCCTCTAACTTCATAATCTTCTTTTGCAGCTCTTTTTTCTCAACTTCACATTCGTGGCGTACTATCTCAACTTCAGTTGAGGCTACCTTCAAATGTTCTTCGAAGGATAGGACATTCTTTTGGTCAGGTAAAGGGATATTATCAAACCCGCGTCTAGTTCTCCAAGCCTCATAATCCAGGGTGAGCATGTGTCGAGCTTTCTCTATTCCCATTCTTTGAGGTTGAGTCCAAGCCTTTTGGATTTTTTTGAGTTGTGCCCAGAATTCTACTTTGTACGAGAAGTTGGCAGAAGCTAAACCTGCAGTTACTGGGATAAATTGCATAGATCCATATTGCCGTTGGACCATCAAAGGTGCATAACCAGTACCACCCCAAATTCCAGACAAAGGCACCCAATCATAATCTCCGCACCTGTATAGTATGTCCAAGCGTGGTAGCCAAGGAACGCACCATTTGACATCTTTATCTCTAAGGTTACGAAGAATCGAAATCCACTTGTCCTTCGTGAAGGTAGGCAATTTCCTTGTCAAGAATTCTTTTAATGGCCAATATTCATCTGTGAGTGCGCGTATGGTTGGTTTTGGCTTTTCTCCATAGTGACAGTGAAACCATACTGTGAGTAGTTGAGCGCACCCGATGAAGTGTCCTCCTCCCTTTTTCCGGCAAGCACTCAAAGATCTGAAAGTTTCTGCCAACATGGCTGGCGCTGGATTAACCTTCCTCAACTGACCAAACAAATCAATAACAGATGCCTCAATGTAGCCAAGAGATTTTGGAAAGATCACTAGACCGTAAATGCCAACAGCGAGAATATCTAGACTTTTATCTAAATCTGGATGAGATCGAAGTAAACCACGAAGGCTATTCCAGGTAACTCCCTCACTATTACCTCTTTTTTGTGTTTGTTTTTTAGCCCATGATAAACTCATACCAGTAAGTTTCATCAGCTTATCCACGAATGGGTCAGGTTTATGCGGTTTTATATACACTTTATCAGAGTTGACCCCGGTCAAATGCAGCAAAGCAGTGTACTCTTCGATAGTGGGAGTCATGTCCTCTTGGTTGAAAGTAAAACAATTTTATGATGGACACCAGAACTGCGTGAGTGCTCGAATCAACCCCAAATCAAGTTCCACACTCAACAGACATGCTATATCACCATACATGCTCTGAAATCTCAGCTTCATATTCGTATCCAGCTGGTCCCAAGTCTCTTTTAGTTCTTGCAGGTTGTTCTTTTGCAGGTGAATATGAACGTCATCACATAAAATTGATTCATGATCTGCGGTTATACTATCTCCTTTTAGTTTCTGTGTGTCTTCAGACCACTTGCGGACCTTCGCGTTATCTTCGACCTGGATGATAGACCTCTTCGACATTGTGGAAACCTTTTATTTACGAACAATTTGTTTAGACCAACACCTGTTATGTGTATGATGCATATGCAATGGATGAAAAAGAAACATGACAAAACAAAACATTGGTCAATACTTTGTATAAAAATAAAAACCAAAAGGAAGAAACATTGTTAGCACAACATACATAAACAAAAAAAAGTGTGAATTAAAAGCATGATAAAAAATGTGTGTGCATGTATGTAGGTGACCACTAACAAATTGGGTTCGTCATAGCTTTAATAGGATTGGCTCCTACGGCTCACTACATGTTGTTCATGGTTCTAAAGATGGGTACCCAAACTGTCCTTACTAACCCACTAAGGTTAGTAAGAACCCCGATCCTCACCCATTATAGGCTCCTACGGATCGAGTTCAGTTTAGGGGGGCCCACTCCTTTAAGCTTGTACGGAGGATTGACCTCTCGAAGGCAAAAAGTATGTGAACCCCGGAAGCAACACGCATTCTTGTACGGAGGATTAACCTCTCGAAGGGTAGCGATTGCAACCACTTAAGCGGGACGAAGCTCGGGTTGAGAGCTTATGATATGCTTGTGTGCGAAAGAAAATTGAACACAAGACAACCACTATTGAACAATTTCCGTAAAATACGAAAACCTTCAATTTTTGTGATCATCAATAATTCAAATTTCTTTTTTTTTAGACAACATTTACCCTTTTGTGGCTCGACTCTCTAATGTCCCCAGCGGAGTCGCCAAGCTAATCAAAAATAAATCAAATGCGTGGGAGAAAAGGAATTACACAAACAAAATAAATTAAATCGGAAAAAATAAAATCGAACCTAATCAAAAATTAAAATTAAATTATTAATTAGGTTCAAAATTATTCACCTAACTAGATTTAGCCAAACTAATCTAAAAGTATGACTAAAATGAAATAAACTAAAACCTAGAAAAAAAAAAACCTAAATGCCAACTTCCTAAAAGGAAAAGGACCAAAGATGCAAATAACCCTTAAACTTAAGGTATGCGTGAATTGTCTGCCAAAAATAAAAAAAAGCTAATAAAAGTGGGGCCCATTCTTAAACTACATCGCAGGTAACAATCGAAAGGAAGAAAAAAGCAACTCATTATAGTTCATCTTCTTCAACAGTTTCGACTGAAACTAAAAAAAAAGTTTCATTGCATCAAACATAAATATAGTTTATTTATCTCATCTTTCATACAATCACACACCGGCTAACGCTACACATTCTCTCGGCGACAACCAAATCAGAAAAAATGTAAGTTCTAAAACACCCTTTTTCTTTCTAATTTTAAGATTTTAGAACAAAAAAAAAATCCGAAAAATACCTTGCTCAAACTCCGAAATTCGCCGTTGGATTGTATTGTTCTCGGAGTATATTGGTCCCGAGGTTGTTGTAGACTCTTCCACCGTTCAAATTTGGGTAATAAAATTCCGGTCACTGGAAAAAAGTAAGAACCTTTGTACTTCTAATTTTTCTTCTGATTTCACCAACTATTGCCCTCCTCTAGATGATGGTGGATGGGGGTTTATATAGGGTTAAAATTTGGTTAGGGATATGGGGATGTGGGTAGAGTTGTAGTTGAATACAAACTTTTAAGGATAATAAAAATTTGAATTTTTTGGTGTATTATGGCTAGATTTTAGGGATTAACAAATGGGGTGATAGAGTTTTAGTTGGATTCAATTTGTTTGGGTTTAATTTTGTTTTAATATTCAAAGGAAAAAATTGGTGCGTACAAAGTCGAAATGAACACGCACCGTTTTTGAACAATGTTTTACATTGAAGTCGGATTGTAAGCCTACCGTCTTAACATATTTTTATTTTAAAAAAAGAAGAATGCACGGTGAAATTGAATTGTATTCTCACCTTCTTTACTTTTGCTGTAGTAAATATTATAGACTTGGAAATAAAAACAAGAATGCCATATTTTTTGGGGAAATCCCCTGCAATATTGGTGCCATTTCCCCTTAAAAGTTGGATTGAAAAATATTTTTTTATTTCCGAAAGTATTTTTAACATTGCTTTACATTGCTTTTAGCACCAAAAGTATTTTTAGCTTAAAAAATTGATTTGAAAAGTAATGGATATCTTAATCTAAATACTTAATGAAAAAGCTATGCTGCTCTTTTAGTCGTATCCTACCCAACTCGACAAGATAAATTAAAATATATACCATTGTATAATAATAATTTTAGTCTACGAAACTTATATATTATATCAGTTTGGTTCTAATTTAAAAGCAATTAATAAATTTAACCATGGACGGATGCATGACTTTTGGTTAGGGGTGAACTTATAAAATTCTAGGGGTAAAATATATTTTCATTAGAAAATATATATTTAAATCATATATAAATTTTAAATTTTCAGGAGGAGCGACTACCCCCTCCAATCTCCCTCAATCTATCCCTGAATTTAACCCTCCGTTTTTAAAAATTTCGACACCACAACATTCTAACACACCCTTTGACCACTTATCGCACTTCATGTTGATGTCCATCAGTTCGATAATCGACATATGTGATAGCTTGACAGACACAATCACTTCACTACTAGACAACTGACATACTAATAGAACAAACTTATTATGACCTTAACGCCGCTTGCTAGTGACATAATTACTTCACTAATAAAATTTTAAAATATAAATAGTTAAGTTTATTGAATGTTCGAATTATGGCTAAATTGATAAAATTACTACTATACCGGATTGTCCCCTTTGTTTTAATAAAATGACAAAGTAATTTGTTTGTAATAAAATTTTAAATGAATAATTAAATTGTAATTTTTTAAAGAGAAGTGTCTTATTTGTCACCAAACCTATCATTAACATGTGATGTATTTTTTTTTTCAAAAGGAAAAAACATAAATCAACATTTAACTTAAAGTAAGAGACCATCTGATTAGGAAACAAATTAAAAGAAAAAAGGTTTGTTAGGTGTAATTCTAGAACGGGATTATTAAGAAATTAGAAGTAGTTGAGTTCAAGTGGTTTTCTTAGTATTTCAATATTTTTTAGGGATGAAAATTTTGAGCCATTGGATGAATTCAGAATCCATCCACTTTAAAATGATTTTTTATTAAAAAAATGGACGATGCGTAACTTTTAAAAGATTTTACAACAGTTTGAATAACAAAAAGAATGAAAGTAGAATTACAACAGTAATTCTGAAGGTAATATATGAGTTTATGTATAGTCAGTAAACCATATAATAATGTCATTAAAAATAAAATTAATTAATTTAAATTTAATTTAAAATTTTATAATAAAGTATCATCTAATTATCAATATTATATTTTTTTCTAGTTGAACTTTTAACTTATTTTTATTTTGGCTTTATAGATAATTATTTTTTAAAAACCTTGAATCAAAATTTTAAAATATATTTTCTAATATTTATATCACTACTAAATAAAATACAAGAAATTCAAAATTTTGGAACATAAAAATCAGTGTGTGAAAATGAATGGAGTGGGAGGAGTAAGTAAATAATGGTGGTTGGCTAGCCGTATTGGGCTATCTTTATTGTCAACATTGGCTTCTCTTTTTCACGTGATAAAAAGCAGCTCCCCGACCCACCCTCACCACGTCCGTTGACCAATTATACATTTAACACACATAATAAGCACGTAGGAGTAAATTGTATTAAGAATATGGCTTAATAGCCAAATAGGTGTACAAACTATGCTTTTTTTTCAGTTAAGTGTCCAAATTATTTTTCGGGCTAAATTAGGACTCAAAATTTTATTTCGTGACTCATTTAAGGTTCGCCGTTAAATTATTTTTGTTAAAGGACACATATCATCTCCTGAAAATTCCAAAAATTATATTAAAAATAAATAAAAATAAAAATATATCCATAAATTTTTAAATATTCCCAAAACAGTCCCCAAATCCCTTAACCCCCAAATCTGACCACTCTCGCCGGCGTTGGCCACATTGTCGGCGACGGAATGAAGTGCCCTCCCCTCGCTGAACAACCTACATGTCGTTCGTCGCCCCTCCGGCCGACGTTTGTCGTGAATCGTTCGAAAGAACTATTCGATAATTTTGACTGTTCGCACGACGTTGGTCCATTTTCAGCGACGGGGTGGCGGGGGGAATGATCGTGATTGTCTGACGACCGATGTGGTGGGCGGCGGCGAAATCGGCCCAATTCAGGATTTAGGTTTTGTAGAGTTAAAATTTTTGAAATTTAGGGGTTATTTTGTAAAATCTATAAAACATAGAAAATTTCTGAAAATTAATTAATTTTATTTATTTTTAATATAATTTGTGAAATTTTTAAGAGATGACATGTGTTCTTTAACGGTAAAAATTAACGGTGAATTTTAAATAAGTTACAGAATAAAATTTTAAGTTCAGATTTAGCCCGAAAAATAATTTGGGCACTTAACTAAAAAAATGATATAATTTGAGCATCTATTTATCGGTTAAACTTAAGAATATATGTATATATAGTATATAGAAAACACATAATAATCAATATATCGAGAAATTATGAACTGATTCAGTAAAATATTCAATTGCAAACAACAAACCAAAACTTAATGCAGATTTTTAAAATAATTAATTTCTAACACAACCTAATCCAACCCTAAAGTTTATCTCTTTCTTTTTGGAATTTATTCGAGTGGGACCCAAACCATTTTTTTTAAATCTGCCCCCACTAAAGTGAAGCGGTCGCTGAATCCCCACATTCAATTTCCCATACCTAGACAAAGTACTATTACACTTAAAAGTAGAAGTAAACAACTAGTTAAACCCTTTTTTTACCATAGGGTAATTATCAATTAATTATTGTCTTAACATTTATGAGAAGAGAAGCCAACTTTATTGTTAGCCAAATCGAAGCTGACACGTGTCCCTTGTTGTTGTACGTTCCCAATAATAGACATAGACGAGGACGTAGGAGCAAACGCGAAGCAAAACGTCCCCGAGGAGTCCACGGGGACTAGGTAATTCTTAGCTGGTAAATCCAACGATTTCCCACTGCCGAAATGAAACGACACTGTTGGCACCTTCACGCTGCTCCTCGAAGAAAGGTCGTAACACGTGTCGAACAACGCCACCCCGCTCGTCGTCGGCAAGTCCTTCGTCAATCTCACGAACGCGTCTCGGAGCGCGTTGTATGCCGGAGTTTGCAGCCGAGTTATGGCGGTCCCGCAGTCTATGATGACACCTCCCTCACCCGATTCATCCATGTCGAAGAGACCCGGGGGGATTTTAACCGCCTGCCCACCTACGCTGAAACCGGTCAGACCGATGTAATAAAACGTATTGATCTTTCCGCTCTTCATTAATGGAGCTACCACCGAGCCGGCCGGTAAGCCCGAGTTGAAATCTAAAGTTGACGAACCGCTCGAGTCACGATCCACTAAACAGTAAGAGAACGACGTCGCTTTGATCTGCGAAGTTAAAGACAAGGATCCACCGCCGAGTCCAAGCAACCCCGCCGCTCCAACAAACAAGCCTTCATTATCATGGCCACAACCCAAAGCGACGCCTTTGATGCTCCCGGAGTTCCCAAACGACAACGTTTCGGTGACGAACTCGCCGACAGTGTAGGACCCATCCCCGTACGAGACTTGGTACAGGCATTTCCCGCTACGGCAAGCGGAAACATCGAGAGAAGTACACTGCCTGGACTCGCAAGTAACGGGACTGTAAGAGGAAGATCTGGATGGGTTGAAAATCGGGTCGGATTGTTGATAACAGTCGGTACAGGGTTCACATTGGATCCAGTTAATATCACTCCCAGTATCGAGAACCATGAAGTATTGCTTAGCCGGGTTACCGACTCCGACCCGGGTGAAATACTCTCCACTCCCTTGACTTGTCCCGGAAATAATCGGGGTAGAAAGCGCCTCAGCTTGGATCTCGTTGGGCACCGGCTTCAGCTCGGATTTCTTGACCCCATTGAGTGCAAAGAGGAGTTTAGTAGTGAGTGAGTCGACTCGCGCGGAGTCACGCTCGAGCCTGGATAGGACAAGTTTTTTGTAGTCGGTGTGATGGGTTTTGTGTAGGGATCCCCGAGAGTGAAGTGGAACGGAGAAAGCAGCAGCAGAAGAAGAAGAAGAAGAAGAGTTGAAGAAAAGGGGTTTGTTTTGGGACTGAGAGAATTGCTTTGCAGATTGAGGATCAAAGGAAAGAATATGCTGAGCTTGTTGAAGGGAAGAAGAGATATCGAGGGTAGTCGTGGTGGTCTCGGGAGAGAGACGAGCGAGAGTGGAAGTGAAGAGAAAAGAGAGGAGAAAGAAATGGATAGAGATAGAGTCCATGTTTGGGTTTGGGAGTGAAGGAGCAGTGGGGAGTTGGGTTTTTATTATGGTTGGGGAGGGCGGAGGCAAGCTTGTTGGCAGACTTTTAAAAGCAATTAACTGAGAGCCTCAGACGGAGGAGATTTGAACCTAACTTCGCTTTCCTTTACTTTCTATTGTCGATAAAACAAAGACATAAAGATACGTAGTGACATAGTCACGTTGCTTAAGCCTTAAGCCCAATTCTGGATTTTATTCTCTCCTTGATTGCTACTGTTAAATCGATTCTAATTAAAATATATTTCGAATACGAGTATAATTTAGTTAATAATTAAAATACATTAAAAATAATATTTATAAAAAAAATACTTTGATGCACAAGCTGGGACGGAGCTAAGATTGAACTGCAAGGGGGCAGACCGATTAATTTTGAAATAATAAGGTTTTAAAAAGTAATTAAATCGTAAAAATTAAGAAAGTTTAATTTTATAAATTTTAAATTTGAAAGGTCTCAAAAAAATAATTAAACTAGAAAAAGAGGGGTCAAAGTTTAATATTATTAATTTTAGATTGCAGGGTCCTAAAAATAATAAACCATAAACATTTAGGGAGGGACAAAGAAGGAAAAAGGGCTTAATTGTAATGATTTCAAAATTATTAGGGACTAAAATATAATTAACCCATAAAATTTAGGGGGCAATTTCCCCTCCCGCATTGCATATAGATTCGTCCTTGTGCACAAGCTTGTGTAAGTTCAATTTTAGGATTTAGGGTTTAAATTTTAAGGTGTTAGGGTTTGAGATTTAAGTTTTAAATTTTATACAAATGTTGTGTAAATTTTTTACATATCTCGGGTATCAAAATATAACTCATATTTATATATAAGGACACTTGTAATATAATAAAATTCAACTTAAAATATTAATATTGTGTAGATCTTTAGGGGTGAGCAAAACTCGACTCGACTCGAAAAAACCGAATAACTCAACTCGACTCGAAGCAAAAATACTCGACTCGTCTTGACTCGACTCGAAATTTTATAAACTCGAATAACTCGAAAAAATTTCAAATAAAGTTTGAGTTGTAAAATGAAAATTCGAATAACTCGAATAACTCGAAATTCTTAGTAATTAGTGGATTTATTTTTAAGTTCGAGACGAGTCCCTCTATTTTTTATGATATATACATACTGATATATAAAAATATGAAGAAATATTGTCACATGTGAAAAAAAATATATATGTGCATATTTTATATGATTAGAGAAATGAGTTTAAATTGGAATCAAACCCTACTACAACATGATAAATAATTACAATTAAATTTTTATAGGAACTCGAAAACTCGACTCTACTCGAATCGAATTTCTTAAACTCGACTCGAATCGAAAAAATTTTAAATAAAGTTTGAGTTGTAAAATATGACTCGTCAACTCGAATAATTTGAAATTTTTTGACTCAACTCGACTCGATCGAACGCTCACCCCTAGATCTCAATCTTACTATAGCTCACCCCTAGATCTCAATCTTACTATAGAACAATGTCTCTTTAACTCTTTACATTTAATTTTTGTCGCCCTCTCTATTTTTTAGAATTTTTGTGTGATTAATTCGGATTGATTCGCGTCGCACACTTAATTTTTGTAGGTGAATCTGCCAACGAAGATTTTTTGTATACAAAATGTCAAAGTTGTGACATGTTTAAACAATACCAAATTGTTTATCACTTAAATCAACTCATTGGTATAATATGTCAAATTTTTAGTTCAACTACTTGAAGAAAAAAATTTGGGGGGGGGGGGGGGGGTAGTTACTTAGTTATTTCTAGTTATATGTAAGACTTTTAGTAAGCGAGGAATTAGATATTAGCAAGAGAGATTAAAATGGAATGTAGACCTAAAGTAAAATCCTATTTATTGGATTTAAACCAGTTAAGTTTTTATCTACTCTAATTTATTTATTTACTTATTAAATAAAGAAGATCGAAAATGCTTGTTTAATTATACACTACAAAGAATGAATGTGGTTTGGCATTAATGGCAGAAGTTGAGGCCTTGAAGTTGAGGGTACGAGTCTTGCTCACTATTTATAATGTATGAGTTTATTTCGAAATGTTATTATGGTTTAATTTCTTTCATTATGTGTAGGTTCTATTCCAAATATTTCCACTTTTAGTATTATAATGCGTTGATTCAAATTTTATAATTATTTTTTAATAGTTTTGAGGTGATTATTGGATAATATTTGTTTGTAATTTTTTTTAACTTTTGATAACATACACACATTTTACCGACAAAGTTGTTCAAATCCAGATCTTATAAAATGAACATCATATTTTTTACTGAAATCACTCGAATTAAAAAATATATAATTATTAAATTTATTATTTATAATTATATTTATACTTGTAACTCGAAAAAAGATGTAGAATGTATAAACTATAAAGAGATTGGGACAAAGTTTACGAACATAGTTTAAAGGTGGTCATGGGCCCGTCAGTCTTGGATCGAGATATTACCAAATTCACATAATTCAGGCCTAATTAGTGCTATCCAATTAAACCTTGAGCACATTTGTTTTGAAGTTTAGGCATCAAATTCGAATTGAATATTACATAAATTTAATATAGAAGAGGACTTTTTTGATCTAATATGTTCTGTTTATAATATTATAATTTTGTCTTAGACGTTATTTAAGGTGATTTATTGTCTCATTCTACTAAATCAATTGGTAGTTGATTGATACCAAATAAATTTAAAATATATATATATATAATGTTGGGTAAATATACATTTTGGTTGACACCTAAACCTTCTTTTGTCTTATTATGCTTATGAACCTAATTTCATAGTTTATTTTGATACATAAACTTTTTTGTTGGTCCAATTAGGAACTTAAACTTGACTTCTTAGTTTAAAATAATATATGAAATTTAAACTTTTTTTCTTTCAAATTAGTACTTATGATTTTTAACCAATTTAAATAAAAATTGAATTTAAGTATTAATTCAAACCAAAATATCAAATTCATATACGTAATTGGACCAACAAAACGGTTAATACTTAATATACCGCATATATTTATCCACTTTTGTTTTTCATTATAATAAATTGATCATAAATGGACGGATGGGATTTGATTGTGCAGGGATCAGACATTCAAGGTTATTATCAAAGATAATATTAACTATGGAGCGCAGAAGACCGGCAGCAGCAAACGGAGAGTTCGGAAGGAAGCGAGGAGGGAGATCGGCAGCAGTCTACGGAGTTTCCGGGAGGAAGCATGGCGGTTATGGGCATCCCAGCCAAACTTTCCCCCGTCAGGGAAATGCCAGAAGATCTAAGGAAGTACCTAGCCGGGGAGCTACAGTTTTTGTCAACCACGTTAGCAAACGAATCCACAAGAACACACTGAGAGAAGCTTTTTCACTCTACGGGAGAGTCACTGACGTCTACATTGCCTACCATAATCGTAGAAGAATCAATAGAAAAGACACCTTTGCGTTTGTGAGATTCTCCTCCCAACTGGGGGCGGAAGAAGCGGTCAAGAAGGGCAATCACAGGAGGTTGGATGGCTTTATCATAAACGTCTATATGGAGAGATCGAATATGGGCAAAGTGGTGCACAAGGATAAATCGATGAGGGCAGTCTATGCCCCCAAAACCGCGGGCAAAAACCCAAACGTTACACCCAAACACGTTGATGGGAGATCATATAAGGAGGTTTTGATGTCGGAAAACCCTAATGTGGCCTCGGAGTTTCTAGAAGAGTCAGATGCCGTTAAAAGGAACGTCGACCAAGAGAAAAAGGAAGGTGTATCGGACGTGTGTAACCCTTTCAGTTTTCACATCCCAGAAGCTAACTCTCACTGGCTCAAATGGAGCCTTATCGGTGAAATCAAAGGTATGTTCGACGCCAATTATGTTCAGCAAGCCCTCAGGGCAGAGGGTTTCAGAGTGCGGGTTTGCCCATGGTCGGGGTACTATGCAGTCATTTTATTCGAAGAAGAGGAACAATTGCAGATATTTATTAACCTTAAAGACCACTTGCTTAAGGCCTGGTTCGTTGATGTGGAGAATATACATGACTTTCAGTCCAAACAGAAACTCAAGATTTGGCTAAAGTTCGAAAATTTTCCTATACAAGCATGGGACAGTAAGATTATGGCAGCAATAGCTAGCAGATGGGGCAAGGTCCTTAGAGTGGATGAAGAGGCCGTCTTGAAGGTTAGATTTGACGCAGCGCGAGTGCTGGTGGGAGTAAAGGACAACGCTGTGGTGCCGTCAAACGTTAATATTTTTATCAATGGTGTGTGCTACAACATCCGCATCTCCACTGCGGAGTATGAGGATAATCGCTGCTGGATAGATGAGGATTCACCGGCGTTTGTCGACGGCGGAGGGGAGGTGGATAGTCGTGGATCGATGGAGCAGGAGCAGCTCTTCGATTATCCGGGCCAAGAATTGAATGTAAGTAATAATGATAGTCGGCTCGAGATTGGGCACGTGGATACAGCTTTTGGACTCTTGGAAAAAGATTCAGAGATGGTAAAAGTTAATCCCCACGTTTCCAACGGCAAGGAAAAGACAGTAGCCGTTCCTGATGACACTTTTGCGCACGTGGTGAATCACATGGCTTCAAAGACAAAGGACAATTTTAAAGCAGTCGATGGGCTCTTTGATGTCCCGATCCATGGGCAGTCAGAGACATCTAAGTCTTCTGCTGCCTCAAGCGGTTTTTCAGGGCCTAGCCTAGAAGGAGCTACAGGGTTAATCACCATAAAGCCCAATATCTTCAGATGCCATAAGGGTGAAAGCCCGTTATCCTTTAGGGCCCGTTTAAACAATATTAATGTTTGGGTCCCAGCTATTTCTAAGGTGGGCTCTAGCAAGAAATATAGCTTTAACCCGTCTGTCAAGGGTTATAGTGAACCCACAGAAAAGGATAAAACTCCTCCTCTCGTTGACAGAAACTCGGTTTTATCGCCCACCTCTGCTAAATCCAAAAATCACTATTCTGACATCTCCAAAGAGGAAGGCATCACGGGGGAGAAAGTTGAGGAAGCAAAACAAGTGGTTGAGGTCTGCAAATCAGTGGGATTAGTTTTCGAAGCAGATGAAGAGGAAATCATTCAGGGGTTATTGGCGGCTGAAGATGGTGGAGGAAATCCTCGAGGGTGAATTTTGGGACACCAGGATCAGAGGTGCGTGGTTTTCAGCTTCAATTTCTTCTAATGAATTCTACTCTTTGCGTATCTTGGAATACACGTGGGCTAGGAAGTAGTACAAAACGAGCTGCAATCAGAAAGCAAATTCTCAAATTAAAGCCAGGGTTGATTTTTATTCAAGAGTCAAAAAGGGAGAATGTAGACATCGCGCTAATCGCCCAATTGTGTGGGCGAAACTCCAATTTCAATTATGTTTTTTCTCCATCAACAGGGGCAGCAGGAGGACTGATAACATGTTGGGATGATGATTTCTTCGCCCAACAGAACACTAGCATCCACAAAAGGTTTATTGCCTCAGTGGGTATAATTAAGCAGATTGGATTGAAGTGTATTGCGATTAACCTCTACGCCCCCAATTCCCACGCTGAGCGAAAAATTCTATGGGAGGAGCTTAGAGAGATGCTCGATCGAGTGAAGCTGCCAATATTAATCGGAGGAGATTTCAACATTGTGCGCAGTAAGTCCGAGAAATCAGGAGTTCATTTTCACAGATCTGCCATGGAGGAGTTTGAATCCTTCATCGGGGATGTCGGAATCATTGATTTACCGCTGGCCGGAGGAGCGTATACTTGGAGTAGCAACTGGGAGGTTCCTGTTTTTTGCCGTTTAGACAGATTTCTATTATCTGCTGATATACTGAGTAAACTGCCAGACATTACTCAAAAACTGGGAGATTGCAGCGTTTCCGACCATAAGCCGATCATTCTGTGCAAAAGCATCCAAAATAGAGGTCCAAAGCCGTTTAGGTGGTTCGACCATTGGGCAGACGAGGAAGGATACGTGAAGATAGTGGAAAAGGCAGCAACTATGGCAAAAGGGAAGGGGATCGTTAGCTTCCTAGATTAGTGCAAGAAGGAATAAAAAATCTGGTGTATCAGCAGGAAAATTAAGGATGGGGAAAATAGCAGTGCATTAGAGAAGAAAGTCCTGGACATTGAAAAGAAGATCCAAAGCGGCAATGCGGATGATTCTATGAGATCGGAATTAAAACAGCTTCGAATCAAACTGTGGAACTGTTATCAAAGGGAGGAAAGGGAGTGGTTGCAGAAATCTCGCCTAAAATGGTTTCAAGTTGGCGACAGGAATACGCAGTTTTTTCATATGTTCGCTTCCGCAAGAAGAAGAGCCAATTGGATTTCGACGTTGCAGCATGAAGGGAATTCTTATTCAGACCAGGATAAAATCAAACAGATTGTTCTTGATCACTTCAAAGAGGTCTACAATTCCTCCCACACTCTGCCTCTAAATTTGCTGGACTGTCCGATGAAATCCTTCCCTCCAGAAACAATTGAAGCACTTAGTAAGAACTTTACCGAGAAGGAAATAAGAAATGCGCTATGGTCTATGGATGGTTCTCGAGCTCCAGGACCCGACGGCTTCAACATTGGGTTCGTGAAAAAATATTGGAGCACAATTAAGCAAGATATCCTGGAATTTTTCTCGGAATTTTCTAAGGGGGCAGTCTCGGATTTATCCTTCAACAAGTCTTTTATCGTCTTGATTCTGAAGAACTCCTCCCCGACATCGATTGAGGACTATCGTCCCATCAGCTTAGTGGGGTGTATCTATAAGCTAGTCACCAAAGTCTTATCCCTAAGACTCAGCGGGCACATCCAGGAAATAATCGGAGACACCCAATTTGCATTTTGCCCTGGGAAACAGATATTAGACTGTGTTCTGATCGCCAATGAGATTGTGGATCTAATGAAGAGGAAAAAGGAGCCAGGGATTATCTTCAAGGCGGACTTCAGGAAGGCTTACGACACTGTGGATTGGAATTTTCTATTGTTAGTCATGAAGAAGGTCGGGTTCCCAAAAAAATGGCTGTCATGGGTAAAGTTTTGCATCTCCACTGCGAGCATAGAGGTATTAGTGAACGGATCGCCTACTCAGGGATTCAGTATCAAAAGGGGGCTTCGACAAGGTTGCCCGTTATCCCCACTTTTATTTAATATAGTGGCGGAGGCGCTGAGTGCTATTCTAAAAAAGGCGGCTAACTTGGGTCTCTTCGAAGCTGTTAGAATCGGCAGTAGTGAAACATCGGTGTCACACATTCAGTTCGCCGACGATCTGATCGTGTTCAGCAAAGCCGGTGAGGTGCAGATTAAAAATATTGTAAGAATTCTGAGGGGCTTTGAGTTAGCTTCCGGGTTACGACTGAACTTGGCCAAATCTAAACTGATTGGTATAAACATAGAGAAGGAGATGCTAGCTAGGTGGGCTAATTTGCTTCGATGTTCCACAGAAGATCTCCCGAGTAAATACCTGGGTATGCCATTAGGCGTGATGAAGAAATCTAGTGATATTTGGAAACCGGTGTTGGATCTATTTAATAGGAGGTTGGCAAGCTGGAAGTCCCGTATGCTATCGTTCAGTGGAAGATTGGTGCTCATAAAGGCTGTTCTGACCAACCTACCTACATCCTATATGTCGATTTTTAAAATGCCAGCTTCTATATATAATAAGCTCAATAAACTGATCAGCAAGTTCCTTTGGGGTGGTAGCGAAAAACGATCTATCCACTGGATCGGATGGAAAGCTTTGTGCCAACCTACAAAGATGGGCGGTTTGGGTCTTGTGAACTTGAAAGAAAAGAACAGAGCTCTATTAAACAAATGGCTATGGCGCTACGGAGCGGAACCCGAGTCGCTTTGGAGGAAGGTAATCAACAGCAGATATGAAAATGAATCTCGTTGTCTCATCCCTTCGGCAAGCAATAAGGCACGTACGTCAAAAATGTGGCGCGATATTTCTGCACCATTGGAAGACGAATCTGGCCCCTGGTTAAGCAATGTTAAATTCGTGGTGGGCGACGACAAACTCATTCACTTTTGGGACGAAAAGTGGTGCGACTCAGTCGTCCTACGAGAAAAATTTCCCAGAATTTACGCTTTTTCCGTGAAGAAGCAAGGTACAATTGCTGAATTCGGCTCAATGGAGGGCTCGCAATGGCAGTGGGATATCCAACTCCGAAGAGCATTATTTGATTGGGAGAAACATCAATGGGAGGAGTTTTTGAACACAATAAAAGGCGGCAGACCGGGAGGTTTTGGTAATGATAGTCTGAGATGGAGTGGGTCTTCCAATGGAATTTACTGCTCGAAGTCTTTTTACAGCTTGTGCGTGAACAACAATGGCAGTAGCAATAGAATGTGGGAGCTTGTTTGGTCTAACATCGCCCCCCCAAAGATCGAAAGCTTCGTGTGGAGACTTCTGCATGGGAGAATTCCCACCAAAACCGAGCTGTTCAAACGAGGTATGAATTCTCTAACCTCTCTAAAGTGTGGTCTATGTGATACAAAAGAGGAAACCCCTTTTCATCTCTTCTGTGAATGCTATGTCTCATGGGCCTTATGGCAAAAATGGTGTGGTCTTTGGAACATAAACATCGTGATGCCTGATAGTCTTAGTAAGCTAATCCTGATTTGGAATGATTGTTACAATGGTTTCAAGAACCCATCCCTTTGGTCTCTTGCGTTTTTTGGTCTAATTTGGACTATATGGATACAACGAAACGAGGCTATTTTCAAAGGGTCCAGCACCTCAGTCACGGCTATGTTCGATATCTTTGTGGTAAGAATGGCGTTATGGTGCAAGGCCAAGTGGAAGGATTGTAAAGTTACTGTGGACGACTTAAGCAACATACCTGCAATTTTTAGTAGCCTGTCCAGCGAGGCAATATGTGTTAAACAGGTCCAGTGGCATCCTCCAAGCAAGGGCCAGTTAAAATTTAATGTGGATGGAGCCGTTTTGGGAAGCTATGGCGCTGCAGGGATAGGGGGATTCTGAGAGATAGCAGTCAGAAAATTTGGTTCATTTTCTCCAAATCTGCAGGTTTTATGGATGTATCATCCGCTGAAATACTAGCTATTGCAGAAGCCTTCCGTGTATTTGGGTCATTCCCGAAATGGTGGACTTTTTTCGTGACAGTGGAGAGTGATAGTAGCAGCACAGTGCAGTGGTTCAAGGACCCAAGCTGTGCTCCTGACATTTTTAAGAATATCATCGTGTCGACTTTACAGAGCATTAAAGCCTTTAAATGGTCGTTAGAATTCATTCGCAGGGAGGCCAACTCCAATGCCGACATCCTTGCTAAGAAAGGTATTCGCAGAAAGGTCGACCTTGCAGTGGACTACACATCGAAACTAAGGACTAATTGTGCAGCTGCAGCTTTTTAAGGCTTGGGGTCAGTACCAGCATCACGTAACGGGTCTGGAATGTTTCTGCTCGACCTGGGATGCGGTTAAAACTGGTAAACATGAGGCAAATTGGTAACTGCAATAGTTCATGAGTGTGGACCGTGCTTCTCCCAGAAGATGTGTTGGTGACCAGGCGGATGTTGAGGTAATGAGTGGGCAATTCAGTGTACTATGGGAATCCGAACAAGTGCTATGTGAGTCATGTAATGTGTGTGCGAATATTGTAACTTGGCTCACATCTTGTATTAAGCTTCAAGCAGGTTCATCGTGCACTCTTTTTCCTCCATAGGCTATAGGGAGGTTTTTTAACGAGGCCGATGTTCTTGCTCTCGATCAATAAATTACATTTCAAAAAAAAAATTAACTATGTTCTATTTTGTATTGATTCAAATTCTGATATTTAGCTTAAAATATAAATATTTCTCAATTATTTAATACAATATTAACGAGTAGATTGACATTTAACCAATGCTTTGGGACTTCAACATGGTGAATCTGAAAACAAAATATCTGAAGCCCAATGTAAAGGCTCTTAGAATATATTTGTAATATAAATAACAATTAAAGGATGGTTTGGTAGTATGAACGAGGTTGATTTAAGTGACAAGCAGTTTGGTAAGAAGATTTTGAGTTTAAAGTTTTGTAAATCATAAGTGGTAAGCAGTTTGATATTATCAATGAAGTTGATCTAAGTGGTAAGCAGTTTGGTAAGAAGATCTCGAGCTTAAAGTTTTGTAAACTATAAGTGGTAAGCAATTTTATATTATCAACGAGGTTGATCTAAGTGGTGGGGGGACTCACCCACTAAAGCTAGATGTGCAACGCGGCTTCACCCGGATTAGTCAGGGCAAAACGCTGGAGAACCGAGAGGAAAACAAAAAGGTCGGTTTGATATTAATCATAAATCTAATATAAATATGAAAAAATTATATTTGATACATTGTTTGTGAAAAGTTTTTTTTTCATAAACGAGCTTCTAAAGATATATCATATTCTTTTTCGGGGCCCTAAACCTTAATCCATAAACTCTAAACTATAAAATCTATTCTTAAACCTTAAAACCTAACCACAAACACTAAAACTTTAAAATATATTTTCAAAGACCTTGAGTAAGCACATTTGGCCACATTCCCTTAGGTCATGGGTTATAGATTTACTAGAAGTACCCCTATTTTTTTAAAGTCTCTTACTCTCTAAGTATGATTAAGATTTATAAATAAATAAAAAATCGAAGACGTTGGCTTTTGCCAACATAACCGGCTGCTGAAAAACAACTTTTAAAAACATTAATTTACGCGTATATTTAAATTTTTAATATTTTATATTTTATAATTGATTTATATAAATTTATCACCAATCTAAATTTATAACCGGCCTTATTTGCCGTCATTGTCAATTGGGTGGTTGTGCTAAATGTATGATTTACGCCTAGTTGGCAGTAGTAATCACGGACAACTTTTCAGTTAATTATACATTTACTTTGTTGTTTTATGATTGTAATATCGACCGCATCAAAGTTAATCAATTTCACATTGTTGATTACAAACGATGACTGTATCATTGACCGGTAATTACTATCTCAAACATTCTTAAATTAATTGTCTTAATCATAGTTGTTATCAATCTTGTCCCATAACGGCATTTTCACAGGGCTATAAGCCTGTAGCCTTTATGTTTTGGCGTTGATACATTTTGCATTAATAGATCAATGGCCCAAATCAAGACGCCTACTGGGGTTCAAACAGAATATGAGCCAACTTCTCAAGCTAATCACCCATATGGGAATCGGATTCCATCACCGTCCGCTCCACCAGCCCCACCCGCTCCGTTTCCGACACAGGCAGCATGGTGGCCGACCCCCCAAGGACCACAAACCCATGGCCATGTGATGGTGCACTCAAATGAGCCGAACAATCAGCATGCGATCTACCAGCAACAACAAAGACCGTATCCGCAGCCTCCGTCGTCGAGTTTTTCTCTGAACATAGCCCAGCAGCCTTTTGCTTCCGGTTACGTATCGCATCCGCAAGCTAATTATCAGGCTCCTCCGCAGTACGTCGTTATGGCACCATACGTTGCATCAGGGGTTCTACAGCCTGTTGAGGGCTGGAAAACTGGACTCTTTGATTGCATGGATGACCCCATCAATGGTAAAACTTTTGACTATTGCTTAATCTCCTTTTCTAGTTGCTTCCAAAAACACATGTATTAGTAGTTAGTAGGACAGACATGGTTTATGTGAAGGAACGCAAACTTTTAAACTTATAAAATTATAATTTGAAAATCGTGAAGATACGAGATTAGATTAACAATATAAAATATAAATAAAAATTTATAAAATATATGAGAATATGAAATTTCCATAGGTGCCACTATCCCTTGATACTCCTCGGTCCATCCCTTCATGTATATTACAAGGTAACGAATGTTAATTTCCGTGGCTAGCAGCTCTGATAACAGTTTGCTTCCCGTGTGTGACATTCGGCCAGGTTGCAGAGATTGTGGACGAAGGCCGTACCTGTGAGTGAGCGATTTATCTTTTCATACAGGTTTTTTAGAATTTTATTTAACGAGCTAGGCCATCATGCTTAATGTGACAGCTTGCGCAACCAATGCATTGCTTTACGGTTTGATCGCGTTCTTGATCGGGATTCCCTGCATACTTTCGTGCGGATTTCGCACCAAACTTCGGAACAATTATCGGCTAGTTGAGTCTCCGGCACCGGATTGGGTTATACATTGTTTATGCGAGTGGTGCGCTCTGTGTCAAGAATATAGGGAGCTTCACCTACGAGGGTTGGATCCATCTATAGGTAAACATTTGCAATCCAAACTATGCATGTCGAATACATGCAGTATATTTACATGATTCCAAATTCCAATCATTAAAAATAATCCTCAGTTGTATCGTGTTTATTGTGTATATAGGATGGCATGGGAACCTAGAAAGGAGACCAAGCATGAAGCAGCAGCAACAGCAATTTGTGTTGAGGGCACCAATGAACCAAACAATGATGGCTTGATAATGGCCAAATGGTTCAATTGTTATTTTCATCTTAAATAGTGTTTAAAGGATGCTCCAACATCTGAAGTTTATTATCATTAATCATGTCATCCATTAATAAAATCTCGGATCCTGTTACGTTCTTCAAAAACTCTCCTTTCTCATGTACTTGTTATCCAATAATTTAATTGCCGCTCTGTACATTTACACCCATAAATATCGAAGTCTTACCATTTACCTTCTAAACTTATACTATAAATACATGATTCAAGTGAATAAGAAAATACAACAATGAAAATCACACTCTCTGTTTTCCTCTACTCTTCTTTTATTATTTTTTATATTTCTTGTTAAATTTACTTTAGTTTATAACAATATTTTATTATTAAAAAAGTAATTTGGACATGCCAGGCCAAGCTATATTGGGACTTGATTTTTTTAAGGATCTGGCTTTGGTCTTGACCAACACTTGTACACATAAGTGGAAGAAAATAGTGATTAATGAGGTTATACCCCATAAAAATATTTAAAAAATATATGGCAGGAGCTTTTTAACCCTTCAAAAATATATAATTCATTATTAGTTTTTTAAGTTAAAAAATTAAATAATTTTTTAATAAATAATGCTGAGTTCTACCACTACATGAACAATAAATTAAATAATTTAAATATTGTTTGACATTAATATAATTACAATAAAATATGTTTATATATACATATTCACAACCCAAGTGCGGATATAACTTTAAAATATAAAAGTTTTATGCAGCAGGAATTCTTGTTTTTCTGAATAATAGAAGTTTAGTTATTCAAAAATAACTTTAAAATATAAAAGTTTTATGCAGCAGGAATTCTTGTTTTTATTTTAACGGAGAAGTGACCCAATCATAACTAAAACTTTAATTAGGTGACCTAATTGTAAGTTTTAATAATTTAGTGGCTCAGTTGTAACTTTACCAATAATTGAGTGACATCCAATGCAATTTATCCATAATTTGATTTCCGCATTACCCTCTTTCAATTATAAAATACCCTCCAAAAAAAAGAGGTGGTCGTCGTCCAAGAACGAGGGAAAAAAACACTAAACAATGAGCTCTGTATATGAAAAGGCCACCGATTTTGACAAGGAAATCGCCCATATTTTGCTTGAAATCCCCAACTTAATCCCCGCCGAAGATGAAGTTCCAGTGTGGGGCTGTAAACAAAGAAGAACCCCCCGTGTAATCGTAGATCGTCCGCAACAATTCAGCCCCGCCGTAGCCGCCGACGATTATGAGTTCCAAACTCCTTCATGCAGTGAGAAGCTTGTTACTGATGATCATCAACGTATTGATGAAGAGAATCATTGCGAAATCAAAGACGGAGAAGCTTGGGGACTTGAAGTTGAACCTCCGAAAACAAACGCCAGAAGAATAAAATTCAAGCCCCCAAGGCTTCCAGATTCTCCTGCAATCAACCATGGCGATGAATATTCTATTAGCATTAAAGAAGATGTTATTATCGTGGAGTCCAAGAAAAACACTTTTCACGAAAGTGTAAGTCCAGAATTTCTCATCAATTTTCAATTCTTCTCATTGAGAATTTGGTATTTGCTATACTTAATTAATCAATCAGTATATTTGTTTGTTAATGTCCATGTTAGATGTTTTTATTAACATCTGAGGATTGAAAACAGTTAATTAACAAATTTGGAGATATGTTTAACGCTGTTCATCAATTATGACTTTAATTTCAGTATTTGCTTCGGAACCCTAATAGGGTTTATGTTGAAATCTCAATATCTGTTGTGTTATCCCTAATGGTGATTTTATTTTACTTCTTGCAGGGCAACGGGAAATTGGCTGAGGAAGAAGGTGGTTCAGTTAGGGTAAGTCTCCATTTATTGTTATAGTTAAATACAATAATAATTAGTTTGCAGTTTTTTTGTTGTTTTAACCAACCCATTTGTTGACTAGTACGGATCGGGTACTGCAGAGGCCCATTATGGTGTGATCCTCCCAACTCAATTGCTTTATTCACCATGTCAAGATTCGAACCCTAATGTTGTTTAAGGGATCTAGTGTTCCATCCCACTAGACCAACTGACTGTTTTTAATTTATGGTTTATTTTAACTAACAACTACTAATAACTCTCATTTATTATATTCAATTAAAGGAACGGAGAACAATCAAAGCTGAGAAAATCACAGTGTTGGAAGGTAATTCTTTCATGCCTCATAAAGAACCTGCCAAGAGAAAGGTAATTTCCTGCGTTTTCTGTCGTTTTAAAGTTTTAGTATAAATATGGTAATTTAGGTAGGGTTTAAGATTTTGTTTTAAAATACAAATTACAATACCTAAACCATTTTAAACTGAAGACAATTACATTTAAGCGCACTCAAACTCACAGAGTCCTGTATATTACAACAACAATGTTAACTTGCTAATGTTTAACCGGTTTATTCGATTATCAGGCTCTAATGAATTAAAGGACAATGTTAACTTTTTGCAGTCGCATCAAGAACTGGAAATGGATGTGGTGCTTTGGAAGCAGCATAAACGTGTATTTCTAGAGGTATATTTTCATTCATTTATTTATTTATGTAAAATTGAAACTAAAAACAAGCTGATATATATGCAAATGCAATGGTATAAATTTCAGTCGATAGAGAACGTAAATGATTATTTGGAAAAGCAGAAAGCTCTGAATTTGCAGCTCAAGGCCAAGAAGCTGCAGGTATCTCATTCTTTCTTTCTTCTGCCTTTTAATCACCAACATTTGTTGTTGTTATAATGAAGTAGAGTATTATTGACGATGATTGTTCTTGTTATTGTTTTCTCAGCTTTCATTGCTGAAGGCAAAATCTGATTCAGGGTGACGCATATTGTTGATGGTGAATCTTGTTTTTGTTGTTGAATGATTAGAGAATCAAGCCCTCCCTATATTATAATGCCCTTGTTGTTGTGGCTTAAAAGAGTGAGTTTGGAAATTTTGTTTTATATGGATGTAATTTTATTTGGATATTCAACTGCAATATCCCACCAATTACTTTTTAGGTTTGAATTAGTATTTTACTTCAACCAAAATTCTTTGAATCATAACACTATATATATTTGAATATATATATATATATATTGAATGTAAGATTTTTAGTTTTATACGTTTTTTGGATCGTTGGATGGGGGAAATAGATGGTTCAGATTAACTCTTTACTCTTTTTTTTTCAAGTGATAATCTTCACATAACGCACTGTTAATCTCAGTAATCCATTTTACTCATCCAACAATCCAAAAAACGTGTAAAAGTTAAAAACTTTTACATTGTGTAATTGAATCCTATCCTTATATATATATATAAGACCCTCTTATACTATGTAAAACTTGAAAGTTTTACACATTTTTGGACCATTGAGTGAAGGTAGATGAATGATTGAGATCAATAGTAGAAATTTTGAAGATTATCACTTTGAAAAAAAAACAAGGAAATAATCATAGCCATTTATTACTCTCGTCCGAAGGTCCAAAAAGACTGTAAGTAGATCCTAACTATATATATATATATATATATATATATATATATATATATATATAATGGATGATTGAGATTAACTCCTTATTTTTTTCCAAGTGATAATTTTCACATATTATATTGTAAATCTCAGTTATCTATTTCACACATCCAACGATCCAAAAAAAAAAACGTGTAAAACATAAATATTCTTACAATGTAAACGGATCATATCCCATTGTTAACCTCAGCCATCAATTTCACCCATCCAACAATAAAAAAAATGTGTAAAAGTTAAAATTTATTATATTGTATAACTGGATCCTATCCATATATACATAATTGTTAAGATCTACTTTTAAATTAAGGATAATTCATTAATTTTTTTCTCATAAAAATTTCTACGTTTAATATCGTTAATCTCAACTATTCATTTTTACTCATCTATCTCAAGAAAAAAAAACATATAAAGTTTTCAAAGTATAAACAGATCCTACTTCACACACATATGGATATATAATATTTGAATATGATTTATAATTATAGATTTTAGAGTAAGGATTTTAGAAGATATAAGTACAGGGAAGTCTTTTTATTAGGTGACAATTGCATTCTGATCCCTCTACTTGAGCCGTTTTTTGAAGTTGATATTTTTACTTTTCTTATCCGAAATTGAGAAAATTATATTATGAGGGTGGCTTAATATACCGGTCATGATTCATATCAATAAAAATCACCCACTTCACTATTTTTTCTCTCATTCATTCTTTTTTCCAACAAGTGAATTTTCACTAATGTCATTTAAAAAAGGGTAAACTACATAATTGACCACTATACTATGGTTTTAGAATCGATTTGACCACTATACTTCTAATTGAAACAATTAGACCATTCAATTATTAAAATGGACTCAATGTGACAACCAACTGTTAAAATCTAATGGAGAGGCTGACGTGGCAGTTAAAATAAATTTATATAATTACATATTTGATCCTCGTTACTTATACATTATATTATTTTGTCCTAATTTTAATTTAATAAAATAAATTAATCATTCAATTAGATGGTGACACGTGTCACCACCTAATTGGAGGACTTTAACTATTTATATTTAATTTAATAATTTTATTTTCCTCCTCCAATACGGTGGTGACACGTGTCACCACCCAATCAAAGGAAGAAAATGAAGAAAACAACAATTGCCCTTAGCAAGATTTAAACTAATGTCTACTTAGACAAAGAGGCGTTAGTTTACCACTGTGCCAAGTGCACTTTAGAACTTTTGTGATCTAAAGTATGAAATATATTATATGTCTTCATTTCTTGTTAATGACAGGAAAAAAGAAATAAATAGGGGTTAAGGAGACTCGAACATAACACACTTGAGATGCATAAAAACTTCTAAATCATCAAAATAAATTTAATAATTAAATTAAAGTTAAAAAAATATTTTTTAAATTATAGTTAATGCTTGATTTAAAATAAAAATGGTTTTAAGATTTTTTTTATATTTATTTAAACTAAATTAAATATTTTCACATTTATATTTATAATTTCACATATATAATGAATGAATAGATTTTTTAACTTAATTAATAATTTTAATATTTATTAATAAAATTTGATTTAATTATTATATATATGAAATTATATTAAAAATTTAAAATAATATCAATTAATTTAAATTATGTTCATGAGTTTAAATTCGTTAAATGATTTTTAATATAATTTAAAATTTTTAAAATTTTAATATAATTTAATGAACATAATAATTTAATTAAAATTTTTAATAAAATATAAAATTATTACTTAAGTTAAAAAATAATTCAATGATTATTTATATGAATTTATAAAAAAAAAATTGTGGAAAGAAAAAATATATTAAATTTAGTTTAAAAATGCTAGTTTGTCAACTTTAATTTAATTATTAGATTTATTTTGGTGATTTAGATGTTTTTATGCATCTCAAGTGTGTCATGTTCAAGTCCTCTTAACTCCTATTTATTTCTTTTTTTCCTGCCATTAACAATAAATGAAGACAAATAATATATTATTATATTTCATACTTTAAATCATAAAAGTGCACTTGGGACAGTGGTAAACCAGCGCCTCTTTGTCCAGGTAGACATTGGTTCATATCCTAATCCTCCAATGAGGTAGTAACACGTGTCACCATCTAATTGAATAATTAATTTATTTTATTAAATTAAAATTAGGACCAATTTAATAGAATGTATAAGTAACGAGGACCGAATGTGTAACTATACAAATTTCTATTTTAATAGTTGAGTGGTCTAATTGTCTCAATTAAAAATATAGTGGTTAAATCGAGTCTAAAACCATATTATAGTGGTCAATTATGTAGTTTACCCTTTAAAAACAGTTTTTTAAGTTATTAACATGTAAAATAACGATGAATTGGATATTTTTTATTAGATGAGACCATAACTGATGTGATAATTCAGACATATGATATAATTTCTCCCAAAATTGATATCCACACTCGAATTACATCAATTAGTACGATGTTTTTTAGCACCCACGTGGCATCATTGATTTAAAAAATGAAAAATATTAAAAGAAAAAATATTTTAAAAAGTTTGGACAACATAATAAGGTTGGGTTTTAAGTTAATTTTGTTGAGTAAATTCTAAATAAAAAAAATCGTGTACAAATTGTCCATCGTTTGGACTTTGGAGTGTAGACCTTTTACCATAACAATTTATTACAACTACCAATATCAATGTACGCAATTTTTTTAAATGAACTATTAGTTAGAAATCTATACGATTAACTGAATAATTTAAAGATACTTTAAGAATATTATTTGATTGAACTAACTTCTCAAATTTTAAACTAAAAGATTTTTTTTTTTACAAAAAACAAAGTAAATAGACCTTAATTTTTAGGGAAAACTACTTCAGTGACCACCTAACTATTAAGTCTGACCTATTTTGACCATTGAACTAAAAATATTCAAAATTCGACCACTCAACTATTTAAATGGACATATTAGTTGATTAATTTTATTTAATAAATTAAAATTAGGACCAAATTGATATAATAGGTAATTAATAGGGACTAAAATTGTAATTATACAAATTTTACTTTAACTGCCATGTCACCTTTCGTTTAAATTTTAACGGTCGATGGTCAAAATAGGTCCATTTAAATAGTTAGGTGGTTGAATTTTAAATTTTTTTAATTCGGTTGTCAAAACAGGTCAGACTCAATAGCTGGGTGGTCACCTAGGTAGTTTTCCCTAATTTTTATATGATCATAATTAGACCATATTTTATACTATACTTGTATTTAACTGGACGTGTCTTGGCATAGTCTAGATTTTAATTGTTTTCCCCTCAGATTTGATATTAACCGTCCCAAAATTTAAATTTGTGTACATTAAATAATAAAGTATATAAATTATTGAATTATAATTTGAGTCAAATTAAATTATATTTTCTGGTCAAACTTAAACTCTTTCTTTTAAATTGTTATTGATATTGATTTTTTTTTCAAAAATATATTTAAAAGATGATTTTAGAAAACATTTAATGTGTTTGGCTCTCGTAATGTAAGATTACCTCTTGAAATAGATTTTTCGGAATGTAACATTACATGACACATTATTAAAGAATGTTATATTACCTTGTTTGGTTTATTTGGTATGAATGTAAGATTATTGTGTTTAGTTGAAAGAATATAATATTATCTGGAAGTAAAATTTATCAAATTATCTTTGTGATATATTTTCTTTTTAACACGTTAAACTTTCAATATTAACTTTAAAATATCCGCATAAAAGGTAATAGAACTATTTTGTACACTATCTAAAATTTGTAAAAACTATATATGTGTAACCCCCTCGACCCGGCCTAGCCGCCAGACCGCATCGAATGGGTTACACGGGGAAAACCGAAGCAAAACCTGTTAAGGCTCCACTCCGATTAGCAACCCTAGAAAAATTCTTTTAAAGTTATCTTGTCTAGATGCTTTAATTATATCCTATGTGAGAGAACACGCAACAGAAAAACATACATAGATACGAGACACGCAAAACGAACAATTAGCAAACCCTTTTTAACTTTTACAACAGGCCATATCGGTACGCTAGAGGACCGTATCGATACGCCTGGACTTGGTCAACACTCCAAAGTCAACCTAGTGAGACCGTATCGATACAATGGAAGACCGTATCGATACGCTCTCAATGGTCAACTTACCCAAGGTCAGACTACGAAGACTGTACCGATACCCTCAGGACCCGTACCGATACGCCAAAATCTCGTCAATTTCTCAGATTTCTAGAGAGCATTTGGCGTATCGATACACCTCCGTGTACCGGTACGCCTAGCCTAAAACAAGGTCCAAAGCAAAGGACCGTATCGATACATCCCTTGAGCGTATCAATACGCCCTGCACTGCAAAACTTGCTTTGGCTGCTAAAAATACAAGGACTCGACACTAGAGGCATCTAACGACCATTCAAGCAACATACAATCACGCATATATCTCAAAGCAACCATGGATAAACATATAAGGCATTTCAAATACTCAACAAAGCAACATTCAACAAGATAAGGTTTAAAGGGGAAACATGCATACAAAGCATTCACCCACATAGCCAAAAGTTAAACAAAAGCATACTTCAACATGACATGAGGCATTACAAGCCCAAAACGTCAAAGCAAACTTGTCTAAGCAAAGAACATGCCATCAACATTACAAAACACAAAGGTCCTATCCCATTGCTCTATACTAGTTATTGAAGTCTAGACCATACTTGAGCAAACCAAACTCCCTTGGAGTCTCCCTTGTTCCCCAAGCTGCTCCAAAGGTCTAAGGGTCTGCATTGTTGGAAAAGAGAGCGTAAGCGTTTAAGCTTAGTGAGCGCTGCTCAAAACGGTAGCTACAACAATGCAGTTTTAAAACATAGTTTTCTTGAAAACCAAAACCGTTTCCAAATCATTTCCCCATGTTTGAACACACAATGTCATGCATTTACCTTCGCGTGCATTTACCAAATGCAACCACAAGCTATAGGCTTACCATATGCTCATTCTCATAACACAAGCAAAGTAAACCACGATGCATACATATAAGCATAATAAAGGGAAATAAACAACATGCTTAACATGAGAATTAGAGCATTCAAGGGTATATTGACATTCAACATTTTTACTCAGATATGCAGATAGTTTCTCAAACCCACTAGACACTTCCGGTGGAATCTCATATCACCGTACTCACCCGTCTAGTAAAAATATAATTTCCGGTGGAATCTCAGATCACCGTACTCCTCCTTAGTGGAATCTAACATCACTAAGGCCACGCAAGAATTTTACCTTGAGTGCACTTTAATCTTATTGATCGATCAATTATATCCGGTAACAACCAAACACGTGTCAATGTACTCAACTACAACCACAAGCATTACCGATGCTTGAACCACTTACCAAGTCCAAACTTCCATGCAAATCATGTACTCACAATGCAAGTATAAACATAAGTACCACATCTCAACATGCATAACAATGCAATTCAACACATAACAACATAGCATGTTCAACTTGCATTCAAGAATTATTAAAACACAATTTAATTGCATAAACCTTTAAAACTTACTCTCGAGCTTGGATTGACTTTTCAAGCTCAATCCAAACTCCCAGAACAATACCTTAACCGCGTTAAGGCTTTTAAAATCAATCCACAAAGCCCACAAACTTCACCCGAAACATAATAAATTCAAACCCAAACTACTAGCAGCCATACCCATCGAGTTTACCATAAAAAATCTTCCTTTTAACATTCCTAAACATCAATCCAAAGCTACCAAACCTCCAACTTCCATTTAGACTCAAAACCTCAAGATTTCCAACTCTTAAAATCACCTACAATACCCATTTTGGGTTTCCCTTAAAAACCCATCCTTTTCATGTTATTTTAGTGTTAAAACAAAGATAAAACACTCCCAACTCAGCCTTAATCAACCCAAACAAAAACCCAAAGATTTCTTTTCATTTCCAATCCAAAACTTTAAAAACCAAGATAAGATAAATCCATGAGTTTTGTAAAAATCACAACATTTATGACATAAGGAAGATGAAACTAAGTTAGAGAACCATTTACCTTGAAGAAATCACTTGGTTGAGAGCTTGAAATCCAATGGAATAGTGAATAGGGTTTGAGGAGGGTTTTGAACGTGAAATTTCAAATAGGGAAGATGGTTGCTTTTGTTAAAAATCCCTTTTTATTCCTTTTTATGAAAAATTCCCCTTTTTGCCCTTTAGTCTTTTAAAACACTTTTTGGTGTATTAAAAATATTTTTCTCCCATTTAAATTTAACCCGACTCAGTTTAACAAACCAAATATCTCTTGGCCCTATACTCGGGGTGTTACAACTCTCTCACACTTAAGGAATTTCATCCCCGAAATTTACCTGGTGGAAAGAGATACGGAAACTACTTTCTCATGTCATCTTTCCTCTCCCAAGTGGCTTCTTCCACCCTTCGGTGACGCCACTTAATCTTAACCAACTCAATGGTTCTTCCCCGCAACACTTTGTTGTCCGAAGCCAAAATCTCAACTGGTTCTTCATCGTAGGTCAAATCCGGATTTAATTCTATCTCCTCAACTGGCATAACATGTGACGGATCCGATCTATACCTCCGAAGAATCGAGACGTGAAACACATTGTGAATCTTCTCTTGTTCGGCCGACAGTCTCAATCTATAGGCAACATGACTAACTCTCTCAACTATCTCTTACGAACCGATGAACCTCAGGCTCAACTTGCCTTTCCTACCAAACCTCATCACCTTCTTCCAAGGTGAGACTTTCAAGAACACTTTGTCTATAACACCCCTCACCCCGGATTAGGGGCAAAGAGCGTTATATCAGATTCGTATTAACTTTACAATTAGACAGCTGAAGATCGTGTAATATTTTTTTATTCTTATTCGAACATTAGCTAGGTGGGTCTATTTATAATTGATTTTATTCTTATTCATTTACTTTACTTATATTCCATATTGAATTCTTAATTCTTAGTTTAAATTATCACACATTCGAAATACAACATACATACATATAACCCAATTCTCATTTTATTTAATTCGAAAGGTTCATTTTTGGACAATTCATTTTGATTCCAATATAATCAACTAAAGGGTAACAATTATAATACCAACATTTTAATACTAGCATATAATCATATATGCATCATCAACCATAACACATTAATCATTTCCCTTATACAAAAGGTTTCCCGGGGTATCTATCATCGGCTAAAACCTATCGGTTGCCTATACAAAAAGTGAAAAAAAGAAGTCAAGCCCCAAAACATATACTAAGGCTAATCTATACCCCATATATACCCTTTTACTTACATAACAAAATGAGGGAAACTAGTCTCAAGAGTTTAAACATTCTTAAAATAGTAGTTTATAAACATGACCATTAGAGCGAATTGTACTAGCATGCTGACAGTTAAACCACCCATCATGAGCACAACAAAGACAATGAAATGCATACTCAATCTTCAAGCTAGCTGATATCAGAGGGTAGACCAATCACGCTACTACATGTAGTTTTTTGGAAGGAAGGAAAAGTTCGAGTGATAAGTACTTATAGTACTTAGTGAGGAAACCTTAGTCTATCCAATTTCAAATTCTTATTTAAGTGACCACACAATAGTCCAAAATCTTAATTAACATTTTCTCTATTCCAGTCGAATAGGCCAATAGCCAACAATTAAATTTTCAAGCAATTTGACAAGCAATTGCAACAATCCGAATTTAACAATTCAATGTATCAAACATTATACAATCAAATATAAGCAACTCAATGTACCAAGTCCAATTCATCATACACACCCAATCGAACAATTTGAGTATATCAAATATATATATATATATATATATTTGCATTTGTGCCCCATACATTTAACATGGATCAATCCAATTTGATAATTTCATTTAAATTCATACAAACATTCGAACTACCATGGTTCATATACACAGTTTTCAATCAATCAAAATTTTCAGATATACAAGCAGCAACAAACTGTAGCATATTAACAATTAAATTAGAATTTATAAGTTACATGCTTCATTTCCATTTCAATAGCAACTCACTAAAGTCAAGAATTTCAACTTTGATGTACAAGGGATTTCTTGCTTATTAATTTAATTCGTATGCCTTGGTTCGTATAGTAAGCTAGGTATTCGAGTCACATGTTACAAAGATGTGGATCAAATTCACCATATAATAGGTACCCAAGCACCATTTATTTTTTATCGTATTACATGTCATCTTAGTGCCAATTTACACTAAGCGAAGAGGTACACTTACGTACCATATATATCGAGTACACTAACGTACCGATTCTTATCGAGCTCTAGACTCTAGGAATGCTGTACTACCTGGACAGACTATACATACCAAGGGCTTTGCCAATTACATTCATATACTTTGGCAATCAAATTTCCAGAATACATTCATTAATCCTTTCGATCAATTATACATGTAAATTTCGATTCCAATAACACACGTAATATCACTTCCAAACATCTCATAAATTGCATCACAATTTGCATATTCATAATTCAATATATATGATCTCAATTTCATATCACATAGTTCTAATTTCAATCGAAATTGTCCAAACATATGACTTGTAATTCCAACCTTTGATCATTTATCATATTGCTCATCATTAGATCACTAACCAAATCATATATATTTCCAACAATTCCAGCAATTAATCATAGAAAAATCAGTATAATTCGAATCATCATGGTTCCAACTAGATTCAAATTAAACATGGAAACCATCAAAGTTATCAATCAAGGCATATACCATTCGAACACACAACAACATACACCAAAACCAAGTTCCTTTATAATCATTCTCCCCTTATTTATTTACCAACCATTATTAAGTTCATTTTCATGCAATTCTAAGATAGAAATTAAATTAAATTAGCTGAGACACTATTCTCAACTCTAAGGATTGTTTCACTCACAATCGTCGAGCTAATTCTGGACCCGAAGGCTCTTCCCACGTTCCGACGCTGCTTCAACTATCGGCTCCTCGCCGATCCTTTCTCCTCTAGGCTCTAGTACATTTTATACAATCATACGGACAAAATTTCAGAATCTATTGATTCAATTTGAACCTTAGATTTTTCACATTTCAGTTTTGGTCCTTAAACAAATTTCAATCTCGGATGTTGTCGAATTAGTTTACCAATTCTCTTATAATTCTTAATCCACTGTTCGAATTACTTAATTACTTATGCTAATTAAGAAATAGCAAGTCTCTCAATCATGTTACTATCTTCTTCTTATCAATTCTATCAACTTAATTTAAAATGTCATTCAAGATTTAACATCTCCTATACTAAACAGTTTTGACCCTCTCTTTTAATTTAATTCCCATTTTCAGTATAGAAATCGAATTTAAGCCCTGTTTGTTTCTAATCTCAATTAACATCCCCAATATGTATCTATTAAAATTTCAGGCCGAAATACTAAGTGTATTAATTCCTATGGATTTTTAAAGTCTATTGTCCATTTAAAAGCACTACTGGACAGATTTGAGTGCTATTCACAAATTCATTCCAGATTTCTCTATATAGCTTCAAATTCGATTTTGTAAATTTCCTATTAAAGTAGACATGTTAAAGCGGGTGATGTTAAAATTTTAAGCTCAAATTCCTATTACTCTATTTTCTATAATTTTTCGAAGTTGGGTGTTTCAACTAGTGTAAATTCTGGCCAGCTTTGAACTTAGTGTTTTAGAGGTTTCCTTACACTCATTATCTTCTCAATTTTCCTCATCCTAACTCATTACTCATGTCTTAAAATTTCCAACAACATCACATCTTAACTAATAATTTTCCATGGATTATCAATTGTACAAAACAACTTCTTTCTCAAATATTTTCACATATTCGAATAGAGGATGAGAAACTCTACTTACTTTTGATTTTTATTTTGTGATCCTATGCCAACAAGCTTGCCATGCAAAGCTACTTCTTCTTCGCCGTGAGCTCTCTTCCAATTCTCTCAAATTCTTTATTTTATTTTTAAGTGTGAAATGTGATTTCTTCCTTAGTGAGGTTTGGTAGCCGGTTGTGAGGAGATGAGGCATTGATGAGAGTTGACACTAGTGTCAATGTCTAATGCTAAGAAAGGTCTAAGCTACCCTTAATTATCCCATCATATTTAATTTAAGCATGGGCAAATCAAGAATAATAGAATTTAGCATGCAAACTTCTTTCTTTCATTTTAGTTCGATTTGGTCACCTTACTATTTGCCAAGCTGCTTAAATTTTCCTTGAATTTCAACTGAATCCCTAATGTAGCTATTTTTAATTTAATTATTTAATGTTTCTAATCTAATTAATTTACTAATTATCCAAATAAATTCATAAAACTTCTAGGCTAATTTTTGGGATGTTACATTGTCGCCCACGACATACTCTATTTCTCTTCTTTTCAAATATGCATAAGATTTCTGTCTATTCGAAGCCGCTTTCAAACGGTCACAAATCAACTGAACTTTCTCGGTATTACCCTTAAGCATATCGGGCAAAGGTATCAATTTCTGTCCCGCTTCGGCCCAACAAATAGGTATTCTACATTTTTTGCCATACAGAGCTTCATAAGGTGCCATCTGAATGCTCGCTTGATAACTGTTATTATATTCAAACTCTACTAGTGGTAGATGTTTCTCCCGCGAACCCTGAAATTCAATAATACAACATCTCAACATGTCTTCCAACACTTGTATGACTCTCTCTGACTGACCATCGGTCTGAGAATGATATGAAGTGCTAAAATTCAGTCGAGTACCCAAAGCACTATGAAAACTCTCCCAAAATCTAGCCGTGAACCTCGGATCTCTATCAAACACTATAGGTTTCGGTACTCCATACAATCTCACTATCTCACTGATATACAAATTGACCAACTTATCTAAGGTATAAGTGGTGTGAACAGCCAAAAAGTGCGCACACTTCGTAAGACGGTCAACAATTACCCAAACCGAATTCTTCTTAGAATGTGTCAACGAAAAACCCGATATGAAATCCATGGAGATTCTCTCCCACTTCCACTCGGGAATTCTCAACGGTTGTAACAAACCTGAAGGAAATTGGTGCTCGACTTTAACTCGCTGACAGACCATGCACTTACTTACAAACTCGACAACATCTTTCTTCAAACCAACCCAGAAAATACTCATTCTTCAAATCATGATACATTTTCGTACTTTCTGGATGCATAGCAAACGGACTACTGTGAGCTTCAGTTAGGATGGTGCGTCTCAAGTCTACATCTTCCGGAACAACTACTCTACTCTTGAAACACAAGACTCCATCGCTACTAAAACAAAAATCTGTCGGTTTACCCCCCGCTATGTCTTGCACATGAGATGCTAAAGATCTATCTTGCAATTGTTTCTCTCTAATCAACTGAAGCAACGAAGGACTAACTTGCAACTCGGCCACTAAACCACCATCTTGAGACAAACTCAATCTAGCAAACATAGCTCGTAACTCTACAGCTACCTTTCTACTCAAAGCATCAGCCACTACATTGGCTTTACCCGGATGGTACTCAATCGTGAGATCGTAGTCCTTAAGTAACTCTAGCCACCTACGATGTCTAAGATTCAACTCTCTTTGCATCATTATATACTTCAGACTCTTGTGATCTGTATACATTGTGCATTTCTCACCATACAAGTAACGTCTCCAAACTTTCAAAGTGAAAAACACTACAACCAATTCTATATCATGCGTAGGGTAATTACAGTCACGAGTCTTCAACTGTCTAGACGCATAGGCCACTACTCTTCCTTCTTGCATAAGCACACAACCCAAGCCAACATATGACGCATCACTGAAGACTACAAACTCTTTCCCTGACACGGGCTGGACTAAAACAAGAGCTTCGCTAAAGGCTTCTTTCAATTTCTCAAATGCTTGGTGTCTTGCATCAGTCCACTCAAACCGAACATCCTTATGTAGCAATTTAGTCAAAGGAGCTGCAACCTTTGAGAAACCCTCAACAAATCGTCTATAGTAACCGACCAAACCTAAGAAACTACGAACTTCAGTCACTGTCTTCGGTGGTTTCCAATTCACAACTACCTCAACTTTCTTAGGATCCACTAAGATTCCCTCGGCTGATACAATATGACCTAAGAAGACTACTTCCCTAATCCAAAATTCACATTTGCTTAAATTGGCATACAACTGATTGTCTAACAATTTCTGCAACACCAAACGCAAATGCCGATCATGATCCTCCTCGGTGCGAGAGTACACTAAAATATCATCAATGAACACTACTACAATCTGATCTAAGTATTCATGAAATACTCTATTCATCATGTCCATAAAAGCTGCCGATGCATTAGTCAAACCAAAGGGCATCACTAAGAATTCGTAGTGCCCATAACGAGTGCGGAAAGCTGTCTTCGGTACATCTTGATATCTTACTTTCAACTGATAATAACCGGATCTCAAATCTATCTTCGAGAACACTGAAGCACCTCTCAACTGATCAAACAAGTCATCAATTCTCGACGGGTATTTGTTCTTTACTGTTAACTTATTCAACTGTCGATAATCGATACACATTCTCAAACTGCCGTTTTTCTTCTTCACAAACAACACCGGTGCACCCCAAGGTGAAGTACTCAGACGAATAAACCCTCGGTCTATCAATTCCTGAAGCTGTGTCTTCAACTCTTTCATTTCTTTAGAAGTCATTCGATACGGTGCAATCGATACTGGAGCTGAATCTGAATAAGTCTCGATAACAAACTCTACATCTCTATTTGAAGGCAAACCAGACAATTCTTCCGGGAACACACTCAGAAAGTCACAAACTGTTCTAATGTCTCGTGGTCGTGCCTCATCCATATTCGGATTCATAACATAGGCTTGGTACGCCTGACAACCCACATCCAACAACTTCTGAGCCTCTAAGGCTAAAACTACATTAGACAAGAACTTAACGTTCTCACCCACTATTACAACCTCATGATCTTCTGAAAGTCTCAAGGACACACACTTTGTCTCAAAATCTACTCTAGCCCTATGCTCTATAAGCCAGTCCATGCCTAATATCACATCAAAACTATAAAACAACAATTCCATCATATCCACGGGAAAAACATGACCCTGAACAATCAAAGGACATCTTCTGCACATCTTTCTGACCACAACTGTCTCACCAAAAGAACTAGTGACATTCATACCCACATCTAATATCTCAACCGAAATATCTAACAATCTTGCATGCTCACTCAATATGTACGAATGCGTAGAACCGAAATCAATCAAGGAAAGCAAAGTTAAAGACTGTAATGAGAAATTACCTGCAATCACATCTGTGTCATTCCTGTCCTCACGGTGTGCATACACCCTAGCTGGCCCACCTTCCTCAGGCTGAACTGCTACAACATGAGCTACATTCCTCTGACCGTCATTCCTAGGCTGAAAGTTACCTCGACCGCGCCCACGGCCTCTCTGATGGTCGACAGCTCGTGCAGGAGCTTGTCCATCCCTAGACGGATGTAGAAAATTGTAGTTCAGGTGCGCCCTAGACCCACAGTTCCAACAAGAGCCATAAGTGCCCCAACACTCACCGTAATGACGTCTACCACACTTGTTGCACTCAGGAGTACGATTATCATTTCCTTGGCCGTGATGGCCTCTCCCCAGATTACCACCTCTACGTCTATGATCATGATGAGGTTTCCTATCCTTGTGCCTCTTGGCACGATCTCTGTCCCAATCAGCAGTTCTCTTTCTGGAACTAGATCCACCTTTGCGATCCACAAGTCCCAAAAATTGTTCAATGTCCTTGGCCCTAGCGACCAACACATCAAAATATGTATAGTCGGAAGCCAACATGTAGATCTTCACATCCTGAACCAACCCATAACAGAAACGCTCACAACGTTTCGCCTTAGTGGGAACTAACTCAGAAGTATATTGACTCAGTCGTACAAACTGCACCTCATAGTCGGATACGGTCAAGCTACCCTGAACTAGAGCCATAAACTCTCTCTTTTTCTCATCTAGGTATCGAGGACCTAGGAACTTCTTACGAAAAGCATCCCTGAAGAACTCTCAAGTAACCTCGGCCTCTAGCATACCCATAGTGATAGTAGTTCACCAAGTGTAGGCATCTCCCTGAAGCAAAGAGACAATGCAACCCAACTTATGTGCTTCAGAGCACTCCATCTGACTCAAAATATGGAACTCAACCATGCCTCCGAACCCTCGAGTGACAATCCACATAACTCAACCCCGCCCAAGCTACAAAGTCGCTTTAACGGTAAACCATGACCTGCACCCTGAGGTGGTGCTGCAACCTGAACACCCGCTAAAGCTGTCTGTATAGCCCCGACTATAGCCTGAATCAACAGATTCACATCAATACCTGTCTGTCCCTGACCAACCTGGGGTCCAAAACCTTCCGCATTCACTCCACCACCTAGAGGCAGAGGAAGAGGAGGAGGCAAGTTCTCTCATCGCACAATCTCAACATTCTCAATCTGCTCAACCCTCGGATTATCCATTCTCGGCCTTCCTCTCAGTCTCACCATGCTAACAAATGCAAAGCTAAACAACAAAAACAACAAGTGAAATGATTTGGGGTCAACAAGGAACAAGGTGCTCAAGTCATTAAACTTAAAATCACTTACAATAATAGTATACTAGCAATGGGTGCCTTTACTACTTCTCAACCAACACAAGGATAACCACAAGCATGCTTACAATCACTGTGCAATCACAATCAACAAGCTTACACCATAAAACTTACCTCACTTACCTTTCGGCTTGCGGAAACTCAACAAACCTAGGCGAAACCTAGGCTCTGATACCAACAAATGTAACCTCCTCGACCCGGCCTAGCCGCCAGACCGCATCGAATGGGTTACACGGGGAAAACCAAAGCGAAACACGTTAAGGCTCCACTCCGATTAGAAACCCTAGAAAAATTCTTTTAAAGTTATCTTGTCTAGATGCTTTAATTATATCCTATGTGAGAGAACACACAGCGGAAAAACATACATGGATACGAGACACGCAAAACAGACAATTAACAAACCCTTTTTAACTTTTACAACAGGCCGTATCGGTACGCTAGATGACCGTATCGATACGCCTAGACTTGCTCAACACTCTAAAGTCAACCTAGAAAGACCGTATCGATACACTGGAAGACCGTATCGATACGCTCTCAACGGTCAACTTCCCCAAGGTCAGACTACGAAGACCGTACCGATACCCTCAGGACCCGTACTGATACGCCAAAATCTCGTCAATTTCTCAGATTTCCAGAGGACATTTGGCGTATCGATACACCCCCGCGTACCGGTATGCCTAGCCTAAAACAAGGTCCAAAGCAAAGGACAGTATCAATACATCCCTTGAGCGTATCGATACGCCCTGCACTGCTAAACTTGTTTTGGCTGCTAAAAACACAAGGACTCGACACTAGAGGCATCTAATGACCATTCAAGCAACATACAATCATGCATATATCTCAAAGTAACCATGGATAAACATATAAGGCATTTCAAACACTCAATGAAGCAACATTCAACAAGATAAGGTTTAAAGGGGAAACATGCATACAAAGCATTCACCCACATAACCAAAAGTTAAACAAAAGCATACTTCAACGTGGCATGAGGCATTACAAGCCCAAAACGTCAAAGCAAACTTGTCTAAGCAAAGAACATGCCATCAACATCACAAAACACAAAGGTCCTATCCCATTGCTCTATACTAGTTATTGAAGTCTACACCATACTTGAGCAAACTAAACTCCCTTAGAGTCTCCCTTGTTCCCCGAGCTGCTCCAAAGGTCTAAGGGTCTGCATTGTTGGAAAAGAGAGCGTAAGCGTTTAAGCTTACTGAGCGGTGCTCAAAACGGTAGCTACAACAATGTAGTTTTAAAACATAGTTTGCTTGAAAACCAAAACCATTTCCAAATCATTTCCCCATGTTTGAACACACAATGTCATGCATTTACCTTCGCGTGCATTTACCAAATGCAACCACAAGCTATAGGCTTACCATATGCTCATTCTCATAACGCAAGCAAAGTAAACCATGATGCATAAATATAAGCATAATAGAGGGAAATCAACAACATGCTTAACATGAGAATTAGAGCATTCAAGGGTATATTGACATTTAACGTTTTTACTCAGATATGCGGATAGTTTCTCAAACCCACTAGACACTTCCGATAGAATCTCACATCACCGTACTCACTCGTCTACTAAAAACATAATTTCCAGTGGAATCTCACATCACCGTACTCCTCCTTAGTGGAATCTAACATCACTAAGGCCACGCGCGAGTTTTACCTTGAGTGCACTCTAATCCTATTGATCGATCAATTATATCCGGTGACAACCAAACATATGTCAATATACTCAACTACAACCACAAGCATTACCGATGCTTGAACCACTTACCAAGTCCAAACTTCCATGCAAAGCATGTACTCACAATGCAAGTATAAACATAAGTCCCACATCTCAACATGCATAACAATGCAATTCAACACATAACAACATAGCATGTTCAACTTGCATTCAAGAATCGCAAAACACAATTTAATTGCATAAAACCTTTAAAACTTACTCTCGAGCTTGGATTGGCTTTTCAAGCTCAATCCAAACTCCCAAAACACTCTCTTAACTATGTTAAGGCTTTTAAAATAATCCACTCACCAGCCAACACACAACCGATGTCCACGATGCCGAATCAAGCCTCCGAACTACCTAGATTTCCGTCCACAAAGCCCGAATCCAAATCATCTGTTTTGAGCAACCCAAAATCGAACATTAGAACATTAATACACTCACAAACATAGCGAAGACTCGGAACTCAACAACCTTGCAACAATACACATCGATTCAAACCCAAACTTCACCCGAAACATAATCAATTCAAACCCGAACTACTAGCAACCATACCCATCGAGTTTACCATAAAAAATCTTTCTTTTAACATCCCTAAACATCAATAAAAAGCTACCAAACCTCCAGCTGCCATTTAGACTCAAAACTCAACCAAAAACTCAAGATTTCCAACTCTTAAAATCACCCACAATACCCATTTCGGGTTTCCCTTAAAAACCCATCATTTTCATGTTATTTTAGTGTTAAAACAAAGATAAAAACACTCCCAACTCAGCCTTAATTAACCCAAACAAAAACCCAAAAATTTCTTTTCATTTCCAATCCAAACTTTAAAAATCAAGATAAGATAAATCCATGCGTTTTGTAAAAATCACAACATTTAGGACTTAAGGAAGATGAAACTAAGTTAGGGAACCATTTACCTTGAAGAAATCAGTTGGTTGAGAGCTTGAAATCTAATGAAATAGTGAATAGGGGTTGTGGAGGGTTTTGAACGTGAAATTTCAAATAGGGAAGATGATGGCTTTTGTTAAAAATCCTTTTTTATGAAAAATTCCCCCTTTTGCCCTTTAGTCTTTTAAAACACTTTTTGGTGTATTAAAAATAGTTTTTCTCCCATTTAAATTTAACCCGACTCGGTTTAACAAACTCGATATCTCCCGGCCCTAAACTCGGGGTGTTACAATATCTATCGTATTATTAATATAATTATTATATTAAACATTTTTAAAAAATATATTTTATATTTGCATATTCTATTACTCTCTATTAAAATATTGTGTGAATTTTTAAATGTTAAACGTTTAATATGTTCATTTTTTTAATTTTTACTACATGTGACAGATTGCCAAATAAATTAAAGTAGATAATAAAATAAATCTTTTTTTTGATAAAAGCCACTAAATTTTTATTAAATCCATAGAAAAATCACAATTACAATGCATCCAAGAAGAAGAATATTTGGATTAAACAACCCAAAAAAAACCTTACAACCTAAAAACAAAGAAAAATGAATACTTCTATGGAGATAAGCATACCAACAAAATTTAGCAGCCTCCTGAATCTCCTTGTCTCTGTCCAAACGAGACGCATAAAGAAGGAAGAAGGAGTGGTGCGCGATCCAAGCTGTCAAGCAAAAAGTACCGCTACCCAGGACTGATTTCATCGACAAACAACCATCAACCGAGTGGGGATATAAATTTCCAAGTGACCACCGACAAAAATATAAATCAGAAACTAGCACCGATTGAATCTCTGTGCGAACAACAATCGATCGCTAGGGTATGCTGAAACATGCCACAAAGACAGATGAATCAAACCACAAAACAAAAACAAAAACATATCATAAGGACAGAGAAAAAACGTGTCACAAAGACAGAGAAAGAGATTCTTATTAAACTAAAAAAAAACAAGAAAACTAATAGATCCGGTGGTCGACAACCAATATTAAAATTGATTGCCGACCACCGATCAAAGGGATTGATCAATATAGAAAACGAATAGAATTGAAGGAATTTTGGTATGAAGAGCGGCTAGGGTTTTTGACTAAAGGTATAATAAAATAAATCTAAAAGTTGTATAATAGTGATAGAATATGAGTTGAAGGTAGAAGAAGAAGAAGATGATCTTGAAGAGAAGAAGAAAGAATGAAAGATTGTTATTAGCATTGTCAAATGTAATTACTTTACAAGAAGAGAATACATTCTCTTATATACAATACAAGACTCTTGTACAAGAAGAGTTTAACAAACTATAACCGATTTAACTAAAGCCTAACAGATTCTAAACGAATTCGATAACATCCAGAGTTTTCCAGCTCAGCTCATACACATATATACTAACATGTTTCCTATTCCCTTTCTCTTTCTCTGATTTGTTGAATTCAAAAACTGCATTTGCACAACCTATCTTCGATTGACACAAGGTCATACAAAGGTTTACAAGATCTGAGGCTGAGAAGACATTAGTCTCAATTCTTCTGCACATAACACCTTTAAATGTTGTCTGAGATGAACAAAGAAAGCCGAGGATAATGGTTTTGTCAAGACATCAGCTACTTGGTTAGTTGCAGGCACATAGTTAATTAGAAAAGACCCATCATTAACTTTCTCTCTGACAAAACTGAGATCAAGTTCTACATGCTTCAACTTCGCATAATGAACAGGATTAGAGGAATGTGCTATAGAACTTGTGTTATCACACCAAATAACTAGTGTAGCAGTCAAACCAATGCCTAACTCAGTAAGAAGTGACTTCACCCAAATAGATTCACACATAGCATCTGCAAGACTTCGAAATTCTGCCTCTGTGGAAGAACGAGAAACAACTCCTTGTTTCTTTGAGCTCCAAGCAACCAGATTTCCACCAAGGAAGATGCAATGTCCTCCAGTTGACCTTTTGTCATCTATGCAGGTTCCCCAGTCAGAATCAGCATAGGCAACCAACATTGTGGGTGAACTAGAAGAAGAAAAATACAAGCCATGCTCTAACGTGCCCTTTAGATATCTCAAAACACGTTTAACTGCTTTCCAGTGTTTATCAAGCGGAGCTTGCATAAACTGACTTAGCTTATTAACCGAAAACTGAATGTCAGGCCTGGTAGTAGAGATATGCTGTAGAGTACCAACAACCTGCCTATATAAAGTGTAGTCAGAAAAAGGATCCCCATCAGTGAGAGATAGTTGAGGAGATGTGACCATAGGAGTGGAGGAGGATGTTGATTCGAGCATCTGTGTTTTCTCAAGTAATTCTAGTATGGGTTTCTTCTGATTTAAAATAACTCCTGAATCAACAAGCTGAACATTCATACCAAGAAAGAAAGACAACCTGCCAAGATCTTTCAGAGAAAAAACCTTATTAATAGCTTTGATGACTGCATCCACTTCTTCAGGATTATTGCCAGTAGCAACTATGTCATCCACGTACACCATGATGTACACAGTATTGCCTAGCCTACTTCTGAAGTATAAAGAAGAATCAGCTAATGATGCAGTGAAACCTAACTGTTGAACTAGATGACCCCTGAACTTATCAAACCAAGCTCTGGGAGCCTGTTTAAGACCATACAAGGACTTTTCAAGCTTGCACACTAACTGTTGACCTGAAGGGCTTTCTTGTTCAAAACATGGGGGCTGTTGCATGTAAACTTCTTCAACCAAGTCTCCATTCAGGAAGGCATTATCCACATCTATTTGCCTTAATATCCAACCATTGCTAAGGGCTATACTTAGTAAAATTCTAACAGTTACGGGCTTTACAACTGGGCTGAATGTTTCAGAATAATCAAACCCAGCCTGTTGGGAGAAACCTTTAGCCACAAGCCTGGCTTTGTAACGAGCAACACTACCATCTGGATTTTGTTTAACCTTGAAAAGCCACTTACAGCCTATAGGAACACGATCCTGAGGAAGAGGTTTCAGTACCCACGTGCCCTTATCTATCAAAGCATTCAATTCCTTAAGAACTGCATCTTTCCACTCAGGAATCGCCATAGCTTGATGAACTTCCTTAGGAAGAGTACTGACAGATTCAGCAAGAAAGACTTTGGGCTTAAAGATGCCAGCTTTGGATCTAGTGACCATTGAATGAGAAGAGGTAGGAGCTTTAGAATGAGACCCAGAAGTAGAGGATTCACTAACAGAATGATCATCAGAAGAAGTAATAGAAGCACCAGAAGAAGCAAGAGTATTAGAAGGATCCTCAGGTAAGACAGAGGAGATATGAACATCATAGTGCACAACAGAATGATCATCTTGTGCAGGAGGAGGAATATCAGCTGTAGAACTATCAGAATTATTCTGAGGCAAAAAAGAAGGAGCCAAACCATCCTGAGCAGTAGAAGAAGCAAACTGAACAGGGGAAGCATTAATCTGAGAAGGAGAAACATCATTCTGAAGAGGAAAAGAACCATCCTGAGGAGAAGGCAAAACATTCTGACCATTCTGGATGGGGAAAGAATTAATTCGATCATGAGAAACATCATGATGAACAGGGGAAACAGCATTATGAACAGGAGAAGATATACTATTAGGATGAGATGAAAAAGAATTAGTATCAAGGTTACTGTTGGAAATAGAAACAGAAGAAGAGATAGACTGAGATTTATGAGCAGAATTAGAAGGAGAATGATGAGAAACCAGAGAAGGTTTAACAAATTTGAACTTGTACAACTCAATATTATCCTTTTCAGAAACAGAAACCTTATCCTGCATATAAGGGAAACAATGTTCATTAAATTGAACATGTCTTGATATAATGACCTTTCCATCAGGAGTTAAACATTTATATCCATGCTGAACAGAACTATAACCTAAGAAAGTACAAGAAACAGATCTAAACTGCATCTTATTCTTGTTGTAAGGTCTAGTCAGAGGGAAGCATTGGCAACCAAATATTTTTAAAAATTTATAATTAGGTTGACAATTAAACAACTTTTCATAGGGTGAAATTCCATTAAGAACTTTGGTAGGTAACCTATTAATGAGATAAATAGAGGTGTAAAAGGCATCAGACCAAAATTTAAAGGGAATACCACTTTGAGCCATTAAAGTAAGACCTAATTCAACAATGTGCCTATGTTTCCTTTCTACCCTACCATTCTGTTCAGAGGTATAAGGACATGTTTTTCGAAACTGAATCCCATTTTCAACAAAATAGCTTTCTAAAGATTTAAATTCAGTGCCACAGTCAGACTGAATACACTTAAGCTTGCAATCAAATTGACGTTCAGCCATTTTATGGAAATTAATAACAACATTTCTAACATCTGACTTCCTAGCAACAAAATATATCCAGGTATACCTGGTTGCAGAGTCAAGAAAGCTGACATAGAAAGCGCAATTATTAGAAAGCAAGGGTGCAGGACCCCAAACATCTACTTGAACAAGCTGTAAAGGAAAACTATAAACAGTCAAAGAGGGTTGAAAACTCAACTTGTGACTCTTTCCTAACTTACAGGCTTCACAGAAAAAACTTGCATTTTTATTAATATCAGAAACATTACAAATGTGGGACAACTTATGCAAGATTTCACTAGAAGGGTGTCCAAGCCTTCTGTGCCATACAACACAATCAGAAACAGACAAACACTGAGCATTAGACAAAGCATCAGAAGTAGAAGAATCATGACAAACTGTAGACTGAAACACAGAACTACCAGAAGGAAACTTATCAGAATCCCTAGACCCAGACAAACAACAACCATCTGAAGACTCAAACCTGTAAAGACCCTCACTTTGCAAACCGCGAAGGATCAGCTGCTACGTTATCAAATCCTTCACAACACACGAGTTAGGAAAAAAATTCAATAGACACATTGTTATCCTTCGTAAACTGAGATACAGATAGCAGATTCTTTTTGATAAGAGGAACATGTAGCAAATTATTCAAGATTAAAGGCCTAGCATCAGAATTAATTACAGAAGAACCAACCCTAGAAATAGATATGGTAGAGCCATCGGCAACAGAAACCCTACAAGAACCAAAATAAGGAGATGAGGAGACGATATTACCTGCATCGGGAGTCAAATGAGACGTCGCACCGGAGTCGGGATACCAAGCAGCATCACCATACCCAAAGTCCTCAGTGACAGCAGCGACGTTAGTAACCACGGACTCAGTCGGATTTTGAGTAGCACCAGCGAAGGACGAACCTTGCGTAACCGTCTACGAGAAGCCAACACCGTCGTAACTCTGATTGAAACGAAAGAAACAACGGCTGGCCAAGTGTCCAAGTTTTCCGCAGATCTGGCACTGCGGCCGCGCACGACCACCAAAGGTCCTACCACCACCACGACCACGGAAAACACCACGACCATTATAGAGCGGCGGCCGAAAACCTTGAGGAGAGACACGAGAATTGTTTTGAGAAAAACCAGAGTAACCCTGAGTATTATTAGAATATGGGCTCGGAAATGGGCCTTGAGAACGAGACCCATCAGACGAAGACCCCTACACCAAATTGACCACAGAGCCTTGAGCCAAAAACTCAAGTTGCCGAGACTCTGTGTCAAGCAATACACTAGTAACACCGTCCAACTTATAAGGCATCTGACTGGACGTAATAACAGCCACCACCGGCTCATACTCCGGTGGAAGCCCGGAAAGGATAGTCGAAATGTGCATAGTCTCCGACAAAGGATTCTCGCAGGCAGCAAGACTGTCACATATCCCCTGGATTTGTGCAAGGTATTCACGCATGGATTGATCTCGTTTGCGAATGTTCTTCAAAGAACAATGCAAGTGCATGATTCGAGTAGTAGAAGTGACCGAGAAATTGAGCTTAACTTTTTCCCAAATATCCAACGCATTCTTGCAATTCACTAAAGAAAGCAGAATTGAAGAACCAATGGAAGAAAGCAGCCAAGAACAGAGAGCACTGTCTTGTTGCTTATACTTCACATACTCAGGATTCAAGACTTGACGACCACCATCATCGGCCACACGTTGCGGAGGCACAACCAGCGAACCGTCAATATGATCTTCAAGCGCAAGACTTTCAATGGTAAACAACACATGTTGCTTCTAGAGAAGGTAGTTAGAATCATCAAGCCGCAAAGAAATCGATTTGTTCGTGAAAGGCTTAGAAGATGCTTCTGCCATGGAAGAAACCTCTGATACCATGATAGAATATGAGTTGAAGGTAGAAGAAGAAGAAGATGATCTTGAAGAGAAGAAGAAAGAATGAAAGATTGTTATTAGCACTGTCAAATGTAATTACTTTACAAGAAGAGAATACATTCTCTTATATACAATACAAGACTCTTGTACAAGAAGAGTTTAACAAACTATAACTGATTTAACTAAAGCCTAACAGATTCTAAACGAATTCGATAACATCCAGAGTTTTCCAGCTCAGCTCATACACATATATACTAACAAATAGTGATAAAAAAATTAGATCATAAGTTTAACCTACTAAAATATTTTATGATATAATAAACATCTTATAAATCAAATAATAAAATTAAAAACGTAACCTCTTAACTTATTGATTCTCAAGCAATCTCAATATATAACCTATAAATATCATAAAAATACATTAAATATTAAAACAATATTTAAATATGTGTAATACTATTTTAATATTAAATAAAAATATTTAATTAATTTATACCACAAATAATTAATAATCTAATTAAAAATTCAATAAATGATACATAAGAACACAATTCATTAACTTAGGGTCAATATTGTCCAAAGGATAAAAATGATACTTCCATCATTTAGGAAGAAAAGTGACATTATTAAGAAAAAATTATTATAAAAATACTCTTAATCTAAACAAGAAAATGTTATTCCGAAAAAAAAATATTACCTCTAATAATAATTCTTTTCACGAATTAAATACACTCTAAAAATCACACATCTGATCAAGAGATAGTTTACCATGCTGAAAGTTAATTTGCTCTTTCTTTAAAAAAAATCAAAACTAAACCAATCCAAACCAATTTTTAGCATCTAAAAAATAGGATAAACAAAAAAATTCGGAGAAATTATATATTAAAAATAGAATCCGTGTCATTCAAAATTAGCTTTTATTAAGTTTAATTTTTTATATTTCAATTCAACTTTTGATTACTTTTAAAATTGATATTTGATGCACCTTTTGTAGGGTAAAAATTAGTTGAGGAATATTCGAAAACTGCGGGGATGGAGAATAAATCAAAACCTTCACCTATGGGGATGAGAAAAATTTTATCACCGAAGCTCAAATGAGAATGGGGACGGGGATTTCTATACTCGAACCGTGAGGATAATCAAACCGTATCCGTATAAATAACCATGGGATCCCCGAAAAATATCCACAAGGATCCTGATATTTTATAATTTTTTTAAAGTATATATAATTAACTCTCATTTACATGTATACCTACCTATCTTATTATCAATATTTTAGTCCATCAAGATATTTGTCTTTTGTTTAAACTTTATTAAGTTTGGGTGACATATCTAGTAATTTATCATTTTTTGTTAAATATATAATTTATCTATCTCTCTATTTCTGCATTTCGTTTTACACAAAAATCTTGTTGCCCTTCAACCATATGTTTAAGTGTATTGAGTATATGACTTGTAAATTGAAATCGACCATATATTTTGGTTAGTAAAATAGTAAATTTTGTTTAATTTTTGGGGATGAGATTCCCCAAAAATCGTGGGGATCCGATATGGATGGAGGCGAAAAATTCACCGAAACATATAACGGGGATTACCCAAAACCGTACCTGCAAGAGTTGGGGATGGAGTGGAGAATGTAAAACCGTCCCTAAATCGACTGATTCCCACCCCTAACCATTTGTAAGGAGAAAGACACAAAAACACTTAAATTACAACATCACAGGCAAACAAGAACACAAACAAACTTAAAACAACAGAACACAGCAGAACTAAGAACGACAACACCCATCGAGGAGGAAGAAATCAGGACCGGCGAGGGAGAGTGGGGGAGACATCAAGCTAGCTACCTTTTGTATTTATCATCCTATCATAAAGTGAACTTTTTTTGAACAATTTATTGTGATTACAAGATAATATCTATTCATTAAATATAGTTTTTTAATAATGCACACGTCATAATAAATTATTTGAATTTAAATCTAAAAATAATAATATTTTTTTCTCAACTAAGACCACCTAATTAAAGAGTCTCTTCTTATTCCTACTAATCAAACAAAAGTTTTTTTATCAAGATTTTGTTTATTGAAACTTAGATAGAATTTTTTTGTTTATTAATCTTTGTGAGTGTAAAAAAATTTAATTATGGCTGAAATCTTGACAGTTAACACATTTACAGGGGTTGGGAAAAGCGATTTGAAATTAATAAAACCTGATAATGCGCATCCGGGGAATCAAACCCCGGTCAGTACCGTGGGAGGGTACTATGATACCACTACACTAGATGCGCCCTTACTTCATTCAAGTAATTGTTTATTTTATATATGAGATGTTGTATTATCTTTTTTGTAACTAGTTCTTATTTAATTTAGTGAAATCATTTTCTTTAAAGGAATGTATCAAGTGAATTTCCCTTTTGTTTCTATTTCCTAACTTATGCGCGCCAAAAGAGTAGGGTCGCTTTCTCTCTTTGGTTTAATATCAAGAAACCTCAATTTCCATTACACAACATTCTCTTTGATTTTGTATGAATTTAATTATATTGATCCCTTTATATTAATTCGCCATGAATTAACTTTGTATTTAATGAAAATTCAGTACTTCGATTGTTGGTAAACATTTAAACTAAAACTAATGTTTTTTTATTAACTTGTGTAATTAATCACTATTTTTTTACTAACCCTTTACATGTAAATTGTTGAATTGATTCTAAGCTCAACGATAAAACAAATTTAACAACCTTATCCAATTAGACTAATTTGTAAGTTTTATATACTAAGATGATAAATTAATAATTCTGACAAGTTAAAAATGAATATACAATATTCTTATATTAATAAAATAACTTAAATGAAAAATCAACCCCTCAACTACACTTTGTTTGCTTTTAGCCCTTAAACTATTTTTGGTTGAAAATAAGTACCTAAACTATTATTTTTGGTCACTTTAAATCCAGTAGTTATTTAAGTCTAAAAAAATTATTTCGATCAATAATATATTTACACGTCACAAAAAAATAGATAGTTTAGAGACTAAAAGCAGAAAAAATGGCATAATTTAGATATATATTTTCTCTAAAAAATTGTTTAGAGATTTGGTCATTACCAAAAATAATAATTTAAGTGTTTATTTTGACAAAAAAAAACTTTCAAAGCTAAAAGCAAACAAAGTGCATAGTTTAAGGGTTATTTTTTATTTAAGCCTAATAAAATAGATGGACACTTGGACTATAATTTATGCAACACGTGTACTTTTCAATTTTTGAATTATATTGAAGTCGTCTGAATTAAATAGTAAAAGATTTTCCAAATTAGTCTCGACAACTCACAAGATAAAGAGATCATTTAGTATTGTTATTACGATTAAAAATGATTTTAAACTGCACATCAAATGACTTGATTTTGAGGGCACGTTTTTTTAAAGAACACAGTAACAAGTTACAGAAATACGTAGTTTTAATTTACTCAATGTTCGTGATATTCATATGAATAGAACATGAAAGGATGAGTCACCACATGAGCTTTTGCTCAAATGCACGAATTTTATAGATCCGACTTGATATTTGATAATGTTCCACCCAATCCAAAATTTGAGATAAAAACCCACACAAATGAATTTTTCCCATTTTTGTTCCACAAAATAGAAATAATTGAAAAAAAATAGTAGAATTATACTATTATCCCAGATCGAATAAGAAAACTCACCCTAAACTAAAATCCAACAAAATTCAACCCATACAAGGTTGGGTCGAGTTCGAAGTAATTTGAGCATCCTTATGCAGGATGTTAGGTTGCATTAAAGACAACCAAACAAACCCAAATCAACACCTTTCTCTTACAAACAAGCAATCATTAAACCCCCCAAGGGACGGCAAGATCCTGATGGGGGGATTGAAATGCAACTCAGATGTTGATTGTGGCCTCCCAAAGCCGAAGAAGTCCATTGCGACCCCCGCTGCATATCCTTTTCCTTTCTAGATCCGAAACCACACATCTTACCTACACACAACCATCCATGCCAACGACATTAAGTCCAAAATACAATCCTACAAGCCAAAAAAAAGTGAAAAGGAAATCAAGCATACCACGGCATTGGTCTTTTGCGGGGTCCGATAAAGTTGCCACCCAGACATTTTGGATCCCGTGTTGGGGACGCCACCAAGCCTTTCTTGAGGCCGTTGGAAGAGAGACATGGAGTTGTCAGCCGCTCCAACTCCTAACCACTGCTCTCCGGCATTTATAGATAAGATAGGAGCAGTATGAATGGTTACGTTCTTCACGCACTTTATTCCCTCTGCACCCAAAACAAAATATGAACTAATAGCATTGTCGAGAGTAAAAGACAAGTTTAGGAGATATGTACCGAAAAAGATTATGATCAGCATGCACAATGAAGAGTCGAACAAGTTTTAGATTAAATCTTCAGTAAGCTTTAACCAGTTTGGATAAAACCAAACCAAAAGAAAGATGAATGATGCTAGGAATGCAATACAACACTTACCTTCATCATTTTCCCAAAATCGGAGGAGTCCGTCTGTTGAACCTGAGAGGACAATATTTCAAAGTATTACAATTATATTCTATTATTTTCATTATCCAGCGCCAGAAATAAAATTGTTGCTAAAAATCATTAACATAACGGATTTAGTGCCAACCGGTTATTATTCCTCTGTCTGATGTTGAATACTCAACACAAAGAAGCGGGCCAGCATGACAGGCAAGAACAGCATCGCATGTTCCCCGGGAAACAGTCCAAACTCTAGCAGTCCAATCATCACTGCCCGTAATCAGAGTGTCTCCAACCATTCTCATAGACCTGCATAACTGACACGTGAACACACTGTTCCTTCCAAGGTCCACACACCACAGCTATGAACCAAAAATTTGAAGAAAAAAAAAAAACATCATTGCTTTGCTAACCGTATCCATTTTGTATGCCCTAGAAGCTTGTGCATCTGCCTACCAGCACGGATGTCCCAGATATTTGCTACCCTGACAATGGAAAAGATCCATCAGCTTAACTTCAAGAAGACAAGCCATAAACTTAATTTATCATCTACAGGCAAATTGCAAGTGACTTGTACATACGAATCTCTGCCAGCAGCAGCCAAGATCCCACTGGAGTCGTCATACTCCATGCATAAAACTGCACTAGAATAACGACCGACTGTAGCCACACAAGTATCAGTTCGAACATCCCACATCTTAACAGTTCCATCATAAGCAGCTGTTAGAACACGTTCACCAGACAGCATCCGCACACAGCTGACCTGCAGTAACATAAAGACAGGGATATCATGTTAAGAAAAGGAAAATTAGCTAAGATTTCCTTGCAAAACACTATTAAAGAAAACAAATTTAGAATTAGGAACCACGAAAAGTAATTTAAAAAACAAGAAAACAAACAACATTCAAAGAAGTTGATGGGAAAGCAACTGAATAAAATGTTCACGGGCACTTATTTTTACACAAAGGACTGCATAGAAGTTATCTCTATCCATGAGAAACCCAAATACATAGGCCAAACAGCTTGCATATCCAAGAGGAAAAACAGACATCTCTACGGAGAAAATTAATATAGTATTTAGTAAATGTTAATTCAGTATATGATATAATCCTAAAAGTGGAATAATCAATTCAGAAAAAGGTAAAAGAACATAGGGCTGCAGAGAAATTTCTTCATACATAACTAGATAATGCATGTCTATGCTTGTATGCAGGTTTCATGCTCCTGGCTTTACTGAGAATTAATACAATTAAATATTTAGTTTAAAAGATAAGGTGGTAAAAGACCAGAGTGACATGGAAAAGTCTTATGCTTGAATCCTTAGTACAAAACAAATAAACATTTTTCCCTTTCTTTACTGTCCACTCCATGCTACCTCAATCTCTTACTCCCTCAACCAACCCTTTCCCCTCCCCCTGACTCCCCCTTTCCCTTCTGAATGTGTACATTCTGAGTACTTCTGAATCCAACATTGTAAAAAAGAAACATTCTTTGATATCAAAGCAAACTGCTGTGTTGATACTACCATTAAGGTAAAAGGTCAGGATTTACTAGATCATGACTACAGTGAGAATTGGCATTGCTCTATGCATAGGAAAATAAATCTTCAATAATGCTACTGCTGCAGTCAAATCTGTATTCACCATTTACACATTCCTTAGAAGGTCCATTTCAGATTTAAACCCAGTTTGTAATCAAGGATGTTATGAACAAGCAAACCTGGTCATCATGACCCTTTAGTTCCTCCAGCAACTGGGTTGTTTGCTTGTCCCATACAATAACAGACCGATCATCGGAGCCAGATACAATTTTTCCTCTATCGGAACTAATGGCGCGGATGGCTCTGCATAGCAAGAGTTGTGGGAAATGTCAAACAAACTTTTGAACAAGTAAACATATGACCCCAAAAAAACATTTTAATGAAAAGAACGAACAGCAAAGGGGTTTAAATGTCCCATAACAAAGACCTTGTATGTCCTTTCAAAGTAGCCCGAAGTTCAGAACCGCGAAGGCTAGGATCCCAAATCTTAACCTGGACAAGTTACAAACCCAAATCACAACTATTAAACTGAACAAAAATGAGCAACCATAAATATTTTCTCCAGAAAATGAAGCAATATTTGTAGGTTATTTCTCATTAGAATAGAAACATATTATGTATTAAAGTTTTGTATCTGGTAGTTAGGGTAAATATCGCAGTAATTACTAGGGAATATTTAGTTTCCTTAAACAGTGAGTCAACTATGTATATATCCTAAGTTGTCTTATGAATGAAAGTAGAGAGAATTTCATACAATTCTACATGGTATCAGATTAGGTCGATCCTCTCCAGTTTTTCTTTCGATCCAAAAATCTCGTCCTCCATGGAATCTGACTCTGAAGTCAGTTCTCTCACAAACCCTCGTTCCTCTGATATTCCACTGTCAGAAAACTCTTACTCTTCGATCACATCCTATAAACTAAATGTCAAACCTCGACCCTTGAAAGAAGCTTATGTTGCTGCCTCTGAAAACCTGCCCAGCAGCTTCAGTCCCCAACAGATTGTTGAACTTCAGCAACTCATGAGCCGCATCTCATCTCCTCCTACCACTACAGCTTTCACAGCAACTGAAGGTAGTTCTTCATCCTCAGGTCTCTCCTCTAGTTGGATAGTAGATTCAGGTGCTTCTGACCATATGACAGGCAATCTCAGCCTGTTTTGTTCTTTTTCAAGATCCAGCCCTCAATCCACAATTAAGATTGCAGATGGTTCCCTTTCCACAGTACTTGGCAGGGGTTCAATTCGATTAAGTGATAAAATTCTACTATCTTTTGTTCTTTATGTCCCTAACCTTACATGCAATTTGTTATCGGTTGGACAATTAATTAAAGAGAGACTCTGTGATGTTCACTTTGGCCTTACTGGTTGTGTTTTTCAGGAGCAGGGTTCGAATCTGGTGATTGGCAATGCTAGGCTGTCTAATGGCTTATATGTCCTTGATGCCTTGTCCTCCTCAATTCATTCTAGTTCAATTGGTCTTCACACTTCTGCTTTCCCTTCCAATTTACTTTCAAATGATATTATGATGTGGCATTTTCGATTGGGACATCCCAATTTTTCTTATATGAAAAGAATGTTTCCTACTTTATTTATTAATAAGAATCCTTCCTCTTTCAACTGTGAACTCTGTCAAATGGCTAAACATACTAGACAATCTTATGTACCTTCCCAATTTAAGCCTACTTCTCCCTTTTCTCTTATACATAGTGACATTTGGGGCCCTTCTAAGGTTCAAAGTATTTCTGGTTCTAGGTGGTTTGTGTCGTTTATAGATGACTTCTCTAGGACAACATGGACATTCCTAATGAAAGATAAGTCTGACATTGAACAAATATTTAAAGACTTTTATAGTATGGTCCATAATCAATTTTCTACTCCTATTAAAATTTTGAAGAGTGACAATGGGAGTGAGTATCTTAGCAAGTCACTTGGGAGTTTCTTTCGGGAAAAAGGAATTTTTCATATAACTTCTTGTGTTAACACACCTCAGCAAAATGGTGTGGCTGAGCGCAAAAATAGACATCTTCTTGAAGTTACACGATCTCTTTTATTTTCTGCCAATGCTCCCAAGTATCTTTGGGGGGATGCCCTTTTAACTGCCACTTACCTTATCAACAGAATGCCTAGCAGACCTCTTGGTTTTAAGGTTCCTACTGAAACTCTTTTACATCAGTTTCCTCATTTTAAACCCCTTTCTTCCTCTCTTCCTCTTCGTGTTTTTGGCTGTACAGCTTTTATTCATGTGCAGGCTCCTAATAGAGGTAAACTTGATGCTAGGTCTTTAAAATGTGTTTTTATTGGATACTCCTCGAGTCAGAAGGGCTACAAATGTTACTCTCCCACCACCAGAAAAACCTATGTCTCATTCGATGTTACTTTCTTTGAGCAGCAACCTTATTTTTTAGGGACTTCTATTCAGGGGGAGACATACAAGGAATTTCAGTCCCTACCAGTTTCTCAATCCTTACTTCTGTTGCCTATTCTTAATGCGGAAACCACTAGTTTAGATTCTCCTCAACAATCTGTTCCTTCAAATGAGGAAGAAATTACTAGAACTAGTAATCCAGTAGACATACCTTCTCCTTTGTCAAAAATGTCTAGCCCTTATACTACACCTCCTCCAACTCTTAAAGCTATTCCATACACATCTCCAACTCCTCAACTTGCAGAAAAACAGTTGAGTGTTTATACAAGAAAGAGAAGAACCCTTCCCGAAGCTGTTAGTCAGCCCAACACTTGCCAAGAGCTAGCTTCGAGTCCTACTGCTGTGGAAACAGAAGGTAATAGTATTCCTCAAGACTCTACAACTGTTGATTTAGATGATTTTCCTATTGCTATTAGAAAGGGGGTAAGGAAATGCACTACTCATCCCATTAACAAATTTGTGGCCTATGGAAAATTGTTATCTGGTTTGAAAGCTTTTACAGCCAGCATTGACAGTGTGCAAATACCAAGGACAGTGGAAGAAGCTTTCAAAAGTCCCGAGTGGAGAAAAGCAGTTGAAGATGAGGTTACTGCACTGCAAAAGAATAATACTTGGAACCTAACCAGTCTACCAGAAGGAAAAAAGGTGATCGGGTGCAAATGGGTTTTCACAGTCAAGTATCATTCCAATGGAGGCATTGAACGATACAAGGCAAGACTTGTAGCTAAAGGATTCACTCAATCATATGGAGTGGATTATCAAGAAACGTTTGCACCAGTTGCTAAGTTAAACACCATCAGGGTGTTACTCTCAGTGGCTGTTAACAAAGACTGGGAGTTGCATCAGTTGGACATAAAAAATGCCTTTCTAAATGGGAGTCTCGAGGAGGAAGTTTACATGGAAGTTCCACCAGGTTTGAAGGAAAGTACAACAAGAGGGACAGTATGCAAACTGAATAGATCTTTGTATGGATTAAAACAGTCTCCGAGAGCATGGTTTGACAGATTTGCTAAAGCCATGGTTCAGAATGGTTTCAAACAAAGCCAAGCAGATCATACCTTATTCAAAAAGGTTACTCCAGAAGGTAAAATGACACTCCTAATTGTGTATGTCGATGATATGATTATCACAGGAAATGATACAAAGGAGATAGAAAGATTGAAGGTTGCTTTAGCAAAGGAGTTCGAGACAAAGGATTTGGGGAATCTCAGATATTTCTTAGGAATGGAGGTGGCTAGATCTAAGGAAGGGTTAGTCATTAACCAAAGAAAATATATTTTGGATCTTCTTTCAGAGACCAAAATGCTTGATTGTAGACCAGCCGACACTCCAATAGAACCAGGCTTGAAGTTCAGCAAAGATGAACCTGGGAATCCAGTGAACAAAGAATCTTACCAACGTTTGGTAGGAAAATTAATTTATTTATCACTTACAAGACCTGACCTTGCTTATTCAGTAAGCATAGTAAGTCAATACATGAGTGATCCTCGAGAAATACACATGGAAGCAGTAAATAGGATCTTGAGATATTTAAAGTTCACACCAGGATCTGGACTCATTTTTAGAAAAAACCAGGATAGAACAATAAAGGTTTACACAGATTCGAGTTGGGCAGGTGAAATAACAGATCGAAGGTCAGTAAGTGGCTTTTGTACATTTGTGTGGGGCAATCTAGTCACATGGAGAAGCAAGAAGCAGTCTGTAATATCTAGAAGCAGTGCAGAGGCAGAGTTTAGGGCAATGGCCCTTGGAATTTGTGAAGGGATGTGGATTAAAAAACTCATCACTGAGTTAGAACTAGATGAAAAGTCAGAATTGGGCATTTACAGTGACAGTCAATCGGCAATAAGTATTGCCAAGAATCCAGTGCAGCATGATAGAACCAAACATATTGAGATAGACAGACATTTCATCTTTGAGAAGGCTAATAACGGAACTGTGAAGCTCAACTACGTTCCAACTACCAATCAAATTGCTGATATCTTCACCAAAGCACTTCCAAGAGTAATGTTTGATGGTTTCACATCCAAACTGGGTATATACAACATATATACACCAGTTTGAGGGGGAGTGTAGGTTATTTCTCATTAGAATAGAAACATATTATGTATTAAAGTTTTGTATCTGGTAGTTAGGGTAAATATCGCAGTAATTACTAGGGAATATTTAGTTTCCTTAAACAGTGAGTCAACTATGTATATATCCTAAGTTGTCTTATGAATGAAAGTAGAGAGAATTTCATACAATTCTACAATATTTCACCAAGACAAAGAAGAAACGCAAAAGCCTTATTCATTACACATGTGACGCTAGTAATTTATCAGATACAATTTCAGATAACATAAACACATCTGTACTAGATATATCATAAGTCATAACCACACTTTACAAGTGATGATAGATATGAACATGATGGAATTAACAGAGATAACTAAGTTTCATGAAGGTCCAAGAATCCAAATTCTCTAGCGACATACTGACATTTTGTTTAGCTGCAAAACCAATCATATGACTGTACAGAAAGAACTAGGGTCCCTCAATCTGAGCATGATGCTAATTGCTAGGGAAGAACAAAACGATTAAAGAGTTAGATTAACAGTGGAAACACTCTTCGAGAAACATAACCAAAGACTTCCAAATACTACACTAACTTCTCCTATTGTTTTAAGACTAAACCAGCCAAAGTTTGATCCTTTTCCCTCTTTCAGAAAATAGATGTTGGATAGGCAAAATGGCCAGAAGAGCACAATAGAACCAAGCCAGAAAATTGGAGGGAATCCCCATCCTGTTGCTTTAGTCATTTAAAAGCAAACACCACCAATGATTTTGAACAACCAATCTACCACCTGAATTATGTAGTTCAATATATATATAAAATAAAAGATATAGCCACTCACCGTACAGTCAGTGCTTCCACTAATACAGAAACCTGCATCTTCACGATCACCCACAAGATCCCACACCTCTCTTCTCGTCACACAATGCAAAGCAGTAACAGCACCACTATGACCCCTCAATATGCGAACATTTGTTTGTGTTTTCTTCTGTCCAGCAGCAGAAAAATCTTGTTTGCGAGCACTCCCATTCTCTGATCAGATAAGAGAAAATGAGCCATGAAAACATTGTGTCCATGTCCTAAATATAACACATTCTAGGCATCTAATGTTAACAAAAGATATACCTGTAGCACCATCAGAAGCCCATGTACGAACACGACTAAATGAGTTTGTTCTTGATGCTGAATCCCTACTGAACATGCTCTGCACCCAGCTCCTTCCAACACCAGAAGCCTCTACAGGTTGTTGATTCTCATCTACAGCATCCTTCAGACGCGGGGATGACAATCCAGGTGGCAATACCGACTGTGGCAATACTAACTGTGGCTTCAAAGATGTGACGCCCCAGTAATTGATGCGAAGTTGCTGGATATGCGACAAAAGTCCTCTGAGTTTTATCTGAAACATAATGGGGCGCCATCAATTCAGCAAAATATATATATATATATATATTTAAAAGAGTTCCATGGATAATCAGGCCAGGAACATGGACTAAATGATTACTAGTCAAAAGCTTCAAATCAAACATAAACAAGGTGCTTCAAACCAGAGGGAAAGACCGAGAGAGTATGAGAGACGTTAAATAAGGGAGAGAATGAGCCGAGCGAACTAAAACTGAATTCAGAACATGTCATAGTATACTAATTTTTCTTCACACTGAACTGACACACTTAATAAGGAAGAATGTGCCACTTCGAGTTCCTAACCCAATAGTAAAGTACAGCTAAGGTAGTTCCAAGTCATAACTTTTAAAGCATATGCATTGACATGCAAGCTTAATAGGACAGCATTCATTAATCACTCAAACATCATCTTCCAAAAACAAATCTCCAACTTCCTTATTACATCACCCAGCCACACAACAAGTGAAAGAAAACAAGTTCATTCCAATTACCAAAAACCAAGTTAGGTATGCTGAAATTTACCTTTCAAGAAAGATGAGTTGTGATTGGGATGATCGAAGATACTTATATAGTAGGTATGTAAAAAAGAGTATCAACACTTAAAGAAATGGTATGTAACTGTACACAATTCGTAAGGCACTCAAATTCTTTTCTTTTGGAGCAATATAGAATTATACTGATTTAATTAACACCATTAGTTAAAGGTAATGCATGTCAAATCACATGGAAATTATTTTCAATTACTAGTGTGTTTTCTGTATGAAAGCAAAGCAAAGGTACTATGAGGCGATTTTTCACCTTTATATGCTAAGCCTAGCGCAATTATGAACTATAGAAATGAGAAAGGGTGCATTTGAGAAAAAGTACTGACTTCTAGCTTGTGCACAAGGATACTTCTGCACAAGTTGAAACTTTAAAAGTCAAACTGGATGAATATTGCATGAAGGAGAGAGAAGGTGCTAGATGGAAATCAAAATTAAATTCAAGAACAATGTTACAGGTCAAATCAATATTAAGGAAAGGCCATTAATTTGGGTTCTTTAATTAAGGCTTGGATTACACTTTTATTTACTGCCTTCAGTTTCTTGATTATATTTTTATTTCAGTTTATTTATTTCCCTTCTAGAATTCATGTAATAAGACCGGTCCTTATTTAAAGGGTCGTATGAAATAATAAAATGCTAAAGCTGATTTTCTATCAAAAACACCAAAGAGATTTGGGTCCCTCTATTTAATGATTCCTAAGGTTTCAGTATCCCTTTAATGAGCTGAAAATTTTCAATCTCCCTTTGATGGGCTGAAGTATCAATCCCAATCAAAATCCGCCGTAACAAATAAACCCAAAAATTGAACACCATGTTCAAGGCATGAGAATTAAACTGACTATGAACTTGGCAGGAACAATGGAGTTAAGTGAGCAAGGGTGCATGAAGGACATAGATGTTTAGAGAAGTCCATATTCGGTATCATTTTGTTATACGACAATATTGTCTGATCTAGGAGCTGTCAGCAGATTAGTGGAGCCTTTGCAACTAGAATAGACAAGCTAAAAATACCTGAAGCTAGGCGAGCATCCAAAGAAGAAACGAGCCATGGAGTTAGAGAAAAAGGCCAAACAGCTAGGATGGGAATTTCACCTGGACCCGACGGGTTCTGACCCAGCCTGGCCCGACCGGGTCAGTTTTTGTGTGTGAAAAAGTCAGGTTCGGGTCAGGTTTTTATTAAGAGTGAGGTCGGGTTTAGGGCGGAAAAATCCGACTCGGGACTAATAGTGTTATTTTCCTCTATTTTTTAGGGATATTTTGCAATAATACCCCATCTTTATATTTTTTATAATTAGGTCCTTAAAATTGATTTTTTTAACAATTAGGTTCCAAAAATTAATTATTTTTTTAACAATTAGGACCCTAAAATTAATTATTTTACAGTTAAGTCCCTAAAATTGGATTTTTCTTATATATAGATCGGGTCGGGTTTGGGTTGAGGTATATAATTTTCGGGTGCCCATCCCTACAAACAGCATGAGGTAAAGGAAGAAAGAAAAAGAAAAGGGAATGAGAGGAAAACAATGTCGATATTGCTATGAACACTGTGAATAAGCAAAAAAAAACATGGTATGGTACACAGGGTGATGAATTTTCTAGAAAACATGGAGAAAGAATGAAGAAAAAGGAAAGAAAACAAAAACTAAAGCCAATAAATGCTGGAATTACATCTAGGTTTTCAAACATCTTTTTCCCACATAAGTTTCCCAGTTTTGCAATATTATATATAGAAAACTGTAGAAAGAATAGAAAACAGAAAGTTGTTTCTGTTATTTCACGTTAAAAAAGAAATACAACATAAGACTCCTTTTATAGAGTCTTTTTTAGGAGTTAAACTAGGACTAGTGTCACGCCCCGCCAAAGTGCACCAGGACCGACCGAGGAGTGCCCCCTAGGTGCACTCGGGCCAACCAAGGCAAAATGAAGTGCCATTGACGTTTTAAGGCCAAGAATAAACCAAAGAAGGATCTAGAACGGCCTAGAGAGGCCCACAACCCTCTTAAGACGTCCCTACATGAATCTAGAAGGTTCCAGGAGGTCCTACACAAGTCTAGAACGATCTGGGAGGCTCTCCAAAGGTCTAGAGACGCCTAGAACGCCCTGGAAGATTCTAGAACACTCTAGAAGGTTCTCAAAGGTTCTAGAACATTCTAGAAGGACCTGGAACATCCTAGAAGCATCTAGAACATTCTAGAAGGATCTAGAATGGTGAAGAAGACCCTGGAAGACTCTGGAATGTTTGGGACTACTCTGGACACCTATGAAACATTCTAGAAGCCTATAGAAAAGTGTAGATCTATAGGAGTAATCTAGAATATTATGGATGTGTGTAGATAAGTAAGAACTTATCTAGAAATATCTAGGCTTAGTAGATATTTTAGGAGGCAAAACCGTAGCTGTTGGATCAAATAGATCCTAGCCGTCCATTAAGGAGGCGGATGCCTATAAATAGGGCCACCCCTCATTTGTAAATCACCTAAGAAGTCCTTCACTTCATACTTGTAAAGCTCTTGTAAAGCTTCCGTTGCTTAATACAAGGTTCCATCCTTGTAAACACTCTTGCTCCTTGTGTTTTGCCATAGCGTTGAGACATTAAGGCTTGCTAACATCGTGCCGAGAGTGTTAGCGCCGCACGGATTTGAGCTTGAAGAAATAAGTCCGTGACAGTTGATATGAGAGCAAGTTCCGATCGCTCGGGAGCATGGCATTTTAACGAGAACTCGACAACATGCATTCCCAACTAGAGTCGTTGCAAGGCGACCTTGCCTTGTGCAAACGTGCTATGACAGCCGGGCCAAGCACCACCGTGGAGGCTAGAAGGGTCGAGGTGCCCAAGCCTCAAACCTTTTCGGGATCACGCAACGCCAAAGAAGTCGACAACTTCTTGTATGGCTTGGAGCAATACTTAGAAGCCGTTGGCATCAGGGAAGATGCCTCGAAGGTCCAGACCGCGACCTTATACCTCACCGACACCGCCATGCTTTGGTGAAGGAGGAGGCGCCTTGATATTGAGAGAGGTACGTGCACCATCTCTACCTTTTCCGATTTCAAAAGGGAGCTCAAAAGGCAATTCTATCCGGAGAATGCCGAGGATGAGGCAAGAGCTCGCCTACGAAGGTTGAAGCAGTCGTGGAGCATCCAAGACTACGTGAGGGAGTTCACTAGTTTGGTGCTCGAGATCCCTGATTTGTCCGAGAAAGACTCGCTCTTCTACTTCTTAGATGGTCTCCAAAGTTGGGCCAAAACCGAGCTAAGGCGAAGGGGAGTCCAAACCCTTGCCGACGCAATTGCCGTGGCCGAGAGCCTCGTCGACTACTCGAGCCCTAAGGAGACCACCCCTAAGCCGAGGGATGAGAAGGGCGGTCATGTTAAAGGAGGGGAAGACAAGGGCCAACATAAGGAGGGCCATCGAGAAGGCCACTCACCAGGGCACCGAGACTCATCCCCTTGGAAGAGGAAGGACAAGGGTAAGTCCAAGGAGTTTCAAGGTGCGAGGAAGTCACCACCAAGCAGTTGCTTCATTTGTGATGGTGACCATTGGACACGTGAATGCCCACAACGCCAAGCCCTTAATTCACTCCTAGCCAAGCACCGAAAAGGTAGTGACACCGACAGTGGCGACGAGGGTGCACAAAAGGGATCCATACAACTCATTTCAGCACTTCAATCAGTAGAAGACACCAAGGGACTTAAGCCAGGTTCAAGGCTCGACGTGGAGCACAAGAACGACCCATCATCTCCGAAGGCCGAGGGTAAGGCCAAGTCACCGACCAAGCTTGCACGGGGTAAGCAAGGTGGCGTCACCAAAGACAAGCCCACGAGAGGGAATCGTGGCAACACACAGGCTAAGTCCGCACCAAAGGCCAGCACGAGGGCAAAGTGCTACCTATGTGAAGAACCTCATGTGATGAGGTCATGTCCGATACGAAAGCGTCTTGTTGCCTTCATCAGAGGGGTTGACTGTAAGGCACAACCAGATACGATTGCCCAGGATCAAGCTGCCAAGCCCGGGGTGAAGACGAGGAAAGCTAGGAGCCGAGGGAGGCACACCAGCAACACCCCAGCAGCTCGACCGAGACGCGACGAGGGCGTCGAGAGATCGGGTGGGGGAGGATGTCACGCCCCGCCAAAGTGCACCAGGACCGACCGAGGAGTGCCCCCTAGGTGCACTCGGGCCAACCAAGGCAAAATGAAGTGCCATGGACGTTTTAAGGCCAAGAATAAACCAAAGAAGGATCTAGAACGGCCTAGAGAGGCCCACAACCCTCTTAAGACGTCCCTACATGAATCTAGAAGGTTCCAGGAGGTCCTACATAAGTCTAGAACGAGCTGGGAGGCTCTCCAAAGGTCTAGAGACGCCTAGAACGCCCTGGAAGATTCTAGAACACTCTAGAAGGTTCTCAAAGGTTCTAGAACAATCTAGAAGGACCTGGAACATCCTGGAAGCATCTAGAACATTCTAGAAGGATCTAGAATGGTGAAGAAGACCCTGGAAGACTCTGGAATGTTTGGGACTACTCTGGACACCTATGGAACATTCTAGAAGCCTATAGAAAAGTGTAGATCTATAGGAGTAATCTAGAATATTATGGATGTGTGTAGATAAGTATGAACTTATCTATAAATATCTAGGCTTAGTAGATATTTTAGGAGGCAAAACCGTAGCCGTTGGATCAAATAGATCCTAGCTGTCCATTAAGGAGGCGGATGCCTATAAATAGGGCCACCCCTCATTTGTAAATCACCTAAGAAGTCCTTCACTTCATACTTGTAAAGCTCTTGTAAAGCTTCTGTTGCTTAATACAAGGTTCCTTCCTTGTAAACACTCTTGCTCCTTGTGTTTTGCCATAGCGTTGCGACATTAAGGCTTGCTAACATCGTGCCGAGAGTGTTAGCGCCGCACGGATTTGAGCTTGAAGAAATAAGTCCGTGACACTAGGACTCCAAAACTTCTAACTCTTACAAGACTTAGGACTATTTAGGAGTTTTAATCCTAATCTATTTACATAATATAATAAGTGTAGTTAACTACTAACTTTTAGGAATTTAATCCTAAATTATTACCAACGACAATATCCTACACTCCCCCTCAAGCTGGTGAGTATACATTGTATAGTCCCAGCTTGAATAGAAAATCATCAAAAACTGTTTTGGATAAGGCTTTTGTGAGAACATCTGCTAGTTGACCTTTTGTAGGAATATATGACAAAATAGCTACCCCATTGGTAATTTTTTCCGAAATAAAATGCTTGTCTATCTCAACATGTTTTGTTCTATCACGTTGAACTGGATTCTTTGCAATCTGAATTGCTGATTGATTATCGCACAGGACCTCAAACTTGTCTTCTTGGTCAGTATGTAATTCTTTAAGCAACTTGAGTAGCCAAATTCCTTCACACATTCCTAGTGCTAAAGCTCGAAATTCTGCTTCAACACTGCTTCTGGATACCACAGATTGCTTCTTGCTTCTCCAAGTCACAAGATTTCCCCAAACAAATGTGCAGTACCCACTTGTCGATCTTCTCTCCGTTAGTTCTCCTGCCCAACTTGAGTTTGTAAAGATTTTCACACTTCTATCCTTTGTCCTTTTGAAGAGTAAGCCGTGTCCAGGGGTTTTCTTCAAGTACCTGAGAATTCTGTTAGCTGCTGCCATGTGTTCTTCATTAGGATTTGTCATATGCTGACTAATCACATTTACTGGAAAAGCAATGTCTGGCCTAGTTAAGGATAGATAAATTAGTTTTCCCACCATTCTTTGGAACCTTTCTTTGTCAACTGGAGTACTTGTTTCTTTAGCGAACTTCAGGCCAACTTCCATTGGTGTATCCGCTGGTTTACACCCAAGCATCCCCGCTTCAGAGAGTAAATCAAGGACATATTTCCATTAATTAATCACCAGTCCTTTACTTGACCTAGCAACCTCCATACCAAGAAAGTATCGAAGCTGCCCCAAATCCTTTATTTCAAATTCTCTATGTAGAAGATTTTTTAAACATCCGATTTCCTCCTCCTCATCTCCTGTTACAATTATATCATCTACATAAACAATTAAGATAACTCTTTTGTTTTTAGAGGTTACCTTAATGAAGAGCGTATGATCCGCCAAAGATTGTTTGTATCCATCTTTCAAAATAACTTTGGTGAATCTATCAAACCAAGCTCGAGGGGATTGTTTCAGACCATACAGTGACCTGTTGAGCTTGCAAACTTTCTGATCTCCTTCGATTGGTCTCAAACCAGGTGGGATCTTCATATAAACCTCCTCTTCCAACTTTCCATTAAGGAATGCATTCTTCACATCAAGTTGATGCAGCTTCCAATCAGAATTGACAGCTAGACTGAGTAATACCCGAACAGTGTTGAGTTTTGCTACTGGAGCAAAAGTCTCTGTGTAGTCGATCCCATAAGTTTGTGTATAGCCTTTAGCCACAAGCCTCGCTTTATATCTCTGGACACTACCATCAGAGTTATATTTTACAGAAAAAACCCACTTAGAGCCAACAGGTTTTTTACCTTGGGGAAGATCTGTTATTGTCCAGGTTTCATTTTTCTCAAGGGCACTGATTTCTTCTTCAACAGCTCTTCTCCACTTAGGATGCTTTAGTGCCTCATCAACAGTTGAAGGGATTTGTTCTTCATTTAGACTTGTTGTAAAGGCTTTGAAAGATAGCCTCAAAGAACTGTAACCAGCAAACTTCTGAATGGGATGTTTAGTACATTTTCTAACCCCTTTTCTAATTGCAATAGGAAAATCATCAAGGTTAGGAATAGTGGACTCTTTGATTGTATTACCTTCATCCTCCATGTCGACAAATGGACTCAATTCTAACTCACGGCGAGTGTCAGATTGCAAAATAGCCTCTGGTATAGTTTCTTTTTCCTTACATAGGTTAAAATTTGTTTAGGAGGAGGTGTAGGTGTTTTTGAAGAGTTTTGAGGAGTTTTGGAAGGGGTGGATGCGTCTTGAATAGGTGTAGGTGTTGATGTAGGTTCGGATAATGGTGAATTAGTGGGTTCAAGATTTGATAGTATAGAAATATTTGGAGAGATTACCTGGGGTTGAGGAGGATACAGAAAAAAAGATTGAAAAGGTGAAGGCTGAAAGTCATCCCACGTCTCCCCCTGAATTGCAGCCTGAGGAAAGTAAGGGTCCTGCTCAAAGAAGGTAAGATCCATAGTAACAAAAAATCGGTGAGAAGGAGGATGATAACATTTATAGCCCTTCTTGAGTGAAGAATAACCAACTAGTACACACTTCAAAGACCTAGGATCTAACTTGGACTTATTAGGGGTTGAATTATGAATGAAGACAGTACAACCAAATATTTTAAGAGGTAAAACAGTCGAAATAGGCTTAAAGTGTCAGTAACTCTCTACTATAATACTCTAAATGCTCTTTGGCAACAAATTGATCTTTTTGAACAGAATGATTGGGAGACACCAACCGATGCTGCCTTATACAAAAAGATTACCATCCAGAGAAGAATTTTTCAATTTCTTCATGGGTTGAACAAAGAACTAGATGAAGTTCGTGGTCGTATCCTTGGCCAGTCCCCTCTTCCCTCTATCCGAGAAGTTTTTTCCACAGTAAAGAAGGAAGAAAGCAGGCGCACATTGATGCTTCATGATTCCTCTCCACCTGAAGGGTCTGCACTAATCACTCAAAAAAGTTCTGGTCCAACTAAGAAGGGAAGGCCCTGGTGTGATCACTGTAAGAAACCAGGTCACTCTAAGGAAAAGTGCTGGAAACTTCATGGAAAACCTGCTGATTGGAAGCCAAAATCTTCTCGAGATGCTCAGTCCAACTTTGCTGCTACCTCTAGTTTCACTAGTTTTACTCCATGTAGAAAGAATAGAAAACAGAAAGTTGTTTCTGTTATTTCACGTTAAAAAAGAAATACAACATAAGAATCCTTTTATAGAGTCTTTTTTAGGAGTTAAACTAGGACTAGGACTCCAAAACTTCTAACTCTTACAAGACTTAGGACTATTTAGGAGTTTTAATCCTAATCTATTTACATAATATAATAAGTGTAGTTAACTACTAACTCTTAGGAATTTAATCCTAAATTATTACCAACGACAATATCCTACAAAAACCACACCATCGCATGACCAAATGTCAGTTAAGTTAGCAAATTAAACAGAATGTAAAAGTTCAACCCTGACTTAGCAAATGCTCAGCACAAGCAACCAAATTAAACATCAATTTACAAAGATAAGTACCATTGCAGCCATTAACCAAATAGATGAACCTATATCTATAAAGTTATGGAACACTGTTCAACAATTATTCATCTGTTTTTTTTTTTTTTTGAGGGGGGGGGGGGGGGGATTCCTAATCTGTTTTATGTCACATTCAAAGGGAATACAGGGAATTCTCAGATCTAAACCCAATGTTACCTTATGCAGTAATTGCTTATGCTCAACTTCATGACTTAAAATATCAGAGCTTTGGCATAGAGAAAATGTTAATCTTCTTGAACAGTACACAAAATTTCCAAAGCATCTTCTACTTGAATGGTAATACATAAAACAGAAAGGATTATTAGATCAAGTAATACATAAAAAATAATTAAATCAGGCTGCGAGATAATGCCGAGGCATTCATATGTTTGTTAGGGGAAAAAGGTCAGGACACTACTATCAACCATGTACATCATTGTCAATCATAATAACACACCACAGAATAGAAGATGTACTTACTAGCAACTTATATCCAATATTGTTTCTCTCTGCTATTGTTTCAATAATGTACCAGGCGTCGTTATCAGGAAGTCCCAACCCAGCCTTCAAGTTAACATGTACTGTTGTTAATGCTTACAGTTTTGGGAACAAAAAGCAAGTGCCAGAAAAGGATTCAAAATTACAAAACAAACTACCATGTGTGAGGCTAGCACAATAAGCTGTGCTGTCACCAAAGTTGCATAATTGGCAGATCTGAGAAAAAAGAAACAACCAAAATAGATAGGCATTAGTTTCAAGTTTAAGACTTGATTATTAAGTGAGAAACCAATACAAAGTCTCATATGACTGGGTTAGCCTTAACAGATATGCATGAGATATAACAAGTTAGATGGAACATAATGAAAAACCTAAGGGCGATTTGACCAGATATGATTCTATGAGTAGGTAGGATGAAGAAATAATAAAGACAACAAGAGATAATGATACAACCCAGAAACTCATCCTTGTTAATATGAGAAATTGCATGAAATTCAGAACCAATCAAGCATACAAGAAAAAAATTTATTACTAATTTTCTTTGGGGTATGTTACACTAAGTTCTCTGTCATTTTTCAAAGTATAATCCATGTATTTTTAAACTAATAATTTATTCCATGGCCATCTTTGACGATAAGGTAACACCATTAACCGTTTTTCTTCATTAGTAAGGGATTTTACCTCTTCTTATTGAAGGAAAAGCTTTTTTTAACTTTTGGGTAAAATTGAAGGAAAAGCATTATTCCAGCACATTTGTAATAGTCTACTGCAACAATTAGGCATGAGTCGTAGAGAACATAAATCAGTAATAGACAGCATAGATAAACACCATCATTACCTGATGTAGAAAAACAGATACTGAGCAAATAGAGATAAGGGAAAGGGCCTAAAGGAGCTAATCTACTCTTTTTTAAGGGAAGGAAACAGAAAGAACTGTTCATTCCTGATTATTAGTTTCAATAAAAAATAAAGATTGTATGGTTGTATCAGTGTTAGTGCTTTATCTAGCATTACCTCAGGGAAAAAAAACACAAGTACTAGAAGTCACTAGTGTGGTTATCTCAGATAAAGTAGTAATTCTTACATATACTCACACGAGCTACAAAAAACTATTGAATGGAACAACCGTAAAATAAATTGCAATCAAGCTGAAAAGTGAAAAGATCTACAGCGAACTCAGTGAAACCCACTACAAAAATTGCAATGGAGAAATAATTCCACTAAGCTTTCTTCTAAAACACTACCTTCAAAAGCAGATCGAGTTCCATGAGAAGCCAAAGTTCAAAGAATATTATTACTATATATATGAACAATAATATCAAACTTAAAGATATATTTCATGAACATAACAATAATCTATAATATAATATTCCAGAAATTAATTTTTAAAAATATAAAATTTATCAACTTACTTGTTGGATGACTGCTCCAGAAGATGGTCAAAATATCCTTCCCAAAACCTGAAAGAACCTTGCCTTAGCTATATAAGATTTCAGTATTTTGGTACAGAACACCAATAACTAATCAGAGTTCTCTAAGGCAATTGAAGGAAAAAGCAATGATCTAAATTTTGGAAGAAACAAATACCACTTCTAAAAGTAAATCTTGTATAAGCATAACTGGTTTAACTTTCAATTTATAGAAAGTCCAACTTGCAAAAGAAAAAAAAATGACTGTAAAACTTAAGCCAAGAGAGTAATATCCAGTTATACATACCGTAACTCCTCCCATATAGACAGAGAAATAAGATGACGCTGGACATAGTCTGGAACATTATTAGCATCTTTCTTATACATCTCAGCAGACACTTCCAGGGCATCTCTAATCGTCAAAACATCATTCCGAGAGGTTGCACGACTGATAGCTGTTTTGAGCTGAAATTGTGCATTAACGTATTCAGTAAAAGGAGAAAAAAGAACATTTAAAAAAAGCATTATTACAAGATGAACATCAAACGTTAAAAAAAAGTCAGACCAGAAAGTAAAAGAAAACAGCTTATAGGAAGTTAGTGAACAATCTACTTCATTAACAAAATTATTTAAATTTGATCGTGTTTATGATTCTTAAATTACTTTCTGAAAACCATTACCTAGTGGAAAAGAAAAAATGAAAAAGAAAACTGGTGAAACCTGAATAACTACATCCACTATTAAAACCCAAGAACAGCGATACTTTGCATAAACATACCAATTCTTTCACAGCTATAAATTGTTCTTCAGTCAATTGACCATGCCATCCCTGAGAAAAAAAGCCAGTATAAAGTTACTACAACTAGTGCACCGAAACAGTTAATAACGGTATTCTCCTTATAGCTAGACATACTGAATTTATGTGCTCTCTTATACACTCAACAAAACCACTACCACCAATTCCCTCTGCATCCGATTCAATCAAAGCTGCGAAATTAGAGCACATGTAGGTGTTAGTTTGCAAATATCTTGGAAAATGGAAGCAGATAAAATTCTCAACTACCACCATAAGATATCAGCCTAAACTACCAACTAAAATTTAGCTGTTCCAGAAACATACCCAGGATTGTGCCATATTCAAATGATGAAAGTGGATCTTCCCCTGCTTCCAATTTCAGAAGCCGTAGCCATAATCCCTGTTAAAAGAAGAAAAGCACAAAATTTAATTAAAAAATATAAGATGAGAAAAGACCACCATAACAACTTAATTGATCATCTTGACATTATAATGCAAGCAAACTAACTTCTTTCTCGTTTTGTTAGAAAAATAAAAATTCATGCAAGAAAAAGACAACTGCTAATTTTTTTCTCTGTGCACTTCATTTAAGAACAACCTGCTTATCTCCAATACATACAAAGCAAGCTCTCCTACTGGCAGTCATAATAACAGATATATATATATAACAAACTGTATTCCAATGTAGCCATAAGGTTGGCATTGTGAAACCAACCAGAATCTTATTTTGTATAAGAAACAATACAAACTAATGAGAGAAATGACAATATCTCTCTCTTTTCAGATTCAGACTGTAAAGAAAAAAGGTTTCTCTCGTACATATACAAGAAAAATGGAAAAGTTAAAGCGAATTTTTACCTGCAACTTAACCTTTATGTCCAAAACCATGCGGTCTCTTTCTGCCTGTAAAACAATGATAGTTGAACTTATTTACAGAGATCCTAATCTTGATGACAAAAGCTACTGAAACATCAGATGTTTGGTGTAAGCAACTTACAGCTCTCTCCAATGAACTTATAGAAGGTGAACTAGAAAAGAAAGAACAAACGTGTTAGTTAGCCGCCTAACATGTAAGACCGACCCCACAAAAAAACTTTACTTTAAGTACCTTGGCCTTCCCGAGTATTCAATAGCCCCATTTGCTGCAGCAAGAATCTGCTTTCTCTTTTCTTCTTGCTCTTCTGTTCTAACATTTGACGGGAACCTGTCATAGCAATATTTGGCACCTGTTCCTGAAGAAGAAGAACATGAGAAATGGCTATTTATTTGCAACCTAACTTGTATTTGTCAGTGCAAATAAGATAAAGAAATCAGTACTTAGACAAAGATTCACGCAAGTTACCAGATACTCCATCTGGATCTGATATTGTTACGATCTCAGGTTCTGCCGATGTAGAAGGAAGGATAGAAAGAGGATTTTGTCCTCTTCCTAGGGCATCTTGTAATTTTTCGAGAAGATTATCATTGTTTTCATCAGAACCTAGACCGCTCTCCAGATAATCCAAGAAACCATGAGAATCTAGAAATTGTGCAATCTGCCCAAGGAAAAGACAACACAGGTAAATAGATGTGAGCACATTTTAAGATATTAAAGATTTTTACTTCAGAAAAGAGTTGACACATCCATGGAAAAAGAAACCGGCTATTCGCCCCTTTTAATTTCAGCACCAGATATTTAGGGATTTAATTTTATAAATTCTGGCTTTTGTCATGTATCCACAACTGGAATTTCTGCAATCCTGCACCTGAAGTAAAATTTTGTTTTCAGTCTGTTTTAGGAATTTCAGGAACTAGGTCAGTTTCTTTAAACCGAAGTAGGCTACTTACTGGTCTATAAGCTACTTCAACTAGGAATATTAGTCCTTATAGGTCAGTAGAAGCCTAGATGACTTATGAAATGCCAATTTAATCTTTCAAATTACAGCACAAGCTTATCAATGATATTATTGAGAATTCATGTCCTAATAAATACCTATGTAGCTCTTGGCCAAGAGAAAAGAGAAGGACAAAAAATGTAGCTTTCATATTTTAGTTTGTTGAAGCATGGATGAATAGCAGTATTGAGTGCACTTTTTCCTCTCTCTAGCTACAATGTTCTCAAGTTATTCAAGACAGCATAAAAAAGCAGCCATTACCTCCATCTACTTCTGCTGCTGAAGAAAATTTCAATAAAGCACACTCAATTTCTATCCCTCTATTGAGATCTAACCTAACTAAATGAACCCCCTAATTTTAACAAAACCTAATTACTTTATATCCCTCTATAACCTACACTTCATGAATTACATAAATTAGATAACTCCTCAAAACTGCAGTACACCACGAGAATTGACTTCGTATCCACAAACCTAAACAATCAAGCATACTGAATAGAATAATGAGGTACAAAAGGAAGATGCTTTAAAAAAGGGCAGACAGAACCTTTCTATCGCAATATCCTTCATCACTAACAAATTCATTAATGATATATTAAAAAAATCATTAATTATAGATAATGTAAACAAGAAGGCAAAGCGTCACCATAGGCTCTGGTGGCTGGTTTGTTGCCCGAGACCTCTTCTTCAAAAATGCTTGAGTGTTGAAGACATGAGTGGCATTGTTTTCCTAACAAAAATCATTTCAACAAGATACTTGGGTTAGATTGGTCCAAAGCAAAAAAGCCAAACTCCTACAAGATTAAAGACATTTTCATACCATGAAATTGCGGTAGCCAGCTAAGATTGAAGCAAAGAATTTTAAAAATATCAACCTGCACAACCAAAAATTAACAACACACTAAATTTTCCATGTTAATCAGATGTACAAATAAGATGTTTACATCACATGCTGAAAGTTGCATAAACAAGTATTATTCACAATATTTTTTATAAAGATTAAACTGAACGCATATTCACAGCTTATCTATCAAATACAGAACAGAGTAGATAGAGAAGAGAGAGAGAACAAAGGACATGTATGGTGAGAATCAAATGGAGCCTAATCAGAACCATAGGCAATAGGATAAGAAGGTAGAAAATCTCTGAACTCATACTATTCACATCTCAACAGCTTTTAATACCAAAATTTATCAAGCAATAAAACCCTAAGATAAATTCAACTCCAAAATATTTACTCTAAAACTGCAAAAGGCAGTCCACTACAAAGGGAAACGAAATGCCAATAGTTTTAAGGCATCAGAAAATATACTATTTGCAATTATACCAAAAAGGAAATGTTTTAAAACAAGAATAGTTCAAGCGATTACATAATCATCCAAAAGATGATTTTGCTACAGTACAGCGAATAGAGCAACTCTTGAAGAGGGATATAAGGTGAAACTTAGTGTTATTCAAGCAATGTCTTAAGATGAAGGCTATACAACTATTCATTTAATAATATTGATTTAAGTTAAATAGCCACAGGAAATCTTTCTTAATGTTTTCAATTATCTGAAATCATTGTTAAAGAACTCAAAATTAAAAGGCAGAATCTTGTAATAACCTTGCTCATCAGTAAAGGTGACAGCTAATTAAGAAAATATATGGTGGTCAATTAACGTATTACTTCTAGAGAGAGAGCAAGAAGATATTTTCAAACATAAGAAATGTCAGTCCGGAATAAAATCAAAGGTCAGAAAATAAGATATAGCATAACCCATGCAGCTAATTTTTCCTAGATAATTATCTAATTTGATACTTCTCTTTTATATGCAAAATACTTCACCCAGTGCCTCTTTTCTCCTCTAAAGTAAAATGAGAAAGAAAAATTCCACATCATAAACAGCAACAATCTAAACCATGTCATAAAACAAGAAATTTGCAGTAAAAAACAGGAAATTTATATAGCAATGGATTATGTTGCTGTAAAGATGAAAATGTTAGAGATTCTTCATGTCAATGCACCTAGTATAGAATACATTGTATGGGACTGTAAAGGTACTTCATAAACATTTCATATAGCATCCAAGAATCACCTAAGCTGAAGGTCGTGATCCTCTCCCCAAGGCTTGTTGATGATTTTAAAATTCTGATCAGATGAACCACAGAAATCACCCTTCATCAGATCTATCCCCACCACATTTGGATGCAATAATTTCAGTATTTCATCACGCAGTGAACTTAGTTCTGGTTCAGGAATTGGTGGTATTTCTTCAGTCGTGGTGATTTGGTTGAACTCGAGATCCACGATAACTACCTAAAACAGAAAAGGGAAATTGCAGCTTAAAATGCCAAAGTAAAAGGTTCAACATGAACAAGATAAATTTACACAGCAAATATTGGGTAGCAAATGATTAAGCTGAATAATCATAAGGACAATTACATGCTTGAGATATTCCAATTTACCGTGTTTCACTGGAGGATGTGGGGAAAAATATGATGCTCATGCTATGAAATATAGTAATGCATAGAAACAATTGCAAAGAAAGGGGCAGAATCCAAACCCCTAGAGACCAAGTCCATATTGCATGATTTACTGATTTCCCACTTTCTAGAAATAAAAATGGGCAGGTAATGATGCTGGAGTGTCTCAAGTTTGAGCTCCCGTTATGCTGTATTTGAACCCCCCCCCCAATAATAATAATAATAAATCTACCAGGAGAGAAAAAAAAAAATGAAGTGCTAAAGATTACAGGGCATGAGACATCCAACATTCACCATCCCTGTGCTTATGGTAATATAATAACTATCTAGATAAAGCTTCTGGTAAATTTGCCACCTTAACTCTCATTGCAAATGAATAGGGATTGTACTTTAAACACCTAAATATGTATAAACATGTGAGTCATCCTAGGCTATAAAATGCAATATCCTTTCCCAACACCTTTATAAAAAGAAGTACGCAACCATTCAACTATATAATCCCTCCACCCTAGAAACTTCACACATGTAGCTGTTAAAATAGAGTAAAATTCAGTAAAAAACTCTCTTACTTTCTTTGTATTTGATGCCTACATATATACAACTTATATCCTTAAGCTAGGAAACTCATAAGTTAGGAAAGATACTAATTCTAGTAAAGATAAAATCCCTTTAAGTTAGGGATTGTGACAACTAACAAGAATCTACAGGATTCCATCTATCTACACATAATCTCCCTAATTTACAAGAATATTTCCTGACACTCCCCCTCAAGCTGGGGAATGGATATCTTCCATCTTCAGCTTGCTTGTTAACTTCTGGAACAACTTCCCAGGTAGCCCTTTAGTAAGTATATCCGCAATTTGATCTCCAGTGGAAACATAGGGAGTACAGATCAATCCACTGTCAAGTTTTTCTTTGATAAAGTGCCTATCCACTTCAACATGTTTAGTTCTATCATGTTGAACTGGATTATGTGCAATATTGATTGCTGATTTATTATCACAGTACAGCTTCATTGGTCCTTCCCACTTAACTTTTAAGTCCTCCAAAACAATCTTCAGCCACAATAATTCACAAATCCCAAGAGCCATGGCTCTAAACTCGGCTTCTGCACTGGACCTAGCTACAACATTCTGCTTTTTGCTTCTCCAGGTCACTAAATTTCCTCCCAAAAAAGTGCAATATCCTGATGTTGATCTTCGATCAACTAAGGACCCTGCATAATCTACATCAGTATAAGCTTCCAAAGTCAGCTTTTCCCCCTTTTTGAATAAAATTCCTCTTCCTGGTGTGCCCTTTAAATACTGCAGAATTTGGGTTACTGCTCTTTGATGTGATTCTTTAGGATTGTGCATAAATTGGCTTACCACACCGACTGCATAGGCAATGTCTGGTCGAGTGTGTGCTAAGTAAATTAATCTGCCCACAAGTCTCTGATAGGAACTTCTGTCCACAGCTGCATCCTCTGTTGCATCTCCAAGCTTATGATTAGCTTTCATTGGTGTTTCTGCTGGTCTGCACCCTAATTTGCCAGTTTCTGTCAGCAAGTCTAGGGTGTATTTTTGTTGAGATATAAAGATTCCTTGCTTTGAATATGCCACTTCAATGCCAAGGAAGTATTTCAGTCTTCCAAGATCTTTGACCTCAAACTCTTTGACCAGACATTTCTTCAAGTTATCAATTTCTCTTGAATCATTTCCTGTGACAATGATGTCATCTACATAGACCAGTAAAGCAACAACTCCCCTTGAAAAATGCTTCACAAATAGGGTGTGATCTCCCTGACTTTGTTTGTATCCCAGCTTCAACATCACTTTTGTAAATCTTCCAAACCAGGCCCTTGGTGATTGTTTTAATCCATACAGAGCCTTTTTTAATTTGCACACAGTTTGTTCACTGTTTGGACTAAATCCAGGTGGGATGTCCATGTATACTTCCTCCTCAAGATCTCCATGCAAAAAAGCATTCTTGATGTCATACTGTTGCAATCTCCATCCTTGATTGGCAGCCAATGACAATAAAATCCTCACAGTATTCATTTTTGCTACAGGGGCAAATGTCTCCATGTAATCTATCCCATAGGTTTGAGAATACCCCTTAGCCACTAACCTTGCTTTATATCTCTCCAAAGATCCATCCGAATTGTACTTAACTGTAAACACCCATCTACACCCCACTGTTTTCTTTCCTTCTGGCAGCTTTACCAAGTCCCATGTTTCATTCTTCTTTAGTGCCTCCATTTCAACCTGCATAGCTTGTTTCCAATTCTCATTGTCTAAAGCCTCGAAAACAGTTTTAGGAATGGCAATAGTATTTAGGCTAGTAAGGAAGGCTTTATGATTGGGAGATAAATTTTTATAGGACATAAATAAGTAAAGGGGATTTTTTGTGGTACAAGTCCTTTTTCCTTTCCTAATTGCAATGGGAAACTCAAAATCTCTGTGATCAGAATCAGAATTAGAAATTTCAGTAGTATTTGAATCAAAGATGGGTTCAATAATTACCTCAGTTTGTATAGGAGAAGGAGGAGATGATTGAGCCTGCATTGGTACCCTTTTTCTCGAAAAGACCTGTAGAGGACGAGTAGTGTTCTGAATTCCTGTTCGAGGTGTAGTGGGTTCAGGTTGGAGGATAATATGTTGGTCAACAACTGGTTGAAATGGTGGCTGGACAGATTGATCAATTTGGACAGGCTGGGCAGAATCAATTTGGACAGATTGGTCAATTTGGGCAGAATCAATTTGGGGAGACTGTTGCTGATCAATTTGGATTTGGACAGGCTGGACAGGTTGCTGATCATTAAAAAAAGGTTGAAGAAGGAAATGATCCATGTCCTTATCTTCCCTAAATAAAATCTCCCCTTGAAGATAAGGGCGAGTAAAATAATTTTCATTCTCAACAAAAGTGACATCAGCAGAAACAAAATATTTCCTTGTAGGTGGATGATAACACTTATAACCTTTCTGAGTGGATGAGTATCCCACAAAAATGCACTTTAAAGCTCTTGGATCAAGCTTACCCCTATTTTGAGAGTGGATATGAACAAAGGCAACACAACCAAAAATTTTGGGTTTAAGATGAAGAGAGGGACTAAAATTAGGATAGAAACTGGTTAAAAGTTGGGTAGGACTTTGGAAATCAAGAACTTGAGTAGGTAATCTGTTTATCATATGGGTGGCAGTTAACACAGCTTCCCCCCAATACTGTTTAGGAACATTTTTTTGAAATAAAAGAGCTCTTGTGACTTGAAGAACATGGCTATTTTTCCTTTTTGCTACACCATTCTGTTGAGGGGTGTTTACACAAGAAGATTCATGGATGATCCCTTTTTCTTTGAAAAAAGAGTTTAAGACTTGATTGAAGTAGTCTTTAGCATTGTCAGACCTAAAACGTTTTATATCTGCCCCAAACTGGTTTTTAACCATGGTGTGAAAAGTCTTAAAAGTAAGGCTGACATCAGATTTTTGTTTTAGAAGGAATATCCATGACACCCGAGTACAGTCATCTATAAACGTAACAAACCACCGAGCACCAGAAATATTTGAAACAATTGATGGTCCCCAAACATCACTATGAATGAGAGTAAATGGGGTAGAAACCCTTTTATTGCTTATGGGAAAGGAGGTGCGTTTGTGTTTAGCAAGCTCACATATATCACAATGAAAATTTTCATTATTTAAAGACTTAAACAAGGAAGGAAACATGAGCTTTAAGACTTTAAAAGAAGGGTGACCAAGGCGGAGGTGATGAAGCCATATCTGTCCTTTATTGGTTTTTGGTTCTGATGCTAAGGAAAAAAGTGAAGAGTTCAAAACACTGACTTGTCCACCGGGATCTTCAAGATAATATAAACCATTTACTTCTCTAGCACGCCCAATCATCTTCCTCGTTCCTGGTTCCTGGAACACACATTGAGTTGGGTAAAAAAGAACACAACAATTAGTGTCTTTAGTAATTTTTTGGATGGACAGAAGATTAGTGAATAACTTAGGCACATGGAGGACATTTTTAAGAGTAAGGTTGTTATTTATAACAATATCTCCTTGACCAGCCACAGTTATCTCACTTCCATCCGCAACAGTTATTTTCCTATTACTAGGACAAGGGGTATAATTGGTAAATCTGAAGGATGAATTGGTCATATGGTCTGTAGCTCCTGAGTCGATTACCCAGGGACTTTGAGCAGGAAAATTCGAGACTTTAGATTTCTGAGAAGAAGATATACCTGAGAAGGCCAAGCTACATGTACCTGTGGAGGAGGGCTTTTCTAGAGATCCCAGCAAGTTCTTTAATTTTTCTATCTCCTCTCTGTTGAATTCAAAGGACTATTCTTGAGGATCATCAGTCATCTGTTTGGTGTTGTATGCTCTCCCTTGTCCTTTTGATGGTCCTTCTCTTTCATAAACAAATTTACTTGTTGTTTGTGGCTTCCCATGAAGTTTCCAGCACCTTTCTTTTGTATGGCGAGACTTCTTGCAATAGGTACACCATAGAGAGTCTCTATTTGCTGGCTTAGTTCCTTCTGATCTATTCTCTTTAATTCCCTGCTGATCCAGATTCAATTTTCCCTCAATTATAGCTCTTGTGGCAAGTGCTGAGCTCTCCCCTTGATTGTTCTCAATCATGACTCCTCTTCTTCCTTCCTCAGCTCGAATGGTGGCAATAGCTCTATTTAGTGAGGGCAAGTCCTCTTTTCCAAGAATCTGGACTCTTACTGCATCAAACTCAACATTTAGTCCAGCCAGAAAATCATAAATTCTTTCTTTTTCAACAAACCTTTTCAGGACTGCTGCATCCTCACTACACTTCATTTTGATGCACTGGTAGTGATCCATTTCCTGCCACAGATTTTGCAACAAGTTGGAATACTCTGTGATGGATTTGCCTCCCTGCTTTGTGGATGCAATTTTGGTCTTGATTTCATATATTTGAGCAGCATCTTTGACCTTCGAGTAAGTTTGTTTGATAGCCTCCCATATCTCTTGGGCTGTATTGAGAAACATACAAGTATCACTGATTTCTGGTAGCATTGAGTTCCATAGCCAGGACATCACTAGTGAATCCTGTTCATCCCAAGCATGAAATTGAGGATCTCCCTCCTTTGGTCCGGTTCCAAGAAGATGACTTAGCTTTCCTCTTCCCTTTAAAAAGGTACGAACCAACTGAGACCATTTAAGATAGTTCTTTCCATTCAACCTATAGGCAGATTGTATGTTCTGCAAGTCTCCTGTCTGAGAATGACTTCCTTCACTCACTGCAACTCCTTGCATAGTCTCAGTAACATCACCCACGTCGACCATTTTTATTATTGGATGAAAAAGGGATACTCACAGGAAGGTGGTTGAAGAAAGAAATATTAAAAAAATGGAGACTGACAGGATTAAAAAAAAGGCTTAATAAGGCTCTGACACCATGTTAAAATAGAGTAAAATTCAATGAAAAACTCTCTTACTTTCTTTGTATTTGATGCCTACATATATACAACTTATATCCTTAAGCTAGGAAACTCATAAGTTAGGAAAGATACTAATTCTAGTAAAGATAAAATCCCTTTAAGTTAGGGATTGTGACAACTAACAAGAATCTACAGGATTCCATCTATCTACACATAATCTCCCTAATTTACAAGAATATTTCCTGACAGTAGCTTTTGTTTTTTCATTATTATTTTTGAATTTGACCTTTATTGTTTTAAATATTTCAATTGACTAAATTTTACAACAATATATATATATATAGAAAAAAACCTTGATCATACAAAGTCCTCAGAAAACTAGTTTTCTGTCGCATGCATTGCACATAATTTTACATAATTATTAATAATGTGTCTAATAATAAAAAGACCATGGAAACAGTTATCAAATTCTATAGCCTGGTTATCAGAATCTTTTGGAAGAGATGCAAACATCCTTAACTCCCTCTAAGCCAAACTTTAATATATAGATAAGAAGGCGTTGAACGTATTATGTAACAAGTTATTTGGCATGTTATTAGGATAATAAAATGTCCACTAATAGAGATAGAAAAGAAGGATATCTTTGTATGAATTATCAAATCATGTAAAATGAAAAAATCTCCAAGGAGTTATGAGATTGTGAAATTTACCTTTTTAACTAATTGACATTTAATTCCATATATTTGTTTCAATACCTTAAGCTCATTGATAAATAGTACAAACCTAACCCTAGATATAAAACAGAACTGATCAAAAATATCAAAGCAATAAAGATAGACAAATTGTAGCTTCTAAAATAAAAGGCAAAAAACCCTAGGATGATAGCACTATTGTTTTGAATATTTTAACTTATCTCCAATGTATGCAATTTTATATAAAAAAATATAAAGAAGTCTCAGGTAATTCCAATTTTAGAGGACAAAAACTAGAAAGTAAAAACGTCTTAAGTCGATTAAATTTGCTAATTCCAATTTGCCAACTAATTAGTGAGTAAAAATTGGTTAAGACTAAAATCTAATGCCTAGAAATATGTTAAAGAAGAAACTGCTACATGTTTTTATATAACATGATAAAAATACTAATTAAAGAGATGTACTGTGAGAATATAAGTTAAAAGTCATTAGAAAACCCTTAGAAAAGCAAGGAAAGTTCACAAAACCATCTCGAGTATTTTGAATCTGCCAACCAGATGAAAAAAATAAAACAAACAAACAAACATGAGAATTTATTCATTCTCAAAAAATCGGAGCTCACAAATATTTTCCATGCATTATGAGATGAATAGAAAAATTAAAAGTTGGCAAATATGTACAAGGAAAATATTTGAAACGCATATTTTGCCGGTCAATTTTAGGGTTTAGAGTTTAAGTTTTAAGGTTTTGAATGTAGTGTTTAGAGTTTAGGATTTTTGGGTTTAGTGTTAATGATTTATATTTTAAATTTTATAGTTTAAATATAAATGGTTGTGTAAAAAAATTTACACAACTTATGAATCAAAATATAGCTCATATGAAAAACAGCGTGAAATCCAGTTTGCTAAGTAACCCCAACTTTTCAATAATAATTCAATACATTTAACTACTCATGATTTATGATTGATTGTTAAAATTATTATCTAAAGTGTTCTAACTGTTTTACTAAAAAAAACCATGTTATTAAAATTTTCAATGACAAATTTTATTAATATATATAATAGAAAAACCATAAAAAAATTAAAAATGGCATTTCTATTATAATATAATATAATATAATATAGGGTAAACAACACCATTGATCACTAAACTATTCTCGCTTTCCCGTTTTAGTCACCATTCACCAAACTATTATTTTTGACAAAATCATCACTAACATTACGTTTTTTTTTTCTATTTTAGTCACCCGCCGTTAAAAAACTCACGGAAAAAACAATAGTTTGGTAACCAAAACATGAAAGAAACGATAGATTGGTGATCAAAACAGGAAAAAAAGTAACATTAGGGAAAAAAACATAATGTTAGTGACGTTTTGCCAAAAATAATAGTTTGATGACCAAAACAGGAAAGTGGGAATAGTTTAGTGACCAATGGTGTTGTTTACCCTATAAGATAATATATTTATTTTTAAAATTTTATAGATTGAACATAAGGCTACATATGATAAAAAAACATAAGGTTACATTTAAAATTAGATGATTATAGTTTTTTTAAGGCTGATGAACAAATTATAATTTTGAAAATGGAGTAATTGTATCCAAATTTTAACTAATTATGTCTCAGCAAATAGACCCATTTAACTAGACGCGTTCAATAGAATCAAACTCCTTATGTGTAAATTGCATGTATCGTATTAACAATAAAAAAATTGACTTACTAATAAAATATTGAACAATGGCATTTTTATCAGTTCGAAAGATTCTCCACATACATGTTTTAATATATTGTAGATATTTTCCGTATCTTTATCCTTAAAAAGTAAAAAAATGGGTCAACATGAGGCAAGTTTATTAGGGAAAAGGGAGTATCTCACAAATAAATGAAGTAATGAACAGACTCATGATTCAAATAATTTGCTTGACCTACAAAATCATAAAAGGATATTACGACCAAGTCGAGGTCATTTCTAGTGCTACTACAATCAAATAAAAGTTGTAAAATGAGTATTTTGCTACCTGTTTTCAAAATGATTAAAAGACCTAGATGCATGTGGCCCATGCAACAAGCAGAAAGAAAATGAAATTCAAGTGTTTTATGAAGTTAATTTTCTCTTTGGCGCAAGGGCTCTACAGGTCAAGATCTCAACCCAAACAGCCATGGCCCATCCCAAAGTGGCTTTGGGGGGAAATCATTTACATAAAAATGAATTAAGAAAAAAAATAATGGGAACTAACAATAATTACTGAGAGTCGAATATAAAAAAATGATATACAAAATGAAAATGAAAAAATAGAATGCATGGACATGTTAATACTGAAGTTCATGAAAAACTTACACCGTCCATAACAAGATTTGATGTATCAACACCTGAATGGAGACCCATCATATATGGTGTAGGAGCGTCAATGTAGTCTACTCCACTGAAAAACAGTAATGGAATGTAGACATGCTTCAGCACAAAAAAAAAAGTTCAAAGATTAGATTAAAGTTGACAAATTTCTCATACAAGGGAATATTCAGTGGTGCCTGTGGTCTATCTAACTATATAAAAAGAAAAGAATACAAAGATTAGCTGGGATTATCCATCAACGGATAGTTCCAACCAGGTTTTCAATTAACTAAGAGAAGTTAGTAAAATACATAAACCCACCTGCCACCGAAATGGATAAATCAAATGGCATATTGCCTCTGATACTAGGGTTAAAAGTGAATACCTGCCAGAAGTTAACAAAGCAAAGGAAACTCATTAATAGGACAATAATCACCAGAAGAAAACGGAGACGAAATAAACATCAAAGAAGATACTAACAATATGGTATAAATTAGATTTCTTGGCAGCCTTAAATACATTTTATCACTGCAACCACAAAGTCCTAGGTACAAGTAATCAAATTAGCTGATTAACATAAGGCCACATCAGACAAATGGGGCCTAACATGCATGGTTTCAAGAACAAAATGACTTGAGTTACCAATCACTACCAAGGCCTTTCTTTTCTTTTATAAGGTATTCACTTGACCAATCTAAAACAGGAGGTAAGAAAAGTTTGACAAAGCTTTTGAAAGTGAATTTGCATCAAGTAAAGGGCCTCCCATGGAGCTCTAGTCCCTACCATGAGCTATTAGTAGAAAGAGGCATGTCCCTTAAAAAACCCAATCACTAAAATGCAATTACTACAACAAGCTCAAGAAGAAGCTTACGGTAATCATAATTCATAACCACAATGAAAACTGCATCAAAGTTTGTGTATTCAACAGGCTGCTATTAAATAGAGAACCTATAGAAAGAGCACTACTCCAATGGAAACAAAATTTATTACAAAATTTAAAGAAACTGAATAAAAAGGTTAACATAAATTATATTTTACTTGCAAAAAGTCATGACTCGTGAATTATGTAGACAGTTCCATACAACAGCTGCAAATACAGTCATTACCATTCCATCAAAACTGCTCATATCTACAACATAGTAGAAACTGAAAAGAATTTCCTTTTCTCTAGATTTAGAAAATTACTTGTTTGATCGAAGCAAAATCCTCCTTTCAAGTAACACAGATGTGAAAAGTTTAATCAAGTTGTCAACATCCAAGCACTGTACCAGCGGCTGAAAAGATATCTACACCATTTGGTGAATAGATGTCAGCTACTTTATCATGTATGTTGCTCTGTTCACAAATGATTACTTAATAATACAACCAGAATAAAGAAGAAAAAACATGCAGTTAATATATAAGAGAAGAAATAGATACTCATACATCAGCATGAGGTAGACCATCTTTCGGAGGAGCCTCCACAGAAAGCAAGTAGTTGTCAATAGCAAATAAAACTCGCTCTTTCCCAGGTGTAGGCAAAGGTACATTGGAGACCATATGTGCAATAACATCCCACAATGGCTTGCTGCAATTGTCACAGAGATGAAAAATTAAATGCACAGAAAGGAAAACCAGATTTTTTATATCTCCATCAATCATCTAACATTTTCAAAAATGTAAACCATACAGAAAAAATGGATGGACATACGTATTGATTACACCTTGAAAAAAAAAAGCATTGGCACCATCCATGATTGAGTAACTGATATATTATATTTGAATACAATTGATCCTTAACCCTTCAACTATAATTTTGGGTTGATTAAGGATTCTTATATGTTTGGTTGTGGTGGGGGGGGGGGGGGGGGAATGGAGCACCTGTAATTGCTTTGCTCTTTACTGGCACTTAGATGGGACAAACTTAAATAACCCTTATGTTGGACTTGGATGTTGCCGGTTGGTGCCTAAATGACAAGAGGATTAGTAAATTCTTGGCCAAAAAGGATCCAGGATTTAATCTATTTATTTTAAATCAAGATAATTAGAATTGGATTGCACTTGAACTTTATATTGATTAAAAATTATAATCAACCCTCATTGTATAATAATAATAATAATACTGAAAGTTGAAGTTATTAAAAGTCTGCTTATCACAATTAGCAATGGAAAAGGTAATTTAAAGAAGCAAAAAACCTATGACAGCAACAGAAGGAAAGAGGGAAAAAGTGAGAGAAGGGGTGAAAGGGGAAAAGGCATCTTCATAAAAGCAAATGGATGTCATTTGGGCACATCCATTATAAGGTTCTCACAATCAACTTTGGAAATCAAAGTTAAAGCACAGGATCAAGCACCCTCACAATAACTCTGATTACATGTGTTAACTTGGCAGCTACTGGCCAGATCTGACATTTGCACTGGTTTCAGCATAGAGGGGGCATTTGGTGCCAAATGGCTCGATCCAATGCAAGCCATTACAAGTCTAACTATTGATGCCAGATCAGTGTAGTTTGACATTTCATCCAACACTGATAGTAACAAACAAGAACGAGCAAAGATGAAAATGTGAAATGGAATTTTATATATATATAAGAAGAAGAAGAAATAAGAAATCGAACGGAAATTCATTAATAAGAAATATTTGCTCTTAAAATGTACCCATCTTTTCTAAAATTAGGTATATTAATGCCACTCAACTTTTAATAAAGATTAGATATTACTAAATCAGCTCAATTTCAAAATAAATTACATCAAGTTTTTGCAATGTAGGCACCAATCAGAACATGTAGTAAATTGTGATTAAAGTTTTTGACAAATAAGCATACGATATAAGGAATAATAAATGCTCCTATTCAACCAAACTAAGGAAAAGAAAATATAAGGGAACAATCAAAGTTCCCAAAACAAGTTGTTTTTGGTTTCCAGAACAAAATGTTTTTGGTCCTGCAAGCTACTTACTGTTTATGACAAATGAAAACTCACCTACCACCACTAGGAGAAAAGCAAAGTGCAAATATCTCTTCTAGTGCATCCCGATGAACACGAAAACAAGGTGAGCGTGAAACAACACAGATACATTTGTCAGCAAATGAGTTTGCCGGTATACGATAAGCTTCCGCAATGTCCTCGCAAACTGGATCCCTAAATGTGATGCAACTGACATATATTTTTGACCCATCTCCCTCTGCAGAAAATAATTCATCAAAATTGACGAAGTCAATGATTTTTTGGGGCAAACCAATAAAAAATAGCATTTGAACTTTACAGCATAATAACGCAAAATGGAATTACTACAATAAAGGAAATAAACTAAAATTAAGAAGAGTAAATCCTTTATCTCATGTTATTGTTTGAGAAAAATCTCTCAAACTAACACTTTCTTTAACATGTATTCCCTTCTGCTCATCTAAATCTCAAATTGATCCATATGTAGTTTTTGCTCCTTGGCTTAATTACATGAGGATAAGAAGAAAATTACAACTTTTGAGTGGTGACATAATTTTCTGTTGTTAGACTACCTTGTTATCCATGTAAAAACACAATCAGAGAACTATAGAAGGATGTCAGAAGAAAAAATATAGCATTTAAATCATTGATTTCTATCAAGCATTTGTGTGAGTAGTTGTTGCATTCAATTTAACCTAAGTAAAATTAAGAATCTCTCCAACTTGCAATGATTCCGTTCTATAGCAACTCAAGCTACGGGAAAGCTAAGCGGAACCCCAAACAACTAGCCAACTAACTGAATCAAGCAACATTTGACAATACAATATCATCGACATTATACTAGTGGGGCATGTTCCAATCATCCAAAAAGCAAACTAAGATCTAGAAGTTCTCATTACAATAAAAAGAAAATTGTTTTCGTAACAACAAAATCTTCATTGCAACACTAACTGCAGAAAAAACACTTACATAAAAAAAAAAACAAGAGAGAAGTACCGCATCATACCAGTCAAAACAATGGGATAGCTCCGGGGATGAGTTAAGGGATCATTAGCATCAAATCCCGATGGAAACAACTCCACCCCAGCTGGCAACACACACTGCAAAAACAAGGTTTTCAGCACCCAAAAAAACAGAAAGAATTGGGGGAAACGATTCATAATTCGAAAAGGATTTTGGAAGTCGGGGGGCTTACGGTTGGGAGCTGAGGCGGAGGCGGCGGATAGAGGGTATGATTGACAGGCGGGTACTGATCAAGGAGAGAAGGCAAATACATATACTCAGTTCCATGGTACCCTTTGGTCCCATCCAATGTTCGCATCTCGGGGCCGAGACCGCACACCACGAAGTACTCAAATATCCCTGCCATTTTTAGACGTTGTTTTATGGTGATTGGATCTGATTAGATGAGTTAATCTCTGTTGGATTATAGCAATGTTTTTTCAGATCAGATTTGCATTTTTGCTTTTCTCTTTCTGGGATTTTGGAGAACACATTTGAGAGATTTGGGGAGACGACGGAATTTAATCGAGGAAATCAAAGGAAGCTTCTTTTTGCTGTTTTTCTGTTTAGAATAATGTGTTTGATATGTACATACTTTTTTTTTTTGAATAATAATATGTACATACTTAATTTCCGAATTCCGACTAGAGTAAACTAGTTATTTAGGGCAATATTTTGATAATATTTAGGTAAATTTGTCCATTTAAAGGGTTAAAATTTAGTTTGTGGTTTAGAGTTTATGTTTGATTTAGAATTTAGGTTTAATGCACTAAATACCCTCTAACATTTACTCCTTTTCCTATATTGGTACTTAAAATTTTTTTCGGCTGTTCAGCCCCTAAAGTTTACAACATTACCAAAAAAACTTCAAAAAACTCACGACGTTACAAAATTCAATAAACAATAAAATGAGACCACATCACCGTTTTATTTATAATTTTAATAATAATATTATAATTACATAAATACAAAATAAATATAATAAAATAATATTAAAAAACATTTTAATAAACCAAAATTCTTAAATCTAACCCGTTAACTCTATTTTCAATTTTACCCAACTCATTTCAAACGCGGTTACCTAAACTCATCTTCAATTTTTTACCCAGAATCAGTTTAGATTTTAGTTGTGGAAGAAATCGTTTTGTTGAACACGATTAGGGTTTATTACTCGATCGTCAATAGTGTTTGGAATTTATCTCCACCGAAAATTTAAGATTTCAGTGAAACGATCGTTATTAGAGACTGATTTGAGACAATAGTATAAAAATCATTAATCGACACGAACCGATAAAGTAAGTTAACCATTATTTGATTATAGATTAGTGGGTTAATGCATGATTAAGATAACATTTGTTTTGTTACAGATTTTTTAGATTCTCAAGTAACTTATTAGAGGGAGTAATCGAAGCTAGAAATTTAGCAGAAAGGTACTATTATTTTTTATTTGTTTTTAAGGTTTTGAAGGTTTTTACAATGTCACAGGCTGCATTAGTACAATTTTGAATAAATTAATAGTGTTTATTGTTTATTGGTTTGTTTAATGAGTTACTTTATTAAACTAACATTTTTGATTAGTTTCATAGCTTTACCATTACTTTTTAAAGACTGATGTACACTTGTTTGAATGTTTATCATGATTATTTTAATGATTAAATTGTTTGATTGTTTTGTTTTATTTGATTAAATTAAACTTTTATTTTTGAATATTTGTATAGAGAAAATGGCATGAGATGAGTATTCTCTAGTAACACATTTTGAGGGAGGTTTAGTAATGTTCCTAAGTTTAGTTATGTAAGTTTAGTTATGTTGGGGGCAAGCAAATAAAAAGGAAGATAGATCCTGATTACATGTATTACCCTACTATTGCTGCATTTATTGAGAAAGCGGGAATTCTCAGTTCTAAAATTATCTATTTGGCTTATTTAGAATTAAGTTACAATTTACAGTGAGATTTAAGGGTATTAGAGTCTAATAATTCTAGTTTATTGAAGTTGATTGATCATTTGACTTCTAAAGGAAGCATACACATATATGCAGAATATGAATTGCTTAGGAATGATCCGAATATTTTTGAAGATGATCTTAATGGTGTAGATAAAAGTGATGAAGAGCATGTTGTAGAAAAGAATAATCTTTTGGGGCCTGCTGGAGAAGGTGAAGAGGAAACTAGTGTGGAAGAAAATATTGTTGTGGTAAAGAAGGGTGATGTTGAGCCTGCCGTGGAAGAAAATATTGATGTTGGGCCTGCTGTGAAAGAAAATAATGATGACGGGCTTAGTGTGAAAGAAAATGATGAAGTTGTCAATGAGAGGATAGATACAGTTGGGCCTGGTGTGGAGAAAAGGGGTGATTGGGTAGTGAGAGAACGGGTACAGTTGTAAATGAAGGTGTTAATGAGAAAGAAACCCTATCAACCGACAGTAAATCATTAGAGACTGATTCAGAAGATTTAAGGCCTGAAGAATGGCTGACTGACGAAGAGATAACTCAAATTTTAGAGAACAAGGGAAGATTCAAGAACAGAAATGTGGGGATGAAGTGAAACAACAGACAAAAATTAATTTCATAGGTGGTCAAAAGAAAGAAGCAAATATAGAGCATGATAGCAGTTACATAAATTACATACCATCAGATAATGTTGGCAGTTATAGAACTGATTCTGAAGGCGAGGTTGTTTATAAGAAAGGTAAGAAAAGTTACTTTGATGAGAATAGTGATGTTCCTAGATTTGATTTGGGTATGATATTTGAGGGCCCAATACAATTTAAGGAAGTATTAACTGCTTATGATGTTTGTAACATATTTGATTTTAAGTACACTAGAAATGAAAAAGACATTACTAGAGTAAGATGTAAGGGGGTAGGCTATCCTTTCTTGATTTATGCATCTAAAAAAAAGATTAAATTTTTAGGATTAAAACATTTGTGAGCATACATTCATGTTCTGTAACCTTTAGAAATAACATGGCAAATTATAGGTTTATTGGAAAACGTTTTCTCAGTAAGCTAAAAATTGTGTCAAACTTGAGATTGAGGGACATGATGAGCCTTGCTAAAGAGGAGCTGAAAGTAGAGTTGAACAAAAATGTTTGTTAGAGAGCTAGAATTTGGGCAACTAAGAAAATAAGGGGTAGGTTAGAGTATGAGTTTAAAAAACTGTTTGATTATGTTTTTGCATTGAGAGAAGCTAATCCTAATGGTACATTTGACCTATTTGTTGAAAAACTTACTCCATCTGTAAATCCTATATTTAGAAGGTTGTATGTATGTTTTGGCGGCTTGAAAGAAGGGTTCAAGAGTTATTGTAGACTAGTTTTGTCCCTAGATGGTTGTTACTTAAAAGTTAACTTTAAGGGTGAACTACTAGCTGTTGTAGGTGGGGATGGAAATAACCAAATTTATCTTGTAGCATGGGCAATAGTAGAGGTGGAAAATAGAAAAGCTTATGCATGATTCTTGGAACACTTTCAATCTGATCTACAAATGGGAGATGAAAAAAGTTCATTATAATCAATGATATGTGTTGAGTGTATAAAAGTTCTATATTTTACCCCCCATTTACCCATATTTCTGCCGCATTCAAGCATATTTCATTGCATTTAGGATAGATTTCTGCATATACATCACAATTAGATAAAATGGCACAGTTGCTACTGATTTTGGTCACTTTTGCAGGTATCTGCTGTGGCAAACTCAGGGCAGCAAAGGAGCAGAGCTGGAACACAAGACTGGAGTCGAGGAGAAAACGATGCCGTGGCAGCCATAACGACAGCATTGGTGAGGTGGAAGAGTGAAGTGGAGCTTGATAGATAGAGGATTTCAAGCCGGTCTGTCGTGAACCACTCCTATATTTTTCTGAGCCCTAAGGCAGAATGAAGGCCAAACCCAAAGTCCAAGGAAGAAACCCAAAGCAAGAAAAGAGGACGAGTTAAAGGCAATCTACTCAGAAGATTTAATCTTTAATAGAGTTGTACTTTAGTTTAAACTTGTAGTCTTGTCATATTATAAAACTTGGACCGAAGGCCTATATAAAGGCATGTAATTCGACCTAGGGAATGATATCTCATTCCTAGTCGTCTTCCCCAAAACCCTTGTCGTTTTCCCCTCTTCATCATGTTCTAAACTTCCCCTAGGGCTAAAGGTTGATTCTGTAAAGTAGTTGCAAGGATTATATTGTTTTAGGAATTTTTTGTTCAAGCAATAAAAATTTCAAGTTTATTTATTCTGGTTTTCATATCTCGCAAGAGTATCGGGAGAGCATTGTGAGGTGATCCATTTGTTTGATACCGGGAGAGTCAAGCATACGAACGGAATAAATACGCGTTTTCCAGTTTATGGTTAAACCATCTCGGCTCAGGGATAAGTACGAGGTTAAGTGGCTAAGGAAGAATTCGACAACATTGGTGTTCACCCTTCCATTTACGCCGGGAGGTATCATCTAAGAAGTGTTCATCAGCAGAACTTGGGCCTAGGGATATGACAAGTCATAGCAGGGATTCTTGCCAAACTTGAAGTGCAGAGTTGTGTGATCGCTGCCGAGACATCAACAGACTTTTACCGCGACAGGGACGACGACAGAACAAAAGTTATCTTGCAGTGCAACACCTGCATTACTGAGCAATTCAATACCGGCCTATTTCTTAAACCCGATCCTTTACTCTTTTATTTTAGTTGTTTATCATGATCACTTTACAACCCAATTAAACTCTTTCTCTCTCTAATGCAGCAATTCTAGGATAAAGTTATTTCCAGTCCCTGTGGAGACGATATTTGATACTCCAAGTATCACTTTACTACTTGCGTCGTGTACACTTGCACTATTTGCGATAGGACTCTTTTACACGCAACAAGTTTTTGACGCTGTTGCCGGGGACTGGCAACATATCTTTACCCTTACTATTACTGCATTTTTTTTCTTTTTATTTTTCTATTTTTAGTGGTATTATTTACCCTGTGCTTTTCACAAGGTTTTCTATTTGCTTATGCGCAGATCTAGACGAGGCAAAAAACCTGAGTACGAACTAGACTCTGAAATCGAACGCACGTACCAACTCAGGAACCAAGCCCGATTCTTGATAGCAAGAAACAACTATCTTGAGGAGCAGCTAGAAGCAATGGTAAACGGAAGGCAGAACAACGGGGTAGATGACCCACACAACAATGACCAGAGGGTTGCTGAAGATCCTCCCCAAGATGTCAGGAATGAACGGCCTGTAGCCGCTGCCGCACGACAGTCCTGCCGCAACTACATGGTCAATGACCATGTTGAACTGGAAACCACCTTGCCAGACGTGGAAGCTGAGAACTTCGAGCTGAAACCTGTCATGTTCAGCATGATAAATTCCGCTGGCCAGTTTAGTGGTTCTGCAATAGAGGATGCAAGGGAACATCTGAAAACGTTCCAAGAAATTTGTGAATCATTTAGACTGCCAGGAATCCGTCCGGAAATACTGAGGCTCCGGTTATTTCCTCATTCATTGAGAGACAGAGCTAAAACTTGGTGGAATAAACTAACGCCGGGTTCAATACGAACTTGGGCAGATCTCACTCGTGAATTCTTATCTCGTTTTAATCCTTCTCATTTATCTGAAAGATTGCGTAACGAAATTGCTACTTTTCAACAGGAGGATGACGAACTAATGCACGAGGCATGGGACAGATTTACAACTCTTCTTCGAAACTGCCCGATGCATGGATTCCCCGTGTGGAATCAGGTCGTCAAATTCTACAACGCTGCCAATGCACACACTCGTCTGAGAATAGATTCAGCAGCAAATGGGCTAATACTGGATAAGGAACCAGACGAGGCAATGATAGTGTTGAAGAATTTAGCAAAAAATGATGAGCAATTTCCTACAGCTAGGAGAAGAGGCAAGCAAGGGATATCTGTAAAGGATTATGAAGCTGACAATTCAATGAAATCACAAGTTGCGTACCTCACAAAGGTAGTGGAAAATCTACAGCGGAAGGATTCCAAAGTCGTATATTCTACAGAAGAGGTATGTGAAACCTGTAGTGGGAATCACAGTTTGGAAGACTGTCCTTTACAATTGGAAGAAGGGATGTATGTTGGGAATTATAACAAGCCAAGAAACTATGATTCCAACAATTACAATCCCAACTGGAGGAAAGATCCTACGTTTTCCTGGAGCAATCCGAACAATGCACTAAATCCTCCAATGCAGAACAACCAAAACCAGGGGGTACCCAGAATCTTGTCGCGACAGCAGCCACAGCAGTAGCCGCAACAGTAGCTAGCAGCAACACCTAGTATACTGGAGCAAACATTGGCAACATTTATGTCACAGACAGGAGCTTACATAGCGAACATGGATCACTTTGTCAAGAAAACTGAGTCATTCATGGACAAAACAGAGATGAGGGTGACGAACCATGGGGCTACCCTAAAATCTCTAGAGACACAGATGGGCCAAGTTTCCCAGCATATTAAGCCAAGGCAAAACGGAGGATTCCCTAGTGATACTGAGGTCACTAGAAAACCCACACATGAGCAGTGTAAAGCAATTACAACTAGGAGTGGGAAACAGTTACAAGGGCCGGAGATGAAGAACATACCAAGTAAGGAACCGACCCTAGATACACCTGTCGTGAACACTACCCCAACAAAGGAAGAACAACCTGCTGTCGACACTCCTGCCGCGACAGCAGAAGGGACAGAGAAGCAAACAGAGGATGCTGAAGAACCTAAACCTCCTCAGATCCGAATACCATGTGAAGGACGTCTTGAAGATTACCTTCCTCCACCTCTTTTTCCACAACGGTTACAGAAACAGAAACAAGAGTATCAGCTCAAAAAGATTTATGATATTTTTAAGCAGGTGTACATTAACATATCGCTGTTAGAGGCCATCAAACAGATGTCCGGTTATGCGAAATTTCTCAAGGACGCAATGTCAAAAAGGTCCAGACTTGGGGAATTCGAAATGGTAAAGATGACAGAAGGATGCATGACTATCTTACACATGCATCCACCCCAGAAGAAGAAGGATCCTGGGAGCTTCATCATACCGTGCATAATTGGCGACAAATTCATGGGTAAGGCACTTTGTGATCTTGGTGCTAGCATAAATCTAATGCCCAAATCTATGTTTCAGAAATTAGGTATTGGATGAGCAAGGCCCACGACAGTCATGCTGCAGCTGGCAGACCGCTCTTACGTACAACCAGAAGGGAAGATCGAAGATATTCTGGTAAGAGTGGATAAATTTATTTTCCCTACTGACTTTCTTGTTTTAGATTGTGAAGCAGATGAAAACGCATCGATCATCCTGGGGCGACCCTTCCTAGCCACAGACAGAACTGTGATCGATGTGGAGAAAGGAGAACTGACCATGAGAAAGAATGATCAAGAAATCAAACTCAACGTTCTCCAAGCAATTAAACATACTGATGCAGAAGAAGAGTGCAAGGCAATCTCTGAAGTAATCCTTGACCAACCCTGCATCAGGTCAAGCTGCCACGACAGAAAGATTGGTCACTGCCACAGCAGTCACCTGGAAGACTGTCACGGTAACAACGACGACAGTGACTCATCCGACTCATAAACATCTGACACTGAAGATCCTGAGGAGGTAAATTGGATAGGCACTCGTCCAGGTGAGTTCTTCGAGCCTCTTAATTATACCTCGAATGAACATATAATCCAGAAGCCTTCGATTGAAAAGCCACATGTTCTAGATCTTAAGCCCCTGCCAGGGCAGCTTAAATATGTCTTCCTTGGTTTAAATGATACGTTGCACATAATCATCTCTTCCAAGTTAATGCAGAAAAAGGAGCAACAGCTAACCAGAATGCTATAGCAGCATAAGAAGGCCATTGGATGGACTATAGCTGATATCCAAGGCATCAGTCCGACATTATCCATACACAAGATTCTCTTGGAGGATGATCATAAGCCGACTATTGATGCCCAAAGACGTTTGAACGAGGCTATGCGAGAAGTGGTGAGAAAAGAGATTATCAAATGGCTCGACGCCGGAATCATATACGCCATCTCGGATAGCAAATGGGTGAGCCTGGTGCAGTGTGTGCCCAAAAATTGGAGGCATAACCGTGGTAACCAACGAAGAAAACGAACTAATCCCAACCAGGACTATGACCGGTTGGAGGGTTTGTATGGATTACCGGAAGCTTAATAAAGCTACCCGGAAAGACCATTTTCCCTTACCTTTTATTGATCAAATGCTTGATAGATTAGCGGGGAAACCTTACTATTGTTTTCTTGATGGTTATTCAGGTTATAATCAGATAGCAATTGCACCAGAGGATCAAGAGAAAACTACCTTCACATGCCCGTACGAAACCTATGCTTTTCGGAGAATGCCATTTGGGCTCTGCAATGCACCAACAACCTTCCAACGGTGCATGATGGCAATATTCTCCGACATGATGGATGATTTCCTAGAGATTTTTATGGACGACTTTTCAATCTTTGGAGGCAGTTTTGAAGGTTGTTTAGGCAACTTGCATAAGGTTCTTGAAAGATGCGAAGAGGCGAACCTGGTTTTGAACTGGGAAAAGTGCCACTTCATGGTGGATGAAGGGATAGTACTAGGCTACAAAGTGAGCTGCCGCGACATAGAGGTGGATAGAGCCAAAATAGAAGTCATCGAAAAGCTGTCGCCACCCACCACAGTCAAGGGGATTCGAAGTTTCTTAGGGCATAACGGGTTTTATCGATGATTTATTGAAAATTTCTCGAAGATTACCAAACCCTTATGCCATCTGTTGGAGCAGAATCGTCCCTTTGATTTTAATACTGAATGTACTTAGGCATTGAGAATTCTGAAGGAGAAGCTGGTAACAGCCTCGATCGTACAACCACCAAACTAGAGTTTGCCATTTGAGATAATGTGTGATACCAGTGACTATGCTGTCGGGGCAGCACTAGGGCAGAGGAAGGATAAGCTCTTCCATGTGATTTACTATGCCAGCAAAACACTGAATGATGCCCAAGTCAATTACACCACGACAGAGAAGGAACTATTAGCAGTGGTGTTCTCAATCGACAAGTTCCGTCCGTACATACTTGGAACGAAGGTGGTGGTCCATACAGACCATTCCGCAGTGAAGTATCTGTTCATGAAAAAGGATGCAAAACCTAAATTGATACGTTGGATTCTACTGTTGCAAGAATTTGACATTGATATCAAGGATAAAAAGGGAACAGAGAACCAAGTAGCAGACCACTTGTCGAGACTGAAGACGGGAAGGAGTCGATCCACAGATATGACCAATATACTGGAGACCTTCCCAGATGAGCAGTTGTTTGCTGCCACCAGCACTGTCGCGACAGCCATGGCGGCAGGTAAGCTTTCTGAAACCCCTTGGTACGCTGATTTTGTTAATTACATTGTTAGTGGGGTACTACCTCCTGAGCTTAATTACCAAGCAAAGAAGAGGTTCCAAAATGATGCAAAACATTATTATTGGGACGAACCTCTTCTTTTCAAACACTGTGCAGATCAGATTATCAGAAGATGTGTACCACAAGATGAACAGGAAGCTGTGCTTTGTTGAGTGTGCAAAAGTTTTACTTTTTACCCCTTATTTAACCCATATTTCTGTTGCATTCAAGCATAATTCATTGTATTTAGGATAGATTTCACATATACATCACAATTATATAAAATGGCACAGTTGCTACTGATTTTGGCTGATTTTGCAGGTAGCTGCTGTGGCAGACTTAGGGCAGTGAAGAAGCAGAGTTGGAACACAGGACTGGAGTTGAGAAGAAGGACGCTGCCGTGGACACTGTCGTAGCAGCCAATGACGACAGCAATGGTGAGAGGAAAAGTGAAGTGGAGATCGACAGATAGAGGTAATTAAGCCGGTCTATCGTGGGTCACTCCTATATTTTTCTGAGCCCTATATCAGAATGAAGGCCAAGCCCAAAGTTCAAGGAAGAAACCCAAGCAAGAAAAGAGGACGAATTAAAGGCATCTTCTCTAGAGATTTAATCTTAATTAGAGTTACACTTTAGTTTAAACTTTTATTCTTACCTTATTAGAAAACTTGAACCCAAGGCCTATATAAAGGCATGTAATTCGACCTAGGTAAGGATATCTCATTCTCTAGCCGTCTTCCCCAAAAACCCTAGTCGTTTCCCCCTTCTCATCATGTTCTAAACTTCCCCTAGGGCTAAGGGTTGATTCTATAAAGTAGTTGCAAGGATTGTACTGTTTTAGGAATTTTCTGTTCAATAAAATAAACTTCAAGTTTGCTTATTCTGGTTTTCAACATCTTACAAGAGTACCGGGAGAGCATTGTGAGATTATTCATTTACTTAATATCAAGAGAGTTAAGTATACGAAAGGAATAAGTGCGGGTTCTCCAGTTTATGGTTGAACTATCTCGGACCTAGGGATAGGACGAGGTTAAGTGGCTAAGGAAGAATTCAACAACATCGGTGTTCATCATTCGATTCACGCCGGGAGGTATTATCTAAGACGTGTTCATCGACAGGCTTGGACCTAGGGATAGGACAAGTCACAGCAGGGATTCTTGCCAAGCTTGAAGTACAGAGTTGTGTGATCACTGTCGCGACAACAACAGACTGCTGCCGCCGCAGGTGCTGCCGCGACAGGGACGACGACAGAACAAGATTTTCTATACAGTGCAACACCTGCACTACCGAGCAAATCAATATCGGCCTATTTCTTAACCCTGAATACTCTGTTATTTTATATTCAATATTCTTCATTATCAATTCCCAACAATTTAAACTCTCTTTTTTCTCTCTTGTGCATCAATTCGAGGATAAAGCTATTTCCAGTCCATGTGGATTCGACATCCGATACTTTGTGTATCACTTTACTACTTGCGTCGTGTATAGTTGCACTCTATTGCGATAGACTATTTTACACGCAACAAGTTTTTGGTGCCGTTTCCGGGGACTGGCAACATATCTTTACCCTACTTTTACTGCACTTTCTTTTTAATTTTTCTGTTTTTATTGGGACTGTTCACCTTGTGCTTTTCACAAGGTTTTTCATTTGCTTATGCGCAGATCTAGACGAGGCAAAGAACCTGAGTATAAACTAGACCCTGAAATCGAACGCTCGTGCAATCTCAGGAACAGAGTCTGTCTTTTGATAGCCAGAAACAATTATCTTGAGGTACAGTTAGAAGCTATGCATAACGGGAGGAACAACCCAAGGAATCCCGAAGATCCTATCGTGGATGAAGGAAACGGACAGCCTGCCGCTGTCGTGGCCGCACGACGGTCATGCCGTGAATACATGATCAACGATCATGTGGAACTAGAGACCACCCTGCCAGACGTGGAAGATGAAAATTTCGAGCTGAAACCTGTGATGTTCAGCATGATAAATTACGCTGGCCAATTTAGTGGTGCTGCTACAGAGGATGCCAGAGAACATCTGAAAACGTTCCAAGAAATATGAGGATCGTTTAGATTACCAGTAGTAAATCCGGAGATACCGAGGCTTCGGTTATTTCCTCATTCACTGAGAGATAGAGCAAAAACTTGGTGGAATAAACTAACGCCGGGTTCAATACGAACTTGGGCGGATCTCACTCATGAATTTTCATCTCGTTTTAATCCTTCCCATTTATCTAAGCGATTACGTAATGAAATTGCCACTTTTCAACAGGAAGATGACGAGCCAATGCACGAGGCATGGGACAGGTTTACCACTCTTCTGAGGAATTGTCCGATGCACTGATTCCCCGTTTGGAATCAAGTCATAAAATTTTACAATGCTGCCAACACACATACCCGGATGAGAATAGATTCAGCAGCAAATGGACTGTTGTTGAATAAAGATCCAGACGAAGCCATGGCAGTATTGAAAAATCTAGCAAAGAATGAAGAGCAATTTCCCACAGTAAGGAGAGGTAAATGAGTGATAGCTGTGAAGGACTATGAAGCCCACAATTCCCTAAAGACACATGTTGCATACCTCACAAAGGCAGTAGAAAATTTGTTAAAGAAAGATTCAAAACCTGTATACTCTGCATAAGAGGTATGTGAAACTTGCAGTGGGAATCACAGTTCGGAAGACTGCCCGCTACAACTAGAGGAGGGGATATATGTTGGAAACTATAACAAGCCAAGAAATTACGATTCCAACAATTACAATCCCAATTGGAGGAAAGACCCCAAGTTCTCCTGAAGTAACCCAAACAACGCACTGAATCCTCAAGTGCAGAACACTCAAAATCAAGAAGCACCCAGAATTATGACATGACAGCAACCACAACAGCAGCCGGCAACCGCACCTAGTATACTGGAGTAGACATTGGCCACATTTATGTCCCAGACAGGAGCTTACATGGCAAACATGGATCACTTCGTCAAAAAGACTGAGTCGTTCATGGATAAAACAGAGATGAGAATGACTAACCATGAAGCTACACTGAAATCACTGGAGACACAGATGGGTCATGTTTCCCAGCATATTAAGCCAAGGTAGAACGGAGGATTCCCTAGCGATACTGAGGTCGCTAGACAACCCACACATGAGCAGTGCAAAGTCATTACAACTAGAAGTGGGAAACATCTACCAGGGCCGGAGATGAAAGCCGTACCAATTGAGGAACCAGCCCTAGAATCATCTACCGCGAACACTGCCCCGAAAGTCGATAAACAACCTGCTGCCGCCACACCTGTCACGACAGCAGAAGGGACAGAGGAGAAAGACAAGAACGATGAAGAACCTAAACCTCCTCAAATCCGAATACCATGTGAAGGACGGTTTGAAGATTACCGTCCTCCACCTCCTTTTCCATAGCGGTTACAGAAGCAGAAACATGAATACCAGCTCAAAAAGATCTATGATATTTTTAAGCAGGTTCACATCAATATACCGCTGTTAGAGGCCATCAAGCAGATGCCCGGTTATTGGAAATTTCTCAAGGATGCTATGTCAAAAAGATCCAGACTTGGGGAATTCGAAACGGTAAAAATGACAGAAGGATGCATGACTATTCTGCACAGGCATCCACCCTAGAAAAAGAAGGATCCTGGGAGTTTCATCATACCGTGCATAATCGGTGATAAATTCGTGGGTAAGGCACTTTGTGATCTAGGTGATAGTATTAATTTAATGTCAAAATCTGTATTTCAGAAATTAGGTATTGGACGAGCACGACCCACAACAGTTATGCTGCAGCTGGCAGACCGCTCTTACGTACAATCAGAAGGGAAGATCGAAGATATTCTGGTAAGAGTGGATAAGTTCATTTTTCCTGCTGACTTTCTTGTTTTAGATTGTGAAGCAGATGAGAATACACCAATCATCCTGGGGTGACCCTTCCTAGCCACAGGCAAATCACTGATTGATGTAGAGAAGGGAGAGCTTACAATGAGAGTAAATGATCAAGAGATCAAGCTCAATGTTCTCCAAGCAATCAAACATGCTGATGCAGAAGAAGAATGCAAGGCTATCACTGAAGTAATCCTTGACCAACCCTGCATCAGGTCGAGATGCCATGACATTAAATTTGGTCACTGCCACAGCAGCCATCTGGAAGACTGTCACGGCAACAACGACGACAACAGCTCCTCAGATTCAGACATATCTGACACTGAAGGTCACGAGGAGGTAAACTGGATAGGAAATCGTCCAGGTAAGTTATTCGAGCCCCTAAACTATACCTCAAATGAACACATAATCCAAAAGCCTTCAACTGTAGAACCACCTATTTTAGACCTTAAGCCCTTGCCAGGGTAACTTAAATATGTTTTCCTTGGTTCAAATGATACGTTGCCCGTAATCATCTCTTCCAAGTTAATGCATAAACAGGAACATCGACTGATAGGGATGCTGCAGCAGCATAAAAAGGCTATTGGATGGACGATAGCTGATATCCAAGGCATCAGTCTGGCACTATGTATGCACAAAATTCTCCTAGAGGATGATCATAAGCCGACCATTGATGCTCAAAGACGCTTAAATGACGCTATACGAGAAGTGGTACGAAATGAAATTTTCAAATGGCTTAACACTAGGATAATTTATGCCATCTCGGATAGTAAGTGGGTGAGCTCGGTGCAGTGTGTTCCTAAAAAGGGAGGAATAACCGTGGTGACCATGAAGAGAACGAACCAATCCCAACCAGGACTGTGACTAGTTGGAGGGTTTGTATGGATTACCGGAAGCTTAACAAAGCTACCCGGAAAGACCATTTTCCCCTACCTTTTATTGATCAAATGCTTGATAGATTAGCGGGAAAACCTTATTATTGTTTTCTTGATGGTTACTCAGGTTATAATCAGATAGCTATTGCACCGGAGGATCAAGAGAAAATGACTTTCACTTGCCCATACGACACTTATGCTTTCCGGAGAATGCCATTTGGACTCTGCAATGCACCAACAACATTCCAGAGGTGTATGATGGTGATATTCTCTGACATGGTGGAGGATTTCCTTGAAATATTCATGGATGATTTTTCCGTCTTTGGGGACAGTTTTGAAGGCTGTTTAGGCAACCTACAGAAGGTGCTCGAAAGATGCGAGAAAGTGAACTTGGTATTAAACTGGGAAAAATGTCACTTCATGGTGGATGAGGGGATAGTCCTAGGCCACAAGGTAAGCTGCCGCGGTATAGAGGTCGACAGAGCAAAGATAGAAGTGATTGAAAAGCTGCCGCCACCCACAACAGTCAAGGGAATTCTGAGTTTCTTAGGGCATGCTGGGTTTTATCGAAGGTTTATTGCAAATTTTTTGAAGATTACCAAGCCTTTATGCCACCTGCTGGAGCAGAATCGTCCCTTTGACTTCAATACTGAATGTACTGAGGCATTCAGAATCCTGAAAGAAAAGCTAGTAACAGCCCAATTGTACAGCCACCAGACTGGAGTCTGCCATTTGAAATTATGTGTGATGCCAGTGACTACGCTGTACGGGCAGCACTTGGGTAGAGGAAGGACAAGCTATTCCACGTAATCTATTACGCCAGCAAAACACTAAACGATGCCCAAGTGAACTACACCACAACAGAAAAGGAACTGTTAGCAGTGGTGTTCTCGATTGACAAGTTCCGTTCATACATACTTGGAACAAAGGTGGTGGTCCACACAGATCACTCAGCACTGAAGTATCTGTTCGCAAAAAAAGATGCAAAACCTAGACTGATACGTTGGATTCTGCTGCTGCAAGAGTTCGACATTGAAATCAATGATAAAAAGGGAATAGAGAACCAAGTTGCAAACCACTTGTCAAGATTAGAGATGGGAAAAAGTCTACCGACAGACAAGACCCACATACTGGAGACTTTCCCTAACGAGCAGCTGTTTGCTGCCACAAGCACTGCCGTGACAGCCATGGCGACATTGAAGTTTTCTGAACTTCCTTGGTATGCTGATTTCGTTAATTACATAGTTAGCGAAATATTACCTCCTGAACTTAATTACCAAGAAAGGAAGAGGTTCCAAAATGATGCAAAACATTATTATTGGGACGAACCTCTTCTTTTCAAACATTGTGCAGATCAAATTATCAGGAGGTGTGTACTACAGGATGAGCAGGAAGCTGTGCTTCACCACTGTCATGCTTCACCATATGGAGGACACTTAGGTGGAAACAAAACCGCTGCCAAGGTTTTACAATCTGGTTTTTATTGGCCCTCACTATTCAAGGATGCTCAAGCATTCTACAAAAGCTGTGACAAATGCCAACGAACTGGGAACATCTCAAGAAGACATGAGATGCCACTGCAAAACATCCTAGAAGTCAAAATCTTCGATGTATGGGGGATTGATTTCATGGGACCATTCCCAGCATCATGCGGGAATCTATATATCCTACTGGCAGTGGACTATGTATCCAAATGGGTTGAAGCGATCGCCACACAGAAAAACGATGCCATTTAGAGATTTTTGCACAAAAACATTTTCTCCAGGTTTGGCATACCCAAGGCGATCATCAGTGATGAAGGGAGACATTTCGACAATAGGGTAATCGCTGTTGCCTTACGAAAATACGGCGTAAAGCACCGCATTGCAACAGCATATCACCCTCAGACCAATGGACAGGACGAAATATCCAACAAGAAAGTAAAGAACATTCTTGAGAAGATGGTTAAACCTACTCGAAAGGACTGGTCTTTACACCTCAATGATGCACTCTGGGCCTATAGAACATCATTCAAGACACCATTGGGAATGTCACCCTACAAGCTGATATATGGAAAAACATGCCATTTACCTGTTGAGATAGAGCACAGAGCTTACTGGGCTATCAAGGCAGTAAACATGGACTTAGATAAGGCAGGGCAGAAGAGGCTACTTGACTTGAATGAAATTGAAGAAATTCGAGCAATGGCCTACGACAACGCAAGGATTTACAAGGACAAAACCAAGAGGTGGCATGACAAGAAGTTGCTGCCACGATAGTTCTGCCCAGGGCAGCTTGTGTTGTTATTTAACTCTAGGTTGAAACTTTTCCCAGGAAAGCTTAAATCTAGATGGTCCGGCCCATTCCAAGTTGTGCAGGTTTTTCCCCATGGTGCCATCACGATCAAATCCTTAAAAGACGGACACCAATTCAAAGTCAACGGACAGAGACTAAAGCATTATCAGGGGACTAAAGCCCCAAAGATGTAGGAAGTAGTTACTTTAGGAGATGCCATTCAAAGTATCCCTAATTTAACTTAATTTTATTTTTATCTTTATTTTATTTATTATATATTTTATTTATTAGGAAATTAGAATTATTTTATTTTTAGGAACTAAGTTTTTATTTTAATTATTTTTAGGAAATAAGGGAAACAAGGAGAGGAGAAGAAGTGAATCAGCCCACCATTTCCACATTAGCCCAAAAAGCCCAAAGGAGGAGTCTGTCATCACAGCCTGTCAACAGCTGTCGCGACAGACGCAAAAAATACAGCATGTCACCACGCTATCGCAGCAGACACGCAAACGCGTAACAGACGCGCAACAGACACGGAAACGCGTGACAGACACGTCAGAAATCACGTAACAACTGGCCTCGTTATTCGCGCCTGCCGTTATAGCTCCAACGGGCAGCAAACCATTCATCTATATAAACCCCATTTACTATTCATTTTCACCTCACTTTTACTCTCTCAACTTGCTTTCTTTCTAGATCTCAATTTCTTTCATTTTCCACAGCCTTGCAACTATGAGTACCAGACAAACACGCCGAAGTGCTACCACCAGCTCTACTGCAGCAGCCGGCACACCTAGCCACAATGCCATCCCTAACTGCTTTGCCACCACCGACTCCGTCGACAGATATTATCACTCTTTCCAAAAGAGGGAGATGTGGGAAGAAAGAGAGTTCCTTTACACCAAGCGCACAAAAGACCTCGGGATCGAACCGTTCATAGCACGAAAAATCAAGGCCCTTAAATGGCATATGTTTGCTGCCCAGCACGAAGAGATGAATGTCACGTTGGTCCGGGAATTTTACGCTGCTGTCGACAGCAAGGATACGAAGATCGTGACAGTGCGAGGTAAAGAAGTTACTTTCGAGCCTGCCTACATCAATACCCTCTATGGAATCTATGTCAGCAAAAGAGAGAACAGACACAAGAGGTTCGTAGAAAGTCTGTCGCCGGCACCTACGATGCTGTGATGGAAGAGGTAACGGAGGAGGGGACAGAGTGGAATACAGACCCCAAGCATCGGTGGACGGTGAAACGTACTCAACTTACCCCCGAGGCCAAACTATGGAACCACTTCGTCAAGAAGAGGATAATGCCTTCTTCCCATAACATCACAGTCGACCGACCCAGGTTAGCTCTCGTTCATTCAATTTTAAATGAGAGACCCATAAATGTCGGTCGATATATACAAGAGGGAATTTTGGAGTGTACCCTTCGACTATCGGGACCCCTTGTCTTCCCGTACCTCATCACCGAGATCTGCCGCGGCCACAACGTTCCAGAAATCCCCGAAGATTTCAAGGTCCGAGGGAAGGGTTGGAAGGAGCGCAACATTTTCAGCTTAATGGAACTGAAAGCAGCCACACCACTCTCCTTTTCAACCCGTCTACCGCAGCAGAAGAGCCAGCAGAGCCCACTCAGCCAGAACCTGCCGCCGCAGAACAACAGCAGCCAACGGTAGTAGCCCCTCAAGCAGACTCCTCCACTCAAATTCTGGCCACACTGAAAAAGATGGAGGAACGGCAGCTTGGTCTGATGAGTTTCGTCAGAGACTTCACGGTAGCCACGGTACATTTCATTCAAAAAAAATTAAATTTTGCAAATGTACAATTTCCTGCTTTCCCAGAGCAATACTTTGCTGCCCCTACCCCTACACCCACTCCTACTCCTGCTGCCACACCAAAAACACCATCTGCTGCATCCACTCCAACTCCGACCGTGACAGCTGAAGGCGGCAGCCACACTGCCACTGCCTCTGCTAGAAGAGAGAAAAGAAAGGAGCCGCTGCCAGAACTTGATGACGACTACTTCACGGGGTTCTCATCATCCTTCATCTGGCAAGAATCTGATGGGGAGCCCTCTGTCGCAAGAAACCTTTCAAAGGAGTTCACTCCTATGAAAAGGCAGAAGCCCAACACTGGTGAAGGATTATCCGGCAAGGGAAAGTCTGCTAGCAGCAGCAGCAGCAGCTCATCAGATGAGGTACAAGTGCTGGAAAAGCCACCCCAGATCTCACCCACTCGTATCCAGCCCCCAAGGGAAGCCAAGAAGAAAACTGCCTCCGCCTCTCCGAGCACTCTGCTGGCACCGACAATGAAGGTCACTGCCCGTCGGCAGCTACAAATTAGCAGCAGCAGCAGCGACGACAACTCCTAAAATTAAGTTCCTATCTTATTTTGCTGTCTTGTTATTTTATTATTATTGTGATGTATTTTGTTTTTATTTTCTTTTTCTGTTATCATGCATTGAGGGCAATGCAACCCTCGAGTTTGGGGGTGGCATCCCTCCAGTAATATGAAGTGTCTTTTAGGTTTTAAAAATTGTGTCTAAGTGTTAATTATTATTTAAGTTTATTTTTGTCAAAAAATGGCTTAAGTCTTTGAACTGAACTTACCTGCCGTGACAGACTCTGTCGTGGCAGTGCCTTTAGGATATTTTTAGGAACAGTTTAGAGCCTTACTATAGTTCTGATCTTTAAACACCCTTTGTGACTCTTATACTATCTAGACTTCTACTGGTAAACTAGAATAGGAAAAAGCTTAAACACTTGAATTGCTCCTAGAGGTGCCTAACACTGGCTCTAGGAAAAGAAGTTAAGAAAAGTTAGACTCAATACACCTAGAGGTGCCCAAAACCGGCTCTAGAAAGTTAGCTAGAGGTGCCCGAAACAGGCTCTAGTCAAAATTAAATTAAGAAAAGAGAATCGAGTCTAAGAAAAACTAAATGAGCCTAAGAATTGCCTCCAAGAAAATGAAAGCTGGCATAAAAATTTAAGTGAGTGGCTTAGCTATTCTAGTAAACTAAAAGGGTCTAGGCATATAATTGTTCACAAAACATGCACACACTACACGAGAATTATAGCAAGGTTCCGAATGAATCCTGAAATGTCCAACAAGGTGTTGTTCGCAATAGGGCATGAATGGTAGGTAAGGAAAAGTTCACTGATTTAAGCCAAACAAAAAGTTTCTTTTTATTTTTTTTAGTTAGGTCATAAATGCTTGAGGACAAGCAAGAACTTGAGTTTGGGGGTGTGTTGAGTGTGCAAAAGTTCTACTTTTCACCCCTTATTTAACCCATATTTCTGCTGCATTCAAGCATAATTCATTGCATTTAGGATAGATTTCACATATACATCACAATTATATAAAATGGCACAGTTGCTACTGATTTTGGCTGATTTTGCAGGTAGCTGTTGTGGCAGACTCAGGGCAGTGAAGAAGCAGAGCTGGAACACAGGACTGGAGTTGAGAAGAAGGACGCTGCCGTGGCAGCCAATGACGACAACAATGGTCAGGGGAAAAGTGAAGTGGAGCTCGAAAGATAGAGGAAATTAAGCCGGTTTGTCGTGGGTCACTCCTATATTTTTCTGAGCCCTAGATCAGAATGAAGGCTAAGCCCAAAGTTCAAGGAAGAAACCCAAAGCAAGAAAAGAGGACGAATTAAAGGCATCTTCTCTGGAGATTTAATCTTAATTAGAGTTGCACTTTAGTTTAAACTTTTATTCTTGCCTTATTAGAAAACTTGAACCCAAGGCCTATATAAAGGCATGTAATTCGACCTAGGGAAGAATATCTCATTCTCTAGCCGTCTTCCCCAAAACCCTAGTCGTTTCTCCTTCTCATCATGTTCTAAACTTCCCCTAGGGCTAAGGGTTGATTCTGTAAAGTAGTTGCAAGGATTGTACTGTTTTAGGATTTTTCTGTTCAATAAAATAAACTTCAAGTTTGCTTATTCTGGTTTTTAACATCTTATAAGAGTATCGGGAGAGCATTGTGAGATTATTCATTTACTTAATATATGGAGAGTTAAGTATACGAAAGGAATAAGCGCGGGTTCTCCAGTTTATGGTTGAACTATCTCGGACCTAGGGATAGGACGAGGTTAAGTGGCTAAGGAAGAATTCAACAGCATCGGTGTTCATCCTTCGATTCACACCGGGAGGTATTATCTAAGACGTGTTCATCGACAGACTTGGACCTAGGGATAGGACAAGTCACAGCAGAGATTCTTGCCAAGCTTGAAGTACAGAGTTGTGTGATCGCTGCCGCGACAACAACAGACTGCTGCCGCGACAGGGACGACGACAGAACATGAATTTCTATACAGTGCAACACCTGCACTACCGAGCAAATCAATACCATCCTATTTCTTAACCCTGAATACTCCATTATTTTATATTCAATATTCTTCATTATCAATTCCCAACAATTTAAACTCTCTTCTTTCTCTCTTGTGCAACAATTCGAGGATAAAGCTATTTCCAGTCCCTGTGGATTCGACATCCTATACTTCGTGTATCACTTTACTACTTCCGTCGTGTACACTTGCACTCTATTGCGATAGACTATTTTACACGCAACATGCTTTACCACTGCCATGCTTCCCCTTATAGAGAACACCTAGGTGGAAACAAAATCGCTACCAAGGTTCTGCAATCCGGTCTCTATTGGCCCACACTGTTCAAGGATGCACAAGCTTTTTACAAAGGCTGTGACAAATGCCAAAGAACTAGGAACATCTCGAGAAGGCATGAGATTCCACTGCAGAACATATTAGAGGTCGAAATCTTCGATGTATGGGGAATCGACTTCATGGGACCATTCCCAGCATCTTGTGGGAACCTGTACATCCTACTGGCAGTGGATTATGTGTCAAAGTGGGTAGAAGCGATCGCCATTCAAGGCTTCATTTTCGAAAAACAAGAAATTGATTTCAAAGTTAAAAACCGAAAATGATTTGCTTTCTAAAACCAATTTAGAGTTTGAAGCAAAACTTAAAGATTTTGACCTTAAAGTTTTAGACTTACAAAAATTGCTTCAAACGATGGAAAAGATCATCAAAAAGAAGTTGATGATCTCAAGAAAGAAAAAGATTTGATTTTCAATGAACTTCAAAAGAAAAATAATTTAGGAAAATCAATTTTTTATGTAAGACAATCTAGTGCCCCTAGATTTGTGAACGGTAAATGTTTTAGAAGTATTTGGGTCCCAAAATAACTAAGCACTTCAACTAAAAAGGATGAAATTGAAAAATGGATTCCTAAGGGGACAAAATTATTTGCTACTAATGTATATGGATCCAAAGCAATTTGGATACCAAAAGTCACTTGATTGCCTTGTTTAGGTGTGATGGAGATGTTCAACAAGTCCAATCAATGAGGGGGAGCTCCATGCACACAAGGAAGAACACTTGAAGAAGGAATGCTTCACATCCTCCCTTGTGTTCAAGTGTGGTAAAAATCTAGTTGCTATTGTTTGTTTAATTTGATTTATTTTAATTTAACTAGATTATCATGTGTTAGACTAACATTGTTTAATTCTTTGAGTAAAAGGGAGCAAATTTTAAAACCAAATTTTTAATTGTGTCAATTTTCTTTTTACCTCCTAAGTTATTTTGAGCCCAATGTCATTTTAAATTCTTTTTGATATAACAAAAAAGGGGAGAAATGGTTTGAAAAATTGATTTTTCAAGTTTTCAAGAGAATAAGGGAGCTTTAATCTAATTCAAATTTTAAGTCTCTTAGTTAATTTTAAAATACAAAAGGGGGAGAAAATCCCAAACAAATTTTCAAGTTGGTTTTATTATATCAAAAAATGGGAGATTGTAGAACTAAGTGTTTTGATATAATATTTGAAAAATGTTTTGGACTAAATTGAAAAGAATTTAAAATATGTTTTTAGTCAAAAACAACTTGAAAATATGTTTAAGGGTTTTACAAGGCTTTGGAATGATTTAAAGTACATTTAAAGTAGTCAAAACCGAGCTTTTCAAGTGCCCGTACCGATACGGTCTGGTATCGTACCGATACGCCCTAGGGTTTCAACTACAGAAATTTTCCAGTAGCCAAAACCCGTACCGATACGCTTAGCTGTATCGATACGGAGAGCTTTAAATACCCAACGGCTAGTTCGCGTACCGATACGCCTAACTACCCCTAACGGTCAAATTTCCCAACGATCTTTTAAACTGCAGGATCGTACCGATACACTAGGCAAGTGTATCGATACACACCAGCTAAAGTGCACAACGGCTACTTCCAACTCCAACGGTTTGGAGGGTAATGACACGCCAAGCTGCAGAACTGCATTTATGGTGGGAAATAAAGGCTCCAACGGCTCTAATCCAACTCCAATAGTCCTCAATGGCTACAAACTCAATTAGGAGTATAAAAGGGACCTCCAAGCATCAATAGATGGTTAATGCTTCAATTGTAATAACAAATATGATCAAAATGTGTCTTAGTGCCTAATTGTCAATTCCTTGTATAGACAAACACTAGTGAGCCAAAATTGTTATATTTGCTCAAGTGTTTTAGGATTGGGTGAGAGCTTAATTGTGCAAACAAATACCTATTAGAGGGATTTGACTTTGCTTATTTTTTATCTCTTTGTAAAGAGGGTTTGATCAAAGCTTTGGGGTAGAAAGCTTGATCGGTTTTGTAAGGGTTTCCTCCAAAGCCTAGAAAAGGGGAAGAATTAATAGTGGATTGATTGGAAATCCTTAGTGGGAAGCTAAGGTAGTGGATGTTGACCTTGGTTAGAAGGTTGAACCACTATAAATCACCTTGTCTTTATCATTTTTAGCTTCCACACCTCTATCACCCAATATTTCACTTCTCCACCTCTTGGCGAGCAAGAACGGTTGAAGGAATCGAGCACCACAAAACCTAACATGTGGTCTGTTGTAAGGATTGTTAGATGAGGTACCACTGATTTTTTCCAGAATTGAACACAGGTTTTGTGCAAGACACGTGTATGCTGCTTTGAGGAAGGAGCATTGTGAAAGTGATCTACAACAAGTGTTTTAGGCATGTTGCAAATCAACCACTGAAGTAGCTTTCCAATAACATTATGCAAAGATGACTGTATTGAAGGAAAATGCAATATCAAGTCTACTGATGAAAAATCTAAAATATTAGTCAAAGGCCTTTTTCAAATACATTCAAAATGTGATTCAGTGGAAAACAACTTTAGAGAAGAGTTTAATTCGACAATCATTGCTGTAAGGAATAAATCAATCATATCTTTGTTAGATGACATTAGACATTATGTTATAAATAGAAACCTTGCACACAAACAGAAAAGCCAAAAATGAAAAGTTGTTTTAACCCAAAAAATTGCTAAGGTAGTTGAAAATCATAAATCCTCTTCTGCATTTTATCATGTAACTTGAAATGGTCAAAATGGATATGAGGTACATTTTTATGGGGACACATATGTTGTGGATCTACAAGCTCATAAGTGCACATGTAGATATTGAGATCTCACAGGCATTTCATGTTCACATGTTATATGTGTGATATTGTTTAATTATGAGCCAATTGAGAGGTATGTTCAAGAAGCATACAAGAAAGATACATACCAGAATTTGTATAATTTTGTACTGTCAACCATTCCTAGTGAAGCTTTTTAGAAGGACACCAAAATAGGTCCTATTGAATCTCCCTTGAAAAAAGTTACTTGAAAGACCTAAAAAAAGAGAAGAAGTGAAAACAAGTAAGGAGACTAAGCTATCTAAAAAAGAGAGCAAGCAAATGTGTAGATCATATGGGGTGTTTGGACACAACAGTAGAACTTGTTCTTTAAAATAAAATGTTGTAAATATATTTTCTTTTAATTGGTTTTATCAATTTTTTAGTTTTACTATTTTGTTTAATACTTTGATTATTCTAGAGTCTCAACCAACACAACAATCTGCATCCACTCATCCACCACAACCTGCAGTCACTCCTCAAAGAGAAGTACCAGTTGAAGCTACTCCTGAACCAACAATCCAAGGCACTCATCCAGCAGCTCATAAATCAACTTCTACCAACTCTAAAAATACTTTAAAGAAGACAACCAGCTCAAGGCCAAGAGAAATGACAATTATGGAAAGCATTAGACTATACACAAATGAAAAAAAAACATGAATGCATATTCTGAATGTAAATACTTCTTCATAAGACTCTTTAGGGCTTTTTTTTAACTTAATTAATCGATTTAGCTATATTGTATTCTTGTATTATGTAGCCTGGCAGACCAAGTCAAGTAATGATAAGGAGGCCTAACACCAGAGTCAGAGTGCACTCTACACCCATGCCTCAACCTTAAACTCTATCATAGTTTGCACCAGTTAGTCAACAGTCTGAATCATCTCACCTTGCACCAGTCACAAAAACCAATAGAAGAATCCCAAAATTAATTCCGAGGAGGAAGCCAACTTAAGCAATCGAGTTGTGATGTTTTTTGGGTTGAAATATTATTTTAATAACAGTTTCATAACATATTTTGTGTTAAATTTAAGTAGGGTACTAAATGTAAGGCTTAATGCACAAAATGCCTCCTAACTTATTTTGTGTAACGTTAAATAGATATTATCATGTTTTCTGTTAACTTTTGGATATTATCATCTGCAATATGCAGAAGTTGTTAACTATATTATTTTTAGTTTTGTGTCTTTATTTGTTCTATATTTATTTGGTAAACATCACCTTTTTTATCTGTATTTGACTTGCTGCAAGGTACAAATATTTATTTGGTAAACATCACCTTTTGAAAATAGAGACATACAACCCATTATACACAATTCATGTATACTAAAACATTGCACAAGTTCATATACAATCCAATACTTATATGCAAAAGTTTTTAAGTTTAAATCCAAATGCAAAAGTTCTTAATTCTGAACATAGTCAACACTTTAAGTAAAAAAACACTTCATTACACCATAACATTACATACTAAAACTTCATTACATCATTATATAAACATAAAACTCTAAATCAGTCTTCTACAACATTAAATTTTACAATATTGCATAACAATCATGAAAAATTAGTCTTCTACAACTTTAAACTTAAAATTCTCAAGTTTAGAACTCTAAATAAAAAACTTCATTACATAACATAAACATCAAACAATTAATATAGTCTTGTAGAACATTGCATCATTCTTTAACTTCTTTATTTTAACTTTATATTTCTCTTTCATCTTCTCTAGCTTTGTCTCTAATCTTTTAACTTTATCGATATTCACCATATTGTTCAATTCTACATTTTAACTCTAATTTCTCTATTCTCAACCAATAAATTTTGAACTTAATTTCTTAATTCTTCATATTCATTCAAATTTGGATCATCATAGTCAATCCACCTAAAGAAATTACATCCACTCTACAAAAATGTAAAACAAATCAAATAATTCATTAATTCAATCACAATATTTCTAACAGTTAACTCACATACCAAAAATAAACTACTTACATCCCAGCCTTTAGCACACCCATAAAATCTCTTCCCTTTGCTCTGTGGAACAGTTGAAGTACAAATTGGTGATTTCAACTTACATTTACATTTTACAAGGTCTCCTTCAGTACTAAATTTTGAACTTCCAGTTGACATGGTTTAACAGAAAATGTCGACTTCCTAAAAAATTCATTATTCAAACTCATTGATAATTTATATCCACATTACACCTTCAAGCTAAATCTATTTTAATCAACTGATATTACTGACTTTTACCTTTTAGCTTCGATTGTGCAAACCCCTTAGGAACAATTTTTTTCCGCAACGATAACTAACTTGGGTATCCCAAAATCTGTAAAAACAAAGGCAATAATAAAAACCTGTAAAAATGAAGGCAATAATAAGATGGTAGAGAGTCCAAAACTTGCAAACCCCTCAGAAACGAATTCACGAACCCTAAATCTTGTTCAATGCAATGATTTTTCTCCAAATTTGACTACATGAAATCGCATTTAAAATAAGTTGGGTAAAACTGAGAATGGGGTTAACGGTTTAGATTTGGGGATTTTGGTTTATTAAAGTGTTTTTAATATTATTATATTATATTTATTTTGTATTTATGTAATTATGAGATTATTATTAAAATTTAGAAATTATAAATAAAACGGGTGACGTATCCTCGTTTTATTGGATATTGAATTTTTTAACGACGTGAGCTTTTTAAATTTTTTGTGTAACGTTGTAACCTTTAGGGGGAGAACAGCCGGGAAAAAAATTAGGTACCAATCTAGAAAAAGGGGTAAACGTTAGGGGGTATTTTGTGCAATAAGCCTAGAATTTATAATTAAATTTGGTTTTGTATAGCATGTGCCCTAAGGTATAGATTAAGGTGTATTTAATAATATTAATTAAGTAAAAGATTTTTATTGTTGCATTTAATATCAAACATTTTATAAGAATCTAATAAGAAGAATCTTTGGTTATTTAACTCATTTAATAATATGAATTCACATATCGAGTTATTTAAGGGTTTATGACTTATGATTTTAGGTTTTAGAGTTTAGGATTTGTTCATGGGTTTGTTTAGGGTTTTGTTTAATGTTTAGGGATTAAGTTTTAGTGTTTATATTTTTTTGTTTGTTTTGGGTTTAGGGTTTTCTTTAGTGTTTAGGGGTTTTGTTTAATGTTTAGGATTTTGTGGTTTAGTTTTTTTGTTTTGGGTTTAGGGTTTTATGGTTTATGGTCTTTGTTTAGGGTTTAGGGTTTTAGAGATTAAATGAGTTAAGTAATCAAATAATCCTCTTAAATGAGATTCTTATTAAAAGTTTCATATTAAATGCAACAATAGAATATTTTACTTAATTAATGTTATTAAATACACCTTAATCAATGCCCTAGAAATAAAAATTTTATATTTTTAAATAGGAATTTATGTTTGATAAAAAATAGGAAAGTTGTGTATTTTTTTTAGGCATAAGGATAATTTTAACCCTTAACTTTATAATTTCTATCATTTTGTCTCTCATTATATTTTAATGATAAATTTACACATTTTTAACTAGAATGTCGATTAGAACGTTAAATAATTAACGTATGATGACACGACACATACATATAAAATATATTTTAAAATATATGACACCTAACAAATTATATTTACACATAAAATATAATTCCATTTTAATTCAAAATATAAAAAAATAATTCAAATTAAAAAAATTAAAAATATAAAAAAACATAAGAAATAATTCTCTTAATCTTGAATGATTACCCAATTATTTGTTTTACTTTTTATAAAATAGCATTTTATTTGATTTTTGATTACTTATTATTGGGTAAAGTTTTGATAAACAAGTTATGTAAAATTTATTTTACACAAGCATGTATATTTATACTACAAAACTTAAATCCTAAATTTTAAAAAACTAAACTCTAAACCATATACCATAAATTCTAAATATTAAAACATAAACCCTTAAATTAAATCCCTAACCCCTAAAATTAAAATGCTTGTATAACTAAGGTTTACATTGTAACACCCAAAAATTTTCCCCAATTAAAAAAACCCCTATATTTTGAAATCCCTAATTAGAAACTCTAACAATAGGGTATTTCTGAATTAAATCCTAATTTAAATTTTGGGCTCAATTGTGATTAATATTGAAATCAGTGACCTAATTGAGCAAAATCAAAACTTGCTAATCAGTAAAATGGGTATATTTTGAGTGTCTTTATGCAAACCCTTACTTAATTCAGTGACCTCTTGTGCGACTTACCCAAAAATTGGGTATTTAAACCTTTTTCAGCAATAAAGAGCCCTTTCATCCAACATTTTTTTCACAGCCACCCCTCCCAAACCTCATCATCTTGATATCTCCCAATGCTATGATGAAGGAAATCAAGGGGCACGTTGAGCTATTGGGTAAGATGAGTATATGACCAAAGATTTTGAGCTTAGCAAGGAGTGATCTCTAATATCATGATATCACGTTTAGTATTGTATTTTAAAAATGTTTTAAGGGTTGAAAGTAATTTAAAATTCAATAGTACTAAACTAATATGAGTTTGTCCAAGTGGTAAGTGGCTTGATATTGCTTAAGCATGTTTCGAGTTCGAGGCCTTGTGATCAACGATATTGCGTCACTGTTCATTTTGTGTTTTCGTTTGGTTTTGGGTTAGCCTTTTTTCTTTGAGTTTCATTTATTTTGAGATGCTTGCGTCTTAAGCTTTTTTTTCCGTTTGAGTTGTCTGGTGATAATCCTTTTAGTCACTGAATTGTGTCATCGGCGAACTACCAGCGATGGGTTAATAAACCCTTACTGTCAAGAGATTCTAAAATCCTTAATCTCATATCAACATTGAAGGTAAGATTTGGGCTAGGGTTTTCGAGTGGTTTAAGTCCAAATCGAAGTACCCATTCGTTGTGAGTCAAATACTTTGTAGAACTAATTGTTTTGATATAATAATTGAAAAATGATTTAGACTAAATTGAAAAGAATTTAAAATATGTTTTTAGTCAAAAACAACTTGAAAATATGTTTAAGGGTTTTACAAGGTTTTGAAATTATTTAAATTGCATTTAAAGTAGTCAAAACTATGTTGTTCAAGTACCCGTACCGATACGGTCTGGTACTGTATCGATACGCCCTAGGGTTTCAACTACAGTGTTTTTCCATTAGCCAAAACTCGTACCGATACGCTTTTTCGTATCGCTACGGTTTGCTTTAAAATGGCCAACGGCTAGTTCGCGTACTGATACGGTTGTATCGCGTACCGATACGCCCAACTACCCCTAACTATCATTTTCCCAACGGTCTTTTAAATTGCAGGACCATACCGATACGCACCAGCTGAAGTGCTCAACGGCTACTTCCTTATCGGGACCGTACCGATACGGTTTGAGGAGTATCGATACGCCAAGCTGCAGAACTACATTTATGGTGGGAAATAAATGCTTCAACGGCTCTAATTCAACTCCAACGGTCCTCAACAGCTACAAACTCAATTAAGAGTATAAAATAGACCTCCAAGCATCAAGAGATGATTAATGCTTCAATTGTAACAACGTTATGGTGAAATATTGTCTTTAGAGCTAATTTGTATATTTCTTGTATAGACAACACTTGTGAGCTTAATTGTCAAATTTTCTCAAGTGTATAGGATTTGAGTGAGTGCTTAGAATTGCAAACATACACCTATTAGAGGGATTTCTAGTTTGCTTTGAATTTCTCTTGTAAGAGAGTGCTTGATCAAGCTATTGGTAGAAAGCTTGATCGTTGTAAAGGTTTCCTCCTAATTCGAGAAAAGGGGCAAAATTCTTAGTGAATTTGGTTGAAATCCTTAGTAGGAAGCTAAGGTAGTGGATGTAGGCTTTAGGTTAGAAAGCTGAACCACTCTAAATCCTTGTGTTCAAATCTTACAATTTTAGCTTCCATAAAACACCCTTAAACCAACCTTCTCCACACTTGGAAAGCATTTCAGTTGTGACCATCGAGCTCAACAATTGGTATCAGAGCTTGGCTCAATTGAAGAGGATTAAAATCCTATTGAGGTGATCCGGCAAGCTCGAACAACATTTCAAACAACTGGTTCAATGGCGCTGTAACGCCCCGGTTTTGGGCTTAGAAGTTTTGGGCGTTGACCGGTTTGGTCAAAGTGCGGTTCGAATATATAAGACTGAATTTAGGAAAACCTAGTTCGGGTTGCATTAAAAATATGGAAAAATGTTCTAAAATCCTCTTTTAATATATATAAGTAAACTGTGAAATCAATTTTACAAAATGAGGTTTGGAAGGGTGACATTTTGGCTAGTGACCAAAATGTAATTTTTGAAAGTTGCGTGACTGTTTTAGAAAGGATTGAAACTTTGAATCTTTAAGGAGCTATTTACCCAAAGGGAGTTTCTCCAGATTTTTCTAAGATATTTTAATGTTTAATTCTGATTTTCAAGCTAAAGAAAAGTGGAGGGAAAATCATTTTAGCTATTTTGTAACTAACTTCCCATATTTTCCAATTTTCCTTTTCTCTCATTTTCTCTCAACCCAAACACTTTCTCTCCAGAGATTTATTTCTGATTTTGTCACTCAAATCTCTCTTTTCAATCCCCTTTTGATTCCTAATCATCACATCAACAAAACCTCTCAATTTGCTAGTTGTTTCATCAAGGTTTTTGGTTCTAAAAGTGGGGAAACTCAAGTTTGGAGGTAAGAACGTCCTTCTCCTCTGAACTTCAAGTTCTTTGATGAAATTCCTAAGTTCTCAATCCTTATTTGATGTTTTATAAAAGGTTTTAAAGTGTGGTAATGGATCTTGGCTTTAAATGCAAGATTTGATGATTTTTGGTGAATTTCGTTGGATCTGTTAAAGCAGTGATTTGAGGTGTATAATTGGTGATAAATGAATGTTAATTTGATATGGAATTGGGTTTTAACTAATGCAATCCCGGATAGGTTGAATTTCCTAAGTTTAGCTTGTGTTTCTTGGTTGTTTTTGGGTGATCTTGTGGATCTGTTGTTGCTGGAGGTATAAGGATGTTGTTAGGTCCTTTTTAGATGTATAATGATGTTTATGGATGCTTAGTTTTGATGGTTTATGGCTGGGCATTGTTGAGGAGTTGTTTAGATGCATTTTCGGTTGTGTTTGGTGGCCGAAAATGGAGTGTGGATGAGAGCAGCGAGTTTAGGTGCTTTCTTTGAAGCTATTAATGCATGATGATGCATTAATCTACTGTTTTAATGTGTTAAAACAGGGGAGTCATCTTTGGATCCAAGTGGTGGTGATCCGGAAGCTTGATTTGGTGTTTCGGTAAGAAGCGAAACGGAATCGGTGAGTGGATTTTGGTTTTCAGCTTTGAAACCAATGTTTTGGAGGTTTGGGAGCTTAGTCTAAGTCTAAACAACTTTGCTAAGCTCAAGAGTAAGTTTTCGGAAAAACTCCCTTGTTGAGGAACCATGAGATGGTTGGGTGCAATGTGTTTGTTGCATGTTTAAATTCTGTTTTTAAAGCATATCTAGCATGTTTGTTGCTGAGGTTATAAGCCATGTGATTAAGGAAGCTCAAGGTTAGAGTTCCTTGTAATTGAACATTGTTTAAATATGGTTTAATGCTTAAAGATGCATGATGTTTATGGCTTGGTTAAATGCTTTAAAACAGTGGATTATTGATGATAAATGATGTATATTGGCAAGTGATGTTTTGAAAAGGTTAAGGGCACTAAGGTGGTTAAAAGTCCTTGAGTGAGCCTTGTTTACTTAAGAACATCAAGGTGTTTAAAAGTCCTTGGATGGTTCTTGTTACGGACACAAAGGTGTTTAAAAGTCCTTGTGTGGTCCTTTCCAAGGTGTTTAAAAGTCCTTGGGGCCAAGGTGTTTAAAAGTCCTTGGGGTGATTATTATCATGGTGTTTAAAAGTCCATGGCCAAGGTGTTTAAAAGTCCTTGGGGTCAAGGTGTTTAAAAGTCCTTGAGGTGAAACTTGTTAAGGACACAAAGGTGTTTAAAAGTCCTTGTGTGGTCCTTGCCATGGTGTTTAAAAGTCCATGGGCCAAGGTGTTTAAAAGTCCTTGGGGATAAGATCACAATGGTGTTTAAAAGTCCATGTGTGAGTCTTATGTTGATCTTGTTTTAAAGATGGAAATTATCACTTGTGGCCAATATGACATGTTATGTTATGAAGCATGAGATGCTTGTTTTAAGATTTCTTGTGAGCATGTCTAAATGTATCTTGAAGTATGATTTATAAATGAGTTTTATAAATGCATTATTGTGTGGTTTTAAGGAGCTTTCCTCACTAAGCTTTTGCTTACGCTCTCTCTCTTTTCTTAAACCAATAATGCAGAGCATTAAGGTGCATTGAGGGCAGCAAGGAGGGCAAGCAATCAAGTGGAAGTTAAGCTCATGTATGGGAAGGTTTTCTTAAACACTTTTAGCTTTTGGCATTTGGCAATGAGGGACCAATGTTGTTGTTTTGGGAGATGTTTAGAACTCCCTAAGTTGGATTTATGTTGTTGTTAATGTTGGTTTTTGTAATTGGCCATTATGTGTTGGTTTGAAGGCTTTTATGCATGAATGGTTGCTTGTGTAGGAAGCATGCCTTTAGATTTGGGGCTTTCCACATATGTTGATATAGTGATGAATTGTTGATGCAAATATGTCTCTTGTATGTTGTATGAGTTGCTGGTAAAGTTTGATAGCGTTTGGAGCATGATTGGTTGGTCAATTGCATGTTTAGGCAAGCAAATTTCTGCATTTTGTGCAGGCCGTATCGGAACAGTGCCTGCCGTTTCGGAATGGGTGCCTCGAAGCAGCCCAAGCGTCCGAAACGGGTGACACCGTTCCGAAACTGAAAGGCTACTGTCAGCCCTCGTTTCGGTACGCGTTGCGGAACGGCCCCGCATTTCGAAACGGGCTGTCTCCCGTTTCGGAACGGATGACCGTTGGGGGGCTGACATTGGCGGTTATGTGTTTCAAAATGTTTGCATTTTGGTCCTGAAACTTGTTTGTGCAATTGTATGAGTTTGGGGTGTCCGTTTGAGCTGAAATTTGACAGAGATGCATGAAACATGATTAATTTCAAGTTGGTAACTTCAATTTGGGCTATGTCCTTATAATTATCAGAATTTACAAATTGGTCCCTAAAGTTGTAATTTGTTCAATTGGGTCCCTGTTTGATCTCTGATGTTTATGATCTTTGAGTATGTTGTTTGCATGATTATAATTAGGGTTAATGTGTATCTAGACAAGTTTAAAAAGAAAAAAAAGGGTCGTTAATCAAGGTTGACTTTCGGGTTGACTTTGGTTTTCCCCGTGTGACTTTCTTAATTCGGGTCAACCGTCTAGGCCGGGTTAAGGGGGTTACATTTGGTGGTATCAGAGCTGAGTTCTCGAGTAATTGGGAATGTGTATGTGAATGTTTGTAGTATGTATGCTTTGTATGCTTGTTGAGTGGAAGCATGCTGAATGAATTGCATGTATGTTGCAATTGAGATGTATGCTGTGATGAAGCATGTTGTGGGTACCCATTGCCAAATCAAAGCTAATGAAATGATGTTGATTTTAATTGGAAATGAGCTTGAGTACTTGGATTGCTTACCTTGTTGGGCCTGACTTTGTTTATTTGCATTGTGATTGCATGGTTAGAGTATGGCACCTCGTAGAGAGTTGAGGAGTAATGTGCGAGCTACGGCTCAGAATGAGAATGAAAACGAAGAGAATGTTGAGAGTGCGGTTTTACCTCCTCCACCTGGTGGTGGTGGTGCTGGGGCTGAGGAAGCTGGAGCTGCAGCTGGTGCTGAGGCTGCTGGACCTGAGGCTGGTCAAGGGCAAGCTATGCCTGATATGACAATGTTAGTGCAAGCTATTGCTGGTGCTTTTCAAGCAGCGGTAGCTGGGGCTCGTGGAGCTGGGCATCAGGAAGATGCTGGAGTTAGACTATCTTTGGAGCGTTTGCGCAGTCTGGGAGGGACTGAGTTCAGGGGTATGTCTGCTGAAGGGTCTGAGGCTTGGTTAGAGAGTACCAAGAGGATCTTGGGTCAGATGAGTTGCACTGATGTGCAGAAGCTTGGCTGTGTTGTGTCCTTGCTGCAGAAGGATGCATATACGTGGTGGACAACCACTATTGCTGGGATGGCAGAAGCTGATGTGACTTGGACATTCTTTCAGAATGTGTTCAAGAGAAGGTATCTGGGTGTGAGGTACCTAGATGAGAAAAAGAGGGAGTTCATGTCTCTTACCCAAGGGAGCATGACTGTGGCTGAGTATGAAGTGCAGTTTGTGCGACTCAGTCAATATGCACCTGAGCTGGTACCTGATGAGCGAGCGAGGTGCGAAAGGTTCCGTTATGGTTTAGTGACGGAGGTGAAGATGTACGTGCTGGCCACCGAGTATGATGATTTTGATGTGTTGGTGGGTCGAGCCAAGGATATTGAGATGAACTTGAGTTTATCTGCTAAAGGTGCTGGCAAACGAGCAGCTGAGTATAGTTCCGGTGGTGGACGGAACAAGAGGGGACGTGATCAGAAGTATCAGTCCTCGGCTAAGCGAGGTGGTGGAGCACCTGCTCGAGGAGGCAATGCTAGAGCTGATCCGAGTGCTTGTTGGATATGTGGTTCTCATGGTCACATGAAACATGATTGTCCTCGTGCTGTGAGGGAGGTGCAAGCTCCTATTGCGGTAGCTGGTAATGGTTGCTGGAGCTGTGGATCTTTGGATCATTTGAGGCGTGATTGTCCTATGTTGGCTGGTGGCCAAGTTCGTGCTCCTGTTGTTGCAGCACCGCAGAGAGGTCGTGGGCGCGGCTGTGGTAACTTTCAGCGGAGAGAGGAAGGTGGCCGAGGTGTAGCTCATGTTGTAGCTGTACAGCCAGAGGGTGGCGGACAGGCTAGAGTGTTTGCTCAGCGAGAGGGGAGGAATGACGCGGATGTGATCGCAGGTACTTTTACTCTGCAATCCTTGTCATTACTTTCCTTGATTGATTCTGGATCTACGCACTCTTACATATTGCGTGAGCATGCTGAATTGCTTGGTTTGCCTGTTGAGTCTTTGGATGTTGGTATGCGTGTCACTAGTTCTTTTGGTGAGACTGTTGTGACTCGAAAGCTGTATAGAAGGTGTCCTTTGGTTGTTCAAGATCATGTTTTTCATGTTGATCTTATGGAGTTACCTTTCTATGGTTTTGATGTAATCCTTGGTATGGATTGGCTTGCTGAGCATCGTGCTGTAGTGGATTGTGAGAATAAGCGAGTTTCGCTGAAGCTTGCGGATGATTATGAAGTTGTTGTGGTTGGTGAGAATGTGAAGTTTCTTGCCAATGTGGTGTCTACCTTGGAGGCGAGCAGGATGTTGAGGCAAGGCTGTGAAGCTTACCTAGCTTTTGTGATGAATCCTAGCTCTAAGGAGTTGAGGGTGCAAGATATCAGGGTTGTGAAGGAGTTTCCTGAGGAGTTGCCTGGTTTACCTCCTAATCGCGAGGTGGAGTTTGGAATTGAGCTGTATGAGAATACAACTCCTGTGTCCATTACTCCCTATAGAATGGCACCTAAGGAGCTGAAAGAGCTGAAGACGCAGTTGCAGGAGTTGCTTGAGCGTGGTTTCATTCGGCCGAGTGTGTCGCCCTGGGGTGCACCGGTTTTGTTCGTGAAGAAGAAGGATGGCACTATGAGAATGTGCATTGATTACCGTCAGCTGAACAAGTTGACTATCAAGAATCGGTATCCTTTGCCGAGAATTGATGATCTCTTTGATCAATTTCGGGGAGCTGCTGTGTTCTCTAAGATTGACTTGAGGTCAGGGTATTACCAGTTGAAGGTGAAGGATGTGGATGTGCCTAAGACAACTTTCAGGACAAGGTATGGGCATTATGAGTTCCTCGTGATGCCGTTTGGTTTGACAAATGCTCCTGCTGCTTTTATGGACATGATGAATCGTGTGTTTCATGAATACCTGGACAAGTTTGTTGTGGTGTTCATTGATGATATCCTCGTGTACTCGCGTACTGAGGAGGAGCATGAAGAGCATTTGAGGATTGTTTTGCAGGCTTTGTTGGAGAATCAGCTTTATGCTAAGCTGAGCAAGTGTGAGTTCTGGTTAAGGGAGGTGGTGTTTCTTGGGCATGTGGTTTCTGCCGAGGGGATTCGTGTTGATCCTCAGAAGATTGAGGCGGTGATGAATTGGAAGGTTCCTAAGTCTGTTCACGAAGTTCGTAGTTTCCTTGGTTTGGCGGGATACTACCGCAGGTTTGTGGATGGGTTTTCTAAGATTGCTGCACCTTTGACGAAGTTGTTGCAAAAAGATGTTAAGTATGAGTGGACGGAGGCGCGGCAACAGGCTTTTGAGAAGCTTAAGGCGGCTTTGACGCAAGCTCCTATCTTGGTTCAGCCTGAATCAGGGAAAGAGTTTGTGGTGTATAGCGATGCGTCCTATGTTGGTTTGGGATGTGTGTTGATGCAAGAGGGTAAGGTGGTAGCTTATGCATCGCGGCAGTTGAAGGTGCATGAGCGCAATTATCCTACGCATGACATAGAGTTGGCTGCGGTGGTCTTTGCTTTGAAGATCTGGAGACATTACCTGTATGGTGAGAAGTGTACTGTGTACACGGATCACAAGAGTTTGAGGTATCTGATGTCTCAGAAGGAGTTGAATCTCAGGCAGCGACGTTGGGTGGAGTTGCTCAAGGATTATGATCTGACGATTGAGTACCATCCTGGAAAAGCTAATGTTGTAGCGGATGCCTTGAGTAAGAAGGTAGCTGTTGAGCTGAGGGTTATGTTTGCCAGTTTGAGTATCTCGCGTGATGGTGGTCTTGTGGCTGAGTTGCAAGTGAAGCCATCTTTGGTTCAGTTGATCAAGGAAAAGCAGTTGCTGGATGATTCCTTGGTGCCGCATGTTCAGGATATCGCGGAGGATAGACCTTCGGATTTCTGTTTTAATGATGATGGAGTGTTGTGTTTTGGGAGTCGGATAGTGGTGCCTAATGATGCTGAGTTGAGGCGTGCTATTCTGACTGAAGGTCATAGTAGTCCTTTTGCTATGCACCCTGGTAGTACTAAGATGTATCGAGATCTTCGTGATGAGTACTATTGGGTGGGTTTGAAGAAATATGTTGCGGAGTTTGTTAGCAAGTGTTTGGTGTGTCAGCGAGTTAAGGCTGAGCATCAGTTTCCTTCAGGGTTGTTGCAACCGTTGAGAATCCCTGAGTGGAAGTGGGAAAGGGTTACCATGGATTTTGTATCTGGTTTACCTTTGTCACCATTGAAGAAGAATTCGGTGTGGGTGATTGTGGATCGCCTGACGAAGTGTGCGCATTTCTTGCCTGTGCATACTACGTTTTCTTTGGATAAGCTTGCGGAGCTGTACATTGCTGAGATTGTGCGGCTGCATGGTGTGCCAAAGTCGATTGTGTCGGATAGGGATCCGAGGTTCACGTCGCGGTTCTGGCAGTGTTTGCATCAAGCTCTGGGTACGAGGTTGAATTTCAGTACATCCTATCATCCTCAGTCGGATGGTCAGTCTGAGCGTGTTATCCAGATTTTGGAGGATATGTTGAGGTGCTGCGTGATTGAGTTTCAGGGCTCTTGGGAGAAGCATTTGCCTTTGGTTGAGTTTGCTTATAACAATAGTTATCAAGCAAGTATTAAAATGGCACCTTATGAGGCTTTGTATGGGAGGAAGTGTAGGACTCCTCTTTGTTGGGCTGAAACGGGTCAGAAGTTGGTTTCGATGCCGGCTTTGTTGAAGGGAACTACCGAGAAGGTGAAGCTCATTTGTGAGCGTTTGAAGGCAGCTTCTGATCGACAGAAGTCTTACGCGGATTTGAAGCGTAAGGAGATTGAGTATGCGGTGGGTGACCGTGTGTTTCTGAAGGTTTCGCCTTGGAAGAAGGTGATGAGGTTTGGCCGGAAGGGTAAGTTGAGCTCTAGGTACATTGGACCATACGAGGTGGTTGAGGGTGTGGGTCCTGTTGCGTATAGGTTGAGGTTACCTCAAGAGTTGGAGAAGATTCATGATGTGTTTCATCGGTACGGGTCTTTGGTGTATTGATACAGGTTTGTATCGTTGACCTCGAGATGTTGACTAAGGAGGGTGTATCGATACGCCCAAGGGTTGTATCGATACGGTCTCCCTGGTTTTACCTTGGGCCGTTGACTTGTTCAAGGCGTATCGATACCCTCTCTTAGAGTATCGATACGGCCTGCTTTAAAAAGGTAAAATGGATTGTTTTATGTCTTAAGTTCGTTTGTTCGCTTTCCTCGTTGCTTCCGCTGTCGTTTGTTTACATAGGCCATGTATAAGGCATCTAGAAAAGATAATTAAAGAAAAAGTTTTTCCTTGGGTCGGTAACCGAAGTGGAGCCTTTAACGGGTTTCGCCTCGGTTATCCCCGTATAGCCCACTCGGATTGGTCAAGCGTCCGGACCGGGACGAGGGGGTTACACTTGTTGGTATCAGAGCCTAAGGTTTCCGAGACCTTGGGCAGGTAAGTGAGGTAAGTTGTGTTTTTATGTTGAAATACACGTGTTTGCTTGCCATGTAAGCATGTTTGCTTGTGTATCAAGTATGCTCGTTGTTTTGTTTGAAGCATGATGTTTAGAGTCCCATTGCTACTATTACATCGGAAAAATGATTTTTAAAGTGAGGGAACATACTTGAGCCACTTGGAGCCCTTGCCTTGCTAACCCTATCTTTTGTGTTTTCTTGTTGTGGTTGTAGTTGTTGTTTGTGAGCGATGTCGAGGACGAGAGGTAGGCCGAGAGTGGTTCGTCAGGAACCACGTGTTGCAGCTCCCGTTGATGAGCCGGTGGTTGGGGTTGAGGCTCATGTGGAAGAGCCTGCTGCTGCTGCTGGAGTTGGAGCTCCACCACCACCACCACCTCCTCCGCCTGGTGGGGGAGGCGAGGCCGGAGTCGAGGGAGAGGGACCACAGTTTGGCCAAGGTGGCCAAGGTCCGACCGGAATAGATATGGCTCTGCTTTTTCAAGCTATATCGGGAGCATTTCAGGCCGCCGTTGCCGGGGCTCAGGCTGCAGGTCAGCCTAGAAGGGATGATGCTAGTTTACCATTGGAGAGGCTCCGTAGCCTAGGGGCGGAAGAGTTTAGAGGGTCTACACCTGAGCGATCCGAGCTGTGGTTAGAGAAGACCGTCCGCATCTTAGCTCAGATGGGTTGCGTTGGTGCCCGTAGGTTGGGATGTGTGATCTCTTTGCTACAGGGTGATGCCTACACTTGGTGGGTCACCATTACTAGTGGAGTTCCAGAGGCTGAGATTGGATGGGATTTCTTTGAGTCTGCTTTCCGGAAAAGATACTTGGGGCCGAGGTATCTTGATGAGAAGAAACGAGAGTTTATGGCCCTAGTTCAGGGAGAGGCTTCTATGACTGACTATGAGATTCATTTTGTTCGTTTGAGTCGGTATGCACCAGAGTTGGTTCCGACTGAGAGGGACCGTTGTAACCGTTTTAGATATGGGCTGCATGAAGAAGTTAAGAGGTACACTTTAGCTTCTGATTACTCAGATTTTGATGCCTTGGTTGCTAGTGCCAAGGACATTGAACATAGCTTGGGGCTAACCAAGCGTTCTAGAGGATCTAGTTCTGGTAAGAGACATAATAACTTTGACCGTGGGGATGCCAAGAGGCATAGAGGTGGCGGACAACAGTTTGACCATAGACGTGGCGGTGGCCACCATGGTAGAGGCCACTAGGGCCATAGAGGAGGAGGGCGGTTTCCCGAGTGTACACGATGCAGGAGACAACATTCTGGTGAGTGTTGGGGTAACTTCCATGCTTGTTGGAATTGTGGTTCGAGGGACCACTTTAGGAGGGAGTGTCCGCATCAGGCGGCACAAGCAGCGAACATAGCACAGGCTCCTGCGAGAGCGATAGATTACCAGAGAGACCGTGGGCGCGGTCGTGGCTACTTCCAGCCTAGGGCCGATGCTCCTAGGGTAGATGCTCAGAGGAACCTTGCGCATGTTGTTTCCGTACAGCCAGAGGCAGATGGGCCAGCGAGAGTCTATGCTCAGAGAGAGGCCAGGAACGACACTGATGTGATAGCAGGTAATTTTGAGTTACAGTCTATGTCTTTGCTTTCTTTGGTTGATTCGGGTTCTACACATTCCTACATTTTGAGTGAACATGCACGGAAGTTAGATATACTTGTTGAGATATTAGATGTAGGTATGCATATGACTAGTTCTTTTGGTGAGACAATTGTGGTTAGACGAATGTATAGGAGATGTCCGCTGAAGATTCAGGGTCATGTGTTTTCTGTTGATATGATGGAGCTTCCTTTTTATGGTTTTGATATTATTATGGGTATGGACTGGTTAGTTGAGCACCGAGCTAGTGTAGATTTTGAGACGAAGAGGATTTCTTTGAAACTTTCTGATGACTACGAGGTAGTAGTAGTAGGCGAGAACATTAAGTTCTTGTCTAATGTTGTGTCAGCTTTAGAGGCTCATAGGTTGATGGATTCTAGATGTGGGGCTTTCTTAGCTTATGTGATGAATCCGAATATGAGTGAGGCTAGACTGAAAGATATTAGAACAGTTTGTGATTTTCCGGATGTGTTTCCCGAAGAGTTACCAGGTTTGCCTCCTGACAGAGATGTTGAGTTTGTGATTGAGACTGTTTCAGGGTCTACTCCAGTTTCTATAGCACCGTATCGTATGGCTCCGAAAGAGTTGAAAGAATTGAAGAGTCAGTTGCAAGAGTTGTTAGACCGTGGATTTATTAGGCCTAGTAGTTCTCCTTGGGGTGCTCATGTGTTGTTTGTAAAGAAGAAAGATGGCAGTATGCGTATGTGTATTGACTACAGGCAGTTAAATCAGTTGACTGTGAAGAACAAGTATTCGTTGCCTCGTATAGATGATTTGTTTGATCAGTTGAGAGGTGCTTCAGTGTTCTCGAAGATAGATTTGAGATCAGGGTACTATCAGTTGAAAGTAAAAGAGGGTGATGTTCCGAAGACAACTTTTAGGACTAGATATGGTCACTATGAGTTCCTTGTGATGCCGTTTGGGCTCACGAATGCACCTGTAGCATTCATGGATATGATGAATAGAATTTTTAGAGACTATCTAGACCGTTTTGTAGTTGTTTTCATAGATGATATTCTTGTGTACTCGGAATCAGAAGAAGGGCATGATGAGCACTTGAGATTTGTTTTACAGAGATTGTTGAGCAATTAGTTGTATACGAAGCTTAGCAAGTGTGAGTTCTGGATTCGAGAGATTGTATTTCTTGGCCATGTTGTTTCGGCCGAAGGTATTCGTGTTGATCCGTCGAAGATTGAGGCTATTGTTGAGTGGAAACAACCTAAGTATGTGACTGAGATTAGGAGTTTCCTAGGATTAGCCGGTTACTATAGGAGATTTGTTGATGGTTTCTCTAGAGTAGCTGCTCCTTTGACTAAACTATTGCAAAAAGGAGTTAAGTTTGAGTGGTCAGATGCAAGACAGAAGGCCTTTGAGAAATTGAAAGAAGCTTTAACAAATGCTCCAGTGTTAGTGCAACCAGTTTCGGGTAAGGAATTTGTGATCTACAGCGATGCTTCTTACATAGGGCTAGGTTGTGTTTTGATGCAAGAAAGAAGAGTTGTTGCCTATGCATCTAGACAATTGAAGGTTCATGAGAAGAACTATCCTACTCATGACATTGAGTTAGCCGCAGTTGTGTTTGCATTGAAGATTTGGCGTCATTACTTGTATGGTGAGAAGTGTATAGTGTACACCGATCATAAGAGCTTGAAGTATTTGATGACACAGAGAGAGTTGAACTTGAGGCAGAGAAGATGGCTTGAGCTGTTGAAAGACTATGATTTGACCATTGAGTACCATCCGGGTAAAGCAAATGTAGTAGCCGATGCTTTGAGTAGAAAAGTTGCAGTTGAGTTGAGAGCCATGTTTGCTAGATTGAGTGTATCCGGTGATGGTGGTTTGATCATAGATTTGCAAGTGAAGCCTTCTTTGATTCAGTTGATTAGAGAGAAGCATTTGCAAGATGTGTCTTTAGTTCCTCATGTTCAGGACATATCCGAAGGAAGACCGACCGAGTATAGTTTCAGTGGTGAGAATATGTTGTGTTTCAGAGACAGAGTTGTTGTACCCGAAGACGTTGAATTGAGACGTCTGATTTTGAGTGAAGCACATTCGATTCCTTTTTCTATGCATCCGGGTAGTACCAAGATGTACCGTGACTTGAAGAGTGACTATTTCTGGGTTGGTTTGAAGAAGGATGTAGCCAAGTATGTGAGCCGTTGTATGGTTTGTCAGAGAGTGAAGGCAGAACATCAGGTTCCTTTAGGTTTGTTACAGCCTTTGAAGATTCCGGAATGGAAATGGGAGAGGATCACTATGGACTTTGTGTCGGGGTTACCGTTGTCTCCTTCGAAGAAGAATTCTGTTTGGGTAATAGTGGATAGATTCACTAAGTGTGCTCACTTCTTAGCAGTGAACACTACGGATTCTTTAGACAAGTTGGCGAATTTGTACATTCGCGAGATTGTGAGACTTCATGGAGTTCCAAAGTCTATTGTTTCAGATAGAGATCCGAGATTCACTTCGAGGTTCTGGGGTTGTTTGCATAGTGCTCTAGGTAGCCGTTTGCATTTCAGTACTTCTTATCATCTGCAGTCCGATGGACAGTCAGAGTGAGTGATACAGATTTTAGAGGATATGCTCCGTTGTTGTGTGATTGACTTCCAAGGTTCTTGGGAGAAGTATTTGCCTTTAGTTGAGTTTCCTTACAACAACAGTTATCATGCAAGTATTCAGATGGCTCCCTATGAGGCTTTGTATGGTAGACGATGTAGGACTCCGATCTATTGGGCTGAAACGGGTCAGAGATTGTTACCTATGCCGGATTTGCTTAAGGGAACTACAGAAAAAGTGAAGTTGATTTGTGACCGTTTGAAAGCAGCTTCCGATCGTCAGAAGTCTTATGCAGATTTGAAGAGAAAAGAGATTGAGTTCTCCGTGGGTGATAAAGTGTTTTTGAAGGTGTCTCCGTGGAAGAAGGTAATGCGATTTGGCCGAAAAGGCAAGTTGAGTCCGAGGTTTATTGGTCTGTATGAGATAGTTGAGCGGTTAGGGCCTATAGCTTACCGTTTGAGATTGCCTTCTGAGTTAGAGAAGATTCATGATGCGTTTCATATGTCGATGCTTAGGAGATATAGATCAGATCCTTCTCATGTTATGCATGTTGAGAAGATAAAGTTGAATCCGGGTTTATCTTATAATGAAGAACCAGTTGAGATACTTGCTTCTGATAACAAAGTGTTGCGTGGCAAGACCATAGAGTTGGTCAAGGTGTTGTGGAGACATAGAGGTGTGGAAGAGGCCACGTGGGAGAGGAAAACTGATATGCTTGAGCAGTTTCCGTACTTGTTTCCGTCAGGTAATTTCGGGGACAAAATTCCTTAAGTGGGGGAGAGTTGTAACACCCGGGTTTAGGGGTCGGGTGAAAATAATATTAAAATATTGTTTCAGGTTCGGTTTTATAATTAAAATAATAATATATATCATTTGGACCTTGTGATTTCAAAGAAAACATTTTTGTGTGGGACTAAATTGAATTGTTTTACATCTTCCATGGAATTTGTGAATAATGAGATTTGCCATCTCATTAATGGCAAATCTGTAAATAGTTGGACTTCATTTTAAAACCCTTTTTAATTAAAAGAGCCTTTGTCATCTTCTCCACTTCTCCTTTTCCATTTCAAACGACAAGGGAGTCTCCTACCCCATTTCCACTATTCCATTTCCTTGCTTCTTCATTTTGGCTCGGTTTTGAAAGGTAACTACATTTTCATTTTGCTCTCATTTTCCTCTATCCAAAAGTACCTTTAGATTTCATTTTTATCCATGTTTTGGAAATTTGGTTTTTCATGGAAAATGATAAAGGTTAAAGCTTTATGGGTTTTTACTAAAGCTAATGATTTAATAATGTTAGTTATGTTGTTTAGGAACCTTGAAGTCCAACATATATGAATTTCAAGGTGTTTTAACATGATTTTCGTATTTGGGTTTTCAAGGGGTTTTTGAAGGGTTTTAGAGTGGATTTTGGGTGTGTTTTATGTTGGAAATGGAAGGCTAATGTTAGTTAAGGGTTGTTTTGGAACCATTTGGAAGCGTTAAAAGTGTTGAAATCAAAGGTTTTGGATTGGGTATAAGGGCTGCTCGAGTTTGATGATTTTGGGGTTGTTCATGGTTTGAATTCATGTGTTTATTGTTTGAATAGTACTCTGGGTTAGCTACATTGATGTATGAGCTGATTTGAGGTTGTTTGGATTGTGTTGAGTTGTTTAGAGACAAGGACTTGTGTTGGTGAAGCATCGGGAGTGAATCCGGAAGCTTGAAGGTGTCGGTTGCTTGATAGTTGAGCTTGGAAGTGAAGGTGAGTGGTTAAATGTTTTAAAATGGTTTTGAGTTCTTGGTTCAAGCATGTGGACTAGGTTGGGCTTGGTAGACCCACCTAGAGTTGGGATTAGAGTGGTAGCCTAATCCCAAACTTTAGTCAGAGACATTGGTTGAACTCCTTAATTGATGTTTATGCCTCATGATGATTTGTGATATGATGGTTATGTATAATGTGTTATACATGTATGTTGAGGCATGATTGTGATGCATTGTTATATGCATGAGGTATGGGCATGATGTTAATCATGGTGAGTACGTGCTAAGCATGGAAGTTGATATTAAATGATGTTGTGGAATGAGTTAAATGTTGGCACTAGTATGCTTGGGTACAAATGATCGATCATTAGGATGTTAGTGTGCACACTTGAGTCAAATGCTTACGTGGTCTTGATGATGGTAGTCATCAAGATGGAGTACGGGTTCGCCCGAAAATTCTTCTTATATAAATGTTAGTCAGTGATGAGTGTAATCCCATCGACGGGGCGTGAGGATGAGTGGAATCCCCTCCGTGAGAACGGTGATGAGTGTAATCCCATCGTGAGGTAAAGTTGTTGTTGGATGTGAGTTCCAACGTGTTTATCCGCGTATTCGAGTCATAGCTAGGTGCCAATATGAGTTGATATGTGTATCAATGTGATATGAAATGTGATTCCTTTTGGATTTATATATGTGTTTACATATGAGGTGGATTGAGTTTGTTGAGCATGACATATTGTGAATTTATTTTCATGCATCATTGACATCTTGGCTCTTGTGGATCGAAGGTAAGGACATGCATTTACCTTGTTGTGCTCGTGCTTGGACCCTGCATTGTCGAGGTTTGTTTTTAAAGAGCTTACCCTCACTAAGCTTTATGCTTACGCTCTCTTTTGTTCGACAATGCAGATCCTTAGTTCGTGGGTTGCTAGTGCAAGAAAGGGCCTCCAAGTGTGCTTCGTGGTGCTAGCTTAGCTATCAAGTATGGGTATTTTTGTTATGATGTAATGGTCAAGCAATGTGATATGTAATTGTGGTGTGATGCTTTTGAAGTATGTTGAATGTTGGTTTGTTTAGGAGCATGTTAGACTCCTTTAAATGCTTGTGTTGTTTTGGCTTTGGATGCCATGCTTGGCCTGTAAAACCATGTTTAGACTGCCTTCTATGAATGCTTTATGTTTGTTTGCTAAGGCATGAACCTCATATATGCTATGTATGTCTCATTTTGAGTGAATGCTTGTATTCATTGATTGAATGATGTTTGTTTGTGTTGGGTGCCTCATATGCTTAGATTTTGGTTGTTAGGTGTTGTATGAATGTTTGAACGTGGCTAGGGAAGTCTTAAAAGGCATCTAGAGTCGTGTTTGAGAGTCTAAGGCTGCAAACTTGAGCATTGCAGTGCAGGGCGTATCGGTACGCCTAAGGGCCGTATCGATACAGCCATACCCTTCTGGACTCAAGTTTGGCCTAGCGTACCGATACACGAGGGCGTATCGATACGCCAATTCCTCACTGGAAATACGAGATATTGGGGAGATTTTGGCGTATCGGTACGGGTCTTTGGTGTATCGATACGGGTTTGTATCGTTGACTTCGAGATGTTGACTGAGGAGGGTGTATCGATACGCCCAAGGGCTGTATCGATACGGTCTCCCTGGTTTGACCTTGGGTCGTTGACTTGGTCAAGGCATATCGATACCCTCTCTTAGAGTATCGATACGGTCTGCTTTAAAAAGGTAAAATGGGTTGTTTTATGTCTTAAGTTAGTTTGTTCGCTTTGCTCGTTGCTTCCGCTGTCGTTTGTTCACAAAGGCTATGTATAAGGCATCTAGAAAAGATAATTAAAGAAAAAGTTTTTCCTTGGGTTGGTAACCGAAGTGGCGCCTTAACGGGTTTCGCCTCGGTTATCCCCGTGTAGCCCACTCGGATCGGTCAAGCGTCCAGACCGAGACGAGGGGGTTACATAGACCACCTATGCTTCATGGCCCTCAATGAGGGGGAGGTAACTTCTAACTCATCTAGTTCAAATTCATATTCTTTTGATGAGTTACAAGAAGCCTATGATGAATTGGTTTTTGAATTCAATGCTTTATTTTCGAAAAACAAGAAATTGATTTCAAAGTTAAAAAACGAAAATGATTTGCTTTCTAAAACCAATTTAGAGTTTGAAGCAAAAATCAAAGATTTTGAGCTTAAAGTTTTAGACTTACAAAATTTGCTTCAAACGATTGAAAAAGATCATCAAAAAGAGGTATATGATCTTAAGAAAGAAAAAGATTTGATTTCCAAAAAGCTTGAAAAGAAAAATAGTTTTGGAAAATCAAATTTTTATGTGAGACAATCTAGTGCCCCTAGATTTTTGAATGAAAAAGTTTTTAAAAGTATTTGGGTCCCAAAAGGACTAAGTACTTCAACTAAAAAGGATGAAATTGAAAGATGGATTCTTAAGGGGACTAAACTATGTGCAACTAACGTCTATGGATCCAAAGCAATTTGGATACCAAAAATTACTTGATTGTCTTATTTAGGTGTGATGGAGAATGATCAATAAGTCCAAATTTGAAGGGGAGCTCAATGCATACAAAGAGAGCACTTGAAGAAGGAATGCTTCACATCCTCCCTTGGGTTCAAGTGTGGTAAAACTAGTTGCATTTCTTTTCATTTGGTTTTATTTCTTTTAATTCAACTTGTTTAATCATATATGTTGAACTAACATTGTTTGACGGTTTGAGTAAGGGGGAGCCAGTTTTTGAAACCAAAATTTTTAATTGTGTCAATTTTTTCCCTCTTAAGTTATTTTGAGCCTAATGTCCTTTTAAAAAAGGGGGAGAAATGGTTTGAAAAATTGATTTTTCAAGTTTTTCAAGAGAATAAGGGGGAGCTTTAATCTCATTCAAATTTTAAATCTCTTATTCAAAATTTTAAAATACAAAGGGGGAGAGAATCTCAAACAATTTTTCAAGTTGGTTTTATTATATCAAAAAGGGAGAGATTGTAGAACTAATTGTTTTGATATAATAGTTAAAAATATTTTGGACTAAATTGAAAAAAATTTAAAATATGTTTTTAGTCAGAAAAAACTTGTAAATATGTTTAAGGGTTTTACAAGGCTTTGGAATGATTTAAAGTTCATTTAAAGTAGTCAAAACTGTGCTTTTCAAGTACCCATACCGATACGGTCTGGTACTATATCGATACGCCCTAGGGTTTCAACTACAGTGTTTTTCTAGTAGCCAAAACTCGTATCGATACAGCTTTCTTTGAAATGGCCAACAGCTAATTCGTGTACCGATACGGTTGTATCGCGTACTAATACGCCCAATTACCCCCAACAGTTATTTCCCAACGGTCTTTTAAATTGTAGAATCGTACCGATACGATTACTATGTGTATGGATACACACCAGCTGAAGTGCTCAATGGCTACTTCCTTATCGGGACCGTATCGATACGGTTTGAGGAGTATCGATACGTCAAGCTGTAGAACTGCATTTATGGTGGGGAATAAAGGCTCCAACAGCTCTAATTCAACCTCAACATTCCTCAACGACTACAAACTCAATTAGAAGTATAAAAGGGACCTCCAAGCATCAAGAGATGGTTAATGCTTCAATTGTAACAACATTATGATGAAATATTGTCTTTAGAGTTAATTTGTATATTTCTTGTATAGACAACACTTGTGAGCTTAATTGTCAAATTTGCTCAAGTGTATAGGTTTTGGGTGAGTGCTTAGAATTGCAAACATACACCTATTAGAGGGATTTCTAGTTTGCTTTGAATTTTGTTGAGTTTTATGTGCTCAATTTCCTTCAACTGTTCTAGCTCGCCAAGTGGTGGAGAAGTTGGATATTTGGGTGATCTTATGGGGGTGAAAGATAGACAATGGACACAAGGATTTATAGTGGTTCGGCCTTCTAACAAGCACCTACATCCACTACCTTAGCTCCCCACTAAGGATTTCAAACAAATTCACTAAGAATTTCGTCCCCTTTTCTCGGCTTAGGAGGAAACCGTTACAACGATCAAGCTTTCTACCCAAAGCTTGATCAAGCACTCTATCATAAGAGAAATTCTAAGTAAACTTGAAATCCCTCTAATAGGTATTTGTTTGCACTATAAAGATCTCACCCAAACCTAAAAACTTGAGCAAATTTGACAATGTCTAGCTCACTAGTGTTGTCTATACAAGGAATTTACAATTGAAGCTCTAAAGATATTTTGACATCATAATGTTGTGACAATTGAAGCATTAATCTTCTCTTGATGCTTGGAGGTCCCTTTTATACTCCTAATTGAGTTTGTAGTCGTTGAGGACTGTTGGGATTGAATTGGAGCCGTTGGAGACTTTATTTCCCTCATTAATTTCAGTTCTGGTGTTGTCTGTTTCGGAATAGGCGACCCAGTATCGAAACGACCTTCTTCAAAACTAGCCGTTGAAGCATGATGCAACAAGTCGTATTGAAACGCCTCTGGCCGTATCGAAACGATATTGAGCTTGTATCGAAACGGTTACAAACCGTTTCGGTACGAGTGACAGTTGAGCTGCAATTTAAAATACCATTGGGAAAGTAGCCGTTGGGGAGGTTTTGACCGTTGGGTGTATCGAAACACCAAAGGGGCGTTTCGAAACCGAAACCCTCCGTATCGAAAAGGGCAAGCCTTGTTTCGGTACGGGTTTTGGCAGTTTCAAACTGTTTCGAAACAGATAAGCCTGTATCGAAATGGGTACCTTGAAAACCCTGGTTCGGCTACTTAAAAACATTTCAAACCTTGCCAAAACCATTTAAAACATCCACAAACTTATTTTCAAGTTGTTTGGACTTAAAGGCATTTTTGAAATCTTTTCAATTTAGTCCAAAACTATTTTTCAATTATTATATCAAAACATCAGTTCTTCAATCTCCCCCTTTTTGATATAATAAAACCAACTTGAAAAATTGTTTGGGATTCTCCTCCTTAGTGAAATAAATTTAGAATAAGAGAATTAAAATTCAAAATCAATTAAAGCTCCCCCTTATTCATTTGAAAAATTAATTTTTCAAATAATTTCCCCCTTTTTGTTATATCAAAAAGAATTTAAATAACTTTAAGTTCAAAATAACTTAGGAGGTTAAAAATTGACATAAATAAGAATTTTGGTTTTAAAATGGCTCCCTCTTACTCAAAACATCATTAAGAGTTAGTTCAACACATGATAATCTAGTTGAATTAAAACAATAAATCAAATTAAACAAATAAAAACAACTATATTTTACCAACACTTGAACTTCAAGGGAGGATGTGAAGCCTTCCTTCTTCAAGTGTTCTACCTTTTGTGCATGGAGCTCCCCCTCAATATTTGACTTGTTGAACAATCTCCATCACACCTAAACAAGATAATCAAGTAATTTTTGGTATCCAAAATGCTTTGGATCCATAGACATTAGTAGCACAAAATTTAGTCCCCTTAGGAATCTATTTCTCAATTTCATCCTTTTTAGTTGAAGTGGTTAGTCCTTTTGGGACCCAAATACTTCTAAAACATTTTCCATTTATAAATCTAGGGGCACTAGATTGTCTAACATAAAAGTTTGATTTTCCAAAATTATTTTTCTTTTCAAGCTCTTTGGAAATCAAATCCTTATCTTCTTGAACTTTAAGAAGCAAATTTTGTAAATCAACACATTTTTGTTCAAACTCATTGAGTTTTGCTTTAAGTTCAATTTTGGTTTTAGAAATCAAATCATTTTGAATTTTCAAATTTGAAACAATTTTCTTGTTTTTCAAAATGTGATTTTTAAACTCTAAAACCAAATCATCATAGATATCTTGTAATTCATCAAAAGAATATGAACATGAGGTAGATGAATTAGAACTTACCCTTTAATCTTCTTCAATGGCCATAAGGCAAAGGTTGGCTTGTCCATCGTCGGTGGAGTCTTCATCACTCCATGTAGCCACATATGCCTTCTTTTTATGGCTTGAAGTGCTTGCCCTTTTCTTCTTCATTGATTGACGTTCGAATTCTTTCATTGCTTTCTTCATGAATGGGGCACACTTCTTGAAGAGATGAACTATCTCTTCTTCTTCATCCTCCTCCTCGCTTGTATCAATATGGTTGCACTTAGAGGATTTGAGAGCAATGATATTCGCATTGATGCCTAGCTCCATGGTCTTCTTCTTCCCCATCTTTCTTATATCTTCCTTCTTCTTCTCCTCTTCTTTGTCTTTCTTCATGATTTGGTAAGCGAGAAGTAACCCCATAAGTTTATCAAGCTTCAAGGTCTTTAAATTTTTGGCTTCAATGATGACGATCTTCTTTGAGTCCCATGACTCGGGAAGAGAATAGATAAGCTTTCAGACAAGCTTTTCTTCCGAAATGACTTCTCCATAACCTTTGAGTCTATTGGTGATGATGGAGAATCGATGGAACATCTTCTCAATGTCCTCTTCCGGATCCATCTTGAAGTTCTTATACCCGTAGTTGAGGAGGCCGATCTTGGTCTCCTTTACTTCGTTTGTTCCCTCGTATGTAACTTCGAGCTTATCCCAAACTTCATTGGCACTCTCACAAGAAGACATCTTGTCATAGATGTTGAGGCTAAGTGCACAAAAGATGAAGTGCAAAGCCTTGCAATTTAGTTCCTTCTTTTTGCGGTCGTCGGCACTCCAATCCGCCTTGCTTCTTTGTGGTATGAACAAGCCATCCTCAATAATGTCCCAAAGCTTGTAGTCTTTGGGTTTGACAAAGAACATCATTCTTGTCTTCCAATAAGCATAATTGGTCTCGTCTAAGAAGGGTGGTTTGTCGATAGATTGCGTCATTGAACTGGTTGTTTGAAATGTTGTTCGAGCTTGTCGGATCGCTTCAATAGGATGTTAATCCTCTTCAATTGAGCCAAGCTCTAATATCAATTGTTGAGTTTTATGTGATCGATTTCCTTCAACCGTTTTAGCTCGCCAAGTGTTGGAGAAGTTGGATATTTGGGTGATTTTGTGGGAGGTTAAAGATAGACAATAGACACAAGGATTTATAGTGGTACGGCCTTTTAACAAGCACCTACATCCACTACCTTAGCTCCCCATTAAACATTTCAAACAAATTCACTAAGAATTTCGTCCCCTTTTCTCGGCTTAGGAGGAAACCCTTGCAACGATCAAGCTTTCTACCCAAAGCTTGATCAAGCACTCTCTCATAAGAGAAATTCTAAGTAAACTTGAAATCCCTCTAATAGGTATTTGTTTGCACTATAAAGATCTCACCCAAACCTAAACACTTGAGCAAATTTTACAATGTTTAGCTTACTAGTTTTGTCTATACAAGGAATTTACAATTGAAGCTCTAAAGACATTTTAACATCATAATGTTGTAACAATTGAAGCATTACTCTTCTCTTGATGCTTGGAGGTCCCTTTTATACTTCTAATTGAGTGACATTTGAGCTGCAATTTAAAATACTTTTGGGAAAGTAGCCGTTCGGGAGGTTTTGACCGTTGGGCGTATCGAAACACCAATGGGGCGTTTCAAAACCGAAACCCTCCGTATCGAAACGGGCAAGCCCTGTTTCGGTACGGGTTTTGGCACTTTCAAACTGTTTCGAAACAGGTAAGCCTGTATCGAAACGGGTACCTTGAAAACCCTGGTTTGGCTACTTAAAAACGTTTCAAACCTTGCCAAAACCATTTAAAACATCTACAAACTTATTTTCAAGTTGTTTGGACTTAAAGGCATTCTTGAAATCTTTTTAATTTAGTCCATAACTATTTTTCAATTATTATATCAAAACATTAGTTCTTCAAATTTCTCTTGTAAGAGAATGCTTGATCAAGCTTTGGGTAGAAAGCTTGATAGTTGTAACGGTTTCCTCCTAATCCGAGAAAAAGGGCTGAAATTCTTAGTGAATTTGATTGCAATCTTTAGTAGGAAGCTAAGGTAGTGGATGTAGGCTTTGGGTTAGAAAGCTTAACCACTCTAAATCCTTGCGTTCAAATCTTACAATTTTAGCTTCCACAAAAACACCCTTAAAACCAACCTTCTCCACACTTGGCAAGCATTTCGGTTGTGACCATCGAGCTCAACATAGTTGAAACCTTGTGATCGGTCCAATGCCAGATTGACCCCAATCGAGTGAATCGGACTAGAATAACGAACCGAATCAAGTCCAACTTATTGACCGACCGAACTGAGTAAACTGTTCACAGCCATGTTGACTTTAACCCAAGTGTTGATTGCCACCGTTGATCGGCGTTGACTTTTTTAGTCACCCTTCACCTCGACATTTTTTGTTACACCCAAATTGACACGGGTTACCCGATCCAATCTGAGGTGTCACATTAGGGTCATCGGAGTGACCCACATTAAAATTTCAAATAAACAAATTATTAAATTATTTAAAACCATAAAATAAGTTACAACTTAAAACATAGGTTCAAAATCATTCAACAATAATACAAAGTTCAGAATACATGTTATATAAACGAGTTTCAGACTCAACTATAAAACAAAATGTGACATGCATGCCCCCTAATTACACAGGTACCATACTCCACAAGCAGTGCCAAAGGAACTCTCATATTGATATCGACAACTGTAGCATTTTTAATCTTTTAACATGCGATGGTAAAGAGCAACATGAGCTTGAAAAGTTCAGTAATACAGAACTACCAAATGATGATGGCAAAGCATGAAAGTGATATATCAATCATGGCATCATGGTTAATCAGTACTTGAACTTCTGAGTATCAGTCTAACATTCTACACTCTAGATGGAATAAAAAATGAGAGATATTTTACAGGAATTGAGCCATAGGTTTAATGTGTATCACCAATTACAAATCGAGAAAAATAGATAGAATGTTTCAAACATTTGTAGAATTTCGACAGATGCGAAGAAAGAGACAGGAAAATTTAGTATCAGCCTAACTACCCTCCAACAAAAATGGGAGTAGGTGCTGAACTAAGGGGATACCTAAGGTCCCAAGCAAAATTACCCTAGCTGAAGCGTAGGAACTGAATACAGGCAGAATCACCTTGGTCGAAGCATAGAAACCGAACATGAGGCGTAGGAGCCTAACATGAGGTGTAAGAGCCTAATAGGAGGTCTGTGCACACATGTGCCTATCAGAAACTTCTCATGTTATCCCAGAAGTACCCCAGAAAAACAATCTTGAGCGGTAACCATTATATCAGTAATTAGTAGTCGTATGTCAGGAATCAAGATACATATTGATGTTTAATCAGTGCAATCAGAGTATCAGGACTCATGAATCGGGTATACTTGTATCAAACATCAAAAACCGGAGGTCATATTTTTTACTTCAGATAATGGGATCACTTGGGACCAAAATGTATAGACCTGATTTCTGATCTAGGAGGTCAGTCATGTATATATGGTACACACTAGATGGTCCAATATATCACTCAGAGGTCCTTGATAATCACAGAAAGGAAACACTAAACTATATTCCATTCTAGACTGGTTTTAGAGTCAAGAACCTTATTTGAATGAATTCGATAAATAACGTCTTCATCCAGGTATTCAGGAATTATACCTCAAGATCATTCAGAATTTCCGGTATAGCATGATTATGCAGGTATTCAAATATATCATGATAGATTTTGTGAATTCGAGTAGGTCAGGATCAATCAAGATTTCTTGATATATCAGGAAGGTTCTAGACAATTAGCTCATAAGGGCATTTTGATCATTTTAAATTTTGAAGGTAATTTTGTAATTTAGCCTAATAAGGGTAGCACAATTACTTGCATTATCCATGACTTCTAACGACTTGTCAAGTCTCCAAGTCCACTAGAACTCAACAATTATCATTATCGCGGTACGTACAAAGTATTCGGACATGTGCATTTCACACGAACTCTATAACACCCCCTACCCGGCCCGGTCGAGAACCGGATCAGAGAGTGTTATCGGAAATGGAACGGAGATCGAAGGTATGAAATTTTAGACTTATTGCCTAAAACTTATTACTAAGGCTTTAATCAAAATATCCCTTGTTACACATTACCAGATATTAATCTTCAACCAATTTATTCGAATTAAAACGCAGAACTATCATTGAGGGCCATTTTGGAAATTTTACAAATTTTAGGGGCTAAATTGTGTTTTTAGTATTTTAGGAGTCCTTTTCTGAAATTAATCTTACTATCACAAAGTTCAACTTATAAACAACATACCTGTAAATTTTCATACTATTCCAATATTATTTACCAATCTAATTAGACCTTACAAGTTTTAGGGGCTAAAATATAAATTTTATAAAATAAGGGTCCTTACCTGAAATTTGAGTTATCATACTGAAATTAAACTTACTAATTATTAGCCTGTGAAATTTCATTACTAGCGACCGTCATTTACCTATCCGATTAGACGAAACAATATTTAGTGACTATTTTGTAAACTGTTCAAAACTGTTTTTATTCGGATTAGCCTATCAAACGGTTTTCAAAACTTACTAAATTTTACCAAAAAGTTTAAAATCTATATTTCTAATAGCATGTCAACTTTTAAGGCATTTCGAATCAATTTATCTACTTTTCAGCTCTTAACACTTATAAGCTCATTTTACTAGTTTTAACTATTCTCGAACATGATGAAAACCATATTTAACTCTTGAACAACATTAGACTATCAAAAAGCACATATAAGACATGTTTAGACCATATGCCACCATACTAGGAGTTCAGAGCAGAAATTAGCATGTGATTCATGGAAGTGACTTGCAGAAGGTCGAAATTCTTTATGGTCCTGAAATGCATGAGACACACGAATGTTGGGCTTACATAGCCTAGTGAGGTAGTTATAACAAATGTAATGAATGTCCCCAATTATGAATAACATGATGAACAAATACACAACATAGTTATAATACAACAGACATATCATCATGCTTATTCCACAATTCACATGCTTTCATATTCACATATACATTTCACATAATCATATTGTCATAACAAAATTCATAGGCACATATCATATTAGGTACCACTGGATACGCAGATTCTATGTACACCAAGACATATAATCGAAGAATGGGTCGTAGTCTTTGAGTCGTAGTTCCGAAACATATCCCTTACACATACGCCCTTATTTCTCCCACTTATAGACTGTATCCTTGGACTGTAGTCCTCCCTTACATGGTGAGCTCAAATAATCCTATGGCATGCCAATTGTATACAATGTCTATAATTACACAAATTCACAAAGTCCATATTTTTCAGTTCATATCAAATAACAAGATGAGTCGTAGCTCCATACCATGTAGCATTTCATATTATTTTCATATACATGTAGCATATCATAGTCATATTCGAACATATCAAAGTAATGCAAGGCACTTACCAAATTTGTCATTCGATATAGTTGCTCTACGTGAGCCCTTAACAAATGCAAACATAACCATAAAATAATGTAACGGGGCGGCGCCGAGCCTATCCCTTGACACAACTACACTCATCTCGATATTAAGGTTTTCGGATAATAATTTCTTTGTCCCTAGCGTTTGTTAGAGATGTCGGTTTACTTCTTTCCAATTCTTGAACTAGGTCAATTAATAGGGATTGGTTAGAATCGATATCGAATTAATATGAAAATATTAATCAAATCCGATACCAAAACTTAGACTAACAAGGATCTGAGCTTACCCAACGATAGCAGGGACCTGCTAACCTAACATTGAACTGATTGTTTGTTTCTTAATTTTTGCTGTACATTCTCCATGAAACTCTCCCCTATTTATACTGAAAGTGGCTGGCTCTCTTGGTTCTTTCTTGCTCCACGTGAGCTTAAAATGTGGCAAAGTTTGGGAGATAATTCTCCTCCCCAAGCCACGTAGTGGCATTTGTTTGCCACATCAAATGGGCAAGTGCCGCATGGTCCCCTAAACTGGGGTGACTCACGGCATTTCCGAAGGATTTGCCGTGAGTCCCACCCTTTTATTATAATATTTATTTATTTTTAATAATAATAATATATTTTATCATTTCAAATTGAGTACGATATTAAATAATTATATCGTTCGAATACAACAGTACAAAATATGTTATCACCAAAACCTAATTTCGATTACACCGGTTTTCGGAGTGTGACAAACTCAATCCGCAACACCAAATTTACCTTTTAGAAGAACATGTTACTCTTACAATTAACATTGTACGTTCTCCAAATAAATTGACCATGCCTTCTATTGAGTGCATAAATATTTTATATTTTAACCCTCATTTACCCATATTATTGATGCACTCAATCCCCTATTTATACTGAAAGTGGCTGGCTCTCTTGGTTCTTCCTTGCTCCACGTGAGCTTAAAATGTGCCAAAGTTTGGGAGATAATTCTCCTCCCCAAGCCACGTAGTGGCATTTGTTTGCCACATCAAATGGGCAAGTGCCGCATGGTCCCCTAAACTGGGGTGACTCACGACATTTCCTTCAATAGAAGGATTTGCCGTGGGTCCACCCTTTTATTATAATATTTATTTACTTTTTAATAATAATAATAATAATACTCTTTATCGTATCAAAATGAAATAACGAACAATTACATCGTTCGAACACAACGGTACAAAATATGCGGTCACCGAAATCTAATTTCGACTAGACCGGTTTTTGGGGTGTGAAAACTCCCCCCCCCCCTTTAAGAAAATTCATCCTCGAATTTTCACTTTAGGCGAATAGATGAGGGTACAGCTTTTGCATAGCCTCTTCGAGTTCCCATGTTGCCTCTTCGACAGAATAACTTCGCCACAAAACTTTCACTAAGGGCACAGTCTTATTACGAAGCCGTTTAACTTCTCGTTTGAGGATCTGAACAGGTTCTTCCTCATATGTTAAATCGGGTTGGTTTTTCACAGATTCTGGTTCAATCACATGAGGAGGATTTGACTGGTAGCATAGACACATGGAAGGCATTGTGAATTCGACTTATAATGAGTAGCTAATTTGGTCACTATTTTAGCTATAATTACGCTTAAATGGTTGATTTGTGATGCCGAATTGTAATTTATTGTGTGCTTTTTGTGCAGGATTTCGTGTCTGAAAAATATATTGGAAAAGACAGAATTCTGTAAGCTTTCTGAATTCATGGCTGGATTAGTGGGCATGAATTGGAGCATGAAAATGCTGACTGGACGACATGTCAGCATCTTCTAGAAGATGACATCAGCAGCCCTTGATAGCTTATCAACTGCCATCAGGATAACTTATCTGCCGAGATTTGGATTAAAACTTGGGGATTATCTTTTGTTTTTAAATTTAAACACTAGGATTTATTTCTTATCTCTTATGAATTATCTTTTGTATTTTAAATATTTTAAGAATTATCTCTTATCATTTAGAGTTATTTTAGGGTTTTAGGATGCTATAAATATCCCTTTGGGGTGAGACTTAAATAACCATTTGATTTTGTTCTTATTTTCACTTTGGAGTTTTATAAATTTCTTTTCTCTCCATTTTTAATTTTCTTTACTTTCTCTTTGTTAAAAAAGCTAAGTATGGTTTTTTCACAAGCTATGCTTAGCTAAATCCCCCTTTAGCCAAAAGCTAAGCTAAACTCGATTTACCTCGTGAGAATAGATAGCTTTCGTTAAAAATTTCGATTTCTTTCTTGATTTTCAGTAAAATTAGATTGACAATCGGCCTTTCCTTTAGGCATCACGATTACTTCATTCCGAAAGCGTGCGTCGGGTTGACGTGGTTTTGATCCACCGTTAGGGACGAGATTAGGCTTGTAGCATATTCAACTCCCTAAGAACAAACTTAGTGGCGGTCCACTAAGGGGAATCAAGATCGGATACAATTATCGTCGAGATAATCCATCCGAGCACGAGCTTTTCCAGCACTAAACGGAGAATTTGCATTACCATCGATTAACGAAGCTAATCAAACAAAAACTGGATTTCAAGGATTGGCCTTGGGATTTAGTTTACCGTAGAGAAGCAAGTTACAAGGGTTGGGCTTTGTAGACTGTAACCGGCAAGAACTCGAAGCAATATCCCTTTCAGTGATCGAGACAAGTCGAGGCGAAGCAAAGCTGGAGGTTAACTCTTATCATAATCTATTTCAATTATTTCTTTCGCTTTATTTATTTTAATCTTCTCGAATTATTTCGCTCAAACCCCCCCTTTTGTTACTTACATATTGCTTGATAATCATCATAATCAAATAGATATTGGGAACTCCTTAGTCCCTGCGGATCAACCCTTACTCTTACTATTCTACTTAAATTATTTCTTTAATTGAGTTTTAAGGAATTTTATTTGACAGTTCATGACACTTGTCAACTTAACTTCTTGTAAAGAGCTAATTGGTAAGCAACATGTCCAACATTCTCGATCATTTCGAATGAGCCAATGAAACGGGGACTTAACTTTCCTTTCTTTCCGAAACGAAGAATCTTCTTCCATGGAGATACTTTGAGGAAGATCATTTCACCAACTTCTTACTAAATATATATCATGTCTAGGTCAGCATAGGACTTATGTCTATCAAAGGCAGCTTTAAGTCGATTATGAATAATGGTAGTCCTTTCTTCGGTTTCCCCAAAGTAAGTCAAGCCCTAACACCTTGCCTTTGCCTTCGCCAAGCTTGGTCCAACAAAGAGGGGTTCTACATTTTCTTCCATAAAAGCTTCATAAGGGGTCATTTTAATCGAGACATGGTAACTATTATTGTATGCAAACTCCACTAAGGTAGGGATTTCTCTCACGTATTTCCAAAATTGATAACACAGGCTCCTATCTTCCAGAATCTTCAAGGAAGGATCGGAACTAGTACGAAATACTTATACATACGAATCGAAGGAAATTATAGGGTTGTCTGAATAACCCTTCCAGATTATCCATCGATTTGAGGATGGATAGCAATGCTTAGATGCACTTGGATTCCCAAAGTCTCATGCTAGATCCTCCAAAACAGAGACGTGAAACGTGGCTTGCGTTCAGAAATAATGGACAATAGGAACTCAGTGTAAACAACAACTTTACGAATGTACAACTCATCGAGTTAGGTAAGCTAAAGTCCATTCTTACTAGAAATTAATAAGTTTGGTGAATCGTTCCACAATGACCCAAATATCATCATTCTTCTCCGGTGTCACTGGTAGGCCACTTACGAAATCCATCGTAATATGCTCCCACTTCCACTATGAAAGCTCAATGGGATGCGAGAGACCAGGAAGCATCTTGTGTTGGGCTTTAACTTGTTGGCAGGTCAAACACTTAGCTACAAGGTCTGTGATTTCACCTTTTATACCAAACCACTAGAATAACTCATTTAGATCCTTATACATCTTGATAGTTTCAGGATGAACAGAAAATAGACTAGAGTGGGCTTTACTTAGAATTTGATTCCAAATATCATCATTATCGGAAACACGGATATGGTTTCGAAAGCATAAAAACCCTTCAGAATTCATAGCAAGGTCAGGATTCGATTTGTCCTTAGCGATAAGGGTTCACAACTCCTCGTTAGATTCTTGGAGTGCCTTGATTCGGGATACAATGGTTGACTAAACTCTCACTTCAGCTAACAACTTTCCATGCTTCTTGAGTCGGTAATGAGCATTCAAAATATCTCGGAGACCCTTTAACAAATCTACGATAATAACCTGCAAGGCTCAGAAAGCTACAAACTTCTCAAATATTCCTAAGAAGAATCCAATCAAGGATTGCACGGATCTTCTTTGGGTCAACTTGTATTCTCGTAAAAGAGATCACATGTCCCCAAAAGAATATTTTGGATAGCCAGAATTCGTATTTACTGAATTTAGTGTATAGTTATTTCTCCCGGAGAGTTTAAAGTACAATTCAGAGATGTTCTTCATAAGCCATAGAATAGATCAGTATGTCGTCTATAAACACGACCATGAATTTTTCTAGATAGGGCCGGGACACGCAGCTCATCAAATCCATGAAGGTTGCAGGTATTTTTGAGCCCAAAAGGCATCACTAGGAATTTGTAGTGACCGTGTCTAGTTTGGAAGACAGTACTTGGAACATCAAACTCCTTTACTAACATTTGGTAGTGCCCGAATCGTGGGTCTATCTTAGAAAGGACAAAAGCATCTTTCAATTGATCGAAAAGATCATCGATCCTTGGTAACAAATACTTATTCTTAATCATCTTTTTATTCAACTGACAAACAAAACCGGTGCTCCCCAAGGTGAGGAACTTGGTTGGATAAATCCTTTGTCTTAAAAATCTTGAATCTGAGATTTCAAATCTTTTAAATCAACATGGCATATTCTATATAGAGCAATGGAGATTGGAGTAGTCCCCGGTTGCACTTCGATTCTGAATTCTACTTCTCGAGTCGGAGGGAGTCCTGAAAGTTCATTGGGAAATAAATCATGGAATTCTTTCATCGCCGATACATTTTGGGTTTTTGGATGATAGCTTCACTAGGCTCAGGTTTGGTGTTCATCAAGGTTATACTTCCTTTACCGAATCTACAGAGGTAATGCTTTTTTCTTGAACAGCCAATTCAACCTCGATGTTCAGCTAACCAATCAAATCTTAGGATAAGATCGAACTCATAGAAAGGTAGGGCCATCAAATTGGCCGGGAATGGGATCCCTTGGATCCTTAAAGGACAAGCTTTACAGATCATTTGTACTACCACACTATCTCCTAGTGGGTTAGAGACAACTATATTAGAAGTGGCAGGCAAAGATTCTAAGGCATACTTCCCAATCAATGGTTCACTAATAAAGGATTACGTAGAACTGAGATGTGGTTACATTGCTATATCAAACAATTATATCGTTCGAATACAACAGTACAAAATATGTTATCACCAAAACCTAAATTCGATTACACCGATTTTCGGGGTGTGACAAACTCAATCCGCAACACCAAATTTACCTTTTAGAAGAACATGTTACTCTTACAATTAACATTGTACGTTCTCCAAATAAATTGACCATGCCTTCTATTGAGTGCATAAATATTCTATATTTTAACCCTCATTTACCCATATTATTGATGCACTCAAGCATGTTTAGTTGCATCTTAGGATAGATTTTGTATAAACATCACAAATGAAAAATATTGCACAGATACTTCTGATTTTGGTATGTTCTTGCAGGTACCTGTCGTGGCAGTATCCAGGCAGCAGAGGAACAGAAGATAACAACAGAGCTGGAGTGAATGATTGTAGGAGACGGCCTACTTCAACACTGTCGTGACATCTGTCGTGGCAGAAGAGGCGACAGTGAAGACTATGGTGATGGAAAATGCGAAGTGGAGTTCGATCGATAGAGCATTTAAAGACTGATTTTTGTGGACCACTTGCATAACTGTCGGAGCCCAGAAGTACAAGGAAGGCCTTGCCCAAAGTTTGAGGAAAAAGTCAAAGCAAGAAGATAGGGTGAATTAAAAGACATCTACTCAGAGATTTAGTCTTTAATAGAGTTGTACTTTAATTCAAACTAGTATTCTTGGCCATTAAGAAAACTCAAGTCCAAGGCTTATATATATGAATGTAATTCGACAAGGCAAAGGATATCTAGCTCCTAGCCGTCTTCCCTCAAAACCCTAGTCGTTTTCTCTCTCCATCATGTTCTAAACTTCCCCTAGGGTCAAGGGTTGATCTTGTAAGGATTGTATTGTTTCATAGGATTTTTTCTGTTCAATTAAATAAAGCTTCAAGTTTATTTACTCTGGTTTCAACATCTCATAAGAGTTTCAGGAGAGCATTGTGAGGTTATTCATTTACTTAATATCGGGAGAGTTAAGTATACGAAAGGAGTAAATACGAGTTTTCCAGTTTATGGTTAAACCATCTTGGCCTAGGGATAGGTTCAAGGTTAAGTGGCCAAAGAAGAATTCACAAACATTAGTGTTCATCCTTTGATTCACGCCGGGAGGTATCATCCAAGACATGTTCATCGACACAACTTGGGCCTAGGGATAGGACAAGTCACAACAGGGATTCTTGCCAAACTTGAAGTACAGAGTTGTTGGCCGCTGTCGCGACAACAACAGACCGCTGCCGCGACAGGCGCAACGACAGAAGCAACAGAAGTTCCTTTGAATAGTGCAATACCTGCACTACTGAGCAAATCAATATCGGCCTATTCTCTCAATCTGATTTCCTCGTTTACTTTAGTTTATCTTCAAGTTTTCCAAAATCACTTTATTAATATTATTTCTTTTCTTGTGCAGAGATTTAAGGATAAAAGTATTTCCAGTCCCTGTGGAGATGATATCTGATACTTTGTATCACTTTATTACTTGCGACGTGTATACTTGCACCCAATTGCGATAGACTCTTTTACATGCAACAAGTTTTTGGTGCCATTGCCGGGGACTGGAAACATACCTTTACCTTTAATTATTGCACCTTTTATTTTTGTTTTTATTTCTTTTCTGTTGTTAGTTGTTTTATTTTCCCTGTGCTTTTCACAAGGTTCTCCTATAGCTTATGCGCAGATCGAGACGTGGTAAAGAACCTGAATACGAATTAGATCTAGAAATCGATCGGACATACCATCTCACGAACCAAACCCGACTCTTGATAGAAAGAAATAACTATCTTGAGGAAAGACTTGAAGCAATGGTGAACGAAAGACAACGCAATGGGGCATATAACAACAACAACAACCACCACCCTAGGGTTGATGTTGATCCTCTTATTGATGCCCAAAACGACCGACAACCTCCTGCTGCCCCAGCAGCTCGATAGACTTGCTGAGATTACATGGAAAACGATCATGTTGAACTGCAAACTACACTTCCAGATGTAGAGGCTGAACACTTTGAACTTAAACTTGTGATGTTCAGCATGATAAATTCAGCTGGACAATTTGGTGTTTATGCTACAGAGGATGCACGTGAACATCTGAAAACCTTCCAAGAAATTTGTGGATTATTCAGACAGCCAGGAATAAGCCCGGAAGTACTGAGACTCCGATTATTTCCTCATTCATTGAGGGATGGAGCGAAAACTTGGTGGAACAAGTTAACATTGGGTTCAATAAGAACTTCGGCGGATCTCTATCGTGAATTTCTTTCTCGTTTTAATCATTCTCTTTTAACTGAAAGATTACATAATGAGATTGCTACTTTTCAACAGGAAGATGACGAACCAATGCATGAGGCATGGGACTGCTTTACAACTCTCTTACGAAACTGCCCGATGCATGGATTCCATGTATGGAATCAGGTTGTCAAATTCTATAATGATGCCAATGCACACACTCGGATGAGGATAGACTCAGCAGCAAACGGGTTGTTACTAGACAAGGAACCAGAAAATGCAATGCTGGTGTTGGAAAATTTAGCAAAGAACGATGAACAGTTCCCTACAGCTCGAAGAGAAGGAAGACGAGAAGCATCTGTCAACGAGTATGAATCTGAAAATTCGGTAAAAACTCAGTTAGCATACATCACCAAGGTGGTCGAAAACCTGCAGGGAAAAGAATCTAAGGCTGTATTTTCTGCCGAGGAGATGTGTGAAAATTGTAGTGGAAATCATAGTACAGAAGAGTGCTCCATACAACTGGAAGAGGGAATGTATGTTGGAAATTACAACAAGAACATAAATTATGATTCCAACAACTACAACCCGAATTGGAGAAAGGACCCTAAATTTTCCTGGAGTAACCTAAACAATGCATTGAATCCTTTAGTCCAAAATAACCAGAACCAAGAAGGTCCCAGAATTCTGTCACGACAGCAACCACAGCAGCAGTCGGCAGCCACAACAAGCATGCTGGAACAGACCCTAGCAACATTCATGTCTCAAACTGGAGCATATATGGCCAACATGGATCATTTTGTCAAGAAAACAGAAACCTTCATAGATAAGACAAAGATGAGAATGACAAACCATGAAGTTACCTTAAAATCTCTAGAGACACAGATGGGTCAGGTTTCACAGTTCATCAACACAAGGCAGAATAGAGGATTCCCTAGTGATACTGAGGTCACTAGAAAACCCACACACGAGCAGTGTAAGGCCATTACAACGAGAACTGGGAAACAGCTACAAGGGCCGATAATTAAAGAAACATCTAGTAAGGAACCGACCCCACAGACATCTGCCGAGAATACTGCCCCGGTAGAAAGGAAGCAACCTGCTACCGTCACCCCTGCCACAACAGCAGAAGAAGTAGAGGAGGCGACAGAAGAAGCTAAAGATTGTGAGCCTCCTCAGATCCGATTCCCATGTGAAGGATGCCTCGAAGATTACCGTCATCCACCCTCTTTTCCATAGCGGTTAAAGAAACAAAAACATGAGTACCAGCTAAAAAAGATCTACGGTGTTTTTAAGCAAGTACACATCAACATTCCGTTATTGGAGGCCATTAAGCAAATGCCTGGTTATGCAAAATTCCTGAAAGATGAAATGTCCAGGAAATCCATACTAGGGGAGTTTGAAACTGTAATGATGATGGAAGGATGCATGGCAATCCTACATAAGCTTTCACCCCTAAAGAAGAAGGATCTAGGAAGTTTCATCATTCCATGCATAATTGGTGATAAGTTTTTGGGTAAGGCACTTTGTGATCTTGGTGCTAGTATTAATCTAATGCCCAAATTTGTTTTTCAGAAGCTAGGTATTGGACAAGCAAGACCCACAACAGTCATGCTGCAATTGGCAGACCGCTCTTACGTATAACCGAAAGAAAAGATTGAGGATATTTTGGTAAGAGTGGATAAATTTATATTCCCTGTTGACTTTCTTGTTTTAGACTGTGAAGCAGATGAGAATGCACTGATCATCCTAGGGCAACCCTTCCTAGCCACAGGTAGAACAGTGATCGATGTAGAAAAAGGAGAACTGGCTATGAGAGTCAATGACCAGCAGATAAAGCTCAATGTTCTCCAAGCCATAAAACAAGCTGATGTAGAGGAAGAATGTAAGGCCATTTCAGAAGCAATTATAGACCAACCATGCATCAGAACAAGCTGTCACGATAGACAATTTGGTCACTGTCACCACAGTCACCTAGAAGACTGCCACGGCAGCGTTGATGATAGAAACTCCTCAGACAGTAATACATCTGATATTGAAGATCCTGAGGAGGTAAATTGGATAGGCACGCGTCCAGGTAAGTTCTTTGAACCATTGAACTATACCTCTAACGAACATGTGATTCAAAAGCCTTCCATAGATCAGCCACCTGCTTTAGATCTTAAAACCCTGCTAGGGCAGCTTAAATATGTTTTTCTTGGTCTTAATGATGTGTTTCCCGTAATCATCTCTTCTAAGTTGATGCAGGAACAGGAACAACAGCTGATCAGGATGCTACAGCAGCATAAGAAGACGATTGGATGGACTATTGCCGACATCCAAGGCATCAGTCCGGCAATTTGTATGCATAAGATCCTCTTAGAGGATGACCATAAGCCGACGATTGATGCCCGGAGAAGACTAAATGAAGCTATGCGAGAGGTGGTAAGAAAAGAAATCATCAAGTGGCTTGATGCTGGAATTATCTACGCCATCTCGGATAGCAAGTGGGTGAGCCCAGTGCAATGCGTACCCAAGAAGAAGGCATAACTGTGGTGACCAACAAGGACAACGAGCTAATCCCAACCAGGACTGTGACCGGTTGGAGGGTTTGTATGGACTACCGGAAGCTTAATAAAACTACCCAGAAGGATCACTTCTCCTTACCCTTTATTGATCAAATGTTAGATAGATTAGCGGGGAAGCCTTATTATTGTTTCCTTGATGGTTACTCAAGTTACAATCAAATTGCAATTGCAATGGAGGATCAGGAGAAAACAACCTTCACATGCCCATACGGAACATACGCCTTTCGAAGAATGCCATTTGGATTATGCAATGCACCAGCAACTTTTTAGCGGTGTATGATGGAAATATTCTCGGATATGGTGGAAGATTTCCTGGAGATCTTCATGGATGACTTTTCCGTCTTTAGAGACAGTTTCAATGATTGCCTAGGTAATTTGAAGAAGGTGCTTGAAAGATGTGAAGAGGCAAACCTTGTATTGAACTGGGAAAATGCCACTTTATGGTGAATGAGGGCATAGTGCTGGGACACAAGGTCTCCTTCCGCGGCATAGAAGTGGACAAAGCAAAAATCGAAGTTATCGAAAAATCGCCGCCACCCACCACAGTTAAGGGCATTAGAAGTTTCTTGGGACACGCAGGGTTTTATCGTAGATTTATTACTAATTTTTCTAAAATCACTAAACCCATGTGTCTATTGTTGGAACAGAATAGAGCCTTTGTATTCAATACTGAATGTATTGAAGCATTCAAGACGCTGAAGGAGAAGCTGGTAACAGCCCCAATAGTGCAACCACCAGACTAGAGTTTACCGTTCGAAATAATGTGTGACGCCAGTGACTATGTTGCCGGTGCAGCGGAAGGAGAAACTCTTCCATGTTATATATTATGCCAGCAAAACCCTAAATGATGCCCAAATAAACTACACTACAACAGAGAAGGAGTTGCTAGCCGTGGTGTTCGCCTTTGACAAGTTCAGACCATACATACTAGGAACAAAAGTGGTGGTCCATACAGATCATTCAGCACTAAAATATATGTTCACCAAGAAGGACGCAAAACCACGATTGATATGTTGGATTCTTCTGTTGCAAGAATTCGATATAGATATCAAGGACAAAAGGGGACAGAAAACCAAGTAGCTGATCACTTGTCAAGACTGGAGATGGGAAAGAATCAAGACACCAACAAAGTTAACATACATGAGACTTTCCCAGACGAGCAGTTATTCACTGCCACCAGCACTGTCGCGACAACCATGGCGACAGGTACACTTTCTGCGATCCCTTGGTATGTTGACATAGTAAATTATCTTGTTAGTGGTTTATTACCTCCTGAACTTAACTACCAAGCAAGGAAGAAGTTCCAAAATGATGCAAAACATTATTATTGGGACGAACCTCTTCTATTTAAGCATTATGCAGATCAGATCATCAGGAGATGCATACAACAGGAAGAACAGGAAGAAGTGCTCCACCATTGCCATGATGCTCCTTATGGAGGACACTTTGGAGGAAACAAAACTGCTGCCAAAGTTCTGCAGTCTGGTTTCTTTTGGCCTACACTGTTTAAAGATGCACAAGCCTATTACAAGCGTTGTGACAAGTGCCAAAAGACTGGAAACATCTCTAGAAGGCATGAGATGCCCCTACAGAACATTCTCGAAGTCGAAATTTTTATGTTTGGGGAATCGACTTCATGGGACCATTCCCAGCCTCTTGTGGGAATTTGTACATACTGTTGGCAGTAGACTACGTGCCCAAGTGGGTAGAAGCTATCGCCACACAAAAGAATGGTGCCAAGATCGTGCAAAGATTTCTTCACAAACATATCTTCACAAGGTTTGGCGTCCCAAGGGCGATCATTAGTGATGAGGGTAGGCACTTTGACAACAGGGTAATTGCTAGTGCGTTGAAGAAGTATGGAGTTAAGCACAGGATCGCAACAACATATCACCCTCAAACCAATGGGCAAGCTGAGATCTCAAATAGAGAAGTGAAGAACATCCTAGAAAAGATGGTAAAACCAACTAGGAAGAACCGGTCTCTTCACCTGAATGATGCATTATGGGCCTACAGAACTGCATTCAAGACACCATTGGGAATGTCACCCTACCGCCTCATCTACAGAAAAACTTGCCACCTACATGTCGAGATAGAACATAAAGCATATTGGCTATCAAGACAATTAACATGGACTGAGACAAAGCAGGTCAGAAAAGGCTACTGGACTTAAATGAAATTGAAGAAATTCGAGTCATGGCCTATGACAACGCCAGAATTTATAAGGACAAAACAAAGAAGTGGCACGACAGAAAACTGCTGCCACGACAGTTTAGCCCAGGGCATAAGGTGTTGTTGTTCAACTCTAGGTTGAGGCTTTTCCCAGGAAAGCTAAAGTCTAGGTGGTCTGGACCCTTCCAAGTAGTCCAGGTTTTTCCTCATGGTGCCATCACAATCAGATCAATCAAGGACGAGCACCAATTCAAAGTCAATGGACAAAGGCTAAAGCACTATCAGGGGACTGAAGCCCCAAGAGAGCAGAAAGTAGTTACTTTAGGAGATGCCCCTCAAGGCATCCCTAATTTAATTTAGTTTTATTTTATTTTATTTTATTTTATTTTTATTGCTTTAGGAAATAAGAATTTAATATTTATTTATTTTAGTTTTCAGAAAAATAAAAGAAGCAGAGTAAAGAGAAGGAATAAATCAGCCCACCACACTCCCACAGCCCAAGAAGCCCAATGGTAACAAGGCTGTCGTGACAGCCGGTCACCAGCTGTCGTGGCAGACGCGCAAATACAGCCTGTCACCATGCTGTCACGACAGACACGAAAACGCGTAACATACGCGTCAGGAACTGCGTGACAGCTGGTTCCGTTTTTCACGCCACCCGTTACGGCTTCAACGGGCAGAACCCCGTTCTATATAAACCACCACTTCCATTTCATTTTTCACCTCATTCTCTTCTCTCTACTTCGTTTCCGAGCATTTTAGCTTTTCAAGTTTTTTTCTTTCATTGCTACAGTATCCTTACAATGACGACGAGATCGACCAGAAGAAGTGCTGCCTCCACATCTGCCGCGGCTGGAGACGGTGATAGATGGTATGCCATTTCTCGAGGAACCAAACGAAAGGAACCACTTCTAGAAATAAACCTAAAATATTTCGAAGGTTTCTCCTCCTCCTCAGTCTGGCAGGATGACTCTGACTCTGAGCCCTCTGTCGTCCGAGAGATAGCCAAGGACTTCCCTCCGATGAAGAAAAAAAAGCTTGACTTTGATGTTGAGGGAACCTGCCGCGACAAAGAAGGCAGCAGCAGCAGCAGTGACAGTGAGCTCGAGGTCCTAGATAAGGCCCCAAAAATTTCACCCACTAGAGTCTAGCCACCTCGAGAGGCAAAGAAGAAGGTAGCCCGACGACAGCTCTGCATCGACAGCAGCAGCGACGACAGCTCCTCAACTTAAATTATTATACTTTACTGTCGTCTGTGTTTTATTTTATGTTTTGTGATGTTTTTTCTGTTTTGTGTCATGCATTAAGGACAATGCAACCCTCGAGTTTGGGGGTAGGCATTCCTCTTAATTATCATTAATGAACTTATTTTATTTTGTGTCATTTTTGTGTCAAAAAAATTTGGCTTAAGTCTTTGAACTGCTCTTACCTGTCGCGGCATTCTCTGTCGTGACAGTATCTTTAGAGTGTTTTAGGAAGTATTTAGAGCCTTACTATAGTTCTGAACTCTTAAAAACACCTTTGTGACTTATATGCTGTTAAGACTATGTTAGCAACTTAGAATAGGAAGCTTAACTGCTTAAGTTAGAAAGAAAACTTAGAATTAGTTTACTCCTAGAGGTGCCTAACATTGGCTCTAGGACATTAAACTAGAAGTACTCCTAGAGGTGCCTAACACTAGCTCTAGGAAATTTAAACTAGAGGTGCCCAAAAACTGGCTCTAGTAAAAATAGAAGAACTTTAGAAATCAAGCTAGAGGTGCCCGAAATTGGCTCTAATTAAGAATAATTTTTGAAGGAAAACTCCAGTAAGTAAAGTAACTATTCTGGTTGTTAAAGAGTCTAAGCTCATATTTGTTCAAAAAGCATGCACACACTCACACACAAATTATAGTATTGCTCCGATTAAATCTATAAACATTCAAAAGGATATTGATATTTATGGTGAAGGTGTTGTAGGTAATGATTGTTCATTGAGTTAAGCCAAAACCAAAAAGATTCATTTTTTAGTTAGATTGCATTTGCTTGAAGACAAGCAATAACTTGAGTTTGGGGGTGTGTTGAGTGCATAAATGTTCTATATTTTAACCCTCATTTACCCATATTATTGATGCACTCAAGCATGTTTAGTTGCATTTTAGGATAGATTTTGCATAAACATCACAAATGGAAAATATTGCACAAATACTGCTGATTTTGGTATGTTCTTGCAGGTACCTGTCGTGGCAGTATCCAGGGCAGCAGAGGAACAGAAGATAACAGCAGAGCTGGAGTGAAGGATTGCAGGAGACGTCCTACTTCAACACTGTCGTGACATCTATCGTGGCAGAAGAGGCGACAGTGAAGACAATGGTGATGGAAAATGTGAAGTGGAGTTCAATCGATAGAGCATTTAAAGCCTGATTTTTGTGGACCACTTGCATAACTGTCGGAGCCCAGAAGCACAAGGAAGGCCTTGCCCAAAGTTTGAGGAAAAAGTCAAAGCAAGAAGATAGGGCGAATTAAAAGACATCTACTCAGAGATTTAGTCTTTAATAGAGTTGTAATTTAATTCAAACTAGTATTCTTGGCCATTACGAAAACTCAAGTCCAAGGCCTATATATATGAATGTAATTCGACAAGGCAAATGATATCTAGCTCCTAGCCGTCTTCCCCCAAAACCCTAGTCATTTTTCCTCTCAATCATGTTCTAAACTTCCCCTAGGGTCAAGGGTTGATCTTGTAAGGTAGTTATAAAGATTGTATTGTTTCTTAGGATTTTTTCTGTTCAATTAATAAAAGCTTCAAGTTTATTTACTTTGGTTTTAACATCTCATAAGAGTTTCGGGAGAGCATTGTGAGGTTATTCATTTACTTAATATCGAGAGAGTTAAGTATATGAAAGGAGTAAATACGAGTTTTCCAGTTTATGGTTAAACCATCTTGAACTAGGGATAGGTTCAAGGTTAAGTGGCCAAAGAAGAATTCATAAACATCGGTGTTCATCCTTCGATTTACGCCGGGAGGCATCATCCAAGACGTGTTCATCGACACAACTTGGGCCTAGGGATAGGACAAGTCACAACAGGGATTCTTGCCAAACTTGAAGTACAGAGTTGTTGGTCGTTGCCGCGACAACAACAGACCGCTGCCGCGACAGGCGCAACGACAGAAGCAACAGAAGTTCCTTTGAACAGTGCAATACATGTACTACTGAGCAAATCAATATCAGTCTATTCTCTCAATATGATTTCATCGTTTACTTTAGTTTATCTTCAAGTTTTCCAAAATCACTTTATTAATATTATTTCTTTTCTTGTGCAGAGATTTAAGGATAAAAGTATTTTCAGTCTCTGTGGAGACGATATCCAATACTTCGTATCACTTTATTACTTGCGACGTGTATACTTGCACCCAATTACGATAGACTCTTTTACACGCAACACCTTCATATAGTATTCTTCCAATATTACATAGTATCAGAAACTTTTAGAGCCATTACATTCGCTTGGCTTTATTGGTAATTCTTATTCCAAGTCTTAGAGGTGGTTTTAGTCATTTCAGAATTCGAGGGTATTTCAGACACTTTAATGCCTGAAGGTGTTTCAATTATTATGTTCCTTTCGGTCCTTCCAACTATTCATTCATTTCAGATCTCAATGGTATATCCATAATTTCAATTATTTCAATCATTTCAATCAATTCAATCTTTTCTGCTATTTTAATTTATTCAGACTTACGAAGAACTCCCAAATAATTAATCCCCAGAGACTTGTTCTAAATTCAGGAAAATCCAAGTATTTTATATTCTCAAAGGTATAAATCTTGTTACCGTATCTTTATAAGTAAATCGAGATTTTTAGATGAATCAATTGTTTTACCAGATCAAGTGTAAATTCCCATATCGCTTTTATTGTTAAGGGTATTTTAGTCATTTTTACACCTCAAGGGCATTTTTGTCATTTCTTAACTTAGCATTTTAGAAATTAAATCATTAATAAGCATAATCGGTTTTAAAGTATAACAATCTAATCAATTATTTTTGGATCTCAAAAGTTCTTACAGGTCATCCATCTTCCTAACCGATCATTTCAGTCTTAACTGGTTTACTATCAATTTTTCGTAATCGATTAGACGTTAACAGAATTAATCATATGCTTAAACATGACCATGCAAGCATTTACCGGACAGGCGGATACCAAAATGTTTCAATAAGCATACAAGAGGTAGTAATGTATTACCTCGGCTCTAAGCTACATCATTCGATCTATGATACTCCATTTGATCACTCTCGAACCCGAATTTGACATCCTTCAACATCTCGAATACAAAAAACTGTGAATACCTTTAATTTCACAAATTTCAAATCTAGTCCTTATTCGCATTGCTCTTAACTAAATAATTAAATACATATACAAGTTCAGGTTCAAGGTCAGATTCGAAGGCTTTCGGGTTAAAATTTCACAAAACAGACTTAAAAACGGGCTCACAATGTCGAAAAACCAAAATATGAGTTTTTAAAAAAGTCACCAGTCCAAGTTGACTGAGTTGACTCAGACGAGTTGAATCGCGTGTTTAGGTCATAGGAAAATGAGTCGAGTTTGGGCTGAATACAACCCGACCCACTTACCCAAAAATAGTCTCGCCAGAAATTTCACCAGCGACCCCAAACCACTCATTTTTAGCCGGAAAAGAACAGAAATTACGCAATATCTCAACCATTTACATCCACAAATCGGAATCAAGTCGGAATCCTTATCAAACTTACCAAAACAGAGGGAAAACGCCCGAACTCGACATAGTTCCGATGAGGCCCTTAACGACGACGAACGAACGATTGGTCACCAGGGTTTTGTTCGCTTCAACGCATAGAGCTCGGATCTGACAATCGTGTCTCAACGGACGACGAGGGTGGCCAGAAAACATAAAAAACAGAAATGACGAGCCAAGGTTTCAAGCTAACCTTCGACTCAATCTCCACGACGAACGACATCGCAAAACATTGAGTGGATGAAGAGGCTTGGTCGAGGTGCAACGACGCTCTGATTGGTGGCGGCGGTGAAGGCCACGCTGGCGCGATAGGGCAGATCGAAGCGGTGAACGGTTTGGGTAGATGAAAAATTTTGGAAGGCTCAGGATATTTCTTTCTCGAATAACATATCCAAATGGGTATTTGAAAAGGGTAGGTGAGGGGTTCTGATTATCATTTATTACTGGTTATATCTGAAACAATATAGGTTAAATAAAAACCAAGGTAGGTTAAGACCAATAGTGATTTTAGCTGAAATGGTTAAGCTTTCCATCTCATATGCCAAGAGGCATGGGTTTGAGCCCCTTTGGTTGCAAAAACCCTTCTCTTTAATTTTTTTAAACCTTAATTAATTAACTAAAATTTAGGGTGCTACATTTTTTGACGTCTTAAGTCTGAATCTATTATCTGTTTTATCTAATTCTAATATGAAAGTTTTGTTTTGTTATTTACATTTAATATGTACTTAGTAAATTTAATAATGAATATTTATTAATAGCCTACAAACCCGAATAAAATTTATAATTATAGTAGTTAAATGGTATTTAAGAGATTATGGTTAGTCACAACTTAATTAAAGTTGTATGATTAGGTTAGATTAATTTAATTGGGTCAGTTGGTAGGAAATAGGTTTGTTGGGTTAAAAGGTATTAGTTGGATAATTGGGTAGAAGATATGAAAATATGTCGGACGAAAATAGGCCTCTAATAGTTAGTGAACTTGTTTGTATACAAACGAGGAATAAAATGACCCCTTATTTATAGAAAAAGTCCTTACATACAATGATCATAAATAATTTAAATGAATGATTAAGATTATATATCTAGAAAGGTCTATGTTGAGAAGACTTGGATACTTCTAGAGACCTTAGGTCCAAACTAATTAAGTCTGGCCTTTGTTGTGTTCCGAACTCTTCTGATATATTATGGGCTATTTTAGTTTAAGTGACCTTAATGGCGTCATATATGTCTTTTATGGTGTTTTGAACTACCACAGGGCATCAGTAGGTTCCCAACTAGCCCCAGTTTTAAGTAGTCTCATCCAACACTTTACTTCATCGACATATGATTTCCTTACTTCAATTAGACCTTAGTTTGATATACTTTGTTTTTACTTCTTTGTGCATTATTTATAAAGTTTAAACTTTTGAGAAGAACATCAATTTAATCTGATGGTTAGTGGTTACTCTTATTTTATTTTTATTTTTTTGATCAAACAGGAATTCATTCAACAAAGAAAAAGAAACAATCTTAGGCACCATGACTAAGGCCTGAAAACATACAAAGGATACCAAAGACCCTAACTAAACCGCAACAAAAAAGGGATCTTGTGACCCCAAACAAAAAAATCCAAGCAAGAAAATAGTGTTGGCAAACGGCGGCAGATGGAGGGCCGAACTTCCGAATCCATGAACGGATTCACCCTACAAGAAATCTTTGGTATTCGAAGGACCGTTGATCTAAGGGGTCGGGCTGAAGAGAACGGCAGAATCAGGCCGCAATGGCTGGTAATGGGGTGCGATCGAGCAGTTCAACCTTAAAAAAGAGAAGAACCTTAAAGAAAGCAGCAGAAGGCACACCACCAGAGAGCCACGCTGACGGGGCTTTGTCGGAGGACGAAGTTGAAAGTTCGATCGACCGAAGAGAAGTTCCGACAGCTTACGAGCAAGGGAATCGAGCAACCAAAAATTCCCTGAGAAAAACCAGAGAGGGGATGAGGAGGAGAAAAAAGAGAAAAGGAGAACCTTTTCTTCCGTTACCCAGCGTTCTTCTGGGAAAATCGGTCCTGTTCAAAAACTACGGTCGTCAGGATTAAGAATTCTATCGAAACAGGCTGAAGACAAAAAAATCGATTATCGACTCCTGAAGAAGACGAAAGATTAAACTGAAAGAAAAATGGGAAAGAAAGGAAGAAAAAACTAAAAGCAAATGAGGGATGAGAGGCTAACTGTCGAAGGAGAGAGCGGCTGGTCGTCGTCGATTCAGCGAAAGTTTTGTTGGGACAAAGGAAAAAAGTTGAGAAAGAACGAGATTAGGGTTTTTTAATGTGGAACATGTGTAGTGGTTACTCTTAGTTGATGGAAATTATTATGTTTCATTTAATTAAAAACGTTGAGCTTATTTTATTTTAGAAAATTTTAAGCTTCTTAATTACTTTCTTAAAAAAAATAAAAATTAAACTACTCATAAATTGTTGAAGAATTCATGTCCCATAAATAAAATTATCTTATTTACAATGTTGTTTTCGACCTAAATGAATAGTTTAAATATCACCATACGTAAACCATTCAGAAGTGAAAACCTTATATATATATGGATTAATATATCAATCAAAAGTGGATGGAAAAGTAAGCATCGTTATCTATTGCCCTCACTTGTCCACTTTTTGAAATTGATAGGGATAAATTACTTATTTTTTGGAGGACCTAATTTCCTCATGATCAAAAGTGAGAGGGACCTCATAAGTTTTTTTACCAAAAATTTTGAATTTCGAGTTAGATGAATCAAGTTATTTAGTTGTTCTAATTAACTCACCGGTAATTCATTTCTTTGAGTTTAAATTGAATTGAATATTTTTTTCTCTCAAATAAATCAAACAACAAATTGATGTAAACTCTTTAGACCCTTTTCATTTTTTAAAGTGACCAGTCCCTCTAATATACAAAATTTAGAATAATATTTTTAAGAACCAAATAATTTTTCATTAAAAACCAAAAGTTTATATAAATTTATAAAAAAAAATTATTGCCAAGTTTATCATTCTAGAAGGTATATTGTTTTTCTTTATTTTGCTTGAAAAAGTTTTCAAATATATATGACCTTAAATTTACTTGTTTGAAATCTAGTCATGTTATTAACAAAATTATAGTTTAATTTATTTAATTTGACTAGAATAATGTCACTTGATTCAATTTAAAAGTTTTTCAAATTAATCCCTTCCCCTAGGTCTTGGGTTCTAGTCCCAATAGGAGCAATCTCTCTCCCCTCTCTAGGTAAAAATTGTTCAAAAAAATAATAAAATAAAACTCAACTAACTCGACATTTTCCACTCAATTTAATCGAACACTTACCTTGAACAAAATTACTTAAACCAAAATATTAAAAGATTGAAGATATTTTGTAATTTCAAAAAAATGGCGATTTTTTTAAAGGGCTACAAGTACAGTTGCAGTTACAGTTGCCATTACAATCAATGTAATCCAAGAAAATATATTCAAAATATATCTAAATATGACTCACATATAGCTGAATTTATTCAAAACCATGCCAGTAGAGTTGGAAAAGTTCAAGATTCACCTTTAAATTTGTTTGAATTCAGCCAAGCTCAAGCCTGCCATTGATGTTTCACCCATTCAGCTTACAGCGAATCAATTAGCATTCGCCGGCGAAGAATATTTTTCCGGATAAGTTTGCATTCACCGGAAAGATAGCAGTTACGTTTCCTTGGCAGGGGGACTGATAGTGCAATTAAGCTTGAGCTATTAACAACCAATGCAACTCATCAAAGGTGCAAGAAAGAATTTGGGAAGCAATTCAATGCATTATAAAACAGATGTCAGGGACGAATGGTATCAAAGACATTGAAAATTACCACATTCTAGACGTCGTACGTCGAAAAGAATGGCGGTTACATATTGTACTTCTCAAACAACAAAGATCGAAAACATACTTGAATCCCCTTCTTAAGTTTCTAGTTCGGATGAGACTAATTCTAGGACAAAATGAAGGATGAAAACATAAAAGTCAAGACTAAAGCTATTAATATTAGAGGTCATAATGTTTACCCTACAACCTTGTACACCGCTGGTTTAAGTTGAATTCGCATTCCATCCGGTCCGCTCTCATCGAGTTAGTAGAACATCATCTTGGGAAGAGACTTGTTAAAATCCAGAACATTTTGAGGTTAGTCCCCGGCAATTCCTTTTATCTTTTTCTAATCTTCAACTATGATGTCGTATGAAAAATCTAAACCTTCAGACATCGAAATAATTTGGACCAAAGGCCAATGGACTCTCTTGCTGCTGCTGGCAACTCCTCGGGTTCCTTAAAGTTTGCAATCTCACCCAGCTCTTCGAATGCATCAACCACGTTTTGCATCCTCGCAACGAATTCAATCAAAAGCGACGTAAATGTTGCCAATGACAATGCACTTGCATTCTCATATGTTTTTGACTCCTCCAAAACTTGCTTGGCATCGGAAATAAATGAAGGGTGTGCTGACCATGATATCTGTTTCTTAAGTAAATTTTCAGAGGGTGCACCGGGAGAGACAATGGGATTGACACTGACATTAGTCTCCAGGTTACCCAAACTATTTGGCATGGTAATCGATCGGAGATCAAGTACTGCCTCACTAAGGGACTTATAACCCAGGACTCTATGTTCTTCACTATCCGAGTTCAGAAAATCTTGAGGCTCTGACAGAACCTGTGGTCGACTTCCGATCTCCCAACTCTCAGCATTGACAAGAAGGTAGGATTTCCGGTCAACTTTATTTTGCAATTCTTCTGCAGCCTCATGTAATTCAAATAGTATGTCGGTGTGACCAAATTTCTCCATCTTTTTTACTTTGTTCCCAAGCTCACGCAACACTCTAGCACCTTCTGCACCGACCCTCTGAAGTTCTTTACGAAAGACTTGTCTTCGTTCTGGTGGAGCCTACACATACAAGTTTAGGGGAAAAAAGGGCGGCACTTGCAATGATAAGCACATTTCAATGAGGAGAAGAATTATAATGGATGATCAGATCATCGACCAGTAAATTCTGATGGTCCAATATTCCCATACATATATGAGGTACACATGGATGTAATCGGATACCTCAAGAAAAATGAAGAGAGCAACATAGTAAATTATGCACCTATTGCTAAATGAAAAAGGAGAAACCAACGACTCGGAATACCGTCACACTTCTATATAACAAACAATGCAAGAAGAGTGTGGAATTGGCCATCAATTGCAAACATTCGAGATAGTAAGTACCTGTATTTCCGAAAGTATACAGCCATGTAAAGCCATAACCATGAATGCACAATGCCTCAGGGCTCCACTTAATTTGGCATAGTTCTTCCATGGATAGCGAAGTGACCTATAAGGACCATGCGGTGGCTCCCAGATGGCGAAGCCTAACTTTACTCCAGAATGGAAAAGGAAGCAGAAAACGGAATGAATATGAGAATACCATCATTTCAAGTACCAAGTGGAAGACGCAAGTACAATAAAAATTACCAGTGCTTCCTCCTGACTTTTAGATTCTACGGCTGATCTGTAGCCACTGTAAACCAGGTCATCCGAAGCTTGATAAGTTAGAATTTTGGAAGGGACCCTTTTATATTCAACGCAGTTAAGGTACCCTTTAACACATTCTGAGAAAACAAGCATGAGAATGATCAATTACTTTCAAAATTCCAAGAGATAAATAAGTAAACTTTAGATGCATACTAACCTTCTAAAGAACTTGCCACACTCATGAAATTTTTAGCTACCGAGTTGTGCAGGTCCTCACCGGCCCAGATGGGGTAAATGCATATGTTAACAACTAAACAAACACAGGCACCGAGTGCTATTAGCAAAAATCGAGTAACAGCTGTATGGACAAATTCCCCTGTATTATACCCGGATACTGTTATGTAACAATATGTTAACGTGAACACTCGGAATCCGTACTCATAAGCCTTCATCGTTGGGTATATTTTTGCATAAGTTGAAAAGAATCCTGGTAACGTATGGCATGTCAGAGAAAACTTAGTAGTAACTCGTAAAGAAACTACTAACTAACAGCATAACACATGATTATGAGCAAAAAACCGAACCTATTATAAAGATGCTAATAACAATAACAACTTCTTCCCATTCTCCAGCCAACTGCGACAATTCTGCCATACCGAGAGCAAGCCCTCCGGCCGTTAATGTACCCAGCCCTCGGTTAAATCCTTTACTAAGAGTAGCTCCTGCAGAAAGAAAAGGTGGCCATTGAAGTTGTTAAGAAAACAAGACACCATTCCCTTTATACTAATGATGATAAACGTAAAGAGCTTTTAAAATCGGAAACCCCTTAACAAGCAAAAAGCTTTCCCATCCTTTTTACCGAGCAAAAACTTATACCCGAAAAGGAAGAATGAACTAACTTTCCAGCAAGAAAGTAAAATGACTAATCACCAAATGAAGCTTGGCTGCTCAAACATACAAGATTACTAGTTCGATAGAGTAAATAAGACAATCGATTTGGTTAAGGCCTTCGGGAAAAGAAATTATTCATGAGTTTCATTCCATTCTTGTAACAAAACTATAACATTTTGGCCGTAGAAAAAAAAATCAAGAACAACCCAAGCACACATGAATTACCCACATGAACTTCTATAAGAACACATGTGAACATGAAACTGAAGATGACAAAAGCAAACAAGACCACCTCTGCTAAGAACCAAACTACCCCCCTCTGTTTTGTTTTGAGAAGCAAAAGAACAAATAGTACATCAGCAGGCAAAAATAAATACAAAATACATCATTTTACTTTTATATATATAAAAAGAAAAATCATAGAAAAACCAAAATCTAAAGGAAACAAAATTGGCTACCTATACTGAACTCGAAGACGACGACGACAGTGAGAATGGCCCAAACAGAGTGGTCACTGAGTTCCTTGATGGGTTGTTTCAAGAAAATCAGCAACGAAATGAGCATCAAGGCAAGACCCATCTTGGCAGAGAAAATGATCTTCCTGGGATCCGACATCCCCATCTGCCATGCCTTGCCTGTAACCCGTCGGACCACCTTTGAGAACACAGTTAGTTTGTCGCTCAGATACCTGTAAGAAAAGCATCTCCGTCCCTGTTCTTGTTCCAGTTCCAGTTCCTCTCCTTCTTCGTACAGTCCCAGTACTGAATACCCCTTCGTTCTCCCCCTTTTCTCTAGCAGGGAGTGCCTAAAAGAACCAAGCTTGGCAGCCATGGAAAATGCGGGAAAATGTTGTTTTGATTGGTTTTTTTTTTTTATGAAGTTTTAAGATTTTGGTTTAATCAAATTCAAAGCGATGATATTGATGATGAAACAGTACATATAAAGCAGGGATATGTGAAAAGAAGGAATATTGGGGTGCTAGGAGTGGCGAAGTGAGAAACGGCATCTCTTAAACAGAGAGGGAGAGAAAACGGCGTCGTAAATGCTGGACCTAACTACGAAATCAAAGTACGAAACTGTGGGACCCGCGGAGACGAAAACCAAAGGTTTTCAACCGTCCAATGCTGGGCGCCACGTAAGTTTGTAAGAGATCCATCATTCATAAATTAATAGATTAATCATGTCCATCATTTTTTCTTTGGGATTGATGGGGATGTCTTGTATTTATTAATTAAAAAAAACTTTCCCGACATAAATTTCGTTTGTCACACTTTCTCCGATTTTGTTTCTTTAAATATTTAGGTAAATATCTATTCAAAAATATATATTTGGGTAAATATATAAAGATGTCACTATTATTTTATTTTTTTAATATTTTAGTTTGATTATATATTAGTATTTGTTTTTATTTTTAGTCTTTTGAAGATGTACATACTCTATTGACTACGTTGTTTGAATTTAGGTCACCTAAGAGTAACAATATCATTTTTTTATCTTATCATTATGACCGCTCAATGGATTCAAACCACTAAATTATTTTAAAATGTTCATTTTGATAATTTAATTTTGACTTAACCATAAAAAGTGTTCAAACTATATCATTTATTCAAGATAGAATGATTAAAATTTTGTTAGTCGAAATAAGTGTCTAATATTTTATTCAATAACCATTTTAAGGTTTTACCGTGATAGGTGAATAAAGTTTTGTTGGGCGAAAAAAGTGCCTAGATGGTGGAATTTTTAACGATTCTTGTCAAAAAAAAATCCTTAAAATAATTACAGAATAAAACGTTAAAAAAGTTTAAACACTTATCTGTAACAAGAAAAATGATACTACAATTTAGTCATGGTTAAGCCTTTAATTTTTTTAAGATAAAAAAAAAAGTTTGATTAGACTAACTAAAAGAATACAAGATTGAGATTTAGCATCTAGGGTTTATAAAATTGTAAATCTAAATCTTGAACCCTAAACAATAGCCACTTAGAAGCGATCATCAATGGCTTCTCCTCGTGATTTTGTTCATCATTGATGCTAAGCTCATGTACTTGTAAATCTCAATCTTAGACCCTTGAATATATGCTGAGAGCTGACTGTAATACTTGTAACAACATCTCACAATCATTAGGATAAAGTATTTTCAAAGAGAAACTACAAACATTAGCTTATAAATCAGGGGAAAGAAAGAAAACCATATAAGTTCCCAACTGATTTGTTTTCTCAATCCAGATATATGCAGACCCTTTTAAATCTCCATCTTGTGGCAACTACTCCAAACTGGGTGCAACTTCCGTAGGGTTAGATTCAAAGACATCTGAATTAGAGGCATCGGGTTGTTCTAAAAGCTCTCGGGATTGGACCGACTCTTTGTATGCAGGAGTTTCCTTAAAATCCGTTGCCCCTTCGTTGTAAGTTGCCACGGCAATCCCACATGCAATCAACTGATAAAATAGAATGCAGAAACTCAGTAGATTCAATACTCAATTATAAAATCCAGGAAAAAAAAGCAGAATTACATGTTCCATGTGTACCAATGAATCATGAAATAAACAACTCAGATGCACACCCTTTCCAGAAAGGAAAAAAAAAAACGATACACCAAGGACTTCACTTAGACCTATTGCATTTGTTGCTAAAATGTCGGTGTTAAACTCGAAACTCCCGGTGGATGCTCAGTGACCCAAGGAAAGGAAGAAAACTTTCCAGCAATGAAAATTATATTCTTCGTTTCATCATCAAATGATATGGAAGCTTTTCAACAACCACAAACAAACAAGCATTTGAATGGATATGGATTCACAAATTCTCCTAGCAGATACTTTTCCCATGAATTGCCTAGACATTAATGCTTTCAAGTTTTTTCAACCATACGAAAGAGACCATTCTCAACCAATTGTCTTCAAAGAAATATATAACTCGATCGGCAACAGGTGAAGAGCAAGATAAGATACTCGGATCAATCATCCACCAAACTTACCAAACCATCTTTTAAAGTAATGCTGGAAAGGATCTACAGATAGTCTACATCACTCATGAAAGAGCGCCTTATCGAATTAGACATGAAGAAAAAGAGAAGGCAGTGCATTAACCAATGAGAAGTATTATGGAAAAGAGAAGGCTCAATTGTCATATAACTTCCAATCTTCAACAATTTTTGCGTTAAGTTGTTTTGAATTACATCGATATTTCTTATAAACTACGACTACGAGGACCGTCAAATACCATTCAAACCAAAATGCTTTAACATTCTACAAAATTTCCAAGCAAAGGCAGATAGGGGCAGGATCATTTGTTTCCTTTAGTGTGTACTGAAATAAAGATTTATAGCATATACACAGCGCGAATTCTATGTTTTACCAAACTCAGGTGCTGCATGCTGTCTACCTTCAATAATCCGTATCCTGTGTTACCTGGAACCTGGAACGAGGATCGGTCCACTAGGAGGATCGAAAACTAGAACTAAATGCTATTTGTATGATATGTAATCCGAAAGGGGTACTTCCCAATTCGAATTCTGAATTGAATTCTCCAAAGTTCTAACCCAAATTCAAGTTCAATTTTTCCTTTACCAGTAGGCAGTAATGATCATATTCTTAAAATTTTCTTCTTCTTTTTTCAAACCAACTAATTTTAATCCTTTATAGGCTAATATGAATTCAAATATCGATAATTTCAGGCATCGTTACAGCAAAAACTAAACAACGGAAAAACAAAAGAAGACGGTGTTAAAAGCTTCGAGAATTACCGCGAAAAGGATGCCGAAAGCCCACAAGTATTGAACAAGGAAACCAAGAACATCCCACTGCGGACCTTCAAATGGATCCGGTTGAAGACCCGGAAGATCCGGAAACGGCTTACCGTCAACCGAAACCGCAGACGAACTCCCACCAAGTCCAACGTTATCTAATCCAACTCCAACTCCAAAACCCCCATCATTTTCTTCTTTTCGCTCCAGTTCATCATCTTGTTCTTTGGTCGTGAGATTGTTCCTCCGGTTCTTGCTGTCGAAGCGTCCGGTTCGAAACTTTTTGGCAGCTGAGGTCAAGTGGAAAGTTCTGGGGGAGGTTGGGAAGAGGAGGAGACGGCGACGGGGGAGACCGGTGGGTAAGTGGTTGTGGCGGAGGATTCCGACGCCGTTTCCGCAGCTACTTGTACTAGTGCCATTGCTGAGGGTTAAGGTTAGCGCCATTTGAGTGGAGAGCAGCAAACAGGATAAGAATTAGAAGATTTTTATTATTGTTGTTTATTATTTTATGATAACGGTTTATTATTATTAAAAAATAGAATTTTAAATTGGTTTTATTTAAGCCATAGTGTCAAAATGGCCTTAAAGTTGATTGAAAATAAACTAATAAAATCATGTTATTTGATTTAATGGATAATTACTGTTTGAAATATAATTTTTCTTTCGAACCCGACAAATGTCTTAGTAGAAAAGTGGTATTATCTTAAGAAACACAAGCTTAATCTGCTCTGTCTACAAGGTGTATATACATTGTCAAAGGGTTAAAAATATAAATTTTCTTTCCAACTGTACATTGTATTTGTATGGGTTAAAAGATAATGAATAATTGTATCTATTAAATGGTTAAACTGTAATTAGAGATCACTCAATTATTATTAAGATTATATTTGGATTATCTAAATATTAAAAGCTACAATTAAACCACTCAATTAAAGTTTTAGTTACATCGAGTTACTCTTTTATTAAAATACAAACAGACGTAAAAAAAAAAAGGTTTGGCATAATAATAGTTTTAGTCCACAAAACTTATATATTCTACCAATTTAGTCCTAATTTAAAATAGTTCAAAAAAATTAAACTTTCATATTTAAAAAAATATCAATTTAGTTATTTTTCTTCTCCAAAAACATGTGTATACATTCGTTAACACTAGAGTATTTCATTTAAATCACTAATTAATCTAATACACAAATTTCTAAATGTAAAGATATTTATAAATAATTTAATGTTAGATCTATAATTAGTATATGCATTAAAATTAAATTAATTGAAATCTATTTAAAATTATTTACAAAAGGCTTCAAGTTTTAGTTACTATTACCGCGTAATTTTCTACAAAAAATTCAAGTTTTCGTAATATTATACATTTTTCTTAGTAATTTCATATTTTTGAATGACTTCATTAGTTCCTTTTTATTTTAAAATAAACTAATAATCAAATGTTTTAAGTTACTGAATTTCTATTATTAAGCATATTTGAAAATATCAAATTTTATATAACTCGTGTTAACGCGAGTACCCAAGTAGGGATGATGATGAACGATGAAGAACAAAAAAATTGGGAGAAGAAAACCGAGTAAATTGATATTTTTAAATATGAAGGTTAAATTTATTAAATTATTTTGAATTATGACTAATTTGGTAGAATATATAAGTTTTGAGGACCACAATTATTATCATATCAAACTTTTTAGGATGTCCGTTTGTATTTTAACGAGGGAGTGAGTTGATAGTAACTAAAACTTTAATTGAGAGACTCAATTGTTATTTTTATTAATTTAATGACTCAAATGTAACCTTACTAATAATTGAGTGACTTCTTGCATAATTTATCCCTCTAAATTATGATTTTATACATTTCAATGACATAAAAAAGTTTAAGTGCATTAAATTCTTTTAAAATAAATAAATTACATCATCTATGAAGTTAGAATCTAAATTGGTTATTACGAATAAATTTAATCAAAATTAAATTATAATTAATTGATTTTCTTAAAAGTAAATAGACTCATGTAAAATTTTAAACGATATTCTATATAAATTTAGATTATGAATAATCTTCATACAAAATCAAGACCAATCGTTAATTATTTTCTTTTTTCAAACAATAAATTCATTTTATTTCACCTAATTTCCTATTAATATTTCTTTTTTTAACTTATTATTTTTACTAACATAATAAGTATCTTGTTATAAAACATTTGTTATCTGCGGACTTTCCAATACTTCGACTTGCTTAAGTCTTATATTTGTTGTTCGAGTTATTAATCTCCTCTACAAGAGAAACGAGTATGTCGACTTTCTTATTACTTTTTTTTTTTGAAACTGAGTATGTCGATTTCAAATTCATTAAACGAAAAAATAAAATAATAACAAATGATTTGATAAATTACACGGCTCAATTAATACTTCTATGATAATTTATGAAACAATCCCTCAAACCATTCAAATAACTCTAAAGAAAAATCTTGTTTACCTTCTTTATTTCCATGTAACATCATGATTTTGTACTGAGCTATTAAGACTCTTCCCATTTTTAAATATACAAAGAGTTTAAAAAATTGTTATAGATGTTCTATTATTAAGTAAATAATATAAAAACTTCCCCTCTTTACTCTCATATTTTTTTTCTTTTAATATTTCTTGTATGAATGTTGTTTGAGTAACTATTCCATACACAAGTGTTTGTAGAAAATTTGTTTACACAAGTGTATTAGTTTTAGGGTTTAGGAGTTTAAGTATATTAGTTTTGAATTTAGGAGTTGTTGATAGAATTTGAGTTTACGGTTAAAATTAAGAGTTTATAGGTTAAAACCTTCATCACTAACCATATTACCCTAAAACCTAAACCATAAAATCTAACCATGAACCCTAAACTCTAAACCCCTACACTAAAATTCATAAACTCTAAACTATAAATCTTAAAACTAAGGCGTTTTGGGAAACAAAAGGTTTCCACACTACACCAGGCTTGGTATATAGCGGCTTCATGGCGTTTTTACAGTGAACGTCGTTAATATTGTACTTATCGGGGTGTTTACAGCACAATCGCCACAAAATAAGAAACAAAAAAATTTATGGCATAATAATCCTTGTTCTTTACTTTTTATTTTAGGGTAAACTATACTAATGACCACCGAACTATGAGGTTGGTGTCGATTTGACCACTATATTTTCAATTTTGTTAAATATACTACATAACTATTTAATTGGTTCCAATACCTGCCATTAAAAAAACGAAAAAGTTAACGGGACTGTTAAAATAATTGGTATAATTACACATTTAGTCCCCTTTATTTATACAATCATTCAATTTAGTCCTAATTTTAATATAATAAAATAAATTAATTATTTAATTAGGTGGTGACACGTGTCACCACCAATTGGAGTAAGAAAAATAAAATAGTAAAAGCTGGCTCCAAGGGGAATTAAACCTAGGTCATTAGGGAAATAAAGCGACACCCTTGCTACTAGGCCAAGCATATTTCTGGTATATGGAATACCAAATATAATATATGTGGTATATGTGTTATCCGATTGGAAAAAAAAATTAAAAGCCATGTAATTAACAATGGTAGGATTCGAACCTGGGAATCCTTGGTAAAAATGACAAAGGTTTACCAAACATTTGAAGAAATTGCTTGCCAAGAATCTTACCTCTGTACTAAGATCCGACCACCATATCCACCAGTCAATCCCCTTTTCATCTAAAACTGCTGCTACTACTACATGCTATATTTACAATCTTTTCCGTGTCAAGCAAATAGTTCCACGGAAATAGCAACAAGTTTCTTCCTGTTGATTGACTTGTGAGACCTCCATTGCCTTGGAGCATTTGGAGCTTCAATGTCGTCTAGTTCATTTGATTCCTCAAAATCTATGGATGTTCGAAAAGCTTTCATCTTTGTTGGTGTGCTATACGCAAAATACGACTGCTTTGCAATTACAATCTGAGAATTGCAAAAAAGAGAAAAGGGCTTAATCGGAGTCAAAATCAAAATTAATAGTGTTCATCAAGAAATGGAGCAAATTACAATCCAAATTAAACTGTTTTTTTGTACTCGCTGCTTCTCTGATTGATTTAGAAACATTAAAAAGTTGCTTCAAATCTTCATGGTCGACACCACAAATAATCCTAATCTGCAAAAGTTAAAAAATAAAACAAAAAATTCTTTCTCGTCAATCACAACTCGAAATCCAAAACAATAAAAACGAAACTTTGGGCTTGGATAGTACTTACAAGAACATCTTGAGGAAGTGATTCGAGAGCAGATTTTTCATGGTAATCATCAGCCCTCGGCATCACTACCATCCTCTGGCTGCATTGCCTTTTCAACAATGGAACATTGGTGGCAAAATCAAGAGGCGTTGTTAAATCATCCGTCTTATATGGTATCCCAACTCTTTTCCTCCCCAATCCAATCGTACATCTCACGAACCTGAACTGTGACTCTTCCCCATCACTCACTTCGTGTTTCAAGTTTAGTGAAAGCCGAACGGTATACTTTACCCAAACTCATTTGTCCAAACAAAAAAATTAGTGTTTTGACAATCTATACAATTACAACCCCACTTGAAAAAAAGACTAAAGTAAAGGTTGGGTTTTTATTTTTGTTTCAGATACAGAGAAGATAACTAATTGCTGCGCTGCTAAACAAATTAACTGTCTCCTGTAAACAAGTTTGCTTTAAGAATGTAGAGTTGTAGTTTATATTTTGAAATGAGAGACTAGCATTTTAAAAAATCTAGAAATCACTGGGTAATTGTAAAATAATAACATAAAGGGGACTAAATGTGTAATTATACCAATTATTTTAACAGTCCCGTTAACTTTTTTGTTTTTTTAACGACAGGTGGCTACATTGAAACCAATTAAATAGTTATGTGGTATATTTAACACAATTGAAAATATAGTGGTCAAATCGACACCAACACCATAATTTTGTGGTCATTAGTATAGTTTACCCTTTATTGTATAACTATTGTAATTTATTTATTTTTCTCCGTGGATAAGGTTGTAATATATTATTAAAAATAAAATTTAATGACTCCAAATTTGTGATGTATTATTATTTTAAGGGTAAACTATATAAATGGTCACTGAACTTTTAGAGAAGATTCATTTTGGTCACCATACTTTTAAAATATTTGATAAGGTCACCCAACCTTTAGTTCGATTTTAATATAATCGCCAAACTTTTAGTTCGCTTTCAATATGGTCCATTTCGTTACCTTAAAAGCTGACGTCATCCTTAATAAAACTGGGTAAACTACACTAATCATCACTCAATTTTCTTCTCACTCATATTTTGGTCACTAGAGTTTAAAAATTTTCAATTTAATAACTTAACTTTCAAATTGTTTACATTTTGGCCACTCTCAAATGACATGTTTATACAAATAGAAAAATTCGATTAATAGTTAAAAAAATTATTTTGGTTAATTGATAAATTCAAATTATTCAATTATCGATCTTATATTGTACCAATTAAATAAATAATCGATTAACCAGTTAACTGGAATATTTGATTCTGGAAATGATTTTTTTTACTTTCTTTATTAAAATATCAAATAAGACAATATGGTAAATTTAATAATTGTTCAGTTGTGATAAAAATATAAAAGCAACTAGAAAGTCAAAAATTGAAACTTCACATCTATTAATCCTACCCAGAGCCATTTTTTTAAAAAAAAAAAGACCCAGAAGGGTATCAAAATTACTATACTATAAGATACTGTAGTGCATAAAATTTAGAACTATTGCATATAATAGATTACATCGGTTAATCAATTTTGCTTAAAACTATGAACCGTAACTAAATCAGAATAATTTATTTTAAAAATTTGTACCGAAATTTGGTTCGATTAATCTTTAAAAAATTATTTTGGTTAATTGCTAAATTCATATTATTCAAATCTCGAGCTTATGTTGTACCAATTAAATCAGATAATCGATTGACCAACTAATTGAAATATTTGATTCGAGTAATATTTTTTTTATTTTGCTTATTAAAATATCAAATATGGTAAATTTAATAAGCAAAGTAAAAAAGTCATTACCCGAATTCTTTTAAGGATCAATCGAATTTTTCTATTTGTATAACCATGTCATTTTAGAGTGACCAAAATATGAACAATTCGAAAGTTAAATTATTAAATTGAAAATCGTTAAACTCTAGTGGCCAAAATAAGTGTAAGAAGAAGTTGAGTGATGATTCGTATAGTTTACTCATTTTTATTAAGGAAAAACGAAAACTAACGTCAACTTCTAACGGAAGGTAACGAGAGGGACTGTATTAAAATCGAACTAAAAGTTAGCTGACCTTATCAAATATTTCAAAAACATAGTGACCAAAATGAATCTGTCCTAAAGGTTTGGTGACCATTTATGTAGTTTACCCTTACCTTAATTAGTAATGATATATAAAATTATACATCGTATTAGACGATATTTTTCCTTGCCTTTTTCTGGGTATAAAGTTTTGGGTTTTTCTTGATAATCAAGAATGCCAAAACACACGATAAATATTTCGTTTCCTTTTGTTTTCTTCCCTTCCCTCTGTTTAAGAGCTTCAACGCGATGCCATGCAGAGCTTAAGCTAAAAAGCTTTAGCGTTTGATCGAAGAAAAACATCATGGAGCCGAGTTCAAAATTTCCCAAGAATATCCGAATTATATACAGTGATCCTTACGCTACAGATTCATCCACTGATGAAGAACAAGAGATGAACAGAACCAAGAACCCAATTCTTGGATTCAAGCGATTTGTCAAGGAGATTACTTGTTATGCGGTTCCATTCGATTCGTCGAAAACCGACGGTAAAAGTCTTCAAAAATCTTGCACCAAAGGTGTTCGACGAAGGCGCTGGGGCAAATTTGCTGCGGAAATTAGAGATCCTTTCGCGAAGAAACGTATATGGCTCGGTACTTTCGACACTGCAGAGGAAGCTGCTGCTGCTCTTCGGACCAAGGAACGTGAGTTCGAGACGATGAAGGCGGCCATGTATAATACCAACTCATCGGTTGCTCTGTCGTCTCCTTTGTCGGTGCTCAAAGATTCGGCCAATGCCATTGAAATGGAAGACAATGGTGAAGAGAAATCAATGTACGTAATGAAGAAATCTGTGAAAGAATACAAATTTGTTCAAGAATGCAAAACTACTGTCGACAAAGAGGTAGTATCCGTTAAAGATTTGTGGAAGGACGAGGCATCATCGGTTATGGTGTTGTGGGAACCTCCGTCGGCTTCGGATTCATGGGAGGATCTCTTCGGACCGTGTGGTTTCGAGACTCACATGCCGAATCTTTGTGACAACCTTTTGTTGAGCGACGCCGTCGTCGACCACCTCCCGGAGGATGCTAAGTTGATTGAGTTGCCTGACATGGTAATAGACAATGAGGATATTGCTTGGGTGGATGAAATATAACATGGGAAGTGAAGTAAACTTTGCACATACCAGAGATTTGCCTAAGTTGTTTCTCTATAGAGCTTGTTACCAATATTATTGCATTTAATTCGTTTTCGAGTATATACATATGTGTGTGTTTTTCATTCGTCCAATGATCTTAAAAGAATGTAAAATTAAATAATTTAGTGTTTAGGATTAAGATCGTCTACACCTTATTAAACAAGCAATTTAATTATATCTTCCTTATTAAGATTTCCACACTATACTCTTGCAAAATCTACATTAGTGTTTCATTATTTTCTTCATTAGCTGTAAGGGAAAAAAAGAGAAACGTCTACAAAATAAGTATGAGACAAATTAGACAATACTTACAAATTTTAATCTTTGTTGAAGTTTTTTTTCCTAGATAAAAAGTCGGATTTTATTAAAAGTAAATATACTACAATAAAAATACACACTCAAATTATAAAAAGAATCTTGAAAATTATTTTAATTAAAAACTTACGAACAACCTTTGTTGTAGTTTACCATTCTTTGTAGCGAATAAAATTTTTACGATGTCAACCAGTCACGGATTTAAAAATATTTTTGAAAGTAGGCACACCTAAAATGTTAAGATTTCAGGGTAAACACAAGTCATATATATTAAAAAAAATTAAGGACTAATTTATAAAAATTTAAAAAATTAAAGGCAAATATATAAATTTTAAAAAGTTTAGGGTAGACACTGACAAACCTACAATTCACTTAGATCCGCGAGTAATGCCAACTAAATATATGTAGTATTTATTTGACAAATGATATCTATAGATTTTAGGTCTAGCCGCTCTTCTTTCACCCTTTCTCACCGCCGTTTTTCTTATCAATTTTTTTGTGCTATTGACGGTGACATCAGTCTTCTGCTGGTTATCGACACTGGTTATTTTTCTTATTTTCTTTGTTTATCTCTTGTTTTCTTTATTTATTTTTGTCCCCAAATATGAATTTCTTCTGTTTTGAATCTATCTTTTCACACATCTTATTGCATTTTTTTTTTGTAGCACAATTTTATGTTTATCTTAGGACACATTTCTTATTTATCTTTGTGATAGCTTAGTGTTCATCAACCATCATGAGGCACGTCCCTAATCAGAAAAGGTCAGCATTTATATATGATTATATTTTTTTAATAATTTATTAATAGTTACAGACCTATTAGCGAAGCAATCTACAAAATTAATTTTGTTCATCACCTTTTCTACATCACTGCTTAAACATCTAATTATACAAATACAAAAAAGATTTGTTTATTAAATTTTTATGGATGGTGAAAAACTTTATCGAATTTTTTTTGGTTTGTTCTTTTCACTCCTTTTGAATTTTTCATATTCTATTTTCTATTAATATTTATCATTTCTTGACGAGCATAATCACCAAATTTCTTTTAATATATTTTTTCTATTTTTAGGGTAATTATATAAAGTAATGACATTGTAAATTTTTTATTTTCACAAATGCCTTTGTAGTTAGAGATTTAATTTAAGGTCCATAACTTATGTGTTTAGAATTTAGGGATTGTGGTTTGAATTCAAGGTTTAGGGTTAGAATTTAGGGTTTGCAGGTTAAAACCTAAATCTTTAACATATTATCCTAAAACCTAAACCCTAACATTTAGACTCTAAATTCTAACCATAAACCATAACCTCAATTCCTAAAATTTAAACTTCTAAACCTAAATATCTAAACCTTAAACCCTAAACTAAATCTTTAATCTCTAAAATTAAAGCGCTTGTGAAAACAAAACAAAAAATTCACCGCCGGTGCATTAGATATTTTTCTTTTATTTTTATTGTTGGTTTTGTGAAGGAAAAAATATAATAACTATAAATATCATGTTTTTTTAACATATAACATGAAAAAAAAACTTTGATACACAGGCCGTGTAAACTTTAGTTTTCACACGCTTTTTAGTTTTAGGGGCTAGAGTTTTAGTTTAAGGGGTCTAAGGTGTAGTGTTTAAAATTTAGGGTATATTATTTAAGGTTTAGGGTATAATTTTGTAGGGTTAAGGTTAGGAATCTTATATCTAAGTTTTATTGTGTAAATATGCAGGCTTGTGTAAATTTAGTTTTACACAGCTTGTGTATCAAAACTTTACCAATATAATATGTTATTTTTTCCCAATAAACTTGAAAATACTATTAAAAAGTGTATTTGAAATGCCACATGGTAATTAGATGATTTAATGTAATTGTTTGTAATTATACATGTACAAATTACAATTTATTTAGATAATCAAGTGGTTCAAGTGGAAAAACAGATGGTGTTTATTCTAAAAAACTCGGATTTAATTACTTTGTCTGTAAAATAAGTGCGCATTATCAAAGAGTTAAAAATATATATGAACAAATAGTACCGTGCACTAAAGTTCAACAACTTACTTTCATTCTTACAGGAGGTTAAGAATAGAAAATTTTACCCACTAAATTGTATGTAATGATAATTCACTAACCAAACATGTTAAGGAATTAAAATTCTATTTTATTTCGTTTTAACAAAATAAATAATTTTCTTACCCTGTTTTTTAATTATACCTGTTTTTCTCACTAACATGGTAAATGTTAATCAAATTTAATAAATTTTAACGGCTATTAAAAGCTTTCTAAATTTAGTTTTTGTTTTCTTGAAAGTTTTTGGATTTTTGTTTATAATCGAGACCGCCTTTAATGAATTTTGAAAGTTTTTGGTATTTCTTGACAATCAAGACTGTCAAAAAGATACCATAAATATTTTGGTTTCCTTTTATTCCCTCCCGTTCCTCAATTTTAATCAACTTAAATTCAACAAACGAAGAGCTCTGCCTCTCGATTTTCAACACAATGAGATGTCATGCAAGTTCCTGAGCGAAAGGCTTTGTGTTTGAGTGAAAGAAAAATCATGAAGCCAAGTTTGAGTTTTCCGAAGAAGATTCGAATAATATATAATGATCCTTACGCTACGGATTCCTCGACTGACGAAGAGGGAGAAGGGATGAACAACACCAAGATTCGAACTTCGGGTATCAAGCGATTCGTCAAGGAGATTACTTGTTCGGCTGTTCTCATTGATTCTTCGGAAATCGATGGCAAACGACGTCGAAAATCTTGCACCGTGACCACAGGAGTTCGACGTAGGCCTTGGGGAAAATTCGCTGCAGAAATTAGAGATCCTTTCAGCAAGAAACGTCAATGGCTTGGCACTTACGGCACTATAGAGGAAGCAGCTGCTGCTTATCAGAGCAAGAAACATGAGTATGAGATGAAGGCGGCTGAGGTGAAAAAGAACTCGCCGTTGGTTCCGACGTCTCCTCTGTCGGTGCTCGATGTTTCGGTCAATGCCATTGAAGTGGAAGCGAACAATGAAAAGGAAACAACGGAAGATCAGTACGTAGTGAAGAAAGTTGTGAAAGAGTATAAATTTGTACAAGAAAGGAAAACTACTGTCTACAAAGATGTATCCTTCAAAGATTTGTGGAATGGTGAGGGTGAGGCATCAATTATGGAGTCATGGGAACCTCCACCGGCTTTGGATTCTTGGGATGAGCTCTTCGGACAGTGTGGTCTCGAGAATCATACATCGAATCTTGACCACCATCTTTCGATGAACGACAATGGCATCGGCTGCTGGCCGGAGAATGGTAAGTTGATTGATTTGCCTGACATGAAATTAGAGAATGAGGACATGGCTTGGGTGGATGAAATTCTAACATGAAACTTAAGTGAAATTAAATTTTGTAGATAGGAGATATTTTCGAACTTAGATTTTACAGTACTGAATGGCTATTCTTTTATCAATAAAATTCGTTTCGATTTGAGTTGAAAATTTCCAGAATTAGTTCCAATTTCTATCCGTTGAGTTGTGCTTAAAATTAAGAACATCATATCGATTATTACCAGAAAGATGCAAAGAAAATTCGAAGTCAAATTCTTGTTGTTGAACATTATAGCATTTCATTAGTTGTCATTCAAGTATTTGAACATCTTCAGAAAAATATGAAGTCTGCGTATTAAATTACCCACACTAAATATCTTAAATTCACTAAATTGATCAAACCTTTGAAGAAAAGGTGTTAACTTACAATAACTTTTAAGGTTTATATTCAAAATCTTCATAAAACACTCTATCAAACAATAAATACAAATAAACAAAGAATAAATCATTATGAATTAGAATGCCTCAGGAACACTTATAAAAATTAAAATAGACTCTTTCAAGTGTTCTTAAAAAAATTGAAGAAATAAGACTAGAAAAATTCTTAAAGGTTGATAGATGCTTTCTTTTTGTTATCTTGTACTACAATATGTTTTTAAACTTGTATTTATAGTCTCTTGTTGAATTCTAGTTGGTTGGAAGCCGTTGGAGACAGTTTTTCCCGCATTAAATGTTGTTTAAACACCTTCAATATTGATACTGTCGAGTTGCTATCGATACCGTTAAGAAACTTAATGAGTATTGATACTTCAAGACGATTATCAATACTCATAGTTTAATACCAATACTAAACTAATATTTCATGTTTCGAAAAATTCTGAATTTTGTATCTCTTTTGTCATATGTTAACAGCCGGCTTAGTTATATTGTCTCTCTTTTGCGAGCAGATGCCGTCGGAAAACGATGTATGTGCTAGGGTGTTTCATTACCAGCTAACCATGCCGAAACAACTTGTTATAATTACCAAAAGTTTCGGATTGATATTTTAATGAATTGTTATAACTCGGTTTAAATTAGTTATCGTTATCGATTATTTAGTACAATTATTCAATTAACCACAAACTGTTTTACCTTTAATATCATAAATAATGTACATATTTATTATTATTGATTTTAATAACTTAAAAATATCATTAATTTAAATAAAGTATTCAATATTATAATATTAAACACAGCATAAATATAAATAATAATAAAAGAAATTAGTAACTTAACGTACTTCGCAGTTAGTAAATAATCACTAAAAATGATTTTTAAAATTTTGTTATAGTTTCATAAAAAAAAAACCATAATTGTTAGGGTCCCATTTAACTGTAAATTTTATTGATATGATTATTGTATCATTTTGGCCAAATTTTCTTGGATCAGTTACCTATTATTTGGTTTATGGTATTTGATTCAGAATTTTATCAACAGCCTTGATATGTGCAGATAATTTGATATTATCTCGTTGGATTTGACATTTATATAAAATTTTAGTTATTGCACTTTAATTAAATTATTTACGTCGATTTCATTACGTTTGCGTATCCATATTAATTGAGCTTATGTTATTTTTTTTATATATTTTCGATCTATTATTTTATGTTCTAAAATTTTTAAGGTAAACTATATAAATGATTCTTCTATTATATTTCATTTTTTAATATTTTTTGGTTGTTAGAAATTATAAATTGGTCCTCCGATTAAAAATAATAATAAATTAATTCGAGGCCGTTAAAAAATTAACAGATAATGATGTGACAATTAACAAAAATTAACATAATAACACATTTAGTCATCAATGGGGAAGTTTCAAATGATGTGTAAAAGGTCGGTGATTTCTATTGATTCTATTTCTTATTGCTTTTTTTAGAATTAGAATCAGTTAAACAAATTGTAAAAGTTGAGGACTACATGTGTTATTATGTCAATTTATGTTAACTGTCACGTCATCGATCATTAATTTTTTTAACGGCATTAGATCAATTTGTTATATTTTTTTAGTTGGGAGACCAGTTTGTAACTTCTGATAGTCAAAAGATGCAAAAAAGAATTAGAGTATAATTGGGGGACCAATTAATGTAGTTTACCCAAAATTATATATATAATTTCGCCTAAAAAACAAAAGGGTTGAAGCTATAAAGGGTGCAATAGAGACGCACACAAGAGACAAAGAGATAGAGATGAGAAGGAGCGGATGGTGGTGCCACGATTTGGTGATATAATAGCTTTAGCCATTCGCCATTCGCCATTAGCCATTAGCCATTAGCCATTAGCCATTAGCCCACAGTTCGAAACCAACTTTCCCCGCTTCCCACCTTTATTCTTATCCACTACAACCACTTCTTATTTCCCCAATCAAATCATTAATAAAACCATAAACAAAAATGATAAGAGATGGCCACTTACCTCTCAACTCTTATTACTTTGGAATGATGTTAAATGTTCAGGTGAAATTCAAAGGATATATAATTTTCATCTCTCCTGTGGATTTAAATTTTAACTTTTAAAATATTATTAAGATAGATTTTTATATTTTAAATTATATTTTTTGTTAGTTTTTTTTTTGGTTAAAAATGGCTCTATAAATTGAACACTTCACATTCAATAATATTATGCTTCCATACAATCTTTCTTTGCTTTTTTTAGATATTTTTTCTTATACACTTTAAAAGCCAACAAATTGATATCTGAGCTTTTTATCTTGAGGGACCTGTCAAAATGGAAGAAACAAGTTTCACAATGGCACCACCAGTCTTCAATAGACAAAATTATCAAACATAGACTATCAGGATGACCATTCACATGCAAGCTATTGACGTCTGAGATGCGGTGGAAGAGAATTATAAAATTACTCCACTTCCGGCAAATCTAACGGTGGCTCAAATGAAAAATCATAGAGACAAAAAGACAAGAAAGGCTAAAGCCAAGCCATGCATGTTTTCTGCAATTTCATCATCAATTCTTACGAAAATAATACACTTCGGTTTTGCTGCAGAAATCTAGAAACATCTTAAAGAACAATATAAGGAGAACGAAATACCAAAGAACATGAAGGTAATGAATTTACTTCGTGAGTTTGAAATGAAAAAAATGAAAAAGTCTGTGTGTACAAGCAAAACCCAAAAGTTATACTTCAATAAACGACCCTTTTTTTATTTTTAAATTATTTAAATGCTTCATTATTAACCTAAGTGTACAAGCAAGTAGCGGATAAAATCTCAACTCGATCGGGCGTCAATTTGACATATGATTACCCCGTTAAGCAAATAGGGACCATTTTGTAAAACCTATAAAATTCGGAGACCTTTACTGAAACTAAAGTTGCCATTAATCAATTAGTCAGGTTCTAAGCTCATATGTTAAATTTCAGCTCAATCCGATTATCCAAGGTGAAAGCGTTAGGTAAAAAATTATCTGATAAAAAAATTATTGAAAAGATTCTAGTTACTCTTCCTGAAATTTTTGAACCTACAATATTTTCATTGAAGTATACTAAAGATCTTTCAAGTATTAGTTTGAAAAAAAATTAACATTATTGCAGGCTTCGGAAAACAGACGACTCACGAGGCAAGAGAATTTCGTAGAATGAGCATTTCAAGCTCATAGATACAAAAAGACTCAAAACAACGAGCACGTAAATGGATCATATCTACAATGCCTTCACTGCAAAAAAAAAAAAAACTAACCTCAGCAGAAATGTTGGTGGAGACTACAAACGCGGTAGACAAAGACATGTAAAAAATATTTGTAAAACTCAGCAGCAGCAAGTTGTGACCAATGTTGCAACTGAACAATACCAGGAGGAGGATAAACTTTTTGTTGCAATATATTTTGCAAACAAAAATACTCCAGAGAGTTGACTTGTCGATAGTGGTTACACAAATCACATGACATATGATCAAAATTTCTTTGAGAAACTTGATAACACGATTATTTTCAAAGTCAAATTAAAAATGGCTAATATATTTCAGTTAAAGGCAAAAGAACAGTAGTGGTACAAAGCCAAACAGGTTTGAAGATCATTTCTGGTGTTTTATTTGTGCCTTGCATTGATCAAAATCTATTAAGTGTTCGACAACTTATTGAAAAGGGATTTAAAATCTTTTTTGAAGACAAATATTATTCGATCAAAGATGCAAAAGGCACATAGGTGTTCAACATAAAAATGAAATGTAAATTTTTTGCCTTAGATATAACAATGGATGAGCAAGTTGTTGTTTCACAAGATAAGAGCATTACAATGTTCCAAACCGAACAATTTGAACGATTTTGTTGTGCTGGCATATTGACTCAATTCACTGCTAAGTCAAAAGATGTGGATATTGAAGCTATAAATCAAGTTGAGGTTCTTCCCAAAAAATAGTTTAAGCTTCGATGAAAAAGGTTGAAGGTTGCATCTTTTAAGTCAAGGAGGAGTGTTGAAAACATGGCTTAGAATCTGCCAAAAATCAAGTCAAAAATATGCAATAGAAGAATATTTTTTTAAGTTTAAATTTTAAATTTTAAAATGTTGTTAAAATAGATTTTTATTTTTTAAATCATACTTTTTATTATTTTTTTTGTTAAAACGACTCTATAAATTGAACACTTCACATTCAATAACATTATGCTCTCATACAATTTTTTTTATTTTATTCTTTAATATTTCTTTTTTATACACTTAAAAACCTTATCACCTTAACATTTAAATCTTATTATCATAACCTTAATTTTCTTTATCACTTTTGCCCTTTTAACTTTCAGAGTTTAGTCAAATAATTATTATTGCATGAAAAGCTGATTTTTTTTTTGAAAGTTATAAGATATTTATTAATGATCCATTGCCCCGTGCCTCGTTAAAAAACCTCCCTAGCCTAGTTTGGAGGAAAAAGAGTGCGCCGGGACAAAGAATGAACAATGCTTACATCGCATGCAACCGATCCCACTCAAGACACTGTATGATCTCTAACCACACAAAGTAGTTAGTCTTACAAATAAAGGGAGATAACCACTACTAAAGAAACACTATACTTCTATTTAAAATCACGCCTAATCCAATGAATAATGAACCTTCATCCCAGCAACATGTGAAACATACATAACCTGCGCTGCCTGCTTGTCATTACCGAGGCTTCATCTATTTCCCATTTTCGCACATGGAACAGTTGGCTCAAAATTCTCACAATCTGAAATTGGCCTCCACACTGAGCTGCATTTTATTAAGCCCCAGACCATTTCAGTCCCGCGCCAACGGCCTGCACCAACACACAAGCTCCTAGAGCTGTCCGCACGAACCTAAAAAACCATTCCTCTACTCTTCACCACCTTCAGAATTACTTAGTATCCTTCAAAACCTTCTCCCAAAGAAACAGAGCTGGCCTTGCAATACCAGATTTGGCTAATTTGTCAGCCGTCATGTTTGCCGTTCTGGGGATTACAGTGATTTCCCAAGGAAAATTTGCAAACTTCACCACACAATTGTTGATTATACTCCTGAATATAGGGGGTGCATCCGACCGCCTTTGGAACCATTCAACTAAATTTGCACAATCTGTTTCGACGATCAAGGATTGATTGCGCAGCCATTTCGACTTGCAAGCAAAACCAAGTCCCTCTACTACAGCTAGAATTTCAGCCGTTGTAACGTCAACCACCCCCACGCTTTTAGAAAACATCAGACACATAATCCCTTCATGATTTCTAAGGACCCCTCCTATCCCAGCTCTGCCGAAACCGCCTTCAACAGCTGCATCTACATTAAGCTTCAGTGAACCTGCTTTTGGACAGCTCCATACGACACTCTGCTTGATCCCTACTCTTGGACTTTGCATTTTCAGTATTAGAGGGTTTAACATAATTTCACTCACCGTCATAGTTAGCTCCGGCCATTTTGCTTTACTCCAACTACCGAGCCTTAGCATGCTTAGATCGAAAATCTGTTTAACATCAATTCTAGCGCCATTGAAGATCAGTTCGTTTCTAGCTTTCCAAATTGACCACGTGAGACACATGAAAGCAAGTTGCCACATTTCCTTTGAAAATCCACCAATGTCCATCTGCAGCCAATATAGAAAAAACGAAGCTAACTTCTTTGGGGCAGCAATTTGGACTTCCCAAAGTTTAAGCCACTGACTCCACACTCCCCAAGCCACATTGCAGTGGCAAAGGATGTGATCGACAGATTCCTCCCCGAATCCGCATAGAGGACAGCAAATACCTCCATTGATCTTGACTCCTCTCTTTGCCAACTCAAGTCTTGTAGGGAGACGATCGTGAAAAGCCCTCCACAAAAAGGCTTCCACCTTTGGGGGAGCTAAATTCTTCCACACCATTTTCCACGCTGATTCATCATCCTTAGTCGTGGCATTTACAGAATCTAGAGTAACTTTACAATACATTTTAGATGTGTAGCAACCGCTGGAATCGCCAGCCCATCTTATACAGTCCGAGCTGATTTCTGACACTCTCACTGAGTTCAGCAAGTCAAAAAACTCCATCCGCAACGCATTTTCCCACACAAAAAGCCTCCTACGAAATAAGACTTCCCACTGCCATTTTCTGTCAACTAACCGGCCAAATTCCGCGATCAACCCAATTTTGTTGATTGCTAACAAGAATAGCCTCGGAAACCTTTCTTTTAAAGATTCGCTCCCTATCCATACATCCGACCAAAAGAGAATGTTTCTTCCGTTTCCCACCAAGCATTTCAAATTAGCACAGAATGGATCATTTGCCGCATTCAGCGGACTGATGATTCCTCTCCATAACCAACTTTTGTTACTAGGATTCAGATTATGAGGTAGTAAACAGGCTGCGTTTTCTTTATATTTCCCAACCAGCACTTTCCTCCAAAGATCATCTCGCTCTGTGCCGAATCTCCACAGCCATTTATTAAGGAGAGCCCGGTTCCTAAAATGGAGGTCGACAAAACCCAGCCCACCTAACTCCTTCGGATTGCACATTGTTTTCCACGATATCCAGTGTATACCTTTCTTGTCCGAAACATTCCAAATGAAGCTAGCCATCAGACCATCTAACTTCTTTTTGACTGAAGCAGGTATGCGCATTAGGGACATGAAGTACACTGGTAAGCATGATAGCACAGCCCTTACGAGAGTGATTCTGCCTCCGAGGGATAACATATTACCTTTCCAGCTTGACAGCTTCTTTTTCACATTCTCAAGGACTGGCTGCCACAGTTTAGCTGAGTTTCTGGTAGCACCCAGTGGTAATCCCAGATACGAACTTGGAAATTTCTCCGCTTGACAGTGGAGAAGTTTAGCCCAGCCCTTCACCTCACTTAGTTCGACATTAACCCCATATAATTTGGATTTGACCAAGTTTAGTTTGAGTTCTGTAGCCACTTCGAACCCCTTCAATATACAAACTATGTTCCGGATTTGTCTTTCCTCCGCTCCACAAAACACGATCAGGTCGTCAGCAAACTGGAGTTGAGCAACTTCAAGACCAGATACATCCATGCGAACACCATTAAACAAACCTTGGCCCCTTGCTTTGTTAAGCAGGCAACTAAGCTGATTAAACCATAAATTTTTTATATGCTTTTATGAAATTTCAGATGCATGTGAATTGTCATGAATATGTTTTAACAAATATAAACATTTAATATTGATTAAAGAAATCAATTGAATTTTGTAATTAAAAAAACTCGATTAACATGTTATAAGTATAATAAGCATGAGAATAAAAGATTAAATATACTAAAATGTTTAATATACTATTATTTACGAGTAGAAATAAGTCTAAATATTAAAAAAATTATATCAAACGAAATAATACTGATTAAATATAAACAAATTTTATGCATCAACCGTGAAATTTTTTAAAGCTATCTTAAATATAATTATATTTAACCGTGTTATCAAGTTTCTATAATTATATATTTTTCTACAATATTTTAAATATAATTATATTTTTTTTGTTCAGTTTAGTCTTAAAATTTATAATTAACCCGAAATTGACTCATATTTCTTTATAATTTTTATAATTTAGTTCAATATTTTAAATATAATCGTATTTTGTTTAATTTAGGCAAAAGTTCATTTTAACCTAAAATTAACCCCAATTTATTTCTAATTTTTATAATTTAGTCTAATATTTTAAATATAATTATTTTTTTGTTCAAATCAATCTAAAAATTTTTTATTTAACCCGAAATTAACCTCACTTTATTTCTAACTTTTAATAATTAGTCGAATATTTTTAATATGCTGATATATTTGTTCAATTTTGTTATCAAAATCTTTACTTAACCCACAATTTACCCCTACTACTTTAATTTTTTTTTAAATTTAATCCAATATTTTAAATATAATTATATTTTTTTGTTTATTTTAGTCCTAAAATCTAAATTTAACCCGAACTTGAATCATGTTTCTTTGTAATTTAATCCAAAATTTTAAATATAATCGTATTTTTGTTCAATTTAGTCCAATAAGGGTCAATTTCGAGTTAATTTTTTTTAAAAAGGTAAAATTTAATTTTATTGAGGTCAATCTTTGACCTAAAACTTAAATATGCGCCTCATTAAAAAAAACCTACCGGAGGAAAAAGGGTGCAACATATCTAAGTTGGTAGTACATATAACCAGGGCACACTAACAACACGAAAATCACAAATCAAACAAACTAGAGTACTCCATCCTACCATTACAGTTCCCAACTCTATTGTAATTCCGCAAGCCTACTGTTTGCACTCTTTTTAGAAGAATATCCCGCCCTGTGATAGCTCACCTTTGGTCCTGCCTTATTACTCTTAGATCTACTGCCCTTGATAGACCCCTCTTCTCTTGGTATAAGACGTATTTCCCAATTAACAAAATATTCTGGATTATACCTTTGAACACCATTCTTGATCCAATGCACTACATTACTACTATCGCACTCTATGATTAGGAATTTTGATTGGCCATATCATACATTTTTTAACATTGCTAATACTCAGGGGGAGACCAGCTGCATCTAAAGAAATTTTCCTAAGCTTACAATGTTCGAAATATGAGGAAAAAGACTCCACCATTTAGCTCTTCCCCACCTGTGAGATTGAACACCTCATCCTTGTCGGCTGTTTTGTTTCTAAAAACAATATCGTTTCGAAAAAGCCACAAAGTCCAAATCATCATCCATTATGCATATTGTCCTAGAAGGTCATCAAATTACACGGCTTACTGGGGATGACAAAATTTATATCCCACAAACACCACCATTTCTGCCAAATCTGCCCAGAAAACTTGCATTCACAAAAGATATTATTTAAAGTTTCATTTGAATTTTAGGACTAAATAGAACAAAAATATAATAATTTTTAAAATATTTAACTAAATTATACAAATTATAAAGTAGTAGAAGTCAATTGTGGGTTAAATAAAAATTTTGAGGACTAAATTGAACAAAAATATCAACATATCAAAAATATTGGACTAATTCATAAAAATTAGAAAGAAATTGAGGTTAATTTCGGGTTAAATAAAAAAAATTTGGATTGAATTGAAAAATATAATTATATTTAAAATATTAGACTAAATTATAAAAATTAGAAATTTAATTTTAGGTTAAAAGTGATTCTTCATTAAATTGAACAAAAATATGATTACATTTAAAATATTAGACTAAATTATAAAAATTATAAAGAAATATGGGTCAATTTCGGGTTAAGAATAAATTTTCGGACTAAACTGAACAAAAAAATATACTTATATTTAAAATATTAGACTAAATTATAAAAATCATAAAGTAGTAGGGATAAATTGTGAGTTTAATAAATATTTTAATGAAAAAATTAAAGAAAAATATTAGACTAATTTATAAAATAGTAAGAATCAATTATAAGTTAAATAAAGATTTTGATAACTAAATTAAATAAAAATATCAGCATATTAAAAATATTACAAAAATTTATAAAAATTAGAAAGTTGGGTCAATCCAGGTCAAATAAAGATTTTCAAAATTAAATTAAACAAAAATAAAATTTTTATAGACTTAGCTCAAATTTATTTGCCCTTTAAAATAAGTCAGCTACTTTTTTTGTGTTTAATAGTAAAATATGGCGCGTTTAGGTTTACCTTTAGACAGAGGTTAATAAGAAAGAGCAATTAAAGTCGCAATTAAAATTTAAGAGGCAACGTCCAAAATGATATTTCAAAGAGTAGTTGGGTATTTTACATATAGCTAACGCGCCATTAAGCCTATAAAAAATTTAAATATTTCATAAAACATTAAAACTCTGCCTAACCTAGCAGTAGGGTATAAAGTATAATAAAAGAGAGCTTCTTAAAAAACACGTGAAGCAAATAAAACAAAATTAAAATGATAACCTTAATTTCCTTCAAATTACAATTACATAGGAAGGAACATGGATTTAGAGCCATTGATCAAACTATATTACAAATAAAGTCTCTCAAATCCTCTCTTCAAAAATAATAAAAGGGAACCCTAGCAAAGAGCAAGAAACCACGTCGTTTTCAATCCCCGCTAGAAAATTCTTACGCAAGGAAAATCCCACCCCAGAAAATAAAAAACCCAACAAATTAACACCCTTTTTTTAATTAGTTTTGTATTTACAATCCAAACACTAACGAGTTTTAATCCCAGTAATTTATCATCTCCCTCTCTCTTTCTGCTGTTTTCTCGTATCAAAACTTTGTTATAATTTAAGCCACGGCGGAGATGCTGCGATTGCGGTTATCTCGGTTGAGACAATCGAAGCCCTCGATGCGTACCGCCACCGGTGTCTGCCCGAATTTCGCCCTCACGCAACCTCCTCCCATTGATGATGGTGAATAGGGCGGAGCCGGATATGTTAGCTGCGCCGTATCGCTGTTGAAACGGACATCTTGGATCAAAGGGTTCGCCGACCTACTCGGTGGGGATCCACAGAAATACGGCGGCGATGAAGCCATTTGGTTGATGGATTCTTCAACCCCATATCCTCCCTGTAAATCAATTAAAAAATCAAGCTCAAATAAAAATAGAAATTAAAGCCCAGAAACATTTTTTAAAACAAAAACTGGGGGAAATTGAATTTACCCTGGAGAGGATTATATCGAGAAGATCTGTACCAACATCGGAATCCGCCATCTCACTCTGATAACTAAGATTTTAAATAAAAAATTAATAATAAAAAATTAAAAGAAGAAAATAATCAGAAAATAAAAGGGAGGGGGCTTACTTGGTAAGCCATCTGAAGGTACGGATTGGCTTAGGGCAAACCACAGAATCAAATCCTCTCTCTTCAAACCTTTCCATGGCGTTGGTGTTCATTTATACTCCTTTAATTTTATTTTTCCAGACAAATAAAAGATCTGAACACCAAAAAAGCCTGTCCAAGAACAAAATCCAAAACAAAATGAGATCTAAGCAGAGAAAATAACAAAAAAAAACAAAAGAAAGAAAGATCTGGGTATTTTTCCAGACTAACCTAAGGATTTAAAGGAAGAGAGATTTGTGTGGAATCAGAGAGAGAGAGAGAGAGAGAGAGAGAGAACAAATCTGGGTTTGAGATTTTGAGAGAGGAAAAGTTTCAAGAGAGATGGAAACAAAGGATTGGGCTGAGTATTCATAGATAGAAAGTGACGGAGGGTGGATTAGGGTATGGGCGAACTGATATTGATTTGATGTGAGATTGGTTGGTATTCGCCGTTTGATTTGAGTGGAACAAGAATGGATGGTTGATGATTGCTTTACGGGAAAGTCAAAGGTATGGTTGGGATTTGGAGCTCAAATGGAATCTGATGAAGATTTTGATTCTGAGACACACATCAAAATATCAATCAATCAATCTAAATTTTCTTTTCTTTTTTAAATTCGGTGATTTGCATATTTTATCCGTCTGATGCATGCACGTTTCTTATTTTAATTATTTTCCTTAATAAAATTGATTATTTTTTGTCAGAGAAATGAAGTTGTTTTTGAATGGCAAATGGCTCCCTTTCCAATTTCCATATGATATTTTTACTAGAATTTAAAATTGGTCAAATTCCACCGTTAGTCATTGGTTTTCTAATCCGGACAATTTTAGTAACTATATTACGTGGATTTAAGGTGATTAAATGAATTTGATCAAAAAAAAGGTGATTAAATGAAGAATGTAATTAAATTTATAGTTTACGTATAATATTAGGTCTGATAATAGAATTTAACTAATCAAATTTAATAACTATTATTTGAGACATGTTTAAAATATCAAAAATTGAAAAATACATTAACTTATAGAATTTTTTACGTAATAAATTTTTAAGTACAATTACAAACTAGAATTGGAGCAAGTAAATGTGTTCAATTACACTCAACGAGGTCCACTTCTTACTCAAATATACTTTGTATATAATTATAAATAATGATATATATATTGTATATATTTGAGTAACAATAGTATAGTAAGAAATTGTGTGAATGAATCAACTTGAATTAGTAGGGTTGTCTTATAACGGGTGTCTGTTGTATTTGATCCAAATTAATTAGTTAATGAGTGAAATACATATAATTATAAAAATGATAAAATCTGAATCGTGAGATGAATTCATGATTAATCTGTTTCAAAATCAACATATTTTTTCTCCTAAAAATTTGGATGTAGGAATGGGATGGGTGGATCTTTTAGATAGTGGATATGGAACAATTATGGTAATTGGTTGTCTCATTTTATTTTTTTATAATTTTAATTCTAATTATAATTTTACTTAGAGAAAAGGAAAATATGGACTATAAGAGAAAAAAGAGACGAACTTTTAGTGGGTCAAGAACCGATAATTAAAAAAATATGATAAATTAAAGATAAATAGCTTGGCCAACTGACCGAACGTAGTTGTTCCATTTTACTTCACTGTTAAAAACGTAAAAATGTGGTATGCAAAATGTCTCTTAATTCTTTTATGTTTTGAGAAAAGTGAAAAATGTTCTAGTTTTATACTTATATATTCATATAGAGCAAACACAATTGTCCGATTTGCTAAGTTACTCATCTTTGTTCTTTCATATTCTCTTTAAGTCATGAGTTTTAGACTCACTAAGAGCATTCATCTTCCTTCCTCAAAGTTTATTCCCCGCTCTTTAGGTAGAATTAGGATTAGATTTAGTATTTGTAAAGAAAAAAATGTTTACACATTTAATTTCCTGTAGAAATATTATAAAGAACAAACAAAATTCAAATAAAGAATATTACATAACTAAGATAAATATATTCGATTTTCATTGAGGTGATAGTGATTTTTAAAGATTACATCTCTATAGTTGGACTAGATGGATGATCAGAGACGGATGAATATGAAAGCCAGGGGAGCGCTGACGCTTCTAAATTTTTAAAATCTTAAAATTTAACCCTTTGAAAATTTAAAAATTTTAATTTTCTCCTACAAAATTTTAAAACTCTTTTCAAAATTTTGAATATTTTTAGTTAAGTCCTCTTTTATTTTAAAAAAAAATTAAAAGGAAAAGGCTGCAAATGCAAAGAAAAAAATAAAAGGGAGTGATACGATGAAATTTGAAATAACTAAAACCCAAAATAAGTCATGAGAGTTAATTAGAAGTAAAAATATACTAAATGTGTGGAGATATTTATCTATTAAACCTCGTATTTTAATTTGTTCAGGCTTTGCCCCCTATTTTATTGTTGAACGGTGATAAATCTGACTTTAGGTTAACCAAACGTTAAACAAAAGAAGAAGAAGAGGCTTTGATTATTCGAAAGAGAAATACATAGAGGAAAAAAAAGAATTGTATTTCTTAATGAAAAAGGATGTAGGCCGGGTAAAAACAACACAGGCCAGGGTCGGGTACCCTTTTGTTTATATAGTCGAAATAACAGCCACAAGTTGGTTATTATATTAACCAATCTGTTACTATAAAATGGGCTCCACACCAAAATGGCCTTACTGGCTTAAACAGAAAAAACCAATCAGCCTAACATCCAATTTGCTCAACATTCCCCCGGTGCCCTCCCACTCTCTACACTTGGGAGATTAGTCGTCAAACGAGCAGACACAAACTTTGCCGCTAAACAGCCGGAAGTAAGCTTTAGAGAGAGGTTTTGTGAGGCCATCCGCCACCTGATGCTCAGTAGGTACATAATTAACTTGGACTTGCTAGTCAGCAACCTTATCGCGAACAAAATGGACATTTAATTCAACGTGTTTGGAGTGAGAATGAAACACTGGATTAGCAGAAATAGCCACAACACTCGAGTTATCACTCCAAACAACAGGAGGATTGTAGACACAAACACCTAGATCATGCAACACAGAACGAACCCATGTGACCTAGGAGACTGCATCTGTAATGCCTCGATATTCAGCTTCTGAGGTGGATCGAGAAATAGATTTTTCTTTCTTTGAGCTCCAAGCAACTAGGAAATTATCAACATAGACACAATAGCCCGTCGTGGAACGGCGATCATCAAGATTAGCACCCCAGTCTGCATCCGCAAAAGCAACAACTTGACCAACACCCATATCAGAAGCAGTGAACCTAAAACCATAGTCAATAGTGCCCACCAAGTACCTAAGTATCTGTTTAACAACAGCAAGATGAGCCTCACAAGGACGATGCATGTACTGAGCCACTCGATTGACACTAAAAGCAATATCTGGGCAGGTGTGACAGACATATAAGAGAGCTCCCACTAGACTTCGATATTCATATGGATCAGCAAGAGGACTGCCAGCATCATGAGTTAGTTTAGACGAGGACACCACTGGGGTAGGTGATGGATTAGTTTGAGCCATCTTGGCTTTCTCCAACAATTCCAACACAAACTTCTTTTGGCTAAGGAACAAGGAGTCATCAGATCGAGACGCAGCAATGCCAAGAAAGAAGGACAAGTCACCAAGATCCTTCAATGAGAACTGAAGATGCAGCTGATGGATCACCTCCTCAATCGCAGCATCGGACGAACCAGTGACAATAATGTCATCAACGTACATAAGGAGATAAGTGAACGCTGAGTTATCATTTCGAACAAACATGAACGTATTAGCTGCAGACTTTTTAAACCCGAGAGAAACAAGATGGTCACGCAGCTTGGTGTACCAATTGCGAGGAGCTTGTCGCAATCCGTACAAGGCTTTCTTTAGGGAGCAAACTAAAGAACTGCCATCAAAAGCAAACTTCTCAAACTCGAGGGGCTGTTGTATAAAGACTTCCTCACCAAGATCGCCATTGAGGAAGGCGTTATTTATGTCAACCTATCGCAATTTCCATTTGTTAGAAACAACCAAATAGAGTAGAATATTAAGGGTAAAAAATCGAACAACGAGACTAAAGGTAGCACTAAAGTCCTGTCCAGGGATTTGTGAAAAGCCTTTGGCCACCAAACGAGCCTTGTAGCGTGACACCGAACCATCGAGATTATGTTTGACCCGAAACAACCATTTGCAACCAACAACACGTCTACCTTCTGGAAGAGATACAAGCTCCCACGTGCTATTTTGAATAAGAGAATTGTACTATGAAAGGACGGCTTCCTTCCAAGCTGGAGATGACATGGCTTGCTCAATCGAGTTAGGGACCATATCAACACCCAAGGTGATCGAGTGCAACTTAGGCTTGGAAATACCCTTTTTGCTTCTCGTTAGCATTGAGTGAACATTGCGATTTTCACATGATGAGGCACAATCGCAAGGAGTATCAGAGATAGAGGATACATGAGGGGCTTCATCAGCATTCATAGGGAATGTACACACATCACCCGAGCCAACAGGATCAACAGAATCATCATCCAATAGCAAGTTGTCCTGGAAAACAGCATCACGAGAGGGTAAAGATGAGCCAACACCACCAGCTTGTACACTCGACTCAACATTGCCACCAGAAGTGAGAGAATGAGAGATATCAGCAGGGGAATTGGGAGGAGAGGATACTGGGTCAACAAGACTCATACCAGAAGAGGTAGCACTAAAAAGGGCACTCGAAGCACAAGGAGTCACACCAGGGGACGAGGTAGATGGAGTCAGGACATGAGGGACAATCAGCAGGGATGGAGACTTACAAGGCAGCGCAGGTGAAACATCCTGAGAAGCAGTGGTCACTTTATCCGCAAATAGAAACACAAACTCGTCAAACACAACGTGACGAGACACTACAACCTTGCCCTAAGGAGTAAGACACTGATAACTTCGATGTTGCATACTGTAGCCGAGAAACACACACGCCTGAGATCGAAAGTCCAACTTATAACTTTGAAAAGGGCGCAGATGAGGATAGCACCTACATCCAAAAACAAGAAGAAGAGTATAGTCAGGCTTGCGAGCAAATAATCGTTTAAAAGGACTCAGGCCATCTAGAACACGAGTTGGGAGGCGATTGATCAGATGAACTGCAGTGACCACTGCATATGACCAGTACTTAAGTGGCAGAGATGCTTGACTAAGCAATGTGAGGGCTATCTCCACAACGTATCGATGCTTCCGCTCCACAACATCATTCTACTCCGAAGTGTGTGGGCAGGTCACACGATGCATAATTCCAATCTTAGCGAGAAGAGTGGATATGTTCCAAAACTCGCCACCCCAATCACTCTGTAACTCTTTAATCATTGCACCAAACTGAGTTAGAACCATTTGGGAAAACAACTTAAAAGCATGAAGGGCTTGAGACTTATCCTTTAACAAGTAAAGCCAAGTGTGCCGTGTGCACGCATCAACAAAAGAAATATAGTAAGAGTACCCAGTCGACGTAACATGAGTAGGCCCCCAGAGGTCTGGAAATACCAACTGGAAGGGCTGATCATAAACTGTGGACGAGTCAGAGAAAGGCATTTTGTGACTCTTACCAATTTGACGTGCAAAGCAAAGTTTATGTTTATTAAACTCCAAATCAACAGAAACATTACAGTGTTGAAGAACTTTGGCTAAGATCGTATGGGTAGGATGCCCTAGCCTGCGATGCCAAGTTTCATACGCGCTGCACTTAGAACAATTCAAGTGAGCTTCAGTATTATTCACAGATGAAAAAACATTAGAAAAAGAATAAAGTCCATCAATCTCAACACCACGCAGCAACACCTCCCCCAGATTCTTCATCTCGCACCATGCAGTGCCCAACATGAAACTCAAAGTAAACATTGTTGTCTCTAGCACACTTGGAAACCGAGATCAAGTTTTTAGTGATTTGTGGTACAAGTAAGAGATTACGCAAAGATAAATCGCGAGAAGAAGAATGAAGAACATAAGAACCAATCTTACTTATGGACAAGCCCTTACCATCACCAATATGAAGCTTGTCTGGACCAAAGATGTCAGAGCACTGATTCATAGCAAACTCATCCAGCGTCACATGATGGGAAGCTCCTGTGTCAGCAAACCATTGTCCCGAGTGACCAGAGGCACTGGATGAAGCAACATGAAGGCAAGAAAGGCAGTTGGAGTGACCCGTGGGAGATGTAGAAGCACTAGAGAAGGATCGGGAAGTAGCAGGCAGTGGTTCACCAAACGAACACACATTAGCAGTGGTAGCACCATCAGAATCCTGAGATCGATAGAGACTAGCAGACACGCCTGGAAAATTCTGATCAAAGCGTCAAAAACACCTGCCAATAAGGTGACCCATCTTGCCACACAATTGGCACTGATAGCGATTTCTATTGCGACCACGACCACCGTTATTCTGTCTGCCACTAGTAGAAGTTTGAGGCCTATAAGGTCGTTGATTAAATCCCCCACTGAACTGTTGCGAGCCACTATTGGCAGAGGAAGCAACTTGAACTGTGTGAGCACTCATGAGAGTGGAGAGATTGGAATCAAAGATCCCTTGATGAGCCTCCGCGTCAAGAAGAATGGCCGTGACATTATCAATGGAGAACACCTCGCGACTAGTTGTCATAACCGCTACGAACGGCTTGTACCCCGATGAGAGACCACTGAGAATAGTGGCAATGTGTTCAGTTATCGACACAAGACTCCCACAAGAAGCGAGAGCATCACAGATCTCTTTCACCTTCGATAGGTACATACGCATACTCAAGTCTCCCTTACGAACTGAGCGAAGTTTGAAGTGCAAACTCATAATCGTGGTGGTAGACTTACTACTGAAAGATTCCAGAACAATCGCCCAAATTTCGGCAGTGAATTCAGCACCAACGAAATCAGTCAAGAGATGGGGGCTCATCGTTGACAGAAGCCACGATGAGAGTGCACTATCCTGGGCAATAAAGATTTCATACGCGTCGTTTGGAGCTTCAGATCCATCGGACTGACGAATCGTGGCCAGTGGCGCCTTGCGAGTCCCGGTGAGAAAACCCTTAAGACGATGGCTCATCACGGGGAGAAGGACTTGGTGTTTCCAGACCAAAAAATTACTCTCATCAAGAAGGATATTCACCTTTTTGCTGGTAAATACCGGACTAGATCTCATCGGCGAATCATCAGCAACATCACTAGAAGACAGATCGATAGCGTTCGGCATCGCAGAAAACACAACATAAGGCACAAAGAGAGAGTAACCAAATCGGACCGGCACCCCGCAATATCAGAGTGGGCGACAGAGACGTGACGGAGCAGGACGGCTGGTGAATGATACCATGTTGAACGGTGAAAAATCTGACTTTAGGTTAACCAAACGTTAAACAAAAGAAGAAGAAGGGGCTTTGATTATTCGAAAGAGAAATACAGAGAGGAAAAAAAGAATTGTATTTCTTAATAAAAAAGGATGTAGGCTGGGTAAAAACTACACAGGCCAGGGTCGGGTACCCTTTTGTTTATATAGCCGAAATAACAACAACAAGTTGGTTATTATATTAACCAATCTGTTACTAGAAAATGGGCTCCACACCAAAACGGCCTTACTGGCTTAAACAGAAAAAACCAATCAGCCTAACATCTAATTTGCTCAACATTGATTATTTATATTTTGCTTCTCTAAATTTGATTTATGACTGTTCATATTATGGATAAGAATAATGTTATTTATCTTAAGTGACTTGTGTTTGAATATTAAAAAAACAGTGACATAAAAATAAAAAATATATAGGAGCGTCCACGGGCATAGATTTCCACATCCAGTCAGCAAACTGTGAGAAGCAAAAGACGAAAAATAATAATAAAAACAGTACAGTATAAAATAATAATTTGAAGTATATACGTATATTAACATTTATATAAAATATATAAAATAGATCAACTGTGGAGAATGATGAGACGGGACGAGTGGAATTTTTATTGGTTCGACTATAAAATGTTTCTACAAGCGTCTTAATTTCATAGTTTAGGGTTTTAGTATATATGTTTAGAATTTAGACTTTATGATTAGAATTTAGGTTTTAGAGTTTAAATTTATTGTTTAGGGTTAGAGTTCATGTTTTAGGTAATATGGTTATGGATTCATATTTTAACTTATAAACCCTAAATTTTAACAATAAACTCAAAATTTTATCAACAATCCTTAAATTCAAAACTATTATACTTAAACGCTTAAACCCTAAAGGAAGTCGCTAAACCCTAAAACTAAAGTGCTTACGTCAACAAAGTTTCCACAAGCGCTTGTTCATGGAATAATTATCTTTTTACAAAGGATTATATATAATTTCATACACGGGTGATAGAAACTTTTTGTTTCTGCAATCGCACTAATTTTAGGGTTTACGGTTTAGAGTTTATAAATTTTAGTGTAAGTGTTTAGAATTTAGAGTTTAGAGTTATAATTTAGGGTTTAGAGTTAAGAATTAGGTTTTAGGGTAATATGATTAGAGATTTATGTTTTAACCTATAAACCCTAAACCTAAAATTCTATTAACAACCTTTAAATTCAAAACTACTACACTTAAACCTTTAAGCCTTAAATAAAATTCTTAAACTCTAAAAATAATTCTACGAGATTATTAAAGAATACTTACCCTTTTACAAATATGTCATACAAAATAAATTTCATCTAAATTCGACCAGATCCCAAAATTTAAACGACAACTTGATCCACTGCATTACAAAATTAAATTTAAAAAAATTAATTCTATTAAATCAGATCGGACCGAACCGAGTTTTTAAAATTTTTAATCGTCTCTAATTAAGTGTGTGTTGAATGGAAGGAGATATGATTGCATCAATGTATGATGGTACAGGTACCAAAAGGCAGAGCATTATCAATTTGATGATCATGTCCGTACGGTAAAAAATCTACTAATGCAATATTTTATCACATTCATAATATAAAATCAATAAAAATATTTTTATGCGAAAAATGTGTATTTTTAAATAAATTCATTTTAAAAAAACAGTTAATACTAAATGGTTATATTTGAGTAATAAAAGAATTTTATATACATTTATCAGTCTCATATATATATATATATAAAAGGTTAAATGAATTATTTTTCCTTCGAGTTCGACTCAAATTAGCTATGTTGTTTCTCGTGCGAAAACGCGTTCAATTAGGTCATTCATTTCGCACATTGCAGCAACTTAGCCCATTGACCAACGTTGACTATTAAAGTGATGACGTGGCAGTTAACAATGATGATGTGGCAGTCAATAGTGATGATGTGACAGTCAACTGTGCTGACGTGGTGGTCCACGATGTTGACGTGGCAGTGCATGTGTGATGATGATGTGACAGAGGGGCTGAATTGATTTTTTAAACCAAATTCGAGGGCGTAATTGAATTTTTTATCGAGTTCAGAGAGATAATTCATTTTAGTTGAAAGTTTAATAACTTTATTTAATATTTAAGCTAAAAAATAAGAAATTATTAAAATTTTGAAAATGGATAAATAACTTGTTTAAATTTTAAGTTGATTTAATCGATTTATTTAATTTTTGAATAAAATTAGATAAATAATTTGATTTTTCAAGTAAAGCTTTTACAAATGGATGTAAATATCGATTGAGTTCTTGATAATTTTAAAATAAGCAAAGTGAGAACTCTTAAAAAATCAAAATATTTTTTGATTTTAAAAAATCCATAAACTTAATAAAAATATTTAAAAATATATTAAAAATAAAACTAATATAATAAATAAAAACGTATTAGAGATTAAAAATGATAAAATATAAATATAAACAATTCTAAAATGTTTATAAAATATTAAAAATCGAACACTTTTATTAAAAAAGTCTTTCACTTCGTCAGTCTGAGTATTACCATTTGTTAAATAAATTTTCAATGGAATCAACCTTGTATTAAAGTAACAATAAAATTAAAATTACTTTAACTTTCTATAATGGACGGAAACCCTAGCGGGAACCCTAAGGAAAACTCTGGCAAGCAAGCGTTAGATGGTGTTGTTGGTTTGTATGATGGACGACCGTTGGACACTTATCCGCAGATAGGGCGACTGACAGTCCTTGAACGACCTAGTGGTCATGTTGCTGAAGAATATCAACATGTGGCAAAGAAAGGAGACAGTGAGAGGAAGATATTGGGGTTATAGAAATGGACGCTGAGTTGGTTGATTATCTAAGCATTGGTCATGTCGCTGGGGTTGAGGTGCTAGCTGTATCTACACAGGATGGAGGAAAGGAGTCGACGGGCGACCCTGGTGGGAAGGAGAAGGCATCATATGCAAGCATGGCAGTAAAGTCTTCTCACATGGAGGATAGGTCTTGAGCTGACTTTAATTCTGCAATGGACGATGTAGTGGTGAGGGATGATGATTGCATTGTAGATGAATCTGGTGTGATTCCATCGATTAAATTCTCGGAGATGGTTCATGATCAAATTGACCAGAGTATGCATAATGTGATCATTGTTCGTCTTTTAGGATGGTTTATAGGTTATGGTACACTGCTGAATAGGCCACATGCTCTTTGGAAACCATTAGGGGAGATTCAGTTGATTGATTTAGATAACAATTATTTTTTAGTTAAGTTTGCGGACTAAAGGGATTATGCGATAATGTCCACGGATGGACCGTAGACGATCTACGAATGCTATTTGACGGTCCAGCCTTGAAGCCATTCCTTCTCAACATCAGAGAAACATCTGACACGCGTGATTGTGTGGGTTCGGCTGCCAGGCCTTCCTTATCGTTATTACTGTAAATCACTTTTTCGGAGGATTGTTGGCATCATTGGGCAGGTTATTCGGGTGGATTACAACACTCGAGCTGGGGAACGAGGCAAGTTTGCGAGATTAGCGGTCATGGTCGATCTGAACAAACCCTTAAAATCCTATATTGGTATTGATAATTTTGTTCAATGGTTGGAGTATGAGGGTCCCCAATAGATTTGTTTCCAGTGCGAGATTTATGGGCATTCTAAAGAGGAATGCGTGGCTGGTAAGGAGAAGACAGTGGCTACTAAAGTAGATGATGGTGTGCCTGTGCCGAAGGTAGGAGATGATGGTAAATCTTCTGACCTATATGGACCATGGATGGTAGTCACGTATAGGAGCGATGCAATAAACAAGTTGTGACACATGGAAAGGGTGTTGTCTCATCTGGGACTCATGATGTGGGTTCACAGTTCGTAGTTTTAGGAAGTGATGTTGAGGTTATAGATGTGGAAGATAGTCAGAATCCGAGTAGGGATGCAGAGTTAGTTGAAACTGTTAGCGGTGGTAACAAGAACAATGATTTGGCGGCGACGGGTCTGAGTATCTTGGTTGAACGGAAGAAGAATGAGGCGTACTTAGCTTCTAATCTAGAGAAACGGTCTAAGGCCAGTAAGTTAAAGTCTGGGGGTGGAAAGGGTATTGAGGTGATCTCCTTAGTAGAAGGGTCGCAAGTTGAGGTGTCGGAGCATAGAATGGCGTCGATTTCTGGTAGTCACAAGGCTTTTATGGTACGATATGGTTCTGTCGAGGGGAAAGGATCCCAATAGGTAAGGGGGCATGCACGAGTAGATAAGTGAAAGAAAATAAAGGGTTACGCGTACGGAAAACTACAGGTTTCCGTCCACTGTCTCTTACAACACTTACGAAATGGTTACCTAATGTCTCTAATATTATTAATGTGGAGGCTGGTTGGGTACTCAAGGATTTGGATCCGGAAGATAAATCCATGCACGCGGAGAACACTCATGTGGTGACTAGTATGGTCGTTCCAGCTTTGAATGTGAATCAGGGTGAGGTTGAGGCTACTATGGCTGACGGTGAAGGGGATGGCATCCCCCCGCATTAACACGTCTTTCTTGTTTCGACAGTATAATGATTACACTCTTTTAGAATTGCCAAGGTGCTGCGAGTGCTTCTTTCCGTCGATACTTTAGGTATTTTACTCATGGTAATAATGTTCAAATTGCTTTTTTATTTGAAACATGTGTTAATGGCTTTGGTGTAGATAGAGTAATTGGCCGTCTTGGTTTTCTGAATTCCTTTCGTGTTGAAGCGCAAGGATTCAACGGTGGGATATGGTTACTGTGGAATGAGAGAATTGATATGAAGGTTCTTCAGGTGTTGTCTCAATTCCTTAATTGCAAGTGTCGTCTGGTGAATGTTTCTGAATGGGTTCAAGTTACGGCAGTCTTTGAGAGTTTTTCAGCTAGTCGGAGGAAGCGTTTGTGGGGCCCCTTAGCTAGTTTGTACCCGGGATACGACATGCCTTGGCTTGTTGGAGGGGACTTTAATGCTATTCTAAACAGTAAGGAGCGTTTGGGTGGCTCATCTCGTACTTCCGGCATTAGCTTCTTCTTTACAGATTTTGTGTTTGATACAAGTTTACTTGACATGAGATATGTTGGTTTTGATTTTACTTAGAGGGGTGGTTATCTCTATCAAGGATTAGATCGTTGTTTTATGAATATGGCGTGGTTTGATGAATTTCCGTTATCTAAAGTTGAGCACTTGGAACGTGTTGGATCAGATCATTGTCCCATTTTGTGTCATTCTCTTAGCCAAACCATTCATGATCAAAATCGCCCGTTTCGTTTTATTGCAGCTTGGCAAGAGCACCATGGGTTTAGTGATATGGTGTCATCGAGTTGGAGGGAGGATGCTAGTTTGGCCGAGAATCTACAAGAATTCTAGCGAAGGATTGTGATATGGAATAAGGAAGTCTTTGGTCATATCGAACAACGAAAGAGAGTCTTGTTGGCTAGGCTGTGTGGAATTGATAGGAAATTGTAGCAAGGTCCTTTTTTGTCGAATTTAGATGATAAACTCAAGGGGGAGTTAGATGTTCTACTTGCACAAGAGGAATCACGTTGGTTCCAGAAATCGAGATCGAAGTGGGTCGAACAAGGGGATTGGAATACACGGTTTTTTCATTTTTCTACTCTTGCACGCTGGCGGGCCAATTTGATCTCGGGTCTCAAGTTGGATGATGAGGAATGTTGTACGAATTAGGATGTTTTGAAAGAGATGGTAGTGAGGTACTTTCACATCTCTTCACATTTTCTAAGGTAGCCGAGGGTTCATATGGTCTGAGGGGTCTTTTTCCGGAGCTATCAACCATTGTTAAGGAGGATATTTCTTTCCCAATTTCGGATGAGGAAATTCGAGGAGTATTTTTTGGCACGAGTCCTTTAAAAATGCCGGGTGTGGATGGTCTACATGCCTCGTTTTACTAAAACAATTGGAGTACTGTTGGTAAAAGTGTTTGCCAGTTGATCTGAGGTATTTTTTAGTCCAATATGGTACCAGAGAAGCTAAATCGCACGCTCGTGGTGCTTATTCCTAAAGTCCCGGTTCCAAGCAAATCAAGCCAATTTAGGCCTATCAGTCTGTGCTCGGTGGTGTATAAAGCGGTGACCAAGATTATTGTCAATCGTATCAAGCCTTATCTGTCAAGTTGTGTTTCACGTAATCAGACAAACTTTATCCATGGTCGCTCGATCACTGATAATATCATCGTTGCTTAGGAAGTAATTCATTCGATGTGTCGCAAGAAAGGGGCACGTGGATGGATGCCACTCAAAATAGACTTGGAGAAAACATATGACTACCTTCAATGGCCTTTTATTAAGGATACACTAGAAGATATTAGGATTCTGAGTTCTATTCGTTAGCTAATCATGGCATGTGTCTCTTCTGTGTCCTCTCAGATCATTTGGAATGGTTCGGTGACACGTAATTTCTATCCGACGAGGGGTATCCGTCAGGGGATCCTATTTCGCCCAATCTCTTCGTACTATGTATGGAGCGTCTAAGCCCGGTGATTCAAAAAGAGGTATTTGTTGGTCGGTGGAAACCATTTAAAATGTCTTCTAGTGGTGTGGGTGTTTCCCATTTGTTTTTCGCGGACGATATGTTCTTGTTTGCAGAGGCGTCAGTTACTCAACTTGCGGTTTTGTGTCGAGTTCTCGAGGAATTTTGTAGTGCTTCTGGACTGAAAGTAAGTATTGCTAAGACAACTATTTATTTTTCTAATAATACATCAGCAGGACTACGCGATCAGATTAGTGGTGGATTCAGAATCACCGAGGTTTCGAATATGGGTAAGTACTTGGGTGTACCTCTTATCCACAAAAGGGTTACAAAGGCTTCTTACCGGTATCTGATTTAGAAGGTACAAGATAAACTTTCAGTTTGGCGAGCCAAGGCTCCCTCTCTTGCAGGACGAGTTGTCTTAGCCAAGGTTGTTCTTGCTGCCATTCCTTCGTATACAATGCATTCGATGTATATTCCGAAGGGTGTGTTAGCTGAAATTGAACGTATTATCCGAAGATTTATTTGAGGAAGTTCTTTGGGTGGTAGTGAAGGACATTTGGTGAATTGGAGTGATTTATGTTTACCCATGGATAGGGGATGACTTAGCTTTAAGCAGCTTCACTCTCAAAACGACGTCTTCTTGATGAAACTCACCTATCAATTGCTTACAAAAAGGGACCAGCTTTGGGTCCAGTTAGTGTGTGCCAAGTACAAGTGGAGCCGTGAGGATCCTGGTCCTATGTTGCGTAGTAACTGTTCTCGTCTATGGCGTGGGGTGTATCTTGGGTGGGATGATGTAAGGAGACACATCACATGGTAGTTAGGGGATGGAAAAAGAGTCTAACTTTGGTCTGATCTGTGGCTAGGGGACGTGGGTGCATTGCGTGACTACCTCTGACTAGGGGTGGTTGTGGGTGATGAGGAGACTCGAGTGGCAGATGTGGCATGAATTTGAGAATTGTGTCCCGTTGGAGATGCTGCTACGCATATAAGCTTTAAAGCCACCTATTTTGCCAATATCGGATATGCCAAGTTGGAGACCCACCACGAATCGCCAATTTACGGTTAGATTAGCGTATCAGATCAGAGCAGGGATTCATTTTGGACCTACCAAACTTGTTTGGAGAGCAATAAACAAGTTTCATGGTTTTCCTCGAATCAAGTTTTTTCTATGGTTGTTATGCCATGGGAAAGTGTTAACAAATGCCGAACGAGTTCACCGACATTTGGCGATTGATGGATCTTGTAGTATATGTGGTGCGGCTTTGGAGGATATCAATCATGTGTTACGGGATTGTGTAGTATCTAGGGTGATTTGGGAGCAACTCATTCGTGCGGATATGTTACAGGATTTCTTGGAGATGCCGATTAAGGCCTGGGTATACGCCAACATTACTTCTCTTGCCAACTTTGCAATTGTTCCAACATATTGGGGTATATTGTTTGGCTCTCTAGTGTGGAACTTATGGAGGCGACATAATGATTGTATTTTTGGCTCTAGTGAGAATTTTTGAGAGCCGATTATTGCTGCAAGTTTCTGTCTGCAGAAGGAACAGCTCGTTGGTCACACTGTTACTCGCATCCAGCTTGTGTCGCCAGGTCCTGTTGCACACGAGCTGTTACGTTGGCAGAACCTGCTGGAGGGATGGTGCAAAGTGAACTGCGACGCTGCATGGGATGCGACATCCAGTTTTGCGTCGTGTGGCGGAGCAGTCCGAGATACGACTGGTCATTTGTTAATTGGTTATGTTTGTCAGATTGGTATTTGTACGATCTTAGAGGCTGAATTATGGGGTATATACGAGGGAATATCAGCTGCGTGGTCGATTGGGGTACATAATTTGATTGTGGAAACTGATAGCCTTGATGCGGTCCAGCTTATTAATAGTTCTACGGATGGGATTTCATCATATTCTCTCATCCCATTGATCCTGGATTTTCTACGACGGCTTTGGTCGATCTTTGTGGTGCATGTGAGTAGAGAAGCAAATCGAGTTGCTGATTTCATGGCCAAGGTCCTCCGCTCTAATGATCTGATTTGTCACCAATTTTTCGTTCCCCCTGCTTTAGTTGTGCCTTTGTTACAGTTTGACGCTTCAGATGGTTAGTGTTGTCTAAGGATTATTTTTTTCTTGGTTTTGGCTATTACCTTTGATCGAGCTTGTCTCGTAGTTTTTGTAAATACTTATGTGCACTCTTTTTCCTCCAATTAGGTTTAGGGAGATTTTTTAACGAGGCACATAGTAGTATCCCCTTTTCCTATAAAAAAGTAATAACAAAACTCAAATTTTCTTTTGCTTTTCTACATCAAATTGATGCTCATTAATATTTGATGTAGAAAATTGAAGATTTTTTTTTTGTTTTTTCTACTTTAATACAAGGATGATTCCATTGAAAATATGCTCAATGAATATTAGTAGGCTTAGCATAGCCAGAAACAGACGAAGACTTTTCCGATGGTTATAAATATTTTAAAATTTTGAGTTTTTATATTTATAAATTTTCATATGTTTAATTTTATGTTTTTAGTTAATTTTTTAAATTTATTATAGTATTTTTATTTTTAAATATTTTATGTGTATTTAAATTTAATAATTTATTATTTTTTTGCTTAAAGATTAAGTAAGTTATCGAACTTTTAATTAAAATAAATTATGCTCCTGAACTCGGCAAAAAATTTAATTATGCCCTCAAATTTAGTTTAAAAAATCAATTCAGTCCCTCTGCCACATCATCATCACACATGCACTGCCATGTCATCACAGTTGACTATCACGTCATTATAGTTGACTGCCACATCAGCATCGTTAACTGTCACGTCAGCATTTTAACGTTCAACGTTGGTCAATGGGCTAATTTGTTACAATGTATGAACTGAAAGATCTAATTAAACGTGTTTTCGCGCGATAGACAATATTACTAATTTAGGTCGAACTCGGAGGCAAAATAATCTCTTTAGCCAAAATAAAATCTACTGAGTTAATATTCAATTAATGGATAACACCAATTGAATTATTTCTTTAAACGATAGTATAGAAAATAGTCTATCCAAAATATTTGCCAAACTTCTATTTAACCATTTAATAAATTACTCATTTATCATAAAGTATCAGACTTATTTTTTTAAAATAATTAAAATAAAACGAACAAACGTCCAAAAAACCATATAATAAATTAATATTGCGTTAAAATTAAATAAATGTAAAATTATTTTGAATATAAATATTTAAACCAATACACAAATCAATAAAATTTATATTAAATGGTCCAATTGGTTGATCGACTGTATCAATGCAGAAATGATTGCATTTGATACTTAATGGTCAACAAAAAGGCAGAACATAATGAATTTGATTCCTCCATATAATATAATATAATATAATATAATATAATATAATATAATATAATATAATATAATATAGGGTAAACTACACAGTTGACCACCGAACTATGGGGTTGATGTCAAAATGACCACTATATTATTTTTTGACTCAAAATGACCACACAACTATTTAAATGGTGCCACGTTAGCCACACGCCGTTAAAAAAAACAAAAAAGTTAACGGAACTGTTAAAAAAATTGGTATAATTACACATTTGGTCCTTTATATTTATACAATATATCAATTTAGTCCTAATTTTAATCTAATAAAATAAATTAATTATTCAATAAAACGGTGACACGTGTCACCACCAATTGGAGGTGGAAAAATAAGAGCAACAAACCTGCCCCCATCAAGATTCAAACCCAAAACCTTGGGGAACCAAAGTCTTGTGCTTACCACTGAACCAAACGCCCTTTTGTGCTATAAGGTACACCAATTAATATATGTCTTAATGATTTTAATGCCCAGAAAAACTAAAGTGTTGAAAATGCAATTGGATGGATTCAAACCAAGGACCTTGTGGTCCAAAGTGTATGTGCTTGCCACTGCACCAAGTGTATACCTTGTGATATAAAGTACAACATTTAATATATGTCTTATATAGATTTTAATGCTTGGAAAAAGGAAGGAAATTTGGTTTTAGGAAACTCGAATATAATATTTTTATGATGCATTAAAACATCTAACCCAATTAAATAAATCTAATAATTAAATTAAATTTAAGAATATTTTGTATATATTTTAAACTATAGTTAGTGCACGATTTAAAATAAAAAATTTTAATATTATTATTTTAATATAAAAATCATTTTAAAATTTTTATATTTTAAACTAAATTTAATATATTTTTCAATTCCAGATTTATTTTTATAATTTCACGTATATAATCATTGAATTGATTTTTTAACTTAATTAATAATTTTAATATTTATTAAAAAATTAATTAACTTATTATATATAATTATATTAAAAAATTAAAAAAATATATATTAAATTCATTTAGCGAATTCAAACTCACAAACATAATTTAATATTGTTAACTTTAATTTAATTATTAGATTTATTTAATTGGGTTAGATGTTTTTATGCATCATAAAAATATTATATTCGAGTTTCCTAAAACCAAATTTTCTTCCTTTTCCAAGCATTAAAATCTATATAACACATATATTAAATATTGTACTTTATATCACAAGGTATGTTCTTGGTCCAGTGGCAAGCACATACACTTTAGACCACAAGGTCCTTGGTTTGAATCCATCCAATTGCATTTTCAACACTTTAGTTTTTATGGGCATTAAAATCATTAAGACATATATTAATTGGTGTACCTTATAGCACAAAAGGGCGTTTGGTTCAGTGGCATGCACAAGACTTTGGTTCCCCAAGGTCTTGGGTTCGAATCCTGATGGTGGTAGGTTTGTTGCTCTTATTTTTCCACCTCCAATTGGGTGTGACACGTGTCACCACCTGATTGGAGGTGGAAAATTAATTAAATTAATTAAATAAAAATAATTAAAGACTTCCAATAAGGTGGTGACACGTGTCACCGTCTTATTGAATAATTAATTTATTTTATTAGATTAAAATTAGGACTAAATTGATATATTGTGTAAATATAAAGGACCAAATGTGTAATTATACCAATTTTTTAACAGTTCCGTTAACTTTTTTGTTTTTTTTAACGGCGTGTGGCTAACGTGGCACCATTTAAATAGTTATGTGGTCATTTTGAGTCGAAAAATAATATAGTGGTCATTTTGACACCAACCCCATAGTTCGGTGGTCAACTGTGTAGTTTACCCTATAATATAATATAATATAATATAATATAATATAATGAATTTGATTCCTCCATATAATACTATGCTAATGTATAGTTTATTCTAAGAACAGACATTGATGTCTCATTTGCCTTGCATTTTTCCCACCAGCCTCGTCAACATGTTTCTTCTACACTTTATATAATTAATAAATTATTGGATTTTCTTTCCCCCCCCCCCCCCCCCCCCGAGTTTTCTGTTGAAAATTTTGTCCTTTATAAAGTTTATTTTTGTTGGATTTAGCCTCAGCCTCAAAAATAAAATACAAAACACATCGTAATATTAGCAAATCTCGATATTATCTGTTAAAGGGGTAAATTAAAAAGTCTAAATTTATAGGAGTTGAAAAATAATTTATATATTTTTAGAAGACAAATAGTAATTTTACTTACCTCAACTTATTTTTTTTTAGTTTTTAATAATTTTAAAATGGTCATAACGTTCCGTCATTACATCACAATAACTTAATTTGAATTAAAGTTTCGTCCCCTCCATGTTTTTTGATCAAATACCTATTGAGTTCCTAATATTTTGAACTTAGACAATTTATTTTTCTCAATATTTGATATTAGTTTTGTCGTAGGTAATAATCAAAACCTTGTAAGATTATTATAGTGATAAAACAAATATAATCCACCAAATGAGTTTAAAATATTCTAGAGGCCAAGTTGAATAAGTCCGTTATTTGAAATAGGAAAATTTTACAACGGGCGTTGCATACCGCTGAACATCACTAACGCAATATACCGTTGAACACCATTAATTTTTTCAACAAAGATTAAAAATCTAGAGAACTCAAATTGTAATTAAAATCATTTTAAAAGAAAAATAGAAATCAATTTAATAAACTTTTTATATTTTTTTATAATATTTTAATTGATATAATGTCTCAAAATCTTCTTAATATCACAAACCCTAAGAAATTTAATCCCTTTATTTTTCTTCTTCTTCTGCCGCCGCCACCACCACCACAACTACCATCGCCGTTGTTTGGTTTCCACTTAACTCGTAAAAGTTAACCAACTAGTTTATTTAACTGTTTTGACCCCTCGTAGTCTTTTAATGGCTTTAACAACATTATTTTATGGTAAATGCTTAACTCTAAAAGAATTGAACTCGTCTCACTACACCAGGCTTGTTCTTTCGCGGCGTTTTTTTAGCCTATTGCGGCGTTTTTTAGCGCCGCTAAAAAGTCTGCCGGCGCTAAGAAAAACGCCGCCAAAAACGCCGTTGTTACTTGCGCCGCAAACGTTCGCGGCGTTTTTAGTGAACAAACGCCACCATAGATCTCGTTCTTTAGCGGCGTTTTGTTTTACAAACGCCGCAAAAAGGCCACACTCTGTAGCGGCGTTTTACTAGTCAAACGCCGCAATATTCTGTTCTTTAGCGGCGTTTTTCAAGAAAAACGCCGGGATTACTTCATCTATGGCGGCGTTTTATTGACAAACGCCGCAATTTTATCGTGACTTTTAGTGGCGGTTTTTTATAAAAACGCCGCAATAGAGTATGTATTTGCGGCGTTTTTAGGTGCAAACGCCGCAAATCTTACTGGCCATTAAAAGTTCGATTTGCATTATATTTACTACCCAAATTTAACCTGTGACATATCCAATCAAAGAAATAATAACAGAAATTAAGAAACAAATACTTAACAACAAGAAAATAAGTTCAAGTCTATAACATTAAAGTGCAAATGTAATTCAACATTGTAGTTCAAAGTCAAAATGAAATGTATTTAAACTTTCGTTTAGTAGAATAAACATGACCAAACCTAAGAAATCAACTAAGATGGAGGATTCTGCGGTTGGTTCTGCTTGAACATGGTCATCAGTTCTTGAAATTTATTTTCGAGATTCTTATATAATGCTTCTCTCTCCGCCTCTCTCGCTGCTCTCTCCGCTTCCATCGTTGCTCTCTCTGCTTCCCTCGCTTCTACTTCAGCTTTAAATTGAGTTAATTGTTGTTGTAAACGATTAACTTCTGCCTGGGAAGACCGGCTCTGTGATGGCATGTACTGCGACGATTGAGCACCAAAATATTTTGTTGGGGTAACGAATGATCCTTGACATCGAACTCGACCATATCGTTCAGGACCCAAAACATCAGCAATAACTTGGTTGTCGATGTCATCCAAATTAGCAGAACCATTAGTTGAAGCTGTAGCTTCAAACTCTATCTTTTTGTCCTTCATTTTGGTCTAATAATCAATGAAGAAAATAAATTCAAATACTATTTCATATAAAAATATGATTATGTTGATATAAATAATAACATAATATTAGATTTTGCATCAAATAAATATACCATAATTTCTGCAGCTTCAGGAGTAATAGCAGAGCCATCTTTCTTTGTGTGCGTGATGTCGAAGAGTTGTACTCGTCCAACACTACTTCCGGACTTAAGTTCCTACAATGAATAATAAAAATACTTATGAAAAAAGTATTAGATGAAAACGTAATGAATAATGTCTAAAAAACAATACATCCTCATTAGCAATACGGGCAAAGCTCTTCGACCCGGCAGTGTGAGTATACTTCTGTTTCTGTCTACTAGCAACGCCAACACGCTCTCGTTCCTAAAATTGCATATACACATATATAACCAATTTTGTAACGACATAATAATATTCTTTAAAAAGTGTAGCGGTCATACCTCTCCTTTCGTTGAACTCCAGAACCTGATTGCATCTTCCCATTGATACCAGAGAAATCCAGGTGGGACATTTTGCATCTTCTCTTGAAGGCTGAGACTATTCTTGAAATATTTCTTTTTCAAGAAGCTCTTATGGTCTCTCCATTTCTTTCCTAACGCATGCTTCACATAATCGTCTGAGACTTCTAAAGAAAATGTCTCCTACAAATTATACAATCAAAGTATATAAATTAATATCAATCTATAATAGATTATCTATTACAATGACATTATAGTACCTTAATATGATCCACAGCCTGGTTCTTTTTAGCATTCGGCATCTCACGCCATGACTCATAACTGATCGGTAAAAGTGCTCCATTACGTGCAGTCATGCCAATGACATTGGCCAGAACACCTGCTTCTGCCCCAATAGGTTGACCAGCATCATTTCTCGAAACTTGTACACGTTCCCCAGGAGGAAGATTGTACAACCCCGTCAACATCGTGCGTCCTCTACTCTTGTGCCTTTGACCAACTTCAACTATATAAGAAATAATTTGGTAAAATTATTAAAATCAAGTCAATAAAAAAACATATACCAATTAAATATAATTTTGAACATTACTTTGGGTTTCTTGGGTTTCTTCAACTGTTTCCGGAACTTGTGAAGATCCAACACCGGACACCCCCTCATTATTTGAAACTTCCTCTTCTCGAGGAACATGAACGATCCGCAGGTCACTTAATTTCCTTCTAGGCATAATATCTGTAACAAACAAACAACAAGTTTAGTAACTAATAACAATATTACTATCAATATATGTATTCGATAGCAAGTTAGAGTTAGAACATCTTACTACATAATATGCCATCAATTTTCATTAAAATCTACATCCATGTCCTCCCGAGCCCATTGAAATTGTGAACTAGAACTAGTGCTTGTTCCATCTAAATTTTGAGCTGCAAAAGGTAAAGTTTCTGATCTTCTTTCAATGTCATCAGAATTTCCATCCCCTATGTCTATCAAGTCTCTAGGAGTGTTACGGAGGACAACATACCAACCCTTATTCATTGGATCATGGCAGTAAAAAACTTGTTTCACTTGAGAAGAAAATACATATGGTTCGTCCATCAATTGTTGACCAGTATGAATTAATCGAGAGAAGTTCACCACTGTAAAACCAAATTGATCTCTTTTAATACCTCGAGTTGTATTAACATCAGCCCAGTCACAACGAAATAACACAACCTTTCCTCTGCCATAATAATCCAACTCAATAATATCTGTAAGAACTCCAAAATATTCTACATCTCCCTCTACAGGATGATTGTCCCTAGCACTAGCATAACTTGTAATTGAAGAAGTAACAACTACTCCACAATTTTGGGTCCTTCGCAATCTTTCACGAGATTTTGTGTAGAACCTGAACCCATTAATGAGGAAGGCATTATATCTTTTTACAATTCTATTCAGACCTTGAGAAAGCCATTTAACCTCCTCACTAACTTCTCTTCTATTCCAAACCTATTATGCGTAAAAGGTGAAAACGTTAGCATTTATATAAAGTATTACAACTATACATTAGTTACGTGCCGTACAAATTACTCACCGTTCTCCCTAACCATTCATGAAAAGTTTCTGTGAACAACTTTTGAATCTCTCGTTGATGTAATCTTCGAGAGCGTACACGAGATTGTAACTCTTCTTTATACTCACTGTAAAGTAGGTTACGTGGTTAAAGATTGAGAAATATATAAAATAAAGTAAATACACCATCATTTATATTGTAAAACTTACGTGCGTAAGGAATCTAATGAATTGTGGTGGAAAAGAACATAGCGATGTGCTTGGATCCAAGATTTGTCATCTAATTGCGCAATTTCAACTTTGCCGAGTGGTTCACCATAACTTCCAAACAAATAAGTCTCAACTGAGTTATTAGAACTGCACACTTCATTTCTATTTGGTCTATTAAATCTCGTTTCAACATCTTCCATATATCTAGAGCAAAATGTTAGACACTCCTCTGCTAAATACACTTCAGCAATCGATCCTTCTGGATAACGCTTATTACGACAGTAAGACTTTAACTTGCACAAGAACCTGGACGTGAAATAAACACAACATTATTTTATAAAGTTATCGAAGAGTTAAATTTTCAATACTGATTGAATACATATTAGACAATTCATACCTCTCAATAGGATACATCCACCGATAAAAAACTGGTCCACCAACTTTAGCTTCGTAAGGAAGATGAACCAACAAGTGCACCATAATTGTGAAGAATGATGGTGGAAATATCTTCTCCAAGTTGCATAAGGTTAAGGCGACTCGATCTTGCAATTTCTCAAGTTCTTCGACCATCAGAACTTTCCCACAAATTACTTTCATTATATTGGAAAGTTCAATTATACAAGATGTCACCTCATTTGACATACAATTGCGTAATGCAACTGGCATTAAATCTTGCATCAATATGTGATAATCATGTGACTTTAGAGAATAAAGTCTTCGATCTTTAACACTGACACATTGAGATATATTTGATGCATACCCATCTGGAACCTTTATATCTTTCAACACAGTGCAAAACACTTCTTTTTCTTTCTTCGACATCGCAAAAATAGAAGGCGGCAACGAAGTCTTTCCATTAGCAAGTTGCTGAGGATGAAGATCGTGTCGAATTCCCATGTCAACTAAGTCAAGACGACTCTTTAGATTGTCTTTAGATTTTCCATCGACATTGAGAATGGTCCCAATAATATTCTCACAAACATTCTTCTCAATGTGCATGACATCAAGATTATGTTTCAGAATGTTATGCTTCCAATAAGGCAACTCGAAGAAAATACTTCTCTTTTTCCATAACTCGGCCTCATTTGGATCATCATCTTCATCAGAATCATCATCACTCAACTGATCAACATCATGGTCGTACACTTCCTTATTCTTTTTCTTTGCTCGCGAGTTTGGCGGTTGGTTTGTCTTTCCATAAGAAAACTGCATATGTTTCAACATCGACCAAATATCAGATCCCGTTGTTTGCTCAGGAGCTCTTCTGAATTCTTCAGTACCATCAAATAAATTCTTTTCATATCTAAATCTATGATTTTCATCTAACCACCGACGATGTCCCATGTAAGAAAACTTCTTTCCATTATACAACCACTTCGAGCATGTCTGTGCAGCACAACAAGGACAGGCATAACGACCTTTGGTACTCCAACCAGATAAATTTGCATAAGCAGGGAAATCATTTATCGTCCACAATAAAGCTGCACGCAAATTAAAGTTCTCCTTCTTCAACACATCATATGTTTCGACACCCACCCATAATTGTTTCAACTCTTCAATGAGAGGCTGCATATAGATGTCAATATCATTCCCGGGACCTTTTTCACCTGGTATTATCATGGATAAAATAAAGGATGACTGCTTCATGCAAATCCAGGGGGGCAAATTATAGGGAAGAAGCACAACAGGCCAAGTACTATATGAAGTACTCATGAGTTTAAATGGATTAAACCCATCAGATGCAAGACCAAGCCTGGCATTTCGAGGATCTCCTGCGAAATTTGGAAACTTTTGATCAAATGACTTCCAAGCTAAACTATCCGCAGGGTGCCTCAAAAATCCATCATTTGTTCGTACATCATGATGCCACCTCATAGACTCGGCAGTCTTTGAAGACATAAAAAGTCTTTGAAGCCTAGGTATTAGAGGAAAATATCTCAGAATCTTTACTGGCTTCTTTCTTGATCGTGCTTCAACTTCGTCCTCACCCACGTTTTGTACATCTCTATTCATCCACCGAGATTTACCGCATACATGACAAGACTCCTGATTTTTTCGATCACCCCAATACAACATGCAATCATTCGGACAACTATGAATTTTCTCATAACCAAGACCCAAATCATTTATCACTTTCTTCATATCTTTGCTGGATTGGGGAATTTTTGCAAAAGGAAACATTTCTCCCAAAAACTCTAATAACTGCGTAAAAGAGTTACCGGTCCATCCTCCCAAGCATTTTAGATGAAAAAGACGAATGCAAAAGGAGAGTTTTGAATATTTTGATCTCTCATAAAGTTGTTCATTCATTTCATCAAGCAAATTATAGAACTTTGCTGCTTCTCCATTTGGCTCTTCATGGCATCCACTTCTTCCCATCTCGGAGGAATCATTACCACCAATATCACAATCTTCTCTAACTGATTGATGATAATCATGCATATTAAATGCATCCCGCAACATACCCTCCATGTCATCTTCTCTATGAGATCAGCGATGAGAATTAAGAGGATCAATCGAGTTACTCGTTGATAAAGCTCTACGAGGTGTAATCTCTCCATGGAATATCCATTTTATGTATCCCCGGACAAAGCCACAAACAATTAGATGTTCGTGTACAACTTCACGAATGTGCCAATTAATGTTTGCACACTTCTTACAAGGGCAAAGAATCATATTCTCCTGGCTTGCATTCGCAAAAGCAAAATTTAAAAAAGTTTCTACTCCATTTCGATAGTCGACGCTTACTCTTGGCAAAATCATCCAACTCCTATCCATTTTGTATTTCTGTAATAATAATAAAATTTAAATACAATCTAACAGCCTTGGTTTCTCATGCATTCATGTAAATAATCAAATCAGTTCATGTACATGTTTAAATATAACCGAACAACCTTTAACATTTTAAACACCTTCAACCCAGCCCTTAGACTATATGGCAGTCCTTATAAATGTGTATATACTCACCAAAACAGTCTCAAATTCATACATATATATACTCACATATAATTCGATCGAATAAACATTTATAATTAAGCAAGGCAGTCCCAAACTCATGTATTTTATAAACATTGAAACAATCCAATATAGCTTTGTTTACATAGTTTTAATAATTAAGCAAGGCAGTCCTTATATTGCAAGACAACATATGCTGGTATCATTAAACATTACCAAGTAAGTAAAAGTCAAGTTAAATATATAAACTACCTACCAACCAAACATGAAAGTTCAAGAGAAAGTAACCTGTTGGGGAAGAGCACTGATTCACAACACAGAATTATCCACAACTTTGAAGGATGAACAGAAATGTGGAATCGCTCTCAACCTATTTTTTAAACATATTAAAAATAAATAATTAATATAGTTGGCATACGAAACAAAGTTTAAGCAATAGGCACATGATAAATTATCTATACTATTATTTTAGTTTGTTTGAAAAATATCAATGTGAAAGTAATGCATTTATTATATCCACATTACTATGATAGATAGAAAGAAAGAAGAAACCAGAGTCAACACCAGTGCTATCATTTCAATCCATTTTTATATATAGGCACAGTGAAGGTAAGATGTGTAAAAGCTGAATTGCTTACCACTAGGATCACTACAACAAACCTCCACCTTCGAAAGATGCTTCAGCTTGTATAACTCAGCGGCCTGCATAATTTCAAAAAAAATTCATATGTAATGATCTCAAAAAATTCCACTTCAATTTCAGTTAATTGTGCTTGAAAGTTAACCGAACATAAAAGATTGAAACCAACCAATTTGTTATATCCAACAATAAATAGAAACCAACCAAAAAAATTAATGGACAAACAATTCAACCAAAAAAATTAATGGACAAACAAAGATTGAATGTGCCCCTCTTTTCTATATGTAGAAATAGAATAACCTGTCTATAGAAAATGGTAAAGGGTACCCTATACTATCATCGATCATAGAAAAAAAATAGAAAAATGAAAGATATTTTAATTCTTACAAGGTACTTATGATAGAACGGGCGAATCTTTGTAACACCCCTACCCTACCGCCCTGAAAACTTATTTGAGAAGGTGATGTTACATTCGGATTCTAAAACAGTTCAAGTTCGAAACTGATTAGAATATGTGTAGTTCAAAGATTTAAATGGTCATTGTTAGAAGCAACAATTTTAAACACAGAAGAGCTTTTTATCTTAATTACAAGTGTTTACATGGATGGATCGCCATCTAATTTTTTCAATTTTCTCAGGATCAAATCATCTCATTAACCTATTAGTTACATTATTATAAAATAAAATGATAATTATTAAAGTAAAACAAAATATGTTTTTATTATTAATCAAAGATATTGTTAGTGAATGTTTGCAAGCATGTGAGGAATTTGAGTGGGTTGCACAGTATGTGCCAAGAGAATCCAATGCTACAGCCGACTCTTTGGGGAAAAAAATAAAGGAATTTCTCGACCAAAGAATCTAATTCTATTTGCTCCTAATTAGCTATGAGGTATGGAAGTGATTAAGCGAGCTCTTTGCTTTTTCTTATCGAAGAAATAGAACTAAATGGTGAGCTTTAATGTGTGGGAAGAATAACTCCTTAGAATGTAATTTTTAGAGGAGGAACAATTATCCCACTGGCATTAAATCAAATTAAAATCTGCAGTTTGGGAAAATCAAATGAAAAATCAAATTAAGGAAGAATTTGCCTGGGGAACGATTGACGGCGAGGAGGAGTTCCGGCGAGGAGGAGTTCCGACGAGGAGGAGTTCCGTCGAGGAGGAGCAACGGTGAGGAGGACAACGGTGAGGAGAAGTGCATGTGAGGAGGAACGGCAGTGAGGAGCAGAGATGATAGACTTAGGGATTTCACGAATGATTTGGGGATCGATATTAGTCTTTAGATAATAAAACGCTGAGTTTAATCTATAGCGGCGTTTTGAACCAAAACGCCGCTAAAGGTGGAATACCGCGGCGCAATCCAAAAAAACGCCACTACAGGATGAAAATTGCGGCGTTTATTCCAAAACGCCACTATAAACATATTTTTAGAGTCGATCAATAGCAGCGTTTTTACCAAAAACGCCGCAAAAGGAGATATACTGCGACGTTTCCTTCTTAAACGCCACTAGAGACGATACATACAATAAGTCTATGGCGGCGTTTGAGTTTAAAACGCCGCTCTTGGTTTATCTTTACCGGCATTTAATATAAAAACGCCACAATAATTGTCATGTTGCGGCGTTTCTCCTACAAACGCCGTGATAGGTTTATTTTTGGCGGCGTTTGATCAATAAACGCCGCAAAATGTGCCGCAATAGAACAAGTCTGATGTAGTGTCTTTCACGTGGATTACATATAATCTATGCTATTAAGGCAATGGACCGAAATCGAGTTTGCACACAGTATTGGGACATAGATGATCGGAATTCGTTGGTCATGCAGATTCGAGATAAAAGTTAGTATACAATAATTCATTTGCCGGGTGTTGACGGTAGACAATGGTCAACGGTAATGGTAGTGGTGGCGGCGGCGGAAAAAAAATGAATTGAATTTATTAGGGTCGATGATATTAAGAAGATTTTGAGATATTTAATTAAAATTTTATTTTAAATAATTATTAGATGTATGTTGAGTCCTTAAACTTTTTAATCTTTATTAATTAATTTAATAGTGTTCAACGATGTTCAGCATTAGTGGTGTTCAGCGATGTTCGTCACACGTGATGGACTCAACCTTTGAAATATTCTAATTTCTATGGACTAAAAATAGAAATTGACATTAAACTTTTAACATGTTTTTTCTCCTACTGTGGTTCGCCCGTTTCCTTAACCTCGTTCATCAAGGTTAGTTTACTTCTCTCTATTTTACTTATTTAGGGTAAACTACATTAGAGGTCACATAATTATTAATACTTTTACATTTGATCACTCAAATATTAAAAATTATAATTGGGTCAATCAATTAATTTTTAGTTACAATGAGTCACTATCTTGTTTAGATGCAAACAAACGTTAAAATGTTGTTGTCAGAAAACACATTGAAGTTCATTCAATTATTAGTGAAGTTATAAATATGTCTCTCAATTATTAAAACTTACAATTGAGTCATTCAATTAACATTTGGTTATAATCGGGTTACTCTTCCATTAAAATTCAAATGAATATCTAACAAGGCTAGATATAATAACAACTTTAGTCCCAAAATTTATATATTCTATCAATTTTGTCATAATTCAAAATAATTTAATAAATTTAACCATTTATATTTAAAAATATATCAATTAATATTTGTGTTGATTAATTTAGCAAAAACTTAAAATTAATCACATAATTGAATCATATAAAAAATATTAGATATTAATGTAATGAAAAAGAATATCAATGTTGACTGCAATTTTTTTTATCATAAAGGTTCGAATTCATTAAAAAGCAAAGAAACTAAACAAAGCAAGACGAGCATGCAACTCGAAGTCAGCAAACAAAAGGTCACGTGCATGAAAACCAAAGCTACCAAATCCATGCACGAACAACAGGGACCAACGCAGAAAACAAGCCAAACACAGGGAAACAACCCCATACTCGACGAAACGCGACCAAGCGGCCGTAAAACAAAAGCAAAGCCGCCGGAAAAGGCAACGGACATGGGAAACAGGCAAACAACACCATTTTCACCCATCAGAATAGAAGCGTCGAGGGGGAAACTGTAGAACTAATGTTTTGATATAATAATTGAAAAATGTTTTGGACTGATTTAAAAAGTATTTAAAACAATTTCCAAAGTCCAAATAACTTAAAACTATGTTTAAGGATGTTTTTAAAAGGTTTTACATGTTTTTCAAAGCCAAACTTCACAAAACTGTCCAGGCGTTTCAAAACACCTTAGGGCGTTTCGATACGGTGCATTCCAGTAGCTAAAACGTTTCGATACTAGTATCGAAACGGGCTTTTCCTGGATAAGGATTTTGCCCAGTGTTTCGAAACGGGCTATGCCGTTTCGATACGCATACGTGGCTTTGACCATAACGGTCATAAACCCCAACAACTATTTCCCAACTAACATTTAAATGCAGGTCGTTTCGATACGGGGACAGGCGTTTCGAAACGGGTGTTTCGAAACAGACTAAAGCGTTTCGATACGGGTCCACGTCAGACTGCAATGGCTCTTTCTACTTAAAGGGTGTTTCGAAACGGGTTCGAACATTTCGAAACGGGGAGCTGCAGAACTGCATTTATGGTGGGAATTAAAGTCCTCAACGGCTCCAATTCAATCCCAACGGCTAGTAACGGCTACAAACTCATCAAGGAGTATAAAAGGGACCTCCAAGCATCAAGTAAAGGCTAATGCTCATATTGTCAATCAACAAATGATCAAGAATTGTCTTAGACCTTAAATTGTCATTTATTATATAGACAAACACTAGTGAGCCAAAATTGTCAAATTTTCTCAAGTGTTTTAGGTTTTGGGTGAGTGCTTTAATTGTGCAAACAAACACCTATTAGAGGAATTTGTGTTTGCTATTTGTTATCTCTTTGTAAAAGAGGGTTTGATCAAGGCTTTGGGTAGAAAGCTTGATCGATGTAAAGGGTTTCCTCCTAAGCCTAGAAAAGGGGACGAATCAATAGTGGATTGATTGGAAATCCTTAGTGGGGAGCTAAGGTAGTGGATGTAGACCTTGGTTAGAAGGTTGAATCACTATAAATCATTGTGTCAATTCTCGTTTTAGCTTCCACAACCCTTCCACCCAAAAATCCACCTCTCCACCACTTGGTGAGCCACATCGGTTGAACGAATCGAGCCCCTCTCAACTCAAAAATTGGTATCAGAGCTTGGCTTAATCGAAGGGGATTCATATCCTATTGAGAAGATATGGCAAGCTCGATCACTATTTCATCAACCGGCTCAAATGGCACAATCAATCGACAAACCGCCTTTCTTTGACGGAACCCACTATGCCCATTGGAAGACAAAGATGAAGTTCTTCATCAAGTCTAGAGACTACAAGCTATGGGATATAGTTGAAGATGATCCGTTCGTGCCTCAAAGAAGCAAAGTGGAGTGGAGTGCCGACGATCGCAAGAAGATGGAGCTTAATTGCAAAGCCTTGCACATCTTGTTTTGTGCTTTTGGCCCAACCATCTATGAGAAGATGTCTTCTTGTGAGAGTGCCAATGAGGTATAGGACAAGCTTGAAGTCACATACGAGGGAACCGATGAAGTTAAGAAGACCAAGATTGGGCTCCTCACCTTAGAGTATGAGAACTTCAAGATGGATCCGGAAGAGAACATCGAGAAGATGTTTGATAGGTTCTCCACTATCACCAATGGTCTCAAAGGCTATGGAGAAGTCATCCCGGAGGAGAAACTTGTCCGAAAGCTCATCTACTCACTTCCTGAGTCTTGGGACTCAAAGAGGACCGCCATCATCGAAGCCAAAAATTTGAAGACCTTGAAGCTTGATGAACTCATGGGGTCACTCCTCACTCATCAAATCATGAAGAAGAACAAAGAAGATGAGAAGAAGAGGGAAGAAATTAGAGCTATGGGAGAGATGAAAATCAAAGGGCTAGGCATCAACGCAAGTGTCATGGCTCTAAAGTCCTCCACTTGCCATCATGTCTATTCAAGTGAAGAGGAGGATGAAGATGAGGAGATAGTTCATCTCTTCAAGAAGTGTGCCCCGTTCATGAAGAAAGCTTTGAGAGAGCTTGAACGAGATTCCAAGAAAAAGGAGAGGGCAAGCACTTCAAGCCATAAGAAGAAGGCACATGTGGCTACTTGGAGTGATGAGGACTCCACCGACGATGATCAAGCCAACCTTTGCCTTATAGCCATCGAAGAAGATTCAAGGGTAACTTCTAATTCATCTACTTCATGCTCTTATTCTTTTGATGAATTACAAGATGCCTATGATGATTTGGTTTTATACTTTAAAAATCACATTTTGAAAAACAATAAATTGATTTCAAAGTTGAAAATTCAAAATGGTTTGATTTCTAAAACCAAACTTGAACTTGAAGCAAAACTCGAAGAGTTTGAATTAAAATGTTTTGATTTACAAAATTTGCTTCAAAAAGTTCAAGAAGAAAAATATTTGATTTCCAAAGAGCTTGAAAAGAAAAACAATTTTGGAAAATCAAATTTTTATGTTAGACAATCTAGTGCCCCTAGATTTGTAAAAGGAAAATGTTTTAGAAGTATTTGGGTCCCAAAAGGACTTAGTACTTCAATTAAAAAGGATGACATTGAAAAATGGATTCCTAAGGGGACAACAATTTGTGCTACTAATGTCTATGGATCCAAAGCAATTTGGATACCAAAAATCACTTGATTGTCTTTTGCTAGGTGTGATGGAGATGTTCAACAAGTCAAACATTGAGGGGGAGCTCCATGCACACATGGAAGAACACTTGAAGAAGGAAGGCTTCACATCCTCCCTTGAGTTCAAGTGTTGGTAAAAATCTAGTTGCTTTTGATTTTATTTGATTTATTTTTATTTATGTCAACTAGATGATCATTTATGTTGGACTAACATTTTTTATGATGCTTTGAGTAAGTGGGAGCCATTTTTAAACCAAACTCTTATTTTTGTCAAAATTTTCACCTCTATTGTTATTTTGAACTTAATGTTTTAAATTCTTTTTGATATAACAAAAGGGGTAGAAATGATTTGAAAAATTGAATTTTCAATTGAATAAGGGGGAGCTTTATTTGATTTCATATCTTTAATCTCTTATTCACATTTTTAAAGTTAAAGGGGGAGAATCCTAAACAATTTTTCAAGATAGTTTTATTATATCAAAAAGGGGGAGATTGTAGAACTAATGTTTTGATATAATAATTGAAAAATGTTTTGGACTGATTTAAAAAGTATTTAAAACAATTTCCAAAGTCCAAATAACTTAAAACTATGTTTAGGGATGCTTTTAAAAGGTTTTACATGTTTTTCAAAGCCAAACTTCACAAAACTGTCCAGGTGTTTCGAAACACCTTAGGGCGTTTCGATACGGTGCATTCTAGTAGCTAAAACGTTTCGATACTAGTATCGAAACGGGCTTTTCTTGGATAAGGATTTTGCCCAGTGTTTCGAAACGGGCTATGCCGTTTCGATACGCCTACGTGGCTTCGACCACAACGGTCATAAACCCCAACGGCTATTTTCCAACTAACATTTAAATGCATGTCGTTTCGATACGGGGACAGGCGTTTCGAAACGGGTGTTTCGAAACAGACTAAAGCGTTTCGACACGGGTCCACGTCAGACTGCAACGACTCTTTCTACTTAAAGGGTGTTTCGAAACGGGTTCGAACGTTTCAAAACGGGGAGCTGCAGAACTGCATTTATGGTGGGAATTAAAGTCCTCAACGACTCCAATTCAATCCCAACGGCTAGTAACGGCTACAAACTCATCAAGGAGTATAAAATGGACCTCCAAGCATCAAGTAAAGGCTAATGCTCATATTGTCAATCAACAAATGATCAAGAATTGCCTTAGAGCTTAAATTGTCATTTATTATATAGACAAACACTAGTGAGCCAAAATTGTCAAATTTGCTCAAGTGTTTTAGGTTTTGGGTGAGTGCTTTAATTGTGCAAACAAACACCTATTAGAGGAATTTGTGTTTGCTATTTGTTATCTCTTTGTAAAAAAGGGTTTGATCAAGGCTTTGGGTAGAAAGCTTGATCGGTGTAAAGGGTTTCCTCCTAAGCCTAGAAAAGGGGACGAATCAATAGTGGATTGATTGGAAATCCTTAGTGGGGAGCTAAGGTAGTGGATGTAGACCTTGGTTAGAAGGTTGAACCACTATAAATCATTGTGTCAATTCTCGTTTTAGCTTCCACAACCCTTCCACCCAAAAATCCACCTCTCCACCACTTGGTGAGCCACATCGGTTGAACGAATCGAGCCCCTCTCAACTCAACAGAAACACCGACACCAAAGGTGAGCCTAGGAGCTAAACTACAAACGGATCCGCAAAACCACAAAACGCGCTGGCCACCGTTCAAGGAAAGAGAAGCGATAGCAAATATAGCCAGGTGAGAGCTCCATCCAGAGGCAGGCTCTCGTGTCAAGGGACTCGGGTCTTGTCAACCTGTGCATAGCTAACGTCGATCCTAAAATGAGGAAAGCGGAGACATGGAGAAACCCAATAGAAGACTCGGCCTTATGTCTGAAACTGGGGGCACCACAAAACAAGACTTGAGAGATGCATAGCCTTAGATCAGTAGCAACGCCAACAAAGTCGCTGATCCTAGGGGAAAGGAGAGTAAGAAGCACCATCTTTCGTCCCTTCCATTCGAAAGAGGTGCAGACGATGGGACTCATAACTCTTGCGGATAATCCCTAGAGGGATTACCCGCTTTGGGAGAAAAATTTGAGACCTGGGCAGCTGGGGGCTTCATCGGATGTGGATTGCCCTGACTCTCATCATCGCTCGGGACAAACACTTCACTAAGGATGCAGTTTTCATCCATAACATCAGAAAAGAATTCACCAAATCCATGTAGAAGCATAATGACAAGGTCAACTCCCTTGATATGGCCCACAAGCCTAAACCATGAGATAAACGGTGTGGGGTTACCAATGCCCACTATCAAAGACTTAAGAAACACTGAAAATCCCTGTAAAGGCCCTCAAACCCCATGCCAACTTCCATCGCCAAAAAGCTATATGAACCTAGGACTTCCCGAAAAGCCTGCAACAATCCTTGATTTGCAGGATTTCCTTCATCACAAAAGGGACAAAAATTCCCGGTTCCAAGTTTGCCTTATCCCCACAGAAGAGACAAAAATGCCCTCGCCCTTATCCCTAACAAAGTGTCGCCGGCTGCCATTGAAGCAAGCTGAACTGAAACTTCTGCAACAACCGCCGACCAGACAGTTGTTGACGAAGTTGTACCCTCATCTCCAAAATCCTCCAGAAAGTCACTGAGTACAAAACTCTTTTTATGAACGCAATAGTCAAGCTTTATTTCGAACATCGCCATGGATGAGTAAGCTTCTTCTTCGAGGCAAAGGTGCTCCTGGTCGTGGCGGGGATACGGTAAGTTAAACACGCTGAGACTCTCACACTAGAGAGGGGAACGGAAGCGACAGGGGACGGTGTCAGTTTTATCCTTTACTGGACCGGAACCCGGGACCATCCTCCGACTAAGGTTACCCCATCCCTTGTGCTCCCTCGCCCGTATCTCTACTGCTTCCAGACTATTCTCCCAACTAGAAACCGACGATGCCTTCCGGGGAGTCTCCACACCACTGAAAACGACAACCGAGCAACAGACCACCGGAAGTCAATAACTGAGAAAAGAAGAGAGAGGGAAGAGGAAAAACATGGGAGAAGTTTAGCAAGAGCAAGGTTCCTGGGTTCATTTTTCCTTTTTTTCATAGGAAAGGAGTATCCATTGTCATTGAGAAAGTTGTAAGCAATGGTTATTCGTTTTACTAATTTCATAGGTTAAACCCATGCGAATCTGGCCTACACCTACCTAGATTATGACTCATGTTGACTGTAATTACAACCTCCAAATATGCAGTATGTTAATAATCATATAAAAAATCCAGCTTGGTGTATATACTCCCAAGATGGTCTCAGGGGGATTTGTATCGACGTGGTGAATAAACACATTGGGATTACGCTCATACTTATATTAATTTTAAATAATTATATTTTTACGAAAAATATAGACTCTGCTTAGTAAAGAGAGGTTTGAGCCAAAATTAGAAGTTTGAGCTAAAATTAGAGGTTTAACCGATCAAATCCGCTAATTTAGATATTTGGTAAAGAGCAGGTTGAAATAAAGGATTGAGGTGAAACCTCTAATTTTGAAAAAGCCGCTAATATGAGCTTTTTGAAATTAGCGGTTTTGACATAAGAATTATAAAAACCATTTTACCCATAACAATTGTCAAAAATCTCCAAATAACCTAAATTTAACTATGTCTATTTTAATTCTTCAACCTCGCGTATTTACATTGTGGCATTTGTAAACTAATACTTTTTGTTTTTTCTTTTTATTCTCACACATTTATATTTGTATTTAAATTTAATAATGTTGAGTTGAGAGGTGCTCGATTCGATCAACCGTTCTTGCTCGCCAAGTGTGGAAAAGTTGGATAATTGGGTGTTTTAGTGGGAGGAGAAAATTTGGCAATTTGACACAAAGATTTATAGTGGTTCAACCTTTTAACCAAGGTCTACATCCACTACCAAGGTCTACCGTTACAACCCTCAAAGCTTTCTACCCAAAGCTTGAAGGAACACTCTCTTGTACAAAGAAAGACTTAGCAAACTAGAAATCCCTCTAATAGGTGTTTGTTTGCAATTCTAAGCACTCACCCAAAACCTAAACACTTGAGCAAATATAACAATGTAAGCTCACAAGTGTTGTCTAAGCAAGAAATGTACAATTAAAGCTCTAGACAAATTTTGACATCATAATGTTGTAACAATTGAAGCATTTTTCATTACAAGATGCTTGGAGGTCCTTTTTATACTCCCAATTGAGTTTGTAGCTGTTACTAGCCGTTGGGGATGATTTGGAGCCGTTGAGGACTTTATTTCCCTTCATTAATGCTGTTCTGCAGCTATCCGTACCGATACGCATGGAACCGTATCGGTACGGCCTTCATTAGAAACTAGTCGTTGGGCTCTTGCCAGCCTGGGCGTATCGATACGCTTGAGGGCGTATCGGTACGGGTTCACTTTTAAATGGCTGTTGGGAAAGTAGCCGTTGGGGTGGTTGAAAGGGGATCATTACGCTTACCAGGCGTATCGAAACGATCCCGATCCGTATCGAAACGGCCAAGCCTATTTCGATACGAGTTTTGGCAGTGACCAAACTTGGGCAAAAAGGTATTGGTACGGGTACAACCGTATTGATATGGGTAGCTTGAAAAGTCTAGTTTGGCTCTTTAAAATTAGTAATAACATTGCCAAAAACCCTCTAAGATATCTCAAACATAATTTCAAGTTGTTTGGACTTAAAATCAAGTTTTAAATTCTTTTCAAACTAGTCCAAAACATTTTTCAATTATTATATCAAAACACTAGTTCTACAATCTCCCCCTTTTTGATATAATACAACTCACTTGAAAAATTGTTTGGGATTCTCCCCCTTTAACTTTAAAAATGTGAATAAGAGATTAAAGATATGAATTCAAATAAAGCTCCCCCTTATTCATTTGAAAATTCAATTTTTCAAACCATTTCTCCCCCTTTTTGTTATATCAAAAAGAATTTAAAAACATTAAGTTCAAAATAAAAATGGAGGTAAAAATTGACAAAAATAAGAATTTGGTTTTAAAATGGCTCCCCCTTACTCAAAGCATCATCAAAATGTTAGTCCAACATTTATGATTATCTAGTTGACATAAATAAAAATAAAACAAATAAACACTAAAGCAACTAGATTTTTACCAACACTTGAACTCAAGGTAAGATGTGAAGCCTTCCTTCTTCAAGTGTTCTTCCTTGTGTGCATGGAGCTCCCTCTCAATGTTTAACTTGTTGAACATATCCATCACACCTAGCAAAAGACAACCAAGTAATTTTTGGTATCCAAATTGCTTTGGATCCATAGACATTAGTAGCACAAAATTTAGTCCCCTTAGGAATCCATTTTTCAATTTCATCCTTTTTAGTTGAAGTGGTTAGTCCTTTTGGGATCCAAACACTTCTAAAACATTTTCCATTCACATATCTAGGGGCACTAGATTGTCTTACATAAAAGTTTGATTTTCCAAAACTATTTTTCTTTTCAAGTTCATTGGAAATTAAATCTTTTTCTTTTTGAACTTTAAGAAGCAAATTTTGTAAATCAAAACATTTTTGTTCAAAATTTTTCAATCTTGCTTCAAGTTCAAGATTTGTTTTGGAAAGCAAATCATTTTCAATTTTTATTTTTGAAATCAACTTTTTGTTCTTAGAAAATGATGCCTTGAATTCCAAAAGCAAATCATCATAGGCATCTTGTAACTCATCAAATGTATAAGAATTTGAAATAGATGAGTTAGAAGTTACCTCCCCTTCATTGAGGGCCATCAAGCATAGGTGGGATACTTGATCATCGGTGGAGTCTTCATTACTCCATGTGGCCACATATGCTTGCTTTGAAGATGATCCCCTCTTTTTGGATTTGTGGGAGTCCTTCATCTTCCTCTTCGATTCATGCTTGGATTTTTCCATTTTGCTCTTCATGAACCGGGCAAATTTGTTGAAGAGATAGGTCATCTCTTCATCTTCACTTTCCTCCTCACTTGAATCTACATGATGGCATGTGGAGGATTTGAGAGCTACGACACTTGCATTGATGCCTAGCTCCATGATCTTCTTCTTCCCCATTGCTCTAATCTCTTCCTTCTTCTTCTCCTCTTCTTTGTTTTTCTTCATTATTTGGTGAGTGAGAAGTGACCCCATGAGTTCATCAAGCTTCAAGGTCTTGAGATTCTTGGCTTCGATGATGACGGTCCTCTTTGAGTCCCATGACTCGGGAAGGGAGTAGATGAGCTTTCGGACAAGCTTCTCTTCCGGGATGGCTTCTCCATAACCTTTAAGACCATTGGTGATGGTGGAGAACCTATCAAACATCTTATCGATGTTTTCTTCCGGATCCATCTTGAAGTTCTCATACTCTAAGGTGAGGAGCCCAATCTTGGTCTCCTTGACTTTATCGGTTCCTTCATATGTGACTTCAAGCTTGTCCCATACCTCCTTGGCACTCTCACAAGAAGACATCTTCTCATAGATGGTTGGGCCAAAAGCACAAAAGAGCATGTGCAAGGCTTTGCAATTAAGCTTCATCTTCTTACGATCGTCAGCACTCCATTCCGCTTTGCTTTCTTGAGGCACGAACGGACCATCTTCAACTATGTCCCATAGCTTGTAATCTCTTGACTTCAAGAAGAATTTCATCTTTGTCTTCCAATGGGCATAGTGATTTCCGTCGAAGAAGGGCGGTTTGTCGATGGATTGCGTCATTTGAGCCGGTTGGTGAAATGTTGATCAGACTTGCCGGATCTTCTCAATAGGATGTGAATCCTCTTTGATTGAGCCAAGCTCTGATACCAATTGTTGAGTTGAGAGGTGCTTGATTCGATCAACCGTTCTTGCTCGCCAAGTGTGGAGAAGTTGGATAATTGGGTGTTTTAGTGGGAGGAGAAAATTTGGCAATTTGACACAAGGATTTATAGTGGTTCAACCTTCTAACCAAGATCTACATCCACTACCTTAGCTCCCCACTAAGGATTTCGAACAAATTCACTAAGAATTTCGTCCCCTTTTCTTGGCTTAGGAGGAAACCGTTACAACCCTCAAAGCTTTCTACCCAAAGCTTGAAGGAACACTCTCTTGTACAAAGAAAGACTTAGCAAACTAGAAATCCCTCTAATATGTGTTTGTTTGCAATTCTAAGCACTCATCCAAAACTTAAACACTTGAGCAAATATAACAATGTAAGCTCACAAGTGTTGTCTAAGCAAGAAATGTACAATTAAAGCTCTAGACAAATTTTGACATCATAATGTTGTAACAATTGAAGCATTTTTCATTACAAGATGCTTGGAGGTCCCTTTTATACTCTCAATTGAGTTTGTAGCCGTTACTAGCCGTTGGGGATGATTTGGAGCCGTTGAGGACTTTATTTCTCTTCATTAATGCTGTTATACAGCTATCCGTATCGATACGCGTGGAACCGTATCGGTAAGGCCTTCATTAGAAACTAGCCGTTGGGCTCTTGCCAGCCTGGGCGTATCGATACGCTTGAGGGCGTATCGGTACGGGTTCAATTTTAAATGGCCGTTGGGAAAGTAGCCGTCGGGGTGGTTGAAAGGGGATCGGTACGCTTACCAGGCGTATCGAAACGATCCCGATCCGTATCGAAACAGCCAAGCCTGTTTCGATACGGGTTTTGGCAGTGACCAAACTTGGGCAAAAAGGTATCGGTACGGGTACAACCGTATCGGTACGGTTAGCTTGAAAAGTCTAGTTCGGCTCTTTAAAATTAGTAAAAACATTGCCAAAAACCCTCTAAGATATCTCAAACATAATTTCAAGTTGTTTGGACTTAAAATCAAGTTTTAAATTCTTTTCAAACTAGTCTAAAACATTTTTCAATTATTATATCAAAACACTAGTTCTACAAATAATTAATTAAATTGTATTAAAAATAATTATATAAATAATAAATTAATATATAGATCATTCAAATATGCTTAGTAATGTTATATTAAAAATTATTTTTCATAATCTAATTAATATTAATAGATATAAAATATTGATAATTAATAAACTATTCAAATAAGTGTCAAATATAATAATGTCTTTATATGTCATTTTTCTTGTTTAAATAATCAAACAGCTATCAGCTATCAGTTAGTTTTACCAAACACTTTTATACAATCAGCTAATATAATTCACTAATCAAATCAGCTAATGCAATCAGCTAATGCAATCAGCTATCAACTAATTGCCAAACAGGGTCATAGTAATTAAGTAAAAAATGAACAATGAAACTTGCATTAAACAACAGAGATACAATACAAGCAAGCATTACAAACAGACAGACCGGTTACAAGTGAACCAAAGAGAGAACAGGCAAAAACCCAACCGGGGAGAAGCAACACAACAAGGGAATTGCAGAAAAAACAAAACAAGAAACCTAACTACAGAAAAAAAAACATAAGAAAATAGGGGGAAACACAAACAAACACCAAGAACCCAAAGCCACCGACCAAAATCGAGGTCAGAACGATGTCAGCAACCACAGTCTCCACTTGCATGTCTTTTTAGGGATTATCGGAGGATTGAAACTATAGGAAGAATGCATGGAGAACATAACAACAGATTCTTCACGTCAGAATCTAAGGTCGTCGAAATCTGAGAAATTGAAGGGCGGTGTCGGAAAGCCGAGCCATTATTCGCATGGGCGGAGCTAATATATAAATATGGGGTGCAATTGACCCCATTTAATTAGTTGAGTATGGAGTTTTGAAAGAGCTAATGTATAATTTTTCATAGGAAATACTTGATTTGAACTCACTTAATTTGTTGGGGTATGGGGTCAACAATACTTATTGTAGTGATATGGGAATTCTCCACACCTTATATTCCACTTTGACCCCACTATATAAATTTTTTAGCTCCGCCACTGATTGCTCGAACCGCCGTCGAAGACACGAACGAAGGCAACAAAAAAGATCCATAAAGCAAATGTCACCACACTCCTCATCAATACAGAAAAGGAAAGCAAACCGAGAAGATGAAAGAGAGGAAAAGAAATCAAGCATCTTTCAGGGCCAACGCCGACGGACAATCACCCCTCCTCCATCGTAGAAAGACGTCCTTGCTTAGAAGAGGCACTGAGGAAAGAACTCCCAACGAGACCGACTAAAACTAAAATGTCGAAAACGAGAGCTGAAGGAAAAGACAAAAACAAACGACCGAAGGTGAGGGGAGAAATAAAAAAGAAGAGTCGACGGACAGATATCTCGATTTCGTAAAATGAAAGAAAAAATGGGCGCAAGACGGAGGAAAATTAGAGAAGTAATTGTAGAAATTCAAGCAATGTGGTGGCAGCCAAAATTGAAAATGGGAAATTTCAATTTTGGCAGGTGCAGCCAAGATTGAAAAATGGCATGGGAAAATCACAATTTTGGTCCCTAAACTTTAGGTTATTTATAAGTTAGTCCTTAAAGCTCAACTATAAATAGCCTAGCCATTTGCCATTCTTACACATCCCAAATCATTCTAATCTCCTCCCAATACTAGAGAAATTAGAGAGTTTTCATAGAGTTGTTTTCTCCTTTCTTATCAAGAGAGAATTGTCATTGTTTTCTCCTTGTTAGACTGAGAGAAGTTGTAATTCCTATTTTCTCATAGTGAAATTCTTCTACCTTGTCCGTGGTTTTTACCCTATATTATTTAGGGGTTTTCCACGTAAAATCCGTGTCTCCTTTATCTTCATTGTTATTTTCTTAAATTATCAGTTGCGTTTTTGCTCTATCCGACGATCGTATTCCGCAACAATTGGCATCAGAGCCAGATTTGGGTGCGTATATCTACTTACCGTATTCTCTGTTGGTTGCCACTGAAAAGTGGATCCTCCATCATAAGAAAGTAAGTTAGATATTACTCATTCATTGAAGGTGGTGGGCACTATTCACGTCAAAAAGGTGAAATAGTGGGAGCTATCTGAAATAGAAGCTATGGCAACGAAATTTGATATTGAAAAGTTCAATGGGAGAAATTTCTCACTGTGGAAATTGAAGATAAAGGCCATCCTAAGAAAAAACGGATGTCTAGCGGCTATCAGCGAAAGGCCGGCAGATTTTACGGATAACAAGAAATGGAATGAGATGGACGAGAATGCTATTGCAGACCTTCATTTAGCATTAGCAGATGAAGTACTATCAAGAATCGAGGAGAAGAAGACAGCCAAGGAGATTTGGGATCACCTCGCAAAATTATACGAGGTCAAATCGTTGCACATTAAAATTTTCCTTAAGAGGAAATTGTACACTCTTCGGATGTCAGAATCTACTTCAGTGACAGAGCACTTAAACACGTTGAATACTCTATTTTCTCAGCTTACATCCCTAAGCTATAAAATAGAGTCACAAGAACGTGCTGAACTTCTGCTTCAAAGTCTACCTGATTCGTATGATCAACTCATCATCAACTTGACAAACAACAATCTTACAAGTGATCTAGTCTTCGATGACGTTGCAGCTGCTGTTCTGGAAGAAGAAAATCGGCGCAAGAACAAGGAAGACAGACAAGGAAATCTGCAACAAGCAGAGGCCTTAACGGTGATGAGAGGAAGATCAACAGAACGTGGCCAAAGTAGCAGTCACAATCATGGTAGATCAAAGTCAAGGAGTAAGAAGAATTTAAAGTGCTACAACTGCGGAAAGAAGGGTCACTTGAAGAAGGATTGTTGGAGTTTACCTAAAAACTCCAATCCTCAAGGAAATATGGCAAACACTTCAGATGATGGAGATGCTCTCTGTTGTGAAGCAACAACAGCCATGGAAGGCAGAAAAAGATTTGCAGACATATGGCTTATTGACTCGGGAGCCACATATCACATGACCTCAAGAAGAGAATGGTTCTATAATTATGAACCTATCTCAGGAGGATCTGTGTACAGCTGCAATAATCATGCCTTGGAAATTGTTGGCGTTGGAACCATCAAATTGAAGATGTATGACGGGACAACCAAAGTTGTTCAAGATGTGCGACACGTGAAAGGCTTGAAGAAAAACTTATTATCCTACGGATTGTTGGATAATAATGCAAGCAAAATTGAAACACAGAAAGGAATCATGAAGGTGTTCCATGGAGCGCTTGTGGTGATGAAAGGTGAAAAGATAGCTGCAAATTTGTACATGCTGAAGGGAGAGACTTTGCTAGAAGCTGAAGCCTCTGTTGCCTCATGTAGTTCAGATTCTACCATGTTATGGCATCGGAAACTTGGACACATGTCAGAACAGGGAATGAAAGTCCTTGTGGAGCAAAAGCTACTTCCGGGTTTAACAAAGGTATCACTTCCTTTGTGTGAACATTGTATTACAAGTAAGCAGCATCGATTAAAATTCAACACATCAAATTCTAGAGGCAAGGCTGTTCTAGAATTGGTTCACTCTGATGTATGGCAAACCGGTTACATCCCTAGGCGGAGCAAAGTATTTTGTCTCCTTCATTGATGACTACTCTAGGAGATGTTGGGTGTATCCTATCAAGAGGAAGGCAGATGTGTTTTCAACTTTCAAAGTTTTCAAAGCGCGGGTGGAACTTGATTCTGGAAATAAGATCAAGTGTTTCAGATCAGATAATGGAGGTGAATATACAAGTGATGAATTTGATGACTTCTGCAGAAAAGAAGGCATCAAAAGACAGTTCACAACAATATACACTCCTCAACAAAATGGAGTGGCAGAGCGGATGAACAGAACTCTGTTAGAAAGAACACGAGTAATGTTGAGAGCTGCAGGGCTAGAAAAAGCTTTCTGGGCAGAAGCAGTCAATACCGCCTGTTATTTGGTGAATCGGGCTCCATCAACTGCAATTGAGTTGAAGACACCGATGGAAATGTGGACTGGTAAACCAGTTGATTATTCAAACCTCCATATATTTGGAAGTATTGTGTACGTGATGTACAATGCCCAAGAAATTTCAAAGTTGGATCCAAAATCCAGAAAATGTAAATTCTTGGGGTATGCTGATGGAGTAAAGGGGTATCGCTTGTGGGATCCCACTGCCCGCAAAGTGATTATCAGCAGGGATGTTATCTTTGTAGAAGATAAGCTACAAAGAAAAGAAGAAGATGATAGCACTGATAAAGAAAAGCCAGAGACTACACAGATACATGTTGAAAATGAGTCTGAACAGAGAGATTGTTCTGAAGCAGAACCAGAGCTCAAAGAACCAGAACCAGAGAATTCTGAAGCTCCAACAACTCGTCAATCAGATCGTGTGAGAAGACGCCCCAATTGGCACTCAGATTATGTTATAGAAGGTAATGTTGCATACTGCCTTTTAACGGAGGACGGTGAGCCATCATCATTCAAGGAGGCAATGAACAACTCATATGCTTCGCAGTGGATGGCGGCAATGCAAGAAGAAATCGAAGCCCTTCATAAAAATAATACATGGGAACTTGTGCCACTACCACAAGGAAGGAAGCCAATTGGTAACAAATGGGTCTTCAAAATCAAGAGAAATGGTGACGATCAAGTGGAGAGGTATCGTGCAAGACTGGTGGTCAAAGGATATGCTCAGAAAGAAGGTATTGATTTCAATGAAATCTTTTCTCCTGTGGTTCGACTAACAACGGTTCGAGTTGTCCTGGCAATGTGTGCTACATTGAATTTACATCTAGAGCAGCTAGATGTTAAAACAGCTTTTCTTCATGGAGATCTTGAAGAAGAGATTTACATGCTCCAGCCTGAAGGTTTTGAAGAAAAAGAAAAGAAGAACTTGGTTTGTAGGTTGAACAAATCTCTGTACGGTTTAAAGCAGGCGCCGAGGTGTTGGTACAAGAGATTTGACTCCTTCATCATGAGCCTTGGATACAACAGACTTAATGCAGACCCTTGTGCTTACTTCAAGAGGTTTGGTGAAAACGAATTTGTTATATTGCTGTTGTATGTAGATGCCATGTTGGTTGCAGGCCCCAACAAAGATCATATTGAAGAATTAAAGGCACGACTGGCTAGGGAATTTGAAATGAAGGACTTGGGACCAGCAAACAAGATTCTAGGGATGCAAATTCACCGAGACAGAAGTAGTAGGAAGATTTGGCTTTCACAAAAGAATTACTTGAAAAAGATCTTGTCACGATTCAGCATGCAAGATTGTAAGCCAATTTATACCCCTCTTCCTATTAACTTTAAATTATCCTCCAGTATGAGTCCTAGCAGTGAAGAAGAGAGGATGGAGATGTCTCGAGTACCGTATGCATCAGCAGTGGGAAGTTTAATGTTCGCTATGATTTGTACAAGACCAGACATTGCACAAGCAGTGGGAGCGGTTAGTCGGTACATGGCGAATCCAGGCAGAGAGCATTGGAATGCTGTGAAAAGGATCCTGAGATACATCAAAGGGACCTTAAATGTTGCATTATGTTACGGGGGATCAGACTTTCTTATCAGCGGGTATGTCGATTCTGACTATGCAGGAGATTTGGATAAAAGCAAATCTACAACAGGATATGTGTTTACAATTGCTGGTGGAGCTGTAAGCTGGGTTTCAAAACTGCAATCGGTTGTGGCTACGTCAACAACGGAGGCAGAATATGTAGCAGCTACACAAGCCAGTAAAGAAGCAATATGGTTGAAAATGCTATTGGAGGAGCTCGGGCACAAACAAGAGAATGTCTCTTTGTTTTGTGACAGTCAGAGAGCCTTGCATCTTGCAAGGAATCCTGCTTTTCACTCAAGAACAAAACACATTCGGGTCCAATACCACTTCATTCGTGAGAAAGTGGAAGAAGGGACGATAGATATGCAGAAGATCCATACCGATGACAACATAGCAGATTTCATGACAAAAGCAATCAACACTGATAAGTTTACTTGGTGTCGATCCTCTTGTGGCTTGTTAGAGACGTAAGCAACATGGAAAGTACGAGGTAGAAAGAATGGTGTGAAGATATGATTGTTCCAATCAAATCTTCAAGTGGGAGATTGTAGAAAGTCAAGCAATGTGGTGGCAGCCAAAATTGAAAATGGGAAATTTCAATTTTGGCAGGTGCAGCCAAGATTGAAAAATGGCATGGGAAAATCACAATTTTGGTCCCTAAACTTTAGGTTATTTATAAGTTAGTCCTTAAAGCTCAACTATAAATAGCCTAGCCATTTGCCATTCTTACACATCCCAAATCATTCTAATCTCCTCCCAATACTAGAGAAATTAGAGAGTTTTCATAGAGTTGTTTTCTCCTTTCTTATCAAGAGAGAATTGTCATTGTTTTCTCCTTGTTAGACTGAGAGAAGTTGTAATTCCTATTTTCTCATAGTGAAATTCTTCTACCTTGTCCGTGGTTTTTACCCTATATTATTTAGGGGTTTTCCACGTAAAATCTGTGTCTCCTTTATCTTCATTGTTATTTTCTCAAATTATCAGTTGCGTTTTTGCTCTATCCGACGATCGTATTCCGCAACAGTAATTAAATAAAAATTAACAAAAAATATTTGCTTATGTTATTTTGATGATAATTTGATTAATCAATTTGACAGTTAGTATTGTGATACCTTATTAGTGGTGAACTTTTAAAAGTCACATCCATAAAGGAGAGGAAGTGGGGAATTTTTGTTAAGCTTCCACTATGTATATCCCAATCATTCTTCATTCATATCTCCAATGTTTAAAACTGAAAAGGGGATTCTCTAGTCTACGACTTGGTCATGTTTTGGACTGATTCATCTATTCTTTCCATTTATTCATCGTCTTTCTGTGCAGTTATTGTCATTTTGAATAGTTCTGTGTATCTAGTAGATTCTTTTGTAATACGTCAACTTGTATTTTTTTAGTTGTTATTTCAGTTTTCAGGGTTTTATTTTGACTAATCTGGATCGACTTGTGTTGCACATATAATTTTAATAGGTGGTGAGTCTTTTAGCAGAATTTTTTTACATATACAACGCCTCGAATTCAAAACTTATTTAAACAATATCATATTGCTTACTACTTGAACCAACCTGATTAGTACGTCGAGTTGTATTTAAACATTGCACGATCATTGAATACGAATTACAATACGTCATATAAATGGATTTTGATAAAAGAAAATTAGGCCGAATTAGAATACGAATCAGGTTTGGACTTTATTATTCATTGTCTAAGCCCGATTCGTTTTCAAACTCTATAATATATTAGTTACTCCATATTTTTATATATTATGTAAATTATATCATATAAAAGTCGAATGTATAATATAATAAAGTAAATTATATATGTTTAAAGCCGTAAAGATTCTATTCCCTTCACCAAAAAAAAAAAACTCGATGATTGGTTTGTTGAATTGGGGGCATTTTTGACATGACATTCTTTGGAGTAATTAGGGGATTTATGGACAGTGGCGACATGTTGGGTTACTAAGGTTGTGTGGATGTGATGCAAGTATAGGTCGAAGTCGTGATGGTGATCCTCAATCCAACGTGGGGATGGTTAAATAACCCGAATCCGAATCGACTCGGTGTGTTTCGATTCGACTCGGTCAAGTTTTTAGTCTTGAATTTCGAGGATCGGGGTGGGGTGGGACAAATTATTTACAGTCTTGAGTCAGGGCGGGGCGTGTCCGGTATATATTTAAATAAATATATAATTTTATTATATTTATAAAAATACCAATATATATAAACACTTTTATGGTTGTTAAGCTAATTTTTTTGTTTGTGCTTATCGTAAAATTTTTATTAGATGTTGTTCAAGTTTTAACGTATCTGATTCTGACCGTCACTGGTTCAAGTTTATTTTTTAAATATGTAATTTTTCATGTGGGTAGTTTAAAATTAGTTTTTATTTTATTTTTATATAAGTTTAAAATCTTTTGAAATTAAATTTTGTGGCCGTAATGGTAGATTGATCGGATCTAACTTTTATCGTCGTCGGAGATTAAGATTTTTTCCCCAATTTTTTGGGTCGGGACGAGGCGGGTAAACTAATATTTTAATTCGGGGTCAGAGGCCAAAAAACCAACCTGCCCCGTCCCGTGCCCATCCCTAATCCAATAGATTCAGTGCTTGTCAGGGACTGAGCGAGGATTTGGAGTTAGGGGGAAAAATATAAATGTTTGAAAGTACAAGAAATTAAAAAAAAAATTAATTTTTAAAGAAATTTATATAAGAGGACTACCCCACATACCTCCGTCACTAGTGATTGTTATCTCGTTGTTGTCATTTTGGGTATATTTTGATGTTGCGTTCGTTTCGGGTTGTATTCTTAATTAAATTATATTGCACTTGTTTCTTTCTTCAAATGAGAAGGAGGTTTTTGATGATGCACAAAATCAATATTAATAGTTGAAGAACCACAATCAAAGACAAAAAAAAAATTTAAGAGGTAAAAAAATAGATAGAGCAGAGGGAGACTAAGAATTTCAGAAATTTGGGAGAGAAGACAAGAACTTTCATTCATTCGATAATTTCTTCTACAACATATTCAGCCCATTTTAACCCTATGGACATTGAACGACGGCGTTTAAAAGAAATCTAAAATCTATCAACAAAACGACACTGTTTTACTAGCTAATTAAAATGGTGTGTCACCACAAATAGGTTCAAGGTTTTGAATCTGACTTTTTGGTGTTTATTTTTCAAACAACTCTTAAAAAAATCATATTTGCCGATAATTTTTTTTTGAGATTCTTAAAGTCACCTGCAGGCCGAAACAACACCTCATGGCTCATAGTAGCCTCTTAGACCAGATCATGAACCAGCAACCAGCCTCAGAATCCTTGCAGAAATCAGCTTGCTTAATTTCCTGCAATTTTCGAAGCACCAAAATGAACGAGTCTTGGAACACCAGGCCATAATCATCTCGGATTGATCACAGGCCAACAAAATATTTTCAACTCCAATCAAAACCGCAAAAAATCCAAAGGATCAAGAGAATGTTTGTGGAAAATTAGATAATTTTCATCCTAAGATAAACTCAATCGCTTTATTTACAATATGTGTGCATTATCAATTGATTAAAAATATGTATGAACAGATAATATCTTATAATCATCTTCAGACTATTTAAAAAATTATATTTTTAATATTTTCATAAATAAATTCAAAAAAAACTTCAAAAATGATAGGATGTCAAATTGACAAAAAAAAACTCCAAAAATGATAGGATTCCAAATTGACACCCATATTCAATTTTATTAAAAAAATAGAGAAACAACCCAAAAAAATCGCAGCAGAAAAATAAACCCACAATAAGTTTAAATTAAAAAAAATAGGAAACAAAACTTCAGACCAGCAAAACATATCTATTGGGTTACAAAACAGTAAGAAAGATGAAACATTGAAAAAATAGAAGCAGGAGCAAGACTTCTTGTCCCTATTCACCTACACGCTTTATGATTGAAGTAGGAGTGGTGAATAAAATCAACAATATTGGAGGTTGCTTCGTAAAACATATCTAATATCGACAAACGAACCACAAAAGGAGATCAAACTACTAAAGACTACCGACAATTCACAAATTAAATCGAATATCGTAAAAAATGTATTCACGAACGTAGATCTACTACAGCGATAGACGATAATGTGTCATAAGAGAGAAACATGTCACAAAAAAAGAAAAAGTGTAACACAAAACATATAAAAACTAGAAAAAAATTAAAATATAAAAAAACACAATAACATAACATAAAAAAAAACATCAACGATAATGACTAGCATTAAAACTGACAGCACTATCGATAAATCAAGAGTAATAGGAAAAAAAATTTGAACTAGAATTGTAGAACAAAAGAATGAAGCGGCGCTACGGTTTGATGAAAACCTTCGAAGATAATACTTCTAGACGTGGCCGCAACAAAACACAATTTAGTTAAATAGTAAATAAATAATATTTAATTGTTCCTATATATTGTTTAAGTGAACATATAATTTTCTTTCTTTTTTATTTTTTAATATATATGTTTATATTTTTTTCTTAACATTTAATAAGATACACATATATTCGAACCTAAATTTCTTAAGATGAATATCATTTTATTAAAATCACTCGATGGATTCATGTAATTTCCTTAGATTGGTGACAAGTGCAAATTCCTTTTTATTGTATTGCTATGCATGTGTGAGTGTTACTGCTTCTCTTCTTTTGATAACACCGAGCCCTCAAATCCTACTAGATAAACCCTAATTGAAATAAAGCAAAAGTAAACTGATAAAGCTACCATTGTACCATATCCAATCTTCATGTTCCTTGCTTTGTGTCTACTCTTTCACGTTCAAAGTTGATGAATAAATAAAAATAAATGAAAAAATACACCCCCACAATATTATTTTTAAACTTTGATTTGTAGGACCATATGATGTTTGAACATATAATATCGATGTCGGATAACATTCTGAATATGTGTCGAATATAAAAAAATCTTATCATGTCTTATTATTCCTCATTAAAAAAAATTCTATATCACTATATTTATTTGACATCGTACTCGTATTACATTTCCGTCCATATCTACAAAATGGTAGCCTAGGATACTCATTTGGTGCAGTGATGTGCACATTTCATGCATATATATAGTTTAGTAATACTAAAAACAGTGGTGGTTTGAACGACACGGGTCGGTTCGGATTAATCAGAACAAAGTCCTGAAGAACCGGAAGGGCAACAAAAAAACAATGGCGGGTCGGTTAATGTGCCGGGAAAAACAGTGTGGAGGAATCTCTATGGAGTTGGCCTTCCAAAATCCTGAGTTTGCTCATCTTCTCTTCACACCAATGCAATTGTTGTTCGGTTAGATCAGCCATTCTCAAAACCCTAGACACCACTTTTAGGTCAATTAGACCCATCAATATGTCCATCCCTTTCTCCATCTTCACTTTTCTTCTCCTTATGCATTTCTTAGCCCTTCGGAGGTCTTTGAGCTTCATCCTTTTCTGTTATCGTACCCATATAAAACTAATTAGTTTTACATAACTCGTAATCGAATTTAATAATGCAATCAAACTTATCTTGCACATAAAGTTTTGGATCAATTTGATATGTATAATGTTTGTTGGAGGAACTTTTGACTCTTTAAAAGAAGTTCGTAAAGTGTTGTCTGCATGACAACCGACAACCTCTAACAATTGATAATGTACTGGAGACAAAATTCCGACACAAAGACATTATCAGAGGTTTAATCGACCTTCTGACGTACACCACTTTACAAATTTCTTTCAAAGTATTTAAAAGTTCTCTCAACAATGTCCATTGAGAAAATCTTCTTCTATATTAAAAGAAATTATGAAAATGTATAAAACTAATGGATTGGTGTAAATTGTATTAAAGGGTATATGACTTGAGAGCTTACTTTGGCATTAACTTTTTTCATGAGTTGAAGGAGTGTAGGGTCAACTGAACCTCTTCTCTTCTTTCCAAAGAATTTTTTAATGATTTGGCATGGTTTCTCCTTGTCTGCCTTGAGAAAATTCATGAAGGTTTGGATTCCATCCTCCATTATCACTCCAAATGTGTCTGCTGAGATTCTTGGCCCAAACCCTTCATCCCTTTCATCTTCTTCATAATCTTACCCCCACATCAAAATAAGGTAAAATTACCATCAATGTTAATAAATATTACTCCTTTATGATTTAGCCAATGAATTGGATACCGGACTATTTACCTCGATATTCAGGGACCAGAAGCAGCTTTGGGGCCAGCAGCCTCATCCTGGCATACACCTCGGGTCTCCGCCCTTGCTCGTATGGCTCGTTTTCGATGTATCTTTGCAGAAGAACCTGGAACTGCTGGAACTGCTGAGCAACGACTGCGGGGCAGTCGGAATCTTTCCGAGCGGCTCGTTTATGTTCGAAGTTCTTGTAATTCCAATTGAGTGCTTCCCAAGTCAAGCAGATTTGAGCAACGTATGCAGATTCCAGTTCATGGTAAGGGTTTTGTCTGATATCTGATGGCTTTTTGTTCACTGTGGCAAACCTGTGAACTATTCTCTCGGATATTGATCTTGGGCAAGCTTGAATGGACCTCAGTGACTCTGCAAAAACAATTTCAAATCCATCACACAAGTATACATTGCTCATATATATATATATATATATATATATATATATATATATATATATATATATATTGTGTCCTGCCCTAAAGAGGTGAGGAACATTAATCTCACATCAAAAGAAAAGATCTGGTCATAAAAGTGATGACGCTACACATTATAGACATGTCTTTTTGAGAGTGGATAATGGCCCGTGACAATATATTACCTGTTTCTTGGAGCTTTTGTGCACTGATTCTGTCTAGGAACATCATCTCTTCATCATATTTTTGAAAAACTGTGTAGGATTCCCATTTGGGACAACTTCTTCTTGAGGAAGATGAAAATGGATCATCAGTTACTGAATCTCTGCAATTTATGGAGCTTCTCCACTCGGAGGAGCTCTTTGATGTCGAGCCAATTGTGTAAGAATCTCCATAGATTTGCTCATCATCTTTATCCTCTGCTAGTAGCTTCTTAGACTCCAATTTTGTTCCTATAACAAAAAACTTGTCACTTCTTGAAAAATCTGTTTGCACCCTTTGTTTGATTTCTGGGTCACTGAGATTTTCTGCAGAAACAAACAGAAAGTAAGCATCAGGCCAGCATGTGATAACAATAATCAAGGGCACATACATATTACCATCATCATTGTCCACATCACTTTTGTCCATTGGTGAGACTATAGGAGTGGGGCCGTCTTGGTTTTCATGATCATGCAAATCAGTATCATCATCATCAACGTCAGTAGAATCTGAGCAAGGTGATGACTGTTCAGTGGAGCAAGTTGCATAGTACTCTTGATCTTCACTCGTGATGAGCTGATCATCATCATCAAGGGGATTCATGGATTCCTCGTCGACGTCGACGACATCGTTTCGAGTCTTCCGAAAGCTGTTGTCTTGCAGGAAAACAAGTGATTCACCGCCGTGAATAATGTCCGCCACAAGGTGGTCGTTTTCCATGAAGTTCACCTTATAATTATACCTTTCAACGCCATTTTCTTCTTCTTCTTCCTCCTCCTCGTCTTCTTCTTCTTCCTCGGAAAACATGCCATAATCGTATCCACTTCGAGCCCTGCAAACAAAACAAAGGAAAAACCAAACACGATGAATTCAAACAACACAATTCACCAATGAATTTCTTCCATCAACAATGGAGAATTAATAAGACCTTGGGATGAGCGGGTAGCTTCCAACGAAGAAGAAGAAATTGGCAAGAAGAATTGATGAGGAGTAAAGGAAGAGAAGGAGAAGCAAAGATGAGCTTGAGAGATTGTAAAACAATATAACCAAAGCTTCCTTTTGCATATTTTCTTGGTTTTTTTCGGTTCTTTGAAATGAGCTCAAAAGCAAAGTTAAGTCTTTGGTTCAGAAAAAGAAAAAGAAGAGAAAATGATGTGTTGCTTTCATTGGTTTCATATACTTGCCTTAAAAATAGTCTTTCATTCCTTCTTTCTTTAAAATGACTAATCTGTCCCACAAAACTTTACCACTCAATCATTATTATCTGGAACATCAATTACAATTGGAAGGGCAATTTCGTCAGTATATTACTTATCTTTTCTATTATATATTTTGATACATGATATACGTAGAAAAAATTAGACAATTGTTCTTTAAAATTAAAAACCTAAATCCTTAAAAAAATTTAAAAAAAAAACCTAAATCCTTAAAAAAAATTTAAAAAAAAAACTAAATCCTTAATCTTAAACCGTACACTCATCTTAAACCGTACACTCTAAATTCTAAACCTACAACCTAAACTACTAAAACTTAAATTAATTCCTAAATTCCAGTTTAATAAACTTGTATAAACTTTAATTTACACTATTTGTGTTTCAAAAATTTTCCAATATATCATTTGGGGTTTTATTTTTATTATTACTATTAGTCATGTTTGAATTGATTTCATAGAATATTAGTAGTAGGGGTGAGCGTTCGATCGAGTCGAGTCGAGTCAAAAAATTTCGAGTTATTCGAGTTGACGAGTCATATTTTACAACTCAAACTTTATTTGAATTTTTTTCGATTCGAATCGAGTTTAAGAAATTCGAGTCGAGTCGACGAGTCGAGTCGAGTTTTCGAGTTTCTATAAAAATTTAATTGTAATTATTTATCATGTTATAGTAGGGTTTGATTCCAATTTAAACTCCTTTATCTAATCATATAAGATATGCACATATATATTTTTTCACACGTGACAATATTTCTTCATATTTTTATATATCATTATGTATATATCATAAAAAATAGAGGGACTCGTCTCGAACTTAAAAATAAATCCATTAATTACTAAAAATTTCGAGTTATTTGAATTTCCATTTCACAACTCAAACTTTATTTGAAATTTTTTCGAGTTATTCGAGTTTATGAAATTTCGAGTCGAGTCGAGTATTTTTGCCTCGAGTCGAGTTATTCGGTTTTTTCGAGTCGAGTCGAGTTTTGCTCACCCCTAATTAGTATGGTTGAAACCAAGATGAAACATCAAGAATTAAATATAAATAATAAAAAATGGATATAAGATTTAATTTAATTATTAAATTATAAAATTAAAATTCAATTTTTAACAAATTTTAAATCTAATCCTGATCCTATCTAGAGAGAAGGGAAAAGGGAACTCAAGGGGAACGAAAAGAGTACTCTTATTGAGTTTAGAAGACTAGAAAATATAATCTATAGAAATATAAGGGAACAACAAAGATGAACAGTTTAATCAACCGACCAAATATACATACTCTTAAAATTGGATTATGAATCATCAATCTGAACCAAAATAATATCATTTATGAAGGGTTCTTGGGGTGATGGTATTGTATTTGCATGTAGTTTACATGGGGCTGAGCATGTAAAGTTGAAAAATTGAAAATTGATTCGAATCGTAGTGTTTAGATTTTTTATCGTTCACAAGTTTAAAAACGTTGTGGTTAACCGAAACGAACGGTATTTATAATTAATTTAAATATTTTATAATATAAAAATAAGTATTTTATACTTAAAAATAATAAAATAACTTAAAATTATTATATATGAATTATTAATTATTTTTTATTTACTTGAAAATTGATTTTCAATAAATATTTATGAAAAAATACTTCAAATTTTTACCGAATAATGTTTAAAAAATAATCAAATAAAATTATTTTTTCAAAATAAAATACAAAAATATTAAAATCTAAGGTTAATGTAGAAAAACCTATAAACAAGATTAACTGAACAAAAAAATCAAAGGTTATTAATTATTTTATTGAACCGAACCGTATACACCCCTATGATTTAGTGCGGAATAAAAATAAATCAATTGGAATGATATGCATTGAAAGCATAGAAAAGCAATACTAAAAGGTATTAAAAACAAATTGGATGGTAACAATCACTATAATAATAATAATAAGCCTTTATAATATCTAATTCAAATGAAATTATAAAAAAAATATTTAAAAAATCCTAATTCAAAATATAAAACAAAAGTTCCTATTTATATATCTCATAACCCTGAATAACAACAAAAAGCTAATGAAAAGAAGAGATCAAAACCTGACTACACGCATCTATATATAGACAAGTTTTGCTTCTTCTTTTTTTACTTTAGAAAAGAATTAATATCAATACTAAAACTTTTTTTTATCAATAATAGAAAAAATATATAAAATCGTGATTATTTTCTTCGATAATAATATTTTAATTAAAAAATAATATATTTTATCATTACATTGAACATTCTTTAATAATCACGACATCGAATAGAGTCGCGTAGACTGGGATGAAACTTGAGATATTCTTTGCCTCAGGTCTAAATTATGAAAAAGCCTCACAAAGGTTGCAGTGTGGAAGTGTCTTAGAGGGCTTTTTGTGTTGGAAATATGTCATATAATCTGCTGCATGTCCTTAACTTGGTTCCCAAGGTTTTGTCCGAACAAATGCTGTCTTCATAGGGGTTTTGTCTCACACTTTTTATTTATTTATTTAATATAATTAGTTTAAGGATGTTTTAGACCCAGCTTGTTCATCAAGTGATTGGCTAATTATTGAAAAATAATAACCGAATGAAATAAAAAAAAAGGATGGAATTGCCCCACTTCTGATTCAATGAAAGTAGAACAAACCTTAAACTGGGTTCTGCCTAGAATCTGGACCATACTTGAAGACTTGGGGTCGGACAATGCACAGTAAAAGAGGGGTGAAGTACACAGCTCTCTGTAATTTCTGCCATCTTTTTCTCTTGTGGAATATTTTTCTAACTATGGACTAAATTGAAAAGAACAAGAAACATTAAGGGTGTTTTTGGTTTGGTTTGGGTAGTAACTAGTAATGTTGCATTGTCTTTGGTAATCTATGATTTGAGACGTTATGTCGTCCAAGTTTCACAATATTTACAGACCGAACTACCAGCTTTTTTTTTTCTTTGGATTTTAGTTTTAACCTTTCACACCGAATTATATATATTTTTTATTTATTTTACTGGTTCAATTGAGTATACCACCAATTTTTAATTTAATCCGTCGATTCGGTTCAGTTCCAACCATCATGAATATTTATTATTAAATAGAGCGATATTACATTTTCAAGGCGAATGTAAAAATTTGAACTCATACAAAATAGATAACATGAGTATTTTTTTGCCACTCGACCAATTAGTAGATTTCACAACTCCTGAATATTAATTTTGCGTTTAACTAGAAATTTAGGGTACGTTTGGTTCTGCAGAATACAATGCATTTTTATTTTCATTTTCTTGAAAAATAAAAAATGTTGAAGAAAACATGTTTGGTTGAAAATTTTGAAAATAATTTTTAAAAAATGAAAAAAAATGAGTGAAATTTTGAAAACATAAAAAAGATGTTTTCACCATTTTTATTAAAAATGTTTTAGAAAAGTGGAAAACATGAAAATATGGTTTTAAAATTTTAACTCTATTTAACCCGAGTTCGAATCCTACTAATGTTAATTTTAGAACTTTAGTTTATTTAGTCACATTTTATTTTTATTATAATAATATTTTTAATAATTATACTTTAATTGCACGAACCAACTTGCCTCAGTGGTTAAGGGAACGGTTGTTGTTTCTAGAGGTTACGAGTTCGAGCATCAGCATCTGCAGCAGGGTGATTGAGGCTTGTAATCACTTTAGCTTTCATAAAAAAATTAATAATTATACTTTAATTTAATTATTTAATAAGTAATTATTTGTTTATTTTTATTTGGTTTAAAGATCAAATTAGTCCTCAATGAAAAATAATAAAAAAATCAATTAATCCATATTTTTTTGCACCCAATTTAACCTATTAGTCGAAACACACTCAATTTAGTCCTTTCGTAACGGTTAACAAAAATTTGACCATTAACTCATTAAAAGCCAATAAATGATAACGCGTGGCTCACTCTGAAAGTGTTACGTCATTAAACCGTAAAAAATCTAAAAAGTATTTAATTTTTATAAAAAATATATATAAAATTTTAAAAATATTTTATAATTTGGTCATTTACTGATTTTTTATTTCAAAACAATCATAGTTTTGATTTTTTTTAATTTAGTTTTTATTGATTTTTTTAATTCAATTCTCAATCCCCATTGTTATCATTACTGTGAGAACTAGCATAGCTGGTAGATCCTCTATCCAGTCTTCCTCAAATCCATGCGAATCAAGTTTTTCATTGGGATTTTACTAATTCGTAGGAAACAAACAAACTACGTGTTTTAAGAAGAAAATAGATGTTGAAACCTGGAGATGTCGAATCCAACCCATGCAAACTCCATGGCGTTTCAATGGATCAAAGTGAAGACGGTAGTTGTAGAGGGGAATTAATTATCAAACTATTTTAAGGTGGGTAGTTGTGGATGGGTTAATTTTAAATATGTTTTTTTAGATTTTTTTTAATATTTTTAGGTGTACCACGTGTCACTATCTTGATGATTGTTTGTGAGTTAACAGTTAACGTGATGAGAGGGCTAAATTAATCGCAATTTAAATTACGAAGGCATGATTGATTGTAATTTAAATTATGAGGGCTAAATTGGGTGTAAAAATTCATAAGGGCTTAACTGATTTTTTTATTTTTCGTAGAGAGCTAATTTGACCTTTAAGCCTTTTTATTTTAAAAAACTAGATACCAAACATATTTCTACTATTTTCATTTTTAAAAACAATTTTTTATTTCTATTAACTAAACGTGTTTTCTAATTTTTAAAAAACATAAAATGAAAACCATTTTCTGAAAATGAAAATAAAAAACAAAATCAAAATATATTTTTTAGAACTAAACTGACCCTTATATTCTCTTGATCATTCTCTTAAACAAAAGTAGTCTTTGTTGTTAAAAAGCATAATAAATACGGCCTTTTAATTTTTCTAGAAACCCAAACTAAAAGAAGTGGGCTACTCCAATCTCACAAGTCTGCCAATTTTACATAGGCTTTAAGTTATTAGATCGTGTAGGATGATAAAAAGGCTTAAATGTACCAAAAGATCAAATGAGATTTGCATAACGATCCAAAAGAAAAAGATTTGCCAATGATAAACAATCCACATAAAATTTGGTATTTTATACATGAACGAATGTAAAATAGATATTATGTCACATAGTTGCCATGCCATGTCATGCCATATGCCATGCCATGCAAGAAAAATAATTTAGATTTTTATCAACATGAACTTGATGGTATATTCCAAGGGAAAGCAAAAGCACAGAGTTTATAGAATGAATTAACTTGTCATCTCATAAGTTGTTATGAGACGTACGAATGAATTGAGCTTGTTTATGTTAAGTAATTAAGTTTGATTGAACCGACTTGAATAAATCTATCTTAGTCTTTAATTAAATTTGATTTGAACTTCAATTAGCTCGATTATACCTTAAACACTTAGCACCATCAACACATCTATCAAAAATCTTAAGCAAACTATGCCTTCTCATTTTCTAACTTTGTCAATCTTTCCAACATTAAATTTCACTAATTTGGCTAAGGTATACATTAAACTTAGCTATCAAACCAACTTCAATTTAAAATTTTCTTCAAATTTGAATTCCTTTTATCTATGCAACTGATGGGAAGTTAGAATTTAAAAAGCCTCTCTTTTAAGGGAAGAAAACCATTTTATTAACATATCTTTCTTGCGTGTACGCGTGCGTGTATATATATAGAGATAGAGTCCACTTATACAATGTAAAAACTAAAATGTAAAAAAAAAAACCATTTTATTAACATATCTTCCTTGAACTAAATTGCTTCCGCTAAATAAGTCCCTATACTTTTATTGCACACAAAAGAAACACATATCCTTTGGTTTATACTTAATGTAGTTTTTTTATGAGCAGTTAAAGTTCTCTGTTGACATCTCAAAATCGAAATTTAAACCTTAATATTATCATCCCTTCCCTATATTATATATTGTATAAAACAATTTAACCCTTATTTGAGTCCAGTTTAGCATTTTAGCTCAACAAAAGATGGTTATTTAGATGTGATTCATGACATACAAGTTTTGTTTTGTTTTGTCTAAATGTTTGGTTGGGACATAAGGCTACATTTGAAGAACATGCGTAACATGATCGGTCAAAAAGATTTAAGGTAACTCTCACGTATCTTGTTGGATTGAATGCTCAGCTATTGGCTGCTTAAAGACTTACATATGCACGTTTCCTTCTTTTTTGTCCCTTGTAGTAGAATATTATCTATCCATACCCAAAATTCAATGTCTATAAAAACTTATTATTTGGAGATTCATGACTAGTTTCCATACGTGCAAATTCTTTTTGAATATATTGGTGTGATTATATTATAGTATATGTTCATACTTTTTTTCTTAATTTTCTGACAAAACACACATCTTACACACATACGTGTCCGAACCCGAGTCTCTTAAGATGATCATTATCCTATTTTCCACTAGCCACTCATTGGGTTCTACGTACAAATTCTTTTAACATTAAAATAAAAGTAATATGAAATCTTGACACATGGTCAGGGACGGAGCCATTAAGGCTTCGGGTGGGGCAAATGGCCCCCGACCCCCGAAGAATTTTCAGGGACGAAGCCATTAAGGCTTCGGGTGGGGCAAATGGCCCCCGACCCCCGAAGAATTTTTTTCGCCTTTGTCTCCCTATTTAAATTTTTTTAAAAATTGGTTTATTTATAAATTTACCCCTCCCAATTACATATATTTATAGTTTGCCTCCATCCCAAATCCTAGTTCCGTCCTGCACATGGTATTTGACAACTATAAATGACAACCAAAATTGAAAATGCGGCATCTACATGCCACTAAAACTATGATTAAATCAGATAAGATGACATACTATTTTCACATTGCATTCATCTCTTAAAATAATGTGCTATCGTAAAATTCACTGATAATAATATATTAATTATAAAATGATAATAGTTTGTCATGTTAGTGATCTCACATTACTAAAAAAATAGAATATAAAGAATATATAAGAAAATTTTCCTACCATGTGCATGATTTTGATTGTATTATAATTTGGCTTTATATGACTTTTTTGGATAATTGGCTTTATATGACTTTCATGATTGAGAAATGTTTATAATTATAAATTGGATACATATAGATATATTTACTTTTTCTTTGACCAGAGATCTTCCATTGCATTATTACAAAAAGGGTTTATGTGGTTATCATTTTATATGTGTCCTCCACCACCACCCTTTCCCCAAAAATATGTTTCAATGTTGAGATGACATAGAAAACCACTTTGGGATCAACCTTTTGGGTTGAAGCTTTAGTATTTGAGTGAGGGAAAGAAAGATATGGAAAGCATTAAACAAGAAGATTTTAATGCCATTTTTGTAAAAGTGGTGGGGATTGGTAAGAAGCATGACCATCTACCAACCTTTCTCCACCTCATCCACTCCCTATATACATTGGTATTGAGCCCACTATACTTGAATCCTTGAACTTACCCTCCATTTGCTCATCAACTTCACCTAATATGTGACCTTAAATCTAAAACCCAATACATGAAATCTATCCATTTTATGGGACCCTCGAGTTTGAGCCCACTATACATCTGGTCATTCGTGTATTCATATTTTTGAATAGTCTTAACATAATTACAAGGTAATGTTTGTTCATACTATTTTTTCTTAACCATTTATAAGATACACACCTTGCAGACAAAACTAATTGAACCTGGGTCTCCTAGAATAAACATCGCCATCTTTTCTGATGGAACAACTCGTTAAGTTCATATCATATTCATATATTTTAATATATCATAGTAAAATTAAAATATTATATAAAGGAGTCCAGCATAATCACATTGAAAAGTAATTTGATCGATCTATATAAATTTCTTATAAATTCGTGCATTCGTATTTTTTTGTGATGTAAATCATATTGTTTTCTAGTTCATGCATTGCTCCTAGAGACAAGCAAAGGACTTGGTGGAAAGGGGGTCAAAGAATAAAGAATCTGGTTGGGAAAAAGTAATCAAAGTGGCTTTAAAAAATTAATAATCAGTTGGTCTATTGGGATGGAACATTAGATTTTTTAAACAAAAATAAGGGTTCGAGTTCTGACATTATAAATGAAGCAAATTCGATTGGGAGAGTCGTCTCATAATGAACCTTTGCAGTACTCGATCCAGATTAATCACCTATTAAACTGAAAACCAATGGTTATAAAAAATGCTTTTAATAGGCTTTAATAAGCTGTTGATTATGATTCACATTGCCCCATCCTCTTGTAGGCATGGCCTGGCCCATTTCAAGCTGTCGTCCTCCATGCTGTTGCATCCCCCAACTTCTTTTGTGCACTGCATTTGCCCTCCTTTCTGTTTTGATTTCTCACTATACAAAACAAAACATTAACTATAAAATAAAATAAATTGAAAATTTGTTTCCCTTCCCCTATCAACTTCTATCCTTCAATCATTCACTTAATGAATTGCCAACATCCATTAGATTTTGTTGTTTATTATTTGTGTATAAATTTATACATCAGTGATTTATAAATATATGGATAATTATTTGATTGTTATGAATATTTATCTATGTGGATGTCTATAATGATAAGAACTTTATTTAGGAGATTCGATTTACTTTATCATTAGGAATATTATCTCCATTAATTAGAGTTTAATGTATTATGTACTTCTTATGCCTATAAACAAATGAAGGCATTGTACACAAGTCTAGTTTTGGATAATAATACGAATCTCCCTCTTTCTCTCATCTCTTTGTTATTTTATTCTTATTCATTGTTCTTCGTTATTTTATTCACAACACGTTATCAGCACGAGCTTCTAATCAATTGAGATCTTCGTCGTTCGAATCTAAAAAAAATTATTGGAAAGAATTCGATTCCAAGGTGAACCAAAGATAAGTTTTTTTTTCTTCCTCAATTTTCTTTTTGTTACTTATTACCTTTCTTTTTATATTTTAAGTTGGTTTTTAATTTTTTTTGAAAAACCAAAGAGGGGCATGTTCGATTGTATTTAATCATTGGGTAAAGATGAATTTGTGGTTTCTCACAAATCAAAGGACGAATTAACAGAGATGGGTATACCATGATTGGTTGTATTTTAATTTCAGTATCAATCGATTATTTTTTTATTTTGTTAGTGTTTTTCATTGTTTCGATAAAAAAATAGTTTCTTATGTTGTGTTTTGCATATGCGTAAACTTTAAGAGAAAATGGTAAATTTCTGTCAAGTTCTTCATGTTTTTTTGGTTTATTTAATTTAGTCCCTACATACTTGTTGTGATTTATTTATCAATATTTAGTTTATTTTATCCTATTGATGATATTTTATATTTTTAACCGTGCTTTGAGTTTTACATGATATGTTTGAATGGCGTGATAAGAGACATGACATAAAGAGTTTATGAGAAGTCATTTTGACTGTTTGCTATGTTTTTATTGTCCTTAAGAGTAAAATCAACATTGGTAAATTTTATTTTTATTCTTTAAATTATTATTTTAAAGTCCGATAAATCATGGTGATTTTGCTCGAAAGCAATATTTATTCTACGTCGGAAAAAATTGACTATAGACTTCTCTCAAGTTCATGTTACAAAAACTCATCTTGACAAGAATTTTCGTGAGAGACATTCCCTTAAGTGAATGCAAAGCATGATGTTTATTCCATGCGATTATCAATGATGGGGCATTCCCTAAAGTGAATGCAAGCATGATGTTTATTCCATGTGATTCATTCCCTGAAGTGAATGTAAATATGGTAAATCATTATTCAATTAGAGACATAACTTCGATATAATCCAAGTATATTGGTTGGACATCCCGTTCTGCGAGGCTACTAGTCTCAAAGAAGGTTTTTAAAGGACCTTGTGAACGAGTTTAACAATGTCGCGTACGAGGATTAAATCTTTGTTCTATGTGATAAGGATATGTTAATAAAAACATACTCCATTTTTCATGACAAATAACGTTATCCTCAGACACAATATCGTGAAAAAGATTTTAAAGGTTCATTGGCTCTACTTCATTCCTGTTGCGACTAAAAAAAATTTCAGAAAAATACAAAGTACCTCGGATGTCGCTCGGACGAACCGGGTTTTGATTTGGTTTTCAAAAAATTAGTCGAATTCGTGTAAAAAAAGGAGGAGTCGCCACCGGCCATTTAAAATGGTAGACCGGACACCGAAATAAAACCAGAGATTTTTCTTTTAAAAAAATGGGTTCGGGAGTCGGTTACACGCGGGGAAGGATGAGCACCCCCGTCGTGCCCGAAAATCGGTACCAAAAACATTACCGCTTAATTAATATTAAATTTTGCGAATTAAAGTGACGAATCGTATCGAAATTTGGTTATACGAGCGATTGAATTTAAAAGGTCTTAATATTCGAGAAGGAACGTCCGAACCACCACCACTACGACTGGTACTGGCCTCGTTCGTTTCCGAATAAAAAGACGCCTGCATTACAATTTATAGGCCGAGATGCGACTTACAAGGATATGAGAATAAATAAATCAAACAAGGAGACAATAAGTGATTTATAGAAATAAATAGAGCATAATTAAATGACATGGCATTCTAAGTACTGGCAAATAAGACTACATAATATCTCGAACCAAGTAAAAAACGATATAGAAAAACTATATAAAATCATGCACAACATACTATTTTTAAAATTAAGCTATACGTGACATTTCTCTAAATAAGCAACTATCTTAACAAATCCAAACTAAAAAATTTAATACCAAAACATGGATATGAAACCATCAAATTAAAATGCTTAAAAAGAAAAAAACAAGACTGAAAAGGGGGTTAAAATAGACTCAAAACGGGTTCTGGGGACCAATAATGGAAATAAACCAAAAAAGAATAAAGCTGGATCGTCCAATCGGGGGCCAAAATTAAAACTTGCAGCAAGTTGAAAGGGTCGAAATGGTTATTAAACCATCCTCAGTAGATCGACAAAAATAAGGGATGAAATTACAAGTTGTTTAAAACATTAAGGGACCTGGGGCACGGTTTAAGAAAATGGAGACCCTTCTGGGGTGAACGTGAAAGGACGGAGGTCCTTATGAAGCAAATAACCCATTTTTAAAACATTAAAACAATATAAATAGGCTTTTAAACAAAAATTTAGGCCCTTTGGCCGTTTTGAGCTAAAACGGTGACCCTCTCCCCTTTTCCCTTCTCACCCGATTAGGGTTTGAGACTTGAAAAGGTGAGGGCCTTTCCGGCGCCGTCAGCCATTAGCTGGCACCGGTAACCTCGAAAAACCGAAAAAGAAACCCTTTCTTTTCTTTCAAAACCTCGGACACGAACCCGAATCCCTCTTTCTTTCGAAAATCCCCAAAAAACAAAACCAAAAATCTCCCTTGTTTCGAACCTGCAATCACGATGGCTCACCCTCTAAGGGATTGTTTCCGGGGAGAGATCCGCACCAGAGGGGAAGTCGAACCGAAAGCCAAAGGTAAAAGAAGACTCTGACTTTTGTTTTTTTTAGATTTACGCATGCATGAAAAGATTTGAATAAAAAAACTGATACCTCAAAGGTTTTTTTCTCTTTGTATTGCTACTGTGAAAATCCCAAGTGGGTTTACAATGGGTCTCTGTTGATTTTTCTTGCTCTCTGTTTCTCTCTCTTTTTTTTGTTCTCGAATGCTCTCTGATATTTGTATTGCTCCCATATCTTTTAAATTGTTTCTATCTTTATTACATGCGGATGAAAAACAAAACTTCTCTGTGTTATGTTCTTCTGATTTCCTCTGTTGGCACGTTATTGTCTTTTTTTTGCTATTTTGGTGATTCTGACGCACTGTTTTTTTCGTCTGAGATGTGCCGGAGATGCCCGATCGGGAAGGGAGGCATGCCGGTTGCAGAAGACGGTCGCGACAGACGCGTGCTTGTGGCAGGTGAGAGGTCAGACGACTCAGGCGCGTGGGGCAGTGGAGTCGAAAGGGCGGGCGCGTTTCAGCACGCGCGCGTGGGAAGCTCGGGAGGCGCGCGTCGGGATCGCCAAACAATGCGCGTGGGCGCGTGCACTCTTCTGGAACCATCCCTGCACTGATCCGATCCGTTGGATGTTCTCCTCATCTGACGGTCGATTATTGGGCGGCGGCTGCAAGATACCAGATTGGGATTAGGGTTTTTTTGCTTTGTATGGGCTTATCGGGCTTGGGCTCTAATATCATTATTTGGTTTCTCATGTAATGGATTGTTATTAATGAACTTATATATTTTTTAATTAAAGTGGGCTTTCATTTATTCATGTTTACATTATTATTTATTGTTATGATAATACATACTATAATAATAATAAAATAATAATAATATTAATAATATTAATAATAATAAGATAATAAAGGTGATAGTGAGAACTAAAATAATAATAATACTAATGGTAAGGGTAAGGGTAACTACAATAAATAATAATTAATAATAGTAGCCAATAGTAGGTATTACACTAATAGATAATAATAGATAATGTGACCACAACAAGACATGACACACACACACACACACACACACACACACACACACACACACACACACACACACACACATATATATATATATATATATATTCTTCTTATTTTTTGTTTTCTTCCTTTTTTTTCTTTTTTTAGTCTTAATTTACATAATAGCCCGATAAGCCCACTAACAACACAAACATAAAGAGGTTCAAGGTTCGGACAAAATTAGTGATTACAGCTGCCCCTCTTTGCTTATACTTGTGGAACAAGAATAAAGCAAAGACCATAAGCACTAATTTTTTCCTGCTTCCCTGTTGGACGGTTTACTCCAGACGCAGCCACACGATTCCAAGTAATTCCTCTTCCCAAAGCCTTCCAATTGTGAGTTCTCTCTCCGGATGCCCCGAACAGGTAGAAAGAGAGCTTTTTTTTTTGCAGATTTCCATTCTCCTAGTGCCCGAACGGATAGGCGAGTTTCAAATACATTTGTCTTCCCTTTTTGTAAGAACAAGCTAGTCATCCAAACAACTTTGCCTTCCCTTCATGGTCTAAAAGAAAACTGGTCATAACTAAATCTGTCCAACTTCTCTGTTGGACGATTTACTTTCCCGGAGCTGCAACACGCTAGACCGAGTATTTTCTCTCTGAAGCTTTGAGAATACGAGTTCTCTCTCCATTGGAACTCATTTCCTTGGCGTATTCCTCGAGTGGCAGTTCTTCCTATCTCGTCCTCGTATTTCTGAAATCAAAGATCTCCAAGTCCTCTCTCCGTAGGACCCACCTCTTTCGAGATCCTGAAGCCTTAGGATTTTGAGTTTTTTCTCCACAAAACTCCTCTTCCTTAGCATACTCTTCGAGTAGTAGTTCCTTCTCTATGGAACTCTCGTCTTCGTATTTCTGAAATCAAAGATCTCCAAGTCCTCTCTCTGTAGGACCCTCCGCTTTCGAGATCTTGAAGCCTTAAGATTCTGAGTTCTTTCTCCACAGAACTCCTCTTCCTTAGCTTACTTTTCGAGTAGTAGTTCTTTCTCTGTTGAACTCCTCTCTGAAATCAATGATCTACAAGTCCCCTCTTCGTAGGACCCTCCACTTTCGAGATCCTGAAGTCGCAAGTTCCTCATATATAGAGCTTGTTTAGACCATTTCTCTGTGAGATTCTTCATCTTGAAATCTGTCGACAAGCTTGAAAGCTTTCATTTGAAATCCTTGAGTGGCGAACATGAAGGCTTCACCTGACACTCTGGGGCGGCGGCTTGAAAGGCTTCGCCTGAGACCCTCTTAGTTCTCACTTTATTGTTTTCTCCACATCCCGAGAGGTATTCAACTTGTCTTTCAAAAATCTGTGAAAATAGATAAAATGCTATGATGGTATGAGTTAGCATGCTCCTAACCTAGGGATGTCTAACTACTCGTGATGCATGATTGGGGTTTCCAAGTCATTTAATTATATTAATTCTATTGACATCGTGTCATTTGGTGCTGCTTCTTGCTTTGATTGCCTCTCTTCTCAGTTCTCCCGGACCATTGTTCTTCTTCTTCTCATCTTGACTCTCTTCTGGAATTGTCTGCCTCAAAGTGCCCATTCGGGTTTTCACTTTGAACTTTTCTCTCTTTTTTTTCTTTTTTCTTGTTTTTCTTTTTTCTTTCTTTCTTTTTTCTCTTTTTTCCTTCTTCTATTTTTATTGATTTTTGATTGCCCGAGTAGATAGGCAAATTTCCATTCTCCAAGTGCCTGAACGGATAGGCGGGTTCTATTCTCCAAATGCTCGAATAGATGAGCAGATTTCCATTCTCCAAGTGCCTGAACGGATAGGCAGGTTCTATTCTCTGTGTGCCCGAATAGATGAGCAGATTTCATATATCTTTGTCTCGAGCTTTGAGTATCTGTCTCTTTTGCTCTAAAATCTTTTTGGCTTTGAGTTTCTGCCTCCTTCGCCATGAGTTTGTGATCTAAAGCGTTCCTCTTGAGTTTCGCCTCAATCCCCTAAGTGGTTTTCATCGTGTCTCCTCCTTTTCTTTGTCCTCTTTCTTCTTCTTTTTTTTCTCTTTGGGCACTCCTTTGAGTTTTCTTCTTGAAGTCAACTTCTACCTTTGACTCTTATCGTCAAATTTTTTTCACATCTTTAGGGTGTCCACATGTCTTCTCATTTTCCATACAGCCCTGCCTCTATTTTTCTTTATTGAACTTCTCTTTTTCGTTTCTTCTTGAAGGGAGGACTTACATTGATTAGAATCCTATTGCCCCCACTTGCTTTAGGCTTATGTACCTTCTAACTGACCTCTGGTTAATGTCGACTGCTTTAAATGGTGTCTTCTGTCCAAAGATGCCACCAATTTTTGGCCCTTGTTCCTCTAAATTCGTGGTCAAGAGCGCCTCTTCTGAATTTCGCTCATTTGCCCCAAAGTGCCTTTGGGGTCCTCGTCTCAGCTTCTCTTCTTTTTCTCCTCTACCTTCCTTCTTTTCTTAGGCATATCCCTGTTGCCTTTTATCGAGTTGATTATTGTCTTATCTCAGTGTGTGCCCTCAACGCGACGCGCGTGGTCGTTCTCAAGACATCCTCTTCGGCAAGATGCTTAGGCTCCGAAGGTAACTTCTGTTCCCCGATTCTCAATGTCAAAATTTCTACCCTCATGTTCTATTCCAACACTTCTTAGCGAAGGTCGACTTCGTAGCTCAACATTTCACCGAAGACGGTCTTGATATTTCAATTAGAGGTATTAGTAATGTTTGAACCTCTGAGGGTGCCCCTCCGGGTACTAATGGCTTTACCTCGAGCCACGATCAGTCCGCTTGTTCATTCCTATGTAGGAGACTTATGCAAGTGATTGGGTAAAAATAATTTTGTTATGTAAATATACATTTTAAAGAATCATGTCAAGTGAAAAATCAAGTTTAGGGTCTTTGAAAAAATTTGACCCGAGTGACATTTTCCGAATGTTGCAGAGATGCACATATGAAATCTTTTTTGGGCTATTAGGCTTCCGAGAGGAGCGACTCCCATACCTAATTTCTACCCAATTTAAAGGTGGCTCTCTTTACCTCACTAACTCACCATGCCCCATTCTTCCCTCTTTTCTGATCTCAATCAGGCATTAGAAGTGTGGCAATCCTTGAAGAAAGGTTAACCCCGATAGGCGGAATGTGATCTGAAGACAAATTCATCCTTCTGCGTATGGTCCAAATGGTCTTTTATGGCTTGTAATGTAGGCTAAGGCTCACGACTATGAAAGAAAGGGTAAATAGGCCCAAACAAGTGTTTAAGGGTGGTGAAACCAAGAATCATTTCTTCCAATCTGAAGTCTCAATTATGCTTCGATGAAATGCTATTTCCTCTCTTACTTCTTTGGATCGCTCTAGACTGCCCCTTCTTGTTGGGGTTTTCACCCTAGAGTTCATTTCCTTTTATCAAGCGTAGTTTCGGATCAATTTGCACCTTCACATTGTATTAGTGCAGGCTTTTGATCAAAGGTAAACAATCTTTCGAGGCTCATCTAAGCAGAGATTCATTTGGATAGGGAATCCTCTTGTCCCTTTTCTATCTGCTTCTCTCTCTTTTCAAAATTGCACTTTTCACTTTAGTGCTTTTGCTTTCGATTTCTTCAACTTTTATGTCGGTACTCTTTCGACTTGATTTGGGTAGCTCTTTGAGAACCAACTCTTCTTTCGCTGTTTCCTTTTGATGTTTTTGCTGCTCAAACTGAAAATGTATTCAATGCATCTATTCTCTTTTATTGCCCTTTAATTCACGAGGCATCGTCTTCATAGCATATTCAGGATCCAATGTCATTCATTCATCCGCAAACTTCTATCCTTTTCTGCCCCCAGTGTAGGGGTGATCCTTGGTTTGGGTTCAATCAGAAGAAAGAAATTTTGATAGGCTCAAACGGGGACAACAATTGGTATTTTTTTATTTTCTTTCTATGTGAACAGAATTGAAGGAATGCCAAATGTCCTCCCATACACGGATATCAAAATTAGTCTTCAGGTGGTAGAAGTTTTAGGGTTATCACTTCATTCAAGGACCTTAAACAACAATGCCCGAGAGGGAAAATTCACTCAATGGGAGTGGCCCATTATTCCTGAACACTCGTTGTCATTCCTCTCTTGGCCTAAGTAGAGCATAGAGTTTTCATATTTATAGCGTCTTCACAACATTCGGTCTTTTAGAAAAAATTCTATATATTTTTTTCAAATTGAATTAAAGTTAATCTCAAAAAGTATATACGTGTGTAATTGGAAAACAAGAGTAAGCTTATGAAATGTTTAAAGAATTAAGGAATACCAAAATATTTTCAAAATGAAACTTTCGTTATGATAAAAATAATTATACTCTTCGTTTGAAAAAAATCTACAGCTTAGCGTATTCCTTTTGCATTTCTCCAAAATGCACAGGGATCAACAGATTTGAATTGCCTTTACCGGTAGCCGTTTGCTCCGGGCTAGTTGTACCATTCCCCTGGGTACAATCAGGTTTCACCAATAATGAGAATTGGATTTTTGCAAAGGATTTATTTTCTTTTGACCATTCGTGAAAATGGATTTTCGATGGACATTTGAATTATCCATTGTCTTAAACTTCACCGTATTTAAGCACGTTGTGCCAACATTTCTGTCGGACTTGCTCAAACATCGCTTCTTCTTTCATGAAGCAATGTAATGTCTCCAATTCATTTTTCTTGAAACGAGACTTGCATTTTTCCCAAATGCACAGGGATTAACGGATTTGAAATGCCTTTACCGGTAGCCGTTTGCTCCGGGCTAGTTGTGCCATTCCCCTGGGTACAATCAGTTTTCACCAATCATGAAATTGGATTTTCGAAAAGGATTTATTTTCCTCCTTTACGATATTATCTCCCTTTGATTATGAAACAAATGTTCTTGAAACTGTTTGAGCTTATCCATCCTAACCACTAGGTCATTCATGCTTCTGAAGCTGTACTGGCTAGAAACTGTTCTTTTGTCCATTTTTTCTCTCTTTTCTCTCTCTGACATGAGTGTTTTCCCCAATTAGTAATGGTGCGATGAAATGCCTTAAGCAAATTTTAATGCCCAATGATAGATGTATTATGGACTCGAATCAACAGATGCATGATCATGAGATGGGTGCATGGCTGACAATTTTGATGCTGATTTGAAATGATAGATGAAGCAAATGCTACAAATGTATGCAAGTCAAAGGCGTTGGTCATATAGGTGATTCCCCTTAACTCAACTTTCATTTGAACGTAAAGGAGGCTCCTCGTTACAAGATAGTCATAGCAAAAGTCCTATGAGTACTCTTCTTGCCCCCTAATCATGCTTAAGGAAATGGAACTTCGGCTAAAAATGTTGGGGCCGGACTTGCTTTCTTCTCTAGCAATTCAAGACCCTCTAAAACTGCTGGTATCAAGTCCCGGAAAACAAGCTATTTCCTCGAAGCTGAATCCATCTCTTGACCTAATCTATGCCCTTTCCGGTCGCCACGCTCTTTCCGGCTGCCTCTTTGCACTTGGTCGGGTAGTTTCATGATTTTGGATGTTCGGAGTAGATCCGATCTTGCTTGACTTCCCTGGGATGGAGAAGGGTTGTGCTTTCTTCAATGGTGGGCATTAGATCTGACACTGTGTGTTCGCTCGGTAAGCTGCTCCCTTAACCTTTCTAATTCAACTTTGATCGTTGTCGGACTTGCTAATTGACAACATCTTTTTTTGCAACCTCCCGTCCATAATGATAGCCCTAAAAATGGGTAGAACCACCTTGACTCAACACCTCTAGGTCATGAAATGCGTGCGAGAATAAATGCAAGAAGATCATAAGAATAATCGTTAGTGTCGGATAAACATAATTTTACACATTAAGTAGAAAGGAAGCAAAGTACGCATTAAACAAACAACCCTATTAATCTACGAAACCTAGGTTATCCGCATGGCTCTATCAGGGGTGGGTAATCTAGTTCTCTACATGCAGTTTTGGTTCTAGGAGATACTCGAACTGTCCTCGCTGTCCCCTACTAAGGGTAGCAAGGCCCCCGGTCATCACCCATTATAGGCTCCTCTCAACCGAGTTCAATTCGAGGGGACCCTTTCGCTATATCCGGACTGAGAAACGATATTCCCACGAAGATATAGGGTACTCGAGCCCCGAAGGTACTTGCTAGGCCCAGACGGAGGAACAATATCCCCATGAAAGCACTAGCGTTTCCCCCCACTTAAACAAACGGGTTTAAATGCCAATTTTAAATGCGTTTAAAATAAACTCGCACTTATAAACAAATATCGATCGATTCGGTCACTTTAATTCGCAACTTCTAATATTAATTGAGCGGTAAAGTTTTTTTTGGCTTGACTCTCTTTTTGTTTTTGAAAACAAAATTTGTCCCCAGCAGAGTCGCCATCTGTTGCGACTAAAAAAAATTTCAGAAAAATACAAAGTACCTCGGATGTCGCTCGGACGAACCGGGTTTTGATTTGGTTTTCAAAAAATTAGTGGAATTCGTGTAAAAAAAGGAGGAGTCGCCACCGGCCATTTAAAATGGTAGACCGGACACCGAAATAAAACCAGAGATTTTTCTTTTAAAAAATGGGTTCGGGAGTCGGTTACACTCGGGGAAGGATGAGCATCCCCGTCGTGCCCGAAAATCGGTACCAAAAACATTACCGCTTAATTAATATTAAATTTTGCGAATTAAAGTGACGAATCGTATCGAAATTTGGTTATACGAGCGATTGAATTTAAAAGGTCTTAATATTCGAGAAGGAACGTCCGAACCACCACTACTACGACTGGTACTGGCCTCGTTCGTTCCTGAATAAAAAGACGCCCGCATTACAATTTATAGGCCGAGATGCGACTTACAAGGATATGAGAATAAATAAATCAAACAAGGAGACAATAAGTGATTTATAGAAATAAATAGAGCATAATTAAATGACATGGCATTCTAAGTACTGGCAAATAAGACTACATAATATCTCGAACCAAGTAAAAAACGATATAGAAAAACTATATAAAATCATGCACAGCATACTATTTTTAAAATTAAGCTATACGTGACATTTCTCTAAATAAGCAACTATCTTAACAAGTCCAAACTAAAAAATTTAATACCAAAACATGGATATGAAACCATCAAATTAAAATGCTTAAAAAGAAAAAAAAACAAGACTGAAAAGGGGGTTAAAATAGACTCAAAACGGGTTCTGGGGACCAATAATGGAAATAAACCAAAAAAGAATAAAGCTGGATCGTCCAATCGGGGGCCAAAATTAAAACTTGCAGCAAGTTGAAAGGGTCGAAATGGTTATTAAACCATCCTCAGTAGATCAACAAAAATAAGGGATGAAATTGCAAGTTGTTTAAAACATTAAGGGAACTGGGGCACGGTTTAAGAAAACGGAGACCCTTCTGGGGTGAACGTGAAAGGACGGAGGTCCTTATAAAGCAAATAACCCATTTTTAAAACATTAAAACAATATAAATAGGCTTTTAAACAAAAATTTAGGCCCTTTGGCCGTTTTGAGCTAAAACGGTGACCCTCTCCCTTTTTCCCTTCTCACCCGATTAGGGTTTGAGACTTGAAAAGGGAAGGGCCTTTCCGGCGCCGTCAGCCATTAGCTGGCACCGGTAACCTCGAAAAACCGAAAAAGAAACCCTTTCTTTTCTTTCAAAACCTCGGACACAAACCCGAATCCCTTTTTCTTTCAAAAATCCCCAAAAAACAAAACCAAAAATCTCCCTTGTTTCGAACCTGCAATCACGATGGCTCACCCTCTAAGGGATTGTTGCCGGGGAGAGATCCGCACCAGAGGGGAAGTCGAACCAAAAGCCAAAGGTAAAAGAAGACTCTGACTTTTGTTTTTTTTAGATTTACGCATGCATGAAAAGATTTGAATAAAAAAACTGATACCTCAAAGGTTTTTTTCTCTTTGTATTGCTACTGTGAAAATCCCGAGTGGGTTTACAATGGGTCTCTGTTGATTTTTCTTGCTCGCTGTTTCTCTCTCTTTTTTTTGTTCTCGAATGCTCTCTGATATTTGTATTGCTCTCATATCTTTTAAATTGTTTCTATCTTTATTACATGCGGATGAAAAACAAAACTTCTCTGTGTTCTGTTCTTCTGATTTCCTCTGTTGGCACGCTATTGTCTTTTTTTTTGCTATTTTGGTGATTCTGACGCACTGTTTTTTCGTCTGAGATGTGCCGGAGATGCCCGATCGGGAAGGGAGGCGTGCCGGTTGCAGAAGATGGTCGCGACAGACGCGTGCTTGTGGCAGGTGAGAGGTCAGACGACTCAGGCGCGTGGGGCAGTGGAGTCGAAAGGGCGGGCGCATTTCAGCACGCGCGCGTGGGAAGCTCGGGAGGCGCGCGTCGGGATCGTCAAACAATGCACGTGGGCGCGTGCACTCTTCTGGAACCATCCCTGCACTGATCCGAATCGTTGGATGTTCTCCTCATCTGACGGTCGATTATTGGGCGGCGGCTGCAAGATACCAGATTGGGATTAGGGTTTTTTTTGCTTTGTATGGGCTTATCGGGCTTGGGCTCTAATATCATTATTTGGTTTCTCATGTAATGGATTGTTATTAATGGACTTATATATTTTTTAATTAAAGTGGGCTTTCATTTATTCATGTTTACATTATTATTTATTGTTATGATAATACATACTATAATAATAAAATAATAATAATAATAATAATAATAATAATAATAATAATAATAATAATAATAATAATAATAATAAGATAATAAAGGTGATAGTGAGAACTAAAATAATAATAATACTAATGGTAAGGGTAAGGGTAACTACAATAAATAATAATTAATAATAGTAGCCAATAGTAGGTATTACACTAATAGATAATAATAGATAATGTGACCACAACAAGACATGACACACACACACACACACATATATATATATATATATATATATATATATATATATATTTTCTTCTTCTTTTTTGTTTTCTTTCTTTTTTTCTTTTTTTAGTCTTAATTTACATAATAGCCCGATAAGCCAACTAACAACACAAACATAAAGAGGTTCAAGGTCCGGACAAAATTAGTGATTACAATTCCCTGAAGTGAATGTGAGATTTTATAATAGAAAGAATAAATGTCACATTAGTAGTTGTAGTCATAGTTGAGGCCATGGACATAGACATTATGGTCATTTTAAGAATATTTCTACCCACCGGTAGTGAGGTTATAAGGATGGCAAGAGTGATAAAATATCATTCTAAAGAAGTAAAATCATTTTTATTACCAATGCGATGTAATAACTCATTGGTCACGTACTTGTCGTACGTTGAAAAATCAACAATCATTGAATGATAAAGGAAAGGAAATAGAAGCAAATTTTGTTTGCGAAAAATGATGAAGATGATATTGGTCCAACTTATTTAGACATTGTTGGTCTAACTCATTTGGACGTTGTTGATTTTTTTATAACCCTCGAAGGGAATAAATAATCTTCTAATTATTCTCATGACTTTGAAGAGAATTATTTATCTTTTTATTTATTTTGCTATTTATTTACTTTAAATATTAATTATTTACGTTTTATATTATACATTATGATATTTATTTATTTTGTTTAACATGATTACTTATCAAATACAATTTACGCTTAGCAGAAACATACGATATATTTTCTCATTTAATGGAAGGGAAAATGTGAGTACTATATCTCAAAGTACTGAAAATATTGATGCTCTAGAAGAGCAATAAGTTCTTGAGAGAAAGCACATTATAAAAAGTGCAGAATTGCGGATATTGTAAAAATTATCGTTGATGGTAATAACATCGTCACCACTAGAAGTGGAAATTTTAAGAAAGCAATATGAGTTCGCAAAATAATCCTTCGAGAATTATAGATAACATATGTAACCCCCTCGTCCTGGTCTGGCCGGATGACCGGTCCGAGTGAGTTACACGGGGAAAACCGAAGCGAAACCCAAAGGATTCCCCTCGGTTAGCAACCCTATTTTTTTTCTTTTTATATTAATCTTGCCTAGATGAATATTAAGTCCTATGTGATTCACAACAGCGGAAAACATTCAAAGGAAAAACACATTCGAGCTACGGCCATGCATAAACAGTCAATTTTAAGCTTATAAGGCAGGCAGTATCGATACCCTTGACAGGGGTATCGATACCCCCTTTCTAGGTCAACCCAAGAAGTCAACACGAGAAGACCGTATCGATACCCTTACCAGGGGTATCGATACCCTCTTCCTCGGTCAACCTTCCTTGGTCAACAGAATAGATTTGTATCGATACTCGGGGACCCCGTATCGATACGCTCTAATCTTACTCAAAATTCCAAATTCTAGTAACTTTGGAGGGTATCGATACCCTAAGGGTATCGATACCCCAGACAAAATCTGAGGCCTTTGGGCAAGAGAGTATCGATACCCTAGCTAGGGGTATCGATACCCCCTGCACTGCAATTCCTCAAATTCAACCTAAACGACCCCAAAACGACTCTAATTGCATTTCCCGACTCACCTAAGCATATACCAACATGCAAGCACACATATTTAAGCCAAAGAAATCAACCATACATGAATTAAGGCATTCGTACATAACATTTTAATGAGAGAGCAATTTAGGCCATAATATGCATACTCAAAGGCTCAAATGGTCATAAAACCACAAGTCAAACAAAACACATACATTACTTCCCAATTCAATGCTAACTCAACCATCAACTTACTTGGCAAACACAACCCAATTTCCACAAATTCCCAAACCACATAATATCTCAAAAACCCAATTTTCGTACTCCAATAACCCTTGGCTGAAATACACATTTCCAAACACCCAAATGACTTCCAAAACATCCCAAATCACCCTCCTAACATAGGTAGACCATCATCCCTTCAATTTCAACATAAAACCCACCAAAAACCCAAGTTTTAATACCTCAAAAATTGCCCTAAAAACCCACTACGAATTTTCATCCAAAATCAACCAAATTAATATATATTGTGTATTTCATTATGCTTAAACAAAACCCCAACATGATTTATCAAAACAAATTGAAAAACCCCCTTAAAAACCCAAACTTTAACATAAACCCTAATTTCCAAAACCCCGTATTTTTGAAATCCAAGACCATAGATAGATAGAGGATAAGGAGGGGATCAAGAAAACATATTTACCTCTTAATTTGGTGTTGAAATCGAGCACTAAAATCAATGGAATAGTAACTTTGATATTTGAGAGGGTTTGGGGAGGGGAGATGGCTTCCAACGTGAAAAGGGGGAGGGGAAAGGGAGGAAGACAACTTTTTTGATAAAGTGGTCTTGCTTTTGAAAATTTTGGGTCAAATCGCAATATAGGTCCCTCTCTCTTTATTAAAGCTCAATTAGGTCATTATTTGAAGTTGGATTGTTTTAATTAAATTTTATTTGACTCGAACTATAACCTGTTTAACTCCTAGGCCCAAAACACGGGTGTTACAACTCTCTCCCACTTAAGGAATTTCGTCCCCGAAATTACCTGACTGAAAGAGATACGGAAACTGCTTTTCCATATCCTCCTTTCTCTCCCAAGTGGCCTCGTCCACACCTCTACGTTGCCACCACACCTTCACTAACTCAATCGATCTACCCCTCAACACCTTACTGTCAGAAGCTAAGATCTCAACGGGCTCTTCTTCGTAAGTCAAATCCGGATTCAATTCGATTTCTTCTACGGGCATAACATGTGATGGATCGGACCTATACTTGCGAAGCATCGACACATGGAACACATCATGTATCTTCTCAAGCTCGGATGGCAAACGCAACTGATAAGCAACCGGACCAACCCTTTTCACAATCTCATACGGTCCTATGTACCTCGGACTCAACTTTCCTTTTCGGCCAAATCTCATCACTTTCTTCCACGAAGATACCTTCAAGAATACCTTCTCACCCACTGAGAACTCAACTTCCTTCCTCTTCAAATCGGCATAGGACTTCTGCCTATCCGAAGCAGCCTTCAAGCGATCACAAATCAATTTTACCTTGTCGGTTGTCCCCTTGAGCAAATCCGGCATAGGTAACAATTTCTGTCCTACCTCGGCCCAACACACTGGAGTTCTACACTTCCGGCCATACAAGGCCTCATACGGAGCCATCTGAATGCTCGACTGAAAACTGTTATTGTACGCAAACTCTACTAGAGGCAAATGCTTCTCCCAAGTACCCTGAAAGTCTATGATACAACAACGCAGCATATCCTCTAAGATCTGAATAACCCTCTCTGACTGACCATCTGACTGAGGATGATAAGAAGTGCTGAAGTTCAAATGGGTACCCAAAGCTGTATGCAGGCACTCCCAAAATCTAGAAGTAAATCGCGGATCTCTGTCTGACACAATGGACTTCGGCACACCATGCAGCCTAACTATCTCACCAATGTACAAGTCGGCCAATCTATCTAAGGTGTATGTAGTGTTGACTGCCAAGAAGTGAGCACACTTCGTAAATCGATCCACTATCACCCAAACTGAGTTCTTCTTCGTAGGAGTCAAAGGCAAACCCGAAACAAAATCCATGGTGATGTTCTCCCACTTCCATTCCGGAATTCTCAACGGCTGTAACAAACCTGAGGAAACCTGATGTTCCGCCTTCACTCTCTGACACACTAAGCACTTACTCACAAAGTCGGCTACATCTCTCTTCAAGCCAACCCAATAGTACTCATTCTTCAAATCACGGTACATCTTCGTGCTTCCAGGATGCATAGCAAATGGACTACTGTGGGCTTCAGTCAAGATCGTACGTCTCAAATCACTGTCTTCGGGCACAACTATTCTGTCTTTGAAACACAAAACCCCATCAGTGCTGAAACTGTAGTCTGAAGATCTACCCTCGGCTATATCTTGCACGTGAGGTGCCAAAGATCTATCTAAGAGCTGTTTCCCTCTAATCATCTGACCTAGAGTAGGTCTAACCTGAAACTCGGCTATCAAGCCACCATCTCCGGACAAGCTCAATCTAGCAAACATAGCTCTCAAGTCCACGGCCACCTTCCTACTCAATGCATCGGCCACTACATTGGCCTTACCCGGATGGTACTCGATAGTAAGATCATAGTCCTTTAGTAGCTCTAACCACCTACGCTGTCTGAGATTCAAATCTCGCTGAGTCATAATGTACTTCAAACTCTTGTGGTCGGTGTATACAGTGCATTTCTCACCATACAAATAATGCCTCCAAATCTTCAGAGCAAACACAACTGCAGCTAACTCTATGTCATGGGTCGGATAGTTGCGCTCATGGGTCTTCAACTGTCTTGAGGCATAAGCCACTACTCTCTTGTCTTGCATCAAAACACATCCTAGCCCTACATAAGAAGCATTACTATAGACTACATGGTCCTTTCCGGACTCGGGTTGAATCAAGATCGGAGCTTGGGTCAAAGCTTCTTTCAATTTCTCAAAGGCTCTCTGTCTTGCATCTGTCCACTCAAACTGAACACTCTTCTGAAGTAACTGTGTCAATGGAGCGGCTAATTTAGAGAAACCCTCTACAAACCTCCTATAGTATCCGGCTAAGCCTAGGAAGCTACGTACCTCTGTCACAGACTTCGGTTGCTTCCACTCAACAATGGCTTCAATCTTCTTCGGATCAACTCTAATGCCTTCAGCTGACACTACATGTCCTAAGAAGACTACCTCTCGGATCCAGAATTCACACTTGCTGAGCTTCGCATACAACTGATGATCTAGCAAAGTCTTTAAGACAAGTCTCAAGTGCCGGTCATGGTCTTCTTCAGTTCGCGAGTACACCAAAATGTCATCAATAAATACAACCACAAACTGATATAAATACTGATGAAAAATCATATTCATCATGTCCATGAAAGTTGTCGGTGCATTAGTCAACCCAAATGGCATGACTAGAAACTCATAGTGTCCATACCTAGTCCTAAAGGCTGTCTTCGGTACATCGACCTCTCTTACCTTTAGCTGGTAATAACCCGATCTCAAATCAATCTTCGAAAAGACAGATGCTCCTCTCAACTGATCAAACAAGTCATCGATTCTAGGCAACGGATATTTGTTCTTCACTGTCAACTGATTTAACTGTCTATAATCTATGCACATTCTCATACTTCCATCTTTCTTCTTCACAAACAACACTGGTACACCCCAAGGTGAAGAACTAGGCCTAATAAAACCTCTATCTGTCAATTCTTGCAACTGAGTCTTCAACTCTTTCAATTCTTTCGGTGTCATACGATACGGAGCAATCGAAACAGGAGTTGAACCAGAATAAGTCTCAATGCTGAACTCCACCTCTCTGTCCGGTGGTAACCCTGGCAATTCTTCCGGAAACACACTGGGGAAGTCACATACTGTCCGGATGTCCTGAGGTCTAACCTCACTCATGTTAGGGTTCATCACATACGCTAAGTATGCTTCACACCCCAACTCCACTAATCTCTTAGCCTCTAACACTGAAACCACATTGGACAAGAACTTCACGTTCTCACCCACCACTACGATCTCATAGTCATCTGTGAGCCTCAAAGAAATCCGCTTAGTTTCAAAATCTATCCTAGCTCTATGTTCCGTGAGCCAATCCATACCCAAAATCACATCGAAGCCATAGAAGGGAAGTTCCATCACATCCACTGGAAACAAATGCCCCTGAACCATCAACGGACACCTTCGGTACATCTTCCTAACCACTATCGTGTCCCCAAAGGAACTAGTAACAATAACTCCTACCTCTAACAACTCACAAGGCAAATTCAAAGACTGTGCATACTCACTCAATATGTAGGAATGTGTAGACCCAGAGTCAATCAAAGAAAGCAAACCCAAAGACTGTATCGAGAAGTTACCTACGATCACATCGGTGTCATGCTGCTCCCCGCGCTGAGCGTAAACCCTAGACTATCCTCCGCCCTCCGGCTGGACTGCAACTACATGAGCTAAGTTCCTCTGACCATCGTTCCTCGGCTGGAAATTACCTCTACCGCGCCCGCGGCCTCTCTGGAAGTCGTTGGCTCTAGCAGGAGCCTGAGCTAGTGCCTGTCCCACTTGATGTGGACAGTCACGTCTAATGTGGTCTCTAGCACCACAACTCCAACAAGAATGATAGTTTCCCCAACACTCTCCGGTGTGGTTCCTCCCGCAAGTGGCACATGTGGGTAACTTCCCACCAGCTCTCTGACCCTGATGGCCCCTACCGTGGTTACCGCCACCACGCCTATGATCATACTGATGTCTGTTGTCTCGATGCCTCTTGGCATCACCTCTATCAAAGATGCTGGACCTCTTACCCGAACTAGATCCACCTGACCGCCTGGTCAAACTCAAACTGTGCTCCAAGTCCTTGGCCCTCGAGACCAAGACATCAAAATCAGTGTAGTCTGAAGCTAGTGTATAAGTCTTGATTTCTTCATTCAGCCCATAACGGAAATGGTTACAACGCTCCACCTCAGTAGGTACAAGCTCGGGTGCATACTGACTCAGTCTCACAAATCGGATCTCATAATCGGTCACTGACATACTCCTCTGAAGCAATGCCATAAACTCTCTCTTCCTCTCATCGAGGTATCGCGGACCTAGATACTTCTTCCGGAATGCTGTCTCAAAGAACTCCCATGTGATCTCGGCCTCATACATCCCCGAAGTAACGGTGACCCACCAGGTGTAGGCATCACCCTGAAGTAGCGACTCAACACATCCCAACTTGCGCTCACCAGTGCACCCCATCTGAGCAAGAATACGAACAGTCTTCTCAAACCATAGCTCTGATCTCTCCGGAGTAGCAACTCTAAACTCTTCGGCCCCAAGGCCCCGAAGTCTCTTTAAAGGCAATCCGGTGCCCTCACCCTGATGATGAGCTGCCTGGCCTCCAGCTACAGCAGCCTGAAATGCCCCGGCTATCGCTTGAACCAATGGAGCTAAGTCAATCCCGGCCGGTCCTTGGCCACCTTGGCCACTTTGGCCTCCTTGTGGTCCCTCTCCTTCGGCCCCGGCCTCGCCTCCCACTCCCGGTGGAGGAGGTGGTGGTGGAGGTGGTGGAGGAGCTCCAACTCCAACCACAGGCTCTCCCACTTGAGCCTCAACCCTAACTACTGGCTCTACTCCTGGAGCCTCTGCCCGTGGTTCCGGTCGAACCATCCTAGGCCTCCCACGTGGTCTCATGCTTTAGCTAGCAAGGTTTAAACTACAACAACAAACAAATATGATTATGTTAGCCAAAGCAAGGGTCCAATAGTGCTCAAGTATTCCTCTTTCCAAAAATCTTTTTAAATTAAGTAATAGTAGCAATGGGCACACACTCTACACCAGACACAACAGTTCATGCATTCAGAACAGCATACGATCAAGCAAGCATCAAGGGTTCATGGCAAAACATGCATCGAACAACATAAGCATTTAACACATTAAGCTTATTCACTTACCTGCCTGAGGTCTAGGTAACCTCAGGCTCTGATACCAACAAATGTAACCCCCTCGTCCCGGTCTGGCCGGATGACCGGTCCGAGTGAGTTACACGGGGAAAACCGAAGCGAAACCCAAAGGATTCCCCCTCGGTTAGCAACCCTATTTTTTTTTCTTTTTATATTAATCTTGCCTAGATGAATATTAAGTCCTATGTGATTCACAACAGCGGAAAACATTCAAAGGAAAAACACATTCGAGCCACGGCCATGCATAAACAGTCAATTTTAAGCTTATAATACAGGCAGTATCGATACCCTTGACAGGGGTATCGATACCCCCTTTCTAGGTCAACCCAAGAAGTCAACACGAGAAGACCGTATCGATACCCTTACCAGGGGTATCGATACCCTCTTCCTCAGTCAACCTTCCTTGGTCAACAAAATAGATCTGTATCGATACTCGGGGACCCCGTATCGATACGCTCTACTCTTACTCAAAATTCCAAATTCCAGTAACTTTGGAGGGTATCGATACCCTTAGGGTATCGATACCCCAGGCAAAATCTGAGGCCTTTGGGCAAGAGAGTATCGATACCCTAGCTAGGGGTATCGATACCCCCCTGCACTGCAATTCCTCAAATTCAACCTAAACGACCCCAAAACGACTCTAAATACATTTCCCGACTCACCTAAGCATATACCAACATGCAAGCACACATATTTAAGCCAAAGGAATCAACCATACATGAATTAAGGCATTCGTACATAACATTTTAATGAGAGAGCAATTTAGGCCATAATATGCATACTCAAAGGCTCAAATGGTCATAAAACCACAAGTCAAACAAAACACATACATTACTTCCCAATTCAATGCTAACTCAACCATTAACTTACTTGGCAAACACAACCCAATTTCCACAAATTCCCAAACCACATAATATCTCAAAAACCCAATTTTCGTACTCCAATAACCCTTGGCTGAAATACCCATTTCCAAACACCCAAATGACTTTCAAAACATCCCAAATCACCCTCCTAACATAGGTAGACCATCAGCCCTTCAATTTCAACATAAAACCCACCAAAAACCCAAGTTTTAATACCTCAAAAATTGCCCTAAAAACCCACTACGAATTTTCATCCAAAATCAACCAAATTAATATATATTGTGTATTTCATTATGCTTAAACAAAACCCCAACATGATTTATCAAAACAAATTGAAAAACCCCTTTAAAAACCCAAACTTTAACATAAACCCTAATTTCCAAAACCCCATATTTTTGAAATCCAAGACCATAGATAGATAGAGGATAAGGAGGGGATCAAGAAAACATATTTACCTCTTAATTTGGTGTTGAAATCGAGCACTAAAATCAATGGAATAGTAACTTTGATATTTGAGAGGGTTTGGGGAGGGGAGATGGCTTCCAACGTGAAAAGGGGGAGGGGAAAGGGAGGAAGACAACTTTTTTGATAAAGTGGTCTTGCTTTTGAAAATTTTGGGTCAAATCGCAATATAGGTCCCTCCCTCTTTATTAAAGCTCAATTAGGTCATTATTTGAAGTTGGATTGTTTTAATTAAATTTTATTTGACTCGAACTATAACCTGTGTTGAGTTGTGTGGGTGCTCGATTCGATCAACCGTTCTTGCTCGCCAAGTGTGGAGAAGTTGGATAATTGGGTGTTTTAGTGGGAGGTGAAAAATTGGCAATTTGACACAAGGATTTATAGTGGTTCAACCTTCTAACCAAGGTCTACATCCACTACCTTAGCTCCCCACTAAGGATTTCCAACAAATTCACTACGAATTTCGTCTCCTTTTCTCGGATTAGGAGGAAACCGTTACAACCCTCAAAGCTTTCTACCCAAAGCTTGAAGGAACACTTTCTTTACAAAGAAAGACTTAGCAAACTAGAAATCCCTCTAAAAGGTGTTTGTTTGCAATTCTAAGCACTCACCCAAAACCTAGACACTTGAGCAAATTTAACAATGTAAGCTCACAAGTGTTGTCTAAGCAAGAAATAAACAATTTAAGCTCTAGACAAATTTTGACATCATAATGTTGTAACAATTGAAGCATTCACCATTACAAGATGCTAGGAGGTCCCTTTTATACTCCCAATTGAGTTTGTAGCCGTTGCTAGCCGTTGGGATCAATTTGGAGCCGTTTGAGTCTTTATTTCCCACCATAAATGCAGTTCTGCAGCTTGGCGTATCGATACTCGTCCAACCGTATCGATACGGTCTCAAAGAGGAAAGAGCCGTTGGGCTTCTTCAGCTGATGCGTATCGATACGCTTACCTAGCGTATCGGTACGGTCCTGCAATTTAAAAGACCGTTGGGAAAGTGACCGTTGGGGTAGTTGGGCGTATCGGTACGCGATACAACCGTATCGGTACGCGACTAGCCGTTGGGCTATTTCAAAGCTCACCGTATCGATACGGCTAAGCGTATCGGTACGGGTTTTGGCTACTGGAAAATCTGGTGGCTTGAAACCCTAAAACGTATCGATACCCTTCTATACCGTATCGATACGGGTACATAAAAATACAGGTTTTGACCACTTTAAATGTACTTTAAGTCCATTCCAAAGCCTTTAAAACCCTTAAACATATTTTCAAGTTGTTTTTGACTAAAAACTCATTTTAAATTCTTTGCAATTTAGTCCAAAACATTTTTCAAATATTATATCAAAACTTAGTTCTACAACCTGTTTAACTCCTAGGCCCAAAACACGGGTGTTACAACATATGTTATCAAATGGCATTTGAAATAAGCCAATATGAATATAAGTTCTGGTAGCCAAAAGTCAGTGGAAAGCTCTAGAAGAGCTATATATTGCTACCAAAAGATAATTTCCATTGAAAGCTCCAAAAGAGCTAAATATATTCCTATTCAAAGGAGCGATTTTGATGGTTGTACTAGACATGTACGTGTGAAATTGAATCACATGTTATGATAAACCAGAAGTTTACCAAATTCAGAAATATATATAAACACATGTATATAGTTGGCATGATCAGTTAGACCATCTTGATCAATAATTATATGGAAATTATTGAGATTTACATGTTGTAGAATGGATCATTGAATCGATAAATGCCAAGAGTGGGTGAATTGGATTTTTAATTTGGTTGGTAGTGAAGTGGTAAAATAAAATTGAGGAAAAAGGCAATTATAGTGGTTCAAGTTCAAAATGAACTATACATCCACTACCTTAGCTCCCACTAAGGATTTTCCAAACAACTTCACTAGGTGATATTCCCCTTTTCTAGGCTTAGGAGGAAACTTTTACACAAATGGTCAATTTTCTACCAAAAATTGACCAAACCTTCTCACAAGTGTACAAAAAAGAATGTGGCAAATATAATGTATCTCTCAAGACTAATATTGCCCAAATTACAAGCACGCGGCCCAATTGAATCTGAAAAATGGGAAATTACAAGGATTGACAATTGGGGTTTTACAAGGATATTTGAATTTAAGCACTTGAGCTTGGATTTGATGTAGAATTGTTTCTCTTAAGATCAATAGTTGTTGCTGGTTGTTTTTAGACTGCCTTTTATACATTCTCATTCAATTCTAGCCGTTGGGGTGGTTGTCGTCATCAATATAGCCGTTGAGATGCAATCTTTCCACCATAAATGCACTTCTGCAACTACTCGTTTCGAAACACATGTACTTGTTTCGAAATAGACTAAAATAGAAATAGTCATTGGGTGTAATTAAGAGACCATATCGAAATGGATACGATCGTTTCGATACGCTTAGAGCTCATTCCAAACCGTCTTGATACTGTTTCGAAACAATTTGAAACTGTCAAAACTCATATCAAAACCTGCTTAAATCGTTTTGATATGTCTTAACCGTTATGTAAGAATTAGTTATAAAATTACAACGGTCATAATTTTAAATCCAAGTTCAAATCTCGTTTTAAAACGTTTGAGATCGTTTCGATATAGCCGTATCAAAACGGATCTGTCCGTTCCGTTGTTCTTCATTCGTTTTGAAACATAGTGTTCTGTTCCGATACTATCGTATCGGAACGGGAAGACTCGTTTTGAAACCAATTTTAACAGTTTCAATACGTTCCGAAACACCCAAGGGTTGTTTCGAAACGGTGACTCGAAAATCACTATTTTGACTTGAAAAACACATAGAAAAAATTTGTATAACCATTTGGTTTTGACTTAACCACTTTGCTTAAAAGTTTTGGGAAGTTTTGAGGACTTAAAAATTTATTTTATATTTTCAATTTAGTCCTTAAATTCTTTGTTATATCAAAGTCAATTCGTTGGTTTTACACATGCACATGTATTAAAAGAACCTGGAGTTCTCGTGGTGCTTATTCTCAAAGGAATTAATTAAATTTTGCTTATTAAAGAACATGAAGTTCTTGTGTTGCTTAAAGGAATTGATTAAATTCCACTTACTAAAAAACTTGAAGTTTTTGTGTTGTTTGTTCTCAAAAGATTTAGTTGATCCCACTTACCAAAAGAACTAGAACTTAAAGTTCTTGTATTGTAGTTGAGACTGCATGTCTTGCATATCTGAATAAAATATGGGCCTATATATCCACAAATATGGAAAGTTTTATATGATTTTAGTAGATGCATCTACATTGTTTTATCAACTTACAACCAGAAGTTTGTGAGATTGATTCTAAAAGAATTCATATTATGCAATTAGACTATTCATCTTGCAAAAGTTAGTGTATTTATATTTTAGGCTATATCACTTGTTAAAAAGTCTATTGATTATGAAAAATACAATTTAGCAAAATTTTAATTGGATGACTCCTCTTTAATAGCTAAATTATGAGGACAAAAGAGTTATTATTTATATGGTGTTTCTATATAGCAACATTTATACGCATCAAGCCAACGAGTTATAATAAACTCTCCGTTATGATTGGTTTTTGGTTAGAAGCCATACATTTTTCATTTTATAAATTTTGAATGTGCGATATAAATTGCTCCACCACAACACACAAAATGGGTAAATAAAAAGGGTTGAAAATTTATATTAAGTGCAAGTCTCCTTTTATGTTTAAACTCTTAAAAATTAATTGGAGAATCATTTATGAGATGATTTTTCTCAACATCAGATGGGAAGAATAATCAGCTAGATAAAGAAGGAAAATGAATTATCATTATCTAGATCCTTGAATATGAACTCAAAGTTCATAAGATAATTCAAGTTATTGTATGTCAACTGCTAGACATATTTACTGACCTAATGAGAGTAATCAAGTCTCATATACCGGCTAAAAATTCTCTAAGTTTAAATTACTTGTTAGAACGAATGGATGTAAATCATGTCTGAAGTATGATAGTTGAAATTGGTTTCAATGATCAAAATTCTCGTAAATAGAAAGTAGTATGAGATGGTCATATATTGGAGGCGGGTGCTCCTGAAGAGACCCAAAACATAACTAATTATAAAACTCTTGAAGAGTTTCAAGTACTTGAAATAAAGATTGAAATCTTGAAGAGATCTCGATGAGTTATGTCACTACGAGAATTGAACCAAAAAATTGAAAAATTGTCGACAACAATTTTACAAACGATTTTATATAGAATACTTCTGTAGAAGTAAAGAAAGAAAATGAGGATCTTGTATAAAAATTTATAGATGTTGAAATGATTGGCAAATATAGAAAGACGTTTTGAACTTCTAAAAAAGAAGTATTTGGACCAGCAGTCCAAACACCTAAATGTGTAATGCAAGTGGGGCACAAATAAGTAGTCGCAAATACGACTGAATTATGATTTGTGAAGAATTTTAATTACTTTATGGTGGATGAAGTTACATTGGCAGTTATGAAATATTATATATGCTTATAATCATTTTGTGGATCCCTATAAAAGGAAAGTTATCCGTGACCAATTTAGAAATTTTCGAAGAAATTTATTTAGATATGTCCTCTTGAATATTCATATTTTGGCGCATTTGGTATAATCGCCTTAGTGGGTACTAATTGAGAAAATACTATAAGAATGATCATATTTCCTTATGTATTTTATAAAGGAGTTTGGATCAAGATTCATTATATCATTAGCACTCCTAAAGAGCTTCAAATTGAAAACTCATGAAGATCTTTCAAAATATTTAATGAAAGTATTTGAGAAAAAGAATCTTGAGATGTGGTTTTGTCTCGACCTAAAGATCGAGCACTTAAATATGTGTTTTTGTCTATGAATTGACATAAGTTGAAAGAATCTTAAAGAAGATTCAATATGGATAAAGCATATCTATTGTAAGATTGTTGGATGTGAATAAAGATAATTATATCTTTTCTTGGTCTTGAGACACCATATATTAGTTGGTTAAGAAATATCCATGGATATACAAAGATCATTACCTTTAGATCTTCAAACATTCGTTGATGCCTCCTCAAATCTTGTTGAAATAATTGTTATGCACGAGGCAAGCAAAAAATGTGTTTGGCTAAGACCATTGACCCAACATATCCAGAAGATATGTGATTTACTTTCACAAGATATGATACAAATGCTATCTTGTGTAGAGATAATGAAAGGTGGATACATCATGGAACATATTACTTCAAAGTTCCACCCCTCACGATCTTTAGAAAAATAGTATTTAAGATTGAATTATGAAGATTCAAAGATCTTATGTGATGTTTTCATGAGGGGGGGTAACTACGCGTTGCACTCTTTTTTTCCTTAACCGAGGTTTTGTCCCAATGAGTTTTCCTGGTAAGGTTTTTAATGAGGCAACATGTTATGTGTATCAAATATGTGTGTACTCTTTTTCCTTCACTAAAGAATTTTTTCCCACTAGGTTTTTATCTTAGTAAGGTTTTAACGAGACACATTATCTTCATAGACATCCAATGGGGAGTGTTATGAATATTTATCTATGTGGGTGTCTATAATGATAAGAACTTTATCTAGGAGATTTGATTTACTTTATCATTAGGAAATTATCTCCATTAATTAGAGTTTAATGTATTATGTACTTCTTATGCCTATAAATAGATGAAGGCATTATACACAAGTCTAGTTTTGGATAATAATATGAATCGTTCTCTTTCTCTCATCTCTTTGTTATTTTATTCTTATTCGTTGTTCTTCGTTATTTTATTCACAACACGTTATCAACATTAGCTTCTAATCAACTTATAATCTTATTTTTCTAGTGATTAAATGACTTAACATCTCTTTGTTCAGGATTTGAACTTTATCCGCTCTCTCAATTATATAAAAAAATAGAGTTTTAACTCTACAAGTGAATTAAAAAAAACTATCATGCTACTTTAATTGATATTCACAAATATATATATATAGAAAAAATTTGTTACGCTTGACGAGCACCGATGAGCACTATTAATTCAATTTATAAAGATTAAAAATTTAAAAGACTCACTGTATAATTATAAATTATTTTAAAATTAAAAGGTAAATTAATTAAAATATATTATTTTATTTGTAATTTTCTTTCAAACATAGATTAAAATACATATTTACCCATAAATTACAAAACCCTAATTTTTGTTCATTTGAAATTAAAGCCGCCACCGACGCTGCCTCCTGTCATCGTCGCCGCTGCCTCCTACCGTTAGATTTATATCCAACGGCGGCGGATTTATATGTTGTCTCCAGCGGCGGCCTTAATTTTTGTTCATTATATGGATTCAGGTCTACTGATAAAACATAAAATAAAATCTAACGGCCTTGTATCAAACCTTTGGATATAAATCTAACAACATTTGAATAGCGGCGGTGACGGCGGCGGCGGAAACGCCGGCTGTTTGAATTTCAAATAAACAAAAATTAGGGTTTTGTAATTTATGGGTAAATAGGTATTTTAATCTATGTTTGAAAGAAAATTACAAATAAAATAATATATTTTAATTAATTTACCTTTTGATTTTTAAATGGTTTATAATTATTCGGGGAGTCTTTTAAATTTTTAATCTTTATAAATTGAATTAATGGTGCTCATCAGTACTCGTCGTTAGTAGTATTCATCGGTGCTCATCGAGCGTATATGACAATTTATTAACCCACTTGTGAAATAGTGAATCAAATAATTATCCTAGAAATAAATATAAATTCCTAGATTTTATGTGTTCTTATATTTTGTGAGTTTAGGTTTTTATTTTATTTTTCTTCCACGGGTATTAGCCAAATCCGATGTGATTTCATTGTATCTAGGGGTGAGTATTTGGTCGATTCAAACCGAGTCAAAAAATTTGAGTTGGTCGAGTTTACAAGTCTTATTTTATAACTTAAATTTTATTTGAAATTGTTTTTCGAGTTGAGTTTATGAAAGTACAAGTCAAATAAAAACGATCGAGTTTTCCCCCGTCAAATTGAGTTAAAAAACTAAAAAAAATTCGAATCAAGTCGAATTTTATTCACCTCAAATTACATCTAATCTTATTGTTTCATGGGACATACCCTCCAAAATGTAGGTGCCCGAAAGGATTAGGACATTCTGATTTGTTACCGACAAGTAGGATTTTTATAACAACTTGTTCCTAATTATATGTTGTTGTTGTTTTGTTTGATATGTCATGGATGATCCACAATTACAATCATTTATTTTACTTTTGTTTTGGAAATAACCGTTTGGTCATTTACCCATGGTGGTACACAGTATGTATCTAGTATTTTCTTTACCGATCTCACAAAACTTAATACAATTATTTGATGCATTAAAATTAATGTGAGATGGAGGATTTTCCGCTCTTTTAGGAGAAGTTCTAAAAAATTTATTAGTCGGACGTCGATAAATTTCTTAATAAGTTTGATATTGTGTTTCCGAGACATCTATACCGAAGCGGAACCATATGCCCATAAAAATGAACTATATAACTTAGGACATAGTTTTGAATCCCACCAGCAACGACATTTTAGTTTTTCTTAGTGATGTTCCGAATACTCTGGAGTACAAGAAAGAATCATGGGACACTATGAGTATAATGTCACGGGGCTAGATTACTCGTAATTTGTGACAATAATCGTTTATGAAACACAGTACTATCCAATGAAAAATACTTCGAAGAATCCTCCCAAAGAAGTCAGAAATTCCTCAACATTGCGTAGTAAATGTATAGTGTTTAATGTGTCTAAAAATATAGTATCATATTACAATGCATTTCATAATATATATGTATGTAACTCTAAAATATTTTCAATTTTGCATGTAAATTGTTGTACTTTGGATTCTAATCAAAAGGTAAATTGAGAAAGAAATTAGGTATAGGTATGGATCAACAAGTTGAGATGAGATTCCATCATTAAGAATGAAAGACAAACGACATGCCATGCTTTTATGTTTTATCAGTTGTTTCTTCTAAATATGTCTCTACAAAGTGTGGAGTTTTGAAGTCTCAAAGACTAAAATAGTAGTTTATCCTTTGGTGTCAATATTTTCCACCCATACTTGTGTCTATCCAATCAAAATAAATAGCAAATTAGGAAAGGGTGTGTGAATATTTATGTCCAATGTTTAAAACTATTTTCTACACTATTCAAATGAACGGACCGATATAATCGATTGAATTGATCGAATAGAATACTAGAAGTCATACTGATTTAATATCTAATTTAATTTTTTAATCTTGTTTATATAATAAGATGGTTAAATAGTTATTAAAGTTTGATTTAATATGGGATGCATGAAAACTCATGTCCCGGATCATTAAGCATGGATACCTTGCTTAATTTTGTCATTAACTGAATTAAGCTCGTTTCTGAGATTTTAGTGACCTAAATGAACTAAAAAGTCGGTATCCTAATCAAGGATTTTAATGTCTTAATTTCAAGTGAAGTCTGTCCGGACAGGAACTGATTAAGATCACTCAACCTAAGTGCTTACATTTGTTAAGCTTAATGCCCCAAAAGTCCAAATGTTTTTCTTTTTGCTCATTTCGGTGTCGTTTCCGAGGACAAAGTTACAATAACCCTTTGGGGTTGTGCCCCATTTTTCTTATACTAACAAATATAATGAGATATTTTTATCTATTTAGACACTCAATTTTTAATTCTTTTAAACTTCGTCCCTTTATTTTTTATAATTAATTATACTTAGTCCTCTAGTCTTAATTATTGGTTTCGTTTAGCCTAATGACAAAGCAGTGAAGTCTCATCATGTCCATTTATGTTTAATTAAGGAAAATGACAAGAAGAAGGCAGAAAAGAAACAAATTAATGTACTTCAAATCATATTTGTAATTAACTAATTCCTTGTAAATATAGTGAATAGAATTCCATCAATGCTTGTGAGAGTGACAATAAATTACAAGTGTATAATGTTTCACATATTCTACTTTGGGGAGTCCAATATAATATATATATAAATATGTATGTATGTATTTGTAAGGTATATCAGGTCAAAGAGGACCATGTTGATGATGATGAGTGGAAGCAAAGCAAGCTAGCCCTCCAACATCTCCTTCTCCCATCAATCTTTCCAACTGATCTCTTGCCCCCTGTGCTTTTTCCCTCTGAAAATTGTCATTCATTTTCAGAAAATAAATCATACACTCGGATATACATATACATATATGTACGTATTTGTATATATACTTTCTAGCTATACCTGCAATCTTTCCATGGCATCTGAGTCTGAGTTGAAGTCATAATAAGTGCTTGCTGCTGTTAGCTTCATTGAAAGAAACTGCAACATTTCAAAAACAGTCAAAAAATAGAAAGGTTGTTTAAGGCCAGTGAATTTATATTGCAAACCCATGCATCATGCTGGTATGGATGTATACATGCATGCATGCATGTATATATGTACATAGGAAAAAGGTGAATGAATAATTATTCTTTCTTTCAAGTTTCAACTGACCTCAACTTGGTTCTGCAAGGACTGGACATAATTGATTATCTCATCTAACATGACTGCCATGCCCATGGTCTGCAAATAATCAACACACAATAGAAAATGAAAATATTTTCCCACTTTTGATGAATTTATACAATAATTTTACCTTGTAGCATCCTGGGACAATATCTTGCAAGCATCTTAGCCTCTCATTTATTTTCCCTCTTCTAACCTGATTGATAAAAACAAAAGAAAAAACATCATTTTCAATTGGTCGGAACGGTCGAATCAATCAAACTTAAGAAATTTCAATTATTTCTTGAGAAATCTTACCCTTTCTGCCAAACTATGACTATCAGTAGCTTCACCTCTTCTGGCCCTGACATGAACCACATCTTTTGGCTTGTTTTCTTCCTTTTCATTAGCTTTTGCTCTTTTTCCTCTCCCATAATTCTTCATAAAAAAACAAAACCCAGATCAAAAATGAAGTAAAAAATTAAAAAAAAAAAAAGAGGAAAAAATGTATAGAATATAATATATGCTTACATTTCTTCTCTTGGTCCAGCTTTGAAAAGGTTGTGGAGATGTTGAATTCCCAGAACTACTTTCCGACACGTCCAGGGATTTTCTCTTGTTGCTTTCATGGAATTCGTTTTTAGCAGTGACAATGGGTAGTACTGCAGTTAAACCCTGATTGGTATCATGGAAAAAACCATGCGGATTTTCTCTGCAGTTTCCCGGAATTTCAGCACTTTGGTTGCTGAAGAAGCTTTCATTGGAGAAAGGGAAGAGGCTTTGGAAATTCATAGCAGCTGGATTGTCTATGACGCTATGGTTTAGCACACCACCAAGTGACGACTCCATGGTTGTAGGATCAATATCCAGGAAAGAAAATGATTGTTTAAAATTCTGCAAATCTGATGTGAAATCAGCCATATGGAATTTGTGAGAGTTTTCTTTTTTCTTCTTCTTTTCAAATGGGTGTTTGGATAATGAAAAAATGGGACTTGTGTGTATTTATAGAGTGGGATCAATGTATTCAACATGCACGTGAAAAAATCTTTTTTTTTCTTTTTTACTAACTCTTAAATTTTTGGTAAAGTACAATTATAGTCACCGAATTATGAGAAATAATTGTTTTGCTTACTAACCTTTTAAAAGTTACAAAATAATCATTAAATTTATCGAGTTGTATAAAGTAGGGGTGTTCATATCCGGGTACCTAAAAGTAGGCCCGTGACCCGGCCCATAAGAATCGGGTACCCGCAAAATTCGGGTACCCGGTTTACTTTTTATATATATTTTAAATCTATTTAAAAAAATACATAGAAAACACATAAAATTTCATGATATATATATTTCAAACACAAAAATTATTGATTTGAGGTTAGTTTTAAGAGAGAAATATTTGGATATATATTTATACATATATTAAAGTTTATCGACAAAAGAAGGTATTAACAATATTAATCTCGATCATGATTTTTCTTTCGACTCTTATATTAACAAATTAATATAAATATTTTTGAAAAGTTTTAAACTTAAAAGTATATAATACAAGTATAAAAAGAAGTTAGGGATTTAAAATTAATTTTAGGGGAAAATAATAAAAAACATAAAATGAAAATATAATTTAAAATATAAAATATATAAATATTAAAATTAGCGGGTCGGGTACCCTGGTTATAAAAAAATTTGGCCCTGACCCGGCCCAACTACCGGGAAAAAATTACGGGTTGGGTGCCCGGTCCGATAAATTCGAGTATTTTAATATAAATACCCAGAAAATTTTAATCGGGTAGACGGGTCGGCGGGCCGAGTATTTTTGAACACCCCTAGTATAAAGTGATTATTGAACATTTTAAAATAGTGTAATAATTTGATTAATTTAATGATCATTTTATAATAATTCGATAAAATATAATGACTATTTTATAACTTTTAAAAATATTAGTCAAAATAAATATTTTTCATAATTTAGTGACTACATGCAGGAAAGGCTAAGGTGCGGTACCATAGGTGCGGCTAAAATGCGGCCAACATAAATTCTTAGTATTTTGGTAAGAATTTATGTAGTACTAGGTAATAATTTAAGTACAACCAAAATTCTTACTAACTAGGTAAGAATATAAGAATTTGTGTACACACATGACACATTCTTGCCAAATGGGTAATAATTGAAATAGAACCAAAATTCTTATCATCTGAGTAAAAAATTATGTTATACTAACTTTTTTTGAAGTAATATGTTTTACTAACTTAAATTCTTATAAATTAAATAAGAATTTAACTTAAATTTTGTTTTAGCTAAAAATTTGTATTGTAATACAAAATTTTATTAGCCGAGTAAAAATTTATATTAGAGTCCATTTCATTTTAACAGCATCCTAGGTCGCCTCATTTTAGCTGCAGTGCATGTATACTTACCTTAAATTTTTCTAAAGAATGAAAAATGAGTTAACACGTGGCATTTTAGGCTTCTGTTGTTTTGCTCTTAAGCTGGGAGCCTGGGACCCATGCTTCAGGAGAAAGATCCAATAATGAAATGGGCCCATGAATAAGCATTTGACCCACTTTTATTTTACATGTATTTTTTAGAATTTTTTATGATTAAAATGTTTTTTAATAAAAAATTTCGATTAAGCCTTTAGTTGGGTCGTTATAATTATTTTTGCAATATATGGAAAGAAGTAAGTCTAAATATGCATCATTATATAAATATTTCTATAACATACAAAAGAACATATAATTTAAATGACTTTTTTTTTAATTTGGAAGAATATGGTCTTTGGTCCATATAGAGTGATTTGTTTTATGTTAATTTATTATTTATTATAATCATTAAATATTTGGGGGGGGGGGGTATCATCTGCACCACAACCAATGTTATCATTGCTTCAATAAGTGCATTTGGACATAAAATGGGCATATCAAAATATTTGCTTTAGTGGTTACAAAGATGTGAATCTTTGATCAACTATACATTGTAACCATCCAAATATTCATAGCATATACTTTTTCCCATTATTTGACGAAAAAAATATTCAATAAAATCTCAATTTGAGGATACACTTATCACTTGGAAATGCCCATCATTTTCTATGTACCATGATAAATATAGATTTCATAAGTTGGATGTTTCTTTGTTTGATGTAACTTTACATGATTGATCCTAGTATATAGTTTTATATATTACAACAAAGGCAATTGGTTAATGTATATTCTTTGTATTGCTTTCATAATAACAAGTTTTAGATTTGAGTTTGGGTGACCCTGGTTAAAATCATAAATATTGAATTATAATTTTTTATAGGAGTTAAAATATAATTTTATAGTTGTTTTCGTTTTTGATTCTATAATTTTTAGAAAGATAAAATCTTAATTTTATCATTTTAGGGAGCTAAAATATATTTAGAGGGGTTAGTTCATAATTTTACCAATTAGGGGCATAGTCCCGTCAACTCACTAAATTCACCTATGAAAGAGGTGGCTCGTGCCCTCTTAGAGAGGATGAGTAAATTCAAGGGCTGATACATGTAGCTCTGATGGAATGCATCTGCATCCTACTTTTTTTATATAAAAAAATATATTTAATTTAATATTATTTTTCTTTTAAAAAAACTAATTAAATTTAATAAGTAAAGGATTTTTATATACTTATTCAAGAAAAAAAATATTTTAAACCTTTTATTGAATCTCTGAGTAAAATTGAATTTAAATTGAAATTGAAAGTGAAATTAAACTGGTGCCCGACCAGTGTTGGACGTTTATGTGCCGACCTCTTTGGCTTTGGCGAAGCCAATGGCTTTTCCATGGATGAGGACCGAACAAGTTGCATGCATGGGCAGCTTTTCCTTTTCACTGTTGTTTTGGCCGATACCTTTCATTTTCATGTCCGTATATCAAGTAATATTTATAGATAGATAGGATATAATTTTACATTTTTTTTAGTTTTATATTGATATATAATCATTGGATTGGATGAGTGTAAATTGATTATTAAGATTAAAAATTGAAAATAATTAGATTTTTAGTAAATTGTACAGATCATCACTCAACAATCTTTTCACTCCTATTTTGGTCACTCAACTTTTAATTTTTTATTTAATAACTGAACTTTATACATTGAATGTTTTTGGTCACTCACGAATATTTTATTATTATTTTTGATTTTTTAATATTATTTAATATAAAAATAATTTAAAAGAAAAATCATATTGTACGCTGACCACCATTCGTCGTTGCCGCCGGCGGCCGTAGATGGTGGTTGTTCGATCCGATATTTCACTGGTTACTTCGTCTCAGTCCCCTGAGTTCGAATCCGGCCTTCGTTTTGCCAGAAAGTGCTCCAAAATCTATGAAAAGGAGATCGAAAGGGAGGAAATTAAAAAATTTATATCGAGATTTGCGAGTTTCAGGATATTTTCCGGTGAAACAACTACCGAATTTGGACTAAGCGTGTTAAAATGAGTCACCCGGTGCAATTTGGGGTCAAACGGCCACCGGTTTTAAAGGCCGCCGGTGGTCAACGGTGGCTGATGGGTGATGACAGTGGCGACAATTATTTAAATAATTTTAAAATTTTATTATTTATTTTAAATTATTTTATATTAAATAATATTAAAAATTGAAAATAATAATAAAATATTCGTAAGTGACAAAAAACGTTCCATGTATAAAGTTCAGTTATTAAATAAGAAAATTTGAAAGTTGAGTGACCAAAATAGGAGTGAGAAGACTATTGAGTGATGATCTGTGCAATTTACCCTTAGATTTTTATAAGAAAAGAAAGATTTAATATCGGTAATCAATTTATACTCATCCAATTATCATATATTAGTGTAAAACTCCTTAGTTTTTTTACACTAGGTAAGTGGATCATATCTCATATGAACTTAATGAGTGGTCTCGGTGGAAAAAATGATGATGTTCATCCTAAGAGACCCGAGTTTAAGCAGCTTTGTCTGTAAGGTGCGTGTGTCTTATCAAAGGGTTAATAAAAAAATATGAACATTTTCTACCTTGTAATCACCTTAAGACTATTCAAAATTCTTCTTATTTTCTATTGTTAATTATTTGTGTCGTTAATTTTCACTCATCCAACAACCCAAAAAATATCATATTTGTTTATTAGTCCATGCACTTTTTAAATTTTCAAATTCAATGTTAATTAAAAAAATAGTCGTGAAATCTGTTTAGATAAATTATGTTATTAATTGTTGTATTATACGTAAGTTATAAATTTAGTTTATGTTCTCTAATTTGATATTTTAAGTGTTTATAATTTAGTCATATACTCATATAGTCCATATATTATTTAGATCAAGACAAAAAAAATCAAATTTCAAAAAGTACAAAGAGTAAAATCGATCAAATTAGAATACATAGACTAACGCATACTTTGATCTTTCATAATAAAATCAAAACTTTCTGCCATTATTGTATAAAGAAACAGCAACCCATAAATGAACATGAATAGATTTATATAGTATTGAATTGAACCAAAAGAAAAATAAAAAGAAGGGTAAACTACATAAATGGTCACCGAACTTTTAGGGCAGATTTATTGTGGTCACCATACTTTTAAAATATTCAATAAGGTCACCCAATTTTTAGTTCGATTTCAGTATAGTCACCTAACTTTTAGTTCGCTTTCAATATGGTCCCTCTTGTTCCCTTCCGTTAAAAGCTGCAGTTAGTTTTTGTTTTTCCTTAATAAAAGGATGGGTAAACTATACCAATCATCACTCAACTTTATTCTCACTCCTATTTTAGTCACTAGAGTTTAAAATTTTTAAATTTAATAACTTAACTTTCGAATTGTTCATATTTTGGCCACTCTCAAATGACATGTTTATACAAATCGAAAAATTTGATTAATCCTTAAAAAATATTTTGGTTAATTGGTAAATTCAGATTATTCAATTCTTGATCTTATATTGTACCAATTAAATTAGATAATCGATTAACCAGTTAACCGAAATATTTGATTCTGGAAATGATTTTTTTTACTTTGTTTATTAAAATATCAAATATGATAATATGGTAAATTTAATAATTGTCCGGTTATGATAAAAGTGTACAAACAAATAGAAAGTTAAAATTGAAAGTTCACACCTATTAATCCAACCTAGAGCCAAAACTTTTTAAAAAAATCAGAAGAGTATCAAAATCACTAGACTATAAGATATTGCAATGCATAAAATTTAGAAATATTGTATATAATATATCAAATCAGTTAATCAATTTTGCTTAAAAATGTGAACCGTAATTAAATCGAAATAATTTATTTTAAAAATTTATACCGAAATCAAATTTGACTAATCCTTAAAAATTATTTTGGTTAATTACTAAATTCAAATTATTTAATTCTCGGTCTTATATTGTACTAATTAAATCGGATAATCAATTGACTGGTTAATTGGAATATTTGATTCTAGTAATACTTTTTTTTACTTTGCTTATTAAAATATCAAATATGGTAATGTGGTGAATTTAATAAGTAATAAAAAATCATTACCCGAATTTTTTTTAAGGATTAATCAAATTTTTCTATTTGTATAACCATGTCATTTGAGAGTGGCCAAAATATGAACAACTTGAAAGTTAAGTTATTAGATTGAAAATTGTTAAACTCTAGAGACCAAAATATGAGTGAGAAGAAAGTTGAGTGATGATTGATGTAGTTTACCCATTTTTTATTAAAGAAATACGATGGAAGGTAATAGGAGGGGCCGTATTGAAATCGAATTAAAAGTTAGATGACCATATCGAATATTTTAAAAGTGTGGTGACTAAAATAAATTTGTCCTAAAAATTCGGTGATCATTTATGTAATTTACTCTATAAAGAAATTAACTCAATCCATGTGAGATGTGTGTTTGGTAAGTGGGCAAAAGCATTTAAGCTTTGTTTCTACTAAAGGCATAGATTGCAAGGCTTCCTTAACAAACCAAGTGATAGTGGTATGAGTTTATATAGACTATGGACCTATAAATCATAGGAGTTGGAAGGTTTCATTTTATGAAATTGAAGCCATTTGCCCAAATTTGGACATGGTTTGAAAATATGGGTAGCTAGTAGGATTTGGTGCCTATTGAATGATGGACTTCCCATTAGTTTACTAGTTGTGTATTGAATTTTAGCCACAATTGAGATGCATTTCGTCCACAAATTCACCTCCCTAGAAAAGGGTTTGTTTGACTTATGTAGATGATGATTAATTTTAGGCATAAATCATTGGGAATTGGAAGTATATAAGTACACGTTTGTTTTTAAGTTATGAGGTACATTTACCTCTAGAATCTTTGCACTATTGACTAGTAGAGAATAGAAAAAAAAAATATAGATGGACCGAGGAGACGGGAGGCGGTCGTCCTTTTGAAATTTAAAATTTTTATATGATTTTAAATTTTTTATATATTTCTATCAAAAAAAATTGTCTCCTTAAAATTTTATAAGTTCATCCTTTAACATAAAAATTTTGCGTCAGTTATGAAAAAAGGTATCTTTTAAAAAATCATGATATTGGATAAAAGTTATATATATATATATATATATATATATATATATATATATATATATATATATATATTGTAATTTAGGGTGAAATGTTGAGGTTTAGTATAAACTTTAATAATTCTTATAGTTTGAAAATCACGTAAAAATAGAGACGGAATTATGATAAAATATCAAGGGTCTGATATAAATAATAATAGAATCTAATAAAATGAAAAAATATTGCGCTAAAATAATTTCTAAATACACACATTCAACCTATCATAATAGATTAGCAAATAATTAGAGAGGAATTCATATTCAATTTTCCTGGGAGACTTATTTTTAATGATATTAATCATTGGAAATGATTGTTCCGTCGTAGCTGTAAAAACTAAAAAATAATAAGAATGAAAGTCACAATTCTATATGCAAAATTTCTTGTTTCTCAAACTGTGGACACGTATAGAAAATAGTAGTTGATTTTTTTTTATAATCATGAATTAAACACGCATGATTAAAATGTTCGAAGTACACTCTTAATTGCATACTATCATGTTTAAGTTTTAACAATGTTCAAAATATAGAATTTGGGACCAAATCATAAATGTCACCGATTTTAAAAGAAGTGAGCATCTTCATTGTATTTGTACCTAATGTAAAACTAAAAGTAAACCATTCCGAATTCAACGAGTGGTCCCAATAAAAAGAGGATATTATTTATTTTAAAATTTTGAGTTTAATCGACGTTGTCTGTAAGATATGTGATACATCGAAAATGTAATATCATTTGAACTTGTCAGTCAATTTCCAATTGAGTATCAATTATAACATTTAAAATTTCTTAAGATTGTTTTTATAAAGCTTGACACAATATATAAGAATATCAAGAAATCTCCTCATAAAATGTAAAATAAAAATAAACACAACCCTGTTTGGCAATTAGCGGATAGTGAATTTTATTAGTTGATAGCTGATAGTTGATTGCATTAGCTGATTTGACTAGCGGATTGTATCAGCTGGTTGTATAAAAGTGTTTGGTAAAATTAACTGATAGCTGATAGCTATTAGATTATTTAAACAAGCAAAATGACATATAAGGACATGATTATATTCAATACTTGTTTAAATAGTTTATTAGTTATCAATATTTTGTATCTAATTATTATTAATTAGATCTATAAAATTATTTTTAATATAACCTTTTTAAGCATATTTGAATGATTTATATATTAATTTATTATTTATATAGTTACTGTAATATAATTTAATTAATTAATAAATTTAAATACACATATAAATATGTGATAATAAAAAGAAAAAAGTAACTAGGATTAACTTATAAATAGGGTGAGAAAATATTTAATTTAGGTTATTTTGAGATTTTTGGTAATTGGTAAGGGTAAAAGAGTCTTTACAACTCTAATATCAAACCTCTAATCTCAAAAGGCTTCTATTATGAGCTTTTTCAAAATTAGCGGTTTCACCTCAATCCGCTCTTTCAATCCGTTGTTCACCAAACAACAATATTAGCGGATTTGACTGGTCAAACCTCTAATTATACCTCAAAACCTCTAATTCTTGGCCAAATCTCTCTTTACCAAACAGGGCTAAAATTAGAGCTACCTCTGTTATATCTACACATTAAATTAAAGTAGCCCCATCAAAATAATAACTTTGTTAACGAGTTTTTTTTATCAAAACATAACTTCATTAAACATCGAAACTAGTACAAACGGAAGAGATCCAAAGATCCCGTACAAGAAGGAAACAAACAGCTGAAAGCTAAAAACCCAACTAACAGTCATGTGAGGCCTAACAACAATCTGGAAAAACTCAAATAAAAACCAAACATCCAACAATCCTTGCTCAAACAGCAGCAACAAGCCATAGAAATCAGCAAACCACTCGAAAATCCAAACAAGCCAGAGCGGAAAAAAAAACTGGATTACTCAGATAGACACTTCCATCAGTCAAGTCATGGATCGTGTTTTCTAAACCGATAAGCCCAGAACGATACTGAAAACAACGATAAAACCATAAACTCTTCTCGAGATAAAGGACAATAGTCGTGCCTGAGAGCTCTATTTAGAGGCAGGCTTCCAACGTGAAAACGTTGGCCCTTGTCAAGGCATCACCTACTGTATCCAGATATGAGGAGAGTATGAATTCACCGAGCTTTCTCCCAATCCTGGTTCACCGAAGATGTTCCCACACAGAACACAGAAAGAAATCCGAAACAGTAAAGGCCACTAATCCTCCGATGGCGGTATTGAAACTGGGATCTGATCGGTCAAAGACAAAAGCCGGAGCATAAAAGACTGACTTGAACCTCCTAGGTCCCATCTAAATTTGAATTCAAAATTCCAAAATCCATAAACCGACCCAGATCCATAAATCACGGCAAGAAATATCCTAAAATAGTAAATCTTGGGCCAAATTCCAAATAACCAGAGAACCTATGCTGGAACAGGAAAGGATCACAGCAGGCAAAGGACAACCCATGTGAACCTGTTCTTCTCATGGAAGTAAAAGACTATTTTGCCCTCGTCATCTTCTGCTCTCCCCCGTGGACATGACTGTTCGTCAGCGGGCCGTCGGACCAATTTTTGGCAACCAAAAACCGAGGAAAGATGTCCCGAGGCAGTTCGACCAAAGGACCTTGAAGGACCAGCTCATACTGCTGGAACCACCCTCGGTCTGCAAAATCGACCCTCACACCGCAGCAGCGGCCAGGGACAAAAGGCGGTGGCGAAAAAACTAGATCTGAGCGGCCAGAGACAAGAGGCGGTGACGGCGAACCTAGAACTGAACTGCGCTTGGGAACTGTTGCCTCCGACGTCAGCCCAACCAACCACGTTCCGGTCCACTTGTCCGAACCACCAGACTGTGTCACCCTCCGTTGCGCCGGCGACCGTTGACCTCTAAAAGATCCGAACATGAGAGCCGGGACGGCCTGGTCATAGCACCGCCTGAAGGACAAGGGTAAAGGAGCGGGAGTTTTGGCAGCGCGTTCATTTTTTTGAGAAAATTGCACCAAACGCTTTCACTTTGTTAACGATTTTACTGCTTGAAATATCATGTTAGATCATTTTTTAATTTTGTGGTACTTCTTTGGGTAAATTACATAAATGGTCACCAAACTTTTAAGGTAGATTTATTTTGGTCACCGTACTTTTAAAATATTTGATAAGGTCACTCAACTTTTAATTCGTATTCGATAAGGTCACCCAACTTTTAATTCGCATTCGATACAGTCCCTCCCGTTAACTCCGTTAAAGTTCATGCTTTTCTTTAATAAAAAATGGGTAAACTACATCAATCATCACCCAACTTTCTTCTCACTCCTATTTTGGTCACTAGAGTTTAACAATTTACTAAATTAACTTTCGAATTGTTCATATTTTGACCACTCTCAAATGACATGGTTATACAAATAGAAAAATTCGATTAATCTTTTTAAAAATTCGATTAATGATTTTTTTTAATTTTCTTATTAAATTTACCATATTTGATATTTTAATAAGCAAAGTAAAAAAATATTACTCGAAGAAAATAATTCAATGAATCGGCCAATAGATTATCTGATTTAATTAGTACAATATAAGATCGAGAATTGAATAATATGAATTTAGCAATTAACCAAAATAATTTTTAAGGACTGGTCGAACCTGATTTCGGTACTAAAATAAAATAATTTATTTTAAAAATATTATCGATCGGTTCGATTAATCCTTAAAAATTATTTTGGTTAAAAATGTGTACCGAAATCGGGTTCGATTAATCTTTTAAAAAATCCGGGTAATAATTTTTTTAACCAAAATAATTTTTAAAGACTAATCGAACTCGATTTCGGTACCAAAATAAAATATTTAATTTTTTTTTCAAAATCGGGTTCGATTAATTTTTAAAAATTATTTTAAAAATTTGTACCGAAATCGGGTTCGATTAATCTTTTAAAAAAATCCGGGTAATGATTTTTAACCAAAATAATTTTTAGGTATTATTCGAACCCGATTTCGGTACCAAAATAAAATAATTTATTTAAATTTTTTTTACCGAAATCGGGTTCGTTTAATATTTTAAAAAATCCGGGTAATGATTTTTTAACCAAAATATTTTTTAAGGATTAATCGAACCCGATTTCGGTAAAAAAATTTAAAATATATTGTTTTATTTTGGTACCGAATCGGGTTCGATTGGTCTTAAAAATTATTTTGGTTAATTGCTAAATTTAGATTATTTAATTCTCGATCTTATATTGTACCAATTAAATCGAATAATTGATTGATTGGTTAATTGAAATATTTGGTTCGAGTAATATTTTTTTAGTTAGCTTATTAAAATATCAAATATGGTAAATTTAATAAGCAAAGTAAAAAAATCATTACTTGGATTTTTTAAAAGATTAATCGAATTTTTCTATTTGTATAATCATGTCATTTTAGAGTGGCCAAAATATGAACAATTCGAAAGTTAATTTATTAAATTGTTAAACTCTAATGACCAAAATAGGAGTGAGAAGAAAGTTGGGTGATGATTGATGTAGTTTATCCATTTTTTTACTAAGGAAAAGCACGTGAACTTTAACGAAGTTAACGGGAGGGACCGTATCAAATGCGATTTAAAAATTGGGTGACCTTATCGAATGTGAATTAAAAGTTGGGTGATCTTATCGAATATTTTAAAAGTACGGTGACCAAAATGAATCTACCCTAAAAATTTGGTGACCATTTATGTAACTTTTGTTTATTGTTAGATAATTATTAAACTTTTTCGTTCAATTTCTTTAAATTTGTTGTGGGAATTTACGAAATAGATGGTTTATGTTGTTATTATTTAAAATTTTTAGACATTTCTGATTTTTCTTTATATTTAATTTCCCCCTTCAATTTATGGAAATTTGTTATTTTCATAAATTTTTGTACTCATGGAACCGAAATTAGTGGTATGATCAATTTAACTAGAAGTCTGGTTTTGAAAACATTGATTACCTATGAAAAAAAATATTTGGAAATGAGAGTGAAGTCATTAGACTATGAAACTCTCATATGAGTATATTGTCTGTGAACAAAAGATCATAAAGGCCAGATGAGGATTGAGGAGGATTTTGTGATGTTTGTTTCACGACGAACCTGAATAAACTTAACCATCCATGCCTTGTTTGAGAGAGACGAAATGAACCTCATTAAAGCACGAGGAGTAGGACTGGAGGAAGAAGGAGGTGAGAGAAGCGCAAGAGCATCAGATTTAATCATATTTGGCTTTCTTGTTTAGAATCAAGATAGAACTCGCTTTCCAGCTACCATTGAAATTTTGGATTCAAAAAAAGAAATTGAGAAGCCACTCCTGGTTAGTGACAGATCCAATTTTTCTTAGGGTTTTTGAAGATAAAAATATTAATAGTATTTTAATTGTAATAAGAAGTTTTATAAAAAAATATAACTAAAAATAAATTTTACAATTGTTCCCTTATATACCTCAATTTTTAATATCGTTGCATGATCATTTCATTATTAACATTATCAAACAAAATTCTGAATAAAAATAATTAAGGAATTATTCAACAATTCATCTGTCATACAGTTGCACAGTCGATTATTTATTAAGTGCATCGCAGAAAATATTCTTTTCATTGTTGCGATTGCAACCAGTAGAATTAAAGTCAATTTTAAAAGTAAATACACACGTATGTACACAACATGTTTCATTGTCTCAACAATTTTTCAGATAAATCATAAAATCTTTTATCTGAACAAACACCAATAATATAATTCTCAAGGTTACAATCAAGCAACATAAGGTCTCATGTAAAAAATTTATAAGAATAAAATTGGGTAATGTGAATTAATTTTTTGGGTAAAGTACACAGACGGTCAGTGAACTCTGGTAAAAAAACAAAATGGTAACCAAACTTTCAAAAATCACAAAATGACAATTAAACTTTATGTTTTATAACAAAATGGTAACTAGACGTTAAATGCTGTTAAGTGACTGTTATAAAATTTGGTATAATAACACATTTAGTCCTTCATATTTATACATTCAATCAATTTAGTCCTAATTCGAAACAATTCACTAAATTTAGCCCTCGTTATTTATGCATTCTTTCAATTTGGTCCTTAAAGCAAAATTCTAAAGTATGGTAACATGATAAATAATTACAATTAAAATTTTATAGGAACTCGAAAACTCGATTCGAATCGAAAAAATTTCAAATAAAGTTTGAGTTTGTAAAATATGACGCGTCAACTCGAATAACTCGAAATTTTTTGAATCGACTCGATCGAACGCTCATCTCTATCTTAAGATATGATGCGTCAACTCGAATAACTCGAAATATTCGAATATTTTAAATTATTTTTTCTTTTAAATCGAATATTTTTTAAAATAGAATATTTAATATTTTCATATTTAAATCACATCGATTATTTAATAAAAACTTTAAATATTCGATTTAAAAGAAAAAATTGATTAAAAATATTTGAATATTTAATTAAATTTTTATAGGAACTCGAAAACTCGACTCGAATCGAAAAAATTTCAAATGAAGTTTGAGTTGTAAAATATGACGCGTAAACTCGAATAACTCGAAATTTTTTGACTCGAATCGATCGAACGCTCACCTCTATCTTAAGATATGACGCGTGAACTCGAATAACTCGAAATATTCAAATATTTTAAATCATTTTTTCATTTAAATCGAATATTTTTTAAAATAGAATATTTAATATTTTCATATTTAAATTACATTGAATATTTAATAACTACTTTAAATATTCAATTTAATTTAAAAATATTTGATTTAAAAAATGATTTAAAATATTCGAATATTTAATTAAATTTTTATAGGAACTCAAAAACTCGACTCGAATCGAAAAAAATTCAAATGAAGTTTGAGTTGTAAAATATGACGCATCAACTCGAATAACTCGAAATTTTTTGACTCGACTCGATCGAACGCTCACCTCTATCACAAGATATGATGCGTCAACTCGAATAACTCGAAATATTCGAATATTTTAAATCAATTTTTCTTTTAAATCACTTCGAATATTTAATAACTACATTAAATATTCGATTTAATTTCAAAATATTATATTTGCAAGAAAAAAATTGATTTAAAATATTCAAATTTTAAAGTAGTTATTAAATATTCGAATATTTAAAAGAAAAATATTTAAAATAGTTATTAAATATTCGAATATTTTAAATCATTTTTTCTTTTAAATAGAATATTTTTAAATTAAATTGAATATTTAAAGTAGTTATTAAATATTCGATGTGATTTAAATATGAAAATATTAAATATTTTATTTTTAAAAAATATTCGATTTAAAATGAAAAAATGATTTAAAATATTCGAATATTTCAAGTTATTCGAGTTGATGCGTCATATCTTAAGATAGAGATGAGCGTTCGATCGAGACGAGTAAAAAAATTTTGAGTTATTCGAGTTGGCGCGTCATATTTTACAACTCAAACTTTATTTGAAATTTTTTCGAGTTCCTATAAAAATTTAATTGTAATTATTTATCATGTTACCATACTTTGGAATTTTGCTTTAAGGACCTAATTGAAAGAATGCGTAAATAACGAGGGCTAAATTTAGTGAATTGTTTCGAATTAGGACTAAATCGATTGAATGTATAAATATGAAGGACTAAATGTGTTATTATACCAAATTTTATAACAGTCACTTAACGGCATTTAGCGTCTAGTTACCATTTTGTTATAAAACATAAAATTTAATTGCCATTTTGTGATTTTTGAAAGTTTGGTTACCATTTTGTTTTTTTTACCAAAGTTCTGTGACTGTGTGTACTTTACCGTAATTTTTTTCTTATAAAAAGAAATATATAAGTCTCTTGGACTCAAGCAAGCCACACAAAGAAGCAACTATGTAGTCTCAAAAAATAATTATTATGCTCTTGGAGTTATCTATCAATCGCCTAATAAAGTAATTCAACCTGAAAATAATGTAAATTTAAATTTGCGTAGACTTTTTTTCTAGAACTCCCTAAAACAACACATATATCTTTCATATTTGAAACATCAATATTATTCTTTTACAAAACAAAGAAACTTTTTCAAATAAAGACGGTCATCAAACATCTTTCATCATTTGTAATCGTTGCCTAGACATACTAACTAACTGCATAACATTCACAATGTCGTAATCATTCTATTGTAATGCTTGAGATAATTCATTAGTAACATCAATATATTTTTCATCAAATGTAAATTTAACACAAACTCAAAAGACTGTAAAAAAATTTAACGACATACAAGTTTCAGTTATTTTCTATAAGTGTATGTCATATTCCTTAATAATTTCAAGCACATTCATCACATAAAACATAATAATTAAGCTAACGACGGTTTATAATCTAAACCCCAAAGAGTATTTTCAGCTCTCCTTACAATAAATTTTTAATTTAATTCACAAATAAAAATCTTATGCCCCTTTTGATGTCCTATTGTTGCCCCAATATTAACAAAATAAAGTTTAAGATTTATGTTTTAGGGTGTGGTTTATGATTTATGATCTAGAAATTAGAGTTATAATGTATAGTTTAGTTTTTAGTATAGGGGCACTAGAAGAGACAAAAGATTTTTGTTTTTAATCTAGGGCCACTGAAGCATCAACCACATTAACCACACAAACTTAATTTTAAAGTGTGCACAAATGAATTTTAGAGTGGTCACAAATAAATTGTAAGGTAACTACATATAAATAAATTGACTATTTAACAAATAAATAAATTAAATATTTAACAAATTCTAAGGGGATCGCCCTCATCTTAATGTACATTCGTCATTGCTCCCAGTGCGTAGTATATATTTAAATTTTAAAAGGCTATTTGTGTAAATTTCAAAATTTTAGTGATTAATCTCTTAAAATTATGATTAAATTAATACAATGTATATCAAAGACTAAATTTATAGCTATGTCACATTTACAAACTGCCATATCAGCCTTCTGTTATTGAGTTAATGGCTGATGACCGATAAAGAAAAGCTCAATAACTCAAATGATCAGTTTGTAATTTTTTATAATTAGATGACCAAAAGAAACAAATGCTAATAATTAAATGACGATTAAATTAGTTTTCCTAATTTAATAATGCGAGTGAGTTTAGTTTTATATTCTAAAACCCCATACATGATACAACCAAATAGAGGCCCATAAAAATGAGATGGTCCAAATTTCCGGCCCAACTTTAAACTTAGGATGATCATATATCTTAATCACGGCCGTCCACGTGTGAACTTAAAGAATCGTGGCCTTCAACGTCACACTATAAAACGTCAACATATCTTGGAACCCTAGGGTTTTTTCTGATAGGCAATATCGTGCAAATAGAGCCTCCTCTCAAACTCTTGTGCTTCTCTTTCAGGTACAGATTTTCGCTCCTGCCAATGTAATTTTCTAGTTCCTATAGAGGTTTCTCTCACATCTAAACAGAGCGGTAGGGCTGTTACACTTTTCTACTGCTGTGGTCTGTTTGTTTGCTGAGAAAATTTGTAGGTAAAAGGAAAACCAATGCTGTTGTCATCCAATTTAGATATCTTCTACTGGACTCTCAAACAATGAGTTTTATGTTTCTTTCATCTTTAGCCAGCTCTTGTATGTATATTTTTTCTTTTCTGTGAAATGTAGTAAAGATTTAAAAAATGTTGAAATTATGTTTACGATTTTTTTGTGTTAAATCAATGCTATGAACTGTTAACAATCACTGAATCACATGGATCGATTAGACTTATGCATGTTTTACAAGTAATATAGTAAAGCGGTATTTTCTTATTTACTTTTGTATGATGTAGACTTTATTGAAAACTTTACGAATTATCAAACATGTTATTGAATTTGAATCCTGTGTAATGATTTTAGTCATAAATTGAACTATAGTATCAAAAGCTGGATTTTAGCTGCTAAAGCGTCTGAGTGAAAGTACTTAGGCCTTTAAATTTCAAGTTAAATCTGATTTCTAATTACAATATATTGTTTGAAAATTCCTTTTCATCCATGATGCAGATCTTGAAGATGTATACGTCAAGGAAGAAGATCCACAAGGATAAGGATGTTGAACCAACAGAGTTTGAAGAATCAGTTGCCCAGGTTTTTAAATTTTCTAATGCTTGTTGCACTTCAAAAGTTTCCTGAAACAGTGCAATCATGTGTAGGTTTTAATTTTGAATTCATGTTTGTAACAGGCATTCTTTGATTTGGAGAATACCAACCAGGATCTGAAAAGTGACCTCAAGGATCTCTACATTAATTCAGCAATGTAAGCATGATTTTATTGAGATTCATTAATTGTAAAGTGACTTGAGCGTTTGTTCTCCATAGGATTGGTTTGATCTTTTCGTATGCAGCCAAATTGATGTGTCTGGGAGCCGTAAAGCTGTTGTTATCCATGTCCCCTACCGATTGAGGAAAGCTTTCCGCAAGGTTCATGTTAAACTCGTGAGGGAACTTGAAAAGAAGTTCAGTGGCAAGGTGAGAAATTCTCCTTCAAAGTTCTCTCTTTGAATGAAATATGGGTTATTCCTTTTAATTTACAATTTATTTCAAGTACATTATCATTTAGTACAATGTTCAGTAACATGTTTTATGTGCACGCTTTGCATAAGATGCTATGGACAGTAGAGTTGTTCTTTCCAGACGTTCCCCTAGAAACAAGAGAATTAATACTGTTTTTATGTCATAAATTGACATGTCTTTGTAATTTTTTTGGCTGTTTTAAATAGAAGTTATATTTACTATTCATAATGATGCACATGTTTTTGGTTTAACTATATTTAACTTGGTTTATCCTATATATGATAGGATGTGATTCTTATTGCCACCCGGAGGATATTGAGGCCCCCAAAGAAAGGTTCTGCTGTTCAGAGGCCTCGCAGCCGCACATTGACTGCCGTACACGAGGCAATGCTTGAGGATATTGTCTTGCCTGCTGAGATTGTCGGGAAGCGCATTAGATATAGAATCGATGGAACTAAGGTTATGAAGGTACAAACAGCTGTCATATAGTAATTATTATGCTGCTAAGTTTGATGAAAAAGACTGTAATTGATGTGTGAAAGAATTGTAATCTTTATATATATCCTATGCGTATGCATGGTTCAGTTGTTCTTTTGAAGGCTAATGTTTCATCTCATTCAGGTCTTCTTGGACCCCAAGGAACGTAACAACACCGAGTATAAGCTGGAGACCTTTTCTGCAGTTTACCGGAAGCTTGCTGGAAAGGATATTGTGTTTGAGTTCCCTGTTGCGGAGGCATAGATAAGTCTTATTACAGATGTTGTGACATCTTCATCCTGGTCTTATTTTGTTTCTTGTTTTTCCTGAAAAACTGCATTTTTGTTTGGGTTTTAATTTAAAATTTGACATTAAGGAGGTGCTGAACAGGCATAGATCGTGATGGGTTTTTATTTTCCTTGAGATTTAATGGTGTAGGGGATATTATGAGTTTATTAAAATGTTTTTGTTGAATTTGTTTGATAGTATTTATTTATTTTGTAATTGTCAGTAATATTATTATATTATGTTATATCATTTCAATGATTTAAATTAAATATATGATACTAATTTCTAGTTTAGTATGTCGCAACCACTGGGGTTGGAGCAAGTGGACTCCTCAGGTCAACCTTTGCCATGCAGAAATGACAAAGCTCTGCACGGGTTAAAACAGGTTTCATGTGCATTGTTTGTGAAACTTAAAAATTGTCATTTTGTTAGCAAATGTAATTGACAAACCTAACATTGCATTTCGTGTCAATAAATGTCGGTCAATTCACGCAAAAGCCTCTTGACGTTGACGATAGTTAAGCGAATTTTTAAGGTACTTGAAAGGTACACAATGTCATAGGCAAGGACTTCCGAGGTCAAAAGGGGTTAGGCTCCTGTCATTAATCGTAAGTACCTAACAAATTTCAGTCTAATAACAATTTGTTCTCTTTAAAAATAAAGAATTTTTAAATATTTAATTACTAGGGAGGAAACTAAAGAACTGTGAGTCCATGTCCTCAAATTTTTTGGGTCTAAAAGCAATTTAGGTTCTACAAGTTTAAATTTCACATGAAAGTTTGAGTGTAAATACTTATTTCAACCTTCTATGACAACGCAACTACGAGCTTATCATAATGCTGCCTGGCCTATTATTTCAGCTACTATGGCAACACAATTACATGCCAGAAAAAGCATTCCCATTCTCTATAGGTTTACAAAAAATCACGGAACAAATAAAACAAATAACATCTTTACAAATGAGATCACCGTCTTTACAAAAGATCTTTACTACCATTATAATTACATTGACTTACTAGTAGCTCATCTACCTTCATCAATGGAAGAATATGACATGAAATTCCTTGAATAATCTTCTACAAAACTACTTCCCGCTGTTGCCTTTGTGACACCGGTATTGGTGCTACTTGCATTAGTATTATTAGTAAAAGCCGACGTGGTTGCCCGTTGTCCTACACGGCCTCGGCAAAGTGAACGAATCACAAGATAGCATGAGATGGACGGAGTTCATGTCAGGCCTCTCGGCAACAGTCTGTTGACAGCATAACAAGCCCAGCTGAATGCACATTGCTGCCTCGTCGGGATTGTATTCCTCAAGGGCGGGATCAACTAAATCCAATGACTTTCGTCCTTGGAATAGTAGCCATGACTGTATAGGAAAATCCAGAAACGTTGTCAGAATTAGACACTCGAACACAAGTATGCATCCAATATGAGTATGGATAACTATTTCTTAAGTTTTTACTTACATACGAATGTAGGACATGGGCGCTAATCATCGGAGCAACATAATTTGTTGTTCATCTGTTCTTATTATAACAACTTCTTAGGCTTAAAACCAGATATTCCAGCAGGTCCTTCTAGGGGTGGTGTTATGAACTTATACATTGTCGGTGCATCACACGCAAACCCATAGATCAGATAGGGGCTCTGAATAATATTGCCTTAAAGCAAAAAATATTGACTCTTCATTTTTCTTGAAGTACATGCGTTAAATACATAATTGAACATTGGCATAGGATATGAATCTCCGAGAACCCCATCGGAATACAAGAAAAAAACTATTAAATTCTAAACATATTCATATTTGAAACCTATTGATATCTAACACTCGGACGAGTCTGAATAACATAGGTGGCACAACCGTAGGTTGTTATGCTATAGTTTAAAATAATCCATAATGTGTGCAGATCAAAATTATCTAAGCAGCTGGCTTAAATTTGGGCACCTGGACAGCAGAGTTCTAACACTATTTAACAAGATTTGAGATTTTTCCCTACAAATTTAACTTACATAATTCAAGAGGTCTGCCTTCTCTGAACCAAGACGACTATCATGGTTTTTTCTCCCACTTACAATCTCCAAGACCACAACTCCATAGCTGAAAACATCTGTCTTCACAGACAAATACCCATGCATGGCATATTCAGGTGCCATGTAACCACTGCATGCAATGGAAGGGTTCATAATCTTTCTTAGCCAACAACAAAACTAGTGCAGATAAGACTTGAAAGAAAATTAGCCTAATACACTTGAAGAAGCAAAGAAACTACTCACTGAGTGCCAGAAATTCTAAAGGTATTTACATGAGTGTCATCTCCGGGAAAGAGCCTTGCCAAGCCAAAATCAGAGATTTTGGGGTTTAATTTCTGATCCAACAGTATATTACTGGTTTTGATGTCTATATGTATGATCCTTTCAGGCGCCTCTTCATGCAGGTATAGGAGACCTCTTGCAATGCCAGAAATTATCTTAACTCGTGTTGCCCAATCCAAGGAGGGTGACTTGCTCTTATCTGAGAAATGATAAGACTTGGAGTTTATAAGTTTACCTAGCAACACAGAAGTGAATGCCACGCATAAAAGGGTTCTTACCAAAGATAAAGTAATCAAGGCTTCTATTTGGCAAGTACTCGTAAACAAGCATCTTCTCAGGTCCTTCGGCACAGCATCCCAACAACATCACTAAATTCTTGTGCTGGGTTTTCAGCAAAACTTTCACCTCGTTAATGAATTGTTCCAGTCCCTGTCTCGAATCCAATGCAAGTTTCTTGACAGCTATTTCCTGACCATTTGGCATCAAACCCTGGAAGATATAAGCTGAAATGAGAGTAATTCACAACACTTTCCAATCATTAACATTCCCTCTCAACCCAAGCAAAAAAAAAGTAAGATAGCAGACAGTAACCAAATATAAAAACTAGAGCTCTTTGACTGAAGGCATCATTAGGATGAAGCCATAAAGGAAGGGCTAAAGTTAATCCCTTAGTTGTATATTGTCTCTTGAAGATAAGAGAGTAAACAGGTAAGATATTGGGAAACCAACTGAAGTGGCATTGTAGTATAGAGCTTCCCACACAACAACATACTCTCCCAAAAAAATGTCTGATAGGATGTACAGCGCCATCATTTTTATATCCCAAGATCTCCTTTTCGTTTCTGATGTGGGATTAATACCCTCAAACTCCCACTAAATAGATGTTGCATAAATATCACATGCTTATGATTAGGTTCAAATTCCAATCTTCACAAAGCCATGGAAACAAATAATTGACTGCTCGTCATACTTGGAATGTCATCTAAGTAGCAGAAACCTAAGAAATTTTCCATTATGAGAGCATTTAGTTGGGTAGGTAACACATGAGGTATTGTCTGAGTTCTACCTTGCGCCATAGCTATGAAGACAGAAGCTGCTTAAAAGCTCTCTTTCACTATCAAAAACTTTGGTACATATAGATACTAGGGCTACATCTTTGATCTTTCTCAACAAACAAATGCTTAAATCCCAGATTCAGAAAAAGATAGAAACAGCCTTTGTGATCATAGTAATTCTAACCAACAACTCAATGCATATTTGTACACGAAACTTCTTATAATAAATGTGCCCTTGGCACATATTGGTTCAACAAATGCTTTTGACCCAGTCTTACAACAATATTATTTTATTTGTTCTAAATTACTAAGGTGCTAAATTGGGGTTATTAAACCACAAACAAAAGAAGACAAATTGTGCAATTTGTACCTACTTCTTTCTTTCCCACAACTATTAGTTGTTACATTCATAGATTTTAAAATAAAAATATTTACGCTTAATATTATAATATAAGAAATATATCAATTTAAATTATGAAAAAACTATTTTTATTTTAAAAATTTTACAATAATAATATGTGTTCGATAAAAATATGCAAATTTAAAATAAATGGCATGCTAAAATATAAAATTTTCAAACACAAAAAATAATATATCAATATGTTAGAATTTTTAATTTTGCATTTGGATTAAAAATTGTTTTTTAAATACATTTTTTCGGTAAAAAGTATAGGCTCTAAAAACACTTTTGAAATGAAATAGTGAACGCACCCTTAATAAACACCAGCTTCAGTCCAGCAAAGGCAACAACGACAAATATTTAAAAACAATAATAACACATTCACTAGAAAAAAATATATAAATCGCAAACGGCCAAAATAAATATTAAGAAAAATAAAAATTCAGTAAAGTAAGTCAAAAGAAGGCAAAATTGTCATGAAGAGAAACGCACCTTGTAGACGGGACCAAAGCCACCATGACCGAGGCGATTAAGTTCAGAGAAGTAGTCGGTAGCAATCTGGAGAGCACGGAGATCGAAGAAAAGGCCGTGAGTGTCGGATCCGTCGTCGGTTTCGCCTTCAGCGGCGGAGCCACTTCTCGCGGCTTTGAAGCGTTTATCGATGTAAGCAAAGAGTTTAGCCAAGAATCCCATGGAGGAATGGGCAGGCCCTAGGGAATATCGAAGGTCGTCGTAGTCCAAGTAGAGGTGTACGGGAGAAGGAACTAGGAAGTGAGCATGGAGAAGAAATGGAAGTTTTTGCCGCGTTATTGTTTGGTAAGACTTAAGAGGATGGACTTGGCTGGCATTTTAAAGACGGAGATTTATTATTTAGGTGCTATGACTTTTCCATTCATTAAAAAACCAATGAATCATTGAATGAAGTTTGAACTTTTCTATTGTTAAAAAAAAAAAGAAGTTTGAATTTTTCTGTTCGATCCCAAGTAATGAAAGGAAAAATGTTTTTTGATGTTTGTATTTTCTTGGCAAAAGTTTTGTTTTATATAATTTGGTGTCTCTGTTTTTCCTGGGGAGTTCTAGGGAACAACCTTTAAATACAGGCTAAAGAACGGCTGACCTGTTTACCGGGTAAAAAGCGGTACATAAATTGTTACATGAAGCGGTACACAAATTGATACAATATTGTAATAAAAGAATGTATATACAGTTTTATTACACGATGCACTGTTTACCGGTACACAAATTGTTACATGATGCTGTACACAAATTAATACACTTTTGTAATAGAAGAATGTATATACCCTTTTATAACACATGCACGAATTTTTGGAATGGATTATGGACGTGTAGGAAATGTGTACATACAGAATTTCTTACCCAAAAAGCATATTTTGTTACAATAGAGGTATGGAACTGTGTATATACATAAATTACTACCAAATATACAGAAATTTGTACAAATTTGTAAGAGGAAAAGGTATATACATTTTCTTGTACACGGTTTGACGAAGGTTGAAAATGGACTTGTACTTGTAAGGAACTGTGTACATACAGAAATTCTTACCCGATAAACATAATATTTTACAAGTTTTGTTAAGATTTGTGTATATACTCTTAATAGGACGAATTGTACATGAATTGGAACAAATTTGTAAGACGAAACGGTATATACCTTATATATTATAAATGTGTAAGATGGAACAAATGGGTCATTAGTTGTAGGAAATGTGTACATACACAATTTGTTACCCGTAAAGCATATTTTCTTACAAGTTATGTAAGGAGTTGTGAATATACACGTAATAGTACCCAATGTACACAAAATAATAGAAATTGGTTTGAGGAAATGTTATATACCTTATTTATTACAAACTGGGTAGAACTATGTACGTATACTTATTTTATTACACAAAATTTCCCAGGGTCGTCGAAATGTCCAATTTGTTTGTAAGGAAATGAGTATATACACGTATTCATACACAAAAAATACTTTCGTAGAATTAATGATAATGGCATCGAAACCAGGTCAAGGTGGGTTCGGTTCTGGTTTTGCATCGAAACCTCGTATATAGGGTTTCAGTGCTGGTTAAGCGCGAAAATATTTGAAGGTCTTTAACCTTGTGAGTGAAAATTACTTGGTTTGGTATGAAAGATGAAGAAATTTTATGACAGAAATAAAATGCATTCCAATCCAAACAACGTTACAACGTTCAAATACATTAGATATTAAAAAAAACATAATAAATCCTCCCCTCCTCATTCCTGCCCCGAGAAACGACCTGCATGCCCGCTGCCACCCATGGCACTGGAACCAACCTCTGGTTGGTGCTGACCAACCATCTCTGAATAAGATCGGATATCATATCTGACCCTATTGTTGCCTAATGAACAAAACATGTATGCATTAGTATGAGAAGAAGTGAATCTTGTAGAAAAGAAGAAACTTATGATAGAGACAACCTTGAGAGTGGTGGCGGTTGAAGTAGTCTATGTCCTCTTTCGTAGGCATGAAACCATAAAGTTGGCGCTTTGTGCCTGGAGCATAGAAGATGCCTTGACATTGTTCCCAAGTTTTTCTATCGAAACCTTGGGCAGCAAACTTGTTATGCAGATCCTGGGCGTCGAGATAACCTCTTGCTGTGCTCTGAAAAATCAAAAGGCTCATCCCACGATGGCCGTCGGGTCCATATGAATGGCGAGGCTTGGCAATAGTATTATAGGAAGGGAAAGAGTCCCGCAGCTCTTGGTTTCCCATGCCAATCCACTGAAGCATAAAATGCAAGAGATTAAAAGTGAAGCAATTGTAATAATATTGAAAACATAATTCAAATTTGTTAAATAACTACCTTCCCAGTAGCATCCCTTTCCAGCTGTGTGTTCATTATCATGACCATGGGCGGCCAGAGTATTTGGTGATCATGAACCTCGTTGTTTGCAGGCAGGGGGCAGGCAGTATTAGCAGCAGTGGGATCATCTCTCAAAGCAGTCCATTGGCCAAAAGCTTGACCCTGAGGAATAGAAGAAGTGCCCCTTGCAAGCAATTCCTCATCCAAGAGTTTAGCAAAATGGCGATGGAGCTTCAGCTTTGGTCCACCTTTGGTTGTGGCATGTGACCGTAGGGACTCAATGCCAGTAAACTTCTGAGAGGCACCAGGACCTCCTTGGCAGGCTGGACATAACCATTTTGTAGCAGGTTCAATGATGGTCACCATTGTAGCAATGGCCTGGAAAAAGCTCCTGAACCATTTGCTTTGTCGGAGAGTTTCATTGCTCGGTTGTTCATCGTCGTCAGAATCCAAATATAAGTCATCATCAGAATTTGAGTCAGACTCAAATTCTAATTTTCTCTTCGAGAAATGGTGAGGAATGTTTTTTTGAAGATCTGCTTGAACTCATCTTAAATGAAAGAAGTTTAAAGTATTTGGTTAAGAAGAGAATATAAAGAAAGAAGGGTTCAGATGACTATAGGGAATTGTTGATGCTGTAAAGAGTATGGAGAAGAGTTGTATATTTATAGGGAAATTCAGTTGGGAGGGAAAGTGAAAAAGTGAAAAGGCTGAATCGTTTTTGCTTGGTTTCGAAAAAGTAATTGGTTCTATGGAGGGGGTACCTACTTTGAGAAGGCACGCTGTGTGTCTGTTCATTGCACTAGGTACATGAACATGAACCCCTTCATTAATTAGAAGACAGAAATCTGAAAAGGCTGAATCGTTATGCTTGGTTTCGAAACCAGCTGTAAACACGATGAGGAAGAAGAAACGGTTCATGTGATTATAGTGAAAAGACATAACAATGAAAAGGCAAGATTCCTTTTAACAGGTTCAAAACCATCGTAAGGGGTTTCGGAACTATATACAGTTATTAGTAGCAAAATGTACACAGATCGGTACAAGATTCCAAAAGAAATCGGTATATACATGACTTTATTACACACTTTCACGAATTTTCAAGTTGGGTCATTTAATTGTTAGGAAATGTGTACATACATAAATTGTTAACCAAATGCAAAGTACATAATTTTGAGGGGCATCGAAACCACCTCAATGGGGTTTCGGTGCCTGTTTGAAGTGCGGAAAAAGTTACTAACTTGTTCGTAGAAGCCAGCTATAAAGTTCTACGATTATACATAAAATATTAGCCCTTTCATGTAATTGTTTAGGTTTAAAAATGCCTCACGAGATGTCTGCTCATTGAAGTAGGTGAAAGCAACTGAAAAAGCCTGACTCGTTCTGGGGGTATCGAAACCAGCATTATTTTTGGGTAACACGCAAGGGTGCAGGTGATGACAGTGAAAAGACAGAACACTGAAAAGGCAGATTCCTTTTAATGGTTTCGAAACCAGGATATGGGGTTTCGGTACTATATACACATAGTACTTGAAAGAATTGTACAGAAATGCGTAGTCGCTGTACATGATGTGTACGACGTATCGAATCTACAGATAAGGGGTTTCGGTGCTATGATTTCATTGGGGCATCGAACCCCGATTTGAGGGGTTTCGATGCCTTTCGGTTTCGAGACCCCCTTAAGGGGTTTCGGTGCTGTATACACATATCTTCACATACCCTGTGTAGACCTTTTTTACAATAAGAGTTGTACATAAATACGTTGTCTTTGTACATGATGTTGGTTTTGGTAGAAAACTATAAATGTATCATGTTACAAGTACAAAATTTCTTGCCAATAATATTTCTGAATATATAAGATTGTATGTTATAATTACAGAGATACAAAAGACGTTTCAAAACATATAATACATAGGAGATTAGAAGAGAAAACTTGGTTAATCCAATTGCCATCCACGGTTTCAGCTGCATTTAATCCAAAAACGGATGATGCTTCACGTACTCCTGTACATTGTCTGCTGCGGCCATGTTTTCTACATATACCCTAATGGAACCACCTAATTCTATGATCAAGTGCAAGTACATAATTAGGTTTCAAGTACATTGATTCATTTTTATAATGAATAAGTGTCATTTTAGGGTGTTGTACCTAATGCGTTATGAGTTCTCTCATCTTCTGGGTTGTAGGATTTAGGACAAATGTAGTTGTTCTCCTGAAAAATGAACATAATCGACAACATAATTACTTGATACAGATTCATTGACTATATTGCAGATAGTAATGAGCAAAATGAAAATAGTTGCGTTCTTCACTGACCGGATTATTAAGCATTTTAGCTTCGGAGTCGTCAACCAACAGCGTGTTTCCTTCGTTATACTGAGGCATATTATCCCACACGCGCCTCAGATTTTTTGTATATACATTTGGATAGGATGGATTTTTTTCGCAGTGTCTTTGATCCTGCAATATTCAAATATAGTCCATCAGATTTGTCAAATTCTATTTATATGCTTTAACGAAGATGAACTTTGAAGTTACCCAAATGAAGGCAAGTCTTGGTTTAAGATCACTAATTCTCCAAAGTGCCCATTGTAGGTTTTCTCTGCATTGATGAACAGTTCAGGCACAAATAAAGTCAATCCACAAATTATCTTAAAGGATCGTGTAATTATATACATTTAGGGTGGTGGCATAAGTCTGCATTACCTTGTCCTTGAGGACCAAATAGCAACCTCATACGCAGTAAAACAATAACACAGAAACTCAAATGCACCAGGTCTGAGTTCCACAGCTGCAATTGAAAAAACATAAATTCCCTAATCTAATTTATGAGCAGTTGTATTAAAAGTGAGTCACAAAATTAATACCGTCTTCACTAACAGTGGCTAGCACGCCATTGTAATCAAGAATAAGAAGCTTCTTCGTCGTGGTAGGTGCTACGTTCCTGTACCATTCGCCATACCTTTGCGGAGGACGTCTGGGTCTCTGAATTTTAGAGTCTATTTCATTACTTGGCGTTATGCCATGGCGATGAAGCTTCTTTCGCCTGTAAGTGAGAGTCACTTGAGGTGTAGAAGCACGCGCAAGAGCATGGCCTTCTGCCGGAGCAGATGCCTGATCATGAACAGCAGCTGCAACATATGCATCATCGTTATCTTTTGCAGAAGTACATGGGACATTTTCTGTTGGGCCAGAGGCCTGATAATGGCATCCTGGTGCAGAATATGCATCAAAATGCTCCTCAGCAGGTCTACCTGTGACATTCTCAGTATAGAACAATCCAATGTTAGGTCGAGGAACACACCCTAAAGTTATCAATGAAACTAAACAGAATGCAACACGATATGGAAGGGAGGTGTAAATGGATTGATTTATAACAAATGGCAGTCAATGTTCATAAAGCAGTCTAACAAATTCAACAAATGTTTATTCATGTAATACAAGAAATCCATATACTATGCATACTAGCCTAACCATCATCATAATAATTTGCATCATGAGGCGATGTCGGTGGAAATACATGCTGATTCCGTTCACGTTCCAATGAATAAACACGAGCTTGTAGTTGCTCAAATCGGGAATTAGCCTCTGCCACATGACTGCGGATAAACGCATCCAAGTTCTTTAGTGTGTCGTACATGGCGTCAATTTTATCTGGGGGTGGAGCATCTGGTACATCTTCAATTCGTCTTGCAATTCTTGCTTCATCTTCATCTCTTTTATGGACCCATTCACCCTGAATGAACGTCCACCCCGTCTTCTTAGTTGTTGTTTCATCAATTTTACTTGGTAGCGGGATTTCAGGGTCCATGGAGGTGTCGATCCCTAAACATTCAAATATGTGACTAAGCACACATCCATAAATGAGGGAGCCTCTTGAAGGGTTGCTAACGATTTCCGCAATAGATCTGAAGATGATTGTAGCTATATCGGGTTTATTTTCCGACCGAAATTGGTGCAACCACCAATAATCAATATGACACATGCGAGTGCATCGTCCACCTGATGGCCGGAAGAACCAAGTTGTCATTAGATGCAGAAGCCTTTCATGTATATGAAGATGAGTTGGGCTGTCATCATCGAACTTCAAGGGGACACGGCCGTTTTCTTGCTCTTCACCAGTAACTTCCACACCAATGTGTTGGGCAATAATTGCCGGAGTGATTGTAAATTCAACTCCCATCAGATAGGACTCGATAGCTACACAGTGTTGGCTTATGGCATCATGCTGAAGGGTAGCATTTGCATAGAAGATCTTCACCAGGTTCTGATAAACACGGGGTTTAATATCGAGATATCTGATCCAACCCCATTCCACAAATAAAGGCCAGAAGTTGAATTGATAATCATTGGACATCAAAAAATCCAAGTCAATCGTTCGCTCCTTCCTAATCTTCTTCGCCTCGTACACTTCGTGGAATCGCTAAAGACAAGCAGGATCACGGAAACAATGGCTCAAAATATTTGGAGGTTGTGGCGCGTCAGCTACAATCGAACGGATAGAATCACCTGTTTGATTCAGACCTCGTTTACCTTTATTGGGTTTAGGGTTTTTTGGAGCCATGTAAGAGTTTTTGGTTGGAATATCTGAAACTAAACCCTAAACAATCGAAGAAGAAGAAAACGAACGGTCTCAGGTTTCGAATATGGCTGGTAATCGAAGAACAAACAATAAAAAGCGTTAAAATTGAAGGGTTAGGGTTACAAAATTGTGTCTTCCGAGATGGAGGAGCTGGAACGTTTTCATTTACAGTCTATATTTCCCGCTTTTTATAATTTGAAACAGTTTTCGAATCCCCACATGTAGTTTCGATGCTCTTTTGGTTTCGATACATGACATTTGGTTTCGATGCCGGCTTGGTATCGAAACCTCCCTATTAAAGGTATCGAAACCTTTTGACGATATATCATTTATTGTTTTACCTACCAGCCCATATGTCAACTTATTGCAATTTAAAGTGGCAGCTGATATTAAAGGTTCTCCACAACTACTTCTCCTTATTTCATCATCAACGTCAGAAGTAATAAAGGAAGGATTAAACAACATGTCGTTGTAGACCACTTTTTCCATCTTCTAATTTGAAACATGGCTGGTGTAAGAGTTGAGGAAGCTCAAATTGGTGAACCAGATGAGTGCAACACAAATGAAGTTGGTGCTTCCGATAATTTGGTTGGTATGGTGTTTAACTCTCGTGATGAGGCGTGGAACTATTATCGACTATATGCGAAGAATAAGGGGTTCAGTGTCAGTCGTGCAACAACAAGGACTGATGGTATGGGAAATGTACATACGCAAGAGTTTTGTTGTTCAAGGGGAGGACATCGCAGAAGGAAAGTTAATGACTCCGACCGGAAACGTGCGCCTCGTGATATAACACGAATTGGTTGCAAGGCAAAGGTGATTGTCAAGTGCAAAGAAGAATCAAGGTGGGAGATAGTAGTATGTCACAGTGAGCATAATCACCCGTTGTGCCCACCTATAATGCAACCGTATCTTCGGTCGGCTAGAGAAGTTAATGAAGATGATGTAATTGAGGCACAGGCTTTGAAAAGTGTTGGCCTGCGGACGTCGGAGGTAATGAATTATTTCACGCAACAGTCGGGAGGTTTCCACAATGTTGGTTTCATTCGAAAAGACTTGTACAACTCCCTTCAAAAAGCAAGGGCGGATGAATATCGTGACGGTGATGTCAATTCTCTTCTTGCATACTTTGACTTCAAGAAAGATCAAGATGCAGGATTGTACGTGCAGTTCAACACTGATCCATTAGGGGGGTTGCATAATATTTTTTGGTCGGACTCAACATCTAGGTCCGACTATGTATGCTTCGGTGCTGTAATTGCATTTGACACAACGTACAAGGGTAACATGTATGGCCGGCCTATAATGCCTATTGTTGGTGTTAATCACCACCATCAAACCATTATCTTCGGTGTCGCAATTTTAGCAGACGAGACTGCAGACACATTTGAGTGGGTCCTTACTGAGTTCATGCAGGCAATGTCTAACAAAGCTCCTGTCTCATTCGTCACGGATGGTGATAGGGGCATGCACAGGGCTATCAAGACAGTGTTCCCATGTGCCCATCATCGCATATGTTCCTGGCATCTTTCTCGAAATGCCCAGGCAAACGTAGGTGATCCCAAATTTACATCTGCCTTTACACGGTGCATGTCCTCTTGGTGGACAATTGAGGAATTCGATCGCCAGTGGAGATCAGTTATGAAAGATTTTAACGTCGAGCAGCATCCCTGGGTCGTGGAGAAGGATCACACGGTTGGTATGTGGGCACAAACATATCTCACATGACATTTCTTAGCAAATCTTCGCTCAACACAACGTTGCGAATCTATGAATTCCGCCCTCAACATTATCCTCGAACATAAGAAGACATATCTTGAAGTGGTCCGTGCCATTGACAAGGGAATAAATGACATGCGCTTAAATGAGTTGAACGAAGAATACAAAAATTGCACCTCGAAGTCTTTCCCACTAACCAAATTGCATGACCTTGAAGGGAGTGCAGCTGACATCTTCACCCGGGCATCGTTTGACAAAGTTGTGAAGGAACTAAAAAATGAGACACTGTTTCGTGCTCTCCATCCGATACTTACGACTGAAGGTGCACGAACGTATCGTTTGACACAGTATAAGGATCCGGATACCATCTATGAAGTTGTGCTTGATTTCACAACACATAACATTACATGCAGTTGTCGGAAATTTGAAACGATCGACCTTCCATGTCGCCATCAACTGCATGTTCTTAAGTTGGAAGACTTCTCCGCCATCCCAAATTGCTTAATACTACCGCGGTGGACAAAAAATGCTAAGGTATCTGCTCCATCTTATCTTCACAGCGAAGTCTGTCCTGAAATAAGACAAATGTCTCGATTTGCATCGCTACGCTCACTTTCATCGTGGTTGTGCTACCTTGCGTCTCAAACAGACGAAAGTTTCAAAACCACAAAAGATGAGTTACTACGGCTAACTGCTGAATTTGAGCAGTCCGTAACATTCAATGAGTCCTCATCACATAGGGTACGCCAAAACACCGTTCGAGACCCGCAAACGAAGGACGCAAAACGAAAGCAGAAAATAAACACTAATGCGTCCACAAAACGGAGGAATCATTGTTCATTTTGCAAAATGGAGGGACACAATAAGAACACATGCCCGGGACTGAAGCTTCAACTTCCAACGGGTACTACGGAACTTGACGACCAAGACATGTCTCAACCATAATGCAAATGTCATTCAAATCACTGTAAGTAAAACCTAAACCATGTGCATATGCTACTTTTATCCACTGAAATTTATCATATATTGCAAAATTTCTGTACAAGCGTTTTACCACATTGTGGCCCTGAAATTGCATAATATACATTCAAAATTTGTACATTTCACTTTCACTCTTACCTAACCTATGTATGCTTGCAGCACATGTCATATACAAAATGTTTTCAGTTCATATACATCCAAACATGGTTACGACCCATAAAAAAATGGGTTCCTTTACGCACTGCAACGCCACAAAAAAATAAGTCAAAATCCATTGCCATCCGCTCACCACTGTCCCATCCCCTAACATGTTCTTCACCAAACAAAATTGCATTAGATTAGAATAATGAACAACATGTCCTAATGCATTCAAATACATAATAAACAAAGCATTCAGGCCTTACCATTGCGGCCGCTTAAAACTGCCATGTTTTGGAACCCTTGGTTCGTTTGCCTTCATGCACCATTGACCTACAGCAACATTGATATTCCTCCGTAATTTATTCTTATGATAACTGATAAGTTCGTACAAAAGAATCATCCGATCCCATTTTCCAACGCTCTATTAAGACAAGTACAAACAAATTAAGCTTTTATTATAGACCATTGTAGTATACATGACCAAAGTAAGGAAAGTTGAATGAAGATTAACCTAAACCCTTACCACTTCCCCTATATGCTTCTCATTCCAAAGCTGCATCCATCTGATGCAAAACATACCACAATCATCTCTGTTAGAAAACAAATCCATGTTAACATAATACCATGAGTAATCCTTCCCAATTTGTTAAACAAAATTAACACAAAGTACTAGAATATGACAACTCTGTACCCATTATCCTGATGTTTGACTTTTTCCACCATCACGCGCAGATCGGTCAACGGCCTTGATGGTGAGCCAAACACTTGGACAAACTTCTTATCTTTTAAACATTCTTTTAGACTATTGGTCTACATGCAGAAACATTTTTTCTGTTTTTACATACTCTGTAACATCTTAAACAATGGAATAATAAAAGTTCGTAGTTCTCGATTATTACCAGTTTCTCTGCCATACACACTCTTGCACCATTGCCTCGGGTATTTGGGAAGCTGTCCAGTAGCTTCACTACACCAGCATCAATATCGACGACACACATAAACCAATGAGTGTTGCTCTCATTCATGAGGATAAAGAGCTGAAACAAGCAACGATTTCCATTGTAATATACAGATGACATGAAATTGCATGAGATGTTTAATTTATTAATGCTTCTTCGTACCACTTTACAGTCCGTCAACAAGCCATATGGATTGCCAACCTTATTCCAATACTGAGCGATTATATCAACATTTACTCCGTCCAGAAGCTGAGACTACAATAGATCATTTATTATTAACCATGTATCCTTACAAAACCATATCCAGTTGTTCATAATACACATAAGATTCTTTAATATTTTACTTACACTCAATGCACACGGGATGTACCCTCTCCTTCTTTTAGATTTCTTCCTTATATCTTCATCAACAATGGTAAAACCAACAGCATCTATAACCTAAACCACAAACATATAGCAACTATCATACTAAATTTCTTGTAATATATACAAAATGCTTAAAAGGAATAGTCAAACCTACTAACCATTGAACCCACCCAACATCCAGGTCGTATCGTATCTGCATCGCTTACAGACAAATATATGTGCCCAAAATCTGCAATTGATTTACTGCACCCATACAAAAAAACTTACATATTATATTTAACATAACAACATCATTGAGGATTACTTTCAAATTCAGATTGCTTACGATTCAGGCAATGGCGTATTCCATATATAGTCACAAGTATCTTTTGTTGACTTGCCTACTCCTTCCGGTACTTGAACGTATGTCAGTATCTGCAATGCTTACACATTTCTTGTTCAATACTTAATCTACTTAATAAGAAAAATAAGTACTTCACGTTCAAATATATAAGTTTTATTACAAAACCTCATTAGTTATTCAAGCACTAAACAATTAGTTTGAATAACATTAGAATTTCATCCATATTTGTCTGTAATAAATGTACTCATACACACACAACATTTATTGTGGACACAAATCCAACTTAAACCAAACATTGTCACACAACATTCTTCATTCAATGGCTGACTTTATTCATGTTCCGAGTTCGAATTCCTATTCTTATTCCTTTGCCACTAACCTTTGCAGTAGCTATAGTTGTTGTCTTGCCCTACAAGTTAACACAAACAATATCAACAACAATACTCTCAATCCTTAACATCTACAAAAATTTGATCAAATGAACTTATTATACCTTTTTTATTGTTTTCGGTACAGCACCGGCTTCTTCATTCAACCACTCGACTTCGTCCTCCTCAATATGAACTCCTTCGTTCGGATCAGAAACTTTGACTTGCCCTTTGTCAACCACTTCTTCTCCTTCTTTACCATGAACAACAATTTCTCCATCAGATTTCCTCAACGACTTCTGCAATTCTATCATGTTAGCATTTAAACTCTTGCATTCCTCCTTCAATTCCCTTATACTTTCTTCGATTTCTTTTTCCTTCTCTAGGCGGGCTTGCAGACTATCTTTTATTCCACCCAACTCTACCAATACAGTCTGCAGCATATCCATAACAACATGATTTGTTCCATTCTTTTGATCCCTTTCTTCCCCTTCCACTTTCTCATCATCATACCCAAGTACCTGGAAACATCATCATTAAATCATTTCATATAACCACAACATCCTATATAATCCCAAGTTGGTTTAACCCACTTACCTTGGGTCTTTTTGGATGGCTTTCTTCCTTCAGGCTATTTACAATCTTCTTTACTGCCTTCTTGTTGCCCCATGCATGTATGCGACCGCGACCTTGAGAGGCAGCAACTATTCTGCTCGCAACTCCACTCCAAAAATCAAATAACCTCACCTACATTTATTATTCATCAAAACATTATAATCTACCTCAATAAACTCAATCCCATGAAACAAATACTACGTTCGAACAAAACATAATTTTAAACATATATTACCTCTAATATCGCGATGCATCCGGTCATGTATGCCAAACCACCACGAACTTTCCAGTTCTCTACTCCATCAAGTAACTTGTTGTATGCATATTTGCACCAATTGAGATTTCCCTTCAACCCCTCTGGGCACAACAACCGTAAATGTTCCGAGGAAGGCATATTGTTCGCATTAGGACTTATAAAAACACCAACAATGAAAAGCAGAACGCGAGCTTTCAACTCGTCTCCCTCAAATTTACCGCTAACTATGTCCTCATCAAGTTCATTCACCTTAGCATCCCTCTTTATTCCGTACTTCGATGCCATTTCTTTTGCATTAACATTTCTCGTTCCAATTTCAACTTCGACTCCTTCATTCTTCAAACCCAAAACAGCCTCCACATCTTCCACCAAAACTGGAATTTTATGTCCATCAAATTCCATGATCGACCTCTGGACATCAAAGTTCTCTACTAAAGTACGACATAGGTCGCGATGAATAGCTCTCGGTTTTATTTCCAGTAAAGGAACAAACCCTAACTCATGTACCACACCCTCAATATTCATCTTCCTCATCTCTTCAAACACCTCTGACAGCTTAATGAGGCTACATCTTGAAGACTTCTCCTACAACATTTCATAAATACATTATTTACTTCACTATTGCACAAATATACCTAATGTTAGAACAATTTCATCTCTTTCTCCATAAATAATTTCAAAAATTCACTTACCTTTTTCTCTTTCTCTTCCTCAGGTACTACAATATCCTTCACATTCGAGGCTTTCCATTCAGCTAGAGCCTGCTTCTGCTCCTCGAACATTTTTTTATAAGGCTCCTTTTCATCTTCACTCATCTGTCTCCACCTCAAACCCAATGCTTTTCTTTCCTGTATCACTCTCACAATTAGTCCAATACAAATATCATGTACAATTAACAAACCATTACACAACATACTTACATTGTTGTTCATTGTCTTCTCCCCCTCCAAACGTTTACATTCTGCTTTACTGTAAAACATAAATTCTCTGTTACCTTATGCAACTCATATTTAATAAATTTGTAAGTTCTATATACATTTAACTTCAACTTACTAGAATTGGAAATATGCTGTACATAGCTTAGGTGCCTCTGCATCCCCTTTATGAGACTTCTTATATTTCATTGTCTGCAACCAAATACAAGAACAGTTTTTAAACCATCTCAGCCAACATTCATAACCAATACATGCATTTCAACTAAATAATTCTTACAACTCCAATCTCCTCGACAATATTTCTTTCTTAAAGAATTCAAAACTTCTTCTTTGGTTATCTTTTTTAACTACTGTTAAACACTTCTTCAAACTACTGTTATCTTTTTTTCCCCAAAACCCTTAACAGAACACTAACCAAAAACACCGAAAATTCCTTCCAATCCAATCTCCTATACAAAATTGATAATATTTTACAAAGAAATTCACATTCGCACGATTTATACAAAAACCTTCACCGTTCGCTGAAATAGAAAAAAAACCCGAAAAAGAAAAAAAACGAAGCAAGAAGCAAAAAGCAAGAACTTACCTAAAAACCGTGCTCAAACCCAACCTCCTCGACAAATTTCCTTCAGATTTTCTTCTTTGGTTGATGCAAAAACCAGCTCGTCGTTTTGTTTTTCTTTTGGGTTCGATGCCCTAAAATTTTGTTTTTCTTTTCCCGCTCGTCGTATTTTACTCAACTTATACAATCGTTAAAAGGGTTACCGGTTCACCGGGTAACCTTATCCCACGTTTTTTTTTTCAATCCAACGGCCTATATTAAACCGGCTCCATCTAATGGGGTTTTTTCCTTGGTTGGTATTTAGTTGGTATTTAAGCCGCCTGTTTTTAGAATTGGCCGTTTTTTCCCATTCATCCCCATCTTATAATGAGGAATGGATTTCTCGCGAATTAAATTTAAAATTTAGTATTAATTAATAATTTATTTTAATTCAAAGTCATTTTATTAATATGTATATTAAGGTAAAATATTCTATTTACCGGCCGTGAAAAAATTATTTTTCACAAACGCCTAGTTTTTAAGGTTTATATGTTATGATTAGGGTTTATGCTTTAGGAATAAAATTTTAGTGTTTGTGGTTATGTTTTAAGGTTTGAAAGTAAATTTCATGGCTCAAATTTTAAAGTTTAGAATTTAGATGTTGTAGGTTATGGACACTAAAAGAGATATGTGATAGTTTTAGAAATTCGCTTGTGAAAAAAATATCTACCGACGTGCATCAAATAATTACCCATAATAAAAATTATTGTTCAATTAACATATCACTCCATGTACTATATCTTGGATTGTAATTTGGACCCTATATTTAAAAATTAGTAAATTAGACTGTCGACTATAGGATGCTTTTTTTGTTGAGTCTTCCGGTTATGAAAAGTCACAAAATGATCCATTGACTTAAAAAATAGCACGTTAGTCTGATGTGTTAAAAATTTAACAGTTGATGACGTGATAATTAACAAAATTTGGCATAACAACACATTTAGTCCTCTATATTTACACACCCAATCAATTTAGTCTTAATCCAAAAAAATTAATAAATTTAGTCCTCTTTATTTACTCATTCCATCAATTTAACCTCTTTTTATTTAACCCTTCACTTCGACACTGCATCTTGTTCCGATGATCCTTTGTCCGACCTCTATTCCGTTTAATGTTCCTTTTCTCATACTCTCCTTGCTCATACGACCAATCCACACCCTCATCCCCGTAACCCGGCCGTGCGCTCCAACAACCCTAATCTTACGCACCAATGCCTTGTCATACGCCCCTCTACCCTCCGATCTAATGTGATAAGCCTTGAGCCACCTCCTATTTTGCTCTACACATCGACCTAGCTAACCCCACACCTGTCCGAACCCTCCAGCGTCACGCTCCCCCTAATCTAGTTAATTTTTTAAATTAAGACTAAATTAATTGAATTTGTAAATATGAAGGACTGAATGTGTTAATATACATGTTTTTGTTAACTTTTACATAATTGTTAAAAATTTAACGACACCATACCAACTTATTATTTTTTTAAGTCGAAAAATCATTTTGTATTTTTTATAATCATAGTACTTAACAAAAAAATTACATATAATTGGAGAACTATTATGTAATTTACCCTTTTAAACTGAGTTAATGATAACTGTGATTTAAACTCGGTAAAAACACAATTGATAGTAGAGTAAATTACGTAAATCATCACCGAATTTTACTCTCAAACTTATTTTGGTTACTGAAGTTTTAAAACGTTCAATTTACTCACTGAAGTTTAGACATTGAACGTTTTTGTGACTCCTACGTTAATTTTTTGATGACGTCCATTTATCAGTAAACGAAGGAAGTTCACCAAGATTCGAACAATGAAAAACTTCATCGGCACGAGAGAAGGAACATATTGAGAAACGAGCTCCATTTAACGGCGGAAGAGGGAGATCGACGAAATAAAAATCATAAGATTTTTGGTCGATTCATGAACTTTGAAGCACTTTTCGAGACAATAGAGGCCAAATTCAGACTCAGGAGGCCAAAACGAAGTGATTGGCGAAATTTGGGACTGAATGACCATTATCTACGATCATTTAGGGTTTAAGAGTGATCAGAAACGTTTAATGTCCAAATTTTAGTGATAAAAATATTCAATGTCTAAATTCCAGTGAGTAAATTGAACGTTTTAAAACTTTAATAATTAAAATAGATTTAAGAGTAAAATTCAGTAACGATTTACGTAATTTATTATTGATAGTAAGATTGGCCCCACAAAAATTTAACCGAGTAACAACAAAACTGACATGTAATTTGTAAAGAACTATTTTTTAAGATAATAAAGATTAGGGGTGGGCAAGATCGGGTACCCGGCCAATTTGTCTAGAATTGGTCCTGGTCCCGGTCCCGGTAACCACCGGTTCCTGAAAATTAGAACCAGTCCCGGTCCCGATAACCACCGGTTCCTGAAAATTAGAACCAGTCCCGGTTAGACCGAGTCCAAGATTTCAGGAACCGGTCCCGGTACTAATGGGAACCGGTACCAATACCGGGTACCCGGTCAATTAGTCTATTACTAATAAAATTTGAGCAGCAGGGGAAAAAAATTTCAACCATCAATAATAATATTAAATAACAAAGTCGAAATATTGTGGCTTGAAGGTTGAAGTCTTAAAACGAATCATACTCATAATATTCATACACAAAGAGAAATGAAGGAGCGCCTTCAGTTGCTTTCAAACTCTTCAACGCCATTTGGTACCATACCAGTACCGAGTACCTGATACAGGTCCCAGTCCCATCGGGTACCCACCGGGTACCGAGTTTAAAAAAGCAGGATTCAGTCCCGGTCCCGGTTGCAATCGAGACCTAAATTTTAGATCCAGTCACGATCTCACCAAAACTAATACCGGGTAAAAATCTACCGAATCCGACCGAGTTCGAAACCGAAACCGAGTAATCGGGTTTTTTGTCCACCCCTAATAAAGATTGTGTTAATCGGGGATGGCAGGGATACCAAAACCATGCAGCCAAACAATAGAAAAAAATGCTGTAAACATGTCGAAATAAAGAGTTTCTGCATTTCCCTATTTGCCCCTACTAGATTGTACAAATGACTTTTCTCTTTGGCACCCCGTTCCTTGCTTCTCGCCCAATCCTTCGCCGATGAAGACATTTCTCATTCCTGACGGTTAGCTGATCGGAATCCGCCGATCCGACCAACTTTATATCTATACGGTAAAGAAAAAGGAAAGAGAAATTGAAGGGAATTAAGTTATGAGGTCTTCGACGGAGAGAATAAACATAGCGGCGAGCGCGCGAAAACTCGATGTTGATAATCGTATCTCTCTCCGCTATTACTACCGGATCGCCGACAATATCCTCAAACAGGTTTATTTTTCTTATTAAATTTATTTATTTTCCCCGTTAAATTAATTAATTGTAATATATAAATATATATTGTGCTGTATATGTTCAATAATCTTGGTATGTTTAGCTGATTAAGGCGTCTTAAATCTTGTTTGGAGGTTGCATTTGTCACTTATATTTTGCTCTCTGCTTTTGTTTCCAAATAGTTGCTAAATATTAGAAGAAAATAACACAGAAGTGGAATCATTAGTAATTTGAAGCAGTGGATACCGGGAAAGGGAAATGACTGATCTGAATCTGAGAACATGGTAGTCTTAGTATAGTTAGGGTTTCAGGGCATAGACACTATGGGAAAGTATGAAATGTTCATATGCTGGTTAAGTGTACCCCTGGTAAAGGTCATTAGTATTTCTGTCCGAGGAAGTCTTGGGGCTCCCAAGCAGGGGCGGTTCAAAGATTCATGGGCCCTGAGCAGTTTATTAAAACGAGGCCTTTTAATTTATAGTCCCAAGGATATATAAGGTTTTTTTAAATATTTTTATCTTAGTAAAAATATATATTACGGGCCCTCTTTAAAGTCATTTTTTATTTTTTTCTTGTAATTTATTAAACCAAAATCTTTTGTTTCCCCTATCAACATTTAATTCAACTCATTTGAGGCCCTCTTTTCTTGGGGGCCTGCGCGGTCGCTCATCTCATACATGTCCAAAAACCCCCCATTGTTCCCAAGTACAAGATTGTATAGGTGTGTGCTGAAAACCTTTCAAAGCTTGAATACACTCTTTCCATTCCTAGTGTGTTTCTGTGTTAGGAAGTCTTCCATTAGCTAATCAATTGGCTAAGTTTCAATCTTGTTTTCTTAACGTGAGGTCAGGAAGAAGTAGGTTGTAGTGCGTTTCTAAGTCCCACAGTTTCCCCTTGTGTCTAAGTGGATTCTTCCCTATCTTTGGTAGAGAGAGGTCCTGGTGATTCAGGTCTTCGCCATTTATGATCATTTCTTGTAGAAAGTGGAAATGCCTTCAAGCAGAGAGGGCAACTAAGCTAATAAAAGATCTCACTGAAAGAGTACATTCATGAGTTGAAGACAGGATCTTAGATATCTGCTGGCTTATTGATGGCATTTTATCCTGCTGCATTTTGCCCAAAAGATGGGTAAACTAAGAGGAAATGAATCAACATAGGTTGTTCGAGAATAGGGACTTGCGGCTTTCCTGTTGATGCAAGTAATTGAAGCCTTAAGATGAATATGAATGATAGCCGGCAGCAGAAAAATTAACTAAATGTGAACCCGATTTTAACATACACTTTCTCTGAAAGGAATATAATTTTTTATTTTTTTCTTATTTCTTTTTTGATAAATGTGAATATTAATTTTTTGAATTGTCAAATGTATTTTCTTTTGTATGCAAATGAACTCCTAAACTATTTGGAAGCGGAAAAGGATACAGTGAAAGTGATAACCACATGGAAGATTAAATCGGAGAAAGTTGAGTTATGATGTAACTGTCATCAGGATGGAAAATTTGATGTATTCTAATGCTGTCATTTATAAAGGATAATGGTAACTTGTGTTACTTGAATTCTTCATTTTCTCAAAAGTACTCGTACTCAGTACTTGTATCTGATATATGTTTGGACATGATTTTACCCAATTCTCCAAATATATGAAAAAACATAGAATAAAATAAATATACCCGTATTAAACACATGCTTGTATCCATGAGTCTGGGTAGCATAGATGGCAACACTGGTATACAATTGATCCCAAGGTACTAAATCTGGTATAGTTCTATTGTTGCCCTCCATTTCAATGTAAAGATCAAATATGGCAAGGCACATTGCACTCCCAAGGAGAGACCCAGGTTCAAACCTTGGAGACGACATTGTTGTAGGGCATCCATGAACCCCGAACATGGACCGTAAAACAGACATGAATCATACCAAAAAAAGTTCAAATATGGATTTTCATCACTTTCTGTTGTAAATTTTGATGCATCTGTGAGAAATAGATATTTTCAGGATAAGTTTGTTGTTGTCACTATTGTCAAAGCTACGAATAATCCCCGCTTAGATCTTTTTTTGGGTTATAGTTAGTGATGGATGTAGACAATTGTCTGTAAAAATAACAGATAAGGAAGTCTTGAGAGTGAAATGAGTGTTAAAAAGCAGGCAAGTTCTTTTGTTTGTGGCAAAAATTGGTGAAGTGTATTGTGACTTGAGAAATGAATTGTTTTGCATTTTTGCAGAGGATTATTTTTGGATTTAGAATGCCAATGGCTTTATTATAGTACATTCATTTGGGTATAATGCATTTCTGATACTGGGTGCTCCTTTAAATTGGGTATAATGCTCATGCTTTAATACTGCCGGATGTTGGATATTGCGAATAAGTTAACTTCTTGGTCTAAATGATTCGACTTTTTCTGATGTACTCCCTGCTCTCTAGGCTGATATCTTTCGAGCTGAGAAGAATATTATAGATCTATACATCATGCTTCTAAGGTTTTCAAGGTCAGACAGAAAAGGCACTTCATTTTTTATATGAATTTCTTAATCTTCCTTCGAAATGAATATAAAGCTACTTGTTCCCTATCTCACTTGCTCTCTTCCTCCAGTTTGGTTTCTGAAACAATAACATGCCATCGAGATTATGGAGCTTCTCTACGAAACCAAAAGGTTTACTTCAAAAAGGTAATAACTCCCTCCCCCCTTCCCCCACCTCTGCTTACTATTATAAAGGTTTGATGTGAAATTTGATTTCAAATTCTTGTTGTAGAGACTAGTGAATGCCTTGACTGAGCTAGAGGATTTGAAGCCACAGGTGTTACAAAAGATCAATGAATTAAACAGAAGATATACTTATCAAATTAATTCAGTACCGCAATCTGCTGTGAAAAACCAAAATTTGACATACTATGGTGTGACAAAGGTACTGTTAGTGCTTCTTAATTCTGCTCATGAGCTGGTACTTCAATTTCCTTTTGACTTTCTTTTTATCATCTTGTAATATAGGCCGAATTAGTGTTCTTTTATTCTTTTACTCTTGTAAATCTAGCTTGATGATCTGAATGAATTCCTTTGTTCATCTGCAGGCAGTTAGACCAGCTGCACGAGAACTTGGTTATTATGGTTCAAGAACTCAGCAAATTTCATATTCAAGACCAATGGAAGAGCAGTTTCAGAGAATGTAAGTTGTTTTCTTTATTTTAATGATTGCCCACTGATGTTGCTTAGAGTTTGGAACTTGAAGTGAAGTGTTGGCTTCTTCTCCTCAAAAACATACAGAACGACTATATTGCTCTTTTTCTCTGCTACCCCTCTCCTCACTTGCCTTCTTATGTTTAACATCTGGATGCTACAATACAAAAAACGTTGTGATAAATCTTTGGTCTCTACTGTCAAATCACCCTTCATAATCTTTCAAATCTAGACAAATAGTAGTAAATTTGTAAGGCTAACTACCGGATATCATCCTAAATCTTTGCCAAGTGGAGAAAACACATTTCGTAGCCATTGAAACAGTATCAAATTGCATAATGTTTCTATTCTTTTCAACTGATGAACTGGTTACTATTAAATTTAAAAGAAAATTAAATATGGGAAATGTGCTTTAGCGCACTGTAAGATACTAATTTTGTTTTAATTTTTTTGTTTCTTTTTCATGGAGAAAAAGTAGTCTCGAGTGGAAAAAAATTATCAGGCAATCCCTTAAGCTCATTAGACGATTGCTTTGATTTTTATTTGAAATTGTATCTGATGCTATGTAAGAATGCTCATAGTATTCTAGTTTGTATAGGAGTTAATTTATTATTAAAAGTATTGTAGTTCTACTCTGAGTTTCTCCGATAGAGTTAGAAGACTAAACCTAGTAGGACTCCTTGTCTAATACTCGAACATAAAGTCCTAACCTATAAGTTTGTATGTACTCTATAATTTATTGATAGATTTTGATCATCTAATAAACAAAAGAGTTTTCTGTTTATCTTCATGGTATCAGGCTAATTAGATCCAAATCGAATTTTCTTTTTCTTCTTCGATGGTAAATTCCAGTTCTAGTGAACTGCAATCCTCATCCTCAACATCTGCTACTTTGATGATAGATTTTTTGGAACCTTCTGGTTCGAATGCTTTGTGCCATAGGTTTACAGGCACCAATTATGTTTAATGGTCCTAGTCTGTCAAGCTCTTCCTTATCGGAAGAGGAACCCTGGGATATGTCACTGGGAAAACTTCAAAGCCTGTTGCAGCTGATGAAGGCCTTGAAAAGTGGATCCAAGAGAATGGTCAGATCATGTCTTGGCTCATTAACACTATGGCCCCTGAAGTTGGTTCTCAGTTTCTTCTCTACGAGGCTGCCAAGGAGATTTGGAATGCTGCTCGGGATACTTACTCCAGCACAAACAACAACTCAGAATTGTTTGGGATTGAAAGCACCGCTGCTGAAATGAAACAAGATGGGATGACTGTTACTCAATACTACACAACTCTCACTAATTTATGGCAGCAAATGGACATGTATGAAGCCATTGAATGGGAGACCCCAACTGATGCTGGACTGTTTCGAAAGGTCAATGAACAGAGAAGAATTTTCCAGTTCCTCAATGGATTAAAAGAGGGATTTTGATCCAATCAAATCCATGATTCTTGGACTTAATCCCCTTCCTTCCTTGAGAGAAGTCTTTTCTGAGAATCGAAGAGAGGAAAGCCGACTCCTCTACATGATTCCAGAAGCTCTTGTTCCTGACAGCTCTGCCATGGTTACACAGTCTACTTCTACCCCTAAAATAAAGAAGGGACGAGCTACATGTAACTAGTGCAAAAAGCAAGGCCATTTGAAGGAAAATTGCTGTAAATTACATGGGAAGCCTTCTGAGTGGAAGCCTGACAATAGTAAAGCCCAATCTGCCTCCTCCTCTGATGATGGTCCAAATAATACTTCAGGGGGTTTTACTAAGCAACAAATGGCTCAGTTACAAAAGATGTTTCGTACACTAACTGGCAATATTGAAGGTAATTTGGCCAGTATAGAACCTGAAGGTACGGATTACAATCCCTCCTCTATTGCTTTTCTATCAACTTCAAATACATCTACTTGGATTGTTGATTCTGGAGCCACTGACCATATGATTGGTAATAAGGAACTGTTCTTTGACTTCCATACCTCTTCCTTTAAGAACTCCATTAAGATAGCTGATGGGTCTTACTATAAAATCCAGGGAAAAGGTTCTGTCTTTCTTACTCAAGATTTACTTCTGAAAGATGTGTTATTTGTGCCTGATCTAAAGTGCAACTTATTGTCAGTGAGTAAATTATCCAAGGATTTCAACTGTGTCTTGAAGTTTAAGGGTTCTGACTGCGTTTTATAGGAACTGGACATGAAGAAGAAGATTGGCAGTGCTAGCTTGCAGAATGGTTTATATGTCTTCTCCAGTATTCAGTTCCCTCAACACCTTTCTTCTACAGCTTGTTTTTCTTCCTTAGGACAAGATGATATTATGTTGTGGCATTTTAGGTTAGGCCATCCAAGGTTTTTTTATCTTTCCAAAATGTTTCCTAAATTGTTTCTTAATAAAAAACTTTCTTCTTTTAAATGCCATGTTTGTCCTCTTGCAAAACAAACTAGACATTCATATTTACCCTTTAACTATAAACCCTCGCATCCTTTTTCTCTTATACACAGTGATGTTTGGGGTCCTTCTCGTGTGAAAAATGTTACTGGGGGTCGTTGGTTTGTCACATTTATTGATGATCATAGTAGACTTGGATATAATTGTTAAAAGAAAAATCAGAAGTCAGTCGAGTCTTTGAACAATTCTATAGTATGGTTGAAACCCAATTTAAGACTAAAATTCAAATATTTAAGTCTGACAATGGTGGGGAATTTTTCACTAAGTTCTTAGGCGAATTCTTTAAACATAAAGGCATTGTTCACATCAGTTCATGTGTTGATACTCCCCAACAAAATGGGATTGCAGAAAGAAAAAATCGACATCTTTTGGAGGTAACCCGAGCCCTAATGTTCTCAAACAATGTTCCTCAATACTTGTGGGGTGAGGTATTATTGACTTCTACTTACCTTATTAATCGTATGCCTAGTAAAGTATTAAATTTTCAAACACCTAGAGATGTGTTATTGTCTTTCTTTCCATCTTTCAAACCTATGAGCTCTAATCTTCCCTTGCGTGTTTTTGGCTGCACTGTGTTTGTTCAGAATTTAAGTCCTACAAGATCTAAACTTGATCCCAAGTCTATGAAATGTGTTTTAGTTGGATATTCTTCACTCAAGAAGGGCTACAAATGTTACCATCCCCCTTCTAAAAAGTTCTTTGTTACTATGGATCTAACCTTTTTTGAGCAGGAACCTTATTTCTCCAAGACTGAAATTAAGGGGGAGATATGTGGTAATAATTTTCAGCTTGTTCCTACACAAGTTCCTCTTTCTTCACCTTCTCATTATCCTCCTTTACTTGAGTCTCAAACTTCTCCCTATACTCCTCCTAACTCATCACCTAACCCATATATTTCTCATGTTACTTCTCCTGCATCAAAACAGTTAACTCGAACTTCTTCACAACCTCCCAAACAATTGTAGGTCTATACTCGAAAAAGGAAGATTATTCCAGAAACTGTTCTGCAATCTAGCACTCGTCAAGAATTAAACTTCAGTCCAGTTGCTTGTGAAGAAAGTGGAGGTAATGAATCTGTTAATATACTTTCTCATCTTCTTATATGATTATGAACATATTGCTAAGATAAAAGGGGTGAGACAGTGTACCAAGTACCCTATCCACATGTATGCTGCCTATGGAAGTTTGATGCCTTCATTCAAAGCTTTTACAGCCTGTTTAGACAAGGAACATATTCCAAATAGCTATGAAGAAGCATTCCAGAATCCTAAATGGAAGAAGGCTATAGAGGAAGAAATTGAAGCACTTCAAAAGAATGAAACATGGACTATTACAAACCTACCCCAGGGCAAGAGAACTGTCGGCTGTAAATGGGTGTTTGCCATCAAATATAACTCTGATGGAACCATACAAAGACACAAGACAAGGTTGGTTGCAAAAGTGTTTACTCAAACCTATGGGATCGACTTTAAAGAGACTTTTGCTCCAGTGGAAAAATTGAATTCTGTTTGAATTCTTCTTAATTTGCCAGTGAACTGTGACTGGAAACTACACCAATTGGATATCAAGAATGCATTCCTAAATGGAAATCTTGAGGAGGAAGTTTACATGGAGATTCCGTCTGGAGTAAAAGGTGCAGGACAACCTCAGAAAGTTTCCAAACTAGCTAAATCACTCTATTGACTTAAACAATCTCCTAGAGCCTGGTTTGAGAGATTCACCGAGGTTATTTTGAAGAATGGGTAAAAGCAATCCTCGTCCGATCATACCTTGTTCAGTAAGGTAACATCTTCCAATAAAAAAAGTGATCCTAATTGTGTATGTGGATGACATAATTTTGACTGGAAACGATGAAGAAGAAGTCAGCAAATTGAAGAAGTTCTTAAGCAGAGAATTTGAAATTAAAGATCTTGGGAGTTTGAGATACTTCCTAGGCATGGAAGTAGCAAGGACCATCAAAGGGTTAATTATAAACCAACAGAAGTATATCCTGGATCTTCTTAAAGAAACAGGTTTACTGGGTTGCAAACTTGCAGACACACCAATGGAGGCAGGCCTAAAGTTTAACAAACCAGAAACTGGTCTTGCAGCAGACAAAGGATTCTACCAAAGATTAGTAGGTAAATTGATTTACATGTCTCTCACTAGACCTAACATCTCATTTCCAGTAAATGTCATTAGTCAATACATGACAGACCTTAAACAAGAACACATGAATGCAGCAAAGAGGATCTTGACGTATCTAAAAGGTTCACCAGGACATGACCTATTTTTCAAAAAGAATCAAGACAAAATTGTAAAGATCTACACTGATGCAAGCTGGGCAGGAGAGCTCTCTGACAAGAGGTCAACTAGTGTGTACTGTTCTTTTGTTTGGGGAAATCTGGTGACCTGGAAGAGCAAGAAACAAACGGTGGTTGCAAGAAGTAGTGTTGAGACAGAATTCAGGGCACTGGCTTTGGGAATACGTGAAGGAATTTGGCTATTGAAATTTCTTATAGAATTGGGAATGACACAGGATGAAAGTTTTGAAATTTTGTGTGATAAACCAATCAACTATCCAGATAGCTAAGAATCTTGTACAACATGATAGGACAAAGCATATTGAAATCGACAGACACTTCATTGCTGAGAAATTAGCTAAAGGGACAGTTTCTCTAAACTACATCCCTACAGAAGAACAAGTGGCAGACACTCTCACAAAGTCTTTGCCAAAAGCTCTTTTCAACAAATTTTTGTCCAAACTGGGATTATACAACGTATATTCACCAGTTTGAGGGGGAGTGTAGGAATGCGCATAGTATTCTAGTTTGTATAGGAGTTAATTTATTATTAAAAGTATTGTAGTTGTACTCTGAGTTTCTCCGATAGAGTTAGAAGACTAAACCTAGTAGGACTCCTTGTCTAACATAAAGTCCTAACCTATAAGTTTGTATGTACTCTGTAATTTATTGATAGATTTTGATCATCTAATAAACAGAAGAGTTTTTTGTTTATCTTCATGCTAAATATGTATTACAAAATGAAGCACACGTTGGTTTGGTCATTTTGCCTTTTGTATTAGTGATAAGGACAACTTTTTCTTTTTGGAGGGATGATAAGGACAATTTACTCTGCCATAAAATGCAGTTTGGGTTGAATTTTCTGATATTGCAAATGAAGCTTTGTTGAACATAGAAGACACCAATGCCCTCCAACCATCCCCCCACCCCTGAAACTTTGGTTTTACTTTGGCATTTTGTTCCACTATTTTAGTTGGCATTTAACATGCTTTGCTTTTTCTGTACTCTTTCACTTCTGCTAGCTTTGGTATGTTATGTTATAGGAATTGATTCTGGAATCCTACATCAAGATTTTAGTGCATGCTACATCTGAAAAGTGTGTTTGACGACCCTTAATTATTTTTTGATTCTTTAGGTCATTAAACCTGTTGCGTCCAAAGGAGGAAACCCTCTCCAAACATTCTATTTTGGGTCCAAATGGTCTTTATGGGCAGTGGCAGCCACCGAGGAGTGATAGAGGGGTATGATGATATTATCTTATTCTATGATCCTCATTAAGAGACTGTTCTTACTGTTCTTTTCTTTTTGCAGGTGAAATATCCAAGTAATGTTGACCTGACTCCGGTGGAATTTCCAAGGTCAGCCCTTTATGGGTTTTGTGTTTTGGGAACAATTCCTATTTGTTGATCTCAAATTACATTTCTATTAGACGATAATAAGATAGTTTCTGGAGGCATTGAAGGATTATTTTATAGAAGCATATTTCCTTTGAAGTGAATTTGAAACTTTGAAGTAACTCTCCATGCATGAAATGATGTCTTCTTGTATTTATATTTGTTGTTTTGGAGAAGTTTATGGTTTGACTACTTTATTATCTGATGGTATTTATGTGCAACCAGTTTGCAGCAGCCTACAGAAAACGAATTTCCTGGGAAGAATGATCATAGCAACTCAGAACCTGTAGCATCAAGCTTTGAATCAACTCTTACTGTTGATCATGTTGATAGGGAGAAAAGTCATGTGGATGAACCTTGTCCGATGATTTCTTTTGAAGAACCAGAAACTTCTCCTGATCATAATGATATTACCAGACAGCTGTCACCTCCTCCCGTACTTGCAGAAGTACAAGACTTGGTTGCTACCCATTCCTCCAAGACAGATTGTACAATAGAGAATCCCTCTGCAGATGGTCTTGTTCATTCTGAATCTCCCCTTGAGTTGCACATTGTAAGTTCAAGACATTTTCTGTTGATGTTTATTCTATGTTGTCTTCCTTGAGAATCAAGTTTCTTTGGAAAGGAAATATCTATTGCTGTTTATTATCCTCAAGAACCGTTAATGTTTTGATTTGACATTTGTCTGTTGCAGGCAACCACAATGATGGAAAGCTTCATGAAGCTGGCTAAATCAAATACTGATAGGAATTTAGAAACTTGTGGGATTCTTGCAGGTTCCCTTGTAAGTATCGATGCTTTAAGACCTTTGCTTTGCGTTTGGCATAATACAATACTTAAGTTTAATGTGATACTGTTCTGCAGAAAAATAGAAAGTTCTATGTTACAGCTCTTATTATCCCAAAGCAGGAATCAACATCTAACACGGTATGGCTGTCTCATTGTGGATTTACCATGTCCAACTTCAATTTTCTTCTGTCAATCAAATTTCTCTTTCTTTTGTTACTCTTTATCTGGTTATGTGATTCCTTCTATTATACTTGTCTTTTTTTTAGTGCCAAGCGACAAATGAGGAAGAAATATTTGAGGTGCAGGATAAGAAATCTCTCTTCCCCCTGGGTTGGATCCATGTAAGTGTTTCATAGTCTGCTCTCTGGACCTTATAATTTATCTGCTCAGTTACAAATTGATTTCGCCTCCTTTAGTAGTAACTTGAACACAATTTCAAAGTCACTTAATAAACAAGTTTAGCTAGAATATAGGTTAGCCCTGTCCATGAATGAACTCTATGACCTATTTTTGGAAAAGCTTGATAGAACCTTGTTTTATTTTCCTAAGTTCTCTACATCCTGAAGATATTTATATTTGAGAAAGTAGGCATATTGTAGATTAAAGTTCATGCATTATTTTAAAAACATATACGTCGCCAAAGACATTTGTCATTTGTCCATGAGGCTATAAATGAGCATTTGATAGGGATGATCTGTCTCCATTAATAAGCCCCTCCTTGGTATTTTTTTATTATTATTTTTAAAGCTTGATTAAAGTTAAGATGAGATGAACCTCAGCAAAGGAGACTCGGCTTTCCTTTACTTCCCATTAAACTTGGCACATTTGCACCCTTATTTTTTATATAAGAAACCATTTCTTGCAACTAAGTCTCTTCTACTTAGATTTTGTATATTAAGCTTGTGATATGCTACTCTATGCGGTGTCGCAGTTATGGAGCTAATGGCAGCATATTGCGGGGGATTAGGGGTGGGAACAATTTTCAGTTTGAAATTTTTGTGATAAAATGAAATCGATACAGTATTTGGGTCAATAACGTAGTTAAACTGATTGTGATATAATTGCACCTAAATTTTTTTAGGATGGAGAAGTAGGCTAAAAAATAGGGCTCTTTGACCTCATTATATTTATGGTTCTTTTTGGCAAGTTGGCCTCACTTGATTGTTGACACCAAAATAATCAAGGAGCTTTATATTATTATAGACTATATGAGCTTACATAGCTCCAATATGTCTCCGTACTCTGTAATGTCAGATGTGTATTAGCAGAACCGTTATCCTTTCTATGTTTGCCAGTATAGGAGGGAATGGGAGTAAACAAATGAAATCTCTCTTTATTTCCAAGTCCATTAATCAAGATCTTATGTCATAAAATAGGAGTATATGACATTAATACCAAGCAATACATATTGCAAAGTATTTGTCAGATCACTTCCATTCTTTTAATTGACATTTTGCATGTCTAATAGGGTATATTTCAATAATATCTTTTTAATGTTCGAGGGGATGAGTGTTTTATAGTCATTATGCTGGTCAACTGATTAACTATGTTTCAATCCCCAGACACATCCTACACAATCATGTTTCATGTCATCAGTTGATGTTCATACTCACTACTCATACCAGGTATGTTTTTCGTATCGTAATAAAAGTAGTGCCTTTTAATGATTGATTCATCTGTGAATGTTTGTCCGTTATTTATTTAGGTCGCTGCTAATGTCTATTTACTTTGAATTACGGCATTTTTGTGCTTATCTTGAAGTGCAGACAGTATCTTGAAGTGAAAATGATGTCATTTTCTTTTAGGTATTTATGTGTTTGTACTTTGTAATGGGTACGGATCCTATCTGCTAAACGATAGCAGAACATCCGTTACTTCGGCCTATGATTTAGAATGCACATTGAACTTAATCTAGGACTGAAATATTAATTTAGTTAATGCGAATGAAAATTAATTGAAAAAGAGAAAATGATTTGACCATATATTTATTTGAATCTGTTATTACACTAGGATGAAGTAGTGGATATCTGATATCTCAGCTATTTAGAAGGCAGTGGACAGGATCATTCCCTTTCTACCATTCTTCATTTTGCGGCTTTCGAATCTCTTTACGTATTCTGAACCTGTTTCTAGCTGTTCCTCTTATAGTATTCTCTTTGTGAAATTGGAAGAGAGACTAGACTCCATAAAACTACATTTTCTCCTTAATTTGGGATACTGAAATGGGGTTTGTAGCATGTTGGCAGGAGTTACTTCCGGGCAAGCCAATCGGAAAATCTATTGTTTTCTTGTGTTTTACTTTCTCTTAGCAAACTGTAGACCAATATTTTAGCAGGATATCCCTGAACTTGGTCATTTTCAGTAGAGAAGCCGATATGGGTATATTGGTCATTGTATGTGCTCGAAATGATCGTGTGTATTTGTAGATAATGTTGCCAGAAGCTGTAGCGATAGTAATGGCGCCAACAGATACTAAAAGGTGAGAAGCATATTATACTGATTAATGACCTTTTGATTCTCTGCTATAATATGTATGCAATAAGTGTTGAAGTTTTTGTTCCTCTGATCATGAATGCAGAAAACATGGGATTTTTCGTTTGACAACTCCGGGTGGCATGTCGGTCATCAGACAGTGCCAGCAACGTGGCTTTCATTCGCACAATTCACCTCCTGATGGGGGATCCATCTATGATTCCTGTACAGATGTGTATATGAATCCGAGTGTGAAGTTCGAGGTCATCGACCTCCGATGATGACAATCAACAATCATGGCAGCTGGATGGAGATGTTTTGGAAATGCATTTACCATGTGCATATAGAAAGATAAAGAACTGTTGGGGGGACCAAATTGTATAATAATATCACATTTGCATGTTTAGGGTAGGAAATACTGAATTGAAATTGAAAAAGAAATCAGGAGACGACTGGGGTCTATTCTTTGTATGTATCATTAAACATGAAAGCTTCTGATTCATTGGAGACTTGTAATGGCTAAATGATTTCAATTTTCTTAAGCAAACCTTCATACCCCCATAACCATTTGTATTGTTCGTTGGGATCTGAACTGCTAAGATGGACGGACGGGTGGGTTTCCGAACAATAATTTAGGGATGGCAATGAGCGTGATAGGTAGTTTCTTTTCTATTTTATTTTTTAGCATTTTTATAGTGGTCTTTGTAGAAAGAATAGAAAACAGAAAGCTTTTTCTGTTTATTTCACGTTGAAAAAGATACAACATAAGACTTCTTTTTATAGAGTCTTTTTGGAGTTAAATTAGGATATGGATTTCTAGTACTATAAAACTTCTAACTCTTACAAGACTTAGGACTCTTTAGGAGTTTTAATCCTAATCTATTTACATAATATAATAAGTGTAGTTAACTACTAATTCTTAAGAATTTAATCCTAAATTATTTACAATCGACAATATCCTACACTCCCCCTCAAGCTGGCGAGTATACATTGTATAGTCACAACTTGAATAGAAAATCATCAAAAACTGTTTTGGATAAGGCTTTTGTGAGAAAATCTGCTAGTTGACCTTCTGTAGGAATATATGACAAAATAGCTACCCCATTGGTAATTTTTTCTGAAATAAAATGCTTGTCTATTTCAACATGTTTTGTTCTATCATGTTGAACTTGATTCTTTGCAATCTGAATTGCTGATTAATTATCGCACATGACCTCGAACTTGTCTTCTTGGTCAGTATGTAATTCTTTAAGCAACTTGAGTAGCCAAATTCCTCCACATATTCCTAGTGCTAAAGCTCGAAATTCTGCTTCAGCACTGCTTCTGGATACCACATATTGCTTCTTGCTTCTCCAAGTCACAAGATTGCCCCAAACAAATGTGCAGTACCCACTTGTCGATCTCCTCTCCGTTAGTTCTCTTGCCCAACATGAGTCTGTAAAGATTTTCACACTTATATCCTGTCTTTTTGAAGAGTAAGCCGTGTCCAGGGGTTTTCTTCAAGTACCTGAGAATTTTGTTAACTACTGCCATGTGTTCTTCATTAAGATTTGTCATATGCTGACTCACATTTACTGGAAAAGTAATGTCTGGCCTAGTTAAGGATAGATAAATTAATTTTCCCACCATTCTTTGGAACCTTTCTTTGTCAATTGGAGTACTTGTTTCTTTAGTGAACTTCAGGCCAACTTTCATTAGTGTATCCGCTGATTTACACTCAAGCATCCCCGCTTCAGAGAGCAAATCAAGGACATATTTCCTTTGATTAATTACCAGTCTTTTACTTGACCTAGCAACCTCCATACCACGAAAGTATCGAAGCTGCCCTAAATCCTTTATTTCAAATTCTCTATGTAGAAGATTTTTTAAATATTCGATTTCTTCCTCATCATCTTCTGTTACAATTATATCATCTACATAAACAATTAGGATAACTCTTTTATTTTTAGATGTTACCTTAATGAAGAGAGTATGATCCGCCAAAAATTGCTTGTATCTATCTTTCAAAATAGCTTTGGTGAATCTATCAAACCAAGCTCGAAGGGACTGTTTCAGACCATACAATGACCTGTTGAGCTTGCAAACTTTCTGATCTCCTTCGATTGGTCTCAAACCAGGTGAAATCTTCATATAAACCTCCTCTTCTAACTTTCCATTAAGGAATGCATTATTCACATCAAGTTGATGCAGCTTCCAATAAGAATTGACAACTAGACTGAGTAATACCTGAACAATGTTGAGTTTAGCTATTGGAGGAAAAGTTTCTGTGTAGTCGATCCCATAAGTTTGTGTATAGCCTTTAGCCACAAGCCTCGCTTTATATCACTGGACACTACCATCAGAGTTATATTTTACAGCAAAAATCCACTTACATCCTACAAGTTTTTTTACCTTGGGGAAGATATGTTATTGTCCATGTTTCATTTTTCTCAAGGGCATTGATTTCTTCTTCAACAACTCTTCTCCACTTAGGATGCTTTAGTGCCTCATCAACAGTTGAAGGGATCTGTTCTTCATTTAGACTTGTTGTAAAGGCTTTGAAAGATGGCCTCAAAGAACTGTAACCAGCAACTTCTGAATGAGATGTTTAGTACACTTTCTAACCCTTTTTTAATTGCAATAGGAAAATCATCAAGGTTAGGAATAGTGGACTCTCTGATTGTATTACCTTCATCCTTCATGTCGACAAATGGACTCAATTCTAACTCACAGCGAGTGTCAGATTGCAAAATAGCCTCTGGTATAGTTTTATTTTTTCTTACATAGGTTAAAATTTGTTTAGGAGGAGGTGTAGGTGTTTTTGAAGAGTTTTGAGGAGTTTTGGAAGGGGTGGATGCGTCTTGAATAGGTGTAGGTGTTGATGTAGGTTCGGATAATGGTGAATTAGTTGGTTCAAGATTTGATAGTATAGAAATATTTGGAGAGATTACCTGGGGTTGAGAAGGATACTGAAAAAAAGAAGATTGAAAAGGTGAAGGCTGAAAGTCATCCCACGTCTCCCCCTGAATTGCAGCCTGAGGAAATTAAGGGTCCTGCTCAAAGAATGTAAGATCAGTAACAAAAAATCGGTGAGAAGGAGGATGATAACATTTATAGCCCTTCTTGAGTGAAGAATAACCAACTAGTACACACTTCAAAGACCTAGGATCTAACTTGGACTTATTAGGGGTTGAATTATGAATGAAGATAATACAACCAAATATTTTAAGAGGTAAAACAGTCGAAATAGGCTTAAGGTGTGGATAACTCTCCAAGAAAACAAATTGAGGTGTTTGAAAGTTCAAGACCTTACTGGGCATGCAGTTGATTAAATATGGGGCAGTTAACAAGGCCTCACCCCACAAGTACTTAGGGACATTACTAGTAAACAAGAGAGAGCGAGTAACTTCAAGTAAGTGCCTGTTTTTTCTTTCTGCAATTCCATTATGTTGTGGAGTGTCTACACAAGAACTAAGTTGGATTATTCCTTGCTTTTGAAAGAAAGCACTCAAGGATTTAGCAAAAAATTCACTCCCATTATCAAACTTAAACAGTTGAATTTTAGTGTGGAATTGAGTAAGAACCATGTTATAAAACCTTTCAAAGATTCTCTCAGTTTCAGATTTGTCTTTCATTAAATAAGTCCAAGTAATCCTACTATGATCATCAATAAAGGTAATGAACCACTTACTACCATCAGCATTCTTCACCCGAGAAGGACCCCAAATATCACTGTGGATCAAAGAAAAAGGGTAAGATGGTTTATAAGTAGATGGAAGATAAGATGCTTTAGTTTGTTTAGCAAACGAACAAATATGACATTTAAATAAACTAGGCTTTTTATTGATAAACAAAGAAGGATTGAGTTTTGACATATATTGAAAACTAGGATGGCCTAACCTAAAATGCAATAATAAAACACCATCTAATTGTCCCTAAGCAGTAAAAGAATAAGAAGAGGAATTTGTAGAAGATGGTGAAGAGCCAAGGAGGACATAGAGGCCATTGTGCAAGCTAGCATTGCCAATCGTCTTCTTCGAGTCCATTGCTTGTAAAACACAACCAGAGTTATCAAAACTTGTAGAACACTTCAAGGCTGTCGAAAGTTTACTAACAGAGATAAGATTGCAGGCTAGATTTGGAACAAATAAAACATCTTCTAGCACGAGATCTCTATTGATACGAATGGAACCAAAGCCCTTAATTTGAGAAAAAGAACCATCAGCAGTTCGAATTGATCTACCAGAAGAGGATGCAGAGTAATTGAGGAACAAGTCTTTGTTACCAGCCATGTGATTAGAGGCCCTAGAGTCGATTATCCAAGGTTCATTAAGCTGTGTAGATAAGAGGGCTGTAGAAAAAGGATTATGTAAAACCTATGTTTGATTTTGATATAATTAAATTGTTGAGGACTAAATTGAAAACTTGAAATTGATTTCTAAGTCCCTTTAATAAGTTTTAACTCACCAACACTTTAAAACTGATTTGAAAAACTCAAACTCAAATATTTTCTAAGTGTTCCAAAGTCAAAGTATTGAAAACCGTCCAGGTGTATCGATACGCTTCCAGCCGTATCGATACCTTTTTTTTACAAAGTTGGCTACTGGAAAGACGCGTTTCGATACGCTCTTAACCGTATCGAAACAACGTATTGAAACAGATTCCATCTGTATCGATACGCCCCTCTGTAAAAATGAAGGAGTTTGAATGGTGTACCGATACGATTTTAATTGATTTTTTAATTCGAAGTGTTTTAAATGTTTTCAACCGTTGGTGTCAGTCGTTAGGTAACCAACATTTAAAATGGCAGTTGACCCGTATCGATACGGTAAACCCTCGTATCGAAACAGAAACTTCCAGTGAGCTAAGTTGAGAAAAAGGTATCGATACGGTCTTATTCGTTTCGATACGCTCCTTGTCCCGTACCGATACGCTTACGTGCATTTTGATACCCCCTCTTTATTATGTGCAACGACTCTTTCTGTTTTGAGACAAGTATCGATACGGCTCCCCGTGTACCGATACAGATAGCTACAGAAGTGCATTTATGGTGGAAAGAGAGGGTCCCAACGGCTATAATCAATTCCCTAACCACCCAAACGGCTAGAATTGATAGAGGAGGTATAAATTGAAGCTCTTTGAAGACCAACAACAACTATTGCATTAAAGACAAACATCCAAGCAAAAATCCAACCTCAAGTGTGCTTATTTTCCAATTTCTTGTAATCCCCAAATTGAGTTGTATCAAATTCTTATTCTATCTTCAAATTTGGGTTGAGTGTTGTACTTCAAGGGACAAAATTGTATTTGAGAGATATACTTCTTGTCCAATTTCTTCTTTGTTCATTTGTGAGGGTTTGTAAAGGTTACCTCCTAAGCCTTGAAAAGGGGAAGAACAAATAGTGAATTGTTGAAATCCTTAGTGGTAGCTAAGGTAGTGGATGTAGAGTTCATTTGGAACTTGAACCACTCTAAAATCCTTTGTTCTTCATTTTTAATTGCTCATTCACTCCTACAAAGTTTTAAAATCCCAATTCACCCCTCTTGGTCTTGATAATTCAATCGATCCACTCAACAATTGGTATCAGAGCATACCTCTTTGAAGGATTCACAACCACAAGAGGAGTTCCTAGGAAGAGTGTGATCAACTAAAAAATCAAGCCATGGCTTCTACCTCCGGATCAAGTATGTATGAGTCACAATCCACCACAAAGCCACCATTCTTCAATGGTGACAACTATCCTTTTTGGAAGAATATGATGCGCCTCTTCATCAAGTCCAATGATTACTTGGTGTGGGATGTCATTGAAGATGGTCCCTACATTCCATTGAAGTAAGATAATGAAGGAAAGATGGTTTTAAAGAAAAAGATAGAGATGAGTGAAGATGAAAGGAAGAAGATCCAAATAAATGACAAAGCTCTTCACATGCTCTTTTGCTCCTTTGGACCCGACATCTATTCCAAAGTTTCATCCATTGAGAGTGCCAAAGAAGTGTGGGATACTCTTGAGACCACCTATGAAGGAACCAATGATGTGAAGGAAACCAAGATTGGAATTCTCAATCTTAGCTATGAGAATTTCAAGATGGAGTCCGACGAAACGATGTCCAAGATGTTTGATCGCTTCTCAACCATAGTTAACGGGCTCAAAGGATTTGGAAAGACTATTCCGGAAGACAAGCTTGTCCGGAAGCTACTTTACTCACTTCCCGAATCTTGGGATGGGAAGAGAACCGTCATCATAGAGGCCAAAAACTTGAAGACTCTAAAACTTGATGAGCTAGTGGGTTCTCTCCTTACACATGAGATTATGAAGCAAGGAAGGGAAGAAGAAAAAAGAAGGAAGAGAAGAGAGTAGATTAGAGAAGCTAGAGGTGGAAAAGAAGAAGAAAATGGGAATAGCTCTCAAAGCTTCATTACTTGAGGAGAGCTCTTCTAGTGAGGAGGATGACCTTGAAGAATTGGGTATGATTGCCAAAAAGTTTTCTCGATTCATGAGGTCCAACCGTGGAAGAAAAATTCAAAGAAAGATGGACTTCAAAGGTAAAAACAAAGAAGAAGCGAGGGATCAAATCATTTGCTTCGAGTGTAATAAACTCGGCCACATTCGTTCGGAGTGCCCTCAACTCAAGAAGAAAGGCTTTGAGAAGAAGAAGAAGCTCAAAGCCAAGCTTGCTACTTGGAGTGATGAGGAGTCATCCGAGGATGACGAACAAGAAGTGACCAACCTTTGCCTCATGGCACTTGAGAAATATTCATCCATGGTAACCTCTAACTCATCATCTTTAGATTTTACATATGATGAATTAAATGATGCATATGATGAGTTGCAAGAGGTCTATGATGAATTAGTTGAGAAATGCAAGGAGTCGATCATTAGGAATAAGAAAATTATTTCGGAGTTAAATGATAAAAATGACTCACTTTCTCAAGCTAATTTAAAATTTGAGAAAAAGATTTTAGGTTTGAAAGATGAACTTAAATTCTTCCAAGATGAAAATATAGACCTAAATAATCTTCTTTCTCAATGCAATAGTGAACACCAAAAGGTGTTAGGTGAGCTTAACAAGCTCAAAGAGTCTTTTAAATATGTTGGTAGTGTAAAGCATGAAAAAGGTGAATCTTCTAAGACAAACCAACCTAGGAGAAAGACTAACAACTACAAACAAAGTAGCTTTCCTAGACATAGTAGAACTAAAAAGGTTAGAAGTGTATGGGTTCCTAAGGAACTTGTAAAATCTAATAATATTGTTGCTATGTCACCTTGGATTCCTAAGGGAACCAAGCTATTGGGAGCTAACACTCGTGGACCCAAAATGATTTGGGTACCAAAAACAAAAGTTTAATATCTTTGTTTGTAGGGGGAGCATTGCTACAAGGCCAAAGCACAAAGTAAAAACTCATGGTACCTTGATAGTGGATGCTTGAGGCATATGACCGGAGACAAGAGTAGATTCATGGATTTAAAGCCAAAAAGTGGAGGAGTGGTGACATTTGGTGACAACTCCAAAGGCCACATTAAAGGTATTGACTCCATAGGTAATCACTCTACCATTCTTATTGAAAATGTCTTGTATGTCGATGGTCTTAAACATAATTTATTGAGAATAAGCCAATTGTGTGACAAAGGATTTAATGTTTTATTTGATAAAAATAGGTGCAAAATTGTTGACATTAAATATAATAATATTATGATCATAGGTCATCGCATAGGTAACATTTACATGGTGCATCTAGATGACATACATACATCTCATGCATGTTTAGTAGCTCAAAATGAAAATGATGCATGGCTATGGCATATGAAACTAGGACATGCTAGCATTAGTGTTTTAGAAAAATTAGTTTCCCTTGATCTAGCTAGAGGTTTACCCAAGATTAAGTTTTCAAACGATAAAATTTGTGATGCATGTTCTAAGGGTAAACAACATAAGTCATCCTTTAAATCCATTAATGATGTTTCTACAAGTAGGTGTTTACAACTCATCCATATAGATTTATTTGGGTTAATTAGGACTATGAGCTTGGGTGGTAAATCTTATGCATTTGTTCTTGTAGATGATTTTTCTAGATTTACTTGGGTTCTATTTTTATGTACTAAGGATGAGGCTTTAGAAAAATTCATCACATTTTCAAAACTTACCCAAAATGATCTTGAACTTAAAATTTCTCATATTAGAAGTGATCATGGAACCAAATTTCAAAATTTAGGGTTTGAAGAGTTTTTAAATGAAAATGATATTAGCCACAATTTTTCGGCTCCTCAAACTCCTCAACAAAATGGGGTAGTTGAGAGGAAAAATAGAACTTTACAAGAAATGGCTAAAACCATGCTTTGTGAAAACAATTTACCTAAATATTTTTGGGCAGAAGCCACAAACACCGCTTGCTACATTGTAAATCGAGTAGTGATTAGGCCAATTTTAAAGAAAACACCTTATGAGATTTTAAAATCTAAAAAGCCTAACATTAGCTATTTTCATCCATTTGGTTGCAAGTGTTTTGTTTTAAATAATGGAAAAGACAACTTAGGTAAATTTGATGCAAAAAGTGATGAATCTATTTTCATAGGATATTCTTTAACCTCTAAAGCCTATCGTGTATTTAACAAGAGAACTTTAGTAGTAGAATAATCTATACATGTTGTATTCGATGATAACCTCCTTCCAAGGAAGGATTCTTGTGATGATGATGATGTAGGAATCATAAATGCCTTTAATGGGGGACAAACTTCAAAGGAGGATGAGATTCTAACAAAAGAAGAGGACACACAAGATCCACCTCTTGAAGCCTTGAAGGACTTGGCTCTTGAGAAAAAGGAAGTGAGCTACCCAAGGGAGTTCAACTATGTCAAAGATGGTGAAATCTTGGGTGATCCATCCAAGGGGTAACCACTAGATCTTCTCTTAAACTTATGAACCATGTTGCATTTATCTCATGCATAGAGCTTAAGAATATAAAAGAAGAATTGAAAGATGATTTTTGGATTATGGCTATGCAAGAAGAGTTAAAACAATTTGAGAGAAGTAATGTTTAGACATTAGTTGATAGGCCTAGTAATCAATCTACTATAGGAACTAAATGGGTCTTCAGGAACAAACTAGATGAGAGTGATAACATTGTGAGAAACAAAGCTAGACTAGTAGCACATACATTCAAGAAGAGGGAATAGATTTTGATGAAACCTATGCACTCGTAGCTAGAATGGAAGCCATTAGGATGTTGCTTGCATATGCATGTTATTATGATTTCAAGCCTTTTCAAATGAATGTTAAAAACGCATTTTTAAATGGTTTTATAAATGGGGAAGTGTATGTGGAATAACCGCCGGGTTTTGAAGACTCAAAATTTCCAAATCATGTTTTCAAACTCACTAAAGCTCTTTATGGTTTAAAACAAGCTCCTAGAGCTTGGTATGAAAGACTTTCAAACTTTTTAATTGAAAAAGGTAAGGTTGACACTACACTTTTCATAAAAAGGTATAAAAATGACATCTTAGTAGTACAAATTTATGTTGATGATATAATTTTTGGTTCTACTAACGAATGTCATTGCAAAGAGTTTGCTAAGCTAATGCAAGGTGAATTCGAAATGAGCATGATGAGGGAGCTCTCATTCTTTTTGGGACTCCAAATCAAGCAAAGGAAGGATGGCACCTTCATCAATCAAGCAAAATACATCAAGGATATGCTCAAGAAGTTTGGCTTGGAGAATGCAAAGCCTCAAGCCACACCTATGAGCTCATCTACAAAGCTTGACAAGGATGAATGAGGTAAGTGTGTTGACTCTAAGCTTTACCGCTCTATGATTGGATCATTGCTTTACCTTACCGCAAGTAGACCAGATATTTTGTTTAGTGTTTGCTTGTGTGCTAGGTTTCAAGCTAGTCCTAGAGAGTCTCACCTTATAGCCGTTAAGAGAATCTTTAGGTACCTTAGAGATACTCCTTGTTTAGGTCTTTGGTACCCTAGAGACTCCACCTTCAACCTTCATGCTTATTCGGATGCGGATTATGGGGGGTGTAAAATCGATAGGAAGAGTACTTCTGGAACTTGTCAATTCCTAGGTAGTATGCTCATATCTTGGTTCTCTAAGAAACAAAATAGTGTAGCCTTATCTACCACCGAAGTAGAGTACATATCCTTAGGGAGTTTTTGTGCTCAAATCCTTTGGATAAATCAACAACTCTTAGATTATGGTATTAAAGTTGAAACCATACCCCTTAATTGTGATAACACTAGTGCCATATGTTTGACAAAAAATCTCATCCAACACTCTAGAACCAAACATATAGAAATAAAGCATCATTTCATTAGAGATCATGTCCTTAAAGAAGATGTTGTTATACAGTATGTTGACACCTTAAATCAATTAGCGGACATCTTTGCAAAACCTTTAGATAAAGAGCGTTTTTGGTCTCTTAGGAGAGAGTTAGGTCTAACTAGCATATCTTGATCTTTTAGGACCTCTTTTGTGCTTAAAATTGTTTGATCTTGTGAAATTGCATGTATGTGTGTTGTAACTCTTGAAAATATCCATGCCTATAGCTAGGGGGAGTATGATTCTATTAAAATATGCTTAGAACTGCTCATTCATCATTTGCATTCCTTTAGGAGGTGTTAGAATCGAGCTTATGGTTGTTCTTTAGGCCTAAAATGTATTTCTGGGCTTAGGGTATCGATACGGTCCTATGCGTATCGATACATGTTCTTCATTAGCTTCCCAGACTTCATTTTGTCTTAAACGGGTATCGATACGGTTAAACCCGTTTCGATACGAGCTACAATCGTTTTGATACAGATTACATCTGTTTCGATACGATCCTTCAACGGGCATTTTATTGGAATTACGTTTTTACCCCCGTATCAATACACCCTCAGGCGTATCGATACGCGATTGCGCAGACAGCTTTTAATTTGGCATTTAAGAGTTCAACTTTTACCAAAATTAAAATTCCTCAAAACCCTAAAAACCCTAGCCTTTTTTAGCCTATAAATAGCCTCTTCCTCCCTCATATTTTCACACCACAACTCAAAAACATCAAGAGGGTTTCAAATCAAGCAAAGCTCTAAGGCTTTTTCATCAATTTGGTGCTAGGCTTTTCTTTCATTCCTCTCTAATCACTATCAAGGTAAAACCCTTTCTTTTTCTTGTACTTTTTTCTTGTTATTTTCATTTTCAAATTTTTTGTTTTGTTTTTTATGTTTGTGTTCTTAACAAAACTTGTTTTTAAAATTTCTTTTCAATTTTTTTTTGTGTTTTAATTTTTTTACCTTGATTTTTTTGTTTTTCAATGAGATGAATGAAGAGATCTTAATGCATACATTTGTTTTCTAGTTCATGGCCCCTTCTAGGAAGAGATCACGTCTTAATGAAACCGGTGAATCATCTAATACCAGATAGGGTGCTCGTCCAAATCTCACTCAAATCTATAAATACTCTTTTCAATCCACCAGAGCTCTCACCTATTTTCGTCAATTCCAAAACTACAAGATCCGTCCGGAAAGTGTAATCTCTATTCTTTTTCTTGACTCGAAGCGATTCAAGTTTGCATATCTACCTTTGCTCCAAGAATGGAAGTTCATGGATTTTCTCTCCATTCCCGGGTTTTATTTTCATATTTTGGTTTTAATCTTTTATGTTAATGCCAAATGTTGTGCTAATCGAGATGGTGTTGTTACCGCGGTTAATTCCTATCTTATGGGTAAGAAAGTCACTATAGATGTTAAATCTATTTGTGAGGTTTTTAAGTTGGAGGATGAAGGCCTTGATGATGCAAATGCACTTGGCCATGTTCTTAGTGGTTCCGTCACCGCCCTAAATGCTCAGGATCGAATCCTTTATTTGATGGTCTCTTGGTGGTTTAGGCCCTCCGGAGGGAAGTACTCTACCATCCGTCAAGTGGATGACTTTTGGATTCGATTCTTTCGTGAGAGACAACGTCCGAACCTTGCTCGTATCATGTTTGCGGAGATCGTTTATCTTGTGCAACATCGCCACACCACTCTTGTCACTTCCTTCACCTATGGCACGACCTTAAGCTACTTCTTCATACAAAAGGAGATTGATTGCTCGCATGACTTCCCAACTCCCCTCACCGATCCCATCGATGAACGCTCTCTTGCAAGGGGTAAGTTCCATTATTTTAATGGTAGTTGGTTACGTCTATCCGAGCTTCCAACCGAGGCCGCGGAACAATTTGCTAATCCTCAAGGTGAACAAGTTCTTCAAGCTCCTCCTCCTCCTCCTCCACCCTCCATGGATGCTCTAATGACCTTCCTCAATGAGCAATTCACGAGATTGCGTACGGATATAGCTTCGGGCTTTACCACGATTGATACTCGTTTCACAAGCCTTGAAGAACGCATGACGAACGTGGAGACTCGACTCACCTCTCTTGAAGGCGGTCACAATTCTATGAATATCTCTCTCACCGCTTTCCATGATGACTGGTGTAATAGCATGAGGAGTGACGATCCGATTGAGGATGAAGATGAAGATGAAGATGATGAAGAAGGCGATGATGATGCATAGTAGCCTCTCTTTGCATTCCATGCATATCATCTAGGAAATTTTATTTATGCACCTTTGCTTCATGTTTTTAGGATTAAGTTTACTTTATTTTAAACTTATGCTTTGATTTTCTGTTATTTTGGATTTTTAAGTTGATGTTATGCTTTATTTGAACTTAATGATATTTATGTTGCTTGTCTATTTATACCTTTTGCCTAAGTTATGCACTTTACATTGTCTCAATTATTTTTGATCTAACAAAAAGGGGGAGAGGGAAGCTCACAACACTTAAAAATTTTGATTTTCAACTTAAAAGTTACCTAGTTAATATTAAGGGGGAGTTAATTTTGCAAAGTTTTTCAAAGTGTCAAAAATTTCAAGTTTTGGTTTTGTTATATCAAAAAAGGGGAGATTGTAAAACCTATGTTTGATTTTGATATAATTAAATTGTTAAGGACTAAATTGAAAACTTGAAATTAATTTCTAAGTCCCTTTAATAAGTTTTAAATCACCAACACTTTAAAACTGATTTGAAAACCTCAAACTCAAATATTTTCTAAGTGTTCCAAAGACAAAGTATTGAAAACCGTCCAGGTGTATCGATACGCTTCCAGCCGTATCGATACCTTTTTTACAAAGTTGGCTACTGGAATGACGCGTTTCGATACGCTCTTAACCGTATCGAAACAGATTACATCTGTATCGATACGCCCCTCTGTAAAAATGAAGGAGTTTGAATGGTGTACCGATACGGTTTAACCCGTACCGATACGGTTTTAATTGAATTTTTAATTCGAAGTGTTTTAAATGTTTTCGACCGTTGGTGTCAGTCGTTAGGTAACCAACATTTTAAATGGCAGTTGACCCGTATCGATATGGTAAACCCTCGTATCGAAACGGAAACTTCCAGTGAGCTAAGTTGAGAAAAAGGTATCGATACGGTCTTATCCGTTTCGATAAGCTCCATGTCCCGTACCGATACGCTTACGTACGTTTCGATACCCCCTCTTTATTATGTGCAACGACTCTTTCTGTTTTGAGACAAGTATCGATACGGCTCCTCGTGTACCGATACAGATAGCTACAGAAGTGCATTTATGGTGGATGTTGAGTGTGTAAAAGTTCTATTATTTACACCCTTTTTAACCCATATTTCTGCTGCTTTCAAGCATCATTGCATTGCATTTAGGTTAGTTTACAGTAAAACATCACAAATGGATTAAAGGCACGGATTCTACTAAAAGATGGCTTATTTTGCAGGTTGCTGCCATCGTAGACGGTGAAGGCAGGCACTGGGCAGAGAAGCAGAAGAGCTGAACTGGACAAGCAGACGACGAGGACGAAGCTGCCATGGAGCTGTCGTGACAGCAAGGTGACAGCAGCCTTATGAAGAGGAAAAGTAAAGTGGACCTCGATAGATAGAGAAAAATCTGCTCGTCTGTCGTGTGAAAGCCAAATATTTTTCCAAGCCCCGGATCAAAAGATATGTCAAGCCAAAGCTCAAGGAGAGAAATTCCCATGAAACAAGGAGGCGGCTGAAAAGTAGGAATCCTTAGAGATTAAGCATTCATTAGAATCTTACTTTTCATTAAAGTTGTAATCCTTGTTAACTTAGAATACTTGAGCCCAAAGCTTATATAAGGGCATAGATTTAACCTAGGAGGCATCATACCCCATAACCGATAACCTAAACCCCTTTGCCGTTTACCCGTCACCGACATGTTCTAAATTCCCCCTAGGGCCACGGGTTGTTTTGTAAAGTAGTTGCAAGGGTTGTTTTGTTTTAGGATTTTCCAAGTTCAATAAAATAAACTTCAAGTTCTCTTATTTTGGTTTTAATATCTTGCAAGAGCATCGGGAGAGCATTGTGAGGTTATCTATTTACTTAGCATCGGGAGAGTTAAGTATACGAAAGAAATAAGAGCGAGTTCTCTAGTTTATAGTTGAACTATCTTGTGCCTAGGGATAGGGCAAGGTTAAGTGGCTAAGGAAGAATTCATACACATCGATGTTCATCCTTCGATTCACGCCGGGAGGTATCGTCAAAGACGTGATCATCGACAGACTTGGACCTAGGGATAGGCCAAGGCAGATCTGGGATTCTTGCCAAACTTGAACGTACTGAGTTGGTGTGTTTGCTGCCGCGACGACCAACGGACAGTTGCCGCGACAGGTGCTGTCGGCGACAGGCGTGACGATAGAACTGGAATTCCTAAGCAATACAATACCTGCACTACTGAGCAATTCAATACCAGCCCATTCTCTCTATCTTGATTTCTCTATTCTTTTATTTACGTTTTCCTTTATTATTCTCGTGACAACTCTCAATTATTTCCTTTACTTTCGTGCAGTAAAACTAGGTGAAGCTATTAGCCCAATCCCCGTGGAGACGATATCTGATACTTCGTATCACATTACTACTTGCGTCGTGTACACTTGCACTACAATTGCGATAGACTCTTTTACACGCAACAGTGGAAAGAGAGGGTCCCAACGGCTATAATCAATTCCCTAACCACCCAAATGACTAGAATTGATAGATGAGGTATAAATTGAAGCTCTTTGAAGACCATCAACAACTATTGCATTAAAGACAAACTTCCAAGCAAAAATTCAACCTCAAGTGTGCTTATTTTCCAATTTCTTGTAATCCCCAAATTGAGTTGTACCCAATTCTTATTGTAACGCCCCGGTTTTGGGCTTAGAAGTTTTGGGCGTTGACCGGTTTGGTCAAAGTGCTGTTCGAATCTAAAAGGGTGAATTTAGGAAAGCCTAGTTCGGGTTGCATTAAAATTATGGAAAAATGTTCTAAAATCATCTTTTAATATAATTAAGTGAACTGTGAAGTCAATTTTGGAAAATGAGTTTTGGAAGGGTGACATTTTGGCTAGTGACCAAAATGTAATTTTTGAAAGTTTTGTGACTGTTTTAGAAAGGGTTGGAACTTTGAATCTTTAAGGAGCTATTATTCCAAAAGTAGTTTCTCCAGATTTTTCTAAGATATTTTAAGCTATATTCTGATTTTTAAAACATATCAAAAGAGGAGGGAAAGCCATTTTAGCCATTTTGATAATTAACTTCCTATTTTCTTTTCTCTCATTTTCTCTCAACCCAAACACTTTCTTTCCAGAGAATTGTTTCTGATTTTCTCACCTAAATCTCTCCTTTCAACTCTCTTTTGATTCCTAATCATCATATCTACAAAACCTCATCATTTGCTACTTGATTCATCAAGGTTTTTGATTCCAAAAAGAGGAGAAACTCAAGTTTGGAGGTAAGAACGTCCTTCTCCTCTAAACTATCAGTTCTTTACTGAAATTCCTAAGTTTTCAATCCTTAATTGATGTTTTACTAAAGGCTTTTAAGTTGTGAAATGGATCTTGGCTTATAATGCAAGATTTGGTGATTTTTGATGATTTTCGTTTGATCTGTTAAATCTGTGATTTGAGATGTGTTTTTGATGTTATTTGAACTCTAAATTGATAAGGAATTGAGTTTTGATTGATGCAATCCCGGATAGGTTGGGTTTCCTAAGTTTAGCTTGTGATTCTTGATTGTTTTTGAGGTGATCTTGTGGATCTGGTGTTGCTGGAGGTATAAGGATGTTGTTAGGTTCTTTTTAGATGTTAAATGATGTTAAAGGATGTTAGGTTTTGATGGTTGATGGCTGGGCTTTGTTGAGAAGTGGTTTGGATGCATTTTCGGTTGTGTTTGGTGGCCGAAAATGGAGTGGGGATGAGAGCAGCGAGTTTAGGTGCTTTCATTGAGGATATTAATGCATGATGATGCATTAATCTACTGTTTTGATGTGTTAAAACAGGGGAGTCATCTTTGGATCCAAGTGGTGGTGATCCGGAGGCTTGATTTGGTGCTTCGGCTAGAGGCGAAGTGGAATCGGTGAGTGAAATTGGGTTTTCGGCTTTGAAACCAATGTCTTGGGAGCTTAGTTTAAGTCTAAACAACTTTGCTAAGCTCAAGTGTAAGTTTTCGGAAATACTCTCTAGTGGTGGCCATGATTTGATTGTTGTGCAATGTGGTTTATTGCATGTTTTAAACTCTGTTTTGAAAGCATGATTTAGCATGGTTAATGCTGTTTTTGTAAGCCATATGTTGAAGGAAGCTCAAGGTAAGAGTTCCTTGTTTTTGAGCATTGATTAAATGTGGTTTGATGCTTTTAAATGCATGATGAATATGGCTTGGTTTAATGCTTTAAAACAGTGGATAAATTGATGATAATGATGTATATTGGCAAGTGATGTTTTGCAAAGGTTAAGGTCACTAAGGTGGTTAAAAGTCCTTGAGTGAGCCTTGTTTACTTAAGAACATCAAGGTGGTTAAAAGTCCTTGGATGATTCTTGCTACGGACACAAAGGTGGTTAAAAGTCCTTGTGTGGTCCTTTCCATGGTGTTTAAAAGTCCATGGGGCCAAGGTGTTTAAAAGTCCTTGGGGCCAAGGTGTTTAAAAGTCCTTGGGGTGAAACTTGATACAGACACAAAGGTGGTTAAAAGTCCTTGTGTGGTCCTTTCCATGGTGGTTAAAAGTCCATGGGCCAAGGTGTTTAAAAGTCCTTGGGGCCAAGGTGTTTAAAAGTCCTTGGGGTGAAAGTTGATGAACTTGTTTTTAAAGAAATGGAACTTATCACTTGTGGCCAATATGACATGTTATGATATGAAGCATGAGATGCATGTTTAAGTATGCTTTTGAGCATGTGTAAATGATGATTTGAAGCATGATTTATAAAGTGTTTTATAAATGCATTATTGAATGGTTTTATTGAGCATTCCTCACTAAGCTTTTGCTTACGCTCTCTCTTTGTTTTCTCAAATCAATAATGCAGAACATTAAAGTACTTTGAGGGCAGCAAGGAAGGCAAGCATTCAAGTGGAAGTAAAGCTCAAAGTATGGAAGGTTTTCTTAAGTACATTTAGCTTTTGGTAATTTGGCAATGGGGGACCTATGTGTATGTTTTGGGAGATGTTTTGAACTCCCTAAGTATATTGAATGTTGTTGAGAATGCTGGTTTTTGTGGTTGGCCATTATATGCTTGAATTGGAAGTTTATGCTTGAATGGTTGCTTGTGTAGGAAGCATGCCTATAGATTTGGGGTTTTTCACATATGTTGATGTTTTGATGAATTGTTGATGCAAGTATGTCTCATATATATTGAATCGCATGTTGGTAAAGTTTGGTGGCATTTGGAGCATGATTGGATGTTTAATTGCATGTTTAAGTATGCATTTTGGGGTAATCTGTGCAGGGTGTTCCGGAACAGTACCTACCGTTTCGGAACGGGTGCCTTAAACAAGCCCAGGCGTCCGAAACAGGAGGGACCGTTCCGAAACGGTTGGCTACTGTCAGCCCGTGTTGCGGTACGCGTTGCGGAACGGCCCCGCGTTTCGAAACGGGCTATGCCTGTTTCGGAACGGGTGACCGTTAGGGGCTGACATTGGCAGTTAAATGTTTTGAATTGTTTGCATTTTGGTCTTGAATCTTGTTTGTGCAATTGTATGAGTTTGGGAAGTCCTTTTGAGCTGAAAATTTCACAGAGAAGCATGAAACCTGATTAATTTCAAGTTGGTAACTTTAATTTGGGTTAAGTCCTTATATATATCAGAAATTACAATTTGGTCCCTAAAGTTGTAATTTGTTCAATTGGATCCCTGTTTGATCTCTGATGTTTATGATCTTTGAGTATGCTGTTGTATGATCATATCTAAGGATTAATATGCATCTAGTCAAGTTTAAAAAGAAAAAAAGGGTCGTTAATCAATGTTGACTTTCGGGTTGACTTTGGTTTTCCCCGTGTGACTCTCTTAATTCGGGTCAATCGTCTAGGCCGGGTTAAGGGGGTTACATTTGGTGGTATCAGAGCTGAGTTCTCGAGTAATTGGGAATGAATGTGTGCATGATTGAAGTATGTGTGCCTTGTATGCTTGTTGATCGAAAGCATGTTTAGTGGCTTGTGATTTGGATGCAATTGAGATGTATGCGGTGATGTAGCATGTTGTGGGTACCCATTGCCAAATAAAAGCTAATGAAATGGTGTTGATTTTGAATGAAATTGAGCTTGAATACTTGGATTGCTTACCTTGCTGGGCCTGACTTCGTTTTATTTGCATTGTGATTGCATGGTAAAAGTATGGCACCACGTAGAGAGTTACGAGGTAATGTGCGAGCTACGGCTCCTAATGAGAACGAGAATGAGGAAAACACGGGTAGTGCGGTGATACCTCCTCCTCCACCTGGTGGTGGTGCTGAGGGTGAAAGAGCTGAAGCTGCAGCTGGTGCTGGAGCTGCTGGACCAGAGGTTGGTCAGGGGCAAGCTATGCCTGATATGTCTATGTTGGTACAAGCTATTGTGGGTGCTTTCCGAGCAGCAGTAGCTGGAGCACAAGGAGCTGGGCATCAGGGAGATGCTGGTGTTAGACTACCTTTGGAGCGCTTACGCAGTCTTGGTGGGACTGAGTTCAGGGGTATGTCTGCTGAGAGTTCTGAAGCTTGGCTAGAGAGTACCAAGCGAATCTTGGGTCAGATGAGCTGCACGGATGTGCAAAAGCTGGGTTGTGTTGTGTCCTTGCTGCAGGACGATGCGTATACGTGGTGGACGACCACCATAGCTGGGATGGTTGAAGCTGATGTGACTTGGACATTCTTCCAGAATGTGTTCAAGCGGAGATATCTTGGTGTGAGATATCTTGATGAGAAGAAGCGTGAATTCATGTCTCTTACCCAAGGGAGCATGAATGTGGCTGAGTATGAAGTACAGTTTGTGCGACTCAGTCAGTATGCACCTGAGCTGGTACCTGATGAGCGGGCAAGGTGCGAGAGGTTCCGTTATGGCTTAGTGACGGATGTGAAAATGTATGTGCTGGCCACCGAGTATGATGATTTTGATGTGTTGGTGGGCCGAGCCAAGGATATTGAGATGAACTTGGGTTTATCTGCGAAAGGTACTGGAGCAAGTTCTGGTAAGAGAGCTGCTGAGTATAGTTCCGGAGGTGGACGGAACAAGAGGGGACGTGATCAGAAGTATCAGTCTTCAGCTAAGAGAGGTGGTGGTGCACCTGCTAGAGGAGACAATGCTAGAGCTGATCCGAGTGCTTGTTGGATCTGTGGTTCACGTGGTCACATGAAGCGTGACTGTCCTCGTGCTGTGAGAGAGGTGCAAGCTCCTGTTGCGGCAGCTGGTAATGGGTGTTCGAATTGTGGATCCGCAGACCATTTGAGGCGAGATTGTCCTAGGTTGGCTGGTGATCAAGTGCGTGCTCCTGTTGTTGCTGCACCGCAGAGAGGTCGTGGGCGCGGCCGTGGTAATTTCCAGAGGAGAGAGGAAGGTGGTCGTGGAGTGGCCCATGTTGTGGCTATTCAGCCTGAAGGTGGAGGCCAAGCGAGGGTGTATGCTCAGCGTGAGGGAAGGAATGATGCGGATGTGATTGCAGGTACCTTTACTTTGCAATCCTTGTCATTGCTTTCTTTGATAGATTCTGGATCTACGCATTCATACATTTTGCGTGAGCATGCTGAATTGCTTGGTTTGCCTGTTGAGTCTTTGGATGTTGGTGTTCGTGTCACTAGTTCTTTTGGTGAGACTGTTGTGACTCGAAAGCTTTATAGAAGGTGTCCCTTGGTTGTTCAAGAACATGTTTTTCATGTTGATCTTATGGTGTTGCCCTTTTATGGTTTTGATGTAATCCTTGGTATGGATTGGCTTGCTGAGCATCGTGCTGTTGTGGATTGTGAAAACAAGCGAGTTTCGCTTAAGCTTACGGATGATTATGAAGTTGTTGTGGTTGGTGAGAATGTGAAGTTTCTTGCCAATGTGGTGTCTACCTTGGAGGCGAGCAGGATGCTGAGGCAAGGTTGCGAAGCCTATCTAGCTTTTGTGATGAATTCTAGCTCTAAAGAGTTGAGGGTGCAAGATATCAGAGTTGTGAAGGAGTTTCCTGGTGTTTTTCCTGAGGAGTTGCCTGGTTTACCTCCTAACCGCGAGGTGGAGTTTGGAATTGAGCTGTATGAGAATACAACTCCTGTGTCCATTACTCCCTATAGAATGGAACCTAAGAAGCTGAAGGAGCTGAAGACGCAGTTGCAAGAGTTGCTTGATCGTGGTTTCATCCGGCCGAGTGTGTCACCTTGGGGAGCACCGATCTTGTTTGTGAAGAAGAAGGATGGCACTATGAGAATGTGCATTGATTACCGTCAGCTGAACAAGTTGACTATCAAGAATCGGTATCCTTTGCCGAGGATTGATGATCTCTTTGATCAATTTCGGGGAGCTGCTGTGTTCTCTAAGATTGACTTGAGGTCGGGGTATTATCAGTTGAAGGTGAAGGATGTGGATGTGCCTAAGACAGCTTTCAGGACAAGGTATGGGCATTATGAGTTCCTTGTGATGCCGTTTGGTTTGACAAATGCTCCTGCTGCTTTCATGGACATGATGAATCGTGTGTTTCATGAATACCTGGACAAGTTCGTTGTGGTATTCATTGATGATATCCTCGTGTACTCGTGTTGAGTGTGTAAAAGTTCTATTATTTACACCCTTTTTAACCCATATTTCTGCTGCATTCAAGCATCATTGCATTGCATTTAGGTTAGTTTTCAATAAAACATCACAATTATATAAAAGGCACGGATTCTACTAAAAGATGGCTATTTTTGCAGGTATCTGTCATAGTAGAAGATGAAGGCAGGCGCAGGGCAGAGAAGCAGGAGAGCGGAACTGGACAAGCAGCCAAAGAAGACGAACCTGTCATGGACCTGTCGTGACAGCATGGTGACAGCAGATTTATGAAGAGGAAAAGTCAAGTGGACCGCGATAGATAGAGAAAAATCTGCTCGTCTGTCGTGTGAAAGCCAAATATTTTTCCAAGCCCCGGATCAAAAGATATGTCAAGCCAAAGCTCAAGGAGGAGAATTTCCATGAAACAAGGAGGCGGCTGGAAAGTAGGAGACTTTAGAGATTTAGTCTTTATTAGAATCTTACTTTTAATTAAAGTTGTAATCCTTGTTACCTTAGAATACTTGAGCCCAAAGCTTATATAAGGGCATAGTTTTGACCTAGGAGATATCATCCCTCATTCTACCCCATAACCGATAACCTAAACCCCCCCTGCCGTCCACCTGTCACCGATATGTTCTAAATTCCCCCTAGGGCTACGGGTTGTTTTGTAAAGTAGTTGCAAGGGTTGCTTTGTTTTAGGATTTTTTTCAAGTTCAATAAAATAAACTTCAAGTTCTTTTATCTTGGTTCTAATATCTTGCAAGAGCATCGGGAGAGCATTGTGAGGTTATCCATTTACTTAGCATCGGGAGAGTTAAGTATACGAAAGAGATAAAAGCGCGTTCTCTAGTTCATAGTTGAACCATCTCGTGCCTAGGGATAGGGCGAGGTTAAGTGGCTAAGGAAGAATTCACACACATCGGTGTTCATCCTTCGATTCACGCCGGGAGGTATCATCAAAGACGTGATCATCGACAGACTTGTGCCTAGGGATAGGGCAAGGCAGATCTGGGATTCTTGCCAAGCTTGAAGTACGGAGTTGGTGTTTGCTGCCGCGACAGCCAACGGACAGCTGCCGCGACAGGTGCTGTCGGCGACAGGCGCGACGACAGAACTGGAGATCCTAAGCAATTCAATACCTGCACTACTGAGCAACTCAATACCAGCCCATTCTCTCTATCTTGATTTCTCAATCCTTTATTTTACGTTTTACCTTATTATTCTCGTGACAACTTTTAATTATTCCCTTTACTTTCGTGCAGTAAACAAGGTGAAGTCATTAGCCCAATCCCTGTGGAGACGATATCCGATACTTCGTATCACTTTACTACTTGCGTCGTGTACACTTGCACTACAATTGCGATAGACTCTTTTACACGCAACAAGTTTTTGGCGCCGTTGCCGGGGATTGGCAACATAACTACATCTTTCTTTTATTGCACTTTTTACTTTTATTTTTATTTTTATTTTCGTTTTTATTTTTCTTTAATTTTTCTTTTGTGTTTTCAACTCTTGCTTTTCACGAGGTTTTCTTGTTTATGCGCAGATCCAAAAGAGGTGAAGATCCTGAGTATAAATTAGATCCAGAGATCGAACGTTCCTTCAATCTCAAGAAACAACTTCGCCGACTTTTAGACAGAAACGAATATCTCGAAGAACAGCTAGAGAAGATGGCCCATAACCACCCTGCTGGTGGATTCATACCACCCCTTGGCAATAATAACCCACCTGTCGCCGATCCGCCCGCAGCAGGTGGACGACGGTCATGTCGTGACTACATGCTGAATGATCATGTAGAGCTGGAGACCACGCTGCCGGATATTGATGTTGATAACTTCGAGCTTAAACCTGTCATGTTTAGTATGATCAACAACGCCGAACAGTTTAGTGGTTCTGCGACAGAAGATGCTAGGGAGCATCTCAAAACGTTTCAGGAGATCTGTGGTTCGTTTAGACTGCCAGGAGTTAGTCCGGAGATACTGAGGCTTCGGTTATTCCCTCACTCCTTGAGGGACAGAGCTAAAACTTGGTGGAATAAACTGACACCGGGTTCTATTATGACTTGGGCAGATCTAACTCGTGAATTCTTATCTCGTTTTAATCCTTCGCATTTATCTGAGCGATTACGTAATGAAATTGCTACTTTTCAACAGGAAGATGACGAGCCAATGCACGAGGCCTGGGACAGGTTTACTACTCTTCTTCGAAACTGCCCTATGCATGGATTCCCCGTCTGGAATCAGGTTACAAAGTTCTATAATGCTGCCAATCTACAAACTCGCATCCGAATTGATTCTACAGCAAATGGATTACTATTGGATAAAGATCCAGACGAGGCGCTGCAAGTTCTGAAAAATTTAGCTAAGAATGAAGAACAGTTTCCGACAGCTAGAAGAGGGGGTAAACGGGTACTTGCTGTCAAGGACTATGAGGCCGACAGCACTATGAAATCACAGGTAGCATTCCTTACTAAAGCCATGAAACACTTATTGAATGAAGAGGACTTACGAGGATTTGCTGTCGAGGAAGTTTGTACTACTTGTGAGGGAAATCATAGTAGGGATGAATGCCCTATAAATATAGAAGAGGGAAAATATGTTGGAAATTACAAGCCAAACTACAATTCCAACAACTACAATCCTAATTGGAGGAAAGATCCCAAATTTTCTTGGAGTAACCCTAACAATGCTCTGAATCCGCAAGTGCATAATCAGAATCAGGGGGGTCCTAGATTGTTGACGCGACAGCAACAGCAGCCGCAAAACCTGCCGCAGAACCTGTCGCCGCAACAGCAACAGCAGCCACCACCTGCCACGAGTAGTGTATTGGAGCAGACTCTGGCCACTTTTATGTCTCAGACTGGTACGTATATGGACAATATTAATCAGTTTGTCAAGAAGACGGAAAACTTTATGGATGAAACCAAGATGAGGATGACAAATCATGAGGCTACCTTGAAATCTCTAGAGACACAAATGGGTCAGGTATCCCAGCACATTAAGCCGAGGCAGAATGGAGGTTTCCCTAGCAATACTGAAAATGCTAGACCGCCCCCACATGAGCAATGTAAGGTGATTACTACTAGGAGTGGGAAAGAGTTACCTGGACCGGAAAAAGCTGAAACAGAAAAGGAACCTGCCTTAGATAAACCTGCCGAGGAAGCTGCCCCGACAGGTGATAAACAGACTGCTGCCGATGAGCCTGTCACGACAGCAGAAGCGACAGAGGAGAAAAATGAAGAACATCGTCCTCAGATTCGTATGCAGTGGGAAGGACGTGTTGCTGATTACCGTCCCCCACCACCCTTTCCTCAACGGATAAAGCAAGCTAAGCAAGAATCTCAACTTAAAAAGATTTATGATATTTTTAAGCAGGTTCAGATTAATATTCCGCTGTTAGACGCCGTTAGGGAGATGCCCGGTTATGCTAAATTTCTCAAGGATGTCATGTCAACGAAATATAAACTTGGGGAATTTGAAACGGTAAGGATGGCAGATGGTTGCATGAGTATTCTTCATCGGCAGCCACCCCAGAAGAAGAAGGATCCAGGGAGCTTCCTCATACCTTGTGTAATCGGTGACAAATTTGTGGGTAAGGCACTTTGTGATCTTGGAGCTAGTGTTAATCTAATGCCCAAATCTATTTTTCAGAAATTAGGTATTGGGAAGGCGCGACCCACGACAGTTACCCTACAGCTAGCCGACCGCTCTTACGTTCATCCAGAGGGAAAGATTGAAGACATTTTGGTAAGAGTGGATAAGTTTATTTTTCCTGCTGACTTTCTTATTTTAGATTGCGAGGCAGATGAGAACGCACCAGTCATCCTTGGGCGACCCTTTTTAGCCACGGGAAGATCACTGATTGATGTGGAGAGAGGAGAAATCACCATGCGAGTAAACGATCAAGAGATTAAGTTGAATGTTCTCCAATCAATGAAACGAGCTGATTTGGACGAGGAATGCAAGGCCATCATTGAGGTGACCTTTGATTACCCCTGCATCAGGTCGGGCTGCCGTGATATAAAATTTGGTCACTGCTGCGACAGCCACTTAAAGACCTGTCACGACAGTGATGACGACAGCAACGACGACAGCACCGATGATAGTGACTCCTCTGCATCCGATACATCTGACACTGTAGGTCAAGAGGAGGTCGACTGGTTAGACCATCGTCCAGGTAAGTTATTCGAACCCTTGAATTACACTTCGGATAACCATTTAATCCAAAAGCCCTCTACTGTTGAACCACCTGTCTTAGAACTTAAGCCCCTGCCAGGGCAGCTTAAATATGCTTATCTTGGTTGTGATAACACAATGCCCGTAATCATCTCTGCTAAGCTGCCGCAGGAACAGGAACGACAGCTGGTCGACATGTTAAGACAGCACAAAAAGGCAATTGGATGGACGATAGCAGACATTCAGGGCATTAGTCCGGCAATCTGTATGCACAAAATCCTCCTAGAGGAAGACCATAAGCCGACTATTGATGCCCAGAGGCGGTTAAACCTTGCGATGAAGGAGGTAGTGCGTAAAGAGATAATTAAATGGTTAGATGCTGGTATTATTTACGCCATCTCCGACAGCAAATGGGTGAGCCCGGTGCAATGTGTTCCAAAGAAAGGAGGCATGACCGTGATAACCAACGAAAACAATGAACTAATCCCAACCAGGACTGTGACCGGTTGGAGGGTTTGTATGGACTATCGGAAGCTTAACAAAGCTACCCGAAAGGACCACTTCCCTTTACCCTTTATTGATCAAATGCTTGATAGATTAGCGGGTAAATCTTATTATTGTTTTCTTGATGGTTATTCAGGTTATAACCAAATTGCTATTGCACCGGAGGATCAAGAGAAAACGACTTTCACATGCCCCTACGGAACATATGCCTTTAGGAGGATGCCGTTCGGCCTTTGTAACGCACCTGCCACCTTCCAAAGGTGCATGATGGCAATATTCTCCGACATGGTAGAGGACTTCCTTGAGATTTTCATGGATGATTTTTCCGTCTTTGGAGACGATTTTGAGAGCTGCCTCAGCAACCTCCAAAAGGTACTTGAAAGATGTGAAAAAACTAACCTTGTTCTCAATTGGGAAAAATGCCATTTTATGGTAGATGAAGGGATAGTTTTAGGCCATAAGATTAGCTGCCGTGGGATAGAAGTCGACAGGGCAAAAATAGAGGTCATTGAGAAGCTGCCGCCGCCAACAACTGTCAAGGGCATTAGGAGTTTTTTAGGGCATACCGGTTTTTACAGAAAATTTATTGCAAATTTTTCAAAGATCACCAAACCGCTATGCCATCTCCTAGAGCAGAACCGACCCTTTAACTTTAATGAGGAATGTACTGAAGCATTCAAGGTTCTGAAGGAAAAGTTAGTGACAGCCCCCATAGTACAGCCACCAGACTGGACACAACCATTCGAGATCATGTGTGATGCTAGTGACTATGCTGTCGGGGCAGCACTTGGGCAGCGCAGAGACAGGCTGTTTCACGTCATATATTATGCTAGCAAAACATTAAATGAAGCCCAAGTGAACTATACCACCACAGAAAAGGAGCTGTTAGCTGTGGTGTTCTCCATCGACAAGTTTCGTTCTTACATACTTGGAACGAAGGTAATAATACACACCGACCATTCTGCCCTCAAGTACTTGTTCGCAAAGAAGGATGCGAAGCCTAGGCTGATACGATGGATCTTGCTATTACAAGAATTCGACCTTGAGATCAAAGACAAAAAGGGGACAGAAAATCAAGTGGCAGACCACTTGTCGAGGTTGGAGACGGGACAGAGTCTACCGTTAGATGAGACACACATACTGGAGACCTTCCCAGATGAGCAGCTCTTTGCTGCTGCAGTCGCTGTCGCAACAGCCATGGCGGCAGGTAAGTCTTCTAACCTTCCCTGGTATGCTGATTTCGTTAATTTTATAGTTAGCGGAATATTACCTTCTGATCTTAATTATCAAGCAAGGAAGAGGTTCCAAAATGATGTTAAACATTATTATTGGGACGAACCTCTTCTTTTCAAAATGTGCGCAGATCAGGTTATAAGAAGGTGTGTACCACAAGAAGAACAAGAAGACATTCTCCATCACTGTCATGCGTCACAATATGGAGGTCACTTAGGAGGCAATAAAACTGCTGCCAAGGTGCTGCAGTCAGGGTTCTACTGGCCGACACTTTATAAAGATGCACAGGAATTTTACAAAAGCTGTGACAGGTGCCAGCGGACAGGTAACATCTCGAGGAGAAATGAGATGTCACTGCAGAATATTCTAGAAGTAGAAATCTTTGATGTTTGGGGGATTGATTTTATGGGACCTTTTCCATCTTCGTGTGGGAATCTTTACATCCTCCTAGCAGTGGACTATGTCTCCAAGTGGGTTGAAGCAATCGCAACTCAAAAGAATGATGCCAAGACGGTCCAAAAGTTTTTGCATAAAAACATTTTTTCTAGATTTGGCATCCCTAGGGCGATTATCAGTGATGAGGGGAGACATTTTGATAATAGGGTAATTGCTGCTGCCTTGAAGAAATATGGTGTCAAGCACAGGATCGCGACAGCATACCACCCACAGACCAATGGACAGGCTGAGATATCCAATAGGGAAGTAAAGAACATCCTTGAAAAGATGGTTAAACCAAATAGGAAAGATTGGTCTTTACTTCTGAATGATGCATTATGGGCATACCGGACAGCTTTCAAGACTCCATTGGGAATGTCTCCATTCCGACTGATTTATGGGAAAACCTGTCACTTGCCTGTCGAGATCGAACACAAAGCATATTGGGCAATTAAGGCAGTGAACATGGACTTGGATAAGGCCGGCCAGAAAAGGTTATTAGATCTGAACGAAATTGAAGAATTACGGACAATGGCCTACGATAATGCAAGGATTTACAAGGAAAAGACTAAGAAGTGGCATGACAAGAAGTTGCTGCCACGACAGTTCTGCTCAGGGCAGCTTGTGTTGTTGTTTAATTCTAGGTTGAAACTCTTTCCAGGGAAGCTCAAATCTAGATGGTCTGGCCCGTTCCAAGTGGTTCAAGTTTTTCCCCATGGTGCCATTACAATTCAATCATTAAAGGATGGGCACCAATTCAAAGTCAATGGACAACGCCTCAAGCACTATCAGGGGACTGAAGCCCCAGGAATACAGGAAGTGGTTACTTTAGATGATGCCCCACAAGGCATCACTAATTTAACCTAATTTTTATTTTTACTTATTTTATTATTATTAGGAAATTAGGTTTATTTTATTCGAATAATGTTTTGTTTTATAATTACAGTTTTTAGGAAATAAAGGAGTCAAGAAGAAAAGAAGAAGTGAGCCAAGCCCACCGCTCATCCACCAGCCAAATAAAGCCCATTTATGATAACCTGTCGTTTCGGTTGCCGCCGCAGACGGATAAGACAGGCTGTCAACAGACTGACACGGCAGACGCAGAAGCGTGCGGCAGACGCACAGCAGACGCATTAATACGTGTCAGACGCGTCAGACACGCTATATTCAATCTGCCGCCCCGTTATTCTCGCCTGCCGTTGCGGCATTAAATGGGCAGCTACTCGACCGCTATATAAACCCCTTCCCCTCTTCATTTTTCATCACTTCTGTTTTTTCTCTCTTGTTATTCTCTTCTAGTTTTATCTATTTTCTTTCTTTGTCAGCCCTTGCAACCAAAAATGTCTTCACGACAAACCCGTCAGAACGCTGCTGCCGCTTCTTCTTCAGCAGCAGCAGCCCCGTTCGCTAACAAGGAACTATGGGAGGAGCGGAGCTTCATCTATAACAGAGATGCCCCCCATATGGGACTCCGGCCGTTCATAATGAAGGCCATAACAGCACAACTTTGGGAGGACTTTGCCGAACAGCCGGCAGAGCTTAATGACACTCTGGTCAGGGAATTTTATGCGGCGATCGACAGCAAGACGGCGACATCTGTCACCGTCCGAGGAGTGACAGTTCCTTTCACCGCCAGCAGCATCAACCATGTATTCGGCCTCTTCTTTGGCCCTAATGATGATGCTCATCAACAATTTTGGGACACCCTCGACGCTGCCGGACATGATGCTGTAATGAAGGAGTTGACAGAAGCGGGAACGACATGGAGCACCAGTAAGAAGAACCCCCACTCTGTCAACAGGGGGCAGCTACTCCCTGAGGCAAAACTATGGAACGCTTTTATCAAAAAGCGTATCCTGCCCTCATCCCACCATACGACAGTCAACAGGCAGCGGTTGGCCCTCATCCACTCTATCATGCATGACAGGCCCATCAATGTGAGCAGATACATGAGGGACAGCATCCTCGATTGTGCTTTCCGCTCGGACTCACGACTATGCCTACCATCAACCATCACTGCCCTCTGCCGCTGTGCTGCCGTACCAGAGGAGCCATCCGACAAAATCAAGAAGGGCAGCGGCTGGACAGACAGCAACATCTCCAGCCTCATGGAGGTCGTAGCTGCAACTCCCATCAATGCCTTCGACCCAAACGCCCCTCCTGCTAATTCCGATGATGAACCGGCCACCGAACCTGCCCCAGAAGCTGCCACCAACACCGCTCCGACAGATCAGAACGCCCACATCCTTGCTGCCATCTTGAGGATAGAGGAGCGCCAGATGGGTTTAATGACTTTCATCCGTGACTTCTCCAATGCTACGGTAAATTTCATTACCAATACTTTGAATTTTACGGATGTCATTTTCCCCACCTTCCCCGCCCATTATTTCAATATCCCCTCCCCCACTCCCACACCACCTGTCTCTCCCCACGGAGAATCTGCCTCCTCCACACCATCCCCGACGGCAGCCGGCAGCCCATCGGCAGACACCTCCCCTCGAGGAACAAAGCGAGCTGCCACTGATGACAGCCCTCTTGTCCGGAGGAATTTGGATAGCGCATTCACACGAGTGAAACGTATTAAGCATGTGGCCGACAAAAGAAGGTTGTCCAAAGCCATCACGAGTGACAGCTGGGACAGCAGCAGCAGTTCCGATGTCCGACTAGTGGAGCAACCTGCCCTTCAACCTGCTGAAGAACCTGCCCCTCAACAGGCCGATGAACCTGTTGAGCAACCTGCTGTTGAACCTGTCCAGCCCCCTCCTCAGCGCAGGCGCCGCCATCAGATCCGCGTCAGCAGCAGCAGCGAGAGCAGCGCGTGAAAATTTAAGTCTTTATTTTCTCTTATTGCTGCCTGCCTTTATATTTTGTGACGTACTTTGTTCTTTTCTTTTTTCTATCTTTCTTTTATTTTCCATGGCATTTTGCATTGAGGGCAATGCAACCCTTGAGTTTGGGGGTGGCACCCTCCATATTAAAACTGTTGGCTTAAAACTGTGAAGTTAACTTACCTGTCATGACGGCTCTGTCGTGGCAGCATCCTTAGGACAGGTTAAGGAAAAGTTTAGAGCCTTTCTATAGTTCTGAAAACTTAAACACTTTTGTGACTGTTATACTGCTTAGATTTCTTTTAGCCAAACTAGAATAGGAAAACTTAGCACTTAGAGTAGAAAAGAGACTAGAATCTCAGGAAACCTAGAGGTGCCTACCACCGGCTCTAGGCAGATAACCAGAGAAAAACTTCTAGAGGTGCCTATCACCGGCTCTAGACAGTTAACTAGAGGTGCCTGAAATACTGGCTCTAGTAAAAGAGAAGAAGTTTGAAAAAAGGAAATAACTAGAGGTGCCCAATTCTGGCTCTAGTAAGAAAAAGAAAGAAAACAGTCTCGTAGGAAAAACTCTAAACAAGCTAAAGTCAATTATTCTAGTGAAACTAAGAGAGTCTTGGCATATAACTGTTCACAAGCATGCACACACTGCACGAGAGCTATAGGGAGATTCCGGACAGATCCTAACCTTTCCGACAGGTTGCTGCCGCCATAGAGAATGAGCGACGGGTAAGGGACAGTTCACTGTTTGAAGGCCAACACAAAAAAATATTCATTTTTCTTTCTTCATTGCTTGAGGGCAAGCAAAAACTTGAGTTTGGGGGTGTGTTGAGTGTGTAAAAGTTCTATTATTTACACCCTTTTTAACCCATATTTCTGCTGCATTCAAGCATCATTGCATTGCATTTAGGTTAGTTTTCAATAAAACATCACAATTATATAAAAGGCACGGATTCTACTAAAAGATGGCTATTTTTGCAGGTATCTGTCATAGTAGAAGATGAAGGCAGGCGCAGGGCAGAGAAGCAGGAGAGCGGAACTGGACAAGCAGCCAAAGAAGACGAACCTGTCATGGACCTGTCGTGACAGCATGGTGACAGCAGATTTATGAAGAGGAAAAGTCAAGTGGACCGCGATAGATAGAGAAAAATCTGCTCGTCTGTCGTGTGAAAGCCAAATATTTTTCCAAGCCCCGGATCAAAAGATATGTCAAGCCAAAGCTCAAGGAGGAGAATTTCCATGAAACAAGGAGGCGGCTGGAAAGTAGGAGACTTTAGAGATTTAGTCTTTATTAGAATCTTACTTTTAATTAAAGTTGTAATCCTTGTTACCTTAGAATACTTGAGCCCAAAGCTTATATAAGGGCATAGTTTTGACCTAGGAGATATCATCCCTCATTCTACCCCATAACCGATAACCTAAACCCCCCCTACCGTCCACCTGTCACCGATATGTTCTAATTTCCCCCTAGGGCTACGGGTTGTTTTGTAAAGTAGTTGCAAGGGTTGCTTTGTTTTAGGATTTTTTTCAAGTTCAATAAAATAAACTTCAAGTTCTTTTATCTTGGTTCTAATATCTTGCAAGAGCATCGGGAGAGCATTGTGAGGTTATCCATTTACTTAGCATCGGGAGAGTTAAGTATACGAAAGAGATAAAAGCGCGTTCTCTAGTTCATAGTTGAACCATCTCGTGCCTAGGGATAGGGCGAGGTTAAGTGGCTAAGGAAGAATTCACACACATCGGTGTTCATCCTTCGATTCACGCCGGGAGGTATCATCAAAGACGTGATCATCGACAGACTTGTGCCTAGGGATAGGGCAAGTCAGATCTGGGATTCTTGCCAAGCTTGAAGTACGGAGTTGGTGTTTGCTGCCGCGACAGCCAACGGACAGCTGCCGCGACAGGTGCTGTCGGCGACAGGCGCGACGACAGAACTGGAGATCCTAAGCAATTCAATACCTGCACTACTGAGCAACTCAATACCAGCCCATTCTCTCTATCTTGATTTCTCAATCCTTTATTTTACGTTTTACCTTATTATTCTCGTGACAACTTTTAATTATTCCCTTTACTTTCGTGCAGTAAACAAGGTGAAGTCATTAGCCCAATCCCTGTGGAGACGATATCTGATACTTCGTATCACTTTACTACTTGCGTCGTGTACACTTACACTACAATTGCGATGGACTCTTTTACACGCAACAACTCGCGTACTGAGGAGGAGCATGAAGAGCATTTGAGGATTGTGCTGCAGGCTTTGTTGGAGAATCAGCTCTATGCTAAGCTGAGCAAGTGTGAGTTCTGGCTTAAGGAGGTGGTGTTTCTTGGGCATGTGGTCTCAGCTGAGGGGATTCGTGTTGATCCTCAGAAGATTGAGGCGGTGATGAATTGGAAAGTTCCTAAGTCTGTTCATGAGGTTTGTGGATGGTTTTTCCAAGATTGCTGCTCCTTTGACGAAGCTGTTGCAAAAGGATGTTAAGTATGAGTGGACGGAAGCGAGACAACATGCTTTTGAGAAGCTTAAGGCGGCTTTGACGCAAGCTCCTATCTTGATTCAGTCTGAATCAGGGAAAGAGTTTGTGGTTTACAGTGATGCATCCTATGTTGGTTTGGGGTGTGTGCTGATGCAGGAGGGTAAGGTGGTGGCTTATGCATCGTGGCAGTTGAAAGTGCATGAGCGCAATTACCCTACGCATGATATTGAGCTGGCTGCAGTGGTTTTTGCTCTGAAGATCTGGAGACATTATCTGTATGGTGAGAAGTGTACTGTGTACACAGATCACAAGAGTTTGAGGTATCTGATGTCTCAGAAGGAGTTGAATCTTAGGCAGCGGCATTGGTTAGAGTTGCTCAAGGATTATGATCTGACGATTGAGTATCATCCTGGAAAAGCTAATGTTGTTGCGGATGCCTTGAGTAGGAAAGTAGCTGTTGAGCTGAGGGCTATGTTTGCTAGCTTGAGCATATCGCAAGATGGTGGTCTTGTTGCTGAGTTGCAAGTGAAACCATCTTTGGTTCAGTTGATCAAGGATAAGCAGTTGCTGGATGATTCCTTGGTGTCTCATGTTCAGGATATCGCGGAGGGTAGACCTTCGGATTTCTGCTTTAATGATGATGGAGTGTTGTGTTTTTGGAGTCGGATAGTAGTGCCTGCTGATGCTGAGTTGAGGCGTGCTATTCTGACTGAAGGTCATAGTAGTCCCTTTGCTATGCACCCTGGTAGTACCAAGATGTATCGTGATCTTCGTGATGAGTACTATTGGGTGGGTTTGAAGAAGGATGTTGCGGAGTTTGTGAGCAAGTGTTTGGTGTGTCAGCGAGTTAAGGCTGAGCATCAGGTTCCTTCAGGGTTGTTGCAACCGTTGAAAATCCCTGAATGGAAGTGGGAAAGGGTTACCATGGATTTTGTATCTGGTTTACCTTTGTCTCCCTCGAAGAAGAATTCTGTTTGGGTGATTGTGGATCGCCTAACGAAGTGTGCGCATTTCCTGCCTGTGCATACCACGTTTTCTTTGGATAAGTTGGCAGAGCTGTACATTGCTGAGATTGTGCGGCTGCATGGTGTGCCTAAGTCGATTGTGTCGGATAGGGATCCGAGGTTCACATCGCGTTTCTGGCAGTGTTTGCATCAAGCTCTGGGTACAAGGTTGCATTTCAGTACATCCTATCATCCTCAGTCGGATTGTCAGTCTGAGCGAGTTATCCAGATTTTGGAGGATATGTTGAGGTGCTGCGTGATTGAGTTTCAGGGTTCTTGGGAGAAGCATCTGCCTTTGGTTGAGTTTGCTTATAACAACAGTTATCAGGCAAGTATACAGATGGCACCTTATGAGGGTTTGTACGGGAGGAAGTGTAGGACTCCTCTTTGTTGGGCTGAAACTGGTCAAAAGTTGGTTTCGATGCCGGCTTTGTTGAAAGGGACCACAGAGAAGGTAAAGCTCATTTGTGAGCGGTTGAAGGCTGCCTCTGATCGGCAAAAGTCTTACGCGGATTTGAAGCGTAAAGAGATTGAGTATGCGGTGGGTGACCGTGTGTTCTTGAAGGTTTCGCCTTGGAAGAAGGTGATGAGGTTTGGCCGGAAGGGTAAGTTGAGCCCTAGGTACATTGGACCATACGAGGTGGTTGAGCGTGTGGGTCCTGTTGCGTACAAGCTGAGGTTACCTCAGGAGTTGGAGAAGATTCATGATGTGTTCCATGTTTCTATGCTCCGGAAGTATAGATCTGATCCTTCGCATGTGATGCCTGTGGAGGAAGTGGTTTTGAATCCGGATTTGACCTATGATGAAGAACCGGTGAAGGTTCTGGATTCGGATAGCAAGGTTCTTCGTGGCAAGACCATTGAGTTGGTGAAGGTGCTGTGGAAGCATCGAGGTGTTGAGGAAGCCACGTGGGAGCGGAAGGAAGACATGTTGAGGCAGTTTCCTTATCTCTTTCCTTCAGGTAAATTTCGGGGACGAAATTTCTTAAGGGGGGGAGAGTTGTAACGCCCCGGTTTTGGGCTTAGAAGTTTTGGGCGTTGACCGGTTTGGTCAAAATGCTGTTCGAATCTAAAAGGGTGAATTTAGGAAAGCCTAGTTCGGGTTGCATTAAAATTATGGAAAAATGTTCTAAAATCATCTTTTAATATAATTAAGTGAACTGTGAAGTCAATTTTGGAAAATGAGTTTTGGAAGGGTGACATTTTGGCTAGTGACCAAAATGTAATTTTTGAAAGTTTTGTGACTGTTTTAGAAAGGGTTGGAACTTTGAATCTTTAAGGAGCTATTATTCCAAAAGTAGTTTCTCCAGATTTTTCTAAGATATTTTAAGCTATATTCTGATTTTTAAAACATATCAAAAGAGGAGGGAAAGCCATTTTGGCCATTTTGATAACTAACTTCCTATTTTCTTTTCTCTCATTTTCTCTCAACCCAAACACTTTCTTTCCAGAGAATTGTTTCTGATTTTCTCACCTAAATCTCTCCTTTCAACTCTCTTTTGATTCCTAATCATCATATCTACAAAACCTCATCATTTGCTACTTGATTCATCAAGGTTTTTGATTCCAAAAAGAGGAGAAACTCAAGTTTGGAGGTAAGAACGTCCTTCTCCTCTAAACTATCAGTTCTTTACTGAAATTCCTAAGTTTTCAATCCTTAATTGATGTTTTATTAAAGGCTTTTAAGTTGTGAAATGGATCTTGGCTTATAATGCAAGATTTGGTGATTTTTGATGATTTTCGTTTGATCTGTTAAATCTGTGATTTGAGATGTGTTTTTGATGTTATTTGAACTCTAAATTGATAAGGAATTGAGTTTTGATTGATGCAATCCCGGATAGGTTGGGTTTCCTAAGTTTAGCTTGTGATTCTTGATTGTTTTTGAGGTGATCTTGTGGATCTGGTGTTGCTGGAGGTATAAGGATGTTGTTAGGTTCTTTTTAGATGTTAAATGATGTTAAAGGATGTTAGGTTTTGATGGTTGATGGCTGGGCTTTGTTGAGAAGTGGTTTGGATGCATTTTCGGTTGTGTTTGGTGGCCGAAAATGGAGTGGGGATGAGAGCAGCGAGTTTAGGTGCTTTCATTGAGGATATTAATGCATGATGATGCATTAATCTACTGTTTTGATGTGTTAAAACAGGGGAGTCATCTTTGGATCCAAGTGGTGGTGATCCGGAGGCTTGATTTGGTGCTTCGGCTAGAGGCGAAGTGGAATCGGTGAGTGAAATTGGGTTTTCGGCTTTGAAACCAATGTCTTGGGAGCTTAGTTTAAGTCTAAACAACTTTGCTAAGCTCAAGTGTAAGTTTTCGGAAATACTCTCTAGTGGTGGCCATGATTTGATTGTTGTGCAATGTGGTTTATTGCATGTTTTAAACTCTGTTTTGAAAGCATGATTTAGCATGGTTAATGCTGTTTTTGTAAGCCATATGTTGAAGGAAGCTCAAGGTAAGAGTTCCTTGTTTTTGAGCATTGATTAAATGTGGTTTGATGCTTTTAAATGCATGATGAATATGGCTTGGTTTAATGCTTTAAAACAGTGGATAAATTGATGATAATGATGTATATTGGCAAGTGATGTTTTGCAAAGGTTAAGGTCACTAAGGTGGTTAAAAGTCCTTGAGTGAGCCTTGTTTACTTAAGAACATCAAGGTGGTTAAAAGTCCTTGGATGATTCTTGCTACGGACACAAAGGTGGTTAAAAGTCCTTGTGTGGTCCTTTCCATGGTGTTTAAAAGTCCATGGGGCCAAGGTGTTTAAAAGTCCTTGGGGCCAAGGTGTTTAAAAGTCCTTGGGGTGAAACTTGATACAGACACAAAGGTGGTTAAAAGTCCTTGTGTGGTCCTTTCCATGGTGGTTAAAAGTCCATGGGCCAAGGTGTTTAAAAGTCCTTGGGGCCAAGGTGTTTAAAAGTCCTTGGGGTGAAAGTTGATGAACTTGTTTTTAAAGAAATGGAACTTATCACTTGTGGCCAATATGACATGTTATGATATGAAGCATGAGATGCATGTTTAAGTATGCTTTTGAGCATGTGTAAATGATGATTTGAAGCATGATTTATAAAGTGTTTTATAAATGCATTATTGAATGGTTTTATTGAGCATTCCTCACTAAGCTTTTGCTTACGCTCTCTCTTTGTTTTCTCAAATCAATAATGCAGAACATTAAAGTACTTTGAGGGCAGCAAGGAAGGCAAGCATTCAAGTGGAAGTAAAGCTCAAAGTATGGAAGGTTTTCTTAAGTACATTTAGCTTTTGGTAATTTGGCAATGGGGGACCTATGTGTATGTTTTGGGAGATGTTTTGAACTCCCTAAGTATATTGAATGTTGTTGAGAATGCTGGTTTTTGTGGTTGGCCATTATATGCTTGAATTGGAAGTTTATGCTTGAATGGTTGCTTGTGTAGGAAGCATGCCTATAGATTTGGGGTTTTTCACATATGTTGATGTTTTGATGAATTGTTGATGCAAGTATGTCTCATATATGTTGAATCGCATGTTGGTAAAGTTTGGTGGCATTTGGAGCATGATTGGATGTTTAATTGCATGTTTAAGTATGCATTTTGGGGTAATCTGTGCAGGGTGTTCCGGAACAGTACCTACCGTTTCGGAACGGGTGCCTTAAACAAGCCCAGGCGTCCGAAACGGGAGGGACCGTTCCGAAACGGTTGGCTACTGTCAGCCCGTGTTGCAGTACGCGTTGCGGAACGGCCCTGCGTTTCGAAACGGGCTCTGCCTGTTTCGGAACGGGTGACCGTTAGGGGCTGACATTGGCAGTTAAATGTTTTGAATTGTTTGCATTTTGGTCCTGAATCTTGTTTGTGCAATTGTATGAGTTTGGGAAGTCCTTTTGAGCTGAAAATTTCACAGAGAAGCATGAAACCTGATTAATTTCAAGTTGGTAACTTTAATTTGGGTTAAGTCCTTATATATATCAGAAATTACAATTTGGTCCCTAAAGTTGTAATTTGTAAAATTGGATCCCTGTTTGATCTCTGATGTTTATGATCTTTGAGTATGCTGTTGTATGATCATATCTAAGGATTAATATGCATCTAGTCAAGTTTAAAAAGAAAAAAAAGGGTCGTTAATCAAGGTTGACTTTCGGGTTGACTTTGGTTTTCCCCGTGTGACTCTCTTAATTCGGGTCAACCGTCTAGGCCGGGTTAAGGGGGTTACACTTATTCTATCTTCAAATTTGGGTTGAGTGTTGTACTTCAAGGGACAAAATTGTATTTGAGAGATATACTTCTTGTCCAATTTCTTCTTTGTTTATTTGTGAGGGTTTGGTCAAATTTTGGGTAGAAAATTTGACCGGTTGTGTAAAGGTTACCTCCTAAGCCTTGAAAAGGGGAAGAACAAATAGTGAATTGTTGAAATCCTTAGTGGTAGCTAAGGTAGTAGATGTAGAGTTCATTTGGAACTTGAACCACTCTAAAATCCTTTGTTCTTCATTTTTAATTGCTCATTCACTCCTACAAAGTTTTAAAATCCCAATTCACCCCTCTTGGTCTTGATCATTCAATCGATCCACTCAACAGATTACCTTCAGGTTCTTTTACGACCAGAGTTGCTGCACTAGGACTCACAATCTTTCCAAACAGTTTCTGAAGGTCTGCAATTTGTTCTGGAGTAAAACTAGTGAAACTGGAGGTAACAGCAAAGTTGGACTTAGCATCTCGAGAAGATTTTGGCTTCCAATCAACATGTTTTTCATGAAGTTTCCAGCACTTTTCCTTAGAGTGACCCGGTTTCTTACAGTGATCACACCAGGGCCTTCCCTTCTTAGTTGGACCAGAACTTGTTTGAGTGATCAGTGCAGACCCTTCAGGTGGAGAGGAATCATGAAGCATCAATGTGCGCCTGCTTTCTCCCTTCTTTACCGTGGAAAAAACTTCTCGGATAGAGGGAAGAGGGGACTGGCCAAGGATACGACCACGAACTTTATCTAGTTCTTTGTTCAACCTATGAAAAAATTAAAAAATTCTTCTCTGGATGGTAATCTTTTTGTATAAGGCAGCATCAGTCGGTGTCTCCCAATCATTATGTTCAAAAAGATCAATTTGTTGCCAAAGAGCATTTAGAGTATTATAGTAGAGAGTTATTGGCATGGCTTCTTGTTTGAGAGCAGAAGCTTGTCCTTCGATCCCATATAATTCTGAGATGTTGTCGGTGCTGGAATATGTCTCCTAGACAGCCTCCCAGATTTCAGCAGCTGTTGTGTAGAGTAGGAAGTTTCTGCCGACACTGGGGACCATGGAATTGAGAAGTCAGGACATCACACGGTTGTTTTCTTGCATCCATGTCGCATATCCAGCATCAACAGTAGGTTGTTCAATTTCTCCAGTGAGATAGCCCAATTTTTCTCGCCCCGAAATATAAATTTTGACAGATTAAGACCATTCCAAATAATTATTACCAGTCAATCTATGACAGGAAATAGTGAGACTAGAAGAGTCATTGAGATCGTCAAAACCATAAACAAATCCTGGTGGAGAGGTGATATCGGAGGTTGAAAAAGAAGAAGCAGCCATCAAGAGAAAAGAGTTTGGGAGTTAGGAATCGACTAGGGTTGAGGAATCGAAACCCAATCTGATACCATGTAGAAAGAATAGAAAACAGAAAGCTTTTTCTGTTATTTCACGTTGAAAAAGATACAACATAAGACTCCTTTTTAAGAGTCTTTTAGGAGTTAAACTAGGATAAGGACTCCTAGTACTACAAAACTTCTAACTCTTACAAGACTTAGGACTCTTTAGGAGTTTTAATCCTAATCTATTTACATAATATAATAAGTGTAGTTAACTACTAAATCTTAGGAATTTAATCCTAAATTATTTACAATCGACAATATCCTACAGTCTTAGTATTTGTTCTGTTTTTCATTTATGTACGGGTAATTATGAATCCATGTACAAACGCTTGTGAAAATTCTGTTTATATAAGTACTTTAGTTTTGAGGTTTAAGGATTTTGTTTAAGGTCTAGTGTTTATGGGTTTAAGTGTATGAGTTTTGAATGTAAGGGTTGTGGTTAGAATTTAGGGCTTAGTGTTAAAATTTAGGGTTTATATGTTATAACCTAAATCATTAACTGCATTATCCTAAACGTAAGCTTTAATCTCTAAACCATAAAGTTTAACCCTAAACTCTAAATACTAACTATTAACCCTAAATTTTAACCACAAACCTTAAATTTTAAACCCCTTATACTTAAACTCTTACATCAAGTTCATAAACCCTAAAACTAAGGCACTTGTAGAAATTTTTTGTTTTCACCGCCGGTGCATGAAATATTTTCACGTATGTATATATTAAAAGAGTAACTTTGATATATAATGTTGTGCAATCATATGTCTTTCTATTTTAGAGGTTAGAGATTTAGTTTAGGCTTTAGAGGTTAGGAATTTAGTTTAGACTTTATGATTTAAAGTTTTAAGATTAAAAATTTAGATTTAAATTTCATTTAAGGATTTATATTCAATATAAAAATTGTAAAAGAAGAAAAGTTTCTAGAAGAGATTTGTTTTAGAGTTTAGGATTTAATTTAGGTTTTAGAGTTTACGAGTTTAGGTTTAAAGGTTAAGAATTCAGGGTCAGCGGCTAAAATTTAGCGCTTTTATTTGTCTAAAATTAAACATATATATTATAAAGTTTTATAAATTTCAGGATTAGTTATTAAAAGTATATAAAATTATGTATAAAATTAAAATATATGTTATAATTTTTTTTGAATATATACGTTATATTTTTTTTGAATATATACGTTATAAATCTTTAAAAATTAAGGAATTATAATCAATATATAAAATTATTTATAAAACTAAAAGAAAAACATTTTACTGAACTAGTTTCTTTGACATGTCTATTTTTCATTATTAATAATTATTTGTATCTATGTAAAGAAAATTTAAATGTATAAAATATTTTTAAAAATGAAGAATTTCAAATCATAATTTGAGTAGTTTTTTTTTTATCATAATCATAAAATTTGAGTAGTTGGTGTTTATCAAACATAAGATCAACATTTCATTAAAAATGAAAAAAAAAACAAATTTATATTTCCTTTTTTTATAATTTCTAATCTCAAAAATATTTATATTTTAAACTATATTCATAAGCTTTTAACATTAAAAATTGTATCAGGAACAGAATTAATATTTAGTTAACAAAGCACGAGCTGAAAAAGGTAGAATTAGGAAAGGGGTAGCAAATCAAAATAAAAAAAATCCCCAAATTAAAGGTTTGAATCAGATGAGAAGTACGGCGGCTCACAGAAACGCGGGTCTTCATCAACCAACTGCATCACTTGGATTGGAGCATCTTCCACCTTTGATGGCCTCTTAACATACGAAGAGGAAGTCCTTAGATTTTAGTTACCTCAGCCGTTGAAATTAATTCAGTATTCCACTCCCTGCCGTTTGCACTTATGATATTATAATAAATTTAACACCTTATATTTTTCTTTAATCTTTACTGCCATTTGATTAAAAATGCCAAGTTAATTGATGTTTTTTTCCATAAGAAAGTGTGTTATTATCTTCATTTAAAGGGTAAAATATCTAAACCATCACTTAATTTTACTCTCTAACCTATTTTGATCACTAAATTTTTAGGACGATCAATTTACTCACTGAATTTTTAACATTGTGTTTTTTTATTACTCTTCCGTTAAATGTTAAAAGTTCGGTGAATGAATTGATCGTTTTGAGAGTTCAATAATCAAAATAAGTCTGAAAACAAAGTTGAGTGATGATTTAAGTATTTTACCCCATTCAAATAACCAACAAGACTAAAAAAGTTGAAGAATCGTTCTTTCTCTTTATGATATTGCTGACTTTACAGCACTTATGCTTTTCTATTTGTAGCAACATACAAGAGAAATAATTTCCAAAACTTTAGATACGGCTTGAGACATAGCCTAATACTAATAGTATTCGGGTGTGTTCGGGTACAATAGGTTTAGAGTGCAGCTAAAAGACATCAAATTTCAAAATTCGTCTAAGTACTTAAAATATTAGATTTTTTGATAATGTTTTAGGTTTTTTTGTGTGATTTTTGACAAATTTTGAAACTTTTTTTATAACTTTTATAACATTTTAAGTTACTAATTTCTTTTTTGACTTTTAAAATTTATTGTAAAAAATTAATTTAAAATGTTATCAAAAAATTTAACATTTTAAGTTTAAAATTTATCGTCTTTTAGTCTTAAATTAGACGGTCGTAGTTTAGGCTCCTCCCGAGTAATGAGTATTCACTTTCTGCTGATGATCCAGAGATTTACTCTTTACTCTTCCAGCTAATAGCAGACTTGCCCAATAACTTGACATATCCTGTAAATTCTAAACGTCTGGAAGCTAGGCAAGCTGCTTATTATAGAACAAAATAATTGGTCAAGAAATATTATTATTTTACAAAACCTCTTATATTATTATGTAAACTTAATTATTAAGTAATATTTATTTTTGAACAAGTTTTATTTAACGGAGGGAAAGAAAGAATTTACTCTTAGTTAGTTGTGAGGAAAGTATCAACTAAGAGTTTTAATCACTTACTCTAGAGATTGTTGACAACTATCAAGTAATATTGAACCATTTAAATTATAATAAATTACCCACTTTTTCACTTCTCCATTTTCTCTTAGGCAGTTACAAAATTTTTTCAAGTTCTTCTTCTTCATCGTTTTTCTTTACCGGCGGCGGCCTTTGGCAGTTCTGCTGGACCTGTACATAAATAAAATTCATCTTTTTCGATGAATGTTTCGTTTTTTCAAGTTTGTTTCTTGTTTTTCGTCTACTTTGTCGAATTCTTTTTCAAATCTGCTTTTATGGCAGTTTTTTTGTCTGCTTGGTGGCAATTCTTTCGTCTGCTTTTTAGCAGTTCTTGTCTGTCTTCATGACAGTAGTCTGTCTTTTGACAGTTACGCGTTCGAGTGACGAGTATCAACGAGCGCTTTTCAACGAAAGAGGCCGTTCTATACATGTTATGATTCCCTTTGGTGGTTGTGCCGACATCCCAAGATCAAGTAGCGGAAGAATTTTTGCTATATTCAAAGAGCACTCAAGGCAAAGTATAGTTTTTTCTGAATTTTTATTTCAGAAGATTTCTTCTGACAGTGTTAGGTTTGGTATGTTCAACGTCTTTCACACCTTTATATTTTTGTTGTTTTGTTCAGCACTATATTTATATTGTAAAAGATGTGAGTCATTTGTATTCCTTTCGCTGTTGAATAGAATCCAGATTCTAATATATATATCGATGAATTACCGTATACTTTTTTGATAAAGGAATTACCGTATACTTTAATAATAAATCAAATTTTAATACATAATATATGACTGTTTAAAATTTAAATAATTTAAAATTTCAAAAAAAATATATTGAAACAGAAAATGAGTAAAATATTTATATAACCGATAAACTCTACTTAATCCCCTGAATTCTTCGACTGCATCCTTTGATGCAGTTTTGTTGTTTGAATTTCGTTGTGCAATCGCATCGAAATGGGACCCCGAGGCTTATATTTGATATGGTAATATCTAGGAAATCTCTCAATTAGTCAATTAGACGTGGGTATAGGGATGTAATTGGGTCGAGTCGGGTTTTTGATTAATCTGCACTTACATAAAAATTTAACACTTTAATTTAAACCTAATTCGGCTCAATATTTTATGATGTTTTAGCGACTTGAACCGAACTTGAATTTTAGGGTAAAAATTTGAACCCAACTCGACTTGACTTAAATAAAAAATTATAAATTTTCATTGTTTTTCGATAAAATAGGGAGCTAATTGATAAAAATACAAATAGAGATGGAACATTATAATAATTATTTCATTTTTATTAGATAAAATATGGAGATAATTGAAATATATATATATATAAAGAGAGGGACATTGTAGCAATTATACCTAAATATTTAGAATAAAATTAAACTATTATTTCGGATCGGGTCGGGTATTTTTCACCTTAAACCTATATCCGACCCGACTCGAACTCATCCTAAAAAATCAGTCATGAACCCGACCCGAACCCAAAATTTTCTTTAAAATATCCGACCCTATAGGATCAGGTCGGGTTGAAACCCGTCGGGTATGGGTCAAATGGCCATCCCTACGTGGGTCTAATATATGTAAATTTTAAATTATTTAAATTCAAATTGTAAATCTTTTTTAAATTAATTTTATTTTTACTTGTAAATTATTGGTATTTGAATTCGAATCAAAATTAGTATTCGCCAGATATTCGAATCCATAAAAAACATTTCAAAATTTTAAATCAAATGTTGAATATATGAATCCGTTAAAAGTTGGATGACCCTGCAAACGAGGGTTGTGTGCAATGGTAAGACACATTACTCTCCCAAGTAAAGAACTTGCATTTGAACCTTGAAGATAACATTGTTAAAAGGGAGAGTCTACGAATCTCGAACATAAACTATAAAATGGACATATATTATACTAAAAAAAATTGGATGGCCAATGTTTAAATCCACTCTGAAACAAAAATATTCTCTTTGTTGTAATCCAGAATTGGATTCGAATGTGTATACATAAGTAACGCATATTTGGATAATGGATGTATGAGACTGTTTATATGTGTCCTTCTAAATCTGCAACGGATAATAATTTTAAGATCTAAATTCACAGTTTATTAAAATTTATAAAAATTAGATCGAATATACACAAGTATTCAAACTTACGTCCCTAATTAGATTAATGTCTCAAATTCTCAATCGATAAAACTTGGAAGTAGCTTCTGATTTCTCCTCTTAGAAAAACAGAAAAGTCAGTGCGACTGGCGTTTTATATGTATTCAGATTTCAGTGTGACCATTCCTTCTATCCTTCCTCTTTCATGGAAAATCCTAACAAAGCTATTTTTCTTTTTGTGTTTTGGTCAATTGGAATAGTCCACTTTATTTTCATTATTTTAAACTTTGAAAGATTCCCAAATTTTTATTAGTTTCACCACACGTCTTCCCCTATACCGATTCCTCCCTCTTCACAGTTTCAAAAAATGAAGCATACACTCCCTTCAATCTCCTTCATCCACTTACTGCTCTTCGTCCACCTCCCGATATCATACACCCAAGAGAATGCAAATTTTATGCAGTGTTTTGATCCTTTCCCTTGCGGAAACGTACAGAACCTCGTGTTTCCATTTTGGAGGGAGGGCAGCAGCCCCGAATTCTGTCAAGCTCAAGGCTTTGGGTTGACCAAATGTGAGGAGGACGATCCGCCTCTCATAAGTATCGGCGGCCATGAATTCCGATTGGTTTCCGTCAACCAATCCGGTTATAGCATGACAATCGCTAGAGGCGATTTGTGGGAAACAATTTGTCCTCCACCTCCCATCAGTAACATAACTCTGGGATACCCTTTCCTTGGATTCTCTCCAACAAATCGAAACTTTACTTTCTTTTATGGTTGCGACTCATCAGTAGCACCACCACGCGGAGGCGGACCCATGACTGAGTGCACCCAATGGTCAAATTCTTTCTATGCTGATGATATAGATGACGGAAGTTCTTATCAACAGTTTCGCCAGCTTTGTCGTGGCGGCGCTATCCAAGTTCAGATTAACCAGAGCAATTTCGAGCAACTCCGAAGAGAAGCGGAAAATTTAGGATCTGTGAGATGGAGACTAGGATTTGATGTGGTATATGATCTGCCCGATGTTTTCTGTGGGAAACTTTGGGTACCCAGATTCGAACACCATAGTTAGGGTTGTATGTTTTCAGATATCGAATCAGATTAAATTTAGAAAATTGAATATTCGATATTTTAAATAAGGAAAATAATGATTTATAATCATATATACCTTTTCAGATCGAATAATCAGATTTAAACATATGACTTGATGAAGAGGAGGTGGATTTAAAACGACAATATACTGCGCTTTGATTGAGATAATGGTGTATCCAAATTCCAATGGGACGTAAATGGGTGGAGTGGTATTTTAGAAGGGCCAAACTTAAAATCTAAAGACTCATTACTTTTTTCTTCAAATTTGAGATAAATTGAAACTTAACCATTATGATCCATATTCAATTCGATTATATGATTTTTTTTTAGATTAAATTATTGAATAAAAAATTAAGTTGCTTAGATGGATTTTTTTTTACCCAAGGCTGAATGGCTTCGTCCCTGCCCTAAGCCTAAGTTTTATATTCAAACAAAAGAAAACGAAAAGTGTGAACTGATAAATTCCACCCACTTGTTTTTTTAATGCAAAGACTCAATTGAGATGTGAAGTTAATATATAGTTTACGAAAGTTCATGTCATTATGTCTATTTCTCAAATGTCTTTGCGAAATTTAAATTATGTTATTTGTCACTAGCCAAAAATAGTGGTCAATATTAAACTAAATAAGTTTATTTCCCATTTTATCTAATTCTTTAATGTGTGTTTGACTGTTTGTTTTTAAGTTACAGTAACTATGTTATATTAGTGGGTCTAATTATACTTTTAAACTCTCTAATATGCTAAAATTTAAAATTTAACCCCTCTACTTTAATCAACACAATTTGATTCTTCTACTTTTTATAATATTGTTATTAGGCGCAAAACGATAACATGAGGATTTACTTAAATATAGCTTTAGGATTTTTTTTCAAATATATGGTACTTCTCATTTTAATATTTTAAATATTACATTTGTTACAGTACTTTAGAAGTCGGATTCAGCTGAATCCGACTATGAACAGTATTTTTTCCCCAGAAAAAATCCAACAATGCCCAAAGTCGTCGGAGCCTCTTAAACCTGTCTTTAGGAGTATTTTTGAGATTTTCAGCCTAAAGTATTGTTCAAAGTCGGAGTCACTTAAAGCAGCCTTTAAAGTATTGTAGCAATTGCACTATTTCGAGGAAAAAAGAGGAAGAATCATACCTCGGATAAAAACAAACTCTAAAACAATATTTATGAATTTCCTCCCATCACTAATTGCTATAAAAATGATGACATGGCTTATTTACCGATTTTAAATGATGCAGATAAGATCAAGAGCGTGTGAAAATTTAGACGTCTATGTTCAACCAATAATAAGTTTAGATGTACCAATAAGTGTTAGATCCATTGGTAAGACACGTTGCATCTCAAAAGATGATGCAAGTGTCAACAATCAGTTGGTTTAGCAGGATGAGACGCTAAGTCCATTAAGCAATGTCGGAGGTTTAAATCATGGCGTTATGAATGAAGAAAATTGAGTTGTAAGGATCATCTTCATAATCGACCTCTGCAAAATCTGGTCTAAATTAATCGGTCAATAGATATGATACCGGTAGTTATACAAAAAAAAAGAGGATTCAAATTTGCACCATAAAGACGACATTGTTGAGAGTGAGAATGCTAAACCCTGAACCTAAACAATAAACCATAAATGAATAATATAAAAAAAACAAGTTAAACCGAATGCTTAAAATTGACTCAATTTAACAACTAAGAATATTATCCATTTGAACCTATTGATAAAATAATAAAATAAAGAGATCAAATTATATCGAATTATAGTAAAAATGATCAAATCGCATATTTCAATTTATATAAAGACAAACCCTAAAACTCGTAATTAGTGATTATTACGTAATACATAAATTTATGTTGAAATCCTATAATCAATCTGATCAGATATGTTCATATTGTTATCTTCTATGCAAAGACGAAGTCAAAATTTAATATTGATAAGAGAAACATAAATATTTTAAAACAGAGAGCAATTCATAAATAAACTAATTTAAAAAATATATATAGAGGGGACAATGGCTCCTCCCCACCCCATATAACCTCATCCCTGTTTGTATGAGTTATAATTCTAACATTTACCTTAAAAATATAATAATCTCTACTAAATAAAAAAATAAACCTATATTTATTTTCTTCGGGATAGAATAAACCTAAGTTTATTAAAATTGGTCAACTCAAAACTACAATTAAATCATAAAAAGCGACGATGATGTTTCGCTTTTATAAAAATATTAATGTATATATAAAATAATTTGAAGTAGTACTTAAATTATTTATAATTCTCTACAAGTTTTTTAATTAAGGAAATCATATGCTTAAGTAAGTTCGTAGTTATATCATCTTAGTTATTATAACAATAATAATATCAATTAAATTAAGAGTTTAGTTGACTCCTGAAAATATTATATAAAGTTCATAAGTAACCAAGCAATTATGAAATCAATGTTTTGTTTTGAAAGGTGAGTAAATTGGATCACATTCGAAAATGTTCATATTTTTATTTGACTAGAAAAAAATTCAAATAAAGATTAAATGGTATAATATGAGTCGAATAACTAGAATGCCTATAGAACTTCATTTCTATTTTTTAAAAATAAATTTTCTCTTTTTGTAATGTAGTCTCTCAATTTTGTATTTTATTCAATTTAGTTACTTGGTTGCAACTCTTTGCAAATTCTTTCTTTCCATCAACCCTGTAGAACTAATGTTTTGATATAATATTTGAAAAATGTTTTGGACTAATTTGAAAAGAATTTAAAACTTGTTTTTAAGTCCAAACAACTTGAAATTATGTTTGAGGTATTTTAAGAGGTTTTTGGCAAAAATTTTTCATGTTTTTAATAGCCAAACTTGTGTTTTCAAAGTACCCGTACTGATACGGTCTTACCCGTATCGATACCTTTTTTCCCCAGTTTGGCCACTGTCAAAATCCGTATCGATACAGGCCTTTTCCGTACCGATACGGATCGAGATCGTTTCGATACGCCTAGTCAGCGTACTGATCCCCCTTCAACCAACCTCAACGGCTATTTCCCAATGGCCATTCAAAAGTGAACCCGTACCGATACGCCTAGGCTGGCAAGAGCCTAACGGCTAGTTTCTGATGAAGGTCGTACCGATACCGTTCCACGCGTATCGATACGAATAGCTGCAGAACAACATTTATGAAGGGAAATAAAGTCCTCAACGGCTCCAATATGATCCCAACGGCTAGTAACGGCTACAAACTCATTTGGGAGTATTAAAGGGACCTCCAAGCATCAAGAGAAGGCTAATGCTCATATTGTCAAACATCAAATGATCAAGAAATTGTCTTAGTGCTTAATTTGTCATTTCTTGTATAGACAAACACTAGTGAGCCAAAATTGTCAAATTTGCTCAAGTGTTTTAGGTTTTGGGTGAGTGCTTAATTGTGCAAACAAACACCTATTAGAGGGTTTTAAGTTTGCTTATTGTTTCTCTTTGTAAAAGAGGGTTTCAATCAAGGCTTTGGGTAGAAAGCTTGATTGTGTATAAGGGTTACCTCCTAAGCCTAGAAAAGGGGACGAATCAATAGTGGATTGATTGAGAAATCCTTAGTGGGGAGCTAAGGTAGTGGATGTAGACCTTGGTTAGAAGGTTGAACCACTATAATTCATTGTGTCTATTATCTTTTTAGCTTCCTAAACCCTAACACCCAAATATCCACCTCTCCACCACTTGGTGAGCAACATTGGTTGATCGAATCGAGCCCCACACACCTCAACAATTGGTATCAGAGCTTGGCTCAATCAAAGGGGATTCACATCCTATTGAGAAGATCCGGCAAGCTCGATCACTATTTCATCAACCGGCTCAAATGGCACAATCAATCGACAAACCGCCTTTCTTTGACGGAACCCACTATGCCCATTGGAAGACAAAGATGAAGTTCTTCATCAAATCTAGAGATTACAAGCTATGAGATATAGTTGAAGATGGTATGTTCGTGCCTCAAAAAAGCAAAGCGGAGTGGAGTGCCGACGATCGCTAGAAGATGGAGCTTAATTGCAAAGCCTTGCACATCTTGTTTTGTGCTTTTGGCCCAACCATCTATGAGAAGATGTCTTCTTGTGAGAGTGCCAATGAGGTATGTGACAAGCTTGAAGTCACATACGAGGGAACCGATGAAGTCAAGGAGACTAAAATTGGGCTCCTAACCTTAGAGTATGAGAACTTCAAGATGGATCCGGAAGAGAGCATCGAGAAGATGTTTGATAGGTTCTCCACCATCACAAATGGTCTTAAAGGTTATGGAGAAGCCATCCCGGAAGAAAAGCTTGTCCGAAAGCTCATATACTCACTTCCCGAGTCATGGGACTCAAAGAGGACCGCCATCATCGAAGCCAAAAATTTGAAGACTTTGAAGCTTTATGAACTCATGGGGTCACTCTTTACTCATCAAATCATGAAGAAGAACAAGGAGGATGAGAAGAAGAGGGAAGAAATTAGAGCTATGGGAGAGAAGAAAATCAAAGGGCTTGGCATCAATGCAAGTGCCATGGCTCTCAAATCCTCCACTTGCCATCATGTCTACTCAAGTGAAGAGGAGGATGAAGATGAAGAGATAGTTCACCTCTTCAAGAAGTGTGCCCCCTTCATGAAGAAAGCTTTGAGAGAGCTTGAACGAGAACCCAAGAGAAAGGAAAGGGCAAGCACTTCAAGCCATAAGAAGAAGGCACGTGTGGCTACTTGGAGTGATGAGGACTCCACCGACGATGAACAAGCCAACCTTTGCCTTATGGCCATCGAAGAAGATTCAAGGGTAACTTCTAATTCATCTACTTCATGTTCCTATTCCTTTGATGAATTACAAGATGCCTATGATGATTTGGTTTTAGATTTCAAAAGCCACATTTTGAAAAACAACAAATTGATTTCAAAGTTAAAAATTCAAAATGATTTGCTTTCTAAAACCAAACTTGAACTTGAAGCAAAACTTGAAGAGTTTGAATTAAAATGTTTTGATTTACAAAAATTGCTTCAAAAAGTTCAAGAAGAAAAAGGATTTGATTTCCAAAGAGCTAGAAAAGAAAAACAATTTTGGAAAATCAAATTTCTATGTTAGACAATCTAGTGCCCCTAGATTTATTAAAGGAAAATGTTTTAGAAGTGTTTGGGTCCCAAAAGGACTAACCACTTCAATTAAAAAGGATGACATTGAAAAATGGATTCCTAAGGGGACTAAAATTTGTGCTACTAATGTTCATGGATCCAAAGCAATTTGGATACCAAAAATTACTTGATTGTCTATTGCTAGGTGTGATGGAGACGTTCAACAAGTCAAACATTGAGGGGGAGCTCCATGCACACAAGGAAGAACACTTGAAGAAGGAAGGCTTCACATCCTCCCTTGGGTTCAAGTGTTGGTAAAAATCTAGTTGCTTTTGATTTTATTCGTTTTACTTTCTTTTTTGTCAACTAGATGATCATATATGTTGGACTAACATTTTTGATGATGCTTTGAGTAAGGGGGAGCCATTTTAAAACCAAATTCTTATTTTTGTCAATCTTTACCTCCATTGTTATTTTGATCTTAATATTTTTAAATTCTTTTTGATATAACAAAAAGGGGAGAAATGGTTTGAAAAATTGAATTTTTAAATGAATAAGGGGGAGCTTTATTTGATTTCATATCTTTAATCTCTTATTCACATTTTTAAAGTTAAAGGGGGAGAATCCCAAACAATTTTTCAAGTTAGTTTTATTATATCAAAAAGGGGGAGATTGTAGAACTAATGTTTTGATATAATATTTGAAAAATGTTTTGGACTAATTTGAAAAGAATTTAAAACTTGTTTTTAAGTCCAAACAACTTGAAATTATGTTTGAGGTATTTTAAGAGGTTTTTGGTAAAGATTTTTCATGTTTTTAATAGTCAAACTTGTGTTTTCAAAGTACCCGTACCGATACGGTCTTACCCGTATCGATACCTTTTTGCCCCAGTTTGGCCACTGTCAAAATCCGTATCGATACAGGCCTTTGTCGTACCGATACGGATCGGGATCGTTTCGATACGCCTAGTCAGCGTACCGATCCCCCTTCAACCAACCTCAACGGCTATTTCCCAACGGCCATTCAAAAGTGAACCCGTACCGATACGCCCTCAAGCGTATCGATACGCCTAGGCTGGCAAGAGCCCAACGGCTAGTTTCTGATGAAGGCCGTACCAATACCGTTCCACGCGTATCGATACGGATAGCTGCAGAACATTATTTATGAAGGGAAATAAATTCCTCAACGGCTCCAATATGATCACAACAGCTAGTAACGGCTACAAACTCATTTGGGAGTATTAAAGGGACCTCCAAGCATCAAGAGAAGGCTAATGCTCATATTGTCAAACATCAAATGATCAAGAAATTGTCTTAGTGCTTAATTTGTCATTTCTTGTATAGACAAACACTAGTGAGCCAAAATTGTCAAATTTGCTCAAGTGTTTTAGGTTTTGGGTGAGTGCTTAATTGTGCAAACAAACACTTATTAGAGGGTTTTAAGTTTTCTTATTGTTTCTCTTTGTAAAAGATGGTTTCAATCAAGGCTTTGGGTAGAAAGCTTGATTGTGTATAAGGTTACATCCTAAGCCTAGAAAAGGGGACGAATCAATAGTGGATTGATTGAGAAATCCTTAGTGGGGAGCTAAGGTAGTGGATGTAGACCTTGGTTAGAAGGTTGAACCACTATAATTCATTGTGTCTATTATCTTTTTAGCTTCCTAAACCCTAACACCCAAATATCCACCTCTCCACCACTTGGTGAGCAACATTGGTTGATCGAATCGAGCCCCACACATCTCAACAAACCCCTTGACTACTTTATACTTCTATCAATGTTTTTCCATCTTAAAATCCCTTATTTTTAAAAACTAATATTATAAATATATTATATAATTTTAGATGATATTTGATTTATTAAACAACATTACTAAAATATTATTTTTTTAAGGAAGAGGAGCCTTGATAAACCCCCCCTTCAAAACCAAGACAAAGCATAAGCTCAATTTTGAACATTTGTAAGAGGAAAAGAGTGTCTAAGAAAATTTACTAACATAATTTTATATGTATTAACCGGAAAATAATATTATAAAATATGAAGAATATATATGTATATCGTGTATGGTTATAAAAAATAATAAATTATATATTTTAAAGGGTTAAAGAGAAATTTTGCCATAATTTTTTTTAATATTTAGTTGGGGGCATGCCCAACCACTAGCTATTTAGTTCAACTTGTTTTTATCGAATATAGAAAAGAATATATATTCTTTTACGTGAATAAATTAATATTTTAAAACAAAATAAAAGAAATTTTTTTATAAAAATATACATTTTCCTTTCCATCAACATGAAAAACTAATTTTCTCACCTTTTATTTAAAGAATTACATTCCATTATAGCAAAGGTTTGGTTCAATTTATTTGATTTCTTTTTTTCACTATTAATTTATTAAGTTTAAATTAATCAATTAATAAATTAAATATTAATAAATAAAATTACATCCTACAATAATTCTATAATAGCCAAACAAAGAGTAAAGCTTTTTTGTTCGAATCCTTACACTGTGTATTAAGAAAACTAAGTTGAAAAGATCATCATCATTTTGTGTTTCTGTAAAATTCGATTTAAATTATTCGGTTAATAAATAAGGTAGAAATGGTTAAAAATAAACTTCAGGGCTCGAACTTCTTTTCAATTCAAAAAAAAAGTGTGGCCAATTTGGCAGTTTTGCATTGCACGTGATCACGTGGTCATTGCATGTGGAGGATATATACCTCTGCGATCTATGTGCCTAATACAGTAGTACTGCCGATATATATTAATTCATTGAATTTTCATTAAAATTCATATATTAAATTATAGTTTTAAACGTTAAATTTTAGGATGAAAAAAATTACGAATTTTGAATATGAACAATAATTAGGAGTCGTAAGACTGTAAATATAATATTTATATAATTTTAGGGAATCTGAATTATAGTAATTTATGAACAGATGAAATTTCAATGTAGCTTCTGTGAGGCCTTGCGTTTCTCAATCAACCATGGTGCAAGTCAAAAGTCTACAGCCGTTCCTATGATCTCTTCCTTTTGTCTTTCATAGAAAATTCTAAGCAAGCCAGGTAATCTTCTTATTTATTCCTGGTCAAATCGGATAGTCCACTTTATTTTCATTTTTAAACTTTGAAAGATTCCCAAATTTTTATTAGTTTCACCACATGTCTTCCCCTATACCGATTCCTCCCTCTTCACAGTTTCAAAAAATGAAGCATACACTCCCTTCAATCTCCTTCATCCACTTACTGCTCTTCGTCCATCTCCCGATATCATACACCCAAGAGAATGCAAATTTTATGCAGTGTTTTGATCCTTTCCCTTGCGGAAACGTACAGAACCTCGTGTTTCCATTTTGGAGGGAGGGCAGCAGCCCTGAATTCTGTCAAGCTCAAGGCTTTGGGTTGACCAATTGTGAGGACGACGATCCGCCTCTCATAAGTATCGGCGGCCATGAATTCCGATTGGTTTCCGTCAACCAATCCGGTTATAGCATGACAATCGCTAGAGGCGATTTGTGGGAAACAATTTGTCCTCCACCTCCCATCAGTAACATAACTCTAGGATACCCTTTCCTTGGATTCTCTCCAACAAATCGAAACTTTACTTTCTTTTATGGTTGCGACTCATCAGTAGCACCACCACGCGGAGGCGGACCCATGACTGAGTGCACCCAATGGTCAAATTCTTTCTATGCTGATGATATAGATGACGGACGTTCTTATCAACAGTTTCGCCAGCTTTGTCGTGGCGGCGCTATCCAAGTTCAGATTAACCAGAGCAATTTCGAGCAACTCCGAAGAGAAGCGGAAAATTTAGGATCTGTGAGATGGAGGCTGGGATTTGATGTGGAATATGATCTGGCCGATATTTTCTGTGGGAAATGCAACCGATACAAAGGTTGGTGCGATGACCTGAGTCCACCTGAATATATTCCAATGTGCAGAAAGCCCGGTACGCACAATCTCTTAAACCCCGCTTCAATTTGATTGCTAAAATCTGTAGAATTCATCAGTCCATCTGTTCTGTGAATAGTGTTGTGTTGTCTCGTTTAATTTTTCGGTCCACATTGTACAACTCAAAAGTGGCAGCCAACCGTAGGGTCAAACCTCGTATCTTCTAATAGTGTTAGGCTCGAGCTATTCTCCATTATTATTTCCTTTCATCCATAACTATTTAATTTAAGCGCATACTCATAAATGACCACTACATTATAGATTTGGTCTTAATCTGACCACTATATTCTTAATTGAAGCAATTAGACCTTTCAACTATTAAAATAGACTCGATGTGAATATTGTATAATTACACATTTAATCACGTGTCACCTAATTGAAGAAGAAAAATAAAAAATTACACTACTTGCCACCGATAGGAATTAAACCTAGGTAAGCTTTGTGTAAGGAGGATGAGCCTACCACTAAGTCAAGTGCAGTTTTGTGAGATATATATATATATATATATATATATATATATATATATATGTTAATTTGTTGTTAATATTAGAAAAAAAAATAATTATGGATTAAAAGAAACCGAACATGACACACTTCAAAATCATAAAAACATTTAAATTACTAAAACAAATCTAATAATTAAAATTAAAGTTGACACACTGAGTCCATTTTTAAACTAAATTTAATATGTTTTTTCTTTCCACAATTTTTCTTATAATTTTACCTTTATAATCATTGAATTATTTTTCAAATTTAATTAATAATTTTGTATTTTATTAAAAAAAATATTTTAATTTATTATATAAGTGAAATTATATTAAAAACATCAAAAATATATAAAAAAATTCATTTAAAAGAAAATCTAAACTCACGAATATGATTCAAATGAACTGGTATAATTTTAAAAATTTGAGTTTTTAATATAATTTCATATATAATAATAATTTAGATACATTTTGTTAATAAATATTGAAATTATTAGTTAACTTAAAAAATCAATCCTTTCATTATATACATGAAATTATAAAAATAAATGTGGAAAAAAATTATATTTTTTGGTAATATGCATGTCTGTTTTATGGTCCATGTTCGGGGTGCGAGGCTGCCCCTCCTAACAATGTTGCAGATTTCTTTCAACAATTTTGGCATATCGTTGGGAATGAGGTTGTTGTTTATTGTATGGATGTTATTCGTGGTTACACCTCAATGGCTTCTATTAATCACACTCACATTGTTTTAATGCCGAAAGTGAATAGCCCAGAAACATGGCCCAGTTTCGACCTATAAGCCTCTGCAATGTTCTTTATAAGATTGTCTCTAAGGTGTTGGCGAATAGGCTTCAACCGATCCTCCATTTCTGTATTGATGAGGCCCAGAGTGCCTTTGTCCCAGACTATCTCATCACGGATAATATTATTGCGGCGTATGAAACGTTACACTCTTTTAAGAAGAAGAAAACTTGTCGTAAAGGCTCTTTCGCACTCAAGCTTGACATGAGTAAAGCTTATGATCAAGTGGAGTGGTGCTTCATTGAGGGTGTGCTTCGAAAGGTGGGTTTTGCTGAAATCTTGATTATGCATATTTTGGACTGTATCTCTTCGGTATCCTATTCTGTGGTGATAAATGGTGTTGTAAGCGACAGATTCTATCCTTCGAGACGTTTACGTCAAGGGGATCCGTTGAGTCCCTATATTTTCTTGGTATGTAGTGAAGGCCTCTCCTCGCTCTTACGTCAAGCATCTTCTACGGGTTTGATTATGGGAGCTAGAATCACAAGGAGTGCACCCTTGCTGACACACATTTTATTCGTCGATAATAGTCTCATTTTTGGAGAATCATCTGTGGATGATGCCAACAATACGAAAGCGCTTTTACAATACTATGGGGATTGCTCAGGTCAGGTAATAAATTATGACAAGTCAGGTATCTTTTTCAGCTCAAATGTTTCAGCCAATTTAAAGACTGATATCTGCAATATTTTGGGAGTTGAAAGTACCGAGAATCCTAAAATGCATCTTGGTTTACCGAAGATTCTTGGGCGTCATAAGGCCCTTGCTTTTAACCAATTGAGGATTAATTTTGAGAATCGGGTTCAGAGTGGGAGTGTTCGAGACCTCTCAATGGGTGGCAAGGAGGTATTTATCAAATTCGTTCTTCAGGCTATTCCTCTTTTTGCAATGTCTTGTTTTTTGTTGCCTATGTCTTTTTGTAAACAATTAAAGGCCATAGCTGCAAGGTATTGGTGGCAAAAATCAGGTACTAAACGTGGCATTCATTAGTGTACATGGGTTGAACTATGTAAGTCTAAGGAGGAAGGTGGTATGGGTTTTAGAGATTTCGAGAAGTTTAACATTGCCCTCTTAGCTAAGCAAGGTTGAAGGTTGATAAAAAAACCCTGATTCCTTAGTTGCTCGTCTTCTCTGTGCCAAGTATTACCCTCAAAGAGACTTTGCAACTGTATCGTTAGGGTCTTATCCCTCTCTAATTTGGCGTAGTGTTTGGAGTTCTAGGGGTTTACTTGAAAAATGACTATGTTGGAAAATGGGGACGGGAACATCAGTCTCTATATGGAATGATTTCTGGCTCCCACAACTGCCTCTACAGCGGATTTCATCCCCTCTAGTGCAGAATGTATATCGGGTTTCGGACCTTATGCGCACAAATGGGCAAGGTTGGAATAGTCAGTTGGTGAGTTCCATCTTTTCTTCTACTGAATCTGGTATAATTCTTGATATCCCTCTCCCGTCGGTTCCTCAAAATGATATGCTGACTTGGCTTGGAGAGAAATTAGGGATTTACTTCGTTCGAAGTGGTTATGGGCTACTTTCTATGCCTTCCATAAAGACTGATCAGGCTGATCCTATCTTATCTTCGTGTTGGAAACTAAGGTGCCCTTCTAAAGTAAAAATCCATCTTTGGAAATGTATACAAAACTGTCTACCTACTAAGCACAATTTGGTCATCAACCGTACTATTTTTTACTCTACATGTCCAAGGTGCAGTTTGGGGATGGAAGATATTAATCACTTTAGTCATTCATGATATTTCGCAGTTTCAGTCTGGAATAAGCTTGGTTTTCAATGGATGGTGAATGCAAATGCATTGGATTTTAATGAATGGCTTTCATGGATGTTTCGCAATTACTCAGTTCAACAAAAAATAACTATAGCAATCATAATGTGGGCACTTTGGTATTCAAGAAATAAATTGATTCATGAAGGGTGGAGACAAAGGGTCGAAGATGTTTTTACCTTCATTCGAAACTACCAAGAAGAGCTGCAAGCGGTCTGTTCTTTCGTGCATCATCCTCATACCCATGTTGTTGTCCGTTGGTTGCCACCGCCTCCCTGTTGTATCAAAATAAACGTGGATGTCAGTTTTTCTCCGGCTGTGAAGAAGTCTTGTTCAGGTATTATTGCTCGAAACGAATTGGGACAAATTATGAGCGCTGGTTATGTCATCCATTATCACATACCGTCGATTTTCTTCGCCGAGGCTACCGCAGTTCTCCAAGGTCTTCATTTCACGTTGGATATAGGTTTCTCGTCAATCATCATAGAAAGTGATTCAAGGTCAGTAATTTCAAAGATTATAGATCGGAAAGAGGATTTATCAAAGATTGGCTTCCTTACCCGTGAAGCTCGTATGGCAGTAAGCTCATTCATTTTCTGTCGATTCCGCTTCACGGATCGTTTGGGTAACAAACCGGCGCATGCACTAGCCGTCATGGGTCTCTACGATTCCATAGATCGTTATTGGATTGAGGAGGCAGCGTCCATGGTTCATCCTCTTGTCGATGAGGACAATTGTAACCTAGATCCTTCATAATTACTGCGTTCGTGCTCGTCTAATTTGGGGGTTTTAAGTTTCAACACCCCAATCTTCTTCTTCTACAGCTCAAGCTTATTCATTTCCATACAGTGGTTAGCTGCATAAGGCTTCGTCGGTTGCTCTCTCCTTTGAGCTTCTACTCCCCTGAGTTGGAGTTGCTCGATTTGGGGATTTTTCCCATTTTTGTTGCTTTATCCTTTAGTTCTGTTTTCTTTTGTTAGCACTTTATTTTTTGCTTTGTTCTCAGCGTGTCTTTTAAGTTTCTAATAATACGCAACCTGGCGTTCTTTTTCAAAAAAATGAACAGATATAGAAATTCATTAATTGAAAGAGTGGTTAAAAATGTTCATATTACGTTATCTTATGACATTTCCTCCCACTACTACTTCTTCCCTGTTGAAAATCTAACATGATAAATATAGATAAAACAAAAGCTAGAAGATTCAAGAAAAATAAAGCATACAAGGAAGCTTCATGACATGCTGGAAAAATCTAGAAAGCCTTAACAATTAAGGAAATGATGGCAGCCCCTCCATGAAGATCTAGAAACATACGACTCTCACTAGAAATATCTAGGATTAAACTATAATATTTTAATAGTACTAGCTATGTCGGTTTAGCAACACTATAAATAGGAGATGAATTGTAAGCTTGTATGTGAGAGAAACGAAAAACAAGTGAGTGTGTTTGCATAAGAAAACAAAGATTGTGTGTGAGAAAGAAAAAAAAGGTGTGTATTTACATCAGTAAAATAAAGTTGTCTTTTAGTTTGTGTCAATTATATTTGAGTTATATATTATACCGAGTATCCACCAACGCTTCCAACAAGTGGTATCAGAGTCAAGTTCGAGTTCAAGTTCACGTCACGAGAAGATAGAGCACATGATCCAACCACAAATTCCGAGATTGTCAAAGACAAATTATGGCAATTGGAGTATTCAAATGAAGGCGCTTCTCGGTTCGCAAGATTACTGGGATATTATTGTAAAAGGATACGAAGAACTGGAAAAGAAGTAGCGGAGGCAGCTTTGACCAATGAACAGAAAAGAGCACTAAGGGATGCTCGTAAAAGAGACCAAATGGCGTTGTATTTCATTTTTCAAGCTGTAGATGAATCTACCTTTGAAAAAATTGCAGAAGCAACACAGAAAGCATAGATAACTATGTTAACCGTGTGAAAGCTGTCGCAAATGAAATGAAAAGAAATGGCGAAGCGTTCGGCGAGGTCAGAGTGATGGAGAAAATTTTACGATCACTGTCACGTAAATTTGATTACGTGGTCGTTGCGATTGAAGAATCTAAAGATTTAACTCAAATGAGTATCGATGAGCTTGTGGGATCACTTCAAGCCCATGGGCAGAAAATGAAGCTGAATGAAGAGACCGAAAGTTTGGAGCAAGTTCTACAAAGCAAGTTGCACGTCAACGAAGGCGAAGCTAGTAGCAGATACACACGAGGCAGATGAAACTATGGTGGATATCGTGGAAGAGGAGCACGCGGGCGTGGCAGTCGATCATATGACGACAATCAAACAAGTGAAAATTACCCGTCACCAAACCATGGACGAGGATATAGAGGTTGAGGAAGAAGCACATATCAACAAAGAGATATATCTCAGGTACAATGTTATAATTACAACAAGTATGACCATTATAGTTACGAGTGTAGATCAGCTCCAAAGCATGAAGAAATAATTAATGTAGCAACAACTGAAGAAGAAAACACCGAAGAATCTCATGTATTCCTCACTCATAAAGGAAATGAAGAATCAAAAAAAATATTTGGTATCTCGGTAATTGTGCTAGTAATCATATGTGTGGTCGAAAGGAGTTTTTTTGTGGCATTAGATGAAACGATCCGTGGACGAGTAATTTTTGGTGACAACTCGCACATAGAGGTCAAAGGCAAGGGCAAAGTCATGATTACGCAGAAAAATGGAGAAAAGAAATACATATATGATGTTTACTATGTACCAGCTATGAAAAGCAACATCATCAGTCTTGGCCAGCTTCTAGAAAAGGGATATAAAGTGCATATGAAAAATCGTTCGCTTGCTATCAAAAATAATAATGGAGAATTAGTTGCTCAAGTCAATATGACGAAGAATCGTCTCTTCACTATTGACATCGAGTCTGGAGAAGTAAAGTGCATGAAGACTACAATCAAGGATGATTCATGGTTGTGGCACTTGAGGTATGTGCATCTTGGATTTTTTGGCTTGAAGTTATTGTCAAAAGCAAAGATGGTGAATGGATTGCCAAAAATCAATCCTCCAAATCAATTGTGTGAGGCCTACATCAAGGGAAAACAACACAAACAAAGCTTTGAAGTTGGCAAATCCTGGAGAGCAAGAAGACCATTGGAGATAGTCCACACTGACATAACCGGTCCTTTCGACATACCATCACTTGGAGGAAACATGTACTATCTTACTTTTATTGATGATTATAGCAGAAAATGTTGGGTATATTTTCTTAAACAAAAGTCAGAAGCATTGGATAAGCTCAAAGAATTCAAAGCAATGGTGAAAAAACAAAGCGGCCAATATTTAAAAATACTCAGATCTGACAGAGGAGGCGAGTATACAGTAAAGTTATTTGAAGATTTCTGCAAGGAGCATGGCATCATTCATCAGTTGACAGTTAGATACACGCCTCAACAAAATGGAGTTGCAAAAAGAAAGAACCGCATTATTCTCGACATGGCAAGGAGCGTGGTAAAGGGCAAGCATCTACCAAGAAATTTTTGGGCTAAAGCAGTTCGATATACAGTTTACCTATTAAATCGTTGCCCAACAAAGAGTGTGAGGAACATGACACCGAACGATGCATGGAGTGATAAAAAACCAGGAATTGGCCATCTCAAGATTTTTGGATGCAATGCATATGCCCACGTACCTGAGCAGATTAGAAAGAAGCTTGATGAAAGAGGAGAGCAGTGCATCTTTATTGGCTATGATGAACGAAGTAAGGCTTACAGACTATATAATCCTGTAACCAAGAAGTTGATAATCTCAAGAGATGTTGAGTTCGATGAAGCAGAACACTGGAGATGGAGCACCGAAAAAAAGAAAGTTGACGGCTTGTTTTCAAATAAGATCAAGATGATGACGACTTCATCAACCAAGATGAACAAGGTGATGATCAAGGTCCTCAACAAAATTTGACTGAATCGTCTTCATCAAGAAAAAAATATCGAAACAGAAAATCTTGAAGTAAAACCGACCAAAGTTCAAAGATCTACGAGGGAAAGAAGAGCACCGGAAAGGTACAAGGATTATCAAACTGAAAATATTTCACTTTTCTGTTTACTTGCAAGCAGTGATCCAATAACATACGAAGAAGCAATCGAAGATGACAAGTAGAAGAATGCTATGGAAGAAGAAATTGCATCTATAGAAAGAAATGATATGTGGGAGCTCACAAGTCTACCAGAAGGACATAATTCGATTGGAGTCAAGTGGGTGTACAAGACGAAGATCAATAAAGAAGGTCAAGTAGAGAAATACAATGTAAGACTAGTTTCCAAAGGCTACAAGCAAAGACAGGAAATAGAATTTGATGAAGTATTCGCTCTAGTAGCAAGGATCGACACTATCAGACTTCTTACAACAGTTGCAACACAAAACAAATGGAAGATTTATCAGATGGATGTGAAGTCAGCATTTCTAAATGGCTACCTAGAAGAAATTTATATCGAGCAACCACCCGGTTACATTAAACAAGGACATGAAGATAAGGTCTACCGTTTGAAGAAAGTCTTATATGGATTGAAGCAAGCATCAAGAGCATGGAACACAAGAATAGATGAATATTTTCAGAAGAATGAGTTCATAAAGAGTCCGTATGAACATACCTTATATACAAAGAAAAATGAAGATGGTGATATCATAATCGTGTGCTTATACGTGGACGACATGATCTTCACTAGAAACAACCTATGTATGTTTCATGATTTCAAGAAAGCTATGACCAAAGAATTTGAAATGACGGATATTGGCGAGATGTCATACTTTCTTGGAGTTGAGGTGAAGCAAATGGAAAAAGGAATTTTCTTATCCCAAAAGAATTACACGGAGCAAATCTTAAGCAAATTCAGAATGAAAGATTGCAAGACGGTAGCCACTCCAGCTGAAACATGCATGAAATTAAGTGTTGATTCAACAAGAGAACCAGTGAATCCAACGTTGTTCAAAAGCATCGTTGGAAGTTTAAGGTATCTAACTATCACACAACCAGACATAACATACAATGTAGGACTGGTAAGCAAATTCATGGAGAATCCAAAACAAGATCATTGGATTGTAGCAAAGAGAATTTTGAGATATGTCAAAGGTACATTGGATCATGGTTTATTCTATACACATTCACAAATGTCAAAGTTAGTCGGTTACTCCGATAGTGATTACAGGGGAGACATTAATGATCGGAAAAGAACATCTGGATATCTATTTTATATCGGCTCCGCAACATTTTCATGGTCATCAAAGAAGCAACAAACGGTAGCACTCTCGACATGTGAAGCAGAATACATAGCTGCTGCAGCATGCACCTGTCAAGCAATTTGGTTGGAAAATATTTTGGACGAGCTAAATTTTGCACAAGAAGGACCAACTACAATTTATGTCGACAACAAGTCCACCATATCTGTTGGGTTGTACGGAGCTCGATTCCTTCAACCGATCTTGCTCGCCAAGTGGTGGAGAAGTGGAATTTTGGGTGTAAGTGGTGTGGAAGCTAAAAAGATTAATGACACAAAGATTTATAGTGGTTCAACCTTCTAACCAAGGTCTACATCCACTACATTAGCTTCCCACTAAGGATTTCCAATCAATCCACTATTGATTCGTCCCCTTTTCTAGGCTTAGGAGGAAACCTTTATACACCGATCAAGCTTTCTACCCAAAGCCTTGATCAAACCCTCTTTACAAGAGAAAAGATAAGCAAACACAAATCCCTCTAATAGGTGTTTGTTTGCACAATTTAGCTCTCACCCAAAACCTAAAACACTTGAGGAAATTTAACAATTTTGGCTCACGAGTGTTTGTCTATACAAAGAAATGACAATTTAAGTACAAAGACAATTCTTGATCATTCATTGATTGACAATTGAAGCATTAACCATTACTTGATGCTTGGAGGTCCATTTTATACTCCTTAATGAGTTTGTAGCCGTTACTAGCCGTTGGGGTTGAATTGGAGCCGTTGAAGACTTTATTTCCCATCTTTAATGTTGTTCTGCAACCTTTCGTATCGATACGCGTGGACCCGTATCGGTACGGCCTTCATCACAAACTAGCCGTTGGGCTCTTGCCAGCCTAGGCGTATCGATACGCTTGAGGGGGTATCGGTACGGTATGACATTTAAAAGACCGTTGGGAAACTAGCCGTTGGGTTGTTAAAATGGGGATCGGTACGCTTACCAGGCGTATCGAAACGATCCCACTCCGTATCTTGTCGTTTCGATACGGGTTTTAGCAGTGACCAAACCTGGGCAAAAATGTATCGATACGGGTAAGACCGTATCGGTACGGACAGCTTAAAAAAACAAGTTTGGCTATTTAAAATCAATTAAAAATTTGCCAAAAACCTTTTAAGATCCCTCAAACATAAATTCAAGTTGTTTGGACTTAAAAATAAGTTTTGAATTCTTTTCAAATTAGTCCAACACATTTTTCAATTATTATATCAAAACATTATTTCTACAATCTCCCCCTTTTTGATATAATAAAACCAACTTGAAAAATTATTTGGGATTCTCCCCCTTTAAGTTTAAAAATGTGAATAAGAGATGAAAAACTTTGAAATCAACTAAAGCTCCCCCTTATTCTTTTGAAAATTCAATTTTTCAAATCATTTCTCCCCCTTTTTGTTATATCAAAAAGAATTCAAAATACTTTTAAGTTCAAAATAACAATAGAGGTAAAAAAAGACAAAATTAAGAATTTTGGTTTTAAAAATGGCTCCCCTTACTCAAAGCATCAATAAAATGTTAGTCCAACATATATGATCATCTAGTTGTATTAAATGAAAAATAAATCAAATAAAAGCAAAAACAACTAGATTTTACCAACACTTGAACCCAAGGGAGGATGTGAAGCCTTCCTTCTTCAAGTGTTCTTCCTTGTGTGCATGGAGCTCCCCCTCAAAGTGTGACTTGTTGATCAATCTCCATCACACCTATCAAAAGACAATCAAGTGATTTTTGGTATCCAAATTGCTTTGGATCCATAAACGTTAGTAGCACAAAATCTTGTCCCCTTAGGAATCCATTTTTCAATTTCATCCTTTTTAGTTGAAGTGGTTAGACCTTTTGGGACCCAAACACTTCTAAAACATTTTCCTTTTATAAATCTAGGGGCACTAGATTGTCTTACATAAAAGTTTGATTTTCCAAAATTATTTTTCTTTTCAAGCTCTTTGGAAATCAAATCTTTTTCTTCTTGAACTTTTTGAAGCAAATTTTGTAAATCAAAACATTTTAGTTCAAACTTTTCGAGTTGTGCTTCAAGTTCAAGTTTGGTTTTAGAAATCAAATCATTTTGAATTTTCAACTTTGAAATCAATTTATTGTTTTTCAAAATGTGATTTTTAAACTCTAAAACCAAATCATCGTAGGCATCTTGTAATTCATCAAAAGAGTAAGAACATGAAGTAGATGAATTTGAAGTTACCCTTGAATCTTCTTCGATGGCCATAAGGCAAAGGTTGGCTTGTTCATCGTCGATGGAGTCTTCATCACTCCAAGTAGCCACATATGCCTTCTTCTTATGGCTTGAAGTGCTTGCCCTCTTCTTTTTCATAGATTCTTGTTCAAGCTCGCTCAAGGCTTTCTTCATGAACATGGCACACTTCTTGAAGAGATGAACTATCTCTTCTTCTTCATCCTCCTCTTCACTTGAATCAACATGATGACAAGTGGAGGATTTAAGAGCAATGGCATTGGTGTTGATGCCAAGCCCTTTGAGCTTCTTCTCCCCCAAAGCTCTAATCTCTTCCTTCTTTGTTCTTCTTCATGATTTGGTGAGTGAGAAGAGACCCCATGAGCTCATCAAGCTTCAAAGTTTTTAGGTTCTTAGCTTCGATGATGGCGGTCCTCTTTGAGTCCCATGACTCGAGAAGTGAGTAGATGAGCTTTCAGACAAGCTTTTCTTTCGGGATGGCTTCTTCAAAACCTTTAAGTCCATTGGAGATGGTGGAGAACCGATCGAACATCTTCTCGATGTCCTCTTCCGAATCCATCTTAAAGTTCTCATACTCTAAGGTGAGGAGCCCAATCTTGGTCTCCTTAACTTCGTTGGTTCCCTCGTATGTGACTTCAAGCTTGTCTCATACCTCCTTGGCACTCTCACAAGAAGACATCTTCTCATAGATGGTTGGGCCAAAAGCACAAAAGAGGATGTGCAAGGCTTTGCAATTTAGCTTCATCTTTTTGCGATCTTCGACACTACATTCTGCTTTGCTTCGTTGAGGTACGAACGGACCATCTTCAACTATGTCCCATAGCTTGTAATCTCTTGACTTGATGAAGAACTTCATCTTTGTCTTCCAATGAGCATAGTGAGTTCCGTCGAAGAAGGGCGGTTTGTCGATGGATTGCGCCATTGAGCCGGTTGTGTGAAATGATGATCGAGCTTGCGGGATCTTCTCAATAGGATTTTAATCCTCTTCAATTGAGCCAAGATCTGATACCAATTGTTGGGTTGTACGGGGCTCGATTCCTTCAACCGTTCTTTCCCGCCAAGTGGTGGAGAAGTGGAATTTTGGGTGTAAGGGGTGTGGAAGCTAAAAAGATTAATGACACAAAGATTTATAGTGGTTCAACCTTCTAACCAAGGTCTACATCCACTACTTTAGCTTCCCACTAAGGATTTCCAATCAATCCACTATTGATTCGTCCCCTTTTCTAGGCTTAGGAGGAAACCCTTATACACCGATCAAGCTTTCTACCCAAAGCCTTGATCAAACCCTCTTTACAAGAGAAAAGATAAGCAAACACAAATCCCTCTAATAAGTGTTTGTTTGCACAATTTAGCTCTCACCCAAAACCTAAAACACTTGAGCAAATTTAACAATTTTGGCTCACTAGTGTTTGTCTATACAAAGAAATGACAATTTAAGTACAAAGACAATTCTTGATCATTTGTTGATTGACAATTGAAGCATTAACCATTACTTGATGCTTGGAGGTCCATTTTATACTTCTTAATGAGTTTGTAGTCGTTACTAGCCGTTGGGGTTGAATTGGAGCCGTTGGAGATTTTATTTCTCATCTTTAATGTTGTTCTGCAGCCTTCCGTATCGATACGCATGGACCCATATCGGTACAACCTTCATCAGAAACTAGCCGTTGGGCTCTTGCCAGCCTAGGCGTATTGATATGCTTGAGGGCGTATCGGTACGGTATGACATTTAAAAGACCGTTGGGAAACTAGCCATTGGGGTTGTTAAAATGGGGATCGGTACGCTTACCAGGCGTATCGAAACGATCTCACTCCGTATCTTGCCGTTTCGATACGGGTTTTGGCAGTGACCAAACCTGGGCAAAAAGGTATCGATACGGGTAAGACCGTATCGGTACGGGCAGCTTAGAAAAACAAGTTTGGCTATTTAAAATCAATAAAAACTTTGCCAAAAACCTTTTAAAATCCCTCAAACATAAATTCAAGTTGTTTGGACTTAAAAATAAGTTTTGAATTCTTTTCAAATTAGTCAAACACATTTTTCAATTATTATATCAAAATATTATTTCTACAATATCCCTCGCAAAGAATCATGTCTCTCATAGCCGAAGCAAGCATATCGGTACAAAGTATCTCTCACAAGAGTAAGTGAAGAACAAAAATGTGGAGCTAGTCTATTACAGGACAGAAGATCAACTTGCAGATATTTTTACAAAACCGTTAAAAGTAGAAACATTTCAGAGACTAAAAGAAAAGCTTGGGATGAAGATTCAAGTTTGAGGGGGAGTTTTGAAAGTCAAACATGATAAATATAGATAAAACAAAAAGCTAGAAGATTCAAGAAAAATAAAGCATACAAGGAAGCTTCATGACATGCTGGAAAAATCTAGAAAGCCTTAACGGTTGAGGAAATGGTGGCCGCACCTCCATGAAGATCTAGAAACATACGACTTTCACTAGAAATATCTAGGATTAAACTATAACATTTTAATAGTACTAGCTATGTCGATTTAGCAACACTATAAATAGGAGATGAATTGTAAGCTTTTGTGTGAGTGAGAAACGAAAAGCAAGTGAGTGTGTTTGCATAAGAAAACTAAGAGTGTGCGCGAGAAAGGAAAAAAGGTGTGTATTTGCAGCAGCAAAATAAAGTTGTCTTTTAGTTTGTGTCAAGTATGAGTGTCCACCAAGGCTTCCAACATTCTCGCTTCTGGCTTATGCTATCCTTTATTGCTTTCTCCTCAAATGGATCCACAAGCGCTGAAAAATTTTAGATCATCTCCCTATGTAAGGGTCATCTTTTTGATCACCTTAGCAATGGCAACTGAAGCCCTGTCCGCCGACTCGCACTCTGAAGCTTGTATGCCTCGAAGCTGTGGTAATGGTCCCAATATAAGCTACCCTTTTTGGATTTTCGAAGAACAAAAATCGTTTTGTGGCTATCCGGACTTTGAGATCACCTGCAAAGAGAAAGATCCTATACTCAAAATTTCTGAGGAAACTTACATCATCAGAGATATATTTTACAACAACAATTCATTGCTTGTTGACGAGGATGATTATCCGGCTCCCCAAAAAATGTTAGTCTCGATCGAACTCCGTTTAGCCTTAGTCCTGATAATGCCAATCTTTCCTTTTTATACAATTGTGAGGGACAACCGAAGTACCACACATATCCAGTAAATTGTGCTAGCAATGCTTCTTTCCATTCCTTTGTTGTTTTCCACAATGAAGCTTTGGAGAACGCTAACTATTCGATCAAGTCATGCCGGACTCTGATCGAATCCCCCGTGTATGTCAACAATGATGTTAGTTTCGTCAGCTTATTAGGAATGAATTATACCGATGTTTTGAAGTTGGGGTTCGTTTTGAACTGGACTACACATAGTTGCAGCAAGTGTAAGAGAAGTGGAGGCCACTGCAGTCTCAGTTATACTCAGTGAATTCGTTTGCGTTTGCTCGGACGGACCATGTCCTAAGACCTGCAACGACGGTAACTGCACAGGGCATACATTCTAACTCTACCAATGCTTCCTTGCATTACTTCATGTTTTTTTTTTTTGTTGTTTATCTTCATTTTAGCTTCCCTTAATCAATTTTACTTGTGAGGTAAGTTATCAGTTACCATTCATTTGCACTGTTGCCTTGGCAGTGGCCACTAACTTCATAGGCAAGTTTAATATATAAGATTATCTTGAGTACCCTTAAATTGCTGGTAATTGACCCTTTTTCGAGATATATATAACTTCAATTTTCCCCTTCTTTTTTGTATTTCAGGTGGTGGTTTTAGCATGGAAAGAAAGCTAATCATTGGTAATATGATCCCCTGATCCTCCTCTGTTTCATTCTTAGACAGTTACTTGTTTCATGCATTTTTTTCTCCGAAATGATCGATCCGAAACACATGCAGGTTTATCTGCCGCTGCTGGTGGCATACTGATCGGTTGTATCAGCATTCTATGCTTTAGAAGAAGAATCTTGCGCATTAGAGCAGCAACCTTCCTTGGGAAATTCAGAAACAAAGATCAAGACATTGAGGCTTTCCTAAGAAACAATGGAACTTTAGCTCCTAAAAGATACACTTATTCAGACGTTAAGAGAATGACGGGCTCATTCAAAGAAAAGCTGGGAAAAGGAGGTTACGGATGCGTTTACAAAGGGAAGTTGCCGGACAACCATCTCGTTGCCGTGAAAGTGCTTAACACGGCCAAAGGCAACGGCCAAGAATTCATCAACGAGGTGGCTAGCATCAGTCGAACGTCTCATGTTAACATCGTCACCCTTCTAGGCTTTTGTTTGGAGGGTGGGAAAAGAGCCTTGATTTACGAGTTCATGTCGAATGGATCTTTGGAAAAATTCATCTACGAACAAAATACTCCGGAGGATGGTAGGCGGCTCTTGATAGTAGAAGACTTGTATCGAATCGCAATCGGGATAGCTCGCGGGCTTGAATACTTGCACCTTGGCTGCAACACTCGCATTTTGCATTTCGACATCAAGCCTCACAATATTCTTTTAGACGATGAATTTTGTCCAAAAATCTCCGATTTCGGGCTTGCGAAACTATGTTGCAAGGACAATAGTATCGTCTCGATGATGGAAGCTAGAGGGACGATTGGCTACATTGCTCCGGAAGTATTCTGCAGGAACATTGGAAGTGTTTCGCATAAATCGGATGTGTACAGCTATGGAATGATGATTCTTGAGATGGCCGGAGGAAGAAAGAACCTAGATGTCGGGGTACATCAGAGCAGTGAGATATATTTTCCTCATTGGATTCATCAAAAACTTGAGCAAGACAACATTGATCCGGAATTGCTGGGGCTTTTGAGTAAAGAAGAAGCAGAGATTGCAAGGAAGATGATAATTGTTGGCTTGTGGTGCATACAAACAAATCCTAAAGACAGGCCTTCCATAAGTAAGGTCAAAGAAATGTTAGAAAGCAAAGAAGCCTTGCATATTCCACCAAAGCCATAGTTATCTTGATCAGGATTTAAATAGTTATTTGTAACTGTAATTGTTATGTTTGTAATAATACCTGTTTTTTTAATTTACCATCATAATATTTACAATGACCATCATAACATCTGTTATGTTCACAACTGCGAACATATTTCTTTTTAAGCAGTTTAGCTCTTAACGCTTCATTTTGGACTAAAACCATCCTTCCGTGAATAAAAATCATTAGTCAACTAACAGTTAATGCCTTAAAATGGTATGTCAAACCTAATGACATTACATGGTAAAGTGACAATGCCTTATATAAAAAGGTGTTTGAGTTGACAGAATGACATATCTGTCAATAATAATTTTATAAAACTATAAAAATAAAAATTAATTTTTTGGTAATGTGTGATTTTGTCCAATCACCTTAAGATGCTTATTGTTAGTTAACTAATAATTTTCATCCATAGGTGAATTATTTTGGCTTAAAATAAAACATTGAGGGTTAAAATGCTTTAAAAAGAATATGGACCAAAATAATTATTCAGTCAAACATTAGACATATTTTTTGGTATTATGCCTAAAATTTAACGACTTTAGTTTCGGATGCAACTTGAACTACAAAGATTTTTACAAATAATTATTGTTAAAAATGAATTATTCAACCTAATTAGTGGTCCCAGTGAAAAAGAAGATGATGTTTATATTAAGATATTCGGGTTCGAATAATTTTGTCTGCAAAATTTATATGCGCCTTATTAAAGTATTAAGAAAAATATGAACAAATATTATCAAAAGGTTAAGAGTATTAAAAAAATAAAAATATAATTATTTTTAAAGCCAACTAATATTATTTATAAAATGTATTAAACTATAATTAAAATTTAAAAGTAGAATGTCCTTTTTCCTCTTAACTTTATCATATAGTCTTTTTAGCTCTTTGAATTTTTATTGCGTTATTTTTTGTCAAATTGACTTAAATGTACCGAACATTAACATTATTTTGTCCTCTTATTAAAATATTAATATTAACTATTTTTATCATTTTCTGCCATGTCATCTAAATATTAAAAACATATTTAAAATTGTAGAAAGAAAAATTGATATCAACATTTTAGTAAGGAAAAATTAAATAATTTTTTTACTTGATGATGTGACATAAAAAAATAAAATAATTGATGTCAGCTTAAAGATAGTGTTATTATTTGGTCACATTTGAGTCAATTATTTTAAAAAATAATAGAGTAAAAAGACACAATAACAATAAAAATTTAAAGACTAAAAAGACTAAACTGCGAAAGTTGGGAGGTCAAGTTGTGTATGAAGCTTAAAAGTTAATTACTAGAGATTCAAACTGCTATGCAGGAAAATACTCATAAAAGTATATTTATTTTTTTATTGCATACTTGCATTACCATAGTCCATAGGCAGTTAGACACTGAGAATTTCAAAAAAGAAACAAAGAATGAGCTCAAAAATTGAAATGCCTACCAACATGACCTTTTCATTCACGTCTTATCCTACATACATATTATCTGACAATATTTACATACATCTCATTTTACCATTCAATTTAGAAACTTGGTGCTGTGGAACTGCCATTACTAACCCATTTTATCATCACAGAATCTGGAGAAGGAGGCAAAGCTCCACTCTTCAACACCCCACCTTCCTCCTCTGCTCCAAACATATCCATTTCTCCCGCCTTTCCTTTCTTGTAATCCTCATTCTGTATTCCCATCAAACTCTCCCACACTTGTGTCATTGTTGGCCTCATGTCTTTCTCGTTTTGCAGGCACTGGAACGCCACCTCCGCCGCTCCCGTTATCCTTTTCCTAACCTTTTCATTCGATTCGAACCCGAGGGATGGATCCACCAGCTCGTGCAATGCTCCCATTTGAATCTTGTTGATCGCCATGTTCCACAGGTTAATCTCGTGGCGGTGCCTCGTGATGTCCACGGCCGGTTTCGATGATATTAGCTCGATCAGTACGACCCCGAAGCTGAATACGTCGCTCTTGCTAGTGAGCTGGTAGCATAGGTGATAGTCGGGATCGACGTAACCGGGTGTCCCTTGTGGAGCAGTGGAAACATGTGTAACATCGGTTGGAAAGAGTCGAGACAGTCCGAAATCTGCAACCTTAACATGAAAATCCTTGTCGAGGAGGATGTTGTTGGTTTTCACATCACGGTGAATGATGTCCGAAGCATGGAGATATCTCAATGCCTTTGCAGTCTCTATGGCTATCTCTAACCGGATGTTCCAAGAGAGTGCCCCGGGTTTAGCACGGTCACCGTGAAGATGGTCTGCAACGGTGCCATTCGAAACATATTCGTATACGAGCAAGAGTTCCCGACTGTGCCTAGAGGTACTTCCGTAAAGTGAGACGAGATTTTGATGGCGCAATTGAGTTAGGATATTAACTTCGTTCATGAATTGCTCAACTCTCTTGTAGTTGTTCTCGTACAAGCGTTTAACAGCAACAGCTCGACCGTCTCGAAGTTCACCTAGTTAAGAAAGATGGAAATGAAAATGATGGACTTTTCGACAAACCATTGATTCGAGTATAAAATTTTTCTTACCATAATATACAGTTCCGAAGCCTCCATCACCAAGTTCCCTATCGGAATCGAAATTGTTGGTAGCTTCTTCAAGTTCCTTATAGGTGAATACATGGACGCCAGCAAAGCTATCACCCTTCTCAGAATCAACCACCGATGAGCCGTCCAAAGAATTCCTGCTGGTTAGGAAAGACGATTTAAAGAACTCTTTACCGCGGCGACGACGTAGCAAGAAATAGAAGACAGCGCAGCTGATCAGTATGCCTCCAGCACCGGCACTGAAACCTGCATATGTTACAGATCGAAACTTCGTTTCATTTTGGTGGGAAAAAAATGCATGAAGCAACCAACTGTCTAAAAATGAAACGGAGGAGGATCAGGGGATCATATTACCGATGATCAGCTTCCTTTTCAAGCTAAAACCATTACCTGAAATACAAAAAGAACAAAAGGTTAAGTTACATACATACATACATCGAAAAAGGGTCAATACCAGCAGTTTAAAATTTAAGAGTACTCGAGATAATGTTATATACTAAACTTGCCTATGAAGTTAGTGGCCCCTGCTAAGGCAATAGTGCAAATGGAAGATAACTGATAACTTACCTCTCAAGTAAAATTGATTAAGGAAAGCTAAAATAAAGATAAATAACAAAAAAAAAAAACATGAAGAAGTAATGGAAGGAAACGTTGGTAGAGTTAGATTGTATGCCCTATGCAGTTACCGTCGTTGCAGGTCTTAGGATGAGGTCCGTCCGAGCAAAAGCAAACGAATTCATGAGAATAACCGAAACCGCAGCGGCCTCCACTTCTCTTACAGCCGCTGCAACTATGTGCAGTCCAGTTCAAAACGAACCCCAACTTCAAAACCTCGGTATAATTCATTCCTAATAAGCTAACGAAACTAACATCATTGCTGACATACACAGGGGATTCGATCAGAGTCCGGCATGACTTGATCGAATAGTTAGTGTTCTCCAAAGCTTCTTTGTGGAAAACAGCAAAGGAATCGAAAGAAGCATTGCTAGCACAACTTACTGGATAAGTATGGTACTTCGGTTGCCCCTCACAATCGTATAAAAAGGAAAGATTGTCATTATCAGGACTAAGGCTAAACGGAGTTCGATCGATACTAACATTTCGTTGGGGAGTCGGACAATCTTCCTCATGAACAACAGCATTGACAACAAGCAATGAATTGTTGTTGTAAAATATATCTCTGATGATGTAAGTCTCCTCAGAAATTTTGAGTATAGGATCTTTCTCTTTGCAGGTAATCTCGAAGTTCGGATAGCCACAAAACGATTCTTGTTCTTCGAAAATCCAAAAAGGGTAGCTTATATTGGGACCGTTACCACAGCTTCGAGGCATACAGGCTTCAAAGTGCGAGTCAGCGGACAGGGTTTCAGTTGCCATTGCAAAGGTGATCAAAAAGATGATCATCACATAGGGAAATGATCTAAAATTTTTCAGCTTTTGTGGATCCATTTGAGGAGAAAGCAATAAGGGATAGCATGAACCAGAAACGGGAAGAAGTAGTAGTAGTTGAAGGAAATTGTTTTCTTCTAGAGTAGATGGTATTTGAGCTTTTAATTTTTGAATTGATTGCCATTGTAGTTTGAAAAGGAAAACAAAACCAAAACAATAATCAAAGCAAAGGCAAAGTCATTGTTTGTTAGTGTACAATTTCCTACCTAGATTGACCATCCTATATTCAAATCAACGGTGTAGCTTTGCTTGATCTCATGCATCCATTTAAGGGAACTCTATGGGCCAATAAACTATGCATTTTTTCAAATGGTTTGGTGGATTCTAATTGCTTCAGTGGAAGCCAACTTATGCTTAAAACCCCACTATTAAATAAAAGAAATATTTATTCTCTGCAATCACAATAAATATTATTCAATTGATAATAAGAATTTAGGAAGATTTAAATATAATAAACTACCCTTTGTAGTTGGTTGAAAGGGAAATCTCATTGACATGAGAAAAATGTCTATACCTACCCATTATTAAATGGTGTAGAATAAGTTGAAAGGTGGCGGACTTCTTTATACATTAAATTAGTATAAAAAAAACAAAAAAGATTTTGGTGGTTGAACAGTAAAAGAAGAAGAAAGAAATGATCACTTTTGCCACACCTTTTGATTTCCATTCGATGTGGGGAATGAATGGGTGTAAAGCATTGGAAACATGTTTTTTTGCAGATTTGTGAAGCCAAGTGAGAAAGTTGAAGATTGCAGAGAAAAGGGAATTGGAAAAATCAAGGCAAAAGAGTTTGGTAATATTATTCAAGGCTGCTTTGTGAGACAATTGACTGATTCAAAAGTTGGACATTAATGTAACCTGCTGACGAAACCTGGTATGGGTTTTTAAGGTGGCCCCGCCATGAGACTAAACGTCAAAAAGATTGGATCATGTTAAGAGTTAAGACCAAAAGCTTGTCTGTTGTTGGCCATAAAAACCAGGTGTACAAAGAAGAAAAAAGGACTCCATTAATGGGTTTCCTCCAAGGAAAGGAAAGTCTCCATGTTTCTGAGGTAAAAGGAAGAAGATGGCATCCGTTTATGGCGAAAGTTTCTGAATCAAAGTCAATATATGGTTTTTTTTACTTTCTATTTTATTATCAAAGTTCGGAATTCGAGACTATTACTTCCAACAATATCATCAGGTAATATACAGTTCGAGTGCTACCGTTTCAAAGAAAAGTATAGAGTAGAAATTTTCATGGGATTGAAAGAGAGGTAGGTGGCTGCTGGAAGATTTATGGACGGTCGATAACGTTTCAAATATCTAAATCTAAATGCTAATTCATCTGCAACAGAGAATTGTTGCAAGACCAAGTCTAACTCCAATGTACTTGGTTTAATTTCACATGAATTCTTTATCTTTGTTCTTTTTATTATTACCCATCACTATGTGCCTAAATTAAGTTAATATTGTGAAGAATAAACTACAACCGTTAACTGTTATACTTTATTAGTTAATAATTGTTGAGGCTAAACAATTTCGATTAATTAAACTGTTAAAAATTATAGTTAATGATTAATCTATAGGTATTTTTTAAAAACTAAGTATGGGTTTTGTATTTAAAATCTGTATATTCAAGTATTTTTTCTGAAAATTTTATATAATATTTATCAGACAGATAGTTTCATTATTATCAAGAATATTGAACATGTGAAAACTTTTTATAATAAGTTATTGGTTTACTTGTACCGAGCCGTTAAGAAATGATTAACAACTAACTGTTAAAATTTTAGTGTTAGTTTTTTTAATGGTTAACAAAATTTAATAACAGCTATAACAGTTAACCGACCATTTAAATTAAACAGTACGGTTAACGAATACGAAGACCCCTAAATTAAGTATATATTAGAACTAATCTGTATTTTTCCTCTAATCACCTTTTTGGTATAAAAAATGCAAATTAGGCCAACATAAATTGGTTTGAAACTTTGAATGATTAAATACTCATTAATATTATGATAAGCATCTAAATTCAAATCTCACAAACCTATCAAAAAGAGAAAAGGTAGAACAGTGCAAACTAGTAATAGAAGCTGATATGCTAAAAAAAAAGCCTTATTTTTATGGTACTATGTGCTGCCAGACCTATGATGGTCCAAAAGACAAGCCCAAGAGGCCGAATGAAGAAGAATACGACAGAAGATCTTTATTAGGGTTCATTATTCGATTAAAATTAAAATAATTAATCAAATAAAAAATTAAATCAACTAATCAGTTGATAATTGAAGTGTTCGGTTGATTGACGATTAAATATTTTTTAAAGTTCGATTATAAGTTAATTCAGTTCAGAATCAATTAATTAACCTATATTTTAATATACAATTAATATATTATTAATTTTAAGCTCAAATTTCATCAATGAATCATAATATTTAAAACTCAATATCTATTTTTAATAAAAATATTAAAAATAACCTAAAATAAAAAAATCTAACAAAAAAAAAACTCATTTTTATCTTTCTATTTTTGAACAATTCCTACATATAGCAGAGGAAGGAAAAAATTGCTACTAATAAGTCTAAAATTTATAATCTAAGAGGAGAGGAAGATAATAATGAAAAATTTCTAAACAGTTGCTCTAAAGATCGTTGACGAGTCATTTTCATCTCTAACACTATTATAAAGTAAAATCAAGACCCCCCCTGCTTGGTTTTTCACTAACACCTAGCTGGGAGAGTTTGTAGGTTAATGTGCGAATTAGTATGCGATTCTTAGACGTGTAATTAGCATAACAAGTAAATAATTTATACTACGACCTAGGGTTAATGAGAAATGTCAATATCCCTAATCTTATTTAAGTTTTTAAATAAAAATATAATAAAAGTTTGGATAAATATCTTATACACAGGCAGTGGAAACTGAAAGTTTCCACAAGCGCATTAGTTTTATAGTATAGGGAGTTAATTTAGGGTATATGTTTTAGGGGTTTAGGTGTAGGGGGTTAGAATTTAGGGATAGTTGTTTCAATTTAAGGTTTAGGGTTATAATTTAAGGTTTATAGGTTAAAACTTAAATCTTCATCATATTACCTTAAAAATTAAACCCTAGGATATAAAGCCTAAATTATAATCCTAAACCTTAAATTGAAACATTTATCTCTAAATTCTAAACCCTTACACCTAAACCCTAAACTAACTCTATATACCCTAAAACTAAAGCGCTTGTGAAAATTTTCAGTTTCCACCGCCTGTGTATAGAAGGGAAAAATAATGGAGAGTGAATTATTATTTTACAAATAATTATGGATAGAAGGGAATAATAATGGAGAGTAGCTACTAGCTCGTGCAGCCTGACACTCTACCTATACAACAACGCGTTGGTTGGAAGTTACGGGGTTTGACCCTACGGTTGGCTGCCACTTTTGAGTTGTACAATGTGGACCGAAAAATTAAACGAGACAACACAACACTATTCACAGAACAGATGGACTGATGAATTCTACAGATTTTAGCAATCAAATTGAAGCGGGGTTTAAGAGATTGTGCGTACCGGGCTTTCTGCACATTGGAATATATTCAGGTGGACTCAGGTCATCGCACCAACCTTTGTATCGGTTGCATTTCCCACAGAAAATATCGGCCAGATCATATTCCACATCAAATCCCAGCCTCCATCTCACAGATCCTAAATTTTCCGCTTCTCTTCGGAGTTGCTCGAAATTGCTCTGGTTAATCTGAACTTGGATAGCGCCGCCACGACAAAGCTGGCGAAACTGTTGATAAGAACGTCCGTCATCTATATCATCAGCATAGAAAGAATTTGACCATTGGGTGCACTCAGTCATGGGTCCGCCTCCGCGTGGTGGTGCTACTGATGAGTCGCAACCATAAAAGAAAGTAAAGTTTCGATTTGTTGGAGAGAATCCAAGGAAAGGGTATCCTAGAGTTATGTTACTGATGGGAGGTGGAGGACAAATTGTTTCCCACAAATCGCCTCTAGCGATTGTCATGCTATAACCGGATTGGTTGACGGAAACCAATCGGAATTCATGGCCGCCGATACTTATGAGAGGCGGATCGTCGTCCTCACAATTGGTCAACCCAAAGCCTTGAGCTTGACAGAATTCAGGGCTGCTGCCCTCCCTCCAAAATGGAAACACGAGGTTCTGTACGTTTCCGCAAGGGAAAGGATCAAAACACTGCATAAAATTTGCATTCTCTTGGGTGTATGATATCGGGAGATGGACGAAGAGCAGTAAGTGGATGAAGGAGATTGAAGGGAGTGTATGCTTCATTTTTTGAAACTGTGAAGAGGGAGGAATCGGTATAGGGGAAGACATGTGGTGAAACTAATAAAAATTTGGGAATCTTTCAAAGTTTAAAAATGAAAATAAAGTGGACTATCCGATTTGACCAGGAATAAATAAGAAGATTACCTGGCTTGCTTAGAATTTTCTATGAAAGACAAAAGGAAGAGATCATAGGAACGGCTGTAGACTTTTGACTTGCACCATGGTTGATTGAGAAACGCAAGGCCTCACAGAAGCTACATTGAAATTTCATCTGTTCATAAATTACTATAATTCAGATTCCCTAAAATTATATAAATATTATATTTACAGTCTTACGACTCCTAATTATTGTTCATATTCAAAATTCGTAATTTTTTTCATCCTAAAATTTAACGTTTAAAACTATAATTTAATATATGAATTTTAATGAAAATTCAATGAATTAATATATATCGGCAGTACTACTGTATTAGGCACATAGATCGCAGAGGTATATATCCTCCACATGCAATGACCACGTGATCACGTGCAATGCAAAACTGCCAAATTGGCCACACTTTTTTTTTGAATTGAAAAGAAGTTCGAGCCCTGAAGTTTATTTTTAACCATTTCTACCTTATTTATTAACCGAATAATTTAAATCGAATTTTACAGAAACACAAAATGATGATGATCTTTTCAACTTAGTTTTCTTAATACACAGTGTAAGGATTCGAACAAAAAAGCTTTACTCTTTGTTTGGCTATTATAGAATTATTGTAGGATGTAATTTTATTTATTAATATTTAATTTATTAATTGATTAATTTAAACTTAATAAATTAATAGTGAAAAAAAGAAATCAAATAAATTGAACCAAACCTTTGCTATAATGGAATGTAATTCTTTAAATAAAAGGTGAGAAAATTAGTTTTTCATGTTGATGGAAAGGAAAATGTATATTTTTATAAAAAAATTTCTTTTATTTTGTTTTAAAATATTAATTTATTCACGTAAAAGAATATATATTCTTTTCTATATTCGATAAAAACAAGTTGAACTAAATAGCTAGTGGTTGGGCATGCCCCCAACTAAATATTAAAAAAAATTATGGCAAAATTTCTCTTTAACCCTTTAAAATATATAATTTATTATTAACGTCTAATTTTTTTTAAAAATGGCATCTCAATAAATAATTTTGAGTTCTGCCAATAACAACCTAAAATTAGAGGTGAGTATGCGATCGAGTCGAGTCAGAAAATTTTGAGTTAGTCAAGTTGACTAATTATATTTTATAATTCAAACTTTGTTTGTATTTTTTGAGTTAAGTTTATGAAATCTAGGTTGAGTTTAGTCGAGTTGTTTGAATTTTCTTCAAATTTAATTGTAAATATTTATAATATTAAGGTACTAATTAATTTCAATTTAAACAATTTTTATAACCATACACGATATACATATATATTCTTCATATTTTATAATATTATTTTCCGGTTAATACATATAAAATTATGTTAGTAAATTTTCTTAGACACTCTTTTCCTCTTACAAATGTTCAAAATTGAGCTTATGCTTTGTCTTGGTTTTGAAGGGGGGGTTTATCAAGGCTCCTCTTCCTTAAAAAAATAATATTTTAGTAATGTTGTTTAATAAATCAAATATCATCTAAAATTATATAATATATTTATAATATTAGTTTTTAAAAATAAGGGATTTTAAGATGGAAAAACATTGATAGAAGTATAAAGTAGTCAAGGGGTTTGTTGAGATGTGTGGGGCTCGATTCGATCAACCAATGTTGCTCACCAAGTGGTGGAGAGGTGGATATTTGGGTGTTAGGGTTTAGGAAGCTAAAAAGATAATAGACACAATGAATTATAGTGGTTCAACCTTCTAACCAAGGTCTACATCCACTACCTTAGCTCCCCACTAAGGATTTCTCAATCAATCCACTATTGATTCGTCCCCTTTTCTAGGCTTAGGATGTAACCTTATACACAATCAAGCTTTCTACCCAAAGCCTTGATTGAAACCATCTTTTACAAAGAGAAACAATAAGAAAACTTAAAACCCTCTAATAGGTGTTTGTTTGCACAATTAAGCACTCACCCAAAACCTAAAACACTTGAGCAAATTTGACAATTTTGGCTCACTAGTGTTTGTCTATACAAGAAATGACAAATTAAGCACTAAGACAATTTCTTGATCATTTGATGTTTGACAATATGAGCATTAGCCTTCTCTTGATGCTTGGAGGTCCCTTTAATACTCCCAAATGAGTTTGTAGCCGTTACTAGCTGTTGTGATCATATTGGAGCCGTTGAGGAATTTATTTCCCTTCATAAATGATGTTCTGCAGCTATCCGTATCGATACGCGTGGAACGGTATTGGTACGGCCTTCATCAGAAACTAGCCGTTGGGCTCTTGCCAGCCTAGGCGTATCGATACGCTTGAGGGCGTATCGGTACGGGTTCACTTTTGAATGGCCGTTGGGAAATAGCCGTTGAGGTTGGTTGAAGGGGGATCGGTACGCTGACTAGGCGTATCGAAACGATCCCGATCCGTATCGGTACGACAAAGGCCTGTATCGATACGGATTTTGACAGTGGCCAAACTGGGGCAAAAAGGTATCGATACGGGTAAGACCGTATCGGTACGGGTACTTTGAAAACACAAGTTTGACTATTAAAAACATGAAAAATCTTTACCAAAAACCTCTTAAAATACCTCAAACATAATTTCAAGTTGTTTGGACTTAAAAACAAGTTTTAAATTCTTTTCAAATTAGTCCAAAACATTTTTCAAATATTATATCAAAACATTAGTTCTACAATCTCCCCCTTTTTGATATAATAAAACTAACTTGAAAAATTGTTTGGGATTCTCCCCCTTTAACTTTAAAAATGTGAATAAGAGATTAAAGATATGAAATCAAATAAAGCTCCCCCTTATTCATTTAAAAATTCAATTTTTCAAACCATTTCTCCCCTTTTTGTTATATCAAAAAGAATTTAAAAATATTAAGATCAAAATAACAATGGAGGTAAAGATTGACAAAAATAAGAATTTGGTTTTAAAATGGCTCCCCCTTACTCAAAGCATCATCAAAAATGTTAGTCCAACATATATGATCATCTAGTTGACAAAAAAGAAAGTAAAACGAATAAAATCAAAAGCAACTAAATTTTTACCAACACTTGAACCCAAGGGAGGATGTGAAGCCTTCCTTCTTCAAGTGTTCTTCCTTGTGTGCATGGAGCTCCCCCTCAATGTTTGACTTGTTGAACGTCTCCATCACACCTAGCAATAGACAATCAAGTAATTTTTGGTATCCAAATTGCTTTGGATCCATGAACATTAGTAGCACAAATTTTAGTCCCCTTAGGAATCCATTTTTCAATGTCATCCTTTTTAATTGAAGTGGTTAGTCCTTTTGGGACCCAAACACTTCTAAAACATTTTCCTTTAATAAATCTAGGGGTACTAGATTGTCTAACATAGAAATTTGATTTTCCAAAATTGTTTTTCTTTTCTAGCTCTTTGGAAATCAAATCCTTTTTCTTCTTGAACTTTTTGAAGCAATTTTTGTAAATCAAAACATTTTAATTCAAACTCTTCAAGTTTTGCTTCAAGTTCAAGTTTGGTTTTAGAAAGCAAATCATTTTGAATTTTTAACTTTGAAATCAATTTGTTGTTTTTCAAAATGTGGCTTTTGAAATCTAAAACCAAATCATCATAGGCATCTTGTAATTCATCAAAGGAATAGGAACATGAAGTAGATGAATTAGAAGTTACCCTTGAATCTTCTTCGATGGCCATAAGGCAAAGGTTGGCTTGTTCATCGTCGGTGGAGTCCTCATCACTCCAAGTAGCCACACGTGCCTTCTTCTTATGGCTTGAAGTGCTTGCCCTTTCCTTTCTCTTGGGTTCTCGTTCAAGCTCTCTCAAAGCTTTCTTCATGAAGGGGGCACACTTCTTGAAGAGGTGAACTATCTCTTCATCTTCATCCTCCTCTTCACTTGAGTAGACATGATGGCAAGTGGAGGATTTGAGAGCCATGGCACTTGCATTGATGCCAAGCCCTTTGATTTTCTTCTCTCCCATAGCTCTAATTTCTTCCCTCTTCTTCTCATCCTCCTTGTTCTTCTTCATGATTTGATGAGTAAAGAGTGACCCCATGAGTTCATCAAGCTTCAAAGTCTTCAAATTTTTGGCTTCGATGATGGCGGTCCTCTTTGAGTCCCATGACTCGGGAAGTGAGTATATGAGCTTTCGGACAAGCTTTTCTTCCGGGATGGCTTCTCCATAACCTTTAAGACCATTTGTGATGGTGGAGAACCTATCAAACATCTTCTCGATGCTCTCTTCCGGATCCATCTTGAAGTTCTCATACTCTAAGGTTAGGAGCCCAATTTTAGTCTCCTTGACTTCATCGGTTCCCTCGTATGTGACTTCAAGCTTGTCACATACCTCATTGGCACTCTCACAAGAAGACATCTTCTCATAGATGGTTGGGCCAAAAGCACAAAACAAGATGTGCAAGGCTTTGCAATTAAGCTCCATCTTCTAGCGATCGTCGGCACTCCACTCCGCTTTGCTTTTTTGAGGCACGAACATACCATCTTCAACTATATCTCATAGCTTGTAATCTCTAGATTTGATGAAGAACTTCATCTTTGTCTTCCAATGGGCATAGTGGGTTCCGTCAAAGAAAGGCGGTTTGTCGATTGATTGTGCCATTTGAGCCGGTTGATGAAATAGTGATCGAGCTTGCCGGATCTTCTCAATAGGATGTGAATCCCCTTTGATTGAGCCAAGCTCTGATACCAATTGTTGAGGTGTGTGGGGCTCGATTCGATCAACCAATGTTGCTCACCAAGTGGTGGAGAGGTGGATATTTGGGTGTTAGGGTTTAGGAAGCTAAAAAGATAATAGACACAATGAATTATAGTGGTTCAACCTTCTAACCAAGGTCTACATCCACTACCTTAGCTCCCCACTAAGGATTTCTCAATCAATCCACTATTGATTCGTCCCCTTTTCTAGGCTTAGGAGGTAACCCTTATACACAATCAAGCTTTCTACCCAAAGCCTTGATTGAAACCCTCTTTTACAAAGAGAAACAATAAGCAAACTTAAAACCCTCTAATAGGTGTTTGTTTGCACAATTAAGCACTCACCCAAAACCTAAAACACTTGAGCAAATTTGACAATTTTGGCTCACTAGTGTTTGTCTATACAAGAAATGACAAATTAAGCACTAAGACAATTTCTTGATCATTTGATGTTTGACAATATGAGCATTAGCCTTCTCTTGATGCTTGGAGGTCCCTTTAATACTCCCAAATGAGTTTGTAGCCGTTACTAGCCGTTGGGATCATATTGGAGCCGTTGAGGACTTTATTTCCCTTCATAAATGTTGTTCTGCAGCTATTCGTATCGATACGCGTGGAACGGTATCGGTACGACCTTCATCAGAAACTAGCCGTTAGGCTCTTGCCAGCCTAGGCGTATCGGTACGGGTTCACTTTTGAATGGCCATTGGGAAATAGCCGTTGAGGTTGGTTGAAGGGGGATCAGTACGCTGACTAGGCGTATCGAAACGATCTCGATCCGTATCGGTACGGAAAAGGCCTGTATCGATACGGGTTTTGACAGTGGCCAAACTGGGGAAAAAAGGTATCGATACGGGTAAGACCGTATCAGTACGGGTACTTTGAAAACACAAGTTTGGCTATTAAAAACATGAAAAATTTTTGCCAAAAACCTCTTAAAATACCTCAAACATAATTTCAAGTTGTTTGGACTTAAAAACAAGTTTTAAATTCTTTTCAAATTAGTCCAAAACATTTTTCAAATATTATATCAAAACATTAGTTCTACAGGGTTGATGGAAAGAAAGAATTTGCAAAGAGTTGCAACCAAGTAACTAAATTGAATAAAATACAAAATTGAGAGACTACATTACAAAAAGAGAAAATTTATTTTTAAAAAATAGAAATGAAGTTCTATAGGCATTCTAGTTATTCGACTCATATTATACCATTTAATCTTTATTTGAATTTTTTTCTAGTCAAATAAAAATATGAACATTTTCGAATGTGATCCAATTTACTCACCTTTCAAAACAAAACATTGATTTCATAATTGCTTGGTTACTTATGAACTTTATATAATATTTTCAGGAGTCAACTAAACTCTTAATTTAATTGATATTATTATTGTTATAATAACTAAGATGATATAACTACGAACTTACTTAAGCATATGATTTCCTTAATTAAAAAACTTGTAGAGAATTATAAATAATTTAAGTACTACTTCAAATTATTTTATATATACATTAATATTTTTATAAAAGCGAAACATCATCGTCGCTTTTTATGATTTAATTGTAGTTTTGAGTTGACCAATTTTAATAAACTTAGGTTTATTCTATCCCGAAGAAAATAAATATAGGTTTATTTTTTTATTTAGTAGAGATTATTATATTTTTAAGGTAAATGTTAGAATTATAACTCATACAAACAGGGATGAGGTTATATGGGGTGGGGAGGAGCCATTGTCCCCTCTATATATATTTTTTAAATTAGTTTATTTATGAATTGCTCTCTGTTTTAAAATATTTATGTTTCTCTTATCAATATTAAATTTTGACTTCGTCTTTGCATAGAAGATAACAATATGAACATATCTGATCAGATTGATTATAGGATTTCAACATAAATTTATGTATTACGTAATAATCACTAATTACGAGTTTTAGGGTTTGTCTTTATATAAATTGAAATATGCGATTTGATCATTTTTACTATAATTCGATATAATTTGATCTCTTTATTTTATTATTTTATCAATAGGTTCAAATGGATAATATTCTTAGTTGTTAAATTGAGTCAATTTTAAGCATTCGGTTTAACTTGTTTTTTTTATATTATTCATTTATGGTTTATTGTTTAGGTTCAGGGTTTAGCATTCTCACTCTCAACAATGTCGTCTTTATGGTGCAAATTTGAATCCTCTTTTTTTTGTATAACTACCGGTATCATATCTATTGACCGATTAATTTAGACCAGATTTTGCAGAGGTCGATTATGAAGATGATCCTTACAACTCAATTTTCTTCATTCATAACGCCATGATTTAAACCTCCGACATTGCTTAATGGACTTAGCGTCTCATCCTGCTAAACCAACTGATTGTTGACACTTGCATCATTTTTTGAGATGCAACGTGTCTTACCAATAGATCTAACACTTATTGGTACATCTAAACTTATTATTGGTTGAACATAGACGTCTAAATTTTCACACGCTCTTGATCTTATATGCATCATTTAAAACCGGTAAATAAGCCATGTCATCATTTTTATAGCAATTAGTGATGGGAGGAAATTCATAAATATTGTTTTAGAGTTTGTTTTTATCCGAGGTATGATTCTTCCTCTTTTTTCCTCGAAATAGTGCAATTGCTACAATACTTTAAAGGCTGCTTTAAGTGACTCCGACTTTGAACAGTACTTTAGGCTGAAAATCTCAAAAATACTCCTAAAGACAGGTTTAAGAGGCTCCGACGACTTTGGGCATTGTTGGATTTTTTCTGGGGGAAAAAGATTGTTCATAGTCGGATTCAGCTGAATCCGACTTCTAAAGTACTGTAACAAATGTAATATTTAAAATATTAAAATGAGAAGTACCATATATTTGAAAAAAAATCCTAAAGCTATATTTAAGTAAATCCTCATGTTATCGTTTTGCGCCTAATAACAATATTATAAAAAGTAGAAGAATCAAATTGTGTTGATTAAAGTAGAGGGGTTAAATTTTAAATTTTAGCATATTAGAGAGTTTAAAAGTATAATTAGACCCACTAATATAACATAGTTACTGTAACTTAAAAACAAACAGTCAAACACACATTAAAGAATTAGATAAAATGGGAAATAAACTTATTTAGTTTAATATTGACCATTATTTTTGGCTAGTGACAAATAACATAATTTAAATTTCGCAAAGACATTTGAGAAATAGACATAATGACATGAACTTTCGTAAACTATATATTAACTCCACATCTCAATTGAGTCTTTGCATTAAAAAAACAAGTGGGTGGAATTTATCAGTTCACACTTTTCGTTTTTTTTTTGTTTGAATATAAAACTTAGGCTTAGGGCAGGGTGAAGTCAGCAGGGACGAAGCCATTCAGCCTTGGGTAAAAAAAAATCCATCTAAGCAACTTAATTTTTTATTCAATAATTTAATCTAAAAAAAATCATATAATCGAATTGAATATGGATCATAATGGTTAAGTTTCAATTTATCTCAAATTTGAAGAAAAAAGTAATGAGTCTTTAGATTTTAAGTTTGGCCCTTCTAAAATACCACTCCACCCATTTACGTCCCATTGGAATTTGGATACACCATTATCTCAATCAAAGCGCAGTATATTGTCGTTTTAAATCCACCTCCTCTTCATCAAGTCATATGTTTAAATCTGATTATTCGATCTGAAAAGGTATATATGATTATAAATCATTATTTTCCTTATTTAAAATATCGAATATTCAATTTTCTAAATTTAATCTGATTCGATATCCGAAAACATACAACCCTAACTATGGTGTTCGAATCTGGGTACCCAAAGTATCGGTTACTCGGATGGTCGGGTAGTTCTATGGCCAGCCCGAGTGTTGTGGGTACCCGGAAAATCGAGTATTTGGGTACCCGAATATAAAAATATGTATTTTTTAAATATAAAAATATTTTTATTAATTTAATATATATATATATATATATTAGTTTAATATAAAAATATGTATTTATTAAATATAAAAATATAAAAAAATTAAGATTTTTTATTAGTTTAATATATATATTGAATATAAAATTATTAATTTCAAATATATCTGGGTAAATCGGGTACCTGAAAATTCTTAATTTTGTGACCTGGGCTCGACTCGGGCAAAAAAAATTCGGGTAAATACCTGATTATTTATGTTCGGGTAGTCGAATCGGGTCAATCAAGTCAGGTATTTTTAAACACCCATAGCCCTAACTATGATCCCCAAATTTTCTGATATGATAACATTTTAAGTCTTTTTTGTTTTAGTATTAACAAAATAAGGGTCTTTGTCCTTTCCAAAAAAAAAATTGTATAATTTATATTTTAATCAATCTGACATATCTATAGTTGATCCATGTTACTCTTTATTAATATATACATAAACTAAAACTTATAGTTTTACACATATTTTGGATTGTTGGATGGGTAAAATGAATAGCTGAGATTAATTCCTTTTTCAAGTGATATTCTTCACATAACCCATTGTCAATCTCAGCCTCAATTTCACCCATCCAACGATCCAAAAACGTGTAAAACTATGAATTATGCATTATGTGTAACTAAATCATATATATATAATCAACAAGGATTGAGTGCAATAGCAAGTCATATTAATCTCTTCAGGAGAAAACTTAGATTTGAACCACAAAATAAACTATAGTTTATTAATATTTAGGGTTATATTTTAATACACAGGCTGTGTAAAAAAACTTAACACAACCCTTTCATATTTAAGCTATAAAATTTAAAAACTAAATTCATAGCCTTGACACCCTAAAACCTAAACCCTACGTTCTAACCATAAACCTTAAATTATACACCATACAACTTAAACCTCTAAACCCTAAACCCTAAATTAAAAAACTTGTGCAAACTTTAGGGGTCAAAGTATTTTCCTAATATTTAATGGTTAATTTTTTTTACCTAAAACAAATAATTAGACCATTTTAATTTGGGTAATTATACCATGCACTAGCGGTGGAAACTCTTTATTTTCCCAAGCGCCCTAATTTTAGGGGTTAGAGATCTAGTTTAGGGTTCATAGTTTAGGGGTTTATGTTTATATGCTTAGGGATTGTGGTTTGAATTTAGTATTTATGGTTAGAATTTAAAGTTTACAGGTTAAAACTTAAACCCCTAACATATTACCCTAATACTTAAACCCTAACTCTACACCCTAAATTCTAACCACAATCTTTAATTTCTAAACCTCATAAGCCCCAATTCTTAGACAAGATCTTTAACCCCTAAAAGTAGAGTGTTTGTGAAGACAAAACATTTTCACCGATATTTTACCAATTAATTTACTCAAAACTTAATGTATAAATAGAATTCGATTGTTAATGTATTACCTTAAACTGATCTGATTTGCTTAAAGCTACCTAAAGATCTCATTTTATTTGACTAATTTTATATTTTTAAACATTACTTGTAACAGGATATACAGCAGCGGAGCGGTTCACCTATATAAATTTTCAAAAAAAAAAATCTTTTGAGCTTCACATTCAAATTCACTTCTAAAACATACATTCTTTTGTTTGCTAATTGTTCTTTTTTAAGTATTAATCGTCTAAACATTACATGATTTTTGAATATATAAATCTCAAAGTTTCCAACTTTTTTAAGAAGACCAATAGGATTTACCAAAAGAAGAAGAACAATAGGGAAAAAGGTTTAAGTCAAACCGCGTCAAGACCAATTGGAATAAACACCAAAAGTAACCGACACCACCGTTAATAAAAAAATAGTTTTTCATGTAAAACATATGAAAAAATATATCATGCACCGACAGTAAAAATAAAAAGTTTTCATAATCGTCTTAGTTTTAAAGTTTAAAGATCTAGTTTAAGATTTAAAAATTTAGAATTTAAGGATTGTGATTAAAATTTAGAGTTTAGGTTTAAAGTAATATGGTTTAAAATTTAGGTTTTAACATATAAACCTTAAATTCTAACAATAAACTCTAAATTCTAATTCTAAACTCATAAACATAATATATATATGTTTGCGTATTTGACTTTAAGAATTATTTTGATAACATGAAATTGATGTTACAAGAAAATTCTTATTTACATCCTTCTAAGAAGAGAATACAAGTCTTCTTGCAATTGTTGTATTCTTTTTCATGTTTGAATAATAATTTTTGTGCTCCAAATGGACCATTAAGCTCCCGTGGAGTCAAAGCATATAATTCTATAAATCAAATAATGACGCATATAAGAGTTACTCGTGATTTAATGTCTTTGTTTAATGTGTAACCAAGACGTACATCCACCATTGCAATAACTCCATGGAAGAGCTCCCAGTTCTGGACCAATAATCTCAGGGTTGGTTTCTTACTAGTCAACCCACCAGAAAAACTATAATGTCTTCATCTCTACCCGGCCATGCTCGGTTCAAACTCATCGGTACATCGAATGCCTATTCGGCTTGCCAATCCCGAATATTTCCTTTCCTTTTCTTTGCCTTTCTGCAACTTACAAAGTTTCAGGCTCACTTCTCTCATCTTTGTAGCCCGATGCCTTTCCACTTCTTCCAATTAAATACGGCTCTGGCGATGAGCTGTTGGCATTTGTTTCAAGACCGTGATAAGATCGAGTCACGAAAAATTCGGCTCCAGATTTAGCTATTCCTTTGACAAGGGAATCAGGGTCTCGGTCACGCAATTGCAGAGCCTTCTCAGTTGCATTAGCTAAAGCAAAAGCTCCATCATTATCCTCACCTTCATTTTCTGTACATCATTACAACCAACATTAACGATCTGTCCGTGCCCGTAAAATGCTGTAATCTTATAAAAACTGCACTAATAGACCAAGTTGGGCAGAAAACAATACGTTCGGGAAACTTTTTACATTTTGTAAGTAAATTTCCACCAATGTGTAACCATGTAGAAAGGAAACCATAAAAACAAGAACATAGCTCTACAGGTAAAAGTGGTGCAGTCATTATGTTATAAGCAAAAAGGAAACCAATCAAATAGTCTCGGAAGTGAGGGATATGTACCTTGGGGTTCAAAATCTTCAACATATCCACCTTTAAGGAAGGAAAATCGAGCTTCTTCAGGTCGCTTCCTTACCTCCAATTGGGAAGAATTAATTAAATCTCGGAATTCCATTACATATGTTCCCGTCCATTGGCTTCCACTAAAGAATGAAATTTACGAAATAAATATCCAAAATGAAAGCATAAAAATGCTAAAGATTTCACAAAATTTACTAATATACAACACAGAAAAAATTAACAATCGAGAACAAATAAAAAAACTTCATGGTTATGCACCTGCTGAAAGCTAGCATGGCTTCAAATGGAGTAATAACCGGTGCTAGGAACTCTTTGCTATCCAAAAGTGCAGTTTGCGCACATGAGACATAGATGAAAACATCACACTGCAAAAATCGCAACATTTTTGTTATTAACCACAAAAGTCTTTTGACTTTCTAACATAAGCGCACTCTACGAGCATGTGTAAGAGATTACTTCAGGAAAATTAGCAAGTTTGGCAGGGTTCGGTCTTCCCATGACAAGAGTGTAGGCCTTTTTCCCAGCAAGCATGATCAGCTCCTTCATCTGATGGATCATGTGAAGGTAGCCCGCTGCAGAAAACTTGATGCATTATTGAGTGTACTTTGATGCATGTAAAAACTTGCGAGAAGAAATAAATCTTAGCTGAGCTGAACCTTGATAAAACTTCATAATTGATCCAAGAAAAAGAATCTAACAATTGAAAATTTCTGATAAGTCTTACACTATGAACGAACCCTAAATCCAAACATTGAAATTCTCTAGAACAGTTTACTATCATGACACAACAAAGGCAATTACAAGAGGGTCCTTTGCATGATAAGTTTAGGAGGAACCAGCATGAAAACCTACCTACACCGAGAGTTCCTACTAAAATCCCAACCATATTAGCATCTTTTGCTCTCTCCACAAGATAATATCTGCAAGAAACACCAGTCACAGTACAAAACAAGCAACACAAAACCGTATTGATAGGGCATAAGGAAAACCAAGAGAATGTATCATGTAATTAGTGACGCGTCTAAACAGAATACAATTATGGATGTTGTTAACTCAGAAAGACTAGTAAGAGAACTTCGGGAGAGGAAACAGAAGTAATGAGCTAAGGAAGCATGAAAAGTCAAAAGGCATACCTACGCTTAAGGATCCTCTTCTGTTGCGAAACATCCGTCACTAATCGATCCTCTGTTGCATCATATCTGACTAAAAACAAAGACCAAATTATAACAAATAGCTTTTCATGAAGATAAAGTAGCATATTCTTCTAACTATTAAATGTGTACATAGAGCACTAGAAGAAGCTATAATTTGCCAAAAGCATCACTAAAAAAAGGGGTTCAACTAGATGAAAAGAGCTTCCTTAATCAAAAAGTCTGAGAAAGTCTAGCGAGAGCATGGAGAGAGGATATCAAGCTGCTATCGCCATACTAGTTATTGAACCAAAAAAACACAAAAAGCAAAATCAACATAAGACCACATGCAAAGTGGAGTCTACATTTAACTACCTAGATACAGAGGAACATGTGCAACTGTGAATTATATAACCTCACCAACTTGCAGAAAGCTATCAAACAAAGTTAATGCATGTCCATAGATGCAAATAAGAAGTAAAATGTAATTGCTCTATGTTGAACTTGTAACTTAAGGAAGGATGCACCAATAATTATTATTTTCAAAGATGGCAACATCTGGGGACAAACATGGCAATATGTCTACCTATCTCACAGCCATTAAATGTCAGCACAACATTGGGAAAAGCTGAATTTTCAGGCCCAATCCATAAAAGCAAGTAATCTTCCATGCTCTGTCCCTCTGGCAGATCCCATGTCAAGCCTCCTAGGTTATACCTAGTACCAGTGGCCGCACCCAAACATCCTAGAGGTCCATCAGATTTCTTATGATCTTCTAATGGACTAATTATGGAACACATAACATCAGAAAAAATGAGTTCCACTTTGGCATTGGACATAGCTTCCACCAATGCTCCTTTGATCTGTGATATTGCATGTGCATACTCTAACCCATAAAGAACCTGCAATATCCAAAAACAACATAGGGATTCTGAGACTTGGGGAAGGGGGAAGAAATCAGCATAGAAGTTATACAATGAACCCTTCACTCAAAATCCTTCAAGTGATTTATGAAGAATCAACCATGACAATGATGCCACGTGCGTGAATATTTCACATTTAGCTAATGTTTCCTTCTCATCTTAACACATGTTACTCGCATATTGAGAAGAAGACTACTAACAAATAAGACAGAAAAATGAAACATCATAAAAGGGAAACATAAACAGATAAAGACCATAAGACACTTTTTTTCTAATAATTTTCTGAATAACACATAACAATTAACTTTGGGCTTTAATGCCGCTGAGCTAACATTGACGTAGGCAAAAATAATAATAATAAAATAAGATTGCCTGCACATTATGTAGACAACCTTTCATGAGCCAAAGAGAAAATGAAATCTCAAGGCCCCAGTATGAAGTGGCATTGAAAAAAAAAACAAATCAATGATTCAAACTAAATAGCAAAAATCGCTTCCAATCTGCCTTGAAATCCAAACACATAACCAACGTATGTTCCCATGATAAGTAAATTTGTAAAATCACTCGATTTGAAGTAATAGGCTTGTTGTTTTCAATTATCTACTTTATGAAAATAAAAGTATTTTACTAACAGCAGCACCTGGAATTGGGGGCTCCATTTAAGGGTCAATATTATTTTCATTTTCTAAAACAATTACATAGCATTTTCCTGCTACAAAAGGCCAGGTATACAAGTCAGATTAAAAATATTTTATTCTACCTTTCAAAATATATATATATATATATATATATTATATTCTAACCATCCATACACTCAGTGATAGTGAGGTCCTTTTTATAGTTTCATCCAATTCTCTGTGGCCTTACTCTCCCTTTCTTGACATTAGTATCCTCCATTAACTAAAACCTTATAACAGAAGCATTTGTAGGTCTCCTCACATGTCCAAATCACCATATACATATTTCAATCATGGGTCTCCAATGGATGCGACCCTAACCATTTTTACAATGCAACCATTCCTAATTTTCTCTCATTTTTTTCTCATTTTATATCCTTTTTTCCACACACACAGAGAGAGTCCAAAGCGAATAGGAAAGCCAATACATACCTCCAAAAATATATCATATCATAATTTTCCTATCTAAATATGCAATTAGATGAGTTCCATGTTAAAAATACAGTAGGAAAAAGTATTAGGTTCAACAAACATAAGGACACATATGAAGTAAATTATCTATGATATCTTTCTATCACAATGTAAAATGGCCTAAAATCTGCATTATTTATCATACCACAATAGGTTTGCTATTCGTCCCAAAGTAACTCGATAACTTCTCAACACAGCGGGATACACTGATTGAAGCCTTTCCGAAAACACAGAATGCAGGAAGAGTTGAGGTTCTGCAACAAAAAAAGAGTCTTTGATAAGAAAATATATGATGTACAAGCGCAAAATCTACAGGAGCAAAAAAAATAAAAAATTGAACAACTCTTCAAACTGAACTATTACAGAAGAAAACCTTGACACATAGAAACCAAGAGAAATAAACTAAGTTTGAAATCCTATTGGACAATCCCAAAAAATGTATCATTACCAGAATAGCAGGTAACTAACACATTTTAACTTATTACTAGTTTCGAGCAACATAAAATGTCTCACTACTCTTAACTCTAAGGATAAACTCCATATGAACCCCCATCATTTGAACATATAGCATACTGTGGATATGTTCTGTTCCATTACAGAGTTACACTGTTAGTTTTACATGAAAAAAAATTATGAAAACACCCATAAGCAATAAGTAATATGCTTTTGAATGGCGAGTATTTAAGAAATTTTACTAGGTGAAATTAACAGTTTAACCTCCTATCAAAAAGGATTTTGATCACAAGGTTCTTACTGGGAAAAATCAGAGGATTATGTGGGAGAAGATGTAGCAACAAGTGGTGACACAATGTAGTTGAAGTATACCCTGCCGGTTAATCATTTCCTTATAAGCAGAAACTAAAAGGTCAAGTTAATTTAAACTCCTCCAATGTTAACATATATCAAGAAGGAAAAATCATTTTAGACTCATTCTTTTCGATACTAAAATTTTTGCAACACTTAAGAAGATTTCTGTATTCACCAATCAAATTTAGCTTCTCCTTGGAAGTAATCTAATCTCTTAAAGCTTCACTCCTTCATATCATCACTTATCAGAGATCCTAATCACAAAGGATTTAAATTCTTTATCACTTATTCGAACTCTAGACAATTAATTAAAAGTAATGACATAAATATACAAATCTTTCTAAAGTCCAGACACAGGAGGGCTGTCACTAGGAACTTAATAGTTGGTGCAGAACTTTGTTGAATGAATCATAGTGGAAATACAAAACATAATTCCAAGGCTATACGTTTGGATTCAAAATCACATCAGGCCTTGTATATTAAAAGCATATGAGGAAACACAAGACCTCTGGCCTAACAGCACACGCCAAAATAAGAGTCAGATAACCCTGATTATTCGACCGACTTTACATTAATCTCTAACAAGGATAAGGCAGAAACCAAATATTTTTCTTAAGCAGAAAGGTTCAAATCATGAATAAACAACCCAGAAATGATAAAAATACATCTAAGATTCCCATAAAGACAAAGATACAAACAAATTTGAAAAGGAAAAAGCGAGTACTCACGGGCTGAGACATGTATGTCCATAATGTATAACGCAATCGGCATCGATATGGGATGCTCCCACTTCATCAACACAACAACTTCCAAACGTTGTGTCTGCCATTACGAATAATCCGACTTTATTACCCGACCCAAGTTTGTTTCTCAGACAAGTAACCACCTTTGTCGAATATTTCAACAAGTCATCTGGGAACTGAAACCCAAAGCCCATTTTTTAATTCAACAGATAAAACAAATGAAAAAAAAAAGAAGGCAAGTCAGAAAAATAGATATGTTTGGTTACTACCTGCAAAGCAACTCTTTTGAAGTTTCTGCTTAATATGAACTCTGCTGTCCGGCTGATTTCGAAGTTCAATTCCAAGTCCATGGCTGGTCGCTGACTGGCTCTCCTCTGGGTGCGGCTCCGGGACGAAGAAGAAATATGAGAGAAAAGAAAGCGAAGGGAAGTGAGCCTTGGGCTGGGTTAATGCATGCAATGACATAAAAGGGCCTGTCCAGTTTAATCCTAACTAACTGCTGTTAAAAGTTTTTTCAAAGAAAAAAATGGAATTTCAATTCTGATCACAGTAGTTTTATTCGTTGGAATGGGATGGAGAGCTATGAAGTTTGATTGGTTGAATGAAATAAATATGTATAGCGTTATGTTGTTAGGTTGGATAAAATAATTCTGTGAATTATTACGGAATAGATTAAAGGATTTATATTCAATACATTAGTGGTGTAAATTAAAGGTTTTACAATCGATTTAGTTTTAGAGTTTAGATATTTAGTTTGAGGTGTAGGGATTTAGAAATTAGGGTTTAAGGTTAGAATTTATGGTTTATAGATTATTTTAAGAATTTTAAACTTTAGTAATATTACAAAATTTAATATTTTATTTTTAAATCTAGTTTTTTGTATAAAGACTAAAGAATTTCTGTTTCATATCCAACCTTTCACTTTTTTAGGACGAATTTGGAAATATATTACACTTTGCTACTCTTTATTGCACAAAATAGTACATCCTTTGGTATCTTCAAATAATGATTATTACAAGAGAAGTGAAAATAGAGGGTTGTTGATATGGTAGATAGTTTAAGACGGGACAAGAGTTGTAGTGTAAGATGGGTTTAGATAAGAGGGTAGGTTGATTTGAAAAAGGTAAGATTATATATAGGTTAAGGCTCCGTTTGCCGTTAAAGTCCCCAACCTAGGTTTAGGGGCAAACGGGGGTTTCCCAAAAGCCAAAAAATATAGTTGCCGCAAAACGGGCATTTGGCGCATAAATAGGTTGGTAAACAGACGTTTGGAGCTAAACTGGTAGGTGTTTGTTGTTGCTGGTGAACAGCCGTTGGCCACCACAGCCGTTAAAGCCTAAGTTGATGTTCTGAGATATCATGTGATAGACAGTGATTTAATGAGACGATAAGATTGATCTAAATAATTCGTAGTAAATAAAAGCACATTAAAGATATAACCGTGAAATAAGGTACGACTGAGACTTCAGGAAATATAACCTGCGCATAGAGCATAGCAATACTCCAAATTCCATGTTCAAATTGTTTTATATTCCAATCATATGAATTAAAATTTGAAATAATTCTAAACCATACGTATTTGAGTTTAGATTTTACTACTAAAAAGCATAAGAGTAAGGCAATAGCCAACAGAAAGAACCATCTCAGCTCAGGTATATAAATATAAAGGCCGGAAGCTGCATGAACGCCATGCAGCAATTATGTTTTCCAGCTGCTTTATCCTTACAATATGTAGCAATCTACCATTTCATTTACACAACTCAAAGCTGGAATTCTTGCAAGCTCACCCATTTTTTTAATTAACTTATAAACCATAAAAAGCATGGAAAAGGGCAAAAGCTAACTATTAACTTCGGTTATCGCCCCTTTCCAAACCAACCTCACTAAACCTCGTTTTACCCACTTTTCTCCGACACTTTACCCAAGGATGTCAAGTTCAATCTGCGAATCACAAAGGAAAATGAAAGGCTCAATTGTGATATAGCAAACAACTGAGTGTTGTAGATCTACTTAACCAAGGCATTACGATTTACCTTATTAGTGGCTTCCTCTGGACCACAGATGCGACCGGGATTGATGTCATTGCAGTAAGCTCTGCAGGCTGCAAGTAAAAACTAGTAGTTGTCAGAATGCTATCAATCCATTGTAAGAACAAACATCAAAGTTCAATCTTGTGTACATTCTTAGATTCGCAAAGGGGTAAAGCAATGTTCACATGGTATGATCTATAGGTACAAAGCCTAGACCGCCTAGTGAAGCTTGGTTTTGGTTTGAACCAGTTTATTCCCAAACTTATTCTATATAATTGCATATTTTAAAACTAGCCAACCCATTGTCCCAAACATCTGTCAAAGGAAGCTATGTATAGCAGCATTAAGATAATCTTCAATGCAGCAGTTCTTATGACTTATGAGATGGCATCCAACAAGTTTGGGGTTCAAACCCCTTCATCTACAACCCCATCTCCAGGTTGCGACTTTCTTTGTACCCCAAAAAACATGCTTATACATAGTAGTTGGGATATTAGAGCGCCTCCTCATGCCCAAAAGGCTTTATTATCACAAAGGGAAGAAAATTTTACTTTCAGGCGCAATGGTACACTTGACAGTTGACAGTAAACAAGGAGCAGAGCTCAAGTAAATATAAGCAAAGAGGCATATTTGGGATATCTAGCAATGTCGATAAAGCTAATTGAAATTAGTAATAATCAAGAAAGAAAGCAGGCAGAACCTCTAACTCTTCTATACCGCCGCTAGCAGGTAAACTGATGGAAGAACCAGCTCCATTGCTTGATACTACTGGTGCTGCTCCTGCAGAATCTGACACTGAAGACTGCAGAGGGCCATTATTAGTGCTCCCGACAGATACTACCTGGTTTCTAAATTCTAAATCATCTTCAAGCTCTTCAAGTTCCTGTAAAGCTTGGTGAGCTTGGTGGGAGACATATGGACCAGACATTATTTTCTCGATGGCCAAGTTTTCTGCCTCTTCAGAGCTTGCTGCTGCATCGGCAGTCACATGCAAACCCTTATGAGGAGGAGTACATCTGAGAGATCCGTCAACCTCACCGTTATGGGAAGAAAGTTGTTCTGTACTTGGGTTTTTTGAGCCATTCGTCACATTGCTCTCAGCATTTCCCTTTGTTGGTTCAACCGATCCTGTTGCATCTAGATGGTCACCCCTTGCGGAACAAGAAATCATAGTACCGGCAGGACTACCCACCTGAACTTCCGGAATAGAAGAAGGCGCAGCAGTAACATATTTGCCATTTTTCGATTGAGCATCTTCATTGTCATCTACCCTCTTCCTCTTCTTTCCATCAACCTGTCCATCTGCAACTCCTTTAACTTCACCCGACTTGTCTGATCCAGCATGGCCAGAAACTTTTGCATCCGATACCCTCCTACTATCCCAGGTCGCTTTAGATGGATGGGAAGGACGGACACCGCCAGGAAATACAAAGGTAGGCATGTTTCTACGTTTTACATGGGATACACGGATCTCCATTCCAATCTTCCACAAAGTGTACATATTAACAGTGCGTTTAAACTCCTCTACAGTTAACCTTATATCAAATTGTTCGCTTTCATTTACTGGAACTCCTTGTTTGCGTTGCAACCCCATAAAGTAACTGCAATGGAAGGGCCTAGATTTGTCTTGAAAATCACCAGGATGTGGGTGGCACTGAAGCATGTTATAAGTGTGCCTTTCAATCTAGATTTAAAAATAAACAATTGAAAAGAATTATGATAGATTAGAAGCATTCGAAAGATAAAAACAGATGGGGCATTGAAAACCACTACAGAATGTTATAAGAGGTAAGTTGTGAAATTTTCAAGAGGGTATATCTAGAACTCTAGTCATATGTCCCCGCTTGTACAAAAAGAATATGATTTTCACCTTCAATGTGAGTTGACGAAGACGGGACTCAACCCAGCCTTTCCATTTTCTTAAATCATCATCATTTTCCGCAGAGATGTCTATTTGTAGATAATTCTTATATGCATCAAAGAACGCATAAGCCTCAAAAAGGGTATCCCAGTCAGCTTTGTTTGCCTCCATAGCCTGCAAGCACTAAAAATGTGAACAACAAATTCAAAGTGTAAAAACAATATGAAATACAGAAATATAGAAATCATTACACAAGGTATGAAGAAATCAAACAATCAACAAGTTTTATAGTCCTTTTGGAAACAAAATTGGACGGGGAAGGATTTTGAGTTCAGCTTTTAACAAATTCTTTGTTGGGAAGTCATTCAAAAGAGCATGGACTTATGTCTGAACCAAATCTGCCTATGATTTTACAAGTTGAGATGTTAAATTTTCAAATGCTTTCTTCAATTATTTACCCCCGAAAAACTACTTGTGCTGTTTTTAGTGAACTTATACAAAGGGGTCCAAATCCTATTGGCCCCACAAAACTTTAAAGTCAATCATGAATTGAGGTGTTATCATTCACTAATGCAGTTGATTATCTTACTCTTACACTGAAATACTTCATCAACAATTACGAGTACTCAAAAATATAAGGTAAAGAAAGACACAACATGATTATGAATCCACCTAGAAACCGCTTTGAAATTCAAACAACTCTGAACAGTAGGTCCCAAACCCCACAGTGAGCTGTAATGAAAAGGAATTATTGCTATGATGTAAACTCAAAGTTCTTACAAATGCCTCACAGCATTTAGCATTGCCTTTTCTAAATCATTTGCTTAAAAGTTAAGGTCAGTGGACACATTTGAAAATAAATAAATTATACAGCAAGCATTTTTCTGATATATCATATAAGATCAGTATTTTGACTTCCCCTCGTTTTCTTATCTCTATTCTCACTCTCTCCTCTTTCCCCCTTCCGCACCAACAGTTCTCTTATTACAGCTTGGTATCAAGATACATAGCTCATACTCTCCAACATGGTCCCCAATCTCAAAACCTCTATATCTTTCCACCTGAAACAAACATCGCCATCTTTTCTCTCCGCGGATTCTCCCTTACCACCTTATTAATGCAAAAAAAAAAAAAAAGCTTATACACAACATCTTGAAGATGTGTGCAAGTTTTTTGTTTGCTTTTGTGGTTTATTTGGGAGGAAAACAAAACTACTTCGCGGTAGATGATTTCATACCAATGAAAATAAAACAAGTTGCCAAGAAGAGATTTGACATGAACCATAACATCATACCTCACAAATTTCACCACCCCTCTGAAATTCATCTGTCATGATTCTCAAAGTACTCGCGGACACATTGTAACTAGAATTCATGGACGGATAAGCAGGGGTAATTATTGGCATCAAATGAAATCTATCTTTCGGATATTTTCTGGGATCCCATACTTGAAGACCAAGAGATCCTTCCTCGATTGGACAAAGCATGACTGGGTTCGGCCAACGCCACTGGGTATAAACCCTAAAAAAACGAGAAACTAACATATTTGGCAAAGCATTAGGGTATAGCTGGCATATACGAGCGACAAGCAATGCCCAATTTATACCACCAAGAAAACCAGAAACCTGCCAAAAAAAGATTTACTTCTTTTATTAAGGTAATACTAAGAGAAAGGTAATCTAGAGCATAATCTTGCCAGTATGAAAAGCATCCCATACATTAGAATAGACACCACGACGTTTTGCCCAAAACCTCATGCATCTCAAAGTTGTCCGGAAATTCTGCAAGTCGTGTCACAGAACATAATCGAAGTCAAGTATCTCTAGGCAAGAAAAATCCATATGCATATGATACACAAAGTGATAGCCACAACCTGAATATTGGGAACCAAACGTAAAATTTGGTCAGTGACTCTGCAACCATTAAGACTACGAACTGTCTGCTCATCTGTATTTTGTAATATAGAGTCTTGTGAAATATCCAAGTCCTGTAGCAGAAATCAATACAAGCTATGAGAATTTTCAGATACATCCAATTTTTTTAATAAAAAAGAGTGAAAACGTAATAACTTTTAAATGAAGATACTTCTATGCAAAGAACTAATTCACTAAAAATCATCTCTCCCTTGGCCATAGCCAAAGGTGAGTAAAAACAGTTCTGGTTCACCCTCAGAGTACTTCAAGAGCACATCTCTAACTCTAACAATCATTATTAAATATTTAAATGTCATCCAAATTTAAAAGTGGTTACAATCTAATATTCTAAGTTGTTTTTTTTATTGTGTTGGAGAGTGTATATTATTCATTGCATCTAATCATGCATACTTGTCATCGGATTGTCCACTAATTCTTGGTACCTTAAATCTTGATATATAGAATCAAACAATTTTAACAATTTACAAAAGCTGCCAAAACAAATGCTACACATTCCCTTTGCCCTCTACCCAATTTACTACAGACATTAAAATGTCTCCAATTTATTGCAGCTAGCCTCGTGTAGGTAAAGGCTTGTTCTGTAGGTCACCTAGGGTTGAAAACTGATCTGCAAAATCAGGTTCAATTCACAGCTGGAACTGAAGTTTTGGGTAATACAGGAAAAAAAATTCTTCTTACCACTAACGTCAACAATAAAGTTGAGCTAGCTGCTTTGCCATTTGAATTTAAAGAGTAAGTCCATCTACATTGTTATTATTGATGATTTTATACTTAGATGATTGTGCCATGTAAATTACACACCATAGGCACATCCCTTATGATAGAATTTGTTCAATTAAAAACATAATGGAGTTAACCTTGGCCTTTCTTTTGATTCAGTACCACATCCAAACCTGCAAGCTGAAGCAGCCTCTAAACTACAAGGGGACCTCCATCACTAATTAAATTGCTTCTATTTTAGTTAGGAAAAGCAAGCCAATGAAACCAAGTAAATTACATCTAGAGAAGCAAATCTAATGGGGACCACAAAGAGGAGACGACTTCTAATTCTTCATGAAGAACTGGATGTCATCATTCATAAACTAAAATACTGACATAACTCATAGTAGTGACTCCACTCTTGCAACCAACCTGACACTGCCTCCACAAAGTAAAGGACCAAATTGCTCTAACTATAAACTCCAGGGGAACTAGAATAGTAGCAGCTTCATCAGTGAGCTAAATCTTCTTCTAAATAGCTAATAAAAAGGAGTAAATGATAATTAAAGACACACACTAGATAAACCGGTACATACTTCAGGAATAACCCAAAGAGAGAGTCTTGCATAGAGAAGATCTATGGAAACTCCTTTGAATTTGAATCCCATGACTGGGACATGAGCATCAGGAACAGGGTGCAATTCCGACACTTCAGGCATCTCTGATAGCATCTTGTGTAGTTCACCAAAGAAATCCTCCTACATCCAAACACATTCAAGTTTAAGTTTGTCAATCAACGCTTTGTCGTTAAAAAAACTGATGCACAGAAGCAGAGAAAGATCTGATCGCACTTCTCGTGTTGCATGTCTAGGTCCCACACAAAGGGTATCTATATCAGCACCAGGTCCATGTACCTGTTTTCGAAAAGAACACAGAAGCAACCAAAGTGAAAAAGATAAATACACAGAAGCAAAGACATGCAAGAAATCAGTCATACCCCTAGTCGATAAGAACCAAAGGTGAATATCTTAGCATTTGCTTCTTGAACCAGTTGCTCATTCAAACCTTTCGCTCGGCTAATTGCTTTAACCCAATTCTTCACAATCTGTTCAAGTTAACAACACCAGCATCAATCACTAGAACACGAAAACACAGACCCGCATTCAATTAGTCAAGCAATAAATAGTAAGTTCTGTACCAAGTCATTCAACTCGAATTCTAAAGAGACAGACAAGTAAAAATCTACAAACCAACCTGGTCAAGCCTCCCCAGTACTTCCTCACGTCTAACAGCCTCCACTTGACTCTCATACAATCCCACATCTTGCAAATACTGAAGGTCCATAATTCCAAAGAATCAAATTTCAGAAGTCTCAAAATAACTTCAAAAAGAACAAATATTAAACAACTACAACAATGAAAGTGCAGTTAAAAAAAGAAACCTTCTCGAGTTCTCGGGTTTTAATCACATCATAGTCGGTCGGTCCTCCCAACGAAATAGGTTCCGTGATGCCCAACCTTTGCCCACTGTTTTGATTTCCCAATCCAGGACTCCCCATTTTTCTTATTTTTTAGTATAATTTTTTCCTCTCACACTCGAGTTTTATCACTTTTTTTTTCTTTCTCTGGCAACCAAATGAGAATCAATCAAAATTTTATTGATAATATTTTTTACACAATTTTTTTATTTTTCTTTTCTTCCTAAGATATACAGAACAAAAAATAATAAATGCAGGTGTGAGAATCAAATTACAGAATAAAAAAGCCAATCCTTCCTTTTTCCCTTTATAATAAGACTATAAAGGAAAGATTACAACATCAAAACTGTGGGTTCCGATTGGAAACCAACTCCAACCCTAAAACAGGCACAAAAACCAAAAACAAAATACAATTAGAAATCCAAACTCTCGAGAACTTTAAGGTCTCTGCCCTGTGTCGTTGACGATGCCGATGGTGATGTTAACATTGTTATTGTTGTACTGCCACGGCGATCGAAGAAAAAAAAAGGATAAACCCCAAAAGCCTCCTACAGAAGATATAAAGGGGCCCTGAAAAAAATTAAAAGGAAAGGGAAATCAGAGTAAATTGGAATTACGATGAGGAAAATTTTCGAGAGCGACGAAAAGAGACAGAGAGTTTACAAGGGGTTTCCTGCCTGATTGCTGTGGAGGGGAAAAGAGGGCTACGTCTTGGGCTTTATCTTTCTCTTGAACACCAGATAGTGGGCGTTTGCTGTCGGCGGATAAACTAATGGGCAAAATAGAGTGACCAAATCATAACTTTACGGTAGAGGTGGCAAACGGGTCAATCAGTTCGGGTTTGGTTAGGGTCATTTTAATTTTTATTATTTTGGGTTTGTTATTTTCGGTTCAGATTCGGTTTTAGTTCGGTTCGGTTCGGTTTTAGTTCGGGTTTATTGTGTTTCGGGTTGGTTAATTTTCGGTTCGGTTATTTTCGATTCAGTTAATTTCGGTTCGGTTGATTTCGGTTCGATTATTTTCGGTTCAATGAGAGATCAGTCGATTTTAATCAAATTTTTAGGTTGGTCAGATTTTTACACTCTATATATGACTTTATAAAGTCAATATATTTGACATTTTAGTGACTTGTGCGGTTGTTCATATTTTATCTTTCTTTATTTCTATTAATCGGGTCCATTCGGTTCGGGTCTATTCGGTTCGGGTCTATTCGGTTCAACTAAATTCGGTTCAGTTTCGGTTCGGTTTATTTCGAATTTCGGATCAAATTTCGGGTTGATTTTCGGTCTCAGTTCGGATTTTGGGTCTCGGGTCAAGTTTGCCAGGTCTACTTTATGGTAATTATCCCTGCACAATTCTAGCGAACAACCGCTAATTAAAGGCTGAATCACGGCTAATCGGCTAACTGGTAACAAATTGTATAGAATTTGTTATAAAATTTGTACCACTCTTATTACAAAACATGTAATAGAAACGGTATAAACATAAATTATTACAACTTAAGGATTTGGGTACATACATAACCCATTACGAAAATTGTAAGAGAAATAGTATATACATAATACGTTACAACCTAAGAATTTGTGTACATACGCAATTTCCTACGATAAAACCTAATTTGCTACGGAAAGTGTAAGATTTTGGGTATATACCGAAATTACTACAAAATGTACGGGAAACCTTACAATATTAGTAGGAAAAACGGTATGTACCGAAATCATTACAAAGTTTCACCAAAGGCCAAAATGGTTCAACTTAGTGTAAGAAATTGTGTACATACACAATTTCCTACGAGAAAACTTAATTTGCTACGGAAAGTGTAAAGTTTTGTGTATATATCGAAATTACTACAAAAAGTACGGAAAACCTTACAATATTAGTAGTAAAAACGGTATGTACCGAAATCCTTACAAAGTTTCACCAAAGGCCAAAATGGCTCAACCCAGTGTAAGAATTTGTGTACATACACAATTTCCTACGAGAAAACCTAATTTGCTACACAAAGTGTACAGTTTTGTGCATATACCGAAATTACTACAAAAAGTACGGAAAACCTTACTGTTGCGACTAATTTTTAGAAAATACCTCGGTGTCCCTTAGAAGAACCGGGTTTTTAGATGGTTTTTGAAAATTTAGTCGAGTTTGTAAAAAATAGAGGAGTCGCCACCGGCCATTTAAAAATGATAGACCGGACACCGAAATAAAACCAGAGATTTAAAAGGGTTCGGGAGTCGGTTACACGCGAGGAAGGATTAGCACCCTCGACGTGCCCGGAAATCGGTACCAAAAACATTACCGCTTAATTAATATTAAATTTTGCGAATTAAAATGACGAATCGTGTCGAAATTTGGTTATACGAGTGAGTAAATTTTAAAGGTCTTAATATTCGAGAAGAAACGTCCGAACCACCACCACTACGACTGGTACTGGCCTCGTTCGTTCCCGAATAAAAAGACGCTCGCATTGCATTTTATAAATTCGGATGCAACTTAACATGGTGCGACAATAAATACACGACACATGATACAAAACGAATAAGCAAACAAAAACGAAATAAACAAAGCATAAAAAATGAGTACACATGATATTTGAATGCATGAACAAATTAGATGTGCTAGAAATAAAGGGTGCTAACAAGTAAATACCTAAACATTTACCTAATATATCTGAAAAGGGAACGGCAGATTAAGTAATTGAAAGAAAAAAAGGCAGCATTTAAGTAGATTAAAAAATAAAAATAACAATAAAAAAGGATGGCAACATTAATATGGTGGATACGTTGAAAATGGGAAGAATCTTTGAAAAAGGGGGAAACGAATATATATATATATATGATTAATATTATAATAAAAGAAACCAAAACATTAGGGGAAAATTTCTTTTGATAATAAAAACATAAAAAAGGGCAGTAATGCATACCGTTTAAAATAAGAAAAAAAGTAGTATTAGGGATTTTAACCCCTTCGTTTTACCCTTTTGCTTCCTCTCTTTCATTCAAAATGACTATCGCCGCCGTTACCCTTAAGTCGGCGCCGTCGGCTGCTCCGGTGAGCTTTTCCAACATGCAACGCCACCGGCATGATCTCCTCGTCCTTCTCTATCTTTTGATCCAAGTGGATCTTGCCGGAGATGACCGAAACGCTGCGAATGGAAGAGGAAAGCCCCGACGTTTCGAAGCCTTGGCCAGCCGTCGGATCGAGCCGCGGCCTTTTGATATTACGTTCGCCTCACCGGGATGAAGTCATTCACCGTTGGGATCGTCGGAAATACGTTCCAACCGCCGGCAAGGTTGAAACAGAAGGTAAATAAAAGCTTTTTTCTTTTATATTCAAAATAAAAGCGAAAGTAAAAAAATCCAGATACTTCTCTAAAAAATTTTCTTGTATTGATTTTCTTTGAATCGGTTACAATGATTTTTTCTCTAAAATCAAATCCCCTTTTCTTGCTTACAAAGTATGTTCTCTGGTTTTTTTTTCCTTGATGCCCACTGATTTTTTCTCTCTCAATGCTCTCTCTTTTTTCTCTTGATCTCTCTTCTTTGTTTTTTGGCTTCGGTTTCCTATATAACAGAAGCTTACATGCAAGCCTAAAGGAAAAATGATAATAATCTCTCTCTTCCTCGTCGTATTCATCTGCCATTTCTGATTCTGTGTCCTTTGCTTTTTTTTGTGTTTTTTGTTTTGCTATTTCTGGGTATTCTGATGCACTGTTTTCTTTGTCTGTGCATGTCGGGTTTTCCCGGTTGGGAGAGGCAGCAGGGCGTGCCGGTGCAGGGGCAGACGGATGGTCACGGGATCGGCTACGCGCGCGTGGTGGGAGCCGGATCGTCTCAGGCGCGCGCGTGGAACACGAACGGACGTCGGGTGTAGAGCACGCGCAAATCTGGTCCGTTAGATCAGATCTTGATCTAACGGTGGAGGGCATGTGTGGCGCGGATCAAGGTCAACCTCATTAGGGTTTCGTTCCCTGATGCGGTTGGGGCCGTTGGATTGCCTCCAGATCCAACGGCATTGGAAGTGTGCGGCGCCAGACTTGTGGCTGCTCTCTAGGGTTTGTGGAGAGTACGATCTGGACCGTTAATCCCAAGCCAGATCCAACGGCTGTGGGCTGAGGCGGCGGCTGCACATAAAAAAAAATATGGGATTAGGGTTTTTTCATTAGGGTTGTTGTAAAGGCTTACCGGGCTCGGGCCTAATGTATTTAGGTTATGGACTGTATTAATTAAATAAATATATTGGGCTTTTATTTATTTATGTTTTATTATTATTTATCTTCTTTATCTTGTTATGATAATAATAATATGAATATAATAATAATAATAATAATAATAATAAACAATAGTATAAATAATAATATGATATATATAAAATAACATGATAATAAATATAGTAATGTATACAATAATGATAATAACAACAATGAAAAACGATGATGATAATTAATATAGTATAATAGTAATATTATACTAATACTAATAATAATGCACACACTAATATATACCATAGTAGCAATAATAATAATACTATAATCTTTACTTTTCCTTTTTTCCTTTTTTCTCTTTTTGCTTTGTTTTTTCTTTTCCTTTCTTTTTTTTATTATTTTCTCAAGAAAAATTATTTAACAGCCCGGTAAGTCTTAGATAGACACGAATTAAAGGAGTTCGAGGTCCGGATAAAATTAGTGATTACAGCTGTCCCTCTTTGCTTATACTTGTGGAACAAGGATAAAGCAAAAACCATAAGCACTAATTTTGTCCTACTTCCCTTTCGGACGGTTCGCCTTCCCAAAGCAGCCACGTGAATCCAAGCAACTCCTCTTCCCAACGCCTTCTGATCATGAGTTCTCCCTCCGGATGCCCCGAACAGGTAGACATAGATTTTTTTTTTTTTGCAGATTTCCATTCTCCAAGTGCCCGAACGGATATGCAGGTTTCAAATACATTTGTCTTCCATTTTTGTAAGAACAATCTAGTCATCCAAACAACTTTGCCTTCCCTTCGCGGTCTAAAAGCAAACTGGTCATAACTAGATCTGTCCAACTTCTCTGTTGGACGATTTACTCTCCCGGAGCTGCAACACGCTAGACCGAGTATTTTCTCTCTAAAGCTTTGAGAATATGAGTTCTCTCTCCATAGAACTCGTTTCCTTGGCATATTCCTCGAGTGGCAGTTCTCTCGTCCTCGTATTTCTGATATCAAATATCTCCAAGTCCTCTCCCTATAAGACCCTTCGCTTTCGAGATCTTGAAGCCTTAGGACTCTGAGTTTTTTTCTCCACTAAACTCCTCTTCCTTAGCGTATTCTTCGAGTAGTAGTTCCTTCTCTATGGAACTCCTCTCTAAAATCAAGGATCTACAAGTCCCCTCTCCGTAGGACCCTCCACTTTCGAGATCCCGAAGTCGCAAGTTCCTCCTATATAGAGCTTGTTTGGACCCTTTCTCTATAGGATCCTTCATCTTGAAATCTGTCGGTAAGCTTGGAAGCTTTCATTTGAAATCCTTGAGTGGAGAACATGAAGACTTCACCTGACATTCTGGAGCGGCGGCTTGAAAGGCTTCGCCTGAAATCCTTTTAGTTCTCGCTTTATCGTTTTCTCTTCGTCCCGAGAGGTACTCAAGTTGTCTTTCAAAAATCTGTGTAAAGGGATAAAATTAAGAAATTTTGATCTTTTTAAGAAAATTATCCTTTAGGAAGGATATAGTTTTGAGGAAAAACATCTTTTTGGAAAGATAAAAATTGAGAAATTTTGACTTTTAAGAAAAATATCCTTTGAGAAGGATGAAATTGAGAAATTGAGTTTTGAGGAAAACATCTTTTTGGAAGGATAAAATTGAGAAATTTTAGTTTTAAGAAAAACGACCTTTTGGAAGGATAAAAATTGAGGAATTTTGAGTTTTGAGAAAAACGACCTTTTGGAAGGATAAAAATTGAGAAATTTGAGTTTTAAGAAAAACATCCTTTTGGAAGGATAAAAATTGAGAAATTGAGTTTTGAGGAAAACATCCTTTTGGAAGGATAAATTTAAGAAATTCGAGTTTTAAGAAAAACAATCTTCAAGGAAGATTAAAATCGGGGGTTGGAAAAATTTTAAGAATCCGAATTACGAAAGTTGAGGGACTCTTGACTCTTGTGAGATCTGCTTCTCCTCTCGTGAAGCCGTAGATATGTTCTTTTACCAATCTTCAAACCTCTGTTTAGAGAAAACAAAATGCTATGGTATGATTTAGTATGCTCCTAGCATTAGGGGTGTTCAAAAGTACCCGGCCCGATTGACCCGACTCGCTGACCCGCATACCCGATTTAAAATTACCGGGTATTTTTTAAAAAATTACCCGAATTTTCGGGTCGGGTACCCGGCCCGCTTTTTTTCGGGTATCCGGGTCGGGCCCGGGTCATAAAATACCTCTTAGTCGGGTACCCGACTACCCGATACCCGATTTATTTTTATTTTTTTTATTATTTTAAGTCAAACGCACCGTTTTATTTAGATGAAAATTTTACCTCTCCCAAGTCCCACCCACTCTGGCACTCTCTCTCAGACGCAGACCCTCACGCACACTCGCACAGTGATTTCCCCAAACCAAAATCGACAAATAGTTGAGTGTGTGAGCAGTGACTTCCCCAAACCAAACCAAATAGTTGAGTGGGTGAGCAGTGAGCAGTGAGCACTGCAGTGCACTACTGCACTATGCTTTCAAAGCAATGAAGCATACACAAAATGAAAAGAAATACATTTTGTATTTTTGTATAAATTGTAGCTTTCAAATTATAATTGGTTTTAAAAAATATATTTTGATTTTATTTTTTTAATTTGCTTTTAAAAAATAAGAGGAAAATAAGAAAATATGAGAAAAAAATAAAAAAAAGAAACAAAAAAACGGGTACCCTATTACCCGAATTAGTGGGTACCCGGGTTTTGCGGGTACCCGGTTTGCGGGTACCCGGTTTCTATGGGCCGGGTATCGGGCCGACCCTTTAGTACCCGAAAATTTCGGGTACCCGGAATTTCGGGTACCCGAAAACCCGGGTACCCGGAAATGAACACCCCTACCTAGCATGGGTGACATCTAGCTATCGACGATGCATGAGCATATTTCAGGATGCAATGATGCATGTGTTTACGAGAATGCAAAGATGCATGTGTTTACGAGAATGCAAAAGATGCATGGATTTAGTTTTTCATCATTTTCTAGGGTCGGTGGTCGTTATCTTGGGACTACAACCACTCATCAATCTCGTGTCTCGGCAAAACTGGCCCCCAAACTTCTGCCGCTCGTTCTTCGTTCAAATATTCGAGTCGAGTGACTTTCGTCGTATTTAGAAACTTCATCTACACTTTTTCTAGCCTTGTGTTATCTTTCATCAATTCTGATTCAAACTCTTATGTACAAAACCCTTGTTACCCCACGGACAATGATGCCCCTCTCGAGTACTACTAGACCCTTGTTCTTCTTCTTCTCATCCACTTCTGGAATTGTTTGCCTCAAAGTGCCACTCGGGTTTTCACTTTGAACCCTTCTTTTTTTTTGTTCTCTTTTTTGTTTTTGTTTTTGTTTTTTCTTTCTTTCTTCTATTTTTTCTTTCTTTGTTTTCTTTTTTCCTTTTTCCTTTCTTTCTATCTTTTTTCTTTTTTCTTTCTTTTCTTTCTTTTCTTTTTTCCTTTTTTATTGACTTTTGATTGCCTGATTAGATAGACATATTTCCATTCTCCAAGTGCCTGAACGGATAGGCGGGTTCTATTCTCCTAATGCCCGAATAGATGGGCAGATTTCCATTCTCCAAGTGCCTGAACGGATAGGCGGGTTCTATTCTCCAAATGCTCGAATAGATGAGCAGATTTCGTATATATTTGTCTCGAGCTTTGGGTATCTCTCTTCTTTGCTCTAAAGTTCTTGGGCTTTGAGTTTCTGTCTCCTTTGCCCTGAGCTCTGAGTATCTGCCTCCTTTGCTCCGAAATTCTTGGGCTTTGAGTTTCTGCCTCCTTCGCCATGAGTTTGTGATCTGAAGCGTTCCTCTTGAATTTCGCCTCAATCCCCAAAGTGTCTTTTGGGTTTTCACTGCGTCTTCTCTTTTCTTTGTCCTCTTTCTTCTTCTTTTTCTCTTTTTGGGCACTTCTTTGAGTTTTCATCTTGAAGTCAACTTCTCTCTTTTTCGCTTCTTCTTGAAGGGAGGACTTACACTGATTAGAATCCCATTGCCCCCACTTGCTTTAGGCTTATGTACCTTTTAACTGACCTCTGGTTAATGTCGACTGCTTTAACTGGTGTCTTCTGTCCAAAGATGCCACCAATTTTGGCCTTTGTTCCTCTAAATTCGTGGTCAAGAGCGCCTCTTCTGAATTTCGCTCATTTGCCCCAAAGTGCCTTTAGGGTCCTCGTCTTCTTTTTCTTTTATGTCTTCCTCCTTTTCTTAGGCGTACTTCTGTCTTCATCGCCTTTTGTCGAGTTGATTTCAGATCACTTACTGTCTCATCTTGGTGCGTGGCACACACGGTCCTTCTCAAGACATTCCTTCCGGCAAGATGCCTAGGCTCCGAGGGTAACTTCTGTTCCCCGATTCTCAATGTCAAATTTTCTACCCTCATGTTCTATTTCAACCCTTCTTAGCGAAGGTCGACTTCATAGCTCAATATTTAACCGACGGCGGTCTTGATATTTCAACTGGAGGTATTAGTAGCAATGTTTGAACCTCCGAGGGTGCCCCTCCGGGTACTGATGGCTTTACCACGAGCCATGGTCAATCCGCTTGTTCATTCTCATGTAGAAGACTTATGCAAGTGATTGAGTAAAAATAATTTTATTATGTATGAATATACATTTTAAAGAATCATGTCAAGTGAAAATCGCGTTTTTGGGTCTTTGAAAAAAGGTCGACCCGAGTGAAATTTTTCGAATGTTGCAGGAATGCACATATGAAATCTTTTCTGGGCTATTAGGCTTCCGAGAGGAGCGACTCCCATACTTAGTTTCTACCCAATTTAAAGGTGGCTCTCTTTAACTCACTAACTCACCTTGCCCCATCCTTCCCTCTTTTCTGATATCGATCAGGCATTAGAAGCGTGGCAATCCTTGAAGAAAGGTTAACCCCGATAGGCGGAATGTGATCTGAAGACAAATTCATCCTTCCGCGTATGGTCCAAATGGTATTTTATGGCTTGTAATGTAGGCTAAGGCTCATGGCTATGAAAGAAAGGGTAAATAGGCCCAAACAAGTGTTTAAGGGTGGTGAAACCAAGGATCAATTCTTTCAATCTGAAGTCTCAATTATGCTCCGATGAAATGCTATTTCCTCTCTTACTTCCTTGGATCGCTCTAGACTGCCCCTTCTTGTTGGGGTTTTCACCCTAGAGTTCATTTCCTTTTATCAAGCGTAGTTTCAGATCCATTTGCACCTTCGCATTGTATTAGTGCAGGCTCTTGCTCAAAGGTGAACAATCTTTCGAGGCTCATCTAAGCAGAGATTCATTTGGATAGGGAATCCTCTTGTCCCTTTTCTTTATCCGCTTCTCCTTTTACAAAATTGCACTTTTCACCTTAGTGCTTTTGCTTTTGATTTCTTCAACTTTATGTCGGTAGCTTTCGCCTTGATTCGGGTAGCTCTTTGAGCACCTACTTTTCTTTCGTTGTTTCCTTTTGATGTTTTTGCTGCTCAAACTGGAAGTGTATCCAATGAATCTATTCTCTTTTAATGCCCCTTAGTTCATAAGACATCATCCTTATAGCATAATCAGAATCCCATGTCATTTACTTGTCCATAGACTTCTGTCTCATTTGCCCCCGGTGTAGGGGTGATCCTTGGTTTGGGTTCGACCGAAAGAAAAAAGTTTAATAGGCTCAAACGGGGACAACAATGGGTACATTTTTTACTTTCTTTCTGTGTGAATGGAATTGAAGGAATGCCAAATGTCCTCCCATACACTGATATCAAAATTGGTCTTCAGGTGGTAGAAGTTTTAGGGTTATCACTTCATTCAAGAACCTTAGACAACAATGCCCGAGAGGGAAAATTCACTCAATGGGAGTGGCCCATTATTCCTGAACACTCATTTGTCATTCCTCCCTTGGCCTAAGTAGAGCATAGGGTTTTCATATTTATAGCGTCCTCACAACATTCGGTTTTTCGAAAAAAAATTCTTTTTAAATTGAATTAAAGTTAATCTCAAAAAGTATATACATGTGTAATTGGAAAACAAGAGTAAGCTTATGAAATGTTTAAAGAATTAAGGAATACCAAAATATTTTCTAAATAACAAAATGAAACTTTCGTTATGATAAAAAATCTACAGCTTAGCTTATTTCCTTTGCATTTTTCCCAAATGCACAGGGATCAACGGATTTGAATCGCCTTTACCGGTAGCCGTTTGCTCCGGGCTAGTTGTACCATTCCCCTGGGTACAATCAGTTTTCACCAATATTGAGAATTGGATTTTTGCAAAGGATTTATTTTCCTTTGACCATTCGTGAAAATGGATTTTCGATGGACATTTGAATTATCCATTGTCTTAAACTTCACCGTATTTAAGCACGTTGTGCCAACATTTCTGTCGGACTTGCCCAAACATCGCTTCTTCTTTCATGAAGTGATGTAATGTCTTCAATTCACTTTGCTTGAATCGAGACTTGCATTTTTCCCAAATGCACAGGGATTAACGGATTTGAGTTGCCTTTACCGGTAGCCGTTTGCTCCGGGCTAGTTGTACCATTCCCCTGGGTACAATCAGTTTTTACCAATCATGAAAATTGGATTTTTCGCAAAGGATTTATTTTCCTCCTTTATGATATTATCTCCCTTTGATTCTGAACCAAATGTTCTCGAAGCTGTTTGAGTTTATCCATCCTAACCATTAGGTCATTCATGCTTCTGAAGCTGTACTGGCTAGAAACTGTTCTTTTCTCCATTTTCTCTCTCTTTCTCTCTCTTTTACGAGTGTTTTCCCCAATTAGTAATGATGCGATGAAATGCCTTAAGGAAGTCTTAATGATGGATGTATTATGGACTCGAATCAATTTCTAGTGAGACGGTATGACAGATGCATGATCATGTGATGGGTGCATGACTGACAATTTTAACGCTACTTTGAAATGATAGATGAAACAAATGCTACAAATGTATGCAAGTCAAAGGTGTTGGTCATATAGATGATTCCCCTTAGGTCAACTTTCATTTGAACGTAAAGGAGGCTCCTTGTTACAAGATAGTCATAGCAAAAGTCCTACGGGTACTCTTCTTGCCCCCTAATCATGTTCAAGGAAATGAAAACTTCGGCAAAAATGCTAGGGCCGGATTTGCTTTCTTCTCTAGCAATTCAAGACCCTCTAAAACTGCTGCTATCAAGTCCCGGAAAACAAGCTATTTCCTCAAAGTTGAATCCATCTCTTGACCTAATCCATGCCCTTTCCGGTTGCCCCGCTCTTTCCGGCCACCTCTTTGCACTCGGTCGGGTAGTTTCGTGACTTTGGATGTTCGGAGTAGATCCGATGTTGCTTGACTTCCTCGGGATGGAGATGGGTTGTGCTTTCTTCAATGGTGGGCACTAGATCTGACAATGTGTGTTCGTTCGGTAAACTCGTCCCCTTATCCTTTCTGATTCACCTTTGACCGATGTCGGACTTGCTAATTGGCACCATCCTTTCTAGCAACCTCCCGCCCACAATGATAGCCCTTGATTGGGTAAAACCACCTTGACTCAACACCTTTGTGTTATGTAATGCATGTAAGAATAAATGCAAGAGATCACAAAAGATCGTTAGTGTCAGATAAATACAATTAACATGATAAAAGAAATAAGGCAAGCATGAAAGCAAGCAACCCTATTTATCCCGTCTAATGAACCTAGGTTGTCTGCATGGCTCTAAAAGGGGTGGGCTTTCTAGTTCTCTACATGCAGTTTTGGTTCTAGGAGGTACTCGAACTGTCCTCGCTGTCCCCTTCTAAGGGTAGCAAGGCCCCCGGTCATCACCCATTATAGGCTCCTCTCAACCGAGTTCAATTCGAGGGGACCCTTTCGCTATATCCGCACGGAGAAACGATATTCTCACAAAGATATAGGGTACTCGAGCCCCGAAGGTACTTGCTAGGCCCACACGGAGGAACAATATCCACACGAAAGCACTAGCGTTTTCCCCCCACTTAAATGGACGGGTTTAAATGCCAATTTTAAATGCGTTTAAAATAAACTCGCACTTATAAACAAATATCGATCGATTTGGTCACTTTAATTCGCAACTTCTAATATTAATTGAGCGGTAAAGTTTTTTTTGGCTTGACTCTCTTTTTTGTTTTTGAAAACAAATTTTTATCCCCAGCGGAGTCGCCATCTGTTGCGACTAATTTTTAGAAAATACCTCGGTGTCCCTTAGAAGAACCGGGATTTTAGATGGTTTTTGAAAATTTAGTCGAGTTTGTAAAAAATAGAGGAGTCGCCACCGGCCATTTAAAAATGGTAGACCGGACACCGAAATAAAACCAGAGATTTAAAAGGGTCCGGGAGTCGGTTACACGCGAGGAAGGATTAGCACCCTCGACGTGCCCGGAAATCGGTACCAAAAACATTACCGCTTAATTAATATTAAATTTTGCGAATTAAAGTGACGAATCGTGTCGAAATTTGGTTATACGAGTGAGTAAATTTTAAAGGTCTTAATATTCGAGAAGAAACGTCCGAACCACCACCACTACGACTGGTACTGGCCTCGTTCGTTCCCGAATAAAAAGACGCTCGCATTGCATTTTATAAATTCGGATGCAACTTAACATGGTGCGACAATAAATACATGACACATGATACAAAATGAATAAGCAAACAAAAACGAAATAAACAAAGCATAAAAAATGAGTACACATGATATTTGAATGCATGAACAAATTAGATGTGCTAGAAATAAAGGGATTAATATTATAATAAAAGAAACCAAAACATTAGGGGAAAATTTCTTTTGATAATAAAAACATAAAAAGGGCAGTAATGCATACCGTTTAAAATAAGAAAAAAAGTATTAGGGATTTTAACCCCTTCGTTTTACCCTTTTGCTTCCTCTCTTTCATTCAAAATGACTATCGCCGCCGTTACCCTTAAGTCGGCGCCGTCGGCTGCTCCAGTGAGCTTTTCCAACATGCAACGCCACCGGCATGATCTCCTCGTCCTTCTCTATCTTTTGATCCAAGTGGATCTTGCCGGAGATGACCGAAACGCTGCGAATGGAAGAGGAAAGCCCCGACGTTTCGAAGCCTTGGCCAGCCGTCGGATCGAGCCGCGGCCTTTTGATATTACGTTCGCCTCACCGGGATGAAGTCCTTCACCGTTGGGATCGTCGGAAATACGTTCCAACCGCCGGCAAGGTTGAAACAGAAGGTAAATAAAAGCTTTTTTCTTTTATATTCAAAATAAAAACGAAAGTAAAAAAATCCAGATACTTCTCTAAAAAATTTTCTTGTATTGATTTTCTTTGAATCGGTTACAATGATTTTTTTTCTCTAAAATCAAATCCCCTTTTCTTGCTTACAAAGTATGCTCTCTGGTTTTTTTTTCCTTGATGCCCACTGATTTTTTCTCTCTCAATGCTCTCTCTTTTTTCTCTTGATCTCTCTTCTTTGTTTTTTGGCTTCGGTTTCCTATATAACAGAAGCTTACATGCAAGTCTAAAGGAAAAATGATAATAATCTCTCTCTTCCTCGTCGTATTCATCTGCCATTTCTGATTCTGTGTCCTTTGCTTTCTTTGTGTTTTTTGTTTTGCTATTTCTGGGTATTCTGATGCACTGTTTTCTTTGTCTGTGCATGTTGGGTTTTCCCGGTTGGGAGAGGCAGGAGGGCGTGCCGGTGCAGGGGCAGACGGATGGTCACGGGATCGGCTACGCGCGCGTGGTGGGAGCCGGATCGTCTCAGGCGCGCGCGTGGAACACGAACGGACGTTGGGTGTAGAGCACGCGCAAATCTGGTCTGTTAGATCAGTTCTTGATCTAACGGTGGAGGGCATGTGTGGCGCGGATCAAGGTCAACCTCATTAGGGTTTCGTTCCCTGATGCGGTTGGGGCCGTTGGATTGCCTCCAGATCCAACGGCATTGGAAGTGTTCGGCGCCAGACTTGTGGCTGCTCTCTAGGGTTTGTAGAGGGTGCGATCTGGACCGTTAATCCCAAGCCAGATCCAACGGCTATAGGCTGAGGCGGCGGCTGCACATAAAAAAACATGGGATTAGGGTTTTTTCATTAGGGTTGTTGTAAAGGCTTACCGGGCTCGGGCCTAATGTATTTAGGTTATGGACTGTATTAATTAAATAAATATATTGGGCTTTTATTTATTTATGTTTTATTATTATTTATCTTCTTTATCTTGTTATGATAATAATAATATGAATACAATAATAATAATAATAATAATAATAATAATAATAATAATAATAATAAACAATAGTATAAATAATAATATGATATATATAAAATAACATGATAATAAATATAGTAATGTATACAATAATGATAATAACAACAATGAAAAACGATGATGATAATTAATATAAGATAATAGTAATATTATACTAATACTAATAATAATGCACACACTAATATATACCATAGTAGCAATAATAATAATACTATAATCTTTACTTTTCCTTTTTTCTTTTTTTCTCTTTTTGCTTTGTTTTTTCTTTTCCTTTCTTTTTTTTTATTATTTTCTCAAGAAAAATTATTTAACAGCCCGGTAAGTCTTAGATAGACACGAATTAAAGGAGTTCGAGGTCCGGACAAAATTAGTGATTACACTTACAATATTAGTTGTAAAAACGGTATGTGCCGAAATCCTTACAAAGTTTCACCAAAGGCCAAAATGGTACACGATTTCCTACGAGAAAACCTAATTTGCTACACAAAGTGTAAGGTTTTGTGTATATACCGAAATTACTACAAAAAGTACGGAAAACCTTACAATATTAGTAGTAAAAACGGTATGTACCGAAATCCTTACAAAGTTTCACCAAAGGCCAGAATGGCTCAACTCAGTGTAAGAATTTGTGTACATACACAATTTTCTACAAGAAAACCTAATTTGCTACACAAAGTGTAAGGTTTTGTTTATATACCGAAATTACTACAAAAAGAACGGAAAACCTTACAATATTAGTAGTAAAAACGGTATGTACCGAAATCTTTACAAAGTTTCACCAAAGGCCAAAATGGCTCGACTTAGTGTAAGAATTTGTGTACATACACAACTTCCTACGAGAATACGTAATTTGCTACACAAAGTGTAAGGTTTTGTGTATATACCGAAATTACTACAAAAAACCTTACAATATTAGTAGTAAAAATGGTATGTACTGAAATCCTTACAAAGTTTCACCAAAGGCCAAAATGGCTCAACTCAGTGTAAGAATTTGTGTACATACACAATTTCCTACGAGAATACCTAATTTGCTACACAAAGTGTAAGGTTTTGTGTATATACCGAAATTACTACAAAAAGTACGGAAAACCTTACAATATTAGTAGTAAAAACGGTATGTACCGAAATCCTGACAAAGTTTCACCAAAGGCCAAAATGGCTCAACTTGGTGTAAGAATTTGTGTACATACACAATTTCCTACGAGAATACCTAATTTGCTACACAAAGTGTAAGGTTTTGTGTATATACTGAAATTACTATAAAAAGTACGAAAAACCTTACAATATTAGTAGTAAAAACGGTATGTACCTAAATTCTTACAAAAATGGTATATACACAACTTCCTACCCCTAAAACCTTTTCTACTATAAGATCTGAATGAGAGGTTTCGAAACTGCCATTGTTGGTTTTGATACCTCCTGGGTAAACATTGATTGCCAAAGTGGTTGCGAAACCACAATTGGGGTTTCGAAACCCCTAGTTTAACGTGTATGTACACATTTTACTACGAAATGTACCGAATTTACCATAAGTGTTATTGGGGTGGTTTCGAAACCGTAATTGTTGGTTTCGAAACCTCTTGAGTAGACATGGATTTAATGGCATACTACGAAAGTGGTTCTGAAACCACAACGATGGTTTCGATACCTACTAGGGTCAACATTGATTAATGGCATACTACCAAAGTGGTTTCGAAACCACAAATGGGGTTTCGAAACCCCTAGTTTGACGTGTGTGTACACATTTTAGTACGAAATGTACCGGATTTACCATAAGTGTTGTAGGGGTGGTTTCGAAACCACAATTGTTGGTTTCGAAACCTCTTGAGTAGACATAGATTTAATGGCATACTGCGAAAGTGGTTCCGAAACCACAATGGTGTTTTCGATACCTACTGGGTCAACATTGATTAATGGCACACTGCCAAAGTGGTTCCGAAACCACAAAGAGGGTTTCGAGACCCCTAAAAGCCTTATTAGGTATGTATGTATACTTCGTTCAAATATGGTTGCAGGTGAAAGCCTGGTTATCTAAAAACCTAAAACCTTAACACATGAACTAATTATCGACAACGAAAGGAATCGAGAATATGATTTTGGCTCATGCCTTCATAAAAATTCCTTTGGAAAAAACAGATTACAAAGGACCAAGTTTCATTCCGTACATCAAACAAAAGCAGTAGCCACGCTTCACAAATAAAAAGTTAAACATTGTATCCCAAGTGATGTCACAATCCTAATAGACAAAAACAAAATAATAAAGTAAAATATCTCCTCATTATATGATCAGACACATACAATTGGACAACAAAAACGAATGGGGTCATTTGTATCGCCTTAATTCCTCGTCCCCGACAAGGGAAACTGAGAAGCTATGAGTATCATCAGTTGACCATTTGACCTTTTGCGTCAATCCAAAAATGGATGATGCTTCACATATTCTTGAACATTCTCTTATCTGGCCAAGTTTTCTAAATAGACGCGAATGGAACCGCCTTTTTTATGATCAATTGCAAGTACAATAATTAGATAATAAGCTTTGAGTGCCAGAAAATGTTTAGGAAATATGGAAGATGCTCGAGTATGGAAGTTTTACTTACTTAATGCGTTATCAGTTCTCTCATCTTCTCTCTTGTAAGATTTATGACATATGTAGGTGTTTTCCTGAAACATGAACATAATCGAAAAAAGAATAATTATATAACAATTAATTGATTATATATTTGCAAGTAAAAACAAATATCTTGAGTAATTTACTGACCGGATTATTAATCATTTTAGCTTCTGAATCATCAACGAACAACGTGTTTCGTTTATTATATTTAGGCAAGGCATTCCACACGCGACTTAGATTTTTAATAAATAAATTACGTTGCAATAGATGTTTTTCGCGCATATTCTGAGCCTGCATAATTGAAATAAAATCCTTCAAATATCATAAAATTTTAAGAAACAAAAGCAAGCGCACAATAAAGATACACCTAGTGCTTAATAATATAAAAGTTACCCAAATGAAGCAAAAATTGCATTTAAGATCGTTGATTTTCCAAAGTGCCCAATCAAGGTTTTCTATGCATGATTTTAAACTTCAGTTGAAAAAAAAACTAAAAAGAGCAATATTCTTAAAAGACCGATTCATTCAATGGATTATGAGAGGTGTCCGAGGGCCACATTATCCAATAATGACATTTGGTAGTAGATTTGGCCGTGGACATCGAAAGAACCAAAAATGCAAAGTGTAAAGGAAATTGATCAGTATAATAACACACATTACCTTTTCCTTAAAGACCATATAGCAACTTTATAGCTATTAAAACAAGAAAAAAGAAACTCCACTGCACAAGGTCTCAGATGCACACTTGCAAATGTAAACAATAACAGATATGAGTAGTTTGTTAACATTTTGAATAGAACTGAGAAAGATATTCAGTGCCATCTCTGGTAACACTAGCAAGCACTCCATTGTAATCAAGAATAAGAAGTTTTTTCTTAGGTGGGTCAATGGGTGAATCAGTAACCCAGTCGCCATACTTTTCTGGATGATTCTTTGGTCTCTTAATGTCAGAGGGTATTGCATTACTTGGAGTTATGCCAACACGACGAAGTTTTTTCACCAGATGAGGAGTCTCCGTCTGTCCTTTTCCTCGATCTCTTCTTCTTATATAAGTCAAAACACATTCACCGTTTGATTCGAACCATCTGCATCATCATGCTATTGTGGTGGAGTAGGTGGAATATATTCTTCGACTACATGATCTTGCTCTTCGTCATCCCCCACATCCTCTTGCTCCTCTGCTATAGAAGTATATGGGATATGTTATGTATATAAATAATCCAATGTTATGTAAAGGAAAACAATCCAAGGGTTGAGAAAAGCAAACACAATCCAAGGGTCCTCATTTATCGGAGGGATGTCTGACGATTTTGTTGTAGCGAGAAGTACATTTTGCATATGATGATAAAACATTCATTATGAAAATAATTAAAATTCCTTACAATCCATGAAGTAAAGGTATGCATAAACCAAATATCCAACAATTTTTATCAAGCTAACAACAAAATCAACATAAGTCCAATGTACAATAGCATAAAGTCATAATACAATGTATACAAGCCTAACCATCCGGAGGGTCCGGCGAATGTGGAGCCGATGTAGCTGGAATGAGATGACTACGAACATCATGCTCTAGAGATGTGATACGAGCATTTATGCTACGAAGGAGGGTTGTAGTCTCTGCTTGAGAAATGCGGAAAAAAGCATCAAAGTTGTCAATGCGAGTCATCATAGCCGCAAGCAGGGAATCACTTGTCACGAGAGGTGGATCTTCCGGTGCATGAACATGTCTGCCATCAATTCGTGCTTCATCTTCTTCATGCTTATGAACCCATTCACCATCAATGAACCTCCAACCCGTCTTCTTAGTTTTTGTTTCATCAATTTTACTCTTGAGACGGATTTCCGAGTCAATGGAGGTGTCGATGTTTAAACTCTCAAAGACGTGGCTTAGAACACATCCATAATTCAGAGACAACTTAGAAGGGTTGGTAATAATTTATACAAGAGATTTGAAGATAATGAGGGTGATATTGGGACAGTTACCGGTGTGGATTTGGTGTAACCACCAATAATCGTGACGACACATGTGAGTGCATCTTCCACCGGAGGGACGAAAGAACCAAGTGATGAAAAGATGGAGAAGCCTATCATTTATATGAAGATGAGTATGACTATCATCATCAAACTTTAAAGGGACTATCTAGGATTCAGATGAGGCACCACTATTTTCGACACCTAGGTGCTCGACAATAGTTCGCAGAGTGTGAGTAAATTCGGTTCCCATGAGATACGATTCAATCCCATAGACTTAGAAGGGGTTGTTTGGTGGATGTCGAAGAGTAGCATTCGCATAAAAGGCTTTGACAAGGTTGTGAAAGACACGAGGTTTAATTTCAAGATATTTCATCCAACCCCATTCGATAAATAGTAGCCAAAACTCGAATTCATACTCCTCGGACATCAAGAAACCTAAGTCTATGGTTCGCTCGGCTCTAACCTCTTTTGACTCGTAAATTGCATGAAACCGAGCTAGACAATCTGGATCGCAAAAATAGAGATTCAAAATATTTGGATTTTGAATATTAGGTTATGGTTGAGGTTCTGAATGAGGTTCATTCGAATGGGAAGATTGACCTCTTTGACGTTTAGGTCCTTTCGTCCTACGGTTGTTGGTTTTAGGTGGCATGGTACTGGCAATGAGGAGTTATGGTGAAAACAAAGTTTAGTTGGGGAATTTTAACAAACACTTGGTGGGTAACTGATTGAGGAATTTGTGTAAATAAGATTCGAAAGGCTTTGGTAACCCTTCCTGCAAATTAAACAACATACAACACATAATCATTCGATGGAAATGCCTAATTATAAACAAAAAACAAATGCAAATGCATGCACACATATTAGGGTTTTTAGACCATACCAAAAACTATGGATTAGGAACAGAGGGATTGTTTGAAAGGATGACGAGACCTCTTCAATCTTCAAAGAAAATGATTTCCGGAGTGGTTTCGTGATTTTTTTAGGATTTCAAAGTTAATGGGAGTTTAGTAGATGAAGGACGGTAAGGGCGATGGGTTTTAAAAATTACCATTTTATGAGAAATAACTGTTTTTACCCTGACAAACTACCCTAAAGGTTTCAAAACTGGCAATGTAGTTTCGGTACCACTTTGGCAGAGACCAAACTATGCTAAAGGTTTTGTTGTGGTTTCGAAACTGGCAATGTAGTTTCGGTACCACTTTGGCAGAGACCAAATTATGCTAAAGGTTTTGTAGTGGTTTCGAAACTGGCCATGTAGTTTCGGTACCACTTTGGCAGAGACCAAACTATGCTGGTTTTGTAGTGGTTTCAAAACTGGCCATGTAGTTTCGGTACCACTTTGGTAGAGACCAAACTATGCTAAAGGTGTTGTAGTGGTTTCGAAACCGGCCATGTAGTTTCGGTACCACTTTGGCAGAGACCAAATTATGCTAAAGGTTTTGTTGTGGTTTCAAAACTGGCAATGTAGTTTCGGTACCACTTTGGCAGAGACCAAATTATGCTAAAGGTTTTGTAGTGGTTTCGAAACTGGCCATGTAGTTTCGGTACCACTTTGGCAGAGACCAAATTATGTTAAAGGTTTTGTTGTGGTTTCGAAACTGGCAATGTAGTTTCGGTACCACTTTGGCAGAGACCAAATTATGCTAAAGGTTTTGTAGTGGTTTCGAAACTGGCCATGTAGTTTCGGTACCACTTTGGCAGAGACCAAACTATGCTGGTTTTGTAGTGGTTTCAAAACTGGCCATGTAGTTTCGGTACCACTTTGGTAGAGACCAAACTATGCTAAAGGTGTTGTAGTGGTTTCGAAACTGGCCATGTAGTTTCGGTACCACTTTGGCAGAGACCAAATTATGCTAAAGGTTTTGTTGTGGTTTCGAAACTGGCAATGTAGTTTCGGTACCACTTTGGCAGAGACTGTACATTTAATGTTCAACTAAACTCTTAATCTGTACATTTAATGTTCAACTAAACTCTTAATCTGTGCACTTAATGCACCTACCAACCGTGAATGTCCTAACAAAAAGTAACGAAAATCTCAACAAATATGCCAATAATTTCTCTTCATCCAACAACTGAGAAAATTTGATGCTGGAGTAGCCAATACCTTGGTAAACTTTGAGGTTACCTTGAAGATTCATTTTTCAGAACATCTTCACCAACTTTTAACCTTGCTAGTACTGAATCGAAGGTACGTTACTTCATAAAAATTTTATTACTGACAACATCGGTGTGGAAACATGGATTGCATAACTCCTAAAGCTGACGAAAAGTTTGTACGTGATGAGAACACAAATAATGAAAGTCTTGAATCTGAAAATTTGGTTGGTTTAGTGTTTAACTCTCGTGATGAAGCGTGTGACTTTTATAGGGATTATGCGAAAAATAATGGGTTCAGCGTGTGTCGTGGTACAACTAGGCATAGTGGGAAAACGCAAGAATTTTGTTGCACAAGGGGAGGCTTCCGGAGAACAAAAGTTTCTGATTTGAAACGGAAACGTGCACCCCGTGCTATAACACGAATTGGATGCAAGGCAAAGCTTATTGTAAAGTGTACATATTGCGAGAAGTGAGAGATAGCACTATGTCATACATAGCATAATCACCAGTTGTGCCCACCTATTATGCGACCGTTTCTTAGGTCGAGTCGACAAGCTAATGAATTCGATGTAGTTGAGGCACGTGCATTGAAAAATGTTAGGGTAAGAACGTCACAAATAATGAATTATTTCACGCAACAATTAGGTGGTTTTCATAATGTTGGTTTCATACGCAAAGACCTGTACAACTCACTTCATAAAATGGACTCAGGTGAAATTCGTGACGGTGATGTAAACGCTCTACTGGTTTACTTTGACTTCAAGAAAGACTAAGATGCAGGGTTGTACATGATGTACAATACTGATGAATCAATGGGATTGCATAATCTATTTTGGTGTGATTCAACATCGAGGTCTGACTACGTATGCTTTGGTGATGTAATTGCATTTGACACTACGTACAAGGGTAACGTGTATGGCCGGCCTCTAATGCCTATAGTGGGTGTTAATCACCACCATCAAATCATTGTATTAAGTTTTGCAATTCTAGCTGACGAGATTGCAGATACATTTGAATGGGTACTTACGGAGTTTTTACAGGCAATGTGTAACAAGGCTCCTGTATCAGTCGTGACAGATGGTAATAGAGCCATGCATATGGCTTTAAAGACGGTGATCCCCTTTTCTCGACATCGCATTTGTTCGTGGCATCTTTCACGAAATGTCCAGGTAAACATAGGTGATCCAAAGTTTACTACCGCATTTACAAGAAGCATGTCATCTTGGTGGACATTTGAGGAATTTGATTGCAATTGGAGATCAGTTCTGCAACAGTTTAATGTCGAACACCATCAATGGGTTGTTGAGAAGGATCAGAGCCTAAGTATGTGGGCACAAGCATATCTGACAGGACATTTCTTTGCCAATGTTTGATCAACACAACGGTGCAAATCTATGAATGTGGCGCTTGATATTGTGTTCCAATGTAAGAAGACATATCTCGAAGTTGTCCGCGCCATTGACAATGGGATTAATGAGATGCGAATTATAGAGTTGAGGCAAGATTTCAAAAGTTCACATTCCAAGCCTTTCCCAATGACGAAATTGAATGAGCTTGAAGAGAATGTTGCTGACATATTTACTCGGCCATCATTCGAAATTATCCAAACCGAACTTAAATATAAGATACTGTATCGTGCTTTACATCCGATTGTTAAAGTTGGAGGATCACAGACTTATCGTTTAACAAAGTACAAGGATCCGAGCAAATTATATGAGGTCATGCTTGATTTCACAACGCATAACCTAACGTGTTCTTGTAGGAAATTTGAGACAGTCGGCCTTCCCTGTCGCCATCAACTGCACGTCCTTAAGTTGGAAGACATCTCAGAGATCCCTAAATCTTTAATTCTACCGTGGTGGACCAAAAATGTGAAACTCTCATCTCCATCTTTCATGCAGTTCGATGTTCCTTAAGAAATGAAACAATTGGCTCGATTTGCTTCTCTACGAAACTTTTCAAAGCACAAAAGACGATTTACTTCGATTAACTGCTGAATTTGATCAGTCGACGAAGTTGAATGACTCCTCATCTAAGAAAGAAAGCAAGCACAATGTTCGGGACCCCCAAAAAAAGGAAGTGAAACGTAAACAGAAAATGAAAAAGCCCGTCCCAACATCTCGAACCTACCAATGTTCATTTTGCAATGTTGAGGGACATAAAAAGAACACATGCCCTCGTTTGAAGCTACAATTACCAACCGGTACATTTGCGACAACCTCAACTTTCTTCGAAGACGATGACGAATTTCCAGTTGACCTCGACACGTTCAAAAATTATGAAAGTGTGAGTCATTCTTACTTTACTAGTACAAATGTCCTTAAATACAAGTTAACACCTGTTTGCTTTTTCATTTCACTTAGGACGGACCACATATTTGGAATCCAGATGATAATGTTTTCAATGTATCTCCGACCGACCACAACATCAAAGGTATTACTCAAGAATCCATCAAGTTATTTCCCATTTTTCTTATAATTCCACTATGAATTTATTCCTTCCTCCGAACAATTAATTCATTATTGTGATGCAGATCCCCAAGATTTACGATTGAAGAACCTTCACACATACTTAGGTTAATAACATATGACGATAAAATGTTAGAAGAAACTCAATTTTCCAGTAAAATATAATATATATGGCATATTGTTGTATTTACATCCCATAGTTACATAATGTAGTTATGCTTGTAGGGCATTCCCTGCTCCACAAAATGATTTACATCTACAGAACATGCACATTATCGTATGAAATGGTACGACCCACTGTGTTTTCAACATTGTAATAATGTACATAGAAACCGGAATTCAATCATTACAAAAAGAGGGTTCAATTACGAAACGCCAGCTTCAAACACAAAAAAAATCCTATGCCACTGATCCAACTCGAACTCCAATCTGTCGTTTACCAACAAAAAATTTCACCAAGTTACGAACAATTACTACACCTTCTAATCAATTCAATTATATAATAAACAAAGCCATCTTGCATAGTCCCTCACCATTGTGGGCGACAAATGCTGGCATGGTTTACGAATGGCCGTGACTTCAGATGTACAACATGTGCCTTCACAGCAGATGATATTTCCCACAGCCTAATATTCATATAATTGTTGACGAGATCATACAAAAGAAACATTCTATCCCAACCCCCAACAGTCTAGGAAGATAAATGTAAACAAAACGTGCATTAAGTAACATACGTTTATTCCTATAAATTCGCAAAGTAAATAAAGTATAATGAACAAAGCCTGAACGTACCACAGCCTCTACACTCTTCCTATGCCAAAGCTGCATCCATTGTATGCAAAACATACCATAATCGTCTCTATTTGAAGACATATTAGTTTAAAGAACAAATTATTACTAATCGTATGCAAATTGTACAACCAAGCTAACACAAAGTACTTCATACCCATTATCTTGATGTTTTACTTTAGCCACCACAGGGCTACAAAGATCGGTCAATGACCTTGATGGTGACCCAAACACTTGTACAAACTTTTCCTCTTCAAAACATTCACCTAACCTTTTAATCTATATGCACAAACATATGTAGCTTTTTACATACCATGTCACATATAAAAAGGGTGTTGAATACTTCTAAGTTTGCGCGTATTACCAACTTCTTGACCGTATACACTCTTGCAGCATTGCCTCGAGTTGTGGGCAGGCTGCCTAGTAGCTTCAATTCGCCACGATCAATATCTACGACACACATATACCAATGACTTTGATTATCATTAATGGGGATAAAAATATGAAAAATAAAACGATTACCCTTTTAATATACATATTAAATAAATTGAAATGGGTTTATAAAATATTTTTGCTTTATCATACCACTTTCCAGACGTTAATTTTGCCATACGATTTGAAAATGGCACGCCAATAATCAGCAAGCTGACCACCATCCATTACCCATTCTAGAAGCTTATTCTACAAGACAATAATTAATATTTAGCATGTTTCCTTACAAACCACATTTGTTTATTCTTAATATACACAAGATTTTTCAATATTAAACATACACTCAATGCGCATGGTAGATACCCTCTCCTTGCTTGAGCTTTCGTCATACTGTCTTCAACGATCATCGACCACCCAACGATATCAATAACCTAAATAGTTCACAAAACATTTAGGAACTATCGTACAACATTTCTTCAAAGATGACATTACTGCTTACGGGGTTTCTAAAGACTACTCACCATTGAACCGACCCAACTTCCTGGTCGTAAAGTATCGGCATCGCTTACAGAGATATATGTGTGTCCAAAATCTACGACGAGTTCACTGCATCTATACAAAAACTTCAATGTTATATTTACTTTAACAACAATGTACTATCGTTTAAGATTGCTTACCCTCCGGGCAGAGGCGTATTCCATATATAATCACACGTGCCTTTGGCTACCGCCCCCATTCCATCCGGAATTTCAACGTACATAAGTACCTGCAACGCTTAAACAACTGATCTTTCATATTGAATAACACCAACGACTTGCAATATTTACTCACACGCATTACTAGTACACCTAAACTCATTTATATATAAGGCAAACATCTGTAAATGTAAAACTCATACGGAGATATTCAATTACATACAATTAACGCTCATAAAGCATACTCAAACATATCATCCGTCCATATCCATATGATGTTCAAAACAAATCAGTCAGTACAAATTACAACAATAACTAAATCATTTCAAGACACTACTTAAACTAAATCAAGGTCCACATTACACTTCTTTCAAACCGTGACTTATTTCATGTTCCGAGTTCTCATTCCGACTCGAATCCGTTTGCCACTAACCTTTGACAGAGCTTCCACTCTGTCCTTACCCTACAAGTTAATGAAAAGTGTGTCAACAACAATATGTGTTACATGAAATTCATGAAACGTTGATCAAAATAAAAAAATTTATACTTCTTATACCTTTTTTCTTTTTCCAACCCTCAACAAAATTTTCTTCCTTCACAAAGTTAACATCGTCCACCAACGCCTGCTCCTCAATATTAAGTCCATCTTTCTGATGAGTCTCTCTCACATCTGTTTTCTCCACCATTGCTTCCTCTTCGTCTAGGCCAATGCCAAATTTTTCATCGATTATACGCAATGCCTTCTTCAAATACATCATATTTGCACTCAATCCAGCTACCTGGTCAACAACTTGCTTACAATCCTCCTTCAATGTCTCCAAACTCTCTTCTAAGTTTTTTTCCTTCTCCACACGAGCTTGGAGACTCTTTTTTATCACCCACATCTGAGATAACGGACTGCAAAAACCCGATAATCACATCATTTGTAGCATGGCTTGCGCCACCTTCTTCCCCTTCAAAGTTTTCATATTCAGACCCAACTACCTGCAAACATGAACATTAATACATTTCATATCATAAAAACCTCCTATAAAATACAAAAATGTTTCCCCCATTTACTTTAGTTTTTTTGGCATGCCGTTCTTCCTTCAGGCGGTTTAAAATCATTCTTACTTCTATTTTCCCCCAAGCATGGATGCGACCACGATCATCAGCGGAAGCAACACCTCTGCTCGGAATTCCACTCCAGTAATCAAATAATCTCACATACATTTAATATTAATGAAAACATTATAATAAAATGCAAAATTACATTAACCAACTACTACATTAGAACTCAACATACTTTTAAAAATACATTACCTCTAAGATCGTGATGCATCCTGTCATGTATGCCAAATCACCACGATCTGTCCACTTGGCTACTCTATCAAGTAACCTCTCGTATGCATATTTGCACCAATTTAGTTTTCTAGTCAACCCAGCTGGGCAAAACAACCGCAAATGTTCTGAGGAAGGCACCATGTTTGCATTGGGATTTAAAAACACACCAACAATGAATAGAAGTACGTGAGCTTTTAACTAATCCCCCTCAAAAACACCACTAACTATCTCTCCCTCAAGTTCTTTCATTGTGGTGTTCCTACTAATTCGGTGCTTCAAAGCGAGTTCTTTACCATCAAAATTTCTCGTGGCCCCTTCAACATCCACACCCTTGTTCTTCAACCCCAAAACTGCTTCAACATCTTCAACCGTTACTGGGATTTTATGTCCACCAAATTCCATCATGGAGTTTTGGACATTAAAATTTTCCACTAACTCGCGAAATAGGCCGCGATGAATGCTTCGCGGTTTTATTCTGAATAAAGGCCTCAGCCATAACTCGTTAATCACACCATCAATCTTAAGCTTATGCATTTCTTTAAACATATCCGATAGCTTCTTCACGCTACATCTTGTAGATATCTCCTACAACATTGCATACAACATTAATTACATTACTCATACGCGAAGCAAAATTATGTTACGACATGTTTGATCCAATAAATTTTTCTCAAATAAGAAATATACACATGCAGTTACCTTTTCATCTCCTTCCGCAATAACTATTTCCTTCATTTTGCTTTCGGATTGAGCCTGCTTCTTCTTCTCGTACATTTGAATATAAGGCTTCTTCTCATCATCACTCATCTCAGCCCATCTGATACCTAGAGCTTTTCTTGCCCGTATCAGTCCCATATTTAGTAAAATGTATATTATATGTACACTTAACAAACAATTACAAAACACAATGTTCTTTTCTTTTCAACACTTACATTATTTTTCATTTTCTTTTTACCACCCTTCGATCTTTTACATTCGCTTATACTGTAAAACAACATTCCAGAGTTAGCTTACACAATATATATCGCTAACCATGTAGCAATATCAACAGTGCTATATACATTCAACTTTAACTTACTAGAAGTGTAAATAGGGTGTCAATTTTTTAGGTGCCTCGCGCACCTGTTCTACATCGGACTCCTTATGCTGCTCCATTGTAAACGTCTATCTCAAATGATAAAGGACAGAACGATTAAAGAAATACCCGTTCATGACAAATTTTAATTACTACATAAACAGAATTTTCATTCTTAACATGACTCATGACAAATGCTAATTACTACACAAACATACATACACAACATGCAATCATACAAACATACATATTCAATATATATATCCCGGGTTAATTGAATAGCAGAGATTCTTGCCCATATATTGAGAACCTTAATTATCTCGCGCACTAAAAAGGTTATAAAATGTTACATGAAATAGGCAACATAACTGTGGTACTCACCCTCCTTGCTATAATTCAGCTTTTCGTTCCTCTAATTTTTATTAGTTTAAAAGGTCATATCAAGCTATTCAATGTGGTATTTAGCAAAAAAAAAGTTCAATGTGGTAAACTCGTCAAGAATCTACTACTAACATAAATAAATATTGTACTTTGGGTAAAACATATTTTATAATCTTGAATAATATAAATAAGTTTCCTACTAAGAAAATAAAAAAGCAAGTCTCCTACTAAGGAAATAATATAAATAAATTCTCTTAATACTTCTCCCAACAAATCAATGTGTATGTACCTGTAACAAACAAGCACAAATAAAATTTGCACAAATCTTGACACTATACAAGTTTTGGTATCCTCACGAAGGTGTAGCTTTTTTAGTTAAACTAAGAACATCGATGCATTGCACTGGAGTAGTTGGAAAGTCTTATGCATTCATACTTCCAGGGAAAATAAGGTTGAAAATCACAATAAACTCTAGATAGGTGTTCCTTGAAGATAAACTCTCCATTATCTTTCATATGATTAAAGTACAGAACAAGTAAAAAAAAATCAACATAACAGGAAATGATCCAGACATTAGAAGATGTTTTGGTCAAGGATATCTTTCAATCAACCAGATATATAGTAATCCAAATATAATTAGATGCTCTAATAACTCGTTCATATGTCATTATTCTATCCCTTTGTGATACGATTTCAATCAGTGACAAAGAAACCTCATGTTAAAATGCATAGATCATACATAATTTGTTTCGCCCAACTAAAATTATCATTCTTAAACCATTAGTATCAATAATCAACCCTATAAATTCTAAACTCTAAAAAATTTCCCCTTTTTAAACCCCAAACCCCCATTACTTCCTTCAACAATCCCAACTCAAACACAACCCACCATTACTTCCTTCCAAACCATTGAATACTAACACATAATCAAAGAAATTTTGAACCCAAACTAAAAATATCATTCTTACCTCAACACCGTTCTTACTCCCTCGATCGTTATTCCCTAACCAAATCTCTGCGTCAAAATGAAGAGATTCGTCGCTCCTTTGCTAAAAATTCAATCTTTGCGTTCAGATGAAGAACTTTCCCTTGTGTGGTATCGAAACCATGGTTCTTGCATTATGGAAGACTTCAAAATTTTTGTTCTTTCTCAAATACACTCGCTCATTTTTTTTACCGGTTCACCAGGTTATATATATATATATATATATATATATATTTTCAATCCAACGGTTTACGGTGAATCGGTTTGATCCAATGGCCTCCATTGAATGGCCTGTATTTAGTTGGTCTTTAAGCCGTTTTTTAGAACTATCCCCCTGCACAAACGATTGCTTAGTTGTAGGATTTACATATTTTGTTTAGGAGTTTAATCGTACGAGTATTGATTTTAGGGGTGTGGTTAAAATTTAAGTGGTAGAGTTAAAATTTAAGGTTTATAGGTTAAAATTTAAATTTCTAGTCATGTTATCTTACACCTAAACTCTAACTTCTAAACTTTAAATTTTAACCACAAACACTAAATTTTAACCATAAATTCTAAACCCATACACTTAAACCCTAAAACATAAACAAAATCTCTAAACTTTAAAATTGTGGCACTTGTGAAAACTTTTGGTTTCCACTTTCCACCGCCCATGCATAATCCTTAACTTTATTAATTAAAGAGTCATCAATTGTAACTTTATTAATAATTGAGCGATCTCCTATGTAGATTATCTTATTTTTGTATTTTTAAGTACATTTCAAGAACGTGAAAATTATAGGTGTAAATGAACATATTGTTCGACGAACCACGTTCGTTTTATGTTCATTTATTAAGCCAAATAAACAAATATGAACAAAATTTTTATGTTCGTTTAATAAACGATTGAATACGAACATATATGTGTTTGACTCGTTTATATTCACGAACAACTCGTTTATGAGCTCATTTATCGACTTGTTTATAAGCTTTTTTTACACGGTTCTCATTTTTATTTTTATTTTTATTTTTTACATTTTAAATACTGGTGAAGGTAGGGACTAAATTGATCATATGGTAAACTTTGAAGTTCAAATTATGAAACCTAAGGAGATTAAAACTAATGATGTAATTTCAGCATTTCGACGGACATATAAACGAACATATTCACAAATATTTTACGCATGTTCACGAACGTTAAATAAACATGTTCGCAAAAACTAAAAAATAACACAAAATTAAAATTTAAATAATTACAAATCAAATATAAAGACTCTTAAATTTAAATAAACACGAATAAAACTTTATTTATTCAGGTTGGTTGATTCGCACCTTATTAGTAGAAAATCTCGGGTAAAAAAGGTCGAAAACTAAAAACCCTAAGCAAGGGGCAAGGGTTTCGTTTGAATTAATATTACTGTCCCATTTTCCACCCTTCCAGAATACTCTCCCATTTTCCATCTTTTCCCTCTCTTTTCTTTGTTCTTCTAGGGTTTCCGCTTCCGATCCACTCTATCATTTCCGATCCTCCGTTTCCATCGGGAAAAATCAGAAATGGCGGCAGTAACTGCAGCCCAGCCGCGCGCTTCCAAGACGGAGTCCTACGTGGACAACAAGCGCAAAGAAGACATCCGCCAAGCCAACATCATAGCAGCCCGGTCCGTGGCTGACGCCGTCCGAACCAGCTTGGGACCCAAAGGTATGGACAAAATGATCTCAACCGCAAACGGTGAAGTCATCATTACCAACGACGGCGCCACCATCTTAAACAAGATGGAAGTCCTACAACCCGCCGCTAAAATGCTCGTCGAACTCTCTAAATCCCAGGACGCCGCCGCCGGTGACGGGACCACCACAGTCGTTGTAATCGCAGGCGCCATCCTTAAGCAATGTCTCTCCCTTCTCTCCCATGGTATTCACCCCACTGTTATATCCGATTCTCTCCACAAGGCTTCGACTAAAGCCGTTGATGTTCTAACCGCCATGGCCGTTCCCCTCGAGCTCTCCGACCGCGAATCATTAATCAAATCGGCCAGTACTTCGTTGAACAGTAAGGTCGTTAGCCAATACTCAACACTTCTAGCTCCGCTTGCCGTTGATTCTGTTCTCTCAGTCGTTGATCCAGAGAAGCCGGATATGGTTGATTTAAGAGACATCAAGATTGTGAAAAGGCTTGGGGGAACAGTGGACGACACGCAGTTGGTTAAGGGGTTGGTTTTCGATAAGAAAGCGAGCCATGCAGCTGGAGGGCCGACCAGAATGGAGAACGCCAAAATTGCGGTAATTCAGTTTCAGATTTCCCCTCCTAAAACTGACATTGAACAGAGTATTGTAGTTTCTGATTATACTCAAATGGATAGGATATTGAAAGAGGAAAGGAATTATATTTTGGGTATGATTAAGAAGATTAAGGCCACTGGCTGTAACGTTTTGTTGATTCAAAAGAGTATTCTGAGGGATGCAGTCACGGATTTGTCCTTGCATTATTTGGCTAAAGCAAAGATTATGGTTATCAAGGACGTTGAGAGGGATGATATTGAGTTTATTACCAAGACTTTGAATTGCTTGCCTATTGCTAATATTGAGCATTTTCGAGTTGAGAAGTTGGGCCATGCAGATCTTGTTGAGGAGGTTTCACTTGGGGATGCAAAGATTGTTAAGGTTACTGGGATTAAAGATATGGGAAGAACTACAACTGTTTTGGTTAGGGGTTCAAATCAGTTGGTTATTGATGAGGCCGAGAGGAGTTTACATGATGCATTATGTGTGGTTAGGTGTTTAGTGAGTAAGAGGTTTTTGATTGCAGGTGGTGGTGCTCCGGAGATCGAGTTGTCGAGGCAGCTTGGTGCTTGGTCTAAGGTATTGCATGGGATGGAGGGGTATTGTGTGAGGTCTTTTGCTGAGGCACTTGAAGTTATTCCTTACACATTGGCTGAGAATGCCGGGCTGAACCCTATTGCTATTGTGACCGAGCTGAGGAATCGGCATGCTCAAGGGGAGATCAATGCTGGGATCAATGTGAGGAAGGGACAGATCACTAACATCCTGGAGGAGAATGTTGTGCAACCACTGCTTGTAAGCACGAGTGCGATTACACTGGCAACAGAGTGTGTGAGGATGATTTTGAAGATTGATGATATTGTTAATGTCAGGTAGTTTTCTGCATTGGACGATGAAATGTGTCCGTGTTATCAAACTTAATGCTTTTGTTTTCTTCTAGTATGACTGTGTTTCAAGTTTCTGAACTGGCTACCTACTTCCAAATATTTGCCTGCTTTGAAGATTGATGATAGTGTTTATTTCATGCATTTTTCTGCATTGGACTATATAATGTGTTCTTTGTATTATCAGATTTTGTGCTTTTGTTTCATTATAGTACCGACTATATTTTAAATTTCTGAGTTGGCAATCTGCTACCACAAATTGCTTGCTTTTAACAACGCCTTTTCACCTAAGCTTTGTTTGTCCACTCTTCATATATTTGGTTGGTTTACTCTGCTTGAATGAGAATTTAGTGTTATGAAATTGACTTTGTTGCTTGCAGCATGTTTTGATTACGCTAAATTGTTGTATTTGGAATAAGTAGAACATAGATGAAGCCCAAATCTGGATTGTTTAGGAAAATTAACTTTTGGAATTAGAACCACTCTGATACGTGCTTAATTCTTTCTGTATAGTGGTTAGATTGTGAATACAAGGGTAATATTGGGTTAACATGTAGAGTTCCTAGTACAAAAGTAAATGGTTAATGTGAAACATATAATCTCTCTTTTCCTCTTCTATTTCTTCTATCTTCTTCAGCCTTTCTTCCCTTCTTAATCCGTATTTAGTCTAAATATTTTGGTTCACATCAAACTCGTGCAGTAACTGAATTTCCTTGGCTGAAACACGTGTAAGTATGTGCAAAAGATCGATACTGGCCGTTCTAGTAACAGGAATATTTGGTATTATTGTCAAAAGTGATTTTAAACAGATAAAATGGTTATTTCAGACATTGTTTTTAAGTGATATAAACGACGATAGATAAGTAAGTAATTATATTTGGAAGTGTTTCTGAAAAAGTTAAAAGTTGAAAATTCAGCATGTGTAAATGTTGATAACTAAATGTATTATCATATTTTAATTAGTGATTCAATTGAATTTTTTTATATTTTAATTATCGTTAGAAGGCTAATAATATAGTTTAATTTTTGTAAAGGTTTATGTCAATTAATCAAATGTGGTTTTGTCCCTAGATGTGGGAATACCTGAACAATTGCCTAGATGTACAGTGGTCAGTCATTAATCGTTACTACTATTCTCCGTGTTGATATCTTGATGGTTCGTTGCTTGAATTTTATACATGTGAGTGGATATTGTAACCCCCTTGTCCCGGTCTGGCCGAATGACCGGTCCGAGTGGGTCACACGGGGAAAACCGAGTGAAAACTCCCTAAGGAACTCTCCCTCGGTTGGCAACCTTACTTTTTATTTTATTTTAAATCTTGTCTAGATGAGAGTTACATCCTAAGTGATCATACAGCGGAACAACATTTACGAAGCAATCAAACGAACCCAAACTAACATTTAAAAGCCCATTTTAAACCTTAAACTGCAGGCGGTATCGATACCCTTAAGGGGTGTATCGATACCCCTTGACTAGGTCAACAGGGTTTGGTCAATTCGTGGAGATCGTATCGATACCCCAAGGAGTGTATCGATACCCTCCCCAAAAGTTGACTTCCCACAGTCAACGCCAAGATAACGGTATCGATACCCTAGAGGCCAGTATCGATACCGAAATTGACAGTGGCTCCAGCGACCAAAAAGGTATCGATACTCTCCCTCGAGTATCAATACACGAGGCCTGAAACCAAAAGGCAGTATCGATACCAGACCAACGGTATCGATACCCCAGCTATGAATTTGCAGGTTTGAGCTGATTTAGGGCACAAGGAGGCCCCTAAATCCTTCTAAAACCTCAACCAACACACTATCATCAACCCTAAGGCAAACCAACCATAAAAGCATGCTTTAACTTGAAATCAAAGGCACAATCCAACGCTAGATGATACACAAACCATACAAGCAACATAAGCTTTCAAGCATAGCATTCCAACAACATGCATTTCAACATTTAAGGTTATACATGGTGCTTAAAGGCCTTAAAAGGCACATGATAAGCATAAAGAGGTTTGCACTATAACAAGGCAACCTAAACGTCTATAGACATGCCACCACACACAATCATACATCAAAGCATAACATGTTTTACAAACCAAGGCCAAATCAAAACATCAACATACACCCAAACTCAAACAACAAAACCTATCCCATTGCTTAACTATTACATTTATTTACTCAAAACTCATACATTGAGCTCACCAAAAGCAAAACTTGGAGACTTTCCTTGTCTTTGCCACCCTCAAGCTATTTATCTGCATTGTCGAACAAAAGAGAGCGTAAGCATAAAAGCTTAGTGAGGGTAAGCTCTTTAAAAACAAACCTCGACAATGCAGGGTCCAAGCACGAGCTACAACTGAGATAAAATGCATGTTCATACCTCCGGTCCACACGAGCCATGATCATAGATGATGCATGAACATATACTCAATATCATGTCATGCTCAACATGTTCAAAACCACAATACATGAAATCACATATATTAAACTATGTTAGCAACACATCCCAAATCACATTGGCTCACAATTAATCACATATTGGCAACATAAACCACAATCCGTATTGGCACCTAGCTATGACTCGAATACACGGATAACCGTTGGAACTCACATCCAACAACACAACCATTACCTGGCGGTGGGATTCCACTCATCACCGTTCACGCGGAGGGGATTCCACTCATCCTCACGCCCGTCGATGGGATTCCACTCATCACCGACTAATGTAAATACAATTTCCGGGCGTACCCGTACTCCTCCTTGGTGACTCAACGCCACCAAGGCCACGCGTGACTTTTGACTCATGTGTACACACTAACATCCTAATGATCGATCATTTGTACCCAAGCATACTAGTGCCAATACTAATACATTCCACAATACCATTTATTAACAACTTCCGTGCTTAGCACGTACTCACCATGACTTACTATCATGCACAAACCACATTTCCATGCCTAGCATGTACTCACCATGATCCTCGGATCAAGCAATCACCTCATAATCTCATTTCACATGACAACACCTCATGTATATCATTAACAACCATATCACATCATATTTTGCACATGTGTATAAACATATTATATCTATCATCAACATGCATACAACAATGCATCCAACATGCCTCAACATACATGTATACAACATATATAACCAACACCATCACGATTTAACACGAGGCATATACAACCATTAAAAAGTGCAACCAAAGTCTCTAATCAAAGCTTGGGATTAGGCTACCACTCTAATCCCAACTCTAGGTGGGTTTACCAAGCCCATCCTAGGTTCGCATGCTTGAACCAAATACTCAAAACCGTTTCAAAAACATTTAACCACTCACCTAAGCTTCCAAGCTCCAAGCCAAGCAACCATGGTCTTCAATTTCCGGATTCGTTTCCAAAGCTCTACCAACACAAATTCTCGCTTCCAAACAACCTCGAACACATTTCAAACAATTCCAAATCAGCCCAACATCAAAAGACCAACCCGGAAAACAATTCAAATCAAATTTACAACGTTGCAAGCCATGACCAAACCCCACACTTTGCAATTTCGGGCAGCCCCTAAATCATGTCCAAAAACCATGTTTCCAACATCCATAGCACCCACAAACAAACCCAAATCAACCCCTATCCATAGTACTAACATTGGGCCATCAATTCCCACCTAAAACAACCCCCAAAACTCACCCAAAACCCTCCAAAAAAAACCCATTTATACCCAAATTCGGGAATTTGCATAAAACCATGTAAAAATCAACTATGTTGGACCTTATGGGTTAATATTAACTTATCTATCAATAAAGAATCGAAAGCTCAAGCAATGGATGTTAAAGTTTGCATCTTTCTCTTACAAAACCCAAAAACACAAGACTTTAAATAATGAATTTCAATGAAAACTAAAGGCATGGGAAGATAGAGGAAGTTGAGGACAAAAAGAATTTGTTGTTACCTTTGCAAGGGCTCCAAAAATGAAGGCAAGATTGATGGAAAATCAAAAATGGGGGAAGGGGGAGTATCTCACGTTCAAATAAATGAAAGGGGGAAGAAGATAGCATTTTTATTTTTGTTTGGTTGAAATATAACAAAAGGGAATGGGCTTATTTGAAAAGATTACCCATTTACCAAAAATGCCATTAAAATGGCTATTGGGCTTGTCATCCAAATTTGGTCCAACACTTTTAAATTAAATTAGCAAAACAAAACTGGGATATTATTTTATTTATTTAAATTATAAAACCGAACCCGAATAATATTAAAACATTATTTTCACCCGACCCCAAAACCCGGGTGTTACAACTCTCCCCCACTTAAGAAAATTTCGTCCCCGAAATTCATCGATCACGGAGGGCCACTGAAACATGCACCTCCACGCATTCCTCTCCCACCACAACATACTAACCAACTCGAAAGACTTACCACACAACACTTGCTACCTTGCACCTAGATCCCAACTGATTCCTTCAAGGCATGTCAATTTCAAACTCATTTCGATCTCTTCCACAAACATAGTACAGAACAGATCTGTCTCACATTCCCGAATCATAGATACACACATCACATCACAAACCTCTTTCTAACTCTGGTGGTAACCGCAACAGATAAACAACAGATCTAGCCCGATTCACAAACTCATACAACACTGTTTAAAAACTCGACCAATGACTTTCTCTGACTGATCATCTGACTTCCTCAGTTAGCCAAACACTATGCAGACGTCTTCAAAAACAATCTAGCAGAAATTTCGGATCTCTATTATCCATTTTCATTACGAATCTTCCACAGATGTAGCAAACTAGAAGAAACTGAACTCGGTCTTGACACGCTGGAAATTTACATACTTACTCTCACACTGAACCACATCATTCACCCACTCAATCTGGAAGTACTCATCTTCAACCCACAATACGTCTTCATACTACTCAGATGCAATACAAATGAACTACTGTGTGCTTCGGTCAAATCAATATGTCTCAAAACACTATGTCAATCTGTACAACTATTCTGCCTCTGAAATACAAAACTCTATCATCTCTGAAACTGTATTCTGAAGGTCTTCCTTCTACTATACCTCGCACGTGAGGTGCCAAGAATCTGTCTTGCAACTGTTTCTCTTCAAACATTCTGACTCAGCGTAGGCTCAACATGAAACGCGGCCACAAGAATACTGACATTCGGCAAATACAACTCGCAACCCAACTACCACTCTAACAACAATTACAACTCGGAACATCGGTCACTACGGAGGCTATCTTCGGATGGTACTCAATCTTGATATTACAATCTTCAAGCGGTTCTAACATTTTATGTTGTTCAAGTTTTCACCCTTCCCAAGTCTTCAAATATTTCAAGTTCTGATGATACGTACATACTCACTGTACATTCTTGCTATACAAGCTTTGTCTCTAAGTCTTCGAAGCAAATACAACTGTAATTAACTCTATGTCTCATATCGGATAACTCTTCTCACAATCTTCCAACTAGCTTGATGAACAAGCCACAATCTTCTGTCTTGCATAAGCACACAACCTAACTCTACATGTAACATATCACTATGGTTCGCAAACTCTTTTTCTGATATAGACTGGTTCAAGGTCGAAGCTCTCTTCAAAGTTTCTTTCGGTTTCTCAAGGGCCTATTGTCTCTTATCTAACCACACAATTGAGCATTCTTCTGTAGCAATCTATCAATGGAGCAACTATCTTCAAAAGATTATTTACAATTCTCTGAGAGTAACAATGCTAGACCTAGTAACTATAGATATCTGTCACAGTCTTCAATTTCTTCCAACTCATCATCTTCTTCTGCCTACTAGAGATTTACTCTAACACACTCGACTGATCTACATGTCCTAGGAGAACATCTTCATTAACTCGGAGTTCACGTTGGCTCAACTTGGCATGCCACTAATTCTCTAATAGGACCTACAACACTAATTTCAAAGCTTGCCATGACCTTCTTTGGTACGTGAATATACACATGTGTCACCTATGAGAACTACTACAACTGATCAAGAAACTCAGGAAAATATTCTGTTCAACATCTCTAGGAAGGTAACTAATACACTAGTCAGACAAAACGGCATAACTCAGAGCTCAAGGCGATCACATCTTGCCCCTAAAGTTGTCTTCAGTACTTCAACTTTTCTCACTTTTAACTAGCAGTAAACGGATCTCAAACTAATCTTCAAATAGACTGAAGCACACACTAACTGACCAACAATCCACTGACACTCGAAAACGGATACTAATCATTCACTGTCACTTGTTTCGACTGTATGTAATCTAAACACAATCTCGTACTGTCACTCTTTCTTCTTCCCAAATTACACTGTAGAACTCTGAGATGATGCACTAGGCCTAATGAATCTAAGGTCTAACAAGTCTCGAAGCTATTTCTTCAACATTCTCAATTCTGTCGGATACCATAAGATACATAGCAAACTAAAACACGAGCAACTCGGAGACGACATCAATAATAAACTCTTCTTCTCTGTTAGGAGACAAACCGGGCGTTTATTCTAAACACTTCTAGGAAGAATCACAAACTATTCTAGCATTTTTGCGCTCCACTCTTCATTCAAAATCAAATTCATCACACTTGCTAAGCAAGCCTACCAACTAAACTCAATCAACCTTTGATCTCTAAAACTGGATCAACATTCAATAAGAAGCTCACATCCTCACCTACCACTACAGTCACACAAAAATCTACAATTTCAAGGCAACTCTCTCTTTGTCTCAATGTACACACTAACTATGTGCTCTTCAAGCTGAACCTTGTCAAAAGATACATCAAAACCGTAGGAAGACGATTATTTCACATCTGCTAGAACTAGTAACTCTAAACCACCAACAAACATCTTCTGCACATCTTTCTGATCACTACTATCTCCCAAAAGGCTAGTCACATGTGTCCCTACATCTAAGGTCTCAACAAACTTATCTAATTTCTTACATGCTCACGCAAAAGGAGGTATTCGCAGAAATTGCAACTTCACATGTACGCAACTGATAGTCTTCGGTCCTCTTGTTTTCAGACTGGTTCTTCAACAAAATCTGACTCTTCTAACTGTTCTTAGAGCATCTCGTAACTTCAAGACTCAATTCTGATCGCACACAAACAGTCTAGCTGGACTTGTTCTACCCCTACCAAACAATCCTGAAGTCAAAGCTCAAGGCTCCCTTCTCGGCTCAACTATATCGGAAGTGACTTCATCTCTTCCGCTTGCTGGAAAACAACTCAACGTACACTGACCCAATCACACAAACTAGCTCTCACTCACGGACACTGACCGGCTGTCTTGTATCGAAATCATAGGCTGAACCCCAACGGTCACCAACTAACACTTCTGAAATTCAGATTACTCACACGAGACCCCTACCTAGATCTCGCCAAAAGAACTAAGGTACTCATACCTACCTCTGACACCTCATTGAGCACATTCAAACTTGCATGCTTGTTAACAACATATGGAAGTACGAACTCAGAACCAATCAGAAGAAACAAACTCAAAACTGTACCAAGGGCTTATCCACTATAACATAGACATCACTTTGACTCCCACTCAAAGGTCTTCGCTTCTTTTCACCAACTAATACCAAAATCGGTCTCATCGTCTCTCACCAACAAGAACCAACCACATATACCGTCTCAAACGAACGAGTTGTACCTCAATCCCGGTACGACCATACCTCCCTAACTAAGGTGATGGACTCCCTCAACATAGTCCACCCTTTTCAGAAACTACAACTTCTATTTACCGAAAAGCAATTAAATCAATAACAACATCAACAGTAAAACATACAAGATTGGGTTAGCAAGGCAAGGCTTCCAAGTGGCTCAAGTATGATTTCCTCACTTAAAATCTCTTTTCCGATGTAATAGTAGCAATGGGACTCTACTAAGCATGTTTCAAACAACTCAACACACATACATGCTCAAACAAGCATATAACAAGGCTTACTTGCTAAACAAGCAAACACATGCGTATTATCAAACAACATATATTCTCAATCAAACATGCGCACATCACAGCATTCACGGATAACAAGCAACATGCTTTCAAACAAACAATCAACATACATATCACATAAGCAATCATACTTACAAGGCAAGCAAACACCGTGCATATCAATTCAAAACTGAAACTTACCTCACTTACCTGCCCAAGGTCTCGGAAACCTTAGGCTCTGATACCAACAAATGTAACCCCCTCGTCCCGGTCTGGCCGAATGACCGGTCCGAGTGGGTCACACGGGGAAAACCGAGTGAAAACTCCCTAAGGAACTCTCCCTCGGTTAGCAACCCTACTTTTTTTTCATTTTAAATCTTGTCTAGATGAGAGTTACATCCTAAGTGATCATACAGCAGAACAAAATTTACGAAGCAATCAAACGAACCCAAACTAACATTTAAAAGCCCATTTTAAACCTTAAACTGCAGGCGGTATCGATACCCTTAAGGGGTGTATCGATACCCCTTGACTAGGTCAACAGGGTTTGGTCAATCCGTGGAGACCGTATCGATACCCCAAGGAGTGTATCGATACCCTCCCCAAAAGTTGACTTCCCACGGTCAACGCCAAGATAACAGTATCGATACCCTAGAGGCCAGTATCGATACAGAAATTGACAGTGGCTCCAGCGACCAAAAAGGTATCGATACTCTCCCTCGAGTATCGATACACGAGGCCTGAAACCAAAAGGCAGTATCGATACCAGACCAACGGTATCGATACCCCAGCTACAAATTTGCAGGTTTGAGCTGATTTAGGGCACAAGGAGGCCCCTAAATCCCTCTAAAACCTCAACCAACACACTATCATCAACCCTAAGGCAAACCAACCATAAAAGCATGCTTTAACTTGAAATCAAAGGCACAATCCAACGCTAGATGATACACAAACCATACAAGCAACATAAGCTTTCAAGCATAGCATTCCAACAACAAGCATTTCAACATTTAAGGTTATACATGGTGCTCAAAGGCCTTAAAAGGCACATGATAAGCATAAAGAGGTTTGCACTATAACAAGGCAACCTAAACGTCTATAGACATGCCACCACACACAGTCATACATCAAAGCATAACATGTTTTACAAACCAAGGCCAAATCAAAACATCAACATACACCCAAACTCAAACAACAAAACCTATCCCATTGCTTAACTATTACATTTATTTACTCAAAACTCATACATTGAGCTCACCAAAAGCAACACTTGGAGACCTTTCCTTGTCTTTGCCACCCTCAAGCTATTTATCTGCATTGTCGAACAAAAGAGAGCGTAAGCATAAAAGCTTAGTGAGGGTAAGCTCTTTAAAAACAAACCTCGACAATGCAGGGTCCAAGCACGAGCTATAACTGAGATAAAATGCATGTTCATACCTCCGGTCCACACGAACCATGATCATAGATGATGCATGAACATATACTCAATATCATGTCATGCTCAACATGTTCAAAACCACAATACATGAAATCACATATATTAAACCATGTTAGCAACACATCCCAAATCACATTGGCTCACAATTAATCACATATTGGCAACATAAACCACAATCCGTATTGGCACCTAGCTATGACTCGAATACACGGATAACCGTTGGAACTCACATCCAACAACACAACCATTACCTGGCGGTGGGATTCCACTCATCACCGTTCACGCGGAGGGGATTCCACTCATCCTCACGCCCGTCGATGGGATTCCACTCATCACCGACTAATGTAAATACAATTTCCGGGCATACCCGTACTCCTCCTTGGTGACTCAACGCCACCAAGGCCACGCGCGACTTTTGACTCATGTGTACACACTAACATCCTAATGATCGATCATTTGTACCCAAGCATACTAGTGCCAATACTAATACATTCCACAATACCATTTATTAACAACTTCCGTGCTTAGCACGTACTCACCATGACTTACTATCATGCACAAACCACATTTCCATGCCTAGCATGTACTCACCATGATCCTCAGATCAAGCAATCACCTCATAATCTCATTTCACATGACAACACCTCATGTATATCATTAACAACCATATCACATCATATTTTGCACATGTGTATAAACATATCATATCTATCATCAACATGCATACAACAATGCATCCAACATGCCTCAACATACATGTATACAACATATATAACCAACACCATCACGATTTAACACGAGGCATATACAACCATTAAAAAGTGCAACCAAAGTCTCTAATCAAAGCTTGGGATTAGGCTACCACTCTAATCCCAACTCTAGGTGGGTTTACCAAGCCCATCCTAGGTTCGCATGCTTGAACCAAATACTCAAAACCGTTTCAAAAACATTTAACCACTCACCTAAGCTTCCAAGCTCCAAGCCAAGCAACCATGGTCTTCAATTTCCGGATTCGTTTCCAAAGCTCTACCAACACAAATTCTCGCTTCCAAACAACCTCGAACACATTTCAAACAATTCCAAATCAGCCCAACATCAAAAGACCAACCCGGAAAACAATTCAAATCAAATTTACAACGTTGCAAGCCATGACCAAACCCCACACTTTGCAATTTCGGGCAGCCCCTAAACCATGTCCAAAAACCATGTTTCCAACATCCATAGCACCCACAAACAAACCCAAATCAACCCCTATCCATAGTACTAACATTGGGCCATCAATTCCCACCTAAAACAACTCCCAAAACTCACCCAAAACCCTCCAAAAAAACCCATTTATACCCAAATTCGGGAATTTGCATAAAACCATGTAAAAATCAACTATGTTGGACCTTATGGGTTAATATTAACTTATCTATCAATAAAGAATCGAAAGCTCAAGCAATGGATGTTAAAGTTTGCATCTTTCTCTTACAAAACCCAAAAACACAAGACTTTAAATAATGAATTTCAATGAAAACTAAAGGCATGGGAAGATAGAGGAAGTTGAGGACAAAAAGAATTTGTTGTTACCTTTGCAAGGGCTCCAAAAATGAAGGCAAGATTGATGGAAAATCAAAAATGGGGGAAGGGGGAGTATCTCACGTTCAAATAAATGAAAGGGGGAAGAAGATAGCATTTTTATTTTTGTTTGGTTGAAATATAACAAAAGGGAATGGGCTTATTTGAAAAGATTACCCATTTACCAAAAATGCCATTAAAATGGCTATTGGGCTTGTCATCCAAATTTGGTCCAACACTTTTAAATTAAATTAGCAAAACAAAACCGGGATATTATTTTATTTATTTAAATTATAAAACCGAACCTGAATAATATTAAAACATTATTTTTACCCGACCCCAAAACCCGGGTGTTACAGATATTTAGTATAATTTTATGTATTATTAGTAAATTAGATGCTGTTATATTATATAAGTTCAAATTATTTTAATTTTGTTGTGAATAAAATAACAAAGAACAATTATTTTAATTTTGTTGTGAATAAAATAATGAAGAACAAGAATGGAAGAACAAAGAGATGAGAGAAAGAGGGAGACTTGTATTATTCTCAAATATAGACTTATGTACAATGCTTCATCAAGTCATCTATTTATAGGCATAAGAAGTATATATTACATTGAACTCTAATTAAATAAGATAATATTCTTAATGATAAAATCATGATATACATCCACATAGATAAATCACTCCCCCTTGGATGTCTATGTAGATAATGTGCCTCGTTAAAACCTTACTAAGATAAAAACCTAGTGGGAAAAAAATTCTTTAGTGAAGGAAAAAGAGTACACACATCTTTGATACGGGGATAAAAACACTCCCCCTCATTAAAACACTACTAAAGATCTTTGAATCTTCATAAGTCAACCTTGAATACTATTTTCTAAAGATAGCGGGGGTGAAACTTTAGAATAATATTTTCCATGATGTATCCACCTTCCATTATCTCTACACAAGATAACATTTGTATCATATCTTGTGAAAGTAAATCACATATCTTTTGGATATGTTGGGTCAATGGTCTTAGCCAAACACATTTTTGGCTTGCCTTGTGCATAACAATTATTTCTACAAGATTTGAGGAGGCATCGACGAATGTTTGAAGATCTAAATGTAATGATATTTGTACATTCATAGATATTTCTTGACCAACTAATATATAGTGCTTCAAGACCAAGAAAAGATATAGTTATCTTTATTCACATCCAACAATCTTACAACTATTGGGATACTCAATAGATATGCTCTATTCATATTTAATCTTCTTTAAGATTCTTCAAGCTTATGTCTATTCATAGACAAAAAGAAATATATAAAAATGCTCGATCTTCAAGTCGAGATAAACTTGATGTCAAGATTCAAGTACTTGTATTGAAAGTATTTCATGAGTTTCCAATTTGAAGCTCTTTAGGAGTTCTAAAATTATCACAATGGATCTTGATCCAAACTCCTTTATGAAATACATAAGGAAATCTGATCATTCTTATAGTATTTTCTCAATTAGTATTCACTAAGGCGATTATACCAAATGCGCCAAAATATTCATGAGACATGTCTAAATAAATTTCTTCAGAAATTTTCAAATGCTTCTAGCATTTTAAATCTTTCAAGGATAAATATGGATCCACAAATAATTAGACGCATGCAAAATTTTTCATAACTGCCAAAGTAATTGCATCCACCATGAAGTAATTAAAACTTTTCATAAATCATAGTTCAAGTCGTATTTACGACTATTTATTTGTGCCCCACTTGCATTACACCTTTAGGTGTTTGGACTGTTGGTCCAAATACTTCTATTTTAGAAGTTCAAAGCGTCTTTCAACATAAGCCAATTCAATATCTATACTTCTGGATAGATTTTATACAAGATCCTCGATTTCTTTTTTTACTTCTATAGAAGTATTTTATGTAAAATTGTTTGTAAAATCGTTGTCGACAACTTTCTAATTTTCTGGTTCCATTCTCGTAATGACATAACTCATCGAGATCTCTTCAAGATTTCAATCTTTATTTCAGGTACCTGAAACTCTTCAAGAGTTTTATTATTAGTTATGTCTTGGGTCTCTTTAGGAGCACCCGCCTCCAATATATGACCATCTCATAATACTTTTCATTTACGAGAATTGTGATCATTGAAACCATTTCAACTATCATGCTTCAAGCATGAATTACATCCACTTGCTCTAACATGTAATTTAAACTTAGAGCATTTCAGCGGGTATATGAGACTTAATTACTCTCATTGGGTCAGTAAATATGTCTGGCAGTTGACATGAAATAACATGAATTATCTTATGAACTTTTAGTTCATATTCGAGGATCTAGATAATGATAATTCATTTCCTTCTTTATCCAGCTGATTATTCTCTCCCCCTGATGTTGAGAAAAATCATCTAATAAATGATTCTCCAATAAATATTTAGAATTTAAATATAAAAAGAGACTCGTACTCAATATATATTCTCAACCCTTTTTACTTGCCCATTTTGTGCGTTATGGTGGAGCAATTCAACTATATATCGCACATTCAAAAATTCAAAAATGAGAAATATGACTTCTGACCAAAAGTCAAATCATAATGGGGAGTTTATTATAACTTGTTGACTTGATGCGTATAAGTGTTGCTATATGGAAATACCATATAAATAATAAATATTTTGTTCTCACAGTTTAGCTATTAAATAGGAGGCATTCAATTAAAAATTTGTTAAACCGTATTTTTCATAATCAATAGGCTTTGTAACAACCGATATAGCCTAAAATATAAACCCACAAGCTTTTGCAAAACGAATAGTCTAATTGCATAATCTGAATCCTTTTAGAATCAATCTCACAAATTTCTGGTTGTAAGTTGATAAAACAATGTAAATGCATCTACTAAAATCATATAAAACTTTCCACATCCGTGGATATATGGGCCCATATTTCGTTCAGATATGCAAGACATGCAGTCTCAACTTCAGCACAAGAACTTCAAGTTCTAATTCTTTTGGTAAGTGGGATCAACTATATCGTTTGAGAACAAACAACACAAGAACTTCAAGTTCTTTTAGTAAGTGGAATTTAATCAATTCCATTAAGCAACACAAGAACTTCATGTTCTTTAATAAGTAGAATTTAATCAATTCTTTTGAGAATAAGCACCACAAGAACTACAGGTTCTTTTAATACATGTGCATGTAAATCTCAATAATTTATGCACCATTATTGATCAGGATGGTCTAACCGATCATGCCAACTATATATATGTGTGTATATATCTCTGAATTTGTAAACTTCTTGTTTACCATAACATGTAATTCAATCTCACTCGTATATGTCTAGTACGACCATCAAAATTGTTCCTTTAAATAAGAATATATTTAGCTCTTTCGGAGCTTTCAATTGAAATTATCTTTTGGTAGCAATATATAGTTCTTCTAGAGCTTTCAACTGACTTTTTGGCTACCAAAACTTATATCCATATTGGCTTATTTCAAATGCCAATTGATAACATATGTTATCTATAATTCCAAAAAGAATATTTTACGAACTCATATTGCTCTCTTAAAATTTCCACTTCTAGTGACGACAATATTATTACCATTAGCGGTAATTATTGCAATATTCGCAATTAATCACTTTTCATAATGTGCTTTCTCTCAAGAACTTATTGCTCTTCTGGAGCATCAATACTTTTAGTACTTTGAGATATAGTACTCACATCTTCCCCTTGCATTTAAATGGAAAAATATATCTTATGCTTCTGCTAAGCATAAATCGTAACCATAAATTATATTCGATAAGTAATCATGTTAAACAAAATAAATAATATGATAATATATAAAAATAAATATTAACATGAATATAAATATAAAATGTAAATAATTAATGTATAAAGTAAATAAACATAAAACAAAATAAATAAAAAGATAATTAATTCTCTTCAAAGTTATGAGAATAATTAGAAGATGATTTATTCCATTTGAGGGTTATAAGGAAATCAACAACGTCCAAATAAGTTGGACTAACAATGTCCAAATAAGTTGGACCAATATCATCTTTGTCATTTTTCGCAAACAAAATTTGTTTTTATTTACTTTCCTTTATCATTCAATCATTGTTGATTTTTTTTCAACGTACGATAAGTACGAGACCAATAGTTTATAACATCACATTGGTAATAAAAAAAGATTCTACTTTCTTATAATAATCTTTATCGCTCTTGTCATCCTTATAACCTCACTACCAGTGGGTAAAAATATTCTTAAAATGACCATATTTTTTATGTATATATTCATAGCCTCGACCACGACCACAACTTCTAATGTAGTTTTTATTCCTTCCATAATATAATCTCACATTCACTTCAGGGAATGGAGTAGAGCTAGTGGGCCTTTGAAACCTTTTTCGCATATCCTTATCACAGAGAACAAAGATTTAATCCTCGTACGCGACATTGTTAAACCTGTCCACAATGTCCTTTAAAAACCTCATTTGAGACCAGTAGCCTCGCAAAATGGGATGTCCAGCCAATATACTTGGATTATATCAAAATTATGTCTCTAATTGAATAATGATTTACCATGTTTGCATTCACTTCAGGGAATGAAACAGTTCCAATAATCGCATGGAATAAACATCATGCTTGTATTCACTTCAGGGAATGCCCCATCATTGATAATCGCATGGAATAAACATCATGCTTTGCATTCACTTCAGGGAATGCCTCCCATAAAACTTTTTGGATCAAGACGAATTTTCGTAACTTGAAATTGGGAGAAGTCTATGGTCGAGTTTTTCGACGAAGAAGAAATATTGCTTTCGAGAAAATATAGACTTTATAATAATCTTCTTGTAAATTCAAAATTATCATGATTTATCGCACTTTAAAATAATAATATAAAGAATAAAAATAAAACCAAAATTTACCGATATTGATTTTTCTCTCGTGGACAATGGAGACATAACATATGACCGAGATAGCTTCTCATAGTCCCTTTATATCACATCTCTTTCCAAGCCATTAAGCATATCATGTAAAACTCAAAACACGGTTAAAAATACTAACTTTTACCAAATAAAATAACATAAATAATAATATGAAAAATATCAAATATAATCATATAAGTAAAAGTATGAATAAACATACCGCTAATTAACCCTTTTAGGAACAAGAGAAAAGACGCGTAATTTACACCAAACGCAACCTCTTCGTCTCTGTCGATTCGTCTTTTGGTTTGTGAGAAGCCACAAATTTATCTCTTTCCAATATTAGAATAAAATCAAACACACTTCCAAACTTTTCAAAAAAAATTTTAAGTTAAAATATAAAGAAAAAGACAATCGGTAATTTAAAAGAATGAAGAGAGAAAAAAAAACTTATCTTTGGTTTATCCTAGAATCGAATTCTTTCCAATAACTTCTTTTGGATTCAAACAATGAAGACCTCAGTTGATTAGAGTCGTGCTGATAACGTGTTGTGAATAAAATAACAAAGAACAATAATAAGAACAAAGAACAAGAATGGAAGAACAAAGAGATGAGAGAAAGAGGGAGATTTGTATTATTCTCAAATATAGACTTGTGTACAATGCCTTCATCAAGTCATCTATTTATAGGCATAAGAAGTACATATTACATTGAACTCTAATTAAATGAGATAATATTCCTAATGATAAAGTAAATCAATCTCCTTAGATAAAGTTCTAATCATGATAGACTTCTACATAAATAAATATTCATAACAAATTTTAAATTTCATAATGATATATTGTCATTTGAGTTAATTGATAATACTAGATGGTGTTATATTATATAGGGAAAACTACCCCACTGACCACCAAACAAATTAGGGATACCTATTTGGACCATCGAACTATAGAAAACGTCAATCAGACCACCGAACTTATAAAATCAACTTATTTTGAACACCGTCGTTAAAAACCTAACGGCGTAGTGACGGAACTACCACGTGGAAATTGATAGAAAAATTTAAAAATTACACATTTGGTCCCTGTTATTTACACATTCTTTCAATTTAGTCCTAATTTTAAATTAATAAAATAATAAATTATTTCATTAAGTGGTGACACTTGTCAACACCTTATTGGAGGACTTTAATTATTTATATTTGATTTTATTAATTTATTCCCTCCTACAATCAGGTGGTGACACGTGTCACCACCAATTTAGAGGAGAAAAATAAATTTATCTTCACCTGCGCTTTGAAAACGAACTTAGGTCTCGACATGGTAAAGCCAATGGCTTTGCCACTGCACCAAGCATAACTTTGTGCTATAATTCTCCAGATATAATATATACCTCTTATTAGTTTCCACATTTATAAGCCAAAAGCTCAAACCTTAAACACTAATTTCACATATATAAATCCCGAACCCTAAACTCTAACCCTAAATATTTCAAATTAAACCCTAAACCTTAATCCCAAAAAATTTCAAATTAATTTCACGTTAAATATTTTAAATTAAACCATAAACCTTAAATATTTCAAATTAATTTCACGCTAAATATTTCAAATTAAACCCCAAACCCCAAACCCTAAAACTTTCAAATTAATTTCACGTTAAATATTTCAAATTAAACTCTAAACCCCAAACCCAAACCTTAAACCCTAAAAATTTCAAATTAATTCCACGCTAAATATTTTAAATTAAACCCTAAAAATTTCAAATTAATTTCACACTAAATATTTCAAATTAAACCCTAAATATTTAGCATGTAATTAATTTGAAATTTTTAGGGTTTAAGGTTTGGGTTGAGGGTTGAGGGTTTAATTTGAAATATTTAGCGTGAAATTTGTTGGGTCACGTCGGCACGCCCCGTGGCGCAACGGAAAAATTAATCCGACGTAATCCAGCCAGGATCCATGTACAAAAACGAATCCGGGGTGAAAAGATGAAGAGTTACCTTTTAAAACTCTGTAAACTGGAAAACCGGCGGTATGTCGGAATAACCACGTCAAGTAAAACTGGAATCGTCACAGGTTCGCAACGACCTCTACGGAGTCCACCCGAACAAAACGAACAAAGTTTCCGCCTCCCTAACACTTAGGGATAAATTTCGACAGGTTTGAACACCTTCCAAGGAGAAGTCGAAATCCCTCCAGGGATTCTTGTGGGAGTCTGAAATCGACCAGGGGTTCTACCGGGACTTGGATTCGAACTAGGAAATTGCCAGGGGCAAGAGGAACACCAGAAAAATATCGAACAACTTCTCAGAAGAAATTTGGGACTTGTCGAAAATTCCAGAGGGAAATTCCCAGGGATATGTCGAAATTTGCAAGGAGGAATAGGGATGATATTGTTGCTAGCCCTTGTCTCTTTAAATAGCAATCAGAGACTTAATTCTAGTTGAATACCTTAAATCCAAGTTCAACCAAAATTCATAGAATCTAATTCTACTTGAAATTAGTTTAAATTAAATATACATTATATTTAACAATATTAAATGAAATATATATATATATATATATTTAATTATGTAGAATCTTATTCTACATAAAACATGGATTTAAATATACATTATATTTAATCCAAATATATATATTTTTATTATATATAATTTCATTATATCTTTACTTGGATTTAAATATATTTAAATATATATTTTTAATTATGTAGAATCTAATTCTTCATAAACTTGGAATTATATACATTATATAAATTCCAAATATTTATTTAAATTTCTAGAATCTTATTCTATAATATTTAAGTATCTAAATATTTTCCATACTCTAAATAATATATGATAAATACAATATTTATCCAATATTATTCCCATTTAAGGGAGTTGCCGATTTCCCCTATCCCATAGGGGATTTTCGGCAACCTCCCTAAAATAGGGAGTATGGTTTCCAATTTTTGTTGTTCGTTTCATTCGAAGGGTGTGACCCTTGTAGGTTCATGCAACATTACCAGCAAAATCAGAACTGTTCTAATTTTACAAACAATGAGTGGCATCTAGCAATACATCATTGCTACCTAGGTTGCATGAAGTCATGGTTTGACTTTCCTAATTCCTGAATAAACTTCCTTTATGTATTTCATCCTTTTGTCCTTTATATCTTAGATGAACACAAGTCATGGGTTAGTCACACTTGCGTTGTCCATCTAGTGTTTCTTGATGTCTTGAGTAGATTATGATAAACGAATCTCTATGATATCTCATATCATAATATTCGAGCATGGCCATGCATTTTCTAATCTCACTCAATCAAGTGGCCGAAGATATTTCTCCCATTATGTAGGAGGGACAAATCCTTTCTTGATCAACCATATTTCACTACATAGGTCATCACGTATCCAATCATCAGTCTTTATAATGTAGTCAGTTACGATACACATTTGACTATGTCAAAATACGTAAATCTTTATGTTGAAATCATGTTGATCTCAAGTCTGAGGATTATACATATGTTTATCATGAGCAATGTTGTCACTGTCACATAATTACCCAAGAAACATGCTCATAGCGGGTCAATCCAATATGTTGTTCTCTAACAAATACTTATGCGTTGATTTTGACATCTCTATGTCAATGACAACACTTGTTATCAATCAACCAAATATTAATCTTTATATATTATCACTGTCCATACCCGTAATAATATTCGACTAAGGATCCTATTTAACAATAATCGTATTATTGTATGGACATTATTATCCAATGGTTAGTTTGATGCACAGAAACATACCAAATGATAATAACGACAATGCCATTACTTGATAAATCTAGTAAAATAGTATGTCTATTCAATCATCATATGATTGGTCTTTGGGCATACTCCAACAATCTCCCACTAGCACTAAGACCAATCATTCTCGTATCTAATACGATATGACTTAGTGTAACTGACATGCTTATGCTGTGTCAAAAGCTTTGTTAGGGAGTTGACAAAGTTATCAACTTTGTGCGTATGTTGCATACTTTCACATCTCCAAGATGTAAGCACTTTAGAATATGTTTGGATTTATTGATGAGATATGGGTTTTATTTTCTTATGCAAAGGTTCCATCATAACAGAGTTATGTAGCATCTAATATGCTGGGAGCAACCCTTAGTTCAGAAGTGAACCCTTTAGATCCAAACATCCTTCTTTATTGCTATGTCGACTGTAATACATTCAGCGTATATTGTAGATTTAGGTACTGTCTCATGTTGCTAACTCACAGTATCTTTTATTACTGCAAAACTGATTGCGATCTTTAGTTCCTTTTGATGAGTATGTCATCTACATACAATACTTAGGAAAGTAACAATGCTCCCACTAGCTCTTTTGAAAACACGACTCCTCTTTGTTTCTAGATAAACCAAACCTTTTGATTGTATCTTCTGAAATGAATATCCCAACTTTGAGAAGCTTGTCTTAGTCTACGGATAGACCTTTGTAGCTTACATACCTTCCAAGTGTTTACTGGAGTGACAAAACCTTCTGGATGTGTCATGTACACATCTGTTTCAAGGTTTCCCTTAGGAAAGTGGTTTTGACATTCCCTTATTTGATTCCATAATCATCGTATGTAACTACTTGCAAGTGAGATTAAGATGGATTAAACATAGCTACAAGGAAGATGCTTTATCACAGTCTATACTATGAATTTTGTCGAAAACTTTTAGCGACGAATCATCCTTTGTATGTTTTATCATCCATGTCGGTTTTTCCTTTTTGAAAAACTCATCCATACCTCTTAGGTTTTACCCTTTTAGGTAACCAAAGTCTATACTTGGTTTTAGACATGGATTCCATCTCATATCTCATGGCTCTTAGCCATTTCTCGAATTTTGGGCTCACCATTGGTTTCTGATAAGACCTAGTCTTTATCTTGATCCGAAAAGAAGAGTGTTTCCATGTACGGATAGTGAGAAATCCATATTTCTCAAGTATATGGTATTCTCTTAAGGATCAACACAATGGTTGTGTTTTGTTCCAATGTTCCTTGATCATTTGTGGAACATTCTCAATCTTTGGTTCATAAATTTATTGTCTAAAATTTCTTCACATTCCAAATTCCATTTTTTCCTTTTGTGAGAGGTAATCTCTTTCGAGAGAAACTCTCGTTTGAGCAACAAACATTTTTTTCTCGTTGAAAAATGAAATCCCTTAGTGATAAGTATTCTCTTTCAAGATAAACTATCGTTTGAGCAACAAATATTTTGTTCTCGTTAAAGTTGAAGAAATAATATCCCTTTGTGAGAATTAATCTCTTTCAAGATAAACTCTCGTTTGAGAAACAAACGCTTTGTTCTCGTTAGGATAAATAACAAATGGAGTTTTTAAGGTTCGAAATTTGTAAACATTTTAACATGTAAGTAACCTTAAAACTTCAAAGGTATTCTAGAACAATTCTTAGTCCATATCTTATATGACGTTTCGAAAAAAAACCGATTAAGTATGAGAGTTGTTTTTCTAGTGTGTAAAGAAGTCGAAAATGACTTGTTCTGAATCAAAACATGTCTAACATATTTGATTCTCTTTCAAAGAATTTTCGTTCCACTTGTGGGATTTAATTATGGGACAATCCCATATTCTTTGAAAGTTCATCAAACTTTAAATATTCTTGAATTTGATCTCATCAAATTACCTTAATACTTTTTATGAGTTTGAGATTAGTCATTTGTTTTATTTATCTTATAACTATTATTGATTTGATTAGTTTAAAGATCATTGATTCGTTGTGCCATAAGAGATTAAAAGAATAACATTTATTTAATAATCTCAAAATTAAAATACCTTGTCCTTACAAGATAACTAAAACTTAGGCACAAAATAATAATCTTAAAAACTAAAACAAATCTATTTAAGCAAAAACACATGTCCTAATGGATGATGTAGCAACTCTTGCTTTATTTCCATTCTGATGCATTCTCTTTAGAAGCCTTTGAGGTTGATGCCTCACTCGTTTTTGCTTTCTTGACTTCTTGTAGGTGTGTGGGGCAGTTTCTCTTCCAATGTCCGGTCTTGCCGCAATGGAAACATTTTCCATCCTTCTTGATTCCCTTCTTAGGTTTCAATGCCTCCTTTCCATCGGTTTTGGTCTTACCATAACCTTTAGACTTTGCTGCCGATTTACCTTTCTTCTTGCCCTTGCGGACCATCAGAACAGGTTTAGGTCCTACCTTTTTCAGGTTGATTTCAGCAGTTCTCAACATGCCGAGCAACTGTGGCATCGTCTTGTTAATTTCATTCATATTGAAATTAAGGACGAACTGATTGAACATATCCGGAAACGATTGCAGGATGACATCAGTAGCTAATTCTTCTTTCAGCGGAAAGCCGAGCTTCTCAAACGTTTGGATGTAGCCCATCATTTTGATGACATGAGCTCCTAAGGGAGATCCCTCACTCATCTTGCATTGAAACAGAGCTTTAGAGGTCTCGTACCTTTCTTGACGAGCTTGCCCTTCATAAATCTCCTTGAGATTTTGAATCATATCATAAGCTACCATGTCCTCATGTTGCTTCTGAAGCTCAGGGGTCATGGAGGCAAGCATAAGACAACCGACATCCAGCATGTCGTCCATGTGTTTCTTAAACTTGTCTTTGTCAGCTCTAGAAGCAGTGGCAACCGGTTCACCAGGAACAGGTTCTTCAATGACATATTCCTTCTTTTCCTGTTTGAGAACAATTCTCAAATTGCGGAACCAGTCAAGGAAGTTTATGCCATTGAGCTTATCCTTCTCAAGGATAGATCGCAGAGATAGAGTATTATTTGCCATTAATTCTATAACAAAGAAAATATGCCACATAAGTTTTACTAAATTTTAAAATTTATAGATAGGTCTTTACTATAAATTTACTCCCACTATTTTCTTCAAAATTAAAAACCTTATAGTTTTAATTTCGGAAAAACGTTTCGATAGTTTTTCTAGTGAGTGAGGATCCGTATTTCACCATTCCTCAATCAGCTTTGGCTAGTCTTTTAGGAAATGGTTATTTAGGTAAGTAACACCTTACTAATTACATCTCATGTAATTCCTCATCTTTTGGCGAACAACTCTTGTTCATTAAATCATCTTATGATTATCCAAAACTTTTAACCACTAGGTTTTCTAATCCTATTAGAACAACCCAGCTAAGTCAATACCAATATTTCAACCGGCGAATATCACTAGCTTATTCTTCGCGTTTAACTAAGATAGATAAATGTGACATTGCTTTGGCAAAGCTCGCATTATATCGATCGAAGCTTTAAAGAGGGTAAATATTGGATGGTTAAAACAGACTTAGAATTATAGTGAGGGATTTACTTAATTATCTCATCATTTTAACATTGATCCTATCAATAAAACTATGTTTAATCATGCTTATAAAATATCCATTGCATCACATACAAGGTAAATATAAGCGGTAAATAAATATGCAATGATTATAGCCCTTCTTAACCTAAGGCGACCCGTCCCAAGCCAATGGGAGGACTATTCTACTGAAGATAGAATCTTCTTTTGAAACGCCCGGCCCACCAGGGAAGGCCCACCACGCTGTTACCTTGGTTCTTGCTTTATCTCCTTGAGTATTTACAATTTTCAGAAACTCGCGTTACATGCGAGAGAGTGAGATGAAAGAGAAGTACAATAGAAGATAGAGAAAGGCACGACACGCAGGCCATATATATAAAAACCAAAACTATAAAGGCTATGGGCTATAACCATGCAAAACAAACACCATGCAATCTAACATGCATTTCAAACATCGTGCGAACAAAGTAACGACGTGTTTACGGAGTTTTAAACTGATTATCCCTATGTTGTGGTTAATGGGCCAAAGAAGGATCACGATGTTTCATAAACCATTTGCGTTAACGAACAAATGCACCAGGTAGGTCAACATGAAAAAGAGGTGGCACACTAGGCACACTTAAGTACAAGGTCTTTGATGATGCCAATCCTAGACATGTATTTTTCATAACGTCTAACCATAACTCTTATGGATTCACCGTGAAAGATATTTTGATAACTTTTATCAAATTAGAAGCCCTTTCAGAGATTTCATAAATCTATGAAACTACGAACAACTACTTGTTCTCTAGACTAACTATTAGTCTCAACATGTTAACATTTAACATTGAAGCAACCTAACATAGTTATGATTAACTTTTAATCATTCAGTGATAATCGAAATAAGTCTTTATTAGGTGTGATACGATAAACGATAAATATCTAAATCGAATCAAACAACATGCATCTCATACATAAACATCACCCAAGAATTTAAGTCTGAATTCGTATGATACAAGTGACTCTGATACCACTGTTGGGTCACGTCAGCACGCCCCGTGGCGCAGCGGAAAAATTAATCCGACGTAATCCAGCCATGATCCATGTACAGGAACGAATCCGGGGTGAAAAGATGAAGAGATACCTTTTAAAACTCTGGAAACTAAAAAATTGACGGTATGTCTGAATAACGACGTCAAGTAAAACCGAAATTGTCACAGGTTCGCAACGACCTCTACGGAGTCCACCCGAACAAAACGAACAAAGTTTCCGCCTCCTTAACACTTAGGGATAAATTTCGACAGGTTTGAACACCTTCCAGGGAGAAGTCGAAATCCCTCCAAGGATTCCCGAGGGAGTCTGAAATCGACCAGGGGTTCTACCGGGACTTGGATTCGAACTAGGAAATCGCCAGGAATTTGCCAGGGGGCAAGAGGAACACCAGAAAAATATCGAACAGCTTCTCATATGAAATCTGGGACTTGTCGAAAATTCCAGAGGGGAATTCCTAGGGATATGTCGAAATTTGCAAGGAGGAATAGGGATGATATGGTTGCTAGCCCTTGTCCCTTTAAATAGTATTCAGAGACTTAATTCTAGTTGAATACCTTAAATCCAAGTTCAACCAAAATTCATAGAATCTAATTCTACTTGAAATTGGTTTATATTAAATATACATTATATTTAATAATATTAAATGAAATATATATATTTAATTATGTAGAATCTTATTCTACATAAAACATGGATTTAAATATACATTATATTTAATCCAAATATATATATTTTTATTATATAGAATCTCATTCTATCTTTACTTGGATTTAAATATATTTAAATATATATTTTTAATTATGTAGAATCTAATTCTTCATAAACTTGGAATTATATACATTATATAAATTCCAAATATATATTTAAATGTCTAGAATCTTATTCTATAATATTTAAGTCTTTAATATTTTCCATACTCTAAATAATATATGATAAATACACTATTTATCCAATATTGTTCCCATTTAAGGGAGTTGCCGATTTCCCCTATCCCATAGTGGATTTTCGGCAACCTCCCTAAAATAGGGAGTATGGTTTCCAATTTTTGTTGTTCGTTTCATTCGAAGGGTGTGACCCTTGTAGGTTCACGCAACATTACCAGCAAAATTAGAACTGTTCTAATTTTACAAACAATGAGTGGCATCTAGCAATACATCATTGCTACCTAAGTTGCATGAAGTCATGGTTTGACTTTCCTAATTCATGAATAAACTCCCTTTATGTATTTTATCCTTTTGTCCTTTATATCTTAGATGAACACAAGTCACGTGTTAGTCACACTTGCGTTGTCCATCTAGTGTTTCTTGATGTCTTGAGTAGATTATGATAAACGAATCTCTATGATATCTCATATCATAATATTCGAGCATGGCCATACATTTTCTAATCTCACTCAATCAAGTGGCCGAAGATATTTCTCCCATTATGTAGGAGGGACAAATCCTTTCTTGATCAACCATATTTCACTACATAGGTCATCACGTATCCGATCATCAGTCTTTATAATGTAGTCAGTTACGACACACGTTTGACTATGTCAAAATACGTAAATCTTTATGTTGAAATCATGTTGATCTCAACTCTGAGGATTATACATATCTTTATCATGAGCAATGTTGTGACTGTCACATAATTACCCAAGAAACATGCTCATAACGGGTCAATCCAGTATGTTGTTCTCTAACAAATACTTATGTGTTGATTTTGACATCTCTATGTCAATGACAACGCTTGTCATCAACCACATATTAGTCTTTATATATTATCACTGTCCATACCCGTAATAATATTCGACTAAGGATCCTATTTAACAATAATCGTATTATTGTATGGACATTATTATCCAATGGTTAGTTTGATGCACAGAAACATACCAAATGATAATAACGGCAATGCCATTACTTGATAAATCTAGTAAAATAGTATGTCTATTCAATAATCATATGATTGGTCTTTGGGCATACTCCAACAAAATTAATTTGAAATTTTAAGGTTTTGGGGTTTAGGGTTTAATTTAAAATATTTAGCATGGAATTAATTTGAAATGTTTAGGGTTTAATTTGAAATATTTAGCGTGAAATTAATTTGAAATATTTAGGGTTAGAGTTTAGGGTTTGGGATTTATATATGTGAAATTAGTGTTTAAGGTTTGAGCTTTTGGCTTATAATTGTGGAAACTAATAAGAGATATATATTATATCTGGAGAATTATAGCATAGAGTTGTGCTTGGTGTAATGGTAAAGTTATTGGCTTTACCTTATTGAGACACATGTTCAAATCCTTCAAAGTGCAGGTGAAGAGAAATTTATTTTTCTCCTCTAAATTAGTGGTGACAAGTGTCACCACTTAATTAAATAATTTATTATTTTATTAATTTAAAATTAGAACTAAATTGAAAGAATGTGTAAATAACAGGGACCAAATGTGTAATTTTTAAATTTTTTCGTCAATTGCCATGTGATAGTTCCGTCACTCCACCGTTAGGTTTTTAACGGCGGTGGTCAAAATAGGTTGATTTTATAAGTTCGGTGGTCTGATTGACGTTTTCTATAGTTCGGTGGTCCAAATAGGTATCCCCAATTTGTTTGGTGGTCAGTGGGGTAGTTTTCCCTATTATATAACTTCAAATTATTTTAATTTTAAATTTTATAATGATATATTGTCATTTGAGTTAATTGGTAATACATAAAATTATACGTTGTCAATATATTAGATATTAGCTTGTATACTTTTTTTTAAGAAAAGGTGGGCTTCATTAAAAACATTGCTAAAGTCACCACCGGCCAAAGACAGAAGAGACTACCTATGGGGAAAGAGTACCCAAATATCATTATAGAGAAAGAGAATGAATCTCATCAGTTACAATATAGCGTATGAATTCGAGGTAATTCGATTAAAAAAGATAGAAGAAAAAGATTGTATGGCCCTAAAGGCTAGCAAATGTGCAGCAGAATTAGCCGCCCTAGGTACAAAATGAACAAAATAGCCATTAGATCTAGATAACAAGAGACGAGCATTCTCAACATAAGGCCCTAATAAGGTCAAATCAATCCTAGGCCGGTTCAACTTATTCACCACAAGTGCCGAATCAGACGGTCGCCTAACCTCCCTCACGACCAAAACTCGATGCCGGCTAGGTCAGCCTGGAGTTCGACCATTGTTGCACTAAGGCAACTTGCCCAATGCTGGGCTAATCCGCCGAGGACAGTTCCAGTAGTGTCCCTTGCAATGACACCAATAGCTGTATCTCTGGAGCCCTAAAAGAAAGCGCCATCAGTGTTTATTTTGATTGTTCGCGGGGGGGGGGGGGGTGCCTTCGTTGGTTTGCAAACACCATGTTAGTTTTCTGCATCACCCGATCATGGCTTGACATTTTTGCACAGGCGGCGTGGGATGTAGAGTTGGACCTTGTCGTGGTAGCATCGACGTAATCTTGGAGCAGACCCTGAGAATTGTACTTGAGCCAAAGTGGTTGTAGGCGATCATTATGGATCCAATCGTTCCTACGATTTCATAAATTCTAAAGGACAGTAAGAAAAATAGCAAAAATGTTATAGGTAAGAAGAGAAGCTCCATCCTCAAGCCATGAGAGCATAGATGTGACCTGACTGAAAATGAGGCCATCAGAAAAGCCAACCAAAATTAATGCCTCTCTCGAACCCGGACACTCACGTAAGGCGTTGAGTGATGTTTATAGAGCCAAGTGACAGAGGGGGAAAGTACTTTGGGCCATATATGCCTTATTAAGTTTGTGGAACGTGGGTAAAGCATCATGACCAGCTCACCAATCAAAAGAATGAATTTGAGGGATGATTAGCAACTTGGAAAGAATCTTTCATATATGAGAGGGTCAGTTTAGTGGCGCATGAGGCCTTTGCAAGAAAAGGTAACCCGATCAAACATAGTAGATTCGGGAGTCATGATTACTCCAAAGTAAAGTATCACGATTATCATTGATAATAGGTACGCGGAGGATCGTGTCGGCATCACCCTCCTCGAAGTAACGATTGATTTTATCCGTGTCCTATTGGGACTAGAGGTGGCAATCTAGTCGTTCAGTTCGCGTTCGGTTCGGGTCATTTCGGGTCTATCTAGAATCGGTTTAGATTTAGTTCGGGTCGGTTTGGTTCGGGTTTGGGTCTAATTCGGTTCTGTGATGAGTCGGATCCGGTTCGGGTATTGGATCGGGTCAAAATCGGATCGGTTATTTTCGGGTCGGGTCAATATCGGATCGATCGCTTTCGGTTTGGGTCAAAATCAGGTCGTTCGGGTCGATTTCGGGTCGGATCAACATTTGAATTTTCGGGTCAATTCAGTTTGAGTTGGGTTTAGGGCTTAAGGTTTAGTATTTATGGTTTAGTTTAGAGTTATTGGTGTATGAGATTAATTCTGATTCAACTTGTTAATCTATGCATTTGAATTTGATTATATATTTAAATCAAAGCTTCATGTATCCATATCAAAATTTTGTGTATAATTATATTAAATCAAAGTTTATTATATGTAATAATAATAATAATAATAATAATAATAATAATAATAATAATAATAATAATAATAATAATAATAATAATAATAATAATAATAATAATAATAATAATAATGGGTAAACTACACTGGTAGTCACTGAACTTTTAGGGCGCTTTCAATAAGGTCACTGAACTTTTAAAACTTTCATTACAGTCACCAAACTTTTAATTCGCTTTCAATAAGGTCACTACCGTCAACCACCGTTAAAAAGCTGACGTGGCATGTTAAATGTAAGGGTAAAATACACTGTTAGTCACTGAACTTTTAAGATGCTTTCAATATGGTCACCGAACTTTTAAAAATTTCATTACTATCACTCAACTTTTAATTCGCTTTCATTACCGTTAAAAAAGCTGATGTGACATGTTAAGTTTAAAAATAAACGTTTTCTCACCATATTTTCTCTCCCCTCTTATTTTCTTCCATCCAAACATGTCTCTTTCTTCCATATGAATCAAATTGTAATTTTTTGGTGAAGGTCGTTACTTCTCTAGTAACACATCAAGGAAAATATTAATGTATCTAGACATGCATGCGACATGTGTGAGAACAAGAAAAATATTGGGAGACATCCGATGATGGAATGATAAAGAAATAACTAAAATTTTGCTCATAAAAATCCTCTTTATGCTTCAGGCCCGACATTTACTGAGTCATGCACTGGATAATGAGAAGTTCAAAGGAAAATATTAATGTATCTAAAAGATAGACATGTTTGGATGGAAGAAAATAAGACATGGAGATAAAATAGGGTGAGAAAAAGTTTATTTTTAAACTTAACGTGTCACATCAGCTTTTTTTAACGGTAATGAAAGCGAATTAAAAGTTGAGTGATGGTAATGAAAGTTTTAAAAGTTCGGTGACCATATTGAAAGCCTCTTAAAAGTTCAGTGACTAACAGTGTATTTTACCCTTAAATTTAACATGCCACACCAGCTTTTTTAACGGTGGTTGACGGTAGTGACCTTATTGAAAGCGAATTAAAAGTTGGGTGACTGTAATGAAAGTTTTAAAAGTTCGGTGACCTTATTGAAAGCGCCCTAAAAATTCGGTGACTACCAGTGTAGTTTACCCAATAATAATAATAATAATAATAATAATAATAATAATAATAATAATAATAATAATAATAATAATAATGTCTGAAATGAATTAATTTATTAAACTTAGGATCTAATTGAGCTAACTAAAATCTAGAAGCATAAATTACGAACATAATTAAAATAATTCTAAAACTAAATGTGAAATTTCAATTAAATTAATCTAAATTGAAACTCAATAAAATTAAAAAAAAGAGAGAAAGACAATTGGTAAAAATAGAGAGGAAAAAACAAAATTTTAGAGGGAAATAAGCCACCAATTTTTAAGCTAGATTGAAAAAAAGAAAAAAGAAAAAGACAATTGGTAAAAATAGAGAGGGAAAAGACAAAATTTTAGAGGGAAATAAGCCACCAATTATTTAAGCTAGAGATTAATTACTTTTTAGGTCATGTTGCATTTAAAATGTTACATTTTAATACTAATATTCAACTTTAAGTTTTAGTTTAATTTAATTTAGTCACAAATATCCCCACGGTTTAGACTTCGGATATAGAAATCCCCTCCCCGTAGTGATATTTAGTCTCTAAAAATTTACTTTTAGTTAAACTTAACTAATCTTTGTAATTTAGTCTATTAATTTAATATAATGATATTTTTATTCATTTTAATTTCTAAGATTTAATTTTTAGCCAAAATTGACCCCTATTTATTTATAGGATAAAGTACATAGATAGTCACTGAACTTTGGTGAAAAAAACAAAATGGTAACCAAACTTTCAAAAATCACGAAGTAGCAATTAAACTTTAGATTTTGAAACAAAACGGTAACTGGGGCGTTAAACCCCGTTAACCCCTAACAAAAATTTGACTGGGTATGCCACATCCCCACCCATTTTTCCACCTCATATTTAAAAATAATAAAACCATATTCCACGTCATATTTAAAAATTAAAAATAAATCATTTTTAATCACGTTTTAAAAAATAAAAAAACCCCAAATAACTAGTGTTGATCTCGTTTTTTCAAAACTCAAAGCATCTGAATCTTTTGAATTCTTCAACTGTTTTGAAGAAATCATACCCCTTCCCACAAATCAATTCTTCAACTATTTTGAAGAAATCAAACCCCTTCCCACAAATCAAATCTCCTCCCAGACAACCTAAAGTATCTGTCGATTGAGGAAATCAAATCTCCTCCCAGACAACCTAAAGTATCTGTCGATTGAGGGAATCAAATCCCCCAATTCCATACATAATTCAACCTTGCATATAACCCAAAACAATCCCACAAAAAAAGACAGAGGGGGTTTTCCTTTGCAGCGAAGAATTTCTCGATGAGATCGTAGCGAACCGGGATTACACCACTTAGATTCCCGACGAGTGCTTGTCTTATGTTTTTCAGTTCCTCGGCCTTGGCGATCGGAATCAGTGTTCCCTTGTCTGCAAGCGGTGGTTTCACGTCGACGGTTGGAGCCACCACCGTCTGTCTCTCAACGCCCAATCTGAAATAGTTTCTTCTCTGCCTTCTCTTTTTACGCTTTGAAGAGTGTCTGGGAGAGGATTTGGTTTCATCAATCGACATACTTGGGGTTTTTGAAATTATTTGTGTTTTTTATTTTTTAAAGGGGTGATTCAAAATAATTATTTATTTATTTTTTAAATATGACGTGGAAATGAGTATATTGTTTTTAAATATGAGGTGAGAAAAAGGCGGTGATGTGACATATACAGTCATATTTCTGTTAAGGGTTAACGATGTTTAACGCCCCATTTACCGTTTTGTTTCAAAATCTAAAGTTTAATTGCTACTTCGTGATTTTTGAAAGTTTGGTTACCATTTTGTTTTTTTTTTACCAAAGTTCAGTGACCGTCTGTGTACTTTACCCTTATTTATATGGTATAATTATGAAATTGATCATTGGACTCTCAAAATTCTCCACTTCTAAATTGTCAATTTAGTCCACAATTTCAGTTTTATGCTATATTTTATGGTGAAATTATAAAATTGGTCACCAAGCTCTTAAATTTCTCTACTTTCAAATTGTCAAGATGGTCTCTAATTCCAGTTTTAGCTATATTTTATTGTAAGATTGTAAAAATTGTCTCTAATTTCAGTTTATGGTTTAGGCCTTAATGTTAATAGTTTAGGGTTATTGATTTTAGATTAATTTCTATGGCTTAAAGGTTAACAATTTAGGTTTTTAGGGCTTAGTGTTAATGATTTATGGTTTATGGTTTAGTTTAAAGTTATTGGTTCATGAGATTAATTTCTATGGCTTAAGGTTTATTGTTTAGGATTTATGGCTTAAGATTAAATATTGGGAGAGAAAACAGTACATTAAAATTCTAAATTTAAAAATTAGTAGGGACAAAAGTTTTATTTAATTAATATTTAAACGTAAAATGACATAAAATGTTATTATACCACAACTTTGACAAGAGCAACAGTCTCTTCCATGGTATAGTACAAAAAGATAATAAAACATACTTCATTTTATTATTTATTATATTGTTAAAAATAGATAATATTAAAAATAAATTATTCATTTATTTTACCTTAATTTTCGGGTTAAAATCGGGTCGATATTCGGTTCAGCTTTCGGTTCGGGTAGCATTCGATTCGGGTCAAATCGGTTTGGGTCCATTCGATTCGGGTCTATTCGGTTCAGGTCCATTTCGGTTCAACAAAAAAATTTAGTTCGGTTCGGTTCATTTCGAGTTTCAGGTCAACTTCGGAACATCATGTTTGGGTCAAAATCTGGTCTCGGTTCGGGTTTCAGGTCTCGGGTTAAGTTTGCCAGGTCTAATTGGGACTATCCTCGTATCATAAAGTCTTTGCAGCGAACAGACAACTCATTATTATTCGTGTAATCACCATATAAATGGAGTGCAGACTCACCACCCCAGTTATCATGGTGCACACGAATCTTACTATCGATACATGGTCTTCGAAAAAAACTCAAATGCAGCTTATGCATGGCTTGGTGAATGCCTTTCCATGCAAAAGAAGCTTTCTTGTTGACATCAGCATCAAAAATATCCCCAGAGGAAAAATAAGGCGCCCTATAGACACAAAAAAGCAACAAACCAGGTTCATTGTTTAGACGCCAAATTTGTTTGCCCAATAAAGCAACATTAAAAAGATGCATGTTACGGAAGCCAATGCCACCCACATTCTTAGGGGTGCAGACCGAGTTCCAATCAACCATAGGCCAACCCCTTTTATTGTTTCAACTTGACCACTAGTAGCGTCGTACAAACCTAGACATATCATCAATTAAATTGGAAGACAACATAAAACAAAACATGATGTACTGACGCAAAGACTGAACAACCGATTTGATAAAGATCTCACGACCGCTGAAAGAAAGGAGATGATTGTTCAAACTGAACATATTTAATACCCGTATTTCATCCGGGGTTTAACTATATATACTATATTTTTACTATAAATAAAATCAAAAATAATAATAGTAAATAAATAAAAATTGTTGGGAAACATCGGCACACCTCGTGGCGCAGCGGAAAAATTAATCCGACGTAATCCAGCCAGGATCCATGTACAGGAACAAATCCGGGGTGAAAAGATGAAAAGTTACCTTTTAAAACTCTGGAAACTGGAAAACCGACGGTATGTCGGAATAACCACGTCAAGTAAAACCAGAATCGTCACAGGTTCGCAACGACCTCTACGGAGTCCACCCGAACAAAACGAACAAAGTTTCCACCTCCTTAACACTTAGGGATAAATTTCGACAGGTTTGAACACCTTCCAGGGAGAAGTCGAAATCCCTCCAGGGATTCCTGAGAGAGTCTAAAGTCGACCAGGGGTTCTACCGGGACTTGGATTCGAACTAGGAAATCGCCAGGAATTTGCCGAGGAACACCAGAAAAATATCGAACAGCTTCTTAGAAGAAATCTGGGACTTGTCGAAAATTCCAGAGGGGAATTCCCAGGGATATTTCGAAATTTGCAAGGAGGAATAAGGATGATTTGGTTGCTAGCCCTTGTCCCTTTAAATAGTATTCAAAGACTTAATTCTAGTTGAATGCCTTAAATCCAAGTTCAACCAAAATTCATAGAATCTAATTCTACTTGAAATTGGTTTATATTAAATATACATTATATTTAATAATATTAAATGAAAAATATATATATTTAATTATGTAGAATCTTATTCTACATAAAACATGGATTTAAATATACATTATATTTAATCCAAATATATATATATATATATTTATTATATAGAATCTCATTCTATCTTTACTTGGATTTAACTATATATTTTTAATTATGTAAAATCTAATTCTACATAAACTTGGAATTAAATATACATTATATAAATTCCAAATATATATTTAAATATCTAGAATCTTATTCTATAATATTTAAGTCTCTAAATATTTGATAAATACAATATTTATCCAATATTATTCCCATTTAAGGGAGTTGCCGATTTCCCCTATCCCATAGGGGATTTTCGGCAACCTCCCTAAAATAGGGAGTATGATTTCCAATTTTTTTGTTCGTTTTATTCGAAGGGTGTGACCCTTGTAGGTTCATGCAACGTTAGTAGCAAAATTAGAATTGATCTAATTTTACAAACAATGAGTGGCATCTAGCAATACATCATTGCTACCTAAGTTGTATGAAGTCATGGTTTGACTTTCCTAATTCCTGAATAAACTTCCTTTATGTATTTCATCCTTTTGTCCTTTATATCTTAGATGAACACAAGTCATGGGTTAGTCACACTTGCGTTGTCCATCTAGTGTTTCTTGATGTCTTGAGTAGATTATGATAAACGAATCTCTATGATATCTCATATCATAATATTCGAGCATGGCCATGCATTTTCTAATCTCACTCAATCAAGTGGCCGAAGATATTTCTCCCATTATGTAGGAGGGACAAATCCTTTCTTGATTAACCATATTTCACTACATAGGTCATCACGTATCCAATCATCAGTCTTTATAATGTAGTCAGTTACGACACACGTTTGACTATGTCAAAATACGTAAATCTTTATGTTGAAATCATGTTGATATCAAGTCTGAGGATTATACATATCTTTATCATGAGCAATGTTGTGACTGTCACATAATTACCCAAGAAACATGCTCATAGCGGGTCAATCCAATATGTTGTTCTCTAACAAATACTTATGTGTTGATTTTGACATCTCTATATCAATGACAACACTTGTTACCAATCAACCACATATTAGTCTTTATATATTATCACTGTCCATACCCGTAATAATATTCGACTAAGGATCCTATTTAACAATAATCGTATTATTATATGGACATTATTATCCAATGGTTAATTTGATGCACAGAAACATACCAAATGATAATAACGGCAATGCCATTACTTGATAAATCTAGTAAAAATAGTATGTCTATTCAATCACCATATGATTGGTCTTTGGGCATACTCCAACAATCTCCCACTAGCACTAAGACCAATCATTCTCGTATCTAATACGATATGGCTTATTGTAACTGACATGCTTATGCTGTGTCAAAAGCTTTGTCAGGGAGTTGACAAAGTTATCAACTTTGTGCGTATGTTGCATACTTTCCCATCTCCAAGATGTAAGCAGTTTAGAAAATGTTTGGATTTATTGATGAGATCTGGGTTTTATTTTCTTACGCAAAGGTTCCATCATAACAGAGTTATGTGGCATCTAATATGCTAGGAACAACCCTTAGTTCAGAAGTGAACCCTTTAGATCCAAACATCCTTCTTTATTGCTATGTCGACTGTAATACATTCAGCCTATGTTGTAGAGTTAGGTACTGTCTCATGTTGCTAACTCGCAGTATCTTCTATTAATGCAAAACTGATTGCGATCTTTAGTTCCTTTTGATGAGTATGTCATCTACATACAATACTTAGGAAAGTAACAATGCTCCCATTAGCTCTTTTGAAAACAAGACTCCCCTTTGTTTCTAGATAAACCAAACCTTTTGATTATATATTCTGAAACGAATATCCCAACTTTGAGAAGCTTGTCTTAGTCTACGGATAGACCTTTGTAGCTTATATACCTTCTGGATGTGTCATGTACACATCTGTTTCAAGTTTTCCATTAGGAAAGTGGTTTTGACATTCCTTTATTTGATTCCATAATCATCGTATGTAACTACTTGCAAGTGAGATTAAGATGGATTAAACATAGCTACAGGGAAGATGCTTTATCATAGTCTATACTATGAAGTTTGTCGAAAACTTTTAGCGACGAATCATACTTTGTATGTTTTATCATCCATGTCAGTTTTTCCTTTTTGAAAAACTCATCCATACCTCTTAGGTTTTACCCTTTTAGGTAACCAAAGTCTATACTTGGTTTTAGACATGGATTCTATCTCATATCTCATGGCTCTTAGCCATTTCTCGAATTTTGGGCTCACCTTTGCTTTCTGATAAGACCTAGTCTTTATCTTGATCCGAAAAGAAGAGTGTTTCCATGTAAGGATAGTGAGAAATCCATATTTCTCAAGTATATGGTATTCTCTTAAGGATCAACACAATGGTTGTGTTTTGTTCCAATGTTCCTTGATCATTTGTGGAACATTCTCAATCTTTGGTTCATAAATTTGTTGTCTAAAATTTCTTCACATTCTAAATTCCATTTTTTTCTTTTGTGAGAGGTAATCTCTTTCGAGAGAAACTCTCGTTTGAGCAACAAACATTTTGTTCTCGTTGAAAAATGAAATCCCTTAGTGATAAGTATTCTCTTTCGAGATAAACTATCGTTTGAGCAACAAATATTTTGTTCTCGTTAAAGTTGAAGAAATAATATCCCTTTGTGAGAATTAATCTCTTTCAAGATAAACTCTCGTTTGAGAAACAAACGCTTTGTTCTCGTTAGGATAAACAACAAATGGAGTTTTTAAGGTTCGAACTTTGTAAACATTTTAACATGTAAGTAACCTTAAAACTTCAAAGGTATTCTAGAACAATTCTTAGTCCATATCTTATATGACGTTTCGAAAAAAAACACGATTAAGTATGAGAGTTGTTTTTCTAGTGTGTAAAGAAGTCGAAAATGACTTGTTCTGAATCAAAACATGTCTAACATATTTGATTCTCTTTCAAAGAATTTTCGTTCCACTTGTGGGATTTAATTATGGGACAATCCCATATTCTTTGAAAGTTCATCAAACTTTAAATATTCTTGAATTTGATCTCATCAAATTACCTTAATACTTTTATGAGTTTGAGATTAGTCATTTGTTTTATTTATCTTATAAATATTATTGATTTGATTAGTTTAAAGATCATTGATTCGTTGTGCCATAAGAGAATAAAAGAATAACATTTATTTAAATAATCTCAAAATTAAAATATCTTGTCCTTACAAGATAACTAAAACTTAGGCACAAAATAATAATCTTAAAAACTAAAACAAATCTATTTAAGCAAAAACACATGTCCTAATGGATGATGTAGCAACTCTTGCTTTATTTCCATTCGCAGGTCCATGTCTATTGTGATGTCTTCTCTTTAGAAGCCTCTGAGGTTGATGCCTCACTCGTTTTTGCTTTCTTGACTTCTTGTAGGTGTGTGGGGCAGTTTCTCTTCCAATGTCCGGTCTTGCCGCAATGGAAACATTTTCCATCCTTCTTGATTCCCTTCTTAGGTTTCAATGCCTCTTTTCCATCGGTTTTGGTCTTACCATCACCTTTAGACTTTGCTGCCGATTTACCTTTCTTCTTGCCCTTGCGGACCATCAAAACAGGTTTAGGTCCTACCTTCTTCAGGTTGATTTCAGCAGTTCTCAACATGCCGAGCAACTGTGGCAGCGTCTTGTTAATTTCATTCATATTGAAATTAAGGACGAACTGATTGAAACTATCCGGCAACGATTGCAGGATGACATCAGTAGCTAATTCGTCTTTCAGCGGAAAGCCGAGCTTCTCCAACGTTTGGATGTAGCCCATCATTTTGATGACGTGAGCTCCAACGGGAGATCTCTCACTCATCTTGCATTGAAATAGAGCTTTAGAGGTCTCGTACCTCTCTTGACGAGCTTGCCCTTCATAAATCTCCTTGAGATTTTGAATCATATCATAAGCTACCATGTCCTCATGTTGCTTCTGAAGCTCAGGGGTCATGGAGGCAAGCATAAGACAACCGGCATCCAGCATGTCGTCCATGTGTTTCTTAAACTTGTCTTTGTCAGCTCTGGAAGTAGTGGCAACCGGTTTATCAGGAACAAGTTCTTCAATGACATATTCCTTCTTTTCATGTTTGAGAACAATTATCAAATTGCGGAACCAGTCAAGGAAGTTTATGCCATTGAGCTTATCCTTCTCAAGGATAGATCGCAGAGATAGAGTATTATTTTCCATTAATTCTACAACAAAGAAAATATGCTACATAAGTTTTACTAAATTTTAAAATTTATAGATAGGTCTTTACTATAAATTTACTCCCACTATTTTCTTCAAAATTAAAAACCCTCTAGTTTTAATTTCGGAAAAACGTTTCGATAGTTTTTCTAGTGAACGAGGATCCGTATTTCACCATTCCTAAATCAGCTTTGGCCAGTCTTTTAGGAAATGGTTATTTAGGTAAGTAACACCTTACTAATTACATCTCATGTAATTCCTCATCTTTTTGCGAACAACTCTTGTTTTTTAAATCATCTTATGATTATCCAAAACTTTTAACCACTAGGTTTTCTAATCCTATTAGAACAACCCAGCTAAGTCAATACCAATATCTCAACCGGTGAATATCACTAGCTTATTCTTCGCGTTTAACTAAGATAGATAAATGTGACATTTCTTTGGCAAAGCTCGCATTATATCGATCGAAGCTTTAATGAGGGTAAATATTGGATGGTTAAAACAGACTTAGAATTATAGTGAGGGATTTACTTAATTATCTCATCATTTTAACATTGATCCTATCAATAGAACTATGTTTAATCATGCTTATAAAACATCTATTGCATCACATACAAAGTAAATATAAGCGGTAAATAAATATGCAATGATTATAGCCCTTCTTAACCTAAGGCGACCCGTCCCAAGCCAATGGGAGGACCATTCTACTGAAGATAGAATCTGCTTCTGAAACGCCCGGTCCACCAGGGAAGGCCCACCACACTGCTACCTTGGTTCTTGCTTTATCTCCATGAGTATTTACAATTTTCTGAAACCCGCGTTACATGCGAGAGAGTGAGATGAGAAGAGAAGTACAATAGAAGATAGAGAAAGGCACGACACGCAGGCCGTATATATAAAAACCAAAACTATAAAGGCTATGGGCTATAACCATGCAAAACAAACACCGTGCAATCTAACATGCATTTCAAACATCGTGCGAACAAAGTAACGACGTGTTTACGGAGTTTTAAACTGATTATCCCTATGTTGTCGTTAATGGGCCAAAGAAGGATCATGAGGTTTCATAAACCATTTGCGTTAACGAACAAATGCACTAGGTAGGTCAACATGAAAGAGAGGTGGCGCACTAGGCACACTTAAGTACCAGGTCTTTGATGATGCCAATGCTAGACATGCATTTTTCGTAACGTCTAACCATAACTCTTATGGATTCACCGTGAAAGGTAGTTTGATAACTTTTATCAAATTAGAAGCCGTTTCAGAGATTTCATAAATCTATGAAACTACGAACAACTACTTGTTCTCTAGACTAACTATTAGTCTCAACATGTTAACATTTAACATTGAAGCAACCTAACATAGTTATGATTAACTTTTAATCATTCAGTGTTAATCGAAATAAGTCTTTATTAGGTGTGATACGATAAATGATAAATATCTAAATCGAATCAAACAACATGCATCTCATACATAAACATCACCCAAGAATTTAAGTCCGAATTCGTATGATACAAGTGGCTCTGATACCACTTTTGGGAAACGTCGGCATGCCCTATGACGCATCAGAAAAATTAATCCGACTTAATCCAGCTAGGATCCATGTACAGGAACGAATCCGGGGTGAAAAGATGAAGAGTTACCTTTTAAAACTCTAGAAACTGGAAAACTGACGGTATGTCGGAATAACCACGTCAAGTAAAACTGGAATCGTCACAGGTTCGCAACGACCTCTACGGAGTCCACCTGAACAAAACGAACAAAGTTTCCGCCTCCTTAACACTTAGGGATAAATTTCGACAAGTTTGAACACCTTCTAGGGAGAAGTCGAAATCCCTCCAGGGATTCCTAAGGGAGTCTGAAATCGACCAGGGGTTCTACCGGGACTTGGATTCGAACTAGGAAATCGATAGGGGGCAAGAGGAACACCAGAAAAATATCGAACAACTTCTCAGAAGAAATCTGGGACTTGTCGAAAATTCCAGAGGGGAATTCCCAGGGATATGTCGAAATTTGCAAGGAGGAATATGGATGATTTAGTTGCTAGCCCTTGTCCCTTTAAATAGTATTCAGAGACTTAATTCTAGTTGAATGCCTTAAATCCAAGTTCAACCAAAATTCATAGAATCTAATTCTACTTGAAATTTGTTTATATTAAATATACATTATATTTAATAATATTAAATATACATTATATTTAATAATATTAAATGAAATATATATATTTAATTATGTAGAATCTTATTCTACATAAAACATGGATTTAAATATACATTATATTTTATCCAAATATATATATATATATATATATATATATATTTATTATATAGAATCTCATTCTATCTTTACTTGGATTTAAATATATATTTTTAATTATGTAGAATCTATTTTTACATAAACTTGGAATTAAATATACATTATATTAATTCCAAATATATATTTAAATATCTAGAATCTTATTCTATAATATTTAAGTCTCTAAATATTTTCCGTACTCTAAAAAATATTTGATAAATACAATATTTATCCAATATATTCCCATTTAAAGGAGTTGCCGATTTCCCCTATCCTATAGGGGATTTTCGGCAACCTCCCTAAAATAGGGAGTATGGTTTCCAATTTTTTTGTTCGTTTGACCCTTGTAGGTTCATGCAACGTTAGCAACAAAATTAGAACTGTTCTAATTTTACAAACAATGAGTGACATCTAGCAATACATCATTGCTACCTAAGTTGCATGAAGTCATGGTTTGACTTTCCTAATTCTTGAATAAACTTCCTTTATGTATTTCATCCTTTTGTCCTTTATATCTTAGATGAACACAAGTCATGGGTTAGTCACACTTGCGTTGTCCATCTAGTGTTTCTTGATGTCTTGAGTAGATTATGATAAACGAATCTCTATGATATCTCATATCATAATATTCGAGCATGGCCATGCATTTTCTAATCTCACTCAATCAAGTGGCCGAAGATATTTCTCCCATTATGTAGGAGGGACAAATCCTTTCTTGATCAACCATATTTCACTACATAGGTCATCACATATCCAATTACCAGTCTTTATAATGTAGTCAGTTACGACACACGTTTGACTATGTCCAAATACGTAAATCTTTATGTTGAAATCATGTTGATCTCAAGTCTGAGGATTATACATATGTTTATCATGAGCAATGTTGTGACTGTCACATAATTACCCAAGAAACATGCTCATAGCGGGTCAATCCAGTATGTTGTTCTCTAATAAATACTTATGTGTTGATTTTAACATCTCTATGTCAATGACAACACTTGTTATCAATCAACCACATATTAGTCTTTATATATTATCACTATCCATACCCGTAATAATATTTGACTAAGGATCCTATTTAACAATAATCGTATTATTGTATGAACATTATTATCCAATGGTTAGTTTGATGCACAGAAACATACCAAATGATAATAACGGCAATGCCATTACTTGATAAATCTAGTAAAATAGTATGTCTATTCAATCATCATATGATTGGTCTTTGGGCATACTCCAACAAAAATAAGTGTCCAAAGAGTCCATTAATACAATATAAATACTTATTACATACTATAAGTGTCTATTTACATTCACAAATACCAAAAACCTTTTATACAAATCCAAAAACCCAATTAAGGCCCCAAACCCGTTACAAAATGTTATTTCCTGCCCATTTTGTAAGCTAAATTGAAAAGCAACCCAAAAAGGCCATGTCGCAGTTCATGATTGGTTAGTTTGTGCTTCACCCGAATTAAAGGCCCCACTGACGTCAGTGATCAGTGCTTAAAAGTTCTATATTTTACCCATCATTTATCCTTATTTTTGCTGCACTCAAGCATGTTTAACTGCATTTTAGGTTAAGTTTTGCATCAACATCACATTTAGATAAAACTGCGCAGATACTGCTAAATTTGGTTACTTTTGCAGGTATCTGCTGTGACAGCACCCAGGGCAGCAGTCGTGGCAGGCGCTGGGCAGCGATGCAGAAAAGCTGGAATGAGCAGTCAAGGAGGACGATGCTGCCATGGTCGCCGCCGTGACAGCAGAGGCCGACAGCAATTTTGAGGAGAAGGAGCAAAGTGGACCTCGACAGATAGAGAAAATTCAGCCCGTCTGTCGTGTGAAATCACCATATTTTTCCAAGCCCCAGATCGAAAGGAATATCAAGCCCAAAGTTCAAGGATAGAAAATCCCAAGCAAGAAAGATGACGGCTGGAAAGTAGATTCTTTGAAGATTTAGTCTTTATTAGAATTGTACTTTAATTTAAAGTTGTAATCCTTGCTAAATTAGAAAACTTGGACCCAAAGCCTATATAAGGGCATGTATTTCGACCTAGGGGGGATATTCACCATTCTCTAGCCTTCTCTCAAACCCTAGCCGTTTTCCTTCTCCCACCATGTTCTAAATTCCCCTTAGGGCCACAGGTTGTTTTGTAAAGTAGTTGCAAGGGTTGCTTTTGTTTTAGGAATTTTCAGTTCAATAAAATAAACTTCAAGTTCTCTTATTCTGGTTATTAACATCTTGCAAGAGCATCGGGAGAGCATTGTGAGGTTATCGATTTATTTAGCATCGGGAGAGTTAAGTATACGAAAGGGATAAGTGCAAGTTCTCTAGTTTATAGTTGAACTATCTCGGACCTAGGGATAGGACGAGGTTAAGTGGCTAAAGAAGAGTTCAACAACATCGGTGTTCATCCTTCGATTCACGCCGGGAGGTATCATCAAAGACGTGATCATCGACAGACTTGGACCTAGGGATAGGCCAAGGCACAGCAGGGATTCTTGCCAAACTTGAAGTACGGAGTTGGGTAATTACTGCCGCGATAACCAACGGACTGCTGCCGCGACAGGTGCTGCCACGACGGGGACGACGACAGCACTGGATTTCCTAGACTTAGCAATACCTGCACTACTGAGCAATTCAATACCAGCCCATTCTCTCTATCTTGATTTCTCTACTCTTTTATTTAAGTTCTCTTTATTATTTCGTGACAACTTTCTCAATTATTTTCTTTACTTTCGTGCAGTAATTCAAGGTGAAGCTATTAGCATAGTCCCTGTGGAGACGATATCCGATACTTCGTATCACTTTACTACTTGCGTCGTGTATACTTGCACTACAATTGCGATAGACTATTTTACATGCAACAGTCAGCAACACTAACATCTATAAATAACCTGGAAGAGGGAGAAAAAATGAATCATTAAGCAATTAAGGGCAATTATCACGATAATTAAAAAGGAAAGAGAAAGAGAGAAGAGGAAGAGACTCACCAGTAGCTGAGGAGTCACCGAGAAAATGAGAGGTCACCGTAGTTCGTCTGCCGCTATCGGAAGGTAAATCTGTAACGCCCCGGTTTTGGGCTTAGAAGTTTTGGGCGTTGACCGGTTTGGTCAAAGTCCTGTTCGAATCTTAAGAGGAAAAATTAGGAAAGCCTAGTTCGGGTTGCATTAAAAATATGGAAAAATGTTCTAAAATCATCTTTTAATATAATTAGATGAACTGTGAAATCAATTTTGAAAAATGGGTTTTGGAAGTATGACATTTTGGCTAGTGACCAAAATGTAATTTTCGAAAGTTTGGTGGCTATTTTATAAAGAGTTGAAACTTTGAATCTTTAAGGAGCTATTAATCCAAAGATGATTTCTCCAGATTTTTCTAAGATATTTTAAGTCTATAATCTGATTTTAAAACATATTAGAAGTGGAGGGAAAATCTATTTGGCATTTTCTCAACTAACTTCTCATTTTCTTTCTCTCTTTTTCTCTCAACCCAAACACTCCATTTCCAGAGTTTTGTTTCTGATTTTCTCACCTAAATTCCTCCATTCAACTCTCATTTGATTGCAAATCATTGTATCTTCAAAACCTCTTCAATTGCTTCTTGTTTCTTCAAGGATTTTCATTCCAAAAAGTGGAGAATCACAAGTTTGGAGGTAAGAACGTCCTTCTCCTCTAAACTATCAGTTCTTTACTGAAATTCCCAAGTTATCAACTCTTGATTGATGTTTAATTAAAGGCTTTTGAGTTTAGAATTGTATCTTGGCTTATTATGCAAGATTTTGATGATTTTTGATGATTTTCGTTAGATCTGAGTAATCTGTGATTTAAGAGATGTTTTTGATGTTAAATGATCTCTAAATTGATAAGGAAATGAGTTTTGATCAATGCAATCCCGGATAGGTTGTGTTTCCTAAGTTTAGCTTAAGATTCTTGAATGTTTTTGTGGTGATCTTGTGGATCTGTTGTTGCTGGAGGTAAAAGGATGTTTATAGGTTGTTTTTAGGTGTTGTATGGTGATGATGGATGTGAGGTTTTGCTGGTTTATGGCTGGGCTTTGTTTAGAAGTGGTTTGGATGCAATTTCGGTGGTGTTTGGTGGCCGAAATTGGTGTATGAATGAGAGCAGCGAGTTTGAGTGCTTTCATTGAAGCTTTTGATGCTTGATGATGCATTAAACCTCTGCTTTAATGTGTTTGATCAGGGGAGGCATCTTTGGATCCAAGAGTTGTTGATCCGGAAGCTTGAATTCGTGCTTCGGCAAGTGGCGAAGTGGAATCGGTGAGTGAAATTGGGTTTTCGGCTTTGAAACCAATGTCTTGGGAGCTTAGTTTAAGTCTAAACAACTTGGCTAAGCTCGAGTGTAAGTTTTCGGAATTTTCTCTCTAGTGGTGGCCATGATTTTGTTGTGATGCGAAATGATAATTTGCATGTTTTACATACTGTTTTGGAAGCATGTTTTAGCATGGTTTTTGCTGTTGATGTAAGCCATATGTTGAAGGTAACTCTAGGTAGGAGTTCCTTGCTTTCGCACATTGAAATGTTGTGGTATAATGCTTTTAAATGCATGATGAATATGGCTTGGTTTTATGCTTAAAAACAGTGATGTAAGTGATGAAAATGATGTATATTGGCAAGTGATGTTTTTAAAATGTTAAGGTCACTAAGGTGGTTAAAAGTCCTTGAGTGAGCCTTGTTACTTATGAACATCAAGGTGGTTAAAAGTCCTTGGATGGTTCATGTTGTGGACACTAAGGTGGTTAAAAGTCTTTAGGTGATCCTTCTCTATGGTGTTTAAAAGTCCATAGGCCAAGGTGTTTAAAAGTCCTTGGGATCAAGGTGTTTAAAAGTCCTTGATGTGATTCATTCATGGTGTTTAAAAGTCCATGGCCAAGGTGTTTAAAAGTCCTTGGGATCAAGGTGTTTAAAAGTCCTTGATGAGATACTTTCTATGGTGTTTAAAAGTCCATAGGCCAAGGTGTTTAAAAGTCCTTGGGGCCAAGGTGTTTAAAAGTCCTTGGGAAAGTTGTTGAACTTGTTTTAATAAATGGAATGTTTCACTTAAGCCAATATGACATGTTAAGAATATTGAGAAGCATGAGATGCTTGTTTTAATGTTTATATTGAAGCATGAGATTGCTTGTTAAGAATGCTTTTGAGCATGTGAAAAGGTTGATTTAAAGCATGTTTTGTAAATGTTTTGAATTGCATTATTGAATGGTTTTTAAGAGCTTCCCTCACTAAGCTTTTGCTTACGCTCTCTTTGTTTTCTGAATTCAATAATGCAGAGCGTTAGAGTACCTTGAGGGCAGCAAGAAAGGGCAAGCAATCAAGTTCAAGTGAAGCTCAAAGTATGAAGGTTTTATAAATGCATTTAGCTTTTGAATGTTTTGGCAATGGGGGACCAATGTGTATGTTTTGGGAGGTGTTGGAGACTCCCCAAGTATGATATAAGTTGATGTGTTTGCTGGTTTTGGTTTGGAACCATCTATGCTTGTTTTGCAAGTTTGGTGTTGAATGTCTAGCTTGTGTAGGAAGCATGCCTTTAGAATTGGGGCTTTTTGCTTATGATGATGTTGGGATGAATTGTCGATGCTATTATGTTGTTTTTATGTTGAATTGCATGTTGGCAAAGTTTGGTGATGTTCGGAGCATGTTTGGATGTGTAATTGCATGTTTAAAGTGATGTTTTGAAGTAATCTGGGCAGGGTGTTTCGGAACAGCACCTACCGTTTCGGAACGGGTGCCTTAAATGAGCCCAGGCGTCCGAAACGGGAGGGGCCGTTCCGAAACGGAAAAGCCTCTGCCAGACCCCCGTTTCGAAACAAGCTAAGCCTGTTTCGGAACGGCCCCGCGTTTTGGAACGGGCTGTCTCCCGTTTCGGAACAGTCGACCGTTGGGGGCTGACAATGGCAGTTTTATGTTTTGAAAAGTTTGCGTTTTGGTCCTGAAACTAGTTTGTGCAATTGTATGAGCTGTGGATGTCCTTTTGAGCTGAAATTTCACAGAGAAGCATGAAACCTGATTAATTTCAAGTTGGTAACTTCAATTTGGATTAAGTCCTTTAATTTATCAGAATTTACAATTTGGTCCCTAATGTTGTAAATTGTTCAATTGAGTCCCTGTTTAACCTCTGATGTTTGTGATCTTTTGGTATGATGTTTGTGTGATCACCATTAGGCTTAATGTGCATCTAGACAAGTTTAAAAAAAAAAAAGGGTCGTTAATCAAGGTTGACTTTCGGGTTGACTTTGGTTTTCCCCGTGTGACTTTCTTAATTCGGGTCAACCGTCTAGGCCGGGTTAAGGGGGTTACATTTGGTGGTATCAGAGCTTAGTTCTCGAGTAATTGGGAGTGTTTGTATGCATGATTGAAGCATGTTTGCTTTGTATGCTTGTGGTTTGAAAGCATGTTCAGTGGCTTGAGATGTTGATACAATTGAGTTGTATGTTGTGATGTTGCATGCTGAGGGTACCCATTGCCAAACAAAAGCTAATGAAATGAAATTGATTTTGAATGAAATTGAGCTTGAATACTTGGATTGCTTACCTTGCTGGGCCTGACTTGTTTTATTTTGTATTGTTGTTGCATGGTAAAAGTATGGCACCACGTAGAGAGTTAAGAGGTAATGTGCGAGCTACGGCTCCCAATGAGAATGAGAATGAAGAGCACGCTGATAGTGCTGTGTTACCCCCTCCTCCGCCTGGTGGTGGTGATGGAGGTGCGAGAGCTGAAGCTGCAGCTGGTGCTGGAGCTGCTGGACCAGAGGTTGGTCAGGGGCAAGCTATGCCTGACATGACGATGTTGGTACAAGCTATTGCGGGTGCTTTTCGAGCAGCAGTAGCTGGAGCTCAGGGAGCTGGGCATCAGGGAGATGCTGGAGTCAGATTGCCTTTGGAGCGTCTGCGCAGTCTTGGAGGGACTGAGTTTAGAGGTTTATCAGCTGAGAGTTCTGAGGCTTGGCTGGAAAGTACCAAGCGTATCTTGGGTCAGATGAGTTGCACGGATGTGCAAAAGCTGGGCTGTGTTGTGTCCTTGCTGCAGGACGATGCTTATACATGGTGGACGACTACCATTTCTGGAATGGCTGAAGCTGATGTTACCTGGACATTCTTTCAGAATGTGTTTAAAAGAAGATATCTGGGAGTGAGATATCTGGATGAGAAAAAGCGGGAATTCATGTCTCTTACCCAAGGGAGCATGAGCGTAGCTGAGTATGAGGTACAGTTTGTACGGCTCAGTCAGTATGCACCGGAGCTGATACCTGATGAGAGGGCTAGGTGCGAGAGGTTTCGTTACGGTCTTGTGACGGATGTCAAGATGTATTTGTTGGCCACCGAGTATGTTGATTTTGATGTGTTGGTGGGCCGAGCAAAGGATGTTGAGATGAACCTGAGTTTGTCTGCTAAGAGTGCTGGCAAGCGAGCTGCTGAGTATAGTTCCGGAGGTGGACGGAACAAGAGGGGACGAGATCAGAAGTATCAGTCCTCAGCCAGGAGAGGTGGTGGTGTGCCTGCTAGGGGTGGCGGTGCTAGAGCTGATCCTAGTGCTTGTTGGATCTGTGGTTTCCGTGGTCACTTGAAGCGTGATTGTCCTCGTGCTGAGAGAGTGGCACAAGCTCCTGTTGTGACAGCTGGTAATGCTGGTGGAAATGGGTGCTGGAATTGTGGCTCTGCGGACCACATCAGGCGAGATTGTCCGAGGTTGGCTGGTGAGCAGGTGCGTGCTCCTGTTGTTGCTGCACCGCAGAGAGGTCGTGGGCGCGGCCGTGGTAATTTCCAGAGGAGAGAGGAAGGTGGCCGTGGGGTAGCTCATGTTGTAGCTATTCAGCCTGAAGGTGGAGGCCAAGCGAGGGTGTATGCTCAGAGAGAGGGCAGGAATGATGCAGATGTGATTGCAGGTACCTTTACTTTGCAGTCCTTGTCATTGCTTTCTTTGATTGATTCTGGATCTACGCATTCATATATTCTTCGTGAGCATGCTGAATTGCTTGGTTTACCTGTTGAGTCCTTGGATGTTGGTGTTCGGGTCACTAGTTCTTTTGGTGAGACTGTTGTGACTCGGAAGTTGTATAGAAGGTGCCCTTTGGTTGTTCAAGAGCATGTCTTTCATGTTGATCTTATGGAGTTGCCCTTCTATGGTTTTGATGTGATCCTTGGTATGGATTGGCTTGCTGAGCATCGTGCTGTTGTGGATTGTGAGAATAAGCGTGTTTCGCTTAAGCTTGCGGATGATTATGAAGTTGTGGTGGTTGGTGAGAATGTGAAGTTTCTTGCCAATGTTGTGTCTTCTTTGGAGGCGAGCAGGATGCTGAGGCAAGGTTGCGAAGCTTATCTAGCTTTTGTGATGAATCCTAGCTCTAAGGAGTTGAGGGTGCAAGATATCAGGGTTGTAAAGGAGTTTCCTGGTGTTTTTCCTGAGGAGTTGCCTGGTTTACCTCCTAACCGCGAGGTGGAGTTTGGAATTGAGCTGTATGAGAATACAACTCCTGTGTCCATTACTCCCTATAGAATGGCACCTAAGGAGCTGAAGGAGCTGAAGACGCAGTTGCAAGAGTTGCTTGATCGTGGATTCATCCGGCCGAGTGTGTCGCCTTGGGGTGCTCCTGTCTTGTTTGTGAAGAAGAAGGATGGCACTATGAGAATGTGCATTGATTACCGTCAACTGAACAAGTTGACTATCAAGAATCGGTATCCTTTGCCGAGGATTGATGATCTCTTTGATCAATTTCGGGGAGCTGCTGTGTTCTCTAAGATTGACTTGAGGTCAGGGTATTATCAGTTGAAGGTGAAAGATGTGGATGTGCCTAAGACAGCTTTCAGGACAAGGTATGGGCATTATGAGTTCCTTGTGATGCCGTTTGGGTTGACAAATGCTCCTGCTGCTTTCATGGACATGATGAATCGTGTGTTTCATGAATACCTGGACAAGTTTGTTGTGGTGTTCATTGATGATATCCTTGTGTACTCGCGTACTGAGGAGGAGCATGAAGAGCATTTGAGGGTTGTTTTGCAAGCTTTGTTGGAGAATCAGCTTTATGCTAAGCTGAGCAAGTGTGAGTTCTGGCTAAGGGAGGTGGTTTTTCTTGGGCATGTGGTCTCAGCTGAGGGGATTCGTGTTGATCCTCAGAAGATTGAGGCGGTGATGAGCTGGAAGGTTCCTAAGTCTGTTCATGAGGTCCGTAGTTTCCTTGGTCTGGCGGGATACTACCGAAGGTTTGTGGATGGTTTTTCCAAGATTGCTGCTCCTTTGACAAGTTGTTGCAGAAGGATGTTAGGTATGAGTGGACAGAAGCGAAACAGCAGGCTTTTGAGAAGCTGAAGGCGGCTTTGACGCAAGCTCCTATCTTGATTCAGCCTGAATCAGGGAAAGAGTTTGTGGTTTACAGTGATGCATCCTATGTTGGTTTGGGGTGTGTGCTGATGCAGGAGGGTAAGGTGGTGGCTTATGCATCGCGGCAGTTGAAAGTGCATGAGCGCAATTACCCTACGCACGATATTGAGCTGGCTGCAGTGGTTTTTGCTCTGAAGATTTGGAGGCATTATCTGTATGGTGAGAAGTGTACTGTGTACACGGATCACAAGAGTTTGAGGTATCTGATGTCTCAGAAGGAGTTGAATCTTAGGCAGCGGCGTTGGTTGGAGTTGCTCAAGGATTATGATCTGACGATTGAGTATCATCCTGGAAAAGCTAATGTTGTTGCTGATGCCTTGAGTAGGAAGGTGGCTGTTGAGCTGAGGGCCATGTTTGCTAGCTTGAGCATATCGCGTGATGGTGGTCTTGTGGCTGAGTTACAGGTGAAACCATCTTTGGTTCAGTTGATCAAGGATAAGCAGTTGTTGGATGATACCTTGGTGTCTCATGTTCAGGATATCGCGGAGGGTAGACCTTCGGATTTCTGTTTCAATGATGATGGTGTGCTGTGTTTTGGTAGTCGGATAGTAGTGCCCAATGATGCTGAGTTGAGGCGTGCTATTCTGACTGAAGGTCATAGTAGTCCTTTTGCTATGCACCCTGGTAGTACTAAGATGTATCGTGATCTTCGTGATGAGTACTATTGGGTTGGTTTGAAGAAGGATGTTGCAGAGTTCGTGAGCAAGTGTTTGGTGTGTCAGCGAGTCAAGGCTGAGCATCAGTTTCCTTCTGGTTTGTTGCAACCGTTGAAAATCCCTGAATGGAAGTGGGAGAGGGTTACCATGGATTTTGTATCTGGTTTACCTTTGTCTCCGTCAAAGAAGAATTCGGTTTGGGTGATTGTGGATCGCCTGACGAAGTGTGCACATTTCTTACCTGTGCATACTACGTTCTCTTTGGTTAAGCTGGCAGAGCTGTACATTGCTGAGATTGTGCGGCTGCATGGTGTGCCTAAGTCGATTGTGTCGGATAGGGATCCGAGGTTCACATCGCGTTTTTGGCAGTGTTTGCATCAAGCTCTGGGTACAAGGTTGCATTTCAGTACCTCCTATCATCCTCAGTCGGATGGTCAGTCTGAGCGAGTTATCCAGGTTTTGGAGGATATGTTGAGGTGCTGCGTGATTGAGTTCCAAGGTTCTTGGGAGAAGCATCTGCCTTTGGTTGAGTTTGCTTATAAAACCAGTTATCAGGCGAGCATACAGATGGCACCTTATGAGGCTCTGTATGGGAGGAAGTGTAGGACCCCTCTTTGTTGGGCTGAAACTGGTCAAAAGTTGGTTTCGATGCCGGCTTTGTTGAAAGGGACCACAGAGAAGGTGAAGCTCATTTGTGAGCGGTTGAAGGCGGCCTCTGATCGGCAGAAGTCTTACGCGGATTTGAAGCGTAAGGAGATAGAGTATGTGGTTGGTGACCGTGTGTTCTTGAAGGTTTCGCCTTGGAAGAAGGTGATGAGGTTTGGCCGAAAGGGCAAGTTGAGCCCTAGATACATTGGACCGTATGAGGTGGTTGAGCGTGTGGGTCCTGTCGCGTATCGGTTGAGGTTACCTCAGGAGTTGGAGAAGATCCATGATGTGTTCCATGTCTCTATGCTTCGGAAGTATAGATCTGATCCTTCGCATGTGATGCCTGTGGAGGAAGTGGAACTGAATCCGGATTTGACCTATGATGAGGAACCGGTGAAGGTTCTGGATTCGGATAGCAAGGTTCTTCGTGGCAAGACCATTGAGTTGGTGAAGGTGCTGTGGAAGCATCGCGGTGTTGAGGAAGCCACGTGGGAGCGGAAGGAAGACATGCTGAAGCAGTTTCCTTATCTCTTTCCTTCAGGTAAATTTCGAGGACGAAATTTCTTAAGGGGGGGAGAGTTGTAACGCCCCGGTTTTGGGCTTAGAAGTTTTGGGCGTTGACCGGTTTGGTCAAAGTCCTGTTCGAATCTTAAGAGGAAAAATTAGGAAAGCCTAGTTCGGGTTGCATTAAAAATATGGAAAAATGTTCTAAAATCATCTTTTAATATAATTAGATGAACTGTGAAATCAATTTTGAAAAATGGGTTTTGGAAGTATGACATTTTGGCTAGTGACCAAAATGTAATTTTCGAAAGTTTGGTGGCTATTTTATAAAGAGTTGAAACTTTGAATCTTTAAGGAGCTATTAATCCAAAGATGATTTCTCCAGATTTTTCTAAGATATTTTAAGTCTATAATCTGATTTTAAAACATATTAGAAGTGGAGGGAAAATCTATTTGGCATTTTCTCAACTAACTTCTCATTTTCTTTCTCTCTTTTTCTCTCAACCCAAACACTCCATTTCCAGAGTTTTGTTTCTGATTTTCTCACCTAAATTCCTCCATTCAACTCTCATTTGATTGCAAATCATTGTATCTTCAAAACCTCTTCAATTGCTTCTTGTTTCTTCAAGGATTTTCATTCCAAAAAGTGGAGAATCACAAGTTTGGAGGTAAGAACGTCCTTCTCCTCTAAACTATCAGTTCTTTACTGAAATTCCCAAGTTATCAACTCTTGATTGATGTTTAATTAAAGGCTTTTGAGTTTAGAATTGTATCTTGGCTTATTATGCAAGATTTTGATGATTTTTGATGATTTTCGTTAGATCTGAGTAATCTGTGATTTAAGAGATGTTTTTGATGTTAAATGATCTCTAAATTGATAAGGAAATGAGTTTTGATCAATGCAATCCCGGATAGGTTGTGTTTCCTAAGTTTAACTTAAGATTCTTGAATGTTTTTGTGGTGATCTTGTGGATCTGTTGTTGCTGGAGGTAAAAGGATGTTTATAGGTTGTTTTTAGGTGTTGTATGGTGATGATGGATGTGAGGTTTTGCTGGTTTATGGCTGGGCTTTGTTTAGAAGTGGTTTGGATGCAATTTCGGTGGTGTTTGGTGGCCGAAATTGGTGTATGAATGAGAGCAGCGAGTTTGAGTGCTTTCATTGAAGCTTTTGATGCTTGATGATGCATTAAACCTCTGCTTTAATGTGTTTGATCAGGGGAGGCATCTTTGGATCCAAGAGTTGTTGATCCGGAAGCTTGAATTCGTGCTTCGGCAAGTGGCGAAGTGGAATCGGTGAGTGAAATTGGGTTTTCGGCTTTGAAACCAATGTCTTGGGAGCTTAGTTTAAGTCTAAACAACTTGGCTAAGCTCGAGTGTAAGTTTTCGGAATTTTCTCTCTAGTGGTGGCCATGATTTTGTTGTGATGCGAAATGATAATTTGCATGTTTTACATACTGTTTTGGAAGCATGTTTTAGCATGGTTTTTGCTGTTGATGTAAGCCATATGTTGAAGGTAACTCTAGGTAGGAGTTCCTTGCTTTCGCACATTGAAATGTTGTGGTATAATGCTTTTAAATGCATGATGAATATGGCTTGGTTTTATGCTTAAAAACAGTGATGTAAGTGATGAAAATGATGTATATTGGCAAGTGATGTTTTTAAAATGTTAAGGTCACTAAGGTGGTTAAAAGTCCTTGAGTGAGCCTTGTTACTTATGAACATCAAGGTGGTTAAAAGTCCTTGGATGGTTCATGTTGTGGACACTAAGGTGGTTAAAAGTCTTTAGGTGATCCTTCTCTATGGTGTTTAAAAGTCCATAGGCCAAGGTGTTTAAAAGTCCTTGGGATCAAGGTGTTTAAAAGTCCTTGATGTGATTCATTCATGGTGTTTAAAAGTCCATGGCCAAGGTGTTTAAAAGTCCTTGGGATCAAGGTGTTTAAAAGTCCTTGATGAGATACTTTCTATGGTGTTTAAAAGTCCATAGGCCAAGGTGTTTAAAAGTCCTTGGGGCCAAGGTGTTTAAAAGTCCTTGGGAAAGTTGTTGAACTTGTTTTAATAAATGGAATGTTTCACTTAAGCCAATATGACATGTTAAGAATATTGAGAAGCATGAGATGCTTGTTTTAATGTTTATATTGAAGCATGAGATTACTTGTTAAGAATGCTTTTGAGCATGTGAAAAGGTTGATTTAAAGCATGTTTTGTAAATGTTTTGAATTGCATTATTGAATGGTTTTTAAGAGCTTCCCTCACTAAGCTTTTGCTTACGCTCTCTTTGTTTTCTGAATTCAATAATGCAGAGCGTTAGAGTACCTTGAGGGCAGCAAGAAAGGGCAAGCAATCAAGTTCAAGTGAAGCTCAAAGTATGAAGGTTTTATAAATGCATTTAGCTTTTGAATGTTTTGGCAATGGGGGACCAATGTGTATGTTTTGGGAGGTGTTGGAGACTCCCCAAGTATGATATAAGTTGATGTGTTTGCTGGTTTTGGTTTGGAACCATCTATGCTTGTTTTGCAAGTTTGGTGTTGAATGTCTAGCTTGTGTAGGAAGCATGCCTTTAGAATTGGGGCTTTTTGCTTATGATGATGTTGGGATGAATTGTCGATGCTATTATGTTGTTTTTATGTTGAATTGCATGTTGGCAAAGTTTGGTGATGTTCGGAGCATGTTTGGATGTGTAATTGCATGTTTAAAGTGATGTTTTGAAGTAATCTGGGCAGGGTGTTTCGGAACAGCACCTACCGTTTCGGAACGGGTGCCTTAAATGAGCCCAGGCGTCCGAAACGGGAGGGGCCGTTCCGAAACGGAAAAGCCTCTGCCAGACCCCCGTTTCGAAACAAGCTAAGCCTGTTTCGGAACGGCCCCGCGTTTCGGAACGGGCTGTCTCCCGTTTCGGAACAGTCGACCGTTGGGGGCTGACAATGGCAGTTTTATGTTTTGAAAAGTTTGCGTTTTGGTCCTGAAACTAGTTTGTGCAATTGTATGAGCTGTGGATGTCCTTTTGAGCTGAAATTTCACAGAGAAGCATGAAACCTGATTAATTTCAAGTTGGTAACTTCAATTTGGATTAAGTCCTTTAATTTATCAGAATTTACAATTTGGTCCCTAATGTTGTAAATTGTTCAATTGAGTCCCTGTTTAACCTCTGATGTTTGTGATCTTTTGGTATGATGTTTGTGTGATCACCATTAGGCTTAATGTGCATCTAGACAAGTTTAAAAAAAAAAGGGTCGTTAATCAAGGTTGACTTTCGGGTTGACTTTGGTTTTCCCCGTGTGACTTTCTTAATTCGGGTCAACCGTCTAGGCCGGGTTAAGGGGGTTACAAAATCCATCACCATCTTCTTCATTTTCCTGCAAAGAAAAAAGCACAAAATCAAATATGAGCCTCAAAAACATAAAAACAGTAAAGGAAAAGTAAAAACAACTGAGATCTTAGCTTTTATGGTTGTCGGTGAGGATTTTTTGGTTTGGCCAAAGTTGAAAATAAGTTGTAAAACCTATGTTTGATTTTGATATAACAATGTATGTTAAGGATTAAATTGAAAACTTGAAATAGATTTTTAAGTCCCTCAAATGATTTTTAAATCATCAAGGCTTTAATCTGATTTGAAAAACTCAAACTCTAAATATTTTCTAAGTGTTCCAAGGCCAAACTATTGGAAAAACGTCCAGACGTATCGATACCTTTTTTTACAAGTTTGGCTACTAGAGAAACGCATTTCGATACACCCCTCACCGTATCGAAACAACGTATCGAAACAGATTTAATCTGTATCGATGCGCTATCTCTGTAAAACTGAAGGAGTTTGAATGGCATACCAATACAGTTACACCCGTATCGATACTGATTTAATGGAATTTTAAATTCGAAAGCTTTAAATGATTTCAACCGTTGGTGTCAGTTGTTAGGTAACCGAAATTTAAAGTGGTGGTTGTCCCGTACCGATACGCCCTTTGACGTATCGATACGGAAACTTCCAATGAGCTCTATGGAATTAATTGCATCGATACAGATGTTCCCCGTATCGAAAAGGTCCCTATCCTGCACCGATACGCTTACACGCGTATCGATACGCCCTCTTGTTATTGTGCAACGACTCTTTCTATTTTGAGACAAGTATCGATACGGGTCCTCGTGTACCGATACGGTAAGATGCAAAAGTGCAATTATGGTGGAAAGAGAGGGTCCCAACGGCTATAATCAATACCCTAACCACCCAAACGACTAGAATTAATATAGAAGGTATAAATTGAAGCCAATTGAAGACCAACAACAACTATTGCATAAAAGACAAACATCCTTACAAAAACCCAAGCTAAAAGTGCTTATTTTCCTATCTCTTGAAAAACCCCAAATTGTGTAGTGTTCAATTCTGATCTTGTAATCAAGTTTGTGTTGAGTGTTTGTAGTTAAAGGGGAAATCTTGTATTAAGAGATATCTTTCTTGCCTTTATTTCTTCTTTGTACTCTTGTGAGGGTTTGGTCAAATTTTGGGTAGAAAATTTGACTGGTATTGTAAAGGTTACTTCCTAAGACTTGAAAAGAGGAAGAACAATTAGTGGATTGTTGGAAAATCCTTAGTGGTAGCTAAGGTAGTGGATGTAGAGTTCATTTGGAACTTGAACCACTCTAAAATTCCTTGTTCTTCATTTTTAGCCATTCTATTTACTCCAACAATTTTTAAAAACCCAATTCACCCCCTCTTGGCTTTGATCAATCCATTGATCCACTCAACAATTGGTATCAGAGCCTACCTCTTTGAAGGATTATCAACCACAAGAGGAGTTCCTAGGAAGAGTGTGATCAACCACAAATCAAGCCATGGCATCTACCTATGGGTCAAACATGTACGAGTCTCAATCAACCACCAAACCACCTTTCTTCAACGGTGATAACTACCCTTTTTAGAAGAATCGAATGCCTCTCTTCATTAAATCCAACGATTATCTAGTTTGGGATGCCATTGAAGATGGTCCCTCTATTCCGATGAAGAGAGACGACGAAGAAAGATTGGTGCCAAAGAAGAAAAATGAGATGAGTGAAGAAGAGAGAAAGAAGATTCAAATCAATGATAAAGCTCTTCACATGTTGTTTTGCTCTTTCGGTCCCGACATCTACTCCAAAGTTTCCTCCATCGAAAGTGCTAAGGAAGTGTGGGATACACTTGAGACTACTTATGAAGGAACAAGTGATGTGAAAGAGACAAAGATTGGAATTCTCAATCTTAGCTATGAGAATTTCAAAATGGAGCCTGGCGAAACCGTGTCAAAGATGTTCGATCGTTTCTCAACAATCGTCAACGGGCTAAAGGGTTTTGGAGAGATAATCCCGGAAGACAAGCTAGTCCGGAAGCTACTCTACTCACTTCCCGAGTCTTGGGATGGGAAGAGAACCGCCATCATTGAGGCCAAAAATTTGAAGACACTCAAGCTTGATGAGCTAGTGGGTTCTCTCCTAACTCATGAGATAATGAAGCAAGGAAGGGAAGATGAAAGGAAGAAGGAAGAGAAAATAATGGAGAAGCTTGAGCTAGACAAGAAGAAAAAACTAGGAGTGGATCTCAAAGCTTCTCTACATGAGGAGAGCACTTCTAGTGAGGAGGAAGACCTAGAAGAATTGGCTATGATAGCCAAAAGGTTCTCACGGTTTATGAGGTCCAATCGAGGAAGGAAGATTCAAAGAAAAATGGACTTCAAGACCAAAAACAAAGAAGAAGAGAGGGATCAAATCATTTGCTTTGAGTGCAAAAAACTGGGTCATATTCGTTCCGAGTGCCCTTAACTCAAGAAGAAGGGCTTTGAGAAGAAGAAGAAGCTCAAAGCCAAGCTTGCTACTTGGAGTGATGAGGAGTCATCCGAGGATGAGGAACATGAAGTGGCCAACCTTTGCCTCATGGCTCTTGAGGAGGATTCATCCATGGTAACCTCTAACTCATCATCTTTTGACTTTACATTTGATGAGTTGCATGATGCTTATGATGAGTTACAAGAGGTATATGATGAGTTAGTTGAGAAGTATAAAGAGTCGGTCATAAGAAATAAAAAGATTATTTCGTAATTAAATGCTAAAAATGACTCACTTTCTCAAGCTAACTTAAAATTTGAGAAAAAGATCTTAGGTTTACAAGATGAACTTAAATTCTTTCAAAATGAAAATGTAGACTTAAACAATCTTATTTCTCAATGCAATAGTGAACATCAAAAGGTGTTAGATGAGCTTAACAAGCTCAAGGAGTCTTTCAAAAATGTTGGTAATGTGAAAAATGAGATAGGTGAATCCTCTAAAACTAACCAACATAAGAGAAAGACATATAACTACAAACAAAATGGCTTCCATAGGCATAATAGAACTAAGAAAATTAGAAGTGTATGGGTTCCTAAGGAACTCGTCAAGTCTAATAATGTTGTTGCTATGTCACCTTGGATTCCTAAGGGAACCAAGCTTTTGGGAGCTAACACTCGTGGACCCAAAATGATTTGGGTACCAAAAATCAAAGTTTAACTCTTTGTTTGTAGGGGGAGCATTGCTACAAGGCCAAAGCACAAAGTCAAAACTCATGGTACCTTGATAGTGGATGCTCGAGGCACATGATCGGAGACAAGAGTCGATTCATGGACTTAAAGCCAAAAAGTGGAGGAATAGTAACATTTGGTGACAACTCCAAAGGCCACATTAAAGGTATTGGATCTATATGTAATCACTCTACTATACTTATTGAAAATGTTTTGTATGTCGACGGTCTTAAACACAATTTATTGAGCATTAGTCAATTGTGTGATAAAAGGGTTTAATGTCTTATTTGATAAAAATGGGTGCAAAATTGTTGACATTAAATCAAATAATATAATGCTCATTGGTCATCGCATAGGTAATATATACATGATGCATTTAGATGACATTCATACATCCCATGCATGCTTTGTTGCACAAAATGAAAATGATGCATGACCATGGCATAGGAAACTAGGACATGATAGCATTAGTGTTTTAGAAAAAAAATGTTTCCCTAAATCTAGTTAGAGGTTTGCCCAAAATTAAGTTCCCAAATGACAAAATTTGTGATGCATGCTCTAAGGGTAAACAACATAGATCATCCTTTAAATCCATTAATGATGTTTCTACAAGTATGTGTTTACAACTAATTCACATGGATTTATTTGGGCCTATTAGAACTATGAGCCTGGGTGGTAAATCGTATGCATTTGTACTTGTTGATGACTATTCTAGATTTACTTGGGTTCTATTCTTAAGTACTAAAGATGAGGCTTTAGAAAAATTCATCACGTTTTCAAAATTAACTCAAAATGATCTTGAACTTAAGATTTCTCATATTAGAAGTTATCATGGAACCGAATTTCAAAATCTAGGTTTTAAAGAGTTTTTAAATGAAAATAGTATTAGCCACAATTTTTCGGCTCCTCGAACTCCTCAACAAAATGGGGTAGTTGAGAGGAAAAATAGGACTTTACAAGAAATGGCTAGAACCATGCTTTGTGAAAACAATTTACCTAAATATTTTTGGGCGGAAGCCACAAACACCGCTTGCTACATTGTAAACAGAGTAATGATTAGGCCACTTTTAAAGAAAACACCATATGAGATTTTAAAATCTAAAAAGCCTAACATTAGCTATTTTCATCCATTTGGTTGCAAGTATTTTGTTTTAAATAATGGAAAAGACAACTTAGGTAAATTTGATGCTAAAAGTGATGAAGCTATTTTCTTAGGGTATTCTTTAACCTCTAAAGCCTATCGTGTATTTAATAAGAGAAATTTAGTAGTAAAAGAGTCTATTCATGTTGTATTCGATGATAACCTCCTTTCGAGGAAGGAATCTTGTGAGGATGATGATGTACAAATCCTTGATGCCTTTGATGGAGGACATACCTCAAAGGAGGATGAGATTCCAACTAAAGATGAGGATGCACAAGATCCACCTCTTGAAGCCTTGAAAGACTTGGCTCTTGAGGAAAAGGAAGTGAGCTACCAAAGGGAGTACAACTATGTCAAAGGTGGTGAAATCTTGGGTGACCCATCCAAGGGGTTAACTACTAGATCTTCTCTTAAACTCATGAACCATGTTTCTTTTATCTCATGCATAGAGCCTAAGAACATTAAAGAAGCATTAAAATATGATTTTTGGATTATGGCTATGCAAGAAGAGTTAAATCAATTTGAGAGAAGTAATGTATGGACATTAGTTGAAAGGCCTAATAATCAATCTACTATAGGAACTAAATGGGTATTTATGAATAAACTAGATGAGAGTGGTAACATTGTGAGAAACAAAGCTAGATTAGTTGCTCAAGGTTACACTCAAGAAGAGGGAATTGATTTTGATGAAAACTATGCTCTCGTAGCTAGAATGGAAGCTATTAGGATGTTGCTTGCATATGCATGTTATCATAATTTCAAGCTTTTTCAAATGGATGTTAAACGTGTTTTTTTTAAATGGTTTTATAAATGAAGAAGTGTATGTGGAACAACCACCAGGTTTTGAGGATTCAAAATTTCCAAATCATGTTTTCAAACTAACTAAAGCACTTTATGGTTTAAAACAAGCTCCTAGAGCTTGGTATGAAAGACTTTCAAACTTTATGATTGAAAAAGGTTTTGAAAAAGGTAAGGTGGACACTAAACTTTTCATAAAAAGGTATCAAAATGACATCTTAGTAGTACAAATATATGTTGATGATATTATTTTTGGATCTACTAATGAGTGTCATTGCAAAGAGTTTGCTAAGTTAATGCAAGGTGAATTCGAGATGAGCATGATGGAGGAGCTCTCATTCTTTTTGGGACTCCAAATCAAGCAAAGGAAGGATGGCACCTTCATCAATCAAGCAAAGTACATAAAGGATATGCTCAAGAAGTTTGGCTTGGAGAATGCAAAGCCTCAAGCCACACCAATGAGCTCATCTACAAAGCTTGACAAAGATGAAGGAGGTAAGTGTGTTGACTCTAAGCTTTATCGCTCTATAATTGAATCTTTGCTTTACCTTACTGTAAGTAGACCAGATATATTGTTTAGTGTTTGCTTGTGTGCTAGGTTTCAAGCTAGTCCTAGAGAGTCTCACCTTATAGCCGTTAAGAGAATCTTTAGGTACCTTAGAGATACCCCTTGTCTAGGTCTTTGGTACCCTAGAGACTCAACCTTCAACCTTCATGCTTATTCGGATGCAGATTATGAGGGGTGTAAAATCAATAGGAAGAGTACTTCGGGAACATGTCAATTCTTAGGTAGTATGCTCATAAATTGGTTCTCTAAGAAACAAAATAGTGTAGCTCTATCTACCACCGAAGCCGAGTACATATCCTTAGGAAGTTGTTGTGCTCAAATCCTTTGGATGAAGCAACAACTCTTAGATTATGATATTAAAGTTGAAACCATACCCCTTAAGTGTGACAACACTAGTGCCATATGCTTAACTAAAAATCCCATCCAACACTCTAGAACCAAACATATAGAAATAAGGCATCATTTCATTAGAGATCATGTCCTTAAGAAAGATGTTGTTATAGAGTACGTTGACACCTTGAACCAACTAGCGGGCATTTTTACTAAACCTCTAGACAAAGAGCGTTTTTGGTCCCTTAGGAGAGAGTTAGGTCTAACTAGCCTTCCTTGACCCTTTAGGACTCTTTTTGAGGTTAAAATTGCTTGAATTTGTGAAATTGCATGTTTATGTGTTGTTGATCTTGAAAATATCCATGCTTATAGCTAGGGGAGTATGCTTCTATTAGAATATGCTTAGAACTGCTCATTCATTAATTGCATTCATTTAAGAGGTGTTAAAATCGAGCCTTTGGTTATTCTTAAAGCCTAAAATGCATTTCTGGGCATAGGGTATCGATACAGCCTTATGCGTATCAATACGAGTACTGTATTAGCTTTCAAGACTGTATTTTGCCTAAAACGAGTATCGATACGAGCTAAAAGCGTTTCGATACGGATAGCATCCGTTTCGATACGGACCTTCAATGAGCGTTTCAAGGGAATTACGATTTTACCCCCGTATCGATACACCTTCAGGCGTATCGATACGTGATTGCACAGACAGCTTCTTTAAGGCATTTAAAGAGTTTTACTTTTACCAAAATTGCTTTTACAAAACCCTATCCATTTTTCACTCTATAAAAAGCCTCTCAATCCCTCATATTTTCACACCACAACTCAAAATCTCTTGAGGGTTTTCAACATCAAGCAAAGCTTTTCAAGCTTTTCATCAATTTGGTGCAAAGTTCTTCTCCTATTCCTCTCTATCAATATCAAGGGAAAAATCTCTCTTTTCTTTTTATTTCATTTGATTTTCGTTCTAAATTTTGTTTTGTTTTGTTTTCTCAAAAACAAATTTCTTTTCAAACTTTTTATTTTTGTTTTGTTTCTCAAATTTTTTTATAAAAAAACCTTGATTATTGATTTTCAATTGGTTGAATGAGAAAGTTAATGCATACACTGTTTTTGATCTTTTTTTCTCTAGTCAATGGCACCTAAAAAGAGAGCACGTACTAGTGAAGTCGGTGAAGGTTCTAATGCCAGAGATGGTACTCATCCAAACCTCACTCTTATCTATCAACTGTGCTTCAAGATCTCCGGAGATCTCAACTATTTCCGACAATTTCAAAACCAAAAAATCCATCCGGAGAGGGTAATTTTCGTTCCTTTTCTCAACTCGGAGCGCTTCAAATTTGTTTACTTACCTTTGCTCCAAAATGGAAACTTATGGATTTCATTCAAATTCCCGGCTTTTACTATCGCAATTTGGTTTTGATCTTCTATACTAATGCCAAGTGTGTCGCCAATAAAGCAGGCGTTGTTACGGTCGTTAATTCTTATCTAATGGGTAAAAAGATCACCATCAATGTTCAATCTATTTGTGATGTGTTCAAGTTAGAGGATAAGGGTCTTGATTGTAACCCCCTTAGCCCGGCCTAGACGGTTGACCCGAACTACGAAGATTACACGGGGAAAACCAAAGTCAACTCGAAAGTCAACCTTGATTAACGACCCTTTTTTTTATTTTTAAACTCGTCTAAATGCATATTAACCCTAGGTGAACTCTTGACAAGAACATACTCAAAAATCACAGAAATCGGGAAACAATTAGGGACTCAATTGCACAACATACAAATTTAGGGACCAAATTGCAAATTCTGGAAATTAAGAGGACTTAACCTGTTTTAAAGTTACCATCATGAAATTAATCATATTTCATGCTTCCCTGTCGAATTTAACCACAAACGGACATCACAAACTCAGCCAATTGCATGTACAAACATTGGGACCAAAACGTGAGAGTTTTAAAACATTTAACCATTAGATTCAGTGCCCAACGGTCGAGTGTTCCGAAACGGGGATGATCCGTTCCGAAACGCGGGACCGTTCCGAAACTTGTTGCGGAACAGGGCTTGGCAGTGGCAAATCTGTTTCGGAACAGCTCTACCTGTTTCGAAACGCCATGGCCATTTCAGGCCACCTGTTCCGAAACAGTAGCACCCGTTCCGAAACGAGTTGCCCAGAAATGCAGAATTCATCTGACTTTACACACTTTCAGCCCATCAAACACATCCACATGACCCTCATATCATACACACAAGTTATCAAACACTTAAGGAACATATTAGCATCAACTAATCACAATCATGGCATCATTCAAGGAAAATCCCAAATCTATAGGCATGCATCCTATATTGAAAAACATGCAACCAACAATTCACCAAAACCAAATACCAAAAGGCCATTTACATGTTCCAACATCATCAAGGCATTAACCAAACTTAGGGAGTCCAAAACATCTCCCAAAAACACAATTAGGTTCCCATTGCCAAATGCCCAAAAGCTAATAGTGTTAGGAAAACATTCACCATACATGAGCTTAGTCTTCCACTTGGATCCTTGACCTCCTTGCTGCCCTTTATGCACTTCAATGCTCTGCATTATTGGTTTAAGGAAGAGAGAGCGTAAGCACATAGCTTAGTGAGGAATGCTCAATTAAAACATCACAATAATGCATTTGCAAGAACACCTTCTCAAGGCCTTTAGTTTCAAAACAACATTTATCATGCAATTATGCATACAAACCAATCATCTCATGCTTCAAATCATCAACATGTCATATTGGCTTTCAAGTGATAATCCATAACATTTTACAACTCAAAAACACAATCGGATACGCGGATTACAAGCGTTGTCCCATACGCTTCATACACACTACCAATATCAAGGTGGAGCATATGGACACACAACCCCTCAACACCCGTGATGGAGACTATGGTACAATCACAACCCCTCCACATCACTCATTGGTAGTTGTATAACATCACTAACGATAACACGAGACACACAACACAAGATCCACACATGGACTTTTAACCACCATTGTGATCTTAACACAAGATCCACTCATGGACTTTTAACCACCATGATGATCTTAACCATCTCGTTAGTGTACTTGGATGGAGTTTACGGTACAATCACAACCCCTCAACATCCAAGGCGACTTTATTCACGGTGCACCCAATCCTATAGCCGGCTAACTATATCCGATTCAAGTACTTTAAAACTAACACATCACTTGCCAATATACATCAATTATCATCATTAATCCACTAGTTTAAAGCATTTAACAAAGCCATTAAATAGTCATGCATTACAATGCATCAAACCACATTTATCAATGTTCAAAACAAGGATCTCTTACCTTGAGCATCCTTCAACACATGGCTTATAAAACCAGCATCAAACATGCTAAAATATGCTTTCAAAACAGAATTTAAACATGCAAATAAAACACATTGCATTCAACCAACTCATGGTTCATCAAAAAGAGTGTTTTCCCGAAAGCTTACTCTTGAGCTTAGCTAAGTTGTTTAGACTTAAACTAAGCTCCCATAACCTTCCAACATTGGTTTCAAAGCTGAAAACCAAACTTCACTCACCGATTCCGTTTCGCAAGCTTGCCGAAACACCAATCAAGCTTCCGGATCAACACCACAAGGATCCGAAGATGTCTCCCCTGTTTTAAACACATCAAAGCAGAGGATTAATGCATCATCATGCATTAATATCTTCAACCAAGACACCTAAACTCGTTGCTCTCATCAACACTCTCATTTCGGCTACCAAACACAACCGAAATCACATCCAAACACCTCTACAACATTACCCAGCCAAGATCCATCAATGCCAACCATTCTTAAACATCAATTAACATCCAAAAAGGATCTAATCACGTCCTTATACCTCCAGCTATAGCAGAACCTCAAAATCACCCCAAAAACCACCATTAACTCAATCAAAAACTTAGGAAAATCAACCTATCCGGGATTGCATTGACTAAACCTCAATTACACATCATTTATACATCCAATAAACATCAAAAAGACATCTCAAAACACAGCCCAATCATTTAGTACGAATTTAATTAAAATTAAATCCAAATCTTGCATTTTAAGCCAAAATCAAGAACACAACATTAAAACCTTTAATAAAACACAAATCAAGGATTGAGAACTTGAGAATTTCAGTAAAGAACTGATTATTTAGAGGAGAAGGACGTTCATACCTCTAAATGTGAGTTTCTCCTTGTTTAAAGCCAAGATTCTTGAAAATTCAATAGGCAAATGATAAAAATTTGATGTAAGAATGATTAGAGATCAAATAGAGATTGAAATCTCATCTTTAGGTGTTAAAATCAGAGGGAAAATGGCTGGGGAAATGTGTTTGACTGAGAGAAAAGGGAGAGAAAATGAAGTGGGAAAATTTTGAGAAAAGTTAGTTAAGAACTCAAAAATATCTATTTCCCCTTATTCCTTTTATTAAATATCATTTAATAAATGTTTAAGATTAAGAAAAATATGGAGAAAACTCTTCTTGGGTAAATTAGCTCCTTAAAGATTCAAAGTTTCAATCCTTTTAAAACAGTCACCAACTTTTCAAAAATTACATTTTAGTCACTAACTTGAAATGTCAAATTTCGAAACCTCATTTTGTAAAATTGATTTCAACACTCTCTTATATATAATAAAAGAGGATTTTTAGATATTTTTCCATATTTTTAATGCATCCCGAACTAGGCTTTCTCTAAAAACCACCTTTTATATTCGAACCGAAATCCGACCGGTCCAATTCAAACCCAAAACTCCTAAGCCCAAAATTGGGGTGTTACATTGATGATGAGAATGCTCTTGGCCATGTCTTGGGAGGTTCCGTCACCGCTCTTAATGCTCAAGATCGGATCCTACATTTGATGGTTTCTTGGTGGTTTAGGCCATCGAGAGGAAAGTATTCCACTATCCGACAAGTTGACGATTTTTGGATTCGGTGCTTCCGTCAAAGACAACAACCAAACCTTGCTCGGATTATGTTTGCGGAGATTGTCTATCTCGTGCAACAACGCCACACTACTCTTGTCACTTCATTCACTTATGGAACGACCTTGAGTTATTTCTTCACCCAAAAGGATATAGATTGTTCTCACGACTACCCGACTCCCCTCACCGATCCTATTGATGAAAGATCTCTTTCAAGGGGAAAGTTCATGTACTTCAATGGTAGTTGGCTTCGTCTCTCTGAGCTCCCTAGCGATGCTATTCCGGAAGAAATTGCTAATCCTCAAGCCGCTCAAGCTCCTCCTCCTCCATGTAACACCCCAATTTTGGGCTTAGAAGTTTAGGGTCTGAACCGGACCGGTCTGATATTTGGTTCGAATATAAAATGAGGTTTTAGGGAAAGCCTAGTTCGGGATGTTTTAAAAATATGGAAAAATATCTAAAAATCCTCTTTTAATATATATAAGAGAGTGGTGAAATCAATTTTTCAAAATAAGGTTTGGAAATGCTACATTTCGGTGTAGTGACTAAAATGCGATTTTTTGAAAAGTTTAGTGGTGACTGTTTTGTGAGGATTGAAACTTTGAATCTTTAAGGAGCTAATTTAACCAAAAATGATTTCTCCAGATTTTTCCTTAATTTGGGTGAATTAATTAATTTTTTAATTAATTAAATGAAAAAGGAAACTACTTTTTGGAATTTCATAACCACCTTTTCCTAGTTTTCTCTCTTTTCTTTTTCTCTCCAAATTCTATCATCCAAATACTATTTCTCCAGCAACTTTTGCATTGATCATCACTTCAATTGATGAGATTTCTATCATCAATTAATTCCTAATCAATCTTGCATCAAATCCTTTTGATTTTCTCATTGAATTTTCAAGGAAATTGGCTCAAATCAAGGAGAAATCACCATTTAGAGGTAATATTGTTCTTCTTCTCTAAATACTCAGTTCTTTACTGAAATTCCCAAGTTGTCAATCCTTAATTTAAGTTTTATAAATGGTTTTAATGTTAGAAACTTGTTTTTGGCTTAAAACTCAAGATTTGGAGGAAATCTTGAAGAATTTCATTGAGATTGATTGGGCTCTTTTTTGAGATGATTCTTTAATTTATTTTGGATGTCTAACGATGTTGAAATAATGTTTTATCAATGAAATCCCGAATAGGTTGAATTTACTAAGTTTTTGCTTATGAAAATGGTGGGTTTTGAGGTGTTTTTGGTGTTCTGTTATAGCTGGAGGTATAAGGACGAGTTAAGGTGTATTTTGGATGTTGATTGATGTTTAGAAATGGTTGGAAGTGATGGATCTTGGCTGGGTTAAGTTGTGAAAGAGTTTGGAGGTGTTTTCGGTTGTGTTTGATAGCCGAAATGTTGGTTTTGGGTAGATCAACGAGTTTAGGAGTGTTGGCTGAAGATTTCAATGCATGATGATGCATTAATCCTCTGGTTTGATGTGTTTAAAACAGGGGAGGCATCTTCGGACACTTTTTGAGTTGATCCGGAGGCTTGATTGGCGTTTCGGCAAGCGTGTGAAATGTAATCGGTGAGTGGAGTTGGGTTTTCAGCTTTGAAACGATTATTTGGAGGTTTTGGGAGCTTAGTTTAAGTCTAAACAACTTAGCTAAGCTCAAGAGTAAGTTTTCGGAAAAACTCCCTCGGATGTGCTATGAGGTAGCTTGATGCATTGGTTATAAATTGCATGTTTAAATTCTGTTTTGAAAGCATGTTTTAGCGTGGTTAATGCTGGTTTTGAAAGCCATGTGTTGAAGATGCTCAAGGTAAGAGATCCTTGTTTTGGCATGTTGTTAAATTGGTAATGATGCATGGTGATGCATGGTGTTTAATGGCTTTGTTTAATGCTTTAAAATAGTGAATTGATGATGGTATTTGATGTATATTGGCAAGTGATGAATTGGTTTTAAAGTACTTGAATCGGATATAGTTAGCCGGCTATAGGATTGGGTGCACCGTGAATAAAGTCTCCTTGGGTGTTGAGGGGTTATGATTGTACCGTAAACTCCATCCAAGTACCCTAACGAGTGAGGTAAGATCACAACGGTGGTTAAAAGTCCGTGTGTGGATCTTGTGTTATGTGTCCCTTGCACTCGTTAGTGGAATTATACAACTACCGATGAGTGATGTGGAGGGGTTGTGATTGTACCGTTAAACTCCATCACGGATGTTGAGGGGTTGTGATTGTACCGGTAAACTCCACCTTATGTTGTTCGGTAGTGTGTATGAAGCGTATGGGACAACGCTTGTAATCCGCGTATCTGATTGTGTTTTGTGTTGTAAATGGTTATGAATTATCACTTGAAAGTCAATATGTTGAGTTGAATGTAATGAAGCATGAGATGCTTGTAAAGTATGCAAGGTTGCATGAAAAGAGATGAGCTTGTGTTTAAAAGCTTTGTTGAAAGTGTTTTCTAAAATGCATTATTGTGTTGTTTTCTTTAGAGCATGCCTCACTAAGCAATTGTGCTTACGCTCTCTCTCTTGTACCAATAATGTAGATAATTAAAGGGTTTAAGGGCAACAAGGAGGCTAGAGTGTCCAAGGGAAACCAAGCTCATGTATGGTGATGTTTTCATACACTATTAGTTTTGGTAATTTGGCAATGGGAAACTAAGATGTGTTTTGGGAGATGTGTTGAGCTCTCTAGTTTGTGGCATGATGCTTTTGATGTTTTGAATTTGTAAATGGCCTTTTAATGCTTGTTTTGGAGATTGGTTGATTGCTTGGTTTTGGATATTAGTATGCTTGCCTATAGTCATGTGAAGTTTCATGATTGATGCCATGAATGTGTTTAGGAGTTGCAAACCTGCTCTATATATGTATGATGGCTTGTTGGTATGATTAGGAGGTCTTTAGGTTGTGTTTGGGTGGATTTATGTATGAAAAACAAGCAAAATCTGCAGCTTCTGGGCAAACCGTATCGGAACAGGCACTGGCGTTTCGAAACGGGGGCCTGTAATGGCCTTCGTGTTCTGAAACGGCTGGAGGCTGTTCCGAAACGATTTGACTACTGGAAGGCCCTGTTTTAGAACCAGTCTCGGAACCAACCCGTGTTTCAGAACGGTCAATGCCGTTTCGATATAGGTGACCGTTGGACACTGATTTGAATGGTGTTTATGTATGCAAGCTTTACGTTTTAGTCCCGAAAGTCGTATTTGCAATTGTATGAGTTCAAGATGTCCAATTAAGGTGAAATTTGACAGGGAAGCATGTGATAAGACTAATTTAATATTGGTAACTTTAAAATCAGTTATGACCTTCTAATTTATAGAATTTACGTTTTGGTCCCTAATATTTGTATTTTGTGCAATTGAGTCTCTCTCTGAAATCTGATCGCTGTGCTTTACACATATATGTGTCTCGAGTGTTCACTTAGGGTTTACGTGCATCTAGACAAGATTAAAAAGAAAAAAAAGGGTCGTTAATCAAGGTTGACTTTCGAGTTGACTTTGGTTTTCCCCGTGTAATCTTCGTAGTTCGGGTCAACCGTCTAGGCCGGGCTAAGGGGGTTACATTTGGTGGGACCAGAGCTTAGTTCTCGTGTAATTGGGAATTGTTATGTGGGTGATGTATGTGTTTTTGCATGATGAACCTTTTAAGTGAAGGAATGTTTCATGAATTGTGATGTATGGTTGCAATTGTGATGCTATGCTATGTTGAAGCATGTTAGGGGAACCCATTGCCATATCAAAACTAATGAAAGGAATTGTTTTTGGAAAATGAGCTTGAGTACTTGGATTACTTACCTTGTTGAGCCTAATTATGTTTATTGCATTTGTGTTAGTGCATTGTTTTTTATAAATGGGGCCTCGTAGAGAGATGAGGATGAATACGAGAGCTACGGCTCAAAATGAGAATGAGGGAAATGTTGTGGATTTACCTCCTCCCCCTAGTGGTGGACCACCCGGCGGTGATGGTGCTGGAGGTGATAATGCTGGTATTGGTGCTGGTGCTGGGGTCGCTGGACCTGAAGGTGTGCAGGGGCAAGCTTCTCCTGACATGACTGTGTTGATTCAGGCTATTGCGGGAGCCTTTCAGGCATCAGTAGCTGGAGCTCACTGAGCTGCGCATTAGGGAGATGCTAACGTGAGATTACCTTTGGAACATCTTCACAGTCTGGGAGGGACTGAGTTCAAAGGTTTATCTCCTGAAGGATCTGAATCTTGGTTGGAAAGCACCAAGAGGATTTTGGGGCAAATGAATTGCAGTAATGCGCAGAATTTGGGTTGTGTGGTGTCGCTGCTGCATGATGATGCTTATACGTGATGGACGACCACTGTTTCTGGAATGGAGGACAATGATGTGACTTGGACGTTCTTCTTGAACGCGTTCTAGCAAAAGTATCTAGGTGTGCGATACCTAGATGAGAAGAAAAGAGAATTCATGTCTCTTGTGCAAGGAAGCATGACAGTGGCTGAGTATGAGATCCAGTTTGTCCGCCTTAGCTAGTACGCACCTGAGCTAATCCCTGATGAGCGCGAGAGGTGTGAACGTTTCTGTTATGGTTTGGTGACGGACGTGAAGACTTTCATGCTTGCTGCTGAGTACACAGATTTTGATGTGTTGGTGAGTAGAGCGAAGGACATTGAGCAGAACTTGGGTTTGCCTTCTAGAGGCGTTGGTTCTAGTTCGAGCAAAAGAGCTGCTGATTATAGTTTCGGTGGTGGACGGAACAAAAGATGACGTGATAAGAGGTATCAGTCTTCTGCTACGCGTGGTGGTGGAGGACATGGTGCGCCTGTTCAGGGAGATAGGATGAGAGCTGATCAGAACACGTGCTGGACGTGTGGATCTCGTGGCCATATGAGGTGAGATTGTCCTCGAGCAGCGAGGGAGGTTCAGGCTCCTGTAGCAGTGACCGGTAATTCATGCTGGAATTGTGGTTCGGTAGACCATATGAAGAGGGAGTGTCCTTTATTGGCCGGTGGTGGTCAGGGACGTGCTCCTGGGGTAGTTGCACCATAGAGAGGCCGTGGGCACAGCCGTGGTAACTTCCAGCGCAGAGATGATGGTGGGAGGAATGTGGCGCATGTGGTGGCTGTACAACCTGAGGGTGGTGGCCAGGCACGAGTGTATGCTCAGCGTAAGGGGAGAAATGATACGGATGTGATCGCAGGTACCTTTACTTTGCAATCCTTATCATTACTTTCCCTGGTTGATTCTGGATCTATACACTCATACATATTGCGTGAACATGCTCAATTGCTTGGTTTACCTGTTGAGTCTTTGGATGTTGGTATGCGTGTATCTAGTTCCTTCAGTGAGATCGTTGTGACACGAAAGTTGTATAGAAGATGTCCCTTGAAAGTGCAAAACCATGTTTTTCTTGTTGACCTCATGGAATTGCCATTCTATGGTTTCGATGTAATCCTTGGAATGGATTGGCTTGTTGAACATCAAGCTGTAATGGATTTTGAGAACAAGCGAGTTTCATTGAAACTTGCAGATGATTACGAGGTAGTGGTGGTTGGCGAGAATGTGAAGTTTCTTGCCAATGTGGTGTCTTCGTTGGAAGCAAGCCGAATGATGAGGCAAGGTTGTGAGGCTTATCTAGCCTTTGTTATGAATCCTAGCTCTAAGGAGTTGCGAGTTCAAGATATCAGAACTGTGCGAGAGTTTCCTGGAGTGTTTCCGGAGGAGTTACCTGGATTGCCTCCTAGTCGAGAGGTGGAGTTTGGGATTGAGTTGTATGAAAACACAACTCCAGTGTCCATTACTCCTTACCGAATTGCACCTAAGGAGTTGAAGGAGCAGAAGACGCAACTTCAGGAGTTGCTTGATCGTGGTTTCATTCGGCCGAGTGTGTCACCTTGGGGTGCACCGGTCTTGTTTGTGAAGAAGAAGGATGGCACCATGAGAATGTGCATCGATTATCGTCAGCTGAACAAGTTGACTATCAAGAATCGGTATCCTTTGCCGAGGATTGATGATCTTTTTGATCAGTTTCGGGGAGCGGCTGTGTTCTCTAAGATTGACTTAAGGTCAGGTTATTATCAGCTTAAGGTGAAGGATGTGGATGTGCCAAAAACAACCTTTAGAACGAGGTATGGGCATTATGAGTTCCTTGTGATGCCGTTTGGCTTGACGAATGCTCCTACAGCTTTTATGGACATGATGAATAGAATGTTCCATGAATATTTGGACAAGTTTGTTGTAGTGTTCATTGATGACATCCTTGTGTACTCTCGTACTGAGGAGGAGCATGAGGGGCATTTGCGGATTGTGTTGCAGGCGCTGTTGGAGAATCAGCTTTATGCTAAGCTGAGCAAGTGCGAATTCTGGCTTAGGGAAGTTGTTTTCCTTGGTCATGTGGTTTCTGCTGAGGGGATTCGTGTTGATCCTCAGAAGATTGAGGCAGTGATGAATTGGAAGCCTCCTAAGTCGGTTCATGAAGTCCGTAGTTTCCTTGGGTTGGCAGGATACTATCGGAGGTTTGTGGATGGATTTTCAAAGATTGCTGCCCCTTTGACGAAGTTGTTGCAGAAGGATGTCAAGTATGAGTGGACAAAGGCAAGACAACAAGCTTTTGAGAAGCTTAAGGCAGCTTTGACACAAGCTCCTATCTTGGTTCAACCTGAATCAGGGAAAGAGTTTGTGGTGTACAACGACGTATCCTATGTTGGTTTGGGGTGTGTGTTGATGCAAGAGGGTATGGTGGTGGCTTATGCATTGCGCCAGTTGAAGGTGCATGAGCGCAATTATCCTACGCATGATATTGAGTTAGCTGCGGTGGTTTTTGCTTTGAAGATTTGGAGACATTACCTGTATGGTGAGAAGTGTACTGTGTACACGGATCACAAAAGTTTGAAGTATCTGATGTCTCAGAAGGAGTTGAATCTTAGGCAACGACGTTGGGTGGAGTTGCTTAAAGATTACGAAGGTGGCTAATGTTGTAGTGGATGCCTTGAGTAGGAAGGTGGCAGTGGAGTTAAGAGCTATGTTTGCCAGTTTGAGTATTTCGCGAGATGGGGGTCTTGTGGCTGAATTGCAAGTGAAACCATCTTTGGTTCAGTTGATAAAGGATAAACAGTTGTTGGATTTTTCTTTGGTGCCACATGTTCAGGATATTGCTGAGGATAGACCATCAGATTTCTGTTTTAATGATGATGGAGTTCTATGTTTTGGGAGTCGGATAGTAGTGCCGAATGATGCAGAGTTGAGGCGTACTATTCTGACTGAAGCTCATAGTAGTCCTTTTTCTATGCACCCTGGTAGTACAAAGATGTATCGTGATCTTAAGGATGATTACTATTGGGTGGGTTTGAAGAAGGATGTTGCGGAGTACGTGAGTAAGTGCATGGTTTGTCAGCGGGTTAAGGCTGAGCATCAGTTTCCTTCTTGGTTGTTGCAACCGTTGAGGATTCCTGAATGGAAGTGGGAAAGGATTACCATGGACTTTGTGTCTGGTTTGCCTTTGTCGCCATCGAAAAAGAATTCGATGTGGGTGATTGTGGATCGCCTTACGAAGTGTGCGCATTTCTTACCTGTGCATACTACGTATACCTTGGATAAACTTGCAGAGTTGTACATTGCTGAGATTGTGCGACTGCATGGTGTGCCAAAGTCTATAGTATCGGATAGGGATCCGAGGTTTACATCACGTTTTTGGGAGTGTTTGCATCAAGATTTGGGTACGCGGCTGAATTTCAGTACTTCTTATCGTCCACAGTCAGATGGACAGTCTGAGCGTGTTATCCAAGTGCTGGAAGATATGTTGAGGTGCTGTGTGATTGAGTTTCAGGGTTTGTGGGAGAAGCATTTGCCTTTGGTGGAGTTTGCTTATAACAATAGCTACCAGGCAAGTATTCAAATGGCACCTTATGAAGCTTTGTACGGGAGGAAGTGCAGAACTCCTCTTTGCTGGGCTGAAACAGGTCAGAAGTTGGTTTCAATGCTGGCTTTGTTGAAAGGAACCACCGAGAAGGTGAAGCTCATCTGTGAGCGTTTAAAGGCAGCTTCTGATCGACAGAAGTCTTACGCGGATTTGAAGCGTAAGGAGATTGAGTTTGCGGTAGGTGACCGTGCGTTCTTGAAGGTTTCGCCTTGGAAGAAGGTGATGAGGTTTGGCCGGAAGGGTAAGTTGAGCCCTAGGTACATTGGACCGTACGAGGTGATTGAACGTGTGGGTCCTGTTGCGTACAAGCTGAGGTTACCGCAAGAGTTGGAAAAGATACCTGATGTGTTTCATGTCTCTATGCTTCGGAGGTATAGATCGGATCCTTCGCATGATATGCATGTGGAGGAAGTGGAGTTGAATCCAGACTTGACCTATGGTGAGGAGCCGGTTGAAATTTTGGATTCGGACAGTAAAGTTCTTCGAGGCAAGACCATTGAATTGGTTAAGGTGTTGTGGAAGCATCGTGGTGTTGAGGAAGCCACGTGGGAAAGAAAGGATGATATGAAGAAGCAGTTTTCGTACCTTTTTCCTCCAGGTAAATTTCGAGGACGAAATTTCTTAAGGGGGAGAGTTGTAACACCCCAATTTTGGGCTTAGAAGTTTAGGGTCTGAACCGGACCGGTCTGATTTTCGGTTCGAATATAAAAGGAGGTTTTAGGGAAAGCCTAGTTCGGGATGTTTTAAAAATATGGAAAAATATCTAAAAATCCTCTTTTAATATATATAAGAGAGTGGTGAAATCAATTTTTCAAAATAAGGTCTGGAAATGCTACATTTCGGTGTAGTGACTAAAATGCAATTTTTTGAAAAGTTTAGTGGTGACTATTTTGTAAGGATTGAAACTTTGAATCTTTAAGGAGCTAATTTACCCAAAAATGATTTCTCCAGATTTTTCCTTAATTTGGGTGAATTAATTAATGTTTTAATTAATTAAATGAAAAGGGAAACTATTTTTTGGAATTTCATAACTACCTTTTCCTAGTTTTCTCTCTTTTATTTTTCATCATCCAAACACTATTTCTCCAGAAACTTTTGCATTGATCTTCACCTCAATTGATGAGATTTCTATCATCAATTAAATCCTAATCAATCTTGCATCAAATCCTTTTGATTTTCTCATTGAATTTTCAAGGAAATTGGCTCAAATCAAGGAGAAATCACCATTTAGAGGTAAAATTGTTCTTCTCCTCTAAATACTCAGTTCTTTACTGAAATTCCCAAGTTGTTAACCCTTAATTTAAGTTTTATAAATGGTTTTAATGTTAGAAACTTGTTTTTGGCTTAAAACTCAAGATTTGGAGGAAATATTGAAGAATTTTGTTGAGATTGATTGGGCTCTGTTTTGAGATGATTCTTTAATGTATTTTGGATGTATAATAATGTTGAAATGATGTTTTATCAATGCAATCCGGAATAGGTTGAATTTCCTAAGTTTTTGCTTATGAAAATGGTGGTTTTTGAGGTGTTTTTGGTGTTCTGTTATAGCTGGAGGTATAAGGACGAGTTAAGGTGTATTTTGGATGTTGATTGATGTTTAGAAATGTTTGGAAGTGATGGATCTTGGCTGGGTTAAGTTGTGAAAGAGTTTGGAGGTGTTTTCGGTTGTGTTTGGTAGCCGAAATGTTGGTTTTGGGTAGATCAGAGAGTTTAGGAGTGTTGGCTGAAGATTTCAATGCATGATGATGCATTAATCCTCTGCTTTTGTAACACCCGTGTTTTGTGGTTAGGAGTTAGTCGGGTTAGTTGGTCCGAGTCGGTAAAATTAATTTTAATCAAATTGACCTTGGCTTGAGCCAATTGAGCTTTTAAATAAAAAGGGAGGGATCATTTTGGTAATTTAGCCAAAACAATTTAAAAAGTAGACCACCTTTTTGAAGTTAAAAGAACAAAAAAAAAGAAAAGGAAAAAAGTTGTCTTCCCCATCTCTTCCAACGTGAAAACCACCCTAAACCCACCCAAACCCCAAATTTACTATTCCATTTGATTTCTTCCTCTACTTAAGGGCATTTTCAAAGGTAATTATATATTTACCCTCTCCTCATCATCCTCTACATTTACATAGTCTTAGATTTCAAAACTACCCATTTTTGTGAATTTCAAGTTTAGGAAAAAGTTTGGATTTTATGGGGGTTTTCAATTTCTTTTGATTCATTAAGTTGGGTTTTGGTTTAGTCTCATTAAAATACACATGGTATGTTAAAATGGGTGATTTTGGGTGAAAACCTGAAGTGGGTCCTTGTGGCCATTTTTGAAGTGTCTAAAACTTGGTTTTGGTGAGTTTTAGGGTTAGGTTGAAGGGCTGATGGTTTGGGGATGTTAGGAAAGTTTTTTGGGACCACTTGGATGTCATTTGGGTGCTTGAAATCATGGTTTTCAGCTGTGTTTTAAGGGAGCTCGAAAATGAAAATTTTGGGTGATTGTTGGGTTGAAATTGTTAAAGTGTGACTTGTGTTTATGGGCTGGAGTGGTGACTGAAATTTAGCATTGATTTGTGAGTAATGGATGTGTTTTGATTGGCTAGAAACAAGAGGAGACATTGGAGAAGCATCGAGACCGAATTTGGGCATTTAGGAGGCTTGCTTGCTTGCTTGGGTTGCTAAGGAAGGGTGGTGAGTAAAACTTTAAATTGTTTTAAAGTTGGTTCAAGTGTGAGTAGTGGATGTGTGGGAATGAGCTTGGTAGGCCATTCCTAGGTGGGAGTTAAATTGGTAGTTTAACTCCTTGAATTCCTATTGATAAATGATATGCCATTGCTTACTTGTTCTTGTGAAATGTGGATTGATTTGTATGTGTGTACCTTGATATGTATATGTGATGAGTATGTGATATAAATGGTGGATGTGTGATGTGGTTAAAGAAATTGGCACTAATTAACTTACCGGGTGTAAATGATCGATCATTAGGATTAGTGTGCACACGATTGAGTCAAAACGTACGTGGCCTTGATGGCGTTGAGTCATCAAGGAGGAGTACAGTGATGTAATATTCCACCGGAAATTTACTTATATTCTACGTGATGACGAGTGGAATCCCATCCGTAGGGCATGTGATGATGAGTGGAATCCCGCCCATGCAAGGTCCGGTGATGAGTGTAATCCCACCGAGGTAATGTTGTTGTTGAGAGTGAATCCGCACATCCGGGTAAACTAATAGTGGCCAATAATATTGCTCTCATGCTTATGATGTTATGATAATGGAGATAATTTTTGTTGAGCTTAATATGATGTGAGATGCCATATTATGACTCTTGAAAGACTAGCTAGGTTGACTTATGATACCTATGTATGATGTTTGTGAGGTTAAGGATTTGCATGCTTGGACCCTGCATTGTTGTTGTTTTTGGATTTTAGAGCATTCTCACTAAGCTTCTAGCTTACGCTCTCATTTTCAACAATGCAGATCATTAGCGTGGTGTTAGCAAGGAGCAAGGCGGAGGGGCTTTCCAAGTGTAGTTGCTCAAGTATGATTTTGTGTTAAAGTGGTAGTTAGCAATGTGGCTACTTTATGTTTTATATGAGTGATCTATGACTCATAAATATGGTTGATGTTTATGTTTTGACTTGGTTTGTAAAACATGTTATATCTTGTTGCATGCTTGTGTGTGATGGCATGCCTTTTGGATGTTTAGGTTGCTTGGTTTTATATGCAAACCTCATATGTGGTAACTTGTGCCTTATGGCCTTTGAACTCTTAAGTATGCCCTTTTTATGAAATGTTGCCTTTGTGTAAATGCCATGATTGGATGCTTCATCTTATGCCTTGTGTGTTTGAGCATGTTTTGACATAGGGTCCATGCCTCTAGTTCATGCTTGTAAGTGTTGTGTGTTTCTTGGGATCGTTTAGAGCCTTTGGGATCGATTAGAGACACTTAAGGATGGTTTTGGGAAGTTGCAGACAGCCAGTGTTTCGAAACGGGCTGGGCTGTTTCGGAACGGGTATGGCTCCAGGGACCCCGTATCGGAACTCGTTTCGATACGGTTTGGCCACTGTGAACCCCTGTTTCGAAACAAGTTTCGAAATACTTTGGCCACTGTGAACCCCTGTTTCGAAACAAGTATCGAAACACCTAGGCAGAATTAGGGCCCTATTTCGAAACGGGGTGGATGCGTTTCGGTACGGGTACCTGGCCTTTTTAACTAAGCCCGTGTTTCGAAACGGGTGATGTCTGTTTCAAAACGGGTAGCTAGAAATGGGTTTTTGGACTTCTCTAATGGGTCTCAAGGGTTGGGCTTAGGCCCGGTTTGTGGTAAGGCTTTTTGGTGGGCCTCGTTTTCCGCTATTGTGATCACTTAGGTAATCAAATGCCTATAGACAAGATGTAAAATAAATAAAAAAATTTTAGGGTCGCTAACCGAGGTGAAACCTTCACGGTTTTCATGTCGGTTTTCCTCGTGTAGCCTACTCGAACCGGTCAGCCGATCAGACCGGGGCGAGGGGGTTACATTTGTTGGTATCAGAGCCTGAGGTTAGTGTTAAGTAATTGTATTGCTCGATGTATGCTTGCCATGAAATCTCGTTGTTTGATTATTCGCACGATGGTTTGAAGCATGAATTGTTACGTTTGGTGTTGAGTCGTGTGCCCATTGCTACTATTGCTTAATTTAAAAAGGTTTTCGTGTAAGGAAATACTTGAGCACTGTTGGACCCTTGCTTTTGCTAACGCAATCCTCATATGTTTGTTGTTGTTTGTTGTAGTTATTATCTTGCTAGTCGTATCATGAGACCACGTGGGAGGCCTAGGATGGTTCAGCAGGAACCACGGGCACAAGCTCCGGGGATTGAGCAGATTGGTGGGGCACATGCTCCTCAACCTCCTCCTCATCAAGAGGGAGGTGAGGCGGGAGCCGAGGGTGTTGGACCTCAAGTAGGCTAAGGACCGGCCAGAATTGATTTAGCTCCCTTAGTTCAGGCGATAGCTGGAGCTTTCCAGGCTGCAGTGGCTGGGGGTCAGGCAGCGGCATAGCCTCAGGGTGAGGGTACCGGGTTGCCTTTGGAGAGACTCCGCAGTTTGGGAGGTGAAGAGTTCAGAGGGTCGACACCCGAGAGGTCTGAGATGTGGTTAGAGAAGACCGTCCGTATCTTGTCACAGATGGGATGTACTGGAGGACGCAAGTTAGGATGTGTTGAGTCCTTGCTACAGGGTGATGTCTACACTTGGTGGGTCACCATCACTACGGGTATGGATGAGGCCGAGATTACTTGGGATTTCTTTGAGTCAGCATTCCGTAAGAAGTACTTGGGTCCGCGATATCTCGACGAGAGGAAAAGGGAGTTTATGGCTTTGCTTCAGGGGAGTATGTCTGTGACCGACTATGAGATTCGATTTGTTAGACTGAGTCAGTATGCATCTGAGCTTGTTCCTACTGAGGTGGAATGATGTAACCGTTTCCGTTATGGGCTGAATGAAGAAATCAAGAGGTATACTCTAGCTTCAGACTACACTGATTTCGATGTCTTGGTCGCGAGGGCCAAGGACTTGGAGCACAGTTTGGGCTTGACCAAACGGTCTGGTGGTTCTAGTTATGGTAAGAGGTCTAGTGATTTTGATAGAGGTGATGCCAAGAGGCATCAGGACAACCGGCATCACTATGAAAATAGGCGTGGTGGAGGTAACCACGGTAGAGGCCAACAAGGCCAGAGGGCTGGTGGGAAGTTGCCCACATGTGGTACTTGCGGGAGGAACCACACCGGTGAGTGTTGGGGGAATTTCCACTCATGTTGGAGTTGTTGAGCTAGGGACCATATTAGACGTGACTGTCCACATCAGGTGTGGCAGGCACCAGCTTAGGCTCCTGCTAGAGCCAATGACTTTCAGAGAGGTAGCGAGCGCGGTAGAGGTAACTTCCAGTCGAGGAATGATGGCCAGAGAAACATAGCACATGTAGGTGCAGTCCAGCCGGAGGGCGGAGGTCAGGCCAGAGTTTACGCTCAGCGTGGGGATCAGCATGACACCGATATGATCGCAGGTAACTTCTCGATACAGTCATTGGGTTTGCTTTCTTTGATTGACTCCGGGTCTACACATTCTTATATTATGAGTGAGCATGCACAGTCGTTGAAATTGCCTTGTGAAATGTTAGAGGTAGGAGTTAGTGTTACTAGTTCCTTTGGGGACACGGTAGTAGTTAGAAAAATGTACAGAAGGTGTCCGTTGATGGTTCAGGGACATGTGTTTCCAGTGGATATGATGGAGCTACCTTTCTATGGTTTTGACGTAATTCTGGGTATGGACTGGCTCACTGAGCATAGAGCTAGGATAGACTTTGAAGCTAAGAGGATTTCCTTGAGACTCACAGATGATTATGAGATTGTAGTGGTGGGTGAGAACGTGAAGTTCTTGTCCAATGTAGTTTCATATCTAGAAACTAAGAGGTTAGTTGAGTTGGGTTGTGAAGCATATTTGGCTTATGTGATGAACCCTAACATGAGTGAGGTTAGACCTCAAGACATCCGGACAATGTGTGACTTTCCTAGTGTGTTTCCGGAAGAGTTGCCAGGGTTACCACCGGATAGAGAGGTAGAGTTCACTATTGAGACTTATTCTGATTCAACTCCTGTTTCGATTGCTCCGTATCGTATGGAACCGAAAGAACTAAAAGAGTTGAAGACTCAGTTGCAAGAGTTGAAAGATAGAGGCTTCATTCGACCTAGTTCTTCACCTTGGGGTGCACCAGTTTTGTTTGTAAAGAAGAAAGATGGAAGCATGAGAATGTGTATAGATTACAGACAGTTGAATCAGTTAACAGTGAAGAATAAGTATCCTTTGCCTAGAATTGATGATTTTTTCGACCACTTGAGAGGGGCATCAGTCTTTTCGAAGATTGACTTGAGATCGGGTTACTACCAGCTAAAGGTAAGAGAGGTTGATGTACCGAAGACAGCCTTTAGAACTAGGTATGGTCACTATGAGTTTCTAGTCATGCCATTTGGGTTGACTAACGCACCGGCTGCTTTCATGGATATGATGAATAGGATTTTTCATCAGTACCTAGATTAGTTTGTAGTTGTTTTTATAGATGACATCTTGGTGTATTCGCGAACTGAAAAAGACCATGACCGACACTTGAGACTAGTTTTGAAGACTTTGCTAGATAATCAGTTGTATGCGAAGTTGAGCAAGTGTGAGTTTTGGATCAGAGAAGTAGTCTTCTTAGGGCATGTAGTGTCAGCCGATGGGATTAGAGTTGATCCGAAGAAAATAGAGGCCATTGTTGAATGGAAACAACCGAAGTCTGTAACAGAGGTACGTAGCTTTCTAGGCTTAGCTGGATACTATAGAAGATTTGTAGAAGGTTTCTCGAAGTTAGCCGCTCCTTTGACACAGTTGCTTCAGAAGAGTGTTCAGTTTGAGTGGACAGATGCAAGACAGAGAGCCTTTGAGAAATTAAAAGAAGCTTTGACCCAAGCACCGATCTTGATTTAGCCAGAGTATGGGAAAGACTATGTAGTTTACAGTGATGCTTCCTATGTAGGCCTAGGTTGTGTTCTCATGCAAGACAAGAGAGTGGTGGCTTATGCCTCAAGACAGTTGAAGACCCACGAGCGTAACTACCCAACTCATGACATAGAGTTAACTGCAGTTGTGTTTGCTCTAAAGATTTGGAGGCATTATTTGTACGGTGAGAAGTGCACAGTGTACACAGATCACAAGAGTTTGAAGTACATCATGACCCAGCGAGATTTGAATCTTAGACAACGTAGGTGGTTAGAGTTGCTAAAAGACTATGATCTTACCATTGAGTACCATCCGGGTAAGGTCAATGTAGTGGCTGATGCATTGAGTAGAAAGATAGCCGTAGACTTGAGAGCCATGTTTGCTAGATTGAGCTTGTCTGGAGATGGTGGCTTGGTAGTCGAGCTTCAGGTTAGACCTACTCTAGGTTAGTTGATTAGAGAGAAGCAGCTCTTAGATAGATCTTTGGCACCTCACGTGCAAGATATAGCCGAAGGTAGATCTTCAGACTACAATTTCAGTACCGATGGGGTTTTGTGTTTCAAAGATATGATAGTTGTGCCAGAAGATAGTGACTTGAGACGTATGATTCTGACTGAAGCACACAGTAGTCCGTTTGCTATGCATCATGGAAGTACAAAGATGTACCGTGATTTAAGAATGAGTACTTTTGGGTTGGTTTGAAAAGAGATGTAGCCAACTTCGTGAGTAAATGTTTGGTGTGTCAGAGGGTGAAGGCGGAACATCAGGTTCCCTCAGGCTTGTTGCAACCGTTGAGAATTCCGGAATGGAAATGGGAGAACATTACCATGGATTTTGTTTCGGGCTTGCCTTTGACTCCTACGAAGAAGAACTCAGTGTGGGTTATATTAGATCGTTTTACGAAGTGTGCTCACTTCTTGGCAGTTAATACCACTTACACTTTAGATAGATTGGCCGATCTGTACATCAGTGAGATTGTTAGACTGCATGGTGTGCCGAAGTCTATTGTGTCCGATAGAGATCCGAGGTTTACAGCTCGATTTTGGGAGTGTCTGCATACAGCTTTGGGTACTCGTTTGAATTTCAGCACGTCTTATCATCCTCAGTCAGATGGTCAGTCAGAGAGAGTTATACAGATTTTAGAGGATATGTTGCGTTGTTGCATTATTGACTTTCAGGGTACTTGGGAGAAGCATTTGCCTCTAGTTGAGTTTGCGTACAATAATAGCTACCAATCGAGCATTCAGATGGCTCCGTATGAGGCCTTGTATGGCCGAAAGTGTAGGACTCCAGTTTGTTGGGCCGAAGTGGGACATAAGTTGTTACCTATGCCGGATTTGCTCAAGGGGACAATTGACAAGGTAAAATTGATTTGCGATCAATTGAAGGCTGCTTCGGATAGGCAGAAGTCCTATGCCTACTTAAAGAGAAAGGAAGTTGAGTTCTCAGTGGGTGAGAAGGTGTTCTTGAAAGTGTCTCCGTGGAAGAAAGTAATGAGATTTGACCGAAAGGGGAAGTTGAGTCCGCGGTACATAGGACCGTATGAGATTGTGAAGAGGGTTGGTCCAGTTGCTTATCAGTTGCGTTTGCCATCCGAGCTAGAGAAGATACACGATGTGTTCCATGTTTCGATGCTCTGTAAGTATAGGTCCGATCGATCACATGTTATGCCCGTAGAGGAGATTGAATTGAATCCGGATTTGACTTATGAGGAAGAACCAGTCGAGATACTAGCTTCTGACAGTAAGGTATTGCGGGGTAGATCGATTGAGTTAGTAAAAGTGCGATGGCAACGTCGAGGTGTGGACGAGGCCACTTGGGAGAGGAAGGAGGATATGGAAAGGCAATTTTCGTATCTCTTTCAGTCAGGTAATTTCAGGGACGAAATTTCTTAAGTGGGAGAGAGTTGTAACATTCGTGTTTTGGGGTTAGAAGTTAGTCAGGTTAGTTGGTCCAAGTCGGTAAAATTAATTTTAATCAAATTGACCTTGGCTTGAGCCAATTGAGCTTTTAAATAAAAAGGAGGGATCATTTTGGTAATTTAGCCAAAACAATTTAAAAAGTAGACCACCTTTTTGAAGTTAAAAGAACAAAAAAAAAAGAAAAAGGAAAAAGTTGTCTTCCCCATCTCTTCCAACGTGAAAACCACCCTAAACCCACCCAAACCCCAAATTTACTATTCCATTTGATTTCTTCCTCTACTCAAGGGCATTTTCAAAGGTAATTATATATTTACACTCTCCTCATCATCCTCTACATTTACATAGTCTTAGATTTCAAAACTACCCATTTTTGTGAATTTCAAGTTTAGGGAAAAGTTTGGATTTTTATGGGGTTTTTCAATTTCTTTTGATTCATTAAGTTGGGTTTTGGTTTAGTCTCATTAAAATACACATGATATGTTAAAATGAGTGATTTTGGGTGAAAATTCGAAGTGGGTCCTTGTGGCCATTTTTGAAGTGTCTAAAACTTGGTTTTTGGTGAGTTTTAGGGTTAGGTTGAAGGGCTGATGGTTAGGGGATGTTAGGAAAGTGTTTTGGGACCATTTGGATGTCATTTGGGTGCTTGAAATCATGGTTTTTAGCTGGGTTTTAAGGGAGCTCGAAAATGGAAATTTTGGGTGATTGTTGGGTTGAAATTGTTAAAGTGTGACTTGTGTTTATGGGCTGGAGTGGTGACTGAAATTTAGCATTGATTTGTGAGTAATGGATGTGTTTTGATTGGCTAGAAACAAGAGGAGACATTGGAGAAGCATCGGGACCGAATCCGGGCATATAGGAGGCTTGCTTGCTTGCTTGGGTTGCTAAGGAAGGGTGGTGAGTAAAACTTTAAATTGTTTTAAAGTTGGTTCAAGTGTGTGTAGTGGATGTGTGGGAATGAGCTTGGTAGGCCATTCCTAGGTGGGAGTTAAATTGGTAGATTACTCATTGAATTCCTATTGATAAATGATATGCCATTGCTTACTTGTTCTTGTGAAATGTGGATTGATTTGTATGTGTGTACCTTGATATGTATATGTGATGAGTATGTGATATAAATGGTGGATGTGTGATGTGGTTAAAGAAATTGGCACTAATTAACTTACCGGGTGTAAATGATCGATCATTAGGATTAGTGTGCACACAATTAAGTCAAAACGTACGTGGCCTTGATGGCGTTGAGTCATCAAGGAGGAGTACGGTGATGTAATATTCCATCAGAAATTTACTTATATTCTACGTGATGATGAGTGGAATCCCATCCGTAGGGCATGTGGTGATGAGTGGAATCCCGCCCATGCAAGGTTCGGTGATGAGTGTAATCCCACCGAGGTAATTTTGTTGTTGAGAGTGAATCCGCACATCCGGGTAAACTAATAGTGGCCAATAATATTGCTCTCATGCTTATGATGTTATGATAATTGAGATAATTGTTGTTGAACTTAATATGATGTGAGATGCCATATTATGACTCTTGAAAGACTAGCTAGGTTGACTTGTGATACCTATGTATGATGTTTGTGAGGTTAAGGATTTGCATGCTTGGACCCTGCATTGTTGTTGTTTTTGGATTTTAGAGCATCCTCACTAAGCTTCTAGCTTACGCTCTCATTTTCAACAATGCAGATCATTAGCATGGTGTTAGCAAGGAGCAAGGCGGAGGGGCTTTCCAAGTGTAGTTGCTCAAGTATGATTTTGTGTTAAAGTGGTAGTTAGCAATGGGGCTACTTTATGTTTTATATGAGCAATGTACGACTCATAAATGTGGTTGATGTTTATGTTTTGACTTGGTTTGTAAAACATGTTATATCTTTTTGCATGCTTGTGTGTGATGGCATGCCTTTTGGATGTTTAGGTTGCTTGGTTGTATATGCATACCGCATATGTGGTAACTTGTGCCTTATGGCCTTTGAACTCTTAAGTATGCCCTTTTTATGAAATGTTGCCTTTGTGTAAATGCAATGATTGGATGCTTCATCTTATGCCTTGTGTGTTTGAGCATGTTTTGAGATAGGGTCCATGCCTCTAGTTCATGCTTGTAAGTGTTGTGTGTTTCTTGGGGTCGTTTAGAGCCTTTGGGATTGATTAGAGACACTTAAAGATGGTTTTGGGAAGTTGCAGACAGCCAGTGTTTCGAAATGGGCTGGGCTTTTTCGGAACGGGTATGGCTCCAGGGACCCCGTATCGGAACTCGTTCCGATACGGTTTGGCCACTGTGAACCCCTATTTCGAAACAAGTTTCGAAACACTTTGGCCACTTTGAACCCCTGTTTCGAAACAAGTTTCGAAACACTTTGGCCACTGTGAACCCCTATTTCGAAACAAGTATCGAAACGCTTAGGCAGAATTAGGTCCCTATTCCGAAACGGGGTGGATGCGTTTTGGTACGGGTACCTGGCCTTTTTAACTAAGCCCGTGTTTCGAAACGGGTGATGACTTTTTCAAAACGGGTAGCTAGAAATGGGTTTTTGGACTTCTCTAATGGGTCTCAAGGGTTGGGCTTAGGCCCGGTTTGTGGTAAGGCTTTTTGGCGGGCCTCGTTTTCCGCTATCGTGATCACTTAGGTAATCAAATGCCTATAGACAAGATGTAAAATAAACAAAAAAAATTTAGGGTCACTAACCGAGGTGGAACCTTCACGGGTTTCATGTCGGTTTTCCCCGTGTAGCCTACTCGAACCGGTCAGCCGACCAGACCGGGGCGAGGGGGTTACAGCTTTGATGTGTTTAAAACAGGGGAGGCATCTTCGGACACTTTTGGAGTTGATCCGGAGGCTTGATTGGCGTTTCGGCAAGCGTCCGAAATGTAATCGGTGAGTGGAGTTGGGTTTTCAGCTTTGAAATGATTATTTGGAAGTTTTGGGAGCTTAGTTTAAGTCTAAACAACTTAGCTAAGCTCAAGAGTAAGTTTTCGGAAAAACTCCCTCGGATGTGCTATGAGGTAGCTTGATGCATTGGTTATAAATTGCATGTTTAAATTTTGTTTTGAAAGCATGTTTTAGCATGGTTAATGCTGGTTTTGAAAGCCATGTGTTGAAGGATGCTCAAGGTAAGAGATCCTTGTTTTGGCATGTTGTTAAATTGGTAATGATGCATGGTGATGTATGGTGTTTAATGGCTTTGTTTAATGCTTTAAAACAGTGAATTGATGATGGTATTTGATGTATATTGGCAAGTGATGAATTGGTTTTAAAGTACTTGAATAGGATATAGTTATCCGGCTATAGGATTGGGTGCATCGTGAATAAAGTCGCCTTGGATGTTGAGGGGTTGTGATTGTACCGTAAACTCCATCCAAGTACCTTAACGAGTGAGGTAAGATCACAACGGTGGTTAAAAGTCCGTGTGTGGATCTTGTGTTATGTGTCCCTTGCACTCGTTAGTGGAATTATACAACTACCGATGAGTGATGTGGAGGGGTTGTGATTGTACCGTTAAACTCCATCACGGGTGTTGAGGGGTTGTGATTGTACTGGTAAACTCCACCTTATGTTGTTCGGTAGTGTGTATGAAGCGTATGGGACAACGCTTGTAATCCGCGTATCCGATTGTGTTTTGTGTTGTAAATGGTTATGAATTATCACTTGAAAGCCAATATGTTGAGTTGAATGTAATGAAGCATGAGATGCTTGTAAAGTATGCAAGGTTGCATGAAAAGAGATGAGCTTGTGTTTAAAAGCTTTGTTGAAAGTGTTTTCTAAAATGCATTATTGTGTTGTTTTCTTTAGAGCATGCCTCACTAAGCAATTGTGCTTACGCTCTCTCTCTTGTACCAATAATGCAGATAATTGAAGGGTTTAAGGGCAACAAGGAGGCTAGAGTGTCCAAGGGAAACCAAGCTCATGTATGGTGATGTTTTCATACACTATTAGTTTTGGTAATTTGGCAATGGGAACCTAAGATGTGTTTTGGGAGATGTGTTGAGCTCCCTAGTTTGTGGCATGATGTTTTGAATTTGTAAATGGCCTTTAAATGCTTGTTTTGGAGATTGGTTGATTGCTTGGTTTTGGATATTAGGATGCTTGCCTATAGTCATGTGAAGTTTCATGATTGATGCCATGAATGTGTTTAGGAGTTGCAAACCTGCTCTATATATGTATGATGGCTTGTTGGTATGATTAGGAAGTCTTTAGGTTGTGTTTGGGTGGATTTATGTATGAAAAACCAGCAAAATCTGCAGCTTCTGGGCAAACCGTATCGGAACAGGCACTGGCGTTTCGAAACGGGGGCCTATAATGGCCTTCGTGTTCCAAAACGGTTGGAGGCTGTTTCGAAACGATTTGGCTACTGGAAGGCCCTGTTTCGGAACCAGTCTCGGAACCAACCCGTGTTTCGGAACGGTCAATGCCGTTTCGAAACAGGTGACCGTTGGGCACTGATTTGAATGGTGTTTATGTATGCAAGCTTTACGTTTTAGTCCCGAAAGTCGTATTTGCAATTGTATGAGTTCGAGATGTCCAATTAAGGTGAAATTTGACAAGGAAGCATGTGATAAGACTAATTTAATATTGGTAACTTTAAAATCAGTTATGATCTTCTAATTTATAGAATTTACGTTTTGGTCCCTAATATTTGTATTTTGTGCAATTGAGTCTCTCTCTGAAATTCGATCGCTGTGCTTTACACATATATGTGTCTCGAGTGTTCACTTAGGGTTTACGTGCATCTAGACAAGATTAAAAAGAAAAAAAGGGTCGTTAATCAAGGTTGACTTTTGAGTTGACTTTGGTTTTCCCCGTGTAATCTTCGTAATTCGGGTCAACCGTCTAGGCCGGGCTAAGGGGGTTACACTCCACCTTCCATGGATGCCCTCACGACCTTTCTCAATGAGCAATTCACGGGCTTGCGCACGGGAATTGCTTCCATGGATCAAGCGATGAGTTCAAGATTTGCTGCTATAGACACACGTTTTACAAGTCTTGAAGATCATGTGAAGAATGTGGAGACGCGTCTCACTTCCCTTGAAGGCGGTCACAACTTGATGAACATATCTCTTACCGCTTTTCATGACGAGTGGCGTCAATCTTGAAGGAATGATGATGCACATGATGAGGACGATGAAGATGATGAAGATGGCGATGGAGATGCGTAGTAGTTCATCTTTGCATATCATTCATGTCATTTAGTATATCTATTTATGCACTTCGAATTATGTTTTTAGGACTAAGTTTGCATTCTAAAACCTATGCTTTGTTTTTCTGTTATTTGGATTTTATGTTGATTTTATCTTTATTTTGAACTTAATGGTTATATATATTATGTTGCTTGGTTATTATTTATGCCTTTTGCCTATGTTTATCAATGTCTCTATTTTTGATCTAACAAAAAGGGGGAGAGGGAACAAGCTCACACTTAAAATTTTGATTTTCAACTTAAATTTTACCTAGCTAATATTAAGGGGGAGCAATTTTTGCAAAGTTTTTTCAAAAGTGTCAAAAATTTCAAGTTTTGGTTTTGTTATATCAAAAAGGGGGAGATTGTAAAATCTATGTTTGATTTTGATATAACAATGTATGTTAAGGATTAAATTGAAAACATTAAATAGATTTCTAAGTCCCTCAAATGATTTTTAAATTATCAAGGCTTTAATCTAATTTGAAAAACTCAAACTCCAAATATTTTCTAAGTGTTCCAAGGCCAAACTATTGAAAAACGTCCAGGCGTATCGATACGCTTCAAGACGTATCGATACCTTTTTTTACAAGTTTGGCTACTGGAGAAACGCGTTCTGATACACCCTCACCGTATCGAAAAAGATTTAATCTGTATCGATACACTCTCTCTATAAAACTGATGGAGTTTGAATGGCGTACCGATACGGTTACACCCGTATCGATACAGATTTAATGGAATTTTAAATTCGAAAGCTTTTAATGATTTTGACCATTTGTGTCAGTTGTTAGGTAACCGAAATTTAAAGTGGTGGTTGTCCCGTACCGATACGCCCTTTTTCGTATTGATACGGAAACTTCCAGTGAGCTCTGTAGAATTAATTGCATCGATACGGATGTTCCCCGTATCGAAACGGTCCCTATCTCGTACTGATACGCTTACACGCGTATCGATATGCCCTCTTATTATTGTGCAACGACTCTTTCTGTTTTTAGACATGTATCGATACGGGTCCTCGTGTACCGATACGGTAAGCTGCAGAAGTGCATTTATGCTAGAAAGAGAGGGTCCCAACGCTATAATCAATACCCTAACCATCCAAACGACTATAATTAATAGAGAAGGTATAAATTGAAGCCAATTGAAGACCATCAACAACTATTTCATAAAAGACAAACTTCCTTACAAAAATCCAAGCTAAAAGTGCTTATTTTCCTATCTCTTGAAAAACCCCAAATTCTGTAGTGTTCAATTCTGATCTTGTAATAAAATTTGGGTTGAGTGTTTGTACTTAAAGGTGCGATCTTGTATTGAGAGATATCTTTCTTGCCTTTATTTCTTCTTTGTACTCTTGTGAGGGTTTGATCAAATTTTGGGTAGAAAATTGGATCGGTATTGTAAAGGTTACTTCCTAAGCCTTGAAAAGGGGAAGAACAATTAGTGGATTGTTGGAAAATCCTTAGTGGTAGCTAAGGTAGTGGATGTAGAGTTCATTTGGAACTTGAACCACTCTAAAATTCCTTGTTCTTCATTTTTAGCCATCATATTTACTGCAACAATTTTTAAAAACCCAATTCACCCCCTCTTGGCTTTGATCAATCCATTGATCCACTCAACATAAGTGTCAAGAGAGTGTTTTAGGTTTAGAACGGGGATGTTGGGTGAATTCATTCGAATCCAGTTAGTCTAGGTGCGATTTTGGGGAAGACGAGATATTCTACCGAATCAGGTACTAGATTAGGATTTAGGACAAGAAAAGGAAAATTTGAGAGTTTTAGGGTTTCAACACAGTGGCCGAAAATTGCCTCGCATCGGCTAGCCGGACGTGCGTAGTGGTTGGGAGTCGAGTATGGTGGCCAGATAATATTTTTGGTGACTGAAGATTGGTTAATTTGAATTAAACGGGTGAAGTTTCGAAGAACAATGATGAATTTGTTGAGAAATAAGTGTTTTGATCCATTTTTTTCTAAAAAAATTGTTTATGGGGAGAGAATTTGGGGAGAGAGAGGGGTTGGGCACCAAATGACTGATTTAACTCAGTTTGGGGACTTAAACACCCGAGCCAAAACGACACCATTTTGGCACCGGGTTAACTTGACCCACGAGACCGAGTCGGGTCGAATTAATAGGATCCACACCCTATATCTAATCTTCATTCTTTGGGCTGCAAACTTTGTAATCATTTCAGTTTAGTCATAATTTAATAGAAATCAAGAATTAAAGTTTGCATTTCTTTTAATTTAATTGTTTTAATTTATATGTATGTGTGCATATTTTAAAATTGGGCATGTAGTATACTTGCTTAGGTGATTAATCCACTTAGTATAAATAATTAGAGCCTTCAAACTTGGGCTCTTTAATTAAATTAAATAATTAAAATAGAAAGATAATTGTAGAAAATAAATGAATATTAAATGGAAACTTTAATGTTCTAAGTTGATTAGTGTCTCATAGTAATGAGATGTTAATCAAGGAGACATTTTAGTTGAATATTTAATATTTCAATTAAACTTAGAACAATAAAATCACATAGTTAATCTAATTAAAATAAAATTAGGATAGGCTTTAAATAGTTAGTGTCACTAAATGATTAGAAATACTATTAATTTAGGGCTTAGTATGGATAGTGCCCAATTGTTTGGGTGTTATCACATAAACCCTAAACTTGATAATATTCATAGTTTTCTTAATTAATTAGGTTTGAATTTAAAATTGACAAGAAAATAAATGGACATTGTTGCGTGTAAGGGTGCACTATAAATGATACGTAAATAGTGCAAGTATACACGTCGAGGCAAGTAGTAAAATGATGAGTGAGTATCGTCTCCACAAGGATTGAAGGTATTTAAAGTTAAGTTTAAGCACAAAGGTAAAGAGTGAAATATAAATGAACTAGCAATTGGAAACTGATAAATAAATGTGGTATTAATTGGGAACAAGGTAAGAAATGCGATAGCAAAGAAACAACGTAAGACCAAACCAAAACAAGGATATTTCGATGGTCCTTTCACACGTATGAAACTCTCTAATGGAATGATAGGCTGTGGTTGCTAAGGACTTCTATGTCTAACCCTAAAGAATGTCTAGAACTACCTTACCTACAATATGCTCGACAAAGTTTACTTAGATGTTTCTAAACTATCTCTAGTAAGAAACCTGACAGCCAGAATGCTAAGGCAATACCTCTTAACATGAACCCTAGAAAGCTACTTATCAATGAAGTTCTACTCCTTTTAGCCGTTAAAACTCTATCTTTATCTCTAAAGTGAGTTAGGGTTTTGCCTCTCAGCATTAAACCCCCATTGTCCACGTAGATCTAAGCCTAACTCTCTCGAATAATAAGCTATCCAATACCTAAAATAAGGCTAACTCTCGAAAGCTCTTACAAGTTTAGGGAAACCAAACAATGGAAAAAACATGTAAAAGATAAGAAACCAAATCAAACATTCATTTAAACTTAAACATAAACATCCATAACAAGCCCAAGCTACTTAAAACCAGTTCATGGTTGGGCAAATATCATCCAAAATTATTCATTTAAAACAACCCATCATAAAAATAAGAAATGAAACAACATAAGCAACTAGAGTAAAAGAATCTCCCAAGTTGCCTTGGAATGCCATGAACCGATCAAGCTTGCTGCTTCTCTGAAAGGCCAGCAAGAACACTCGTTGGAGCTTCAACAATGGCGAACACCACACGAAGAAGATGAAGAAAGGACTCGTCTTTCTCTCTTTCTTAACTCACCCAAAAAATCCTCTTTTCGGCTCTCCCTTTAATGTGGGTGTCTTGTCCTTTATATAGTGGGGGCTCTTAGGGTTTTGTGCCCTAAATTCCAAGGGAATATTCCCATCACATGTGGGCTCACAGCTGGCTAATTGGTTCACGTGTCAAGGTGCACAATGTCCTAGTCTCCTTGTCCTCTAGTACGCCTAGAATTGCTATCTAACATGTTGTAGCATTCTGCCTCTGCCATGCTTTGCTCCTCATTTCCCTGCACATCACCAAAACAACTCAAACCTTCCCAAGCAGCATCATTCAAGCAAATAAACAAAGAATACTAAACAAGCAACTCCAAATGCAACTATATCAACTAAATGCATCTATATGTTATGAAATGAGATGAAATGGGCTTGATTCCTTACAACAACTTAAGTAAAAAGTTAACCTTTTGCAAGGTTAACACCCTCAAACTTAAGCTATTGCTTGTCCTCAAGCAATGAACATAAACAAACAGATAAATGCTACGACATAGAATCAGATCACAACAAAGCTATGACATGGAAGACATCTTAAGATTTTAAGAAATACTCATATAGGGCAAGATCCTAAGGAATGCAAGTGTGATGACTACATTTTCTTCAATCTTAACAAAGTTATAAAATAATTGGTTATGTTCTCAAGTCTCCCCTAGTATTTTTTTTAACTTTGAGGGGTGTCAGCTCATCACAACTATTGTCCCAAACTCTAGATGAATATGGAGCAAACTTCTCACCCCCGAGCTGGTAGATAGAGTAATCTTGTGATAACTTTCATTCACTCATTTGAGTTGCTGTCATTTATTTAAGCACAGAATCCAGGCAAAACAACTCAAAGCGGAGTGTCCCTCTTAGCCATGCTTTAGCATTTATTCATATTTCAACAGAAATAGAAACTACTTAAGCCTTTTAAGCCTTCATTTTTCTATGAAGCTCATTTTATACATTTTTAATCTAAGGCATACGAGTGTTCTTTCACCAAAAATCATCTAACCTCTATAAGCATAAAGAAATGCAATCGTGTAACACTTACTTAGTAGAGAATCAAGTCCTATAGGCGGTTCTACCAATCTCAAGAGTCATAAACATTCAGTCAAATTTAGCCATTACAATTAAGTTCTCATCATCGGACATCCTCAATTTATTCATAGAACTGTCATTGAACTAACAAAATGCTATAACAAAAATCTGTTCATTACTGAATGCTAATGCAAATGTATAACTATGGGTACTAAAACCCCCAAAGTTGAAAGATGCAGTGTTCTCAATGCATAAAAATAAAATGAACTAATCTAAAATGAAAATGCAAATGCATGTTACCTCCTAAAAATCTATTTTGGTGTTGTCGTCTTGGTGGCTTTGTGCTTGATCTTTGGCTTCTTCCTAGGTGCTGCAATTGGCTCATCGGCCTTCTCTTGTGGGTTTGGCTGGTTGAGCAAATTCTCTTCAGTTGGTTGGTCATCGATATCATCGTCGGAATCATCATCAAATGGGGCAGTCTATGCATGCCCTACCGTGCGCTTTAGGCGACTCATTGGCTTTGTTGTAACATCCGGAGTCGGGGCAGGTTGCGATGCTGAAGCATCTTCAGCCATCTCTTCGTCGTCACTTTCAACATGGATATGCTCTTCGACTGGGGGTTCCTGTGGTGGTGGGGTACTCAGGGGAGCTTTTCCTTTCCTTTGCCTCACCGTCCGAGGGCTTTTTCGCACAGTGGCAGTAGCTGGTTCGGGAGCAGGTGTTTGGTGCAGAGAAGGTTCTCGATGTGGGGAAGTTGGTGGGCGTTTTGCTGTAGTTTTCTTTGGAGCTGGTGTAGCTTGTGTGCCTGACTAGTCTTTTTTTGACAAAAACAACTCATCCGAGAAGGGTGGGAAATTGATCTTCATGTGTGGAAGCATCTCCTTGAAATAAGAGTTGAGAGATGCGTTATTTTTCTTGACATACTTGAAATAAGTCGTCAGGCTTCCCTTCATCTCATCCATCTCCTCTTGCATGCGTTTGGCGGAGGCAACAAGGGCTGCTATTCTTGCTGCAGCGATAATTTTGGCTCCACCCTCCAATGTTTCTACTGGAGCATGCTCATCGAATCCACTCAAACCAGGAATTTGGTCTGGGGTTATATGACCCTTTCCTTTGTCGATCTCATCTTCTTGAGGATGCTCGTAGACCTTCTTCTTGCGGCACAGTGCCGTGATGAGGTTGGGGAAGATGATCAGGCTCGATTTCCTCTTTAGGCATGAATAAACTTCATTGACGATGGTTTTGCCCAAATCTATCAGTCGGTTGTTGAGGATGGAATGCAAAAGGAGCAGCCTGAAGATATGCACAATGGTCGTATGAGAGGTGGGCATAAGGCATGTCTTGAGGTAGTGGTTCCAAACCTTGGCCTCGGGCTTCAAATGTTCGCACTCTACTGACCTAGTGGCTGGGTGCCTGGGTCCAACTCCGTCCCACTGAAGCACAAGTCCTCAAGGACTTCCTTGTATGTGCGGGCATCGACAGCCTCAACAAAAGGGGTGTGTTGATCCACCACATTCTTTAGGCCAAATAATTTTTTGATTGCTGCAGCAGTAAACTTCACATGACCGCCTCACACGTACACGCCAGACTGGGTAGGGCTCGTTAGGTGTTCCTAGAACTCCCTCACAAGAGGCACACATATATCGCATGGGTGTTTGACAAAGGACTCCCAATTGTACTTAGTGATGACATCCATCACTTTATCATCGAAGCCCGTTTCCCTATTAGTAGGGAACTTGAAACCTTGCTCAGCAAAGGGCATTCTCTCCTTGATCAACTAGAATCGATCCTTGGCTGCATTGTCGAAGAAATTTTTAATCTTGATAGGAGGTGGGGCTTTTTCACTACTCGAAGCATCGGTGACGTTCTTGTAGTGGACCATGGTTGTAAGGGGGAGAAAACAAGAATGTTTTGGGAGGAGTCTTAGGTGTTTTCGGTGAAGGTGTAGCGACGTTTTTTGAAAACATCGAGTGGTATCGCTACCCTTCTTCCGGCGTCACTTAGAAGAACCGAGTTTTAGTTTAAAATGAGTTTTAAAGAAAATCGATTAAAATTAGAGTCGCCACCGGCCATTTTAAAGGGTGGGCCAGACACCGGAAAAAAATCAGAGATTCGAAAGGATTCGGGAGTCGGTTACACGCGGGGAAGGGTGAGCACCCCCGTCGTGCCCAAAATTGGTACCAAAATTATTACCGCTGAATTAATATCCGATTTTACGAATTAAAGTGACAAATTAGATCAAAATTTGGTTATACGAGTGAGTGAATTTCAAAAGCCCTAATATTCGAGAAGGAACGTCCGAACCACCACCACTACGACTGGTACTGGCCTCGTTCGTTCCCGAATAAAAGGACATCGCATAATATTTTATATTCCAAATGCAACGTAATATAGCATACGAGAATAAACAAATAAAGCATATAAAAAATAAACAAGTACACATAGCATTTAAATGAATGAGTGAACATAAGTACTGATGGACAATAGGGCTTAAATTGAAGTAATATTATGCTGTGCGAAAATAACATAGTATATACATGTAATAAGACCTCATTTACATACATATACACGTGCGCAAAAGGGAAGAAAAAAAAAGAAATTGAAGTTTCAACAACACAGTACGTTTTACACGCATGTATACAATAGAAACACATATTTACGACTGGCATGATTAAAAACAAAATAAAATACAGATATGCATGCCTTGTTATATAAAACGAACTTAAGTGGCGCGCACATGGACATAGACATATATAAAAAAATGAATCTTTATAACATATATATATATATATATATTCATAATAACGAAATCAAGTAATATGTACATATACATAACATAGCTCGTTACATATAAAGAAAACAAGGAACCATATAATACGCATAAACCGAGCACGAGCATATATGTGTCACATATCAACTTAGCATGGATAAAAAAACAAAATACAAGACTGAAATTTAAGGAATTTAAACTCAAGGCTGAAACTTAAAAACGAATGCATTGGAGGGTTGATTAAAGAAATATACCACTGTTTTCGGGGGCTAAGTTAAATAGAAATCTAAAGATTAAGAACCAAAAGGGAGATTTACCCATTTAAAATCGGTTGAGACAAACCGGGGACGAAACTAAAAACATTTTGAAAGTGTAGGGACTAGGGCTGGTATTTTAAAAAACGAAAACCCTTGCGATGAGATTTCAACAGCGCGGAAGGGCTAAAACCGCGAATCGCCCGATTTTAAAATGATAACTCGGTGTAAAAAATCCTCTTTTGGCAAAACTGAGATCCCTTTTCCCATCTTCTAAACAAAAAAGTCTCATTTTAAGGAAAAACCCTAACCCTAGCTAGCCGACAATCGTTCAATGTCACCGGCGGCACTTCTTTTCAAACTGAAAACGTTCGATCGATATCAAAACAATATTTAGCCCTTAAACAAACCTTTCTTTCTTGCGAAGATTCCCAAAAATAAACCCAAAAAACCTTATTTTTTGTTTGAATGAACCCAAAACCGCAAGGGCTCACCCTCTAAGGGATTGTTGTCGGACAGTACTCGGAGTGAATGGGAAGGTGGATCGTCGAAGGGACAAACCGCCACCGAAGGTATAAACTTCCTTTTTTTGTGTTTCGATGCATGCAATGGTTACTTTTGAAAGGGTAATACCTTGAAAGCTTCGTTTTTTTCGCTTTGTATTGATTTTTCTGTGAAATCTCGAATTTTTTACAACTTTCCACTCGATTTTTTATATCCGAGATCTTACATGCGAAGTCAAAAAAGAGGTACAATCAAGGCTTAATTCTATTGGTTGTGTTTTGAAAATTTGTGTTTTTTCTCGAAACCTGATTTTACTTCTGCCTTTTCCTTTTTCCTTTTGCCATTATAAGCTTTCCGACTTCTCTGTTTTTTTGGCCCAAATATTGGCTGATGAGCTTGAACAGGAAGGTGATGGCGACGGGAGAGGGACTGACCTTGTTCACCAGGCGCGTGGGCGTGTACCGGGAACAGAACGGTCAGACATGTCTCCTTTACACGCGCGTGAGGGGAGCCGAGGCATTGCATGTAGAAGCGTGCGTGATCTGAGCCGTTTGATGCAGCTTTGATCTGACGGTTATGATGGGAGCGGCACTAGGGCGAAAAAGGGCTCCTAGGGTTTTCATCCAGGCTTGATCTAAACCGTTGATCTGAGGCCAGATCTAATGGTTGAACGGGTGTGGTGCGAGGTTGAAGAGACTCTTCCCCTAGGGTTTGCGATTTGGAGCAATCTGGGCCATTGGATGGCGCACGATCCAACGGCCGCGACACATGTGGCGCAAGACAAACGACAGCTCTTTAGGGTTTCCTTGATCCGGGGCGATCTGGACTGTTGATCTAGGGCCAGATCTAATGGTCTAGATATGGCTGCGCATAAACAAAATCAATTAGGGTTTTTGGTGTAATGGGCTAAGGGTCATTTGGGCTCTTAAATGTATCGTATGTAGTGCATTGTTTTTGGATTTTGTAAATGGACCTTCGCATATATATATTTGGGATGTTATTCTTTATTTATATGAATGTTTTATTTTTCTTAATTTCTATAATAATAATAATAATAATAATAATAATAAGTAACAACAATACCAAAGAATTATGATAATAAAATAATATGCATGCACACATTTACACATTATATGCACATAGATTGAGGTTCGAGGACCGAACAAAATTAGTGATTATAGAAGGGATGAAGAAGTTAAATGTGGTTGCAGAGAAAAGGTGTTGAAGGGATTGGTAACTATCACACACGATTGGAGAGAGAGAGAGCGTGATTTAGACGGTTGTGCGGCGTGGACAGATGAGAGAGGTAAGGGGTATTTAATGGAGAGGTGAAAAGGTGGAGAGAGAGTATTAAGGGTAATGATTAATTTAAGGTTTTAAATTTATGAAAAGTAACTTCCCCCTTTTTGATTTTTTTAATGCCGCCTCCCCCCAAACCTAGGACTTTTTTTTGTCTCTTTTGCACTTCCCTTAATGAGATAAAAACAACCCTAACCCTAATAGGAAAAAGTTGGCTTTCATGCATAAGGCCCTAGCGTGCCACCTGCAACCCGGGGACAATTCAAACGTGGGCGATAAAGATAAGCATATGATAAAAACAAGAGGATAAAATAAAATAAGATAAACAACTAAGGTACTAAAAAGAAAAAATATTTATATACATAAAAAAAGCAAATGCTATAGCATAAATAGTAAGGGTAAATAGATGCAAACTATTTACGGATCTTGAAGAAGCACATATGATTTGTCTCGCAAGATAGAAGCTCCATTGTAAACCTCCAGCCTTTGGCTGTTAACCTTGAAAACCGTGTCATCATCAAGATTCTTGATGTCTACCGCTCCATGAGGATAAACCTTGTGCACTATGAAAGGGCCTGACCATCGCGATTTCAGCTTGTTGTAGAGCGTTTAGGTGTTCTCTATTTATGAGTGCAAGTGCACACTCTTGTCAAATTATAGTATAAAAGATATCGTCTCCCAAAAGGATTGGAGCAGCTTCTATGAATGGCTTCCTGCACAAAGATTTAGTAAATTGCACAATTAAATTTCTAAATGTGGAAATATAAAAACACAAATAAGATAAAGATAGGGATGATAGGGAGAGATAAGGTCGATAGATTGGGTTAAGTAATTGTAGCTCAATAGTGTGTAGACTGCATTGTAAAGCCTAAGCGTGTTTTACGCTGCCACGATCTGCTGCCTTGGCGGGTAACGGCGGACGACAGCTACGACCCTGTCACGCGGCCACATTGGGTCTCTACCCTTGCAACTTTCACTGTCTCGACAGGTGGAATAGAAATAAGTCCTGGCGGCAAGTCTGGCAGATACTCCAAGTTCGGCAGAGAAATTCTTAAGTGATCCTTCCTATGTCTAGGCAAGGATTCTATCACCACGTGATGTAGGCAATACCTAGCAATCTCAGCGTAAACCTAACACATGCAGTCGACGTTTGGTTGCTCCTTTTAGCCACTGAAATTCTAAATTATGTCTAAGCCGAATTAGTTAACACCTCGACATGATGAGACCGTGCTTAATCCTTTCGTGAGTCTTGCACTCTCGTGCCCGACAAATGGATTTCCTCAACTGAACTTTTGGAACTAATTGAAGAAGTGAAGAACATGAACTAAGAAAACTTGAGAATATTTTATTGAAAGCACACTTAAACTATTACAACCATTTCTCACAACTACTTTACATGCAAAAACCTACACCCTAGGAGAGTTGGGTCACGACCTCCAATACCTCCATTAGTCTATCTATCTACCTCTCCACTATATCCCCTCATGCGTGCATCTAAGCATAAGCATGCACATGAGCATGTCCCTATACCCTCACATACATTAGGTATATATAGGGCTCATGGCCTAAGTTTGAGTCCTCCTTGAAGTAGAAGTCCTTAAAGTAGCTTTACATTAAATGTTGACTCCTTTTTTACTTGAATGTGGAATCTTTGAACGTTGCCTTCTTCCACAAGTAAGGATAAGTACTTTTACTTATCAATCTTGGATCAGCTCTACCGGCCGCTACATGCTTTAAAGAATTGCAAGACTGGGCTCATTGGGCTCAGGGAATTTCCCTCTTTCAATCGCGACCCATCTTGACTAAGTCGGTGTCACTCCTACCTGGGTGGCTCTTGGCGGCATCTGGAACTGCTTCAGTACAGCTCCTTTTGTTCCCATCTTTCCTGTCCTCTCCTCCGTCTACACAGCTACATCACCTGAAAATAAAAACTAAATTAAAATAGTATATTTTCTTAACCAAACATAAAATATTCAATAAAAGCATGGTAAAAGACAAAATACTGTTATTATGCATGCAATGCACCTAAGTATGCCTAAATGAGCTTAAGAATAGCAATAATTAGAGCAGGAATGTGTACAAATTATAGAACTCGTGGACACTCTACACACCCCAAACTTGAACTATTGCTTGTCCTCAAGCAATGCAACCTAACTAATAAACCTGCCCCTTGCACAACATTAATAGAAACTTAGCCTTTAACTTGATTTCTTACCTCAAGGTTGTGGCACCTATTTAATGTTAGTGATAGGGAATGGCATGAAATAACTTAGATTTTAATTTTCTTAGTGCCAGTGCAGTGTGTGCAGGTTTGTTTCCATGCTAAAACATGTTGAGTATACGAAGTTAACGGAGAATGCTGAACGTAATTAAATTACTAAAAACGATACAAGTTTCTTCCTTGGCAGTACAGTTAGACACTTCTTTCCTCTTTTTCTGATCATGGCTTTAAGAGCTATAGCTCATCACAACTATTCTCTGGGTCTGAAGCTAAGATAGGTGCACACTACGAAACTCTGAACCCTTTGAATAGAGTCATCCCGTGAAGGCTTTCATTCACTCTTGTTAATTTGTCTGTCACTTGGTTTAGATACTTGGACTTTGATAGCAGCGGAGTGTCCTTGCTCATGATCCTTCCTAGAGCTTGTTTCGGGAACCTCTAGGGTATTGAACATCCTGCCGCAGCGGCAAACCTGTATGCAGTTAAGGAATTTTTATTAAGCACATCAGGTAGTGTTAAACTTAGAACTCAAGCAAAAATTAAGCATTTAACAGGAAGTGTAAGAATAATTGGCAAAAAGAAAAAAATTTCCAAGTATTTTTTGTAACCCCCTTAGCCCGGCCTAGACGGTTGACCCGAACTATGAAGATTACACGGGGAAAACCAAAGTCAACCCGAAAGTCAACCTTGATTAACGACCCTTTTTTTCTTTTTAATCTTGTCTAGATGCACATTAAACCTAAGCGTACTCTTGAGAAACACATACTTGAAAAGCACAACGGTCGGATTACTTTAAGGGCCTCAATTGCACAAATTACAACTATTAGGGACCAAAATGTAAATTCTGGAAAGATGGAGGACTTAACTGATTTTTAAATTACCAATATGAAATTAATCATATTACATGCTTCCCTGTCAAATTTCACTTCAAACGGACATCTCAAACTCAAGCAATTGCAAAAACAATATTCAGGACCACAACGTAAAACTTGCAAACCACAAAACCATTAAAAACAGTGCCCAACGGTCGTCTGTTCCGGAACGGGGGTTGACCGTTCCGAAATGCGGGTTCGTTTCAAGACCTGTATCGAAACAGGGCTTGGCAGTGACAAAAACGTTTCGAAACGGCCCTATCCGTTTCGATACACGAAGGCCATTACAGGCCCCGTTTCGAAACGCTAGTGCCCGTTCCGATACGGACTGCCCAGAAAATGCAGAATTTGCTGGTTTAACACACATCTAACCACTCTAACACATTCTAATGACCTCCTAATCATGCCAACAAGCCATCATACATTCAAGGTACATATTTGCATCATCAAAACACATTCATGGCATCAATTAGGAAAATCCACAAATCTATAGGCATGCATCCTAATATTCAAAACCAACCAATCATCAAATCATCAAAGCAAACACCAAAATGGCCATTTACAAGTCCAAAACATCAAAGGCACTATGCCTTACTTAGGGAGTCCAAAACATCTCCCAAAACACAACCTAGGTTCCCATTGCCAAATACCAAAAACTAATAATATGTGAAAAAGTCACCATACATGAGCTTAGATTTCCCTTGGATTCTTAGCCTCCTTGCTGCCCTCAAAACACTTCAATTCTCTACATTATTGGTTCAAGAAAGAGAGCGTAAGCACATTTGCTTAGTGAGGTATGCTCTAAAGAAACAACACAATAATGCATTTTATAAAACACCTTTCAAAAGGCCTTTAAATTCATAAACATCATTTCTCATGCAACAATGCATACACAACAAGCATTTCATGCTTCATTAACATCAACATGTCATATTGGCTTCCAAGTGATAAACCATAACCTTTTACAACATAAAACACAATCGGATACGCGGATTACAAGCGTTGTCCCATACGCTTCATACACACTACCGAACACACAAGGTGGAGTTTACCGGTACAATCTCAACCCCTCAACACCCGTGATGGAGTTTACGGTACAATCACAACCCCCTCCGCATCACTCATCGGTAGTTGTATAACATCACTAACGAGAACAAGGGACACACAACACAAGATCCACACATGGCCTTTTAACCACCATTATGATCTTAAACATCTCGTTAGTGTACTTGGATGGAGTCTACGGTACAATTACAACCCCTCAACATCCAAGGCAACTTTATTCACGGTGCACCCAATCCTATAGCCGGCTAACTATATCCGATTCAAGTACTATAAAAACCAACACATCACTTGCCAATATACCTTATTTATCATCAACAATCCACTATTTTAAAGCATTAATCAAAGCCATTAAATCATCATGCATCACTATGCATCAAAACATCATTTGTCCATAACAAAACAAGGATCTCTTCCCTTGAGCCTCCTTCAACACATGGCTTTCAAAACAAACATTAATCATGCTAAAACACGCTTTCAAAACAGAATTTAAACATGCAAATTAAATACATTGCATCCAACCATTTCATGGTTCATCCAAGAGAAAGAGTTTTCCCGAAAACTTACTCTTGAGCTTAGTTAAGTTGCTTAGACTTAAACTAAGCTCCCAAACCTTCAAACATTCATTACAAAGCTGGAAATCCCAACTTCACTCACAAATTCCGTTTCGCAAGCTTGCCGAAACGCCGTTCAAGCCTCCGGATCAACACCACAAGGATCCGAAGATGTCTCCCCTATTTTAAACACATCAAAGCAGAGGATTAATGCATCATCATGCATTAAAATCTTCAGCCATTACACCTAAACTCGCTGCTCTCACCAAATCTAACATTTCGGCTACCAAACACAACCGAAATCACTTCCAAACTCTTCCACAACATTACCCAGCCAAGATCCATCACTTCTAAACATTCTTAAACATCAATTAACATCCAAAAAGAACCTAAACTCGTCCTTATACTTCCAGCTATAACAGAACACCAAGATCACCCAAAAAACCACCATTTTCATAAGCAAAAACTTAGGAAAATCAACCTACTCGGGATTGCATTGATTACACCTCAATTACACATCATTAAACATCCAAAATACATTAAAAAGCCACTTCAAAACAGAGCCCAAACAATCACCACGAAATTCTTCAAGATTTAATCCAAATCTTGAGTTTTAAGCCAAAATCAAGATCGCAACATTAAAACCTTTCATAAAACTTAATTTAAGGATTGAGAACTTGGGAATTTCAGTAAAGAATTGAGTATTTAGAGGAAAAGGACATCCTTACCTCTAAATGTAGATTTCTCCTTGATTAGAGCCAAAATCCTTGAAAATTCAATAAGCAATCAAGAGGTTTTGATGTAGAAAGGATTAGGAATCAATTGATGATTGAAACCTCATCATTTAGTGTAAAAATCAAAAGAAATGTTGCTGTAGAAATGTGTTTAGCTGAGGAAATTTTGAGAGAAAATGAGATGAGAAAGTTTTTAAGAAAGTTAGTTATGAAATCTTAAAATTGGTTTTTCCACTTTCCTTTAATTAATTAAACATTAAATGAATCATTAAAATTAAGAAAAATCTGGAGAAATCCTTCCTTGGGTAAATTAGCTCCTTAAAGATTCAAAGTTTCAATCCTTACAAAACAGTCACCACTGAACTTTTCAAAAATTACATTTTAGTCACCATTTCGAAATGTCACACTTCCAAACCTTATTTTGTAAAACTGATTTCACCACTCTCTTATATATATTAAAAGAGGATTTTTAGATATTTTTCCATATTTTTAAAGCATCCCGAACTAGGCTTTCCCTAAAAAACACCTTTTATATTCGAACCGAAAAACAGACCGGTCCGGTTCAGACCCTAAACTTCCAAGCCCAAAATTGGGGTGTTACAACTCTCCCCCCTTAAGAAATTTCTTCCTCGAAATTTACCTGGAGGAAAGAGATACGGAAACTGCTTCTTCATGTCATCATTCCGTTCCCACGTGGCTTCCTCAACACCACGATTCTTCCACAACACCTTTACCAACTCAATGGTCTTGCCTCGAAGAACTTTACTGTCTGAATCCAGAATTTCCACCGGCTCCTCATCATAGGTCAAGTCTGGATTCAACTCCACTTCCTCCACAGGCATAACATGCGAAGGATCCGATCTATACTTCCGAAGCATAGAGACATGAAACACATCATGAATCTTTTCCAACTATTGCGGCAACCTCAGCTTGTACGCAACAGGACCCACACGCTCAATCACCTCGTATGGTCCAATGTACCTAGGGCTCAACTTACCCTTTTGGCCAAACCTCATCACCTTTTTCCAAGGCGAAACTTTCAAAAACACACGGTCACCCACCGCATACTCAATCTCCTTACGCTTCAAATCCGCGTAAGACTTCTGTCGATCAGAAGCTGCCTTCAATCGCTCACAAATGAGCTTCACCTTCTCGGTGGTTCCTTTCAACAAAGCTGGCATTGAAACCAACTTCTGACCTGTTTTAGCCCAACAAAGAGGAGTTCTGCATTTCCTCCCGTACAAGGCTTCATAAGGTGCCATTTGAATACTTGCCTGGTAGCTATTGTTATAAGCAAACTCCACCAACGGCAAATGCTTCTCCCAAGAACCCTGAAACTCAATCATACAGCACCTCAACATATCCTCCAGCACTTGGATAACACGCTCAGACTGTCCATCCGACTGTGGATGATAAGAAGTACTGAAATTCAGCCGTGTACCCAAAGCCTGATGTAAACATTCCCAGAAACGCGATGTAAACCTCGGATCTCTATCCGACACGATCGACTTTGGCACACCATGCAGCCGCACAATCTCAGCAATGTACAGCTCTGCAAGCTTGTCCAAAGTATACGTAGTATGCACAGGCAAGAAATGCGCACACTTCGTCAGGCGATCCACAATCACCCACACCGAATTCTTCTTCGATGGCGAAAAAGGTAAACCAGACACAAAGTCCATGGTAATCCTTTCCCACTTCCACACAGGAATCCTCAACGGTTGCAACAACCCAGAAGGAAACTGATGCTCAGCCTTAACTCGCTGACAAACCATGCACTTGCTCACATACTCAGCAACATCTTTCTTCAAACCCACCCAATAGTACTCATCACGAAGATCACGATACATCTTAGTACTACCAGGGTACATAGAAAAAGGACTACTATGAGCTTCAGTAAAAATAGCAGGCCTCAACTCAGCATCATTGGGCACTACTATCCGACTCCCAAAACATAAAACTCCATCATCATTAAAGCAGAAATCTGATGGCCTATCCTCAGCAATATCCTGAACATGTGGCACCAAGGAATCATCCAACAGCTGCTTATCCTTAATCAACTGAACCAAGGATGGTTTCACTTGCAACTCATCCACAAGACCGCCATCTTGCGAAATGCTCAAGCTGGCAAACATAACCCTCAACTCCGCTACCACTTTCCTACTCAAGGCATCCGCTACAACATTAGCTTTGCCCGGATGGTACTCGATCGTTAGATCGTAATCTTTAAGCAACTCCACCCAACGTCGTTGCCTAAGATTCAACTCTTTCTGAGACATCAGATACCTCAAACTCTTGTGATCCGTGTACACAGTACACTTCTTACCATACAGGTAATGTCTCCAAATTTTCAAAGCAAAAACCACCGCATCTAACTCAATGTCATGCGTAGGATAATTGCGCTCATGCACCTTCAACTGGCGCGATGCATAAGCCACCACCTTACCCTCTTGCATCAAAACACACCCCAACCCAACGTAAGATGCGTCACTATACACCACAAACTCTTTCCCTGATTCAGGCTGAACCAAGATAGGAGCTTGCGTCAAAGCTGCCTTCAGCTTCTCAAAAGCCTGTTGTCTCGCTTCCGTCCACTCATACTTGACATCCTTCTGCAACAACTTCGTCAAAGGTGCAGCAATCTTTGAAAATCCATCCACGAACCTCCGATAGTATCCTGCCAAACCAAGGAAACTACGGACTTCATGAACAGACTTAGGAGGCTTCCAATTCATCACTGCCTCAATCTTCTGAGGATCAACACGAATCCCCTCAGCAGAAACCACATGACCAAAGAACACAACTTCCCTAATTCAAAATTCACACTTGCTTAGCTTAGCATAAAGCTGATTCTCTAACAAAGCCTGCAACACAATCCTCAAATACCCCTCATGCTCCTCCTCAGTACGAGAGTACACGAGGATATCATCAATGAACACCACAACAAACTTGTCCAAATACTCAGGGAACACTCTATTCATCATGTTCATAAAAGCTGCAGGAGCATTCGTCAAACCAAACGGCATCACAAGGAACTCATAATGCCCATACCTCGTTCTGAAGGCTGTCTTTGGCACATCCACATCCTTCACCTTCAACTGGTAATAACCTGACCTTAATTCAATCTTAGAGAACACAACCGCTCCCCGAAATTGATCAAAAAGATCATCAATCCTCGACAATGGATACCGATTCTTGATAGTCAACTTTTTCAGCTGACGGTAATCGATGCACATTCTCATAGTGCCATCCTTTTTCTTCACAACAAGACCGGTGCACCCCAAGGTGACACACTCGGCCGAATGAAACCATGATCAAGCAACTCCTGAAGTTGCGTCTTCAGCTCCTTCAACTCCTTAAGTGTCATTCGATAAGGTGTAATGGACACTGGAGTTGTATTCTCATACAGCTCAATTCCAAACTCCACCTCTCGGTTAGGAGGCAATCCAGGCAACTCCTCCGGAAACACACCAGGAAACTCTCGCACAGTCCTGATGACTTGAACTCGCAACTTCTTCGAGCTAGGATTCATCACAAAGGCTAGGTAGGCTTCACATCCTTGCCTCAGCATCTGACTCGCTTCCAAGGAAGACACCACATTGGCAAGAAACTTCACATTCTCACCAACCACCACCACCTCATAATCATCCGCAAGCTTCAACGAAACTCGCTTGTTCTCAAAATCCACCACAGCTCGATGTTCAACAAGCCAATCCATACCAAGGATTACATCGAAACCATAGAATGGTAATTCCATGAGATCAACATGAAAAACAAGATCTTGCACAACCAAGGGACACCTTCTATACAACTTCCGTGTCACAACGGTCTCACCAAAGGAACTAGTTACACGTATACCAACATCCAAAGACTCAACAGGCAAACCAAGCAATTGAGCATGTTCACGCAATATGTATGAGTGTGTAGATCCAGAATCAAACAAGGAAAGTAATGACAAGGATTGCAAAGTGAAGGTACCTGCGATCATATCCGTTTCATTCCTCCCCTCTCGTTGCGCATACACTCGATCCTAGCCACCACCCTCAGGTTGGACAGCCACCACATGCGCCACATTCATTCCACCATCATCTCTGCGCTGGAAGTTACCACGGTCGCGCCCACGACCTCTCTGGGGTGAAACAACTCTAGGAGCACGTCCCTAACCACCACCGGCCAACAGAGGACACTCCCTCTTCATGTGGTCTGCCAAACCACAATTCCAGCACGAATTACGTGTCACTGCCACAGAAGCCTGCACCTCTCTCGCTGCCCGAGGACAATCACGCCTCAAATGACCACGCGATCCACACGCCCAGCACGTGTTCTGATCAGCTCTCGCCCTGTCTCCCTGAATAGACGCACCATGCCCTCCACTACTACGCCTAGCAGAAGACTGATATCTCCTATCTCGTCCTCTCTTGTTCCGTCCACCACCGGAACTATACTCAGCAGCTCTCTTGCCCGAGCCAGAACCAGCACTCCTGGAAGACAAACCCAGGTTCTGCTCAATATCCTTTGCCCTACTAACCAGCACATCAAAATCTGTGTACTCAGCTGCAAGCATAAAGGTCTTTACGTCTGTCACTAAACCATATCGGAAACGTTCACACCTCTCCCTTTCATTAGGGACAAGCTCAGGTGCGTACTGACTGAGACGAACAAACTGGATCTCGTACTCAGCCACTGTCATGCTCCCTTGGGTAAGAGACATGAATTCTTTTTTTTTTTCATCCAGGTATCGCACACCTAGATACCTCCGCTTGAACGCGTTCAGAAAGAACGTCCAAGTCACATCAGCTTCCTCCATTCTGGAGATAGTGGTCGTCCACCAGGTATACGCATCATCATGTAATAGCGATACCACACATCCTAACTTCTGCTCGCCATTGCAGTTCATTTGTCCCAATATGCTCTTGGTACTTTCCAACCAAGATTCGGAACCCTCAGCAGACAAACCTCTGAACTCAGTCCCTCCCAGACTGCGCAGACGTTCCAAAGGTAGTCTAGCATTAGCATCACCCTGATGCCCAGCTCCATGAGCTCCAGCTACTGCTGCCTGAAAGGCTTCAGCAATAGCCTGTATCAAAACTGTCATGTCAGGAGCAGCTTGCCCCTGCCCAGCTTCAGGTCCAGCGACCCCAGCACCAGCACCAGCACCAACACCAGCACCACCACCACCAGTGGTCCACCACCAGGAGGAGGAGGTAAATCCACAACATTATCAACATTCTCCTCATTCTCGTTTTGACCCATAGCTCGCGTATTAACTCTTGTCTCTCTACGAGGTCCCATTCATTAAAACAATGCACTAACACAAATGCAATAAACATAATTAGGATCAACAAGGTAAGTAATCCAAGCACTCAAGCTCATTTTTCAAAAACAATTCATTTCATTAGTTTTGATATGGCAATGGGTCCATCTAACATGCTTCAACACAGCATAGCATCACAATTGCAACATACTTTACAATTCATGCATCAAACTTTCACTTAAAAAGCATATCATGCAATCATGCATACATCACCCACACAACCATTCTCGTTTACTCGAGAACTCAGCTCTGATACCACCAAATGTAACCCCCTTAGCCCAGCCTAGACGGTTGACCCGAACTACGAAGATTACACGGGGAAAACCAAAGTCAACCCGAAAGTCAACCTTGATTAACGACCCTTTTTTTCTTTTTAATCTTGTCTAGATGCACATTAAACCTAAGCGTACTCTTGAGAAACACATACTTGAAAAGCACAACGATCAGATTACTTTAAGGGCCTCGATTGCACAAATTACAACTATTAGGGACCAAAATGTAAATTCTGGAAAGATGGAGGACTTAACTGATTTTTAAATTACTAATATGAAATTAATCATATTACATGCTTCCCTGTCAAATTTCACTTCAAACGGACATCTCAAACTCAAGCAATTGCAAAAACAATATTCAGGACCAAAACGTAAAACTTGCAAACCACAAAACCATTAAAAATAGTGCCCAACGGTCGTCTGTTCTGAAACAGAGGTTGACCGTTCTGAAACGCGGGTTCGTTTCGAGACCTGTATCGAAACAGGGCTTGGCAGTGGCAAAAACGTTTCGGAACGGCCCTATCCGTTTCGATACACGAAGGCCATTACAGGCCCCCATTTCGAAACGCTAGTGCCCGTTCCGATACGGACTGCCTAGAAAATGCAGAATTTGCTGGTTTAACACACATCTAACCACTCTAACACATTCTAATGACCTTTTAATCATGCCAACAAGCCATCATACATACAAGGTACATATTTGCATCATCAAAACACATTCATGGCATCAATTAGGAAAATCCACAAATCTATAGGCATGCATCCTAATATTCAAAACCAACCAATCATCAAATCATCAAAGCAAACACCAAAATAGCCATTTACAAGTCCAAAACATCAAAGGCATCATGCCTTACTTAGGGAGTCCAAAACATCTCCCAAAACACAACCTAGGTTCCCATTGCCAAATACCAAAAACTAATAATGTGTGAAAAAGTCACCATACATGAGCTTAGCTTTCCCTTGGATTCTTAGCCTCCTTTCTGCCCTCAAAACACTTCAATTCTCTGCATTATTGGTTCAAGAAAGAGAGCGTAAGCACATTTGCTTAGTGAGGTATGCTCTAAAGAAACAACACAATAATGCATTTTATAAAACACCTTTCAAAAGGCCTTTAAATTCATAAACATCATTTCTCATGCAACAATGCATACACAACAAGCATTTCATGCTTCATTAACATCAACATCTCATATTGGCTTCCAAGTGATAAACCATAACCTTTTACAACATAAAACACAATCGGATACGCGAATTACAAGTGTTGTCCCATACGCTTCATACACACTACCGAACACACAAGGTGGAGTTTACCGGTATAATCTCAACCCCTCAACACCCGTGATGGAGTTTACGGTACAATCACAACCCCCTCCACATCACTCATCGGTAGTTGTATAACATCACTAACGAGAACACGGGACACACAACACAAGATCCACACATGGCCTTTAACCACCATTATGATCTTAAACATCTCGTTAGTGTACTTGGATGGAGTCTACGGTACAATTACAACCCCTCAACATCCAAGGCAATTTTATTGACGGTGCACCCTGTAACACCCCAATTTTGGGCTTGGAAGTTTAGGGTCTGAACCGGACCGGTTAAAACTACGGTTCGAATATAAAGGGGTTTTTTAGGGAAAGCCTAGTTCGGGATGCATTAAAAATATCTAAAAATCCTCTTTTATTATATATAAGAGAGTGGTGAAATCAATTTTACAAAATGGGGTTTGGAAATATGACATTTCAAGTTAGTGACTAAAATGTAATTTTTGAAAAGTTGGTGACTGTTTTAAAAGGATTGAAACTTTAAATCTTTAAGGAGCTAATTTACCCAAGGGAAGTTTCTCCAGATTTTTCTTAAATTTTAAAGACTCATTTAATGTAATTTAATAAAAAGGAAAGAGGGAAAAGAGATATTTTAGTTTCATAACTAACTTTTGCCAAAATTTTCCCATTTCATTTTCTCTCAATTTTCCCTCAGCCAAACACATTTCCACAGCCACTTTTCCTTTGATTTTCACACCTAAAGTTGAGATTTCAATCTCTAAATGATTTCTAATCATTTCTACACCAAATCCTCATCTTTTGCTTATTGAATTTTCAAGGATTTTGGCTTTAAACAAGGAGAAACTCACATTTAGAGGTATGAACGCCCGTCTCCTCTAAATACTCAGTTCTTTACTGAAATTCCCAAGTTCTCAATCCTTAAATTGAGTTTTATTAAAGGTTTTAATGTTGTGTTCTTGAATTTGGCTTAAAATGCAAGATTTGGATTTAATTTTGAAGAAATTCGTAATAGATGATTGGGCTCTGTTTTGAGATGTCTTTTTGATGTATTTTGGATGTTTAAATGATGTGTAATTGAGGTTTAATCAATGCAATCCCGAATAGGTTGATTTTCCTAAGTTTTGACTTGAGAAAATGGTGGTTTTGGGGTGATTTTGATGTTCTGCTATAGTTGGAGGTATAAGGACGTGATTAGGTCCTTTTTGGATGTTAATTGATGTTTAAGAATGATTGGATTTGATGGATCTTGGCTGGGTAATGTTGTAGAGGTGTTTGAATGTGTTTTCGGTTGTGTTTGGTAGCCGAAATGTGAGTTTTGATGAGAGCAGCGAGTTTAGGTGTTGTGGTTGAAGATTTTAATGCATGATGATGCATTAATCCACTGCTTTGATGTGTTTAAAACAGGGGAGACATCATCGGATCCTTGTGGTGTTGATCCGGAGGCTTGATCGGTGTTTCGGCAAGCTTGCGAAGCGGAATCGGTGAGTGAAGTTTGGTTTTCAGCTTTGAAACCAATCTTTGAAGGTTTTGGGAGCTTAGTTTAAGTCTAAACAACTTAGCTAAGCTCAAGAGTAAGTTTTTCGGAGAAACTCTCTTTTTGATGAACCATGAGATGGTTGAATGCAATGTGTTTATTTTGCATGTTTAAATTCTGTTTTGAAAGCATATTTTAGCATGTTTAATGCTGGTTTTGTAAGCCATGTGTTGAAGGATGCTCAAGGTAAGAGATCCTTGTTTTGGACATTGATAAATGTGGTTTGATGCATAGTGATGCATGATTATGTAATGGCTTTGTTTAATGCTTAAAAACAGTGGATTGATGATGGTAAATGATGTATATTGGCAAGTGATGTGTTGGTTTAAAAGTACTTGAATCGGATATAGTTAGCCGGCTATAGGATTGGGTGCACCGTGAATAAAGTCGCCTTGGATGTTGAGGGGTTGTGATTGTACCGTAAACTCCATCCAAGAACACTAACGAGATGTCTAAGATCATAATGGTGGTTAAAATGCCATGTGAAGATCTTGTGTTGTGTGTCCCGTGTTCTCGTTAGTGATGTTATACAACTACCAATGAGTGATGTGGAGGGGGTTGTGATTGTACCGTTAAACTCCATCACGGGTGTTGAGTGGTTGTGATTGTACCGGTAAACTCCACCTTGAGTGTTTGGTAGTGTGTATGGAGCGTATGGGACAACGCTTGTAATCCGCGTATCCGATTGTGTTTTGAGTTGCAAAGGGTTATGGATTATCACTTGAAATCCAATATGACATGTTGACGTATTGAAGCATGAGATGCTTGGTTTGTATGCATAGATGCATGATAAATGATGTTTTGAAATTAAAGGCCTTGGAAAGGTGTTTTTACAAAGTGCATTATTGTGTTGTTTCATTAGAGCATTTTTCACTAAGCATGTGTGCTTACGCTCTCTCTTTCTTGAACCAATAATGCAGAGCATTGAAGTGCTTTAAGGGCAGCAAGGAGGTCAAGGATCCAAGTGAAAGTCTAAGCTCATGTATGGTGACTATTTTCACAACACTATTAGCTTTTGGTATTCGGCAATGGGAACCTAGGTTGTGTTTTTGGGAGATGTTTTGGACTCCCTAAGTTGGTTTAATGCCCATGATGATGTTGGAACATGTAAATGGCCATTTGGTATTTGTTTTGGAGATTTGATGATTGCTTGCTTTTCATTTTAGGATGCATGCCTATAGACTTGAAGTTTTTCCTAAATGATGTTATGATTGAGCTTTGATGATGCAAATATGTTCCTTTAATGTTTGATGACTTGTTGGAATGATGTGGAGGTCTTATGAGCATGTTTGGTGGGTCTAAAGAGTGTAAAAGCAGACTTTTCTGCTGTTTCTGGGCAGGGTGTTTCGAAACACCCTTGCCTGTTTCGAAACAAGTGCATATTTTGGCCTGGGTGTTTCGAAACGGGCTGAGGTATTTTGAAACACTTTGGCTACTGCCAAGGGGTGTTTCTGAACGGCCTAGACCCGTTTCGGAACACTTGACCGTTGGGCACTGATTTGAATGGTTTTGAGGTTTGCAAGCTTTACGTTTTAGTCCTGATTTTTGTATATGCAATTGATTGAGTTTGAGATGTCCGTTTGAGATGAAATTTGGCAGAGAGGTATGAAACATGACTAATTTCATAATGGTAGCTTAAAAATTGGAAAAGTCCTATTAATTTCCAGAATTTACAAATTGGTCCCTAAATTCGTATGTTGTACAATTGAGTCCTTTATTGTTTTTCGATTGCTGTGATTTTTGAGTATGCTTATCTCAAGAGTACACCTAAGGTTAATATACATTTAGACAAAGTTAAAAAGAAAAAAAAGGGTCGTTAATCAAGGTTGACTTTCGGGTTGACTTTGGTTTTCCCCGTGTAATCTTCGTAGTTCGGGTCAATCGTCTAGGCCGGGCTAAAGGGGTTACATTTGGTGGTATCAGAGCTGAGTTTTCGAGTATTTGGGAATGGTTATGTGGGTGATATGTGTATGATTGCTTGTATACTTGTTGAGTGAAAGTATGATGTATGAATTGTAAAAATGTTACAATTTTGGTGTATGCTGTGGTGAAGCATGTTAGAGGGACCCATTGACATATCAAAGATAATGAAATGATTTGTTTTAAATTGGAAGTGAGCTTGAGTACTTGGATTGCTTACCTTGCTGAGCCTGACTTTGTTTATTGCATTTGTGATTGCATACTGTAGTGAATGGGACCTCGTAGAGAGACGAGGATTAATACGCGAGCTATGGCTCAAAATGAGAACGAAGAGAATGCAGAAAATGTAGTGGATTTACCTCCTCCACCTGGTGGTGGTGGTGCTGAAGGTGAGGGAGCTGGTGCTGGTGCTGGGGTCGCTGGACCTAAAGCTGGGCAGGGGCAAGCTGCTCCTGACATGACAGTGCTGATTCAGGCTATTGCTGGAGCCTTTCAGGCGGCGGTAGCTGGAGCTAATGGGGCTGGGCATCAGGGAGATGCTAATGCTAGACTACCTCTGGAACTTTTGCGCAGTCTGGGAGGGACTGAGTTCAGGGGTTTGTCTGCTGAGGGTTCCGAGTCTTGGTTGGAAAGTACCAAGAGAATTTTGGGACAAATGAACTGCAATGAAGTGCAGAAGCTGGGCTGTGTAATATCATTGTTGCATGACGATGCGTATACCTGGTGGAAAACCGCTATCTCCGGAATGGAGGATGCTGATGTGACTTGGACGTTCTTTCTGAACGCGTTCAAGAGGAGGTATCTGGGTGTGTGGTACCTGGATGAAAAGAAAAGGGAATTCATGTCGCTTACTCAAGGGAGTATGTCAGTGGCTGAGTACGAGGTTCAGTTTGTCCGACTCAGTCAGTACGCACCTAAGCTTATCCCTGATAAGCGGGAGAGGTGTGAACGTTTCCGTTATGGTTTGGTGACGGATGTAAAGACCTATATGCTGGCTGCTGAGTACACTGACTTTGATGTGCTGGTTGGTAGAGCAAAAGACATTGAGTTGAATTTGGGTTTTTCTTCTAGAGGAGCTGGTCCTAGTGCGGGCAAGCGAGCTGCTGAGTATAGTTCCGGTGGCGGACGGAACAAGAGAGGACGTGATCGGAAGTATCAGTCTTCAGCTAGGCGTGGTGGTGGAGGGCAAGGTGCGCCTGTTCAGGGAGACAGGGCGAGAGCTGATCAGAACACATGTTGGGCATGTGGATCGCGTGGTCATCTGAGGCGTGATTGTCCTCGAGCAGCGAGGAAGGTACATGCTCCTGTTGTGGTGACCGGTAATTCGTGTTGGAACTGTGGTTCGGCGGATCACATGAAGAGAGAGTGTCCTCTGTTGGCTGGTGGTGGTCAGGGACGTGCTCCTGGAGTTGTTGCACCACAGAGAGGTCGTGGGCACGGCCGTGGTAATTTCCAGCGTAGATAGGATGGTGGAAGGAATGTGGCTCATGTGGTAGCTGTTCAGCCTGAGGGTGGTGGCCAGGCCAGAGTGTATGCTCAGAGGGAGGGGAGGAATGACACGGATGTGATCGCAGGTACTTTCAGTTTGCAATCCTTGTCATTACTTTCCTTGATTGATTCTGGATCTACACACTCATACATATTGCGTGAGCATGCTCAATTGCTTGGTCTGCTTGTTGAGTCTTTGGATGTTGGTATGCGTGTAACTAGTTCTTTTGGCGAGACTGTTGTGACACGAAAGCTTTATAGAAGATGTCCCTTGGTTGTGCAAGACCATGTTTTTCATGTTGATCTTATGGAATTGCCTTTCTATGGTTTTGATGTAATCCTTGGTATGGATTGGCTTGTTGAGCATCGAGCTGTTGTGGATTTTGAGAATAAGCGAGTTTCGTTGAAACTTGCGGATGATTATGAGGTAGTGGTGGTTGGTGAGAATGTGAAGTTTCTTGCCAATGTGGTGTCCACTTTGGAAGCGAGCCGGATGCTGAGGCAAGGTTGTGAAGCCTACCTAGCCTTTATGATGAATCCTAGCTCTAATGAGTTACGAGTGCAAGATATCAGGACTGTGCGAGAGTTTCCTGGTGTGTTTCCGGAGGAGTTGCCTGGATTGCCTCCTAATCGCGAAGTGGAGTTTGGGATTGAGCTGTATGAAAACACAACTCCAGTGTCCATTACTCCTTATCGAATGGCACCTAAAGAGTTGAAAGAGCTGAAGACGCAACTTCAGGAGTTGCTTGATCGTGGCTTCATTCGGCCGAGTGTGTCACCTTTGGGTGCACCGGTGTTGTTTGTGAAGAAAAAGGATGGCACTATGAGAATGTACATCGATTACCGTCAGCTTAACAAGTTGACTGTCAAGAATCGGTATCCATTGTCGAGAATTGATGATCTTTTTGACCAATTTCGGGGAGCAGCTGTGTTCTCTAAAATTGACTTAAGGTCAGGGTATTATCAGCTGAAGGTGAAGGATGTGGATGTGCCAAAGACAGCCTTCAGGACGAGGTATGGGCATTATGAGTTCCTTGTGATGCCGTTTGGGTTGACGAATGCTCCTGCAGCTTTCATGGGCATGATGAATAGAGTGTTCCATGAATACTTGGATAAATTTGTTGTGGTGTTCATTGATGATATTCTCGTGTACTCTCGAACTGAGGAGGAGCATGAGGGGCATTTGAGAATTGTGTTGTAGGCTTTTTTGGAGAATCGGCTTTATGCCAAGCTGAGCAAGTGTGAGTTCTGGCTTAGAGAAGTTGTGTTTCTTGGTCATGTGGTCTCTGCTGAAGGAATTCGTGTTGATCCTCAGAAGATTGAGGTAGTGATGAATTGGAAGCCTCCTAAGTCTGTTCATGAAGTCCGTAGTTTCCTTGGTTTGGCGGGGTACTACCGGAGGTTGGTGGATGGGTTTTCAAAGATTGCTGCACCTTTGACAAAGTTGTTGCATAAGGATGTTAAGTATGAGTGGACGGAAGCGAGACAACAGGCTTTTGAGAAGCTTAAGGCAGCTTTGACGCAAGCTCCTATCTTGGTTCAACCTGAATCAGGGAAAGAGTTTGTGGTGTATAGTGACGCGTCCTACGTTGGTTTGGGATGTGTGTTGATGCAAGAGGGTAAGGTGGTGGCTTATGCATCGCGTCAGTTGAAGGTGCATGAGCGCAATTATCCTACGCATGACTTTGAGTTAGCTGCGGTAGTTTTTGCTTTGAAAATTTGGAGACATTACCTGTATGGTGAGAAGTGTACTGTGTACACGGACCACAAGAGTTTGAAGTATCTGATGTCTCAGAAAGAGTTGAATCTTAGGCAGCGACGTTGGGTGGAGCTGCTTAAGGATTACGATTTGACGATCGAGTACCATCCGGGTAAAGCTAATGTTGTAGCGGATGCCTTGAGTAGGAAGGTAGCAGTGGAGTTGAGGGCTATGTTTGCCAGTTTGAGCATTTCGCGTGATGGTGGTCTTGTGGCTGAGTTGCAAGTGAAACCATCCTTGGTTCAGTTGATTAAGGAAAAACAGTTGTTGGATGATTCCTTGGTGCCACATGTTCAGGATATTGCTGAGGATAGGCCATCAGATTTCTGCTTTAATGATGATGGAGTTTTATGTTTTGGGAGTCGGATAGTAGTGCCCAATGATGCTGAGTTGAGGCGTGCTATTCTGACTGAAGCTCATAGTAGTCCTTTTGCTATGCACCCTGGTAGTACTAAGATGTACCGTGATCTTCGTGATGAGTACTATTGGGTGGGTTTAAAGAAGGATGTTGCTGAGTTTGTAAGCAAGTGCATGGTATGTCAGCGAGTTAAGGCTGGGCATCAGTTTCCTTCAGGGTTGTTGCAACCGTTGAGGATTCCTGAGTGGAAGTGGGAGAGGATTACCATGGACTTCATGTCTGGTTTGCCTTTGTCGCCATCGAAGAAGAATTCGGTGTGGGTGATTGTGGGTCGCCTGACGAAGTGTGCGCATTTCTTGCCTGTGCATACTACGTACACTTTGGATAAGCTTGCAGAGCTGTACATTGCTGAGATTGTGCGGTTTCATGGTGTGCCAAAGTCGATTGTGTCGGATAGAGATCTGAGGTTTACATCGCGTTTCTGGCAGTGTTTGCATCAAGCTTTGGGTACACGGTTGAATTTCAGTACATCTTATCATCCGCAGTCGGATGGACAGTCTGAACGTGTTATCCAGGTGTTGGAGGATATGTTGAGGTGCTGCGTGATTGAGTTTCAGGGCTCTTGGGAGAAACATTTGCCTTTGGTGGAGTTTGCCTATAATAATAGTTATCAGGCAAGTATTCAAATGGCACCTTATGAAGCTTTGTACGGGAGGAAGTGTAGGACTCCTCTTTGTTGGGCTGAAACAGGTCAGAAGTTGGTTTCGATGCCCGCTTTGTTGAAAGGAACCACCGAGAAGGTGAAGCTCATTTGTGAGCGATTGAAGGCAGCTTCTGATCGGCAAAAGTCTTACGCGGATTTGAAGCGTAAGGAGATTGAGTATGCGGTGGGTGACCGTGTGTTTTTGAAAGTTTCGCCTTGGAAAAAGGTGATGAGGTTTGGCTGAAAGGGTAAGTTGAGCCCTAGGTACATTGGACCATACGAGGTGATTGAACGTGTGGGTCCAGTTGCGTATAAGTTGAGGTTACCGCAAGAGTTAGAAAAGATTCATGATGTGTTTCATGTTTCTATGCTTCGGAAGTATAGATCGGATCCTTCTCATGTGATGCCTGTGGAGGAAGTGGAGTTGAATCCAGATTTGACCTATGATGAAGAACCGGTGGAGATTCTGGATTCGGATAGTAAAGTTCTTCGAGGCAAGACCATTGAGTTGGTAAAGGTGTTGTGGAAGCATCGTGGTGCTGAGGAAGCCACGTGGGAGCGGAAGGATGACATGTTGAAGCAGTTTCCGTACCTTTTTCCTCCAGGTAAATTTCGAGGATGAAATTTCTTAAGGGGGGGAGAGTTGTAACACCCCAATTTCGGGCTTGGAAGTTTAGGGTCTGAACCGGACCGGTTAAAACTACGGTTCGAATATAAAGGTGCTTTTTAGGGAAAGCCTAGTTCGGGATGCATTAAAAATATGGAAAAATATCTAAAAATCCTATTTTATTATATATAAGAGAGTGGTGAAATCAATTTTACAAAATGGGGTTTGGAAATATGACATTTCAAGTTAGTGACTAAAATGTAATTTTTGAAAAGTTGGTGACTGTTTTAAAAGGATTGAAACTTTGAATCTTTAAGGAGCTAATTTACCCAAGGGAGGGTTTCTCCAGATTTTTCTTAAATTTTAAAGACTCATTTAATGTAATTTAATAAAAAGAAAAGAGGGAAAAGAGATATTTTAGTTTCATAACTAACTTTTGCCAAAATTTTCCCATTTCATTTTCTCTCAATTTCCCCTCAGCCAAACACATTTCCACAGCCACTTTTCCTTTGATTTTCACACCTAAAGTTGAGATTTCAATATCTAAATGATTTCTAATCATTTCTACACCAAATCCTCATCTTTTGCTTATTGAATTTTCAAGGATTTTGGCTCTAAACAAGGAGAAACTCACATTTAGAGGTATGAACGTCCTTCTCCTCTAAATACTCAGTTCTTTACTAAAATTCCCAAGTTATCAATCCTTAAATTGAGTTTTATTAAAGGTTTTAATGTTGTGTTCTTGAATTTGGCTTAAAATGCAAGATTTGGATTTAATTTTGAAGAAATTCGTAATAGATGATTGGGCTCTGTTTTGAGATGTCTTTTTGATGTATTTTGGATGTTTAAATGATGTGTAATTGAGGTTTAATCAATGCAATCCCGAATAGGTTGATTTTCCTAAGTTTTGACTTGAGAAAATGGTGGTTTTTGGGGTGATTTTGATGTTCTGCTATAGCTGGAGGTATAAGGACGTGATTAGGTCCTTTTTGGATGTTAATTGATGTTTAAGAATGATTGGATTTGATGGATCTTGGCTGGGTAATGTTGTAGAGGTGTTTGGATGTGTTTTCGGTTGTGTTTGGTAGCCGAAATGTGAGTTTTGATGAGAGCAGCGAGTTTAGGTGTTGTGGTTGAAGATTTTAATGCATGATGATGCATTAATCCACTGCTTTGATGTGTTTAAAACAGGGGAGACATCATCGGATCCTTGTGGTGTTGATCTGGAGGCTTGATCGGTGTTTCGGCAAGCTTGCGAAACGGAATCGGTGAGTGAAGTTTGGTTTTCAGCTTTGAAACCAATCTTTGAAGGTTGTAGGAGCTTAGTTTAAGTCTAAACAACTTAGCTAAGCTCAAGAGTAAGTTTTTCGGAGAAACTCTCTTTTTGATGAACCATGAGATGGTTGAATGCAATGTGTTTATTTTGCATGTTTAAATTCTGTTTTGAAAGCATATTTTAGCATGTTTAATGCTGGTTTTGTAAGCCATGTGTTGAAGGATGCTCAAGGTAAGAGATCCTTGTTTTGGACATTGATAAATGTGGTTTGATGCATAGTGATGCATGATTATGTAATGGCTTTGTTTAATGCTTAAAAACAGTGGATTGATGATGGTAAATGATGTATATTGGCAAGTGATGTGTTGGTTTAAAAGTACTTGAATCAGATATAGTTAGCCGGCTATAGGATTGGGTGCACCGTGAATAAAGTCGCCTTGGATGTTGAGGGGTTGTGATTGTACCGTAAACTCCATCCAAGAACACTAACGAGATGTCTAAGATCATAATGGTGGTTAAAATGCCATGTGAAGATCTTGTGTTGTGTGTCCCGTGTTCTCGTTAGTGATGTTATACAACTACCAATGAGTGATGTGGAGGGGTTGTGATTGTACCGTTAAACTCCATCACGGGTGTTGAGTGGTTGTGATTGTACCGGTAAACTCCACCTTGAGTGTTTGGTAGTGTGTATGAAGCGTATGGGACAACGCTTGTAATCTGCGTATCCGATTGTGTTTTGAGTTGCAAAGGGTTATGGATTATCACTTGAAAGCCAATATGACATGTTGACGTATTGAAGCATGAGATGCTTGGTTTGTATACATAGATGCATGATAAATGATGTTTTGAAATTAAAGGCCTTGGAAAGGTGTTTTTACAAAGTGCATTATTGTGTTGTTTCATTAGAGCATTTTTCACTAAGCATGTGTGCTTATGCTCTCTCTTTCTTGAACCAATAATGCAGAGCATTGAAGTGCTTTAAGGGCAGCAAGGAGGTCAAGGATCCAAGTGAAAGTCTAAGCTCATGTATGGTGACTATTTTCACAACACTATTAGCTTTTGGTATTCGGCAATGGGAACCTAGGTTGTGTTTTTGGGAGATGTTTTGGACTCCCTAAGTTGGTTTAATGCCCATGATGATGTTGGAACATGTAAATGGCCATTTGGTATTTGTTTTGGAGATTTGATGATTGCTTGCTTTTCATTTTAGGATGCATGCCTATAGACTTGAAGTTTTTCCTAAATGATGTTATGATTGAGCTTTGATGATGCAAATATGTTCCTTTAATGTTTGATGACTTGTTGGAATGATGTGGAGGTCTTATGAGCATGTTTGGTGGGTCTAAAGAGTGTAAAAGCAGACTTTTCTGCTGTTTCTGGGCAGGGTGTTTCGAAACACCCTTGCCTGTTTCGAAACAGGTGCATATTTTGGCCTGGGTGTTTCGAAACGGGCTGAGGTGTTTCGAAATACTTTGGCTACTGCCAAGGGGTGTTTCTGAACGGCCTAGACCCGTTTCGGAACACTTGACCGTTGGGCACTGATTTGAATGGTTTTGAGGTTTGCAAGCTTTACATTTTAGTCCTGATTTTTGTATATGCAATTGATTGAGTTTGAGATGTCCGTTTGAGATGAAATTTGGCAGAGAGGTATGAAACATGACTAATTTCATAATGGTAACTTAAAAATTGGAAAAGTCCTCTTAATTTACAAAATTTACAAATTGGTCCCTAAATTTGTATGTTGTGCAATTGAGTCCTTTATTGTTTTCCGATTGCTGTGATTTTTGAGTATGCTTATCTCAAGAGTACACCTAAGGTTAATATGCATTTAGACAAAGTTAAAAAGAAAAAAAGGGTTGTTAATCAAGGTTGACTTTCGGGTTGACTTTGGTTTTCCCCGTGTAATCTTCGTAGTTCGGGTCAATCGTCTAGGCCGGGCTAAGGGGGTTACACACCCAATCCTATAGCCGGCTAACTATATCCGATTCAAGTACTTTAAAAACCAACACATCACTTGCCAATATACCTCATTTATCATCAACAATCCACTGTTTTAAAGCATTAATCAAAGCCATTAAATCATCATGCATCACTATGCATCAAAACCACATTTGTCCATAACAAAACAAGGATCTCTTACCTTGAGCATCCTTCAACACATGGCTTTCAAAACCAGCATTAATCATGCTAAAACATGCTTTCAAAATAGAATTTAAACATGCAAATTAAATACATTGCATCCAACCATTTCATGGTTCATCCAAGAGAAAGTGTTTTCCCGAAAACTTACTCTTGAGCTTAGTTAAGTTGCTTAGACTTAAACTAAGCTCCCAAACCTTCGAACATTCATTACAAAGCTGGAAATCCCAACTTCACTCACAAATTCTGTTTCGCAAGCTTGCCAAAACGCTGTTTAAGCCTCCGGATCAACACCACAAGGATCCGAAGATGTCTCCCATGTTTTAAACACATCAAAGCAGAGGATTAATGCATCATCATGCATTAAAATCTTTAGCCATTACACCTAAACTCGCTGCTCTCACCAAATCTAACATTTCGGCTACCAAACACAACCGAAATCACTTCCAAACACTTCCACAACATTACCCAGCCAAGATCCATCACTTCTAAACATTCTTAAACATCAATTAACATCCAAAAAGAACCTAAACTCGTCCTTATACCTCCAGCTATAACAGAACACCAAGATCACCCCAAAAACCACCATTTTCATAAGCAAAAACTTAGGAAAATCAACCTATTCAGGATTGCATTGATTACACCTCAATTACACATCATTAAACATCCAAAATACATTAAAAAGCCACCTCAAAACAGAGCCCAAACAATCACCACGAAATTCTTCAAGATTTAATCCAAATCTTGAGTTTTAAGCCAAAATCAAGATCACAACATTAAAACCTTTCATAAAACTTAATTTAAGGATTGAGAACTTGGGAATTTCAGTAAAGAACTGAGTATTTAGAGGAGAAGGACATCCTTACCTCTAAATGTAGATTTCTCCTTGATTAGAGCCAAAATCCTTGAAAATTCAATAAGCAATCAAGAGGTTTTGATGTAGAAAGGATTAGGAACCAATTGATGATTGAAACCTCATCATTTAGTGTAAAAATCAAAAGAAATGTTGCTGTAGAAATGTGTTTGGCTGAGGAAATTTTGAGAGAAAATGAGATGAGAAAGTTTTTAAGAAAGTTAGTTATGAAATCTCAAAATTGGTTTTTCCACTTTCCTTTAATTAATCATTAAAAGAGGATTTTTACAAAACAGTCACCACTGAACTTTTCAAAAATTACATTTTAGTCACCATTTCGAAATGTCACACTTCCAAACCTTATTTTGTAAAATTGATTTCACCACTCTCTTATATATATTAAAAGAGGATTTTTAGATATTTTTCCATATTTTTAAAGCATCCTGAACTAGGCTTTCCCTAAAAACCACCTTTTATATTCGAACCGAAAAACAGACCGGTCCGGTTCAGACCCTAAACTTCCAAGCCCAAAATTGGGGTATTACATTTTTCATGCTCCATCCCATTGTTATGTCAAATTTTAAGTATGGTGCGAAAATGAGTAGTCGGCTAACTATCATAGACACAAGTTTTGAGCTAAAAAATTCTACTTCATTATGTGTTTAGGGCATAATTTACATATGTTCCTATATGATACTAAATGAACCTAAAAACAAAGGAAAATAAAGAGGACTGTTCCCCCCAAACTCAAGGTTGGCATTGTCCTCATTTCCTTACAAAATATAAAATAAAAACAAAAAGAAATAAAACAAAGAAAAAATATATAAAATAAAAGAAAACATAAAAAAGAAAATAACAAAAAAGAAAAAGAAAATGTGCTATAGACTAGGGGATTTCCCCTCAGTTGTTGCTGCTTCGAAGGAGGATTCTGAGGAGGTGGGCAGGACAAGGCGGCGTGTGGCAGATGGTCTGGCGGCTAGGCTCTTCTTTGTTCCACGTGGCGGCTGGATGCGGTTGGGAGTGGGTCGTTTTGCTGGTGCTTCTGGCTCAAACCCTTCACCTGGAGACTTGGTCGCATCAGTGGGCCACTTCCTTTTACTTGTTGCCTTTGCCGATTCATCGTCGAAGTAATCATATATCTTCATGTCTGAATCGTCGGCATCTTTGGCAGCTGCCTCCTTTGCTATTGGGAGGCAGCGGCGGTCTCCTCCTCTCTCTCCAATTCTGACGAGGAGGTGAGGTTGTACGACTGGATGGGTGTGGGCGAGGTCCTTCTCTTAGGGTGGATGTGCGGCCCCTCGCTGTCAGCGTCAGCTGGAGTAGTAGCTGGTCTGGGTCGGTTTGGATGCTGCTAACACCGATGGGAATGCGGGAAACTGTGGGCCACTTTCATGGTATTTTTCAAGCAAGTAGGCTACAAAGGCCTCTTGCGCCTTCGTAATATATTTGGTGATGATCACCTGTTTGTGCTCGATCCTTTGGCAGCTTTCCACAATGCTGCGCAGCAGGGGGACTACGACGGAAGGGAGGGCAGCTTCAGTACTGCCCGCTGCGGCTGGGGTGGCGGCAGGTTGGGACAGCGGCTGGGCGGTTAACGGTGTTTCTCGCTCCGACTCCTGCATCATCTGGAGGCGCGCCTTTCTTGTCCACCCTTCCTTGGCAAGAATGATTGTATCCTTGGGATGCGGCGGCACGCGGAAGTTGGCGCATAGGCCTGTGATGAGTGTAGGGAAGATGAGAGGTCCCTTGGCGTTTGGCTTGTCTGTGTTGGCATAGATCTCCTCTAGAATTACTTCGCCAATATTTATTGGCCGCCCCTTCATAATGATGTGGATAAGGGCTAGCCGCGACCTGTTGACTGTTGATCCGTGCGAGGTGGGCATCAGGCGGTGTTGGACGAAGTTGCTCCAAAGAACAGCCTCCGGCAGCAAATTGTGGCGGTTGACTGAACCATTATTCTTGCCGGTTAGGCACTTGGTGTTGGGCCGACAGATTTCTTTCTTGATCTTTTCATAGTCAGCCGTCGTTAGGTAGGACTTCCATTCTTCATGTGGATTCTCGCTGACATATATGCTGTGAGCTTGACTCCTTCGCCGCGAACATAAACAAAAGGGTTTCCTGGCTTAGGCTTGTGGGCATAGAACTCTCGCACCTGATTGTTGTTTATCCCTTCTGGCTGCCGTGCGAAAATGTCCCAACCCAAGTTATGAACCCTTTCGAATATGGTGGGTTTGAGGCCAAAATTCTCATCTGGCCTAGTGTATTGGAACCCTATTTCCTCCCAGAGTTGTCTGTGAAGTGCTACTTGTAAGTTTTCGCTACAATAGAGTTTAAGAACCTCTGAAAGGTTGTCTTGGAGGTGGAGGCGGTTTGTTTTGATGTGGCCATAACTGTGAGAACGATTGTGTTTTCCTAAAGAAAGAAAAAGAATTGCAAGAAAGTAAAACAAGTGAAATCTTGAAAGTAAAGATTGAAAAGAAGAATTGAGAGTAAAAGAGAGAGCAAAGTGAAGAACGGGAGGAGAATAATTGGCTTTATATAGCCGCTTCTCTCCGTTGCCTTGGCGGGCACGCTGCTAACGGGCGGCAATGTTTGCAGCGCGATTTCCGCGCTTCTAGTCGTTACGCAAATATTCGTTCCGCTAGCTGTTGCAAATATAGCCGTTGCGGCTAGCCGTTATGCTCATCTGCCTTGGTCGCTGGATTGGGCTTCTCCTTTATTCTTCCATCCTTCTTGGTCCTGCCTTCATTCCTAACCTGAAATAAATTCAATACAAAAAATTAAATAACTAAAAATTAAATCTAATCCTAATACATTAAAATAAGTTAAGGATAAAAATATAAATTAGGTTATGTTGGGTTGCACATTTCCCAAACATAACCACTTCCTGAGGGCTTTGCGTATGGCTCTTTGTCCGGGCATGTCCTTCCCCTCCTCAGGTGGATGTTGGCTGCCATCTTTGCCGCCCTAGCGGGACATACACCAAAGAAAACAAAGAGGCATAATATATATATATATATATATATATATATATTTGAAAAATAAAATAAACAGAGATTTAATGTGTAAAAACTAAAGTAGAAGTGCAGAAATTCAAACGTGGTTGTTGTTGCCAATCCCTGGCAACGACGCCAAAAACTTGTAGAGCGTTTAGGTGTTCTCTATTTATGAGCACAAGTGCACACTCTTGTCAAGTTATAGTATAAAAGATATCGTCTCCCACAGGGATTAGAGCAGCTTCTATGAATGGTTTCCTGCACAAGGATTTAGTAAATTGCACAATTAAATCTTTAAATGTGGAAATATAAAAACACAAATAAGATAAAGATAATGATGATAGGGAGAGATAAGGTCGATCGATTGGGTTAAGTAATTGCAGCTCAGTAGTGTGTAGATTGTATTGTAAAGCCTAAGTGTGTTTTACGCTTCCACGATCTGCTACCTCGGCGGGTAACGGCAAACGGCAACTACAACCCTGTCACGCGGCCAGAGCGGGTCTTTGCCCCTGCAACTTTCGCTGTCTCGGCAGGTAGAATGGAAATAAGTCATGGCAGCAAGTTTGGCAGATACTCGAAGTTCGACAGAACAATTCTTAAGTGATCATTCCTATGTCTAGGCAAAGATTCTGTTACCACGTGATGTAGGCAATACCTAGAAATATCAGCGTAAACCTAACACAGGCAGTCGATGTTTGGTTACTCCTTTTAGCCGCTGGAATTCTAACTTATGTCTAAGCCGAATTAGTCAACACCTCGACATGATGAGACCGTGCTTAATCCTTTCGCGAGTCTTGCACTCTCATGCCCGACAAATGGATTTCCTCAACTGGACTTTTGGAACTAATTGAAGAAGTGAAGAACATGAACTAAGAAAACTTGAGAATATTTTATTGAAAACACACTTAAACTATTACAACCGTTTCTCACAACTACTTTACATACAAAAACCTACACCCTAGGAGAGTTGGGTCGCGACCTCCAACACCTCCATTAGTCTATCTATCTACCTCTCCACTATATCCCCTCATGCGTGCATCTAAGCATAAGCATATGCATGAGCATGCCCCTATACCCTCACATACATTGGGTATATATAGGGCTCATGGCCTAAGTTTGAGTCCTCCTTGAAGTAGAAGTCCTTAAAGTAGCTTTACATTAAATGTTGTCTCCTTTTTGACTTGAATGTGGACTCTTTAGACGTTGACTTCTCCCGCAAGTAAGGATAAGTACTTTTACTTATCAATCTTGGATCAGCTCTACCGACCGCTACAAGCTTCAGAGAATTGCAAGACTGGGCTCAGGGAATTGCCCTCTTTCAATCTCGACCTATCTTGACTAAGTCGGTGTCACTCCTGACTGGGCGGCTCTTGGCGGCAATGCTGCTACGGCGACATATGGAATTGCTTCAATACAACTCCTTTTGTTCTCATATTTCCTGTCCTCTCCTCCCTCTACACAGCTACAACACCTGAAAATAAAAACTAAATTAAAACAATATCTTTTTTAACCAAACATAAAATATTCAATAAAAAGCATGGTAAAAGAGAAAATGTTGTTATTATGCATGTAATGCACCTAAGTATGCCTAAATGAGCTTAAGAATAGCAATAATAAGAGCAGGAATGTGTACAAATATAGAAATCGTGGATACTCTACACTTGCCTGGGAAGAGCTTGAGCTGTGAGTTGTAAAGAAGCACTCGTTGGCCTTCAGAGAAATGTCGTGGCAAAAGATGCTTGTCATGCCATTTCTTTGTTTTCTCCTTGTACAAGCTGGATTCTCGTAAGCTTGGGCTCGAAAATCACCCATCTTGTTCAGCTCTAATAACCTTCTTTCTCCAGCCAGTTGGGCGTCCATATTGAGTTTTTTAATGGCCCAATATGCCTTATGTTCTAGTCCATGAAAAGATGACATGCCTTGCCATAGACGAGCTTGAATGGAGACATTCCCAATGGTGTCTTGAAAGCTGTTTGATAAGCCCATGATGCTTCATCAGGTCTTAGAGACCAGTCCTTCCGCTTGGGGTTGACCACCTTCTCTAGAACTTGTTTTATCTCTCGATTGGAGATCTTAGCTTGGCCATTGGTCTGAGGGTGGTATGCCATAGCAATTTTATGCCTCACTCCATACCGTTGCAATGCTTTCACAATGAGCTTGTTGTCAAAGTGGGTGCCTTCATCACTTATGATGTCTCTTGAGGCTCCAAACCTTGTGAAGGAACTTCAAAATAGTGTTGGAGTCATTCCTTGGTGTAGCTATTGCTTCAACCCATTTGGATACATAATCCACCGCTAGGAGGATGTATATATCTCCAAAAGATTATGGGAATGGTCCCATGAAATCTATTCCCCATAAATCAAAGAGTTATACCTCCGAAATGCATTGCAATGGCATTTCATGCCTTCACGATATGTTACCCGTTCTTTGGCATCTATCACATGCCTTGGAAAACTCATGTGCATCCTTAAAGAGTGTGGGCCAATAGAATCTTGATTGTAGGACCTTTGTAGCCGTCATAGCTCCTCCGAAATGGCATCCACATGAAGATGAATGGCAATAGAATAATATCTCATTTTTCTCTTCTTCGAGGACACATCTTCGGATAATTTGGTTCGCACATTGCTTGAACAAATAAGGTTCGTCCCAAAGATAGAATCGCACATCATTCTTGAATTTCTTTTTGCACTAGCTATTCAAATCAGGAGGAAAATACCACTAACAAGAAAGTTAACAATATCATCATACTATGGAATTGTTGTAGCATATAGGATTTTCTCATCAAGGAATTCTTCCTTAATTTATGGGTTATCCTTACTTTCAACCTTGTTTTCTAGCCTAGAAAGATGATCAGCAACTTGATTTTCACAACCCCTTCGATCCCTAACCTATAATTCAAACTCTTGCAAGAGGAGTATCCACTTAGTATGTCATTAAGTACTTAATAGCATAATGATCGGTATGTACAATGACCTTAGTGCCTATCAAGTATGCTCCAAACTTATCAAAGACAAACAAAACAGCAAGTAATTCTTTTTTAGTGGTCGTGTAATTGATTTGTGCATCATTTAGAGTGCAACTAGCATAATAAATAACCTGGAAAATTTTACCTCGACGTTGTCCAAGGGCTGCCACCACTACATAGTCACTTGCATCACACATAAGTTCGAATGGTGAGGTCCAATCTGGTGGAACAACTATAGGTGTTGAGACAAGTTTTTCCTTGAGTTCCTTGAATGCGCTATGGCAAGCATCATCAAACACGAAGGGCTGGTTTTACTGTAGCAAAGTGCACAATGGCTTTGAAACTTTAGAGAAGTCCTTGATGAACCTCCTATAGAAACCAGTGGCCTAAAAAGCTTCGAGTGCCTTTCACGTTGGTTGGGGGAGGTAGCTTTTCGCTCACCTCAACCATGGACTTGTCCACCTCTATTCCTTTTTGCGAGATCTTGTGGCCAAGAACAGTCCCTTCGGCCACCATCAAATGACACTTCTCCCAATTGAGGACCAAGTCCGCTTCTTCACATCTCTTGAGCACCCTTGCTAAATTACCCAAACATGACTCGAAGTCATCTCCGGAGACTAAGAAATCATCCATGAAGATCTCCAAAAACTCTTCAACCATATCCAAAAAGATGGCTAGCATACATCGCTGAAAAGTAGCTAGAGCATCGCAAAGACCAAAGGGCATCCTCTCAAAGGCGTAAGTACCATAGGGGCATGTGAATGTTGTCTTCTCTTGATCCTATGGTGCTACAGCAATTTGGTTGTACCCTGAGTATCCATCGAGGAAACAATAAAATGTCTTGCCCGCCAATCGATCCATTATTTGATCGATGAATGGGAGGGGGAAATGGTCTTTCTTGGTTTCCTTGTTAAGCTTCTGATAGTCCATGAAAACCTCCACCCCGTGACGATCCTTGTTGGTAAAAGTTCATTGTCCTAGTTGCTTACTACGGTCATGCCTCCCTTCTTTGGTATACATTGCACCGGGCTGACCTATGAACTGTTGGATATTAGGTAAATAACTCCAGCATCGAGCCACTTGATGATCTCCTTCATCACCACCTTCTTTATGATTGGATTCTGTCTTCTTTGGGGTTCAATAGAATTTCTGTGGCAATCATGAAGCAGAATTTTGTGCATACAAATAGTAGGACTTATACCCTTCAAGTCAGTCATAGTCTAACCTAAAGCTTTTTTTATATTGAGATAACACATTTATCAAGCTAGACTCTTTCTTAGGTGTAAGACTAAAGGAGATTATCACAAGAAAAGTTTCATTGCAACCCAAATAAGCATATTTAAGGTGTGATGGTAAAGGATTTAATTCTAATGTGGGTGTATGCTCAAGTGAGGGTTTTGGAGATGTAAATTCAAAAAAAAATCTAAAGGTTCGAATTGCATACCTGGTCTGGCTATGAGCAGACTGGATTGTTGCACCTCCATTGGAAACTCCTCAAGTTCCTCGAAGTCTTCAGCCTCCTCGAAGTCTTCATTGTCATCCTCATTGAACTTCACATAATCCTTCACTTGTAGAAAATTGATACGGAAAAATTCTGCAGCCTCCTCTTCTGTTGTAGCATCCATGTATTGACACTCCTTATGCTCATCCACATACTTGAGGGTGTTGAACACATTTATGTTCACCTCTTGATCAGCCACTTGCATGGTGAAACCCTTTTCACAGTCTATCAAAATTCGGCTGGTAGCTAAGAATGGTATCCCCAAAATAATTGGTGCATTCTTATTTTCTTCACAATCAACAATGAGGAAGTCAGCTGGGAAAACAAATTTTCCCACCTTCACCACAACATCTTCTATTCTTCCTTCCGGACGAACGTGTGATCGATCCGCTAATTGCAAAAATGACGGTGGTAGGCCTTGCATTTCCCATACCAAGCTTCATAAACATTGTTTTGAGCATTAGATTCACACTAGATCCAAGATCACATAGGTCTTTTCCTATATAATTATCACCTATTGAACAAGGGACGATGAAGCTGTCTAGATCATTCCACTTAGGTGGCAGATTGCTCAACACATAATAGCATTCTCTCACTGTAGCAGAAGTCTCTAGCCTCTCAATCTTCCTTCTTCTTAGTGACAATATCCTTAAGGAATTTCTCATAAGTGAGCATTGGTCAATGGCTTCCAAAAATGGGACATTGATGTGCAGCTAGTCAAGGATATCTACAAATTTCTTGAACTGGAGATCTTCATTATGCTTCTTTAATCTTTGAAGGAAGGGTGGTGTGGGTCTAAATTCTTCCTCTATTGGTAGAGGTCTACCTTTTATTGTAGCAAAACTCTATCTTCCATCAGCAGGTTCACTGGTCGAGCCCTCACTCTTATCTTTTTTAATGGATGAATCTTCTTGCATTTTGGGTTCTTCTTGGACAGTTTTAGGGTTGGAATCTTCAGCCTTCTTCTTTTCCCAAACTTATCTTCCTTGTTAATTTGAGTACCACTCCTTAAAGTGAGTGCACTACATTGTTCCTTGCCTTGAGGTTTAGTGACTTCAGTATCACTAGGCAAACTACCATGAGGTTGAACTTGTAGGGCTTGTGTTATTTAACCTACTTGAGTTTCCAAATCTCTCAAAGACGAGCCATGACTTTGCAACAAGGCCTCTGGCTCTTGATCGATGTTGTATGATCATGAAGTAAAGTCTTTATGGACGACATAAAGTCTTGCAGAGTAGTTTCCAAAGAGTTGTTGTTTGCTGAAGAAGCTGAACCCTTGTTGTCATTTTACCATAGCATATTCTGCTGGAAAACTTGGGGTTCAGACTGGTTTTGTTACCGTTTTGAGCTTCCAGTATTGTTATTTCCTTGGTTTCCCATGAAAGATTTGGATGTTGACGCCATCCTGGGTTGTAGGTGTTCGAGTAAGGTTTATTGTTGTTCCGATTGTAGTTCCCCACATAGTTGGTAGACTTGTGGTTTTTCGGACATTCGCTTGCATGGTGACTTCCATCACATCGAACACAAGTAGTTGTCGCTACCTTCACTTCCTTTACCTTATTTGGATGTTAGAGGTTCTTCAACATGTTCGTAATGGCTGACAACTAAGCTGAAACAGAGTCATTGGCCTCAAGCTCGAGTGTCCCATGAGTTTTCCTCCCTATTCCAAGTCTAGCAGTCAGAAATTGGTAGTCATTATTTGTTATTCTATCAAGGATATCGAATGCTTCTTCGGGTGACTTGTCCAGCAAAGTTCCATTTGCTGAAGCATCTAGCATCGTTCTTGTGGGAGCATTGACACCATTGTAGAACATCACAACTTGCGTCCAATCTTGAAAACCATGATTCGTACATTTGCGAAGCAGTCCTTATATCTATCCCAACACTCGTACATCGATTCATCATCAACTTGACGAAAGGAAGCAATGTCATTCCTTATCTTGGTGTTCATGTTGGGTGGGTTATATCGATGCAAAAAGCTTTTGCATAGATCTACCCATGTCTCCATTGAACCAGCGGGTACTCCACTTAACCACTCTATTGCTCCATCACGCAATGAATAAGGAAATAGCTTAAGCTTCAACACATCTTCATGCACACCTTGTTGTTTAAAAGAGTCACACACTTCCAAGAATGCACAAATGTGTTGCCTAGCATCTACGTGAGGCAATCCACCAAATTGATCAATTGAGTTCAACATGTTGAACATCACATGTTTGAGCTCGATGTGGGCTGCCTGAATTTTGGGAGCTACAATCCCAGGGTTGAGATCTTCTAAAATAGGATTCAAATGATCTCTAATAGCTCGTGAACGAGCTACACCTCCATCATTTGCTACAGCATCAGGGTCTTCAGGATTATTGCCATGTTGACCTCCTTGGTTATGACCTCTATACATGACTTCTAAGGCTTGTTGTATACATATTCTTTCTCGGAAATGTTGTTCAATCTCAAGAACGGTAGTGTGGGTTCTTTGAGTCTTCCTGAAAAAGATAAACACAAACAACTAGTTAGTCTATACAAAAAGAAGAAAAATTATGCAAATTCCGAACTTAAAACGACTAATTGCCAATCCCCGGCAACGGTGCCAAAAACTTGTAACGTAGTGTGGGTGTACTATAAATGATACGCAAATAGTGCAAGTATACAAGTCGAGGCAAGTAGTAAAGTGATGAGTGACTATCATCTTCATAGGGATTGGAGGTATTTCAAATTAAGTTTAAGCACAAAGGTAAAGACTGAAATATAAATGAACTAGCAATTGGAAACTGATAAATAAATGTGCTAGCAATTGGGAATAGGGTAAGAAATGCGATAGCAAACAAACAACGTAAGACCGAACCAAAACAAGGATATTTTGAGGGTCCTTTCACATGTACGAAACTCTCTAATGGAATGATAGACTAGGCTTGCTAAGGACTTCTATGTCTAACCCTAAAGAATTTCTAGAACTACATTACCCACAACATGCTCGACAGAGTTTACGTAGATGTTTCTAAACTATCTCTAGCAAGAAACCTGACAGCCAGAATGCTAAGGCAATACCTCTCAACGTGAACCCTATCAAGCTACTTATCGATGAAGTTCTACTCCTTTTAGCCGTTGAAACTCTATCCTATCTCTAAGTTGAGTTAAGGTTTTGCCTCTCAGCATCAAACCCCCATTGTCCACATAGATCTAAGCCTAACTCTCTCGAATATTAAGCTATCCAATACATAAACTAAGGCTAACTCTCGAAAGCTCTTACAAGTTTAGGGAAACCAAACAATGGAAAAACATGTAAAGGATAAGAAAGCAAACCAAACATTCATTTAAACTTAAACATAAACATCCATAACAAGCCCAAGCCACTTAAAACTAGTTCATGGTTGGGAAAATATCATCCACAATCATTCATTTAAAACAACCTATCATAAAAATAAGAAATGAAACAACACAAGCAACTAGAGTAAAAGAAACTCGCAAGCCACCTTAGACTGTCGTGAACCGCTCAAGCTTGCTACTTCTCTCAAAGGCCATCAAGAACACTCCTTGGAGCTTCAACAATGGCGAACACCACACGAAGAAGATGAAGAAAGGAGCCGTATTTCTCTCTTTCTTAGCTCAACCAAAAATATCATGTTTTTCAGCTCTCCCTTTAATGTGGGTGTCTTGTCCTTTATATAATAGGGGCTCCTAGGGTTTTGTGCCCTAAATTCTAAGGGAATATTCCCTTCACATATGGGCTCACAGCTGGCTAATTGGTTCACGTGTCAGGCTGCACAGTGTCCTAGCCTTCTTGTCCTCTAGTGCGCCCCAAAATGCTATCCAACATGTTGTAGCATTCTACGTCCGCCCTGCTCTGCTCCTCATTTCCCTGCACATCACCACAACAATCCAAACCTTCCCAAACAGCATCATTCATGCAAATAAACAAAGAAAACTAAATAAGCAACTTCAAATGCAACTATATGAAATGGGTTTGATTCCTTACAATAAATTAAGTAAAAAGGCGTAAAAAGTTAACCTTTTGCAAGGTTAATAGACATGCATTAAAACCTTTTGTGTTGAGATACTTTTTTGAATATAAATTGAAGTACCCTGAATTAACTGGATGTTTCAAAACTTATATTCAGTAAAAATGTATTTTCTTACAAAAGGACACCTCCATTCAGAATGAAATTCATTTAACGATTAAGGATTTAATTAAATGCAAATTATTGTTCAAAATGCCAATATGTCACGTGAAATTAATAAGGTACTGATAACAGTGTTTTGGGGGGTGCTAATCCTTCCCCACACGTAACCGACTCCCGAACCTTAATTTTAAAGAAATGAATCTCTAGTTGTTTTTATGGTGTACGGTCTACCAAAGTGACCGGTGGTGAATCCAAATTGATTTTTAAGAATAAATAAAGGTGAAAATCCGATTTAAAATTTAATCCATAATTTACACGATTAAATGAGTTGAAACAGATAAAACCCTAATTTTTTTAAAAAAGAACAATCAGCAGGCTATTTTTACACACTTGGTTTTAAAAATGGTCGTGACAGCTTGACAACTCCGTTGGGGACAAAATTGAGAGTCAAGCCTAATTAATTAATTCCATGCGGCATTTTGGAATTGCAAGCAGTAATTTGAATTTAATTTTTCCCTAAGAATTTTTAGATGAATTTTCAGGAAAATGGAGGTAGCTTTTATGTATGATATATTTGTCATTCATGCACAAACCCTCGACCCGGATTTTTCACACTTAAGTGGAAGAAAGACATTATTTGACGTGATGCTCTCCGGCTCCGAGTTCAAATTTTGTCTTCTTTCGGCATACTAACCTTATGCATCGTGGGGCCCACACTTCCGTTATAAGGGACATATACTACGGAATCAATGTCTTGTTGTCATAATAGATGGTAACGACAATTCAGGAACCCAGAGTCTAGAACAAAGCATATATTATGTTTTTAGAAACCTACCCCAATAGAGCCAGACAGGGACCTAGGACAGGGGGCTGTCGGTTTAAATATTTTTCTCTGGCTATTTTCTTTGCTAAATATATCATGTTTTCCTGTGTTGGAATTTTGTTTATTTGCTTTTCATATTAATTCACAATATAGACAGCTTTTTTGTTTGTTTCATTCTATTTTTTTGTTTAAATGAACCATGTCATATTGTGTTTGTTTTGGCATCGATTCAAGCGTAAGTTGATTTGGAAGCGTTCAAAATATCTAGAGGGTTTAAAATAGGAGAAGACAATATGACAGTCTGGACTTGGTCAGAGCAGACTCAACATGAGAAAGGAGACAACCTGATAACTTGCCAGAATGCTTATATTTTACACCTTTTTACTTAGGTATTTGGTTGTTCTCAAGGTCATTTCATAGCATATAGGTGCATTTAGTGCATATAGTTGCATACATATTTGCTTGTTGGTGGTTTGGCATAATTTCACAAGATTAGATGTTGCGTGAAGGGTATGTGCTGGTGTTGTGATGTGCAGGTTGAAGCTGGTGTAAAGCTGGACAAGGAAGAAAAATGCTACAGCAAGTTGGACAGAAATTCTGGGTGCAGAAAAGGTCAAAATAACGAGCACACTTTGAGAGCCCACATGTGCGAGCCCCTTTTTGTCTGATTGTGCCCCACATGCATAGGGAATATTCCCAGGACGTCAAAGAATATTAGGGCACAAAACCCTAGGAGCCCCCACTATATAAAGGACATGAAACCCTCATTAAAGGGAGAGCGCGAAAAAGGTGACAAAAGGCTATGGAGAGAAAGTAAATGTGGCTCTTTTCCTTTCTTCTTCTTCCTCCATTTGGTTTCCTCCATTGTTGAAGCTCCAAGGGTTTGACCTTGCTAACCTTGAGAGAGGTAGCAAGCCTAGGGTGGTTCGTGGCGTTGCAGTCCATCGCGTATCGGGAGTTTCTTCTTCCTTTTCTGTTGCTTTAGCATTTTCTTTTATATCTCAGAAATGGGTTGTACAAACGAAGATACTTTGGATGTTTATTGCCCATCCATGAACTGATTTTAGGTGGCTTGGGCTGTTTGGATGATCTATGTTTTAGTTTCTTTAATGCATGTTTATTTATCTCTTGTTTCTATCTATGCTCTGTCTATGTTGTTAAACGTTTAGGGTTGTAAGAGCCTTCAAGAGTTAGCCTTTCCTTAGGTGTGAATTGAGGTTATTGGTCGAGAGAGCTATCTTTGACCTTCATAGACAATGGAGTTGGATGCTGATAAGCACAACTCGAATCCACCTTAGAGATAAGTGATGGGTTTCAACGGCTAAAACGGATAGAACTTTATGGGTAGGAGAAGTGATAGAGTTTACGCTGAGAGGTATTGCAGTAGCATTTCCTACTCCCAGTTTCCTTTTTAGAGATAGTTGAGGAGCAACTTGAGTAAATCCTGTCGACCATATAGTAAGCTAGAGAGGTAAACCCTAGTTGAGAGCTAAAGCATAGGTTAACCAGACAGCCCAGCCAGTCATCCCCAATTGAGTTTCGCATACGTAAGAGGACCTGTTAAGTCTACTGATTTCAATACGTTATCTTTTATCTTTATTTGCTACAACATTTATATCTCTGTTCTGATTTGCCATAAACATTCTCTATTTATATTTCGTGCTTGTGTGCTTAAACTCAACTCGAAACACCTCTAATCCATGTGGAGACGATACTCACTTATCACTATATTACTTGTTCGACGTGTATACTTGCACCATATTTACGTATCATTTATAGTACACCACACGCGCAAACAAGTTTTGGCGCCGTTGTCGGAGATTGGCAATTGGTTGTTATGGGTTTAGTCTTTGCACTAGTTTATTTTGCTTTTGTATATATTTTCTTAAGTTGTTTTTGTTTGTCTTTTTAGGTATTATTTTATTGCATGCCCCGAAGGAGACATTGAGAGCCTATACTACCTTACATTCTTGAAATCGAACATCTATTTCGTCAACGGAGACGTATACAAGAAGCACTTAGAATCATGAACAGAGCTCAACATCAAAGGGATCCTGTTGCAGCAATTGGAGACCAAGGAGAAAATGCTCCAACAAGACCCAGAGCTATTAGAGATCACCGAAATCCTGTCTTGGATGATCTTAATCAAGGGATTGTAGCTCCTGAAATTTAGGCAGCCCACTTTGAGCTTAAACCCGTAATGTTCAACATGTTGAACTCAATTGGTCAATTTGGAGGGCCGCCTCATGAAGATGCTAGACAACACATATGTGCTTTCTTAGAAGTGTGTGACTCTTTTTGTCAACAAAGGGTGCACGAGGATGTGTTGAAACTCAAACTATTCCCTTATTCTTTGCGTGACTGAGCACGAGAATGGTCGAGTGGTATGCCAACTGGATCATTGGAAACATGGACATATTTGTGCAAGAGCTTTTTTTTTAGGTATAATCCACCAAATAGGAACACTCAGTTGAGGAATGATATTGCCTCCTTTCACCAGTCTGATGGCGAATCAATGTATGCGTGTTGGGACAGATTTAAGGGATTATTACGCAAGTGCACTAATCACCGTTTTCATGATTGGACACAAATGGTTATGTTCTACAATGGTGTTAATGCTCCCACCAGAATGATGCTAGATACCTCAGCAAATGGGACATTGCTAGACAAGTCACCCGATGAAGCTTTTGATATCCTTGATAGAATAGCCAACAATGATTATCAATTTCCCTCATCTAGACTTGGAATGGGGAGGAAAACTCAAGTATCACGTGACACGAATATGGATGCCGCAGTAGCAACCCAATTAACCGCTATCACGACCATGCTAAAGAATCTCCAAAAGTCTAATGAGGTGAAGGAAGTAAAAGTGGCATCAACTTGCCTTCGTTGCAATGCGAACCACCACTTGAGCGAGTGCCCGGACAATTAAGAAACTGCCAACTATGTAGGGAATTCCAACCGAAATAATAATCCCTACTCGAACACCTATAATGCTAGATGGTGTCAGCATCCTAACCTCTCTTGGGGAAATCAAGGGAACAACAACTATGGGAATTCAAATCAGCAACAGAATCTAGCAGAATCACACGGTCCACAGCAGAATATGTTGTGGCAAAACAACAAGGGTTTTGCATCTTCATCCAATAGCAACTCGTTGGAAGCTACACTCAAGGATTTTATGACATATACTAAGGAATTTATGGCATCTACTAATACATTGCTCCAAGATCACTCCATGACCATTAAGAATCAAGAAGCTTTGCTACAAAGTCACAGTTCATCCTTGCGATCATTGGAAACCCAAGTGGGTCAAATTACTCAAGCATTACATGTGCAACCCCAAAGAAAAACTGCCTAGTGATACTGAAGTCACTAAAAAGCATGGCAAAGAGCAATGTAGTGCTCTCACATTGAGGAGTGGTACCCAGCTTAACACTAAAGATAAGTTTGGGGGGAACAAGAAAGAAGACTCTGTACCTAAAGAAGTGCAAGAGGAACTAGAATTGCAAGCTAAAACATCTTGTGAGAAGGAAAAAGATAGGGATTTAGTGAATGAAACTATCGACGATAAGGAAAATGCTACAGCAAAAGAGAAACTTGCATCGATTGAGGAAGAAGTTAGACCCCCACCTCCCTTCCCTCAACGATTGAAGAAACAAAATGAGAATCTCCAATTTAGGAAATTCGTGGATGTTCTGGACCAGCTGCATATTAAGGTCTCGTTCTTAGAAGCCATTGATCAGATGCCCACTTATGCTAAGTTTCTCAAGGACATCGTCACCAAGAAAAGAAAGGTTGAGCGGTATGCGACAGTTGCTACAGCAAGTGAATGATATTATGTGTGGAGCAAATTGCCTCCTAAGAGACAGGATCCAGGCAGAAATTGAAGGTGCGGAAATTAAAAATAGAAATAAAATAAAAAGTAAATTAAAGGTGCATAAATTGAAAAACAAAAGTCGTTGTTACCAATCCCCGGCAACGGCGCCAAAAACTTGTAGGGCGTGTAGGTGTTCCCTTTTTGTGAGAGCGCAAGTGCACACTCCTGCCAAGTTATAATATAAAAGATGTTGAATCCCACGAGGATTGGACAGCTTATCTCGTTTCGTAGTTCCTGCCCAAGGTAAAGTAAAAGCACAAGTGAATAATTTGTTGAGATAGAAAAGTAATTAAAAACACAAGTAATAGAGAAGAGGTGAATCAGGTTGATAAGGCAGGCAGGGTTATGCTGCCACTTAGTGTGAAAACTGAGTTGTAAAAGGTATGAGTTATTTTGTGCTGCCACGATATGCTGCCTCGGCAGGTATGGCGGGCAGCAAACTACGACCCTGTCACGCGGCCGCAGCAGGTCTCTGCCACTACAGGGGTGTACTGTCTCAGCCAGTGGAATGGAAGAAGTCCTGGCGGCAAGTCTGGCAGATACTCCAAGTTCGGCAAGATAGTCGACAGTGATCCCTCCTATTTCTAGGTTAGGATGCTCGAGAGCTAACGTGACGTAGGCAATACCTAGAAATCTCAACGTCAACCTAACACAGGCTAGTCATCTCGGTTGGTAATCCCTTTTAGCCGCTGAAACTTGTGGACTAGTGTGGAACCAAGTTAGTCACGCCTCAGCACGTTGTGACCGTACTTAACCCTTTCGTGAGCCTTGCACTTTCATGCCCGACAAATGGATTCTCTCAAACGATTGATGTAGAAAGATTAAAAGAATGAAGAACAATGGATTAAGTAAACTAGGAATATTTTATTGAAAAATAACTCAAAACCTAAAACAACCATTTCACACTAGTTACAACATAACCCTAACCCAAATAGAATTTAGAACATGGCGGCAGTGAAGAACACAAGAAAAGTCTTTATAAAACCTAGGATGATTTGAACTAGGAGTACATTGGGTATTTATAGACTCGAGACTAGGTTAAGTCCTCCTTAAAGTAGAAGTCCTCAAAAGTAGCTTTCCATCTTAAATATGGCTTTAAATGTTGAGTTCTTTGCATGGAATATGGACTCTATCTCGTTTGCCTTAGCCCGCAAGTAACCTTGAGAATTTTGCTTCGGCAGCCCTGGACGCTACTACAGACGTCAAAAAATAACATGAACGCCGGTGATAGATTCAGGAGTTTTAGCTCTACAGATCGTGCTCTGATTCTCCCAACTTCCATAGTTAGCTGCCGTGGGCAACACGGTCGGTGGCAACTCTGCTCGGCAAGTACTCGGCAGCAACTGTCTTCTGCTGGAAATGCTTCAGTACAGCTCCTAGGTTTGCTTCCTCAGCCTTGTGCCCTCAGCTCCTCGGTTCCCTCTTTCAGTTGTTAGTATCTACATACAATAATACACTAAAACAGTATCTCTTGTTTACCAAATGAATGATAACTCGTAAAAGCAAGGTGGAACAATGAAATACTGTAAAATGTTATGCATGCACCTACTTATGTCTAAAATGTGCTTAAAACCAGTAATAATAAGAGTTGGAATGTGCATGAAATATAGGACTTTTGGACACTTTACATGTGACCTTGGATCTAGTGTAAATCTCATGCCAAAGTCAGTCTTCATGAAGCTCGGCATAGGAGATGTAAGGCCAACTACGGTTATCTTGCAATTGGCTGACCGATCTCATATACGCCCATAAGGAAGAATAGAAGATGTAGTGGTGAAGGTGGACATGTTCATCTTCCCAGTCGACTTCCTTATTCTTGATTACGAGGCGAATGATAATGCACCCATTATTTTGGGGCGGCCAATTCTAGCAACCGGTAGAATTCTGATAGATTGTGAAAAGGGTGAGTTTACTATGAGGGTGGCTGATCAAGAGGTGACAATCAATGTCTTCAACACTCTCAAATATGTGGATGAATATGATGAGTGTCAGTACATGGATGCTACAGCAAAAGGGAGACTGCAAACTTTTGCTGCAGCAATTTCTTAGAAATGGATGAATATGTGCATATTCAAGAGGAAGAAAACAAGGAGGACTACGATATCGAGTATGAGGAATTTTAGGAATTTTCAGAAGTGGTGGAGCAATCGAGCTTGCTCGAAGCCAAACCAGGTACGCACTTTGAACCTATTGATTTTTCAGAATTTATTCCTCCTAAGCCTTCACTTGAGCATGCTCCAAAATTAGAGTTAAAGCCCTTGCCATCTCATCTTAAATATGCTTATTTGGGTAGCGATGAAACTTTGCGTGTGATAATCTCATCTAGTCTTACACCTAAGCAAGAGTCTAGTTTAATAAATAAGCTATCGCAACATAAAAGAGCTTTAGGTTGGACTATGGCTGACTTAAAGGGGATTAGCCCTACTATTTGCATGCACAAGATTTTGCTTGATGATTGTCACAGCAATTCTATTGAACCGCAAAGAAGGCTCAACCCCATCATAAAGAAGGTGGTGATGAAGAAGATAATCAAGTGGCTTGACGCTGGTGTAGTCTACCCCATATCAAACAGCTCATGGGTTAGTCCAATCCAATGTGTGCCCAAGAAAGGAGGCATTGCCGTGGTGAGTAACAATGAGAATGAATTATTGTCAACAAGGACTGTAACGGGATGAAGGATTTGCATGGACTATAGGAAGCTCAACAAAGCTACCAAGAAGGACCATTTCCCTCTCCCATTCATTGATCAAATGCTAGATAGATTGGCGGGCAAAGCATTCTATTGTTTCCTTGACGAATACTCAGGGTACAATCAGATTGCTATAGCACCTGAGGACCAAGAAAAAACGACATTCACATGTTCGTATGGTACTTATGCTTTCAGACGAATTCCCATTGGACTCTACAATGCCCCAACAACTTTTCAGAGGTGTATGCTGGCTATTTTCTCAGATATGGTTGAGGAATTTTTGGAAGTCTTCATGGACGATTTTTCAGTCTCTGGGGAAGATTTTGATTCATGCCTGGGAAACTTGGCCAAAGTGCTAAAGCGATGTGAAGAAGTTGATTTGGTGCTCAATTGGGAAAATGTCATTTTATAGTGACCGAAGGAACAGTTTTGGGTCACAAAATATCGAAGAATGGCATTGAGGTGGATAGAGCAAAGATTGAGGTAATTGAGAAGTTACCTCCTCCCACCAATGTGAAGAGCATCAGAAGTTTCTTGGGCCATGCTGGCTTCTATAGAAGGTTCATCAAGGATTTCTCCAAGCCACTGTGTAATTTGCTAAAGAAAAATCAGCCCTTCATATTCGATGAAAAATGCCTCAGCGCTTTCGAAGAACTGAAGGAGAAACTTACCTCAACACCTATTGTTGTTCCACCTAATTGGAGCTCACCTTTTGAGTTGATGTGTGACGCAAGTGACTACGCAATAGAAGCATCTCTTGGACAACGTCGAGGTAAATTCTTTCATGTTCTCTATTATGCTAGCCGCACATTGAATGATGCACAAATTAACTACACCACAACTGAAAAAAGAATTGATGGTTGTTGTATTTTCCTTTGATAAGTTTAGGTCATATCTAATAGGCACTAAAGTTATTGTTCACACCGATCACTCGGCTATTAAATACTTAGTGACCAAAAAGGATGCTAAACCTAGACTTATTAGGTGGATATTACTCTTGCAAGAATTCGATTTGGAAGTTAGGGATAGAAAAGGGTGTGAAAACCAAGTAGCCGACCATCTTTCTAGGCTAGAAAACAATAAGGAAAAACACTATGAAATGGAAATTAAGGAGGAATTCCCTGATGAGAAAATACTATATGCTGCAGCAATTCCATAGTATGCTAATATTGTTAACTTTCTCGTTAGTGGTATTTTGCCTCCTGATTTGAATAGACATGACAAAGAAAATTCAGGCATGATGCAAGATCCTACTTTTGGGACGAACCATATTTGTTCAAGCAAGGCGCTGACCAGATCATTAGACGGTGTGTCCCCGAAGAAGAGCACAAGCAGATACTTTTCCCTTGTCATTCATCTCCTTGTGGCGGACATTTTGGAGGAACAAGGATTGTTGCAAAGGTCCTACAATCAGGATTCTATTGGCCCACTCTCTTCAAGGATGCGCACACATTTTTTCAATCATGTGATCATTGCCAAAGGACAGGTAACATATCAAGGAGGCATGAAATGCCATTATAATGAATCTTGGAGGTCGAACTTTTTTATATATGAGGAATAAACTTCATGGGACCATTTCTCTCATCTTATGGAGACTTATACATTTTTTTGGCTGTGGACTATGTATCTAAATGGGTTGAAGCAGTTGCTACTCCAAGGAATGACTCCAAGACCGTTATGAAGTTCCTTCACAAGAATATATTTACAAGATTTGGGACACCAAGAGCAATTATCGGTGATGAAGGAACCCACTTTGACGACAAGCTGATTGCTAAAGCATTATAGAGGTATGGTGTGAGGCACAGGATTGCTACAACATATCATCCTCAAACTAACGGTCAGGCTGAAGCCTCAAATAGAGAAATCAAGCAGATACTTGAGAAAGTGGTCAACCTAAAAAGGAAGGATTGGTCTCCTAAGCTTGATGAAGCTCTTTGGGATTGCCGCACAGTATACAAGACACCTTTGGGAATGTCACCATTCAAGCTAGTCTATGGGAAAGCTTGTCATCTACCCGTGGAACTCGAGCACAAGGCCTATTGGGCCATTAAGAATCTTAACATGGATACACAATTGGCTGGAGAAAGAAGGCTTTTAGAGTTGAATGAAATGGAAGAATTCAGATCGCAAGCCTATGAGAATGCACGCTTATACAAGAAGAAAACAAAGAAGTGGCATGACAAACATCTTTTGTCGCGGCATTTCTCAGAAGGGCAACAAGTGCTCCTTTATAACTCCAGATTTAAGCTTTTTCCAAGCAAACTAAAGTCACGATGGTCAGGTCCTTTCCTAGTTCACAAGGTCTATGCCCATGGTGCGGTGGACATTAAGAAGCTTGATGATGATACAATATTCAAGGTCAATTGACAGCGTCTGAAGCTTTACAATGGAGCCCTAGTCTTGCGCGATAAGACATCCCTCATCCTCCATGATGCTTAAGAGTTTGAACCCCCCCCCCCCACTTTTTTTTTGCTACAACATTTTTATGTTAGTTTAATCTTCATTTTTATTTCGTACTCTAGGTTTTTAATCCCTTTTTCCTTTTGTGCCATTATGCTTTAAGGTCAGGTTTGTTTGTTTTCATCTGAGCACCCTAGGGACGCATGTGGCAGGTCAGGGTGCAACGGCTTATCAGGATTTTGTTTTTATAAGGATATAAGGGGTGGAAAATTAAGCTTTTCCAACACGAGAGGAAGCCGACTGAAAAGGGGAAAAAAGAGGGTGAATTAATTAACCCTTTCACCTTTTCATTTAAAGAAAACCCTAGCAATTATTACCTAAGTATTTTCTCTTTCTTCCTTTTCACCTTTTCAATTAATACCCTTTGTCCTTATCTTACATACAGGCCGCCCAAACACCCCTAACACTCTCTCTCTTTCACATCGTGTCAGTTACCTCCCCTTAACTCCCATCACTCTCATCATCAACTCCCACTAACTCTCTCCCTCATCACATCGACACAAGGAAAACCAAAAGACCCCTCACTTCATCTTCTCCAACCCGCTAAAATCTCAAAAACCCTAACAAAACCTTTTTCCCTATCTCACCCTTCTTCACCCTCTTTTTGCTTAAACAATGGTGCGTTGCAAGCGAGTAGAAGGTGCGTCTGGCAGTAGCCAACCCAAGCCCGTTCTCATAAAGAAGTTTTTAGATGACAAGGCAAAGGAGCAATTCCAAAGTCTGCAAGACCGAAAGTTACTACCAGAACAAGAATTCAAGTTCCCAACTGAAGGGGAACCATGATTCGATAAGGATATCTTGGATGTCGTCGCAAACCACAAATGGGCTACCTTCATTCCTTACCCTGACAACTTTTGCATACCTATTGTTCAAGAGTTTTATGCCCATCTCACCAGCCCTACACAATCTGGCGTGTATGTGCGTGGCGACCAAATCAAATTCACTGCGGCCAAGATCAACAAGTTCTTTGGCCTTAAGAACTCAGAAGATCACCACACACCTTTCACTGAGAATGCTGATCCGCAAACTGTCAAGGAAGTGTTGGAAGACTTATGCTTTGAAGGCACGAACCTGGATGCATCCAACAAAGCAGTGGAGCGTACACGACTCAAGCCATAGGCAAAGCTTTGGATCCATTTTGTCAAGAATAGACTCATGCCAACTTCTCATACGACAATGGTGAACATTCCAAGGCTTCTTCTCTTTCATTCTATTCTAAATGGTCGGTCCATTGATGTGGGGAAAATTATTGTAGATGAGGTATATACATGCTTGAAAAGGAAATATAGTATGCTCATCTTTCCAAACCTCATCACGGCCCTCTGTCGAGAAAAAGGAGTATTCGAAGACCCCATTGCCGATGCGAAGAACTCAGGGAAAAGTCCTATCACACCTGAAATGGTCCCTTATATCAAAGGATTCGATGAGGATGCTCCAGCAGAGACAATGGCTAGAGGAGCGAAAACATTTGTTGCATGAAGAAATGTTGCATTGGTTGCCTCCACCAATCATCTCCGAGAGGACATGAACAAGATGCATGAGGACCAGACTGCTTTCTATGGGTATGTTAAGGAGAGAGATATTGTCATGAACAACTATTTCAAGGAAATCCTACCGCGTATCAGTATTGACTTTCCAACCTTTCCGGAATCTCTAAAGGCACACGCGAAGGACCCTTCTCCCACTACCCAGAGGACACCAGTCTCCAGCAAGAGCCCTAATCAGACCCAACCTTCCTCACAGAACCAGGAAACAGATGCTACATCGAATTCATTGCCCAAGAAGAGAAAGAGAACAACAAAACCTGCCAAAGCTGCCCCAGCAAAGGAGCCGTCCGTTGAGCCTATCAACCCTGTGACAGTTGAATCAGAAGATGAAGAGCCCACACACTCTATCCCAGCACAATCACCTGCACAGACCCCAAGCATTGCCCCGTCTATGAGGACGTGATGTAAACGTACTGCCAGCAGAGTTTGGAGCACACCGGCTGAGGAAAACGAATCTGCCACAAGCTCCACCAATCAAGGAACTCCAACCGAGCCAGAACCTACCCCTCCACCAGAACAGGACGAGGTTGACCCTCCAATCGCCTCATTCAAGTCCTCCATCATCAAGCACAAAGCCACGAAGTCCGCCACCACCAAGAAGTAAGGTACTTCCTCCTCTTGCATTGCATTTAGATTAGTTGCATTTCATTTTATTTTTGTTGCATTGAGGACACTGCACTCTTTAAGTTTGGGGGCGTGAGTGCCCCTTTGTCAGTCATTTGCATTGCATCAATAGGAAGAAACAAAACTTATGCTATGGCATTTTGTTTAGCTCTATGATAGTTGTATGAATAAATTAATGATGCCCGATGATGAACAATTTTTTGGCTATGGATTGACATGTATGACTATTGAGATTGGTAGAATTAACTCTAGGGTTTGATGCTTGATCTTTGTATTGTTACACGATTGTATGCTCCTTAGGTTTAAGATTGTTAGAGAAATTTTTTTAACTTGTGCTTATCCTTGTGAAATTGAATTTAATGATCTCATATAAAGAAAAATGAAGCGATAAAGGCTTAGTTAATATCCCTTGTGCTTATTGAGTATATCAAACTATGAATAAATGTTACAGCATATTTTTAGAGGGACACTCCGCTTTGTGTTGTATTGCCTGGAAATCAAGCTTAAATAAATGGCGGCAACAACAAATGAGTAAATGAAAGTTGTCACGGGATTACTCTACCTACTAGCTTGGGGATGAGAGGTATGCTCCATGTTCATCTAGAGTGAGGGATGGTAGATGTGATGAGCTAACACCCCTCTAAAAAAATAGTTCACTTGTGGGAGTAAAATTTTGTGCTAAAATAGTTCAAACACTAGGATGAACTTGAGTTCTATTAAGAAATCTTTCTAGCTCTGTTAAGCTTAAGTTGTATGCAATCACGCACACACTAACAAAAGATCTTACCCTAGGAAATCATTCTTAAAATCTCAATTATGTCTTAAGTATTAAAGCCTTCCTTTTCTGAGGGCTGAAATTTTGCCATAGCATCTACCTTAAGCTAAATTTTTGCCACAATATTTTCTTTCTTTTCTCTATTCATTGCTTAAGGAAAAGCAATCGCTTAAGTTTTGGGGTGTGATAACTTGCCAGAATGCTTATATTTTATACCTTTTTACTTGGGTATTTGGTTGTTCTCAAGGTCATTTCATAGCATATAGGTGCATTTAGAGCATATAGTTGCATACATCTTTGCTTGTTGGAGGTTTGGCGTAATTTCACAAGATTAGATGCTGCGTGAAGAGTATGTGCTGGTGTTGTGATGTGCAGGTTGAAGCTGGTGTAAAGATGGACGAGGAAGAAAAATGCTATAGCAAGTTGAACAGAAATTCTGGGCGCAAGAAAGGACAAAGTAACGTGCACACTTTGAGAGCCCACATGTGCGAGCCCCTTTTTGTCTGATTGTGCCCCACATGCATAGGGAATATTCACAGGACATCAAAGAATATTAGGGCACAAAATCCTAGGAGCCCGCACTATATAAAGGACATGAGACCCTCATTAAAGGGAGAGCGCAAAAAAGATGACAAAAGGATAGGGAGAGAAAGTAAAGGTGGCACTTTTCCTTTCTTCTTCTTCCTCCACTTGGTGTCCTCCATTGTTGAAGCTCCAATGGTTCGACCTTGCTGACCTTGAGAGAGGCAGCAAGCCTAGGGTGGTTCATGGCATTGCAGTCCATTGTGGATCGGGAGTTTCTTCTTCCCTTTCTGTTGCTTTAGCATTTTCTTTTATATCTCAGAAATGGGTTGTACAAACAAAGATACTTTAGATGTTTATTGCCCAGCCATGAACTGATTTTAGGTGGCTTGGGCTATTTGGATGATCTATTTTTTAGTTTCTTTAATGCATGTTTATTTATCTCTTGTTTCTATCTATGCTTTGTCTATGTTGTTAAACGTTTAGGGTTGTAAGAGCCTTTGAGAGTTGGCCTTTCCTTAGGTGTGAGTTGATGTTAGTTGTCGAGAGAGCTATCTTTGACCTTCATAGACAATGGAGTTGGATGCTGAGAGGCACCGCTCTAATCCACCTTAGAGATAAGTGATGGGTTTCAATGGCTAAAAAGGATAGAACTTTATGGGTAGGGGGAGTGATAGAGTTTACGCTGAGAGGTATTGTTGTAGCATTTCCTACTCTCAGTTTCCTTGCTAGAGATAGTTGAGGAGCAACTTGAGTAAATCCTGTCGAGCATAGAGTAAGCTAGAGAGGTAAACCCTAGTTGAAAGCTAAAGCATAGGTTAACTAGACAACCCAGCCAGTCATCCCCAAGTGAGTTTCACATACGTAAGAGGACCTGTTAAGTCTACTGATTTCAACACGCTATCTTTTATCTTTATTTGCTACAGCATTTATATCTATGTTCTGATTTGCCAAAGCATTCTTTATTTACATTTCGTGACTTGTGCGCTTAAACTCAACTCGAAAAACCTCATATCCCTGTGGAGACGATACTCACTTATCATTGTATTACTTGTTCGACGTGTATACTTGCACTATATTTGCGTATTGTTGAGTGTGTAAAAGTTCTATATTTTACCCCTTATTTAACCCATATTTCTGCTACATTCAAGCATAATTCATTGCATTTAGGTTAGATTTCAGTTACACATCACAATTACATCAAATGGCACAGTTTCTACTGAAATTGGTTGCTTTTGCAGGTAGCTGTTGTAGCAGATGCTGGGCAGTGAAGAAGCAGAGCTGGAACTGGAGGTGCAGACGAAGAGGACAATGCTGCCATGGCCGCTGCCGTGGCAGCCAAGGACAACATCGATAGTAAAGGGAAGAAGTGAAGTGGGCCTCGACAGAAAGAGAAAATTAAACCCATCTGTCGTGGAGCACCCTTATATTTTTCCAAGCCCTAGATCAGAATGAAGGCCAAGCCCAAAGTTCAAGGAATAAACTCCAAGCAAGAAGGAAGGACGAATTAAAGACTTATGCTCTGAAGATTTAGTCTTTAATAGAGTTGTACTTTAATTTAAACTTGAATTCTTGCCATATTAGAAGACTTGAACCCAAGGCCTATATAAAGGCATGTAATTCGACCTAGGAAAGGACATCATCATACTCTCTAGCCTTCTTCCCAAAACCCTAGCCGTTTTCCCTTCCTCAACATGTTCTAAACTTCCCCTAGGGCTAAGGGTTGATTTGTAAAGTAGTTGCAAGGATTGCATTGTTTTAGGATTTTCTTTGTTCAATAAAATAACTTCAAGTTTGCTTATTCTGGTTTTCAACATCTTACAAGAGTATCGGGAGAGCATTGTGAGATTACACATTTACTTATTATCGGGAGAGTTAAGTATACGAAACGAATAAGTACAAGTTTTCCAGCTTATGGTTGAACTATCTCGGACCTAGGGATAGGACGAGGTTAAGTGGCTAAGGAAGAATTCAATAACATCGGTGTTCATCCTTCGATTCACGTCGGGAGGTATCATCAAAGACTAGTTCATCGACAGACTTGGACGTAGGGATAGGCCAAGGCATAGCAGGGATTCTTGCCAAGCTTGAAGTACTGAGTTGTGTGTTCTCTGCCGCGACTAACAACAGACCGCTGCCGCGATAGGTGCTGCCACGACAGGCACAACGACAGAACAGATATTCCTAGATTTTGCAACACCTACACTACTGAGCAATTCAATACCGACCCATTCTCTCTATCATGACTTCTCTACTCTTTTATTATCAGTATTTTTTATTATCTCGTGACAACAATTTAAACTATTTCTTTTCCTCTCGTGCAGTAAACCAAGGTGAAGCTATTAGCCCAGTCCCTGTGGAGACGATATCTGATACTTACGTATCACTTTACTACTTGCGTCGTGTACACTTGCACTACATTGCGATAGACACTTTTACACGCAACAAGTTTTTGGCGCCGTTGCCGGGGACTGGCAACATCTCTTTACCCTATCTTTTATTACACTTCTTTTATTTTTCCTGTTTTACTTGGATTGTTCAACATGTACCTTTCACAAGGTCTTTTGTTTGCGTATGCACAGATCTCAACGAGGAAAAGAACCTGAGCACCAGTTAGATCCTGAAATCGAACGAACGTGCAATCTCAGGAAAAGAGTCCGCCTCCTCGTAGAAAGAAACGAATACCTGGAGGAACAAATTGAAGCAATGGTGAACAAAAGGCACGAAGAAAGAAGGAACAACCAAAGGAATCCCCAGGATGCTGGAAATCCTATCGGAGATGGAGGGAATGGTCAACTTGTCGATCCTCCTGTCGCTGCCGCACGTCGGTCATGCCGAGACTACATGCTCAATGATCATGTAGAACCGGAAACAACCCTGCCAGACGTAGACGTTGACAACTTTGAGCTTAAACTTGTTATGTTCAACATGATCAACAACGCTGGCCAATTTAGTGGTGCTGCTACAGAGGATGCTAGGGAGCATCTGAAAACGTTCCAGGAAATTTGTGGTTCGTTTAGACTACCAAGAGTTAATCTGGAGATACTGAGGCTTCGGTTATTTCCTCATTCATTGAGGGACAGGGCGAAAACTTGGTGGAATAAACTAACGCCGGGTTCAATACGAACTTGGGCAGATTTAACTCGTGAATTCTTGTCTCGTTTTAATCCTTCACATTTATCTGAGCGATTACGTAACGAAATTGCTACTTTTCAGCAGGAAGAGGACGAGCCAATGCACGAGGCCTGGGACAGATTTACCACCCTTTTGAGGAACTGCCCGATGCATGGATTCCCCGTTTGGAACCAGGTAACTAAATTTTATAATGCTGCCAACTTACAGATTTGTATGAGAATTGATTCAGCAGCGAATGGATTGCTGCTGGACAAAGATCCAGAAGATGCAATGGCAGTGTTGAAAAATCTGGCGAAGAACGAGGAATAGTTTCCTACAGCAAGAAGAGGGGGTAAAAGAGTACTAGCTGTGAAAGATTATGAGGCCGACAGTTCTCTAAAAACACAAGTGGCATATCTCACTAAGGCAATGAAAAAGCTCTTGAAAGAAGATTCACAACCTGTCTACTCTGCTAAAGAGGTATGCGAAACTTGCGATGGGAATCACAGTTCGGAAGATTGTCCGATACAGTTAGAGGAAGGGATGTATGTTGGGAACTACAACAAACAGAACTATAATTCCAACAACTACAACCCCAACTGGAGAAAGGACCCCAAGTTCTCTTGGAGCAACCCTAATAATGCCCTGAATCCTCAAGCACAGAACACTCAGAATCAGGGGGGACCTAGATTACTGACTCGGCAGCAACTGCAGCAGCAACAGCGGCAACAGCCACCACCTGCCACGACCAGCATACTGGAGCAGACCCTGGCTAAGTTTATGTCTCAAACAGGAACTTACATTGAGAACATGAATCACTTCGTCAAGAAGACGGAGACATTCATGGATAAAACAGAGATGCGGATGACCAACCATGAAGCTACTCTGAAATCATTGGAGACACAAATGGGTCACTGGAGACACAAATGGATAAAACCGAGGTAGAATGGAGGATTCCCTAGCGATACTGAAAACGCTAGACAACCCACACATGAGCAGTGTAAAGCCATCACGACAAGGAGTAGGAAGAAACTACCAGGGCCAGAGAAGCAAGCTGAACCGGTTAAGGAACCAGCCCTGGAGTCGACTGTCGAGAACGCTGCCCCAGTAGACGACAAACAGCCTGCTGCCAATGAACCTATCACGACAGCAGAAGGGACAGAGGAGAAAGACGAAGAATCTAAGCCTCCTCAGATCCAAATGCAGTGGGAAGGACGTATTGCTAATTATCATCCCCCACCTTCTTTTCCTCAGCGGCTACAGAAATTGAAACAAGAATCCCAGCTTAAGAAAATCTACGATATTTTTAAGCAGGTTCACATCAACATACCACTGTTAGAAGCCATTAGGGATATGCCCGGTTATGCCAAATTCCTTAAGGAGGCCATGTCGAAGAAATCTAGGCTTGTGGAATTTGAAACGGTCAAAATGACAGAAGGATGCATGACTATTCTGCACAAGCATCCACCCCAGAAAAAGAAGGATCCTGGGAGCTTCATAATACCGTTCATAATTGGAGATAAATTTGTGGGTAAGGCACTTTGTGATCTTGGTGCTAGTATAAATTTAATGCCCAAATCTATTTTCAGAAATTAGGTATTGGACGAGCACGGCCCACAACAGTTATGCTGCAGCTGGCAGACCACTCTTACGTACAACCGGAAGGAAAATTTGAAGATATTCTGGTAAGAGTGGACAAATTTATTTTTCCTGCTGACTTTCTTGTCTTAGATTGTGAAGCAGATGAGAATGCACCAATCATCCTGGGGCGACCCTTCTTAGCCACAGGAAGATCACTGATTGATGTAGAAAAGGGAGAACTCACTATGAGAGTAAATGATCAAGAAATCAAGTTGAATGTTCTCCAAGCAATTAAGCACGCTGATGTAGAGGAAGAATGCAAGGCTATCACTGAAGTTATCCTTGACCAACCCTGCATCAGGTCGGACTGCCATGACATCAAATTTGGCCACTACCCCAGCTACCATTTAGACACCTGTCACGGCAGCGACGACGACAGCAGCTCCTCAGAATCTGATACATCTGATACTGAAGATCAAGAGGAGGTAAACTGGATAGGCAATCGTCCAGGTAAGTTATTCGAGCCCTTAAACTATACCTCGAATGAACATATAGTCCAAAAGCCATCAACTGTAGAGCCATCTGTTCTAGATCTTAAGCCCTGCCAGGGCAGCTCAAGTATGTTTTCCTTGGATTAAATGATATGTTACCCGTAATCATCTCTTCCAAGTTGATGCTGGAACAGGAACAGCAACTGATAGGGATGCTACAGCAGCACAAAAGGGCTATTGGATGGACGATAGCTGATATCCAAGGCATCAGTCTGGCACTATGCCTGCATAAAATCCTCTTAGAGGACGATCATAAGCCGACCATTGATGCACAGAGATGTCTCGGATAGCAAGTGGGTGAGCCCAGTGCAGTGCGTTCCCAAGAAAGGAGGAATAACCGTGGTAACCAATGAAGAAAATGAGCTAATCCCAACCAGGACTGTGACCGGTTGGAGGGTTTGTATGGACTATCGGAAGCTTAACAAAGCTACCTGGAAGGACCACTTTCCCCTGCCTTTTATTGATCAAATGCTTGATAGATTAGCAGGAAAGCCTTACTATTGTTTTCTTGATGGATACTCAGGTTATAATCAAATAGCCATCGCACCGGAAGATCAAGAAAAGACGACGTTCACTTGCTCATACGGTACTTATGCTTTTCGGAGGATGCCATTTGGACTTTGTAATGCACCAGCAACTTTCCAAAGGTGCATGATGACAATATTCTCCGATATGGTGGAGGATTTCCTGGAGATATTCATGGATGATTTCTCTGTCTTTGGAGACAATTTTGAAAGCTGCCTTGGCAACCTACAGAAAGTGCTCGAAAGATGCGAGAAAGCAAACTTGGTATTAAACTGGGAAAAATGTCACTTCATGGTGGATGAAGGGATAGTCCTAGGCCATAAAGTGAGCTGTTGCGGCATAGAAGTCGACAGAGCTAAGATCGAGGTAATCGAAAAGTTGCCGCCACCCACCATAGTCAAGGGAATCATGAGTTTTTTAGGGCATGCTGGTTTTTATCGAAGGTTTATTTCAAACTTTTCAAAAATCACCAAACCTTTATGCCATCTTCTGGAGCAGAACCGTCCCTTCGACTTCAACACTGAATGTACTGAGGCATTCAAGGTTCTGAAAGAAAAGCTGGTAACAGCCCCAATAGTACAGCCACCATATTGGAAACTACCATTTGAGATTATGTGTGATGCTAGTGACTATGCTGTCGGGGCAGCACTTGGGCAGAGGAAAGACAAGCTCTTTCATGTCATATACTATGCCAGCAAAACATTGAATGACGCCCAAGTAAATTACACCACAACAGAGAAGGAATTGTTAGCTGTGGTGTTCTCTATTGACAAGTTTTGTTCATATATACTGGGAACGAAGGTCATTGTTCACACACACCACTCTGCACTGAAGTATCTGTTCGCCAAAAAGGATGCAAAGCCTCGACTGATACGTTGGATTCTACTACTGCAAGAGTTCGATCTAGAAATCAAGGACAAAAAGGGGACAGAGAACCAAGTTGCATATCACTTGTCAAGACTAGAGAAGGGAAAAAGTCTCCCAGCAGATGAGACACACATACTGGTTGTTCGCTGCCACAAGCACTGCCGCGACAGCCATGGCGGCAGGTAAGTTTTCTGAACTCCCCTGGTATGCTAATTTCGTTAATTATTTGGTTAGCGGAATAACTCCTCCTGACCTTAATTATCAAGCTAGGAAGAGGTTCCAAAATGATGTAAAGGATTATTATTGGGACGAACCTCTTCTTTTCAAATATTGTGCAGATCAGGTTATTAGGAGATGCATACCACAGGATGAACAGAAAGTTGTGCTTCATCACTGCCATGCTTCACAATATGGAGAACACTTGGGTGGTAACAAAACTGTTGCCAAGGTTTTGCAGTCAGGATTTTATTGGTCGTCGCTGTTCAAAGATGCTCAGACATTCTACAAAAACTGTGACAAATGTCAACGGACTGGAAACATCTCAAGGAGACATGAGATGCCACTACAAAACATTCTTGAAGTCGAAATCTTCGACGTTTGGGGGATTGATTTTATGGGACCATTCCCAACTTCATGTGGGAACTTATACATTCTCCTGGCAGTAGACTATGTGTCCAAATGGGTTGAAGCGATCGCTACTCAGAAAAATGATGCCAAGACGGTTCAGAGGTTTTTGCATAAAAACATATTTTCCAGATTTGGCATCCCCAAGGCGATCATCAGTGATGAAGGGAGGCATTTTGATAATAGGGTTATAGCTGCTGCCTTAAAGAAGTACGGTGTTAAACATCGAATCGCAACAGCATACCACCCTCAGACCAATGGACAAGCTGAAATATCCAACAGAGAGGTAAAGAACATCCTTGAGAAGATGGTTTAAATGAGAATGTCACCCTACCGGCTGATTTATGGAAAAACATGCCATCTACCTGTCGAGATTGAGCACAGAGCCTACTGGGCCATCAAGGCAGTGAATTTGGACTTGGAAAAGGGAGGGCAGAAAAGGCTACTCGATTTAAATGAGATAGAAGAAATTCGATCAATGGCCTATGACAACGCAAGAATCTACAAGGACAAGACAAAGAAGTGGCATGATAAGAAGTTGCTGCCACGACAGTTCTGCCCAGGGCAGCTTGTGTTGTTGTTCAACTCTAGGTTGAAGCTCTTCCTAGGGAAGCTAAAGTCTAGGTGGTCCGTCCCATTCCAAGTGGCGCAAGTTTTTCCTCATGGTGCCATCACAATCAGATCTTTAAAAGACGGGCACCAATTTAAAGTCAATGGACAAAGATTGAAGCATTATCAGGGGACTGAAGCCCCAAGAATGCAGGAAGTGGTTACTTTAGGAGATGCCCCTCCTGGCATCCCTAATTTAACCTAATTTTTATTTTTATTATTATTATTATTATTTATATATATTAGGTATTAGAATTATTTTTAGGAACTCAAGTTTTTATTTTCATTATTTTCAAGAAATAAAGGAGACAAGGAGAAGAGGAGAAGTGAATTCAGCCCACCATTTTTTCATCAGCCCAAAAAGCCCAACTTAGGAGCCTGCCGTTACAGCTGCTGCGACAGACATGGAAAATACAGCCTGTCAACATGTTGTCGCGGCAGACACACAAACGCGTAACAGACGCGCAGCAGACAATGAAATGCGTGACAGACGCGTCAGAAACTGCATAACAGCTGGCCCCGTTATTCGCGCCTGCCGTTACAGCTCCAACGGGCAGCAAACTCCCCCTCTATATAAACCTCGTTTTACTATTCATTTTTCACTCACTTTCACTCTCTCTACTTGTTTCCTCTAGAATTTTTACTTGCTTTCATTTTCTTTCCACAGTCCTTGCAACATGAGCACTAGAAATACCCGCCGAAGCTCTGCCTAAGGATCTGCCCCAGCAGCATCCACTCCAAGCTCCTTCCAGATCCATGATATGTGGGAGGAGAGAGGTTTCATTTACACTTCCAAAATGGGGAACCTGGGACTGTAGCCATTCATAGCCTGCAAAATCAAAGCCCTGTAGTGGCAGATATTCGCAGAACAACCGGAGGAGATGAACGTGACTCTCGTCCGGGAATTTTATGATGTCATCGGCAGCAGGAACGCGACAGCAGTTATAGTCCGAGGGAAAGAGGTACCCTTCGAGCCCGAATATATCAACACACTCTACGGATTCTATGTTGGCACAAAGGAAGATGGCCACCAAAGATTTCTCAAGAGTTTAGAGTCTGTCGACTATGATGCTGTGATGGCAGAACTCACAGAAGAGGGTACCGAGTGGAATACCGATCTAAAACATCCGAGAACGGTCAAAAGAGTCCAGCTCACCCCAGAGGCAAAACTTTTGAATGCGTTTATCAAGAAACGAATTATGCCCTCCTCGCACAACACAACCGTCGACCAACCAAGGTTAGCCCTCATCCATTCTATTTTAAATGAGAGGCCAATTAACGTTGGCAGATACGTCCGGGAGGGTATACTGGACTGTGCTTACCGGTCGTTAGGACCACTCTTCTACCTTTATCTCATCACTACCCTCTGTCGCGGTCACAATGTACCGGAAGCTGCCGAGGATTTAAGAGTTCGAGGGAAAGGCTGGAACGACATAAACATACTCGGCCTAATGGAACTAAAAGCTGCCACGCCTCTGTCATCTTTTGATCCTACTGCCACGGCAGCTGAGCCGACAGAGCCCACCGACACCGAGCCTGTTACCACATAACCCAGGCAGCCTACTGCAGCAGCTCCTCCAGCTGACACCTCCTCACAAATCCTTGTTGCCATACAAAAAATTGAGGAACGATAGCTCGGCCTTATGAGTTTCATCCGAGACTTCACCACTGCAACGGTACATTTCATCCACACCTCTCTTAATTTCCCTGATGCACTGTTCCTTGCTTTCCCAAATCATTACTTTGTTGCCCCCACCCCTTCCCATACCCCTACCCCTGATGCCACACCAAAAACGCCATCTGCCACGTCCACTCCAACCCCTGCCACAACAGCTGCAGGCAGCAGCCGCACAGCCGACACATCTGCCCGGGGAACCAAGAGAAAGGAGCTTGAAGACGACCTCGATAGGTATATTGCTGGTTTCTCCTCCTCTAAAATCTGGGCGGCATCCGACAACGAGCCCTCTGTCAAGAGGAACTTGTCCAAGGAGTTCACACCAGAGAAACGGCAGAAAACGGGAACAGATAAAGAAAAATCTGATAACGGCAGTAGCAGCGACAGCGGCAGCGGCAGCAGCAGCGAGAGCAGCAGCAGTTCCAAGGTTCAGGTAGTGGAGAAACCACCTCATATCTCCCCTACCCGTATTCAACCTCCGCGGGAGGCCAAAACCAAGAATAATTCTGCCTCTCCCATCCGTCTGCTAGCACCATCCAAGAAAGTCACTGCCCGTCGGCAGATTCAACTCAGCAACAGCAGCGGCGACGACAGCACTTGAAATTTTAAGTTTCTTATCTTATATTGTTGTCTGCCTTTTTATATTTTGTGATGTTGTTTTTACTTTTCTTTTTCATCCATGTCATTTGCATTGAGGGCAATGCAACCCTCGAGTTTGGGGGTGGCATCCCTCCATTAATGGAGTCTTTTAAGTTTAAAAATTGTGTCTTTTACTTAGTTTATTTTTGTTCAAAAAAATGAAAATTTGGCTTAAGTCTTTGAACTGAACTTACCTGCCGTGACAGCCTCTGTCGTGGTAGTGCCTTTAGGATAGTTTTAGGAGCAGTTTAGAGCCTTACTATAGTTCTAAATCTCAAACACCATTTGTGACTTTTATACTGTCTAGAACTTTACTGGTAAACTAGAATAGGGAAAAGCTTAATACTTGAGTAGCCCCTAGAGGTGCCTAACACTGGCTCTAGGAAAAGAAGTTAAAGGAAAATAGACTCAATACACCTAGAGGTGCCGGAAACCGACTCTAGGAAGTTAGCTAGAGGTGCCCAAAACCGGCTCTAGTCAAACTTAAAGCTAAGAAAAATCAAGTCTAAACAAAAACTAAAGGAGCCCAAAAAATTGCCTCCAAAAAGATGAAAGTTGGCATAAAAATTCAAGTTAGAAGTTTCAGCTATTCTAGTAAACTAAGTGAGTCTATGCATATAATTGTTCATAAATCATGCACACACTACACGAGAATTATAGCATGGTTCCGAATGAATCCTGAATTATCCGACAAGGTGTTGCTTAGAATAGGGAATACATGGTAGGTAAGGGAAGGTTCACTGTTTTAAGCTAAACAAAAAAAATAGGTCTGAATTGCTTGAGGGCAAGCAAAAACTTGAGTTTGGGGGTGTGTTGAGTGTGTAAAAGTTCTATATTTTACCCCCTTATTTAACCCATATTTCTGCTGCATTCAAGCATAATTCATTACATTTAGGTTAGATTTCAGTTACACATCACAATTACATCAAATGGCAAAGTTTCTACTGAAATTGGTTGCTTTTGCAGGTAGCTGCTGTAGCAGACGCTGAGCAGTGAAGAAGCAGAGCTGGAACTGGATGTGCAGACGAAGAGGACAGTGCTGTCATGGCCGCTGTCGTGGCAGCCAAGGACGACAGCGATAGTAAAGGGAAGAAGTGAAGTGGGCCTCGATAGAAAGAGAAAATTAAGCTCATCTGTCGTGGAGCACCCTTATATTTTTCCAAGCCCTGGAACAGAATGAAGGCCAAGCCCAAAGTTCAAGGAAGAAACTCCAAGAAAGAACGAAGGACGAATTAAAGACTTACGCTCTGAAGATTTAATCTTTAATAGAGTTGTACTTTAATTTAAACTTGTATTCTTGCCATATTAGAAGACTTGAACCCAAGGCCTATATAAAGGCATGTAATTCGACCTAGGAAAGGACATCATCATACTCTCTAGCCTTCTTCCCAAAACCCTAGCCGTTTTCCCTTCCTCAACATGTTCTAAACTTCCCCTAGGGCTAAGGGTTGATTTGTAAAGTAGTTGCAAGGATTGCATTGTTTTAGGATTTTCTTTGTTCAATAAAATAACTTCAAGTTTGCTTATTCTGGTTTTCAACATCTTGCAAGAGTATCGGGAGAGCATTGTGAGATTACACATTTACTTAATATCGGGAGAGTTAAGTATACGAAAGGAATAAGTACAAGTTCTCCAACTTATGTTTGAACTATCTCGGGCCTAGGGATAGGACGAGGTTAAGTGGCTAAGGAAGAATTCAATAACATCGGTGTTCATCCTTTGATTCACGTCGGGAGGTATCATCAAAGACATGTTCATCGACAGACTTGGACCTAGGGATAAGCCAAGGCATAGTAGGGATTCTTGCCAAGCTTGAAGTATTGAGTTGTGTGTTCGCTGCCGCGACTAACAACAGACCGCTGCCGCGACAGGTGCTGCAGCAATAGGCACAACGACAGAACAGAGATTCCTAGATTTTGCAACACCTACACTACTGAGCAATTCAATACCGGCCCATTCTCTTTATCCTGATTTCTATACTCTTTTATTATCAGTATTCTTTATTATCTCGTGACAACAATTTAAACTATTTCTTTTCCTCTCGTGCAGTAACCCAAGGTGAAGCTATTAGCCCAGTCCCTATGGAGACGATATCCGATACTTACGTATCACTTTACTACTTGCGTCGTGTACACTTGCACTACATTGCGATAGACACTTTTACACGCAACACGTATCATTTATAGTACACCACACGCGCAAACACAACCTTAGTAGGGATGACGTGTCACGGATGAAGAATCAAGTCAAGTTAAAAACTAATCATAATGTTTGTTTGTCGTAAGTCAAAGCAATATGGGATCAATGGGGAAATGACATGAAAGAATTATTCAAGAAAGAATTCAAAGATATAGCTTTACTATTTAGTGTAAAAATAGATCAGGAATTGCTTAGTGCAATGGCACAATTCATGAATCCTTCATATAATTGTTTTACCTTTGACCGAGTAGACATGACACTCATGCTCGAGGAGTACGAGGCACTGGTTAATTGACCTAGAATTCAAAGTGACAAGATCTACACTAGACCCAAACAACAACTCAGGTTTCAAGAAGAAATTGATGCCGATTACGAGAAAGAAAAAGGAATGGTTGGACGGGAAGATGGCCAATAGTGATAGTACTGACCAAAATAAGGATAAACAACACATCAATTGGAGGGTTCTTAAAGAATTAATATTGGCAAGCAGCGATGAACCAGCTAGGATGAGAAGCTTATTCGCCCTATATATATATGGGTTAGTTTTGTTTCCAAGGACTTCGGAGCATATATATTTGTCAACAGTGGGGTTGTTTGAGCGATTGGAAAAAGGAGTAAATTTAGTAACTTTCATCTTAACTGGAACTTATAGATCACTGACAGTGTGCAAGAAATTAGGGGAAGGAAGATTTGGGGGATGTGAACAGTTGCTTGAGATTTGGTTTAGAGGTCATAGGTGGAACAATCCTTACAGAGGTACCAGGTATCTCGATACATACTCACCCATAGAAGAATATCTAACAAGTTGCCCGTTGGAGAAAAAGAACGAGAGACAATGGGAAGAATGTTTCAAGAATATGAAGGATGCTGATGTTGTGTGGAGGGGCCCTGGCAAAACAAGGGGACTAACCTTTTTATATCAATGTGGAAACAGAGATTAGGTCCCGTTACCTGGAATTTGGGAAGGAACAACCTATTGTCCATGTTGGTGTCTAGACAGTTCAGTTCAAGGTAGTTTGTATCAGCCACTACGGGTATGGCAAAATTCGAATATGCACACAAGACGAAAGATTATAAAGAGATGGTGACTCAAACTGCAAAAGCATGGGAAGAGCCAAGGAGGGTTCAACCGTATCAGGATTTGGAAGTGATGGCAAGATATGAGGAATGGATGATACAAAGGGTTAATGATAATATGTTTCAAGGAAATCAGGTGAATGCTAGCTCGTCTTCTCAGCTCGTTAGAGAAGCACCTTCTGCACTGGAAAAACTTAGGTATGATCGAGAGTTGGACTTGAAGAAATATGAGAAAGGAATTAGTGACCTTACTGAAGAACTAACCATGGCAAAGCTGCAAGTGAATATGCATGAAGGAAAGGGAAATGAGTTAATGGAGCAAAACAAAAAGATCAGTCGGGATTTGAAAGAGCTGCAAGAAATTCATGATAGTTATAAGGTGAAGCAAAAAGGAGGAACAAGTAAGGTGGTGAAAAACTTGTTAGAGAAATTGGACGTCGTGACAAGAGAAAGAGATGATTACAAAAAGATGTACGAGAGGAAGTCTCGGGAAAGCAAGGCAAAGAAGAAACTAGAGAAAGAACAAGCCAGAGACTTTGACTTACAAATCAAGTGTCATAGTTAGAGCAATTGATCATGAAATACCATTGTAACCCCCTCATTCTGGCCTAGCCGGTAGACCTAACTGAACAGGTCACACGAGGAATATTGAAGTAAACCGGGAAGGTTTACCTCAATAAAAACCCTATTTTTTTTCTTTTTATCTTATCTAGATGCAAATTAGGTTCCTATGTGTTAAACGTTGCAGTGGATCATTCGCAACTCAATCATACATCAGTTTCATCCAATTACGGCTTTTAGGGACCATTTTGTAATTTTTCCGTTTTGTAGGGACTTAAGAAATTTTTGTGTTACCGTCCTTTAATTAGTCTCATTGCATGCATCTCAGTCAAATCTCAGCTTAAAATAGTCATTCATGGTCATTTAATTGCATCCACTACATTTAGGGACTAAAACGCAAAGAATTAGAACTTCAAAATATTCCAACAACTAACATAACCGCCATCCGTTTCAATGCAGGCTAGCTTTATTTCAAAACACGGGCTCGTATCGAAATGCCCTTGAGGTGTTTCAGAACTGAGATTTCCAATAGAAAATCGTACCAGAACACACCTTATCTGTTTTGAAACCCTGAGACCATTTCAGGCATACCATTTCGATACAGGCTCGAGTGTTTCAAAACACCTGGGCGTGTAATCACATATTTTGTTGGGTTTTCACCCTAAAATACAACCTAAACCAAACCGACATGTTTCTAACATGCATACTTCATACATAAACATTAATCCTCAAACATTTGCAGCATATTTAGCATCAAAGCATGGCTAATTACATCAATGGAAAACTAAAGCCATGCAACCTAACATACAAGCCACTCAAGAGTCAAAACTCAAACCAATACTCCAAACTCCAAATATAGGCCTTCTACAAGTATAAAATCATAAAGCAAACATGCTCAAAGGGTGTTCATACACATCAATGTAGAGCGTTTGGGTGTTCTCCATTTACGAGCGCAAGTGCACACTCTTGTCAAGTTATAGTATAAAAGATATTGTCTCCACATGGATTGGAATAGCTCCTATGAATGGTTTCCTGCACAAAGATTTAATAAATGCGGCATTAAATCTCAAGATGTGAAAATATAAAAACACAAGTAAAGATAAAGATAATGATAAGATGAATGATAGGGAGAGATCGGGCGATAAGCTGGGTAAGACAAGTGCAGCTTAGTAGCTTGTGGGCTGCATTGCAAAGTCTTGAGTATGTCTCGCGCTGCCATGAGTTGCTGCCGCGGCGGGTAAGGTGTGCGGCAAACTACGACCTTGTCACACGATCGCAGCAGATCACTGCCATGGCAGGGGTGTGTACTGCCTCGGCAGGTGGAACAGAAAGAAGTCCTGGCGGCAAATCTGGCAGACATTCCAAGTTCGGCAGGATAGTCAACAGTGATCCCTCCTATTTCTAGGTTAGGATGCTCGAGATTGCTTAACTTGAGGACTAGTGTGGAACCAAATTAGACAACTCGGTTGGTAATCCCTTTTAGCCGCTGAAACTTGTGGACTAGTGTGGAACCAAGTTAGTCACGCCTTTGTGAGTTGTGACCATGCTTAACCCTTTCGTGAGCCTTTCACTTTCGTGCCCGACAAATAGATTTTCTCTTCAATTGACTGGTGTGGACTAATTGAACGAATAAGAAGCATAGATTAAGCAAACACGGAACTTTATTGAAAACAACTCAAAACTATACAACTGTTTCCCAAATTACTTTACATACACGCGCCCAAACCCTAGGAGAGTTGGGTCGCGACCCCCAACACTCCAACCTATCTAGCTAACCCCCCATCCTCACTCTCATCGGCAGATGTCGTCAATTCCTCACGACATGTCCCTATACCCTTACATACATTGGGTATATATAGGGCTCTTGACCTAAGTTGAGTCCTTCTTGAAGTAGGAGTTCTAAAAGTAAATTACATTAAATACAGACTCTTTTATGCTTTAAATACATACTCTTTGGACGTTGCCTTCTTCAGCAAGTAAGGATAAGTGCTACTACTTATCAATCTTGAATTAACTCTACCGGCCACTACAGGCTTCAAGAAGTTGCAAGACTGGGATCATTGGGCTTAGGAAATTATCCTATTGAAATCGCAACCCATCTTGGCTAAGTCGGTGTAACTCCTACCCGGGCGGCTCTTGGCGGCAATGCTGCTTCGGCAGTGTCCTTGGCGGCAACTTGAGCTGCTTCAGTACAGCTTCTTTGGTTCCAGCTTTCTTGTCTTGTTATGTCCTCTCCTCTACTTTCCTAGCTATAGCACCTGAAAATATAAACTAACTAAAACAATAACTTTTCTTCACCAATCATAAGATATTCAATAAAAGCGCGGTAAAAGAGAAGATGTTGTTATAATGCATGCAGTGCACCTAAATATGCCTAAATGAGCTCCAGAACAGCAATAATAAGGGCAGAAATGTGTACAAAATATAGGACTCATGGACACTCTACACACCCCCAAACTCGAACTATTGCTTGTCCTCAAGCAATGCAACCTAACTAGTAAAAGTGCCTTTAGCACAAAATTAATAGAACGTTAGCTGTTCAACTTGATTTCATGCCTCAAGGCCATGGCACCTATATAATGTTAGTGATAGGGAATAACATGAAATAACTCAGATTAATTTTTCTTAATGCCAGTGCAGTCTGTGCAGGTTTGTGTTCATGCTAAACATGCTGAAGTCACCAAGTTAACAAAGTATGCCTAAAATAATTAAATCTCTTTAAAAGGATACAAGTTGCTGCCTTGGCAGTACAGTTGGGCACTTTTGTTTTCTTTTTTTGATCATGGCTTTAAGGGCTTCAGCTCATCACAACTATTCTCCGGGTTTGAAGTTAAGGTAGGTGCACTCTACAAACTCTAAACCTTTTGAATATAGTCATCATGTGAAGACTTTCATTCACTCTTGCTAATTTGTCCGTCACTTGGTTTAGATTCATGGACTTAGATAGCAGCGGAGTGTCCTTGCTCATGATCCTTCCTAGAGCCTGTTTCGGACACCTCTAGGGTTTTTATTCTTCCTGGCTAGAGCCTGTTTCGGGCACCTCTGGGGTTTTTATTCTTCCTACCTAAATCCTGTTTCAGGCACCTCTAGATTTTTCATCATTTTTGTTATGCTGTCGTGGCGGCAAACCTGTATTCAATCAAGAAACTTTTATTAAGTAAGGCAGGCGATGTTAAACTCAAAACTCAAGCAAAAATTCAGCTTTTAATAGAAAAGTGTAAGGATAATTGGCACAAAGAAAATTTTCTAAGTATTTTCATGCTTCTTCCCAAGTTAGATTAGAAATTTTAGAATGGTGCAAAAATAAGTAATCAGTTATTCTATCATAGGCACAAGTTTTGAACTAATGAGTCTATTTCATTAAGTACTAGGGGCAGAATATACAAATGCATCTATATGCTATGAATCTAAAACAAAGAGGACTAATTCCCCCCAAACTCAAGGTTGGCATTGTCCTCAATGCATCTACAAAACAAAAATTAAAAACATAAAATAAAAGATAAAAAGAAAAAAATAAAATAGAAATAGAAAACAACATTTAAAAAAAGGAAAATGGTGTTATAGGCTGGGGGAGTTCCTCTGTGTTGCTGCAACGACAGTGGAGGAATCTGAGGAGGCAGGCAAGACAAGGCGGCGCGTAGCGGATGGTATTTCTGTTGGGCTCTTCTTCGAGCTACGCGGCGGCTGGATACGGCTGGGGGTGGCTTTCTTGATTTGTCTGTCAGCTTCTCCACCCAGGGGTTCTGTTGTTCGCCGCTTTCCCTTTCGTGCTACCTCGGCCGGTGCATCTTCAAAGGAGTCTGAAATCTCCATGTCTGAGTAGCCGGAGTCCTTGGCAGTAGTGTCTTTGGCTATTGGGGCGGCAGCAGTGGTCTCTTCTTCCTTCTCGGATTTGGAGGAGGAGGTGAGGTCATATGGCTGGATGGGGGTCGGGGAAGTTCTTCTCTTGGGGCGGTAGTGTGGCCCCTCGCTGTCATCGGCTGCAGGAGTAGCAACAAGTCTTGGAGTGATGTGTACTGGTTTGGATGTTGCTAGCTCCATTGGAAAGGCGGGCAATTGTGGTCCGGCGTCCTGGTATTTATCCAGTATGTAGGCTACGAAGGCCTCCTGTACGTCTGCTACATATTTGATGAAGATCACCTACTTGTGCTCGATCCGCTGGCAGCTTTCCACTAAGCGGCGTAGTAGGGGAATTGCGACAGACATAAGGGCAGCATCAGTACTACCTGCTGCGGCTGGGGTGGCGGCAGCTTGGGACGGTGGCTGGGCGGTGGAAGGTGTGTCTGGCTCTGCACTATGCATCATTTGTTGGCATGCTCTTCTTGTCCATCCGTCCTTGGCAGGAAGAATTTCATCTTTTGGGTGCATTGGCACGCCAAAATTGGCACAGAGGCCGGTGATGAGTGCAGGGAAGAAGAGTGGAACTTTGGTAGCTGGTTTCTCCGCGTGGGCATACATTTCTTTGATTATTACCTCGCCCATGTTGATTTGTCGTCCTTTCATTATACTGCAGATAAGAGCGAGACGCGGCTTATTTATAGTGGATCCGTGCATGGTTGGCATCGGGTGGCACTGGACAAAATAGCTCCAAAGTGCTGCCTCTGGCAGCAAATCTCGGCGGTTGACTGACCCGTTGTTCTTGCCTGTCAGCCATTTGGTTTTTGGCTTGTAGAGCTCTTTCTTGATTTTGGTTGTATTCAGGCCCCGTCAGATATGATTCCCACTCCCTGTACGGGTCGCCGCTGACTTCAATGCTGTAGAAGTTCTTGATCATGTCAGTCGTGAACTTTACACCTTCTCCCCGGACGTAGACAAACGAACTCTCAAGGTTTGGCCGGTGGGCATAGAACTCTCGCACGTGGTTTCTGTTAATCCCCTCTGGTTGTCGTGCGAATTGGTCCCAGCCCATATTATGGATCGTCTCGAACAGGGAAGGTTGCAACCCGAAGTTACCATCAGGCTAGGTGTAGTGGAAGCCCATCTCTTCCCATAGTTGCCTGTCTTTGTAGAACTGGTTGACAGCAGGTTTCAAGAACCTCTTTTACTAGGTTTTGGAGGTGGCGGCGGGTTTCTGTGATGAGGCCATTATTTGTGCAATGGTTGTTTTCCTAAAGAAAGTAAAAAGAAAGTGAAAGAAAATAAAGCAAAGAAATCTTAGAAGCAAAGACTGTAGAAAGAGTTCAGAGAAAAGAGAGAGCAAAGTGAAGAACGAGTGGTAGAATAGTTGGCCTTATATAGCCGTTTCTCTCCACTGCCTTGGCGGGCACACTGTCAACGAGCGGCAATTATTGCGACGTGAATAACGGGGTTCTAGCCGTTACGCAGATATCTGTTCCGCTTGCTGGGGAAAATATAGCTGTTGCGGCTAGCCGTTATGCTCATCTGCCTTGGGCTGCCTTGGCTGCTAGTTGGGCCTCTCCTTTATTCTTTCTTCTTTCTTGGTCCTTCCTTCCTAACCTGAAATAAAATAAATACGAGAATTAAATAAAAATTAAATCTATTCCTAATACATAAAAATAAATAATAAAAAATAAAGATAATAATTAGGTTATGTTGGGCTGTGCTTTTCCCAAGCATAACCACTTCCTGGGGGTCTCTGTGTTTGGCTATTTGTCTAGGCATGTCCTTCCCCTCCTCATGTGGATGTTGTTGCCAACCTTGCTGCCCTGGCGGGACATACACCAAGAAAACAAAGAGGCTTTTTTTAAGCAAATAAATAAAAAGAGATTTAATGTGCAAAAACTAAATAGAAGTGTAGAAATTCAAACGTAGTTGTTGTTGCCAATCCCCGACAACGGCGCCAAAAACTTGTAGAGCGTTTGGGTGTTCTCCATTTACGAGCGCAGTGCAAACTCTTGTCAAGTTATAGTATAAAAGATATCATCTCCACAGGGATTTGAATAGCTCCTATGAATGGTTTCCTGCACAAAGATTTAATAAATACGCCATTAAATCTCAAGATGTGGAAATATAAAAACACAAGTAAAGATAAAGATAGTTATAAGAGGAATGATAGGGAGAGATTGGGCGATAAGCTGGGTAAGACAAGTGCAGCTTAGTAGCTTGTGGACTGCATTGCAAAGTCTTGAGTATGTCTCGTGCTACCATGAGTTGATGCCGCAACGGGTAAGGTGGGCGGCAAACTACGACCTTATCATACGATCGCAGTAGATCACTGTCTTGGCAGGGGTGTGTACTGCCTCGACAGGTGGAACGGAAAGAAGTCATGGCGGCAAATCTGGAAGACATTCCAAGTTCGGCAGGATAGTCGACAGTGATCCCTCCTATTTCTAGGTTAGGATGCTCGAGGTTGCTTAACTTGAGGACTAGTGTGGAACAAAATTAGACAACTCGGTTGGTAATCCCTTTTAGCCGCTGAAACTTGTGGACTAGTGTGGAACCAAGTTAGTCACGCCTTTGTGAGTTGTGACCGTGCTTAACCCTTTCGTGAGTCTTGCACTTTCGTGCCCGACAAATAGATTTTCTCTTCAATTGACTGGTGTGGACTAATTGAACGAACAAGAAGCATAGATTAAGCAAACTCGGAACTTTATTGAAAACAACTCAAAACTATACAACTATTTCCCAAATTACTTTACATACACGTGTCTAAACCCTAGGAGAGTTGGGCCACGACCCCCAACACTCAACCTATCTAGCTAACCCCTCATCCTCACTCTCATCGGCAGATGCCGTCAATTCCTCACGACATGCCCCTATACCCTTACATACATTGGGTATATATAGGGCTCTTGACCTAAGTTGAGTCCTTCTTGAAGTAGGAGTTCTAAAAGTAAATTACATTAAATACAGACTCCTTTATGCTTTAAATACATACTCTTTGGACGTTACCTTCTTCAGCAAGTAAGGATAAGTACTCCTACTTATCAATCTTGAATTAACTCTACCGACCGCTACAGGCTTCAGGAAGTTGCAAGACTGGGCTCATTGGGCTTAGGAAATTATCCTCTTGAAATCGCAACCCATCTTGGCTAAGTCGATGTAACTCCTGCACGGGCGGCTCTTGGCGGCAATGCTGCTTCAGCAGTGTCCTTGGCGGCAACTTGAGCTGCTTTAGTACAGCTTCTTTGGTTCCAGTTTTCTTGTCTTGTCCTGTCCTCTCCTCTACTTTCCTAGCTATAGCACCTGAAAATATAAACTAACTAAAACAATAACTTTTCTTCACCAATCATAAGATATTCAATTAAAGCATGGTACAAGAGAAGATGTTGTTATAATGCATGCAATGCACCTAAATATACCTAAATGAGCTCAAGAACAGCAATAATAAGGGTCGGAATGTGTACAAAATATAGGACTCATGGACACTCTACAATCACCCAAACAAACCGTGGAATCCCTCATTGCCTTTATTACTCTAGTCCAAAAGACGAGACATACATTCAATCGAAGTCTTTCACTGATCCCTTGCAAGTGCTGCCTCCAAAGCTTTAGTTGTCTGCATTGATGGACAAAGAGAGCGTAAGCACAATAGGCTTATTGAGGAATGCTCAAAACTAAAACCTCGTCAATGCATTTAAACTAGTTTCCAAACTACATTGAAATCTCATTTCAATTAACTCAAGTATTATTTAAAATCCATCGTGCCATCCAAAAACTACGCACTTTTCTCATTCAAAATCAGCATGAAAACCTCATGCAACATGTGTTAACAAACCAACAGCAAATCCCATTTGCTAAACTCAATTTAAGCCTTCCCAAGCATTTTCCACACATGCTAAGCTTAAAGAGTAAAAATCTGCATTTTCAATATTATGCAACATAACACATTTCCAATTACATCATTACTCATATTGGCTCACAAGTGATTAACATCAAGATCATTTCTCAAAAACCACATCGGATACATAGATTACCAAGTGTTGTCCCAAACACTCCATACACTCTACCGGCACCTCAAGGCTCACACACGGGAGCTACCATGCACCGTTGTGACACCCGTGGTGGAGTATTTGGTACAATCACAACCCCTCAACACCACTCATCGGTAGATGTATAGCCCACTAACGAGATACAGGACACTATACAAGGTTCACACACGGGAGCTATCCTCCACCGTTGCGACACCTTAAACATTCCTCGATCATTATGGTACATGGATGGAGTATTCGGTACCATTTCAACCCCTCAACATCCAAGGCGACTTGTTTATAGTGCACTCAATCATATAGCTGGATAACTATATCTGATACCATTTTTAAAAGTATTTTCATAACATCACTTGCCAATTTGAACCACATTTCATCACATATTTCATTGTTTTCAAAGCATCAATTACCAACCTCATTCTCAAGCATCAAATCATGCTTAAAATCACAAGTATAAACGTATACTTACAATGATCACTTACAATGTGCATCCTTCATCATTATATCATCAAAAATAACAATTCATTTACCTCATATCATGCTTTAATAGTGACAATATGCGTTTTAAAAACAATTGCATAAAAAATCTCATAATAGAACAATCTGAGAGAGAAAATCACTTTACTTACTTCCGAACTTAGTAAAGCGTTTCAAGCTTACACTAAGTTCCCAAAACCACCTTTTAAGCATTTCAAAGCTGGAAATCTCATTACCACTCACCGACTCGTGAAACCTCAATCGCCGACGCAAAAATCAAGTGTCTAAAGCCCCCGGATCTTCACCGAATGCTTCCAAAGTATTCTCCCTTGTTTATACCACATAAGAATAGAGGATCAATACACCATAATGCATCAAAACCACCAGCAACTTAAACCATCTCGTTGCTTTGTCCTAAAGCACCAAAATACCCATTTGAAACAATCGAAATCACCTTCAATTGATCACTAAACTCAGCCCAGCCATCAACAAACACTTCCATCGCATTTTAACCATAAATCAAAATCCAAAAACATCCTAATATCGTCTTTATACCTCCAGCAACTCAGATTCCATATTTCCAAGCCAAAAACCCATAACTAACAACCTAAACAATTAGAGATCTCAATAATTTTGGGATTAGTATGATCAAAAATCATTATCAACATCAATAATCTTCCAAAACATGATTAGAAACCACCTCAATTGAACCAAAAACAAAGCAAGTACGAAAATCACATTTTATTTCCTCTTTTAGCAAGAATTCGGTATTTTTACCAAATCAACATTAAAACCTCAATTAAAAACACAAATTAAGAGTAAAATAATATGGAATATCATTAAAGAACCTTGATTAGAGGAGTAGCACAAAATTACCTCCAAACCTTGCTTTTCTTCCAATTGGCAAGTTTTCAACTCATGAAGCTTTAAGGAATCTTGTAAATCTTGGAGAAGAATCTTTGGAAAAGAGTTGTAAATAAAAAGAGCAAAAGAATGAAAAGAAATTATGGAAATTGAAAGAAAAGAGGGAATGATTGGCTTAAGAGAAAATGAGAAATGGAAAAGTTGCGTCAAAAATGGCTTAACAAAATAACTACCTCTTTTTTGTATAAAACTTCCCTCTTGAACTTTAATTAAAACATTATAATTACATGCCAATTAAAAGAAAAGGCTTAATCGCCAAAAAGATCCCTAAAGATTATAAAAATTTGACTCTCCTTTGAAAATTACACTTTTTCCACAGTTTTAAATCTTTACATTTCGGTCACTGCCCAAAATGTACACGTCCCAAAATTCATTTTGTAAAATTGATTTTACCAAGCTCGTCTATATGATTTTAGATAATTTTAGAAATTTTTACCATATTTTTACCTTATCCCGAACCATGATTTCCTTGAACCGTTTCTAAATGCTCGAATCTCCAATTCTAGGTTCGACTAACCTAAACCGATGCCTAAAACATCTAGGCCCAAAACTGGGGCGTTACAACCATAAAGAAGATAAGGTCTAGATGGAACAATATAAGGAAGGGTTGCAAGAAAAGATATCATAGTTAGAAAGTGTGGTGCAAGATTTGAAAGAGAAGCTCGCAGGATATGAAGGAGCGATATACCAAGAAAGTGGTGCATGGAAGGATAAATATGAAGCAGAACAATGCACCGTCCAAAACCAAAATGAAGAATTGGTAAACTTCAAGAAACAAGTCATGAGTGTTGCTTCATATGTGCAGATATTATCGAGGCAAGCCACGGGCCTGTTGGAACGATCGGACGTCAAGCTGGAGTACGTAGAAGTCATTACTCGTCTACTACATGAATTAGTCAATCTAAAAGACTAGTTCTTGAATTCGATGCCTTATTACATTCATACACGCATTCATACATGCATACATTAGAATTACATTATATTCTACAAAAATAAGCGGTTTAATAAAGAAAGGTTTTATGGCAGTTTGTTTTTAAACCGCAATCAGTCCACACTCATAAAGAACTTGCTTATGCTTTAAAGCCATGTCTGTTGAGGATCGAATTGCCAGTTTGGAGAATGATCGAGTGGAAACGCAAAACCTCTTTGACAGAATTGAGCAATCTATCAAGGATTATTTTTCTCAGACTCAAAGAGAGATTATCAATCAGCTAACTGCTCTGTTGGGACCAAAAGAGTCTAGAAAGGCTAAGGTACCTGAGGGTGCTTCCATTGAAATGAATGATCAGGTAGAAACCACATCTAACATTAGGGTGCAGCCCGAAGGACCTCCTTTTGCGAAGAAGGTCCACGTCAATCTAGCAGGAGCAACGCCAAGCCATCCGGTGCACGTTGGAGCGAATTTTGGAAGTGGTGAAGAGGTTCTTGATCTGAGTACTCTGGATGAGATAGAGAAAATTTGTGCCAAAATCGAAATGAATTATGGGGAACGTTGTAAAGCATTAGAGGACCATTTGTTGGAAACACAGAAATTGAATGAGACAAGACCTGGTGTAGTTGAAATAAGCTTAGTGGTTGATCTAATTCTTCCCTCGAAGTTTAAGGTCCCAGATTTCGAGAAGTACAATGGGACTACTTGACCGAGAGCCCACCTTACAATGTATTGCCGAAAGATGGTTGTTCACTTGAAAGACGAAAAGCTATTGATACACTGTTTTTAGGACATTTTAACCGGTTCAACAGCGCGATGGTACACACAACTGAGCTGTATAAACATTCGATCATGGAAGGATCTCTTTGGAGCTTTCATAGAACATTACAAGCATGTGACAAAAATGATTCCTAGTCGGGTCATGTTGCAAGGCATGGAACAGAGAAGTGATGAGACACTCCGACAGTATTCTTAGAGATGGAGGGATATAGCGGCACAAGTGCAACCTCCGTTGATAGAAAGTGAGGTTGCCCATATGTTCGTGCAGACTTTGAGAGGACCACTTTTCGAGAAATTGATCAATAATGCTATGCAGAATTTTACTAGCATGGTAATGAATGGGGAACTGATAGAATGAACAATTAAAAGTGGTAGGATCGAGAGTAGGGAGATCTCTCATAGTAACTACTAGAGGAAGGATAATAAGGTGAACAATATGAACGCATATGAGGCATAAGAATGTGACCATTACTTCACCTGGTACAACATCAGGAAATTTGTAGGGTTCAAATAAGAAAGATTCTCATGGCCCAAGAAATGACAGGATGAATTTTACTCCAATACCGAAGCGAATCCAGTAAGGCCATATTATCTGACCCCTCTGCAACCTCTTTACCCTCATGGTACAAACCTGATGCTCATTGTGAATTCCATGTCGGAATACCAGGGCATTCAATCGAGACTTGAACGGCCTTTAAAAAGATGGTTCAAAATCTGATCAACAATGGGATTTTGAAGTTTGATGAGCCTAGTATTGCAGAGAATCCCTTGCCGAGTCACGGGGGGCGAGAAGTGAATGTCATAGAGGAAGATGATGAAGCAAAGCGATTGAAGACTGATGTCTCAGAAATCAGATCTCCGTTGATGTGGGTATTTGAGCAGTTGTATAATGCTATGATGATTGAAATAGGCATGAAAGTATGGATGGAAGTGCAGTCTGGTGTGTACTACGAGTATCACCAGGAATGTGACCATGAGATTCAACACTGCTCAGTGTTTAGAAGCTTGGTACAGAAGATGATGGATAATAAAGAAATTGAGTTCTTCGAGAAAACAAGAGTGAAGAAGGAAGTGGATGTATGTACTTCCAAGTGTTCTGGAGTCAAATACGAAATTCACAAGCCTTTGGTTGTTTCTGTTAGACCCAAGGCCGGAAGCTCGTCAGATGTAAAGCCAGCAGTGACTCATAAGGTTGTGATTTCATCTCCCGTGCCGTTTGCTTTCAAGAGCACCCACAAAATTCCTTGGAATTATGCGGCCAATGTGACTATACCTGAAGAAGGAAAATCACATGAGGAGATAAAGTCACTAGACGAAATGAAGGCAGTGCTGGAAAAGAAGAAAGATGAACAGCCTGGTACAGAAACAGTGAACGAGGTGGGGCACTTTACCCGTAGCGGTAGATGCTATTCTTCTTCTAAAGTATCTAAGGAAGCGGAGAAGATTAAAGGAAATGTTGCGGCATTACCTGAGAAAATTTTTGGGGAAGAAACTGCTCTAAAAATAAATGAGTCGGTAACAGAAGAGCAAGCTCAAGAGTTTTTTAAATTTCTGAAGCACAATGAGTATAGTATAGTCGAGCAGTTGAAAAGGCAACATGCAATAATTTCTGTCCTGGAGTTGTTGCTAAGTTCTGAGGGGCACTGCAATGCTCTAATAAAGGTGCTCAATCAGACGTTCATGCCAAATGACATATTTGTGAATAAGCTGGACAGGATAGTGAATCATATTATTGCCGACAATTATATTACATTCACTGGTGACGAGATCCCTGAAGGGGGAATGGGATCCGTAAAGGCTTTATATATCACCACGCACTGCAAGGGCTATGTACTGCCAGGAGTTCTGATAGACAACGGTTCAACTCTAAATGTTCTGGCGATGGTAACTCTACAAAGGTTGCCAATTGATGATTCACACATGAAGGTATATAAGAACATTGTGAGGGCCTTCAACGGTACCACTCGTAATGCACTGGGGAAGATTGAGGTGTCATTGCTAATCGGGCCAGCAGTTTATAATGTAGATTTCATGGTGATGGACATCAAACCCACGTATAAATTGCTTATTGGGTAGACCTTGGATCCATTCAGTCGGTGCAGTCCCATCATCTCTGCATCCGAAGTTAAATTTTGTGATAGAAGGGAAACTAGTTAGTGTTGGAGCAGAGGAAGATATCATTGCTTCGGTAACCACTGATGCTCCATATATTAAAGCTAATGAAAATGCCCTCGAATGTTCCTTCAGAGCTTTGGAGTTTGTCAATACAACTTTTGTCGCTGAAGGTAAACCATTTCCTCGACCAAGGTTGTCGAATTGCACCAAGATGATTGTTCGTGAAATGCTCGGAAGAGGTGCAAGAACAGGAAAGGGACTGGGAAAGCATCTTCAAGGATGCCTACGTCCAAAGCCTATTATCATGAAAAAGGACAGCTTTGGACTTGGTTTCAAGCCCAATATACAAGAGAGGCTGAAGGATTTGAAAAGAAGGGAAGAGCAAAGGAGGGCCCATTTTTTTGGAACTAAAGCTCCTTACATACCCATAACCTCATTTGACCTGGCTAATACCTTCAAGTCACAAGGATTTGAAAACGTTGAGAAGTAACTCGAAGAGGTCAATCGTGAAACTGCAAAGTTACATGAGGCGGAAATTTTTGGTAATGACATGGAGGGGCTTTTTGTTAGAGGAATCTTTGAAGGGGCTCAACCTGGGAGATTTCTAGAGAAGATCCTTTCGTGCTTTCCTGGCGAAGTGCTTAGAAACTGGACAGCTGAGGAGCTTTCTCTAGTGTCTAAGAATAAAACAGAGTAAATGCCATGAACAACTATATACCTTTGCCCGCGGGTATAGGGAGTTATCTGTAAAGGGTCATCATATCAGTTCATTTTAATAAAGATGCTTTCATGTTGATTCACAAATGGCAAAAATGTTTCTTGTTTTTTTTGCATCCTTTCCAAAATGTATATTATTATTTTCTTTGCAGGTCTTCAATTATCGATTGCATGAATGATCCTAAACATAATCCTGGAATAGATCCTGAGCAGCTTGTGTGTCTAATAGAAGTTAATGAGGTTGGGGATGAAACAGAATGTGAAATCCCTGAAGAATTAATGAGGTTGGTGGAAAAAGAAGACAAGCAAATTCTACCTCATAAAGAGGAACTAGAGATCCTCAACTTGGGAACATATGAAATTAGGAGAGAGGTAAATATAGGGATTGCGTTCTCACCAAAAGCTAGATAAGGTTTGATTGATTTGTTACGAGAGTTCAAAGATGTCTTCGCCTGGTCATATCAATACATGCTAGGATTGAACACTAATATAGTGGTACACAAATTGCCCATAAGCGTAGAATGTAAACTGGTTTAGCATAAGCTTAGAAGATTGAGGCCAGAAATGGTACTAAAGATAAAAGAAGAGGTACAAAAACATATTGATGATGGTTTTCTCGGGGTATCTAAATATTTGGAATTAATGGCCAATATAGTCCATGTACCAAAGAAAGATGGGAAAGTATGCATGTGCGTGGATTACAGAGATTTGAATAGAGCCAGCCCGAAGGATAATTTTCCCTTGCCTCACATAGATATCCTAGTTGATAATACATTAGGGCATTCATAGTTCTCCTTCATGGATGGATTCTCAGGGTATAACCAGATAAGGATGAACCCAGAGGACACGGTCAAGACGATATTCATAACCTTGTAGGGCACGTATCGTTATAAAGTAATGCCTTTTGGACTAAAGAACATCGGGGCAACTTATCAGCGAGCAATGGTTACCCTGTTCCATGACATGATGCACAAAGAAGTTGAGGTGTACGTAGATGACATGATCGCTAAGTCTCAGACCGAAGAGGAGCATATTCAGAACTTGAAGAAGTTGTTTTTGAGGTTGAAGAAGTACCAGTTGAAACTCAATCCCAATAAAAGTACTTTTGGAGTGACTTCAGGAAAGCTCCTAGGATTCGTTGTTAGAAGAAAAGGAATTGAAATAGATCCGAATAAGATGAAGGCAATTCAAAACTTGTCGCCACCCAGTTCATAAAAAGAAGTTCGTGGATTCCTCAAGAGGTTGAATTATGTTTCTCGGTTCATTTCTTAGTTAACCGGTAAATGTAATCCAATCTTCAGATTGCTTAAAAAGAATAATCCAGGAGAATGGAACGAAGAATGCCAAGAAACGTTTGACAAAATCAAGAAATATCATACGAATGCTCCGATACTAGTTGCACTAGTTCTTGGCCGACCATTCATCCTTTATCTAACAGTTTATGAAAACTCAATGGGATGTGTGTTTGGGCAACATGATGACACATGAAAGAAAGAAAGAGTTATTTACTACTTGAGCAAAAAGTTTACAGAGTGTGAAGTACGATACCCACCAATTCAAAAGTTATGATGTGCTTTAATTTTGGTAACTCGTAGACTCAGACAATACATGTTATGCACACTACTTGGTTAATTTCTCGCCTTGATCCATTAAAGTTTATGATGGAAGTGCCAACATTAATTGGGAGATTGGCACGTTGTCGAATGTTGCTATCAAAATTTGACATTATATATGTGAGCCAAAAAGCAATAAAAGAAAGTGCTATAGCAGACTTCCTAGCAAGCCATGCTTCGGAAGATTATGAGCCTCTGGACTTTGATTTCTCATATGAGGATGAGATGAATATCTCAATGAAAGAAAATGGAATCTCAGATAATGGAACCTGGAAAGTGTATTTCGACGAAGCATCCAACGCCCTAGGACGTGGAATTGGAGCAGTATTGATTTCTCCAAACCATGTACACTATCCTTTCACAAGAAAGCTAGAGTTTCTTTGTACTAATAACATGGTAGAATATGAGGCTTGTGTCATAGGCTTGCGGGATACTATTGAAAGAAAGATAGAGGTTTTGAATGTATATGGGGATTCAGCCTTGGTTATTTACCAGCTTCGTGGAGAGTGGGGAAAAAAGGATGTAAAGTTGATCGAGTATCGAAAATTGATCATGGTGTCGATAAAAGAGTTTGAATAAAAATTACTTTTACATACATCCCCAAGGAAGATAATCAAATGGCGAATGCCTTAGCTACATTGACTTCAGTATTCTTAGCAAATAAACCAGAAGACATGATGCCAATTCGAATGCAGAGTTATGAGATCTATGCTCACTATTGTAGTATAGAAAATGAGGTAGATAAAAATCCTTGCTATTTTGATATCTTGCAGTACATTAAATTTCAGACCTATCCCCTTGAGGCAAATGATAATGACAAAAGAACTATTAGAAGGATGGGTTCAAGATATGTGCTCGATGAAGAGATCCTATACAAAAAGGGGAAAAAGATCACGTCTTATTAAGATGTGTTAATGCCAGTGAAGCAAGAAATATTATGACAGAAGTGCATGATGGAATATGTGGTACACATGCAAATGGATTTTCGATAGCCAGAAAGATCATGAGATATGAGTATTATTGGGCAACCATGGAAGGAGATTGTATTGAATATGCCAAGAAATGTCACAAATGCCAGATATATGCTGACAAGATTAATTCCTCGCCAATACCTCTTCATACGATGAATTCACCTTGGCCTTTTGTTGTATGGGCATGGATGTTATTGGGCAGATTCACCCAAAGTCTTCTAACGGACATCGTTTCATCCTTGTAGCCATTGATTACTTCACCAAATGAGTAGAAGTAGCTTCTTATGCCAATATCACGAGAACAACAGTCAGCAAGTTTTTAAAGAAAGAGATAATTTGCCCATATGGATTACCAGAAAGAATTGTTACTGATAATGCCACCAATTTCAACAACAAGGTAATAGCAGAAGTGTGTGAGCAGTTCAAAATTATGTATCACAGTTCTGTGACTTACCACCCTAAGATGAATGGGGCAGTGGAGGCGGCAAACAAAAACATCAAGAAAATCATATCGAAAACGACAGAAACCTACATAGATTGGCATGAGAAGCTACCCTTTGCATTGTTCGCGTATCGAACTTCGATACGAACCTCAACTGGGCAGCCCCTTAGTTTTTGGTCTATGGGACTATATGAAAAGCTTAGTTTAAGCTTGAATATGAAAATTGCGTAAATAATCTAATGAGTTCGAGTAATTCACTTGTAAACGATAAGAGAATTTATGCTTAAATCTAGAAAATGATATTATTAAAATAATCATAAGTCTCAAATAAAAAAAGTAGAACAAACATGAAAATACAACAATAAATGTATAAATTTGTTTTTTTAATATTATAACTTCATTAAAAAGATATTTAGTGTTCAAAAGAGAGTTTGTTTATTTTGAGCCATAAAAACGAAATATTATCCAAGAAATAGAGGTCATTTTTGTCTTCATATAACACAAATAAACATATTTGATTAGAAAATGGAAATGTTTTGTAGAAAATAAAACGAAAATATATAGAAATTTAAAATTTTTAGGGTTTAGTTTTGATACACATGTCGTGTAAAATTTATTTTACACAAGCTTGAATATTTATATCATAAACCCAAATCATAAATTACTAAACTTACACCCTAATAAACTAAACATTAAACCCTAAATTATAAACACTAAGGTTGAATTATAAATCCTAAAACCTAAACTCCTAAAATAAACCCTAAACTAAACTCTTAACCCCTAAAACTAAAAGACTTGTGTAAATTAAAGTTTGCACAGACTGTGTATTGAAATTTTTCTCATTCTTTTTATTGTTTTCACTAAAAAATATTTTGTAAAATTAAAAAATGAAAATAAATTTTAAACTTAATAAATATTAACTCGAGTTTAAATTCATATAAACACACAAAAAAATTCTCTTAACCATTTTTAATATAAAACCTTAGACCCAAGCCTTGATTCAAATTCTTATAAGTGTATAATTTTTTTTATTTATCATTTTATTATAAGAAAATAATTAACCAAACACATTTTTATAGTATTTTTTTTAATGAATAAGGGATGAGCACACACAGCTCAGGGATATCTACATGCATGAGATGAGGAGGACATAGATCCAAGGCGGAGGACTATTAAAATGAAGAACCTCTAGGCTCCTAGTCGAGGCGAGCTTGTGAGTGCATTGGCCAACTGAGTACGACCTCGGAGAATATGTTGCATGCGAACACCCCAACCACGTCGATTTAATTCATTAAAATGCATCACCAAAGAAGAAGAACCATGCGAAACTAAATTCAATTTAAGTACTCGAAAAGCATTCATGTTATCCAATTCTGATATGATATTGCGATACCCCAAATCCCATACATAAACGAGGCTACTGTATGTCTGTAAAACCGAACAAACTCTAATAAATTTTGAAAACCCGCCTTTCCAGTTTCTACTGCGATCCCACAGTGCGCCACCACAAAATGAGACGCCATTCATTTTTCTCATTGCACCATCTGTGTTAAGTTTGATCCAACCCTCCACCAGTGGTGTCCAACAAGCCACACCACTATTTATAGATTCACGAGCAACAGTGTTTGCTGTAGCAGATTCCAACTGCAATTTTCGACTACGCTCAAGAATGGAGCCCCAACCGTCCAATGGATTTGCAAACGTCATAGAATTTCTATGAAGCCAGATATTTCAGACGATTGCACCAAACAAGAGATATCAGTCCATAACGAACTCCGATAAACGCTCAAGCTTAATCTAAGAGGACCACGTCAAAACCACAATAGGACACATTCTGAGAACAGGACTAACAGCTTCAACTTCAACTTCCCCTTGGCACATCGGACATCGGTCATCAAAAACAAATTATTATTATTATTATTATTATTATTATTATTATTATTATTATTATTATTATTATTATTATTAACCAAACATGTTCTTTTTTCCCAAAAAGTACGCAATTAAAACAGAAAATGTTTTCGAAAACCAAACTGAAGCCATGTTTCTCCAATTTAGTTTATACTTAATAAAAAAGAATACCACAACAAACAGAGTTGCTTGAGGTTATTCAATGGCTAGAGCAACTGCAATATACTATATATCTTGGGTCCTCAGTTCTCACTTCACTCGAAGAGAAATGTAAAGACAGTTAGAGTTACCCTTCAACATTTGGAAGTTAACACTAAGCAATAACGGACGAATTGAAATTAAAAACCCCATGGCCCATCGCCTCCCGCAGCCACTCCCTGCTACTCTACACTCACAGCAACTCAAAACTAAAAAATTAAAATGTTTCAAGGACTCAATTTAAACATTCTTCCAAGAAATTTTAAAAAAAAATCCTCTGAAATCTCTAATTGTAACTGTTTCTCGATACGGCCGACATTACCGACTAAGAACCCGAGTTTGTAGAGCCCAGAGTGGTTAACACGAGCTTACCATATAGGCAGCTCATAAATATTGCAGCCGCCTAAACACATCATCACAAAAGTGTCTTGGATACGATACAAATACGTATACATTTCTTTAATCATTGTGTTGGAATTCAAGATCAAGTTTCCTCTTCAGATGAGATCTGTCAGCACTGCATAACAACACAGTTAAAGAATCAGGTCAGTATTTTTTTTGACACATAATTCAGAACAAATCCAAGATATCCTGACATATGTAATACCATGTTGGATTTCGAATCTAAAGGATAACCTTAGATGAAGACTTAATAACAGTAGAGGCCTGATTTAATTTCTTTAACCCAATTGGACAGGCCACGATATATTATGTCTAAAGCTTAATCCAAAAACAACTCCAACTAAAATTAATGCTACAAGGTTCAAAAATCCATTTTCAAGTTGAACTGCAATTGGTTGCACATTTGAATCAATCTACATGCATTTGAGGAAATTATTGAGGATGAAAACCCATCATGAAATTACCACAAAATAGCTATTGTCTTACCTGTTAATTGTCGGTCTACTCAGAGGTTTTGACCCAAAGATTGAAAAATCTACAGACATTGGCACCTGTTCACTCTTTCCTGCATGGTCACCAGTTGCCGGTCTAACTTCTCCAACATGCTCATCAATCTTCTCCAGTTGGTTGGAATCACGATCTGGCATTACTCTCCTTAATTTTCGAGGTGGAGAAAGCACGGTGGGACCATCCTGGGGATTAACATCTGATGGACGTGATTTAGGAGTAGGTCTAGGGAGCTTAGCTGGATCTGTAGGTAGAGGTGCAGATGAAAAGTACCTGAACAAAACAACAAACATGAGAGCCAAGATCCAAAATTTCATTTTGCTTTAATTAAAAGGTTCCAAATACCTGTGCTCTAATGCTTGCTGGGTTGTAATCCTAGCTTTTGGGTCATAAGTAAACATTTTTGATAACAGATCTAAAGCATCATCACTGGCCATCGGAAACAACGAACGTAAAGGTGGTGCAGGAACATATTGGTATTCTACATAATCAGGCAGGTATACCATATCTGGCCACTGAGAGGGTGTTGGCGTCCCAAAAGCTGCAAAGACCTTTCCTAACTGATCAATGTCACTTGAACCCTATTAAATGTTAAACATTGTACCAAAGAAAATGAGAAAATATACCAGGAGTGGAATTTCAAATTGACGACACAGGTACATAATAGAAAAAAGGAAAACGGAAATGAACAAACATATGAGCTTGTTAAAACCTATGTTTTGCAGATTCAGAGGTGAGTTTTGGATATGGGTATGTGTTCAATATGTGTATGCTCAATTTCTCCATACATTTGGATGGATCATACCCCAATACCCATATCTAATATGTGTTGGACACAGGTAGTTCAAAAAAATGAAAGTCTAAGTAACATAGGTCAAATGACTACCTAAATATCTTTTTCACATGTTACAATGATAATAAGTTCAAGTAAAACTAATGGAAAATAGTCAGCATTGTGATAATCCATAGTAACACCAAACTGCAAAGGGGAAGCAGAAAGTACTAAATTGAGAAAATGAAAAACCACTTCAAACCACAATGTTTGGATTGGTTTCAGTTCAGTTATCGTTGGATTCAGTTTGGTTATAATGAAATACATTTGGTTCAATTTTCAGTTCAAAAATAAAAAACCATAATTATTTGAATTTTGAACTGAATCAAATCCTATTTTATTTAATTCTAATTAGTTTCTAGTTCTTTTATAATATTAAAATATTTACTTTATTTCTAAATTATTAAACACTTGTTAAAATAATAGATTTTAAAAAAAGATCAACTAAAACCTATGGAATTTGGTTCAAGTCGGTTCAGGTTGGTTTGGTTAGATGTGGCATTTGGTTTGGTTTGTGCACATTAACTGTATCTTTTTTCCAAAACCGAGCCATAACCAAATCACTATCACCCCCATCTCTAACATTAGCTAAAGATAAGACCAATCAGATTAAAAATAAAAGGTGTCAGAACTATGCATACCAACAAAATTTCTGATGGATATCTCACAAGCTAGGACAGAAGTATCGCATGCAAGACCAAGAATTTTTGCTTCATAATACTAAAACCAAATGCTTATCAAGCATAGCCAAGCTACCAACAATCAGTTTTAAAAGGATCTAATTAATGATCAATAAGATTTGACAAACCAAGCTACCTACATATCTCACAAGCTAGGACAGGAATATCACATGCATTCCATACAATGATTCACATTTTTTACAAGTTTGAAACATATCATTGTCATCATTAAACAGTCTGCAATACTTTTTTTATCTGCTGGAGTGTCAATAGAGCATTGCACCAGGTGCCCTTCTAATCTGATCCTTATTCGAATAAGACCATGAAAAATCCTAAGAAACTGAACAAGTGAACATTCTCTAGGGAACTAAAAAGAAAATTAAGTCACCCAGTCGAACAAAAACCACGTAAAAAACAAGGTGTAAGTGGCCATATTTTTCAGCAGTATATGTAACAACTCATCAAGTTGCTTAATGATGGTGAGGATAGTTTTAGGCTTTTAGCAAGGCCGCGTGGTAAAAGAAGAAAGCTGAAAAATGAGATTCAATCATCACACGCCACCATTTAATTTTAAAACAAAAGAAACCCACATATAATACAGCAGGAATATAAAGAACTTAATCTATAAATTGATATCATATAAATATCAAAACAAGTTAAATCTAACACTTAAGAACTTTGACTGTATGTTAGGTTCACCTGCAGAAATGGTCGTCGGAGGAGAAGTTCAGCAAATATACAGGCAGCAGCCCAAACATCCACACCAGCACCATATTGCTTGGTACCAAAAAGTAACTCAGGAGCTCTGTACCATCGAGCAAAGACCTATTTATAGTTCCATGGACTTACAAGTAAGTTAAATCCAAAAGGATGTATACATTTACAGCTTCCAATTGAAAGGTGAGAAAAACAAATCAGAAGAAAATTATTCAGAACCAACTGCAAAATCAATAACTTTTCAAAGAGAAGTCAATATCCATGCAAATAAATCAAAAGGGCAGGTTTCTAAGTAAAAAAAATATGCCGTACCAAGAAAAGAAAAGAAAAATAGATGGGACAAGTACAACGAATCTTGTTGATCCTATAGGTGTGTCTCTCCACAAAATCAACTACATTGGCAGTTTTGCTTTAAATTCCTATGATAATGACAGTAAAAGCTGATGATTCGACAGAATAATGGATATAACACAGGATATCAATGATATTTACTACAACATGCATGTTTTTGTGTACAAAACCTAGTTCCGGCATAACTAATCAAGCCAAAATGTAGAAAGCAAGAAGTTAAAACTGAAAACAATAACAGATATAAACCCAGTTTTTAAACTTATCCCACAGGAACATAGAGATCGCAGAAAAGGGAGTTGTGGCTGTGAGGATTATCTCTGAAAGGTTAGGAAGTTAGAACTGCCACTACGTACTCTTATTCCTAGCAGAAAATACTGATTCAAGATACAACAGATTTTATAAAATTATGGGGAGTAAAAAGATGTTATTCAACGCATCAATTAGTCAGTGTACTGATAAAATTGAAAACACCACTTAACAGCTATAAGCTTACCTGGTGAGTAAACCTCCGATCTGGGCTGCCAAATATGCGTGCTAAACCAAAATCTGCAAGTTTAAGTTGGCCATTGGATCCTATTAGCAAATTATTTGGCTTCATATCCCTGTAAGGCAAAATAACAAGTAGCAAATTAGGAAGCAGCAACCACACAAAACTAGGCTAAGGGCAAATGGAAACAAGACCTGTGTAAAACCCATTTCTTGTGGCAAAAAGCAAGCCCTTTCAAAGTCATCTGAATGTAGGATTTGATATCAGCTGGTGAGAGGAATATATTCCGATCTCGAATAACAGCTTCAAGGTCGGTCTCCATAAACTCAAACACAAGATGCAAATTACCCTTGTGCGGGAATGCATCTGTTAACTCAATTATATTTGGATCTTTAAGCTCCTTAAGAAGTTTAATTTCTCTGAGTGCAGTAAAATTCACCCCTTCTTTTTGCTTCCCAAGCCGAATTTTCTTAATGGCAACTGTCTGTCCTGTCTGCAATGGACGAAACAGGCAAAAAATTGCACTTATAACAGTTGAATAAATTATTTTAGTTTTATACACAAGTACATAATAATTTGGTTGAATTAGATTTCGTTTTCTCTTTCTTTTTTTCTTTTTCTTTTTGGTGCAGAGGCAAAATAGCAAAATCCCCATCTAAAGTAAGCCTATAATCCTTTTCCGATTACTTCACTCAGTTAAGTGACAAATTTTTTTATTAACAAAAATTGATAGCAAATAAACTGAATTATTTGATCCTCACAGTTTGCCTAGTAGAGAAAAAGGAGAATTGTGCATTTCACTTATACTATCAAAAACCTAATTGTTCTATTTCCGAATTCAGTTTCAAAAGCTAATTTTCTTTCAACAAAAAGATAATATAAATGAAGAAAGAAAGATATTTAGGGTTAGGGTTTATGGTTACCTCAGTGTCGATGGCTTTGTAGACAACACCATAAGTACCTTCACCAAGAACCTCGCGCTTCAAATACCTATCCGCCACTTTCTTTGACGGATCCGATTCTGCCATTATTTCCCCTTTCCTTTCCTTTCCTTTTCTTTATGTATTTATTCAAAAAAAAATTAATCAATCAGAATTGTCACAACGCATTACTTGTAATTTTCTCCAATCTTTACCATTTCAGACCTTAAAACCAAACTTCAAACCCCAAAGAAAAGAAGAACAAATAAAAGGTGAGCAACTTGTTTCGAGCTCTCAACTCTGAATGAGAAAAGGGAAGGAAGTAATGTGAAATCGGGCGAAGTAAGAGAGATTGGTAAACAAAAAAAATAGCAGATGAATTTAGAAGCAAAGATCAATTTAATTGAAAATTACTACTAAAAGAAATAAGTATTTAATTTAAAAAGAAAAAGAAAAAGAAAACATAATCCTGGACTGGACGAAGGTACTGTAATGGGGAAGAAAAACATTGGTGAGCCTCCATATCAGCTGCGCAAGAAGGGAGTAATATAGCATAGGGGAATTATTCTTAGGAAACACTAAAATATCATAAGAAAAATAAAATAAAATTATTCATTCTTTTATCCAAGTATTGTTTCTTTTCTCAAAATGTTGGTTTGTGAAATTTTATTTTTTTCTATGCAAAACGATTTAAGGTTGAATTTGAAATTTAATTTAATTTGAATTAAAAATGATACTTTGTTAGTATATTACAAAGTTATTCAATGTGAATTAAATATTTTAAATGTGTTTTTAATAGTAAATAATCTCGTCACAATTCACAACTTAGCTTTTTTGTTTATCAACGAAAATATTAATCCTGTGCTGGTTGGTAGTCTTCTATAATTGTTTTAATTTTAGTTTCTGATAAGAATTTTATCTATCTTAAATTCATCATTTTATGCACAACTAAACCATCTTTTTAACATAATTCCAAGTTACTTTTTATATTTGGTATGTATTTTATTACATATTTCTATATTTTCAATAAAATCCAACTTTTAATTTCAAAAATAATGAATATAAAATATGTTCTTATATGTAATTACATATTAAAAAAATTATTTTTTAAAATCTAATTAATATCAACAAATATCAAATATTAATAACTAATAAAATATTAAAACAAATATTGATAAAAAAAAGCCTTCCAAGTTGAGATTACAGTTTAAGATTTGATGTTAATTTTTAACCTCTACAAATTTATGGTTGTTCAAACGCTTGATTTTGGTTGTTGTTTTTTTTTTCGAGTTTTTTACAAGTTGTAAAACTAAAATTGATTTTGATATAACAATTTATCTTATGGACTAAATTGTAAATCAATAAATTTTTAAGTATTTTCAAAGACTCACAAATTGACAAGTCATTTTGAACCAAATACTATTTCAAGTCAAAACACATTAAAATTGTTCAAATTTTCTAAGTGTTTTCAAGCCAAAAAACAACAAAATGCCCAAGCGTATCGATACCCTTAGGCGTATCGATACGGTTTTTCAACATTGAAATTTTAATCGTTCATAGCGTACCGATACGGTCTAACCCCGTATCGATATGATATTCATCTGGGCAAGAATGTAAGATATAGCGTATCGATACTCATTGGGACAGTATCGATACGGTTTTCAGAGAAAAACATTTTTAAATGCTATAGCGTACCGATACGATCTTATACCGTATCGATACGATATGCTGACCTTTACAAAATCTTTTCATTTATTATTCGAACGTTAGCTTGTCGGTTATTGAAATCCAAAATTTCAAATGATCGTTGAACCATACTGATACGCTAAGGAAGCATACCGATACGCCCTTTACCAAGAAATAATTTCAGGATTCCAGTGAGCAAAAATCATATCGATACGGCTTATCGTATCGATACACCCCTTAATACCGTACCGATACGCCCTTTAAGCATATCGATACACCCTGATTTTCAATCACAACAGCTCTTTCTTCTTTGAGACAGGTACTGATACGCCCACGAACCGTACCAATGCGATAGGTTGTTGATGAGCATTTATTGAGGGAAATTGCAGCCCAACAGCTAGATTAATGACCTCAACCACCCAAACGGCTAGAAATCAATGCAAGGGTATAAAAACAAATCTCAAATGCTACAGCAACAACCATTGAGCCTTCAAGCAACATCAAAGCATTCAAATCCAAACCTTGAGCATTTTAGAGTCAAATCTTTGTACCCAACTCAATTGAGTCTTTCATTGTAAATTTTATTGAGAGCTTGGGGTGTGATTAAATTGTATTTGGGTAAACATCAACCTTTGAGAGGTAATTGTAAGGTTTACCAAACTTATTCTTTATAAAGAGAGTTGAATTAAGCTTTGGGTAGAAAGCTTAATCAGTCTTGTAAGGTTTCCTCCTCATCCAATAAAAGGGGAAGAATCTATTAGTGGATTGATTGAAAATCCTTAGTGGGAGCTAAGGTAGTGGAGGTGGAGTTCATTTAGGAACTTGAACCACTATAAATTGCCTTGTGTCCAATTTTTCATTCATCCATTTTCTCCCTTCAAATTTAATCGCCAATTCACCCCCTCTTGGCCATTTGCAATCAATTGATAAACTCAACAATTGGTATCAGAGCCACACTCATTGGAAGGATTACAGCCCTCTTGAGTCGATTCTAGGAGAGTTTGATCAATAACAAATTGAAGCAATGACATCCACCTCCGGTTCCAACCTCTATGAGTCTCAATCCACCACCAAACTACCATTCTTCAATGAGGATAACTACTCATATTGGAGGAATCAGATGTGACTTTTCATCAAATCCAACGACTACATGGTATGGGATGTGGTAGAAGACAGGCCAAGCATTCCTATGAAGAGAGATGGTGAAGGAAGATTAATTCCAAAGATCAAAACCGAGATGACCGACGAAGATAGAAGACGATTGCAAGTTATTGATAAAGCATTGCATGTGATCTTTTGTGCTCTCGGTCACGATATCTATTCAAAGGTGTCTTCAATCGAAAGCGCCAAGGAAGTTTGGGATACCCTCGAGACCACATATGAAGGAACTAGCGATGTTAAAGAGACGAAGATCGGGTTGCTCAATTTAAGTTATGAAAATTTCAAGATGGAACCCGATGAAAGTGCCTCTAAGATGTTTGATCGGTTTTCGGTCATCGTCAACGGACTAAAGGGATTCGGTGAAGTCATTCCCGAAGATAAGCTAGTTCGAAAGTTACTATATTCCCTTCCGGAATCTTGGGATGGAAAAAAACGACCATCGTCGAAGCTAGAGATTTGAAAACTCTCAAGCTTGATGCCATTGTTGGATCTCTACTCACTCATGAAATCATGAAACAATGGGGAAGAAGAGAAGAAGAAAGAAGAGAAGAAAGAGGTTGAAAAGAAGAAGATTGGAACCGCACTTAAAGCTTCATACAACGATAGTGATTCTAGTGAAGAGGAAGATGAGGAGATGGCCATGTTGGCCAAAATATTCACATGATTCATGAAGTCCAATCGAGGAAGAAAATTCAATAGAAAAGAGGACTTCAAGAACAGGAGTAAAGAAGAAAATAATAACCAAATCATTTGTTATGAGTGCAAGAAGACTGGCCATATCCGATCTGAGTGCCCTCAATTGAGAAAGAAAAGCTTTGGGAAGAAGAACAAACTCAAAGCTCAAGTGGCAACTTAGAGTAACTTGGAGTAATCCGAAGAGTAGAAGGAAGTGGCCAACCTTTGTCTCGTGACATTTGAGGAAGAACCAATGGTAAACTCTAACTCATCATCTCTTACTTACAATGAATTATATGATGCCTATAATGAGTTACAAGATGTTTATGATGAGTTGGTTAAAAAATACAAAGAGTCTATTTTGAAAAATAAGAAAAACATTTCCGATTTGAAAAATCAAAATGGGTCTCTTTCAAAAACCAATTTCGAATTGGAAAAGAAGGTTTCGTATTTGATTAATCTTTCAAATGATCTTAAGAAAAAAAACATTGATTTAGAAATATTTCTTTCCGATTTTCAAGATTATCACACCAAGGAGGTGGATATCTTAAAACTTCTCTTACTATTGGGAAAAATAATTTTAAAAAGGGAAATTCTTCTAAAACCTAATATGTAAAGAGAAAACCTTTTTACCCCAACCAAAGAAGCTTTCAAAAACAATCTAAAGTAAAAAGAATTAGGAGTGTATGGGTTCCTAAGGAACTCATTGTTTCTAATAATGTAAATGCTATTGCTTCTTGGATTCCTAAGGGAACCAAGCTTTTGGGAGCTAACACTTATGGACCCAAAATGATTTAGGTACCAAAATCAAATAACTAATCTTTGTTTGTAGGGGGAGCATTGTTACAAGGCCAAAGCTTCAAGTCAAAACACATAGCACCTTGATAGTGGATGCTCAAGACACATGACCGGAGACAAGAGTAGATTCAGGGAGCTCAAGCCAAAGCATGGTGGAGCAGTGACATTTGGTGACAACTCCAAAGGCCATATTGAGGCTATTGGCTCCATTGGTAATCTCTCAACCGTACTCATTAAAGATGTATTGCTTGTCAATGGTCTAAAACACAATTTGTTGAGCATTAGTCAATTGTGTGATAAAGGTTTTAATGTTTTCTTTGATCAAAGTGGTTGTAAAATAATGAACATTAAAACAAATCAATTGATGCTCATAGGGCACAAGATAGACAATATCTATATGGTGCACTTAGATTAAATAAAAACATCCAATGCATGCTTAGTTGCATACGATGAACATGGTTCATGGCTTTGGCATAGGAAATTAGGGCATGCTAGCATAAGTGTTTTAGATAAATTAGTCTCCCTTAATTTAGTTAGAGATTTACCCAAACTTAAGTTCTTTAATGATAAAATATGTGATGCATGCTCTAAGGGTAAACAACATAGAACTTCATTTAAATATATTAATGATGTTTCTACTAGTAGATGCTTACAATTGATTCATATGAATCTTTTTGGGCCAATTAGAACTATGAGCTTGGGTGGTAAATCATATGCTTTTGTGCTTGTAGATGACTATTCTAGGTTTACTTGGGTTCTATTCTTAAGTACAAAAGATGAGGCTTTAGAAAAATTCATCACATTTTCTAAAATAACCCAAAATGATCTTGAGCTTAAAATTACTCACATTAGAAGTGATCATGGAACTGAGTTTCAAAACTTGGGTTTTGAAGAATTTTTAAATGAAAATGGGATTAGCCATAATTTTTCTGCACCTCGCACTCCTCAACAAAATGGGGTAGTTGAGAGGAAAAATTGAACTTTAGAAGAAATGGCTAGAACCATGCTTTGTGAAAATAATTTACCTAAATATTTTTGGGCGAAAGCCACAAATACCGCTTGCTACATTATAAATCGAGTAATGATTAGGCCTATTTTAAAGAAAACACCATATGAGATTTTAAAATCTAAGAAGCCTAACATTAGTTATTTTCATCCATTTGGTTGCAAGTGTTTTGTTTTAAAAAATGGTAAAGACAACTTAGGTAAATTTGATGCTAAAAGTGATGAAGCTATTTTCTTAGGATATTCTTTAAACTCTAAAGTCTATCGTGTATTTAATAAGAGAACTTTGGTAGTAGAAGAGTCTATGCATGTTGTTTTCGATGATAACCTCCTTCCGAGGAAGGATTCTTGTGATGATGATGATGTAGGAATCATTGAAGTCGTTGATGAAGAACAATCATCAAAGGTGGATGAGATTCAAACCAAAGAAGAGGAACCACGAGATCCACCTCTTGAAGCCTTAAGGGATTTGGCTCTTGAAGAAAAGAAGGTCACCTACCCAAGGGAGTTCAACTATGTCAAGAGTGGTGAAATATTGGGTGATCCATCCAAGGGGGTAATCACCCGCTCTTCTCTTAAATTAATGAACCATGATGCATTTATTTTATGCATGGAGCCTAAAAATATCAAAGAAGCATTAAAAGATGATTTTTGGATTTTGGTCATGCAAGAAAAACTTAATCAATTTGAGAGAAGTAAAGTAAGGGCATTAGTTGATAGGTCTAGTAATCAATATGCTATAGGAACTAAATGAGTCTTTAGGAATAAACTAGATGAGAGTGGTAGCATAGTGAGAAACAAGGCTAGGCTTGTTGCTCAAGGTTACACTCAAGAAGAGGGAATTGATTTTGATGAAACATATGCACCCGTAGCTAGAATGGAAGCTATTATGATGCTTCTAGCATTTGTATGTTACCATGATTTCAAGCTTTTTCAAATGGATGTAAAAAGTTCTTTTCTAAATGGTTTTATAAATGAAGAAGTGTATGTTAAACAACCACCGGGTTTTGAAGATCCTAAATTTCCAAATCATGTTTTTAAATTAACCAAAGCTCTTTATGGTTTAAAATAGGCTCTTAGAGCTTGGTATGAAAGGCTTTCAAACTTTATGATTGAAAAAGGTTTTGAAAAAGGCAAGGTGGATACTACACTTTTCATAAAAAAGATATTGTAATGACATCTTAGTAGTACAAATTTATGTTGATGATATCATTTTTGGTTCTACTAATGAATGTTATTGCAAAGAAGTTTCTAAGCTAAAGCAAGGTGTGTTCGAGATAAGCATGATGGGGGAGCTCTCATTCTTTTTGGGGCTCCAAATCAAACAAAGAAAGGATGACACCTTCATCAATCAAGCAAAGTACATGAATGAAATGCTCAAGAAGTTCGTCTTGAAGAATGTGAAGCCTTAAGCCACTCCTATGAGCTCTTCTATAAAGCTTGACAAAGATTAAGGAGGTAAGTGTATCGATCCTAAGCTTTATAGATCTATGATAGGTTATTTGCTTTACCTTACCGCAAGTAGACCATATATTATGTTTAGTGTTTGCTTGTGTGCTAGGTTCCAAGCTAGTCATAGAGAATTACACTTAGTAGCCATTAAGAGAATCTTTAGATACCTTAGAGACACACCTAACTTAGGTCTTTGGTATCATAAGGATTCTTCCTTTAACCTTCATGCTTATTCGGATGCGGATTATGGGGAGGCAAGATAGATAGGAAAAGTATCTCCAGAACATGTCAATTCTTAGGTAGTATGATCGTATCTTGGTTCTCTAAGAAACAAAATAGAGTAACCTTATCTACCACCGAAGCGGAGTACATATCCTTAGGGAGTTGTTGTACTTAAGTCCTTTGGATGAAGCAACAACTCTTAGATTATGGTATTCAAGTAGATGCAATACTCATTAGGTGTGACAACACTAGTGTCATTTATCTCACTAAGAATCTCATCCAACACTCTAGAACCAAACATATAGAAATTAGACATAATTTCATTAGAGACCATGTTTTGAAAAATGATGTAGTTATAGAATATGTTGATACCTTGAACCAATTAGCGGATATATTTACCAAACCTTTAGATAAAGAGCGTTTTTGGACCCTTAGGAGAGAGTTAGATTTAACTAGCATTTCTTGACCCTTTTAGGTCCCAAATGATCAAAAAAATTGCTTGAAATTGGTTGATATTCATGCTTATGTTAATTTGCATCATTTTACTTCTATACATGTTGCTAGGGGAGTATGCATTAATGTTAGTCATTAAATCTTGCTCATTTGTCATTCACATGCATTTAGGGACGTTTAAAGTTGATTTTTGGACTTGAAACTGTCCAAAATGCACTTTATGGTAATGGCGTATGGATACGACCCATAAGCGTATCGATACGGGTTTGTTAATGGGAGTGATACAGGTCTAATAGTATCGATATGGTCACGCATATCGATATAGTGTTATAAAATGACTTAAAAATTAGGGTAAGGCGTATCGATATGCTCTACAAGCGTACCGATACAGTATCGGCAGGGAGGTTAAATCGGCCCTTTAATAACATAACACACTTTAATTAAAACTCTCCCATTTCCCCCTCAAAACCTAGCCGAATTTACCTATAAAAACCCCCCTCAATCTCTTCAATTCTTCACATCAAACCTAAAATTTATTGAGGGTTTTTCATCAACACATCAAAGCCAAGGTTTGTTAGCAATCTTGTACATTCTCATCACCCCATTTATCTATTCTCATAACTCAAGGTATAAACCTTTTTTTCCTTTTTTTCTTCTTAATTTTCGTTTAATTTTATTATTTGTTCTCAATTAATTTTTGTATAAAACATATACATATGGTATGGGTTTTCAAGTTTTTACAAAAACTCTTCAAAATTCGAAAAAAAATTATTCAAATATAATTTTATACCGTATATTTTTATAAATTGTTTTTCAAAAAAAATCACCAAAATTTTCTTTTATACTTGTATATATTTTTAACCTAAAAAATAATTTTTTCAATACCTTGAATTAATGGAATTTATTGTTTGATTGAATGAGATGATAATTGCATACATATTCGATTTGTTTTGATGTCGTTTTCAGGATTATGGCACCCAAAAAGCGAGTGAGACGATATTTAGGCTCTTCATCTTCTGATCTTGTCGAGGACGATGATGGTAATCCTAAACCTAACCTCCCTTACATAATCCAAAATAGTTTTCCACACCCTTTGGACTTGTCACGTTATAAACTATTCCAAGGATTTACTCTTAGGAAAGAACGTGTCGTGTCAATCCCATTTTAGAACTCTGAACATTTTAAATTTGAAGATCTTCCTTTGTTTCGAAGATGGAAACTTATGAACTTTTTGAGCCTAACTCCTATTTTATATCAAAATTTGGTCATAGTTTTCTTTTCAAATGTCAAATGCATTCATGATGCTAATAGAGAACATGTTGTTGCCATTGAATCTCATCTTATGGGCACAACTTTTAGAATTGATCAAGATGTTCTTTGTCAAGCTTTTGGTTTTGAAAATGTCAAATGTCAAATGCATTCATGAACCTAATAGAGGTCATGGTCCTCTTGGTTCTGTAACCCCCTCGTCCCGGTCCGGGCGTCCGACCAATTCGAGCGGGCTACACAGGAATAACCGAGGCGAAACTCGTTAAGGCTCCACTTCGGTTACCGACCCTAGAAAACTATTATATTTATTATTATCTTAGTTAGATGCTTTAATTTAACCTATGTGTGAAGCGACAGCGGAAACAAGGCTCACGAGAAGCCTAACAGCAAACATGGCCTAAGTCCAAACCTTGAGACCCTTTATAGATGTCAAAAAGCCCATTTTCATGCCTGTGTTTCGAAACAGACATCGCCCGTTTCGAAACACGGGCTCCAGTTTAAAAAGCCAGGCACCCGTACCGAAACGCATCCACCCCGTTTCGAAACAGGGTCCCATTTCGCCTAGGCATTCTGATACCCGTTTCGGAAAAGGCAATCACAGTAGCCAAAGTGTTTCGAAACTTGTATCGAAACAGGGGCTCACAGTAGCCAAACCGTACCGAAACGCGTACGGTACGAGGGCCCTGGAACCACACCCGTTCCGAAACACCTGCAGTCTGTGAATTCCCAAAATCAGTTTTAAACACCTCTAAATGATCCCAAACGCCCTTAATGACTCCATGAAGCATACACAACATACAAACACACTCTAGAGGCATGCACCCTATTGCCAACATACTCAAAACACATAAGGATACAAGATATGGGCATCCATATAAAAGATCATACACTTAAGCATTTAGGATAGGCAAGCTTTAACATGGTTTACAAGCAAGACGAGGCATTCAAAAGCCAAACCCACAACATGATAAAGAGGAGTCTAGCATGCTCCTAAGCAAACCAAAACCAACATACTTCAAAAGCTCAAAGCAACTAATACATCTCCCATTGCTTGACCATTACATCATATAACATAAAGTCCATACTTGAAAGATTCAAAAGCCCAACTAGCACACTTGGAGGCCCCCTTCTTGCACTAGCAACCCATGAACTACGGATCTGCATTGTCGAACAAAAGAGAGCGTAAGCATAAAGCTTAGTGAGGGTAAGCTCATTAAAACAAACCTCGACAATGCAGGGTCCAAGCACGAGCACAACCAAGGTAGAATGCATGATCTTACCTTTGATCCACATGAGCTAAAATACACATGATGCATGAACATATAATCAATATTATGCCATGCTCATTGAGTCCATAACCACATCATATGCAAGCACATATATCCATCCATAAAGGAATCACTTTTCATATCATATTGGCTCACATATAATCACATATTGGCACCTAGCTATGACTCGAATACGCGGATAACACGTTGGAACTCACATCTAACAACAACCATTACCTCACGGTGGGATTACACTCATCACCGTTCATGCGGAGGGGATTCCACTCATCCTCACGCCCCGTCGATGGGATTACACTCATCACCCGCACTCCATCTTGATGACTACCATCACCAAGACCACACGCGCATTTGACTCACGTGTGCACACTAAACATCCTAATGATCGATCATTTGTACCCAAGCATACTAGTGCCAATATTAAACACAATCCACAACCTTTCACAACATCATTTCATATCCAATTCCGTGCTTAGCACGTACTCACCATGATTAACATCATGCACATTTCACATACATATAACAATGCATCATTACTATGCCTCAACATACATGTATAACACATTTATACATAACCATCATAAACACAAATAATCATGAGGCATAAACAACAATTAGAGTGCAACCAAAGTCTCTACTAAAGCTTGGGATTAGGCTACCACTCTAATCCCAACTCTAGGTGGGTCTACCAAGCACAACCTAGTCCACACGCTTGAACCAAATACTCAAAGACCATTTAAAAACATTTAACCACTCACATTCACTTCCAAGCTCAACAACCAAGCAACCAAAACCTTCAAGCTTCCGGATTCACTCCCGATGCTTCACCAACACAATCTCTTGCTTCTAATCAACTCAACACAAACAAAACAACCTCGAATCAGTCCACAACAATATAGCAAACCCGGAACACTATTCAAGCATCAAACACAAGATTACAAGCTAAGAACAACCCCAAAAACTCCAAACCCGAGCAGCCCTCAAACTCAAACCAAAACTCATGATTTCAACCCTTTTTACGCACTTCAATGATTCCAAAACAACCCCCAACTATTATACTAACATCAGCCCTCAATTTCCAACATAAAACAACCCCCAAAACAACCTTAAAACCCTTCTAAAAACCCATCAAAACCCAAATCCGGGAATCTTTATAAAACACTCTAAAATTCATATATGTTGGGCCTCTTAGGTTGAAAACAACTTATCTAACATTAATAAATCAATAGCTTTGATAAAATCTCATAAAGCTTCAACCTTTGACATTTTTCCATGGAAAACCAAATTTCTAAAACATTGATGAAAATGAAATCTAATGGTACTTTCAAAGAGAGGAAGATGAGAGCAAAACGGGGATGTAATTACCTTTCAAAACCGACCAACAATGAAGAAGAAAGGAGATGGAATAGTGATTTGGAGCGGAGGACTCTCTTGTGTCGTGAGATTGTAAAATGGGGGAGTGGGGAAGATGATGACAAAAGTTTTATTTTAATAGAAAGGGGATTTAAATTTGAAAGTCCCTTTTATTACCAAAATGCCATTAATGAGGATGGCTATTTCTATTTGCAAATTCCATGAAAATTAGGTTTCAAATACATTTTGGTCCAACACAAAAATGTTTGCTTTGAAATCACAAAGTCCAAATAATATATTTTTATTTTAAGGGTAATCTTCACCAGTGGTCCCTTTTGTTTGGAATTTGTTCTATTTCGGTCACCCGAATTCAAAAAAGATTATTCTAGTCACTCACGTTTAAAATTGTTTCTATTTTGGTCCCTTAGCCGTTAGTCTCCGTTACTTAAAAATAATAATTTCTAATTTAACCCCCAAACTTCTAAAACTTTATTTTTCACTATCTTCCCCAAAAATTATATATTTTATATACTTAAAAACATTTTAAATTCCTTCTACTTAAAAACATAACCTATCATCAATTCATCACATACAAGCTTCTGCATATGTTACAGTGAATCTGGATAATCCCAACAAGCATTGATCCCCCCTTATTCTACACTCCTCCCAGCATCGATCTTTCGCAAATCATCACGGGCAACAGAGGAAAAAATAGAACAAAATTCAAAGTTCACTATATATCCACCAAAACCAGTATACATAAAAAGCCACAAAAACCAAGCTGGATTTTAAATTCCTTATTACGGATCAATGTTTCTACCTCCATAAGTGAATTACACAACTCCTGATCCAAACCTAGAATCCAAACAGAGCACGGAAACTCAATTTTGAGTAATGCCAATCCCTCAATTTCCAGCAAATGACCAAATCGCATGAAGCTGCAATTGATCCATTAAAATCAAGACTCAAAAAACAAGGAAATTGTGATTCATTAAAAGTGAATTTGGCAGATGAAATGACATTGAATCTAACGATACTTTTCTATCGGAATTAACATCCTTAGAAAAAAGGAAGTGCTAACCTTTTCGGATTTAGAATCCACAAAACCGACAACAAATCTCTAGAAGGCATGATTGTGGCTTTTAATCTTTACGATATATATTTTATTTGTGAATAGAGTTTTCCTTTTTCACTGCTTAATCCCATATCTCTACCAATCTTGAGGGAATGATTTGTAGTGTTAGGTTATAGCCATTGATTTAATTTTTTGGGTTTTAGTTTTATAATTTTTGGAAAAGATGGTGAAAATAAAGTTTTTAAAGTTTGAGGGTTAAATTAGAAATTAATTTTTTTAAGTAACGGAGACTAACGGCTAAGGGACCAAAATAGAAACGATTTTAAACGTAAGTGACTAAAATAATCTTTTTTGAATTCTGGTGACCAAAATAGAACAAACCCCAAACAAAAGGGACCACAGGTGAAGATTACCCTTATTTTAATTATAAAACCGAGACTCAAAATATTATTTTATTATTATTTTCACCCGACCCCTAAACCCGGGTGTTACAACTCTCCCCCACTTAAGGATTTTCGTCCCCAAAATTACCTGACGGAAACAGATACGGAAACTGCTCAGGCATATCAGCTTTCCTCTCTCACGTGGCCTCTTCCACACCTCTATGTCTCCACAACACCTTGACCAACTCTATGGTCTTGCCACGCAACACCTTGCTATCAGAAGCAAGTATCTCAATAGTTTCTTCGTTGTAAGACAAATCCGGATTCAACTCTATCTCCTCAACATACATAACATGAGACGAATCTGATCTATATCTTCTAAGCATCGATACATGAAACACATCGTGGATCTTCTCTAACTCAGAAGGCAATCTCAAACGATAAGCTACCGGCCCAATCCGCTCAACTATCTCATACGGGCCAATGAACCTCGGACTCAACTTGCCTTTCCGGCCAAATCTCATTACCTTTTTCCACGGAGATACTTTCAGAAACACTTTCTCACCCACTGAGAACTCAATCTCTTTTCTATTCAAATCTGCATAAGACTTCTGACGATCGGAAGCTACTTTCAAACGGTCACAAATCAACTTCACATTTTCTATAGTACCCTTGAGCAAATCCGGCATAGGTAACAATCTATGTCCCGTTTCAGCCCAACAGATCGGAGTCCTACATCGTCTACCATACAATGCCTCATAAGGAGCCATCTGTATACTAGCCTGGTAAATGTTGTTGTAAGCAAACTCAACTAAGGGCAAGTGCTTCTCCCAAGAACCCTGGAAGTCAATCACACAACAACGGAGCATATCCTCTAAAATCTGTATCACTCGTTCTGACTGTCCATCGGACTGAGGATGATAAGAAGTGTTGAAATGCAAACGGCTACCTAAAGCACTATGCAAACAACTCCAGAACATCGATGTGAATCTCGGATCTCTATCGGAAACAATAGACTTCAGGAACTCCATGAAGTCTCACAATCTCACGAATATACAAATTCGCCAGCTTGTCCAAAGAATCTGTAGTGTTCACTGCTAAGAAGTGAGCACACTTAGTAAATCTATCAACTATCACCCAAACAGAATTCTTCTTCGAAGGAGACAACGGTAACCCCGACACAAAATCCATGGTGATTCTCTCCCATTTCCATTCTGGAATCTTCAAAGACTGTAACAAACCTGAAGGAACCTGATGTTCTGCCTTCACTCTCTGACAAACCATACAACAGCTCACATACTCGGCTACATCCTTCTTCAAACCAACCCAGAAGTAATCATTCTTCAAGTCACGGTACATCTTAGTACTACCCGAATGCATGGAGAAAGGACTCGAATGTGCTTCACTCAAAATCAGACGTCTCAACTCAACATCTTCTGGTACAACAACTCTGTCTCTAAAGCATAACACATTCTCACCACTGAAGCTATACTCGGTCGGTCTACCTTCGGCTATGTCCTGAACATGAGGAACTAAAGACACATCTTGCAACTGTTTTTTTTCTAATCAACTGAATCAAAGAAGGTTTCACTTGTAACTCTGTGATCAAACCACCATCACCGGATACACTCAATCTAGCAAACATAGCTCACAACTCAACTGCAACTTTTCTGCTCAAAGCATCGGCTACTACATTTGCCTTACCCGGATGGTACTCAATGGTCAAATCATAATCTTTCAACAGCTCAAGTCATCTTCTCTGTCTCAAGTTCAACTCTCTCTGAGTCATCAAATACTTCAAGCTCTTATGATCGGTGTAAACTATACACTTCTCACCAGACAAGTAATGACGCCAAATCTTCAACGCAAACACAACTGCGGCTAACTCTATATCGTGAGTAGGATAGTTCTTCTCATGTACCTTCAACTGTCTCGAAGCATAGGCGAAAACTCTTCTTTCTTGCATTAGGACACACCCTAAACCTATGTAGGAAGCATCACTATAGATCACAAATTCTTTACCTGAAACTGGTTGTATCAACACTGGAGCATTTGTCAAAGCTTCTTTCAATTTCTCAAAAGCCTTCTGTCTCGCATCTGACCACTCGAACTTAACTCCTTTTTGCAACAATTTAATCAAAGGATTAGCTACTCTAGAGAAACTATCAACAAATCTCCTATAGTAACCGGCTAATCCTAAGAAACTCCTAATCTCAGTCACAGACTTAGGTTGTTTCCACTCGACAATAGCCCCAATCTTCTTCGGATCAACACGGATACCTTCGGCTGAAATAACATGGCCAAGAAATACTACCTCTCGAATCCAGAACTCACATTTACTAAGCTTGGCATACAACTGATTGCTCATCAACCTCTGTAGAACAAGTCTCAAGTGCTCATCATGCTCTTCTTCTGATCTCGAGTACACGAGAATGTCATCTATGAAAACAACTACAAAACGGTCTAGATAATCTCTGAAAATTCTGTTCATCATATCCATGAATGTTGCAGGTGCATTCATGACCCCAAACGACATCACAAGGAACTCAAAGTGACCATATCTAGTCCTAAAAGTTGTCTTCGGAACATCACGCTCTTTTACTTTCAACAGATAATACCCCGATCTTAAATCTATCTTCGAGAACAATGAAGCACCCCTCAACTGATCAAACAAATCATCAATACGAGGCAACAGATGCTCGTTCTTCACGGTCAACTGATTCAACTGCCTGTAGTCAATACACATTCGCATGCTGCCATCTTTCTTCTTTACAAACAACACAGGAGCACCCCAAGGCGAATTACCAGGCCTAATGAAACCACGATCTAATAACTCTTGAAGTTGACTCTTCAATTCTTTCAACTCTTTCGGAGCCATACGATACGAAGCTATAGAAACTGGAGTAGACCCTGAAACAGTCTCAATCACAAACTCAACATCTCTGTTAGGAGGCAAACCTGGTAACTCTTCTGGAAACACATCCGAAAAGTCACAAACTGTTCTGATATCCTTCGGTCTCACCTCACTCATATTCGGATTCATCACATAAGCTAAGTAAGCACTACAACCGGAATCCATTAACCTATGAGCCTCTAAAGCTGACACCTCATTAGACAAGAACTTAATGTTCTCGCCTACTACTACTACCTCGTAGTCATTAGAAAGTTTCAAAGCAATTCTCTTCGTCTCAAAATCCACACTAGCTATGTGCTCAACTAACCAGTCCATACCCAAAATAATATCAAAGCCATAAAACGGAAGTTCCATCATGTCAACAGGAAACACATGACCCTGAATCTTCAGCGGACACCTCCTATACATACGTCTAACTACAACTATCTCACCGAAAGAACTAGTCACATACATACCTACATCTAATATCTCAACAGGTATATCTAACTTCTTTGCATGCTCACTCAAAATGTAGGAATGCATAGAACCCGAATCAACCAAAGAAAGCAAAGACATAGACTGTAACTCAAAATTCCTGCTATCACATCGGTGTCGTTCCCGGCCTCTCTCTGAGCATAGACTCTCGCTGGTCCACCTGCCTCTGGCTGCACTGCCACAACATGCGCAAGGTTCCTCTAAGCCTCTATCCTAGGTGCATCAGCCCTAGGCTGGAAGTAGCCACGACCGCGCCCGCGACCTCTCTGAAAATCAGTCGGTCTCGCAGGAGCTCGAGCTATGTTTGATGCTTGTGCCGCCTGATGCGAACACTCCCTCCTAAAGTGGTCCCTCGAACCATAGTTCCAACAAGCATGGAAGTTACCCCAACACTCACTAGAATGATGTCTCCCACAACGTGTACAACCGGGCAAACGCCCTCCACCTCTATGGCCCTGGTGACCTCTACCATGGTGGTCACCGCCACGCCTATGGTCAAACTGATGTCCGCCACCCCGATGCCTCTTGGCATCCCCACGGTCAAAGTTATTATTCCTCTTACCAGAACTAGATCCTCCTGAACGCTTGGTCAACCCCAAGCTGTACTCAATGTCCTTGGCTCTAGAAACCAAGACATCAAAATCTGTATAATCAGAAGCTAAAGTATACCTCTTAACTTCCTCATGCAGTCCATATCTCAAACGGTTACAACGGTCCCTCTCAGTCGGAACCAACTCTGGTGCATACTGACTCAAACGAACAAAACGGATCTCGTAGTCAGTCACAGAAGCATCTCCCTGAACTAGAGCCATAAACTCTCGCTTCTTCTCATCAAGATATCTCGGCCCCAAGTACCTCTTCCTAAAGGCAGACTCAAAGAAATCACATCCAATCTCAGCCTCTGGAACTCTAGTAGTAATGGTGACCCACCAAGAGTAGGCATCACCTTGAAGCAAAGAAATCACACAGCCCAACTTGCCAGCTCCCACACAACCCATCTGAGCTAAGATGCGGACTGTCTTCTCTAACCACAACTCGGATCTCTCCGGTGTAGACCCTCTGAACTCTTCTGCTCCTAGGCTACGGAGCCTCTCCAACGGTAAACTGTTATCATCACCTCTAGGCTGAGCTGCAGCCTAAGCTCCGGCAACTGCGGCCTGAATTCTCCCGCTATGGCTTGTACAAGCGGAGCCATATCTATTCCAGCAGGACCTTGGCCACCTTGGCCAAACTGAGGTCTCTCTCCCTCGACTCCAGCCTCGCCTCCCTCACCAGGCGGAGGAGGTGGTGGTGGTGGTGGTGGAGCTCCAACTCCAGCAGCAGCATGCTCTTCCACATGAGCCTCAACCCCAACCACCAGCTCATTAACATGAGCCGCAACACATGGTTCCTGACGAACCACTCTCGGCCTAACTCTCGGCCTCGACATACGTGCTCACAAACAACAACTACAACAACAACAACAAAACACAAAAAGATAGGGTTAGCAAGGCAAGGGTTCCAAGTGGCTCAAGTATGTTCCCTCACTTTAAAAAATCCTTTTTTCCGATGTAATAGTAGCAATGGGACTCTACACAACATGCCTCAAACAGAACAACAAACATACATGCTCAAACAAGCATTCAACAAGGCACACTTGATAAACAAGCAAACATGCTCGCATGGCAAGCAAACACCGTGCAATTCAATGTAAGAACTTAACTTACCTCACTTATCTGCCCAAGGTCTCGGAAACCTTAGGCTCTGATACCAACAAGTGTAACCCACTCGTCCCGGTCCGGGCATCCGACCGATCCGAGCGGGCTATACGGGGGTAACCGAGGCGAAACCCATTAAGGCTCCACTTCGGTTACCGACCCTAGAAAACTTTTTCATTTATTATTATCTTAGCTAGATGCTTTAATTTAACCTATGTGTGAAGCGACAGCAGAAACAAGGCTCACGAGAAGCCTAACAGCAAACAGGACCTAAGCCCAAACCTTGAGACCCTTTAGAGATGTCAAAAAGCCCATTTTCAGGCAGGCACCCGTACCGAAACGCATCCACCCCGTTTCGGAACAGGGTCCCATTTCGCCTAGGCGTTCCGATACCCATGTCGGAACAGGCAATCACAGTTAGGGGTGATAACAAGCCGAGCTGAGCCCGAGCCTGGCCAGGTTCGGCTCGGCTCGGAAACAGTGTAATTGGGCTCGGCTCGGGCTCGAGGCTCGTTGAGCTCGGAATTTAAGGCTCGAGCTCGGCTCGAAAACAATTCTATTGGGCTTGGCTCGGGCTCGAAGCTCATCAGGCTCGGCTTGGCTCGTCAGGCTCGGCTCGGCTCGAAATGAAAAATTTTGCTATAGTTTTTTTATATAAAATATTCATTAAAAATCCCTTTCATAACCAACACTAAAACGAAATTCAATGAACGGAAAGGGGAAAAAGTGCCAAAAATTAGATTAATCCAAATAATCAATAAATATTCTTATAATACAAACACATAATTAAAGAAAATACAAAATCAAACAACAATCAACTAATGAAAGAAAATACAAACACATGAAACACATCGTGGATCTTCTCTAACTCAGAAGGCAATCTCAAACGATAAGCTACCGGCCCAATCCGCTCAACTATCTCATACGGACCAATGAACCTCAGACTCAACTTGCCATTCCGGCCAAATCTCATTACTTTCTTCCACGGAGATACTTTCAGAAACACTTTCTCACCCACTGAGAACTCAATCTCTTTTCTATTCAAATCTGCATAAGACTTCTGACGATCGAAAGCTGCTTTCAAACGGTCACAAATCAAATTCACCTTTTCTGTAGTACCCTTGAGCAAATCCGGCATAGGTAACAATCTTTGTCCCGTTTCAGCCCAACAGATCGGAGTCCTACATCGTCTACCATACAATGCCTCATAAGGAGCCATCTGTATACTAGCCTGGTAAATGTTGTTGTAAGCAAACTCAACTAAGGGCAAGTGCTTCTCCCAAGAACCCTGGAAGTCAATCACACAACAACGGAGCATATCCTCTAAAATCTGTATCACTCGCTCTGACTGTCAATCGGACTGAGGATGATAAGAAGTGCTGAAATGCAAACGGCTACCTAAAGCACTATGCAAACAACTACAGAACCTCGATGTGAATCTCGGATCTCTATCAGAAACAATAGACTTCGGAACTCCATGAAGTCTCACAATCTCACGAATATACAAATTCGCCAACTTGTCCAAAGAATCTGTAGTGTTCACTGCTAAGAAGTGAGCATACTTAGTAAATCTATCAACTATCACCCAAACAGAATTCTTCTTCGAAGGAGACAACGGCAACCCCGACACAAAATCCATGGTGATTCTCTCCCATTTCCATTCCAGAATCTTCAAAGGCTGTAACAAACCTGAAGGAACCTGATGTTCTGCCTTCACTCTCTGACAAACCATACAACGGCTCACATACTCGGCTACATCCTTCTTCAAACCAACCCAGAAGTAATCATTCTTCAAGTCACGGTACATCTTAGTACTACCCGAATGCATGGAGAAAGGACTCGAATGTGCTTCACTCAAAATCAGACGTCTCAACTCAACATCTTCTGGTACAACAACTCTGTCTCTAAAGCATAACACATTCTCACCACTGAAGCTATACTCGGTCGGTCTACCTTCGGCTATGTCCTGAACATGAGGAACTAAAGACACATCTTGCAACTGTTTTTCTCTAATCAACTGAATCAAAGAAGGTTTCACCTGTAACTCTGTGATCAAACCATCATCATCGGATACACTCAATCTAGCAAACATAGCTCGCAACTCAACTGCAACTTTTCTGCTTAAAGCATCAGCTACTACATTTGCCTTACCCGGATGGTACTCAATGGTCAAATCATAATCTTTCAACAGCTCAAGCCATCTTCTCTATCTCAAGTTCAACTCTCTCTGAGTCATCAAATACTTCAAGCTCTTATGATCGGTGTAAACTATACACTTCTCACCATACAAGTAATGACGCCAAATCTTCAACGCAAACACAACTGCGACTAACTCTATATCGTGAGTAGGATAGTTCTTCTCATGTACCTTCAATTGTCTCGAAGCATAGGCGAAAACTCTTCTTTCTTGCATTAGGACACACCCTAAACCTATGTAGGAAGCATCACTATAGATCACAAATTCTTTACCTGAAACTGGTTGTATCAACACTGGAGCATTTGTCAAAGCTTCTTTCAATTTCTCAAAAGCCTTCTGTCTCGCATATTACCACTCGAACTTAACTCCTTTTAGCAACAATTTAGTCAAAGGAGCAACTACTCTAGAGAAACCATCAACAAATCTCCTATAGTAACCGGTTAATCCTAGGAAACTCCTAATCTCAGTCACAGACTTAGGTTGTTTCCACTCGACAATAGCCTCAATCTTCGTCGGATCAACAATGATACCTTCGACTGAAATAACATGGCCAAGAAATACAACCTCTCGAATTCAGAACTCACATTTACTAAGCTTGGCATACAACTGATTGCTCATCAACCTCTGTAGAACAAGTCTCAAGTGCTCATCATGCTCTTCTTCTGATCTCGAGTACACGAGAATGTCATCTATGAAAACAACTACAAAACGGTCTAGATAATCTCTGAAAATTCTGTTCATCATATCCATGAATGTTGCAGGTGCATTCGTGAGCCCAAACGACATCACAAGGAACTCATAGTGACCATATCTAGTCCTAAAAGCTATCTTCGGAACATCACACTCTTTTACTTTCAACTGATAATACCCCGATCTTAAATCTATCTTCGAGAACACTGAAACACCCCTCAACTGATCAAACAAATCATCAATATGAGGCAACGGATACTCGTTCTTCACGGCCAACTGATTCAACTGCCTGTAGTCAATACACATTCGCATGCTGCCATCATTCTTCTTTACAAACAATACACATTCGCATGCTGACATCATTCTTCTTTACAAGCAACTCATTCTTCTTCACGGTCTCAATCACAAACTCAACATCTCTGTCAGGAGGTAAACCTGGTAACTCTTCTGGAAACACATCTGAAAAGTCACAAACTGTTCTGATATCCTTCGGTCTCACCTCACTCATATTCGGATTCATCACATAAGCTAAGTAAGCACTACAACCAGAATCCATTAACCTATGAGCCTCTAAAGCTGACACCACATTAGATAAGAACTTAATGTTCTCGCCTACTACTACTACCTCGTAGTCATCAGAAAGTTTCAAAGCAATTCTCTTCGTCTCAAAATCCACACTAGCTATGTGCTCAACTAACCAGTCCATACCCAAAATAATATCAAAGCCATAAAACGGAAGTTCCATCATGTCAACAGGAAACACATGACCCTGAATCTTCAGCGGACACCTCCTATACATACGTCTAACTACAACTATCTCACCGAAAGAACTAGTCACATGCATACCTACATCTAATATCTCAACAGGTATATCTAACTTCTTTGCATGCTCACTCAAAATGTAGGAATGCGTAGAACCCGAATCAACCAAAGAAAGCAAAGATATAGACTGTAACTCAAAATTCCTGCTATCACATCGATGTCGTTTCTGGCCTCTCTCTGAGCATAGACTCTCGCTGGTCCACCTGCCTCTGGCTGAAATGCCACAACATGCGCAAGGTTCCTCTGAGCCTCTATCCTAGGTGCATCAGCCCTAGGCTGGAAGTAGCCACGGCCGCGCCTGCGGCCTCTCTGAAAATCAGTCGCTCTCGCAAGAGCCTGAGCTATGTTTGATGTATGTGCCGCCTGATGCGAACAATCCCTCCTAAAGTGGTTCCTCGAACCACAGTTCCAACAAGCATGGAAGTTTCCCAAACACTCACCAGAATGCTGTCTCCCACAACGTGTACACTCGGGCAAACGCCCTCCACCTCTATGGCCCTGGTGGCCACCGCCACGCCTATGGTCAAACTGATGTCCGCCACCCCGATGCCTCTTGGCATCCCCACGGTCAAAGTTATTATTCCTCTTACCAGAACTAGATCCTCCTAAACGCTTGGTCAACCCCAAGCTGTGCTCAATGTCCTTGGCTCTAGCAACCAAGACATCAAAATCTGTATAATCAGAAGCTAAAGTATACCTCTTAACATCCTCATGCAGTCCATATCTAAAACGGTTACAACGGTCCCTCTCAGTCGGAACCAACTCTGGTGCATACTGACTCAAACGAACAAAACGGATCTCGTAGTCAGTCATAGAAGCATCTCCCTGAACTAGAGCCATAAACTCTCGCTTCTTCTCATCAAGATATCTCGGCCCCAAGTACCTCTTCCTAAAGGTAGACTCAAAGAAATCCCATCCAATCTCAGCCTTTGGAACTCTAGTAGTAATGGTGACCCACCAAGTGTAGGCATCACCCTGAAGCAAAGAAATCACACAGCCCAACTTGCGAGCTCCCACACAACCCATCTGAGCTAAGATGCGGACTGTCTTCTCTAACCACAACTCAGATCTCTCTGGTGTAGACCCTCTGAACTCTTCTACTCCTAGGCTACAGAGCCTCTCTAACGGTAAATTGTTATCATCACCTCTAGGCTGAGCTGCAGCCTAAGCTCCGGCAACTGCAGCCTGAATTCTCCCGCTATGGCTTGTACAAGCGGAGCCATATCTATTCCAGCAGGACCTTGGCCACATTGGCCAAACTGTCCCTCTCCATCGACTCTAGCCTCGCCTCCCTCACCAGGCGGAGGTGGTGGTGGTGGTGGTGGAGCTCCAACTCCAGCAGCAGCATGCTCTTCCACATGAGCCTCAACCCCAACCACCGGCTCATTAACAGGAGCCGCAACACATGGTTCCTGACGAACCACTCTCGGCCTACCTCTCGGCCTCGACATACGTGCTCACAAACAACAACTACAACAACAACAACAAAACACAAAAAGATAGGGTTAGCAAGGCAAGGGTTCCAAGTGGCTCAAGTATGTTCCCTCACTTTAAAAAATCCTTTTTCCGATGTAATAGTAGCAATGGGACTCTAAAAACATGCCTAAAACAGAGCAACACACATACATGCTCAAACAAGCATTCAACAAGGCATACTTGATAAACAAGCAAACATGCTCGCATGGCAAGCAAACACCGTGCAATTCAATGTAAGAACTTAACTTACCTCACTTACCTGCCAAAGGTCTCGGAAACCTTAGGCTCTGATACCAACAAGTGTAACCCCCTTGTCCCGATCCGAGCGTCCAACCGATCCGAGCGGGCTACATGGGGATAACCGAGGCGAAACCCGTTAAGGCTCCACTTCGGTTACCGACCCTAGAAAACTTTTTCATTTATTATTATCTTAGCTAGATGCTTTAATTTAACCTATGTGTGAAGCGACAGTGGAAACAAGGCTCATGAGAAGCCTAACAGCAAACAGGGCCTAAGCCCAAACCTTGAGACCCTTTAGAGATGTCAAAAAGCCCATTTTCAGACAGGCACCCGTACCGAAACGCATCCACCCCGTTTTGGAACAGGGTCCCATTTCGCCTAGGCGTTCCGATACCCATGTCGGAACAGGCAATCACAGTTAGGGGTGATAACGAGCCGAGCTGAGCCCGAGCCTGGCCAGGTTCGGCTCCTCTCGGAAACTGTGTAATTGGGCTCGGCTCGGGCTCGAGGCTCTTTGAGCTGGGAATTTTAGGCTCGAGCTCGGCTCGAAAACAATTCTATTGGGCTCGGCTCGGGCTCGAAGCTCATCAGGCTCAGCTCGGGCTCGTCAGACTCGGCTCGGCTCGAAATGAAAAATTTTGCTATAGTTTTTTTTATATAAAATATTCATTAAAAATCCCTTTCATAACCAACACTAAAACGAAATTCAATGACCGGAAAGGGGAAAAAGTGCCAAAAATTAGATTAATCCAAATAATCAATAAATATTCTTATAATACAAACACATAATTAAAGAAAATACAAAATCAAACAACAATCAACTAATAAAAGAAAATACAAACACATAATTTATTTTAGTGCATATGTAGATTCCGAGCCTATTCACGAGCTTTTCGAGCCGCTCGGCTCGGCTTGTTAAGGTTTCGAGCCGAGCCCGAGCCCGAGTCGAGCTCACTCGAGCCGAACTTTGACCGAGCTTTGACCGAGCCGAGCCTGAGTAGCTCGCGAGCTGGTCAGGCTCATTATAACCCCTAATCACAGTAGCCAAAGTGTTTTGAAACTTGTATCGAAACAGGGGCTCACAATAGCCAAACCGTACCGTAACGCGTTCCGATACGGGGGCCCTGGAACCACACCCGTTCTGAAACGGCATAACCTGTTTCGAAACACCTGCAGTCTGTGAATTCCCAAAATCAGTTTTAAACACCTCTAAATGATCCCAAACGCCCTTAACGACTCCATGAAGCATACACAACATACAAACACACTCTAGAGGCATGCACCCTATTGCCAACATACTCAAAACACATAAGGATACAAGATATGGGCATCCATATAAAAGATCATACACTTAAGCATTTAGGACAAACAAGCTTTAACATGGTTTACAAGCAAGACGAGGCATTCAAAAGCCAAACCCACAACATGATAAACATGAGTCTAACATGCTCCTAAGCAAACAAAAACCAACATACTTCAAAAGCTCAAAGCAACTAATACATCTCCCATTGCTTGACCATTACATCATATAACATAAAGTCCATACTTGAAAGATTCAAAAGCCCAACTAGCACACTTGGAGGCCCCCTTCTTGCACTAGCAACCCACGAACTACGGATATGCATTGTCGAACAAAAGAGAGCGTAAGCATAAAGCTTAGTGAGGGTAAGCTCATTAAAACAAACCTAGACAATGCAGGGTCCAAGCACGAGCACAACCAAGGTAGAATGCATGATCTTACCTTTGATCCACATGAGCTAAAATACACATGATGCATGAACATATAATCAATATTATGCCATGCTCATTGAGTCCATAACCACATCATATGCAAGCACATATATCCATCCATAAAGGAATCATTTTTCATATCATATTGGCTCACATATAATCACATATTGGCATCTAGCTATGACTCAAATACGCGGATAACACGTTGGAACTCACATCCAACAACAACCATTACCTCACGATGGGATTACACTCATCACCGTTCACGCGGAGGGGATTCCACTCATCCTCACGCCCCGTCGATGGGATTACACTCATCACCGACTAACATATATATAAGAAGAATTTTCGGGCGAACCCGTACTCTATCTTGATGACTACCATCACCAAGACCACGCACGCATTTGAATCACGTGTGCACACTAAACATCCTAATGATTGATCATTTGTACCCAAGCATACTAGTGTCAATATTAAACACAATCCACAACCTTTCACAACATCATTTCATATTCAATTCCGTGCTTAGCACGTACTCACCATGATTAACATCATGCACATTCCACATGCATATAACAATGCATCATTACCATGCCTCAACATACATGTATAACACATTTATACATAACCATCATAAACACAAATAATCATGAGGCATAAACAACAATTAGAGTGCAACCAAAGTCTCTACTAAAGCTTGGGATTAGGCTACCACTCTAATCCCAACTCTAGGTGGGTCTACCAAGCCCAACCTAGTCCACATGGTTGAACCAAATACTCAAAGACCATTTAAAAATATTTAACCACTCACCTTCACTTCCAAGCTCAACAACCAAGCAACCAAGACCTTCAAGCTTCCGGATTCACTCCCGATGCTTCCCCAACACAATCTCTTGCTTCTAATCAACTCAACACAAACAAAACAACCTCGAATCAGTCCACACAACAATGTAGCAAACCCGGAACACTATTCAAACATCAAATACAAGATTACAAGCTAAGAACAACCCCAAAAACTCCAAACCCGAGCAGCCCTCAAACTCAAACCAAAACTCATGATTTCAACCCTTTTTACACACTTCAATGATTCCAAAACAACCCCCAACTATTATACTAACATCAGCCCTCAATTTCCAACATAAAATAACCCCCAAAACAACCTTAAAACCCATCAAAACCCAAATCCGGGAATTTTTATAAAACACTCTAAAATTCATATATGTTGGGCCTCTTAGGTTGAAAACAACTTATCTAACATTAATAAATCAATAGCTTTGATAAAATCTCATAAAGCTTCAACATTTGACATTTTTCCATGGAAAACCAAATTTCTAAAACATTGATGAAAATGAAATCTAATGGTACTTTCAAAGAGAGGAAGATGAGAGCAAAATGGGGATGTCATTACCTTTCAAAACCGACCAACAATGAAAAAGAAAGGAGATGGAATAGTGATTTGGAGTGGAGGACTCTCTTGTGTCGTGAGATTGTAAAATGGGGGAGTGGGGAAGATGATAACAAAAGTTTTATTTTAATAGAAAGGGGATTTAAATTTGAAAGTCCCTTTTATTACCAAAATGCCATTAATGAGGATGGCTATTTCTATTTGCAAATTCCATGGAAATTAGGTTTCAAATACATTTTGGTCCAACATAAAAATGTTTGCTTTGAAATCACAAAGTCCAAATAATATATTTTTATTTTAATTATAAAACCGAGACTCAAAATATTATTTTATTATTATTTTCATCCGACCCCTAAACCCGGGTGTTACAAGTTCTTTCAATGTTTTAAATGCCCAAGACCGTATACTTCATCTTATAATTTCTTGGTTTATTCATCCCTCAGGTGGAAAGTTTTCAACTATTCGCCAAGTGGATGATTTTTGGCTACGTTGTTTTTGTGAGGGTAAGCGCCCAAACCTTTGTCAAATCATGTTTGCCGATCTTGTCTACCTTGTCCAACACCGTCACACGGACCAAGTCAAATCCTTTTATTATTCGACGACATTAAGTCACTTGTTTCATTCCATTGGGGTAGATTGTTCCCATGACTATCTCGAACTCCTTGGCCTACCCATAGATGAGCGTTCCCTTACTCGAGCTCACTTTGCCTACCTCAACAATGAATGAGTTAATGTTCCTTGAGCTCCTCGCCAAGATGTTCAAGTGGAAGCTCCACAAGGTGCTCCTATTGCTCAATCATTCATGGATACTCTTATGACGTTTTTTAATGAGAAATTCAACAACATGGAAGCCGTTTTTGCTGTCATTAATACTCGCTTCACATTATTGGAAGATCGAGTCAAGGGCCTTGATACCCGCTTCACATCTTTGGAGGATCAAGTCAAGGCCATTGAACTTCAACAAAATTCCATGGATGTCTCTCTCACCGCATTCCATGGTGCTTAGCTCAATCAAACTAGGAGGCCTCAACCGAATCAAGATGATGAGGATGAAGAGGACGAGGATGACGACGATGGTGGGAACGAGTAGTCATGCATTTCATCACATCTCATTTAGTTTTTCTAGTTTATGCACCTATCTATTATGACCCTATGCTTTCATTTATGTTGTTACGATTTGAGTTTGACTTTATGTTTTTGAACTATTGGTTGCTCTGAATTATTAAGTTTGCACTTTGAATTTAATGATATTATGTTGCTATTATCCTTCCCTTTGTGCTATTATGTTTGAGCTAACAAAAATGGGGAGAAATATTATATAGAGCCAATTTTGAAAACTTATCTTAAATTAAGGGGAGTAAGCTTTTCAAAATTTTCAAAACTTAAAAATTTATATTTGGTTTTGTTATATCAAAAACGGGAGATTGTAAAACCAAAATTGATTTTGATATAACAATTTGCCTTAGGGACTAAATTGCAAAACAATAAATTTTTAAGTATTTTCAAAGACTCACAAATTGACAAGCCATTTTGAACCAAATACTATTTCAAGTCAAAACACATTAAAAGGGTTCAAATTTTCTAAGTGTTTTCAAGTGTTTCCAAGCCAAAAAGCAACAAAATGCTCATACGTATCGATACCCTTAGGCGTATCGATACGGTTTTTCAACACTGAAATTTTAATTGTTCATAGCGTACCAATACGGTCTAACCCCGTATTGATACGATATTCATCTAGGCAAGAATGTAAGCTACAGTATATCGATACTCATCGGGACAGTATCGATACGGTTTTCAAAGAAAAAAACATTTTTAAATGCTATAGCGTACCGATACGGTCTTATACCGGATCGATATGATATGCTGACCTTTACAAAATCTTTTCATTTATTATTCGAACGTTGACTTGTCGGTTATTGAAACCCAAAATTTCAAATGACCATTGAACCGTACCGATACGCTAAGGAAGCGTATCGATGCGCCATTTACCAAGAAATAATTCAAGATTCCAGTGAGCAAAAATCATATCGATACGACTTATCGTATCGACACACCCCTTAATATCGTACCGATACACCCTTCAAGCGTATCGATACGCCCTATTTTTCAGTCACAATGACTCTTTCTTCTTTGAGACATATACCGATACTCCCACGAACCGTACCGATACGATAGGTTGTTGAGGAGCATTTATTGCGGGAAATTGCAGTCCAACGGCTAGATTAATGACCTCAACCACCCAAACGGCTAGAAATCAATGTAAGGGTATAAAAACAAGTCTCAAATGCTACATCAACAACCATTGAGCCTTCAAGCAACATCAAAGCATTCAAATCCAAACCTTGAGCATTTTAGAGTCAAATCTTTGTACTCAACTCAATTGAGTCTTTCATTGTAAATTTTATTAAGAGTTTGTGGTGTGATTAATTGTATTTGGGTAAACATCAACCTTTGAGAGGTAATTGTAAGGTTTACCATACTTCTTCTTTGTAAAGAGTGAGTTGAATTAAGCTTTGGGTAGAAAGCTTAATCGGTCTTGTAAGGTTTCCTCCTCATCCAAGAAAAGGGGAAGAATTAATTAGTGGATTGATTGAAAATCATTAGTGGGAGCTAAGGTAGTGGAGGTAGAGTTCATTTAAGAACTTGAACCACTATAAATTGCCTTGTGTCCAGTTTTTCATTCATCCATTTTCTCCCTTCAAATTTTAATCGCCAATTCACCCCCTCTTGACCATTTGCAATCAATTGATAAACTCAACACAAGTTTCGATACTTATTTTTTAAGTTTTGAAACTTGTTCTCGAACTGAAAATATTAGAATTCTTGATAACATTTTCAGTTGATTTTTTTGAGTTTTTCTACAAGTTTTGAAACTTACTTTGGAAGTTTCGATATTTTGTCTAAAACTGAAAATTTCCAGTTAAGAAAATATAACAAAACATGAAAGTGAATAAAAAATTTGTTGTGTTGATATTTAATACAAGATTAATATTTGTAAATGTTAAATTTTAAAAAAATATTTAAAAATTTCACCCCAATAAACACTAACAAATTATAAAACATATATGTAATTAACAACTAAATGTATCATACGCTTATTTGTCATTTTACTCATATCAGCTATCAACTAAGTTTTACCAAACACTTTTATTTTACAGTTAATAAAATCAGTTGGTCAAACCAGTCACTACAATCAGGTACCAGCTATCAATGATCAGTCGTTTGCGAAACACTCTCGTATTTAATTTAAAAAAGAAAACATAATCTTGAATTAATAATCTTATCACAATTCACAACTTAGCCTTCTTGTTTCATTAGCGACCATATTAATAATGTGTTGGTTACTAGTCGTCTATAATTGATTTAATTTTAGTTTTTAATAAAAATTTCATCTATCGTTGAAATCATTTTTTATGAACATTTTATTGTATTTGTTTCACTTGTTTTTGCATTACTATTTATGTATATTTTGTAGTACAATTTTGTCAGTCTTATGGTACAATTGTCGTCTATTTTTGTGATAATTAGACGTTCATGTAACGATAATCACAATATTAGTCTCTAATTAGAAAAAGCCGACGATTTAACATAATTAAATCATCTATTTAACATAATTCCAAGTTACCTTTTATATTTGGTACGTATTTTATTGTAGATTTCTATATTTTCAATAAAATCCAACTTTTTTTTTCAAAAGTAATGTATATAGATCATGTCCTTATATGTAATTTTATATTAAAAGTTATTTTTCACAATCTAATTAATATCAATAGATACCAAATATTGATAACTAATAAAATATTTAAACAAATATTGAATATAAATCATGTTCTTATATGTAATTTTGCTTGTTCAAATAATCAAACAAATATAACTATCGGTTAATTTTATCAAACACTCTCATACAAATTAGTTAATACAATCAACTAGTGAAATCAGCTAATGTAATCCGGTATACACCAATTGCCAAACAAAGGCATAGTCATACATTATGTACTAAAACAGAATAAGAAAACGTTTAAGTGCTAAGTTAGAAAAAAGGGTATATTATAGGGGTCAAACTGTACATTAAACCTTTATTTGTTATTATTATTGTTACAGATCTTTGGCTATAAATTCGAAGTTTAGGGTTCTCCATTTCTCATACGAAATTAAGGCCTAGCCGTCACCTCTCTTCCTCTCTGCGGCGTGCGTGCCGTAAACGGGCTGCTCTGTTTACTTCTTGGACTCTTCATTTCGTTTCGTTTGAAAGCTGAACCTATGTTCTTGGATTTCTTCACATTTTTAAGGGGTTTTCATTCTTAGGTAATACAATTTTCCTCTTTTTTGTTAGTTCTAATATTTGAAAATACTGCTTTGTTATTTTCAAGTTGAGAATCTTTAATGCATCCAGGTTTAATCGGCTTCACTAGATTTGTATCCCATTAAAATTAATCAAGTATGGATTTGATGCTTAATCAACGCCTTACTAGTTTTCTTCCTATGCAGGTTAATCGGCTAATTGATTCTGCCAGTTTTTTTTTTCTGTAATATATACCATTTCGTCAGTTTGAAGTTCTGATCGAATGACAGTTCTGTAATTTTAATAGTATATGCAAATCTCATTTTCAATCTGGAGCTAAGACATGCTCTCTGTCTGCAGTTTTTTTACTCGAGTCAGTTAACATTTAATCTTTATTATTTTAGATTTTTACTCAAGTCCATTTAGCACGTAAGTTTAGTATTTTTCTTTTTACTGAAGCTGATAATATATATTAGATTTGCTCTATTTCAGTTACTGAAAAAATCAAAGTTTGTTTGAGTTTTTTTACTGATAATTCATTTCAAAATATATTTTCATCCATTAAAGTATAAGGTACTATTTGAAAAAAAACAAAAGATCAGCATTGTCACGATGAAACTCACATTTTCCAGGTTTTGTTTCATTTAGCATTTCAAAGAAGCTCAGATCCCCCCTAAATTGTTCATAACATGCTTCAGGTTGTTTAGCTATTAGTAATGTTGTTTTTATCTTTTTTATTTGCAGGATCAGCTAGATATATACATGATTAGAATATAGTTGTATTTGCACTTGAACTTTTGATGGCCGTTTCATCTCTTCCTTGGATTCAACCTGTAAAAGTTCCTTTTAAAGCTTATCACTTATTTTCTGCTGGCGTTTGCGGAGGGTTTAACCAGTGTTTAAAAAGGCGCTACTGAGGCGCGCCTAGGCGCTAAGGTTAGGCGAGGCGAGGGTGAAACGCGTAACTAGGCTAAGGTTAGGCGAGGCGAGGGTGAAACGCCTAACTAGGCTAAGGTTAGGCGAGGCGAGGGTGAAACGCCTAACTAGGCTAAGGTTAGGCGAGGCGAGGGTGAAACGCCTAACTAGGCTAAGGTTAGGCGAGGCGAGGGTGAAACGCCTAACTAGGCTAAGGTTAGGCGAGGCGAGGGTGAAACGCCTAACTAGGCTAAGGTTAGGCGAGGCGAGGGTGAAACGCCTAACTAGGCTAAGGTTAGGCGAGGCGAGGGTGAAACGCCTAACTAGGCTAAGGTTAGGCGAGGCGAGGGTGAAACGCCTAGATGCGATTTCAATGAGGCGCAGCAAGGCGCGCCTAAGGCGCACAAGGCGCTGAGGCGTCGAGGCGCAGAAAGGCGCCGCCTGTTCACTTTTTTTTGTTCTTTTTGGCTTTTTTTTAATTTTTTTATTATTTTTTACATACTAACTTGAGCCAAAAGTGAGACCAAACAAAAATAACATTAATATATATATAAATTAATTAAATTGGATCAAATTTAAATTCAAATGAATTTGGTTGAGTTTTAAAAATTGAACTAAATTTAATTGAGTTTAGGGGTTTTAGTGTAGGGGTTTAGAATTTAGGGTTTATGGTTAAGGTTAGAAATTAGGGTTTAGGTTTTAGGATAATATGGTTAGTGATTTAGATTTTAACCTACAAACTACTAAACTTAAACCCTTAAACCCTTAAACCCTAAACCCTAAATAAACTCCCTAAACCCTAAACTAAGACATTGGGTAAACAAAGTATCTACAAGCGCTTGTGCATGGAATAATTACTCATATCATATATCCTTTTGAGATTATTATATAACTAGCTTTGTGTATTTACAGTATAAAAGATTTCATATTGCATGATAAAATGCAATGTCATATGCTTTTTGATTGAAAAGTTAAAAGTAAATAAAAGGAAGAGCTTTTGTTGAACTTATATTCCTTTTTAAAGTACTAATTTTCTTTCTTGTTTTGTACTAAAATGCAATGTAATGTGCATTTATACATTCTCCTTGATTTTTCATGTTGAAGTTGAACATTTCAAAGAATCTCATTATTCTTATTACCCAAAATTTTATTGAATGTAAAGAATTTTCAAGTGATGTTTTATGTAACTTGTATGTCTTTTATTTTCAAAATGTGCGCCTTACTTCAATAAGGCGTGCGCCTCTCGCCTCTCGCCTTGCGCCTCGGATATAAAACCCCTATCGCCTTAGTGCGCCTTTTGCCTTTTTTAACACTGGGTTTAACAAGAAGAAAAAGATTAATGGGAGTGTGTTTGCTTCATGGAGAAAGTTAGAGAAAGATATCCACCTTCAATCAAAGGTAATTTTTCCTTAGTGTCATTTTTTGTTATATATGTATTGATGTGCCTTTCTTGATGAAATGTTCAAGTTCAACTGTTTTAGTATAAATATGTATTTTTTGTTTAATTTATGATAATATTGAGGGTTATGTTGCCAGGGCATTGATTAATTTAATAGTTTTGCAAAAGCACAGATTTAATACAGGGCTTACCTGTATCCTAGCAGGAAAAGTGGTAAATCTTATTTTTTTCTTTGGTCAAAGTGTGAAATATAAACTAATCATGTTCATGCATACTTTATGAATGGATTTGACGTGCGAAATGAATAGAAGAGGCAAGCTAGATTGGTTAGCTATCATTAATGAATTTAGATATTGGATAGATAAAAAGATTTATTAAAGTTGGATTCCTGCAATGGATTCTATTAGATGAATGGGATTTCAAACCTATGACTATGTGCCAATCAGATGTTGTTAGCTTTCTACCTATGATGGTAGGTACTGTTGCATGTATGGAAGATAAAGATTGGGAAGGAATTGATGGTCTGGGTTTCCAGTCTATATTAGCCATCTTTTGAAGGAGTTCATCCTTGCCCAGCACTATGTGTTTAGTTATTACTGCTACATCTGGACACTACATCTCTCAATGATTCTTTGTGTGAATAGTCAATCTATACATTCAAATATGGTCATTCTCATTTTGGATATAGTGAGGCATTTGCTGTAAATCTGTTCCTTTTTCAAGGGTTAGTTTGCATTTAGAAATTCTCTCTATGCATCTATATCTTTTGAATATATTCTAACCAGATGTAGTCAGGTGTCTACCTTTGCTATGATGGTGGGGACTGTTACATATCTAGAAAATAAAAGATCGGGAAGGAATTGATGGTTTGGGTTTTCAATCTATCTTTTACCCATCTGTTGATGGGGTTCATCGTTGCCCAGTTTTATTTCTATAGTTATTACATTTAGTTACATTTGGAAACTACATTGCTATAATACCTCTTTATATTAGTGATCATTTTATCCATTCAAGTGTGAAGGCCATTCTTATTTTGTGTATAGTGGAAAATGTGTTGTTAATCTGTTTTTTGTTGAAGGGAACATAGTGAAGCAAATGGTAATAACACGTAATTACATTGCTTCTATTTCTTTTGAGTGTAGATGCAATTTTTCGTGTTTATCTGTGAAATGTTATATTATATATAGTTTCTTTCCCATGAGTATAACCAGATGTGGTCCAGGTGTCTATCTTTATTATGATGGTAGAGACCTTTACATATCTGGAAAATAAAAGATTTGGAAGGAATATCCATCCCTTGAAGGAGTTCATCGTTGCTCAGTATTATGTGTTTAGTTATTACTTGAGCTACATATGGACACTACATCTCTCAATGCCTCTTTATATTACTGCTCATTCTATTCATTCAAGTATGAAACCATTCTTTTTTTTGGATACAGTGGAACATGTGTTGTCAAACTGTTCTTTTTTAAAGGGAAAGACATGGTGAAGCAAATACTAATGACGCTTAACACATGCATTTGACAATACTTTCCATGCTCCAATATCTATTGAATATAGATGCACTTTTTGGTAAATATCTGTAAAATATTATTTAATATTTTGCTGTTTGCTTCCATGAGTCTAACTAGATGTAGTCAGGTGTCTACCTTTGCTATGATGGTAGGTACTGTTACATATCTGGAAAATACAAGATAGGGAGGGAATTGATGGATTGGGTTTCTGATTTATCTATTAGCCATCCCTTGTTGGAGTCCATCGTTGCCCAGTACTATTTGTTTAGTTAATACTTGAGCTACATCTGGACACTACATTGCTCCAATACCTCTTTATTTTAGTGATCATTCTATACGTCCAAGTGTGAAGGCCAATCTTATTTTTTGTACAGTGGAACACGTGTGAATCTGTTTTTTTGTTAAAGGATATAGTGAAACAAATGGTAATAACACTTAATATCTGCATTTGGAAATACATTGCTTCTATATCTTTTTAATATGTATGCACATTTTGGTATACATCTTGCAAATATTATTTAATATTTTGCTGTCTGCTTCCATGAGTCTAACCAGATGTAGTCAGGTGTCTACCTTTGCTATGATGGTAGGTACCGTTACATATCTGGAAAATAAAGGATAGGGAGGGAATTGATGGATTGGGTTTCCGATCTATCTATAAGCCAACCCTTGTTGGTGTTCATCGTTGCCCAGTACTATTTGTTTAGTTATTACGTGAGCTACATCTGGACACTACATTGCTCCAATACTTCTTTATATTAGTGATCATTCTATACATCCAAGTGTGAAGGCTAATCTTTTTTTTTTTTGTACAGTGGAACACGTGTGAATCTGTTTTCTTGTTAAAGGGATAGATATAGTGAAGCAAATGGTAATAACACTTGATATCTGCATTTGGAAATACATTGCTTCTATATCTTTTGAATATGTATGCACTTTTTGGTATATATCTTGCAAATATTATTTAATATTTTGCTGTCTGCTTCCATGAGTCTAACCAGATGTAGTCAGGTGTCTACCTTTGCTATGATGGTAGGTACTGTTATATATCTGGAAAATAAAAGATAGGTAAGGAATTGATGGTTTGGGTCTCCATTCTATCTATTAGCCAACCCTTGATGGTGTTCATCGTTGCCCAGTACTATTTGTTTAGTTATTACTTGAGCTACATCTGGACACTACATTACTCTAATTCCTCTTTTTGTTAGTGATTATTCTATACATTTAAGTGTGAAGGCCAATCATATTCTTTGTACAGTGGAACATGTGTTAGATCTGTTTTTCCTTAAATGGCTAGTCATACTGAAACAAATGGTAATAACACTTGATATCTGCATTTGGAAATACATTGCTTCTATATCTTTTGAATATGTATGCACTTTTTGGTATATATCTTGCAAATATTATTTAATATTTTGCTGTCTGCTTCCATGAGTCTAACCAGATGTAGTCAGGTGTCTACCTTTGCTATGATGGTAGGTACTGTTACATATCTGGAAAATAAAAGATAGGTAAGGAATTGATGGTTTGGGTCTCCATTCTATCTATTAGCCAACCCTTGATGGTGTTCATCGTTGCCCAGTACTATTTGTTTAGTTATTACTTGAGCTACATCTGGACACTACATTACTCTAATTCCTCTTTTTATTAGTGATCATTCTATACATTTAAGTGTGAAGGCCAATCATATTTTTTGTACAGTGGAAAATGTGTTAGATCTGTTTTACCTTAAATGGCTAGTCATACTGAAACAAATGGTAATAACACTTAGTATCTGCATTTGGAAATACAATGCTTCTATATCTTTTGATTATAGATGCACTTTTTGGTATATATCTGTGAAGTATTATTTAATATTTGGCTGTTTGCTACCATGAGTCTAACCAGATGTAGTCAGGTGTCTACCTTTTCTGTGATGGTAGATACTGTTACATATCTGGAAAATAAAAGATAGGGAAGGAATTGATGGTTTGGGTTTCCATTCTATCTATTAGCCATCCCTTGATGGAGTCCATCGTTGCCCAGTATTATTTTTAAGTTATTATTTGAGCTACATCTGGACCCTACATCTTTGAAACAATTTTAGTTGTTATAAACATTGTATACATTCAATTATGAATTCATTCTTATTTCATTTATAGATGTGAATTTGTTCTTTTATGTTTCTGAATTGTAGGGCAAATGATAATAACACTTGCCATATTGCATTTGGAAGTATACAATGTTTACAAAAGCTGTCACATTTCACTTTGGCGTTATAAAGCATGCTCAGATTTGTTCTTGCACTTCTCCATATCTATTATTAGAGGACAAAATTGCTCTAGGAATGTTAGTTCCTTTTGCGTGATTGTTTGATTGGCATCTGCACCTTTGTTTTTCTCTGCAAGTTTGATGTTGTGTATCTAAACTATTTAGTGCTGACTGGCAAAGCCTCTAAGTGTTTGAATACCTCGTCCTTTGTCTCTATCCTTTACTGATTTTTGACATTTTATTCTTAAAGATTTGTTTTCTGATTAGCTCATGTGATCTTGATTTTAGAATTTTGTTTTTGGACATGGAAAGATAGTGTTTGAATACCTTGTCATTTGTCTCTATCCTTTCTTGATTCTCGACATTTTATTCTTAATGATTGGTTTTCTGATCTGATTAGCTCAACTGATCCTGATTTTAGAATTTTGTTTTTGGACATGGAAAAATATTAGCTAGTATTCACTATGTGGAAGCATTGTTATAGTTTTGTGATAAACTTTGGACTTTTGTTAACTTCAAAGGCTACACATCCAAGTGAAATGGGCTTAAGTATCTGAAAATTTTAATTTCAGGTCGATACTTTATTGGACAACATAAAATGGGATGACAAAGGTTTAGCAGTGGCTATAGCTCAAAATGTTGACACCGGAGCCATATTAATGCAAAGCTTCATCAACAGGGATGCACTATTTGCAACCATCTCTTCTAGGGAGCAACATTATGGACAAAGGGAGAAACTTCCGATAATTTCATCAACATTCATGACATCTTTGTTGATTGTGATCGTGATTCTGTATGTTCTAAGTAACTTTCTAAATGCCATCTTTATTGATTGCTTAATTTGTTTTGACTTAACTGAAAATTCTTATTCAGATAATTTACCTCGGGTAGCCTGATGGGCCTACCTGCCACACAGGGTCTCAGACTTGCTATTTCACTTCAATAAGTGATCTGTTAAAGGGGGAAGAAGTAAAGCAACTCTTAATCTTTAACTAGTGTTTTGTCACAATCTTTTGAATCTACAATAGGACATGGTACTATTTTTCGAGTTCCGTAAATTAACCCAGTCTGTTATGGCAGGTCAAAGAAAATAGCTTGGCGCTGACAACTTTATATTCATTGGAGTCAACAATTTCCCAACGAGAATCAGAGTTAGCAGTGCAACAAGAAAAGCCCTCATGGACTAAACGACTGTTACTTGATGAAAAACTGTTGTGCTCAAAAATCCGGTAATAGTCTGTTTTACCTCAATGATAACAGTATCAGATCTCCCCAATAGAGAACAAAGAAAAAGTAAAAAGTACCTGGGATGTTGATCAAATATGCGAACTCTGGAAAATTTAATTGACACATTTAGCAATATGAAGTATTTTTGGACTTAACTGGATCAAATGATATACTATGAAGTAGTTTTGAAACAGTGACAATCAGCATGATACATCATTTGCTGCTCTTAGTGCTCATTAGCATTATGTCTTTAGTTTTAGCAATGCTAATATTATGTAAATACTGATTGTTGCAGGGAAGAAGCAGATGAGTTATGCCAAACATTGGAGGAGAAAGAGGACAGTTCACGAACCGCTTCAGAAATGGCAGATGTGATATACCATGCCATGGTTTTGTTAAGGCGTAAAGATGTAGAGATAGAAAATGTTGTTCAAATTCTTCGCCAAAGATTTTCTCAGTCGGGTATAGAGGAGAAGCAAAACCGTGCTATAAAACAAAGCTAACCCCCTCCTATTGTATTGCTCTCTCTAATGCAACTGTAAAACCTTTTCCAGTTTGTAGCTGTGAAAAGCAAAAGCTACTTGTATTTTGGTTTTGCCGTGTGAATAATCTAACTGGATTACCGGAATAAGAAGCAAAATCTGTTGCAACCCTACAATTGAGTACAGTAGTGAAAGATAAGATACCATGGCATTAACCGGCATGGACACCAGCGAGCAACCAACTTGCTTCGTCCGAATTTGCTTCCCGAGTCACATCATTACTACATACGCGCCTCTTCCATTAAAGCCATATTCTGCCGCTTCACTATAGTTTTTTTAGCAAACATTCTTGTACCCTTGATTTCTTAATTTTATGTACCATATTTTTTTGATCAAAACATTTTATGTACTATATAAAGGAGTATAACTTAGATTCAGGCCAAGACTCTGCTTAGTATTTCTCACTTTTATACAAATTTTATCGCATATGGGGGAGCTAAGTCATTTTAATTTAATTTTATAAGGAAATAGGATAATAAGGGTAAATTATACCATCTATTACTAAACTTTAAGTTCAATATTGATTATACCACCTAGGGTGGACAGTCTAGTCGAAGAGTCCTATTGTATTTTTTTATAAACATTTATAATGTTATGATACTAATTTTTTCTAATTTAAATGGTTTTCTATAACCATATACTATATATATAGATATGTTTTTAAAAAATTGTGAGTAATTCAAATTTTTATTTTATAATTCAAACTTTATTTAAAATCTTTAAATCAGATATATAAGATTACAAGAAGTCAAGACAAATCGAATATTTCATATTGTAATCACTAATTTTGTCCGGGGTGTTAAACTCGTTTTCTTTTCTTTAATGGGCTTTGATATTTATGTTGTGATTAAAAACTAAAAAAAAGGAAAAAACAAAAAACAATATATATATTGATATTATTATTATTATTACTATATCATCTATTAATCTTATTACTATTTCACTATCATATATCTATTATTACTATTAATATTATTATTATTTCTTCTTATTACCTATACTATTATCTATTATTCTTATTACATTATTAATGTTATTACTGTTACCTATCCATTGTTATTATTTAGTATTATTATTATTACCATTATTATTAGTATTTATCTTAATATTATTATTATTACGTTTAGTATTATTATTATGAGTATGATCTATTATATTATAATTATATTATTATTATTAAATCTGGAAAAACAAAACAAAGACTATTATAAATAAAAGCTCAACCTTTATAAATAAAGAGCCCAAATGTTTCCAATTTACATTATCAGAACCCAAAAAATAATTACATGGCCCGTTTAGGCCCAAACTAATAAACCCTAATCTGCTAAACCAGAAATCTTAATGTTGTCTCTTATCTTTGCAGCCGCCACCCCCTCTCCACCGTCAGATCTGATCTAGATCTGACGGTCCAGATCACACCAGGAGAAGGAAGCCCTAGCTGCCCCACAGGAAACCCTAGCGCCACGCAACCTCAGCCCTTGGATTGAGCATACGATCGGATGGCCAGAAACAACCCAGCTCGTGCGTGAGATCCACGCAAAACCGTTCATCTCCCACGCGACTTCACGCGCGACTGCTCGAATGCCCTACGCGCGCGTGTCGATCAAGCCCGGTCACTCAGGATCGATCCACGGCCGTTGGATGCCCCTCTGGTCCCCTCCTCCAGCAGCCGCGGCTCACATGCAACAAAAAACGAAAATATCAGAAGATGCATGAAGCCAAAAAATGCAACCGAAATCAGAAATCAGAAACAAATTGCAACAAACATTTTCAGAGGCAATAAGATAGGTTCGGGTACCCTTGTTAGAACCGAACCACATGTGTGAGAATTTAAGAAGCCTACCCCGGTTAGAGCCATGCGGATAACCGTAGAATTAGAATTCATGCTATTAGGTCTTGCATCGTTAATTTGCTTTGATGTGTTTCCTTTTGCTTATTTTATTCAGTCTTCATTGTTGGTGTTACTAACCGAGTTGCCTTTTTTGTCTTGTTTTGATTATTTTTGCATACTCATCGCATTTTCATACGAAGTGTTGATTCGAGAACAGTCTAAAGTTGAAAACTTTCACAATGGGAGAAAGAGTCCATAGCAACGGAGTTTTCAGGACCCTAATTTGAAGGAAAGAGACGAGAAAAAAAAGAAAAAATCGTAACCTGTGTATCTATTTTCTTTCCTCGTTGTAACAAGATTTGATCTCCGTTATGGAAAGTTGTTTAATGAGGATGTTCGTCGAATCAACATTTCCTTGCATTCGATTTTGTGTTTTTTTTTTAATTTGTTGCCTTCAATCATTTGTTTCAGTTTTGCATTCGATATATCATGCATTACATCATTAAGTCTTAGAATTAATTGTTCGAGGTCATGGCAGCATTCGTGACTACCGAAGATTCCACACCCACACTTTACTCGCCACCAAAGGAGGCAAATGGAGGAAAGTTTTGCTAAGTTAGAAGCCGATTTGAGAATGGTCTGAAGGGGGCATATGACGGCCATGAGTTATTTTGTGAGTACCATTAGACTACGGGGAACGAGATTCAGAGTTGTCCGGAATTTAAATAGTTGGTCCAGGAATTGATGGACAATCGGGAGGTTGAGTTCCTCGAAGAAGTTTGAGGGGTGGGATGGACGGCCAGCGTAGTTAAGAGTTCTATGCATCCAAGTTTGTTTGCTTTCATTTCATTGCGTTCCAGCTTTTTCCTTGAAGTGATGTGTGGAATCCACTTCGCTACCCCTTTGCCCGAAGGTAGCGAAGATTTTTTGTAAGGGCCTCAGACTGCATGTTTTTTAATTTTCAATGAAATGATGCATTATGTTTCAGTTGCCTTTCCATTTTGTGTGTATATATTTGCCTATTGAGTCCCCGTATATCGATTGCACAAGGGACATTGGCCTTGACCCCAAAGGTTGACTTCGAGCCGCATTTGTCTAGTGGAGATCGAAAGCTTTGAAGATGATGAATATGTGGCTTACACTCCAAGTTAATTTGGTCACCTAATCAAACACACATGAAATTATGACCTTCGGGAGAATAACCGGAAGTCTTTCGTGCTAAAAAAATCAAGAATAATAAGCTTAACAAAAGCACTCCAATGTTCGAAGCCTGGTAATAGGCATTTTCGGATACGAAATTTTTGGGGCACTCCGCTGTTGCTAAAGACCAATAAGGTTGCTATGCACCATCCACTTTAGCTACATGAGTGATGGTAATATTCTCAAATCGTGACAATGCCGAGTAACTCGGGGTATCGTTGTATACTCCATATTTATTCTCGAGCCAAAGGAATGTGACGAGTTGACTTCCCCACAATTATAAAGAATTGATAAAGGCGAAGCCTATTGAAGATAAATCTAATTGATTAAAAAGCCGAAATAACTTGGAGAGTATGTCATATTTTCAGACATCAGCTCAGCCTTCGAGGTCTTCTAGACACATGATGCTTGAGGCAATCATTGGTAAGCCATAACAGTGTCATTCGTGCGCTTAATATTTAGGGTATTTAATCCAGCTTGATATACCCATGATTTGAAAGAGAAAATTTTGTTTTAAAAAATGCATCTCATGTTGAGATTAGAAGATGCAATCTGAATCTTTTGTGAACACAATAATTTTTTCCCCATTGCTTCGGGATAAAGTTTAGAATGCAATGTCATGAATACAAATGACAGCTTGTCAGTGCCTATGGTGAAGATTTTAATAAGTTCCTACATGCTATAGTTCAGGGACTTGAAGCGAATTTTTGTCAGAATGATTCGATTTCTTCAGAAGATGAGAAGTGGACCTTGGTGAACTCAAGAGAAAAAGTTCAGAGACTTGGGGGCATGTGCTTCCCCTATTGTTAAGAGAAGAGAAAAATCGTCGCGTTGAGTAAAGACGAAGATAATATTTAGCACCCAGTTTGAGAGGGGGGCAATGTCTTGAGAACAAGCACTACGAGAAGTGTTACGTCTATCCTGACCAACGAAAGTCAGCAGTCGTCTTTTGAGAAGAGACCAAGAGATCGAGATTTGGCAGAGATGAGAAAGCCAAAAGAGATTAAGAAGAAGAGGAAGAAGAAGATTAAGAAGAAGAAGAAAGGTCAAGATCGACCAACTCGGAGAGTTGAAGCATCTGAGCATTTTGATGCCATAATTCATACATCATTTGTAGTTAGGTATCCCTAGGATTAGGGGCATGCTAACTTACATCATCATATCATTTTTACCTATTTTCGACATGTATTCTAAAGCTTCCCCCCTAAAAGTAATCCGCCTATCTGTTCGGGCTTTCGGAGAATGGAACCTGCCTATCTGTTCAGGCTTTCGGAGAATGGAACCTGCCTATCTGTTCGGGCTTTCAGAGAATGGAACTCGCCTATATGTTCAGGCTTTCAGAGAATGGAATCTGCCTATCTGTTCGGGCTTTCGGAGAATGGAACTCGCCTATCTGTTCGGGCTTTTGGAGAATGGAACCTGCCTATCTGTTCGGGCTTTCGGAGAATGGAATCTGCCTATCTATTCGGGCTTTCGGAGAATGGAATTTGCCTATCTGTTCGGGCTTTCGGAGAATGGAACTCGCCTATCTGTTCGAGCTTTCGGAGAATGGAACCTGCCTATCTGTTCGGGCTTTCGGAGAATGGAATATGCCTATCTATTCGGGCTTTCGGAGAATGGAATCCGCCTATCTGTTCGGCCTTTCAGAGAATGGAACCTGCCTATCTGTTCGGGCTTTCGGAGAATGGAACTCGCCTATCTGTTCGGGCTTTGGAGAATGGAACCTGCCTATCTGTTCGGGCTTTTAGAGAATGGAATCCGCCTATCTGTTCGGGCTTTCAGAGAATGGAATCTGCCTATCTGTTCGGGCTTTCGGAGAATAGAACCCGCCTATCTGTTCGGGCTTTTGGAGAATAGAACCCGCCTATCCGTTCGGGCACTTGGAGAATGGAGCTTCTGATAATTATCTGTTTGTTCGGACCTCGAAGGGTTGAAGAGTGCTGAAATGAGAAAAATAGCTTCAAGCCTCCGCGACCGTTGCATTTCCCCGTACCGACTTCCGAACCGCCAATAGTTCAAGTGCATGGTGACTCGGAATCTAAACAGGGAAGTCGGACAAAATTGGTGCTTATGGCCTTTGCTTTATCCTTGTTCTACAAGTATAAGCAAAGGGGGGCAACTGTAATCACTAATTTTGTCCGGGGTGTTAAACTCGTTTTCTTTTCTTTAATGGGCTTTGATATTTATGTTGTGATTAAAAACTAAAAAAAAGGAAAAAAACAAAAAACAAAATATATATTGATATTATTATTATTATTACTATATCATCTATTAATCTTATTACTATTTCACTATCATATATCTATTATTACTATTAATATTATTATTATTTCTTCTTATTACCTGTACTATTATCTATTATTCTTATTACATTATTAATGTTATTACTGTTACCTATCCATTGTTATTATTTAGTATTATTATTATTACCATTATTATTAGTATTTATCTTAATATTATTATTATTATGTTTAGTATTATTATGAGTATGATCTATTATATTATAATTATTATCATTATTATTATTAAATCTGGAAAAACAAAACAAAGACTATTATAAATAAAAGCCCAACCTTTATAAATAAAGAGCCCAAATGTTTATTTACTTAAAGTCCAATTTACATTATCAGAACCCAAAAAATAATTACATGGCCCGATTAGGCCCAAACTGATAAACCCTAATCTGCTAAACCAGAAACCCTAATGTTGTCTCTTATCTTTGCAGCCGCCACCCCCTCTCCACCGTCAGATCTGATCTAGATCTGACGGTCCAGATCACACCAGGAGAAGGAAGCCCTAGCTGCCCCACAGGAAACCCTAGCGCCACGCAGCCTCAGCCCTTGGATCGAGCATACGATCGGATGGCCAGAAACAACCCAGCTCGTGCGTGAGATCCACGCAAAACCGTTCATCTCCCACGCGACTTCACGCGCGACTGCTCGAATGCCCTACGCGCGCGTGTCGATCAAGCCCGGTCACTCAGGATCGATCCACGGCCGTTGGATGCCCCTCTGGTCCCCTCCTCCAGCAGCCGCGGCTCACATGCAACAAAAAACGAAAATATCAGAAGATGCATGAAGCCAAAAGATGCAACCGAAATCAGAAATCAGATACAAATTGCAACAAACATTTTCAGAGGCAATCAGCAGAAATCGTACAAATCAACAGCGATTTACAACAATTTTATGCATTTTAGAAATAGAAAAATCTGTAATTTCGGGGCTATAAAAACCCGAGCAAGCAATGTAAGGAGGGGGTTTTTGAGTGCATTAGAGAGGTTTTCGGGAGGATTCAAAAAATTTCAGAGAGACAATGTAATCGTCTTCATATCAATACAAGCAAAAAAAGAATTCCAGAGGTATTAACACCATTTCCATTTCATTTCTTGTTTTCGAATCGCAAACAAATAAAATAAAAAAACAAAAGGGGTTAGGGTTTACCCTCATCGGTCTTCCTTCTTCTCCATTTCCCCGTTGCCGGCGACAAGCCTTCTGGCTCCCTCGGAAGCCACGCATGGTGAGCCGGTGACGCGAAAAGTGATAAGTTTGTGTTTTTTTTAGTTTCGGTTTTTTAATTTTTAAACGAAAAAGGAAAAACGTTTTTTATTTTAAAAAAGGGAAAGAGCTTATCGATTGTTGTGGTTTCGAAAAAGGGGAAAAAAGGTTTCTTTTAGGGTTCAGGCGCCGGTAACGGCGACCGGAACCCCTCTGCGCGCCGGAGATACAGAGAAGAAAGGGGGGTGGTTTCCGGTCTAGGGTTACAAAATAAAGAAAAAGGGCTGAATTCTTTTTGAAATGGATTTTATAATGCTTTCGCGTTTTAAAAATGGATTAATCCCTAATTAAGCCCCTCCGCGTCCTACTAATTGCACACGGAGGGCTTCCGCGTTTTTAAACCCTTCCCGTGGTTCCTGCTATTTTTCAAACCTTTTCAATTTCGCCACCGAGTTCATTTCAATTGATTTTCGGGTGAGGTAATTACCGTTTGGGTCCCTGTGGCTTTTCGTTTCCTTTTAATTGGGTCCCATTTTGCGTTGAGATCAATTTTCTTTAAATGGGTTTATTACAGAGGTGGTCCCTGTCAGTTTGCATTTTATTTATTTCTTTGTTTTTCATTTATGTCATATTATATGTTGTCATTCATGCATTTTTTATGTTTGCATCGAATATATGTCATTTTGCATGTTGTTGTGTTCATTTAATGTGTATATAATGTTTTTTTAATGTGTGCGCATTTTGTCTTTTCATGATGATTCGAGTATATCTTTGCAACATGCATTTATGATGTCATTTCATGAGACTTTTAGCATTTTAATTCGTGTATTAATTAACCTTAATTTTAAAACGGAGATACCTATTAATTCGCGTATTCGGGTCGACTAGCCTAGCTTATTGGATTTCCCGCGAATATTCGGATTAATTCGAATCGTCTAAAGGTAAATTCGATATTAAAACGAACAAGACCATATCATCATCCTTTAATTGCTTGCATCATGCATAAAGGTGACGTACGGGATCTGAACCCTAAACTAACACGACAGTCAGTCTTATATGATGTCGGTTTAGTCTTTGGTCCGGTGTACCGTCATCCTTTTTAATTAAATGGTAAATTAATTCGATACCACCAATTTGAAAAAGCTCGTACGATTAAAGTCCGGTTTTCAATCAAGAACCCCTAATTAAAGCCTTTTTAAATTCAGATAATTTCCATCAATTAAAAGCAACAATTGTTTTGGTACCGATTTCCGGGCGTGATGGGGGTGCTAACCCTTCCCCACACGTAACCAACTCCCGAACCCTTTCAAAAGAATCTCTGGTTTTGTTTTCTTACGGTGTCTGGCCTACCATAGTGGCCGGTGGCGACTCCAAACCGAGAAAAAAGATTTTTTAAAAGGGATTTTTCCAAACCCGAATTAATTTTTAAATCCCCCATTTTCAAATTGAATTGAATATTTTTCAAAAGTAGCGGGAACATGATTTGCGAAAAAAAAACCCGTTACATATATCAAGTCAAATAATTCAAAATTTTCAAGTCAAGCTGAATTTTGCCCCACCTAATATAATTGAACTAAAAATTGATATAGTGGCGGGCAAAACCGACCCGTTTTGACTCGACTCGTAATTTTATAACCTGATTCGACTCGAAAAAATTCAAATAAAGTTTGAGTTATGAAATAAAAAATCGAATAATTCGAAATTTTTAGCAACTAGTTGATCAATTTTTATATTCGAGGCGAGTTTGTCAATTCTACATGATATATTAAGCAAATCGCGTGTGAAAATATGAAGAAATGTATATGTATATGCATATAGAAAGTCGTTAAAATTGGAATAATGTGTACCGCCTAGCCCTAAGTAATGCATATAGAAATATATATGTACAATTAAATTTGTAAAAAAAATAGAAAGCTCAACTTGATTCAAAATTTTTAAATAAAATTAAAATCGTAAAATAAAACTTACAAATTCAAATAACTTTAAATTTTATTTAAAATTTTACGATTTAAATATGTACACATGCAATGACGTAGAAATTTTTTAATGACTCAATAATATAATTAAAATCTAAATTAAAATTCAATACTAAGTATAGATTTTTAATTAGGTTGTATACAATGATATCTAATGTATTTTACCCTAATAATAATTACATCTTAAACATAATAATGTATCCAAATTGTTTGAAAGCAATACTTTCTCATTGAATTTTAAGAGGAACTTTTTAAAGTCACCTTTGTAGGTTAAAAACATAAATGTATGGTCACCCTCTAAACAAAATAGTCCCAACGTTTGCATGTTTTGTAATTTAATTTTTTTTATTTTTTTGAAACGAACAACTCTAACGTTTCAATTTAGTCTAAATATACTTCTGTTAAATAAAAACTGCCAGTCAACTGACGGTTAATGACTAATATTGATTGAACTTGTCACATGTTAAGATCTACTGACGTGTCAGCATCATATTCATCATAACATTATATTGACCACATGTCACTATTCGGTTCGGCCACATGTCAACATAATAGTTAGTCACGTGTTAACATAAAGAAGGGTATAATAAAATATTTTTTTTATAAAAATCTGACATGACATATACTATGTTAGCCGATTTTAACGAATGACAAATCCAGTCAGAATTAACCGTTGATCGTCAGTTAACGGGCAGTTTCCATCCAACAGGGGCCAAATGTTTGCTCTAAAAAAAAAGAATAAGGGGCCAAATGTTTAGGGCATCTTTTGTCATTTGGCCGAAAAAAAAAAACATCAAACAAACCTTAATCAAACAACTCTTATCTGTTTTTCTTTTCTTTTCAATGAACAATGTGAGCGGGTGTGAACTGGTTTCATACCAGTATCCAATCTCATACATCAAAAACATAAAGCACAAATAGGAGCAGCAACCATAACTAACCATCTCAACTTTCCCTTAAAACTATTAGATCAACAGAGATCCGTAATGCAACATGTAAAGCAACAATTCGCTAGACTTCTCTTCCCAACGTGAAATGCAACACAACAGGATGAGTGAGGCCCACAACAATTTGCTTAACCTGTCAAGCCATAATAGTTCAACAAGAGTTCGTGAAAACCAAACGCAATAACTTGGCATCTCAAAAATAATAATAATGATAACAAATACTCGGATTAATCAACTGCATTCATCAAATGGCATGAAGTTCTAGTCTAAAGTAAACTACATAGTTCTTCAACAACGTTAACTCAAATTAAAAGGATCCCACCATCAGACAGATAAACCTTAATCATTCCAATTCTGTTAGAAAACTGAACTTCAGTATTGGTATTGACAATCAAAATCTAATTCTCCTCTTTTTTTTTTTTTACCGTTTCTCAGTGATTTGTTATGTCTACGAGAGAATACAGTGACACAATAAAAACTTCAGACAGTAGAAACTAACAATGTCTGGATCCTTACCTCTACGATCAAAATCTTTTTAAGCACTACTGCTTTTAGGAAGATCTGTGACTTTCCCTACTGCAACGGTTTTTCCTGCAGACAGGACACACAATTCATGTGACTCACAGCCCCAAAGACTGATAATTTATCAACAATTGGAAGGAAAAAAACAAAAAGGACTTCTGTTACCTTCTGTGCGAAGAGTGAACCTCCCAAGTTGTGGAAAATCTGAGAACTTCTCAATGCAAATCATGCTGTTAACCTAAGCACAAGATCATGGTATTTTTATCAAGCCCAAAACTAACCGAGATCAATTTAGCCAATATCTTCTGTTCCTAAACTTCTTTTTATTCAATCAGTTAAAATCTGACAGGTGTAGCCTACTGAATGGAGTTTCCAGCCCCTCTCTACGAAAAACATAACATATAAATAAAGAACATGCATTACACATACACGGCAGAGAGTATAGAACCCTGTTATTATGTTGCAAGTTCAGTCTAGTTGGAAATATTTACACTAGCCACCTCTTTCTAATTAATCAGAGCATTCCCCATAGCTGGAACCCCAAAATGAGAGCTGATTGTGGTCTATCATAATCATTAGTTACTAATGCTATCCTACTACTTGTTCTACCCTTGCAGAAAAAAAGACAATAAAACAACTTGGAAACAAGTGCTTTCTGGCTGTTTCTCACTAGTTCAATCTGACAATTCATTCAGTTTCATTTCAAAAAAAAAAGAGTAGAGAACAAGGCAACCAAAAAAGAAAAGTAAAGATGTTTAAACTAAGCAAATCAAATGGGACCACAAACAAAATATCTATTTGGTATATTCAAAATAAAGCAAGAATGAACCTGAACACGACAAACAACAACAGCACCATTCTTCACAAAAAGAACTTTCTTTTTCATGGGTTTCCTCGTTTTTGGATCAATTTGCTGTAGTAGCTCAACTATCTCACATTCCTCAACGACAGAATGAATGTGCAAGACAGCCTTATAGCCAGCTGTAAAAATAGCCTAAACAGTAACAACATTTACAAGACAGGTATATTACATTCAGTCATTATGCTCAGAAAGCGTCAAGTTTATAAAATAAGGACAGCAGAAAGTGGCACCCATGCATACATTATCAAGTAATTCAAGGATCTGAAGCTGGGCTGTAAATTCAGTGACAGCCGATATCGGTTTTACTGCATGAAGGAAAAACACATTACACCTTAGAAAACTAACAAAAAATAGAACACTGCAATTTTAATATAAAAAAACAATCAATTAAGACAAGAGAAAGGGTTAGTACAATTTATCACATAACTCCATTTAAGCAAAACTTACCAACACTTGACAAGACAAAACCTTCCATTACGTCCTCTTCTTCAATCCCAGATAATCTAACCCGTAGATTTTCACCGGGTCCTGCACGCCTAACCTTATTTTCATCACAATATACAGCTAGAACTTTCACTTGAGCCTGCAATCCATGCATAAAAGCCTCAATGCCAATAAATTGAAAAACACAATACACATAAATATAATAAAAGGCTGAAAAGATCAAGCACCTTGTTTGGCATAACTAATAAGGAATCACCCTCACAAACACTCCCAGATTCTACCTTTCCCATAACAACAGTTCCCATGTCTTTGAATTTGTCAATTATAGGCATCCTATGGAATCAATAGCAAATCATCAGATACATCATAAAATAAGATAAAAAAAAGAAATTGGTCACGCATGCTACTGTTAGACAGAAGGACACCAGGAACTAGAACCAAACATAAAAGTAGTGTGCACAGTGAATCCTGCTATGGAAGATGGTTAATAGTTTATAGATCACTTACCTGAATGGACCTTTTGGATCTCTGAGAGGAACTTCAATAGAATCGAGGGCTTCAAATAGGCAAGGACCATTCCACCAAGGACATGTACTCTTATCTAGTCTTGTTTTCATGTTAGTGCCAACAAGACCAGATATTGGTAGGAACACGACATCTGCAAGATCAAACAAGAGCAAGCAATGAATTATAATTGGTTGTAAAACAAAAGTTACATGCTAAGCAAACCAAGCAAGTCTCTAACATAGGAACATAAGCTTCAATAACATAAAAAGAATGCTAGCTTAATCTGATCCTATTAAAAGTTACGCAATGAGAAAAGTAAGACACATCAACACTTCAATATGAAGAACTAAGGGAGAGGAAGCCTAATTAGACATAAGTTTACATTACAGCAGCAGAATAGAGCAAAACGCAAAGAAAAAGTAATCAATGTTACACAAGTTTTCAGCCACAAAGAAGTATCCTAAACAAACTAACGGCAATTACTTACTTTTATTCCACAGTTTCAGCTCTAAAATAATATATTAGAAACATCTGTTGAATAGCCAAACATCCAAATTAAAACTACATAATATAAAGAATATCTGAATAGCTAAACATGTGTTAAAACTGCAATAGGTAAAATTTCTTTTGGAAGAAAGTAGAAAACAAGTCCAGTTGCATAAGAAAGCATAAGCATACTACAAAAATACAAGGGATTTATTAGCTTCTCTATTTCCTTCCCAGAGTAAGTACTTCAATATCTCACTATAATATATATAAACTGGTTCTACAAGCTTGAAAATATCACCAAGAACAAAATGCAACTTGCAAGTTATTCAACAGCGGTTCTAATACCTTTCTTCACATTGTATCCAGACGACCTCAGAAAAGGTGTCATCTTTGACTCAATTTCATCGTACCTGTGGAAGAAGACCTCCATCAGTAATATTAACAAACACAGAATAGAAAATGCACAATAAGGACAGCACAAAAGCTCAGACTCGTTACAAAAGCCAGTCAAAATACCTTTCTTTAGACCAGTTGACAGTATGATCATCCATCTTGTTAACTACTACAAGTAGCTTCGTCACACCCAAGGTCTTTGCCAGCTGGACATGTTCACGGGTCTGCCCACCCCTCTCGTATCCAGTTTCAAATTCCCCTTTACGTGCAGAAATCACCTAATTGAGAAACAAAAAGGGAAGTTAGAAATCCAAAATCTGCATTACACCATATAAGCAGTTACTGGAAAGACACAGGATGCGACTTACGAGAACACCAACATCAGCTTGAGATGCCCCACTGATCATATTTGGAACATAACTCTTGTGACCCTAAATAGTCAATGGAAACCTTATTTAGTTTTAATACACAAAATTTCATCAAAATCTGAGTTCAAAACGAAAATAATAGGCCAAAAAACAAAATGACTGTTCAGTTCCATTCTTGGTCAGATACGAGCACATTAATTACAGTTAGACAATACCCTAAGGCATACCTAATGAATAGTACTATGCTACGTAAATATTTAGTTTTTTATTTGCTATCACCTTTTCTATTACTTACGAGCAGAGCAGCATATTGCAAGATGGCATTCTATTGGAACTTTATAAGACAAATTTATGGTGCACTATTAAAGTGATCCTGCAATTTTGATCATTATGTAATGTGATCTAAAATATCAAATGAGCATTTGAAGAGCAACATGGGTGCAAAAGGAAAGCAATCCAGCTAATTACAAATCAGGACCCAGAAAAATCTCAATCTACAAAATAAAATGGTAAAACAAATGAGATATAACAACGTAACCTACAAGTAATGATGCAAGCACCAAAGCACAACCAAATATTTAACAAGAAGATAAGATAGATTAAACAGTGTATTTTAGAGGCAATTCCCTTACTGGTGCATCCAAAATAGTAAATCTAGTAGTCTCAGTCTCAAAGTGTGCTCTTCCAACTTCAACAGTTTTACCCTGCAATTAACATGTTCAAATTTAATGAATTCCCAGAGTAACAACTGTAGCCTAGCTAATAATGAATAAATGTCGACAGTACTAACGTAAATATATCAGGAATTAACTATACTTTCTCAAAGTTTGTAACAACATCTCTCTGTTATACACTACCTTAACCCTCTCCTCTTCATTAGTGTCCATAATATATGCCATATACCTAACACATGGAAAGTAGTTAAGTCAGATAACGGAATAGCTGAAGATCCCCAGTCTGTAAGAGAGAGGGAGAGAAAGAACAATCTTAACATCAATAGAATGAAATTTCCTATTGAGAAAGCCGCAAGACAATGCAAAATCATTTTAAAAAGGGTGAACCTATGGAAGTTCTCGAAAGATGCAAATTGCAAAATGGATCAATAACAAAAAGATCCAACATTCTAAACCACACATGAATGTTCGAGAGGAAGAAAATAAAATATGATCAGAACTACCTAACAAGAAGCCAATAATATTTCAAACGGTACATCTTTAGTACACTTCGACATAGCTCGGATGGAGGAAAAGTGTATAATAGTTCATGTTCTCTTCTCCATCCAAAATTACATTTCTTAGCTGGAAGGGCAGCTAATTCAATGCCTCCTGCCAATGGATGCTAGTGCATTTAGTAACTCATTCGAGTCATGGGTTAAATCCTAGTACTACCATCTAGTTATTACTCCACAATTTGAAACCAGCTAATGTAAATGTAAATCACGTCTCTCAGTCTCACCATTCACTTTTTTTTCATGCAGATCAACTCCAGCCAACTAATCTGAAACTGATTCAAGGTGATGAATTAACTAACACGAGCAGAACAATTACTGAGTTGTTTTATTGCAGCTAGGTACAATAAAACCGTTGAAACAAGGTATAGATAGCCTAAATTCCAGCATGTGCATGCTCATCAGAAGAAAAAAACAAATACAAAAGGGAATATACTGATTCACTAATCAATATCATGGTTATAAACCAAACTTAAAACTCACCAGCTTTCTCTACTTTTATCCTTGGCTTCTTTCTCATACTTCTGGATTGTACGGTCATCAACCTGACCACTAAGGAAGAGTATCTGGCCTCCAGTTGTTGACTTACCAGCATCTAAGAATCAAATAAATGAAAGTCAAACATAAAACAGAGACAATTTATTTAGATTCTGAATTTCTGAGTATAAAATTACATGTTTCAGTAAAAAAATATTGATTACCAGCAGTCTTTGATGAAGGTTTTTTTTCTATAAAGAATCTTAAGAAGACATGGGGCAACTAATTAGTAGTGACTAGGCACTGGTTCCACATCCTTTGTGCAAGGTTGTTCGAATTTTCTGATTTCCAACTTTGAAATGCGTTAAGCATTTTATTCCTTTTAATCCACCATTCAATCATCTAGAAAGGGTGGAATTCTATTTACCCAAGTTCAACCTTAATTCCTAACAGTATGTCCCGGAAATAATTAAATTTATAACTGCTTTCACAGCATTCATGCATGTGGCTCAATTGACTAAGCTCAATAAAACACATAATCAATAAGGGGTTGGAGATGTTAAAAGTACAAAAATACAAATTTAAACTGTTTCCTAGGTTAGCATAAGCAGTTCATAATGGACATAAATATGTATGCATGCCAACTTTCACATAAGCAAAGCCATGAAGTAGGAATACCCACCGACATGACCAATAAAGACAACATTCAAATGACGCTTCTTTTCTGATTCCATTTCATCAGGTGCTTCTGCATCCTCCAGAGCAGCTACTTCCTTGTCTTTCACTGCACAACAAAATTGAAAATAAGAACAAGAAAATGAAAATTGGAATATTAAAGTTACAGACACAGTACAGATAAGCATGGGAAGGCAGACAAAGGGGAATGAAGAAACCTTTTGGCTCAGCCTGGACTGGCTGAGGTTTAGTATCAACCTCATCCTTCGTGCCTGAAACCAACAATAAAAAAGAACAATTTTTGTTTCAAAATGAAACTAAACTGGCAAACAAAAGTTCATTATGAATAGGAAAAAACATGTAGCATTTTAGCAAAGAAAAGAGCAATTAGCATCTAAGCTGCACCAGCTTAGGTACCTAAATTGGAAAAATAGGTAAATACCAACTATACAATCACCAGCAGCCCATTGTCCCTCAATTCTTGAATGCTTTTAATTTACAGGAGACGATGCATAGTTTTAAATGTAAAAGATTGATAAAAACTATGCCTAACATATACGAAGTCTAAGACCAAATCCTAAGTCAATGCATCATAGCCGAAGTAAACATGAAACCAAATTCAAATCAGCATTGCAATTCACAAAATGTCAGTGTGCATGCAGCTACATAAATTCCATAACCCATGTACGATACAAGAAAACACATCACCTAGAGATCTCATATCACTTTTGCACGCAACAAAAGGAGAGTCGTCCATGATTTAAATCTAAAAGCTTCCAGTAAAACCTTATAATACAGTTTAATTCCTATTTTTTCATGTGATCTCAAAGTAACTTCAGTACATCATGAAAATTATTTTGTATAAAAACTCTCAAATCCGGTTTTGGAGACAGCAAAGACTGTAATTAAACCAAGTTTACAAAATATATGAAGTCTAGAATGAAATTTCACAGTGACAATCTCTCCTCTAATTATCTTCCTCTCCAACACCTTCATTAAAATAAGAATATTAGCACGGCATAAATACAAAGATCAACAACACTACCAACCTTCCTCCTCCACCTTATCTGACATTTCAACTTCCTCAACCTTATCTGTCATTTCAACTTCTTCTGGTTTTGCATCTTCAGGATTGACGGTACCATTATCATCTTCTGTTAAGATTCAATAATAGAACTCAAAAAAAGAAGAAAAGATTCCAAAAACAAAGGGAAAGCCAAAACATCAAGAGAATACTACCAGCAGAGTCAAGCTGCAATGCACGGATCTCGGCCTCAATATCTACAAATTAGACAAGGAAAAGAGAGCAAGAGAGAGGAATTTTGAACACGTTAATTCCAAGAATTATCAATATTCACCACTGCAGCACACAAAGGTGCTAAAGCGAGTTAATTTTTTTAAAAAAAAAAACGATAAGTACAATTACAAACAAATTTCTATGATGTATAGCCTATTCAACTAATAGGAACTTCAGTTAATCAAATTAACTTAAATTCAGTTCATATTCTGAAATCCTAATATCTCAATAGTGTGAACCGCAACTGTCATCTCCTAAAACAGCTTTCATTTATAAAATTCTCGTAATCTCAGCAGAATTAAAAACATGTATATAATCAAGTGAAGCTCTCGGGGTAAAACAGATCAAAACTGAATCAATCAGTGAGTAAATCAATCAGATCCGGGATTAAGGAAAACGAAAACAATCGATATGGTTGTAAGAGTAGAGAGAAAATAAGGGAATGAAAAATCCAGAAAGAAGAACACTGAGAGACTTACCCATGGGTGCCGAGAGTAAAGGACCCGGTGTATGAAGTACTCTACGCTAGGGTTTTGGGGCAAAAGGAGACGAGAGATGGAGGCGCTAGTTGCGAGAGGTGCTGTTTTTCTAGCGTAAAAAATAAAACTAAAATGGGTGTTTGGTTATATATGTGAAGTTATTCTTTTGGCGTTTTGGCGTGGCATGGCATGGTTCAAAACTACCCGATTCACTTAGTCCGACTACTCGATACCCGAAATAGAAAAAATAGATATTTTATTTAAAAAATTATTTGATCGGGTCGAATATCTAACCCAAGATTTTTTCCGGGTAGTTGAGTCAGGTCTTGACCGAAATTTTTTGGTAACTGGGTACCCGATTCGACCAAATACTTTTAATATATTTATTTTTTTAGTTTTAAGTTATATTTTTATTTTAGGTTCTTAATATTTTTACCTAAAATTAAATTTAAATCTCTAAATTATTTCTATATCTGTACTTTTAAGTTTTAAAATTTTAAATATATTTTTATCAATTTGTTAATACAAGATTCGAAAGAAAAAACGAGATTAATATTTTTAATGTCTTCTTGGTAATAAACTTTAATATATATATCCAAGTAATCATCTTAAAACTAACTTCAAATCACTCATTTTTGTGGTTAAATTATTTATTATGAACTTTTAAATTTTATGCGTTTAATATGAGATTTTAAAAAAAAAATTAAATTTAAAAATAAATAAATATAAAATGTGAATCGGGTACCCGTTACCCAATTTTTCGAGTACCCGAATAGTAGGTACCCGATTAAAACGGGCCGGGACATGATCCGACATATGTGATATACAGATTAACCTGATACCTGAAAAAAAAACACCCCTACTAGGAATTACCTCTTTCAATTAGATTTTTTGTATCATACTTTCAATTAGAATTTATTATTTAAAATTAAATAAATTTAACCTTAGTCGATTTTGTTATAAATAATGGCCATGTTTGGCAATTAACGGATAATTGATAATAGATAATGGATTACATTAACTGATAGGCGATAGTATTAGCTGATTTGACAAATAGATTGCATTAGTTGTTTGTATAAAAGTGATTGATTAGCTTAACTTATATTTGATAATATGTCTGTCTTACAGTTCATGTTCGGGGGTGCAAGGTTGCCCCTCCCAACAATGTCATCTCTAAGGTTTAACTCAAGTCCTCTCCTTTGGAGTGCAACGTGCTTTACCAGTGCACCCAACACTTGTTGGTGATAGTTGTTTGATTAGTTAAATACGCAAAATGACATATAAAGACATGATTATATTTAATGTTTGTTTGAATAATTTATTAGTTATTAATATTTTGTATCTATTAATATTAGTTAGATTATGAAAATTATTTTTTAATACCATTATTAAGCATATATATACGACGGGTGTATATATTAATTTCTTATTTGTGAAATTATCTTTTAAATATAATTTTAATAATTATTAAATTTAAATATATATATATATATATATATATATTAATTTCTTATTTATGAAATTGTTTTTTATTTTATTAATTTAAATTTATGCAATTTATAGAATTATTTGCAATTGTCAAGAACAAAAAAGTCTAATCAATTCTTTTATCTAAACCTTTAATTCAAAAACTCTTAAAAATAAGTTTTTACAAATTGAGAGGTTTCACCTCAATCCGCTATTATATTATTTTATTTACCAAAGGCTTAATACACTTTCCGCCCTAAACTTTACTTGTTTTCTCAACTTTCCCCCTAAACTACGTTTGAAATTTTGAATAATAGATGAAATATAGAAAAGTAATTAAAGCTCCCCTTATTCATTTGAAAAACATAATTTTTCAAACCAGTCTTTCCTCATTTTTGTTATATCAAAAAGAATTTAAAATACTTTTAGGCTCAAAATAACAATGAAGGTTTAAATTTTGAAACTATTAAAATGTTTGGTTTTAAAAGTGGCTCCCTCTTACTCAAAGCACCATCAAAAGATGTTAATCCAACACATGATAATCTAGTTGAATTAAAGGAAATAAATTGAATTAAACAAATAAAAACAACTAGATTTTACCAACACTTGAACTCCAAGGGAGGATGTGAAGCATTCCTCTTCAAGTGTTTTTCCTTGTGTGCATGGAGCTCCCCCTCATTGATTGGACTTGTTGAATATCTCCATCACACCTAATCAAGACAATCATACAAATTTTTGTATCCAAATTGCTTTGGATCCATAAACATTAGTTGCACAAAATTTAGTCCCCTTAGAAATCCATTTTTCAATTTTATCCTTTTTATGTGAAGTGATTAGTTCTTTTCGAACCCAAACACTTCTAAAACATTTTCCATTTAAAAATCTAGGGGCACTAGATTGTTTTTGGTAAAATTTTGATTTTCCAAAATCATTTTTCTTTTCTAGTTCCTTGAAAATCAAAATCTTTTCTTTCTTAAGATCATCAACTTCCTTTTGATGATCTTTTTCCATTGTTTGAAGCAAGTTTTGTAAACTAGAAACTTGTTGCTCAAAATCTTTCAGTTTTGCTTCAAACTCAAAATTGGTTTTCAAAAGCAAATCATTTTCGTTTTTCAACTTTGAAATCAACTTTTTTTTGAAAATGAAGCCTTGAATTCGAAAACCAACTCATCATAGGCTTCTTGTAACTCATCAAAAGTATAAGAATTTGAAATGGATGAGTTAGAAGTTACATCCCCCTCATTGAGGGCCATCAAGCATAGGTGGGCTACCTCATCATCGGTGGAGTCTTCATCACTCCATGTGATCACATATGCTTGCTTTGAAGATGATCCCTTCTTGTTGGACTTGTGGGATTCCTTCATCATCTTCTTCGATTCATGATAAGATCTATTCATTTCATTCTTCATGAACCGGGTAAATTTGTTGAAGAGATAGGCCATCTCTTCATCTTCACTTTCCTTCTCATTTGTATCAACATGGTTGCACTTGGAGGATTTGAGAGCAATGACATTCGCATGGATGCCTAGCTCCTTGACTTTCTTCTCCCCTATCTTCTTTATCTCTTCCTTCTTCTTCTCCTCTTCTTTTCCTTTCTTCATGATTTGGTGAGTGAGAAGTGATCTCATGAGTTCATCAAGCTTCAAAGTCTTCAAATTCTTAGCTTCGATGATGGCGGTCCTTTTCGAGTCCCATGACTTGGGAAGGGAGTAGATAAGCTTTTGGACAAGCTTCTCTTCCGGGATGACTTCTCCATAACCTTTGAGTCCATTGGTGATGGTCGAGAACCTATCGAACATCTTCTTAATGTCCTCTTCCGGATCCATCTTGAAGTTTTCATACTCGTGGTTGAGGGGTCCGATCTTGGTCTCTTTTACTTCATTGGTTCCTTCGTATGTGACTTCAAGCTTGTCTTATACCTCATTGGCATCTTCACAAGAAAACATCTTTTCATAGATGTTGGGGCTTAATGCACAAAAGATAATGTGCAAGGCTTTGCAATTGAGCTCCATCTTCTTGCGACCATCCGCGCTCCAATCCGCCTTCCTTTGTTGTGGCACGAACGGACTATCTTCTACTATGTCCCAAAGCTTTTAGACCTTGGACTTTATGAAATACATCATTCTTGTTTTCCAATGGGCATAGTGTGTTCCATCGAAGAATGGTGGCTTGTCGATGGATTGCGTCATTTGATCGGTTGATTGATATGTTGTATCGAGCTTCCCGGATCACCTCAATAGGATGTTAATCCTCTTCGATTGAGCCTTGCTCTTATACCAATTTTTGGGTTTTATGGTGCTCGATTTCCTTCAACTAATGTGTTTGCCAAGTTTGGATAAGATTGGATTTTTGTGTGTTAAAGTGGAAGCTAAAAGATTGGAATTGGACACAAGGATTTATAGTGGTTCAGCCTTCTAACAAGCACCTACATCCACTACCTTAGCTCCCCACTAATGATTTCAACCAATTTCACTAAGATTTTTGTCCCCCTTTCTAGGCTAAGGAGGCAACCTTTACAACCCTCAAAGCTTTCTACCCAAAGCTTGAGTAAACCCTCTTTACCAGAGAAATTCTAAGCAAACTTGAAATCCCTCTAATAGGTATTTGTTTGCACTATTTAGCTCTCACCCAAAACCTAAACACTTGAGCAAATTTAACAATGTTTAGCTCACTAGTGTTGTCTATACAAGAAAATGAACAATTAAGCTCTAAGACAAAATCTTAATCATTGTGTTGTTGACAAATGAAGCATTAGCCTTCTCTTGATGTCTGTAGGTTCCTTTTATACTCCTAATTGAGTTTGTAGTCGTTACTAGCCTTAGGGTTGAATTGGAGCCATTGGAGACTTTATTTCCCACATTTATTGCAGTTCTAGTGCCTATCGTATCAGTACATGGGGACCCGTATCGGTACGCCCTTCTTCAGAACTAGCTGTTGGGCTCTTGCCAGCCTAAGCGTATCGATACGCTAGGGAGCGTATCGGTACGATCTGCACTTTAAAAGTCCGTTAGGAAATAGTCGTTGGGGGTTGTTAAAGCAGGGATCAGTACGACCCCTATCCGTACCGATACAAGCAAGCCCGTATTGGTACGAGTTTTGGCAGAATCAAAACTGGAGTAAAAAGGTATCGATACGGGGTATACCGTATCAGAACGGTAGTGTTGGAAAGCCAGTTTTGACTACTTTAAGACGTTTAAAACTTTGCCAAAAACCTTTTTAAACATCTCAAACTTATTTTCAAGTTGTTTGGACTTAAAGATATGTTTTAAATTCTTTTCAAATTAGTCTAAAACATTTTTCAATTATTATATCAAAACACTTAGTTCATCAGTTTAGGCTCGAAATCGGATGATTTTGGAATTTTTTTAGGGTTCTAGTGATGATAGACGACGGCCGAAGATGCGAAGAGGATGATCGGTGCTGTGATGGTGATGATCAGCGTCGCCTATGGCGGCCAGCCAATGGCGGAGGTCGACTGATTCAGGTTTGGGAGTTGAGAGTATTTGGAGTTGGGAGAGAAAGAAGAGTGAGAGAGGCAATTAAAAATGAGTGAGTTAACTCGGTGAGGGAGCTTATATAGTGAGTTTAGAATGACGTCGTTTAGGGTGTAGGATCTGCGCGGGTTAACTGGGTCGGGTTAAGGGATCCACATGTTTTTTATAGGGAATTGGGCAAATTAGGGTTTTGGTCCCTCAAGCTTTGATTTGTATCTCATTTTGGTCCTAAAACCATGTAATGTCAAGCCGTTTTCGGAACGGGCTCTTAGCGTATCGAAACCATCGTGTCCGTTTCGATACAATATCTTTATTACACCCCAACGACTATTTCTATTTTGGTCTATTTCGAAACAGGTACATGTATTTCGAAACGGGTAGTTGCAGAAGTGCATTTGTGGTGAGAAGATTGCATCCCAACGGCTATATTTATGATGACAACAACCCCAACGTCTAGAATTGAATGAGAATGTATAAAAGGGAGTCCAAAAATAACTAGCAACAACTATTGATCCTAAGAGAAACAATCTTACACCAAATCCAAGCTCAAGTGCTTAATTTCCAATATTCTTGTAAAACCACAATTTTCATTCTTGTAATTTCCTATTTTTCAGATTCAATTGGGTTGAGTGCTTGTAATTTGGGCAATATTTGTCTTGTCAGATACTTTGTAATTGGCAAATTCTTCTTTGTAAACTTGTGAAAGGGTTTAGTCAATTTTGGGTAGAAAATTGACCATTTGTGTAAAGGTTTCCTCCTAAGCCTAAAAAAGGGGAAGATCAACTAGTGAAGTTGTTTGGAAAATCCTTAGTGGGAGCTAAGGTAGTGGATGTAGATTTCATTTGGAACTTGAACCACTATAAGTGCCTTTGTCTTCAATTTTTATTTTACCACTTCACTACCAAACATTTTAAAAATCCAATTCACCCTCTCTTGGTATTTATCGATTCAACGATCCACTCAAGAATTGGTATTAGAGCCTACCTCTTTTGAAGGATTAACAACCACAAGAGGAGATCCTAGAATTGTGTGATCATTTTCTAGTCAAGCCATGACATCTACCTCAACCTCCAACCTCTACGAGTCTCAATCCATCACTAAACCACCATTCTTCAATGGGGACAACTACCCATATTGGAAGAATAGGATGCGTCTCTTTATCAAATCCACAGACTACATGGTTTGTGATGTAGTGGAAGAAGGGCCTTACATTTCGATGAAAAGAAATAATGAAGGAAGACTTGTTCCGAAGGTGAAATCGGAGATGAACGAAGAAGATAGACGAAGGATGCAAGTCAACGATAAAGCATTGCACATCATCTTTTGTGCACTTGGTCCAGACATCTATTCTAAGGTTTCTTCAATTGAGAGCGCCAAAGAAGTGTGAGACACTCTTGAGACAACTTATGAAGGAACTAGCGACGTTAAGGAGACGAAGATCGGGCTACTTAATTTGAGTTACGAGAACTTCAAGATGGACCCCGATGAGAGTGTCTCCAAGATGTTTGATCGATTTTCGATCATCATCAATGGTCTTAAAGGATTCAATGAAGTTATTCTCGAAGATAAGCTAGTAAGGAAGCTTTTATATTCTCTCCCGGAATCTTGGGATGGTAAAAGAACGGCCATCATTGAAGCTAAGAATTTGAAAACCTTGAAGCTTGATGAGCTAGTTGGTTCTCTCCTTACTCATGAGATTATGAAACAAGAAAGAGAAGAGAAAAAGAAGAAAGAAGAAAGAAGAATCGAGAAGCAAGAGGTGAACAAGAAAAAGAAGCTAGGAGTTGCTCTCAAAGCCTCTCTACAAGAGGAGAGCTCTTCTAGTGAGGATGAAGATTTCGAGGAGTTGGCAATGATAGCCAAACGCTTCTCATGGTTCATGAAGTCTAACCAAGGGAGAAAATTTCAAAGAAAGAGAGACTTCAAGAACAAAAGCAAAGAAGAGGAAAAATGATCTTATCATTTGCTTTGAGTGCAAGAAGCCGGGTCACATTCGTTCCGATTACCCTCAACTTAAGAAGAAGAGGTTTGAGAAGAACAAGAAGCTCAAAGCCAAGATTGCTACTTGGAGTGATGAGGAGTCATCCGAGGATGAGGAACACGAAGTGGCCAACCTTTGCCTCATGGCTCTTGAGGAGGATTCTATGGTAACCTCTAACTCATATTGCTATGATTTTATATTTGATGAATTGCATGATGCATATGATGAGCTACAAGAGGTATATGATGAGTTAGTGGAGAAATATAAGGAGTCCGTTTTGAAAAACAAAAAGGTTATTTCGGATTTGAAAGCTCAAAACGATTTACTCTAAAACTAACTCGGATTTTTAGAAAAAGGTTTTAAGCTTGCAAGATGATTTAAAGTTCTTTGAACAAGAAAATATTGATTTGAACAACCTTCTTTCTCAATGTAATGATGAACACCAAAAGTTGGTGAATGAGCTAAATGAGCTCAAAAATTCTTTCAAAAATGTTGGTTCTTCAAAGCTTGAAAAGGGTGAATCTTCAAAAACCAACTTTACAAAAAGAAAGAATTTTAACTACAAACAAAGTGGCTCCTATAGGCATTCTAGGACTAAAAAGATTAGAAGTGTATGGGTTCCTAAGGAACTTGTGAAATCTAATAATGTTAATGCCTTGTCATCTTGTATTCCTAAGGGAACCAAGCTTTTGGGAGCTAACACTCATGGACCCAAAATTATTTGGGTACCAAAAATCAAAGTTTAAACTCTTTGTTTGTAGGGGGAGCATTGCTACAAGGCCAAAGCACAAAGTCAAAATTCATGGTACCTTGATAGTGGATGCTCGAGACACATGACCGGAGACAAGAGTCGATTTATGGAATTAAAGACAAAAAGTGGAGGAGTAGTAACTTTTGGTGACAACTCCAAAGGCCACATTGAAGGTATTGGCTCCATAGGTAATCACTCTTCCATACTTATTAAAAATGTCTTGCATGTCAATGGTCTAAAACACAATTTATTGAGCATTAGTCAATTATGCGATAAAGGGTTTAATGTCATATTTGATGAAAATGGGTGTAGAATAGTAGACATTAAATCTAACAAAACAATGCTCATTGGTCATCACATAGACAATATTTATATGGTGCATCTAGATGTTATTCATACATCCCATGCATACTTAGTTGCACAAAATGAAAATGATGCAATGTTATGGTATAGGAAACTAGGACATGCTAGCATTAGCGTTTTAGAAAAATTAGTTTCCCTTATTCTAGTTAGAGGCCTACCTAAGCTCAAGTTCTCATTAGATAAAATTTGTGATGCATGTGCTAAAGGTAAACAACATAAAGCCTCTTTCAAGTCCATTAATGATGTTTCTACAAGCAGGTGTTTGCAATTGATCCATATGGATCTCTTTGGGCCAATTAGGACTACTAGCTTGGGTGGAAAATCATGTATACTTGGGTTCTCTTTTTAAGCACCAAAGATGAGGCTTTAGAAAACTTCATCACATTTTCAAAAATAACCCAAAATGATCTTGAACTTAAAATTTCACATATTAGAAGTGATCATGGAACCGAATTTCAAAATATGGGTTTTGAAGATTTTTGCAATAAAAATGGGATTAGCCATAATTTTTTTGGCTCCTCGCACTCCTCAACAAAATGGGGTAGTTGAGAGGAAAAATAGAACTTTAGAAGAAATTGCTAGGACTATGCTTTGTAAAAATAATTTACCTAAGTATTTTTGGGTGGAAGCCACTAACACCGCTTGCTACATTATAAACCGAGTAATGATTAGGCCTATTTTGAAGAAAACTCCTTATGAGATTTTAAAATCTAAAAAGCCTAACATTAGCTATTTTCATCCTTTTGGTTGCAAGTGTTTTGTTTTAAACAATGGAAAAGATAATTTAGGTAAATTTGATACAAAGAGTGATTAAGCTATTTTTCTAGGTTACTCTTTAAACTTTAAAACATATCGTGTGTTTAACAAAAGAACTTTAGTTGTAGAGGAATCTATTCATGTGGTTTTCGATGATAACCTCCACCCGAGGAAGGATTCTTGTGATGATGATAATGTAGGGACTATTGAAGCCAATGACGGTGGAGAATCATCAAAGGTGAATGAGATTCCAACCAAATAGGAAGAAGCACAAGAACCACCTCTAGAAGCATTGCAAGACATCTCTCTTGAGGAAAAGAAAGTGAACTACCCAAGGGAGTACAATTATGTCAAAGGTGGTGAGATCTTGGGTGATCCATCCAAGGGGGTAACTACTTGCTCTTCTCTTAAAATGCTTAATAATGTTGCTTTTATCTCATGCATTGAGCCTAAGAATGTTAAAGAAGCATTAAAAGATGACTTTTGGATTATGGCCATGCAAGATGAGTTAAACCAATTTGAGAGAAGTAAAGTATGGACATTAGTTGATAGGCCTAAAAACAAGTATACTATAGGAACTAAATGAGTTTTCAGAAACAAACTAGATGAGAGTGGTAACATAGTGAGAAACAAGGCTAGACTTGTTTCTCAAGGTTACACTCAAGAAGAAGGAATTGATTTTGATGAAACCTATGCACCTGTAGCTAGAATGGAAGCAATTAAGATGTTACTTGCATTTGCATGTTATCATGATTTCAAGTTTTTTCAAATGGATGTCAAAAGTGCGTTTTTAAATTGCTTTATAAACGAAGAAGTGTATCTGGAACAACCACCGGGTTTTGAAGATCCCATTTTTCCAAACCATGTTTTCAAATTGTCAAAAGCTTTATATGGTTTAAAACAAGCTCCTAGAGCTTGATATGAAAGATTATCAAGCTTTCTAGTTAGAAAAGGTTTTGAAAAAGGAAAGGTGGACACAACACTATTTATTAAAAACAATGGCAAAGATATCTTAGTAGTTCAAATTTATGTTGATGATATTATTTTTGGTTCTACTAATGAGTTGCTTTGTCAAGATTTTTCTAAGTTGATGCAAGGTGAATTTGAAATGAGCATGATGGGGGAGCTTGCATTCTTTTTGGGACTCCAGATCAAACAAATGAAGGATGACATCTTCATCAATCAAGCTAAGTACATCAAAGATATGCTCAAGAAGTTTGGCTTGGAGCAAGCAAAGCCTCAAGCTACACCAATGAGCTCATCCACAAAGCTTGACAAAGATGAAGGAGGTAAGTGTGTTGACTCTAAGCTTTATCGTTCTATGATTGGGTCTTTGCTTTACCTTGCCGCAAGTAGGCCGGATATATTGTTTAGTGTTTGCTTGTGTGCTAGGTTCCAAGCTAGTCCTAGAGAGTCACACCTTATAGTCGTTAAAAGGATCTTTAGGTACCTTAGAGATACTCCTTTCTTAGGCCTTTGGTATCCTAGAGACAACCTTTAACCTTCATACTTATTCGGATGCGGATTACGAGGGTTGTAAGATAGATAGGAAAAGTACTTCCGACACTTGTCAATTCCTAGGTAGTATGCTCATATCTTGGTTCTCTAAGAAACAAAATAGTGTAGCTTTATCTACCACCGAAGCGGAGTACATATCTTTAGGGAGTTGTTGTGCTCAAGTACTTTGGATGAAACAACAACTCTTAGACTATGGAATTGAGGTAGACACCATACCCCTTAAGTGTGATAACAGTAGTGCCATATGTCTTACCAAAAATCCCATCCAACACTCTAGAAACAAACGCATAGAAATAAGGCATCATTTCATTAGAGATCATGTCCTTAAGGGAGATGTTGTTTTAGAGTATTTAGACACATTAAATCAATTAGCGGACATCTTTACTAAACCTCTAGATAAAGAGTGTTTTTGGTCTCTTAGGAAAGAGTTAGGTCTAACTAGCCTATCTTGACCTTTTAGGACCTTTGTGCTTAAAATTGCTTGAATTCTTGTTAAATCTCATGCTTATGTGTTTTTTTATCTTAATTGCATCCTTGCTTATAGTTAGGGGGAGTATGTTTATGTTTTGATATGTTAAACTTGCTCATACATCTCATTCATGCATCTAGGATCAATCAAAGTTCGAATTTTCTATATTTTAGAGCCTCATCTGCACTTCCAGGTCTATTGGTATCGAAACAGGCTGCCTTTAAAGAACACAAATGGACCAAGCTGTTTCGAAACGCCCCAAACGGTTTCGAAATGTTTTGGTTCTGTTAAAGCATGTATCGAAACGACCCCTATGCGTTTCGATACGGGCAAACTCTTGGGCTTCGATACAGTTAAACATGTATCAAAACGGTCAGCATGTTTCAGAATGTTCGTAGACGTTTCGGTACGCCTGTTTCGAAACGATCTCTCATGTTTCGAAACGCGTATCCAGAAAAGCCTCTTTTAAAGGGTTTTAAATGCTAAAAGACACTTTTAATCAAACCTAAAAACCCACAAAATCCTAAATCGTATTCTTCTATAAAACCCCTCCAAATCTCTTTGTTTTTCATCAAAATTTGAGGGCTTTTACTCCTAAACGTCAATCTAAGCAAGCCTCATCAATTTTGTGCAATTTCATCCACAAATCCTTCCAAAATCCCATATTTGAGGTATTTTCTATCTTTTTCCCTTTTCTTTTGATTTCGTTCGAATACTATGTTAATAAATTATAGTTTTGTATAGTATACTTGTTTTACATTATGGGTTTTCAAAATCTTTTAATTTTTTTTTCAAATCTCAAATTTTTTGGTTCGAATATTTTTTATTTTAATCGTATTTTTAACACTGTTTTTCGAATTTGTTTTTCATCAAAATTTTATTATTATGTATATACTTTCAAAGTGTTTTTAAAACCTTAATGGGATTCTTATTGGATCAAATTAGGATTTAATGTGTACACTTAAATTTTATTGCTTGCTTTGTTTTTAGGTGTTTTTAATAGATTCTAAGAAAATAAATATTGGGGTGAAGGTTCGAACCCCGATGACAATGTTCGTCCAAACCTTACCCTCATATATGCTAAGAGTCTTAGAAATCAAGTGGCTAGGAATCATTTCAAAATACTTCAAGATGCCGTTGTTCGACGAGAGCGAGTTTTAGACATGACATTCCTTGATTCCGAGCGTTTCTACTTCAAACACCTACCTCTTTTGACACAATGGAGTTTCCTAAGCTTCATGAACATTCCCGACATCATCTACAAGAATATGATTTTGCTTTTCTACTCCAATGCTAATTTTATTAGCAATGAGGATTGTTCCGAAGTCATAGCCATTGAGTCTTACATCTTGGGTAAGAAGTTTCACATTGATCCATCCACCTTAGTGAACCTTCTTGGGCTTGTTGATGAGGGTATTGAAGATAAAACCCACTTTGGATCTCAAACTAGATCGGTTCTAACTTTAGATGCCCACGACAGTTTCTTGCACTTGATCTTCTCTTGGTTCTTTCGCCCATCTGGAGGAAAATTTTCCCACAACCGCCAAGTTGATACCTTTTGGCTTGAGTGTTTCCGACAAGCACAACAACCTAACTTGGTGAAGATCATGTTTACCGAGATGGTCCATCAAGTGAAGCATCGTCTATCCGACTCCATCACCTCTTTCACCTATAGGACAATTTTGGGCTACATCTTTGTTCGCATTGGTCTTGATGTCTCATACGATTTTCCGAAACCATAAAAGCAAAAGCTTGGTGAGTCTTCTCTTGTAAGGTTCGAATTTCGTTACACACTTGGTGAATATATTCGAGTTGATCGAAGAGCTCAAGCACCTCAAGTAGAGCTTCAACCACAAGCTCAAGCTCCTGTTGTGGCTCCTAACAATGATGTTCTCATGGCCTTCCTCGCCGAGAGGTTCAACACGATGGATACAAACATGGCTTCGGGATTCACTGCTATCAACACTCGATTAACATCCTTGGAGGATCTTGGCGACAAGAATCGTCTTACCGCCCTTGAAACCCAACAATCATCCATGGATCTCTCCTTCATCAACTTCTATAGTGATTGAAGGCGTTTTTGCAAGGATCAAGAGAAGGACAATGATGATTTCTTGGATGATCTTGGAGACGACGACGACGATAAGGCACCCTAGGCTTATTGCATATCATCTTATTTTGTCATATTAGGATTGAGTTTGCATCTATCTTTGTTTTTGTTTTTAAGACCTATGCTTTGATTTTATGTTTTTAGGATTGAGTTTGATTTTATGTTTGGATTTGTTTTATGAACTTAATGCTATCTAAGATATTATGTTGTTTGGTTTATGATTTATGCCTATTTTATTCTTATTTAGCCTTGATTATATGTTTGATCTAACAAAAAGGGGGAGAACTAATTCCTAAGAGCCTAAGTGTTTTTAAGTTTCAAGTGCTTTAAATTTCAATTTTTCAAAACTTTAAAACCTATCTTAAATTGCGGGGGAGTTAAAAGTTTTTCAAAGATTTCAAAACACTTAAAAATTTATACTTGGTTTTGTTATATCAAAAAGGGGGAGATTGTAAAACCCAAGAATTGATTTTGATATAACAAAGGATTTAAAGACTAAATTGAAAATAGAAAATAAAATTTTAAGTTCTCAAAACTTCCCAAAACTTAAATAAAGTGGTCAAGTCAAAACCAAAGAGTTATACAAAATTTTCTAAGTGTTTTCCAAGTCAAAACAGTGATTTTCGACTCACCGTTTTGAAACAGCTCTTAGGCGTTTCGGAACATTATGAAACTGTTAACATTTGTTTCGGAACGAGTCCTCCCGTTTCGATACGGTAGTATCGAAACAGGACCCTATATTTTGAAACGGATGAAGAACAACGAAATGGGTAGATCTGTTTCGATACAGCAGTATTGAAACGATCTCAAACGTTTCGAAACGAGATTTAAACTTGGATTCAAATTTAATGATCGTTGCAATTTATAACTAACTTTTTCAAAGCGGTTAAGATGTATCGAAACAGTTTAAGCACGTTTCGATATGTGTTTTGACAGTTTTCAATTGTTTCAGAACGGATGTCAATCTGTTTCGGAATGGACTCTTAGCGTATCGAAACCATCGTGTCCGTTTCGATACGGTCTCTTAATTACACCCTAACGGCTATTTCTATTTTGGTATGTTTCGGAACATGTACATGTGTTTCGAAATGGGTAGTTGCAAAAGTGCATTTATGGTGGAAAGATTGCATCTCAACGGCTATATTTATGGTGACAACAACCCCAACGGCTAGAATTGAATGAGAAAGTATAAAAGGGAGTCCAAAAACAACCAATAACAACTATCGATCTTAAGAGAAACAATCCTACATCAAATCCAAGCTCAAGTGCTTAATTTCCAATATTCTTGTAAAACCCCAATTGTCATTCTTGTAATTTCCTATTTTTCAGATTCAATTGGGTTGAGTGCTTATAATTTGGGCAATATTTGTCTTGTGAGATACTTTGTAATTGCCAAATTCTTCTTTGTAAACTTTGTGAGAGGGTTTAGTCAATTTTGGGTAGAAAATTGACCATTTGTGTTAAGGTTTCCTCTTAAGGCTAGAAAAGGGGAAGATCAACTAGTGAAGTTGTTTGGAAAATCCTTAGTGGGAGCTAAGGTAGTGGATGTAGAGTTCATTTGGAACTTGAACCACTATAAGTGCCTTTGTCTTCAATTTTTATTTTACCACTTCACTACCAAATATTTTAAAAATCCAATTCACCCCCTCTTGGCACCATAATTTACAATTTAATTCAATTTAATCCATGTTTCACTTTTAATTGTTTAATTTAAATGCAATTAATTTGTATACATGTTTGTATGTTTTAAATAGCATGTAGTATAATTGTTTAGGAGATTTTAATCACTTAAAATAATTAAATTAGAGCCTTTAGTGTAGGTTCCTTAATTAAATATTTTTTAGGAAGACAATTGTAGAAAAGAAATGAGTACTAAATAAAAACTTAAATATTTCAATTTGATTAGTGTCTCAAAGTAATGAGATGTTAGTCAAAAGAATATTTTAGTTAAGTAGTTAGTATTTCATTTAAACTTAGAAACATGTAACCTCACCTAAGCAGTTTTAATAAAATCAAATTAAGATAAGGAATAATTAGTTAGTGGCATTTAAAATAGGAATATTGTTACTTTTGGACCTAATATGGGTAGTGCCCAAATTAATTGGGTGTTACCATTAAAGCTCAAAAATTAATAATATTCATGGAATCTTAATTAATTAATTAATAGAGCCCTAATTAGGTCTTACTTAAAATGAATAACAAAATAATTGGACATGCATTAAACCTTTTGTGTTGAGATACATTTTAAATATAAACTGAAATGTCCTAATGTATTTGGACGTTTCAAAACTTATATTCGTTCAAAATGTATTTTCTTACAAAAGGATATTCCCATTTGGAACGAAATCCTTTTTACGTTTAAAAGATTTAATTAAATTCAGATTAATGTTCGAAATGTCAAAATGCCACGTGGAATTAATAAGGTACTGATAACGAGTGTTTGTAGGGGTGCTAACCCTTCCCTACACGTAACCGACTCCCGAACCCGAACTTTTCAAAAAGAATCTCTGGTATGCTTTTTATGGTGTCCGGTCTACCAAAGTGTTCGGTGGCGACTCCAAAATGATTTTTAAGCAAATAAAGGCAATTTGACTAGAAATGAAAAATTAATTAATTTCAAGGCTAAATTGATTAAAATCCTCGATTTCTAAAACCCTAATCGTCAGCTTGTTTTCTCACAAACGGGTCTAAAAAATGGTCGCGACAGTTTGGCGACTCCGCTGGGGACATATTGAGAGTCAGGCCTATTAGTTAATTCCACGTGGCAGTTTGGCATTTCGAACATTAATTTGGATTTAATCTTTTCTGAAGAATTGTTCGATGGATTTTTAGGAAGAATAGGAGTAGTTTTGTGTATGCTATATCTATCATTCATGCATAAACCCTAAACCCAAGTTTTTCACCCTTAAGTGGGAGTAAGACAATATTCGACGTGATGCTCTCCAGCTCTGAGTTCAAATCTGTCTTCTTTCGGTATACTAACCTTATGCACTGTGGGGCCCACGCCTCTGTTATAAGGGACCTATACTACCGAATCAATGTCTTACTGCCACAGTAGACGGTAACAATAGTTCAGGAACCAAGAGTCTAGATCCAAGCCCACATTCTGTTTTAGAAGCCCACCCCACTAGAGCCAAACAGGGACTTAGGACAGGGTGTTGCCGGTTTAAATACTTTTCTCAGGTTATTTTCTTGTTTAATTATATTGTTTTATTTATCAGCAATTTAATTTTTGTATACACAATTAATTTACCATACTGACTTATTTCTTTTGTTTTTTGTTTTGTTTTGTTTTGCATTTTGCATCGCATTTTCATTGCATAGAGGTATTGATTCAAAAGTGGTTATCATTAGAAGACAATTGTAACACCCCAATTTAGCCCCAATTTAAAAACCCTAATTGTGAAAAATTCCCAATTGGAAACCCTAAAATTTGGGGGAAATCTCGGATTTAACCTAATTTAAGTTTGGTACCTAATTGTTTAAAAATTAAAGTTTGGTGGTTAACTTGTTAGTCGGGTTAATGTTGGGACCATTCTTCTGTAATTTACCCATTTGTTAGGGTAAGCAACCCATTTTGTTCTGATTTTTAATGTATGCGCCGCTCTCCTTCCATTTTCTCTCAAAAAGAAAATAATAAAATAATCAAACTCTGCCCCATTCTTTTCCGTTGAAACTCCGGCCAAGGGGTTTGTGTCGGCCGTTCGTTGTTCCGCGGCCACCAGTGGGTTCCCCGTGGCCGTCCGATCAAACCCCGCCATAGTGTGACTCGTTCGCCGCCTCCAATCGTCGGAACGGTGAGACCGTTCTTGTTCGTTCGGCGTTTCGAGGGTGTCGGTGCGCTTGTTGTGACCGTGCGATCAAAGCCCGACCACCAGTTCTCGTCGCACCACCGTTCTGTGCTGGTAACGATTCGAAACCGTCCTGAATCGCTCTGCCGCCGCCGTCCTCTGCGTGCACCGCCTCTGTCTCGGGTTTGGGTGAGTGTTGTGGTCGAGTCGGTTGGGCTTCGGGTTGCCACCGCTGTCGGTTTGTCGGCAGCCGTGAATGTTGTTGGTTGCTGTCGGGTTGGGGTTAATTGATTAGGGTTAGGTTTTGGGGGATGTTGTTAGGGTTTGGTTGATTTGGGAATTTAGGGTTTTGAATCTGATTTGGGGGAATTTTGGTTCAACCGAACCGGTTAGATGTGTTGAACCGGACCGAGCGGTTGGGTTGAACCGGACCAATGGGCTGATGCAGGCTGACGTCATCTGACACTGTTGCTGATGTAGGCTGACGTCAGCGATGATGTCATCCTGGTCAATGATGACATCAGCGTTGACTTTTGGGTTGACTTTTTCGGCTGAGTCCACCTTTATGTTTTTCGACGTTCTGGTTCCGTTGCCGCTGTCTGTTTCTTCAAATTCGAAATACCTTTTTGGATCAATTTTATATGTTGACCTCAGAATTTTGTTAAATGTTACATCAGAGTTTGACTCAGATATCTTTATGTTCAGGTGACGTGGACTCTGACCCCGAGACTTTACCTCCTCCTCCGCAAGGTAGACCTCCATTGGCACAGTCTTCGAGATCTGTTGGTAAGATTTCTGTTAAGCGTAGTTTATTCGAATATGGCATAGTAGGAAACCTTATATAGTGTTCTTTGTTTTTAGGAGCTGATTCTGTTCGACCTTCCGCTAGGGCTGAGCGTGGGAGACGTCACTATCGACGTTAATAGTTTAGCTGCCTAAGGTGTGTTCTCTGTCTGTGCTACATGTCTTTGCTGTCTGATTGCATGATCTGTATGTTATATATATATATATATATATATATATATATCTGTATGCTATTCTGCTCTGTTATCTGATAAACATTATATGACTCGAATGTTGTGATCATGTTATGTAACACATATCAGAATCAGATTATTATGTACATGCATCTTAGTTGTTTAACAAGATTGCATTCAGACTCTGAAATTGAATTACATGTCATATCATTGGGTTGGGATATTGTATGGAAGAAGCTCAACGATTTCATCCTTCGGGTTGAACTTCGCTTCGGATGAGTAGTTCCATCTTTCGGGATGAGTTCTGCTTCGGACATGGTGTTGCGGTGTAGAGTGGTTCAGGGGAACCTTACTCTTCAGATGGTGATGTAGCCGGGTGCATATCATGTTATGTAATTATTATGCCATGTTGAATTACTCGGAATATTGTTAATTTGATCATAATGTTGGATCTGTTGATTATGTTTTTGTTACGCACTTTAGAGACACAATAAGCTTTATAGCCGACTTCCCCTTAGTATCTGTTTCAGATTACCAGACTTAGGAATCGGTACTTGGAGGACCTCGTACGAACATGATTTGTTACTATTTATTAGTATGTTTTGTTCTAGACATATTTATTTATTTAAGTATTTTCAGATTTGGTTGTAAACGTGGACTTTGGACATTTATTATTTTTGGGGTTTGATAAACTATTTTTAGCATGCTTGTTTTAAGATGAAACATTAAAGGTTATCTTTTATAATTGAATAATAATTTCGGCATGGTTTTTCATAAATAATCTTACTTGAGGGGAAAGTTTCCAAATCGTCAATTTCAATTTGTTTCAAACCCTTAGGTCAAAATAGGGGGTTACATTTAGTGGTAGCAGAGCTAGGTTACACCCCTCGGCCTGTGAGGCTCGACAAAATTTGATTTTAATGCTTTCAAAATTTTGCATGCATAATAAATGTTTTCGGAAACTACGAGATTTTCAGGTAAATGTCCGAATTTTAAAGAAGTAATATATGTTTTAATTAGAGACTCCAAGTACCAATTCTGACTTTAGGATTCTTCTTTTTGTAGATAGACTACTATGCCACCCCGTAGGAGTACTAGAGTTACGGCTGGCTGAGGTCGAGGCCGTGGACGAGGTCGTACCGCTGTGGATACGAGTGATGTTAATCCTCTTGAGCATTCGCCACAACATCAGGAGGATCCACAATATGAGCAGGCTGAGTAGCAACCTGAGGTTCATATGAGTGGTCAACAAACCGATCACCTTGATCAGCAGACTCAGAGTGAAGGTCCCCGTGCAGTCAGTAACAGTGAGACTACTGGAGTGGATGTTGCTGCAGTGCATCTAGAGCTACTTGAGTATCTTCGACGGGGTTCTAGGAGACCCATATCTACTGAGTTTTTGTCTGCTGGGATGTCGATGTTTGATGGTAAGACGGTTGCAGATCCGACTGACGTAGTATATTGGCTGAAGAAATTACAGCAGTTATTTGAGGAGATGGACTATCCTACTGATAGAAAATTAAGAGCGGCTGTATCATTATTGAAGAGTGAAGCTCTGAACTGGTGGGAGGCTGAGAAGACTGTTATTTCTGCTAGTCGGGTCACATGGGATCATTTTCGTCAGGCTTTCCGAGACAGATATGTTAGGGCAGAGTATCTTGCCAAGTGTCGAGGGGACTCTATGAATCTGAAGCAAAATGACATGACCGTGAATCAGTATGAGATCAAGTTTTTGAGGCTGATACAATATGTTCTGGGTTGGTTACTACAGAGAAAGAGAAGTGCGACTGGTTTCTGAGGGCTCTACGACCTTCGATCAAGACTGGTGTTGCTTTGCATTTGGACAAAGAGTACAAGGACATTACCTTGCGAGCTAGGACTGCCGAACGCAATGAGGCAGAGCTGAGGCAAGTTGAGTCTCAGGGTATGGACCGGGGTAAGAGGCAGTCGACCGCGTCAGTTCAGTATAGTCAGGGTAATCAGACCAGGAAGAGGGCAAGAGATGAGAGTGATTATCTGAGTTATTCCAGAGCCAGACCAGTGACCACTGTTGTTCCGACTTCTAGTGTTGGAGGATCGACTAGCACACGAGGGGTACCGCAATGTTCTTTCTGCAAGAAATGGCATTCAGGACTCAAGAGAGTGTATGAGACAGTCTGGGGCTTGTTTTCGTTGTGGATCGTTCAACCATCTTTTCAGAGATTGTCCGCTTGCACCTCCGTCAGCTCATATGACGAGTCAGTCACAGGCATCGGTGCAGGCTCCTGCTAGGGGTAGAGGTCGAGGTAGACCTGATACTACAGTTTCTGCTGGTAGAGGTAGGCCAGCTCAGAGTGGAGGATCAGCTGGATCCGAGGTGAGACAGCCAGGTTTGGTTTATGCTACCAGGAGACACGAGGATCGTGATGAGCCAGATGTTATTGCTGGTACCTTTTCTATTCACTCTATTCCGTATTTTGCATTATTGGATATTGGTTCAACCCATTCGTATGTCACGAGTTCGGTATCTGGGGGACTTGAAATTCCGGTTGAGAATACTATGAATGCGATTTCAGTTTATAGTCCAGTTGGTGACCATGTCAAAGTTACTAAGGTGTAAAAGAATTGCTCTTTGGAAATTCAAGGGAAAATATTTTCTGCTGATTTGATGGAGTTACCTTTCAGAGAATTCGACCTTATTCTCGGAATGGATTGGTTATCCGCTCATCGAGTCTATTTGGATTGTAAAAAGAAAAGGGTGACTATAAAAACCTCAGATGGGTGCGAGGTGATTATGGTGGGAGAGCGTAGAGGTTGCATGTCCAATGTTGTTTCGGCTCTCAAAGCAGAAAAGATGATTCGACATGGGGCCACTGCCTACCTTGCTAATATTCTTGACTCGAGGCAGTCAGATTCTGGTTTGGATAAGATCCGGGTGGTTAGGGATTTTCCATATGTTTTTCTGGAGGAATTGCCGGGGGTACTGCCAAAACGTGATGAGGTGGAGTTTGGCATAGATGTTTATCCGGGTACAACCCCTGTCTCTATGGCTCCTTACAGGATGGCTCCGAAAGAGCTTACGGAATTGAAGATTCAGTTGCAGGAATTGCTAGATATGGGTTTCATCCGACCTAGTGTTTCTCCATGGGGAGCCCCTATTTTGTTTATGAAGAAGAAGGATGGATCACTTCGGCTTTGTATTGACTATCGGAAGCTGAACAAGCTGACGATCAAGAACAAGTATACCCTTCCTCGTATTGATGACTTGTTCGACTAGTTCTGAGGAGCTACAGTATTCTCTAAGATAGATCTGAGATCGGGTTATTACCAGCTCAAGGTCAAGGATTCTGATGTGTTCAAGACCGCTTTTCGGACTCGTTATGGTCATTATGAGTTTCTGGTGATGCCGTTTGGATTGACTAATGCCCCTGCATCATTTATGGATATGATGAACAAGGTGTTTCAACCTTACCTGGATCAATTCGTGGTGGTTTTCATTGACGACATACTGGTTTATTCTAAATCAAAGGCAGAACATGAGGAACATCTCTGGGTTGTCCTACAGACTTTGCGTGAGAAGCAGTTGTATGCAAAGTTCAGTAAATGTGAATTCTGGTTGACCGAGGTTACCTTCTTGGGACACGTGGTTTCTGCTAATGGTATTCAGGTTGATCCAAAGAAGATTGAGGCTATTTTGGGTTGGAAGCAGCCCAAGAATGTTCCTGATATTCGAAGCTTCTTGGGTTTAGCTGGTTACTATCGGAGGTTTGTGGAAGGTTTCTCGATTATTGCAGCTCCTTTGACTAAACTTTTGAGGAAGGATATTCCTTTTGTTTGGACTGAGGCTCAGCAAACCAGTTTTGAGAAACTTAAGACCGTGTTGACTGAAGCACCGGTTCTGATTCAGCCTGAGCCTGGGAAGGCTTATACGGTATACAGTGATGCCTCCCACACGGGGTTGGGATGTGTTCTGATGCAGGAGGGGAAGGTAGTGGCCTATGCATCTCGTCAGTTGAAAGTGCATGAGTGCAACTACCCCACCCATGATTTGGAGCTTGCTGCTGTGATATTTGCTCTGAAAAGCTGGAGACACTATCTCTACGGTGAGAAGTGCTATATCTTCACCGATCACAAAAGTCTAAAGTACCTCCTTACACAAAAAGAGTTGAATCTGAGACAGCGACGCTGGTTGGAACTTCTCAAGGATTATGACTGTGAGATAGAGTATCACTCGGGGAAGGCGAACGTGGTTGCTGATGCCTTGAGTCGTAACGCTATTTCAGATTTGAGGACCTTGTTTGCTCGGATGAGTTTGTTTGAGGATGGTAGTTTGATGGCAGAACTTCAGGTTATTCCTACGCTGATATCTGATATTCGAGCTGAACAGCCCACTGATCCTTTTCTTATGCACCGTATCAGAGAGGTTTCTGAGGGTACATCTGTGGATTTTACTATTGATCAAGATGGTGTTTTGTGTTTCCGAGGCCGGTATTGTATTCCGAGGAAATCTGGGTTGAAATAGGTTATTCTTCGCGAGGCATATGACATCCCCTATTCTATGCATCCTGGTGGTGATAAGATGTATAAGAACCTTCGTCAGAGGTACTGGTGGAAAGGTCTTAAGCGGGATGTTGTCGGATTTGCGTCTAAGTGTATGACTTGTCAGAGAGTCAAGGCAGAGCATCAGCGTCCATCTGGGTTGCTCAGCACATCGAGATTCCTCATTGGAAGTGGGAGCGTGTGACTATGGATTTTGTTAGCGGTCTTCAGATGACTCCGTCTAAGAAGGACTCCGTCTGGGTTATTGTGGACCGTTTGACTAAGTCCGCGCATTTCATTCTGGTTCGAGTTAACTATCCTCTGAGTAAGTTGGCTCGACTTTATATTTCTGAGATTGTTCAACTTCATGGGGTACCGATATCGATTATTTCTGATCGTGAACCGAGATTTACAGCGAAGTTATGGAAGGCACTTCACTCTGCTTTGGGTACCCGGTTGACCTTCAGTACATCTTATCATCCGCAGACTGACGGGCAGTCCGAGCGTGTGATTCAGATTCTTGAGGACGTGTTGAGAGGTTGTGTTCTCGATTACAATGGTAGTTGGGAGGATTTCTTGCCGCTCGCAGAGTTTGCATATAATAACAATTACCAGGCCAGTATCAAGATGGCACCGTATGAGGCTCTGTATGGACATAGGTGTAGGTCACTGATTGGATGGACTAAACTTAATGAGCATAGACTGTTGGGACCAAACATAGTTCGTGAAGCCGAGCAGACAGTCAGATTGATTCGAGATCGGCTTAAGGTTGCTTTTGACAGACATAAGTCTTATGCTGACTTGAGACGTCGAGATCTTGAGTTTGAGGTCGGTGATGAGGTTTTCCTGAAAGTATCTCCTTGGAGGAAGGTACTTCGGTTTGTTCGGAAGGGCAAGCTGAGTCCTCGATATATTGGCCCTTACCGGATTTTTCGTCGGGTTGGACCTGTTGCCTATCAGCTCGAGTTACCACTAGAGCTTCGGCGTATTCATGATGTTTTCCATGTTTCTGTGTTGAGATGCTACCATGCTGATCCGTCTCATGTTTTGCCTGTGGAGGAGATTGAGATTCGTCCTGATTTGCGCTTTGAGGAGGAGCCTATCGAGATTCTTGCTCAGGATAAGAAAGTTCTCAGAAGGAAGACCATTAAGATGGTTAAAGTCTTGTGGCGTGGGCGCAGTCATGATGAGGCTACCTGGGAGCCCAAAGCTGTCATCAAAGCTCAGTATTCGCATTTGTTTGCACCAGGTAAATTTCGAGGCTGAAATTTCTTTTTACAGGGGGAGAGTTGTAACACCCCAATTTAGCCCCAATTTGAAAACCCTAATTGTGAAAAATTCCCAATTGGAAACCCTAAAATTTGAGAGAAATCTCGGATTTAACCTAATTTAAGTTTGGTACCTAATTGTTTAAAAATTAAAGTTTGGTGGTTAACTTGTTAGTCGGGTTAATGTTGGGACCCTTCTTCTATAACTTACCCATTTGTTAGGGTAAGCAACCCCTTTTGTTCTGATTTTTAATGTATGCACCGCTCTCCTTCCATTTTCTCTCAAAAAGAAAATAATAAAATAATCAAACTCTGCCCCATTCTTTTCTGTTGAAACTCGAACCAAGGGTTTGTGTCAGCCGTTCGTTGTTCCGCGGCCACCAATGGGTTCCCCGTGGCCGTCTGATCAAAACCCGCCGTAGTGTGACTCGTTCGTCGCCTCCTATCATCGGAACAGAAAGGTCGTTCTTGTTCGTTCAGCGTTTCGAGGGTTTCAGTGCGCTTGTTGTGACCGTGCGATCAAAGCCTGGCCACCAGTTATCGTCGCACCACCGTTCTGTGCTGGTAACGGTTCGAAACCGTCGTGAATCGCTCTGCTGCCGCCGTCCTCTGCGTGCGCCGCCTCCGTCCCGGGTTTGGGTGAGTGTTGTGGTCAAGTCGGTTGGGCTTCAGGCTGCCACAGCCGTCGGTTTGCCGGCAGCCGTGGATGTTGTTGGTTGCTGTCAGGTTGGGGTTAATTGATTAGGGTTAGGTTTTGGGGGATGTTGTTAGGGTTTGGTTGATTTGGGAATTTAGGGTTTTGAATCTGATTTGGGGGAATTTTGGTTGAACCGAACCGGTTGGGTGTGTTGAACCGGACTAGGCGGCTGGGTTGAATCGAACCAGTGGGCTAATGCAGGCTGATGTCATCTGACGCTGTTGCTGATGTAGGCTGACGTCAGTGATGACATCATCCTGGTTAATGATGACGTCAGCGTTGACTTTTGGGTTGACTTTTTCGACCGAGTCCACCTCTATGTTTTTCGACGTTCTTGTTCCGGTACCGCTGTCCGTTTCTTCAAATTCGAACCCAAAATACCTTTTTGGATCAATTTTATATGTTGACCTCGGAATTTTGTTAAATGTTGCATCAAAGTTTGACTCAGATATCTTTATGTTCAGGTGACATGGACTCCGACCCCGAGACTTTACCTCCTCCTCCGCCAGGCAGACCTCCGGTGGCACAGTCTTCGAGATATGCTAGTAAGATTTATGTTAAGCGTAGTTTATTCGAATGTGGCATAGTAGGAAACCTTATATAGTGTTCTTTGTTTTTAGGAGCTGATTCTGTTCAACCTTCCGCTAGGGCTGAGCGTGGGAGACGCCACTATCGACGTTAATAGTTTAGCTGCCTAAGGTGTGTTCTCTGTTTGTGCTACATGTCTCTACTGTCTGATTGCATGATCTGTATGTTATATATATATATATATATCTGTATGCTATTCTGCTCTGTTATCTGATAAACATTATATGACTTGAATGTTGTGATCATGTTATGTAACACATATCGGAATCAGATTATTATGTACATGCATCTTAGTTGTTTAACAAGATTGCATTCGGACTCTGAAATCGGATTACATGTCATATCATTGGGTTGGGATATTGTATGGAGGAAGCTCAGCGATTTCATCCTTCAGGTTGAACTTCGCTTCGGATTAGTAGTTCCATCTTTCGGGATGAGTTCTGCTTCAGACATGGTGTTGCGGTGTAGAGTGGTTCAGGGGAACCTTACTCTTCAGATGGTGATGTAGCCGGGTGCATATCATGTTATATAATTATTATGCCATGTTGAATTACTCGGAATATTGTTAATTTGATCATGATGTTGGATCTGTTGATTATTTTTTTACGTACTTTAGAGACACACTAAGCTTTATAGCTGACTTCCCTTTAGTATCTGTTTCAGATTACCAGACATAGGAATCGGTACTTGGAGGACCTCGTACGAAAAAGATTTGTTACTATTTATCAGTATGTTTTGTTCTAGATATATTTATTTATTTAAGTATTTTCAGATTTGGTTGTAAACGTGGACTTTGGACATTTATTATTTTTGGGGTTTGATAAACTATTTTTAGCATGCTTGTTTTAAGATGAAACATTAAAGGTTATCTTTTATAATTGAATAATAATTTCGGCATAGTTTTTCATAAATAATCTTACTTGAGGGGAAAGTTTCCAAATCGTCAATTTCAATTTGTTTCAAACCCTTAGGTAAAAAAAGGGGGTTACAACAATCATGAGAGATAATGAGAATCGTAATCCGATAGAGGAGACTAAAAATACGAGGCAATGTCCCGGACGAGTCACAGAAGAAATGAAAGGCAGTTCTTCCAAGTGTCATATATCCGATGGTGTTAGTGTTAATGCAAACAAAAATGAGATGCAAGAATTGAAAAGACAAATGGCTGAAACGATGACTATGGCCAAAGAAAAAGGACACACTGAACTGAAAGAAGAACTGAACAAAAACTAGAACATGTATAAACGACCAGGTCCGAGCACTGTTACAATCCGCATTAATAAACCAATTGGAGGTAAAAGTAGGATAAACTCTAAGAACGTAATGATGGGCCCGGAAGAAGTCCGAGTGGAAGGAAATGAATGGGCTTTTAACTCAATCCCGATGACATATGCAAATCTACTCCTGCTTTTGGTAGAAAAGAAATTTGTGAGTCCAGTCTGGTCCAAGCCCAAAGAATTTTCTTATTCGGGAGGTTACAACAACAACGTAGTATGTGATTATCACCAATGAAGTTTAGACCATACTACTTAGAATTGCGAAGCTTTGAGGAACAAGGTTGAAAATCTTATTAGGGTAGGCCTATTGAGTTTTGAAGACGGAAAGCCCAAATTTCCTGGAAGCCTGGCGATTAATAGAACACCTAGAGATGCAAAGATGAAAGAAAATTCTAGTATATCAAAATCAATTCAGTGTCCAGGTCAAGGTTCGAACTTTAGTATACCTTCAGAAGATTTTCAAAAGAAAAGCGATTACAAGTTTCATTTTGACCCAATCCCTATTTCATACCAAGAATTATATCCTCAATTGCTAAAAGCCCGATTGGTGACCCCACAATTTGTCACACCTTTGCAACCTCCGTATTCAAAGTGGTATGACACCAAGGCTCACTATGAATATCATGATGGAATCCAGGGACATTCTATTAAAAATTGCATCGCCTTCAAGCGCCGAGTTCAAGTTCTCTTGGAGCACGGAAAATAGAAATTCAAGATAGAAAATTGTAATGATTTAATAACTGAGTGGGAAATACGAGATCAAAGGTTTTAGAAAGTGGGGCGTCAGGTGGAATATGAGGTTCAAATAAGGAAGATAAGGCAAGAGAAGGATGATCTAGATGAAGAGCTGAAAAGTCTGCAATTCGATTATCAAGAAATTTGTTTGATGCTCAACAATGCTGATTTGGGTGTAACTCTAGAACAATCAAAGAAAAGAATTAAAGAACTAAAGCGTGAAGCTGAGTATTGGAAAATGAATTGTAAGGCAAATGAGAATCGAGTCAACACGCTCTTGTGTGATCTGCAGGCCATGGAAATACAACGCAATGCCGTTATAGATGAGTTAAAAGTTAGCGAAGCTAAACACGAGATGTTGAAAATGTACATTCAAATGTATGAGGATACTACTATCAAGCTGAAGGCCAGTCAAGCTGAAAATGAAACACTAAAGAAGAAGGTAGATGGATACCTCAGTCTCACACTAAAGTACAAGGATCTTACGGAGGACATTAAGGAAGACTGTCAAGAAAGTGAGGAAAAACGACATGTCCAATTTCAGAGATCGAGAATGAAGATAAGAGAAAGGGACAATGACATGAAAGATGCTGTTACTCAAGCATGAGAAGTGGCTCAACAAGTGGTAGACTTAGCAGATGTAGCAATGGCACTAAGTCAGAACATTGAACCAACACTAGATCATGGAGGGAAGCTGACCTTGCTCTTAGGGGAAGTTAGGAAATTGGGAGTTAGAGCTCACCAATATTTGTAGAATCTAATATAAAATGAAATGAATTATTTTATCTTAGTGAAAGTGGTTCTATGATGATCACCTTGTAGAATCAATACCTCTTGCATTCATGCATTCTTACATTCATTCATCTTGCATATATTTCATGATCATCATACAAGTTGCTGATGGGGAAGAATTTGCATCCTTGAAGGAAGAAGTTAGTTCGAATCCAAGAAAATGATTTCTCGTTAGTATAGCTTTGGAAGCATGAATGATTTGGTGGCTTGAGTGGACAAGCTTGAATTATGTCAAGAACAGTTAATTCAGATTCAGAAAGAAATGATGGAGTATATGAGGAAATTACAAGATGAAACAAGGGGAAGATTAATGAGCTGATGAGTATGATAATTACCACAACCAAAAGGAAAGGGATTGGCAGAAGATTCTTTCATAAAAAAGGAAATTGGAAATGCAAGTGACAATTGGAACAACGACTTCGTAGCAAAAACAACTTTAACTGACGAAGACCAAGCTATTATTAGTCAATATGAGATAGTTCATACGACCCTAGAATGTCCTACTTAACTGGAATTGGATAAAACTAAGGATTCTCCCTTGAAAATCTACTCTTCCCATGTTAACAAAGATTTGGATAAAATGGAACTGCAAGTTGGGGGAAATGAAAAATGTGACAAGAAGATGAATATGTCAGTTGCTTTGAAGTCTAAATCATCACCGTGTTCAGTACAAGATCAACCTTTAGTGTCAACAGTTTCAAAACCTCATTAGTTATCGGTTGATCAAGCTTCTGGTTCTCAAAAGAAGAAGGAGAAATTGAAATACTTCCAATTTAGTCCTACTCCCTTCACTTATCAAGAATTATTTTCCAAGCTGCTACAAGCTCGGTTGGTTGCACCATGCTTCGTCAAACCATCATCACCTCCGTACACGAAATGGTTCAAGGAAGAAGATCATTGTGACTTTCACGCTGGCATTCAGGGTCACTCCATTGAGAAATGTTTAAGTTTTAGACGCAAAATTCGGCATCTCTTGGATCTCAAGGTAATGGAGTTTGAGATGGCAGTTTCGGGTCTGAAGATCAATTATCTGGTCATAATTAGCCCAGTGAAAACAATTAAGGATCAAAGTAATGAGGACAAGAAAAAGATGGGTGTTTTTGATGGGGTCGGTGAAATGATAGTTCCGGATTTGAAGATCAATTGTCCAAGTATAATTAGTCTCGTGAAATCAGACAATGATCAAAATAACGAGGACAAGAAGAAGACAGATCTTCCCAATGGGGTCTGTGAGATGACAATTCCGGGTTTGAAGGTCAATTATCCTGCTATAATCAGTCATGCGAAGGTAGACAAGGATCAAAGTAATGAGAACAAAGAAAAGACGAGTCTTTCCAAGGGGGCTAGGCGCAGAGTAAGATTAGCTGAAAGGAAGCGCTTGCAACAAGAAAAGCTTCAAGAGAATGCACATCTTGAGGTTTTCCAAATGTTTATCTCAATCTTACTTCCCTATCTAATACAAAGGTAATATCTCGTCCCTAGGCCGATGGAGGAAATGTCAGATCCACTACTTTTCAATTACAATCCGGATAGTGTTTGTGATTTTTATATAGGAGCATCAGGGCACTCTACTAGAAGATGCTGGGCTTTAAAGGAGGAAATAAAGCAGCTGGTTGATAATGGAACATTGACACAAGAAATGATGAAGTTGATTGGTTCAAATTTTCTCGCATTCTAAGTTTTCTTCTAGAAACGATACATTGAAATAATTCTGCTACTTTTTGCCCAAGGTAGTAGAGATCATTTTCTAGGGTCATATGTCATGTTTGATGGTTTTCATTTCAATAGAAGGATGTTTTTTTAATATATAAATATATGTATCTCTCTTCTCACCCTTGTAGGCCCCTGTATGCCAATTGCAAGATGCGATATTGATTATAGTACGAAAAACGATTGGATGTTGTGAAGACAATGAAGTGAGATTTATTTCCTGGTCTACTCAGGTCAGCAAAGTAAGAAAAGGCCAGATTACAACACTTTTGATGATGTTTAATGACAAATCCTTGAAATTCATAAACAATGAAGCAGACTAGGCGATTTTATCCAAGTAGAGTTGCTTGAAATTGAAATTCTAAGTGTAGTCCTCTATACCCTAAAAGACACAATAAGAGCGAGAAAGAAAAGGAGAAGAAAAAGAGAGGAAAAAGAAAAAGTGGAAAAAGAAAAAAATGAAAAAGAGAAAAAGAAAAAAAGTGCAAAAAAGAAAAAAAAAGAAAAAGAAAAAGTGAAAAAGAAAGAGAGTGAAAAAAATGAAAGAAAAGTGAGGTAATGAACTATTGAACAAATAAGTCTCGGAACATCCTGATGAAGCTGTGGGGGATGTTGACAAATCTAATAAGGAGCTACGCTCCACTTGTCCAATACCCAAGCGTCAGAGATGTATCTTTGAAGGCATGTGTATAATAATATATAATAATAGCTAATAAGAATCAGAAGCACATACATGCACTTATAGAATTCTATTCGTAGAATGATATTTTTTCACTCTACTGGTTAAACAAGTCCGAAAAGCTTGAATACATTTATGAATGGAAAACGATGAAGAGAACAAAAAAAGAGTTGTTTTCAGGCTGGATCGAGCAACGCGGTAATCATAGGGTGTGAACCGAGTGATTTGGAAGACATTTCATAACCTCAGACATCGTTACAATATTCATGAGTTATACTACCCATGAGAGGGTTGAATCTAAAACGCTCTTGCACTTGATATCCAGGGCATCATATTCTGTTTTTTTCTCACTTTATATTAAGACCTTGATTTTCCAGGTCATGTAAAGTATCCTTCATTGAAATAATAATCAATAAATTGGCATTTTTTTCAAAAACAAAAAGATTTCCTTGTATTGCTTCAGAGATGAACTTTAGAATATAAGATTGAGGATACAAATGATTAATCTGGTATGGTAAAGACATTGTTGAGTGTGAAATGCTCATATGTTCGACAGTCTTCTAATCAGAAAGATGAATCACCCATTCGAGGTCATAACGAGGATAATGATAGGAATACATATATCAGAAAGATAAAGGACCTGAAGTATATCTCTACTATGGTTCTTGGCTGAGTCTCCAGAATGAACCAGAAGAAAGTATAGGGACTTTGATAGAGTTTGGGAACCTGAAGAAAGTACATGGAATTCGAGAAAGTTCAGAGACTTGGAGATAGTACAGGGACTTAAGCAAGTTTTACCATGAAGTTCTGGTTGATCTTTAAAATTAAAGTATGAACTTGATAAAAGTTCAGAGAATAAGAAAGTTTAGGGACTTGAGGCATTTGTTAGCCCTAAATGATGAAAGAGGGACAAAATTTACATGATGAGGCAAGAAACAAAGAGATCATGGGCATCATTGACTGTGAAGATGAGGTTTTTGAGGCATGATGGCCCAAGTCAGAAAAGAAAAGAGAGGACGCAGAGCTTGCAAGAATTTGATCACTAAAGAAGTCAGAATTTGCTTAAGAAGGAAATGATCCCAACCACAAAGTTCTAGGGCAAATGTTTTCAGAGCATGATGACACCAAGAGCTTTAGAAAAATCTCAAGAAGATCAAGCTAAGTCATATTTGAGAAGAGCGGTCGAAAAAGATGAAGTAAGGTTGCAGCAGAAGCAGAAAATTCAATGGAAAGGTGTAGGGCGTGTAGGTGTTCCTTTTTTGTGAGAGCGCAAGTGCACACTCCTACCAAGTTATAGTATAAAAGATGTCGAATCCCACAAGGATTGGACAGCTTATCTCGTTTCGTAGTTCCCGCACAATGTAAAATAAAACACAAGTGAATGGTTGGTTTGGATAGAACGTAAACAAAAACACAAGTAATAAAGAAGAGGTGAATCAGGATGATAAGGCAGACACGGTTATGCTACCACTTAGTGTGAAAACTGCGTTGTAAAAGGTATGAGTTATCCTTTGCTGCCACGATATGCTGCCTCGGCGGGTATGACGGGCGGCAAACTACGACCATGTCACGCAGCCGCAGCAGGTCACTACCACTGCAGGGGTGTACTGTCTCGGCAGGTGGAACGAAAAGAAGTCCTGGCGGCAAGTCTGGCAGATACTTTAGGTTCGGTAGGATAGTCGACAGTGATCCCTCCTATTTCCAGGTTAGGATGCTCAAGATGCTAACTTGAGGACTAGTGTGGAACCAAATTAGTCAACTCAGTTTGTGATCCCTTTTAGCTGCTGAAACTTACGGACTAGTGTGGAACCAAGTTAGTCACGCCTCAGCACGTTGTGACCGTACTTAACCCTTTCGTGAGCCTTGCACTTTCGTGCCCGGCAAATGGATTCCCTCAAACGAATGTTGTAGAAAGATTGAAAGAATGAAGAACAATGGATTAAGTAAACTTGGAATATTTTATTAAAGAAAATAACTCAAAACCCTAAAATAATCGTTTCACACTATTTACAACATAACCCTAACCCAAATAGAATTTAGAACATGGCGGCAGTTTATAGCTATGCTATTACCTCTATATTTATGCCTCTTTGCTATAGCAATTGCTTGTTTTCAAGTACATTACATTGCATATAGGCTGCATTTTTAGTATATTATGGGTGTTTTTCAATTTATTGCTCGTGTGGAGTTGGTGCTGCGTGAAAGGTGGTTTTTGGCTGTTTGTGTGCAGGATGACAGAATAGAATGCAAGGGAAGAAGCAAGGAACAAAATGCTATAGCAAAGAAGGAGAAAGAAGGCTAGCTGGCGCACGAAAGTACAAGCACGTGAAGTGTAGGAAAGGACATCTGACACTGTCAGACAGCTTTATGCAGCAGCCGCACTCCATCTGCAGATCATCCTTTTTGTCCTCTGGTGGAAAAAGCTTGTCGGAGCATATTCTTTGGGATCCCTCAACGAGATACCAAAGCACCAAAACCCTAGAAGACCACCCTCCCACTATATAAAGGCTTCATCACTTCGAGACAAAAAGGGGAAAAGGCGGACGAGAGAAAAGTGTGCGAAGGGAAGCACAACAGAGGGGAGGAGCACTTCATCGTTGACCATACTTGGTGTTCTTTATCGGGAAGCTCGAGGCGTGGCCTCACCGTCCTCTTCCGAGGCGGTGAGCCTAAGGCGGTTATGGCAGTCCACCGGTGAACTGGGAGTTTATCCTTCCTTTTTGCTATAGCATTTATTTATCTGGAGGGTTGTAAAAGAATGATACTTTTGAATATTGCCCAGCCATGAACTGTCTTAGATGGCTTGGGTTTTGCTGGATGATACTCTTTTTATTTTCTTAATCTTATGTTGATGTTTACTGTTCTCTTTTGAGCTTTTCTTTGTTTATGATATGCTTAATTTCCTTGAAGTTGTAAGAGCTTAGGGTTGTTAGTGCTTTGAGATATAGGCCCTACCTTAAGCGCCTTCGAGAGTTGGCCTTTCTTTAGGAACAACCTAGGGTTGTACGAGATTAGGGATGTTAGTGCCTCGAGAGATAGGCCATTCCTTATGATGCCTTCGAAAGTTGGTCGTTCCCTAGGTGTAGATGGGGGGTAGTGATTAAGAGAGTAAGCCTTAGCCAATAGTGACAATTAGAGTAGTGTGTGACAACCTTCGAGAGAGGGTCATTGCTTTAGCATTGGCTAGGGGGAGTGATCAAAAGAACTAGCCCTAGATCCTCATAAAAAATGGAGTAACCACCAAGGGGAAGGACTCCAACCTGCCTTAGAGATAAGTGATAGGTTTAAACGGCTAAGAGGGATAGAGATTAGGAGAATAAAGTGTTGGAGTCAAGCCGAGAGGTATTGCTGTAGCATTTTAGTCTCCAACTTTCTTGCTAGAGATAGTTTAGGAGCAGCCTAAGTAAATCCCGCCGAGCATAGTGAGAGAACTAGGATTCGTTAGCAATATTAAGAGGTTTGAGAGGATTATCCTTCATAAACTAGCCAACCATCCCGTAGAGAGCTTCGTATCCGAGAAAGGACCTATATGTCATTTGATTATCTCTTCTCTGTTTGCTTGTTTTGCTACATCATTTTTCCCATCCTTCATTCTGCCTCAGCATAATCACATTACAATTTGGTTACTATAGCAATTTGGATACGAAAACTATGTTCACCTCCAATCCCTGTGAAGACGATACTCACTCATCACTTTATTACTCGTTCGACATGTATACTTGCACCATTTGCGTATCATTTATAGTCACTGCACGAACGTAACAAGTTTTTGGCGCCGTTGCCGGGGATTGGCAATTGGTTGTCCATAATTTTTATTTTCATTTTGCTTTCTATTTCCACGTTGTAAATATTCACCTGTTTTGTTGTTTTACTTTTCTTTTCAGGTATTCTTCTAGTTTATGACCAGGAGAAGCTAGAGTCATGGAACCAACACCTGTTAATACAGATGCTATGGCAAATGGTCAGGGAGTAGCAACTCGACCACGAACCATCATGGATCATCTAACTCCTAGTTTGGATGATCTTCATCCCGGAATAGTAGCTCCAGAAATTCAGGCAGCCCATTTCGAACTTAAAACCGTTATGTTCAACATGTTAAGCAACATTGGACAGTATGGTGGCTTGCCTCATGAAGATGCTAGACAACATATCCGTGCTTTCTTGGGTATTTGTGATTCTTTCAAGCAGCAAGGGGTGCATAAGGATGTGTTGAAATTAAAGTTGTTTCCATAATCGTTAAGAGATCGTGCTAGAGCATGGCTAAATGAAGTGCCAGCCGGATCTATTCAAAGTTTGATCGATTTATGCAAGAACTTTTTGCTATGGCATAGTCCGCCAGTGATGAACACCCAATTGAGGAATGATATCGCGTCTTTTCATCAGTCTGATGACGAATGTATGTATGAATGCTGGGACCGATTTAAGGGATTGTTGAGGAAATGCTCTCACCATGGGTATCATGAATGGACCCAGGTGGTTATGTTCTATAATGGTGTCAATGCGCCCACAAGGATGTTGATAGATGCTGCAGCAAATGGGACACTGTTGGACAAGTCACCAGAAGAAGCATTTAATATCCTTGACAAGGCAACCAACAACGATTATCAGTTCCCAGCAACAAGGCTTGGAACGAGGAGGAGAACTCAAGCTGCTAAGGAGAGTGAAGTTGACAACTCAATACTGAATCAGTTGGCCAACATCACAGATTTTATAAAGAATCTCCAGCGTTCCCACGAAGTGAAGAAAGTTAAGGCAGCAAGCTAATGACTAAGATGCGATGACAATCACCACCTCAACGATTGCCCTGACAATCCAGAATATGCAACTATGTGGGAAACCACAACCGTAGCCACAATTCGACCAATCAAATGCCACAACAAAATCCGCAAGAGACACATCACTTCAGCCAGAATATGACATGGCAAAACCGGAAGGGAGTAGCACCTTCATCAAGCAATTCATTGGAGTCTACTTTTAAGGAGTTCATGGCTATGATAAAGGACTTCATGGGAACCACGAAAGTTTTGCTACAGGATCAGGCAGCACACATAAAAAATCAGGGAGCCCTTCTACAAAGCCATAGTACATCCTTACGAACTTTAGAAACTCAAGTGGGTCAGATTGCTCAAGCCTTGTACGTGCGATCACAAGGAACTCTGCCTAGTGACACTGAAGCCACTAAGCACCATGGCAAGGAGTTGTGTAGTGCACTCACACTACGGAGTAGCACGGATAATAACCAAGGTGATAAGTTTGGGGGTGGAGAAAAGGGCGAAGTCCAACCCAGCTTAATACATCAACAAGCTACAGCAAATCCGACCAAACCACCTCCATAATTCTCTCAAAAACTCAAAAAGCAAGAAGATATTCAATTTGGAAGGAATAACGTGACAAAGAAGAGAAAGGTGGAAAAGCACGAGATGGCTGCTATAGCAAAAGACTGCTACTACATTTGGAGAAAACGCCCACTAAAAAGAAAAGACCCAGGCAGCTTTATTATCCCATTCTCTATCAGAGATAAGTTTGTTGGAAGAGCACTGTGTGATTTGGGATCGAGTGTGAACCTAATGCCTAAATCCATATTCAGAAACTAGGGTTAAGGGATGTCAAGATTACTGGGGTTATGCTACAGCTCGCTGATCACTCTGTACTCCAACCAGAAGGAACAACTGAAAATGTTATAGTAAAAGTTGGTCATTTTGCTTTCCCGGCTGATTTCTTGATCCTGGATTGTGAAGAAGACAGCGATGCTCCTATCATTCTAGGAAGGTCATTTTTAGCTACAGGGCGAGCCTTGATAGACTGTGAGAAGGGTGAAGTCACACTAAGAGTGGGTGAAGAAGCAGTTACCTTCAATATACATAACACCCTTCATAAGAGGTCAATGGAAGATAAGCACTACAATACTATAGCATGGGATGAGCTACAAGAACTTTGCTGTAGCATCAACATTCAGAAGAAAGCCTTTGTTGGCCCAGTTCAGGAGAAAGAATTTAAAGACCTGACCAGGGAAGGGAACCCAGATGCTGAAAATCACTCAAACGAAGTGGGGCTAGCTACGTCTCACCTCAGCCTTCCTGACCCTTGACAGTATGCCTCATAACTTTTTCTTTTTGCTTTAGCATTTTCAATAAACAATAGTTAGTTTGTTTTTGTGTGTTTTTACCTTTGTTCTTATCTTAAATTGTCCTTTATTTTAATTTATTATTATGCAAATTCCGTATCATAGTACATGTCCTCTGTAGTGTGGATCAGTCGCCCAGGTGGTACATCGAAAAAGGGTTTATGTTATTGGTTGATAAAGGAGATCAAAGTTTGTAGGGAACACAATTTGTCCTGACTCGAGAGTTGGAGCGACATAGGATAAAGAGGGGAATAAAAAGGGCATTATAAAAAGGGGAAATTATTAGAGAGAATAAACCCTAGCCACATATAACCTAGTTCCCTCTCCTACTTTCTCTTCAAGTAATTAAGAACCCTTTTCTCTCTCCTAACAAAAGATGACCCCCATCAACCTCAACCTTCTCTCCTCATTAAGGAGAGTCAGAGGTTAGCCGTTTCCCAAGGAAACTTCCCACACGTTTCACCCCCACTCTTCTCTCCAACCGTCCTCACGCTTCATCTTCTTCACTCAACCTCAACCCATTCAACTTTTCTCTCTATTTTCTTCCCAACAAAACATTTGTTTCCTTAGAAAGACCAAAAGACATACCTTCAAGCTTTCAACAATGGTCCGCTGCAAAAATGTCTCCGGTGCTGCATCCAGTTCACAGAACCCACCATCCATCAAGATCAAACTCTTCTATGATGAAGTAGCCCGTGAAAGATGGTTAGGCCTAAAAGATAGAAAGCTACTGCCAGAGAAAGGACTCCGATTCCCTGAGGAAAATGAAGAGAATTTCGAGTCAGCCTTGCTCGATGTCATAGCCAAGCACAACTGGAGAAAGCTCGTTGAGCACCCTCAAGGCATATGTGTCCCATTAGTGAAGGAGTTCTATGCGCACTTGACTAGCCCAACACAGTCAAGTGTCCACGTTAGAGGAGAACAAGTGAAATTCAATGCTGCAGCAGTGAATAAATTTTACGGCCTGAAAAATGTAGTGGATGAGCATGGTAGTTTTATTGTTGGGCTAGACAACAAGGCGCAAGAAGAAATCGCAAAGGAACTATGTTTTCACGGGACATAACTCAACAGGAACACCATGACAGTGGAGAGGGGGAGGCTAAAGCCTGAAGCAAAATTATGGAATCATCTGCTCCGAACGAGACTGATGCCCACATTGCACACAACCACGGTACATCTATCCCGTCTGCTGATTATTCATTCCATAATTAATGGTCAACAAATTGATGTAGGGAAATTGGTGGTGGATGAGGTCTACGCATGCCTTAAGAGAAGCAAAAGCCCTTTGATTTTCCCAAATCTAATAACCGCCCTCTGCCGAAGGAAGGAAGTGTTTGAAAATCCGGCTAAGAACGAGGGAATGGAGGGAAAAAAGGGGTTAACACCTGCCCAGATTCCACAACTGAAGGGGTTCGATGAGGATGCTCCAAACGAGACCCTAGAGGGAGGAGCCAAGAGCTTTGCTGCAGCAAGAACCACAGCATTGGTTGCTAAAGCAACCCACCTGGCCACAGAGCTTCACAGTTTAAGGGTGCAGCTGAGCACCTATTTCAAATACGCCAACCAGAGGGATGTGGCTATCTCACAATGCTTCTCCGAGGTCTTACCGGGAATTGTAATCCCGTTTCCCCCATTTCCAATGGAACTCCTCGTCACTCCTGAACCCCAAGACCAGAATACCGCAGTGAGCTCGCCCCGACAACCAACCCAGAAGAGAAAGTTGACAACTCAGAAGAAAGTCAACCCAACGCCTGCCCCTGAGCCAGATACCAGAGATCACTCAACTCAAAAGTCACAGCAAATCGATCATGCTTCCATACCTACCAGGAAGAGAACACGAAGCACAAAACCTGCTACAACATCATCGCAGCCACCTGAATCGCAAAGGGAGCCAGCCACCACTTTGAGTGATGATGATCAGCCTATGGCTGAGGCTGCCCCCACCACTGGAACCAATCCCGTTGTGCCCCCATCTGAGGATGCTACAGCATCCAAGCTAAAATGTTACAAACGCACAGCAAGGCGCACTGTCAAACCAACTGATCCAGCCCCTTCCTTATCCGATGACAGTGCAACCTCAACAGTTCCAATGGCACATGACGACCAATCCACAGACGACACTAGCGACAATTAACCTCAGCACCCATGAGGTACAAATTTCTTTTTTAGTTTTCATTCTTTTCAGTTTATTTTTGCATCAACATCTTGCATATCATTTTTCTCCTTTTCATGCATCGAGGACGACGCATCTCCAAGTTTGGGGGTGTTTCACCTTCGCTTAGTTTAGAACCATAGCATTTGCATCGTAAGATTAGACAAAAGTTTTGCTATGGCATTCTGTTTATCTAGGAAGAAATATGAAAATGTGTTGATGATGCTTAATGATGAACATTTGAAAGGCCTGAACTGAAAATTTTAAAAATTTTACAACTGCATGAGACTTAAAGAACTATCTTAGGAGTGAGTTTGCTATAGAAAATAATTTTAGACACAGATTACTTTCTTTCTCTGCTTGGTAGGTTTAGAAAAACTTTTTAGGAAGGACTTTAGTAATGCCTTGCATGAAAGAATGAAAAACGAGCTTAAAAGAAAAAGAAGACTCCCATGTGCCTAAAAACCGAACATTGAATAAATGCTATAGCATAACTGTAGAAGGACACTCTACTGTGCAGTATTCAGGCCATATATATATATATATATATATATATATATATATATATATATATATTAATAAGTGGCACTGGAAAGCACATGAGTGAATGAAAGTTGTCACGGGATGACTCTACCTACTAGCTCGGGGGTGAGAGATATGCTCCCTGCTCATATAGAGTTAAAGACGGTAGGTGTGATGAGTTGACACCCTTCGCAACGTACCTCTTTCATTTTTATAGGAGTCTAGAATACCTGAAAATTTCATTGCTAAGGCATCATCATTGAGCTTCCTTGAAAATTTTTCTTCGCTTATCATGCATAGCTCGAAAGTAATCTTGCACACACACTCACTAGAAGCTTTCTCTTAAAAGAAATTCTTGCCAGTCTCAAATAAATGTTGTTGATATTAAATGCCTATATTTTTCTGAAAGCTGAAACACTACTGTAGTATTAATTCCTCGTTAAATCTTTTCCATATCATCTCTTTCGTTTAATTTTACTCATTGCTTGAAGACATGAAATAACTTAAGTTTGGGGGTGTGATAACTATGCTATTACCTCTATATTTATGCCTCTTTTCTATAGCAATTGCTTGTTTTCAAGTACATTACATTGCATATAGGCTGCATTTTTAGTATATTATGGATGCTTTTCAATTCATTGCTCGTGTGGAGTTGGTGCTGCGTGAAAGGTGGTTTTTAGCTGTTTGTGTGCAGGATGATAGAACAGAATGCGAGGGAAGAAGCAAGAAATAAAATGCTATAGCAAAGAAGGAGAAAGAAGGCTAGCTGGCGTACGAAAGTACAAGCACGTGAAGTGCAGGAAAGGACGTCTGACACTGTCAGACAGCTTTATGCAGCAGCCGCACTCCATCTGCAAACCGTCCTTTTAGTCCCCTGGTGAACAGAGCTTGTCGGAGCATATTCTTTAGGATCCCCAACGAGATACCAAGGCACCAAAACCCTAGAAGACCACCCTCCCACTATATAAAGGCTTCATCACTTCGAGGCAAAGGGGGGGAGAAGGCAGATGAGAGAAAAATGTGCAAAGGGGAGCACAACAGAGGGGAGGAGCACTTTATCATTGACCATACTTGGTGTCCTTTATTGGGAAGCTTGAGGCGTGGCCTCACCGTCCTCTTCCGAGGCGATGAGCCTAAGGCAGTCATGGCAGTCCACCGACGAACTGGGAGTTTATCTTTCCTTTTTGCTATAGCATTTATTTATCTGGAGGGTTGTAAAAGAATGATACGTTTGAATATTGCCCAGCAATGAACTGTCTTAGATGGCTTGGGTTTTGCTGGATGATACTATTTTTATTTTCTTAATCTTATGTTGATGTTTACTGTTCTCTTTTGAGCTTTGCTTTGTTTATGATATGCTTAATTTCCTTGAAGTTGTAAGAGCTTAGGGTTGTTAGTGCTTTGAGATATAGGCCCTACCTTAAGCGCCTTTGAGAGTTGGCCTTTCTTTAGGAACAACCTAGGGTTGTAAGAGATTAGGGATGTTAGTGCCTCGAGAGATAGGCCATTCCTTATGATGTTTTCGAAAGATGGTCGTTCCCTAGGTGCAGATGAGGGGTAGTGATTAAGAGAGTAAGCTTTAGCCAATAGTAACAGTTAGAGTAGTGTGTGACAACCTTTGAGAGAGGGTCATTTCTTTAGCATTAGCTAGGGGGAGTGATCAAAAGAACTAGCCCTAGATCCTCATAAACAATGGAGTAACCACCAAGGGGAAGGACTCCAACCTACCTTAGAGATAACTGATAGGTTTAAACGGCTAGGAGGGATAGAGATTAGGAGAATAAAGTGTTGGAGTCAAGCCGAGAGGTATTGTTGTAGCATTTTAGTCTCCCAGCTTTCTTGCTAGAGATAGTTTAGGAGCAACCTAAGTAAATCCCGCTGAGCATAGTGAGAGAACTAGGATTCGTTAGCAGTATTAAGAGGTTTGAGAGGATTATCCTTTAGGAACTAGCCAGCCATCCCGTAGAGAGCTTCGTATCCGAGAAAGGACTTATCTGTCATTTGATTATCTCTTCTCTGTTTGCTTGTTTTGCTACAACATTTTCCCATCCTTCATTCTGCCTCAGCATAATCACATTACAATTTGGTTACTATAGCAATTTGGATACGAAAACTGTGTTCACCTCCAATCCCTGTGGAGACGATACTCACTCATCACTTTATTACTCGTTCGACGTGTATACTTGCACCATTTGCGTATCATTTATAGTCACTGTACGAACGCAACAACAGTGAAGAACACAAGAAAAGTCTATAAAAACCTAGGATGATTTGAACTAGGAGTACAATGGGTATTTATAGACTCAAGACTATATTAAGTCTTCCTTAAAGTAGAAGTACTCTAAAGTAGCTTTCCTTCTTTAATATAGCTTTAAATGTCAACTTCTTTGCTTGGAATATGGACTCTATCTTGTTTGCCTTGGTCTGCAAGTAAGCTTGAGAATTTTTCTTTGGCAGCCATGCCTGCTGCTACAGACGTCAGAAAATCATATGAACGCCGGTGATAGATTCATAAGTTTTTGCTCTACAGATCGCGCTCCGGTTCTCCCAACTTCTATAGTCAGCTGCCGAGGGCAGCAAGGTCAGCGGCAACTCTACTCGGCAGGGCTTGGCAGTAACTAACTTCTGCTGGAACTGCTTTAGTACAACTCTTGGGTTCTCTCCTCAGCATTGTGTCCTCTGCTCCTCGGTTCCCTTGTTCAGCTGTTATTACCTACATACAAGAATACACTAAAACAATATCTCTTGTTCACCAAATAATTGATAAGTTCTAAAGGTAAGGCAGAACAATGAAATACTCTAAAATGCTATGCATGATCCTACTTATGCCTAAAATGTGCTTAAAAACAGTAATAATAAGAGTTGGCATGTGCATGAAATATAGGACTTTTGGACACTTTACATACCCCCAAAGTCGAACTATTGCTTGTCCTCAAGCAATGCAACCTAAAGTACTTGCTCTAATAATAATCAGAAAGAAAAATTAGCTTTTAACTCGAGACACATCTGCAAACAAACTGAATACGCATGATAAATAAATAAACAAAGTTGCTGCTGTGATTTAAAGATTTGTTGCCGAGGCAGCACATTTCTAGACATTATTTTTAATCATGGCAGTGAGGGCTTCAGCTTATCACAACTACTCTTCCAGGTATGACGTTGAGATAGAAGCAAACTACAGAACCCCGAACCCGTAGAGTAGAGTCATCCCATGAAGTCTTTCATTCACTCATGCTAATTTGTCCGTCACTTTAAGGCTTTCAGATTCATGGACTTTGATAACAACGGAGTGTCCTCGCACATGATTCTTCCTAGAGCCTGTTTTGGGCACCTCTAGGGTATTACAGCTTTATTCTTTGTTTTTGATCTTGATGCCATGGCAGTACTTCATTTTTTCGTTTCTTTTGCCTGCCTCGGCGGCTACCTGTAATCATCATTAGAAATTTGCAAAGAATTCTAAAAACAAACAGGCAATGTTCATCAAATATTCTAACAAATTCAGCAAGTAACAAAGATGTTTAACATTTTCAGGCATAAAGAAAAAAAATTCTAAGTCATATTTCACACTTTCCCCCAAGATTAAGTTCAAAATTTACTCGGTGCGAAAATAACTAGTCGGCTATCCTATCATAGGCACAAGTCATAGCAAACTTTTCTTTTCCGATTATTACTATAGAAAGTACAATGCAACCTACATGCAACTAAAGATGCCTAGACAAATGATGCGAGAGCTATCCCCCCCAAACTCGAGATGGGCATTACCCTCAATGAAAAAAACAAAATACAAGATACAAGAAAAATACATGTTAAAGATAAAAATAAACGAAAAGAGAAAATAAAAATAAAAGAAAATAAACGAAAATAAACTAAAAGTTTGTTGAGGGATGGGAAGAGGCTGGACTCTTGTCAGATGAGGAGGATGAAGAAGTGTGGATGACGAAGCGACGGCCGACAAATGTCTTGGCGGTGGTTCTAGCAGGTGATGTTTTTGCTTTCCGCGGCAGCTGGACTCTCTTCGGTGTATGCTGTGGCTCTTCTTGCGGTTTGGTAGGAGAAGCGTCTATAGGTTCATCATCCTTGTCTGACTCGATCTCGAGGTCCACAGGTTCTTCGGATATTATGTGTCGCTTCCTCTTCTTGGTTCCTTCCTCTGTGGGTGCAACATGAGAGATGAATGCCATTAGGATGGTTGCTGTTGCTACTACTACTGTTGTTTCTGGCTCCTGCAGCGGCTGCTCGATCTCCTCTGATGAGGAGGTGTCTGCCACTGTGTTTGTTGTGCAGGCATGAGAGAGATTCTGTTGGTGCCTCTTAGGGGCGTCTGCCACCGTGTTGGATGGGGTGGCGGCTGAGTGGCTCGGAGAATGCGCAGAAGAGAGCACCCGACGATCAGTCTGGCAGGCAGTGGCGGCTGGTAGAGTTCTCTGTGCTCGGGCTGCTACAAGCTCCTCAGGATAGGGCGGCATGGTGGGCACATCACCGAGAAATTTCTGCAGGAAATAAGCCACTAGGGATTCTTGGGCCTCCCCTACGTAGTTCATAAAGGCCAACTACTGGTGCTCTATTCGTTTTGTGTTTTCTAGGAGTGTGTGCAGCAGCGGGATGACTTCTTTGTCTAGGGCAGCATCAGTACTTCCGGGGGCAGCTGGAGTTTCAAACTGTGTGGCGGAGGGCTGACTGGGCATTGCTAGTTCTTTATCCGCATCCTGCATCATCTGAATGTGGACCTTTTTGGTCCAGCCCTTCTTGGCAGTTATAAGCTCGTCTGTAGGCTCTACCGGGACTCGGAAGTTGGTGCAGAGACTTGTGATGAGGGATGGGAAGTACAACATGCCTTTCTTCTTCTTGAAGCAGTTGTATATTTCCGTGTAGATAATTTCCCCTACGTTGATTGGCCGGTTCATCAAGATATTGTGAATTAAGGAGAGGCACGGACGTTCGACTGTTGAGTTGTGGGATGTGGGCAGCAGACGCCTTTTCACAAACGTGTTCCATAACATAGCCTCAGGCATCAGGTGGCGGCGCTGGACAAATCCCACATGTTTTCCCCCCAGCCATGGTGTGTTGGGCTTGCAGATTCTGGCCTTGATTTCCTCATAGTTGGCAGCCGTTAGTGATTGCCTCCATTCCTCGTGTGGGTTGTCGTTCATATCGAGGCCGTAGTAGCTGTTGATGATAGCAACGCTGAGTTTAACCGGCTCCCTGAGGACGTAGACGAAAGGCTTCTCCGAGCATGGCTAATGAAAGTAGAATTCTCTGACTAAAGTGATGTTCGCTATATCAGGCTGCTGAGCGAACATCTCTCATCCCTTGTAGTGGATGGTTCGGAACAAGGCGGGCTTTAGACCTCGGTCTCCCGTTTGGTGCGTGTAATGAAAGCCTTGTTCCTCCCATACTGCCTGCTTGGAAAATTTTTCTCTGTATCTCTCCTCGTCCTCCTTGAAGCAAAACCTCTTATAGATGGGCTTTTGGGTTGATGTTGAGGCCATGTGAACGGTTGTACTTAACTGAAACTAGAAATAAAAATTGTGAGAGAGTAGGGGAATCGGATAGAAGACATCAAAAAGATAAAAGTAAAGTAAAATGAAGTGAGTGAGAGGTGTATATATAGGGGCTGCCGTAAAGTGCCGGGCATCATTAAATGCTCAACGGTCCGATTTTCTAGTGCACGTTACAGATTTTTCTGCCTGTTAATTTCGGAGCCGTTGGCAGCTAGCCGTTGAAGGTCAACTAGCCGTTATGTGTTGCTGCACTGGCTGCTATCGCGGCAGAATGGTGGGCCGGCTTCTTGCTGGTTCTCCTTCCTAATCATGCTCTTTTAAACCTAAAGTAAAAATAGAAATAATTAAATATTTTTTTAGAAATAAAAATTCTGAAAATTAATCTAATCCTAAAATAACATAAATTCTAATCCTAATGCAAAAAAATAAAAATAAAAATTTAAGTTATGTTGGGAGTGCATTTTGGTGCATCTCCCAGACATAACCACTTCTTGAGGTGGTTTAGCTTTTTCTCCCCTCCTGGGGGGTCCTCCTGTTCTTTAAGGTGCTGTGTTATGGGGTCCTTTAGTCTGCCCCTAGGCCTATTGCGGCAGATGCTGTCCTGACCTGTTTCCACACTGATCTTGGCAACTCTTACTTCCGGGCATTCTTTTCCATCCTATGAGGGCTGTAGCGCGTTCATCCTTATGCTGTGATCCTCTACCTTCATTGTAAGTTCCACGAGTTCCACATCTATCATCGTTCTGCCCGTGGCCAAGAAGGGTCACCCAAGGATGATAGGGGCTTTCTCGTCGACCTCACAATCTAAGATGAGGAAGTCGGCGGGGAAAATTAGGTTGCCCACCTTCACCAGTATGTCTTCAATATTTCCCTCCGGTTGCACAAATGAGTATCAACAAGTTTAAGCATAACAGAGGTCGGTTTGGCAGGTCCAATACCTAGTTTGTCGAAGACAGCCTTTGGCATCAAGTTGATGCTGGCTCCCAGGTCACACAGGGCTCTGGTCTCATGCTTGCTGCCTAGCCTGCATGGTATAACAAAGCTGCCCCGATCTCTCTGCTTGGGCGGCAGCTTGTTATGCAACATAGCCATGCACTCTTCATTAACGACCACTGTCTCGAATTCCCCTATCTTCTTCTTTTTAGAAACCATATTTCTGAGATGCCTGACATAGTTTGCCATGCTTTGTATGGCTTCTATCAGAGGTATATTGATATGCACAAATGGTGTTGGCCATAGGATGTCCTCTTTTTGCTCCTTTCTTGGGGGCTTAGTCCGGGAAGGATCATCCTTGCTTTTATGTTCTGCTGCTGGAGCGGCTAATATTGGTGCTGCTGAGACAGGTTTACTTGTCTGTTCTGGCTGAGTTCCTGACTGCTCTACCATCCTTGGTTCATCCAGCCGCTTCCCACTTCTTGTAGATATAGCCTTGCAATGTTCATAAGTGGGCTTGGCTGCTTCTGGCGGGCTACTGGATGATGCTCCCATAGTCCGACTGTGGTAGATTTCGGTGAACTTCCCATATTGGGTCTCCAGGTTCTTAATTGCAGCCTCCTGGTTATTCATCTTCATCTCCGTCCTGTCCATAAAAGACTCAGTTTTTTCAATAAATTTATTTGTATAAACAATAAATTCACCAGTTTGTTTCATAAAGGTTTGTAGAGTTGCTTCTAGTGAATTATTGTGTTGTGGCTGCTGAGTCTGCTGCCGGGACTAATTCTGTTGGTAGCCTCCCTTTAGTTGTTATGGATTTGCAGCTGTCTTTGGGTTGCTCTAGGAGAAGTTGGGATGGTTTCTCCAGTTAGGATTATAGGTGTTCTGGGCAGGCCTGCTATTCCTCTCATATCCTCCCATGTAGTTTGCAGATGCAATGCAGTCAGAGTAATCGTGGTTGCTTCCACATTCGCCACATAATGGCTCAACAACTTTTACTTCATGGACCTTCTCTGGGGATTGCACCATCTTCATCACCAGCTCCGTCAGAGTGTCGAGGCGGGCATTTACAGATTCTGAGGCTTCTACCTCATTTGCAGTAGTTGGCCGCCTTGTGCCGCCTCGGCGGGCTGTCGAGTATTTATAATCGTTTTTAGCTGCTATGTTTAGCAGCCGCAGTGCTTCCTCTGGAGGTCTGTCTAGGATGATCTCGTTGACCGATGCATCTATCATCATCCGAGTTGGGTAGTTAACCCCATTGTAAAATATAGATACTTGAGTCCAAGCCGATAGACTGTAAAGCAGACAGTTGTTCAACATTTGTTGATACCGCTCCCATGCCTCGTACATCGGCTCGTCATCCCCTTGTCTAAAGGCTGTGATCTCATTCAGCAGCCTATCTGTGACGTTGGACGGGCTGAATCGGTCTAGAATGTCTTTGCAGAGCTCCGCCCATGAATTAAAAGATCCGGTTGGCTGGTTATTTAACCACTGTTTCTCCCTATCCCTCAGTGAATAAGGAAATAACCTCAGTCGTAGTACATCCTGGTGAACCCCATGTATCTTGAATGCTCGGCAAATGTCCAGGAATCCTCGTAGATGCTACCGAGCATCTTCTGTAGCAGTCCCTCCAAAGTGCCCTAATGTGTTTATCATGTTGAACATGACAAGCTTCAGTTCAAAATGGTCCGCCCCTATCTCTGGTTCAGTCACTATTGGCTCGAACCTTTGGAAGTCATGCTCCAGGTAGTCTATAGTTGTCCGCACTTGGGGTGGAGCAGGGGGATCTTGCCTCTGCTGTTCTTGTGGTCTTCTGGGCGGCAAGTCATGCTACATGCCCCTGCCATTCATGACGTCATTTGGGGGGTCCTCGTTTACCATGGTCTCTTCCTTTGCTTTGCCCTTGTCTCATTTGTTCATTAAGACTTCTCTGAGCTCCCTCTTAATTCTTCTAGTTTCACGCTCAAGATCGTCGTAAATAATGAAATTTCTTTTAGGGTTAGCCCTGGTCATACACTTGCAAAGGACACGGTAAAAAATATATTTTTCGATTAAAAATAAAAATAAAATAAAAGGTAAATAAAAAGTGCAGAAATTGAAAAACAAAATTCGCTGTTACCAATCCCCGACAACGGCGCCAAAAACTTGTAGGGCGTGCAGGTGTTCCCTTTTTGTGAGAGCGCAAGTGCACACTCCTGCCAAGTTATAGTATAAAAGATGTCGAATCCCACGAGGATTGGACAACTTATCTCGTTTCGTAGTTCCCGCACAATGTAAAATAAAACACAAGTGAATGGTTGGTTTGGATAGAACGTAAACAAAAATGCAAGTAATAAAAAAGATGTCGAATCCCACGATATGCTGCCTCGGTGGGTACGACGGGTGGCAAACTACGACCCTGTCATGCGGCCGCAGCTGGTCACTACCACTGTAGGGGTGTACTATCTCGGCAGGTGGAATGGAAAGAAGTCCTGGCGGCAAGTCTGGCAGATACTCCAAGTTCGGCAGGATAGTCGACAGTGATCCCTCCTATTTATAGGTTAGGATGCTCGAGATGCTAACTTGAGGACTAGTGTGGAACCAAATTAGTCAACTCGGTTGGTGATCCCTTTTAGCCGCTGAAACTTGTGGACTAGTGTGGAACCAAGTTAGTCACGCCTCAGCACGTTGTGACCGTACTTAACCCTTTCGTGAGCCTTGCACTTTCGTGCCCGACAAATGGATTCTCTCAAATGACTGGTGTAGAAAGATTGAAAGGATGAAGAACAATGGATTTAGTAAACTTGGAATATTTTATTGAAGAAAATAACTCAAAACCCTAAAACAACTATTTCACACTAGTTACAACATAACCCTAACCCAAATAGAATTTAGAACATGGCAGCAATGAAGAACACAAGAAAAGTTTATAAAAAACCTAGGATGATTTGAACTAGGAGTACAATGGGTATTTATAGACTCAAGACTAGGTTAAGTCCTCCTTAAAGTAGAAGTCCTCTAAAGTAGCTTTCCTTCTTTAATATAGCTTTAAATGTTGACTTCTTTGCTTGGAATATGGACTCTATCTCGTTTGTCTTGGTTCGCAAGTAAGCTTGAGAATTTTGCTTCGGCAGCCCTGGCCGCTGCTACAGATGTTGGAAAATCATATGAACACCGGTGATAGATTCAGGAGTTTTTGCTCTACAAATCGCACTTTGGTTCTCCCAACTTCCATAGTCACCTACCGAGGGCAGCAAGGTCGGCGGCAACTCTACTCGGCAGGGATTGGTAGCAACTAACTTCTGCTGGAACTGCTTCAGTATAGCTCCTGGGTTAGCTCCTCAGTATTGTCTCCTCCGCTCCTCGGTTCCCTTGTTCAGATGTTAGTACCTACATACAAGAATACACTAAAACAATATCTCTTGTTCACCAAATAAATGATAAGTTCTAAAGGTAGGGCAGAACAATGAAATACTGTAAAATGCTATGCATGATCCTACTTATGCCTAAAATGTGCTTAAAAACAATAATAATAAGAGTTGACATGTGCATGAAATATAAGACTTTTGGACACTTTACAAAAGGCAAAGAATATTAGAGCATGTTTAAGTGGTCATCGGTTGACACATTTCATGCATCATAAGTCAGACATCCATAAGATATGAGCATTCTAACACATACATTCAAAGCATCTATGTACATTTTGACAGGAATTTACCAGGAATGAGAGAGATTTCAATCTACGACATCGAAATTGGAAAGAAGATTACGTCAAAGATTTCAATTTGTTTGAAGAGGCGGATGACAACAAAGATTTCAATCCGTTTGAAGAGACGAGTCTCAGTAAAGATTTCAATCTGTTTGAAGAGACATGTCTCAGTAAATATTTCAATCTGTTTGAAGAGACAGATCTCAGTAAAGATTTCAACCCGTTTGAAGAGACGAATTTCAACAAAGAGTTCAATCTATTTGTAGAGACGAATTTCAACAAGATTTTCTGATTGTATGTACAAGACAAATAGTGCATTATAATACTAAATCCTTCGGTTCATCAATAAGTCGTTCAGGCATGATAATAAATCCTTCGGGTCATCAATAAGTCCTTCGAGCATGATGTTAAGTCCTTCGGGCCATCGCCTTCAGGAGTGATGTGGTTGTTTGCACAAGAAAGGAAGTGCATTATAAATTTAAATCCTTCGGGTAATTAATAAGTCCTTCGGGCACGATGTTAAGTCCTTCGGGCCATCGCCTTCGGGAATGATGTGATTGTTTGCACAGGAAAGGAAGTGCATTACAAATCTAAATCCTTCGGGCATGATGATAAGTGCTTCGGGCCATCACCTTTGGGGGTGATGTGATTGCTTGCACAAGACAGATAGTGTAATGTAATTTTAAAGTCTTCGGTTCGTCGGTAAGCGCTTCGGGCATGATGTTAAGTCCTTTCAGACCGAAACATCCAGAAATGATGAGAACTTTCTGGATGGCGTTACAGTAAGACAGTTGGGGCATGGTATTGACAATGATAGTAGTCTCCAGGGGACTCAGTTTAAAACAAAAAATAAAAAAAAAGAGAAAAACAAAATGGTTCATACTGCTAGGAGGGAAGCACGCGAAAGATCAACTTTAGGATCAAATATGTCACATGCTGTAGAAAGAGACAGACTTATACAGAAGGAAACAAGATATTTGATATGAGTTTCACATTGAAAGATGGAGATACCTTTGACAGATAGTGACTCTAAAGATCTTAGTTCTTCAAAATGGGAATTGAATATGTTTCATACTACTCCAATTTGAATTCTTATTAACTGGTGATATTTCTTTTTTGCAGGTTTTAGTTTTCTCCTAGAAACGGATCCCAAGTCATTCTGTTTACAAGGGCGGAAATATACCGTTTACAGAGACGAACTTCAAGGCATTCCGTTTACATAGACGAACTTCAAGACATTAAGTTTACAGAGGCGGACCTTAAAGACATAGTGTTTACAAAGACGAATCTCAAGACACTCCGTTTACAGAGGTGGAGACATTTTGTTTACAGAGATGGATCTCGGTAAAAATTTCAACATGTTTGAAGAAGCAGATCTCAGCAATCCGTTTGAAGAGGTGGATCCCAGCAAATATATTAACCTCTTGGGTTACCAGTTAAAAAGAGAGAGAATGGAAGACAAGATGGATCGACTTTTAGCTCAAATGAAGAAGATTCGCAATATAACTGGTTATGCAATTTTTGAGTGAAGGAAGAGATGGACCAATAAAGAAAGCAAGAAAAGATATGATGCAAGTTTCAGATTGAAAGATCCAGACACCATAAGCAGAAAAACAGTGATTTTAAAGATTCTAGTGCTTCAAACGGAAAATTGAAGATATCTCATATTACACCAAGAAGAATCTTTATTAATTGATGATATTTCTTTTTGCAGGAATGGTGAGCTCCTAATGAGAAGAGTTCACCTAGCAAAGAAGGATTCCTAATGAGAAGAATTCGCTCTAGCAAAGAAGTGCTCCTAATGAGAAATGTTCGCCCAGCAAAGAAGGATTCCTAGTGAGAAGAGTCTGCCCCAGCAAAGAAGAACTCCTAATGAGAAGAGTTTTCCAGTAAAGAAGAGCTCCTAATGAGAAGAGTTTGCTAGCAAAGAAGGATTCTTAATGAGAAGAGTCCTCCATGACAAAGACAAAATTCCAAATGAGAAGAGTTCACTCAGCAAATACAAAACTCCTAATGAGAAGAGTTCGCTGTTTGAAGTATGAGGAAGTTCCTAATGAGAAGAGCTTGCTTATTCAACGCCTTTGCAGAGAGGCAAATTCATGTTTTCTAGAAGAATGAAGAGCTCATAATGAGAAGAATTCACCCTTTTGAAAATGAGGATTGCTTATTCAGTACCTTTACAGAAATGTGGACCGACAAAAAGTGAGGAGTGAAGAATAAGAAGAACATATTCAAACCTCAGAAAATGAAGAATTTCAAAGAGTAATTCCAAAACCTAGAATACTAAGATTTTCATAATGAGAAGAACAACTTCAAACTCTACGGTTTGACAGAAGATTGAAGAATTTCATAATAAGAAGAACAGCTTCAGACTTCGATGGTCAGAGTTCAGACAGTTCAGAAAAAATCTGTGTCTTTTTAGTCTTTTCCCTATTCCAATTCCGCAGCAATGAGCAAAGAGGGGCAGTTGTAATGTCCGTATTTTTTCTGGGTATACATATATATATATATATAAATATATACTATACTCTCACTAATAAATAAAACCAAATATATAAATAAATAATAAACCCAAAATCAGTCCAATAAATAGTGTCCATTTACAAAAGCCCAATTATGATACAAAAGGTCCAATATATATTTTCCCGCCTAATTTTGGCAAAAAAAAAACACAAAATCCATTTTGTGTTTCTTTTTCGCGCCTAAACTAGCCACGTGGCACTTTTCCATTGGTCCGAAGGGTTACACACGGATTAAAGCCTTTGCTGATGTCACACCCCACTCACCTATAAATAAAGAGAGAGAAAAATTTGTCAGATCAATAATGACTCCTAATAATTACCTATAAAAAATTAATAATAATAATAATTAACTAAAAATAATAAAGAGAGAGAAGGTTACTCCTTGGTAACCGAACGACCGAAATCTGAATGGTCACCGAGGTATAAACGGCCACCGTGGAAGCTGAACCGACCTATGAGCTGAATCAGTTGGAGATTTGGACCGTCACCGAAGTCACATCCGTTGCCGGAGGCTCGATCGAACGTCATTTCTATCACTTTGAAAGATTTGGAGAGTCACTGATGTACCGGGAAGCTTAACCGTCACCAGAACCACCAAGACATCGCTGGAGGAAACCATCGAACATCACGAGAGCATTTTTTTCATCGCCGGAACCCAATCGCAATCGTAGAAAGCTGAAACACCGCCGAGGAAGCAAAAAGACTCCAAAAGCTTAATTGTTGCCGCACATCGAAGCCGTGGATGTTCGTCGGAAGAGAAGCCGAAGTGTCATCGCCATCAGAGGTATTTCTTTTTTTTTACATATTTTTCCTTTTTTTCTGCAAAAACATGGAAATAGTTTAGGTCGGAGTAAAAATAAAAGGAAAAATAAAACAAAAAGAGGAAATTAGAACTTACCTAGCATGGCGGCCGAAGTTGTTTAGGGCACGGCGAAGTCGAAAAATGAGGGGACAAGGGCTTCGGGTAGAGCAGCTAGGCCAGGGAAGAGGGGCGACTCGAACGAGTTGGGTTAGATCTAGGATTTAGGCTCGAAATTGGATGATTTTGGAACTTTTTTAGAGTTCTGGTGATGATAGACGGCGATCGAAGATGCGAAGAGGATGACCGATGCTGTGACGGTGATGGCCGACGTCGTCTATGGCGGCCGACCAGTGGCGGAGGTCGACTGATTCGGGTTTGGGAGTTGAGAGCATTTGGGGTTAGGAGAGAAGAAAAGTGTGAGAGAGGGAATTAAAAAATGAGTGAGTTAACTCGGTGAGGGAGCTTATATAGTGAGTATGGAACGACGTCGTTTAGGGGGTAAAATCTGTGCGGGTTAACCGGGTCGGGTTAAGGGATCCACACGTTTTTTCTTCTTCTTCAGGGAATTGGGCAAATTAGGGTTTTTGTCCCCCGAGCTTTGATTTGTATCTCAATTTGGTCCTAAAACCATCTAATTTGGCACAATAGTTTACAATTTAATTCAGTTTAATCCCTATTTCAATTTTAATTGTTTAATTTAAATGCAATTAATTTGTATGCATGTTTGTATGTTTTAAATAGCATGTAGTATAATTGTTTAGGAAATTTTAATCACTTAAATAATTAAATTAGATCCTTTAGTGTAGGTTCCTTAATTAAATAATTTTTTTAGGAAGACAATTGTAGAAAACAAATGAGTACTAAATAAAAACTTAAATATTTTAATTTGATTAGTGTCTCAAAGTAATGAGATGTTAATCAAAAGAATATTTTAGTTAAGTATTTAGTATTTCATTTAAACTTATAAACATGTAACCTCACCTAAGTAATTTTAATAAAATCAAATTAAGATAAGGAATAATTAGTTAGTGGCATTTAAAATAGGAATATTGTTACTTTTGGGCCTAATATGGGTAGTGCCCAAATTAATTGGGTGTTACCATTAAAGCTCCAAAATTAATAATACTCATGGAATCTTAATTAATTAATGGAACCCTAATTAGGTCTTACTTAAAATGAATAACAAAATAATTGGACATGCATTAAACCTTTTGTGTTGAGATACATTTTAAATATAAATTGAAGTGTCCTAATGTATTTGGACGTTTCAAAACTTATATTCTTCCAAAATGTATTTTCTTACAAAAGGATATTCCTATTTGGAACGAAATCCATTTTACGATTAAAAGATTTAATTAAATTCAGATTAATGTTCGAAATGCCAAAATGCCACGTGGAATTAATAAGGTACCGATAACGAGCGTTTGTAGGGGTGCTAACCCTTCCCTACACGTAATTGACTCATGAACCTGAACTTTTCATCTCTGGTACACTTTTTATGGTGTTCGCTCTACTAAAGTGACCGGTGGCGACTCCAAAATAATTTTTAAGCAAATAAAGGCAATTTGACTAACAATGGAAAATTAATTAATTTCAAGGCTAAATTGATTAAAATCCCCGATTTCCAAAACCTAATCGTAAAGCTGTTTTCCCACAAACGGGTCTCAAAAACGGTCGCGACAGTATTCTATTAATCGAAAGATAAATGATTTCAACTCTGGCAGTTACGTTAGCTTTCCCATCAACTCTTTTACAAGGAAGGAGTTGATTGACCTGAAGAGTCGATTGATTTTCGAGTAGGAGTAGATTCGTGAATTAAAGAATCGAATCCAGTCAAATGATTTTCAGGCTATATCTAGCTCCACGAAGAAACCCTTAGCCAAAAAGAACATTTCTGAAAACAAGCGGCCTTTGCCCTAAATTTCAGCAAAAAATTGAAAAGATTGAACCTCAAGAGAATGAAAATACATCCAAATCTTATTTGATGAAAAGTTGTTCCCAAATTTTGAGGGAAATGACAATGAATGAGAAGAAAAACCTGGGGACTGGGTTGCAGAGCTTGCCAAGGTTTGGTGTTTGGTGGAAGAGAATGATGTTGGAAAACATTGAAAAATTGGGGAAGAAGAGATGGGGAAGAAGATGGGGGTTGTTGAGTGTGGCAATCGATCGAATAAAACCAAGAGGGAGTTGAATTGGATTTTTAAAGATTGGGGGACACTAATTGCAAAGGTAGAAATTGCAAGGTGATTTAGAGTGCTTCAACTCCCTTAATGGAGTCTACGTCCAGTACCTTAGTGATCACATTAAGGATTTTCCACAAATCCACTAATTTGTGTAGAACTAATTGTTTTGATATAATAATTGAAAAATGTTTTGGACTAAATTAAAAAGAATTTAAAATATGTTTTTAGTCAAAAACAACTTGAAAAAATGTTTAAGGGTTTTACAAGGCTTTGGAATCATTTAATGTGTATTTAAAGCAGTCAAAACAATGTTTTATATGTAACAGTACCGATACGGTATGTTACCATATCGATACCCTTTAGGGTTTTAACTACAGTGATTTTCTAGTAGCCAAAACCCGTACCGATATGCTTTGCCCTATCGATACAGTGTGCTTTAAAATACCCGACGGCTAGTTCGCGTACCGATACGATTGTATTGCGTACCAATACGCCCAACTACCCCCAACGGTCTTTTAAATTGCAGGACTGTACTGATACGCTTACTATGCATATCGATACGCACCAACTGAAGTGCTCAATGGCTACTTCCTTATCGGGACCGTATCGATACGGTTTGAGGAGTATCAATAAGCCAAGCTGCAGAACTGCATTTGTGGTGAGAAATAAAGGCTCCAACGGCTCTAATTCAATCCCAACGGTCCTCAACAGATACAAACTCAGTAATGAGTATAAAATGGACCTCCAAGCATCAAGAGATGGTTAATGCTTCAATTGTTACAACATTATGATGAAATATTGTCTTTAGAGCTAATTTGTATATTTATTGTATAAGCAACGCTTGTGAGCTTAATTGTCAAATTTCTCAAGTGTATAGGTTTTGGGTGAGTGCTTAAAATTGCAAACATACACCTATTAGAGGTATTTCAAGTTTGCTTTGAATTTCTCTTGTGAGAGAGTGCTTGATCAAGCTTTGGGTAGAAAGCTTGATCGTTGTAACGGTTTCCTCCTAATCCGAGAAAAGGGGACGAAATTCTTAGTGAATTTGGTTGAAATCCTTAGTAGGAAGCTAAGGTAGTGGATGTAGGCTTTGGGTTAGAAAGTCGAACCACTCTAAATCCTTGTGTTCATTTCTTATATTTTTAGCTTCCATAAAAATACCCAAAAATCTAATCTTCTCCACACTTGGCAAGAATTTTGGTTTTGACCATCGAGCTCAAAAATTGGTATCAGAGCTTGGCTCAATTGAAGAGGATTAATATCCTGTTGAGGTGATCCAGCAAGCTCGAACAACATTTCAAACAACTGATTCAATGGCGCAATCCATCGACAAACCACCATTCTTCGACGGGACCAACTACACTTATTGGAAGACGAGGATGATGTTCTTTGTCAAATACAAAGACTACAAGTTTTGGGACATTATTGAGGATGGTCCATTCGTACCAAAAAGAAGCAAGGCAGAATAGAGTGTCGATGACCGCAAGAAGATGAAACTAAATTGCAAGGCTTTGCACTTCATCTTTTGTGCACTTAGCCTCAACATCTATGAGAAGATGTCTTCTTGTGAGAGTGACAAGGAAGTATGGGACAAGCTTGAAGTTACATACGATGGAACAAACGAAGTAAAGGAGACCAAGATCGGCCTCCTTAACCACGAGTATGAGAACTTCAAGATGGATCCGGAAAAGGACATTGAGAAGATGTTCCATCATTCTCCACCATCACCAATGGACTAAAAGGATATGGAGAAGTCATTCTGGAAGAAAAGCTTGTCCGAAAGCTTATCTACTCCCTTCTTGAGTCATGGGACTCGAAAAAGACTGCCATCATCGAAGCCAAAAATCTCAAGACCTTGAAGCTTGATGAACTCATGGGGTCACTTCTCACTCATCAAATCATGAAGAGAGACAAAGAAGAAGAGAAGAAGAATGAAGAGATAAGAAATATGGGGAAGAATAAGGTCATGGAGCTAGGTATCAAAGCGAGTGTCGTTGCTTTCAAATCCTCCATATGCCATCATGTAGAACTAAGTGAGGAGGAAAGCGAAGATGAAGAGATGGCCTATCTCTTCAAGAAATTCACCCGGTTTATGAAGAGCGAGATGGATAAATCCAAGCATGAATCGAAGAAGAAGATGAAGGAATCCCACAAGTCCAACAAAAGGGGATCATCTTCAAAGAAAGCATATGTGGCGACATGGAGTGATGAAGACTCTACCGATGATGAGGTAGCCCACTTATACTTCATGGCCCTCAATGAGGGAGAGGTAACTTCTAACTCATCTAGTTCAAATTCATATTCTTTTGATGAGTTACAAGAAGCCTATGATGAATTGGTTTTTGAATTCAAGGCTTCATTTTTGAAAAATAAGAAATTGATTTCAAAGTTAAAAATTGAAAATTATTTGCTTTCTAAAACCAATTTAGAGTTTGAAGCAAAAATCAAAGATTTTGAGCTTAAAGTTTTAGACTTACAAAATTTGCTTCAAATGATTGAAAAAGATCATCAAAGAGAGGTAGATGATCTTAAGAAAGAAAAAGATTTGATTTCCAAAGAGCTTGAAAAGAAAAATAGTTTTGGAGACTCAAATTTTTATGTAAGACAATCTAGTGCCCCCTAGATTCTTAAATGTAAAATGTTTTAGAAGTGTTTGGGTTCCAAAAGAACTAATCATTTCAACAAAAAGGGATGAAATTACAAAATGGATTCCTAAAGGGACTAAACTTTGTGCCACCAACGTCTATGGATCCAAAGCAATTTGGATACCAAAAATTACTTGATTGTCTTTTGTTAGGTGTGATGGAGAGTGATCAACAAGTCCAAATTTGAGGGGGAGCTCCATGCACACAAAGAGAGCATTTGAAGAAGGAAGGCTTCATTGGATTCAAGTGTGGTAAAATTTAGTTGAATTCATTTGTCTTTTATTTGATTTATTTATTTTTAATTCAACTAGATTATCATGTGTTGTACTAACATTGTTTGATGCTTTGAGTAAGGGGGAGCCAATTTTAAAACCAAAAGTTTTTAATTGTTTCAATTTTTAACCTCCTAAGTTATTTTGAGTCTAATGTCTTTTTAAATTCTTTTTGATTTAACAAAAACGGGAGAAATGGTTTGAAAAAGTGATTTTTCAAGAGAATAAGGGGGATCTTTAATTTCATTCAAAATTTTAATCTCTTATTCAAAATTTTAAAATACTAAGGGGGAGAATCCCAAACAATTTTTCAAGTTAGTTTTATTATATCAAAAGGGGGAGATTGTAGAACTAATTGTTTTGATATAATAATTGAAAAATGTTTTGGACTAAATTGAAAAGAATTTAAAATATGTTTTTAGTCAAAAATAACTTGAAAATATATTTAAGGGTTTTACAAGGCTTTGGAATAATTTAAAGTGTATTTAAAGTAGTCAAAACAATGTTTTATATGTAACCGTACCGATACGGTATGTTACCGTATCGATACCCTTTAGGGTTTTAACTACAGTGATTTTCCAGTAGCCAAAACCCGTACTGATACGCGTTGCCGTATCGATACAGTGTGCTTTAAAATACCCAATGGCTAGTTCGCGTACTGATATGGTTGTATCGCGTACCGATACGCCCAACTACCTTAACATCATTTTCCCAACGGTCTTTTAAATTGTGGGACTATACCGATACGCTTACTATGTGTCGATACGCACCAGCTGAAGTGCTCAACGACTACTTCCTTATCAGGACCGTATCGATACGGTTTGAGGAGTATCGATATGCCAAGCTGCATAACTGCATTTATGGTGGGAAATAAAGGCTCCAACGTCTCTAATTCAATCCCAACGGTCCTCAACGGCTACAAACTCAATAAGGAGTATAAAATGGATCTCCAAGCATCAAGAGATGGTTAATGCTTCAATTGTTACAACATTATGATGAAATATTGTCTTTATAGCTAATTTTTATATTTATTGTATAGACAACACTTGTGAGCTTAATTATCAAATTTGCTCAAGTGTATAGGTTTTGGGTGAGTGCTTAGAATTGCAAACATACACCTATTAGAGGGATTTCAAGTTTGCTTTGAATTTCTCTTGTGAGAGAGTGCTTGATCAAGTTTTGGGTAGAAAGCTTGATCGTTGTAACGGTTTCCTCCTAATATGAGAAAAGGGGACGAAATTCTTAGTGAATTTGGTTGAAATCATTAGTAGGAAGCTAAAGCAGTGGATGTAGGTTTTGGGTTAGAAAGTCGAACCACTCTAAATCCTTGTGTTCATTTCTTATATTTTTAGCTTCCAAAAAAACACCCAAAAATCCAATCTTCTCTACACTTGGCAAGCATTTCGGTTGTGACCATCGAGCTCAACAATTTTTCTATCCTTTAAGGATAAGGAGTAACCTTACACAATTCAATAGACTTATAACCCAAAGTCTATTGAATCTGTAGAAATATGTGTTTTTATATAATAATTGAAAAACTAGTTTTGGACTAAATTGAAAAGATGTCGAAATGTTTTTAAGTCCAAAGAACTTGAAATTATGTTTGAGGATTTTTGAAAAGGTTTTGGCAATGTTTGAAACGTTTTTAAGTAGCCAAACTAGTGTCTCTAAGGTACACATTTCGATACAGGGCTAATCTTTATCGATACGATTTGAATCTGCCAAAACGCATACCGAAACAAGGCTTGCCCGTTTCGATACGGTGTAGTTCTGTTTTGATACACTCTTTTGTGTTTCGATACGACTAACGGTCATATTTTCCCAACAGTCTTTTAAATGCAGCTCAACGGTCACATGTAACGAAACGGTTTGTAACCATTTTGATACAGCTCAGTACCATTTCGATACGACTTGCTGCATCAGGCTTCAACAACTAGTTCTAAAGAAGGTTGTTTCGATACGGGCTCGTGTGTTCCAATACGGACAGCTCTAGAACAAAATTTATTGCGGGAAATAAAGGCCTCAACGGCTCCAAAACATCCATAACGGCTAGCAACGACCACAAGCTCCTTTGGGACTATAAATTGAAGGCTGGAACACTTGAATAAGTTTAGAGACAACATCCAAAAACATGGTCAAGAGAATTAGAGTAAATTTTTATTTTACTATTCTCTTGTACATAGTCTTTAGAGATTGAGCTTTATTGTAAATTCTTGTACTCTTGTGAGTTTAAATTTGTGTAAACACCCACCTTGTGAGGTATTAAGTTTACCAAACAAATCTTTTGAAAAAAGAGAGGTTCTAGTTTAGCCTCGAGAGAAAAACTAGAGTTTGTTCTATCTTAGCCAAGTCCAAAAGATAGGGTTGTAACAGTTTCCTCCTAAACCGGGAAAAGAGGACGAGTTCATTGTTGAGTGAATTGGGAAATCCTTAGTGGTGTGCTAAGGTAGTGGATGTAAGCTGAGTTAGAAGTTGAACCACTCTAAAATCATTGTGTCACTTGTCTACTTTTATTTCGATTTTAGCCAATTCAACCACTAAACAAGTACAACCCTCCTTGACGGTTTCGATGATCGGTTCGAGCGTGCTACAAGTCTAACAGAATCCTGTCCCCAAAACAAATACAAAGAAGCAAACTAGGAAATCCTCACAAGGAAGGTGTTTGCAAAGTTTAAGCTCTCTCACACACCCAAGAAACACTAGGAAATTAATTACAATGAAGAACCACACTAGTGTTTACAAGAAAGATGGAAAAATTGAGTACAAGTTGGAATTTGATTGCTTGGAAATTTGGATAGGCTTTCTTGTTACTTCATTACTGTTTAGAGAACCTTTTATATGCTCTTGATCTTTTCTAACCGTTGGGAGACTTTGGAGGGAGTTTGGAGTCGTTGGAAGCCATTAAGACCAAGCATTAAATGCTTACATGCACAGAGGTTTCGAAACCTTTATAAAGGTTTCGAAACCTTTGCTAATGTTTCAAAAACAGTGGCATTCTGCCCAGAAAGGTTTTGGAACTTTTTTTTAAAAAACTCAAGTTTTGACCATTTTTTTACTTTTAAAAGATACATTTGATATAGGTGCAAAGTCAAATATTTCTAAAAAATTTTGACAAGATTGAATCGAGTTTTTGACAAATTTATTTCGTGAACTTTACTTTACAAATTTTACACATTAGTCCTCGAAAATTAAATTTAAGTTATATCAAAATCAAAATAAGTCAAACAATCTCCTTTTTTTTATATAACAAAATCTTTTGTAAAAATTTGTTTTAACAAAATTTGTCAAACTTACAAATCTCCCACTTAAGCTCCCCTTAAATAAATGTCTTTGTAAAATCTATGAGAATTAAGTTTGAAGACATTTGTTAAAAAAATTGAGAAAAAACAAATTGTTTGATTCTAATTTTCTCCCCCTTTTTGTTATAGCAAAAAGGATAAATAAGCTACAAAAAGAACAAACGTTAATAGAGCAAATATGTCATTATCCAAATAACAAGATAAATCATAATATTCATAGCAAACATCCATCACAAAATCCAACAAAAAAATTCATAGGCAAAAGATATCCAACAAAGAACATAAAAAAGTCTAAGACAAAGACCGAAGCCTAAATCAAAATAAGTCCAAAAGTACCATAATAAAACCATAAAGTCATACTAGAATGCATAAAAGACTAAACATCTGGTGCACCATGAAGCGATGAAGGAGGGAAAAGATGTCCATGAACAAGATGCATATCGTGCTCAAGAGATGTCACACGTCCATCCAAGCCATGAAGCAACCCGGAAGTCTCCTTATGAGAACTACGAAGATAGGCATCTATGTTGTCAAAGCGAGTGACCATGGCCGCAAACATGGATTCCATAGTAATAGGAGCTGGTGCATCCTCATCTACCGGAGCCTCGAGAGCCTTCAAATCGACCTCCTCTACCCCTCCTCGATAAACCCAATCGTTAACTCCAAGATACCATTGAGCTTTGTGGTAATATTTAATATCAGCCTTGCTCTTGTTCTTCACTTGAGGATCAAGAGAGGCATCAATATTGAGATTTCTAAAGATGTAGCTAAGCACACATCCAAAGGAAAGAGAAAAAAGATGAGGTTGGATATGACTTTTACGAGGTTGAGGAAAATGATGGTAGCAATATCGGGTCGAGACCTATCACGATATTGGTGAAGCCTCCAATAATTAATAACCCTCATAGAAGCGGCTTTTCCGTCGGAAGAACGAAAAAACCAAGTAGTGAGAAGGTGAAAGAGACGTTCCTTGAGAGGAAGATGAGTGGGGCGACCATCCGGAAATGTAGGAATATTATGAGGCTCATACTCATTGGATTTTCCACCAAGGGAAAAACCTAAATGGTTGGCAATAAATTTGTAAAAACTAGCCGTTACAGGGCCCTAAACCCTAAACCCTAAGAAGGGATTTGTAAAAACTAGCCATTACAGGGAAAAGGTTTCGAAACCTTATAAAGGTTTCAAAACCTTTGCTAAGGTTTCAAAAACAGTAGCATTCTGCCCAGAAAGATTTCGAAACCTTCCTCAAGGTTTCGAAACTTTTCTTTAAAAACTCAAGTTTTGACCATTTGTTGACTTTTAAAAGATACATTCGATATAGGTGCAAAGTCAAACATTTTTAAAACATTTTGACAAGATTGAATCGAGTTTTTGACAAATTTATTTCATGAACTTTACTTTAATTTTTTTTTACACATTAGTCCTTGAAAATTAAGTTTAAGTTATATCAAAATCAAAATAAGTCTAACATGGTTATTTTGGGATATATAATTAAATTAATAAATATTTTAATATATTTATTTTATTTTAAAATTTTAAAATAAATAAAGAAAATGACGTGGCGTATTCTGATTGGTCAAAACAATTTGTTCCTAACGGTGTTAGCTTTTCAGGTTATATGGGTAACGACGAAAAGTTTAGGGGGCAAAAGTAAGCAAAACGTAGTTTAGGGGGCAAGTTGAGAAAACATGTAAAGTTTAGGGGGATGTGTATTAAGCCTTTACCAAACATCTAAATCAATGAATTTGACTCAAAATATTATTTACCAAACAATGTCAATATTTATATTGATGCAATTTTCTCATTTTCACATTCCATATGTATCACCTTGTTCTCCAAGGTTATAGTCTCTCTAAATAATGACTTTTTTTGAATACATGTTATTCATTGTATATCTATAAATTCTCTAAAATTAATATAAAATTATTAGAATAAAATAATTTTATTTTTTAAAGAAAATTTAAAAACCTCTCATTACATACATTTTAAAAATTAATAATTCATTGTATCACTGCCAGCTCAATCCTAAAATCTTGAAAATAATATTGCTAGTATATTTATAAATGTATAAATTGAGTTCTCTCACAATCTTTGCAATATGTGTTTGGTTTGTTCATTGATTTTCACAACTATAAAAAGATCAAAGTCAATACTTTCAAAACAACAGAAAACAAAATGATGCAATGAAAAAGAGATTTGTCGACATGTATTTCCTGCATTCTCAACATGAGATTGTTAGTTTCCAAAAAAGTGTGAAGATTAGTAATGATAAGTAAACATACTAGTGTTTGAGCTCTTAGATATATGAACATAGACCATTTTCCCTAACATTTCAAACATAGAATTAAAAATATTTGTCATTGATATACCACCAATTCTAGATGAAGTCGCTTGTAAATGTATGGTCAACAATACATATGATCACAGAGAGTGATTGTCGGATCTTGTGCAGAGTAGAACAATCAAAGCCATTGATATCCTTGTGTGGGTCTCTTATTGGTACGATATCGAATTCCAATTATGTTTGAACGAATTATCTTTAGATCTAGAAGATATTCGCTCAAAGGAGTTTGGATCCATAGTCATTCTGTAATATGCAAGCAGTTTTAGAAGAAAGTGAAAAAAGTTATTTATATCACTTACACCATAAAACACACAAAAAATTGTTTTTACTCAATTGCAAAAGATAAATCTTAAATGCACAATACTTTACAAAAGTTGTCTATAATTAAGGTATATTAGTGTGTTCTTAAACGTCCCGCAAAAAGGAAAAATATAATTCTAAAGAAAGTAATAACAGTCGACTCGAAAAAATGATATTATAATGTCGGAATGCCTTGAACTTGATAAAATAGTCCAAAAATTATTTGATTCTAACCAATGTAAACACACTTAAAACTATACTAAAAAGTCACAAGAGTGAATACTAAACAAACAGATCCAAACTAAGTTCCATAAAATTAAAAGAATAATATACCAAATTGCACAACATAATTTTAGTATATGATTAACAATATTCTATGCATGATTTAGAGAATCAAGTCAACACATGAATATTTCTTTTAAATTTTATAAGATCATTCACATGTTTATAAAAAAAATTATACGCAGCTAAAACAACAAGAACCTGGAATATAAACACACCTGACAACCAAAACTCAAAAGAGAAATATAAGAAAATCAAGCGCTACATACCAATCTAAGCAAAAACAACACCAATCAAAGACTCGACTTTGAAACATATGGAATATAAAAAAGCCAATATTAAAAAAACTCCCTTGGTCTCGTAAAACAGCATCCCCTTGTCTAAGATCACCTATAATATGATACCCCAAAGTCACCAAAAATTAACCTTAATCTTTAAATTAGATAAATGACCACAAAGTCATGATACACAACAATCCAAAATATCTTAGTTTCTACCAACTGGTTCGTTCAATTCAGCTCATCATTAAGGTGGATGCTACCATAGGCCTCGTTAAACCCCCTAAAACTAGTCGGAGGAAAAGAATACTCATGATAACATTGATATAAATAAACTACGATAATAACTCGTCAAAGTCAAAATACATAAAAACAACAAGAAGCAGGTAAAATTAAAAATCAAACCATGAGACGAGCATCTTCACTCCAATCACTAACATTAGCCCCGGGAAACTCTTGTAAGGAGGTACTGGGATTTGTTGCCTCATGCATTTGCTATATGTCCCTAGTAGCTCCTTGAGGAAGGTTTAAGTCTGTATGAAGCAAATCCAGCAATGCATCTGGTGGATAAGGAAAATACTGAATTACAACTGAGTGATCACGACCCATCTTAGCCAAATAATCACAACAGGGTTGGCCTCTTGATATCGTCACATCTGTAAATTCACACAAACTGGGACGTACGGCCTTAGGCGCCTTTAGGATGGTGTGGCGACTAAGTAAGCCTGAAAACAATCTAAGCAAGAGTGCTTGGATCCTTGCGGAAGCACAAGAACAAACAAATGAAGTGACAAACAAAAGAGAATGAGGAGAAATGAGTGAATGCTCAATGTATTACTCAAATCAAAAGTGAGGAAATGAGGTGGGGGTAAGCTTCTATATATAGTTAAAGCCCCCTACATCCAACGGCTAAGATAAAAGTACATCAACGGTCTAGATTAAAGCTACTCTATAATATTCCTTAACCTAAGGAATTCTTGTCAAACTTTCCAAAGATAAGGGATTGCAATGGATATGGAAAGAATCAAAGGGAATATGCTAGATGGGATGTGCTACTTGCCATATCCAATGTGCATGGCTCTTCAACCCCAAGTGATGGGCCAAATCAAATGGCTGCTGATAGGATCATGAGGGTGTAGAGTGCTTCCTCAATAGCCCGGTGTGTGCTGAGCTCGGACCATAGGGTGCGGTCCGTGACATTCTCCCCCACTGGTTCTAGTGACGCCCTCGTCACTCGACTACTATGGGACTTGTCCACTTGGTTTTTGAATTGTCATAGGGCCTCGACTGGTTCCCAACTCCCCCCACTATCGAGAAGTCCCTTCCATTGAACAAAGTACTCGTGCCTCGGTTGGTAGTTCTGCCGTTGAATGACTCTCTATGCTTAGATCTCTCAAACTTCATTCTCATAAGAGACTTTCACTCCGAATGGCGCTCGATGTGACTTGCTTTGATCTAGATCTGACTCATCTTGATGGTACGGTTTGAGTAGACTGACATCGAACACTGGATGAGTTCGAATGGTCGATGGCAACTCCAATCGGTAGGCCATGATGCCTACCCACTTCACAACTTTAAACGAACCCTCATATCTTTGCACAAGCCTTTTGTGCATGTTTGGGTTGCGTTAGATCCCGGTCAACATGGCAAGGACTAGATCACCAACTTGAAAGTTCACGTCTCTATGCTTTCGATCTGCCCATTTCTTGGTCTGCTTCCCCGCCTTGTGCAAACAAGCTCGGGCTAAGTCATGATGTTCTTGCCACTCCTTGGCAAACTTGTGTGCTGCTAGATTAGGCCCCTCATACTTGGTAGCAATCGTGTTGGGTGTAAGCAGTTGTAGCCCGATGACAATCTCGAATGGAATTTGGTTGGTCGTCTCGCTCTATTGCAAGTTGTAGGAAAATTGGGCCACATCCAACAGCTTCCGCCGGTCGCGTTGTGTGGCACTCATATAGTGCCTCAAATAGATCTCTAATAATGCATTTAGTGGAGGATCTAGAAATTTTAAAATGGGGGTCCAAAAATACAGGTGAACAATATCGCGACTGAAAAAACAGAAGGCGACCATCGGTAATTTTGGCAAGTTCAATATCACATTATTCTCTAATCAACCAATGCAACCACAAAAGCATATAAACCAAGACACCAAATTTTTATGTGAAAATCCTTTAAATAAAGGGTAACAACCACAAGACTTTAGAGTCTAATCAAAAGCTCCACTATAATCAAATATTTAACTAAAAATTACAATATCCAGTCAAAAATTATAACAAGGCTAGCTTAATAACAAGTAGCCTTTAGCAAATAAGAGAGAAAATAAGAATATCACCACAAAATAAAGCGGTTGAAAAATTCAAATTCTTATTGTTACAAGGCTCGGATGAAAATTATAATTGTACAAAATTAAGGAGTCCATATGGTCTAATTGCTATCCAAAAATCAACTCAATCAAACTACAAATGAACCTCCGATCAAAGAGTTATTAAAACTGGTCAAAAGCTTCAAAATGAAATTTTTCTTTCCGTACTATTTTGTCTTGAAAGTTTATTTGAGCTCTTTCTTTTAATTTTAATTCTATTGTACTATAAACTCTAAATTCAACTTAAAAAGGCTTACAAACTCAAAAAAAAATAAAGCAATTATACCAGAAAAAAGAAAATAAATAATTAAATATGCAATCACCCATGAAATTACGGGGTTCACGCCACGTGCATGTGGGTTTTCCCACATAGTGTATCCAATCTTAACGTTTTAAATTTTAGTATTAATTTTTCTTTTATGAACGGGTATACAATTTTTTTCCTCAACTTTTTTTCTCCTTTGTAATCTAAATTATACTTGGAAACTCCCTCAAAATAATGGGTATGCAATTGCATACCGGATGGCTGAACAAATCCGCCTCTAAATGCATTCACTCATTCAGTTTGCCCGTCGGCCAGTGGGTGGAAACCAGTTGAGAAGTTCAAGCTTGATCCCATGAGCTTGAACAATTCAGTCCAAAACCTCCATATGAACCGCGTGTCCTGGTCACTGATGATCATCTTTGGTACTCCCCAAAACTTCACCATGTGCTTGAGGAAAAGACGAGTTGCCTCCTATGTTGGGCACACCTTAGATGTTGGAATGGACGTCCCATACTTTGAAAACCTGCCAACAACAACCATGATACTAGGCAGGTTGTTAGTGTTGCGCAAACCAAAAATAAAGTCTATGGAAACATTTTCTCATGTTCGCTCGAGAATGGACAATGGATGCAACAGTCCCACTGGTCTCTTCATCTCTATCTTGTCTTCTTGGCACACAAGACAAGTCTTCATATAGGCTTCGATGTCCTCACCCATGTGTGGCCAATAGTAGTGCTTGGCAATCAAGGCTAAAGTTTGGTTCATCCTCGGATGTCTAGCCCAATTGGAATCATGACACTCCTTCATGAGTTCCTTGCGCAACTCCCCGAACTAAGGCACATAAAGGTGATGTCCTCGAGTATACAACAAGTCTCTTTTGAGCCAAAACCTTATGGTTTTTACCTCCTTGGCATAGTTGATCAGCATTTTGGTCGTTGGGTCATGTGACAGCCCCTCCTTGATGCGCTCCAATAGTTGTCCCTTTGGCAAGCTAACAAACTCTATGTTGTACCTTCGGCTTAAGGCAACGGCAACATAATTCACTTTCCCAAGGCATCGCCATGGCTTGCTTCAACTTTTCAAAAGCTCTCTGACATTCGGGGCTCCAATCCCACACCTTGTCCTTCTTCAGTAAATCGGTCAAGGGGGTGGCAATCTTGGAGTAGCCTTTGACGAATCTCTGGTAGTAATTGGCTAGCCCCAAGAAGGATCTCAACTCAGTCACCTTGGTTGGCGGCTCACAATCTTGAATTGCCCGAACTTTGGCCCCATCCATCCAGATCTTGCCACCTTCAACAATGCGGCCTAGGAAAGGAACCTCTTTTAGGGCAAACTAGCACTTCTCCTCTTTGACATGGAGATCGTTCTATCGCAATATCTCGAACACGTGCTCAATGTGCTCCCCAAGTGTCTTGCTATAGATCACTATAACGTCAAGGTAAACTACAACGAACTGATCGAGAAAAGGGTTGTAGTACATTGTTTATCAGGGTACAGAAAGTGGCGGGAGAATTCGTGAGGCTGAAAGACATCACAAGAAATTCATACGAACTGTAGCGCGTCACACAAGCTGTCTCCGGTTCATCCCCTGCGGCAATTCTGACTTGTTAGTATTCGGACCGCAAATCCAACTTGGTGAACCACCTTACACCACCAAGTTGATCGAACAAGTCTACAATGAGTGGGATTGGGTACTTGTTCTTCACGGTGAGATTGTTCAAAGCTCGATAGTTGATGCACATTTTGAGCGTTCCATCATGCTTCTTGTAAAATAGCATCGACACACTATAGGGTGCCTTAGACGGTCGGACATACCCCATATCTAGGAGTTCCTTCAGTTGTCTGCACAACTTCTCTAACTCGGGAGGAGCCATTCGGTAAGGGGCTTGGGCTGGTGGTTTCGCATTCAGCACAAGTTCAATCGTGTGGTCTACCTCCCGCTTCAGTGGGAGATTCTTGGGTAACTCGGCAGACATCACATCACAGAAATCTACCAAAACTTGTCCCCACCTTTGTTGGGACTTCTTTGGACATGGTCGGCTCATCATGCACCAACACTGCTAAGTAGGTTGGCTCCTCCTTGCACACCCCCTTGCTGAACTGAATGGTTGACAACATCTTGGCCCTAACTCCGGCCTCTCGGTTCACCATAACGATGCATTCATGTCTCGGATCAAGTATGAACAAATTATCGGCAAACGAAACAAGGAACCCATTAACTCGGTCAAGGAAACTAAGCCTAATCACAAAATCAAAATCATCATAGAGGATTACCTTGATAGTTTCCTTACCAGTCCAACCACTAATGTCAAGCTTGACTCCTTTTTCTACCCCCGCAATCGGAGCCCTTTTGGAATTCACAATTTGAATAAACCCACTTGCCTTCTCAACACGAAGGTCAAGTCTCTTGGCAACCTGTTCTGACACGAACAATTCTGAGGCACCATTATCCACAAGCACGCTCATGTTTTAGCCTGCCACGGTGATGTCCACGAACATCAGCCCCTTTTTTCTTGGAAACCTTCTTAACCTCCATGGAATTAATGATGGAGTTAAGCTTGAGAGCTTCCTTCTCTTCGCCACTCTTCTCTTGAATGGAGACAACCTTTTCATTTTGAGGATAGTTTTTGGCTAAGTGTTTACCTCCACAAGTGTAACACTTGAAATCATTGTTCTTCTCCCATGGTTTGCAGAGTTTAACGCCTTCTTCGGATGCCTTCTCAGACCCGCTCTTGGCTGGCTTATCTTTATCTCCCTCACCACTGCCTTTGTATTTCGACTTTGGTTTGGTAGACTCTATCTTCTTCTTCTCAAATTCTACAATGGAGTCATCTGCGACCATCGCCTTAGAAAGCTCTTAGACCCTCATTCGCTTCAGCTCAACCTTTGCCCAACGTTGGAGACCATTCTTGAAGGCAAAGAGGCCTTCTGATTTGCTCAAGTCCTTGAATTGGATCTTGAGTTTGATGAATCGCTTGACGTATTCTCGGATCGAGCCATCATGTTTCAATTAATGTAGCTTCTCTCGAGCTTCTTCTTGAGCATTTTTGGGTAGAAATGCTCCTTGAATTTGAACTAGAAATCTTTCCATGTCCCGATTGGAATGTCCTCATCGTTTGCCTCGGAACATCTATATCACCACCACAAAATAGTGGCATCAGTCAAATAAATAGAACATGTGTTTATCTTTATAGTATCATCCTCGATGCCCATGATTCGAAAGTACTGTTCCAAACCCAAAATGAAGTTAAAAATTTACCGAGGTTATACTTTGCACCGAGTTCTCTACCATTTGCACTCGACAACACTTCATGAACATCAACACCCTCATTCTTCAGGCCCAGTATAGCTTCTACATCTTCAACGGATAGAGTAATGTTGTGTCCTTCAAACTCAATAACACTCATTCCAACATTAAAACTTTCCATCAATTCCCCACATAGGTCTCGACGTAGCCTGCGCGATTTTATAAAAACTAACAACCCAAAACCTATTTCTTCAAGAACATTATCAATCCCCATCGTCTTTATTTCATTTATGAAATCGTACAATTTCTTCTGACTACACCTTGTGTCAAAAGATGTTTTTAGATAGGGGATAAGTTCTTGCGTCAATCTTACTGTATCAAACAAAGAATGTTATACTGATATTTTTACCTTCTTCGACTGTCCTGATTTATACTCTTTGTATGCCGCATTCTCCTTCTCAGTTTCATCAATGTAAGGTTGTTTGTCTTCCTTCGGCATTTTCTGCCAGTTCTTGCCTAACTCTTTCCTAACCTAGAAATTTAACTTATTGAAATGAATTTTACATTTTTTACACATAACCAACTGAAACCTACCTCAGTAGACACTTTTTGCTTCATCCTTATACATTCACCTTTATAGTACAACAATAAAAAAACAAAGGTATACACTCAATCATTCATTCATTCTACATTTCATTTTAATAAGAACATGTAAATATCAACTTACTAAAACTTCAAGAAGGAAGGACATGTTTTTTTCATACGCCTTATCACATATGGCCAGCATCTCAGACGGAGAAACTTCATTACAAACTTTATCATTATCATCTTTATGAGCAACTTCTTTAGCATTACAATCTTTATCAACAACTTCATCATTACCATCTTTATCATAAATAAACCCATCCTTATTACATACAAATCTAACCTTTTTTGGTTCAAACTGACGGAAAGTGTACGATTCTAAAAAAACCCAACCTGAATATAATATTCAGTTTATACAGTTTTCCTCCAACACGAAATGCAATTCCATACCAAATTTTCGAAACACAATCCCTAAATTTCAAGTATTTTGCAAATAAACAAACCTTAGGGTTTGGGGTTTTGCTTGTTACCTTCGCGATGGAGAGGACTACACAGGTTCAATTGCAAACCTAAGTTAAGGCTTTGATCCTTTACACTGACTGAAATGTTTTTCCCAGCATCAGAGATTTCTCTGGTTTTTAGTTGGGAAATAAAGGTTCGTTTTTTATTCTAGGGAAGCTGGAGGGCTTTAAGAGGACCTACAAAAAATAGAAATATGAATTGTTAAACCGAAACATATTATCATCTTGTACTCCAGGTGCGAAACTCGTAGATGAATTCCAATACTCCGTGATTTCCCTAATATATTATCTACTTCCTTCACTTTTACGGTTTATACGTCTACTTCTTACTATCCAACATAACATACTCCAGATTTCGGTACTTATACGTACGTTTCGATACATACTATACATACATGTATTGTTAAAGTGTTGGGTTATACGGTGCTCGATTCCTTCAACCGTTCTTGCTCGCCAAGTGGTGGAGAAGTGGAATTTTGGGTGATAGAGGTGTGGAAGCTAAAATTGATAAAGACAAGATGATTTATAGTGGTTCAACCTTCTAACCAAGGTCTACATCCACTACCTTAGCTTCCCACTAAGGATTTCCAATCAATCCACTATTGATTCGTCCCCTTTTCTAGGCTTAGGAGGAAACCCTTACAGACTGATCAAGCTATCTACCCAAAGCCTTGATCAAACCCTCTTTACAAATAGATAAAATAAGCAAACTCAAATCCCTCTAATAGGTATTTGTTTGCACAATTAAGCTCTCACCCAATCCTAAAACACTTGAGCAAATCTAACAATTTTGGCTCACTAGTGTTTGTCTATACAAGGAATTGACAATTAAGCACTAAGACACATTTTGATCATATGTTGTGTTATAATTGAAGCATTAACCATTACTAGATGCTTGGAGGTCCCTTTTATACTGCTCTTTGAGTTTGTAGTCCTTACTAGCCGTTGGAGACTTTCTTTCCCATTTTTAATGCTGTTCTAGAGCCTTCCGTATCGATACGTGAGGACCCGTATCGGTACGCTCTTCTTCAAAAACTAGCCGTTGAGCTCTTGTCAGCCTAAGCGTATCGATACGCTTGAGGACGTATCGGTAAGGTATGTCATTTAAAAGACCGTTGGGAAATAGCCGTTGTGTAACACCCCTCGTCCGGTTACGAGCGAGAGATGTCACATACAAACTACAATCAGAAACATATATCAAACATAGAAGCACATGAATCAATCACCCAAACATAGCAACAAGAGTATCATACATACATGCTTAGTCAAACAATAGATCACTCAATCATATATATATACACAAGATCATTTTCTCAAATAGGTGGGCCATTTTAAACTTTTCTAACTTATAACCTAATTTATAAGCTAATAAAGATTATAATCAATAAGCAACATATATACAATCGAGCATCCAAGAAATCAACAACCATTCCTATATAATATATCTACTTATATACATTCGGCTAGGATCTAAATAACTTATGTACAATTGAAACATCCTTATAATATTCATGATATTTTCATTACAAGTCATTTACTTATTCAAACTACCTAAACTTGTATCATTGATCAATCCACCTAACAATACTAGGTTCCATTCTAAGTTACATCAATTAACATATCCTTCAAGGACAATATACCATTCGAAACATACACTAATTCAATAAGGATCCTAGATGCAATTCACCTAGATCAATCATAGATATCAAATTGGTTCATATTCGAATCATTCAAATCCAACTTATATGTGTACAACATATAAGCCATTCAAAACCTTATCAAGCTTAGATAACTCAAACATAGTTAATTCATATCAACAAAAACATATTTACACATAAACCATTAAAATTCTTACATATCATAACTTGTCTTAGTCTTATACAAACCAAAAATTATCAAATATAAGTTCCATAATGCATATGATAAACTAACTTAGACTATTCCACCAGCTAGGAGACTAAGCAAGGTTATATCATACTTGTTCTTGACTTGTGAAGCTCTCGAGACAAAATGGATGGCTTTCGAATATCAACAGACCTATTATTTTGGAAGAAGAAAACAAAGAGACTGATAAGTACACATAATGTACTTAGTGAGGCAGCCCTAAACATTACTAGTTTCAATCTTTTAAAGTCTTATTCATATCTTCAAGGTTACTTAGCTAGGCTTAGGATATATAAGTTCACCTAGCTAGTCCATCAAACTCAAGTTAACTTAACTAGTTTCATAATCATGATATTTGGCAGCAAGCATTCTCATGAGTTAAGTCATTTTAGGCAGCAAACAATTCACATGATTCAAGTCGTTTTGGGCAGCAAACAATACACATAATTCAAGTCATTTTGGGCAGCAAACAATGCACATAATTCATGTCATTTTGGGCAACAAACAATACACATAATTCATGGTCATATTAGGCAGCAAGTACACATATAGATCATGTCTTTTCATTAAGACAATTACTCAACTTATTCATTTAAACCATATCATAGATTCAAATATGTTTTTGCCTTGGATGACTAATGAAATAGGTAATCAAGTCTTCATATAACATTTAACTTTAGATACTCAAAGTATCAATTTTCTCATTTTAACATATAACAGAGGATGCTCAAGCATCAGTGGTGACTTACCACCATTCATTTCACAAGGTGACTAACCACCTTTTCAGGTTCATAGGTGACTAACCACCATCCTGAATCAAAAATCAGAGGAGCTCAATGACTTTAAGGCATGCCCTTCTACCTATAGACACTAATCAACCAAGGACTTAACTTATCTTTTAATTCCAACAAGTTCAATTTCTTGTTTATCAAACAATTTACAAAGCCAAGTATCATATTCAATCATCCTTTCATTATAAACACTCAAGTTCTTGCTCAAACAATTTTCCAGCAAACACATGGCATCATTTCAATCATATAAATCTCCAAAAATAGTGACTAAGCATCACTTATAAGTTCCTATCAAGTAGCATCAATGGTCATTCAAACATATCAAACCAAATAAATCAATAACAAGACACTAGTACCAACATAATAATTTCTATCATTTGTTTCTTTTAAGCCTTCTTCCTTATATTTTAAATTACCAAACCATTGTTAAATTCATTGCATACTTCATTTTAAATCATCAAAGAATCAAAAACACATTGGTTAGGATATTAATCCCAACCATAAGTTAGCTACACTCACAAATCTTCCAAGCTTAGTTTGTGTCTTTGATGGTGATGCCTTTGCCTCTTCTTTTAGCTTGTTCCACCCTTGATTCCTCTAATATATCTTCACCAATTTGCTCTTGAATCATAGCATAACATATATAACACACATTAGAACTTAATTCAAGTATATATATACATCAACTTAATCACAATTACTTAAAACATTTGAATATGCCCCCTAAACTGGCAGTTTGAGTAGCACTTACTAAACCGTCTATAACGTTTTACTCACAACTCCAAATTAGGAGTTCTTTACCATTCTAGAAAGATTATTCACACACCTTTACAACCATGTATAGCAAATATTTTTATCATTTCCCTATCAATACAGTTTATTGTTTGAAAACAGGGCATTTTTCAAGATCAAATCTGCCAACTTTGTTCTAACCCACTTTGGTGTACATTTTAAACATTTTACACAACTAGTTTAAATCCAAAATTTTAACCATAATTTACCATGTTTATCCTTAATATTTTCAAGTTCTAATAGCTTCAAAAACAGGGCAATACAGTCCCTAATTTCTTACATTTTCCAGATTAGTCCAAAACAATGCTTTAAGTGTTTTAGTTCATTTTAACCATTCATATAGACAAATTTTCTTTATGAACCTATATGTTTTCATTCATTTAAGGTATCCCCTTTTTCAAGAATAATTTTCCATAATTTTTAGATGATCAATTAAATCCATAAATTTTATTTTTATTCAAAACAGTCCTCCTATTTTCAGTTCCATTCTAAGTGTGACCAGTTTGTTTCTAACTTATTTTCCAGCAATTACAACATCATTTTCATGCTTCCAAGGCCTCTATATTATATTATTTTTAATGTTCTGCAACTTTGTCTTACAAAACTTTTGCTAATTCGAACTCTAACCTATTCGAATTTTCAATTTAAAACAGGGCAGTGTAATGAACCTAATCTGGGCAGATTCAAACCTAAGTTCATGTTCATGCTTTAATTTCCAGAAATTCAACCACAAATTCATAAACCTAGCATTTTAACATCATAACTTAATTCTAAGCCTATTTCCAGCAACCATTCATAATCAAAATCATCAAAATAAACCCTAAATCTCAAAAACAACATCAAATGACTAACAAACACTTACTTGAGCTATAAAATCAACATGCATGTATTTTCTCTTTAATTTCCAGCCTTAAACTCGTGTGTTCTTCATCTTGTTTTCTCCAGATTTTTAAGCTCTCAAACCTTTCTCTCTCTCGTTTATTTTTGCTGATAATGTGAGAATGGGAGAATGATGAAGCAATGTTGTCTATGCCTTAGCCGAGTGTCTCTAAGTGGGATGACATGTGGGTTGGTTCTTAGCCAAGTTATCCCACTAACATTATATATTCATATAATAATGTTGATCTAATATTAATTCCTACTAACTTACTCTTTATATTACGTTATTATAATATGTGTTCTCATCTTAAGTTGAATATATATATATATATATATATATATATGTATATATTAACTATTACTAATGATCATATGTTTATTCTAATAGTTACGGTTTTAATTCATTCTAATCTTTGTTATTGTGACCATGTTTACACCTTTCGTTTTATTTTTTTATGATTCCATCTAAGGCGTTAAAACTCCTCCCCCTTAAAGAAAATTCATCCTCGAATTTTACCTGAATCGAATAGGTGAGGTTATTGTTTTCGCATCGAATCCTCGGGTTCCCAAGTCGCTTCTTCGACTTTGTGATTTCTCCAAAGAACTTTGACTAGAAGAACACTTTTGTTGCGAAGTCTCTTGACTTCTCGATCAAGAATTTTAACAGGTTCTTCTTCGTACGAGAGATCGGGATTGAGCTCAACTTCTTCAGGCTCAAGAACGTGAGACGGATCAGATTGATATCTTCTGAGCATTGAGACGTGGAAGACAATGTGTATCTTATCAAACTCGAGAGGAAGTACGAGTCGATAAGCTACAGGACCAATTCTTTCGACTACTTCAAATGGTCCAATAAACCGAGGACTTAGCTTTCCTCTTTTGCCAAAACGGAACACTTTCTTCCACGGGGAGACTTTATGAAACACTTTATCTCCGACTTGATATTGAATGTCTCTACGCTTCAGATCAGCGTATGACTTTTGACGATCGAAGGCTTGCTTCAATCGGGAGTGAATGATTTGCACTTGTTCTTCGGTTTCCTGAAGCAATTGTGGTCCCAACACTTTATTATCTCCAAGTTTAGACCAGCATAAGGGAGTTCTACATTTTCGGCCGTACAATGCTTCATAGGGAGCCATTTGAATAGATGATTGGTAGTTGTTATTGTAGGCGAATTCAACTAGAGGCAACGATTTCTCCCAATTCTTTCTGAAGTCAATAATACAAGCTCTGAGCATGTCTTCGAGAATTTGAATTACTCGCTCGGATTGACCATCGCTTTGCGGATGGAAAGCTGTGCTAATATTTAGTTTGGTTCCAAGAGCTTTATGTAGAGTCTTCCAAAATCGAGCTGTGAATCGGGGATCTTGATCGGAAACTATTGAGATTGGAACTCCATGTAAACAGATTACTTCTCGAATGTATAATTTGGCTAAAGCTTCAAGAATGAGATTCATTCTCACTGGAATGAAGTGTGCTGACTTGGTGAAACGATCAACGATCACCCAGATAGCGTCGCACTTTCTTGGCGAACAAGGAAGACCGGTTACAAAATCCATTGTGATCTGTTCCCATTTCCATTTTGGGAATTTGAGAGGTTGGAGTAAACCAGTAGGGACTTGGTGCTCGGCTTTAATCCGTTGGCAGTTCAGACATTTTGCTACAAAGTTGTTGATAGCCGCTTTCATTCCCGGCCACCAATACAAGAGCTTGAGATCCTTGTACATCTTAACTGATCCAGGGTGGATCGAAAAAAGAACTTTGGTGCGCTTCTTGTAGGATTTCATCTTGTAATTCTTTGTTATTAGGGACACAAATACGATCTTTGAAGTATAGAAGACCATTCGACTTAACAGAGAAGTCAGGATTAGACTCAAGCTTAGAATTGATTTTCTGAAGTTCCGGATCAATTTGTTGGAGTTATTTGATCCTGGTGATCAGAGTATATTGAACTTGAAGTTCATTCAGATAATTCCAGATCTTGCATAGCTGGAAATGGGTGTTGATAGCCAAAGAAGCTACGAATAAACAAATTAAAGACGTTACTTAGGTTACAAAATTTCATTTGAAGGATTTCTTGCTAAACAAGAAAGTGTTCGAATTCTTCCTTGACCATGAAGAAGGAATTCGAATGATCATTTTAAATTTGAAGATTGAACGTTTACGAATTTTCGAGAATTTCGAGTAACTTACAGAGGATCGGTTTTCGACTCAGAGTGTCGGCAACGATATTGGCTTTTCCAAGATGATAATCGATGGTCAGGTCGTAATCTTTGAGCAACTCTAACCATCTTCTTTGTCTAAGGTTCAGGTCTTTCTGAGTGAGTAAATACTTCAGGCTTTTGTGATCAGTGAACAACTCGCATCTTTCACCGTACAAGTAGTGCAACAAAATTTTGAGCGCGAACACAATAGCCGCAAGCTCGAGATCATGTGTAGGATAGTTCAATTCGTGTGGCTTCAGTTGTCGGGAGGCGTATGCAATCATGTTGCCTTCTTGCATCAGAACGCAACCTAAGCCTGAGTGTGATGCATCGCTGTACACCACGAATTCTCTACCTGACTCGGGTTGAATAAGGATCAAGTCATGTGTCAGAGCTTGTTTGAGTTGGTCGAAGCTTCGTTGCTGCTTTCCCAAAGCTTGTAGTCCTTTGACTTTATGAAGAACTTCATCCTTGTCTTCCGATGGGCATAGTGTGTTCCGTCGAAGAAGGGCGGTTTATCGATGGATTGCGCCATTGAGCCGGTTGTTTGAAATGTAGATCGAGCTTGCCGGATCTTCTCAATAGGATGTTAATCCTCTTCAATTGAGCCAAGCTATGATACCAATTGTTGGGTTTTTAGGTGCTCGATTCCTTCAACCGTTCTTGCTCGTCAAGTGGTGGAGGAGTGGAACTTTGGGTGTAAGAGGTGTGGAAGCTAAAATTGATAAGGACAAGATGATTTATAGTGGTTCAACCTTCTAACCAAGATCTGCATCCACTACCTTAGCTTCCCACTAAGGATTTCCAATCAATCCACTATTGATTCTTCCCCTTTTCTAGGATTAGGAGGAAACTCTTACAAATCGATCAAGCTTTCTATCCAAAGTCTTGATCAAACCCTCTTTACAAGAGATAAAATAAGCAAACTCAAATCCCTCTAATAGGTATTTGTTTGCACAATTAAGCTCTCACCCAATCCTAAAACACTTGAGCAAATCTAACAATTTTTGGCTCACTAGTGTTTGTCTATACAAAGAATTGACACTTAAGCACTAAGACACATTTTGATCATATGTTGTATTACAATTGAAGCATTAACCATTACTAGATGCTTGTAGGTCCCTTTTATATTCCTCTTTCAGTTTGTAGCCGTTACTAGCCGTTGGGGTTGAATTGGAGCCGTTGGAGACTTTATTTCCCATCTTTAATGCTGTTATGGAGCCTTCCGTATCGATACGCAAGGACCCGTATCGGTACGCTCTTCTTCAGAAACTAGTCGTTGAGCTCTTGCCAGCCTAAGCGTATCGATACGCTTGAGGGCGTATCGGTACGGTATGTCATTTAAAAGACCATTGGGAAATAGCAGTTGGGGACGTTAAAACAGGGATCGGTACGCTTAAGGGGCGTATCGAAACGATCCCTATCCATATCGATACGACAAAGCCTGTATCGATATGAGTTTTGGCAGAATCAAAACCTGGGCAAAAGTGTATCGATACGGGGTACACCGTATCGGTACGGGCTTGTTAAAAACTCAAGTTTGGCTAATTTAAATCATTAAAATTTTTGCCAAAAACCTTTTTAAATACCTCAAACATATTTTCAAGTTTTTTGGACTTAAAGACAAGTTTTAAATTCTTTTCAAATTTGTCCAAAACATTTTTCAATTATTATATCAAAACATTAGTTCTACAATATCAAATTGGTTCATATTCAATCATTCAAAACCAACTTATATGTGTACAACATATAAGCCATTTAAAACCTTATCAAGCTTAGATAACTCAAACATAGTTAATTCATATCAACAAAAACATATATACACATCAACCATTAAAATTCTTACATATCATAACTTTTCTTAGTCTTATATAAACCAAAAATTATCAAATATAAGTTCCATAATGCATACGATAAACTAACTTAGACTATGCCACCAACTAGGAGACTAAGTAAGGTTATATCATACTTGTTCTTTACTTGTGAAGCTCTCGAGACAAAACGAGTGACTTTCGGATATCAACGGACCTGTTATTTTGGAAGAAGGAAACAAAGAGAGTGATAAGTACACATAATGTACTTAGTGAGGCAGCCCTAAACATTAATAGTTTCAATCTTTTAAAGTCTTATTCATATCTTCAAGGTTACTTAGCTAGGCTTAGGATATATAAGTTCACCTAGCTAGTCCATCAAACTCAAGTTAACTTAACTAGTTTCATAATCATGATATTTGGCAGCAAGCATTCTCATGAGTTAAGTCATTTTAGGCAGCAAACAATTCACACGATTCAAGTCGTTTTGGGCAGCAAACAAAACACATAATTTAAGTCATTTTAGGCAGCAAACGATGCACATAATTCATGTCATTTTGGGCAGCAAACAATACACATAATTCATGGTCATATTAGGCAACAAGTACACATATAGATCATGTCTTTTCGTTAAGGCAATTACTCAACTTATTCATTTAAACCATATAATAGATTCAAATATGTTTTTGCCTTGGATGACTAATGAAATAGGTAATCAAGTCTTCATATAACATTTAACTTTAGATACTCAAAGTATCAATTTTCTCATTTTAACATATAATAGAGGTTGCTCAAGCATCAATGGTGACTTTCCACCATTCATTTAACAAGGTGACTAACCACCTTTTCAGGTGCATAGGTGACTAACCACCATCCTGAATCAAAAAGCAGAGGAGCTCAATGACCCTAATGCATGCCCTTCTACCTATAGACACTAATCAACCAAGGACTAAACTTATCTTTTAATTCCAACAAGGTCAATTACTTGTTTATCAAACAATTTACAAAGCCAAGTATCATATTCAATCATTCTTTCATTATAAACACTCAAGTTCATGCTCAAACAATTTTCCAGCAAGCACATAGTATCATTTCAATCATATAAATCTCCAAAAACAGTGGCTAAGCATCACTTATAAGTTTCTATCAAATAGCATCAATGGCCATTCAAACATATCAAACCAAATAAATCAATAACAAGACACTAGTACCAACATAACAATTTCTATCATTTGTTTCTTTTAAGCCTTCTTCCTTATATTTTAAATTACTAAACCATTGTTAAATTCATTGTATACTTCATTTTAAATCATCAAAGAATCAAAAACACATTGGTTAGGATACTAATCTCAACCCTAAGTTAGCTACACTCACAATCTTCCAAGCTTAGTTTGTGTCTTTGATGGTAATGCATTTGCCTATTCTTTTAGCTTGTTTCACCCTTGATTCCTCTAATATATCTTCACCAATTTACTCTTGAATCATAACATAACATATATAACACGCATTAGAACTTAATTCAAGCATATATATACATTAACTTAATCACAACTACTTAAAACATTTGAATCTGCCCCCTAAACTGACAGTTTGAGTAGCACTTACTAAACTGTCCATAACTTTTTACTCACAACTCCAAATTAGGATTTCTTTACCATCATAGAAAGCTTATTCACACACCTTTACAACCATTTATAGCACATATTTTTATCATTTTTCTATCAATACAGTTTATTGTTTAAAAACAGAGCATTTTTCAAGATCAAATCTGCCAACTTAGTTCTAACCCACTTTGGTGTACATTTTAAATTGTTTACACAACTAGTTTAAATCCAACATTTTAACCATAATTTACCACGTTTATCATTAATATTTTCAAGTTCTAATAGGTTCAAAAACAGGGCAATACAGTCCCTAATTTCTTACATTTTCTAGATTAGCCCAAAACAATACTTTAAGTGTTTTAGTTCATTTTAACCATTCATATAGACAAATTTTCTTTATGAACCTATATGTTTTCATTCATTTAATGTATCCCCTGTTTCAAGAATAATTTTCCAGAATTTTTAGATGATCAATTAAATCCTTAAATTTTATTTTTATTCAAAACATTCCTCCTATTTTCAGTTCCATTCTAAGTGTGACCAGTTTGTTTCTAACTTATTTTCCAGCAATTCCAACATCATTTTCATGCTTCCAAGGCCTCAATCTTATAGAATTTTTAATGATCTGCAACTTTGTTTTACAAAACTTTTGCTAATTCGAACTTTAACCTATTCGAATTTTCAATTTAAAACAGGGCAGTGTAATGAACCTAATCTGGGCAGATTCAAACTTAAGTTCATGTTCATGCTTTAATTTCCAGAAATTCAACCACAAATTCATAAACCCGGCATTTTAACAACATCATAACTTAATTCTAAGCCTATTTCCAGCAACCATTCATAATCAAAATCATCAAAATAAACCCTAAATCTCAAGAACAACATCAAATGACTAACAAACACTTACTTGAGCTATGAAATTAACATGCATGTATTTTCTCTTTAATTTTCAGCCTTAAATTCGTGTGTTCTTCTTGTTTTCTCCAGATTTTTAAGCTCTCAAACCTTTCTCTCTTTTGTTTATTTTCGGTGATAATGTGAGAATAGGAGAATGATGAAGCAATGTTGTCTATGCCTTAGCCGAGTGTCTCTAAGTGGGATGACATGTGGGTTGGTTCTTAGCCAAGTTATCCCACTAACATTATATATTCATATAATAATGTTGATCTAATATTAATTACTACTAACGTACTCTTTATATTACGTTATTATAAAATTTGTTCTCATCTTAACTTGAATATTATATATATATATATATATTAACTATTACTAATGTATCGTATGTTTATTCTAATAGTTACGGTTTTAATTCATTCTAATCTTTGTTATTGTGACCATGTTTACAACTTTCTTTTTTTATGATTCCATCTAGGGTGTTTTTAGGTTGTTACACGTTGGGGACGTTAAAACAGGGATTGGTACACTTAAGGGGCGTATTGAAACGATCTCTATCCGTATCGATACGGCAAAGCTTGTATCGATACAGGTTTTGGCAGAAAAAAACCTGGGCAAAAATATATCGATACGGGGTACACCGTATCGGTACGGGCTTGCTGAAAAGACAAGTTTGGCTAATTTAAGTCATTAAAAACTTTGCCAAAAACCTTTTTAAATGCCTCAAACATATTTTCAAGTTGTTTGGACTTAAAGACAAGTTTTAAATTCTTTTCAAATTTGTCCAAAACATTTTTCAATTATTATATCAAAACATTAGTTCTACATAAAGGCACTTAAAACATTTCTAGTTTACACCTTTTCTACAGGTTCTGGAACATGTACAAAAGTTTCGTTATAAGGAGAAATACGTCAATTGTTACGCGTTAACCCTTAAAAGTTACTTTCACATCAGACTGTATCGTTACCCTATAACTAATTCTGAACTATCTTCTTCGAACTTTACTTGTCACATTCTTCACTAACAATTTTAGTTTAACCTATTAGCTATTGGTTCTGGTACATATTTCATAGTTCCGAAACATATGCGTCATTTTATCTTTTTACGTTGCAACACAAATTTTCTCCTCATACAGTTGCGAAACTTCTTAATATGTTCCGATACTTACCGGCAACGACCTCTTTCCGTTTCCGCGTATTTTTAATGAGAATCTAAATCTAACGGTAAAAATTATAAGTTTTCTCATCTGACGGCTTTAACATCTTATCGCTTATTAGTCGTACACTAATTTATCGTTATTTAGAAAAACCCACAACAAACTCCATCTACAACAAAATCCCAACCTCTTTTTTAAATTTTGGATTCTCCCTGACATTGCAAGAAACCCATATAAATTATAGTTCTTCCATCTAACCCTAAATCACATTTTCTTATTCTTCCTTCTTTGATTTGTCTCTTTTAAATCTCGTGATGTAAATCCCTACAATTTTTATTTTAAAACCTCTTTTGATTCTCTTTAATTATTCATAGTATAAGAATTTCTTGTTTTCCAATTATGGTTGTTGCAGTTATGAAATCAATCAGATTGTTTAAAACTACTGAATCCCGTGAAACACCATAAAAATTTCTTCCTTAACTCGAACCATTTGAATCGGACTCACCTAAACCGTAAGACGATTCTCCGACCATATGCCCTCTTCATCCTCCTCCGTCTAACGGCCTAAAATCCCTAGCAAAAAATTCTCGTGATCGGCAACCTGAAAAACCTTGCCGATTAAGGCCGCCTGGTGTTCCCCGACGCATAATTTTTTGGATGAAAATTATGTTGAAGAAATGGTCTGGGATGAGGATGGGGATGAGATTTGGGAGAGAAGGATAATTTTGAAAAAATAAAATAAAATAAAATAAATATTTTAATATACTTATTATTTTTTTTGTTGAAAATTTAATAAAAGAAAATAAAGAGGGTGACGTGGTGTGATCTAATTGGTTAAGACTATTTTTTGTAAACGGCGTCAAAAATTTGGGGTACTTTAAGTAACGGTGCAAACTTTAGAGGACAAAAGAGCCCAAAAAATACGTTAGGGGGCAAGTTGGGAAAACAAGTAAACGCTAGGGGGCAAAAAGTGCATTAAGCCTCTCTTCTATTTATATTTTAATAAGTTTATAACATGTTTTTAACATTATTTCACTCAATTATCGTGATTATTTTTTGCCTCAAAATGATTTCAATTTGATGTTGACGATTACAACCAATATATATTCAACTTATCTTGAAAAGTTTTGTATGTTTTACTTTATATATATATATATATATATTGATTGATTTATCGTTTTTAAATTAAAACTCAATGTATCTCAATTTACTATAGTTTTACATAGGGCTACGCATGGTTAACCGCAAAATCGAAAACTAATTCGAACTGAGGCATTTGGACGGTTTATGGTTCATAAGTTTACAAATTGTGGTTAATTAAATCGAACCGAATTTAATTTATAATTATTTTTAACGTAAGAATAAATATTTTATACTTAAAATACTATAGGTGCATTTTTAATTATTATTTTTTACTTAAAAATTAAGTTTTTAATAAATATTTATGAAAAAAACTTTAAAACTTTACCTTTTAATGTTTAAAAGTCATAAAATAAAGCTATTTTGTAAAAATAAAGTACTAAATTTCAAAAATTAGTGTTAATGTGGAAAAATCGAAAACCAAAGTTAATCGAACCGAAAATCGGTGGTTACTAAAATAGTTTGCCAAATTAAACCGAACGTGAACCGTATACACCCCTAGTTTTACAAATACTTATAAACAATTTGAAAAAATATATATATTTTATCCTTTAGTTTTATTTCTTAATTCACTATAGTTCAAGGATGGACCGAGAGAAGGTGGAGGGACAGTCGCCCCTTATATTGAAAATATATTTTCGGCCCCTAAAATTTTATAATTTCTCCCCCTAGAATTTCATAAGTTCGCTCCCCTTAAGATAAAATCTTGTGTCCGTCCTTGCTATAGTTTTCTTTAATTTTGTAACATTTGAAAATTTCAAAATAATATAAAAAATCATAAAACAGTAGTTTTTCAAATAAATTCAAAATTAAAATTAATATGAAAGAAACTGAATTGAACCGAATTATCATGTATGGTAAAAAATCTAATTTAACAATTTGATAAAATTTTGAATTTTTTTGGATAACTAGGTGATCAGGCCCGCTTAAGACTCACAAGTCCAACCCACAATACAATAGAAGTGCCGAACCACGAACGTGGTGGTAGGTCGGGTCATTGGTCATCGTCGTTAGTGTCAATCCTTTGGTAGGTGAACTTTTGATCCTTCATCTTAACAAATTCCTGCAAGTAACTCGGACGGATGAAACCAACGAAACCCAGACTCATTTGTTGAGATTTTTTTTAAAAGAAATCAACATGGGTATTTACTCATCGGTGATGGAGACGGTTACGGAGGTGACCGGGCTATCCCCGACGGCCTTCTTCACAATCCTCGCAATGATGGTGGTTGTCTACAATATAGTGAGCGGCATGTTTTTGGGTCCCGAAGATTTTCGTGAAAAGCCGCAAAAAGAGCCGATTCAGCTGGGAGATATTACGGAATCGGAGTTAAGAGCCTACGATGGTTCCGACCCTAAAAAGCCTCTCCTGATTGCCATCAAAGGCCAGATCTATGACGTCTCTTCCTCCGAGTAATAAACATTTTTATATATTTCTTTTTTTCTCATCGGAATCGATTGAATTCATTTAGATGATCAAGCTTTTACAAATGGGTTCTTGTTTTTGTTTATGTGGATTGATGAATAGAAAGAATATGAAATATTGATTTGATTTTTGGGTAATCTATACTAAATACCACCAAACAGAACTTAAATCCGATATTATTTTAGCATTGAACTTTAAAGTTTAATGGTATATGATATGGTTTATCCTTGATTTTAAGTTTGGGTTTATGGTTTTACAGGATGTTTTATGGGCGTGGAGGGGCGTATTCGATGTTTACCGGGAGGGATGCGAGTAGGGCATTGGCGATGTTGTCGTTTAAACCCGAAGACCTGACGGGGAACCTTGATGGATTGAGTGCCGAGGAGCTTGGTGTGTTGGAGGACTGGGAATGTAAGTTCATTGAAAAGTATCCCGTTGTTGGTCGGGTTGTTCCTGCACCAAAATCCTCTGAAAATGGAGATGGAGTTCACATTCAAGACAATGATAGAAACGGACAACAACAACAGGTCGGATGATAATTTGAGTTCATGCTCAAAACATGTTTTTGTGGTAATGGTTTCCGGTTCCTATAATTTTGTATGGAACACAGTATTTGCATGAGGTATAAATTAGGTGACATTTGTGATTTCTGAAAATCTGTACTTAAATCAAACTATATATGTCCTTGATCAAAAAAAAAAAAAATCAAACTATGTATGTCAGCAACGGACAAAATCAACCTGAAAATGTCCTGCAAGTAATCTCATAATCTATTTTTTAGAGTTGAGGTTTCCTCAAGGCTCAAAGTAAAGCACAACATAATGCGTTCTGAAAATTAGACGAAGCGAAATGTATATTCATGCAAGACCTGCAGATGCTGAAGAAAATCAGATATATGGACGGTTCAGGACATTCTTCGGGATCCAAGAGCCCGGCCTCATTTGTTCCTCTCTCTTGTATCGGTCTCACCAGCAAATGCAGCTTTGAGACAAGACTTGCAGAAGCTGTGTGCACAAGGAGCTGTAACCGGGAGAACTTGCCGGCAGATTAGGCAACCAAACTCACTCGCCAATCAACTCCAACAGGATTGAAAAGGCAAAGGAAATTTACATGCAGGCCTCCTAGAAACATCCTGACGAGTTTTAATCTTTTTTTTTTTATTAAATAGAGAACTATTATATTTTTATGTTAGGATTTGAGTCTATATAAGATGAGACAATATGAGCAGCTTTAGCTACTATGCTAATTAGTAGATTTTTGGTGAGTTTTAAATTTGAAATTCAACTTTCATTTTAAAGTCATTTTTTTAAAAATAAAATAAAATAAAAATCTAGTCACTCAATTATATGTTTGATACTAAACATGTTAATTAGTCCATATATATATTTTTTATTTTTTTAGTTTTAAAATTTTAAAAAAATACATATTAAACACAAAAATATTTTTAAAAAAAATTAAACTTAAAAGTATATAATACAAACATAGAAAGAATTTAGGGATTTAAATTTAGTTTTGGAGTAAAAATATTAAGAAACTTAAAATAAAAATATAATTTGAAATATAAAAAATATATATTAAAAATTGTCGGGTCGAGTACCGGGTAAGGGAAAACTTTCAGCCCGTGTCCCGGAAAAATTACCGGGTTGGGTAATTTTTTTAGGAAATTACTCGTCTTTTTAGGTTCGGGTCGTCAGGTCGGGTCAACCGGGTAGAATATTTTTGAACACCCCTAGTTGGAGGGTGTGTCACGAAGGCGCAATATCGAAATTTTTAAATGTTAAGGGTAATTTATTGGATTATGATCAAATTGATATGATGCATAAAAATTGAGAATAAAATCTTATCATATCATATTTCAATTTTAGCGACAAAATAACATGTTTGACTAATATTTTTAGTTTATTAAAGGCTTAATACAATTTTCCCCCTAAAGTATACCCGATTTCCCAACTTGCCCCCTAAACTTCATTTTGCCTACTTTTTCCTCTTAAACAATTTACTGTTACCCATTTTTGCCCCATTATGTTACCCTTTTCCTTTAAAAAAAATTTCGGCCAATAACATCCTGCCACGTCATCAACGGGTTGACTAAGTCAATCCGTCTGGTTTTATTTAAAGGGTAAATTACATGTCAAGTTTGTCAGGTTTGTTTTTTTGTTCAATTTAGTCACTGAAAAGTCTATTTTTACCTTAAATTGACCCCTATTTGTTTCTAATTTTTATAATTTAGTCCATTATTTTTTATTATTAATAATATTATTTTATTAAAATGTTAATATTTAATAAAAATAAATAAAAACAAATATTTTAATACTAAATTAGTAATTTTTTAGATTCGAATTCCAATTAAATTCTAATTATTAATTCTAATTTCACTATATTTGAATTATAGTTTTTGAGTAAAATTCAAATTATATTCGAATCATGTTCGTATTATATTCGAATCATATTCAAATTATATTTGAATCATCTTCTAATTATATTCGAATTATTAATTCGAATTTTGCTATATTTGAAATATATTTTTTGAGCAAAATTCAAATTATATTAGAATTATATTTGAGCCATGTTTATATTATATTCGAATCATATTAAAATTATTTTCGAAATATAATTTGAATATGATATTTCGAATGTAATTTGAATATGATTCGAATATAATATGAACATGATTAGAATATAATTCTAATATAATTACATGTTTTTTCAACTATTATATTCGAATCATATTCAAATTATATTCGAATCATGTTTAACATGTAATTATATTCGTATCATGTTCGTATTATATTCAAATCATGCTCGTATTATATTCGAATCATATTTAGAATATAATTTGAATATGATTTGAATATAATATGAACATGATACGAATATAATTACATGTTAAACATGATACGAATATAATTACATGTTAAACATGATTCGAATATAATTACATGTCAAACATGATTCGAATATAATTACTTGTTAAACATGATTCGAATATAATAGTTCAAAAAACATGTAATTATATTAGAATTGTATTCGAATCATGTTCATATTATATTCGAATCATATTCAAATTACATTCAAAATATCATATTCAAATTATATTTCGAAAATAATTTTAATATGATTCGAATATAATATGAACATAATACGAATATAATTACCTGTTAAACATGTACCAATATAATTACATGTTAAACATGATTCGAATATAATTACATGCTAAACATGATTCGAATATACTATGAACATGATTCGAATATAATAGTTGAAAAATCATGTAATTATATTAGAATTATATTCGAATCATGTTCATATTATATTCGAATCATATTCGAATTACATTCGAAATATAATCTTCAAATTATAATTCGAAAATAATTTAAATATGATTCGAATATAATATAGACATGGTTCAAATATAATTCTAATATAATTTGAATTTTCTCAAAAAAATATATTTCGAATATAGCAAAATTTGAATTAATAATTCGAATATAATTAGAAGATGATTCAAATATAATTTGAATATGATTCAAATATAATACGAATATGATTCGAATATAATTTAAATTTTACTCAAAAACTATAATTCAAATATAGTGAAATTAGAATTAATAATTAGAATTTAATTGGAATTCAAATCTAAAAAATTACTAATTTAGTATTAAAATATTTGTTTTTATTTAATTTTATTAAATATTAACATTTTAATAAAATAATATTATTAATAATAACAAATAATGGACTAAATTATAAAAATTAGAAACAAATATGGGTCAATTTAAGGTAAAAATAGACTTTTCAGTGACTAAATTGAACAAAAAACAAACCTGACAGGTTTGACATATAATTTACCCTTTAAATAAAACCAGACGGATTGACTTAGTCAACCCGTTGATGACGTGGCAGGATGTTATTGGCCGAAATTTTTTTTAACGGAAAAGGGTAACGGAATAGGGGAAAATGGGTAACGGCGAATTGTTTAAGGGGAAAAAGTGGGCAAAATGAAGTTTAGGGGGCAAGTTGAGAAATCAAGTATACTTTAGGGGAGGAAAGTTGTATTAAGCCTTTATTAAATTATTTTTTAAAGAAAATACTTGTTCGTTACTAAAATAAAGGGAAAACTATATAAATAGTACCCAACTTATTACTTTGTTACTGTTTTGGTACTTTAACTATTATTTTTGGCAAAATGATACTCAACGTTATGTTTTTGTTTTGTTTTAGTACTCGACCGTTAAAAATTAACGAAGATGATAACGTAGTTTAGTATAATCATAGTTTTAGTCAAAACACTAATATATTTTACTCTATCAATTTAGTTCAAAATCAATCCATTTAAAACATTACTTCAATTTTGAGGGTAAAATTACAAATTACCCATTGTTCTTCTTCCAATTATTTATCATCTTTTTTTTCCAACACCCAACAGTACCAACCTCCAAGCCACTGTTGTCTACCCTTGAAACCTGCAAACCGATCGCCCCTCGACCCCTCGGATCGTTATCTCCTCTGTTGGTGTGAAATTTATTCACACCGCTATTGATTTTAATCTTTATTCACTGTGTTCTTCTGTTAAATTATAATTTATGAATTTTTTCCAAACCCTAAGATTTTCAACTTCTTCACAGATGGGGAAAATATGATTTTTTACCCCCCAAAGCAGATGGCTTTAAGGTCGTGCTTCACATGCAGTATTTGTTTTTATATTTGCTAAATTTTTTATTCAGTTTTGTTTTGAGAGTTTCGACTGCTTTGGATGCATGGTTCTATTTGGGTTTGATTTTTTCCAAAGAAAAGAAGTAAACTTTAAATTTTCACCGAACTGCTATGACCAACAAATTTTCAAACAAAAATGATTGAATCAACTACAAATATTCAAGCAAAATCCTAATCAGATTGTATTCGGGTGCTCAAAGGGTCAAGGCGGTAGTCAGTTTGCAGGTTCCAAGTAGATGGCAATGGCTTTGAGGTAAGAGTAGATGGTAGTTGAGTACTGGTTGTTGAGGGGAAGAAGATGACAAACTGAAAATTCTTAACTAAATTGATAAAATATACTTATTTGTTTTGGATTAAAAATGTGATTATACCAAGTCACATTATAATTTCTGGTCGAGTTATCAAAACAGAATAAAAATTTAATGTTAAGTATTATTTTGCTAAAAATAATAGTTCGGTACCAAAACAGCAATACAAGAATAGATAAGGTACTATGAAATTTTCCCTAAAATAAAAAGCTTGGGTTGTATTTGTAAAAACCCGAATTTCCAAAATGGCACTGGTACTATATCTATATATACTTCTTATGCCTTACATTTTCACCTTTCATTAGCGTCCGGCTTTCCATTCTATCCTTCGAAACCCTAAAAACCGTCTCTGCCGCAAACGCCGACGAAAATGGCAGTCTCTGAGGGATTGGTTCTCCGCGGCACCATGAAAGCTCACACCGATATGGTCACTGCCATCGCCACTCCAATCGACAACTCCGACATGATTGTCACTTCCTCACGCGACAAATCCATCATCCTTTGGCACTTAACCAAGGACGATAAGACCTACGGCGTCCCCCGTCGTCGTCTCACCGGCCACTCTCATTTCGTCCAAGATGTCGTCCTCTCTTCGGATTCCCAATTTGCTCTCTCCGGTTCCTGGGACGGTGAGCTTCGTCTCTGGGATTTAACCGCCGGAACCTCCGCTCGCCGCTTCGTTGGCCACACCAAAGATGTGCTTTCCGTTGCATTTTCCATTGACAACCGCCAGATCGTTTCGGCTTCTCGTGATCGAACTATCAGGCTTTGGAATACCCTTGGAGAATGCAAGTACACAATCCAAGAGGGCGATGCTCACACCGATTGGGTGAGTTGTGTTCGATTTAGCCCGAATAATCTTCAACCCACCATCGTTTCGGCTTCCTGGGATAAGACCGTGAAAGTTTGGAACCTGACCAATTGTAAGATTCGTAACACATTGGCCGGACACTCTGGTTATGTGAACACGGTGGCCGTTTCGCCCGATGGTTCTTTGTGTGCAAGTGGAGGAAAAGATGGGGTGATTTTGTTGTGGGATTTAGCTGAAGGAAAGAAGCTTTACAGCCTCGAAGCTGGTTCCATCATTCACTCGCTTTGCTTTAGTCCTAACAGGTACTGGCTTTGTGCTGCCACGGAGCAGAGCATCAAGATCTGGGATCTTGAGAGCAAGAGCATTGTGGAGGACTTGAAGGTCGATCTCAAGACCGAGGCTGAGAAATCTGAAGGCACTAACTCCGCGAACAAAAAGAAGGTAAAAATGCTTCTTCTTCTTTTTTTATCATTAGTTCATTACTATTCTTAATTGTGTCGATTTGTAACATTATATTTTGGTTGAATGTTTTGATATAATTTGTTTATCAATTGGCATTTCACAAAATTGGAATGAAATTTTAGATGCTATGTAGCTCTGCTTTTGATTTAATTGTTGGAACAAATTTATAGCTTGTCAGGAATCCTAAGAATTTATAGCATATCAGTGTTTGTGAATACCATTAAGCCTTTTAATTAGCCTTACTTTCTCTTTTTGATTGATTCTCTTTCACTGTATAAAACTTCTTTCTTTGAGCTCCTATACACCAGTTTTTATCATATTTGCTTAGTACGCTTGTTGCATTATGCTACTACCTTTTTAAATCATAATCATGCTTCTTAAGAAGTTTATTCTTTTAAAACCATTATTGCAATGCCCGAATCTCAGAACCTCTCTCTGTTCCTTTATGTCTACGTGCTTGAGGTGAATGTCAGCCGGTCTGGTGATGGTATATGGATTTTTCAAGCCTTTTCATACATATGTAATATTAAACCTCCAAAGATTATACCCCTATCTTCTTTTTTTAGTGTATATGGTATGTAGTAGAGAATATAAAAAGTATGAGTAACATAGATTGTATCTCGTAGTAGTATTTGTACCCTGGGATTTCCCCCCTCAGCTTGTGATGTCAAGTTTTTTCTTTTAAATAGATTATAAGAAATTATATGGAAATGTTGTTTTCAGGTGATATATTGCACAAGCTTGAACTGGAGTGCAGATGGAAGCACCTTGTTTAGTGGTTATACAGATGGTGTCATCAGAGTTTGGGGAATTGGACGTTAGTAAGATGACGACAACGACAACGGTGTTCGAAACATAAAATCAACCTTTCGCCACAGATTGGTTGCCGTGTCATTTGGCAGCCTTTTTAAGATTTTGTTTAAAAATGTTTTTGAGAGAATTCTTATCATCTGTATTCGGATGGATAAATTGATAGGCCTCAAGGCCTAAGCTATTTTGGTTTCGCAATATTAAGTTAGATATAGTAAATTATAGTGGTGGTTCCTGAACATTCAGTTCATTTGCATTTTGGTCTTGCAACTGAAGTTTTCTTTAACAATAAAGTCGGTTTCATTCAAACATTACAATGGGTAAGAAAAGAGGGTTCCATGACAACCTAGAAAAACAACAAATAAATGGACAAAAGCAAGCACAGATACTAACTTGTAGAACAAACATAAACAGAAACGACGAAAAAACAAGAAACCAACTAAGGAGAAATGCAAAGAGAAAGCTATCGAGTGTTCAAGATATAAAAATCGAAGATCTTAACCAGTGGTCTCCTATCGGCTAAAGGACCAAACGACCTGCACAATTAGGATACAACAAATAAAAATTCAGCATAGAGAAAAGAATGGGGAGACAGGAAACAAAGGAGGAAGACCCGAGGCTCTTCAAACACGTCAGCACCCACACATCTTCTCATCACGGAGGATCCGGATACAAACCAAGGACAGACTATCGGGGTGCATCGAAGCACCGTAGAGTAAAAGGGAAAACTGAGGCGGAGAAATGAAAGAAGAAGAGGGGAGAAGAAAAAAAAAAAACACAAAAATCGAAAAACGAAGGAGAAAAAGGGTGACATGCCAGCTGTCACCGGAGATATACAAGTATTTGGGACTTTGGAAGAACATCAGAAAGTTTCTTATGGGTTCTTTAGGCTTTTACCTTAGGACTACTCAACGGGTTCATACTATGTCTAATTATACAACAATAAATATATTTTATTAATGGATTATTATTTAGTGTTTTTTATATAATTTTCAGTATTCAATTTAATAATCGTTTAATTTGGATTAAATATTATAGAGACTAAAATTTTAGAATGTCAACGCAAGACCCTCGCCTTCCAAAGAAAATTCGCCGGCCAGATGAGGATCCGCCGGATGACTATGCTAATCGCATCCCAATCTCTAATGTGCCTATGGACTGTGACGCCACTAAATCTCCCCTGGCTCGTCCCCTTTTGTGTCATACAAGGATGCCGTTACCGGCGTTTCTGGTCCAAATGATGATGACGATTCGATTCCGCTCGAGGATGATGATATCGATCTCACCGAGGAAGACATCTGCATCGGGATTACGGATGGTATTCCATTCATTGATTTCTCGACAAGGGTTCAAGAGCAAGCGCTCAAAAGTATGGAATTCACTCTGGTTCTCAAAATCCTTGGCCGCAGAGTGGGATATTCAACTCTTTATAATCGCCTCCTCACAATTTGGAAGCCAACTCGTCCGATTAAATTGGTCGATATAGAAAATAATTATTTCCTCGCCAAATTCTCCTCTCGCCTCGATTACATTACTGCTCTCACGGATGGTCCCTGGACGACTTTTGGACACTATATAACGGTGGAACCATGGTCGGAGGATTTCGATCCATCACAAGCCATCCCGAGCCGCATCATGGCATGGGTTCGCCTCCCTGGTTTGCCGATCACATGGTACAACAGAAGCTTGATTGAGGCAATTGGTGGTCGGATTGGTTCTGTAGTTAAAATTGATTATCAGGCGGTTAATGGTTCTCGGGGTCGTTTCGCTCGAATGGCAATCAAAATTAACCTCACTCAGCCCCTCGTTTTCAAGATCTTAGTCAATGATCGTCTACAAGTTGTGGAATATGAGTCCCTTCCCGTTGTGTGCTTCAAGTGTGGCGTCTATGGCCATGCTTGTGATCTTTGCCCCTAGAACTTAGCCACAGACTCTTCAATTGTGAATACTGAGACTCCTAGAGTGTCGGACACATCAGGGTCTGTTGCTTCTGATCCTTTTGGTCCATGGATGCTAGTTGAAAAGCACCGTAAGCGACCAGCTAAGAATGCGACCCAGACGTCTGCTTCTATCCCTACAAGCGATGCCACTACTTCGAGGTACAATCCCATTTATGTCGACAATAATCCTGATATTGAGGTCACTAATACTACAGGTCCCGTTGGCCCTTCTCCAAGTCAACCAAATTATGTTGGTGCTGTTCCAGTCCAATCAAGTCTCGTGGCCCCTACTCCAAGCCATCTTGTTCCCGTTGTTCCTGATCCAAGCCGATCAAGTCCCGTCGTTCCTGCTTCAAGCGAAACAGCCACGAGTCAGCTTGCTCCTGGCCAAGGTAAACCTGTAAATGCATCTATGCCTACCACTCCTTCGGATGCTTCCAAGTCCAAGAGTAAAAATGTGTTAAGTTTGCGCAAGGCTGCACTTGGTGTTCTGAGTCCAAGGAATACAAACATAATGTCAAAGAAATCCGGCACCATTTCAGCTTCCTCCAGCCGAGCTTCGAAGAGTAGGCACCAATTATCAAATCTTAATCCAACAAAGCACGCTGCGCTAGAGCTGTCTGCCTCTGCTGCTCCTATCGTCTTCAATTCTAGTCCGCAAGCAATCGGTAGCAAGTCTTCCACTGCCCCTGTTGTTAGTGTTGCTCCGACATCTGTTTCCTCTCCTGGCCAATCGGCCATGGTGGAATGATTTGTGCCTCCCGGCTCCTCTCATTTTATTTATTTTTCCATGTCAATTAATCTTTTTGTGTGGAATGCTCAAGGGTGTGGGAGTCGTAATTTTGTACGTGTGACAAGGCAATATATCCGGGATTTTTAGCCTGATGTTTGTGTCTTTGTGGAACCACGTGTTAGTGGTCGACAAGCAAATCAGATTATTGGTTCTCTTGGCATCCCGAATTCTTACCGCATCGAAGCTTGTGGTTTCTCTGGGGGTATTTGGCTTTGTTGGTTTGATCATATCCATATATCTATTTTATCTTGCCATTTCCAATTCATACATTGCTCTATTACTTCTGATAATTCTCATGATTCTTTCCTCGCCACTTTTGTTTACGCAAGTCCAAATCATAGCTTGCGCATGAATCTTTGGCATCATCTTTCAGCTATGGCGTCAACGATATTAAGCCCATGGGTGGTTCTTGGTGATTTTAATGCTACTCTTTCACCCTCGGATCGCCAAGGTTGCTCCTCTAATGACCCCGACCCTCAGTTTCAAGACATGGTGTTTCATTGTGGCTTGCAAGACCTTGGTTTTTCTGGTCCGAATTTCACGTGGTATCGTGGTAACCGTTCCGGTCGTCTTGACCGTTGTTTCGGTAATGCAGCATGGCTTAAACAATTTCCGCAATCTTGTCTTCATCACCTCCTTCGAATGAAGTCTGATCACCGACCCATTATGCTTTATCCAACCATCTCTCCCTCCTCTCCGCACCAATCTTCTTTCAAGTATTTCTCAGGATGGTCGCTCCACAGTGATTTTCAACGTCTTGTTCGTGAGAATTGGAATTCTTCCATGCCCATCGCTAAGATGATATCTAACTTTACAGGAGCGGCAATAGCTTGGAATAATGAGATCTTTGGAGCCATTGGGAAAAGGAAAAAAATTCTAATGGCTCGTCTACGAGGGGTACAAAGATGCTTGGACCAGCGACGCTCTGCCAATATGGTGAAACTTGAATCCAAACTCCTCCAAGAACTTGAGATAGTTCTAGATCAGGAGGAATCTCTTTGGAAGCAGAAGTCGAGAATCGATTGGATCAAATTCGGCGATTGAAATACCAGCTATTTCCACTCCAAAGCCATGATTCGAAGACGGAAAAAGACTATTCGCTCACTGAAACTTCCTGATGGTGAATGGTGTGATGATGCTAATCGGTTGCGGGATGCAGTGTCTTCATATTTTGAGTCTCTTTTCTCCACGGATGGGATGCAGCCCCCTTTGCTACCATTTTCGGGTATGTTTCCTCCTTTGCAAGCTCTTCATGCTGAATCTCTAGTATCTACTCCTCTTGAAAATGAAATCCGAGAAGCTCTCTTTGCCATGTCTCCATTGAAAGCTCCCGACATTGACAGGTTTCATACCCAGTTCTATCAGCAACACTGGGATATTGTTTGGATCTTTGTTTACCGCACTGTTCAATCAATTTTCCAAGGGAATGATCTTGATTCGGCTCTCAATCGTACTGGGATTGTATTAATCCCGAAAACTGAACATCTAGAGACCTTTGCGGATTTTCGGCCGATAAGTCTTTGCTCCGTTTTGTATAAGCTCGTCACTAAAATTATTGTCCGACGCCTACAATCTGTTGTGCCCTCTCTCATTGGCCCTCATTAAACTAGTTTCTTGAAAGGCCGTAGCATTACTGAAAATGTCATTATCCGTCAGGAAGTGATCCACTCCATGAATTTAAAAAAAGGTGATACGGGATGGATGTCCATTAAGGTCGATCTTCAAAAGGCTTTTGATCGCCTTCACTGGGAATTCATTGAAGATACCTTGCTCGAAGCTAATTTTCCAGCTCCTCTAGTTTCGCTTATTATGAAGTGTGTCACTTCGACCACAATGCAAGTCCAATGGAACGGTTCCTATAGTGCTGAATTCAAACCCTCTCGGGGCATACGACAAGGCGACCCCTTGTCACCATATTTATTTAATTTGACTATGGAGCGGCTCAGTCACGTTATTTCATACAAGGTCTCTTCCGGTGACTGGTCTGCTTTCAGACTTGCTCGAAATGGGACCCCCATCTCCCATCTATTCTTTGCGGATGATCTAATGCTCTATGCTAAGGCCACATTGGAAAATGCTTCGGCGATTGAATTTGCCCTTGATTTGTTTGGTGCTTCGTCGGGGCATTAGTTAATAAGCGGAAAACTATGATCTTTTTCTCTCTGAACATTTCATCGGATATTCGTTCCTCTATATGCTCTCGGTTGGGCTTTCAGGAAATGAAAGACATGGGTCGATACCTTGGCGTTCTCGTACGACATGTTGGGGCTACAAGCGACATTTTTGAGTATCTAATTGACAAAGTGCAGGGTAAACTAGATGGTTGGTCTGCTCGCTCGCTCTCGTTCTCTGGGAGACTAACGTTGGCTAAATCGGTTCTTCTAAGTATCCCTTCGTATGTCATGCAATCTTGTAAAATTCCAGCCCGTATTTGCCACAAAATTGAAGCCATTTGTGAGGCGTTTTATTTGGGGCGCTTCTCATTCTTCATCGCGAGTCTCACTAGTAAACTGGGGCACGTTATGTCAACCCCTTCAAAATGGTGGGTTGGGTGTTAGGAATCTTCACAATGCAAATGCTGCTTTCTTGATGAAGGTTTGTTACAGTCTCACCTCTTCTACTAGTGCCTTATGGGTTTCTCTATTGCGTGAAAAGTATAGAATGTCTGATATCTGCCCTAGCTCGATTGTGCGTGCTAATTGCTCATCTTTGTGGCGTTCGCTATCTAACATTTGGCCGCAGTTCTATTCATCAATTGGATGGTCTATTGGAGATGGCGAAGCGATTAATTTTTGGACTGACAATTGGTTACCAAACTTGGGTCCGCTATCTGCTTGGCGTAATTCCAACGTCGATGTTGTGTTGCCTATGAAACTCTCGTCTTGCACATTATCGGATGGCTCTTGGAACATAGGCCTTCTTCATCATTTACTCCAGCCCCATGCCGTCGACTTCATCACCAGTAAATTACCGCCCCATAGATCTCAAGGAGATGATATTTGCTACTGGAGTAAAACAACTTCAAGGGTCTTTTCTGTTAAAAGTGCTTACTCCCTTATTTCGGAACACTCATGGAGCACCCCTGCGCATCACTGGCATCTAATTTGGAAGCTACGGGTGCCTGAACGTTTGCGTTTCTTTGTTTGTCTTTCCCTGAGAGATAAGCTCCTCTCTAATGAGGTTCGCTGCCGTCGAGGCTTATCGTCTGATATGTCATGCTTGGCGTGTGCACACCCTAATGAGCCCCTTTTACACATTCTTCGCGATTGTCCATATGTTCAAGCCTTATGGGCTTTGATTGTGCTATCACAACTTGCTGCAAATTTTTTCCGTTTTCCCTTGTTCGAGTGGTTGGTTTTGAACCTTGGCCATGACGAACCATTCTATGCGGACTGCCCTTGGAATATCATCTTTGCCTCAATTGTCTGGCAGTCTTGGAAGCGGCGGAACATCTTCATTTTCCAAGAGGAAGCGACCACCTCGATTCATCTTCTCCGTCTTAGTGTGGTATGGGCTAAGCATTACCATGAAGTTGCTGGTTTTTCCTATTCCCCCAACCCACATTCTGATGTATTTGTTCAATGGATTCCCCCCAGCCTGGTTGGATATGCATCAACTTTGATGGAGCTGTGTCTAGGACGTCATCTCTTGGCGTTGCTGGTGGCGTTTTACGTGATTATCGTGGAAATTTTCTTCTGGCCTTCAACCGCTCTTTAGGCCCCTCTTCAATCATCCATGCTGAGCTTTGGGGAGTTTATGAGGGACTGAAACTTGCTCGATCTCATGGCTTCAATCATGTTGTTGTTCAATCTGATAGCTCCGACGTGGTTGAACTTCTCTCCCCCTTTCATGGAAAGCCCCTTTTCACTTGTTCGCCATATCGCGATGCTTTGTTCTTCTGGATGGGAAGTATCTTTTTCTCATGTTCGCAGGGAGGCCAACTTTGCAGCCGACCATATGGCCAAGATTGATCACACCCGTTACAACCAACTGCGTATTTACGATGCTCCTCCGTCATCCCTATTAGATATTTTGCACCGAGATGTTCATGGCCCTCCTTACGTTCACATGAACACTTGATGTCTGGCTGCGGCCTCATTTCTATTCGAAAAAAATATTATAGAGACTTATTATAAATGTGATTTTTTCAATTGTTTAATTTATAATATCAAGATTCAAATCTTAACCTTGCTTAAAAAACTTAATATATAAGTATCACTGAATTCAAACAGGGAACGTGATGGAGATTGCACCGTCCTCTTCGCCTAGCACCCTTACCCCTCTGCGACAGATGGCGTCGTCCGGCAAGCCACCGGATGGGTCAACAACGGGTCCAGCGTTGAGTGTTGATTCGATCCAGGCTCAGTCCAAGGTTTGTGTGCCTCCCATAAACGCAAACAATATAGATGTTGACAACGGGATTATCCCAAGAGAGGCAACCCTAGCTTAGGAGAATGGCAATAACATGGCTAATTTGTGTGCTTCGGATCTGTCGCTTGGAGCCTCAGCGAAACCATCGTTTCAAGATATGGTTGTTGGCCAAACTAGTGTAGGTCAAAAGGATAATTTTATTTGTGACTTGGGTGTTGATTTGGGTAGTGATGATGTGTTCGTTGGTAACAATGGGGTTCTCCCGAAAATTTGATTTTCAGAAAGGGTTCATAAAGCCATCGATGATAAATTGGCTAAATCCTTGATTGTTCGATTACTCAGAAAATCTATAGGGCTTCGCGCCTTGCAGAACCGTGTCAAAGCTCTTTGGAGTCCGAAAGGTGAGATTAGTATCATTAACTTAGATAACGATTACTTCCTCGTCCGCTTTGCTATGGATGATGACTATGAGCATGTGCTTACTGGAGGGCCATGGATGGTGTATGGGAGCTACCTCACAGTGCAGCCGTGGTCCCATGAGTTCTCAACTGCCTTGGATTATCCGAATAAAATCCTGGTGTGGATTAGATTACCCGGATTACCGTACCGCTATTACTCCAGAAGTATGTTTGGAGCTATAACTGATGTGCTGGGACATGTGGTTCCTATTGATTATAATACGATTGAAGGCTCAAGGGGTAAGTTCACGCGTTTGGCAGTGGTGGTTGACTTGGAGAAACCGTTGGTGCTTGGAATAGTTATTGATGGTCGCCTTAAGGCGATTGAATATGAGGGCTTGCCGCTTATTTGTTTCAGCTGTGGTAAGTATGGACACTCCAAAGATTTGTGTGGTGGTGTGGTGAGTGCTAAAGGGAAGGAGAAACCTTTCGAACCTCCTGTGTCAAAGGCGGATGATATTTTTGGGCCATGGATGCATGTTACTGGCCGTCGACGTCGGCATACGCCTCCTACGAAATCGAGGGTAACTGTGAACCAAGAGGTGCCTGACACTAGGGGTTCGAGATTCAGCTCTTTAGCTATGGCAGGAGGTGGAACGCGAGATAGTATGAGTGTTAGGGATGATAATTCGGGTATGGATTTTTCGGGTGTGCAACATGATGGTCGTCAGGTGGATACCATTGTTCTAACGGACAATGCCAACCCTGATCCTCTCCCTCATACTGGTTCTAACACAATTATTGTTTACATGTGTCCTTCGGGTTCTAGAGTTGAGATGACACAAGTGAGTGAGGTCAATGATGTTCAGGGGGCTTCTTTGCAATCAGGGGGAGTTGTGTCCAATGCTCCATGTGCGTTGCAACCTGAGGATCTAACTAACATGTCACTGGTGGTGGCGGTAAAAGACAAAGTGGTTGTTGTGCAATCTTCTCTCCAAGCTGATAAGCATATTGCGATTAGAATTATTGATGAAGGGAGTAAGAGACCTCTCAGAGATAATAATGGGAGATCCCAATATGGTTCCATCTGTGGTACTATCTCTAAGAGCCAGCATCAAAATGTTTCTACGGCAAAAGTGTTGGGTCGAAAGGGTACTAAACCAAGAGTTAAAGATGGCTTGAGTGATAAGCCGGTGATGGTTAAGGAATGGACCGACAAATTATCTTAGGCTATCTCTGGGAAGGATGGTTCCACCCATCATGTTTCGGAGGTATCTCCCACTGCTCATGTGGAGAAGATTGATGATGTTCAATGGGTCCAAAATAAGGCTTTTGAGGGTAGTTCGTCAGGTAACCCTCAGTAATTCGGCTCTTTTCATTTTCTCTATGTTATCTATGGATAAAGTTATCTTCTGGAATGCTCAAGGCGCATTAGGCCTTGTTTTTAATCGTTATTTCAAGTTGTTAGTTAGGTCTCAGAAACCATATGTTTTTGCTTCATGGAGCCGCGAGTGAGTGGACATGCGGCCGATGAGTTTATTCATCGCTCTGGGTATGATCAGTCTTACCGGGTTGAAGCCAATGGTTTTTCTGGTGGCATTTGGGTGCTTTGGAGGTCTTCTTTGAGTGTGAGTATTCTGGCTGTGTCGAACCAATTTTTACATGAAGTTTACTTGTACTCTATTTCGTCTCAGACCTTTTTCCTCATTGTGGTATATGCGAGCCCGACTCATGGGCGTCGGCGTTTACTTTGAGAGCAGCTCTCATCCAGAAAAGTGTTGGGGAACCCATGGTACGTGTTGGCAGTGTGGATCGAAGGATCATCTCAAGCGAGATTGTCCTCAGCTAGCTAGAGGTGGTCAAGCACCGGCACGAGTTGTCGAGTACCAGCGAGGCCATGGACGCGGCCGAGGGAACTTTCAGCCACGAAACGATGGCCAGAGGAATGTAGCACATGTTGTTGCAGTTCAGCCTGAGGGAGGCAGACCAGCGAGAGTGTATGCACACAGAGAGGGCAGGAACGACACTGATGTTATCGCAGGTAATTTCATGTTACAGTCTTTGACATTGCTTTCGTTGATTAATTCTGGCTCCACGCATTCTTATATTTTGAGTGAGCGTGCTAAGAGGTTGGATGTACCGTGTAAAATTCTTGATGTGGGTATGAGTGTGACTAGTTAGTTTGGCGAGACAGTTGTAGTCAGAAAGATGTATCGCAGATGTCCGTTGATGGTTCAGGGTCACGTATTTCCTGTTGACATGATGGAATTGTCGTTCTACGGGTTTGATGTGATTTTGGGAATGGATTGGTTGGTAGAGCACAAGGCAAAGGTAGATTTTGAGACTAAGCGAGTAAGTTTGAGGCTATCAGATGATTATGAAGTAGTAGTGGTTGGTGAGAATGTAAAATTCTTATCCAACATAGTTTCTACTTTAGAAGCTCAGAAGATGTTAGATCAAGGATGTCAAGCATACCTAGCTTATGTGATGAATCCGGATATAAGTAAGGTCTGACCAAAAGACATTAAAGCAGTTTGTGACTTTCCTGAGGTGTTTTCAAAAGAGTTGTCTGGTTTGACACCGGATAGATAAGTTGAGTTTGCTATTGAGTTGTATTCTGATCAGCTCCTGTATCGATTGCTTCGTATCGGATGACCCCGAAAGAGTTGAAAGAACTGAAGACTTAGCTTCAAGAATTATTAGATCATGGTTTTATCCGTCCGAGTATATCAACTTGGGGTGCACCAGTGTTGTTTGTCAAGAAGAAAGATGGAAGTATGAGTATGTGTATTGATTACCGTCAGTTGAATAAGTTAATTGTGAAGAATAAGTATCCGTTGCCAAGAATAGATGATTTGTTTGATCAGTTGCGGGATGCATCAGCGTTTTCGAAGATAGACTTGAGATCAGGGTACTATCAGTTGAAAGTGAAGGATCAAGACATACTGAAGACAGCTTTCCGTACATGGTATGACCATTATGAGTTTCTAGTAATGTCGTTTGGGTTGACTAATGCACCAGCCGCGATTATGGACATGATGAACCGTATGTTTCATGAGTTTCTAGATCAGTTTGTTGTAGTGTTTATTGATGATATATTGATTTATTTGCGCACCGAGGAAGACCATGATAGACATTTGCGACTTGTGTTGAAGACTTTGCTAGATAATCAATTGTATGCGAAATTGAGCAAATGCGAGTTTTGGATTAGAGATGTAGTCTTTCTAGGGCATGTTGTATCAACGGATGGCATTAGAGTTGATCCTAAGAAAGTGGAAATGATGTGAGCACGATTATGCCACCCAACGATGCAACTTCAACCTTGTATCAGGAAGCTGTTGTGAATTGGAAACAACCTAAGAAAGTTGATTTCTTCAACAACACCCTTGTATCAGGAAGCTGTTGTGAATTGGAAACAACCGAAGTCTGTGACTGAGGTTCGTAGTTTCCTAGGCTTAACAGGCTACTTTCGTCGATTTGTGGAAGGATTTTCTAGGATAGCTGCTCCATTGACGAAATTGTTACAAAAGGATGTTAGATATGAGTGGACAGAAGCGAGACAGATGGCTTTTGATCGTTTGAAAGATGCTTTGACTAGAGCACCTGTCTTAGTGTAACCGATAACGGGGAAGGATTATGTGATCTACAGTGATGCTTCGTATATAGGCCTAGGTTGTGTATTGATGCAAGATGGGAGAGTTATTGCTTATGCATCGAGACAGTTGAAGACTCATGAAAAGAACTACCCCACGCATGATATTGAATTAGTCGTTGTTGTGTTTGCTTTGAAAGTGTGGAGACACTATTTGTATGGTGAGAAATGCACAGTGTATACCGATCACAAGAGTCTGAAGTATTTGATGTCTCAGAAGGTTTTGAATATCCGATAGCGTAGATGGGTTGAGTTATTGAAGGACTATGATCTTAGTATTGAGTACCATCCAGGTAAAGCCAATGTGGTAGCTGACGCGTTGAGTAGGAAAGTGGCCATTGAGCTTCAGGCGATGTTTGCTAGGTTGAGCTTGTCGCATGATGGTGGATTGATCGTAGAGTTGCAAGTGAAACCATCTCTTGAACAATTGATCCGTGTAAAATAGTTGCAAGATAGTTCTTTGGCTTCACATGTTCAGGATATTGCGGAAGGTAGACCGACCGAGTACAGTTTCAGTAATGGTAATGTTCTGTGTTTCAAAGACAGAGTTGTTGTGCCTGAAGATGCTGATTTGAGACGCACCATTTTGAATGAAGCACATACTAGTCCATTTGATATGCATCCATGTAGCACGAAGATGTATCGAGATTTGAAGAATGATTATTTCTGGATTGGTTTGAGAAAGGATGTAGCTGAGTTTGTAAGTAAATATATGGTTTGTCAGCGAGTGAAGGCCGAACATCATTTTCTGTCAGGATTGTTACAGCCTTTACAGATTCCGGAATGGAAATGGGAGAGAATAACCATGGATTTTGTATCAGGTTTACCTTTGACTCCTTCGCGAAAGAATTCAGTTTGGGTGATAGTTGATCGACTCACCAAGTGTGCACATTTTCTAGTTGTTAACACGACTGATTCCTTGGATAAATTGGCTGATTTGTATATCCGCGAGATAGTGAGATTGCATGGTGTACCGAAATCGATTGTATCGGATAGAGATCCGAGGTTCACATCGAGGTTTTGGGATTGCTTGCATAGTGCTTTGGGTAGCCGATTGAATTTCAGTACCTCAGATCATCCTCAGTCAGATGGTCAGTCAGAGCGAGTGATACAAGTGCTTGAGGATATGTTGCGTTGTTGTATTATTGATTTTCAGGGTTCGTGGGAGAAACACCTACTGTTAGTTGAGTTTTCTTATAACAACATCTATCGTTCTAGTATTTAGATGGCACCGTTTGAGGCTTTGTATGGTAGGAGGTGTAGAACTCCTGTTTGTTAGGCAGAAGTTGGTCAGAAATTGGTATCATTACCTGCTATGCTTAAGGGCACTACTGAGAAGGTGAAATTGATATGTGATCGCTTGAAAGCAACAACCGATCGATAGAAATCTTATGCCGATTTGAAGCATCGTGAGATTGAGTGTGTCGTGGGTGAGAAAGTCTTTTTGAAAGTATCACCATGGAAGAAAGTGATGAGATTCGGTAAAAAGGGTAAATTGAGTCCGAGATTCATTGGTCCGTATGAGATCGTTGGACGAGTTGGCCCTGTGGCTTATAGATTGAGTTTGCCTCCGGAATTAGAGAAAATACATGATGTATTCCATGTTTCTATGCTTCGGAAGTACAGGTCAGATCCATCGCATGTAATGCCTGTTGAAGAAATTGAATTGAATCCAGATTTGTCGTACGATGAGGAACCGATTGAGATCTTAGCTACGGACAGCAAGGTTTTGCGTGGTAGATCTATTGAGCTGGTCAAAGTAAAGTGGTGACACCGAGGTGTTGAAGAAGCCACTTGGGAGAGGAAGGATTATATGAAGCGTCAGTTTCCGCATCTTTTTCCATCAGGTAAATTTTGAGGACGAAATTTCTTAAATGGGGGAGAGCTGTAACATCCTGGTTTAGGGTCTAGAAGATCCGATGAGGTTTCGAGGTCCGAAAGACCGATGTTGGGAGTTGTGAGTGAGTTCAGGGAAAGTGGTTCTCGAGTGTTGGGAAAAATATGAAATAGATCTCTAAAAAACTTAATAAATATGTTGAAGGTTTTGGTAAAAACAATTTTTGAAAAATGTTTTCCGAACCGTGACATTTTGGTTTAGTGACCAAATTGTAAAGTTTGCAAAATCTGTTTTAATGACCATTTTGTAAAAGAGTCAAAACATTGAATGTTTAAGGAGCTAAATTGGCTGGGTCAATATGGTTATTATCCCCTTTATTTTGACTATTCAAATATTTTAAAATAGATTTTATGATTAAATTAAAATAAGGTTTTATCTATTTTCTCATTTTACGTCAAAATTCATTTTCAAGCTTTCTCATCTTCTATCTTCAGCCAAACAGCCTTTGAGCTTAATTTTCTCAAGGTAAAAGTGTTTTCTTACTAATCCAATATTGCTAAATGGTTCTCCTACTTTGATTTCCTAAAACCCAAGCCTATTTCATTGTTTTTCTCAAGGAATTTTGCCAAACAAAGGGAAATAGCTAGCATTGGGGGTGAGCAACGAGATTCTCCTCTAATGTAAGGTTCTTTAATGAAATTCCCATGCTTTGATTCTTTTAAATGCTAAGGTTTTGTTTTCTTGTCTTAATCCTAATGAAATTTGGCTAAAATCGATGAAAATGAGCTTTCGGTAAGATTTTCGAATAGGATCTATTATTGTCGGGTTTGATGATGATATTACCTTTGTTTTGATGTGGTTTTTGAGTTGAGATGTTGGGAATCCCGAAATTGGGTTGGGTGTTGAATTTTGAGGTATGCAAAAAGTGAGTTTTGGGTGGATTTTGAGATGAATCGATAGCTGGTGTTAATCTGATGTTAGGTTGATGTTTTTAGATGTTTATATATGTGTTTTGCTGGAGATTGTCTGAATTGGGTTTTTCGATGTTTACAGCTTGTACCAGAATTGTTCGATAGGTGTTTTGATTGAGTATTTGAATCTCTGCTTTCCAGCAAGTTAGAGTGTTGAAAATATCTCTAAATCCTTTGTTTTGGGTTGGTTAGAGGCATGGATTGAAGATCCAGATTTGTTGGACTCAATTGTGGGCGAACAGGAAAGCTAGAAAGGGGTTTCGACTTGATTTTGGTAATCGCTGGTGAGTGGAAATGATTTTAATGTTTTATCAAGGTTGAAGAAGTGTTTTAAGGGATTGGGTTGAGCTGTTAGGCCAATCCAAGCTCAAGAGTAATTTTTGTGTTGTTTTGGATTTTTCGCCATTTTACATTTGATCTTGTTTGATCATGAGCATACTTTTCTAAATGATGTTTATTCTGTTGTTATGCATTAAACGCATGATGTTCTGTCCCATGAGAATGCAATGTGTTTTAGTAAGATGTTGGTTGAGTTCATGCTATGCTTGAGCTTGTGATTATGACTTTTGGGATGTGTTAGGGAGGTGTTTATCCCCGGTGAAAATATGTGGATTGTGATGTTGCGATGAGTATATTGACACATAGGTTATATCAGATAGATTGATCGATCAATAAGATGTGAAGTGCACTATAATTATAAAATTCGCGCGTGAGAAATTCTTCGGTTTCATAATAGGGGTTGTGCTATTGTGATGCGAGTGGTAAGGGTTGTGCTATCACCAACGGGCAATGCGGGTAGTGGCATCTCGGCCGAAGTGTGTTTGTGGTGAGCGTTGTTTCACCATGTGATTTGATGGGGGTTGTGCCATCAAGGTGTCCACTTATCCGAGCAACGTGTCAATGATGCCGATATACTCATTCGCTATGGTTTCGTATGAGCTTGGTAAACTCATACGGTTATGTATTTGTGCTTGAAGCATGTGAAATATTTATGAAGCTGGTAGGCTTGGTTTGCATATATGGTTCATATATAGTTTATGCATGGTTGATGCATGTTTAGTGCCTATGGTATGTTTTGTTGCATTTGCTTAAACTTGTTTCAAGTTAGCATGTTGAAAAGGAAATGGTTTCAGAAATGATTTGTGAAAGTGGTTTTCAAGAAATGGTTTTGGTTTCCAAATGAGGATTGTTTTCAAAACTGCATTGTTGTAGTTTGGTTTTGAGCTCCGCTCACTAAGCTTTATAGCTTACGTTCTCTTTTCCAACAATACAGATCCGTAGATCTTTTGGGAGGCAACGATGCAAGGGAGGTGATCTAAGTGTCTGTCTCTAGCTCAAGTATGACCTTGCTTAGATAATAGTGTGTGTGGCAATGAGGGTGAACCTTGTTTTTGTTGTTATGAGTGTTTATAAACTCCTTGTGTTAAGAGCATGTTGGCTGCCCTTGTTGGCTTGTTTATACCTTGTTTATATTTGTTGGATCTTGAAGTATTTCCTTTTTAATCGTATGTGGAGCATGCTTTTGTTTCTCTTGTTCTTGGACTTGTGTAATGGCTGGTTGTGGTGAATGCATGATGGTCTTGATGTTTCTTTGATGTATGTGAGGATTGGAACCAAGGAAAACAACCTTGGAGATGCTTGTGCTGTATTTTTGCTGTTACTGTAGCAGGGCGTTTCGAAACGGGCACTAACGTTTCGAAACGACCCTTATTATAGCCTTGGCGTTCTGGAACACGTATCGAAACGGGCTAAGTAGGGCCGGAACGGGTCCAAGCCGTTTCGGAACGTTTGCTCACTGTGAAGCTCTGTTCCGATACGGCCTTATGCGTTCCGAAATAGGAGCCGTTGGAGGTTGGTTAAAGGCATCTTTAAAGTTATTTTTCTTGTGTTTTGGTCCTAGTTGGCGTTGTTTTCAATTGTGGATGTTTTGTGCATGTTTTATGTTGCATTTCATCATGGAAGCATGAAATGAGTTTAATTATACAAAGATCACCTTAATTGCATCTTAGGTCCCTATATTATGCTAGTTTTGCATTTTGGTCCTTGGTTGCTCTTTTGTTCGAATCGGTGCTCCTTTTGTTGTTCTTTCTTCCGTTACGTGTTCTTAAACATAAGGTTAATTCGAGCATCTAGAAAAGATATTAATCAACGCGTTTGAGGTTGCTAGTTGGAGGGAAATCTTCGGATTTTTCTTCGATTAGTCTCGTGTAGCCCACTCGATACGGTCTGGTGGCTAGGCCGGGTCGAGGGGGTTACACCTGCTCACTTTTAAAAACTCACCTTCAGTAGAGTATTTATATTTCTCTGAGTCAGGGGTATTTAAAGGAAATAAGATTCATTTTCAGATAATGGTATTTGTTGTACGTCACTAAGGGTTTTGACAATATCATCAAACATCTTGACTTTAATGATATAGAATCTAACAATCCTACTTGATATTTTTCATTACTATAACACTTGTAGAAACACCATAAGAAGTTGTAAACTACTTTCGATTGAGGCACTTATAAAAGGTGCAAGTGGAGTTGTGGACCCAATCCGCGCTCATTCTTGAGTTGTTGTCAAAAACAACTAAAAGTTTTCTATCAAAACATTCCTCCGCTATATTGGCTTCACCAGCTTCTCTGGGATTTTAATTTCTAGCTTCCCTCTTGATTATATTCTACAACTTGTAGCACTTTAATTTAATGTGTCTTCTCTTTTTGTGGAAATTACAAATCTTATTCGGTTTCAGAATTTTGATATGGCTCCATTATTTCTTCTGAAATTACGATTTTCTTTTCTTCCGCGAATACTATCAGTCAATCGATGAGCAACTAGACTACGCTTTTAGCTCGAATCGAAGTAGGAGATGTTTCATCTTATCATTTGAGTGTAGGTTATTATACACATTTTTAAGAGTAAATGTTTCATGACTGTACAATATGATGTCTCTGAAGGACGAGTAAGAAGAAGGAGAAAACCTGAGAATCAATCCTAACTCTTCTTCGTCGTACTTTACTTCCATGGTCTCTAGGCAGAGACAATTTCCTTGAATGCAGTCAGGTGATCTTCAAGAGATGTACTTTTGGTCAACTTGTGTGAGTAGAGACATTGCTTTAGGTACAACTTGTTTGTCAACATTTTCTTCATACATAGCTGTTCCAACTTCACCTTAAAAGAAACAATTATCTTCTCTTTCATCACATCCTGCAAATTATAATTTTATAAGTATAAATGGATTTGAGATACAACTTTCTGATCCTTACATCGTTTTCTTGCATCTAAAATTCTGATGACATATTATCAAACCCTTCCAACGCATCGTCTAAATCCAACTATGCAAGGACATGTCGAATCTTTACCTACCATAATGAGAACTTGGTGTTGCGTTCCAACAGAGGAATATCAGACTTCATTGTGCCATTATCATAATCAAGACGGGCAACCTGTAACACCCAAAAAATAAGGTTAGATGTTTAAAGGTTCAATCGGGTTTGGTTCGAACTGGATTAGCCGGATCTAGTAGTTTTGGGGGATTTAATATTTTGAAATTATAAATGATGGAGATTTAAATGAGTTATGGGTTTTAAAAGGGTTTATAAATATTATCAAGTGTTTTGATAATTTTAATTGGAGGTTAATTAGTTGTGATTAAGTGACATTGGGTTTTAGTGATCAAATTGTAAAGATTGCAAAACTGTTTTTAATGATTATTTTGTAAATGGGCTAATACTAAGAATCCTTAGAGAGGTATATTTTCCAAATGTTTTAATTATAAAATAACCCACCTTAATTGAGTAAGAATTGACAGTTAATTGATTTCTAAATCATTTTCATATTGTTTAGATTTTCCCTCATTTTCTCTCCCTATTTTCTATCACTTTCCATTTCAACTTCCAAACAAGATTCTCTAAAACTCCTTGCTGATTTTCAATGGATAATCCATCATTTGATTTCACTTTGGTTCTTAATAAAACCTCACAAGATTTTCTCAAGGATTTCATCAATTTCACAAGTTGGATTTCAAGAAAAATCTTACGTCAATTTTGGTGGGAGCTTATTCAAAGGTGAATTTCTTTTCCTCTCTTAAAATTGGGGTTCTTTATTGATATTCCCTTGTATTTGGTTGTTGTTAGATTAATTTTAACATATCTTTGCAATGGATTTCAAGATTTATGAATTAAATGGTGATTTTAATGTCTTGCTTAATGATTTTAATGTCTTGATGGAACCTGGAGATTTTAATTGAGTAATTTCATGTTTTGATAAGGTAATTGTAGAACTAGTGTTTTGATATAATAATTGAAAAATGTTTTGGACTAATTTGAAAAGAATTTAAAATTTGTTTTTAAGTCCAAACAACTTGAATATATGTTTGAGGTATTTTAAAAGGCTTTTGGCTATGTTCTTCATGCTTTAAACCAACCAAACTTGTGTTTTCAAAGTTCCCGTACCGATACGGTCTAACCCATATCGATACCTTTTCTGCCCAGTTTGGTTACTGCCAAAACCCGTATCGAAACAAGCTTGGCCGTTTCGATACGGAGAGGGGTCATTTCGATATGCCTGGTAAGCGTACCGATCCCCATTTAACAACCATAACGATCATATTTCCCAACGGTCTTTTAAACGTCATACCGTACCGATACGCCCTCAAGCGTATCGATACGCCTAGGCTGGCAAAAGCCCAACGGCTAGTTTTTGATGAAGGCCTTACCGATACGGGTCCATGCGTATCGATACGGAAGGCTACAAAACAACATTAATGAAGGGAAATAAAGTCCTCAACGGCTCCAATTCATCCCCAACGGCTACAAACTCATTAAGGAGTATAAAAGGGACCTCCAATCATCAAGTAATGGTTAATGCTTCAATTGTCAATCAACAAATGATCAAGAATTGTTTTTGTACTTAAATTTTCATTTCTTTGTATAGACAAACACTAGTGAGCCAAAATTCTCAAATTTTCTCAAGTGTTTTAGGTTTTGGGTGAGAGCTAAATTGTGCAAACAAATGCCTATTAGAGGGATTTAAGTTTGCTTATTTTTTCTCTTGTAAAAAGGGTTTGATCAAGGCTTTGGGTAGAAAGCTTGATCAGTGTATAAGGGTTTCCTCCTAAGCCTAGAAAAGGGGACGAATCAATAGTGGATTGATTGGAAATCCTTAGTGGGAAGCTAAGGTAGTGGATTTAGACCTTGGTTAGAAGGTTGAACCACTATAAATCATTGTGTCAATTATCTTTTAAGCTTCCACACCATATCCACCCAAAATTCCACTTCTCCGCCACTTGGCGAGTAAGAACGGTTGAAAGAATCGAGCACCCCAAAACTCAACAATTGGTATCAGAGCGTGGCTCAATCAAAGAGGATTAACATCCTATTGAGAAGATCCGGCAAGCTCAATCATCATTTCACACAACCGGCTCAATGGCGCAATCCATCGACAAACCGCCCTTCTTCAACGGAACTTACTATGCCCATTGGAAGACAAAGATGAAGTTCTTCATTAAGTCAAGAGACTACACGCTATGGGACATAGTTGAAGATGGTTCGTTCGTGCCTCAACGAAGCAAAGCGGAATGGAGTGCTGAAGATCGCAAGAAGATGGTTGAAGACCTTGAAGCTTGATGAACTCATGGGGTCACTCCTTACTCATCAAATCATGAAAAAGAACAAAGAAGGTGAGAAGAAGAGGGAAGAAATTAGAGCTATGGGAGAGAAGAAGCTCAAGGGGCTTGGTATCAACACCAATGGCATTGCTCTCAAATCCTCCACTTACCATCATGTTGATTCAAGTGAAGAGGAGGTTGGAGAAGAAGAGATAGTTCATCTCTTCAAGAAGTGTGCCCCGTTCATGAAGAAAGCCTTGGGAGAGCTTGAACGAGAATCCATGAAAAAGAAGAGGGCAAGCACTTCAAGCCATAAGAAGAAGGCATATGTGGCTACTTGGAGTGATAAGGACTCTACCGACGATGAACAAGCCAACCTTTGCCTTATGGCCATCGAAGAAGATTCAAGGGTAACTTCTAATTCATCTACTTAAAGTTCTTACTCTTTTGATGAATTACAAGATGCCTACGATGATTTGGTTTTAGAGTTTAAAAATCACATTTTGAAAAACAATAAATTGATTTCAAAGTTAAAATTCAAAATGATTTGATTTCTAAAACCAAACTTGAACTTGAAGCAAAACTCGAAGAGTTTCAACAAAAATGTTTTGATTTACAAAATTTGCTTCATAAAGTTCAAGAAGAAAAAAATTTGATTTCCAAAGAGCTAGAAAAGAAAAACAATTTTGGAAAATCAAATTTTTATGTAAGACAATCTAGTGCCCCTAGATTTGTAAAAGGAAAATGTTTTAGAAGTATTTGGGTCCCAAAAGGACTTAGTACATCAATTAAAAAGGATGAAATAGAAAAATGGATTCTTAAGGGGACTAAAGTTTGTGCTACTAACGTCTATGGATCCAAAGCAATTTGGATACCAAAAATTAATTGATTGTCTTTTGCTAGGTGTGATGTAGAGTGATCAACAAGTCAAACTTTGAGGGGGAGCTCCATGCACACAAGGAAGAACACTTGAAGAAGGAAGGCTTCACATCCTCCCTTGAGTTCAAGTGTGGTAAAATCTAGTTGTTTTTGTTTTTATTTGATTTATTTGTTCATTCAACTAGATGATCATATATGTTGGATTAACACTTTAATGATGCTTTGAGTAAGGGGGAGCCATTTTAAAACCAAATTCTTATTTTTGTCAATTTTTTTACCTCTATTGTTATTTTGAACTTGAAAGTGTTTAAACTCTTTTTGATATAACAAAAAGGGGGAGAAATGTGTTGGTTTGAAAAATTAAATTTTCAAATGAGTAAGGGGGAGCTTAAATTGATTTCAAATTTTAATCTCTTATTCACAATTTTAAACTTAAAGAGGGAGAATCCCAAACAATTTTTCAAGTTGGTTTTATTATATCAAAAAGGGGAAGATTGTAGAACTAGTGTTTTGATATAATAATTGAAAAATGTTTTGGACTAATTTGAAAAGAATTTAAAACTTGTTTTTAAGTCCAAACAACTTGAATATATGTTTGAGGTATTTTAAAAGGCTTTTGGCTATGTTCTTCATGCTTTAAAACAACCAAACTTGTGTTTTCAAAGTGCCCGTACCGATACGGTCCAACCAGTATCGATACCTTTTCTGCCCAGTTTGGTTACTGCCAAAACCCGTATCGAAACAGGCTTGACCGTTTCGATACGGAGAGGGGTCATTTCAATATGCCTGGTAAGCGTACCGATCCCCATTTAACAATCCCAACGGTCATATTTCCCAATGGTATTTTAAACGTCATATCGTATGGATACGCCCTCAAGCGTATTGATATGCCCTCAAGCGTATCGATACGCCTAGGCTGGCAAGAGCCCAACGGCTAGTTTTTTATGAAGGTCGTACCGATACGGGTCCATGCGTATCGATACAGAAGGCTGCAAAACAACATTAATGAAGGGAAATAAAGTCCTCAACGGCTCCAATTCATCCCCAACGGCTAGTAACGGCTACAAACTCATTAAGGAGTATAAAAGGGACCTCCAAGCATCAAGTAATGGTTAATGCTTCAATTTTCAATCAACAAATGATCAAGAATTGTCTTTGTACTTAAATTGTCATTTCTTTGTATAGACTAACACTAGTGAGCCAAAATTTTCAAATTTGCTCAAGTGTTTTAGGTTTTAGGTTTTGGGTGAGAGCTAAATTGTGCAAACAAATGCCTATTAGAGGGATTTATGTTTGCTTATCTTTTCTCTTGTAAAGAGGGTTTGATCAAGGCTTTGGGTAGAAAGCTTGATCGGTGTATAAGGGTTTCCTCCTAAGCCTAGAAAAGGGGAAGAATCAATAGTGGATTGATTGGAAATCCTTAGTGGGAAGCTAAGGTAGTGAATGTAGACCTTGGTTAAAAGGTTGAACCACTATAAATCATTGTGTCAATTATCTTTTAAGCTTCCACACCACATCCACCCAAAATTCCACTTCTCAACCACTTGGCGAGCAAGAATGGTTGAAGGAATCGAGCACCCTAAAACTCAACAGTAATTATAGTGTGAAATGAGAAAATGGAAATAATTCCCGAAACTATTTGATTGGCTAATTTTTTGATAGGTTTTTTGTGGTTTTTGGGCTGTTCTACGTGTTTTTGAGTTGGTGGAGGTGTAAGGATGTTTAGAAGGCGTTTGTGGATATGTTTTGATGTGGATTGGTTGTTAGAATCGCTGGTTTGAGGTTGAGAGTTGATAGGGCAAAAATTGATGCTGTTTTCGGTGGTATCGGCTAGTTTTTGGAAGATTGATGTTAAGGATGCAGGGGATCATTGTTTAGCAATGATTTGAATGCATAATGATGCATTTTCCTCTGGTTTTATGTGGTTAAAACAAGGGGCGGTCAAGGCAAGGTTTCCTAGTTGCGCATGTTGCTTACCGGAGGCTCAATTTGCATCAATGAGCAAGGCGAGGCGTATCAGTGGGTGTTTAAGCGTGTTGAGCTCTTAAAGGTTTGATCGATGGATCATGGGGTTTAGTTATAGCCTAAAAAGCTTAACTAAAATCAAGCATAAGTTTTCATTATTTCACTTTTGATACCGGTTTGATATGAGACTTGGTTTTCATGTTTTGGTTTAAAAGAATGGATTGATTTACTTACTGTTTTATGCATCTTTTAAATGATATACAATGATTTATCATGTATATGAATGCTTGAGAGCATTGAGAAATTATTCCTAAATGGAATGTGTTGTTGCCTTGGGCAATGAGTTTTGCATATGGAAAATGGTTTGATAAATGCATATGGAATAACAATAAGTAAATGTATTTGGAAATGATATATATTGGCTTTGTGACGTGTGAGAAAGTTTCGGATATAGTTGGCTAGCCATAGGATTAGAGTGCACTATAAAATGTAAAATCGATCGTGTGAAATTCTTCAGTTACACAATAGGGGTAGTGCTATTGTGAAGTGATAAGGGTAGTGCTATCACAACGGGATATGGGTAGTTTTATTTCAGTCGAAGTGAGTTATGGTAGAGGTAGTACCGCCATGAGACTTGATGGGGGTAGTGCCATCAAAGGAATTCATGTATCTGAACATGTATGGATAAGGGTAGTGCTACCCATGGATTGTGGTAAGTCTATCTGGGTCACTATAATTGTCAATATATGAGAATATTTGTGATAAATGCGATTTTAAATAAGTTTGATGCATATAGATGTTATGCATGATTTGATGTGGAAACAATTGTAAAAATGCTTGGGTAGTTAAGCATGATTTGAAAGCAAAATGGCTTATGGTTTTCAAATGGTTTTACAAATGCATCAATGTTTTGTTTAAGAGCATCCTCACTAAGCATTTGTGCTTGCGCTCTCTTTTTTTATTGATGCAGAGCAATAGAGTTGGAGGACAACGATGGTTTGACGAGGAAGGTCCAAGATCAAGACTTTTACTTGAGTATGAAACTTGATTTTAAATTCGGTTAATAAGGCAATGTGTTACCATATTTTGAGGATTTTGTAATTTTTGGATTTTGGATGTTTTGTGGAGGTTTATATGATGTGGTAGATGGTTTTCATGTTTGTGGTTTGAGGCATGGTTGTTGATGACATGCTAGTATGAGTTCATGATTTATGATTTCCCATGGATGCCTTTTGGTTGAATATGCCTATATTTTTTTATTTTGGTGATTTTAGTATGTTTAAAATGATGCTAATAGGCTATTGATGCTATGCTTATGTTTAGATATACATTAAGACTCATTTGAATGTTGGAATGGATGATTTCTAGGAAGTATGCCTATAGTATTATGATTGGAGAAATTTAGTCTTGAAATGATCATGGTCTCTAGTATTATGATACACGGGGCCCTGTATCGGTATGAGTAAGCAAATTCTGGGCTCAAGGATCGGTACGTGAAGGGTTGTATCGGTACAGGGTATGGGAAAATAAAAGGGGTACCGATACACGTGCAAGTGTATCGGTACGATCTTTAGTTACTAGAAATTGAATTTTGTAATCTTGAGCCCGTGTACTGATATGCCACAAGCTGTACTGATACGACCCTCTCTGTATAAAGCCTGTGTAGAACTAAGTGTTTTGATATAATATTTGAAAAAAAATTTGGTCTAAATTGAAAAGAATTTAAAATATGTTTTTAGTCAACAACAACTTGAAAATATATTTAAGGGTTTTACAAGGCTTTGGAATGATTTAAAGTACATTTAAAGTAGTCAAAACCAAGCTTTTCAAGTGCCTGTACCAATACGGTCTTGGACCGTACCGATACGCCTTAGGGTTTCAACTACGTGATTTTTCCAGTAGCCAAAACTCGTACCGATACGCTTAGCCGTATCGATACGGTGTGTTTTGAAATAGCCCAACGGCTAGTCGCGTACCGATACGGGTGTATCGCGTACCGATACGCCTAACTACCCCAACGATCTTTTAATTGCAGGACCGTACCGATACGCTAGGTAAGCCTATCGATACGCATCAGCTGAAGAAGCCCACCGGCTAATTCCTTATCGGGACCGTATAGATACGGTTTGAAGGATATCGATACGCCAAGCTGTAGAACTGCATTTATGGTGGGAAATAAAGGCTCCAACGGCTCCAATTCAATCCCAACGGCTAGTAACGGCTACAAACTCATTGTGAAACCAATATTTTAATTTTGATATAACTAAAAACCTAAGGACTAAATTGAAAATGTCAAAACGAATTTTTAAGTCCTCAAAACATCCCCATGTGATTTTAAGATTATGCCAAAGTTAAAAACAAAGTTTTCAAATATTTTTCTAAGTGTTTAAAGCCGAAACAGTGATTTTCAAGTCCCTATTTCGAAACGGCCTAAGGCGTTTCGAAACGTTTTCATCACCGCCAACCCCTATTCCGAAACACGTATCGAAATGGCTTTAGAACACTTGAACCCGTATCGAAACGACTTCATGCGTTTCGAAACTGTTCTTCATTTTTGACTTGAAAACTATAACGATTGTAATATTTTTTAACTAATTTTTCAAAGATTAATAGGGTGTTTCGAAACGGGCTCAACAAGTTTCGAAACAACCCTTTACAGTAGCAAAACTGTTTCGAAACGAGTCCAAACGTTTCGAAACTGTTCTTCATCTTGATTTGAAAATATGACCGTTACAATATTTTTAACTGATTTTCTGAAAACCGTTAGGGTGTTCCGAAATGGGCTCAAGCTGTTTCGAAACAACCCTTGACAGTGGCAAAAGTGTTTCGAAACGGCTCCTAGCGTTTCGAAACGGGCTCTTAAATGCACCCCAACGGCTCTTTCTATTTTAGTCCGTTTCGAAACAGGTACCCCGCGTTCCGAAACGGGTTGTTGCAGACTGCATTTATGGAGGTGAGATAACATCCCAACGGCTCTATTGATGAATGCAACAACCACAACGGCTAGAAATCAATGAGAAGGTATAAAAGGGACCTCAAAAAGCTCCAGCAACAACTATTGATCCAAAAGCAAACATCCAAACATCAAATCCAAGCATTTGTGCTAAATTCCCAAAATTGTCTAGAAACCCCAATTGTAATTTTAATTCTTATCTTTTTCAATTGGGTTGAGTGCTTGTAATTGGGCTACAATTTGTATTGAGAGATACTATCTTAGCCATCAAATTCTTTGTTACCTTTGTGTGAGGATTGGGTTAAATTTTGGGTAGAAAATTTAACCGGCATTGTAAGGGTTGCCTCCTTAGCCTAGAAAAGGGGAAGAGCAATTAGTGGAATTGTTGCAAATCCTTAGTGAAGCTAAGGTAGTGGATGTAGAGTTCATTTGGAACTTGAACCACTCTAAAATTCCTTGTCCAATTTTTTAATTTGCAATTTCCACCACCTAAACCTTTAAAAATCCAATTCACCCCCCTCTTGGTTCATATCGATCTTTTGATCAACTCAACAATTGGTATCAGAGCCTACCTCTTTGAGGATTAACAACCACAAGAGGAGTTCCTAGGAAGAGTGTGATCATCAAATATCAAGAGATGGCTTCAACCTCTGGTTCGGGCATGTACGAGTCTCAATCCACTACAAAGCCTCCATTCTTCAATGGTGACAACTATTCTTTTTGGAAGAATAGAATGCGTCTATTCATCAAGTCCAATGACTACTTACTGTGGAATGTCATTGAAGATGGCCCTTATATTCCATTTAAGCAAGATGGTGAAGGCAAGATGGTCTTGAAGAAAAAGATGGAGATGAGTGAAGAAGAAAGGAAAAAGATTCAAGTAAATGACAAAGCTCTCCACATGCTCTTTTGTTCATTCGGTCCGGACATCTATTCTAAGGTTTCATCCATCGAGAGTGCCAAAGAAGTGTGGGACACTCTTGAGACTACCTACGAGGGTACCAACGATGTTAAAGAAACTAAGATTGGAATTCTCAATCTTAGTTATGAGAATTTCAAGATGGAGCCCGATGAGACGGTGTCCAAGATGTTTGATCGGTTCTCCACTATTGTCAATGGGCTCAAGGGTTTTGGAGAAATCATACCGGAAGACAAGCTTGTCCGGAAGCTACTCTATTCACTTCCCGAATCATGGGATGGGAAGAGAACCGCCATCATAGAAGCTAAGAATTTGAAGACTTTAAAGCTTGATGAGCTTGTGGGTTCTCTCCTCACACATGGGATTATGAAGCAAGGAAGGGAAGAAGAGAAGAAGAAAGAAGAGAAGAAAGTAGAAAAGCTAGAGGTTGAAAAGAAGAAGAAGATGGGAATAGCTCTCAAAGCTTCACTACTTGAGAAGAGCTCTTCTAGTGAGGAGGATGAGCTAGAAGAATTGGCTATAATAGCCAAGCGATTCTCACGCTTTATGAGGTCCAACCGGGGAAGAAAAATTCAAAGGAAGATGGACTTCAAAGGAAAGAACAAAGAGGAAGCAAGGGATCAAATCATTTGCTTCGAGTGCAATAAACCCGGCCACATACGTTCGGAGTGCCCTCAACTCAAGAAGAAGGGCTTTGAGAAGAAGAAGAAGCTCAAAGCCAAGCTTGCTACTTGGAGTGATGAGGAGTCATCGGAGGATGACGAACAAGAAGTGGCCAACCTTTGCCTCATGGCACTTGAGGAAGATTCCTCTATGGTAACCTCAAACTCATCAACTTTAGATTTTACATATGATGAATTGAATGATGCATATGATGAGTTACAAGAGGTCTATGATGAATTAGTTGAGAAATATAAGGAGTCGGTCATTAGGAATAAGAAAATCATTTTTGAACTAAATGAGAAAAATGACTCACTCTCTCAAGCTAATTCAAAATTTGAGAAAAAGATATTAGGGTTGAAAGATGAACTAAAATTTTTTCAGGATGAAAATGTTGACCTTAATAATCTTTTGTCTCAATGTAATAGTGAACACCAAAAGGTGTTGAATGAGCTAAATGAGCTCAAAAAGTCTTTTAAAAATGTTGGTAGTGTCAAGCATGAGATAGGTGAATCTTCAAGAACAAACCAACCTAAGAAAAAGACTAACTACTACAAACAAGGTAGCTTTCCTAGACATAGTAGAAATAAAAGAATTAGAAGTGTATGGGTTCCTAAGGAACTTGTAAAATCTAATAATATTATTGCTATGTCATCTTGGATCCCTAAGGGAACCAAGGTTTTGGGAGCTAACACTCATGGACCCAAAATGATTTGGGTACCAAAAACAAAAGCTTAATATCTTTGTTTGTAGGGGGAGCATTGCTACAAGGCCAAAGCACAAAGTCAAAACTCATGGTACCTTGATAGTGGATGCTCAAGGCATATGACCGGAGACAAGAGTAGATTCATGGATCTAAAGCCAAAAAGTGGAGGAGTAGTGACATTTGGTGACAACTCCAAAGGCCACATTAAAGGTATTGGCTCCATAGGTAATCACTCTACTATTCTCATTGAAAATGTCTTGTATGTCGATGGTCTTAAACACAATTTTTTGAGCATAAGTCAATTGTGTGATAAAGGATTTAATGTTTTATTTGATAAAAAATGGATGTAAAATTATAGACATTAAATCTAATAATATTATGCTCATAGGTCATCGCATAGGGAACATATACATGGTGCATCTAGATGACATTCATACATCTCATGCATGCTTAGTTGCACAAAATGAAAATGATGCATGGTTGTGGCATAGGAAACTAGGACATGCTAGCATAAGTGTTTTAGAAAAACTAGTCTCCCTTAATCTAGTTAGAGGTTTACCCAAGATAAAATTTTCAAATGATAAAATTTGTGATGCATGCTCTAAGGGTAAACAACATAAGTCTTCCTTTAAATCCATTAATGATGTTTCTACTAGTAGATGTTTACAACTTATCCATATGGATTTATTTGGGCCAATTAGGACTATGAGCTTGGGTGGTAAGTCTTATGCTCTTGTACTTGTTGATGATTTTTCTAGATTTACTTGGGTTCTATTTTTAAGTACTAAAGATGAGGCTTTGGAAAAATTCATCACATTTTCAAAACTAACCCAAAATGATCTTGAACTTAAAATTTCACATATTAGAAGTGATCATGGAACCGAGTTTCAAAATTTAGGGTTTGAAGATTTTTTAAATGAAAATGGTATTAGCCATAATTTTTCGGCTCCTCGAACTCCTCAACAAAATGGGGTAGTTGAGAGGAAAAATAGAACTTTGCAAGAAATGGCTAGAACTATGCTTTGTGAAAACAATTTACCTAAATATTTTTGGGCGGAAGCCACAAACACCGCTTGCTATATTGTAAATCGAGTAATGATTAGGCCAATTTTAAAGAAAACACCTTATGAGATTTTAAAATCTAAAAAGCCTAACATTAGCTATTTTCACCCTTTTGGTTGCAAGTGTTTTATTTTAAATAATGGAAAAGAAAACTTAGGTAAATTTGATGCAAAAAGTGATGAAGCTATTTTCATAGGTTACTCTTTAACCTCTAAAGCCTATCGAGTATTTAACAAAAGAACTTTAGTAGTAGAAGAATCTATTCATGTTGTATTCGATGATAATCTCCTTCTTAGGAAGGATTCTTGTGATGCTGATGATGTAGGAATCATAAATGCCTTTGATGGAGGACAAACTTCAAAGGAGGATGAGATTCCAACAAAAGAAGAGGACACACAAGATCCACCTCTTGAAGCCTTGAAGGACTTGGCTCTTGAGGAAAAGGAAGTGAGCTACCCAAGGGAGTTGAACTATGTCAAAGATGGTGAAATCTTGGGTGATCCATCCAAGGGGGTAACCACTCGATCTTCTCTTAGATTAATGAATCATGTTGCATTTATCTCATGCATAGAGCCTAAGAATATAAAAGAAGCATTGAAAGATGACTTTTGGATTATGGCTATGCAAGAAGAGTTAAATCAATTTGAGAGAAGTAACGTTTGGACATTAGTTGATAGGCCTAGTAATCAATCTACCATAGGAACTAAATGGGTCTTTAGGAACAAGCTAGACGAGAGTGGTAACATTGTGAGAAATAAAGCTAGACTTGTAGCACAAGGTTACACTCAAGAAGAGGGAATAGATTTAGATGAAACATATGCACCCGTAGCTAGAATGGAAGCCATTAGGATGTTGCTTGCATATGCATGTTATCATAATTTCAAGCTTTTTCAAATGGATGTTAAAAGCGCGTTTTTAAATGGTTTTATAAATGAAGAAGTGTATGTGGAACAACCACCGGGTTTTGAAGACTCAAAATTTCCAAATCATGTTTTCAAACTCACCAAAGCTCTTTATTGTTTAAAACAAGCTCCTAGAGCTTGGTATGAAAGACTTTCAAACTTTTTAATTGAAAAAGGATTTGAAAAAGGTAAGGTGGGCACTACACTTTTTATAAAAATGTATAAAAATGACATCTTAGTAGTTCAAATTTATGTTGATGATATTATTTTTGGTTCTACTAATGAATGTCATTGTCAAGAGTTTGCTAAGTTAATGCAAGGTGAATTCGAGATGAGCATGATGGGGGAGCTCTCATTCTTTTTGGGACTCCAAATCAAGCAAAAGAAGGATGACACCTTCATCAATCAAGCAAAGTACATAAAGGACATGCTTAAGAAGTTTGGCTTGGAGAATGCAAAGCCTCAAGCCACACCTATGAGCTCATCTACAAAGCTTGACAAAGATGAAGGAGGTAAGTGTGTTGACTCTAAGCTTTATCGTTCTATGATTGGATCATTGCTTTACCTTACCGCAAGTAGACCAGATATCTTGTTTAGTGTTTGCTTGTGTGCTAGGTTTCAAGCTAGTCCTAGAGAGTCTCACCTTATAGCCGTTAAAAGAATCTTTAGGTACCTTAGAGATACTCCTTGTTTAGGTCTTTGGTACCCTAGAGACTCTACCTTCAACCTTCATGCTTATTCGGATGCGGATTATGGGGGTTGCAAAATCGATAGGAAAAGTACTTCGGGAACTTGTCAATTCCTAGGTAGTATGCTCATATCTTGGTTCTCTAAGAAACAAAATAGTGTAGCCTTATCTACCACCGAAGCCGAGTACATATCCATAGGGAGTTGTTGTGCTCAAGTCCTTTGGATGAAGCAACAACTCTTAGATTATGGAATTAAAATTGAAACCATACCCCTAAAATGTGGCAACACTAGTGCAATATGTCTAACAAAAAATCCCATCCAACACTCTAGAACCAAACACATAGAAATAAGGCATCATTTCATTAGAGATCATGTCCTTAAAGAATATGTGGTTATAGAGTATGTAGACACCTTAAATCAATTAGCGAACATATTTACAAAACCTTTAGACAAAGAGCGTTTTTGGTCCCTTAGGAGAGAGTTAGGTCTAGCTAGCCTATCTTGACCTATTAGGACCTCTTTTGTGCTTAAACTTGCTTGATCTTGTGAAATGCCATGTTTATGTGTTTAGACTCCTAATTTCATCCATTCTTATAGCTAGGGGGAGTATGTTAATGTTTACATATGTTTTTCCTGCTCATTCATATCATTTATGCATGTTAGGCCTAAGAAAAAATCATTTTTCTGCACTTTTAGAGCCTCATCTGCACTTCCAGGCCCAGGTGTATCGAAACAGGTGAACCTGTTTCGATACGGATACCTTAAATTCATGTCTGAGAGAAGGGCGTTTCGAAACGCCTCCAAAGTGTTTCAAAACGTTTTTGCTACTACCAAGGGGTGTATCGAAACGTGTTTCGATACGGGTCAAACAGGGCTTCAATACGGTCAACACCGTATCGAAACGGTCAGTTGATGGTCTCAAAACGGTCAAACCCTAGTGCTCTCGTTTCGTAACGGTCTAGAACGTTCCGAAACGGTATCGCAAATAGCTTTATTTAGGGCTTTTAATGTTAAAATCCACTTTTACATCAAACTCTTAAAAACCCTAAAAACCCTAAACCGACTTTCTCCCTATAAATACCCTCTAAACCTCTTTGTTTTTCATCAAATCTTGAGGGGTTTTACTCTAAAACTCAAGTCTAAGCAAGTTTCATCAACATTGTGCAAGGATTTTCATCAAATCATCCAAAATCCCAAATTAAGGTATTTTTTTCCTTTTTCTTTTTCTTTCAATTTATGTTCGAATCTTAGGTTAGAAAATTTTATTTTTGTATAAACTATATGTTTTCATGTTTGGGTTTTCCATATCTTGTAAAAAAAATTCAAAATCTTCAATTTTTTGATTCGAATATAAAATTTTTCAGTCGTGTTTTCTTTTACTGTTTTTTTAATTTCTCTTTGTTTTAATTTTTTTTTAAAACCTAAGTGGGATTTATTATTAGATTGAATTTAAAAATCTATGCATACACTTAATTTTAAAACATGCTTGCTTAATGTTTTTAGGATGTCGGATCAAGCTAACAAAAAGCGTAAGTCCGTTCAAACCGGTTATTCGAGCATACGTCCGAATCTCGCTATGCTATTTCAGAAATCCCTTCGAACTACCGAGATGCGAGCTCGCTTCACTTATGTCAAGGATTTCGAAGTTCGTCGTGAACGTGTCATTGATCTTGATTTCCTCAACTCCGAGCGATTCCTATTCCGTTACCTCGAGCGTTTGAGTGAATGGGATCTTCTTCCATTGTTGAGCATCCCGGATATTCGCTACAAACATATGGTACTCATCTTTTACTCTAATGCTCGTCTTATTCATGATGAAACCAAAACCGAGGTTGTAGGAATTGAATCTTTCATATTAGGCAAAAAGTTTACTGTTAATATTGCATTCTTGGAGTCCACCTTTTCCCTTAAGAATATAGGAATTGAGGATGAACGTCACTTTGGCACTTTCACCGGTCCGGCACTTACTTTGGATGCGCACGACCGTTTTCTTCACTTGATGGTGTCATGGTTCCTTCGCCCTTCCGGAGGTAAATACTCTCATATCCGTCAAGTTGATCACTTTTGGCTTGAATGTTTCCGTAGAGGTGAGCGCCCTAATGTTGCTAAGATCATTTTTGCCGAGATGGTCAATAATGTTAAGCTTATTGACACCAATGAGTTGAAATCTTTTACTTATGGCACGACCTTGAGCCACATCTTTAGCCACCTCGGTCTTGATTGCACCTACGAATCCCCGGAACCTCGCAAGTGCAAGATTGGTGAGTCCTCTCTTCGCAAATTCGGGTTTCGCTATGTGAATGATGTTTGGGAACGTGTTGATAGAGAAGCTCCTCTTCCTCCCGTTGCACCTCCACCGCAAGTTCAAGTTGGAAACAATGAAGCTCTTACGGCTCTCATTACCGAACGGTTCAATGCCATGGATACTACCATCGCTTCGGGTTTTGGTGCCATCGATACTCGCTTGAAAAATGTCGAGGATCACCTCCTATCTCTTGAGACTTCCCACTCAAACTTGGATTTGTCCTTCTCCACCCTTTATGGCTAATGGACGAAGTTTCGCCGTTCTCAAGTCAAGAGCGATGATGATACTTCGGATGATGATGATGGTGACGAGGCCTAGGATATTCATATCATATCATATCATATCATATCATATCATATCATATCATATCATATCATATCATATCATATCATATCATATCATATCATATCATATCATATCATATCATATTATCTATGCATTTTAGGTTTAAGTTTGCATCTTTATGTTTCATTATGTTTTAGGAACCTATGCTTTTGATCTTATTTGGGATTATGTTTTGAACTTAATGTTGATTTATGTTTTGGATATTTTAATTTTATGAATTAATACTATTGTTGCTTATTACTTAATGCTTATTGGTACTAACCCTTTCTCTTCTCTATGAGCCTTATTTATTCTTTTTGATCTAACAAAAAGGGGGAGAAGAAATTTAAGAGCCACAAACTAAAATTCGTTTTAAATGTTTAAAAGGTTTTTTAAGTTTTAAAACTTAATTTAAAAGTTAAACATTTTTAAAACTTTAAAAACCTATATTAAATTAAGGGGATTTAGAATATTTTCAAAATTTTCAAAACTCTCAAAAATTTTAACTTTGGTTTTGTTATATCAAAAAAGGGGAGATTGTGAAACCAATATTTTAATTTTGATATAACTAAAAACCTAAGGACTAAATTGAAAATGTCAAAACGAATTTTTAAGTCCTCAAAACATCCCCATATGATTTTAAGATTATGCCAAAGTTAAAAACAAAGTTTTCAAATATTTTTCTAAGTGTTTAAAGCCGAAACAGTGATTTTCAAGTCCCTGTTTCGAAACGACCTAAGGCGTTTCGAAACGTTTTCATCACCGCCAACCCCTGTTCCGAAACGCGTATTGAAACGGCTTTAGAACACTTGAACCCGTATCGAAACGGCTTCATGCGTTTCGAAACTGTTCTTCATTTTTGACTTGAAAACTATAACGGTTGTAATATTTTTTAACTAATTTTTCAAAGATTAATAGGGTGTTTCGAAACGGGCTCAACAAGTTTCGAAACAACCCTTTACAGTAGCAAAACTGTTTCGAAACGAGTCCAAGCGTTTCGAAACTGTTCTTCATCTTGATTTGAAAATATGACCGTTACAATGTTTTTAACTGATTTTCTGAAAACCGTTAGGGTGTTTCGAAACGGGCTCAGGCTGTTTCGAAACAACCCTTGACAGTGGCAAAAGTGTTTCGAAACGGCTCCAAGTGTTTCAAAACGGCTCCAAGCGTTTCGAAACGGGCTCTTAAATGCACCCCAACGACTCTTTCTATTTTAGTCCGTTTCGAAACAGGTACCCCGCGTTCCGAAACGGGTTGTTGCAGACTGCATTTATGGAGGTGAGATAACATCCCAACGGCTCTATTGATGAATGCAACAACCACAACGGGTAGAAATCAATGAGAAGGTATAAAAGGAACCTCAAAAAGCTCCAGCAACAACTATTGATCCAAAAGCAAACATCCAAACATCAAATCCAAGCATTTGTGCTAAATTCCCAAAATTGTCTAGAAACCCCAATTGTAATTTTAATTCTTATCTTTTTCAATTGGGTTGAGTGCTTGTAATTGGGCTAAAATTTGTATTGAGAGATACTATCTTAGCCATCAAATTCTTTGTTACCTTTGTGTGAGGATTGGGTTAAATTTTGGGTAGAAAATTTAACCGACATTGTAAGGGTTGCCTCTTTAGCCTAGAAAAGGGGAAGAGAAATTAGTGGAATTGTTGCAAATCCTTAGTGAAGCTAAGGTAGTGGATGTAGAGTTCATTTGGAACTTGAACCACTCTAAAATTCCTTGTCAATCTTTTTAATTTGCAATTTCCACCACCTAAACCTTTAAAAATCCAATTCACCCCCCTCTGGGTTCATATCGATCTTTCGATCCACTCAACACTCATCAAGGAGTATAAAAGGGACCTCCAAGCATCTTGTAATGGTTAATGCTTCAATTGTTACAACATTATGATGTCAAAATTTGTCTAGAGCTTAAATTGTATATTTCTTGCTTAGACAACACTTGTGAGCTTAACATTGTTAAATTTGCTCAAGTGTTTAGGTTTTGGGTGAGTGCTTAGTATTGCAAACACATACCTATTAAAGGGATTTCTAGTTTGCTAAGTCTTTCTCTTGTAAGAGAGTGTTTGATCAAGCTTTGGGTAGAAAGCTTGATCATTGTAACGGTTTCCTCCTAATCCGAGAAAAGGGGATGAAATTCTTAGCGAATTTGTTTGGAAATCCTTAGTGGGAAGCTAAGGTAGTGGATGTAGATCTTGGTTAGAAGGTTGAATCACTATAAATCCCTGTGTAAATTGTCTATCTTTTCCTTCCCACAATTACACCCAAATTATCCAACTTCTCCACACTTGGCGAGCAAGAACGGTTGAAGGAATCGAGCTCCTCACAACTCAACAATTGGTATCAGAGCTTGGCTCAATCGAAGAGGATTAACATCCTATTGAGAAGATCCGGCAAGCTCGATCAACACTTTATGTAACGCCCCGGTTTTGGGCTTAGAAGTTTTGGGCGTTGACCGGTTTGGTCAAAGTGCTGTTCGAATCTAAAAGGGTGAATTTAGGAAAGCCTAGTTCGGGTTGCATTAAAATTATGGAAAAATGTTCTAAAATCATCTTTTAATATAATTAAGTGAACTGTGAAATCAATTTTGGAAAATGAGTTTTGGAAGGGTGACATTTTGGCTAGTGACCAAAATGTAATTTTTGAAAGTTTTGTGACTGTTTTAGAAAGGGTTGAAACTTTGAATCTTTAAGGAGCTATTATTCCAAAAGTAGTTTCTCCAGATTTTTCTAAGATATTTTAAGCTATATTCTGATTTTAAAACATATCAAAAGAGGAGGGAAAGCCATTTTGGCCATTTTGATAACTAACTTCCTATTTTCTTTTCTCTCATTTTCTCTCAACCCAAACACTTTCTTTCCAGAGAATTGTTTCTGATTTTCTCACCTAAATCTCTCCTTTCAATTCTCTTTTGATTCCTAATCATCATATCTACAAAACCTCATCATTTGCTACTTGATTCATCAAGGTTTTTGATTCCAAAAAGAGGAGAAACTCAAGTTTGGAGGTAAGAACGTCCTTCTCCTCTAAACTATCAGTTCTTTACTGAAATTCCTAAGTTTTCAATCCTTAATTGATGTTTTATTAAAGGCTTTTAAGTTGTGAAATGGATCTTGGCTTATAATGCAAGATTTGGTGATTTTTGATGATTTTCGTTTGATATGTTAAATCTGTGATTTGAGATGTGTTTTTGATGTTATTTGAACTCTAAATTGATAAGGAATTGAGTTTTGATTGATGCAATCCCGGATAGGTTGGGTTTCCTAAGTTTAGCTTGTGATTCTTGATTGTTTTTGAGGTGGTCTTGTGGATCTGGTGTTGCTGGAGGTATAAGGATGTTATTAGGTTCTTTTTAGATGTTAAATGATGTTAAAGGATGTTAGGTTTTGATGGTTAATGGCTAGGCTTTGTTGAGAAGTGGTTTGGATGCATTTTCGGTTGTGTTTGGTGGCCGAAAATGGAGTGGGGATGAGAGCAGCGAGTTTAGGTGCTTTCATTGAGGATATTAATGCATGATGATGCATTAATCTACTGTTTTGATGTGTTAAAACAGGGGAGTCATCTTTGGATCCAAGTGGTGGTGATCCGGAGGCTTGATTTGGTGCTTCGGCAAGAGGCGAAGTGGAATCGGTGAGTGAAATCGGGTTTTCGGCTTTGAAACCAATGTCTTGGGAGCTTAGTTTAAGTCTAAACAACTTTGCTAAGCTCAAGTGTAAGCTTTCGGAAATACTCTCTAGTGGTGGCCATGATTTGATTGTTGTGCAATGTGGTTTATTGCATGTTTTAGACTCTGTTTTGAAAGCATGATTTAGCATGGTTAATGCTGTTTTTGTAAGCCATATGTTGAAGGAAGCTCAAGGTAAGAGTTCCTTGTTTTTGAGCATTGATTAAATGTGGTTTGATGCTTTTAAATGCATGATGAATATGGCTTGATTTAATGCTTTAAAACAGTGGATAAATTGATGATAATGATGTATATTGGCAAGTGATGTTTTGCAAAGGTTAAGGTCACTAAGGTGGTTAAAAGTCCTTGAGTGAGCCTTGTTTATTTAAGAACATCAAGGTGGTTAAAAGTCCTTGGATGATTCTTGCTACGGACACAAAGGTGGTTAAAAGTCCTTGTGTGGTCCTTTCCATGGTGGTTAAAAGTCCATGGGCCAAGGTGTTTAAAAGTCCTTGGGGCCAAGGTGTTTAAAAGTCCTTGGGGTGAAACTTGATACGGACACAAAGGTGGTTAAAAGTCCTTGTGTGGTCCTTTCCATGGTGGTTAAAAGCCCATGGGCCAAGGTGTTTAAAAGTCCTTGGGGCCAAGGTGTTTAAAAGTCCTTGGGGTGAAAGTTGATGAACTTGTTTTTAAAGAAATGGAACTTATCACTTGTGGCTAATATGACATGTTATGATATGAAGCATGAGATGCATGTTTAAGTATGCTTTTGAGCATGTGTAAATGATGATTTGAAGCATGATTTATAAAGTGTTTTATAAATGCATTATTGAATGGTTTTATTGAGCATTCCTCACTAAGCTTTTGCTTACGCTCTCTCTTTGTTTTCTCAAATCAATAATGCAGAACATTAAAGTACTTTGAGGGCAGCAAGGAAGGCAAGCATTCAAGTGAAAGTAAAGCTCAAAGTATGGAAGGTTTTCTTAAGTACATTTAGCTTTTGGTAATTTGGCAATGGGGGACCTATGTGTATGTTTTGGGAGATGTTTTGAACTCCCTAAATATTTTGAATGTTGTTGAGAATGCTGGTTTTTGTGGTTGGTCACTATATGCTTGAATTGGAAGTTTATGCTTGAATGGTTGCTTGTGTAGGAAGCATGCCTATAGATTTGGGGTTTTTCACATATGTTGATGTTTTGATGAATTGTTGATGCAAGTATGTCTCATATATGTTGAATTGCATGTTGGTAAAGTTTGGTGGCATTTGGAGCATGATTGGATGTTTAATTGCATGTTTAAGTATGCATTTTGGGGTAAACTGTGCAGGGTGTTCCGGAACAGTACCTACCGTTTCGGAACGGGTGCCTTAAACTAGCCCAGGCGTCCGAAACGGGAGGGACCGTTCCGAAACGGTTGGCTACTGTCAGCCCGTGTTGCGGTACGCGTTGCGGAACGGCCCCGCATTTCGAAACGGGCTCTGCCTGTTTCGGAACGGGTGACCGTTAGGGGCTGACATTGGCAGTTAAATGTTTTGAATTGTTTGCATTTTGGTCCTGAATCTTGTTTGTGCAATTGTATGAGTTTGGGAAGTCCTTTTGAGCTGAAATTTCACAGAGAAGCATGAAACCTGATTAATTTCAAGTTGGTAACTTTAATTTGGGTTAAGTCCTTATATATATCAGAAATTACAATTTGGTCCCTAAAGTTGTAATTTGTTCAATTGGATCCCTGTTTGATCTCTGATGTTTATGATCTTTGAGTATGCTGTTGTATGATCATATCTAAGGATTAATATGCATCTAGACAAGTTTAAAAAGAAAAAAAAGGGTCGTTAATCAAGGTTGACTTTCGGGTTGACTTTAGTTTTCCCCGTGTGACTCTCTTAATTCGGGTCAACCGTCTAGGCCGGGTTAAGGGGGTTACATTTGGTGGTATCAGAGCTGAGTTCTCGAGTAATTGGGAATGAATGTGTGCATGATTGAAGTATGTGTGCCTTGTATGCTTGTTGATCGAAAGCATGTTTAGTGGCTTGTGATTTGGATGCAATTGAGATGTATGCTGTGATGTAGCATGTTGTGGGTACCCATTGCCAAATAAAAGCTAATGAAATGGTGTTGATTTTGAATGAAATTGAGCTTGAATACTTGGATTGCTTACCTTGCTGGGCCTGACTTCGTTTTATTTGCATTGTGATTGCATGGTAAAAGTATGGCACCACATAGAGAGTTACGAGGTAATGTGCGAGCTACGACTCCTAATGAGAACGAGAATGAGGAAAACACGGGTAGTGCGGCGATACCTCCTCCTCCACCTGGTGGTGGTGCTGAGGGTGAAAGAGCTGAAGCTGCAGCTGGTGCTGGAGCTGCTGGACCAGAGGTTGGTCAGGGGCAAGCTATGCCTGATATGTCTATGTTGGTACAAGCTATTGCGGGTGCTTTCCGAGCAGCAGTAGCCGGAGCTCAAGGAGCTGGGCATCAGGGAGATGCTGGTGTTAGACTACCTTTGGAGCGCTTACGCAGTCTTGGTGGGACTGAGTTCAGGGGTATGTCTGCTGAGAGTTCTGAAGCTTGGCTAGAGAGTACCAAGCGAATCTTGGGTCAGATGAGCTGCACGGATGTGCAAAAGCTGGGTTGTGTTGTGTCCTTGCTGCAGGACGATGCGTATACGTGGTGGACGACCACCATAGCTGGGATGGTTGAAGCTGATGTGACTTGGACATTCTTCCAGAATGTGTTCAAGCGGAGATATCTTGGTGTTAGATACCTTGATGAGAAGAAGCGTGAATTCATGTCTCTTACCCAAGGGAGCATGAATGTGGCTGAGTATGAAGTACAGTTTGTGCGACTCAGTCAGTATGCACCTGAGCTGGTACCTGATGAGCGGGCAAGGTGCGAGAGGTTCCATTATGGCTTAGTGACGGATGTGAAAATGTATGTGCTGGCCACCGAGTATGATGATTTTGATGTGTTGGTGGGCCGAGCCAAGGACATTGAGATGAACTTGGGTTTATCTGCGAAAGGTGCTGGAGCAAGTTCTGGTAAGAGAGCTGCTGAGTATAGTTCCGGAGGTGGACGGAACAAGAGGGGACGTGATCAGAAGTATCAGTCTTCAGCTAAGAGAGGTGGTGGTGCACCTGCTAGAGGAGGCAATGCTAGAGCTGATCCGAGTGCTTGTTGGATCTGTGGTTCACGTGGTCACATGAAGCGTGACTGTCCTCGTGCTGTGAGAGAGGTGCAAGCTCCTGTTGCGGCAGCTGGTAATGGGTGTTGGAATTGTGGATCCGCAGACCATTTGAGGCGAGATTGTCCTAGGTTGGCTGGTGATCAAGTGCGTGCTCCTGTTGTTGCTGCACCGCAGAGAGGTCGTGGGCGCGGCCGTGGTAATTTCCAGAGGAGAGAGGAAGGTGGTCGTGGAGTGGCCCATGTTGTGGCTATTCAGCCTGAAGGTGGAGGCCAAGTGAGGGTGTATGCTCAGCGTGAGGGAAGGAATGATGCGGATGTGATTGCAGGTACCTTTACTTTGCAATCCTTTTCATTGCTTTCTTTGATAGATTCTAGATCTACGCATTCATACATTTTGCGTGAGCATGCTGAATTGCTTGGTTTGCCTATTGAGTCTTTGGATGTTGGTGTTCGTGTCACTAGTTCTTTTGGTGAGACTGTTGTGACTCGAAAGCTTTATAGAAGGTGTCCCTTGGTTGTTCAAGAACAAGTTTTTCATGTTGATCTTATGGAGTTGCCCTTTTATGGTTTTGATGTAATCCTTGGTATGGATTGGCTTGCTGAGCATCGTGCTGATGTGGATTGTGAAAACAAGCGAGTTTCGCTTAAGCTTGCGGATGATTATGAAGTTGTTGTGGTTGGTGAGAATGTGAAGTTTCTTGCCAATGTGGTGTCTACCTTGGAGGCGAGCAGGATGCTGAGGCAAGGTTGCGAAGCCTATCTAGCTTTTGTGATGAATCCTAGCTCTAAAGAGTTGAGGGTGCAAGATATCAGAGTTGTGAAGGAGTTTCCTGGTGTGTTTCCTGAGGAGTTGCCTGGTTTACCTCCTAACCGCGAGGTGGAGTTTGGAATTGAGCTGTATGAGAATACAACTCCTGTGTCCATTACTCCCTATAGAATGGCACCTAAGGAGCTGAAGGAGCTGAAGACGCAGTTGCAAGAGTTGCTTGATCGTGGTTTCATTCGGCCGAGTGTGTCACCTTGGGGAGCACCGGTCTTGTTTGTGAAGAAGAAGGATGGCACTATGAGAATGTGCATTGATTACCGTCAGCTGAACAAGTTGACTATCAAGAATCGGTATCCTTTGCCGAGGATTGATGATCTCTTTGATCAATTTCGGGGAGCTGCTGTGTTCTCTAAGATTGACTTGAGGTCAGGGTATTATCAGTTGAAGGTGAAGGATGTGGATGTGCCTAAGACAGCTTTCAGGACAAGGTATGGGCATTATGAGTTCCTTGTGATGCCGTTTGGTCTGACAAATGCTCCTGCTGCTTTCATGGACATGATGAATCGTGTGTTTCATGAATACCTGGACAAGTTCGTTGTGGTATTCATTGATGATATCCTCGTGTACTCGCGTACTGAGGAGGAGCGTGAAGAGCATTTGAGGATTGTGCTGCAGGCTTTGTTGGAGAATCAGCTCTATGCTAAGCTGAGCAAGTGTGAGTTCTGGCTTAAGGAGGTGGTGTTTCTCGGGCATGTGGTCTCAGCTGAGGGGATTCGTGTTGATCCTCAGAAGATTGAGGCGGTGATGAATTGGAAAGTTCCTAAGTCTGTTCATGAGGTCCGTAGTTTCCTTGGTTTGGCGGGATACTACCGTAGGTTTGTGGACGGTTTTTCCAAGATTGTTGCTCCTTTGACGAAGCTGTTGCAAAAGGATGTTAAGTATGAATGGACGGAAGCGAGACAGCAGGCTTTTGAGAAGCTTAAGGCGGCTTTGACGCAAGCTCCTATCTTGATTCAGCCTGAATCAGGGAAAGAGTTTGTGGTTTACAGTGATGCATCCTATGTTGGTTTGGGGTGTGTGCTGATGCAGGAGGGTAAGGTGGTGGCTTATGCATCGCGGCAGTTGAAAGTGCATGAGCGCAATTACCCTACGCATGATATTGAGCTGGCTACAGTGGTTTTTGCTCTGAAGATCTGGAGACATTATCTGTATGGTGAGAAGTGTACTGTGTACACAGATCACAAGATTTTGAGGTATCTGATGTCTCAGAAGGAGTTGAATCTTAGGCAGCGGCGTTGGTTAGAGTTGCTCAAGGATTATGATCTGACGATTGAGTATCATCCTGGAAAAGCTAATGTTGTTGCGGATGCCTTGAGTAGGAAAGTAGCTGTTGAGCTGAGGGCTATGTTTGCTAGCTTGAGCATATCGCAAGATGGTGGTCTTGTTGCTGAGTTGCAAGTGAAACCATCTTTGGTTCAGTTGATCAAGGATAAGCAGTTGCTGGATGATTCCTTGGTGTCTCATGTTCAGGATATCGCGGAGGGTAGACCTTCGGATTTCTGCTTTAATGATGATGGTGTGTTGTGTTTTGGGAGTCGGATAGTAGTGCCTGCTGATGCTGAGTTGAGGCGTGCTATTCTGACTGAAGGTCATAGTAGTCCTTTTGCTATGCACCCTGGTAGTACCAAGATGTATCGTGATCTTCGTGATGAGTACTATTGGGTGGGTTTGAAGAAGGATGTTGCGGAGTTTGTGAGCAAGTGTTTGGTGTGTCAGCGAGTTAAGGCTGAGCATCAGGTTCCTTCAGGGTTGTTGCAACCGTTGAAAATCCCTGAATGGAAGTGGGAAAGAGTTACCATGGATTTTGTATCTGGTTTACCTTTGTCTCCCTCGAAGAAGAATTCTGTTTGGGTGATTGTGGATCGCCTAACGAAGTGTGCGCATTTCCTGCCTGTGCATACCACGTTTTCTTTGGATAAGTTGGCAGAGCTGTACATTGCTGAGATTGTGCGGCTGCATGGTGTGCCTAAGTCGATTGTGTCGGATAGGGATCCGAGGTTCACATCGCGTTTCTGGCAGTGTTTGCATCAAGCTCTGGGTACAAGGTTGCATTTCAGTACATCCTATCATCCTCAGTCGGATGGTCAGTCTGAGCGAGTTATCCAGATTTTGGAGGATATGTTGAGGTGCTGCGTGATTGAGCTTCAGGGTTCTTGGGAGAAGCATCTGCCTTTGGTTGAGTTTGCTTATAACAATAGTTATCAGGCAAGTATACAGATGGCACCTTATGAGGCTTTGTACGGGAGGAAGTGTAGGACTCCTCTTTGTTGGGCTGAAACTGGTCAAAAGTTGGTTTCGATGCCGGCTTTGTTGAAAGGGACCACAGAGAAGGTAAAGCTCATTTGTGAGCGGTTGAAGGCTGCCTCTGATCGGCAAAAGTCTTACGCGGATTTGAAGCGTAAAGAGATTGAGTATGCGGTGGGTGACCGTGTGTTCTTGAAGGTTTCGCCTTGGAAAAAGGTGATGAGGTTTGGCCGGAAGGGTAAGTTGAGCCCTAGGTACATTGGACCATACGAGGTGGTTGAGCGTGTGGGTCCTGTTGCGTACAAGCTGAGGTTACCTCAGGAGTTGGAGAAGATTCATGATGTGTTCCATGTTTCTATGCTCCGGAAGTATAGATCTGATCCTTCGCATGTGATGCCTGTGGAGGAAGTGGTTTTGAATCCGGATTTGACCTATGATGAGGAACCGGTGAAGGTTCTAGATTCGGATAGCAAGGTTCTTCGTGGCAAGACCATTGAGTTGGTGAAGGTGCTGTGGAAGCATCGAGGTGTTGAGGAAGCCACGTGGGAGAGGAAGGAAGACATGCTGAAGCAGTTTCCTTATCTCTTTCCTTCAGGTAAATTTCGGGGACGAAATTTCTTAAGGGGGGGAGAGTTGTAACGCCCCGGTTTTGGGCTTAGAAGTTTTGGGCGTTGATCGGTTTGGTCAAAGTGCTGTTCGAATCTAAAAGGGTGAATTTAGGAAAGCCTAGTTCGGGTTGCATTAAAATTATGGAAAAATGTTCTAAAATCATCTTTTAATATAATTAAGTGAACTGTGAAATCAATTTTGGAAAATGAGTTTTGGAAGGGTGACATTTTGGCTAGTGACCAAAATGTAATTTTTGAAAGTTTTGTGACTGTTTTAGAAAGGGTTGAAACTTTGAATCTTTAAGGAGCTATTATTCCAAAAGTAGTTTCTCCAGATTTTTCTAAGATATTTTAAGCTATATTCTGATTTTAAAACATATCAAAAGAGGAGGGAAAGCCATTTTGGCCATTTTGATAACTAACTTCCTATTTTCTTTTCTCTCATTTTCTCTCAACCCAAACACTTTCTTTCCAGAGAATTGTTTCTGATTTTCTCACCTAAATCTCTCCTTTAAATTCTCTTTTGATTCCTAATCATCATATCTACAAAACCTCATCATTTGCTACTTGATTCATCAAGGTTTTTGATTCCAAAAAGAGGAGAAACTCAAGTTTGGAGGTAAGAACGTCCTTCTCCTCTAAACTATCAGTTCTTTACTGAAATTCCTAAGTTTTCAATCCTTAATTGATGTTTTATTAAAGGCTTTTAAGTTGTGAAATGGATCTTGGCTTATAATGCAAGATTTGGTGATTTTTGATGATTTTCGTTTGATCTGTTAAATCTGTGATTTGAGATGTGTTTTTGATGTTATTTGAACTCTAAATTGATAAGGAATTGAGTTTTGATTGATGCAATCCCGGATAGGTTGGGTTTCCTAAGTTTAGCTTGTGATTCTTGATTGTTTTTTAGGTGATCTTGTGGATCTGGTGTTGCTGGAGGTATAAGGATGTTATTAGGTTCTTTTTAGAGGTTAAATGATGTTAAAGGATGTTAGGTTTTGATGGTTAATGGCTGGGCTTTGTTGAGAAGTGGTTTGGATGCATTTTCGGTTGTGTTTGGTGGCCGAAAATGGAGTGGGGATGAGAGCAGCGAGTTTAGGTGCTTTCATTGAGGATATTAATGCATGATGATGCATTAATCTACTATTTTGATGTGTTAAAACAGGGGAGTCATCTTTGGATCCAAGTGGTGGTGATCCGGAGGCTTGATTTGGTGCTTCGGCAAGAGGCGAAGTGGAATCGGTGAGTGAAATCGGGTTTTCGGCTTTGAAACCAATGTCTTGGGAGCTTAGTTTAAGTCTAAACAACTTTGCTAAGCTCAAGTGTAAGTTTTCGGAAATACTCTCTAGTGGTGGCCATGATTTGATTGTTGTGCAATGTGGTTTATTGCATGTTTTAGACTCTGTTTTGAAAGCATGATTTAGCATGGTTAATGCTGTTTTTGTAAGTCATATGTTGAAGGAAGCTCAAGGTAAGAGTTCCTTGTTTTTGAGCATTGATTAAATGTGGTTTGATGCTTTTAAATGCATGATGAATATGGCTTGATTTAATGCTTTAAAACAGTGGATAAATTGATGATAATGATGTATATTGGCAAGTGATGTTTTGCAAAGGTTAAGGTCACTAAGGTGGTTAAAAGTCCTTGAGTGAGCCTTGTTTATTTAAGAACATCAAGGTGGTTAAAAGTTCTTGGATGATTCTTGCTACGGACACAAAGGTGGTTAAAAGTCCTTGTGTGGTCCTTTCCATGGTGGTTAAAAGTCCATGGGCCAAGGTGTTTAAAAGTCCTTGGGGCCAAGGTGTTTAAAAGTCCTTGGGGTGAAACTTGATACGGACACAAAGGTGGTTAAAAGTCCTTGTGTGGTCCTTTCCATGGTGGTTAAAAGTCCATGGGCCAAGGTGTTTAAAAGTCCTTGGGGCCAAGGTGTTTAAAAGTCCTTGGGGTGAAAGTTGATGAACTTGTTTTTAAAGAAATGGAACTTATCACTTGTGGCCAATATGACATGTTATGATATGAAGCATGAGATGCATGTTTAAGTATGCTTTTGAGCATGTGTAAATGATGATTTGAAGCATGATTTATAAAGTGTTTTATAAATGCATTATTGAATGGTTTTATTGAGCATTCCTCACTAAGCTTTTGCTTACGCTCTCTCTTTGTTTTCTCAAATCAATAATGCAGAACATTAAAGTACTTTGAGGGCAGCAAGGAAGGCAAGCATTCAAGTGAAAGTAAAGCTCAAAGTATGGAAGGTTTTCTTAAGTACATTTAGCTTTTGGTAATTTGGCAATGGGGGACCTATGTGTATGTTTTGGGAGATGTTTTGAACTCCCTAAGTATTTTGAATGTTGTTGAGAATGCTGGTTTTTGTGGTTGGTCACTATATGCTTGAATTGGAAGTTTATGCTTGAATGGTTGCTTGTGTAGGAAGCATGCCTATAGATTTGAGGTTTTTCACATATGTTGATGTTTTGATGAATTGTTGATGCAAGTATGTCTCATATATGTTGAATTGCATGTTGGTAAAGTTTGGTGGCATTTGGAGCATGATTGGATGTTTAATTGCATGTTTAAGTATGCATTTTGGGGTAATCTGTGCAGGGTGTTCCGGAACAGTACCTACCGTTTCGGAACGGGTGCCTTAAACTAGCCCAGGCGTCCGAAACGGGAGGGTCCGTTCCGAAACGGTTGGCTACTGTCAGCCCGTGTTGCGGTACGCGTTGCGGAACGGCCCCGCGTTTCGAAACGGGCTCTGCCTGTTTCGGAACGGGTGACCGTTAGGGGCTGACATTGGCAGTTAAATGTTTTGAATTGTTTGCATTTTGGTCCTGAATCTTGTTTGTGCAATTGTATGAGTTTGGGAAGTCCTTTTGAGCTGAAATTTCACAGAGAAGCATGAAACCTGATTAATTTCAAGTTGGTAACTTTAATTTGGGTTAAGTCCTTATATATATCAGAAATTACAATTTGGTCCCTAAAGTTGTAATTTGTTCAATTGGATCCCTGTTTGATCTCTGATGTTTATGATCTTTGAGTATGCTGTTGTATGATCATATCTAAGGATTAATATGCATCTAGACAAGTTTAAAAAGAAAAAAAAATGGTCGTTAATCAAGGTTGACTTTCGGGTTGACTTTGGTTTTCCCCGTGTGACTCTCTTAATTCGGGTCAACCGTCTAGGCCGGGTTAAGGGGGTTACACTTTACTCAACCGGCTCAATGGCACAATCAATCGACAAACTGCCCTTTTTCGATGGAAATCACTATGCCCATTGGAAGACAAAGATGAAATTCTTCATGAAGTCAAGAGACTACAAGCTATGGGACATAGTTGAAGATGATCCGTTCGTGCCTCAACGAAGCAAAGCGGAGTGGAGTGCCGAAGATCGCAAGAAGATGGAGCGAAATTGCAAAGCCTTGCACATCCTATTTTGTGCTTTTGGCCCAACCATCTATGAGAAGATGTCTTCTTGTGAGAGTGCCAAGGAGGTATGGGACAAGCTTGAAGTCACATACGAAGGGACGAATGAAGTAAAGGAGACCAAGATTGGGCTCCTCACCTTAGAGTATGAGAACTTCAAGATGGATCCGGAAGAGAACATCGAGAAGATGTTTGATAGGTTCTCCACTATCACAAATGGACTTAAAGGTTATGGAGAAGCCATCTTGGAAGAGAAGCTTGTCCGAAAGCTCATCTACTCCCTTCCCGAGTTATGGGACTCAAAGAGGACCGCCATCATCGAAGCCAAGAATCTCAAAACCTTGAAGCTTGATGAACTCATGGGGTCACTTCTCACTCACCAAATAATGAAGAAAAACAAAGAAGAGGAGAAGAAGAAGGAAGAGATTAGAGCGATGGGGAAGAAGAAGATCATGGAGCTAGGCATCAACGCAAGTGCCGTTGCTCTCAAATCCTCCACATGCCATCATGTAGATACAAGTGAGGAGGAAAGTGATGATGAAGAGATGGCTTATCTCTTCAACAAATTCACCCGGTTCATGAAGAGCGAAATGGATAAATCCAAGCATGAATTGAGGAAGAAGATGAAGGACTCCCACAAATCCAAAAAGAGATGATCATCTTCAAAACAAGCATATGTGGCAACATGGAGTGATGAAGACTCCACCGATGATGAAGTAGCCCACCTATGCTTGATGGCCCTCAATGAGGGGGAGGTAACTTCTAACTCATCTATTTCAAATTCATATACATTTGATGAGTTGCAAGATGCCTATGATGATTTGCTTTTGGAATTCAAGGCATCATTTTCCAATGACAAAAAGTTGATTTCAAAAATAAAAATTGAAAATGATTTGCTTTCCAAAACAAATCTTGAACTTAAAGCAAAATTGAAAGATTTTGAACAAAAATGTTTTGATTTACAAAACATGCTTCTTAAAGTTCAAAAAGAAAAAGATTTGATTTCCAATGAACTTGAAAAGAAAAATAGTTTTGGAAAATCAAATTTTTATGTAAGACAATCTAGTGCCCCTAGATTTGTGAATGGTAAATGTTTTCGAAGTGTTTGGGTCCCAAAAGGACTAACCACTTCAACTAAAAAGGATGAAATTGAAAAATGGGTTCCTAAGGGGACTAAATTTTGTGCTATTAATGTCTATGGATCCAAAGCAATTTGTGTAATCACTGATTTTATCCGAACCTTGAACCCCTTTAAGTTTTTGTTAATCTGGACTTACATCGGGCTATTGAGACTAAAAAAGAAAAAGAGAAAAAAAGAAGAAAAGAAAAGAAAAGAATATATATATATGTCATGTCTTAATAGTAACATCATATATTATAACTTGTTTAATTATTGTTGTTATTATTCTTTATTCATTTATTACTATTATTACCTGATTATATTATATTATTATTTTCGGATATAACTAGGTAAAAATAAAACATAAGCAAATAAGCCAGCCCACAAGTGATGAATAATTATTAAAAGCCCAGATTTATTAAATATTAAAGTCCATATAACAAAACCCAAAAATATTCATTACATAAAATACAATGAGCCCAAAATAATATAACAGCCCAACCAAATAAAAAAACCCTAATTGCCTTGGTGTTTTCTTGTGTAGTCGCCGCCCTCATCCACGGCCGTCAGATCTATCGAGATCTGACGGCCCAGATCGGATCCTCACGAGAAACCCCAGAGAGCCCCATCTTTGCCCCAGCGCCGCTACATCTGAGCCGTCAGATCGCGCGAAGATCCAAGGGCCCAGATCACTCCAGATCAAGCCTCCAGACGAAGCTTCCACATCCCGTCTCCTCTGCCACCCACGCGCGACCCTTCATTGCCCGACGCGCGCGTGCCGAGCCACGACCTCTCCTCCCGACGCGCCCACGCCGTCTGCCATCTCCACCAACCGTGTCCCTCCCCATTTCGGCCAAGCCCAACAGAGAACAACAAAAAAGAAGGATGTCAGATACCAAAAAAGCAAACAAAAACAAATAACGCACCAAAGTCAACTAGGCAACCAAAAAATCAGATTCAGAGAGGAACGACAATTTTTGTTTTGCATGTAATATTTTCGGATATAAAATCCGAGCTCAAACAAGTGTAAACGATCGGAATTTTTACAGAGGAATCAATAAAAAAGAAAAACCTTCTGAGGTAGCTTCCCTTTTTCAATTTCAATTGCATGCAAACCAATCAATCCAAAAAAATAAAAAGAAAAGTTTTTGATTTTACCTTTCGAAAGCATTTCCTCCCTTCCGTTTCTGGATTCGAGCCGGCGATAAGCCCATCGGCTTCCGTCCAGGGAGCCGACCGGGTGAGCCATCGGAATCACAGAGGGGAACTCTCTTTTCTTTTAGGGTTTCGAACCCCGGTTGTTTGAAAAATTTTGGGTTTTTGTTTTAGGGTTTCGAAAGGGGCAAAGGGTTTTCTGTCGTTGACGGCTTGAAGCTTTTAGGTTTTATCGGGATTCCGCCGTTGCCGATTAACGGCATCCGGCCGACACTTTGCTCTTTCTTTTTTGGGATTCGAATGATCGGCCGGATAAAAGAAAGGGGGTTTTTTACTCTAAATGGGCAAAAGGGGAGCCAATTCTTTTAAAACGCGTTTTTATAATATATATGTGTTTTAAAATTGGTTTATTTCACAATTTAGCCCCTCCGTGCATTGAAAATACCCCCGTAAGGGTCTCCGCTTTTCTAAATCATGGTCGTGGTCCCTCGAACCTTTTAAACCTTTTTAATTTCGTCCCTGTTTTCGTTTAATCAGTTTTCGATTGGTAAAATTCACCTTTGCGTCCTTTCAAGTTTCTGATTCTTTTCAATTAAGTCCCGTTTCGCATTTATAGCTAATGTGTCAAATGGTTTTATTATCGTTGTGGTCCCTGTCAGTTTGCATTTTATTTTTGCCTCAAATTTATGTTTTCTTAATTTTAGTCAATAGTGTGTTTTATGTACTAATAATGTTTAGGGGGTGGATATATGTATAATATATGGCACGGTATAATACATGATTGCACATCTTTGTCGTAGTTTGTTTAGACATGCAATATGTCTTTTTTACATTATGGGGTTTTATTTTTTTCGTATGTTTATCGAGTTTTTATATATATCACTTATATCGTTCGAAGTGTAACGTACCACTTTATTTAATCATGCAATTTATTTGTCTCGTTTTTAAATTTATGAGTTGCATTTAAATTATAAGATATAATGTGAATGTCTTTTTATTCGGGAATGAACGAGGCCAGTACCAGCCGTAGTGGTGGTGGTTCGGACATTCCTTCTCGAATATTAAGGCTTTTAAAATTCACTCGCCCGTATAACCAAATTTCGATAAGATTCGTCACTTTAATTCGCATAATTTAATATTAATTAAGCGGTAATGTTTTTGGTACCGATTTTTTGGCACGACGGGGGTGCTCATCCTTCCCCGCGTGTAACCGACTCCCGAACCCATTTTCAAAAGAAAAATCGCTGGTTTTATTTTGGTGTTCGGTCTACCATTTTTAAATGGCCGGTGGCGACTCCTCTTTTTTTATAAATCCGACTAATTTTTCGAAAACCATTTAAAACCCGGTTTGTCCGAGCGACATCCATGTACTATGTATTTTTTGAAATTTTTAGTCGCAATAGATGGCGACTCCGCTGGGGATGAATTTTTGTTTTCAAAAACAAAAAAGAGAGTCAAGCCAAAAAAAACTTTACCGCTCAATTAATATTAGAAGTTGCGAATTAAAGTGACCGAATCGATCGGTATTTGTTTATAAGTGCGAGTTTATTTTAAACGCATTTAAAATTGGCATTTAAACCCGTTTGTCTAAGTGGGGGGAAAACGCTAGTGCTTTCGCGAAGATATCGTTCCTCCGTACGGGCCTAGCAAGTACCTTCGGGGCTCGAATACCCTATATCTTCGTGGGAATACTGTTTCTCCGTATGGATATAGCTAAAGGGTCCCCTCGAATTGAACTCGATTGAGAGGAGCCTATAATGGATGATGACTGGGGGCCTTGCTACCCTTAGAAGGGGACATCGAGGACAGTTCGAGTACCTCCTAGAACCAAAATTACATTTAGAGAACTAGAAAGCCCACCTCTTTTAGAGCCATGCGGACAACCTAGGTTCATTAGACGGGATAAATAGGGTTACTTGCTTTCATGCTTGCCTTTTTATCATGTTTATCCGACACTAACGATTATTCTTATGATCTTCTTGCATTTATTCTCGCATGCATATCATGACATAAAGGTGTTGAGTCAAGGTGGTTTTACCCGATCAAGGGCTATCATTATGGACGGGAGGTTGCTAGAAGAGATGATGTCAATTAGCGAGTCCGACATCGGTCAGAGTTGAATCAGAAGGGATAAAGGGGCAGTTTACTGAGCAAACGCACAGTGTCAGGTCATTTAATACCCACCATCGAAGAAGGCACAACTTTACTCCACCCCGAGGAAGTCAAGCAAGATCGAATCTACTCTGAACATCTAAAGTCACGAAACTACCCGACCGAGTGCAAAGAGGCGGCCGAAAAGAGCGTGGCACCCGGAAAGGGCACAAATTAGGTCAAGGGATGGATTCAGCTTCGAGGAAATAACTTGTTTTCTGGGACTTGATACCAGCAGTTTAGAGGTTCTTGAATGGCTAAAAAGGAAAGCAAACCCAGCCTCAGCATTTTTTGCCGAAGTTTTCATTTCCTCGAACATGATTCGGGGGCAAGAAGGGTGCTCGTAGGACTTTTGCTATGACTATCTTGTAACGAGGATTATCCTTTACGTTCAAATGAAAGTTGACCTAAGAGGAATCACCTATATGACCAACACTTTTGACTTGCATACATTTGTAACATTTGTAGCATATATCATTTTAAAGCAGCAATAAAATTATCAGCCATGCACCCATCTCATGAGCATGCATCTGTTGATTCGAGTCCATAATACATCCATCATTAAAACTTGCTTAAGGCCTTTCATCGCATCATTACTAATTGGGGAGAACACTCATCCGAGAGAGAGAAAGAGAGAGAGAGAGAGAGGAAAGAATAGACAAGGGAACAGTTTCTAACCAGTACAGCTTCAGAAGCATGAATGACCTAGTGGCTAGGATGGATAAGCTCAAACAGTTTCAAGAACATTTGTTTCAGAATCAAAGGGAGATAATATCGTAAAGGAGGAAAATAAATCCTTTGCGAAAATCCAATTTTCATGATTGGTGAAAACTAATTGTACCTAGGGGAATGGTACAACTAGCCCGGAGCAAACGGCTACTGGTAAAGGCATTTCAAATCTGTTAATCTCTGGCATTTGGGAGAAATGCAAGTCTCGGTTCAAGAAAAGTGAATTTGAGACATTACATCACTTCATGAAAGAAGAAGCGATGTTTGAGCAAGTCCGACAGAAATGTTGGCACAACGTGCTTAAACACAGTAAAGTTTAATGCAATGGATAATTCAAACGTCCATCGAAAATCCATTTTTACGAATGGTTGAAGGAAAATAAATCCTTTGCAAAAATCCAATTCTCATTATTGGTGAAAACTGATTGTACCCAGGGGAATGGTACAACTAGCCCAGAGCAAACGGCTACCGGTAAAGGCAATTCAAATCCGTTGATCCCTGTGCATTTGGGAAAAATGCAAAAGGAATAAGCTAAGCTGTAGATTGTTTCAAACGAAGAGTATAGTTATTTTTATCATAACGAAAGTTTCATTTTGTTATTTAGAAAATGTTTTGGTATTCCTTAATTCTTTAAACATTTCATAAGCTTACTCTTGTTTTCCAATTACACACGTATATACTTTTTGAGATTAACTTTAATTCAATTTGAAAAAAAAAAGATTTTTTTCTAAAAGACCGAATGTTGTGAGGACGCTGTAAATATGAAAACCATATGCTCTACTTAGGCCAAGGGAGGAATGACAATGAGTGTTCAGGAATAATGGGCCACTCCCATTGAGTGATTTTTCCCTCTCGGGCATTGTTGTTCAAGGTCCTTGAATGAAGCGATAACCCCAAAACATCACCCCCTGAAGACCAATTTTGATATCCGTGTATGGGAGGACATTTGGCATTCCTTCAATTCCCTTCACATAGAAAGAAAAAGAAAAAATATACCCATTGTTGTCCCCGTTTGAGCCTATCAAACTTTTTTTCTTCTGATTGAAACCAAACCAATTATCACCCCTACACCGGGGGCAAATGAGACAGAAGTCTATGGACAAGTAAATGACATTGGATCTTGATTATGCTATGAAGACGAGGCCTTGTGAATTAAAGGGCAATAAAAGAGAATACATGTGTTGAATACATTTTCGGTTTGAGCAGCAAAAACATCAAAAAGAAACAACGAAAGAAAATTTGGTGCTCAAAGAGCTACACAAATCAAGTCGAAAGATTACCGACATAAAAGTTGAAGAAATCAAAAGCAAAAACACTAAAGTGAAATGTGCAAAAGGAGAAAAGAGGATAAAGAAAAGGGACAAGAGGATTCCCTATCCAAATGAATCTCTGCTTAGATGAGCCTTGAAAGATTGTTCACCTTCGATCAAAAGCCTGCACTAATACAATGCGAAGGTGCAAATGGATCCGAAACTACACTTGATGAAAGGAAATGAACTCTAGGGTGAAAACCCCAAAAAAGGGGGCAGTCTAGAGCGATCCAAAGAAATAAGAAAAGAGATAACATTTCATCGGAGCATAATTGAGACTTCAGATTGGAAGAATTGATCCTTGGTTTCACCACCCTCAAACACTTGTTTGGGCCTATTTACCCTTTCTTTTGTAGCCGTGAGCCTTAGCCTACATTACAAGCCATAAAAGACCATTTGGACCATACACGGACGGATAATTTTGTCTTCAGATCACATCCCGCCTATCGGGGTTAACCTTTCTTCAAGGATTGCCATACTTCTAATGCCTTATTGAGATCAGAAGTGAAGGAAGGATGGGGCAAGGTGAGTTAGTGAGTTAAAGAGAGCCACCTTTAAATTGGATAGAAAATAGGAATGGGATTCGCTCCTCTCGGAAGCCTAATAGCTCAGAAAATATTTCATATGTGCATCCCTGCAGCATTCTGAAAGTTTCACTCGGGTCAACCTTTTTTCAAAGACCCCAAACTTGATTTTCTTAAATATCACTTGTCGCGATTCTATAAAATGTATATATATATATATATATAATGAATTTATTTTTATCATTTTCATAAGTCTCCTACATTGGAATGAACAAGCGGACTAACTGTGACTCATGGTAAAGCCAGTAATATTCGAGAGGGGCATCATTGTCCGTGGGTAACAAGGGTTTTTGCACATAAGAGTTTGAATCAGAATGGATGAAAAAGCACAAGGCTAGAAAAAAATTTAGATAAAGATTCTGAATAAAACCGAGGTCACTCGACTCGAATACTTGAATGAAAAACGAGCGGCAGAATTTTAGGGACCAGATTTCTTAAGACACGAGATTGATGAATGGTTGTAGTCCCAAGACAACGACCACTAACCCTAAGAAATGAAGACAAACTAAATCCATGCATCTTTGCATCCGGAAATATGCTCATGCATCATCGATAGTTAGACATCACCCATGCTAGAAGCATGCTAAATCATATCACAACATTTTGTTTTCTCTAAACAGACATTTGAAGATTGGTTTACAACTTCACGAGAGGAGAAGCAGATCTCACAAGAATCAAGAGTCCTTCGACTTGCGTAAATTTGAATTCCTAAAATCCTTCCAACCCTTCGGTTTTAATCTTCCTTGAAGATTGTTTTTCTTAAAACTCCAATTTCTTAATTTTATCCTTACAAAAGGACGTTTTTCTCAAAACTCAAAATTTCTCAATTTTTATCCTTCCAAAAGGATGTTCTCCTCAAAACTCAATTTCTCAATTTTATCCATCCAAAAGGACATTTTTTCTCGATTTCTCAATTTTATCCTTCCAAAAGGACGTTTCTCTCAAAACTCGATTTCTCAATTTTATCCTTCCAAAAGGACATTTTTCTCAAAACTCGATTTCTCAATTTTGTCTTTCCAAAAGGATGTTTTTCTTAAAACTCAATTTTATCCTTCTAAAAGGATGTTTTTCTTAAAATTCAAATTTCTCAATTTTTTATCCTTCCAAAAGGTTGTTTTTCTTAAAACTCAAATTTCTCAATTTCTATCCTTCCAAAAGGTTGTTTTCCTCAAAACTCAATTTCTCAATTTCATCCTTCCCAAATGATACTTTTCTTAAAAGGCAAAATTTCTCAATTTTATCCCTTTCAAAGAGATTTTTCTTCCTCAAAACTCAAATCCTCAATTTTACCTTCTCTAAATGATGATTTTCTTAAAAAGGTCAAAATTCCTCAATTTTATCCCTTCCTCAAGGATTTCAGATGAAAGCTTTCAAGCTTGCCGGTAGATTTCAAGATGAAGGATCCTACAGAGAAAGGGTCCGAAAAGGTTCTGTATAGAAGGAACTTGCGACTTCAGGATCTCGAAAGCGGAGGGTCCTACAGAGAGAGGACTTGGAGATCTTTGATTTTCAGAAATACGAGGACGAAAGTTTTATATAGGAAGAACTGACACTCGAGGAATACGCCAAGGAAATGAGTTCTATGGAGAGAGAACTCATATTCTCAAAGCTTCAGAGAGAAAATACTCGGTCTAGCGTGTTGCAGCTCCGGGAGAGTAAATCGTCCAACAGGGAAGTTGGACAGATTTAGTTATGACCAGTTTGCTTTTAGACCGCGAAGGGAAGGCAAAGTTGTTTGGATGACTAGCTTGTTCTTACAAAAAAGGGAAGACAAAGGTATTTGAAATCTGCTAATCTATTCGGGCATTTGGAGAATAGAACCCGCCTATCCGTTCGGGCACTTGGAGAATGGAAATCTACAAAAAACAACAACAAAAAACTCTATGTTCAGGGCGTCCGGAGGAAGAACTCAAGATCAGAAGGCGTTGAAAAGAGAAGTTGCTTGGAATCACGCGGCTGTTTCAGGGAACGAACCGTCCAACAGGGAAGTAGGACAAAATTAGTGCTTATGGTCTTTGCTTTATTCTTGTTCCACAAGTATAAGCAAAGAGGGGCAGCTTTAATCACTGATTTTGTCCGAACCTTGAACCCCTTTAAGTTTTTGTTAATCTGGACTTACATCGGGCTATTGAGACTAAAAAAGAAAAAGAGAAAAGAAAAGAAGAAAAGAAAAGAATATATATATGTCATGTCTTAATAGTAACATCATATATTATAACTTGTTTAATTATTGTTGTTATTATTCTTTATTCATTTATTACTATTATTACCTTATTATATTATATTATTATTTTCGGATATAACTAGTTAAAAATAAAACATAAGCAAATAAGCCAGCCCACACGTGATGAATAATTATTAAAAAGCCCAGATTTATTAAATATTAAAGTCCATATAAAAAAACCCAAAAATATTCATTACACAAAATACAATGAGCTCAAAATAATATAACAGCCCAACCAAATAAAAAACCCTAATTGCCTTGGTGTTTTCTTGTGCAGCTGCCGCCCTCATCCACGACCGTCAGATCTATTGAGATCTGACGGCCCAGATCGGATCCTCGCGAGAAACCCCATAGAGCCCCATCTTTGCCCCAGCGCCGCTACATCTGAGCCGTCGGATCGCGCGAAGATCCAAGGGCCCTGATCGCTCCAGATCAAGCCTCCAGACGAAGCTTCCAGATCACGTCTCCTCTGCCACCCACGCGCGACCCTTCGTTGCCTGACGCGCGCGTGCCGAGCCACGACCTCTCCTCCCGACGCGCCCACGCCGTCTGCCATCTACATCAACCGTGTCCCTCCCCATTTCGGCCAAGACCAACAGAGAACAGCAAAAAAGAAGGATGTCATATACCAAAAAAGCAAACAAAAACAAATAATGCACCAAAGTCAACTAGGCAACCAAAATATCAGATTCGGAGAGGAACGACAGTTTTGTTTTGCATGTAATATTTTCGGATATAAAATTCGAGCTCAAACCAGTGTAAACGATCGGAATTTTTACAGAGGAATCAATAAAAAAGAAAAACCTTCTGAGGTAGCTTCCCTTTTTCGATTTCAATTGCATGCAAACCAATCAATCCAAAAAAATAAAAAGAAAAGTTTTTGATTTTACCTTTCGAAAGCCTTTCCTCCCTTCCGTTTCTGGATTCGAGCATGCGATAAGCCCATCGGCTTCCGTCCAGGGAGTCGACCGGGTGAGCCATCGGAATCATAGAAGGGAACTCTCTTTTCTTTTAGGGTTTCGAACCCCGGTTGTTTGAAAAATTTTGGGTTTTTGTTTTAGGGTTTCGAAAGGGGCAAAGGGTTTTCTGTCGTTGACGGCTTGAAGCTTTTAGGTTTAATCGGGATTCCGCCGTTGCCGATTAACGGCAACCGGCCGGCACTTTGCTCTTTCTTTTTTGGGATTCGAATGATCGGCCGGATAAAAGAAAAGGGGGTTTTTTACTCGAAATGGGCAAAAGGGGAGCAAATTCTTTTAAAACGCATTTTTATAATATATCTGTGTTTTAAAATTGGTTTATTTCACAATTTAGCCCCTCTGTGCTTTGAAAATACCCCCGTAAGGGTCTCCCCTTTTCTAAATCCTGGTCGTGGTCCCTCGAAACTTTTAAACCTTTTTAATTTCGTCCCTGTTTTCGTTTAATCAGTTTTCGATTGGTAAAATTCCCCTTTGCATCCTTTCAAGTTTCCGATTCTTTTCAATTCAGTCCCGTTTCGCATTTATAACTAATGTGTCAAATGGTTTTATTATCGTTGTGGTCCCTGTCAGTTTGCATTTTATTTTTGCCTCAAATTTATGTTTTCTTAATTTTAGTCAATAGTGTGTTTTATGTACTAATAATGTTTAGGGGGTGGATGTAACCCCCTCGTCCCGGTCTGGTCGGATGACCGATCCGAGTGGGCCACACGGGGAAAACCGAAGCGAAACCCGTTAAGGTTTCCCCTCGGTTAACGACCCAGAAAATTTCTTTTTATTTTATCTTGTCTATAGGCATAGTTAAATCCTATGTGAAGCACAACAGCGGAAGATACATACAATGTATCGTACTCCGACCAAACAAAACATTAAGCAGCTCATTTTAAACCTTTACAGCAGGCCGTTTCAAAACGCCCTTAGGGTGTTCCGAAACGCCTTGACTTAGTCAACAGGCCAGGGTCAACCATAAGGTGACCGTTTCGAAACAGGGGAGACCCGTATCGAAATGACCTTGACGGTCAATTTCTCGTGGTCAACGAGATTTGACCGTTTCGGAACATCAGGGGCCCGTTTCGGAACGCCTTTATCTCGTCAATTTCTCAAAATTCTAGTAGCAAAAATGTTCCGAAACGACCCCCTTCCGTTTCGAAACGGCAGGCCAAATGCAAAGGGACCGTTTCGAAACAGGATGGCCCGTTCCGAAACGCCCCCTGTCTGCAGACTCGTTTTGGCTGTTTTAAGGCACTAGGGTGCCCCAAAACACCACCAAAACACACTACAACACCATCACATTTAAACTTAAGGCAACCCAGCTATTTTAGCATACTTCAACAAGATTAAAAACAAGTCTAACACTAAGGCAAGACCTCACAAGACATGCATTCATTCAACACAAAGGTAACCTCTTAGGCATATGACCAACATTCAAAAAGAGCAATTTAGGCATGAGATACAAACCAACATGGCAACATAAACCATACAAAAGCAACCTACTAAGGAGTCTACACATGCTCTTAACAACCAACAACTACCCAACAACAATACATGTCCCATTGCTCAAACTATTACATGTCCAAACATTAAAAATCCATACTTGAAGCACTCAAGGCTAACAACCACACTTGGAGGCCCTCCACTTGCTCGAGCAACCCGCGAACTAAGGATCTGCAATGTTGAACAAAGAGAGCGTAAGCAATAATGCTTAGTGAGGGTAAGATCTAAAAACAAACCTCAACATTGCAGGGTCCGAGCACGATCTAGCCAAGGCATCACACAAAAGTATCAAGGATCCACAAGAGCCACAAGATAAGATGCATGAGCAATATACAAGTAAATGTCATGATCAACAAGCTCTAAACCCTCAACACAAGTAGTCACATCAAACACCCAAATAAAGATCATTAATCTCAACACATTGATACATTTATCAACCAGCATTGGCACCTAGCTATGACTCAAATACGCGGATAAACATGTCGGAAACTCACATCCAACAACCACATTACCTCACGGTGGGATTACACTCATCACCGGTCCCGCGGAGGGGATTCCACTCATCACCGACTATAACAATTACAATTTCCGGGCGAACCCGTACTCCTCCTTGGTGACTCAACGCCACCAAGGCCACGCGCGACTTTTGACTCATGTGTACACACTAACATCCTAATGATCGATCATTTGTATTCAAGTATACTAGTGCCAATATTTACTCATTTCAAACAATTCCGTGCTTAGCACGTACTCACCAACAACCATCATCATGCATGTCTCAAGCATCACAATTCATGTCTCATCTCACATGTATAACACAATATACATAAGCATTCATATCACATTTCATACGAGACATACACAACCATATAAATGAGTTCATCCAAAGGCTCTAGATCAAGTTTAGGATTAGGTTACCACCCCAATCCTAACTCTAGGTGGGTCTACCAAGCCCAACCTAGTCCATATACTCGAACCAACTATTTTAAAACCAAGTAAAACATTTAACCACTCACCTAAGCTTCCAAGCTCCAAGACTAAGCAAGCAACCACCTTCAAATTCCCGGATTCACTTCCGATGCTTCACCGATGTCCAAACCCGATTCTAATCATCTCAAACACAAACAAAACATTCGAAATCAATAACTCATCATCGGAACCAACCCGGATTAACATTAGCAAGCATTCAACACTCAAAATCAACCCCAAAACAGAATTTCCGAGCAGCCCACATAACCCACTGAAATCTTCCATTTCAAGCATCCAAACAACCTTCAAAATCACCCAAAGTGACCCTCACATATCATACTACCAACAGCCCCCAAAATCCAACATTAACCAACCCCAAAAATCACTTTAAAACCCTCCAAAAACCCCTTTGAAACACAATTCCGAAAATTGTTCAAAATCGTTTGAAATCCACATATGATACACTCTTTGACTTCTATATACCATAACTAAGCATAACAAAACAAAATACTTCACTTAACCACATAAAGTTTCTATTTTTAATCCAATCTTTCAAAAATTCTATTTTCTAAAATCTTCATGGAAATGAAAATGAAGAGTACTTTTGTGAAGGGGAAGATGAGGGGAAGTCAAAAATACCATTACCTTTCAAAACGGAGTTGGAATGAGGAGGAAAGGTGATGGAACAATGGATTTGGGTAGAGAGCTCAAGTTCCCGTTGGTGTGTTTTTGAAGAATGGGGTGAATAGTAGAGAATGGGTGTTTTATTTCACATGTGGTCTATTTTTTAAGGCTCAAAAGACTTATTTACCCTTAATGAAATGGGACATTTACAAGGAAGGTAAATCCATGACTAACTGTGGTTTAAATCTTAAAACGTGGTCAACCCAAATTAATTAATTTGAAAACAAAACCACAAATATAATTTAAATTATAAAACCGAGCCCAAATATTATTTTCACCTAACCCCTAAACCCGGGTGTTACAGTGGATATATGTATAATATATGGCACGATATAATACATGATTGCACATCTTTGTCGTAGTTTGTTTAGACATGCAATATGTCTTTTTTACATTATGGGGTTTTATTTTTTTCGTATGCTTATCGAGTTTTTATATACATCACTTATATCGTTCGAAGTGTAACGTACCACTTTATTTAATCATGCAATTTATTTGTCTCGTTTTTAAATTTATGAGTTGCATTTGAATTATAAGATATAATGTGAATGTCTTTTTATTCAGGAACGAACGAGGCCAGTACCAGCCGTAGTGGTGGTGGTTCGGACATTCCTTCTCGAATATTAAGGCTTTTAAAATTCACTCGCCCGTATAACCAAATTTCGATACGATTCATCACTTTAATTCGCAAAATTTAATATTAATTAAGCGGTAATGTTTTTGGTACCGATTTTCGAGCACGACGGGGGTGCTCATCCTTCCCCGCGTGTAACCGACTCCCGAACCCATTTTCAAAAGAAAAATCTCTGGTTTTATTTTGGTGTCCGGTCTACCATTTTTAAATGGCCGGTGGCGACTCCTCTTTTTTTATAAATCCGACTAATTTTTCGAAAACCATTTAAAACCCGATTCGTCCGAGCGACATCCATGTACTATGTATTTTTTGAAATTTTTAGTCGCAACAATTTGGATACCAAAAATTACTTGATTGTATTTTGCTAGGTGTGATGGAGAGTGATCAACAAGTCAAAAATTGAGGGGAGCTCCATGCACACAAAGGAAGAACACTTGAAGAAGGAAGGCTTCACATCCTCCCTTGGGTTCAAGTGTGGTAAAATCTAGTTGTTTTGTTCTTATTTGATTTATTTTCATTTATGTCAACTAGATAATCATATATGTTGAACTAACATTCTTACGATGCTTTGAGTAAGGGGGAGCCAATTTTTAAACCAAAATTTTAAGTGTGTCAAATTTTCTTTTTACCTCCTATGTTATTTTGAGCTCAATGTCTTTTTCAATTCTTTTTGATATAACAAAAAGGGGGAGAAATGGTTTGAAAATTTGATTTTTCAAGTTTTTCAAGAGAATAAGGGGGAGCCTTAATCAAATTTTAATTTTAAGTTTCTTATTCAATTTTTTAAATTACAAAGGAGGAGAGATCCCAAACAATTTTTCAAGTTGGTTTTATTATATCAAAAAAGGGGAGATTGTAGAACTAAGTGTTTTGATATAATATTTGAAAAATGTTTTGGACTAAATTGAAAAGAATTTAAAATGTGTTTTTAGTAAAAAACAACTTGAAAATATGTTTAAGGGTTTTACAAGGCTTTGGAATGATTTAAAGTACATTTAAAGTAGTCAAAATCAAGCTTTTCAAGTGCCCGTACCGATACGGTCGTGGACCGTACCGATACGCCTTAGGGTTTCAACTACATAATTTTTCCAGTAGCCAAAACCTGTACCGATACGCTTAGTCGTATCGATACAGTGTGTTTTGAAATAGCCCAACGGCTAGTCGCGTACCGATACGCCTAACTACACCAACGGTCATTTTTCCCAACAGTCTTTTAATTGCAGGACCGTACCGATACGCTAGGTAAGCGTATCGATACGCATCAGCTGAAGAAGTCCAACGACTAATTCCTTATCGGGACCGTATCGATACGGTTTGAAAGGTATCGATGCGCCAAGCTGCAGAACTGCATTTATGGTAGGAAATAAAGGCTCCAACGGCTCCAATTCAATCTCAACGGCTAGTAACGGCTACAAACTCATCAAGGAGTATAAAAGGGACCTCCAAGCATCTTGTAATGGTTAATGCTTCAATTGTTACAACATTATGATGTCAAAATTAGTCTAGAGCTTAAATTGTATATTTCTTGCTTAGACAACACTTGTGAGCTTAACATTGTTAAATTTGCTCAAGTGTTTAGGTTTTGGGTGAGTGCTTAGTATTGCAAACACATACCTATTAGAGGGATTTCTAGTTTGCTAAGTCTTTCTCTTGTAAGAGAGTGTTTGATCAAGCTTTGGGTAGAAAGCTTGATCGTTGTAACGGTTTCCTCCTAATCTGAGAAAAGGGGACGAAATTCTTAGTGAATTTGTTTGGAAATCCTTAGTGGGAAGCTAAGGTAGTGGATGTAGACCTTGGTTAGAAGGTTGAACCACTATAAATCCCTGTGTAAATTGTCTATCTTTTCCTTCCCACAATTACACCCAAATTATCCAACTTCTCCACACTTGGCATGCAAGAACGGTTGAAGGAATCGAGCTCCTCACAACTCAACATCCTAGTATCGGTATGATTGCCCGCATACCAATACCAGTTGTCGTTAATTTAGTTAATATGTTGTTTAAGGTTCCTAAAACTTGTGAATACAATTGGTTAAGTTTGGATGACTGTTTTGAGCTGAAATTTGACGAGCATGTATGTAACCTGACTAATTGAGGATTGATAATCTAAACTTTAACCAAGTCCTTATAATTTTTCAAATTTACGTTTTAGTCCCTAAAATGTAACGTTATGCAACCGAGTGTCTTTCGGTGTCCGTTTCTTTTGAGTTTTCATCAGTTGCCAGTATGTACACCTTAGGTTAATATGTTGCATCAAGAGAAGTTAAAAGGAAAAAAATTGGACCCAAACTTGTGTATTCATTCCGGGTTTGTTTCGGCAAACCTAATGTAGCTCACTCTGTTCGGTTGGGCGTCTAGGCCGGGTCGAGGGAATTACACAACAAAAGGCTCTAATACTAGTTTGTTATACTGGAGATGAACGATAACAACAAAACAATGAATAAAATGATCACAAATGAAGCAAGAAAATAAATAATAATAAGATTTACGTGAAAAATTCAAATGAAAAAACCACAGGCAGATGATTGGAACTTTCATTATGTCTGAAGAAGAGATTATAATAGTGCAATATGTATGTCATACCACGACTTAACTCATAGTGTATGTACAACTTATTATCTCACTTATAACCCCTAATACCCATGTGTCTATTTATATATATTACTTGCTTACAAAGAAAGCACGCACAGAAAGTAATTTTATTCAACCTAATTTTCTTACTCTTTATCGAACGCACAAAGTGGGAACTAGAGTTTCACTCGATCTTGAATTCATTCGTATCGCAGATAACATTAGTAGAAGATATTAGTCTACGAAGGATACTAATGTAAGACACCAATATGGAGGACACCAACGGACATTAGCTAGTAGAGAGCACATGCATCTCTTCCGGAAAAAATTGAGTCAAAATTCTAATAAAAATATTAATTTCGTAAATCAAACGTCTCCAAAGTATAACGATAAATTTACTTTTAAGTACAAAATTACATTGATAAATAGTATCAATCAAAATAAAGTGCAGTGACAAATTTTAATTTTCACCTAAGATATTGGTAAATTTATATATTAACTTGTTTCTTGGTGTAAAATCAGGGTATTCTTAAGCCGCAGTGGAGTTAAGGTTAATCTCTGTTGGGCCGTAAGGTAGGGGTATTTATATTCGGGTACTCGAATTTTTCGGGTACCAAAAACTCGGCATGTGGCCCGACCCATAAGAACCGGGTATTCGAATTTTCATTCGAATAAATTTGATTTCTGACCAATTTATATTGGCTTAATGCACAACTTGCCCCATAACGTTTACCATTTTTTCCAACTTGGTACCTAACACATTTTTTGAGTTCTTTTGCCCCTTAAAGTTTGTGTCGTTACCAAAATGCCCCAAAATTTTAACACCATTTAAAAAATAGTCTTAATCAATTAGATCGTGCCACATTACCCTCTTTATTTTCTTTTTTAATTTTAAAATAAAATAAAATAATAAATATATTAAATTATTTATTTATTTATTTTACCAAAATTACCCCACCTCTCTTCCCCCAAATCCCATCCCCATTTCTTCAGCAGAATTGCCATCCTCGATAGATTTCTTCGTTCAAGTTCCTCCTCTGATCTCAAAGGAAAGCTAGACCATTTCTTAAACCAGAAAAGCTAGACCATTTCTTGAACCAGGAAAGCTACCCCCACCTCATTCAAGTTCCTCGGCACCCTTCATAACTTGAATCAGGAAAGCTAGACCATTTCTTTAGCAGAATCGCCATCCTCCATAGCCACAAATACTGAAATTATTTAAGTGAAAGTAGAAATTTGATATATGACATTGGTACACGTAATACGTTAAATGACAAAAATTAACCAATCTCATCTTATCGTCGAATTTTTTTATTATCCCCAAATCCAAATCCCTAAATTTAAGGTTCAATCCGATAGAATTTCTCTTTGAAAAACAATTGTCGGCCATGAAGTTGCGGAGGTTGTTAGGACAGTCCTCGAAGTCGCCGACGATTCCAATCATCTCCACCACCTTCAGGAATCATCTTCGAAACATAAAGCATAAGAGGACTAAGTTTGGCAGGACATACTCCCGCTAAGAGTGTAAATGAACATAGCGTTCGACGAACTGTTTGTATAATGTTTGTTTATTTTTGTTTATTAAACTAAATAAGCGAGTGTGAACAACATTTTTATATTCGTTTAATAATGAACGAACACGAACAAAGGTGTGTTCGGCTCGTTTATATTCACGAACAAGCTCGTTTATAAGCTCTTTTATAGGATAAAAAATGCTTGTGGATGTATATAAATACTACTTTTTTGTTGTTGCTAAGAATGTTATATAAATTCATGTTGAAATGTAAGTTTTATTTTGTTGCTTTTGGTTTATTTATTTTTAATTTATTTAACATTTTTAACATATAAACAAACACGTTCACGAACACTTAAATGAACATGTTCGTGAATGCTTAAACGAACACGTTCTCAAACACTTAAACGAACGCGTTCGCGAACACTATACAAACGAACACGAACACCATCAAAAATAATTAAACAAACACAAACACAATATTAAAAATTTAGACGAACATGAACACTTTCAAAAATAAACAAACGAACACGAACGTAATATTGTTCGTTCAAGCTCAATTTATTTACACCCTTAATGGAAAATCAGGGTTGTTTGGGGATAAGTTATTTAATGATTATTTATTTTATTATATTATATTATATTTATTATAAGAACCGGGTATCGGATTCAATTTTTAAAAAAATCTGAAAATTTTAAAAAATCATATAAAAAACATAAATTTTTATAATATATAATTTAAAACAAAAATTAATGATCTGAAGTTAATTTTTAAGATATAAATATTTGAATATATAAAAGTTTATCGCTGTATCAGGGTTAGGTTGGTTGGTGCTAGCGGGCAATTATAAGATTCTGAGAAAGAAGATGTGGTGAATTATATTTTATATGCTATACTTTTTTTTTCGTATATACTGGTTACTGGTATACCTTTTCTAGAAGTGAATGGCACTTAAGGTGCATTGGTATTTAAAGTGAAATTGTGAATGATACTACTGCCATATTAACATAATAAGTTTGGTACGGTCAAAAAATATTAAAATTTATCATCCAAAAAGAATGTATTAAAAATATAAACTTTGTTCATGATTTTTTTCTTTTCGAATTACATATTAACAGATTAATATAAATATGTTTAAATTTTTAAAACTTAAGTGTGTACATAATTCAAGCATAGAAAGAATTTAGAGATTTAAATTTAATTTTAGGATAAAAATATTAAAAAATCTACAATAAAAATAATATTTAAAAATATATACTAAAAGTACCGTGTCGGGTCGGGTATTCAGGTACAACAAATTTTTGACTCGGCCCCGACCTGATTACCACCCCCAAAAAAAATTACAAATCAAATACTCGGCCCGAAAATTCGAATATTTTTATTACAAATATTCGGTAATTTTTAATTGGGTCAACATATCGAATAATTCGGGCTGGGTATTATTCAACACCACTAGTTTAAGGTAAAATCTCCTTTTCTGTACACAAGGTAAAGTTTTTCTAATAAATGTTCTTTCCGCCAAACTAAAAACTAGGGATGGGCACGAAACTTGGACCCGACGGGTTCCGACCCGACCCGGCCCGATTGGGTCGGGTCGGGTATTTTTATGAAAATATAGGGTTCGGATCGGGTTTTTGTGTAAGGTGAGGTCGGGTCGGGTCGGGTTCGGGTTTTAGGGTGAAAAAATCCGACCCGACCTGACCCGGGACTAATAGTGTAATTTTCTCTTAAATTTTTTCAGGGATATTTGTAATAATACCTTTTTTTATATATATTTTTATAATTAGGTCCTTAAAATTGATTTTTTATTTACAATTTAGTCCTTAAATTTATTATTTTTTACAATTAAGTCTCTTAAAATTATTTTTTTTACAATTTAGTCCCTAAAATTGATTTTTTTATATAGGTCGGGTCGGGTCGGAGTCGGGTTTAATGTATTTATTTTCGGGTCGAGTTTTTTAAAAGATATGGTCGGGTCGGGTCGGGTTCGGTTTTAAGGTTAATATTTTCGGGTCGGGTTCGGGTGGGCCAAAAACCCGGCCCGACCCGACCCGTGCCCATCCCTACTAAAAACCAGGTTAAACTATCGGCCTTTTCTTAAAGATGCCGTTAGGTTTTTTAGCCTTTTTTTTCTTTAGCAGCAACTTTCTTTATTTCGAACAAAAATTATATGGCCTTAATTATGCATCTTTCTATGCCCCACACTAAAATAACATTAAAAAAATTAAATTCTAAGCCATAATCCTAAATTTCATAACCTAAACCCTAAAACCTACACCTTACCTATAATTTCATAAATCCTAACCATAAACCCTAAACTTTAAACCTATTTTTTTTAAAGTGGTGGCATAATTTGGGGCAGACGATTTTCATCCGTTTATTTCATCTTGTTTGATTATTTGCCGCAACACTAATCTCAGTGTTTTTTGTTCGATAAATATTATTTTATTAAATAATAAAAAAATCAATATTTGTGTTGCGCATCTCATTAAAAAAATCTATGCATAAAGTCAAAAAAGACCATTAATGTTTGAGTGAATAGTCACTTTGTCTTATATTCTTTTTTGGGAAAACTACACCGGTGGTCCCCTAACTATGTCTGTCTTCCTACTTTGGTCCCACAATTTTGTTTTTCGGCAAAAGAGTCCATTCCGTCACATAGTTTTCCTATTTTAGTCCCCGACGTTAAATAACTAACGGTTTTGCTGACGTGGCATTTTTTAATATTTTTTTAAGGCTGACGTGGCATTTTTTAATATTTTTTTAATCAAAGTCGGGGACCAAAATAGGAAGACAGACATAGTTAGGGGACCAAAATAGGAAAACTATGTGACATAGTTAGGGGACCAAAAATATTAAAAAATGCCACGTCAGCAAAACCGTTAGTTATTTAACGTCGGGGACCAAAATAGGAAAACTATGTGACGGAAGGGACTCTTTTGCCGAAAAACAAAATTGTGGGACCAAAGTAGGAAGACAGACATAGTTAGGGGACCACCAGTATAGTTTTCCCTTCTTTTTTTTTTTGAAGTAATTTAACCCTAACATTTTATTTGAGATCAAAATGACCCATCTGCGGATGAAAATTGTTAGTCAACTAACAGTAAAAGACTTAAAATGACATGACAAACCTACATGATAGTGCGCGTTGATACGACAGTGTCATATAGACAAATGTGTTGACTTGAAATGATGACACATCAGTCAAAAAATAATTTCATAAAATTATATAAAATATAAAATTATTTTTTCTGTTGACGTGTTATTCTGTCAAGGCATTTCAAGTTATTTAATGTCAATTGACTAACAATTTTCATTCGAAAAGAGGCCATTTTGAAAAAAAATAAAACGTTGACGGTTAAATTGCTTCAAAAAAAATATGAGCCAAAATAACTATTGAGTTAAATGTTAGGGACATTTTTTACATTATGTAAAAAATCTAATACCAACCTCAGGACCGACCGTTGATAATCTTTTTTTTTGCATTATTATATTATATCTTTATTACTCAGCCTTTGTAGAACGTGTTTCTTTGCCTTTTTGGCACGTTTTTTGTCTTTGTTGACATTCATTTGGTCGTTATTTTTTATTTTTTTCAGGGTTGTATTTAACATCGCATCAACTAATCAAAATGACGCTTATTTGGTTATATTGTTAATCTTCCTTGCTTTGGACACTCTGATTGGATTTGAGTACGCGATTTGCGTTTGTGGATGATTTTCTCAAGACGCTTGGCTTTGATTTGCAGTTGTTGGTGGTCTTTCAACAGTTTGATCTCTTTTGTTGTTTGTTTACTGATGCAGTCAAATCTGTTCGTATATGTTTTTTTTGTTCAAGTCTTTTGATTGGGGTTTTTAACATTTTTATTGTATGGTCTTTATAGGATCTAAAGTGATTAATTTTCTTATGTAATTGGTTATTAGAAAATGTTAAAATTATATATTTAATTAATGATTATAAACACCAGCAGCTGCAACAGGGTAATTGAACATGCATTGTCAAATGGTTGAGAGTATTTTACTTTTAAAAAAAATTAATGATTATAAACGCTCATTATAATTTAAATTTTTTAATAAAATTTACCGTGTCTGTTATAAAAAAAAACATGTTAAACTTTAGGTGCTAATGGAGAGCATTTAACCATCGTGGATTGAACTTATTTTGCATCCATCCGCGTGGATACACACATCCAACGGCATTTGAAGCGTGACAAATCCAACGGCTGGTACCCGTAAGTCAAGGTCAAGCCATGGCAGCTGGGGACAAACACAACCCTTTATATATTACCACACTTGTTTTCTTTCTTTCTTCCTCATCCACTTCTGCTCTGTCGTTTGCAATGAGAAATCCATGTTGCGACAAGAAAGACACAAACAAAGGAGCTTGGTCTGAACTAGAAGACCAGAAGCTCACTGATTATGTTCTTAAACATGGTGAAAGTTGCTGGCGCTCTCTTCCTCAGGCTGCTGGTCTATTTCTCAACTCAAACACCATTTCCTCTTTCCTTGTATTGGAGAATTTGCAGTTAACCTAAAATTGACAGTTTAGTAAATTTGAGTGGGCTGCAGGGCTGCTTCGTTGTGGCAAAAGTTGTCGATTGAGATGGCTCAACTACCTGCGCCCTAACCTTAAACGAGGCAATTTTGGCGAAGATGAAGAGGACCTCATTATCAAACTCCATGCTCTCCTTGGTAATAGGTACCATGTGATTACATTCTAATTCGTTTTTCTCTTCTTAGGGTTTGTATTTGATACATTCACCGATGCTCGACCATTTCTTTATTATCCTAACATTTTTTTTGAAAATTAAGGGGTATTTATTAAAATTCGCTGCCTCGTGCCTCATTAAAAAACCTCCCTAACCTAGATTGGAGGAAAAAGAATGCGCCGGGACAAGGAACGGCAACGCATTACAAATCTAGAAACCGACCCACCTCATGCACAATCACACTGTTCCAACAACACCAGCAAACACAGTGAGCCTCACGGCTAACAAAATCCACAACAACGTCACATAAGCAACACTGCACCAAGTGTCCTGCAACCATGTTTAATATCTGGGATATTTCAAAACTTCAGTCTTCCACCTTCCCAGATCTGTTGTCTTTCAAATCAACTCTGAACGTAAAATAAATAAACACGCCCTGCGCCACACGCTGGGCGCATAGGACCACAATCGTCCTCTCCCAGAAACGGACAAAAGGCTCCGGTGACAGCAGAGAAAACGCCCCCTCAGGGCTTTTGCCTCAACACTCCACTTCATATTGCTGACCCCCCTCCACTTGTGGATAAACCATCTGCCTCCACGACCAGCAACTTCTCCACTCAGTTCAAACATGCAACCAACCTAACGGCTAAGAGTGCAAGCCAAACACCCTCATTCCCTATCCACACCAAAAAAAACCATGCTCTGTTGCCTTCCCACGCATCATGTCTTGCTTTTGTGATTCCAAAGAAACGCAGTTCTTCTGTTGATACCTGACTTTGCCAATTTGTCCGCTGTACAATTAGTTGCTCTTGTCACCCACTGGATCTGCCAAAGTACCTCCTTGTTGCAACTTAATATTTCATTCACCAAATTAGCGAAATTGGCGGGGGCATTCTTCCAGTTTTGTAACCATTTGGCGCACCATTCACTATCCGTCTCTATTATCAGCTTACAAAGTTTTAATCGTTGATGGCCTTTGAAAACCTCTAACGCCTCCTTGACGGCTAACAACTCCGCCGATGTAGCATCAAGGACCCCTATGCTTTTGGAAAACATAAGCAACGTGACATTATTCCAATCCCTTAAAATACCTCCCACTCCCACTCCTCCTCTACCGAAACCCCCTTCCACAGCACCGTCGACGTTGAATTTTAACGTGTTCCGCGGCGGAGAAAGCCACACGCACTTTGTTTTCGGCTCCTTAACAACCCTGACTGCTTTAAGAAACGTAGGGTCGAAATAACCTGGAGTTGCCGGCTGTACAATCCAAGGCCACTTGCTCTTGCTCCACAAGGCAATCAAGGCGACTCCGGACTCAAATATTTTACTATCGTCCGTATTTACTCCTCTAAAAATCAACTCGTTTCTGTTTCTCCATATTGACCAGCAAAAACACACCAGGCTGAGATACCACACTTCGACAGATTTGAACAGGCCCTTATTCGACATCCAAACCAAGAGAAATTGTTTGAAATCTAATCGAGTCCGGGTGTTCAAGAAAATATGCCATTAATATCGATGGACATTGTTAAGTGTTTAGGTCAGGGATTTGCCAAGAAGGTGTTAGGAGGAGCAGTCGCACTCTTGACAATTTTAAATTCTCATATATTTTAAAATTTTTCTGTGTTATATTGATAATCCAATTCAAGATCTCTGGAATTTTAAATTCCCATGTAATTTTACAATCATAACATAAAATCTTGCGTCCGTCTCTGGTTCAGGTGGTCACTGATAGCAGGGAGATTGCCGGGGAGGACAGACAACGAAGTGAAGAATCACTGGAACATCCACTTGAAAAGGAAACTTTTGCTGATGGGAATCAACCCCAACAATCGACGCTGGCTTCTGTCTCCGAAATCCAACCACTCCATTTCTGAATGCCAACCCTTTAACCCTAATCCTACAACAACTTCCGATGCCATCGACACTTCTTTACCCGACTTGAATCTCGATCTTACGATTGCCCCTCCCCGTATCAGTTATGAAAGGTTAGAACTCAGTTAATATGGAGTCTGCAACATGACGTTATGATCGCTTATTTATGTTTTGATTTGTTTTGCAACAAATCATAATAACATATGTTATGTTTGTAATCACGAGTAGTGTTTACAACTCTTTGGTGAAGTCTACATATGAATAAGCTGTCTAAAACCGTAAGTCTATTACTTAATATTTGTTGTTAGTTTCAATTAATTGCAGATTTTATTCTGATTATCATCAATTTCTCTAGTTTTCAATTTTTTTTCAGTAAATAAATTATTTTATTCTGATTATCATCAAATTATTTAGTTTTCAAAAAAATATGAGTGATTTATATAGAGAGTTAATATTTGATGCACAGACAATGAAAAAACTTTTTTTTCACAAACAACTTTAAAATCTATAATTTAGATCTCTAACTCTAAACCCTTAAAGTATAAACCATCTTAAATTTTAAATACTGAATTCAACTCATAAACCCTAAAATAAGTATACTTATATAAAATAAATTTTACACCGATACTGCATCGAGTATTTTATTTTTCCTTATATTTTTTATATTATGTTGATGAAATTGATTTATATAAAGTTTTAATATAGTATTTTGTATTTAATTGATATTTGTGTATAATTTTGAGATTTATTCTCGTCATAAATGTTGGTTTTATTCTCTTCTCTTGTTAGTTCTATATATATATATATATATATATATATATATATATATATATATATATATATATATATATTATCCTACTTTTAATCTCATCCATTCATTTCACTCATCCAATGGCTATGGATTAGTGTAAAACTAAATGAGTTTTACATAGTGTAACTTGATCCCATCCCATATAGGGTTAGGATCAAGTTACACTATGTAAAACTCAACTAGTTTTACACTAATTTATGGCCATTAGATTGGTTAAATGAATGGATGAGATTAACTCCTTACTTTTTTTCCCAAGTGATAATCTTTCCATATCCTACTTTTAATCTCATCCATTCATTTCACTCATCCAATGGCTATGGATTAGTGTAAAACTAAATGAGTTTTACATAGTGTAACTTGATCCCATCCCATATATATATATATATATATATATATATATATATATATATATTAATTTGGTAAAAAATATACTTTTTAATGAAAAAACAATAAAAAAGAAGGTATTGTTTACCAATTAGTATTGCAGTTGGTTGCTTTAAAAATTCATTAACGAGAGAGTCCATTAGTTTAACAAAAACAAATAACAATAGGTTAAAAAAATGGAGTTTTAAATATTTAACGAGAGAGTCCATCAGTTTAAAGTTTGTGATTACTCTCTCAAATCTTAATAATGTTACTTCTAAAGTTTAAAGTTTATATTTTCTAAAGCATCTATTGGAACAAACTCAATGACTGATTCTTCACATTTTATTGATCTATATTAGAGATAAACATTGATCACAAAATTTAAAATTATTTATGTCGAAAGTGATGATTATGTTTCTACGACAATACTAAATATCTATCTATCCAAGAGTTGGATGATGAGATATTCAAGAAGATAAAGTTAGCATATTTCTCATTTTGGGTGCATGAAAGTTGAGTGGCGACCAAACATTCAAAACCCGATTCAGGCAGTTTATGGATGAAGTAATTCTGTAAGTTTGTGTTTGGCAGCTGCACGTGATTCCATAGTCAAACCAACTAGCTGCAGTGTAAATCCATGTTGAGCTGCGAGCAATTTAAACATTGCCAAATAAGGCCTAAGGCCCTAAACACCATTGTCAAACCACCACACACCAACCATAAACTAAAATCAAAGAGTAAAATCCATTTCAGGTCATTCAACTGTGTTGACCCCCTTTAGTATGAGGTGCGCTTAATTCTTCTCCACAATGCGGGTTTTCGAGTATAAAATGTGCGTAAGAAGCCAATCAAGCTGCTCATAATACAGTGCATACAGGTGTAAATCAACCGAGCTTGAATGAATAAGATTATGTTCGTGTTTGTTTGTTTATTTTTAAAGGTATTCATGTTCGGTTCATGTTCGTTTAAAATTTTAATATTGTATTTGTGTTCGTTTATTTATTTTTAAAAGTGTTCGTTTGTTTAGTGTTCACAAACGTGTTCGTTTAAGTGTTCGCGAACGTGTTCGTTTATTCATTCGCAAACATGTTCATTAATATGTTCAGAAATGTTAACTAAATTAATAATAAATAAATAAAACAAAAACAACAAAATAAAACTTACATTTCTACATAAACTTATATAGCATCTTTAGCAACAACAAAAAGTAATATTTAGATTAGGGATGGGCACGGAACCCGGACCCGACGGGTTCCGACCCGACCCGGCCCGATCGGGTCGGGTATTTTTATGAAAAAATCGGGTTCGGGTCGGGTTTTGTGTAGGGTGAGGTCGGGTCGGGTTCGGGTTTTAGGGTGCAAAAAATCCGACCCAACCCGACCCGGGAATAATAGTGTAATTTTCCCCTAAATTTTTTTAGGGATATTTGTAATAATACCCCTTTTTTATATATTTTTTTTATAATTAGGTCCTTAAAATTAATTTTTTATTTACAATTTAGTCCTTAAATTTATTATTTTTTACAATTAAGTCTCTTAAAATTATTTTTTTACAATTTAGTCCCTAAAATTGATTTTTTTTATATAGGTCGGGTCGGGTCGGAGTCGGGTTTAATGTATTTATTTTTGGGTCGGGTCGGAGTCGGGTTTAGGGTTAATATTTTCGGGTCGGGTTCGGGTGGGCCAAAAACCCGGCCCGACCCGACCCGTGCCCATCCCTAATTTAGATACATCCACAAGCATTTTCATCCAATAAACAAGCTTATAAACGAGCCTATAAACGAGCCTATAAACAAGCTTATAAACGAATCAAACATACCTTTATTAGTGTTTGTCCGTTTATTAAATGAACATAAAAGATTTATTTATACTTGTTTATTTAACTTAATAAACGAACGATTAGTCGAATGTTATGTTGATTTGCACCCTTAACAGTGCATTAGACTTTAATTATATATCACCTACCTTATTCTACGTTGAGTGTCCCCTTGTATTTTGAAAGCTGTTCTTTATGATTAATTTATAATATAACTCTTTTATAAAAAAAAAAAACTGTGTTCGATAATAACTAAGTTGTAAATATGGCAATCAATTAAGAAGTTGCAAGTAGGTCATTTAATTAAAAATTATTACAAACATATCACTTACCGTTAAAATTTAAATAGAATCTAATTGGACTTGATATTAGGGGTGAGCGTGCGTTCGATCGAGTCGAGTAAAAAAGTTTCGAGTTAGTCGAGTTTATGATTTATATTTAGGACTCAAATTTTATTTGAAACTTTTCGATTCAAGTCGAGTACTTTTCTAATTTTTGTACAAATTTAATTGTAATTATTTATAATGTTATAGTACAGGTTTATTCTAATTTTAATACCTTTCTATATCCATATATATAGTACTTCATATTTTTTACATGGGATATATAAGGTGAAACTGAGGGACTCGACTCGAACTTGAAAACTGATCCACTAATTACTAAAAATTTTGAGTTATTCGAATTTCCATTTCATAACTCAAACTTTATTAGAAATTTTTTTAGTAGAGTTTATGAAATTACGAGTTTAATTTTTTGGCGTCGAGTAAAAAAAATCATTTTTTATACGAGTTCAGTTTTGTTCACCCCTACTTGGTATAATAACAATTTTAATCCTCAAGATTTATACATCCCATCAATTTGGTTCTAATTTAAAACAATTTAATAAATTTAACACTACATATTTAAAAAATTTATCAATTTAACACTTTATATTTAAAAATATCAACAATAGTTAGATAACTGCATTTTATCATAAAACAACAATAACAAATTACTATTAAACTATATTGTATCAAGAAAGTGAGATAACATATTTAGGAGAAGAATAAATGGTTTTATAATTTTAAATTTTGTGATCTTTGATAAATTTGATCTTTTTAATAATTTTTATTTATGTATTTATTATTACTATTATTTTATTTTATTTATAATTTTATGTTTTTTATTATTTTATAATTATCATAGTTTTATATGATTTTTAACATTTGACGACTTTAGACTTTCAAAGTCTATCACGCGTTATTATTATTTTTTGATTAAGTAAAGAAGTATTACATTCTCAAGGTAAATGATGGTATATGAACTCACACAATGTGAGACAACATGATCATCCTTGACCACTCGACCATTTAATGGATCGATGTGCCATCATTTTATTGTTATGTTTATTAATTAACGGTTAAAATTGATCAACTAACAAATATTAGTGAAAGAGGCCAATTAATATTTGGGATAACTACATATTTAGCACCCCACTTATTCTTGTGTACTTATTTTAGTACCCGTCTTTTTTTTGGTAAAATGGTATCTAACGTTACTTTTTTTTCTGCTTTGGTACCCCAACCGTTAAAACAAATGGAGATGATGTGGCTTATTTTTAACTGAGATAATCACAATTTTAGTCCCCAAAACTTATACATTTCTATCAATTTGGACCAAACTCTATCAATTTAATAATCATCTTAAATATTTGGGTTAAAACTTGTTGAGTTGTGTGGGGCTCGATTCGATCAACCAATGTTGCTCACCAAGTGGTGGAGAGGTGGATTTTTGGGTGGAAGGGTTGTGGAAGCTAGAATGGAAATGGACACAATGATTTATAGTGGTTCAACCTTCTAACCAAGGTCTACATCCACTACCTTAGCTCCCCACTAAGGATTTCTCAATCAATCCACTATTGATTCGTCCCCTTTTCTAGGCTTAGGAGGTAACCCTTACACACAATCAAGCTTTCTACCCAAAGCCTTGATTGAAACTCTCTTTACAAAGAGACACAATAAGCAAAATTAAAACCCTCTAATAGGTGTTTGTTTGCACAATTAAGCACTCACCCAAAACCTAAAACACTTGAGCAAATTTGACAATTTTGGCTCACTAGTGTTTGTCTATACAATAAATGACAATTTAAGCTCTAAGACAATTCTTGATCATTTGATGTTTGATAATATGAACATTAGCCTTTACTTGATGCTTGGAGGTCCATTTTATACTCCCAATTGAGTTTGTAGCTGTTACTAGCCGTTGGGGATGATTTGGAGCCGTTGAGGACTTTATTTCCCTTCATTAATGCTGTTATGCGGCCTTCCGTATCGATACGCTTGGACTCGTATCGGTACGACCTTCATCATAAACTAGCCGTTGGGCTCTTGCCAGCCTAGGCGTATCGATACGCTTGAGGGCGTATCGGTACGGGTTCACTTTTAAATGACCGTTGGGAAAGTAGCCGTTGGGGTGGTTGAAAGGGGATCAGTACGCTTACCAGGCGTATCGAAACGATCCCGATCCGTATCGAAACGGCCAAGCCTGTTTTGATACGGGTTTTGGTAGTGACCAAACTGGGGCAAAAAAGGTATCGGTACGGGTACAACCGTATCGATACGGGTAGCTTGAAAACACAAGTTTGACTATATAAAAGCATGAAAAACATTGCCAAAAACCTTTTAAAATACCTCAAACATATTTTCAAGTTGTTTGGACTTAAAACCAAGTTTTAAATTCTTTTCAAATTGGTCCAAAACATTTTTCAATTATTATATCAAAATATTAGTTCTACAATCTCCCCCTTTTTGATATAATAAAACTCACTTGAAAAAAATTGTTTGGGATTCTCCCCCTTTAACTTTAAAAACGTGAATAAGAGACTAAAGATATGAAATCAAATAAAGCTCCCCCTTATTCATTTGAAAAGGAAAATTTTCAAACCATTTCTCCCCCTTTTTGTTATATCAAAAAGAATTTAAAACATTAAGTTCAAAATAACAATAGAGGTAAAATTTTGACAAAAGTAAAAATTTGGTTTAAAAGTGGCTCCCCCTTACTCAAAGCATCATCAAAATTGTTAGTCCAACATATATGATCATCTAGTTGACAAAAAAAATTAAAACAAATAAACACTAAAGCAACTAGATTTTACCACACTTGAACTCAAGGGAGGATGTGAAGCCTTCCTTCTTCAAGTGTTCTTCCTTGTGTGCATGAAGCTCTCCCTCAATGTTTGACTTGTTGAACATCTCCATCACACCTAGCAAGAGACAATCAAGTGACTTTTGGTATCCAAATTGCTTTGGATCCATAAACGTTAGTAGCACAAATTTTAGTCCCTTTTGGAATCCATTTTTCAATGTCATCCTTTTTAATTGAAGTGGTTAGTCATTTTGGGACCCAAACACTTCTAAAACATTTTCCTTTTACAAATCTAGGGGCACTAGATTGTCTTACATAAAAATTTGATTCTCCAACTTTATTTTTCTTTTCAAGCTCTTTGGAAATCAAATCTTTTTCCTCTTGAACTTTTTGAAGCAAATTTTGTAAATCAAAACATTTTAATTCAAACTCTTCGAGTTTTGCTTCAAGTTCAAGTTTGGTTTTAGAAATCAAATCATTTTTAATTTTTTACTTTGAAATCAATTTATTGTTTTTCAAAATGTGATTTTTAAACTCCAAAACCAAATCATCATAGGCATCTTGTAATTCATCAAAAGAATAAGAACATGAAGTAGATGAATTAGAAGTTACCCTTGAATCTTCTTCGATAGCCATAAGGCAAATGTTGGCTTGTTCATCGTCGGTGGAGTCTTCATCACTCCAAGTAGCCAAATGTGCCTTCTTCTTATGGCTTGAAGTTCTTACCCTCTCCTTTCTCTTGGGTTCTCGTTCAAGCTCTCTCAAGGCTTTCTTCATGAACGGGGCACACTTCTTGAAGAGATAAACTATCTCTTCTTCATCATCCTCCTCTTCACTTGAGTAGACATGATGGCAAGTGGAGGACTTGAGAGCCATGGCACTAGCATTGATGCCAAGCCCTTTGATTTTCTTCTCTCCCATAGCTCTAATTTCTTCCCTCTTCTTCTCATCCTCTTTATTCTTCTTCATGATTTGATGAGTAAGGAGTGACCCCATGAGTTCATCAAGCTTCAAAGTCTTCAAATTTTTTGCTTCGATGATGGCGGTCCTCTTTGAGTCTCATGACTCGGGAAGTGAGTAGATGAGCTTTCGGACAAGCTTTTCTTCCGGGATGGCTTCTCCATAACCTTTAAGACCATTAGTGATGGTGGAGAACCTATCAAACATCTTCTCGATGTTCTCTTCCGGATCCATCTTGAAGTTCTCATACTCTAAGGTTAGAAGCTCAATCTTGGTCTCCTTGACTTCATCGGTTCCCTCGTATGTGACTTCAAGCTTGTCCCATACCTCATTGACACTCTCACAAGAAGACATCTTCTCATAGATGGTTGGGCCAAAAGCACAAAACAAGATGTGCAAGGCTTTGCAATTAAGTTCCATCTTCTTGCGATCGTCGGTACTCCATTCCGCTTTGCTTCTTTGAGGTACGGACGAACCATCTTCAACTATATCCTATAGCTTGTAATCTCTTGATTTGATGAAGAACTTCATCTTTGTCTTCCAATGGGCATAGTGGGTTTCGTCAAAGAAAGGTGGTTTGTCGATAGATTGTGCCATTTGAGCCGGTTGATGAAATAGTGATCGAGCTTGCCGGATCTTCTCAATAGGATGTGAATCCTCCTCAATTGAGCCAAGCTCTAATACCAATTGTTGAGTTGTGTGGGGCTCGATTCGATCAACCAATGTTGCTCACCAAGTGGTGGAGAGGTAGATTTTTGGGTGGAAGGGTTGTGGAAGCTAGAATGGAAATGGACACAATGATTTATAGTGGTTCAACCTTCTAATCAAGGTCTACATCCACTACCTTAGCTCCCCACTAAGGATTTCTCAATCAATCCTGTTGAGATTTAAGGGGCTCAATTCGATCAACCGTTCTTGCTCGCCAAGTGTGGAGAAGTTGGATAAATAGGCGTTTTAGTGGGAGGTGAAAATTTGGCAATTTGACACAAGGATTTATAGTGGTTCAACCTTCTAACCAAGGTCTACATCCACTACCTTAGCTCCCCACTAAGGATTTCCAACAAATTCACTAAGAATTTCGTCCCCTTTTCTCGGATTAGGAGGAAACCGTTACAACCCTCAAAGTTTTCTACTCAAAGCTTGAAGGAACACTCTCTTTACAAAGAAAGACTTAGCAAACTAGAAATCCCTCTAAAAGGTGTTTGTTTGCAATTCTAAGCACTCACCCAAAACCTAAACACTTGAGCAAATTTAACAATGTAAGCTCACAAGTGTTGTCTAAGCAAGAAATGTACAATTAAAGCTCTAGACAAATTTTGACATCATAATGTTGTAACAATTGAAGCATTGACCATTACAAGATGCTTGGAGGTCCCTTTTATACTCTCAATTGAGTTTGTAGCCGTTACTAGCCGTTGGGATTGAATTGGAGCCGTTGGAGCCTTTATTTCCCACCATAAATGCAGTTCTGCAGCTTGGCCTATTGATACTCGTCCAACCGTATCGATACGGTCTCAATGAGGAAAGAACCGTTGGGCTTCTTCAGCTGATGCGTATCGATACGCTTGCCTAGCGTATCGGTACGGTCCTGCAAATTCAAATGACCGTTGGGAAATGACCGTTGGGGTAGTTAGGCGTATCGGTACGCGATACAACCGTATCGGTACACGACTGGTCGTTGGGATCTTTCAAAGCACACTGTATCGATACGGCTAAGCGTATCGGTACGGGTTTTGGCTACTGGAATTCTGGTAGTTTGAAAACCCTAAGGCGTATCGGTACGGTTCTACACCGTATCGGTACGGGTACATAAAAATGCTAGTTTTGACTACTTTAAATGTACTTTAAGTCCATTCCAAAGCCTTTAAAAACCCTTAAACATATTTTCAAGTTGTTTTTGACTAAAAACACATTTTAAATTCTTTTCAATTTAGTCCAAAACATTTTTCAAATATTATATCAAAACCTTAGTTCTACAATATCCCCCTTTTTGATATAATAAAACAAACTTGAAAAATTGTTTGAGATTCTCCCCCTTTAGCTTTAAAATTGTGAATAAGAGATTAAAGATGTGAAATCAAATCGAGCTCCCCCTTATTCATTTGAAAATTTAATTTTTCAAACCATTTCTCCCCTTTTTGTTATATCAAAAAGAATTTAAAATGACATTGAAGTTCAAGATAACATAGGAGGCAAAAAAAATTGACATACTTAAAATTTTGGTTTTTGAAAATTGGCTCCCCCTTACTCAAAGCATCATGAGAATGTTAGTTCAACATATATGATTATCTAGTTGACATAAAAGAAAATAAATCAAATAGACACAAAAGCAACTAGATTTTACCACACTTGAACTCAAGGGAGGATGTGAAGCCTTCCTTCTTCAAGTGTTCTTCCTTTGTGTGAATAGAGCTCCCCTCAATTTTTGACTTGATGATCACTCTCCATCACACCTAGCAAAAGACAATCAAGTAATTTTTGGTATCCAAATTGCTTTGGATCCATAGACATTAGTAGCACAAAATTTAGTCCCCTTAGGAATCCATTTTTCAATTTCATCCTTTTTAGTTGAAGTGGTTAGTCCTTTTGGGACCCAAACACTTCTAAAACATTTTCCATTTACAAATCTAGGGGCATTAGATTGTCTTACATAAAAGTTTGATTTTCCAAAACTATTTCTCTTTTCAAGTTCATTGGAAATCAATTCTTTTTCTTTTTGAACTTTAAGAAGAAAATTTTGTAAATCAAAACATTTTTGTTCAAAATCTTTCAATCTTGCTTCAAGTTCAAGATTTGTTTTGGAAAGCAAATCATTTTCAATTTTTATTTTTGAAATCAACTTTTTGTTCTTAGAAAATGATGCCTTGAATTCCAAAAGCAAATCATCATAGGCATCTTGTAACTCATCAAATGTATAAGAATTTGAAATAGATGAGTTAGAAGTTACCTCCCCCTCATTGAGGGCCATCAAGCATATGTGAGATACTTCATCATCGGTGGAGTCTTCATCACTCCATGTGGCCACATATGCTTGTTTTGAAGATGATCCCTTCTTTTTGGATTTGTGGGAGTCCTTCATCTTCTTCATCGATTCATGCTTGGATTTTTCCATTTTGCTCTTCATGAACCGGGCAAATTTGTTGAAGAGATAGGTCATCTCTTCATCTTCACTTTCCTCCTCACTTGAATCTACATGATGGCATGTGGAAGATTTGAGAGCTACGACACTTGCATTGATGCCTAGCTCCATGATCATCTTCTTCCTCATTGCTCTAATCTCTTCCTTCTTCTTCTCATCTTCTTTGTTTTTCTTCATTATTTGATGAGTGAGAAGTGACCCCATGAGTTCATCAAGCTTCAAGGTTTTGAGATTCTTGGCTTCGATGATGGCGGTCCTCTTTGAGTCCCATGACTCGGGAAGGGAGTAGATGAGCTTTCGGACAAGCTTCTCTTCCGGGATGGCTTCTCCATAACCTTTAAGACCATTGGTGATGGTGGAGAACCTATCAAACATCTTCTCGATGTTCTCTTCCGGATCCATCTTGAAGTTCTCATACTCTAAGGTGAGGAGCCCAATCTTGGTCTCCTTAACTTCATCGGTTCCTTCGTATGTGACTTCAAGCTTGTCCCATACTTCCTTGGCACTATCACAAGAAGACATCTTCTCATAGATGGTTGGGCCAAAAGCACAAAAGAGCATGTGCAAGGCTTTGCAATTAAGCTCCATCTTCTTGCGATCGTCGGCACTCCATTTCGCTTTGCTTCCTTGAGGCACGAACGGACCATCTTCAACTATGTCCCATAGCTTGTAATCTCTTGACTTCAAGAAAAATTTCATCTTTGTCTTCCAATGGGCATAGTGATTTCCGTCGAAGAAAGGCGGTTTGTCGATGGATTGCGCCATTTGAACCGGTTGGTGAAATTTCGATCGAGCTTGTCAGATCTTCTCAATAGGATGTGAATCCCCTTCGATTGAGCCAAGCTCTGATACCAAATGTTGAGATTTAAGGGGCTCGATTCGATCAACCGTTCTTGCTCGCCAAGTGTGGAGAAGTTGGATAAATGGGCGTTTTAGTGGGAGGTGAAAATTTGGCAATTTGACACAAGGATTTATAGTGGTTCAACCTTCTAACCAAGGTCTACATCCACTACCTTAGCTCCCCACTAAGGATTTCTAACAAATTCACTAAGAATTTCGTCCCCTTTTCTCGGATTAGGAGGAAACCGTTACAACCCTCAAAGCTTTCTACTCAAAGCTTGAAGAAACACTCTCTTTACAAAGAAAGACTTAGCAAACTAGAAATCCCTCTAAAAGGTGTTTGTTTTCAATTCTAAGCACTCACCCAAAACCTAAACACTTGAGCAAATTTAACAATGTAAGCTCACAAGTGTTGTCTAAGCAAGAAATGTACAATTAAAGCTCTAGACAAATTTTGACATCATAATGTTGTAACAATTGAAGCATTGACCATTACAAGATGCTTGGAGGTCCCTTTTATACTCCCAATTGAGTTTGTAGCCATTACTAGCCGTTGGGATTGAATTGGAGCCGTTGGAGCCTTTATTTCCCACCATAAATGCAGTTCTGCAGCTTGGCGTATCGATACTCGTCCAACTGTATCGATACGGTCTCAATGAGGAAAGAGCCGTTGGGCTTCTTCAGCTGATGCGTATCGATACGCTTGCCTAGCGTATCGGTACGGTCCTGCAAATTCAAATGACCGTTGGGAAATGACCGTTGGGGTAGTTAGGCGTATCGGTACGCAATACAACTGTATCGGTACACGACTGGTCGTTGGGCTCTTTCAAAGCACACCGTATCGATACGGCTAAGCGTATCGGTACGGGTTTTGGCTACTGGAATTCTGGTAGTTTGAAAACCCTAAGGCGTATCGGTACGGTTCTACACCGTATCGGTACGGGTACATAAAAATGCTGGTTTTGACTACTTTAAATGTACTTTAAGTCCATTCCAAAGCCTTTAAAAACCCTTAAACATATTTTCAAGTTGTTTTTGACTAAAAACACATTTTAAATTCTTTTCAATTTAGTCCAAAACATTTTTCAAATATTATATCAAAACCTTAGTTCTACAAATCCATTATTGATTCGTCCCCTTTTCTAGGCTTAGGAGGTAACCCTTACACACAATCAAGCTTTCTACCCAAAGCCTTGATTGAAACCCTCTTTACAAAGAGACACAATAAGCAAACTTAAAACCCTCTAATAGGTGTTTGTTTGCACAATTAAGCATTCACCCAAAACCTAAAAAACTTGAGCAAATTTGACAATTTTGGCTCACTAGTGTTTGTCTATACAATGAATGACAATTTAAGCTCTAAGACAATTCTTGATCATTTGATGTTTGATAATATGAGCATTAGCCTTTACTTGATGCTTGGAGGTCCCTTTTATACTCCCAATTGAGTTTGTAGCCGTTACTAGCCATTGGGGATGATTTGGAGCCGTTGAGGACTTTATTTCCCTTCATTAATGCTGTTCTGCGGCCTTCCGTATCGATACGCTTGGACCCGTATCGGTACGGCCTTCATCATAAACTAACCGTTGGGCTCTTGCCAGCCTAGGCGTATCGATACGCTTGAGGGCGTATCGGTACGAGTTCACTTTTAAATGACCGTTGAGAAAGTAGCCGTTGGGGTGGTTGAAAGGGGATCGGTACGCTTACCAGGCGTATCGAAACAATCCCGATCCGTATCGAAACGGCCAAGCCTGTTTCGATATGGGTTTTGGCAGTGACCAAACTGGGGCAAAAAAGGTATCGGTACGGGTACAACCGTATCGATACAGGTAGCTTGAAAACACAAGTTTGACTATATAAAAGTATGAAAAACATTGCCAAAAACCTCTTAAAATACCTCAAACATATTTTCAAGTTGTTTGGACTTAAAACCAAGTTTTAAATTCTTTTCAAATTGGTCCAAAACATTTTTCAATTATTATATCAAAACATTAGTTCTACAAAACTGTAATTCCCCAATTTTATTTCTTCTTCTCGAAACCCTAACCCCTCTTTTCCCCTTAAACTTTAAACTCGATTTATCTCACTAAAATTATTGACCAAGCAGCAGATAAGAACATTCAACAAAAGTGGAACCCCCGCTCCATATGCACTTCATTTCTTAAAGGACTCCCACAAATCCTCGAGCACAAAATATGGTAGAGATTGCAGTCTGAGCTCTTGCACTTTCTCTCTCCACCCTCTATTGTTGCTTGTCTATAGGATCAACACAGTAAAATTCCATTGACACAAGACTAATCAATAACTTCATATTTAGCAAATCATTTGGAGAGAAAACACAATTCACTATTTTACATTTATTAATAATCAACAGTTGCTAGTTGTCTGAATTGCTGCTATTCTACAAAATATTCAATTTACAACGTTTTCTAACTAATGAAATAAAACAATTTTTTTCAATTTTCTGTTGGGTTTTGCTAAATAAGAAATTAAAGTCTAATACTTTAACTACTACAGCCAATTAGTAACTTAGAATAAGCCTTAAAAGGAAAAATATATATATCAACGTAAAAAGAGACTAGACTATTGTTTTTAATCAATCAAATGAATAAATAAATTAAAGATTGAAGCCAAACTAGAAAGTAGAAGGGAAAAAATAAATCTTGATTGATAAAAGTGGGGTTCTCTTTGTTACCTTGGGAAAATATTGAAGCGGAAGCACTGAGTCGTAAACTCTAAGAACAGACCCAAATTCGTGGAATTTTCATCATTCCTTTTATTACTATTATTTATCGACGATGAAGATGTATATGACATATCGCATTCCTCACGATCTGATATAAAATGGGTTTAGTGTTTTCGGGGAAGAAAAAATAAAATGTGGGATTTACAGTTTTAACCCAAATATTTAAGATGATTATTAAATTGATAGAGTTCGGACCAAATTAATAGAAATGTATAAGTTTTGGGGACTAAAATTGTGATTATCCCAAATAAAAATAAGTCACGTCATCATCTCTGTTTATTTTTAACGGTCGAGGTACCAAAACAGAATAAAAAAGTAACGTTAGGTACCATTTTGTTAAAAAGAATAGGTGAGGTGCTAAAATAGAAACGCGAGAATAGATGAGATACTAAATATGTAGTTATCCCTTAATATATTTTTCTAACAAAAAGGCTCAAGAAAATACATTTTGATTTCTAAGGGCTCATTTGAAAGAGCTTTACATATAAAACTTATTTAATTCTATGATTTTTTATACTAGGGACTTTTTAAATTCATTAACCTTAAAAATATTAAAATATTAATTGTTGGTTGCGATTGTGAAAAGAAACGGTAGGAAAAATAAATTAAGACAAAAGTACCTTATTTTGAAAATAAAGATTTTAAAATAAATCTTCAAAAAAGATTTTTAAATAGAAAAAAAAAACCTCAGAAAAATGTTTCATTTTGTAATATTCAAAGATATTTTGGTATCCTTTTCAAAAAAAGATTTTTTTTTTAATTTTTGGTTTTGCGACATCACAGTTTAACGGTATTAAGAAATAGGCTTAAAATGCAAAATAACCCACGACAAGTGTGGCCGAATTGGCCCACGAATTTTTTAAAGTTTAAATCGCTAAACTTAGATAATTTTGGTCAAACATACCTCTAAAGGTTTTATAGGAGTAGTAATTTATATAAGTTTAGGGGCCGATTTGATTCAAATAAGTTTCAAGGGTTAATTTGATCGAACTTGACGAATTTAACCGAAAAATAGGAGTCAATTTGACCAAAGTTGTCAAATTTAGGTCAATTTAACTAAACAAGTTCAAGGACCAATTTAAACAAACTTACCAAGTTCACGGCCATTTTGTGTTATAATAAACCTGAAAGATATTAAAATAATCATTTGATATTAAACTTTTAAAAGTTATCATTAATTGTTTGGGATTGAACTTAAAATTTAATATCAATTAGAATTAAAACAATATTTTTTTTTGTCAGCACACTATAATTATTATAAGAGCTGTATAACTTAGCATCAAATATAAAGCGAAGAAAGTGACATACAACTTGTGAAACGTACAAGTATTACACTTGCACAAACTACTACTTTACATAAAAACTATACTTAATTACTAACATTTAACCACGCTCTCCCAAAGACTCAAACCAGTTTTATATTTATATTCTGAGAGAGAGAGAGCCGTGGCGATTCAGCTCAACGCCTTCGGGTCATGGGCTCCTTTTGGGCGTTGAAATAGACGGTGGCCACAGGCAGCCCCAGGTTGAGGTGGTTGGCGAAGAACCGAGTGCTGAAGTTAGCCCTCGATGCCGGCTGCTGCACCGCACCCAACGGCCCCTTCTGTTGGAACAGCACCAGTATGTAGCGATGAATGCCTACCGGTGGCCGTGGCCCCATGTAAGCCAGGATTTCCTTCCCTGAAATAATCCCACTTTATTATTTAAACTTAGAAGGAACATGTACACAACAGACAGATTATTCCTACGCTTCAGACCCAAATCGGTAAACATCCGGATCCATAATATAATAGGATATTTGCCAAAGTGAAATATATTTGGTGGGCCAATATTTATTCTGTCCCGGGCCGATGCCACGAGGATAGTGTGGTCACATGACACGCGGCATGTTTGTAAGAGAATCCAAAGAAAGGATGGGCTGATACTTGTTGTTCAAACAACTAACCATGTGTCAGATCTGTGATGCATGCAATTGCATAAATACAATGAACATAGAAAAGTAATAGACTGGGTTGCAGAAACACCCAATAAGGTTTTTAATTATATATTATTACATGCAGTGAGTGTGAGTCAGTGATATGTAGATTTCATTGTAAGGGGATTTTGGTTTTGGACAACAACATTTGTTAAGGAAGATAATCAAACCAAAATATCATCATAATTTGACATGTAGACTTGTTTGTTTCTGCTAAAAAATGTTTTCTTTACATATTTTTTCCACACCCACACTCAAATTATCATGTAAAATAATCATTTTAGGTTGACAAATATACTTCATGAATGAAAAGTTCTCAAAATATGTATACCTCGAGTGGGGTTGGTTCCTCCAGGAATGTCAGAAACGATCCTGAGACAAGGAAGAAGAAAGCAATTGGGCGATGTTTTAGTACTATATGACATTTATGTTAGGGACGAACTTGTAAAAATAAATTTTCAATAAAAAAATTCTAAATTATATAGAAGTTCAAGTCCATCCGTGGTTATAAAAATATTGGCTCAGAAAACGTACCAGTGAACCCATTCACGCATGCTCGGCTCGCTGGGACTCGGCGCATCGGGATCAGTCATCACCTGGTTCGAAATCATCAGCATGCATGATCAATTTCCCCACTCAGACATATCAACAAGCACTAAACGAACATAAAGAAGATAACCCAATTTGAAGTTAAAAACGAAAACGAACCAAAGTGTAAAGCTGATCGGAGAGGCCGTCGATGGCGACTTTGGGAGGGTTGATAGTCATGGAAGGCTTAATGTCGCAGCCGTTGGTGACGTGCTTGGAACCGTAGTAGACGGACATGGTGACGGCGGGGACAAACATGTCGATAACATCGCCAATAACACGGCCGACGACGAGGGGATCGACGGAGGAAGCCATGGGAAGAGGAGGGAGAGATTTTGGTAATTGGTGCTGGTGCAGTGCGGGGGGAGGGGTTTATAAAGAGGGGAGGAGTGGGGTTGGATTAGTGTGACGTAGGTGGCATGCATAGGGTATTAAAAAGTGAAATCAGCCAGAGACTGCCACGTGCTCCGCCTCTCTCCTGCTATTCCTTTTGTTTCTGTAGCCTTAGTAATTAGGGTACAAAACCCAACTCGAAAAAAATGATTGTTTGACTCGATTTGTAATTTTATAAATTCAACTTTGTTTAAAAATTTCCAAATGAAGTTTAAATTATAAAATGGAAATTCAAAAAACTTAGAAATTTTTAATAATTAGTGGATCAGTTTTTAAGTTCGACTCGAGTCGAGTTTCTCAATTCTTCCTGACATATATATATATATATATATATGAAAGAATTTGTAGAAATATATATGTATTGTATATGGTTATAAAATACAATTTAAATTAGACTAATTAGTACCATAACATTATAAATAGAGTTTTTAAAATGTTTACAATTAAATTATGACAGAAACTCGAACTCAACTCGAGTTTCATAAATTCGACTCGAACTCAAATAAAGTTTGAGATATAAAATAAGGCTCTAAACTCGACTAACTCGAATTTTTTTGACTCAATCGAATGCTCACCCCTATTAGTAATGGAACCAATACCAAATACATTTTTATAACTATAAATATCTGATCTATTGTTTAATTAATCTGGATCAAGTTTTACGGAAGTTTATTATAGGAGAAACTCTTCTAACTCAATTTTTTCATTCACAAATTAAAACTTCAACCTTACTTGAGGGACTTGGCGCCTCATCCCGCTAGAATGATCATAAATATGAGGGTAGTTCTGCGGTACGGCCGCCTAATATAAGGCTAATATACGGCGTTACCGGAAACATCATAAAGGTATACCGGAAACATCATAAGATATACCGAAAACATCATAAGATATACCGGAAACATGGATTTCGAAAGTATGGATACTTTCGAAATCAACATATCTAAAAGTATGGATACTTTCGAAAGTATGGATACTTTCGAAATCAACATATCCAAAAGTATCGATACTTTCGAAATCCATGTTTCCGGTATATCTTATCATGTTTCCGGTATTTCTTTATGATGTTTCCGGTAACGCCGTATATTAACCTTATATTAGGCGGCCGCATGCTAGAAAACTCCTAAATATGAAGTAAAAAAGTTATATTATCATGTAAATTATTATTAAAATGATGTTAACTTTATTTTTAATATTTAAAAATAATAATAACAAAACTGACACCCTAATATGCCAGGTGACTCTGCCGCTATGTATGATTGGTATAACCCTTTTAAGTATCGGCAGATCCAGAAATATATTTGAGGGTGAGCACAAATAAAATTTTAAAATTTTAAGGTAAGTATAAGCCTTAAATATTACAAAATTTTAATAATTAATTCATAAAAGTTAAAAAAATGAAGACAAATATGTGAACTTTGAAAAATTTAGGGTGGCACTGGCCAACCTAAGTAATACTTGGATCCGCCATTGGAGGTGTCTATTGTCCGGGTTAAATAGAGTTTGGATCGGACAAATATAAGACATTAGCAAAATTCATGTTTGTCTAAGTCTAATTTTGAAATATGGTTTTAAACTTTATCGAACCCACTTATATTTATAAATAGCTAGTTTAATTCTATTTTATCTCATTTGCATTTAAAAATAGTCTTTTTAAAGTAATTTATGTTTTTTTAATTTTTTCCGAATTGGTGTTATTTTTATTTAATAACAAACGGTTTTGTATTTAATATTTTAAATGTTTACATTGTATTTAATATTTTGTGATATAAATTATTAATTTAATTATAATTATAAATTATAATTTGAGTCAATATACAAATATTAACGTTAGGAAACGAAACTCACGTGATAAAACAACTAAAAGCTTCAAGGACAAAGGTGAGAAGAATCAATCCTATACACGGAGACGCCATCTTTCAAATTGAGAAACCTCCAACCTTGAGCATTCAAGATTTTGAGCTCGATAGGTAGGGCCAATGGAAGTAGAAGACAATATTCATCTCTCTTAAAAAGAAAAACGAGGAAGAAAAAAATAAAAGAGTGTAAAAAGAGGAAAAAAGTGAGTTGTCGGTGATTGAAACCGATCAACCACACATAAAGAAAGTGAACGTTATTATGTATATGTAACGTTTAAATATTGATAAACGTTACAAGGTTTTTTTTTGTCGATTTGTTCATAAAGCCGTTGAGAGGAAGCAAAATTAAAGAAAGGAAAAAGAAAAAAATTATGAGAAGAAAAGAAAAAAGAAATGGTTTTTTATTTAAACTATTATATATTTATTAACGTAAATTATATGAAAAATATTTTTTATTTAATTGTTATTTTTATTTAAAATAACATATATAAAGTAATTAACTCATTTGTCGAGTCGCAACGTGAAATTCACATATATAAAGTAATTCTCTCTGGCTGTTGCCCAATTTATTCTCTCTGGATGTTATCCAGTTTCATCTTGTATTATTTTTGCCCTCTGGCTCCTTGCCCAGATCTCTACCTTGCTTAGGTTTCTCAGTCTTCCTAATGGCTACAATGGAGGATGTTCTTGCAGAACTCACACTTGATGAGGAGGAAGAACAAGAACTCGTGGTGGCTCTTGTATCGGCGAGTGAACCTATTTCCTTTGAATTTTATTTTGTAGGGTCCTTTCTCACATCCAGTTTGATCAACTTTCAATTCATGAAGGCGACTCTGGCTAACGTCTGACATTCAATAGGGGGTATTGCTATCTCTGAGTTAGGAGAGGGGAGATATATTTTCCGTCTCTATAACTCGGTGGATGCGGATTGTATAGAAATCGAGGGCCCATGATATTTTAATCTCCACCTCTTGGTTTTGCATAGAATGCAGGAGGGAGAGGAGCCTCTCTCGGTTCCATTACAGTCTGTTGATTTATGGGTTATTATCAATGAGTTATTGAATGGTTTCATATCGGAGTATATAACAAGGCAACTTGGTGATTTTCTGGGTACTTTTTTAGAGTATGATTCTTCTGTTGTTTTGATGGGTCTTAAAGGTTACATGCGTATTTGCGCTCGTATTCCTCTCCACAAATCTCTTAAACGCAGAAATAAGTTGCTATTGCCGACCGAAGGCAATGTCTATGTCTCTTTTCAGTATGAGAAACTAAAACTTTTTGTGTTCATTATGGAAAATTGGGTCATGGGGAAGGTTTCTGCCTTCTTAGGGTGTTAAAAGTCCAATAAGATCTTCCTTTTTAGTGGGATGCTTCACTAAGATCTCTAGCTAGACGTTGTGGAATTCCGACGAGCCCATGGTTGCGTGAGGAAGATGGGGGAAAATCATGTATTTCTTGCAATAATTCTAGTCACCCGTTTGGTAAAGAGAACCTTAACTCCAGAAATTCAACATCTACTTTTAATTCGCCTGGCGATACTGTGGTCACTAATTTATCTAAAAAAGGAAAGTCAACTAAGGCGCCTGTGGGGGGTAACCGTCAACGGGCCATTACGGGCTTTGGTTTGGGCCCAATTCTGTCTACTCCATCTGGACCGGTTATATTTGATACTGATATGGCTCTTATAGATGAGGAAGCACCAATCTCGCATACTGAAGGCCTTAAAAGGCAGAGACAACACTCTAGAACTTCTACTGTAACTGCCCCGGTGGTCCCCCAACAACATTCTCCATCTACATCGGCCGGTCTGGATATCCAGGCCCGCCGGGAGCAATGAAACTCTTGAGTTGGAATGACCGGGTCTTGGGGAAGCCTCGGGCAGTGCGCCGTCTCTAGCATTGTCTGCGAGATGCTAACTCGGCTGTAATTTTCCTTATTGAGACTAAGTTACAACCTTCTGTTATGTCTAAAGTTCGGAAAAAGTGTGGTTTTCAAAATGGTATTGAAGTTGGAGCTCGTGGTAGAAGTGGTGGTTTATGTATGGCTTGGCGTAATGACTGCCAAATTATTCTCCATTCTTATTCAGATCGGCATATTGAAGTCTTGATTTCTAACGATGGTGATGATCATTTGTGGAGATGTACAAGTTTTTATGGTGCACCGAAAGTACAGAATCGTCGAGATTCTTAGAATCTTCTTCGATAGTTGGATGATACCCCCGACGTCCCTTGGTTAGTAATAGGGGATTTTAATGAGCTCTTATTCTCTTTTGGAAAGTCAGGTGGTAATATCCGTAGCCAGAGATAAATGGACAACTTCCGTGAAGTGTTGGAGGATTGTTCACTCACTGATATTGGTTATAGGGGGCGTTGGTTTACATGGGAGAAAGGACATTTCGAAGCTACAATTCTCCGTGAGAGGCTTGATCGGGGAGTTGCGACTGAGCTTTGGTGGTCTATTTTCCCAAATTTTACCTTAACGCATCTACCTAATGCGAAGTCAGATCATTGTCCTCTATTGTTGGACTCTATTCCCAATCAGAATAATAGACCACACTGGCATTTCAAGTTTGAAGTTGCTTGGCTCCTAGAAGACTCTTGTGAGGGGGAGGTAAAGAGATTATGGGAGACATCTGTGGGGTTGGTTCCAGAATGTTTACACTCTATTGGCACTAGCTTGGACCTCTGGTTTCGTAAGCTAAGAGGTAGTCATAAGGTCTCGACAAAGGATTTAACTAAGCGCCTGGAACATCTTGCTGAATTACGTCCTACGGATGATGTGTTGAGAGAGATGATGGAAGTGAAGTTGGCTCTCAACTTAGAGACAGCTAAATCAGAATTATATTGAGAGCAACGTGCTCGTGTGAATTGGCTTCGTAATGGTGATAAAAACACGCCATTTTTTCATCGCCATTGATTCTCAAAGAAAACGCAAAAATCGAATCTCCTCTCTTGTTAACGATCAAGGTGTTCTTTGCGAGTCATCTGAGATGCTTGAAGCTACTACTCGTGAGTATTTTGAATCCCTATTTACTTCATTTGGTGTCTCAGACCGTTCTAGAATTTTTAATGGTGTTTCGGCAAAAGTCACTACTGCTTCTAATTAGTTTCTTACGTGACCTTACTCTAGTGAAGAAGTTTTTTTAGTTGTGAAATCTATGGGCCCGCTGAAGGCTGCCGGTGAGGATGGACTTGGTGTTGTTTTCTACCAATGTTTTTGGCACATAATTGGCGAGGATGTTGCAAATTACTATATTAGGGTTTTATCTGGTGTATATGATATGCGTGAGATTAATCATACTCATATAGTCCTTATTCCAAAAGTCTTCGATCCCTCTCATATAGGTCACTATTAGCCCATAAGTTTGTGCAACGTACTTTTCAAAATTGTGTCCAAAGTGATAGCTAACTGCCTCCAATCTGTTATATCCGATTGCGTTGATGAGGCTCAGAGTGCCTTTCTACCGGGGTGTTTAATTTCGGAAAATATAATGGTGGCGTATGAGGTCTTAAACTCACTCCAAAAGAAAAGGTTCGACAGATTATGCCACTTTGCTTTGAAGCTTGACATGTCTAAGGCGTAAGACCGCGTTGAATAGGGTTTTCTTCAGATGCTTCTTAACAAGATGGGTTTCACCCCATAATGGATTGACTGCGTTTCTCAGTGTATATCTTCTGTTACATATTCTGTGGTTTTCAATGGGATAGTTGGTGATCGTTTTTCGCCTTCTCGGGGCCTTAGACGGGGGGATCCCTTAAGTCTATTTCTCTTTCTTGTTTGTAGTGAAGGCCTTTCTTCTTTGTTACGACAAGGAAATATAGATGGTAGACTTCACGGTTTTAAGATCAATCGATATGCCCCAACTATCACCCATTTGCTTTTTTGCCGATGACACCCTCATCTTTGGATAGGCTACGGCTTATGGTGCGATGCAATTTAAACAACTCCTTCAAGAGTACAATGTTTGTTCCGGGCAGGTGATCAATTATGATAAATCAGGCTTATTCTTCTTCACTAATGTGATTGATTCAAACCGTGATGATGTTAAACGTATCTTAGGTGTCGCACATACAACTATGGAGAAATATCTGGGTCTCCCAGCTCTTGTAGGTCGAAATAAGAAAGAAGCATTCCATAACTTGTTTGATAGAGTCCAATTGTGCATCTCAAATTGGTCCGCTTTTCCTCTTCCGTAAGGTGGTAAGGAATTTTTCATTAAATCTGTAGTGCAAGCCATACCAGTATACGCGATGAGTGTTTTCCTTCTCTCGAAGACGTTTTGTCACAAACTCGAGAGTGTCATGTCAAAATTTTAGTGGCAGAAGTCCCACAACAATAGGGGAATGCATTGGTGCACCTGGGAGTTTTTATGTCGACCAAAGAAAATTAGAGGCTTGGGATTTTGAGATATGCTGAAATTTAATGTTGCCTTATTGACAAAGCAGGTTTGGCGACTTCTTATGAACCCTGCTTCCTTGGTTGGTCGTATCTTTAAAGCTAAGTACTACCCCAACTCTTCCTCTATACATTCACGCCTGGGCTCACAACCGTCCCTTATTTTGTGGAGTATTTGGAGTGCCCGAGGCCTACTAGAGAAAGGCATATATTGGAAGGTTGGTAATGATCGTTCCATCTCAATTTGGAATGACTGTTGGCTGTCTGGCCTTATTTCTTATCGAATTGAATCACAATCGCTCCTTAATTTGCAATGGGTTTCGGACCTCTTCCTTCCAAGAACACATTCATGGAATTCAAATTTAATATATAACATTTTTTCTCAACAAGAAGCAACTCAGATCCTCTGCATTCCTTTGTCTGGTTTCTCCCAAGATGACTGTCTAGTGTGGAGTGGTGAACATAATGATTTATATACCATTCGTAGTGGATATAGGTTGTTGTTGGATTCCTCTTTGTTTTCCAGTCCAGTCGCATCTTTGTTCAACAAACTTTGTTCTCTTCAATGCCCAAACAGATTAAGCTATATGTTTGGTGTCTACTTTAAAATTTTGTTCCTACTAAGCACTCTCTCTACAATTGTCGACTTACTAATGATCCTATATGCCTCATTTGCAATTTAGAGAATGAAACAATAGAACATGTTATGTATGATTGTCAGGTTGCTAGATCAATCTAGTTTTAATTGGGGTTTTTCTGGTCAGTTTATGCATTATCCATCTCCTTCAAGGAATGATTATCATGAATCTTTGCTACTTTACCTAATGCTTGTTTTGTAGAGGCTGTAATAAATATGTGGTCTCTATGGCATGTAAGAAATAAAAAGTATCATGAGGGCATAAGACAATCATATGAGAATATTGTTGCATTCATCAAATCATACTGTAAAGAGCTCAAAATTTTGGTACCTCAGTTTTCGTCGATCCCTGCCTTTGTGTCTCACTGTTGGCAAGCTCCTGATGCTGCGTTATGTAAAGCAAATTTTGATGCCAGTTTTTTTGCGTCTACTAATACATCTTGGTCTGGTGTGGTAATTAGAAATGCATTGGGTGAAGTGATGGGAGCAAGCAGACGATTCTCTCATCATGTAGCATTAGTCTTTGCCGCGAAAGCAACTACAACTCTTCATGTAATTTTGCTCCTTGCTGATTTGGGTTTCTATTTTGTAGTCATCGAAGAAGATTCGCTATCAGTTATTAAGAAGCTACAGTCACCAGCCCTTGATTCTTCAGAAATTAGTGCTATTATACATGAAATTAAAGAAAGGGCAAAAATTTTCAGTAATTACTCATTCTGTTATACCTTCGGTCGACAAATCAAACTCCCCATCTGATAGCACGAGACTCGTCGCTCGATTCCAATGATCGGTTCTGGGTGGAAGAGCTCCCTCCTTGTGCGATGCATGCGACAGATCTTGATCGAAGTTCCACCAACTAACTTCATGTCTTTCGTCCCCAGGAAAATTTCCAGCACCATTAGATCTTTCTTCCTGGGTCATCTTTTCCTCTAGCTCTATGATTGCTCCCACGTTCAGCGTTGCATGTCTAAGAAAATTTGTTTTACTGACTTTTTCGCTCTGTGTTTTCTCCTGCTTGTTGTTTAATTCATGCATTTTCGTTTTCTTGCCTTTTCTTAACTTTTCTTTGTTTATTATTGTTTTTAATAAATGAAGTCAGTTTACAGTAAAAAAAAAATTTAGTGTAAAATTCGTATGGCAAAAGATATTTAAATAACCATTTAAATTTAAATTTGTATGTCGTAGTTAAATTATTTGGTCGCCACAACTTGCAATTTTATCTAAATCCATACTGATCTACTTACAAACTATGCTATTTATTTAAAGAAATTAATTTATTGATTGACTAATCCAAATCAGATATTACAAAGGTTTATAAGGGAGGTGACCCTTCTAATTCTATTTGTTTCCTTTTCAAAGTCAATACTCAAATCTTTAACATTATTCAAGAGATCTAATTCTTCGTCATGCTAAGCCAATTAATTGTTAGTTTTCAATTTAGTATTCTAATTAATATCCTCATTTTAAAAAGTAATGAGGTATTTAAAATATTTGATTTGCATAAATAATTTGGAGGATTCAAGTCTACACATAGACGTCCGCTTTCGGAATGAGAGACTCCTAACCTTGAGCATTCATGATTTTAAGCTCCGACAAATAGAGCCGATGGGAATTGGAGACAATGCTCATCTCTCTTTAAAAATGAGAAAGGAGAAGAATGAGAGAATAAAATGAAAAAGTAGAGAAGAGTGGTTGATTATAAAAAACAGTCAACCGCACAGATAAAAAAGTTAACGTTCGTTCAACCTTTGCTTCTAGGAGAAGATATTTGGTCTTAAATTTTATTTTTTAATAGGTTTAATAGTCAAATAGGTGCTCAAACTATACTTGTGGCTCACTTTTGGTGCCTAAACTATTTTTAGCTCTGAATTAGTGCCTAAACTTACATTTCAGTCATTTTAGGTGTATAACCGTTAACTACCGTTATTTAAAAAAAAAACTAATTTTATTTCTTTTGTTTTATTTATTTTTTAAACTTAATTTATTTTTAACTTATTTTTTAAAAAACCCTAAAATTTCAAAAAATCACAAAATGGCCCTCAAAATCGAAATCCCTAACTTCCCCAGTAGATTCCGCCGCTGGCTACCATATCCCCCGTCGAACCACCACGACCATTCCCCCAAACACCCATCGCCGATAATCGATGGTAGATGTGCCCGATCGGCTTCCTAACGTCGAAGGAAGCTAAATTCGTGAAAAGAAAACCATTCGGCACACCTACTGTCGGTTATCGACGATGGGTGGTTGGAGGAAATGGTCGTGATGGTCCGGAGACTATAGTGGTGGTCTCCGGCGAGGCAATCAATAGCGAAAACAACGACAATTTGAGGATTTTGGGTTAGGGATTTGGGACTATTTTATAAAAAATTAAAACTGATAAATTTTTTGAATTTTGAATTTTGAATTTCATTTAAAAATTAATTAAAATAAATTTAAAATAAAAACATGTCATGTATCATATTTTAATTGGCTAACGATTTTTTAACAGTTAGGCACTTAAAATGACTGAAATGAAAGTTTAAACACTAATTTAGAACTAAAAATAATTTAGACACCAAAAGTGAGCCACAAGTATAATTTGTACACTTATTTAGCTACTAAACCTTTTTAAAAAGTAACATAAATCTATAATCATGTAAAGAAAGAAGATTCATGAGTTATTGTACATATGTAACGTCTAGATATTGATAGACGTTACAAGGTTTTTTCTTCTCTTTCAGTTTGTGCAGAAAACATTGGGAGGAAACAAGCAAGGGGAGGAAAAATAAAAAGAAATTATAAGTAGGGGTGTAAATGAACCAAGCTTGAACGAATACAGTTTTGTTCGTGTTCGTTTATTTATTTTTGAATGTTTTTATGTTCAGTTTGTGTTCATTTAAATTTCTAATATCGTGTTCATGTTCGTTTATTTATTTTTAAAGGTGTTCGTGTTTGTTTATTTAACGTTCGTGAACATGTTCGTTTTATTAATATAAATTTATATAAAAAATATCTTTTATTTAATTATAATTTTTATTTTAAAATAACATTTGATTATTTAGTGTAATTATCTCATTTGTTGACTCACAACATGAAAATCACATTTGATTATTTAGTGTAAAATCTTTATGGAAAAAGATATTTAAATAACCATTTTAATTTAAATATGTATGTTGTATTTAAATTATCCGATCAGCGCAACTTGCAATTTTATTAATTTCATACCGATCTACTTACAAACTATACCATTTATTTAAAGGAATCAATTTTATTTGTTGATAAACTCAACAAGTGTCCTGATGAAAAAGCATATAATTTTGATCTTAAAAGACACGAAATCAATCACAAAGTTTGTAAGGTGTGTACATTGTCAAATGATTAAGAATATTTATAAACATATATTAAAAAAATATTTATTGATTAATTAAAATCAGATATTACAAAAGTACATTAAGAAGGTGACCCTCCTAATTTAATTTATTATATCATTTTTATTGTCAAAATCCAGATCTCTGACATTACTCAAAGGATCTACTTCTTTATCATGCTAAACCAATTGATTGTTGCTTGTGAATTTAATATTCTAATTAATATCCTCATTTTTAAAGTAACGAAATATTTAAAATAATTAATTTGCATAAATGGTTTGTAGGAATCAACGCTACACATAAAAAGATGTCGGCTTCCGGACATAACCTTGACTAGCATTCATAATTTTGAGCTCTGACAGGCGACGAATAGAGTCGACGGACACGAGAGACAACATTTATCTCTCTTAGAAAAAAAATAGAAAAAAGAAGATGAGAGAATAAAATAAGAAAGTAGAGAAAAATAGTCGGCGATTAAAAACAATCAACCGCACATATAAAAGAGTTAGCGTTCATTCGATCTTTACTTCTAGGAGAATATATTTGGTCTTAAATTTCTTTTCTTTTTTTTTGAATATGCTGGTGTGATGCAAGGATAGCATCTGTTCAACTTTTTTAGTCTTTTCAAAGACGGCACACACAACATGCATTACTGGTGCTCGAACCCGAGTCCTAAGGGATGATGAACATCTACCTTTGCCACCAGGACACAAGGGGATGAGCTAAATTTCTTTTCTAAGAAAGCAACATAAATTTATAATCATATATAGAAAGAAGATACATGAGTTATTGTACATATGTAACGTCTAAATATTGATAGATGTTACAAGGTCTTTTCTTTTTCTTAACTTGTGCTCAAAAATATTAAGAGAGAACAAAAGGAAAGGAAAATATAAGTAGTGTAAATTAATCGAGATTAAATTAATAAGATTTTGTTCATATTTGTTTATTTATTTTGAAGGTGTTCATATTCTATTTATGTTAGTTTAATTTTTAATATAATGTCAATTTATTTATTATTGAAGGTGTTCGTTTATTTAGTGTTCACGAACATGAACAACGAATAAGACTATGTTCGTGTTCGTTTAAATTTTTAATGTCGTGTTCGTTTATTTATTTTTGAAGTTGTTCGTTTATTTAGTGTTCACGGACATGAACAACGAATAAGACTCTATCCGTGTCCGTTTATTTATTTTTGAAGGTGTTCATGTTTGATTCGTGTTCGTTTAAATTTTTAATATCTTGTTCGTTTATTTGTTTTTGAAGGTGTTCATTTATTTATTTTTGAAGGTGTTCGTTTATTTAGCGTTCGCGAACGTGTTATTGTAACTTTCACGAACATGTTTGTTATAGCCAAAATAGTGAAGTTACACCACTAATCCTTATACTCCTTAGGCTTCACATTTTGAACTCCGAAATTCACTTTGTGTTCAATTTAGTCTCTATCTTCACCAATATTTAAAATATAAAAAATAAGAGGAAAATCGAAAGTAGGTAATTGAGCTTATAAACAAGTCGATAAACGAGCTTCTTCGTGAACACAAACAAACTGAATACATCTTTGTTCATGTTTGTTTGTACAATAAACGGACATAAAAATTGTCTATACTTGTTTATTTAAGTTAATACATGAACGATTCTCGTCGAATGATTTACACCCCTAATTATGAGAAGAAAAGAGGAGAAAATTATTTTTTATTCAAACTATCATATATATTTACTGATATAGTTATATGAAAAATATTTTTATTTTAAAATAATGTATATAAAGTAATTAGCTCTCGTGTTTAAAATTTACAATATGAATTTAATCTAAAAATTATGCACAATACGGATAAACAAATTTTACTACTGAATTCAAATTTAAAATTCTAAAAAGTGTGGGACTAAAAATAACCAAATTTTATTCAACATAACAGGCACAGCCCAACCCATCCTCCGTCTACATTATTTTCATCATCACATAACAAAGAAATGAAAAACAGGTAAATGCAGTTGGTCTGTGTTTGATATGGATATAATAACCCAAATCTACAGAGTCAAAAAAATAAATAGGAATATAGGATAACGAATAACACAAGGGCGAAACCTAACTGGAAAAATGTCATATTTCATCACTTGTTTTACTAGTCAAAGAGCTTTCACCTGGGAAACCTAACTGGAATTCAACCATTATTATCCGAGCGGACACAGGAAATGGCGGATAAACAACTTTTAAACGGCTACACAGTAGGAGGCAATGTAAGGGCGTCACTTTACCTCCTTCAGTTACCTGCATCTCGACTGTAGAACTGGTCGAGAGTTTTTGCTGGTATACGGTGGAGAAGTTCACGAGGAAATATTCGGAGCAGCGTCCATGCCAAATCGAGTGACTGGAAGATGTTGCGGGTGTCATACGCTCCTTGGGTAACAAATTTCCTTTCAAATTTATCCAAGAACTCCAAGTAGAGCTGTTACATTCAGGGACATCGCGTTAGGTTCTTTCCAAGCAATTGCTTGACCAGAAAATGTTGCAAGAAAATTAATGAAGTGGAAAAGAGTAAAACCAGATCCTCGGAAGAAAGTGCTTCTTCTCCAACCACAGCTTTCATGGCCTGCACGTCCTTCCCGATTGCATAATTTGCATACAACTGAAGGTTAAAGGATTTACAAACAGAAGCAAAGTTAGAAATGCCCCTCTATATAAAATCTAGGATTGAAAATTTGAAATTAAACAATACAAACATACCTGGTTAGACACATCAGCGTGATCCCTGCGAGTCATCCCCTCACCAATGGCACTCTAGGACAAATATATATAAGAAAAATGGTTACACTTCATAGTAAGTTATTATTTTTATATTTTTGAAAAATATATTTAAGAAAAATGCTATCCTAACCTTCATCAGACGAGACAGGGATGGAAGCACATTGATTGGTGGGTATATCTGTCCAATTCAGAAAGGAGAATTTATTAGTTAAAACAAATAAACCAAATTGTTATTCATACAAAGAATAAACCCATATTCACCAAAATCCATTTTGAAAACAGATTAATACTGTAGACCTTGAAATCAACCAGTTAAGCAAACAAGGTACATGCCACTTGCCATCAACATTGCACACCATGATGAGCCACATTCAACCCAAGTCAACTTGAGAAATTTACTAATGCAATGCAATGATGGAGAAGATACAGTTCCGATTCAAAACACCATATTACAAATGAAATTTATGCATAAATTGATGAGAAGCATGGTGATAATTTGTGAACCTTCGTATCTCCCCGATACACTAGTTCATAGCTTGTACAGGCTACATTTAACATTACCTGTCTATTATAAAGCTGCCTGTCAATGTATATTTGCCCCTCTGTGATATATCCAGTAAGATCCGGGGTGGGATGTGTAATATCTGCCAAAAATAAATAAATAAAGAGAAGGAAGTTATGAATCAGAATTATCACTAAAGCAAGTATCGCAGTGCAAAAAGTTGATATAGTTAAAGGATGCATTACCATCATTTGGCATAGTAAGAATTGGAATCTGTGTGATAGAACCCTTTCTCCCTTCAATTCGTCCAGCACGCTCATATATGGTGGCCAAATCGGTATACATGTACCCAGGATATCCACGCCTACCAGGCACTTCTTCACGAGCAGCAGACACCTGCATTAGCAATAGTAGTTTGTCTTACTCAAATGGCATAACATTCTATTAAAACAACATGGATTTAAGATAAATAAAGACTAGACTTCCAGCATTCACATAAAAGCTTTCCAGAGCTGCAAGATTTCTGAAATGCATGTACTAAATTTCAGGAATGTAAGATCAATCAGGATCATTAGCAATAGTGAAAGTTTCATGGATCACTGCTATAGCTAGTAGGTAGCCATGCACACCAGAGAGTTTGCGCTAATGAAAAGTGGTTGTTTTTCGTTACCTCACGAAGAGCATCAGCATAAGAACTCATGTCTGTAAGGATCACAAGAACATGCTTCCCACATTCATATGCCAAGTATTCTGCAGTAGTGAGAGCAATACGAGGAGTAATAATACGCTCAATTGTGGGATCATTAGCCTGTAGAGAAGAAAGTAGAAGCTAATTTCCAGCTATAATTTTTTTTTTGGAGTAGATGCAACCTCCCAACCAACCAACCCTTCCCATTTTAAAATAAATAAATGAATAAAGCCTTTGTATCTCAATTGAATTCTACCAGGTTTAGGAAAAGGGTCACTCTCTCCATTGAGCCATTTTCCTCAAAGTCACGTTTGAAGAACTGTGCAGTCTCCATGTTTACACCCATAGCCGCAAACACAATTGCAAAATTATCTTCTTCACCAACCTGAAATCAGCGAGTGAAAATCAGCTTTCAATAAACTTATGGATAGGTAGAAAGAAACCGGTGCCTCTGTTTTCAGTTGTAAGAAATAATGGTGGAAACAGATAACAACTAACACAAAGTACAAAATGTTAATTTTTTTTGTCTCTTCAATTTTGAGTTCACTTCAAAGGTACAAGCAACTGGGCAACGACATACTATAAAATTGAAGTTCCACTTGAAAGAAACTTCATTGAACTTTCATTGTTGATTCACAATTAGCACATTAACTCATTCTTCTTTTTTTTTGATAGAGCACGTTAACTCATTCAAACCATCAAGGATGTCACATTATTACCAGACAAGCAATATTAGTACATGAACTTTACCTCAAGAAGATCTCCTGACTTCTCCAAACGTTTCACCAAACCAGCCTGACGACAAATCTGAGCAGCAATTTCATTATGGGGAAGACCAGCAGCTGAGAAAAGAGGGATCTTTTGCCCTCTGGCAATTGAATTCATGACATCAATTGTTGAAATCCCTGTCTGTATCATTTCTTCGGGATAGGTTCTCTCACTAGGATTAATAGAACTCCCTACAAAATAAAAGATTAAAGGATAAGTAATGTAGCTAACAAACTACTGATTACAAGCAACTTTTAGAGTCCAGTTATCATTCATTCCACAACACTTCCTACCAGAGATATCCAAATATGCCTCGGGTAAGATAGGTGGACCATTATCTATTGGCTTGCCAGAGCCATTGAAAATACGCCCAAGCATATCTGAAGAGACAGGAGTTTTCAACACCTACAAATAGAGTCAGGAGAAGGAACAAAAGCAAATGAGTTCAAAACGGCAGCAAAACTCAGGGGTAAAAGTGAAATAATTATCTTAATGCACTCAAAACAGGCCATTCAGGTCTTCCCAGTTTTCTCTTCCTTAGCTTCCCACCGATTAATATAAACATCAGACACAATAAGTGATTCACAAGAACCAGGATGTAGCAGACACCGATACTATAATATTAATAAGTAAAACTCAGTTGCTCTTTTCCTTCCTTTATCCCCCCACCCGCACACCCTTAGAAGATAAAATATTACAATAATAACAGCCAGTATAATGCCAAAAGAGAACCTTAGCTCACTGCACAACATAAATGTAAGAATGCGCATAGTATTCTAGTTTGTATAGGAGTTAATTTATCATTAAAAATATTTTAGTTGTACTATGGATCTAACCTTTTTTGAGCAGGAACCTTATTTCTCCAAGATTGAAATTAAGGGGGAGATATGTGGTTATAATTTTCAGCTTGTTCCTACACAGGTTCCTCTTTCTTCACCTTCTCATTGTCCTCCCTTACTTGAGTCTCAAACTTCTCCCTATACTCCTCCTAACTCATCACCTAACCCATATATTTCTCCTGTTACTTCTCCTGCATCAAAACAGTTAACTCGAACTTCTTCACAGCCTCCCAAACAATTGCAGGTCTATACTTGAAAAAGGAAGATTATTCCAGAAACTGTTCTGCAATCTAGCACTCGTCAAGAATTAAACTTCAGTCCAGTTGCTTGTGAAGAAAGTGGAGGTAATGAATCTGTTAATATACCTCCTCATCTTCTTTATGATTATGAACCTAATTGCTAAGAGAAAAGGGGTGAGACAGTGTACCAAGTACCCTATCCAAAGGTATGCTGCCTATGGAAGTTTGATGCCTTCATTCAAAGCTTTTACAACATGTTTAGACAAGGAACAGATTCCAAATAGCTATGAAGAAGCAGTCTAGAATCCTAAATGGAATAAGGCTATAGAGGAAGAAATTGAAGCACTTCAAAAGAATAAAATATGGACTATTACAGACCTACCCCAGGGCAAGAGAACTGTCGGCTGTAAATGGGTGTTTGCCATCAAATATAACTCTGATGGGACCATACAAAGACACAAGGCAAGGCTGGTTGCAAAAGGGTTTACTCAGACCTATGGGATCGACTTTAAAGAGACCTTTGCTCCAGTGGCAAAATTGAATTCTGTTCGAATTCTTCTTAGTTTGGCAGTGAACTGCGACTGGAAACTACACCAACTGGATATCAAGAATGCATTCCTAAATGGAAATCTTGAGGAGGAAGTTTACATGGAGATTCCGTCTGGAGTAAAAGGTGCAGGACAGCCTCAGAAAGTTTGCAAACTAGCTAAATCACTCTATGGACTTAAACAATCTCCTAGAGCCTGGTTTGAAAGATTCACCAAGGTTATTTTGAAGAATGGGTACAAGCAATCCTCGACCGATCATACCTTGTTCAGTAAGGTAACATCTTCCAATAAAAGAGTGATCCTAATTGTGTACGTGGATGACATAATTTTGACCGGAGATGATGAAGAAGTCAGCAAGTTGACGAAGTTCTTAAGCAGAGAATTTGAAATTAAAGATCTTGCGACCCTAAACAAGAACACATGGATGCAGCAAAGAGGATCTTGAGGTATCTAAAAGGTTCACCAGGACATGGCCTATTTTTCAGAAAGAATCAAGACAGAACCGTTAAGATCTACACTGATGCAAGCTGGGCAGGAGAGCTCTCTGACAGGAGGTCAACCAGTGGGTATTGTTCTTTTGTTTAGGGAAATCTGGTGACCTAGAAGAGCAAGAAACAAATGGTGGTTGCAAGAAGCAGTGCTGAGGCAGAATTCAGGGCACTGGCTTTGGGAATATGTGAAGGAATTTGGCTATTAAAATTTCTTAGAGAATTGGGAATGGCACAAGATGAAAGTTTTGAAATTTTGTGTGATAACCAATCAACTATCCAGATAGCTAAGAATCTTGTACAACATGATAGGACAAAGCATTTTGAAATCGACAGACACTTCATTTCTGAGAAATTAGCTAAAGAGACAGTTACTCTAAACTACATCCCTACAGAAGAACAAGTGGAAGACACTCTCACAAAGCCTCTGCCAAAAGCTCTTTTCAACAAATTTTTGTCCAAACTGGGATTATACAACGTATATTCACCAGTTTGAGGGGGAGTGTAAAAATGCGCATAGTATTCTAGTTTGTATAGGAGTTAATTTATCATTAAAAATATTGTAGTTGTACTCTAAAGTTTATCTGATAGAGTTAGAAGACTAAACCTAGTAGGACTCCTAGTCTAGCATAAAGTCCTAACCCATAAGTCTGTATATACTCTGTAATTTATCAATAGATTTTGATAATCTAATAAACAGAAGAGTTTTCTGTTATAAAATATTTACAAGGTCTAGTAATTACAAGATAGTTCCCCTCTGTTCTGCTAAAGAACCAGGCATGTCAAGATTCAAGAAACTGCATATCACCATTCTTTGTACAGTCTAAACACATACAATCAGATAAACAATGCCAACCAGCTATCTTAATTAAAATTTTCCCAACAGGAAAAGCAGAAATTCAATCATTTTCCAGGTGTGTTGAAGGTATGTTATTTTCATATCAAATTAGGAGGTGAGAGAAAAGTAATAAACATAAAAGACAAAATCAGGACGTTACATACCTCTCCTGTAAATTGCACAGTTGTATATTTGTTGTCAATTCCAGATGTTCCTTCAAAAACCTAGCAAACATGACATATAAGTAGAACATATGAAGAATAAATGCATCTATTGCTAGCAAAATTGCAGTACCAGACAAGTTGGTGTTATTCCTTTTGGCATGATATAAAAGTTAAGTGTATAAAACTTGAATTCATAGTTACAAAAGAAAGCTTGAGAATTTAAGCAGAAATTACCTGAACAACAGCCTTTTCTCCATCAACTTCAAGGACTTGACCACGTCTGGTTGTTCCATCGCCTAAACGAATATTAACAATTTCTTGAAATTTGGGTCCCTAGAAAAAGCATGAACCCTTAAATAATGAGTTGAAATCAAAACTAAACAAGCTTGAGAATGATACTACATAATGAGTGAGAAAAACAAAACTTGCCTTCACTTTATCAAGGATAACTAAAGGCCCAGCAACTCCGGAAACTGTTCTATATTCTGCAATCAACTCAAGAAAGTAAATAATTATTCTTTATGTTTACCAGTTTCTTTCATGCTACAATTCCAGCTAGTCACAATGCATGTGGCAGCTTAACCAGAATCTTATCACCAATTCAGCCCTCAAGATTGGACAGGGAACTCTCAATTCGTAGTTAAAACACAATCCATTAAAAGAAAAGCAAACAAAGTTTCTTATGATGATCATGAAACTAGTTTAGAGCAAGCAGTTTACCCATGCCAATCTCCAATGTTCCCTCCTCCATACCGTTAATGTTTTCTGCTTTACCCATTTTGTAGTTCTGTCAAGAAAGAAAGCCACAATGAGGCGGAAAATTCATTTCTGGGCAAGAAATGCAAAAAGTAAATAAAAATAATTATTTTTTAAAAAAGAACACTGTAATTCCATTCTCAAACTCCAGAAAATTTTCAAAGGGAAAAAATCTAGAATCTTAATTGGTTAAACACGTCAAGCTTTATTCACTAAACCCCTCTAGCAAATTCCATAAGCTTGAAAAGCAGTTAAGTTGTGGAGATCTGTTAGATTATTGATTTTGATACTTTCCCTTTTACTATTTCTCTCAGTTTAACAAGAAACGCAAACAGAAGAAAGCAAAATTTGCAATTGATTAAAAAGAATTAATGTTTAAATATAACAGAATTATGGCATAAAGTTTACAAGTAATAATCGAATTTATTCTCCTAAATACATTTTCATCTTGAAATCTTCAAAAATACAGTTTCTATTTGTATTTAAACATTTTTTTCTTTTTAAATTCTGGATTAACATAATACAAATCATGAATGAGAAAAATAAAAGAGCATGACTAGAATTCTAACCCGAAGATTAAGTAGTAGAAGTAGCAATCAAAGCCGCACCTTAATAAATAGACTTACAAACGGAACCACTGCTAAAAGAATACCTTTCCCTCTTTATATGTAGAAGAAACAAATTCCGCTAATTTTCAGATTCATCTCAATTTCACAGTTTGCTACACTTGAAATATATTCAACAAAAAGGTTTCCTTTAATCCCTAGTTATTCCAAATAGTAACCAATATGTACTAACAACGTCAATCTAAATTCACAGAAATCATAATCGTACTTCCATTTAAGGAGGACTTAACTAACTACACTAATGAGCTAAGATCATGAAACGTCAATGATCGGGAATGGTTTAAAGACCACTATAATTGAAAACCAAAATTCTTTGCGAATAAAATTAAGAAAAACGGATCAAAATTGAGAGAATTAAACAGAACGAAAGAAATTAAACAGCGTAAGAAAAATTGCAAACCAGTAGGCGGAACGGATCGAATTAGAGTGGAACTGAATCCGATACGAATCGGTCATGCAAATTAATAGGAATATTGAAATTAATTGAATGGAAAACGAGATTTTTTATAAAAAAAAAAAAAAAGAAAAGGAAAAGTTTTAAATCAAAAGAAAAAGGAACTTACATTTTCTGTGCTTTTCCGTTTCACGGGAAGCAGCGAAGGAGCGAGAGACAGGTGGGGGAATAAATTATAAAGTGAGATCTACTGCGTTTTATGAATACAAACATAATATATATTAGATAAATAAATATAAAATAAAAAATACATAAAAAATAATATTAAGATTGGTTCAAGAGGTAAGCAGTTTAATTCCACTTAAACATGTGTCAAATTTGAGGCATTGTGTATGCAAAAAATATCCGCTAAAAAACTCATCCACTAAAACCAGGTGTACGACGCGGGTCGGTCCAAAAAAACTAAAAAAAAATAATACTTCATATAATTTTTAAATATATTTATTACTAGCGGCAGCAATATCATAGTAAATAGTAATAATTCAAAGAAAAGAGTAAATATAACTTAATTTAATAATTATATATTTAATTATACAGTTATAAACAACGTATACAATCATATAATTACATCATAATATTAAAAAAATATGTAAATAAAAATTGATAAAGAATAAATATAAAATTTAATTTATTAATACAAAAATTAAGTATCTAAACAGTTTAAATTAAATGTACTTTTAGTCAAAACTTATTTAAGCATAAAACCCTTTCATACGTAAGTATATTGTCACAAATAAGATATGGTTCACATTAACATATTGATTAAATGACAAATAAAATATATATATACTCACAAATAAGATATGTACTAGTCGCGTCAATCAAAATATTAAATAAGTATAACTTCAAACATATAATAAATAAGATATGGTATAGAAGTTCTATGCCATTTAAGTATATTTTTTGTCACTATAATACTTGAAAATTTTCACTTTAGTTTTTTCAATAATTTAAAGAAATTAAATTGGTTCAAATATTAAAAGTATGGAGTATTTTATTTAGATTAAATTCTTCTTATGTCGGTTTCAAAAAAAAAGTCTTCTTATATCTAGCTTTGAACAAAATCTTATATTTTTCTTTAAAATATTTGTACAATTTCAAGAGTGTTTACGATAAACCGTCTTTTATCCTTATTCTATTTAGGAGTAGAGGTGGCAATCGGGTCATTCGGTTCGAGTTCGGTTCGGATCGTTTCGGTTCGGGTCATTTCAGGTCTATCTAGAATCGGTTTAGATTCGATTCGAGTCGGTTCGGGTTCGGGTCTAATTCGGGTCTGTGATGAGTCGGATTCGGTTCGGGTATTGGATCGAGTCAAATCGGATCGGTTGTTTTCGGGTCGGGTCAATATCGGGTCAGTCGCTTTCGGTTCAGGTCAAAATCGGGTCATTCAGGTCACTTTCGGATCGGGTCGGGTCAACATTTAAATTTTCGGGTCAATTCGATTTGAGTTGGGTTAAAGGTTTGAGGTTTAGTATTTATGGTTTAGTTTGGAGTTATTGGTGTATGAGATTAATTCTTATTCAACTTGTTAATCTATGCATTTGAATTTGATTAAATATTTAAATCAAAGTTTCATGTATCCGTATCAAATTTTTTTGTATAATTATATTAAATCAAAGTTTATTATATGTAATAATAATAATAATAATAATAATAATAATAATGCCTGAAATGAATTAATTTATTAAACTTAGGATCTAATTGAGCTAACTAAAATCTAAAAGCATAAATCACGGACATAATTAAAATAATTCTAAAACTAAATGTGAAATTTCAATTAAATTAATCTAAATTGAAACTCAATTAAATTAAGAAAAAGAGAAAGACAATTGGTAAAAATAGAGACGAAAAAGATAAAATTTTGGAGGGAAATAAGCCACCAATTTTTTAAGCTATATTGAAAAAAGAAAAGAAAAAGACAATTGGAAAAAATAGAGAGAGAAAAGACAAAATTTTGGAGAGAAATAAGCAACCAATTTTTTAAGCTAGAGATTAATTACTTTTTAGGTCATGTTGCATTTAAAATGTTACATTTTAGTCAACATTAAGTTTTAGTTTAATTTAATTTAGTCACAAGTATCCCCACGATTTAGACTTCGGATATAGAAATCTTCTCCCCGTAGTGATATTTAAAAATTAGTTTATTTAATTAATATTGAAACCTAAAATAACATAAAATGTTATTATACCACAACTTTGACAAGAGGAACAGTCTCTTCCATGGTATAGTATAAAAAGATAATAAAACATACTTCATTTTATTATTTATTATATTGTTAAAAATAGATATTCGGGTTAAAATCGGGTTAAAATCGGGTCGATATTCGGTTCAGCTTTTGGTTCGGGTAGCATTCGGTTCGGGTCCATTTCGGTTCAACAAAAAAATTCGGTTCGGTTTTGATTCGGTTCGGTTCAATTTATTTCGGGTCAACTTCGAATCATCATGTTCGGGTCAAAATCAGGTTTCGGTTCGAGTTTCGGGTCTTGGGTCAAGTTTACCAGGTCTATTTAGGAGTAGAACAGATATATTTTAATTGCCGAAAATGTGACTAGTAGCACTGTAGCACCATTATCTATGGTCTACTATTTCAAACTAGTCACAATATTTACTTAAAAATGACCACAAGAATTATGCCATCTACTTCGATCAAATTAATATTTGAACACGATTATCATTTCTTCGCTCTCGGTTTCTGCATTGAGTTACAAAGCAACATTATTTGTTATCATAAGTAAATGATGAAACAATAAACATAATTAATGAATAGCGTACTAAATAGATTTTCAGAAAGTATCAAGTCTTTTCCAATCAGAACTATCGTTAGTATGCTAGGCATGCACATGCACTTTTAATATCATCACACCACTTGCCAACAAACAAAAATAAATATATTTGCACGAACCAACTTGCCTCAGTGGTTAAGGGAACAGTTGCTGTTCTTAGAGGTCACGGGTTCGAGCACCAGCAGCTGCAGCATGGTGATTGAGCGTTCATTGTCAAATGGTTGAGAGTATATTTAGAACAGATATTACTTGTAATCACTCTAGCTTTCATAAAAAAAAATATTTACCAAAAAAAACTCTTTTAGTTCAATATTTTCATGCTCAATCAACTATTTGTTAGTGTATTACAAGAGTTAAGCCAAGCTTCTTCCTAATTATCAAGTTTCTTCCCTAAGATCAACTCGGGTACTTGTTTACCCAAAAAAAACTCTTTCACCTCACGCGTTCGATGATTGATGTCTTGACTCGACCCACAATCTTACATGATTTTCCATTACTAATCACGGCTCCTTTTCATTGTTTTATGATTTGTATGAGTTTTATTTTTTCTCGTATATTTTTATATATGATAATTTTCGGTTATTGATGACATCTGGTCCAAAATATTTGACTTCTCAGAAAGAAAATTATCAACACGGTTCCACGTGTAACGACCAAGATTTCAGGATCCGTCGGTCGGATCACCCGAGCCTTGAACCTCGTGGGTTGGACCGAAGGTTTGGGCTCGTTGGAGGCCCAAGTCTCCTTAATGGGCTTCCTTCTTATCTTTTGGGTTAGGAATTGGGCCTTGCTTGTGTTGGGAAGAAGAGAGGGGTAATAAGGTAATCTACCCCTCTTCAAATGAGAAAAACTAAAATCTCATTAAGGGGCTAGTGGGAAAGGGAGAATTGGTGATATCACATTGTCTCATATATTCTTCTTCTTCTTTACACACATGAACCTCATCCCCTACTCCCCACAAAGAGAAAGGTTAAATCTTTGTTTGTTTTGAGTTGGAATTTTGAATTTGTGGTTGAGGAAAAATTGATCATCGCTCAAGGATCTATTATCCAAGGTAAGAATGCAGGGAAATAGTGGAGTTTGGAGAAAATGTGTTTTAGTGGGGTTTAAGGAAGAAGAATAGGAATTGATGATTTAGTTCTATTTCTTGTTATAAAAATCTTCCTTTAGCACCTTTTAAGTTTCAGCAATGTTGTAACATATTTTACAACACTTCTTGTAGTGAAAGAGGTTGAAAATTCTTCCAAGGAGCAAGGAAAGAAGAAAGCTAGAAGCTTGGGCTAGTAGCTTCAACCTCAGCAATAGAAGTAAGGTTAGTACACCTCTAACTCCTTTGTCTTCATGGACATCATAAAAATGATGCCTTGTATGCTATTTTGGTGTCTTGGTTCCTTTAAACCTTGTTAATGGTAGAAACCAGATTCAAGGTTATTAAGATGTAAAATTGTTAGTTAACCATCCTAAATACTCCTATAATATGTAGGACTGAGTTAAGGGGCCAAGGGGTGTGATTTGGGGGCTTGAGAAGTGATTTCTCAAGCCTAAAAAGCCTTTTCTAGGAATCAGTACACGAGGAAACCGCATAGGTACCCTAGTGTTCTGGGTTTTAAGAACACTGTTGCATTGGATGAACAAGAAAAGGGTATCAGTACGAGGTTCAACCAGTACGCCATGCATATCCATATTGGTACAGGTTGACCTGTACCGGTATGCTAAGGCCTTGGAAAATTTTAGAGAGCTAATTTCGTATCGGTACGCAATGAGTATCGATAGCCTAAGGGTACCGTACTGGTACGCGATGGCCAATACCGGTACCCACTGGGCATTCTTCCCGAAAATGCTGATTTTCGCCCGGAAGGTTGAAAAATTTTAATGTTCATTCCAATAGACCCCTTATAGCCTGAAATAAGTTATAAAATTGGGAAAAATGAGAAATCAACCTTCTAATTGATCATACCGTGTAAGAAACTTGGTAATTAGCATGTATGCTTATATGTTGTAGCAACCATATGGTTGTATGTTTGTATGATGAGATTGCATGCTATAAGGGCACTTGTTTAGTGTGATCTGGATACCCAAGTAATGTGTTGCAATGCAATGGTAAATCCCGAACGAAGGAGTCTTGGCGCTTTGTGTCTCCGAGCCTCGTTCGAAGATACTCAAAGGGTAATTTCGAGTATGGGGTGTGGAGGCCCGACACTAAGTGTTTTCGGGCCAAACTCCAAGTAAAGAGTCCCGACGTTGTATGTCTACGGGCTTCACTCCAGGTTTGTATGGTGGATTGCTTGTTGCATATGATGTGTATTGGATGCATTGTTTACCTTAATGCATTGTCATCATTTCTAGTATATGTTTATGTTTATGATTTGCATGAAGCAAAACCTAATTTGATTTTGATATAACAAAGTGTCTAAGAACCTATTTGTAAAAGTAAATAAATTTTTAAGTATTTCAAAGTCTCACAAATTGACAAGAAAACTTGAACCAAAATATTTCTAAGTCAAATAAATTGTTCAAGAAAATTTTTCTAAGTGTTATAGCCCAAAACCTGTTTGTACGCCAAGGCGTATCGATACGTTATAGTCGTATTGATATGGTTTTTAGGTTCTATAATTCTAATAAGAAAAAGCGTACCGATGCAATTTTACCCGTATCGATACAGTATTTTACCTGGGCATAACTTTAAGGCATAGCGTACCAGTAGAGTGAGTCCCCATATCGATACGATTTGATTTGATTCGATAAATCTTTGCATTAAATTTTTTTATCGTTGCTTGTCAGTTATGATTTCAGTAAAATTCAAACGGTCATTAGACCGTATCGATACGCCTATATAGCTTATCGATACACCTTTTACAAATGTTTTCCTCAGGATTCTAGTGAGCAAAATTCGTATCGAGACGATCATAGAGTATCGATACGTCCATGTTTTTACACTATACTCGTACTGATATGCCCTTATAGCATATTGATATGCCTTGTTAAATGTGCACAACAGCTCTTTCTATTTTGAGACAAGTATCAATACGTTTGTTCGAGTACCGATACGGTAGGTTGCAGAAGTGTATTTATTGCGGGAAAAATGAAGCCCAACGGCTCAATTGATGATCTCAACCACCAGAACGGATAGAAATTAATGCAAGGGTATATAAACAAGCCTCAAAAGCTACAACAACAACTATTGAACCTTCTTGCAACATCCAAGTTATATTTCAAACCCTTGTGCTTAATAGAGTCAAATCTTGTACCCAACTTGTTGTAATTCCTATTGTCAATCTTTAGTTCAAGTTTGGGAGAGTGTCTGTTTCTAATTAGGCAAAATATCCAGTCTTGTGAGAGATATTTTCTTTTGCCAAATTCTTTTTTGTATAGAGAGACTTTTGGGTCAATCTTTGGGTAAAAAGATTGACCAATTGTAAAGGTTACCTCCTTAGCCTAGTAAAAGGGAAGAACATCTAGTGAAAGTTGTTGAAAATCCTTAGTGGGATCTAAGGTAGTGGATGTAGAGCTTGTTAGAAGCTTGAACCACTCTAAATTGCCTTGTCCTTCATTTTCAATTTCTATTTTGCTCCTTCAAATTTTAAATAGCCAATTCACCTTATCTTGGCTAAATCACATCAAATTGATCTACTCAACAATTCGTATTAGAGCCTACCTCTTTGAAGGCTTAAAATCCACAAGAGGAGATCCTATAAGAGTGTTGATCATCATCTAATCAAAGTCATGGCATCTACCTTCAGGCCAAACTTATTCGAGTCTCAATCCATCACTAAACCACCATTCTTCAACGGGGATAACTATCCTAATTGGAAGAACCAAATGAGGCTTTTCATCAAGTCTACCGACTATGTCCTTTGGGATGTAGTGGAAGAAGGACCGACAATTCCAATGAAAAGAAACGATGAAGGGGCACTTGTTCCGAAGTCCAAGGTGGAAATGGCCGATAAAGATCGGAGAAGACTCCAAGTCAATGACAAGGCTCTTCACATTCTATTTTATGCACTCGGACCTGACATGTATGCCAAAATGTCATCGTGCACAAGTGCAAAGAAGGCGTGAGATAAGTTAGAGACCACATACGAAGGGACCAACGATGCGAAGGAGACCAAGATTGGGATCCTCAACTTAAGTTATGAGAACTTCAAGATGGAACCCAATGAGAGCATCTCCAAAATGTTTGATTGGTTCTCGGTTATCGTAAATGGTCTCAAGGGCTTCGATGAGATCATTCATGAAGACAAGCTTGTCCGGAAGCTACTCTATTCTCTTCCTGAATAATGGGATGGGAAGAGAATTGCAATCATCAAGGCGAAGAACTTGAAGATGTTGAAGCTCGATGAGTTGGTAGGATCTTTCCTTACTCATGAGATCGTGAAGAAAGGAAGGGTAGAAGAAAAGAAAAGAGAAGAAAGAAGAGTAGAGAAGCTAGAGGTGGAAAAGAAGAAACAAGGGATTGCTTTCAAAGCCTCACTACCACAAGAGAAGAGCAATTCAAGTGAAGAATATGAATTTGAAGAATTGGCTATGATAGCCAAAAGATTCTCTCGGTTCATGAAGCCCAACTAGGGAAAGAAGTTCCAAAGAAGAAGAGACTTCAAGAACAAGAGCAAAGAAGAAGAAAAGAATCAACTCATTTTCTCTGAGTGTAAGAAACTGGGCCACATTCGATCGAATTTCCCTCAACTTAAGAAGAATGGGTTCGATAAGAAGAAGAAGCAAAAGGCCCATGTTACTACTTGGAGCGATGAGGATTCATCGCCCGATGGAGAGGAGCATGAAGTAGCAAATCTTTGCCTCATGGCCATTGATGACGATCCTAAGGTAAACCTCAACTCATCTAGCTTTGATTTTACATTTGATGAGCTTCAAGAAGTTTATGATGAGCTACAAGAGGTTTATGACGAATTGGTTGAAAATATAAAGAATCGGTTTTGAAAAACAAAAAGTTGATTTCCGATTTAAAATCCCAAAAATAATTCTTTATCCAAAACCAATTCGAAACTTGAAAAGAAGATTTCAGTTTTAAAAGATGATTTAAAATATTTTCAAGATGAAAATGTTAATTTAAACAATCTTCTCTCCAAAGTTCATGATGATCACCACAAGGTGGTTAATGAACTTAAAGCTTCTCTAAATGTAGTTAGGATACCAAATTTTGAAAAAGGAAGTTCTTCAAAACCTAACTATGTGAATAGGAACTTTAAAAGCTACAAACAAAGAAGCTCTCAAAAGCATCATAGAGCTAAAAGAATTAGGAGTGTATGGGTTCCTAAGGAACTTGTAGCTTCTAATAATATTCATGTTATTTCTTCTTGGATTCCTAAGGGAACCAAGTATTTGGGAGCTAACTCACATGGACCCAAGATGGTTTGGGTACCAAAAATCAAGAACTAATCTTTGTTTGTAGGGGGAGCGTTGCTACAAGTCCAAAGCTTTAAGTCAAAACACTTGGTACCTTGATAGTGGATGCTCAAGACATATGACCAGTGACAACAGTAGATTCATGGAGCTCAAGCCAAAAAGTGGTGGAGTAGTAACATTTGGTGAAAACTCCAAAGGCCACATTGAGGGTATTGACTCTATTGGTAATCTCTCATCTATTCTCATTGAAGATGTCTTATTTGTCAATGGTCTTAAGCATAATTTGTTGAGCATTAGTCAATTGTGCGATAAGGGGTTTAATATTCATTTTGATGTTAATGGGTGTAAAATTGTGAACATTAAAACAAATGAAATAATGCTCATTGGTCATCGCATAGGTAACATTTATATGGTGCATCTAGAAGACATACATACATCTCATTCATGTTTGGTTGCTAGTGATGAAAATGATGCATGATTGTGGCATAGAAAACTAGGGCATGCTAGCATAAGTGTTTTAGAGAAATTAGTTTCACAAAATCTAGTTAGAGGTTTACCTAAGCTAAAATTCTCATTAGACAAAATTTTTGATGCTTGTGCCAAGGGTAAACAAAAACGTGCCTCATTTAAATCCATTAATGATGTTTCTACCTAATAGGGTTTTACAAATTATGACTACTAGCTTGGGTGGAAAATCATATGCATATGTTCTTGTTGATGACTTCTCTAGATATACTTGGGTTCTATTTTTAAGTACTAAGGATGAGGCTTTAGAAAAGTTCATCACATTTTCAAAAATCACTCAAAATGATCTTGGTCAAAACATTTGTCATATTAGAAGTGATCATGGAACCGAATTTTAAAATATAGGTTTTGATGATTTTTGTAATACAGATGGTATTAGCCATAATTTTTCCGCACCTCGCACTTCTCAACAAAATGGTGTAGTTGAGAGGAAAACCGTATTTTAGAAGAAATGGCTAGAACCATGCTTTGTGAAAATAATTTGCCTAAATATTTTTGGGCAGAAGCCACAAACATGGCATGTTATATTATAAATCGAGTAATGATTAGGTCTATTTTAGAGAAAACTCCTTATGAGATTTTAAAATCAAAGAAGCCTAACATTAGCTATTTTCATCTTTTGGATGCAAGTGTTTTTTTAAATAATGGAAAATATCATTTAGGTAAATTTGATGCAAAAAAGTGATGAAGCTATTTTCTTAGGATACTCTTTAAACTTAAAGCATATCGAGTGTTTAACAAAAGAACCTTAGTTGTAGAAGAGTCTATTCATGTGGTTTCGATGATAACCTCCTTCCGAGGAAGGATTCTTGTGATGATGATGATGTAGGGATCATTAAAGCCATTGGTGGTGAGCAACCATCAAAGGTGGATGAGGCTCCAACAAAGGAAGAAGCACAAGATCCTCCCATTGAAGCTTTAAAGGACATGACAATTGAGAAAAAGGAAGTGAGCTACTCAAGGGAACTCAACTATGTTAAGGGTGGTGAAATTTTGAGTGATCCATCCAAAGGGTTAACTACTCGATCTTCTCTTGAATTAATGAACCATGTTGCATTTATTTCATGCATTGAGCCTAAAAATATCATAGAAGCGTTAAAAGATGATTTTTGGATATTGGCCATGCAAGAAGAGCTTAATCAATTTGGGAGAAGTAAAGTATGGACTTTAGTTGATAGAACTAGTAATAAATCCACTATAGGAACTAAATAGGTTTTTAGAAAAAAACTAGATGAGAGTGGCAACATAGTGAGAAACAAGGCTAAACTTGTTTCTCAAGGTTATACTCAAGAAGAGGGAATCGATTTTGATGAAACCTATGCACCCGTAGCTAGAATGGAAGCAATTAGGATTCTTCTTGTATTTGCATGTTATCATGAATTCAAGCTTTTTCAAATGGATGTTAAAAGTGCATTTTTGAATGGCTTTATTAATGAAGAAGTGTATGTTGAACAACCACCCAGTTTTGAAGATCCAATTTACCCAAACCATGTTTTTAAATTAACTAAAGCTTTATATGGTTTGAAACATGCTCATAGAGCTTGGTATGAAATACTTTCCACCTTTTTGGTTGAAAAAGGTTGTGAAAAAGGGAAGGTGGACACTACACTTTTCATTAAAAGAAATAACAATGACATATTAGTAGTTCAAATTTAAGTTGATGATATTATATTTGGTTCTACTAATGAATTTTATTGCCAAGAATTTTCTACGATAATGCAAGGTGAGTTTGAGATGAGCATCATGTGGGAGCTTTCATTTTTCTTGGGGCTCTAAATCAAGCAAATGAAGGATGACATCTTCATCAATCAAGCTAAGTACATCAAGGACATGCTCAAGAAGTTTGGCTTGGAGAATGTGAAGCCTCAATCCACTCCAATAAGCTCAACAATTAAGCTTGAAAAGGATGAATGAGGTAAGTGTGTTGATTCTAAGCTTTATCGTTCTATGATTGGATCTTTGTGTTACCTTACCGCAAGTAGACCCGATATCATGTTTAATGTTTGCTTGTGTTGCTAGGTTTCAAGCTAGTCCTAGAGAATCACACCTTGTAGCCATTAAGAGAATCTTTAGATACCTTAGAGACACACCTTGTTTAGGCCTTTGGTATCCTAGAGACTCTTCTTTTAGTTTACATGCTTATTTCGATGCGGATTATGAGGGTTGTAAGATAGATAGAAAAAGTACCTCGGGCACTCGCCAATTCCTAGGTAGTATGTTCATATCTTGGTTCTCTAAGAAACAAAATAGTGTAGCCTTATCTACCACTAAAGCGGAATACATATCAGCCGAAAGTTGTTGTGCTCAAGTCCTTTGGATGAAGCAACAACTTCTAAATTATGGAATTGATGTAGGTACCATACCCCTTAAGTGTGACAACACTAGTGCCATATGTCTCACTAAGAATCCCATCCAACATTCTAAAACCAAACATATAGAAATAAGACACCATTTCACTACGGACCATGTCCTCAAAAATGATTTTGTTCTAGAATATGTTGATACCTCAAACCAACTAGCAGATATCTTTACAAAGCCATTAGACAAAGAGTGTTTTTTGGACTCTTAGGAGAGAGTTAGGTCTAACTAGCCTATCTTAATCTTTTAGAGCCCTTAAGTGTCAAAAATTTTCTTGATTTTGAATGATGATGTTGTTTATGCAATTTTGCCTCTTGATGCATCTATGCTTGTTGCTAGGGGGAGTATGTATCTGTTTTAGTCTATAAATGATGCTCATTCACCATACACATGCATTTAGGGACATTTAAAATCCAATTTTTGAACTCAAGTCAGTTCAAAAATGCATTTCTAGTAAAAGGGTATCGATATGGGTCACCGCGTATCGATACGGGTTGCTTAATGGGCGTCGATACAGTTTTAACTGTATCGATACGGTCACGTGTATCGATACAGTATGAAAACTGTATCGATACGATGAATAAATACGCCACGTCAGCGTATCGATACGGTAAGCCGCTGGAGCTTTAAATGGGCATTAAAAGAGTTTTCAATCTACATATCGGCCGGAAGTTGTTGTACTCCTTTTCCTTTTTCTTTCAAACTCTAGCCGAAAATCCCTATATAAACTCCTCAAATCTCTTGATTTTTCACACCAAAAACCTAAAATCTTTTGAGGGTTTTCAATCTACACATCAAGGCTAAGGCTTTGCAAGCAATTTGGTGCATTAATCATCCTTCATTCATCCAATTTCCTATCTCAAGGTATAAAATCCTTTTTCTTTTCTTTTTAATTTTCATTTAAATTTCTTTGTTGTTTTTACTCAATTTTTGTATAGAAAATATACTTATAGTATGGGTTTTGAAGTTTTTGCAAAAATTCTTTAAAATCTAATTTTTTTGTTTCTAATATATAAATATATCGTATATTTTAGTATATTGTTTTTTTCAAAACTATTTTTACTAAAATTCATACTTATACTTGTGTATGATTTTAATGTACAAAATATAGTTTTTTCTCTCAATACCTTGAATTATTGGAATGATTTTTGGATCGAATATGATGATAATTGCATACATTGTTTTCGAATGGTTTTGATATTTTTCAGGATATTATGGCACCGAAAATAGACAAAGGAAAGATTTGGCTTCTAGTTCATCCAATCCCACTTTAGACAATGAGGGTATTACTAAACCGAACCTTGGTTTTATACTTCAAAATAGTTTTCTAACCCCCTCGGCTATGTCCCATTATAAACAATACCAAGCCTTTCCAATCTGGGATAAACGAGTTGTTTCAATCCCTTTTCTAAACTCCGAACGGTTTAAGTTCAAATATCTTGGGTTGTTACAACAATGGAAGCTTTTACCTTTTTTAAGTGTACCCCTAATTATGTATTGAAACCTTGTTTTAATTTTCTTTGTTAATGCCTGATGTGTCCATGACCAAGCTAGAGAGAGTGTTATTTCCATTGATTCCTACCTTATGGGCAAAAAGCTTCGAATTGATCAAATCGTTTTATGCAATGTTATTGGGTTTGAAAATTTGGGAATTGATGATGAACACTCCTTGGGGCACTATCAACTTGGCTCCTTCACCGTCCTTGATGCTCATGACTGTATCTTCCATCTCATCATCTCTTGGTGGATTCGCCCTTCCGGTGGGAAATTCTCTACCATTCGTCAAGTTGATGTGTTTTGGCTCTGTTGTTTTCAAGAGGGTAAGCGCCCAAATCTTTGCCAAATTATGTTTGCCGACTTGGTTTATCTTGTACAACACCGTCACACCGATCAAGTCAAGTCTTTTTTCTATGGCAAGGTTTGAGCTTCTTGTTCCATTCCTTGGAGATTGATTGTTCCCATGATGCCGCCGAGCCTCTAGGCAAGCCTATTGACGAACACTCTCTTACTCATGCTCACTTTGAGTACATTAATCATGAGTGGGTTCGTGTTTCTCGCCCTCCTCCTCAAGAACATCAACCGCCTCTGGTCGCTCCTCAAAATCCACAAGTCCAACAAGCTCAAACTTCTATTGATGAACTCATGGCATATCTCAATGAGTAATTCACCACCTTAAGGAATAACATGGATGTCGGATTTGCCGCCATTGATACTCATTTCACATCTTTGAAGGATCGAGTCGAGGCCATTGAACAACAACAAACTTTCATGGATGTTCTCTCACCACCTTCTATGGTGCTTGGCTTAATCATACTCGGTAATCTCAAGCCAACATTGATGATGAAGATGAAGAGGACGAGGATGAAGACGATGGGGACGAGTAGTTTTTGAGCATATCATCTCATTACACATCATATTAGGATTTATTTTTCATGCATCTTTATGTTAGAAACCATATGCTTTGATTTTGTTTTTAGGATTAAGTTTGGATTTAAGTTTGAAATTACTTTGAACTATTATTGCTTTGGATTTAATTTTGAATTTTAATTCTATTATGTTGCTTTAATTATGCTTTGTACTTCATTGCTATATGTTCCATATATCTTTGAATGTTTGCATTGATTTTGATCTAACAAAAAGGGAAGAAGTGTAAAACATATTTTTTTTTACAAATCTTTGAAAACTAATCTTAAATTAAGGGGAGTAAATTTTCCAAAGTTTTCAAAATACTTAAAAATTTACTTTGGTTTTGTTATATCAAAAAGGGGAGATTGTAAAACCTAATTTGATTTTGATATAACAAAGTGTCTAAGGACCTATTTGTAAAAGTAAATAAATTTTTAAGTATTTCAAAGTCTCACAAATTAACAAGCAAACTTGAACCAAAATATTTCTAAGTCAAATAAATTGTTTCAAGAAAAATTTTCTAAGTGTTATAGCCCAAAATCTGTTTGTACGCCAAGGCGTATCGATACGCTATAGCCGTATCAATACGGTTTTTAGGTTCTGGAATTTTAATCGACAAAAGCGTACCGATACAATTTTACCCGTATCGATACGGTATTTTACCTGGGCTTAACTTTAAGGCATAGCGTACCGATACGGTGAGTCCTCGTATCGTTACAGTTTGATATGATTCGATAAATCTTTGCATTAAATTTTTTTTGACTGTTGCTTGTCAGTTATGATATCAACAAAATTCAAACGGTCGTTAGATCGTATCGATACACCCATATAGCGTATCGATACACTTTTTACAAAAGTTTTCCTCAAGATTCCAGTGAGCAAAATTCATATCGATACGGTCATAGAGTATCGATACACCCCTGGTTTTACACTATACCTGTACCGATACGCCCTTATAGCGTATCGATACGCCCTCTTAAATGTGCATGACGATTCTTTCTATTTTGAGATAGGTATCGATACGGTTGTTCGAGTATCGATACAGTAGGTTGCAGAAATACATTTATTGCGGGAAAAATGAAGCCCAATGGCTCAATTGATGATCTCAACCACCAGAATGGCTAGAAATTAATGTAAGGGTATATAAACAAGCCTCAAAAGCTACAAAACAACTATTGAACCTTCTTGCAACATTCAAGCTATATTCCAAACCCTTATGCTTAATAGAGTCAACTCTTGTACCCAACTTGTTGTAATTCCTATTGTCAATCTTTAGTTCAAGTTTGGGAGAGTGTTTGTTTGTAATTGGGAAAAATATTCAGTCTTGTGAGATATATTTTCTTTTGCCAAATTCTTCTTTGTAAAGGGAGTCTTTTGGGTCAATCTTTGGGTAGAAAAATTGACCAATTGTAAAGGTTACTTCCTTAGCCTAGAAAAGGGGAAGAACATCTACTGAAAGTTGTTGAAAATCCTTAGTGTGAGCTAAGGTAGTGGATGTAGAGCTTGTTAGAAGCTTGAACCACTCTAAATCGCCTTGTCCTTCATTTTTCAATTTCTATTTTGCTCCTTCAAATTTTAAATAGCCAATTCACCCCCTCTTGGCCAAATCACATCAAATTGATCCACTCAACACATTGGTTCCGTTTGCAGTTTTTTAGGTTTGCGCGTTGCATTAAAGAAGCACCATCAGAGTAGGTTTCAGCACATTGCTTGTTCGAGTACAACACTTAGGTCTTGTTGGGCTATGTATTTGTAGGACCCTATTGTAATGTTGTAACTCTTATTTGGATTTTTTTAAAACAAGTAAATGTTTTGATGTTTTAAATTTAAATGGAGCTCCCTTGTAAATGTTTAAACTATTATCCATATTTTAATTGTTGGATTTCAAATGAATTGAAATGAAAACTCTTTTGAGCTAAACCAAGTTAGAAATTTTGAGGTAATGCTTTGGGCTTAAGGCCCAATTGTGACATCCGGGATTAGGGTGTTACACCACATGAATGAAAGCACTTTAATGTTTATACATCCATGAATCTAATTTGCATCGATAATGTTCCTTTCAATCACACACATTGTTAAGTTTTTGTGTATCATTTGTGGGGTTTGCAGACCTTACTTTTAGGGATTGTGTTGTTAATGATATTAATTAGTTTCACTTTTAAATATTTGTGCTTTTATTTTTAGCACATTGTTGTTTTTTCTTTGCTTATTTAAAGGTTTGGTCTGTGAATAATATTGTGTGGCAGATCACAGCATTTTTTAGTTCATTTTTCATCTATCACTATTTAATATCTTTCCATTATAACAGTGGTATCAAAGCCAGTATCATAGCATATGATGGCAATAGAAAACTTCGTCCGGCCTTCTATTCCTTGTTTTGATGGTAACTGTGACCATTGGAGCATGCTAATGGAGAACTTCTTGAGGTCTAAGGAGTATTGGTATGTTTTTTTAATATGGAGTGATAGAATCAGAGCAAGGTGATGCAATGACATATTCACAAAAAGCAGAATTTGAAGCATTAAAGTTGAAGGATCTCAAAACCATGAACTATCTCTTCCAAGCCATTGATCGAGCCACTTTGGAGACGATTCTTTGCAAAGATATGCCCAAACAAATATGAGACTTGATGATGAGAAAACATCAAAGGAATGCAAGGTCAAAGTGTGTGCATCTAGCTGCAAGGTTTTCGGATCGAATTCGAAAACTTAAGAATGAAGTTTAGTGAGTCGGTTAATGTTTTTTATTATAAAAAATGATGGTGATCGCCAACAAAATTAGAATACATGGAGAAAAAATGAAGGATATTATCATTATTGAGAAGATTCTTAGATCAATGACAGCAAAATTCAATTTTGTTGTTTGCTCGATAGAAGAATCAAGAGATGTTGGTTCCCTTACACTTGTTGAACTACAAAACTCTTTACTGGTTCATAAACAAAAGATTTTCTAACAAGATAAAGAAGAGCAGGCGTTGAAGACAACAATCAATTTAAAAGATTGCAGGGGTGGGAAACCAAGATGGAAGGACAAGAATGAGCACCACAACGCAGATGAGGATTATTCTACTCATTCTAGAGGAAAAACAAAAGGTTGTGACAATAACTATTCAAATAGTTACAAGTCAAATATTGAATGTTATAGATGTCACGTGTATGGTCATTACAAATAAGAATGTAAAACTAATCTTAACAGAAATCGTGGTGCGAAATTCAATTTTGCAGGAAAAAAAAATTTCTCTCTTGATTGAATGTCATGTGAGGGAAGAAATTCACCAGAATCTGTGGTATTTAGACACAAGATGTAACAATCATATGTGTGGAGATAAGATGGTGTTTTTTTTATTTAGATGAAGTTTTTCGATGCACTGTTTCATCTGGAGACAATTCTAAAGTTTCTGTCTTGTGCAAAGGCAATCTGAAAATTCACACCAAGGAAAATACTACTCATATTATTTCCAATGTTTTCTTTGTTCCTGTAAAGTGTCCAAAAGTCCTATATTTCATGCACTTTCCAACTCTTATTATTATTGTTTTAAGCTCATTTTAGGCATAATTAGGTTCATGCATAGCATTTTACATTATTTCATCATTCTGCCTTACTCTTATAGCTTGTCATTCATTTGGTGAATATGAGATATTGTTCTAGTGTATTCTTGCTTGTAGGTACTAAAAGCTGAATGAGGGAACCGAGGAGCGGAGGACATTACACTGAGGAATAAACCCAGGAGCTGTACTGAAGCAGTTCCAACAAAAGAAAGTTGATGCCTAACACCTGCTGAGCAAAGCTGTTGTCGACCTTACTGCCCTCGGCAGCTAACTATGGAAGTTGGAAGAATTGGAGTACGATTTGTAGAGCAAAAACTCCTAAATCTATCGCCGGCGTTCACATGATTTTTCGACCTCTGTAGCAGCGGCTAGGGTTGTCGAAGCTAAATTTCCAAGCTTACTTGCGAGCGAAGGAAAACGAGGAAGAGTCCATATTCCAAGCAAAGAAGTCAGTATTTAAAGCTACATTAAAGAAGAAAAGCTACTTTAGAGGACTTCTACTTTGAGGAGGACTTGACCTAGTTTTGAGTCTATAAATACCCATTGTACTTCTAGTTTAAATCATCCTAGGTTTTCTATAGACTTTTCTTGTGCTCTTCTCTACTGCCATGTTCTAAATCTCTATTGGGTTAGGGTTATGTTGTAACTAGAGTGAAACGATTGTTTTAGGTTTTTGAGTTATTTCTTCAATAAAATATTCCAAGTTTACTTAATCCATTGTTCTTCATTCTTTCAATCTTTCTACACCAGTCGTTTGAGAGAATCTACTTGTCGGGCACGAAAGTGCAAGGCTCACGAAAGGGTTAAGTACGGTCACAACGGGACGCATGACTAACTTGGTTCCACACTAGTCCACAAGTTTCAGCGGCTAAAAGGGATTACTAACCGAGTTGATTAATTTGATTCCACACTAGTCCTCAAGTTATCAATCTCGAGCATCCTAACCTAGAAATAGGAGGGATCACTGTCGACTATCCTGCCAAACTTGGAGTATCTACCAGACTTACCGCCAGGACGTCTTTCCATTCCACCTACCGAGACAGTACACACCTCTGCAGTGGTAGTGACCTGCTGCGGTCGCGTGACAGGGTCGTAGTTTGCCGCTCATCGTTCTCGTCGAGGCAGCATATCGTGGAAGCAAAGGATAACTCATACCTAATTCAATGCAGTTTTCACACTAAGTGGTAGCATAACCATGCCTGCTTTATCAACCTGATTTACCTTTTCTCTTTTACTTGTGTTTTATTTACTTTCCAATCTCAACCAGTCATTCACTTGTGCTTTTACTTTACTTTGTGCAGGAACTAAAGAACGAGACAAGCTGTCCAATCCTCGTGGGATTCGACATCTTATATACTATAACTTGACAGGAGTGTACACTTGCGCTCTTACAAAAAGGGAACACCTACACGCCCTACAAGTTTTTGGCACCGTTGCCAGGGATTGGTAACAGCGGATTTCGTTTTTCAATTTCTGCTCCTTTTTATTTTTTATTTTATTTTTATTTTTAATCGAAAAAGAGAAATTTTACCGTGTCCTTTGCAAGTGTATGACCAGGGCTAACCCTAGCTGAAACTTCATTATTTACGACAATCTTGAGCGTGAAACTAGACGAATCAAGAGGTAGCTCGGGAAGCCTTAAAGAACAAAGACAAGGGCAAAGCAAAGGAAGAGACCATGGTAAACGAGAACCCCTCCCCCCTAGTTGATGCCCTCAATGGCAGGGGCGGGCAGCCAGATTTTCCACCTAGAGGACCACAAGTACAACAGAGGTAGGATCCCCCCGATCCACCCTAAGTGCGAACAACCATTTACTACCTTGAACATGACTTTCAAAGGTTCGAGCCAATAGTCACGGAACCGGAGATAGGGGCAGATCATTTTGAACTGAAGCCTATCATGTTTAACATGCTAAACACACTAGGGTACTTCGGAGGGTCTGCCACAGAAGATGCTCGGCAGCATCTACGAGGATTCCTGGACATTTGTCGAGTATTCAAGATTCATGGGGTACACCAGGACGTATTGTGGCTGAGGCTATTTCCCTATTCACTGAGGGATAGGGCGAAACAGTGGTTGAATAACCAGCCAGCCGAATCTTTCACTTCATGGGCGGAGCTCTGCAAGGACTTTCTAGACCGATTCAACCCATCCTATGTCACCGATAGGCCGCGGAATGAGATCACATCTTTTAGACAAGGGGATGACGAGCCGATGTATGAGGCATGGGAGCGGTACCAACAAATGCTGAACAACTGTCCGCTTCATGGTTTGTCGGCTTGGACTCAGGTATCTATATTCTACAATGGGGTTAACTACCCAACTCGGATGTTGATAGATGCCTCTGTCAACGAGATCATCCTAGACAGACCTCCGGAGGAAGCACTACGGCTGCTCAACATAGCAGCTAAAAACGATTATAAATACCCGACAGCCCGCCGAGGCGGCACTAGGCGACCAGCTACTGTAAATGAGGTGAAAGCCTCTGAATCTGTTAGTGCCCGCCTCGACACTCTGACGGAGCTGGTGATGAAGATGGTGCAATCCCCAGGGAAGGTCCACGAAGTAAAAATTGTTGAGCCCTTCTGTGGCGAATGTGGGGCAAACCATGATTCCTCTAAATGCACTGCATCTGCAAACTATATGAGAGGATATGAGAGGGATAGCAGGCCAGCCCAGAACACATACAACCCTAACTGGAGAAACCATCCCAACTTCTCTTGGAGCAACCCAAAGACAGCAGCAAATCCACAACAGCTACAGGGAGGCTACCAGCAGAACCAGTCCCGGCAGCAGACTCAACAGCCACAGCACAATAATTCACTAGAAGCAAGTCTGAATAACTTTATGAAACAAACAAGTGAATTTATTGTTTATACAAATAAATTTATTGAGAAAACCGAGTCTTTCATGGACATGATGGAGATGAAGATGAACAACCAGGAGGCTGCTATTAAGAACCTAGAGACCCAGTTTGGGAAGTTCACCGAAATCTACCACAGCCGGACCATGGGAGCATCATCAAGAAGCCCGCTGTAATCACCTATTTTGTCCGGGGTGTTAAACCTGTATATTATGCTATTATTACTATATTATTAATGGGCTTTAATTATATGGTGATTAATAATAAGAACGAAAAAAAGAAGGAAAAAAGGGAAAAAAACAGTATATATATTATAACTATATTATTAATTATCTATTACTCTTACTATATTACTATCGTATTTTATTTTTATTCTATCATACCATGTTTACCTATTATATTATTATCATTTGTATTATCTTATTATTACTATCTATTAGCGTTACTATTAGTATTATGTTTACTATTATTATTAATATTATTATTATTATTGGAACAAATCTGAAAACAAAACAAAAACATTAATGTAAACAAGCCCAATATTAAATAAATAAAATCCATATATTAATATAAATAAAAGCCCAAAGTTTATTGTTTACAGTCCATTTACAGTAAAAACCCAAAAGAAAATTACATGACCTGTTGGCCCAAATAATAAAAACCCTAAGTTTGAAAACCCTAACCCTAGCTTTGCTTTGCGCAGCCCATCCCTATCCATTAGATCTAGGATAGATCTAACGGCTTAGATGACGTCTCAACAGAAACCCTAAGGGAGGCCTCAATAGCCCTAGCGCCGCACTTCTCTCCACCGTTGGATCGAGAGCATGATCGACGGCTCAGATCAAGCCCCCAGGCGCGTGTGATCTACGCGCGATGTTTAAGCCTCCAAACGCGCACGTGCAGTCCACCGCACGCCTCATCAGTTTCCCACAGCCGTCCGATCATCCCGAGACCGTCCAGATCCCATCGACGACACACACAACCGGCCACGTCCCAGCCTTCTCTGGTCCTCTCCCCTCGTACGAACGAACAGTGCATGCAAACAAACAAAAGCGTCAGAAACGCAAAACGCAACAAATTTCAGAATTTCAGAGGCAACAAATCAGAAAAATCACGGACGAATACAAATAGAGATTAGAAGAACCAATAGCATTTTTCCGTTCGAATTTCATGTAATGCCAAAATTTGTAATTTTTCGGCTATAAAAACCGAAACAAGCATTGTAATCCAGAGGGGAGGTTTTTTTAGAGGGTTTTTCAGAGTATATCAAAGGCAAGTTGTAATCGAAAAAAATACAGAAATCAATACAAGCAACCTCAAAGCCTTCAGAGGTATCTTCATTGTCTTTATTTTCATTTCCATTCGAATCGTATAAAAAAATAAAAGGATAAGTTTTTTTTGCCTCCGCGTCTCTTCTTCTCCTTCCCCCGTCATGTGTTCGTCCTTGCCGCCGATAAGCCTCATGGCCCCTTGGGGCCTTGCATGGTGAGCCGGTGAAGGTGGTAACATCGGAAAGGGAGCTTTTTTAAATACTTTGGTTTTCGGTTTTCGAAGAAAAGAAAGGGGTTTCGGTTTCGGTTTCGGTTTTCTTTAAAAATCGAAAGAAAAGAGTTTTTCGGGTTTTCTAGGTATCTCAAAGGTCGAAAAAAGGTCTCCTTTTGAGGTTCTGGCGCCGGCAACAGCGACCGGAACCGTGACGGCGTCGGAGAGAAAAACAGAGAAAGGGGCTATCTGGTTAGGGTTTGAAAATGAAAAAGGGCTAAGATGTTTTTTAAATCGAGTTTATATAATGTTTTTTTTCTTTTTAAAATTGGGTTAATAGCATTTTAAAACCCTCCATGTTGTGTAATTATGCACGGAGGGTTTCTGTCTTTTTTAATCATGCTCGTGGTCCTCCACCCTTTTCAAATGTTTATAATTTGGTCACCGTTTTCGCTTCAATCGATTTTCGGGTGGGTTAATTCCCGTTTGGGTCCTTGTAATTTTTCGCGTCTTGTGATTTAGCCCCTATTCCGAGTCTTAATCAGCTTTTTTTAAATGGGTAATTTTCCATTTTGGTCCTCGCCAGTTCGCTCCTTTCCTTTGTAGTCATTAATTCTGCATTTTATATGTGTTAAATGATTTTGTTATTCATGCATTTTACTTCATATCGAATATATGTATGTTTTTGCCTTGTCGCTGTTTTTTAGGCTTGCAACATTTGTTTTTTTATGTGCGCCCTCATATTATTTAGTTTAATATGTATTTGTATGTATTTTTATGTTTTTATATGATGTATAATGTGGTTTTATTATATAGCTTCGTAATATATGTTTTGTCTTTTTATGATGATTCGAATATGTTTGTGTGGCATGCATTTTTGATGTCATTTCATGTGATTTTTAATACTCTAATTCGCATGTTAATCAACTTTAATTATAAAAAGGAGATACTTATTAATTCGCGTATTCGAGTCGACTAGCCTAGCTTATTGGATACTCCTCGAATATTCGGATTAATTCGAATCGTCTAAAGGTAAATCCGTAATTAAAACGGACAGGACCATGACATCATTATTTAATTGCTTGCATCATGCATAAAGGTGACGTGCGGGATCCAAACCCTAAACTAACACGGCAATCAGTCTTATATGATGTCGGTTTAGTCTTTGGTCCGGTGTATCGTCTTTCTTTCTAATTAAATGTTTAATTAATTCGAAACTACCAATTTGGATAAGCTCGTATGATTAAAGTCCGATTTTTAATTAAGAACCCCTAATTAAAGTCATTTCAAATTTCAGATAATTTCCATCATTTAAAAGCAACAATTGTTTTGGTACCGATTTTTGGGAGTGATGGGGGTGCTAACCCTTCCCCACACGTAACCAACTCCCGAACCCTTTCAAATGAATCTCTAGTTTAGTTTTTACGGTGTATGGCCTACCTCAGTGGCCGGTGGCGACTCCAACCGAAGAAAAAGTTTTTTTAAAAGGTTTTTTTCCCAAAACTCGAATTATTTCATAAAATTCCCCCTTTTAAATTAAATGTTTTCAAAAAAACGGGGACCTGTGTGAAAAACAACCTTGTTACAGTCTGGCGACTCCGCTGGGGACAATTTTGTTTTTCAAAACAAAAGAGAGTTAAGCCAAAAAAACACTTGTTGTTTTTAATGATGGAAATTTTTGAAATTTAATTTGACTTTAGCGAGGTGGTTCTTCTTTGAAAATGGAACTTTAATTACACGAGCTTTGATAATTGGTGGTCTTGAATTAATTTTTCATTTAATTTCAAAGGAATCACCGTCATGTGTTGCATCACGCATTAAGCTCTATACCCGAGCTTCGTCCCTTAAGTGGGAGTGAAACGCCCATACCCACGTGAGTCTCCCTCCACGGGTCGGTAATTCACTTCCGGAATCCACGCCTTTAACATGTAAGCAGCCCTCCACATCACTAGGTTGTGCTTTCCCCCGAATCGAAACCAATTTGCAAGCTTGTAATGGGCCAGAATTGGGGTTCTTGTTACCTTAGTAGGTGATTAGATAGGTTCGGGTACCCTTGTTAGAACCGAACCACATGAGTGAGAATTTAAGAAGCCCACCCCGATTCGAGCCATGCAGATAGCTGTAGAATTAGAATTCATGCTATTAGGTCTTGCATCGTTAATTTGCTTTGATGTGTTTCTTTTTGCTTGTTGTATTCAAGTATTCATTATTGTTGATACTAACCCAGTTGCCTTCTTGCCTTGTTTTGCTTATTTTTGCATATTCATCGCATTTACATACGAAGTGTTGATTTGAGAACAGTCTAAAGTTGAAAACTTTCACAACGGGAGAAAGAGTCCGTAGCAACGAAGTTTCTTGAACCCTAGTTTAAAAGGGGACAATATGTATTTATTTTCTTGACTTGATCTCCGTTATGGAAAGTTATTTGATGAGGATGTTCGTCGAATCAACACTTCTTTGCATTCGATTGTGTTTTTTATTTATTGCCTTTAATCATATGTTTCTGTTTTGCATACGATTACATGCATTGCATCATTAAGTTATGGGATCTAATTGCTCAGGGTTATGGCAGCATTTGTGACTACCGAAGATTCGGCACCCACACTTTACTCGCCACCAAAGGAAGCAAATGGAGGAAAGTTTTGCTAAGTTGGAGGCTGATTTGAGAGGTCAGTTAGAGCGAGCCCAGCAAGAATTGAGGGACACCATCATCAAGTCCCAACAAGATATGATGAACGAGATATCTCAGTTGCTGCAAGCCAATCTGAAAGGAAATGGTGTTGTTGGAAACCCTAGTCAGGATAAGGGAGACTCTTCGTATTCCCCGGGGTTTTTCACCGATACCCCTAAGCCCTTGCAAGGAGCGGCTACTCAAGGAGATGAGGCAACATCACACCGGGAGGGCGCCTCAACCCATGCTCCATCAAGTCTGATTTTTAATCATGCGGAGAATGTCGGGGATAGTGTCCCAGACTTGGATGAAATTTAGAATCTGAACAAGGTCAAGGACGAGTTCTCGAAGCAACTAGAAGAGACTCGGAAGGACCTCGAGGAGAAGTTCCGAACAAAAGAGGGAGAAGAATGGGCATTTGGGATGAATGTCAGAGACCTCAGCTTGGTTCCAGATCTGATAATTCCGCCTAAGTTCAAGACACCGGAGTTTGAGAAGTTTGACGGGACGACTTGCCCTACTGCTCACATAACTATGTTTTGTAGAAAGATGATGGGTTTCATCGACAATAAGAAGTTGCTAATTCACTGCTTCCAAGACAGCTTAGTGGGGCCCGCGGTGAGGTGGTACAATCAGTTGACTCGTGCTCAGATTAGGTCGTGGAAGGATTTGGCCAAGGCTTTCACCGATCAGTATAGGCACATAACCGACATGGTTCCGAACTGACTCATGCTACAAGGTTTGGAGCAAAGGCACAATGAAAGCCTCCGTGAGTACGCCCAGCGTTGGCAAGATGTGGCGGCATAGGTTCAACCCCCACTCCGTGAGAATGAGATCTCCCCTATGTTTATTGACACTTTGAAAGGGACCCTCTATGACCGCATGATAAGCAACCCTATCGGTAACTTCTCGGATATGGTTATGACCAGTGAACGAATCGAGGCAGCTATCAAGAGTGGTAGGATTGATGGAGGAGAGAATGCCCAATTTAAGAAGAAAGATCACGAGGTGAACAACGTTGGTACCTACGAGGCTTCTAAGCACCTTACCATCTCACCGCCTCAAGTCGCAGCCGGGAATGTGCAAGGCTCAAACAGAAGAGAGAATAGGGCTCCCAAGAAGGAACAAGAGAGAATGACCTTCACCCCTCTACCTATGCCGTACAAGGAGGTGTACAAACACCTATACGAGTCCGATCTAGTTCGCCCGTATCATGTTACTCCGTTCCAGCCGCCTTACCCTTCATGGTATGACGAGAAGGCGCATTGTGAGTACCACGGTGGAGTGTTAGGGCACACGATAGAAAATTGCTTAGCATTCAAGAAGCTCGTGCAAAACATGATTAACACCGGGGTCCTCGAGTTAGAGAAGCCCAATGTGATGACCAATCCGCTTCCGAACCATAGAGGTCGAGGCGTGAATGCCCTTGAAGTGGTAGATGCGAAGAAAGTAAGGATGACAGTGTCAGAAATTAAGTCACCTCTGTGTTGGGTGTACGAACAGCTGTGCAAGGCAGGCTTGATCGAGAAGGGTCTGAATGAGGCATATGATGGCCATGAATCCTTCTGTGAGTTCTATCAGACTGTGGGGCACGAGATTCAGAATTGTCCAGGATTCAAAGAGTTGGTTTAGGAATTGATGGACAATAAGGAGGTTGAGTTCCACGAGGAAGCTTAAAGGGGTGGGATGGACGGCCAGCTTAGTCAGGAGTTCTAATGCATCCAAGTTTGCTTATTTTCTTTCCATTGCATTTTAATATTTTCTTCGAAGTGATGTGTGGAATCAACTTTGCCACCCTTTTGCCCGAAGGTAGCAAAGATTTTTTTGTAAGGGCCTCAAACTGCATGTTTTTAAATTTCAATGAAGGGATGCATTGTGTTTCAGTTGCAATTTCATTTTGTGTGTATATATTTGTCTATTGAGTCCCCGTATATCAATTGCACAAGGGACATTGACCTTGACCCCAAAGGTTGACTTCGAGCCGCCTTTGTCTAGCAGAAATCGAAAGCTTTGAAGATGATGAATATGTGGCTTACACTCCGAGTTAATTTGGTCACCTAATTGAGTACACATGGAATTAGGGTCTTCGGAAGAATAACTTGAAATCTCCATGCTAAAAGAAGAAGAAGAAAAAAGAGAAGAAAAACGAAAAAGAAAATGAAAAAGAAAATGAAAAAGAGAAAAAGAAAGGAAAAAGGGAAAAAAAGAATAAAGAAAAAGAAAAAGAGAGAAAGGAAAAAGAAGAAAAAAGAAAAAGAGAGAAAGAAAAGGAGAAAAAGAAAAAAAAAGAAAGAAAAAGAAAAAATGAAAAAAGAAAGAAAAGAAGAAGATTCGAGAATACTAAAAGCCTAACAAAATCACTACAATGTTCGAAGCCTGGTAATAGGCATTTTCGGATACGAGTGTGGAATTTTTTGGGCACTCCGTTGTAGCAAAAAGACCAATAAGGTTGCTATGCACCATTCACTTTAGCTACATGAGTGATAATAATATTTTCAAATCATGACAATACCGAGTAGCTCGGGGTTTTTTTGTTTGCTCCATCATTTATTTCGAGCCAAATGAATGTGATGAGTTGACTTCCCCAAAATTTTAAAGAATTGATAAAGGCGAAGCCTATAGAAGATGAATCTAATTGATTAAAAAACTGAAATAACTCGGAGAGTATGTCGCATTTTCAGACATCATCTCAGCTTTCGAGATCTCCTAGACACATAATGCTTGAGGCAATCGTTGGTAAGCCATAGTAGTGTCGTTCGTGCACTTGATATTCAGGGTATTTAATTTGACTTGATATATTCAGGATTTGAAAAGAAAGTCCAGTTTTTAAAATGCATCTCATTTTGAAATTAGAAGATGCAATCTAAATCTTTTGTGAACACAAATTAATTTCCCATTGCTTCGGGGATAAAATTTAGAATGCAATGTCATGAATACAAATGACGGCTTGTCAGTGGCCATGGTAAGGACAGTAGTAGATTTCTACAAACTACAGTTCAAGGACTGGAAGCGAATTTTTGTCGAAATGCTTCGATTTCTTCAGAAGATGAGAAGTGGACCTTAATGAACTTAAGAGAAAAGTTCAGGGACTTGGGGGCATGTGCTTCCCCTATTGTTAAGAGAAGAGAAGAAGTCGTCATGTTGAGTTAAGACGAAGAGAATGGTTGAGCACCCAGTTTGAATAGGAGGCAATGTTTTGAGAGCGAGCACTACAAAGAGTGTTATGTCCAGACTGACCAGTGGAAGTCAGCAGTCGTCTTCGAGAAAAGACCAGAGATTGAGATTTGGCAAAGATGAGAAAGCCCGGAGAGATTGAGAAGAAGAAGAGACAAGAAGGAGGTCGAGATTGACCAATCCAAAGAGTGAAAGCGTCCGAGCAATTTTGATGTCTTAATTCATGCATCATTTGTAGTTAGGCATCCCTAGGATTAGGGGCATGCTAACTAACATCATCATATCATTTTTACCTATTTTTGACAGGTATATTAAAGCTTTTCCCGTAAAAGGGAACTCGCCTATCCGTTCAGGCTCTTGGAGAATGGAACTCGCCTATCCGTTCATGCTCTTGGAGAATGGAACCCGCCTATCCGTTCAGGCTCTTGGAGAATGGAACCCGCCTATCTGTTCAGGCTCATGGAGAATGGAACCCGCCTATCCGTTTAGGCTCTTGGAGAATGGAACCCGCCTATCCGTTCAGGCTCTTGGAGAATGGAACCCGCCTATCTATTCAGGCTTTTGGAGAATGGAACCCGCCTATCCGTTCGGGCTTTTGGAGAATACAAATAGAGATCAGAAGAACCAATAGCATTTTTCCGTTTGAATTTCATGTAATGCCGAAATTTGTAATTTTTCGGCTATAAAAACCGAAACAAGCATTGTAATCTAGAGGGGAGGTTTTTTAGAGGGTTTTTCAGAGTTTTTCAAAGGCAAGTTGTAATCGAAAAAAATACAGAAATCAATACAAGCAACCTCAAAGCCTTCAGAGGTATCTTCATTGTCTTTGTTTTCATTTCCATTCGAATCGTATGAAAAAATAAAATGATAAGTTTTTTTTACCTCCACGTCTCTTCTTCTCCTTCCCCCATCGTGTGTTCCTCCTTGCCGCCGATAAGCCTCATGGCCCCTTGGGGCCTTGCATGGTGAGCCGGTGAAGGTGTTAACATCGAAAAGGGAGCTTTTTTAAATACTTTGGTTTTCGGTTTTCGAAGAAAAGAAAGGGGATTCAGTTTCTGTTTTCTTTAAAAATCGAAAGAAAAGAGTTTTTTGGGTTTTTTGGGTATCGAAAAGGTCAAAAAAGGTCTCTTTTTGAGGTTCTGGCGCCAGCAACGGCGACCGGAACCGTGACGGCGCCGGAGACAAAACAGAGAAGGGGGCTATCTGGTTAGGGTTTGAAAATGAAAAAATGCTAAGATGTTTTTTAAATCGAGTTTATATAATGTTTTTTTCTTTTTAAAATTGGGTTAATAGCATTTTAAAACCCACTGTGTTGTGTAATTACGTACGGAGGGTTTCCATCTTTTTTAATCATGCCCGTGGTCCTCCACCCTTTTCAAATGTTTATAATTTTGTCACTGTTTTTGCTTCAATCGATTTTCGGGTGGGTTAATTCCCGTTTGGGTCCCTGTAATTTTCCACGTCTTGTGATTTAGCCCTTATTCTGAGTCTTAATCAGCTTTTTTTATATGGGTAATTTTCCATTTTGGTCCTCTCCAGTTCGCCCCTTTCCTTTGTAGTCATTAATTCTACGTTTTATATGTGTTAAACGATTTTGTTATTCATGCATTTTACTTCATATCAAATATATGTATGTTTTTGCCTTGTCGCTGTTTTTTAGGCTTGTAGCATTTGTTTTTTTATGTGCGCCCTCATATTATTTAGTTTAATATGTATTTGTATGTTTTTTAATCTTGTTTAAGCATGTTTTTTATGTTTTTATATGATGTATAGTGTGATTTTATTATATAGCTTCGTAATATATGTTTTGTCTTTTTATGATGATTCGAATATGTTTGTGTGGCATGCATTTTTGATGTCATTTCATGTGATTTTTAATACCCTAATTCGCATGTTAATCAACTTTAATTATAAAACGGAGATACTTATTAATTCCCGTATTCGGGTCGACTAGACTAGCTTATTGGATACTCCTCGAATATCCGGATTAATTCGAACTGTCTAAAGGTAAATCCGTAATTAAAACGGACAAGACCATGACATCATTCTTTAATTGCTTGCATCATGCATAAAGGTGACGTGCGGGATCCGAACCCTAAACTAACACGGCAGTCAGTCTTATATGATGTCGATTTAGTCTTTGGTCCGGTGTATCATCATCCTTTCTAATTAAATGTTTAATTAATTCGAAACTACCAATTTGGATAAGCTCGTATGATTAAAGTCCGATTTTTAATTAAGAACCCCTAATTAAAGTCATTTCAAATTTCAGATAATTTCCATCATTTAAAAGCAACAATTGTTTTGGTACCGATTTCCGGGTGTGATGGGGGTGCTAACCCTTCCCCACACGTAACCAACTCCCGAACCCTTTCAAACGAATCTCTGGTTTAGTTTTTACGGTGTCTGGCCTACCTCAGTGGCCGATGGCGACTCCAACCGAAGAAAAAGTTTTTTTAAAAGGTTTTTTTTCCCAAAACTCGAATTATTTCATAAAATTCCCCCTTTTAAATTAAATGTTTTCAAAAAAGCGGGGACCTGTGTGGAAAATAAAAACCCTTGTTACACCCTCCAGAAGCAGCCAAGCCCACTTTTGAACATTGCAAGGCTATAAATACAAGAAGTGGGAAGCAGCTGGATGAACCTAGGATGGTAGAGCAGTTAGGAACTCAGCCAGAACATATAAGTAAGCCTGCCCTAATAGCACCCATATTAGCCGCCCCAGCAGCAACACCGACTCCAGCCGCCCCGATAGCAGAACATGAAACCAGCCCTGACAAGGATGATCCTCCCCGAACTAAGCCCCCAAGCAAGGAGCAAATAGAGGACATCCGCATGCCAGCTCCATTCCCCCAAAAACTTAAACAACAGCAGCGGGAGCACCAATTCAGAAAATTCTTAGACATTCTGAAATAGGTGCACATTAACATACCTCTGATAGAAGCTATACAAAGCATGCCCAACTACGCCAAGTATCTTAGAGATATAGTTTCTAAGAAGAGGCGGATAGGGGAATTCGAAACGGTGGCTGTCACTGAAGAGTGTATGGCTATGCTACATAACAAGCTGCCACACAAGTAGACAGATCCGGGCAGCTTTGTTATACCATGCAGGCTGGGCAGCAAGCACGAGACCAGGGCCCTGTGTGATCTAGGAGCCAGTATAAACCTGATACCTAAGGCCATCTTCGACAAACTAGGTATTGGACTTGCAAAACCAACCTCTGTAATGCTTAAACTTGACGATCACTCATTCGTGCAATCGGAGGGAAAGATTGAGGACTTACTGGCCAAAGTGGGCAGCCTAATTCTTCATGTCTATTTCCTCATCTTGGATTGTGAGGCCGATGAGAAAGCCCCCAAAATTCTCGGGCGACCCTTTTTGGCCACGGGCAGAACGCTGATAGACGTGGAACTTGGGGAACTTACAATGAGGGTGGAGGATCAAAGCATAAGGATGAACATGCTACAACCCTCAGAGGAAGGAAAGGATTGCCCGGATGCAAGAGCGGCTAAGATAAGTGTGGAAACAGGACAGGGCAGTTGCTACCATAACAGACCTCGGGGCAGATTGAAGGACCCCATTAAACAGAAACTGAAGGAACAAGAGGACCCCCCCAGGAGGGGAGAAAAAGCTAAACCACCTCAGGAAGTGGTTATGTCTAGGAGATGCACCCAAATGCACTCCTAACATAACTTAATTTTTATTTTATTTTTATTTATTTATTTTTATGCATTAGGAATAAAGTTTATTTTATTTTAGGACTAGATTAATTTTCAGTATTTAATTTTTTAGATTTTATTTAATTATTTTTATTTTAGGATCAAGAATAAAAGAGCATGATTAAGACGGAAGCCCAGCAAAAAGCCCGCCAACCATCCCGCCGAGTCAGCAGCCAGCGCAGCGAAGTGTAACGGCTAGTTGCCAACGGCTCCGAAAATAATGGGCATAAAAATTTGTAACGTGCACGAGGAAATCGGACCATTGATCATTTAATGTCACCCTGGCACTTCTCGGAAGCTCCTATATAAACCACTCACTCATTTCATTTTACTTCACTTTCACCTTTTTGCTAGCTTCTATCTTATTCCTCAGCTCTCACATAATATTTCCTTTCTATTTTCAGTTAGAATACAACCGATCACATGGCTTCTACATCAACCCAAAAACCCACCTACAACAGGTTTTGCTTTAAGGCGGACGAAGAGAGATATAGAGCACAATTCTCCAAGTAGGCCGTATTGGAGGAACAAGGCTTCCATTACACGAAGCAAACGGGAGACCGTGGTCTAGAGCCCGCCTTGTTCCGAACCATCCACTACAAGGGATGGGAGATGTTCGCTCATCAGCCTGATATAGCGAACATCACTATAGTCAGGGAATTTTACTCACATAAACCCTGCCCAGACAAGCCATTCATCTACGTCTGCGGAGAGGCAGTCAAGCTCAACCCTGTTGTCATCAACAGCTATTATGGCCTTGATATGAATGACAACCCGCACGAGGAATGGAGGCAGCCACTGACTGCTGCCCACTATGAGGAGATCAAGGCTAGAATCTGCAAGCCCAACACACCATGGCTGGGGGCAAACATGTGGGATCTGTCCAGCGCCGCCACCTGCTGCCTGAAGGTATGTTGTGGAACACGTTTTTGAAAAGGCGCCTACTTCCTACATCTCACAACTCAACAGTTGACCGGCAGCACTTAGCCTTGATTTACAGTATCCTGATGAACCGGCCGATCAACATGGGGGAAATCATCTGCACAGAAATATACAACTGCTTCAAGAAGAAGAAGGGCAGGATGTACTTCCCGTCCCTCATCACAGGTCTCTGCACCAATTTCCAAGTCCTGGCAAAGCCCACAGATGAGTTTACAACTGCCAAGGAGGCCTGGACCAAAAAGGTCTGCATTCAGATGATGCAGGATGCGGAGAAAGAACCAGCAACGCCCAGTCTACCCTCCGCCACACAGTTTGAAACGCCAGCCACCCCCGGCAGTACTGACGCTGCCTCAGACAGAGAGGTCATCCCGCTGCTCCACACACTCCTCGAACACACAAAACAGATAGAGCAGCAGCAGTTGGCCTTCATGAACTACGTGGAGGAGGCCCAAGAAGCCCTGGTGGCTTATTTCCTGCAGAAATTCCTTGGTGATGTGCCCACCATGCCACCCTTTCCTGATGAGCTTGTAGCAGCAGCAAGAGCACGAAGAACTTCACCTCCTGCCACAGCCCGCCAGACAGACCGCCAGATGCCCTCTCCTATGCATTCTCTGCATAACTCAGCTGCCAACCCATCTAACACAGTGGCAGACTCCCCTGAGAGGCACCAGCTAAATCTCTCCCCAGCTTGCACAACCAATACAGTAGCAGACTCCTCCTCAGAGGAGATTGAGCAGCCACCGCTGGAACCAGAAACAACAGTAGTAGCGGCAACAACAGCCATCCCAATGGCATTCATCTCTCCGGAAGCACCCACAGAGAAAAAGGACAAGGAAGAGGAAGCGGCACATAATAGTAGAAGAACACGTGGAGCTCGAGACAGAGTCAGAAGGAAGCGACGCATCACCCGCCATTCCCCTTGCCGAGCCTCCAAAAGAGCCACAGCATAAGCCAAAGAGGATCTAGCCGCCGCGGAAAGCAAAGACCTCACCTGCTAGAACCGCCGCCAAGGCATCTGCCAAAAGCCGCTTCATCATCCGAACATCCTCCTCCTCCTCAGCTAACTAGAATCCAGCCTCCTCTCAACCCGCAGCAAACTTTTAACTTATTTTCTTTTCTTTTATTTTATCTTTTTCTGTTTTCTTTTTATTATCTTTAACATGTATTTTTTTTCTTATTTTCTGTTTTGTGCATTGAGGGCAATTCCCATCTCGAGTTTGGGGGGATAGCTCTCGCATCATTTGTAGGCATTTTTAGTTGCATTTAGATTACATTGTACTTGCCTTAGTAATAATCGGAAAAGAAAAAGTTTGTTATGACTTGTGTCTATGATAGGATAGCCGATTACTTTATTTTCGCACCTAATTAAAAATTAAACTTAATCTAAGGAAAAAAGCATGAAATGTGACTTAGATTTTTTTCTTTTTACCTGAAAATGTTGAATATCTCTGTTACTTGCTGAATGTGTTAGAATATTTTATGAACATTGCCTGTTTGTTTTCTTTACAAGATTCTAATGATAATTGCAGGTAGCCACTGAGGCAGGCAAAAGAAACAAAAGAATGTAGAACTGCCAAAGGTGCCCGCAACTGGCTCTAGGAAGAATCATGTGTGAGGACACTAGGAAGAAAAAGTGTTGTGTTACCCTAGAGGTGCCCGCAACAGGCTCTAGGAAGAATCATGTGTGAGGACACTCCGCTGATATCAAAGTCCATAAATCTGAAAGCCTAAAAGTGACGGACAAATTAACATGAGTGAATGAGAGCCTTCACAGGATGACTCTACTCCAAGGGTTCGGGGTTCTGTAGTTTGCTCCTATCTAAATGTCAGACTTGGAAGAGTAGTTGTGATAAGTTGAAGCCCTCAAATGCCTTGATTAAAAATAATATGCTTAACTGTGCTGCCTCGACAACGAACTTTAAATTACAGCAGTATCTTTGTTTAATCTTTTATTCTACATATTCAACTTGTTTACAGAATTGCAAACATCACACAAGCATTAGGAATTTAATTTTGAGTTGTTTTCTCACTTATTTCCCTTCATTAAATTATATATATATGTGTGTGTGTGTGTGTGCCACGGCCTTGAGGCAGAAAATCAAGTTAAAAACAAGTTTTTTTCTTTCTGGCTATTATTAGAGCAAGTACTTTAGGTTGCATTGCCTAAGGACAAGCAATAGTTCGAGTTTGGGGTGTGTGTAAAGTGTCCAAAAGTCCTATATTTCATGCACTTTCCAACTCTTATTATTACTGTTTTTAAGCTCATTTTAGGTATAATTAGGTTCATGCATAGCATTTTACAGTATTTCATCATTCTGCCTTACTCTTATAGCTTATCATTCATTTGGTGAATATGAGATATTGTTCTAGTGTATTCTTACTTGTAGGTACTAACAGCTGAACGAGGGAACCGAGGAGCGGAGGACATTACGCTGAGGAATAAACCCATGAGCTTTACTGAAGCAGTTCCAACAAAAGAAAGTTAATGCCGAGCACCTGCTGAGCAAAGCTGCTACCGACCTTGCTGCCCTCGGCAGCTAACTATGGAAGTTGGAAGAATTGGAGCGCAATTTGTAGAGCAAAAACTCCTGAATCTATCGCCGATGTTCACATGATTTTTTGACCTTTGTAGCAGCGGCTAAGGCTACCGAAGCTAAATTTCCAAGCTTACTTGCGGGCGAAGGAAAATAAGGAAGAGTCCATATTCAAAGCAAAGAAGTCAGCACTTAAAGCTACATTAAAGAAGAAAAGCTACTTTAGAGGACTTCTACTTCAAGGAGGACTTGACCTAGTTTTGAGTCTATAAATACCCACTGTACTACTAGTTTAAATCATCCTAGGTTTTCTATAGACTTTTCTTGTAATCTTCTCTGCCGCCATGTTCTAAATCTCCATTGGGTTAGGGTTATGTTGTAACTAGAGTGAAACAGTTGTTTTAGGTTTTTGAGTTATTTCTTCAATAAAATATTCCAAGTTTACTTAATCCATTGTTCTTCATTCTTTCAATCTTTGTACACCAGTTGTTTGAGATAATCTATTTGTCGGGCACGAAAGTGCAAGGCTCACGAAAGGGTTAAGTACGGTCACAACGGGAGGCGTGACTAACTTGGTTCCACACTAGTCCACAAGTTTCGGTGGCTAAAAGGGATTACTAACCGAGTTGATTAATTTGGTTCCACACTAGTCCTCAAGTTATCAATCTCGAGCATCCTAACCTAGAAATAGGAGGGATCACTGTCGACTATCCTGCCGAACTTGGAGTATCTGCCAGACTTGCCGCTAGGACGTCTTTCCATTCCACCTGCCGAGACAGTACACACCCCTGCAGTGGTAATGACCTACAGCGGCCGCGTGATAGGGTCGTAGTTTGCCGCCCGCCGTTCCCGCCGAGGCAGCATATCGTGGCAGCAAAGGATAACTCACACCTAATTCATCACAGTTTTCATACTAAGTGGCAGCATAACCCTGCCTGCTCTATCAACCTGATTTACCTTTTCTCTTTTACTTGTGTTTTATTTACTTTCCAATCTCAATCAATCATTCACTTGTGCTTTTACTTTACTTTGTGCAGGAACTAAAGAACGAGACAAGCTGTCCAATTCTCGTGGGATTCGACATCTTATATACTATAACTTGACAGGAGTGTGCATTTGCGCTCTTACAAAAAGGGAACACCTACACGCCCTACAGTTCCTGATTTGAAAACTAATCTGCTTAGTGTTAGTCAGCTTCAAGAGAAGGGATATGAGATTTTTTTTTATCAAAAATGGAGTTTGTCGCATTCAAGATGAAAATTTGGGCTTAATTGCTTAAGTCAACATGACAACAAATCGGATGTTCCCACTATATCTCAACAACACCACTCATTTATGATTTTCTGCAAGAATGAAAAATGAAGCATAGTTGTGACATTTTCAATACAAACATCTAAAATTTTGTGGTCTAAAATTGCTACAGCAGAAAAGCATGGAAACTGGTCTTCCTAAAATTGAAAGTCTTTCTCAAGTTTGTGAAGAATGTGTTGTTGGCAGACAACATCGAGATCACTTTTCGAAAAGAAAATCAAGGAGAGCGAAGAAGGTGTTGGAGCCGGTTCATTTTGATATATGTCAACTTATCAATCCGAAATCAAATGATGGTAAATGTTATTTTATAACATTTACTAATGATTATAGTTAGAAAACTTGGGTTTATTTTTTACAGGATAAGTCTGAAACTTTTTAGCTTTTAAGAGCTTTTAGGCACTCTTTGACAAAGAAGCGGGAATGCCTATTAAGACTCTCCACAGCTTACAAAAATTTATTAATTTTTGTGGTGCAGAGTATAACTCACAAGAATTTATTAATTTTTGTGAGGAGCATGGAATTCAAAAGCAGCTTACACCCCGTAATAAAATAGTGTCTCGGAAAGGAAGAATCGTACAATATTAAACATGGTACGAACCATTTTAACAAGAAGCGGTATTCCAAGAAGTTTTTAGCCTGAAGCTATCAATTAGAGTATTCATGCGTTGAACAAAAGTCCTACATTTGTTGTTCAAAACGCGTCGCCTGAAAAAACATAGAGCGGAAAAGGACCAAGTGTTGATCATTTCAAAAAATTTAGCTGCATTGCATAAGCCTACATTCCATATCAAAAGAGGAACAAACTCAATGAAAAAGGTAAGAAGTACATTTTTTGGTGTTAGTGAGTATTTAAAAGCATGCAAATTTTACAATCTTATCACCAAGAAAATTATCATTAGTCGTGATGTTATTTTCGATGAAGAACAATTCTAGTTTGGTGATGAAAACAATAACCAAGGTCAAATCCAAGCATATTTTGATGTTGAAAATGGAGAACAAGAGCAGCAATCCTTGGAGAATGCACAACCTTTAGAAAATGTGCAACAACCAGCAAACACTCAATGATTTACAGAATCAATCACAAGAGATGAATGACCCCAACAGGTTCGAAGACGACCTGCATGGATACAAGATTATGAGGTACAAGAATTTGATCAAAGTGGAGATATTTTTACTCATTTTCTCTATTTTCAGATTGTGATCTTACGGTCGTTGAAGATGTTGCCAAAAACTCAAAATGGCGGAAGGCCATAGATGATGAAATCATTTCTATTGAAAGAAAAAACACTTGAAAATTGACAGATCTTCCACAAGAACAAAAGATCATTGGTGTGAAGTGGGTGTACAAGACAAAGCTGAAAGAGAACGACAAAGTTGAAAAGTACAAAGCACGCTTAGTTGCTAAAGGCTACAAGCAAGAGTTTGGCATCGACTATGTAAAACTAATGTTTTGATATAATAATTGAAAATTAGTTTTTGATTAAATTGAAAATATTTCAAAAAGCTTTTAAGTCCAAACAACTTGAAAATATGTTTGAAGAAGTTTTAAAGGGGTTTTAATGCACTTTCTAAAGTCAAACTTTACAAAACCACCCAGTGTTTCGAAACACCCCTAGGCGTTTCGAAATGACCATTCACAAAGACAAAAGTTTTAAAGTATTGTCGCTCTTAGTTATTCCCATGTTTTATAAATTCTTCTCGAATTGACGTTGTCATCACCTTACATCGAAGTCGCAACCTCCCTTTGTTCGTCGTTAGAGCTATTGCCGCTTAAGGTGTGTTTCTTCTGGTGCTATAAATAAATGATTTTTATGTGTGTTCTCTTTCTGTGTTACATACTTTGTTTTTGTGACTGTGATTTTACGCTTGAGTGATTTTCAATTGTGTTGTGATTTTACATTATGTTTTCCGTGCATACTATTTTCAGATTGTGAATAAAATTGTGATTTAAAGTAAATGAGTTGTAAATCTCTGATTTATTATCGGACTGTGTTGAGACTGTGAAAACTGTGATATCTTTTTACTGTGTTATCATGGGTTGGGATTGTACGGAGGAAGTTAGTGGTTATACCACTTGTGTTGGTGACTATGTAGCGAGAGGTTCTGGGGAACCTTCTCTTTTTGGTGACTATGGAGTATGGGTGCATTGCATTGTGATTTCATAAAACCGTGTTTAAACTTGCTTTGTGTCTTTTAAATATTTTTGTGAAAATTTATTGTTGTGAAACTGAGTTTGTGATTGCCTGCACTTTAGAGACACACTGAGCTTAATAGCTGACTCCCCCTTAGTTCTTGTTTCAGATACTCAAATATAGGCTTTCGGTACTTGGAGGACCACAGTTTAGCAGATTTATTTCAGTTTTCAGTATGGACGTTTTAGATTTTCAGACTTATTTCATTTTTATATCAGTTATTTTATTATTTGGGAACTTTATGTAAATCAGATATTTATATTTTGATTCGGGATTTTTCAACTGTTTTAGCATGCATGAGATTTTTATTTGGATATTTGAATAATTTATTATATGATGTTTTTATTTATATGACCGTGTTTTTTTTAAAAAAAGAATTTAATGTGAAACGACACCGTTTTAACAAATAATTTAAGTATTTAGTTTTTAAAAAAACCTAATATCCATCTTATTTGAGGGACACGTTTTCAACCCGACTTCCTAGATTCGGCCCATAACCCTTGGGTCGAGTTTAGGGGGTTATATTTAGTGGTATCAGAGCTAAGTTCAACCCTCGGACTGTGAGGGTCACCGCAGTTATTTTCAAAATGTTTTTAACTTCTGCATGCATCTAAAGTATTTGGAAAAAAATGGGAATGTTCTGAAAAATGTACTAAGATATTATGTAATTTTGACCTTATTATTTTCAATGTGTTTTAAATCAGAAACTCCAAGTACCAACTCTAATTCTAGGATTGTCCTTTTTGTAGTTAGATTACTATGTCACCTCGTAGGATCTCTAGATTAGCGATTGATCGTGATCATACTCGTTCTTATGAAATTAAGATCAAAGTCTATTTGAAAGCCCTGTGTTGTCATTCGTAACCTGATCTAAAATGCCTTTTTAAAATTGTTATCAAAACCTCTTTTTTTTAATATGTCATTAGTTTGAGAATTTTGAGGACAAAATTTCTTTTAAGGGTGGGAGAGTTGTAACACCCCAAAAATTACGCCCAAATTGTAAACCCTAGATTTGAAAAAAAAAATCTCTATTTTAGAAACATAATTTCAAAATCCCTAATTTTTAAAACCCTAATTTTCTATGATGGACTAAATATAAATTTTTATTAAACTTGAAAGTTAATATGAAATTTCTTGAAAGTTTAAGGACTGACTCCATAAATAACCATTTATCAAATTAAATTTTAATTTAACTTGGTTTCTTTCTTCCATTTTTTTTAATTGTTTAATATATATATATATATATATATATATATATATAAAAGAAAAGTATAATAATAGAAGAGTTATAATATGAAAAGAATTGGATCTGGTAAAGACCATTGTTACGTCAGTGTTTAAAAGAAATAGAAATTCAATTTAAAATTAAAGGGTAATATATATATATATATATATATATATATATATATATATATATATATTAAACAATTAAAAAAATGGAAGAAAGAAACCAAGTTAAATTAAAATTTAATTTGATAAATGGTTATTTATGGAGTCAGTCCTTAAACTTTCAAGAAATTTCATATTAACTTTCAAGTTTAATAAAAATTTATATTTAGTCCATCATAGAAAATTATGGTTTTAAAAATTAGGGATTTTGAAATTATGTTTCTAAAATAGAGATTTTTTTTTCAAATCTAGGGTTTACAATTTGGGCGTAATTTTTGGGGTGTTACAACATGATACAGGATCATCCAGATGTTTGAAAAAAGATAAAATATGGTCTGTGGCCCCTGTGTCTACAATCCAGCAAAGTGAAGCATTAGATGAAGGAGAAGTAGAATGAAGTATACCTGCAAGATTCACGGCAGCATCAGTAGAAGGTGACTTGTTCAGCAAACGAAGAATCTGATGATATTGATCCTGGGTGAAAACAGGAGCCGAGGGCGACACAGAATGAAGATTAGAAGCACCAAAGACCAAATCACCATCCCCATCAGAATTGACAGAAGAAGAAAGAGCCACAGCAGCAGAGGGACCACCTTTCTTCTTGTTGAACTTGAAGTGAGATGGGAATCCGATCAGACGATAACACTGATCTTTCCGATGGCCCTTGATTTTACAATGCTCACAAACACCAGGAAACCGGCGACGATCAGTATTACCCGAAGAAGCAGAAAATAGAACAGTGGTCTCCGGAGTACCAAGAAGCGAAAGCTGAGTCCTCTGAGATTCTTCCTGAACAAGCATGGAATAAGCTTGATTGACGGAAGGAAGGGGCTTCATGATAAGAATTTGGCTTCGAATCACCGCATAGGACTCATGTAAGCCCATAAGAAACTGAAAGAGCTTTTGTCGAACTAGAATCTTCATGTTATCCTGAGAAACCTCACATTCGCAAGCCGTAAAAGGCACAAGAGCTTCATATTCACTCCAAAGCAATTTAAGGCGAGTAAAATAACTGGAGATAATGGAATCACCTTGAGAAACAGTGGCAATTTCACGATGCAAGAAGAAGATGTGGGAGCCATCTACTTTGTCGAATCGTTCGGCCAAATCTTTCCAAACAAGGGCAGCACTCGACGCGAAGACAACACCGGCAGAGAGGTCCTTAGAAACAGCGTTGAGAATCCACGATAGGACGATCGCATTGCAACGATCCCACTGGGAAAGAAGATCATCAGAATAGGTCTCCCGGCGACAAGAACCATCGATAAACCCTAGTTTGTTTTTCGCGAGTAAGGCTATCTTCAACGAGCGACTCCAGACAGAATAATTCTCAATTCCAACAAGAGGATGAGAAACAAGCATCATGCCCGGCGTATCAGAAGGATGGAGATACAAAACATGATTAAAATCAATGAAATCAGAAGGCATCGTGAAAAATTAGGGAAAATTGGGGAAAAAATAGAGATACAGCGATGAAGAAGAAATTGGGGAAAATTGGAAAAGAAAGAAAGAGAAAGGAACCGGCAAAGAATTTGGAAAGAAATTAGAGCCCAAAAGGCCCAAAGAAGATAAAACCCAAATCTGATACCATGTTGAAAAAAGAAGTTTAAGGAATATCCTTTCTCATTCATTCAATTGATATGTACAAGAGCTATTTATATACAACTTTAAGCTAGTTAACAAACTAAATAATTCTAACTATTTGTCTAACTGCATCAACCATAAATTTAACAAATTATACAAACAGTTTCCAACATAATTTGGAATAATTTCAATTTTTACTTTTGTATATCGTTAATTAGTACAAATAGTTGACATTGATATGATTTTTTTTCTTAAATATACCACTTCCAACCCTAAACGATCCACGTCAACTTGATTCAATTTTGTTAGATTCATTAATTGGTCAAGTGATCAAGGATGTTAATGTAGTCTTGTTGTTCTATTTTTTATGGGTTCGAATCTCGATATTTATCTTGAGAATATAAATAGAGAAAATATTTCATGCACCGGTGGTGGAAACTTTTTGTTTCCACAAGTATTTTATTTTAAGGGTTATTGATTTGGATTAGGGATTTAGGTTTAGGGTTTAGAATTTAGTGGTTGTGGTTAAAATTTAGGGTTTAGAGGTTAGGATTTAGATTTTAAGGGTAGTATGTCAGGGATTTAGGTTTTAACCTATAAGCCCTAAATTTTAACCACAACCCCTAAATTCTAAACCATTGGCATCTAAATCCTTAAACTCTAAAATGAATCTCTAAACTCTAAAACTAAAGTGCTTGTGAAAACAAAAAGTTTTCACCGCCGGTGTATGAAATAATTACCATGTAATTATCTCTTCACATAATCAGAAAAGAAAATGTTTTAAGAAAAAATTCACATCCATAGTAAAAATGATGCTAACTATCAAAATCAAACTTGGTATCGCTTAATGTATCGAGTTCAAGGCCCATTGGAAGATTCACCCATCAAAACCATGTATGTGATACGGGTCGATCTAAATTAATTAAAGTAAAATTTTAAAAGATCGAGAGGACAACAAAATAAAATAAAATGATCAAAATTGAAATACCTACACTAAATCGCAAACTTAAACATAATAAGAAGATCAAAAGTATAGATTGACCAAACTAAAATAGTAAGAAACAAAAATAAGAGCTAATCCCTCTATATCACTATCAACTTTGTGGAGATTGAATGCTTTAATTAATGGCTCTCTGTTGCATTATTTTATTCCATCACCTTTGCATCCATCCCTAGTTTCTTTAGTCTTTACATTTACTATTCTAAATCTAATCACTGCCAAGAAGAAAAATTAAGATAGATTGACTTTGAGCTTGGGGCGTCAATGTCATTGCCTACCACAAATAATTAATTATTATCATTATTTATATTTAGGGTAAACTACATCTAATGTCACTTAATTATGAGTTTAGTAATAAATATGATAATTTTTTCTAAACATTATAAACAGGTCACTCAATTAAAAATTTGTTACAAACAGAACGCTTAAAAAATTGTTACAAATAAGTCAATTTTCTTCTAACGTGGCATGATATAATAACATTTTTAGTTCCCAGACTTATATAGTCTATCAATTTGATCCTAATTCGAAATAATTCAATAAATTTAACTCATAATATCAAAAAAAAATTATCATTTTAATCTTTATTCTTCTCCTAAATTGTCCGTTCTTATCTCATAAATGTTATATTTCTTCCTTGTTACTTTCCTGATATAATAATAGTTTAATGATAACTTGTTGTTTTATGGCATAATACAATTATCGAACTAATGGTTTGATATGATGGTTAAATTAGGATAAAAATTAATATAATGTACTTCCTCTATCCTAATAAAACTATCAATGCATGTTGATATTTTTTCGGTTAAATTTTTTCAACTTTGACTTCTTATTATTTGAAATTTATTATTGACAAAAAAAATTGACTAAAAAAATATCAACATATAACAGTTCTAGAAGTATAAATCAAGTATAAATTTTAAGAACTAAAAATATTATTATATTAAAAATATTGACATATTTGTAACAACATATTAAATAAGTGACATGTTTCTAACTTTTAAAAGAAAAGTGAACTTGGCGTAGTATACCCTTATATTTAACAAATGGAAACACTCCTCTTAGATAGCCGGCTTAAGCCAACTCCAAATGGCATCTTTTCGCCATATCCCCAAACCAACCCAACTCACTACTAGACATACAATCCTTTCACTGTCGCTGGTCGGACACCCCTCAGCCGTCTGATCATTATTCCCAAACCCAATCTCAACCCTTCATTCACAACTGAAATGTGAGAGGCCTTGTGTATAAATGGCTACCTCAACCTTTTCACTTTCCAAGCCTTGAAGGGAGAGTTCTTTTTTTGTAACGAAGAGTTTTCTTTTTTATTCCCATTTTAACCTACGCCAACATGCGTGAGATACTTCACATTCAAGGAGGGCAATGTGGGAACCAAATCGGATCCAAGTTTTGGGAAGTTGTTTGTGGTGAACATGGGATTGATCCGATCGGCAAGTACGTCGGAACTTCGGAGTTGCAACTCGAAAGGATTAATGTGTACTACAATGAGGCAAGTGGTGGTCGGTACGTGCCGCGGGCTGTTCTCATGGATCTTGAACCCGGGACTATGGATAGCATCCGGACTGGCCCGTACGGGCAGATATTCAGGCCCGATAACTTCGTTTTCGGCCAGTCCGGTGCTGGAAACAATTGGGCCAAGGGTCATTACACCGAGGGAGCCGAGCTTATCGATTCGGTTCTTGATGTTGTTAGGAAGGAAGCTGAGAATTGTGACTGCCTACAAGGTATTTTATTAGTCCCTCCAAAGTCATCCTATTTATGTGCTCAATTTACCAACTTTTATTGAATTTTGCAGGGTTTCAAGTGTGTCATTCACTTGGAGGAGGAACAGGGTCTGGAATGGGGACTCTGCTTATTTCGAAGATTCGAGAAGAGTACCCGGATCGTATGATGCTTACGTTCTCCGTTTTCCCATCTCCAAAGGTGTCCGACACCGTGGTGGAACCTTACAATGCTACTCTTTCAGTCCACCAGCTGGTGGAAAATGCTGATGAGTGCATGGTTCTCGACAATGAAGCACTCTATGATATCTGCCTTAGAACTCTAAAGCTCACTACCCCTAGCTGTATGTAATTGAACTAACACATTCTTTTTGATGTTTTACTTATGTTGAAACTATTTGTGATAGACGTTTAATTCCATTTCATCTTGTTTCAGTTGGAGACTTGAACCATTTGATATCTGCAACAATGAGTGGGGTGACCTGCTGCTTGAGATTCCCCGGTCAGCTTAACTCGGACCTTCGAAAACTAGCAGTGAACTTGATCCCCTTCCCTAGGCTTCACTTTTTCATGGTGGGATTTGCTCCATTAACATCTAGAGGATCGCAGCAATACCGTGCACTCACGGTCCCCGAGCTGACACAACAAATGTGGGATGCCAAGAACATGATGTGTGCCGCTGATCCACGCCACGGTCGTTACCTTACCGCATCGGCCTTGTATAGAGGCAAAATGAGCACAAAGGAAGTCGATGAACAAATTCTGAATGTGCAAAACAAGAACTCGTCCTACTTTGTCGAGTGGATCCCGAACAATGTGAAATCAAGTGTTTGTGACATCCCTCCTGAAGGGCTTTCAATGGCTTCAACTTTCATCGGGAATTCGACTTCGATACAGGAGATGTTCAGGAGAGTCAGTGAGCAGTTTACGGCCATGTTTAGAAGGAAAGCTTTCTTGCATTGGTACACTGGGGAAGGAATGGATGAAATGGAGTTCACTGAAGCTGAGAGTAACATGAATGACCTTGTTGCAGAGTATCAGCAGTATCAAGATGCCTCGGCCGATGAAGATAACGAGTACGAAGACGACGATGGTGGTGATGAGAATTGAAGATGTTCGGGAACTTGCTGCTACGTATGTTACGTGCAGCAATGAAACAGTACTGAAAAATGTTTGAGATCCTGTAATGGTATTGCCTATGGTTTTGAGTATTTCCCTAAAGGCTTCCTCTCTTTAATTCAGCATTAAGGAAGAAGGGAGTAACGTTTCACTTTGTTGATCATTATTGGTACAACTTTTATTACTTGTGTGAAGGGGAAGCCCCTTAATTTATGGCCTTATCCAATTCCTGCTTTTGATTTAATGGTAATTGGTAATATAGAAAGTGCTCAAACTGTTAATTGCTATAATATATGTGGCGATAATTTCATACACCATCACTATGAGTTTGAAAACTCCACAAGAAATCGTTTGTTAAAATTATGGATTAAATTGATATTGTATATAAAATTTAAAAGGGTTAAATTGATCTTTTATTTAAAGTTTATGGGTCAAATTAAAAATAAATTCTTTTGACTAATGTGTCACATCATTAAACTATTTGGAGTTAATGGTTCACTGACCAAAATGTTATAGATCAATAATGTAAGTGACAAAAAGATAACTTTTCAAAACCGATGATCAGAATCAAACAACCAGAAAACAAAAGAAACTAGCTATATAATTTACTCATTTTTAAAAATAAATACTCCAGAAAACCCCACAATGAACATAACTACATGAATCGATCAAGTAAATAGTATAAAAAAACTTGTATAAATTCAAATCCTGAGAATATAATATCTCTATGTTTAATAAAAATAGTCCAGAAGAAAAAACACAAGTTAGGGTCAAAATACGGTTTTGGTCTTTCTATATTACGTTCAAACTTAGGATTCAATCATTATATTCTAATTTAATTTTTATAATGTTATTAGTTTGTTTAAACATACAATATTATATATTCAATAAAAAATATGCATTATTATTAAGGTTTATGGGCGTAATTTTTTTTGAATTTTTTTAAAATTAATTAAGTCCTTTAATTTTTTTTACACTAAATTAAGTTTTTAAACTCAAAAATTTAATCAGTTAAGCTCTTGAACTAAAAAATTGAATCAATTAAGCTTTTTATCAATTTTTGACCATTAAATCTTTACATTTTTTTGATCCGTTGGTGCAGTGCATCGTTTCACAGTGCGTCATCCCATAGTGTTTTTACTTGACGCTTTTCAAAAAATATTTTATTTAAAAAATTCTAAAAATTCTAAAAAACTTATAAAATTTGTAAAATTGTATTTAAAAAAACTGTAAATGCAACATAATAGAACTGTAGTGTATCACGTGTCACTAATATCTAAAAAAAGTCAAGATTTAATAATTAAAATTGGTCAAAGAGTTTTATTAGGGTTAGTTAGTTATGTTAGTTGGGAGCTGTTTACAGCTGTTGTATCAGTTAAGTTACCTTGTATATAAGTCGGATAAGGGTAGGTAAATGAACTCAATTGTAGTTTTATTGTAATTCTTTTTCCTTTAATAAAACTTTCTTCTTCCTTATCAATCAAGATAAGTTGTTATATGGTATCAGTTGAGCTTTCTTGATTCGTTTCTCGCTCGATTCTTGCTTTTCTGCTTCTTCTTCATCAGCATTCGTTTTTTTTCTGCTTCTTCTTCATCAGCAATGGTGAACGTTGTTAACAATGTTACAGTAGATCCAGTTGCTTCCAATGATGAATTCAGTAATGGCAACAATTCATATTATATTCATCAATCCGATAATCCAGGCGCGTTGTTGGTTACTCAGCCTCTTGGGAGTGACAATTATAATAGTTGGAAACGATCTATGCTCATGGCATTGTCTGCCAAGAACAAGATCGGGTTTATCGATGGTTCTATTCCTGCGCCAGCAACAACTTCTCCAAACTTCAGTGCTGCGTGCTAACAACTTGGTAAATTCATGGATTCTTAATTTTGTGGCAAAAGAAATTGTTGTAAGCCTTTTATATCATACAAATGCTTCAGCTATTTGGAAAGATCTTGAAGATCGTTTTTCCCAAAATAATGGCCCTCGTATTTTTTAATTAAAAAAGAAGTTAGTTGAATTGGTTCAAGGGAGCATGTCTGTTAGTGCATATTATACGAATCTAAAGATAATTTGGGATGAAATAGCTTCAGTTAAGCCTATGTGCACTTGCTCTCAGTGTTCTTGTGGAGGTCTTCTCAACATTCTCAATGATCGACAACAAGAATTAACTATGCAATTCTTGATGGGCTTGGATGAATATTTTGCTCATGTTCGTGGCCAAATTCTTCTAATAGATCCTCTGCCAACAATTACCAAAGTCTTTTATTTGGTAGTTCAAAAAGAGAATCAAAGAATTTTGGGGGTGAACAATCATGTGTCTGAGGCTGCATTTGATGTCAAAATGCACTCTAATATGCACAATTCTAATACTCGAAAGTCTCGTCCTCAGTGCAGTCATTGTCATCTCATTGGTCACACAAAAGAAAGATGCTACAAGCTTCATGGTTATCCACCAAGGTATTCTCGGTTCAAACAGAATTCTACTCAAACCAGTGCCAATGTTATCAATGCTATGAATCATGCTTCAAACTCCAATATGAATCATGCTCCAAACTCAAAGTCTAATGCCTCAAATTCTGCTAGTATGGATCATGCATCTTCAGCGACTGATTCTTTAACCATGACGCAATGTCAAGAGTTGATTTTCATGCTTACTAATCAGCTGCATACTGCCTCAAATCATGAGCTGCCTTCTACCTCAGTCAATATGGCTATGCAAGGTAAAATTTTGTCTTACATTAATTCTTTTCAAGCCTCGAATATAGGTTCTTATTGGATTATTGATTCTGGTGCTTCTCGGTATGTGTGTCATTCTAAGGAGTTATTTGAAGAATTAAATTCTATCTCTAATGGCAACATTATGTTACCTGATAAAACTATTATTCATGTTTGTTTTTCAGGAACTGTTGGGTTATCATCACAACTTGTTCTTAAGAATGTTCTATATGTTCCTGAATTTTCTTTTAATCTCTTAGCTATTAGTAGTTTGCTTAAAGACACTAATATGAAGGTGTTACTTTCTAAACAACATTGTTTAATTCAGGACCTGGGCCATGTGATTGGGAAGGCTGGTCTCTGTCAAGGATTGTACCTTTTGCGTTTTCATGAGTCTGCTAATGCTAATGATGTTTCTGATGATTTGTTGTTTTCTTTTGTTAATGCTATTGATTGGCATGTAAGGTTGGGACATTCTAGTGATAGAGTTTTGAATTCTTTAAAGAATGTATTGCCCAATTCTGTTCATATAAATAAAGATAAGTTCAGTTCATGTTCCATTTGTCCTGTTGCCAAGCAGCAACGTTTACCTTTTTCATCTTCAGATACACATACACATGCACCCTTCGAGTTGCTACATTGTGATATTTGGGGACCTTTTAAAGTCTCAACTTATAATAATCAACTCTTCTTTCTTACATTGGTTGATGACTTTACCAGATCTACTTGGACGTTCCTTCTTCAACATAAATATGATGTTGCGTCAATAATTCCAAATTTCATTAACATGGTTAATAGGCAATATGGGTTTAATGTTAAGGTTTTTAGGTCTGACAATACTCCTGAATTGAAATTTACTGAATTGTTTTCAAAACTGGGAATTCTTCATCAATTTTCCTGTGTTGAAACTCCTCAACAGAATTCTATTGTTGAAAGAAAACATCAGCACTTGTTAGCTGTTGCTCGTGCTTTGTTTTTCACTTCTCATGTTCCTCTCAAGTTTTTGGGTGATTGCATATTAACAACTACTTTTCTGATAAATCATCTTCTTTCTCCCTTGCTTCACAACAAGACTCCATATGAAACGCTTCATTCTTGTGCTCCATCTTACCAGAATATTAGGGTTTTTGGATGCATGTGCTTTGTATCTACCTTGAAAAGTAAAAGGCATAAGTTTTCTGAACGTGCCCTTCCTGGAGTTTTCCTAGGCTATATTTTTGGTATTAAAGGATACAAGGTGTACATTTTACAATCTCATAGTATTGTGGTTTTCAGAGATGTTGTTTTCCATGAAGAAATTTTTCCTTTTAAGTCCATTTCTTCTTCTACTATTATGATTGATCCTTTTCTACATATTCCTTTACCGTCCTTAAGTCATGAGTCTGTGCACATTCAATCTCACATTCCTAATAGTTCTAATGAACCTGTTATTACTTGTGATACAAGTTTGCCTGAAACTAATACGAGCAATGAGCATAATAATAATAACATGTCTCATATCGATATACATGATAACAATATGCATGACATCGATATACATGATAACAATATGCATGACATCGATGTGCATGTTTCTGACATGCATGTTCCTGACGTGCATGGTTCTGATGTGCATGCTTCAGACGTGCTGGTTGACAATACTATAGTCAGTGAACCTGCTATGCAGGAAAATGTTAATGATAATATTTCTTTCGAGTCCTCTCTTGCTGATGATGCGCGGGATAATGGTAATGGTAACGAGGTGCAGGATAATGATAATGAGGTGCAGGATCTTCATAATTGCAATGTTGATGAGGTGCAGGATAATGGTAACAATGTCTGGATTTCTCAACAGCCGTGTGTTAGAAGATCAGCTAGAGTTCCTCAACAGCCTTCTTATTTAAAAAATTATTACACTAATACTCTTTTGTCTCCAAATTATCCTATTGAACAATATGTCTCTTCTTCAAAATTATCTCCTTCTTTTCTCACTTTTATTTCTAACATCTCTTCTCTTAAGGAACCTTCTACCTATAAGCAAGCTGCTAAATCTCCTGAATGGAGACATGCTATGGATGAAGAACTACAAGCTATGGATAATTTGCAAACATGGTTTGTTGTTCCTTTACCAGCAGGCAAACAAGCTATAGATTGCAAATGGGTTTATCGTATCAAACATAAGGCTGATGGGACCATTGATAAATATAAGGCTCGCCTTGTTGCTAAAGGTTTCACTCAGGTTGAAGGAATTGATTTTACAGACACGTTTTCTCCTGTTGCTAAGCTTACTTCTTTTAAGGTTTTGCTCACACTTGCAGCTAAGTTTAACTGGAATTTGCTTCAACTCGATGTGAACAATGCATTTCTTAATGGCATGCTTGATGAAGAGGTGTACATGAATTTGCCTCAGGGGTATGTTACTTCTGTTCCAGGTAGCAATTTGGTTTGCAAATTGCAAAAGTCTATCTATGGACTAAGATAGGCCAGCAGACAATGGTTTAATGCATTCTCTAAAGTGGTTCTTCAATGTGGTTTCATTCAATCTTCCTCAGATCATTCTTTATTTGTTAAAGGGTCAGGTGATACATTGGTTGCATTATTAGTCTATGTGGATAACATAGTGATTGCTGGAAAGGATCGTGATCTCTTGGTTGCAGTACAAGATTTCCTTCACCAACACTTTAAGCTCAAAATAATGGGGGACTTAAAGTATTTTCTTGGCTTCGAAGTAGCTGGTAACAGTACTGGCATCTCTATTTCTCAGAGACATTATGCTTTACAGCTTCTTGAAGACACTGGTTTTCTTGCAGCCAAACCAGCAGACTTGCCTATTGTTGTTAATCGAAAGCTTAGCAAAGGTGATGGAGAACTTTTGGAAGATCCTCATATGTACAGGCGATTGGTTGGTCGACTTTTGTATTTGACACATACCAGGCCTGGCATAACCTATGATGTTCACACGTTTAGTCAATTTGTTTCATCTCCTCGGAAGCCTCATCTTGATGCTGTGCATCATCTTCTTTCATACATAAAAGGGTCTCCTGGTCTTGGTTTATTTTTCTCCAAATAATCTGATCTTCATTTAAGTGGTTTTGTGGATTCAGACTATGGTTCATGCCCTGATACGAGGCGTTCCATTACTGGTTTTTGCATCTACTTAGGCAATAACCTTTTGTCCTGGAAATCTAAGAAACAGAACGTTGTTAGTCGATCATCTTGCGAAGCTGAATACCGCGCCATGGCCACAGCTACTTGTGAACTTGTGTGGTTGCAAGCTTTACTTTCTTCATTCCAGATTTCAATTCCTCATGTTGTCTTATACTGTGACAACAAATCTTCCATTCATCTTGCAATGAATCAAGTTTTTCACAAACGTACTAAACACATTGAAATCGATTGTCACTTTATTCATGACAAGATCAATGTTGGTTTTCTTAAGCTGCTACATGTTCGATCAGCAAACCAGCTGGTTGACATTTTCACCAAAGTTTTACATCTCCCAGCCTTTCGATCAATCTTGTCCAAGTTGGGTCTCTTGAACATTCATCAATTACCAACTTGAGGGGGGGCTATTAGGGTTAGTTAGTTATGTTAGTTGGGAGCTGTTTACAGCTGTTGTATCAGTTAAGTTACCTTGTATATAAGTCGGATAAGGGTAGGTAAATGAACTCAATTGTAGTTTTATTGTAATTCTTTTTCCTTTAATAAAACTTTCTTCTTCCTTATCAATCAAGATAAGTTGTTATAAGTTTAATTGATTCATTTTTTTTTTGGTTCAAAGCCTTAATTAATTAAATGTATTGGTTCAAGAGCTTAATTGGGTGTAAAAAACATTTAAAGTTTTTTTTAGAGTTCAAGAATTTCTTCACCTTTAAGCCTATTATCAACTGCTAATTAAAATGTTGAAGTGAATTTTTCTTAAAAATTATCGTTTCCATCATAAAAAATTTATGTCAGCGTGATGAGTTGAAAGTAGGATTTAATTTTTGAAATATCGTTTTCAAAAAGAAATATCGTTTTCATCATTTTAAAATAGTTGGGTGATACATATTCAGACTAACTAATAATTAATAAAGAGTTAAAATTGAAGTATAATATAAATGTTCGAAAAATTGAATGAATTTACAACTAAACTATTTTTTTAATAACTTTTTTAATATAAATCAAAGGTGAAAAAAGAAATATGTTTGGGATAACATTATAAGTTATAACTTATAAAAATAGAAGGCTGAAGAGTGCTAAAAGTCCTTAAACTTTTGAAAAATAATTTTACGACGGGGATTGTGTTAGGATTAAGGGATTAAATTGATATACTATATTTTTTATTTCATTATCGGTATCTTACTCGTTAACAGACTAATTCATATCGAATTTCGTTGAAGCCCAATATGGGTACGACTCTCCTTATTTAATTTTCTTCATATATAATGTCTCGATTCGATCTCTTGACCTTGGTTAAAAGACTAACATCTTATCCCGCTAAATCAACTGGTTATTGGTTAAATTGATATAATGTTTTTAATAGTAAATTGATATAATATTAGTAATGAATTAAAAGGTGCAATTAAAAGAAGAAATAGTTAAAAATCATATTACTTTTTTGAATATGTTGATGTGATGCAAGGGTAGCATCTGTTCAAATTTTCTTAGTCTTTCTTTAAGAATGCAAACACAACATGGCAACACTAGTGCTCGAACTCAGGTCACCAATGTGATGAACATCATCTTTTGCCACTGGTACACAAGGGGTTGAGCAAAAATTAAATTACTTTTTGATGACACAAATTATTGAAAAATACATCCTCCATTTTTAACCTAATTCAATCACAAAGACACTATCCATTGACACAAATATGGTTATCGGTTTAGGGTTAATTTTTTGTCACAGTTAGAGTTATTAGAACATCTAATTGTTTTGACTTTAAAAATTGTCTACGCAAGGCGAACTCGCGTTCTACAGAAAGTGAGTTTCGAATTTCGCTTTCTACAAAAAACGAGTTCTATGTTAAAAAATGCGAGAAATTAAATTTTTTTTTTATCAACTTATTCAACATAGAACTCACTTTTTGTAGAAAACGAGGTTCGAAATTCACTTTCTGTATGTAGAACGTAAGTTCGCCTTATGTGGACAATTTGGGTGTCATTTTTTTAAATAACTTTGGCTAGGAGTCTTTTTTTAAATAACTATTTAAAATGAATTTTTTAGATAAAAATTCCACGATCAAATAAATTCCCTCTTCATTTAGGCTCATGTGTATATGACATCATCTATTTACAAACTAAACCCAATCTTAACATGTTAACCCCAAGAATTTAGCTATCAAGTTATCCAACAAAACGAGCCCAACATTACCAGGTTCAGAAACGAAACTCCAAACTTAAGTGCATTTTTGCCCCAGCCGCCTCATCTTTCGGCTTTCAATCACCACAGCGCCAAATAGGGTAGTTCTGCGGTAAGACGGTTAATATACGACTAATATACGGCATAACCGGTTAGAAAGGTGACCGATAAACATAATATATTCGGTAAAATTATTTATTTTGTTGATAAGAGTATAACATATTCGGTAAAATTACCTATTTTGTTGATACTTCGAAAGTATCCATACTTTTTTAAAAGTATCGATAATTTTTTAAAAAGCAATGTAACCGGTTGCAATGTGGCTCGAAAGTATCGATACTTTTAAAAAAGTATCAACAAAAAGTATCGATACTTTAATACTACCGAATATGTTGATACTCTTATCAACAAAATAAGTAAAATTTTACCTATTTTGTTATACTATACTTTTTTAAAAAAGTATGGATACTTTCGAAGGCCCTATCAGCTTAAACTTTAATAACAAAATAGGTAAAGCGCTACCGAATATATTGATATCCGGATCAACAAAATAGGTAATTTTACCGATTTTGTTATCTTTTTTAAAAAAGTATGGATACTTTTAAAAAAATATAGATACGTTCGAAGGCCCCATCAGCTTAAACTTTAATAACAAAATAGGTAAGCGCTACCGAATATATTGATATTCGGATCAACAAAATAGGTAATTTTACCGATTTTGTTATCTTTGACCGATAACTTAAATTTGCCGGTTACCATTTTTTTTATTTTTTTCATGTTTTTTTTACCGAATACATTATCTCATATCAACATATCCGGTAGCGCTTTACCGGATACATTATTTATCTTATAATATTTCCGGTAACGCCGTTTTTTAGCCGTATATTAAACGGCCGCATACTAGAATTTTCCGCCATATCCACTATCCAGGCCTTTACTTCTTTATTTTACTACTCGACTCTAGATTTGAGGTGCCCCGAACTTGGTACACACGGACCCAACTATGATAAAAAAAATTTGGAGTGACAAAGAGTTTAATGCAGTGGTGGAAATTTGTAAGAGTTTCAGGGAGTTAATTTATTTATATTTTATCAAATAGAGATATTTTTATGTCGAGATTCATATTCATATAAGATGAGATAATATGAGTATTTTTAGCCATTAGGCCAATTAGTGGATCTCAACTTAATTTAAAAAAAAAACTAACTAAAGGTTAAAATTGATTTTCTCAACAAAAAAACAATTTAATTTACATTTTTCAAAAAAATGAGGATTAACTAGAATTTTTGAAATTTTGAGAGGCTTATTGAGAATTTTAAAAAATTGTGGGAGAAATTTAATAAAAAAAATATTCAAAATTTTTGAAGTTCAATATAAATTTTTAAAAATTTTGTGGGAGCCAAGTTTAATTTTTTTGAAAATTTAAGAGACTAAATTATAAATTTTTAAAATTTGGGAGGTCATAGCCCCATAAATCTCTAACACGTTTAGCCCCTAATTTAATAAGTCTTTAAATTTAAAAATTAGAAAGACATAGATCTAACTTAATTAATATTTAAACTTAAAATAGAGAAACAAAAGTTTTATATTCATATTTTTAGTTAACAAATTAGTTAACAGAGACGAAAGAAGTCGAAAAGTTTATAGAAGATGGAGTTCTGATTTTATTTAACCCAAAAGATATATTCCATTAACAATTTGTTTTTATTTTCATTTTTAATAATAATAAAATAGAATAAAATAATAACATGGACTCCACAACAGTGAACTTTTCAGTTAATATGTTTTGCTATCGCTACACGTGGCATATATTTATTCAACAATGGCACCACATATCATTTAACTTATGAAATTATAAAAAATAAATATTATTTTAATTGATAAAAAGAAAGCACGAGTATTAAATTGGAAAAAAAACTTTTAATATCAAACTAAAATAATTAGATTAATTTAGGGGTCAAATACCATATTTAAAAATTTAATATCTATTATGATAAAAAAATGAAAAAAAAATATTCAAACTCAAACTGAAAAGAAAATGTTTTTTTTTTAACTAAAAAAGAAGAAGAAAATTTGATAGGACAAATTCGAAACAAATGATGTGAGTGATATTATTATAAGTGAGGCGTGGTCACCAAAATAATTCCTAGGACAAAGTTTTCCATATAACTTTAGAAAACGTTAGAGCGCCGTTTAATTTGAAAATTGCGACTCAAAATTTTAATATCTTCTTCTTTATGGATGCTGATACGGATGCACGAACAGAAGGAAAATAAGGCTGCCTAATAAATAATTCACTTACTCCGTTTGGTTAACGATTAAAGAGTTAATAACTTACATAAAACCCTAATGTCTCCGAAAGTCTCGGACGTGTTTGAAGGGCAAGAAAATCGCAACCCTAATGAAGTGAATGGGTTGCCGGCGCCGACAGGTTCTGTGGACCTTGGTGGCCGGCCTCCTGGTGATGGGCAGGCAGTACTGACGGTGACGGGGGGTGGTGTGGCGGATGGCGTAAACCCTACTCCCATTGATTCTATGCATGGCGGGGATGACAGGTTGCACCAACCTATAGCGGCACAACAGATGATGGTGGCTTTCATACAGGGGTTTTCGGGTGGTGTAGCAACACCGGCGGCGGCAGGGGGCATGGCTAACTCTTCGGCTGTACCGCCCCAAGGTAATATGACGGTGATGGGTAATCCTATTTTTGTTGCGGATGGGGCTGTCGGAGATACTAGTATAGATACGGCCATGGATCTTGGTGAGTCTACGACAACTCCCGTCCCTCCAGTTGCGTACGCGACTGCGGTCGCAGGAGCGACGGCTAGCAAGGACTCTACGTTTCCTAATGGACCTGAAACTGTCATTGCCGTTCGTGATGAGGATGTTCTAATAAGTCGTGGGGGTTCCTATCCGACTATCAAATTTTCCGAGAGGGTGCATGCTCTGGTGGATCGTAGCATGGAGAAAGCTGTGATTGTTCGATTGCTGGGTAGGTCTATTAGCTATCGGGTCCTTTGGAATAGGCTTCAGGCTCTATGGCAATTGGTAGGTCGTTTTCAGCTAATTGATATGGACAATGAATACTTCCTGGTGAAACTTGAAAAGGAGGAGGATTATGTTCGTGTTCTAACTGCTGGGCCTTGGACGATCTTTGGAAGTTACCTCACGGTACAACCATGGAGTCGTGATTTCTCTACGGCTAAGTCATACCCATCACAAGTGATGGTATGGGTTCGCTTACCCGGTTTACCTTTTCGATACTATTCCAGAGGTCTCTTTCGACGTATTGCTGAGATGATTGGTAAGGTTGTTAAAATTGATTATAATACTGTGGCGGGCGAGCGTGGCAAGTTTGCGCGGCTTGCTGTTTTGGTTGATTTATCTAAGCCGTTACTCCCTTGTATTGGTATCGATAATTTCATACAGAAAATTGAGTATGAGGGACTTCAGCTTATTTGTTATCATTGTGGCGTTTATGGCCATACAATGGATTATTGCGCCACAAAGGTTGTGGAGAAAGCCGACGGAGAGCATGAGGTGGCACAAGATACGTCACATAGGGAGCATCGGGGTGATATTTATGGTCCTTGGATGGTTGCTGAGAATCAGAAACGACGGCCGCGGAAAACGGGGATGGTATCACTACATCTAAGGGAGGTAATCCGAAGAGTGGACCATCTAGGTTTGAGGTTTTACGGGACCTTGATGCGTTGGAGACAGAGTGTGCGAAGAGTGCATCTCAACATGGGAATAATAGAGTTGATCAGACGGGTAATGCACGTGACAAAGGGAAGCAAGTGGTCGATGTAGTGCTTGGTGATGCCGCTGCTGAAGGGCAGCAGGATGCTGCGTCTGCAGGCCTTAACGTGATAAAGGTGGATAAGTGCATGGGGACGTCGAAGGTTCAGCAAGATGGGTCTGTTGGACAGAAGGATGGTGCGTCTATGAGCCGTGATACCATGCAATCGGAGGTGAGTGGGGGGGAATCGAAGGATAAGTGTGAGGTGATTGTCGAGCAGCATGTTGATGCGTCTAAGGAATGGGGTGTGGTTCCGGCAGTGCCGGGGGCTGTCCCGAAAGTTGTTATTCATACGCATAATACAGGAGAGGTAAGCCACAATGCGATATCGATCTTGAATGATGGGCGTAAGGTCCATGCGTCCCAAAAGAATAGCAAAGTTCGTGTTTAAGGGGTTCAAAAAAGTAGCAAGAATGTTGCAAAGCCGCAACCTCGGGGACGGAAAAAATCGGACCGTTTACTGCCATCACCGTTGTTATCGGATTGGATACAATCCGCCACAAATTGCCTTGAGGAGTTGCAAGTGAATGGCAATAGCAATATCTCTAATCCTTCGACTGATGGTGTTGAGCAACAGCAAGCTGGTGATGAGGTGGGACGCGATGTGCGAACCAGCCCGGTTGAACCATCAAGTGCGACGCTGACCGATGATACTTCTGATGGCCGTGTGGCTAATGTCATGCTCATTGATTAGGTCCTTTGTTTTTCTCTCCTGATATCTATGGTTAATTTTATTTTTTGGAATATTCAGGGAGCTGCGAGCTCCTCTTTTCGTGATCAGCTCTGTAGGATTCGCTCTTCGGTGAAGCCTTCTATAGTGGCATTGTTGGAGATGAGGATTAGTGGTGCTAGGGCAGACAGAATTGTTAGTCGTCTGGGTTTTCAGTCTTCATTTCGTGTTGAGGCTCAGGGTTTCAGTGGGGGCATTTGGCTTCTTTGGAATGGTATTATCTCGATTGATATTATTACTGTTTCTAATCAGTTCATTCATTTTTCGATTCATGGCATAGGCATTGCAAGATCATTATTAGTTACGGTGGTTTATGCGAGCCCTCATGTCCAGTATCGAAAATTCCTTTGGGATCATCTTTCCGCGATTAGGCCTAGGGATGATCAACCTTGGCTTATTGGTGGCGATTTTAACGCCATTCTTCATCTTGATGATCGGCGAGGGGGTCAGAGCCGGCGTCGTGGTACTAGCAGGGACTTTCAAAACTTTGTTTTCGCTAATGCATTGATGGAGGTGGAGTTTAAGGGAGCTCGCTTTACCTGGTCTAGAGGTGACTTATATGAGCGCCTTGATCGGTGTTTAATGAACCTGGCTTGGTCTGATATGTTTCCGGATACTCTGGTTCACCATCTTGATCGTATTGGCTCTGATCATCGGCCCCTTCTCTTGTGCACTAATTTTTCTATTCCTATTTTGGAGAAGAAGTCGTTCTGTTTTATCCCTCATTATCAGAATGAGGACGAGTTTACTACTATTCTTCAGACTGTGTGGACGGATGAGTTCTCTTTAGGTGATAATATTGCTCAGCTCCGTGATACTCTTTCGACCTGGAATGGGAAGTGCAATGTTGATCTGATTAAGCGTAAGAAGCGTATCCTGGCTCGTCTGCGTGGCATTGATAAAGCTTTGGGGCAACGTCACTCAGCTGCTCTTAGTGCTTTAGAGGGCTCTCTTAAACAGGAGCTGAATGAAATTTTGACAATGGAGGAAAATTTTTGGTGCCAAAAAGCGCGTTGTGACTGGATTCGGGATGGTGATCGTAACACTAGCTATTATCATGCTATTGCAAATGGGAGACGAAAGCGGAATACGATTATTTCTCTTAAGGACGCTCGGGGTAAGTGGATTTCGGATTCGGAGGATCTAAAACGTCTTGCTGTGGGTTTCTTTGAGTCGCTCTTTACGTCGGAGGGATGTAACGGTTATGCTTATAATTGTCGTAATATGTTTTGTGGGATCGATCAGCAGGGGAGGGATGAGCTTATTCGGCCACTGTTGGATGAGGAGATTCGTGAGGCGTTGTTTCAAATGCATCTGACCAAGTCGCCGGGAGTGGACGGGTTTCACGCCTCGTTTTTCCAGCGTAACTGGAAGATTGTTGGGAAGAAGGTGTGTGAGTGTAACCCCCTCGTCCCGGTCTGGCCGGATGACCGGTCCCAGTGAGCCACACGGGGAAAACCGAAGTGAAACCCGTTAGAGTTCCCCCTCGGTTAACAACCCTACTTTGTTTTTGTATTTTAATCTTGCCTAAAGGAGTAATAAACCCTAAGTGATCAAACAGCGGAACAACATACACGAAACAATCGATCGAAAACAAGGCAACACTTAACAGCCCAAATTTTAATCTTGAAGGCAGTCCGTTTCGAAACACCCTTGAGGCGTTTCGAAACACCTTGACCAGGTCAACTGCCCCAGAGCCTATACAAGGGGCCGTATCGAAACGGTGGTCAACCGTTCCGAAACGCCCACGACGGTCAACATCTCGTGGTCAACGAGATTTTGACCGTTTCGAAACCTTCAGGCCCGTTTCGAAACACCTTTATCTCGTGAATTTCTCAAAATTCCAGTAGCCAAAACGTTCCGAAACGCGTATCGGAACAGGGGTTTCCAGAGGCCAAACCGTATCGAAACGCGTTCCGATACGGGGTCCCTGAAGCCTACCCGTTCCGAAACGACCCAGCCCGTTTCGAAACGCGGGCTGCCTGCAACCTTTGAAAATCAGACTTGGGCGAATTTTAACAAGTCTAAAGGTCCCATAGGACTCCTAAAGCCACACAACACAAACAAACAAAGTCTAGATGCATACAACTTATGTCAAGCATACTCAAACACACTCAAGGCATAAATATAAACAATCATACATACATGGCAAATTACACATTAGTAGCATTTCATACAAAACATGCTTGAAACATTGACAAGCAAAAGCATCATCCATCCCATAAGGCTTTGCATACCATAGCAAGGTTAACATTCAAAAGACATACATTAAAAGCGTTAGGCAAGGTAGACATGCTTACAAACCAAGTCAAGCATAAACATCCAAAATCACAAATGAGTCATATAAGCTCATACAAAAACCCTCTTGCCACATTGCTTAACCATTACAAAATTAATAACCGTACTTGAGCCTCACACTTGGAAAACCCTTCTTGCCTTGCTCCGAGCTAACACCACGCTAATGATCTGCATTGTTGAACATTGAGAGCGTAAGCTATAAGCTTAGTGAGGGTGCTCTAAAATGAAAACAATCAACAATGCAGGGTTCAAGCATATAATCCTAATCTCGCATACAACCTACAAATTCATATAAACGAGTAGACCTAGCTAGTCTTTCAAGTGGCATAGTATGGCATCTTACTTCATACTAAGCATCAAGCATCAATAATCAACAATCATAAATCAACATCACATATCTCAATATATGAACAAGTTAATTGGCCACTTTAAATTACCCCGATTGTGCGGATTTAAACCTCAACAACACTTTACCTCGGTGGGATTACACTCATCACCGGACCTTGCATGTGCGGGATTCCACTCATCGCCACATGCCCTACGGATGGGATTCCACTCATCATCCCGTAGAAATGTAATAAAAGCTTCCGGTGGAATGTTACATCACCGTACTCCTCCTTGATGACTTAACACCATCAAGGCCACGTACGTTTTGACTCAATTTGTGTGCACACTATCCTAATGATCGATCATTTACAACCGATAATTATTTAGTGCCAATTATCATAACCACATCATATATATATCATCAACCACGTTCATGCTCAATCTCATAGATGCATATCAAGATAAACTCACATCCATCAACCACAATCATAATAGCATAGTCAAACAAGCATAAATACATTCATGGATATCAAGGGTTAAATCAACAACTTGAATTAACTATGAGTGGCCTACCTAGCACACTTCACACACACTCCCACTACACATACTTGAACCAAACTTAGAACAAGTTGAAACCACTCACAGCCCTACCTTAGCAACTCGAAACAATCCTCCTACGAACCCGGATTCGGTCCCAAAGCTTCTTCAATGTTTCCTCTTGCTTCTAGTCAAACAAAACACATACATTACTTCTAAAATCAATGCTAAACTCAACCACCAATCTTGCTTTGCAAACACAACCCAATTTTCACAATTTCCCAACCCACATAACATCTCAAAAGCCCAATTTTCGGACCCCAACAACCATTTGCTGAAATGCCCATTTCTAAGCATCCAAATGACTTCCAAACCATCCCAAATCACCCTCCTAACATAGGTAGACTATCAGCCCTTCAATTTCAACATAAAACCCACCAAAAACCCAAGTTTTAATACCTTAGAATCTACCTCAAGAACATGCTACGAATTTTCACCCAAATTCAACCAATTTGACATATAATATACATTTTAGGGTGGAGAATCATAAACCCAACTCCCTATTCCGAAATGGGAAGGAAATTTTCATAAAAACTCAAACTTTGTCAAAACCCTAACATTTCAAGAGCTCACATTTTTGAAATCTAAGACTATGGGGAGATAGAGAATGAAAAGGAGAATTAGAAAACATTGTTACCTTTCAAAAAGACCTTGGGAGGATGAAGAAACCCAATGGAATAGTAGCTTGAGCTTGGAGAGAGTTTGAAGATGGTTTTAACGTTGGTGGGGGATATGGGGAAAGAGAAGACAACTTTTAATTAAAAGTGGTATTGCTTTTTAAAACATTTGGGTAAAATTACAACATTAGTCCCTCCCCTCTTTCTAAGGCTCAATTAGGTCCAAATTAAGGTTGAATTGATTTTAATTAATTTTATTGACTCGAACTATAAACCCGGTTAAATCCTAGGCCCAAAACACGGGTGTTACAACTCTCTCCCACTTAAGGAATTTTGTCCTCGAAATTACCTGACTGAAAGAGATACGGAAACTGCTTTTCCATATCTTCCTTCCTCTCCCAAGTGGCCTCGTCCACACCTCTACGTTGCCACCGCACCTTTACTAACTCAATCGATCTACCCCTCAACACCTTACTGTCAGAAGCTAAGATCTCCACGGGCTCTTCCTCATAAGTCAAATCCGGATTCAATTTGATTTCTTCTACGGGCATAACATGCAATGGATCGGACCTATACTTGCGAAGCATCGAAACATGAAACACATCGTGTATCTTCTCTAACTCGGACGGCAAACGTAACTGATAAGCAACCGGACCAACCCTCTTCACAATCTCATACGGTCATATGTACCTCGGACTCAACTTCCCTTTGCGGCCAAATCTCATCACCTTCTTCCATGGAGACACTTTCAAGAATACCTTCTCACCCACTGAGAACTCAACTTCTTTCCTCTTCAAATCGGCATAGGACTTCTGCCTATCCGAAGCAGCCTTCAAACGATCACAAATCAATTTTACCTTGTCGGTTGTCCCTTGAGCAAATTCGGCATAGGTAACAATTTCTGTCCTACCTCGGCCCAACATACTGGAGTCCTACACTTTCGGCCATACAAGGCCTCATACGGAGCCATCTGAATGCTCGACTGAAAGCTGTTATTGTACGCAAACTCTACTAGAGGCAAATGCTTCTCCCAAGTACCCTGAAAGTCAATGATACAACAGCGCAACATGTCCTCCAAAATCTGAATAACTCTCTCTGACTGACCATCTGACTGAGGATGATAAGAAGTGCTGAAGTTCAAACGGGTACCCAAGGCTGTATGCAGACACTCCCAAAATCTAGAAGTAAACCGCGGATCTCTATCTGATACAATGGACTTCGGCACACCATGCAATCTAACAATCTCGCCAATATACAAATCGGCCAATCTATCTAAAGTGTATGTAGTGTTGACTGCCAAGAAGTGAGCACACTTCGTAAAACGATCTACTATCACCCAAACTGAGTTCTTCTTCGTAGGAGTCAAAGGCAAACCCGAAACAAAATCCATAGTGATGTTCTCCCACTTCCATTCCGGAATTCTCAACGGCTGTAACAAACCTGAGGGAACCTGATGTTCCGCCTTCACTCTCTGACACACTAAGCACTTACTCACAAAGTCGGCTACATCTCTCTTCAAGCCAAACCAAAAATACTCATTCTTCAAATCACGGTACATCTTCGTGCTTCCAGGATGCATAGCAAACGGACTACTGTGAGCTTCAGTCAAGATCGTACGTCTTAAGTCACTGTCTTCTGGCACAACTATTCTGTCTTTGAAACACAAAACCCCATCGGAACTAAAGCTGTAGTCTGAAGATCTACCCTCGGCTATATCTTGCACGTGAGGAGCCAAAGATCTTTCTAGAAGCTATTTCTCTCGAATCAACTGACCTAGAGTAGGTCTAACCTGAAGCTCGGCTATCAAGCCACCATCTCCAGACAAACTCAATCTTGCAAACATAGCTCTCAAGTCTACGGCCATCTTCCTACTCAAAGCATCAGCCACTACATTGGCCTTACCCGGATGGTACTCAATAGTAAGATCGTAGTCCTTTAGTAGCTCTAACCACCTACGCTGTCTGAGATTCAAATCTCGCTGAGTCATAATGTACTTCAAACTCTTGTGGTCGGTGTATACTGTGCATTTCTCCCCATACAAATAATGCCTCCAAATCTTCAGAGCAAACACAACTGCAGCTAACTCTATGTCATGGGTCGGGTAGTTGCGCTCATGGGTCTTCAACTGTCTTGAGGCGTAAGCCACTACTCTCCGGTCTTGCATAAGAACACATCCTAGCCCTACATAAGAAGCATCACTGTAGACTACATAGTCCTTCCCGAACTCAGGCTGAATCAAAATCGGAGCTTGGGTCAAAGCTTCTTTCAATTTCTCAAAGGCTTTCTGTCTTGCATCTGTCCACTCAAACTGAACACTCTTCTGAAGTAACTGTGTTAATGGAGCGGCTAACTTAGAGAAGCCCTCTACAAATCTCCTATAGTACCCAGCTAAACCTAGGAAGCTACGTACCTCTGTCACAGACTTCGGTTGCTTCCACTCAACAATGGCTTCAATCTTCTTCGGATCAACTCTAATGCCTTCAGTTGACACTACATGTCCTAAGAAGACTACCTCACGAATCCAGAACTCACACTTGCTGAGCTTCGCATACAACTGATGATCTAGCAAAGTCTTCAAGACAAGTCTCAAATGTCGGTCATGGTCTTCTTCAGTTCGCGAGTACACTAAGATGTCATCAATAAATACAACCACAAACTGGTCTAGATACTGATGAAAAATCCTATTCATCATGTCCATGAAAGCTGCCGGTGCATTAGTCAACCCAAATGGCATGACTAAAAACTCATAGTGACCGTATCTAGTCCTAAAGGCTGTCTTCGGTACATCAACCTCTTTAACCTTTAGCTGGTAGTAACCTGATCTCAAATCAATCTTCGAAAAGACAAATCCTCCTCTCAACTGATCAAACAAGTCATCAATTCTAGGAAACAGATATTTGTTCTTCACTGTCAACTGATTTAACTGTCTATAATCTATGCACATTCTCATACTTCCATCTTTCTTCTTCACAAACAACACTGGTGCACCCCAAGGTGAAGAACTAGGTCGAATAAAACCTCTATCTGTCAATTCTTGCAACTGAGTCTTCAACTCTTTCAATTCTTTCGGTGCCATACGATACGGAGCAATCGAAACAGGAGCTGAATCAGAATAAGTCTCAATGCTGAACTCTACCTCTCTGTCCGGTGGTAACCCTGGCAATTCTTCCGGAAACACACTAGGAAAATCACATACTGTCCGGATGTCCTGAGGTCTAACCTCACTCATGTTAGGGTTCATCACATACGCTAAGTATGCTTCACACCCCAACTCAACTAATCTCTTAGCTTCTAACACTGAAACCACATTGGACAAGAACTTCACGTTCTCACCCACCACTACAATCTCATAGTCATCTGTGAGCCTCAAAGAAATCCGCTTAGTTTCAAAATCTATCCTAGCTCTATGCTCCGTGAGCCAGTCCATACCCAAAATCACATCAAAACCATAGAAAGGAAGTTCCATCATATCCACTAGGAATACGTGCCCCTGAACCATCAACGGACACCTTCGGTACATCTTCCTAACTACTACTGTGTCCCCAAAGGAACTAGTGACACTAACTCCTACCTCTAACAATTCACAAGGAAAATTCAAAGACTGTGCATGCTCACTCAATATGTACGAATGTGTAGACCCAGAGTCAATCAAAGAAAGCAAACCCAAAGACTGTATCGAGAAGTTACCTGCGATCACATCGGTGTCATGCTGCTCCCCGCGCTGAGCGTAAACCCTAGCCTGTCCTCCGCCCTCAGGCTGGACTGCAACTACATGAGCTAAGTTTCTCTGACCATCGTTCCTTGGCTGGAAATTACCTCTACCGCGCCCGCGGCCTCTCTGAAAGTCGTTGGCTCTAGCAGGAGCCTGAGCTGGTGCCTGTCCCACCTGATGTGGACAGTCACGTCTAATGTGGTCTCTAGCACCACAACTCCAACAAGAATGGTAATTTCCCCAACACTCTCCGGTGTGGTTCCTCCCGCAAGTAGCACATGTGGGCAACTTCCCACCAGCTCTCTGACCCTGATGGCCCTTACCGTGGTTACCGCCACCACGCCTATGATCATACTGATACCTGTTGTCCCGATGCCTCTTGGCATCACCTCTATCAAAGTTGCTGGACCTCTTACCCGAACTAGATCCACCTGACCGCCTGGTCAAACTCAAACTGTGCTCCAAGTCCTTGGCCCTCGAGACCAAGACATCAAAATCTGTGTAATCTGAAGCTAGAGTATAAGTCTTGATTTCTTCATTCAGTTCATAACGGAAACGGTTACAACGCTCCACCTCAGTAGGTACAAGCTCAGGTGCATACTGACTCAGTCTGACAAATCGGATCTCATAATCGGTCACGGACATACTCCCCTGAAGCAGTGCCATAAACTCTCTCTTCCTCTCATCGAGGTATCGCGGACCCAAATACTTCTTCCGGAATGCTGTCTCGAAGAACTCCCAAGTGATCTCGGCCTCATACATCCCCGAAGTAACGGTGACCCACCAGGTGTAGGCATCACCCTGAAGCAAAGACTCAACACATCCCAACTTGCGTTCACCAGTACATCCCATCTGAGCAAGGATACGGACAGTCTTCTCAAACCACAACTCTGACCTCTCCGGTGTAGCCCCTCGGAACTCTTCGGCCCCAAGGCCCCTAAGTCTCTCTAAAGGTAAGCCAGTGCCCTCACCCTGATGGTGTGCTGCCTGACCTTCAGCTACAGCAGCCTGAAATGCCCCGGCAATTGCCTGAACCAACGGAGCTAAATCAATCCCGGCCGGTCCTTGGCCACCTTGGCCACCTTGTGGTCCCTCTCCTTAGGCCCCGGCTTCACCTCCCGCTCCCGGTGGAGGAGGTGGTGGTGGTGGAGGAGCTCCAACTCCAACCACAGGCTCTCCCACTTGAGCCTCAACTCTCACTACTGGCTCAACTCCTGGAGCCTCTGCCCGTGGTTCCGGTCGAACCATCCTAGGCCTCCCACGTGGTCTCATGGTTCCACTAGCAAGGTAAACTACAACAAGAAACAGATAGGGATTACGTTAGTCAAAGCAAGGGTCCAATAGTGCTCAAGTACTCCTCTTTCCAAAAATCTTTTAAATTAAGTAATAGTAGCAATGGGCACACACTCTACACCAGACACAACATTTCATGCACTCAAAACATCATACGATCAATCAAGCATCAAGGATTCATGGCAAAACATGCATCGAACATCATAAGCATTTAACACATTAAGCTTACCTCACTTACCTGCCCGAGGTCTCGGTAACCTCAGGCGCTGATACCAAAAAATGTAACCCCCTCGTCCCGGTCTGGCCGGATGACCGGTCCGAGTGAGCCACACGGGGAAAACCAAAGCGAAACCCGTTAGAGTTCCCCCTCGGTTAACAACCCTACTTTTCTTTTTGTATTTTAATCTTGCCTAAAGGAATAATAAACCCTAAGTGATCAAACAGCGGAACAACATACACGAAACAATCGATCGAAAACAAGGCAACACTTAACAGCCCAAATTTTAATCTTGAAGGCAGTCCGTTTCGAAACACCCTTGAGGCGTTTCGAAACACCTTGACCAGGTCAACTGCCCCAGAGCCTATACAAGGGGCCGTATCGAAACGGTGGTCAACCGTTCCGAAACGCCCACGACGGTCAACATCTCGTGGTCAACGAGATTTTGACCGTTTCGAAACCTTCAGGCTTGTTTCGAAACACCTTTATCTCGTGAATTTCTCAAAATTCCAGTAGCCAAAACGTTCCGAAACGCGTATCGGAACAGGGGTTTCCAGAGGCCAAACCGTATCGAAACGCGTTCCGATACGGGGTCCCTGAAGCCTACCCGTTCTGAAACGACCCAGCCCGTTTCGAAACGCAGGCTGCCTGCAACCTTTGAAAATCAGACTTGGGCGAATTTTAACAAGTCTAAAGGTCCCATAGGACTCCTAAAGCCACACAACACAAACAAACAAAGTCTAGAGGCATACAACTTATGTCAAGCATACTCAAACACACTCAAGGCATAAATATAAACAATCATACATACATGGCAAATTACACATTAGTAGCCTTTCATACAAAACATGCTTGAAACATTGACAAGCAAAAGCATCATCCATCCCATAAGGCTTTGCATACCATAGCAAGGTTAACATTCAAAAGACATACATTAAAAGCGTTAGGCAAGGTAGACATGCTTACAAACCAAGTCAAGCATAAACATCCAAAATCACAAATGAGTCATATAAGCTCATACAAAAACCCTCTTGCCACATTGCTTAACCATTACAAAATTAATAACCGTACTTGAGCCTCACACTTGGAAAACCCTTCTTGCCTTGCTCCGAGCTAACACCACGCTAATGATCTGCATTGTTGAACATTGAGAGCGTAAGCTATAAGCTTAGTGAGGGTGCTCTAAAATGAAAACAATCAACAATGCAGGGTTCAAGCATATAATCCTAATCTCGCATACAACCTACAAATACATATAAACGAGTAGACCTAGCTAGTCTTTCAAGTGGCATAGTATGGCATCTTACTTCATACTAAGCATCAAGCATCAATAATCAACAATCATAAATCAACATCATATATCTCAATATATGAACAAGTTAATTGGCCACTTTAAATTACCTCGATTGTGCGGATTTAAACCTCAACAACACTTTACCTCGGTGGGATTACACTCATCACCGGACCTTGCATGTGCGGGATTCCACTCATCGCCACATGCCCTACGGATGGGATTCCACTCATCATCCCGTAGAAATGTAATAAAAGCTTCCGGTGGAATGTTACATCACCGTACTCATCCTTGATGACTTAACGCCATCAAGGCCACGTACGTTTTGACTCAATTTGTGTGCACACTATCCTAATGATCGATCATTTACAACCGGTAATTATTTAGTGCCAATTATCATAACCACATCATATATATATCATCAACCACATTCATGCTCAATCTTATAGATGCATATCAAGATAAACTCACATCCATCAACCACAATCATAATAGCATAGTCAAACAAGCATAAATACATTCATGGATATCAAGGGTTAAATCAACAACTTGAATTAACTATGAGTGGCCTACCAAGCACACTTCACACACATTCCCACTACACATACTTGAACCAAACTTAGAACAAGTTGAAACCACTCACCGCCCTTCCTTAGCAACTCGAAACAATCCTCCTACGAACCCGGATTCGGTCCCAAAGCTTCTTCAACGTTTCCTCTTGCTTCTAGTCAAACAAAACACATACATTACTTCTAAAATCAATGCTAAACTCAACCACCAATCTTGCTTTGCAAACACAACCCAATTTTCACAATTTCCCAACCCACATAACATCTCAAAAACCCAATTTTCGGACCCCAACAACCATTTGCTGAAATGCCCATTTCTAAGCATCCAAATGACTTCCAAACCATCCCAAATCACCCTCCTAACATAGGTAGACTATCAGCCCTTCAATTTCAACATAAAACCCACCAAAAACCCAAGTTTTAATACCTTAGAATCTACCTCAAGAACATGCTACGAATTTTCACCCAAATTCAACCAATTTGACATATAATATACATTTTAGGGTGGAGAATCATAAACCCAACTCCCTATTCCGAAATGGGAAGGAAATTTTCATAAAAACTCAAACTTTTTCAAAACCCTAACATTTCAAGAGCTCACATTTTTGAAATCTAAGACTATGGGGAGATAGAGGATGAAAAGGAGAATTAGAAAACATTGTTACCTTTCAAAAAGACCTTGGGAGGATGAAGAAACCCAATGGAATAGTAGCTTGAGCTTGGAGAGAGTTTGAAGATGGTTTTAACGTTGGTGGGGGATATGGGGAAAGAGAAGACAACTTTTAATTAAAAGTGGTATTGCTTTTTAAAACATTTGGGTAAAATTACAACATTAGTCCCTCCCCTCTTTCTAAGGCTCAATTAGGTCCAAATTAAGGTTGAATTGATTTTAATTAATTTTATTGACTCGAACTATAAACCCGGTTAACTCCTAGGCCCAAAACACGGGTGCTACAGTGAGACTATTCGTCATATGTTTGAGACTGGGGTTGTGGATCCTGAGCTTAACAAAACTCTCATTGTTCTTATTCCTAAAGTTGAGGCTCCGGAAGTGATTACTCAGTTTCGTCCTATTGGGTTGTGCACAGTGGTCTATAAAATTCTGAGTAAAGTTATAGTGAACAGATTGAAACCGTATCTCCCGAGCTGGGTATCGGAAAATCAAACCAGCTTTGTCCCAGGGCGATCTATCACTGATAATGTTATTGCGGCCCAGGAAATTATTCACTCCATGCGTATCAAAAAAGGCCGTGAGGGCTGGTTTGCTATTAAGGTTGATTTGGAGAAGGCATATGATCGCCTAGAGTGGTCTTTCATTGACGACACCCTTGGTGATATTGGTATTCCTACTCATTTGCGTCAGCTTATTATGAGTTGTATCTCGACGATTTCCACTCAAATCCTCTGGAATGGTAGCCCTTCTTCGAGTTTTCGTCCGTCGCGAGGGATTCGCCAAGGCGATCCGCTCTCGCCTTATATTTTTGTCCTTTGTATGGAGCGCCTTGCACAAGCTATTCAGCGGGAAGTTAATCAGGGTACTTGGAGAGCTTTTCGCTTTAAGAAAAAGGGGCCGGTGATCTCTCACCTCTTTTTTGCGGATGACCTTGTGTTATTTGCGGATGCTTCGCTTCAACAATTCGATATTATTAGTCGGGTTTTGAGGGAGTTCTGTGAATATTCTGGGCATAAGGTGAGTATTTCCAAAACGAATATCTTTTTTTCTCATAATATCCATACTTCTCTTTAGGAGGATATCAGTGGCGCTTTTGGGTTCCAGTGTGTGACTGACCTTGGTAGGTACTTGGGTGTCCCGCTTCTCCATGGCCGTATTACCAAAGTTACTTATAGATATCTGATTCAGAAAGTGGCGGACAAGCTTGCCGGATGGAAGGTTCAGATGCTCTCTTTTGCGGGTCGTATCATATTGGCAAAATCTGTTCTTGCCGCAATTCCTATGTATGCCATGCAGTCTATTCGATTGCCTGCTTATGTTTATTCTGAAATTGAGCAGTTAATCAGGAATTTTATTTGGGGGCACTGCGATACTAATCGGGGTTTCATGCTGTTAATTGGGCTACTGTTTGTGCTCCGCGGATTGAAGGGGGTTTGGGTTTAAAGAGTTTGAAGTGCCAGAATGAGGCATTTCTCATGAAGCTTGGTTTTATTATGATGACAGAACCAGATCGCCTGTGGGTGCGTATTTTCCGCTGTAAGTATAGCGTTGCTGATCTCATGCCGACTACTCTTCCCCGTGGTAGAGGTTCACGTCTTTGGAGTGGTATCGCGCTTATTTGGCCTGACCTTTTGTTGGGTTGTGTGGGGCTCGATTCGTTCAACCGATTATGCTCACCAAGTGGTAGAGAGGTGGATTTTTGGGTGGAATGGTTTAGGAAGCTAAAATGAAAATTGACACAATGATTTATAGTGGTTCAACCTTCTAACCAAGGTCTACATCCACTACCTTAGCTCCCCACTAAGGATTTCACAACCAATTCCACTAATTGATTCGTCTCCTTTTCTAGGCTTAGGAGGAAACCCTTTACACCGATCAAGCTTTCTACCCAAAGCCTTGATCAAACCCTCTTTTACAAAAGAAAGAAAACACAAATCCCTCTAATAGGTGGTTGTTTGCACAAATAAGCACTCACCCAAAACCTAAAACACTTGAGCAAATTTGACAATTTTGGCTCACTAGTGTTTGTCTATACAATAATTGACACTTTAGGCTCTAAGACAATTCTTGATCATTTGTTGATTGACAATTGAAGCATTAGCCTTCTCTTGATGCTTGGAGGTCCCTTTTATACTCCCAATTGAGTTTGTAGCCGTTACTAGCCGTTGGGATCAAATTGGAGCCGTTGAGGACTTTAATTCCCACCATAAATGCATTCTGCATCTCCCCGTTTCGAAACGCTCGAAGCCGTTTCGAAACACTCTCAATGTAGAAAGAGCCGTTGCAGTCTGTCAGGGTATCCGTCTCGGAACACCTCCTGGCCGTTTCGGAACGCTTCCTGGCCGTTACGGAACGCCTCCTGGCCGTTTCGAAACCTGTATCGAAACGCTATAGGCCCGTATCGAAACGCCTGCATTTAAAAGTTGGTTGGGATAATAGCCGTTGGGGTTTATGACCGTTGGGGTCATTGCCACGTGGGCGTATCGAAACGGTCTAGCCCGTTTCGAAACGCTGGGAAAAAATCAAGTCCAGGGAAAGCCCGTTTCGAAACGAAAACGCTACTGGAGCCTCATGTTTCGAAACGCCCTAAGGTGTTTCGAAACACCTAGACAGGTTTGAGAAATTTGGCTTTGAAACACATATTAAACCCATTTAAGAAACATCCCTAAACATATATTTGGACTTGGGAAATGTTTTAAATATTTTTTAAACAGTCCAAAACATTTTTCAATTATTATATCAAAACATTAGTTCTACAATCTCCCCTTGTTTGATATAATAAAACTCTCTTGAAAAATTGTTTGGGATTCTCCCCCTTTAACTTTAAAAATTTGAATAAGAGACTAAAGATATGAAATCAAATAAAGCTCCCCTTATTCATTTGAAAATCATTTGAAAAATCAATTTTTCAAACCATTTCTCCCCCTTTTTGTTATATCAAAAAGAATTTAAAACATTAAGTTCAAAAATAACAATAGAGGTAAAAAGTTGACAAAAGTAAGAATTTGGTTTTAAAATGGCTCCCCCTTACTCAAAGCATCATCAAAATGTTAGTCACAACATATATGATCATCTAGTTGAATTTAAAATAAAATAAACAAAATAAATCAAAAACAACTAGAATTTTACCAACACTTGAACTCAAGGTAGGATGTGAAGCCTTCCTTCTTCAAGTGTTCTTCCTTGTGTGCATGGAGCTCCCCCTCAATGTTTGACTTGTTGAACATCTCCATCACACCTAGCAAAAGACAATCAAGTAACTTTTGGTATCCAAATTGCTTTGGATCCATGAACGTTAGTAGCACAAATTTTTGGCCCCTTAGGAATCCATTTTTCAATGTCATCCTTTTTAATTGAAGTGGTTAGTCCTTTTGGGACCCAAACACTTCTAAAACATTTACCATTTTAAATCTAGGGGCACTAGATTGTCTAACATAAAAATTTGATTTTCCAAAATTGTTTTTCTTTTCAAGCTCTTTGGAAATCAAATCTTTTTCTTCTTGAACATTTTGAAGCAATTTTTGTAAATCAAGACATTTTAATTCAAACTCTTCAAGTTTTGCTTCAAGTTCAAGTTTGGTTTTAGAAAGCAAATCATTTTGAATTTTTAACTTTGAAATCAATTTTTTGTTTTTCAAAATGTGGCTTTTAAAATCTAAAACCAAATCATCATAGGCATCTTGTAATTCATCAAAAGAGTAAGAACATGAAATAGATGAATTAGAAGTTACCCTTGAATCTTCTTCGATGGCCATAAGGCAAAGGTTGGCTTGTTCATCGTCGGTGGAGTCTTCATCACTCCAAGTAGCCAAATGTGCCTTCTTCTTATGGCTTGAAGTGCTTGCCCTCTCCTTACATTTAGGTTCTCGTTCAAGCTCTCTCAAGGCTTTCTTCATGAACGGGGCACACTTCTTGAAGACATGAACTATCTCTTCTTCTTCATCCTCCTCTTCACTTGAGTAGACATGATGGCAAGTGGAGGACTTGAGAGCCATGGCACTAGCATTGATGCCAAGCCCTTTGATTTTCTTCTCTCCCATAGCTCTAATTTCTTCCCTTTTCTTCTCCTCTTTCTTGTTCTTCTTCATGATTTGATGAGTGAGAAGTGACCCCATGAGTTCATCAAGCTTCAAAGTCTTCAAATTTTTGGCTTCGATGATGGCGGTCCTCTTTGAGTCCCAAGACTCGGGAAGTGAGTAGATGAGCTTTTGGACAAGCTTCTCTTCCAGGATGGCTTCTCCATAACCTTTAAGACCGTTGGTGATGGTGGAGAACCTATCAAACATCTTCTCGATGTTCTCTTCCGAATCCATCTTGAAGTTCTCATACTCTAAGGTTAGGAGCCCAATCTTGGTCTCCTTGACTTCATCGGTCCCCTCGTATGTGACTTCAAGCTTGTCCCATACCTCCTTGGCACTCTCACAAGAAGACATCTTCTCATAGATGGATGGGCCAAAAGCACAAAACAAGATGTGCAAGGCCTTGCAATTGAGCTCCATCTTCTTGCGATCGTCGGCACTCCACTCCGCTTTGCTTCGTTGAGGCACGAACGGACCATCTTCAACTATGTCTCATAGCTTGTAATCTCTAGACTTGATGAAGAACTTCATCTTTATCTTCCAATGGGCATACAATGTTCCGTCGAAGAAAGGCAGTTTGTCTATGGATTGCGCCATTTGAGCCGGTTGATGAACTAGTGATCGAGCTTGCTGGATCTCCTCAATAGGATGTTAATCCTCTTCGATTGAGCCAAGCTCTGATACCAATTGTTGGGTTGTGTGGGGCTCGATTCGTTCAACCGATTATACTCACCAAGTGGTGGAGAGGTGGATTTTTGGGTGGAAGGGTTTAGGAAGCTAAAATGAAAATTGACACAATGATTTATAGTGGTTCAACCTTCTAACCAAGGTCTACATCCACTACCTTAGCTCCCCACTAAGGATTTCACAACCAATTCCACTAATTGATTCGTCCCCTTTTCTAGGCTTAGGAGGAAACCCTTTACACCGATCAAGCTTTCTACCCAAAGCCTTGATCAAACCCTCTTTTACAAAAGAAAGCAAACACAAATCCCTCTAATAGGTGTTTGTTTGCACAAATAAGCACTCACCCAAAACCTAAAACACTTGAGCAAATTTGACAATTTTGGCTCACTAGTGTTTGTCTATACAATAATTGACACTTTAGGCTCTAAGACAATTCTTGATCATTTGTTGATTGACAATTGAAGCATTAGCCTTCTCTTGATGCTTGGAGGTCCCTTTTATACTCCCAATTGAGTTTGTAGCCGTTGGGATCAAATTGGAGCCGTTGAGGACTTTAATTCCCACCATAAATGCATTCTGCAGCTCCCCGTTTCGAAACGCTCGAAGCCGTTTTGAAACACTCTCAATGTAGAAAGAGCCGTTGCAGTCTGTCAGGGTATCCGTTTCGGAACACCTCCTGGCCGTTTCGGAACGCTTCCTGGCCGTTTCGGAACGCCTCCTGGCCGTTTCGAAACCCGTATCGAAACGCTATAGGCCCGTATCGAAACGCCTGCATTTAAAAGTTGGTTGGGAAAATAGCCGTTGGGGTTTATGACCGTTGGGGTCATTGCCACGTGGGCGTATCGAAACGGTCTAGCCCGTTTCGAAACGCTGGGCAAAAATCAAGTCCAGGGAAAGCCCGTTTCGAAACGAGTTTCGAAACGAAAACGCTACTAGAGCCTCCTGTTTCGAAACGCCCTAAGGTGTTTCGAAACACCTGGACAGGTTTGAGAAATTTGGCTTTGAAACACATATTAAACCCATTTAAGAAACATCCCTAAACATATATTTGGACTTGGGAAATGTTTTAAATATTTTTTAAACAGTCCAAAACATTTTTCAATTATTATATCAAAACATTAGTTCTACACCTTTGTCGAAACATTACTTGGAGTTTAGGGGATGGTGAACATGTTGATTTTTGGAAGGAAAACTGGGTTGCCGCGGTCGGACCGTTGTGTCAGTATGTCGGCAGCACTAGTATCCCGGATACCTTCACTTCCGTGAGGAGTATGACTGTTGCGACTAATTTTTAGGAAATACCTCGGTGTCACTTAGAAGAACCGGGTTTTAAATTGGTTTTCGAGAAATTAGTCGAATTTATGAAAAAATAGAGGAGTCGCCACCGGCCATTTAAAAATGGTAGACCGGACACCGAAATAAAACCAGAGATTTTTCTTTTGAAAATGGGTTCGGGAGTCGGTTACACGCGGGGAAGGATGAGCACCCCCGTCGTGCCCGAAAATCGGTACCAAAAACATTACCGCTGAATTAATATTAAATTTTGCGAATTAAAGTGACGAAACATACCGAAATTTGGTTATACGAGCGAGTGAAATTTTAAAGGTCTTATTATTCGAGAAGGAACGTCCGAACCACCACCACTACGACTGGTATTGGCCTCGTTCGTTCCCGAATAAAAAGACGCTCGCATTGCATTTTATAATTCGAGGTGCAACTAAAAAACATAGACGAAAATAACGGATAATTAATCATAACGTGCTAAAGCATGAGGAAACATAAATTACACAAATACGTATATGCATCATAAAACATATATAGAACATGTAAATAAAATATGGACTAAGATGAGCATATAAATATAAATATTGAGCCAGAAAATTAAAAATGCATGAGATGAAAGCCACATTGCTAAAAAAACTAGAATGAATTCAGGACAGACTCTGAGGACTGGTGAGCGAATTAAACCATAAAAAAAAGGCTAAGTTGTCAAAACTGGGACCAAAATTGAAGAACGTTGAATTCAGGAGGGACCGAAATGGTTATTAAACCATTCGAAGTTGATTAAAACAAAATAGGGGACGGAATTGAAAACATTGGAAAACATACAGGGACTGCGGGAAGGATTAAAAAACACGGAAACCCTTCCTCGCGTAATTACGACGAAACGGAGGGGTTTAAAAATGAATTAGACCAATTTTAAAACATAAATTAAATATAAAAACAAGGTTTAAAATTCATTTTATCCTTTTATTTATTTTGCTAACCCTAAAGAGATGTTCTCTCCCTCTCCATCCTCTGTTGAGAATCCGGCGCCGTCACGGTTCCGGTCGCCGTTGCCGACGCCAGAACCCTAAAAAACTTCCCCCCCTTTTTTGAAACCAAAGCAAACTGAAAGGCCGTCGTATTTTAAAATCAAAACCCCGGAAACCTTTACTGTTTTTCAGAAAAAGAAAACCTAAAATGCTTTAAATCTCCCTTCCGGCGTTTAGCCTTCTCGCCGATTCACCCGTCGCTCCCGTAGGGAACCTTGGGCTTATCACCGGCGAACAAAAGGGCGAAGAAGCCAAGACGGCAAAAGGTAAAAAGCGTAACCTTTTTTGAAACCCTAATACGGAGAAAATCCCCTCTGTGATTCCGATGGCTCACCCGGTCGATTCCTTGGACGGAAGACGATGGGCTTATCGCTGGCGCGAATCCAGAAACGGAAGGGAGGAAAAGCTTTCGAAAGGTAAAATCAAAACCTTTTTCCTTTTTCCTTTTTGTTATTTTTTGGATTTATTTTTGGTTTGCATGCAAATGAAATCGAAAAAGAAAAAACTACCTCAGAAGGTTTCTTTCTATTGCTTTTTTGAAAATCCTCTCCTTTTTTGCTTAAGAAGAAGAAGGGTTACAGATTCTCGGGCTACTCTTATACCCGGGTTACATAGAGAAAAAACAAGACAAGATTAATCCTCTCTCTCCCTCTGATTTTTTTCATGTCTGGTTGACCTTTTACTTTTTTGTGTATCAGTTTACATTTTTGGTCATCTGATTCCCCTTTTTTTCACTGTTGCATGACAAAACGTCCCAAAATGGTGTTAGCATAGGGGCGGCCGAGGGTGCGCGACGGGGACAGAAGGTCAGAGGCGTGCAGACGAGGGGTCACGGGACCGAGTTACGCGCGCGTGGAGGGGTTTGGGTCGTTATGGACGCGCGCGTGGAACACGAACAGACGTCCGGTGTAGAGCACGCGCCAATCTGGTCCGTTAGATCAGATCTTGATCTAACGGTGGGGGAGGCGTACGACGCGGATCAACAACACCCTCATTAGGGTTTCCTTCAGACACGATCTGGGCCGTTGATCTCGCCCAGATCGAACGGCAGTGGGCGTGCGGTGCGAGGGATTCGAAGAGCCTCCCTAGGGTTTGTTCTTTCGGGCCTCATCTGGACCGTCAGATCTGAGGCAGATCTGACGGCTGTGGGGAAGGGCGGCGCGAAACAAAGATGGTCTCCCTAGGGTTTTCCTAGAGGGTGCGATCTGGACCGTTAATCCCAAGCCAGATCCAATGGCTGTGGGCTGAGGCGGCGGCTGTACAAAAAAAAACGGGATTAGGGTTTTTTCAATGGATTGGGCTTTTTATTTGGGCCTACGGGCTACATGTATATTTATTTAAGTATGGACTTGTATTTCATTTAAACATAATGGACTGTTGTTTGTACAATCAGAATGGGCTTTTTATTTACATTGATGCGTCTTTTATTATTATAAGTTCTATCTTCATAATAATAATAAATATAATAATAATAGATATGATAGTTAATATAATAATAATAACGGTTAATAAATAATAGTAAAAATAAAAATAATTCTATATAATAATAATAATGAATGACAGTGATAACTAAGATAATAGTAATATTATGCTAATACTAATGGTAAGGGTAACAATAATAATTAATAATCATATATACACTGATAATAATATATATACCCTAATAGTAATAATAATAATAATATGTACACACACATATATTTCTTTTTCCTTTTTCTCTTTTTTTTATTTTTTATTTTTAAATTTCCTAATAGCCCGATAAGCCCAACACAAACATAAAGGGGTTCAAGGTTCGGACAAAATTAGTGATTACAGCTGCCCCTCTTTGCTTATACTTGTGGAACAAGAATAAAGCAAAGACCATAAGCATTAATTTTGTCCTATTTCCCTATTGGACGGTTTACTCCCGACGCAGCCACGCGATTCCAGGTAATTCCTCTTCCCAAAGCCTTCCAATTGTGAGTTCTCCCTCCGGATGCCCCGAACAGGTAGACAGAGAGTTTTTTTTTTTTTTGCAGATTTCCATTCTCCAAGTGCCCGAACGGATAGGCAGGTTTCAAATACATTTGTCTTCCCTTTTTGTAAGAACAAGCTAGTTATCCAAACAACTTTGCCTTCCCTTCGCGGTCTAAAAGCAAACTGGTCATAACTAAATTTGTCCAACTTCTCTGTTGGACGATTTACTCTCTCGGAGCTGCAACACGCTAGACCGAGTATTTTCTCTCTGAAGCTTTGAGAATATGAGCTCTCTCTCCATAGAACTCATTTCCTGGGCATATTCCTCGAGTGGCAGTTCTTCCTATATAGAACTCTCGTCCTCGTATTTCTGATATCAAAGATCTCCAAGTCCTCTCTCTGTAGGACCCTCCGCTTTCGAGATCTTGAAGCCTTAGGATTCTGAGTTCTTTCTCCACATAACTCCTCTTCCTTAGCGTACCCTCCAAGTAGTAGTTCCTTCTCTATTGAACTCCTATCTGAAATCAAGTATTTACAAGTCCCCTCTCCGTAGGACCCTCCACTTTCGAGATCCTGAAGTCGCAAGTTCCTCCTATATAGAGCTTGTTTGGACCCTTTCTCTGTAGGATCCTTCATCTTGAAATCTATTGGTAAGCTTGAAAGCTTTCATTTGAAATCCTTGAGTGGCGAATATGAAGACTTCGCCTGACATTCTGGAGCGGCGGCTTGAAAGGCTTCGCCTGAAATCCTTTTAGTTCTCGCTTTATCGTTTTCTCTTCGTCTTGATAGGTATTCAAGTTGTCTTTCAAAAATCTGTGTAAATGGATAAAATTAAGAAATTTTGATCTTTTTTTTAAGTAAAATATCCTTTAGGAGGGATATAGTTTTGAGGAAAAACATCTTTTTAGAAGGGATAAAGTTGAGAAATTTTGACTTTTAAGAAAAATATCCTTTGAGAAGGATAAAATTGAGAAATTGAGTTTTGAGGAAAACATCCTTTTGAAAGGATAAAAATTGAGAAATCGAGTTTTGAGGAAAACGACCTTTTGGAAGGATAAAAAATTGAGAAATTTGAGTTTTGAGAAAAACGACCTTTTGGAAGGATAAAAATTGAGAAATTTGGGTTTTAAGAAAAACATCCTTTTGGAAGGATAAAAATTGAGAAATTTGAGTTTTGAGGAAAACGACCTTTTGAAAGGATGAAATCGAATTTTAAGAAAACCATCTGGAAGATTAAAATCGGGGGTTTGAAGGATTTTAGAAATCCGAATTACGCAAGTCGAAGGACTCTTGATTCTTGTGAGATCTGCTTCTCCTCTCATAAAGCTGTAGATCTATTCTTTTACCGATCTTCAAATGTCTGTTTAAAGAAAACCAAAATGCTATGATGATATGATTTAGCATGCTCCTAGCATGAGTGATATCTAGCTATCGATGATGCATGAGCATATTTCAGGATGCAAAGATGCATGTGTTCATGAGAATGCAAAGGTGCATGGATTTAGTTTGTCTTCATTTCTTAGGGTTAGTGGTCGTTATCTTGAGACTACAACCATCCATCAATCTTGTGTCTTAAGAAATCTGGCCCCTAATTTTCTGCCGCTCGTTCTTCGTTTTAAAATTCGAGTCGAGTGACCTCGGTCGCATTCTAAATCCTTTCTGGCCTTGTGCCATCTTTCATATACTTCGGTTTGAACCTCTCTACATGAAACCTTAGTTCCGCCACGGACAATGGTGCTCCATCACGGCAATTTAGCTTCACTGACTCTTTGTCATTCCTTCCCACGTCATGCCCCTCAACCTTTGGGCCTTGCTGATGCATATATCTCCGAAGTAATACAGATAGATCTCTTGGTTTAAAAGGTACCAGTTTATGGATTGTCATTCTAATAAAGAATGCCCTTTTTGATTACCATACAGAACCTTGAAGTCAAAATTCTAATTAAAAGAAAAAATAGAATAGGATGCCCCAGATATCAAATGCAAGAGCGTCTTAGATCCTACTTTCCGATGATCAGCTTGAGTCAATGGAGACTCTGAATGTTGTGGCGATATGCGAAGTTGTGAAACCCTTTCCAAATCGCTCGGTTCATCCTCATGATTATGGTATTTGCTTAATTGGCTCGATTACTATTCCTTCTAGTTCTCATAATGTTTCTCCGTATGGTTTCAAAAAAAATAGCCCATTGAATAGAAAATGTCACTCCAAGAATTTTAAATGCAAGCATGTGCTTCTGATTATTGTGTCAGTGTCTTCAAGGATTCACATCCGAGACTTATTCGGTTTGCTCATTCGTTTCTTTTTTCTTAGGGGAATTCAAATCGTCACAATCCTTTGTCTTGAGGATACTGATGGAGCATACAACAATACCCCGAGTTACTCGGCATAGTCACGACTTGAAAATATTACCATCACTCATGAAGCGAAGGGTTTCGGGCTTCAGCGGAGTGCCCCAAGAATTCCACACTCGTATCCGAAAATGCCTATTACCAGGTTTCGAACATTGGAGTGCTTTTTGGTTAATGCCTATTACCAGGCTCTGAAATTTTATTTTGTTTTGAAACAATATATATTTTTTCTTTCATTTCTCTTTCCTTTTTATTTATTTATTTATTTATTTATTTATTTATTTTTTGCACATTCGAGTAACTCTACTTGGGCTTTCTTAGGAGATTCCCCTATCATCGAACATCATCGAAGGAAAAGTAATCTTGCTTCTCTCGCTTTACCGACCGGAGCGGACAGAGCGGGACATCACGCTTCATCGTTTTCACAACATTCGATCGATCCCTTTGAGTAGAATCAATGCCACATCATGCATATGATATCCGAGGACCTACGGAGGTATGGAGAGATATATGCATATACATGATTTCAAGGTCATTGTATGTAAAAAGAAGTACATTTCATTAGAACATCAAATTGTGAACATAACAAGTTCCCTTGAAAAAAAATCATTGCTATCTTGGGCAAAGGATAGCAACGTTTGTTCCATGCATTACTTCGAGAGAAAAATGCAACATACAAGACTCCTAATGATGGTCGGGCATTAGCACACCCCAAAAGTCACAATCCCGATATTTCCTTTCAGAATGTCAAGTGACCGTTCTCGATCAGAGACTGCACCTTATTTTTCAGTGCCCCACAATTCTCCGTGGTGTGGCCCGTGCTTCCCACATGGTAGTCACAAACGGCATTGACATCATAGCCTTCAGGATAGGGAGGATCCTTTGGTTTGGACTGAACCGGAGTTAGAAGCTTCTTCTCAATAAGCATTGGGAGCAAGTCGGTGTACGATATAGGAACTGGATGAAGGTCCTTTTGAGGCTTTGCAGACCAGGATGCTTGATTATGGTAGTGGCCAGAAGACTGGTTGTTCGAGTGAGAACCCACCATGTGGACTTGGGACCCATGCCCCTTGTGGGTGGTTGCGCCATAGGGATCTACTATCTTCCCTTTCTTGATGGCGTCCTCGATACGTTCTCCCGTCAAGACCATGTCCGCAAAGCTGCTGGAGGGATTGCTTATCAAGCGATCGTACAAGACTCCTTTCAGAGTATCCACAAACAAGGGAATGATTTCACCTTCCGCAAGTGGGGGCTGCACTTGAGCTGCTACGTCTCTCCAACGCCGGGCATACTCACGGATACTCTCACCGTGCTTTTGTTCCACCCCTTGTAGCATGAGCCGATTCGAGGTCATATCAGTTACATGCTTGTATTGGCCCACGAATGCCTTCGAAAGATCGCTCCATGACTTGATGTCGACTCGTCTAAGTTGAGTATACCAACGGGTTGCGGAACCAGTTAAACTGTCTTGAAAGCAGTGGATAAGTAGCTTCTCGTCTTTTATAAAAGCCGCCATTTTTCGACAATACATGGTGATGTGAGCTGAAGGACAAGTAGTCCCGTCGTACTTATCAAAGTCGGGGGCCTTGAATTTCGGAGGTAAAACTAAATCCGCTACAAGACTCAAATCACTAGCATCATTCCCTTGCTTATCCATTCCTTGCAAAGCCATGAACTTTTCTTCAAATAGACGAAACTTCTCCTCGTACTTCTTTTCCACCTCGGCCCTAATCCTTTCTTCTGCCTCATTCAACAGGTTTAGATCCGGTACTTCAACCTCGAGATCCTCCCCTAACTCAACAGGTTGGTCCAAGTGACGTCTAACTGGTGCTTCCGTAGGACGATTAGCGGGCGTTCCCTCGATGTTGATATGCACTCTCTTCCCGGTGGTTGGCGCTCCTAGTTGGATATGCGATGTTGTCTCACCTACTCCCCTCTCATTCGAATTGCCCCCTGATCCTCCTTCTTTACTGAACTTCTTCTCAAGCAGTTCAGTCATCTGAGCGATGATGGTGGTTTGTGATTGCGCAATCTAATCCTTAATGTTTTGCTCGATTCCATCTGATCGGCCCTCGAGGTCCTTCTGACCTTGTTCAACCCTGGCCATCCTTTCTTCCATTGCTCGTGACTGAGAACGGGTATCGTACGAACACGGAATGGTTGTAGATTGGAAACTTCACCACTGTAATAATATTTTTTCAATATTAATTCATTATTTAGTTGGTCAATGCATGTCATAATGTATGAACATATGATGCAATGAAATATATACACATGTGTATGCGGATGAAATGTGTTGGACCTATAGGTGATTCCCCTTAGGTCGACTATCATTCAAACGTGAAGGAGGTTCCTTGTTACGAGACAGTCATAGCAAAGTCTTACAAATATGCTTCCGCTTGTGATCCAAAGATGTTGATCCGATACACGGTTCGAAATTTTACGGCTCGGGATGTTTGGAGTAGATCCGATCTCGCTTAACTTCCTCGGGATGGAGAAGAGATGTGCCTTCTTCAGTGGTGGGCATTAAATGACCTGACACTGTGCTTTCGCTCGGTAAACTGCCCCTTTATTCGTTCTGTTCGATGTCAGACTTGCTAATTGACATTATCCTTTCTAGCAACCTCCCGTCCATAATGATAGCTCCAAAATGGGTAGAACCACCTTGACTCATGAAATGCATGCATGAAAAGTAGATGCAAAAAGTCATAAAAGAAATGTGTTAGTGCCGGATAAACGCGGTCAACATATGATAAAAGAAATTAGGCAAGCATGAAGGCAAGCAACCCTATTTATCCCGTCTAACAAACCTAGGTTGTCCGCATGGCTCTAACAGGGGTGGGCATTCTAGCTCTCTAAATGCAGTTTTGGTTCTAGGAGGTACTCGAACTGTCCTCGCTGTCCCCTTCTAAGGGTAGCAAGGCCCCCGGTCATCACCCATTATAGGCTCCTCTCAACCGAGTTCAATTCGAGGGGACCCTTTCGCTATATCCAGACGGAGAAACGATATTCCCACGAAGATATAGGGTACTCGAGCCCCGAAGGTACTTGCTAGGCCCAGACGGAGGAACAATATCCCCACGAAAGCACTAGCGTTTTCCCCCCACTTAAACGAACGGGTTTAAATGCCAATTCTAAATGCGTTTAAAATAAACTCGCACTTATAAACAAATATCGATCGACTCGGTCACTTTAATTTGCAACTTCTAATATTAATTGAGCGGTAAAGTTTTTCTTGGCTTGACTCTCTTTTTTGTTTTTGAAAGCAAAATTTGTCCCCAGCGGAGTCGCCATCTATTGCGACTAATTTTTAGGAAATACCTCGGTGTCACTTAGAAGAACCGGGTTTTAAATTGGTTTTCGAGAAATTAGTCGAATTTATGAAAAAATAGAGGAGTCGCCACCGGCCATTTAAAAATGGTAGACCGGACACCGAAATAAAACCAGAGATTTTTCTTTTGAAAATGGGTTCGGGAGTCGGTTACACGCGGGGAAGGATGAGCACCCCCGTCGTGCCCGAAAATCTGTACCAAAAACATTACCGCTGAATTAATATTAAATTTTGCGAATTAAAGTGACGAAACGTACCGAAATTTGGTTATACGAGCGAGTGAAATTTTAAAGGTCTTAATATTCGAGAAGGAACGTCCAAACCACAACCACTGCGACTGGTACTGGCCTCGTTCATTCCCGAATAAAAAGACGCTCGCATTGTATTTTATAATTCGAGGTGCAACTAAAAAACATAGACGAAAAAAACGGATAATTAATCATAACGTGCTAAAGCATGAGGAAACATAAATTACACAAATACGTATATGCATCATAAAACATATATAGAACATGTAAATAAAACGTGAACTAAGATGAGCATATAAATATAAATATTGAGCCAGAAAATTAAAAATACATGAGTTGAAAGCCACATTGCTAAAAAAACTAGAATGAATTCAGGACAGACTCTGAGGACTGGTGAGCGAATTAAACCATAAAAAAAGGCTAAGTTGTCAAAACTGGGACCAAAATTGAAGAACGTTGAATTCAGGAGGGACAGAAATGGTTATTAAACCATTCGAAGTTGATTAAAACAAAATAGGGGACGAAATTGAAAACATTGGAAAACATACAGGGACTGCGGGAAGGATTAAAAAACACGGAAACCCTTCCTCGCGTAATTACGACGACACGGAGGGGTTTAAAAATGAATTAGACCAATTTTAAAAAATAAATTAAATATAAAAACAAGGTTTAAAATTCATTTTATCCTTTTATTCATTTTGCTAACCCTAAAGAGAGATGTTCTCTCCCTCTCCATCCTCTGTTGAGAATCCGGCGCCGTTACGGTTCCGGTCGCCGTTGCCGGAACCCTAAAAAACTTCCCCCCTTTTTTGAAACCAAAGCAAACTGAAAGGCCGTCGTATTTTAAAATCAAAACCCCAGAAACCTTTACTGTTTTTCAGAAAAAGAAAACCTAAAATGCTTTAAATCTCCCTTCCGGCGTTTAGCCTTCTCGCCGATTCACCCGTCGCTCCCGTAGGGAACCTTGGGCTTATCACCGGGGAACAAAAGGGCGAAGAAGCCAAGACGGAAAAAGGTAAAAAGCGTAACCTTTTTTGAAACCCTAAAACGGAGAAAATCCCCTCTGTGATTCCGATGGCTCACCCGGTCGATTCCTTGGACGGAAGACGATGGGCTTATCGCCGGCGCGAATCTAGAAACGGAAGGGAGGAAAAGCTTTCGAAAGGTAAAATCAAAACCTTTTTCCTTTTTGTTATTTTTTGGATTTATTTTTGGTTTGCATGCAAATGAAATCGAAAAAGAAAAAACTACCTCAGAAGGTTTCTTTCTATTGCTTTTTTAAAAATCCTCTCCTTTTTCGCTTAAGAAGAAGAAGGGTTACAGATTCTCGGGCTACTCTTATGCCCGGGTTACATAGAGAAAAAACAAGATAAGATTAATCCTCTCTCTCCCTCTGATTTTTTTCATGTCTGGTTGACCTTTTACTTTTTTGTGTATCAGTTTACATTTTTGGTCATCTGATTCCCCTTTTTTTTTCACTGTTGCATGACGAAACCTCCCAAAATAGTGTTAGCGTAGAGGTGGCCGAGGGTGCGCGGCGGGGACAGAAGGTCAGAGGCGTGCAGACGAGGGGTCACGGGACCGAGTTACGCGCCCGTGGAGGGGTTTGGGTCGTTATGGACGCGCGCGTGGAACACGAACAGACGTCCGGTGTAGAGCACGCGCCAATCTGGTCCGTTAGATCAGATCTTGATCTAACGGTGGGGTAGGCGTACGGCGCGGATCAACAACACCCTCATTAGGGTTTCCTTCAGACACGATCTGGGCCGTTGATCTCGCCCAGATCGAACGGCAGTGGGCGTGCGACGCGAGGGATTCGAAGAGCCTCCCTAGGGTTTGTTCTTTCGGGCCTCATCTGGACCGTCAGATCTGAGGCAGATCTGACGGCTGTGGGGAAGGGCGGTGCGAAACAAAGATGGTCTCCCTAGGGTTTTCCTGGAGGGTGCGATCTGGACCGTTAATCCCAAGCCAGATCCAATGGCTGTGGGCTGAGGCAGCGGCTGTACAAAAAAAAACGGGATTAGGGTTTTTTCAATGGATTGGGCTTTTTATTTGGGCCTACGGGCTACATGTATATTTATTTAAGTATGGACTTGTATTTCATTTAAACATAATGGACTGTTGTTTGTACAATCGGAATGGGCTTTTTATTTACATTGATGTGTCTTTTATTATTATAAGTTCTATCTTCATAATAATAATAAATATAATAATAATAGATATGATAGTGAATATAATAATAATAACGGTTAATAAATAATAGTAAAAATAAAAATAATTCTATATAATAATAATAATGAATGACAGTGATAACTAAGATAATAGTAATATTATGCTAATACTAATGGTAAGGGTAACAATAATAATTAATAATCATATATACACTGATAATAATATATATACCATAATAGTAATAATAATAATAATAATAATAATATGTACACACACATATATTTCTTTTTCCTTTTTCTCCTTTTTTTTTATTTTTTTTTTTTAAATTTCCTAATAGCCCGATAAGCCCAACACAAACATAAAGGGGTTCAAGGTCCGGACAAAATTAGTGATTACAATGACAACACATGATGGGCAGTGGAATTGGCCTATGTTTGATGGTTTACTGCCGTTGGATGTGGTGCGTGCTATTATGGTCGTTAAGCGACCTTCGGCGACTACCTTGGTGGACAGGCCGGGGTGGAACCGTGAACCAAATAGGGGCTTCACGGTGCGATCAGCTTATGGGGTTCGTGCTACGCCTTTGCAGATAGTCGTTGATCCGATTTGGGGAGTGGTTAACGACTTTCGTGGTGCGCCTCGCGTTAAAATGTTTTTATGGAGGATATGTCATGGTCGCTTAATGACTAACGCGGAAAGGGTTCGATGCCATGTAACCGACAATGCTGGTTGTGTTATTTGCGGGGCTGTGCTAGAGGACTTAGCGCATGTTTGTCGTGATTGTGTGCTGGCCCGAGGGACGTGGCTGCATCTTGTGAAACCCGTCAAAATGACTGAATTTTTCCATTGGGATATAAAGGATTGGATCATGAAGAATTTGACCGATGCTAGTTACTTTGCGAACTCCTCTGCGGATTGGGATTTATTATTCACGACTATCCTTTGGATAACTTGGAAGCGTCGGAACGCTCTTATTTTTGGGGCTGAGTCGCTTGATCAGAAGCCTCTGCTTGTCCAAGGAAGGCGGTACTGTCACAATTTCCAGCTTGCATATGCGCGAGAGAACGACCGAGTTCCTCAGCAGGGGAGTGTGCCTGCGGTGCAGCGTTGGAGCCGTCCGATGGAGGGGTGGATGAAGGTGAACGTTGACGGTGCTAGGAATCCCAGCACTGGTTTGGCGACTTGCGGTGGAGTGGGAAGAGATTTTAATGGTCGATGGAGATTTGGTTTTTCCAAACGTATTGGTGCATGTTCTATTTTTGATGCGGAGTTTTGGGCGGTCTTTGAGGGTCTTGCGACGGCTTGGTCCCTTGGCTATACGCGGGTGATTCTTGAAACGGACAATCGTGACGTTTTCCATTGGTTGTGTATCCGAGATCCTTCTCGAATCCCGTCGAGTTTGAGGGGTCACATTGCCGATTTGTTAGCTCGTAATTGGGAGGTTAAGTTCTCTTGGGTAAGGCGCGAGGCTAATGCCATTGCGGATAGTATGGCGAAGAGGGCCAATGAGTTGCCCCTTGAATATTACCGCTTTATTGATCCACCGGCGATGGTGGTGGTTGCAGTCCGTGCGGAGGCTAATGTTGACGAGGGCATGGAGCAGATATGGGCGGTTGGCAGCTCGACAATTCAGCACACTGCTGGTGCTGGGGTGATAAGTAGTTAGGGTGTTTTTTGTTTCTTGGTTTGTAATGGTTTTTTATGATTTCTTCGGATAATTTTGTCCATAAGCTCTATTACATGTACTCTTTTTCCTCCATTAGGTTTAGGAAGGTTTTTAACGAGGCATGTAATAGATGCTTTCCCCTTTAATTCAAAAAAAAATTCACTTACTCCATCATCACAGTTTCTATTATTTACTAATTTTAAATTTTTTTGCAATATTAATAGAGTATTTAACTCAAAATAGAATGATTATTAAGACAAATTTTTTTGGGTAATTATTTGATACATTGGCGGTGAAACCAAAAGTTTTCACAAGTGCCTTAGTTTTAGGGTTTAGAGACTTAGTTTAAGGTGTATGGTTTAGGAGTTTAGGGGTATTGGTTTTGAATATAGGGATTAAGGTTGAAATTTATAGTTTAGGGTTATAATTTAAGGTTTATAGATTAAAACCTAAACCCTTACCATATTACCCTAAAAACTAAACCTAATTTTGAAAACCATAAATTCTAACCATAAACCCTAAATTATAACCATTATCCCTAAATTCTAAATCTCTATACCTAAACTACTAAACCTTACACCCTAAACTAAGCCCCTAAACCCTAAAACTAAGGCATTTGTGGAAATTTTTAGTTTGCACCGCCAGTGTATAGAATAATAATCTATCTATATATATATTTTTTATAAATTACATGTTCATTTTATGATTCATGTTCGAGATTTGTGACTCTTCCTTTCATTAATGTCTTCTCCAAAGTTCAAATTGGGTCCTCTCCTTGAGAGAACAACGTGTCTTGCCATTGCACCTAACAATTATTGGTTAAACAAATATTTTTCATGAAGAGTTGAAAGAAACTATAAATGAATGCAATTATCATGTACGATAAACGAGACATATGGAAATTATCTGTCCCAAACTATGCCTCTTTTGATGTCCTATTTTAAAAAAAAGTTAGTTTAATGTTTAAAGTTTAAGGTTAGGATTTAGAGTTAGGGTTTAAAAATTAAGAGTATAGTTTATTTTAGGGTTTAGAGTTTATAATGTAAAATTTAAAATTAAAGTTTATAATTTACTTTTTTAATATTTTTTTAGAGTAAGGCATAAAAAATTATTTTTATTCAGACAAAACCGCTTCTTGTGACTTACAAAAATAGTGACAATCAAAATCTTCTTCATTCGCTAGCTTCGTTAGCCATCGGCAAATATATTTGAACAATAAATAATAATGTGTCATATTTTTCATTGTAATTCATTTATTTTTATATTTCTATTTCACCGAAACGATTTCCATTACTATTAGTAAACAAAACAATGATTTTCTAATAAGAATTATATCGTTAGTCGCTCCTTTTTGTGGGAAGCGGGAACACGCGTGATGAAGGAGATTACTCACTGTCGCTGATAGAAGGTATCATTATGTTAAAATAAATAAATAAATAAATAAATAAATAAATAAATAAATAAATAGAAGGTATCTTGATTTTAATAAAAAAATATATATTATTGGACAAATAAACAAACTTGAAATGTTTGGTGTTTTATTGCTACCCAAAAAAAAATAATACTTGACTTTGAGATATTTAATGAAAATTGAACTTTTACTGAAATAATTATTCTACGCATCGATAATATTTTAAACTCTGAATTGTTAATTTTCGTTAATTAAAAATTTTATTTTTAATTTTACTCATAAATTTTAGATAAATATTAATTTAATTCATAAATTTTTAATAATTATTCTGATCAACGAAGTTTAAATAAAATAGAGTAAACTACACCACATATAACGAAACTATTGCTATGACTCGTTTTTCCATCGAACTTCTATTTGGTCCAATCTTAACGCTGAAAATTAGTTTTCAACTCGTTTATGTCATTTTGTCGTTAAATTCTTAGCAACACGGTGACATGACTAACGATGGTTGATGTGGACGTCAAACTAAAATTTATTGTTTTTGTAAGGCTATTTTGATGCCCATGTCATCCAAAACGACATCGTTCTGTAAGAGAAAAATAATAAATTTTTGCACCAAAGTAGATTTGAACATGGATCTCAGGAAAGATAGTCCTAATTTTTTTATTTAATCTAAAATTAACATCTATTTATTTCTAATTTTTATAATCTAGTCTAATATATTTAATATAATTTTATTTTTGTTCAATTTTGTCTCTAAAATTTTATTTAATAAAAATATGACTCATATTTATTTCTAATTTGTATAATCTAGTCTGATTTTTTAATATAATTTTATTTTTATTTAGTTTAATCTTTAAAATTTTTAATTAATCTAAAATTGACTTTTATTTATTTTTAATTTTATAATGTAGTTCGATATTTTTAATATAATTTTATTAGATAAAAACTTGATATAGTAAACCAAACAAAAATGATCCAATCCACCAATCTGATACCATTGTAGTCATCCATGATATAATAACAACAATGAAAGGGAAAGATGTCAACAGAAATAAATGAACAAATGAATGAATAAATAAATAGATGTGAAGTTGAAAACAAGCAGAGAAGAAAAAGGAGCATAAACTTTAGATGTGACTGACTAATGTCTCCCAATATTCCATAGGCTTTAGATATATTATTGTACGTATTTGGAGGGACCCTCATCCCATATCTCATTACTTTATACTTATATATAATACACTCTTTTGCATCTTCATATAAATTTAACATCATTATTATTTCCATGTTATTTTTTTTTCGGTCGCGAAATATAACATTATTTATTAAGAAATTATTTAAAAACATTTATATTTAAAGAAGTTAACAGTATAAATTGTATGATTTTAGAAGACTAAAATATAATTTTATCACTACACCAATTTTATATTTTTTTAATTTTTAAAAAATGGTGGGGGAGGGGCATGGCTCCCACCGGTCCTCACCGGGTGTTAGATTTTGTAAGGATAGATATTCGAATCTCGATGTTATGAATGAAGTAAACAAAGTGAGGTAATGCACCATTTCTTCGACTAAATTAAACGACATCATTTTAAAACGCTAAGTAGTTTTACAAATAGTACTCGTTTTTTATAAATATAGAGAAAAATTATACTAACAAGTGCCTTGTTAAAAAACCCTCCTAAAACTAAGTGAGGGGAAAAGAGTACACTTGATAGTATTTACAACGTCAAAACACCTCACGATCACAAATAACAAGATTAACCCACACCCAAATCCGGTGACAAGTCATCATGCACCAAGAAGAGCAACTCATCCAGTGACATCAGAAACAAACGAAGTGCGAAATCTACCTCCCCAAGAGAAGGAACAACACTAACCCGAGCCAATTTTGCTAAACCATAAGCAACCATACATGACAAATTTGAACCTCCCAATTTTTATCCAACAAATCAAAGACAACGTGTACTAACAGTGCCAAACCAAAAGCCGAGTTCCGGCTCTTCAATACCCGAACCACGTCCAAGCTATCTAAATAGTACTCATTTTTAATAGTTTTTTTTTTTTGGATAAATGTCTTCTATTTTTAATGCGGTCTTGTGGTGATATTTGTTTAATTTTTAACTCTTAATAACACACATAATAAATAATTTTATTCGAACTTAGATCTTTTAGAAAAACACTATTTCCTTTTTTAGACCATTAGATTCTTATAAACAATACTCTTAAGTTTACATAATTATACAAATGACTTATAATATGAGAAATCAAATGAAATGTAAAAAAGAGAGACTCAGCTTAATTGATCTTCACATGCATTTGACAGTTCTGCTTTGTTTTAAGGAGCAAAAGGAATTGTATCTAGATTTTTTATTAGGGTCAGGTCTGTCCAGTCTGTACCCATCAGATTTTGCACAAATACTTTTTTAATTTGTATTTAAATCATATTTAATTATTTTTTAAATTGATTAATTCAATAGGTGAATATATCAAATCATATCATTTATATTCCCACATTAAAAAGTTAAATTTAGGGTTAAAGATTTAAGAAATATAAGGTATAATATATTTTTAGGGTTTATAATTTAAAGTTAGATCGTTTAAAATTTATTTTTTAAATATTATAACATAAAAAAATACTAAAAAAACAGAAAATTTTTGTTCGGCCTATCATGCCTTAAAGATTCATATAGTGCATCTTTCACGAGAGCATCATAAATTCTAGGAATAGAAAGGATAACCCAAAATCATAAAAAAAAAACTAGAGAAACACTTCTTTTTCTTCATAATTTGAGTACAAAACAAGATTTTACAAATTTTACTGCGAAAAAAAGGGGAAAAAAGCAATAATTCATAAGGAAGAAGATTAAGGGAGTGGGTCCTGGATTTGTATAGCAATGGATGGAATATATCTAACCCCAAAAGGATTAAATAATTAAAATGTTGATATATATAGGTTAGTGCCTGCCGGCTACATCATAATCCCAATAATACGTAGTACACAAGCGTTATGGGCAACGCTATTAGCATCCCAAATATAACTCTGCAATTCAACCAAAAATGACTAAAATTTATGTATACATAATGAGTCAATAAGCAAAATTAATATAGATTTTTTTTTTTAAAAAAAAGAGAGACTTACGCTGTGCTGAGAATATCAGGGTGTACGTTGTATTCCTTAGCAAAGACAAAGGGGACAATTCCCTGTGGGAGAGCTGCCTGCTTTCATTTGTTTGGAACATGCAAGCCAAAACAAAACACATGTTAGATTTTGTAGGGATGTCTGTTGTTTTTTTTATAACTAATTAACTAATCCGGATCGAGTAGTGGAGATACCTATTATAGGGGTGACCCTCCCAACTCAATTGTTCCATTCACAATGTTAGGAGTCGAAACTCTGACATTGCTTAAGGTATCACAAGCAAATCTTTCTAATGTTCATTTTTATTTACTTGCTTACTACTTGTATGCAGTTTCAATGTATATATATGCAGTTTACTATGAACCTGTGTAGGGGGAGGAGGAAATAACGAGAGTAAAGAATAAGCAGAAGAGATGACCTGTACAATGGCAACGTGTAAGAGAACGCCACGTAGGCCAACAGCAATGGAAGCTGCTGCCATCACAGCTGGACCTGCAAGGAATCTAACACCCATAGCAAAAGCTGCAACGGAATTCCCACACGCTATGATCCTTGGTTGCAATGCCATGAACAGACCTGTCACCACATCATTCCATGCCCATTAGCCCCCACACCACACCCCAATCAAATCAAATATTGTATTATGTTGGGTGATTTTGAGATATTTCATCATCATTTCCACCACCACCCCCAACTTATTATGATCATGATGACCATATACTGTAGGGCTCACTTTGCTTACGCAGTTTTGCTTGCTTTATAACAACATTTAATCATGACATAAAGCGATTCATTAGTCTACTAATTATAAAGTAAAAGGTAAAGAAATTCACTGACCAAGACTGAACATGGCCATGCCAAGCCCTGCATCTGACAGAATGGCGATGGACTTGGCTATTATGGCAGGCATTTGCACATTCCACCTAAAAATTAATAAACCAAGCAACAAGGTACAAGGAAAGTGATGAGAGTATATGACAATTGACATTTGACAGTGCTAGCTGTGTTTTGTATCTGTACCTGAATGAGATTAGAGACCAAATGAGTCCTATTAAGCTTGAATAAGTGTTGGGGTTTCTGATCAGCTTTCTCCAAACCATGATCAGTATCAGCCTTGTGATGACACTTGTTGGTGGCATGGCTTTGGGTTTGCCGTTGCCGGCGGGATCATCCCCCAGTTTGTCACCTCCTCCACGGTGGTTGTTCATGTCCCGTTCCTGTCCTCGGTTCCCAAAGCTGAAATCTTCTCTTTCCATGTACTCTTGCCGATTCTCTCTGTGTCCTTCCACTGGGACGACGAAACAAAGCAGCATCAAAAGCTATATAACTAATCCATTAATACGTATATGTGACGATTGAAACAAACAAATACAAAAATGTTGTATAAAGCTATACCTTTCCCTGGGGAGAGAGCCACTCTAACATCTTTCTGGTCAGTTGCTCCATATTCATGTCCTCCGCCGCCGCCGCCAAAGGCATCAGATACAGGAGAAGCACTTGAACTCCAAACAAACATATGAAGGTCCCTAACACCATCTTCAGCCTTTAGCTGAGTTTGATCATTAGACTTCTTTATTTTAGACCCATTTGGTGAGAACATACCCGGATTAGGAGCCGGGTAATGGCCAGCTGCTGCACCGGCGGCACCGCCTGGTGCGTGGTAATGGAACCTTGGTTTACCGGCACCATCCTCCTCATAATTAGATGGTCTCGGAGTCGGTCCACGAGAAGCAGACATACCATAAACATCCGCAGCACCGAAATTCGAGTTGCGTCCCCCAGCCATCATGGAGTAGAAATCAGTGTGATTAAAGCTCGAGCCTCTCGGTGTGGGGTTTCTCGACGATTGCAAAGAGTAGATCTCGGCATTGGTTAGATTCGAAGGGCGTGGAGTTGTCGAATTGAACAAGATATCCGATCTCGAGGCATTGGATTTCCTGACAGTAACATGGAGCTTACCATCTTCCTTGATCTCAGCTTCGGTTTCCAGAGGTTGTCGACCGTCAAGCGACATGATATCCGAGTCGACATGGATTGAAACAATAGTTCCAGCCGTGTCGGGGAATTGCTCCGATATCAACATTCTGGCACCTCGATATTCAAACATGAAAAGCATCAAAGTGTACCAAATAATGCACTGAAGAACAACGATTTGCACCATCAAGCTTCCGGAGAACTCCCCATACATTCCTTTAAGCAAAGGGATGCCCATAACCAAAGTGTTTGGCAGCGTGGAAAGTGAAAAGAGGGTGATGGTCCATTCCAAGCAACCCCTTTTGCTCACCTTGCACCAAACCGCCAGAATCGCAAGAACTATGAGCTTTTGCAGGGTGTCAGCGGCTATGAAACGGAAGTTCATAGCATAAGGGTCGTTTTCGGCGATGAAGTGGAAAGAGAGGAGAGGGACGGCAAATAGCGCAACGAAACGATTGATCCCGGAACACTGACCGGGGGAGAAGATCTTCCACCATTTCACTGAACCGTAAGCTAAAATCATGGCCACGTAAAGCGGCACCATGGCCGTCATCACATGGTAGAAGTCTATTAACGTGATCATCTTTGGCAAGCAATAAGTTAAACTGAATTACCCAGATCAAGAAACCAGGTCTGAATTTAGAAACAGAAGGAAAACAAGTTGAAGCCTGATTGAGAACAGAAGAAGAAGAAGAAGGAAATGGGAGAGCATGTGCTTTTGGGTTGGGGTGAAAGTGGGTGCTAATAAGCAGAGAGAAAGAATAGAGGAATTTTCTTTTCTTTTAAAACTATACAGCTTTGAGAATGGCGACCATGGTTGCACTTGCAGTCCCCAAAGCACAGGGTTTTGCTGCTTTTTATTTGTTTATCAGGTTAATATTTTAATACACTCATGAGGTATAATGAGGTAAATATTGATTATTTTTTTTAAAAAAAAAACTTTAAACTTTAAATTTGATTTTATCCCCAATAACTGTATCAGTGTGTCAAGTATCAAATCTCATCTGTGTTTGTTTGCTTGTCTTTTGGTTTGGAATACATGTGTCTAAAGATCAAATTATTCGTCCGTCTTGATAGACCTGAATTTAAATAACATAATTTTTTATTTGAATTTGACTCGATCTAATTTAATTAAAGTTTTTTTTTTGTTATTTTTGGATTATAAAATTTGATTCGCAACTCTGCAATGTATAACGCAAATGAATGAGTCTAGTTAATTGTACATGGTATTGATGGATCTTGATATTCGTGGGAGTATGTTCTATGGAATAGTGCTAAAAAGTTCAGTGGGAAACAGCATTTTGGTAAGGGGTGGCCGGGTGGGGGAGGGGCCTTTGTGAGGGTGTGTGTCTCCAAGCACTTGTTTTTGTTGGACTTTCTAAGCTTTTGCAAACATTAAAAGAGGCTCTTATCTTTTCCTCTTTCTTCTTGGATTCGCCTTTTTTGGCTCATGGGCTTCTGGATGTCTACTTTTTGTTTCATATTATAAAGATGAATTTAAAGGTGGCAATCAGGTTATTTGGGCGAGTCATTTTGAGTCAGATTATTTTAGTTTTAGATTGTGTTTCATTTAGATTCGAATCAAATTTTGTTCAGATTTAGTTTGAGTCTACGGTGAGTTAATTTAAGTTAGATATTAGATCGGGTCAATCTCGGGTTGATCGATTTTTAGGTTGGGTCAATATCGAATCGGACGACATTTAGATCGGGTTAATATCAGATCGGTTGTCTTTCGGGTCAAGTTAATATCGAATCAGTCAATTTTTAAGTCGGATCAACCTTTAGATCTTCGGGTCAATTTGAGTTGAGTATCAGAGTATGAATCCAATCAAATATATATAATTATTTATATTTTCTTGTAAAAACATGTTTTTGTTTCTCAATCTTATCATTTAGACTTCATTAACTCTCAACCGCTCATTGTTTCAAATTCAACCATCATCATGGATAATAATATAACTCAAACACGATCTAATATGACGTGTTAGAGTTTATGATCTGAATTTCGTATTGACTCGACCCAAAAATTTCACGGTGCGACCTACTTAGTGAAGAAATAAAATGGGAGAAAATAGAAATATGTGATAGATGCAAAAGAAGTTGGTTGAATATGATATTGAATAATTAAACTATTACCAAAGGTAGTGGTCAACTAGTAGTATAATACAAAATGAGAATAAAACATTGTAAATCCAAATTTCAAATTAATAATTTGGACATTAGATCTGGTTATGGGTATCTTGATGTTAAGTATTTAATTTGAAGAATTTAATTTTTGGAAGCTTATTTAAATGGAAATGAGGACTATGGTGAATAAGGATTTAAAGTTTTGTGTCAATTGGGAAAACAAGGAAAGAGATGGAATATTTATGATAAAATCTACACAAGTAGTTATGAAAATTTTTATAAAGCAAGTATTTTGGACCAATAGATTTGGATGAGTTTTTTATCTTTTTTTTTTATTAAAAGAGTGGAAGGAACTATATGCCTTATTTAAAAAAACTTTTAACCTAAATGAGAAAAAAGAGTACATATAACTCATTCATAATAACACATAAATCAACAAGGCAAAACAAACAAAGCCAAATGAAAGCTAGCAACATAATCACAACAAGCACCCACAACCTACTCCACCTACACTCAACCCTCATTATCAACCGGCATCAAAATCTCCCTCTCGGTAGCATAAACCAGCAACTGACCAAGGAAAGAAGATAGTGGCTAGAAAAGGCGATGACACAACAAATCATCCCTCGAAGCAAGCTTAGCCAACTTATCAGCCAATTTATTCTGTTCTCGAACCGCATGATCGATGCAGACGGCCCATTGCCGCGTCAACAACTCCTCAATGTGTGGAAGCAAAGTGAAACGACCATGACCACAATTATCCTTCGAGTGACCATAAACTCCACATTCAAAGCATATTTGTTGCAATCCCTCATACTACAATTGTTGAATAAAATTATCGATACCGATACATGGATTTAGTGGCTTATTGAGATCTACCATAACTACAAGACGAGTAAATTTTTCTCGTTCCCCTACTTGCGTATTGTAATCCACCTTAACAACACGTCTGACAATCTAAGCAATACTTCTAAACAAGGATTTGCAATAATACCTATACGATAACCACGACAACTACACCCAAACCATAACCTTAGATGGATACCTCTCCGACGTAGAGAAATTTTGAGACCACAACTGAACAGTCAAATAATTCTTGTATATCGTCTATGGTCCATCTGTAAGCGCATCCGCATAATCGCGACTATCATCAAAGCGTACCAAAAAGTAATTGTATCCAAGTCAATCAATTGAAACTTTTCACGAGGTTTCCATAACGCATTCAACCTATTTAATAAAGCCCCATACCCGATAGTTCGACCAAGCAATCGCACAACTATAGCATTTCGCAAGCTTCTATCGATTTGCTCGTGTACCCGTTTCGAGAACTTAATTGTGGGATAAGCCCCTTCCTCTCTAACAATTCAATGCTCATCTAGCACCACTACATCATCGGTGTTTAAACTCTGCTCCCCATCAAACCAACCATCCTTGTTCAATCCTGATGTAGTTACCCGAGCATACGATGTCGGAGCAGCATCACTTCCATGAGATTCTATACCATCCATAGCCTGTGCTACATCATTCGGTTCACCCAAGCCGTGAACGTACACACCATCCATTGTTTGTAGGGGTGGCAATCAGGTGGGGAAAAACCAAAAACCGTGGGGATCCGAACCGACGGGGATGAGGAATAATCGAAATTTTCACCCACGGGGATGGGGATGGGGATGGGGGAAGTTTTATCCCCGAAGCTCAAATGAGGATGGGAATAGGGACGAGAATTGCTATATCCGAACCGTAGGGATAACTGAACCGTACCCGTGTGAATAACCGCGGGGATCCCCGATACCTTACATAATTTTAAAAATATATTTATAACTATTTACTTATATACCCTTAATATATATCTTAATAAAAAATTATATATGATAAGAAAATAAAAGAAAACCCTAACTATATATTATAATACCGTAATATTGATCTCTCTCACTTTCAAAGCTGCAAGAGCAAGAGACTCCACAACCATAAATTGAAAATGAAGCACTGCAAGCTTCTTGACAAGGTACTGGAAAAGCAAAATTATAGTTGCTTTTAGCCTAGATTTCAAATTCTTATTCACGTGGAAGGTAACCTTTATGTATATGCATACATTGAATTTGATTGGCCTATAATTCACCATTTAGAATTTATATAACAGTTCATCATCGAATATTTATAATATGTTAATCCTAATTATAAGAGTTTGTTGATATTGTTGTTCTTATAATCATTCATTCATATTTTTTTTAACTTTTTAATACCTCAAATTGCTCTCCAATTTGTTTATGATGCAATCATTTTAAATTACACGTTGAATTAGAATGTTTTTAATTTTTAATTATTGGTGTAGGTGAATTATGGATAAACAAGATAATATTGATTCAACAACAAATACTGCTAGTACTATTATTGAAAGTACTAGGAGTTTTCAAAGATCTACTACTAAATAAAAAAAAGATGGATCGACACTAATTGGACAAGAGATGTCAACACCAAATGATTCTAGTCTAATTGAACTGTAACCTCCTCGTCCCAGGCTAGACGACAGACCGGTCCGAGCAGGTTACACAGGAAAAATCGAAGCGAAACCCGTTAAGATTCCACTCCGATTAGCAACCCTAGAAAACTTTTCATTAATTATCTTGTCTAAATGTATCATTTAGTCCTATGTGTGAAAACGACAGCGGAAAGCGATGAGGAATACATCCAAACAGATATAAGTTAACTTTAAATTTACCAAGTAACACGTTAGTCCTTTTTGCATGCTTACGAAACCAATACCATACATAAACAATGCATATAAACTTAACAAGGAAGCATACAACCAACGAGACTAAAACACGACATCTGAGAACCTTTGAAGATGCTAAAAAGCCCAATTACAAGCCTGCGTTTCGAAACAGGCTTGCTCGTTTTGATATGCGGGCTCCAGTTTAAAAGTCAGACCAGGTCGTACCGATACGGTCCACCCCGTTCTGGTACGGGGGTCTCCAGTGTTGAAACGTTCCGGAACTCGTTCCGGAACAGGCACTTCCAGAGGCAAACCGTATCGAAACGCGTACCGAAACAGAAGCTCACAGTGTCAAATTGTATCAAAACGGCACCACCCCCATTCCGATACGAGTATCCCTGGAGCTACACCCGTTCCGAAACAACCACGAGCGTTTCGAAACGCCTGCACTCTTTGTGACTTTAAAACAGTTTTCTGCAACTCTAAACATTCCCAAACTTGTTCCAAAACCACAAGAATCATGAAACATCAATCATACACATAATCTAAAGGCATTTAAACCTACCACAAGCATGATCAAACATATAAACATGCATAACAAGGCCATTTCATTCAAAGGAGACATACATTCACATGAGCATTGTATAACAAGGTTTACATGCTTTCAAAACAACACATAAGCATTCATAAAACATGGTTTACAAATCCACAACATAAAAGCATTAACAAAAAGGAGTCTAACACATGCTCCTACAACACGTAGCATCCACATTGCTAACTACTACATTATTCCATAAAACCATACTTGAGCAACCACAAACGCGCTTGGACACCCTTTTCTTGCTCCTTGCTAACTCCACACTAATGATCTGCATTGCCGAAAACGAGAGCGTAAGCTAGAAGCTTAGTGATGAAGCTAAAAAAAACATCGACAATGCAGGGTTCAAGCATGGCATCCACGAAACATTCACAAGGCATACATATACACCAGCATAGCAACATAGCCAAACGTTACAAGAATGCATGAACATGGCATCTTACCTCATGTTATGCTAAACAAGGATATAACAAATACCTTACACAAAAACCACACATGAACAAGTATATTGGCAACTATATAGCTTACTCGGATATACGGATAACTTCCGTTGGGATTTTGGCCCCAACGTACTCAAACAACCATATTACCTTCCGGTGGGATTACACACATCACCGTTTTCACTTATGGATGTGATTACACTCATCATCACATACTAACATATTCCGGTGGAATGTTACCTCACCGTACTCCTCCTTGATGACTACACGTCACCAAGGCCACGCGCGAATTTGACTCTTACCGTGTGCACACTCATCCTAATGATCGATCATTTATACCCGATAATTATAACTAGTGCCAACATATTAAACAAGTCTCACCATGATTTCACAATCATGCAACACCACATATTAAACACCATTGTACAACATCAATATATATCAACATACATAACGAACACATACTACACAAGTCCACATTTATGCACATTAAACAGGAACTCATAAAGTCAAACAAGAGATTAAGCTACCAACTTAATCCCCACCTTAGATTGGCCTACCAAGCACAATCCAACACCTCAACCACACACTTGAACCAATTTAAAACCATTTTAAACAAACCACTCACCGGACACCCTTAAGCAAACCGAGAAAGTCGGTCAAGCCTCCAAATTTCCCGGAATCGAGCCCAAAGCTTCTCCAACGATTTCCGTTGATTCTAATCAATCAAAAACAACATATTACTCAACAATTCATCCACAAAACCACTGTCACAAATCAGATTACAACAAAAGACCATTTCTCTACATTTCCAAGCCAAAACTAACACAAAATCCCCATTTTCAGACTTGAACTTAACCCAGCAGAAACCCATCATTCTCAACACTCAAATCATCATTGAACATACTCAAAAACAAACCTCAAGCATCACCATATCATCAGCCCAACTCTCCTTCACAAAACTACCCCAAAAACCCAAGTTTTCAACCCTTTAAAACACCCACAAAAACCCATTTCGGGATTTTCACAAAACTTCACCAAATTAAGATATGATACACTTAAAGGTGAGATTATAACATATATTACCTTTAAAAATCAAAAGCTAAATGAAAAACCATTAAATCTCCCACATTTAACTTAAAATTTTGAAAACATGAACAACCCAAAAATGAAGCTTATGAAAATCTAAAGCCATGGAAACGTTTGGAAAGATGAGGAGAAGTCAAAAATGCAATTACCTTGATGAAAGCTCTTGAAATCGATGAAGAGATGAATGGAACAGTGATTTGGGGGTTTGGGAGGTTTTGGTTGTGGAATTTGGTTTGGAGAAGAGGAAGAAGATGACATTTCAAAAGGCACTTTTTGCTTATTTTACTTTTCCCATTTAGAAAATTATTCATTTGCCCTTAATGAAATTCAAGCTCTTTTTAATTAAAAACCAAAGCCCATTTTAATTTAAAACAAGCCCACGACTCGAACCCGATTCACACACTTAACATCCAACCTCGAAACCCGGGTGTTACATGAACCTTCCATAGAAGAAGCAAGCTCAGGAATTAAACGAGGTCGGAAATCAGATGTGTAGAATCACTTTAAAAGGAAAAAAATTGGTGAGAAGTGAAAGGCATTATGTCTTTATTGTCAAAAGAAACTTGATGGAGAGTCAAGAGATAGGACCACTCATCTACATAGCCATTACAAAATATGTCCATTAAGAAAAATTAAGGACATAAAACAAAGTTTCTTGGGAGCGAAAATAAAAGATAAATAGAAGACACTTGCAATTTGGGAGTATGATTAAGAACTTTTAAGAAAAGAGATTGCTTGTATGATTGCCTTCCATGAATACCCATTGACCATGATGGAGCATTATTGGTTTCGTAGAGTTATGAAAATAGCTTGTCCGTAGTTTTAGGAATATACTTGGAATACAACTAAAAGTGATATCTTCAAGGTTTATGAGAATGAAAAGAAAAAGATGATCAGTACACTTCAAAACAATGATAGTAAAATTGCTATCACCACTAATATGTGGACGTCAACGCACCAAAAGAAAGGATTTATGGCGATAACAACACATTTCATTGATGATTCATGGATTTTACGAAGTTGAATTATTAGGTAACTTTGTAACACCTAACCTTTTATTTTTGATTGAATTGGGTAGTTAAATTGTTAACTATATGATTATTTAATAACTACATTTATTACTTCAATTTTATTTTATTATATTTATTTTATTTTATTTTATTTTATTAGGTTCATGTATGTGCCATGTTCGCATACAACTGAAGTGATTTGTGATGTTCTTTCTGAAAACTTGATGGACTGGAATATTGATAATAAGATATCTGTATTGGCTTTAGATAATTGCTCAACAAATGATAAAATGATGAAGCTGATTTGTGGTAAGTTGACACCTAACTGTCTCTGGTTGGATGAAAAATTATTGCATGTACGTTGTTCTGCACATATTTTGAATTTGATAGTTAAGGATTGTTTGGAAATTATTAAAAGCTTTATTGAAAATGTTCGTGATAGTGTGACTTTTTGGATTGCTACCCCTATAAGAATTGAAAAGTTCCAAGAAACTGTTTGTCAGTTGAACATTTCTGTGACCACAAAGATTGCATTAGATTGTAGTACTAGGTGAAATTCAACTTACCATATGCTCAATGTTGCTCTTTCATATAAAGAAGTTTTCAAGCGTTTGAAAAAAAGAGATAATCTTTTTTTATCATGTCCATCTGATGAAGAATGGGAAACTGCTCAAATTATTTGTGATAAATTGAAAATCTTTTATGATGCTACTGAATTCTTCTCTAGGACTGATTATCCTACTATTAATCTTTTTCTTCCCAATATTTTTGATATCATGGTTAGTTTGAGGCAATGGACTACTTCTAGTTTTTCTTATGTTAGAGATATGACAGCAAGAATGGTTCAAAAATTTGACAAATATTGAACTGAAGTTAATCTTATCTTGAGCATAGCAACAATATTTGACCCTAGGTATAAGTTTAAGGTGTTGCAATATTATCTTCCACTTCTCCATGGTGAAATAGTGGCAAAGGTTGAGATGGCAAGAATTAAAACATATTGTTATTAATTAGTTGCTGTATATTCAAAATTGAGCACTAGTGAAGATTTTGAGAATGTCACTCAATCATCACCTACACCTCTTTGGGGAGGTGGTGAAATAACAAGCTTTGATGATTTTGTTGCTGCCTCTGAACTTTCTTTTAAAAATGTTGCGGTTGAATTTGATCAATACTTGGAGGAGCGTTTGTTGCCAAGAAAAGGTGAATTTGATTTGCTTGCATGGTGGAAAAATTGTCTTAAATATCCTATATTGCGATTGATAACTAGAGATATTTTTGCGATTCTTACTTCAACTGTAGCTTCAGAATCAACTTTTAGTACCGGCGGCAGAGTTATAAGTGATTCTCGTAGTAATCTTAACAATGATACAATAGAAGCATTGATGTGCATACAACGTTGGCTAGGAATTGAATTGAAAGGTACTGAATATACACAAAGTTATTTTTTAATTTGATATATTTAATAGTTATATATATGAAAATTTTAATACATGAATGCTCTATGCTTTTAGATTATGAATCGGTTAATGATTCATCGTTGTGGAACATTACTAGAGATATGGATGTGCATGCATGTGAGATAACTTTTCATTTTTTTACTTCTAATTTCTATTTAATTCATGTATTTTTTATGCCTATGAGTTTATGATATTTACTTTCGTATTATTTGATACATATAATATTTACTTTTGACATTATAGGTTGATGACAAGAAGAATCAAAGTAAGTCTACAAGAGCGTCATCAAATATCATATATTAGATCGATTTAGCTACAAAAGTGTTGAGAAAAACAACCCCCAATTTTAATATCCGAATCATGTTTGGGCTTGTCCAACATTCATATTTGGTGGATCTTTAAGATCACGTGTTGCCACTGTTACATCTCAAAGAAACTAAAATTGAAGTTTAGATATTTTCTTATTTAATATACATTGATTTTTTTAGATTGAAAATGGTTAAGATTGTACATATACATTGGGTGTTAGATGAATATTGACATTTGAAACTTTCATATTATAGGTAGAGACCAATTTGAGACAATCTGAAATATCTTACAAGTTTTAGGTGTTGCATTGATTTAAAAAATGTTTGTATATTTTTTAGGGATGAGGATTAACTAAAACCCGCGGGGATCCGTAAGGGATGGGTTTGGGGACTAAAAAATCCTCGAAACATATAACGAAAATTCCCCAAAATCGTATCCGCAAGTGTTGGGGACAAAATGGGTAATACAAAATCGTCCTCGCCCCGCCCCGTTGCCACCCCTAATTGTTTGTACTGCATCACCCTTTGATTTCTTTGGCGTACGTGGATCTACAAGTTCCAAAGGAGATCCATGCCTTTCATGTACCTGTGGAACGCCAACATGGTCCACCTCATCGGCCACTCAGCCGTCCTATTGTCGCAATACTAGTGATCGATGAAACCCTAGAGCCATCTTCAGGGTTTTCCATACTGCCGCTACTTTTGAATAGTTCTACTTTAAACAAGTTAAACGAGTTTTTCATCTTTAATATGAACCCTTAGATATACTGGAATTATGAAGTTTATTTTAAATAAAAAAAGATTTATAATATGTGATTGGGAGAGAGAAAAGATGAAGCAAAAGTTCATATTCTTCTCCATGGGTTCTAACGTGAGAAAGGGAAAAAATGGGTATGTTTCTTTCCTTACTTTTTCTTCAACTCCACTTGAAATTTGGCATGGTTTGTGAAATATGAAATTTATTTTTATCTTATTTTCTTTCATTTGAGCATAATATTGATGGGTTAAGTCTTCATTTTTCTTCCATAAAGGTGGATGGCAAGTTAGAGGAAAATGAGGGTAAGAATTCAAACTTTGTTCTTTAAATTTCTCATTATTTAGTTGGATTTTGGGTAAGTTTGTGAGATGAGAAATTGTTTATCTCATCATTCTCTACTAAATGGGTATATTTTTGAAGGCTTTTTGTTGAGTTTAAGTAATTCCTAAATTTCATGGAAAACCCTAGAGTGAGAAAGCATGTGACATGTTAAAGAAAATATAAACTGAGGGTGAATTGTGAAAGAAGATGGGTAATTGAGTTGGGCTTTTTATAAACCCTAAAATATTTCATAAATATTCTTAGGAGATCCTATTGTGGGTTTTTAAAGGATTGATTTTAAGAAGGAATCAAGTTTTGTTGGTTAGTTAAATTATTTTAGTGATCTTTATTAATCTTTTGGGAAAGTTAGTAATTGATTCTATCACTTGTTGGCTTAGTGAAAGAATTGGAGAAACTTCTATCACCAAGGGGAAGACAAAACTTGTAGGGAATTGGTCGATAGTTGCCCTTGGAGTTTATGCTTAAGGTCATTACATATCTGACTCATTTAATTTTTCAGGATCATAAATTAATTAGCTTGCTTGATTTTATAGTTTTGTTGGGTGTTTATGTGTTAAATATGATTTGAGGATTTAAGTAATGGTTTTAGTGTTAAAAGTAGGATTAAATGATCCTTGGATGCTTCAATATGACTTAGTAACTTTTGGTAACTATTAGAGCCTTGAGGGGGTGATTTGGGGTATGTTAGAGTGATTTTTGGGATTAAAAATAGTTATGGGATTAAGGTTTCAAAACCATATGAACAAGTTTCAATACCTTATGAATTTCTACGAAAAAATTGGATTCTAGAGCAAAGGGTTCGAAACATATGGGCAAAGGTTTCCATACCTTTAGAAAGGTTTCCAAACCTCTGGGCAAAGGTTTCCATTCCTTTGGGGAAAGGTTTCTAAACCTTTAGGAATGTTTTCATACCTTATGAAGGACGGTGTTGGGAATTTCTCTAAATGTTGAGAAATGTTTCGAATGGACATAGAAGCGATGTTTCATCGATTAATGGCTGATGACATGATTAAACCCTTGAATAAAATGTGTATTCTTAAAGGTGATGGTGTAGAAATGACTAGATATCTTCCATAATGTACTAAAGGCTTGATAGTAGGGCCTATGGGCCCTTATCCCATGATGCGGTGTATCAATGTTCAAAGAGCATTACTTATTTTATGAATGTTGTATAAAAGGAACCTGGATGCCCAAAAGTAACACTCGGTGGCTATGTGTTTCTGAGTGCTAGATATTTGTTACTCGATTGTTATGTGTTTTCGAGTGCCAAATATTCGTTACTCGATGGCTATATGTTTTTGAGCGCTAGATATTCGTTATTTGATGGTTATGTGTTTTCGAATACGAGACTCCCGCTGCTTGATGACTATGTGTTTCCAAGTATACGATGAACCTTACTCGATGGCTATGTGTTTTCGAGTATGTATTGTCCTATATTTGATGGATATATGTTTCCGAGTAGATGACCCCTGTTACTACCCGATGGCTATGTGTTTTCGGGTACGTAACTAACGGAAGGATCTGAGTTTGAGGTGGTTCCAGGTTTGACTACTATTATGTTAACACTTGTCACTTCCTTCGCTTTCATGCCTTATGCTCTATGCTTATCTTTGCATGCTTACTTTTATGAACACCATGAATCATTTTAGAGTAGACATGTACCACTGAGCTTTGTTAGCTCAGCGTGTGGATGTGTTGTTTTCCTGTGCGTAGGTTGACAGGTCACTCTCTTGAAAGAAGCACATCAACTAGAATTTTCCAGCACCGAATCAACATCGAGTACAATACTTTAATTTTAGTTGTAGGAAAATGTATCTATAGGACCTTAGTGTTCTTGGTCTGTAACTCTTTTATTACCTTATTTTGATATACGATGTTTAACTTGTACAAAGCTCCATCTATATTTTGTATTTGAAACTATAATGAGACTTTTATTTAAATGACTTGTTTTAAAGGTTGATTATGGCTAAACTTAGGTTTTAAATTTGAACAAAATTTCATAGGTTAGGTTTAGAGGTGTTACAAACATAATCATTTTACTATTTATAACATTGCTAAAAATAGAAGATAATAATTATAAATTATCCATTCATATCAACTCAATTATAGTGTTAAATCGGGTCAATGTTTGGCTCAGATCAAATTTGGGTAAATTAAAGGGTTAACTACTGGAATGATCACTTATATTTCCCCCAGTACAGAGTTAGTCACTGATTCTGAGAAATGACCAGTAAAGGTCACTTACGTTTTCGGGGCGTAAACTTTTGGTCACTTAGTCAGTTAGCCGTTTGTTGCCGTTAAACATTGACGGCTTGCTGACCTGGCATTGAAAAAAATAAGGGTAAACTACTGCAATGGCCACTAACTTTTATCCCATGTACATTTCTAGTCCCTGATTTTAAAAAATAAACATTATGGCCACTACTGGAAAAAAGTTTCTTTCTAATTTCACCCTTAATTTTTTAAAAATTCATTTTTAACCCTAAAACTTTTAAATCAATTAGTACAATAATATTATAAAGGCTTAAATGAAAAATAAGTGCCCAAAGTATACCCTTTTTGAATTTTGGTGCCCAAAGTATTTTTTTTGTAAAAGTAGGTGCCCAAAGTTTTAAAAGTTAGACTTTTAGGTGCATGGCCGTTAATGGGTGTTAAAAAATATATTTAACCAATCAATGCTTGATATGTGGCACTAATTTGATTTTTTTTAATTTTTTTAAAGAAAAACACCCAAAAATTTAAAATTCTTATAAAATCCTGAAATTTTGAAAATTTCACAAAACAGTCCCCAAATCCCTAAAATTACCCAAATCCAAACCCCCAAATTTTGAAACTTGGGCACCTATTTTTACAAAAAATACTTTGGGCACTTAAAATTCATAATGGGTATACTTTGGGCACCTATTTTTCATTTAAGCCTTCATAATATTATTGTACTAATTGATTGTAAAGTTTTAGGGTTGAAAAATGAACTTTTAAAATTTCAAGGGTGAAATTAGAAAGAAACATTTTCAGTAGTGACCATAATGTTTATTTTTTAAAATCGGGGGACCATAAATGCAAATGGGATAAACATTAGTGGCCATTGTAGTAGTTTACCCTTATTTTTTCATTTCCAGGTCAACAAGCTATCAACGTTTAACGTCAACAAACGGCTGAGTGACCAAAAGTTTACGCCCCGAAAACGTAAGTGACCTTACTGGTCGTTTTTCAGAATCAGTGACCAACTTTGTACTGGGGGAAACATAAGTGACCATTCTAGTAGTTAACCCTAAATTAAATTCTAGTTACTTTTCAGTACTAATTGCTTTCGGTTCGAGTTTATTTCGATTTGGGTCAAATTTTATACATGTTAATATCGATCCAACAAAAAATTCGGGTCGAGTTTGGTTCAATTCGGTTTGTTTCAAGTTTCAAATCAAGTTTAAACCATCATATCTAGCTTAATATCAGACTCTGAATTAGGTTAATCGATTCAGGTAATCATGTTCGAATCAAATTTGTCATGTCTAGATAAATTGAATGTTTTATTTTAGGCATAAGGGTATCATAAGATCTTGAATTTTTGTAAAAAAACAATTAAGCTCGTGAACTTTTTTGCACCCAATTAAACTCTTATACCGGGGAATTTTCATTAATTCACACCTCTGACAAGCATTGGCTGTTAAATCTAACAGTTTTTTATCAGTTGGAGTAATGTTTCGTGTTACAGTGTTATCACTTGGTATTTTCATAAATTTTATTTTTTAAAAAATTCATTAAAAGTTCTAAAAATTTTAAAAAACTTATAAGAATTATAAAAAATAATTTTTTAAAAAAATCTACAAATGCTACATGACAGAATTGTAGTGTGTCATGTGGTAGTAATATCACACACAAAAAACCCATCAATGGTCATAATTGGACAAAAAAACACTTAATTGATTAAGTTTGTTGTTTCAAGAACTTTATTAGATGCAAAAAAAGATCAAGAGTCTATTTGATTTTTTAAAAAAAAATTGAGGGTTCCTTCAGGCCCCATGTATTTTATTTACTTTAAGTATGAAAAAAATCATGTTAATATTCACATTATTTTTAGTGTAACTATACTATAACTATGATTTGATTTCCCTTGGTAACAGTGGCGAAGGGCTGTTGGGGCTCAAAGGGACCCCGACCGTTGCTGTAAAATTTGTTTTATCCTCGGATTATAACCCTCGTGTATATGAACTTCTGTTATAAATTTATTTTCTCCTAGGATTAAAAACAGTGCGCGTATATATATATATATATATATATATATATATATATATATATATAGGGATAGGATTAAATTACACTGTGTAAAACTCTCTAAGTTTTACACGTTTTTTGGATTGTTGGATGAGTGAAACGGATGGATGAGATTAACAGTAAAATATGTGAAGATTATCACTTGGGAATTAAAAACACGGAGTTAATCTCAACCATCCATTTCCCTCATCCAACGATCCAAAAAACGTGTAAAACTTAGAGAGTTTTACACAGTGTAAGTTGATCCTAACCGATATATATATATATATATATAGCGCTTTAGTTTTATGGTATAGAGAGTTAGTTTAGGCTATAGGGTTTAGGAGTTTAGGTGTAGGTGGTTAGAATTTAGAGATAGTTGTTTCAATTTAAGGTTTAGGGTTATAATTTAAGGTTTATAGGTTAAAACCTAAATCCTCACCATATTACCCTAAAAACTAAACTCTAACCTATAAACCTTAAATTATAACCCTAAACCTTAAATTGAAACAACTATCCCTAAATTCTAAACCCTACATCTAAACCCCTAAACCATATACCCTAAATTAACTCTTTATACCCTAAAATTAAGGCGCTTGTGAAAACTTTCAGTTTTCGCCGCCGGTGTATAGGATATTAATTCACACACACACACACACACACACATATATATATATATATATATATATATATATATATATATATAAATAATAATAATAATAATAATAAATAGAATAAAAATTTCGAATCATGCTTTCAACTCTATTGTTCATTCTTCGAGTAAAATTAAGCATATGTTAGAGGTTTGAGTAAGGTAAATAATTAAATAATATTATATTTATTATTTCTTTTAATTTGAGTTGTTTGATTTAATATTTTAATTTTAGTATTTGTTTAGTCAATCTAACTATTGCTTAAGTTGAATTAAAAAAACAAAATCATAAATCTAATTCTTGTTTAAAAATTGGTTTTTAATTTCTTATCAATCTTAAAACTTTAGTTTTTTACTAACAATGGTTGAGTGCAATGACAAGACACATTGCTCTCTTAAAGAGAGAGTTTGTGTTCGAACTTTAGAGATGACATTGATAGGAGGGAGAGCCACGAATCTCAAATATAGACCATAAAATAGACATGTAATTTAGGGCTAAAGATTAGAATTTAATTTTTTTAGTGTTTTTTAGTGTTGAGGCATAGAAAGAGGCACCGAAATGGGGCAAAGGATTTTTGTCATAACATGGAGGATAAACATTTTAAAAGGATAAAATACACAGATCATCACTCAACTATCTTCTCACTTTTATTTTGGTCGCTTAACTTTCAAACTTTTCAATTTAATAACCGAACTTTCGGATTGCTCCTGCTCTGGTCACTCTGAATTATTTTATTATTATTTTTGGTATGATATGGCATTTTTATTATTATTTAATGTAAAAATAATTTAAAATAAAAAATAAAAAGTTAAAGCAAACTGTTCGCCGGCCATTGTTCATCGTCGTCGGACGTCACCGTCGACGATCGTAGATGATGGTCGTTCGGTCACAGATTTCATCGGTCGCTTTATCTCGGCCTCATGAGTCTGAATCCGACCTTCATTTTGTTGGAAAGTGCTTTCCATAAAAAGAAGATCGAAATTGAGAAAATCGAAACATTTAAATCGACATTCGTGAGTTTCATGACATTTTCCGGTGGAATAACCACCGAATTCGAACTCAGTTGTTAGAATATAAATGTGTGAACCCACACAATAAAAAGAAAAAAGAGATTAGATAACTTTAAAGAACTTCTTTATTTTCCACACTTCCATCCTATATCACCACAAGTATTTATATGATGAAAATACATACGTAACATAACAAACATTAATTCTAATTAATTAAACTTAATTAATACTAAATGTTTATAAACTACAAATTTATGTTTAATTAAGTAAACTGACATGCATTAATAAACTTATTAAAAACAAGTTTAACTTCTAACATCCCCCTTAAACTTGATTTTTATCAACTCTTAGCAATTTTCGAAACTTGCAGAATAAGTCACACTTAAGGGGCTTGGTGAAAATATTTACAACTTGGTCAAGCGAACTTACGTAATTCAGTTTTACTTCTTTCTTTTCAACACATTCACGAAAAAAGTGATATCGTGTGTCAATATGTTTGCTTCGATCATGGAACACTAGATTCTTTGTAAGAGCTTGAGCAGACTCTTTATCAATAAAAATCTCCGTAGCTTTTTCTTCTGAGAGTTTAATTTCAACCAACAATCTTCGTAGCCAAACATCATGACAAGCACAAGATGTAGCAGCAACATACTCAGCTTCGAAGCTAGAAAGCATGACAATTGGTTGCTTCTTAGAACTCCACGAGACAATTGTATCTCCCATGAAAAATACATATCTGATTGTGTTTTTTCTATCATCTTTATCTCCTCCAAAATCACCATCACAATATCTCACAAGCTTGAATGTATTTGATGATCTATAAAACAAGCCATAATTAAGATTACATTTGAGATAACGAAGAATTTTTTTTGCCGTCAATAAATGGGAGATAAGGGATTTTCCATGAAACGACAAACAAGTCCAACAATAAAAAGAATATCAGGTCTTGTAGAGGTTAGGTACCTTAAGCTCCCCATGAGACTTTTGTACATCGCATGATCTACTTTCTTTCCTTCATTAATTTTGGAAAGCTTCATTGCACATTCCATCGGGGTGTTCACAAGTTTACACCCAAGCATGTTGAATTTCTCAAGCACCTTCTTGCAATAATTTTCTTGAGAAATAAAAATTCGAATATCAGTCTGCATCACGTCAAGACCCAAGTAATAGGACATAAGCCCTAAGTCAGTTATTTCAAATTCTTTTGACACACTCCTTTTGAAATCTTCAATCATTGTTAGGTTGTTCCTTAAGAAGATGAGATCATATACATAGAGACAAACAAGCAAAATATCTTGTTTTTGGATTTTTAACATAAAATGCATACTCATAAGTGCACCTTTTAAATCAACTATCATGAAAATACTTATCAATTCGGTTATTCCATGCTCTCACTGCTTGCTTTAGGCCATACAAAGCCTTCTTCAACTTCAAGATTTTCTCTTCTTGTCCTTCAATGACAAAACTTTCTGGTTGTTCAACATAAATTTTTTCTTCAAGGAAGCCATTGAGAAAAGTTGACTTCACATCAAGATGGTGAATCTTCCACTTGATCTGAGCAGCAATAGAAATTAGCAATCTAATTATTTCCATACGAGCAACAAGAGCGAATACCTCATCATAATCTACTCCTTGCTTCTGCGTGTAGTCTTTTGCATCAAGCCTTGCCTTATACCTTTGTACTTCTCCAGTAGCAAATTTCTTTGTTTTAAAGATCTACTTTACACTGATAGGTTTGTAACCTTCAGGTAAGATAGATAACTGCCATGTTTCATTCTTTTCGATAGCATTAATTTCTTCCTCCATAGCTCGTCGCCATTTCTCCTCTTTCACAGCTTCTTTGAAATCGAACGGTTCATTGTCTGCAAATAAACAAAAAAGTGAAGGGTTGTCATTATTTTATAAATAATAATCATTGTACCTTTCTAGCAATCTCCTCTTTCTTGTTGATCTTCGAACTACTGGAACAACTTCTCCTGCATTTAGATATACTTCATGATTCTCTGTTAAATCTTGTGTTGGTTGTGGTAGTGGATGGCTTTCCATCTCATCATCTTCAGTGTCAAAGTATGGAAAGAAGTCATACAAGTCTTCTTTAGGGGCATTCCAATCCCAAGTATTTCGTTTATCAAACTCCACATCTCTACTAATGACCACTTTCCTTATATCTGGCTGGAACAACTTATATCCTCTCGAGTTTGAGTCATAACCAATAAAAACATATCTTCTTCTTTTATCATCAAGCTTGGTTCTTTCTTATTCAATAACCTAAGCATAGGCAAGACTCCTAAAGACTCGCAAATGAGAAACACTAGGCCTCCTTCCAATTCAAGCTTCTTGAGGCGTTTTATTCATCAAGCTCTTGGTGGGACACTTGTTATCAAGATAAACAGCACAAGAAACAACTTCTGCCCAAAACTCATTATTTGTTTACTTTTTAGCATTCTTCTAGCCATATTGAGAATTGTTCTATTATTCCTCTCCGCCACACTATTTGTTGTGGAGTTCTAGGAACTAGTAAAGGACGATAAATTCTATAATTCTGACAAAACACGTTAAATTCTTTTGAAGTGAATTCGCCTTCTCTATCAGTTCTCAAAGCTTTGATCATATAAACACTTTGATTCTCCTCATTATCATGAAGCTTTTAAATTTCTCAAAAGCTTTAGATTTATTTTTAAGAAAATATACCCATGACTTCCTGCTAAAATCATTAGTAAAAAGTAAGAAATAATTACTTTTACCAAGAGAGGATGGCTTGATAGGTCCACATAGATCTGCATGTACATATTGGAGTGACATCGTTGCTCTAGAAGATGACTACTTTAGAAAGCTCTTTCTTGCATGCTTTCCAAGGACACAAGCTTCACCTACTTGCTCCAAATGATTGATAGGGGAAGACTTTTCACCATCTTTTTTTTCTCCAAGATCTTTAAGACCACCAAAATTTAAATGCCCATATCTCATATGTCAGAGCCAAGATGAATCTTTTACACACGCCTTCAAACAAATGGATGTGTCTACTTTAATATTCAACAAGAACATTTGATTTCTTGTCATGACAACTCTTGCTATAGGTCTGGCATTTTCGTCACTTAGAGTAAGACTGTGATTTTTCATTTGAATCTCATAGCCTTTTTCTAAGAGTTGTCCCAAACTTAAAATATTATATTTTAATTTTGGAACATAGTATATGTCAGTGATAAGTTTTCGATCACCATTTTTTAGAGAAATTAAAACAATAACTTTGCCTTTAATTTCAATCTTGGAAGAATCTCCAAATGTGATTTCACCAGAATACTCTTTCAATGTAATAAATTTTTCCTTATCGCCACACATATGATTATTAGCACCAGTATCAAGGTACAAATAGTCATCATCTTGATTCTCCTTCTTTAGAGCTAACAACAATGTAGCCTCATCGGTGTTTTTTTGTCCCCACCAGGTTTTCCTTTTCATCGGTTTCTTTATTCATTTCCCAGCATTCTGAAGCGTAGTGGCCAAATTTTTGACAATTGTAACATTGTACATGGGATTTGTCATATCTTTTGTTCTCATTATTGCCTCTTCCATGTCCATGACCTCTTGATGAGTTTTGACCTTTTTCATTATTCTGGAATGAATTTCAACCACCTCTTATTCCTTTTTCGCGTCCTCTACTTCGTCCATGTCCTCTTCCAGGGCCTTTTGGACCAGTTACACCTTGTTCACTTGCTTCTCCCTTGGATCGAAGGGAAAGCCTCGCTTGCAACACATGCTCTATAGAGTCAGTTTTGCTTTGCTTTAACCTCTCCTCATGAGCTTGCAGTGAACCACTTAATTGATCAACAAACATAGTTTCCAAGTCCTTTTGGACCAGTTACACCTTGTTCACTTGCTTCTCCCTTGGATCGAAGGGAAATCCTCGTTTACAACACATGCTCTATAGAGTTAGTTTTGCTTCGATTTAACCTCTCCTCATGAGCTTGTAGTGAACCACTTAATTGATCAACGTGCATAGTTTCCAAGTCCTTGTATTCTTCAATAGCAACAACAATATGCTTAAATTTTGGATTTAAAGAGCGAAGAATCTTTTCAATTACTCAAACCTCGAGTATCTCTTCGTCATTCCTAACTGGTTAACAACAACTTGCACTCTAGAGAAGTAATCAAATATGGTCTCTAATTCACTCATTCGAAGTGCTTCAAATTCACTTCTTAATGTTTGGAGACAAATCTTCTTCACTTTCTCTACTCCTTTAAAGGACTTCCTTTGACGTTGTTGCATTGGCTACCTTTTTAAAGGTCGAGTCATCCAAATATTGATGGATTATTAGAAGAGCGTGTTGGTTCTTCTTTCGATTCTTTTCTAGAGCATCTTTTTGACCTTGATTCAAGGTCGTTTCATCTTCAGGCACCTCGTACCCGCTAAAAACAATCTTCCAAACACCTTGTGATCCAAGAATTGCTTTTACACGAATAGACCAACTATCATAGTTGTCTTTCGTAAGAAGAAGGTAATAGAATGGGAGAGAGCGGTTCTCCATTACTAGCTCTGATACCACTTTATTGAAAAATAAATGTGTTAACTCATACAATAAAAAGAAAAGGGGGATTAGATAACTTTAAAGGACTTTTTTTATTTTCCATACTTACATCCTATATCACCACAAATATTTATAGGATAGAAATACATACATAACATAATAAACATTAATTCTAATTAATTAAACTACTAAACGTTTGTAAACTACAAATTTATGTTTAATTAAGTAAACTGGCATGCATTAATAACCTTATTAAAAAAAGTTTAACTTCTAACATCAGCGTGTTAAAGCGAGTCTCCCGGTGTAATTTGGGGTCAAACAGCCGCCAGTTTCGAAGGCCGATGGTTACGACAAGCGGCGGTGATTATTTTAAATATTTTTAAATATAATAATAATAATAATAAAATATATTATTATATTATTTATTTTAAATCATTTTTATATTTAATAATATTAAACAATTGAAAATAATAATAAAATATTTGAGAGTGACCAAAAACATTCAATGTATAAAGTTTAGTTATTAAATTAAAAAGTTTGAAAGTTGAGTGTTCAAAATAGGAGTGAGAAGATAGTTGAGTGATGATATATGTATTTTACCCCATTTTAAAAATATATTAATGAAGTCTACGATCAACTGTCTTACAAATTACAATCATACTTCAAAATTTTCTTTCAAAATAATAGTACTCTCAATATGAATTAACAACTTCAAAAACATATGAAAATATATTATTCACTCAAATACAACAAGGCATTAGATCACGATATGTCAGATGATAATTATAAACTTTAAAAATATAAATTACACACATTATCATGTAACTTTTAAAAAATAAACTAATTCTATGATCACTGATGTTTCTGTACAAAAATCATCACAATGTTTGGAAAATTATGTTACGGTCACTTACGTTATTGTTTATCTTTAAAATGATCATTAATGTTATCGTTTATTACAAAACAGTCACTTTTTCGTTAGATCATATGGCACATTAAAAAGATTATTATCTAATTCACCCTAAACTATTCGAAAATATCAATTTGATCTTCTAACAATTTTTTAACAATAATAAAAACTTTAAAATACCTAAAAATAAAAATTCTTTAAAATAAAAGAAATTATATACTATTTGAAACGTAAAATAAAAAAAAACAAAAAGTTTATAAATTTTGGAAAATCTAAAAAAAAAATTAACATTTTTTAAAAGAATTATTTTTTTGTTTAACAATTTTTTTTTTAAAAAAAACTTTATCTTCTATGATTTTCAAGCATTATCCACTTTTTTCATGTATGATGTATCCAAGTCTAGGTCATGGAGGGGACGACATCATTTTTTCTTCTTATAGTCTAATAAGACATAAACAAACTCAAAAATCAAATAAATTAAAATTTAAGGGTCTAAATACATAAAAAACAATATTAAATTTTTAGTAAAAATAAATTTGGGGGCACTGCCTCGAAGAGCCCACGTCCCTCCGTCCCTAGGCTTCGGTCGTTGCGTGGTCATGCATGTGGGCGCATGCCATTGCATTTCTCGAGAGTTTTGATGGATTCGGATCCGTGTATCCAAATCAAGTCCAGTAGAGTTTATAATGGGGCTAAAAATGATAAAAGAGTTCCATGTTAAAGATATACTAGTATAAGAAAGGTTTTTACTATTGGTGGGTGGTTGATGTGCGATTGAATTTTACAAGTATATCATGAGATTTTTCATTCGATTTGGTGAGGTCTAGAACTGAAGGAATGGTGGCAGTGTTGGTGTGTATATTTGCACTGGTTTTCTATTTAAAATCAGTTTGGAGTTGAATTGTTTAGCGGTATATCTTTCATTATTTGCATTTTGGAGCCCGTGGCTAGCGAGTATAAAAAAGGTGTTCAGTGATAAATAATGGACCTTATTTTATATGTTATGATGCGAGCTTTTTATGATATAAGGCGGTTAAAGGTGAGGAAAAACAGAAAGAGAAGGCTAAACTTATTTGTTGAGCCTGACTGAATTCAATAATCATTTATCTTTTGTGTCCGTGAAAATGACAAGAAATCTTTGATGACCTTAATCCTGGAGATATCATTTGCTTTGGTACAACTCATGTATTTCATCGAATTCGCAAGTCGGAGCTTCTTGTTTATAGTTTATACCACCATGCTATGTGCCGACAGTTCGATGACCTTTTGGCATCTTGATCTTGTTTATAACTATAGCATGGAGCTAGACGTAAGAGAAACCCCCTTGGGCTTGGAAGTGTCGTTTCCTTACCCTTTTGGTTTGTATATTCGTATGACTTGTGATGTTATACATGGATGGATCGAGGGGCTGGGAAGCGACTGTTCCCCTGAAAATTTGAAATTTATATATGATTTAAATTTTTTTATGTATTTTCTATAGAAAATATATTTTCACCCATAAAATTTTATAAGTTCGTCTCCTTAAAATTTTATAGGTTCGTATCCCTAACATAAAATCATGTGTTCGTCTCTAAATTTAGAATTGACCATGATGTATGTACCAGCCTCAAAATAGGGTTGGAGTTATATTAATAGAGTATAGAGTATACTCAGCTAACAAACCGATGTTGTTAAAGTTAGTTGGGTTGTTAGTGATGTGGGCCATTGTTTGTTAGTATGGACCAGTGTTTGTTAGACTTAAACATTGGGCTATAAATATTAAGTGTAATGGGCCGTTTGTAATCAAATTGGATTGAATTCTATTTTGTAAAAATTAATTTCATTTTCCTTTCTGTTTGGTTAGTTTCGTTTACTTTCTATTTTCCCTTTTTTCTATTTTCCATTCATTGACAAACCCTAGCCACCATCTTTTCAATACTCTTTCTTCATCCTTATCGTGCACCATTGTTTTCGGTGACCAGAATCTTACATGGTATCAGAGCCTCTGATTTTTTCGGTATAGTTGTCGATTATCATGTGGCGATCGAGTTTTGAGCCTCTGCGTCTCTATCTGTGTTCGTGAAACTGAAATCACAGTTCTGTTGGAGTTCTGGTGTGTCAATTAGTGCTTTCTCTCTCTGTCAAGGCATCTCTGAGGTTGTTTTCTTACAGACATGTGATGCAAGAGTCGTGATCGGATTACCGATTCGTATTCTCGATCTCTGTCATCTTCTCTCCGTTGATGCTTGCGATGTTTCTCAATCTACTATGGTGAGATCGTTCCTTCTCAGTTATTTTCGCAATTGAATCTGGATCTAGATTGTTGTTTGCTCTTCTGTTTTTGTTATGACTACTCTGATTGTTGTCGATTCAACTTTGTTTGTTTGAATGAGCTCTGGTTTATCGCTTTCTTCTGTCATTTGATTGCGGTGTTGCCTGCCTGCCTTTGTTTGCGGTGTTGAGATCTTTTGTTGTTTGGTTCGATCTGTTTCTGTCTTGAGGATAATTCTGGTAATCTGTTGTATAATATGGCTGATGATGATGTAATTGCCTTTGATAATCCTGCTCAATCTACTCCTGATAATGTATCTGATTTGCCTGTTGGAAATGGTAATCACACTGACATTGATGGTAATCCTCGATCTAGTACAAACAATGTGTGTTATGGAAATACCACTAGTTTAAGAAATATTGCTATGACTAAGTTGTTTTCAACTAAAAAGATCAATGTGACTCTAGATGATCACAATGATCTCCTTTGGCATCAGCAAGTCTACCTCACTATTAAAACACATCGTTTACTTAGGTTCATTGATTCTAATGTGGAACCACCAGTTAAGTACATTACTGTTAATGGAACTGTGTGCATTAATCCTGACTTTGAAGTTTTTGAGGAACAAGATGGTACTTTGGCCACTTGGTTACTATCAAATGTTAGTGAGAATGTGTTGCCTAATCTGATTGGTTTAAGTACTGCTTCTCACATTTGGAACACTTTACATAGGCTATATAACAGCAAGACAACTTCTAGGCTAATGTCCTATAGACGTATGCTTCATAATCAAAAGAAAGGGGGACTTAAGTATGCATGAATTTTTAATGAAAATCAAGTCTATCTATGACAATTTGGCTAATTGTGGTGAGAAGATTTCAAAACATGAGCATGTCACTGCTGTTTTAAATGGTTTGCCCTCAGAGTATGACCCTGTTATAACTGTCATTGCTTCTAGTCCATCTGCCTCTGATTTAACCTTTGTTAGTACTGTTCTGCTTGATGCTGATGTTAGACAAACAAATCTGATGAGTACTGTTAGTAATCCTGTCAATGCCTCTGCTCATCTTGTTACTCAGTCCTCTAGTTCTAATTCTGCTAATGCCTCTGCTCATCTTGTACCTCAACATTCTGTTAATACTGTTTCCCAGACATCCACTACACCTTCTCTTTCACCTGGTCTTCAAACTCCATCTCTTGCATCTTCACAACATACCTTTAACACCCTGCCCTCTCAATACACTACTCATACTCTTCCCACTGGTAATCAAATTCCTGGTAGTCATGTTCCTCAATATGTCACTGATTTTGCCTCAGCTCAGTTCTCTGTTACTCAGAATGATCAATCTGGTTATGGTTATGGTAGAGGCAGAGGTAGGGGCATAAATTTCAATAATAGGCATCAGTGTCAAATCTGTGGTAAGCTTGGTCATCTGGCTGATAGGTGTTATTATAGGTTTGATATGCATCCGAGATATCCTGACTCCAAACCCAGTTTTGCACCTAGATCTTATGTTCCTTCTCAAGCTAATATTACTACTCTACATCCTTCTAATCTTCTCTATAGTCCTTTGTGTTACACTCCCACCAGTTCTGTTCTACCTCGTACATCTGGGATAAGTTATTCTCCTATTCATGTTCAGTCCTCTGTTCTGACAACACCTAGACCTGTGTTGTCCACTTCTTCTGTTGTTCACAATGCTCAAGTTGTTCAGTCTGCTCCTTCCTCTGTTCATGTTCAGCCTGCTCAAGTTATTCATAATCTTTCCTCTGCTCCTGACCAAGTTGTGCATTCTTCTCCTATATTTGTTCATGCTCAGTCTCAGTATCCAGTTTCTTCAGTTCAGTTTAATCCTCAAGTTCATTTGGCCACAACAGAGGTCACAGATGACAACACTTAGTTTCCAAATTCTGGTGCTACACACCATCTCACCAATGACATCAGTAACCTTCGGACTACATCTGTTTACCCTAGTACATGTAGTGTTCAGGTTGGCAATGGGAAAGCTTTTCCTATCCAATGTTCTGGTCAATCTTCTTTTTTGAGTAAGACTAGGAATTTTTGTTTGCAAAATTTATTATTTGTGCCTTCCATTACAAAGAACTTATTATCCGTGTCTAAGTTTACATAGGATAATCAAGTTTACCTTGAATTCTATCCTAGTCACTACTTGGTAAGAGACTTGAAGACCAGGCAAGTTTTACTTACTGGCTCAGAAAATGGTGGATTATACAAGTTGGACATCAAGTGTAATGGTTCTGGTTTACCTGTTTTAGGGCTTTTGAATAAGGATGTTGCTCCTAGAGATGCTTATATGTCTATCTTGCCTGCTTCTAGTGTGCCTGATGTTTCTTTTTCTTCTAATTCTGCTTGTCATTTGGTTGTTAACAAGTCTATGCCTGTAGAAGTGTGGCATAACAGACTTGGTCATCCTTCTTTAAAGGTTTTACTTAGGGCTTTAGCTGGCTGTAATATTGCTGTTTAATCTAATAAAATGGTTTCTACTGATTTGCTTTGTTCTGCATGTCATTTGGGCAAGTCTCATAAGCTGCCTTTCTCTAGTTCTAATACTGTTTGCTCTAATCCCTTGGATCTTGTTGTTGCTGATGTATGAGGTCCTGCACCTGTCTTGTCTAATGGTTTTAAATATTATGTTACTTTTACATATGCTTATTCTCGTTTTACTTGAATTTATTTTTTAAAATTTAAGTCTCAAGTTAAGGATATTTTTGTTCAATTTTATCTTGCAGCAGAAAGGCAGTTGGGAACTAAGCTCAAAACCCTACAGACTGATGGGGGTGGAGAGTTTATAGCTCTTCAGTCATATCTCAAGACTCAAGGTATTGCTCACAGAATGTCATGTCCACACACATATGAGCAGAATGGTTTGCTTGAGAGGAGGCATCGTCAAATTGTAGAAGTTGGGTTAACTATGCTAGCTCAGGCTGTAATGCCACAGAAGTTCTGGAATGATGCTTTCTCCAGTGCAATTTTCCTCATTAATCGATTACCTACACCTGTGCTTTCAGGTAATATCTTCCCTTATGAGTTTCTGTTTAAAAGACAACCTGATTATTCTTTTCTGCGTACTTTTGGTTGCCTATGTTTTCCCCTGTTGCGTCCTTATAATACACATAAAGTTGCAATTCAGGCCAGTGTCTTGTGTGTTTCTTGGCTACTTCTCCATGCATAAGGGTTATAGGTGTTTAGCTCCATGTGGGCGTGTGTACATTTCTAGACATGTGAAATTTGATGAGTCTGCTTTTCCTTTTTCTACTAAATCCAAAGAATCTAAAGTGTTCAAGTCTGATCAACTTGTTACTAAAATGAATTTTGACCTTTTCTCTAGTTGTTCTCCTATCTCTGGTTGTGGTGAAGTCTCAGTTTTATCCCATGTACCTAATCAGACTCAGTCTGAGATTTTACTTCAGTCTTCCCCTATTTTGAGTCAACCATTGCCCTCATCTACTGTAAAGCCCTCACCCTCTCATGTCCCTCTAAATTCATGTCATGTTTCTCCAGTTCCACCCACAGTTGTCTTACCCTCTTCTCAAGTGTCTCATCATCTTCCTTGCTCTTCACTACAACATGTATCCACACATTTGTCTCCTTCTTTACATCATTCACCTCCCTCTCCCACTAGTCACCCGTCAACTTCATTACATCATACATCTTCATCTTTCACTACTCCTCAATCATCTCCTGTATCTTCCCCTACTCATTAGACATCTTCACTACATCATTCACCTTTACCTCCTCTACATCATTCACCTCTATCTTCACTACATCATTCACCTTCACCTTCATCTCTATTACATCATTCACCTCCATCACCATTACATCATTCACCTTCAACTTCATCTCCTTTACATCATTCACCTCCATCACCATTACATCATTCACCTCCACCTTCCATTGCTCATGCCATTCTCATCCACTTATCTTCATCCTCCACTTTTCCTACTTCCACAATGGTTCCAAGGTCTGCTGTGGTTAATTCCCATTCCATGGTGACACAAGGGAAAGCTGGCATTTTTAAACCGAAAGCTTTTTTTCTTGAGGGCTCCACATCTGAACCAGCAACTGTTTATGAGGCCTTACAACATCCTGCCTGGAGAGATGCAATCTTTGTTGAGTTTAATCCCTTGATGACAAATGGTACTTGGGATTTGCAGCCCTTACCATCCACTCGTTGACCTGTTGGGTGCAAGTGGTTGTTTAAAGTTAAGTACAAACCTGATGGCACTGTGGATAGGTTCAAAGCAAGGCTAGTTGCCAAGGGCTACAGTCAGACTATTGGCAGTGACTTTAGAGAGACCTTTAGTCCTGTTGTGCGTGCTGCTACTATTCGCACTGTTTTGGCTACTGCAGTTCTTGAAAAATGGGTCATTAGGCAGATTGACATCAACAATGCTTTCCTTAATGGAGCTTGTGTGTCGTCTGAAGAAGGCTTTATATGGGCTTAAACATGCTCCTAGAGCCTGGTATACAACACTCAAGAAGTTTCTTGTTGATAAGCTACAGTTTGTCACATCAAAAGCTGACTCCTCACTATTCATCAATGTTGATTCAACAGATGATAGGTTACTGTTGATGGTTTATGTAGATGATATAGTCATCACTGGGACTAAAGGAGCTGCAATCGATATGGTTTTGCAGCAAATTGAGTCTGAGTTCAAGCTTAAGAACTTGGGAGATCTTGAGTTTTTTCTGGGCATGGAGGTCCAAAATTCTTCTGATGGCTTGACTCTGAATCAGAAGAAGTATGTTTCTGATCTTCTTGAAAAGGCTAATATGCATGACTGCAATATGAACCCTACCCCCATGATTGTATCTCCAAAGTTATGTGCTGGTGATGGTCTTCTTTTTTCCGATATTCATCTTTATCGAAGCATAGTTGGAGGTCTTCAGTATGTGTGTTTAACAAGACTTGATATTACCTTTGCTGTCAACAAAGTTAGTCATTACATGAACTGTCCTACTGATACTCACTGGCGAGCTGTCAAGCGTATCCTTAGATATCTCAAGGGTACAATTGATTTTGGGCTTACGTATACATCCACTGGTACTTTTGATCCGGTCTGCTATTCTGATGCAGATTGGGCTACCTCTGTTGAAGACAGAAGCTCTACCACTGATTATTGCATATATCTTGGTACTAATCCAGTTGCTTGGTCTTCGAAAAAGCAAAGTGTAGTATCACGTTCATCTTCTAAAGCTGAGTATCGAAGTATTGCAAACTTTGTTTCTGAAATAGTTTGGCTTGAGCAGTTGCTGCGTGAAATAGGTGTGCATTTAATTCGACATCCAACTGTGTGGTGTGATAACCCTTCAGCTGTCTCCATGGCAGCAAATCCTACACATCATGCTCGTGTCAAACATGTTGAGATTGACATTCATTTTGTCAGAGAAAAGGTCCTTGCTAATCAACTGCTAGTAAATTTTGTTCCTTCCACAGAACATGTGGCTGATATTTTGACGAAGCCTTTACCTCCTACTCTGTTTGAATTCATGCATTCCAAACTTGGTGTTCACTCTTGTGCTCAAGACAAGAAAGTCAGAGAATGCTTCAAGGAGACAGAAAATCAGAAGGATAATAGAGTATAGAGTATACTCAGCTAACAAACCGATGCTGTTAAAGTTAGTTGGATTGAATTCTATTTTGTAAAAAATAATTCCATTTTCCTTTCTGTTTGGTTAGTTTCATTTACTTTCTATTTTCCTTTTTCTATTTTCCGTTCATTGACACAAACCCTAGCCACCATCTTTTCAATCCTCTTTCTTCATCCTTATCGTATACCATTGTTTTTGGTGATCAGAATCTTACATATATAATTTTTTTTCTGAACTGATTATGTGCTCATCCAACTCATTGCTATACTACAGAATGGTCAATAATGTCAAGCAACTTGAAATGAGGATACTGAACCCCTATTTAATGGAAAAATCAATTGTATAAATAAAAAATAGAGAAAACCATTATAAAATAAGTAAAAGTTGAACCAATTACAATTTTTAAACAATTCATTTTTTATTTATTTTTATTTTATTTAATTATTAGGGTAAATTACACAAATCATCACTGAACTTTAATCCCTGACCTATTTGGGTCATTAAACTTTCAAAACAATCAATTTACTTTATTTTTGACTTATTATAATCATGCTGAATTATTTTATTAATATTTTTATATAACTTTGACATATCTTATTATTATTAAATATAAAAATATTTTAAAATAAAATATATTTTAATATTATTAAATTAAAAATAATTTAAAATAAAAACCTCAAACCCCAAACACCAAACACTCAAAACCTCAAATTACTCTCACCCTCACCAATGTCACCCACCCATTCACCAGCGTTTTCTCGAGATCTGTCAAACTTTTCACCAATCTTCCTAGGTAACAATTTCCCTTTTTTCTTTCTCGTCATTTTCTGCTCATCCAAACACCTTGTCGATCTCATTTATCTCTTCTGCAGGCGTACCGATCTTTCTCCACTACCTTGAACTATGTAAGTTTCGACTTTTCCTCGTTACAATGCCAATTTCTCTGAAATTCTCCTTACCAGAAAAAAAATAACTGATTGAATGAACTTGAGATTTTCTTTTTCTTTTCCCCTGCAGCATCTTGATGCCCCCAGATAACAATCCCGATCTTTCATGGAAATTTTTCGAGACAAACAAAGCTAAGGTTAGTTCAAATTCAAATGCTTGCAATTGAAGTGTTTGGGTTATATTTTCTCCATCATTGTTGAGTTCACAAAGTGGGATGGAATTTTGGTGGGTGAAGTCGGCGAGGGTGAAAGTGGTTTGGAGTTTTGAGTGTTTGAGGTTTTTTTATTTTAAATTATTTTTTTATGATTTTATCCTAATTATTATTAAACCAGTGATACAACGGTGGTGTAAAGCTGGATTCGATTAACTGTTAACAAATTATTTTGGTTAATTGATAAATTCGAATTATTCATTTTTCGACCTTAAATTATACCAATTAAACCAAATAATCGATTGAACTATTAATCGAAATATTTGGTTCTGTTCGGTAATATCTTTTCACTCCACTCATTAAAATATCAAATTTAATAATATGATAAATTTAATAACGGTTCGATTACAATAGTAGAGACACCAAAATTATGAACAGTAACCAAATCAAAATATTTTTTTTTTAAAAAAATCATACCGAAACATAATTTTTTGATTCAAATAACCAAATTTTCAAACGATTTTTCAAATTAGATTTTAATTTGTGGAATTCTTTTTACGCAAAGTTAAATTCAACTAATGATGATCTAACCTATTCAATTCTTACAATATTCCTTATTTAACATCAACCTAGAGATTGTGACCCTCAATAAAACTGAGGTTCAAAGTTGAAATCCCACCTTGAATCAGATGATGGGAAAATGAATATATATGTATTGAGAGGCAAAGAGAGTTGGAATAAAATATAGATTTGTACAATAGAACAAGTACATGTTTTAATAGGTATCCAAAACCAATGGCATGGTAGGATAAACTAAGACTTGTTCAATCCTATATATACGCCAGGGTTCGGGCATATTCTTTTACTGCAAATACAACTGCAGAAGACATAGGATATTATAGATAGGGCAGAGTTAGACATAATGTTTATCAAGTTTACCGAACACCTTTACAACCGGGGAGGTCAATCCACTCCAGCTCCAGTTCTATTTCCCCGCACTCCACATTTCTCAATCTGAGGGCAAGCTCTTGAATAACCTTCCCTTCCCTCAAAACCACAGTGCTCGCTTCCGCCAAGCAGTTTGTGCGGGACGGCTGCACTTTGGTTAATATGGTTCCGTCCGGGAAGTCTTTATAGTTCATTCTCAGGGCTTGTATGAAGCTTTTGATATTGAACTCCGCATCACCCATTTCGTCATCCATGCTAAATGTGTCGTAGTCATACACAGTCTGTGATCAATCACAAAAACACTACTCTAAACAAACTTTGTATTACCAGATAATCAAACAAATTAACTTAAATATAGAATATGCATGTCGAGAATTACTTTAAACAAATTCCTACCATTTTCAACCTAAGTTGCATGGGTGGGAAAAAAGAAAAGGATTGCTGCTAAATGTCATGTACAAACCAATGGAACAAGAATACCTACAAGTTTGATTGGCATCTCAGGATTTGTAATGGAAAGAGTTAAGTCTTCCTCCCACACAGGATTGATATCCATGTTTATTACTTTCGTCTTCAATTTCTGCACGAAATATAAGATCACAACAGTATGTAGGATGCTAAAAAAATGACCATAAGTTACAAGCTAACTGCTAACAAGAATTCATCCAGTGATCCAAGTGTTTCAAAAGTTTAAGAGTAAAAAAACGTATAATCACGTCGGAATATTTAAAAAATATATAAACTCGGGTTTAAAACTCTATAATGTAAGACCTGTTCGCCCATAGTAATAATGACGTAAGGATCGCTGGTACGGACGTCGCGGACGGCGAGGTTTACGCCCCGTTTGACGTGAATCCTCAGCAGACCCATAATTTCCTCCATCGCTGCTCTTAGTTTTATTTACAGAAAAAGAGAAACAATAACAAATGGCCCTCCTCTTATATACAGAATTGTGTTGGTCGAGAGAGGCAGAGACTCCTTTTTTTGGATTTTTATTCTGCAAAAGTGGAGGGGTGAGAGCTTGAGGAAGGAGAATGCGGGGGTTAATAATGGAGATGGCTGACCGACAGAACCGGGAAGCCATTACCTGTACGGTAATAATTGGAGGTTGTTTTACGTAGAATCAACTACGACCAAGGCGTAACTCACGCTTTTTTTTTAATTTATATCACCACGTGTCCTTAAATTACTGGTTCTCATCATCTTGGTTTCAATTTTCTCATTTTAATTTGCCTTTTTCTTATTTTATTTATTTATTCATTTAAATTAAATGATATCACGTTCACAATCTAAATGAAAGTATATGTTTTATTTGAAAATTTATTTATGTAAATTTTATTTTACGAATGATCCCATCTAATTTTGGATGGAAATTGTTTGCTCCTTTATCATGTCTCTTTTTATGTTTTCATTTTAAAATAGTAGGTTTAGGGTTTAAGGTTAGGGGTTGTGGTTAGTGTTTAGGGAATTAGATGTAGTGTGTATTTTTTAAAGTGTAGGGTTTAGGATGTGAAAATTAGGGTTAGTTTAAAATTTAATTTTTAAGTGATTTTTAGTGTGGAACATAGAAGGGGGCATGATTAAGGGGCATAGGATTTTTACCTATAATTTTTTAGATGAAAAAGGGAAATTACTACCATAGTTTCGTTAAAAATCTCCCTAAACTTAAATAAAGAAAAAAGAGTACACATGGTAGTAATTTACAATTCAACAAGTAAAAAGCGAACAAAGCCTCGTTTAGCATTACTTATCAAAAGTGCTTTTGGGGCAAAAACACTTTTGGAGGCAGAAACAATGCTAAACAACTAGTTTTTGGAGAAAAAAAGTATTTTTTTAACTCAAACGCAAAAGCTAAATTTTCTAGCTTTTGCGGTTGGAAAAATACTTTTGGGAGCCAAATTAACATTTTAACCTTCATTTGCTATTGTGTTTATTTATAATTTATAACTTTATAATTTCTTATGAATACATAATTATATAATTAATAAATTATTTTTAGTTTAATATATATATATATATATATTCATGTCAAGTTTTTAAATAAAATATTTTAAATTTATTATATTTTCATGGGACACATACAATTGTAAGAAAAATATGTATTTATTAATAAAGTATTTTTTTATATTTTATGATAATTTAAGCTGATTTATATTATATACTATAATATTAAATAATTTGAATATTATATATATATATTACTTACAATATCATATCTAAAATGATCATTTATCTTCTTAAAAGTACTTTTTGACAGTAATACTAAACACCTAAATCTCAAACTCAAAAGTTTAGAAGCACTTTTAAAAAGTACTTTTCAAAATAACTTTTCAAAAGCAATGCTAAATTGGCTACACACACAAAAAGCAACAACAAATGACCACAATCGAGCCACAAACGGTCCTTCACCTAGCTACATCATGTACCAAGACCGATAATAACCCTGGCGGAGGAGCATTATAACGGACAATCTCAATATCATCGGGTGAACTCATTTTGGCCAATGCATCCGTAACCTGGTTCGCCTCGCGGCGGACATGACTGATCTTAAGCACCCAATCACGTCTTCTAAGTTCCTCAACATGCAGTAACAAAGGAAACTTCCCAATCCCCGATTGACTACCATTCAAAACACAAAAGACATCCACATTATCAACCTCCACAATCACATGACGATAACTCAGTTCCCGTGCAATAAATAATCCAAGGCTAAAGGGGTTATTTTGCCCCCTGAGTTCGACCCAAATTAGCAATGTTTCCCCTCGCGCGAAAGCGCGTTTAATTAGGTCCTCTATTTCGCACATTGCAGCAAATTAGCCCCTTGACCAACGGAAACCATAACTTCTGTGTGAGTCACCATTAACTCCTTTCAAGTTATTTGTTTGACCCAATAGGATGTTGACATGTCATACAATAAAATTCTTTTTCTCTCTCCTAATTATGAAAAAGTAAACTACTCACGTGCATATAAGCCAATAATTCATCTTCTTCTTCTTGCATATAAGCCAATGATTCAAAGCTTTGTTAACTCAAAGTAAACTACTCACTCTGCGGGATTCCCACCTGTTCTTTCCCCGCCACTTTCGATTCATTCACCATCTTCTTCTTGCATGCATTTGAAAGCTTTGTTAACTATATAGCCATGGCAGCTTCTTCCTCGACCTTACCAAGCTGCAGACTTCGCATAGAAACAATAAATTCACTCACCGAGTTAAATAAGCCACTGGTGACATTGGAGGTAAGTCGGAAGGTGGGGATACATGAGGCGAAACCTGAATGGAAGTTGGTGGTGAAGAACCAAACTTCAGACGATGGCGCATGGGCGAATCAACATGATCCAAATTACCTAAGTCGGATCCATTTCCTCTCGGGCTTTGCTGTGCCAATACCCGAAGTTGTTCCGGCGTGTGAGCGAAAAAGCAAATCCTTCTCTTACAACTGGTACCACCCTTGCAAGGCTGAGTATGATAACGAGCAGGGTAGAGCCAACACTCGAAAACGCCATGAGCGAACTCGCAGGAATCACCTCTTTTACAGTTTCCTTTACGAAAGTCGGGGGTTAATTTTGTGCAATCTGCGAAACAAATTGGTCGCATCAAGGGTGTGCGAGTATGTTGTCAGGATGACCCGTTCATGTTTTGATTCATTTACAGTCTTTAAATCGACGATGGAGATGTTCGAGCTACTTTTGAGTTTTGGTTGAATAGTGGGTTATCTGGTGATGAAGATGGTAATGAAAGAAGAAGAATAATGGGTTACCAGAAAAAAGGAGTTTTATTTATAAAAAGAAGAAGAAAAATAATTATGGTGGGACGACAATGGAAGAAATGGAAGAAGAAGAAATGGTGGGAGATTTAAATTTTTTTATTGTATGCCACGTTAGCATCCAATTGGGTCAAACAATTGACTTGAAAGAAGTTAACGGTGATTCACATAAAAGTTACTATTTCTGTCGGTCAATAGGTTAATTTGCTGCAATGTGCGAATTAGAAGACTTAATTGAACGTGTTTTCGCGCGAGAGGTAACATTACTAATTTGGGTCGAATTCGAGGACAAAATAACCCCTTTAGCCATAATCCAATATAGGCTCCCCACAACTTAGCTTCAACCACATAACATATCCCGATAAACTTGGAAAACCATCCTTCCCAATTACCATGATGGTCGCGACACACACCTCCACACGACCCATAGCCATTCGCATGACACCTTGCACCATAAGATTTTACCTTGATCCACCCCGGCTCAGGACCCTTCCACACGCAACCGGCAGCCCCGAACCTAGTGATAGCCACAACACCATCTAGCACAGAAGAAATCGCAGCATCAGACCCAGTAGTAAGCGAAGAACCGTCGATCACAGCAAAAAATGCAGCATTATGCGCAACAATCTCTTCAGCACCATCCCAAATAGAAACAAGGCCACTTCTACGAACCTGTGTATCCAACGCCTTGATTGTTGTCTTACGCAAATGACGACTTTGACTAAAGATTAATTTAGTGTCGAATTATTAAAAACCATATAATTTCAAAACATCCGCACATTCCATAATAGAGCATAAAAAAGGTCCCAATCACTTTCATCTCGGAAAAACAACAAAGGCCTCTTTAAATTTACTAACGCCCAGTCCTTTAATTCCATCGACATAAGAAGCTGCAATCAATCAACTATAATCAAGCTTTGCCAAATCGAAAAGGCCAAGGGACAAAATCGGAGTACATGGTCGACATCTTCCAATGAAGCATGGCAAATCGAACAATTTGGATCCGACGTAAAGTGGCATTGAGCACATTCCGCATTGGTCATTATCTTTCGCTTAAGAATGAGCCAGAGAAACAATTATATGCGTTGAATCCCACGATACTTCTTAATCACCGTCCAAAATTCTGTAAACCAGGACCATCCTCGCCGCGCCTGATTTTATAAGCTGATTTTACCGAGAAACTACGATCGAAATTCCCACTCCAACCCAAACTAGCATCCTGTAAAGTGGCCGAAGGCCCTTTGATTGCGGCAATACACAAAATCACTTCTATAGGTAGCAACGATTGAAAAGAGGACCACTTCCAATCACCATTATCCATCACCATATCCGCAACCGAAGTTGGCCAAATACTACCCACCAAGCTAGGATGAACATGCCGAATGAGAGGTCCAATCTCACTATAAAACCTAATTTGATTTTGATATAACAAAGTATCTAAGGACCTATTTGTAAAAGTAAATAAAGTTTTAAGTAATTCAAAGTCTCACAAATTGACGAGAAAACTTGAACCAAAATGTTTCTAAGTCAAAAAATTGTTTAAGCAAAATTTTCTAAGTGTTATATCCCAAAACCTACTTGTACGCTAAGGCGTATCGATACGCTATAGCTGTATCGATACAGTTTTTAGGTTCTGGAATTTTAATCGACAAAAGCGTACCGATACGGTTATACCCGTATCAATACAATATTTTATCTGAGCTTAACTATAAGGCATAGCGTACCGATACAGTTGTACCCATATCGATACAGTTTGATTTGATAAATCATTGCATTTAAAGTTTTTGATCGTTGCTTGTCAGTTATGATTTCAACAAAATTTCAAACGGTCATTGGACCGTATCGATATGCCCATATAGCGTATTGATACACTTTCTGCTAAAATTTTACTTAGGATTCCAGTGAGAAAAATATGTATCGATACGGTCTCAGAGTATTGGTACACCTATCTTTTTACACTGTACCCGTGCAAATACACCCTTATAGCGTATCGATATGCCCTCTTAAATGTGCATAACGACTCTTTCTGTTTTGAGATAGGTATCGATACCCTTGTTTGAGTATCGATATGGTAGGTTGCAGAAGTGCATTTATTGCGAGAAAAATGAAGCCCAACCGCTCTATTGGTGATCTCAACCACCAAAACGGCTAGAAATCAATGGAAGGGTATATAAACAAGCCTCAAAAGCTACAACAACAACAACTATTGAACTTAATTGCAACAATCGAAGCACAAATCCAAACCTTTTAGCTATTAGAGTCAAACCTTTGTACCCAATTGAGTGATTTTTAATTGTATTCATCTTTTATCAATTTGGGTTGAGAGTACTTGTAATTTGCGGCAAATATTCTACCTTGTGAGGTTTATCTTTCATTTGCCAACAATCTTTGTATTTGAGAGAGTCTTTGTTGATCTTTGGGTAGGAAGATTAACCAGTTGTAAGGTTTCCTCATAATCCGAGAAAATTGGACGAATTTCTAGTGAAATTGGTTGAAAATCCTTAGTGGGAGCTAAGGTAGTGGATGTAGAGCTTGTTCTAAGCTTGAACCACTATAAATTGCATTATATTGAATTTTCATGTTTCAATTTGCTCCCTTCAATTTTAAAAAGCCAATTCACCCCTTCTTGGCCATTTTTGATTCGATTGATCTATTTAATAATTGATATCAGAGCCTAACTCTTTGAGGGACTCACATCCACAAGAGAAGATCCTAGAAGAAGATCAATCAACCTTCGAATGAGGCTCTTCATCAATGGGGATAACTATCCCTATTGAAAAAATAGAATGAGGCTCTTCATCAAGTCAAATGACTATGTAAAGATCGAAGAAGGGAGGCTAGTTCCTAAAACAAGAGCGGAAATGACCGATGAAGATCAAAGAAGGCTTTAAGTGAATTACAAGGCCATTCACATCATCTTTTGTGCACTTGGACCCAATACGTATGCAAAGATGTCATCTTGCACAAGTGCAAAGGAATTATGGGACAAGCTAGAGACCACCTACGAGGGCATCCACGATGTAAAGGAGACCATGATTGTGATCCTTAATTTGAGTTATGAAAATTTCAAGATGGAGCCAGATAAAAGCGTCTCTAAGATGTTTTATCGATTCTCCGTCATTGTAAATGGTCTCAAGGGCTTCGGTGAGATCATTCTCGAAGACAAGTTAGTCCAAAAGCTTCTTTACCCTCTTCCTGAATCATAGGATGAGAAAGAACCACAATCATCGAGGTCAAGAATTTGAAGACTTTAAAGCTCAATGAGTTGGTGGGATCTCTCCTTACTCATGAGATCATGAAGCAATGAAGGGAAGAAGAAAAGAAAAGAGTGGAGAAGCAAGAGGTAGAGAAGAAGAAACAAGGAATTTCTCTCAAGGCATCTCAAGAGGAAAGTAATTCTAATGAGGATAAGTTTGAGGAATTAGCTATGATAGCCAAGAGATTCTCTCGGTTCATGAATTCTAACCGGGGAAAAAAGTTCCAAAGGAGAAAAGATTTCAAGAACAAAAACAAAGAAGAGGAGAAGGATCAACTCATTTGTTATGAGCGCAAGAAGTCGGGGCACATCAGATCGGATTGCCCTTAACTCAAGAAAAAAAGACTCCGATAAGAAGAAAAAGCAAAAAGCCCACGTTGCCACTTAGAGTGATGAAGAATCATCATCCGATGAAGAGGAGCACGAAGTGGCTAATCTTTGCCTCATGGCTATTGATGACGATCCTAAGGTAAACCCTAACTCATCTAATTTCGATTTTATATTTGATGAACTTCAAGATGCATATGATGAGTCGCAAGAGGTTTACGATGAGTTGGTTGAAAAGTACAGGGAATCGATTTTGAAAAACAAGAAAATGATTTCCGATTTGAAAAACCAAAACGATTCACTTTCCAGAACCAACTCGGAACTTGAAAAGAAGATTGTGGTTTTATAAGATGATCTAAAATATTTTCAACATGAAAATGTTGATTTAAACAATCTTCTTTCCAAAGTTCATGATGATCACCAAAAAGTGGTGAATAAACTCAAAGCTTCTTTGAACAAAGTTGGGACTCCTACTTTTGAAAAATGTCAATCTTCTAAAACCAACTATGTGAAAAGAAACTTTGTGAACCACAAACAAAGAAGCTCTCAAAGGCATCCTAAAGTTAAAAGGGTTAGAAATGTATGGGTTCCTAACAAACTAGTAGTTTCTAATAATATTAATGCTATTGCTTCTTGGATTCTTAAGGGAACTAGTAGTTTCTAATAATACTAATGCTATTGCTTCTTGGATTCCTAAGAGAACCAAGTATTTGGGAGCTAACTCACATAGACCCAAAATGATTTGGGTACCGAATATGAAGAACTAATCTTTGTTTGTAGGGGGCATTTCTACAAGGCCAAAGCTTCAAGTCAAAACCCTTGGTACCTTGATAGTGGATGCTCAAGACACATGACCAAGGAAAAGAGTAGATTCATGGAGCTAAAGCCAAAGAGTGGTGGAGTGGTGACATTTGGTGACAACTCCAAAGGCCATATTGATGGTATATGTTCTATTGGTAATCTCTCTTCTATTCTCATTGAAAATGTTTTATATGTCAATGATCTAAAGCATAACTTGTTGAGCATTAGTCAATTATGTGATAAGGGTTTTAATGTTTTTTTATGTTAATGGTTGCAAAATTGTGAACATTAAAATAAATAAGATAATGCCCATTGGTCATCGCATATGTAATATATACATGATGCATCTAGATGACATTCATACATCACATGCATGTTTGGTTACTCAAAATGAAAATGATGCATGGTTATGTCATAGGAAACTAGGACATGCTAGCATAAGTGTTTTAGAGAAATTGGTCTCCCAAAATCTAGTTAAGGTTTAACTAAGCTAAAATTCCCCTTAGATAAAATTTGGGATGCTTGTGCTAAAGGTAAATAAAAACGAACTTCATTTAAATCCATTAATGATATTTCAACTAGTAGAGTTTTACAATTGATCCATATGGATCTCTTTGGGCCTATTAGGACAACTAGCTTGAGTGGAAAATCATATGCTTTTGTTTTAGTTTATGATTTCTCTTGATACACTTGGGTTCTCTTTTAAAGTACAAAAGATGAGGCTTTAGAAAAATTCATCACATTTTCAAAATTTACTCAAAATGACATTGGTCAAAATATTTCTCATATTAGAAATGACCACGGAACGAAATTTCAAAATCTAAGTTTTGAGGATTTTTGTAACACTAATGGTATTAGCCACAAATTTTCCGCACCTCGAACTCCTCAACAAAATGACACCCCAAAAATTACGCCCAAATTGTAAACTCTAGATTCAAAAAATCCCTAATTTAGAAACCTAATTTTGAAATCCCTAATTGAAAACCCTGACAATTGAGATTTTTTTAATTTAGAACCCTAACTTTTTATGAGGGACTAAATAAGAATTTTTATCAAACTTAGAAGTTAATATGAAATTTCTTAAAAGTGTAAGGACTGACTCCATAAATAACCCTTTTATCGAATTGAATTTCAACTCTCTCACCCGTCTTTTTTTTTTTAATTTTTTTAATTTATTTTTCAACCTTTTAAATTCAAATTGAATTTTAATTCCCCTTTTTCTCACAGCTGAATTGACTCTCCTATTTCAACTTAAATTCTTGTTGTTATTATTATTATTATTATTATTATTATTATTATTATTATTATTATTATTATTATTATATTATAAACCTAATTTGTTTAGATTACCACTGCTCTACTATATATATAGTCATAATTACTACATACAGAAATAAACCTAAGCATTAAGTTTTAAAGTATTGTTGCTCTTAGTTATTCCCATGTTTTATGAATTCCTCTCGGATTGACGCTGCCATCACTTTACATCGAAGCTGCAACCGCCCTTTGTTCGTCGTTAGAGCTTTATTGTTGCGAGGTGTGTTTCTTTCGGTGCTATAAATAAATGATTTTTATGTGTGTTCTCTTTCCATGCTACATACTTTGTTTTTGTGACTGTGATTTTACGCTTGAGTGATTTTCAATTGAATTTTGATCTTACATTATGTTTTCCGTGCATACTATTTTCACAATGTGAATAAAATTGTGATTTAAAACAAATGAGTTGTGAATCTCATATTTATTATCGGACTGTGTTCAGACTGTGAAAACTGTGACATCTTTTTACTGTGTTATCATGGGTTGGGATTGTACGGAGGAAGTTTAGTGGTTTATACCACTTGCATTGGTGACTATGTAGTGAGATGTTCAGGGGAACCTACTCTTTTTGATGACTATGCAGTATGGGTGCATTGCATTGTGATTTCATAAAACCGTGTTTAAACGTGCTTTGTGTCTTTTAAATATTATTGTGAAAAATTTATTGTTATGAAACTGAGTTTGTGATTGCCTGCACTTTAGAGACACACTGGGCTCAATAGCTTACCCCCATAGTTTTCTCTTACAGATACCTTGAACTCTAGGCGACTTGATACTCGGATGATCTCTTTATTTTATCGAATCTATTTTATCTTCAGTATGGACATACTTTATTTTCATGAATATTTTATTATTAAGATTATTTTGGGATTTTGATGTAATTTCAGATTTGGGGCTTATATTTTTACCATGCATTTTCAGACTTTAAATTTGAAAGTTTTATTTAAATGATAAGATTATAATTTTAACGTTAGGGTTTTATAAATACCGAGACACTTTATATTATTATCAGAAATAATTTATTTTATGTTATTTTAATATATTATAATTCAAATTAGTTTCTTGAGGGTAAAGTTTTCAATTGTGACTTCCTAAATTCGGTCTTTTCTTCTAGGCCGGGTTTAGGGGGTTACATGGTAGTTGAGAGGAAAAATTGTACCTTAGAAGAAATGGCTAGAACCATGCTTTATGAAAACAATTTATCTAAGTATTTTTGGGCGTAAGCCACTAACACCGCTTGTTATATCATAAATCGAGTAATGATTAGGCCAATTTAAAAAAAAAAACCCTTATGAGATTTTAAAATTAAAGAAACCTAACATTAGCTATTTTCATCATTTTGGATGCAAGTGTTTTGTTTTAAACAATGGAAAAGACCATTTAGGTAAATTTGAAGCAAAACGTGATGAAGTTATTTTCTTATGATATTCTTTAAACTCTAAAGCTTATCAAGTGTTTAACAAAAGAACCTTAGTTGTAGAAGAGCCTATACATGTGGTTTTCGATGATAACCTCCTTCCAAGGAAGAATTCTTATGATGATGATGAACAATCATCAAAGGTGGATGAGGTTCCAACCAAAGATGAAGAAGTACAAGATCCTCCCATAGAATCCTTGAAGAACATGAATCTTGGTGAAAAGGAAGTGAGCTACCTAAGAGAACTCAACTATGTCAAAGATGATGAAATCTTGAGTGATCCATCCAATGAGGTAACCACTAGATCCTCTATTAGATTGCTTAATAATGTTGCATTTATTTCATTTATTGAGCCTAAAAATATCAAAGAAGCATTAAAAGATGATTTTTGGATATTAGTCATGCAAGAAGAACTTAATCAATTTGAGAGGAGTAGAGTTTGGACATTAGTTGATATGCCTAGTAATAAGTCTACTATATGAACTAAATGGGCCTTTAGAAATAAACTAGATGAGGGTGGTAACATAGTGAGGAATAAGACTAGACTTGTTGCTCAAGGTTATACTAAAAAAAAGGGAATTGATTTTGATGAAGCCTATGCACTCGTAGCTAGAATGGAAGCAATTAGGATGCTTCTTGCATTTGCATGTTATCATAAATTCAAGCTTTTTCAAATGGATGTTAAAAGTGCATTTTTAAATGGTTTTATAAATGAAGAAGTGTATGTTGAACAACCACCCGATTTTGAAGATCTAATTTATCCAAACCATGTTTTTAAACTAACTAAAGCTTTATATGGTTTGAAACAAGCTCCTAGAGCTTGGTATGAAAGGCTTTCAAACTTTTTGGTTGAAAAAGTTTTTGAAAAAGGCAAGGTGAACACTACACTTTTAATTAAAAGAAATGGAAATGACATCTTAGTAGTACAAATTTATGTTGGTGATATTATATTTGGTTCGACTAATGAATTTTATTGCCAAGAATTTTCTAAGTTAATGCAAGGTGAGTTTGAGATGAGCATGATGGGGGAGCTCTCATTTTTCTTGGGGCTCCAAATCAAGCAAAAGAAGGAAGACATCTTCATCAATCAAGCTAAGTATATCAAGGATATGCTCAATAAGTTTGGCTTGGAGAATGTGAAGCCTTAAGCCACTCCAATGAGCTCATCAATTAAGCTTGACAAAGATGAAGGAGGTAAGTGCGTCGATTCTATGCTTTATCGTTCAATGATTAGCAATTAGAGCCATGCACTTTCTCATTCACCATCACATCTGTTCGGCATACATTTGCAATTAGAGCCATGCACTTTCTCATTCACCATCACATCTGTTCGGCATACATTTGCAATTGCATCACATATTATTTATTCATGTTCGACAAAGGTGATGCTCCAACCGGTGAAGAAAAGGACAAGCTCGATCCCATACATTTGCAGTTCGGACAGTAAGTGATTCCGTACTTGGGGCACCCGAGCACCCCGGTAAGTTTACATTAAAATTAAAAAAAAGCCCAGATGAGGTGTTAATGTTTTGTAATGGCCCAAGGCTACATATTCAAAGTTTCAATAAAAAGAGGCAATCTATTTTTAATTCCCTACATTCTGTAAATATATCTGTCTATTGAGTCTCCGTATATCAATTGCACAAGGAACATTGATTGTGACCCAAAGGTTGAACCCGAGTAGCCTGTGTCTAATTGAGTTCCTAAGCTGTGGAGATTATGAAGGTGTTACTCGCATCAAATAATAATAAATCGACACAATTTAATGTTTGAAGCCTGATAATAGGCATTTTCAAAACAAAATGAATTGATTTAACTTTTAAAGCCTGGTAATAGGCAATTTTCAAAAAAGCACTTCAAAGCCTGGTAATAGACATTTTCTTTCAAAAATTAATCAAAAAGCACTCCAATGTTTGAAACTTGGTAATAGGCATTTTCGGATAAGAGTGTGAAACTTTTGGGGCACTCCGCTGAAGCCCATTCTAATTGAAACTCTTCGCTTCATGAGTGATGGTAATATTTTTAAAACCTTGACAATGCCGAGTAGCTCGCGAATTTGTTGTTTGTTCCATCATTTATTTCGAGCAAAAAGAATATGATGAATTGAATTCCCAAACAAAAATGAGACAGAAATAAACTTGCCAAAGGCAAGGAAGTCAAGCACCAGAGGAGCTTAAAAATGCACTTCACATCTTCAAACATCAATTCAGCTTTCGAGGTCTCCTAGACACAGGATTTGCTCAGGGCAATCCCTAGTAAGCCATTTTTCAATGTTGCTCGTGCACTTGATATTCGGGGCATTCGATCTAGCTTGATATATTCACAATCTGAAGAGAAAAAACCTAATTTTTAAGCATCTCACATAAAATCAGAATATGTAGCCCTAGATTGGAAACAAAAAGTTTTCTCGACATTACTCACAAAAGATTTTAAAAGTATAGGGATCAACAATAAATGGGCTCTTAGATCGCTGCTTCCGCTAAAGAAAACATTCACAAGTTAGCCTTCTCCTACGAAGGTAACATTTCAGAAGAAGATGGTCAAACCCATAAGAGGTTAGGGCATCGGCGACAATAGCCCATCCAGTCTGCAAGACGAAATTGGGACGAAAACAAGACCAAGCCACCAATATGGCTAGAAAGTCATAGGGCATCCCCTTTAAAGTCAACATTATTGCTAATTGCATTGCATGCCATTCATATCAACATCATTCCACTCATTATGCATTCACATGAAATACATATATCATACATCAAGTTAGATGCATTCATGCTAAACGCATCTGCTTCATTCATACATGAAACAAACAGGTTCAAGCCTCAATCATGAAAGACAATAACAAATTGGAAAGCCCTCAACCACGAAGGAAAGCTAGATCAACAAAGAAGTTGAAACCTCAAAGAGGGAAGATAACAACACCAAACATGAAACGACTAACCATCAAAGAAAACGAAGCCAAGCCTAAACTCAAAACTCCGAATCATGCCTCTTTGTCAGAGTTGCAGCTTGATTGAATCCTTCTTTAGATCCCAACTCATCGTCAGTGGTGTAGCCGATCAAAAACTCCTCAAATCATGCCTCTTCGTCAGAGTCGTAGCTTGATCACCCATAATCCTTAGATCATGCCTCTTCGTCAGAGTCATAGGTTGATAACCACAAACTCTTTAGATCATGCCTCTTCGTCGGAGTCGTAGCTTGATCACCACAAACTCCTCAGATCATGCCTCTTCATCAGAGTTGTATCTTGATCATGAAACAAACTCTTCAGATCATGCCTTTTCGTCAGAGTTATAGCTTGATCACCCATAATCCTCAAATCATGCCTCTTCGTCAGAGTCATAGCTTGATCTCCATCTACTCCTCAGATCATGCCTCTTTGTCAGATTCGTAGCCCGATCGCCAAAATTAACTCCTCAGATCATGCCTCTTTGTCAGAGTTGTAGCTTGACAGATCATGCCTTTTCGTCAGAGTTATATCTTGATCGCCAAACTAACTTCTTAGATCATGCCTCTTCACCAGAGTTGTAGCTTGATCACCCCTAACTTCTCAAATCTCGCCTCTTCGTCAGAGTTTTAGCTTGATCTCAATCTAATCACCGGATCATGCCTTTTCGTCGGAGTCATAGCTTGATCCAATCCAATGTCCCGATCTTGTCTCGTCGTCAGTGGCGTAGCAGATCACCCGTATTTAAACATATCTTTACCCCTTCTCTTTTAATTTCACGGTTTCAAATGAAATAAATGGATACTCAGTTTGAAACAATTATCTTTTACTCTCGCGGGTTCTATCTTTCTGAAAAAGAGGATGAAATAGATGTGTAACCCCCTCGACCCGACCTAGCCGATAGACCAAACCGAACGAGCTACACGAGGAATATTGAAGTAAACCGGGAAGGTTTACATCAATAAATAACTTTTTATCTTATCTAGATGCAAATTAGGTACCTATGTGTTAAACATTGTAGCAGATCATTCGCAACTCAATCATACATCAATTTCATCCACTTACGGCTTTTAGGGAGCATTTTGTAATTTTCCCAAAGTATAGGGACTTAAGTCATTTTACAGTTATCTTCCTTTAATTAGTCCCATTACATGCATCTCAGTCAAATCTGAGCTCAAAATAATCATTCATGCTCATTTAATTGCATCCACAACATTCAAGGACTAAAACGCAAAGAATCAGAACTTCAGAACATTCCATCAACTAACATAACTGCCACCCGTTTCGAAACACAGGCTCGTATTGAAACACCCTTGAGGTGATTCGAAACCATGGTTTCCAGTAGCAAATCATACCGGAACAAACCTTATCTATTTTGAAACCCTAAGGCCATTTTAGGCACACCGTTTCGATACAGGCTTGAGTGTTTCGAAACACCTGGGCCTGTAATGACATATTTTGCTGGTTTTTCACCCTAAAAACCATCCTAAACCAATCCTACATGCTTCCAACATGCATACATCATACATAAACATTAATCTCCAAACATTTGCAGTATACTTAGCATCAAAGCATGGCTAATTCCATCAATGGGAAACTAAAGGCATGCAACCTAACAAATAAGCCACTCAAGAGTCAAAACTCAAACCAATACTCCAAACACCAAATAAAGGTCTTTTACAAGTATAAAATCATAAAGCAAACATGCTCAAAGGGTGTTCATACACATCACCCAAACAAACCATGAAATCCCCCATTGCCCTTATTACTCTAGTCATAAAGACGAAACATACATTCAATCGAAATCTTTCACCGATCTCTTGCAAGTGCTGCCTCAAAAGCTTTAGTTGTCTGCATCGATGAATAATAAGAGCGTAAGCACAATAGGCTTAGTGAGGAATTGTAACACCCCAAAAAAGGAGGGAATGGCTGCCAAAAGGGATTGAAACCGTGTCCCTTTGCATGAGAGATAGAAAGGTTAACCATCTAAGCTAAGGACGATCTTGGTCTTAGCCTGCCTCTGATTCTATTTGTTTTAGTTTGGTTCGATCATACCCATACTAGTTAAAATCTAATCAGATCCACCTACCCTTTCGATTACAAAAAATACATAGGGGCTTTCGACTCTTCACCTTCTTCATCTCCCCGCCACCATCCAGCTCCGATCTGCCACACCACCCCGACGTGGCTGTCACTGCCACCACCGGCGTGCGTGTCGTCTCACTCTGAACCCACAGCTGCCAGTCATGCGCGTAACCGCATCGTCGTTCGCCGTGAAATGTGGGTTGAAGGCTCGTCAAGAACCAAGGGCCGCCCCTGTTTTTGCCTCGATTCGCCACCGTTTGCCACCTGCGGGTGACACCACCGTCGCCCTTTTGTTCACCGTCATCCCGCGACCAAGGTCTGACTCTCTACGCGCCGAGAACTCGCGTCGGCCGCCGCGATTCACGTCTGGAAGTTTCGGCCAAATACCCCAAATTGCACGCCTATGTTTTCTACGCTTTCCGACCTTGTCCACCATCCGTTCGTGACATAGCCACCAGATCTGAGCTCCGGACGAAGTGGCGAGCAAAACCCAGCCGTCCGACCACTCATCCGACGCTGGTAAGGGCTTCATCGGCGTTACGCGACAATCCGGCAATTTTTGAACTTTTTAGGTAATTTTCAGCTGAATTCCAGCATGTTTAACTGACTTGTGGGATAAATATGATTTTGGGTTTGATAATCTCTTGATTTTTGGTAGAATCAACGCGGTAGGGTATCTACGGCGACTTTTCTGGCAACCTCCCGGTGACCGACATATTTGGGGTAAGTGAACCGGTTCAAGCTACGGTCTGAACTGGCCCAACTCGGTTTGAACCGGCCAACCCGGTCTGAGCCTAAACCAGAATCTGTTAACTAGACCCGTTGACTTGACTCGTCTGCCTGGCCCGTTGACCTGACCCATCTGCCCGACCCGTTTGTCTGACCCGTTGACCCGGTCTGAGTCAACCCGTCCAAGTCAACTCAGTGAGTCAATCTGTTCGAGTCAACTCAGTGAGTCGACCCGTCCGAGTCAACTCGATTGACTGTTGAATGATGACCCGTCAGCGTTGACCGATGACTTTGACCAAAAAATCAAAATATTTTGAAAAGTCTTATTTTATGTTTTTCGACGTCCTGAGCCCGTTTTTGAAGCCCGTTTCGCAAAATTCTAACCTGAAAGCCTCTGAATCTGACTTTGAACCCGAGAGTGCATGAGTTCAATATCTAATACAAGAGCAATGTAAATGAGGACTGGTTAAAGGTATTGTTTTTATTTGGAGAAAAACATATGTAATGGCTCCAAAAGTGGTAAAATACGACCCGTTTCAGTTGTTCGATTCAGATATTATGATGATAGTGGGAGAATACCGTGTGAATGCACATGTAATTTATTTGGAGAAAGTACATAGTTAATAGTGAGAGGGATCTGTTCTCCTAAGGCACATTCGATGTTTTGGAATGAGTTTAGGGACAATGCACATGTTTGAATACTTGGAAAATACCACTTTAATATATGCTTGATTTCTGGTAATAAGTTCAATGGATGATTGATGAAGGCGAACTATTGTTGTTATGCTCTGTAGTCAGTTCTCAAAAATGAATGGTTGAGGTGTACCTATCCGGTGAGATATTAAACACTGTGTTAATAGGTTTCGATTAGTTCAAAGGGACTCGGAAACGTGATGACTAACAAGTATTCCTGAATTCAGTACATCACCGTTTATACCTTGTTGGTTCAAATTACCAAATTACCCTCGAATGTAAAAATGACCTTAATACCCACGTAGGCTATAACATATAATTTTTGCTCGCGAGATGTCTGAAATCCCAATGATTCTGATGCATCAGCTTCCAATGTTGATTCGATCCGTCTAATCGAAATCCCCTATTCGTAGGGACCTCGTTCTGAAATCAGTCCAAATTTGTCAAATGTCATCTTTCTTATATCTATCAAGTACCTCTAAGAAATGAATTGGTTCATAAAGCACGTACCATGTATCTGTAAATACTTTCTGTTCTAAACCAAGACCATATGCTTAAAATTTAAAAGTATGACACTTTTATACGAAAGGAAAGCAATTCCCTGGTTTCTGACCTCTGATATGAAAAATATATCTGATATATGACATTTAATACGAAATAATAATAACATAAATTTGACATTTGTCTTCTGGTATAAAAAAAGACCTGACATCTATTTTCTGTAATACTGTCTTCTGAATATAAACTGAAATCATCTGTGGTATATTATCCGGGATATGAATGAAGATCTCTAGGCTCAGCGCCGGTAAGTCCTTCTAGACCTAAGCTCCTACGCCCAATGAGCCTAGGGTAAGCCTTTCTGTAAGCTCCTATGCCCAATGGGCCTAAGGTAAGTCTTTCTGCATACTATTCTGGGTTTTTGCATATTGGCGTACGGTTGGAGGGTAGTTAAGTAAATTAATAAAAAAATCTGACCTTTTCTGAAACATACCCTACTAAATTAATGTATCAAAGTTGAACTCTCAGTAAACTTACAACTCGCGCTTAATGAACCACTCTGAACTCTTTGATTCAACTTTTGAAATCTGAATCGCTTTTGAATCTCCAGCTTTAGACTCATCTCTTAAGGCTCGAGTGATCAAATAAAGAACAACTCTGTTATCTTCTAATATGATGCTCCACTGAAATATCGAATCGTAATTTGATCTTACCGTTGCACAGTTCATCATGATAGTGTTAAGCTTGCCATATACCTGCTTGTGCTTTTAGCATCCCTTGGTAGTCTGTATTATTAAGCTTTCCAAAGCTCACGTTGTTTTTACCATCACATGTTAGAAGATCGACCATGTCGAAACTGCAACGTCGGTATGGGAGTTTCTTAGGCTTGCTCACGGAGTATGGTATTTGTGTAATTAGGGGCATGTATGTCACATCTTGATTTACATTCGAGTTCGAAACTTGTTTTAGCAATTTGTATCATAGTTTCTATTTTGTAGTATTAATGTTTTCTGGAATTGTATTTTAATTCAAAACTTGATTTATGATTTTAAATGGTTTAACAATTTATTTATTTGAAACTTTAACGTGGGTCACTCCGGTGGCCCTAATGTGACTTCCTAGGATCCGTACTAACGCATAGGCGGGTCTAGAAGGTTACATTTAGTGGTATCAAAGCTTAGTGTTTGGTCTGTTCATGCCCCTACCATAACCGTACTCCTTCTAGCCGAAACTCCGATGTCGAATCCCTTTTTCTGAATTAAGTGAATCTAAGCATTCTGCCTTCCATAGCTCGATTTGTACTAGCAAGAAATGTTTATATCGTTCGTCTGTGTTTTGGATTAAATTGATGGATTAGAATCTGAGATGGTTCATGCAGGTGAAATTGAAGAATTAGAAACAGATTGAGAATAAATGTTTGATCATGTGAGGTAACAGATATAAGATTTCACATAATGCTATTCGGTGATGATGATTATGTTTGAGAATATCTTAAAGGAAATTTGATAATAGCAGTATTAATTTAAAAGAAAGGTGTTTGTGAATGTGGTGAAAGTGTGAAGTTTTGTGGTGACCTTGTTATACACAAAGGAAAAAAATACGGAATGTTGTGCTGAAAGTAAGTGACATTCCTTCGGAACCTTTGTTATGTTCGGTCGACTTGGGGAAAGACCTCTTATATGAAAAGGGTGGCATAGTGTATCATTATATCATCAATGACCGAAATGTAATGTTACATCCTGATTTTGGGAGGCCCTATTAGAGGCCTTGAGTACTCATATGGATTTCAGGTACAATTTTTCTTCCGTAACTTGATGTCAACTTGGTAGAATAATTCAGGTTCTAGAGGATATACTTCAGGGATTGTATGATTAACTTCTGTGTTAGTTGGATGGCCTCTGATATTCGAAGGAGTCTGCTTATAATAACAATCATGGGACAATGTTTGCATGGCACCGTATGATGATTTGTATGGATTGAAGTACTTTATTCTGATCAGTTATCATAAAGTGTACGATGTCATGATTTTGGGTCCAAAGTTAGTCTGAGAAACCGAGGATATTTTCTAATTGATCAGTGGCCATCTGAGAGTCCCGAGAAACATGTATACTCTGATGGATAAGTTTTAATGCAAGAATGGATGAAAGAGCAGTTTCTGCATTTCTCTTACTCTGGTAAATTTCGAGGACGAAATTCTCTTTTAGAGGGGGAGAGTTGTAACACCAAAAGATAAAAAGAGGAGGGAATGGCTGCCAAGGGGGCTCGAAACCGTGTCCCTTGGCATGAGAGATAGAAAGTTTAACCATCTGAGCTAAGGAAGCTATTGGTCTTAGCCTGCATCTGATTCTATTTGTTTTAGTTTGGTTCGATCAAACCCATAATAGTTAAAATATAATCAGATCCACCTTCTTCATAGGGGATTTCGACTCTTCACCTTCTTCATCTTCCTGCCACCGTCCGACTCTGATCTGCCACACCACCCCGCTGTGGCTGTCACTGCCACCACCGGCGTGCGCATCGTCTCACTCCGAACCCACAGCTGCAAGTCACTCGTGCAACCGCATCGCCGTTCGTCGTGAAATGTGGGTTGAAGACTCGTCGAGAACCAAGGGTTGGCCCTGTTTTTTCTCGATTCACCGCTGTCTGCCACCTGCGGGTGACACCACCATCTCACTTTTGTTCACCGTCATCCTGCGACCAAGGTCTGACTCTCTACACGTTGAGAACTCGCGCTGGCCGCTGCAATTCACGTCTTGAAGTTTCGGCAAAATACCCCAAATCGCACGCCTCTGATTCCTAAGCTTTCCAGCCTTGTCCACCATTCGTTCGCGACACAACCACCAGATCTGAGCTCCGGATGAAGTGGCGAGCAAAACCCAACCGTCCGACCACTCATCCGGCGCCGGTAAGGGCTTTATCGGCTTTAAGCGACAATCCAGCCATTTTTGAACTCTTTAGGTAATTTCCTGTTGAATTTCGGCATATTTGACTGAGTTTTGGGATAAATATGTTTCTGGGTTTGATAATCTCTTGATTTTTGGCAGAATCGACGCAGAAGGGCATCTCCGGCGACTTTGTGATCGGTATATTTAGGGTAAGTAAACTGGTTCAAGCTACGGTCTGAACTGGCCCAACCCAGTTTTAACCGGCCAACCCGGTCTGAGCCCAAACTCGAATCCGTCTGCCAGACCCATTGACCTGACCCATCTGCCCGACTCGTCTGCCTGACCCGTTGACCCGGTCTGAGTCAACCCATCCGAGTCAACTCAGTGAGTCAACCCGTCCGAGTCAACTCAGTGAGTTAATCCTTCCGAGTCAACTCAGTGAGTTGACCCATCCGAGTCAATTCGATTGACTGTTGATTGATGACACTAGCGTTGACCGATGACTTTGACCAAAAAGTCAAATTTTCTGAAAACTCTTATTTTATGTTTTTCGACGTCTTGAGCCCGTTTTGCAAAATTCTAACATGAAAGCCTCCGAATCTGACTTTTAACCCGAGAGTGCATGAGTTAAATATCCAGTACAAGAGCAATGTAAATGAGGACTGGTTAAAGGTATTGTTTTATTGAAGGTACCCACGTATCTTCGTAACCGAAATGTTATGGGACATTGAATTCGGGTTCGAGTGCAACCGAATAGGGTATCATGAATCGATCGATGCAGCTCGGAGTTAAGGTAATACATTACTACCTTCTGCATGCTTCCAAAACTTTTTGGTATTCGGTTAACGCTTGCACAACCATGAGTGAGCATGTGATTAATTCTTCTAATGTCAATTAATTAAGAAATAAGAATATTAATGGTCAAGACAAATATTCGAATAAGAGGTTTGATCAATCGAAAGGACTTCTGAGTTCAGTAAACGATTAATAAAAACGGTTGATCTCCAAGTCTGATTATTTTAGCTAATGAATTATGAAAATGCCCTCAATCTATGAAAATGACTAAAATACCCCTATTAATGAATGTGGTCTGAGAATCTATACTAGATCTGGTAAAACAACTGATCCTTCTGAAAATCTTGAAATTTGCTTGGGAAGTTATAGTAGCGAGGCTTCACATTTGAGACTGTAAATTGCTCAAATTCTTTTTGAGATTGAATAATCTCTAAAGACTTTTGCGAGAAATAATTGTATGTTTGGATTAGTCAAAGTCGCGTAAATTGCTGAATTGATTGAAATTACTGAAATGTTTGGAAATACTAATAAGGCTGAATCAATCGGAATATCCATAATGACCGGAAAGAATGATATATCCTCGGCACCAATTGCCAAATTAATCAAAATGATGGATTTACCCTCGAGAACTTTAACGAATGAATAGATGGAAGAACCGAGAAACTCTCAATAATTGAAACATTTTCAAGCATCGTAATGTCTGAAATACCCTCAAATACTAGAATGTCAGAGAATACTTCTAAGACATGGAATTATAAATCCCAATAAAGAAAAACAAATGTAATGGCTCCAAAAGTGGTAAAATACGACCCGTGTCAATTGGTTGATTCAGATATTATGATGATAGTGGGAGAATACCGTGTGAATGCACGTGCAATTTATTTGGAGAAAGTACATAGTTAATAGTGAGAGGGATTTGTTCTCCTAAGGCACATTCGATGTTTTGGAATGAGTTCAGGGACAATGCACATGTTTTAATACTTGGAAAATACCGCTCGAATATATGCTTGATTTCTGGTAATAAGTTCAGTGGACGATTGGTGAAGGCGAACTATTGTTGTTATGCTCTGTAGTCAGTTCTCATAAATGAATGGTTGAGGTGTACCTATCCGGTAAGATATTAAACACTGTGTTAATGGGTTTCGATTAGTTCAAAGGGACTCGGAAACGTGATGACTAACAAGAGTTCCTGAATTCAGTACATCACCGTTTATACCTTGTTGGTTCAAATTACCAAATTACCCTCGAATGTCAAAATGACCTTAATACCTTCGTAGGTTGTAACATATAATTTTTGCTCGCGAGATGTCTGAAATCCCAATGATTCTGATGCATCAGCTTCCGATGTTGATTCGATCCGTCTGATCGAAATCCCCTATTCGTAGGGACCTCGTTCTGAAATCAGTCCAAATTTGTCAAATGTCATCTTTCTTATATCTATCAAGTACCTCTAAGAAATGAATTGGTTCATAAAGCGCGTACCATGTATTTGTAAATACTTTCTGTTCTAAACCAAGACCATATGCTTAAAATTTAAAAGTATGACACTTTTATACGAAAGAAAAGCAATTCCCTGGTTTCTGACCTCTGATATGAAAAATATATCTGATATATGACATTGAATACGAAATAATAATAACATAAATTTGACATTTGTCTTCTGGTATAAAAAAAGACCTGACATCTATTTTCTGTAATACTGTCTTCTGAATATAAATTGAAATCATTTGGTGTATATTATTTGGGATATGAATGAAGATCTGTAGGTTCAGCGCTGGTAAGTCCTTTTGGACCTAAGCTCCTACGCCCAATTGGCCTAGGGTAAGCCTTTCCGTAAGCTCCTACACCCATTGGGCCTATGGTAAGCCTTTCTGTAAGCTCCTACGCCCAATGGGCCTAGGGTAAGCCTTTCTGTATACTATTCTAGGGTTCTGCATGTTGGCGTACGATTGGAGGGTAGTTAAGTAAATTAATAAAACTTTTTGACCTCTTCTGATACATACCCTACTAAATTAATGTATTAAAGTTGAACTCTCAGTAAACTTACAACTCGCGCTTAATGAACCACTCCGAACTCTTTGATTCAACTTTTGAAATCTGAATCGCTTTTGAATCTTCGACTTTAGACTCATCTCTTAAGGCTCGGGTGATCAAATAAAGAACAACTCTGTTATCTTCTGATATGATGCTCCACTGAAATATCGAATCGTAATTTGAGCTTACCGTTGCACATTTCTTCATGACAGTGTTAAGCTTGCCATATACTTGCTTGTGCTTTTAGCATCCTTTGGTAGTCTGTATTACTGAGCTTTCCGAAGCTCACATTGTTTTTACCATCACAGGTTAGAAGATCGACCATGTCACAGCTGTCAACGTTGGTGTAATGTGCTCATTAGTTCTATATTTTATGCGCATTCCATCTCATATTATTGTTGTTCTTAAGTAAATTTTAGGCAGAATTAGGTTCATGCGTTGCATATTACAGTATTATTTACTTTTCCATGCTTTTATTGATTATCTTTTATTTTGTAAGGAAAAGATGTTGTTTTAAGTTTAGTTTTAGTTTTAGATACTAGAAGCTGGTAGAAGGAGAGAGGAGCTGAGGAGCTGATGCTAAGGCGGCAGACCAAGGAGCTGTACTAAAGCAGTTCAACACAGAGATAGCCGCTTCCGAGTAGTCGGCGCTGCCATACCTGCCGCCCAGCGAAGCAAGCTTAGGAATTAGAAAACTGGAGTTTGATATGTAGAGCAGAAAATCCTGATTCCAATGATGCCATCCACTCAATATTCTTATGCCTAAAGCAGCGGAAAGAGCCGTCAAAGGAGGAGATCAAGATAACTTGCGGTGCAAGGCAACGAAAAGGAGTCCACATTCAACTCAAAGAAGTTGGAATTAAAGATTGCATTTAATGCAAAAGCTACTTTAAAGACTTCTACTCCAATGAGGACTTGGCCTAACTAATTCCTATATATACTCGACATATGTTGTAATTCAAAACAACTTAGGTTTTCCCTTTAGGCATAGTTTAGGTTTTCTTGCCGCCAATTATGTTCTAAATTCTCTCTTGGGTTTGGGTTATGTTGTAAACTAGTGTGAGAACGATTGTTTAAGAATTAAGTTTTTTTTGCTATAAAACTTCTAGGTTTGCTTATTCCATGCTCTTCATAGTTTTCAATTAAGTTCGAAAGATTAGTTGTTAACTATCTATTTGTTCGGTGTCGAGAGAGTCGAACTCACGAAAGGGATAAGTACGATCCTCACTCTAATCAAGTGTTGATCAATCCAGCCTAGAAATAGGTTAGGATTTAAGGCGGCTAAAGAAGAACGAACCAAGGTTGCTGTCTTTGCAAGATTCACGCCGTGACAAGTATCATCTATAGTGGGAAACAACAACATTCTGACTTAGACATAAGCGGGATCAATATCGAAGCGTTCTGTCGAGCCTTGAAGGACTGCCGAGTTCGTCGTCAAGCAATCCGTTCGTTCCACTACCAAGGCGGCGAAAGCGTCAAAGCAGCCAATCTGCCATCCTCCGCCGAGGCACCTGTTAAGTATCCAAAAGTCCTATATTTCATGCACATGCCAACTCTTATTATTACTATTTAAGCACATTTTAGGAATAAGTAGGGTCATGCATAGCATTTTACAGTATTTCATTGTTCTTCCTTACTTTTATAACTTATCATTTATTTGGTGAACAAGAGATATTGTTCTAGTGTATTCTTATATGTAGGTACTAACAGCTGAACGAGGGAACCGAGGAGCGAACCCAGGAGCTGTACTGAAGCAGTTCCAACAAAAGAGAGTTGCTGCCGAGCACCTACCAAATAGAGTTTCCGCCGACCTTGCTGCCCTCGGCAGCCAGCGATGGAAGTTGGGAGAACCTGCTAGGGCTGCCGAAGATAAATTCTCAAGATTACTTGCGGGCTAAGGCAAACGAGAAAGAGTCCATATTCCACGCAAAGAAGTCGACATTTAAAGTCATATTTAAGAAGGAAAGCTACTTTAGAGGACTTCTACTTTAAGGAGGACTTAACCTAGTCTTTTAGTCTATAAATACCCATTGTACTCCTAGTTCAAATCTTCCTAGGTTTTCTATAGACTTTTCTTGTGTTCTTCATTGCCGCCATGTTCTAAATTCTATTTGGGTTAGGGTTATGTTGTAACTAGTGAGAAATAGTTGTTTTAGGGTTTTGAGTTATTTTTCAATAAAATATTCCAAGTTTACTTAATTCATTGTTCTTCATTCTTTCAATCTTTCTACACCAGTCGTTTGAGAGAATCCACTTGTCGGGCACGAAAGTGCAAGGCTCACGAAAGGGTTAAGTACGGTCGCAACACACTGAGGCGTGACTAACTTGGTTCCACACTAGTCCATAAGTTTCAGCGGCTAAAAGGGATCACCAACCGATTTGACTAATTTGGTTCCACACTAGTCCACAAGTTAGCATCTCGAGCATCCTAACCTAGAAATAGGAGGGATCATTGTCGACTATCCTGCCGAACTTGGAGTATCTGCCAGACTTGCTGCCAGGACTTCCTTCCGCTCCACCTGCCGAGACTGTACACCCCTGTAGTGGTAGTGACCTACTGCGGCCGCGTGACAGGGTCGTAGTTTGTCGCCCGCCATACCCGCCGAGGCAGCATATCGCGGCAGCATAGGATAACTCATACCTATTGCAACGCAGTTTTCACACTAAGTGGCAGCATAACCCTACCTGCTCTATCAACCTGATTCACCTTTTCTATTACTTGTGTTTTTATCTACTTTTCTTCTCAACCAAACAATTCACTTGTGTTTTATTTTACCCTTGTGCAGGAACTACGAAGCGAGACAAGCTGTCCAATCCTCGTGGGATTCAACATCTTTTATACTATAACTTGACAGGAGTGTGCACTTGCGCTCTCACAAAAAGGGAACACCTACACGCCCTACAAGTTTTTGGCATTGTTGACGGGGATTGGTAACCTCGAATTTCGTCTTTCAATTTCTGCACTTTTTATTTACCTTTCATTTTATTATTAATCAAAAAAAATTTACCGTGTCCTTTGCAAGTGTATGACCAGGGCTAACCCTAAAGGAAATTTCATTATTTACGATGATCTTGAGCGTGAAACTAGAAGAATTTAGAGGGAGCTCAGAGAAGTCTTAAAGAACAAAGACAAGGGCAAAGCAAAGGAAGAGACCATGGTAAACGAGGACCCCCCACAAAATGATGCCATGTGTAACCCCCTCATCCCGGCCTAGTCAACAGACTGGACCGAACGGGTTACATAGGGAAAACCGAAGTGAAGCCCGCTAAGGCCTCACTCCGATTAGCAACCCTACTTTTTTTCCTTAATTATCTTTTCTAGGTGCATTCATTATACCCTATGTGATAGGACAAGCAGCGGGACACACACACAGATACCAAACAAGCAAACAGACAAATAAGATAACCCTTTTTCAATTTTACAACAGGCCGTATCGGTACGCTAAGGGACCGTATCGATACGCCTGTACCTGGTTAACACCCTAAGTCAAAACTAGGGAAATTGTATCGATACCCACAGGATGTGTATCGATACGCCCTCAACGGTCAACTTTCCCATGGTCAACTAAAAGACCGTACCGATACCCTCAGGATTCGTACCGATACGCCAAAATCTCGTCAATTTCTCAGATTTCCAGAGAGCATTTTGCGTATCAATACGCCCCCGCGTACCGGTACGCCTTGCCCAAAACAAGGTCCAACACAAGGGACTGTATCGATACCGCCCTTAGGCGTATCGATACGCCCTGCCCTGCAACCATATTTTTAGCTGTCAAAAACACAAGGGACTCGACACGAAGACATTTAACAAGTATTTTAGCAACATATAATCATACATATGATTCAAGGCAAGCAAGAAACATTCATTTAGGTCATTCCAACACAAGCCAATGCTCAAGTCATCAAACAAGATATATGTAAGGCAATAAAGCAAGCTTAACATCCATCAAAAGTGTCAAGGCCATAACAAGACATGCTTCAACATTTAGACATTCTAACAACTTTAACAATAACAGACTTAAGAGTTTGAGCACCAACTCCATACAAAGCCTAATATTCCCATTGTCTAAGAATTATTACAAAACATAAGCCATACTTTGAGCTACCCGAGAACTCCGAGAAACTCCTCCCTTGCCCACTTGCCTCCCAAGCCACTAACGATCTGTATTGTTGGAAAAGAAGAGAGCGTAAGCTTAAAGCTTAGTGAGCAGAGCTCTAAAACACAACAACAATGCAGTTTTTAAAACATAAATCTTAGATTTAAAGCAAAACCATTTAAGGAAGGACGTAATGAAACACAATCATCACAATACATGGTATGCACATGCATAACCAAAACCCGATGGGACTACACATCACCGTTCAACTAGTAGTTTTCCGATAGAACTACACATCACAGTACTCTACTACTAGTCACTACCAGTGGGACTACACATCACCGTAGTAACGACAACCATCACGTGAGGCTCGACACCAACAACAACTACACAACAACATTAAACGGAGAGTAAAAACAATCCAAAAACATCACCACAACAAGCATGTTCACGAAAGCCGAAAACCAACCAAACAAACGAGATTAGATGAACTTACTCTTTGGGTCTAGGTTAGTCTCTAAGACCCCACCCAAACCCCAAAACTTCACTGAACATAATTGAAATTCCAAAACAGTATCCACTCACCGATGAAACCCAACACAAGCTGAAAATGTCGATCAAGCCTCCAAGTTCCCCGGAATTGAGCCCGAAGCTTCTCCTACGTTTTCCCTTGCTTCTAATCAACCAAAAACAGTGCATTACACATCAAAACATTCATAAAATCACTACCACAAATCAGATTACAACCCAAGACAATTTCGCTACATTTCCAAGCCAAGAACCAACCCAAACTCTTCATTTTCGGAATCGGACACAACCCAGCAGTTACCCATCAATTTCATCATCCAAATCATCACTAAACATGTTCAAAACAGCCCCCAAGTGTAACCATACCATCAGCCCAATTTTCCCTCACATAACTACCTCAAAACTCAAGATTTCACTTCTAAACTCACCCACCAATACCCATTTCGGGATTTCATTAAAACTTCACCATTTTAACATATGTTAAGCTTAAAAGCAAGTTTATAACATACATGAACTTTACAAATTTAGAACTCAATGAAAAACCAAAAAAGTTTCCACCTTTAATTTAAAACTTTGAACACTTGAAACAACTCAAAATTGGATTTTATGGAAATCCAAGACCATGAAAATGTTGAGGATGAAGAGGAGAAGTCAAATATGTTATTACCTTGATAAAATCTCTTGAAATCGTTGAGGAAGATGATGGAACATTGTTTGGTTTGGGGGGAGGGGTTTAGTGTCGTGGTTTTGTTTTTGAAGGAGGAAGATGATAGCTTCAAAACATTCCTTTTGTTAGCTTCATTTTACTTATTAGAGAAAACCCTATTTTACCCTTAATGAAAAACACATGGCCCTTTTGATTCAAGACCAAGTCCATTTTATTTAAACCAAACCCAAAAGACCCAAACCCAAATACTCACCTAACACACGACCCCTTAAACCCATGTGTTACAACTCTCCCCCACTTATGGAAATTTCGTCCCCAAAATTACCTGAAGGAAAGAGATGTGGAAACTTCCTTTTCATGTCTTCCTTCCTCTCCCAAGTAGCCTCCTCCAAACCTCGGTGTCTCCACAAAACCTTGACTAACCTGATAGACCTCCCACTCAACACTTTCTTGTCCGAAGCAAGAATCTCAACCGACTCTTCATTATAAGTCAAGTCGGGGTTCAATTCAATTTCTTCCACTGTCATTACGTGAGTTGGATCCGCTCTATACTTCCAAAGCATAGAAACGTGGAACACATCGTGAATCTTCTCTAACTCGGTTGGGAGTCTCAATCTATACACAACGGGACCGATCCTCTCAACTACCTCGTAAGGTCCAATGAATCTCGGACTCAACTTACCTTTCCTACCAAACCTCATCACCTTCTTCCAAGGTGAGACTTTCAAAAACACTTTCTCGCCCACGACATACACTATCTCTTTTCTCTTCAAATCGGCATACGATTTCTGTCGGTCTGAAGCTGCCTTCAAGCAATCACATATCAATTTTACCTTCTCAGTAGTGCCCTTAAGCAAATCGGGCATCGGTACTAGCTTTTGTCTGGCTCGGCCCAACAGATAGGTGTTCTACACCTCCTACCATACAGGGCTTCATACGGTGCCATTTGAATACTAGCCTGATAACTGTTATTGTATGCAAACTCTACTAACAGTAGGTGCTTCTCCCAAGAACCCTGAAAGTCGATAATACAACACCTCAACATGTCCTCCAACACCTGAATCACTCTCTCTGACTGACCATCTGACTGCGGATGATACGAAGTACTGAAATTCAACCAAGTACCCAAGGCACGATGCAAACACTCTCAAAGTCTAGCTGTAAACCTCGGATCTCGATATGATACAATCGATTTCGTTACCCCGTGCAATCTCACTATCTCACTAATGTACAGATCGGCCAACTTATCTAAAGTGTAGGTAGTATGAACATGTATAAAGTGGGCACACTTAGTAAATCTATCGACTATCACCCACACGGAATTCTTCTTCGAAGGAGTCAACAGTAAACCCGACACAAAGTCCATGGTGATACGTTCCCACTTCCACTCTGGAATCTTCAACGACTGTAACAAACCTGAAGGAAACTGATGCTCGGCTTTAACTCTCTGACATACCATACACTTACTCACAAACTCGGCCACATCCTTCTTCAGCCCAACGCAGTAACACTTTTCTTTTAAACCACGGTACATCTTCGTACTACCCGAATGCATAGCAAAATGACTGTTATGTGCTTCATTCAAGATAATACGCCTCAACTAAGAATCCTCCTGAACAACTATCTTATCCTTGAAACATAGGATCCCGTTCTCACCAAAGCAAAATTCTGTAGGCCTATCCTCGGCTATATCTTGCACGTGAGGTACCAAAGACTCGTCTTGCAACTGCTTCTCTCGAATCAACTGAGCCAACGAAGGTTTAAGTTATAACTCGGCTATCAATCCAAAATCCCGTGGCACACTCAATTTCGCAAACATGGCTCGCAACTCAACTGCCAGTTTTCTACTCAAAGCATCAGCCACTACGTTTGCCTTACCCGGATGGTATTATATCGTAAGGTCATAATCCTTAAGGGGCTCTAACCACCTACGTTGTATAAGATTCAACTCCCTCTGAGTCATCAAGTATTTCAAACTCTTGTGGTCGGTATAAACGGTGCACTTCTCACCATAAAGGTGATGTCTCCAAATCTTCAAGGCAAACACTACTGCGGCTAACTCAATATCATGAGTGGGGTAGTTCTTCTCGTAAACCTTCAACTGTCTCGAAGCATAAGCTACAACCTTACCTTCTTGCATAAGCACACAACCTAAACCTACATATGATGCATCACTGTAAATCATAAACTCTTTTCCCGGTTCAGGCTGAATCAAAATAGGAGCTTCGGTCAAAGCTTTCTTCAACTTCTCAAACGCTTGTTGTCTTGCATCTAACCACTCATACGGAACATTCTTCTAAAGCAATTTAGTTAAAGGTGCCGCAATCTTCGAAAATCCTTCGACAAATCTTCGATAATACCCCGCCAAGCCTAGGAAACTACGAATTTCTATCACTAACTTTGGTTGCTTCCAATTCACTATAGCTTCTATCTTCTTAGGATCCACACTAATCCCATTGGCCGAGATCACATGACCTAGGAAGACTACCTCCTTAATCTAAAACTCGCATTTACTCAACTTGGCATATAACTGATTCTCAAGCAAAGTTTGAAGCACTAACCGAAAATGCTCATCGTGCTCTTCCTCGGTCCTAGAGTACACTAAGATATCATCTATGAACACTACCACAAACATATCCAAATACTCGTGGAACACTCCGTTCATCATGTCCATAAAAGCAGTTGGAGCATTAGTCAAACCGAAAGGCATTACCAAGAACTCGTAGTGCCCATAACGTGTACAAAAAGCTGTCTTCGGTATGTCCACATCTTTCACCTTCAACTGATAGTAACCGGATCTCAAATCAATCTTCGAAAACACTGAAGCATCTCTCAACTGATCAAGCAAATCATCTATCCAAGGCAAAGGATACTTGTTCTTCACTGTTACTTTGTTCAGCTGCCTATAGTCTATACACATCCTCATACTACCGTCCTTTTTCTTCACAAACAAGACCAGAGCACCCCATAGAGAAATACTAGGCCTAATGAAACCTCTATCTGACAAATCTTGAAGCTGTGTCTTCAACTCTTTCAACTCTTTCGGTGCCATTCTATACGGAGCAATAGACACGGGTGCAGAATCTGAATACATCTAAATCACAAACTCAACTTCTCTATCTGGAGGCAAACTCGGCAACTCTTCCGGAAAAACACTCGGAAATTCACAAACTGTTCTGATGTCTTGCGGTCTAACGTCACTCATATTCGGATTCATCACATAAGACAAGTACGCTTAAAAACCCGAATCCATCAATCTCTGAGCTTCTAGAGCAGAAACAACATTGGACAAGAACTTAATGTTGTCGCCCACCACTACAACTTCAAAATCATCCGTAACCCTCAAGGAGACTCTCTTGGTCTCAAAGTATACCCTAGCTTTATGCTCTACGAGCCAATCCATGCCCAAAATCACATCAAAACCATAAAACGACAACTCCATCATGTCAACCGGAAACATGTGGCCCTGAATCATCAAGGGACACCTCCTATACATCTTCCTAACTACCACCATATCACCGAAGGAACTAGTAACATTTACACCTACCTCTAACCACTCATACGGTAAACCTAGAGACCTTGCGTGCTCACCCAAAATATACGAATGTGTCGAACCCGAATCTATCAAAGAAAGCAAAGTCAAGGACTGTAACGAGAAATTACCTGCAATGACATCCGTGTCATTCCCACTCTCTCTGAGCATACACCCTAGCCGGTCCTCCACCCTCGGGCTGAACTGCTACCACATGAGCTAAGTTCCTCTGACCATCATTCCTCGACTGAAAGTTACCACGACTGTGCCCACGGCCTCTCTGATGCTCAAAACCCCTAGCTGGAGTCGGTCCGCCCCTAGTCGGGTGTGGACAGTTACGTCTCAGATGATCTCGGGAACCACAGTTCCAACATACCCCAAAGGTACCCATACACTCGCCCTGGTGGCGTCTCCCGCATCTAGTGTACTCAGGAGTGAGAACAACGACTCCTTGGTCCTGATGGCCCCGTCCATGGTTACCATCCCTATGCCTCGAATCGGGATGATACCTCTTATCTCTATGCCTCTTGGCATGATCTCTATCCCAATTCGCATGTCTCTTCCCAGAATCAAACCCACTAGCACGAGAACTTGAGCCTAAGTTCTGCTCAATATCCTTGGCCCTAGAGACCAAAACATCAAACTCGGTGTAGTTAGAGGCAAGCATATAAGTCTTCACATCTCTTGTCAACCCATATCAGAAACAGTCACACCGTTCCCTCTCACTGGGAACCAACTCGGGAGCATACTAACTCAACCTCACAAACTGAACCTCATACTCAGACACCGTCTTGCTACTCTGAACCAAGGCCATAAACTCTCTCTTCTTCTCATCCTAATATCGGACTCCGAGATACTTCTTCTTAAAGGCATTTTAGAAGAATTCCCAATTGACAACCGCTTCGGCCATACCAGAAGTAATAGTGGTCCACCAAGCATATGCATCTCCCTGAAGCAAGGAGACAATGCAACCCAACTTACGAGTGTCTGAGCACTCCATCTGACCCAAGATGCATGTAGTACTCTTGAGCCAAGCTTCTGAACCCTCGGAAGTCAAACCACGGAACTCAACTCCACCCAAGCTACAGAGTCTCTCTAGGGATAAACCAGTCCCCGCACCCTGAGGTGGTGCTGCAGCTTGCATACCGGTCAAAGCTGTCTGAAAAGCTCTGGCTATAGTCTGGAAAAAATGGGTCATGTCTGCACCTGCCTGACCCTGACCTGCCTGGGCTCCATTACCCCAAACATTTGCACCGGCCCGAGGTCCATTACCATCACCTCCAACTTGCGTACCGGCCTGAGGCACAATACCTTCACCACCCACTCCATTACCATCGGGAGCAGGAGGAACAAGAGGCACATCCCCGGGTGCCTGGTCACCCGCTCTAGGCCGTCCTCTCGGTCTTACCATAACGAGATAGAATCTAAACAATAAACACATCACACACAAGAAAACATTAGGTTAGCAAGGGCAAGGGTCCAAGTTCTCAAGCTCTTTAAACCAAAATCATTTTCCAATAACAACACCTAGCAATGGAAACACTTGACTAAACTTCAACCAACAACAAGGACAATTAAAGCATGCTTTCATACACCGTGCAATAGCAAACAACCAAAAAGCCAACTTACCTAACTTACCTCCCCGGGATACCTCGTAACCGAGGCTCTAATACCACCAAATGTAACCCACTCGTCTCGGCCTAGTCAACAGACCGGACCAAACGGGTTACACGGGGAAAACCGAAGCGAAGCCCGCTAAGGCCTCACTCCGATTAGCAACCCTATTTTTTCCTTATCTTTTCTAGATGCATTCATTATATCCTATGTGATAGGACAAGCAGCGGGACACACACACGGATACCAAACAAGCAAACAAACAAATAAGATAACCATTTTCAATTTTACAATAGGCCGTATCGGTATGCTAAGGGACCGTATCGATACGCCTGTACCTAGTCAACACCCCAAGTCAAACCTAGGGAAACTGTATCGATACCCACAGGGTGTATATCGATACGCCCTCAACGGTCAACTTTCCCATGATCAACTAAAAGACCATACCGATACCCTCAGGACCCGTACTGATACGCCAAAATCTCGTCAATTTTTCAGATTTCCAGTGAGCATTTTGCGTATTGATACGCCCCCGCGTACCGGTACGCATTACCCAAAACAAGGTCCAACACAAGGGATCGTATCGATACCGCCCTTAGGCGTATCGATATGCCCTACCCTGCAACCATATTTTTAGCTATCAAAAACACAAGGGACTCGACACGAAGACATTTAACAAGTATTTTAGCAACATATAATCATACATATGATTCAAGGCAAACAAGAAACATTCATTTAGGTCATTCCAACACAAGCCAAAGCTCAAGTCATCAAACAAGATATATGTAAGGCAATAAAGCAAGCTTAACATCCATCAAAAGTGTCAAGGCTATAACAAGACATGCTTCAACATTTAGACATGCTAACAACTTTAACAATAACAAACTTAAGAGTTTGAGCACCAACTCCATACAAAGCCTAATATTCCCATTGTCTAAGAATTATTACAAAACATAAGCCATACTTTGAGCTACCTGAGAACTCCGAGAAACTCCTCCCTTGCCCACTTGCCTCCCAAGCCACTAACGATCTGCATTGTTGGAAAAGAAGAGAGCGTAAGCTTAAAGCTTAGTGAGTGGAGCTCTAAAACACAACAACAATACAATTTTTAAAACATAAATCTTAGATTTAAAGCAAAACCATTTAAGGAAGGACGTAATGAAACACAATCATCACAATACATGGTATGCACATGCATAACCAAAACCCGGTGGGACTACATATCACCGTTCAACTAGTAGTTTTCCGATGGGACTACACATCACCGTACTCTAATACTAGTCACTGCCGGTGGGATTACACATCACCGTAGTAACGGCAACCATCACTTGAGGCTCGACACCAACAACGACTACACAACAACATTAAACAGAGAGTAAAAACAATCCAAAAACATTACCACAACACACATGTTCACGAAAGCCGAAAACAAACCAAACAAACGAGATTAGATGAACTTACTCTTGGGTCTAGGTTAGTCTCTAAGACCCCACCCACACTCCAAACCTTCATTAAACATAATTGAAATTCCAAAACAATATCCACTCACCGATGAAACCCAACACAAGCCGAAAATGTCGATCAAGCCTCCATGTTCCCCGAAATTGAGCCCGAAGCTTCTCCAACGTTTTCCCTTGCTTCTAATCTACCAAAAACAGTGCATTACACATCAAAACATCCACAAAATCACTGCCACAAAACAGATTACAACCCAAGACAATTTCGTTACATTTCCAAGCCAAGAACCAACCCAAACTCTTCATTTTCGGACCCGGACACAACCCAGCAGTTACCCATCAATTTCATCTTCCAAATCATCACTAAACATGTTCAAAATAGCCCCCCCCCCAAGTGTAACCATACCATCAGCCCAACTTTCCCTCATATAACTACCTCAAAACTCAAGATTTTCACTTCTAAACTCACCCACCAATACCCATTTTGGGATTTCATTAAAACTTCACCATTTTAACATATGTTAAGCTTAAAAGCAAGTTTATAACATACATGAACTTTACAAATTAAGAACTCAACGAAAAACCAACAAAATTTCCACATTTAATTTAAAACTTTGAACATTTGAAACAACTAAAAAATGGATTTTATGGAAATCCAAGACCATGAAAATGTTGAGGATGAAGAGGAGAAGTTAAAAACGTTATTACCTTGATAAAATCTCTTGAAATCGTTGAGGAAGATGATGGAACAGTGTTTGGTTTGGGGGGAGGGGTTTAGTGTCGTGGTTTTGTTTTTGAAGGAGGAAGATGAATGCTTCAAAACATTCCTTTTGTTAGCTTTATTTTACTTATTAGAGAAAACCCTATTTTACCCTTAATGAAAAACACATGGCCCTTTTGATTCAAGACCAAGTCCATTTTATTTAAACCAAACCCAAAAGACCCGAACCCAAATACTCACCTAACACCCGACCCCCTAAACCCAGGTGTTACACCATGAATGGCAGGGGCAGGCAACATGACTTGCCGCCCAGAAGACCACAAGAACAGCAGAGGCAGGATCCCCCTGATCCACCCCATGTGCGGACAACTAGAGACTACCTGGAACATGACTTCCAAAGGTTTGAGCCAATAGTGACTGAACCAGAGATAGGGGCGGACCATTTTGAACTGAAGCTCGTCATGTTCAACATGATAAACACATTAGGGCACTTCGGAGGGACTGCCACAGAATATGCTCGACAACATTTACGAGGGTTCTTGGACAATTGCCATACATTCAAGATACATGGGGTTCACCAAGACGTACTACGACTGAGGCTATTTTCCTATTCACTGAGCGATAGGGCGAAACAATGGTTAAATAACCAGCCAGCTGGATCTTTTAATTCATGGGCGGAGCTCTGCAAAGACTTTCTAGACCGATTCAGCCTGTCTAATGTCACTGATAGGCTGCGGAATGAGATTACAGCCTTTGGACTAGGGGATGACGAGCCGATGTACGAGGCATGGGAGCGGTACCAACAAATGCTGAATAACTGCCCGCTACATGGTCTACCAGCCTGGACTCATGTATCTATATTCTATAACAGGATTAACTACCCAACTCAGATGATGATAGATGCCTCAGTCAGTGAGATCATCCTAGACAGACCTCTAGAGGAAGCACTGCAGCTACTGAACATAACAGCTAAAAATGATTATAAATATCCGACAGCCCGTCGAGGCGGCACAAGGCGACCAACTACTGCAAATGAGGTAGAAGCCTCAGAATCTGTAAATGCCCACCTCGACACTTTAACAGAGCTGGTGATGAAGATGGTGCAATCTCAGGGAAGGTCCATGAAGTAAAAGTTGTTGAGCCATTCTGTGGCGAATGTGGAGGTAGCCACGATTCCTCTGACTACACTGCATCTGCAAACTACTTGGGAGGATATGAGAGGATTAGCAGGCTTGCCCAGAAAACCTATAATCCTAACTAGAGAAACCATCCCAACTTCTCCTGGAGCAACCCAAAGACAGCTGCAAATCCACAACAACTACAGGGAGGCTACCAGCAGAATCAGTCCCGGCAGCAGACTCATCAGCCACAACACAATAATTCACTAGAAGAAACTTTGCAAACCCTTATGAAACAAACTGGTGAATTTATTGTTTATATAAATAAATTTATTGAGAAAACTGAGTCTTTTATGGACAGGACGAAGATGAAGATGAACAACCAGGAGGCTGCCATTAAGAACCTGGAGATCCAATTTGGGAAGTTCACCAAAATCTACCACAGCCGGACTATAGGAGCATCATCCAGCAGCCTGCCAGAAGCAGCCAAGCCCACTTATGAACATTGCAAGGCTATACCTACAAGAAGTGGGAAGCAGCTAGATGAACCAAGGATGGTAGAATAGCCAGAACAGACAAGTAAACCTGCCTCAGCAGCACCAATATTAGCCGCTCCAGCAGCAACACAAGCCGCCCCAGCAGTAGAATATAAAAGCAAGGATGATCCTCTCCGGACTAAGCCCCCAAGCAAGGAGCAAATAGAGGACATCCGTTGGCCAGCACCATTCCCCAAAAAGCTCAAACAACAACAACAAGAGCACTAATTCAGAAAATTCCTGTATATTCTGAAACAAGTGCATATCAATATACCTCTGATAGAAGCCATACAAAGCATGCCAAACTATGCCAAGCATCTCATAGATATGGTTTCTAAGAAGAAGAGGATAGGAGAATTCAAGACGGTGGTCGTTACTGAAGAGTGCATGGATATGCTACATAAAAAGCTACCTCCCAAGCTGAAAGATCTAGGTAGCTTTGTTATACCATGCAGGATAGGCAGCAAGCACGAGACCAGAGCCCTGTGTGACTTGGGAGCCAGCATCAACCTGATGCCAAAGGCCGTCTTCGACAAACTAGGTATTGGACTTGCCAAACTGACCTTCGTTATGCTTAAACTTGATGATCACTCATTTGTGCAACCGTAGGGAAAGATTGAAGACATACTGGTAAAGGTGGGCAACCTAATTCTCCCCGCCGACTTCCTCATCTTAGATTGTGAAGCCGATGAGAAAGCTCGTATCATCCTTGGGCGACTCTTCTTGGCCATGGGCAGAACGCTGATAGATGTCGAACTCGGGGAACTTACAATGAGGGTAGAGGATCAGAGCATAAAGATGAATGTGCTACAACCCTTAGAAGAAGGAAAAGAATGCCCATATGCAAGAGCTGCTTAGATCAGTGTGGAAACAAGCCATGGCAGCAGCTGCCGCGACAGGCCTAGGAGCAGATTAAAGGACCCAATAGCGCAACATCTAAAAGAACAGGAGGACCCCCAGGAGGGGAGAGAAAGCTAAACCACCTCAGGAAGTGGTTATGTCTGGGAAATGCACCAAAATGCACTCCCAACATAACTTAAATTTTTATTTTATTTTATTTTATTTTTATTTTTATGTATTAGGATTAGAATTTATGTTATTTTAAGATTAGATTAATTTTCAGAATTTTATATTTCAGAAATTATTTAATTATTTTTATTTTGATTTTAGGTTTAAGAATAAAAGAGCAGGATTAGGAAGGAGACCCAGCAAGAAGACCGCCCACCATTCTGTCGAGACAGCCGCCAGCGCAGTAACACATAACGGCTAGTTGACCTTCAACGACTCCGAAATTAACGGGCAGAAAATCCGTAACGTGCGCTAGAAAATCGGACCGTTAAACTTTTAATGCCGCCCCAACACTTCTCGACATCCCCTATATATACACCTCTCACTCACTTCATTTTACTTTACTTTCACCTTTTTTCCATCCTCTATCTGATTCCCCTGCTCTCTCACAACTTTTATTTCTAGTTTCGGTTAAGTACAACCTTTCACATGGCCTCAACATCAACCCAAAAACCCATCTACAAGAAGTTTTGCTTCAAGGAGGATGAGGAGAGATACAAAGAAAAATTCTCCAAGCAGGCAGTATGGGAGGAACAAGGCTTTCATTACACGCATCAAACGGGAGACCGAGGTCTAGAGCTCGCCTTGTTCCGAACCATCCACTACAAGGGATGGGAGATGTTCGCTCAGTAGCCTGATATAGCGAACATCACTATAGTCAGGGAATTCTACTCCCATCAGCTCTGTTCGAAGAAGCCTTTCGTCTACGTCCGTGGGGAGCCAGTCAAACTCAACGCTGTTGTCATCAACAGCTACTACAGCCTCGATATGAACGACAACCTGCACAAAGAATGGAGGCATTCACTGACAGCTCCCAACTATGAGGAAATCAAGGCCATAATCTGCAAGCCCAACACACCATGGCTGGGGGGTAAACATGTGGGATCTGTCCAGCGCCGCCACCTGCTGCCTGAGGCTATGTTATGGAACACGTTTGTGAAAAGGCGTCTGCTGCCCACATCCCACAACTCAACAGTTGACCGGCCGCGCCTCGCCTTAATTCACAGTATCTTGATGAACCGGCCGATCAACGTAGGGGAAATTATATGCACAGAAATATACAATTGCTTCAAGAAGAAGAAATGTAGGTTGTACTTCCAATCCCTCATCACATGTCTCTGCACCAACTTCCGAGTTCCGACAGAGCCCACATATGAGCTTACAACTGCCAAGTAGGGTTGGACTAAAAAAGTCCGCATTCAGATGATGCAGGATACGGATAAAGAACCAACAATGCCCAATCAGCCCTCCGCCATACAGTTTGAGACTCCAGCCACCCCCGGCAGTACTGACGCTGCCCCAGACAAAAAAATCCTCCCACTACTGCACGCACTTCTAAAAAGCACAAAACTGATAGACTAACAGCAGTTGGCCTTCATGAACTATGTAGGGGAGGCTCAAGAAGCCCTTGTGATGTATTTCCTGCAAAAATTTCCCGGTGATCTGCCCAACATGCCGCCCTATCCTGAGGAGCTTGCAGCAGCAGCCCGAGCACAAAGAACTCCACCAGCCGCCATTGCCCGCCGGGTGCCCTCTTCTACACATTCTCCGACCTACTCAGCTGCCACCCCATCCAACACAGTGCCAGACTCCCCTGAGAGGCACCAATATCATCTCTTCCATGCCTGCACAACAAACACAGTGGCAAACACCTCCTCATCAGAGGAGATCGAGCAGCTACCGCAAGAGCCAGAAACAGTAGTGGTAGCAGCAACATCAGCCATCCCAATGACATTCATCCCTCCGGCTGCACCCACAGAGGAAGGAACCAGGAAGAGGAAGCGGCACATAATAGCTGAAGAACCTGTGGACCTCAAGACCGAGTCAGATGATGATGATGCACCTCTAGACGCTTCCCCTACCAAACCGCAAGAAGAGCCACAACATATGCCGGAGAGAGTCTAGCCGCCACGGAAAGCAAAAACATCAACTGCTAGAACCGCCGCCAAGGCATCTACCGACCGCCGCTTCGTCATCCACACTTCTTCCTCATCCTCATCTGACAAGAATTCAGCCTCCTCCCACCCCTCAGCAAACTTTTAGTTATTTATTCCCTTTCTTTTAATCTTTATTTCATTTTATTTTTATCTTTAACTTGTATTTTTCTTCATCCACACTTATTTCATTTTGTATTTTATCTGTTTTGTGCATTGAGGGCAATGCCCATCTCGATTTTGGGGGGATAGCTCTCGCATCATTTGTCTAGGCATCTTTAGTTACATATAGGTTGCATTGCACTTGCCTTAGTAATAGTCGGAAAAGAAAAGTTTTCTATGACTTGTGCCTATGATAGGATAGCCGACTATTTATTTTCGCACCTAGTAAATTTTGAACTTAATCTTGGGAAAAAGTATGAAATATGGCTTAGAATTTTTTTTCTTTATGCCTAAAAATGTTAAACATCTTTGTTGCTTGCTGAATGTGTTAGAATATTTGATGAACATTGCATGTTTGTTTTTAGAATTCTTTACAAAATTCTAACGATGATTACAGGTAGTCACCGAGGTAGGCAAAAGAAATAGAAAAATACAAGTACTGCCACAACAGCAGAATCAAAAACAAAGAACACTGCTGTTTACCCTAGAGGTGCTCACAACAGGCTCTAGGAAGAATCATGTGCGAGGACACTCCGCTGCTATTAAAGTCCATGAATCTGAAAGCCTTCAAGTGACAGACAAATTAGCACGAGTAGAGGTGGAAAACGGGTCAATCGGTTCGGGTTTGGTTCGGGTCATTTCGATTTCGGTTATTTCGGGTTTGATATTTTCGGTTCAGATTTGGTTTCGGTTCCGTTCAGTTTTAGTTCGGGTCTATTGTGTTTCGGGTCATTTCGGGTCGGTTGATTTTCGGTTCGTTTAATTTCGGTTTGATTGATTTTGGTTTGGTTATTTTCGGTTCAATGAGAGATCAGTCGATTTTAATCAAATTTTTAGGTTGGTCAGATTTTTACACCCTATATATGACTTTATAAAGTCAATATATTTGACATTTTAGTGACTTGTGCGGTTGTTCATATTTTATCTTTCTTTATTTCTATTAATCGGGTCCATTCGGTTCGGGTCTATTCAGTTCGGGTCTATTCAGTTCGAGTCTATTCGGTTCAACTAAATTCAATTCAGTTTCGGTTCGATTTATTTTGGGTTTTGGATCAAATTTCGGATCATATTTTGGGTTGATTTTCGGTTTCGGTTTGGGTCTCAGTTCGGGTAATTTGGTTTGGGTTTCGGGTCACGGGTCAAATTTACCAGGTCTAAGCATGAGTGAATGAAAGCCTTCACGGGATGACTCTACTCCAAGGGTTTGGGGTTTTGTAGTTTGCTTCTATCTCAACGTCAGATCTGGAAGAGTAGTTGTGATAAGCTGAAGCCTTCATTGCCATGATTAAAAATAATATGCTTAATTGTGCTGCCTCGGCAGCAAACCTTTAAATCACAACAACATCTTTGTTTATTCATTTATTCTGCATATTCAGTTTGTTTACAGATGTGCACACATCACACGGACATGAGAAATTTAAATTCTAAGTTATTTTATTGCTTATTTCCCTTCAGTAAATTTTATATATATGTGCCACGGCCTTGAGGCAGAAAAATCGGGTTAAAAGCTAATTTTTCCTTCTGATTATTATTAGAGCAAGTGCTTTAGATTACATTGCTTGAGGACAAGCAATAGTTCGAGTTTGGGGGTGTGTAAAGTGTCCAAAAGTCCTATATTTCATGCACATGCAAACTTTTATTATTACTGTTTTTAAGCACATTTTAGGCATAAGTAGGGTCATGCATAACATTTTACAGTATTTCATTGTTCTGCCTTACTTTTATAACTTATCATTTATTTGGTGAACAAGAAATACTGTTCTAGTGTATTCTTGTATGTAGGTACTAATAGCTGAATGAGGGAACCGAGGAGCAAACCCATGAGCTGTATTGAAGCAGTTCCAGCAAAAGAGAGTTGCTGCCGAGCACCTGCCGAATAGAGTTGCCGCCGACCTTACTGCCCTCGGCAGCTGACTATGGAAGTTGGGAGAACCGAAGCGCGATTTGTAGAGCAAAAACACCTGAATCTATCGCCGGCGTTCAGATGATTTTCTGACGTCTGTAGCAACGACTAGGGCTGCCGAAGCAAAATTCTCAAGATTACTTGCGGGCTAAGGCAAACGAGAAAGAGTCTATATTCCACGCAAAGAAGTTGGCATTTAAAGTCATATTTAAGAAGAAAAGCTACTTTAGAGGACTTCTACTTTAAGGAGGACTTAACCTAGTCTTTTAGTCTATAAATACCCATTGTACTCCTAGTTCAAATCATCCTAGGTTTTCTATAGACTTTTCTTGTGTTCTTCACTGTTGCCATGTTCTAAATTCTATTTGGGTTAGGGTTATGTTGTAACTAGTGATAAATAGTTGTTTTAGGGTTTTGAGTTATTTTTCAATAAAATATTCCAAGTTTACTTAATCCATTGTTCTTCATTCTTTCAATCTTTCTACACCATTCGTTTGAGAGAATCCATTTGTCGGGCACGAAAGTGCAAGGCTCATGAAAGGGTTGAGTACGGTCACAACGCGAAGGCGTGACTAACTTGGTTCCACACTAGTCCACAAGTTTCAACGGCTAAAAGGTATCACCAACCGAGTTGATTAATTTGGTTCCACACTAGCCCACAAGTTAGCATCTCGAGCATCCTAACCTAGAAATAGGAGAGATCACTGTCGACTATCCTGCCGAACTTGGAGTATCTGCCAGACTTGCCGCCAGGACTTTCTTCCGCTCCACCTGCCGAGACAGTACACCCCTGTAGTGGTAGTGACCTAATGCGGCCGCGTGACAGGGTCGTAGTTTACCGCCCGCCATACCCGCCGAGGCAGCATATCGTGGCAGCATAGGTTAACTCATACATATTGCAACGCAGTTTTCAAAAAGTGGCAGCATAACCCTGCTTGCTCTATCAACTCGATTCACCTTTTCTATTACTTGTGTTTCTATCTACTTTTCTTCTCAACCAAACAATTCACTTGTGTTTTATTTTACCCTTGTGCAGGAACTACGAAGCGAGACAAGCTGTTCAATCCTCGTGGGATTCGACATCTTTTATACTATAACTTGGTAGGAGTGTGCACTTGCGCTCTCACAAAAAGGGAACACCTACACGCCCTACAACAGAAAAGTCTAGCAGCGCAAAGAAACTTAACCTATTCAACGCAGTTTCACACTACTAAGCAACATAACCTGACCCATTCTATCATCCTAATCTTTTCATCAATTACTTGTGTTTTATTTACTTTTCTTTATAAACTAAAATTCACTTGTGCATTTAATTTTCTTTGTGCAGGAAATGCAATTCGAGTTAAGATGTCCAATCCCTGTGGGAGATGATATCTTATATACTATAACTTGACAAGAGTGTGCACTTGCGCTCATATTTAGAGAACACACAAACGCTCTACAAGTTTTTGGCGCCGTTGCCGGGGATTGGTAATAGAGAAATTCGTTTTAATTTTTTTGCACTCTTAATTCTATTTGCATTTAATTTTATTTGAAAAAAAATTATGTGGGAAAGTGCTTATTCAGGTGCCCCACGAGTTAAGGGCAGCAATATTTGGGAAAGTTCATGCAAATTTTGTGAAGGCAATCAAGCATTCGAAAGTTGCCCTCAACCTTTTGCAACGGACATGTCGAGGAAAACCACGCAGGAATGGTTGCATGAATACGAACAGAAGATGTCACTGCCACAGTTGCTGCAACAGAAGCAAGACTCTCCATGGTATGATCAAAAACCCCAAAAAGTTTTTTACCATAACAGTCTTGCTACAGAAATCGACATGCCCTGGCAACAAAGTCATCCGCAAGAACAAACAACATCCTTGGAGAACACACTTCAAGCCTTCCTCGTGCTCACAGATAAACTGTCCATCGCCATGAACGCCAGCATCGCTAAGATGGATGCACGTATGAGCAATTCAGTCCTCATCAATGCAATGGATGAACCTGTACAATTAAGCCGGAGGGATATTGATGTCCCAGGACAAGAGGATGAAGAATTAAGCGAGGGAGGATCTCCGAAGTGTGAGGAGCAATTGGAAACTCCAAGCTAGGAGGATGCAGAACACTGCCCGGGTAGCAAGATAGACAGCTGTTCCGACAACTACCACGAAGCCTGCCCTGACAAAGAACAGATCAGTGAAAGGAAAACAACACCTAGTGAGGCCAACAAGGGAATTGAGAATGCCACGACAACATCCCATACCTCAACATCTATGCCCACCTCGGCAGTAGCCTCGGTAACTACAAAGTACATATATCTAGAGGAGCCGATGATGGTAGAGCTAGGGCCATCAAAATCTCTACTATTGAAGATTCTTGAGGAGCCTACAGAGTTTCCCCTTGATCTGCACAACATTATGACAGAAGACTGCAGCAGCACCTGGTTGCCACAACAGCTGCCTCGGCAGCAAAATTTTTTTTTCTCCATGATGAACTTCGACGAAAAAAAGGTAAGTACATGGTTAAGTAGTAAAATAGTTTTTCCTAATCACATGTTCATGCCTTCAGGAATCGGAACAAGGAGAAAGGTGCAGATGGATTACAAGGGAACGAGGAAGAAGGATTCCCCCACCACAAGAATAATCACGCGATGGAGGGTGCGGGTAAACTACAAGAAATATCGAAAAGGACCCTCTAAACAACACAACTACCGCATGAAGTGGTTATGTTTGGGAGATGCACTTCCAACATAACTTAATTATTTTAATTTTTATTTCTTTATTTTTATGCATTAGGATTAGATTTTAATTAATGCAATTTATTTTTCCACATATTTTATTTTTCAGAATTTTATTATTTTATTTCATCTTATCTTATTTTCTTTATTTCCTTTTAATTATTTTGTTTTTCAATTAACACAAGTATCATTTAAAATCCATCATGCCATCTAAAAACCATGCACTTTCCTCATTCAAAATCAACATGAAAACCTCATGGAACATGTCTTAATAACCAACAACAAATCCCATTTGCTAAACTCAATTTAAGCTTTCCCAAGCATTTCCACATACATATGCTAAGCTTAAAGAGTAAAACATGCATTTTCAACACTATGCAACATAAAACATTTCAAATTACATCATTACTCATATTGGCTCACAAGTGATTAGCAACAAGATCATTTCCCAAAAACCACATCGGATACACGGATTTCCAAGTGTTGTCCCAAACACTTCATACACTCTACCGGCATCTCAAGGCTCACACACGGGAGCTACCCTCCACCGTTGTGACACCCGTGGTGGGGTATTCGGTAAAATCACAACCCCTCAACACCACTCATCGGTAGATGTATAGCCCACTAATGAGAGACGGGACACTATACAAGGTTCACACACGGTAGCTATCCTCCACCGTTGCGACACCTTAAACATTCCTTGATCGTTAGGGTACTTGGATGGAGTATTCGCTACCATTTCAACCCCTTAACATCCAAGGCAACTTGTTTATACTGCAGTCAATCTTATAGCCAGCTAACTATATCCGATAGCATTTTTAAAAGTATTTCATATCATCACTTGCCAATATGAACCACATTTCATCACATATTTCACTATTTTCAAAGCATCGATTACCAACCTCATTCTCAAGCATCAAATCATGCTTAAAATCACAAGTATAAACGTATACTTACAAGGATCACTTACCATGAGCATCCTTCATTATTATATCATCAAGAACAACAATTCATTTACCTCAAATCATGCTTAAACAGTGATGTAGAACTAAGTTTTGATATAATATTTGAAAAATGTTTTGGACTAAATTGCAAAGAATTTAAAATGTGTTTTTAGTCAAAAACAACTTGAAAATATGTTTAAGGGTTTTCAAAAGGCTTTGGAATGATTTAAAATGTATTTTAAGTAGTCAAAACCATGATTTTCAAGTGACCGTACCGATACGGTATAGGACCATACCGATACGCCTTAGGGTTTCAAACTACCAGATTTTCTAGTAGCCAAAACTCGTACCGATACGCTTAGCCGTATCGATACGGTGTGCTTTGAAAGAGCCCAACGGCTAGTCGCGTACCGATACGCCTAACTACCCCAATGGTCATTTCCTAACGGTCATTTGAATTTGCAGGACCGTACCGATACGCTAGGCAAGCGTATCGATACGCATCAGCTGAAGAAGCCCAACAGCTTTTTACTCATTGAGACCATATCGATACGCCAAGCTGCAGAATTGCATTTATGGTGGGAAATAAAGGCTCCAACGGCTCCAATTCAATCCCAACAGCTAGTAACGGCTACAAACTCAATTGGGAGTATAAAAGGGACCTCCAAGCATCTTGTAATGGTTAATGCTTCAATTGTTACAACATTATGATGTCAAAATTTGTCTAGAGCTTAAATTGTTTATTTCTTGCTTAGACAACACTTGTGAGCTAACATTGTTAAATTTGCTCAAGTGTTTAGGTGTTGGGTGAGTGCTTAGAATTGCAAACAAACACCTATTAGAGGGATTTCTTGTTTGCTAAGTCTTTCTTTGTACAAGAGAGTGTTCCTTCAAGCTTTGGGTAGAAAGCTTTGAGGGTTGTAACGGTTTCCTCCTAAGCCGAGAAAAGGGGACGAAATTCTTAGTGAATTTGTTTGGAAATCCTTAGTGGGGAGCTAAGGTAGTGGATTTAGACCTTGGTTAGAAGGTTGAACCACTATAAATCCTTGTGTCAAATTGCCAAATTTTCACCTCCCACTAAAACACCTAATTATCCAACTTCTCCACACTTGGCGAGCAAGAACGGTTGATCGAATCGAGCCCCACACAACTCAACAATTGGTATCAGAGCTTGGCTCATTCGAAGGGGATTCACATCCTATTGAGAAGATCCGGCAAGCTCGATCAACATTTCACCAACCGGCTCAAATGGCGCAATCCATCGACAAACCACCCTTCTTCGACGGAAATCACTATGCCCATTGGAAGACAAAGATGAAATTCTTCTTGAAGTCAAGAGACTACAAGCTATGGGACATAGTTGAAGATGGTCCGTTCGTGCCTCAAGGAAGAAAAGCGGAATGGAGTGCCGATGATCGCAAGAAGATGGAGCTTAATTGCAAAGCCTTGCACATGCTCTTTTGTGCATTTGGCCCAAACATCTATGAGAAGATGTCTTCTTGTGAGAGTGCCAAGGAGGTATGAGACAAGCTTGAAAGTCACATACGAAGGAACCGATGAAGCCAAGGAGGTATGCAAAGCCTTGCACATGCTCTTTTGTGCATTTTGCTCTTTTGCACATGCTCTTTTGTGCATTTCCACTCACCGACTCACGAAACCTCAATCACCGACGCAAAAATCAAGCGTCCAAGGTCCCCAAAACTTCGCTAAATGTTTACAAAGAATCCTCCCCTGTTTATACCACACAAGAACAGAGGATTAATGCATCTCAATGCATTAAAACCACTAGAAAACACTAAAAACCCGCAGATCTGCCCAAAGGCACAAAAATACCCATCCGAAACAACCGAAATCACCTTTGATTGATCACTAAACTCAACCCAGCCATCAACAAACACTTCCATCACATTTTAACCATAAATCAACATCCAAAAACATCATAATATCATCCTTATACCTCCAGCAACTCAGATTTCACGTTTCCAAGCTAAAAACCCAAAACTAACAACCTAAACTTTAAGAGATCCAACCTAATCTGGGATTATTGTGATTAAGAATTTACTTAAGCATCGTTTAACATCCAAAAAAACTTTAAAATTATTCTCAAATCAATCAAAACAGTTCCCAAACGAAAATCTTGGAAAATCATCACATAAATCCATTTTTAGCCAATTTCCTTTTAATCCACTATAAAACAAAGTTAATAAACATACTTAGAAGGCACAAGACTTGGAAATTTCATTAAAGAACCTTAATTAGAGGAGTTAAACGAAATTATACCTCTAATATTTTCTTTTCTCTTCAAATGACAAGATTTTTGATAAAATCTTCAAGAAAACTCAATGATGATTGATAGGGGAATCAAAGAACTCTTTAGTCATTCAAAGGATTAGAAAAGATGGAAAAACTCTATGGTTTTTAGAAAAGAAAGAGTGTTTGGCTGAGTGCAAAATGAGAGAAGTTAGTTACGTAAACTCTTCTCTTGTTTTAATTAAAAATCCCCTTTTAATTTGAAACATTAATTAAATCTTTTTATTAAAATAATTAAAAATGGTCAATTTGAGAGAAAATGACCACAAAAGATATAAGATCCCTAAAGATTCTAAGTCTTGTCCTCATTTCATTTTAGTCCTAAAAATCCAACTTTGTAATTTTTACAAAATGGTCACTTTCCAAAATCTCGATTTTCCAATACTTATTTTCAAAAATTGATTTTACCAACCTTCAATATACATTTTAAAAAGATTTTAGCAATTTTTCTTATAATTTTATCCCATCCCGGACTACGTTTTCCCTGAACCGTTTCTAAAGGCTCGAATATTCAATTTTAGGTTTGACTAACCTAACCCGATGCCTAAAACATCTAGGCCCAAACCAGGGCGTTACAAGATGATTCGACCATATCTTGACTCTTCGTCGGTGGTGTAGCGAATCAATAGATGAGTTCTATTCCTCTAGAAATTGGAAGATGATTCAGTTAGAGTGGAAATGTCGTGCCAAGAAGGGTGTTCCAGTTCGACTGAACGAAAATGACTATCTTTTAGTCTTTTTCTATTGTTGTATCACAACAATGAGCAAAGAGGGACGGCTGTAATACCTATTTCTCGTCCGAGCCTCAAACCCAATAACAAATTAAAACCAAAAGATCCAAAAACATCAATCCATTTTATTAAAAACCAAATATCCATCTCCATATTATATTTTCATTAAACCAAAACAGCTTGAAGCCCAGTAACCCGATAACCCAACTGACCCACTACGTAACCAATTTTGGTTGAATTCCCAAACGTCTATCACGTGACCATTCCTCTGCATCGTGACCTTTCAGCGCCTATTACTAGATCACCCCTACACCTACCACTCAATCGACAAAATCCCGAAAGATCCTGAGCATTAAATGGAGGACAACTACAACATTGCCCTTTCCTCTATATATTCACCTGTATCAACAAAAAAAGGGGATTTTTAGACCGAAAAAAGGATGCAACAACTAGTGGTTTCCTTGTTTTTTGCTTTTCTTTATTCGTGTAATCTGGTTATATATACCTGAACCAAAAGCAATGTAAAAAGTGAGATTGGAATCAATACAAAACAAAAAATATTCAAAAAAGAATCCATACTTATTCATTTTCTTCTTTGATCTTTAGTGAAGAATCAATATTTTTATCGGTTTTTCTTTTTAAAATAAAAACTTGAGTTTTACAGTATTTCCGAAAATAAAATGGGGCTTTTAAAAAAGGGATTTCAGAATCAATTTGGGGTTTAAATTTTAAAAAAAAATAGAAATGGGGTTGTATCTCTTTTCGATTTTGCTTTCAAAATCAAGCCCTAGATCGAAAAAAGGGAAAAGCAAGACAAAGGGGTGATGTTGGAAGCTTATCTTTTCCGGCCGCTGCGAGCGGTCAGCGAGGACGTCACTGATGAACGATGGTGAAGGGCAACTTCTGTTTTCGTCGAAAAAGGAAAAGTTGGGGGCAACTTGCTTTTTGTTGTTCTCCTTGCATCTCGATTTTCAAAGGAAATAGATTGGTTTTAGCTTCTATTTACCCTTCATTTCGCGGTAATTACTTTCCTTTATTTCGTTCTCAACAGAGTGTTTTTACTCAAGGGTATATCATTCTTTAAAGAGTCTGTCTAACCTATGCATACATGTATAGGTTAATGGTCATTTAAAAGCCTTCATTAAATATAAGATTCTATTTGAAAAAATCACAAGCATTTAATGTATTAAAAACCCTAAAAAATTCTAATGAATAAGCATTCATTCAATGTAATAAACCATAAACCCTAAAACTATAACCCTAACCCTAACCTTAAACCATGCAATCATAATCCCTAAAACTTAAAAATAAACCTTAAACCCTAAACTTTAAACATAAACATAAACTCTAAAACCTTAACCATAAACTATAACCATAAACCCTAAACTCTAAACCTTAAATCCTAAATTCTAAACTCTAAAACTTAAAATTATAAACCCTAAACCTAAACACTAAACCTTAAACCTAAATCATAAAACCTAAATCTAAACACTAAATCTTAAACATAAACATAAACTCTAAAACCCTAACCTTAAACCCTAAAACTATAAACTATAAACCATAAACCTTAAAAGTCTAACCTTAAACCCTAAATCCTAAACTATGATACATTAAATGAGAATTTTTTTTCAATGAAATCTTTTAGGGTTTTGTATACATTAAATGATTGTGATTTATAGAATCTTTGCATTTAATGAAGGCTCTTAAATGACCCTTAACCTATGCATAGGTTAGAAAAAACCTTCTTTAAATCCCTTTCCTTTTCTTTACATTTTCAGCCCTTTAGTTTCTATTATTTTAATTTTTGCCTCAATATCTCTGAAGCTTGCATTTTGATCATTCTTCTACACTGTTTCCATTCTTGTATTTTATATATATTAGGTTATTTATATCATACTTATCATATATATACATATTCCTATATATTATTTCTATTATATATATATTATATTTATATTTTATATGGTATATACTATATATATATATATACCTAATGTATTATGCTACGTGTTATCCTATTATATATTACTATTATTTAACTCACTGACATTTAACTTTTAATTTCCGCTTTTATTTTCACACATTTATTTATTTGCTTGTTCTTTATTTTTTTTATTTTTTTTATTCACCCTTATTTCTGTATTTATTTTCTTGCCCTTTAATTTGTTTTAATTTGGTTAGCTTTTTGTGTCATGCATTTAAATTGCCATTCATTTAATCTCTTTTAATTCCACACTTACCTTGATGATTAATGAATTTTAACTATAAAAGAATATATTTATTAACTCGAATATTTAGGATTGTAATATCTTGACTTAATGAATATCGATCGAATATTCGAATTAATTTATATTGTCTAAAGATAAAATATAAAAGAAATAAAATTTGATAAGTCATAACATCATACCTAACTGTTTGCATCATGCATAAAAGTGATGTACTCGATTCGAACCATAAGTTAACATGGAAGTTGGCTTTATTCGATGTCGGTTTAATCTATGGTTCGAATATATAGTCACCCTTATTAATTAAATGACTAATTAATTCAAACCCACCAAGTCTTAAATCCTACTTAATTAAAGCTTATATTCGATTAAGAAATTTAATTAAAATCAATTTAAATTTGAATAATTTCCATCGATAAAATCAACGTATGATTTGGTACCGATTTCGGGCGTGATGGGTGTTAATCCCTCCCCACATGTAACCAACTCCCTAACCCATTTTAAATGAATCTCTGGTTTTACGGTGTCCGGTCTACCTAAATCAAGTGACCGGTGGAGAATCCCTTTAATTTTATTTCAAAATCAAAATTGGTTCTTCCAAATAATACCAGAATTTTTAGTCCCTACAGATACGGGTTGCTCAATGAGCGTCGATACAATCTTAATCGTATCGATACGGTCACGTGTATCAATACGATATGAAAACCGTACTGATACGGTGGATAGATTCGCCATGTCAGCGTATAAATACGGTAAGCTGCTGGATTTTAAATGGGGCATTAAATGGGCGTTTCACTTTAATTAAAACACAAATCCTTTTCCCTCAAAACCCTAGCTAATTTTCATCTATAAAAACCTCCTCAAACCCTTGATATTTCACACCAAACTCAAAATTATTTTGGGGTTTTTCATCAACACCTCAAGGCTAAGCTTTGCTATCAATTTAGTGCATTCATCATCCTTCGTTCATCCAAATCCATTACTCAAGGTATAAAAACCCTTTTCTTTTTTCTTTTTAATTTTCGTTTAATTTTCGTTATTGTTTTCAACTAATTTTTGTATACATAGTATATTTATAATATGAGTTTTGAAGTTTTTGCAAAAATTCTTTAAAATCTGAAAATTTTTATTTCGAATATATAAATATATCATATATTTTAGTATACTATTTTTCAAAACTATTTTTACCAAAATTAATATTTATACTTGTATATATTTTTAACATATAAAATATAATGTTCTTCACAATACTTTGAAATATTGGAATGATTATTGGATCGAATGTGATGATAATTGCATACATTGTTTTCGAATAGTTTTGATGTTTTTCATGTTATTATGGGGCTAAAAAAGAGACCAAGGAAAGAATTGCCTTCTAGTTCATCCAATCTCAATTTCGAAAATAAGGGTATTACTAAATTGAACCTTAGTTTTATTATTCAAAATAGTTTTCAATCCACTTCGGCTATAGCCTATTATAAACAATACCAAGCATTTTCAATCCGGGATGAAAGAGTTGTTTCAATCCCCTTTCTCAATTCTGAACATTTTAAGTTTAAATATTTTGGATTGTTACAATAATGGAAATTTATGATCTTTCTAAGTGTACCCCCGATTTTATATTAAAATCTCGTTTTGATTTTCTTTGCTAATGCCCGATGTATTCATGATCAAGCTAGGGAAACTGTAATTTCCATTGAATCCTATCTTATGGGCAAGAAATTTCTAATTGACCAAAATGTTTTATGTAACGTTTTTTGTTTTGAAAATTTGGGAATTGGTGATGAACTCTCATTGGGGCATTCTCAACTTGGCTCTGTAATCGTCCTTGATGCCCATGACCGTATGCTCCATCTTATCATCTCTTGGTGGATTCGTCCTTCCGGTGGGAAATTCTCTACCATTCGCCAAGTTGATGCTTTTTGGCTTCGTTGTTTTCAAGAGGTTAAGCGCCCAAACCTTTGCCAAATTATGTTTGCCGACTTGATTTATCTTGTTCAACACCGTCACACCGATCAAGTCAAGTCTTTTTTCTATGGCATGACTTTGAGCTTCTTATTCCATTCCTTGGAGATCGATTGTTCCCATGTGCCGCCGAGCCTCTAGGCAAGCCGATCGATGAACACTCCCTTACTCGTGCTCACTTTGAGTATATTGATCATGAATAGTTTCATGTTATCGACCTCCTCCTCAAGACGATCAACCTCCTCGAGTCGCTCCACAAGGTCCACAAGTCCAACAAGCTCAATCTTCCATGGGTGGACTCATGACGTATCTAAATGAGCAATTCACATCCTTAGGGACTAATATTGCTTCTTTAGATGCGAACATGAATGCCAGATTTGCGGCCATTGATACTCGCTTTACATCATTGGAGGATCGCGTCAAAGCCCTTGAACAACAACAAACTTCCATGGATGTCTCTCTCTCACCGCCTTTCATGGTGCTTGGCTCAATCATACTCGGAAGTCTCAAGCCAAACGTGATTTTTACAAACTTTTGAAAATCAATCTTAAATTAAGGGGGAGTAAACTTTTCAAAGTTTTCAAAATAATTAAAAATTTACTTTGGTTTTATTATATCAAAAAGGGAGAGATTGTAAAACCTAATTTGATTTTTGATATAGCAAAGTGTCTAAGGACCTATTTGTAAAAGTAAATAAATTTTAAAGTATTTCAAAGTCTCACAAATTGACAAGCAAAACTTGAACCAAAATGTTTATAAGTCAAATAAATTGTTTAAGCAAAAATTTTCTTAGTGTTATAGCCCAAAACCTACTTGTACGCTAAGGCGTATCGATACGCTATACCCGTATCGATACGGTTTTGAGGTTCTAGAATTTTAATTGAAAAAATCGTATCGATACAGTTATACATGTATCAATACGTTATTTTATCTTGGCTTAACTATAAGGCATAGCGTACTGATACAGTTGTACCCGTATCGATACGATTTGATCTGATTTGATAAATCTTTGCATTTAAAGTTTTGACCGTTGCTTGTTGTTGCGTGTAATAAGTGCTTCGCAATTGGTGCAAGTGTACATGTCGTAAGTTATAGTATAGAAAGATATCGTCTCCACAGGGATTACTGCTACTTCGGGAATCTAATTTCTAAAACTGAAAATAAAAACACAAATTGGTGATTGTAGGAGTTCTAATTAACAAGTAAAATAAAGAACAATTAAATAAAAGAGAGATGTAATCAAATAAGAGAGAATAGGTCGGATTATCATGATTTTGAGGAGCGATAATTAAACGGATTGTCTTGGTAATTGAGTGCAAAATGACTCAATTGCCTTGGCAATTGGAAACAGTCGTATTGCCTGGGCAACTGGTGAAGCGATTGCCTGGGCAATGTGGGAATGGAGCGAATGCCTGGGTATTTATTTTATTTTCACTAGAGCCAATTTTTCGGATAGTACAAAAATTTCTCGGAATCAAACTCTAATGCTCGTGACAATGTGTGTGTGTAGTTGTGTACAAGTTGATTTTCAAGATTCTATGTGAACATTAGGTTTTTAACAATTTAATTACTGGGGTATTTATTTTATTTTCACTAGAGCCAATTTCGGGCACCTCTAGCGATTCAGCAATTTCTTATTTTAATTTAGTCGACTAGAGCCAATTTCGGGCACCTCTAGCGTTTCTTTGATGTGCATTAACTACTAGAGCCAGTTTCAGGCATCTCTAGCAATAAATTAACTTTTAATTTTCTTTTTTTTAATTTACCCAAATTTTAAGCAACCTAAGTTCACTAAGTCTCGTTCAATCAACAAGCCACAACTGTGTAAAAAAATTTCAGCATCATAGTAAAATTCTAAGATCTTTTTATGCAATCCTAAAATTAAAGGTTCTTTTAATTAAGTGTAGTGGCGAAAATTCATCATTGAATATTCAACAAGTCTTAAGCAATTAAATCCAATCAAAGACATGGCAAGTAACAATGCTACCTATATGCGATTACTAAAGATGAATGCAAGTAAACATGAAATTAACTAAAAATAAGCACCCCTCCAAACTCGAGAGAAGCATTGTCTTCAATGCATGCAAGTACTAAAATTAAAAATGAAATAAAATGCAAATGAGTTAGTTGGAAAGGTTTGTCACCTTGTATGATGAGTTTCTTTCAGGCCGTTTGCTTGATTCTTTTTCCGATTCACGGTGCTTGGATGCGTGTGGCTGGTACCGCGTGAATAGCATCGGTGTTTCAAGGGCAGAACATTTCCTCGATTTGATGTTTTGCGAGGCAGGTTCACTTGCATGGGCAGTGGTTGCTGCAAGGGATTTCCTTGGCATGGTAGTTGTGAGTCTTGATGCGGAAAAACAAAGAAAACTACTAGAGCCTAAAAAGAAAACAACCAACAATAAATAGAACTGTCCTAAAATAACCCGATATAAAAATATGAAATAAAACCCAAATTAAGTTCAAAATTAAAAGCAAAACAAATATAAAAATACGGGAGGAGAGCATGATCATGCATCTCATAAAGTGACCACTTCTTTGTTGCGCTTCACATGGGTGCTAATATAGTGCTTTAATCTTTCTCCATTAACCTTGAATTCATGTCCGTCAGTGGTGGACTTGATTATCACAGCACCATGAGAGAATGGCTTTACTACCTCGAATGGTCTAGACCATCTGGATCTCAAATTTCCTGGGAAGAGTTTTAGCAGAGAATTGAAGAGGAGTACTAATTGCTCGGGCAAGAATTGCCACTACAATAGCTTCTTGTCATGCCATTGCTTTGTTTTCTCCTTGTAGATTCTTGCATTGTTGTAAGCTAAGGCACATAATTCTTCTATCTCGTTAAGGTCCAGGAAACACTTTTGTCCATCACTCTCCAAATCCATGTTCACAGTTTTGATAGCCCAATATGCTTTGTGCTCGATCTCTACCGGTAAGTGGCAAGTTTTTCCATAGACAAGTTGGAAAGGAGACATACCTAGGGGTGTCTTGAATGCAGTTCGGTAGGCTCAAAGTGTCTCATCTAACCTCAATGACCAATCCTTTCGAGATGGATTGACAACCTTCTCAAGGATACCCTTTAATTCTCTGTTTGATATTTCAACTTGCCCGTTCTTCTGTGGGTGATATGTCGTGGCAATTTTGTGTGACACTCCGAAGCATTGCAAGATCTTGGAAATAAGTTTGTTGTCGAAGTGCTTGCCTTCATCACTGATTATTGCCCTTGACATTCGAAACCGTGTAAATATATTTTTATGCAAGAATATCTGCACAAATTTTGAATCTCTTCCCGGAACTTCAGTCGTCTCAACCCATTTAGAAACATAGTCGATGGCAAGTAAGATGTATAAATTGTCGAATGAGGATGGGAAAGGCCCCATGAAATTGATCCCCCATACGTCAAACAACTCCACTTCGACGATGTTCTACAGTGGCATCTCGTGTCATCTAGAAATATTGACTGTTCGTTGACAAAGATCACAATGCTTGTAAAATTCTTGGGCATCTTTGTAAAGTGTGGGCCAATATAAGCCGTATTGCAAAACTTTAGTCGTGGTTCGAGTACCTTCAAAACGTCCCCCATAAGGTGAAGAATGGCATTGCCGGAGCACATTTTGTTGTTCCTATTCAAGAACACATCTCCTTATTACCTGATCTGCACATTGTTTTAAAAAAAGAGGCTCGTCCCAATAATATGCTTAGCATCATGTTAGAACCGCTTCTTTCGTTGATTAGTAAGATCATAAGGCATAATACCGTTAACTAAGAAATTGACTAGATCAGCATACCATCGTGTTGCCGAGGCAACTAACAACTGCTCATCCGGAAATGCATCGTGAATCTCCCAAGTGTCATCATCGTTATTGCCACCTTCCAGCCTTGACAAGTGATCGACAACTTGATTCTCTATTCCTTTCATGTCCTTAATTTCAATGTCAAACTCTTGTAAAAGTAAAATCCAACGAATTAAACAAGGTTTGGCATCTTTTTTAGCAATCAAATACTTAATTGCCAAGTGATCAGTATGGACAATTACCTTAGTACCAATCAAATATGAACGAAACTTGTTGAATGTAAAAACTACTGCTAGTAATTCCTTTTCCGTTATGGTGTAATTCAATTGAGCATCGTTAAGGGTTTTCCTAGCATAGTATATTGCATGGAAGATGTTACCTTTTCGTTGGCCTAAAACAGCACCTACCGCAAAATCACTTGTGTCACACATGAGTTCAAAAGGTAGGGAGGGACCGGTCAGGTGGATTGACAATGGGTGCCGAGGCAAGTTGTTCCTTCAAGTTTTTAAATGCCGCGACACATGATTCATCAAAATCAAAAACTTTATCATGTTCAAGCAAGTTACACAAATGTTTAGAAATTTTAGAAAAAAAATAAATAAACCTTCTATAAAAACATGTATGACCGAGAAAGCTTCGGATCCCTTTGACCAAATTTGGTGGTGGCAATTTTTTGATCACTTCCACCTTGGCTCTATCGACTTCAATTCCTTTAGAGGAGATCTTGTGGTTAAGCACTATACCTTCATCTACCATAAAGTGGCACTTTTCCTAATTTAGAACTAGGTCAGACTCTTCACGTCGTGTTATCACTTTCTCCAAATTGACAAGGCAATTATCGAAACTATCCCCAAATATCAGAAAATCGTCCATGAAGATTTTAAGGAAGTCTTCAACCATGTCGGAGAAGTTTGCTGTAAAGTGTCCATAAGTTCTATATTTCATGCACATTCCATCTCATATTATTGCTGTTTTAAGTACATTTTAGGCATAATTAGGTTCATGCATTGCATTTTACAGTATTCTTTACTTTACCATGTTTTCTATTGATTATCTTTTATTTGGTGAAGAAAAGGTATCGTTTTAGCTTAGTTTTAGTTTCAGGTACTAGAGGCTGACAGAGGGAAAGAGGAGCTGAGGACATGATGTTGAGGCAGCAGACAAAGGAGCTGTTCTAGAGTAGTTCCAGACAGAGACAACAACTACGGAGTAGCTGTCGCCGCCTTACCTGCCGCCCAAGACAGCAAGCTGTGGAATTGGAGAACTGGAGTGCGATCTGTAGAGCAGAAAATCCTGAGTCTATCGATGTTGTCCACTCAATTTTCCGATGACTGTAGCAGCAGGCAGAGCCGCCGAAGGAGGAACTCGAGCTTACTTGCGGGGCAAGGCAACGTGATAAAGTCCACATTCAACTCAAAGAAGTCATAGTTTAAAGTTGCATTTAATGCAAAAGTTACTTTGAAGACTTCTACTCCAAGAAGGACTAGACCTAGCTAATGCCTATATATATTCATTGTAATATTACTTCAAAACAACTTAGGTTTTCCCTTAGGCATAGTTTAGGTTTTCTTGTCGCCATTATGTTCTAAATTTCTCTTTGGGTTTGGGTTATGTTGTAATTGGTGTGAGAACGGTTGTTTAGGATTTCAAGTTTATTTTTGCAATAAAACTTCAAGGTTTGCTTATTCCATGTTTTTCATAGTTTTCAATTAAGGAGAAAGATTAGTTGATTACTATCCATTTGTTCGGTATCGAGAGAGTCGAACTCACGAAAGGAGTAAGTACAATTTCATCTATAGATGGTGTGATCAATCCGACCTAAACATAGGTTAGGGTTTAAGGCGGCTAAAAGAGGACGAATCAACATCACTGTCTTTGCACGATTCACGCCGCGACTGCTATTATCTGCAGTGGGCCTCAACAGAATTATGACTTAGACATAAGCGGGATCACTTTCGAAGCGTTCTGCTGAGCCTTGTAGTTCTGCCAAGTTTTCCGCCGAGACACAAGTCCATTCCCCTGCCGAGGCAGGGAGAGCCTCTTAGCAGCTTACCTGCCACCCTCCACCGAGGTATCAGAGTCTGGCAGCGCAAAGCAACTTGTCCTATTCAACGCAGTTTCACACTAAACAGCAGCATAACCCTGCCCATTCTATCAACCTGATCTGTTCTCTTTTATTTACTTGTGTTTTTATTTTATTTTCTCCTAAAACAACCAACTTAATTGTGCATTTAATTTTCTTGTGCATGAACTACGAATTGAATCAAGTTGTCCAATCCTTGTGGGAGACGATATATTTTATACTATAACTTGATAGGAGTGTGAACTTGCGCTCATATTTAGAGATCACCCAAACGCTCTACAAGTTTTTGGCGCCGTTGCCGGGGATTGGTAACAGCAAAATTCGTTCTTTAATTTTTTCACTTTATTTTATTTTTAGTTTTTATTTTTAATCGAAAAAAGAATTTTACTGTTTCCTTTGCTAGTGCATGACCAGGGCAAATCCAAAAGGAAAAATCGTTTATTACGATGATATAGAACGAAGAGCAAGAGAAATCAAAAAGGAAATCAGAACAGCCCTAGGGAAAGCTAAAGAAGAAAGAAAAACAGAGGTAAACATGGAAAACGAAAACCCAGCCAACAATGCCCAGATCGGCAGGGATGGACAGCAAGACCCGCCACCCAGAGAACAGTAAGTTCCGCCCAAACAGCCACAATACGTTCGAACCACCAGGGATTACTTGGAGCATGACTTCAAAGGGTTCGACCTGATAGTGACATAACCTGAGATTGAGGAGGATCACTTTGAGCTGAAGCCCGTGATGTTCAACATGATCAACACGTTAGGGCAATTTGGAGGCACTGCCACAGAAGATGCTTGGCAGCACTTAAGAGGATTTCTGGACATATGCAGGGCATTCAAAATACACGGAGTCCACCAAGACGTGCTTAGGCTGAGGTTATTCCCCTATTCACTGAGGGATAGAGCAAAGCAGTGGTTAAACAACCAGCCAACAGGGTCATTCAACACATGAACAGAGATGTGCAAGGACTTCCTGGATCGTTTCAGCACATCCAATGTCACTAACAGATTGAGAAACGAGATCACAGCCTTTCGACAAGGGGATGATAAGCCAATGTATGAAGCATGGAAGCGGTACCAACAAATGCTTAACAATTTCCCGCTCCATGGTTTCCCGGCTTGGACACAGGTGTCAATGTTCTACAACGGGGTGAACTACCCAACACGGATGATGATTGATGCCTCAGCCAATGGAATCATCCTCGACAGACCACCAGAGGAGGCACTGCGGATCCTGAACCATACCACCAAGAACGATTTTAAGTACCCAACAGCCCGCCAAGGCAGCGTTAGGCGACCAACAATTTTGAACAAAGTGGAAGCCTCAAAATCTGTCAATGCCCGCCTCGACAAGCTGACGGAGCTGGTTATGAACATAGTGAAACTCACTGGGAAAGTCCTCTGAATGTACTGCATCTACAAATTTTATGGGAGGATACAAGAGGAACAGTAGGCTAGCCACGAACACGTACAACCCTGGATGGAAAAATCATCCAAACTTCTCCTGGTGCAATCCTAAGACTGCTGCCAATCCACAACAACAACATAGAGGTTACCAGTAAAACCAGTCCAGACAGCAAGCTCAGCAGCCACAAAACAATAATTCACTAGAAGCAACTCTTAAAACTTTTATGTTTAATACTAGTGAATTTATTGTTCGCACTAATAAATTCATTGATAAAACTGAGTCGTTTATGGATAGGACGGAGATGAGGATGAACAATCAGGAGGCTGCGATAAAGAACTTGGAGACCCAGTTTGGCCAGTTCACTGCGATCTATAGCAGCAGGACAATGGGAGCAGCATCCAGCAGTACAGAGGCAGCAACCAAGCCCATATATGAGCAGTGCAAAGCCATATCAACCAGAAGTCGGAAACACTTGAATGAGCCCAGAATGGAAAAATCAGAAGAAACACGGCCAGCACAGAAAGAAGTACATGCCACGGCAGCATCAACACCGACCACCTCGGCAGCTGAACCTGACAGTAGTCCTGAAGCAGATGATCCTCCATAGATAAAGTTCCCATGAAAAGAACATATAGAGGACATCTGCCTGCCAGCACCTTTCCCCAAGAGACTTAAGCAACAGAAACAGAAGCAACAGTTCAGGAAATTCTTGGACATTCTGAAGCAGGTGCACATAAACATCCTTCTCATAGAAGCCATTCAGAACATGCCCAACTATGCTAAATACCTCAGGGACATGGTTTCTAAAAGGAAGAGAATTAGAGAGTTTGAAATAGTTGCTGAAATAGAGGATTGCATAGCCATGCTACATAATAAGTTGCCGCCGAAGCAGACAGATGTAGGAAGCTTTGTTATACCATGTAGAATAGGAAGCAAGCACAAAATAAAAGCCCTGTGCGACTTGGGAGCCAGCATCAACTTAATGCCTAAGGCAGTCTTCGATAAACTAGGAATTGGGTAAGCCAAACCTACCTCTATCATGCTAAAACTTGTTGATCATTCTTTTGTACAACCGGAGGGCAAGATCGAAGACATTCTAGAGCAAGTGGGAAACCATATTCTTCCAACTGATTTCCTCATCTTAGATTGTGAGGCCGATGAAAAGGCCCCCATCATCCTTGGGCGACCATTTTAGGCCACGGGCAGAACTCTAATAGATGTGGAATATGGGGAGCTGACCATGAGGGTAGACAATCAGAGCATTAAGTTAAATGTGTTACAACCCTTAGAAAAGGAAAAGGAAGGATGCCCAGATGCTTTGGCCGCCAAAATAAACACAGAGACAGGCCAAGGCAGCAGCTGTCACGGCAGACCAAAGGGCAGGCTGAAGGACCCAGTAGCACACCACCTCAAAGAACAGGAGGACCCACTAGAAAGGAAGGACAAGAAACACCACCTCAGGAAGTGGTTATGTCTGGGAGATGCACCAAAATGCACTCCCAACATAATTATTTTATCTTTATTTTCTTTATTTTTATTTTTATGCATTAGGATTAGAGTTTAAATTATTGCAATTTATTAAGGATTGGATTTCAATTTAGTTTCCACATTTTTAAATTTTCAAAATTTATTTTAGTATTTAATTATCTTTATTTTTATTTCAGGCTTAGGAATAAAAGAGTTGGATCAAGAAGAAGGCCTAACAAGGAGCCCTCCCACCATCCCGCCAAGACAGACAAGGGCAGCCCAGCGCAGACAACCTCTATTTAATGCCGCCACGACACCTCTTGGCAGCCTCTATTTAAACCTTTCTCACCCCATTCGTTTACTTTACTCTCATCTCTTTGCTATATTCTTCTTGAATTCATTGCTCTCTCTTCTCACAATAATTTCTTTTAGGTTCTAGATATATTTCAACCGTCTCACACATGGCATCTGCATCCCAATCCGCACCCACCTTCCAACGATTTTACTCCAGGGCATATGAGAAAAGATACAGAGATCAGTTTGCCAAACAAGCAATTTGGGAGGAGCAAGGTTTCCACTACACGAAGCAAATATGAGACCTTGGCTTAGAGCCCGCCTTGTTTGAGACCATCCACAACAAGGGATGGGAAATGTTTGCACAGAAGCCGGAGATGGCCAACATCACTTTGGTCAGAGAATTCTATGCCCATCATCCCTGCCCAGAGCTGTCGTTCGTATATGTCTGAAGGGAGCCTGTCAAGCTGAACGCCACCGTAATCAACAACTTTTACGACCTAGAAATGGGCGACAACCCTCATGAGGAGTGGAGGCAGTCACTGACGGCTGCCAAGTACGACAGGCTCAAGGTCAAGCTGTGCAAGCCCAAGACGCCGCGGTTGGCAGGAAAGCATGGCGACTCTGTCCAACGCCGACACCTGCTGCCCGAGGCAATGTTGTGGATTACCTTCATAAAAAGGCGTTTGCTGCCCACCTCCCACAACTACACTGTCGACCGCCTTACACTCATCCACAACATCATGGTAAACCAGCCCATCAATGTTGGGGAGATCGTATGCAAGGACATCCACAACTGCTTCCACAAGACAAAGGGAAGGCTATACTTCCCGTTACTCATCATTGGCCTTTGTGCCAATTTCAACGTCCCAACCAACCCCGAGGATGAGATGACAACCGCCAAGGAGAGGTGGACCAGAAAAGTCTGCCTGTAGATGATGCAGGCCCCAGAGATAGAGCCCATCACCCCAGCCAGCCCTCTGCTGCCCAACCAGCCACTCCAGTCGCCCCGGTAGTACTAAAGCTACCCCAACAAGTGAAGTCCTCACTCTGCTGCGCACCATCATCGACAACGACAAAAGGATCGAGCAGCAGCAGTTAACCTTCATGAAGTATATGAGGGAGGTCCAAGAGGCCTTTGTGGCTTATCACCTACAGAAATACCTAGATGACGGCCCCAACAATTGTCTTTAGGCATACTTAGAAGCATATAGGTTGCATTGTACTTGCCTTATTATTAATCGGAATAGAAAAATTTGTTATGAATTGTGCTTATGATAGATAGCCGATTAATTATTTTTGTACCATTAAATAAATTGAACTTAATTCCGGGAAAAGCATAAAAAAATAACTTAGAATTTTTTAATTGCCAAAACTGTCAAATATTACTGTTACTTGTTGAATTTGTTAGAATATCTAATGAACACTGCCTGCTTTGTTTTTAGAATTCTTTGCAAAGTTCTAACAGTGGTTGCAGGTAGCCACCGAGGCAGGAAACAGAAACAGAAAAAGAAAAGCACTACCAAAGACAGGTAAAAGAAATTTTGTTGTTTTACCCTAGAGGTGCCCGAAACAGGCTCTAGGAAGAATCATGTGCGAGGACACTCCACTGCTATCAAAGTCCACGAATCTAAAAAATTTTTTTTTTTTGCAATGACGGACAAATTAGCATGAGTGAATGAAAGTCTTCACGGGATGACTCTACTCCATGGGTTCGGGGTTTTGTAGTTTGCTCCTATCTTATTTTCAGACCTAGAAGAGTAGTTGTGATTAGCTGAAGCCCTCATTTCCATGATTAAATAATCGTGCTTAATTGTGTTGCCTCGACAACAACCTTATGTTGGGTTTTTAGGTGCTCGATTTCTTCAACCGTTCTTGCTCGCCAAGTGGTGGAGAAGTGGAATGTTGGGTGATAGAGATGTGGAAGCTAAAAATGATAAAGACAAGATGATTTATAGTGGTTCAACCTTCTAACCAAGGTCTACATCCACTACCTTAGCTTCCCACTAAGGATTTCCAATCAATCCACTATTGATTCGTCCCCTTTTCTAGGCTTAGGAGGAAACCCTTACAAACCGATCAAGCTTTCTACCCAAAGCTTGATCAAACCCTCTTTACAAAGAGATGAAAAATAAGCAAACTCAATTCCCTCTAATAGGTATTTGTTTGCACAATTAAGCTCTCACCCAATCCTAAAACACTTGAGCAAATATAACAAATTTGGCTCACTAGTGTTTGTCTATACAAGGAATTGACAATTAGGCACTATGTAACACCCCAATTTTGGGCTTGGAAGTTTAGGGTCTGAACCGGACCGATCTGATTTTTGGTTCGAATATAAAAGGTGGTTTAAGGGAAAGCCTAGTTCGGGATGCTTTAAAAATATGGAAAAATATCTAAAAATCCTCTTTTAATATATATAAGAGAGTGGTGATATCAATTTTACAAAATAAGGTTTGGAAGTGTGACATTTCGAAATGGTGACTAAAATGTTATTTTTGAAAAGTTCAGTGGTGATTGTTTTGTAAGGATTGAAATTTTGAATCTTTAAGGAGCTAATTTACTCAAGGAAGGATTTCTCCAGATTTTTCTTAGTTTTTAATGATTCATTTAATGTTTAATTAATTAAAGGAAAAGAAGGAAACCATATTTTAGCTTTTCATAACTAACTTTCTTAAAAACTTTCTCATCTCGTTTTCTCTCAAAATTCCCTCAGCCAAACACATTTCTACAGCAACATTTCTACTGATTTTCACACTAAATGATGAGGTTTCAATCATCAATTGATTCCTAATCCTTTCTACATCAAAACCTCTTGATTTGCTTATTGAATTTTCAAGGATTTTGGCTCTAATCAAGGAGAAATCTACATTTAGAGGTAAGGATGTTCTTCTCCTCTAAATACTCAGTTCTTTACTGAAATTCCCCAGTTCACAATCCTTAAATTAAGTTTTATAAAAGGTTTTAATGTTGTGATCTTGATTTTGGCTTAAAACTCAAGATTTGGAACAAATCTTGAAGAAATTCGTGGTGATTGTTTAGGCTCTATTTTGAGATGGATTTTTAACGTATTTTGGATGTTTAATGATGTGTAATTGAGGTTTAATCAATGCAATCCCGAATAGGTTGATTTTCCTAAGTTTTTGCTTGTGAAAATGGTGGTTTTTGGGGTGATCTTGGTGTTCTGTTATAGCTGGAGGTATAAGGACGAGTTTAAGTTCTTTTTGGATGTTAATTGATGTGTAGGAATGTTTAGAAGTGATGGATCTTGGCTGGGTAATATTGTGGAATAGTTTGGAAGTGATTTCGGTTGTGTTTAGTAGCCGAAATGTTAGATTTGGTGAGAGCAACGAGTTTAGGTGTAATGGCTGAAGATTTTAATGCATGATGATGCATTAATCCTCTGCTTTGATGTGTTTAAAACATGGGAGACATCTTCGGATCCTTGTGGTGTTGATCCGGAGGCTTGAACGACGTTTCAGCAAGCTTGCGAAATGGAATTGGTGAGTGAAGTTGGGATTTCCAGCTTTGTAATGAATGTTTGAAGGTTTGGGAGCTTAGTTTAAGTCTAAGCAACTTAACTAAGCTCAAGAGTAAGTTTTCGGGAAAACTCTTTCTCTTGGATGAACCATGAGATGGTTGGATGCATTGTATTTAATTTGCATGTTTAAATTCTGTTTCGAAAGCATGTTTTAGCATGATTAATGCTGGTCTTGAAAGCCATGTGTTGAATGATGCTCAAGGTAAGAGATCCTTGGGTTGTTATGAATAAATGTGGTTTTGATGCATAGTGATGCATGATGGTTTAATGGCTTTGATTAATGCTTTAAAACAGTGGATTGTTGATGATAAATGATGTATATTGGCAAGTGATGTGTTGGTTTTAAAGTACTTGAATCGGATATAGTTAGCCGGCTATAGGATTGGGTGCACCGTGAATAAAGTCGCCTTGGATGTTGAGGGGTTGTAATTGTACCGTAAACTCCATCCAAGTACACTAACGAGATGGTTAAGATCACAATGGTGGTTAAAAGGCCATGTGCGGATCTTGTGTTGTGTGTCCCGTGTTCTCGTTAGTGATGTTATACAACTACCGATGAGTGATGTGGAGGGGTTGTGATTGTACCGTTAAACTCCATCACGGGTGTTGAGGGGTTGAGATTGTACCGGTAAACTCCACCTTGTGTGTTCGGTAGTGTGTATGAAGCGTATGAGACAACGCTTGTAATCCGCGTATACGATTGTGTTTTATGTTGTAAATGGTTATGGTTTATCACTTGGAAGCCAATATGACATGTTGATGTTAATGAAGCATGAGATGCTTGTTGTGTATGCATTGTTGCATGAGAAATGATGTTTATGAGTTTAAAGGCCTTATGAAAGGTGTTTTATAAAATGCATTATTGTGTTGTTTCTTTGGAGCATTCCTCACTAAGCAAATGTGCTTACGCTCTCTTTCTTGAACCAATAATGCAGAGAATTGAAGTGTTTTGAGGGCAGCAAGGAGGCTAAGAATCCAAGGGAAAGCTAAGCTCATGTATGGTGACTTTTTCACAACGTTATTAGTTTTTGATATTTTGGCAATGGGAACCTAGGTTGTGTTTTGGGAGATGTTTTGGACTCCCTAAGTGTGGCATGATGCCTTTGATGTTTTGGACTTGTAAATGGCCATTTTGGTGTTTGTTTTGATGCTTTGATGATTGTTTGGTCTTGGATAATAGGATGCATGCCTATAGACTTGTGGTTTTTCCTAATTGATGCCATGAATGTGTTTTGATGATACAAACATGTACCTAATATGTATGATGACTTGTTGGCATGATTAAGAGGTCATTAGAACGTGATTGAGTGGATAAATGTGTGTTAAACCAGCAAATTCTGCACTTTCTGGGCAATCCGTATCGGAACGGGCACTAGTGTTTCGAAACGGGGGCCTGTAATGGCCTTCGTGTATCGAAACGGGTAGAGGCCGTTTCGAAACGTTTTAGCCACTGCCATGCCCTGTTTCGATACAGGTCTCGAAACGAACCCGCGTTTTGGTACGATCAACCCCGTATCGAAACAGGTGACCGTTGGGCACTGATTTGAATGGTTTTTGAGGTTTGTAAGCTTTACATTTTATTCCTGGAATTTGTATTTGCATTTGACTGAGTTTGAGATGTCCAATTGAAGTGAAATTTGACAGGGAAGCATGTAATATGACTAATTTGGTTTTGGTAACCTAAAAATCGGTTAAGTCTTCTTAATTTCCAGAATTTACATTTTGGTCCCTAATAGTTGTAATTTGTGCAATTGAGCCCCTTATTGTAATCCGATCGCTGTGCTTTTCAAGTATGTGTTTCTCAAGAGTACGCTTAGGATTAATACGAATCTAGACAAGTTTAAAAAGAAAAAAAAGGGTCGTTAATCAAGGTTGACTTTTGGGTTGACTTTGGTTTTCCTCGTGTAATCTTCATAGTTCGGGTCAACCGTCTAGGCCGGGCTAAGGGGGTTACATTTGGTGGTATCAGAGTTGAGTTCTCGAGTAAACGAGAATGGTTATGTGGGTGATGTATGTGTGTTTGCATGATATGTCTTTAAAATGAAAGTATGATGTATGAATTGTAAAGTATGTTGCAGTTGTGATGTTATGCTGTGTTGAAGCATGTTAGAGGGACCCATTGCCATATCAAAACTAATGAAATGAATTGCTTTGTTTGGAAATGAGCTTGAGTACTTGGATTTCTTACCTTGCTGAGCCTGATTATGTTTATTGCATTTGTGTTAGTGCATTGTTTTAGTGAATGGGACCTCGTAGAGAGACGAGAGTTAATACGCAAGCTATGGCTCAGAACGAGAATGAGGAGAATGTAGATAATTTTGTGGACTTACCTCCTCCTCCTGGTGGTGGACCGCCCGGTGGTGGTGGTGCTGGAGGTGAGGGAGCTGGTGTTGGTGCTGGGGTCGATGGACCTGAAGCTGGGCAGGGGCAAGCTGCTCCTGACATGACAGTTTTGATACAGGCTATTGTTGGAGCCTTTCAGGCAGTAGTAGTTGGAGCTCATGGAGCTGGGCATCAGGGTGATGCTAATGCTAGACTACCTTTGGAATGTCTGCGCAGTCTGGGAGGGACTGAGTTCAGAGGTTTGTCTGCTGAGGGTTCTGAATCTTGGTTGGAAAGTACCAAGAGAATATTGGGACAAATGAACTGTAATGATGAGCAGAAGTTAGGATGTGTGGTATCGCTGTTGCATGATGATGCGTATACCTGGTGGACGACCACTGTCTCTGGAATGGAGGAAGCTGATGTGACTGGGACGTTCTTCCTGAACGCGTTCACACAAAAGTATGTAGGTGTGCGATACCTGGATGAAAAGAAAAGAGAGTTCATGTCTCTTACGCAAGGGAGCATGACGGTGGCTGAGTACGAGATCCAATTTGTCCGTCTCAGTCAGTACGCACCTGAGCTTATCCCTGATGAGCGGGAGAGGTGTGAACGTTTCCGGTATGGTTTGGTGACGGATGTAAAGACCTTTATGCTTGCAGCTGAGTACACGGATTTTGATGTGCTGGTTAGTAGGGCGAAGGATATTGAGCAGAACCTGGGTTTGTCTTCCAGGAGTGCTGGTTCTGGCTCGGGTAAGAGAGCTGCTGAGTATAGTTCCGGTGGTGGACGGAATAAGAGAGGACGAGATAGGAGATATCAGTCTTCTTCTAGGCGTGGTAGTGGAGGGCATGGTGCGCCTGTTCAGGGGGACAGGGCGAGAGCTGATCAGAACACATGCTGGGCGTGTGGATCGCGTGGTCATTTGAGGCGTGATTATCCTCGGGCAGCGAGAGAGGTGCAGGCTCATGTGGCAGTGACGGGTAATTCGTGCTGGAATTGTGGTTCGGCAGACCACATGAAGAGGGAGTGTCCTTTGTTGGCCGGTGGTAGTCAGGGACGTGCTCCTGGAGTTGTTGCACCACAGAGAGGTCGTGGGCGCGGCTGTGGTAACTTCCAGCACAGAGATGATGGCGGAAGGAATGTGGCTCATATGGTGGCTGTCCAACCTGAGGGTGGTGGCCAGGCTCGAGTGTATGCGCAGCGAGAGGGGAGAAATGACACGGATGTGATCGCAGGTACCTTTACTTTGCAATCCTTGTCATTACTTTCCTTGATTGATTCTGGATCTACACACTCATACATATTGCGAGAACATGCTCAATTGCTTGGTTTACCTGTTGAGTCTTTGGATATTGGTATGCGTGTAACTAGTTCCTTTGGTGAGACCGTTGTGACGCGGAGGTTGTATAGAAGATGTCCTTTGGTAGTGCAAAATTATGTTTTTCATGTTGATCTCATGGAATTGCCATTCTATGGTTTTGATGTAATCCTTGGTATGGATTGGCTTGTTAAACATCGAGCTGTGGTAGATTTTGAGAACAAGCGAGTTTCGTTGAAGCTTGCGGATGATTATGAGGTAGTGGTGGTTGGTGAGAATGTGAAGTTTCTTGCCAATGTGGTGTCTTCCTTGGAGGCAAACCGAATGTTGAGGCAAGGTTGTGAAGCCTACCTAGCCTTTGTGATGAATCCTAGCTCTAAGGAGTTGCGAGTTCAAGATATCAGGACTGTGCGGGAGTTTCCTGGTGTGTTTCCGGAGGAGTTACCTGGATTGCCTCCTAACCGAGAGGTGGAGTTTGGAATTGAGCTGTATGAAAACACAACTCCAGTGTCCATTACACCTTATCGAATGGCACCTAAGGAGTTGAAGGAGCTAAAGACGCAACTTCAGGAGTTGCTTGATCGTGGTTTCATTCGGCCGAGTGTGTCACCTTGGGGTGCACTGATCTTGTTTGTGAAGAAAAAGGATGACACTATGAGAAAGTGCATCGACTATCGTCAGCTAAATAAGTTTACTATCAAGAATCGGTATCCATTGCCGAGGATTGATGATCTTTTTGATCAATTTCGGGGAGCGGTTGTGTTCTCTAAGATTGACTTAAGGTCAGGTTATTACCAGTTGAAGGTGAAGGATGTGGATGTGCCAAAAACAGCTTTCAGAACGAGGTATGGGCATTATGAGTTCCTTGTGATGCCGTTTGGTTTGACGAATGCTCCTGCAGATTTTATGGACATGATGAATAGAGTGTTCCATGAATATTTGGACAAGTTTGTTGCGGTGTTCATTGATGATATCCTCGTGTACTCTCGTACTGAGGAGGAGCATGAGGGGCATTTGAGGATTGTGTTGCAGGCTTTGTTGGAAAATCAGCTTTATGCTAAGTTAAGCAAGTGTGAGTTCTGGCTCAGGGAAGTTGTGTTCCTTGGTCATGTGGTTTCTGCTGAGGGGATTCGTGTTGATCCTTAGAAGATTGAGGCAGTGATGAATTGGAAGCCTCCCAAGTCTGTTCATGAAGTCCGTAGTTTCCTTGGTTTGGCAGGATACTATCGGAGGTTCGTGGATGGATTTTCAAAGATTGCTGCACCTTTGACGAAGTTGTTGCAGAAGGATGTCAAGTATGAGTGGACGGAAGCGAGACAACAGGCTTTTGAGGAGCTGAAGGCTGCTTTGACGCAAGCTCCTATCTTGGTTCAGCCCGAATCAGGGAAAGAGTTTGTGGTGTACAGTGACGCATCCTACGTTGGGTTGGGGTGTGTGTTGATGCAAGAGGGTAAGGTGGTGGCTTATGCATCGCGCCAGTTGAAGGTGCATGAGCGCAATTATCCTACGCATGACATTGAGTTAGCTGCGGTGGTTTTTTCTTTGAAAATTTGGAGACATTACCTGTATAGTGAGAAGTGTACGTTGTACATGGATCACAAGAGTTTGAAGTATCTAATGTCTTAGAAAGAGTTGAATCTTAGGCAACGACGTTGGGTTGAGTTGCTTAAAGATTACGATCTGACGATCGAGTACCATCCGAGAAAAGCTAATGTTGTAGCGGATGCCTTGAGTAGGAAGGTGGCAGTGGAGTTGAGGGCTATGTTTGCCTGCTTGAGCATTTCGCGAGATGGCGGTCTTGTGGCTGAATTGCAAGTGAAACCATCCTCGGTTCAGTTGATAAAGGATAAGCAGCTGTTGGATGATTCCTTGGTGCCACATGTTCAGGATATTGCTGAGGATAGGCCATCGGATTTCTGCTTCAATGATGATGGAGTTTTATGTTTTGGGAGTCGGATAGTAGTGCCCAATGATGCTGAGTTGAGGCGTGCTATTCTGACTGAAGCTCATAGTAGTCCTTTTGCTATGCACCCTGGTAGTACAAAGATGTATCATGATCTTAAGGATGAGTACTATTGGGTGGGATTAAAGAAAGATGTTGCTGAGTATGTGAGCAAGTGCATGGTTTGTCAGCGAGTTAAGGCTGAGCATCAGTTTCCTTCTGGGTTGTTGCAACCGTTGAGGATTCGTGAGTGGAAGTGGGAAAGGATTACTATGGACTTTGTGTCTGGTTTGCCTTTGTCGCCATCAAAGAAGAATTCGGTGTGGGTGATTGTGGATTGCCTTACTAAGTGTGCTCATTTCTTACCTGTGCATGCTACGTATACATTGGATAAGTTTGCAGAGCTGTACATTGCTGAGATTGTGTGGCTGCATGGTGTGCCAAAGTCTATAGTGTCAGATAGGGATCCGAGGTTTACATCGCGTTTCTGGGAATGTTTACATCAGGCTTTGGGTACACGGCTGAATTTCAGTACTTCTTATCATCCACAGTCGGATGGACAGTCTGAGCGTGTTATCCAAGTGCTGGAGGATATGTTGAGGTGCTGTGTGATTGAGTTTCAAGGCTCTTGGGAGAAGCATTTGCCTTTGGTGGAGTTTGCTTATAACAATAGCTACCAGACAAGTATTCAAATGGCACCTCATGAAGCCTTGTACGGAAGGAAGTGCAGAACTCCTCTTTGTTGGGCTGAAACAGGTCAGAAATTGGTTTCAATGCCATCTTTGTTGAAAGGAACCACCGAGAAGGTGAAGCTAATTTGTGAGCGCTTGAAGGCAGCTTCGGATCGATAGAAGTCTTACGCGGATTTGAAGTGTAAGGAGATTGAGTATGCGGTGGGTGACCGTGTGTTTTTGAAAGTTTCGCCTTGGAAAAAGGTGATGAGGTTTGGTCGAAAGGGTAAATTGAGCCCTAGGTACATTAGACCATACGAGGTGATTGAACGTGTGGGTCCTGTTACTTATAAGCTAAGGTTGCCGCTAGAGTTGGAAAAGATTCATGATGTGTTTCATGTCTCTATGCTTCGGAGGTATAGATCGGATCCTTCGCATGTTATGCCTGTGGAGGAAGTGGAGTTGAATCTAGACTTGACCTATGATGAGGAGCCGGTGGAAATTCTGGATTCAGATAGTAAAGTTCTTCGAGGCAAGGCCATTGAGTTGGTAAAGGTGTTGTGGAAGCATCGTGGTGTTGAGGAAGCCACGTGGGAACGGAAGGATGACATGAAGAAGCAGTTTCCGTATATCTTTCCTCCAGGTAAATTTGGAGGACGAAATTTCTTAAGGGGGGAGAGTTGTAACACCCCATTTTTGGGCTTGGAAGTTTAGGGTCTGAACCGGACCGGTCTGATTTTTGGTTCGAATATAAAAGGTGGTTTTAGGGAAAGCCTAGTTCGGGATGCTTTAAAAATATGGAAAAATATCTAAAAATCCTCTTTTAATATATATAAGAGAGTGGTGAAATCAATTTTACAAAATAAGGTTTGGAAGTGTGACATTTCGAAATGGTGACTAAAATGTAATTTTTGGAAAGTTCAGTGGTGACTGTTTTGTAAGGATTGAAATTTTGAATCTTTAAGGAGCTAATTTACCCAAGGAAGGATTTCTCCAGATTTTTCTTAGTTTTTAATGATTCATTTAATGTTTAATTAATTAAAGGAAAAGAAGGAAACCATATTTTAGCTTTTCATAACTAACTTTCTTAAAAACTTTCTCATCTCGTTTTCTCTCAAAATTCCCTCAGCCAAACACATTTCTACAGCAACATTTCTACTGATTTTCACACTAAATGATGAGGTTTCAATCATCAATTGATTCCTATTCCTTTCTACATCAAAACCTCTTGATTTGCTTATTGAATTTTCAAGGATTTTGGCTCTAATCAAGGAGAAATCTACATTTAGAGGTAAGGATTTTCTTCTCCTCTAAATACTCAGTTCTTTACTGAAATTCCCAAGTTCTCAATCCTTAAATTAAGTTTTATAAAAGGTTTTAATGTTGTGATCTTGATTTTGGCTTAAAACTCAAGATTTGGAACAAATCTTGAAGAAATTCGTGGTGATTGTTTGGGCACTGTTTTGAGATGGCTTTTTAATGTATTTTGGATGTTTAATGATGTGTAATTGAGGTTTAATCAATGCAATCCCGAACAGGTTGATTTTCCTAAGTTTTTGCTTGTGAAAATGGTGGTTTTTGGGGTGATCTTGGTGTTCTGTTATAGCTGGAGGTATAAGGACGAGTTTAGTTTCTTTTTTGATGTTAATTGATGTGTAGGAATGTTTAGAAGTGATGGATCTTAGCTGGGTAATGTTGTGGAAGAGTTTGGAAGTGATTTCAGTTGTGTTTGGTAGCCGAAATGTTAGATTTGGTGAGAGCAGCGAGTTTAGGTGTAATGGCTGAAGATTTTAATGCATGATGATGCATTAATCCTCTGCTTTGATGTGTTTAAAACAAGGGAGACATCTTCGGATCCTTGTGGTGTTGATCCGGAGGCTTGAACGACGTTTCTGCAAGCTTGCGAAATGGAATTGGTGAGTGAAGTTGGGATTTCCAGCTTTGTAATGAATGTTTGAAGGTTTGGGAGCTTAGTTTAAGTCTAAGCAACTTAACTAAGCTCAAGAGTAAGTTTTCGGGAAAACTCTTTCTCTTGGATGAACCATGAGATGGTTGGATGCATTGTATTTAATTTGCATGTTTAAATTCTGTTTTGAAAGCACGTTTTAGCATGATTAATGCTGGTCTTGAAAGTCATGTGTTGAAGGATGCTCAAGGTAAGAGATCCTTGGGTTGTTATGAATAAATGTGGTTTTGATGCATAGTGATGCATGATGGTTTAATGGCTTTGATTAATGCTTTAAAACAGTGGATTGTTGATGATAAATGATGTATATTGGCAAGTGATGTGTTGGTTTTAAAGTACTTGAATCGGATATAGTTAGCCGGCTATAGGATTGGGTGCACCGTGAATAAAGTCACCTTGGATGTTGAGGGGTTGTAATTGTACCGTAAACTCCATCCAAGTACACTAACGAGATGATTAAGATCACAATGGTGGTTAAAAGGCCATGTGTGGATCTTGTGTTGTGTGTCCCGTGTTCTCGTTAGTGATGTTATACAACTACCGATGAGTGATGTGGATGGGTTGTGATTGTACCGTTAAACACCATCACGGGTGTTGAGGGGTTGAGATTGTATCGGTAAACTCTACCTTGTGTGTTCGGTAGTGTGTATGAAGCGTATGGGACAACGCATGTAATCCGCGTATCCGAATGTGTTTTATGTTGTAAATGGTTATGGTTTATCACTTGGAAGCCAATATGACATGTTGATGTTAATGAAGCATGAGATGCTTGTTGTGTGTGCATTGTTGCATGAGAAATGATGTTTATGAGTTTAAAGGCCTTATGAAAGGTGTTTTATAAAATGCATTATTGTGTTGTTTCTTTGGAGCATTCCTCACTAAGCAAATGTGCTTACACTCTCTTTCTTGAACCAATAATGTAGAGAATTGAAGTGTTTTGAGGGCAGCAAGAAGGCTAAGAATCCAAGGGAAAGCTAAGCTCATGTATGGTGACTTTTTCACAACATTATTAGTTTTTGATATTTTGGCAATGGGAACCTAGGTTGTGTTTTGGGAGATGTTTTGGACTCCCTAAGTGTGGCATGATGCCTTTGATGTTTTGGACTTGTAAATGGCCATTTTGGTGTTTGCTTTGATGCTTTGATGATTGTTTGGTCTTGGATAATAGGATGCATGCCTATAGACTTGTGGTTTTTCCTAATTGATGCCATGAATGTGTTTTGATGATACAAACATGTACCTAATATGTATGATGACTTGTTGGCATGATTAGGAGGTCATTAGAACGTGATTGAGTGGATAAATGTGTGTTAAACCAGCAAATTCTGCACTTTCTGGGCAATCCGTATCGGAACGGGCACTAGTGTTTCGAAACGGGGGCCTGTAATGGCCTTCGTGTATCGAAACAGGTAGAGGCCGTTTCGAAACGTTTTAGCCACTGCCAGGCCATGTTTCGATAAAGGTCTCGAAACGAACCCGCATTTCGGTACAGTCAACCCCGTATCGAAACAGGTGACCGTTGGGCACTGATTTGAATGGTTTTTGAGGTTTGTAAGCTTTACATTTTAGTCCTGGAATTTGTATTTGCATTTGAATGAGTTTGAGATGTCCAATTGAAGTGAAATTTGACAGGGAAGCATGTAATATGACTAATTTGGTTTTGGTAACCTAAAAATCGGTTAAGTCCTCTTAATTTCTAGAATTTACATTTTGGTCCCTAATAGTTGTAATTTGTGCAATTGAGCCCCTTATTGTAATCCGATCGTTGTGCTTTTCAAGTATGTGTTTCTCAAGAGTACGCTTAGGATTAATAAGCATCTAGAAAAGTTTAAAAAGAAAAAAAAGGGTCGTTAATCAAGGTTGACTTTTGGGTTGACTTTGGTTTTCCCCGTGTAATTTTCATAGTTCGGGTCAACCGTCTAGGCCGGGCTAAGGGGGTTACACACTAAGACATATCTTTGATCATATGGTGATTGACAATTGAAGCATTAGCCTTCTCTTGATGCTTGGAGGTCCCTTTTATATTCCTAATTGAGTTTGTAGCCGTTACTAGCCGTTGGGGTTGAATTGGAGCCGTTGGAGACTTTATTTCCCACCATAAATGTAGTTATGCAGCCTACCGTATCGGTACATGTGGAGGCGTATCGGTACGCCCTTCTCCAAAACTAGCCGTTGGGCTCTTTGTCAGCCTATGCGTATCGATATGCTTGAGGGCGTATCGGTACGATATGTCATTTAAAAGACTGTTGGTAAATAGCCGTTGGGGTTGTTAAAACAGGAATTGGTACGCTTAATATGCGTATCGAAACGACCCCTATCGTATCAATACAGTCTCACCTGTATCGGTACGAGTTTTGGCAGATTCAAAACTTGGGCAACATGGTATCGATACGGGGTATACCGTATCGGTACGAGCTTGTTGAAAATCTAGTTTTTACTACTTTAAAGCATTTAAAACTTTACCAAAAACCTTTTTAAATACCTCAAACATATTTTCAAGTTGTTTGGACTTAAGGACATGTTTTAAATTCTTTTCAAATTAGTCCAAAATATTTTTCAATTATTATATCAAAACATTAGTTCTACACCTTATATATCATAACTGCATCTTTGTTTATTTAATTTTTCTGCATATTCAGCCTATATACAGTTCTACACACACTGCACTAGCATTATAGATGAATTCTGAGTTATTTCTTGCTATTTCCCCTTCACTAATCTAATATAGGTGCCACGGCCTTGAGGTGCGAAATCAAGTTGAAAATAGGTTTTTCTTTCTGGTTAATATAAGGGCAAGTATGTTTAGGTTGCATTGCTTGAGGAAAAGCAATAGTTCGAGTTTGAGGGTGTGTAAAGTGTCCATAAGTTCTATATTTCATGCACATTTCATCTCATATTATTACTATTTTAAGTACATTTTAGGCATAATTAGGTTCATGCATTGCATTTTATAGTATTCTTTAATTTGCCATGCTTTGTATTAATTATCTTTTATTTGGTGAAGAAAAGGTATTGTTTTAGCTTACTTTTAGTTTTAGGTACTAGAGGCTGACAGAGGGAAAGAGGAGCTGAGGACGTGATGCTGAGGCAGCAGACCAAGGAGATGTACTGAAGCAGTTCCAGACAGAGACAGCAGCTGCCGAGTAGCTGCCGCCGCCTTACCTGCTGCCCAAGACAACAAGCTGTGGAATTGGAGAACTGGAGTGCGATCTGTAGAGTATAAAATCCTGAGTCTATCGATGTTGTCCACTCAATTTTCTGATGACTGTAGCAGTAGGTAGAGCCGACGATGGAGGAACTCAAGCTTACTTGTGGGGCAAGGCAACGTGATAAAGTCCACATTCAACTCAAAGAAGTCAAAGTTTAAAGTTTCATTTAATGCAAAAGTTACTTTGATGACTTCTACTCCAAGAAGGACTAGACCTAGCTAATGCCTATATATACTCATTGTAATATTACTTCAAAACAACTTAGGTTTTCCCTTAGGCATAGTTTAGGTTTTCTTGCCACCATTATGTTCTAAATTTCTCTTTGGGTTTGGGTTATGTTGTAATTAGTGTGAGAACGGTTGTTTAGGATTTCAATTTTTTTTGCAATAAAACTTTAAGTTTTGCTTATTCCATGTTCTTCATAGTTTTCAATTAAGGCGAAAGATTAGTTGATTACTATCCATTTGTTCGGTATCGACAGAGTCGAACTCACGAAAGGAGTAAGTATGATTTCATCTATAGACGGTGTGATCAATCCGGCCTAGACATAGGTTAGGGTTTAAGGCGGCTAAAAAGGACGAATCAACATTGCTGTCTTTGCACGATTCACGCTGCGACTGGTATTATCTGCAGTGGGCATCAACAGAATTCTGACTTAGACATAAGCGGGATCACTTTCGAAGCGTTCTGCCGAGCCTTGTAGTTCTGCCGAGTTTGCCACCGAGACACAAGTCCATTCCCCTGCCGAGGCAGCAAGAGCATCTCAGCAGCTTACCTGCCACCCCCGCCAAGGCAGCAGAGTCTGGCAGCGCAAAGCAACTTGTCCTATTCAACGCAGTTTCACACTAAATTGCAGCATAACCCTGCCCATTCTATCAACCTGATCTATTATCTTTTATTTACTTGTGTTTTTATTTTATTTTCTTCTCAAACAACCAACTTAATTATGCATTTACTTTTCTTGTCTAGGAACTACGAATTGAATCAAGCTGTCCAATCCATGTGGAGACGATATCTTTTATACTATAAATTGACAGGAGTGTGCACTTGTGCTCATATTTAGAGAACACTCAAACGCTCTACAATTGCCATCTTGCATCTCTAGAAGGTTGCCGAAGCATTGTATAATCCGAATGGCATCATTCGAAAAGCATATGTACCATACGGGCATGTGAAAGTGGTTTTTGCCTGATCATCCGGTGCTATGGCTATTTGATTGTAATATGAGTAACCATTAAGAAAAAAATATAAGGGTTTATTTGCAAGATGGTCAAGCATTTGATCAATAAAGGGTAAAGGAAAGTGATCCTTTCTAGTAGCTTTATTTAACTTACGGTATTCCATGCAAACCCTCCAACCGGTCACAATCCTAGTTGGGATTAGTTCATTATTTTCATTGTAACCCTCTTAGCCCGGCCTAGGCGTTAGACCCGAACTACGAAGATCACACGGGGAAAACCAAAGTCAACCCAAAAGTCAACCTTGATTAACAACCATTTTTTATTTTAACTTTTCTAGATGCACATTAAGCCTATGTGAATGCTCAAGAATCTTGGGAGAGAAAAGCACATCGATCGGAAAACGTTTAAGGACTCAATTGCAAGAAATATACATTTAGTGACCAAAATGTAAATTTTGGAAAACATAAGGACTTTGTAGATTTTAGTTTTACCGAACCTTAATTAATCATATTAAAAGCCTCTATGCCAAATTTCATCTTAAAAAGACATCTCAAGCTCAAGCGATTGCAATTACAACTTTCAGGACTAAAATGTAAAGCATGCAGACTTCAAAGCAATTCAAATCTGTGTCCAACGGTCACCCGTTTCGGAACACCTACTCGTCGTACCGAAACACTGTATCAAAACGGTGTTGACCGTTCCGGTACGCGGGTTTGTTCCGAGACCAGTTCCGAAACAGACACTTCCAGTAGCCAAAGTGTTTCGAAACACTTCTAGCCGTTCCGAAACGCCTAGGCCATTTCAGGCACCCGTTTCGAAACAGCTAAGGGTGTTTTGATACACCCTGTCCAGAAACAGCAAAACCTTTTGGTTTTTCACTTCAAAACACCATCAAACATACTTTAAATCACTCCACAACATATCAGCAACATGCTAAACATTAAAACCATCATTTTGCATCAGAAGCTAGATACATTACAAGCATTAAGCTCACCTACTCATTTATCACATTCAACACAAGATCTTACTTTTAACCAAAGAGCATAGCTATATCAAATATGGAGGTGAAGATCCAAATATCACAAAACAATCGTCAACAAGTATCAAACCATAAACCAAACTTGCTGAAGATAAACAATCTCATTACACAACAACGTAAAAGATTTCCCCTCATTGCCTTTATTATATATAGCTATAAACCAAAACATACTTCTCAAGTGGAGCTCTTCTTGAATCCCTTGCTTCTTGTTGTCCCAAATTCATTTATCTGCATTGATGGACAAAAAGGAGCGTAAGCACATAATGCTTAGTGAGGAATGCTCAAAACCAAAACACCATCAATGCAGCAAACCATAAAACCCTCTTTAAAAGTAATCACACCTCTATAAACCAAAGTATTGTTTGAAAACCTCATTGGAACATCAATACCTTAAATTATGCATTGCTCAATATACAGTCCAACATTAAACTCAAATGCACTAAGCAACTCAACCCCAAACAACATTCTTACAATAACTTCCATTAAACCCCTTTTATGCATAAATGCTTTATGCAAAGTTTAAACCAATTTCCTTGGAAACCACTTCCATTCCACACTTTTCCTTTCTCATGCTTGAAAACCATTTCAAAGCAAAACACCGTTTGAAATCTCATGTATCAAATATCTATCTCATGCATTCTACCAACGCAAAACTCATGGCAAGCCACACATGCTTGTTACTCAAAAGCATTTAATAAACTCAAAATCTCCATTTGAAAACCACATGTACCATCTAGCTATCTCATGCAAACAACCTATGCAAAACTCATGGCAAAGCCATTCATGCTTGTTACACAAAAGCATTTCATAATCTCACTATCTCATATGCCATTCTCATAGAATAAAACATCTCAAGCATTGGTACATGTGACACACATTCTCATATATTGGCATTTACATACTCTATTGTACACGGATATGCGGACAACTCACTAGACACTTCCGGTGGAATCTACCATCATCGTACTCACCCGTCTAGAACATAATTTTCCGGTGGCTTCTACCAACACCGTACTCACATGGCGGTTTCTACTTCCGCCCAAAAGCTTGAGTATTTCATCAAGTTCTACCCCGATGGTATGCCCCTCATCGGTCTCGTGGCAATAACTCTTGTTGCCAAAAAGCTTGGATGTTTCACCAAGTCCTACTCCGATGGAATGCCCATCATCGGTCTCATGGAAATAACTCTTGTTGCCAAAAGCTTGGATATTTCACCAAGACCTACTCCAATGGAATGCCCATCATTGGTCTCTCTCTTTGGGACAAATCCCAAGAGCACGTACGAATTTTAGTTTATAATGCACTCTACATCCTATTGATCGATCAATATATCCGGTAATCTTTACATCACCTATGCCAATATATCATGTTGAAATCATCAACACACTCACTGTTTTTAAAGCATGCAACACCTTCAAGGCCAAAATGTCGAACATTGCCTTAAAGACGCAAACTAACAACACATACTCTCAAGGAATATTAATTTCATGCATCACTCTTCAAACCAAGTTTGACAACCAACTCACATGCTTAAAAACCAAGCTCAAACAACAAATTAAACCACATTGCCAAATCAATCACATCAAAATCCATTTTGATAGTTTTCAAAACAATAATAGCACAATTGAGAGAGAAATCCACTTCACTTACTTCTGAACTTAAACCGGCGTTTCAAGCCTAAATTTAAGTTCCCAAACCTCTTTTCAAAATCATTCCAAAGCTGGAAAACACGATCTCACTCACCGATACACAACACTATGCTAGCCGACAAGCCTCCCAAGCGTCCTAAACCTCCAACACTACCTCAATCACTTCCGGATCACTCTCCCCTATTTGTAACACATAAGAGCAGAGGATTAATGCACTACCATGCATTAAAATCACCAGCCACACAACCCAACTCGCTGCTCTACTCAAGAACCTTATTTCGGCTACCAAAAACAACCGAAATCATCTCCAACTCTCCCAAAACAAAGCCCAACCAAGATCTATCACTTCTAACCTTTTCTAAACATCAATTAACATCAAAAAGCAACATAAACATGCCCACATACCTCCAGCAACAGCAGAACAACAAAACCACCCCAAAAACCATCATTCTAACAAGCAAAACTTAGGGAAACAAACCTATTCGGGATTTGATTGATAAAACATCACTTATAACATCAATTAACATCCAAAATACATTAGAAAACCATCTCAAAACAGAGCCCAATCAGTCACCACGAAAATCTTCAAGATCTCTTCCAAAATCTTGAGTTTTAAGACAATTTCTTGTTTCTAACATTAAAACCACTTAAAAATCATTAATAAAGGATTGATAACTTGGGAATTTCAGTAAAGAACTGATCATTAGAGGAGAAGGACGAAGCTTACCTCTAATGGATGATTTCTCCTTGATTTGGGCAAGTTTCCTTGAAAATTCAATGTATAAATCATGTGGATTTGATGAGGAATTGATTAAGAATCAAAGTGAGATTGTAATCTCATCAAATGAAGTGAAAATCTAAGTAAATTTTCTGGAGAGAAGTGTTTGGTTGAAAGGAATTTGAGAGAAAATAAAATGAGGGAAAATTTGTGAAAAGTAGTTACGAAAAAGTCAAAGGTGGTTTTCTAATTTAATCACCTTCATTTTCTTTAATTAAAACCTTAATTAAATCACCCAAATTAAGAAAAAATCTGATGAAAACATTTTGGTAAAATTAGCTCCTTAAAGATTCAAAGTTTCAATCCTTTACAAAACAGTCACTACTTAACTTTGCAAAAACTGCGATTTGGTCACTACACCGAAATGTAGTATTTCCAAACCTTATTTTGTAAAATTGATTCCACCATTCTCTTATATATTAAATGAGGATTTTTAGATATTTTTCTATATTTTTAAAGTATCCCAAACTAGGTGTTCCCTAAAACTCCCTTTTAGATTTGAACCGCTTTCCAGACCGATCCGGTTCAGACTCAAAACATCTAGGCCCAAATTTGAGGTGTTACATTCATTAGTTACCACAGTTATACCTCCCTTTTTCGGTACACATTGTACCAGATTTACCCATGTACTGTCGGAGATAAGATAGATGATACCGGTATCTAGCCACTTGATGATTTCTTTCCTCACGACTTCCTTCATAACACGGTTAAGTCTTCTTTGTGTCTCAATCATTTGTTTATGATCATCCATCAAAAGGATTTTATGCATACATACCGCCGGGCTAATTCCCTTCAAGTCGAAAATTGTCCACCCTATTGCCTTTTTGTGCAGCGTGAGCATGTCAATCAACCTCTTTTCATGTTCCGGTTGCAACTTAGAAGAAATAATTACGGGCAATGTATTTTTGGTTCCCAAATAAACATATTTCAATTACCCTGGCAATGGTTTCAACTCAAGAATAAGAGGTTGTTCAATTGAGGGTTTCTCGTGTTTACCTTCCTTACCTGAATAATCCAATGGTTCGAAGTATGTACCTGGTCAACTTGTTATCCAATTTGCTTCTTCTTGCTCTTTGTCGTTCAACTCTTTGAACTCCTCAGGTTTTTCTTGTTCGGCAATAAAATTGTCGTGGCAACTCTCTTCCATGTCAAAGTTGAATTTAGTGGTGGCTTGGATGACTTGGCACTCTTCTGGATCGTCAGCTTGCTTAAGGGTTTGGAAACATTTAGTTTAACTTGTTGATCATTTACCCTCATCGTGAGTTCTCCTCTTTCGACATCATCAAGATCATTCCCCTTGCTAGAAATAGTCTCCCAAGGATAATGGGTGCGAACTCATCTTCTTCACAATCCAAAATAATAAAGTCATTGGAAAAAAATAAATTTATCAACTCTTACCAATATATCCTCGATTTTTCCCTCTGGATGCACATAAGATTTGTTCGCAAGCTGTAGCATCACGGTTGTAGGCCTCACCTTCCTTGTGCCTAATTGTTGGAAGATGGATTTTGGCATAAGGTTTATGTTTGCTCCAAGATCGCATAACGCCTTCCCGACATAGTGATTTCCGATTGCACATGGTATTGTGAAACTAACAGGATCTTTTAGCTTAGGTGGCATTCGGTTATGCAACATGGCCATGTATCCTTCCGTCGCAGCAACAATTTCGAATTCCCCTAGCTTAGTTCTCTTAAAGGCAATGTCTCTACGGAACTTAGCATAATTTGTCATTTGTTCTATTGCCTAGACCAATGGCAAGTTGATGTGGACTTGCTTTAAGATGTCAAGTAACTTCTTGAGCTGGTATCCTTGCTTTTTCCGTTTCAACCTCTAGGAGGATGGTGGTGGAAGTCGGATGTCCTCAATCCTTTCATTGGTTTGGATCTTGATGGATGACATTTCCTAGGCATCAGGACTTGTTGAGGCATGTGTAGTTTCTGAGGCATGTACAGTTTCCGAGGCAAGTACAGTTTGTAACCCCCTTAGCCCGGCCTAGACGATTGACCCGAACTACGAAGATTACATGGGGAAAACCAAAGTTAACCCGAAAGTCAACCTTGATTTACGACCCTTTTTTCTTTTTAATCTTGTCTAGATACACATTAACCCTAAGTGATTACTCACGAGATACTATAGAGAAAGGCACAGCGATCGGATTTCAAAAAGGGACTCAATTGCACAATATACAAATTTAGGGACCAAAACGTAATTTCTGAAATTTAGAAGGTCTTTACTGATTTTAAAGTTACCAATATGAAATTAGTCATGTTACATGCTTCTCTGTCAAATTTCAACTTAATTGAACATCTCAAACTCAAGCAATTGCAACTTAAACATTTGGGACTAAAACGTAAAGCTTGCAAACTTCAGCACCATTCAAATCAGTGCCCAACGGTCACTTGTTTCGAAACACCCACCTGCCGTATCGAAACGCAGGATCGGAATGGCGTTGACCGTTTCGATACGCGGGTTGGTTCCGAGACTGGTTCTGAAACGAGGCCTTCCAGTGGCCAAATAGTTTCGAAACATCCCTTAGCGTTTCGGAACACGAATGCCATTTCAGGCCCCCGTTTCGAAACACTAGGGGGTGTTTCGATACGGTTTGCCCAGAAACAGCAGCATTTGCTAGTTTTTCATGCACAAACTCGATCAAACGCATCCAAATGACTTCCCAAGCATATGAACAAGTCAACATACATATAAGGTGCACATATAGAGCCCCTAAACACCTTCATAGCATCAAACAAGAAAATTCATAAGTCTAGAGGCATGCATCCTAATATCCAAACCAAATAGGGAAATCAAACCTCCAAACAAGAAATAAAGGCCATTACAATTCAAAACAATCAAGGCACACATGCCACAACCTTAGGGAGTTTAACACATCTCCCAAAACAAAACTTAGGTTCCCATTGCCAAATTATCAAAACTAATAGTGTACGAAAACTTCACCATACATGAGCTTGGATTCCCTTGGACACACTTAGCTTCCTTGATGCCCTTAAACACCTCAATTATCTGTATTATTGGTAAAAGAGAGCATAAGCACAAATGCTTAGTGAGGCAAGCTCTAAATAAAACCAACACAACAATGCATTTTTAGTAAACACTTTCAACAAAGCTTTTAAACCACAAGCTCATCTCTTTCCCATGTTACCTTACATCATTTTCAAGCATCTCATGCTTCGTTACATTTAAATACATTATATTGGCTTTCAAGTGATAGTTCACAACCATTTCGACACAAAACACAATCAGATACGCGGATTACAAGCGTTGTCCCACACGCTTCATACACACTACTGGACTACACAAGGTTCACACTCAAGAGCAATCCCTCCATTGATGTGACACCTATGGTGGACTATAACGGTACAATCTCAACCCCTCAACACCACTCACCGGTAGTTGTATAATTCCACTAATGAGAGTAAGGGACACATAACACAAGATACACACACGGAATTTACAACCACCGTTGTGATCTTACCTCAATCGTTAGGGTACTTGGATGGAGTTTACAGTACAATCACAACCCCTCAACATCCAAGGCGACTTTACTTACGGTGCACCCAATCCTATAGCCGGCTAACTATATCCGATTCAAGTACTTAAAAACCATTTCATCACTTGCCAATATACATCAAATACCATCATCAATTCACTGTTTTAAGCATTAATCAAAGCCACTTATCATCATGCATCTCCATGCATCATAACCAAATTAATAACATGTCAAACCAAGGATCTCTTACCTTGAGCATCCTTCAATTCATGGCTTTCAAAACCAGCATTAACCATGCTAAAACATGCTTTCAAAACAGTAATTAAACATGCATTTCATAACTAATGCATCAAACCATAACTTAGCACATCCAAGGGAGTTTTTCTGAAAACTTACTCTTGAGCTTAGCTAAGTTGTTTAGACTTAAACTAAGCTCCCAAAACCTCCAAACAATCGTTTCAAAGCTGGAAAACCATCTCCACTCACCAATTACGTTTCGCCTTGCTCGCCAAAACTCTAACTATGCCTCTGATACTCCCGAACCAACACCAAAAGTGTCCGAAGGTGTCTCCCTTGTTTACAACACATAAGAGCAGAGGATTAATGCATCATCATGCATTAAAATCATCAGCCACATCTCCTAAACTCGTTGCACCACCTAAACTCCACATTTCGGCTACCAAACACAACCGAAATCACCTCCAAACTCTTCCAAAACTTAACCCTGCCAAGATCCATCAATTCTAATCATTTCTAAACATCAAATAACATCTAAAACAAACCTAAACTCGTCCTTATACCTCCAGCTATAACAGAACACCAAAAACACCCCAAAAATCACCATTTTCATAAGCAAAAACTTAGGAAACACAACCTATTCGGGATTGCATTGATAAAACATCATTTCTAACATCATTTAACATCCAAACTACATTAAAGAACCATCTCAAAACAGAGCCCAATCAATTACAACGAAAATCTTCAAGATCTCTTCCAAAATCTTGTCTCTAACATTAAAACCATTTATAAAACTTTAATAAAGGATTGAAAACTTGGGAATTTCAGTAAAGAACTGATTATTTAGAGGAGAAAAACAATCTTACCTCTAAATGATGATTTCTCCTTGATTTGGGCCAAATTCCATGAAAATTCAATGTGAAAATCAAAAGTATTTGATGCAAGATTAGTTAGGAACCAATGAGTGATGGAAATCTCATCAATTGAAGTGAAAATCTATGTGAAAGTTACTGGAGAAAAAGTGTTTGAATGATGAGATTTTGAGAGAAAAAGGAATGAGAGAAAATTAGGAAAAGGTAGTTATGAAAATAAAAGGTAGTTTCCCTTTTCTTTTATTTAATTAAAACATTAATTAAATCACCCAAATTAAGGAAAAATCTGGAGAAAAACATTTTGGGTAATTAGCTCCTTAAAGATTCAAAGTTTCAATCCTTTACAAAACAGTCACTACTAAACTTTGCAAAAATCACATTTTGGTCACTACACCGAAATGTAGTATTTCCAAACCTTATTTTGTAAAATTGATTTCACCACTCTCTTAAATATATTAAATGAGTATTTTTAGATATTTTTCTATATTTTTAAAGCATCCCGAACTAGGCTTTCCCTAAAACCTCCTTTTACATTCGAACTGTTTCTCAGACCGGTCCGATCAAACCCTAAACTTCTAAGCCCAAAATTGGGGTGTTACACAGTTGCTGAGGCATTCTCCGTTTCATCAGTTTTGGCAGAGGTTTTGTCGTTGGACTCATCTTTTTAGATAAAAGGCTGCTCTTTCGGTTATGTGTTCTCCTTTGAGTGAGCTTGGGCTTCTTTAAGTTGTCGGCCACTCCTAGTGGTGATTGCTTTGCACTTCTCGTGGCCAATTCCCCTCGTGACCTCAGTATCACTAGGTAGACCTCCTTGCGGTCTTGTATTCAGGTTTTGGGCGAATTGCCCGAATTTAGTCTCTAATGATTTTAGGGCTACCTCATGATTCTACAATCTCATCTCATTCCTGTTAATAAAAGTGTCAGTCTTTTTCATATTCTCAACCATATAAGATTCGGTTTTTAACATGAAAGCATTGAGAGAATTTTCCAAAAAACTAGATGGTGTTGATTGTTGTTGCGGCATTTGTTGTCGTTGCATGTTCTGCTGGAATCTTAATGCTTGTGCATTCTGATTGTTCTGGTTGAGGGCATTGTTGGGATTGCTCCATGAAAAATTAAGATGCTTCTTCCAGGCCAGATTGTATGTGTTGGACATTACATTGTTGTTTTGGTTGTAGTTTTCAACATAAAAACTAGACTCTGGGTTCTGAGGACACTCAGAAGAATCATGGTTACCGTTACATAAATCACAATTTGAATCTACTACCTTGATCTCATGTGTATTTCCTGGTCGTTGCATGTTTTTATCCAAATTGGTTAAAGTAGCCAATTGTGTGAGAATTACATCTAATGACTCAAGCTCGTTTATCCTGGTATGGCTTCTGACTCCTCCTCTTCTGGCAGCTGGGAACTGATAATCATTTTTAGCAAGCATATTCATGTTGGAGTATGCCCAAATACCAATCATGAGATGATTGTAAAATACATACTTATTTTATCTTGTTTATTAATAAAGCCATTATTATTATTTCAGTCTTATTCTGTGCATCTATAAATATACTTAATTATAATAAAGTCCTTAGAATAATATAGTTATTCTTTAATGTCCTTAGTCGAGAATTATTGTTGGCGTGGACAACAATAATATGTTAAGACTAATATGTAGTTGATTGATAACAAGTGTTTTATTGACATAGAAATGTCAAAATCAATACATAAGTATGTGTTAGAGAACGACATACTGGACTGACCCGCTATGAGCATGTTTCTTGGATTATTATGTGACAATCACAACATTGCTCATGGTGATAACTAAATGTATGATCCTCAGACTTGAGATCATCATTATTTCAATATCGAGAGTGACATATTTTGATGCAGTCAAACATGCGTTGTAACAGACTACACTATAAAGACTGATATTGGATATGTCACACTCTATATAGCGAAATATGGTTGATTAAGATAGGATTTGTCCCTCCTACATAATAGGAGTAATATCGTAGGTCACTTCATTGAGTGAGACTAGAAAATACATGGCCATGCTCGAATAAATTGATATGAGATATCATAGTTATTCGTTTATCATATTCTACTCAAGATATCAAGAAATATTAGATGGACTATACAAGTGTGACTAATCCATGACTTGTGTTCGATCTAGATATAGGGACAAAAAGATGTAATACATAAAAGAAGTTTATCACGGAAAAACATGTAAAGTCGAACCATGACTTCATGTAACTTAGGTAGCAATGATGTATTGATAGATGCCACTCATTGTTTGTAATATTAGAATTGTTCTAGATATTACTACTAACGTTACATGAACCTACAAGGGTCACACCCTATGATTGAAACGAACAAATATCGACTAGAAAGTATGTGTACAAACTTGTTGTACACAGAATAATTATTAAAGACAAAATTATTATAATTATTGTAATTATATATGATCTCGTTTATATATATATTTTAATATAATTAGATAATTATTGTAATTATCAAACATTATTAAAATATATATATATATATATTCCTAAAGAAACCTAATTAAAGTAGAATTCGATTCTACATATTTAATTGTATTCGATTAAATATATTGTATATTTAATGAATTCGAATTAAAGTAGAATTAGATTCTACATATTTAATTATATTCGGTTAAATATATTGTATATTTAATGAATCTGAATTTAATTAGAATTAGGTTTTTGAATGCTATATAAAGGCATATGGTCTAGCAGCCAAAGTATGCTTATCATTGTGTTTACTGCGTTGTAAAACATCGTCACTTGTGTCCATACTGGGAATCCTTGTAGGGGAAATTTGTGTAACAGTTCTCTATATCGCTCCCAAGCCTCGTACATGGATTCATCATCTGCCTGCCGAAAAGAAGTAATTTCGTTACGTAACTTATCAGTCATATTTTTAGGATTAAATCTAGTAAGGAAATCATGACATAAATCAATCCAAGTTCTTATTGATCTGGATGGAATACTATTCAACCACGATTTCACCTTATCCCTCGGTGAATAGGGGAATAAGTTTAGCCTCAAAACATCCTCATGGACTCCTTGTAGTTTGAATGAATTGCAAATCTCCAGGAAAGATTTGAGATGTTGTCAAGCATCTTCAGTTGTCGATCTACCAAATTGACCGATTGTATTGATCATATTGAACATTACCAGCTTTAATTCGAAGTGGGTAGCTTCAATTTCAGGTGTGAAAACTCATATGGCCGTTCAGATCTTCCACTAAATAATCACGAACGGTTCGGTTCGGTACAAGGATCTGTGGAGAAGGTACTCCACCTCCTGCTGCGGCATTCTGATTGTCGTTGGCATTTACATTGCCATTCCGGATAGTAGGTGGGACAACCATTGCTGCTATCAGTCTTTGTCTGAGTCTCTGGAAGGTACGTTCAATTTCTAGATGAAGGGGATATTCTGGAGTTGTCGGTCTTGCCCTGGTCATACACCAATGCAAAACAAAAATTTGGTACCCTTTAAAACCGAATAATAGAAATAGAGGTGCAAGAAAATAAAAACAAAGTCGTTATTGCCAATCCCCGGCAACGGCACCAAAAACTTGTTGCGCGTAATAAGTGCTTCGCAGTTGGTGCAAGTGTACACGTTGCAAGTTATAGTATAGAAAGATATCGTCTCCACAGGATTGGTGCTACTTCGGGAATCTAATTTCTCGCACTGAAAATTAAAACACAAATTGGTGATTGTAGGAGTTCTAATTAACAAGTAAAATAAAGAGCAATTAAATAAAAGAGAGATGTAATCAAATAAGAGAGAATAGGTCGAGTTATCATTAGTTTGAGGAGTGATAATTGAATGGATCATCTTGGTAATTGAGTGTAAAAACAACTCAATTGCCTTGGCAATTGGCAACAGTCGTATTGCATGGGCAACTGCTGAAGCGATTGCCTGGGCAATGTGGGAATGGAGCGAATGCCTGGGAAACTGGGCGACAACCTTCATGGTTCGGCGAAGTGTTCTTCTATGTTTTTTCCTTTTCTCTAATTCGAAACACTAGTTAATCGTGCATGACTTGATAATACATCCCTACGTGGACCAAAGGTGGACAACAAACGATCTTGCTCTCCTTTTAGCCGTTGAAATTCATAACTTATCCCTAAGTCGAATTAGTCTTCACCATCGTTTGATTGAATAAAGACCATGCTCATTCGTTTTATGAATCTAACTCTTTCGATATTAGATAAATGGATGAATTCACGAGATCCTCTCCCAGTTCACTCGTAATGTAACCCCCTCGACCCGGCCTAGCCGCCAGACCGCATCGAATGGGTTACACGGGGAAAATCGAAGCGAAACCCGTTAAGGCTCCACTCCGGTTAGCAACCCTAGAAAATTTCTTTTAAAGTTATCTTGTCTAGATGCATTAATTATATCCTATGTGAGGGGACACGCAGCGGAAAACACACATGGATACAAAACACGCAAAATAGGCAATTAAGATACCCTTTTTCAATTTTACAACAGGCCGCATCGATACGCTAAAAGAGCGTATCGATACGCCTGTACTTGGTCAACACCCCAAGTCAAACCTAGGGAAACCATATCTATACCCACAAGGTGAGTATCGATACGCCCTCAACGGTCAACTTCCCTTGGTCAACTACAAAGACCGTACCGATACTCTCAGGACTCGTACCGATACACCAAAATCTCGTCAATTTCTTAGATTTCCATAGAGCATTTTGGGTATCGATACGCCCCCGCGTACCGGTATGCCTTGCCCAAAACAAGAGACCGTATCGATACTGCCCTTGAGCGTATCGATATGCCCTGCATAGATCAACTAGTTTTAGCTGCAAAAACACAAGGGACCCAACATTAGAGGCATATATCACGCATTCAAGAAACATACAAACTCAAATACAACACAAGGCATCCATGGATAAACATATAAAGCAATTTAAACACTTAACGATGCAACATCCAACAAGACAAGATTCTTAGAGAAACAAACATACATAGCATTCACTAACATAGCCAAAAGCTAAATAAAAGCATAAATCATCATGGTAAAAGGCATTATATGCCCAAAGCAACTAAACAAACTTGTCTAAGCAAAAAGGACATGCCAACAACACCTCAGAACATAAAGGTCCTATCCCATTGCTTAATACTAATTATTGAAGTCTAAACTCATACTTGAGCAAACCAAACCCCCTTGGATTCTCCCTTGTTCCCCAAGCTACTCCGAAGGTCTAAGGGCATGCATTGTTGGAAAAGAGAGCGTAAGCGTTTAAGCTTAGTGAGCGGTGCTCAAAACGTAGCTACAACAATGCAGTTTTAAAACATTAGTTTGCTTGAAAACCAAAACCATTTCCAAATCATTTCCACATGCTTGAACACTAAACAACATGCATTTACCTTCACGTGCATTTACCGAATGCAACCACAAGCCCATAGGCTTACCACATGCTGATTCTCATAACGCAAGCAAAGTAACCACAATGCATAAGCATAAAAGAAGAAATCAACAACATGCTTAACATGAGAATTAAAGCATCATGGGTATATTAACATTCATCGTTTTTACTCGGATATGCGGATAGTTTCTCAAACCCACTAGACACTTCCGGTGGAATCTCACATCACCGTACTCACCCATCTAGTAAAAACATAACTTCTGGTGGAATCTCACATCATCGTAATCCTCCTTAGTGGAATCTAACATCACTAAGGCCACGCGCGACTTTTACCTGGAGTGCACTCTAATCCTATTGATTGATCAATTATATCCGGTAACAACTCAACACGTGTCAATATACTCATTCACAACCACAAGCATTACCGATGCTTGAACCACTTACCATGTCCAAACTTCCATGCAAAGCATGTACTCACAATGAAAATATAACCACAAGTCACAAGTCTCAACATGAATAACAATGCAAACTAACACATTATCAACATGACATATTCATCATGCATCGAGGAAACATAAAACACGATTTAATTGCTTAAAACCATTAGAACTTACTCTTGAGCTTGGATTGGCTTTTCAAGCTCAATACAAACTCCCAAAACATTCCCTTAACCACGTTAAGGCTTTTAAAATCGATCCACTCACCAGCCAACACACAAACGATGTCCAAGATGCTGAATTAAGCCTCCGAACTACCCGAATTTCCGTCCACAAAGCCCAAATCCAATTCCTCTGTTTTAAGCAACCCAAAATCGAACATTAGAACACAAATACACTCATAAACACAGCAGAAACCCGGAACTTAAAAATATTGCAACAACACGCATCGATTCAAGCCCAAATTTCACCCGAAACATAACAATTTTAGTCTCAAACTACTTGCAGCCATACCCAACGAATTTACCATCAAAAATCTACCTTTTAGCATTCCAAAAAATCAATCCAAAGCTATCAAACCTTCAACTGTCATTTATACCCAAAACCCATCCAAAAACTCAAGATTTTCAACTCCTAAAATCACCCACAATACCCATTTCGGGTTTCCCATAACAACCCACCATTTTCATGTTATTTTTAGCAATAAAACAAAGTTAAAACACACCCAAACTCAGCCATAACCAACCCAAACGAAAAACCCATAAACCTCCTTTCATTTCAAACTAAACTTTAAAAATCAAAACAAGTTAAATCCATGAGTTTTGCAAAAATCTTAGCTTTTAAGACTCAAGGAAGGTGAAACTAAGTTAATGAGCCATTTACCTTGAAGAAATAACTTGGATTGGGAGCTTGGGGTAATGGAATAGTAAAAAGGGGTTTGGTGAGGTTTTTGAACGTGAAAACAAGTTGGAGAAGATGATGGCTTTTGAAAAAAACCTTTTTTATTCCTTTTTATTGAAATTTCCTATTTTGCCCTTTAATCTTTTAAAAAACTTTAAGTGTGTAAAAATATAGTTTTCCTCCAATTAAAATTTAACCCGACCCGGCTTGACTAATCCGATAATCTCCCGGCCCTAAACTCGAGGCATTACACGTAAAAAAATTAAGAACCAATAATGAACAAACCTTGAATTAAAATTACAAACTCAAATACCTAAAACAATCCCAAATGTTTTCACAATCACAAAAATACAATAACCCAAGCCAAATAGTTTTAGTTCGTGGTTGGGTTTAAAATAAACTCAAAACAAAAGTTTCCAATCATAAACAAAACTGAAACAAAAGAAGAAGAAGATGAAATCGGTTCAACCTCTCTCTCTCGAATTCTTTTTAACCGAGCATGTTGAGGTAGACGACTTGGCCTTCTTTATATAGGAGATAGCAAGGCCAAAGCCTTTCTTGAGGAGGAAGTTAAGTTGGAATTAAATATCTTAAAAGAAATAAATCTCTTTTATTATATTTTTATTCCTCCAAAATCTCTTCATAAAACTTTTGGAATTTAATCTCCTTTTGATCTCTGCATGGAATTCCAACTCTTTTGCTCCACGTCATCTATCTCGAACATGTTAGATTTATCCAGTCACAAAAGCTACAACAACAACTATTGAACTTTATTGCAACAATCCAAGCACAAATCCAAACCTTTGAGCTATTAGAGTCAAACCCTTGTACCCAATTGAGTGATTTTTAATTGTATTCATCTTTTATCAATTTGGGTTGAGAGTACTTGTAATTTGGGGCAAATATTCCACCTTGTGAGGTTTATCTTTCATTTGCCAACAATATTTGTATTTGAGAGAGTCTTGGTTAATATTTGGGTAGAAAGATTAACCGGTTGTAAGGTTTCCTCCTAATCCGAGAAAATGGGATGAATTTCTAATGAAATTTGTTGAAAATCCTTAGTGGGAGCTAAGATAGTGGATGTAGAGCTTGTTCTAAGCTTCAACCACTATAAATTGCCTTGTCTTGAATTTTTCCTTTTTCAATTTGCTCCCTTCAATTTTAAAAACCCAATTCACCCCCCTCTTGGTCATTTTCAATTCGATTGATCTACTTAATACTCACCCACCCATGGATCGTACCAAAAATCAACATCACGCCCATGACCAAACGTCTATGTAATATTACTTTGGACATCACTCCAAACAATGCTAAGGCCCTTCCATAAACGCGAACAATTTATAGAACGGATTGACTCCGGAATCGCCCCATCACATTTGTACTTTGTGCGAAGAAAACGAACCCACATCGCATCCTTCTGAGTTAACAATTGAAAAGCTAACTTCATCAGGAGTGTTTCATTCTGATTTGAAAGCTTCCTAAATCCGAGCCCACCCAGATCCATAGGTTGACAAACCTCATCCCATTTAACAAGATAAACCCTTCATCGCCCAGAACTAAATCCCCACATAAATCGGTGAATTAAAGATTCTAATTGTTCACATGTCTTCTTAGGAATATGCATAGATTGCATCGTGTACGAAGGAATTGCAACCAAAACTGCTTTTGCAAGTGTTATTCGGCCAGCTAAAGATAGCGACTTTTCCTTCCACCCACTTAACTTCCGTTGAACCATCTGAACCAAGTAATTATAAGATGTCGTTGTTACCCTTTGGTGCAAGAGTGGAACACCCAAGTATTTCTGGTTCTTTGTTACCTTGGATGATGAGTTTCTTTCGGGCCATTTGCTTGATTCTTTTTCCGATTCACGGTGGTTAGATGCGTGTGGCTGGTGTAAGCACCAAATTTTAACCTAAATTAGTCGCTTAGCCCGAATCTAGTGAAACCCAATCTAGCCCAAATGTAACCGAGCCCAAGACCCAAATCCAAATCTAAACTTGCCCTCATTTGTACCCGTTCAAACCAAATACCCAAAAAATTCTTTGGTCAAATGATTTCCTACTGTCAGATACATGAATCTCTCAACCATCTCCCTTAATTCCCTCAACTCAACTCAGCAACACTCTTCATTCACCACTACCCATGATCAAGTCCTGAAAATCCGGTGAACCCCAACAATAATCATTCACTATTTAAACATCAACTCAACTTCAATTAGGGGGAAGAAGAGGTCACTCGGCCATGAATGGAGGAGATCCGAGAGAGAGAGGCCACTCGACCATGATTCATGAAAGGGGGAATGGCCACGATTTTGAGAGGTTTAAGAGCTATGATTCACGAGAGAGGAAGATCTCGAATTAGCTACGGTTAGCTAAGGGTGTTAACAAAAAAAGCAAAAATGGCCTTCTGGCCATAGTTTGATGGCAAAACGGCACTGCCACTAACCACCGTCTATCATCTCTACCCCATGTCCTCATCACACCCAAATGCTAAACCATACACTGCCATCACTCCAAACTATAACAAATAACCAGTGTTTCATCCATTATGCGCACATCTGTTGCCAACCAACACCCTCACAAAAGCCATCTACAACAACCAACAACAAACAACTTAAGGAGTCAAGATGAGAAGCAGATCGGGAAAAGGGAAACCAAACAAAAAGCGAGTGATTCTACCTTCGGGTTGTTATCAGCGGCGGCTCCGATCACCAAATGACGAATCCCAACGGTGGAGGGTTGAGACGCATCCATTAGAGCAACATACTTTGAAACCAAGGTGATATGACGGCTGCAAGCGGAGATTAAAAGTTCGAAAGTCGAATAGTTTAGGGCCATTTCGTGGAGTTTGTGACGGATTTAGAAGAAATGGATCATGGATTCATGCTTAGGAGGTCGGGGCGAGTTTCCCAGTGCGATTTGAAGTCAAATTGCCACCAACGACGATGGCCGGAGTAGTGAGTGACAGCATCCGGCAGTGTATATGAATTTTAGTGGGCGTTTCTTTGTTTGGTTAGAATTCAAAATAAATTAAAAGAACTCTAAAAATGGTTCTAATTGAGAACAACTGTAATAAAAATAAAAGGAATTAAAAAAATCCTTCATTGAGTGCGTGAAACGGGACTTTAGAGTAGACTATACATGCACATGTTTTGATTTAGGGGTTAATTCTTCCTTAGGTCCCTTTGTTTTTAGGAGATTTGCAGTTAGGCTTTTTCTTTATCCCTTATGTTTTAGTTTGTTTCATTTTATTCACGCTTTTAGATTAGTTTGTTTAGATTTTATCCTTTAGGTTTAGGTTCTTTTTTTAATTAGATCATTCTTCAAAAAATTGATTAATAATTAAGTCTTTTGATTTGTTCTTTAATTTGATTTGGTCCTTGTATTAATATTTGGTAAATGATTGGCTTTAATAAATTGATTAATTTGTGATTTGATTTCTAATTAAAATTGTTTTAGTTTAATTAGTTGTCTGATTTGAGTTTGATTAATAATTTAACAGGTTTTATTTGATTAAGTTTGAATTTGTCTTTTTTAAGATTTGATTAATTTTGTTTGTTTGATTTAGTTTATGCATTTGCATTTTTTAGTATATTATATTATTTTAGCAGCTTTTTTTAGTAGTGCTATTAATCCCCTTTTTTGAGTTTCCTTTTTTAGACTACTAAAACCCTTAGGTACCAATTTTGGGCGTAGTGGGGGTGCTATAACCTTCCTCACTCGTAACCAACTCCCGAACCTGACGATGATCTCAGTGTTGACGCAGACCAATTTTACTGGTTTTCGGGCGTACCCAACCCAAAACAACCGATGGCGACTCCAACTGTTTGACTGACTTTTGAAGGCCCAACACAGTTTGGCCCAAACAAAAAAATGGCATCAACAACTTGGCGACTCTGCTGGGGACATTAGAGAGTCAAGCCACAAAAGGGTAAATGTTGTCTCAAAAAAGGAAAAAAAGAATTTGAAATATTGGTGATTGCAAAAATTAAAGGTTTTTGTATTTTTACGGAGATTGTTTAATAATGGTCACCTCGTGTTCAATGTTCCTTTGCGCACAAGCATACCATAAGCTCTTAATCCGAGCTTCATCCCGCTTAAGTGGTTGCAATCGCTACCCTTCGAGAGGTTAATCCTCCGTAAAAGAATACGTGTTGCTTCCGGGGTTCACATGCTTTTTGTTTTCGAGAGGTCAATCCTACGTACAAGCTTAAACGAGTGAGCCCCCTAAATTAAACTCGATCCGTAAGAGCCTATAATGGGTGAGGATCAAGGTTCTTACTAGCCTTAGTAGGTCAGTAAGGATAGTTTGGGTACCCATCTTTAGAACCATAAACCGCATGTAATGAGCTATAGGAGCCCATCCAATTAGAGCCATGACGAACCTGAATTGTTAGTGGTCACCTATATATGTACACGCACACAGTTTTTACCATGCATTAAATTTATGTTTGTTCATACTTATTTGTTTATGATGTACTGACCATGTTTTTGTGTTTATTTTTTCACACATGCATCATGTTTATATTTTGTAATAAAGAGATGTTGATATACAATTGGCCTCTCGAAATAGAAGGTTCTTGTAATCGAAATTACGAAAATTATTCTATAAATGGACTATTATAAATCAACACCTTCTAGGAATTCTTGCATCAACATTGCATTCTTGAAGCATGCATTCATAACTCACATGAGTAGGCGATCAAACATTGATGATGCGAAGAATAAGAAGTTCAAGCGGAAGATTTTTTGATGCCCACACAGAGAAGACCATTGTCATGAATTTCTCGAAACTTTTTTGAAACTTATTTTGTGAAATGATCTTTGTATATAATCTTTTAAGCAATGAATAAATGAGAACGTTTTTAATTCAAAAATTAATTTTCAGACTATAGGCTATGAACAATGAACCATATTTATAAACTTTGAAGTTTTTTAAAAATCGAATGGATGAAATGCTTTTTTGATAATTGAGATTATAGAGCTTTGACATATGAAAAGATTAATCTTTCATATTCCAATTGAAACCAAAAACAAGATTCCTTGATCTTTTATCACAAATTCCTCATGTTCAATACTGGAAAAGCCAAACCTTCCAAGGAAGACGATCATCGAATAATATCATTGTTTTTTGGAAGTTCGATCTAAAGACGACATCCAAGTCACGCTTTTGTTTTTGAAAGTTTGACCTATTGTCAACTTTTTTTGGCCAATACCTCAAAGACATGAAAATTAAAATGTTCAATGGGTGTACGAATCTTTTAACAAGAAGACAAAGTATGGCATCCTGTGTTGATTCTGTGAATGAGCTCAAATAGTTGGGGCATGTATGAAGAAAAAAGAAAAAAGAAAAAGAAAAAAAGAGAAGAAAGATTAACTTTATCATTTATTATTTGTTTTTAAATGATTCTATGAATAAATGAGTTAATTCTGAATACCTATTATTCTAAGGGTAATTCTTTTGCGAAAATATCTATGTATGAAATGACAATTGACATTCCTTCATCATCCCTTCACAAAAAGAGAAAAATATCATTTTTGTCCCCGTTTGAGCCTTATAATTTTCTTTGATTTGAACCCTAACCAAGGATCGCCCTCCACACTAGGGAGCAAAGGTGAAGAAATATATGCTTACATGAATAAATTGTTGATTCTGATCATACTACGAGGATGAAGCCTTATAGACCAGGGGTTAAGAACAAAAAGACGTGTTTCAGCCACAAGAGGTGATTTGTCCTCAAATCAAAATAAAGTTCTAAATTCATGGAAAATAGAACGAAAGAACAAAAGAAAAGAAAAGAAAAGAAAGAAAAGGAAAAAACATGAAATAAAACAGAACGAGAAGCACACATGTGAAGATGACTTTTTGTTCGAAGTTCTAGTTCCAACATTCGTGGAAATATCATGAATCCTTAAAGATAAAAAAGAAATAAAGGAAATGAACTCTATGGTGAAAACCCAAAAAGGGACAGTCTAGAGTGATCCGAAAAAGAAAATACGTGGAAGCAGATTCAAGTCGAGCAAAGTGAGATTCCAACGAAAACAATCGATCCTTGGTTATTAACCCTTAAACACTTGTTTGAGCCTATGTATCCTTTCTTTCATAACCCTGAACCATAACCTACGTTACATGCCTATAAAGTCCATTTTGATCGTACATCGATATTTTAGTTGAAGAGTCTATTTTTAGAATTGATTCCTCCTCTTGGAGTTAACTCGTTTGTTTGCAGAAAATTTCTAAAGCTTATAATGCATGATGAATAATCAAAAGAAAAAAGAAAAGGAAAACAAATAAAAGAAGGGTTCCAAATGAAAACCCACAAAGGGTATTTTGAACCAATGGTGAATTTGAGTCGAAATCTGAAAAGACGGCTCGAATATGAAGTCAAATATACTGACATGCGAGAAATAATCCCCTAGAAGTTCAATGAAGTTCCGCACACCCTAAAATCATGATAAAGAGTTTGAAGTTAGTGAACAGTTCCAGAAGTCGCACACGAAGCTTCCAAGATCATTCGATCATTTCTGAACAAATCAATGAACATTTGAAGAATCATGTCTCATTCAAAACAACCGATCCCAAAGCGCATTATACTCCAAACTGACTAATACCTTGAAATCACCAATAGTCTTGACACATTTCAAAGAACTATAGTTTTAAAAGATTGAAAGAGTAATTGATTTGTTTGATCTTCACTGAACTTAAATTTTTATGAAATGTTTCAGTTGTTAGCCTTGAGTGTAGGACACATTTTCCTTTTGCAAAAATATTTTTGAAAGCTCTTTATGATTTGAAAAATATTTTAAAATAAACTATCTTAAGAATGAAAAAGATTCTTTTGACAAGGTTCACTCAGATTTGAAGAGCCTAGAATCAAGAATGGGGCAAGGAAAAGAAAAGACGAAAGTTTGGAGACAAATTTGTTAGGGCAAAACTGAATTGTCACAATCTAAAAGTGATGAATTTACGCCCAATTGGAGGAAAAAAAGAAGTCAATGTTATCAAGCTTGGTTCGAGAAGGAAGACTTCCCAAATATCTTTGCATCACCATTAATCATGAGAGCATGCATTTACATCATTGATATACATGTTTCCGTATGCATTCTTTGTACATTGATTATCAAACAGGTACAAACAGAACCTTGTCTCAAGCACGAATGAGTGGTTCTACATCCAATCTAGACTCAAGAATGAATGAGTGCATCTTCATTTATCGAACCTTGCCTTAATCACGAGTAAGCGATTCTACATCAAATCCTGCTTCAAACATGAATGATCAGATCTTTTCCTCTAAGATGGAATTCCACCATTTGCCTTCAAAATGAAGTGCCACCATTTGCCTTCAAGATAAAGTGTCACCATTTTCCATCAAGATGAAGTGTCATCCTAAATCCTCCAAGATAAAGTGCAACCCATTTGCCTCCAAGTGAGAGTGCCACTATTTGCCTCCAAGACGGAGTGTCATCGTCAAGCTTCTAAGATGGAGTGCCACCAACTACCCTGGAAAGGGAGTGTCATTTTTCTTCAACATGGAGTGCCACCAATTACCTCCGAGATGGAGTCTCATCAAGCATCCAAGATAGAGTGTCATCAAATTACATTCGAGATGAAGTGTCAAGAATTACCTCAAAGATGAGTGTTATCATACCTAATTACTTCGAAGATGAGTAAATGAAGTTGTCAAGCTATCGTCCCCAAAGATAAGGGAGTGGAGTCTTACACCCAAATTAGATTTCGATCCAACGTCCTCAGGTTTGAAGGAGTGGAGTCAGATTTGGCATCCTTAGGTTTGAAGGAGCAAATCAAATTTTCAACTTAGTATCCTTTGGTTTGAAGGATCAGAGTTTTCGACACAGAGTCCTCAAGTTGATGAGTGAAGTCTTACATCGAGAAACAAATTCTTGAATTCTAGTGCCCTTGAGACGAGCGGGGTACATCTTACAGCGCCCTTGAGACGAGCGAGGTGTATTTTACACCGAGAAATGAATTCTCAAATTCTAGTGCCCTTGAGACGAGTAGGGTGCATCTTACACCGAGAAATGAATTCTCGGATTCTAGTGCCCTTGAGACGAGCGGGGTACATCTTATAGCGCCCTTGAGACGAGTAGGGGACATATTATATTGAGAAATAAATTCTCAAATTCTAGTGCCCTTGAGACGAGCGAGGTACATCTTACAGCGCCCTTGAGACGAGCGGGGTGCATTTTACACCGAGAAATGAATTCTCAAATTCTAGTGCCCTTGAGATGAGCGGGGTACATCTTACAGCACCCTCGAGACGAGCGGGGTGCATCTTACACCGAGAAATGAACTATTGGATTCTAGTGCCCTTGAGACGAGCGAGGTACATCTTATAGCACCCTGAGACGAGCGGGGGACATCTTACATCGAGAAATGAATTCTCAGATTCCAGTGCCCTTGAGACAAGCGGGGTACATCTTACAGCGCCCCTGAGATGAGCGGGGTGCATTTTACAACGAGAAATGAATTCTCAAATTCTAGTTCCCTTGAGACGAGCGGGGTACATCTTACAGTGCCCTCGAGACGAGCAAGGTGCATCTTATATCAAGAAATGAGTTCTTGAATTCCAGTGCTCTTGAGACGAGCGAGGTACATTGAGTTTCATAATTTCAGTGCCCTTGAGATGAGTGGGGTACATCTTACAGCGCCTATGAGACGAGAGGGGTGCATCTTACATCGAGAAATGAATTCTCGTATTCCAGTGCCCCGAGGACTAGCGGTATAAATCTTCTAGCGCCTTCAAGGCGAGCGAGGTGCATATTATATTAGAAAATGAGTTCTCGAATCTCAGCACCCTTGAGACGAGCAGAGTGCATCTTATGTCGATAAACAAGTTCTTGAGTTCTAGCTCCCTCAGGAAAAGCATGAGGCATCATAACCGCAAGTTTGAATTCATTGAACAAAATTTGTTGCTTTTTTGTCTTTGTCCTATTCCTCTAGCTTGAGCAATGGACAAAGAGGGGCAGCTGTAAGCACCAAATTTTGACCTAAATCAGTCACTTAGCCCAGATCTAGTGAAACCCAATCTAGCCCAAACATAACCGAGCCCAAGACCCAAATCCAAATCTAAAATTGCACTCATTTGTACCCGTTCAAACCAAATACCCAAAAAATTCTTTGGTCAAATGATTTCCTACTGTCATATCCATGAATCTCTCAACCATCTCCCTTAATTCCCTCAACTCAACTCACCAACACTCCTCATTCACCACTACCCATGATCAAGTCCTGAAAATCTGGTGAACCCCAACAATAATCATTCACTATTTAAAGATCAACTCAACTTCAATTAGGGGGAAGAAGAGGCCACTCGACCATGAATGGAGGAGATCCGAGAGAGAGAGGCCACTCAACCATGATTCATGAAAGGGGGAATGGCCACGGTTTTGAGAAGTTTAAGAGCTATGATTCATGAGAGAGGAAGATCTCGGATTAGCTACGAGTTAGCTAAGGGGTGTTAACAAAAAACAAAGAAAAAATGGCCTTCTGGCCATAGTTCGAGGCAAAACGGCACTGCCACTAACCACCATCCATCATCTCTGCCCACGTCCTCATCACACCCAAATGCTAAACCATACACTGCCATCACTCCAAACTATAACAAATAACCAGTGTTTCATCCATTATGCGCACATTTGTTGCCAACCAACACCCTCACAAAAGACATCTACAGCAACCAACAACAAACAACTTAAGGAGTGAAGATGAGAAGCAGATTGGGAAAAAGGAAAGCAAACAAAAGGCGATTGATTCTACCTTCGGGTTGTTTTCAGTGGCGGCTCCGATCACCAAATGATGAATCCCAACGGTGGATGGTTGAGACGCATCCAGTAGAGCAACATACTCTAAAAGCAAGGTGATATGACGGCTGCAAGCGGAGATTAAAAGTTGGAAAGTTGGATAGTTTATGGCCATTTTCGTGGAGTTTGTGACGGATTTAGAAGAAATGGATCATGGATTCATGCGTAGGAGGCCAGGGCGAGTTTCCCAGTGCGATTTGAAGTCATACTGCCACCAACGACGATGGTCAGAGTAGTGTGTAACGGCGGTCGGCAGTGTATATGAATTTTAGTGTGCGTTTCTTTGTTTGGTTAGAATTCAAAATAAATTAAAAGAACTCTAAAATGGTTCTAATTGAGAACAACTGTAATAAAAATAAAAGGAATGAAAAATTCCTTCATTGAGTGCGTGAAACGGGACTTTAGAGGAGACCATACCTGCGCATGTTTTGATTTAGGGGTTTATTCTACCTTAGATCCTTTGTTTTTAGGAGATTTGCAGTTAGGCTTTTTCTTTATCCCTTATATTTTAGTTTGTTTCATTTTAGTCACGCTTTTAGATTAGTTTGTTTAGATTTTAGCCTTTAGGTTTAGGTTCTTTTTTTAATTAGATCCTTCGTCATAAAATTGATTAATAATTAAGTCTTTTAATTTGTTCTTTAATTTGATTTGGTCCTTGTATTAAGATTTGATAATTGATTGGCTTTAATAAATTGATTAATTTGTGATTTGGTTTCTAATTAAAATTGTTTTAGTTTAATTAGGAGTCTGATTTGAGTTTGATTAATAATTTAACAGGTTTTATTTGATTAAGTTTGAATTTGTCTTTTTTATGATTTGATTAATTTTGTTTGTTTGATTTAGTTTATGCATTTGCATTTTTTAGTATATTATATTATTTTAGCAGCTATTTTTAGTAGTGCTATTAATCCCTTATTTGAGTTTCCTTTTTTTAGACAACTAAAACCCTTAGGTACCAATTTTGGGCGTAGTGGGGGTGCTATAACCTTCCTCACCCGTAACTGACTCTCGAACCTGACGATGATCTCGATGTTGACGTGGACCAATTTTTTAGGTTTTCAGTCGTACCCAACCCAAAACGACCGATGGCGACTCCAACTATTTGACGGACTTTTGAAGGACCAACACAGTTCGTCCCGGACAAAAAATGGAATCAACAGTTGGTATCGCGTGAATAGCATCGGTGTTTCAAGGGCAGAACATTTCCTCGATTTGATGTTTTCCGAGGCAGGTTCACTTGTCTGGGCAGTGGTTGGTGCAAGGGATTTCCTTGGCATGGTAGTTGTGAGCTTGATGTAGAAAAACAAAGAAAACAACTAGAGCCTAAAAAGAAAACAACCAACAATAAATAGAACTGTCCTGAAATAACCGGATATAAAAATACGAAATAAAACCCAAATTATGTTCATAATTAAAAGCAAAACAAATATAACAATACGGGAGGAGAGCATGATCATGCATCTCATAAAGTGACCACTTCTTTGCTGCACTTCACATGGGTGTCGGTATAGTGCTTTAATCTTTCTCCATTAACCTTGAATTCATGTCCGTCGGTGGTGGACTTGATTATCACAGCACCATGAGAGAATGACTTCACTACCTCGAATGGTCTAGACCATCTGGATCTCAATTTTTCTGGGAAGAGTTTCAGCCGAGAATTGAAGAGGAGTACTAATTTCTCAGGCAAGAATTGCCACGGCAATAGCTTCTTGTCACTTCATTGCTTCGTTTTCTCCTTGTAGATTCTTGAATTTTTGTAAGCTAAAGCATGTAATCCTTCTATCTCGTTAAGGTCCAGGAAATGCTTTTGTCTAGCACTCTCCCAATCCATGTCCACAGTTTTGATAGCCAAATATGCTTTGTGCTCGATCTCTACCGGTAAGTGGCAAGTTTTGCCATAGACAAGTCGGAAAGGAGACATACCTAGGGGTGTCTTGAATGCAGTTCGGTAGGCAAAAAGTGTCTCGTCTAATCTCAATGACCAATCCTTTCGAGAGGGATTGACAACCTTCTCAAGGATACCCTTTAATTCCCGGTTTGATATTTCAGCTTGCCCGTTCGTCTATGTAGAGTGTCCATGAGTTCTATATTTTGTACACATTCATGCCCTTATTATTGTTGTTCTTAAGCTCATTTAGGCATATTTAGGTGATTTGCATGCATTATAACAATATCTTCTCTTTTACCATGCTTGCATTGAATATTTTATGTTTGGTTGAGAAAAGTTACTATTTTAGTTTAGTTTATATTTTCAGGTGCTATTGCTAGGAAATAAGAGGAGAGGACAAGACAAGACAAGAAAGCTGGAACCAGAAGGAGTTGAACTGAAGCAGCTGAAGATGCCGCCAAGGACGCTGCCGAAGCAGCATTACCGCCAAGAGCTGCTCGGGCAGGAGTTACACCGACTTAGCCAAGATGGGTTGCTATTTTAAGAGGATGATTTCCTAAGCCCAATAAGACCAGTCTTGCAATTTCTTGAAGCCTGTAGCGGCCCGTAGAGTTAATTCAAGATCGATAAGTGGGAGCACTTATCCTTACTTGCGGAAGAAGGTAAAGTCCAAATAGACTGTATTTAAAGCATAAAGGATTCTGTATTTAATGTAATTTACTTTTAGAACTCCTACTTCAAAGAGGACTCAACCTAGGTTATGAGCCCTATATATACCCAATGTATGCAAGGGTATAAGGGCATATCTCGTAGAGGGATCAGGACATGTCGTGAGAGATCAACGACATTTGTCGTTGAGAGTGAAGATGTGGGGTTAGCTAGATAATTTGGAGTGTTGGGGTCGCGGCCCAACTCTCCTAAGGTTTAGGCATGTGTATGTAAAGTAATTTGAGGGAAACAGTTGTATAGTTTTCAATTGTTTTCAATAAAGTTCCGAGTTTGCTTAATCTATGCTTCTTGTTCGTTCAATTAGTCTACACCAGTCAGTTGAAGAGAAAATCCATTTTTCGGGCACGAAAGTGCAAGGCTCACGAAAGGGTTAAGCACTGTCACAACTCACAAGCCGTGAATAACTTGGTTCTACACTAGTCCACAAGTTTCAACGGCTAAAAGGGATTACCAACTGAGTTGTCTAATTTGGTTCCACACTAGTCCTCAAGTTAAGCAATCTCGAGCATCCTAACCTAGAAATAGGAGGGATAAATGTCGACTATCCTGCCGAACTTGGAATGTCTGCCAGACTTGCCGCTGGGACTTCTTTCCGTTCCACCTGCCGAGACAGTACACACCCCTGTAGTGGCACTGACCTGCTGTGATAGCGTGACAAGGTCGTAGTTTGCCGCCCGCCGAGGCAGCAACTCATGGCAGCGCAAATGTAACACCCCAATTTTGGGCTTGGAAGTTTAGGGTCTGAACCGGACCGGTCTGATTTTCGGTTCAAATATAAAAGGTGGTTTTAGGGAAAGCCTAGTTCGGGATGCTTTAAAAATATGGAAAAATATCTAAAAATCCTCTTTTAATATATATAAGAGAGTGGTGAAATCAATTTTACAAAATAAGGTTTGGAAGTGTGACATTTCGAAATAGTGACTAAAATGTAATTTTTGAAAAGTTCAGTGGTGACTGTTTTGTAAGGATTGAAACTTTGAATCTTTAAGGAGCTAATTTACCCAAGAAAGATTTCTCCAGATTTTTCTTAGATTTTAATGGTTTAATTAATGTTTAATTAATTAAATGAAAATTGGAAAACCATAATTTAGATTTTCATAACTAACTTTTGTTAAAACTTTCTCATCTTATTTTTTCTCAAAATTCTCTCAGCCAAACACATTTCTACAGCAACATTTCTATTGATTTTCACACTAAATGATGAGGTTTCAATCATCAATTGATTCCTAATCCTTTCTACATCAAAACCTCTTGATTTGCTTATTGAATTTTCAAGGATTTTGGCTCTAAACAAGGAGAAATCTACATTTAGAGGTAAGGATGTTCTTCTCCTCTAAATATTCAGTTCTTTATTGAAATTCCCAAGTTCTCAATTCTTAAATTAAGTTTTATGAAAGGTTTTAATGTTGTGATCTTGATTTTGGCTTAAAACTCAAGATTTGGATCAAATCTTGAAGAAATTCGTGGTGATTGTTTGGGCTCTATTTTGAGGTGGATTTTAAATGTATTTTGGATGTCTAATGATGTGTAAATGAGGTTTGATCAATGCAATCCCGAATAGGTTGATTTTCCTAAGTTTTTACTTGTGAAAATGGTGGTTTTTGGGGTGATCTTGGTGTTCTGTTAATGCTAGAGGTATAAGGACGAGTTTGGGTTCATTTTGGATGTTAAATGATGTTTAGAAATGGTTAGAAGTGATGGATCTTGGCTGGGTTATGTTTTGGAAGAGTTTGGAGGTGATTTCGGTTGTGTTTGGTAGCCGAAATATTAGATTTATGTAGAGCAGCGAGTTGGATTGTGTTGCTGGTGTTTTTAATGCATGATAATGCATTAATCCTCTGTTTTTATGTGTTTAAAACAGGGGAGAATGATCTGGAAGCAATAGAGGTGGCGTTGGAGGTTTCGGATGCTTGGAAGGCTTGTCGGCTAGCATAGTTTTGTGTATCGGTGGGTGAAGTTGGGTTTTCAGCTTTGAAACCAATGTTTGAAGGTTTTGGGAGCTTAGTTTAAGTCTAAGCAACTTAACTAAGCTCAAGTGTAAGTTTTTGGAGAAACTCTCTATTTGATGAACCATGAGATGGTTGGATGCAATGTGTTTAATTTGCATGTTTAAATTCTGTTTTGAAAGCATGTTTTAGCATGATTAATGCTGGTTTTGAAAGCCATGTGTTGAAGGATGCTCAAGGTAAGAGATCCTTGGTTTGATATTGATAAATGTGTTTTTGATGCATAGTGTTGCATGGTGTTTAATGGCTTTGTTTAATGCTTTAAAACAGTGGATTGTTGATGATAATTGATGTGTATTGGCAAGTGATGTAAGTGGTTTTTGGTTACTTTAATCGGATATAGTTAGCCGGCTATAGGATTGGGTGCACCGTGAATTAAGTCGCCTTGGATGTTGAGGGGTTGTGATTGTACCGTAAACTCCATCCAAGTACCCTAGCGATTGAGGAAATTAGTGTCACCACGATGGAGGATGGCTCTCGTGGGTGGACTTTGTTAAGTGCCACCACGATGGAGGATGGCTCTCGTGGGTGGACTTTGTTAAGCGTCACAACGGTGGAGGGTTGCTCTCGTGTGTGAGCTAGGTTAAGGTGATTACAATGGTTGAGGTAGCTCCCATGTGTAAGCCTTGTGGTGTGTCCCGGCTCTCGCTAGTGAGTTATACAACTTCCGATGAGTGATGTTGAGGGGTTGTAATTATACCGTTAAACTCCATCACGGGTGTTGAGGGGTTGTGATTGTACCGGTAAACTCCACCTTGTGTTGTTCGGTAGTGTGTATGAAGCGTGTGGGACAACGCTTGTAATCCGCGTATCCGATTGTGTCTTGAGTTGAGATGGTTTGTGAATTATCACTTGAAAGCCAATTGTTCTTGAATGTAATGAAGCGAGAGATGTTTGAAATGATGCAAGGTTGCATGGGAGGTGTGTAATGGTCTAAGTGTGCATGTATTACTTGTTAAGCTTGAACAAGTGTTTATCTTCTATTGTGAATGATGCATATGTGCATGGAATCTCTTTAGTGTATTGAAGTCTTGTGAAGACTTGTTTAAAAAGGCATGTAATACAATGTTGCTTTTGGTACTCCATGTGTTTTGCATTTGTTGGATGCATGAGATAGTTACAAGGAACAAATGGTTTTCGAAAGGTTTTGCTTTGAAATGATCATCAAGCACGAGGAAAGTATGTTGTGAAGTGGAAGTGTTTTCCAAGGAAATTTGAGTTTAACCTTGCATGTGGTGTTCATACATGGAAGGGTTTAAATGATGGTTTTTGCAAGAATGTGTTTTGGGGTAAGTTGTTTAGCTTTTCTAAGCTAAAGGTTGGATTTCATGTTGTGGAATGCATGGTTTAAAGCATGTTGTTTCAAAAGAGGTTTTCAAACAATGCTTTGGTTTATTGAAGTGCATCTACTTTTAAAGAAGGTTTTATGATTCGCTGCATTGATGGTGTTTTGGTTTTGAGCATTCCTCACTAAGCATTATGTGCTTACGCTCCTTTTTGTCCATCAATGCAGATATTTGAAGTTGGGACAGCAAGAAGCAAGGGATTCAAGAAGAGTTCCACTTGAGAAGTATGTCTTGGTTTATAACTATAGATAATAAAGGCAATGGGGGGGGAGTCTTTTATATTGATGTGTAATGAGATTGTGTATGTGAACAAGCTTGGTTTATGGTTTGAACTATGTGGTTTAACGTTTTGCAACATTTGAATCTTATTCTTCATAAGTTGTTATGCTATGCTTCTTGTTTTAAAAGCATGATGAAGTGTTGGATGTGTTGAATGAGTTAGTGTACGCAAGGTTTGATTTGTATCTAGTTGTTAATGCAATTTGGTGGTTATGATGCTTTGCATGTTGTTGATATGTTGAGGAATGATTTAAAGTATGTTGATGGTGTTTTGATGTTTGGTTGGTCTTGGATATTAGGGTGCATGCCTATAGACTTGTGGATTTTCCTAATGGATGCCATGAATGTGTTTTGATGATGCAATTATGTATCTTATATGTATGATGACTTGTTGGCATGTTTAGGAGGTCATTAGAATGTGTTTGAGTGGTTAAGTGTGTGTTAAACCAGCAAATTCTGCACTTTCTGGGCAGTCCGTATCGGAACGGGTACTAGCGTTTCGAAACGGGGGCCTGAAATGGCCTTCGTGTATCGAAACGGGTACAGGACGTTCCGAAACGTTTTGGCCACTGCCAAGCCCTGTTTCGATACAGGTCTCAAAACGAACCCGCGTTTCGGAACGGTCAACCCCTGTTTCGAAACAGTTGACCGTTGGGCACTGATTTGAATGGTTTAAGGTTTGCAAGCTTTACGTTTTAGTCCCAAATGTTGTTTTTGCAATTTCTTGAGTTTGGGATGTCCGTTTAAGGTGGAAATTGACAGGGAAGCATGTAATGTGATTAATTTCATATTGGTAACTTGAAAATCGGTTAAGTCCTCTTAATTTCCAGAATTTACATTTTGGTCCCTAATAGTTGTAATTTGTGCAATTGAGTCCCTTAATGTAATCTGATCGCTGTGCTTTTCAAGTATGTGTTTCTCAAGAGTACGCTTAGGATTAATATGCATCTAGACAAGATTTAAAAGAAAAAAAAGGGTCGTTAATCAAGGTTGACTTTCGGGTTGACTTTGGTTTTCCCCGTGTAATCGTCTTAGTTCGGGCCAACCGTCTAGGCCGGGCTAAGGGGGTTACAGCAAAACATACTCAAGACTATACAATGCAGTCCACAAGGTACTAAGCTGCACTTGTCTTACCCAACTTATCGCTCAATCTCTCCCTATCATTCCTCTCATCACTATCTTTATCTTTACTTGTATTTTTATCTTTCCACATCATGAGATTTAATGTCGCATTTGCTAAATCTATGTGTAGGAAACCATTCATAGGAGCTGCTCCAATCCCTGTGGGAGACGATATCTTTTATACTATAACTTGACAAGAGTGTGCACTTGCGCTCATAAAAGGAGAACACCTAAATGCTCTACAAGTTTTTGGCGTCGTTGTCGGGGATTGGCAATAGCAACTATGTTTGAATTTCTGCATTACTATTTAGTTTTTGCCCATTAAATCTCTTTTTATTTATTTGTTCAAAAAAAGCCTCTTTGTTTTCTTGGTGTATGTCCCGCCAGGGCAGCAAGGTTGGCAGCCACATCCACCTAAGGAGGGGAAGGACATGCCCAGGCGAATAGCCAAACACAAAGACCCTCATGAAGTGGTTATACTTGGGAAAAGCGCATCCCAACATAACCTAATTATTATTTTTATTTTTATTTTAATTTTTAATTTATTTTTATGTATTAGGATTAGATTTAATTTTTATTTAATTCTTGTATTTATTTTATTTCAGGTTAGGAATGAAGGAAGGACCAAGAAAGATGAAAGAACAAAGGAGAGGCCCAACTAGCGGCCAAGGCAGATAAGCATAACGACTAGTGGCTTCATAACGGCTAGTCGCAACGGCTATATTTGCCCCAGCGAGTGAAATAGATATCTATGTAACGGCTAGGATCCCGTTATTCGCGCCGCAATAATTGCTGCCCGTTGACAGCGCGCCCGCCAAGGCAGTGGAGAGAAACGGCTATATAAGGCCAACTATTATCCTCTAGTTCTTTACTTTTCTCTCTCTTTTCTCTGAATTCTTTCTACAGTCTTTGCTTCCAAGATTTCTTTGCTTTATTTTTCTTTCACATTCTTTTTTTTTCTTTCTTTAGGAAAACAATCGTTCCCCAAACGATGGCCTCATCACAGAAACTCGCCGCCACCTCCAAAACCCAATACAAGAGGTTCTTGAAACCTGTTGTCGAGGAGACCTACAACCAGGTTTACAAAGACATGCAACTATGGGAAGAGATGGGCTTTCAATACACCCAGTCCGATAGTAATTTTGGGTTGGAACCTTCCCTGTTCGAGATGATCCATAATATGGGATGGGACCAATTCGCACGGCAGCCAGAAGGGATCAACAACAACCATGTACGAGAGTTCTATGCCCATCAGCCTAACCCAAAGAGCTCGTTCGTCTACGTTCGGGGAGAATGTGTTAAGTTGACTGCTGACATGATCAACAACTTCTATAGCATAGAAGTCAGTGGTGACCAGCATGGAGAGTGAGAATCATATCTAACAGGGGTTGACTACAACAAAATCAAGAAGGAGCTCTGCCGGCCAAACACCAAACGGCTGACAGGCAAAAATAATGGGTCAATCAACCGCAGAGACTTGCTGCCAGAGGCCGCCCTTTAGAGCTACTTCGTCCAGCGCCGCCTATTGCAAACCTCGCACGGATCGACAGTAAACAGGCCGCGGCTCGCCCTTATCTGTAGTATTATGAAGGGGCGACAGATCAACGTTGGCGATGTAATACTAAAGAAGATTTACACCCACGCAAAAAGCCAACCGTCAAAGGCCCACTCTTCTTCTCTGCACTCATCATAGGCCTTTGTGCCAATTTTGGCGTGCCGCTGCACCCAAAAGATAAAATTCTTCCTACCAAGGAAGGATGGACAAGAAGAGCACGCCAACAAATTATGCATAGTGCAGAGTCTGACACACCTTCCACCGCCCAGTCGTCGTCCCAAGCTGCTGCCACCCCAGCCGCAGTAGGCTATACTGATGCTACCCTCACCCCTACTACGCAGCCTAGTGGAAAGCTGCCAGCGGATCGAGCACAAGCAGGTGATCTTCACCAAATATGTAGCAGACGTGTAGGAGGCCTTTGTGGCCTACCTGCTGGATAAATACCAGGACGTCGGACCACAGTTACCTGCCTTTCAAACAGAGCTAGCAGCATCCAAACCATTCCACATCACTCCAAGACCTGTTGCTGCTCCTGCCGTCGGCAAAAGCGAGGGGCCACACTACCGCCCCAAGAGAAGAACCTCCTCAACCCCCATCCAGCCATATGACCTCACCTCCTCCTCAGAATCCAAGAAGGAAGAAGAGACAACTGATGTATCCCCAGTAGCCACAACGACTGTTGCCAAGGATACCGGCTACTCTGACTTGGAGATTTCCGACTCCCTTGACGATGAACTGGTAGAGGCAGCCAAAAAGAGAAAGCGGCCAGCAGCAGATCCTCGGGGTGGAGAAGCTGAACGACAAACCAAGAAAGCCACCCCCAGCCACATCCATCCACCGCGTAGCTCGAAGAAGATCCCAGTAGAACAACCATCCACTACGCGCCGCCTTGTCCTGCCTACCTCCTCAGATTCCTCCGTTGACGCGGCAGCAATAGAGGGGAACTCCCCTAGTTTATAGCACCATCTTTTTCTTATCTTTTTAATTTTATGTTTTAATGTTCCGTTTTTATTTTATGTTTTGTTTTTAATCTTTGTTTTGTAGAGGCATTGAGGACAATGCCAGCCTTGAGTTTGGGGGGAATTAGTCCTTTCTGTTTTAGGTTCATAGCATTTAGATACATATGTAAATTATGCCTCCTAACACTTAATGAAATAGAATCTTTAGTTCAAAACTTGTGCCTATGATAGCTTAGCTGACTACTTATATTCTCACCATTCTAAAAAAATTTAAATCTAACTATGGGAAGAAGCATGAAAAATACTTAGAATTTTTTTTGCCAAATTGTCCTTACACGTGTCTGTTAAAAGCTGAATTTTGCTTGAGTTTTGAGTTTAACATTGACTGCCTTACTTAATAAAAGTTTCTTGATTGAATAAAGGTTTGCCGCCACGGCAGCACAGAGCAACACAACAAAGAAAAGATGAAAATGCTAGAGGTGCCCGAAATAGGCTCTAGGCAGAAAGAATAAAAACCCTAGAGGTGCCTGAAACAGGCTCTAAGAAGGATCATGAGCAAGGACACTCCGCTGCTATCAAAAGTCCATGAATCTATGCTAAGTGACGGACAAATTAGCAAGAGTGAATGAAAGTCTTCACGGGATGACTCTATTCAAAGGGTTCGGAGTTTTGTAGAGTGCACCTATCTTAGCTTCAAACCCGGAGAATAGTTGTGATGAGCTGAAGCCCTTAAGCCATGATCAGAAAAAGAGAATAAAAGTGCCCAACTGTGTTGTCAAGGCAGCAACTCGTATCCTTTCCAGTAACGTAATTATTTTAGGCATACTTTGTTAAACTTAATAACTTCAGCATGTTAGCATAAACACATACCTGCACACACACTGCACTGACATTAAGAGAAATTAAATCTAAGTTATTTCATGCCATTCCCTATCACTAACTTTAAATAGGTGCCACGGCCTTGAGGTATGAAATCAAGTACAAACTAATGTTTCTATTAATTTTTTGCTAAGGGCAGGTTTACTAGTTAGGTTGCATTGCTTAAGGACAAGCAATAATTCGAGTTTGGGGGTGTGTAGAGTGTCCATGAGTTCTATATTTTGTACACATTCATACCCTTATTATTTAGGCATATTTAGATGATTTGCATGCATTATAACAGTATCTTCTCTTTTACCATACTTGTATTGAATATTTTATGTTTGGTTGAGAAAAGTTATTGTCTTAGTTTAGTTTATATTTTCAGGTGCTATAGCTAGGAAAGGAGAGGAGAGGACAAGACAAGAAAGCTGGAACCATAAGGAGCTGTACTGAAGCAGCTCAAGATGCCGCCAAGGACGCTGCCGAAGCAGCATTGCCGCCAAGAGCTGCCCGGGCAGGAGTTACACCGACTTAGCCAAGATGGGTTGCGATTTTAAGAGGATGATTTCCTAAGCCCAATGAGCCTAGTCTTGCAATTTCCTGAAGCCTTGTAAAGTGTCCAAAAGTCCTATATTTCATGCACTGCCCAACTCTTATTATTACTGTTTTAAGCACATTTTAGGCATAATTAGGTTCATGCATAGCTGTTTACAGTATTTCATTGTTCTGCCTTACTCTTATAACTTATCATTTATTTGGTGAACAAGAGGTATTGTTTTAGTGTATTCTTGCGTGTAGGTACTAACAGCTGAACGAGGGAACCAAGGAACGGAGGACACAACGCTGAGAAGCAAACCCAGGAACTGTACTGAAGCAGTTCCAGCTGAAGATAAGTTGCTGCCGAGCACCTGCCAAGCAAAGCTGTTGCCAACCTTGCTGCCCGCGGCAGTTGACTATGGAAGTTAGGAGAACCGGAGTGCGATCTGTAGAGAAAAAACTCCTAAATCTATCATCGGCATTCATATGATTTTCTGACATATGTAGCAGTGGCTAGGGCTGTCGAAGCCAAATTCCCAAGCTTACTTGCAGGCGAAGGAAAACGAGAGAGAATCCATATTCCAAGCAAAGAAGTCAGCAATTAAAGCTACATTAAAGAAATGCTACTTTAGAGGACTTCTACTTCAAGGAGGACTTGACCTAGTTTTGAGTCTATAAATACCCATTGTACTTCTAATTTAAATCATCCTAGGTTTTCTATAGACTTTTCTTGTGCTCTTCTCTGCTGCCATGTTCTAAATTCCCCTTGGGTTAGGGTTATGTTGTAACTAGAGTGAAACGGTTGTTTTAGGTTTTTGAGTTATTTCTTCAATAAAATATTCTGAGTTTACTTAATCCATTGTTCTTTATTCTTTCAATCTTTCTACATCAGTCGTTTGAGAGAATCTATTTGTCAGGCACGAAAGTGCAAGGCTCACGAAAGGGTTAAGTACGGTCACAACGGGAGGCGTGACTAACTTTGTTCCATACTAGTCCACAAGTTTCAGCGGCTAAAAGGGATCTTTAACCGAGTTGATTGATTTGGTTCCACACGAGTCCTCAAGTTATCAATCTCGAGCATCCTAACCTAGAAATAGGAGGGATCACTGTCGACTATCCTGCCGAACTTGGAGTATCTGCCAGACTTGCTGCCAGGACGTCTTTCCATTCCACCTACCGAGACAGTACACACCCCTGCAGTGACAGTGACCTGTTGCGGCCGCATGACAGGGTCGTAGTTTGCCATCCACCGTACCCGCCGAGGCAGCATATCGTGGCAGCAAAGGATAACTCATACATAACTCAACGCAGTTCTCACACTGAGTGGCAGCATAACCTTGCCTGCTCTATCAACCTGATTCTTCTCTTTTCTTTTACTTGTGTTTTTATTTACTTTTCGATCTCAACCAATCACTCACTTGTGTTTTTACTTTACCATTGTGCAGGAACTAAAGAACGAGACAAGTTGTCGAATCCTCGTGGGATTCGACATCTTATATACTATAACTTGACAGGAGTGTGCACTTGCGCTCCCAGAAAAAGGGAACACCTACACACCCTACAAGTTTTTGGCGCCGTTGTCGGGGATTGGTAACAACGAATTTTATTTTTCAATTTCTGTACCTTTTTACTTTTTCTTTTATTTTTATTATTAATCGAAAAAAATGAGAAATTTTACCGTGTCCTTTGCAAGTGTATGACCAGGGCTAACTCTAGTGGAAACTTCATTATTTATGACGATCTTGAGCGTTAAACTAGACGAATCAAGAGGGAGCTAAGGGAAGCCTTAAAGAACAAAGGCAAGGGTAAAGTAAAGGAAGAGATCATGGTAAACTAGGACCCCCCAGTTGATGTCATCAATGGCAGGGGCGGGCAGCCAGATTTGCCACCCAGAGGACCACAAGTACAACAGAGGTAGGACCCCCCCAATCCACCCTAAGTGCGGACAACTAGAGAACTACCTTGAACATGACTTCCAAAGGTTCGAGCCAATAGTGACGGAACCGGAGATAGGGGCAGATCATTTTAAACTGAAGCCTGTCATGTTCAACATGCTAAACACACTAGGGCACTTCGGAGGGACTGCCACAGAAGATGCTCGGCAGCATCTACGAGGATTCCTGGACATTTGCCGAGCATTCAAGATTCATGGGGTACACCAGGACGTATTGCGGATGAGGCTATTTCCCTATTCACTGAGGGATAGGGCAAAATAGTGGTTGAATAACCAGCCAGCCGGATCTTTCACTTCATGGGCAGAGCTCTGCAAGGACTTTCTAGACCGATTCAGCCCATCCAACATCACCGATAGGCTGCAGAATGAGATCACAGCTTTTAGACAAGGGGATGACGAGTCGATGTACGAAGCGTGGGAGCGGTACCAAAAAATGCTGAACAACTGTCCACTACATGGTTTACTGGCTTGGACTCAGGTATCTATATTCTATAATAGGGTTAACTACCCAACTCGGATGTTGATATATGCCTCGGTTAATGGGATCATCCTAGACAGACCTCCAGAGGAAGCACTACAGCTGCTTAACATAGCAGCTAAAAATGATTACAAATATCCGACAGCCCACTGAGGCGGCACCAGGCAGCCAGCTACTGTAAATGAGGTGGAAGCTTCCGAATCTGTTAATACCCGCCTCGACATTCTGACGGAGCTGGTGATGAAGATGGTACAATCCCCCGGGAAGGTCCATGAAGTAAAAGTTGTTGAACCGTTCTGCGAAGAATGTGGTGGCAACCATGATTCCACGGATTGTGCCGAATCTGCTAATTATATGGGAAGATATGAGAGGAAAAACGAGCCTACGCAGAAGGCTTACAATCCAGGATTGAAGAACCACCCCAACTACTCATAGAGCAACCCCGGAACGGCTGCAAACCCACCACAACAGTTGCCGCCACAGCAGATATATATACCTCATCTTTAGAATCTACTCTGCATGAATTCATGTCCTATACTAAAGATTTTATTTGTAGCGCAACTAAATTCATTGATAAAACTGAATCTTTCATGTACAGGACTGAAAACAGGATCAACACTCAAGAGGCAGCTTTAAAAAATCTGGAAACACAGTTCGGGAAATTTGCCCAGGCCATCAGCACTAGGCCAATGGGTGGATTACCTAGTGACACCGAATCAGCAAAAGGAAAAGCCTTTGAGCAGTGTAAGGCCGTAACAACCTGAAGTAGGACAACACTACAGGACCCGTTCATGCCAGCGGCAAGAGAAATAGCAACTGCCGAACCAATCCATCCTGTCAAACATTCTGTCGCGGTAGCGCCAGAGCATGAATCAGCAAATGACACCAAGAATGAATAGACAGAACCTGAACCAGCTGCTCAGAGCAGAATGGCCGGCATGAAAAAGACTGTCAGCCTTGCGCCACCCCCTCCATTTCCCAGAGACTAAAGCAACAAAAACAGGAGATGCAGTATAAAAAGTTCCTGGATGTGCTAAAACAAGTCAAAATCAACCTTCCACTAATAGAGTTGATTGAACAAATGTCGAGCTATGCCAAGTTTTTGAAAAATATGGTATCCAAGAGAATAAGGATCGGGGAATTTGAGACGGTGGCAATAACAGAAGGATGTATGGCTATACTGCACAATAAAGCACCGCCCAAACAAAAAAATCCTGGCAGCTTTATAATCCCTTGCAAAATCGGCAGCAACCACTCTATACGAGAATTATGTGACCTAGGGGCAAGCATAAATTTGATGCCCAAATCTATTTTTTAAAAACCTAGGGATAGGAGATGCCCGCCCAACGACAGTGATGCTTCAGCTGGCTGACAGAACCTATGTGCAACCAGAAGGAAAAAATTAAGACATTCTAGTACAAGTGGATGATTTTATTTTTCCCGCCGATTTCTTGGTACTGGATTGTGAAGCAGACGAAAAAGCACCGATAATACTAGGGCGACCTTTCCTTGCTACGGGTAGAACTCTGATTGATGTAGAAAAAGGAGAACTCACAATATGAATAGATGATCAGCAAATAAAACTCAACGTTTATCAATCCATAAGACAAGCTGAAGATCTGGAAGAATGCCAGCTACTAGATGCTGTCACAGAATTCAACCTGGAAGAAAATAGACCTTGCCTACAGCAAGACTGCCTCGGCGGCAAACTTGGTAGCTGCCACGACAGCCATTTAGAGAGCTACCTGGAAGACAATGAATGGGCAGAACAGGAAACGGAGGAGCATGAAGAAGCCCACTGGATAACGAACAGACCAGGTAAGTACTTTGAACCTCTGAATTATTCAGAAAAAAAGGGGTAAGATATTCAAACCATCCATTGAACAGCCTCCTACCCTCGAATTAAAAACCTTACCTGCACAGCTTAAATATGTTTTCTTGGGACCTAATGATACCATGCCAGTTATAATTTCATCCAAGTTACAACCTAATCAGGAACAACAATTAATTGAACTACTACGGCAACATACGAAGGCGATAGGCTGGACCATTGCAGACATAAAGGGAATCAGTCCTGCCATTGGCATGCACAAAATTCAACTGGAGCAGGACCAAAAACCAACCGTGGATGCCCAACGGAGATTAAACGATGCCATGAGAGAAGTGGTCAAAAAGGAGATCATTAAATGTCTAGATGCTGGCATCATATACCTGATTGCAGACAGCGAATGGGTAAGCTCGGTACAATGTGTACCAAAGAAAGGCGGCATAATTGTGGTAAGCAATGATAATAATGAATTAATCCCAACTCGAATAGTAACAGGTTGGCGAATATGCATGGATTACCGCAAGTTAAATAAAGCAACAAAAAAAGATCACTTTCTATTACCGTTTATTGATCAGATACTTGACCGCCTTGCTGGCAAACCCTTCTATTGTTTTTTGGATGATTATTCAGGGTATAACCAAATCGTCATCGCGCCAGATGACCAGGCCAAAACAACCTCCACATGCCCATACGACATCTATGCCTTTCAAAGAATGTCGTTCGGTCTATGCAATGCCCCAACCACATTCCAACGATGCATGATGGCTATCTTCTCCGACATGATAGAAGACTTCATGGAAATCTTCATGGATGACTTCTATGTCTTTGGCAACAACTTCGACAGCTGCCTCGACAACCTTGAGAAAGTGATGACCATATGTGAGGAAACAAACCTAGTGCTTAACTGGGAAAAATGCCACTTTATGGTTGACGAAGGCATCATCTTGGGGCATAAAATCTCCGCGCAAGGAATAGAGGTGGACAAAGCAAAAATCGAAGTCATAGCTAATTTGCCGCCGCCGACCAATGTCAAGGGCATACGAAGTTTTCTGAGACACGCAGGTTTTTATCGTAGGTTCATTGAAAACTTTTCTAAGATTTCTAAACCAATATGTACTTTGCTGGAACAGGACAAGCCATTCATCTTCAACAAGGCATGCCAGGAGGCGTTCAAGACATTAAAGGACAAGCTCGTCACAGCCCTTGTTGTAGTTCCCCCGGACTGGAGTCAATCCTTCGAGCTCATGTGTGATGCTAGTGATACTGTTGTTGGCGCTGCCCTAGGGCAGCATAGAGATAAACTCTTTCGTGTCATATACTACGCCAGCAAAACACTAAATACCGCCCAGACCAACTACACCACCACAGAAAAAGAATTGTTGGCAGTAGTATTTGCTTTCGATAAGTTTCGAACCTACCTGATTGGCACGAAGATGATAGTTCATACAGACCATTCTACTCTAAGGTACCTATTTGCAAAGAAGGATGCAAAGCCCTGTCTAATTCGGTGGATCCTACTATTGCAAGAATTTGACGTGGAAATCCAAGATAGAAAGGGTACAGAAAACCAAGTGGCGGATCATCTCTCCCGGCTTGAGAACAGACAAGAATACACCTCCCACGATGAAATCCAAGGTGAATTCCCTGATGAGCAGTTGCTGCTAGTATCTGCCCTAGTAGCTGCCTTAGAAGCTGAAGAATTAATACATGCCGCCCCGAAGAAGTAGCGGCAGCAACTTCAATAGACACACCCTGGTATGCGGATATTGTTAATTATTTAGTATCCGGTGTTTTGCCTTATGGACTAAACTATCAAGGAAAGAAACGTTTTCAACATGATGCTAAGCATTATTTTTGGGATGAGCCTTTCTTGTTTAAAAACTATGCAGACCATGTCATCAGACGATGTGTACTAGAGGATGAACAGCAGGCCATACTCTCGCAATGCCACTCAGTACCATATGGAGGTCATTTCGGTGGGCAGCGCACAGCAGCAAAGGTGCTGCAATCAGGGTTCTTTTGGCAACACTGCATAAAGACGCTCATGCATTTTACAAACAATGTGACAGCTACCAAAGAACATGAAATATATCAAGACGAAATGAAATGCCCCTGCAAACAATTTTGGAAGTTGAGCTGTTCGATGTTTGGGGAATAGATTTTTTGGGACCATTCCCATCTTCATGCGGAAACCTATACATCCTCCTAGCCGTGGATTATGTCACTAAGTGGGTAGAAGCCATTGCCACCCCTCACAATGATGCAAAGACTATTCATTGATTCCTACGAAAGAACATCTTCACGAGGTTCGGAGTACCAAGAGCAATCATAAGTGATGAAGGCACCCATTTTGGCAACAGATTAATCGAAAAGGTACTCCAAAAAGTAGGGGTCAAGCACAAGATTTTTGCAGCCTACCATCCATAAACAAATGGACAGGCAGAAATTTCAAACAGGGAAGTCAAAACTATTCTGGAAAAGGTGGTAAATCCTAACATAAAAGACTGGTCATTGAAACTAGACGATGCTCTTTGGGCATATCGAATAGGATATAAAACACCGTTAGGAATGTCCCCATATCATCTAGTATACAGAAAAGCCTGCCACCTCCCTGTTGAAATAGAACACAAGGCATATTAGGCAGTCAAGACAGTTAACATGGACTGGAAACAGGCTGGGAAAATAGACTGCTCAACCTGATATAAATGGAAGAATTCCAGCGGGAGGCATACGAGAACGCCAAGCTGTACAAAGAAAAAATCAAAAATGGCACGACAACAAGATCCAGCAGTGGTAGTTCCTACTAGGGTAGCAAGTACTACTATTCAATTCCCTTCTCAGACTGTTTCCGGGAAAACTAAAATCCAGATGGTCAGGACCTTACGTAGTAGTCGAAGCCTTCCCACATGGTTCCGTAACAATAAAATCAATACAAGGAGGGACGAAGTTCAACGTCAACGGGCAGCGACTAAAGCATTACACAGGGGACTCAGTCATCAAAGAACAGAAAGTATTCACATTGGGGAATGGCAACCCCACTATGCCTTAACCTTATCTAAGCCTCTATTTACTGTTTTAGTAGGAATAGGTTTCTTTTGTTTTATGTTTTCTTTATTCCCGTCTCACAATCAGTTTTGCAGATCCAAACCCAAGGGAAAATGGACAACAAGGCAGCAATATCAAGCCCACTGCTAGCACCGGCCATTGGCAGCAACTTCAGGCGTTATTCCCTCTACTTTCTCTGCTTTATTACTTTAACGCAGTTTTCTTTTTTGTTTTGTGCATTGAGGGCAATGCCCATCTCGAGTTTAGGGGGATAGCTCTCGCATCATTTGTAGGCATTCTTAGTTGCATTTAGATTGCATTGTACTTGCCTTAGTAATAATCGGAAAAGAAAAGTTTGTTATGACTTGTGCCTATGATAGGATAGTCGATTACTTTATTTTCGCACCTAGTTAAAAATTAAACTTAATCTTGGGGAAAAGCATGAAATATGACTTAGATTTTTACTCTTTTTGCCTGAAAATGTTAAATATCTTTGTTACTTGTTGAATGTGTTAGAATATTTGATGAATAATGCCTGCTTGTTTTATTTGCAAAATTCTAACAATAACTGCAGGTAGCCACCGAGGCAGGCAAAAGAAACAGAAGAAAGCAGAACTGCCAAAGGTAGCAAAATCAAAAACAAAGAAAAAAATGGTGTGTTACCCTAGAGGTGCCCGCAACAGGCTCTAGGAAGAATCATGTGCGAGGACACTCCGCTGCTATCAAAGTCCATGAATCTGAAAGCCTTAAAGTGAAGGACAAATTAGCATGAGTGAATGAAAGCCTTCACGGGATGACTCTACTCCAAGGGTTCGGGGTTCTGTAGTCTGCTCCTATCTAAACGTCAGACCTGAAAGAGTAGTTGTGATAAGCTGAAGCCCTCAATGCCTTGATTAAAAACAATATGCTTAATTGTGCTGCCTCGGCAACAACCTTTAAATTACAGCAGTATCTTTGTTTAATCTTTTATTCTGCATACTCAGCTTGTTTACAGATTTGCAAACATCACACAGGCATTAGGAAATTAATTCTGAGTTGTTTTCTTGCTTATTTCCCTTCATTAAGTTATATGTATATAGGTGTCACGGCCTTGAGGTAGAAAATCAGATTAAAGACATGCTTTTCTTTTTTACTATTATTAGAGCAAGTACTTTAGATTGCATTCCTTGAGGAAAAGCAATAGTTCGAGTTTGGGGGTGTGTAAAGTGTCCAAAAGTCATATATTTCATGCACTGTCCAACTCTTATTATTACTGTTTTTAAGCACATTTTAGGCATAATTAGGTTCATGAATATCATTTTACAGTATTTCATTGTTCTGCCTTACTCTTATAACTTATCATTTATTTGGTGAACAAGAGGTACTATTTTTGTGTATTCTTGCTTGTAGGTACTAACAGCTGAATGAGGGAACCGAGGAACGGAGGACACAATGCTGAGAAGCAAACTCAGAAGATGTACTGAAGCAGTTCCAGCTGAAGATAAGTTACTGCCGAGAACCTGTCGAGCACCTACCGAGCAAAGTTGCTGCCAACCTTGCTGCCCGTGGCAGCTGACTATGGAAGTTAGGAGAACCGGAGTGTGATATGTAGAGAAAAAACTCTTAAATCTATCGCCGACATTCGTATGATTTTTCGACATCTGTAGCAGCGGCTAGGGCTGTCGAAGCCAAATTCCCAAGCTTACTTGCGGGCGAAGGAAAACGGGGGAGAATCCATATTCCAAGCAAAGAAGTAAGCAATTAAAGCTACAATAAAGAAAAGCTACTTTAGAAGACTGCTACTTCAAGGAGAACTTGACCTAGTTTTGAGTCTATAAATACCCATTGTACTTCTAGTTTAAATCGTCCTAGGTTTTCTATAGACTTTTCTTGTGCTCTTCTCCGCCACAAGTTCTAAATTCCCCTTGGGTTAGGGTTATGTTTATCTAGAGTGAAACGGTTGTTTTAGGTTTTTGAGTTATTTCTTCAATAAAATATTCCGAGTTTACTTAATACATTGTTCTTCATTCTTTCAATCTTTCTACACCAGTCGTTTGAGAGAATCTATTTTTCGGGCATGAAAGTGCAAGGCTCACGAAAGGGTTAAGTATAGTCACAACGGGAGGCGTGACTAACTTGGTTCCACACTAGTCCACAAGTTTCAGCGGCTAAAAGGGATCTCTAACCGAGTTTATTGATTTGGTTCCACACTAGTCCTCAAGTTATCAATCTCGAGCATCCTAACCTAGAAATAGAAGGGATCAATATCGACTATCTTGCCGAGCTTGGAGTATCTGTCAGACTTGCCGACAGGACGTCTTTCAATTCCACCTGCTGAGACAGTACATACCCCTGCAGTGGCAGTGACCTACTGCGACCACATGACAAGGTCTTAGTTTGCCGCCCGTCGTACCGACCGAGGCAGCATATTGTGGCAGCAAAGGATAACTCATACCTAACTCAATGCAGTTCTCACACTAAGTGGCAGCATAACCATGCCTGCTCTATCAACCTGATTCTTTTCTTTTACTTGTGTTTTTATTTACTTTTTTATCTCAACCAATCACTCACTTGTGTTTTTACTTTACCATTATGCAGGAACTAAAGAACGAGACAAGTTTTCCAATCCTCGTGGGATTCGACACCTTATATACTATAACTTGATATGAGTGTGCACTTGCGCTCCCACAAAAAGGGAACACCTACACGCCCTACAAGCCTGTAGCGGCCGGTAGAGTTAATTCAAGATCGATAAGTGGGAGCACTTATCCTTACTTGCGGAAGAAGGCAAAGTCCAAAGAGTCTGTATATAAAGCATAAAGGAGCCTGTATTTAATGTAATTTACTTTTAGAACTCCTACTTCAAAGAGGACTCAACCTAGGTTATGAGCCATATATATACCCAATGTATGCAAGGATATAGGGGCATATCTCGTAGAGGGATCAGGGCATGTCGTGAGAGATCAACGGTATCTACCGTTGAGAGTGAAAATGGGGGGTTAGCTAGATAAGTTGGAGTGTTGGGGGTTAGGCACGTGTATGTAAAGTAATTTGAGGGAAATGGTTGTATATTTTTGAGTTGTTTTCAATAAAGTTCTGAGTTTGCTTAATCTATGCTTTTTGTTCATTCAATTAGTCTACACCAGTCAGTTGAAGAGAAAATCCATTTTTCGGACACAAAAGTGCAAGGCTTACCAAAGGGTTAAGCACGATCACAACTCACAAGGTGTGACTAACTTGGTTCCACACTAGTCCACAAGTTTCAGCGGCTAAAAGGGATTACCAACCGGGTTGTCTAATTTGGTTCCACACTAGTCCTCAAGTTAAGAAATATCGAGCATCCTAACCTAGAAATAGGAGGGATCACTGTCGACTATCCTGCTGAACTTGGAATGTCTGCCAGACTTGCCGTCGGGACTTCTTTCCATTCCACCTGTCGAGACAGTACACACCTCTGCGGTGGCAGTGACCTGCTGCGATCGCGTGACAAGGTCATAGTTGGCCGCCTGTCGTACCCGCCGAGGCAGCAATTCATGGCATCGCAAAACATACTCAAGACTATACAATGCAGTCCACAAGCTACAAAGATGCACTTGTCTTACACAACTTATCGCCCAATGTCTCCCTATCTTTCCTCTCATTACTATCTTTATCTTTGCTTGTGTTTTTATCTTTCCACATCATGAGATTTAATGTTGCATTTGCTAAATCTATATGCCTGAAACCATTCATATGAGCTGCTTCAATCCCTCTGGGAGACGATATCTTTTATACTATAACTTGACAAGAGAGTGCACTTGCGCTCATAAAAGGAGAACATCTAAACGCTCTAAATTATATGGGTGATATACCGTGGCAATTTTGTGTGACACTCCTGTAGAGCGTTTGGGGTGTACTCTATTTATGAGCGCAAGTGCACACTCTTGTCAAGTTGTAGTATATAAGATATCGTCTCGCACAGGGATTGGACAGCTTGGTTGGAATTGTTGTTCTTGCACAAGAAAAGTAAATTGTACAAGTAAGATGATTGTTTGAGAAGAAAAGTATAATAAAACACAAGTGATTAAGGAAGTGATCATATTGAAAGAGAGGGCAGGGTTATGTTGTTTCTTAGTGTGAAACTGCATTGAGTAAGCCAAGTTGTTTTGCACTGCCACGATCTGTTGCCTCGGCGAATAATGGCAGATTGAGGTGGCGATAACTTTCGATGCCACGGCGGAACTCTACTCTTACAACTTTCGCTGTCTTGGTAGGTGAGATGGAGAGAAGTCCCGGCGGCAAGTCTGGCAGATACTCCAAGTTCGACGAAGCAATTCTGAAGTGATCCTTCCTATGTCTAGGCAAGGATTCTGTCACTACGTGATGTAGGCAATACCTAGCAATCTCAGCGTAAACTTAACACAGGCAGTCGACGTTTGGTTGCTCCTTTTAGCCGCTGAAATTCTAACTTATGTCTAAGCCAAATTAGTCAACACCTCGTCATGATGACACCGTACTTAATTCTTTCGCGAGTTTGAAACTCTCGTGCCCAACAAATGGATTTCTTCAACTGGACTTTTGAAACTAATTGAAGAAGTGAAGTACATGAATTAAGCAGACTTGGAATATTTTATTGCAAAACAAACTTTGAAACCTAAGCAACCGTTCTCACAACTAATTACAACATAACCCCAAACCCAAGAGAAGTTTAGAACATGACGGCGGCGAGAAAACCTAAGCTATGCCTAAAGAAAACCTAAGATTGTTTTGAATTAGAATTACAATGAGTATTTATAGACAATAGCTAGGTCTAGTCCTTCTTGAAGTAGAAGTCTTCAAAGTAGCTTTCCAAATTAATTGTGACTTTAAACTCTAACTTCTTTGAGTTGAATGTGGACTTTATCACGTTGCCTTGTTCTGCAAGCAATCTCGAGACTTCACTTCGGTGGCTCTGCTCTCTGCTACAGACGTCAGAAAATTGTGTGATCGGCACCGTTAGAATCAAGATTTTTTGCTCTGTCGATCGCACTCCAATTCTCCAACTCCTCAGTTTACTGCCCTGGGCAGCACTGAGCGGCACGGAGCGGTACTTTGTTGCCCTTTTCTGTTGCCTCATCATATTCTCCTCTGGTCTGTCCTCCTCCTATCAGCTTCTAGCCCTGGAAAACTAAATATACACTAAAATCGCATATTTACTTCACCAAATGACAAATATTCAGTAAAAGCATGGCAAACAAAGAATATTGTATTTATGCAATGCATAACCTAGTTATGCCTAAAATGTACTTAAAAACAGCAATAATATGAGATGGAATGTGCATGAAATATAGAACTTCTGGACACTTTACACACCCCAAACTCGAACTATTGCTTGTCCTCAAGCAATGCAACCTAAACATACTTGCCCTTATAGTAACCAGAAAGAAAAACCTGCTTTCAACTTGATTTCATACCTCAAGGCCGCGACACCTATATTAGATTTAGTGAATGGAACATAGCAAGATAATAACTTAGAATTAATTTCCAATGCCAGTGCAGTGTGTGCAGGACTGCGTACAGGCTGAATATGCAGAATAACTAAATAAACAAAGATACTATCACAATATATAATGTTGTTGCCGAGGCAGTACAGTTAAGAACAATATTTTAATCATGGCAATGAGGGCTTCAGCTTATCACAACTACTCTTCTAGGTTTGAAATTAAGATAGGAGCAAACTACAAAACCCTGAACCCATGGAGTAGAGTCATCCCGTGAAGACTTTCATTCACTCATGCTAATTTGTCTGTCACTTCAAAACTTTCAGATTCATGGACTTTGATAGCAGCGAAGTGTCCTCACACATGATTCTTCCTAGAGCTTGTTGCGGGCACCTCTAGGGTAAAACAACAATGTTCTTTGTTTTTCTCTATTATCGTGTCAGTGCTGTATTTTTCTGTTTCTCTTGCCTACCACGGCGGCTACCTGCAATCAAATATTAGAACTTTGCAAAGAATTATAAAAACAAGCAGGCAATGTTCATCGGATATTCTAACAAATTCAGCAAGTAACAAAGGTTTTTGATAGTTTTAAGCAAAAAAAGAAAAAAAAATTATAAGTCATTTTTCATGCTTTTTCCATATTAAGTTGAATTTATTATTGGTGCGAAAATAAGTAATCGGCTAACTATCATAGGCACAAGTTACATAACAAATTTTTCTATTTCGATTATTACTAAGGCAAGTACAATGCAACCTATATGCTACTAAGTATGCCTAGACAAATGATGCGAGAGCTACCCCCCCCCCCTCCAAACTCGAGATGGGCATTGCCCTCAATGCACAAAATAAAACTAAAACTAAAAAATAAATATGAGAAAGGGAAAAAAACTCAGGCCTAGTTGCTGTCAGATGGTGGAAAAGATGTGGAGGAGTTATCTGCTCTTGCTCTAGTTGCGGGTTGCGGCAGTGCTGCCCCTGTTGTGCTCGGCGGCTCGATTCCTTAGGGTCTGAATCTGGGTGAGTAGTTTTGAGACGGGAATAAAATGCAAATAAAAGTTGGTCCTAAGTAGGTAAAATCTACTCATAAATAAAACAATAAAGATGTGGAAAGATAAAAACTTATACAAATTTTTTGTTACTCTAGGAGTGCATTGATATGTATCTCCTAAAGTAATTACTCCCTTATCGGTTTAGCTCAAGAGGGTTGTTTTCGATACTTCTTGTAATCCATCTGAACCCTCCATCTAGTGATTATCCTCATGGTGGAGAAGTCTTTCTTCCTCGTTCCCTTGTAATCCATGTGAACCTTCCTTTTTGTTCCTATTCCTGAAGGTGTGAACATGTGATTAGGAAAAATTATATAACTGCCTAACCATGTACTTACCTCCTTTTTGTCGAAGTTTGTCATAGGGGAAAGTTTATTTTGCTACCGAGGCGGCTGCTGCGGCAACCAGCTGTTGTGGTAGTCTTCTGTCATAGTGTTATGCCAGTCAAGGGAAAACTCTTTAGGCTCCTTGAAAATCTCCATCAGTAGAGATTTTGACGGCTGTAAATCTGCCTGCATCGGCTCCTCTAGATATATATAATCCATAGTTGTCGAGGCGGACGTCATTATGGAGGCTTCTGTCGTGGCGGGCCTCTCTGCTGAGGCATAGCTTTGCTCAGGTGCTGTCAGTTTGTCCTCAGGGCAGGGTTCTAGGTAGCTGCCGGAACAGCTGTCAATCTTACTATCTGGGCATCGTTCTACATCGTCTTGGCTTGGAGGTTCGAATTGCTCCATACACATTGGAGACCTTTCCTCGCATTGCTCTTCATCCTCTTGTCCTCGGACATCAGTTTCCCTTAATTGTGGAGGTTCATCCATAGCATCAATGAGGACTGAATTTCTTAGAAGTGCATCCATATTAGCGATGCTGGCGCCCATAGCAGTTGACACTTTATCCGTGAGCGCAAGGAAAGTTTGAAGTGTGTCCTCCAAGGATTTTGATTGTTCTTGCGGATAACTATATTGTCAGGGCATGTCGATTTCTGCAACAAAACTATTATGGTAAAAAAAATTGAGATTCTTGATTATACCATGAAAAATCTTGTTGCTGCGGTGGCAATTGCGACAGCGATATCTATTGTCTCTGTTTCTGCTGCAACGGCATCTGTTGTCCCTGTTGTTGCTGCGGTAGCATCTGCTTTTCATATTCAGGCATCCACTCCCAAGTGGTTTTTCTTGACATGTCTGCTGCAAAAAGATGAGGGCAACTTTCGAACGCATGATTGCCTTCACAAAATTCGCAAGAACTTTCCTAAATATTGCTGCCCTTAACTCGTGGGGCACCTGAATAAGCACTTTCCCACATAGTTTTTTTCAATTAAAAATAAAAATAATAAAAACTAGAAATTAAATAGAACTGCAGAAATTAAAAACGAATTTCGTTGTTACCAATCCCCGGCAACGGTGCCAAAAACTTGTAGAGCGTTTGGGATGTACTCTATTTATGAGCGCAAGTGCACACTCCTGTCAAGTTATAGTATATAAGATATCGTCTCCCACAAGGATTGGAAAGCTTAGTTCGAATTGTTGTTCCTGCATAAGAAAAGTAAATTGCACAAGTAAGATGATTCTTTGAGAAGAAAAGTAAAATAAAACACAAGTAATTAAGGAAGTGATCAGATTGATAGAGAGGGCAAGGTTATGTTGTTGCTTAGTGTGAAACTGCGTTAGGTAGTCCAAGTTGTTTTGCGCTGCCATGATCTGCTACCTCGGCGGGTAATGGCAGATTGAGGTGGCGGCAACTTTCGATGCCACGGCGGAACTCTGCTCTTGCAAATTTTGATGACTCGGCAGGTGAGATGGAGAGAAGTCCCGGCGGCAAGTCTAGCAGATACTCTAAGTTCGACGAAACAATTCTGAGTGATCCTTCCTATGTCTAGGCAAGGATTCTGTCACTACGTGATGTGGGCAATACCTAGCAATCTCAGCGTAAACCTAACACAGGCAGTCAACGTTTGGTTGATCCTTTTAGCCGCTGAAATTCTAACTTATGCCTAAGTTGAATTAGTCAACACCTTGTCGTGATGAGACCGTACTTAATTCTTTCGTGAGTTTGACACTCTCGTGCCCGACAAATGGATTTCTTCAATTGGACTTTTGGAACTAATTGAAGAAGTGAAGTACATGAATTAAACAGACTTGGAATATTTTATTGCAAAACAAACTTTGAAACCTAAGCAATCGTTCTCACAACTAATTACAACATAACCTCAAACTCAAGAGAAGTTTAGAACATGACGGCGGCAAGAAAACCTAAGTTATGCCTAAAGAAAGCATAAGATTGTTTTGAATTAGAATTACACTAAGTATTTATAGACAATATCTAGGTCTAGTTCTTCTTGAAGTATAAGTCTTCAAAGTAGCTTTCCACATTAAATGTGACTTTAAACTCTGACTTCTTTGAGTTGAATGTGGACTTTATCACGTTGCCTTGTTCTGCAAGCAATCTCGAGATTTCACTTTGGCGGCTCTGCTCGTTGCTACAGACGTCAGAAAATTGCGTGATCGACACCGTTAGAATCAAGATTTTTTGCTCTGTCGATCGCACTCCAATTCTCCAACTCCTCAGTTTGCTGCCATGGGCGGCACTTTGCTGCCCTCGTCTGCTGCCTCAGCATCCTCTCCTCTGGTCTATCCTTCTCCTGTCAGCTTCTAGCCCTGGAAAACTAAATATATACTAAAACTGCATCTTTACTTCACCAAATGAAAAATATTCAATAAAAGCATGGCAAAACAAAGAATATTGTATTTATGCAATGCATGACCTAATTATGCCTAAAATGTACTTAAAAACAGCAATAATATGAGATGGAATGTGCATGAAATATAGAACTTCTGGATACTTTACAACTCTGAAGTGTTGCAAGATCTTGGAAATAAGTTTGTTGTCGAAGTGCTTGCCTTCATCACTGATGATTACCCTTGGCATTCCAAACCGTGTAAATATATTTTTATGCAAGAATATCTGCACGGTTTTTGAATCTATTCTCGGAACTGCAGTCGTCTCAACCCATTTAGAAACATAGTCGATGGCAAGTAAGATGTATAAATTGTCCAATGAGGATGGGAAAGGCCCCATGAAATTGATCCCCCATACGTCGAACAACTCCACTTCGACGATATTCTACAGTGGCATCTCGTGTCATCAAGAAATATTGACCGTTCGTTGACAACGATCACACTTCTTGTAAAATTCTTGGGCATCTTTGTAAAGTGTGGGCCAATATAAGCCAGATTGCAAAACTTTAGTTGTGGTTCGAGTACCTCCAAAACGTCCTCCATAAGGTGAAGAATGGCATTGTCGGAGCACATTTTGTTGTTCCTCTTCGGGAACACATCGCCTTATTACCTGATCTGCACATTGATTAAACAAAAGAGGCTCGTCCCAATAATAATAATTAGCATCATGTTGGAACCACTTCTTTGCTTGATTAGTAAGATCATAAGGCATAATACCGCTAACTATGAAATTGACTAGATCGGCATACCATGGTGTTGTCGAGGCAACTAACAACTGCTCATCCGAAAATGCATCGTGAATATCCCAAGTGTCATCATCCTTATTGCCACCTCCCAGCCTTGACAAGTGATCGGTAACTTGATTCTCCGTTCCTTTCATGTCCTTAATTTCAATGTCAAACTCTTGTAAAATTAAAATCCAACGAATTAAACGAGGTTTGGCATCTTTTTTAGCAATCAAATACTTAATTGCCGAGTGATCAATATGGACAATTATCTTAGTACCAATCAAATATGAATGAGACTTGTCGAATGTAAAAACTACTGCTAGTAATTCCTTTTCTGTTATGGTGTAATTCAATTGAGCATCGTTAAGGGTTTTCCTAGCATAGTATATTGCATGGAAGATGTTACCTTTTCGTTGGCCTAAAACAGCACCTACCGCAAAATCACTTGCGTCACACATGAGTTCAAAAGGTAGGGAGGGACCAGTCAGGTGGATTGACAATGGGTGCAAAGACAAGTTGTTCCTTCAGGTTTTTAAATGCCGCGGCACGTGATTCATCAAAATCAAAAACTTTATCATGTTCAAGCAAGTTACACAAAGGTTTAGAAATTTTAGAAAAATTATAAATAAACCTTCTATAAAAACATGTATGACCGAGAAAGCTTCAGATCCCTTTGATCAAATTTGGTGGTGGCAATTTTTTTATCACTTCCACCATGGCTCTGTCGACTTCAATTCCTTTGGAGGAGATCTTGTGGTCGAGCACTATACCTTCATCTACCATAAATTGGCATTTTTCCTAATTTAGAACTAGGTCGGACTCTTCACATCATGTTAGCACTTTCTCCAAATTGCCAAGGCAATTACCGAAACTATCCCCAAATACCGAAAAATCGTCCATAAAGATTTTAAGGAATTCTTTAACCATGTCGGAGAAGATTGCCATCATGCATCTCTAGAAAGTTTCCGAAGCATTGCATAATCCGAATGGCATCACTCGAAAAGCATATGTACCATACAGGCATGTGAAAGTGGTATTTGTCTGATCATCCGGCGCTATGGCTATTTTATTGTAACCTGAGTAACCATCAAGAAAAAATATTTGGGTTTACCTGCAAGATGGTCAAGCATTTGATCAATAAAGGGTAAAGGAAAGTGATCCTTTCTAGTAGCTTTATTTAACTTATGGTATTCCATGCAAACCCTCCAACTGGTCACAATCCTAGTTGAGATTAGTTCATTGTTTTCATTACTTACCATAGTTATACCTCTCTTTTTCGGTTCACATTGTACCAGATTTACCCATGTACTATCAAAGATAAGATAAATGATACATTGTCTAGCCATTTGATGATTTCATTCCTCACGACTTCCTTCATAACATGGTTAAGTCTTCTTTGTATCTCAATCGTCGGTTTATGATCATCCGTCAAAAGAATTTTGTGCATACATACCGCTGGGCTAATTCCCTTCAAGTTGAAAATTGTCCACCCTATTGCCTTTTCGTGCAGCGTTAGCGTGTCAATCAACCTCTTTTCTTGTTCCGGTTGCAACTTAGAAGAAATAATTACGGGCAATGTATTTTCGGTTCCCAAATAAACATATTTCAATTGCCCTGACAATGGTTTCAACTCAAGAATAAGAGGTTGTTCAATTGAGGGTTTCTCGAGTTTAGCTTCCTTACCTGAATAATCCAATGGTTCGAAGTATGTACATGGTCGACTTGTTATCCAATTTGCTTCTTCTTGCTCTTCTTCGTTCAGCTCCTCGAACTCCTCAGGTGTTTTCTTGTTCGGCAATAAAATTGTCATGGCAACTCTCTTCCATGTCAAAGTTGAATTTAGTGGTGGCTTGGATGACTTGGCACTCTTCTGGATCGTCAGCTTGCTTAAGGGTTTGGAAACATTTTGTTTGACTTGTTGATCATTTACCCTCATCGTGAGTTCTCCTCTTTTAACATCGATCAAGGTCCTTCCCCTAGCTAGAAATGGTCTCCCAAGGATAATGGGTGCGAACTCATCTACTTCACAATCCAAAATAATAAAGTCATCAGAAAAAAAATTATCAACTCTTACCAGTATATCCTCGATTTTTCCCTCTGGATGCACATAAGATCTGTCCGCAAGTTGCAACATCACGGTTTTAGGCCTCGCCTTCCCTGTGCCTAATCGTTGGAAGATGGATTTTGGCATAAGGTTTATGCTTGCTCCAAGATCGCATAACGCCTTCCCGACATAGCGATTTCCTATTGCATATGGTCATGTATCCTTTCATCACAACATGGCCATGTATCCTTTCGTCACAACAATAGTTTCGAATTCCCCTAGCTTAGTTCTCTTAGAGACAATGTCTTTAAGGAACTTAGCATAGTTTTTCATTTGTTCTATCGCCTCGACGAATGGCAAGTTCATTTGGACTTTCTTTAAGATGTCAAGGAACTTTTTGAACCAGTATTCTTGCTTTTTCTGTTTCAACCTCTAGGGGGATGGTAGTGGAAGTCGGATGTCCTCAATCCTTTCATTGGTTTGGATCTTGATGGATGGCATTGCCGAGGCATCAGGACTTGCTAAGGACTGTGTAGTTGTCGAGGCATCAGGACTTGCCGAGGCATGTACAGTTGCCGAGGGATGTACAGTTGCTGAGGCATTCCCTGTTTCAACAATTTTGGCAGAGGTTTTGTCGCTGGACTCATCTTTTTGGACAAAAGGCCGCTCTTTCGGTTGGGTGTTCTCCTTTGAGTGAGCTTGGGCTTCTTTAAGTTGTCGGCCACTCCTAGTGGTGATTGCTTTGCACTTCTCGTGGCCAATTCCCCTCGTGACCTCAGCATCGCTAGGTAGACCTCCCTGCGGTCTTGTATTCAGGTTTTGGGCGAATTGCCCGAATTGAGTCTCTAATGATTTTAAGGCTGCCTCCTGATTCTACAATCTCATCTCGGTCATGTTAATAAAAGTGTCAGTCTTTTTCATATTCTCAACCATATAAGATTCGGTTTTTTAACATGAAAGCGTTGAGAGAATTTTCTAAAGAACTGGATGGTGTTAATTGTTGTTGCGGCATCTGTTGTCGTTGCATGTTCTGCTGGAATCTTGATGCTTGAGCATTCTGATTGTTCTAGTTGAGGGAATTGTTGGGATTGCTCCATGAAAAATTAGGATGCTTCTTCCCGGCCAAATTGTATGTGTTGGACATTGTATTGTTGTTCTGGTTGTAGTTTTCAACATAAAAACTAGACTCTGGGTTCTGCGGACACTCAGAAGAATCATGGTTACCGTTACATAAATCACAATTTGAATCTACTACCTTGATCTCATGTGTGTTGCTTGGTCGATGCATGTTTTTAACCAAATTGGTTAAAGTAGCCAATTGTGTGAGAATTACCTCTGATGACTCAAGCTCGTTTATCTTGGTATGGCATCTGACTCCTCCTCTTCTGGTAGCTAGGAACTGATAATCATTTTTAGCAAGCATGTTCATGTTGGAGTATGCCCAAAGACCAATCATGAGATGATTGTAAAAGACATACTTATTTTATCTTATTTATTAATAAAGTCATTATGTTGGGTTTTTGGGGCTCGATTCGATCAACCGTTCTTGCTCGCCAAGTGGTGGAGAGGTGAATTTTTGGGTGGAAGGGTTTAGGAAGCTAAAAGAATAAAAACACAATGATTTATAGTGGTTCAACCTTCTAACCAAGGTCTACATCCACTACCTTAGCTTCCCACTAAGGATTTCACAACCAATTCACTAATTGATTCGTCCCCTTTTCTAGGCTTAGGAGGAAACCCTTTACACCGATCAAGCTTCTACCCAAAGCCTTGATCAAAACCCTCTTTTACAAAGAGATAGACAAAGCAAACTCAAACCCTCTAATAGGTATTTGTTTGCACAATTAAGCACTCACCCAAAACCTAAACACTTGAGCAAATTTAACAAAGTAAGCTCACAAGTGTTGTCTAAGCAAGAAATGAACGATTTAAGCTCTAGACAAGTTTTTCACTCATAATGTTGTAACAATTGAAGCTCTTATCAATCTTGATGCTTGGAGGTCTTATTTATACTCCAAATTGAGTTTCTAGCCGTTTATGGCCGTTGGGGATGAGTTATAGCCGTTGGGGATACAAAATAGCCGTTTATTTCCCACAAAATGTAGTTCAGCAGCTTAGTGTATCGATACACTCTCCCCTGTATCGATACGGTCTTGAAATCAATATAGCCGTTGAGCTCTTCAGCTGTTGCGTATCGATACGCTTGCCTGGCGTATCGGTACGGTCCTGCAAATTCAAATGACCGTTGGGAATGACCGTTGGGCGTATCGGTATGCGATACCACCGTATCGGTACGCGACTAGCCGTTGGGCTATTTAAAACATACCGTATCGATACGGGTAAGCGTATCGGTACGGGTTTTAGACACCGTATCGATACGCGTAGCCGTATCGATACGGGTTTTAGCTACTGGAATTCTAGTTGCCTGAAAACCTCAAGGCGTATCGATACACTTAGATACAGTATCGATACGGTCACTTGGAATGCATGGTTTTGACCACTTTAAATGTATTTTAAGTTCATTCCAGAGCTTTAAAAACCCTTAAACATATTTTCAAGTTGTTTTTGACTAAAAACATATTTTAAATTCTTTTCAATTTAGTCCAAAACATTTTTCAAATATTATATCAAAACCTTAGTTCTACACATTATTATTATTTCAGTCTTATTATGTCCAGCTATAAATAAATTGAATTATAATAAAGTCCTTTGAATAATATATTTATTCTTGAATGTCCTTAGTCAAGAATTATTGTGGGCGTGGACAACAATAATATGTTAAGACTAATATGTAGTTGATTGATAACAAAGTGTTGTTATTGACATAGAAATGTCAAAATCAATACATAAGTATGTGTTAGAGGACGACATACTGGACTGACCCGCTATGAGCATGTTTTTTGGATTATTATGTGACAATCACAACATTGCTCATGGTGATAACTAAATGTATGATCCTCAGACTTGAGATCATCATTATTTCAATATTGAGAGTGACATATATTGATGCAGTCAAACGTGTGTTGTAATAGACTACACTATAAAGACTGATATTGGATATGTCGCACTCTATATAGCGAAATATGGTTGATTAAGATAGGATTTGTCCCTCCTACATAATAGGAGTAATATCGTAGGCCACTTGATTGAGTGAGACTAGAAAATGCATAGTCATGCTCGAATAAATTGATATGAGATATCATAGTCTACTCAAGATATCAAGAAATATTAGATGGACTATACAAGTGTGACTAATCCATGACTTGTGTTCGATCTAGATATAAGGACAAAAGGATGTAATAATACATAAAAGAAGTTAATCACGGAAAAAAAAGGTAAAGTCAAACCATGATTTCATGTAACTTAGGTAGCAATGATGTATTGCTAGATGCCACTCATTGTTTGTAATATTAGAATTGTTCTAGATATTACTACTAACGTTACATGGACCTACAAGGGTCACACCATATGATTGAAAGGAACAAATATCGACTAGAAAGCATGCGTACAAACTTGTTGTACACGTAATAATTATTAAAGACAAAATTATTTTAATTATTTTAATTATAGATGATCTCGTTTATATATATTTTAATAATAATTAGATCATTATTTTAATTATCAAACACTATTAAAATATATATTCCGAAAGAAACCTAATTAAAGTAGAATATGATTCTACATATTTAATTGTATTCGATTAAATATATTGTATATTTAATGAATTCGAATTAAAGTAGAATTAAATTCTATATATTTAATTATATTTGGTTAAATATATTGTATATTTAATTAATCTGAATTTAATTAGAATTAGATTTTTGAATGCTATATAAAGGCATAAGGTCTAGCAGTCAAAGTATTCTTTTTGGAAAACCTCTCTAACTATTAGAGAAGAGAAAATATTGTTCGTTTCGTTCGGGTGGACTGCGTAGAGGTCGGAGCTCCATCGTGACGACACGGATTCGATTTGGTTTATCCTAACTCCCTAAAGATATCAAGATACCAGATTTATTAAGGTAATATTTCTTCCCTACTCACCCTGAATTCGTCTTGTAACCCCCTCGTCCCGGTCTGGACGACTGACCGGTCTGAGTAGGTCACACGGGGAAAACCGAAGTGAAACCCGTTAAGGTCCCGCCTCGATTAGCAACCCTAGAAAATTTTCTTCAATTATCTTGTCTAGATGGATCATTAAATCCTATGTGTAAAACGACAGCGGGTAAACAAGAAAAGACCTTGCAGACAAAATTTAAGTTAATATAAATTTACCATGTATTTAAGTTAGTCCGATTTCTTGCACATGCGACCGAACCAAACATAAACGAATGCAAACAGGGCTCACAGGGAAGCTTACAACAAACAAGACCCAAATCCAGCACTTGAAGACCTTTAAAGATGCCAAAAGCCCAAAATACAGGCCTGTGTTTCGAAACAGGCTTCCTCGTTTCAATACACGTGCCCTAGTTTTAAAAGCCAGACTACCCGTACCGATACGACCCACCTCGTTTCGGTACAGGGTCCTTTTTCGTCTAGACGTTCCGAAACACGTTCCGGAACAGGCCTTCACAGTAGCCAAACTGTTTCGATACGCGTATTTCCAAAACGCCTGTAGTCTGAGTATTTCCAAAAACCAGTTTTTGCATCTCCAAACGTCCCCAACATGCCTCAATCAACAAGAATCAAGAATACAACGTGCATACACATACTCTAGAGGCATACACCCTACTACAAGCATGTTCGAACACTTAACATAAATGGAGAGGCCAATCAAAAAGGGAAACAAGCATTCACCAAAATACATCACATATCAAGTCCACATGCCTTTACCAAACACACGTAGTATTCATGGAAAAAGGTCCTAAGCCTACAAAACACAAGGCATTTAAGCAACAACATAAACATGGTTTACAAGCTCACAACATAGAAACATAAACATATTCAACATAGCATCATCATTCAACATGCTAGATCATCAACAAATCAAACTAAGGAGTTTGGCACCAACTTCACACAAGTCTAGCACCCCCATTGTCTAGGCATTATTACAAAGACTTAAACCATACTTTAGCTACTTGAGAACTCTGAAAGCTCCTCCCTTGCCCACTTGCCTTCCGTAACTCTAACGATCTGTATGTTGGAAAAAAGATAGCGTAAGCTTGGAAGCTTAGTGAGCGAAGCTCTAAAAACTCATCAATCATGCAGTTTTCAAAACACATTTCTTAGATGATAAGTAAACCATTTAAATGCACGAAAGGAAACACAACATAAATACATGGTTTGCACATGCACAACCAAAACACGGTGGGACCACATATCACCGTTCGACTAGTAGTTTTCCGATGGGACCACACATCACCTTACTCTTCTACTAGTCACTACCGGTGGGACCAGACATCACCGTAGTTACGACAACTATCACGTGAGGCTCGACACCAAAATGACTACACAACAACATCGACAGAAGTAAAGAAAATCCACAAACCACACACAATATCTCAACAATTGTTCATGCATCAACACTTAAAAATCAAGGCATAGTTAGTGAACTTACACTTGGGTTTAGGTTAGCCCTCTGGGCTCCACCCAAACCCCCAAGAATCCCTTTTTGAAATCAAATCAAGTTCAAAACATTTTCACTCACCGATGAAGCCCAACCGGAAGCCGAAACACCAAACTCAAGTCTCGAAATTCCTCGGAATCGTGCCTAAAGCCTCTCCAACGGTTTCCCTTGATTCTAGTCAATCAAAAACAATGTATTACTCAACCAAAACATCACCAAACACTGTTACAACCACAAGCTACTACCACAAGCCAAGTTCTTACAATTTCGAACCAAAGCCATTACCATAAACCTCATTTTCGTACTCCCACCAAACCCAGCAGAAAACTACTAATTCCAACACCCAAAACACCTTCAAACACCTTCAAAACATCTCCCTAACATCGTTATAACATCAGCCCCACTCTCTAACATAAAACCACACTAAAAACCCAAGTTTTGACACTTTTTAAATACCCCCAAAAACCCATTTCGGGATTTTTGCTAAAAAAACCCTCATTTCGAGATATAATGTACCTTAGGGCAAGATTAGTTCAAAACTTAACTCTACAAATCAAAAACAAGCCAAGAAGCCATTAAAGTTTCACCCTTTTCTTGCAAAGCTTTGAAAACTTGAAATTATCTACAATGGTGTTTTTCAAAAACTAAAACCATCAATGTGCTAGGAATTGAGAGGACAAGTCAAAAATGATCTTACCTCGTTAAAATCACTTGAAATGATGAAGGAAGTGAATAGAATAGTATCTAGGGGTTTTGGGAGGTTTTGACGTTAAAAGTGGATGGAGGAAGAAGATGAAGAAATGTTTCAAAAGCCCCATTTTCTCATCTTTTTCCTACCTTGAAAATTTTACAACTTTGCCATTAATGAATTTCAAATCCTTTTAAAATAAAAACAAAGTCTATTTTAATTAAATCGAGCCCATGACTAAAACCCGATTTACCCAAGTAACATCCGACCCCTAAACCCGGGGCGTTACAACTCTTCCCCACTTAAGGAATTTCGTCCCCGAATTTACCTAATTGAAAGAGATAAGGAAATTGCCTTTCCATATCCTCCTTTCTCTCCCACGTAGCCTCCTCCACACCTCGGTGTCTCTGCAATACCTTTACTAACTCAATTGATCCACCACGCAACACCTTGCTGTCTGGGGCTAAGATCTCCACTGGTTCCTCATCATATGTCAAATTCGGATTCAATTCAATCTCTTCTACAGGCATTACGTGAGACGAATCCGATCTATATTTGCGGAGCATCGACACGTGGAATACATCGTGGATCTTTTGTAACTCGGTTGGGAGTCTCAATCTATAGGCAACGGGACCAGTCCTCTCAATTACCTCGTAAGGTCCAATGAATCTCGAACTCAACTTACCTTTCCTACCAAACCTCATCACCTTCTTCCAAGGTGAGACTTTCAAAAACACTTTCTCACCCACAGCATACTCTATCTCCTTTCTCTTTAAATCGGCATACGACTTCTGTCGATCTGAAGCTGCCTTCAAACGATCACAAATCAACTTTACCTTCTCGTTAGTGCCCTAAGGCAAATTGGGCATCGGTACAAGCTTCTGTCCGGCTTCGGCCCAACAAATCGGAGTCCTACACTTCCTACCATACAGAGCTTCGTACGGTGTCATCTGGATACTAGCCTGATAACTGTTGTTGTATGCAAACTCTACTAACGGTAGATGTTTCTCCCATGAACCCTGAAAATCGATGATACAACATCTCAACATGTCTTCCAACACCTGAATCACCCTCTCTGACTGACCATCTGACTACGGATGATACGAAGTACTGAAGTTCAACCATGTACCCAAGGCTCGATGCAAACACTCCCAAAATCTAGCTGTAAACCTCGGATCTCGGTCTGACACAATTGACTCCAGTACCCCATTCAACCTCACTATCTCACTGATGTACAGATCGACCAACTTATCTAAGGTATAAATAGTATGAACGAGTATGAAGTGCGCACACTTAGTGAATCTATTGACTATCACCCACACTGAATTCTTCTTCGAAGGGGTCAACGGTAAACCTGACACAAAGTCTATGGTGATATGCTCCCACTTCCATTCCGGAATCTTCAACGGCTGTAACAACCCTGAAGGAAACTGATGCTCATCCTTAACTCGCTGACAGACCATACACTTACTCACAAACTCGGCCGCATCTTTCTTTAATCCAACCCAATAGTACTCTTCCTTTAACCCACGATACATCTTTGTACTACCCGGATGCATAGCAAAAGGACTGTTATGAGCTTCGTTCAAGATCGTACGTCTCAACTCGGCATCTTCCGGAACCACTACCATATCCTTGTAACATAGGATCCCATTCTCACCAAAACAATAATCGGTAGGCCTATCCTCAGCTATATCTTGCACGTGAGGTGCCAAAGACTCATTTCGCAACTGCTTCTCTCGAATCAACTGGACTAATGAATGCTTAACCTGAAGCTCGGCTATCAAACCACCATCCTTGGACACACTCAATCTCGCAAACATAGCCCGCAACTCAACTGTCACTTTTCTACTCAAGGCATCGGCCACTACGTTTGCCTTACCCGGATGGTACTCTATCGTAAGGTCATAGTCCTTAAGAAGCTCTAACCACCTACGCTGTCTAAGGTTCAACTCCATCTGAGACATCAAGTACTTCAAACTCTTGTGGTCGGTATATACGGTGCACTTTTCACCACAAAGGTGGTGTCTCCAGATCTTCAAAGTAAACACTACTGCGGCTAACTCTATGTCATGGGTGGGATAGTTCTTCTCGTGAAATTTCAACTGCCTCGAAGTATAAGCTACAACCTTACCTTCTTGCATAAGCACACAACCTAAACCTACATATGATACATCACTGTAAACCACTAGCTCTCTTCCCGGTTCAGGCTGAATCAAAATAGGAGCTACGGTCAAAGCTTTCTTCAACTTCTCAAACGCTTGTTGTCTTGCATCTGGCCACTCATATGGGACATTCTTCTGAAGCAACTTAGTCAAAAGAGCCGCTATCCTAGAAAATCCCTCGACAAATCTTCTATAATATCCCGCCAAACCTAGGAAACTACGAATTTCTGTCACTGACTTCGGTTGCTTCCAACTCATTATGGCTTCTATCTTCTTGGGATCCACACTAATCCCCTTAGCCGAGATCACGTGACCTAGGAAGACTACCTCCCTAATCCAAAACTCACATTTGCTCAACTTGACATACAACTGATTCTTAAGCAAGGTCTGAAGCACTAACCGGAAATGCTCATCATGCTCCTCCTCGGTCCTAGAGTATACTAAGATGTCATCTATGAGAACTACCACAAACCTGTCCAAAAACTCGTGAAACACACGGTTCATCATATCCGTGAAAGCTGCTGGAGCGTTAGTCAACCCGAAAGGCATCACCAAGAACTCATAGTGCCCATAACGTTTACGGAAAGCTGTTTTCGGTATGTCCACATCTTTCACCTTCAACTGATAGTATCCGGACCTCAAATCAATCTTCGAAAACACTAAAGCACCTCTCAACTGATCAAGCAAGTCATCTATCCTAGGCAAAGGGTACTTGTTCTTCACTGTCACTTTGTTCAACTGCCTATAATTTATACACATCCTCATACTACCGTCCTTCTTTTTCACAAACAAGACCGGAGCACCTCACGGAGAAATACTAGGTCTAATGAAACCTCTATCGGACAACTACTGAAGCTATGTCTTCAACTCTTTCGGTGCCATCCTATACGGAGCAATAAACACTAGTGCAGAATCGGAATACGTCTCAATAGCAAATTCGACTTCTCTATCTGGAGGCAAACCTGGCAACTCTTCCAGAAAAACACTCGGAAAATCACAAACTGTCCTGATGTCTTGTGGTCTAACTTCACTCATATTCAGATTCATCACATAAGCCAAATAAGCCTGACAACCCAAATTCAACAACTTCTGAGCTTCCAAAGCAGAAACAACATTGGACAAGAACCTAACGTTCTCACCAACTACCACAACCTCAAAGTCATCTGTAAGCCTCAAGGAGACTCTCTTGGTCTCAAAGTCAACCTTAGCTCTATGCTCTATGAGCCAATCCATGCCCAAAATCACGTCAAAACCATAGAACGGTAGCTCCATCATATCAACCGGAAACACGTGGCCCTGAACCATCAAGGAACACCTCCTATACATTTTCCTAACTACCACTGTATCACCAAAAGAGCTAGTAACATTTACACCTACCTCTAACCATTCACATGGTAACCCTAATGACCTTGCGTGCTCACCCAAAATGTATGAATGTGTCGACCCCGAATCTATCAAAGAAAGCAAACTCAAAGACTATAACGAGAAATTACCTGCAATGACATCCGTGTCATTCCCAGCCTCTCGCTGAGCATACACCCTAGCCGGTCCTCCTCCCTCGAGCTGAACTGCCACTACATGAGCTAAGTTCCTCTGACCCTCATTTCTCGGCTGAAAGTTACCACGACCGCGCCCACAGCCTCTCTGATGCTCAAAACCTCTAGTTGGAGCCGGTCCACCCCTAGCCGGGTGTGGACAGTTACGCCTCATGTGATCTCGGGAACTACAGTTCCAACATGGCTCAAAGGTACCCGTACACTCGCCCTGGTGGCGTCTCCCGCATCTAGTGCACTCTGGAGTGCGTACAACAGCTCCTTGGCCCTGATGGCCCCATCCATAGTTACCACCCTTATGTCTCGAATTAGGCTAATACCTCCTATCCCTATGCCTCTTGGCATGGTCTCTATCCCAATTCGCGTGTCTCTTCTCGGAATTGGACCCACTAGCACGAGCACTGGAGCCTAAGTTCTGCTCGATATCCTTCGCCCTAGAGACCAAAACATCAAACTCAGTGTAGTCAGAGGCAAGCATGTAGGTCTTCACATCTCTAGTCAACCCATACCGGAGGCGCTCACACTGTTCCCTCTCATTAGGAACCAACTCAGGTGCATACTGGCTCAATCTCACAAACTGAACCTCGAAATCAGACACGGTCATGTTACCCTGAACCAAGGTCATAAACTATCTCTTCTTCTCATCCAATTACCGAACTCTGAGATACTTCCTCTTGAAGGCATTTCTGAAGAACTCCCACATGATATCCGCTTCGGCCATACCCAAAGTAACAGTGGTCCACCAAGTATATGCGTCCCCCTGAAGCAAGGAGACAATGCAACCCAACCTACGGGCGTCTGAGCACTCCATCTGACCCAAGATGCGTGTAGTACTCTCAAGCCACGCCTCTGAACCATCGGGATTCAACCCACAGAACTCAACTCCACCCAAACTACGGAGCCTCTCTAGAAGTAATCATGTCCCCGCACCCTAAGGTGGTGATGCAGCTTGTACACCGGCCAAAGCTGTCTGAAAAGCTCCGGCTATGGTCTGAATCAAATGGGTCATGTCCGCGCCCGCTGGACCCTGACCCACCTGAGCTCCCACACCCCCAACATTGGCACCGGCCTGAGGCCCATTACCATCACCTCCGACTTGCGCACCAGCCTGAGGCACGTTACCTTCGCCACCTACTCCATTACCACCGGGAGCAGGAGGAACAGGAGGCTCACCCCCAGGTGCCTAGTCACCCGCTCTAGGTCGCCCCCTCGGTCTCACCATATCGAGATAGAATCTAAAACAGCAAACACACAACACACAAGAAAAACGTTAGGTTAGCAAAAGGGCAAGGACTTAGGTTCTCAAGCTCGTTAAACCAAAAACTATTTTTTTAACAACAACACCTAACAATGGGGACATTTGACTAACCCTTAAACAACAACAAGGCCACTAAAACATGCTTTCAAACACCGTACTAGCAAGCAAACTTCAAGCATACATAGCAAAACACCCACCGTGACATAGCAACAACATAACACATCAAAGTTACCTCACCTACCTGCCCGAGGTCTCGGAAACCTCATGCTCTGATACCACCAAATGTAACCCCCTCGTCACGGTCTGGACGACTGACCGGTCTGAGCAGGTCACACGGGGAAAATCAAAGTGAACCCCGTTAAGGTCCCGCCTCGGTTAACAACCCTAGAAAAATTTCTTCAATAATCTTGTCTAGATGGATCATTAAATCCTATGTGTGAACGGCAGCGGGTAAACAAGACAAGACCTTGCAGACGAAACGTAAGTTAATACAAATTTACCATGTATTTAAGTTAGTCTGATTTCTTGCACACGCGACCGAACCAAACATAAACGAATGCAAACAGGGCTCACAGGGAAGCTTACAACAAACAAGACCCAAATCCAGCACTTGAAGACCTTTAAAGATGCCAAAAGCCCAAAATACAGGCATGTGTTTCGAAACAGGCTTGCCCGTTTCGATACAAGGGCCCTAGTTTTAAAAGCCAGACTACCCATACCGATACGGCCCACCTCGTTTCGGTACAGGGTCCTTTTCGCCTAGACGTTCCGGAACAGGCCTTCACAGTAGCCAAATTGTTTCGGTACGCGTATCAGAACAGGGGTTCACAGTAGCAAAACCGTATCGGAACACGTTCCGATACGGGTATCCCTGGAACCACACCCATTCCGAAACCACCTTACCCGTTCCGAAACGCTTGTAGTCTGAGTATTTCCAAAAACCAGTTTCTGCATCTCCAAACGTCCCCAACATGCCTCAATCAACAAGAATCAAGAATACAACGTGCATACACATACTCTAGAGGCATACACCCTACTACAAGCATGTTCGAATACTTAACATAAATGGAGAGGCCAATCAAAAAGGGAAACAAGCATTCACAAAAATACATCACATATCAAGTCTACATGCCTTTAACAAACACACATAGCATTCATGGAAAAAGGTCTTAAGCCTACAAAACACAAGGCATTTAAGCAACAACATAAACATGGTTTACAAGCTCACAACATAGAAACATAAACATATTCAACATAGCATCATCATTCAACATGCTAGATCATCAACAAATCAAACTAAAGAGTTTGGCACCAACTCCATACAAGTCTAGCACCCCCATTGTCTAGGCATTATTACAAAGACTTAAACCATACTTGAGCTACTTGAGAACTCCGAAAGCTCCTCCCTTGCCCACTTGCCTTCCGTAACTCTAACGATCTGCATGTTGGAAAAAGGAGAGTGTAAGCTTGGAAGCTTAGTGAGCGAAGCTCTAAAAACTCATCAATCATGCAGTTTTCAAAACACATTTCTTAGATGATAAGTAAACCATTTAAATGCGAGAATGGAAACACAACAACACAAATACATGGTTTGTACATGCACAACCAAAACACGGTGGGACCACACACCACCGTTCGACTAGTAGTTTTCTGATGGAACCACGCATCACCTTACTCTTCTACTAGTCACTACTGGTGGGACCACACATCACCATAGTTACGACAACCATCACGTGAGGCTCGACACCAACAATGACTACACAACAACATCGATGGAAGTAAAGAAAATCCACAAACCACACACAATATCTCAACAATTGTTCATGCATCAACACTTAAAAATCAAGGCATAGTTAGTGAACTTACACTTGGGTTTAGGTTAGCCCTCTAGGCTCTACCCAAACCCCCAAGACGCCCTTTTTGAAATCAAATCAAGTTCAAAACATTTTCACTCACTGATGAAGCCCAACCGGAAGCCGAAACATCAAACTGAAGTCTCCAAATTCCCCGGAATCGTGCTCAAAGCCTCTCCAACAGTTTCCCTTGATTCTAGTCAATCAAAAACAATGTATTACTCAACCAAAACATCACCAAACACTGTCACAACCACAAGCTACTACCACAAGCCAAGTTCTTACAATTTCGAACCAAAGCCATTACCATAAACCTCATTTTCGTACTCCCACCAAACCCAGCAGAAAACTACTAATTCCAACACCCAAAACACCTTCAAACACCTTCAAAACATCTCCCTAACATTGTTATAACATCAGCCCCACTCTCCAAAATAAAACCATACTAAAAACCCAATTTTTGACACTTTTAAAATACCTCCAAAAATCCATTTCGGGATTTTTGCTAAAAACCCCTCATTTCGAGATATAATGTACCTTATGGCAAGATTAGTTCAAAACTTAACTCTACAAATCAAAAACAATCCAAGAAGCCATTAAAGTTTCACCCTTTTCTTGCAAAGCTTTGAAAACTTGAAATTCTCTACAATGGTGTTTTTCAAAAACTAAAACCATCAATGTGCTAGGAATTGAGAGGACAAGTCAAAAATGGTCTTACCTCGTTGAAATCACTTGAAATGATGAAGGAAATGAATGGAATAGTATCTAGGGGTTTTGGGAGGTTTTGACGTTAAAAGTGGATGGAGGAAGAAGATGAAGAAATGTTTCAAAAGCCCCATTTTCCTACTTTGAAAATTTTACAACTTTGCCATTAATAATTTCAAATCCTTTTAAAATAAAAATAAAGTCTATTTTAATTAAATCGAGCCCACGACTAAAACCTAATTTACCTGAGTAACATCCGACCCCTAAACCCAGGGCGTTACACGTCTCTTGTACATGGATCACTAGCGGAATTCGTTGGATAATTTTTCAACTGCGCCATGGGTGTACCGGCTTTTCCCAACAGTTTAAAATCTCTATTTCTTCTTTTGGTGGCTTGTCTAGGAGTATGCCATTTGCCAAGGCATCTAGCATCATCCTTATCGGTGTATTTACTGCATTGTAAAACACCGTCACTTGTGTCCATACTAGGAATCCTTGTAGGGGACATTTGTGTAACAGTTCTCTATATCGCTCCCAAGCCTCGTACATGGATTCATCATCTACCTGCCGAAAAGAAATAATTCCGTTACGTAACTTATCAGTCATATTTTTAGGATTAAATCTAGCAAAGAAATCATGACATAAATCAGTCCAAGATCCTATTGATCTGGATGGAATACTATTCAACCATGATTTCGCCTTATCCCTCAGTGAATAGGGGAATAATTTTAGCCTCAAAAAATCCTCATGGACTCCTTGTAGTTTGAATGAATTGCAAATCTCCAGGAAAGATTTGAGATGTTGTCAAGCATCTTCAGTTGTCGATCCTCCAAATTGATCGATTGTATTGATCATATTGAACATTACTGGCTTTAATTCGAAGTGGGTAGCTTCAATTTTAGTTGTGAAAACTCATAGGTTTAGGTCATTCAGATCTTCCACTAAATAATCACGAACGCTTCGGTTCCGTACAAGGATCGGTGGAGCAGGTACTCCACCTCCTGCTACAGCATTCTGATTGTCGTTCGCATTCACATTGTCGTTCCAGATAGCAGGTGGGTCAGCTATTGCTGCTATCAGTCTTTGTCTGAGTAATTGGAAGGTACATTCAATTTCTAGATGAAGGGGATATTCTGGAGTTGTCGGTCTTACCCTGGTCATGCATCAATGCAAAATAAAAATTTGTTACCCTTTAAAACTGAATAATAGAAATAGAGATGCTAGAAAATAAAAACAAAGTCGCTATTGCTAATCCCCGGCAACGGCGCCAAAAACTTGTTGCGCGTAATAAGTGCTTCGCAGTTGGTGCAAGTGTACACGTCGCAAGTTATACTATAGAAAGATATCGTCTTCACATGATTGGTGCTACTTCGGGAATCTAATTTCTCGCACTGAAAATAAAAATACAAATTGGTGATAGTAGGAGTTCTAATTAACAAGTAAAATAAAGAGCAATTAAATAAAAGAGAGATGTAATCAAATAAGAGAGAATAGGTCGGGTTATCATGAGTTTGAGGAGTGATAATTGAATGGATCGTCTTGGTAATTGAGTGCAAAAATAACTCAATTCCCTTGGCAATTGGCAACATTCGTATTGCCTTGGCAACTGGTGAAGCAATTGCCTGGGCAATGTGGGAATGGAGCGAATGTCTGGCCAACTGGGCGACAACCTTCAAGGTTCGGCGAAGTGTTCTTCAATGTTTTCTCCTTATCCCTAATTCGAAACACTAGTTAATCGCGCATACCTTGATAATACATCACTACGTGAACCAAAGGTGGACAACAACCGATCTTGCGTTCCTTTTAGCCATTGAAATTTGTAACTTATCCCTAAGTCGAATTAGTCTTCACCATCGTTTGATTGAATAAAGACCATGCTCATTCGTTTCTTGAATCTAACTCTCTTGATATTAGATAAATGGATGAATTCACGAGATCCTCTCCCAATTCACTCGTAAACAAAATTCAGAACCAATAATGAACAAACCTTGAATTAAAATTACAAACTCAGATACCTAAAACAATCCCAATCGTTTTCACAATCACAAAAACACAATAATCCAAGCCAAATAGTTTTAGTTCATGGTTGGGTTTAAAATAAACTCAAAACAAAAGTTTCCAATTATAAACAAAACTGAAACAAAAGAAGAAGAAGATGAAATCGGTTCAGCCTCTCTCTCTCGAATTCTTTCTAACCGAACATGTTGAGGTAGGCGGCTTGGCCTTCTTTATATAGGAGATAGCTAGGTCAAAATCTTTCTTGAGGAGGAAGTTAAGTTGGAATTAAATATCTTAAAAGAAATAAATCTCTTTTATTATATTTTTATTCCTCCAAAATCTCCTCATAAAACTTTTGGAATTTAATCTCCTTTTGATCTCTGCATGGAACTCCAACTCTTTTGCTCCACGTCATCTATCTCGAACATGTTAGATTTATCTAGTCATCAAATTAGCTGCCACATCATCTTATCCTTAATTGCCTCGGTAACTTCCAGCTTGCCCGGGCAACGAATCTTGCTCACAAAATAGCCTCTAGTAGTAACCTTTTTCCACCAAAACTAACCAAAAACATGAAATCAAGCATAACCACAAAGGGAACGATGCAAATATGCATGAATGACTATAGATGCAACTAATGTGCGCCTAAGTCTAACAATAATATAAGTAAAAATGGTCATAAAAATAGAATATTTGCACACTTAACACTTGTCAGTTATGACTTCAGTAAAATTTCAAGCGGTCATTGGACCGTATAGATACGCCCGTATAGCGTATCGATACACTTTTTGCTAAAGTTTTACTCAAGATTCCAGTGAGTAAAATTTGTATGGTTATGGTCTTAAAGTATCGATATGCCCCTCTTTTTACTTTTTACCCGTACCGATACGCCCTTATAGCGTATCGATACGCCCTCTTAAATATGTACAACGGCTCTTTCTGTTTTGAGATAGGTATCGATACCCTTGTTCGAGTACCGATATGGTAGGTTGCAAAAGTGCATTTATTGCGAGAAAAATGATTGATGATCTCAACCACCAAAATGGCTAGAAATCAATGCAGTGGTATATAAACAAGCCTCAAAAGCTACAAAAACAACTATTGAACTTTATTGCAACAATCCAAGCACAAATCCAAACCTTTGAGCTATTAGAGTCAAACCCTTGTACCCAATTGAGTGATTTTTAATTGTATTCATCTTTTATCAATTTGGGTTGAGAGTACTTGTAATTTGAGGCAAATATTCCACCTTGTGAGTTTTATCTTTCATTTGCCAACAATCTTTGTATTTGAGAGAGTCTTAGTTAATCTTTGGGTAGAAATATTAACCGGTTGTAAGGTTTCCTCCTAATTCGAGAAAATGGGACGAATTTCTAGTGAAATTTGTTGAAAGTCCTTAGTGAGAGCTAAGATAGTGGATGTAGAGCTTGTTCTAAGCTTGAACCACTATAAATTGTCTTGTCTTGAATTTTTCCTTTTTCAATTTGCTCCCTTCAATTTTAAAAAGCCAATTCACCCCCCTCTTGGCCATTTTCAATTCGATTGATCTACTTAATACTCACCCACCCATGGATCGCAACAAAAATCAACATCACGCCCATGACCAAACGTCTACGTAATATTACTTCAGACATCACTCCAGACAACGCTAAGGCCCTTCCATAAACGTGAACAATTTGTGGAACGGATTGACTCCAAAATCGCCCTATCACATTTGTACTTTGTGCGAAGAAAACGAACCCACGGCGCATCCTTCCGAGTTAACAATTGAAAAGCTAACTTCATCAGAAGTGCTTAATTCTGATTTGAAAGCTTCCTAATCCGAGCCCACCCTGATCCATAGGTTGACAAACCTCATCCCATTTAACAAAATGAACCTCTCATCGCTCAGAACTAAATCCCCACACAAATCGGCGAATTAAGGATTCTAATTGTTCACATGTCTTCTTAGGAATAAGCGTAGATTGCATTGTGTGCGAAGGAATTGCAACCAAAAGTACTTTTGCAAGTGTTATTCGACAAGCTAAAGATAGCGACTTTTCCTTCCACCCACTTAACTTCCGTTGAACCATCTGAACCAAGTAACTATAAGATGTCGTCGTTACCCTTTGGTGCAAGAGTGGAAGACCCAAGTATTTCCCAAGATCATTCACCACCCTAAAACCAAAGAAAGAGCTAATTACACCACGCAAAGACTCTAAAACATTTTTTGAGAAAAACATCATTGTTTTCTCAATATTGACCTTGTGCCTAGAACCATGACAGAATAAATCCAACATATTCTTCACAACTCGCATTTGGTCCGTCGACGCCTCAACAAAAAGGATCATATCATCTGCAAAGAAAAGGTGCGAAACCAAAGGTCCGTTTCTGGATGTTCAAAAAGCCTTCCACATGCCAGAATCACACGCACATTGGATGCATTGGGAGGGTCACTCCATACACAAAACAAATATATAAAGTGATAGTGGATCTCCCTGTCGGATACCTCAAGTCGGATGAAACGAATCAGATGGTGAGCCATTCTATAACACATGCGCAAATACCGACGATATACAATTCATAATAAGAATACGAAAAGAATCATGTAGATCAGTCTCATAAAGTGTGTCATCAATAAAATACCACTCCAATCTATCATATGTCTCTTCCAGATCTATCTTAATCTCCATCCACTCTTGTTTACATGTCTTCCTTTTCATGGAATGAATAATATCTTGAGTGATTATAATATTATCAATAATGGATCATTCGGGAACAAAACTCGTTTGATTTTTCGAAACCCAACAAGGTAGAGAAGGCTTCAACCGGTTCACAATAATTTTTGTCACTGGTTTGTAAACCACAGTACAAAGGCTAATAGGGCGAAATTGCGCCATATGTTCAGGAATAGAGAGTTTAGGTAACAAGACCAGTAATGTACGATTAATAAAGGCAGGAATATTACCCGTTGCAAATATCTCCTTAATGAACTTGCAAACCAACTCACCAGCTATCTCCCAATTCTGCTAATAAAATCCGGCGTGCAACCCATCAATACTTGGCGCCTTCCACGGGCACATATCAAAAAAAAGCTTCTCGAATCTCCTCCCGTGAAACCGAACGTCCCAACATATCATGTTCCTATGTTGCAATTAACTTAAACATACCATGCACTAGAAAAGTTCGCCCTACATTAGGTTCCGATGTGAATAAGTCCTGAAAAATAGCACAGCTTCATGTGCTAACAACTCTTGAGAATCGCGCCACGTGCCATCCGCCAGGGTTAAAGCCGATATAGTATTCGCCTGACATCGCACCATTACTGACACATGAAAAAACTTAGTATTCCTATCACCATCTAGCACCCACGTAGAACAGGCCTTTTATCTTCAAAAGCTCTCCTCATTCTCCATAACAATATCCAAATCCGCCTGTAACCTCTCAGCTAAAGCACACAACGAATTAGAATGATGTACTGAAAGAACGCGCTCAATGCCTCGTAACTATGCAAGGATTCGCTTCTTCCTCCGTCCAATATGGCCAAATACCTCGGTGTTCCACTTCCCATACATGAATGGAAGTTCAACAAGTTCTGCTCTAAACTTATGCCTGGTGTCCAAAGTTTCTTCAGCACATCAATAAACTCATGATGATCCTGCAAAACCGAAAGGAAACGAAAAGGTCTGACTCTCGGCACATATACCATGTCATCTAATCGCAGGAGAAGCGGTCGAGGGTCTTATCCAATTCTATCAAGGTGTAACACATGACTACGAGTAAAGCAATGACTCCATTGTGTGTTAACCAAACATATATCCAATGTTTTATTAATCTTGTGTTTGATGTTTGATCCCGTATAATTTTATATATAAATCTTTTATTAATCTTGTTTTTAATGTTTGATCCCATATAATTCATCTTTTAATTTGATGTTATCTCAAATCTTTTAACCTAGCCGCTCTCTCTCAAATCTATGTCGCCTGCAACTTTGTTTTTCTTCCTTTGATTGGTGGTCGGTAACCACTTTTAGTATTGGTTGTCGGTCATCGGGTCTATTATTTTTCTTGCCTTTTCATATTTTAATAAGAATCTCTGCCTTTGTGGCACGTGTTTCCTCTGTCCTTGTGACACATTTTTCTTTGCTTTTTTTGTGGTTCGTTTCATCTATTCTTGTGGCATGATTTCAGCATACCTTAGCAGTCGGTTGGTGCTCGTACAGAGATCTTCACGGCGCTAATATCTGATTATGGTTCTGTCGGTGATCTTAGAAAGATGAGTCACCACTTGGTTGATGGTTGATTGCCGATGTAATCAGACCTGGGTAGCGGAGCAATATGCCTGATAGCTTGGTTCGCACACCACTCCTTTTCACCCCGTAAAGCGTCTCGTTTGGATAGAGACAAGGAGATTCAGGAAGGTTTTTGAATTTTGGTATGCTAATCTCGATGGAAGTGTCTGCTTTTCTTTGCACCATTGTGAGAGACTTTTAGTGGACTTATCATTTTTTTTCTCTTTTTTGATGCATTGTATTGTATTATCTTTCATCGTGATTAATAAAATTCAAATGCCATTGTTAAAAAACATATTTTGCCTGTTTTGGTGCCCAAAACTAAAAAAAAATTATAAGCCCTAATTTTAAATTCTAAATTATAAACTCTAAATCTTAAAAAGTACACCCTACACTACACCCAATACTCTAAACCTTAATCATAAACTCTAACCCTAAACCTTAATTTTAAACCAAAAATCTAAATTTTTAGTGTTAGACATAAATAAATGCTTATTTATTCATTTGGTTTGTTAGTCAGTTATTGATTGATATTAAAAATATTGATAGTGATTACAAATTTAGATTGTGCATTTGAGATATTTTATATGTTTTTTGAGATTCAGATAATTTGTAGATTTGAATGTTAAAATTACTATCAAGTACATATTCAAAGGAGATATAGACCGGCACTCTTATACATCAATTGTTTTTGGTTGATTATCGGCATCTAATTCATTGATTGATTATTCTGAATCGGGTATTGCAGAAGGGTGTTATGAGAAGGATCATCCCAACCCAATTTGTTCCATTCACAACGCATAGACATGGATGGACCGAGAGAAGGCTGGGGGCGGTCGCCTCCCCTAAAATTATAAAATTCTTATAGAGTTAAGAAATTTTTTAGAATTTTTCTATATATTTTTTATTAAAAATCTATTTTCGCCCCCCTAAATTTTTATAAGTCCGTCCCCTAGAAATTTATAGGTTCGTCCCCCTAACTTAAAATCTTGCGTCCGTTCTTGCGCATGGATTCGAACCCCTAACATTACTTAAGAGATCAAGTGTCTCATCTATTATTTGAATATATATATATATATATATGGGTATTCAAATTCGATGCTAGATTAAAAATGTATAATATGTCAACTTCTAAGGGGATTCATAATTTGATTATCCGATTTTTAGCGGATTCAGTTGTTAGATATATAATTTAAGATTTTGATTTTTAATTTTTTCGATTTTAAATATCTGACGGATAATGATATTTGATTTAGATAATACTTGGATAATTTGCAAATGAAAAATAAGTTCAAACTTGTAATCATATTTACAAATTCAAACATAGCCCACATCAATGCCCATTTTCACTTAAAACACCTTCTTCGGGCTTCAAACTATAACAGCCCATTACCATACTATCAAACCCATTATGTTCACAGCCCATTTGACTAAAATACTCAAAGCATTCAAATTACACCCCAAAGGTATCTGGTGTAAATCATTTCTTCTCAAGTATCTGGTGTAATTACATAGCTTTTAAATAATGCATACATATCGTACAAATAAATTGTTCAAAACCGAATCATTTAAGGATATGACAGCATTTCATTCTTCACTGGAACAATTTAATGAATTCAATTCTTTTAAGGAAAAATTTTCTATGCATTAGCAATGGAAAAAATATTTCAACATGCGTCTAGTTTTTAGGGTTTAAAGGTTAATGTTTAGCGATTATGTTTGAAGGTTTGAAAATAAATTTTATGACTTAAAATTTAAGGTTTAAAATATATGGGTTATGATTTATAACCTCTAAAAAAGATACTTGACAAGTTTAAAAATCTAGTTGTGAAAAATAATCGATTGCCATCATCAACTTTTTAAAGCAATGATAAAAATAACTGTATTTGGGGATGGTAACGGAGTTCGACAGGGACGAATGTCATCAAATCTGTTATAGTGGACACTTTTTGTTCCACCATTATTAGGAATGTGTAATTTTGAATTTCGGTGTAAAAAATAGGTTTAGTGACAACTCAACTATTTTTATTTTCTTTTATACCTGAAAAAGACAACTCTGTAATACACACAAAAACACTACATAAAAGAAGGGACAGGCACTGTTGTGTCTTTAATATAGATATGGATTTATAGATATCCAGTTATCCACAAGCTGCATGCAGAAAGTTGGGGTCATTCCAGGAGAGAGCGGTCCTCTATGTTGTCCACGTAGCGGTTTATAAGGTCATGCGCAGTTTAATAAAACGAGATCTTTTAATTTATAATTTCAAAGTTATATAAGGTTTAAAGTTATTTTATTTTTTTATTATAATTTATTAATCTAAAATTTTTTGTTTCTCATATAAATATTTAATTTAACTCATTTGAGCTTCTCTTTTTTAGGGGCGTTGTACGGTCACTCATCTCCCAAATTTCCAAAACCCCACCCGTTGTCCACATGTTATCCCCTTTCATATTTCCATGAAGTGATGGAGTTTGTACACAATATTACTCCATCAACCCTAACTCCAACATTAATTCAATAGCGACTGCGTTAGCTCTGTGTGTGTGCCGATACCAACATCCACATGCTCAATGCTATACAGCGATACTAGATATTTTATTTAGTGATTCAGATCGGGTCAGACCGGCGAAAAAATCATAATAAAACTACACTACCCACATGCTCAATGGTCTACAATGTAGTATTTTAGTCCGCTTATATATATGAGTAAACTCACGAATACTTACAGAGTAGTATTTTAGTTCACTTATATATATGAGTAAACTCACGAATACTTACAGAGTACGATGTTCGAATTCGGGTCACTTAAGAAGAACATCTCACTCTTTGCAGAATATGTGGAATCATATAAAGTGAACAACAACCCCGGATGTGGCAATGCATTTAAAAGAGCAATTAAGAGGAAGAAGAAACGAGTGTTTGAGATTGAAAGAGGAGGGTAGGAAATTGGAAGAGGGCAATTCCAATAGAGTTTTTGAGTGATATTTTAGGGAGCAGTTATTGTTGGAGTTAAGGCAGAAAAGCGAAAAGAGGTTAAGGTGGGAAGACAAATTAAAAGGCCATGCTTAAACCACGTAAGGCAAAGACCACCAATGAAGCAAGAAACTATGGAAAATAAAGCAGATAGATGCATAGTTGGTCTACTTATAAGATCTTTTTACAGTATCTTCTGTGTCCGTTTTGCGATTTATGGTTGATACTTATGTTTGTTATCTCTTTAATATCATCTCTAAAGCTCGAATATGAAAACTTATATTAAAATTTTATACTCAAACTTTATAAATAAATTTTTTTTTAAATTTATTTTAGAAGTTGATATTCGATTCGACTTTGACTTTAGATTATTAGAGACCATTTCGAATTTCTTAGAATAAAACGCTAAAATGGAAATCAAAGCATCCCCTCTTCCCCACAACAAAGACAAACTTGAGGTACAAAAACAGCCAGCGTTCGTTTTTAGTCCACCCTCACCCACATTTAATGCTAGCTCCTTCCGATGCTACATTTACAAATTAAAGAAAGAATGTTGTAGTGACGTTGATGATGATCAACTTGTGAAATATCATAATCATCCTCCAAGATTTTTTTAAGGTAGAGTGAAATTGTAAATTTGTGAGGGGTTAAAATGATATTTGCATTTGAACTTCAAAAACATATAGTTAAATTTGCATGTATCACTTATAGTGACATTTATATAAATTTACAAATTATTTATAGTAATATGGCATATAATAATTATTAATATGTCTAATAATATAATATTCGGTGTGATCTTACGGTAGTATTTGTTTATTTTTATTAGTTTTTTTGTAATACGTATGTTCGTCTTACTGTCCATGTTCGAGGTGCGTGGTATGAGTTTGCCATTAAACCAATAGCTCATTTGTGATATAAAGTACAAAATACAATATATGTTTTTAGTTTGTTGTTAATGCAAGGAAAATGAAATAAATATAGATTAAGAAGGCCCGAACATAGCATACTTGAGAAGCATAAAAACATTTAAACCACTGTAGAAATATAATATTTAAAAATAGTTAATTCATGATTTAAAATAAGAATTTTAAAATTATATTAAAAATTCATTTAACGAATTCAAATTCACGAATATAACTATAATCATAAGATAAGTTTGGTTTCGTTAAATGAATATTTAATGTAATTTTAAATTTTTTTTATTTAATTTAATTTTGTTAAAAATAAAAATATAATAATTAAATTAAAGTTAATACCATGAAATAGGAAATAAATAAGATTAATAACAAAATTAAAGTTCACTCGAATATAATTCTTATTTTTAATATAATATTATATATATACATATATAAAATATTGTCAACTTTAATTTAATTATTATATTTCTACAGTGGTTTAAATATTTTAATGTGTCTCAAGTATGTCATGTTCGAATCCTTTTAATTCATATTTATTTTCTTTTCCTTGCATTAACAATAAACTAAGACATATATTGTACTCCCTCTGTCCCACTAAAACTGTCACATGTTGACAATTTTTGGGTCAAACTTTTTCAACTTTGACCTCTTATAATTTAAAATTTATTATTGATAAAAATATTAAAAAATATATTTTAAAAACCTTGAATCAAGTAGTTTTTAAATATATTTTTTATAAATTTTAATTAATTAAAATTTTTAAATAAATTATAGTCAAAGTTAAAAAAATTTGACCAGAAAAAAGTCAACATGTGACAGTTTTAGTGGGACGGAGGGGGTATTTTATACTTTATATCACAAACGGTTACTTGGTTCAGTGGCAAACTTATGCTACTTATACCTTTTATTTTCTGATAACATGTGTCGTTACTAAATGAATGATTAATTTATTTAATTAAATAAAAATTAAAATTAATTTGATATAATAATAACTAACATAGACCAAATGCGTATTTATATAAATACAAATTTTGCTTTAATAACCACGTCATCCATCTAACGGACATAGATGACCATTGCAATAGTTTATCCATATTATTATTAGTGGCATTATTGTAATAGAACACAATATGGAGCATAGTATTGAAATGCGAGAAATTGTTATGGGAGGGCGAAAATTACAAGTAAAATAAATATGATAGCAGCGTTGTTGCTGTCTGGTTAGGTGTGTATGGGAGCCTTTCGTTGGTTTCATGGTCCTAAACCCTCCCATACTATGCCTCCCTCTCCATTTCGTTTGAATGGGCCATGAACTTCAACTTTTCCTCCGGATTCCCTTCCCCCGCCGCCGCCCCCAACCACTCAGGCGACGAACAACTATCTGATTCCGCTGCTCGTTGCGACTGGGATTTCTCTCTCTCAACCGTCGTCTCCTCCACCGCTAACGCCACCGTCTCCGACACTCTGGGCGTCATCGAATTCGACCCTTCTAATACCATCTTAGCAACCGGCGGAATCGCGAGAAAGATTAGAATTTACACTTTGAATTCTTTGTTGCCACGGGAGGAGACTGAGACTGTCCAAACCCAAGGTGAGCGAAGCACTGCCTTTCTGGACCATGCTAATGCGTGTAACTATTACATCTTTACCCCAGCTAAGCTCAGTAGCCTTAGATGGAAGCCCGGGTCCGGCGGCCGCGTCTTAGGATCCGGAGACTACGACGGCGTCGTCATGGAATATGATCTAGAGAGGAAGGTGTCGGTCTTCGAACGCGACGAACACGGCGGGAGGCGGGTCTGGAGTGTGGACTATTCTCATTCGGACCCGTTCCTCGGGGCATCCGGCTCGGACGACGGAACCATGCAAATGTGGGACCCACGTTCCAGCGAAGGAGGGCGATGCGTGGCAAAGGTGCAGCCAACGGCCGCACGCAGCCCGGTCTGTTGCGTCGAATTCGACCCTTTCGGAGACGCATTGGTCGCCGTCGGATGCGCCGACAAGAAGGCCTACGCCTACGACGTGCGGAGAACGGCGGAGCCGGTATACACGTTCGACGGACACACCAAAACCGTGACGTACGTTAGATTCCTGGATGGCGGCACAATGATTACCGCGAGCACAGACGGGTGCTTGAAACTATGGAACGTGGAGGATTCTCGTTTGATTAGAACATACAAAGGGCACGTAAACAGCCGAAGCTTTGTGGGGCTATCAGTTTGGAGGCACGGAGGGTTGGTGGGATGTGGATCAGAAAATAACCAAGTGTTTGTTTACGACAAGCGATGGGGTGAGCCCATTTGGGTGCATGGGTTCGAGCCAATGGGCAGAGATAGGTCCGACCATGGCTTCGTCAGCAGTGTGTGCTGGAGACAAGTCAGTGAGGAGCAGTGCACACTTGTGGCTGGTGGTTCCAATGGGGCTTTACATGTTTTTTTAGGAAAGAGGAAATCATAGTTGCTTCATCAAGACGGATAGAATTTATTTTTCAATTCTATTAGTGAAAACTTAAATAAACTGAAACAATCCATCCAACCGCTTGAGCAACATTAAATTTTAATATGAGTTAAGTGTTACTCCTATTAAATTAGCCTCCTAAAAAGGGAAGGTGGACAAGGGGGAAACAGCAGGCTGCAGCTGAGTGTGAATGGGTTGGTTTTGTTTCGATATGTTTGGAGATCTGCTGACTCATCATCAACAGCTGTTTCATATTAAAGCACAGCTACATGGATCTCACCATGCCTTCTCCCCAGGCTTATTCTCTCTTGTTTTAATCTTCAATAATGCTGTTGTTTCTTCATCATTTACTTTTTAGCTTCTTTCTTTATTAAAATATTTCAAAGCAATTAGTTATATTTGTATAAATTGAGTGGGCTGGTTTTAATTTTATTTATTTTTGAAATTATGATGTAGTAATTATATAATAGTATTTGTTCTTTAATCTCTAACCTTTTCAGAACGTACACATATCGTGTAGAGAGAAAATGTTCGAACCGGGTTTCCAACGCTTCCTTTTCTATTGTGACCACTCAATGAGTTTATCTTATTCAATGAATTTGAAATCCGGGCCGAGGTGATTACATAATAATACTTGTACTTTCTTTATTTGCCTGAAGTCGACATACATTATCAACGACTTCTAATAGAATTGTAGCAAATACAATAGATCGCGAAATAAAAAATAAAATGTAATAATTCATTCAATATTTTTCCAAGTGCAACATTGCTGCAAATTACCCTTTAATTAGATTTGAGTTGTTGCTTTATATTATTGAATGACTTTGTTAATATATTTATATTTTATAAACTCGTTTATTAATATAGTTCATGAAAAATAATTAAGTAGAATAATTTATATTGAGCTATAGTAATAATTATTAGTGTTATTTTTTTACTAATAACAATTGATTTTATTAAATAGAGAGTAAATACAACAAAGTTATAAAAAGAATAAAGAATTGGAGTAGAGTAGAGTATTTCATAAACCAGTAATTTCGCGTAAAAATCATACAAGAAAATGGTTAAATATCATACAATTTATAAAAAATAATATGAGCGACGTCAAGGGGAAGAATGTTCGAAATGGAGAGTGGACAATGTTCGTGGATAAACTTAGCATAAGGGTCTCTTGAACAGCGCTGAAGGAGCTCTTCAATCATCATGGGAGAGTGGTTCGTGTTTTTATACCAGAGGTCAATAGGAAAGCCAAATACAAGAACGTAACTTCTGCTTTTGTATCATTGGCTAGCCACGAGGAGATGGTGCGAGCTATCACGAGTATGGGTAAATCTAGGATAGATGGAGTTGTGATAAGTGTTTCATAAGTAAAATATCCCAGGTTAACTCCAGGTCCTATATCTGAAGTTGGTCGTTTGAGGGGTGGCGATCCGATAATTACTACAGGGAGGAATGATGCTCAAAGAAACGTTGGAACGGATGCCAAAAAAGAGGGGATGGATACTAGATCATATCGGGATATTCTTTTGAACATGAATAGGTCTAAAGATTTTAGTCTTGGTGAAGAAACTGACTCGCCAACTCCTAATCCTGGAAGGAATGGTGGGAAAATCCTACTTGACTTTAAAGTGCCTATTAAGGATACCGAGTGGATGAGAAGTTGCATGGCAAGAGTAATAAAGAGTCAATTGAGGAGGAGTTCATGCAACGAGATCTCCTCAGTGAGGGGATTGAGGTGAAGGTCCTGAGATGGGGTATTGAATGTGGATCTTACGTTATCGTATTCAAATCAGTTGCAGATAATGATGGAATTTGGAATTCGAAAAGAGAGGCATTGTGTTACTGGTTTGATCATATTGGTCCTCTTTTGGTAAACGGTGTTCCACAATATTTTAGCTTAATTCTGTTACAGGGGGTACCCTTGCTTTGTTGGCATGACAGTTTTTTCCGAAGCACTGGGTAATAGATGAGGTACTTTTATTTGCACAGATCCTAGGACGAAGGAGAAAGAGCGTCTTGATATAGCTAGTATTATCATTAGAATTGCTAGTCCTTTGGGTATCTGTAACGCCCGGGGTTTGGGGCCCGGAAGATAACCGGGTTTGGTTAAACCAGTTCGGGTTAATTTAATTGAGAGAAAATATTTTTATTGAACACTAAAAGGGTTTTATTGAAAAAGGGGAAAATGAGAATTTTGAATAAAAGAAATAAAAAAAAGGTTTTGAAAAGCTATCATCTTCTCCCAAATCCCCTTTTTCACATAAAACCCCTCCTAAACCCCATTTCACTATTCCATTGCTCCTAACTCTCCAACAAAGCAAGATTTTTCAAGGTAATTTCTTCCTTGCTTAGATTTTTACTTATTTGACTTGTACTCATTGAAAACTTTCCTTTAAACCCATTAAAATGCATTTTTGGTTTTAGGTTGGAGAAATGGGTATTTTCATTGGATTTTCGTGGGTTTGTTTTACAATGGTTATATATGTGCTTTAATCCAAGTTTTAAGTAGTAAACCGTGTTGGGATGATGGTTGGATATGGGGAAACCCGAAATGGGTCTAAAAATGGGATTTTTGGGTTGTAAAGATAGAGTTTTTGGCTTGGTTTTGGGTTGAAATCGTGGCTTATGATTCCTTTGCTGTTGGGGATGTTTTTAGATGATTTTTGGTGTGTTTTGATGTTTGGAAGTGATGGGTTCATCTTGAGGTTTCATTAGAACGAATTTGGATGAAGTTTGGGTTGAATGTCGATGTGTTTTGTTGCAAGATTGTTGAGTTCTGAGTTGCTGCTATGTTGAGTGGATCGCAAGATCGATATTGACCAAGAGGGGGGTGAATTGGAAATTTAAAGTTTTGTGGTGGAAATTTGCAAATTAAAAATGATGGACAAGGGATTTAGAGTGGTTCAAGTTCCAAATGAACTCTACATCCACTACCTTAGCTTCACTAAGGATTTGCAACAATTCCACTAATTGCTCTTCCCCTTTTCTAGGACAAGGAGGCAACCCTTTACAATTTCGGTTGATTTTTCTACCCAAAAATCAACCCAATCCTCACACAAGTGAACAAAGAAATTTAATGGCTAATTAGATATCTCTCAATACAAATAATAACCCAATTACAAGCACTCAACCCAATTGAACAAGATATGAATGAAAATTACAATTGGGGTTTTAGACAAAATGGGATTTGTGCACAATTGCTTGGATTTGATGTTTGGATGTTTGCTTTTTGGATCAATAGTTGTTGCTGGTGCTTTTAGAGGTCCCTTTTATACCTTCTCATCGATTTCTAGCCGTTGTGGTTGTTGCACTCATCAATAGAGCCGTTGGGGATGTTATCTCACCACCATAAATGTAGTCTGCAACAACCCGTTTCGAAACGCGGGGTACCTGTTTCGGAACGGACTAAAATAGAAAAAACCGTTGGGGTGCATTTAACAGCCTGTTTCGAAACGCCTTAGGGCCGTTTCGAAACAATTTTGCCACTGTCAAGGGTCGTTTCGAAACGGTCTTAGCCCGTTTCGAAACACCTTAACGGTTTTCAGAAAATCAGTTAAAAACAACTTCAACGGTCATATTTTCAATTTAAACTTAAGAGCAGTTTCGAAACGCTTGACATCGTTTCGAAACGATTTTGCTACTGTCAAGGGTCGTTTCGGAACGGCCTTAGCCCGTTTCGAAACACCCTTTTTATCTTTTTAATATTCAGCAAATATTTCAACCGTTGTGCCTTTTTAAAATCAAATATGAAGAACAGTTTCGAAACGTGAGAGACCGTTTCGAAACAGGGTCAAGTGTTTCGATACACGTTTCGGAACAGGGGTTGACAGTGATGAAAACGTTTCGAAACGCCTTAGGGCCGTTTCGAAACAGGACTTTGAAAATCACTGTTTTGACTTGAAACACTTAGAAAAATATTTGAAAAACTTTGTTTTTAACTTGGGCATAATCTTAAAATTATATGGGGATAATTTGAGGACTTAAAATTCGTTTTGACATTTTCAATTTAGTCCTTAGGTTTTTAGTTATATCAAAATTAAAATAATTGTTTCACAATCTCCCCCTTTTTGATATAACAAAACCAAAGTTAGAATTTTTGAGAATTTTGAAAGTTTTGAAAAATATTCTAACTCCACCTTAATTTAAGATAGGTTTTTAAAGTTAAGAAAAAATGTTTGACTTGAAATCCAAGTTGTAAAGCTTTAAAAAGTCTTTTAAAATTTAAAATTTAAAACGAATTTTTTTGTTTGTGGCTCTTAAATTTCTTCTCCCCCTTTTTGTTAGATCAAAAAGAATAATGAAAGCTCATAGAGAAGACAAATGATTAGTACCAATAAGCATTAATAAGCAACCATAGTATTAATTCATAACATCAAAATATCTAAAACATAAACCAACATTAAGTTCATAATAAAATCCCAAATAAAAAGTCAAAAGCATAGGTTCCTAAAACATAATAAAACATAAAGATGCAATCTTAATCCTAAAATGCATAGATAATATGATATGATATGATATGAAGATCCTAGGCCTCGTCATCATCATCCGAAGTATCATCATCGCTCTTGACTTGAGAACGGTGAAACTTTGTCCATTGCCCATAGAGCGTAGAGAAGGATAGATCCAAGTTTGCATGGGAAGTCTCAAGAGTATGAAGACGATCCTCGACATTCTTCAAGCGATTGTCCATAGCAGTAAAGCCCGAAGCAATGCTAGTATCCAAAGCATTGAATCGCTCGGTAATGAGAGTCGTGAGGGCTTCATTGTTTGCAACCGGAACTTGCGGTGGAGGAGCAACGGGAGGAGGAACAGCTTCTCTATCAACTCTTTCCCAAACATCATTCACATATGTGAACCCGGACTTGCGAAGGGATGACTCACCAATCTTGGTCTTGCGAGGTTCCAAAGAGTCGTAGGTACAATCGATACCAAGATCATGAAAGATGTAGCTCAAGAGAGTGCCATAGGTAAAAGACTTCAACTCATTTGTGTCAATAAGCTTAATATTATTGACTATCTCGGCAAAAATTATTTTAGGCACATTAGGACGCTCACCTCTACGGAAACACTCAAGCCAAAAATGATCAGTTTGACGGATATGAGAGTATTTACCTCCGGAAGGTCGAATGAACCAAGAAACCATCAAGTGAAGAACGCGATTGTGCACATCCAAATGAAGTGCTTTACCGGTGAAATTGCCAAAATGACGTTCATCCTCAAGACCCTCATCTTTAAGTTTAAAAATAGACTCCAAGAGAGCAACATTAACAACAAACTTTTTGCCCAATAAGGAAGATTCAATTCCTATAATCTCGGTTTTGGTCTCATCATAAAGAAAACGAGCATTAGAGTAAAAAGGAGTACCATGTGTTTGTATCGAATATCCGGAATGCTCAAGAACAAGATAAGATTCCACTCACTCAAACGGTCGAGATAACGAAATAGGAATCGCTCGGAATTGAGGAAGTCAAGATCAATGACACGTTCTTTACGAATTGCGAAATCCTTGACATAAGAGAAGCGAGCACGCATCTCCGGAGTTTTAAGGGATTTCTGAAAAAGCAGAGTAAGATTCGGACGAATGCTCGAATCACCGGTTTGAACGGCCTTGCGCTTTTTGTTAGCTTGATCCGCCATCTAAAAACATTAAACAAGTATATTTTAAAAATAAGTGTATGCATTGATATTTGAAATCAATCCAATAATAAATCCCACTTAGGTTATTGAAACAAAATTAAAATAAAAATAAAAAAATTAAAAAAACAGTAAAGAAAAAGACGACTGAAAAATTTTATATTCGAATAAAAAATTTTGGGATTTTGAAATTTTTTTACAAGATATGAAAAACCCACAAAGGAAAAACTATAATGTATACAAAAATAAAATTTTCTAACCTAAGATTCGAACATAAATTGAAAGAAAAAGAAAAGATAAAAAATTACCTTAGTTTGGGATTTTGGATGATTTGATGAAAATCCTTGCACAATGTTGATGAAACTTGCTTAGACTTGAGTTTTAGAGTAAAACCCCTCACAATTTTGTGAAAATCAATGAGTTTGAGAAGGTATTTATAGAGAGGGAGGCGGTTTAGGGTTTTTAAGAGTTTGATAAAAAGTGAAATTTCACATTAAAAGCCCTAATTAAAGCAGTCCGCGATGCCGTTTCGGAACGGTCAGGACCGTTTCGAAACGAGACGACTAGGGTTTGACCGTTTGGAGACCATAGACTGACCGTTTCGATACGGTGTTGACCGTATCGAAGCCCTGTTGACCCGTATCGAAACACGTTTCGATACACCCCTTGGCAGTAGCCAAAACGTTTCGGAACGCATTGGAGGCGTTTCGAAACGCCCTTCTCTCAGAACTGGATTTAAGGTATCCGTATCGAAACAGGGTCACCCGTTTCGATACACCTGGGCCTGGAAGTGCAGATGAGGCTCATAGGCCTAACATGCATAAAAGTCATGAATGAGCAGGCAAAACATATTTAAGCATAAACATACTCCCCCTAACTATAGGCATGGATGAAATTAGGAGTTTAAACACATGAACATGGCATTTCACAAAATCAAGCATATTTAAGCACAAAAGAGGTCCTAAAAGGTCAAGATAGGCTAGCTAGACCTAACTCTCTCCTAAGGGACCAAAAACGCTCTTTGTCTAAGGGTTTTGTAAATATGTCCGCTAATTGATTCAAGGTGTCTACATACTCTATAACAACATCTTCCTTAAGGACATGATCTCTAATGAAATGATGCCTTATTTCAATGTGTTTGGTTCTAGAGTGTTGGATGGGATTTTTTGTTAAACATATTGCACTAGTGTTGTCACATTTTAGGGGTATGGTTTCAACTTTAATTCCATAATCTAAGAGTTGTTGCTTCATCCAAAGGACTTGAGCATAACAACTCCCTAAGGATATGTACTCGGCTTCGGTGGTAGATAAGGCTACACTATTTTGTTTCTTAGAGAACCAAGATATGAGCATACTACCTAAGAATTGAAAAGTTCCCGAAGTACTTTTCCTATCGATTTTACAACCCCCATAATCCGCATCCGAGTAAGCATGAAGGTTGAAGGTAGAGTCTCTAGGGTACCAAAGACCTAAACAAGGAGTGTCTCTAAGATACCTAAAGATCCTCTTAACGGCTATAAGGTGAGACTCTCTAGGACTAGCTTGAAACCTAGCACACAAGCAAACGCTAAACAAGATATCCGGTCTACTTGCGGTAAGGTAAAGCAATGATCCAATCATAGAACGATAAAGCTTAGAGTCAACACACTTACCTCCTTCATCTTTGTCAAGCTTTGTAGATGAGCTCATAGGAGTGGCTTGAGGCTTTGCATTCTCCAAGCCAAACTTCTTGAGCATATCCTTTATGTATTTTGCTTGGTTGATGAAGGTGCCATCCTTCTTTTGCTTGATTTGGAGTCCCAAAAAGAATGAGAGCTCCCCCATCATGCTCATCTCAAATTCGCCTTGCATTAACTTAGCAAACTCTTGACAATGACATTCATTAGTAGAACCAAAAATAATATCATCAACATAAATTTGAACTACTAAGATGTCATTTTTATACATTTTTATAAAGAGTGTAGTGTCCACCTTACCTTTTTCAAACCCTTTTTCAATCAAAAAATTTGAAAGCCTTTCATACCAAGCTCTAGGAGCTTGCTTTAAACCATAAAGAGCTTTGGTAAGTTTGAAAACATGATTTGGAAATCTTGAATCTTCAAAACCCGGTGGTTGTTCCACATACACTTCTTCATTTATAAAACCATTTAAAAATGCGCTTTTAACATCCATTTGAAAAAGCTTGAAATTATGATAACATGCATATGCAAGCAACATCCTAATGGCTTCCATTCTAGCTACGGGTGCATAGGTTTCATCAAAATCTATTCCCTCTTCTTGAGTGTAACCTTGTGCTACAAGTCTAGCTTTATTTCTCACAATGTTACCACTCTCATCTAGTTTGTTCCTAAAGACCCATTTAGTTCCTATTGTAGATTGATTACTAGGCCTATCAACTAATGTCCATACATTAGTTCTCTCAAATTGATTTAACTCTTCTTGCATAGCCATAATCCAAAAGTCATCTTTCAATGCTTCTTTTATATTTTTAGGCTCTATGCATGAGATAAATGCAACATGGTTCATTAATCTAAGAGAAGAACTAGTGGTTACCCCCTTGGATGGATCACCCAAGATTTCACCATCTTTGACATAGTTCAACTCCCTTGGGTAGCTCACTTCCTTTTCCTCAATAGCTAAATCCTTCAAGGCTTCAAGAGGTGGATCTTGTGAGTCCTCTTCCTTTGTTGGAATCTCATCTTCCTTTGAAATTTGACCTCCATCAAAGGCATTTATGATTCCTACATCATCATCATCACAAGAATCCTTCCTAGGAAGGAGGTTATCATCGAATACAACATGAATAGATTCTTCTACTACTAAAGTTCTTTTGTTAAATACTCGATAGGCTTTAGAGGTTAAAGAGTAACCTATAAAAATGGCTTCATCACTTTTTGCATCAAATTTACCTAAGTTGTCTTTTCCATTATTTAAAACAAAACACTTGCACCCAAAAGGGTGGAAATAGCTAATGTTAGGCTTTTTAGATTTTAAAATCTCATAAGGTGTTTTCTTTAAAATTGGCCTAATCATTACTCGATTTACAATATAACAAGCGGTGTTTGTGGCTTCCGCCCAAAAATATTTAGGTAAATTATTTTCACAAAGCATAGTTCTAGCCATTTCTTGTAAAGTTCTATTTTTCCTCTCAACTACCCCATTTTGTTGAGGAGTTCGAGGAGCCGAAAAATTATGGCTAATACCATTTTCATTTAAAAACTCTTCAAACCCTAAATTTTGAAACTCGGTTCCATGATCACTTCTAATATGTGAAATTCTAAGTTCAAGATCATTTTGGGTTAATTTTGAAAGTGTGATGAATTTTTCCAAAGCCTCATCTTTAGTACTTAAAAAGAGAACCCAAGTAAATCTAGAAAAATCATCAACTAACACAAAAGCATAAGACTTACCACCCAAGCTCATAGTCCTAATTGGCCCAAATAAATCCATGTGAATTAGTTGTAAGCATCTACTAGTAGAAACATCATTAATGGATTTAAAGGAAGACCTATGTTGTTTACCCTTTGAGCATGCATCACAAATTTTATCATTTGAAAATTTTATCTTGGGTAAACCTCTAACTAGATTTAGAGAGACTAGTTTTTCCAAAACACTTATGCTAGCATGTCCTAGCTTCCTATGCCACAACCAAGCATCATTTTCATTTTGAGCAACTAAGCATGCATGAGATGTATGAATGTCATCTAAATGCACCATGTATATGTTTCCTATGCGATGACCTATGAGCATAATATTATTAGATTTAATGTCTACAATTTTACATCCATTTTTATCAAATAAAACATTAAATCCTTTATCACACAATTGACTTATGCTCAATAAATTGTGTTTAAGACCATCGACATATAAGACATTTTCAATGAGAATGGTAGAGTGATTACCTATAGAGCCAATACCTTTAATGTGGCCTTTGGAGTTGTCACCAAATGTTACTACTCCTCCACTTTTTGGCTTTAGATCCATGAATCGACTCTTGTCTCCGGTCATGTGCCTCGAGCATCCACTATCAAGGTACCATGAGTTTTGACTTTGTGCTTTGGCCTTGTAGCAATGCTCCCCCTACAAACAAAGATATTAAACCTTGGTTTTTGGTACCCAAATCATTTTGGGTCCATGTGTGTTAGCTCCCAAAACCTTGGTTCCCTTAGGAATCCAAGATGACATAGCAATAATATTATTAGATTTAACAAGTTCCTTAGGAACCCATACACTTCTAATTCTTTTAGCTCTACTATGTCTAGGATAGCCACTTTGTTTGTAGTAATTAGTCTTTTTCTTAGGTTGGTGTGTTCTAGAGGATTCTCCTACTTCATGCTTGACACTACCAACATTTTTAAAGACTTTTTGAGCTCATTTAGCTCACCCAACACCTTTTGGTGTTCACAATTACATTGAGATAAAAGATTATTAAGATCAACATTTTCATCTTGAAAGAATTTAAGTTCATCTTTTAATCCTAATATCTTTTTCTCAAATTTAGAATTAGCTTGAGTAAGTGAGTCATTTTTCTCATTTAATTCTAGAATAATCTTTTTATTCCTAATAACCGACTCCTTATATTTCTCAACTAATTCATCATAGACCTATTGTAACTCATCATATGCATCATTTAATTCTTCATATGAAAAATCTAAAGTAGATGAGTTAGAGGTTACCATGGAGGAATCTTCCTCAAGTGCCATGAGGCAAAGGTTAGCCACTTCTTGTTCGTCATCCTCCGATGACTCCTCATCACTCCAAGTAGCAAGCTTGGCTTTGAGCTTTTTCCTCTTCTCAAAGCCCTTCTTCTTGAGTTGAGGGCACTCCGAACGTATGTGGCCGGGTTGTTTGCACTCAAAGCAAATGATTGGATCCTTTCCATCTTCCTTGTTCTTGCTTTTGAAGTCCATCTTCCTTTGGATTTTTCTTCCCCGGTTGGACCTCATAAAGCGTGAGAATCGTTTGGCTATCATAGCCAATTCTTCAAGTTCATCCTCATCACTAGATGAGCTCTCATCATGTTGTGAAGCTTTAGCCTTGAGAGCTATTCCCATCTTCTTCTTCTCAACTTCAAGATTCTCTACTTTTTTCTCTTCTTTCTTTTTCTCATCTTCCCTTCCTTGCTTCATGATCTCATGAGTAAGGAGAGAACCCACAAGCTCATCAAGCTTCAAAGTCTTCAAATTCTTTGCTTCGATGATAGCGGTTCTCTTCTCATCCCAAGACTCGGGAAGTGAATAGAGTAGCTTCTGGACAAGCTTGTCTTCCGGTATGATCTCTCCAAAGCCCTTTAGACCATTGACAATCATGGAGAATCGATCAAACATCTTTGACACCGTCTCATCGGGCTCCATCTTGAAATTTTCATAACTAAGATTGAGAATTCCAATCTTAGTTTCCTTGACATCATTGGTGCCTTCATAAGTGGTCTCAAGAGTGTCCCACACTTCTTTGGCACTTTCAATTGATGAGACCTTTGAGTAGATGTCCGGACTGAAAGCACAAAATAACATGTGGAGAGCTTTATCATTGACTTGAATCTTTTTCCTCTCCTCTTCACTCATTTCCACTTTCTTCTTTAGCATCATCTTGCCTTCACCATCTTGCTTCAATGGAATATATGGCCCATCCTCAATGACATCCCACACAAGATAGTCATTTGACTTGATGAATAGACGCATTCTATTCTTCCAAAAAGAATAGTTATCACCGTTGAAGAAAAGAGGCTTTGTAGTGGATTGTGATTCGTACATGCCGGAACCGGAGGTAGAAGCCATCTCTTGATATTTTGATGATCACACTCTTCCAAGGATCTCCTCTTGTGGTTGTTAATCCTCAAAGAGTTAAGCTCTGATACCAATTGTTGAATGGATCGCAAGATCGATATTGACCAAGAGGGGGGTGAATTGGAAATTTAAAGTTTTTTGGTGGAAATTTGCAAATTAAAAATGATGGAAAAGGGATTTAGAGTGGTTCAAGTTCCAAATGAACTCTACATCCACTACCTTAGCTTCACTAATGATTTGCAACAATTCCACTAATTGCTCTTCCCCTTTTCTAGGACAAGGAGGCAACCCTTTACAATTTCGGTTGATTTTTCTACCAAAAAATCAACCCAATCCTCACACAAGTGAACAAAGAAATTTAATGGCTAATTAGATATCTCTCAATACAAATAATAGCCCAATTACAAGCACTCAACCCAATTGAACAAGATATGAATGAAAATTACAATTGGGGTTTTAGACAAAATGGGATTTGTGCACAATTGCTTGGATTTGATGTTTGGATGTTTGCTTTTTGGATCAATAGTTGTTGCTGGTGCTTTTAGAGGTCTCTTTTATACCTTCTCATTGATTTCTAGCCGTTTTGGTTGTTGCACTCATCAATAGAGCCGTTGGGGATGTTATCTCACCACCATAAATGCAGTCTGCAACAACCCGTTTCGAAACGCGGGGTACCTGTTTCGGAACGGACTAAAATAGAAAGAGCCGTTGGGGTGCATTTAAGAGCCTGTTTCGAAACGCCTTAGGGCCGTTTCGAAACACTTTTGCCACTGTCAAGGGTCGTTTCGAAACGGTCTTAGCCCGTTTCGAAACACCTTAACGGTTTTCAGAAAATCAGTTAAAAACAACTTCAACGGTCATATTTTCAATTTAAACTTAAGAGCAGTTTCGAAACGCTTGACATCGTTTCGAAACGATTTTGCTACTGTCAAGGGTCGTTTCGGAACGACCTTAGCCCGTTTCGAAACACCCTTTTTATCTTTAAATATTCAGCAAATATTTCAACCGTTGTGCCTTTTTAAAATCAAATATGAAGAACAGTTTCGAAACGTGAGAGACCATTTCGAAACAAGGTCAAGTGTTTCGATACACGTTTCGGAACAGTGGTTGACAGTGATGAAAACGTTTCGAAACGCCTTAGGGCCGTTTCGAAATAGGACTTTGAAAATCACTGTTTTGACTTGAAACACTTAGAAAAATATTTGAAAAACTTTGTTTTTAACTTGGGCATAATCTTAAAATTATATGGGGATAATTTGAGGACTTAAAATTCGTTTTGACATTTTCAATTTAGTCCTTAGGTTTTTAGTTATATAAAAATTAAAATAATTGTTTCACATGCTATGTTTGTGGGTATATTAGCATCCTAATGTTCTGTTTGGGTTGCCTAAAGCAGAGAAAACGGATTCGGGCTTCGTGGACGTGAATCCGGGTAGTTTGGAGGCTTTAATCGGCATCTTGGATATCATTTGTGTGTTGGCTGGTGAGTGGAAATTGTTTTGAAGCTTTAAATTATTCAACGAAGTTTTCTTAGGGTTTGGGTGGAGCCTTAGAGGCTAACCTAGACCCGAGAGTAAGTTTATCTATTCTCGCCTTGTTTAGTTGATTGTTGGCGTTCGTGTTTATGTGTGTTGTGGTGTTGATTGTGAAATGCGTTTATCCCCGTTTTAATGTTGTTGTGTTGTCGTAGTTGATGTCAAGCCTCACGTGATGGTTAGTCGTTGTGTACGGTGATGTGTAGTCCCACCGGTAGTGACTAGTAGATGAGTACGGCGACGTGTAGTCCCACCGGAAATATGCTAGTTGTTGTGTACGGTGATATGTAGTCCCACCGGGGGATGGTTGTGCATGTGCATACCACGTTTCGTTTATGCTTCCGTTTTATTGTATCTCTTTCTTAAATGGATTTGCTTTTAAAACTAAGATATATGTTTTGAACTGCATTGTTGTTGTGTTTTAGAGCTCTGCTCACTAAGCTTTTAAGCTTACGCTCTCTTTTTCCAACAATGTAGATCGTTAGTAGCGTCGGAGGCAAGCGGGGAAAGGTAGGAGTTCTTGGAGTTCCTTGCTAGCTCAAAGTATGGTTTTCTTAGTTGTAATAATACTTAGGCAATGGGAATTCTAGACCATGTTAGGGAGTTGGTGTTCAAACTCCTATGTTTGACTATTGTTAATGTTGCTAACATGTTTTAAATGTTGATACCATGTTATGTTGAGGCTTGTTATGGCCTTGGGTTAATTGCTATGTGTTTTGACTTGTTGGTGTTTTTGAACTAAAGTGTTCTTATGAGCTTTTGGGTTTGAGATCCATTTTCGCGTGTATGCACGTTTGAAGCTTGTCTTTAGGGTGTTTTGCCTCTAGATTGTTTGTTTAATAAGTTGTCATGTGGTTTGTGATGTTTTAGGGTAAGTTTGGGAACGTTTGGAGATGCCAAAATGTATTTTCGGGCCAACCTGTGTCTAGGCGTTTCGGAACGTCTGATATAGTTTCGAAACGGCTAAGCTTCAGGGGCACCCGTATCGAAACGGGGGTGGTGCCATTTCGGTTTAATTTGCCACTGGAGGCTCCTGTTTCAGAACGTCTAATATATTTTCGGAACGACTAAGCTTTAGGGGCACCCGTATCGGAACGAGGGTGGTGCCGTTTCAGTACGATTTGCCACTGGAGGCTCCTGTTTCGGAACCATGAGGGGCCATTCCGGAACGGCCTAATGTTGTTTTTTAATGAAGCTCGCGTTCCGGAATGGGTAGTCTTGTTTCGAAACGCATGTAGTTAAAATAGATAAGGGGCATCCTTGAAGGTTTCCAAACGTTACAGTTTAGTCCCTAATGCTTTTATGCTTCCTAAATGAGTTTATACGTATCCTTTGTGATGGTTTTGCCTCGTGTGCATGGAACTTGACTAATAACTACTTGGTAAGGCTAAGTTACTTTTATTCCCCTGCTCAGTTCGTATCCGTGTTTGTTTTTCCGTTGTTTGCCTTCACACATAGGATTAAATGTGACATTTAGACAAGATTAATAAAATGAAAATAAATAGGGTTGCTAATCGGAGTGAGGCCTTAGCGAGTTTCGCTTCGGTTTTCCCCGTGTAACCCGTTCGGTTCGGTCTGCTGGCTAGGCCAGGACGAGGGGGTTACATTTGGTGGTATAAGAGCCTCGGTTACGAGGTCTCTCGGGAAGGTAAGTCAGGTAATTTAGTTTGTTTGGTTTGTTTGCCATTGCACGATGTGTGAAAGCATGTTTTATTGTTCTTGCTGTTGGTTGAATTGTAGTCGAGCGTCCCCGTTGCTAGGTATTATTATTGGAAAATGGCTTTGGTAAAAGAGCTTGAGCACTTGGATCTTTGCCCTTGCTGACCCAATGTTTTCTTGTGTGTGATATGTTTATTGTTTAGATTTTATCTTCGTTATGGTAAGACCGAGAGGACGGCCTAGAGCGGGTGACCAGGCATCTAGGGGTGTGCCTTCTCTTTATCCTGCTCCCGATGGTGATGGGGTGGTTGTCGGGGATAATGTGCCTCAGGCCGTTGTGAATAATGAAAGTGATGATAATGGACCTCAGGCCGGTGCGAATGTCGGAGGAAATGGAGCTTAGGCTGGTCAGGGTTCGGCAGGTGCAGACATGACTCATTTGATTCAGACTATAGCTGGGGCTTTTCAGACAGCTTTAGCCGGTATACATGCCGCAGCACCACCTCAGGGTGCGGGGATAGGTTTACCCCTTTAGAGGCTTCGTAGCTTGGGTGGAGTTGAGTTCCGTGGTTTGACTCCCGATGGTTCAGAGGCTTGGCTCGAGAGCACTACACGCATCTTAGGTCAGATAGAGTGCTCAGACGCTCGTAAGTTGGGTTGTGTCGTCTCCTTGCTTCAGGGAGATGCGTATGCTTGGTGGACTACCGTTACTTCGGGTATGGCAGAAGCGGATGACACTTGGGAATTCTTCAGAACATCCTTTAAGAAGAAGTATCTTGGAGTCCGATACCAGGATGAAAAGAAGAGAGAATTTATAGCCTTGGTTTAGGGTAGTAAGACAGTGTCAGAGTATGAGGTTCAGTTTGTGAGGTTGAGCCAATATGCTCTCGAGTTGGTTTCTAGTGAGAGAGAACGATGTGAGCGCTTCTGTTATGGTTTGACTAGGGATGTGAAGACTTATATGCTCACTTCTGATTACACTGAGTTTGATGTGTTGGTCTCTAGGACCAAAGATATTGAGCAGAACTTAGGCTCGAGTACTCACGCTACTGGGTCTGATTCCGGGAAGAGTCAAGCGGATTGGGACAGAGAGCATGCCAAGAGGCACAGAGATAGGAGGTATCAGCCCAATTTGAGACATAGGGGCGGTAACCATGGACGGGGTCATCAGTGCCAAGAAGCTGTTGTTCACACTCCCGAGTGCACTAGGTGCGGGAGACGCCATCCGGGCGAGTGTATGGGTACCTTTGGGGTATGTTGGAATTGTGGTTCCCGAGATCATTTGAGGCGTAACTGTCCACACCCGGCTAGAGGCGTACAGACTCTAGCTAGGGGGTTTGAGCATCAGAGAGGTCGTGTGCGCGGTCGAGGTAATTTTCAGTCGAGGAACGATGGTCAGAGGAACTTAACTCATGTGGTGGCAGTTCAGCCCGAGGGTGGAGGAGCAGCTAGGGTGTATGCACAGCAAGAGGCTGGGAATGACACGGATGTCATCGCAAGTAATGTCTTGTTACAATATTTGACTTTGCTTTCTTTGATAGACTCGGGTTCGACACATTCGTACATTTTGGGTGAACATACAAGGTCTCTAGGTTTATCGTATGAGTGGTTAGAAATAGGTGTGAATGTTACTAGTTCTTTCGATGAGACCGTGGTAGTTATGAAGATGTATAGGAGGTGTCCTTTGATGATTCAGGGCCATGTGTAACCCCCTCGTCCCGGTCTGGCCGGATGACCGGTCCGAATGGGCCACACGGGGAAAACCGAAGTGAAACCCGTTAAGGTTCCCCCTCGGTTAGCGACCCTATTTTTTTTCTTTCATTTCAATCTTGACTAGAGGCGTATTAAATCCTAAGTGATCACGACAGCGGAAAACATCCATAAGAGAAACACATTCGAACCACAACCACACATTACAGTCCATTTTAAGCTTATAGGGCAGGCCGTATCGGTACACCAATGAGGGTATCGATACGCTCTGACCAGGTCAACCCAGATAGTCAACTCCGGGAAGACCGTATCGATACATCCCTCGAGCGTATCGATACGCCCTTCTCGGTCAACTTTCCTTAGTCAACGAAGTAGGATCGTATCGATACGCGTAAACCCCGTATCGGTACGCCCTACTCATCCCCATTTCTCAAAATTCCAGTGAGTTGGGAGGGTATCGGTACCCCCAGGGTATCGATACGCCTGGCACTTACTGAATTCCAGAGAGTTGGGACTGTATCGATACACCCCCGTGTACCGATACGCCCAGCTAAAACTGTGGCCTTTGGGCAAGGCCGTATCGATACAGCCCTTGGGCGTATCGATACGCCCTGCACTGCAATTCCACAAATCTTAACTAAACGACCTCAAACATAACTCTAGATGCATTTTTGACTCCCCTATGCACATACAAACATTTAAGCAACATACAACAACCAAGGGAAGAATCAAAACCACTAGCAAGGCATCCATACATGGCATTCATACAAAAGGGAAAATTTAGCATATATAGTCATACATGAGAACTCAAAAGGGTCAAAAACCACAAGTTAACACATATGAGGTTTGCACCCACCAACAAGGCAACCTAAACACCTAAGGCATGCCATCACACACAAACTTTCATCAAGGCATATCATGCTTTACAAACCAAAGTCAATCCAAAACATCAATACATAAATGAGTCATACATAGCTCATACAAGACACCCTTGCCACATTGCTAAACTACTACATAATTAATAACCGTACTTGAGTAACAAACTTGGAAAGCCCTTCTTGCCTTGCTCCGAGCTAACAACACGCTAATGATCTGCATTGTTGAAAAATGAGAGCGTAAGCTATAAGCTTAGTGAGGATGCTCTAAAATCGAGAACATCAACAATGCAGGGTTCAAGCATGTATTCTCTAAACTCATATTTAACATGCATAGATAAATTCACAAGTAGACCTAGCTAGTCTTTCAAGAGGCATAATATGGCATCTTACATCATACTAAGCTCGAACATCACATATCAACATCATGTACCAACATCATATATCACAATCATATGAACAAGTTTAATTGGCCACTATTAGTTACCCGGATGTGCGGATTTAATCTCAACAATCACTTTACCTCGGTGGGATTACACTCATCACCGGACCTTGCATGGGCGGGATTCCACTCATCACCACATGCCCTACGGATGGGATTCCACTCATCATCCCGTAGAATATATAATAGCTTCCGGTGGAATATTACATCACCGTACTCCTCCTTGATGACTTAACGCCATCAAGGCCACGTACGTTTTGACTCAATTTGTGTGCACACTAATCCTAATGATCGATCATTTACACCCGGTAAGTTAATTAGTGCCAATTTTCATTTACCACATCATATATCCATCAACCACATCTCATGCTCATCACATATACATATCATGGTATACATGCACAAATTAACCACATATCACAAGAGCATAGATAGGCAAACACAATAACATTTAATGGAAAACAATAGCTAAATTTAACAACATGAATTCACATAGAAATGGCCTACCAAGCACATTTCAACACACACACTTCACACACTCGAACCAAACTTTAAAACGTGTTTAAAGATCACTCACCGCCCTTCCTTAGCAACCAAAACAAGCCTCCTACAATCCCTGATTCGATCCCGATGCCTCTCCAATGTCTCCTCTTGTTTCTAGCCAAACAAAACACATCCATTACTTCACAAATCAATGCTAAAACTCAACCATCATCTCACTTCTTAAGTACAAGCCATCTTCAACCAATTTCCAATCAAATTAAACCCCCAAATATATCAATTTTCGTGCTCCCTCAAACCCTAGCTGAAATTTCCATTTTCAATCATCAAAATGACCCCCAAAAGGTCCCAAAACATCCTCCTAACATACACTAACCATCAGCCCTCTAATTACCACCTAAAACCCACCAAAAATCAAGTTTTTGACATCTCAAAAATTGCTTCAAGAACCCATTTCGGGTTTTTACCAAAACCCAACCATTTTAACATATAATGTACATTTTAATGTGAAGAAACAAAAACCCAACTCCATATTTCGAAATAAAAAGAAAATCTTCATAAAAACTCAAACTTTAACAAAACCCTAACATTTCAAAAGTTCATAGTTTTAAAATCTAAAGCCATAGATAGATAGAGAATGAAGAGGAGAGTTAGAAAATGTTTTTACCTTTCAAAATGGTCTTGAAATGGAGTTAAAAATCAATGGAATAGTGATTTGAGCTTGGGAGAGTTTGAAAGAGGGTTTTGGAGGTTTCTAACGTTGGATGGGGAGTGGGGAGAAAGAAGATGACAACTTTTCTTAAAAGTTGTCTTGCTTTTAAAATCCTTTTGGTCAAATTACCACATTGGTCCTTCCCCTTTTTATTAAAGCCCAATTAGATCCTAATTAAGGTTGTATTGATTTAATTTAATTTTACCGACTCGGACCACAAACCCGACTGACTCCTAACCCTAAAACACGGGCGTTACACCATGTGTTTCCGGTTGACATGATGGAATTTTTGTTCTATGGTTTTGATGTGATTTTGGGCATGGATTGGCTCGTAGAGCATAGATCTAAGGTAGACTTTGAGACCAAGAGAGTCTCCTTGAGGCTTACGGATGATTTTGAAGTTGTAGTGGTTGGCGAGAACATTAAGTTCTTGTCCAATGTTGTTTCTGCTTTAGAAGCTTTGAGATTGATGGATTCAGGTTTTTAGGCATATTTGGCTTATGTGATGAATCCGAATATGAGTGAGGTTAAACCGCAAGACATCAGAACAATTTGCGATTTTCCGAGTGTTTTTCTGGAAGAGTTTTCGGGTTTGCGTCCAGATAGGGAAGTTGAGTTTGCTATTGAGACGTATTCCAATTCTGTACCCGTGTCTATTGCTCCATATAGAATGACACCGAAAGAGTTGAAAGAGTTGAAGACACAACTTCAAGAACTATCAGATAGAGGTTTCATTAGGCCTAGTATTTCTCCATGGGGTGCTCCGGTCTTGTTTGTGAAGAAAAAGGACGGCAATATGAGGATGTGTATAGACTATAGGCAGTTGAACAAGGTAACATTGAAGAACAAGTACCCTTTGTCGCGGATAGATGACTTGATTGATCAGTTGAGAGGTGCTTCACTGTTTTCGAAGATTGATTTGAGATCGAGTTACTATTAGTTGAAGGTAAAGAATGTGGACATACCGAAGACAACCTTCCGTACACGTTATGGGCACTATGAGTTCTTGGTAATGCCTTTCGGTTTGACTAATGCTGCAGCTGCATTTATGGATATGATGAATCGAGTGTTCCACGAGTTTTTGGATAGGTTTGTGGTAGTGTTCATAGATAATATCTTAGTGTACTCCAGCACCGAGGAAGAGCATGATGAGCATTTACGACTAGTGCTTCAGACTTTGCTTGAAAATCAGCTGTATGCCAAGTAAAGTAAATGCGAGTTTTGGATTAGGGAGGTAGTCTTCTTAGGTCATGTGATCTCAGCCAATGGAATTAGTGTGGACCCCAAGAAGATAGAAGCTATAGTGAATTGGGAGCAACCGAAGTCAGTAACCAAAATCCATAATTTCCTAGGCTTGGCGGGGTACTATCGAAGATTTGTCGAGGGATTTTTGAAGATTGTGGCACCCCTGACTAAATTACTTCAGAAGAATGTTCCGTATGAGTGGTCAGATGCAAGACAACAAACGTTTGAGAAGTTGAAGAAAGCTTTGACCGAAGCTCCTATTTTGATTCAGCCTGAACCGGGGAAAGAGTTTGTGATTTACACTGATGCATCGTATGTAGGTTTAGGTTGTGTGCTTATGCAAGAGGGTAAGGTTGTAGCTTATGCTTCGAGACAGTTGAAGGTTCACGAGAAGAACTACCTCACTCATGATATAGAGTTAGCCGCAGTAGTGTTTGCTTTGAAGATTTGGAGACACCATCTTTATGGTGAGAAGTGCACAGTCTATACCGACCTCAAGAGTTTGAAATACTTGATGACTCGGAGAGAGCTGAACTTTAGACAACGTAGGTGGATAGAGCTTCTTAAGGACTATGACCTTACGATAGAGTACCACCCGAGTAAGGCAAACGTAGTGGCCGATGCTTTGAGTAGAAAGGTGGCAGTTGAGTTGCGAGCTATGTTTGCGAGATTGAGTGTGTCACGGGATGGCGGTTTGATAGCCAAGCTACAGGTTAAACCTTCGTTGGTTCAGTTGATCCGAGAGAAACATTTGCAAGACGGGTCGTTGGCACCTCACATGCAAGATATAGCCGAGGGTAGACCTACAGATTTCTACTTTGGCGATAATGGGATCTTATGTTTCAAGGATAGGATAGTAGTCCTAGAAGATGTCGAGTTAAGGCGTACTATCTTGAATGAAGCCCATAACAGTCCCTTTTCTATGCATCCAGGTAGTATGAAGACGTACCGTGGGTTAAAAGAAGAGTACTATTGGATTGGGTTGAAGAAAGATGTGGCCGAGTTTGTGAGTAAGTGTATGGTATGTCAACGAGTTAAGGCCGATCATCAGTTTCCTTCAGGTTTGTTACAGCCGTTGAAGATTCCAAAATGAAAGTGGGAACGTATTACCATGGACTTTGTGTCGGGTTTACCGTTGACTCCTTCGAAGAAGAATTCAGTATGGGTGATAGTCGACGGATTCAGTAAGTGTGCCCATTTCATACATGTACATACTACCTACACCTTAGATAAGTTGGCCGATCTGTACATCAGCGAGATAGTGAGATTACATGGGTACTGAAATTGATCGTATCAGACCGAGATCCGAGGTTTACATCCATATTTTGGGAGTGTTTGCATCGTGCTTTGGGTACTTGGTTGAACTTCAGCACTTCGTATCACCTGCAGTCAGATGGTTAGTCAGACAGAGTTGTACTCATTGAACTCATCCTAAACCCCATTTCACTATTCCAATGATCCTAACTCTCCATCCAAGCAAGATTTGTCAAGGTAATTTATTCCTTGCTTAGATTTTTACTTATTTGACTTGTACTCATTGAAAACTTTCCTTTAAACCCATTAAAATGCATTTTTGGTTTTGGGTTGGAGAAATGGGTATTTTTCATGGGATTTTCGTAGGTTTGTTTTACAATGGTTATATATATGCTTTAATCCAAGTTTTAAGTAGTAAAACGTGTTGGGATGATGGTTGGATATGGGGAAACCCGAAATGGGTCTAAAAATGGAATTTTTGGCTTGTAAAGGTAGAGTTTTTGGCTTGGTTTAGGGTTGAAATCGTGGCTGATGATTTCTTTGCTATTGGGGGATGTTTTTAGATGATTTTTGGTGTGTTTTGATGTTTGGAAGTGATGGGTTCAGCTTGAGGTTTCCTTAGAACGAATTTGGGTGAAGTTTTGGTTGAATGTCGATGTGTTTTGTTACAAGATTGTTGAGTTCTGAGTTGCTGCTATGTTTGTGGGTATATTAGCATCCTAATGTTCTGTTTGGGTTGCCTAAAGCAGAGAAAACGGATTCGGGCTTCGTGGACGTGAATCCGGGTAGTTCGGAGGCTTGAATCGACATCTTGGATAGCGTTTGTGTGTTGGATGGTGAGTGGAAATTGTTTTGAAGCTTTAAATTATTAAACAAAGTTTTCTTGGGGTTTGGGTGGAGCCTTAGAGGCTAACCTAGACCCGAGCGTAAGTTTATCTATTCTCGCCTTGTTTAGTTGATTGTTGGCGTTCGTGTTTATGTGTTTTGTGGTGTTGATTGCGGAATACTTTTATCCCCGTTTTAATGTTATTGCGTTGTCGTAGTTGATGTCAAGCCTCACGTGATGGTTAGTCGTTGTGTACGGTGATCTATAGTCCCACCGGTAGTGACTAGTAGACGAGTACGGTGATGTGTAGTCCCACTAGAAATATGCTAGTTGTTGTGTACGATGATGTGTAGTCCCACCGGGGGATGGTTGTGCATGTGCATACCACGTTTTTTTTATGCTTCCGTTTTATTGTATCTCTTTCTTAAATGGTTTTGCTTTTAAAACTAAGATATATGTTTTGAACTGCATTGTTGTTGTGTTTTAGAGCTCCATTTCCAACAACGCAGATCGTTAGTAGCGTCGGAGGCAAGCGGGGCAAGGGAAGAGTTCTGGGAGTTCCTTGCTAGCTCAAAGTATGGTTTTCTTAGTTGTAATAATACTTAGGCAATGGGAATGTTAGACCATGTTAGGGAGTTGGTGTTCAAACTCTTATGTTTGACTATTGTTAATGTTGCTAACATGTTTTAAATGTTGATACCATGTTATGTTGAGGCTTGTTATGGCCTTGGGTTAATTGTTATGTGTTTTGACTTGTTGGTGTTTTTGAACTAAAGTGTTCTTATGAGCTTTTGGGTTTGAGATCCATTTTCATGTGTATGCATGTTTGAAGCTTGTCTTTAGGGTGTTTTGCCTCTAGATTGTTTGTTTAATAAGTTTCCATGTGGTTTGTGATGTTTCGGGGTAAGTTTGGGAACGTTTGGAGATGTCAAAATGTATTTTCGGGCCAACCTGTGTCCAGGCGTTTTAGAACGTATGATATAGTTTCGGAACGGCTAAGCTTCAGGGGCACCCATATCGGAACGGGGGTGGAGCCGTTTCGGTACGATTTGCCACTGGAGGCTCCTGTTTCGGAAGGTCTGATATAGTTTCGGAACGGCTAAGCTTCAGTGGCACCCGTATCGGAATGGGGTGGTGCCGTTTCGGTACGATTTGCCACTGGAGGCTCCTGTTTCGGAACCATGAGGGGCCATTTCGGAACGGCCTGATGTTGTTTTTTTAATGACGCCCACGTTCCAAAATGGGTAGTCATGTTTCGAAACGTAGGTGTTCGCGTTCGTGCAGTACTATAAATGATACCCTAATTGTTCAAGTATACATGTCGAATGAGTAATAAAGTGATGAATGAGTATCGTCTCCACAGGGATTGGAGGTGAACACAATTTCGTTTCCAAATTGCTATAGTAACCAAATTGTAATGTGAGTATGTTGAGGCAGAATGAATTAAGGAATAATGTTTTAGCAAAACAAGTAGACAACGAAGATATAATCAATTAACAGATAGGTCCTCTCTCGGATACGAAGCTCTCTACAGAATGGTTGGCTAGCTCCGGAAGGATAACCCTTTACAACCTCTTAAAACTGCTAACGAATCCTAGTTCTCTCCACTATGCTCTGCGGGATTTACTAAGGCTACTTCTAAACTATCTCTTGCAAGAAGGCTGAAGGACTAAAATGCTACAGCAGTACCTCTCGGCTTAACTCTAAACACTTTACTCTCATAATCTCTATCCCTCTTAGCTGTTTAAACCCATCACTTATCTCTAAGGTAGGTTGGAGTCCTTTCCCTTGGTGGTTACTCCATTGTTTATGGGGATCTAAGGCTAGCTCTCTCGTTCACTCCTTCAAGCTAATGCTAAAGCAATGACCTTCTCTCGAAGGTTATCACACACTACTCAAACTGTCACTATTAGCTCAGGCTTACTCTCTCGATCACTACCCCCATCTGTACCTAGGGAACGGCCATCACTCGAAGGCATCTTAAGGAATGGCCTGTCTCTCGAGGCACTAACATCCCTAATCTCTTACAACCCTGGGCTATTCCTAAAGAAAGGCCAACTCTCGAAGGCGCTTAAGGTAGGTCCTAACTCTCAAGGCACTGACAACCCTAAGCTCTTACAACGTTAGGAAATTAAACACACCACAAACAAAACAAAGATCAAGAGAGAACAATAAACATTAACATGAGATTAAGAAAATAAACATAGTATCATCCAACAAAACCCGAGCCATCTAAAATAGTTCATGGCTGGGCAATAATTAAACGTTTCATCGTCATATAGCCCTCCAGATAAATAAATGCTATAGCAAAAAGGAAAGATAAACTCCCAGTTCGCTAGTGGACTGCCATGACCGCCTTAGGCTCACCGCCTCAGAAGAGGACGGCGAGGCCACGCCTCGAACTTCCCGATGAAGGACACCAAGTCTGGTCAACGATGAAGTGCTCCTCCCCTCTTGTTGTGCTTCCTCTTGCACACTTTCCTTTCTCTCCTCACCTTCGCCTCTCGTTTTCTTTGAAGAGATGAAGCCTTTATATAGTAGGGGATATTCTAGGGTTTTGGTGCCTTGGTATCTCCTTAGGGATCCCAAAGAATATTCTCTGACAAGCTCTGTCCATCAGTGGACAAAGAGGACAGTCTGCAACTGGGGCGCAGCGGCTGCATAAAGCTGCTGACAGTGTTAGGCGTCCTTCTCTGCACTTTACGTACTTGTACTTTTGTGTGCTAGCTAGCCTCCTTTCTCCTCCTTTTCTATAGCATTTTGTTCCTTGCTTCTTCCCTCGCATTCTGCTGTGTCATCCTGCACACAAACATCCAAAAACTACCTTTCACATAGCACCAACTCCACACGAGCAATAAATTAAAAAGCACCCATAATATACTAAAAATGCAGCCTACATGCAATGTAATGCACTTGAAAACGAGAAATTGATATAGCAAAGAGGCATAAATATAGAGGTAATAGCATATCTATCACACCCCCAAACTTAAGCTATTGCTTGTCCTCAAGCAATGAGTAAAAGTAAACAAAAGGGATGCTCTGGCAAAGGTTTAACAAGGAATAAATGCTACGGCAGTGTTTCAGCTTTCAAAAAAAGATAGACATTCATTATCAACAACATTTATTTGAGACTGGCAAGAATTTTTCTTAAGAACAAGCTGCTAGTGAGTGTGTGCGCAAGATTACTTTCGAACTATGCATGGTAGGTGAAGGAAAAAAATTCAAGGAAGCTCAATAATAATGCCTTAGCAATGAATTTTCAATTATTACAGACTTCCACAAGAATGCAAAAAGGGTACTGTTGCGAAGGGTGTCAGCTCATCACACCTATCGTCCTTAACTCTAGATGAGTAGGGAGCATACCTCTCACCCCTGAGCTAGTAGGTAGAGTCATCCCGTGACAACTTTCATTCACTCATGTGCTTTTCATTGCCACTTATATATATATATATATATATTAACAGTGGCCTAAAGGCTGCACAACAGAGTGTCCTTCTTACAGTCATGCTATAGCATTCAGTTTTCAGTTTTAGGCACAAGGGAGTCTATTTTCTTTTAAGCTCATTTTCATTCATTCATGCAAGGTAGTACTAAAGTCCTTCCTAAAAAGTTATTCTAAACCTACCAAGCAGAGAAAGAAAGCAATTTGTGTAAATTTTTTTTTAGCAAACTCACTCCTAAGATAGTTCTCTAAGTCTCATGCATGCAATTGTAAAATTTAAGTTCAGGCCTATTGAATTTCAAATGATCATCATTAAGCATCATCAACACATTTTCATATTTCTTCCTAGCTAAACGGAATGTCGTAGCAAAACTTTTTGTCTAATTTTACGATGCAAATGCTATGGTCATAAACTAAGCGAAGGCGAAACACCCCCAAACTTGGAGATACATCGTCCACGATGCATGAAGAAAATGTTATGCAAAAATAAACTAAAAAGAACTAAAACTTAAAAAAAGAAATTTGTACATTATGGGTGCTAAGGTGAAATGTCGCTTGTGTCATTCGTGGAGTGGTTGTTGTGCACCATCGGAATTGTTGAGGTCGCACTGTCATCAGATTGAACACGGGCTAGAACGGTTGGTTTGACGGTGCTCCCGACTGTGCGTTTATAACGTTTTGGCTTGGATGCTGTAACATCCTCAGATGGTGGCACACTTGGGTTGGGTTCAGTGGTGGGGGCTACCTCAGCCATAGGCTGATCATCGTCACTCAAGGTGTTGACTGGTTCCCTTTACGATTCAGGTGGCTGTGATGGTGCTGTAGCAGGCTTCTTGCTACTTCTGGTTCTTTTCATAGTGGGTGTGAAAGCAGGATTTACTTGTTGTGACTTTTGGGCAGGGGTCTGTTCTTCTTGGGCTGAGGGGTCTCGAGTGTCTGGTTCATGGGCTGGGGCTGGGTTGGTTTTCTTGGGAAATGGCTAGCAACTGACTCTCTTTAATGAGAAGAGAGGTTTGAGGGTGATGGGAGTCGTCTTTTGTCAGGAAAGAGAAAGGGGTCTCTTAATTGCTCAAGGAAAAAGTAGGAGAGAGAACTAGGTTATTTGTGGCTAGGGTTTAATCTTCAATAAATAACCAAATATTCTCTCAATTAATTCCCTTTTATAATACTTTTTTTGTTTTCCAGCTTTTTCTTGCGTCAATCCACTTTCCACGTGAAGACAAATTTTTGTTCCCTTCAAACCCTGATTTTCTTCACCAACCAATGAAATAATCCCCTTTTTGAGGTACCATCTGCATGTCTGATTAGTACTACAGAGGACATGTACTATGATATGGATCAATAAATAAAAAGAAAAGACAAACAAAAGATAGAGACAATGCTAAAAACAACACTCAAAAATAGACTAACTACTCTTTATTGAAAATGATAAAGTAGAAAGAAAAAGTTTAAGAGGCATACTGTCAAGGGTCGGGAAGGCTAAGGTGAGACGTGGCTAGCCCCACTTCGTTTGAGTGATTTTCAGCATCTAGTTTTTTTTTCTTTTTGGTGGGAGTTTTCTCCAAATGTAGTAGCATTCCTTTGCTATAGCAACTGTCTCGTACTTTTTTGCCTTCCTCTTCTTTGTGATGATATCCTTGAGAAACTTAGCATATGTGGGCATCTGGTCAATGACTTCCAAGAGTGGCACATTGATATGCAACTGATCAAGGATATCTACAAACTTTTCTAATTGGATATCTTCTTTCTGCTTTTTAAGTCTTTGAGGGAATGGTGGAGGTGGCTTAGCTAAATCTACTGTAGCTCGTGAGGCTGTGTCTTTTGCTGTAACAAAAACTGGCCCTTCCTTGATTGGTCTTTTGGCTTTGCTATCCTCCTTTATTCCTTCTACTTGCTGTGGTTCCTGAAGATCTTCTTGTAGTGGCAGTAAGCTGGGTTGGGCTTCATCCTTCTTTCCACCCCCAAACTTATTTCCTTTGTTAATATCTGTGCCACTCCTTAGTGTGACTGCACTACATTGTTCCTTTCCATGGTGCTTAGTGGCTTCAGTGTCACTAGGCAACGTTCCTTGTGGTCGCACGTACAAGGCTTGAGCAATCTGGCCCACTTGAGTTTCTAAGGCTCGTAAGGATGCACTATGACTTTGTAGAAGGGCTCCCTGGTTTTTGATGTGTGTTGCTTGATCCTGTAGCAAAACTTTCGTAGTCCCCAGGAAGTCCTTTGTCATAGCCATGAACTCCTTAAAAGTAGACTCCAATGAATTGCTTGATGAAGGTGCTGCTCTCTTCTGGTTTTGCCATGTCATATTCTGGCTGAAGTGGTGTGCCTCTTACGGATTTTGATGTGGCATTTGATTGGCCGAATTGTTGTTGTTCCCGTGACTACCCCAACTCAGGTTTGGGTGTTGACACCATATTGGGTTGTAGGAGTTAGAATAAGGGTTGTTGTTGCTGCGATTGTAGTTCCCCACATAGTTGGCAAATTCTGGATTGTCAGGGAAATCTTTGAGGTGGTGATTGCCATCGCATCTTAGGCATGAGCTTGCTGCCTTAACTTCCTTCACTTTGTTGGAACGCTGGAGATTCCTTTAGCAAGTCTGTGATGTTGACCAACTAATTCAGTACTGAGTTGTCAACTTCACTCTCCTTGGCAGCTTGAGTTCTCCTCCCCGTTCCAAGCCTTGTTGTTGGGAACTGATAATCGTTGTTGGCTACCTTGTCGAGGATGTCAAATGCTTCTTCCGGTGACTTGTCCAACAATGTCCTATTTGCTGCAGCATCGATCAACATCCTTGTGGGCGCATTGACACCATTATAGAACATAACCACCTGGGTCCACTCATGATACCCATGGTTAGAGCATTTCCTGAACAATCCTTTAAAATCGATCCCAATATTCATACATAGATTCGTCATCAGACTGATGAAAGGAAGCAATATCATTCCTCAACTGGGTGTTCATCACTGGCGGACTATGCCATAGCAAAAAGTTCTTGCATAAATCGGTCCAACTTTTAATTGATCCGGATGGCACTTCATTTAGCCATGCTTTAGCACGATCTCTTAGTGAATACGGAAACAACTTTAATTTCAACACATCCTCGTGCACCCCTTGTTGTCTGAAAGAATCACAAACACCCAAGAAAACACGGATATGTTCTCTAGCATCTTCATGAGGCGAGACACCATACTGCCCAATGTTGCTCAACATGTTGAACATGACGGGTTTAAGTTCGAACTGGGCTGCCTGAATTTCTAGAGCTACAATTCTGGGATAAAGATCATCCAAACTAGGAGCCAAATGATCCCTAATGGTTCGTGGTCGAACCTCCGCTCCATGGCCATTTGCCATAGCATCTGCATTAACAGGCGTTGGATCCATGACTCTAGCTTCTACTTGCTCGCGTCTTCTTAAGCAAAATAAACGATCAACTTCTGGAACAATGGGCTGAATAGGTCCTCTTGGTCTTCTTCTGGTCATAAACTAGAAGGTTACCTAAAAAGAAAAGTAAAACAACAAAACAAGTGAATATTTACAACGTGGAAATAGAAAGCAAAATGAAAATAAAAATTGTGGACAACCAATTGCCAATCCCCGGCAACGGCGCCAAAAACTTGTTTGCGTTCGTGCAGTACTATAAATGATACGCTAATTGTGGAAGTATACACGTCGAACAAGTAATAAAGTGATGAGTGAGTATCGTCTCCACATGGATTGGAGTTGAACACAGTTTCGTTTCCAAATTGCTATAGTAACCAAATTGTAATGTGAGTATGCTGAGGCATAATGAATGAATGAAGAATGTTGTAGCAAAACAAGTAAACAACTAAGAGATAATCAATTAATAGATAGGTACTCTCTCGGATACGAAGCTCTCTACGGAATGGAGGGCTAGCTTCTGAAGGATAACCCTCTACAACCTCTTAACACTGCTAAAGAATCCTAGTTCTCTCCACTATGCTCGTCGGAATTTACTATGGCTGCTTCTAAACTATCTCTACCAAGAAGGCTGGGGGACTAAAAAGCTACAGCAGTACCTCTCGACTTAACTCCAAACACTTTACTCTCCTAATCTCTATCCTTCTTAGCCGTTTAAACCCATCACTTATCTTTAAAGTAGGTTGGAGTCCTTCCCCTTGGTGGTTACTCCATTGTTTATGGGGATCTAAGGCTAGCTCTCTCGTTCACTCCTCCAAGCTAATGCTAAAGCAATGACCTTCTCTCGAAGGTTATCACGCACTACTCTAACTGTCACTATTAGCTCAGGCTTTCTCCCTTGATCACCACCCCCATCTATACCTAGGGAACAACCATCACTCGAAGGCATCTTAAGGAATGGCCTGTCTCTCGAGGCACTAACATCCATAATCTCTTACAACCCTAGGCTATTCCTAAAGAAAGGCCAACTCTCGAAGGCGCTTAAGGTAGGGCCTAACTCTCAAGGCACTGACAACCCTAAGCTCTTACAACGTTAGGAAATTAAGCACACCATAAACAAAGCAAAGATCAAGAGAGAACAGTAAACATTAACATGCAATTAAGAAAATAAACATAGTATCATCCAACAAAACCCGAGCCATCTAAAAAGTTCATGGTTGGGAAATAATCAAACGTATCATCGTCATATAGCCCTCCAAATAAATAAATGCTATAGAAGAAAGGAAAGATAAACTCCCAGTTCGCTGGTGGACTGCCATGACCGCCTTAGGCTTACCGCCTCAGAAGAGGACGACGAGGCCACGCCTCGAACTTCCCGATGAAGGACACCAAGTCTGGTCAACGTTGAAGTGCTCTTCCCCTCTTATTGTGCTTCCTCTTGCACACTTTCCTTTCTCTCCTCACCTTCGCCTCTCGTTTTCTTTGAAGAGATGAAGCCTTTATATAGTGGGGGATATTCTAGGGTTTTGGTGCCTTGGTATCTCCTTGGGGATCCCAAAGAATATTCTTTGACAAGATTTGTCCATCAGGGGACAAAGAGGACGGTCTGCAACTGAGGCACAACGGCTGCATAAAGCTGCTGACAGTGTCAGGCATCATTCTCTGCACTTCACGTGCTTGTACTTTTGTGTGCCAGCTAGCCTCCTTTCTCCTCCTTTACTATAGCATTTTGTTCCTCGCTTCTTCTCTCGCATTCTGCTCTATCATCCTACACACTAACAACCAAAAACTACCTTTCACGCAACACCAACTCCACATGAGTAATAAATTAAAAAACACCCATAATATACGAAAAATACAACCTACATGCAATGTAATGCACTTGAAAACATGCAATTGCTATAGCAAATAGGCATAAATATAGGGGTAATAGCATAGCTATCAGCAAGTAGTTAAAACGGATAAGGGGCATCCTTGAAGGTTTCCAAACGTTACGGTTTAGTCCCTAATGCTTGTATGCTTCCTAAATGAGTTTATATGTATCCTTTGTGATGGTATTGCCTCGTGTGCATAGAACTTGACTAATAACTACTTGGTAAGGCTAAGTTACCTTTATGCCTCTACTCAGTTCGTATATGTGTTTGTTTTTTCGCTGTTTGCCTTCACACATATGATTAAATGTGACATTTAGACAAGATTAATTAAATAAAAATAAAATGAAAATAAATAGGGTTGCTAATCGGAGTGAGGTCTTAGCAGGTTTCGCTTTGGTTTCCCCGTGTAACCCTTTCGGTTCGGTCTGCTGGCTAGGCCGGGACGAGGGGGTTACAGTATCCCCGAAACCATCAAGATTTTGTTGATGGGTTTTCCGTATTGCATTAAGGTGAAAATTGGTAGGCTTAATGAGATGTCGAGTTTTTTTGATAATAGGGATAAGGAGGAGAAGTTTGTGGACATTTGGTCGGAGTCAGACCCGGGGAATGTTGAGGTCAGAGCAGAGGTGGCAGACGAGGGGGGTTTTCCTCCGGCCGGGACGAGGGTGGACATTGAGGGGGGAGGCGAACCGTTGCGATCTCAGAAGGCTCTGGGATCTTCTAACGAGGGTTTAAATGACGACATTGATGGTCATAATGCCAAGGACGAGGTCATTGGGAATGTTAGCCATGAAGAGAAGCTCAATAAGTATAATCGTTTTCAACCTCAGGAAAATCTCGAGACACATAATAATGCTAATATAGAAACCGAAGGTTTGGGCTGCTTTTTCCAGCGCGAGAGTGATGGGCCTGGTTCAAATAAAGAAGATGTCCTTGATGGGGCTCAAGTAGATTCTAATGTACTAGGCCTGGGTTTAGATGAGTCAGTTGAGCTGAACACCAATCAAAACATAAATATTATCTCTTATACAGATCGTGAGTTGTCGTCTGATCATAGTAGAAAATCATCGCCAAAGAACCCTTTGAGAGTCTCTATTGATATAGTGCTTGACAGCTTTGAAGGTTTAGATCTTATTCTCTCGGGAAATATCTCTTCCTTCTCAATTTGTCTTCAGCAAAACCCCCAGGTAAACCTAACCTTCCATGCCCCTAATGGTTTGTTCCGTGCGAGTTCAAGAAGAAGATTTCGACATCTGGTTAGAGAATCTCTAGAAGAGGGCTCTATGAGCTCGCGTAAGAGATCCCTCCCAGAAGAAGGTGACTCTGTTGTCGGTCTCGAGGCAAAATCAGTATGGGAAATTAGTAATTTGTTGGAATTCTCATTCAAAGGGGTAAAGAGAAAGTGATTAAGAGAGTGTGCAGTCTCGAGGAGGAGTTGCGTAAGGCATTATAGGAATTCTGGGTATTAATTTCCTATTAGATCATGGATTTTACTATAGTATCATGGAATGTCACGGGATTAAGGAGGCCAGAGAAGAAAAGAACTGTAAGAGGTCTCATTCGTAAGTTCAAGTCGACTTTTGTGTTCATACATGAAACAAAAATGGAAGTGATTAATGGGGGTGATGTTAGGAAGTCTTAGGGTTCGTCTAACAATGATTTTGTGTTCTCCCTTGCAAGTGGCTCGACGAGGGGTCTTCTGAGTATGTGGAATCCTGATCGTTTTTATGTAACCGAAAAATTCATTTTAAGTAGATTCATTGTTGTGATTGGGGTTTATAAGGATAACAACTTCAGATGTGGGTTAATTAATGTCTACAGTTCGTCTTGCGGTTCAGAAAAGGGTGCGTTTTTGGAAGATCTTCTAAATTTCATAAATGAGTGGCAAGTCCTCTGGTGTTTAGGCAGGGATTTCAACATGTTTCTTGCTCTCGAGGAAAAGGTCGATTTCTCGCTGAATAAATCCATAATTAACCTCTTCAGGCCCTTTGTATCAGATGTTGGTCTTTTGGATTTGCCTATGTTGGGAGGTAAGTTCACATGGGGGAATAACAGGGATCCTCCCACTTATGTAAGGCTAGATAGGTTCTTAATTTCAGTTTGTATAAGTCTGGTTTTTCCTAGCATTGCGAAGAAATTGGTCAACAAATCCATATATGATCATAATGACATTGTGCTTTTAACTGAGAAAATCAATTGGGGTCCTAAGCCTTTCAAATTCTTTAACTATTTGTTTGAGGAAGAAGGGTTTGAAGAGTCGGTTCTAGAGGCAATACGAAGGCAAAAACAAAGCATTCCTTCTGTGAAGATTGGTGGGTTAATGAAAGGAACCAAGGTCGCTATTAAAGCTTGGCATGGAAAGGCTGCTCTAAATTTGGGTAAAAAATCCCAATGCTGGAACAGGAGATTTCAGAAATAGAACTTCAGATGCAAGATGGGGTAGCGAATGCCACGCTTTGGGGTCACTTGCATCAACTTAAGGCCAGCCTATGGGATTTATATAGAAAAGAAGAGAATGAGTGCTTATAGAAATCGAGAATTCGTTGGCATCTTGAGGGGGATAAAAACACTCATTTCTTCAATATTTCAGCCTTAGAAAGGAGACGACTGAATTCTATTTATAGCTTCATGATGGGGGTCCCACTGTTTCTAACCCTTGCTCCCTTAAATCGGCTGTGTTGAATCACTTTAGGGATGCATATAACATCAATAAGTCCCTAGAGGTAGTTGAAATGAATTTAGATTTTAAGGTGCTAAGTGAAGAACAATCTCACTCTATATTAGGGAGTTTTTCAGAGGAAGAAGTTCAACTTGCCCTGTTCTCGGTGGATAGCAACCGGCCCCCTGGCCCGGATGGTTTCAACCTGGGTTTCGAAAAGAAGTTTTGGCACGAGTTGAAAGGCGATATGATGCAATTCTTTGATGACTTTTACCATGGGAGGGAGTGGGAAGCTGGCATTAACCACTCTTTCATCACCCTAATACCCAAAACTAAAAATCCTACCTCCCTTGAGGAATTCCGTCCAATTAGTTTGGTGGGGGCAATGTATAAGATACTTTCCAAGGTTCTAGCGTAGAGATTACGTTCAGTGATTTATCATCCTTTGGTTGAGTCTCAGTTCGCTTTTATTCCCGGTAGACAGATCCTAGACTGTTCTTTGGTGGCCAATAAGGTTATAGACGCTATGGTTAAACCTGGAAACAGTGTGATGGCCTTTAAAATTGATTTTCAGAAGGCCTATGATTCGTTTAGTTGGAACTTTTTGTTACAAGTCCTAAAGAAGTTTGGTTTTGGACAGAGATTGAGGGCTTGGATTCATAAGTGTATAACTACAGCTTCTATATCGGTTCTTGTCAACGGTTCCCCTACGGAAGCGTTTTCCATTTCGTGAGGATTGAGACAAGAGTATTCAATTTCTCCCCTTTTATTTAATTTGGTTGGCGAAGTTCTAAATCTGATGTTACTTAAAGCGGTCAATCTAGGGCTGTTTGAGGGGTGTAAGATTGGTAGTGTTGGTGAATCCGTAGAAATCTCTCACCTTCAGTTCACGGACGACCTACTGATTTTCTGTGGAGGTTCGAAGATGCAAGTTCGGAATATTAAGAGAGTGTTACGAGTTTTTGAATTAGCTTCAGGATTAACTCTAAACTTGAAGAAGAGTATGATTTTCGGCATTAATGTTTCGGAAGATTTGATGAGATGTTGAGCGGAGTCTGTTGGGTGCTTATATGGGAATTTACCGATGGAATACTTGGGCCTTCCCTTGGGAATGAGGTGTAATACTACTGCCTTATGGGAACCGGTTTTTAAGAAGTTTTCTTCCCGTTTTGCTGGCTGGAAAAACATATTTTTATCTCTTGCTAGCAGGCTCACGCTTATTAAGTTGGTACTATCTAGTCTCCCTGTTTACTTCCTGTCTCTCTTCAAAATGCCGATGGCAGTTGCTAATCGCCTTAATAGGATGATGTCTTCCTTTCTATGGGGTGAAGAAGCAGGGAAATCGAAGATCCATTGGGTCAAATGGTCTCAAATATGTCTTCCTAAAAAGTTAGGGGGTTAGGTGTGGCTAATCTTGACTTGCTCAATCGTGCCTTATTAAACAAGTGGTGTTGGAGGTATGGCAATGAACCTTCTAATCTCTGGAGGTGAGTTATTGATGCGAAAGTGTTTGGGGATTCACCAAATATTCTTCCCCGCCCTTCTTCTGCCAAACTCTCTTCTTGGGTGTGAAATGGGATTTCGAAATCTTATTTTAAAGAGGACGGTGTTGCCATTAAATTCTAATCCAATCTGGAAATTCAAGTGGGAGATGGCAAACACATTCTATTTTGGTCGGATGTTTGGATAGGTGATAGAACACTGAAGGATAGTTTTCTGCGTGTTTTTGCCTTGGCTGTTAACAAATCTGGATACATTGTTGATTTCGGTTGTAAGGTGGATTCATCTTGGGTGTGGGAGATCCATCTGCGTTGTCCTTTGTTTGAATGGGAAATTGGACAATGGAATGTATTTATCGAAATTTTGCACAACTTCAGGTCAAACAGTCTGGGTACTGATTGGGTTAGCTGGAAGGGTTCTGGGGATGGAGCATTTTCAGTTAATTCGCTGAGACTAATGCTTGCTAATGAGGAAAAAGGTCCCTCCATTTAGAAAAATGTAGTCTGGCTGGGTTTTGCTCCACCAAAATTCAAATGTTTCATTTGGGCTGTGACTTTGGGTCGTATTCCAGTAAAGGTAGAGCTATGTAAAAGGGGCATGCGTTCCCTGAATAATGATCTTTTCCCTCTTTGTAAAACTTACCCTGAATCGGTCTCCCACTTACTTTTTACTTGCAAAGGTGTCTGAAATATCTGGAGTAATTTTTTTGGTTGGTTGGGCGTTCAAGCAGCTTTCCCATCTGATCCGACGAGTTTTTTGGAAGCCTGGTGTGGCTGGTTTCTTCTAATGGCAGTTCGTGGTGCTCCTTCATCCCCTTCGCTATAATTTGGTATGTATGGTTATTTCAGAATGAGGTGGTTTACAAGGGTAAGGCAGTAGATTGGTTTCAACTTGAATTTCTAGTTAAATATAGGGTTGCTATTTGGATCAAGGCTAAGTATCGTGAAGGTGGTGTAGCGCTAGAGTTTCTGATTTCGGACCGTTCCCTGGCCTTGAAGCTGTCTAAGCAGGTTAAGTCTTTGCATTCCCCTCTGAAGTGGATACCCCCTCCGAGTGGTTTCCTTAAAATGAATGTCGATGGTGCCTTATCTAGGGCATGCTCTAGAGGAGGGATTGGAGGCTTGTTGAGGGATGGTAGAGGTAACATTCTCCTGGTTTTTTCGAAGCCTTGTAGAAACTGTCATGCTGCCTTGCTAGAGCTTGTTACTGTCAAAATTGGGATTGATAGGTTTTCGGAGTCAAGGTGGGCAAGTGGTTTTTGTCTTATTGTGGAGACAGATTGCAGGTTGGCCTATCAGTGGATTGGGGGTTCATTGGAGTCTCTGTCTGCTTACTCAATTGTTGTCCAAGCGATTAAGAGGCTGGTTTTGGAGAAAGGAATTATCGTTCGATGCATCCCCCGTGCGATCAATGTGGAGGCTGATAGCCTCGCAAAGAAAGGGATTGGGTAGCTCGCGTCGGGTCTTTAGTTTCTATAAAGTTCTGTAGACTATTATTTTTTTGTTGTATCCTGATGTTTTATGGGACTCCTTTGTCTGATCTTTGATTTAAATCATTAATAATATTTTAGTATTGGGCACTCTTTTCCCCCTTTAATAGGAATGGGGTTTTTAACGAGGCCCCTCTATTTTTCAAAAAAAAATCAACTAAACAACTAAAAAAATTATGGATAAAAACAAACACAAATGTCAACGATGAAGGATAGACATTATCAACAATGGCATAAAAATACATATAGCAATGATGACAAATGGACAAACTAAGTTTACCATAACTCCATTGTAATATATCTTTGGGGATTGCAAGCACCTATTAATATGAGAGAACCACTCCGAATGTCCAAATCATGGAAAAATCAACAAAAGAGTCAAATAAACGTCAAATCAAACCCTAAAAAAGAGAGAAATATGTCACATGAGCAGAACATATATATTATTTTCATTAAAAAAGAGGAGTTATCAACCAATAACACAAAAAACTCAAATATGCATAAACAAAGAATTAAAGAGATGGAAAAAGAAAGAAAAGAATATCAATCACTTGCTTAGGACTTTGTTTGATAAGAAGGAAAGAAAAGAGGAATGATGAAAAATTAGTTAATTAAATAATTAGTTCCTTACTAAAAAGAGGAATGATGGATCTAAACTATTTGATTAACTAATTTTTTATCCCTCTTTTCCAACCTTCATATCAAGCAAGACTAAAAAGTCGGCAACATCATCTTTCTAAGTTAACAGAGAAAATAAACTAAAAAGAAAATCTAAGAAACATTACATTATTTTTATTTTATTTTTCACCGTCAGTGTATAGGATAATAATTCGTAAACTAAATATATTTTAATTATAAATGAGCAAACAAATGTGGTAAAACTATTTGCTAAATGATCTAGCCTCTCGTTAGTTTTGCTAAAAAAGTCTCTAAATATGAACATTTCTCTTGAATTATAAATGCTTTAGGGACTCGGGTTAAATTGGGCCTTAATAAAAAAAATGTCCAAAATATATAACTTTTTAAATTTTAAGTGTTTATTTTTTAAACAAATAGGTGTTTAATATTTTCTTTCGTTAATTTTATGTGATTGTTCATTAACGACCGTTAAAAAATCGTTATCCAATATAAAACATGACACGTGATCTTTTTTTCCTCAATGAAAACTGAAAATATTTTTTTAAAAAATAACTCAAAATAGTCCAAATCCATAACCCAAAATCCTTAAAATTATCGTTACTGATGCCGGTGATAGTGTTGTCAGATCCCACCATTGTCTTTGACAAACGCCACCGTCCATTTCCCCCAACTGCCCATCGTTGATAACCGGCGGGAAGCGTGTTAATCAGTGTTTCAAGACCAAGAAAATATATTATTATCTTTATTTGCATCCAACAATCTTACAATAGATATGCTTTATCCATAATTAATCTTCTTTAAGATTCTTTCGACTTATGTCCATTCATAGATAAAAACACATATTTAAGTGCTCGGTCATTAGATCGAGACAAAACCACATTTCAAGATTCTTTTTCTCAAATACTTTTATAACACCCCAAATTTGGGCTTAGAAGTTTAGGGTCTGAACCGGATCGGTCTGGAAATCGGTTCGAATCTAAAAGGGAGTTTTAGGGAACACCTAGTTCGGGATGCTTTAAAATATAGAAAAATATCTAAAAATCATCTTTTAATATATAAAGGTGATTGGTGAAATCAATTTTACAAAATGAAGTTTGTAAATACTACATTTCGGTGTAGTGACCAAATCGCAGTTTTTGCAAAGTTTAGTAGTGATTGTTTTGTAAAGGATTGAAACTTTGAATCTTTAAGGAGCTAATTTACCCAAAATATTTTCTCCAGATTTTTCCTTAATTTGGGTTATTTAATTAATGATTTGATTAAATAAACGAAAGAGGTTTAACTACTTTTGACTTTCATAACTACTTTTCTAAAATTTTCTCTCATTTCATTTTCTCTCAAATTCCTTTCAACCAAACACTTTTTTCTCCAGCAAATTTACTTTGATTTTACACTTCATTTGATGAGATTTCAATTCCTCTTTGATTCCTAATCAATCTTGCATCAAATCTATTTGTTTTCTACATTGAATTTTCATGGAAACTTGCCCAAATCAAGGAGAAATCACCATTTAGAGGTAAGCTTGTTCTTCTCCTCTAAATACTCGGTTCTTTACTAAAATTCCCAAGTTGTCAATCCTTTATTAAAGTTTTATGAATGGTTTTAATGTTAGAAACAAGATTTTGGCTTAAAACTCAAGATTTTGGAAGAGATCTTGAGGAATTTCGTGGATCTTGGTTATGCTCTGTTTTGAGGTTGTTTTCTAATGTATTTTGAATGTTAATTGATGCTACAAATGAGGTTTTATCAATCAAATTTCGAATAGGTTTGTTTTCCTAAGTTTTGATTGCTAGAATGGTGGTTTTTGGGGTGGTTTTGGTGATCTGCTGTTGCTGGAGGTATAAGGTCATGTTTATGTTGCTTTTTGATGTTAATTGATGTTTATAAAAGGTTAGAATTGATAGATCTTGGTTGGGCTTTGTTTTGGGAGAGTTTGGAGGTGATTTCGGTTGTTTTTGGTGGCCGAAATGAGGTTCTTGAGTAGAGCAGCGAGTTTAGGTTGTATTGCTGGTGATTTTAATGCATGGTGATGCATTAATCCTCTGTTGTTATGTGTTAAAAACAGGGGAGAATGATCCGGAAGCAATAGAGGTGGCGTTGGAAGTTTCGGACGCTTGGGAGGCTTGTCGGCTAGCATAGTTTTGTGTATCGGTGAGTGAGATCGTGTTTTCCAGCTTTGGAATGATTTGAAAAGAGGTTTGGGAACTTAAATTTAGGCTTGAAACACAGGTTTAAGTTTGGAAGTAAGTAAAGTGGAATTCCCTCTCAATTGTGCTACTATTGTTTTGAAAACTATCAAAATAGGTTTTGATGTGATTGATTTGACAATGTGGTTTAAGTTGTTGTTTGTGCATGGTTTTTAAGCATGTGAGTTGGTTGTCAAACTTGGTTTGAGGAAAGATGCATGAAATTGATATTCCTTGTGAGTTTGAGTTGTCATTTTGTGTCTCAAATGCTTGTTCGGCTTTTTGGCTTCGAAGGTGTTGCATGCTTTAAAAACAGCGAATGTGTTGATGTTTAACATGATATATATTGGCATAGATGATGTAAAGATTACCGGATATATTGATCGATCAATAGGATGTAGAGTGCACTATAAACTAAAATTCGTACGTGCTCTTGGGTGTCGTCCCAAAGAGAGAGACCAATGATGGGATTTTCATTGGAGTAGGACTTGGTGAGAGACCAAGCTTTTTGGCAACAAGAGTTATTGCCATGAGACCAATGATGGGATTTTCATTGGAGTAGGACTTGGTGAGAGACCAAGCTTTTTGGCAACAAGAGTTATTTCCATGTGAAATCGATGAGGGGCATTCCATCGTAGTAGGACTTGGTGAAATATCCAAGCTTAGTGGCGAGGGTAGATACCGCCATGAGAGCCGGTGGCGAGATCCCACCGGGGTAGGACTTGACCTCGAGTCAAGCTGTCCGCATATCCGTGTACAATAGAGTATGAAAAATGCCAATATATGAGAATGAAACGGGTCACATGTACCAATGCTTGAGATGTTGTATGTAATGAGAAATGCATATGAGATAACAATTTTATGAAATGCTTTTGTGCATCAAGCATATGTGACCTTGCCATGAGATTTGCATAGGTTGTATGCATGTGTTAGCTAGATGGTACATGTGGTTTCCAAAATGGAGATTTGCTTATGCAAATGAGGTTTTGAGTTTATAAAATGCTTTTGAGTAACAAGCATGTGTGGCTTTGCCATGAGTTTTGCATCGGTTGAATGCATGAGTTAGATAGAAGGAACATATGGTTTCCAAAAGGTATTTTACTTTGATACGATCATCAAGCATGAGAAGAGTATAGTGTGAAGTGGAAGTGATTTCCAAGGAAACTGGTTTAAACTTTGCATGAAGTGGTTGTGCATGGAAAGGTTTAAATGATAGTAATTGCAAGGGTGTTGTTTTGGGGTGAGTTGTTTAGTGTATCAAAGTTAATGTTGGTCTTCTTGTTGAGCAATGCACGATTTAAAGCAATGGTGTTTCAAAGGAGTTTTTCAATCAACGCTTTGGTTTATTGGATTGTGATTACATTTTAAGAAGGTTTTATGACTCGCTGCATTGATGGTGTTTTGGTTTTGAGCATTCCTCACTAAGCATTATGTGCTTACGCTCCTTTTTTGTCCACCAATGCAGATAATTGAAGTTGGGACTGCAAGAAGCAAGGTATTCAAGAAGAGCTCCACTTGAGAAGTATGTTTTGGGTTATAGATATAGAAAATAAAGGCAATGGGGGGAGAGTCTTTTATGTTGTTGTGTAATGAGTTTGTGTATGTTGACCATGTTCGGTTTACGGTTTGAACCTTGTTGATGATCGCTTTGCAATATTTGGATCTTCTTTTTCATATTTGATATAGCTATGTTCTTTGTTTAAAAGCAAGATCATGTGTTGGATGTGATGAATGAGTAGAAGTGTTTGATGCTTGTATTGTACTGTATCTAGCCTTTGATGTAATTTGATAGTTATAATGCTTATCATGTTGATGACATGTTATGGAATGGTTTCAATTATGTTTGATGGTGTTTTGAAGTGAAAAACCAGATTTTTCTGCTGTTTCTGGGCAGGGTGTATCGAAACACCCTTGGTTGTTTCGAAACGGGTGCTTGAAATGGCTTGGGCGTTTCGGAACGGCCAGAAGTGTTTCGAAACACTTTTGCTACTGGAAGTGTCTGTTTCGGAACAAGGTTCGGAACATACCCGCATACCGAAACGGTCAACACCGTTTCGATACAGGCGTCCGACATGGGTGTTTCGAAACGGTTGTCAGTGTTTCGAAACGGGTGACCGTTTGGACACAGTTTTGAATTGCTTGAAGTCTGCATGCTTTACATTTTAGTCCTGAATTTTGTAATCGCAATTGCTTGAGCTTGAGATGTCTTTTTAAGCTGAAATTTGGCAGAGAGGCTTGTAATATGATTAATTGAGGTTTGGAAAATCTAAAATCTTGGAAGTCCCTTTATTTTCCAAAATTTACATTTTGGTCCCTAAAAGTGTATCTCTTGCAATTGGGTCCTTAAATGTTTTCCGATCGCTGTGTTTTTCTCTTCCAAGGTTCTTGGGCTTTCACATAGATTTAATGTGCATCTAGAGAAGGTAAAATAAAAAAGGGTCGTTAATCAAGGTTGACTTTCGGGTTAACTTTGGTTTTCCCCGTGTGATCTTCATAGTTCGGGTCTAGCGTCTAGGCCGGACTAAGGGGGTTACAAATTTCATTAAATACTTTGAAATCTCTTCATGAGTTTTCAATTTGAAGCTCTTTAGGAATTCTAATAATATCATGAATCTTGATCTAAACTCCTTTATAAAAATACATAAGGAAATATGATCATTCTTACAATATTTCCTCAATCAGTACTCGCTAAGGCGATTATACCAAATGAATCAAAATATTCAATCAAACATGTCTAAATAAATTCCTTAGAAATTTTCAAATGCTTCTATCATTTTAAATCCTTAAAGGATAATTATGGATCCACAAAATAATTAGACGCATATAATGTAACGCCCCGGTTTTGGGCTTAGAAGTTCTGGGCGTTGACCGGTTTGGTCAAAGTGTTGTTCGAATCTAAAGAGGTGAAATTAGGAAAGCCTAGTTTGGGTTGCATTAAAAATATGGAAAAATGTTCTAAAATCATCTTTTAATATAATTAAGTGAACTGTGAAATCAATTTTGAAAAATGGGTTTTGGAAGTATGACATTTTGGCTAGTGACAAAAATGTAAACTTTGAAAGTTTGGTGACTGTTTTATAAAGAGTTGAAACTTTGAATCCTTAAGGAGCTATTAATCCAAAGATGATTTCTCCAGATTTTTCTAAGATATTTTAAGTCTAAAATCTGATTTTAAAGGTCATTAAAATTGGAGGGAAGCCATTTTGGCTATTTTTGGATTTTGTAACCAACTTTGCTAAACTTTCTTTCTCTCATTTTCTCTCAAACCAAACACTACTTTTCCAGAGAATTGGATCTGATTTCTTCACCTAAATCCCTCCATTCAACTCTCATTTGATTCCAAATCATTGTATCTTCAAATCTCTTCAATTGCTAAGTGTTTCAACAAGGATTTTCATTCCAAAAAGTGGAGAAACACAAGTTTGGAGGTAAGAACGTCCTTCTCCTCTAAACTATCAGTTCTTTACTGAAATTCCCAAGTTATCAACTCTTAATTGATGTTTAATTAAAGGCTTTTGAGTTTGGAATTGTATCTTGGCTTATAATGCAAGATTTGATGGTTTTCATGATTTTTCGTTAGATCTGATTGATCTGTGATTTGAGATGTGTTTTTGATGTTAAATGAACTCTAAATTGATAAGGAAATGAGTTTTGATTAATGCAATCCCGGATAGGTTGAGTTTCCTAAGTTTAGCTTATGTTTCTTGGATGTTTTTGTGGTGATCTTGTGGATCTGTTGTTGCTGGAGGTATAAGGATGTTTGTAGGTTGTTTTTAGATGTTTTATGGTGTTGATGGATGTAGGGTTTTGCTGGTTTATGGCTAGGCTTTGTTGGGAGGTGGTTTTGGTGCAATTTCGGTTGTGTTTGGTGGCCGAAATTGGAGTGGGAATGAGAGCAGCGAGTTTGAGTGCTTTCATTGAAGCTTTTGATGCTTGATGATGCATTAAACCTCTGCTTTAATGTGTTTAATCAGGGGAGGCATCTTTGGATCCAAGAGTTGTTGATTCGGAAGTTTGATTTCGTGCTTCGGCAAGTGGCGAAGTGGAATCGGTGAGTGAAATTGGGTTTTCGGCTTTGAAACCAATGTCTTGGGAGCTTAGTTTAAGTCTAAACAGCTTTGCTAAGCTCGAGCGTAAGTTTTCGGAATTTCTCTCTAGTGGTGGCCATGATTTTGTTGTAATGCAAAATGATTAATTGCATGTTTTACATACTGTTTTGGAAGCATGTTTTAGCATGGTTTTTGCTGATGATGTAAGCCATATGTTGAAGGTAACTCTAGGTAGGAGTTCCTTGCTTTTGTACATTGAAATGATGTGGTTTAATGCTTTTAAATGCATGATGAATATGGCTTGGTTTTATGCTTTAAAACAGTGATGTAAGTGATGAAAATGATGTATATTGGCAAGTGAGGTTTTAAAATGTTAAGGTCACTAAGGTGGTTAAAAGTCCTTGAGTGAGCCTTGTTACTTATGAACATCAAGGTGGTTAAAAGTCCTTGGATGGTTCATGTTGTGGACACTAAGGTGGTTAAAAGTCCTTAGGTGATCCTTTTCCATGGTGGTTAAAAGTCCATGGGGCCAAGGTGTTTAAAAGTCCTTGGGGCCAAGGTGTTTAAAAGTCCTTGGGGTGATTCAAGCTATGGACACAAAGGTGGTTAAAAGTCCTTGTGTGGTCCTTATTCATGGTGTTTAAAAGTCCATGGCCAAGGTGTTTAAAAGTCCTTGGGACCAAGGTGTTTAAAAGTCCTTGGGAAGTTGATGAACTTGTTTTAAGAAATGAAATGTATCACTTGAGCCAATATGACATGTTAAGTATATTATGAAGCATGAGATGCTTGTTTTTAATGTTTATGTTGAAGCATGAAATTGCTTGTTTTAAGTAAGGTTTTTAGCATGAGCAAATGTGGATTTGAAGCATGTTTTGTAAATGTTTTAAGTTGCATTATTGGATGGTTTTTAAGAGCATTCCTCACTAAGCTTTTGCTTACGCTCTCTTCGTTTTCCTTAATTCAATAATGCAGAGCATTAGAGACCTTTTGAGGGCAGCAAGAAGGACAAGAATTCAAGTGCAAGTAAAGCTCAATGTATGGAAGGTTTTTGTTAAACATTTAGCTTTTGGGTGATTTGGCAATGGGGAAACAATGTGTATGTTTTGGGAGATGTTTTGTACTCCCTAAGTATGTTGAATGTTGTTGAGGATGCTTGTTTTGGTGTTGGATCTTTAAATGCTTGTTTTGGAAATTTATGCTTGAATGGCTTACTTGTGTAGGAAGCATGCCTATAGATTTGGGGCTTTTTGCTTATGATATTGTTTTGCTGAATTGAGGATGCTTATATGTCCCTTATATGTTGAATTGCATGTTGGCAAAGTTTGGTGGCATTTGGAGCATGTTTGGTTGTGTAATTGCATGTTTAAAGTTGAGTTTTGGAGCAATCTGGGCAGGGTGTTTCGGAACAGCACCTACCGTTTCGGAACGGGTGCCTTAATCGTGCCCAGGCGTCCGAAACGGGAGGGGCCGTTCCGAAACGGAAAGGCCACTGCCAGACCCCCGTTTCGGTACGCGTTGCGGAACGGCCCCGAGTTTCGAAACGGGCTATGCCTGTTTCGGAACGGGTGACCGTTGGGGGCTGACATTGGCAGTTATATGTTTTGGAATGTTTGCGTTTTGGTCCTAAAACTTGTTTTTGCAATTGTATGAGTTTGGGAAGTTCTTTTGAGCTGAAATTTCACAGAGAAGTATGAAACATGATTAATTTCAAGTTGGTAACTTCAATTTGGGTTAAGTCCTTATAATTATCAGAATTTACAATTTGGTCCCTAAAGTTGTATCTTGTTCAATTGGGTCCCTGTTTGATCTCTGATGTTTGTGATCTTTTGGTATGATGTTTGTGTGATCACAATTAGGTCTAAAGTGCATCTAGACAAGTTTAAAAAGAAAAAAAAAGGTCGTTAATCAAAGTTGACTTTCGGGTTGACTTTGGTTTTCCCCGTGTGACTTTCTTAATTCGGGTCAACCGTCTAGGCCGGGTTAAGGGGGTTACATTTGGTGGTATCAGAGCTGAGTTCTCGAGTAATTGGGAATGTTTGTATGCATGATTGAAGTATGTATGCTATGAATGCTTGTTGTTTGAAAGCATGTTCAGTGGTTTGAAATGTTGATGCAGTTGAGTTGTATGCTCTGATGTTGCATGTTGAGGGTACCCATTGCCAAACAAAAGCTAAAGTAATGATGTTGATTTTGAATGAAAATTGAGCTTGAATACTTGAATTGCTTACCTTGCTGGGCCTGACTTGTTTAATTTACATTTTTGTTGCATGGTAAAAGTATGGCACCACGTAGAGAGTTAAGAGGTAATGCGAGAGCTACGGCTCCTAACGAGAATGAGAATGAAGAGCACACTGGTAGTGCTGTGTTACCCCCTCCTCCGCCTGGTGGTGGTGCTGGAGGTGCGAGAGCTGAAGCTGCAGCTGGTGCTGGTGCTGGAGCTGCTGGACCAGAGGTTGGTCAGGGGCAAGCTATGCCTGATATGTCTGTTTTGGTACAAGCTTTTGCGGGTGCTTTTCGAGCAGCAGTAGCTGGAGCTCAGGGAGCTGGGCATCAGGGAGATGCTGGAGTCAGATTGCCTTTGGAGCGTCTGCGCAGTCTTGGAGGGACTGAGTTTAGAGGTTTGTCAGCTGAGAGTTCTGAGGCTTGGCTGGAAAGTACCAAGCGTATCTTGGGTCAGATGAGTTGCACGGATGTGCAAAAGCTGGGCTGTGTTGTGTCCTTGCTGCAGGACGATGCTTATACATGGTGGACGACTACCATTTCTGGAATGGCTGAAGCTGATGTTACCTGGACATTCTTTCAGAATGTGTTTAAAAGAAGATATCTGGGAGTGAGATATCTGGATGAGAAAAAGCGGGAATTCATGTCTCTTACCCAAGGGAGCATGAGTGTAGCTGAGTACGAGGTACAGTTTGTACGGCTCAGTCAGTATGCACCGGAGCTGATACCTGATGAGAGGGCTAGGTGCGAGAGGTTTCGTTACGGTCTTGTGACGGATGTTAAGATGTATGTGCTGGCCACTGAATATGATGATTTTGATGTTTTGGTGGGCCGAGCCAAAGACATTGAGATGAATCTGGGTTTGTCTGCTAGAGGTGCTGGAGCAAGTGCTGGGAAGAGGTCAGCTGAGTTTAGTTCCGGTGGTGGACGGAACAAGAGGGGACGAGATCAGAAGTATCAGTCCTCAGCCAGGAGAGGTGGTGGTGTGCCTGCTAGGGGTGGCGGTGCTAGAGCTGATCCTAGTGCTTGTTGGATCTGTGGTTCCCGTGGTCACTTGAAGCGTGACTGTCCTCGTGCTGAGAGAGTGGCACAAGCTCCTGTTGCAACAGCTGGTAATGCTGGGAATGGGTGCTGGAATTGTGGTTCTGCGGACCACTTGAGGCGAGATTGTCCGAGGATGGCTGGTGAGCAGGTGCGTGCTCCTGTTGTTGCTGCACCACAGAGAGGTCGTGGGCGCGGCCGTGGTAATTTCCAGAAGAGAGAGGAAGGTGGCCGAGGGGTAGCTCATGTTGTAGCTATTCAGCCTGAAGGTGGAGGCCAAGCGAGGGTGTATGCTCGGAGAGAGGGCAGGAATGATGCAGATGTGATTGCAGGTACCTTTACTTTGCAGTCCTTGTCATTGCTTTCTTTGATTGATTCTGGATCTACGCATTCATATATTCTTCGTGAGCATGCTGAATTGCTTGGTTTGCCTGTTGAGTCTTTGGATGTTGGTGTTCGGCTCACTAGTTCTTTTGGTGAGACTGTTGTGACTCGAAAGTTGTATAGAAGGTGCCCTTTGGTTGTTCAAGAGCATGTCTTTCATGTTGATCTTATGGAGTTGCCCTTCTATGGTTTTGATGTGATCCTTGGTATGGATTGGCTTGCTGAGCATCGTGCTGTTGTGGATTGTGAGAATAAGCGTGTTTCGCTTAAGCTTGCGGATGATTATGAAGTTGTGGTGGTTGGTGAGAATGTGAAGTTTCTTGCCAATGTGGTATCTTCTTTGGAGGCGAGCAGGATGCTGAGGCAAGGTTGCGAAGCCTATCTAGCTTTTGTGATGAATCCTAGCTCTAAGGAGTTGAGGGTGCAAGATATGTAACCCCCTTAACCCGGCCTAGACGGTTGACCCGAATTAAGAAAGTCACACGGGGAAAACCAAAGTCAACCCGAAAGTCAACCTTGATTAACGACCCTTTTTTTTCTTTTTAATCTTATCTAGATGCACATTAGACCTAGTTGTGATCACGCAAACACCATACCAAAAGATCACAAACATCAGAGATCAAACAGGGACCCAATTGAACAAGATACAACATTAGGGACCAAATTGTAAATTCTGACAATTATAAGGACTTAACCCAATTTGAAGTTACCAACTTGAAATTAATCATGTTTCATGCTTCTCTGCAAAATTTCAGCTCAAAAGAATTTCCCAAACTCATACAATTGCACAAACAAGTTTCAGGACCAAAACGCAAACATTTCAAAACATATAACTGCCAATGTCAGCCCCCAACGGTCACCCGTTCCGAAACAGGCATAGCCCGTTTCGAAACGCGGGGCCGTTCCGAAACAGGCATAGCCCGTTTCGAAACGGGGGTCTGGCAGTGGCCTTTCCGTTTCGGAACGGCCCCTCCCGTTTCGGACGCCTGGGCACGATTAAGGCACCCGTTCCGAAACGGTAGGTTCTGTTCCGAAACACCCTGCCCAGATTGACTAAAAATGCATGCTTAAACATGCAATTGACCAACCAATCATGCTCCAAATGTCACCAAACTTTACCAGCATGCAATTCAACATATATATAACATATTAGCCTCACCAATTCAACCAATCATCATCATATGCAAAAAGCCCCAATTCTATTAGCATGCTTCCTACACAAGCTAGTTATTCGAGCACCAAACTTACAAAACAAGCATATAAGGATCCAATCCAAAGACCAACAATCTTAACATCAAGAAACATACTTAGGGAGTACAAAACACCTCCCAAAACATACACAATGTTTCCCCATTGCCAAATCACCCAAAAGCTAAAATGTTTAACAAAAACCTTCCATACATTGAGCTTTACTTGCACTTGAATTCTTGCCCTTCTTGCTGCCCTCAAAAGGTCTCTAATGCTCTGCATTATTGAATTAAGGAAAACGAAGAGAGCGTAAGCAAAAGCTTAGTGAGGAATGCTCTTAAAAACCATCCAATAATGCAACTTAAAACATTTACAAAACATGCTTCAAATCCACATTTGCTCATGCTAAAAACCTTACTTAAAACAAGCAATTTCATGCTTCAACATAAACATTAAAAACAAGCATCTCATGCTTCATAATATACTTAACATGTCATATTGGCTCAAGTGATACATTTCATTTCTTAAAACAAGTTCATCAACTTCCCAAGGACTTTTAAACACCTTGGCCATGGACTTTTAAACACCATGAAATGTAACACATCAAGGACTTTTAAACACCTTGATCCCAAGGACTTTTAAACACCTTGGCCATGGACTTTTAAACACCATGAATTAGATCACCTCAAGGACTTTTAAACACCTTGAGCCCAAGGACTTTTAAACACCTTGGCCTATGGACTTTTAAACACCATAGAAAAGGATCACCTAAGGACTTTTAACCACCTTAGTGTCCACAACATGAACCATCCAAGGACTTTTAACCACCTTGATGTTCATAAGTAACAAGGCTCACTCAAGGACTTTTAACCACCTTAGTGACCTTAACATTTTAAAACCTCACTTGCCAATATACATCTTTTTCATCACTTACATCACTGTTTTAAAGCATAAAACCAAGCCATATTCATCATGCATTTAAAAGCATTAAACCACATCATTTCCATGTACAAAAGCAAGGAACTCCTACCTAGAGTTACCTTCAACATATGGCTTACATCATCAGCAAAAACCATGCTAAAACATGCTTCCAAAATAGTATGTAAAACATGCAAATAATCATTTTGCATCACAATAAAATCATGGCCCCACTAGAGAGAAATTCCGAAAACTTACGCTCGAGCTTAGCAAAGTTGTTTAGACTTAAACTAAGCTCCCAAGACATTGGTTTCAAAGCCGAAAACCCAATTTCACTCACCGATTCCACTTCGCCTCTTGCCGAAGCACAAATTCAAGCTTCCGGATCAACAACCCTTGGATCCAAAGATGCCTCGCCTGATTAAACACATTAAAGCAGAGATTTAATGCATCATCATGCATCAAAAGCTTCAATGAAAGCACTCAAACTCGCTGCTCTCATTCATACACCAATTTCGGCCTCCAAACACAACCGAAATTGCATCAAAACCACTTCTCAACAAAGCCCAGCCATAAACCAGCAAAACCTAACATCCATCAACACCATTTAACATCTAAAAACAACCTATAGACATCCTTATACCTCCAGCAACATCAGATCCACAAGATCACCACAAAAACATCCAAGAAACACAAGCTAAACTTAGGAAACACAACCTATCCGTGATTGCATCAACCAAAACTCATTTCCTTATCAATTTAGAGTTCATTTAACATCAAAAACACATCTCAAATCACAGATTAATCAGATCTAACGAAAATCATGAAAAATCATCAAATCTTGCATTATAAGCCAAGATCCAATTCCAAACTCAAAAGCCTTTAATTAAACATCAATTAAGAGTTGATAACTTGGGAATTTCAGTAAAGAACTGATAGTTTAGAGGAGAAGGACGTTCTAACCTCCAAACTTGTGTTTCTCCACTTTTTAGAATGAAAATCCTTGAAGAATCAAGAAGCAATTGAAGAGGTTTTGAAGATATGTTGATTAGGAATCAAATGAGAGTTGAATGGAGGGATTTAGGTGAAGAAATCAGATCCAATTCTCTGGAAAAGTAGTGTTTGGTTTGAGAGAAAATGAGAGAAAGAAAGTTTAGCAAAGTTGGTTACAAAATCCAAAAATAGCCAAATGGCTTCCCTCCAATTTTAATAACCTTTAAAATCAGATTTTAGACTTAAAATATCTTAGAAAAATCTGGAGAAATCATCTTTGGATTAATAGCTCCTTAAGGATTCAAAGTTTCAACTCTTTATAAAACAGTCACCAAACTTTCGAAATTTACATTTTGGTCACTAGCCAAAATGTCATACTTCCAAAACCCATTTTTCAAAATTGATTTCACAGTTCACTTAATTATATTAAAAGATTATTTTAGAACATTTTTCCATATTTTTAATGCAACCCGAACTAGGCTTTCCTAATTTCACCTCTTTAGATTCGAACAGGACTTTGACCAAACCGGTCAACGCCCAAAACTTCTAAGCCCAAAACCGGGGCGTTACAACTCTCCCCCCCCCCCCTTAAGAAATTTCATCCTCGAAATTTACCTGAAGGAAAGAGATAAGGAAACTGCTTCAGCATGTCTTCCTTCCGCTCCCACGTGGCTTCCTCAACACCGCGATGCTTCCACAGCACCTTCACCAACTCAATGGTCTTGCCACGAAGAACCTTGCTATCCGAATCCAGATCCTTCACCGGTTCCTCATCATAGGTCAAATCCGGATTCAATTCCACTTCCTCCACAGGCATCACATGCGAAGGATCAGATCTATACTTCCGGAGCATAGAAACATGAAACACATCATGAATCTTCTCCAACTCCTGAGGTAACCTCAACCGATACGCAACAGGACCCACACGCTCAACCACCTCATATGGTCCAATGTATCTAGGGCTCAACTTGCCCTTCCGACCAAACCGCATCACCTTCTTCCAAGGCGAAACCTTCAAGAACACACGGTCACCCACCGCATACTCTATCTCCTTACGCTTCAAATCCGCGTAAGATTTCTGCCGATCAGAAGCAGCCTTTAACCGCTCACAAATGAGCTTTACCTTCTCTGTGGTCCCTTTCAACAAAGCCGGCATCGAAACCAACTTTTGACCAGTTTCAGCCCAACAAAGAGGAGTCCTACACTTCCTCCCGTACAAAGCCTCATAAGGTGCTATCTGTATGCTCGCCTGATAACTATTGTTATAAGCAAACTCAACCAAAGGCAGATGCTTCTCCCAAGAACCTTGGAACTCAATCACGCAGCACCTCAACATATCCTCCAAAATCTGGATAACTCGCTCAGACTGACCATCCGACTGAGGATGATAGGATGTACTGAAATGCAACCTTGTACCCAGAGCTTGATGCAAACACTGCCAAAACCGCGATGTGAACCTCGGATCCCTATCCGACACAATCGACTTAGGCACACCATGCAGCCGCACAATCTCAGCAATGTACAGCTCTGCCAGCTTATCCAAAGAAAACGTGGTATGCACAGGCAAGAAATGTGCACACTTCGTCAAGCGATCCACAATCACCCAGACCGAATTCTTCTTCGATGGAGACAAAGGTAAACCAGATACAAAATCCATGGTAACCCTCTCCCACTTCCATTCAGGGATTTTCAACGGTTGCAACAACCCTGAAGGAAACTGATGCTCAGCCTTAACTCGCTGACACACCAAACACTTGCTAACAAACTCTGCAACATCCTTCTTCAAACCAACCCAATAGTACTCATCACGAAGATCACGATACATCTTAGTACTACCAGGGTGCATAGCAAAAGGACTACTATGACCTTCAGTCAGAATAGCACGCCTCAACTCAGCATCATTGGGCACTACTATCCGACTCCCAAAACACAGCACACCATCATCATTGAAACAGAAATCCGAAGGTCTACCCTCCGCGATATCCTGAACATGAGACACCAAGGAATCATCCAACAACTGCTTATCCTTGATCAACTGAACCATAGACGGCTTCACATGCAACTCAGCCACAAGACCACCATCACGCGATATGCTCAAGCTAGCAAATATGGCTCTCAACTCAACAGCTACCTTCCTACTCAAGGCATCAGCAACAACATTAGCTTTTCCAGGATGATACTCAATCGTCAGATCATAATCCTTGAGCAACTCCAACCAACGCCGCTGCCTAAGATTCAACTCCTTCTGAGACATCAGATACCTCAAACTCTTATGATCTGTGTACACAGTACACTTCTCACCATACAGATAATGCCTCCAGATCTTCAGAGCAAAAACCACTGCAGCCAGCTCAATATCGTGCGTAGGGTAATTGCGCTCATGCACTTTCAACTGCCGCGATGCATAAGCCACCACCTTACCCTCCTGCATTAGCACACACCCCAAACCAACATAGGATGCATCACTGTAAACCACAAACTCTTTCCCTGATTCAGGCTGAATCAAGATAGGAGCTTGCGTCAAAGCCGCCTTCAGCTTCTCAAAAGCCTGCTGTCTCGCTTCTGTCCACTCATACTTAACATCCTTCTGCAACAGCTTTGTCAAAGGAGCAGCAATCTTGGAAAACCCATCCACAAACCTTCGGTAGTATCCCGCCAAACCAAGGAAACTACGGACCTCATGAACAGACTTAGGAACCTTCCAGCTCATCACCGCCTCAATCTTCTGAGGATTAACACGAATCCCCTCAGCTGAAACAACATGCCCAAGAAAAACCACCTCTCTTAACCAGAACTCACACTTGCTCAGCTTAGCATAAAGCTGATTCTCCAACAAAGCTTGCAAAACAATCCTCAAATGCTCTTCATGCTCCTCCTCAGTACGCGAGTACACGAGGATATCATCAATGAACACCACGACAAACTTGTCCAGGTATTCATGAAACACACGATTCATCATGTCCATGAAAGCAGCAGGAGCATTTGTCAACCCAAACGGCATCACAAGGAACTCATAATGCCCATACCTTGTCCTGAAAGCTGTCTTAGGCACATCCACATCTTTCACCTTCAACTGATAATACCCTGACCTCAAGTCAATCTTAGAGAACACAGCAGCTCCCCGAAATTGATCAAAGAGATCATCAATCCTCGGCAAAGGATACCGATTCTTGATGGTCAACTTATTCAGCTGACGGTAATCAATGCACATTCTCATAGTGCCATCCTTCTTCTTCACAAACAAGACCGGTGCTCCCCAAGGTGACACACTCGGCCGGATGAAACCACGATCAAGCAACTCTTGCAACTGCGTCTTCAGCTCCTTAGGTGCCATTCTATAGGGAGTAATGGACACAGGAGTTGTATTCTCATACAGCTCAATTCCAAACTCCACCTCGCGGTTAGGAGGTAAACCAGGCAACTCCTCAGGAAAAACACCAGGAAACTCCTTTACAACCCTGATATCTTGCACCCTCAACTCCTTAGAGCTAGGATTCATCACAAAAGCTAGATAGGCTTCGCAACCTTGCCTCAGCATCCTGCTCGCCTCCAAAGAAGATACCACATTGGCAAGGAACTTCACATTCTCACCAACCACCACAACTTCATAATCATCCGCAAGCTTAAGCGAAACACGCTTATTCTCACAATCCACAACAGCACGATGCTCAGCAAGCCAATCCATACCAAGGATCACATCAAAACCATAGAAGGGCAGCTCCATAAGATCAACATGAAAGACATGCTCTTGAACAACCAAAGGGCACCTTCTATACAACTTTCGAGTCACAACAGTCTCACCAAAAGAACTAGTGACCCGAACACCAACATCCAAAGACTCAACAGGCAAACCAAGCAATTCAGCATGCTCACGAAGAATATATGAATGCGTAGATCCAGAATCAATCAAAGAAAGCAATGACAAGGACTGCAAAGTAAAGGTACCTGCAATCACATCTGCATCATTCCTGCCCTCTCTCTGAGCATACACCCTCGCTTGGCCTCCACCTTCAGGCTGAATAGCTACAACGTGAGCTACCCCTCGGCCACCTTCCTCTCTCCTCTGGAAATTACCACGGCCGCGCCCACGACCTCTCTGTGGTGCAGCAACAACAGGAGCACGCACCTGCTCACCAGCCATCCTCGGACAATCTCGCCTCAAGTGGTCCGCAGAACCACAATTCCAGCACCCATTCCCAGCATTACCAGCTGTTGCAACAGGAGCTTGTGCCACTCTCTCAGCACGAGGACAGTCACGCTTCAAGTGACCACGGGAACCACAGATCCAACAAGCACTAGGATCAGCTCTAGCACCGCCACCCCTAGCAGGCACACCACCACCTCTCCTGGCTGAGGACTGATACTTCTGATCTCGTCCCCTCTTGTTCCGTCCACCACCGGAATTAAACTCAGCTGACCTCTTCCCAGCACTTGCTCCAGCACCTCTAGCGGACAAACCCAGATTCATCTCAATGTCTTTGGCTCGGCCCACCAAAACATCAAAATCATCATATTCAGTGGCCAGCACATACATCTTAACATCCGTCACAAGACCGTAACGAAACCTCTCGCACCTAGCCCTCTCATCAGGTATCAGCTCCGGTGCATACTGACTGAGCCGTACAAACTGTACCTCGTACTCAGCTACACTCATGCTCCCTTGGGTAAGAGACATGAATTCCCGCTTTTTCTCATCCAGATATCTCACTCCCAGATATCTTCTTTTAAACACATTCTGAAAGAATGTCCAGGTAACATCAGCTTCAGCCATTCCAGAAATGGTAGTCGTCCACCATGTATAAGCATCGTCCTGCAGCAAGGACACAACACAGCCCAGCTTTTGCACATCCGTGCAACTCATCTGACCCAAGATACGCTTGGTACTTTCCAGCCAAGCCTCAGAACTCTCAGCTGACAAACCTCTAAACTCAGTCCCTCCAAGACTGCGCAGACGCTCCAAAGGCAATCTGACTCCAGCATCTCCCTGATGCCCAGCTCCCTGAGCTCCAGCTACTGCTGCTCGAAAAGCACCCGCAATAGCTTGTACCAAAACAGACATATCAGGCATAGCTTGCCCCTGACCAACCTCTGGTCCAGCAGCTCCAGCACCAGCACCAGCTGCAGCTTCAGCTCTCGCACCTCCAGCACCACCACCAGGCGGAGGGAGGGGGTAACACAGCACTACCAGTGTGCTCTTCATTCTCATTCTCGTTAGGAGCCGTAGCTCTCGCATTACCTCTTAACTCTCTACGTGGTGCCATACTTTTACCATGCAATCACAACACAAATAAAACAAAATCAGGCCCAGCAAGGTAAGCAATCCAAGTATTCAAGCTCAATTTCATTTCAAAACAACATCTTTCCTTTAGCTTTTGTTTGGCAATGGGTACCCTCAACATGCAACATCAGAGCATACAACTCAACTGCATCAACATTTCAAACCACTGAACATGCTTTCAAACAACAAGCATTCATAGCATACATACTTCAATCATGCATACAAACATTCCCAATTACTCGAGAACTCAGCTCTGATACCACCAAATGTAACCCCCTTAACCCGGCCTAGACGGTTGACCCGAATTAAGAAAGTCACACGGGGAAAACCAAAGTCAACCCGAAAGTCAACCTTGATTAACGACCCTTTTTTTTTCTTTTTAATCTTATCTAGATGCACATTAGACCTAGTTGTGATCACGCAAACACCATACCAAAAGATCACAAACATCAGAGATCAAACAGGGACCCAATTGAACAAGATACAACATTAGGGACCAAATTGTAAATTCTGACAATTATAAAGACTTAACCAAATTTGAAGTTACCAACTTGAAATTAATCATGTTTCATGCTTCTCTGCAAAATTTCAGCTCAAAAGAATTTCCCAAACTCATACAATTGCACAAACAAGTTTCAGGACCAAAACGCAAACATTTCAAAACATATAACTGCCAATGTCAGCCCCCAACGGTCACCCGTTCCGAAACATGCATAGCCCGTTTCGAAACGCGGGGCCGTTCCGAAACAGGCATAGCCCGTTTCGAAACGGGGGTCTGACAGTGGCCTTTCCGTTTCGGAACGGCCCTTCCCGTTTCGAACGCCTGGGCACGATTAAGGCACCCGTTCCGAAACGGTAGGTTCTGTTCCGAAACACCCTGCCCAGATTGACTAAAAATGCATGCTTAAACATGCAATTGACCAACCAATCATGCTCCAAATGTCACCAAACTTTACCAGCATGCAATTCAACATATATATAACATATTAGCCTCACCAATTCAACCAATCATCATCATATGCAAAAAGCCCCAATTCTATTAGCATGCTTCCTACACAAGCTAGTTATTCGAGCACCAAACTTACAAAACAAGCATATAAGGATCCAATCCAAAGACCAACAATCTTAACATCAAGAAACATACTTAGGGAGTACAAAACACCTCCCAAAACATACACAATGTTTCCCCATTGCCAAATCACCCAAAAGCTAAAATGTTTAACAAAAACCTTCCATACATTGAGCTTTACTTGCACTTGAATTCTTGTCCTTCTTGCTGCCCTCAAAAGGTCTCTAATGCTCTGCATTATTGAATTAAGGAAAACGAAGAGAGCGTAAGCAAAAGCTTAGTGAGGAATGCTCTTAAAAACCATCCAATAATGCAACTTAAAACATTTACAAAACATGCTTCAAATCCACATTTGCTCATGCTAAAAACCTTACTTAAAACAAGCAATTTCATGCTTCAACATAAACATTAAAAACAAGCATCTCATGCTTCATAATATACTTAACATGTCATATTGGCTCAAGTGATACATTTCATTTCTTAAAACAAGTTCATCAACTTCCCAAGGACTTTTAAACACCTTGGCCATGGACTTTTAAACACCATGAAAATGTAACACATCAAGGACTTTTAAACACCTTGATCCCAAGGACTTTTAAACACCTTGGCCATGGACTTTTAAACACCATGAATTAGATCACCTCAAGGACTTTTAAACACCTTGAGCCCAAGGACTTTTAAACACCTTGGCCTATGGACTTTTAAACACCATAGAAAAGGATCACCTAAGGACTTTTAACCACCTTAGTGTCCACAACATGAACCATCCAAGGACTTTTAACCACCTTGATGTTCATAAGTAACAAGGCTCACTCAAGGACTTTTAACCACCTTAGTGACCTTAACATTTTAAAATCTCACTTGCCAATATACATCTTTTTCATCACTTACATCACTGTTTTAAAGCATAAAACCAAGCCATATTCATCATGCATTTAAAAGCATTAAACCACATCATTTCCATGTACAAAAGCAAGGAACTCCTACCTAGAGTTACCTTCAACATATGGCTTACATCATCAGCAAAAACCATGCTAAAACATGCTTCCAAAACAGTATGTAAAACATGCAAATAATCATTTTGCATCACAATAAAATCATGGCCCCACTAGAGAGAAATTCCGAAAACTTACGCTCGAGCTTAGCAAAGTTGTTTAGACTTAAACTAAGCTCCCAAGACATTGGTTTCAAAGCCGAAAACCCAATTTCACTCACCGATTCCACTTCGCCTCTTGCCGAAGCACAAATTCAAGCTTCCGGATCAACAACCCTTGGATCCAAAGATGCCTCCCCTGATTAAACACATTAAAGCAGAGATTTAATGCATCATCATGCATCAAAAGCTTCAATGAAAACACTCAAACTCGCTGCTCTCATTCATACACCAATTTCGGCCTCCAAACACAACCGAAATTGCATCAAAACCACTTCTCAACAAAGCCCAGCCATAAACCAGCAAAACCTAACATCCATCAACACCATTTAACATCTAAAAACAACCTATAGACATCCTTATACCTCCAGCAACATCAGATCCACAAGATCACCACAAAAACATCCAAGAAACACAAGCTAAACTTAGGAAACACAACCTATCCGGGATTGCATCAACCAAAACTCATTTCCTTATCAATTTAGAGTTCATTTAACATCAAAAACACATCTCAAATCACAGATTAATCAGATCTAATGAAAATCATGAAAAATCATCAAATCTTGCATTATAAGCCAAGATCCAATTCCAAACTCAAAAGCCTTTAATTAAACATCAATTAAGAGTTGATAACTTGGGAATTTCAGTAAAGAACTGATAGTTTAGAGGAGAAGGACGTTCTTACCTCCAAACTTGTGTTTCTCCACTTTTTAGAATGAAAATCCTTGAAGAATCAAGAAGCAATTGAAGAGGTTTTGAAGATATGTTGATTAGGAATCAAATGAGAGTTGAATGGAGGGATTTAGGTGAAGAAATCAGATCCAATTCTCTGGAAAAGTAGTGTTTGGTTTGAGAGAAAATGAGAGAAAGAAAGTTTAGCAAAGTTGGTTACAAAATCCAAAAATAGCCAAATGGCTTCCCTCCAATTTTAATAACCTTTAAAATCAGATTTTAGACTTAAAATATCTTAGAAAAATCTGGAGAAATCATCTTTGGATTAATAGCTCCTTAAGGATTCAAAGTTTCAACTCTTTATAAAACAGTCACCAAACTTTCGAAATTTACATTTTGGTCACTAGCCAAAATGTCATACTTCCAAAACCCATTTTTCAAAATTGATTTCACAGTTCACTTAATTATATTAAAAGATGATTTTAGAACATTTTTCCATATTTTTAATGCAACCCGAACTAGGCTTTCCTAATTTCACCTCTTTAGATTCGAACAGGACTTTGACCAAACCGGTCAACGCCCAAAACTTCTAAGCCCAAAACCGGGGCGTTACAAGATATCAGGGTTGTAAAGGAGTTTCCTGGTGTTTTTCCTGAGGAGTTGCCTGGTTTACCTCCTAACCGCGAGGTGGAGTTTGGAATTGAGCTGTATGAGAATACAACTCCTGTGTCCATTACTCCCTATAGAATGGCACCTAAGGAGCTGAAGGAGCTGAAGACGCAGTTGCAAGAGTTGCTTGATCGTGGTTTCATCCGGCCGAGTGTGTCACCTTGGGGAGCACCGGTCTTGTTTGTGAAGAAGAAGGATGGCACTATGAGAATGTGCATTGATTACCGTCAGCTGAACAAGTTGACTATCAAGAATCGGTATCCTTTGCCGAGGATTGATGATCTCTTTGATCAATTTCGGGGAGCTGCTGTGTTCTCTAAGATTGACTTGAGGTCAGGGTATTATCAGTTGAAGGTGAAAAATGTGGATGTGCCTAAGACAGCTTTCAGGACAAGGTATGGGCATTATGAGTTCCTTGTGATGCCGTTTGGGTTGACAAATGCTCCTGCTGCTTTCATGGACATGATGAATCGTGTGTTTCATGAATACCTGGACAAGTTTTTCGTGGTGTTCATTGATGATATCCTCGTGTACTCGCGTACTGAGGAGGAGCATGAAGAGCATTTGAGGATTGTTTTGCAAGCTTTATTGGAGAATCAGCTTTATGCTAAGCTGAGCAAGTGTGAGTTCTGGTTAAGAGAGGTGGTTTTTCTTGGGCATGTGGTCTCAGCTGAGGGGATTCGTGTTGATCCTCAGAAGATTGAGGCGGTGATGAGCTGGAAGGTTCCTAAGTCTGTTCATGAGGTCCGTAGTTTCCTTGGTTTGGCGGGATACTACCGAAGGTTTGTGGATGGGTTTTCCAAGATTGCTGCTCCTTTGACAAAGCTGTTGCAGAAGGATGTTAAGTATGAGTGGACAGAAGCGAGACAGCAGGCTTTTGAGAAGCTGAAGGCGGCTTTGACGCAAGCTCCTATCTTGATTCAGCCTGAATCAGGGAAAGAGTTTGTGGTCTACAGTGATGCGTCCTATGTTGGTTTGGGATGTGTGCTGATGCAAGAGGGTAAGGTGGTGGCTTATGCGTCGCGGCAGTTGAAGGTGCATGAGCGCAATTATCCTACGCATGATATTGAGCTGGCTGCGGTGGTTTTTGCTCTGAAGATCTGGAGGCATTATCTATATGGAGAGAAGTGTACTGTGTACACAGATCACAAGAGTTTGAGGTATCTGATGTCTCAGAAGGAGTTGAATCTTAGGCAGCGGCGTTGGTTGGAGTTGCTCAAGGATTATGATCTGACGATTGAGTATCATCCTGGAAAAGCTAATGTTGTTGCTGATGCCTTGAGTAGGAAGGTAGCTGTTGAGTTGAGAGCCATGTTTGCTAGCTTGAGCATATCGCGTGATGGTGGTCTTGTGGCTGAGTTGCATGTGAAGCCGTCTATGGTTCAGTTGATCAAGGATAAGCAGTTGTTGGATGATTCCTTGGTGTCTCATGTTCAGGATATCGCGGAGGGTAGACCTTCGGATTTCTGTTTCAATGATGATGGTGTGCTGTGTTTTGGGAGTCGGATAGTAGTGTCCAATGATGCTGAGTTGAGGCGTGTTATTCTGACTGAGGGTCATAGTAGTCCTTTTGCTATGCACCCTGGTAGTACTAAGATGTATCGTGATCTTCGTGATGAGTACTATTGGGTTGGTTTGAAGAAGGACGTTGCGGAGTTCGTGAGCAAGTGTTTGGTGTGTCAGCGAGTTAAGGCTGAACATCAGGTTCCTTCTAGTTTGTTGCAACCGTTGAAAATCCCCGAATGGAAGTGGGAGAGGGTTACCATGGATTTTGTATCTGGTTTACCTTTGTCTCCATCGAAGAAGAATTCGGTCTGGGTGATTGTGGATCGCCTGACGAAGTGTGCACATTTCTTGCCTGTGCATACCACGTTTTCTTTGGATAGGTTGGCAGAGCTGTACATTGCTGAGATTGTGCGGCTGCATGGTGTGCCTAAGTCGATTGTGTCGGATAGGGATCCGAGGTTCACATCGCGTTTCTGGCGGTGTTTGCATCAAGCTCTGGGTACAAGGTTGCATTTCAGTACCTCCTATCATCCTCAGTCGGATGGTCAGTCTGAGCGAGTTATCCAGATTTTGGAGGATATGTTGAGGTGCTGCGTGATTGAGTTCCAAGGTTCTTGGGAGAAGCATCTGCCTTTGGTTGAGTTTGCCTATAACAATAGTTATCAGGCGAGTATACAGATGGCACCTTATGAGGCTTTGTACGGGAGGAAGTGTAGGACTCCTCTTTGTTGGGCTGAAACTGGTCAAAAGTTGGTTTCGATGTCGGCTTTGTTGAAAAGGACCACAGAGAAGGTAAAGCTCATTTGTGAACGGTTAAGGGCTGCTTCTGATCGGCAGAAATCTTACGCGGATTTGAAGCGTAAGGAGATAGAGTATGCAGTGGGTGACCGTGTGTTCTTGAAGGTTTCGCCTTGGAAGAAGATGATGCGGTTTGGCCGGAAGGGCAAGTTGAGCCCTAGATACATTGGACCATATGAGGTGGTTGAGCGTGTGGGTCCTGTTGCGTATCGGTTGAGGTTACCTCAGGAGTTGGAGAAGATTCATGATGTGTTTCATGTTTCTATGCTCCGGAAGTATAGATCTGATCCTTCGCATGTGATGCCTGTGGAGGAAGTGGAATTGAATCCGGATTTGACCTATGATGAGGAACCGGTGAAGGTTCTGGATTCGGATAGCAAGGTTCTTCGTGGCAAGACCATTGAGTTGGTGAAGGTGCTGTGGAAGCATCGCGGTGTTGAGGAAGCCACGTGGGAGCGGAAGGAAGACATGCTGAAGCAGTTTCCTTATCTCTTTCCTTCAGGTAAATTTCGAGGACGAAATTTCTTAAGGGGGGGAGAGTTGTAACGCCCCGGTTTTGGGCTTAGAAGTTCTGGGCGTTGACCGGTTTGGTCAAAGTGCTGTTCGAATCTAAAGAGGTGAAATTAGGAAAGCCTAGTTCGGGTTGCATTAAAAATATGGAAAAATGTTCTAAAATCATCTTTTAATATAATTAAGTGAACTGTGAAATCAATTTTGAAAAATGGGTTTTGGAAGTATGACATTTTGGCTAGTGACCAAAATGTAAACTTTGAAAGTTTGGTGACTGTTTTATAAAGAGTTGAAACTTTGAATCCTTAAGGAGCTATTAATCCAAAGATGATTTCTCCAGATTTTTCTAAGATATTTTAAGTCTAAAATCTGATTTTAAAGGTCATTAAAATTGGAGGGAAGCCATTTTGGCTATTTTTGGATTTTGTAACCAACTTTGCTAAACTTTCTTTCTCTCATTTTCTCTCAAACCAAACACTACTTTTCCAGAGAATTGGATCTGATTTCTTCACCTAAATCCCTCCATTCAACTCTCATTTGATTCCAAATCATTGTATCTTCAAATCTCTTCAATTGCTAAGTGTTTCAACAAGGATTTTCATTCCAAAAAGTGGAGAAACACAAGTTTGGAGGTAAGAACGTCCTTCTCCTCTAAACTATCAGTTCTTTACTGAAATTCCCAAGTTATCAACTCTTAATTGATGTTTAATTAAAGGCTTTTGAGTTTGGAATTGTATCTTGGCTTATAATGCAAGATTTGATGGTTTTCATGATTTTTCGTTAGATCTGATTGATCTGTGATTTGAGATGTGTTTTTGATGTTAAATGAACTCTAAATTGATAAGGAAATGAGTTTTGATTAATGCAATCCCGAATAGGTTGAGTTTCCTAAGTTTAGCTTATGTTTCTTGGATGTTTTTGTGGTGATCTTGTGGATCTGTTGTTGCTGGAGGTATAAGGATGTTTGTAGGTTGTTTTTAGATGTTTTATGGTGTTAATGGATGTAGGGTTTTGCTGGTTTATGGCTGGGCTTTGTTGGGAGGTGGTTTTGGTGCAATTTCGGTTGTGTTTGGTGGCCGAAATTGGAGTGGGAATGAGAGCAGCGAGTTTGAGTGCTTTCATTGAAGCTTTTGATGCTTGATGATGCATTAAACATCTGCTTTAATGTGTTTAATCAGGGGAGGCATCTTTGGATCCAAGAGTTGTTGATTCGGAAGTTTGATTTCGTGCTTCGGCAAGTGGCGAAGTGGAATCGGTGAGTGAAATTGGGTTTTCGGCTTTGAAACCAATGTCTTGGGAGCTTAGTTTAAGTCTAAACAGCTTTGCTAAGCTCGAGCGTAAGTTTTCGGAATTTCTCTCTAGTGGTGGCCATGATTTTGTTGTGATGCAAAATGATTAATTGCATGTTTTACATACTGTTTTGGAAGCATGTTTTAGCATGGTTTTTGCTGATGATGTAAGCCATATGTTGAAGGTAACTCTAGGTAGGAGTTCCTTGCTTTTGTACATTGAAATGATGTGGTTTAATGCTTTTAAATGCATGATGAATATGGCTTGGTTTTATGCTTTAAAACAGTGATGTAAGTGATGAAAATGATGTATATTGGCAAGTGAGGTTTTAAAATGTTAAGGTCACTAAGGTGGTTAAAAGTCCTTGAGTGAGCCTTGTTACTTATGAACATCAAGGTGGTTAAAAGTCCTTGGATGGTTCATGTTGTGGACACTAAGGTGGTTAAAAGTCCTTAGGTGATCCTTTTCCATGGTGGTTAAAAGTCCATGGGGCCAAGGTGTTTAAAAGTCCTTGGGGCCAAGGTGTTTAAAAGTCCTTGGGGTGATTCAAGCTATGGACACAAAGGTGGTTAAAAGTCCTTGTGTGGTCCTTATTCATGGTGTTTAAAAGTCCATGGCCAAGGTGTTTAAAAGTCCTTGGGACCAAGGTGTTTAAAAGTCCTTGGGAAGTTGATGAACTTGTTTTAAGAAATGAAATGTATCACTTGAGCCAATATGACATGTTAAGTATATTATGAAGCATGAGATGCTTGTTTTTAATGTTTATGTTGAAGCATGAAATTGCTTGTTTTAAGTAAGGTTTTGAGCATGAGCAAATGTGGATTTGAAGCATGTTTTATAAATGTTTTAAGTTGCATTATTGGATGGTTTTTAAGAGCATTCCTCACTAAGCTTTTGCTTACGCTCTCTTCGTTTTCCTTAATTCAATAATGCAGAGCATTAGAGACCTTTTGAGGGCAGCAAGAAGAGCAAGAATTCAAGTGCAAGTAAAGCTCAATGTATGGAAGGTTTTTGTTAAACATTTAGCTTTTGGGTGATTTGGCAATGGGGAAACAATGTGTATGTTTTGGGAGATGTTTTGTACTCCCTAAGTATGTTGAATGTTGTTGAGGATGCTTGTTTTGGTGTTGGATCTTTAAATGCTTGTTTTGGAAATTTATGCTTGAATGGCTTACTTGTGTAGGAAGCATGCCTATAGATTTGGGGCTTTTTGCTTATGATATTGTTTTGCTGAATTGAGGATGCTTATATGTCCCTTATATGTTGAATTGCATGTTGGCAAAGTTTGGTGGCATTTGGAGCATGTTTGGTTGTGTAATTGCATGTTTAAAGTTGAGTTTTGGAGCAATCTGGGCAGGGTGTTTCGGAACAGCACCTACCGTTTCGGAACGGGTGCCTTAATCGTGCCCAGGCGTCCGAAACGGGAGGGGCCGTTCCGAAACGGAAAGGCCACTGCCAGACCCCCGTTTCGGTACGCGTTGCGGAACGGCCCCGAGTTTCGAAACGGGCTATGCCTGTTTCGGAACGGGTGACCGTTGGGGGCTGACATTGGCAGTTATATGTTTTGGAATGTTTGCGTTTTGGTCCTAAAACTTGTTTTTGCAATTGTATGAGTTTGGGAAGTCCTTTTGAGCTGAAATTTCACAGAGAAGTATGAAACATGATTAATTTCAAGTTGGTAACTTCAATTTGGGTTAAGTCCTTATAATTATCAGAATTTACAATTTGGTCCCTAAAGTTGTATCTTGTTCAATTGGGTCCCTGTTTGATCTCTGATGTTTGTGATCTTTTGGTATGATGTTTGTGTGATCACAATTAGGTCTAAAGTGCATCTAGACAAGTTTAAAAAGAAAAAAAAAGGGTCGTTAATCAAAGTTGACTTTCGGGTTGACTTTGGTTTTCCCCGTGTGACTTTCTTAATTCGGGTCAACCGTCTAGGCCGGGTTAAGGGGGTTACATATAAAATATTTCATAACTGCCAAAGTAATTGCATCTACCGTGAAGTATTTAGAATTCTTCATAAATTATAATTTTGTCGTATTTACGACTACTTATTTGTGTCTCACTTGCATTACACCTTTAGGTGTTTCGACTGCTGGTCCAAATACTTCTCTTTTAGGGTTTAAAGAGTCTTTCTACATTGGCCAATTCAATATCTATACTTCTAGATAGATTTCTATACAAGCTCTTCATTTTCTTTCTTTACTTCTATAGAAGTATTCTATGTAAAATTGTTTGCAAAATCGTTGTCGACAACTTTTTTATTTTGGTTCCTTTTTCGTAGTGACATAACTCATTGAGATCTCTTTAGGATTTCAATCTTTATTTCAGGTACATGGAACTCTTCTAGAATTTTATTATTAGTTATGTCTTGGGTCTCTTCAGGAGCACACGCCTCCAATATATGACCATCTCATACTATTTTCTATTTACGAGAATTTCGATCATTGGAACCAATTTACATGCTTCATGCATGATTTACATCCATTCGCTCTAACATGTAATTAAAATTTAGAGCATTTCAGCTGGTATATGAGACTTAGTTACTCTCATTGGGTCAATAATATGTTTGGCAGTTGACATGTAATAACATGAATTATTTTATGAACTTCTAGTTCATATACGAGGATCTAGATGATGATAATTTATTTTTTCTTTATCCAGCTGATTATTATCTCCCCCTGATGCTGAGAAAATCATGTCATAAATGATTCTCCAATTAATGTTTAAGAATTTAAACATAAAAGGAGACTCATACTCAATATATATTTTCAGCTCTTTTTATTTACTCATTTTGTGCGTTGTGGTGGAGCAATTCAACAATATATCACACATTCAAAAATTATAAAATGAAAAATGTATGGTTTTGACCAAAAACCAATCATGACGGGGAGTTTATTATAACTCGTTGGCTTGATGCGTGTAAGTGATGCTATATGGAAATATCATATAAATAATAAATGTTTTGTTCTCATAGTTTAACTATTAAAAAAGAGGCATCCAATTAAAAATTTTCTAAATTGTATTTTTCATAATCAATAGGCTTTGTAACAGTTATTTCAACCGATATAGCCTAAAATATAAACCCACAAGCTTTTATAAGATGAATAGTCTAACTACATAATATGAATCATTTTCTAATCAATCTCACAAACTTCTGGTTGTAAGTTGATAAAATAATGTAGATGCAACTACTAAAATCATATAAAACTTTTCACATTTTTGGATAAATGGGCCCATATTTCATTCAGCTTTGCAAGATATACAGTATCAACTTTTGTACAATAACTTCAAGTTCTTTTGGTAAGTGAAATCTTAATCATTTCCTTTGAGAACAAGCAACACAGGAACTTCATGTTCTTTTAATAAATGTGCATATAAATCTCAATAGTTTTCGCATCATTATTGATCAGGATGGTCTAACCGATCATGCCAACTATATACATGCATGTATATACATTTCTAAATTTGGTAAAATTCTGGTTTACCATAACATGTGATTCAATCTCACTAGTACATGTCTAGTACAACCATCAAAATTGTTCCTTTAAATAGGAATATATTTAGATCTTTCGAAGATTTCAATGAAAATTATCTTTAGGTAGCAATATACAGCTCTTCTAGAGCTTTCAACTGACTTTTTGGCTACCAGAACTTATATTCACATTGGCTTATATTAAATATCAATTGGTAACATATGTTATCTATAATTCCTAAATGATTATTTTACGAACTCATATTGCTCTTCTTAAAATTTCCACTTCTAGTGGTAACGATATCACTGCCATTAGCGGTAATTATTACAATATTCGCAAGACTGCACTTTTCAAAATGTGCTTTCTCTCAAGAACTTATTGCTCTTCTGGAGCATCAATATTTTCAGTACTTTAAGATATAGTATTCGCATTATCCCTTGCATTAAATGAAAAAATATATCTTATACTTCTTCTAAGCATAAATCGTCACCATAAATTGTATTTGAAAAGTAATCATGTGAAACAAAATAAATAAATATCATAATATATAATAAGTATAAATACAAAACATAAATAATTAATGTGTAAAGTAAATAAACATAAAGCAAAATAAATAAAAAGATAAATAATTTCCTTCAAGATTATGAGAATAAATAGAAGATGGTTTATTCCCTTTGAGGGTTATAAAGAAATCAACATTCAAATGAGTTGGACCAACAATGTCCAAATAAATTGGACTAATATCATCTTCGTCATTTTTCGTAAACAAAATTTACTTCTATTTTCTTTCTTTTATCATTCAATGATTGTTGATTCTTCCAACGTACGATAAGTAAGAGACCAATAGTTTATAACATCACATTGGTAATAAAATAGATTTCACTTTCTTAGAATAATCTTTATCATTCTTCTAATGTGACTTTTATTCTTTCCATAATATAATCTCACATTCACTTTAGGGAATGGAGTAGAGCTAGTGGGCCTTTAAAACTTTTTCATGATATTGTGTCTGAGGACAACATTATTTGTCGTGAAAAGTGGAGTATGTTTTTATTAACATATCCTTATCACAGAGAACAAAGATTTAATCATCGTACGCGGCATTGTTAAACCAGTTCACAAGGTCATTTAAAAACCTTCTTTGAGACTAGTAGCCTCGCAGAACGGGATGTCCAATCAATATACTTGGATTATATCGAAGTTATGTCTCTAATTGAATAATGATTTACCATGTTTGCATTCACTTCGGGGAATGAAACAAATCCAATAATCGCATGGAATAAACATCATGCTTACATTCACTTCAGGGAATGCCTCCCATAAATTTTTTTTGGATCCAGACGAATTTTCATAACTTGAGCTTGGGAGAAGTCTATAATCGATTTTTTCGACACGGAAAAAATATTGCTTTCGAGCAAATATATACTTTATAACAATCTTCTTGTATATTCAAAATTACCATGATTTATCGTACTTTAAAATAATAATTTAAAGAATAAAAATAAAATAAAAATTTACCGATATTGATTTCCTTCTCGGGGACAATGGAGACATAGCAAATGACCAATACAGCTTCTCATAATTTCTTTACTTCATGTCTCTTTCCAAGCCATTTAAAGATATGTAGAACTCAAAACATAATTAAAAATACCAATATCATCAAATAAAATATCATAAACAAATATTGATATTTAGTTATAAAATAATGTAAATATAACAACGAAAGACCATATCTAAAATTTTCTAATAGATTTCAAAAATATTTGCATATATCACGCCTTACATATTCAAATGCTCAAAGAAAAATAGCATAAAGAAATCTTTTCATTTTCGATACAATACTTAGTAGTTAAATAAATGAGAACCACGATAAATAAATGAGAACCACGATAGTTGAGCATATCATGTAAAACTCAAAATATTGTTAAAAATATAATTAACTTTCATCAAATTATTGATACAAATAAATATTAAATATTAATACATTTTCTTATATACGTGATAATATTAATTTTTATTTAAATAAAAAGAAAAACAAAGCAATGAGAATGCTTCCATTATATATTAACCAAAGATTAATCATACCATTATTTACTTTCACTTTGATTTAAAGTAAAGCAACGATTAAAAGTAAAATAAGAGTATTTGAAGAACGTACCATGATTAAATTTTTTTATACCAACCGAGACAGAAACGTACCTTCATTTAAATTTTTATGTTAACCTTGGCTATCGGCATCAAAGAGAATAATGTTGGATGCATTGTGGTATGAACCACGATAAGGATCCATAATTACTCGCAATAACCATGTAATTGAGCAAGATCGTGTTGATAAAGTGTTGTGAATAAAATAACGTAGAACAACAAACAAGAATGAAAGAATAAAGAGATGAGAGATGAGAGAAAGAGAAAGATTTGTATTATTCTCAAATATAGACTTGTGTACAATGCATTCATCAAGTGATCTATTTATAGGCATAAGAGGTACATAATACATTGAACTCTAATTAATGGAGACAATATTCTTAATGATAAAGTAAATCAAATCTCCTAGTTAAAGTTCTTATCATGATAGACATCCACATAGATAAATATTCATAACATTATTATTATTATTATTATTATTATTATTATTATTATTATTATTATTATTATTATTATTATTATTATTATACCAAAAAAATACCTTAACATTTGACTAAATAATCACTTTGACTCATATTATTTTTTGAAGTAACTTAACCCTAAATGTTTTATTTTGGGTCAAAATGGCCCTTCTACGGATGAAAACTGTTAGTCAACGAATGATAAATGGCTTGAAATGAAGCGGAAACCTACATGGCAATGAACGCTGATATGGCAGTGTCAGATAGACAAAGGTGTTGACTTGAAAGAATGTCACATCAGTCACAAAATAATTTTATAAAATTATAAAAAATATAAAATTATTTTTATGCTAACATGTCATTCTATCAAATCATTTCAAGCTGTTTATCATTAGTTAACTAATAATTTTCTACCATAGATGGGTCATCTTGACCCAAACTAAAATGTTGAGAGTTAAATTGCTTAACTATTTGTTAGGTTTTGTGGGGCTCGATTCGTTCAACCGATTATGCTCACCAAGTGGTGGAGAGGTGGATTTTTGGGTGGAAGGGTTGTGGAAGCTAGAATGTAAAAAAGACACAATGATTTATAGTGGTTCAACCTTCTAACCAAGGTCTACATCCACTACCTTAGCTCCCCACTAAGGATTTCACAATCAATCCACTATTGATTCGTCCCCTTTTCTAGGATTAGGAGGAAACCCTTACAACCGATCAAGCTTTTACCCAAAGCCTTGATCAAAACCCTCTTTTACAAAGAGACAATAAAAGCAAACTTAAAACCCTCTAATAGGTGTTTGTTTGCACTATTAAGCACTCACCCAAAACCTAAAACACTTGAGCAAATTTGACAATTTTGGCTCACTAGTGTTTGTCTATACAATAAATGACAATTTAAGTACAAAGACAATGTTTGATCATTTGATGTTTGACAATATGAGCATTAGCCTTCTCTTGATGCTTGGAGGTCCCTTTTATACTCCCAAATGAGTTTGTAGCCGTTACTAGCCGTTGAGATCAATTTGGAGCCGTTGAGGACTTTATTTCCCTTCATAAATGCTGTTCTGCAGCTATGGGTATCGATACGCGTGGAACGGTATCGGTACGACCTTCATGAGGAACTAGCCGTTGGGCTCTTGCCAGCCTAGGCGTATCGATACGCTTGAGGACGTATCGGTACGGGTTCACATTTAAATGGCCGTTGGGAAATAGCCGTTGGGGTAGTTGAAATAGGATCGGTACGCCTACCTGGCGTATCGAAACGACCCCACTCCGTATCGATAAGGCAAGGGCCTGTATCGATACGGGTTTTGACAGTGACCAAACTGGGGCAAAAAGGTATCGGTACGGGGGTTTACCGTATCGATACTGGTACTCTGAAAACACAAGTTTGGCTATTAAAAACATGAAAAGTCTTTGCCAAAAATCTCTTAAAATACCTCAAACATAATTTCAAGTTGTTTGGACTTAAAAACAAGTTTTAAATTCTTTTCAAATTAGTCCAAAACATTTTTCAATTATTATATCAAAACATTAGTTCTACAATCTCCCCCTTTTTGATATAATAAAACTAACTTGAAAAATTGTTTGGGATTCTCCCCCTTTATCTTTAAAAATGTGAATAAGAGATTAAGGATATGAAATCAAATAAAGCTCCTCCTTATTCATTTGAAAATTCAATTTTTCAAAACCATTTCTCCCCCTTTTTGTTATATCAAAAAGAATTTAAAGAACATTTAGCTCAAAATAACATAGGAGGAAAAAAAATTGACATGCTTAAAAATTTTGGTTTAAAATTGGCTCCCCCTTACTCAAAGCATCATTAAAATGTTAGTCCAACATTTATGATCATCTAGTTGAATAAAATTAAAATAAAACAAATAAATTCAAAAACAACTAGATTTTTACCAACACTTGAACCCAAAGGGAGGATGTGAAGCCTTCCTTCTTCAAGTGTTCTTCCTTGTGTGCATGGAGCTCCCCCTCAAAGTTTGACTTGTTGAACATATCCATCACACCTAGCAAAAAACAATCAAGTGACTTTTGGTATCCAAATTGCTTTGGATCCATAAACGTTAGTAGCACAAATTTTAGTCCCCTTAGGAATCCATTTTTCAATGTCATCCTTTTTAATTGAAGTGGTTAGTCCTTTTGGGACCCAAACACTTCTAAAACATTTACCTTTTATAAATCTAGGGGCACTAGATTGTCTAACATAAAAATTTGATTTTCCAAAATTGTTTTTCTTTTCAAGCTCTTTGGAAATCAAATCTTTTTCTTCTTGAACTTTTCGAAGTAATTTTTGTAAATCAATACATTTTAATTCAAACTCTTCAAGTTTTGCTTCAAGTTCAAGTTTGGTTTTAGAAAGCAAATCATTTTGAATTTTTAACTTTGAAATCAATTTATTGTTTTTCAAAATGTGGCTTTTAAAATCTAAAACCAAATCATCATAGGCATCTTGTAATTCATCAAAGGAATAAGAACATGAAGTAGATGAATTAGAAGTTACCCTTGAATCTTCTTCGATGGCCATAAGGCAAAGGTTGGCTTGTTCATCGTCGGTGGAGTCCTCATCACTCCAAGTAGCCACATGTGCCTTCTTCTTATGGCTTGAAGTGCTTTCTCTCTCCTTTCTCTTGGGTTCTCGTTCAAGCTCTCTCAAAGCTTTCTTCATGAACGGGGCACACTTCTTGAAGAGATGAACTATCTCTTCATCTTCATCCTCCTCTTCACTTGAGTAGACATGATGGCAAGTGGAGGACTTGAGAGCCATGGCACTAGCATTGATGCCAAGCCCTTTGATTTTCTTCTCTCCCATAGCTCTAATTTCTTCCCTCTTCTTCTCATCCTCTTTGTTCTTCTTCATGATTTGATGAGTAAGGAGTGACCCCATGAGTTCATCAAGCTTCAAGGTCTTCAAATTTTTGGCTTCGATGATGGCAGTCCTCTTTGAGTCCCATGACTCGGGAAGTGAGTAGATGAGCTTTCGGACAAGCTTTTCTTCCGGGATGACTTCTCCATAACCTTTAAAACCATTTGTGATGGTGGAGAACCTATCAAACATCTTCTCGATGTTTTCTTCCGGATCCATCTTGAAGTTCTCATACTCTAAGGTTAGGAGCCCAATTTTGGTCTCCTTGACTTCATCAGTTCCTTCGTATGTGACTTCAAGCTTGTCCCATACCTCCTTGGCACTCTCACAAGAAGACATCTTCTCATATATGGTTGGGCCATAAGCACAAAACAAGATGTGCAAGGCTTTGCAATTAAGCTCCATCTTCTTGCGATCGTCGGCACTCCACTCCGCTTTGCTTCTTTGAGGCACGAACGGACCATCTTCAACTACATCTCATAGCTTGTAATCTCTTGATTTGATGAAGAACTTTATCTTTGTCTTCCAATGGGCATAGTGAGTTCCGTCAAAGAAAGGCGGTTTGTCGATTGATTGTGCCATTTGAGCCGTTTGATGAAATAGTGATCGAGCTTGCCGGATCTTCTCAATAGGATGTGAATCCCCTTCGATTGAGCCAAGCTCTGATACCAATTGTTGGGTTTTGTGGGGCTCGATTCGTTCAACCGATTATGCTCACCAAGTGGTGAAGAGGTGGATTTTTGGGTGGAAGGGTTGTGGAAGCTAGAATGTAAAAAAGACACAATGATTTATAGTGGTTCAACCTTCTAAGCAATGTCTAATCCACTACCTTAGCTCCCCACTAAGGATTTCACAATCAATCCACTATTGATTCGTCCCCTTTTCTAGGATTAGGAGGAAACCCTTACAACCGATCAAGCTTTTACCCAAAGCCTTGATCAAAACCCTCTTTTACAAAGAGACAATAAAAGCAAACTTAAAACCTTCTAATAGGCGTTTGTTTCCACTATTAGGCACTCACCCAAAACCTAAAACACTTGAGCAAATTTGACAATTTTGGCTCACTAGTGTTTTTCTATACAATAAATGACAATTTAAGTACAAAGACAATCTTTGATCATTTGATGTTTGACAATATGAGCATTAGCCTTCTCTTGATGCTTGGAGGTCCCTTTATACTCCCAAATGAGTTTGTAGTCGTTACTAGCCGTTGGGATCAATTCGGAGCCGTTGAGGACTTTATTTCCCTTCATAAATGTTGTTCTGTAGCTATGGGTATCGATACGCGTGGAACGGTATCGGTACGGCCTTCATGAGGAACTAGCCGTTGGGCTCTTGCCAGCCTAGGCGTATCGATACGCTTGAGGGCGTATCGGTACGGGTTCACATTTAAATGGTCGTTGGGAAATAGCCGTTGGGGTAGTTGAAATGGGATCGGTACGCTTACCTGGCGTATCGAAACGACCCCACTCTGTATCGATACGGCAAGGGCCTGTATCGATACGGGTTTTGACAGTGACCAAACTGGGGCAAAAAGGTATCGGTACGGGGGTTTACCGTATTGATACTAGTACTCTGAAAACACAAGTTTGGCTATTAAAAACATGAAAAGTCTTTGCCAAAAATCTCTTAAAATACCTCAAACATAATTTCAAGTTGTTTGGACTTAAAAACAAGTTTTAAATTCTTTTCAAATTAGTCCAAAACATTTTTCAATTATTATATCAAAACATTAGTTCTACACTATTCAATCAAAAGTTAGGACATTTTTTTGACTTTATGCCTATTCTATATAATCATGGCTCGGTAAGACAACAAATGATTTATTTTAAAAATATTTGAATGTGAATATTATTCATTGTATTAATAGCATAAATAATATATAAACTTCTTTTAATTAGATAAAAAATTAATATTTAAATAATATTGTTAATGTAAACTTTTCTTTTATGAATAATTAAAGTAGAGGTGATTTAGATAATTAAACGCTTAAATTAAAAGTGTTGCTACATTTCTCACAGCAATTTATAAAAATTTATTGATCAGTTCAAAATAAAAAATAATTAAGGGACCAAAACATAATTTTACCATAATTTGAATATTCAGAGGCTCCAAAACAAATCTTCACCATAAATTTAAGTAATATTATAGTGGCCCCTACTTCGTCACTGCAATCAGGTACAGTTCGTTAACTTAAAAAAATTATGCCTGTCACAGCATGTCTAATTTGTTAAAATAATTAAAATATCATTTTTTAGTGAAAAGGGGTATGATTATAAAATATCATACTATAAAAAATGATATGATATAATCCATTAACATTATTTCTAAAGGTAAGGTGTATAAATGCTCAAAAAAAGTAAGGTGTATAATAGTTAAATATAATAGCATAAAAATACGATGTAAACACAAAAATTATCAATGTGTTTGATAAACAAAAAAATAAAATGTTACTTCTATTGAGTATTAAATTTATATTGTGAAATTATTTTATATACTAATAAAGTTTTATAATTTTTTTTCATAAAAGTACATTTTTTTTTAACAATAGCATCTGGATTTTACTTAACACCATGAAAGATATTACAAATACAATACATCCAAAAAAAAGGAAAAAAAGAATTAATCCACAAAAATTCTCATACAAAGGTGCAAAGAAAATCAAACTCTTCCATGGAGATTAGCATACCATACAAACCCAAAAACCTTCAGGAATCTTCTTGTCTCTAGCCAAATGAGAATATAATAGCTTCTATTTAATAAATAATAATAATTTACTATAATATTAAACTAGTAATCTGATATACATTCTAGGGGTGTTGTAGAGCGTTTGGGTGTTCTCTAATTATGAGCGCAAGTGCACACTCTTGTCAAGTTATAGTATAAAAGATATTATCTCCCACAATGCTTGGACAGCCAAATTCGAATTTAAATCCCTGCATAGAGAATATTTAAATGCACAATTAAATTTCAATTTGCTTAAAAGAAAAGTGAATAAACACAAGTAATTTAAGGAAGAGATCAAGTTGATAGAATGGGCCAGGTTATGCTGTTTCGTAGTGTGAAATTGCATTGAATAGGTTAAGATGTATTGCGCTGTCAGACAGTGCTGCCTCGACGAATGATGGCAGATTGGTGCTTCAACAACTTTTGCTGCCTCGGTAGGTGGAATGGATGAATGGCTCGGCGGCAAGTTCGGCAGTCCTTCAAGGCTCGGCAAAACACTTCTGAAGTGATTATGCTTATTTCTAAGTCAGAATACTGTTGATGCCTGGTGCAGATAATACCCGTCAGCGTGAATCGTGCAATGAACAACAACCTTTGGTTCGTCCTCTCTTAGTCGCTTTAAACCCAAACCTATGTCTAGGCTGGATTGATCAACACCTGGTATGGATGAGATCGTGCTTACTTCTTTCGTGAGTTTGACTCTCTCGATGCCAAACAAATGGATTGCTCACAATCAATCTTTCAAACTTAATTGCAAACAGTGAAGAACATGAAATAATCAAACCTTGAATTCTTATTGCAAATACAAACTTTAATCCTAAACAACCGTTCTCACACTACCTTACAACACAACCCAAACCCTAAGAGAAATTAGAATATAGCGGCAGCAAGGAAGCACAAGAGAAACCTAAGCTATTGTCGACTAGGAAATCCTCTGATCTAAAATACAAAATATGATCAAGTATATATAAGGCATGGCCTAGGTTAAGTCCTCCTTGGAGTAGAAGTCTTCCTTATGATAAAGTAGCTTTTGCATTAAATGCAACATTTAAATCTGACTTCTTTGACTTTAATTTAGACTTCTCTTGTCGTTGCCTTGTGCCGCAAGTAAGCCTTGATCTTCTCCTTTGGCAGCTCTGTCCGCTGTTTTCGGCATCAGTAAATTGAGTGGATGGGCTCAATGGACTAAACAAATTATGCTATACCGATCGCACTCCAATTCACCAATTCCTCAAGTTGATGCCCTGAACGGTAGATATGGCGGCGGTAGCTACTCGGCAGCATCTCTCTGTGTTGAACTGCTTCAGTACAACTCCTTGGTTTGTTGCCTCAGCATCCGCTCCTCTAATTTCTTCTCCTCCTAACAGCTTCTAGCATGTGAAACTAAAACTAAACTAAAACAATATATTTTCTTACCAAATCAAAGATATTCAATAGAAACATGGTAAAGTAAAGAATATTGTAAATAATGCATGCATGTACCTAAATATGCCTAAAATGCACTTAAGAATAGCAATAATATAAGATGGAATGCATACAAAATATAAGACTTTTGAGCATTTTACACACCCCTAAACTCGAACTATTGCTTGTCTTCAAGCAATGCAATCCTAAACATACTTGCCCTTGCCCTAATCAGAAAGGAAAACATGTTTTAAACTTGATTTCGCGCCTCAAGGTCGTGGCACCTATTGCTTGTCTTCAAGCAATGCAATCCTAAACATACTTGCCCTTACACTAATCAGAAAGGAAAACATGTTTTAAACTTGATTCCGCGCCTCAAGGCCGTGGCACCTATCATTAGATTAGTGAAAGGAAAATAACATGAATTACCTCAGAATTAAACTATAATGCTAGTGCAGTGTGTGTAGAAACTGTGTACATGCTGAATCTGAAGAATATTTTAAGTAAACAAAGATGTTGTCAAGGTAATATAAGGTTTTTGCCGAAGCAGCACAATTAAGCACAATTTACAATCATGGCAGTAAGAGCTTCAGCTCATCACAACTACTCTTTAGGTCTGAATTAAGATAGAAGCAAACTACAAAACCTCGAACCCATTGAGTAGAGTCATCTCGAGAAGACTTTCATTCACTCATGCTAATTTGTCCGTCATTTCAAAAAATTTCAAATACATGGACTTTGATAGCGGCGAAATGTCCTTGGAACATGATTCTTCTTAGAGCCTGTTTCAGGCACTTCTAGGGTAAAACAACATATCTTTCTTTGTTCCTGCCGTGGCAGTGCTTTTCTTTTTCTGTTTGTTGTCTGTTGCGACAGCTACCTGCAACCACGTTAGAATTTTACAAATAATTCAAGCAGACAGTGTTTATCATAAATTCACTCAAATTTAGCAAGTAACAATAATGTTTATGATTTTTGGCAATTATAGAAAAATTCTAAGTTTTCTTCATGCTTTCCCCAAAATTAAGTTCAATTTCAATGGTGCGAAAAATTAAGATCAGTTTATCCAATCATAGGCACAAGTTCTAATAATTTTTTTTCTTTTGATTAACTTAAAGACAAGTACATATGCAACTATATGATCTAAGAATGCCTAAACCATAAATGAGTGCTAACCCCCCCCCACTCGAGATGGGCATTGCCCTCAATGCACAAAATAAAAAAAATAGAACTGAAACTGAAAAATAAACATGAGACAGTGAAAGAAAACTTAGACTTAGTTGTTGTCAGATGGTGGAGATGATTCTGAGAAGTTATCTGTTATGCCGTCAATTGCGGGTTGTGGCAGCTGGCTGAGTAGTGATGCCCTCTTTTGTGCGCGAAGACTTGATTCTTTAGGGTCTGAATCTAAATAAATAGTTGTGAGACGGGAATAAATAGTAACAACGCAGCTAAAAATAAAACCTACTCCTAAAACATAAAAATAAAGAAAAGGAAGAAATTAAAAATAAGTTGAGTTATGGTGGGATTGCGTTGAGATGCATCTCCCAAACATAACCAATTCCTGAGTTGGTTTTCTTTTCTTCCTGGTGGGTCTTCTTTTTCCTCGGGGTCCTTAGTTCTGCCCTACTTCCTGCCCTGACGGCTGTTGCCCTGCTCTGTCTCTATGTTGATTTTGGAAGCCTGTGTGTCTTTGCATCAATCTTTTTCCTTGGCTGGGTGCATGGGTTGTAAGACATTTAGATTTATGCTCTGATTATCCACCCTCATTATTAGCTCCACATTCTCTACATCTATTAATGTTCTGCCCGTGGCCAAGAATGGTCGCCCAAGAATGATGGGTGCGTTCTCATTTGCCTCACAGTCTAAGATGAGGAAGTCAGTTAGGAAAATGAAGTTGCCCACTTGTACAAGGATGTCTTCGACTTTTCCCTCCGGCTGCACAAAGGAATGGTTAGCTAATTTGAGCATGATGGAAGTTGGTATTGCTTTCCCAATTCCTAATTTGTCGAAGACAACCTTGGGCATCAGGTTTATGTTGGCTCCTAGGTCACATAGAGCTCTCATGTCATGGTTGCTGCCTATTTTGCATTGAATAACAAAGCTGCCTGGATCTGTCATCTTGGGCGACACCTTGTTATGCAGTATTGCCATGCACTCTTCAGTGACAGCTATCGTCTCAAATTCCCCAACTCTCCTTCTCTTGGAAACCATATCTTTCAAATATTTCATATAATCTGGCATGTTTTGTATGGATTCCACGAGTGGGATGTTGATGTGCATATGCTTAAGTATATTTATAAATTTCTTGAACTGGTGCTCTTACTTTTGCTATTTGAGTCTTTAGGGGAATGACGGCGGCAGACGGATGTCCTGGATGCGTTCCTTACAGGGAAATCTGTGAAACCTATGTTTGATTTTGATATAATTAAATCTTTAAGGATCAATTTGAAAAACTTAAAATTATTTTATAAGTCCCTTAATAAGTTTTAAATCACCAACACTTTAAAAAAAACTCAAACTCAAAATATTTTCTAAGTGTTCCAAGGCCAAACTATTGAAAACCGTCCAGGTGTATCGATACGGTTTTAACGAATTTTAAATTCAAGTCGTTTTAAATATTTCGACCGTTGGTGTTAGTTGTTAGGTAACCAAATTTTAAATTGGTAGTTGACCCGTATCGATACGGTAAACCCTCGTATCGAAACGGAAACTGACAGTGAGCTATGTCGAGAAAAAGGTATCGATACGCCTACGTGCGTTTCGATACCCCCTATTTATTGTGCACAATGGCTCTTTCTTTTCTGAGACAGGTATCGATACGGCTCCCCGAGTACCGATACGGGTAGCTGTAGAAGTGCATTTATGGTGGTGAGAGAGGGTTCCAACGGCTCTATTCAAGTTCCCAACCACCCAAACAGCTAGAATTAATAGAGGAGGTATAAATTGAAGTCCTTTGAAGGTCAGCAACAACTATTCAACCTACAAGCATCATCAAAGCAAAAAATCCAGAACCCCTGTACTAGTCAAAGTCAAATTCTTGTACCCAACTCTAGTGTTTTCAATTGTCATTTTGTATTGTGAGTTTAGGGTGATTGAAATTGTAATTGGGTAGACATTTATCCTTTGAGAGGAATCATTTGAGTTTACCAAAACTTCTCTTTGTAAATTGAGTGGATTAAGCTTTGGGTAGAAAGTTTAATCGAATTTTGTAAGATTACCTCCTCATCCAAGAAAAGGGGAAGAATTAAAGTAGTGAATTGGTTGAAAATCCTTAGTGGGAACTAAGGTAGTGGATGTAGAGTTCATTTGGAGAACTTGAATCACTCTAACTACTTGTGTCAATCTTTATTTTTCACTCATTCTTCCCACCAAAATTTTTATTGCCAATTCACCCCCTCTTGGCCATTTGCAATTGTTTGATCAACTCAACAATTGGTATTAGAGCTACATTCATTGGAAGGATTACAACCCTCTTGAGTCGATTCTAGGAGAGTTTGATCAACAACTAGTCAAGCAATGGCTTCCACCTCCAACTATGAGTCCCAATCTACCACCGAGCCACCATTCTTCAATGGGGATAACTACCCATATTGGAAGAATAGGATGAGACTCTTCATCAAATCTACCAACTGCATGGTGTGGGATGTGGTTGAAGAAGGTCCATACATTCCTATGAAGAGAGATGGAGAAAGACTTGTCCCAAAGGTAATAGCCGAGATGACGGATGATGAAAGAAGAAGGATGCAAGTGAATGACAAAGCTCTCCATATAATATTTTGTGCACTTGGTCCGGATATCTACTCCAAGGTGTCTTCAATCGAAAATGCCAAGGAGGTTTGGGACACCCTCGAGACAACATATGAGGGAACTAGTGATGTCAAGGAGACAAAGATTGGGCTACTCAATCTAAGCTATGAAAACTTCAAGATGGATCCCGATGAGAGTGTCTCCAAGATGTTTGATCGGTTTTCAGTCATTTTCAATGGATTGAAGGGGTACGGCGAGATCATCCCCGAAGACAAACTAGTAAGGAAATTGTTGTACTCTCTTCCGGAGTCATGGGATGGCAAGAGAACGGCTATTATTGAAGCTAGAGATTTGAAGACTCTCAAGCTTGATGCTCTTGTTGGATCTCTACTCACCCATGAGATTATGAGGAAGGGAAGAGAAGAAGAGAAGAAAATAGTTGAGAAGAAGGATAGTGAGAAGAAGAAAGTGGAATCGCTCTTAAAGCTTCACATCAAGAAAGCGATTCAAGTGAAGATGAAGATGAGGAGATGGCCATGTTGGCCAAACGGTTTACTCGGTTCATGAAGTCCAATCGTGGAAGAAAATTTATTAGAAAGGGAGACTTCAAGAGCAAGAGTAAGGAAGAGGAGAAGGACCAAATTACTTGCTATGAATGCAAGAAGCCGGGTCACATCCGTTCCGAATGTCCTCAATTGAAGAGGAAGAGCTTTGGGAAGAAGAACAAACTCAAAGCTCAAATAGCAACTTGGAGTGACGATGAGTCATCCGAGGAAGTGGCCAATCTATGTCTCATAGCCATTGATGATGAACCAAAGGTAAATTCTAACTTATCCAATTTTGATTTTGCTTTTGATGAACTTCAAGATGCTTATGATGAATTGCAAGAGGTTTACGATGAGTTAGTAGGAAAATACAAAGAATCCATTTTGAAAAACAAGAAAACCATTTCCAATTTGAAAAATCAAAATGAGACATTTTCTAAAGCTAACTCCGAATTGGAAAAGAAAGTTTTGTTTTTAGTAAATCTTTCAAATGATCTTAAAACAAAAAATCTTGAACTTGAAAAACTTCTTTCCGATTTTCAAGATTATCACACAAAGGAAATGGATAATCTTAAAACATCTATTGCTATTGGGAAAAACAATTTTGAAAAAGGAAATCATTCTAAATCCCAATATGTAAAAAGAAAACCCTTTATTCCTAAACAAAGAAATTTTAATAAGCAATCTAGAGGTCAAAGAGTTAGGAGTGTTTGGGTTCCTAAGGAACTCATTATTTCTAATAATATGAATGTTATTGCTTCTTGGATTCCTAAGGGAACCAAAATTTTGAAGGCTAACACTCATGGACCCAAAATGATTTGGGTACCAAAAATCAAGGCCTAATTTTTTTGTTTGTAGGGGGAGCATTGCTACAAGGCTAAAGCTTCAAGCAAAAATTCTTGGTACCTTGATAGTGGAACTAAAGCCAAAGAGTGGTGGAGTGGTAACTTTCGGTGACAACTCCAAAGGCCACATTGAAGGAATAGGCTCCATTGGTAATCACTCTTCTATTTTCATTGAAAATGTTTTGTATGTCAACGGTCTTAAGCATAACTTATTGAGTATTAGTCAATTATGTGACAAGGGTTTTAATGTTTTATTTGATAAAAGTGGTTGCAAAATTGTAAACATTAAAACAACTCAACTAATGCTCATTGGTCATCGCATAGGGAACATATACATGGTGCATCTAGATGACATTCATTCATCTCATACATGCCTAGTTGCACATGATGAACATGACTCATGGCTTTGGCATATAAAATTAGGACATGCTAGCATGAGTGTCTTAGAGAAATTAATTTCCCTTAATCTAGTTAGAGGTTTACCCAAACTTAAATTTTCTAAAGATAAAATTTGTGATGCATGTTCAAAGGGTAAACAACATAGAACTTCTTTTAAATCTATAAATGATGTCTCTATTAGTAGATGATTACAATTGATTCATATGGATCTTTTTGGGCCTATTAGAACAATGAGCTTGGGTGGAAAATCATATGCTTTTGTGCTTGTAGATGACTATTCTAGGTTTACTTGGGTTTTATTCTTAAGTACAAAGGATGAGGCTTTAGAAAAATTCATCACATTTTCTAAAATAACTCAAAATGATCTTGAACTTAAAATTTCTCACATTAGAAGTGATCATGGAACCGAATTTCAAAATCTAGGTTTCGATGAGTTTTTAAATGAAAATGGGATTAGCCACAATTTTTCCGCACCTCGCACCCCTCAACAAAATGGGGTAGTTGAGAGGAAAAATCGAACTTTAGAAGAAATGGCTAGAACCATACTTTGCGAAAATAATTTACCTAAATATTTTTGGACGGAAGCCACAAATACCGCTTGCTATATTATAAATCGAGTAATGATTAGGCCGATTTTGAAGAAAACACCTTATGATATTTTAAAATCTAAGAAGCCTAACATTAGCTATTTTCATCCTTTTGGTTGCAAGTGTTTTGTTTTAAATAATGGTAAAGAAAACTTAGGTAAATTTGATGCTAAAAGTGATGAAGCTATTTTCTTAGGGTACTCTTTAAACTCTAAAGCCTATCATGTATTTAATAAAAGAACTCTAGTAGTTGAAGAGTCAATACATGTTGTTTTCGATGATAACCTCCTTCCGAGGAAGGAATCTTGTGATGATGATGATATAGGAATCCTTGATGCCATTGATGGAGGACAAACGTCCAAGGTGGATGAGGTTCCAACTAAAGATGAGGATGCACAAGATCCACCTCTTGAAGCCTTGAAGGACTTGGCTCTTGAGGAAAGGGAGGTGTCTTACCCAAGGGAGTTAAACTATGTCAAAGGTGGTGAAATCTTGGGTGATCCATCCAAAGGGGTAACTACTAGATCATCTCTCAAATTAATGAATCATGTTGCTTTTCTTTCATGCATTGAGCCTAAAAATATTAAAGAAGCTTTGAAAGATGAATTTTGGATTTTGGCCATTCAAGAGGAATTAAATCAATTTGAGAGAAGTAAAGTTTGGACATTAGTTGAAAGGCCTAATAATCAATCTATTATAGGAACAAAATGGGTTTTTAGGAATAAATTAGATGAAAGTGGTAATATAGTGAGAAACAAGGCTAGGCTTGTTGCTCAAGGCTATACCCAAGAAGAGAGAATTGATTTTGATGAGACTTATGCACCCGTAGCTAGAATGGAAGCTATTAGGATGTTGCTTGCATTTGCATGTTACCATAATTTCAAGCTTTTTCAAATGGATGTGAAAAGTGCCTTTTTAAATGGTTTTATAAATGAAGAAGTGTATGTTGAACAACCACCGGGTTTTGAGGATTCAAAATTTCCAAACCATGTGTTTAAACTTACAAAAGCTTTCTATGGTTTAAAACAAGCTCCTAGAGCTTGGTATGAGAGACTTTCAAATTTCTTAATTGAAAAGGGTTTTGAAAAAGGAAAGGTGGATACCACACTCTTCATAAAGAGATATAACAATGACATTTTAGTAGTTCAAATTTATGTTGATGATATTATTTTTGGTTCTACTAATGAGTGTTATTGTAAAGAATTTTCTAAGCTAATGCAAGGTGAGTTCGAGATGAGCATGATGGGGGAGCTCTCATTCTTTTTGGGAGTCCAAATCAAACAAAGGAAAGATGGCACCTTCATAAATCAAGCTAAGTACGTGAATGATATGCTCAAAAAGTTTGGCTTGGAGAATGCAAACCTCAAACCACACCTATGAGCTCTTCCATAAAGCTTGACAAAGATGAAGGAGGTAAGTGTGTTGATTCTAAGCTTTATAGATCCATGATAGGTTCTTTGCTTTACCTTACCGCAAGTAGACCGGATATCATGTTTAGTGTTTTCTTGTGTGCTAGGTTTCAAGCTAGTCCTAGAGAATCACACTTAGTTGCCATTAAGAGAATTTTTAGATACCTTAGAGACACACCTACCTTAGGCCTTTGGTATCCTAAAGATTCTTCCTTTAGCCTTCATGCTTATTCGGATGCGGATTATGGGGGATGTAAGATAGATAGGAAAATTACTTCCGGGACATGCCAATTCTTAGGTAGTATGCTCGTATCTTGGTTCTCTAAGAAACAAAATAGCGTAGCCTTATCTACCACCGAAGCGGAGTACATATCCTTAGGGAGTTGTTGTGCTCAAGTCCTTTGGATGAAGCAACAACTCTTAGATTATGGTGTTGAAGTAGAAACCATACCCCTTAGGTGTGACAACACTAGTGTTATTTGTCTCACTAAGAATCTCATCCAACACTCTAGAACTAAACACATAGAAATTAGACATCATTTTATTAGAGATCATGTTTTGAAAAATGATGTTGTTATTGAATTTGTTGACACCTTGAACCAATTAGCGGATATATTTACAAAACCTTTAGATAAAGAGCGTTTTTGGTCCCTTAGGAGAGAGTTAGGTCTAGCTAGCCTATCTTGACCTTTTAGGACCTCTTTGTGCTTAAAATCGCTTGATCTTGTGAAATTGCATGTTTGTGTGTTGTAACTCTTGAAAATGTCCATGCCTATAGTTAGGGGGAGTATGATTCTATTCAAATATGTTTAGAACTGTTCATTCATCATTTTCATTCCTTTAGGAGATGTTAAAATCGAGCCTATGGTTGTTCTTTAGGCCTAAAGATGTATTTCTGGGTATAGGGTATCGATACGGATCTACGCGTATCGATACGAGTACTTCATTAAGCTTCCCAGACTTTTTTTTGCCTTAAACGGGTATCGATACAGTTAAACCCGTATCGATACGAGCTTCAATCGTTTCGATACGGATCTCATCCGTTTTGATACGATTCTCCAACGGGCATTTTTACGGAAATTACGGTTCTACCCACGTATCGATACACCCTCAGGCGTATCGATACTCGATTGCGCAGACAGCTTTTAATTTGGCATTTAAAGTCTTCAACTTTTACCAAAACTAAAATTCTTCAAACCCTAAAAACCCTAGCCGTTTTTGCCTATAAAAAGGATCTTCCTCCCTCATATTTTCACACTACAACTCAAAAAATCTTAAAGAGGGTTTCCATCAAGCAAAGCTCTAAGATCTTTCTCATCAAATTTGGTGCTAGATTTTTCTTCATTCTCTCAAATCCCTATCAAGATAAAACACTTTCTTTTTCTTTTTCAATTTTTTCTGTTTTGTTTTTGTTTTGTTTTTATGTTCATCTTCTTAACAAAAATTTTGTCTTCCAAAATATCTTCTTCAAATTTTATTTTCAATTTTTTTACCTTGATCCTTGACTTCAATGAAGGAATCTAAATGCATGATTTTCTTTTAGCTCATGGCACCCAAGGAATCTAGGAAGAGATCTCGGGTTTCTCAAACCGGTGAATCATCCAATCCCGGAGAGGTTGCACGTCCAAACTACACCCAAATCTATGAAAATTCCTTTGAATCCCCCGGAGCTCTCACATATTTTCGTCAATTCGAAAACTACAAGATTCGTCCGGAAAGGGTAATATCTATTCCTTTTCTTGATTCGAAGCGATTCAAATTTGAATATCTTCCTTTGCTTCGACTTTGGAATTTTATGGATTTTATCTCCATTCCCGGGGTTTATTACCGTCTTTTGGTTTTGATATTTTATACTAACGCCAAATGTCTTGCTAATTGTAATGAGGTTGTTACCGGAGTTAGTTCCTGTCTAATGGGCAAGAAAATCCTCCTTGATGTCAAGTCCATATGTGAAGTTTTTAAGTTGGAGGATGAAGGCCTTGATGATGAGAATGCTTTAGGCCATGTTCTTAGTGGTTCTGTCACCGCCCTCAATGCTCAAGATCGAATCCTTCATTTGATGGTTTCTTGGTGGTTTAGGCCTTCCGGAGGAAAGTACTCTACCATCCGTCAAGTGGATGATTTTTGGATCTGTTGCTTCCGTGAGAGAAAGCGTCCAAACCTCGCTCGAATCATGTTTGCGGAGATTGTCTATCTTGTGCAACATCGCCACACCTCTCTCGTCACCTCCTTCACATATGGTACGGCCCTAAGCTATTACTTTGTGAAAAAGGATATTGATTGCTCGTTTGACTTCCCAACTCCCCTCACCGATCCTATTGATGAACGCTCTCTTGCACGGGGTAAGTTCCATTATTTTAATGGAAATTGGTTACGTCTTTCCGAGCTACCTCCCGAGGCCGCGGCACAATTGGAAAATCCTCAAGATGATCAAGCTCCTCCGCATCCTCTTCAACCTTCCATGGATGCTCTTATGACCTTCCTTAATGAGCAATTCACGGGGTTGCGCACGGATATGGGAAATCGTCTTACCGCACTTGAAACAAGCTTTGACACAAGGATGACAACCATGGAGAATCGTCTAATCTCTCTTGAAAGCGGTCATAACTCTTTGAATATTTCTCTCTCCGCTTTCCATGATGAGTGGCGCAATAGCATGAGGAATGATGATCCAATTGGAGTTGACGATGAAGATGATGAAGAAGGCGATGATGATGCCTAGTAGCCTCTCCTTGCATCTCATGCATATCATCTAGGATATTTCTATTTATGCACTTTTGTTTCATGCTCTTAGGACTAAGTTTGTTTTAGTTTTAAACCTATGCTTTGATTTTATGTTTTGTTGGATTTTTAAGTTGATGTTATGCTTTATCTTTGAACTTAATGATATTTATGTTGCCTATTTATACCTTTGCCTATGCTATGCACTTCACTTTGTCTCAATTTTTTTTTATCTAACAAAAAGGGGAAGAGAAGCTAGCTCACAACACTTTAAAAATTTTGATTTCAACTTAAAATTTACCTATCTTATATTAAGGGGGAGTAAATTTTGCAAAGTTTTTAAAAGTGTCAAAAATTTTAAGTTTTATTTTTGTTATATCAAAAAGGGGGAGATTGTGAAACCTATGTTTGATTTTGATATAATTAAATCTTTAAGGATCAATTTGAAAAACTTAAAATTATTTTATAAGTCCATTAATAAGTTTTAAATCACTAACACTTTAAAAAAACTCAAACTCAAAATATTTTCTAAGTGTTCCAAGGCCAAACTATTGAAAACCGTCTAGGTGTATCGATACGGTTTTAACGAATTTTAAATTCAAGTCGTTTTAAATATTTCGACCGTTGGTGTCAGTTGTTAGGTAACCAAATTTTAAATTGGTAGTTGACCCGTATCGATACGGTAAACCCTCGTATCGAAACGAAAACTGACAGTGAGCTATGTCGAGAAAAAGGTATCGATACGGTCTTAGTCGTTTCGATACCTCGTATCGATACGCCTACGTGCGTTTCGATACCCCTATTTATTGTGCACAACGGCTCTTTCTTTTCTGAGACAGGTATCGATACGGCTCCCCGAGTACCGATACGGGTAGCTGCAGAAGTGCATTTATGGTGGTGAGAGAGGGTTCCAACGGCTCTATTCAAGTTCCCAACCACCCAAACGGCTAGAATTAATAGAGGAGGTATAAATTGAAGTCCTTTGAAGGTCAGCAACAACTATTCAACCTACAAGCATCATCAAAGCAAAAAATCCAAAACCCTTGTGCTAGTCAAAGTCAAATTCTTGTACCCAACTCTAGTGTTTTCAATTATCATTTTGTATTGTGAGTTTGGGGTGATTGAAATTGTAATTGGGTAGACATTTATCCTTTGAGAGGAATCATTTGAGTTTACCAAAACTTCTCTTTGTAAATTGAGTGGATTAAGCTTTGGGTAGAAAGCTTAATCGAATTTTGTAAGGTTACCTCCTCATCCAAGAAAATGGGAAGAATTCAAGTAGTGAATTGGTTGAAAATCCTTAGTGGGAACTAAGGTAGTGGATGTAGAGTTCATTTGGAGAACTTGAACCACTCTAACTACTTGTGTCAATCTTTATTTTTCACTCATTCTTCCCACCAAAATTTTTATTGCCAATTCACCCCCTCTTGGCCATTTGCAATTGTTTGATCAACTCAACAAAATCTGATCTGTGGGGGTTTAGGATCATCTATCTCAGGGTTGATGTCATCTGTCTGGGCCTTAGTTTGTGGTGCTATTGTGGCGGGCTGTTCTGGTTGTTGTTCCTTTGGCTGCTCAACTCTAGGATCATCCAATTATTTTCCACTTCTTGTCGTTATTGCTTTACATTTTTCATAAGTGGGTTTTGTTGTGGCCTCTATGTTGCTAGATGATGCACCCATTGACCTGTTTTTTATGATCTGAGTGAACTGCCCGAACTGGGTTTTCAGGTTCTTGATTGATGCCTCCTAATTTTGCAACCGCATCTCAGTTCTGTCCATGAAGGACTCAACCTTGTCAATAAATTTATTAGTATGAACAATAAAATCACTAGTACGAGACATAAAAGTATGTAAAGTATATTCGAGTGAATTATTGTTCGTATTTTGTTGCTGCTAAGGCTGCTGTCGGGACAGGTTCTGCTGATATCCTTCTGGTTGTTGGGTTGGATTTGCAGCCGTGTTAGGGTTACTCCAGGAGAAGTTTGGATGCTTTCTCCAGCCCAGATTGTATGTGTTAGTGTTGGGCATGTTGTTCCTCTCATATGTTCCCATAAAATTGGCAGATTCGTTGCATTCGAATGAATCATGGTTGCCCTCACACTCGTCACAGAAGGGCTCCACAGCTTTAGCCTCGTATGTTTTCCCAGTGGGTTTGGCCATATTCATCACCAGTTGTGTCAGTTTATCCAGGCGAGCAGTGACAGATTCAGTGATTTCTACTTCACTCGCAATAGCTAGCCACCTCACGCCATCGCGGTGGGCTGTAGGGAATTTGTAGTCGTTTTTCACGATTCTGTTCAGAATCTGTAGTGCCTCCTCGGGTGGTCTGTCTAGGATGATTCCATTAGCTAAAGCGTCAAGCATCATTCTTGTTGGTTGATTGACTTCATTGTAGAACATTGACACTTGAGTCCAGGTTGGAAAACCGTGAAGCGGACAATTGTTTAGCATCTATTGGTACCGTTCCTACGCTTCATACATCGGATCATCATCCCCTTGTCGAAAAGCAGTGATCTCGTTTCTTAACCTGTCTGTTACGTTTGAAGGGCTGAAATGATCTAGGAAGTCCTTGCACAACTCTGTCCAAGTGCTAAACGATCATGTCGGTTGGTTATTCAGCCACTGTTTTGCCCTATCCCTCAGTGAATAGGAAAATAGTCTCAGCTTAAGCACATCTTGATGGACTCCATGTATCTTAAAAGATCTGAAAATGTCAAGGAACCCCTCAAGTTTGTTTAAAAGAAAAGTAAGTAAATACAAGTAATTTAAGGAAGAGATCATGTTGATAGAATGGGCCAGGTTATGTTTCTTCGTAGTGTGAAACTGCGTTGAATAGGTTAAGATGTATTGCGCTGTCAGATTGTGCTACCTCGGCGGATGATGGCAGATTGGTGATTCAACAACTTTCGCTGCCTCGGCAGGTGGAATGGATGAATGGCTCGGTGGCAAGTTCGGCAGTCCTTCAAGGCTCGGCAGAACGCTTCTGAAGTGATTCTACTTATGTCTAAGTCAGAATATTGTTGATGCCCGCTGCAAATAATACCTGTCGGCGTGAATCGTGCAATGAACAACAACCTTTTGGTTCTTTCTCTCTTAGTTGCTTTAAACCCAAACCTATGTCTAGGCTGGATTGATCAACACCTAGTATGAATGAGATCGTGCTTACTTCTTTCGTGAGTTTGACTCTCTCGATGCCAAACAAATGGATTGCTGCTTAAAAAATAATTAGGGATGAAGTCACATGAGAAAATGAGATGTGAATTGATGCTTAAAAAATTTATGAATTTTTTTAATAAAATTCAATATAAAGAATATTAAAAATAAAATTGACACCCATTTACAAAAATATTAACACTATTCTAGCAATAATTGATACCATGATATAGTTTTTTTTAGTTCCGTCTATGATGAGAATGATCATTTTAATTCAGTTTACCTTATTTACAATATTAAAACTCGAATTTTAAATATCATTCGGGCCAATTTAGCATTTTTTTGAAAAATACGGTGGAAAAGTACTTTTGTGTTTGAATTTTTTTGGTTCGAAATATATGTGTTTAGTATTGCTATCAAAAAGTACTTTTGAAAAGTTTTGAAAAGATAAATGTTCATTTTAGACATGATGTTGTAAGTTAAATATATATATATATATGATATTTAATTTTTTTAATGTTGTAATATCAATTTAAATTGTGATAAAATATTTAAACTAATAATTAATTTAATAATAATAATATAAATATGTCTTTGGTAAAAAAAATTATAAGTTTCTAAATTATAAAATAAATGCAATATAAGATAACAAATAAAAGTTAAAATTGTAATTTGGCTTTTAAAAGTATTTTTTCAACTACAAAAATTAAAAATTTCAGCGGTTATGTTTAGGTTGAAAAACACTTTTCAAACGCATTTTATCCTTTAAAAATTGTATGTTACATTTCTTACGACTCCAATAGTGTTTTTCAAAAATAATGGTGGACGGGCTCTAAGTAATCTACTAATTTAGTCCTTAATTGAATAGTAGACGATGATTCTGTGTATTCTTTTTAGTAAATTGTCCTTTCCATTTCATTTCAACAATTTATGAGAATGCTAGGGTTTGAAATAACGTAACACAATACTTGAGTTTAAAATTTTCTATTCTTCATTATCATGATTTATGTGGTTATTAATTTAATTAAAAATTATTTATATCAGGTGTTTAAGAATTTATAATGGAATGTCAACGTTCAAACTAAAATTAAAAAATAATTTAATTTGCAGGGTTGTAGCATAAATTATTAAAGCAAAATCTTGAGGAAACTAATTTGAAATAATGTGGCCCAAACCATAGAATCGTGTCCCATCTCAGGCTTAAATATTATCCACTTCAGGTTTGAGGACTGTGGTATCTTTTATGCCCCCACTACTTTAACTTTTGTAACCATTTTACCCATGGTTTTCGTCATTAATTTCGAAAACCCACACCACCCTATCTAAACTTAATTCTGCCACACAATCTCCTCTTCCTCTTCTTCTTCTTCATAGCTGCTGCCCAAAGTTGCAACCTTGCCAGCTTCATAAAGGCTTACCTGCTTTTGGGTATTTTTCTTTCCTACATGTTTTCTTTTCTTTTCTTGATATACAAACAGAAAATTAACAATTGTTCCATCTCTAACGGTTTATATATATTCTTCATTGAAATCAGTTTTGAGCCTTTAAAGTAACATTTTTTATTGATATTTTCTTTCCATTTAGTTAGGCAATTATTTGGTAGGCATTTACTATTATCTTTACAGCACTTAGTAAAACGGTAATCTTCCAGTCCTGAAGCTTGTTAACTCTTTAAACAAGATTGTAGGAATTCCTACCATTTTTGGCACGTTCTGTTAGTTGTTGAAATATTATCAATTGATTAGATATTATTTTTTTAGAATCTGCAAGTGGAAAAAGAGATGATAGTTCATGTTTTGAAGCCAGAATGAAGCATTTTGTGTTCAGAAAAAAGAACTTTTTATCTTTATTTTTTTCCTCAGGAAAAAGAAGTACTGTGGAGATGCATTCTCTTCTGCATGTTCATCCAAATAGGCCTATTTCTTTACTAGGCATTTCGGGTTTTCCTTTATTGCAACCATCGACTACATCGGCTACTGCTTTCATACGAGGTAAGTTCCTTTCCCCCCATATGTCACTCATTTCTGTCCAGGGCTTGCTCTGTGTAAATTCTTTTGTTTTAGTTGGACCGAATTTTTATTTTATTTCTAGCAGTGGATACTGTGAGAAAGGGGCTATGGTGATCGGTGGTTAGGGATTTGTTGTTTGACGAAGATGAACATGATATTTTACAAAGAGAATAATGTGTTTCTCTGTATTTTCTTATTATTCTTAATTATTAAATGTATACAGAGTAAGCCTTTAAATAGACTGATATAGAGTTTTAATATAACTAAAACTATACTTTTATCTTTAATTTAAATAATATTTATTCTTAATTTAAATAAGACTTCTAGTAAATCTAAACTACTGATTAGTAAATCTAAACTACTGATTAGGAATAAATTCTAATTACACATTAAATAAAAACTTTAACACTTCTCGAATAACTTACACTCCCCTCAAACTGGTGAGCAAACGTAGTAAAGCATCAGCTTGAATCTTAGATGTGATGCCCTACTCATATTTCTTTTGCTGAAAAAAATGCTCCCTATTCTCGAGAATCTTTGATTTGAAAAGTGAGGATAGAATCATAATGTTCTTGCGCAACAATTGTTGATGCTATTCAACTTATGGTACGCTTGAAATGGTTCATACATCGGTTGGACATGTTCTCTCCTCTTCGCCTATCTTTTAAGATGGATGGCTAAAATAGAACCAAATAGTTTTTTTAAGGCTAAACTATAACCTTTTCATCTATCTTTTTGATGACTAAAATAGAACCATAAAACAGCAAAATTAAACGAGTAGAAATTTCACCAGAGATGTAAGATTCTAAGGAGGGAGAAGTTAAAGAACAAGTGTGGCCTAATGACAGCATCGAAAGAGAAAAAAGATGTGCATCTGAAAAATCAGATCGTCGTCGATCTGTTTCATATTAGAGATGGCAACAGTGGTGATGACATCAAGACCGTTGTTGGCTCATGATACCATGTGAGAAAGGGGCCATGATGACCGGAGATGCAATGAATAATGGTGGTTTGTGTGTGATCGGTGGTTAGAGATTTGTTGTTTGAAGAAGATAAACAAGATATTTTCCAAAGAGAACAATGCGTTTCTCTATTTTTTTATTATTCTTAATTATCAAATGTATACAGAGTAAGTCTTTAAATAGACTGATTTAGAATTCTAATATAACTAAAACTATACTTTTATCTTTAATTTAAATAGTACTTATTCCTAATTTAAACAAGACTTTTAGTGAATCTAAACTACTGATTAATAATAAACTCTAATTACACATTAAATAAAAACTCTAACACTTCTCGAATAACTTACAGATACTTCGTTGTATTGTTATAACTTCCATTTTTTAAGGTATAACTTGTTCATTTCAATTGATTATTTGGGATTTGCCACAAAGCATCTGAAATTTTATGTATTCAATGAGCTTGAGAGTGGTAAACTGTGGCCCTATTAGTTAATGATATGTTAAATCTTTTGTTTTGAATTTTCTGGTCTCAACTAATGACTGAGAACCTATCAAGCTTGATTTGATAGGGTGGAATGAAGATATGCAAGATGAAAAATTGGAGAAAAGTGGGAAAAAAAGAGACTAAAGTTTAAATATTTTTTCTTTCCATTGCTTGATTTGTAAGAAACATGAAAAAATAGAAAGAAAAAGTAATTGTTCCCCATCCATTACTCACTTTGTAGAGTTGAAAATGAGAAGAAAAACAAGAATTATATCATTTCCTGATTACACCCATTGTAAATCAAATAAAAATATTATATTAAAAAACGATGGATAATCCTATAGATATGCACACTTAGCTCACATTTCTTTTATTTTCTCTTCTTGAATCATTTCAATTTAGAATGATTTGTTTTTTCTATATTAAGATAGAAAATAATAGACTTTCTTATTTTCATTACTTTGACTCTTCTTTCCTACCGAGCATACTTAACATGTATTTTCTTTTTGCTTTTCCAACTTCCTTTTTACATCCTTCCACTCTTTTGCTCTCGTAGCACACCTTTAGACTTTACTTGATATGGTGAAAGAAAAATGGAGAGGAGGAAAGTGAGAATATAGAAAACATACTTTTCCTGTCCATTGGTGTGCTTGGCAAGAAAAATGAAAAATTAAATGAGATTTTCCATATCTTGCTTGGTAGAGTTAAAAATGAAAAAAAAAATTACTATATAACTTTAGTATTACAGTTATAACATTAGTAAGTTAACAAAGTAAAATCTAAAAAACCTATGAACAATGTTGTAAACACACACATTTGAATAACGTCTTTTCCTTCTTTTTTTTCCATTGATCTTTCCAGCTTAGAATAATTTGATAAAAGAAAACGTCTTATGCCATTAGTAAGTTAAGATGACAAAGTAAATGCTATTAACCATGGATGATGTTGTAAACAAACACATTTGAGTAACATCTTTTCCATTTCATTTCTCTTAATCTTTCCAATTTGAAATGATTTGATTATACGAATGAGAAAGAAAATGTCTACTTTCCCATTTTCTTTCCTCGATTTTTCTTTCATACCATGCAGTAACAAGAATCATTTTTTTGGGTGCTTTTCCACCAACTTCTATCCATCCTTTTGAAGTTGTTATGTCTTTATTCATTTTCTGTTCTTCAAAAGATGTTTTTCTTAAGAGAAATGTTTTAGGACACAAAATACATTACTCTTTTAATGTCTATCTCAGTATGTAATATTATTCCACTCTGATTAAATTTGGGTTCGCCATGTTAGCTTAACATTATATCAAAGCCCATGTTATTCGCTTCCCATTTATGTTTGTGTTTCTCCCAAGTCTTTATGTTTTTATTGGTGTTTTCAGACCTAATATGCTACCCCATATCAATTACAACTTCTTTCTCGCCTTATGTTCAAGCTAGCCTGTTACCCATGTTAGCAGTTGATTTGATCTACTCCCGTATCTTTGACTTAACATGGTTCATTGAACGTATGAGTTATGACTTGAAGCTTATGTGAGAGATAATTTTGATGAATAACTCAAAACTTGTCTGGAAAGGAAATATCGAGGCAACATTAACACTTCTATTAGGCTTCAGCTGATTTAATGCTTGTTATCGATTGATAGAGATGTGCAAAAATTCAACTATCCTTCCTTAAGAGTATAATTGCACCTCAGTACTGTGAATCCCCAATGCTAAAGTATTTGTTCTTCCATTGTGTTTACATGCATGCTTTGATACTTCTTTATCTTTCTATTCACGAGTTAACTTTTCAATAGTTATACATATGTGTATACACGAGCGTTTGTGTGTGAGATTCAAGTGTGTGTATGCTATCTTATTTGGCCCAAACATCTATTGCAAATGCAATGTGCTAATATGGCTTTTTTTTTGCCAATACTATCATGCATGAAGAAGACTTAATTTGTAATTATTCATTTTTTCTTTTCCATGTGAAACATTAGGCGAAACAATAGGAAGTATTTAGTGGTGGTCAGTTTTGAGGAGCAGGAGAAGTTCCCTTTATTTTCTGGAGTCTTTTTGCAATGTCAATGGAAGTTCTTTGGTATAAATAAAGAAGACAAAGAACACCTTATAATGCTGTATTTGATTGCGGTTATTTTTTGTCACATTGCTTAGGTACTGCTGTGCCTCGGATCCTGTATAAAAAAGAAGCCTCTCTCTTTCTGCAGAATGTGTTGAACAACACAAGGTCGAAGAAACTGGTTTCCGTTGCTCCCAGATGTAGCAGTTCCACAGACTCCAATGATAGTAAAGATCAAACTAAGGCACGCACTTCATATTACTGATAAATGAGCTGAATATATATTTTTTCTGTATTATGCATGCATAATTTACCTCTAGATTCTTCATATACATATTCTTGTAGAGTGGAATCTAATTTGCAGTTCCATAAGTACCCGCTTGACTTTCCTCATGAGTTGATCTTGTTGGCATGGTTACTGAAGTGACATCTTGCTTGTTCTTCTTCAGACGCCTTTCGGGTACACAAGGAAGGATGTTCTATTGATTGGTCTTGGAGTCACTGCCGCTGGATTTGGATTGAAAAGTGGATTGGAGGTATTTTGGATCACTTTTGATAATTAGGCTTAAAGATAATTTAGCCCCTTTAATAATCCCAAATCAACAATTTTGCTCCTCATTTTAATTTATCAATTTAACCATAGTCAATCTCGCTCTTTGGTCGCCGTTGACTCACATAGCTGTTAAATTCTGCACATGTGGTCGCTATCTGCTTCCACATCAGTCATTATCGCCAGTTGTCTTGCCATGTCGATGATAACGAGTCAGTTTTGATGACATGATAGTACGAATGGAGGGTTTCAGAATTAATTATTTATTTCAAAATTACATATATCATTATATATTTTTAAAACAAATTCACGTCAATTGTATTGTCATATCATCAGAATTGACTTGTGATCATCTTATTGGAGAACATTAATTCATTAAAGAAAATGACACGAGGACATGATAACATTAATTCAATACGTTGTGAATTATACGTACCATGCATCAATGAGCAGTTTCTTTCTGTAACAATCCCCATGATGATGGTTATGCAGTTTGTGGGAGTTGACCCTTTACAAGCAGGAAATGTAGTTCAGTTGGTAATGGTTTTGGGCCTCACAGTTGGATGGATTTCAACATACATCTTTAGAGTCTCGAACAAGGAAATGACGTACGCTCAACAATTACGTGACTATGAAGTCAAAGTCATGGAGGTTTTTGTTTCTGCACTTTTCTCCTTCCAACTTTTAGTTATACACTACTGTTTGATACGTCCCTTTGCCTATAATCTGCAACAAAGAAGTTTTATTTCTTTATCGTGTTGCTGAACTATGTAGCCTTTTTGAACATGGTAAAATCCATTCATTTTAGAATAGTTCCTTTATTTGATAGATTTGTCATGGCATGTTAAAAGAAGAATCTATCCGTTTAAACTTTAAAGCCGATGCTATGAAATTGCATGCATAATCCGGTTTGAGACCATAACTTTCACTTCAAAACATTCTTGTATCTTGTTTCCACAAAAACTAGTAGGATCACCAGTGTTTCAGCTAAGAACCCTGCTAGGAGAGGGGTTTGTCATTTGCGACTAACCTGTAAGAGATAGTCGAGGCTATCCAAAAACGACAGAACAGAAAAAAGACATTGGCTCGTTTTCTTATCATATGCATGTCACAAAACTGATTTGTTTTATTTCTGCAGAAACGGTTAGAAGGTTTGACAGAAGCAGAGCTGGTAGCACTGCTTGAACAAGTTGAAGAAGAGAAGCGACAGCAAGCAAGTGGAGAGAAGGTTAATTGAAGCTCTTTACATTCTAATATCCATTATTAAATTTTGACAAGTTGGATAATGTGTAAAAGTGTGTCCCATAGCAGCATATGATATAAGCCACTGTAAATGCGACACGTATGATTACCCTTGCAATGTAATTAAATTTTTGAACTTTCTTCTCAATCTCACATGGATGGATGTGCATTTTTCTTTGCACTCAATTCAGTAACCAACTAGTAAAAGGCAGAAGAAACAAAACCCAAAAATAATCTGCAGCTTACAGATGCATACAACCTAAAAAAACAGTTGAATGCCCATAAATAAGCTCTGTCGCATCACAAACATTAATCAGTCTTCCTCTCTCCATTCTACTTTTTCATTGATTCTAGTCTTGAGAACTATCAGACTAAAATAAGGGCTTTTTTTTGTTTCTGTTTAAAGCAAAACTCATCTGTTTCTTTCCATTGATAAAAAAAAATCAGGAGGTGCTATTGGAATAGCCTTTCTAGCAACATTTTCTATGACTCTGTCCGTTTCGCAATCAGCATTCCGATGCTTGTTCGCTTCATCGCTTGTCCAAGGTCCCCAATGCAAACCTAGTACAAAAATAAATTATTAATTTAATGACGATATTTAAACTTGGCTCCTAAAAAATTATGAGATAGTAGGAATAATGAATGGTTTGAGCACAAAATATAATGCTTCACTATTCAGAAAATTATTTGCATACAAAAGACAGTGGGCAAAAGAAGACCAGCAGAAAGATATATTTTCTCATTATAGCAATAGGACTGGAGACTGATGAGTTCCTGTTCTCGCAGATCAAATTTTTGAACTGATAAAAGAATAAGAAAGTAAAATACCATAAGAATGAAGGCTGCAAGAAGATCACATAATCCAACAAATAATTCCAAAATGAAGCAATAAATAGTACCATCAAATCATGGGCAAAAGGACAAAAAACAGTGCAACCCATTGTTCTCCAACTCCTCTATTTCAATGAAGTACCCATGTACAATATGGATGTGGATATATGAGTTCCCGAGGATTCTCCAAATACATGGCAAAAAAACTGAATATACTTTCATACTCGTATTTGATGCCTATATCTGAATCCAAGTAATAGGTGCCACCAAACAAACAATTTCTAGTTTCAATACGTAGGTCACTTGGGGTTAAGAATATGCTACACAATCCATATGCTTGAATGCGCTTCAGAACAATCATCATAGGAATAAATTATACCTCTTAGAATAATGCTTGCTATCTCCTACTACTTTTTGGCTTAAGCCTCTTGAAAGCCATAAATGTAACTGCACCAGACAAAGCATACCTGCAAAAAAAAGGAGATATATACCAGGTAAGAAGTATGATCGGAGGAAGAAGAATTAGCTTTAAAGTTCTGAGATAGATCTGTTATTTTGTGCAGTGAAACCATGATTTACTTCAGAAAAAGCCAGCAATAGCAAGAAGAAAGTGCTCAAAATAAAAGGTGTACTGACAGGCATACAGAAATATAAATAATACCAACACATGCATGCTTCCTTGCCACAATCTATCATGCATCCATAAACACATCTCTACAGATGAAAGTAGAAGGATATATGAATCATTATGGCCCATCATAAGACATTTTATTGAAGCGAATTTTTGGTAAAGACACATATTTTGGCTATGCAGAATATTGAATACAAGGTTTTACATACAATCAGTTAGGCTTTGGTAGACTCAATTCAAAAACTACAAAGTATGTGTGTGTGTGCACACACGAAAATCCTTGATGCATAACTGATTCACAACCCAAATGCAACTAACCTATGCTCATTTCTACACAATGTTAATTTGCCAAGTAGCTCAAGGAAATAAATCTGAGACTTCCCCAAGATCCTACTCGGACAATGGATTATAAATCAGTAAGCAGGTAACACTTATTTCCCTCCTTCAACACAATCACAAGAAAATAAAAAATATTCTAATGCTGGAAGGAGAGGGAACAAGCATGCAGAATAATATAAAATATCCTCAAATATCTCTAGCAAAGGGACTATCTGCAGGGACAAAATATTTTGGACCATATAATATAGTGACTCATACCATGTCAATGTATAATTTAGATGATCTTGAGGCATAACTGAACTGTGAATCAAGGCATTGACATCCTTTGGAACAGGATAAGGGTTGCTTGGATCAACATTTTCATTGATGTCTTCAATTAAAAGAGTCTCCTTTGGAAGCCCACAAGCAAAAGCAATTGCAGGAACGTCAACATAGAACCACTGTCCAGAATTTGGATCATTTGCTGGAACAAATATGCTTGGCTTCTCACTCCCCCGGACAACTCCAGTAACTTCCACAGAAGTAAGAGCAGGAGCTTGATCCTGTATCCCAAAAAATTACTTTTTCTCCTAAGATATGTATTTGGTATCAACCAAGAAATCAAGGGATGATAGACAACCTCAACAGTCTTTTGCTTCTTAGACCGAAACATTCTCCACCAGCTTTGTTCATTCTGTTGGGCAGGAACAGCAACCATACTTGAAGACTTCCCCCCGTCTTGTGGCACTTCAAAAGATTTGTCTCTCCAGCTGCGTGGGACCCATCCTCTATTTACAAGAACTGGTGACAGCACACTGGAAGTACATTTAAATTATTCGAATGGAAACATAGTAAGCAATTACATGCATCATATTGGAATATGAAGTCAGGCACAAAAAATGTTTAACCTTTTTAAGGTGAGTATAAAGAGAAAATACCACATATCATGAAGGTAAGGGAGAATCTTAAAGACTTCCTCATTCCATCTTGCAGCTTAGCTCACTATTTTTCAAATAAAAAACCAAGAGCAAAGCAGTCAAAACCGTACTTTAAAGACAGTTTACTTTTGAAACATTTAAAAAAGGGTTTTAAAACATGCCAATAAGTTTAAATGGGGTCTAAGAGATCGCAGATGGACCCACTGGTGAAAATGTAAAGCTTGTGGTAAGTAGTTTATTTGGTTGTTATTTTATCTTTAATTGTGCCTTAAATGATTAGTTCATGCTGTTGATTTGGATGTTTTTGTGTGTTTTCTATATAGGACTTCAATTCTAGAGATTGCACTTGAAAGGCAAGTTCTACAGTTTTATTTTCTGGAATCAAGTCTGGGCAAGTGAGCATGACTCTAGGCATGAAGCGTCTGACATGGCATCCAGTCAGCAAGAACGGACGAGCAGGATCAGCCGCATTTTAAATTCAAATTAGAACTTATTATTTTTAGGGTTTTAGAAAATTATAAATATCCCTCGGGGTAAGCTACAAAGATATATCATTCTTAGTTTGTTCTTATTTTTTTTAATTTTATAAAATTCTCTTTTCCTTTACGTTCTTACTTTTAAGTCTTCATTTACTTTCTTTTAAAATGTTGAGTATGATTTCTACCATAATCATGTTCGGCTAATTTTTCGATTAACCAAAGGCTCAAAGCGATGCCTCAATTCATTTTATGAGAATTGAAAGCACTTAATATCTTCGGATAACATTCTTGATTTTCTAAAAACTTAAATAGGCAATCGACCTTTCTTTTAAAAATCTTTACACTTTTATTTCAAAAAACGCACGTTGGTTTGATTGTTGTTCTGATTTAAAGTTAAGAGAAAGTATCAGCTTGTAGCATATTCGGTTTCCTATGAACACACTTAACGACGAATTCGCTAAGGAAAATTGAGATCGGAATCGATTCTCATTGAGACAACATAATCCGAGTTGGACTTTTCTAAACACTTAAACTACATTGGCGCTAGCAACGATAGTTGTGCCTAGTCCAAGTAAGAACCAAAATCCAAAAATTGTCTTGGGATTGTTGGTTACAAAAGTGAAAAGTAAGTTACAAGGGTTGGGTCTTGTAGACTGTAACCGGCATGTGTCCGAAGTAAAATATTTATCGATGATCAATTTGAATTGAGGCTAAGCTAAGCTTGAGGCTATTTCATTTAATCAGTTTTCTCTTCAAAATTTACTTTCATCATTTTTGCTATTACTCGACATTTATTTTCTACTTTCTTGATTAAACCCCTCATTTACTTTATTTTCTCACAAAAGTCAAAACCAAGGCCTCTCGATATCCGAAGCTCCTTAGTCCCTGTAGATTGACCCCTCTTCTCTACTACTACATTATTTATCTATTTATTTGAGATAAAAGATTATTTTATTTGACAATTCCCACACTTATTAAATTGGCACCGTTACCGGGAACTTCAGCGAAGTTACTGATATTGTTTTGTTTTGATTTATGACCATGAAGAAACCGGGTGAACTAGTAGATTTTGTACCGAAGATCGAAGCATTAACCTGAAGACTACACGCACAAACACTTCGAGAAAAAAGACAACAACAAGAACGTCAACAACATCAATCCGAATCAAATCTAGAAACACCCTATGGCGCAGACACACACTTTGAATTCGACAACATAGAGCAGATTCCGACGGCAGATGAGGACCAAACTATTCGCAAACTTGTCGCGGTGCCTGACAATCAACAACCGTTGTGCTTTACATTCCCGAATGGAAAAACACCATTCGCACTTAAGAAGGGCTTAATACATCTACCGACCTATCATGGTTTGCCCAATGAAAATCCACATAAACATCTCAAGGAGTTTCACATGGTTTGTTTAAGCACAAAACCACATGGAGTATCCGAAGACCAAATCAAACTTCGTGCTTTCCCTTTTTCCTTAGCCAATATGGCAAAAGATCGATTATTTGATTTACTATCTAATTCAGTTACTACATGAATTGATATGGCTCAACTTTTTATTGACAATTTTTTCCCTGCAACCAAGGCGAGCGAACCAAGGCGAAGCAGCTTGAGTATCCGACAAAAAGATACTGAGTCATTATATGACTATTAGGAGAGATTAAAGAAATTATGCGCGAATTGTCCACGGCATGAATTGACAGAATAAACACTACTTAAATATTTCTATGAAGGCTTAAACCCTATAGAGATGAAGATGCAGCCAGTGGAGGGGCACTTGTAAACATGACTCTGACAGCGGTAAGGAATTTAATTTCTACTATGACCAGGGCTTTAAATAGCGGAACGCTAACGCAATTGTTGCCGCGAATTTCAGTCGCGCCGCCAACCGCTACCGCAATTGGAGGAAGTCACGGTGGGCAACGGAATCGCGACCATAGCGGTCTGTCGTGGACGCGATAACGTTCGTCGCGGCGATAACGAAACGCTATCCCCGTTTTCAGATCAATCGCAGATGGTGGCCGAAGATGAAAAGGGGAGGAAGAAAATGTTGCAGAGAAAAAAAAAGAATCGGGGTTGAAGATGATGTTATAACATTAAAAAGGCAAATGCAGGAAGAATGGTTCAATTTTTAGTGAATTTTTGGAGAGGCTTAAAAGGTTTAGTACTCTTACAATTTAGTCCTTTATGGCAGATTTTTAGTTTAATAAAGATGTTTTGTTTTATTCCATTTCCAATTAAGTCTTCAAATCCAAAACGAAACTTCCAAATGAGCCTCTAAGTCTTATTTTCTTTCAACGAAATACAAATATAAGTGTTGAAATGTTTTTTTTATAATTATAATTTAAATTTCCCATTGTTGATATTTACCTTGGTCATTTTTTTATAATTATAATTTAAACATGCCAATATTATTTGAGTTTGCTGGTGGAAAAAAACTCTTTGATAAAATCGTAAGAAATTTAGTGCGTGTTTGTTTTCGCGATGGGAGGGCCAAAGTCCTGTTCAATCGGGATTTTGTGTCTCGAACGACAATAAAAAAGTGCTTAATGGGAGGCAACCCATTGTTTTTATTTTTCATTATTTACTTTATTTTACCTTTATTATTTTATTTTTACCATTTTTTTATTTTATTTATTTACGCTGAAATTTTTAATAAGATCCAGCAGATCCGATATATTCAAATTTGATATGATGTTGCATGCAGGGAAGCAACGCATAATGTTCATGGGATTTGGCACACAATATATAAAAACCTACCTTTATAATCCCCTATTCTCAACTCAACCGCACTTTCCTTATTTCCCTTCAATTTTTTTCACACATGGGTCTTACCCAATCTCTTGGTATTAAAAAGCGCGCCTGAGGCGTGAGGCGAGCGAGGCGAAGCAAAAAACGCCTCGGAGGGTTGAGGCGAGGCGAAGCACAAGATGCGCACGCCTCCGGTCGCTTCAGCCCGAGGCTTGAGGCGTGTGAGGCGACGCCTTGAGGACAGAGGCGTGTTTTAAAAAAAAACACGTGCTTTTATGTTTTAATTAAAATATACCTTATATTTTAATTAAAAAATAGCTTTAATTTTTAACCTAAAACCCAAATTCACGACAAAACAAAACTCAGCCCCTCTCTACTCTCCAAAATTGCTCTGCCTCTCCCCAAATTCCACCATCGCCGGCAAGCCCAGCCACCGTCGCCGTCAAGCCCAGCGGCCCCAACCACCGTCGCCGCCAAGCCCAGCCACCGTCGCGACTCGCGGGTAAGAGCAGCCACCACCAACGCCTCCTTTTCTTTTCTAATTTCTTCTACTTTGAGAGTTAACTGTTACTATTGTAACTTAATTTGTAAATTGTAAAAATATTATTGTATTCCTATTTACTTCTTCAATTAAAAAAAATGTTTGGAAATTGGAATTTGGATTGTTCATTTGTTTGCACTTTGCCGACTGCCCACTGCCAGTGGCAGTGATATTTTTTTTAATCTTTTGATTTTAATAAAAATATTATTGTATATGTGTTTGCCGACTGCCCACTATCAGTGTTGCCTATATTCTTTATTTTTGTGTTGCTTGCTTTGCTCGATTACAATTTCCACATTAATTTAAACACTAAATAAAACAAACAATCATATTAATTAACATAAAAGTTAATATATTGTACATTTGATTTCCAGGGTGTTTAAATCATGGATGTGGGATCAAATTCAACTGGTGGATCATCGGCCTCTTTAGATCCAGCAAGAAAATATGGAACGCCGGACCCTTTGAATAGAAACAATTATCTTTGTAAATTTTGTGGTAAAATTACAAAGGGAGGAGCATATCGGATGAAACAACATTTGCTCGGAGGATTTTCAAGTGTGCTCAAGTGTCCTCAATGTCCCGAACATGTTAGAGAAGAAGTGAAAACTTTTATGTTGAAAAAGCAAGAGGCAAAAGCTACAACTTTAATGTCATCTCGAGATTTTTCCTACAATGTTGGTGATCATGATGATGAGGAGGAAGAAGAACTTGAATTAATAATCTCGAGCGGGGATAAGAGCAACTCAAGTCAAAAGAGCGGGATACCCTTACCTAAAAAACCAAGAGTCAAGGGTCCAATGGACTTGTTTATCAATCCTAAAAAAGCTAATCCACACAAAGATGGGAGTGTGCAAGAAGCTTGTGATAATCAATTGAGGGAGAACACTTGTAGAAAAATTGCTAAATTTTTTTATGATGCCGGGATTGCTTTTAATGCGGCAAGTTACCCTAGCTTCAAAGAAATGTGCGAAGCTATTGGGCAATATGGTCCTGGTTTAAAAGTGCCTACCGTCCATGAGCTTAGAGTTCCTCTCCTTAAGAAAGAAGTAGAGGATACTCAAAAAATAATGGAGGATCACAAAAAAGAATGGGCACAGAAGGGTTGCTCAATTTTATCGGATGGGTGGCGTGATTCGGTCACACAAAAAGATATTGTGAATTTTCTTGTCAACTCTCCAAAAGGATCCGTGTTCATTAAATCTGTGGATGTTTCCGAAATTGTTAAGGATGCCGACGCGTTATGTTAGATGCTTGATGAAATGGTAAAATTTGTGGGAGAGAAAAATGTGATCCAAGTAGTGACGGATAATGCTTCTAATTATGTCAAAGCCGGTACGAAATATTTTTTTTAATTCTTTATTTTTCTTGTTAAATTATTAAAATATTTTAATTTGATGTGTTATTTTATTATTTGTAGGAAAATTGCTACAAGTGAAGAGGCCACAACTTTATTGGACTCCGTGTGCGGCACATTGTATTGATTTGATGTTGGAGGATATCGGAAAACTTCCGAAAGTCAAGAATGTTCTGAAGAAGTGCATATTCATGAATGGTTATATATATAACCATGTCTCTCTTGTGAACATGATGAGGAGATTTACAAATCAAAAGAATTTGCATAGACCGGCGATCACAAGGTTTGCAACTTCTTTCATCACTCTTGCACAATTTCATAAACAAAAGAATAATTTGAGGAAGATGATTACTTCTCAAGAGTGGAATGAATCTAAATGGCCCAAAGAAGCGGGAGGAAAGAAAATTGCAGCTTATCTTTTGCAAGATACCTTTTGGAGGAACGTGCTTTACACTCTCAAGTTAACGGGACCTCTTGTTAAAGTTCTTAGACTAGTTGATGGTGAGAGTAAGCCACCTATGGGATACATTTATGAAGCCAGTGATAGGGCTAAAGAAGCTATTGCTAAGAGTTTTTCAATGAAAGAAGAGGAGTACATCAAAGCTTTTGAGTATATTGATAGACGATGGAATTGTCAACTTCACCAACCTTTGCATACGGCCGGTTATTTTTTGAACCCGGCATTCTATTATGATGATCCCGAGAGAGCATGTTGTAGAGAAATTATGAATGGTTTACATGAGTGCATTGCAAAGTTCAATCCGAATGTTGAAATTGAAGACAAGATCATTGCTGAAATAGAGATATACCGAGGTGCTAATGATCTTTTCGGCAGGCCATCCACCATTAGGCAAAGGAAGACAAGACATCCAGGTATTAAAAGTTACAATACATGAATACAATATTGTAAATTATAATATTTCATATTTAAAATTAAATCTTTAAAAATCTATAACTTAAATTTTACACTACTTTGCTTTTGTTTTTTGATATGATAGCGGAGTGGTGGTCTTCATTTGGAGCTTCAATTCCTAACCTCCAAAAGTTTGCTATACGAGTTCTTAGCCTAACTTGTAGTGCTACTAGTTGCGAGAGAAATTGGGGTGTTTTTCAACTTGTAAGAAACTTTCTTCCTATATTCTTTCTTCCGTATCATAATAAATTATTAATCTTTAATTGCTTAATAATTTATATAATTTGTAATTGTGTACTTCTTGTAGCTTCATACGAAGAGGAGAAATAGATTGACACAAGATCGATTAAATAATTTGGTATTTGTCAAATATAATCGTGCATTGAGACGTCGATTTCAACTAAAAGACAAAGATCCTATTCTTTTGGAAGATATTGATGAAAGCAATGAATGGTTAGTTGGGAGAATGGAGAATAATTCCGATAATGAAGATGAATTTGTGTTCGATGGTGATGATCTGACATGGAGTCAGGTTGGTAGAGCTGCTGGAGCCCATGATCCTATCTATTTGACTAGAGCTTCAAAGAATTCTTCTTCTACATTTGTTAGAGGAAAAAATATAGCTACTAGTTCTGCAACCTCTACTCCTAAAACAACTCATCAAGTCCTAGATGGTGATGATGAGATGGAAGAGGATATTGGTGAAGATGGAGATTATAGACTCGATGAAGATGAATATTGCGAGGAGGATGGTGGTGATTTGGAGTAATGAAGTATTAGTCTTTCATGTTTAAGTGATAACTGTCAATGTGCAACTTTGTGCATGTTGCTTATTTATATTTGAAGTTTGAACTTTGAATTATGTTTGACACTTTGATTGTTTTTTATTTCTTTTATTTGAACTATGCTTGATATGGTTGTTTTCTTATATCTCTTTATTTAATTTGAGACTTAAGTACAAATTTAAGTAGGAAATATTTTTATCTTTAAGCATTTATAATAAAAGTATCATATTTTAAGTACAAAATATGTTATATAGTTAATATATAATTTTTTAGAAAAAAAGGGCGCCTCGCTTTCGCTTCTCGCCTCACGCCTCGGCTTTAGGGACCTTTGTCGCCTCGGAGCGCATCGCGCTTTTTAAAACCAAGCCCAATCTACATAATTTCAATTTTCAAAACACCCCCACCCTATTTGACCGGTCCACATCTTTGTCCCAATCTAATTCTCTCTTTTATTAACATAAAAGAATCTATCGATCCCACTCCTTCGAACACTCTTCCACGCCCATTCCTTCATCTTCTTTACCTTTAACAACTACCATGGTGCCCACTTGAGACCTTGCCAGCCGGATTCCATAAGAAACGATCAACCTCGCTGGCCAACGACGATTTGCGCCGGCGTTCGTGTCTCTTCCTAGTGATTTTGATTCGTTTCCTACACCTCCGCCGCCTCCCCCTCGTCTTGGCAGAGGGCGACGGCACCAACCTCAACGGAAAAGGGGGTGGAATGGCGTAGGGAGAGGGAGTGGGAGAGGGAACGGACTTACCTTGTGTGGTGGGAGATGGTGCTTTCTCTTTATCTTTCTTTTAAGCGCATTCCTTCGTGGTTTTTGGTGCGACAACGGTACCACTTCGGAGAGTTGTGGCGTTCACATTCTCTTTCGGATTTAACTTCGTTTGAGAATGTAATTTTCTTTGATACTCGAGTCATCCTATTGTCTGAGCCAGTTGGCTTAATTGTTTATTTAACTCTTGTAGATGAGCCTCGGTGCGATTCTGAAATTTCGCTTGAGATATTGCTAATCGTTCAACGATGGACTCCAATGACGACGTCGGTTATTGATACGGCTGATGTGGAGGTGGTCTCGGTTGATTTGCTAGATTTGGTCTCTGGTTTTACGCATAATTGAAGTTCGGATGATCCTTCCATCCCAGATTGTATGTGTTAGTGTTGAGATTGTAAGGTCTTGGAGGGGGTCCCGAAAAATTACCTACTGCACTTACTTGTGCAGCAACATCTTTCTGCAACATTGGACAACAATCTGTTGGATGGTCTGGCATCATACATATTCCGCAAAGTTTAGTTGTACCTTTTTTGTCTGTAACAAGGGATTGAACTATGTCAGCCAATTTATCAATTTTATTTTTTAGAGAAATTGTACTTACCTCATGAACTCGTCGAGAGGGTTCACTGGAAGGGCGAAATTGTTGAGTTAGCGGTCATAGTCAGGAATTTAAATAGCGTTCGCAGTCGTGTTTTTGGTCGCGTCGCGATTATCGCGGTTGCTGGCATAACAGAGGCTATTGCGGGTGTCGCGGTCGTGCTTTTTTTTTTAAAAATTTGCACAACTTATTGTAAAATATAATAATTATAATAAGTCATTTTTAATGATATTTAGAGTATTTTCTAAAGAAAAATGAACATAAATTAAAATGAATTAAAAAATATCTATTATAAATTATAATTGTGAGATAGATGTGTATATGCAGTGGGAGAATTGATTTTGGATCATCGTGATTTTAAGAATTGATTGTATAAAATTAATTTTAAAGTAACATGATTTATGTTTGATAGTTTTTTTTTCTTAAAAACCACGACGAAACGCAAAAACTATTATCCTGTAGCTTTTACCAAAATCACGTTTGGTGCCCAGAATTGATTTTGAATTTTTTACATCCAAACATGTAGGCACGACGTTCGAGACACAAAATCCTGATTGAATAGGACTTTGGCCCTCCCATCGCAAAAACAAACACACACTAAATTTCTTACGATTTTATCAAAGAGTTTTTTTCCACCAGCAAACTCAAATAATATTGGCATGTAGACAATTGACCTTTCTTTTAAAAAATTTTACACTTTTATTTCAAAAAGCGCGCGTTGGTCTAAATGTTGTTCTGATTTAAAGTTGGGATGAAAGATCGACTTGTAGCATATTTGACTTCCTATGAACACACTTAGCAATGGATTCGCTAAAGGAAATTGAGACAACATAATCCGAGTCAAGCTTTTCTAAACACTTAAACTACATTAGCGCTAGCAACAATAGTTGTGGCTAGTCCAACTGTCCAAGTAAGAACCGAAATCCAAAGATTGCCTTGAGATTGTTGGCTACAAAAGTGAAAAGTAAGTTACAAGGATTGGGCCTTGTAGACAGTAATCGGCATGTGTCTGAAGTAAAACATTTTTCGATGATCAGTTTGAATTAAGGCTAAGCTAAGCTTAAGGCTATTCTATTTAATTAGTTTTCTCTTCAAAATTTATTTTCATCATTTTCGCTATTACTCTACATTTATTTTCTACTTTCTTGATCAAACCCCCATTTACTTTATTTCTCAAAAAATTCAAAACCAAGACCTCTCGATATCAGAAGCAATAGCTTTAGTAGAGAAGTTCAACCATAAATACGTAAAATAATTCTAGTAAAATAATTCTAATGAATAATGCAATGTCTGACGTACCATTATGTGCTCCTTCAGGACATGCTTATCACACAAAAAATAGGAAGCTTTAGAACTTTCAGATTAATTGTTTCATAAGCCCCTTTAAATAAGAACAATGTCCAAAAACATAAGGAAAGCAGTAAAATCATGATCTAAGCCTTAACTAAAAGAACCCAAATTAACAGCCTTTCCTAACATAGATTCAGCCCGTAATACATGTCATCTCCATTCCTATGCATTCTCTTCTCTACCCAATCCCATTCCCATAAATATGTTTAAAGATGATATCAAATGAAGAGAAAAGAGGAAATAAATGCTAATGTGTGTAGGATATATCTGGAAATGCAAAGCTTTACGAGAATATTTATATAGAATAGAAAATTAACGTTAATTACCTCTCAGCATCCCCCGAGATTGGCATTAGGGGTGTAATGACATAGTAGCCATTTTCAGTCACCCCAGAAATGCTTCTAGAGCGAGGCCCAATATAGATAGACCTTCCATTGTCAAAAACTCCTTTGCACACAACTCGCCTAAACTCCAAAGTTTCCAATACCTCACTCGAAGGAGGCATGCTATTTAGTTTCAACGGTTCCATTTCCAACCTTTTCTGTCTGTAATCCAGCGTCTTTATCTGTATGAAGTACAATGGATAAGATATAAACATGCTATTCCGGAAAAAAAAGAGTGACAAACAATCCTAAAGGCAGCAAGCAAGGGAATACAGATGAGAACAACATGTGCAGCAAGTTGAGCGCACATGTTTCTAAAAGATGAAACATTCCAGTTAAACGCAAGGAAAAGGACTTCTATGTACTCTTGCAGCATAAACCTGAAAAGCAATTTGCTTAAGTGTCATGATCCATGGAAAATGACAGATGACTATGCTTATAAAGTTTTCGTCATATAAATAAAGAAGATTAGTGAAATAATAGAAGATGTGTGCCAAATTATATATTGGTCATTTATGCATTGGTATTCTTAGACTATTTTATTCATTCAAATGGTTTATCTATATCACAGAAGAATTTTATGCTGGAAATAAAAATTAAAAAGTGAAACACAAAATATGAATTACTAGTCTTCCAAATTTCAAGTGTAAATGTAATAATAGCACATTTAGGAGTATATTTCTTTGAAAAAACACTATGGACTGCTATTGTCTCAGTGCTTGACTATGTTAGCTGGACTTGGGTGAATGTCAGATACGAATATGTATACAACACAAATATGCTCAATTTATTTTCAGTTTTTCCATATATTTGGAGAATCGTATCCAATACAGCATATCTATGTCTGAATATGTGTAGGAGAAGACATAGAAACACAGGAACTTCTGGAAAGTCCAGGTAAAGTTGGTACCTGATTTGCTCAAAGCCTAAAAGCATACTGTAGAAGACAGACACCCTAGCATCCTTCTCCTATTAGAACACTCCTCTAATTTTGAATTTGTGCAGTCAACAAATTCAATTAAATAGTAATAGGACAGCCTATCTTTTCTAATCAAGAAACTTTGCTTGAAAATCCCATTTTCTAGGTAGAAGTCGGAACCATTATCATTGGTTTGAGCCTTGTTTCTTCAAATAATCAATTTCGAAACTGATATTAAAAAAACTCACTACCATCAAGAGCAATCAATTCAAACTCACTAGAATGGCAGTAAATGTTAAAATTACTTTGACTTGAAAAAAAAAAACAGAAGAAAGATAGGGGGAAAACAAGCATAATATAAAAAGAAAAGGGCCATCTTGTCTTGCGTTGCCTAACAGAAAATGCAAGAGCATGAATGGAATGTAAAAGAAAGGGGGGGAATAGTGACCTTGTCTTGCCTTCTGAAAATCTGCCAGGTTCCAAGGCCGAAAGTGATAGCTCCAGGAAGGAAAAGAAACCATCTTGACCATTTTGATTCTTTCTCTTTATCTGCAAAAACATCAACAAATGAAGATGGGAAACATTCTATGTCATTAAACTCTAAAGCATTCCCCCACGTGAAGAAAAACGCGATAAGGCTAAATACCATGATGAGATTGGGATGAAGAAGAGGAAGCAGCGGCGGCAACAGTATCAGCCGAGGTGGAGCTATAGAAGGAAGAAGAGGTTACCCAATGCTTTGGCGGTAGGGATTGGATGGAAACGGCAGAGATGGGCCCAGCAGGGCGGGGTCTGGTTAGGGATTTGGAAATGATTCCCGTCTTTGCTCTCAAACTTGATGCCATTGCCAGCAGCAACCTTCTACCCTTTGGTTTTGAACCTCGGAAGAGAAAGACGAAACACTAAATTCCAAGGGTTTTGGCCTTTGGAACTTACCATTGGGTCCCTCAATAAAATTATGCTCGGTTCATTCTTCCATGTATTATAATAATTTTAATTTTTAAAATTTATATATTCTATTAATTTAATCTTAGTTCAAAATAATTAATTAAATTTAAACTTTTATATTTAAAAATATATATCAATTTAGTCATTTTTCTTCTCTCAAATAGTCTATTCTTTATCGTTCATCAACATTTTTACTTAGGTACTTTTGATAACACGAATTATATCAAGCTTGATATTTTCAATTCATCATAAACATGCATATTTTTTATTATTACTATAAAATTTAATTATAAATAAATTAAAAAATAATTATGTATATGAATATATAATATATTTCAGATGATTATAACTACAAAATTAGATTTATATGTTAATTAGTTTTATAATAAATACTTTTTAAATTATTTAAATAAATTGTAACTCCACAGAATATAAAACAACATTTTAAGATATGTAATAACATCAATAATAACATATAATTTAGAAAATCATATAGACACATAAGAATAAAAAACTTAAGATATGTACGAAAGGTCAAATTTATTTTATTATTTTGAATTATAACTAAATTGGTAAAAATTATAAATTTTGAGGACTAAAATTATCATATCACTAAATTTGTGAATAAGGCTTATGTCACGGACCAAATTCTTGGGGCCGAGGCATTGACGCAAACATCGAGCAGAGAGGTTGTGCGCGGAGCATTGGGTTCGCCAAGACCATCAGACTTGGCCTGGCACTTGGAGAATGCTAGAAAGCCCGCAAGCCCACCAGACTTAGTAGAATCCATGGAGGATTTACCAGGGTAATTCGGGATGGTAAATGTGATAAGCCATCGTAGTTATCACTGATATTATTATGTAATTATATTGGAGATAATGTTTGTGACAATTAGAGATTTAAACTAATAGATAGGGTAGATCTCGTCCGTCGATGTACTTTAAATTGTACCGTTGGATCTAGGGGAGTTCAACTATAAATAGAGCCTTCTCAGCTCAGTTGTAATCACTACATTCACTTGAGTAATAGAAGAAGCATTTACTTTAACTCTCTGAGTGTTCTTCATTTGTTCTTAAGAGTTCTTCTTTGTTCTTGTTGCCTATCGCTTCTAGTTGCTTCCAGTTGTTCTTTAAAGAGCTTTCGCTTAGAACGATCTTGCGTTCGTGGGCTTTGGAAGTGTTTGATCTTCCGGAGCGTGAATCCGAGCAGACTTAGGCGTTTGCCAGGAGAGCTTTGCCTAAGGCCGTACGGTCCAGCTAGCAGGAGTCTAGCACCGTAACAAGGGATTCGAGTGACTTAGTCGTAGCATTCAGTCGAGAAGGCAACTAATGTCGTGCGGGTTGGCTAGCTGAAGTCTAGCCCCGTTACAAGTGGTATCAGAGCGTGTTCGGTCAGGGAGGTGATCGAAGCGTATTCGGACCAAAGAAGTGGTATCAGAGCGTGTTCGGTCAGGGAGGTGATCGGAACGTGTTCGGACCAGGGAAGTGGTTAGATCCATTTCTATTCAGGGAAGTGGTGATCAATGCGAGTCCAGGAAGGGACTTGCGTGCGTCTAGGGAAGCGGTAATCAAAGAGAGTCGATGGAGTGACTTGCGTTCGAGCCAGCTTGCAGGCAGAGACAAGTGTTGGTGGATTCCAAGCTTGCAGGTGTAGTCAAGCGTGGTGGTTTTTGTTCGAGTTAGTCAAAAGGACCTGACTAGTTCGTGGCAAAGTTGATTGAGATGGCACCAAAGAAGAAGACATGGACAATGGAAGATGTGAGGAAGGCTCTCAATGAATTAGGTGAGAAATATTCTTCTCTTAATTCTCGTGTGTTACGGAATTTTGAATTCATAACGGTTGTGAATACTTGGGTCGAGAAACTCTTAGAATCCGAGAAGGAGGCCAAGGTAGTGTTTGGACAGATGGAGTCGATAGACCTGGAGAAGCTGGGCTCGTTGGATCTTGAAGTGCTCGAGTCCATAGAGGGGATCCGGGAGCAGGTTCAAGAGGCTCTTAATGGGTTAGATGTGAAGATATCTAACCGTGGTGATGCCTTGGAGAATACAGTGGAAACTCTAAGGGATGAGGCCAAGCAGACCCAAGGTGTTGTGGAATCCCGTCTTGAAAAGTTAGAGTCCATAGAGGACAGGTTCAAAGACGAGATGCAACGTATCCGTGACGAGCTAAAGATAGTTCGAGAGAGTTGTGCTCATGAAGCTGAGATAGAAGCTTTGCGAAAAGAGGTGAATGAGCTCATGAGTGAGCTGCTCAGTTGCAAGACCGTAATGAGTGAATGTGGCATGCTCAAACCTTTCTTAGAGAGACTTAAGCCAGTGGCGAAGCTCGCAGTTGAGCAAGGTGATGTACAGTGACTTTCAGAGGCCGACAGTACTGAACCTTTGAGTGAGCTTGTAGAACAAAAGCAAGCAAGTGTTGAGTCAACCAGTTCTAGTTCGAAAGATAAGGGGAGTGGTGAGGCTAAGTCTGTGCCGGAAAAGAAGTTTGTGAAACAAATATTTTAATTTTGATTTTACTAAAAACCTAAGGACTAAATTGAAAATGTCAAAACGAATTTTAAGTCCTCAAAATATCCCCATATAATTTTAAGATTATGCCCAAGTTAAAAACAAGTTTTTCAAATATTTTTCTAAATGTTTAAAGCCAAAACAGTGATTTTCAAGTCCCTGTTTCGAAATGGCCTAAGGCGTTTCGAAATGTTTTCATCACTGCCAACTCCTGTTCCGAAACGAGTATCGAAACGGCTTAAGAACACTTGAACCCGTTTCGAAACGTTCTCACACGTTTCGAAACTATTCTTCATATTTGATTTGAAAAAGCATAACGGTTGCAATATTTTTAACTGAATTTTTAAAAATAAATATGGTGTTTCGAAACGGGCTAAGGCTGTTTCGAAACGACCCTTGACAGTAGCAAAACCGTTTCGAAACGAGGCCAAGCGTTTCGAAACAGTTCCTCAGTTTAAATTGAAAACATGACCGTTGAAGTTGTTTTTAACTGATTTTCTAAAAACCGTTAGGGTGTTTCGAAACGGGCAAAGACTGTTTCGAAACGGGCAAAGACTGTTTCGAAACGACCCTTGACAGTGGCAAAAGTGTTTCGAAACGGCCCTAAGGCGTTTCGAAACGGACTCTTAAATGCACCCCAACGACTCTTTCTATTTTAGTCCGTTCCGAAACAGGTACCCCGCGTTTCGAAACGGGTTGTTGTAGACTGCATTTATGGTGGTGAGATAACATCCCCAACGGCTCTATTGATGAGTGCAACAACCACAACGGCTAGAAATCAATGAGAAGGTATAAAAGGGACCTCTAAAAGCTCCAGCAACAACTATTGATCCAAAAGCAAACATCAAATCCAAGCAATTGTGCAAAAATCCCATTTTGTCTAGAAACTCCAATTGTAATTTTCATTCATATATTGTTCAATTGGGTTGAGTGCTTGTAATTGGGCTATCATTTGTATTGAGAGATACCTTATTAGCCAACAAATTTCTTTGTTCACTTGTGTGAGGATTGGGTTGATTTTTGGGTAGAAAAATCAACCGAAATTGTAAGGGTTGCCTCCTTAGCCTAGAAAAGGGGAAGAGCAATTAGTGGAATTGTTGCAAATCCTTAGTGAAGCTAAGGTAGTGGATGTAGAGTTCATTTGGAACTTGAACCACTCTAAATCCCTTGTCTATTATTTTTAATTTGCAATTTCCACCACAAAATCTTTAAATTTCCAATTCACCCCCTCTTGGTTTATATCGATCTTACGATCCACTCAACAATTGGTATCAGAGCCTACCTCTTTGAGGATTAACAACCACAAGAGGAGTTCCTTGGAAGAGTGTGATCATCAAAATATCAAGAGATGGCTTCAACCTCCGGTTCGGGCATGTACGAGTCACAATCCACTACAAAGCCTGCTTTCTTCAACGGTGATAACTATTCTTTTTGGAAGAATAGAATGCGTTTATTCATCAAGTCAAATGACTATCTAGTGTGGGATGTCATTGAAGATGGGCCATATATTCCATTGAAGCAAGATGGTTTTGAAGAAGAAAGTGGAGATGAGTGAAGAGGAGAGGAAAAAGATTCAAGTCAATGATAAAGCTCTCCACATGCTATTTTGCTCTTTCGGTCCGGACATCTATTCAAAGGTCTCATCTATTGAAAGTGCCAAAGAAGTATGGGACACTCTAGAGACTACATATGAAGGCACCAACGATGTTAAAGAAACTAAGATTGGAATTCTCAATCTTAGTTATGAAAACTTCAAGATGGAGCCCGATGAGACGGTGTCAAAGATGTTCGATCGTTTCTCCACGATTGTCAATGGGCTAAAGGGCTTTGGAGAGATCATACCGGAAGACAAGCTTGTCCGGAAGCTACTCTATTCACTTCCTGAGTCTTGGGATGGGAAGAGAACCGCTATCATCGAAGCAAAGAATTTGAAAACTTTGAAGCTTGATGAGCTTGTGGGTTCTCTCCTTACCCATGAGATCATGAAGCAAGGAAGGGAAGATGAGAAGAAGAAAGAAGAGAAAAGGATAGAGAAGCTTGAGGTTGAGAAGAAGAAGAAGATGGGAATAGCTCTCAAGGCTAAAGCTTCACAACATGATGAGAGCTCATCTAGTGAGGAGGATGAACTTGAGGAATTGGCTATGATAGCCAAACGATTCTCACGCTTCATGAGGTCCAACCGGGGAAGAAAAATCCAAAGGAAGATGAACTTCAAAAGCAAGAACAAGGAAGAAGGAAAGGATCCAATCATTTGCTTTGAGTGCAAACAACCCGGCCACATACGTTCGGAGTGCCCTCAACTCAAGAAGAAGGGCTTTGAGAAGAGGAAAAATCTCAAAGCCAAGCTTGCTACTTGGAGTGATGAGGAGTCATCGGAGGATGACGAACAAGAAGTGGCTAACCTTTTCCTCATGGCACTTGAGGAAGATTCCTCCATAGTAACCTCTAACTCATCTACTTTAGACTTTTCATATGAAGAATTAAATGATGCATATGATGAGTTACAAGAGGTCTATGATGAATTAGTTGAGAAGTTTAAAGAGTCGGTCATTAAAAACAAGAAAATTATTTTAGAACTAAATGAGAAAAATGACTCACTCACTCATGCTAATTCAAAATTTGAGAAAAAGATATTAGAATTAAAAGATGAACTAAAATTCTTTCAAGATGAAAATGTTGATCTTAATAATCTTTTATCTCAATGTAATAGTGAACACCAAAAGGTGTTGGGTGAGCTAAATGAGCTCAAAAAGTCTTTAAAAAATGTTGGTAGTGTCAAGCATGAAGTAGGTGAATCCTCTAGAACACACCAACCTAAGAAAAAGACTAACTACTACAAACAAGGTAGATACCCTAGACATAGTAGAGCTAAGAGAATTAGAAGTGTATGGGTTCCTAAGGAACTTGTAAAATCTAATAATGTTATTGCTATGTCATCTTGGATTCCTAAGGGAACCAAGGTTTTGGGAGCTAACACTCATGGACCCAAAATGATTTGGGTACCAAAAACCAAAGTTTAATATCTTTGTTTGTAGGGGGAGCATTGCTACAAGGCCAAAGCACAAAGTCAAAACTCATGGTACCTTGATAGTGGATGCTCGAGGCACATGACCGGAGACAAGAGTCGATTCATGGATCTAAAGCCAAAAGGTGGAGGAGTAGTAACATTTGGTGACAACTCCAAAGGCCACATTAAAGGTATTGGCTCCATAGGTAATCACTCTACTATTCTCATTGAAAATGTATTATATGTCGATGGTCTTAAACACAATTTATTGAGCATAAGTCAATTGTATGATAAAGGATTTAATGTTTTATTTGATAAAAATGGATGTAAAATTGTAGACATTAAATCTAATAATATTATGCTCATAGGTCATCGCATAGGAAACATATACATGATGCATCTAGATGACATTCATACATCTCATGCATGCTTAGTTGCACAAAATGAAAATGATGCATGGTTGTGGCATAGGAAACTAGAATATGCTAGCATAAGTGTTTTGGAAAAACTAGTCTCTCTTAACCTAGTTAGAGGTTTACCCAAGATAAAATTCTCAAATGATAAAATTTGTGATGCATGCTCTAAGGGTAAACAACATAGGTCTTCCTTTAAATCCATTAATGATGTTTCTACTAGTAGATGCTTACAACTTATCCATATGGATTTATTTGGGCCAATTAGGACTATGAGCTTGGGTGGTAAGTCTTATGCTTTTGTGCTTGTTGATGATTTTTCTAGATTTACTTGGGTTCTCTTTTTAAGTACTAAAGATGAGGCTTTGGAAAAATTCATCACATTTTCAAAATTAACCCAAAATGATCTTGAACTAAAATTTTCACATATTAGAAGTGATCATGGAACCGAGTTTCAAAATTTAGGGTTTGAAGATTTTTTAAATGAAAATGGTATTAGCCATAACTTTTCGGCTCCTCGAACTCCTCAACAAAATGGGATAGTTGAGAGGAAAAATAGAACTTTGCAAGAAATGGCTAGAACTATGCTTTGTGAAAAAATTTACCTAAATATTTTTGGGCGGAAGCCACAAACACCGCTTGCTATATTGTAAATCGAGTAATGATTAGGCCAATTTTAAAGAAAACACCTTATGAGATTTTAAAATCTAAAAAGCCTAACATTAGCTATTTTCACCCTTTTGGTTGCAAGTGTTTTGTTTTAAATAATGGAAAAGACAACTTAGGTAAATTTGATGCAAAAAGTGATGAAGCCATTTTTATAGGTTACTCTTTAACCTCTAAAGCCTATCGAGTATTTAACAAAAGAACTTTAGTAGTAGAAGAATCTATTCATGTTGTATTCGATGATAACCTCCTTCCTAGGAAGGATTCTTGTGATGATGATGATGTAGGAATCATAAATGCCTTTGATAGAGGTCAAACTTCAAAGGAGGATGAGATTCCAACAAAAGAAGAGGACACACAAGATCCACCTCTTGAAGCCTTGAAGGACTTGGCTATTGAGGAAAAGAAAGTGAGCTACCCAAGGGAGTTGAACTATGTCAAAGATGGTGAAATCTTGGGTGATCCATCCAAGGGGGTAACCACTCGTTCTTCTCTTAGATTAATGAACCATGTTGCATTTATCTCATGCATAGAGCCTAAAAATATAAAAGAAGCATTGAAAGATGACTTTTGGATTATGGTTATGCAAGAAGAGTTAAATCAATTTGAGAGAAGTAATGTTTGGACATTAGTTGATAGGCCTAGTAATCAATCTACAATAGGAACTAAATGGGTCTTTAGGAACAAGCTAGATGAGAGTGGTAACATTGTAAGAAATAAAGCTAGACTTGTAGCACAAGGTTACACTCAAGAAGAGGGAATAGATTTTGATGAAACCTATGCACCCGTAGCTAGAATGGAAGCCATTAGGATGTTGCTTACATATGCATGTTATCATAATTTCAAGCTTTTTCAAATGGATGTTAAAAGCGTTTTTTTAAATGGTTTTATAAATGAAGAAGTGTATGTGGAACAACCACCGGGTTTTGAAGATTCAAAATTTCCAAATCATGTTTTCAAACTTACCAAAGCTCTTTATGGTTTAAAACAAGCTCATAGAGCTTGGTATGAAAGACTTTCAAATTTTTTGATTGAAAAAAGGATTTGAAAAAGGTAAGGTGGACACTACACTTTTTATAAAAATGTATAAAAATGACATCTTAGTAGTTCAAATTTATGTTGATGATATTATTTTTGGTTCTACTAATGAATGTCATTGTCAAGAGTTTGCTAAGTTAATGCAAGGTGAATTTGAGATGAGCATGATGGGGGAGCTCTCATTCTTTTTGGGACTCCAAATCAAGCAAAAGAAGGATGGCACCTTCATCAACCAAGCAAAATACATAAAGGATATGCTCAAGAAGTTTGGCTTGGAGAATGCAAAGCCTCAAGCCACTCCTATGAGCTCATCTACAAAGCTTGACAAAGATGAAGGAGGTAAGTGTGTTGACTCTAAGCTTTATCGTTCTATGATTGGATCTTTGCTTTACCTTACCGCAAGTAGACCGGATATCTTGTTTAGTGTTTGCTTGTGTGCTAGGTTTCAAGCTAGTCCTAGAGAGTCTCACCTTATAGCCGTTAAGAGGATCTTTAGGTATCTTAGAGACACTCCTTATTTAGGTCTTTGGTACCCTAGAGACTCTACCTTCAACCTTCATGCTTACTCGGATGCGGATTATGGGGGTTGCAAAATCGATAGGAAAAGTACTTCGGGAACTTGTCAATTCTTAGGTAGTATGCTCATATCTTGGTTCTCTAAGAAACAAAATAGTGTAGCCTTATCTACCACCGAAGCCGAGTACATATCCTTAGGGAGTTGTTATGCTCAAGTCCTTTGGATGAAGCAACAACTCTTAGATTATGGAATTAAAGTTGAAACCATACCCCTAAAATGTGACAACACTAGTGCAATATGCTTAACAAAAAATCCCATCCAACACTCTAGAACCAAACACATAGAAATAAGGCATCATTTCATTAGAGATCATGTCCTTAAGGAAGATGTGGTTATAGAGTATGTAGACACCTTAAATCAATTAGCGAACATATTTACAAAACCCTTAGACAAAAAACGTTTTTGGTCCCTTAGGAGAGAGTTAGGTCTAGCTAGCCTATCTTGACCTTTTAGGACCTCTTTTGTGTTTAAATTTGCTTGATCTTGTGAAATGCCATGTTAATGTGTTTAGACTCCTAATTTTATCCATGCTTATAGCTAGGGGGAGTATGTTTATGTTTGAATATGCTTTGCCTGCTCATTCATGACATTTATGCATGTTAGGCCTAAGAAAACTTCATTTTTCTGCACTTTTAGAGCCTCATCTGCACTTCCAGGCCCAGGTGTATCGAAACGGGTGACCCTGTTTCGATACGGATACCTTAAATCCAGTTCTGAGAGAAGGGCGTTTCGAAACGCCTCCAATGTATTTCGAAACGTTTTAGCTACTGCCAAGGGGTGTATCGAAACGTGTTTCGATACGGGTCAACAGGGCTTCGATACGGTCAACACCGTATCAAAACGGTCAGCTGTCGGTCTCAAAACGGTCAAAACCCTAGTCGTCTCGTTTCGAAACGGTCCTGACCGTTCCGAAACGGCATCACGGATAGCTTCATTTAGGGCTTTTAATGTTAAAATCCTACTTTAACTCAAACTCTTAAAAAACCCTAAAACCCTAAACCGCCTCCCTCTCTATAAATACCCTCTCAAACTCATTGTTTTTCACAAAATTGTGAGGGGTTTTACTCTAAAACTCAAGTCTAAGCAAGTTTCATCAACATTGTGCAAGGATTTTCATCAAATCATCCAAAATCCCTAACTAAGGTATTTTTCTTATTTTTCTTTTTCTTTCAATTTATGTTCGAATCTTAGGATAGAAAATTTTATTTTTGTATAAATTATACGTTTTCATGTGTGGGTTTTCCATATTTTGTAAAAAAAATTCAAAATCTCAGATTTTTTATTCGAATATAAAATTTTTCAGTCGTATTTTTTTTACTGTTTTTTTTTGTTTTTAATTTTGTTTCAAAAACCTAAGTGGGATTTATTATTGGATTGATTTTAAATATCAATGCATACACTTAATTTTAAAACATACTTGCTTAATGTTTTTAGATGGCGGAACAAGCTAACAAAAAGCGTAAGGCCATTCAAACCGGTGATTCGAGTATGCGTCCGAACCTCGCTCAGCTCTTTCAGAAATCCCTTCGAACTCTGGAGATGCGAGCTCGCTTCACTTATGTCAAGGATTTCGAAGTTCGTAGAGAACGTGTCATTGATCTTGATTTCCTCAATTCCGAGCGATTCCTATTCCGTTATCTCGAGCGTTTGAGTGAGTGGAATCTTCTCTTTTTCTTGAGCATTTCGGATATTCGCTACAAACACATGGTACTCCTTTTCTACTCCAATGCTCGTTTATTCATGATGAGACCAAAACCGAGATTATAGGAATTGAATCTTTCATCTTGGGCAAAAAGTTTGTTGTTAATATTGCTCTCTTGGAGTCAATTTTTAAACTTAAAGATGAGGGTCTTGAGGATAAACGTCAATTTGGCACTTTCACCGGTTCGGCACTTACTTTGGATGTGCACGATCGCGTTCTTCACTTGATGGTTTCATGGTTCATTCGACCTTCCGGAGGTAAATACTCTCATATCCGTCAAACTGATCATTTTTGGCTTGAATGTTTCCGTAAAGGTCAGCGCCCTAATGTGCCTAAGATTATTTTTTCCGAGATGGTCAATTATGTTAAGCTTATTGACACAAATGAGTTAAAGTCTTTTACCTATGGCACAATCTTGAGCTACATCTTTAATGATCTTGGTATCGATTGTACCTACGACTCTCCGGAACCTTGCAAGTCCAAGATTGGTGAGTCCTCCCTTCGCAAGTCCGGGTTTAAATATGTGAATGATGTTTGGGAAAGAGTTGATAGAGAAGCTGTTCCTCCTCCCGTTGCTCCTCCACCGCAAGTTCAAGTTGGAAACAATGAAGCCCTCACGGCTCTCCTTACCGAGCGGTTCAATGCTTTGGATACTAGCATTGCTTCGGGTTTTAATGCCATGGACAATCGTTTGAAGAATGTCGAGGATCGCCTTCATACTCTTGAGACTTCCCATTCAAACTTGGATTTGTCCTTCTCTACTCTCTATGGGCAATGGACGAAGTTTCACCGTTCTCAAGTCAAGAGTGATGATGATACTTCGGATGATGATGACGAGGCCTAGGATCTTCATATCATATCATATTATCTATGCATTTTAGGATTAAGATTGCATCTTTATGTTTTATTATGTTTTAGGAACCTATGCTTTTGATCTTTTGTTTGGGATTTTATTATGAACTTAATGTTGGTTTATCTTTTGGATATTTTGATATTATGAATTAATATTATGGTTGCTTATTAATGCTTATTGGTACTAATCCTTTGTCTTCTCTATGAGCTTTCATTATTCTTTTTGATCTAACAAAAAGGGGGAGAAGAAAATTTAAGAGCCACAAACTAAAATTCGTTTTAAATTTTTAAAAGGTTTTTAAAGCTTTACAACTTGGATTTCAAGTCAAACATTTTTTTAACTTTAAAAACCTATCTTAAATTAAGGGGGAGTTAGAATATTTTCAAAACTTTCAAAATTCTTAAAAATTCTAACTTTGGTTTTGTTATATCAAAAAGGGGGAGATTGTGAAACAAATATTTTAATTTTAATATAACTAAAAACCTAAGGACTAAATTGAAAATGTCAAAACGAATTTTAAGTCCTCAAAATATCCCCATATAATTTTAAGATTATGCCCAAGTTAAAAACAAGTTTTTCAAATATTTTTCTAAGTGTTTAAAGCCAAAATAGTGATTTTCAAGTCCCTGTTTCGAAACGGCCTAAGGCGTTTCGAAACGTTTTCATCACTGCCAACCCCTGTTCCGAAACGAGTATCGAAACGGCTTAAGAACACTTGAACCCGTTTCGAAACGGTCTCACACGTTTCGAAACTGTTCTTCATATTTGATTTGAAAAAGCATAACGGTTGCAATATTTTTAACTGAATTTTTAAAGATAAATAGGGTGTTTCGAAACGAGCTAAGGCTGTTTCGAAACGACCCTTGACAGTAGCAAAACCGTTTCGAAACGAGGCCAAGCTTTTCGAAACAGTTCCTCAGTTTAAATTGAAAACATGACCGTTGAAGTTGTTTTTAACTGATTTTCTAAAAACCGTTAGGGTGTTTCGAAACGTGCAAAGACTGTTTCGAAACGACCCTTGACAGTGGCAAAAGTGTTTCGAAACAGCCCTAAGGCGTTTCGAAACGGGCTCTTAAATGCACCCCAACGGTTCTTTCTATTTTAGTCCGTTCCGAAACAAGTACCCCGCATTTCGAAACGGGTTGTTGCAGACTACATTTATGGTGGTGAGATAACATCCCCAACGGCTCTATTGATGAGTGCAACAACCACAACGGCTAGAAATCAATGAGAAGGTATAAAAGGGACCTCTAAAAGCTCCAGCAACAACTATTGATCCAAAAGCAAACATCCAAACATCAAATCCAAGCAATTGTGCAAAAATCCCATTTTGTCTAGAAACCCCAATTGTAATTTTCATTCATATATTGTTCAATTGGGTTGAGTGCTTGTAATTGGGCTATCATTTGTATTGATAGATACCTTATTAGCCAACAAATTTCTTTGTTCACTTGTGTGAGGATTGGGTAGAAAAATCAACCGAAATTGTAAGGGTTGCCTCCTTAGCCTAGAAAAGGGGAAGAGCAATTAGTGGAATTGTTGCAAATCCTTAGTGAAGCTAAGGTAGTGGATGTAGAGTTCATTTGGAACTTGAACCACTCTAAATCCCTTGTCTATTATTTTTAATTTGCAATTTCCACCACAAAACCTTTAAATTTCCAATTCACCCCCTCTTGGTTTATATCGATATTGCGATCCACTCAACAAAGTTGAGCAAGAAGAAGTTGAAGTGCTACTTTTGTAATGGTCCTCATCTGATATGAGGATGTCCCGAGAAGAACCGTCTAGCTGTCATGGTCAAGACAGCAGATGAGTCAGAGGGAGAAGTAGCGAGACTTGGGGCGATTGCTTCTGTTAGTGCCGCCAAGGTGAGTGTGAGTCATGGTTCGACTACAAGTGCCACAGTAATCAAGCCAGGGACGAGACTTGGTGCGATAACGAGTTAGAAAGCTATCAAGTCGAGGGTGATGAGAAAGCAATTGGAGTGCTACCGCTGTAAGGGGCCTCACAAGTTGCGAAGATGCCCAGTTCGAGCCAAGGAGTCCAAGAGGTTGGGCAAGGCCAAGAGCACCGTGCCGATCAAGCTTGGTTCAGAGTTGTTTAGTTCTGCCAAAGGTACCGAGCAGAATGGGTTGAAAATGTTTGAGAAGGCTACGAGAAAGCTTGTCGAGGATGTTCAAGGGAAGAACATTGCTTTTGAGACTACACTGGAGAGAGGGTCTAAGGCAGCGCTATCCGAGGATGTGCCGAAGGAAAGGGACGTCGCTTTTGAGGCCACTGTAGAGCCGAAGGGAGTGTTTGCTTATGGTGTTGACGGACAAACATCATTGAGTACCAAAGCCAGAAAAGGGTCAAAGGGGGCTGAGCCGTTGAGGGACATAGCAACCGTGGATAATTCACATGTGGGCAAGGTGAGAAAGAAGCGGAGGACTTCGAGGAAGAAATGCCAACGCAAGTCGAGGCAACGATCTTCAAGGAAGAAGAATCGATACAAGCAAAGAGCACCGAACTTCAAGGCAGAAGGCTGATGCAATGTGGCAATCAGAGTAGCGCAACGAACTTGACTGTACAAAGTTCGATGCGAGGGGTGTCAGACTTTGCAGAGAGAGAAGGGCTGACACGTTTTAGAGTAAATGCGACGACGATGACGTCGACGACAACGACGACAACAGCGACGACGACCGGAAGGAAGGTATATTTTAAACACAATCCTAGTGTTTTTGAGTTTGATTTGCCATCTTTGATGAGCGTAGGCCGAGTGAGACCTAGCCTTCGGTGCGGAGAAAAAGATTGGAAGGGACCTTTAAGAGTTCTGAGAGCTCGACAAGTGTTTAATGTTGTGACTTCCAAGTCTTTGCCGCGGGATCAAGAGGATCCGAGTCGAGGCAAATCAAAGATTGTAGGGAAGGACTCCTACGATGTTGATGTACCAAGTGGCGTCTTGGAGCGCAATTGTCCAAGGCAGTTTGAACCGAGGCAAGCAGTTCGTATGGGAGGATTGCGGGAAGCTGAGGCATCAACGAGTGAACAAGTTGACCCTGCCCAAGATCGTTCGAGAGCAGCGACGAGGGCGTCGCTAAGTTTAGTGGGGGAGAATGTCACGGACCAAATTCTTGGGGCTGAGGCATTGACACAAACATCGAGCAAAGAGGTTGTGCACGGAGCATTGGGCTCGCCAAGACCATCGGACTTGGCCTGGCACTGGAGAATGCTAGAAAGCCCGCAAGCCCACCAGACTTAGTAGAATCCATGGAGGATTTACCAGGGTAATTTGGGGTGGTAAATGTGATACGCCATCATAGTTATCATTGATATTATTATGTAATTATATTGGAGATAATGTTTGTGATAATTAGAGATTTAAACTAAGATATAGGGTAGATCTCGTCCGTCGATGTACTTTAAACTGTACCGTTGGATCTAGGGGAGTTCAACTATAAATAGAGCCTCCCCAGCTCAGTTGTAATCACTACATTCACTCATTCATTCACTTGAGTAATAGAAAAAGCATTTACTCTAACTCTCTGAGTGTTCTTCATTTGTTCTTAAGAGTTCTTCTTTGTTCTTGTTGCCTATCGCTTCCAGTTGCTTCTAGTTGTTCTTTAAAGAGCTTCCGCTTAGAACGATCTTGCGTTCGTGGGCTTTGGAAATGTTTGATCTTCCGGAGCGTGAATCCGAGCAAACTTAGGCATTTGCCAATAGAGCTTTGCCTAAGGCCGTACGGTCCAGCTACCAGGAGTCTAGCACCGTAACGAGGGATTCGAGTGACTTAGTCGTAACATTCAGCCGAGAAGGTGACTAAGGCCGCGCGGGTTGCCTAGCTGAAGTCTAGCCCCGTGACACTTATCACAGAAGTAGTGATGTTCGTTTCCCCTATGATTCTAGCAATACCGCCATCCCTAAAATCTTTTACTCGTGAATAAAGCTAATCATAAAGGCCAACTTTATTAATCTTGGGTTGTTTGTGTTATTAACATTTTGACCAACAACAATAGACTTTAGCTCACTTAAGCAAGTTAGGGATTTAAATCTCGTTATTATGAATGAAGAAAATTTGGTTGGAAATGTCGTCCTCATAATAGAACTATACAAAAATTAATTTGAATTAGTTAACCAATGGGTCGAATATTGGGTTTTTTGTTGAGCTTGATGGTCACAACCAAGATGCTTGCCAAGTGGTGGAGAAGGTTGATTTTTGGGTGTTTTTGTGGAAGCTAAAAATGTAAGATTTAAACACAAGGATTTAGAGTGGTTCGACTTTCTAACCCAAAGCCTACATCCACTACCTTAGCTTCCTACTAAGGATTTCAACCAGATTCACTAAGAATTTCGTCCTCTTTTCTAGGATTAGGAGGAAACCGTTATAATGATCAAGCTTTCTACCCAAAGCTTGATCAAGCACTCTCTTACAAGTGAAATTCAAAGAAAACTAGAAATCCCTCTAATAGGTATATGTTTGCAATTCTAAGCACTCACCCAAAACCTATACACTTGAGCAAATTTAACAATTAAGCTCACAAGTGTTGTCTATACAAGAAATATACAAATTAGCTCTAAAGACAATCTCTCATCATAATGTTGTTGACAATTGAAGCATGAACCCTTTCTTGATGCTTGGAGGTCCCTTTTATACTCCTGATTGAGTTTGTAGTCGTTGAGGACGGTTGGGGTTGAATTAGAGCCGTTAGAGCCTTTATTTTCTACCATAAATGCAGTTCTGCAGCTTGGCATATCGATACCATTGAATCTGTATCGATACGGTCCCGATGAGGAAATGGTCATTGAGCACTTCAAGTTGGTGCGTATCGATACACACAGTAAACGTATCTGTACGGTCCTACAATTTTAAAAACCGTTGGGAAATGATTGTTAGGGTAGTTGGGCGTATCGGTACACGATACAACCGTATCGATACGGCAAAGCTTATCGGTACGGGTTTTGGCAACTGGAAAATCATCGTAGTTAAAACCCTAAAGGGTATCGATACGTATCATATTGTATCGATATGGTATCATACTGTATCGATACGGTTACATTTAAAACATGGTTTTGACTACTTTAAATCATTCCAAAGCCTTGTAAAAACCCTTAAACATATTTTCAAGTTACTTTTGACTAAAAACATAATTTAAATTCTTTTTAATTTAGTCCAAAACATTTTTCAATTATTATATCAAAACAATTAGTTCTACAATCTCCCCCTTTTTGATATAATAAAACCAACTTGAAAAATAGTTTGGGATTCTCTCCCCCTTTGTATTTTAAAATTTTGAATAAGAGATTTAAAATTTGAAAGAATTTAAAGCTCCCCTTATTCTCTTGAAAATCAAATTTTCAAACAATTTCTCCCCATTTTTGTTATATCAAAAAGAATTTAAAAAGACATTAAGCTCAAAATAACTTAGGAGGTAAAAACAAAATTGACATAATTAAAAATTTTGGTTTTAAAAATTGTCTCCCCCTTACTCAAAGCATCAAACAATGTTAGTCCACCATACATGATTAAACTAGTTGAATTAAAAAAATAAAACTAAATGAAAGGAAATTCAACTAATTTTACCATACTTGAATCCAATGGAGGATGTGAAGCCTTCCTTCTTCAAGTGTTCTCTTTGTGTGCATGGATCTCCCCCTCAAATTTGGACTTGTTGATCAATCTCCATCACACCTAAACAAGACAATCAAGTAATTTTTAGTATCCAAATTGCTTTGGATCCATAGACATTAGTAGCACATAGTTTAGTCCCCTTAGAAATCCATTTTTCAATTTCATCCCTTTTAGTTGAAGTGCTTAGTCCTTTTGGGACCCAAATACTTCTAAAAATTTTACCATTCACAAATCTAAGGACACTAGATTGTCTTACATAAAAAATTGATTTTCCAAAACTAATTTTCTTTTCAAGCTCTTTGGAAACCAAATCTTTTTCTTTCTTAAGATCATCTACCTCTCTTTGATGATCTTTTTCAATCGTTTGAAGCAAATTTTGTAAGTCTAAAATTTTAAGCTCAAAATCTTTGATTTTTGCTTCAAACTCTAAATTGGTTTTAAAAAGCAAATCATTTTCGGTTTTTAACTTTGAAATCAATTTCTTGTTTTCCGAAAATGAAGCCTTGAATTCAAAAACCAATTCATCATAAGCTTCTTGTAACTCATCAAAAGAATATGAATTTGAACTAGATGAGTTAGAAGTTACCTTCCCCTCATTGAGGGCCATGAAGCATAAGTGGGCTACCTCATCATCGATGGAGTCTTCATCACTCCATGTCGCCACATATGCTTTCTTTGAAGATTATCCCTTTTTGTTGGACTTGTGGGAATCCTTCATCTTCTTCTTTGATTCATGCTTGGATTTATTCATCTCGCTCTTCATGAATTGGGTGAATTTCTTGAAGAGATAGGCCATCTCTTCATCTTCGCTTTCCTCGTGGAGGATTTGAGAGCAACGACACTTGCGTTGATGCCTAGCTCCATGATCTTCTTCTTCCCTATCTTTCTTATCTCTCCCTTCTTCTTCTTTTCTTCTTTGTCTTTCTTTATGATTTGGTGAGTGAGAAGTGACCCCATGAGTTCATCAAGTTTCAAGGTCTTGAGATTTTTGGCTTCGATGATGGTGGTCTTTTTCGAGTCTTGTGACTCGGGAATAGAGTAGATAAGCTTTCGAACAAGCTTCTCTTCTAGAATGACTTCTTCATAGCCTTTTAGTCCATTAGTGATGGTGGAGAATTGATGGAACATCTTCTCAATGTCCTCTTCCGGATCCATCTTGAAGTTCTCATGCTCGTGGTTGAGAAGACCGATCTTGGTCTCCTTTACTTCGTTTGTTCCCTCGTATGCGACTTCAAGCTTGTCCCATACTTCCTTGGCACTCTCACAAGAAGACATCTTCTCATAGATGTTGAGGCTAAATGCATAAAAGATGAAGTGCAAAGCCTTGCAATTTAGTTCTATTTTCTTGTGGTCGACAGCACTCTATTCCGCCTTGCTTCTTTGTGGTACGAACGGACCATCCTCAATAATGTCCCAAAGCTTGTAGTCTTTGGATTTGACAAAGAACATCATTCTCGTCTTCCAATAAGCGTAGTTGGTTCCGTCGAAGAAGGGTGGCTTGTCGATGGATTGCGTCATTGTTTCGGTTGGATGGATAGATGTATCGAGCTTCCCGGATCACCTCAATAGGATGTTAATCTCGATCAATTGAGCCTCGCTCTGATACCAATTGTTGAGTTGTAAAACCAAAGAATTGATTTTGATATAACAAAGGATTTAAGGAAAAAATTGAAAATAGAAAATAAATTTTTAAGTCCTCAAAACTTTTAAGCAAAGTGGTCAAGTCAAAACCAAAGGGTTATACAAATTTTTCTAAGTGTTTTCCAAGTCAAAACAGTGATTTTTGAGTCACCATTTTGGAATGTTTTGGAATGTGACTTCAAGTTTTGGAATGTTTTGAAACTGTTAACATTTGTTTCGGAACAAGCCTTCCCGTTTAGATACGGGTGTATCAAAATAGGACCTTATGTTTTGAAATGGATGAAGAATAACAGAACGGGTAGATCCGTTTCGATACGGTAGTATCGAAATGACCTCAAAAGTTTCGAAACGATTTTTAAACTTGGATTCAAAAATATGACCGTTGCAATTTTATAACTGATTTTTAGAAAACGGTTAAGGTGTATCGAAACGAGTTAAGCACGTTTCGATATGGGTTTTGACAATGTCAAAATGTTTCGAAACAGCATCAAGCACGTTTTGGAACGAGCTCTTAGTGTATCGAAATGATCGTATCCGTTTCGATACGGTCTCTTAATTACACCCCAACGACTATTTCTATTTTGGTCTGTTTCGAAACAGGTACAAGTGTTTCGAAACGAGTAGTTGCAGAAGTACATTTATAGTGGAATGATTGCATCCCAACAGCTATATTTATGATGCAACAACCCCAACGGTTAGAATTGAATGAGAAGGTATAAAAGGGAGTCTCAAAACAACCAGCAACAACTATTGATCCTAAGAGAAACATTTCAACATCAAATCCAAGCTCAAGTGCTTAATTCTCATATCTTTGTAAACCCCAATTGTGATTCTTTGTAATTCATGTCTTTTTGATTCAATTGGGTTGAGTGCTTGTAATTGGGAAATATTTGTATTGAGAGATATCTTGTAAATTGCCAAAATCTACTTTGTATTCTTGTGAGAGGGTTTGGTCAAATTTGGATAGAAAATTGACCACTTGTAATGCCCCAGTTTAGGGCCCGGGAGTTATCGGTTTTGATCTAGGACTAGTTCGGGTTAAATTTAAAATTAAAATGCTGATTTTATAAAGAAATGCCATTAATTACAATAACGCCATTAATGTTGATCTACGTATTGCGTGTGAGATCTATCGAGTTAGTCAAGGTCTTGTGGAGACACCGAGGTGTGGAAGAGGCTACTTTGGAGAGGAATGGAGACATGAAAAAAACAATTCTCGTATCTCTTTCTGTCAGGTAATTTTGAGTAAGTAGGGGAGAGTTGTAACACCCCTATTTAGGGCCCGAGAGTTATCAGTTTTGATCTAGGACTAGTTCAGGTTAAATTTAGAATTAAAATGCTGATTTTATAAAAAAATGTCATTAATTACAATAACGCCATTAATGAATTTGAAAAGAGGATTTTTAGTTTGAAGAGTCATCTTCATTTCAAAAGAACAAAACCTAAAAAGCTTCAACTTTCTCTTAAAAGCTCTCCACCACCATCTCTCCTTGACTCACAGGTTTTCCATAGAAGATTTTCAAAGGTAATCGTCACTTTTACATTGGCTTTTAATTATTGAATCTTATCTTTTCGAAAACCTAGCAAAGTACTGATTTTTCACTTAGGGTTCCAAAGTTTTGATGGAAAAGAGATGGGTTTGTGAATTTCGTATGAGTTTTTAATGGGTTCTTGGTTGGATGTTTTTGAACTATTTTTTGTTTCTAAATAATGTTAATAAGTGGCTTAAATCCATAAAACCCGAAACTAGGGCAGTGGGTAAGTTTTGAAGGTGAAAAAGTGGTGTTTTTGGCTTAGTTTTGGGGTAAAACGAGGGCTGGAGGTATACAGATCTAGGATGGGTGTTTTTAGATGATCTTGGTGTGTTTTGGATATTTAATTTGATGAGTTATTGCTGGGTTTTTCTTAAGAACGGGTTTGATGGTATTTTGATGGATTTCGACTTTGAATCATTGAGAGAATGTTGTGGATTTGTGAACTGATGTTTGACAATGAATTTATGGAAGAGTAGGGGAGTAATACTTTGTTTTTGGTTTTATAGAAACAGGGGAAGCGAGTTTGGGTCCTCTGGAAACGATATCGGGTGTTATAGAGGCTTGAGATCGGTGTTTCGGCTTTCGTTTGGGCTCTATCAGTGAGTGGTAATGTTTTGAAGTTTAAAATGATTTCAAAGTGGATTCTTGGGGGTTTGGGTGGAGCCTTAAGGGCTAACCTAAACCCAAGTGTAAGTTTGCCTATACTTGCCTTGCTTGGTTGCTTGTTGATGTACGTGTTTATGCGTGTTGTGATGTTGATTTCGGAATGATTTTATTCCCATTCTAATGTTGTTGTGTAGTCGTTATGGATGTCAAGCCTCACGTGATGGTTGTCGTTGTTTACGGTGATGTGTAGTCCCACCGGTAGTGACTAGTAGAGGAGTACGGTGATGTGTAGTCCCATCGGAAAATGCTAGTTGTTGTGTACGGTGATGTGTAGTCCTACCGGGAATGGTTGTGCATGTGCAAACCATGTTTGGTCTATGCTTGTGTTTACTTCATCTCTTACATAAATGGTTTTGTTTCCAAAACTAAGATTTTTGTTTTGAATTGCATTGTTGTCGTGTTTTAGAGCTCTGCTCACTAAGCTTTAAGCTTATGCTCTCTTTTTCCAACAATGCAGATCGTTAGAGGTTCCAAGAGGCAAGTGGGCAAGGGAGGAATTCTTGGAGATCTTGCTAAGTTCAAAGTACGGTTTTTATGTTTGTAATAATGCTTAGACAATGGGAATGCTAGGCTTGTTGTTATGGAGTTGGTGTTCAAACTCCTAAGTCTTGTTATTGTTGATGTTGTTAACTTGTTTAAATGTTGAAGCATGTTTTATTTTTGCCTTTGACTCCTTTGGTGGATGTTAAGCATGTTCTATTGCTTTTTATATCTTGTTTGTTGAATTGAGCCTTGTCATGTGTTTGATTGCCTTAAATGAATGTTTCTTGTTTGCCTAAAGTTGTACGCTTGTTTATATGATGATCTAATGCCTGATTAAGTTGTTTAGGCTTAAAAATCAAATTTGTAGACATTTTGTGTAGGGTATATCGATACGCCCAGGGCGGTATCGATACGATCCCTTGTTTTTAGGCCTAGCGTACCGATACGCGGGGGCGTATCGATACCCAATTTGCTCTATGGAAATATGATAATTTGATAAGAAATTGGGGTATCGGTACGGGGCTTAGGCGTACCGATACGGTCTTAGGGTTGACTTTGAGATTTTGACCGTTGAGAGCATATCGATACCAGCCTTGGAGGGTATCGATACAGACTCTCAGAGTTGACTTTGGGGAAGGTTAACCGTTGAAGGCGTATCGATACGGTTCTTTGGAGTATCGATACGCCCTTAGCTAAGTGGATAAAATTTGTCTTAAATTGTTAGTTTTGTTTGGATCGAATTAGGGGTTGCTTTTTCGTTGTTTTCTTATCTCATGTAGGGTAAAATAAAGCATTTAGACAAGATAAATATAAATAAAAAAATATGGTTGCTAATCGGGGTGAGATCTTAACGGGTTTCGCTTCGGTTTTCCCCGTGTAACCCATTCGGTTCGGTCTGTTGGCTAGACCGGAACGAGGGGGTTACATTTGGTGGTATTAGAGCCTCGGTTACGAGGTCTCCCGGGAAGGTAAGTTGGCTTGTTTGGATTGGTTACTATTGCACGGTGTATGAAAGCATGCTTTATTGTTCTTGTTTTTGGTTGAAGTTTAGTCGAGTGTTCCCATTGCTAGGTGTTGTTATTGGAAAATTGTTTTGGTTTAAAGAGCTTGAGAACTTGGATCCCTGTCCTTGCTAACCTCATGTTTTCTTGTGTGTGATGTGTTTGATGTTTTAGATTTTATCTTCGTTATGGTAAGACCGAAAGGACGGCCTAGAGCGGGTGACCAGGCACCCCGGGATGTGCATTCTATTCCCCTACTCCCGATGGTAATGAGGTGGGTGGCAAAGGTAATGTGCCTCAAGCCGGTGCGAATTCCGGAGGTGATGGTAATGGACCTCAAGCCGATGCAAATGTTGGGGGTAATAGAGCTTAGGTGGGTCAGGGTCTGGCAAGTGCGGACATAACTCATTTGATTTAGACTATAGCCGAGGCTTTTCAGACAGCTTTAGCCGGTATGCATGCTGCAGCACCACCTCAGGGTGCGGGGACTGGTTTACCCCTTGAGAGGCTTCGTAGCTTGGGTGGAGTCGAGTTCCGTGGTTTGACTCCCGAGAGTTCAGAGGCTTGGCTTGAGAGTACTACATACATCTTGGGTCAGATAGAGTGCTCAGACACTCGTAAGTTGGGCTGTGTTGTCTCCTTGCATCAGGGAAATACGTATGCTTGGTGGACTACCGTTACTTCGGGTATGGTAGAGGCGGATGTCACTTGGGAATTCTTCAGAACTGCCTTTAAGAAGAAGTATCTTGGAGTCCGATATCAGGATGAGAAGAAAAAATAATTTATGGCTTTGGTTCAGGGTAGTAAGACGGTGTCCGAGTATGAGGTTCAGCTTTTTAAGGTTGAGTCAGTATGCTCTCGAGTTGGTTCCCAGTGAGAGGGAACGGTGTGAGCGCTTCCGTTATGGTTTGACTAGAGATGTGAACACTTAGATGCTTGCCTCTGACTACACCGAGTTTGATGTTTTGGTCTCTAGGGCCAAGGATATTGAGCAGAACTTATGCTCGAGTACCCGTACGAGTGGGTCTGATTCTGGGAAGAGACATGCGAATTGGGACAGAGATCATGCCAAGAGGCATAGAGATAAGAGGTATCAACCCGATTCGAGGCATATGGGCGGTAACCATGGACGGGGCCATCAGGGCCAATGAGCTTTTGTTCACACTTCTGAGTGCACTAGATGCGGGAGACGCCATCCGGGCGAGTGTATGGGGTACCTTTGGAATATTTTGGAACTGTGGTTCCCGAGATCATTTGAGACGTAACTGTCCACACCCGGATAGGGCAGACCGGCTCTAACTAGGGGATTTGAGCATCAGAGAGGCCGTGGGTGCGGTCGAGGTAATTTTCAACCGAGGAACGATGGTCAGAGGAACTTAGCTCATGTGGTGGCAGTTCAGCCTGAGGGTGGAGGACCGGCTAGGGTGTATGCACAGTGAGAGGCTAGGAATGATACGAATGTCATCGCGGGTAATTTCTCGTTACAGTCATTGACTTTGCTTTCTTTGATAGATTCAGGTTCGACACATTCGTACATCTTGGGTAAACATGCGAGATCTCTAGGTTTACCCTATGAGTGGTTAGAAGTAGGTGTAAATGTTACTAGTTCTTTCGGTGAGACCATGGTAGTTAGAAAGATGTATAGGAGGTGTCCTTTGATGATTCAGGGCTATGTGTTTCCGGTTGACATGATGGAATTGTCGTTCTATGGTTTTGATGTGATTTTGGGCATGGATTGGCTCGTAGAGCATAGAGCTAAGGTAGACTTTGAGACCAAGAGAGTCTCCTTGAGGCTTATGGATGATTTTGAAGTTGTAATGGTGGGCGAGAACATTAAGTTCTTGTCCAATGTTGTATCTGCTTTAGAAGCTCAGAGATTGATGGATTCGGGTTGTCAGGCGTACTTGGCTTATGTGATGAATCCGAATATGAGTGAGGTTAAACCGAAAGACATTAGAACAATTTGTGATTTTTCGAGTGTTTTTCTGGAAGAGTTGTCGGGTTTTCCTCCAGAGAGGGAAGTTGAGTTTGCTATTGAGACGTATTCTGATTCTGCACCCGTGTCTATTGCTCCGTATAGAATGGCACCAAAAGAGTTGAAAGAGTTGAAGACACAACTTCAGAAATTGTCAGATAGAGGTTTCATTAGGCCTAGTATTTCTCCGTGGGGTGCTCCGGTCTTGTTTGTGAAGAAAAAGGATGGCAGTATGAGGATGTGTACAAACTATATGCAGTTGAACAATGTAATAGTGAAAAACAAGTACCCTTTGCGCGGATAGATGATTTTGCTTGATCAGTTGAGAGGTGCTTCAGTGTTTTCGAAGATTGATTTGAGATCTGGTTACTATCAGTTGAAGGTAAAGGATGTGGACATACCGAAGACAGCTTTCCGTACACGTTATGGGCACTATAAGTTCTTGGTAATGCCTTTCGGTTTGACTAATGCTCCAGCTGCATTTATGGATATGATGAACCGAGTGTTTCACGAGTTTTTGGATAGGTTTGTGGTAGTGTTCATAGATGATATCTTAGTGTACTCTAGGACCGAGGAAGAGCATGATGAGCATTTGTGGGTAGTGCTTCAGACCTTACTTGAGAATCAGTTGTATGCCAAGTTGAGTAAATACGAGTTTTGGATTAAGGAGGTAGTCTTCTTAGGTCATGTGATCTCGGCCCATGGAATTAGTGTGGATCCCAAGAAGATAGAAGCCATAGTGAGTTGGAAACAACCTAAGTCAGTGACAGAAATCTGTAGTTTCCTAGGCTTTGTGGGGTATTATCGAAGATTTGTCGAGGGGTTTTCGAAGATTGCGGCACCTTTGACTAAATTGCTTCAGAAGAATGTTCCGTATGAGTGGTCGGATGCAAGACAACATGCGTTTGAGAAGTTGAAGAAAGCTTTGACCGAAGCTCCTATTTTGATTCAGCCTGAACTGGGGAAAGAGTTTGTGATTTACAGTGATGCCTCGTATGTAGGTTTAGGTTGTGTGCTTATGCAAGAGGGTAAGGTTGTAGCTTACGCTTCGAGACAGTTGAAGGTTCACGAGGAGAACTACCCCACTCACGATATTGAGTTAGCCGCAGTAGTGTTTGCTTTGAAGATTTGGAGACACCACCTTTATGGTGAGAAGTGCACAGTTTATACTGACCACAAGAGTTTGAAGTACTTGATGACTCAGAGGGAGTTGAACCTTAGACAACATAGGTGGATAGAACTTCTTAAGGACTATGACCTTACGATAGAATGCCATCCAGGTAAGACAAACGTAGTGGTCGATGCTTTGAGTAGAAAAGTGGCAGTTGAGTTGTGAGCCATGTTTGCGAGATTGAGTGTGTCAAATGATGGCAGTTTGATAGCCGAGCTACAGGTTAAACCTTCGTTGGTTCAGTTGATTCGAGAGAAACAGTTGCAAGACGAGTCTTTGGAACCTCACGTGCAAGATATAGCCGAGGGTAGAACCATCGATTTTTGCTTTGGTGAGAATGAGATCTTATGTTTCAAGGATAGGATAGTAGTCCTAGAAGACGCCGAGTTAAGGTGTACTAACTTGAATGAAGCACATAATAGTCCTTTTTGCTATGCATCCGGGTAGTACGAAGATGTATCGTGGGTTAAAAGAAGAGTACTACTGGATTGGGTTGAAGAAAGATGTGGCCGAGTTTGTGAGTAGGTGTATGGTATGTCAATGAGTTAAAGCTGAGCATCAGTTTCCTTCAGGTTTGTTACATCCGTTGAAGATTCCAGAATGGAAGTGAGAACGTATCACCATGGACTTTGTGTCGGGTTTACCGTTGACTCGTTCGAAAAAGAATTTAGTGTGGGTGATAGTCGACAGATTCACTAAGTGTGTCCATTTCATACCTGTTCATACTACCTACACCTTAGATAAGTTGGTTGATCTCTACATTAGTGAGATAGTGAGGTTGCATGGGGTACCGAAATCGATTGTATCAGACCGAGATCCGAGGTTTACAACTAGATTTTGGGAGTGTTTGCATCGTGCTTTGGGTACTTGGTTGAACTTCAGTACTTCGTATCACTCGTAGTCAGATGGTCAGTCGGAGAGAGTTATTCAGGTGTTGAAGGACATGTTGAGGTGTTGTATCATCGACTTTTAGGGTTCTTGGGAGAAACACCTACTGTTAGTAGAGTTTGCATACAACAACAGTTATCAGGCTAGTATTCAGATGGCACCGTATGAGGCTATGTATGGTAGAAGGTGTAGAACACCTATTTGTTGGGCCGAGGCCGGACAGAAGCTTGTATCGATGCCAGACTTGCTTAAGGGCACTACTGAGAAGGTAAAACTGATATGTGATCGCTTGAAGGCAGCTTCAGACAGACAAAAATTGTATGCCGATTTGAAGAGAAAGGAGATAGAGTATGTCGTGGGCGATAAAGTGTTCTTGAAAGTCTCACCTTGGAAGAAGGTGATGAGGTTTGGTAGGAAGGATAAATTGAGTCCGAGATTCATTGGACCTTACGAGATAGTTGAGAGGATCGGTCCTGTTGCGTATAGATTGAGACTGTCGACCGAGTTAAAGAAGATTCACGATGTGTTCCACGTTTTTATGCTTCGGAAGTATAGATCGGATCCGTCCCATGCCATGCCAGTGGAAGAGATTGAATTGAACCCAGATATATCATATGATGAAGAGTCGGTTGAAATTCTTACTACGGATAGGAAGGTATTGCGTGTGAGATCTATCGAGTTAGTCAAGGTCTTGTGGAGACACCGAGGTGTGGAAGAGGCTACTTTGGAGAGGAATGGAGACATGAAAAAAACAATTCTCGTATCTCTTTCTGTCAGGTAATTTTGAGGACAAAATTCCTTAAGTAGGGGAGAGTTGTAACGCCCCGATTTAGGGCCCGAGAGTTATCAGTTTTGATCTAGGACTAGTTCAGGTTAAATTTAGAATTAAAATGCTGATTTTATAAAAAAAATGTCATTAATTACAATAACACCATTAATGAATTTGAAAAGAGGATTTTTAGTTTGAAGAGTCATCTTCATTTCAAAAGAACAAAACCTAAAAAGCTTCAACTTTCTCCTAAAAGCTCTCCACCACCATATCTCCTTGACTCACAGGTTTTCCATAGAAGATTTCCAAAGGTAATCGTCACTTTTACATTGGCTTTTAATTATTGAATCTTATCTTTTCGAAAACCTAGCAAAGTACTGATTTTTCACTTAGGGTTCCAAAGTTTTGATGGAAAAGAGATGGGTTTGTGAAATTTCCGTATGAGTTTTTAATGGGTTCTTGGTTGGATGTTTTTGAACTATTTTTTGTTGCTAAATAATGTTAATTAGTGGCTTATATCCACAAAACCCGAAACTAGGGCAGTGGGTAAGTTTTGAAGGTGAAAAAGTGGTGTTTTTGGCTTAGTTTTGGGGTAAAACGAGGGCTGGAGGTATACAGATCTAGGATGGGTGTTTCTAGATGATCTTGGTGTGTTTTGGATATTTAATTTGATGAGTTATTGCTGGGTTTTGCTTAAGAACGGGTTTGATGGTATTTTGATGGATTTCGGCTTTGAATCGTTGAGAGAATGTTGTGGATTTGTGAACTGATGTTTGACAATAAATTTATGGAAGAGTAGGGGAGTAATACTTTGTTTTTGGTTTTTAGAAACAGGGGAAGCGAGTTTGGGTCCTCTGGAAACGATACCGGGTGTTACAGAGGCTTGAGATCGGTGTTTCGGCTTTCGTTTGGGCTCTATCGGTGAGTGGTAATGTTTTGAAGTTTAAAATGATTTCAAAGTGGATTCTTGGGGGTTTGGGTGGAGCCTTATGGGCTAACCTAAACTCAAGTGTAAGTTTTCCTATACTTGCCTTTCTTGGTTGCTTGTTGATCTACGTGTTTATGCGTGTTGTGATGTTGATTTCAGAATGCTTTTATTCCCGTTCTAATGTTGTTGTGTAGTCATTGTGGATGTCAAGCCTCACGTGATGGTTGTCGTTGTTTATGGTGATGTGTAGTCCCACCGGTAGTGACTAGTAGAGGAGTACGATGATGTGTAGTCCCATCGGAAAATGCTAGTTGTTGTGTACGGTGATGTGTAGTCCCACCGGGAATGGTTGTGCATGTGCAAACCATGTTTGGTCTATGCTTGTGTTTACTTCATCTCTTACTTAAATGGTTTTGTTTCCAAAACTAAGATTTATGTTTTGAACTGCATTGTTGTCGTGTTTTAGAGCTCCGCTCACTAAGCTTTAAGCTTACGCTCTCTTTTCCAACAATGTAGATCGTTAGAGGTTCCGGGAGGCAAGTGGGCAAGGGAGGAATTCTTGGTGCTCTTGCTAAGTTCAAAGTACGGTTTTTATGTTTGTAATAATGCTTAGACAATGGAAATTCTAGGCTTGTTGTTATGGAGTTGGTGTTCAAACTCCTAAGTCTTGTTATTGTTGATGTTGTTAACTTGTTTAAATGTTGAAGCATGTTTTATTTTGGCCTTTGACTCCTTTGGTGGATGTTAAGCATGTTCTATTGTTTTTTATGTCTTGTTTGATGAATTGAGCCTTGTCATGTGTTTGATTGCCTTAAATGAATGTTTCTTGTTTGCCTAAATTTGTACGCTTGTTTATATGATGATCTAATGCCTGATTAAGTTGTTTAGGATAGTCCCTTTGTGCTTAAAAATCAAATTTGCAGACTTGTTGTGCAGGGCGTATCGATATGCCCAAGGGCGGTATCGATACGGTCCCTTATTTTTAGGCCTAGTGTACCGATACGCGGGGGCGTATCGATACCCAATTTGCTCTCTGGAAATCTAAGAATTTGACGAGAAATTGGGGTATCGGTACGGGCCTTAGGCGTACCGATAAGGGCTTAGAGTTGACTTTGAGATTTTGACCGTTGAGAGCGTATCGATACCAGCCTTGGAGGGTATCGATACAGACTCTCAGTGTTGACTCTAGGGAAGGTTGACCGTTGAAGGCGTATCGATATGGTTCTTTGGAGTATCGATACGCCCTTAGCTAAGTGGATAAAATTTGTCTTAAATTGTTAGTTTTGTTTGGATCGAATTAGAGGTTGCTTTTCCGCTGTTTGCTTATCTCATGTAGGGTCAAATAAAGCATTTAGACAAGATAAATATAAAGAAAAAAATAGGGTTGCTAATCGAGGTGAGATCTTAACGGGCTTCGCTTCGGTTTTCCACGTGTAACCCGTTCAGTTCGGTCTGTTGGCTAGACCGGGACGAGGGGGTTACACCACTTGTGTAAAGGTTTCCTCCTAAGCCTAGAAAAAGAGAAAATCAACTAGTGGAGTTGTTTGAAAATCCTTAGTGGGAGTTAAGGTAGTGGATGTAGAGTTCATTTGGAACTTGAACCACTATAAGTGCCTTGTCTTCAATTTTTATTTTACCATTTCACTACCAAACATTTTAAAAATCCACTTCACCCCATCTTGGCATTAATCGATTCAATGATCCACTCAACAATTGGTATCAGAGCCTACCTCTTTTGAAGGATTAACAACCACAAGAGGAGATCCTAGAAGAATGTGATTAAGTTTCAAGTCAAGCCATGACATCTACCTCAACCTCCAACCTTTACGAGTCTCAATCCACCACTAAACCATCATTCTTCAATGGGGACAACTGCCCATATTGGAAGAATATGACGTGTCTCTTCATCAAATCCACCGATTACATGGTTTGGGATGCAATGGAAGAAGGGTCTTACATTCCAATAAAAAGAAATGATTAAGGAAGACTTGTACCGAATATGAAGTCGGAGATGACCGAGGAAGATAGACGAAGGATGCAAGTCAACGACAAAGCATTACACATCATATTTTGTGCACTTGGTCCGGACATCTATTCCAAGGTTTCTTCAATCGAGAGCGCAAAAGAAGTGTTGAACATTCTTGAGACAATATACGAAGGTACTAGCGATGTTAAGGAGACTAAGATCGGGTTACTAAATTTGAGCTATGAAAATTTCAAGATGGATCCCGATGAGAGCGTCTTCAATATGTTTGATCGGTTTTCGATCACCGTCAAAGGTTTTAAAGGATTCGGTAAAGTGATTCCCGAAGACAAGCTAGTAAGGAAGCTTCTATATTCTCTCCTGGAATCATGGGATGGTAAAAGAACGACCATCATCGAAGCTAAGAATTTGAAGACATTAAAGCTTGATGAGCTCGTTAGTTCTCTTCTTACTCACGAGATTATGAAACAAGGAAAAGAAGAGGAAAAGAAGAAAGAAGAATAGAGAAGCATGAGGTGGAAAAGAAGAAAAAGCTAGGAGTTGATCTCAAAGCCTCTCTATAAGAGGAGAGATCTTCTAGTGAGGAGGAAGACTTTGAGGAGTTAGCAATGATAGCCAAACGCTTCTCAAGGTTCATGAAGTCTAACCGAGGGAGGAAATTTCAAAGAAAGATATACTTCAAGAACAAAAGCAAAGAAGAAGAAAGGGATCCCATTATTTGCTTTGAGTGCAAGAAGTTGGGTCATATTCGTTCCGATTGCCCTCAACTCAAGAAGAAGGGCTTTGAGAAGAAGAAGAAGCTCAAAGCCAAGCTTGCTACTTGGAGTGATGAGGAGTAATCCGAGGATGAGGAACATGAAGTGGTCAACCTTTGCCTCATGGCTCTTGAGAAGGATTCTATGGTAACCTCTAACTCATCTTGCTTTGATTTTACATTTGATGAATTGCATAATGCATATGATGAGTTACAAGAGGTATATGATGAGTTAGTAGATAAATATAAGGAGTTCGTTTTAAAAAATAAAAAAGGCATTTCAGATTTAAAAGCTCAAAACGATTTACTCTCTAAAACTAACTCGGATTTTGAGAAAAAAGTTTTAAGCTTGCAAGATGGTTTAAAGTTCTTTGAACAAGAAAATATTGATTTAAATAACATTCTTTCTCAATGTAATGATGAACACCAAAAGTTGGTAAATGAGCTCAAAAATTCTTTCAAAAATATTGGTTCTTCAAAGCTTGAAAAAGATGAATCTTCAAAAACCAACTTTGCAAAAAGAAAGAATTTTAACTACAAACAAAGTGGCTCCTATAGGCATTCTAAAACTAAAAATATTAGAAGTGTATGGGTTCCTAAGGAACTTGTAAAATCTAATAATGTTAATGCCATGTCACCTTGGATTCCTAAGGGAACCAAGCTTTTGGGAGCTAACACTCATGGACCCAAAATGATTTGGGTACAAAAAATCAAAGTTTAACTCTTTGTTTATAGGAGGAGCATTGCTACAAGGCCAAAGCACAAAGTTAAAATTCATGGTACCTTGATAGTGGATGCTCGAGGCACGTGACCGAAGACAAGAGTCGATTCATGGAATTAAAGCCAAAAAGTGGAGGAGTAGTGACATTTGGTGACAACTCCAAAGGCCACATTGAAGGTATTGGCTCTATAGGTAATCACTCTTCCATACTTATTGAAAATGTCTTGTATGTAAATGGTCTAAAACATAACTTGTTGAGCATAAGTCAACTATGTGATAAATGGTTTAATGTCATGTTTGATGTAAATGGGTGTAAAATAGTAGACATTAAATCTAACAAAACTATGCTCATTGGTCATCGCATAGGCAATATATATATGGTGCATCTAGATGACATTCATACATCTCATGCATGCTTAGTTGCACAAAATGAAAATGATGCATGGTTATGGCATAGGAAACTAGGACATGCTAGCATTAGTGTTTTAGAAAAATTAGTTTCCCTTAATCTAGTTAGAGGCCTACCTAAGCTCAAGTTCACATTAGATAAAATTTGTGATGCATGTGCTAAAGGCAAACAACATGGAGCCTCTTTCAAGTCCATTAATGATGTTTCTACAAGTAGATGTTTACAATTGATCCATATGCATCTCTTTGAGCCAATTAGGACTACTAGCTTGGGTGGAAAATCATATGCTTTTGTGCTTGTTGATGATTACTCTAGATATACTTGGGTTCTCTTTTTAAGCACCAATGATGTTGCTTTAGAAAACTTCATCACATTTTCAAAAATAACCCAAAATGATCTTGAACATAAAATTTCACATATTAGAAGTGATCATGGAACCGAATTTCAAAATATGGGTTTTGATGTCTTTTTGTAATGAAAATGGGATTAGCCATAATTTTTCGGCTCCTCGAACTCCTCAAAAAACGGGGTAGTTGAGAGGAAAAATAGAACTTTAGAAGAAATGGCTAGGACTATGCTTTGTGAAAACAATTTACCTAAGTATTTTTGGGCGGAAGCCACTAACACCGCTTGCTACATTATAAACTGAGTAATGATTAGGCCTATTTTGAAGAAAACTCCTTATGAGATTTAAAAATCTAAAAAGCCTAACATTAGCTATTTTCATCCTTTTGGTTGCAAGTGTTTTGTTTTAAACAATGGTAAAGATAATTTAGGTAAATTTGATACAAAGAGTGATAAAGCTATTTTTCTAGGTTACTCTTTAAAATCTAAAGCCTATCGTGTATTTAACAAAAGAACTTTAATTGTAGATGAATCTATTCATGTGGTTTTCGATGATAACCTCCTTCCGAGGAAAGATTCTTGTGATGATGATGATGTAGGGATCATTGAAGCCAATGATGGTGGAGAATCATCAAAGGTGAATGAGATTCCAACCAATGAGGAAGAAGCATGAGAACAACCTCTAGAAGCATTACAAGACATGTATCTTGAGGAAAAGGAAGTGAGCTACCCAAGGGATTACAATTATGTCAACGGTTGTAACACCCCGAAATCTGGTCTAGTCAGAATTAAGTTCCGATGATCGGAAATCTTACATTGATAAAGCTTAAATATTGTATTGACCAGTTAATTACTGATATCGAACCCTAAATAGGCTTAAAACATCGTCATTGAACTCTATTGAATGATATTGAACCTATATAGTGACTTAATTGAAGATAATGCAAGATAAGGGGTGAAATCATAGAATGGTTTAAGTTGAGGGACTAATCTTGCAATTAGCCCCTTCTCAAATTAATGAGGCCTACGTGGGTTATCAGGAGAGCTTTCCTTCAATTAAAGGAAAGCCAAATAGCTAAGTATTACTCTAAAAACAAAAGGAATTAGGGAATCGGAACTCACCCGAGAGATATAAGCAAACACCTTCATCTTCTTCATCTTCTTCCTTGAAGCAAGCACCTCCATTGGAGGAAGTTTTGAACTTCACCTTTTCTTCGCTTTATCGATATCGAATCGTTACTATCGGTCGAGTAAGCTATAATCCTCAATTAATTATTGAATTCCATGGATAAAACATGATTAATCTTAAGCTAGGGTTTTGACTATCCATGGATATCGCATCGTTGTCATCTCTATTGAGATCGGTTATCGATTTTGATATTGTTATATTGATTTTGATATCGTAATATCGACTCTAATAGTCTCCTATTGATTTCCTAGCTCAAGACGTTGATAAGGAACATCCATCGTCTCCATCCAAAGCTAGGAACAAAGGGATTGTCATTTGAGAGCCTTGAAAGCTTCGAAGTGTCAAGGTGAGTGTAGTCGGAGTCTCGAGTTTGGGCGAAAGGGCTTTTCGGATCATTATTTGACAATTTAGATTACATCGCTAACATTGTTGTTGAGGAAAATTGCATTGGATGGCTAATCGGACACTTTGGTAAGTGAAGGTAAGTTGTGATTGAACATTGGACATAGTCATTGTTATTACCATGATGCATTATCATTGTTATAGTCATTGTCATCGATTTATTGTATTGAGGCCATTGGACATTGTTATTGACATTGAATTATGAAATATTGATGATGAGATACATATATATTGTTATTGGTAATATTGAAATCATCGGACATTGGAATACTATTGGTTATTGAAATGGATATGGACATTGCAACCTTGGATTAGAATGAACATTGGATACAATTGGCATGCCATAGAATTCATGAGCTCAGTATACGGGTGGACTACGGTCCTAAGGCTACGGCCTATATTGATTTGGCGAGGCGGAGGGATGTGTATAGATATTGGTCATATTGGCGAGGCGGAGGGACTAGACCATTTATTGACTTGGCGAGGCGTAGGAATTCACGTATCCACGATCTTGATTCAATCCAAGGATTAAGAATGAATTGAACATGTTATACATTGCATACTATTATATAGTATTGGTATTATTGGCATGAGATCATGTTTAAACATATTTATGGCATTATTGTTATTCCTATTGTTTTTGACTACCTCACTAGGAAAAGTATGCCTAACGTGTCTCATCTCATGCATTTTCAGGTTAAAAAGGATCGTGAGTCAGAAGATCGGATTGGCAAGCAAGACAAGTCACTACAAGTCCCAAGTAATGTGTTTTTGACTTATGAACTCCTAGGAGGGTGGCAAAGTAGTTGAACTAGTCAATTGTGCCTATTTTGTTGTGTTGGTGTGTTGCCTAAGTTGTAATATGCCATATAGCCCTAAATGGCCTTTTTGTGAAGTTAAAGATGGGTAGAAATTGCATATATGGCTCAAAAAGGTAAAAACATAGCAATCATATTATATGATCATGAAACTTGGTATGCTTGTAGTTTATATAATTGGAATGTTGTGTGTAAAGTTTCCTTGCATTTGGACATCGTTCGATAGGTTAAATCGAATAAAAACCAGCAAAAATCTATCATTGTAGGTCAGGCCGTATCGGAACGGGTGATGGCGTTTTGATACGGGTGTACAATAATGAACCTAAGGGTAAGGGTGTATCGAAACGGAATTGGGCCGTTTCGGAACATTTTGTCTCTGGAGACCAATGTTTCGATAGGGGTTCATAGCGTATCGAAATGAGTAAAAGTCAAAGTCAAAGGTGGTCAATCTGTTCCGATCCAGGTCAAGCCTGTATCGATACGGTCTAAGGGGAAAAGTCAACAGATGATGATCAACGTCCACCCATTTCGAAATAGCTTAGGGTGTTTCGATACGGGGTTAGGTAAGTTAGTTAAAGGCACTTTGAACAGATTGATAGTTTTTTAATTTGGTCACTGAATATGGTAAGGTTAAATTGAGTGGTTTAATGATCTCCAAATTGAATGAAATTTTGTAGACCTCACATGTGAGTAGTGAATTTTAATATGGTAAAGTCATTTACATTGAAGGACCCCTAGTTTTTCAAAATTAAAAATTGGTCCCTAAAACTTATAATAGTTGCGAATTGGCCCAAGGATGATTAATCATTGCTTAATTGGGGTAAATCGGACTGAGTTATTTGTTTGTGATGATTAGCGGTATGACAAGGTTTAAAATGTTAATAATAATATCAAAATTTTATTGTATTGATTTCTGTATCGATCGTCGGTTACACCTTCCGACCCGGTTCCCGACCAGACCGGAAATGGGTGTTATATTTGTGGTATCAGAGCTAGAGTTTAGTCAATTCTAGGACTAAACCGAAAATTATTGCATTTCTATTGTGTTACTTTGCCACATAGGAGTTTTATATTGTTTATATTGTGACTTGTCGACTAATCTGATCTTTCATATATATATGTCTGAGACAAACGAAGCTCATATTGACGAGCTCGGTACTGGCTCCTTGACACATGGTGATGAGATAAGAGGAGGAAATCCTCAAAATCCATCGCAACCACATGACCCTCCTATTCAGGGTACTGAGCCTGCAGCACCTGCCGCTCAGGCTGAATGCTATCAGAACATGACTAACATGTTCAAACAGTTTATGGCTGCGATGCAGGAAACACCATTAGTTCAGCCTACCCATCATGTTGTCCAATATGTCCGAGCCCCTGTGGACAAGCTGGCTTCACTTAGAGCCTACTTTTTTACCGGACATGAAGATGATAATCTTGAAGTTGCCGAATATTGGCTGGACAACATGCTACGTATCTTGAATAAACAGTTGCAGTGTTCGGATGAACAAAAGTTGGAATGTGCTATTGTATTGTTGACCGATGAAGCTTTTATGTGGTGGGAAACTACTATTCTCATAGCTCCTGAAGAATCGGTTTCTTGGGAGTTTTTTCTCCGAGAATTCTGAAATAAGTACATCAATGAGTATTATCTCGCAGAAAGGTGAAACACCTTCTTTCACTTGAGGCAAGGAGGGCGACCTATCGAGTAATATATCCAAGATTTCTGTAAATAATACCGATACAGAGCAGAGTTTATAATGAAAGAGGAAGATAAGTACAAAATGTTCAGAGCTGGCCTTAATGATGAATTACGACCTATGTTTACGGCCCTTGGTATCACCAACTTTCAGGATTTGGTGAACCGAGTCAAGGCCACTAAAGCTGCCTAGAGAGCTCAAAGAGCCAGTGGGTCTAGAAAATTTGAGAAGAGGTTCAGGGATGATTCGCGACCTCTGAGATGGAACAAGAAGGGAATATATCAAGGCCCCAAGCAGAATGTCTACCCACAGCCTTCCCGTTCCGAGAATATTGAGAGACCTCAGTCTGTGACGTAGTCTTTTACCAAAGCAACTTCCGTTGATAATACTAGAGGTTCAAACCGAGGCAACCAGCATCCATTGTGTAATTATTGTCAGAACAAGCATCCGGTGGGATAATTTCGTAAGCAGACTGGAGCTAGTTATTACTGTGGTGAGCAAGGTCACTTTATTCGTGACTGTCTTATGAATGCAACCAAAATTGTGATCACACCGACTACTGCTTCTTCGCTTGCTCAATCCTTCCGGGGTAAAGGATCGAAGCAGGGATTATTAGGGACTTTTGAACGATCGAGTGGTCCAGGGAAGCCCTTTAACAAACAAGATTCGAAGGCTCCTGCTCAAATGTACCATGTGAGGAGCATGGAAGAAGAGGATGAACCTGATGTTATTACAGGTACCATTGAGTTATATCCGCATCCTTTATATGCATTAATTGACCCTAGCTCTACTCATTCTTTTATAAGTTGTAGTTAAAAAGTATAACATGTCTTCTGAACTAATAGCAACGAGAATTTTTGTAACCAATCCCCTAAGAGATTGTGTCATCGTGAGAGTAGTATGCAAGAATTGTCCCTTAATGATTCAAAGGATTTTTTTGACCAATTTGTTGGCTTTACCGATCCATGAATTCTACGCTATCCTAGGTTTAGATTGGCTTAGTGAACATCAAGCCCGGGTAGATTGTTGTAAAAGAAAATTGTATCTTAGGGGTTTGGGTAAAGAAAATGTTGTACTGATGAATGCGAGGAATCCATCGTTGTATGCTTTGTCATTGGAAACCAAAAGTGAGCCACAACTACAAGACATTGACACCGTATGTGAATTTCCTGATGTTTTTCCTGATGAACTTCCGGGATTGCCCCAAACCCGTGAAGTGGAATTTGGCATTGAGGTGCAACCTGGGACTGCTCCAGTTTCTATTGCACCATATCGAATGGCAGCCGTGGAGTTGAAAGAATTAAAGGCTCATATTCAAGACTTGTTGAGCAAGGGTTTCATTCAACCGAGCTCTTCACCTTGGGGAGCTTCAATTCTCTTTGTTAAGAAGAAGGATGGTTCTATGTGTTTGTGCATCGACTACAGACAATTGAATAAAGTAACCATCAAGAATAAATATCTATTGCCTAAAATAGATGACATGTTCGATCAATTAAAGGATTCCTCTGTGTTTTCCAAGATCGACTTAAGGTCGGGCTACTATCAAATGAGAGTTAAAGAGTGCGATGTGCCAAAGACTGCTTTCCGTACAAGATATGGACACCACGAATTCTTAGTGATGCCTTTTGGGCTAACTAATGCACCAACAACTTTTATGGATTTGATGAATCGGGTATTTAGAAACTATCTTGATAAATTCATAGTGGTGTTTATAGATGACATCTTGATCTATTCCAAGAATGAAGCAGAGCATCGAGATCATCTTCGCATTGTATATCAGACTCTAAGAGAGAAACAATTATACGTGAAGCTCTCTAAGTGTGAGTTTTGGCTCACTGAAGTTTCCTTTCTGGGGCATATGGTGTCGTCTTCGGGCATTCAAGTAGACCCAAAGAAAATTCAAGCCATTGTAGAATGACATCCATCGAAGAACATTGGTGAAGTCAGAAGCTTCCTTGGTTTTGCTGGCTATTACCGCAGATTTGTGAAAGGATTTTCTATGATAGCTGCTCCTTTAACCAAATTATTAAGGAAAGAAACTCCTTTTGTTTGGACCGAGGCCCAACAATGATGTTTTGATTAGTTGAAACAAGTTCTGACCCATGCACCTGTCTTGACCCAGCCCGAGTCTAGAAAGGACTATACAGTATACAGTGATGCATCGCATCTTGGGTTAGGATGTGTTTTGATGCAAGAAGGCAAAGTTATTGCTTATGCTTCGAGACAACTTAAGCCACACGAAATGAATTATCCTACCCACAACCTTGAATTGGCTGTGGTTGTCTTTGCATTAAAAATCTGGAGGCATTATCTCTATGGGGTGAAATGTTATCTCTTCACCGACCATAAAAGTCTAAAATATTTGTTGACCCAGAAGAAGTTAAATCTTCGGCAACGGAGGTGGATGGAACTCCTTAAAGATTACGACTTGATCATTGATTACCATCTGGGCAAGGCCAATGTTGTAGTTGATGCACTCAGCTGCAAACTTTCACCTGGTAAGCTTTGACAATAGACTTGAAGTTTTGTGTATTGTGAAGAACATTAACTCATCGTAATGTTTCTATATTGTAGCCCCTCGAGCAATTAACGATCACTTCTGACTTCGGAAGCATCGTTGTCTTATAGCTGAACTCAAAGTTCAGTCTACCGTCGTTTCACGAATCAAGGATTTGCAAGAGCAAGATCCTGAGCTTCAATCTATTGTCTCTAAGTTATTAGACAACACTGACTTCAAAATTAATTCTGAAATGACTTTTATGTTTCCATGATCGAGTTTGTGTACCTAATGATGAATCTCTTCGCACTGATATCCTTTTAGAAGCTCATTCGAGTTCTTTCTTTGTTCACCCTGGATCTGTAAAGATGTATAAAGATCTACGTGAACTCTATTAGTGGCCAGGCATGAAGCAGGCCATAGTTGATTACATTTCTAAGTGTCTCACGTGCCAACGTGTTAAGGAAGAACATTGCGCTCCTACTGGACTATTACAACCTATCGATCCACCGAAATGGAAATGAGAAAAGATAACTATGGACTTTGTTAGTGGTTTACCGTTGACCCCTGCAAAGCATGATGCTATATAGGTCATTGTAGATCGTTTCACAAAGTCAGCTCATTTTGTACCGGTTAAAATGGACTACGGTCTTCCTAAACTAGCTGACTTGTATATCAAGGAAGTAATCTGACTCCACGGAGTACCTAACTCTATTATCTCCGATCGAGATCCCCGATTTGCTTCTCGGTTTTGGAGAACCTTACAAGGAGCTCTGGGCATCATAGTTAATCTTAGCACAACCTTTCACCCTCAAACTGACGGTCAGTCAGAAAGGGTAATCCAAGTAAATCATTGAACAATATGTCCTTTGAAATCATAGAAAAACTGCATTGTCGCTGAACCTCTTATACAGATCTTGGAAGACATGCTTCGGGCATGCATTATTGACTTTGGTGGAACTTGGGAGAAATCATTGCCTCATGTTGAATTTGCCTACAATAACAGCTACCAAGCATCAATCCAAATGGCCCCATATGAGGCATTGTATGGTAGACGATGTAGAACTCCATTGTGTTGGTCGGAGCTTGGCAAGGGCAAGATGTTAGGCCCTGACTTGCTTCGAGAGACTGAAGAACGGGTCACCATTATCCATGATCATTTAAAGGCTACCTTTGATCGACAAAAAGCTTACGCTAATCTTAAAAGAAGAGACATTGAATACGAAGTTGGTGAGAAGGCCTTCCTCAAAGTGTCTTCGTGGAAGAAAGTCTTAAGATTTGGCAAAAAGGAGAAATTGAGACCTCAATTCGTTGGACCCTTTGAAATTATTGAAATGATTGGCCCAATGGCATATTGGCTATTGCTACCCTCAGAATTGAGCAAAATCCATGATGCCTTTCATGTATCGATGCTTCGGAAGTATCATTCTGATCCCTCACACATTGTGGAACCTGAATCTGTAGAACTTCGGCCAAATCTATCTTACGAGGAAGAACCGGTTCAAATTCTTGCAAGAGAAGTCAAGAGGCTTCGTAACAAAATTGTACCATTGGTTAAAGTGCTCTGAAGAAGCCAAACCATTGAGGAAGCCACTTGGGAACCAGAAGAGAGCATGAGACATCAATATTCGCATTCTTCAGTTCAGGTAAAAATTTGAGGACAAATTTTTCTTAAGGGGGGAGAGTTGTAACACCCCGAAATCTGGTCTAGTCGAAATTAAGTTCCGGTGATCAGAAATCTTACATTGATAAAGCTTAAATATTGTATCGACTAGTTAATTATTGGTATTGAACCGTAAATGGGCTTAAAACATCGTCATTGAACTCTATTGAATGATATTGAACCTATATAATGACTTAATTGAAGATAATGCAAGATAAGGAGTGAAATCATAGAATGGTGTAAGTTGAGGGACTAATCTTGCGATTAGCCCCTCATCAAATTAATGAGGCCTATGTGGGTTATCAGGAGAGCTTTCCTTCAATTGAAGGAAAGCCAAATAGCTAAGTATTATTCTTAAAACAAAAGGAAATAGAGAATTGGAACTTACCCGAGAGATATAAGCAAACACCTCCATCTTCTTCATCTTCTTCCTTGAAGCAAGCACCTCCATTGGAGGAAGTTTTGAACTTCACCTTTTCTTCGCTTTATCGATATTGAATCGTTACTATCGGCCGAGTAAGCTATAATCCTCAATCGATTATTGAATTCCATGGATAAAACATGATTAATCTTAAGCTAGGGTTTTGACTATCCATTGATATCTCATCATTGTCATCTCTATTGAGATTGGTTATCGATTTTGATATTGTTATATTGATTTTGATATCGTAATATCGACTCTAATGGTCTCCTATTGATTTCCTAGCTCAAGACGTTGATAAGGAACATCCATCGTCTCCATCCAAAGCTAGGAACAAAGGGATTGTCATCTGATAGCCTTGAAAGCTTAAGAGTGTCAAGGTGAGTGTATTCGAAGTCTCGGGTTTGGGCGAAAGGCCTTCCCAGATCATTATTTGATAATTTAGATTACATCGCTAACATTGTTGTTGAGGAAAATTGCATTGGATGGCTAATCTGACACTTTGGTAAGTGTCGGTAAGTTGTGATTGAACATTGGACATAGTCATTGTTATTGTCATGATGCATTGTCATTGATATAGTCGTTGTCATCGATTTATTGTATTGAGGCCATTGGACATTGTTATTGACATTGAATTATGAAATATTGATGATGAGATACATATATATTGTTATTGGTAATATTGAAATCATCGGACATTGGAATACTATTGGTTATTGAAATGGATATGGACATTGCAACCATGGATTGGAATGGACATTGTATACAATTGGCATGCCATAGAATTCATGAGCTCAGTGTACGGGTGGACTACGATCCTAAGGCTACGACCTATATTGATTTGGCGAGGCGGAGGGATGTGTATGGATATTGGTCATATTGGCAAGGCGGAGGGACTAGACCATTTATTGACTTGGCGAGGCGTAGGAATTCACGTATCCACGATCATGATTCAATCCAAGAATTAAGAATGAATTGAACATGTTATACATTGCATACTATTATATAGTATTGGTATTATTGGCTTGAGATCATGTTTGAACATATTCATGGCATTATTGTTATTCCTATTGTTTTTGACTACCTCACTAGGCAAAGTATGCCTAACGTGTCTCATCTCATGCATTTTCAGGTTAAAAAGGATCGTGAGTCGGAAGATCGAATTGGCAAGCAAGACAAGTCACTACAAGTCCCAAGTAATTTGTTTTTGACTTATGAACTCCTAGGAGAGTGACAAAGTAGTTGAACTAGTCACTAGTGCCTATTTTTTTGTGTTGGTGTGTTGCCTAAGTTGTAATATGCCATATAGCCCTAAATGGCCTTTTTGTGAAGTTAAAGATGGGTAGAAAATGCATATATGGCTTGAAAAGGTAAAAACATAGCAATCATATTCATATGATCATGAAACTTGGTATGTTGGTAGTTTATATCATTGGAATGTTGTGTGTAAAGTTTCGTTGCATTTGGACATCGTTCGATAGGTTAAATCGAATAAAAACCAGCAAAAATCTGTCATTGCAGGTCAGGCCGTATCGGAACGTATGATGGTGTTTCGATACAGGTGTACAATAATGAACCTAAGGGTAAGGGTGTATCGAAACGGAATTGGGCCGTTTCGGAACATTTTGTCTCTGGAGACCAACGTTTCGATACAGGTTCATAGCGTATCGAAACGAGTCAAAGGTGGTCAATCCGTTCCGATACAGGCCAATCCTGTATCGATACGGTCTAAGGGGAAAATTGAACAAATGATAATCAACATCCACCCGTTTCGAAACAACTTAGGGTGTTTCGATACGGGGTTAGGTAAGTTAGTTAAAGGCACTTTGAACAGATTGATAGTTTCTTAATTTGGTCACTGAATATGGTAAGGTCAAATTGAGTGGGTTAATGATCTCCAAATTGAATGAAATTTTGTAGACCTCACATGTGAGTAGTGAATTTAAATGTGGTAAAGTCGATTACATTGAAGGACCACTAGTTTGTCAAAATTAAAAATTGGTCCCTAAAACTTGTAATAGTTGTGAATTGGCCCAAGGATGATTAATCATTGCTTAATTGGGGTAAATCGGACTGAGTTATTTGTTTGTGATGATTAGCGGTATGACATGGTTTAAAATGTTAATAATAATAATGAAATTTTATTGTACTGATTTCTGTATCGATCGTCGGTTACACCTTCCGACCCAGTTCTCGACTAGACCGTGAAGGGGGTGTTACAAGGGTGGTGAGATCTTAGGTGATCCATCCAAGGGGGTAAGTACTCGTTCTTCTCTTAAAATGCTTAATCATGTTGCTTTTATCTTATGCATTGAGCCTAAGAATGTTAAAGAAGCATTAAAATATGACTTTTGGATTATGGTCATTCAAGATGAGTTAAACCAATTTGAGAGAAGTAAAGTGTGGACATTAGTTGATAGGCCTAGAAACAAATCTACTATAGGAACTAAATGGGTATTTAGAAACAAACTAGATAAGAGTGGTAACATAGTGAGAAACAAGGCTAGGCTTGTTGCTCAAGGTTACACTCAAGAAGAGAGAATTGATTTTGATGAAACCTATGCACCCATAGCTAGAATAGAAGTAATTAGGATGTTACTTGTTGTTGCGTGTAAAAGAGTCTATCACAATTGTAGTGCAAGTGTACACGACGCAAGTAGTAAAGTGATACGAAGTAACGGATATCGTCTCCACAGGGATTGGGCTAATAGCTTCACCTTGATTTACTGCATGAAAGTAAAAGAAATATTTGAGAGTTGTCACGAGAATAATAAGATAAAAACGCAAATAAAAGAATTGAGTTATCAAGATAGAGAGAATAGGCTGGTATTGAAGTGCTCGGTAGTGCAGGTATTGGATTGCTTAGGAACTCCAGTTCTGTCGTCGCTCCCGTCGCCGACAGCACCTGTCGCGACGGCTGTCCGTTAGCTGTCGCGGCAGCAGACACACCAACTCCGTACTTCAAGCTTGGCAAGAATCCCAGATCTGCCTTGGCCTATCCCTAGGTCCAAGTCTGTCGATGATCACGTCTTTGATGATACCTCCCGGCGTGAATCGAAGGATGAACACCGATGTGTATGAATTCTTCTTTAGCCACTTAACCTTGCCCTATCCCTAGGCACAAGATAGTTCAACTATAAACTAGAGAACTTGCTCTTATTTCTTTCGTATACTTAACTCTCCCGATGCTAAGTAAATGGATAACCTCACAATGCTCTCCCGATGCTCTTGCAAGATGTTAAAACCAAAATAAGAGAACTTGAAGTTTATTTTATTGAACTGAAAAATCCTAAAACAAAACAACCCTTGCAACTACTTTACAAAACAACCCGTAGCCCTAGGGGGATTTAGAACATGTCGGTGACGGGTGGACGACAGGGGGGTTTAGGTTTCGGTTATGGGGTAATCGGTTGTTCCTCCTAGGTTAAATCTATGCCCTTATATAAGCTTTGGGCTCAAGTCCTCTAAGGTAACAAGGATTACAACTTTAATTAAAAGTAAGATTCTAATAAAGACTAAATCTCTAAAGACTCCTACTTTCCATCCGCATCCTTGTTTCTAGGAATTTCCTCTCCTTGAGCTTTGGCTTGACATATCTTTTGATCCGGGGCTTGGAAAAATATGTGGCTTTCACACGACAGACGAGCAGATTTTTCTCTATCTATCGAGGTCCACTTTGCTTTTCCTCTTCATAAGTCTGCTGTCCCCATGCTGTCACGACAGGTCAATGGCAGCTTCGTCTTCTTCGTCTGCTTGTCCAGTTCAGCTCTCCTGCTTCTCTGCCCTGCGCCTGCCTTCAACGTCTACTATGGCAGATACCTGCAAAAATAGCCATCTTTTAGTAGAATCCGTGCTTTTAGTCCCTTTGTGATGTTTTACTGAAAACTAACCTAAATGCAATGCAATGATGCTTGAATGCAGCAAAAATATGGGTTAAAAAAGGTGTAAATAATAGAACTTTTACACACTCAACACACCCCCAAACTCAAGTTTTTGCTTGCCCTCAAGCAATGAAGAAAGAAAAATGAAAATTTTTTGTGTTGGCCTTCAAACAGTGAATTGTCCCTTACCCGTCGCTCATTCTCTATGGCGGCAGCAACCTGTCGGAAAGGTTAGGATCTGTCCGGAATCTCCTTATAGCTCTCGTGCAGTGTGTGCATGCTTGTGAACAGTTATATGCTAAGACTCTCTTAGTTTCACTAGAATATTCAACTTCTTCACTCGAATTTTTATGCCAAAGTTTATTTTTTTAGAAGGCACATTTTCATGCTTCTTTTTCTTCTATTTTCAAGCTAAATTTTTCTAGAGCCAGTTTCGGGCACCTCTAGTTAGCTTCCTAGAGCCGGTTTCGGGCACCTCTAGGTTTTTGATTTTCTTTTTGCTAAACTTCTTTCCTAGAGCCAGTGTTAGGCACCTCTAGGGGCTATTCAAGTTCTAAGCTTCCTATTCTAGTTTGGCTAAAAGAAATCTAAGCAATATAACAGTCACAAAAGTGTTTAAGTTTTCAGAACTATATAAAGGCTCTAAACTTCTCCTTAACCTGTCCTAAAGATGCTGCCACGACAGAGCCGTCATGACAGGTAAGTTAACTTCACAGTTTTAAGCCAACAGTTTTATATTTTCTGATTTTTTTAAGAGAACTTAAATAAATAAATAGACACAATAATTAATGAAAAAAAAATGTACTTAAGACTCCATTAATGATGGAGGGTTGCCACCCCCAAACTCAAGGGTTGCATTGCCCTCAATGCAAAATGACATGAAAAATAAAGACAAAAATAATAAGAAAAGTACATCACAAAAGATAAAGGCAGGCATCAGTAAAGGAAAAATAAAAACTTAAATTTTTAGTCGCTGTCCTCACTGCTGCTGCTAACACGGATCTGACGGCGGCGTCTGGGCTGCGGAGGAGGCTGGGCAGGTGCAGGGGCAGGTTGCTCCACAAGCTGGACATCGGAACTGCTGCCACTGTCCTAAGAGCTGCTGGTGGTGGTGCTAGCCTTGGGCAGCCTTTTCTTGTCTGCCACGTGTTTAATCCTCTTGACCCTCGTAAAGTCCCTCTCCAAATTTCTCCGGATTAGCGGGCTGTCATCGGAGGCAGGTCGCTTTGTTCCTCTAGGAGAGGTGACTGCCGGTGGGCTGCCTGCTGCCGTCGGGGCAGGTGATGTTGTGGAAGCGGTAGAGTGGGAATGTGGAGAGCCGGGTGGGGTGGGTGTGTGAACAGGGGTGTGGACAGGAGTGGGGATACGGAAATAATGGGCAGGAAAAGTAGGGAATTGAATATCGGGAAAATTTAAAGTTTGGGTAATAAAATTTACCGTTGAGTTCGTGAAGTCCTGAATAAATGTCATCAATCCCATTTGGCGTTCCTCTACCCGTTGTAACGTAGCAAGGAGGAGGGCAGACTGGTCTGTCGGAGTGGTGGCGGCAGCAGGTTCCGGGGCAGGCTCCTCTGATGATTCTGCGGGGGAGCCGGCAGGGTTGAAGGAGGATACAGGTGTAGCCACGATCAGCTCCATGAGGCTGTTGATGTTATTGTCTGTCCAACCTCTGCCCTTCCTGATTTTGTCGGAGGGATCCTCGGGCACAGCAGCACATCGGCAGAGGGAAGTTATGGTGAACGGCAGGCAGAGGCGTGAGTCGGAGCGGAAGGCACAGTCCAGGATGTTGTCCCTCATATATCTTCCCACATTGATGGGCCTGTCGTGCATGATGGAGTGAATAAGGGCAAGCCGCTGCCGGTTGACTGTCGTATGGTGGGAAGAGGGCAGGATACGCTTTTTGATGAAAGCGTTCCAAAGTTTTGCTTCGGGGAGGAGCCACCCCCTGTTGACGGAGTGGGGGTTCTTCTTGCTGGTTGTCCATGATGTTCCCGCCTCTGTCAACTCTACCATGACAACATCATAAGCGGCAGCATCGAGGGTGTCAAGGAATTTCTGGTGAGCATCATCATCGGGGCCAAAGAAGAGGCCAAACATGTGATTGATGCTGTCGGCAGTGAAGGGCACTTGCACTCCTCGAACGGTGACAGATGTCGCTGTTCTGCTGCCTATGGCTGCGTAGAACTCCCTGACTAATGTGTCGTTTAGCTCTGCCGGTTGTTCAGCAAAGTACTCCCATAATTGAGCCGTGATGGCCTTTACAATGAACGGACGGAGTCCCATGTTGGGCGCCTGCCGGATGTAAACGAACCCACGTTCTTCCCATAGCTCCTTGTTGGCAAAGGGCGTTGCTGCTGCTGAGGAGGATGCTGAGGCAGCACCACGACGGGTCTGTCTAGTAGACATGTTGGTTGCAAGGGTTGTGAAATCTGAAGAAAGCAAAGAAAACTAGAGGAGAAAACAAAGAAGAATAAGCAGAAGTGAGAAAAAATGAAAATGAGAATGGGGTTTTATAGCGGTCGAGTAGCTGCCCATTTAATGCTGCAACGGCAGGCGGGAATAACGGAGCGGCAGATTGGATTTAGTGTGTCTGACGCGTCTGACACGCATTTATGCGTCTGTTATGCGTCTGCCGCACGCTTCTGCGTCTGCCATGTCAGTCTGTTGACAGCCTGTCAAATCCGTCCGCGGCGGCAGCCGAAACGACAGGTCTCCATAAATGGGCTTTATTGGGCTGATGGATGGGCGGTGGGCTTGGGTCACTTCTCCTTTTCTTCTTGACTCCTTTATTACCTAAAAACGGAAATTAGAAAAATAAAACATTATTCGAATAAAATAAACCTAATTCCTAATAAATAATAAAAAAAATCAAAATAAAAATAAAACTTAGGTTAAATTAGGGATGCCTTGTGGGGCGTCTCCCAAAGTAACCACTTCCTGTATTCCTGGGGCTTCAGTCCCCTGATAGTGCTTGAGGCGTTGTCCATTGACTTTGAATTGGTGCCCGTCTTTTAATGATTGAATTGTGATGGCACCTTGGGGAAAAACTTGAACCACTTGGAACGGGCCAGACCATCTAGACTTTAGCTTTCCTGGGAAGAGTTTAAGTCTAGAATTAAATAACAACACAAGCTGCCCTGGGCAGAACTGTCGTGGCAGCAGTTTCTTGTCGTGCCACCTCTTAGTCTTTTCCTTGTAGATCCTTGCGTTGTCGTAGGCCATTGTCCGTAATTCTTCCATCTCGTTCAGATCTAATAATCTTTTCTGGCCGGCCTTGTCCAAGTCCATATTCACTGCCTTGATTGCCCAATATGCCTTGTGCTCGATCTCAACAGGCAAGTGACAGGTTTCCTCATAAATCAGTCGGTATGGAGACATGCCCAATGGAGTCTTGAAAGCTGTCCTGTATGCCCATAATGCATCATTTAGAAGTAAAGACCAATCTTTCCTCGTTGGTCTAACCATCTTTTCAAGAATGTTCTTCACTTCCCTATTGGATATCTCAGCCTGTCCATTGGTCTGTGGGTGGTATGCTGTCGCGATCCTGTGCTTGACACCATATTTCTTCAAGGCGGCAGCAATTACCCTATTATCGAAATGTCTCCCTTCATCACTGATAATCGCCCTAGGGATGCCAAATCTAGAAAAAATGTTTTTATGCAAAAACTTTTGGACCGTCTTGGCATCATTCTTTTGAGTTGCGATTGCTTCAACCCACTTGGAGACATAATCCACTGCTAGGAGGATGTACAAATTTCCACATGAAGATGGGAATGGTCCCATAAAATCAATCCCCCAAACGTCGAAGATCTCGACTTCTAGAATATTCTGCAGTGGCATCTCGTTTCTCCTCGAGATGTTACCTGTCCGCTGGCACCTGTCACAGTTTTTGTAAAATTCCTGTGCATCTTTATATAGTGTCGGCCAGTAGAACCCTGACTGCAGCACCTTGGCAGCAGTTTTATTGCCTCCTAAGTGACCTCCATATTGTGAAGCATGGCAGTGATGGAGAATGTCTTCTTGCTCTTCTTGTGGTACACACCTCCTTATAACCTGATCTGCGCACATTTTGAAAAGAAGAGGTTCGTCCCAATAATAATGTTTAACATCATTTTGGAACCTCTTCCTTGCTTGATAATTAAGATCAGAAGGTAATATTCCGCTAACTATAAAATTAACGAAATCAGCATACCAGGGAAGGTTAGAAGACTTACCTGCCGCCATGGCTGTCGCGACAGCGATTGCGGCAGCAAAGAGCTGCTCATCTGGGAAGGTCTCCAGTATGTGTGTCTCATCTAACGGTAGACTCTGTCCCATCTCCAACCTCGACAAGTGGTCTGCCACCTGATTTTCTGTCCCCTTTTTGTCCTTAATTTCAAGGTCGAACTCTTGTAATAGCAATATCCATCGTATCAACCTAGGTTTTGCGTCCTTCTTTGCGAACAAATACTTGAGGGCAGAATGGTCGGTGTGTATTATTACTTTCGTTCCAAGTATGTAAGAACGAAACTTGTCGATGGAAAACACCACAGCTAACAGCTCCTTTTCTGTGGTGGTGTAGTTCACTTGGGCGTCATTCAACGTCTTGCTGGCATAGTATATGACGTGAAACAACTTATCTCTGCGCTGCCCAAGTGCTGCCCCGACAGCATAGTCACTAGCATCACACATGATCTCGAATGGCTGTGTCCAGTCTGGTGGCTGTACTATGGGGGCTGTCACTAACTTTTCCTTCAGAACCTTGAATGCTTCAGTACATTCTTCATTAAAGTCAAAGGGTCGGTTCTGCTCTAAGAGATGGCATATGGGCTTCGTGATTTTCGAGAAATTTGTGATGAATCTCCGATAAAAACCCGCATGCCCTAAAAAACTTCTAATTCCCTTGACTGTGGTTGGTGGCGGCAGCTTTTCAATTACTTCAATCTTAGCCCTGTCGACTTCTATCCCACGGTAGCTAATCTTATGGCCAAGGACTATCCCTTCGTCCACCATAAAATGGCACTTTTCCCAATTTAGAACAAGATTAGCTTTTTCACATCTTTCAAGAACCTTTTGAAGGTTGCCGAGGCAGCTCTCAAAATCGTCTCCAAAGACGGAAAAAATCATCCATGAAAATCTCAAGGAAGTCCTCTACCATGTCGGAGAATATAGCCATCATGCACCTTTGGAAGGTGGCAGGTGCGTTACATAGGCCGAACGGCATCCTCCTAAATGCGTACGTTCCGTATGGGCATGTGAAAGTCGTTTTCTCTTGATCCTCTGGTGCAATAGCAATTTGGTTATAACCTGAGTAACCATCAAGAAAACAATAGTAAGGCTTACCCGCTAATCTATCAAGCATTTGATCAATAAAGGGTAAAGGAAAGTGGTCTTTTCGGGTAGCTTTGTTAAGCTTCCGATAGTCCATACAAACCCTCCAACCAGTCACAGTCCTGGTTGGGATTAACTCATTGTTTTTGTTGGTTATTACGGTCATGCCTCCTTTCTTGGGAACACATTGCACCGGGCTTACCCATTTGCTGTCGGAGATGGCGTAAATAATACCAGCATCTAACCATTTAATTATCTCTTTACGCACTACCTCCTTCATCGCAAGGTTTAACCGCCTTTGGGCATCAATGGTCGGCTTATGATCTTCCTCTAGGAGGATTTTGTGCATGCATATTGCCGGACTAATGCCCTAAATGTCTGCTATCGTCCATCCAATCTCCTTTTTGTGCTGCCTTAGCATGTCGATCAGTTGTCGTTCCTGTTCCTGCGGAAGCTTAGCAGAGATGATTACGGGCAGTGTGTCATCACAACCAAGATAAGCATATTTAAGCTGCCCTGGCAGGGGCTTAAGTTCTAAGACAGGTGGTTCAACAGTAGAGGGCTTTTGGATTAAATGGTTATCCGAAGTGTAATTCAAGGGTTCGAATAACTTACCTGGACGATGGTCTAACCAGTTTACCTCCTCATGACTTTCAGTATCAGATGTATCAGATTCAGAGGAGTTACTGTCGTCGTTGCTGTCGTCATCGCTGTCGTGACAGGCCTGTAGGTGGCTGTCGCAGCAGTGACCAAATTTTATATCACGGCAGCCCGACCTGATGCAGGGGTAATCAAAGGTCACCTCAATGATGGCCTTGCATTCCTCGTCCACATCAGCATGTTTCATTACTTGGAGAACATTCAACTTAATTTCTTGATCGTTTACGCGCATGGTGAGTTCTCCTTTCTCCACATCAATCAATGATCTTCCCGTGGCTAAGAAGGGTCGCCCAAGGATGACTGGTGCGTTCTCATCTGCCTCACAATCTAAAATAAGAAAGTCAGCAGGAAAAATAAGCTTATCCACTCTTACCAAAATATCTTCAATTTTTCCCTCGGGGTGAACGTAAGAGCGGTCGGCTAGCTGTAGGGTAACTGTCGTGGGCCGCGCCTTGCCAATACCTAATTTCTGAAAAACAGATTTGGGCATTAGATTAACACTAGCTCCAAGATCACAAAGTGCCTTACCCACGAATTTGTCGCCGATTACACAAGGTATGATGAAGCTCCCCGGATCCTTCTTTTTCTGGGGTGGCTGCCGATGAAGAATACTCATGCAACCTTCTTGCATCCTTACCGTTTCAAATTCCCCAAGTTTAGATTTTTTCGACATAACATCCTTGAGAAATTTAGCATAACCGGGCATCTCCCTAACAGCATCTAACAACGGAATATTAATATGAACCTGTTTAAAAATATCATAAATCTTTTTAAGTTGAGATTCATGCTTAGCTTGATGTATCCGTTGAGGAAAAGGTGGTGGAGGACGATAATCAGCAATGCGTCCTTCCCACTGCATGCGAATCTGAGGACGATAATCATCTTTTTTCTCCTCTGTCGCTTCTGCTGTCGTGACAGGCTCATCGGCAGCAGTCTGTTTATCACCTGTTGGGGCAGCTTCCTCGGCAGGTTTATCCAAGGCAGGTTCATTTTCTGTTTCAGCTTCTTTTTCCGGCCCTGGTAGTTTCTTCCCACTCCTAGTAGTAATCGCCTTACATTGTTCATGTGGGGGCGGTCTAGCATTTTCAGTATTGCTAGGAAATCCTCCATTCTGCCTTGGCTTAATATGTTGCGAAACCTGACCCATTTGTGTCTCTAGAGATTTCAATGTAGCTTCATGGTTTGTCATTCTCATCTCGGTTTTATCCATAAAGGTTTCCGTCTTCTTGACAAACTGATTCATGTTCTCCATATACGTACCGGTCTGAGACATAAAGGTGGCCAGAGTCTGCTCCAATTTACTACTCGTGGCAGGTGGTGGCTGCTATTGCTGTTGCTGCGGCAGGTGCTGCGGCAGGTTTTGCGGCGGCAGTTGCTGTCGCGTCAACAATCTAGGACCCCCCTGATTCTGATTATATGCTTGCGGATTCAGAGCATTGTTAGGATTACTCCAGGAAAATTTGGGATCCTTCCTCCAATTAGGGTTGTAGTTGTTGGAATTGTAGTTCGGCTTGTAATTTCCAACATATTTTCCCTCTTCTACATTTATAGGGCACTCATCCCTACTATGATTTCCCTCACAGATAGTACAAACTTCCTCGACAACAAATCCTTGTAATTCATCTTCATTTAATAATCGTTTCATTGCTTTAGTAAGGAATGCTACCTGTGATTTCATAGTGCTGTCAGCCTCATAGTCCTTGACAGCAAGTACCCGTTTACCCCCTCTTCTAACTGTCAGAAACTGCTCCTCATTCTTAGCTAGATTTTTCAGAACTTGCAATGCCTCGTCCGGATCTTTATCCAATAATAGTCCATTTGCTGCAGAATCAATTCGAATGCGAGTTTGTAAGTTAGCAGCATTATAAAACTTAGTTACCTGATTCCAGACGGGAAATCCATGCATTGGGCAGTTCCAAAGAAGAGTAGTAAACCTGTCCCAGGCCTCGTGCATTGGCTCGTCATCTTCCTGTTGAAAAGTAGCAATTTCATTACGTAATCGCTCAGATAAATGCGAAGGATTAAAACGAGATAAGAATTCACGAGACAAATCTGCCCAAGTTACGATTGAACCCGGTGTTAGTTTATTCCACCAAGTCTTAGCTCTGTCCCTCAATGAATGGGGAAATAACCGAAGCCTCAGTATCTCCGGATTAACTCCTGGTAGTCTAAACGAACCACAGATCTCCTGGAACGTTTTGAGATGCTCCCTAGCATCTTCTGTCGCAGAACCACTAAACTGTCCGGCGTTGTTGATCATACTAAACATGACAGGTTTAAGCTCGAAGTTATCAACATCAATATCCGGCAGCGTGGTCTCCAGCTCTACATGATCATTCAGCATATAGTCACGACATGACCGTCGTCCACCTGTTGCGGGCGGATCGACGACAGGCGGTATACCATCACCAGCGGGCGGATTACGGGCCATCTTCTCTAGCTGTTCCTCAAGGTACTCGTTCCTGTCTAAAAGGTGGCGAAGTTGTTTCTTGAGATTGAAGGAACGTTCGATTTCCGGATCTAATTTATACTCAGGATCTTCGCCTCTTTTAGATCTGTGCATAAACAAGATAACCTTGTGAAAAGCAAGAGTTTAAAGTACTAACGAAAAATAGAAAAAGAAAAATTAAAAGAAAAAACAAAAACAAAAACGAAAAGTGCAATAAAAGAAAGGTGTAGTTATGTTGCCAATCCCCGGCAACGGCGCCAAAAACTTGTTGCGTGTAAAAGAGTCTATCGCAATTGTAGTGCAAGTGTACACGACGCAAGTAGTAAAGTGATACGAAGTATCGGATATCGTCTCCACAGGGATTGGGCTAATAGCTTCACCTTGATTTACTGCATGAAAGTAAAAGAAATATTTGAGAGTTGTCACGAGAATAATAAGATAAAAACGCAAATAAAAGAATTGAGTTATCAAGATAGAGAGAATGGGCTGGTATTGAAGTGCTCGGTAGTGCAGGTATTGGATTGCTTAGGAACTCTAGTTCTGTCGTCGCTCCCGTCGCCGACAGCACCTGTCGCGGCGGCTGTCCGTTAGCTGTCGCGGCAGCAGACACACCAACTCCGTACTTCAAGCTTGGCAAGAATCCCAGATCTGCCTTGGCCTATCCCTAGGTCCAAGTCTGTCCATGATCACGTCTTTGATGATACCTCCCGGCGTGAATCGAAGGATGAACACCAATGTGTATGAATTCTTCTTTAGCCACTTAACCTTGCCCTATCCCTAGGCACAAGATAGTTCAACTATAAACTAGAGAACTTGCTCTTATTTCTTTCGTATACTTAACTCTCCCGATGCTAAGTAAATGGATAACCTCACAATGCTCTCCCGATGCTCTTGCAAGATGTTAAAACCAAAATAAGAGAACTTGAAGTTTATTTTATTGAACTGAAAAATCCTAAAACAAAACAACCCTTGCAACTACTTTACAAAACAACCCGTAGCCCTAGGGGGATTTAGAACATGTCGGTGACGGGTGGACGATAGGGGGTTTAGGTTTCGGTTATGGGGTAATCGGTTGTTCCTCCTAGGTTAAATCTATGCCCTTATATAAGCTTTGGGCTCAAGTCCTCTAAGGTAACAAGGATTACAACTTTAATTAAAAGTAAGATTCTAATAAAGACTAAATCTCTAAAGACTCCTACTTTCCAGCCGCATCCTTGTTTCTAGGAATTTCCTCTCCTTGAGCTTTGGCTTGACATATCTTTTGATCCGGGGCTTGGAAAAATATGTGGCTTTCACACGACAGACGAGCAGATTTTTCTCTATCTATCGAGGTCCACTTTGCTTTTCCTCTTCATAAGTCTGCTGTCCCCATGCTGTCACGACAGGTCAATGGCAGCTTCGTCTTCTTCGTCTGCTTGTCCAGTTCAGCTCTCCTGCTTCTCTGCCCTGCGCCTGCCTTCAACGTCTACTATGGCAGATACCTGCAAAAATAGCCATCTTTTAGTAGAATCCGTGCTTTTAGTCCCTTTGTGATGTTTTACTGAAAACTAACCTAAATGCAATGCAATGATGCTTGAATGCAGCAAAAATATGGGTTAAAAAATGTGTAAATAATAGAACTTTTACACACTCAACACTTGCATTTGCATGTTATCATGATTTCAAGCTTTTTCAAATTGATGTCAAAAGTGCATTTTTAAATGGTTTTATAAACGAAGAAGTGTATGTGGAACAAACACCAGGTTTTGAAGATCCTATTTTTCCAAACCATGTTTTCAAATTGTCAAAAGCTTTATATGGTTTAAAACAAGCTCTTAGAGCTTGGTATGAAAGATTATCAAGTTTTCTAGTTGGAAAAGGTTTTGAAAAAGGAAAGGTGGACACAACACTATTTATTAAAAACAATGGCAAAGATATCTTAGTAGTTCAAATTTATGTTGATGGTATTATCTTTGGTTCTACTAATGAGTTGTTTTGTCAAGATTTTTCTAAGTTGATGCAAGGTGAATTTGAAATGAGCATGATGGGGGAGCTCTCATTTTTCTTCGGACTCCAAATCAAACAAATGAAGGGTGACATCTTCATCAATCAAGCCAAGTACATCAAAGATATGCTCAAAAAGTTTGGCTTGGAGCAAGCAAAGACTCAAGCTACACCAATGAGCTCATCTATAAAGCTTGACAAAGATGAAGGAGGTAAGTGTGTTGACTCTAAGCTTTACCGCTCTATGATTGGATCTTTGCTTTACCTTACCGCAAGTAGACCTGATATATTGTTTAGTGTTTACTTTTTGTGCTAGGTTCCAAGCTAGTCCTAGAGAGTCTCATCTTATAGCCATTAAAAGGATCTTTGGGTACCTTAGAGATACTTCTGGTTTAGGTCTTTGGTACCCTAGAGACTCAACATTTAACCTTCATGCTTTTTCGGATGTGGATTATGGGGGTTGTAAAATAGATAGGAAAAGTACTTCATGTACTTGCCAATTCCTAGGTAGTATACTCATATCTTGGTTCTCTAAGAAAAAAATAGTTTAGCCTTATCTACCACCGGAGTAGAGTACATATCCTTAGGGAGTTGTTGTGCTCAAGTCCTTTGGATGAAACAACAACTCTTAGACTATGGAATAGAGGTAGACACCATACCCCTTAGGTGTGATAACACTAGTGCCATATGTCTTTCCAAAAATCTCATCCAACACTCTAGAACCAAACACATAGATATAAGGCATCATTTCATTAGAGATCGTGTCCTTAAGGAAGATGTTGTTTTAGAGTATGTAGACACCTTAAATCAATTAGTGGACATATTTACCAAACCTCTAGATAAAGAGAGTTTTTGGTCCCTTAGGAGAGAGTTAGGTCTAACTAGCCTATCTTGACCTTTTAGGACCTTTTGTGCTTAAAATTGCTTGAATTCTTATTAAATGATATGCTTATGTGTTTTTGATCCTAATTACATCCTTGCTTATAGTTAGGGGGAGTATATTTATGTTTTAATATGTTAAAACTGCTCATAGATCTCATTCATGCATCTAGGATCAATTAAAGTTCAAATTTTCTACATTTTAGAGCCTCATCTACACTTCCAGGGCAATTGGTATCGAAACGGGTCACCCTGTTTCGATACGGATAGCCTTTAAAGAACACAAATGGACCAATCTGTTTCGAAATGCCCCAAAGTGTTTCGAAACGTTTTGATTCTGTCAAAACATGTATCGAAACGACCCCTATGTGTTTCGATACGGGCAAACTCTTGGGCTTTGATACAGTCAAACCTGTATCGAAACGGTCAGCATGTTTCGAAACGTTCGTATATGTTTCGGTAGGCCTGTTTCGAAACAATTTCTCCTGTTTCGAAATGCGTATCCGAAAAGCCTAATTTAAAGGATTTTTAATGCTAAAAGACTCTTTTTATCAAACCTAAAAACCCTCAAAACCCTAAATCGAATTCCTCTATAAAAACCCTCCAAATCTCTTTGTTTTTCATCAAAACTTGAGGGCTTTTACTCCTAAACGAAAATCTAAGCAAGCTTCATCAATGTGGTGCAATTTCATCCACCAATTCTTCTAAAATCCCATATTTGAGGTATTTTCTATCCTTTTCTTTTTCTTTTAATTTCGTTCAAATCTTATGTTAGAAAATTATAGTTTTGTATAGTATACTTGTTTTATATTATGGGTTTTCAAAATCTTGTAAAAAAAATTCACAATCTCAAATCTTTTGGTTCGAATATATCTTAGTTTAATCATATTTTTAACACTATTTTTCAAATTTGTTCTCATAAAAAAATTATTATGTATATACTTTCAAAGTTTTTTTTAAAACCTTAATGGGATTATTATTGGATCGAATTAGGATTTAAATGCATACACTTAAATTTATTGCTTGCTTTGTTTTTAGGTGTTTTTAAATGGATTCTAAGCAAAGAAAGAGTGAAGGGGTGAAGGTTCGAACCAAGACAATATCCGTCCAAACCTTACTCTTCTCTATTCCAAGAGTCTTAGAAATCAAGATGCTAGGAATCGCTTTAAAATTCTCCAAGATGTCGTTGTTCGAAGAGAGTGAGTTGTGGATATGACATTCCTCAACTCCGAGCGCTTCCTCTTCCGATACCTACCTCTTTTGACACAATGGAGTTTCCTAAGCTTCTTGAGCATTCCCGACATCTTCTACAAAAATATGGTTTTGTTCTTTTACTCCAATGCTATTCTTATCAACAGTGAGGATCGTTCCGAAGTCATAGCCATTGAGTCTTACATCTTGGACAAGAAGTTTCGGATTAATCCATCCACCTTAGTGAACATCTTTGGGCTTGTTGATGAGGGAATTGAGGATGAAAATCACTTTGGAGCTCATACTGGATCGGTTCTTACCTTAGATGCCCATGACCGTTTCTTTCCCTTGATTATCTCATGGTTCATTCGTCCATTCGAAGGTAAATTTGCCCACATCCGCCAAGTTGATAATTTTTGGCTCGAGTGTTTCCGCCAAGCCCAACAACACAACTTGGTGAAGATCATGTTTACCGAGATGGTCCATCAAGTAAGGAATCGTCTATCCGACTCCATCACCTCATTCACCTATGAGACAATTTTGAGCTACATCTTTGTTCGCATTGGTCTTGATTATTCCTACGATTTCCCAGAACCACAAAAGCAAAAGCTTGGTGAGTCTTCTCTTGTAAGATCCGGATTTTGTTACATTCTTGGTGAATGGATTCGTGTTGATAGAAGAGCTCAAGCACCTCAAGTAGAGCCTCAACCTCAAGCTTCGGCTCCCGTTGTGGCTCCTAACAATGATGCTCTCATGGCCTTCCTCATCGAAAGGTTCAACACGATGGATACAAACATGGCTTCGGGATTTGGTGCTATGACACTCGTTTGCAATCCTTGGAGGATCGTGTTCTTGGAAACGAGAATCGTGTTACCGCTCTTGAAACCTAACAATCATCCATGGATCTCTCCTTCTCCAACTTCTATGGTGATTGGAGGCGTTTTCGCAATGATCAAGCCAAGGACAATGATGATTACTTGGATGACATTGGAGATGATGATGGTATTGAGGCACCCTAGGCTTCTTGCATATCATATTATTTTGTCATGTTAGGATTAAGTTTGCACCTATCTATGTTTTTGTTTTTAAGACATATGTTTTGATTTTCTGTTTTTAGGATTGAGCTTGATGTTTTGATGTTTTGATGTTGTTTCTTGAACTTAATGCTTTTAATGATATTATGTTATTTGGTTTATGATCTTTAAGCCTCTTTTATTCTCATATTAGCCTTGATTATTTTTTTATCTAACAAAAAGGGGGAGAAGTAATTCCTAAGAGCCTAAGTGTTTTTAAGTTGGTTTTAAGTTTCAAATGCTTTAAATTTCAACTTTTCAAAACTTTAAAACCTATCATAAATTGAGGGGAAGTTAAAAGTTTATTCAAAGATTTCAAAAACACTTAAAAATTTATACTTGGTTTTGTTATATCAAAAAGGGGGAGATCGTAAAACCAAAGAATTGATTTTGATATAACAAATGACTTAATGACTAAATTGAAAATAGAAAATAAATTTTTAAGTCCTCAAAACTTCCCAAAACTTTTAAGCAAAGTGGTCAAGTCAAAACTAAATGGTTATACAAATTTTTCTAAGTGTTTTCCAAGTCAAAATAGTGATTTTCAAGTCACCATTTCGAAACATCCCTTAGGTGTTTCGAAACATTTTTGAAACTGTTAACATGTGTTTCGGAACAAGCCTTCTCGTTTCGATACGGGTGTATCAAAACAGGACCTTATGTTTCGAAACGGATGAAGAACAACGAAACGGGTAGATCTGTTTCGATATGGCAGTATCAAAACGACCTCAAACGTTTCGAAACGATTTTTAAACTTGGATTCAAAAATATAACTGTTGCAATTTTATAACTGATTTTCAGAAAACGGTTAAGGTGTATTGAAACGAGTTAAGCACGTTTCGATGCGGATTTTGACAGTGTCAAAATGTTTCGAAACGGCATCAAGCACGTGATGTGAGCACGTTTATGCCACCCAACGATGCAACTTCAAACTTTCAGGGAAGTTTGCTTTTTCACTTGTTACATGCTGATATGTAACATCTTTATGCTATATTACTTATATTAGTGTGTTTACTATGTATATAGTATGTTTGGTGTGTTTTGAATTAGTTTGATATAACTTATAGTGTTTTTATATTTGTTTAAGTGTTATTGAATAAGTTTACAAAGCTTTGATAGGAGTTTCATTGTTTTGTAACATGTACTTAGGAGAACAATAGCTCAAGTGAGAATATGCAGCTCAACTCCAGCTCAAGTGAGTGTATGCAACTCATCTTCAGCTCACTAGAGTGTATGCAGCTCGGCTCCAGCTCAGGAGAGTGTAACCAGCTCACTTTCAGCTCAAGAGAGTGTGATCAGCTCAAGTCAGCTCAGAGGCTTAGCTCCCAGCTCAGTTCAGCTCCTAACACTCTTAGCTAGCTCATTTCAGCTCAGCTTGATTCCTGTCAGCTCAACTTCAGCTGACAAGTCCAAAAGTAGCTGAAAAGCATCATACATATCGGGGAGTGAATCATTGCACGTGTGGCAGCCTAGGTGGCATCTGAGTATGTGACTTGCACATGTGGCAGCCTTGGCACATGTGTGTACAAGTTTGGCCGAAAACAACCTCTCTTATTTGCATTTGTGCGACACATGAATGGATAAGCATGGGTGGACATTTTTGTTTGAATTTCAAACACCAAGCACATGTTAAATGTGCAAAGGAGGCGCCACTTGCATTTTGAATGCATGGATGATGTTTGTTGCCGCCCAAAGAGGTTACTAGCATTCAAATTCAATTTTTGAATACTTTAATTTCAGCCACACAAGTAAATTCGGCCACCACCCTTTTGTCTCCATATATGTCTTCTAAACAATGTTAAAAGGTTAGACATTTTTGGAATAAAAATTATTTGAGAGAGTTTCTCCTGTTCGGTTCTTTTTAGAACTATCTTTTGACATTTCAAATTGAGTTTTTTTGTGTCAAATTTTACTTGATACTTCGGGTTCCTAGATTGCTATCTAGAGGGTTCAAGTCTTTCGATGTGGAGCATATTCGATTCGGGTTTGTATAGGATATTGTGCAGGTTCTTTCGAACTTTTCGTCACCAAACTTCTGCTGATTTTCCAACAACGTTTCTGCCATCTTTTGGACACCCAATGCAGCCATGTACGCCCCTTGAAGCCTTCATCTTTATTAGCTTCCAAATTTGTCCAGAAATTCCTACACCTTTCTTCTTTGTTTCTTTTGTTTTCTTTCTTGTTTTCCTTGATATTTTAAGCCTAAAATGTCACCCATATTTTATTTTTATTGCAGAGATATGCTTGCTACTATCCTAGATCCGTTAACATTCAAGGAACGCTGTTTCGACAAGCAACGCTTTTATCATATGGTAATCAGAGCCTAGTCGGATTTTAGCACGTTCTGCACTACAAAACCAAAAAATAAAAAGATAAAAAATCGATTTCTGAAAAAAAGTCAAAGTCAAAGTTTGACCAAAAAGTCAAAGTCAACAGAAAAATTCGAAAAAAGAACAAAAATCAGATTCGAAAATTTAGTGCATTTTACAAATACAAAGTGTTGTTTGTTCGTTGAAATGCTTGGAAATGATGAAGGATGCTTATTTATGCCATGAAATGCTTGGAAATCACCCGAAACAACTTGTTCTTGTTTGTTCTGTGATAGGATCGTTGTAAGCATTTCTTTGCAGTAAGTTGTTGTCTTTCTTTTCTTTCATTTTTTTCAGCCTTATTTTCTTATTCCGTTCTCAATTCCCACCCTTGTTTTTTCTTTCTTTTTCAACATTTTATTTCATTTAACATCCTCTATTTTGTCCTTTAACCATTTGTTTCTTTACCCTTTATATTATCTTGTAAGTTTGACACAGTTAACAAGTTTGGAGGATCAAGTTAGTTTCTTAAAGAACTGTTTGCGAGAGATCGAGTAGAAAAGGCAATTGAGCGTGTGAGAATAGAAGGGGAGACAAAAAGAGCCAATCAATTATTCTCTCGAGTAAAACACGAGCGTTGAGTTCAATTGTAGAGTGATATTTCCTTGGAGTGATTCGTGAGAATTTTGTTGAGTGTGTTGCTGTGAGGTCTTTTTTATTTATTTTACTAACAAATATATATTGCGTTGTTTCTGTTTGTTGTTTTGGTCATTCACAATGGCAGGTTCTGATGATAATTCGGGTGAACAACAACCATCGAATCTCTAGATGCAAGCCTTGGAACGCATGATGCAATGAGTGGTTGCTAATGCATTGGAGCCATTACAGTCTAGAATGGATAGAATTGATGGAGGATCCAATTCTGTCCATGAAGGAATAAATGACAATGAAGTCAAACAGTCATCGAACCAGCAAACTCTTAGACAAGGACGTGTGCAACATGTAGATGACAATTTGACTAACATTAAGGTTGTTATTCCTTCTTTTCAGGGACGTACAGATCCTGATGCGTACTTAGCTTGGGAAAGCAAATTTGAACACATTTTTAGTGTTACAACTACTCAGAACAAAAGAAGGTTTGTTTAGCAGCAATAGAGTTTGTCGATTATGCCCTGATATAGTGGGATCAATTACTGCTTAGCCGGAGACGTACATGTGAAGGTCCAGTGACTACATGGGACGAAATGAAACAAATAATGCGAAAATGGTTTGTTCCATCTCATTACCATTGTGATTCATATTAGAAATTACAAGCTTTGAAACAGGGTAATCGGAGTGTTGAAGACTATTTCAAGGAGATGGAGATGGCCATGATGCGTGCGAACATCGAGGAAGATCGAGAAGCAGCCATGGCATGTTTTCTTATAGGTTTGAATCCTGAAATTGCTAACGTTGTTGAATTGCAACATTATGTCAAGATGGATGACATGGTGCACATGGCGATAAAAATTGAACGACAACAACGTAGAAAGTCTTCAAATCGAGGTAATACTCCATTTATGTCATTTCCCAATCCTTTGAGTACTTCTAACAATTTTAGGAAGCAAGCACCGCAAGCACCACTTCAGATTCAAGAAAACTCTGAATCGAGTAAACTAACGCCTAACGTTACTGATAAAGTGCGAGTCAAGCAAGTGGTGACACAGGAAAGGTCGAGGGACATCTAGTGCTTCAAGTGCCTTGGCGGAGGACATGTTGCGAGCTAATGTCCTAATAGGAGGACCATGCTGATGCGTGAGAACGGAGAAATAGAGTCAGATTCTGAAAAAGACGAACATGAGCCCCCTATTGAAGATGTTGAAGAGGATGTGGAGTTACCAGCAACCGATGAAATTCTGGTTGTCAAACAGAGTTTGAATGTGCCGCCATCTCAAGATGAACAACAACGAGAAAACATTTTCCATACACGATGCCACATGAATGATAAGGTATGTATTGTGATTATTGATATTGGTAGTTTTACTAACGTTGCTAGTACTCTCATGGTTGAAAAGTTAGGCTTGACGACAACGAAGCATCCCAATCCATACAAGTTACAGTGGTTGAATAATGGTGGTGAAATCAAAGTTACCAAACAAGTTGTTATACCATTTTCCATTGGTAAATACAAGGATGAGGTAACTTGTGAAGTTTGTTCTATGGATGCTTGTCATTTGTTGTTAGGAAGACATTTTTCGTACAAGTTACACGATAGTTACACCAATCGATACTCTTTTGATCATAAGGGCAAAAAGGTCATTTTGACACCATTGACTCCAAGTGAAGTACATGAAGACCAAATTCGTTTGAAAACGAGCATCGAAGCTTGGAAAGCCAGCAAAGAGAAGAATGAATGTGAAAAAGATGAAGCGAATTCCACGATATTATCAGGTTCTACATTTTCTTCTATTTCTTCTTCTAAATTGCATATTAATAAGGTGATACCATGTGAAGTTCCCAAGGTTGCTATTGTTGGTATGTCTAGTGCATTTCTGTTCTTTTCAGAAATTCAGCAACCTTCTTTACCACGGTTTGACGTTCATTTCCATTGTGCTATTGAATTTTCATCTTTGCATGTTGATTTCTTTGGTTGTACATTGGATTGTGCACATTGTGTTGTGATTCTGATTGTTTGTCGAGATCCTTGTTGTTCTTTGGAGTTGCCTTTGTGTGTCATTGTTTGCAGGTTTAAGGATGCACGAAGAGCATTGTCTGTATATATATGTTGTGCATTATTCGGAAAGGTACAAGAAAGAAGGCCCATCTTGCACCTTCGAATTTCGTTGCTCTTGAGAAAGAATTTGTACCAAGTGGATGGCATTTGTGCCGAGTAAGAAGGATGAAGAAGTTCCCTGCCAAGCGAAACTCGAAATTGTTCCCTTTTTTAATGAGTGTCGATTTGGGGGAAATCGCATTAAAAAGAGGGGGATGATGTGAGCACGTTTATGCCACCCAACATGCAACTTCAAAATTTCAGGGAAGTTTGCTTTTTCACTTGTTACATGCTGATATGTAACATTTTTATGCTATATTACTTATATTTGTGTTTTTACTATGTATATAGTATGTTTGGTGTGTTTTGAATTAGTTTGATATAACTTATAGTGTTTTTATATTTGTTTAAGTGTTATTGAATAAGTTTACAAAGCTTTGATAGGAGTTTCATTGTTTTGTAACATGTACTTAGGAGGACACTAGCTCAAGTGAGTATATGCAACTCAACTCCAGCTCAAGTGAGTGTATGCAGCTCATCTTTAGCTCACCAGAGTGTATGCAGCTCGACCCCAGCTCAGGAGAGTGTAACCAGCTCACTTTCAGCTCAGGAGAGTGTGATCAGCTCATCCGCAGCTCAAGTCAGCTCAGAGGCTTAGCTCCCAGCTCAGTTCAGCTCCTAACACTCTTAGCTAGCTCATTTCAGCTCAGCTTGATTCCCGTCAGCTCAACTTCAACTCCACTAGCTCAACTTCGGCTGACAAGTCCAGAAGTAGCTGAAAAGCATCCTACATGTCAGGGAGTGGACCATTGCATGCGTGGCAGCCTAGGTGGCATCCGAGTATGTGACTTGCACATGTGGTAGCCTTGGCACATGTGTGTGCAAGTTTGGCCGAAAACAACCTCTCTTCTTTGCATTTGTGCTGCACATGAATGGGTAAGCATGGGTGGACGTTTTTGTTTGAATTTTAAACATTTAACACATGTTAAATGTGCAAAGGAAGCGCCACTTGCATTTTGAATGCATGGCTGATGTTTGATGTCGCCCAAAGAGGTTACTAGCATTCAAATTCAATTTTTGAATGCTTTAATTTCAGCCACACAAGTAAATTCGGCCACCACCCTTTTTTCTATATATATATGTCTTCTAAAAAATGTTAAAAGGTTAGACATTTTTGGAATAAAAATTATTTGAGAGAGTTTCTCTTGTTCGGTTCTTTCTAGAACTATCTTTTGACATTTCAAACCGAGTTTTGTTATGTCAAATTTTACTTGATACTTCGGGTTCCTAGATTGCTATCTAGAGGGTCCAAGTCCTTCGACGTGTAGCATATTCGATTCGGGTTTGCATAGGATATTGTGTAGGTTCTTTCGAGCTTTCCGTCACCAAACTTCCACTGATTTTCCAGCAACGTTTCTACCATCTTTTGGACACCAAATGCAGCCATGTACGCCCTTTGAAGCCTTCATCTTCATTAGCGTCTAAATCTGTCCAGAAATTCCTACACATTTCTTCTTTGTTTCTTTTGTTTTCTTTCTTGTTTTCCTTGATATTTTAAGCCTAAAACGTCACCCATATTTTGTTTTTATTACAGAGATATGCTTGCTACTATCCTAGATCCGTTAACATTCAAGGAACGTTATTTTGACAAGCAACGCCTTTATCAGCACGTTTCGGAACGGGCCCTTAGTGTATCGAAACGATCGTATCCGTTTCGATACGGTCTCTTAATTACACCCAAACGGCTATTTCTATTTTGGTCTGTTTTGAAACAGGTACAGGTGTTTCGAAACGGGTAGTTGCATAAGTGCATTTTTGGTAGGAAGATTGCATCCCAACGGCTATATTTATGATGGCAACAACCCCAACGGCTAGAAGTGAATGAGAATGTATAAAAGGGAGTCTCAAAACAACCAGCAACAACTATTGATCCTAAGAGAAACATTCCAACATCAAATTCAAGCTCAAGTGCTTAATTCTCATATCTTTGTAAAACCTCAATTGCGATTCTTTGTAATTCCTATATTTTTATTCAATTGGGTTGAGTGCTTGTAATTGGGAAATATTTGTATTGAGAGATATTGTAAATTGCCAAAATCTTCTTTGTATTCTTGTGAGAGGGTTTGGTCAATTTTGGATAGAAATTTGACCACTTGTGTAAAGGTTTCCTCCTAAGCCTAGAAAATGGGAAGATCAACTAGTGGAGTTGTTTGAAAATCATTAGTGGGAGCTAAGGTAGTGGATGTAGAGTTCATTTGGAACTTGAACCACTATAAGTGCCTTGTCTTCAATTTTTATTTTACCACTTCACTACCAAACATTTTAAAAATCCAATTCACCCCCCTCTTGGCATTAATCGATTCAACGATCCACTCAACAGTTGAGCTCAATAGTCATAACCGAGATACATGCCAAGTGGTGGAGAAGGTTGATTTTTTGGTGTTTTTGTGAAAGCTAAAAATGTAAGATTTGAACACAAGGATTTAGAGTGGTTCAGCTTTCTTACCCAAAGCCTACATTCACTACCTTAGCTTCCTACTAAGGATTTCAACCAAATTCACTAAGAATTTTGTCCCCTTTTTTAGGATTAGGAGGAAACCGTTACAACGATCAAGCTTTCTACCCAAAGCTTGATCAAGCACTCTCTTACAAGTGAAATTCAAAGCAAACTAGAAATCTCTCTAATAGGTATATGTTTGCAATTCTAAGCACTCACCCAAAACCTATACACTTGAGCAAATTTGACAATTAAGCTCACAAGTGTTGTCTATACAAGAAATATACAAATTAGCTCTAAAGACAATTTCTCATCATAATATTGTTGACAATTGAAGCATTAACCCTCTCTTGATGCTTGGAGGTCCATTTTATACTCCTAATTGAGTTTGTAGCCGTTAAGGACCGTTGGGGTTGAATTAGAGCCGTTGGAGCCTTTATTTCCCACCATAAATACAGTTCTGCAGCTTGGCGTATCGATACCCTTGAATCCGTATCGATACGGTCCCGATGAGGAAATAGCTGTTGAACACTTCAAGCTGGTGTGTATCGATACACACAATAAGCGTATCGGTACGATCTTACAATTTAAAAGACCGTTGGGGGGTTAGTTGGGCGTATTGGAACGCGATACAACCGTATCGGTACGCAAACTAGCCGTTGGCTATTTTAAAGCACATTGTATCGATACGGCAAAGCGTATCGGTACGGGTTTTGGCTACTGGAAAATCACTGTAGTTAAAACCCTAAAGGGTATTGATATGGTACCATACTATATCGGTACGGTTACATTTAAAACATGGTTTTGACTACTTTAAATACACTTTAAATCATTCCAAAGCCTTGTAGAAACCCTTAAACATATTTTCAAGTTGTTTTTGACTAAAAAAATATTTTAAATTTTTTTCAATTTAGTCAAAAACATTTTTCAATTATTATATCAAAACAATTGGTTCTATTTTTTTTACTGAAAAACTTCATATTACATATAACCTTAGGAAATGATTTACAAGTCTACTTGAAGATATTTAATTTATTATGAGATTTCTTTTGAAAACTAAAAAATAAAGAGAAAAATAATTAAACTAAACATGTAATCACTAATTTTGTCCGGGTTAACATCTTTTAATTTCATTTTATAATAATAGACTTATGAGGGCTTTGTTTAGATTAAATTAATTTATATACGTATGTTATACTTTTTATAAAAAACCCCTAAAAATTGTTATTATATATTGTCATATATTATTATTATTACCAGTATTATTATATACTATATACTATTATTATTCTTATTATTAGTTATTATATTTACCATTACCATTAGTATTATTATTATTATTAACATTACATTATTATCTTACCATATTATTATTATTATTATTATTATTATTATTATTATTATTATTATTATTATTATTATTATTATTATTATTATTAGTATTAGTATTATTATTATCCTCATTTTTATCATATTTTATTACTATCATTATCTTATTATCATTATTACCTTAGTATTATTAATATTATTATAATATTTGGTATCACATTTATTATTATTATTATTACTATTAAATTTGGAAAAACAAAAAAAACATTAAATAAATAAGCCCAATATATATGAAAGTCCAGAATTTATTAATAAATAAGTAAAGCCCAATAGTTCATGTAAAGTCCATTACGGATTCAGTCCAAAAAAATATTATACACGGCCCAATTCGGGCCCAACTTAAATAAAGGGAAACCCTAATATGCCATCTATGTTTGTGCAGCCGCCGAAAGATCTGGCCATTGGATCTGGCGCGAGATCAATGGCCCAGATGAGAACAAGGGAGAAACCCTAGGAGGCCATCGCTTGGTTCGGCGCCGTACAAATCATGGCCATTGGATCAAATGAGCGTCAGACGGCCCAGATCACTCCATCTGTAGAAACCCTAGAGTCTCCAGATCGACCTCACGCCGCCTTGAAGCTGGATCGTTGGAATAAAATGCGATCTGACGGTCCAGGTGCCACAAAGACTCCACGCGTGTCGTTCCAGATCGCCTCACGCGCGCGTGATGCACGTCCGACCTCTCAGATGCTCGCCACATCGTCCCCGTCCGATCCAGGCCGTTCCAGTGGCCACGTCGTCCACCATACAAACCATGCAAAAAAGAAAACAGATCAGCAACACCCAAATGAAGAAAAAACAAAAGCGGAAAAAAGAAGAGCAGAATGAAATATGCAACATAATGGCAGAGAATGGCAGCAATTACACATGAATCCGGCCAAATCAATGATATGAACCAATGAGCAATTTTCGTCATATAAACGAAATGTAAAAAAGGCATCAAAATTCCGGCTATAAAGCCAGATGCAAAACCACTGTAAAAGGGATTTGTGCTCTCCCTCAAAAACACGGAAAGCAATACCACACCAGAGAATTTCAGGTATAACGTTTGCTGTCATTGCATGTAAAAAAACAAACGAAAGCATTAAAGGAAAGTTTTTTACCTTTTTCGTTCTCCACTTTTCGATCCAATGCCTTCTTCCTCTCGACGATAATCTCGGCCGTTCCACGACTTCGAAGGGTGAGTCGGAGGAGGGGCTTAAAACCTTTTTTTTAAATCGTTTTCGTACTAAAAAATAGCGTCTAGGGACTTTAGGGTTTCGTTTTTCAGAGAAGAAAAAAGGGGGTGTTTTGGTTTTTGGGAGTGTAGTGTTGTGTTTTTTTTTTGGTCTTTTGGGGTCTGGTTCACTAGTCAGAGGGTTTAGGTTTTGCCGGACGGTGAATATCACCGGCCGGTGTTCGAGGTCGAGAGAAAGGTTTTTTTTAGGGCGGCTAAGGTTTAGGTTAGGCAACAAGGGCGTCCGAGTCGTTTAAGTCAGGTATTTATAGAGTTTTGGGTTTTTGTTTTGGGTTATTAGCGTCTTTAATCCCTCCGCGTCGAACTAATAGCGTCTTAGGGGCTTCCGCATGGGTAAATAGCGTCCTAGGTCCCTGAAGTTCTGGGTCGGTTAGTCTTTCAGTCCTAGATTGAGTATGTTTACGGTTTATTCGTTCGTCCGGTCCCTTTTCTTTTCCCCCGTGTTCAATTTAGTCCTCCCCACAGTGTTGAGCTCCTTGGTGTCTTTTCTAATTTAGCCACTGTTTTCCGTTTTTCTTTCAATTTTGTCACCATCTTTGCATATATTTGGTTCGTATGATATTTGTTTTTTTACTCAATGTTTTAATGTTGTTTTAATTTTTATTCGTATGGAAGTATGTATGTTGTATGCCATGTGTTTGGTTTTTGTTTACGAATCGAATATATGCATGTTAGTCCGTTTATTATAAATTTAGTGGGTCTTGCATGGTTCGTGTATTGTTTAATTACCGTTGTGTCGAATATATGTTGTTGTGGGTTTGTTTCTATGGTCTAAAATGTTTAGAGTTATTAGGTTTTCTTGTTTGTCTCAAGTAATTATGTGAATCGAATATGTATGTGTTGCCATGATTATTAATCCATTAAGCTTGACATATTAAAAAAATTAATGAATATTGTCTCCTTAATTAAATTAATTAGTAGATAATTAAATAATGTTAAATTTGGGCTTCATCGTGTTTAAATGTGGGCTCTTTCTTTGTATGTTTATTTGAAGCATTTTTATGACATGCATATACTTGTCATCCATAAGGCCCGATAATTAAGCATGATAACCGGACCTAAAAATCAACCCCAAGAGGGGTATTAATTAACCTCGGTATCCAAAAACGACAGTCCTAGCTTAATGGATGTCTATCGAATACTTAGGTTAATTTTCACCGCCTCTAGGTAAGCGGAAGCAAAAAAATGAAAATACCACGCATCATCCTTTATTTGTCTGCATCATGCATAAAGGTGGCGTATGGGATCCGAACCCTAAACTAACACGGCAGTCAGTCTTATATGATGTCGGTTTAGTCTATGGTCCGGTGTACCGTCATCCTTTCTAATTAAATGTTTAATTAATTTCAAAGCCACAATTCGATATAGCTCGTGCTATTTAAGTCACATTTTCATTTAAGAACGTTCTTATTAAATTCACTTTGGATCTTAAATAATTTCTATCGATTAAAGGCAACAAGTTATTTGGTACCGATTTCTGGGCGTGATGGGGGTGTTAATCCTTCCCCACACGTAACCAACTCCTGAACCCGTTTTTAAACGAATCTCTGGTTTTATGGTGTCCGGCCTACCTTAGTGGCCGGTGGCGACTCCAAATTTTCATCCTTTTCATAAATCCGAAACCCCCCTTTTTAAATAAAACTCTTTTCAAGAAGAGATGATGATAAGGCCTCACTTAGCGATTTTTTCAAAAAAAAAAACTTATCACAAAACCATACAGAAATAAGACAAAGTAAACATAAACATATTTTGAATTGAATTATTATTATTTATTGAGTCATGTGTAAAAAATTGTTTAGAGACGCATAAAGAGCACATAAAAGGGGAGAAGATATTTTCCCTTACAAACATATGAAAATCTAACACTTTTTCCTTAAATAATGTAATTAGTTTAGCATACTTTTGAAAAGTGGTTTTTAAAAGTGTTGATAGAAAGAGATTTTAAAAAGAGATTTTAAAAAGTTAGTTGTAAGATTTTAGTGTTTAACATTGTTGTCAAAAAATATTTTTAAGAAGATAAATGACCATTTTAGACATGATATTGTAAATATATATATATATATATATATATATATATATATATATATATATATATGTATATATGTGTATATATATACATATGATATTAAAATTCTCTAATGTTATAATATATGAAATATATCAGCTTAAATTATTATAAAAATATAAAAATATTTTTTATTAATAAATATATTTTTAACAATTATACGTGTTCTATGAAAATATAACAAATTTAAAATATTTTATTTAAAAAACTTGACATGAATAAATATATGTCATTTTAAAATTTTAAAATAATTATTAATTATATAATTATATCTTCGTAAAGAATTATAAATTTATAAATTATAAATAAACACAATAGCAAATGAAGGTTAAAATTATAATTTGGCTCTCAAAATCACTTTTACAACCGCAAAAGTTAAAAATTTTAACTTTTGCATTTGGGTTAAAAATCACTTTTCAAAAGCATTTTTTTTCTCCGAAAGCTAGCTGTTTAACACAACTTTTGGCCTGAAACCAACTTTTAGAACCAAAAGCTAGTTTGAAAAGCAATGCTAAACAAAGCCAGACTATTTTAAAATTTGTTTTATTATATAAGATTAATTACATTACATTTATCCATAACCATCTAATAATACCTAATTGGCATATGATCATCTTTAAGAACCCACAATTCAATTTGAATGCTTGTGGCATGGGTAACATGTTTATAGACCCATTCTTCCAGCGACAGACGGTGGGAGGAGCAATTGCCCCTCACCCCCAATAATTTTTTTTCACTTTGTCCTTTTATATATATTAAAATTATTTTATAGGTAAAATACACCATTCACCACTTAACTATCTTATCATTCCTATTTTGGTCACTCAACTTCAAATTTTTTAATTTACTAACTGAACTTTCGGATTGCTCCTATTTTGGTCACTTTGAAATATTTTATTATTTTCGAATTTTTTAATATTATTAAATATAAAAATAATTCGAAATAAATAATAAAATCATATTTTATTATTAAATTTAAAAATATGAAGAAAAAATCACCACCACCATCGATTACCGCCGACCACTACTGGTCTCAGAATCAACGACTGTTTGATCCCAAATTGCACCGATGAACTCGCTTTGACACGATGTGCCTGAATTTGGCGTTTGTTTCATCGAAAAATGTCCCGAAACCCGCAAATTTCATTTGAAACATTTCGGTTTCTTAACTTTCAATCTCTTTTTCGTGGACTTTGGAACATTTTTCGACTAAATGGAGGTCCGAGCCGAGACGAAACAACCGATGAAATCTTGGACTGAACGACCACCATTTACGACTGTTGGCGGTGGTGTCCGACGACGACGAATGGTGTCCAGCAAACAGTTGAATTTTATTTTATATTTTAAATTATTTTTATATTAAATAATAATAATAATATGCCAAAAAATCGAAAGTAATAATAAAATAATTGAGAGTGACCAAAATAGGAGCAATTTGGAAGTTCAATTAGTAAATTGAAAAGTTTGAAAGTTGAGTGACCAAAATAGGAGTGAGAAGATAGTTGAATGATGATCTATGTATTTTACCCTTATTTATTTATTTATGAATTTGCCCCACTTTCAAACATTTATGCTTTACCCTCAACCCCAAATCTTAACTTCGTCTCTAATTCTCTCCAACCATCCCTAATAACCATTGTTGCATCTAGAGGCAGATGCTCACTGTAGCCTGTGGGAGCCTTGGAACCCTCAAGGTTTAGAGAAATTTAAATTATACCCTTCAAAATTTTTAAAAATTTAATTAGGCCTCTTAAATTTGTTAAAAATTCTCACTAAATCTTATATTTTTTAATATTTTTAATTAAGCTCTTCAAAGTTGTTAACTTTTCATTAAGTTTTTTAAAATTTTAATTAAACCTTTAAATTTTTTTAAAAATAATATTATTAAATCCTCAAAGTTTTTGAAAATTTTAATTAAACCTCCAAAACTAATTAGATTTTTTATTATGGTAAACTATACCGTTGACCACCATACTTTGGTTAACGTATTAAAATGACCACCTTAAAAAAAATTGACTCAATTGACCACCCAAATTATTAAAATTGGATCAATGTGACCACCAGCCGTTAATGGGCTAACGGAATGTGACGTGGCAGTTAAAAAATTAAAGGTATAATCACACATTTGGTCCTTATTATTTACACATTCTTTCAATTTAATCTTAATTTTCTCATTAATCCTACTTCTCCTCCTCTGCCTCAATCAAACTCCATAAATCAGAAATCCATGAAGAAAACTTGAACAAAAATCAAACAAATGCTTCCCCATTTATTACATAGATTTAAAACCCAACAAACCTTTTCAGACAAATTGTGAACCTCAGCAGCTCTGCTTCTTTTCGAGGAACTACGAGGTGGACCTGGCTTTGGCGGTGCCTCATCTACCAATGCTTCAAAAAACCCTCCTGTTTTTGACAAATTTCAAACTAAATAAAAAGAAAAAGTGAGCTAAAAGCACAGATTTTTCTCTTTAAAAGAAAAAAGAAACAATTTTTGCATTCAAAAATAAAATCTTGATGAAGAAGAAGAAGAATCAGAAAACCAGACACTTACCTCACTTTCACAGTCATACTCGTCGGTATCATTCTCACCATGAGCTCCAACCAAATCCCACCCTCCACCACCCGGCAGTGCTGGTGACGGTGAAAACCGCCGTGGATTATCTGTTGGACCCCCAAAGTGGGCCATCCCAGAAGAAGAAGAGTGAAGTAGAAATTGCTGAAGGAGATTGGATATTATATATCATCTGAAGAAGAAGATAAGCACGTCCCATTAATATAATTACAATTGTTATTCTTATAATGAAACATGTTAAGGTTAATGTTATCCCCCATTTCTAGTCTTTCTTTTGTCAGTTTAAAATGGTTTTTCTCTTCTCTTCATTCATGTGCTTCGGTTACTGTTTTTTTTTTTTCTTTTGACTTTTGGTTTGTACAGATAAAAGTTTGCATAAACAGGGAAGGTATATGAGAATAATTTATGGTTCTAATTAATATAAATTCTTTATTTTATTAGTTTTATATTAGTTGAGATTATGTATGACATTGTGAGCAGCATCCTGATATAAATTAGTACAAATAACACAAAAAATGCACTTCAGTAATTATCTAGTTCCATGCTTTGCATGATATCCAAGCAAGTCATCTCAATACAAGAACTGGTTAGGTTATTCGAACAAGGAATTGAGGGGGAAAGAATACGGGAGAAGGGAAGAATCAATTAGTTACTCAAAAAGAATCTGATTAGATAGAATCATTGAAACCAATTCCATAACTTTAAATGTTTAGTGTAAAATTAATTTGAAACATTTAGGGTTTAAGGTTTAGGGTTATATATGTGAAATTAGTGTTTAGGGTTTGAGCTTTTTAGCTTATAAATGTAGAAACCAATAAGAGATATATATTGAATTTGGTGTTTTAAAGCACAAAATTGTGCTTGGTGCAGTGGCTAAGCCATTGCCTTTGCACCTAGATTACCTAGGTTTGACTCCCCTAGATAGCATGTGTGGTTGAATTTATTTTTCTCCTCTAAATAGGTTAAATTCCTCCAATAAGGTGTTGACACGTGTCACCACCTAATTAATTTATTTTATTAGTTTAAAATTAGGACTAAATTGAAAAAAATGTGTAAATAATAAGGACCAAATGTGTGATTATACCTTTAATTTTTTAACTGCCACGTCACCTTCCGTTAGCAGTTTGGGTGGTCAATTGAGTCGATTTTTTTAAGGTGGTCATTTTAATACGTTAACCAAAGTATGGTGGTCAACGGTATAGTTTACCCTTTTTATTAAGCTCAAATTAAGATCCGCCCCGCATAGCATCCACCATTCCAAGATTTACTAATGTGGACCCATTAGTATTAAGTTAATGTCAACTTGGGATAGGGGATTCCATTCTACGAAATTGGAGATAGTTGAGATGAGCTCTTCGTTTCGTTGGTGTATATAATGCTTTACTCATTGCTATCCAAGAAATCTTATTAAGTTGACAGGTGTCCTTGAACATCAGGACGAAATCAAAATTAAAGGTTGAAGTAAGACATAAATGTAGATAAGTGGGAGGGATAAATTTATAATTAATCAATTTTTTTTCAAAAAAAATACAAACAAAATATAACAAAAATCATCATGCGTGGGGCAGGAGCTTTTCCCACATGTTGATTATCGAGAAATGGCTTAGGGTTTTGTTTTCTTGATTTGGGAATTTCGGCAAAGAGAAGACGATGTGTTCGATAAAGAAAATGAATATTCACACGTGAGTAAAAACTGAATACAAGCAAACAATTTTATTAAAAGGTAAATTGTATCTCTGGTACAACAAATTGTTTATTTATATACAAGCCACAAAACTAACTAACTAACTCAAAACAACCATATCAAGAAAATACAACTCAGCTAAACAATCCACCAGCTCAACAACCTTTATTATCTTGATAGCCCCCCTCAAGTTGGAGCATACAAGTTTTGGAGGCCCAACTTGACAATTGAACCCTGAAAAGAACCAGTTGACAAAGCTTTAGTAAAACAATCAGCAAGCTGATTTTGTGATGAAACAAGTAAAAGTTTAATAACTCCCTATTAAATCTTTTCTCTGATTAAATGACAGTCAATTTCAATATGTTTTGTGCGTTCATGATGCACAGGATTCTCAACAATCTTAATGGCAGATAAATTGTCACAGTAGAGATTAGCCGAATGAAGAGTAATTTGTAGGTCAGAAAGAAGATAGAAGAACCATTGGATTTCACAAGTGACAGTAGCAATAACTCAGTATTCTGCTTCACTAGAGGAACGAGATACAGTTTGTTGTTTCTTGGATTTTCAAGAAACTAAAAACTTTCCTAAGAAAACACAAAACTCAGTAGTTGATCGACGAGAATCTGGACAAGAGGCCCAATCAGAATTAGAAAAAACATAAATTTTTAAAGGATTATCAACAGGGAAAAACAAACCTTGTCCTGGTGTGCCTTTCAAATACCTAAGAACTCTATGTGCAGCAGTTAAATGCACATTAGTAGGGGCAGACATATTGAGATAGCTGTTGAACAGAAAAAGAAATATATGGCCTAGTGTTGGTAAGATACAAAAGTTTACCTGAGATGTCTATAAGAAGTTATATCTTGTAAAGCATCACCATCAGACTTAGACAAATGATCTGTAACAGTAATAGGAGTAGAGACAAGTTTGCATCTAATAAAGTCAGTGTCCTTTAAAAGCTCTAGGGTATATTTCCTTTGACATAAGTTTATACCCTTAGTTGACCTAGCAATTTCAAATCCTAGAAAATACTTTAATTTTCTTAAATCCTTGATTTTAAAAGCATTATGAAGGAAACTTTTAATGCAAGAAATTTGTTGGGATGAAGGGCTGGCTACAATAATGTCATCTACATAGACAACTAAAGCAATAAACTGAGAACCCTCACCCTTGGTGAATAGACTAGAATCAGAAACAGATTGTTTAAAACTTTGATTTTCTAAAGCTAGAGTTAATCTTTCATTTCACTGCCTACTTGCTTGTTTTAATCCGTATAGACTCTTGTTTAATTTGCAAACAAGGCCAAGGTTATCTTTGGAAAAACCAGGAGGTAATTCCATATACACCTCTTCTTGTAAGAAACCATGCAAAAAAGTATTATTGATGTCTAATTGCTGTAGATCCCAGTTCTGAGCTGTAGCAACAGCCATCAAAGTTCTTATAGTGGTAATTTTGGCCACTGGACTAAAAGTATGAATGAAGTCAACCCCAGGCTGTAGTGTATACCCCTTAGCAACTAACCTAGCTTTATACCTATTAAGAGTACCATCTGATTTTAATTTAGTCTTAAAAACTCACTTACACCCTATAGTGGTCTTTCCAGGGGTAAAGGAACTAAATCTCATGTTTTATTATTCTCTAAAGCATTAATTTCTTCTTGCATTGCAGTTTTCCAACAATCATGCATAAGGGCTTGTTTATATGTTTTAGGCTCACTTAAAAGATCAACATTTTTAATAAAGGATTTATAATTAGTAGAAATGTTAGCATAAGAGAGAACCTGATCAACAATATGTGGAGTAGTCCTAGTCTTAGGCATAGTTACTTGAAAATCCTTAAACTTCTGTGGAATTTTAACAGATCTAGAAGGTCTAGAAATCCTAGAAGAATGCTGATTATGAGGTCTAGAAGAAACATTATCAGCCTTATCAAAATTTTTAGAAGGTAAAGAATTATCAGCACTATTAATAGCAACAACACCATCATCAATATCAGCAGTACAATTATCAGATTTATCAATAGCAACAACAGTATTGTCAGATTTATCAAAACTACCAGAATTGATATCAGAATTGAGAGGAACAACTTCAATGCAAGTTTTATTAGTGTCAGCACAAAAAACATCCTCTAATTCAAAATTATCACAATTAGGTAAAACAAAACTGCCAAGCTTACTAATATCATGTTGCTTAAAAGGAAAAATATTTTCATAAAAGATTACATCCCTAGAAACAAACACATTTTTAGTTTCTAAGTTATATAATCATCATTTTTGAAGGTCTGAGAGCGGACTCGATCGGAAGAATCGTCATCTGATACCATGTTGATTATCGAGAAATGGTTTAGGGTTTTATTTTCTTGATTTGGGAATTTCGGTAAAGAGAAGACGATGTGTTCGATAAAGGAAATGAATATTCACACGTGAGTAGAAACTGAATAGAAGCAAACAATTTTATTAAAGGGTAAATTGTATCTCTGGTACAAAAAAAATTGTTTATTTATATACAAGCCACAAAACTAACTAACTAACTTGTTGAGTGTGTAAAAGTTATATATTTTACCCCCTATTTAACCCATATTTCTGCTGCATTCAAGCATAATTCATTGCATTTAGGTTAGATTTCAGTTTTGCATCACAATTATATTAAATGGCACAGTTTCTACTGAAATTGGTTGTTTTTGTAGGTAGCTGCTGTAGCAGATGGAGGGCAGTAGAGAAGCAGAGCTGGAACTGGATGTGCAGACGTGAAGGACGGTGCTTCCTTGGCCGCTTCCGTGGCAACCAAGGACGACAACGATAGTGAAGGGAAGAAAGTGAAGTGGACCTCGAAAGAAAGAGAAAATTAAGCCCATCTGTCGTGGAGTACCCTTATATTTTTCCGAGCCCTAGATCAGAATGAAGGCTAAGCCCAAAGTTCAAGGAAGAAATCCCAAGCAAGAAGCAAGGACGAATTAAAGACTGCTGCTCTGAATATTTAGTCTTTATTAGAGTTGTACTTTAATTTAAAGTTGTATTCTTGCCATATTAGAAAACTTGAACCCAAGGCCTATATAAAGGCATGTAATTCGACCTAGGAGAAGACATCACCATTCTCTAGCCTTCTTCCCAAAACCCTAGCCGTTTTCCCTTCTTCACCATGTTCTAAACTTCCCCTAGGGCCACTGGTTGCTTTGTAAAGTAGTTGCAAGGATTGCTTTGTTTTAGGATTTTCTTTGTTCAATAAAATTACTTCAAGTTCTCTTATTCTGGTTTTAACATCTTGCAAGATTATTGGGAGAGCATTGTGAGATTATCTATTTACTTAATATCGGGAGAGTTAAGTATACGAAAGGAATAAGTGCGAGTTCTCTTGTGTATAGTTGAACTATCTCGGACCTAGGGATAGGACGAGGTTAAGTGGCTAAGGAAGAATTCAACAACATCGGTGTTCATCCTTCGATTCACGCCGGGAGGTATCATCAAAGACGTGTTCATCGACAGACTTGGACCTAGGAATAGGCCAAGGCACAACAGAGATTCTTGCCAAGCTTGAAGTACTGAGTTGAGTAATCACTGCCGCGATAACCAACAAACCGCTGCCGCGACAGGTGCTGCCGCAGCAGGCACGACGACAGAACAAAGTTTCCTAGACTTTGCAACACCTACACTACTGAGCAATTCAATACCGGCTGATAAGTATTTATTTTGGTTATGTTTTAGTCCTTATTTTGATCGAATATATGTTTGAAGGACTTAATTAGGCTGTTTTTATGTTGTTCTCGTGCAGGTTACGTAATGCTGGAAATAAGTTGGAATGCTGCAGAAAATACTGGAGTCGTGGGCAGATTCATGGGCATGAACCAGGGCATGAATGCTGACTTGGCGCCACGTCAGCATCTTCTAGAAGATGACGTCAGCAACTCAGATAACTTATCAGTCCACTTATCAAGATAGCTTATCATCTGATTTTCATTTTAAATTTCAAAACTTGGATATTTATCTTATGTAATTTTATTTAAATTTAGGATTTATCATCTTAGGTTTTTAGGGTTTTCAACTACTATAAATACCCCACTTTAGGGGTGAATTAAATCATCATTCAATTAGCAATTGAACATCATTTCTTCTTCTCTTGGGAAATTCTTCTTAGTTTTACTTTAAGTTCTTTTCTTCTATTTCTTCTTTTAATTATTTCTTAAATGTCGAGCATGATTAATTTAATAACCATGCTCGGCTAAATCTTTTTAAGCTGAAGGCTTTCGCAATGACGCGTTCTCAAGGCGAGGTTTGAAACTATGCTTCAAACGTTTTCGAAAATCTTTTTCTCAATTTCTTCAAATTCGTTCTTAAAAATCAAAATGATTTTCAACCCAAAGATTGACCTTGGTCAAAAAAATTGTTTTGATCTATCTAGTGGGAGGAAGGATCGGTTATGGAAACAAATCCGTCTTCCAGGGATCACACTTAGTAAATTGATTACTAAGGGAAATTGAGATCGAACTGTTTTTATAGAAATAACATTTCGAGTCGATTAAAGAGCTTTAAAACATTTTGTTTTCTCAAACATTGAGTTGGTTTAAACAAATACTTAAAACTGAAACTAAATATTGAGTTTGGAAATTCAGTTTACAAAAACTCAAGGATAGATCCTTGTAGTAATTTTACCGACATGATTTTTGAAGTTAAAATCTTTACCAAGGAACCGAGTAGAACAAGTCAACGCAAAAGCCTAAGGCTGAATATCTCTATATTACTTTCAAATATTTTTAACCTTTCTTTTACTCTCATAAATTACATTTCATTGCAAACAAACCCCCTAAATCACATTATCATAGCTCAAACAACAACTCTTGGTTTAGAAACTACAAAAGCGCGACAAAGAAAGTTCTAAGTCCTTGTGGGTTCGACTCCTACTTCCCTATCTATACTCAATTTAATTTCTTTATTTATTTTATTTATTTGGAAGAAGGAAATTATTCTTGACACGTTACGACGCGTGTCAAAATTGACACCGTTGCCGGGGACTTCGGCAACTTTTACTGTTTGTTTTTTATTGTTTATGACCAGGAGAAATCCGAAAGAACAGGTTAAATACATCCCAAAAATCAACGCCAAATGGGAAACAACGAACAGACGATCCAACAGCTGATCAGGGAAACAGAGGACAATCAGCCCTTGTGCATAACCTTTCCGAATGGTGAAACGCCATTCCAACTAAAAATGGGATTGATTCATCTACTACCAACCTTTCACGGTTTGCCTAACGAAAACCCACACAAACATTTGAAGGAATTTCACATGGTTTGTCTAAGCACAAAGCCACAGGGAGTATCCGATGACCAAATCAAACTTAGAGCTTTTCCATTTTCTTTAGCAGATATAGCAAAAGATTGGTTATTTGATTTACCCCCTAATTCTGTTACAACTTGGACTGACATGGCTAAACTTTTTCTTGATAGGTTCTTCCCTGCAGCTAAAGCAAGCGAGATTAGGCGCAGCATCCTGAGCATTCAACAAAAAGAAGCTGAATCTTTATATGAATACTGGAGAGGTTTAAAAAGTTGTGTGCAAATTGTCCACAACATGGATTGTCGGAACAAACCCTCCTTCAGTATTTTTATGAAGGATTGACGCCTATGGATATGAAAATAGTGGACGCGGCAAGTGGCGGAGCTCTAGTCAATATGACCCCAACAGCGGCTAAAACACTGATATCAACCATGGCTGCCAACTCACAAAGGTTTAATCAATCTAGCGAACCATCTCGAAATGTTCGCGAGGTAAGCCCAGTTTCTTTAGAAAATAAGGTTGATAAATTAGCTGAAATAGTGCAAACTCTTCATACAGGAAAAAAGGGAACAGCTAGACTTTATGGGATCTGTACTAGCCCAAAACATCCGACTGACTGTTGTCCGATGATTCAGGAAGATGATGTCGCCCAAGCCAATGCCATGGGAAATGCATACAATCCAAGGTGGAGAAACCAATCAAACTTTGGATACGCAAACAACCAAAGACAAAATCAACCCTACCCACAACAAAAGACATCTCTAGAAACCTTAGTTGAGCGTTTAGCGATGTCCCAAGAGAAATTCCAAATTCGTACCGAGGCCCACTTACAAGAGATAGACAAACAAATAAGCCAGCTAGCAAGCCGTCTTGATTCCAAAGGTAAACAACCCGAGACAAACCCTAGGGAAAATATAAGCGCCATCACACTCCGTAGTGGGACAGTTATAGCTCCAAAAGAACCATCAAAAAACAACAATCCCATTCCTGCCATGGAAGAAGGTAATGAAAAACAAAATAACCCTATACCATCATCTCCTCCTTCTTCTCCACCTCTTGAAGTCGCACCTCCTTTCCCATCACGATTAGTAAAACGTAACAAAAAGGCTGAAGAGAGAGAAATTATTGAAGTATTTAAAAAGGTCCAAGTGAACATTCCGCTCTTGGAAGTGATTCGCCAAGTGCCAAGGTACGCTCGTTTCCTTAAAGAGCTTTGTACAACCAAGCAAAAACTCACCGGGCACGAAAAGGTAAATTTGGGAGAGCACGTTTCTGCAGTTTTTCAACGTAAGTTACCACCCAAAATGAAAGACCAAGGTATGTTTGCTATACCCTATCAAATTGGTAACGTATCTATTAAACGTGCTATGTGCGATCTTGGGGCTTCAATAAATGTAATGCCGCTTTCTATTTATAAAATGATAACTAATGATCCTTTGAAGGAAACCAGGATTACGATACAGTTGGCGGATCGATCAGTCATCTATCCAGAATGAGTGTTGGAAAATGTTTTGGTAAAGGTAGATGTCTTATTTTTCCCTGCGGACTTCTACGTGATCGATATGGCTCACGATAGAATAAACACTTGCTCCGAAGTGTTGTTGGGACGTCCATTCCTTAGCACATCAAACACGAAAATAGAAGTAAGGAGCGGCCTTTTATCCATGGAATTCGACGGTGAGGTAGTAGAATTCGATGTTTATAAGGCAATGAGGTATCCTGATCAGGTTGAATCTGTTAACTCAATTGATATTGTTGATCCATATATAGAAGAGTATGCAGATACTAATGTTTTTAATAACTTTGATATGAACTATGAGCTTTGCGACGATGAAGCAGAAAATGAGGACGAATTTGTTTTCTTTATTAAATCTAATTTAGCTTTAACTCCATCAAAGACTAAACCTTTGCCATCTATTTTGCAGGCTCCAAAGTTGGAATTAAAAGAACTCCCATCCCACCTTAAGTACGCCTTCCTGGGAGATAATGATACCTTACCGGTTATCATTTCGAACGAATTAACCGGAGAGGAAGAAGTCGATCTTGTCACAGTCTTGCGAAAATACAAGGAAGCAATCGGGTGGACGGTAGCGGACATAAAAGGACTTAGCCCCTCAACTTTTATGCACAAAATCAAAGTTGAGGAAGGGGCAAATCCGTCACGACAAGGTCAACGACGCTTGAATGATCCCATGATGAAGGTAGTACACGACGAAATTCAAAAACTCTTAGACGCTGATATCATATATCCAATCTCGGATAGCGAATGGGTAAGTCCTATTCATGTTGTTCCTAAAAAGACCGGCGTCACGGTAATCAGAAATGACAAAGGTGAGTTAGTTCCAACTCGAGTTCAGAATGGATGGCGAGTTTGCATAGATTACAGGAAGTTGAATTCTCTAACCTGAAAAGATCACTTTCCCTTACCATATATTGATCAAATGATTGAAAGATTAGCTTGTAAATCTCACTATTGTTGTCTCGATGGCTTTTCAGGTTTCTTTCAAAATCCCGTAGCCCCTGAAGACCAAGAGAAGACCACGTTTACGTGCCCGTTCGGAACCTTCGCCTATCGACGAATGTCGTTTGGACTATGTAACGCTCCGACTACGTTCCAGCGATGTATGGTAAGTATACTTTCGGATTATGTTGAGAAAGGGATCGAGGTATTTATGGACGACTTCACTGTATATGGTAATTCATTTGGTGAGTGTTTATTGAATTTAACTAATGTCTTAAAACGATGCATTGAATTTAACCTTGTGCTTAATTATGAGAAATGTCACTTTATGGTTAATAAAGGCTTAGTATTATGACATATAATTTCTTCTAAAGGGATTTCTGTTGATAAAGCTAAAACGGATATTATACGCTCACTCCCATACCCCACTACCGTGAGGGATATTCGCTCTTTTCTTGGACATGCAGGTTTCTACAGGCGATTTATAAAAGACTTCTCAAAGTTAGCACAACCACTATGTCGGTTACTGCAGAAAGATGTAGAGTTCGACTTTACATCCAAATGTAGGAAATCATTTGATACAATTAAGGAGAAACTTGTATCCGCGCCAATAGTGCAACCGCCCGATTGGAACTTGTCGTTCGAAATTATGTGCGACGCCTCGGATTTTAGTGTTGGAGCGGTACTCGGACAAAGGAAAGGACGAGAGCCTTATGTCATCGCCTATGCATCGAGAACGCTTGATCCAGCGCAACGAAATTATTCAACTACAGAAAAAGAACTGTTTGTTGTAGTGTTTGCTTTAGATAAATTCCGCTCTTATTTACTTGGAACTAAAATTATTGTTTTTTCTGACCATGCAGCCTTGCGATATTTGATGAGCAAGAAGGAAGCAACTTGATTCTATGTCCCCTTTTTGTCCTTGATATCCATGTCGAATTCTTGTAGTAGCAGAATCCAACGTATCAGTCTAGGTTTTGCATCCTTTTTTGTGAACAGATACTTCAATGCAGAGTGGTCTGTGTGCACTATGACCTTCGTTCCAAGTATATAAGAACGGAACTTGTCAAAAGAGAATACCACAGCTAATACTTCCTTTTCTGTGGTGGTGTAGTTCACTTGGGCGCCATTCAGTGTTTTGTTGGCATGGTATATGACATGAAAAAGCTTGTCTTTTCTCTGCCCAAGTGCTGCCCCGACAGCATAGTCACTAGCATCACACATGATCTCAAACGACAGTTTCCAGTCTGGTGGCTGTACTATTGGGGCGGTTACCAGCTTTTCTTTCAGAACCTTGAATGCTTCAGTACATTCAGCGTTGAAGTCAAAGGGACGGTTCTGCTCCAGAAGATGACATAAGGGTTTCGTGATCTTTGAAAAGTTAGCGATAAACCTTCGATAAAAACTAGCATGCCCTAAGAAACTTCTGATTCCCTTGACTGTGGTGGGTGGCGGCAGCTTTTCGATTACTTCTATCTTATCTCTGTCGACTTCTATGCCGCGGCAGCTAATTTTATGGCCGAGGACTATCCCTTCATCCACCATGAAGTGACACTTTTCCCAGTTCAATACCAAGTTTGCCTTTTCACATCTCTCGAGCACTTTCTGTAGGTTGCCTAGGCAGCTTTCAAAGTTGTCTCCAAAGACTGAAAAATCATCCATAAATATTTCTAGGAAATCCTCCACCATATCGGAGAATATGGCCATCATGCACCTTTGGAAGGTGGCTGGTGCATTACAAAGTCCAAATGGCATCCTCCGAAAAGCATATGTGTCGTACGGGCATGTGAATGTCGTCTTTTCTTGATCTTCCGGTGCGATGGCTATTTGATTATAACCTGAGTAACCATCAAGAAAACAATAGTAAGGCTTACCCGCTAATCTATCAAGCATTTGATCTATAAAGGGTAAGGGGAAGTGGTCCTTTCGGGTAGCTTTTTTAAGCTTCCGATAGTCCATACAAACCCTCCAACCGGTCACAGTCCTGGTTGGGAATAGCTCGTTGTCTTTGTTGGTTACCACGGTTATTCCTCCTTTCTTGGGGACACACTGCACCGGGCTCACCCACTTGCTATCCGAGATGGCATAGATTATTCCAGCATCTAGCCATTTTATGATCTCCTTACGCACCACCTCTCGCATAGCATCATTCAGACGTCTCTGTGCATCAATGGTCGGCTTATGATCATCCTCTAGGAGGATTTTATGCATGCATAGTGTCGGACTGATGCCTTGGATATCAGCTATCGTCCATCCAATCACCTTTTTGTGCTACTGCAGCATCCCTATTAGCTATTGTTCCTGTTCCTGCATCAACTTGGAAGAGATGATTACGGGCAACGTATCATTTAAACCAAGGAAAGCGTATTTTAACTGCCCTGGCAGGGGCTTTAGATCTAGAACAGGGGGCTCAACAGTTGATGGCTTTTGAATGATATGGTTATCCGAGGTATAATTTAAGGGATCGAACAACTTACCTGGACGATTGCCTATCCAGTTTACCTCCTCTTGATCTTCAGTATCAGGTGTATCAGATTCTGAGGAGTCGCTGTCGTCGGTGCTGTCGTGACAGTCTTCTAAATGGTTGCCGAGGCAGTGGCCAATTTTGATGTCGTGGCAGCCCGACCTGATGCAGGGTTGGTTGAAGGTAATTGCAGTGATGGCCTTGCACTCTTCTTCTGCATCAGCATGTTTCATTGCTTGGAGAACGTTCAGCTTGATTTCTTGATCGTTCACTCTCATTATGAGTTCTCCTTTTTCCACATCAATCAGTGATCTTCCTGTGGCTAAGAAGGGTCACCCCATGATGATTGGTGCGTTTTCATCTGCTTCACAATCTAAGACAAGAAAGTCAGCAGGAAAAATAAACTTATCCACTCTTACCAAAATATCTTCATTTTTTCCTTCTGGGTGAACGTAAGAGCGGTCTGCCAGCTGCAGTACTACTGTTGTAGGCCAAGCTTTTCCAATACCTAATTTCTGAAAAACAGATTTGTGCATTAAATTTATACTAGCACCAAGATCACAAAGTGCCTTACCCACAAATTTGTCTCCGATTATGCACGGTATGACGAAGCTCCCAAGATCCTTCTTCTTCTGGGTGGGTACTTGTGCAAAATACTCATGCATCCATGTGTCATTTTAATCGTTTCAAATTCCCCAAGTCTGGACTTCTTCGACATAGCATCCTTGAGAAATTTGGCATAACCCGGTATTTCCCTAACGGCATCTAGCAGCGGAATGTTGATATGAACCTGCTTAAAAATATCATAAATTTTTCTTAAGCTGTGATTCCTGTTTCAATTTCTGTAACCGTTGAGGAAAAGGAGGTGGGGGACGATAATCAGCAATGCGTCCTTCCCACTGCATACGGATCTGAAGAGGTTTAGGTTCATCATCTTTCTCCTCTGTCCATTCTGCTGTCGTGACAGGTTCATCGGCAGCAGGTTGCTTGTCGTCTGCCGGGGCAGCTTCCACGGCAGGAGACTCCAAGGCTAGTTTTTTAACTGTTTCAGCTTCCTTCTCTGGCCCTGGTAATTTCTTCCCACTCCTAGTAGTGATGACTTTACATTGCTCATGTGTGGGATGTCTAGCATTTTCAGTATTGCTAGGGAATCCGCCATTCTGCCTTGGTTTAACATGCTGGGAAATCTGACCCATCTGTGTCTCCAATGATTTCAGAGTAACTTTATGATTGGTCATCTGCATCTATGTTTTATCCATGAATGTTTCCGTCTTCTTGACGAAGTGATTCATGTTCTCAATGTAGGTTCCTGTTTGAGACATAAATGTAGCCAGAGTCTGTTCCAGTATACTATTTGAGGCAGCTGGTGGTTGTTGCTGCTGCTGCTGCGGTTGTTGCCGAGTCAGCAATCTAGGTCCTCCCTGATTCTGAGTGTTCTGTGCTTGAGGATTCAGGGCATTATTAGGATTGCTCTAAGAGAACTTGGGATCCTTTCTCCAGTTGGGATTGTAGTTGTTGGAGTTATAATTCTTCTTTTTGTAGTTCCCAACATACATCCCTTCTTCTAACTGTAAAGGGCACTCCTCCGATTTGTGATTTCCATCACAAGTTTCGCATACCTCTTCAGCAGAATAGACAGTTTGTGAATCTTCTTTTAAGAGCTTCTTCATTGCCTTAGTGAGGTATGCCACCTGTGATTTTAATGAACTGTCGGCCTCATAATCCTTTACAGCTAGAACTCGTTTACACCCTCTTCTTGCTGTAGGAAACGGTTCCTCATTCTTCGCCAGATTTTTCAATACTGCCATTGCCTCATCTGGGTCTTTGTCCAGCAGTAATCCATTTGCTGCTGAATCAATTCTGATACGAGTTTGTAAGTTGGCAGCATTATAGAATTTAGTTACCTGGTTCCAAATGGGGAATCCATGCATCGGGCAGTTCCTCAAGAGAGTGGTAAATCTGTCCCAGGCCTCGTGCATCAGCTCGTCTTCCTCCTGTTGAAAAGTAGCAATTTCGTTACGTAATCGCTCAGATAAGTGTGAAAGATTAAAACGAGATAAAAATTCACAAGTTAAATCTGCCCAAGTTCGTATTGAACCCGACGTTAGTTTATTCCACTAAGTCTTTGCTCTGTCCCTCAATGAATGAGGAAATAACCGAAGCCTCAGTATCTCCGGGTTAACTCTTGGTAGTCTAAACGAACCACAGATTTCCTGGAACGTTTTCAGATGCTCCCTAGCATCCCCAGTAGCAGCACCACTAAATTGGCTAGCGTTGTTGATCATGCTGAACATAACAGGTTTCAGCTCAAAGTTGTCAACATCTACGTCTGGCAGGGTTGTTTCCAGTTCTACATGATCATTGAGCATGTAGTCTCGGCATGACCGGCGTGCGGCAGCGGCAGGAGGATCGACGACAGGCGGATCGATTCCTCCATCTCCGACAAGATTGTTATTATCCTGGAGATTACCTTGGTTGTCCCTTCTTTCTTCATGTCTTTCGTTCACCATTGCTTCGAGTTTTTCCTCTAGGTATTCATTCCTTTCAACGAGGTAACGGACTCTTTTCTTGAGATTGAACGTTCGTTCGGGCTCCGGATCTAACTGGTACTTTGGTTCCTTCCCCCGTTCAGATCTGCGCATACGAAAACAAAAAGACCTTGTGAAAGGTATAGGTTGAACAATCCAAGTAAAACAGAAAAATAAAACGAATGCAGTAATAGATAGGGTAAAGTTATGTTGCCAGTCCCCGGCAACGGCTAGATAATGGTGATGTCCTCTCCTAGGTCGAATTACATGCCTCTTTATATAGGCCTTGGGTTCAAGTTTTCTAATATGGCAAGAATACAACTTTAAATTAAAGTACAACTCTAATAAAGACTAAATCTTCAGAGCAGCAGTATTTAATTCGTCCTTGCTTCTTTTTGGATTTCTTCCTTGAACTTTGGGTTTGGCCTTCATTCTGATCTAGGGCTCGGAAAAATATAAGGGTACTCCACGGCAGATGGGCTTAATTTTCTCTTTCTGTCGAGGTCCACTTCACTTTCTTCCCTTTACTATCGCTGTCATCCTTGGCTGCCACCGCAGCGGCCATGGCAGCATCGTCCTTCACGTCTGCACATCCAGTTCCAGCTCTGCTTCTCTACTGCCCTTCATCTGCTACAGCAGCTACCTACAAAAACAACCAATTTCAGTAGAAACTGCACCATTTAATATATTTGTGATGCAAAACTGAAATCTAACCTAAATGCAATGAATTATGCTTGAATGCAGCAAAAATATGGGTTAAATAGGGTAAAATATAGAACTTTTACACACTCAACACACCCCCAAACTCAAGTTTTTGCTTGCCCTCAAGCAATTCAGACTTAACAAAGAAAAATAAAATTTTTTGTTTGGCTTAAAACAATGAACTTTCCCTTACCTACCATTTCATTCCCTATTGCAAGCAACACCTTGTCGGATAATTCAGGATTTATTCGGAACCATGCTATAATTCTCGTGTAGTGTGTGCATGCTTTGTGAACAATTATATGCCTAGACTCACTTAGCTTACTAGAATAGCTGAAAATTCTAACTTGAATTTTTATGCCAAAGTTCATTCTTTTGGAGGCAATTTTTAGGCTCCTTTAGTTCAGACTCGATTCTATTTTTCAAGCTTAAGTTTGACTAGAGTCGGTTTCGGGCACCTCTAGCTAACTTCCTAGAGCCAGTTTCGGGCACCTCTAGGTGTAAGAGTCTATTTTTCTTAACTTCTTTTCCTAAAGCCAGTGTTAGGCACCTCTAGGGGCTATTCAAATACTAAGCTTTTCCCTATTCTAGTTTACTAGTAAAGTTCTAGACAGTATAAGAGTCACAAATGGTGTTTAACTTTCAGAACTATAGCAAGGCTCTAAACTGTTCCTAAGACTATCCTAAAAGTGTTGCCACGACAGAGGCTGTCACGACAGGTAAGTTCAGTTCAAAAGACTTAAGCCAAAAAAATTTCATCATTTTTTTAAAGACAAAAATAACTAAGTAAAAGACACGAATTTTAAACTAAAATAAGACTCCATTAATGGAGGGATGTCACCCCCAAACTCGAGGGTTGCATTGCCCTCAATGCAAATGACAAAATAAAAGAAAAGAAAAGTACATCACAAAATATATAAAGGAACACAGCAAAATAAGTTTAGAAACTCAATTTTTATGTGTTGTCATCGCTGCTGCGCAGACGAATCTGTCGGCGGGCAGGAGCCTTCTTGACTGGCTGGCGCATGGGGGAGGCAGATGTGTTCTTCGTCTTGGCCTCCCTTGGAGGTTGAATTCGGGTAGGAGAGATGTGAGGGGGTTTCTCCACTACCTGTACCTCGGAGCTGCTGCTGCTATCACTGCTGCTGCCGTTGATATTGCCGCTATCTTTCTTACTCTTGTCTGCCACTGTTTTCTGTCGCTTGACGGGTGTGAATTCCTTGGACAAATTCCTCTTTACAGAGGGTTCGTCGTCAGATTCTGCCCAGACTAAAGAGGATGAGAAGCCTGCTATGTATGCATCGAGTTCGTAGGACGACATTCTTCTCTTGGTTCCACGGGCAGAGGTGTCAGTTGCGCGGTTGCTGCCTACAGCTGTCGTGGCAGGGGTTGGTATGGATGCTGCAGACGGTGTCTTGGGTGTGGCAGCAGGTGTAGGGGTATGGGCAGGGGTGGTAGCAGCAAAATAATGGGATGGAAAGGCAGGAAATACGGCATCAGGGAAATTAAGAGAAGTTTGAATGAATTGTACCGTGGCTGTGGTGAAATCCCTGATGAAGCTCATAAGGCCGAGCTGTCGTTCCTCCATCTTCTGTATGGCAGCAAGAATCTGGGAGGAGGTATCGGCCGGAGCTGCTGCTGCTGTGGGCTGCCTAGGTTCTGTGGCAGCAGGGTCGGTGTCACTAGGTGCTGTCGTCTCTGCTGCTGTGGCAGTAGGATCGAAGGATGACAGCGGGGTGGCAACAGTGAGTTCCATCAGGATGAGTAGATTTCGCTCAGTCCAGCCCATCCCTTGGACTCGTAGATCGGTGACAGCTTCTGGTACGTGATGGCCGCGGCAGAGGGCGGTGATGAGGTAGGGGAAGTAGAATGAATGAGAGCTAACCTGGGTTGGTATACGGTTCTGTTGTGCGAGGAGGGCATGATTCTATTTTTAATGAAGGCGTTCCACAGCTTGGCCTTCGAGGTTAGTTGAACTCTCTTCACCGTTCTCGGGTTCTTATGGTCCATATTCCACTGGGTTCCTTCTTCCGTGAGCTCTGCCATAACAGCATCGTAGGAAGCAGGGTCGAGGCTCTCCAGAAATTACTGGTGACCATCTTCATTGATGCCCACATAGAAGCCATATAAAGTGTTGATGTATTCTGGTTCGAAGGGCGCCTCTCTTCCTCTTACCATGACTACTGTCGTGTGTCTGCTGTCGATGGCATCATAGAAATATCGGACCAAAGACACATTCATCTCCTCTGGTTGTTCTGCAAAAATCTGCCACTGCAGGGCCTTGATTTTTCTGGCGATGAACGGCTGTAGACCCAAATTTCCTTCCTTGGAAGTGTAGATAAAGCCCTTCTCCTCCCACATGTCTTGTATCTGGAAGGATCGTGGGGTTGATGCTGTCGGGGTGGAGCCTGAAGCAGCACTCCTGCAGGTTGTTCTAGAAGACATGGTTGCAAGGATTGTGTAAGAAAATGAAAACAAGTAAAAACTCTAGAGGAAACAAGTAGAAGGAGTAGAAGTGAATGAAAAAATGAAAAATGAACGGGGTTTATATAGGGAAGAGTTTGCTACCCATTGGAGCTGTAACGGTAGGTGCGAATAACGGGGCCAGCTGTTACGCGGTTTTTGACGCGTGTGTCACGCGTTTCCGTGTCTGCTACGCGTCTGTTACGCGTTTGTATGTTTGTCGCGACAGCGTGTCGACAGGCTGTATTTTCTGCGTCTGTCGTGGTAGCTGTAACGGTAGCGGCCAAAAGTTGGGCTTTTTGGGCTGATGGAAAATGGTGGGCTGTATTCACTTCTCCTCTTCTCCTTATCTCTTTTATTTCCTAACAATAAGAAAATAAAACTTTAGTTCCTAAAAATAAAATAACTCTAATTACCTAATAAATATAAATAATAAATAATAAAAATAAATAAAAATAAAATTAGGTTAAATTAGGGATGCCGGGAGGGGCATCTCCTAAGGTAACCACTTCCTGCATTCTTGGGGCTTCAGTCCCTTGATAATGCTTCAATCGTTGTCCATTCACTTTGAATTGGTGCCCGTCTTTTAAAGATCTGGTCGTGATGGCAACATGGGGAAAAACATGTACCACTTGGAATGGGTCAGACCATCAAGATTTCAGCTTCCCTAGGAAGAGTTTTAACCTAGAGTTAAATAGCAATACAAGCTGCCCTGGGCAGAACTGTCGTGGCAGCAACTTCTTGTCATGCCACTTTTTGGTCTTGTCCTTATATATTCTTGCGTTGTCATAGGCCATTGTTCGAATTTCTTCAATTTCGTTCAAATCAAGTAGCCTTTTCTGCCATGCTTTTTCCAAGTCCATATTAACTGCCTTGATGGCCCAGTATGCTCTGTGCTCAATCTCGACAGGTAAATGGCACGTTTTCCCATAAATCAACCGATAGGGGGACATTCCTAATGGAGTTTTGAATGCTGTCCTGTAGGCCCATAATGCATCATTGAGGTGTAAAGACCAGTCCTTCCTAGTTGGCTTAACCATCTTTTCTAGAATGTTCTTAACCTCTCTGTTGGATATTTCAGCCTGTCCATTGGTCTGAGGGTGGTATGTTGTTGCGATCCGATGTTTGACACCATACTTTTTTAAGGCAACAGCTATAACCCTATTGTCGAAATGTCTCCCTTCATCACTGATGATCGCCTTAGGGATGCCGAATCTGGAAAAAAAATGTTTTTATGCAAAAACCTTTGAACCGTCTTGGCATCATTTTTCTGAGTGGCGATTGCTTCAACCCACTTGGACACATAATCTACTGCCAGAAGGATATATAAGTTCCCACATGAAGATGGGAATGGTCCCATAAAATCGATCCCCTAAACGTCAAATATCTCGACTTCAAGAATATTTTGCAGCGGCATCTCGTGTCTCCTTGAGATGTTTCCCGTCCGTTGACACTTGTCACAGCTCTTGTAGAAGATTTGAGCATCTTTATACAGTGACGGCCAATAGAATCCCGACTGCAAAACCTTGGCAGCAGTTTTGTTACCTCCTAAATGTCCTCCATACTGTGAAGCATGACAGTGATGAAGTATATCTTCATGTTCATCTTGTGGTACGCATCTCCTTATAACCTGATCTGCACAAATTTTGAAAAGAAGAGGTTCGTCCCAATAATAATGCTTAACATCATTTTGGAACCTCTTCCTAGCCTGATAATTAAGGCCAGGAGGGGTTATTCCGCTAACTAAAAAATTAACGAAATCAACATACCAGGGGAGTTCAGAAGACTTACCTGCCGCCATGGATGTCGCGGCAGTGATTGTGGCAGCAAACAGCTGCTCATCAGGGAAGGTCTTTAGTATGTGTGTCTCGTCTGCTGGGAGACTTTTTCCTTTCTCTAACCTTGACAAGTGATCTGCAACTTGATTCTCTGTCCCCTTTTTGTCCTTGATTTCCAGGTCGAATTCTTGCAGTAGCAGAATCCAATGTATCAGTCTAGGCTTTGCATCCTTTTTGGTGAACAGATACTTCAATGCAGAGTGGTCTGTGTGCACTATGGCCTTCGTTCCAAGTATATAAGAACGGAACTTGTCAATAGAGAATACCACAGCTAATAGTTTCTTCTCTGTGGTGGTGTAGTTCACTTGGGATTCATTCAGTGTTTTGTTGGCATAGTATATGACATGAAAAAGCTTGTCTTTTCTCTGCCCAAGTGCTGCCCCGACAGAATAGTCACTAGCATCACACATGATCTCAAACGGTAGTCTCCAGTCTAGTGGCTGTACTATTAGGGCGGTTACCAGCTTTTCTTTCAGAACCTTGAATGCTTCAGTACATTTAGCGTTGAAGTCAAAGGAACGGTTCTGCTCCAGAAGATGACATAAGGGTTTCGTGATCTTTGAAAAGTTCGCGATAAACCTTCGATAAAAACCAGCATGCCCTAAGAAGCTTCTGATTCCCTTGACTGTGGTGGGTGGCGGCAGCTTTTCGATTACTTCTATCTTAGCTCTGTCGACTTCTATGCCGCGACAGCTAATTTTATGGCCGAGGACTATCCCTTCATCCACCATGAAGTGACATTTTTCCCAGTTCAATACCAAGTTTGCCTTTTCACATCTCTTGAGCACTTTCTGTAGGTTGCCTAGGCAGCTTTCAAAGTTGTCTCCAAAGACTGAAAAATCATCCATAAATATTTCTAGGAAATCATCCACCATATCGGAGAATATGGCCATCATGCACCTTTGGAAGGTGGTTGGTGCATTACAAAGTCCAAATGGCATCCTTCGAAAAGCATATGTGCCGTACGGGCATGTGAATGTCATCTTTTCTTGATCTTCCGGTGCGATGGCTATTTGATTATAACCTGAGTAACCATCAAGAAAACAATAGTAAGGCTTACCCGCTAATCTATCAAGCATTTGATCTATAAAGGGTAAGGGGAAGTGGTCCTTTCGGGTAGCTTTGTTAAGCTTCCGATAGTCCATACAAACCCTCCAACCGGTCACAGTCCTGGTTGGGATTAGCTCGTTGTCTTCGTTGGTTACCACGGTTATTCCTCCTTTCTTTGGGACACACTACACCGGGCTCACCCACTTGCTATCCGAGATGGCATAGATTATTCCAGCATCTAGCCACTTTATGATCTCCTTACGCACCACCTCTCGCATATCATCATTCATACGTCTTTGTGCATCAATGGTCGGCTTATGATCATCCTCTAAGAGGATTTTATGCATGCATAGTGTCGGACTGATGCCTTGGATATCAGCTATCGTCCATCCAATCGCCTTTTTGTGCTGCTGCAGCATCCCTATTAACTATTGTTCCTGTTCCTGCATCAACTTGGAAGAGATGATTACGGGCAACGTATCATTTAAACCAATGAAAGCATATTTTAACTGGCCTGGCAGGGGCTTAAGATCTAGAACAGGGGGTTCAACAGTTGATGGCTTTTGAATTATATGGTTATCCGAGGTATAATTTAAAGGATCGAACAACTTACCTTGACGATTGTCTATCCAGTTTACCTCCTCTTGATCTTCAGTGTCAGATTTTGAGGAGCTGCTGTCGTCGGTGCTGTCGTGACAGTCTTCTAAATGGCTGCCGAGGCAGTGACCAATTTTGATGTCGTGGCAGCCCGACCTGATGCAGGGTTGGTCAAAGGTAATTGCAGTGATGGCCTTGCACTCTTCTTCTGCATCAGCATGTTTCATTGCTTGGAGAATGTTCAACTTGATCTCTTGATCGTTCACTCTCATAGTGAGTTCTCCTTTTTCCACATCAATCAGTGATCTTCATGTGGCTAAGAAGGGTCGCCCCAGGATGATTGGTGTATTCTCATCTGCTTCACAATCTAAGAAAATACAACTCAGCTAAACAATCCTCCAGCTCAGCAACCTTTATTATCTTGATACCACATGTGTCTGTCTATATTGAACACAAGAAATCTTGTGTTAACAAGAGATGGGGTCATTTATAAAATGAAGGGGCTATACTATTTCTAAATATTTTTTTGGTATAATAATATTTTAAATTATTTTTTAATTTAAATATTAGTTAAATAAAATCTTTGTTATCGTCGATGTTTAAATTTACTTAATAAACTTTTAACCCTCTTAATATTTAATCTTCGTTCCAACTTTGGTGAGTGGTGTCAACCAAATTTTACATAGTATAAACGACAACCACCTACTATGGAACCTAGAGAAGATGATGCCCAATTTTTTTAGCTCAAATTCTAGGTGATTCAAGGGATGGACTTAGATGAGGCTGGAAAGGCCAGTTGTTAAGGGTGTTTATTTTTGTATATTGAATCGGATCGGATCAAATTCAAAATTTCGGATCTGTAATATAGCAATTCGTATCCGATCTGAAAAAATCAGATATTCAGATATCGAATACTCGGATCAGATATCCGATTATCAGAATATATAATTTGATTTAAGTATTTTTTGGATTTGACGGCCGTATCTATGAATTTTTTTGGATTTTTGAATATAAAAATTAACAAATTGTGAAATATAACAAGATTAACATCTATGAAAATTTTTATTTTTCAAATTTACGGATATAACAAGCATTAAATCACTAAATATAACAAGATTTATATCTATAAAAATTTAAATTTTCGGATATTTCAAATTTTCAAATAATTCGAAACTTGATATATTGTGATCCGTATCCGATCCAGAAAACAAAAAATTGGATCAGATATCTAATCTAAAAATAAAAATCAGAACGGATATCCGCATTTTCAGATTGGATCAACGGATATTCGGATAGGATCTATCAGATATTTTTGAACACCCCTACCAGTCGCCCCCTAAAAATTTGAAATTTTATATGGTTTTTTTATAAATTTTTTTATGTATTTCTTATTGAAAATATATTTTCGCCCCCTTAGAATTTTATAAGTACGTCCTCTAAAATTTTATAAATTCACTCTAACATAAAGTTATGCCTCTGTCTCTGCTAAGTGCATTGGTCACTCTCATCCCTATCGGAAACAAGTTCCATCAGTGTACCAACCAAACTATTTCCCTAAAACTAACACGAAAAATAAAGGGCACAAATGGAGACAACTAATCAAATTTGTGTTTGCATCAGAAACCCTAAATCTCGATGACCACTTTCTCGTGATAAGAGGTTTACTTTTGATGAGCCTGTTAAAGTCGCCGTTTTTATGTTCGATCTCAGATTTTGGTTGCTTAAAGACGAACTTAAAAATTAAAGCCTAATAACGAGTACTAAAAAAATAATCTTAAGAATAGATAAAAATTAAATTAATTTGCTTGTAAATTAAGCTCATAATAACAAGTATTGGAAAAAATAAAAATTAAGAGTAGAAAAAATAAATTAATTAGTTTGTAAATTAGACATCTAATAACACGTATTAGAAAATTTCAATTTTTTAAGAGTAGATAAAAATAAATTAATTTGTTTGTAAATTGGAGCCCTAATAACAAGTATTGTCCCTTATAACAAATATTATAAAGGGTAAAATACTTAAATCATCACTCAACTTTGTTCCTATGACCTATTTTGGTCACTGAACTTTCAAAACCATCAATTTACTCACTAAAGTTTACTTTTTGACCTATTTTGATCACTTTGGATTATTTTATTAATACTTTGGTGTGACTTGGCATTTATTATTATTATTAAATATAAAAAATAATTTAAAATAAAAATAAAATATATTTTATTATTATTAAATAAAAAGTAATTTAAAATAAAACCTCAAACACTCAAATCCCTAAACCCCAAACACTCATCAGAATCGTCCACTCACTCGCCGGCGTCGGTGTCGATGTCACTCGCCCATTCATCGGTATCATTTTTGCCTGCGTCACCTAACCATTCATCAAAGTTGGGTGTCATCTTCCTTCTTGGGCACGAGGAGTTCACTGTCGACTAACCAGTATGATTGTTGAAGCAAAAGAGGGTCGAGTTGGACGGTTGCAGGTTACAAGACCAGCTGAAAATGGGTTTTGTTTAGTTTTGGATAATGATGTTGTGGTGGAACTAGAAACCCTTTTTCACTCGCTCCTTGCCTTGCCCGAACTCACAAGTTTCTGCAACGACGATGTTGCAGATTTTTGTGGCATTTGTTGCTGTTGTGGCAGCTTTGGTCTCAACATTTGAAATCGAAATACAATTTCCAGTGCTCGAGAAACAATCTTCTACGAATATAGATAACCATTCCAAGCTCACATCTACTTCATGCATAGTACAAAATTTGAAATTTTGAAACTCTAAACATAACCCAAAACTTTGAAGCCATGCAAAAGAAAGAACAGACCATGTTTTGAGTAGGGAAAAGGTAATCAAGAGAAGCTGTTGGAGCTTGATACTCAACGGAGATTGACACATTCCTGAGAAAATTCGATGAATGGTTGGGTGACGCCGGCGAAAGTGATACCGATGAGTGGGTGAGTGGCGCCGACACCGGCGCCGGCGAGTGAGATTCCGGTAAGGGTAGAAGTAGTTTAGGGATTTGAGTGTTTGGGGTTTTATTTTAAACTACTTCTTTGTTCAATAATAATAAAATATATTTTATTTTTATTTTAAAGTATTTTTATATTTAAGAATAATAAAAAATGTCAAGTCATACCAAAATATTAATAAAATAATCTAAAGTAATCAAAATAGGTCAAAAAAATAAAATTTAGTGAGTAAATTGATCGTTTTGAAAGTTTAGTGACCAAAATAGGTCACAAAGTAAAGTTGAGTGATGATTTAGGTATTTTACCCTATTATAAAAAAATGAATTTTAAGAGTAGACAAAAATAAATTAATTTGCATGTAAATTAATCCCTAATAACAAGTATTAAAAATTGAATTTTAAAAGAAGACACAAATAAATTAATGTGCTTATAAATTGAATCATAATAACAAGTATTGGAAAAATAAAATTTAAGATTATAAAAATAAATTAATTTGCTAGTAAATTGAACCTATAATAATAATAATAGAAAAAATAAATTTTAAGAATAAACAAAAAAATTATTTATTTATAATTTATACCTCTAATAATAAGTATTTGAACTTCTTAATTATGGGCAACAAAAATTTGTGTCCCCTAATTATGCCTCGCACTAAAAAATATTTAAAATAAATAAATTCTAAATTCTAACCTTAAATTTCACATCTTAAAGCATATACCTTACACTCTTAAAAAATATCTACTTCTAATTTCATAATACCAACTACAAACCTTAAATTATAAATTCTAAATTTACTTTTTTTTAGAATGAGACAGCAAAAAGAACATAGTTTAGTACATGTAATTTCTTAACCCTGGCGGATACCCTCAAAAGCTCATCGTCACTTTCAGCATCTGTTTCCATATGTCACCAAAAGCAAAGGAGCTACAGTATTGGTTCACCATTTGAATTTTATATTTAATACTTACATGTATAATTACATGTATAATTCCTTTCACATTTTTATATAAAATATAATTAAATGTATCATAAAAATAACTAAACTTTTTAGTTTAAATTAATAACATGAAATAAAAAGCGACTTGTTGTGAATAAAATAACAAAAAATAATAATAAGAACAAATAGATGAGAGAAAGAGGGAGATTTGTATTATTCTCAAATATAGACTTGTATACAATGCCTTCATCAAGTCATCTATTTATAGGCATAAGAAGTACATATTACATTGAACTCTAATTAAATGAGATAAGATTCCTAATGATAAAGTAAATCAATCTCCTTAGATAAAGTTTTAATCATGATAGACATCCGCATAGATAAATATTCATAACACTTCCACTATTTAAATGCTATAAATGTGACCACAGGCCGTTAGAGGTTAACGGCAGGGTGGTGTGGCAGTTAAAAAAATAAGGGTATAATTACATATTTGGTCCTTGCTATTTACATATTCTTTCAATTTAGTCTTAATTTTAAATAAATAAATTAAATTAATTATTTAATTAGGTGGTGACACGTGTCAACACCTTATTGGGGATTTTAATTATTTATATTTGATTTAATAAATTTATTTTTCTCCTCCAATCAAGTGGTGACATAAAACACCAACTTTAATATATGTCTAAGTCATTGCACCAAACACAACATTGTGCTATAAAACACCAACTTTAATATATGTCTTATTATTTTCTACATTTATTTTTTAAATTTCACGTATAAAATCATCGTATTTTTTAATTTAATTAAAAAACCTTTCTTCTTTGCTGCCAAATGCATCAGACTATGAACAAGAAAATGACCTGCAGTTACATAAAAGATAACACTAAGGAAATCATGAAAATTGGTCATCAACAAGCTGAAGATAAATAAGCTTACCTATCTTAGTAGCACATGAAAACCGATCTTGAAAAATGAATTGAACAAAAACTGAAGCACTTGCACTTGTCAAATGCTCTAAAAGAATACTGAACCAATAAAAAACTCAAACTTGCTCCAAGACGGACTGAAGATTTGAAGTACGGCAGCGGAACAATGGCTCCAGCCGGAATGATAGAACATCAATCTGCCACCTTTTTCACATCATACATATCATTCCATGCCTGTACAATCTCATCGATTTTTAAGTTTTAAAACTCAAGATTGCACAAGAGAGTTGGAGTTTTAAGTTTTAAAACTCAAGATTGCACAAGAGAGTTAGGGTTCTAAAACCCAAAGTTAAACAAGAAAGGAGAAAATTTTCTCAGAGGAAAGATGAGGTGAAGAAGAAGCACGCAAAATTTTTTGGAGTTTTAACCAAAATTGATATGTAAATAATTATTTAATAATGTCACGTGTTAAAATTTTATTAGTTTTTAACCTTTTGTTTTAACGGACGTTATATTGAAATTTAAAAGGCTCACATATTGATACTCTATATACTAATTGTGATAAAAAAATACTTTATATACTAAAACGAAAAAGGTAACATACTTTAGATACTATTTTGGGATATAAGCCTTCAAACAATGAAGACCTCGGTTGATTAGAGTCGTGCTGATAACGTGTTGTGAATAAAATAACAAAGAACAATAATAAGAACAAAGAACAAGAATGAAAGAATAAAGAGATGAGAGAAAGAGAGAGATTTGTATTATTCTCAAATATAGACTTGTATACAATGCCTTCATCAAGTCATCTATTTATAGGCATAAGAAGTACATATTACATTGAACTCTAATTAAATGAGATAATATTCCTAATGATAAAGTAAATCAATCTCCTTATATAAAGTTCTAATCATGATAGACATCCACATAGATAAATATTCATAACACGACTTTAATTTTTTTTTTAAATAATTATGAACAGATATTACCTTGTAATCACCTTTAGATTATTAAAATTTTAATTTTATATTGTAGTTGATGATGATTTAGAGAGGAAAAAATATAGTTTGATTTTTTTTCTTTTAATTTCTTAAACTATATTTATTTTATTTATAGTTTCAACATAAAATAAATATTTTTATTATATATATATTTTATATTATTGTATGGATTTTATTTTAATTGTTATCATACCATTTTAAAAATGAAAAATTGTACAACACTCGACGAGTATCGATGAGCACCACTAACGCCGAGCACTATTAATTTAATTTATAAAGATTTAAAATCTAAAGGGCTCAACGTATAATTATAAATAATATATTTTAATTAAGTTACCTTTTAATTTTTAAATAATTTATAATTATACGGTGAGTCCTTTAGATTTTTAATCTTTATAATTATAAATAATTGTCTTGTATGGGAGACAAAAATTTCCTGCTCTTTTTGTGTTTTAACACTAAAAATCAAATCTTAAGCCCTAACTTTAAATAATAAATTATAAACTCCAAATTCTAGCTATAAGCTTTAACCTAAAGCCATAATTATAAACTCTAAACTTAATTTTTTAATGATAAAATTAAATAAAAATATAAAAAATGACAAGTTACTTCTAATCTGTATTGGAGGTTTAATGCATAGTTTAGTCTTTTAACTGTGGATTAGGTGAAAACAGAGTGCTTCTTCTTTTAACAAAAACTGGATTAACCTAACTTAAGAAAAAAAAATCATTTTGACTAGGAACTTTTTTTACCTTTAACCTTAGCAGTCAAATTTTGAATAATTGTGCTATTTTACCTAAACATTTTATTTTTAATATTATTTATGTTTTGACACTTAAATAAAATTATTTTCAAATCTATTAGTACCATTTGCAGGAAATGGTACGATCGGCTTTATTAAAAAAATTAAAAATCTATAAAATTCGTTATACTAATCAGACAACTAGGTGAATTTATGCAAAGTACAAAGTGTTAGATCCGAAAATAATTTTATTTTCGTAAAAAAATATAAGGGTATACTATACTGGTAGTCTTTAAATTTTTAGAACACTTTTAATAAGGTCACCAAATTTTTAAAATTTTCATTACAATCATTAAACTTTCAATTCACTTTCATTACGGTTGCTACCGTTAAAAAAATGACGTGTCACGTCAATTTTTTTATTAAAAAAATTACTGTTAATGTTTTTTCTATTTCCTCTCTCGCGTTTCATTATTATTCCTTAGCAACTAATACAATAGCTTATAGCTATCATTCTTGTCGTCACCACCACTTTTATATTCCGTCGACATCATTAGACTCTTCAACTCTGATCAGTGTGCTGGTAATAACACCAATACAAGTTTACCGACAACACCCTCCATATTCAGCTTCACCTTTTTTTCTCATTTTCTTTTTTCGTTTAGTGATTCTTCATATAAGCAATTATTTTTGCCTTTTTCAAATAAAAAAGAACTTAAAATTTCTCTACTCCGTCATCGAAAAAGAAAATTAAAGGACTATTTTGATAATTTAGATCCAATGACAAAAATATTCTTTAGTAATCGAGGATGATGTCAATGTAGTTGTAAAATCACCTGGCATATCCAGTCTATAACCAACCACCAAATCATCGTTATTGTTCCTTAACAAATTCCTTTTTAACTCTTTGGGTCGCTTCATAATTAAACAATTTTTTGCACTGCAATTGGGGTGGGAACTTGATCATTTATTAAATGGATTAATATCTTATACACAGGGCGGTAGAAACTGAAAGTTTTCACAAGCGCCTTAGTTCTAGGGTATAGGGAGTTTGTTTAGGGTATAGGAGTTATGAGTTTAGGTGTAAGGGGTTAGAATTTAGGGATAGTTGTTTCAATTTAAGGTTTAGGGTTATAATTTAGGGTTTATAGGTTAAAACCTAAATCATCACCATATTACCCTAAAAATAAACCTTAACCTATAAACCCTAAATTATAACTCTAAACCTTAAATTGAAACAACTATCCCTAAATTCTAACCCTCTACACCTAAACTCCTAACCATATACCCTAAACTAACTCCCTATACCTTAAAACTAAGGCGATTGTGAAAACTTTCAGTTTCCACCACATGTGTATAGGATATTTAACCTTATTAAATTTAATGATTTAATTATGTTGTTTGCTTTTACTTTTTCACATTTTTGTTATTTGGTTAAATTTATAACTGTGGATTGAATTAGTAGTGGGTGCAGTTGAGTTCCCCCTCTTTAGGCACTATGTTTCTGTATTTTATAAAAAAATGTGTTAATTCTGAACCTGTATAAGGTTAACTGGATGGGAGGTAAAATATTTTTTCTTTACACTAATTTGTACCAATTATTTTTTAGAATCTCGATGAAATGCTTCCTTTTTATACTTATAAGTTGATTAGATAGTCTTGGTGAAATTTGGGTGGATTGTTTAGTCTTCTAGCATGAGCTGGAGTTCTATTTAGTGTTTACTCATGTTGACTCTTTGCGACTGCTGCTTAATTTTTAATATTAATTTTTATTTTTGTTAATTGTAGAATGATACATTAAGAAACGTTGTTGTTATTTTTAAGGAAAGCGTTGGAAAAACATAAGTTTTTTTTATTTCTCAAATTTCGGTTATTTCAAGTCTTGTAACTGACCTTAAGTCTTGACATTTGTATATAAAAAGAGTTTACCCTATTATGAGTTTTCTTCTTCTTCAGATCTTTGTGTTGCATGTTAGAAGGAAGAGAAAAAAAATAAAGAAAAAAGAAACATGAGAGAAAAATATTAACTAATATTTTTTTAAAAAATGAATGTGTTACGCCTTTTTTTAAGGACAATGACTGTAATAAAAGTGAATTAAAAATTTAGTGATTGTGATGCATGTTTTAAAAGTATTTTAAAAGTTTAGGGACTACCAAAGTAGTTTACCTAAAATATAAACAATATTTAAAAATAGATATTTGAGTAAAGACGTCGGATTAATGATCCAACCGATCCGGTTCGGTTTTCTAATAAACGCTATCCATAATCCATCCGTCTACGGTCTACCTCTACTCCTACTTCGCCCGCCCCCTTTGATGTCGCATTCTGGTTCTCTTCAATCTCAAGCCTTTGAACAAAATCCCATTTCTTCAACGTTTCCCTCTTTTTTCTTTCAACAACAAAAACTTGGTTCATTCGTACAAAAAATCCTTTCTTTTTAATTTGTTTGAAGAAAACAAATGGTTGGGGCTGGAGGAAGAATCATTTAGCATTGGCGTTCATTCACCGATCCTTATGCTGAACAAAAATGGTGTTCAAAAACAAGCTCTTCTTTTCCTCGTCAAAAAAATCGGATTCTTCTAGTGCCGACGGATCAAACAGCCCCCGATCTACTTCCGATTCCCCCATCCGATCCGACAAGAAGAAACCCAAAGCTTCTACTTCAAAGCTCGACTCCCAACATACCCCCAGTCCCCCTTCCACCTCGCTTTTCAGTCCCGTTGCTTGCAAGCAAACCCAAGTCAGAGATGGACTTCGAAGTAAGGACCTCAAACCCAAACAACTCCTACCCCAAACCCCACCTTCTAAGCCCTCTTCTTCTTTTACTACTACTTCAAAGAAGCCCGATGCCAAGGATGGCGCCTCCTCTGAGTCGCCGCTGCTGGCCTCTTCCTTGGGGTTGAATCGGATTAAAACTCGCTCCGGCCCCTTGCCGCGGGAGACTTTTTTCAGTTTCCGAGGTGAGAAAAGTGCTGCGGCTTCTGTGCTCGGAGCCAGTAACTTGTCGAAGCCTGGAAGTTCACGTACTGGCGGCGGCGGCGATGGTAGTTCCTTGAAATCAGGTTCCGGGAAGAAAGACGGGTTGAGCAAGAGGTTGGTGCCAGAGAGTTCGCCTGATAATGTGAGTAATTCGAATAGTATGTCGACTGGAAGTGGTGGTGGGTGGAACTCAAGAGAGCGGAGTCCCGGTGTGCAAGGGAAGTCCCGGTTGCAGAACGGGGAATCATCTTCAGAAGCTGGTACTGTTCTTGCTTTTTAGTTATCTGTTATTGTTTTTGTTGTCTTCTCTATTCCGGGACTTGATTATGGATTTCGTTATTTAGTGACTAGTTAGATGCTAAAACAGTTTCTTTATGCTTTCATCAACTGTTTAGGATCACCCAATCTTAGAATGGAGTTAAAGCTCTGAACTATTCTTCCATAGGTCAAAAAGGTATACCTAGAGAAGGTCCGTTTAATTTACCATGAGGGATAATAAATAGTGAAAGTGCATTTTAATTGGTGCCTTATAAAACTTATTGAGAGATGGTGATGTCTAAGAATTTTACCCTCTAGCACAGATGAAGATACTAAAAGAAAATAATTTGAAGTTCCTAACCACACTTTCTCCTCTCACCTCATTTTTTTTTTTTGGCATTGAGTAGAGAGGGTGGATGAACATGTCAAATAAAGTTGATTTAGCTTGATTATAATCACTCTGAGATGATAAACGTTATGCAATGGTCTAGGTTATGGTATTTACTTTTACCATACTCTTTTACATTGTTCTTGGACAGTTGGCATGCCACAAAAGGTGTATGATTTGCTTACATGATTTCCATAAAGTTTCATTTATGTCAGTTAATATTCCTTAGATTTTTGCCGAGGGAAACATTGACATTTGAAAAGGCATATGTTTACTTCTGATCACAGTGGTTAGATATATAATTTTGAGTGAAGAAATATTAGTACTTGTGATCCTACTGTTTTACATTTTATGTTGTATTGGACTATAGTAGGTCTTTCTTGTTTGTCTCTGCTTGCCGTGTCTAAACAGGTTTTTTCTTGAATTCCAGACACATATTCTTCTAGAATGAAAAGTTTAAAATAGAAAGACCACTTATGGATGTATGATTAGTAGAAATAGAAATGGGTGATGGGATATGGATTTTGGGGGCATTAAAGGGAATTTCCTCAATATGCAGATATGCCTGTAATGCTTAATATTTTCAGCAGCTGCATGTAATTTGACATATTTTTTCTTTTCTTGTTAGTCCCTTCTTTTTCAGTTCATTTCCCAAGAAGGTGATCAATTTAAGGGATATGAAATAAATTGTTTTTTTCTCTTTGCCACTTCGAATTGTTTGTTACTTAAAGATGCTTCTTATGTAACAAAGTTTTTTGAGTTTTAACAGTCACTGCCCCATCTCAGCTTATCTGGAGTTCTGAACTTTAATATGAATTTGAAGTACAACTCTTATGATTTGGTTTAAATAGTTTCAGGGGTTTTCTAGTTATCATTTTCTTCCTTCCTAATGTCACATAGAAAGACCCCGCCACTTTTCTAGTTATGCATTTCTTCAAGTTGCAAAATTTCTCAAGTGCATTTTCTTAATTTCTCCTTTTTGTTTTAACTAGGAGAACATTTCTTTTAAATTTAGACTTCTAGGGTTTAAACTACAGTTTATTTGGAATACTGTTTAACAATGAAATGGTTTCACTGCATGAAGGCTTGCTGGCAATTTGTTGTGTTTTTTGTCTTAAACGTTGCTTTGATGCCTTGAATTCTGTTACCAGGGCGAAACAAGTCATCATTGGGCCACTCTGGAGGCATAAAAAATTCAGATTTTTGTACACCAGAGGTACAGTAGTATTTTCATTGATCCTTACCTTTCCGTTACTCATTTCTAGCGGTGATTGCCTTTTTTTAGCATTTTAAGTTTTAACTTGTGATGGTGTTATTGCTTATTTGAATATTTCTTTCCCAGACTTCATATGATTGTGAAAACCCAAAAGAATCTGAATCACCCCGTTTTCAAGCTATCCTTCGTGTTACAAGTGGTCCTCAGAAGAGGCTTCCTGCTGATATTAAGAGCTTTTCCCACGAATTGAATTCTAAAGGAGTACGACCTTTTCCACTTTGGAAACCTCGACGCTTAAACAACTTGGAGGTACTTTGACTCTGTTTCTTGCTTCCTATTTTCATGCAGTTTTGTGTTCCTAACAGATTTTTGTTTTATGCAGGAAGTCTTGGTTGTGATTCGAGCAAAATTTGACAAAGCAAAGGAGGAAGTGAACTCTGATCTGGCCATTTTTGCTGCAGATCTGATTGGAGTTCTAGAAAAAATTGCTGACAGTCATCCTGAGTGGCAGGAAACTATTGAGGATTTGCTGGTTTTGGCTCGAAGCTGTGCTATGACACCACCTGGAGAGTTTTGGCTTCGGTGTGAAGGCATTGTTCAGGAGTTAGATGATAAGCGTCAAGAACTCCCTCCATGCGTGCTGAAGCAGCTTTATACCCGGATGCTTTTCATTCTCACAAGGTGTACTAGATTGTTGCAGTTCCACAAAGAAAGTGGGTTGGCTGAGGATGAACCTTTGATACAACTTCGCCAATCTAGAGTCCTGCATCCTGTAGATAAGAGAAGTTTTTCAGGCGTCCTAAGAGATGCAAAAAGTTTGAGTTCATCAAAGGCATCAAAAGCAGCCTCGTCTAAGAAATCTTATAGTCAGGAGCAACATGCATTGGATTGGATTAAGGACCATGCTGGCATGCCAGGAGGTTTTGTTGCTCCCATTGATGATACTCCAAAGAACTTGGAGTCTCCTGCAAGCAGAGACAAGATAGCTTCTTGGAAGAAACTCCCAACTCCTGCCAGAAAAGGTCCAAAGGAAGCTACTGTTATCAAGGCTCAGAATAATAGTATGATTGAAACTTTGAAAAGAACAGGAGCCTCTGATGTAGATATGGCTTCTGTTAAACTTCAGGAGCTTCCTGCTGCAAAGGAATCTCAAGGGCAGTCTTCTAAGCATCAACACAAAGTTTCTTGGGGTTATTGGGGAGATCAACCTAATGTTTCTGAAGAAAGTTCTATAATATGCCGCATTTGTGAGGAGGAGGTTCCCACCTCAAATGTGGAAGATCACTCAAGAATATGTGCAGTTGCTGATCGTTGTGATCAGCACGGTTTAAGTGTTGATGCACGCCTTGTAAGAATTGCTGAAACACTTGAGAAGATGGCAGACTCCTTTTCTACTAAGGATATCCAACAATTAGGGAGCCCAGATGTTGCAAAAGCATCAAATTCGAGTGTGACTGAAGAATCTGATGTTCTATCTCCTAAACTAAGTGATTGGTCAAGGAGAGGTTCAGAAGACATGCTTGATTGTTTCCCTGAAGCTGATAATTCAGTTTTTATGGATGACTTTAAGGGTTTGCCTTCTATGTCATGTAAAGCTCGCTTCGGCCCGAAGTCTGATCAAGGAATGACAACATCATCTGCAGGAAGCATGACTCCTAGATCTCCTTTATTGACACCGAGAACTAGTCAGATAGACTTGTTATTGTCAGGCAGGGGTGCTTTCTCTGAGCAAGAGGATCTTCCACAGGTATCACTGCCCAGTTTTTATTTAAGAACAACTTACCTGCTTTAAGAACAGCAGAAATTGCTGTGTACTGTTATTATCCAATGAACTAGTATGTTTTTTGATATTTTTCCATACAAGTTTATAGTTCCCTTCCCTTGACCTTTCATCCAACACAGCTCTCCTTTCCTGTTATGCTCTTCCTTTTGTTTGTTTGAAATACTTGTTATATAAAAGACATTTTTGTCTATGTTTTTGGGATTTGTAAATTGTAATTCGTCTCAGTTAGATTTTTGCAAATGCAACTGTTATGCACCAGCATTGGACTGCCGATAGTTGCTTATGTAGATAGATTATACCAGCATTGGACTGCCTATGGTTGCTTATGAAGATAAATTATAAAGTATTTAAGATGAAAGCTTTCATCTTAGTTTGTTTCAGTTCAATTTTGCAAATACAACTCTATGCATTCCAGATGCATTACATATATGCTTTAAAGAGTCTGGGTTCTGTTGTGTTACTTTTTAATATGTAGTTGTGTGTATTTTGGTTTACTGTAGCAGTACCAAGTTCTAATTTCTTCCACGCCATGCAGATGAATGAACTTGCTGATATCGCCAGATGCGTAGCAAATACACCATTGGTTGATGATCATTCGATGCCATATTTGCTATCTTGTCTTGAAGACTTGAGACTCATCATAGACCGCAGGAAATTTGATGCACTTACAGTAGAAACATTTGGGGCACGCATTGAGAAACTGATCAAGTAAGTATGTTGCTGATATTATTTGACACTTGTAATGTATAAGGACAGTGTAGGAGGTACACCCAAAAAATTAAAATTTATCCATGTGATGAAAATTTTGCTGAACATTCTATTATAAAGAACATTTGAATTTGAGCAGAAGGTGCTAATTGAGTTTGTTGTGGTTTCTTTATTCACTTATGATTTCAATGTTTAGGGAGAAGTACTTGCAGCTTTGTGAGCTAGTCGAGGATGAAAAGGTTGATATAACAAGTACCGTTATTGATGAGGATGCTCCTTTAGAGGATGATGTTGTTCGTAGTTTGAGAACTAGCCCTGTTCATTCATCTAAGGACCGTACCTCCATAGATGACTTTGAGATAATAAAACCAATTAGTCGTGGAGCATTTGGACGTGTTTTCTTAGCTAAAAAGAGAACAACGGGGGATCTTTTTGCTATAAAGGTATTTTATCAATGAATATAATAATCATTATTTATTATCGTTTTAATGATTCCTCAATTTGTGGCACTCTCTTATTCTTCTTAAAACTTTTCATTGGTGTGTTTGCTTTGGTTGATTCTTCTTGTGTTTTCATAGTGCAGTAAAAATACTTGAAGGCATCTTTGGTATTGTGATGCATATTTAGTTGCCCTCTTAATTTCTTACAAACTGTAAGCTCCTCTGTCCTGAATATTTGTGAATACGGTTTACTAATTTCATAACTCCCTATGTTACTCTAATCTGGATCACTTTTGAGGACTCTGTTGCATTCACATTACCTTTCTCCAAGATTACCTGAAAATGTGTTCTAGAAAATTGAGGAAAGATTTATACCCAAATAACTTTATTTCTGGTAAATCATTAATCAAAATCTATGCAGCTGGCTTTTGCATTTTTGCTAGAGTATCTTTGTTGACATGACTCAACATGAACTTGGTTATGGATCTCTGTCAGAAGCAGCTGACTTAGTTTGCGAGATAATAAATCCTCTAATTAGACCAAATTCTTGCCATGAACAAAGTTCTCTTCTTTGTTTCCTGAACTTACTACCTTTCTAATGCTGTAGAATCTTCATCCCACACAATAAACAGACTATTTATAATCAATTAAGGTGTATGGGGAGAAGAATCTTCTACTTCTACTTTACTTTAGAGACTAAGATAAATACTAATTAGTATTTACGTAGGAATTAAAACTCTAATCTACTAACAACAGAAGTGAGAGAAGAAAAGAGGAAGGATTACCTACTAACTAAGACAAACCAGTGCGAATTAAAAAAAAAAGATAAAAGAAAAATGAGTCGTGTGAATCAAGTTTGTATATATAGAAGATTATCTTCATTTTTCACATCTTATTTTTCATTTTAACTTACATAGGATATAATGGTAAAATGATAGTTCTTTTTTGTTAATATTTCCTCTCATTTTCAATCAATACCTAGCAATGGGTGTAAAAATTTCTATTTTCTTTTTGCAGCAATGCCCATGGAAAATTTTATGGCTAAAATTTATTTTAGGTTCCATGCTATTCTTTTTTTCCGCTTTGTTCTGACCTTATTGTTTTATTTTTTTATATTGTATTACTGACAATGTAATTCTCTTTTGTGTTAAAGGCAATTCCTGCTTGGTTTTTATTGCGGCTCCCCTCTATATTTCTGATGTTCCATGTTTGGGACCTTCATCTTATTTTTCATTATTCTGTTGTCAATGAGAGTGAAGATGGATTTAATTTTCAATAAAAAATGTTTTTTCTGTTTGGTGCAGGTTCTAAAGAAAGCAGATATGATTCGTAAGAATGCAGTTGAAAGTATATTAGCTGAACGTGATATTTTGATTTCAGTCCGCAACCCATTTGTGGTGAGCAGGTCTTGCTTGCAAAGAATTGACTTTTCCATAAGGCTTGTTACCTTATTCTTACATTAATCTATCATCTATGTGCTGTATAGGTTCGATTTTTCTATTCATTTACTTGCCGTGAGAACTTGTATCTTGTGATGGAGTATTTAAATGGAGGAGATTTATATTCATTGCTGAGAAATTTAGGCTGCTTGGATGAAGAGGTTGCTCGTGTATACATGGCGGAAGTAGTAAGTTTTGGTTCTTTTTGGCCCTTAGTTTTTTTTTTTTTTGGGATACACAGTTTTTGGTTTAATCTGCTATAAGGTATTTATATTTTGGCTTATGTTAGTTGAATTCTTTTTCTTTGTTATTTATAGTGTAAAAACATATATAAATGTTTTTGCAGGTGCTTGCCTTGGAGTATTTACATTCTCTGCATGTAGTTCATCGTGATTTGAAGCCTGATAATTTGTTGATTGCACATGATGGTCATATCAAGGTGATGGTTTAATATGACCTTCCTTGTTTCCCTTCTTTTTCGTGGGCATTAGAAGATACATGTTGTATACTTTTGTTACTTTGTTGTTTTCAGTAATTATAATTGTGCCATTGACAGTTACAATGGATCATTTGTTTTTGGGTCTGAAGCGGGATATCATATTTATATTTACAGTTGATTTATTAATACTGTTGTTATAATGCAAAAATATCATCTTTCTCTTTACGTTTCTTTTATAATTTATGAGATTTATGGATATTACAATGCCAAGTTGAAGTGTGTTGTACGGTATTGGCTAATTAAGGAAAACTGAAACTCATGTTGAAAGGTGTGATGTGATTGAGTGGTCAAGGTACTACCGATTTTATCTCGACTCTCGAGATGATAATTTGTTAAGAAAATGAGGGTACTGAAATATTACTTCTTTAGTGCTAACCTTTTTTGACCTTTCATTATATTGGAACATACCCTTTCAAATTAATAGTTAAATTTTCCTTTGTCGCAGTTGACAGATTTTGGGCTTTCAAAGGTTGGTCTCATCAACAGCACTGATGACTTATCTGGTCCAGCAGTTAGTGGCACATCTCTGCTCGATGATGAGCAGCCTCAGTTATCTGCATCTGAGCACCAGCAAGAGAGACGGAAGAAACGGTCTGCTGTTGGTACGCCTGACTATTTGGCACCAGAGATCCTTTTGGGAACAGGACATGGTTTGTATAACTCGTTTTAGTTTAAGGTGCTTTAATTATCTTTTAATCACCTGTTTGCCTTAGAGGTCAAGTTAGATGAAGGTCAACCTGAAAAGTGTATTAACCTAGAAGCTCAAGCAACCTGGATCCCAATTATTAGTTGATCGAAAGATTTTTGATCGATATTGTGGTCATAATTTGATCAAGGCCTATGGTGGCTGATTGGTTGCCCCTCCGTTTCTACCTGATATGCTTATCCATTTCTTCTTTGGTTGATCTTGTTTAAATCTGTAAATTTACCATATTGTCTAATTTCCCTCAGGTACAACTGCGGATTGGTGGTCTGTAGGTGTCATTTTGTTTGAACTGATTGTCGGCATTCCACCCTTCAATGCAGAACATCCGCAGGTAAATCTTGATTCTAGCTGTTCTAGTTATTGATTCTAGCTCCCTTATACTTTTCTTTTTATTCATTTTGTTGAGTAGTGTTATCCAGATTGCATTGAGAATGAGGCTTTGTAAGAACGAAGCTATTTTTAGATTAGTGACAGACATGTTTCTAGATGTTTGGTCAATGAGGGTGGAAAATCAATCATATCTTTTGGTCAACATCAATTCAAAATTCTCAATGCCAGTTATCTTCACAACTTTCTTGTGGTAGTACATGGGTTTGAAGACATAAGTTTTATGCCAATTGTTGGCCTGTTGGGTATACTTTTGTGTTCCAGATGTTCCTTTCTTGGTAGGGATGGAAACTACCGAGACAAATATTAGAAGTAAACAAATCAGCATTAATATAATATTGGTTTTTTTATAGCACCTTGGTCAATTAAGGGGGTATATCTTCTGTTTGGTTGAGTTAAAACTGTATGGCAACTATAGTGCTACATTATTCACTTCCAGTCAGTTTTGGACTCCAGATTCCTGAACTAGAAGGAACTTTTATGCTTTTCTTAATCTTTTGGTTCAAAAACTGGTTTACCTGGGATCTTTAATATTGATACTGTTTTAAGGGTTTTTTCCTCCTTTAAAGATTGTTCATTCTTTGAAGTATAGGATATCTTAAAATGATGCTAAAATTATTGATGTGCTATCCGCTTCGAAATTTTCGTTTTAAATTATTTCTTTCTTACTTCAATTTTCTTCCACATTTTGGTTCTAGACAATATTTGATAATATTCTCAACCGCAAAATACCTTGGCCAAGTGTGCCAGATGAAATGAGCCTAGAAGCACATGATCTAATTGATCGGTAAGGAAATTGTTTTATTGATGTCATTTTGGCATTTTGTGAGAATTTGATGCATGTCGAAATATATAACTTTGTTTGCAAAGAACGGGTCTAAGTAGTTTCTTATAACATTATTTCATTGACATTTTTGCGAATGGTTAAACATTTTTCCCCTAACTTGGCAACTTTTCCCAAGTTGGTACCTGGGCTTTTTTTTGGTCCATCCTGGTACTGCAACTTTGACTTCATCAAATATTTTGCCCCCCAAATATAACACCTTTAGTTTTTTTTCTTATATGGCAACATGAGCCAATCAAAATACAACATGTATACCTAAAAAGAAATCCAGCTTCTATATTTTTTAGTTTTGCCCCCCCCCCCCCCTCCTCTCCAAATTTCCTTTAATTCCCACCTAAGTTGCTCAGACTCGTGATGAGTACGCGTCTAGGCGTCTGACTCGACGATTTCCTTGAATTTAAGACACGAGGACTAGGCACTAAAGGGTCTGAGCGGACATGTTTATATTTTCCCAACTAAGTTAACAACTTTGTTTTCTCAGTTTATGGAAACTGAAACCTCTCTTTATAGCCTTATACTGATACAGCAAGACACTTCTATATCATCTTAATTGTTGCTATTGCAATCCCCCAAGAAATTTGATGAAACTTTCATCCTGTCTTCCTCTAGAATTTGTTTTTCTATAAGTTTTATGTTTCTCCTTTCTGAAGATTTTTTACAGATTAAAAAGAAGCTAACTTTTGCTATTGTATTAACAACTTATTTAAAATTTCTATATCCTGGGAATTATGTTTCCTTTTTGCAGTATTTCTTATATTAAAAACTGTCTCTTTAGCACTATTAATGCTCTGTCTCTCTCATTTTATTTTTTAAAGAAATTTTTAATATGGCTATTTGTTACCCTTAACTTTGTAAAATGTTTTGTTTCAAAAAGATAGAGATTGCGTTAAGATGTTTTAGCAGAGGGTTCTCCAAAATCACTGGTATCAAGCTTAAATGCATCTTGGGAGTCTCTTAGTTTTTGTAATGGTCTTTTTGTTTTGGTATTTTTCTTGGTTCGAGTGCCATATTATGGACTAAATTGCTTAATTTATTCAATTTCCAGACTGTTGACAGAAGATCCCAATCAGAGACTTGGAGCCAAAGGAGCATCAGAGGTGATATTGAATCTTAAATTTGAGTAGAAGTTTTGAGACACTTTTTCGTTTTTCTTTATATTTCCGCATTTTTTTAAAATAATTGGCTGCCTTAGATATTTGAATCACAACCAACAAAATTTTTGTACAGGTGAAGCAGCATGTATTTTTCAAAGATATCAATTGGGACACTCTTGCAAGGCAAAAGGTGTGTAATGTGTATGTCTTTTCCATCATTTCTGAATTTTGAGCCATCCAACTGTTTCTCAAGTGTCATATTTAATCACAATGCTTTTCATATCTTACAGGCTGCCTTTGTTCCCAGTTCAGAGAGTGCACTCGATACTAGTTACTTCACTAGTCGCTACTCGTGGAATCCTTCTGATGACCATGCATATCCCGGTAGTGAACTCGATGACTCCAGTGATGCTGACAGTTTAAGTGGCAATAGTGAACTTGATGACTCCAGCCAATATGAAGTGGTACCTTAGTCCCAGAAATTAGCCGTTTCACAGATGATGTTTATATATGACTTGTGTTTGACTTTTTTGTTGTTCTGTTGACCACAAATGAAACAGGGAGATGAATGTGGAGGTCTGGCTGAATTTGAGTCCGGTTCATCTGTCAATTATTCTTTCAGTAATTTCTCATTTAAGGTATTCTTTTCTTTTACCTTGTAAGGTGCATTGGTAATTTTTGTTTTATAGTTTGCTAGCACTTTCACTGTTGCCCAGAATGACACCTAGAGAAATATTTTAGGTTTTCATTTTTTAGATAAATTTTCATATCCCTATTTTCCTTTTTATTATAGCAATTTTGTTTTTACTCCAATGTTGCATACAATTATAAATACATACCTACATATGGTTTGACCATTGTATAGAAGACAGTTTGCACAATTCTTAATTTGAATCTGCACTGTGGTTTTTGTGGTTAGTTTTCTGGATCAAGTTTTGCTAATACATCTTTTTCATCGTGGTGGTTAGAATCTGTCCCAGCTCGCATCTATTAACTATGACCTGCTTTCTAAAGGTTGGAAGGATGATCCTCCGGCAAATTCGAATGCATAGGAAGCTCCTCTTCTTTGTGAGAGCTTCGTTTTATTTTCTCACATTAGATTGATGTGTTATTATTTAACGAGCCTCATCATCCGTGCTGTTTGTATAGCCTGTACATGTATGTATGTGATTTGAATTTTTGCTACACCTTTTTTTTGTCTTAATAAGTATTGTATTTTTAAGTAACTTGATATGGTGTTTGATGCACGCAGAGGTAGAAGAAAACTTGGGATTGTAACCGTTTTCGGGATGTGCTGTTTTCGTAGGTAAACCACGCTAATACCCTGATTTCAATTTTACCATGCACCCAATTTGACTCTGATAACCATGGTGAACCCTAGTTTACATGCCGCGATGCCGGTTATTGGCTGATGGTGTAATTTGTCATCTCTCACTCCATAGTCTTCAGTGTAATGAAAATACACCCTCTATGTTCAGTTCAAAAGGTGTTATTGGCTTGTTTAAAGGGTTCTTGAGAAGTAGTAATTTTTTGCCTGGTATGGTGGAAAATGTCAGTTCTAAGTAGCAACTATTATGTTATTATATGTTGAGATGGCCTTAATTATATTATATGAATTTTTATGTCTTAAGTTGGTATTTAATTGTTAAATTAAAACATTTTTTTTTCTTTCTCTGTACTTGTTTCTAAAAGGAGAATTGAAAATGCAACTTGGAAAGGTTAGTAATAGGGAGAAACTGTGGTATTTTGGTATTGCAAATAAAATGAACGGGTTTTGGCTATTGGATTTTTAGTTTTTTATTTATATTTTCACCCTTAGCTTCTTTCACTTTGCTTGCTTAAAAGGCTTAGGTCTCATTGCCTTGGGTTGTCCAAACACGATGCCTGTTTCTCTCTCGATTGATACACTTCTCTGTATTTGATTAGTTTTCCTCATCTTAGCCGGCTGTTGATTATAATTTTGAAACTAAAATGTGCTTTCCTGGCAGCTTAAGTATATGCATGCGCATAAAGTGAGATTAAATGATTAAGAGTGAGTTGTATTTTGTTAAATATTATTATCACTTTTTCCACTTTTTCATCTTTCATTTTTTTTTATTAATAAGGAAAAGAATACTACTACATGTCTAGTTAAAAACCTTTTTAAACTTAGTTGAAAAAAAAAGAAATCGAGATAAACCCAACAACGACAAGACTACACAACTAAACACTAGTTACAATAATCATCTTGCATGATATTTAAAACCTCATCGGGAGGATGCAGAAAAATTTGTAACTAAAAAGTTATCCATCAAACACATTATCGCCAAAGCATCAACAACTCAGTTACCTTCTCTAAAGACATTGAAATTTAACACGCAACAAATTACGAATAAAAGCAAGTAGCGAGAAATGAAGACTTCTTCCATCATAATTTTGCAAAGCACAAACCACATCCAAGCTATCAGATTCCACCACAACCTGCACTCCAAACTTCCATGTATTGTCCAAAATTCGACTTCTAAGACAAAACATTTAGCAATAAATTTGGAGAAGGCAACAATCTATAAACCATTTAATTTGAGTCCACGATGACACTCCCACAAGAAACCCCTATCGGACAGATTTAGTGCGCCATCAATATTAATTTTCCATATGGAAGAAACCCACGGCACATGTGGTGACATGTCACATCAAAACACGTATCTATTTATATTTTTTGACAAATAATCACACGTATCTACTATTTATCCTTTCTTTTGTAAGCAAACAAATTTTGGTACATGTCACATCAAATTCACATGCATCAAATTTAGGATCAACTATTCATTTAATATCCTACTTATTATTGTGATTTTGTTTTTTTTATCAAATCTATTTTTGGTAAAATAATATCTAGTCAACCTCATTAAAAAATTAACAACACGCTGATTAAGACAGAAAAATTATATATGTAGACTATCACGTTGTCCGCATCGTTTTTTTTTTCTTAGTCAATTTGTTATGTTGAATAGAATCATAAACAAATTACATGTGGTTAATAGACTAGGAGAGAAAAAGTGAAGAGAGAGTCTGTCAAGTGTAATTTTTTCTTTCCTAATTAGTTTAACACATGTGATTTTTTGTATTATTTATTTTCATATGTATTATGATATAATTTTTGTTAATATTTGTTAAGTTTTATAATAATTTAACGTTCATATAACTATCAATGTTATCTTTGATATGATTGGATCTCATCTTGTGATAGTTGTTCAATAGAATTAAAATTCTTAACGAAACAATATGTAGCAGTATTTAGTTGGATAAAACAAAATTTTCTTTATAATAATCACTAGATTTATATAAAATAAATGAATAACATATTTAAGGAAAAGTTTTTTTTTTCTCACTCTTTTTGAATTTCATGATTTTTTTTTGTATGAATTCTCTTGATTTTGTATTTATTGTAGTTTTATTGTTTGAATGAAACTCAGTTTCTTATGGTATTAAATAAATAATAGTAATAATCTGAAGCGATAGTGGTAAGCTATAAATAGTTTTGAGCTGCAAAAAGTCAAAAGCTACACTCAGATTACCTAGAATATACTGATTGTCAGTTTTCATTCAGATTCAATTTCAAATTATTTCTCATTTCCGTACACACACATCCATGGTTTCTCTCCAATTCACAAAGGTTGGCCACCACAACCGGAACTCATTCGCTGACTTTGCCGTCACTCGCCATGCTGCTCCTCGGAGATTGACTCGGCCGACTCGCGTCGGCTTCCAGGTCTGCGCTTCGAATTCTCAAACCGAGCCGGATTTGAGCGTTAGTGTTAATGGATTCCGTATGCCTAATCCGTTTGTGATCGGGTCCGGTCCACCCGGCACTAACTATACCGTGATGAAGAGAGCCTTTGAGGAAGGCTGGGGCGCGGTGATTGCCAAGACTGTAAGTTTTCTTTTTTTCTTTCCTTTTTTTGTGCGCGGTGGTTTTAGTTTGATATATAATACATAATTGTTATTTTAGATCGTACCTAGGCATTGGAGAATTTGAACTTCATGTTTTCTTACAGTTTCTCAGCGATTACGGTTTGACTATGCATGTTTGGCCTTAAGTCTTTTTGTTTTTATGGATCTCTTTCTACTGATGAACTTAAATCAAATCTGAAATTCTGTCTGAGATTTGTTCTTTTAAATCCAAATGATCTTGGCCTACAGAATACTAAGTGTTGAATCTTTGATACCGAATTGTTCTGCCAGGTGTCCTTAGATGCTGCCAAGGTTATCAATGTCACTCCAAGGTATGCTCGGCTAAGAGCCGGGGCGAATGGCTTGGCCAAAGGACAAATAATTGGGTGGGAGAACATAGAACTCATCAGTGACCGCCCTCTTGAAATTATGCTAAAAGAATTTGAGCAACTGAAAAAGGAGTATCCGGATAGAATTCTCATTGCCTCCATTATGGAGGAATACAACAAGGCTGGCTGGGAAGAACTTATTGATCGAGTAGAGCAAACTGGGATTGTAAGCTGTATTCTTCACTTAGATTCTATGTTTGTTTATGTCTCTCACACTTAAAAGAATTATTTGTCATCAATTGATATTGTTTCTAGGACGCTATTGAAGTTAATTTCTCATGCCCTCATGGCATGCCTGAGCGTAAAATGGGTATGGCAGTCGGGCAAGATTGTGCAATGTTGGAGGAAGTTTGTGGATGGATAAATGCAAAAGCAACTGTTCCTGTATGGGCGAAGATGACTCCTAACATCACTGACATCACAGCGGTATGCCTACTTTCTTGTCTAATTGTGTCACTGCTTTTGTTGAACTTGCTTTCAAATCCTGGTGTTTAATGGCACGACAATAACGCAAAAGAATGTGAGACACATGTTTACATTATGAATCAAGAATGTATTCTTGAGACGCTTATTTGGAAAGCTATATATTTTTTTAACCTTATGACATCTGATCTCTGTCTGTTCTGTATTAACTTTCTCATCTATAAACAGAGGAAAAGATGATGTAATTTGTAATTTCCAGGTATAAGCAGAATATTCATTTACGACTAAAAATTTGCAAGTCTGTTTCTTCCACATTGCTTCTTGTCTAAATTACTGTTGAAGATAAATGGAAGTAGATGTCATTGTTGTTTCTATTTATATTGGAGACATTGAGAATAAAAAACACAAAATATAACAGATTGAGAACTTATTTTTTGTTGTTATTGTTTTTAATTTGTGATTATCAAGGGAGACAAACCGCTAAATGGAATTTTACTGCTACCAGGAAAAAAAGAGGTTTTCATGTTATTTTCCTGAATTTGTATGGGGCTAGATTTATTTGTTTATCTTGGGTTGAAAATTCTTTCAATCAAAATGCTAGTTCAGCTCTATGTTCATCACTGATTGATATAATTAATGATTTTCTTGAGAATGCCAGCTATCAGTAACTCGGTCTCAAAACTTCCTTGTTCTGTTTGATTGTTTGGTTCAAATCTCTCTGTTGACAGAGGGGTTGAAGCACTATTGTTTAGACTTCCCATTAGAATGAATGCAATGGGAATGTATCTCTTTTTCCTTCTTTTGAAATTCCCTTTTTTTAATTGGGATGATATTGATTTATTATTGCTAATTGATATTATCCTCATATTGTATGCTTTTAGCCGGCAAGGTTGGCTTTAAGTACTGGTTGTGAGGGGATAGCTGCTATAAATACTATCCAGAGTGTGATGGGAATCAGCCTTGATACTTTACGCCCAGAGCCCTGTGTTGAGGGGTTTGTATTCTCATATTTAACAATCTTTTTTTTTTGACTGGTTCAGAATTTATCCTGGAAGATTTTATGCACTTAAACTTCTGTTTACAGCTACTCGACTCCTGGGGGTTATTCGTGCAAAGCAGTTCATCCTATTGCACTTGCTAAAGTGATGAACATTGCACAAATGATGAAGTCGGAGTTTAATCTGAAGGATTACTCACTTTCTGGCATTGGGGGTGTTGAGACTGGGGATGATGCTGTTGAATTTATTCTTCTTGGTGCAAACACTGTCCAGGTAATAATTCTTAAAATCGGATTTTAACCTCACTATTATAGCATGAGGTCTTTACATGTCAATCTTAAGGTCAAAGTTGTATTATGCCATTTGAATATGTGGAATACATATTCAGATACTGTTTTCTTTGTAATGTATAGCATTATACTTTATTTTGGGGTTTTTAAAAGAGTTCCTTTGTGTCATACCCGCCCCTTTTCACGCTTAGCTCATATAATCAAAGACTACATGGTTGCTAATCTACTCTTCATTTACCGTTGAATGAGTTAAGTTTTCACAAGAGTTGTTTGGTGAAGCAACACTAGACAATGGATCGACAGTTGTCTTAATATGGCAATTGAAATTTGTACTCATCGATTGTTTCTCTACGGTCTTGTTTATAGGATATTCCTCAGAATGAACTAACGTAATTCTTTTTCTTCGATAATAACTTGCTGAAAATTGTCGAGGACACAAACTTGGTGCAAGGCTATGTAATGGCATAGAAATACTCTTGAAATTTCCATATATTTTTTCATTAGCCTTTAACCTGGAAATTTGTAGTGATATCTTTGCAGTTCTACAATATACATTAATATGATTTGCTGAGAGCAGAACTTACTCGGTTGTCTACAGTCTCCGGACTCGATTATGTTTTGTTTTATTATTTCATGAATTACTGAAGTTCGTAATCAATTTCATTCCATGTTTTAAGCTTGCATTGTCATCGCATATGCTTGTAGGTCTGTACCGGTGTTATGATGCATGGGTATGGCCTTGTGAAGAAACTCTGTGCAGAGCTAAAGGATTTCATGAAGAAGCACAACTTTAAAACAATAGAAGATTTCAGAGGGTGTGTGCTTTATTTCTTACAATGGCGGTTGCACATTATTTACAAACGTCTGGTTGGATAATGCATCTTTCTTTATTTATTCAGGGCTTCCCTTCCATATTTCACCACACACACGGAACTGGTCCGGAGGCAACAGGAAGCTATCCGACAAAGGAAAGCTGTTAAAAAGGGTCTGGAGTCCGACAAGGACTGGACCGGAGATGGCTTCGTCAAAGAGACCGAGAGCATGGTTTCGAACTGATTGCACTGTGAAATTAAGCCTTTTTTCTATTGAACAATTTAAAATAAATGGGTTTACAGATGTTTTGTTGCATCTTAAAAAGGGGTTGAAGGTGCTGATGTAAAACCAATGTTTATACTCTTCTAGAGACAAATTGTTAATAAAGTTAAGGTATTAAACAGAAAATCATATAAATAAACAAATATTCTTTGAGCATCGATCCCACGTTAGTAATTATTTTGTTTTTAATCGTACATAAAATTTATGTATACCTTGCCTATGATCACGGAAAGAGAACAATAATTTTTTTAATATATACTCTTAAAAAAACTTTACTAAGTATTTAAACTAAGTGTAAACTAACCCAATGACCAACATACTATGATAAATGTATTAAAATGACCACATTAAAAAAATCGACTCAATTAAACTACCAAACTATTTAAATGGTATCAATATACCAGTCGTTAAAGGTTAACGGAAGGGTGACGTGGCAGTTAAAAAAATAAGGGTATAATTACACATTTGGTCCTTATTACTTACACATTCTTTCAATTTAGTCTTAATTTTAATTTAATTAAATAAATAAATTATTTAATTTGATTGTGACACGTGTCACCAAATGATTGAAGGAAGAAAATAAAAGTGAACACCTCTTGCCTTTACCAAGATTCGAACCAAGGTTCTCCAATGTGGGGTGATTCGTGTTTACCACTAAACCAAGCGCATCTGTATTATATGTAATACAAGACTTAATATATATCTTAGTTCTGCCAGCCATGATAGGAAAACCTTTGAACTTCCAAGAGGTTTTCGATGTTCAATGTACAGCAATCAGTCAAATTTTTTTAAGAAGCAAGTATATCATAAAACCAGTAAAAAAGAAGAGCTGGTACAAACCGTACCATCTACTGAAGCTGAAGCTAAACGGGTAGTCAACCATTGGCACATTGACAACTCTGTAATCTCACCATCATGTTTACCAACAAACTGAACCCCATCAATAAGCTTGTCAACAGAGCAATTAAGAGGTTCCTCTGCCGAAAACCCTTCATGTTTTCCAACTTTCATTGTATCAATTTTCAGGATACGATTTCCAATAGCAACCATCAAAATCTCCTGATATATAATATTTTTTAACATTTACAATGAGGAATGAAAGGTATGGACGGCGAAAGCAAGACTAGAAGAAATAGAAAGACTTGGCATAAGAGTTACTATTTGATAACATAAAATACAAACCAATTTATTACTTGTTTGTGAGGATGCCAACAGACACGTGGATGTTTCGAATCTTCTTGCCCCACAATCTGTATGGCAATAACAACTTTGCCAAAAATTTGCGGCTTATCTTCATCATCAGGGCCTTCATTTACAATGGTTTCCTTGTAAATGAAGCTCTTTGAGGTCACCAATGGCTGCCAATGTCATTTCTGAAATGGTCCAGTGAAATGGTTACTTTGTACAAAAGTTTTAAATTTTGAAGTTTGTTCATCGAACCCAGATGTTCTATGTTTCTGAAAAACTAGTTTTTGGAGAGATGAAAACAAAACTAAGATATATATTAAGTCTTGTATTACATATAACAAAGATGCACTTGGCTTAGTGGTAAACACGCATTACCCCACACTGGGGAACCTTGGTAAAGGCAAGAGGTGTTTGCTTTTATTTTCTTCCTCCAATCTGGTGACACGTAGTGACATGCGTCACAATCTAATTAAATAATTAATTTATTTAATTAAATTAAAATTAGGACTAAATTGAAAGAATGTGTAAGTAATAAGGACCAAATGTATAATTATACCCTTATTTTTTTAACTGCCACGTCACCCTTCCGTTAACCTTTAACGGCTGGTGGTCACATTGATACCATTTAAATAGTTTGGTGGTTTAATTGAGTCGATTTTTTTTAATGTGATCATTTTAATACATTTACTATAGTATGGTAGTCATTGGGTTAGTTTACCCTTAAACTAATAATATAAGTAATGAGTTGATTTGTTATTTAAAGAATAATGCAACGTTAAGATAAAAAAAGGTAAACTAAAAAATATTCAAATAATGCACACATATCTTAACGACAAACTACACAAACTTGAATTTCTTAAAAATAACAATATTTCTTATTTTGCTCGGACATTTCTTTATTTTTTTTAAAGAAAATACTTTGATACATAAGTTGGCGTAAATTAAAGTTTACACAAGCATTTCAATTTTAGGGTTTAGGGTTTATGTTTTGGGGATTTAGGTTGTAGGGTATAGAATTTAAAGTTTATGGTTATGATTTAGAGTTTAGGGTTTAATGTTTAGATTTTACAGTGTTAGAGATAGAGATTTAAGTTTTAGATTTTATAGTTTAATTATGACCATTTTTAATACAACTTTCTTACACTGCTTGTGTATTAAAATATAACAATTTTTAATATATATTTTTAAAAACTTTATGGGGGTGATTTTTAATATTTTTAATAACTTAAAAATTGCGTCTAAAAATCAAACAGTTGGTTTTTCTTTCTTTCTTTCTTTGAATGATCTTTCTAAACGGTTCAAATGATTGGAACTTCCCAGGAATGGAAATCATCTGCCCCCAAAGTATGCCTCTATTTGTGCCCCACTTTAAAATGATGGGTTTAGAGTTTAGGATTTGGAGTTTAAAGTTGGGGCTTAGGGTTAGGGTGTAGGAAATTAGGGGTAAGATGTATTTTTAAGGTTTAGGGTTTGGGGTTTAGGATATGAAAATTAGGGTTACGGGACAAAATTTAATTTTTAAGTATTTTTAGGCAAGGGCATAGAAAGAGGCATAGTTAGGAGGCAGGAGATTTTTACTCCAGTCGGTTGCAAAAATTGACAATTCCTGTGATCAAAGCTACTCTTTGTTTCTTCAAAAAAAAAAAAAAAGCTACTCTTTGCTTGTTCCATTTTTATATGCATTCTCTCCAAGTGGTGCAAGTTTGAACGTCTAAAACTCTCGCTATTAAATGCAAAACCCAACTCATTTGGACTCTGCACCAAAGGATCAAGCTGATAAAATAAAATGATTTTATCATATTCTTTTTTATCTCATTATAATTTTATCATATTTTCTTTTTATGACGTCATCCCACTCTCGACACCATTTAGATGTTGTATAAATAGTTGAAACCAAAAACCCTTCTCTGCATAACCCTTGAAACTGTTGTTTGAAGACATGGCTCTGCTCTCAGACCTTGTTAACCTTAACCTCTCCGACACAACCGACAAGGTTGTTGCTGAGTACATATGGTATCATTTCTTCCCTTTTTTTTTCTCTGAACCAAACATGACTTTTCTGCTATATTTATGTGATGAATTATGGAACACTGCAGGATTGGTGGATCAGGTATGGACCTCAGAAGCAAAGCCAGGGTAAATCTATGACCATTTCGTATCATATCTTTTGTTTTTGGTTAGTATTATTTGTTTATGATTTGTATGGGGACATACAGACTCTTCCTGCACCAGTAAATGATCCTAAAAAGCTGCCGAAATGGAATTATGATGGTTCAAGCACAGGCCAAGCTCTTGGGGAAGACAGTGAAGTCATCTTATAGTATGCTCCCCCATTTCTCATTTTCCATAACTTTGTTTGATTATTCTATATACATGAATGTATGTATGTATGTGTGTATAACAGTATAAGTTTTCACTTCTTTTGGTTTCTGAAAACAGTCCACAAGCAATATTCAAGGATCCATTCAGAAGGGGCAACAACATTCTGGTGATGTGTGATGCCTATACTCCTGCTGGTGAACCAATTCCAACCAATAACAGATATAACGCTGCCAAAATATTTAGCCACCCTCAAGTTCTTGCCCAAGAGCCCTGGTATGGGATAGAGCAAGAGTACACTTTGCTGAAAAAGGACGTGAAATGGCCAATTGGGTGGCCTACTGGTGGTTATCCTGGACCCCAGGTAACCATTTTCATCCTTTACGGCTTGAAGTGGAACTGTGTAAATGACTGGGAATGTTTTTGGGGTTCATAGGGACCTTACTACTGTGGTGTTGGTGCCGACAAGGCCTTTGGTCGCGATATCGTCGACTCCCATTACAAAGCCTGTCTTTATGCTGGTATCAACATTAGTGGCATCAATGGAGAAGTGATGCCTGGACAGGTAAATCACTGCTCACAATTTCTGCAATTTGTCCACAAAGTTACTGAAATTGAAGCTTATTTTACATAGTGGGAATTCCAAGTTGGCCCTGCTGTTGGCATCTCTGCTGCTGATGAACTCTGGGTGGCTCGTTACATTCTAGAGGTAATTTAAATGTTATCGCGGTTAATTACGGTAAATATCAATGATAAAAACTTTAAGTTTGGAATATTTTTGTTGTTGGTCCATGGCAGAGGATAACTGAGATTGCTGGAGTGGTTCTAACATTTGACCCTAAACCAATCCAGGTTCAATTTTTTATTTCGTACGTTTTATGTTCGTTTTACTGTCTATATTCAGTTTTTGACTGTTTCTGTCTAAGTAGGGTGATTGGAATGGGGCAGGCGCGCACACGAACTACAGCATCAAGTCCATGAGAAGAGATGGCGGGTTCGATGTCATCAAAAAGGCCATAGAGAATCTTAAACTGAGGCACAAGGAGCACATCGCGGCCTACGGGGAAGGCAACGACCGGCGTTTGACGGGAAGACACGAAACGGCTGACATTAACACCTTCACATGGGTACGAATCTCTTACACAACCAATCAAAAGCTCGAAACATTCTAGACATGAAAATGAATCAAATTGTTTTATTTTTCCGAATGATTTGGTAGGGAGTGGCGAACCGAGGAGCATCGGTTAGAGTCGGACGAGACACGGAGAAGGAAGGCAAAGGGTATTTCGAGGACAGGAGGCCGGCTTCGAACATGGATCCATATGTTGTCACTTCCATGATTGCCGAGACAACCATCCTATGGAAACCTTAAAGATTGTGGAATGTGGACATGAGCTGAAAGAAGAAAAAAACCCCAACATTTCTTGCTGTCTGCCTATTTAAAGTATTATGGTGGATTCCGGTCCATATTAATTATGCTAAAAACATTGATAAACAGTTTGTTTTCCTACTTAGTTGTGTTAAAGAAATGTACTTGTTATGAGCCTCTTTGTACTCTCGATCTTCGATTTATATTATAAATTAAGTGATTATTGTTAAATTACAATATGATTAATCATAATTATCTTCATTTATCGATCATATTTTTTATCTGTAAATTAAAAGATAAATATCATGATAATTGATTTTATCGACCTATTCAATCTCCAATGATAATCTCTTTAAATTTAAAAAATAATTGGATTAATATGGATCTTAATGCAAATTAATTTCCTTTTAACAATTAAACTGCGGAAATTGATGATTTTTTATGTTATTTTGGCTCAATATGTTTTTATTTTTTATTTCCAAAATTATCAATTTTCGAACATTATCTTGACGTTTGCAGTAAGGGCGAAGGCAAGGAGAGCCTTGAACCCTTATCTTCTAAGCTCTTTTGTATTATCTATATTGTGATGTATAAATAATAGAGTTAACTACTGGAATAGTCACTTATGTTTTCTTCCAGTACAAAGTTGGTCACCGATTTTAAAAAACGATCAGTAAGGTCACTTACGTTTGTTGTCGTTAAACTCTGACGGATTGCTGACCTGGCAACAAAAAATAAGGGTAAATTACTGCAATGGCCATTAAAGTTGATCTCATGTACATTTTTACTCCCTAATTTTAAAAAATAAACATTATAGTCACTAATAAAAATATTTTTTTATAATTTCACCCTTAAATTTTTAAAAATTCAATTTTTAACCTTAAAACTTTATCAATTAGTACAATAATATTATAAATGCTTAGATGAAAAATAGGTGCCCAAAGTATACCCTTTTTAAACTTAGGTGCCCAAATTGCTCCTATATAATAACTAAACTTTCAAATTGCTCCTATTTTTTCACTCTGAATTATTATTATTATTATTATTATTATTATTATTATTATTATAATATGTCATGTCATTTTTTATTATTTTTAAATTAAAAATAATTTTAAAATAAAATTATTTATTATTATTATTAAATTTAAAATATTTTTAAAAATATTAGTTTTTAAAATAATTTAGGTGTCTAAAGTATTTTTTGTAAATATTGGTGTCCAAAGTTTCTATAGGTACAATTTTAGGTGCCCGATTGTTAAATGGGTGTTAAAAAAATGTCAACCAATCGGTGCTTGACACGTGGTATTAATTTTATTTTTAAAATTTTTTAATGGAAAATGCTCAAAATTTTCAAATTATTATAAAATCTCAAAATTTTACAAGCTTCACAAAGCAATCCTTAAATCCCTAAAAATTCCCAAACTTTCGTCGTCGACTGCCGCCGCTTCCGCTGCCAGTTGTCATCGCTGACCGCACTCACTTGGTCGCCAGGCCAAGGCGACAATTTTCCCTAACACGGCGTCGCCGGAAATGCCCAACAGTGTGCAGCCGAACGTCAAACGCGAACGTCGATTTCGTGTTTGACGTTTGGTTGCACCCTGTTGGGCGTTTCTGACGACGCTGTGTTGGGAAAAATGATCGTCTTGGTCTGACGACCAAGTGAGTGCGGTTGACGGTCAGTGACGACAACTGGCGGTGGAAGCGATGACAATCGACGGCGAAAGTTTGGGAATTTTTAGGGATTTAGAGACTGTTTTGTGAAGCATGTCAAAATTTGAGATTTTATAATAATTTGAAAGATCTAAGTATTTTCCATTAAAAATTAATGTCACGTGTTAAGTACCGATTGGTTGACAATTTTTCTAACACTTATTTAACAGCCGGACAACTAAAATTGTAATTATGGTAAATTTGGGCACCTATTTTTTAAAAAAAATACTTTAAACACCTAAATTATTTTAAGAAGTAATGTTTTAAAATATATATTTTAAATTTAATAATAATAAAAATTATTTTATTTTATTTTAAAATTATTTTTAATTTAACAATAATAAAAATGACATGTCATGTTACAATAATATTAAAAACAATCGAGAGTGAAAAAAATAGGAACAATTTGAAAGTTTAGTTATTAAATAGGAGCAATTTGAGCACCTAAATTTAAAAAGGGTATACTTTGGTCACCTATTTTTCATTTAGGCCTTTATAATATTATTATACTAATTGATTGTAAAGTTTTAGGGTTGAAAAATTAATTTTTAAAAATTCAAGGGTGAAATTATAAAGAAACATTTTTATTAGTGACTATAATGTTTATTTTTTAAAATTGGGGAGCAAAAATGTACATGAGATAAAGTTTAATCGCCATTGCTGTAATTTACCCTTATTTTTTCGTTGCCAAATCAGCAATTTGTCAAAGTTTAACGGCAACAAACAGCCGAGTGACCAAAAGTTTACGCCCCGAAAACGTAAGTGACCTTACTGGTCGTTTTTCAAAATCGGTGACCAACTCTGTACTGGGAAAAAACATAAGTGACTATTCCAGTAGTTAACCCTAAATAATATTGGGAAAGGACTTATTCAACTTACTATTAAAAATTTATAATTTTGACTAATTGGTTTAAGTGATAAGTAGTTTGGTATCACTTAAGCAAGTTTCGGACTCGAGGCCTTGTGTATACAGAAAATTTCTGTTGAGAGACTCACCCACACAAGCCAAGTGTACGACACGAATCGATCCGAATTAATCAATACTATAAGCCCTGGAAACCGGAAGGGCAACAAAAAAAATTATAATTTTAAGATAAAAATATGATTGATATTTTATTTTACTTATATTAAGTTTTTATAATATCGAATGTTTATATATTATTATATTAGTATTAAGTTCCCGATTAATTGATGTCACCGATTACTTAAATATCAGTTCAGTCGAAAATTTATTAAAATAATTTTTATTAATTAATAATTAATGTTACTGTAATGACATTTTTGTACTTTAGAAAAAGGATTTATTTCTTGGATGTGTCACTTCTATTTAAATCATATCACATAATTATATTTGTAGAAAAAAACCAATTAGTCGATATATATCACACGTAATTAATGATTGACTTATTTTACAAATGTTAAGTGATTTGGATGAAAATGACATATATATACCCATATAACATGTTTAGGTAGGGGCGAAGTCAGAAATTAAAAGTTAAGAGGTTAAAAATTAAAAGAATAAAGGTATAATTTTTTTAGATTTTTGAAAAAAATCAATTAAACCTCTAACGAATTAAGCTCTTGAACCAAGAAATTAAATCAATTAAGCTATTGAACCAATTTTGATCATTAAATCTCGATAGTCTTTTATCTGTTGGTGCAGTATGTTATGTCACGATGTCTCGACTTGATATTTTTTAAATATTTTATTTAAAATATTCTAAAAAAACGTATACAATATAAAAACATTTTTTTTGAAGAAATCCGTAAATGCAAGATGATAGAACTATAATGTACTATGTGCCAATAATATCTAAATAAAAAATGGTCAAGATTTAATGGTCAAAATGCTTAATTAATTCAATTTCTTGGTTCAAAGAGCTTAATTGAGTTAAAAAAAATTCAGGGGCTTCATTAATTTTTCAAAAAAGTTTAAGGGTTTCTTACACCTAAACCTAAAAAGAACAAAAGACTGAAAAACACCATCAATAGAATTCGATGCACTAATTTCAAGTAAAACAAACTTAATTTTCTGTACACACTTTACCACTAAGACAATACCAATTCTATAATAGTAAAAAAAATAAAATAAATTATAATTTAAAATTTTACGGGGGCCAAATTAAAAAAATGAATAGACCGTATGGGTAGGCCACGAGGTCAGTCCCCTATGTGGCTTTGCCCACGTTTTTAGGATATATACAAATTGGTCACTAAATTGAGTAAATTTTTTTTTTTGAGCAGTAAAAATTTAAAATTGACATTAAAATCATCAAACATTTACAAAATGATCAATGAACTTCATCAAACTGTTACAAAATGGTTATTAAAACCTATCAAACTTTAATGATATTTCTGTAACAATTTGTTGAATTTAATGATGTTTTTGTAATTTTTAAAACTTTAATGGCGAAAAAGATAATTTTTGAGTTATTTGAATATTTGTTTTATAACTTAATTTTTATTTGATTTTTTTTTAAATTTATGAAATTATAATTCGAGTTAAGTCGAGCCAAATTGAATTTTTTTTTGAGTTGAGTACATCCCAAATTTGTAGACTTTTATTCATATAAATTATTTTATCACTTATCTTTATTTATTAAAATATTTTTTAAAAATATAATTTGATGGCAGTTTTGATATTTTGTTTTGATCGATAAGAGTAGAAGCATGTGGTGATGGATCATATGCCTAAAAATGCGAGCCCTCCGTAGAAAGGAAAAATACAAAACCAAAATGGATAAATTTAGGAGATGGTGCCCAAATCCAAAACCCCATCACAATGATTTCTCTTTGTAATTTAATACCAACTTTCTGGTTTTTATTTTTATCAATAATTTACCTTTTTCAATAAATAATTACTTCATATATATATATATATATTTCTCTTTGCTTCATTCACACTAAATAACCGATTGTTGGTATTAATTTTAATTTTTAATCCAATTAATAAAACGAGAAAAGAATGTTATTATTTTTGCTCTGTTAAATAACTAAATTAATCTAATACACTCAAAATTTATATATATTAGTTCAAACAAATTAAATTGATAGGATTAATTTGATAATAAAATTTTATAATATTTAATCTAAATTAATTGATTAATTAAATAACTATGATGATAAAAAGATATAAATAGTATTGCATTTTTCCCGGTGTGGAGAGAAAGATGACATGATAAAAAGACAAAACAAACCGACTTTGTTGATTGGCTTAATTACTAGAATAGAATGATTGGACAAAACTAATAAGGACGAGAATTGCATGTTATACATATAGAGAGAGAGAGAGGGGGGCAAATATTTTTAAAAATAATTTTAGATTTTATATTACGATTTATATTTGAGACTTATGATAAATCATATGAATTATAAATCTAGTCAAAACCGAATTAAGTAGATGTTGCTTTCCGCGTTAGAATAATTTGGTACGTAAAAGATGAGCAATTTTGCAAACATGAGGAGGAATGCAGAATGGAAAGGGTTTGGTACTTTGGTTCCAATCTTTGTGTGTGTGAAAGTTCAAAAGATGGAAGACAAGGCAAGGTGTGAATCCACGCTATCTTATCTCATCTCATCATGTACCAATGCAAGATTTTATATTAAAAAGAGGTGAAAATATTTTTATAATATAAAGTATAAAAAAATTTAAAAAATTCTAAATCCCTCCAATCCATCTCATGTCACTTGGAAGCTTTACGCTAATCCATAGATTGATTGGTTGAATGGGTGAAAGATTCGAGGTTTAGACACCATTTTCACAAATAAGAATTATTCGTCTCTTTTTAGTGTTTCCGTCTATGCTTTAATATTAAAAGATTAAAGTTTAGAGTTTATGATTTAAGATTTAGAGTGTATGATTAGTTTTTAATGTTTAAAGTTTTATATTTAGACTTTAAAAATTAAGATTAGAGTATAAGATTTAATTTTTTAACGTTGAAACAGATAAAAAAGAAGAAGAAGATTTTTGTTGGATTTCCACTTTAACCCCCTAAGTAGCTGTATCCACCCACGTCTGTTCAATTCCTTGTCTTCAAATCATAATAATTAATAACAGTGGCTGCTGTTTGTTTGTTTTCTGTTGCGCACCATCGTCTTGTGGTGGAGTGGATGCCTACTTGTATTTCACTTGCAATTGAAAGGATCAATCTACACATAGAACACTGAATGAACAACTGCTAATGAAGTTTTGATACACTTTAAGATGACTAAAGTTTTGAACTTTTTTTAACCTTTCCGGTTTCCCGTGTTTTGCCCTGATTAATTCGGACTGACCCGCATCACACTTTTAATTTTGATGGGTGAGTTTTTCGACGGGAATTTTCTACATATGCAATACATCGAACTCAAAACATGCCTAAATGATACCAAAATACTTACCACTTGGACCAACCCCGTTACTAAAATTTTAAACCTTTGAACACTGTGTAAATTATGTATGATTTTTAATTAGTTTTGATTCTAATTATAGTTTGAATTGATTTAATTAAAGTTAATTGTACAACATGTTTTCAAACTAAACCCTCATTTTAACTTGGGATAAACTACATAAATGATCCATAAACTTATAAGACTCTTTTATTTTGGTCACCAAAATTTTAAAATTTGTGCTATAGTCACCGAACTTTTAATTCATTTTTGATATAGCCCTTTCCCGTTAAAAGTTGCTGATGTGACACACTAGTTTTCATTTTTCCTAAATAAAATAATATATTTTTAATCCATTAAGCCACCAACAAATCAAAATATACACAGAAACCCAGGATTTAATACACTCAATACTTAAAAATTAAAGAACAATCAATTAGAAGGGGAAAATAGAATTCTTTAAGTGAAAGAAGACCGCTTTAACATCTAAAATATGTGGGAAAAGGCTAAATTGAGTGAAAATTTAAAACCTTTGGATTTCTTGGAGGAAAACAGAAGCAATAACAATGACAACTAAAACAACTACGGCTACACCAATAAGAATCTGAACATCCATTGATTGCAAGAACTCAAAAATCCATGATCTTAGAATCAATCACCCAAAATTCTACACATTCAAATAGGAAGACCCCAACTTTATAATTAATGGGTATGAATTTATTCCCTGATTTAACTTTGGCAATGGTGCCTTTCTTTGGTTTGGCTATTGGCATAAGAGAAACTGCTAAATAAAAATTAATAGAGCTTAGTTGTTAAAGAAGTTAAAGAAACGGTTAAGTGTTTTAGTTAATATTATATAAGTAATGTTTTATATTGTAAAAACCACTTTTTACTTCAATAATAATAAACTTTCCCGATTCTCTCTCTCTCTCTCTCTCATGTTCTCCCACGCGTCCTCAATTCCAAAATCAAGAAATTCTAAGGTTTCAACATGGTATCAGTTGATTCCTCGTCCGTCGATCGTTCTTTCTTTACCGACGGCCGCTCCTTCCGCAACGACAATCCCTCCGGGAAGTATTATATTCATCCCAACGAAAACCCAGCTTTAGTTCTCACTTCTTCTCTGCTTGATGGAGCAAATTATCACAGTTGGGCTCGGAGTATGAAGATGTCTCTCATCTCCAAAAATAAATGGAGTTTTGTTGATGGTTCCATTGAAGAACCCGAGAAAGATTCGCCCAAGTACAAAGTTTGGCTAAAGTGCAACAATCTTGTACTTTCCTGGTTGCAACGTGCCCTAACACCGGAGATTGCTCAGAGTGTTTTGTGGTTCGACATTGCTTACAATTTGTGGACAGATCTATTCGATCGATTCAACCAGGGAGATCTGGTACGCATTTCAGATTTACTTTAAGAATTTTATTCTTGTCAGTAAGGTAATGCTTTTGTCATAGCATATTATACGCAATTGAAAGTTCTTTGGGACAGAATTTGTAATTTTAGACCACTGAAATCTTGTAGTTGTTCTGCTATAAAATATCGTAATCAAGATTTTTTGATTCGGTTTCTTCGTGGGTTGAATGAAAACTTTTCTGTGCCTAAGTCTCAATTGTTGGTGATGAAACCCACTCCTTCAGTTAGTGATGCTTTTGCCGTAGTGATTCAACATGGGAGGTCTCTTATGTCTGTTATTGTGCCTAAATCAAATATTTTGTTAACATATAGAGTTTCTGGGAAAGTTTTTAAAAATGCTAAGTCTGATAATAGAAATGTCAGTCGAAAATTTAGTAATTCGAATTTTGCCAAAAGGCCTTTGTGTGTCTTTTGTGGTCTGTATGGCCATACAGTTGAAAAGTGCTATAGAAAGCACGAATTTCCATCAAGATATAAGAATCGTAATCAACCTAGGGTGAATCAAGTAGGAAATTTAGGATTGCCCTTTAAGGGATCCTTTGATACTAACAAGAATGCCCAAGAATATGGTTCCTACGTTGTCTTTACTAAGCAACAATATGATAATTTACTGAGCATGTTGCAAGAGAAAAATATCTCGGTTCAGAATCCTCCTGGTATTCAGAACTCTACTGGTAATATTGATTCAAAGGTTAATGCACTTTCCTCTGCTTTTGATGTTTCTGCTGTTGATGGAGGTAATAATATTGGTAATAATTTCTCTGTTTGTTGTTCAAATTATACTTCTAATTCTAATGTGTCATGTATATTAGACTCTGGAGCAACATGTCACATTTGTAATGATCTAAATCTTTTTAATTCTTATTATTTAGTAACAGATAAGTTCATTAGGCTGCCTAATAATTCCTTAGTTAGGGTGAGTCATGTGGTCGTTGTTAAGCTAAATGAATTTTTGGTTTTAAACAATGTTTTTTACATTTCTGGTTTTGCATTTAATATCGTTTCTGTATCTCAACTGATTAGAAGTTCTATTATTTGTTTGTTTTCTTTTGATTTTTGTTCTATCCAGGACATGTCCACTTGGAGGATGATTGGTTTAGCTAAAAATGTTAGTGGTCTGTATCAACTTGTTACTTCTGCCTCAAGTAATCATGTTTCGAATTGTATTTCAGCACCTTCTGCTTCAAGTAATTATGTTTCTTCATCTACTATTTGTATTTCTTCTAATGAATCCTTTAGACTTTGGCATTCTAGGTTAGGCCACCTTCTATAATAAGAATGAAGTGTTTTGCTGATATAAATAAAGATATTTCTTCTTTTCCTAATGCTTTTGAATGTGATATTTTTCACTTAGCTAAACAGAAGTGTTTACCCTTTCCTATTAGTAATACTATCTCTGAATCTATTTTTGATTTAATTCATGTTGATGTGTGGGGCCCTTTCTCGGTTAAGAGTATCTATGGTCACATTTATTTCTTAACAATTATAGATGACAAGAGTAGATATGTTTGAATTTATCCAATGAAAATTAAATATGAAGTTAGGAATATACTCATTAGTTTTTATCATTTTGTAGAAACACAATTTTCAAAGAAAATAAAATGTGTTCGGTCTGATAATGCAAAGGAGTTTGAGCTCACTGATTTTTTCAATTCTAAGGGAATTGTGCATCAAAATTCATGCACATATACTCCACAACAAAATAGTGTTGTGGAGAGAAAGCATCATCATCTTTTGTCAGTTGCTCGAACATTAAGAATACAATCTGATTTACCTTTATTTTTCTGGATTGATTGTGTTATTCATGTTGTATAATAAATATCACACCCACCCTAATTTTACATAATAAAACTCCTCATGAGATTTTATATAATACACCTCCTAAATTAGGTCATTTAAAGTTTTTTTGGACGCACTGCTTTTGCTTCAGTATTGCCTAAGCCTAGAACCAAAATGGATCCAAGAGCTTTTAAATGTGTTTTCATAGGTTTTCCTAAACACATAAAAGGTTATAAACTCTATGATGTTAATACCAAGTCTGTTTTTATATCTAGAGATGTTATTTTTTTAGAATATGATTTTCCTTTTAAATCCACTAAGACTGTCACTAAAATTATTCTTCCCACTTATGATAATGATGTTTCTGCTGATGAAGTGTTCATGGATGACACTTATTTTGAAATTCTTCCAGAAAATTCTGTTTCCCACTCTATTCAGAATATTTCTGTTAACTCTGAACCTGTTCAAACTGCTAAGCATTCTAAATTAGTTAACCAAGTTCCAGATTCTCAACAAGTTCAACAACCTGTTCATTCTCAATTAGTTCAGCAGCCAATTTCATCTGTTTCAAGACTACGCAGGGCTGCTTGTCTACCTTCTAAGTTTAGGGATTATGAGGTTATTATTCCAGGATCTAGAACATCACCACATAACATTAATAATGTTTTTTGCTATGATGGTTTATATAATATTCATAATGCATATGTTAATAACATTTATATTCTTGATGAACCCAACTCTTATAGTCAAACCATAAAACATGAGTGTTGGAAAAATACAATGGCTGATGAAATTAAAGCTTTGAAAGTTAATAAAACGTGGGAACTTGTCCCTCTCCCTCCAGGAAAGAAAACAATAGGTTGTAAATGGATTTTTAAAATCAAATTGAAGTCTGATGGCACTTTAGAGAGATATAAAGCTCGACTTGTAGCAAAAGGCTACACACAACAATCTGGGGTAGATTTTTTTAGATACTTTTAGTCCAGTTGCTTGAATAATAACTATTAGGACATTACTTGCTGTTGCATCTTCTAAAAAATGGTTTCTGCATCAATTAAACATTAATAATGCATTCTTGCACGGTTTTCTGGGTGAGGAAGTCTATATGGACTTACATCTTGGTTTTAAACCTGATAAATCTGGTCTTGTTTGCAAATTAACAAAGAGCCTATATGGTCTTAAGCAAGCCAGTAGGCAGTGAAATGAGAGGCTAACCTCAGAACTGATTCAACAAGGTTTTAAGCAAGCTTCTGCAGATACTTCCCTTTTTGTAAAAGGATCAGGTAATACTTTTATTGCCCTTGCAGTTTATGTTGATGACATAGTCTTAGCTAGTCTCAATGAGCATGAAATAGCTTCTATTAAGGATTATTTGCATGCTTGATTTAAGATTAAAGATTTAGGACAATTAAAGTATTTTCTGGGTCTTGAAGTAGCTCGGTCTGAAAAGGGTATTAATTTGTGCCAAAGGAAGTACACTCTAGACTTACTCGAAGAAACTGATTTTTTTAAATTCAAAACCTGTTTCAACTCCTTTACTTTCCAAGACTAAATTTTCTAAACATGAAGGAATTCCCTTATCGGACATTATCTCTTATAGAAGGTTAATAGGGAAATTATTGTATTTGACAAACACGAGACCTGATATTTGTTTTGCTGTCCATCAACTTTCTCAATTTATTTCAGCCCCTACTGATATTCACATGCAAGCTGCCCATAGAATTCTTCGATATCTTAAGGGCACCCATGGCCAAGGGATTTTCTTTCCTACCAATAATTCTATAAAAATTAATGCATTTTGTGACTCTGATTAGGCTTCCTGCCCTGATCCAAGAAAGTCAGTTACTGGCTTTTGTGGTTTCCTTAGTTCGGCTCTTGTATCTTGGCGCTCAAAGAAACATCAAACAATCTCCCGTTCATCAAGTGAGGCTGAATACAGAGCACTAGCATCCGTCTCTTGCGAGATCCAATGGCTGAGCCATTTGCTTTATGATTTACAGCTTGATGTTATTACCCCTGCAAATCTTTATTGTGATAATATGTCTGCTATTCGCATTACAGAAAACCCGGTCCAACATGAACGGACCAAACATATCGAGATTGACTGTCATCTCATTCGTGAAAAGCTTCATCAAGGGTTGATCACTCTACTTCCTGTTTCAACACATCATCAATTGGCAGACTGCTTCACAAAGGCCTTGCGACCTTCTCCTTTCAATCATGCTATATCCAAGTTGGGCATACATGATATATATGCTCCAACTTGAGGGGGGCTAATAGAGCTTAGTTGTTAAATAAGTTAAAGAAACGGTTAAGTGTTCTAGTTAATATTATATAAGTAATGCTTTATATTGTAAAAAACACTTTTTACTTCAATAAAAATAAACTTTCCCGATTCTCTTTCTCTCTCTCTCGCGTTCTCTCACGCGTCCCCAATTCCAAAATCAAGAAACCCTAAGGTTTCAACAAAAATATTGTGGAGAGTTGATGGACGCTCTTGAGACTTTATGGGTTTAACCCTTTAAAATTTTACCCAAATTGATGAAAATGGATTTAAAATATATTATTTTATTCAGAAAAATAAAAACTAACGTGCCATGTCAACAACTTCTAATGAAAGGTAACGAGATGGACCATGCTAAAAATGAACTAAAAATCATGTGATTATAACACAAGTTCTTTTTTGAACTAAAGTTGACATATCATTCAAACGGAAACAAACGTACAAAACAAAGAACAAAGAAACAAGGGATAGGGGAGAAGACAATACACATGAACAAACAAGGAAACATGAAACACAAACAGAACATCAACAAAAGGAAAGAACAGAACATAAAGCATGAACAGATAACGGACAACACAAGCAGAAAAAAACACAATAGAGAATGGAAACAATAAACGCCCCAACACAGAGGGAAAAGCTAGATCCGACGAGAGAGAGAACGGGGACACTAAGCCAGCTACCAATCTTGAATCTACATGAACTCTTCTGGGGGGCGCAGAAGGATGAAATCGTTGTGGGAGATGCATCAAGAAATCCTACCGAATATTAAGGATAAGGATAAGATGAGATAACTTTTATCTCATTCAAATTCATGAGATAACTTTTAGTCAAATCTCATTCAAATCCATTCCTATCTTTTCTTATCTCTATCTCAATCTTATCTTGTATTTAAATATTTGATTTGTATTTATCCTTGTATATCCTTTTGTAAGCTTATATATAGGTCAATTGTAAACATTATCAATTATCAAATATACAAATCTTTTACATTGTATTCAAAGCCAAATAAAATCTCTCTACTCATTTTCCTCCACTCTTTTCCGCTCTTGTTTAAATCAGATCTCCTTTCATGGCTCCGTCTTCTACTTCCATGATCTTGTATATCTTAGTGCATCGACCAACTTCCCAATCAAACTTACGTCTACCAACTTCCCGTTTGACATCGCCAAGTGGAGGCCACTCTCATTGGTTTTAGGCTACTCGATTATATTGATGGTTCACAACCTTTCTCATCTAAGTTTACCGATGCTGAGACAACAATTCCTAATCTTGAATATCTACGATGGTATCGTTAAGATCAAATTTTTATATGTGCTCTTCTTGGCAGTTGTGACGATCAAGTTCAACCACTTATTTCATCCGCTATCACCGCCAAAGTTTTATGGGATACTCTAGTTGCAAGTTATGCTCGAGCATCTCCCGGTCACACCCTTGCTCTCAAGTTCAAGTTGGCTCGCAATCCGCGTGGTTCCAGGTCTATCTCCGACTACATGAAAGACATGCAGAATATTACCTCTTATCTTGCCTTGTCAAAATGTCGTGTCTCCAATGCAGATATCTTAATTTCTATTGTCAATCATTTGGGTGATGATTATCATCCAATTGTTGTTGCCCTTTGTGTACGTAACACACCGACATCCATGCTTGAGTTGTCTATGATCTTAACTGATCATGAGAGACTCCTACAAGAATCTGACCAAGCTACATCTCTTGCCACGACATATTCTGCGCAGCGGGCTAATTCTAATCATGGTTATTTCACCAACCGTTATCGAGAGAAGGGTGGTCGCTCTGGCCATTCGTTTTCTGGTGGAGGTCGTAATCTTATTCCTTAATCTAGTCATTCTAGACGACAAGATATTGTGTGCAAGTTCTATAATTTGTCAGAGCATGTTGTTCGAGATTGTCGTAAGCTTGTTTGGTTGTAACGCCCCGATTTTAGGCTTAGGAGTTAGCCGAGTTCGGCTAAGCGGTTCAGGTGAACCGATTCGCGCAGGTTAGACTAGTTTCGGGAATAATTTGAAATAAATAGTTTTTGAGGGAGGTAAAATATGGAAAGATATTCTAAAAATTCTAAAATAATGTTTTGAAGGTTGTGGAGAGTTCAATTTGATAAAATTGGACTGATTTAATTAGTATTTTTAAAACGATGACTAAATCATAAAAATTGCAATATACGTTTTAATGGCTAAATTAAAAAGAGTCAAGACATAGAATCTTTAGGGAGCTATTACACCAAGGTGTTATTAGTCTTTTCCCTTGTTTTGGTATTTTTAGAAGATTTAATTAATTTATTTATTAAAAGAGTTTTAATAAAAAAGATTTTAAAAGGCTAAAATATTTTCTTACTTAACTTCTTTTCTACCAACTTTTCCATCAGCCAAATTATTTTCTCATCACTAAAATCTCAGGAGATTTATTTCTTTTCACCCACTTTTGATTTCTAAATGGTTCCCATGTATTTCTACATCAACTAGCTTTGAATTTCTTGGAGGTTTTCATCTAAACCATTGACCCTGTTTGACAATTAGCGGATAGCTGATAGTAGATAGCGGATTACATTAGCTGATAGCTGATAGCTGATTCTATTATCTGGTTTGACTAGCGGATTGTATTAGATGATTGTATAAAAGTGTTTGGTAAAATTAACTGATAGCTGTTAGATTATTTAAACAAGCAAAATAACATATAAGAACATGATTATATCCAATACTTGTTTGAATAGTTTATTAGTTATCAATATTTTGTATCTAATTATTATTAATTAGATCTATAAAATTATTTTTAATATAACTTTTCTAAACATATTCAAATGATTTATATATTAATTTATTATCTATATAATTATTTTAATATAATTTAGTTAATTAATAAATTTAAATACACATATAAATATGTGACAATAAAAAAGTAATTAGGATTAACTTATAAATAGGGTGAGAAAATATTTAATTTAGGTTATTTTGTGATTTTTGGTAACTGGTAAGGGTAAAAGAGTCTTTACAACTTTAATATCAAACCTCTAATCTCAAAAAACTCATATTATGAGCTTTTTCAAAATTAGCGGTTTCACCACAATCCGCTCTTTCAATCCGCTGTTTACCAAACAACAATATTAGCGGATTTGACTGGTCAAACCTCTAATTATGTCTCAAACCTCTAATTTTTGCCCAAACCTCTATTTACCAAGCAAGCCTATTGTCAATCAAGGGAAAAATTTGTGTTAGAGGTTATATTTCTTTTCTCCTCTAATCAAAGGTTCTTTATTAAAATTTCCAAGTATTTGATTCTTTTGTTTTAGTTTTTAACTTGATTTGATGATTACTTGGTAACATCTTGATTTAATTGAGTTTTATTTTGGGAATTAATTTAATTGTTTAATTTTAAATTTAGGTTCTTGGTTGGAGTAATTGGCTAAATATTTAATTGAATTATTAGATTAATTATTAGATGCAACATATATGTTCGATTAAATGTTTGAAAAAAATAAGTGGGTGTGTTCGAAGCAGGGGCTACTGCCCTGCTCTTCGAAGTGTGGTTGCGCTGGGCAATGCTGGGTGCTCAATTTGAGCACGTGGGATTGTTAGGCTTTAGGGTGCTGTGCGGTGCACGTGGAAATTGCCGTGCGTGTGTTAGAAAAAAAAAAGAAAGGAGATTGAAAGGGGAAATTGGAGCAGGACCACTTACGTAGTGAAAAAAAAAGAGAAATGGATTTTTGATTTGGTTCGAATATTTGTGATGGGTTGCTATAATAAATTGGTTATTTTGATGGGGTCCAATTTATATTGATCATTATATTTTCTTATGGAAGTTGACGAGTGTTCAGACGTTGTTCGGTAGGCGAGGTGATATCAAGTTGGTGAGTGGAAATAATTTTAAAAGCTTTTTAAATGTTTGAAAGCAAGGTTTGGAGGTTCAGATTAAGCTTGAAATGCTAATCTAAGCTCAGAAGTAAGTACGGAAGAATTTGCTCTCGATTTTTGGTTTTCATTGTTTTATTAAATTCATGCTCATGCTTTAAATATAGAATCGTTTTACCTACTGTTATATGCATATTTTGGAAGTAAGAAATATTGCATAGGTTTATCTTTTGATTATACATGTGTTTAGAAAGTGGTATGCAACATGTTTGAGAAAATGCCTAAATACATGGTTTAATGTATTTAAGATACTTTGATAGAAATTGGTTTGAATAATGCATATGAAAAACAGTGAGGTAACATGGTTTGAAACTATATATTGGCAAATGATGAGATTTAATTATTGTTGGATATAATTGGTCGACCAATAGGATGAGATGTGCACTATAAACTTACAAAATTCGCGTGTGAGACAAATTCTTCGGTTACACAATAGGGGTAGATTCTATTGTGTTGCGAGTGATAGGGGTAGATTCTATCACCAACGGGCAATGGAGGTAGTGCCATCCCGACCGAAGTGAGATTATGGTGAAGGTATATTTCACCATGGGACTTGATGAGGGTAGATTCTATCAAGGTGTCCGCATATCCGAACATGTATAGATAAGGGTAGATTCTATCCAAAGATGGGATAGATTCCATCTGGTCACTTGTAAAGCCAATATATGAGAATTACATGTATCATGCTTTTTAAATGTTTTCTATAATGTGATTTATACATAAAATGTTTTGGTTTAAGCTTTGCTTAAGTTGTTCAAGCATGAAAGGCTTAAATGAGATTTGCATTATGGATAATGCATGATATTTATGATACATGGTTTAAATGAGATTATTGAACTTGCTTTTAGATGAGATTTAAAACATGAGATTTGAGCATGATGTTTTGAGTAATGATTTACTTGAGAAATGATTTTAAAATATATTGTTGTTGGTTTTTAATCGAGCGACCCTCACTAGGCTTAATGCTTACGCTCTCTTTTTTCAACAATGCAGAGAAATAGTTATTTGGTGGCAGCAAGGAAGCAAGAGAGGATTTCAAGGGCGTTTCATAGCTCAAGTATGGTTTTACATTTACTAATTAGTAATAAGTGGCAATGAGAGGGTGTCTATATGTTTTGGGAGGTTGTGTATTGAAACTCCCTGATTTGTGGCAAGTTTATATTACTTATTTAGATTTTTAAATGGCCTTTATTTGTTAGGAATTGGTTTGGATTGCATTTCGATCTTTATGTGGTTATTTTCTTAGGAAGCATGCTTGTAGATTGTCATTTATGGTTACATTTATGTTGAATGCTTGGTTTGGTATTTAACACCTTTGGAACTATGTTAAAATGATTTCGAATGATTACTAGTATGATAGAAGCATGTTAGAATGGTCGAGCTTATGTTAGAAGCATATTAGAATGTTTTTGTTAGTTATTTGTTATCTGCAAGTTTGTTGATGTTACATTTTGATCCCCGAATGTTAAGAGTGCAATTAGTTGAGTTTGGAGTGTTGTTTTATGTTGGTCTTTGACATGCAAGCTTGAAATACAACTAATTAAGGATCGATAATCTTAATTTAGCCCAACTCCTCAAATTTATCTAATTTTACAAAATGGTCCCTAAAGTGTGCTTAGAATTAATCGAATGTTCAATTGACCTCGTTCGAGTTGTAACTTTATCCGCTATGAGCATGATCACCTTAGGATTCGTTAAGAGCATCTAGATAAGATAAAAGAAAAAAAAATTAGGGTTGTTTATTGAGGTAAATCTTCACCGGTTTACTTCAATACTCCTCGTGTAACTCGCTCGAGTCGTTAAAACGATTAGACCGGGTCAAGGGGGTTACATAGATTCCTTCACAACAACAACTTTTATCAGCAACCACCGTTTGATTCACGTATTGTTAACACTGCTACTGATTTTTCATCATCTGATCCGGCTTCTTGGATGTTTGATAGTGGTGCCTCGCATCACACCACAATGACCATTGCGTCTCTTCAGGATATCTCCTTTTATGATGGTCCTGATACAGTTCATCTGGGTAATGTTAACTCTCTACCTATATCTCATATTGGTCGATGCACTGTTCCTATGGCTACCAAGCCCCTTTCTCTCACAAACGTCTTATGTGTTCCTAAGTTAAATACAAATTTGGTGTCGGTTTCTAAATTATGTCAGACTAATCATATGTCTGTTGAATTCTTTGACTCTTATTTTCTTGTTACGTATCGACCCACGAGAATTCCCCTTCTTCGAGGAAATAAAATTGGTGGTGTTTACTATGCTTCGTGATCCTTTTATCCCCAAGTCAACTCAGTCAATTGCTTGTCCGTGCATCAACTGTATCACAAGTTTGGCCATTCATCCGATAAAGTCTTATCCTCTATATTACGCACTTGTAATATATCTTATGACCCAACTAGTTTGATGAACTATCATTGTACTTCAGATCTTATTAATAAGAGTCATAAACTACCATTTGGTTAAAATACTATGTCAAGCTCTCGTCCTCTTGAATTGCTTTACTCTAATGTTTGGAGCACTAAGCATGTGTCTTATGATGGATATTCATACTATGTAGTGTTTGTTGATCATTTTACCAAGTATATCTGGTTATACCCGATGAAGAAGAAATCTGATGTTGCGGCAATATTTTCTCAGTTTAAAAGGCTTGTTGAAAGCTTTTTTCATTAGACCATTGTGTCTCTATTTTTTTTATAATGGAGGTGAGTTTGTTAAGCTCTTGCCATTTTGAATTTGGGCGGTATTTCCCACTTTACTTCACTGCCTCACACTCCAGAACACAATGGGACTGCTGAACAGAGACATCGTCACATAGTGGAGACTGGACTCTCTCTACTTTACTTTGCATCTCTCCCAACAGAGTATTGGCCTCATGCTTTTAATGCAACTATTTATCTTATTAATCGGATGCCGACACCGATACTAGGTAATGTATCGCCTTATCTTTTCCTTCATCAACAAGCACCGAATTATGACAAGCTTCAACCATTCTTATGCTTGTGCTCTCCTTGGCTGAGACCATACACAACACATAAACTTGAGCCACAGTCCGCTGAATGTGTTTTCCTTGGATACTCTATGACGCAGTCTGCTTATAAATGCATGAAGCCGACCACTAACAGAATCTATGTCTCTCGTCATGTTCGGTTTGTTCCTCACATCTTCCCTTTTGCTACACGACGTGTCCTTCCTATGCCACAGTAATAAGATGCTTCATTTTCTATCATGCCACGACAACCTAATGTTTCTTTTCCTACTATCCCACGACAATCTGATGCTTCACTGCCTCCTATGCCACGACAACCTGATGTTTTATTGTCTAATATGCGACGACAACCTAATGATTCTATTGCCACACCGGTTCCATTGGGTACTGCCATGACAACATGATGATTCTATTGACACACCAGTTCCCTTGGCTGATCTGCCACGACAAGATGTTGCCCCTGACTTGCCACAATAAGCTGTCTCCCTTGACTTTTCACAACATGGCCCTCCGCAACAGCAGATTCGTCGGCCAAATCTGAGGTACTTTGGTCCTTTATTTGTTAATACTACTACATGTCATCCTTTGCCTTCCAATATAGAGCCAACGATTGTTACTCAAGCTCTCAAAGATTCACTATGGAGACAAGCCATAGATGATGAGTTTAATGCCTTGCTACGCAATCAAACATGGGATCTTGTTCTACGGTCTACACAATATGTCGTAGAGTGCAAATGGATATTTTGTTGTGAAACGGCATGTTGATGGCTCTGTTGATCGATACAAGGCTCGACTAGTAGCGAAAGGGTATTCTCAAGAAGCTGGTCGTGACTGCTTTGAGACTTTTAGTCCTGTGATGAAACTTGTTACGGTGCGTATTATTTTCACTCTTGCCCTCCATCATGCATGCCCCATCAAGCAACTTGACATTAATAACGCCTTCTTAAATGGCACATTACATGAGGAAGTCCATCTAGAACAACATCTGGGGTATGTTGATTCTACTCACCCATCTTATATTTTTCGGTTGCGTAAAGCCTTGTATGGACTCAAGCAAGCCTTGAGGGCATGATATGTTGAACTCTCTCAATTTCTCATTCACTTTGGTTTTACGAAATCAAAGGTTGATGCCTCTCTCTTCATCTATAATGCAAAGAGAGCTTTTATTCTTTCTAGTCTATGTGGATGATATTGTTCTTACTGGTAATAACATTGATTTTATTGCTCATTTCACCAACATATTATCTACGAAGTTTGCTTTGAAGGATATGGGCTTGCACATCCATTTTCTTGGCATTGAGGCTATTTCTACTCCTACTGGGTTATTTTTATCTCAGGCGCAATATATCTCTGACATCTTGGCTCAGTTTCAGATGGAAAATGCCAAGGCAATTTCCACACCTATGTCCTCTTCTAACAAGCTACCTCGGTCGAAGCCATCCACGACACTTGATATTTCTGGTTATCGTCGATTACTTGGTCTCTTTCAGTATCTCACACTTACTCGTCTGAATATTTCTTTTGTCATGAATCGCCTGTCTCAATACATGCATAGTCCTTCACTTGCACATTGGACAGTAGCTAAGTGCATCCTGCGTTATCTCAAAGGAACATTATGCCATGACATTATTTTTCCTTCAACATCTTCCCTTCATCTCACCACCTTTGCCGATGCGGATTGAGGAGGATCCTCTACGGACGGTCGATCCACCATTGTATATGCTATTTATCTTGGATTTAATCTTATTTCTTGGAAGTCAGCTCGTCAGAAAACTGTTTCTCGTTCCTCCACAGAAGCTGAATATCGTGCCGTGGCAAATGAAACTACTGAAGTGCTTTGGGTCCAACATCTTCTTCAAGAAATTGTCATGGCATTACCAAAACCACCATCTCTCTTTTGCGACAATCATAGTGCCACGTATGTTTGCAAGACTCCAGTTTTTCATTCTCGTATGAAGCATCTTGCCCATGATTTTTTTTGTTCGTGACTTAGTTGCTGCGGGTTCCCTACTTGTTCAACACATTCCTTACAAAGCTCAAATTATGGACACGCTCACTAAACCGCTTGGTTGTAATCTCTTCATCCATTTTCAGTCAAAGATTGGAGTCTCTGATGGATCCTCTATCTTGCGGGGGCGTATTAAGGATAAAGATAAGATGAGATAAATTTTATCTCATTCAAATCAATGAGATAACTTTTAGCCAAATCTCATTCAAATCCTATCATATCCTATCTCTATCTCAATCTTATCTTGTATTTAAATATTTGATTTGCATTTAATATTTGATTTGTATTTATCCTTGTATATCCATTTGTAAGCCTATATATAGGTCAATTGTAAACATTATCAATTATCAAATATACAAATCATTTACACCGAACATCGCATCTTGATGAGAAACTTATCGATGTCATAGAGGAGGGCGGAAAAGGAGGCAACGACAAGTCAATCGTCGGAGAAGAAAGCAAGAGACATGGCTACCAACGGAGAAGCCTAGTAGAACTAGAGGCAAGACACTAAACCCATATATCGTCTACGATCCACTTCCCCACACAAAAATAAGGGCCTGACTAGAGCCCTGGATACTCAAGGAAGAGACTCCACAACGATGTGACCAAGGTATGGGCAGAGCACCACAAGCTGGACGAGAGAGAAAAGTAAAAAAAAGAAGAATAGAAAAAAGAAAAGAAATGGGATGAAAAAGAAAGAAACGGTGGAGTGGCTACCGCTTTAAGGCCAAAGCGACGCCACCCAAAGCCAATGCAGATCTAGGGTTTCTTTGGGTTTGGTTAAACAAAACCCCGTCACTGGAAGTTAAAAGAGCTTACATGATTATAACACAAGGTCTAAAAGTTCAGTGATCAAAATGAAAGCGCACTAAAAGTTCAGTGACAATTTATGTAGTTTACCCATTAAATTGGTTCCCAAATTTTTTTAACCTTCCAAACTCATTTTCAAACTATGACCCTTATTCTATATGAGTTCTTCAACTTTTGAACGTTCTAATTATATCCTCAAAATACGATTCTCATTCTAACTGATCCTTGAAGTTTTGAATGTTCTAATTTCCTTTCCAATTATCAATATATGCTAATCATATCTCGTGTTAATAAAACCTTTCTATCTAAAAATTGATGTGTATTATGTAATAATATGATGTGACATAAAAGATAATCTAAGGATAAAATTGAAATGTTCAAAATTTTGGGGGTCAATCTAGAATGAAAGACATAGTTTGGGGATGAAATTGAAATATTCAAGAGTTTGGGTACAAATTTGGAATATAAGCATAATTAGGGATGAAATTAAATATTTAAATTTTAGGGATCAATTTAAAATCTGAATAATAATTTTGGGGATTGTGGTGCAATTAACTATTTAATTACTTAGTTAAAATTATAGTTTGAATTAAATTATAATATAATATATCCGTTCATTAAGTTAGTAAAATTAGATTAAAATTTTACATGTAATAATTATATTGAAATATATTAGACGTATGATTCAATTTTTAAATAAACAAATTTGAAACTACAAAATAAATTATTGCGGTAAACTTATTCAAAATTATGAAATTTAGGGAAAGAACTAAAATTGCCACAAAAACGAGAACCGAAAATATACGATTGTGTTAAAATATTTATGAATTATTAACGTGTGAAAAAATGCTATAATATTTTACAAAAGGCACAATACCAAAAAAATGCCCTTAACATATGATTGAATAATTATTTTTGGCCCATATTTTTTTGAATCAATTTAACCCTTAATGTTTTATTTTAGGTTAAATAGTTCCTTTGCGGATGAAAAATGTTAGTCAGCTGACAATAAATAACTTGAAATGACGTGATAAACTTACATGGCAGTGCACACCGCAATAGCATTATCGTATAGAGAAATATGCCGACTTTACATAATTACACATCAATCAAAAAATATTTTTATAAAATTATATAAAATATTTTTTCTTCTGATGCGTCATTATGTCAAGCCATTTCAAGTTGTTTATCATCAGTTGACTAACAATTTTCATCCGCAGAGGGGACATTTTGACTCAAAATAAAACATTGAGAGTTAAATTGGTTAAAAAAGAATATAGGCCAAAATAACTATTTAGTCAATCGTTAGAGACATTTTTTTTTGTCTTTATGCCTTTACAAAAATATAAAATCTAATTCTTAAATTGAATCAATACAATAAACTATATAAAAATATGATATAAATAAATATATGTGATTAACATATAATTTCTTTAAAGTAAAACACAATTATAAATTTGTTAACACTACATGACATAAAAGTAACAATTAATATGATAAAGGGAAAATATTATATAGAATGAAGGTGGAAAATATGTTTTTCACACGTAACTAGTTTTTAAGGTTTAGAGGTTAGGGTTTAGAATTTAGTGTAAAAGTTTTACCGATTGTGGTTATGTTTTAAGGTAATGAAGAAGTTTCATTTTGCCCCTCCAAAAACATTTTTATAAAATTTCAGTTTAATCCTCTTGAAATTATATGATTATTAGTTTAAAAAATATAAAATTATATTTGATCTTTCAAAAATTTAATTAATCAATCAAGAGTAAGAATTTAAAGGGTCACTTTAAAGTTGAGGTTGGGAATGAGAGCTTGGTCAATTTTTGGTCGGACAAATGGATTTCGGATAGGCCATTAAAGGAGCTCTTTCCCAAAATTTACACACTGGCCGAAAACAAAGAAGGGCAGATATCTGATTTTGGTGAAAGATTACAATCTCGGTGGACCTGGCAAGTGCAACTAAGGCGTAATTGCTTTGATTGGGAGATTCCCTAGTGAAACGGTACATATTAGGCAATTTTGAATCAATAACCTCTTTTAAAAAATATTAGGGAAAATGGCTCCCAAAAAATAATATTTAGCAAAATGACCTCAAGCTTGCCACGTCGGTGAACCTCGCGTTATGTAGGAAGCGAGGTCTAATATCGCGTTCTGCATAACGCGATTTCAGTCTACCTGGCCTTGTTGTTTGTGTTAACGATTTTACAAAACCTCGCGTTCTAGAGAACGCGAGGTCCACGAGAATTTGAAAGGGCGGCTGAATATATCGCACAGACCTCGCGTTCTGCAGGACGCGAGTTCTGTGCAACTCTGGGCTGAAGAACTAGGGAAAACAAGTGTGGGTAGGCCTGTTCGAGCACAATTTCGGGCGTGTAAATCGTATATTTTTAACGAACATCGAGTTTGGGGTCTTAGTACTGGAAATTCTCTATCGTATGACGCCAATACGGTTAATTTCCGTCCATTCTACATTGGTTTAAAATGGCTTCCAAAACCCTATGCTATCATCCTTTTTTGAATGAAGTTGCCTTTGAACAAATGTCGATAGGCATGTTCGAGCAGAAATTCATACGTATAAATTGTAAATTTTTAGCTAACATCGAGTTTGGGGTCGTAGTACTGGAAATTCTCTATCGTATGACACCGACACGGTCAATTTTCGTCCATTCTACACTGACTTAAAGTCGCTTCGAAAACGCTATCATAACATATTTTTTTGAATGATTGAAAATATTAGATGACATACTGTATAAATCGAAATAGACTGACTTTATTGATTTGATTGTCATGGGCGAACTCGCATATACAAATTAAAAATAATTAATTAAGACGAGGGGCTGAGCGATTATGACAGCATATCATGTATTATTATTATTATTATTATTATTATTATTATTATTATATATTTACTATTATTAGTAATAATATTTTTATTCTGCTTTTTATTATTATTAGTTATATGATGATTATTATTATTATTATTATTATTATTATTATTATTATTATTATTATTTGTAATTAAATATATAATAATAAAAAATTTTATATTTAATAAACTTATTAAATGACTTTCCCCCATGGGAAGTCATCTTTTAAAAAACCCCACGACCTCGCGTCATGTAGAACGCGAGGTCTTTTGAAACTCGCGTTCTACAGGACGCGAGGTCACTTCTGACCGTTCAGTTCACACGTCTGTTCCGTGACGCGCCTTTTCAATGAACCTCGCGTCCTGTGGAGCGCGAGGTATATGGATATCACGTTCTACAGAACGCGAGGTTCATTTACATCGCTTTCCAGAGGGCGTGAGCACTTCTACAAATTGGTGGCCCTATCCCCATATCAACCACAGAACACGAGTTCTTTATCTTTTTTACAACAAATTATCGACAATTCTTATCTTTCATTCGATATTATGGAAAGCTTACTACGTAACGAGGCGAATCACTGCAATCAATATTTTAGAACAGATCCAGCGGTATTACTTTTCCCTATTAATTTTTAAATTTTTTATTTTATTAATTTTTTTATTTTACTAACTATTTTTTTTTGAAGGGATACGAACGTAATTTACAATGTTACCTTAACCGTATCAACAACCCACCGGTTGATGCTGTTATGGAGTGGATTGACCGCGCCGGTTTTAGCCACATAGCACGGTATATAGGGGGTGAAGCTAAACCCATCGTTGATCAGCGCGCTTGTAATCCCCTCATCCCGGTCTGAATGACTGACCGATCCGAGCGGGCCACACAGGGATAACCGAAGTGAAATCGGTTAAGGCTCCCCTTCGGTTAGCAACCCTAACTATTTTTTTACTTTAAATTTCATCTTGTCTAAAGGCAAATTACTTCTTAAGTGATCACGACAGCAGAAAGCATCACGAAGTAAAGTCAACCAAACCAAAACAATAAGTTAAACAACCAATTTTACACTAACAGAGCAGGCGGTATCGATACACCTGTCAAGGGTATCGATACGCCTTGACCAAGTCAACCCTTACAGTCAACTCAGGGGAGACCGTATCGATACAACCCTTGGGCGTATCGATACACCCTCCTCGGTCAACATCTCGTGGTCAACGAGACAAAACCGTATCGATACGCCCTAACACCGTACCGATACGCCAAAATCTCACCGAAATCTCAAAATTCCAGAGAGTTTTGGGTGTATCGATACACCCCCGCGTATCGATACACCAAGCCAAAACTGAGTCTTGCAGGCAAGACCGTATCGATACGGTCCTTAGGCGTATCGATACGCCCTGCAGTGGAAGTCTCCAAATTTCAACAAAATAACACAAGACTCGACTCTAAATGCATTTTAAGACTTCCCTAATCACATAAAGCATACATACAACATTCATCCACCAACATTTCACCATACAAGGCATTCGATACGATCAAGAGTCATACAAACAAGAGATTCATGCAATCACTCAAAGGAGACATGCTTAACATTCATAAGATATCATGCATATGACAACCATACTTAGAGCATTCATAGGCCAAGTTCATACAATCTTAGGTACATACGATTTGAGTAGAAAAATAGGCATGGTCCACAATTTATGAGACTGAAACATAACACATCCATGGTTTAACATGCTCAACTAACCAAACCACCTAAGGAGTTTGACACCAACTCCTACAAGTCTATACCCCATCGTTTAGGCATTATTACAAAACGCAAATCATACTTGAGCTAGTTTGAGAACTCCAAAAGCTTCTCCCTTGCCCACTTGCCTCCCAAACTCTAACGATCTGCATGTTGGAAACAAAGAGAGCGTAAGCTAACTAGCTTAGTGAGAGGAGCTCCACAATTCAACAAGCATGCAGTTTTCAAAATACTTTTCATAATTCACAATGAAACCAATGAATACACGAATGATCATCGCAACAAGACCACACATGGCTCGCACTAACGCAACCAACTTACACACGGTGGGACCACACATCACCGTTCGACTAGTAGTTTTCTGATGGGACCACTCATCACCTTACTCTACTACTAGTCACTACCGGTGGGACCACTCATCACCGTAGTTTAGACAACCATCACGTGAGGCTCAACTTCTACACGACTACACAACAACAATGCAAACAACTCGAAATGCACAAGACCACATCATACGACCATTCATCAACAAATAACAAGATGTATGAGGATTAACTTACACTTGGGTTTAAGTGGACCCTCAAGGTCTCACCCAAACCCCCAAGAGTTCCCATTTGCAAACAAAATCAAGGTTTGACATTTTACTCACCGTTACTACCCAAGAGTGAGCCGAAATCCAAGCTCAAATCACCGAATTCTCCGGATTCACTCCCGAGGCTTCACCAACAAGATTTCTTGCTTATAAACATCCCAACACAAATCAAAACAATCAAAAATTCAGTCCACGATTCAAAGTAGCAAACCCGGAACATGATTTAAGCACAAAACACATGTTTCAAGCTAAGAGCAACCCTCAAAATCTTCATTCCCGAGCATCCATGTAGCTCAGCCCAAAACCCATGATTTCAGCACTTAAATTACTCCATAAGGCTTCCAAAACAGCCCTCATACATAGCCTAACCATCAGCCCACACTCTCCCACATAAATCACCCCCAAAACTCAATCTAAAACCCTTCAAAAACCCAAATTCGGGAAACTCTATAAAACCTTGCAAAAACCTACTATGTTGGACCATTTTGGTTGTAAATAACTCACATTATCTCAACAATTCAAAAGCTTAAGTTATAGACATTAAAGATGACATTTTTAATCTAAAAACTTAAAACTTCAAATTTCAAAACCATGGTCATTAATGAAAACTAAGGGTATGAGCTTGAAGAGGTTGACTAGGACAGGTCGAAAATGATCTTACCTTTGCAAAAGCTCCAACAACAAGCAAGATGTGAGATGGAATAGTAACTAGGGAAGGGGGTTTTCTTGTCGTCAAAATGGAGAATTGGAGAGAGGAAGAAGATGAGCCAAAAGCATTTTTTTATTGTTTGTTTAAATTGAAAAGCCAAAGACCAAAATACCCTTAATGAATTAAGGCATTTACAATTAGATGACATTCATGGCTATTTGGGCTTGTTTTGAAAATGGTCCAACTTAATTTATTTGTTTTGTAAACCCGAGGCCCAAAATGCTATTCATAATATTTTAATATTATTTTCACCCGACCCCCAAACCCGGGTGTTACAACTCTCCCCCACTTAAGGAATTTCGTCCCCGAAATTACCTGACGGAAACAAGTACGGAAACTTCTCAAGCATAGCGGCTTTCCTCTCCCACGTGGCCTCTTCCACACCTCTATGTCTCCACAACACCTTGACCAACTCTATGGTCTTGCCACGCAACACCTTGCTATCAGAAGCAAATATCTCAACAGGTTTTTCGTTGTAAGACAAATCCGGATTCAACTCTATCTCCTCAACAGGCATAACATGAGAAGGATCTGATCTATATCTCCTAAGCATCGACACATGAAAAACATCATGGATCTTCTCTAGTTCAGTCGGGAGCCTCAATCTATATGCAACAGGACCAATTCTCTCAACTATCTCATAAGGCTCTATGAATCTTGGGCTTAACTTGCCCTTCCTCCCAAACCTCATCACCTTCTTCCAAGGTGAGACTTTCAAAAACACCTTATCCCCCACGGAATACTCTACCTCTTTCATCTTTAAGTCGGCATAGGACTTCTGTCGATCTGAAGCTGCTTTCAAACGATCACATATCAACTTTACCTTCTCGGTGGTGCCCTTAAGCAATTCAGGCATCGGTACAAGCTTCTGTCCGGCTTCGGCCCAACAAATCGGGGTTCTACACTTCCTACCATACAAGGTTTCATAAGGAGCCATCTGAATACTCGACTGAAAGCTGTTGTTATATGCAAACTCCACTAACGGTAGATGCTTCTCCCACGACCCCTGAAAATCGATGATACAACATCTCAACATATCTTCCAACACCTGAATCACTCTCTCAGACTGCCCATCTGACTGCGGATGATACTAAGTGCTGAAATTCAACCAAGTACCCAAAACTCGATGCAAACACTCCCAAAATCTAGCGGTAAATCTCGGATCTCGGTCTGACATAATCGACTTCGGTACCCCATGTAGTCTCACTATCTCATAGATATACAGATCGTCCAGCTTGTCTAAAGTATAGGTAGTATGAACTGGTATGAAGTGGGCACACTTAGTAAATCTGTCCACGATCACCCACACTGAATTCTTCTTCAAAGGAGTCAACGGTAGTCCTGATACAAAGTCTATGGTAATACGCTCCCACTTCCATTCCGAAATTTTCAACGGCAGTAACAATCCTGAGGGAAACTGGTGCTCGGCCTTAACCCTCTGACAAACCATACACCTACTAACAAACTCGGCCACGTCCTTCTTCAAACCAACCCAATAATACTCTTCTTTCAACCCTCAATACATCTTCGTGCTACCCGGATGCATAGCAAAAGGACTATTATGAGCCTCATCCAAGATCGTACGCCTCAACTCGGCATCCTCCGGAACCACTATCCTATCCTTGAAACACATGATCCCATTCTCTCCAAAACAATACTTGGTAGGCCTATCTTCGGATATGTCTTGCACGTGAGGTGCCAAAGACTCATCTTGAAACTGTTTCTCTCGAATTAACTGGACTAATGAAGGCTTAACCTGAAGCTCGGCTATTAACCCACCATCCTTAGACACACTCAACTTTGCAAACATAGCTCGTAACTCAACGACCACTTTTCTACTCAAGGCATCGGCCACTACGTTTGCCTTACCCGGATGTGTAGAACTAATGTTTTGATATAATAATTGAAAAATGTTTTGGACTGATTTAAAAAGTATTTAAAACAATTTCCAAAGTCCAAATATTCTGAAACTATATTTAGGGATGTTTTTAAATGGGTTTTTAATGTGTTTCAAAGCCAAACTTCTCAAACCTGTCCAGGTGTTTCGAAACACCATAAGGCGTTTCGAAACAGGGGATTCCAGTAGCATATTCGTTTCGAAACGTGTTTCGAAACGGGCTTTCCCTGGACTTGATTTTTGCCCAGCGTTTCGAAACGGGCTAGGCCGTTTCGATACGCCCACTTGGCAATGACCCCAACGGTCATAAACCCCAACGGCTATTTTCCCAACCAACTTTTAAATGCAGGCGTTTCGATACGGGACTATAGCGTTTCGATATGGGTTTCGAAACGGCCAAGAGGCATTCCGAAACGGACATGAGGCGTTCCGAAACGGCCAGGAGGCGTTCCGAAACGGATGCCCTGACAGACTGCAACGGCTCTTTCTACATTGAGAGTGTTTCGAAACGACATCGAGCGTTTCGAAACGGGGAGCTGCAGAATGCATTTATGGTGGGAATTAAAGTCCTCAACGGCTAGTAACGGCTACAAACTCAATTGGGAGTATAAAAGGGACCTCCAAGCATCAAGAGAAGGCTAATGCTAATATTGTCAAACATCAAATGATCAAGAAATTGTCTTAGCACTTAAATTGTCAATTCTTGTATAGACAAACACTAGTGAGCCAAAATTGTCAAATTTGCTCAAGTGTTTTAGGTTTGGGTGAGTGCTTAATTGTGCAAACAAACTCCTATTAGAGGATTACAAGTTTGCTTTGTTTATCTCTTGTAAAGAGGGTTTCAATCAAGGCTTTGGGTAGAAAGCTTGATTGGTTGTAAGAGTTTCCTCCTAAGCCTAGAAAAGGGGACGAATCAATTAGTGGATTGATTGTGAAATCCTTAGTGGGGAGCTAAGGTAGTGGATGTAGGTGCTTGTTAGAAGACCGAACCACTATAAATCTTTGTGTCTTTATTCTTTCTAGCTTCCTAAACCCTTCCACCCAAAAATCCACCTCTCTACCACTTGGTGAGCATAATCAGTTGAACGAGTCGAGTACCACACATCTCAACAATTGGTATCAGAGCTTGGCTCAATCGAAGAGGATTAACATCCTATTGAGGAGATCCGGCAAGCTCGATCACTAGTTCATCAACCGGCTCAAATGGCGCAATCCATAGACAAACCGCCTTTCTTCGACGGAACATTCTATGCCCATTGGAAGATAAAGATGAAGTTCTTCATCAAGTCTAGAGATTACAAGCTATGGGACATAGTTGAAGATGGTCCGTTCGTGCCTCAACGAAGCAAAGCGGAGTGGAGTGCCGACGACCGCAAGAAGATGGAGCTCAATTGCAAGGCCTTGCACATCTTGTTTTGTGCTTTTGGCCCATCCATCTACGAAAAGATGTCTTCTTGTGAGAGTGCCAAGGAGGTATGGGACAAGCTTTTAGTCACATACGAGGGGACCGATGAAGTCAAGGAGACCAAGATTGGGCTCCTAACCTTGGAGTATGAGAACTTCAAAATGGATCCGGAAGAGAACATTGAGAAAATGTTCGATAGATTCTCCACCATCACCAATGATCTCAAAGGGTATGGAGAACCCATTCCGGAAGAAAAGCTTGTTCGAAAGCTCATCTACTCACTTCCCGAGTCTTGGGACTCAAAGAGGACCGCCATCATCGAAGCCAAAAATTTGAAGACTTTGAAGCTTGATGAACTTATGGGGTCTCTTCTCACTCACCAAATCATGAAGAAGAACAAGGAAGAGGAGAAGAAAAGGGAAGAAATTAGAGCGATGGGAGAGAAGGAAATCAAAGGGCTTGACATCAATGCTAGTGCCATGGCTCTCAAATCCTCCACTTGCCATCATGTCTACTCAAGTGAAGAGGAGGATGAAGATGAATAGATAGTTCATCTCTTCAAGAAGTGTGCCCCGTTCATGAAGAAAGCCTTGAGAGAGCTTGAACGAGAACATAAGAGAAAGGAGAGGGCAAGCACTTCAAGCCATAAGAAGAAGGCACATTTGGCTACTTGGAGTGATGAAGACTCCACCGACGATGAACAAGCCAACCTTTGCCTTATGGCCATCGAAGAAGATTCAAGGGTAACTTCTAATTCATCTACTTCATGTTCTTATTCCTTTGATGAATTACAAGATGCCTATGATGATTTGGTTTTAGATTTTAAAAGCCACATTTTGAAAAACAAAAAAATGGTTTCAAAGTTAAAAATTCAAAATGATTTGCTTTCTAAAACCAAACTTGAACTTGAAGCAAAACTTGAAGAGTTTGAATTAAAATGTTTTGATTTACAAAAATTGCTTCAAAATGTTCAAGAAGAAAAAGATTTGATTTCCAAAGAGCTTGAAAAGAAAAACAATTTTGGAAAATCAAATTTTTATGTTAGACAATCTAGTGCCCCCCTAAGTTTTTAACGAGTTGAGATGGGATCTGATGTCTGATAATACACCCCTAGCGAATTTTCATTTGTGATAAACAACAAACTTTGCACCAAGAGACATGGCAGAGCAAGGAGAGCGAACCGGAGCAAGGTCAGCGAGGTCAGGTCAGAGAGGTTTCTATGCCGGAGAGCGAACCGGAGGTCAATATTCTTATGGCGGAGCAAGGAGAGGGGGGCCCGTTTGGGGGGGTCCCAACGGGGAGAAGTCGGAGCGTCATGGTCTGCGAAGGAATCACGAGGGATCCTCAACCCGGAACCAGTTTCATAGAGGAAGAGAAGCGAGGAAGTGGTACTATCAAAGCAGTTTCAATGAGGGAATGAAAGCCAGGGATTTGCACTCAGCGGGCGGGGTGAGTCAGCCTGCTAGGAAAAAGTTTGAGGAGAATCCGAAGAGGAAGGATATATCAGTGTTCATCGATGGGGTGAGCAAGAAAATCAACCCAGCCAACCTAAGGGAGGCTTTCAAAGAATATGGAGAGGTCACAGATGTGTTCATAGCGTACCGTAATCGTAGAAGAATCTTCATGCCACATACCTTTGCTTTTGTTAGGTTCTCAATATGGAGTGAGGCGATAGAAGCAGCGAAAAGAGCAAACAACCGCTGTTTGGATGGCTTTAACATAAGAGTATTCCACGCAAGAAGGATGGATTCCCATTCGGACACCGGAGCATTCAGGAGAAGTGTTGAGAGTCGCCCTAGCAGCGGGGTTGCTTTTAGAGATGAGAGATCCTACAAGGAGGCTCTGTTGAACTCCCAAACCAGAAGCCTAAACCTAGCAAGCAAAAACAACGTGTTAAATGAGCAGATGGGGAAGACCTCAGGTTGTCATCAGTTTCGAGTGTCGATCGACGCTCAATCTTCGGAACAAGACTGGTTGAAACTCTATTTAGCAGGCCAAATAAAGGGCATGTATAATGCTGAAATGATCCAGCAAGTATTGAGCTCGGAGGGATACAACTGTAAGTTAAGCGTTTGGTCCGGGAAACAGGTAGTAATCAGATGCGAGTCAGTGGAGGAGAAGGAGAAGTTATGGAATAGTCGCGACAGTCTCCTAGATTCATGGTTCTCTGAACTGGATTTTTTACAGAAGTTTGAAAATGAAAGGAAGCTAAAGGTGTGGATAGCTCTTCACGGCGTTCCTTTCAAAATATGGTCCGAATTCACGTTCAGCAATTTAGCTAGTTTATGGGGGAAACTTATTAAAATTGATGAAGAAACTATTTCTAGATCCAGATTGGATGTCGCTCGCATCCTAATCGGCGTTTCCTCAGCGTCTGATATACCACCAGTAGTGTCAATTTCAGTAAATGGTAAGCTACACTGGGTCAGGGTGGAGGTGTCGGAGTACGAAGATGATCGAGTTTGGATTGACGGTGGAAGCCCAGCAGACGCCGACAGATTTGTTTCTAGAACCTGCGACAGCGTGGAAGAGGAGGAATTAATAGAAGCATCGAGAGTGGTTCCAATCAGCCGCAATTTTGAAACATTTCATGCAGAACCGGCCCCACCCTCTGCTGATAACGGTCCTATGATTGGATTGGAGGTGGGAAACATGCGCTATTTACACGATGAGGCTGATCATGTTGGGTCGTCTGTTTCGGGTTTAGGAAAGGATGGGTCAGGTTTGGATTGTGTTTTATTAGATGTACAAGTCGACCAGGCCCAGGAACCAAATAACTCTACGTCCAGCTCTAGTGCTTCGGAGGACCCAATTTTTGACAGCGAATCCGGCCTGTTCACAATCAAAACAAAGTTCACTAAAAATTTACTTGGGGTCTCTCTAGTCAAAACCAGTGGAAGACAAGTTGACCAAAACGAAAAGGAAAGCTTTAATACCCAGAATTCGAGCGGTGCTTGCAAGAATTCAAGGAGGGGTGCAAAAAAATTCTCCACTTCGAGGTTGTCTAGATTGAATTTCTGTCCCCCAAAGGGTGTGGGAAACCCAAGGCCAGAATCACCTTGCCTCGAGCAAATCAAAGAAGCACGTGATGAAGAAGTTGAAGCCAGGTTGTCGGTGGAAATTTGCAACTCTCTGGGTCTTCTTTTCGAAGCTGAAGAGGACGAGGTGGTCAAGAAATTTATGGAGATTGCTAGTGAGAGCCCCGGTGGTTTTTGATCAAAGTCAGAAAACCCGGTGAATCAAGGTGCGTGTTTGATTTTTTGATAGTTATATCTATGTCAAAAGAGAAGAAGATCTGCTATTTCTTAACCTGGAACATCAGAGGCCTAGGTCGAAAGGAAAAAAAGAATGCTTTGAGAAATTTGGTAAGATTGAATAAACCCTTGATTCTGTTCTTACAAGAGACTAAAAAACAAGAATTAGAGAAAAGTTTAGTTAATTTCTGCTGTGGAAATGATGCGAGTATCAGAGTAATGAGTTCGCCATCCGTGGGAGCGTCGGGAGGGCTAGCCACTCTCTGATACAATGACTTTTTCGTGAGCGAGGCGGAGATTATTAGTAGAAGCTTCATCTTATTGCAGGGCCATTTGAAACATTTCAGGATGAAATGCAATATTATAAATATCTACGCCCCTAACGACCAAGGGGAGAGGCTGCTGGTTTTCAGGGAATTGGCTTCAATTATTTAGCAATCTAGTCTGCCTACGATCTTGGGAGGAGATTTTAATACAGTTTTGAGTCCTGAAGAGAAGATGGGGGAGGTATTCATCAGATCAGCTTCGAGGGATTTCTCTGACTTTCTTGAGGAGGTATATTTGCTGGATTTACCTGTGAATGGGGGCCGTTTCACCTGGGCAAACACGAGGGAAAAAATGTCAGCAAGTAGGCTTGACAGGTTCCTAGTCTCTGCTGACCTTTTGTCGCTATTGTTGAATGTTGATCAGTTAATTCACCCGAAAAGCTTGTCAGACCATAATCCCGTCAGTTTGTCTGTTTCGGATTTCGACTGGGGTCCCAAACCATTTAGATGGTTTAATCATTGGGCGGAGAATTCTGTTTTGGTGAAAAGATTAGAAGACAGCTGCAGAAACACAGCGGGAAAGGGCATAGGATCCATTCTAAGAGCTTGCAAGAATGTATCAAAAGCTTGGTTTAAAAAAAAGCGTGAAACTGATCAAGAGACCATCCAAAGTTTAGAGAAGAAATGTAACGATCTGGAATGTTCTTTGTTCAAGCATGGGGCTGACGATATGAAGAGGAAATCCTTAATCTTATTGAAAGAAAAGTTGTGGGACAAGTACAGAGAGGAGGAACGTAGCTGGATTCAAAAGTCGAGAACGAAGTGGTTTGTCGAAGGAGACCGTAATACCAAGTATTTTCACGCGCTAGCTTCAGCCAGAAACAGGCAGAACAGTATCAGGTCGATAAAAGTTAAAAATAAGTTCTAGAAGATCCGGCGGAGATTAAGGAAAGTATTGCGAATCACTTTCGAGAAACTTACAATCTTTCCCCAACTATCCCAGTGAAGGCATTCGAGGTTGAGGTTGGTAGGATATCAGAGGTATCAGCCTCTTTTCTGGAAAGGAGATTCACTATGGAGGAAATCAAGTCAGCCCTTTTCTCTATGGATGGCTCTCGCGCTCCCGGCCCGGATGGTTTTAATATGGGTTTTATACAAAGATTCTGGGACAACTTGAAGGATGATATATGTGATCTGTTCGAGAGGTTCTACAATGGAGAATCCTTGGAAGCGGCACTTAATCATTCCTTCATAGTGCTAATTCCAAAAGTTCAAAACCCAGTGGCTATCGAGGAATTCAGGCCAATAAGTTTGGTTGGCAGTGTGTACAAGTTATTGACCAAGGTGCTGTCAAGACGTCTTAGTGGCTGTCTTGAGGAAATTTTCGGCGAAAATCAGTTCGCCTTCTGCCCAGGAAGGCAATTATTAGACTGCTCGATGATTGCCAATGAAGTTGTGGATCTCTTGAAGAGAAGGGGTTTACCAGGCGCAATTATAAAGATTGACTTTAATAAAGCCTACGATACAGTAAATTGGGATTTCCTATTCCCGTTGTTAGAAAAAATGGGGTTCGGACCAAAGTGGCGAAAGTGGATAAGAGAATGCATCTGCTCCGCATCAATCTCAGTTCTCATAAATGGATCCCCAACAAAATCTTTCAGGATCAGTAGAGGCCTTCGGCAAGGGTGTCCTCTTTCACCACTTCTATTCAATATAGTCACTGAGGGCCTAAGCTCTTTCCTGAAGAAGGCTACGTCCTGCGGTTTTTTCAATGGTGTCAGCATAGGGGACAGTGAGTTAAAGATCTCACATCTACAGTTCGCAGACGACTTGGTCGTGTTCTGCGGTAACAGTGAAATGGAAGTCAGAAACGTTTTCAGAATACTAAGAGGTTTTGGGATCGCTTCCGGGCTAAAAATTAATCTATTGAAGACAAAGTTGATCGGGATCAATATTGACCAAGAAGTACTGAAAGACTGGGCAATGTCTATTCCCTGTAAAGTAGACAATTTGCCGAGCCAATACCTGGGCCTGCCTCTCGGGTGTTACAAAAATTCAGTGGCTTTATGGTCACCAGTAATTGAGAAGTTTAAGAAGCACTTGGCAGGGTGGAACTCGAAACTTCTTTCTCTCGGGGGAAGAATAACTCTAGTCAAATCTGTTTTAACTTGTATCCCAATCTTCTTTATGTCATTATTCAGTATGCCTGCTGCAGTGGCGTCTAATTTGAATAGTTTAATAGCAAAATTCATTTGGGGTGCTGTGGATAAGAGAGCTATTCACTGGTTGAGTTGGGAGACCCTTTGCAAACCAAAAAATCATGGTGATCTTGGCCTTTGTGACCTACGAGTAAAGAATAGAGCCCTCCTCAACAAGTGGCTTTAGCGTTATGGTACGGAATACAAGAGTCTGTGGCGTAGGGTGATAAACGCGAAATATGAAAAAAACCGAAATCGTGTACTACCAGTCAATGTGAAAGGGGAGAATAAATCCTGGATTTGGAGGGGTATTGTTAAGCCTCTACAGAATCAAGAGGATGTGTTTCTCCAGAATTTTAGACAAGTGGTTGGCAATGGAGCTATGGTGGACTTCTGGTGTGATATTTGGTGTTCGGATAAATCCCTTAAGTTGTTGTATCCTAGACTATTTGCGTTGGCAATAAAAAAGGAAGGTAATATTGCTGAATTCAGTGGTTACATTGAGGGCGAATAGAGATGGGAAATACTGTTTAGAATATAATTATTTGACTGGGAGTTGGGAGTATGGAATGAGATGAAAAGAAAGCTAGAAGGCATTCGAGTCGGGTCCTTGAAAACAGATTCAGCACGGTGGATTGCTGATTCAAGAGGAATATATACAGCATCCTCTTTCTGCAAAACAGTGAATGCTGTTTCGGAGTCCAGCAATAATCTGTGGGACTTGGTATGGTTAAATTTGGCGCCGTATAAGATTGAGGTGTTTCTTTGGAAGCTCGTGCACGGCCGTATTCCAACAAAGTTCGAATTACAGAAAAGGGGCTGTAGAAATGTTGCTGATGTAGTATGTCCGTTGTGTCTTGCGGCACCAGAAACCGTTAATCATCTTTTTTGCGAATGTACAGTTACATGGGGAATTTGGCAAAAATGGTGCCGGTCCTGGAATATTAATTTGATAATCCCGAATTCTCCAGGATGTCTTTTGCTAGTATGGGGTCAGATTTATAATGGCTTTAGCAACAAGTTGGTCTGGTTAATGATATTTCGAAGCACGATTTGGACAGTCTGGAATGCTCGGAATGATGTGGTCTTTAGAAATAGAGTTGTAGATCCGCTGGAGATATTCAATTTGGCAGTCATCAGGGTCAGTCATTGGGGCCGAGCTAAATGGGGTAATGCATTTCCGCAAACATCGGATATATTGAACAGCCATAGTATCTAAAGCAACATAAAGGAGATTGACCTGGGTAATAGGATTCGCAGAAGCAAGTCTCTCGCGAACAGCTGCTTTATTTTTAATACAAACGGCGCAGTGGCTAATAGTTATGGTGTAGCGGCCATCGGAGAAGCGTTAAAGGATCACAAAGGAATGTTACTATGCTACTTTTCCAGGAAAATAGGGATTGCAGATCCGCTTACAACAGAGTTATTAGCAGTTCGAGAGGCCATGGAAATGTTCAAATCAGTTTGTCCATCCGCAGAACTTCCCTTACGTATTGAGTGTGACAGTAGTAATGTGGTTCATTGGATTAAGAATGTGCAGCAGGCCCCTGCAATATTCAAGACAACAATCCGCAGTATTATCGAGTTAGGAAAGGATCTGAGTTGGGACATCTTCATCATTTCGAGAGAAGAAAATGCTACAGCAGATAAGCTAGCAAAAAGGGGCCTATCCAAATAACCTGATCTCAAAGTGGTGACCCCTAATCTCAAACTTCGACATCTCACTGGCAGACCCCAAGTTTTCTGTCCCAATGGTATGAACTATCCCCAGGTCGTGTCTCTAACTAGTGGAGTGCAGGGATAAAAATTGAAGTCGGTGGATTAAAGTATAAAGGGGGGCGGCCTGATTTTGTTGCTCACAATTGTTTTACCCGAGTGTGCAATATCCTGGAGCTAGTTCAGGAATGTTTTGTATATGCAGTATGTGAGTGTGGGGCTGAGTGGTGTTTTGCTGCTACACAATATGGTTACGTTCTTGTGTTTTTCGAACCTGGATACGAGGCACTCTTTTTCCTCCATTAGGATTTTTAGGGAGGTTTTTTAACGAGGCTCGTATCCAGGTAGTTTTTCTTCCCATCATCAATAAAATTTCTTCTGTGTTTCAAAAAAAAAATCTAGTGCCCCTAGATTTAAAAATGGTAAATGTTTTAGAAGTGTTTGGGTCCCAAAAGGACTAACCACTTCAATTAAAAAGGATGACATTGAAAAATGGATTCCAAAGAGGTCAAAAATTTGTGCTACTAACGTTCATGGATCCAAAGCAATTTGGATACCAAAAGTTACTTGATTGTCTTTTGCTAGGTGTGATGGAGATGTTCAACAAGTCAAACATTGAGGGGGAGCTCCATGCACACAAGGAAGAACACTTGAAGAAGGAAGGCTTCACATCCTACCTTGAGTTCAAGTGTGGTAAAATTCTAGTTGTTTTGATTTTATTTGTTTATCTTTGTTTAAATTCAACTAGATGATCATATATGTTGTAACTAACATTTGGATGATGCTTTGAGTAAGGGGAGCCATTTTAAAACCAAATTCTTACTTTTGTCAAACTTTTACCTCTATTGTTATTTTTGAACTTAATGTTTTAAATTCTTTTTGATATAACAAAAAGGGGGAGAAATGGTTTGAAAAATTGAATTTTCAAATGAATAAGGGGGAGCTTTATTTGATTTCATATCTTTAGTCTCTTATTCACATTTTTAAAGTTAAAGGGGGAGAGTCCCAAACAATTTTTCAAGAGAGTTTTATTATATCAAAAAGGGGGAGATTGTAGAACTAATGTTTTGATATAATAATTGAAAAATGTTTTGGACTGATTTAAAAAGTATTTAAAACAATTTCCAAAGTCCAAATATTCTGAAACTATGTTTAGGGATGTTTTTAAATGGGTTTTTAATGTGTTTCAAAGCCAAACTTCTCAAACATGTCCAGGTGTTTCGAAACACCATAAGGCGTTTCGAAACAGGGGATTCCAGTAGCATATTCGTTTCGAAACGTGTTTTGAAACGGGCTTTCCCTGGACTTGATTTTTGCCCAGCGTTTCGAAACGGGCTAGGCCGTTTTGATACGCCCACGTGGCAATGACCCCAACGGTCATAAACCCCAACGACTATTTTCCCAACCAACTTTTAAATGCAGGCGTTTCGATACGGGACTATAGCGTTTCGATACGGGTTTCGAAACAGCCAGGAGGCATTCCGAAACGGACATGAGGCGTTCCGAAACGGCCAGGAGGCGTTCTGAAACGGATGCCCTGACAGACTGCAACGGCTCTTTCTACATTGAGAGTGTTTCGAAACGGCATCGAGCGTTTCGAAACGGGGAGCTGCAGAATGCATTTATGGTGGGAATTAAAGTCCTCAACGGCTCCAATTTGATCCCAACGGCTAGTAACGGCTACAAACTCAATTGGGAGTATAAAAGGGACCTCCAAGCATCAAGAGAAGGCTAATGCTAATATTGTCAAACATCAAATGATCAAGAAATTGTCTTAGCACTTAAATTGTTAATTCTTGTATTGACAAACACTAGTGAGCCAAAATTGTCAAATTTGCTCAAGTGTTTTAGGTTTGGGTGAGTGCTTAATTGTGCAAACAAACTCCTATTAGAGGATTACAAGTTTGCTTTGTTTGTCTCTTGTAAAGAGGGTTTCAATCAAGGCTTTGGGTAGAAAGCTTGATTGGTTGTAAGGGTTTCCTCCTAAGCCTAGAAAAGGGGACGAATCAATTAGTGGATTGATTTTGAAATCCTTAGTGGGGAGCTAAGGTAGTGGATGTAGGTGCTTGTTAGAAGACCGAACCACTATAAATCTTTGTGTCTTTATTCTTTCTAGCTTCCTAAACCCTTCCACCCAAAAATCCACCTCTCCACCACTTGGTGAGCATAATCGGTTGAACGAATCGAGCACCACACATCTCAACAGGATGGTACTCTATGGTGAGGTCATAATCCTTAAGAAGCTCTAACCACCTACGTTGTCTGAGGTTCAACTCCCTCTGAGACATCAAATACTTCAAACTCTTGTGGTCGGTGTACACGGTGCACTTCTCACAATAAAGATTGTGTCTCCAAATCTTCAGTGCGAACACTACTGCAGCCAACTCTATGTCATGTGTAGGATAATTCTTCTCATGAACTTTCAACTGTCGCGAAGCATACGCTACCACCTTACCTTCTTGCATAAGCACACAACTTAGCCCTACATAGGACGCATCACTGTAAACCACAAACTCTCTCCCTGGTTCCAGCTGAATCAAGATAGGAGCTTCGGTCAAAACTTTCTTCAATTTCTCAAACGCTGCTTGTCTTGCATCTGACCACCATACGGAACATTCTTCTGTAACAACTTAGTCAACGGATCCGCTATCCTAGAAAACCCTTCAACAAACCTTCTATAATACCCCGCCAAACTTAGGAAACTGCGGATTTCTGTCACTGACTTCATTTGTTTCCAATTTACTATTGCCTCTATCTTCTTGGGATCTACACTAATCCCACTAGCCGAGATCACGTGACCTAGGAAGACTACCTCCATAATCCAAAACTACATTTGCTTAGCTTGGCATACAACTGATTCTCAAGTAGGGTCTGAAGTACTAACCGCAAGTGCTCATCGTGTTCCTTTTCGGTCCTAGAGTATACTAGGATGTCATCTATAAACACTACCACAAACCTGTCCAAGAATTCATGAAACACACGGTTCATCATGTCCATGAAGGCTGCTGGAGCGTTAGTCAACCCAAAAGGCATCACCAAAAACCTGTAATGTCCATAACGTGTACAAAATCTGTCTTCGGTATGTCTACATCCTTTACTTTCAACTGATAATATCTGGACCTCAAGTCAATCTTCGAAAACACAGAGGCGCCCCTCAACTGGTCTAACAAGTCATTTATCCTAGGTAAAGGATACTTGTTTTTCACTGTTACCTTATTCAACTGCCTATAATCTATACACATCCTCATGCTACCATCCTTCTTTTTCACAAACAAGACCGGAGCACCCCACGGGGATACACTAGGCCTAATGAAGCCTCTATCAGTCAACTCCTGAAGCTGTGTCTTCAACTCTTTCAACTCCTTTGGTGCCATTCTATACGGAGCAATCGACACTGGTGCTGAATCGGAATACGTCTCAATAGCAAACTCAACTGCTCTGTCTGGAGGCAAACCTGGTAACTCTTCCAAAAAAACACTAGGGAAATCACATACATACTGTCCTGATGTCCTGAGGTCTCACCTCACTCATATTAGGATTCATTATATAAGCCAAGTAAGCCTGACACCCCGAACTCAATAACCTCTGAGCTTTCAAAGCTGAAACCACATTGGACAAGAACCTGATGTTCTCACCAACTACCACAACCTCAAAGTCATCGGTAAGCCTCAAGGAGACTCTCTTGGACTCGAAGTCAATCCTAGCTCTATGCTCTACAAGCCAATCCATGCCCAAAATCACATCAAAGCCATAGAAGGGTAACTTCATCATATCAACCAGAAATATGTGGCCCTGAACCATCAAGGGACACCTCCTATACGCTTTCCTAACTACCACTGTATCACCAAAAGAGCTAGTAACATTTACACCTACCTTTAACCAATCACATGGTAGTCCTAATGACCTTGCGTGCTCACCCAAAATATATGAATGTGTCGACCCCGAATCTATCAAAGAAAGCAAACTCAAGGACTGTAATGAGAAGTTACCTGCAATGACATCAGTGTCATTCCCAGCCTCTCGCTGAGCGTACACCCTAGCCGGTCCTCCTCCCTCGGGCTGGACTGCTATAACATGAGCCATGTTCCTCTGACCCTCGTTTCTTGGCTGAAAGTTCCTGCGACCGCGCCCACGGCCTCTCTGGTGCTCAAATCCCCTAGCTGGAGCCAGCCCGCCCCTAACTGGGTGTGGACAGTTAGGCCTCATGTGGTCTCGGGATCCACAATTCCAACAAGGCCCAAAGGCAACCGCACACTCGCCCTGATGGCGTCTCCCACACCTATTGCACTCTGGTGTGTGCATAACAGCTCATTGGCCCTGATGGCCCTGACCATAGTTACCACCCCTATACCTCGTATCCAGCTGGTGCCTCCTATCCCTATGCCTTTTGGCCTGGTCTCTATCCCAATTCGCATGTCTCTTTCCGGAATCGGACCCATTAGCACGTGCTCTAGAGCCTAGGTTCTGCTCTATATCCTTGGCCCTAGAGACCAAGACATCGAACTCAGTGTAATCGGAGGCAAGCATGTAGGTTTTCACATCTATAGTCAACCCATATCTGAAACGCTCACACCGCTCCTTCTCATCCGGAACCAACTCTGGTGCGTACTGGCTCAACCTCACAAATTGAACCTCGTATTCAGACACGGTCCTATTACCTTGAACCAAAGCCATAAACTCTCTTTTCTTTTCATCCAAGGTACTTCCTCTTGAAGGCATTTCTGAAGAACTCCCATGTGATATCTGCCTCGGCCATACCGGAAGTAACAGTGGTCCACCAAGTATAAGCGTCCCCCTGAACCAAAGAGATGATGCACCCTAACTTACGGGCATCTGAACACTCCATCTGACCCAAGATGCGAGTAGTGCTCTCAAGCCACCCCTCTGAACCCTCCGGAGACAACCCACGAAACTCAACTGCCCCAAGTTACGCAGCCTCTCTAGGGGTAATCATGTCCCCGCACCATGAGGTGGTGTTGCAACCTGCATACCAGCCATGTTGTCTGAAAAGCTCCGACTATGGTCTGAATCAAATGGGCCACATCTGGACCTGCCTGACCTTGGCCCGCTTGAGCCCCGTTACCTCCAACATTAGCCTCAACCTGAGGCCCATTACCACCGCCTCCAACATTTTCTCCATTACCATCGGGAGCATGAAGAGCATGAGGCACATCCTCGGGTGCCTGGTCACCCGCTCTAGGCCGTCCCCTCGGTCTCACCATAGCAAAACAAGATCTAAAGCAATAAACACACAACAAACAAGGAAAATGTTAGGTTAGCAGAGGGCAAGGACTCCGGTTCTCAAGCTCGTTAAACCAAAACAATTTTCCTTTTTGACAACAACACCTAACAATGGGGACATTCGACTAGCCCTTACCCAACCAGAGAAAGCCATTGAAACATGCTTACAAACATTGTGCTGGCAAGCAAACATTTAAGCATACATGATAAAACACTCATTAATACAAAGCGAATTCATAACACATCAACTTACCTCACTTACCTACCCGAGGTCTCGAAAACCTCAGGCTCTGATACCACTAAATGTAACCCCCTCGTCTCGGTCTGGATGACTGACCGATCCGAGCGGGCCATACGGGGGAAACTGAAGTGAAACCGGTTAAGGCTCCCCTTCGGTTAGCAACCCTAACTATTTTTTTTTACTTTAAATTTCATCTTGTCTAAAGGCAAATTACTTCCTAAGTGATCACGACAACGGAAAGCATCACGAAGTAAAGTCAACCAAACCAAAACAATAAGTTAAACAACCCATTTTACACTTACAGAGCAGGCCGTATCGATACACCTGTCAAGGGTATCGATACGCCTTGACCAAGTCAACCCTTACAGTCAACTCAGGGGAGACCGTATCGATACAGCCCTTGGGCGTATCGATACACCCTCCTCGGTCAACATCTCGTGGTCAACGAGACAAAACCGTATCGATACGCCCTAACACCGTACCGATACGCCAAAATCTCACCGAAATCTCAAAATTCCAGAGAGTTTTGGGCGTATCGATACACCCCCGCGTATCGATACACCAAGCCAAAACCGAGTCTTGCAGGCAAGACCGTATCGATACGGTCCTTAGGCGTATCGATACGCCCTGCACTGGAAGTCTCCAAATTTCAGCAAAACAACACAAGACTCAACTCTAAATGCATTTTAAGACTTCCCTAATCACATAAAGCATACATACAACATTCATCCACCAAGATTTCACCATACAAGGCATTCGATACGATCAAGAGTCATACAAACAAGAGATTCATGCAATCACTCAAAGGAGACATGCTTAACATTATAAGATATTATGCATATGACAACCATACTTAGAGCATTCATAGGCCAAGTTCATACACTCTTAGGCACATACGATTTGAGTAGCAAAATAGGCATGGTCCACAATCCATGAGACTAAAACATAACACATCCATGATTTAACATGCTCAACTAACCAAACCACCTAAGGAGTTTGACACCAACTCCTACAAGTCTATACCCCATCGTTTAGGCATTATTACAAAACGTAAATCATACTTGAGCTAGTTTGAGAACTCTAAAAGCTTCTCCCTTGCCCACTTGCCTCCCGAACTCTAACGATCTGCATGCTGGAAACAAAGAGAGCGTAAGCTAACTAGCTTAGTGAGAGGAGCTCCACAATTCAACAAGAATGCAGTTTTCAAAATACTTTTCATAATTCACAATGAAACCAATGAATGCACGAATGATCATCGCAACAAGACCACACATGGCTCGCACTAACGCAACCAACTTACACACGGTGAGACCATACATCACCGTTCGACTAGTAGTTTTTCGATGGGACCACTAATCACCTTACTCTACTACTAGTCACTACCGGTGGGACCACTCATCACCATAGTTTAGACAACCATCACGTGAGGCTCAACTTTTACATGACTACACAACAACAATGCGAACAACTCGAAATGCACAAGACCACATCATACGACTATTCATCAACAAATAACAAGATGTAGGAGGATTAACTTACACTTGGGTTTAAGTGGACCCTCAAGGTCCAACCCAAACCCCAAAGAGTTCCCATTTGCAAACAAAATCAAGGTTCGACATTTTACTCACCGTTACTACCCAAGAGTGAGCCGAAATCTAAGCTCAAATCACTGTATTCTCCGGATTCGCTCCCGAGGCTTCACCAACAAGATTTCTTGCTTCTAAACATCCCAACACAAATTAAAACAATAAAAAATTCAGTCCATGATTCAAAGTAGCAAACCCAGAACATGATTTAAGCACAAAACACATGTTTCAAGCTAAGAGCAACCCCCAAAATCTTCATTCCCGAGCAGCCATGTAGCTCAGCCCAAAACCCATGATTTCAGCCCTTAAATTACTCCCTTAGGCTTCCAAAACAACCCTCATACATAGCCTAACCATCAGCTCACACTCTCCCACATAAATCACCCCCAAAACTCAACCTAAAACCTTCCAAAAACCCCTCAAAAACCCAAATTCGGGAAACTCTATAAAACCTTGCAAAAATCTACTATGTTGGACCCTTTTGGTTATAAATAACTCATATTATCTCAACAATTCAAAAGCTTAAGTTATAGACATTAAAGATGGCATTTTTAATCTAAAAACTTAAAACTTCAAATTTCAAAACCATGGTCATTAATGAAAACTAAGGGTATGAGCTTGAAGAGGTTGACTAGGACAGGTCGAAAATGATCTTACCTTTGCAAAAGCTCCAACAAGCAAGATGTGAGATGGAATAGTAACTAGAGAAGGGGGGTTTTCTTGTCGTCAAAATGGAGAATTGGAGAGAGGAAGAAGATGAGCCAAAAGCATTTTTTTAATGTTTGTTTAAATTAAAAAGCCAAAGACCAAAATACCCTTAATGAATTAAGGCATTTACAATTAGATGACATTCATGGCTATTTGGGCTTGTTTTGAAAATGGTCCAACTTAATTTATTTGTTTTGTAAACCCGAGGCCCAAAATGTTATTCATAATATTTTAATATTATTTTCACCCGACCCCCAAACCCGGGTGTTACAGCGCTGATAGAACGGTGGAGTCCCGAGACGCACACGTTTCATCTTCCGATTGGCGAGGCAACAATCACGCTGGAGGATGTTGCCTACCATCTGGGGTTGCCTACAGACGGCAACGTTATTACGGGTGTAGCGTTGGGCCATTGGCCAACTGTATTTGCTGAAGAAATGGGCGTGATGCCCCCTGAGGAAGTGTAGGACGATGGAAAAATCGACTTATCATATTTGGAGGCTGAATTTGGAACCCCTCCCCCCAATGCGGATGAAATTACACTTCAGGTATTTTTTCGATTTTTTCACTATTTTATATATTTTTAATATATTTCATTTATTTAAAAATTAGGATGCATTTATTAAATATTTAGGATGCTTTTATTAAATTTATGATGAAATTACAAATATTTATTTCAACATTAGGATGCTTTATGAAATATTTAGGATGCCTTTATTAAATATTTAGGATGCTTTTAATAAATTTAGGATGAAGTTACAAATATTTACTTGAAAATTAGGATGTCTTTATTAAATATTTAGGATGCCTTTATTAAATATTTAGGATGAAGTTACAAATATTTATTTGCAAATTAGGATGCCTTTATTAATTTTTTTGGATGCCTTTATTAAATTTAGGATGAAGTTACAATTTTTTTTTAAAATTAGGATGTCTTTATTAAATCTTTATTTTCACAGCGGTTTGCGCGTGCCCACATCTTGCGCATTATCGGTGGGATATTAATGCCAGACAAATCCCGCACCAAGGTGCACGTGATGTGGCTTCGTCATCTTACGAATTTCAATGAGTGTAGAGGAAAATCTTAGGGAGCAGCTGTCTTGGCGTTTCTTTACAGAGAGCTCTGCAGAAACGTTGACGCATCAAGATCATCGATGGGAGGATGTTGTTTACTCATACATTCTTGGGTTTGGTTTCGGATACCTATTTTACGCCCACAACTTAGACATCCCACCGTTATGTTATTTCCGCTTCTACGGAGGTACTACGTAATCTACTATATTTTTCCTATTTTTATATTATTTTATTTAACAGATTTTTTTTCATTATTTATAGGTGGAGCGGAACACTGACCCACAACGGCCTGCCGAAGACCCAAAAACAATTCAGGATTGTTTTCGATAGCTTGACGCATGACCAGGTAATTCGAAAATTAATTTGAATTTTTTTATACTATTTTTTCCAATAATATTTCATATAACCGTTACAAACGTTTTCATTTTTTTTAGTTCGTGTGGAGGCCCTATGCTTCAGAGGATATTCAGCAGATTACTCCACCCGAGATTCTGCGTGACCAAGATCTCTGGATTTCCGTAGTGCCACTGCTCAACTACGGAATTGTCGTGTGGCATGCTACGGATAGGGTTCTTCGAAAGTTCGGGTTCGTGCAAAATATTTCACCCCTAGTTCCACAAAATATGGACCGATTCCACCATCTTACGCGCCAGGGGAAGACGAAGGTTGACTGGTCCGAGTACCACGCTGCCTGGATAGCGGTTTGGGCTAATCGATTTGCCCAACGCCCACCCATTCTCCGACCCATTATCAAAGGGGTCGATTCGGTCGATTTCAATTACCTCTAGTGGTATGCGCGCAATGGGAAGCAACATATCCTTACTCAGGCCGAGCGCGAGGAAGGGCTTCCCCAAAACCGCCCACGCGGCACCCGTCGAGCGACCCAGAGCCAGAGCCAGAGGCAGAGCTAGTTGAGGCAGCGCGGACCGAGACCACGACATGACACTGTAGGGGCCTCATCTTCTGGCCCAGCATTTCATACTTATAGCGGTCCATCGAGTTTCCAGCAGATGATGCCTCCACCCCAGTTCGGCTCCTCCGATGCCTATCGTCCCCATACGCCGACGACTGACCTTCAGCTTATCGATTATCCACCGTTGGCATCTCAGTATGACTTTAGCATTGTGGATAATACGCCGATGGGTAGCTTGTTTTACTCCCCGCCTGGGCCCAGCACAGATCCGCATATCGCACACGATGGTCACGATGATGGGGACCAGGGACCACCACACGATGCTCGGAGGTATCCAGATCGTGATCGTCGTCCACCCGACTGCGGAACGGGTGGACATAGGCATCTTTAGTCTTTTTTTTACTGATTTGTACTTATGTTTTTAATATTTATATTCCACACATTTGTTTTTTATAATGTCATATTATAATTTTGTTTATCTATTATAATTAAACTTTAAAATGTTTATTTAATTTCAGTTTCGAATAAATTTTATGGGATTACTAAACCGAAAATCGACATTTGTTCAAATGCAACTTCATTCAAAAAAGGATGATAACATAGGATTTTCGAAGCCATTTTAAACCATTGTAGAATGGACGAAAATTAACCATGTTGGTGTCATACGATAGAGAATTTCCAGTACTACGACCCCAAACTCGATGTTCGCTAAAAATATACGATTGACACGCCCGAAATTGGGCTTGAACAGGCCTACCCACACTTGTTTTCCCTAGTTCTTCAGCCTAGAGTTGCACAGAACTCGCGTCCTGTAGAACGCGAGGTCTGTGTGATATATTCAGCCGCCCTTTCAAATTCTCGTGGACCTCGCGTTTTGCAGAACGCGAGGTTCTGTAAAACCCTTAACACAAACAACAAGGCCAAGTAGACTGAAATCGCGTTATGCAGAACGTGATATCAGACCTCGTTTCCTACATAACGTGAGGTTCACCGACGTGGCAAGTTTGGGGGTCATTTTATCAAATAATATTTTTTGGGAGCCATTTTCCCTAATAATTATTTAAAAGGGATTATTGACCCAAAATTTCCTACATATTATGCAATATTAAGATGTGTGAAAGTCATTGAAGAGTTCTAATGGAGAAGGCTACTCTGGGCAGGTCTAGCCCCTTTCAAAGTTGAGGCTTTTGTCGGAAAGGTATGCCACGGGAGAGTTCCTGTAAAATACGAATTGTTAAAAAGAGATAATACATTACTCATATATCAGAGTCAACTTGTTCTTTATGCAATAAGTGCACTAAAACGATAGAGCATATATTTTTTTTCTCATGTGATATTTCTTGAAAATTATGGTCCTACTTTCTTGCATTATGGGGTTATAGTTCAGTTCTGTAGCAAAACCTCAAGGATTTTCTAAATTCGTGGCATGATACCCAAAGATTGGATAGTGATAGGAAGATTTGAGTGTGGTTATTTGGTCGATATGGTTATTCAGAAATAAGATAATCTTTAAAGGAAAATGGCAGATTTTTTATAACTTGTATTTATTGTTAAGACTCGACTCGGGTGGTGGTTTAAAGCCAATTTTTCGGATTCCCAAATATCGATTGAAGATGTGGTAAACAATCCTTGCTTGGCCGATTCTATTGTGGGCTGTATTCGAGGTAATAGAAATGTTGATGTATGAAAACCACCTCCTGTACGGTGGTTGAAGTTCAATGTGGATGGAGTGATGAGGGCAGATGGTGGCGCTGGTGGAATTGGGGGTTTGCTTCGAAACATCAAAGTAATTACATTATCTTCCTTCTTTTGATGTTTCTGTAGGGTAATTAAATTGCATCAAAGGAATACGCATCTCCCATGTTTCAAGAGTCTGTAACATGGCAACGAACGAATTAGCAAAGAGGGCTTTGGGCTAGTGCAATGAAGCTAATCAAAAGGGAGTTTTAGTTACCGTTAATCTTTTGAATTTCTGTTTTATTTTGGTTTAATGAAACGCTGTGTTTTGAGGGGATGAGTGTTTAGATCCATACGACGTCGTTTGAGCTAGGGGAACTTGTTTTGTAGCCCTAGCCGTCTGAGAAAGGGTTATCGAATGTTTTGGACTGTTTTCCTCTTTCTGAATACAAACCATTCTCCTCTCATCTCAATCATTCTGCGTTCTCATCTCTTTCTATTTCTACCAGTTAATTGTGCATTCTTACAAAGGTATCAGAGACCTAAGGTTCTGGCAATGGTGGACGGAGCACCGATAACGCGTAGTCAGTCGTGGCAGCAAGAGACGACCAAGCTGCAGGAGGATATCTTGCGGTTGGAAATCAGTACTGACACGAAGATAGAGACCAAACTGGGTGAATTTCGAACCCAAATCAGTGAAGATTTTCAGAAAATGTTAGAGGCGACGACGGGGAAGAAAGTCGATCCGGTCTCTCAGACAACAACTGGCCAAGGGGCGTTAGCTGGATCTGGAATCTTGGGAGCGAGACCTTCGACATCAACATCGGAGGAGGCGGAAGAAGTAATCATTACTGGCGAAAAGGAGGCTAGGACGGGGGGACATGATATTCCGTTGGCTGCTGGAAATTTCGCTTACAGATTACCTTGCCCCAAATTCGATGGTTCAGACTTCAGGGGTTGGCACTCGAAGCTCGAACAGTATTTTGAAGCGGAATCAGTTCCGGATCAGAGTAAAATCCGATTGGTAATGCTACACCTCGAGGGCAAGGCCTTACAGTGGCACCAGTTTTTAATGAACTCACAAGGCAACACTGGGACTTTGAGCTGGCTAGAGTACCTGAGTTTGATGAGGGAGCGTTTCGTACCTGGTGGGTTTAATGATCCGTTCACAGAATTGTTAGCTCTACGGCAGGTGGAATCTGTGGAAGCCTATTACGAGGAGTTCATCAACCTTGTGAATCCGGTACAACTACCCAAGAAATACATTCTAAGCATGTTTAAGAATCACCTTAGGTTGGAAATTAGCCAGTACTTGACTTTGTTGCAACCCAAGTCCTTGATTGAAGCATTCCATACGGCCAAGCAATTAGAAACGATATTTTTTCCTCTGGTAAAGCTTCTGCCAGGATAGCTCCCCCTAGTTTAAGTGTGCCCAGTAGGAACTACAATCCTAGTTTCAAGACATTTTCCACTGTTGGGAATTCTGGTCCACCTTCTACTGTGGTATTCAGGAGTGTGACACCCACCATCTATCCTGAGCCCCACTAAGACCAGACATAATGGTCCAAGCTCACACAAGAATCTGGGAAAGAGTCTCTCTACTGCTGATATTGAGGATCGGAGGAAGAAGGGCTTATGCTTTTGGTGTGCAGAAAAATACACACCTGGGCACAGATGCAGCAAGAGTCAAGTTTTTCAAATTGTGGTCGATGGAACAGAAGAGGAAGGAGAGGCTGAGGTGTTTTTGGATTGTGAGGATTCGGGGGAAGGGGGAGTGTCAGATGGACCTGTATTGTCTCTTAATGCAATGTGGGGATCAAATAGTTGTGAGACCATGAAATTGAAAGTGGACATTGCAGGATCTAGCTGGATAGCATTGGTCGACTCAGGCAGCACTCATAATTTTTTGAGTGTGGCTGTTGTGAGAACTCTGGGACTCAGAATGAATAAAAGAACTAGCTTGAAAGTCTCAGTGGCTGATGGTAATACAATGGGCACACTGGGTGAATGCAGTGGAGTGGCTTGGAAAACTCAAGGTGAGGCTTTTGAATCTGACTTTTTAGTAATTCCCTTGAAATGTTGTGATATAGTCTTGGGTGTACAATGGTTGTCTACATTGGGAACTATCAGTTGAGACTTTAATGCTATGAAAATGAATTGGAACCACCTGAACAGGCCTGTCATGTTAGAGGGAATACAACCAGGAGAGATTAATTTCATCAGTGCTAAGAGTTGTAACAAACTGTTGAGGGGAGTTCATAGCCCTTGTTCAGCAACTTTACTGGTAATGGAGGGTCAATTGGAACTGAGGAAAGAGAGTCATGTGTTGCCTAAGGAGCTGCAAGTGGTTTTGGGGGAATTTGGAGATGTTTTCCAAGAACCATCTGGGTTACCACCTATCAGGGGACAGGAGCATAGAGTGACACTGTTGGGAGAGCATCAAGTAGTTAAAGTGCCACCCTACAGATATCCAGCTAGCCAGAAGGATGAGATTGAAAACCAAGTGCAGGAAATGATGAAGGCAGGTATAATCAGACATAGTAACAGCCCATTTTCTTCCCCCATTGTGATGGTTAAGAAGAAAGATGGGACATGGAGGCTCTGTGTTGACTACATGAAGCTGAATCTTTTGACCATCAAGGACAAATTTCCAATGCCAATTATAGAAGAATTACTGGATGAGTTAGGAGCAGCTAATTTTTTTTCAAAATTGGATCTTCGAGGTGGATACCATCAGATAAGAATGTGGGAACCAGACATCCACAAGACAGCTTTTAAAACACATGAAGGGCATTATGAATTCCTAGTAATGCCCTTCGGTTTAACCAATGCCCCAGCTACCTTCCAAGGTCTTATGAACAAAATTTTCAAAGAATACTTGAGGAAATCAGTCCTGGTATTCTTTGATGATATTTTGGTTTACTCAAGAGATTGGGAGACCCACATAATTCATTTAAAGGAAGTATTGGGAGTATTGAGGAATCAGAAGTTGTATGCCAAGAAGAGTAAGTGTTGTTTTGGGGCTCAAGCAGTTGACTACTTAGGATATGTCATTTCTGGGGGAGAGATTGCAATGGACCAAACCAAGGTAGATTGTATCCTCAACTGGCCACTTCCAAACAATGTGAAAGACCTTAGAGGGTTTCTTGGACTCTCTGGGTATTATAGAAGGTTTGTCAAGGACTATGGCACTATGGCAATACCTTTGACTAACCTGCTGAAGAAAGGGGGATGGCATTGTACTGAGACAGAAACAGAAGCTTTTGAGAGACTGAAAAGAGCTGTCAGCAGTGCACCAGTATTGGCCTTGCCTGACTTCAATGCTGAATTTAGCATTGAAACAGATGCTTCAGAGGGAGGTGTGGGAGCTGTTCTGGTTCAGAAAGGGAGGCCACTAGCCTTTTTCAGTAGAGGATTGGGGGTGAGACACCAAGGGCTCTCATTTTATGAGAAGGAAATGCTAGCTGTCCTCATGGCAGTTAGGAAATGGTCAGCTTATTTAGTGGGGAGGCACTTCAAAATAAAGACTGACCACCAGAGTCTTAAGTTTCTTGTGGAGAACCAAGCAGTAACCACAGCACAACAGAAGTGGGTGGTTAAAATGCTAGGGTATGATTATGAGGTGGTTTACAGGAAGGGCAGTTCCAATATTGTAGCTGATGTGTTGTCTAGGAAGCCAAGGAGTGGAGAGGGACAGTTAATGGCCATCAGCAGTGTGACTACAACTGTAATGGCCAGAGTTGCTGCATCTTGGCAGGAGGATGAGAAGTTGAAGAAGATTCTGGAGGCAAAACAAGGAGGCTCGACCCATTATTCGAAATATACTTGGGATGGAAAATGGTTGAGAAGAAAAGGAAGAGTAGTAGTGGGCCAGAATGCAGAATTGAGGAAAGAGCTGATGATGTATTTTCATAGCAGCCCCATTGGTGGGCATTCAGGGGCTGAGACTACAATGAGAAGAATGAGCAGCATATTCTACTGGAAGGGGCTTAGGAAGAATGTGAAGTCCTTTGTAAGGGAGTGTGGGGTGTGTCAAAGGAACAAAGGGGATTTGACTCATCCTAGGGGATTGCTACAACCCCTTCCTATTCCTGAGTCAGTGTGGACATCCATAATAATGGACTTTATAGAAGGACTTCCTAATTCTAGAAGGAAGGATGTGATTCTAGTGGTGGTAGACAGATTGTCCAAGTATGGACATTTCATAGCCCCCAGTCACCCTTATTCAGCAAAGGAGATTGCCCAAGTGTTCATGAAAAACATATTCAAACTACATGGGATGCTTCAGACAATTGTTTGTGACAGAGACAAAATATTCATGAGTCATTTCTAGAGGGAATTATTCTTGAAATTGGGGACTGGAATCACTCTTTCGACTGCATATCACCCAGAAACTGACGGCCAAACAGAGAGAGTGAACCAATGTCTGGAGACATACCTGAGGTGTATGACAGGGGAGAAACCAAGGGAGTGGAGTGACTGGCTATATCTGGCAGAGTGGTGGTATAACTCTTCCTACCATGCCTCGATTGGGACTTCTCCTTTTCAGGCTCTGTATGGCCAGGATCCAGCTATCCATGTTCCCTATATTGCTGGAGAGTCTGTTGTGGCTTCAGTGGACAGAGGGCTACAGCAAAGAGAAGCAGCCATAAGAATGCTTAAGTTCCACTTGAACAGGGCTCAATGCAGAATGAAGCAGCAGGCAGATAAGAAGAGAGTGGACTGTGAATTCCTGGTGGGAAATATGGTTTTCTTGAAGCTGCAACCCTACAGGCAGCAGTCAGTGCAACACAGGGCATCCCAGAAATTGGCCCCCAAGTGGTTTGGTCCATTTAAGGTGATAGAGAAGGTGGGAGCAGTGGCTTATCGTTTGGAGTTACCAGCAGGGTCAAAAATTCATCCTGTGTTCCACGTGTCACAATTGAAGAAGCATGTGGGATCTGATGTGGTGCAAAGTCAATTGCCACTAATTGGACCTGATGGGGGATCAATAAAGAGCCTGTAAGAATCCTTGAGCGTCGAATTGGTAAGAAGGGGAACCGGGCTGTGACTGAGGTTCTAGTTGAGTGGTCAAACACATTTCCAGAGGATGCCACGTGGGAGGTGCTTTATCAACTGCAACAACAGTTCCCAGACTTCAATCCTTGAGGTCAAGGATTGTCTGAAGAAGGGAGCATTGCAATGAAGCTAATCAAAAGGGAGTTTTAGTTACCGTTAATCTTTTGAATTTCTGTTTTATTTTGGTTTAATGAAACGCTGTGTTTTTAGGGGATGAGTGTTTAGAGCCATACGGCGTCGTTTGAGCTAGGGGAACTTGTTTTGTAGCCCTAGCCGTCTGAGAAAGGGTTATCGAATGTTTTGGACTGTTTTCCTCTTTCTGAATACAAACCATTCTCCTCTCATCTCAATCATTCTGCGTTCTCATCTCTTTCTATTTCTACCAGTTAATTGTGCATTCTTACAGCTAGGTTCCTCGTTTTCTTGTTTTTGGTCTATTTGTATCTAGTCTTGACTCTTGATGCTTCCATTAGGTAAGGGAACTAGTATCGGTTGGTTGAGGTCTATGACTTGTCGAAATACGAGGGTATTCAGGGTCTTTATAAGGCTGATTCATGTAATCTGACTATGTTATTCATGTCAATAAACCCCTGGGCACTCTTTTCCTCTTCTGCTAGTTGGCATTGAGGTCATTTCGATGTTAGCTGGGCAAAAAAAAAAGTTTTTAACGAGGCTCTTGTTATCCTTTCAAAAAAATAGGGCTTCAAGTAAGACCATGTTTTTAATTAAATATTGGGCTCTTTACCTAAAATATCTGCCCAATTAATTTTATTTTAATTAACTAAGCCTTAATTAAGTTTTCCAAAATATATGAAGCCGATTAATTTTTTGAATTGCAAGATAGTATATGTTCATAGATATTTTTAACCCTTTGATATGCACACACACCTTGCAAACATTGTGATTGAACTCTAGTCTCCTAGAATGAACATCATATCCGAATCATATATTTAAACAGCAAAATAATTTTAATACAAAAAAGGTCAAATTACATTCATATTTTACCCCAACTAGCTACATGTTTGCCCATTTTTTAGGGAGTTTACTCGACAAATTTGATCACACCTTGGATCATCCGAATCATATATGCAGGATCTCAAGTTTTGATAGGTTGATCAAAATAACCTTTCTAGTAATCCAGAAACATCAAAATTACCCTCCTACTAATCATGTGTGCATGGAATCGAGAAACATCAATTTGTCCCTTCAAAAGATCAAGACATTATTCCGGGACGTAATAAGATTTAATTTGACTAATATTTAAATTTGAAAACGTAAATACTATTATACCGATTTTTTTAAAATTTTTCTAAGAGGGGTCTACGTTATCCTAATGAAGATCATATCCTTATTCCATGTATTTCTTATTCACCTTATTCAAGTCTAAACATTTTCAAATTATAGGATGAGTCTACCACGTGCGACGAACACCGATGAACACCATTAATGATAAACACCGATGAACACCATTAAATTAATTAATAAATATGTAAAATTTCAAGGACCATCATACAATTAATAATTATTTTAAAAAATTCAATTAAATTATTTTTTTATATATTAAAATTTTATTTTTTTAATAAGGGTAAACTATATATTTAGTACCTCACTTATTTACGTATTTCTATTGAACCCTTATTATTTAAATATTATTTCAATTTGACCCTATTCTTTATAAAAATAATTTAACCCTTAACCCTCAACCTAAAACCCTAAACTATTAAACCTTAAAACCTTAAACTCTTAAACCTATACTCTAAACCATATACCATTAAAAATAATTTTACCATCATCGATTCAATTCAATTCAATGAATTGTTGAATTCTCCTAAAAAATTCAATAATCAACAATTTGAAGAAAAAAAGTGATGATCAAAGTCGGTACAAGTTCTTCATTATGTGATATCACAAAGATTAAAAAAAATATGGACTTGAGCTCTTTAAATATGACTCACCGTAAACGTCGGTGATATAGGTGGTTCAAAGGCTTTCAGCTTCTCGGAAATTCGATAAACGAATGCAAAAGTTAAAAATTGCAATGATTTATATTCGACATTACACTTGATTAAAATCTAAGTTGTTTGCAAAGAAACAAGAAAAATGAAGTGATAGAAAATACTACAATTTTTTAATCTTTGTTGCGATATCGTTTGCCCGGAGAGCAGAGAAACCTCAATTGCGTGGCGTAAGCGAGAGAATCCTATCCAGGTTTCCAAATAGAAACCGAGAACAAACTGGCACACAAAACAAAGCCATAAGTATTAGTGTTCAAAGGAGTGATCGATGATAAAAAGGTTGATGTCCTTCAGAGTTGCGCAGTGAGTTGGTGTGGACGTTCAATGAGTTCTGTAGCCTTGGCTAAAAAATGATAACATGATTTAATAGACTTTTCGATTATACGGATTGCAGGATCAAGAGTATCACTATTATTTACTAGTGTGGAAGCTAGAAGCAAGACTTTAAAGAAGATCGATTTGTATAAATGGTTTACAGAGGTCGGGGCATGGGATTTTGTGAGCAATAGAGGCAATTGAAGAGCATGGATAGCGATTAAAGGAATGTTGATGTACGCTTGGTCAAAGGGTTCGTTTGAGAATGTGGCATCGGTTTGGGGGGAAATGATAAAGTGTGAAAAATCGACGTTGAAATCGATTTCTTTCGAAAGGGATGAAGTATTGATTGAGACTGAACAAATTGATAAAATTAAAAGGATTTTAGACTTTAAGGTAGGGTATCAAGTCTTTACCATCCGAGTGGTGGAAATTTAGTCGATGATGGATGACCATGGATGTTGTAATGGCATAGAGAAGATTAAATCGGCAAGCTCTAAGAATGTGAGGAGGATAAAAGATAGGGAAATGGGACAGTTATGGTTGATATGGAGGGATTGATGAAGAAAATTGTAGTCGCAGGTGAAAAACACAATGTTATAATTGAGCAAGTGGAATGGAAAAAACAACCAATTATAATCCAAGCTCAAGTCCATATTTTTTTTAATCTTTGTAATATCATATAATGAAGAATTTGTACCGACTTTGATCATCACTTTTTTTCTTCAAATTGTTGATTATTGAATTTTTTAGGAGAATTCAACAATTCATTGAATTGAATTGATGATGGTGAAATTATTTTTAATGATATATGGTTTATGGTATATGTTTAAGAGTTTAAGGGTTTAAGGTTTAATAGTTTAGGGTTTTAGGTTGAGGGTTAAGGGTTAAATTATTTTTATAAAGAATAGGGTCAAATTGAAATAATATTTAAATAATGAGGGTTCAATAGAAATACGTAAATAGGCGAGGTACTAAATATATAGTTTACCCTTATTAAAAAATAAAATTTTAATATATAAAAAATAATTTAATTGAATTTTTTAAAATAATTATTAATTGTATGATGGGTCCTTGAAATTTTACATCTTTATTAATTAATTTAATGGTGTTCATCGGTGTTTATCATTAGTGGTGTTCATCAGTGTTCGTCGCACGTTGTAGAATTTTCCCTAATTATATCCAAACTTATTGGAGTCTTTCACAATTCACTTTTCAATTGTTCGCTTCGAATTAAATATTTCATTCAATTAACACGAGTTTACTCTCATACCTCATCTTATTGTGGGCAGCCCATTTGGTTCCCAACAACGTGGAAATAGACACAAGGTTACTCGGTTAAGAGTAAATTACGCATAAAAATCCCACAATTTATTTGGGCTTCATCCCATTAGTACTTTGAACAAAATTCTAAATCATTCGTACTAACAGTTACACGAAGGAGGACCATTGTGTTGTTACTGGTTAGTATGTGATTTTGATTTGTTCTATATATTTCGAGTGTAATTCAATTATCACTGTAGCATGTCTTCTTTCGGTATCAAAAAATAAAATATAAGATTGTTGTTACTCCATCTAAAAGGTTCTATACTAATCTATCACTAGTTATTATTCCCTAATTTTGACAGCTAATTATTGTCTATCAAGTCTAGACCTGATATTACCCAGCAACCACAAAATTTAAATAAATACAAAAAAATATACTGGAAGAGAGAGGTCTGAATTCCACTCTACTTTTCATCATCTTTTTCAAACATTTTTCTTTTATTTTGTTGATACTCTCACGGAATACCAGTATACGTCCAAACCAACAGAAGTGAACTGTCTAAGATCACCACCATTTTAACTTTATGGTCAACAAAGATTTAAAAAAAAATTGCTTTATCCCCTTTGCTTCACCACAAGCAAATTGAACTTGTGTAAGCATATATTTGATAGGTGAAAGTGTGAACTCAATTCACTCATCATAACCAAGTTGTGTGTCCTAAGAATTGGAGTGTTCAAATTTTAGTACCCGAAGTTTTCAGGTAGTGAAACATCGGCCCGTTACTTGATCCATACAATTGAGTTCCTGCAAAATTTAAGTACTCGTAAAATCGGATACCGGGTACCCAATTTACTTTTTTAATATACTTTTAATCTATTTTTTGAAAAAAAAAATACATAAGAAACACAGATTTTCATGATATATATTTCAAACACAAAAATTATTGATATGAGATTAGTTTTAAGAGTGAAATATTTGGATATATATATATATATATTAAAGTTTATTGATAAAAGAATGTATTAAAAATATTAATCTCGAACATGATTTTTCTTTCGAATCTCATATTGGCAAATTAATATAATTGTTTTGAAAATTTTAAAACTTAAAAGTATATAATACACGTATAAAAAGAAATTAGAGATTTAAAATTAATTTTAGGGGAAAATAGTAAGAAACATAAAATAAAAAGAATTTAAAATTTAAAATATATAAGTTTTAAAATTATCGGTTCGGGTCGGGTACCCGGTTATAAAAATTTCGACCCTGACCCGGCCCAACTACCGGAGAAAAAATACGGGCCGGGTACCCGGCCTAAAATATTTAAGTATTTTCAAATAAATACCCGATAATTTTCAATCGGGTAGACAAGTCGACGGGTCAAATAGTTTAAGCTGGGTATTTTTGAATAACCCTAATTCAAAGTACCCAGAACATTGTGCAATGAGACAACCTGCTTTGCTTGCATTAATTTAAGACAAGTTACTGTTGGGACAGTCCAAGGAACCATGTTGGTGAGCATGATTTACACATGCAATGGCGTATAAACGTTCCCCTAAAATTTTGAAATTTTTATGATTTGTGCTCACTCTAAAATATATTTTAATTTTTGCCCACCTTTAAAAAGATTTGAATTCGTCACTGTTAACACATGTATAATTATTATGGAAGAACAATATGCAAATACCTCCAAAATTCTAACATCAGATTTAAAAAATAAAATAATTAATCTTAGAGATGAAGAAATGAAATTTGAAGATTTCTGAGATATCTTTTTTTTTTACCAAAGAAAACTTTCATAAAATTAAAGGAAGCAAACATACATAAAAAGCGGTTCACCCTTAACAACAAAGCCGGTAAAAGTCAAGGGGAGCCGACGAACGAAACAAAGGATAACAAACATGATAGCAAAGCAAACAGCCTGGAAACTTAAAATCAAACAAAACAAAAAACAAGATCTCGTGCCAGAAAACGCAAAGCCCAAACAGTGGGTGTAAGGACATCCATAACCATCGTCGGAACTGAAGGTTCTAAAGGCAACATCAAAAAGCCGGCGGGAATAATTACTTGGGCCTGAAAATAACATCCTTATCTCCGAAGGAGGGAACCTCACCAGAGCAGCGCCTGAGAGCTCTATCCAGAGGCAGGCTTCCGATCTGCACAGACCGGTCCTTATCAAGGCACTAACTTCAGTAAACCACCAACAGGGACAGTAGAATGTAGACAATGGTTTGTCTACTATCTTAATATAAGTTAATAGTTTAATATTTTCCTCGGGTTTGAATAATTTTTGTGAAAGTTGAATTCTTGGGGTACTTTTCGATTAAGATTAGGCTTTTCTCAAATTTATCATAGTGGAATTATTTAGTTTCAAGAAATTACATTTCACTATTTTTTTTTTACAAATTTTAATTCTAAACTTAATTATACCTAAAGGGGAGGAGAATGGGGGACTCTAGGAAAAAGAAGGGGTGCTCCTAGTGGGTTTATATCCCATTACCTAAGAGAATATGAATGAACAAAGATGAACAATTTGGCCAATTCACCAAATGTACTTGCTCAAATTACATTCACTATTAAGAAATGCGATATCATGCCAATATCAATTATTTTTAACATGCAATTATTTATAAATTATAGGATATTGTATGTTTTAGTATGCTCGAACTCACGTCCTCTTACTAATAACGTATCAATCGAGTTAAACTCACTCAACTAATGTATTTTAAATCACAATTTTTTGTCATGTAATAATTATAGTTTTCCTGACGGCATCTAACTAATAAGTCTAAGTCTTGGAAAAATTATGGTTTTAGGGGTAATTGTAACATCCAACCAAAAATTAGGGTTGAATTAGATTTTGACATAAAATTATTGGATTAGCCATGGATTTTAGATTATACTTTACTGATTGTTTTTTTTTATCAAAAGGGTAACTTCATTTCTTAGAAAACAAACATACAAGAATTGAGAGTGGGGGTATCAGGATCCCACAGCATTTGTCCCTGAAATTTTTTAGCATACTTGGCTAGCCAGTCGGCTGCCTGATTACAAGATCTAGGAACAAAAGAAAAGAAACAAGAGGAAAAATATTTTGATAAAGATCTAATATCTTCCTCCATAGCCGAAAACGTCCAATCAGACGGTGATCCCCCGTTAAGACTGTTGATAACAACTTTGCAGTCAGTTTCATTGAGGATGTTCCTGAAGCCATTTCTGAAGGCCAAAGATAAACCAAGCCGGATAGCCATAACTTCCGTCGTTGTAGCAGACGGAGCTACAAACGGTTCAGATATTCCTTGGATAAAGGAACCTAAGTGATCCCGCGCAATAGCCGCCGCTGAAGCTCTCCCCGATTGGGCGTCATACGCTGCATCACAGTTTATTTTAACTGAGTGAGGAGGTGGTGGTATCCACTGCCTCGGCTCCTCAGTGTTAGGATGCTTATCTGTATAGCTCGAGATGTTGGATTGACGGTATTCCATAAAGGCTCGTTCTGCTTGAAGGCAGACATCCCATGGTACGTCTTGCTTTCCTTCGAAAACCGAGGCATTTCTTGATTTCCACAGGGCCCATAAAAGAAAGGCAATGAGAGCACAGCCATCATCAAAGTTTCCTATCTTCCGAAAGTCATTAATCTTTATCCACCATTTCGGAAAACCAGGGAAACCAAAAGGGGACGGTGAGTAATTGAAACCAGAGGCCTTCCAAGTTGCTTGTGCGAACGGACAGAAGAACAGGAGATGTTCATTCGTCTCCTTTTTTCCCCACACCGTGGACAACAAGCCGAATCAAGAAATTTACCATGAAAGCGAGACACCAAGCTGGCCTTGGTTGGGACAATGTTATGGCACAACTTCCACAGGAAATACCTAATTTTGGCCGGAACCCCAAGACTCTAAATGGATTTCCAGAACTCCTTATTTGCTCTCGGGTCAGCACTGGAGGAAGGAGTGGATTGATTCCCGGAGAGTTCCTCAATGAATCTGTAACCTGACTTTGCCGAATATACCACATTCTTCATACCCGTCCATACAAATGAATCTTTCACCCGAGGCCCTCCGATTGGTATGGATAAAATGGCATTGGCCTCGACTGCATCAAAAAGCTCCCTGACCTTGAGCTCATTCCACGATCTTTGATCCGGATTAATGAGACAACTGACAGAAGGCGAAGGATAGTTAGGAGTTGATTGAGAGGATACCCGGAACTTAGGAAGCGTTGGGACCCAGTTATCTTTCCATGTTGAGATAAGTCTACCATTGCCAACTCTCCAGAGGCCTCTCTCTCTTATAATCTTCACCCCTTCTTTGATACCTGTCCAGGCCCATGAGGGATTAGCACACTTTGGTGCATCAAAGATGTTACCATTTGGATAGTAGATTCCCCGGAGGGCTTGAGCAAGAAGGGAGTCCGGATCCTTTATCATCTTCCATGCAACTTTTGCAATGAGCGCTTTGTTGAAAATTCTAAGGTTTCGGAAACCTAAGCCTCCTTGGTCCTTTGGACGGCAAAGGTCCTTCCAATTAATCCAGTGGATACTTCTATCCTTATCTACGCCATTATTCCACCAGAAATTTGCCGCAATCGAACACAGTTCATCGCAAAAAGGTGACCGGAAGGAGAAAGCATTGCATGACATAAGTGGGAATTGCCTGAGCAATTGCCTTGATAAGAAATTCCTTTCCCGCCAAGTTCAAGAATTTAGCTTTCCATCCCCTTAGTTGATTATGGACTCGCTCTTTAATGAATCACAGTGCCTCTTTCTTACTCCGTCCCCAAAAGGAAGGTAGACCAAGGTAACGAGTATCCTCCTCCATTGGGCTAAATCTCAGTAAGTTAGACAAGTGAATTTTGAGATTGAAACTGACATTAGGGGAGAAGTAAACCAAGGATTTCTGGAAGTTCACGGATTGTCCTGTAGAAGATTGAAACATATGAAGGATTCGAAGAGTTGTTGTGCAGTTTCCTTGATCAGCTTTTGAAAACAACAGGCAATCATCGGCAAATAAAAGATGGCTTATAACAGGGCATCGCCGTTTAATTCTCAGACCTGCAAAGCTGTCATTCTCAGTTTCTCTATTAATGATCCACGTCAGAATACTGGAGATGAAGGTGAACAAAAAGGGAGATAACGGGTCCCCTGTCTTAGACCCCTCCCAGCTATGAACTCCCCGGTGCGCTCCCCATTTAAAACCAGGGAGAAAGAGACTGTGGTAACACATTTCATGACTCTACTGATCCACCACTCCCCGAAACCCATCCTATTCATAAAAAAGTGTAAGAGTCCCCAGTCCACTTTGTCGTAGGCTTTCTCCAGATTGATCTTCAGTGCCATAAATCCCTTTTTACCCTTTCTTGTCCTTTTTAGAGCATGGAAAGCCTTATTTGCAAGGATGATATTGTCATGAATAGATCGCCCTTGGACAAAAGCTGACTGAGAGTTGGGGATGATATCTGGGAGAAACACCTTCAGTCTCGATGCTAGAATCTTTGTGATGACTTTTAAGGAAAAGTTGCAAAGGCTGATCGGTCTGAAACGTGAAACTTCAGTTGGATTTGACTTTTTTGGAATTATGACAATATTGGTCTTGTTAATCCCTGAGTACATGTCTCCATCCCTGAAAAAAGTGGTTACCATTCCGATTAGGTCCTCTTTCACTGTCTCCCAATAAGTTTGGTAAAAGCACCGAGGAAGACCATCAGGACCAGGGGATTTTGTCGCACCCATATTAAAGACCACCTCTTTTATCTCCGCTTCCGTCACATCTCTGCTAAGGTTAGCATTCATCTCCTCAGTTACCAAACCGGGTATGACGTCGCTGAGGCATTGAAAATCCACCGATTGATCACGAGTGAAGACCTTTTTGAAGTGTTGCTGCAAGTAGGAACCTATATTCTCCATTTCCTCAATCCAAATTCCATCATCCCTTCTAATTTTGATTATGAAATTGGTTCTGCGATGTTGGATGGTGGTGGCATGAAAAAACTTGGTATTCTTGTCTCCCCATTTCAACCAATTGACCATGGATCTCTGATGCCAGTATCTCTCCTCGCTCTCCCACTCAGTATCAAGTTCCTTTTTCAGCTTCCTGTACTCCTTCAACTCCGCTTCAGAAAGTTTCCTTCCTTGAAGGTGTTTTATCATGACCGTTAACTTTTGTTTCTTCTCATTTTTCCGCTTCGCCTTCTCCTTAGCCCATCTGGTAAGGACAGTTCTGGTGCTGCGAATTTTTCTCCCAAATCTGGAGACCACTCTCTCCCCAGGCGAGATGTTCCACCATTTCGATACCATCTGTGAGCATTCCTCATCCAGCAGCCATTTGGTTTCAAATTTGAAATCCTTTTTTAATTTCCTAGTCTGTCCCATAGTGAACAGAACAATAGGGGCGTGGTCAGAAGCGACGACAATCTCCATTATCCCCATAGCTTTAGGAAAGGCCATGCTCCATTCCGCTGAGCATAATATTCGATCAAATTTCTCAAGAATAGAGTTGTCCCCACTCCGTTGATTAAACCAAGTAAATTTTCCACCCTTGATGGGCACCTCAACCAGGCCTGCAGTATCAACAAACTCGATCAAGCCTTTCGCCTCCTCAGGATTAACCGGGTTCCCTCCCTCCTTCTCTTCTTGTCTCAACACTGTGTTGGAATCTCCAATAATGAGCCATTTAACATTATTAGATCCTCTGAGATCTGATAAGCCTTCCCAAAAAGCATGTCTTTCTTCTCTATACGGTGGACTGTAAATGAAGGTACCAAACCATTTATCCCCCTCCTGCAGGGCTACCTGCGTATCAATGAAATTTTTCTCATATTTTAAAATGCTAACTTTGCGTCCCCTGTCCACCATTAGGCTAGGCCCCCTGCTAAACCTTGTGGATCCACATAAAAAGAGTGTTCCATTTTCATCTTCATCCTTATCTTCTCTAGGTACCGTTTCTTCTGTTTCGTTTCACTCAGAAAAATTATTGAAGGTTTGTATTTAAATACCGAATTCTGAAGCGCCCTCATTGTCTCTTTGTTCCCTAGGCCCCGTACTTTCCATGCTAAGATAGACATTGGTCACAAAATCCACCCTTCTACGATGAACTCCAACAGAACAACAAAATAACCCTTCGGTATTCAACCCGGATCCAAACAGTCGAACCGCCTCAAATCAACGATTCGCTTGAATAAAGAAAAGAGACCTGTTACAGACACTGTCGAACACAGGCACTCCAACAAGAGAACCACCAGTCAACTGCCACTGAAAGGAACCAACAGACAGCTGAAAGGATCGCAGAGAACAACCACAAGCTGAAAGTTCGACAGGTGAGAATTCACCAACACTGTAACACCCGTGTTTTGGGCTTAGGAGTTAGCCGGGTTTAGTTCGAGTCTAATAAAATTTAATTAAAACAATTCAACTTCAAATAATGACCTATTTGAGCTTTAGTAAAAAGGGGAGGACTTATGTGGTAATTTGACCCTAAAGTCTTTAAAAAGCTAGACAACTTTAAGCCAAAAGTTGTCATCTTCCTCCCAAGTCCATTCCAACGTTAAAAAGAGAAACCACCATTTTCAAAAACCTCTCAAAGGCTAGCTACTATTCCATTTATTTTGCCATTCGATTTCAACACCAAATTAAGAGGTAAATATGTTTTCTTAACCTCCTCTCTATCCTGTACTTATCTATGGTTTTAGATTTCAAAAATATAGGGTTTTGAAAATTAGGGTTTATATTTAAAGTTTGAATTTTTAAGGGGTTTTCTAATTGGTTTTGATAAATTGAGTTGGGGTTTTAGTTAATCATGTTATAATGAGTAACATATATCAAATTGGTTGAATTTGGGTGAAAATTCGTAGCATGTTCTCGAGGTAGGTTTTAAGGTAGTAAAATTTGGGTTTTTAGTGGGTTTAATGTTGAAATTGAAGGGCTGATGGTCTACCTATGCTAGGAGGGTGATTTGGGATGTTTTGGAAGTCATTTGGGTGTTTGGAATTTGAGTTTTCAGCAAGGCTTTAGGGGAGCACGAAAATTGGGATTTTAGGAGATTATGTGATTTGAGAAATTGTGGAAATTGGGTTGTGTTTGCAAAGTAAGTTGATGGTTGAGTTTAGCATTGAATTGGGAAGTAATGTATGTGTTTTGTTTGACTAGAAGCAAGTGGAAGCGTGGAAGAGGCTTTGGGACCGAATCTGGGTGCATAGGAGGATTGTTTCGAGTTGCTAAGGAAGGGCGGTGAGTGGTTTCAACTTGTTCTAAGTTTGGTTCGAGTATGTGTAGTGGGAGTGTGTGTGAAGTGTGCCTGGTAGGCCACTCATAGTTAATTCAAGTTGTTGATTTAACCATTGATATCCATGAATGCATTTATGCTTGTTTGACTATGCTATTATGATTGTGGTTGATGGATGTGAGTTTATCTTGATATGCATCTATGAGATTGAGCATGAACGTGGTTGATGATATATATATGATGTGGTTATGATAATTGGCACTAAATAATTACCGGTTGTAAATGATCGATCATTAGGATAGTGTGCACACAAATTGAGTCAAAACGTACGTGGCCTTGATGGCGTTAAGTCATCAAGGAGGAGTACGGTGATGTAACATTCCACCGGAAGCTTTTATTACATTTCTACGGGATGATGAGTGGAATCCCATCCGTAGGGCATGTGGCGATGAGTGGAATCCCGCACATGCAAGGTCCGGTGATGAGTGTAATCCCACCGAGGTAAAGTGTTGTTGAGGTTTAAATCCGCACAATCGGGGTAATTTAAAGTGGCCAATTAACTTGTTCATATATTGAGATATGTGATGTTGATTTATGATTGTTGATTATTGATGCTTGATGCTTAGTATGAAGTAAGATGCCATACTATGCCACTTGAAAGACTAGCTAGGTCTACTCGTTTATATGCCTTTGTAGGTTGTATGCGAGATTAGGATTACATGCTTGAACCCTGCATTGTTGATTGTTTTCGTTTTAGAGCACCCTCACTAAGCTTATAGCTTACGTTCTCAATGTTCAACAATGCAGATCATTAGCGTGGTGTTAGCTCGGAGCAAGGCAAGAAGGGTTTTCCTAGTGTGAGGCTCAAGTACGGTTATTAATTTTGTAATGGTTAAGCAATGTGGCAAGAGGGTATTTGTATGAGCTTATATGACTCATTTGTGATTTTGGATGTTTATGCTTGACTTGGTTTGTAAGCATGTCTACCTTGCCTAACGCTTTTAATGTATGTCTTTTGAATGTTAACCTTGCTAAGGTATGTAAACCCTTATGGGATGGATGATGCTTTTGCTTGTCAATGTTTCAAGCATGTTTTGTATGAAAGGCCTTGTGTTTTGTCATGGTTGTATGTTCACAAATGTCCATGTCTTGTGAGTGTTTGTGTATGTTAGACCTTGGTTGCATGCCTCTAGATTTGGTTTGATGGTGTTGTTTGCCTTTAGGGGGCCTTAGTGGACCTTTAGACTTGCCAAGACTCACTTAAATCGGAATTTCAAAGGTTGCAGACTGCCAGCGTTTCGAAACGGGGAGGGCAGTTTCGAAACGGGTAGGCTTCAGGGACCCCGTATCGGAACGCGTTCCGATACGGTTTGGCCTCTGGAACCCCCTGTTTCGATACGCGTTTCGGAACGTTTTGGCTACTGGAATTTTGAGAAATTCACGAGATAAAGGTGTTTCGAAACGGGCCTGAAGGTTTCGAAACGGTCAAAATCTCGTTGACCACGAGATGTTGACCGTCGTGGGCGTTTCGGAACGGTTGACCACCGTTTCGATACGGCCCCTTGTATAGGCTCTGGGCAGTTGACCTGGTCAAGGTGTTTCGAAACGCCTCAAGGGTGTTTCGAAACGGACTGCCTTCAAGATTAAAATTTGGGCTGTTAAGTGTTGCCTTGTTTTCGATCGATTGTTTCGTGAGTGTTGTTCCGCTGTTTGATCACTTAGGGTTTAATACTCATCTAGACAGGATTAAAATACAAAAAAATAGGGTTGCTAACCGAGGGGGAATTCCCTTGGGAGTTTTCACTCGGTTTTCCCCGTGTACCTTACTCAGACCGGTCATCCGGCCAGACCGGGACGAGGGGGTTACAAACACTCACCACAACAGAGCGGCAAACCGAAAAACAGAAAAAGCCAAAAACAAGACAACAACCAACAATTCAACCAAAATCAAACAGAAAGCACCAAATGCAGCAAAATTAGAAGGTGAGAGTCCACCAGAAGCGAGGCAATCAGGGGGAAGAACGGGAATAGGCACCAGAAGCTGGGTCACGGGCACATCGGGAATACGAATGAACCTGATTTAGACCGGCGATACACGTCGGTGAATACCCCGACGACAAAACTCAAGAGATCGGACGTTCCAAAATGCTTTGACTCAGGGGACCAGGAAGCCGTTGAAACAAGAAAAGGTCGGCGAAGCTCAAGGGGTTGGTGAGAAAACTCCAGGCGTCACCCACGATTCACAGCCACCGCGACTCCAAGAGCGACCCTCCAGACGTTCGTCGTTCACAACCTATTTTCGGCACGCCGAGGTCTACTGACGGGGCGAAGCCACACGGTCGCGTAGATCACTTGATCAATACTGGAAAACGGTGAATCGAAGCGAAAGACAACTGAGGCTCTGGGTTTCGGTGAGAGGGAATTTGGGGGCGCGTGTTTCTCACGCGTGTAGACGTACGTTCTTTGTTGTTATACTTTACTAATTGTTTTGCCTTTTGATCAACGCCAATTAGATATTGACTCTCGGGGTCACATTTTTATATTGAAATTGGAACATGTATTTAAGATGAAAAGTTACGCTTAATTGAACTCTTAGTAATCAAAGTTAAATGAATTGAGCCTCTCCACTCCATTGATTTGATTTCTATTACTGATGACTCATTTAAGTGTAACTTTTCTCAAGGATGTATTTGTATTTTTTAGTTACTAAGAATACTAAAGTAATTTCCTTTGTCATCTTACCACAAGTCGAGTTGTTAATTTAAGATTTATTTTTTTTATATACAGAAAGAGTTGTCTGGAAACAAATTTGGGACCTAATGTTAATTAAGATTAGAGCGATGTCTCTTGCTAATATACTACAATACAAAGTTGGTCGACATTTTAAATTTTTTTAATATTTTTTTGGTATAATTAAATGTATCCGATTCATTTGTTAACTAATTTAAATCTGAATCATCTTTAAAATACAATTTACTTCATTTACGACACTAAAATATAATGTCCAACTGTTGGTTAAGAATTTTTTATATCTTTAATAATATGTAAAATATTCATAATTGAAACGAAAAACACAATATAGCTAGCATACAAATACATTAATTATGATGATTTATTTTGAAAAGAAAAAACGATATAAGTTGCCTTTCCAAATTGTGCAGAAGAAAACTGTAACACCAATTCCAAAACATTCCCATTTCCCACAGCTCAACAAAGGTTCCTCGTATTCAAAGATTGAGAAACACATTGCAGAGATTGAGAAAATATATCATCATGTTTATTTCACATGATCAAAAATCCAACGAGGAATGCAAAAACAAAAACAAAACCCATCCCTATTGGTTCTTAACCACTAGTCAGCCAGGTTTCCAATATACCTATAAAAATTCCAAAATCATAATATATATATATAGAGAGAGAGAGAGAGAAATACATGTACATTTTTATACACATAGAAAGAAAAGAAGATTTGTGAAGAAAGAGAGATGAAGATCAAAGTGAAAACAGGGGATTAAACCATACAGATAAAACTCATCATACAATACAAGCCTAGACTAGCCTAGCCTAGGGACCAACAGGAATCGGTGCTCCCCGTAGCCCCAACGGAGAAGGCTGGTGCTGGTGTCGACCAGCCCTCACCTCAGCCGGCCCGTACGGCCGATCCATGATTTGCTGTGTGTCTGATTCCTGCTTGATTTTCCTCACTTGGCTGTGAACTGCAACACTCCCCATCTCTTCCTTCCCTTTGAATTCTCTGCTCTCACTTTTACCCATCTTCTTTTTCCCAACACTTAGCTACACAAATTTCACTGTATCTAAATGGTATATATATGTGTGTGTGGAGAAAGAGAGAAGGAGAGAGGGGTAGGAAAGGCCAAGTTTGGTGGCGGATTTGGCATTTCTGTGTACGTTTGATTTTCTTCTTTTAATTTTGGATTCCCATATCTTCATAAAATTAGTAACTTTAGATAACGTTTCAGAATATCCACCGTTGATTCCAATAAGAAAATATCAAATGTGTACTAAATATCTATATAATATCACGAAACGTTTAATATCAATAATGTTTTCGTAAATTACACTGAAAAGTCATTTTTTCATTTTCTTTTGTTTATGATCACTCCACTTTCAAATTTTATATTTTGGTCACTTATGTTATCGATTTATCACAAAATCTTCGCTTGGAAGTTAACTCGTGTTATATTGATGATATAACATGTTGATAAAAAAAGTTAATTTCTAATTTCACCCTTGGACTTTGGACAAAAATATCAATCTAGTATCTTTTACTCAAATGAACCTCTAAACTTTTTGTTTTCATAAGCGTTTTAATTATAGGGTTTAGGGTTTCAATTTAGGATTTAGAATCTAGGGGTTTGTAGTGATTTAAAATTTAGGGTTCATAGTTATATTTTATGATTTAGGGTTACAGTTTAGGTTTTAAGGTAATATGGTTAGGGATATAGCTTTTAATCTATAAACCATAAATTTTAACCCTAAACTTAAAATTCTATGAACATGCCCTAAATTCAAAACTACTACATTTAAACCCCTAATCCCTAAACAAAATCCATAAACCCTAAAACTAAGACACTTGTGCAAGCAAAATTTCCAAAAAGCGCTTTTGCATGAAATAATCACCTAAAAGGATTATTATCTCATACAATCGACTTAATTGTAGGGTTTAGGATTTTTGGTTTTTAGTGTATGTGTTTAGAATTTAGGGTTTATCGTTTAGGTTTTAAGGTAATATAGTTATGCATATATGTTTTAACCTATAAACCTTAAATTTTAACCCTAAACTTGAAATTCTATAAACATTCTCTAAATTCAAAACTACTACACATAAACCCATAAACCCTAAACAAAGTCCTTAAACCCTAAAACCAAAGCACTTGTGTAAACAAAGTTTTCACAAGCACTTGTGCATGAAAGAATTACCCTACAATGATTATTATCTCATACACAGGCGGTTGAAACCTTTTGTTTCCAAAAGCGCCTTAATTTTAGGGTTTAGAGTTTAAAATTTAGGGGTTTAGTGTAAGGGTTTTAAATTTAGGATTTATGGTTAAAATTTAAGGTTAGAATTTATAGTTTAGATTGTAGGGTAATATGGTTAGAAATTTAGGATATAAATTTTAATTTATAAACCTCAAAATTTTTATAAACGCTTGTGCATGAAATAATTACTCTAAAAAGAATCTTTTTGTTATGCTATTATATATTTATATAAATTAAAAATTGTTTCTTTAATCAATAATTATATTTTAATTACTTCTATCATGTCTCCATCTATTTGTAGCGTGGAATCAAATTCATTAGGACGACTGTTTTGTACCATGTTGAAAACTATGTTATAATTTATTTTTTTAAAATATTAAGGAAATGAATCTGATGATTAATTTCTCCACTAGGTTATGATTCGAAATTTTAAATTAAACCATTGCAAATAGGGTAATGGTGCGCGTGAATAATGTGGGTTTGGTTTATTCGCTGTTGGTTGTCCCTATAGGTGTCTTTGGCACGTGGTGTTGCCTCCCCAACCGTTTTTTGAGCTTGCTAACCGTGTTGGTTTATTATTTTAAATAACTTGCTAGATTTCTGTATTTACGGATTAGCTTAATTATAAAGTATGTGCTCAAATTTTATTTTTTAATAAGTGTTTAAAGAATTTTTATAATTGAAATAGGTGTATAATATTTTTATTGATTTATTTTATAGTCAATTTATTAAAAAAAATTAATCATCCAATTGTAGCTTGACACGTTACTTTTATTTTTTTATTTTCAAAAATAAACTAAAAAGAAAATAAATAAAAATATATCTCAAAGTTTTTAGAAATTATAAAACAGTCACAAATTCTTAAAACTCAAAACCCAAAAATCATAAAATGTTTGCCGCCGATAGCCTTATTGGACCCCCACCACCGTCGTCTCCAGAGGCCCCCGCCCATCCCCCAACCACCCATCGCCAGTTACCAGAGAAGCGTGCTAATTGGACGTCGAATGGTTGAAACTATTTTTTTGACATTCGATTGGCACGCCTCTCGCCGGTTACAGGTGATGACGGTTGAGAGAAATAGGCGGGGCCTCCGGCGACGACGGTGGTGGGGTCTGACGAGGCTATCGATGACGAAAACGACATTAATTTTAAGATTTTTTTAGATTTTGAGTTTTAAGGAATTGATATTTTTTAGAGATTTTGAGAAGTTTTGGAATTTTTTTAAAATATTTTTTTTGAAATAAATAAATTAATTAGAATAAAATACACTTGTCAAATTTGATTGGGTGATGGATTTTTTTAATGATGTTACCGTAATACAGTAACAAAATGAAACTTTAGGCACATATTTCAGCTAAAAAATGATTTAGGCATCTATTACAAAAAAGAAGTAAAGTTTGGACACCTATTTTATAGTTAAGCCTTGCGAAATTGAATATCTAATAATATCTTTACGTTCGAAACGAGGGGTTAATACTTTTGGGATGGTTTCGAAAGTAAATTTACGGATTTGAATATCTAAAAATATTTTTGGGATTGTTATGCATTTATTAGGGTTAGTTAAAAGATTAGGGTTCAGAGTGTGTGTTTAGATTGTATGGTATAGAATTAAGAGTTATGGTTGAAATTTATGGTTTAATGTTTAGGTTTCTGGTTTAGTATTTAAGAGTTTAAAGTTAGAGATTTCAATTTTAGATTTTAAGCTTAGATTAGGCACGCTTGTATAAAAAAACTTTGCATCGCATGTGTATCAGTTAATTGTCTAATCCTATTAATTGATATTTTGGTTTCTAAATTATAATTATGAGAATTTTTATTAAACTCTTTTTAAAAATTTCTAAGCAAACCATCCTTCGGACTAGGGGTGAACATTTGGTTGAGTCAAGTTAAAAAAAATTTGAATTAGTCACGAGTTCTATTTTATAATTCATACTTCATTTGAAATTTATTCCATTCGAGTCAAAAAAATTGAGTTTGTCAATTTGATGAGTCATATTTTATAACTCAAACTTTATTAAAAAAATTTATTCGAGTCGAGTTTATGAAATTCGAGTTGATATAATTTCTATTCAAATTTAATTGTAAACATTTAATGTTATGATACTAATAGTTCTAATTTAAACAATTTTCTATACCATATACAATACACGCGCGCGCGCGCGCACACACACACACACACACATATATATATATATATATATATAAGACATGATTGAGAGACTTTACTCGAACTTAAAAATCGATCCATTAATTACTAAATATTTTGAATTATTTGAAATTTCATTTTATAACTCAAACTTTATTTTAAAAAAAATCGAGTCGAGTACATAAAATTATAGCTCGAGTCAAGACAACTCAAATTTGTTGGAGTCGAAAAATTTAATTTTTTACTTGAATCGAGTTTTACCCACTAATTCGGACAACTCCAAAAATTAACCTCTCTCATTCCTGACGTATTAAGTCGTCTGTATCTCCCTCAAACAGTCTCCAGAAAATTCTTGATGCTTACATAGGGATTATTGTTTATATTTTAATCATAATTTATAAAATAAAAACAAATAAACAATAATAAAACGGCTAGTTGTCCATATATGTTACAAAATCCAATGTGAAGGGTCAAATTGTAGACTAAAGCCAAAATCATTGGTCACACCAAAAAAAAGCCAAGCGCCAAAGTGCATATTAAAGGCAAGGGGAGAGGTACACATAAAAACAAAAGTTGGGGACTAAATAAAATAAAATAAACTATTCGATCATGAATTTTGACATTATAATGACTGTATCTGATAAATGCATCTTTTCGGTTGAATGTGGGCAATATTGAACTTGTTAAGAACAGTACCGAATGGTTCGATCCCTTGATGCAAAAGAATTTTGCAATTCAATCCACCATGAACTATAAAGGAGCAATCTTCAATTTGCAGGCACTGTAAAAAAAAACCTTCCATAAAATATCTAACCAAATAAGAGAAAACACACATACACAACACAACACGTGCAACATGAGATTGACATATAACAACGATTGGCATGTTGTCTTCTTCCCCTTCCGTGTACCGAAACATGACATTTATGGTTTTGATGTTGAAATTGCTCACATGGGAACAGCAACACTGGTTTATGGTGTAGGAGAAAGGAAGAAACTGTTCATGAGAATTATAGTATGGAGAATGGCTAAATGGTTCCCCACGATTCCAAAAAGGTGCATGATTGTCGGTCATGATATTAGGGTGTTCATTTTTCGATATCATATCGGTAAAATAGTAATCCGTATTCGATCTAGAAAAAATCGGATATCCAAATATTAGATGCCCGGATCGGATATTCGGATATCCGATTATATAATTTGATTTAAATATTTTTTTCTCTCGAATTTGACAGTCGTATCTATGAAAATTTTAGATTTTTTGAATATAAAAATTAACAAATTGTCAAATATAACAAGATTAACATCTATAAAAAAATTTATTTTTCGAATTATAGATATAACAAACATTAAATTACTAAATAAAACAAGATTTATATCTATAAAAAATTAAATTTTAGATATTTTGAATTTTCGGATAATCCGAAACTTGAAATATTGTGATCCATATCCAATCCGAAAAATAAAAAATCGGATCGGATATTTAAACCGAAAATAATAATCGAATAGAATATTCGAATTTTCAATTTGGATCAACGAATAATCATATTAGATCGAATATTTTTAAACACCTCTAGTGATGACACTAATACTAAGGAAACCTTCTTGTCTCTTCAAATAAGTGATACTTTCTGTTTATGCCTCGTCTGGTTCGATTAGTTGTATTGCATTGTTCATGTGAAGCATCATACAAGTTATAAATTGTTTTCTATTAGTATTGATGCATTGAGGAATGACTACTATATAACAGTATACCTTTAGGTCTCGTTTGATTAGATTGTAATTGACGTGTTGTATTATTTAATACGTATTTATTACGAAATTTATATTTATGCGTATGTTTGGTAGATGTGAAATTTAATACAACGTATTATTTTATACACAAGCCGGCAGGGACAAAGCTAGGATTTGAAGTTGGGGGGCAAAACATAAATTTTGAAAGGAGGGGGGCAAATTCACAATTATCCCAATTTTTTTAGAAAAAATATAAGGAATCAAAGAGTAAAAAAAAAATTCCCCCTACCGGGGGCCCCACAGCCCCTCCCATTGGAGCTGTGGCTCCGTCCCTGCAAGCCGGGTGATATTTATCACGGGAGTGGGGTGGTATTTATTTGACACGTCAGTTTTACGCTAGTTTTGTCAATTATACCCTCATATTTTTTCACGTATTTACATCATTGTAAATAGGTTAACCCTAAACCATAAATAATGATCCCAGCAGACAACCCTAAAACCCTAAACAGTAAATCATGACCTCAACCAAAAATACTAAACCCTAAACATTGAACCTCAAACTCTAAACCACAAACCTTAAACTATAAACCCTAAATCACAAACTTTAAACCATAAATAATAAACCTCAACATAAACCCTAAACCATAAACTTTGAGCCTTAAACCCAAAACATTAAACCACAAACACTAAACCCTAAGCAATAAACCTCACCCCATAAACCACACAACTTGAACCCCAAGCCCTAAACCCCAAGCCTCAAATTATAATCCCAAACTCCAAACACTAAACTACGAATCATAAGCCATGAATCATGTAGAAATAATGTTTTGATATAATAATTGAAAAATGTTTTGGACTAATTTGAAAAGAATTCAAAACTTGTCTTTTAGTCCAAACAACCATAAACCACACAACTTGAACCCCAAGCCCTAAACCCCAAGCCTCAAATTATAATCCCAAACTCCAAACACTAAACTACGAATCATAAGCCATGAATCATGTAGAAATAATGTTTTGATATAATAATTGAAAAATGTTTTGGACTAATTTGAAAAGAATTCAAAACTTGTCTTTTAGTCCAAACAACTTGAATTTATGTTTGAGGGATCTTAAAAGGTTTTTGGCAAAGCTTTTCATGATTTAAAACAACCAAACTTATGTTTTCAAGTTGTTCGTACCGATACGGTCAAACCCGTATCGATATCTTTTTGCCCAAGTTTGGTCACTGCCAAAACCCGTATCGAAACAGGCTTTGTCATTTCGATACGGTAAGGGATCGTATCGATACGCCTGGTAACCGTACCGATCCCCATTTTAACAACCCCAGTGGCTAGTTTCCCAACAGTCTTTTAAATGTGATACCGTACCGATACGCCATCAAGCGTATCGATACGCCCAGGCTGGCAAGAGCCCAACGGCTAGTTTTTGATGAAGGCCGTACCGATACGGGTCCACGCGTATCGATACGGAAGGCTGCAGAACAACATTAATGGTGGGAAATTAAGTCTCCAACGGCTAGTAACGACTACAAACTCATTAAGGAGTATAAAAGGGACCTTCAAGCATCAAGTAATAATTAATGCTTCAATTGTCAACAACAAATGATCAAGAAATTGTCTTAGTACTTAATTGTCATTTCTTTGTATAGACAAACACTAGTGAGCCAAAATTGTTAGATTTGCTCAAGTGTTTTAGGTTTTAGGTGAGAGCTAAATTGTGCAAACAAATGCCTATTAGAGGGATTTGAGTTTGCTTATCTTTTCTCTTGTAAAGAGGGTTTGATTAAGGCTTTGGGTAGAAAGCTTGATCGGTGTATAAGGGTTTCCTCCTAAGCTTAGAAAAGGGGATGAATCAATAGTGGATTGATTGGAAATCCTTAGTGGGAAGCTAAGGTAGTGAATATAGACCTTGGTTAGAAGGTTGAACCACTATAAATCATTGTGTCCTTAATCTTTTTAGCTTCCACTCACTTACACCCAAAATTCCACTTCTCCAACACTTGGCGAGCAAGAACGGTTGAGGGAATCGAACCCCTAAAAACCCAACAATTGGTATCAGAGCTTGGCTCAATTGAAGAGAATTAACATCCTATTGAGAAGATCCGGCAAGCTCGATCATCATTTTACTCAACCGGCTCAATGGCACAATCAATCGACAAACCTTTTTTCTTCGACGGAACTCACTATGCCCATTGAAGGACAAAGATGAAGTTATTCATAAAGTCAAGAGACTACAAGCTATGGGATATAGTTGAAGATGGTCCGTTCGTGCCTCAAGGAAGCAAAGCGGAATGGAGTGCCGAAGATCGCAAGAAGATGAAGCTTAATTGCAAAGCCTTGCACATCCTTTTTTTGTGTTTTTGGCTCAACCATCTATGAGAAGATGTCTTCTTGTGAGAGTACCAATGAGGTATGAGACAAGCTTGAAGTCACATACGAAGGAACCAATGAAGTAAAGGAGACCAAGATTGGCCTCCTCAACCTAGAGTATGAGAACTTCAAGATGGATCCGGAAGAGAACATCGAGAAGATGTTTGATAGGTTCTCCACTATCACCAATGGTCTCAAAGGCTATGGAGAAGCCATCCTGAAAGAGAAGCTTGTCTGAAAGCTCATCTACTCCCTTCCCGAGTCATAGAACTCAAAGAAGACCGCCATTATCGAAGCCAAGAATTTAAAGACCTTGATGTTTGATGAACTCATGGGGTCACTTCTCACTCGTCAAATCATGAAGAAAAACAAAGAAGATGAGAAGAAGAGGGAAGAAATTAGAGCTATGGGAGAGAAGAAGCTCAAAGGACTTGGCATCAACACAAATGCCATTGCTCTCAAATCCTCCACATGTCATCATTTAGATTCAAGTGAAGATGAGGATGATGAAGAAGAGATAGTTCATCTCTTTAAGAAGTGTGCCCCTTTCATGAAGAAAGCCTTGAGAGAGCTTGAACGAGAATTCATGAAAAATAAGAGGGCAAGCACTTCAAGCCATAAGAAGAAGGCATATGTGGCTACTTGGAGCGATGAGGACTCCACCGATGATGAACAAGCCAACCTTTGCCTTATGGCCATCGAAGAAGATTCAAGGGTAACTTCTAATTCATCTACTTCATGTTCAAATTCTTTTGATGAATTACAAGATGCCTATGATGATTTGGTTTTGGAGTTTAAAAATCACATTTTGAAAAACAATAAAATGATTTCAAAGTTGAAAATTCAAAATGATTTGATTTCTAAAACCAAACTTGAACTTGAAGCAAAACTCGAAGAGTTTGAACAAAAATGTTTTGATTTACAAAAATTTGCTTCATAAAGTTCAAGAAGAAAAAGATTTGATTTCCAAAGAGCTTGAAAAGAAAAACAATTTTGGAAAATCAAACTTTTAAATAAGACAATCTAGTGCCCCTAGATTCATAAATGGAAAATGTTTTAGAAGTGTTTGGGTCCCAAAAGGACTAACCACTTCAACTAAAAAGGATGAAATTGAAAAATGGATTCCTAAGGGGACTAAATTTTGTGCTACTAACGTCTATGGATCCAAAGCAATTTGGATACCAAAAGTTACTTGATTGTCTTTTGCTAGGTGTGATGGAGAGTGATCAACAAGTCAAACTTTGAGGGGGAGCTCCATGCACACAAGGAAGAACACTTGAAGAAGGAAGGCTTCACATCCTCCCTTGGATTCAAGTGTGGTAAAATCTAGTTGCTTTTGCTTTTATTTGATTTATTTTCATTTATGTCAACTAGATGATCATATATGTTGGACTGATATCTTAATGATGTTTTGAGTAAGGGGGAGCCATCTTTAAAACCAAAATTCAAATTTTGTCACATTTTCAAATCTCCTAAGTTATTTTGAACTTAATGTCTTTTGAACTCTTTTTGATTTAACAAAAAAGGGAGAAATGGTTTGAAAAATTGATTTTTCAAATGAATAAGGAGGAGCTCAAATTGATTTCAAATTTTACATCTCTTATTCATATTTTTAAACTTAAAGGGGAAGAATCCCAAATAATTTTTCAAGTTGGTTTTATTATATCAAAAAGGGGAGATTGTAGAAATAATGTTTTGATATAATAATTGAAAAATGTTTTGGACTAATTTGAAAAGAATTCAAAACTTGTCTTTAAGTCCAAACAACTTGAATTTATGTTTGAGAGATCTTAAAAGGTTTTTGGCAAAGCTTTTCATGATTTAAAATAGCCAAACTTATGTTTTCAAGTTGCCCGTACCGATACGGTCAAACCCGTATCGATACCTTTTTGCCCAAGTTTGGTCACTGCCAAAACCCGTATCGAAACAGGCTTTGTCGTTTCGATACGGTAAGGGATCGTATCGATACGCCTAGTAAGCGTATCGACCCCCATTTTAACAACCCCAACGGCTAGTTTCCCAACGGTCTTTTAAATGTGATACCGTACCGATACGCCATCAAGTGTATCGATACGCCATCAAGCGTATCGATACGCCCAGGCTGGCAAGAGCCCAACGGCTAGTTTCTGATGAAGGCCGTACCGATATGGGTCCACGCGTATCGATACGGAAGGCTGCAGAACAACATTAATGGTGGGAAATTAAGTCTCCAACGGTTCCAATTCAACTCCAACGGCTAGTAACGACTACAAACTCATTAAGGAGTATAAAAGGGACCTCCAAGCATCAAGTAATAATTAATGATTCAATTGTTAACAACAAATGATCAAGAAATTGTCTTAGTACTTAATTGTCATTTCTTTGTATAGACAAACACTAGTGAGCCAAAATTGTTAGATTTGCTCAAGTGTTTTAGGTTTTGGGTGATTGTTAAATTATGCAAACAAATACCTATTAGAGGGATTTGAGTTTGCTTATCTTTTCTCTTGTAAAGAGGGTTTGATCAAGGCTTTGGGTAGAAAGTTTGATCGGTGTATAAGGGTTTCCTCTTAAGCCTAGAAAAGGAGACGAATCAATAGTTGATTGATTGGAAATCCTTAGTGGGAAGCTAAGGTAGTGGATGTAGACCTTGGTTAGAAGGTTGAACCACTATAAATTATTGTGTCCTTAATCTTTTTAGCCTCCACCCACTTATACCCAAAATTCCACTTCTCCACCACTTGGCGAGCAAGAACGGTTGAGGGAATCGAGCCCCTAAAACCCCAACAAATCATAAACCACAAATCTTAAACCCTAAACCATGAACACCAAAATCTAAACCATAAATAATAAATCATAAAAATAAGGCAAAATGACAAAAGATGCCCCCAACGTTTGCATGTTTTGTCATTTGTCCCCCTATTCTTTTTTTAGTCCAAATGTGCCCCCAACGTTTCAATTTGATCCAAATATGCCCCTATTGGATGTAAAGAGTCAGTCAACTGACGGTCAACAACTAATATTGACTGGACTTGCCACATGTTAAGATCTATTGACGTGTCAAAATTATATTTGTCATGTATCGTCATCAGATTTGGCAACGTGTCAGCATGATAGTCGGCCACGTGTCACCATAAAAAGGGTATAACATTTTAAAAAAAAATCTAATTTGGCATCAGCGGATCTTAACACGTGGCAAGTCCAGCCGTTGACCGTCAGTTGACTGACAGTTTCTATCCAATGGGGGCATATTTGGACCAAATTGAAACGTTGGGGGAATATTTGGACAAAAAAGAATAGAGGGTCAAATGACAAAACATGCAAACGTTGGGGGCATCTTTTGTCATTTTGCCTAAAAATAATATAATAATCAATGTCAAAATAAAGAAAAAATATGAACCTAGAATTTTAAGGGTAAAAGAGTACATTCATACATAACACTTATCTTTTAACTTTATCACAAATTTCACAATCAAACGCCTTGATGTAATAACAAACATCTTCCATTCATCTTTTTAATACACAAACGTTATTTAATATAACACACCTATTTTAAATTCACTGTACTAAACGAGGTGTTAAAGTTTTGTCTCTAAGAAAACACAAAAGTTCGAGAGCTATACGCATAAAAGGATTTAAACTGATAGCCTCTAGGATATATGGGCCATGGAGTGTAAAGATGATATCACTCGGTTAGTCGAGCTCTCTTCCGAATCGAGAGACAAAATCTTGAAACTATGCTGCTAATAATAATGTCCAAAGAGAAGCAAAGGCTTTGCGTGAGGTGTTGTTATGGGCCAATTGATTTAAGGCTCTAATCCGTTCAAAAAACTTAGATTTTACTTACAATACCCAAACTTGAGAGTTGATTAGAGACCTACCAACCACTGGCAAAAACCCCAATGAAACTTGATTTAATGCTCTTACTTTGGTACTTGTAAATAATAGGGTAATCTATAACGAATGTGACTCAATTATGGGTAAAGTTATTTTGGGTGACTTAATTATGGGTAAAGTTATTTTGGATCACTTAATTATTAAAATTTACTTTTGGGTCACTCAATTATGAGTAAGGTTACATTTGAGTCACTTTTCATATTTAAAAATACATATCAATTCAGTCATTTTTTCTTCCAAATCACTTGTATACCCTCGTTAACACTAGAGTACTTTATTTGAAGTTATTAATCAATCTAAAACATAAACCGATATATATTTTTAAAAAATATGAAGGTAGGGATGTAAAAACAAGTAATCGGATGAGTTTCAGGTTGGGTCAAATCGGATACAGGTCATTTCAGGTTGATTTGATTTTTCGACTCGACTCAGGTCGGGTGCGGGTCAATTTAAGGTTGGGTCAAAACGGTTTGGGTCCGAATCAGTTAATTGACATGTTAATTCGGGTTCGGGTGGACTTCAGGTCGGGTAATTTTAGGTCGGGTTAATTCGGGTTTCAAATTCGTATTAAGTTTGAGTTCGGTACAAATAGTCGATAGACTTTGGGTTGAGTCATTTCGAGTGAGTTATTTAACGTTCACGAACACGAATCACATTCAAAGTAAATATTAGAGACTAGAAGGAACAAAAATATCATCATATTTAAAATATTAGACAAAATTACAAACAATAAAAATAAATAAGGGTCCATTTCGGCTAAAAATAAAATATTATGGACTAGAGTGAACAAAAATATCAGTATATGAAAAATATTGGACTAAATTACAAAAATATAAAATAAATAGGGGTTATTTTGGTTAAAAATAAAATTTTAAGGACTAACATAAACAAAAATATCATCATATTAAAAATATTGGACTAAATTACAAAAGAAAAGAATAAGGATCAATTTCGACTAAAAATTATATTTTAGGTACTAGAATAAATAAAAATATTATTCGACTAAATTACCAAAAATATAAATAAATATAGGGCAAGTTTGACTAAAAATTAAATTGTAGGACTAGAATAAAAAAATTATTATTCGACTAAATTACCAAAAATAGAAATATATATGGGTTAATTTTGACTAAAAATAAAGTTATATGGACTAAAATGAGCAAAAATATCATCATATTAACATGTCATCATACGGGTCAATTAATTTCTCACATTATAATATAATGAATTCACAATTTTTCAAATACTTTATTTTTCTCTTGAAAATCATGTCAGGTCAACAAAAGGTCAGGTTCAAAATATATCGGGTCAATTAACAAGTTGGGTTCAAAATAGGCCAGGGAAAATCAGATCTCGAGTCATTTCAGTCTGGTTATATCGATTATTTGTCAAGTTAGTTTCGGGTTCGAATTCGTATCAGTCGGGTGCAGGTCGAGTTCGATTACTACATCATCAAGTCCAAGTCGAGTTCGGGTCAACAACAGTCGGTTACAAATCTGTTTTGGGCCATCACTTCCTTGGGTTCGAGCATGTTTCAGTCGGGTTTTCGGGTCGAGTCAGCTTTTTACATCCCTATATGAAGGGTGACCCAAATATAACTTTGCCCATAAATTGAGTGACCAAGTGTAACTTTTAATAATTGTGTGACCCAAATGTAACCTTACTCATATTGAGTGACCCAAATGTAACTTTTAATAATTAGGTTACTCAAATATAACCTTATCTATAATTGAGTGACATTCGTTGTAGTTTACCCTAAATAATAATGATACTTTTAATGATGCAATCTTGGGATAGAAATCGTCTACCCCTTAATTATGCCCCCATTAGTGCCTCCACTTTAAAACAACGTGTTTACGGTTTAGAGTTTGAGGTTTAATGTTGGGGCTTAGGGTGTAGGGAATTAGGGGTAGGGTATAGGGTGTAGGGTTTAGGATATAAAAATTAGGGTTATAACTTAGAATTTAATTTTTAAGTATTTTTTAATAGGAGGCATATAAAGAGGCATGATTAGGTTACGGTAGATTTTTACTCAACAATCTTGTGCCTAATCTTTACGTTACAGATTGTGTTCCATAAAACAAGTGGTGCGTTGTTTTGGTTTCACAATCTTGGGCATAAATCCTTTTATTCCGACCATAACAATCTTAGGCATGAATGTGTTGGCTTGCCTGCATTTGTCAGCAGGCACCCCAATTATGACCGCAACTGATTCCGTGTAAAAGGTTCATACACTTGGAATTCATTCATTTCTTCATCTCTAATAATTATCATCCAAATAGAAGCACAATAAAATATATGTTCTTTTAATTAACGATTTTAGTTTTGTTTATTAAGATTGGACAAAGGTACATTTTTATGATGGCTACTATTAAAAATGAATATATTATAAATGTAGGTTAATTTTGTTTTTGTTTTTATGACGTATGATATTTTTGACGTGTATAAAATTATATATTATCGGTACATTAAATATTAACAATTATTTTATTTTAAAACTCTCACATAGAAGAATATAACATACAATTTGTTAGTCTAATAAAAAAATTCCCTCCCAAGTTTGAGAAAATTTGAAACCAACAAATTTACAAACCCAGTATAAGTAGCATGTTGAATGTGGTATACACATTACACCTGAGACTTGTTTAGTTGTTTTTGAGAATGGTGCACCATCAAGTGCTTATATTCTTCACTTTCATTCTTTATACCCTAATGTTCCAATCAATAGCAGTGGTTAAAGCGTCTGGTTTCAGTGTTGAACTTATTCATCCCGATTCACCATTATCTCCATTCTACAACGCTTCTCTTTCCTCCTCGGAGATCCTAATGAAAAACGCCATCAATTCCATGGACCGACTCAAACACTTGCAGTCTTTGATCGATCAAAAGTGCGTCCAATCTGCCGTGATTCCAATTCAAGGCTGTCATCTGATGAAATTCTTCATCGGAACCCCACCGGTCGAATACTTGGCCGTTCTAGACACCGGAAGTGACCTTGCTTGGATACAATGTGTTCCATGTACTAAATGCTTTTCTCAAGACTATTCTTTTTTTGATCCAAACGCATCTTCGACTTACAAAATGTTGTCCCACGGTTCACAAACTTGTCAAGAAATTGGTGGACAACAGTACTTGGAAACCAATGATTGCCAATATCATATCACCTATGGAGACGGTTCAACCAGCATAGGAATCCTAAGCTCTGATACCTTGAGTTTTGATCCAACATTTGGTCAAAAATCTACATTCCCTAAGTTTATATTTGGTTGTGGACGTAACAATCAATTTGCAGACCAAAACCCTGAAGTTGCTGGAATTTTTGGCCTAGGAGGAGGCTCCTCTTCCCTAGTTTATCAGATACGAAATCAAATTCATCACAGATTCTCCTATTGTCTTGTTCCGCATACATCAAATGCTACCGGTAAACTGTTCTTGGGACGAAAATCGATCGTTGACCGCCCCGGAGTTGTTTCGACTCCTCTTGTGTCCAAAATCCCTGACACATACTACTACGTTACTCTTGAAGGTGTTAGCATTGGAGACAAGACCGTGCGGTCGTCTTTAGGAAAGGGGAATGTGTTTATTGATTCTGGGGTAACATTCCCGTTACTAGAACCAGATTTGTATGATGGTTTAGAGGCTATGGTGAAAGACGCCATTGGAGAAGAGCCGGTGAAAGATCCTTCCGGCTTATTTAAGTTGTGTTATGAGGCTGACGCTAACATCAATGTTCCGGAAATTGTGTTTCGTTTCACCGGTGCCGACGTCCGGTTGAAACCTGTCAACACATTTGAGGTTCATGGCGACTTGGTCTGTATGGTGATATTGTCATCCGGTTATCCACAATCTATATTTGGTAACTATGCACAAGTAAATTTCCTATTGGAGTATGATCTTGACAAGAGGACCGTCTCATTTTTACCAACAGATTGTACCCGACACTACTGAATTTCTAGCTTTATTTTATGAATGCCAACTGGTTACCTTAAAACTAGTTCCAATAAAGATGATGTTATGGTTGGTTATTGCTGAAATTACTGTTTACATCATTGTTGTTGCTTATGTTATGTAAATTTAGCAATGATGCAGAGATTTTAGTTTTGATTTGATAAAAACATGTCCTGTTGTTGACATGCTTGAAATTAGTAGAAAAAGAATATTCACTTGTGAGCTCAAATTTCTAAGAATATCTTTTTATCAAAATGTTACCGAGCACATAAATATGCTTGATCTCACATTATTTTATATACTATACTGACAACGATGTTAATTCAATTCAATTAATAGTTTAATTTTTTTCCTCTTAAAATTATTTGTGTGATTTGAAGTTACAAGCTTCTGTTTTAAAATAAATAATCTTTTTAAGAGATCTTTAAAATAATGTACTCATTTATTAACTTTGTTGACCCCTCGTTACTTCAAAAGAATTGTTCCATTGATGGTCTTAGAAGGTAAATTAAAGGAACAAAGAATACAAGTTTAATTTTCCCCCCTAAAAACATTATCGTGCATGTGTAACCAAAAGGGCACTCGATTTTTATCGAGTGAATTGTACCCAAAAAAAAAATACAAATCACCCAAAATTTAATAATTTTAGTTTTAACTTTGATTTTTTTTTCAATCAAATCATTCTATGAATTAAAAAAAAGTGACATAAAATGACTCTTAAGATTATCGACATTAGATTTTGAATATTCTAACAATGTGAATTACTAAGTTTGTGCCACTATCAACATAGGAGGAATTTTTTTTATTATACTGATATGTTCGTACATTTTCTTGGCACTTTGATGACACACATACAACTTGTACAGATAAAAGTTTGAATTCAGGTCTTTTAAGATAAAGATCATCTCTTTTTTTATTCGAGTTATTCGTTAGGTTCAACATGGAAGGATTTTTAACTCCATTTCTCTAAAAATTAACGTTACTTTCATGTGTCATTGAGTTGGACCACCAAAGTTTATTAATTATCATTCGATTACACGGTCCAAACTACAAACTATTTTGTCCCAATGGATTGAAGGCTCAAATCTATTAAAAAAGCTTTGTACTAATCCGACTGTACAATAGGGACCTCTTAACCACTAACCCAAAGCCCAATAATACTTGTGGCTGAATTTCAAACCTGATAGGAGCCAAAGGAAACAATTGGTCTAGAAGGACAAAGGCTAAATATAAATAATTATATGTTAAGTATGTCTCATATATTATAAAAGGACAGATGCTTGCTATTTAACTAGGATTACAATTGTTCTAATCATTCGGAGAGTAGTATTCCTTATCCTAGTTAGAATAGGACTTGGATGTAGGGGGCTATATAAAGAGGCTTACCCCCACCTCATTAGGCACTTCATAAATTGTTCTTTAGGCTTTGCGGGGCGAGAGCATCTGTCCATCAAAGGAGTACTTGAGTTTTCGGTGGGCTCGGATTAATGGGTTGGGAGTGCAGGGGCGAAGCCCCCGCGGTACGGTATGGGGTATCTTTGTAATTGTACAAGGTCTATAAATAAATGTGTTATTTGTAACCTAAGGACCATTGATTGAATAAAAGAAAATTGGCACTCTTTGCTCCCCGAGGACGTAAGCACACTACTGAACCTCGTTAAATCTCTTGTGTTCTTGTTTGTTTAATTTTCTTTTTCGTTTTTCGTGTGCACAACAATTGGTATCAGAGCCTGGTTGCGATGGCTATGTCCGGTACTAAATTCGAAGTGGTTAAGTTCAATGGTGAAGGTAACTTCAGATTGTGGCAGACGAGGGTAAAAGATCTATTAGCGCAACAAGAGATTTTAAAGGTTTTACGATCTACAAAACCAACGTCGATGGATGACGACAATTGGGAAGAACTGCAGGAACGAGCGACTGGAACCATACGATTATGTTTGACAGATGAGATTATGTATCACGTTATGTATCTGACGTCTCTATGAGAGATATGGAGCAAGTTGGAAAGTCAATTTATGTCCAAGTCTCTAACAAATAAATTGTATCTAAAGCAGAAGTTGTATGGGCTGAAGATGAAGAAAGGTCAGGATTTGGCGCAGCACGTGAATATCTTCAATTAAATAATCACTGATTTAATTCAACTTGATATGAAGATTGAAGATGAAGACAAAGCAATGATTCTGTTGTGTTCGTTGCCTTCTTCTTATGAACACATGTTGACTACTCTTACATATGGGAAAGAAACAATCAAAGTTGAAGACATTACTGTAGCCTTGTTGGCCCACAACCAGCGAAGGCAGAATACATGCAAAAGCTCTCACGCTGATTGTTTATATGTTAAAGGTAATCACGACCGTGGAAGGAAGTCAGAGAATGAGGGTTCTGGAAGACAGAATTCTAGATCAAAGTCTAGAGGCAAGAAGACGTTTCGTTGCTACAAGTGCAAGGAGCCAGGACATATGAAGCGAGACTGACCAAAGTGAAAAAAATGAGTCAGATGATAAACATGATGCATCATCCAAAACTGTGAATGTGGTGTAGAATGAGAATTCAGATTGCAGTGATGGTGATATGCTTTCTATTTCAACAACTCAGTTCGCGGATGCTTGGATTCTTGATTCAGGATGCTCTTATCATACAACACCTAACATGGAGTGATTTTCTACCTATATGTTTGTTAATTCTGGTTCTGTCTATTTAGGTGATGATAGATGTTGCAATATTGTCGGTATTGGTGAAGACAGAATTAAGATGTATGATGGTACTGTTAGAACATTATGTGATGTTAGACATATATCGGATTTGAAAAATAATCTAATTTATTTGGGCACTTTGCATAAGAATGGTTTAATTCCTAAAGCTGGCGAGGATAGAGAAACCATTAGGATTGTTAAAGGTGCATTGACTGTGGTGAAAGAAAAGATAACTGCAGGGAATATCTATAAACTGTTAGGGAGTACAGTTGTAGGTGGAGCTCATTCTTTTGAGTCATATGATGATAATACAAAATTGTGGCATATGCGTCTTGGTCATCTTAGTGGACGTGGAATGGTTGAATTGCATAAAAGAAATTTGTTGCATGGTGTTAAAAGTTGAAAGCTCAATTTCTGTGAATTTTGTGTTCTTGGTAAACAGACTAAAGTCAGTTTCACGACTGGAAAGCACAAAACTGAAGGGATTCTTGATTATGTGCATTCTGATGTATGGGGGCCTACCAGAGAATCATCATTGGGTGGATCTGTGTATTATGTTACTTTTATTGACGATTTTTCTAAGAAAGTTTGGGTGTATTTCTTGAAACAGAAATCTAAAGTCTTTTCCAAATTCAAGGTATGGAAAGCTGAGGTGGAGAACCAAATGTGTAGAAAGATCAAGTATTTAAGGTCTGATAATGGCATAGAATACACAGATTTGCAGTTTCTGAAGTTCTATGAGGAGCATGGGATTTAGAGACATTTTTTAGTGCGAAAGACGCCATAACAAAATGATGTTGCTGAAAGGATGAACAAGTCATTAGCTGAGCGGGCTTAGTGCTTGAGACTGAATGTATGGCTTCCTAAAAACTTTTGGGCAGAGGCTGTGAGTATGGCTTGCTATCTCATCAACAGGTCACCACATGCATCTTTGGGTGGAAAAGTTGTAGAAGAGGTATTGACATGCAATGTAGTTGATTTTTCACACTTACGGATTTTTAGTTGTCCTACTTATGTGCATGTACCTGGTGATGACAGATCAAAACTTGATGCAAAATCGAAGAAGTGCATCTTTTTGGGCTACAAGAAAGGTGTCAAAGGATACAAGTTTTAGGATCCAGTTGCAAGGAAAGCAGTGATTAGTAGAGATACAATTTTTGACGAGCAATTCATGTTGCAGCAGAACCGAGACAAGGTGATGTTAGATTTCGAACAGTATCCAAGAGCAGTTGAGAAAGAAGTAACAGCTGAGAAAGGTGAAAGTTTGAATTCAACTTCTGGTGACTCTAATACAGTTCCGTTGCAGAATTATAATTTATCCAGAGATAGAGAGAGACACACCAATGTAAAGGCTCTATGCAGATTGGGTTTTGAAGATCTGGTGTCTTTTGCACTCCATTGGCGAATCACTTTAAGCTTTCTACAAAATAGTTCCCGAAGACAGACAAGAAAATTGAAGAGATGGCAAAGGTCCCTTATGCCAGTGCTGTTGGCTGCCTGATGTATGCGATGGTATGTACTCGTCCTGATTTAGCTCATGCTGTTGGTCAAGTCTGTAAATACATGTCTAAACAAGGAAGATCACATTGGGAAGCAGTCAAGTGAATTTTCAGGTATTTAAATGGTACTGTGGGACATGGAATTATTTTCGGCAGTCAACGACATGATCCTTTGATTGTTGGATATGTGGATTCAGACTATGCAGGTGATTTGGATGATAGAAGGTCTACAACAGAGTATGTTTTCACCTTTGGTGGAGGGCCTATATGTTGGAAGTCAACTGTTCAGTCTGTTGTGGCATTATCAACAACTGAAGCTGAGTACATGGCAGTAGCTGAAGCTGCAAAAGAAGCCTTATGGCTTATCGGGCTAGTGAAGGAATTGGGTATTCGTCAAGGTGGAGTTCAGTTGCATTGTGATAGCCAAAGTGTTATTCATTTGGCTAAGAATCAGGTGTATCATGCTAGAACTAAACATATTGATGTGAGGTTTCACAAGATTAGAGAGTTGATTGCATCTGGTGAGATATTGTTACAAAAGGTGCATGCTGCAGACAATCCAACTGATATGCTGACCAAACCTGTTACTACAGACAAGTTCAAGCATTGTTTGGACTTGTTGAATGTTTGCAAATGCTAGAGAAGCATGGTAGCCCAATCCACTTTGATGTGTGAGAGACTCTAGATTTATCTCTTAAGGGGCATGATATTCGCCAAGGTGGAGATTTGTTAAGTATGGCTCATATATTGTAAAAGGATAGATGTTGGCTACTTTAACTAGGATTACAATTGTTCTAATCCTTCGGGGAGTAGTATTTCTTATCCTAGTTAGAATAGGACTTAGATGTAGGGGACCTCATTAGGCACTTCATCAATTGTTCTTTAGGCTTTGCGGAGCGAGAGCATTTGTCCATCAAAGGAGCACTCGAGTTTTCGGTGGGCTCGGATTATTCGCACCCGCAATACGGTACGGGGTATCTTTGTAATTGTACCGGGTCTATAAATAGATGTATTATTTGTAACCTAAGGACCATTGATTGAATAAAAGAAAACAACCGCTCTTTATTCCCTGAGGACGTAAGCACACTGCTGAACCTCATTAAATCTCTTGTGTTCTTGTTTGTTTGATTTTCTTTTTCGTTTGGCATGTACACAACATTATAAAATGTGGAAACTTAAGTTAAGAGGGTTGCGTCATAATGAGCCTTTATAAAATGTAATTTAAATTAATTCACCACTAAGTTAAATATAGATGATTAAAAAAATTGTCATGCAAGAACAAATATGAACCCGACAATTAGAGCTCTTTGCTCAGTCCAAATTTTCTTCATTAATAACCAAACATAGAGAACCAATTGGTATTACTTAAAGTTTTGGTAACCGTCGTTTCATTGTTTCATTATTTTCGTTAGTTATTAATGGATGATTTAATTGTATTATTTTTTGAATAGTCTTAATATGTTTATGATGTAATATCTATCTTAGAATCATTCTTAAGAAATTTATTTTCCTTCAACCTAATTGTGACATGTGTGTCATAACTTAGTTGGAGGAAAATAAATTTATTTAAAAAATTAAAATTTTGACCAATAATATGGTGACATGTGGCAAGGTTTTGTTGGATGATTAAATTTTTTAAATTAAATTAAAATTAAGAATAAATTAATATAATATATAAGTAATGAGGACTGAATGTGTAATTATACGAATTTATTAACTGACACATCTCCTCCTCCGTTAAAAATTAATGGCTAGTGGTTTGATTGAGACCGTTTTAATAGTTCGGTGGTGTGATTGTCCATTTTTTTAGTTTGGTAGTCACGATAGCACAGACCCTATAATTGGATGGCCATTCAGGTAGTTTACGCTTATAAAAACTAAGAAGATAGTTCTAATCTTATTAAACTTTCCGTTAATTTATTTAGGCTTAACTCAAAAATAGGTGTCTAAACTATACATTTTTTCTAAGATAAGTGCCTACTGTTTTTATTTTTTGCTGAAATAGGTACCTAAAGTTTTATTCCCTTAGTGTTTTAAGGTAACACCATTAAAAAATTCATCACCCAAGTCTCTTTGAATGAACATTATCCGCTTTTCTATTAAGACCACTGATTGAGTTCTTAATTGGTAGTATTACTTAAATATTTAAATTGTCTGATTGATAAAATTAATAGATAAGTGGTAAAATTAAAATCCGTCCTATAATTAATGGACATTCATAATTTAATCAGTTTTCTACAAGTCAAGAATTAAGGAAATTAGACATGTAATTTTTAATTTTTATATTAAATGAGTCCGATTGAATTTACACTTATCAACTAATCATATGTTTAAGGAATCAAAACAATAACTAAGGGATTGAAATAAAAAGTTATAGAATATTGAAGTGTTTAATAAAATAAAATAAAATAAATGCTAAGGGTGAAGTGTACTTGTATCAGATGCTCAATAATCCATGTGATGCGAAAGGTCAGTGAGTTGGGGTGAACAACACCAAACTTCACTGAAAGCATTGAAATGCGAGTGGAAAAGGACCCATACCAAAGTCAAAGAAGAGGCTCGAATCCCAAATTAACCAGGGTGTGTGTTTTAAGATATTGTATATGACCTGATCTGGAAAGTTAGATATTTAAAATTTGAGTAAAGTATATTAATAGTTATCGAATTTTTAGTCCGTGTTTATTTTGGTCACCGAACTTTTAAAATTTTTATTGGGTCACTCAACTTTTATTTTGCTTTTATTTTGGTCCCTCAACTTTTACTTCGCTTTTCATTTTGGTCCCTCATGTTATCTCCTGTTAGAAAATGCTGACGTGGCCCGTTAGTTTTCATTTACTTCAAGGGTAAACTATATAAATGGTCACCGAACTTTTAAAATGCTTTCATTTTGGTCACATAAATTTTAAAATTTTCATTGGAGTCACTCAACTTTTGTTTTGCTTTAAAGCAACCCCATTGGTTTAAGAAAAAAAAAACCATTTCAATGTATTAAAAATAAAAGTAAGAAGTAGATTTTACCTTATGATTAAGAAAAAAAATACTTAACCCGGTTGACCCGACTCGTCGACCCACCGACCCAAACTTTTAAAAACCGGGTAATTCTTTTAAAAAATTACTTGACCCGATATTTTTTCCGAGTAGTTGGGTCTGGTCTGGGCCTAAAATTTTGTGTAGTCAGGTATCCGACCCAACCCGGTATTTTTAATATATTTATTTTTTAGTTTTAAATTATATTTTTATTTTAGGTTCCTTAATATTTTTACCCTCAAACTAAATTTAAATTCTCTAAATTTTTACCCGGTACATAAATTAATGCTTAGATTGACATTTAAAAAATGTAACTAATTTTGTAATTGGTCTGCTTTAATGTTTGTTTCCTGCACAAGTGGATTTAAATGTTTTTTTGTGTTGCCCTTCCGGTTTCTAGGCTTCACCATGACTAATCCGAATTAACTCGTGTTGCACACCTGATTTTGGTGGGTGAGTCTCCCAGCGAGAACTTTCTGCAGACACAACGCCTCAAACTCAAGACCTGCTTAAGCGGAACCAAGATGCTTACCACTTGGACCAACCCCTTGATTTGAATTTAAATGCTTTTGATAATTGCTTAATGTATTAATTTCAGTAGAGAAACCAATAAAACACCATCCTTATTATTCAATAATTTTAACTATATTATCTTAGAGAAACTTGATTTATTATATTTCTAAACCAATTACCAAACACAAAAATTCAAAAAGTTCATAATACATAATTCAAACTTAGAAAAAATTTAGAGATTTAAATTTAGTTCGAGGGTAAAAATATTAAGGAACCTAAAATAAAAATATAATTTAAAACTAAAAAAATAAATTTATTAAAAGTACCGGGTCGAGTACCCAACTACACAAAATTTTTGACCCATACCCGACTCAATTACCCAGGAAAAAACTCAGGTTAGAGGCCTCAAAGACATTATTGGTAAATTCCAACCTTGTCTTGTCTTCTTAAGTGAAACCAAGAAAAAAAAGAGTTACCTAGAAAAAAATTAAAGGAAAAATAAATTTAAAGAAAGTCACTATGTCGAACCTAGGGGCACTGCGGGCGATCTGGCCTTATGGTGGACGGAGGATATAAATGTTAATATTCTTAACTCCACTAGTAATTACATTGACTGTTCTCTATCTTACAAAAATGAAGAATAATGGTTCTGTACCTTTGTCTATGCACCCTCTTACCAAGAGAAAAAATAGGAATTTTAGAATCATTTAGGTCAAATGAGAAGAAACTTTGAAAGTAAATGGTGCTTAGTAGGAGACACAAATGTTGTTCCTGTCCAGGAAGAGAAAATTGCTGGTAATATTGTCAATGCTAATAATGCTAAATGGTACATATATTTCATTTTTAAAAGTAATTTGATTGAAATGTCACTCAATAGAGGAAATTATACATGGTCTAACCAACGTATCGAAAAAAATGTAATTATGGAGAACATGGATTGAATCTTCTATACAGGCCCTAGGTCTTATAGAAGCTACAGTTGCTTCTGACCATAGCCTTATTGTACTACTCCTTTCTGGCCATAAAAAAAAAAGAAGAAAAAAAATTTAAATTTAAATCAAAGTGGCTCCTAGAAGATGATTGTTCCCCCAACGTTAAAGAAGCTTGGAATGCATAACCAACACGAGTGAGGAACTCTTTATTTGGCAGGAAACTCATAGCAACTAGAATCAAATTGGCCACTTGGAGCAAGGAAAAATTTAGGAAAAATAGGAAAACAAGTGAAGAACTTAAACAAAATTTTTTGTTTCTCCAGAGCAAACCCCTTACTGCCGAATCTAAAGAAGAGTTAAATGCTCTAAAACTTACACTTTAAAAAATCTGGGAGAGTGAAGAATGACACTGGCATCAAAGGGCTAGAGTTAGCTAGCTTAAACACGGAGATAAAAAAACCTCTTTTTTCATGCTACCACTCTACAGAACAAAAGATTCAATGCCATCCACAAAATAAAAAAAAATGAAAGAAATTGGGTGGAAGATGAAGATCAGATAGCAGACCTTTTCACGAAACACTTCTCTAGTTTATATTCTAAAGGTCATGCCCTCGAACAGGAAGAAATTTCTAGACTTATTCCTAAAGTCATTATTGAAAATATGAATAGAGATCTTTGCAAGGATGTCACTGAAAGCGAAATTAAGAAAGCATTATTTGAGTTGGGAGCTCTTAAATCACTTGGACTCGACGGTTTTTCTGGAATCCTCTACCAATTCTTTTGAGACACCATCAAGAACGACACGATCAAGATGATATTTGATTTTTTTTTAATTTGGAATTCTAGACAATGATTGCAACGAAACAAACATTGCTCTTATCTTAAAGATCAAAAATCCCACGGAAGTTGGTCACTTTAGACCAATCAGTCTTTGCAATTTATCCATGAAGATCATTACAAAAATTCTAGCATCAAGACTGAAACCTTTGCTGCCAAGTATCATTCCGTCAGCACAATCATCCTTTGTTAGTGGTTGTCTCATTCAAGACAATGTTATAGTAGCCCATGAAGCTTTCCATGCAATCAAAAAGGAAGCGAAAAGGTTCCCCTCGAGTTATGGTTGTAGAGCATTTGTGTGTTCTCTAAATATGAGCGCAAGTGCACACTCTTGTCAAGTTACAATATAAAATATATCGTCTCCCACGAGGATTGGACAGCTAATTCGAATGTCAATTCTTGCACAAAAAATAAATGCACAAATTAATTTTAGCTTGTTTAAGAGAAAAATAAATAAACACAAGTAAATAGTAGAAGAGATCAGAGTGATAGAATAGGTGAGGTTATGTTGTTCCGTAGTGTGAAATTGCGTTGAATAGTTTAAGTTGTATTGCGCTGCCAGACTTAGCTACCTCGGCGGAAGATGGCAGATTGATGCTTCAACGCTTTCGCTGCCTCGGCAGGTGGAACGGACGATTGGCTCGGCGGCAAACTCGGCAGACCTTCAAGGCTCGGTAGAATGCTTCGATAATGATTCAACTTATGTTTAAGTCTGAATGATGTTGATGCCCGCTGTAGATAATACCCATCGGCGTGAATCTTGCAATGAACAACAACCTTTGGTTCGACCTCTTTTTAGCCGCCTTAAACCCTAACCTATGTCTAAACTAGATTGATCAACACCTAATATTGATGAGATCATGCTTACTTCTTTCGTGAGTTTGACTCTCTCAATGCCAAACAAATGGATTGCTCACAATAGATCTCTCGACTCAATTGAAAACAATGAAATTAGAACATAAAATAAGCAAACCTTGAATAAGCAACCATTCTCCCAACTACTTTACAACATAACCTTGAATTTATTGCAAAAACAAACTTAAACCTAAACAACCATTCTCACAACTACTTTACAACATAACCCAAACCCTAGAGAAATTAGAACATAGTGGCGGCAAGAAAACACAAGAGAAACCTAAGCTATGTCGACTATGAGTTGTCTAAAATACAAGGTATGATCGGATATATGTAGGGCATGGCCTAGGGTAAGTCCTCCTTGGAGTAGAAGTCTTCTTCATGATAAAGTAGCTTTTGCATTGAATGAATCCTTTAAATCTGACTTCTTTGACTTGAAGTTGGACTCCTTGTGCCACAAGTAAGCTTAGGTCGCCTTAGACAATTTCACCTTGGGCGGCTCTAGCCGCTGTTTTCGACATCAATAAATTGCGTGGATGGGCTCATTGGATTCAAAAAAATTATGCTCTTTCAATCGCACTCTAATTCACCAATCCTCAAGTTGCTACTCTGGGCGACAGATATGGCGGCGACATCTACTCGGCAGCATCTCTCTCTGTGTTGAGCTGCTTCAGTACAGCTCCTTAGTCTGCTACCTCAGCATCAGCTCCTCTCTCCATCTGACAGCTTCTAGCACCTAAAACTAAAACTAAACTAAAATAGTATATTTTCTCACCATATCAAAGATATTCAACAAGAACAAGGCAAAGTAAAGAATACTGTAAATAATGCATGCATGCATATAATTATACCTAAAATTTACTTTAGAATAACAATAATATGAGATGGAATGCATACAAAATATATGACTTATGAGCACTTTACACACCCCCAAACTCGAACTATTGCTTGTCCTCAAGCAATGCAATCCTAAACATACTTGCCCTTGCACTAATCAGAAAGAAGAACTTGTTTTAAACTTGATTTAGCACCTCAAGGCCGTGGCACCTGTCATTAAATTAGTGAAAGGAGAATAACACGATTTACCTTAGAATTAAACTACAATGCCAGTGCAGTGTGTGTAGATACTGTGTATAGGCTGAATCTGAAAAATATTCTAAGTAAACAAAGGTGTTGTCATGGTAATATGAGGTTGATGTCGAGGCAGCATAATTTAAGCACAGTTTATAATCATGATAGTAAGGGCTTCAACTTATCACAACTACTCTTTAGGTCTGAAATTAAGATATGAGAAAACTACAAAACCCCGAACCAATTGAGTAGAGTCATTTCGTGAAGACAATTATTCACTCATGCTAATTTGTCTGTCACTTTAAAGATTTTTAGATTCATAGACTTTGATAGCAGCGGAGTGTCCTTGCACATGATTCTTCCTAGAGCCAGTTTCGGGCACCTCTAGAGAAAGACAACATAAAAAAATTTCCCTACCGTGGCAGTGCTTTTCTTTTTATGTTTGTTGCCTGTCGTGGCAGCTTACTGCAATCATGTTAGAATTTTACAAATAATTCAAGCAGACAATGTTTATCAGAAATTCAATCAAATTCAACAAGTAACAATAGTGTTTTTAATTTTTTTGGCATTAATAGAAAAATTCTAAGTTTACTTCATGCTTTCCCCAAAATTAAATTCTTTTTAATTGATGCGAAAAATTTAAAATCGGCTATCCTATCATAGGCACAAGTTCTAACAAAATTTTTTCTTTTTTGATTAATTTTTTAAGGCAAGTACATATGCAACCTATATGCTTTAAATATGCCTAAACAATGATGAGTGCTAATCCCCCCAAACTCGAGATGGGCATTACCCTCAATGCACAAAATAAAAGAAAACAGAAAAACAAAATACAAGAATAATAATTAAAACAGAAAAACAAGTAATAAAAAGAAAGAAAAGAAACAACGCTAGAAGTTGTCGGATGGTTGAGATGATGCCAGAGTCTTTGCGGCAGAGGAAGAAGATGTAGATTGGATGACCAGGTGGCGACTGGCAGAGGTTCTAGCAGCAGACTTGGCAGGTGAAATCTTTGCTGTGCGCGGCGGCTGGACTCTCTTGGGAGTGGGGCGAGGAGCTTCACTATGGTCCGGTTCAAATTCTGATTTCTCATCCTCTGGCGCTGGTTCGGCCGAGATTATATGCCGCTTCCTTTTCATGTTTGGCTCCGCCATGGGTACTGCTGATGGCTCTGCTGTTGCTGTTGAGGAGGTGTCTGCCCAACATCGTTGGACGGGGAGGTGTCTGCCAAAGTTTCCGATGTGAAGGCTGGAGAGAAATGTTGTTGATACCTCTCTAGAGTGTCGGCCATCGTGTTAGAGGCGGAGGTGGCTGAGTAGGACGAGTATCGTGTGGGAGAAGGCATCTGGCGGCGGAAGGCGGCGTGGCGGGCAGCAGCTTCTGACGATGTAGTCTCTATTGGTTCTGCTGTGGCGGCCAATTCTTCTGGTAATGTGGGCATGGAGGGGTCGTTGTTTGGGAACTTCTGCAGCAAATAGGCCACGAAGGCTTCTTGGACTTCCCTTACGTATTTCATGAAGGTTAGTTGTTGCTTCTCTATTCTCTTGTTGTTGTCGATCAGTGTGTTGAGCATCTGGATAACTTCAGAGTTTTGGGTAGCCTCAGTACTGCCTCTTGCTGCTGGGGTAGCTGTTTTTTCATCCGACGGCTTGGATGGTGTGATCGGCTCTGTCTCCGGTGCTTGCATCATCTAGAGCCTGACCTTTCTTGTCCAGCCCTCCTGTGGTGGTGTTAGCACGTCTTTGGGGTCGGAGGGGATGTTGAAGTTCACGCAAAGCCTGGTGATGAGGGAGGGAAAGTAGAGCCTGCCCTTGGATTTCTGGTAGCAGCTGTGGATCTCCTTGCAAATTATGTCACCCACGTTGATCAACCGGTTGTTCATGATGGAGTGGATCAGGGGTAGGTGGGGCTGGTCGACTATTTTGTTGTGGAAGGTGGGCAGCAGGCGTTGCTTAATGAACGTATTCCACAGCATTGCCTCTGGCAGCAAACGGCGGTGCTGGACAGATCCGTTGTGTTTTCCCTCCAGCCACGAGGTGTTTGGTTCACACATCATATCCTTCATCATGTCATAGTCGGCTGCTGTCAGTTTTTGCCGCCATTCTTCATGGGGGTTGTCGTCCATCTCCAGACCATAAAATATGTTGATGGTGACGGCTTGGAGTTTCACTGCCTCCTCTCTGACAAAGACGAATGACACTTCTGGGCGAGGTTGATGGGCGTAAAACTCTCGGACGAGGGTGATGTTGGCTACCTCTGGCTGCTTTGCGAAAATCTCCCACCCTTGGCTGTGAATTTTCTCAAAGAGGACAGGCTCGAGACCTAGGTCTCCTATTTGCTGCGAGTAGTGGAACCCTTGTTCCTCCCAAACTGCCCTGTTGGCAAATTGAGTTTTGTGCCGTTTCTGGTCTAGTTCAGAGAAGAATCTCTAGAAGGTGGGTTTGGATTGTGATGTTGTCATAGTTGTGAGACGGTTGTGATCTGAAAGTAACTAAAAATAGAAAATATTTGAGAAAGCAAGTGGACGTAGAAGAGTTTAAAGAAGGAGGTAAAGTGAAGAAAATGAATGAAATAGTGAGGTATATATAAGGGGTTGCCGAGAGATGCCGTGGCGCCATAAAATATTAAGGGGCATTTTTTCACGGCGCGTGTTACGGGATTAAATGCCTGTTAGGCTGTAGCCGTTGGCAGCTAGCCGTTAGCGGTATTTTAGCCATTACGCATTTTTGCGGTGGGCTACCTTCAGCTGTCTCGACGGCATGGTGGGCAGGCTCCTTGTTGGGCCTTCTTCTTGGTCTTACTTATTTATTCCTAAACTTGAAAATAAAGATAATTAACCAAATAAAGAAAACTGAAATAAAAATAATTAAATCTAAAAAATAAAGACGTGGGAAATAAAATGCAATAAATTAAAATCTAATCCTAAAAAATAAAAAGAAATATATTAAAAATAATTTAAGTTATGTTGGGAGTGCATTGAGGTTCATCTCCCAAACATAACCACTTCCTGAGCTGGTTGTGATTTGCTTTTCGTCCAAGTGGGTCATCCAGCTCCTTGGGGTCTTTGTTGCTCTGATTTATGCCCTGACAGCCTTGCTCTATTTCTGGGCTGGCCTTGGAGGCATGTGTTTCTGGGCATACTTCTTTTTCTTTGGATGGCTTCGTGAGCTGTAGAACATGTATCTTTATGTTTTAATTGTCAACCCTCATTATGAGCTCCCCATTCTCCACATCTATTAATATTCTGCCCGTTGCTAAGAATGGTCGCCCAAGAATGATGGGGGCGTTCTCGTCTCCCTCACAGTCCAGGATGAGGAAGTCAGCTAGGAAAATGAAGTTGCCCACTCGTGCAATGGTATCTTCAATTTTTCCCTCCGGTTGCACAAAGGAATAGTCAGCAAGTTGGAGTATGATGGAGGTTGGCTTTGCTTTTCCAATCCCTAATTTGTTGAAGACAGCCTTGGGCATCAAATTAATACTTGCTCCTAGATCACATAGAGCTCTTATATCATGTCTGCTGCCTATCTTGCATGGAATGATAAAGCTGCATGGATCTGTCCTCTTGGGCGGCACCTTGTTATGCAGCATTGCCATTCACTCTTCAGTGACAGCTGCCGTCTTGAATTCCCAAATTCTCCTTCTCTTAGAAACCATATGTTTCAGATATTTCACATAATTTGGCATGTTTTGTATGGCTTCCACGAGTGGGATGTTGATTGCACCTATTTTAGAATATCCAAAAATTTCTTGAACTGGTGCTCTTGCTTTTGCTGTTGAAGCCTTTAGAGGAAGGGCAACGGCAGACATATGTCATGGATGCGTTCCTTGTAGGGAAATTTGATTTGTGGGGGTTTAGGGTTATCTGTCTCAGGGCTGCCGTCATCTTTCTGGACATCATGGTGCTTTGCTATCACAGTAGGTTGTTCATGTGCTGCTGCGGCAGGTAGCTCTGGCTGCTTTTCCTTTTGCTGCTCAATTTTGGGATCATCCATTTGCTTTCCACTTCTTGTAGTTATTGCTTTACACTGCTCATAAGTGGGTTTTGTTGTTACTTCTCTGTTATTAGATGATGCACCCATTGTCCTGTTGCTTATAATTTTAGTGAACTACCTGAACTGAGTCTCTAGGTTCTTTATTGCTGCCTCATGGTTGTTCATCCACATCTCAGTCCTGTCCATAAAAGACCCAGTTTTATCAATAAATTTATTAGTACGAACAATAAAATCACTAGTGCGAGACACAAAAGTATGTAAAGTAGATTCAAGTGAATTATTGTTCGTATTATGTTGTTGTTGAGGCGGCTGTCGTGGCAGGTTCTGCTGATATCCTCTTGGTTGCTGGGTTGGATTTGCAGATGTGTTAGGGTTACTCCAGGAGAAATTTGGATGCTTTTTCCATCATGGGTTATATGTGTTGGTGTTGGGTCTGTTGTTCCTCTCATAAGTTCCCATGAAGTTGGCGAATTCACTGCATTCAAAGGAATCCCCTCAAGTGCTGCCGAACATCTTCTGTGGCAGTTCCTCCAAATTGCCCCAATGTGTTTATCATGTTGAACATCACGGGCTTCAGTTCGAAGTGATATGCTTCAATTTCAGGCTCTACAACAGTTGGGTCAAATCCTCTGAAGTCGTGCTCCAAATAATCCCTAGTGGTGCGCACATCCTGTTGCTGCCTGGGCGGAATTGAGGGCTGCTGCCTAGAGGGCGGATCTTGCTGCCCATCCATATCGTTACAAGTATTGTTGGTAGGGTTGTTGTCTTGGTCGTTATGCATGGCTGCCTCTGCTTTTCCTTCTTCCTTGGCTTTCCCGGTGGCTTCTCTTGCTTCTTTCTTAAGTTCCTTTGCTCTTCGTTGGATTTCGTTTATGAAAACAATTTCGGTCGATGGGTTGGGTCTGGTCATACACTAGACAAGAAAACTGTAAAATTCTTTTTTTTAATAAAAAAGAAAAACAAAAAATTAAATTAAATGCAATAAAATAAAAGTGCAGAAAAATAAAGACGAATTTACTGTTGCCAATCCCTGGCAATGACGCCAAAAACTTGTAGAGCGTTTGCGTGTTCTCTAAATATGAGCGCAAGTGCACACTCTTGTCAAGTTATAGTATAAAAGATATCGTCTCCCACGATGATTGGACATCTAATTCGAATGTCAATTCCTGCACAAAAAAATAAATGCACAAATTAATTTAGCTTGTTTAAGAGAAAAATAAATAAACACAAGTAAATAGTAGAAGAGATCATAGTGATAGAATGGGTGAGATTATGTTGTTCCGTAGTGTGAAACTGCGTTGAATAGGTTAAGTTCTATTGCGCTGCCAGACTTTGTTGCCTCGGCGAAAGATGACAGATTGATGCTTCGACGCTTTCGCTGCCTCGACAGGTGGAACAGACGATTGCCTCGGCGGAAAACTCGGCAGACCTTCAAGGCTCGATATAACGCTTCAATAATGATTCAGCTTATGTCTAAGTCTGAATGTTGTTGATGCCCGCTGCAGATAATACCCGTCGGCGTGAATCTTGCAATGAACAACAACCTTTGGTTCGTCCTCTTTTAGCCACCTTAAATCCTAACATATGTCTAGGTTGGATTGATCAACACCTAATATTGATGAGATCGTGCTTACTTCTTTCGTGAGTTTGACTTTCTCGATGCCAAACAAATGGATTGCTCACAATCGATCTCTCGACTCAATTGAAAACAATGAAGAACATGAAATAAGCAAACCTTGAATTTATTGCAAAAACAAACTTAAAACCAAAACAACTGTTCTCACAACTACTTTACAACATAACCCAAACCCTAGAGAATTTAGAACATAGTGGCGGCAAGAAAACACAAGAGAAACCTAAGCTATGCCGACTATGAGTTGTCTAAAATACAAGGTATTTTAAATTTGACTTCTTCATGATAAAGTAGCTTTTTTGTTGAATGCATCCTTTAAATTTAACTTCTTTGACTTGAAGTTGGACTTCATGTGCCACAAGTAAGCTTAGGCCGCCTTAGTGAATTTCTCCTTGGGCGGCTCTATCCGTTGTTTCCAGCATCAATAAATTACGTGGATGAGCTTATTGGACTCAGAAAATTATGCTCTTTCAATCGCACTCCAATTCACCAATCCTCAAGTTGCAGCCCTAGGCGGCAAATATGGTGGCGACAACTACTCGGCAACATCTCTCTCTATGCTGAGCTACTTCAGTACAACTCCTTGGTCTGCTGCCTCAGCATCAGCTCCTCACCTCCTCTCTCCATTTGACAGCTTCTAGCACCTGAAACTAAAACTAAACTAAAACAATATCTTTTCTCACCAAATCAAAAATATTCAACAAGAACAAGGCAAAGTAAAGAATACTGTAAATAGTGCATGCATGCACCTAATTATGCCTAAAATGTATTTGAGAATAGCAATAATATGAGATGGAATGCATACAAAATATAGGACTCATGAGCACTTTACAATGGCACTAAAAAATGACCTAGAAAAAGCATACGATAAAGTGGACTGGGATGCCCTTTTTTTCATCATGGACAAAATGGGTTTTGATCATTGGTGGATCCAACGTGTAATGGCGTGTGTGACCACAGTTTCTTTTTCCATTGTCCTTAAATGGAGATAAAAAGGAAAAATTCTTTCCTACAAGAGGCCTTCGGTAAGGAGACCCCCTATCTCCCATCTTGTTCCTCTTCATATCCAGCATCTTCACTTTGATTTTAGAAAATAAGTTGCAAGATAGAGAATTTTCAGGATATCGAATTGGAAGGGAATGTCCAGTGTTGAGCAATCTTATGTTGCTGATGATTGTATTTTATTTACTAAAGATGACCATGCTAATTGTTGTTCAGTGATGTCTCTCTTGGAAATGTTCTAGACAGCTACAGGACAAACCGTGAATATTAGTAAATCATCGATTTTCTTTTCTCCTAACATTAGCAATGCTCTTAAAGCTTCCCTTGGCAACTCACTTGGCTTCAGAATAATGAAAGAAGGAAGCAAATATTTATGGTTGCCCTCAATTTGGGGACGAAGTAAAAAGGAAGCCCTTGCCTTCATCATGGAGAAAGTCAAGAAAAAACTCCAAAGCTGGAAATCCAGATTTCTTTCTCAGGGAGGAAAGGAAATACTTATAAGGCCGTTGCAACATCTATACAATCGTATGTGATGCAATGCTTTCTTCTTCCCTCGACTTTCTGTGATGAACTCAACACGATTGTTGGAAGATTTTAGTGGAACGGATCAAATGAAAATAACAGAGGCATCCATTGGTTAAGTTAGAGTAAACTATGCAAAGCCAATGATGCAGGAGGCCTTGGATTTAGCGATCTCCGGACCTTTAACAAGGCACTGGTGGCCAAGCAGACCTGAAGGATCTTGAAGAATCCAGACTCCCTTGTCGCCCGAATCTTTCGTGGAATATACTACCCAAACGATCAGCTCCTCTATGCCCAGAAAAATCAAAACTCTTCTTGGGCTTGGCAAAGTATTTTTGAAGGCATTGATCTTATTTTAAAAGGCACTATTTGGAGGATAAGAAATGGTAGCTCTGTTTCCATCTGGGATGACAAATGGATCCCAACGCTTGATTCAGCTTCCATTCTTTCACCAAAACCATAGGGATGCCCTGAATATTTTGTTAAAGGGCTTATTGAAACCCATAACCGACAGTGGAACCTCGAAAAACTTCAAAGTCTCTTCTCCCCTTTGAAATCGAGGCTATTCTTTCTATACCTATTGGAGGTCCTCAAATTAAAGATGAACTTATCTGATTTTCTAACAAAACAAGGGAATACTCAGTTAAGTCAGGCTACCATTTTCTTATTAATTATGCCCATGAGAAGTCACATACGAGCTCAAGCGACGATCCTTGCCTTGGCAAATACCTATGGAGATCGTCTGGAAAATGGAAATCCCACCAAAGATCAAGCTTTTCCTTTAGAATGCTTGCCATAATATCATCCCAACTAAAACTATTCTCAAGAGAAGATTCCATGGAAAGGGTCATAACAATGAATGTTGTCCACGATGTGGTGAAGAAGTCGAAAGTTTGGAGCATTTCCTCTTTTTCTGTCCATTTGCCCAGGCGGTTTGGTGAGCCTCAGGATTTAGCTATTCACCCTTGGTTTTCGGTTTCCTTGGTTTTTGTAGGTGGTGGAAAAATCTCTCATCGCTAAACAAGAATGGTAACATGAACGAAAGGTTACAACTCATCACCTTCCTTTGCTAGTCTTTATGAAAAGCTAGAAATAGCTTCGTCTTCTCTGCCTTCATCGAATCTCCTATTGATGTTTGGAATAAAGCTTTTTATGCCTTTTTAGAGTATGCTCCATGTACATATACAGGTACTAAACCCCCCTCCACAAGCTCCCGAAGCGAATCAATGGACACCCCCTAATCATGGATTTATCAAAGCAAACTGCGATGCCTCTTACGAACAATCTGCATGTTTTTCCAGTGGAGCAATTCTGTTTAGAAATGACTCCGGGAGAATTGTAGGTGGATCCACTTCAACTTTCAAAGCTCCATCCGCCTCAAGTGCTGAAGCATCTGTTGTTTGCCTAGTTGTCTCTATAGCCATCGAAGCTGGATTTACAACTGCTATCTTTGAATCTGATAATTCCAGTGTTATCACAAGAATCAACACCAAAATGCTATCCGCGTGGGAGTCCTCTGCTATTGAACAAGACATCATTACTCTCTCCTCGCCTTTCCCTGGATTTTCCTTTTATGCTGTTGGTAGGCAATGTAACAAGGTCGTCGACTGGATAGCTAAAAGAGTTAGGTTAGGCTCTTTCCCTAGTGACTGGCTCACTTGTACTTCGTTGGAATTACTTCACCTTTTGTAATCCCTCTTGTTAATTTAAAAGCTCTTTTACTTCGTCAAAAGATATATATAAACAGATCAGATCTGACTAAATATCATATTTTTATGCACCCCTATAGTAAACCACTTAGGGCTATACACAATGACCTATCAGATCAATTTAATGGGCTTTTTTTATTTTTATTCTTAATAAATAGAAATATTTAAATATATGTATTTGATATTTGAATTATACAATGACTTCTAAGTTGATATCTACATTTCTTTTACTCTCGAATTAGTTACTCCAAAGTTAATACCTTAAAAAAATTTCTCCCAAATTGATATCTAAATTTTAATTTTATATATTAATTTGACACTTTAGTTAACTATGTTTATTTTAAATGATGTGAAAATTTAAGATTATGTTTTACCGATTTCGCCAAGTGTCATTTTGCCATAGAAATAATATTATGTGTCCATGTCATCTAAGTTAACATCGCTAATAAAAGTATCAAAACCATTGATAAAGTTAAAGTTCGTGTACCAATTTGAGAGCAAAAAAATTTTTAAGTGTCAATTTGGGAGGAGGTGCCTAGTTCATGTACTTATTTAGGAACAAAAATTCTTTAAATAACAATTGAAATAAAATGCATAGTTCATATATCAAGTGTATATATTTAATCCAATTTATAACTATATCATGTATATTTATTAAAGGTGAAAACCGGGTCATTCGGATCGAGTCATTTCAGTTAGGGTTGACTTTCGGTTCAGGTTTGGTTCGGGTTTGAATTGGATTTAGCTCGGGTCTATAGAATTTCGAGTCTGGTCGGGTATCAGGTTGGGTCAATATTTGATCGGTTAATTTTCGATTCTGTTCAATATCGAATCAATTAACTTTTCAGTTTGGGCCAAAATCGAATCGGTTGACCTTTCGGTTTGGGTCAATATCGTGTAGATCGAATTTCAGTTCGGATCAATATCGGATCGATTGACTTTTTTGGTTCGGGTCAAAATCAGTTCGTTTGACCTTTCGAATTGGGTAAATATCGGGTCATTCGAATTTTGGGTTGGGTTAATATCGGATCGGTTGATTTTTCAGGTCGGGTCAGTATCGGATCGGTTGATTTTTTGAGTCGGGTCAATATCAATTCGTTTGATTTTTTGGGTCGGGTCAATATCGGTTCTGTTGAATTTCTAGGTCGGGTCAATCTTTAGAAGTAGCTACGGAAGATGACGAGTTTCTTGGATCTAATATGGATTTGACTGCAACAAAATCCAACAATCGATGCATACATTATTTATGTTTATTTTGAGATCACTTTATTAATTTTTTAAGTTTTATTTAAAAAACTTAGTATAATTGAGTTTGATATATAAGGGTAGTCTTTATTGATTTTTAAATCTGATTTGTAGCAAATATTATTATTATTTAGTTTGTTAATCATCACATTTAACACCTTATAGAGTACAAGTATTTGGCCAAAGAAAAGAAATCTTATGTTCACGAGATTGTTGTCTGGTTATGTTTGGATTCCATTACAGTTCAAGGTGGTTTTTCCAATATCTGTCCACACAAGTGATTTTAATCTTATTTGGATTATCTGCCTTAATTTCTGATTAGTATACATATTTTAAGTTGTGATCATGGTTAGATTCTGGACGGGCAATTGGAATAAAAGAGAGTTTAGTTTTTTATAGTTTACATCCATTTTATGGTCTATGTTTGAGATTCATGATTTTCCTTATCAATAATGTTGTCTCCAAAGTTCGAATTTAGATTCTATCTTTGAAAGTACAATGTACCTTGCCAATACACTCAATCCTTGTTAATGAGATAAAAGTTAATGTTTTCTGATTTATTTTTTAATAATAAATTTTAACGTTATTTTTGTTAAAAATAGACATAGTAGTGTAATATCACTTTTGAAAGATAATTCTTTATTTGAGACTTGTGTTTCATGTTAATTTGTGTTCGTAAAAAATAAATTTTCTTTTCTTTTAAAGTAAACTATAATCTACCCTCTAAGAGATGTAAATTAAAATTAACCACATTAATACACTTTTTGGGTAGTAACTAGTAAGTAACTTTATTTTATAATCCTTAATATCAAATACTATCAAATCAGATATGAAGATCGTCTTTTAAAGGAGAAAAGATATAGAGAATAATAAAACATATATATTTACTATTTATCATATTACTAAAATTATCTGTTCACTTCGACTCAATTATCGGGTCAAAATCGACTTGATATTTGGTTAAGATCAGATTTCGGGAAATTAAATTTGAGTTGTTTTTTGTTCGGGTTGATTTTTCGTTCGGTTTACTTTCATACCGGGTTGACTTTCAGTTCGGGTTGCTTTCAGTTCGGGTTGGCTTTCAGTTCAGGTTGTATTCAGTTCAGATTACTTTCGGTTCGGGTTATTTTCGGTTCCGGTTCCTTTTGGTTTCGGTTACTTTCGGTTTGGGTTGATTTTCAGTTCAACTAAAAATTGGGTCGGATATGGTTCGGTTCTATTCGGTTCGGATCAAATTTGAACTATTATGTTCGAGTCCAAATCAGATCTCGAATCGGGTAAATCGGTCCGGGTCTCGAGTTTCGGGGTCATGTTTGTCAAGTCTAATATTTATATGATTTTTTGACACTTTTTAAATAATAATATCTCTTTATTTTATATTATAAATTTTATTTTTTAAGATAATATATTTGAGTGGTGTGATAACTATAATTAGCCGCTCTTTAGATTAGTTGTTGTGACATTGAGTACGAAACTATGTGAACATTTTAGATATATTGTGAATAAAATAAAGAAGAGCAAGAACAAAAGAGAACAAGAACAAGATGAGAGACAACGAGAGAGACTTGTATTATTCTTAATGTAGGGTTGTCTACAATACTTTATCCAAACTCTATATTTATAGGCATAAGATGGAAACTCTAATTTTAATGGGTGTTAAACCATAATAATAAAGTACATTAAAGTTTCTTTGAGCAAAAAAGAAGTACATTAAAGTCTCATTTAATTTATAGATATCCACCATAAATAAATATATTCATAACAACCATTGGATATCCATGAAGATAATGTGTCTCGTTAAAATCTTACTGAAATAAAAAAAAAACTTGTGGGAAAAGAAAATTTAGTGAAGGAAAAAAGTACACACAACTTTGATACGCATAACATGTTGCCTCATTAAAATCTTACCAGGAAAACCCATTGCGACAAAACTTTAGTTAAGGGAAAAGAGTGCAACACGTATTTACACCCCTCATGAAAACATCACATAAAATCTTTGAATCATCATAATTAAACCTTAAATACAATCTCCAAATGTTGAAGTAAACTATGCACTGGTGAATAGATCTTCCAAATTACCGATTGAAAGGATTCATCAAATACTATTTTTCTGAAGATCATGAGGGACGAAACTTTGAAGAAATATATTTCGTTTTATCACTTTTGATGTATTCACCTTTCGATTGAGATATAAATTGTACATTATCTCCACACAAGAGAGCTTGCATCTTATCTTGTGAAAGCAATTCACATATTTTTTAGATATGTTTTGTTGAGTGGATTGAATGATCGAACTAAACCAAGAGGGGGTGAATTGGATTTTTAATGTTCTTGGTGGTGGAAATTGCAAATAAAAAGATTGACAAGGAATTTTAGAGTGGTTCAAGTTCCAAATGAACTCTACATCCACTACCTTAGCTTCACTAAGGATTTGCAACAATTCCACTAATTGCTCTTCCCCTTTTCTAGGCTAAAGAGGTGACCCTTACAATTTTCGGTCAAATTTTCTACCCAAAATTTGACCCAATCCTCACACAATTGAAACAAAGAATTTGTTGGCTAAACAAGTATCTCTCAATACATAAACTAGCCCAATTACAAGCACTCAACCCAATTGAAATGATAAGAATGAAAAATACAATTGGGGTTTCTAGACAATAATGGGATTTAGGCACAAATGCTTAGATTTGATGTTTGGATGTTTGCTTTTGGATCAATAGTTGTTGCTGGAGCTTTTAGAGGTCCCTTTTATACCTTCTCATTGATTTCTAGCCGTTGTGGTTGTTGCATTCATCAATAGATCCGTTGGGGGTGTTATCTCCCCTCCATAAATGCAGTCTGCAACCACCCGTTTCGAAACGCCCGACCCTATTTCGAAACAGACCAAAATAGAAAGAGTTGTTGGGGTGCATTAAAGAGCCCGTATCGAAACGGTCAGACCTGTTTCGATACGCTAAGAGCCGTTTCGAAACATTTTGCCACTGTCAAGGGTCGTATCGAAACGTCTTGAGATCGTTTTGAAACGCCTTAACGGTTTGTTAAAAATCAGTTAAAAACATTCAACGGTCATATTTTTCAAATCAATTTAAGAACCGTTTCGAAACACTTGATGATGTTTCGATACGGTGTCTCTTTGTTCTAAAGCCGTTTCGAAACTTGTTTCGAAACACGGGTTGGCAGTGTTGAAATCGTTTCGATACCCGTTTCGAAACACAGGTTCACAGTTTCAAAACTGTTTCGAAACGCCTTAGGCCGTTTCGAAACATGGACTCGAAAATCACTGTTTTGGCTTTAAGAACACTTAGAAAATATTTTATAAACTTAGTTTTTAACTTAGGCATATTCTTCAAAACATATAGGGATGTTTGAGGACTTAAAAATTCGTTTTCACATTTTCAATTTAGTCCTTAAGTTCTTTAGTTATATCAAAATTAAAATATCGGTTTCACAATCTCCCCATTTTTTATATAACAAAACCAAAGTTAGAATTTTTAAGAGTTTTGAAAATTTCGAATACATTCTAACTCCCCCTCAATTTAAGATAGGTTTTTAAAGTTTTAAAAGGATTTAAATTTTAAATTCAAAGATTAAAACTTATAAAAACACTTTAAACATTTAAAACACTCAATTTAAGATAGGTTTTTAAAGTTTTAAAAGGATTTAAATTTTAAATTCAAAGATTAAAACTTATAAAAACACTTTAAACATTTAAAACAAATTTTGGCTCTTAGATTACTTCTCCATCTTTTTGTTAGATCAAAAATATAAACAAGGCTCAAAGAGAAGAGATAGGGTTAATAGCAATAATCATTAAGCAATAAGCAATAAGCAACATAATATTAATTCATAAAATTAAAATATTCAAAACATAAATCTTCAACAATAATTTCAAAGCATAATCCCAATTAAAATCAAAAGCATAGGTTCATAAAACCTAATGGAAATAAAGATGCAAACTTAATCCTAAAATGCATAGCTAATATGATATGTCATGAGAAACCTAGGCCTCGTCGTCACCATCATCATCCGAGGACTCATCATCGCTCTTGACTTGAGATTGACGAAACTTCATCCATTAGCCATAAAAGGTGGAGAATGACATATCCATGGCGGAGTGTTGATTCTCAAGAGATTGGAGTCGATCCTCTACATTTTGCAAGCGAGTGTTGATAGCACCAAAACCCGAAGCCATGTTAGTGTCCATGGCGTTCAACCGCTTGGTAAGGAAAGCCGTGAGAGCTTCACTGTTCGCAACTTGAGCTTGTAGTTGAGGTTCAACGGGAGGAGGAGGAGGAGGTGATTCCCTATCAACACGTTCCCAATATCCATTGTTTACATAGCGAAAACCGTACTTACGAAGAGAGGACTCACCAATTTTTGACTTGCGGGGTTCTGGAGAGTTGTAGGTGCAATCAAGATTAAGCTTGCTAAAGATGTGACTTAAAATCGTTCCATAAGTGAAGGATTTCAGTGCATCGGTGTCACGAAGCTTAACATTGTTAACTATTTCGGCAAATATGATCTTAACTAGATTAGGGCGCTCACCACGACGGAAACACTCAAGCCAAAAATAGTCTACTTGACGAATGTGAGAATATTTACCTCCGGAGGGGCGAAGAAACCATGAGACCATCAAATGGAGGAATCGATCGTGCGCATCCAAGGTAAGCACCGAGCTGGTGTGAGAACCAAAGTGACTCTCATTCGCAATTCCTTCGTCCTTAAGAGAAAAAGTAGACTCCAAGAGAGGGACATCAACGACAATCCTCTTGCCCAAGATAGAAGACTCAAGGCCAACCACTTCGGTATTGTCTTCATTATTGATAAATTGAGCATTAGAGTAAAAGAGAAGTACCATGTGCTTGTAGCAAATGTCCGGGATGCTCAAAAGACCAAGGAAACTCCATTCTCTCAAACGGTCGAGGTAACGAAAAAGAAAGCGCTCGGAGTCAAGAAACTTGAGATCAATGACACGCTCACGACGAACTTCGTACTCCTTGACATAAGTGAACCGATCCCGCATCTCTTGAGTTCGAAGAGTTTTCTGAAATAGCGGGGTGAGATTGGGACGTATACTCGATTCACTTGCTTGACCGGTCTTGCGCTTTTTGCTAACGTTCTCCGTCATCCTAAAAATATAAAACAAGCAATTTTTAAAAAAAATTAAGTGCATGCATGAGATTTCTTAATTCAATCCAATGGTAAATCTAACTTAAGTTTAAAAACAAGTTTTTAAAACAAATATACAAAACAAAACAAAAAAATTTAAGAGAAAAACAATAAAAAAATACGAGTGAAAGTTTATATATTCGAATCAGAAAATTGTAGATTTTGAAAAAATTTACAAGATTTGAAAAACCCAAGTATAAAAACATATAAACTATACAAAATTAAAATTTTCTAACCTAAGATTCGAACATAAATTGAAGGAAAAAGAAAAAGAAAAAGAAAGAAAATACCTTAAATTGGGATTTTAGATGAATAGAGGAAAATCCTTGCACAAGATTGTTGAAGCTTGCTTAGACTTGAGTTTAAGAGAAAAACCCCTCAAGATTTGGTGAAAACAAAGAGGTTTAGAGGGTTTTTATAGGGAAAAATCGATTCTAGGGTTTTTAGGGTTTGGGAGAGTTTTAATTAAAGTATAACTTTATCATTAAAAGCCCTTTTTAAAGCAGTCCGCGAACCCGTTTCGGAACGGTGTCGACCATTTCGAAATACGGGCACGAAATTTTGACCGATTTTTCAACTCCAGCTGACCGTTTCGATACGGGTTTGACCGTATCGAATCCCCGTTGACTCGTATCGAAACTTGTTTCGATACACCCCTTGGCAATAACCAAAACATTTCGAAACCCTTGGAAGGCGTTTCGAAACGCCCTTGTCTCAGATAGAATTTTAAAGTATCCGTATCGAAACTGGTTCACCCGTTTCGATACACCTGGGCCTGGAAGTGCAGATGAGGCTCTACAAGTGCAGAAAAATGAATTTTTCTAAGGCCTAACTTGCATGAATGGCATGAATGAGCAGGAAAAACATATGCAAACATAAACATACTCCTCTAGCTATAGGCATGGATGAAATTAGGAGTAAAAACACATAAACATGGCATTTCACAAGATCAAGCAATTTTAAGCACAAAAGAGGTCCTAAAAGGTCAAGATAGGCTAGCTAGACCTAACTCTTTCCTAAGGGACCAAAAACGCTCTTTGTCTAAAGGTTTTGTAAATATGTCCGCTAATTGATTTAAGGTGTCAACATACTCTATAACCACATCTTCTTTAAGGACATGATCTCTAATGAAATGATGCCTTATTTCTATGTGTTTGGTTCTAGAGTGTTGGATGGGATTTTTTGTCAAACATATAGCACTAGTGTTATCACATTTAAGGGGTATGATTTCAACTTTAATACCATAATCTAAGAGTTGTTGCTTCATCCAAAGGACTTGAGCACAACAACTCCCTAAGGATATGTACTCGGCTTCGGTGGTAGATAAGGCTACACTATTTTGTTTCTTAGAGAACCAAGATATGAGCATACTACCTAGGAATTGACAAGTTCCCGAAGTACTCTTCCTATCGATTTTGCATCCCCCATAATCCGCATCCGAATAAGCATGAAGGTTGAAGGTGGAGTCTCTAGGGTACCAAAGACCTAAGCAAGGAGTATCTCTAAGGTACCTAAAGATTCTCTTAACGGCTATAAGGTGAGACTCTCTAGGACTAGCTTGAAACCTAGCACACAAGCAAACACTAAACAAGATATCCGGTCTACTTGCGGTAAGGTAAAGCAATGATCCAATCATAGAACGGTAAAGCTTAGAGTCGACACACTTACCTCCTTCATCTTTGTCAAGCTTTGTAGATGAGCTCATAGGTGTGGCTTGAGGCTTTGCATTCTCCAAGCCAAACTTCTTGAGCATATCCTTTGTGTACTTTGCTTGATTGATGAAGGTGCCATCCTTCTTTTGCTTGATTTGGAGTCCCAAAAAGAATGAGAGCTCCCCCATCATGCTCATCTCAAATTCACCTTGCATTAGCTTAGCAAACTCTTTGCAATGATATTCGTTAGTAGAACCAAAAATAATATCATCAACATAAATTTTTACTACTAAGATGTCATTTTTATACCTTTTTATAAAAAGTGTAGTGTCCACCTTGCCTTTTTCAAAACCCTTTTCAATTAAAAAGTTTGAAAGCCTTTCATACCAAGCTCTAGGAGCTTGTTTTAAACCATAAAGAGCTTTAGTGAGTTTGAAAACATGATTTGGAAATTTTGAGTATTCAAAACCCGGTGGTTGTTCCACATACACTTCTTCATTTATAAAACCATTTAAAACGTGCTTTTAACATCCATTTGAAAAAGCTTGAAATCATGATAACATGCATATGCAAGAAACATCCTAATGGCTTCCATTCTAGCTACGGGTGCATAGGTTTCATCAAAATTTATTCCATCTTCTTGAGTGTAACCTTGTGCTACTAGTCTAGCTTTATTTCTCACAATGTTACCACTCTCATCTAGCTTGTTCCTAAAGACCCATTTAGTTCCTATGGTAGATTGATTACTAGGCCTATCAACTAATGTCCAAACGTTACTTCTCTCAAATTGATTTAACTCTTCTTGCATAGCCATAATCCAAAAATCATCTTTCAATGCTTCTTTTATATTCTTAGGCTCTATGCATGAGATAAATGCAACATGATTCATTAATCTAAGAGAAGATCGAGTGGTTACCCCCTTGGATGGATCACCCAAGATTTCACCATCTTTGACATAGTTGAACTCCCTTGGGTATCTCACTTCCTTTTCCTCAAGAGCCAAGTCCTTCAAGGCTTCAAGAGGTGGATCTTGTGTGTCCTCTTCTTTTGTTGGAATCTCATCCTCCTTTGAAGTTTGTCCTCCATCAAAGGCATTTATGATTCCTACATCATCATCATCACAAGAATCCTTCCTTGGAAGGAGGTTATCATCGAATACAATATGTATAGATTCTTCTACTACTAAAGTTCTCTTGTTAAATACTCGATAGGCTTTAGAGGTTAAAGAGTATCCTATGAAAATAGCTTCATCACTTTTTGCATCAAATTTACCTAAGTTGTCTTTTCCATCATTTAAAACAAAACACTTGCAACCAAAAGGGTGAAATAGCTAATGTTAGGCTTTTTAGATTTTAAAATCTCATAAGGTGTTTTCTTTAAAATTGGCCTAATCATTACTCGGTTAACAATATAGCAAGCGGTGTTTGTGGCTTCCGCCCAAAAATATTTAGGTAAATTATTTTCACAAAGCATGGTTCTAGCCATTTCTTGCAAAGTTCTATTTTTCCTCTCAACTACCCCATTTTGTTGAGGAGTTCGAGGAGCCGAAAAATTGTGGTTAATACCATTTTCATTCAAAAAATCTTCAAACCCTAAATTTTGAAACTCGGTTCCATGATCACTTCTAATATGTGAAATTCTAAGTTCAAGATCATTTTGGGTTAGTTTTGAAAATGTGATGAATTTTTCTAAAGCCTCATCTTTAGTACTTAAAAATAGAACTCAAGTAAATCTAGAAAAATCATCAACAAGTACAAATGCATAAGATTTACCACCCAAGCTCATAGTCCTAATTGGCCCAAATAGATCCATATGGATAAGTTGTAAACATCTATTTGTAGAAACATCATTAATGGATTTAAAGGAAGATCTATGTTGTTTACCCTTAGAGCATGTATCACAAATTTTATCGTTTGAAAATTTAATCTTGGGTAAACCTCTAACTAGATCAAGGGAAACTAGTTTTTCTAAAACACTAATGCTAGCATGTCCTAGTTTCCTATGCCACAACCATGCATCATTTTCATTTTGTGCTACTAAGCATGCATGAGATGTATGTATGTCATCTAGATGCACCATGTATATGTTCCCTATGCGATGACCTATGAGCATAATATTATTAGATTTAATGTCAACAATTTTACACCCATTTTTATCAAATAAAACATTAAATCCTTTATCACACAATTGACTTATGCTCAATAAGTTATGTTTAAGACCATCGACATATAAGACATTTTCAATGAGAATAGTAGAATGATTACCTATGGAGCCAATACCTTTAATGTGGCCTTTGGAGTTGTCACCAAATGTCACCACTCCTCCACTTTTTGGCTTTAGATCCATGAATCTACTCTTGTCTCCGGTCATATGCCTTGAGCATCCACTATCAAGGTACCATGAGTTTTGACTTTGTGCTTTGGCCTTGTAGCAATGCTCCCCCTACAAAAAAAGATATTAAGCTTTTGTTTTTGGTACCCAAATCATTTTGGGTCCATGAGTGTTAGCTCCAAAAACCTTGGTTCCCTTAAGAATCCAAGATGACATAGCAACAATGTTATTAGATTTTACAAGTTCCTTAGGAACCCATACACTTCTTATCCTTTTAGTTCTACTATGTCTAGGAAGACTACCTTGTTTGTAGTTATTAGTCCTTTTCTTAAGTTGGTTCGTTTTAGAAGATTCACCTATTTCATGCTTCACACTAGCAACATTTTTAAAGGACTCCTTGAGCTTGTTAAGCTCATCTAACACCTTTTGGTGTTCACTATTACATTGAGATAAAAGATTATTGAGGTCAACATTTTCATCTTGGAAGAATTTTAGCTCATCTTTCAACCCTAAAATCTTTTTTCTCAAATTTCAAATTAGCTTGAGAAAGTGAGTCATTTTTATCATTTAATTCCGAAATAATTTTCTTATTCCTAATGACCGACTCCTTGTATTTCTCAACTAATTCATCATAGACCTCTTGCAACTCATCATACGCATCATTTAATTCATCATATGTAAAATCAAAGGATGATGAGTTAGAGGTTACCATAGAGGAATCTTCCTCAAGTGCCATGAGGCAAAGGTTGGCCACTTCTTGTTCGTCATCCTCCGATGACTCCTTATCACTCCAAGTAGCAAGCTTGGCTTTGAGCTTCTTCTTCTTCTCAAAGCCCTTCTTCTTGAGTTGAGGGCACTCCGAACGTATGTGGTCGGGTTTATTGCACTCGAAGCAAATGATTTGATCCCTTGCTTCTTCTTTGTTTTTACCTTTGAAATCCATCTTCCTTTGAATTTTTCTTCCCCGGTTGGACCTCATAAAGCGTGAGAATCGTTTGGCTATCATAGCCAATTCTTCTAGCTCATCCTCCTCACTAGAAGAGCTCTCCTCAAGTAATGAAGCTTTGAGAGCTATTCTCATCTTCTTCTTCTTTTCTACCTCTAGCTTTTCTACTCTATTCTCTTCCTTCTTCTTCTCTTATTCCCTTCCTTGCTTCATAATCTCATGAGTAAGGAGAGAACCCACTAGCTCATCAAGCTTTAAAGTCTTCAAATTTTTAGCTTCTATGATGGCGGTTCTCTTCCCATCCCAAGATTCGGGAAGTGAGTAGAGTAGCTTCCGAACAAGCTTGTCTTCAGGTATTGTCTCTCCAAATCCTTTGAGCCTATTGACTATGGTGGAGAAACGATCAAACATCTTGGACACCGTCTCATCGGGCTCCATCTTGAAATTTTCATAACTAAGATTGAGAATTACAATCTTAGTTTCCTTGACATCATTGGTTCCCTTATAGGTAGTCTCAAGAGTGTCCCACATTTCTTTGGCACTCTCAATGGATGATACTTTGGAGTAGATGTCCGGACCGAATGAACAAAAAAGCATGTGGAGAGCTTTGTCATTTATTTGGATCTTTCTCCTTTCTTCTTCACTCATCTCCACCTTTTTCTTCAAAACCATCTTCCCTTAACAATCTTGCTTCAATGGAATGTAGGGGCCATCTTCAATTACATCCCAAACCAAGTAGTCATTGGACTTGATGAAGAGGCGCATTGTATTCTTCCAAAACGGATAGTTGTCACCATTGAAGAATGGTGGTTTTGTAGTGGATTGAGACTCATACATGCTCGAACCAGAGGTAGAAGCCATCTCTTGATATTTCGACGATCACACTCTTCCTAGGAACTCTTCTTATGGTTGTTAATCCTCAAAGAGGTAAGCTCTGATACCAATTGTTGAGTGGATCGAATGATCGAACTAAACCAAGAGGGGGTGAATTGGATTTTTAATGTTCTTGGTGGTGGAAATTGCAAATAAAAAGATTGACAAGGAATTTTAGAGTGGTTTAAGTTTCAAATGAACTCTACATCCACTACCTTAGCTTCACTAAGGATTTTCAACAATTCCACTAATTGCTCTTCCCCTTTTCTAGGCTAAGGAGGTAACCCTTACAATTTTCGGTCAAATTTTCTACCCAAAATTTGACCCAATACTCACACAATTGAAACAAAGAATTTGTTGGTTAAACAAGTATCTCTCAATACATAAACTAGCCCAATTACAAGCACTCAACCCAATTGAAATGATAAGAATGAAAAATACAATTGGGGTTTCTAGACAATAATGGGATTTAGGCACAAATGCTTAGATTTGATGTTTGGATGTTTGCTTTTGGATCAATAGTTGTTGCTGGAGCTTTTAGATGTCCCTTTTATACCTTCTCATTGATTTCTAGCCGTTGTGGTTGTTGCATTCATCAATAGAGCCGTTGGGGGTGTTATCTCCCCTCCAGAAATGCAGTCTGCAACCACCCGTTTCGAAACGCCTGACCCTGTTTCGAAACAGACCAAAATAGAAAGAGCCGTTGGGGTGCATTAAAGAGCCCGTATCAAAACGGTCAGACCTGTTTCGATACGCTAAGAGTCGTTTTGAAACTTGTTTCGAAACATTTTGCCACTGTCAAGGGTCGTATCGAAACATCTTGAGATTGTTTCAAAACGCCTTAACGGTTTGTTAAAAATCAGTTAAAAACATTCAACGGTCATATTTTTCAAATCAATTTAAGAACCGTTTCGAAACACCTGATGCCGTTTCGATACGGTGTCTCTTTGTTTTAAAGCCGTTTCGAAACTTGTTTCGAAACACGGGTTGGCAGTGTTGAAATTGTTTCGATACCCGTTTCGAAACACATGTTCACAGTTTCAAAACTATTTCGAAACGCCTTAGGCCGTTTCGAAACAAGGACTCGAAAATCACCGTTTTGGCTTTAAGAACACTTAGAAAATATTTTATAAACTTAGTTTTTAACTTAGGCATATTCTTCAAAACATATAGGGTTGTTTGAGGACTTAAAAATTCGTTTTCACATTTTCAATTTAGTCCTTAAATTCTTTAGTTATATAAAAATTAAAATATCAGTTTCACATGTTTAGCCAAACACATTTTTCGTCTTTGCCTTGTGCATAACAATTATTTACATGATTTGAAAAAGGCATCGAATGTTGGGAAAGGTGACTCACTAAAATGATAGTCAGCAAATTAAGCTGTAAATAAATTCCCCATCAGAACCTCGAGATATTTAATTATCAAAAATTTGAATCCAACATATATTCCCAACCTCCTTTGAGAATCCATCTTTGTGCGTTGTGGTGTAGCAATTAAAACATATACCGCACACCCAAAAATTCTAAGATGGAAAATATTTGGTTCCTGACCAAAAACTATTTGTAATGGGGAGAACTTATGGTAGTTTGTTGGCTTGATGTGAATTAGTGATGTTGCTTGTAAAATGGCATGTCACCAGCATTATCAAGACAAATTGTCTTTATAAGGTAATCTGAAAAATGTGCTCGTAATTTTATCAACTGAGAAAGGAACTTCACAAACACCAAGTTGTAGGTTAATAACAAGGATACATATGATCGATGCATTAATTAAAACAATAAAATATCTAAATGGTCCACAAAAAAGGTGTATGAGCCCATATATCACCCTATATCCTTTCTAGAAAATTAATAGATTCATAATCTATCTTAGCTGGTGATGGTCGAATAATTAGTTTACTTTGAGAGCAAGCATCACATTAAAAACAATACTTTGAAGAATTTGTCAATTCCTTAATGAATGACCACATGAAGTGTCAATAGTTTTTTGCATCATAATTAAACCGAGATGGCCTAACCGACCATGCCAAATAATAAAATTATTAGTAAACTTCTGGTTTACAATAGCATGAGCTTCAATTTGTATTAATTCTTGTGTAATACAATTCGAATGACAATGCATGTAATTTTATCAAAATTTTCTTATTGCCTTGAGTTATACTCGTAATATGGAGACAATCAGCCTCCCTTTGACTAATAGTATCAATATAATACATGTTTCTGCGTATATCTTTAAAATTCAATAAGTCTCTTTGCAACTTTGACAAGTATAACACATTGTGAATATACAATTGAGTTCCATTTGGCAATAGCATATTTGCTCTTCTAAAGCCTTCTATAATATTAATATTTTCGGATATACTAGTCACATTATACCTTTGCATTGTTAACTGGGAAAGTATGCACAATTATGCATCTTTCAATATGTGTGTTGTTCCATTCACTTCGGGGAATGAAAAATATTGTATATAGCACATATCAAATCGATTATCTATCAAAGATAATGTCTCAATAATTTATTGCCCTTCCGAAACATTGATATTTTTAGTACTTTGAAATATAGTACTCACATTTTTCTTTACACTTGAATGAAAAAAAATATTTCTTATGTTTATAGTATAAGTACTTGCACTCTCTGCTAAGCATAAATCGCCACAATTTATTACATATTTTATTCTGTAAGTATTCATATTCTTTAAATCATAATATGTAAACAAATTAACATATTTAAATATATAATATGTAAAACAAATTACCATAAAGTAAAATAAATAAACATTTTAACATATTTAAATATATAATATAAAATATAAATAAATAATATGTAAGATAAATTAACATAAAAGTAAAACAAATTAAAAGATCAATTATTCTCTTTAGAGATTATAAGAATATAAAATAAATGGTGAATTATTTTCTCCATTTTCGTAAACAAAATTTGTATATATATATTTTCCTTTATCATTTATGATTGTGGGTTTTATCTATAATGCTTCAACGTATGACAAGTACGAGATCAATGGTTTGTACCATTGCATAAAAAACTTATTTTTAATATATTATTGTCTTCTTTATATATTCACTTTTAATGGTTATAAGCATTCTTACAATGATGATCTTGTTAATGTCTATGTCCATGGCCTCAATTGCGACCAAAATTGCTAATGTGACATTTATTCTTTCTGCTATAAAATGTCGCATTCACTTCAAGGAATGGATCGGAGCTAGTAGTTCTTTAAAACTTTTTTCACTATATTGTGTCCGTAGGACAACATTGTTTGCGTGAAAAGTGGAGTATATTTTTTTTTAATATTTCTTCATCGGTGATACTCTGACAAAAAAACCAATTTATTTGAAGCATTCACATAGCTAAGTTTTATTCACTAACAATATAGTGGATTATCATGTTTGCATTCGCTTTAGGGAATGAAACAAATCCAGTAATCGCATGAAATAAACATCATGTTTGCATTCACTTCAAGGAATGCCTCCCATAAAATCTTGGATCAAAACGAATTTTCGTAATTTGAACTTGGGAGAAGTCTATAGTCGAGTTTTTTGGCACAAAAGAATTATTGCTTTCGAGCAAATATAGACTTTATAATAGTCATACTGTTAAAATTAATCATGCTTCCATTCACGTAAGGAATTGGAACAAATCTAATTGAATAAACATAAATTGGAGAAACATACCTCTTTAGATTTATCTTGAGTCAAGTCATGACATTTTCCATTCCATTTAAAAATATCATGTAAAACTCAAAACATAGTTAAAAATACCAATTTTCATCAATAGAATAACGTAAATAAATATTGATCTCGATATAAATTTTTAAAAAATATCATGAAAGAATTAGACCGTGCAATGAGGAATATGATGAATCTTGTTGCGACCAAAATTGTTAGGTTGAATTCTCAAGGCCACTAACAGGGGAAGGCGGTTGGTTGTAAGTCAATGTATTTGCTATTATAATTATTATAGGCAAAAACAAATTTAGCTTTGGTTTTGTATTCCCTATTTTCAATGAAATAAAATAGGTTTAGTGTATTATTCATAAAAGATAGAAAGTAATTAAAAAATCAATAATCTTTTTCATTAGTTATATTACAAATGGAGCGGAGCAGCAGCAGCAACCGGAATAGCTGGAGGAACGGGCGATGGGAGAGGAGCGACAGGACGACACAGAAGAACGGGCATAAGCTGGTATTCCGACTGGTAGGTGTCACAATCTTCGTGGATAACGTTTGTAGAAGAATACGTCCGGCTACTCTGAAGGAAACGTTCAGTGAATACGGCTCGGTGGTTGATGTCTATATTGCATACGAAAACCCTAAGCGAAGGTTCAAGCCTGCTGTTTTTGCATTCATCCGTTTTAGAAGCAAAAGTGAAGCGGAGAGAGCTATCCTGAAAGGAAATGGCAGAATATTGGATGGCTTTAGGGTAAGGGTAGTCATGGCGACGGAGAAGGTCAAGGTCCCAACAGGGATAAAACTTAGAGAAGCACCAAGAAGAAGGGATGTTTTTCGGGATTCAAGATCGTTTAAGGAGGTTCTGTTGGGGTACATCATTAAATCCACCAATAAGTTTAAGGCCACACTGCCGCCCAGGGTCAACGAAACACAGCAGGATAAAGGCACACACGAAAGCAGCATGCATGGCCCTGTAAGTGATAGCAAGGAGGAGTGCTTTAGAGTAGAGTGGGTGGACAGAAATAAGATGATGGACTCAAATGAGTGTATACAGATTCCAAAGGATGATATGGATTGGCTTAACGCCTGCCTAGTTGGAAGGATCAAACCAATGTATAATGCAGATTTGGTTCAGGATGCGCTAAGATCGGATGGCCTCAATGCAACCGTATGCACGTGGTACGGATTATTATCAGTAATCCGAGCGGAAAATGAGTTAACCAAGAACAAGATTTGGGAAGCAAGGGAGGAGCTCCTAAGACTGTGGTTCGATGAGCTAGAATTCCTTCAAGGCTACAAGGGCAAGAAGAAGGTTAAAGTCTGGGTCGAGTTGAAGGATGTGCCACTACAACTATGGAACTCGTGGTTCTTCTTGAAGATGGGTGAAAGATGGGGTAGGGTGCTAAAGTTGGATGAAGCAACGGACGGATTATTCAATTTCGAAAAAGCCAAGATGATCCTAGAAGTCCAAAACGGGTCACCAATTCCTGACAGGGTAAGCGTTCTGCATAACGGAAGCCTTCACCGAATCAAAATCAAGGTGAAAGAATATGAAGATGAACGGATCTTCATCGAAGGCGAAAGTCCGGCTAACGATAGAGTTGAGGGGCGGAACGGCGTTTCGTGGTACGAGGAAGGGGGTAATGATGATCCCTTTAATGCGGACGGTCCCGAGGCTGAGATAGCGGCGCCTGCAGATTCCCCCTTGCCAGTTATAAGAAACGTGCTCAATAAAATGGTCCCTCCACGTGAGGATATTCAAAGAGAGGGGTTGGACCAGAGCATCCCAAGCGAGTCCAGTGGTGTTGGGCTTCTAGATGTCCAAGTGGACTCGGCAGACACTTCCTTATTACAACAAATCTACTCCGGACCAAATGTAATTTTGGACCGGCCCGTCAACCCTAGCCCCACTGTGTCAGAGGACTCTAAACTAATTGAGATAGAAGTGGGTGTTGCTGAGGGAAATAGCTGTGGTGTCAGTAAAACGATGGGCAAAATCCACAAACAGGATGAGAGTGCCCTATCTCGTCTCACTTTAGGGTCTACGGAGGAGCACCTGGGATTGACTAAATCGAAGTTCAGAGGTGATAAAGGGGTCAGAAAAGACAAAGACAATTTGGAGGCAAGGATCCAGTTGAAGATGGGGTTTCCGCAATTATCCTCCCCACCTATGTTACTCTCTCCTGCTAGGGAGGGTTTCTCTGTTGAAAAATTGGAAGCTATAGAAACCTTGAGGCTGGGTAATTCCTTGGGGGTCACGTTCGATGCTCCGACAGAGGTTACAGTGGCCAAGCTAATGGAACTAGAGGCTGCCGACAAGGTGTAAAAGGTTAGTACAGTGGTCTGTGTTCGAGTCTTTGTTTCTGATGAATTCACTAATTTTGAGCTGGAATCTGCGGGGTATGGGGAGAGTGGAGAAAATCAGAGCTTTAGAAAGGGTGTGTTTGGTGTCGTGTTGCAAAATTTGTCTGCTTCAAGAAACCAAATTAGAGAAGGTAGACTACAATTTGGAAAAGAGAATTAAGGGGAGAAGGTTTGATGGGTTAATATTTTTGCTTCTGTTGGGGCCTCGGGGGGACTCATCTCTACCTGGGATTCTAATTTCTATAAGGTAGATCGAACCCTCGTAAATAGAAGATTTATCCTCCTTCTGGGTACTATAACTAGTTCAGGAGAAGGCTGTGGGATCCTTAACATTTATGCGCCAAACGTAGACAATGAGAGAATGTGCTTCTTTGAGGAGGTATCCGAGTTGATTAGTAGCTTCAATGTCCCAGTGATCATTGGTGGTGATTTCAATGTAGTAAAAGGTCCTGATGAAAGAATGGGGGTCGAGCATAGTTCTGGAAATTGCGGCACTTTGTTAAATTTTATCCAACAAAACAACCTGCTTGATTTGCCTTTAAAAGGCAACAGTTTTACATGGTTCAGGGGTGGGAATTCAAATTCTGCTAGTAGGCTGGATAGATTCCTACTGTCCCCGGAGATTTTGATTTGGTTTCCAAATGTTGTCCAAAAAACCATGCCTGGAAGCTTATCAGACCATTGCCCTGTGCTTCTAAGGGAGGAAAAGCAGCCATCGGGAGGAAGGCCCTTCAAACTATTTTCCCATTGGCTTGAGGAACCGGAGGTCGAGCTGTTAGTAAAGAAAGTTGTGGACGGACTGAAAGGAAAAAATATGTCCTTCATTCTCAAAAAAGTTAAAATAGCAATAAAAGGTTGGGTGGAACATCATCGAAGAAATAACCAACTGTCCATCGGAGCCTTAGAAGAGAAAATTGAAGATCTGGAAAAGAAATTATACTCTGGTAGTCCTAATGGAAACACGGCAAAGGATATTATGTGCTTAAAGAAGGATTTGTGGAACCAATATCGCAGAGAGAAAAGGGAATGGCAGCAAAAGTCGAGGGTCAGATGGTTTCTGGAGGGCGATAAAAACACGAAATTTTTTCACGTTATGGCATCTGTAAGGAGGGGCAGAAATCTTATACAATTCGTGGAAAAAAACAGTATTGTGATTACGGACGAAAAACAGGTGCTTCACACTTTCGAGGAGGCTTTTAAGTCTAACTTCAACAACTCAAACACAATCCCAGTTCAGAATTTTGAGTGTAATCTGAAAAAACTGGATACAGAAACTGTCAGAAGACTTGAACGATAGTTTACTGTTGATGAAATTTGGGAGGTTATTCGCAATTCGGATGGGAATAAGGCACCCGGCCCTGATGGAATTAATTTGGAGTTTTTTAAGAAATTCTGGCCTCATATAAAAGACAAAGTCCTGTGTTTTTGGAACGACTTCTTTAAGGGGAAGATCAAAGATAAGCTGTACAACCACTCTTTTATAGCCTTGATCCCGAAGAAGGAGAGTCTGAAATGCGTGGAGGATTATCGCCCGATCTCCTTGGTGAATAGTTTGTACAAGATTGTAGCTAAGGCACTATCGAAGAGACTCAGCGTGTGTATCAATGATGTTGTGGGGGAGAATCAGTTTGCCTTTATCCTCGGTAAACAGATCTTGGATTGTACTTTGATTGCTAATGAGATCATCGATGAATTGCGAAGAAAAAAGAAGCCCAGCATTGTATTCAAAGCTGATTTCAGTCGCGCCTACGATACGGTTGACTGGTCATTCTTGGATCTCATTTTACAAAAGATGGGATTTGGTGTGCGTTGGAGAAAATGGATGCAGGAATGCCTTTCGTCTGCAAAGATCTTGGTTCTGGTGAATGGGAAGCCGTCTAAAATGTTTGCCATTAAAAGTGGGTTGCGTCAAGGCTGCCCCCTGTCACCGTTATTGTTCAATATAGTAGGCGAGGCTCTGAGTTCTTTGATTCGCAAAGCGACTGAATTGGGAATTATTGAAGGGGTTATTATCGGAAATTCCGGCACTACTGTTTCCCATCTGCAGTTTGCAGATGATTTGATTGTATTCGCAAAAGGGGATAGTAGTAATGTGATAAACATAAAGAGATTGCTTAGAGTCTTTGAACTTGCTGCGGGGTTGAGCCTAAACCTCAGAAAAACCAACCTCTTTGGCATCTCAGTGGATAATTCGAAGGTCGAAGAATGGGCTAGTGATCTCGGTTGTAAGGCTGCACTGTTACCTTCTACTTACCTGGGTTTGCCGTTGGGCGCACCTCGGAACTGTGTGAAATTATGGGATCCAATTGTTGATAAAGTAAAGGGGAAGTTGGCTGGTTGGAAAGGTAAACTATTATCAATAGCGGGAAGGATTTGTCTTATCATATCGGTTCTCAGCAATCTACCAATTTACTACTTGGGGTTATTCCAAATGCCTTCTAGTGTTGCTGATACCCTCAACAAGCTAATAGCACAGTTTCTTTGGGGCCCTCATGTTCGGAGACCTATTCACTGGGTAAAGTGGGATAATGTTTCGAAACCGAAACAATTGGGAGGATTGGGTATTATCGACCTAAAACTGAAAAACAATGCCTTGCTAAATAAATGGGCTTGGAGATATAGCCACGACTCCGGATGTCTTTGGAGGAAGATTGTGGATGCAAAGTACAATTACGACAGCACCTCTCTTTTACCCCCTTCTTCGACCGATGGTAAGATGTCTTGGGTGTGGAAGAGCATACTGAAAATTTGTAATGATCCGGAAGGTGGTTTCGCAAAAAATATAAGAAGTGTAGTGGGAGATGGGTTGTCGGTGAACTTTTGGGATGACAAATGGACTGGGTCTTCCTCCCTAAAATCGGCTTTTCCCAGGATTTTCAGCTTAGCAATAAAAAAGACTGGTAAAGTTAAAGACTTTGGAGCGATAGTGGATGGGAAGTGGTGCTGGAAGGTGGATCTAAGAAGACTGTTGTTTAGCTGGGAGGAAGAAACATGGGCTGAATTCTTAAATGTTCTGAACAGGGCATCGAATGTAAAATCTGGTAATGACGGCATTTGTTGGACGGGTTCATCGGGAGGAATTTACAACTCAAAAGATTTTTGCATCAGTAGTTTGTTTGAAGGTGCTGCTGCTGATCGTTACGCTAGCCTCATTTGGGTCGGTATGGCCCCGCCGAAGGTAGAAGTCTTTCTTTGGAAAGCGATACAGGGTCGTATCCCTACTCGAGATGCCCTTATCAAAAGGGCGTGGCTATCCAAGACGAAGGCTTATGTGTGCTGTGCGGGATTCAAGTGGAATCTTGCGATCACTTATTTTGTCAGTGCAATTTTACATGGAATGTGTGGCAACACTGGTGCAACTTATGGAACATCCAGTTTGTCCTCCCAAGTAATTTGAAGGTGCTAATGGAGGTATGGCATAACATCTCCATTAAAAGTGATTCAAAACCTTTATGGGTGATGGCTTTCTTTGGAATTTTGTGGTCAATTTCGATCGAGAGAAATAAGGGGCTCTTCAAGAAGAAGGGCTTGAACATTAACAGGTTCTGTGATTCAACAGTTCTCCGCATTGGCCTCTGGTGTAAAAGTAAGTGGCCTAAGACAGTTTTATCCTTGATCGACTTCGTACGGTACCCGAGTCTCCATATCATCGGCGCTTCCAGTGGTAACATCAGCGATAAAGAAGTTTGGGCAGCCCCTCTGCCTGGTTCCTACAAATTTAATGTAGATGCAGCAGTTCGCGGCAGGTTCGGATTAGAAGGGATAGGAGGCATTCTACCCAAAATTTGACCCAATCCTCACACAATTGAAACAAAGAATTTGTTGGCTAAACAAGTATCTCTCAATACATAAACTAGCCCAATTACAAGCACTCAACCCAATTGAAATGATAAGAATGAAAAATACAATTGGGGTTTCTAGACAATAATGGGATTTAGGCACAAATGCTTAGATTTGATGTTTGGATGTTTGCTTTTAGATCAATAGTTGTTGCTGGAGCTTTTAGAGGTCCCTTTTATACCTTCTCATTGATTTCTAGCCGTTGTGGTTGTTGCATTCATCAATAGAGCCGTTGGGGGTGTTATCTCCCCTCCAGAAATGCAGTCTGCAACCACCCGTTTCGAAACGCCTGACCCTGTTTCGAAACAGACCAAAATAGAAAGATCCGTTGGGGTGCATTAAAGAGCCCGTATCGAAACGGTCAGACCTGTTTCGATACGCTAAGAGTCGTTTTGAAACTTGTTTCGAAACATTTTGCCACTGTCAAGGGTCGTATCGAAACGTCTTGAGATCGTTTCAAAACGCCTTAACGGTTTGTTAAAAATCAGTTAAAAACATTCAACGGTCATATTTTTCAAATCAATTTAAGAACCGTTTCGAAACACCTGATGTCGTTTCGATACGGTGTCTCTTTGTTCTAAAGCCGTTTCGAAACACAGGTTCACAGTTTCAAAACTGTTTCGAAACGCCTTAGGCCGTTTCGAAACAGTGACTCGAAAATCACTGTTTTGGCTTTAAGAACACTTAGAAAATATTTTATAAACTTAGTTTTTAACTTAGGCATATTCTTCAAAACATATAGGGTTGTTTGAGGACTTAAAAATTCGTTTTCACATTTTCAATTTAGTCCTTAAGTTCTTTAGTTATATAAAAATTAAAATATCGGTTTCACATGTTTAGCCAAACACATTTTCCGTCTTTGCCTTGTGCATAACAATTATTTACATGATTTAAAAAAGGCATCGAATGTTGGGAAAGGTGACTCACTAAAATGATAGTCAGCAAATCAAGCTGTAAATAAATTCCCCATCAGAACCTCGAGATATCTAATTATCAAAAATTTGAATCCGACATATATTCCCAACCTCCTTTGAGAACCCATCTTTGTGCGTTGTGGTGTAGCAATTAAATTATATACCGCACACCTAAAAATTCTAAGATGGAAAATATTTGGTTTCTAACCAAAAACTATTTGTAATGGGGAAAACTTATGGTAGTTTGTTGGCTTAATGTGAATTAGTGATGTTGCTTGTAAAATGGCATGTCACCAGCATTATCAAGACAAATTGTCTTTATAAGGTAATCTGAAAAATGTGCTCGTAATTTTATCAACTGAGAAAGGAACTTCACAAACGCCAAGTTGTAGGTTAATAACAAGGATACATATGATCGATGCATTAATTAAAACAATCAAATATCTAAATGGTCCACAAAAAAAAGGTGTATGAGCCCATATATCACCCTATATCCTTTCTAGAAAATTAATAGATTCATAATCTATCTTAGCTGGTGATGGTCGAATAATTAGTTTACTTTGAGAGCAAGCATCACATTAAAAACAATACTTTGAAAAATTTGTCAATTCTTTAATGAATGACCACATGAAGTGTCAATAGTTTTTTGCATCATAATTAAACCGAGATGGCCTAACCGACCATGCCAAATAATAAAATTATCAGTAAACTTCTGTTTTACAATAGCATGAGCTTCAATTTGTATTAATTCTTGTGTAATACAATTCGAATGATAGTGAATGTAATTTTATCAAAATTTTCTTATTGCCTTGAGTTATACTCGTAATATGGAGACAATCAGCCTCCCTTTGACTAATAGTATCAATATAATACATGTTTCTGCGTATATCTTTAAAATTCAATAAGTCTCTTTGCAACTTTGACAAGTATAACACATTGTGAATATACAATTGAGTTCCATTTGGCAATAGCATATTTGCTCTTCTAAAGCCTTCTATAATATTAATATTTTCAGATATACTAGTCACATTATACCTTTGCATTGTTAAATGGGAAAGTATGCACAATTATACATCTTTCAATATGTGTGTTGTTCCATTCACTTCGGGGAATGAAAAATATTGTATATAGCACATATCAAATCGATTATCTATCAAAGATAATGACTCAATAATTTATTGCCCTTCCGAAACATTGATATTTTTAGTACTTTGAAATATAGTACTCACATTTTTCTTTACATTTGAATGAAAAAAAATATTTCTTATGCTTATAGTATAAGTACTTGCACTCTCTGCTAAGCATAAATCGCCACAATTTATTACATATTTTATTCTGTAAGTATTCATATTCTTTAAATCATAATATGTAAACAAATTAACATATTTAAATATATAATATGTAAAACAAATTACCATAAAGTAAAATAAATAAACGTTTTAACATATTTAAATATATAATATAAAATATAAATAAATAATATGTAAGATAAATTAACATAAAAGCAAAACAAATTAAAAGATCAATTATTCTCTTTAGAGATTATAAGAATATAAAATAAATGGTGAATTATTTTCTCCATTTTCGTAAACAAAATTTGTATATATATTTTTTCCTTTATCATTTATGATTGTGGATAAAAGTCTATAATGCTTCAACGTATGACAAGTACGAGATCAATGGTTTGTACCATTGCATAAAAAACTTATTTTTTAATATATTATTGTCATCTTTATATATTCACTTTTAGTGGTTATAAGCATTCTTACAATGATGATCTTGTTAATGTCTATGTCCATGGCCTCAATTGCGACCAAAATTGCTAATGTGACATTTATTCTTTCTGCTATAAAATGTCGCATTCACTTCAAGGAATAGATCGGAGCTAGTAGTTCTTTAAAACTTTTTTCACTATATTGTGTCTGTAGGACAACATTGTTTGCGTGAAAAGTGGAGTATATTTTTTTTAATATTTCTTCATCGGTGATACTCTGACAAAAAAAACCAATTTATTTGAAGCATTCACATAGCTAAGTTTTATTCACTAACCATATAGTGGATTATCATGTTTGCATTCGCTTTAGGGAATGAAACAAATCCAGTAATCGCATGAAATAAACATCATGTTTGCATTCACTTCAAGGAATGTCTCCCATAAAATCTTGGATCAAAACGAATTTTCATAATTTGAACTTGGGAGAAGTCTATAGTCGAGTTTTTTGGCAGAAAAGAATTATTGCTTTCGAGCAAATATAGACTTTATAATAGTCATACTGTTAAAATTAATCATGCTTCCATTCACGTAAGGAATTGGAACAAATCTAATTGAATAAACATAAATTGGAGAAACATACCTCTTTAGATTTATCTTGAGTCAAGTCATGACATTTTCCATTCCATTTAAAAATATCATGTAAAACTCAAAACATAATTAAAAATACCAATTTTCATCAATAGAATAACGTAAATAAATATTGATCTCGATATAAATTTTTAAAAAATATCATGAAAGAATTAGACCGTGCAATGAGGAATACGTTGAATCTTGTTGCGACCAAAATTGTTAGGTTGAATTCTCAAGGCCACTAATAGGGGAAGGCGGTTGCTTGTAAGTCAATGTATTTGCTATTATAATTATTATAGGCAAAAACAAATTTAGCTTTGGTTTTGTATTCCCTATTTTCAATGAAATAAAATAGGTTTAGTGTATTATTCATAAAAGATAGAAAGTAATTAAAAAATCAATAAAGCAAGAAGCTACATATTAGAATATTTGATTTTTTATACCGTCTCAAGAAGCATACCTATCAAGGAGTACAAATATTAAGTCATAGAATATTAGAATAAAACAATAATTAAATAATATATCAGAACACGTCAATATTAATTTAAGAGTAATTAACCAACCTCGATACCAATATGTAAATAAGTAAAACATATTAGACTTTCCAAGCTAAGTTGAATATATGGTAGATGTAGTCACTAATATTGAATTAAGTTTCTTTTTGAGAATTACCAACAATAACTACGATAATTGAGCGAGTTCGTGCTGATAATGTGTTGTGAATAAAATAAAGAAAAGCAAGAACAAAAGAGAACAAGAATAAGATGAGAGACAAAGAGTGAGACTTGTATTATTCTCAATGTAGAGTTGTCTACAATGCTTTTTCCAAACTCTATATTTATAGGCATAAGATGAAAACCTTAATTTCAATGGCTAATAAACCCTAATAATAAAGTACATTAAAATCTCATTTAATATATGGATATCCACCATAAATAAAGATATTCATAACAATATATATATGTTAAAATTAAGGGTGAAGTAAAAAAAATATTTATGGTGTTAACTTTTTTGTGTTAACTTATATTTTATTAAAAATTGAACAACATCATATCATGGATGTCAATTTTATTAAAAGATCTCAATTATTTTCTAAATCTGTGTTAATCTCCTTTTAAAATGGTGTTGATTTTCTTTTTTTATATATATTATTAATATAAAATTTCAATATTTAAATATTTTTAAAATTTTTGAAGTGCAAATTCACCCTGTTCCCTCCGCCCATGGTCAAAACATAATATAATATAAAATATAAGCATATCAAAATAAATAACAAAATAATTAAAGTGTTAAATCTTAAGTAGGGATGACAACAAAACAAACCAGAACGGGTTTTCGTCTAACCTAAACCTGACTTGAAATGTTATTTTTATTAATATTAGTTCATATCTAAAAGAGAAAGAAGAGTTCAAACTAAAAGGTTGTTACAGCAGAGAAATCAATTCAGTTGCGAGCTCTAAATTATTAAATCAAATTAAAATTAGGACTAAATTGATAGAATATATAAATAACTCGAATTAAATATATAATTATATAACTTTTCTTTAACTTTCAAGTTATTTCTTCCGTTAAGTTTTAACAGCAGATGTCTTGATACCATTTGAATAGTAAGTGATTAGATTGACAAAATTTAAAAAAAAAACGGTAATTAAATTATAATCTTCCTTATAGTTTAGTGGTCATTCACGTAGTTTACCCATAAATAATAGGCATAAAGTCAAAAAGTGTGTCTAACGTTTGACTGAATAGTTATTTTAGCTCATATTCTTTTTTTGAACCAATTTAAACCCCAACGTTTCGCTTTGGGTCAAAATGGCCCCTTAACGGGTAAAAATTGTTAGTCAACTGATAATAAACAACTTGAAATGACTTGACAGAATGACGCGTCAGAAGAAATTTTTTTTATATTTTATACAATTTTATAAAAATAATTTTTGACTGATGTCTCATTATGAAGTCAACATATTGGTTTATATGACACTATTATCACGACATGCACTGCTATGTAGGTTTGTCACGTCATTTCAAATTGTTTATCGTCAGTTGACTAATAGTTTTTATCCACATAATGGTCATTTTGACCCAAAATGAAACGTTAGAAATTAAATTAGTTTAAAAAATATGGACCAAAATAAATATTCAGTCAAATGTTAGGGGCACCTTTTGACATTGTGCCCAAATAATATGTATACACAACTTTTACACCAAATGTGTGATAGAGAGGCCCTCCCTCCCATACATTCATGCCAATGGGTCCATCAATTTTGAATCAACATCTATTGACAATTACATCCATCCATTTTAATTTAATTCAATTTATGATCAATGCCACCACCATCATCTAATGTTCTCTTACAATTTTCATGTCATTCTTTGTATATCTTACATTTTATATCTCCCCCTATTTATTTATTATTGTATTTCCGAGCGAGTCTCCAATTTAATTTTATCCATGTACTTGTTTGGTATATAGATAGCTAGGTTTAGTTCCCAATAATTACATTATTACTTTGCTTAAGTAGGTACTTTAAAAAAAATACCTAATTTGCATTCAACTCATTCCCCAATGTATATGTTTAGTGGGTCCGATTTTATTTTATTTTTCCAAAAAATTGTACAACACATTTGATGAAAACAATATCTCAGACCAATTATATAACGCATAGAATTAAATATAAAGGCGACGCTACAAACAGCTTTTATCAATCGAGGCATTCATGTTCCTAACAATGGAATTTAACCTCCCATATTAAGGAAATTTGACTTCTTTATATAACGCAACACCAGATTTTTTTAGTATTATTTAAAGTGTAAGTAATGATAAATTTAACATTTAAAGTTTATATTCTTTTATCAATTTAATACTAATTTTTAGTGGATGCAATTATTTTTATTGGTCTATGAAGAACTAGATACACATCTAATATTATTAAAAAATACACATTTAAATATAATGTGTCTCTATATAGCGAAAATTTATCTTAAAAAATTTATTATATATGTTGATAATTTGATATTATTGAAGTTCTTCAAGAACTTCAAATTTTTTGATTATTTAAAGAAAGTATTTAAAATAAAAAATCTTGAAATTAAGTTTTGTGTCGACTTATAAATCGAGTACATAAATATGAAAATTTTTCAATGACTAGACACATACTTAAAAGATTTTAAAGAGGTTGTTTAATATGGGTAAAGTGTATCTATTGAATACTCCAATGATTATAATATTGTTGAATGTAAATAAAGATTATTTTTGTCTTCAAGCGAAATGATAGATAAATCCTTGATTCGAAAGCATCGGTTTTAGTTGGTCTAAATGAACTATATCTTAGTACTACATATCATTATCTTTAGATCTTTGTTAACAAAAATCTACGGAGATAATTCTACGTGTATAGCTTAATTGAAAGGATTAAAATGTTAAAGTAAACTAAATGAATCTTTTTCATTTAAGTTTCTCTTCTTGCACGATTATAAAAGAATGATAATAAAAATGCTTAGTGAATCCACTCAAGTGAATCTATTGAATACTCCAATGTTTGATAGATCTATTCATTAGTGCGTTGTGTATTTCAACATTTAAAGATTGGATTTTGTAGACACAAAATTTTATGTGATGTTGTCATGAGAGGAGTAAACACACACAATATTATTTTTCTTTAGCTAAGGTTTTGTCCACTAGATTTTTCAGGTAAACTTTTTAATGAGACGTGTTATGTGCAGGGGTGAGCATTCAATCAGATCAAGTTGAGTTCAAAAAAGTTGAGTTAGTCGAGTTAAAGAGTCATATTTTATAACTCAAACTTTATTTGAAATTTTTGCGAGTTGAGATTATAAAATTCGAGTCGAGTCAAAATGAGTTGTTCGAGTTTCTATTCAAATTTAATTGTAAACATTTATAATGTTATAGTACTAATTAGTTTCAATTTAAACGGTTTTCCATAACTATATGCAATATATATTGTATATATGTTTCTTCATATTTTTTTTCAAATGTGATATATATCATGCAGAATTGAGAGACTCAACTCGAACTAAAAAAATAATCCACTAATTATTAAGAATTTCGAGTTATTCAATTTTTCATTTTATAATTCAAACTTTATGTAACACCCGGGTTTGGGGGCCGGGAGAGAATAATATTAAAATAATGGCCCGATTTCGGTTTTATAATTAAAATAATAAAATATTATTTAGGGCTTCATATATTCGAAGCAAACATTTATGTTGGACTAAAATTTGTTTTGGGAATCAAATCCCATGGATTTTAGACTAAATGAGATTGTCATCTCATTAATGGCAAGATTGTAAATATTTGAACTTTCATTTTAAAACCCCTCTTTTATTTTAGAAGATAACTTTTACCTCATCTTCATCTTCTTCATTTCTCTTTTCACGTCAAAATGCCCTCTTCTCTCCAAAACACTATTTCATCATCTCCTTTGATTTTTGTTGGTAATTTTTGCAGGGTAATCTCATTTTTGACTTGTCCTCCTTTCCCTCTACAAGATGATACCTCTAGATTTCAATATTGTTCATGTTTTGAAATTTGAAGTTTTAAAGATTTTGAGTTAAAAATGCTATCTTTGTTAGCTTTAACTAAAGCTTTTGATTTATTAATGTTATGTGAGTTGTTTACTACCTATAAGGTCCAACATATCCGATTTTTGCAAGGTTTTATGGTGAATCCCGAAATGAGTTTTTAGGGGTATATTCAAAGTGTCAAAATTTGTATTTTTGGAATGGTTTTGTGAAAAATTGTTGGGCTGATGTTATAGTAACATTGGGTAGGTGTTTTTAGATGTTATTTGATGATTTTTGAGTAGTGATAGTGTTGGTTTGAATGGATTCCCGTAGCTACTGCTGTAAGTGATTTTTGGGAGTGGAAAATGGGAGTTTTTAAGGTATCTAAGTGGGGAAATGAAGGGTTGATGGTTATACTATGTTTGGGTAGTGTTTTGAACATGTTTAAGAGTGCTTTGGATGACTACATTGTTGATTTTTGATGGGTCTTTGTGGAAGTACGAAAATGAGAAATTGAAGAATGAATTTGACTTTGTATTGTGAGAAATTGAAGTGGTTTTGTGTGTTGGTGTTAAACTTTGGGTTTGTGGCTGATTTTGAGGTTAATATATTGTTTTTGAATGGTTAGAATCAAGGGAAACCAATGGGGAAGCTTCGAGTTCGAATCCGGAAACTTGGATGCTTGGTGGGCTAGTCGGCTTGTGCTAATGGAGTGGTCGGTGAGTGGTTAAATATTTTTAAATGGTTTTCAAGTGTTGGTTCAAGCATGTGGACTAGGTTGGGCTTGATAGACCCACCTAGAGTTGGGATTAGGGTGGTAGCCTAATCCCAAGCTTTAGTTGGAGACCTTGGTTGATCTTTAAATTGTTGATTTATGCCTCATGTCTAATTGTGATTATGGTGGCTATGTATATGATGTTATACATGTATGTTGAGGCATGGTTTGATGCATTATTATACGTATGTTGAGGCATGGTTTGATGCATTATTATATGTGTGTTGAGGCACGGTTTGGGGCATTGATATATGCATGTTGATGATGAATATGATGGGGATATACATATGTATGAAATATGATGTGATATTTGTGTTAATGATATACATGTGGTGTTGACATGTGAAATGATGTTATGAGGTGGTTGCATGATCCGAGGATCATGGTGAGTACATGCTAGGCATGGAAATGTGGTTTGTGCATGACGGTAAGTCATGGTGAGTACGTGCTAAGCACGGAAGTTACTATGAAATGATATTGTGAAAGATTAATGAAATGTGTAGTATTGGAACTAGTATGCTTGGGTACAAATGATCGATCATTAGGATGTTTAGTGTGCACACGTGAGTCAAAATGCGCGCGTGGTCTTGATGATGGTAGTCATCAAGATGGAGTACGGGTTCGCCCGGAAATCTTCTTATATATATATATATGTCGGTGATGAGTGGAATCCCATCGACGGGCGTGATGATGAGTGGAATCCCCTCCGCGTGAAATGGGCGTGAGGATGAGTGGAATCCCCTCCGCGAGAAATGGTGATTAGTGTAATCCCACCGTCAGGTAATGTTGTTGTTGGATGTGAGTTCCAACGGTTATCCGCGTATTCGAGTCATAGCTAGGTGCCAATACGGATTGTGGTTTATGTTGTCAATATGTGATTATTTGTGAGCCAATGTGATTTGGGATGTGTTGCTAACATGGTTTAATATATGTGAGTACATATGTTGTGGTTTTAAAGATGTTGAGCATGACATGATATTGGATATATGTTCATGCATCATGTGTAGATTGGCATATGTGGATCAAAGGTAAGAACATGCATTCTATCTTGGTTGTATGCTAGTGCTTGGACCCTGCATTGTCGAGGTTTGTTTTATGAGCTTACCCTCACTAAGCTTTTATGCTTACGCTTCTTTTTGTTCGACAAAGCAGATCTGTAGCTTGTGGGTGGTAAGGGCAAGGAAGGGCCTCCAAGTGTCGATTTTGGTTGGCTCAAGTATGAACTTTAAATTGAAGGATTGTAATAGTTAAGCAATGGGATAGGTGTTGTTGATTTGAGCTTTGATGTATGATGGTTTTGGTTGTTTAGGGGCATGCTAGACTCCTTTTATATGTTATGTTGGTTGGCTTGTGGTTGCCTTGTTTTGCTTGTAAACCTTGTTTATGTTGCTCATTTGAATGTTCATGCGTATGATGGCTAAGGCATGAAACCTAAGAATGCTATGTTTGCCTCTTTGTGGTGTATGCTTGATCTTGTAAATGCATGTCCTTATCATGTATCCTTCTGTGTTTGAGTATGAATATAATAGAGTGTATGCCTCTTAAGTGTATTTGTATGTCGTGTTTGATGCTTGGAGTCGTTGTGGGCGTTTGGGATCGTTTAGAGATGATTAAAGCTGATTTTGGGAAATTGCAGATTACATGTGTTTCGAAACGGTTTGTGTCGTTTCGGAACGGGTGTGGTTCCAGGGTCCCCCGTATCGGAACATGTTTCGGTACAGTTTGGCCACTGTGAGCCCCTGTTTTGAAACAAGTTTGGAAACACTTTGGCCACTGTAATTGTCTGTTTCGAAACAGGTATCGAAATGGCTAGGCAAAAGGTGACCCTGTTCCGAAACGGGGTGGAAGCGTTTCAGTACGGATGTTTGGCTTTTAAAACTGAAGCCCGTGTTTCGAAACGGGTGACGTCTGTTTCGAAACACAGGCCTAAAAATGGGCTCTTTGACATCTCTAAAGGGTCTCAAGGGTTGGGCTTAGGCCCTGTTTGCTGTTAGGCTCATTGTGAGCCTTGTTTCCGCTGTCGTTTCACACATAGGTTTAATTAAAGCATCTAAATAAGATTATAATAAGTGTAAAAGTTTTCTAGGGTTGCTAACCGAGGTGGGACCTTAACGGGTTTCACATCGGTTTTCCCCGTGTAGCCTACTCGGACCGGTCAGTCGACCAGACCGGCACGAGGGGGTTACATTTGTTGGTATCAGAGCCTAAGGTTTCCGAGACCTTGGGCAGTTAAGTGAGGTAAGTTTAATTCTCGTATTGTAATTGCACGGTGTTTGCTTGCCATGTAAGCATGTTTGCTTGTTTATCAAGTATGCTTGATGTATGTTTGTTTGATCGTGTGTATACGTTGTTTGAAGCATGTTGAGTAGAGTCCCATTGCTTTTATTACATCGGAAAAAGAGATTTTAAGTGAGGGAATCATACTTAAGCCCTTGGACACTTTCCTTTGCTAACCCAATTTGTATGTTAATTTGTTGTTGTTGTTGTTGATTTATTGCTTTTGGGTAAGTTTGAGGCCAGGGCGTGGGCCGTGAATCGGTAAGTGGAAGCTGTGGTTTCTGAAAATGTGGATGATGTTGAGGGAGTTCATCGCTATAGTCAGGGAAGTATGGTTGTACCGGAGTTGAGGTACAATTTGTTTGTTTGAGTCCGTGTGTATGTGTGTTGGTTCCGGTTGGTAAGAAACGATGTGATCGTTTCTGGTGTTAGTTGGTGAAAGAGGTGAAGACTTATGAGTGGGATTCAGAGTAGTATCGATGTTATAGTAGATAAGCCCTTGGTACAGTTTTGAGTTTGTTTTCTCCGGTTGATTCTGAATCTGTATTTCTGTATACTATTAACAAGCATGAAAAGTTAGAATGTGCCCGGTGAAGTGTTAGAGGTAGGTAAGAGTACCTTAGTTCTTCTGGCGAGATCAAGGTAAGAGTCTCGTGTGAGTAATCTGAAACTCAGAAATGTTAGTTGGTGATTGTTGGGGTTCGGCCTATGGTTTTAATACAAGACATTCGGTCAGTATCCGTGAGTGTGAATCAATTTGTGCGATTGAGCCAATGTGCGTCTGAGTTGTCTTCCAGCAAGAAGGAGAGATGAAGTCACTTCTGTTATAGTAGAGCTGAGAATGAAGTCTTGAGTTTTGACTCCAGATTGTTTAGCAGTGAGATGTTTTGAGTCGTCAGGACCGATGTTGTAGAACAAGTTCAAGCATGATTGTTTGAGTGTGGTCAGAACTGAATTTTGAAGTTTCGAGACGCTCTAAGAACGGTTTTGAAAAGTTAGGTTATGTTTGAAGGGCCAGCCTGAAAACAAGAGAACCGAAATCTATTAGTTGTGTACATGTGAAGTTGCAACTTCTACGGATTCGTCCTTTTGTGTGAGCATGCAAAGAAATTTGATATACCTATTGAGATCTTAGACGTAGGGATGCATTGACTAGTCCTTTTTGGTGAGATAATGGTGGTCAGGATGATGTTTGTTGATGGTTCAGGGTTACGTGTTTCTAGTAGATGTGAAGTAATTGTCTTTTTACGGTTTCGATGTAACTTTTGGCATGGCTTGGCTCGTAGAACAGAAAGCTAGGGTATACGTTGAGACGAAGAGAGAGTTGCCTTGAAGTTGCAGATTTCTGTGAGACGGTAGTGGTAGGTGAGGATGTGAACTTCTTATCAAATGTTGATCCAGCTTTAGAGGTCAAAGATTGATCGAGTTTAGTTGACAGGCTTGCCTAGCAAATGTGATAGATTTGATTTTTGAATGAAGATTAGACCGCAGAATGTTAGAATAGTTTGTGTTTTTCCTAAAAGTGTTTGGAAGAATTGTCGGTTTGTCTCTTGATAGGGAAGAAGAGTTTGTTATTGACACCGTCTCCGAGTTTGCTTCTGTTTTGATTGCTCTGTATCTTATCGTTCCCCGACAGAATTGATAGTGTTGAAGAATCAACTACGAGATTTGTTAGACCTTAGATTCATTAGGCCTAGTACATCATCTTAGAGTATGACAGTACGATTTGTGAAGAAGGGAGATGACATACGAGAATGTGTTTAGATTTCAGGTAGTCGAAATAGGTGACAGTGAATAATTAGCATCTGTTTCCGAGCATCAGTGATTTGTTGATCAGTTAGGGTGTGCTCTAGTCTTTTCGAAGATCAATTTGAGATCCGATTGCTACCAGTTGAAAGTGAGAGAGGTTGATGTACCGAAGACAGCTTTTGGAGCAAGATATGATCACTTTGAGTTCTGAGTTATGCCGCTTTGTTTGACTAGTGTGTTAGTTACTTTTATAGAGATGTTGAGCAGAATACTTCCTGAGCTCCTTGATCAGTTTGTAGTAGTCCTCATAGATGATACGTGGGTATATTCACGTACCGAAGAAGACCATGACATGCATTGGAGTTAGTGTTGTAGACCCTATCAGAGAAAGAATTTGTGAATCATAGTGATGCGACATATGTAGGGTTAGGTTGTGTGCTTATGCAAGACAGAAGATTGTGGCCTGTTCATCGAGATGGTTGAAAGACCGTGAAAAGAATTATCCGACACGAGACTTAGAGTTAATTACAGTTGTATTTGCTATGAAGATTTAGAGACAAAGCATGTATAGCAAGAAGTACACAGTATATACACTTATCATCAGAGCTTGAAATATTAGACGGCTTAGGAAAAGGGTTGAAACTTGAACATTATAAATTGTTAGAATTGCTTGAAGACCGTAATCTCACGATTGAGTACCATCCGAAGAGAGTTAACGTAGTAACCGATGTTCCGAGTTATATTTGTTGATAGATTAGTAGTGAGTTGCGAGCTATGTTCGCTAGATTCAGTTTATCTAATGATAGTGGTTCTGTGGCCGAGTTACGGGTTAAACCTACTTTGAGTCAGAATACTTAAAGAGAAACAGTTGCAAGACAGGTTCTTGGCACCTCATGTGCAAGACATAGTAGAAGGAAGACCTTCAGATTGCAGTTTCAGAGATGAGAGAGTTTTTGCATTTCAGAGACAAAATAGTTGTGCCGATGGACATAGTGTCATGAGACGTATTGTTTGGGCCGAAGCACACGACAATTCATTTTTTTTACATCTGAGTAGTATGAAGACGTATTGTGGGTTGAAGATGAGTACTTCTGGATTGAGTTGATGGATGATGTAGTTCAGTATGAGAGTAAGTGTATAGTTTACCAGCATGTCAAGACCGAGCATCAGTTTTCTTCTAGTTGTTACATCCGTGGAAGATTCTAAATGGAAGTGGGTAATAGAGTTTCGAGATTTCAACTAGATTTTTGAAGACGCCTGCATAGTGTTTGGTTACCTGTTGAAGTCAGATGATCAGTCAGAGAAGGTTATGGGTCAAGTATTCAAACAGTGCTGTATGAGATTGTGAATCGGGCTAGTTCTGTTATTTATTTGACGCGGTTACCACCAGAGTTAGAAGGGGGTTTGTGATGTGTTTCGTGTATCCGTGATTCGGAAGTGTGAGTCAGATCCGTCCCGTGCTATGTTGTTGAAGAGATTGATTTGAGTTTAAAATTGACATGCCTTGAAGGAACCGTTGAGATCTTAGCATCAGATAGCTAATGTTGTGTGGTAAGTCTACCGAGTTGGTGAGTATGTTGTGGTGTGAGAAAGTGTAGAGGAGCATGGGTTAGTGACTCTTCCTGTCCGATAAATTTCGGGGACGAAATTTCCTTAAGTGGGAGAGAGTTGTAACACCCAGGTTTGGGGGCCGGGAGAGAATAATATTAAAATAATGGCCCGGTTTCGGTTTTATAATTAAAATAATAAAATATTATTTAGGGCTTCATATATTCGAAGCAAACATTTATGTTGGACTAAAAATTGTTTTAGGAATCAAATCCCATGGATTTTAGACTAAATGAGATTGCCATCTCATTAATGACAAGATTGTAAATATTTGAACTTTCATTTTAAAACCACTCTTTTATTTTAGAAGACAACTTTTATCTCATCTTCATCTTCTTCATTTCTCTTTTCACGTCAAAATGCCCTCTTCTCTCCAAAACACTATTTCATCATCTCCTTTGATTTTTGTTGGTCATTTTTGCAAGGTAATCTCATTTTTTACTTGTCCTCCTTTCCCTCTACAAGATGATACCTCTAGATTTCAATATTGTTCATGTTTTGAAATTTGAAGTTTTAAAGATTTTGAGTTAAAAATGCTATCTTTGTTAGCTTTAACTAAAGCTTTTGATTTATTAATGTTATGTGAGTTGTTTACTACCTATAAGGTCCAACGTATCCGATTTTTGCAAGGTTTTATGGTGAATCTCGAAATGGGTTTTTAGGGGTATATTTAAAGTGTCAAAATTTGTATTTTTGGGATGGTTTTGTAAAAAACTGTTGGGCTGATGTTATAGTAACATTGGGTAGGTGTTTTTAGATGTTATTTGATGATTTTTGAGTAGTGATAGTGTTGGTTTGAATGGATTCCCGTAGCTACTGCTGTAAGTGATTTTTGGGAGTGGAAAATGGGAGTTTTTAAGGTGTCTAAGTGGCGAAATGAAGGGTTGATGGTTATACTATGTTTGGGTAGTGTTTTGAACATGTTTAAGAGTGCTTTGGATGACCACATTGCTGATTTTTGATGGGTCTTTGTGGAAGTACGAAAATGAGAAATTGAAGAATGAATTTGACTTTGTATTGTGAGAAGTTGAAGTGGTTTTGTGTGTTGGTGTTAAACTTTGGGTTTGTGGCTGATTTTGAGGTTAATATATTGTTTTTGAATCGTTAGAAGTAAGGGAAACCAATGGGGAAGCTTCGAGCTCGAATCCGGAAACTTGGATGCTTTGTGGGCTAGTCGGCTTGTGCTAATGGAGTGGTCGGTGAGTGGTTAAATATTTTTAAATGGTTTTCAAGTGTTGGTTCAAGCATGTGGACTAGGTTGGGCTTGGTAGACCCACCTAGAGTTGGGATTAGGGTGGTAGCCTAATCCCAAGCTTTAGTTGGAGACCTTGGTTGATCTTTAAATTGTTGATTTATGCCTCATGTCTAATTGTGATTATGGTGGCTATGTATATGATGTTATACATGTATGTTGAGGCATGGTTTGATGCATTATTATACGTATGTTGAGGCATGGTTTGATGCATTATTATATGTGTGTTGAGGCACGGTTTGGGGCATTGATATATGCATGTTGATGATGAATATGATGGGGATATACATATGTATAAAATATGATGTGATATTTGTATTAATGATATACATGTGGTGTTGACATGTGAAATGATGTTATGAGGTGGTTGCATGATCCGAGGATCATGGTGAGTACATGCTAGGCATGGAAATGTGGTTTGTGCATAACGGTAAGTCATGGTGAGTACGTGCTAAGCACGGAAGTTACTATGAAATGATATTGTGAAAGATTAATGAAATGTGTAGTATTGGCACTAGTATGCTTGGGTACAAATGATCGATCATTAGGATGTTTAGTTTGCACACGTGAGTCAAAATGCGCGCGTGGTCTTGATGATGGTAGTCATCAAGATGGAGTACGGGTTTGCCCAGAAATCTTCTTATATATATATATATGTCGGTGATGAGTGGAATCCCATCTACGGGCGTGATGATGAGTGGAATCCCCTCCGCGTGAAATGGGCGTGAGGATGAGTGGAATCCCCTCCGTGAGAAATGGTGATGAGTGTAATCCCACCGTCAGGTAATGTTGTTGTTGGATGTGAGTTCCAACGGTTATCCGCGTATTCGAGTCATAGCTAGGTGCCAATACGGATTGTTTTTTATGTTGTCAATATGTGATTATTTGTGAGCCAATGTGATTTGGGATGTGTTGCTAACATGGTTTAATATATGTGAGTACATATGTTGTGGTTTTAAAGATGTTGAGCATGACATGATATTGGATATATGTTCATGCATCATGTGTAGATTGACATATGTGGATCAAAGGTAAGAACATGCATTCTATCTTGGTTGTATGCTCATGCTTGGACCCTGCATTGTCGATGTTTGTTTTATAAGCTTACCCTCACTAAGCTTTTATGCTTACGCTTCTTTTTGTTCGACAATGCAGATCTGTAGCTTGTGGGTGGCAAGGGCAAGGAAGGGCCTCCAAGTGTCGCTTTTGGTTGGCTCAAGTATGAACTTTAAATTGAAGGATTGTAATAGTTAAGCAATGGGATAGGTGTTGTTGATTTGAGCTTTGATGTATGTTGATTTTGGTTGTTTAGGGGCATGCTAGACTCCTTTTATATGTTATGTTGGTTGGCTTGTGGTTGCCTTGTTTTGCTTGTAAACCTTGTTTATGTTGCTCATTTGAATGTTCATGCGTATGATGGCTAAGGCATGAAACCTAAGAATTCTATGTTTGCCTCTTTGTGGTGTATGCTTGATCTTGTAAATGCATGTCCTTATCATGTATCCTTGTGTGTTTGAGTATGAATATAATAGGGTGTATGCCTCTTAAGTGTATTTGTATGTCGTGTTTAATGCTTGGAGTCGTTGTGGGCGTTTGGGATCGTTTAGAGATGATTAAAGCTGATTTTGGGAAATTGCAGATTGCAAGTGTTTCGAAACGGTTTGTGTCGTTTCGGAACGGGTGTGGTTCCAGGGTCCCCCGTATCGGAACACGTTTCGGTACGGTTTGGCCACTGTGAGCCCCTGTTTCGAAACACTTTGGCCACTATAATTGCCTGTTTCGAAACAGGTATCGAAACGGCTAGGCAAAAGGTGACCCTATTCCGAAACGGGGTGGAAGCGTTTCGGTACGGGTGTCTGGGTTTTAAAACTGAAGCCCGTGTTTCGAAACGGGTGACGTCTGTTTCGAAACATATGCCTAAAAATGGGCTCTTTGACATCTCTAAAGGGTCTCAAGGGTTGGGCTTAGGCCATGTTTGCTGTTAGGCTCATCGTGAGCCTTGTTTCCGCTGTCGTTTCACACATAGGTTTAATTAAAGCATCTAAATAAGATTATAATAAGTGAAAAAGTTTTCTAGGGTTGCTAACCGAGGTGGGACCTTAACGGGTTTCACATCGGTTTTCCCCGTGTAGCCTACTCGGACCGGTCAGTCGACCAGACCGGGACGAGGGGGTTGCACTTTATTTGAAATTTTTTCGAGTCGAGTTGAGTTATAAAACACAAGATTCTTATCTTTTTAAGATTTTAACGAGACACATTATTCTCAATACACATCCAATGAAGAGTATTATTAATATTTGTAAACGTTCAATATCAGTTCACTGATTTATGTTTTAAGTGGGAGTGGCTCTTGCCCCTATAGAATTTTTTCACCTTTTATTTATATAACTTTATTAATAAACTAGATGAACTATAAATTTGTTACTCTACTTTCAAACATTTTTAAAAGTCACTCATCCCCTAATTGTGGCCATGTCCTTGTTCATTATAATTAGAAATTTATGTATTTATATAGGATTGTACTTTATTATTAGGATTTTGATGTTTAAAATTTTAAATGATATCTACTAGTTATATATTTAAATACAATAGTTTGGAGAAAACATCATAATGAGAAAATAATATACATATTTTTCTTCTTTTTCTGACATCTTTTGTTTTCTTGTTCTTCTTCCTACTCCATTTTATTTCATAACAAGAGAGTTTATATTTGGTATCTCATCAGTATATACACATGTGCATGATATAGTAACAAGTAACAAGTCATTAAAGATGATTAAAATCAACTATAAAATAGATAAAGATAGGTTCGTTAATTAAGACAGATGCTGTTTACGTCTGTATTGACCAGAAAAAAAAAAAGGAGAAATGAATGAGAGAGAAAGAGACACAGAGGCTTTGTTGAAGTGTCATTTTCTTACATATACTTTCGAGGATGAACTAGAAGAAAAGAAAAGGAAAAAAAAACGGAGTCTCATCTCCCCAATCCTTTTACCTCTCACACACACATAACATAACAATTATTCTATCATCATTACAACACCTCAAAAACACATCTCTCTATCTCAGGATGTCTGTTCCTTAAACAACACCAGAAAAAAAAAACACCCCAAGTTCTCTCCTTTTTCCTTAGCTAAATGGTTTAGGTTGGTCTGAGTGTACAGTGTTTGAATTTTGAAACCCTTTTCTTAAGAATACAGATGAATAATAAAAGGGATCTCAGTGAACAGTGTTTGGATCGGATCCTTGATCTCTCACTGTATATTAGACCCCCCAACACTGCTCTTTCCTTTGAGGTTTGGCGCAAAGACGACGGCGGTCATAGTTCCCAACCAGACACCCAGCTTTCCTTAGCAAATCCCAGAAACTTTGGAGCAGCTGCTGTGCCTGTAAGTGCCTATGAAGACCATCAAACAAGGCACAAAAATCTTCTTAAATGGGGTCAGCTAAGTAATATAAACCATGGGATTCCAGTTTACAGTAACCCTACGTCGTTCCCCTTGCCGAGGTCCGATATGTTGCACTCAGTCGATGCTTATAGAATAGGAGGTGCAGGTGCAGCAGCAGCAGCAGGAGCTAGGTTTAATGGGGTTTCAGTTTCACAGGAGAGAGTAAGGCCCCAGTTTCATCAGCAGTGGAGTTCGAGATTTATACCTAAATTACAAAGCAAAAGGAACACAAGGGCACCCAGGATGCGTTGGACTAGCTCTCTCCATGCTCGCTTTGTTCATGCTGTGGAGCTTCTTGGCGGTCATGAAAGTAATTCAATTGAATCAGATGTAAAGTCTTAGTTTTTAGCCGGGATTTAAATTGCGGTTGCGGATGCGTTTTCAGTCGTCTTGCGTTTATTACGATTGCGGACATAACCGTTGTTATTGCAGTCATTGTGGATATAGCGATGGTAAACATAACGATTGCAGATATCGCGATTTCGAACTGTGTCAAAACTGCTATATAATAGCCGCTACTGCAGCCGCGGACCGCTAATTAAATCCCTGGCTTTTAGCTATTTGGAGACTAATTTGATGATACTTGTGAACTTGGTAGGAGCAACTCCCAAGTCTGTGTTGGAGCTAATGGATGTCAAAGATCTAACCCTTGCCCATGTTAAAAGCCATTTACAGGTAACCTCTTTCTTTACCTTTTCTTCACATATGCCCTAAGAAAATGTTTATCAGTGAAACCAATCGACCGGCACGACACCAGATGAGAGCAATGAATGAATGAACAGTAAGTGTATTTTTTTATTGTGAACTTCAACTTTTAAAAAAAGAAAATAAAAGGCTAAACGACTAGTAGTAAGAAGTTGGAGTGTGAGATAGAGATAGAGAAAAGTAGGCATCATTTCTCAATAATATAAAGCAATTACTGAGCTTACCAAACATCAACCTCGTGTTCATTAAACAATCCAATAAAAACCCAGAACTATATATTTTGACTGGGAGTGGGAGGTGTTATTTTTATCTTTGTTTTCTCTGCAGATGTATAGAACTGTTAAGAGCACTGTCAAACCTGCAATTTCATCTGGTAATTCGCATCTACTTTATTCCTAAATACACATTTCAAACTTAAACATTTCTAGCATGCATTCTTATTCTTATTTATACTTGAAAAATATGTATAATCCTATATTAGTTTTATTTGAGAAATCTAAGAACTTGTTTTGTTAAAAAAAGAAAAGAACTTGTATATGGAAAAGTTCAATCTATTAGTATGTCTTTGTTAAAATAGTAAATACACAAAATGACTTCTGACAGATGAGTGTGCAGAAGAAGATTGTTTACCTGTTTCCACAAATACAATGAGTAACGGCTCTTCAAGGTTAGTATCTCCAATTTTTTACATTTAATTTTTACTCATTCTTTGAAACAAAAATTCTCTGCCTTTTTGGAGACTTGCCTCAACACTAAAAAAATTAAAACATAAGCAATAACTTTAATTTTTAAATCCTAAACACTAAAAATAAACCTATACCAAATATCATATACCCTATCCTAAACCATAAAACTAATTTTTAGTGTAGATGTATGAATAGAAACACCGAAAAATGATAAAAGATGTATGTTAGATTCTTTGCTCCTCTTTTCTCTTCCTTTAAATATATAGATATGCAGCATTTGCTTTTTTCTCTGGGGTTGTTTTTTTTTTATTTATAGCTGTTTTTTGGTCTTATAATGCATGGCTAGATTTAGCTAATTAGCTACACTGAAAGAGACTCGCACTAAATAATTAGATAATTAATCAATTTTTAACATATTAAATTGTATAATTCATTGAAAGTTTATAAATTTATACAATAGTAATGTATATATTAATGTAGGAACTCAACGTTAGTTCTCGGTTGAAATCGTTTGTAACATTAACGAGACTAAAGATTTGAGAAAGTTTAAGTGTGTAATAGTCTTTGATTTAGCGATGGAGGGATTATAAGTATATATGTTAATTTAGTTTCATTTAAGGGTTTGTAAAATCGGCTTCGATTAATCATTAGCAAATTGCTTTGATTAATCGATAAATTTATGTTATTTAATTCTCAATCTTAACTCGTATCGATTAGATTTGGTTCGGACGAGGATATTTTACTTCACTTATTTTCTGCCTATATAATTGATATTATAAAAATCTAGAGGTTGTGGATTCCAACCCGCTTAAATATATAATTAGTTTAAATTTAAGACTGGCGAGTAATTTAAGAAATCCATCGAATTACATATTATATAAAACCATCAAAGAAACCCAATAATATATATATATATATATGAAAAAAAATTGATACATAAGCTGTGTAAACTTTAGTTTATACGTTTCTCTTAGTTTTAGGGGTTAGGGTTTTAGTTTAGGGTTTTAGGTTACATGTTTAGAATTTAAGGTTAGTGTTTAGAATTTAGAGTATATGGTTTAAGGTTTTGGGTTTAGTTTTTTAGGGTTAAGGTTGAGAATTTAAGATTTGAGTTTTATAGTGTAAATATGCAGACTTGTGTAAAATTAGTTTTACACAGTCTTTGTATCAATATATATATATATATATATATATATATATATATATATATATATATATATATATATATATATATGTGTGTGTGTGTGTGTGTGTGTGTGTGGTTAAGATCCACTTACACAGAACATAAGACTCATAGTTTTAAACGATTTTTGGATCATTGGATGTCTGAAATGGATTGTTGAGATTAACTCCTTACTTTTTCCCTCAAGTGATAATCTTCACATAACCCACTGTTAATCTCAGTCATCCGTTTTACCCATTCAACGATGCAAAAAACGTGTAAAAGTTCAAAACTCTTACACAGTGTAACCAGACCCTATCTACTTTTATACTGTGTAAGTGAATATATATATATATATAGGGTTTTATTTTGATGCACAAGCTGTGTAAATTTTTTTTACACAATCCTTTTATAAAATTTAAAATCTAAATCACAAACCCTAGCAACCTAAACCCTAAACCCTAAGCCTTAAACTCTAAACTCTAAATTCTAACCATAAACCTTAAATTATATACCCTACATACTAAACCCCTAAACCCTAACATAAAACCCTAAACCCTAAACCCTAAAATTAAAGGGCTTGTGTAAACTAAAGTTTACACAACTTGTGCATCAAAGTATTTTCCATATATATATATATATATATATATATATATATATATATATATATATATATATATATATATATATATATATATATATATCTTACTTTCTCCCACATGAATGATAAAAGATGATCTTTCCGTAGCATTAAAATTAGCCACTTTTTTTTTGCCTTTTAAAAGTGGATAAAATCCCTCTTTGTCTTTAATTTGAATTAGAGACGATAGTGGAATACATATACGCACACTTTCTAAAAAAAATCCAATTATAATCTATTTCGCTTATATGATATTAATTTATTATTTTAGTTTTATTATTAGTTAAAAGAAAACAACATAATTTTAAACAAGAATCGTATATTGGATTTATATTCAATACACCATTAGTAATTTTTTTTTTACAAATGTCTTAGTTTTATGGATCATGTTTGAAGACTAAGTTTGATGGTTTAGAATTTGTAGTTGTGGTTAGAATTTATGATTTAGATGTTAAGGTTTAGGGTAATATGGTTAGAGATTTAGGCTTTAAACTATAAACTCTAAATTATAACCACAACCCATAAATTATAAACATCTATATCAAAAACCTTAAACTAAATCCATAACCCTAAAACTAAGGCACTTGTGGAAATTTTTTTCCATACCAATGTATGGATTAATTATCCATGTATAATTAATTATTTTAAAAAAAATTGAATTTAGGGTAAACTACATATTTAGTACCCTTCTTATTCACGTGTTTTTGTTTTGGGTGGCCAACTATTTTTTTGGCAAAATGATATCTAACATTGAATTTATTTCTATTTTAGTACTCGCCGTTAAAAATTAACAACAAATCTAACATAATATTTTCTTATTATGAGAGAGAGAAAATAAAAATGCCACATCAATTTTTTATTAATTTTTAACGGAAAATCACAAAAATAGAAATAAAACGTGAAATTAGTTGTCATTCTAAAAAAAATATTAATGATCAAAACAGAAATATTAAAATAGAGAATACCAAATAGGTAGTTTACCCTTAATTTATCACCCACATAAATAAAGTGAATTTGCATAAAGGATTTGGGTATCTATCTATAACTTAACTATTAGTTGGTGGGGTGAGAAGCAAATTAAAGATGGCAGTATCTTAAATGCAGAAACAGTGAACCTTGTAGCTACCCTAGCCCTAGCCCTAGCCCCTAGCTGCCCACTCACTCCAACTTTCATGTACGCACCACTATTCTTCTTCTTTTTTCTCTCCCAAAGTATTAAATTATTGACACTCGGTCCTACATTTTATTTCATATAATTATATAAAGAGTTAATTTTATAGTTTGTTTTTAAATCATGAGTCAAATTTATATCAGTTACTGAATTTTATATTGTTTTTATCAAATTCTTTCGTTACTCTCATTACCTGTTTTGAAGTTAGATGACCTCTTATCTTAGATTACACATGTTTTTCTTTCAAAAACATATATAAATTAACAAAAGAAATTGAACAAGTTGAAGAAATTAAGTTTTATTAAAAAAATAAGGAAGTAACAATAAATACAACATACCCAAATCCTAAAAAAATCTTAGGGGTAAATTCACCAAAAAAAAATATGGGACTTAAAAGACGTGAAGAAAAAAGATTAATTTTTTTTAAATATGTCATTCATCTTTTATAAAAAAAAAAAAAACTCAACAATTATTATAAAATTTTATGTCACTTCTAACTAGATGCTATATTAATGTATGAGTAAAGATAGTAAATATTACAAATTACTCCGCTAACAGTTATGATTGCATCAATAAACTCCATAAAAAATATCTAATCATATTAGACCATTGACATCCTGATTAATCCATTTGCATACCATTTCACAATCATACCTTTGTATTGTTTTAGTTAACGTTTGTAATAGTTCATAAATAAAAAATAAAACTTTTAATTTAGTAATTAAAATATAGTTCTTAAAACTTCATATATAAAAAGACTATTTAAACTGAATTTATTGGGTGTTTTAGTGGTAAAAGATGATATTATTTCTCTTATGTAACACGGGTTCAAGCAGTGTAGTCTGCATGTGTGTGTGAATTCATCCAAATTGAAATCAGACTGAGATACTATGTGCCTTGTAATTAAATTAGAATACTAAAAAAAGACTTAATTAAAATACCGTTAAATCTGGTATAATAACAAGTTAGTTCTCAAAACATATACAATCTACTAATTTTTGTCTTAATTCACTAAATGTAACCTTTCATATTATAAACTTTAATTATTTTAGTTTTTTTCTTCTCCTAAATTACTTGTTCTTCTCACAAAAATATTATATTACTCACTTGATACTTTTATAGTATAATAATAGTTTAACATTAATTTTTTTGTAATACTCCGACCCGACCCATCCAAAGGTCCGAGATACCACAATTTAAAACTTTAGTTTACCAAATAAATTAGAACATTTCCAAAATAAACCATAACATAACGCGAAATACTAACCAGTATAAAGAAAGGTTCACAAAACATGGACCTCCATTTTTAAATCATTGTATAACAAAATATTAATGATAAATAAAAGTTGTATAATATATAAAATAAGGTCATGTGAATACATAGCTCATAAGATACAAATATTATACTCTTACAAAAGTCGATGTGTTGAAATTCTGCACTAATGGTGCTCCGCAAAGGTCACGATCCAAGTCCTCTAACATGTGAACGAAAACATCCGAACATTTAACTTTACAAGCTCAGAGACACACTTCTACTTTACTATTTTTTAGTCAATCAATCATTAGAAAGGGTAAGAAGGGTGAATGAGCTATTAAAAATTGTGGTGAAAATTAATACAAATAAGGAAAAATTACACAAGTATTTAAAGTGGTTCAACACAATGAAGTCTACATCTATTATCTTAGCATTTATACTAAGGATCATAAATTTATTTTTCTTTTGGGACAATGAGTAACTTTACACAATTCTTCAAAATTTATACCTAAAATCTTGAAAACCATTTACCAAAAACAAATACAAATAACAAACTTAAGAAAACTTCACAAGGTAAAGTGTTTGCAATATTTAATAAATTCTCGTACAGCCAAGAACACTAGTGAATGCATTACAAATGAATGAACAAGACTAATGTTCAAAGAAAGATTAAAATGAGTACAATATTGAATCTTTCTCACTTGGAAGATTGGATAGACTTTTTTGTTGTTGCTTTACTGTTTGAAGGGCCATTTTATATGCTCTCTTCATTCTCTAAACGTTGTAGTTAGGGGTGAACATTTGATCGAGTCGAGTTAGAAATTTTCGAGTTAGTCGAATTGAAGAGTCATATTTTATAACTCAAATTTTATTTGAATTTTTTTTCTTCGAGTCGAATCAAGTTCGAGTTTCTGTTCAAATTTAATTATAAACATTTATAATGTTATGATACTAATTGGTTTCCATTTAAACGGTTTTCTATAACCATTTGCAATACACAAATATATTTCTTCATATTATTTCTTATGTGATACATATATATGTTGAAGTTTAGAATATGTGTGTGTGTATGAGACGGAATTGAGAGACTAGACTCGAACCTGAAAACTGATCCACTTTTACTAAAAAATTCAACGTATTCAAATTTTTATTTTGTAACTCAAACTTTATTTGAAATTTTTTGAGTCGAGTAATCTCGCATTGAGTCAAGTTGAATAATTCGATTTTTTCGAGTCGAGTCAAATTTTGCCCATCCCTAATTATGATTCTTTGGAGGGAGTTTGGAGCCGTTGAAAGCCACTTAGATCAGGCAATTAATGCTCACCTGCATAGAGGTATCGAAACCATAGCAAGGAGTATCGAAAACTCAAAAAAGAGCGGAAAACAAATTTTTGACTGTTACAAAGCAAGGATATCGAAACCACCAAGAAAGATATCAAAACCCAAGGCATTGTTTCGAAACTTTCAGATGAGTTTCGAAACCAAAAAACTCACTGGAATCACCTGTTTTAAAATTTCGTTAAAGGCATCTAAACCATCAAGGATTAGAGGTGTTAAAAAATATTCAACCAGAACTTTGACCTGGCTAAAAATTATTGGGTATTTATAATGAAATACCCGAATTTGTGGGTCAGGTGCTCGACCTGTTATTTTTTACGAGTTTTTGGATCAGACTCGAGTCACAAAATTTTCCTTAACTGGGTACCGGACTACCCGATATCTAGTTTTATTTTTATTTTTTTATTTTACTAAAACTCAACATTTAAGATGATGAAACTCCTTTTAACCTAAAAAAAGAGAGTAGGGTTAACATCATGAACCAGAAAAGCATTTTGAATCAAAACCAAGTCTAATTTTTGTGTTACATATTTAAAATTGTTGGAGTTCGCATAAGTTGAAGCTTTAGGCGAGATGTTGTAGTAATTGAAGTAGGAAAAAATGGCCTAACTTTTATATGATGGGAAAAGGGATTGAGTTTTTGAGATAAAAGATATGTCTTGGGATCATAAACAGCTAGTTACCATGTGCTTGTCTTGTATGAAAATAGAATTAAGCTTATTCTTTGTATACAAATTCGGTTTATGCAGTTTGAATGATTTTAAGCTTTTTAATTAGATAGTCTAATCATTTGACACATGAAACCTTGTGACAAAATGATAATGTTAAGAAACAGGACATCTAAAGTGGCTAACAAGAAATGCCAAAATGATAAGACCTAATCTGAAATGATGGATAAAAAGGAACCGAGATACTCAGGTTTTACGGGTACTTGAACTGCGGGTACCCGGGTTAAATTTTTTATATCCAAAAATTTTGAGTAACCAAAAATACCGGTACCTACATATGAAAATCCATATCAAATTTATATCAAAACCTTCTTAAAAATGTATCAAAAAAAAAGTTTAACTTGTTTTTACTTTCAAAGAAATTTTAAGAGACTACTCTAAGTACCCAACCTTAAGAAGTAAAGCATATTTTGATAAATTTAAAATGTATCATAGATTTTTTTAAATTTTTTTACAAAGTAGTCCTTTAATAATTAAGTTGTATGAAAATGAAAATAAAGCTAACAAATATACTTCATGCAAATCATAAATATGCGCATGCGAGCTAGTATGAATATAATGTCAAGAATTCATGTTAAAAACATAATATTAAGAATGATAACAAGTGATGCAACTACTAGCCGCCTAAAATCATGCTTAAAACCCACAATACATATGATCATAACATCATCAACACATCAATGGAATCACACAACAATAAGCCTTGAGAGAGGCACAATGTCACATATCATCGGAAACGTACATTTAGATTTGGTAAACTTGATTCGAGACTCAAATCGATTTACCTGACCTGAGACCCGAAATCAACCCGAACATGATGATCCCAAACATGAAATAATCTGAATCAAACCGAAATCGATCCAAATTTTAGTTAAACCGAATTCACCAGAACCAAAAGCAACCTGAAATAAAGAAAATATATTAAAAGAAATAAAGAAAGATGGGATGTGAATTGATGCACAACTCTCTAAAATGCAAAATATAGTAGTTTTATAAAGCCATATAGGGGTGTAAAAAATTGACCCGACTAAAACCAATTGATTCCTATTGACCTGATATTCACTCGACCCGATACCCGAACCGAATCGACACAGGCGCGAATAGAAATTGAATCAAAAGTAGTTAGACCCAAAATGACTTGAACCAAAACCAACCCGAATGACCAGTTTGCCAGTTCTACATACATTTAATTGAATTATAATACTCGAAATCATCCCTCGAGTATCTTCGAATGAGATACAATCGCATGTACCCTCGATGACGTACATCCGGTGGAAAATGCGTAGATAAGATCCGATGTCACATAGTCTCGAAAACATACATCTAGCATTTACATGCCATGATGTTGCAACACTATCACTGGGTATCTACATCCTGACCATACAACAATCACACGACATGCGATGCTCTCATGGCATTCAATCATCCCATACATCAATCTCACATTTCTTGTTACACATGATCATTATCAGAAGGTCCTTTACAATTTTTTGCTTATCAAATCTATAGTTCATTATGGAAAGCAATTAATCATTTCTTATTCAATAAACTTCATTAATCAAATAGTCTCACCATCGACTCCATATTCAACATTATTAATGATTGTGTGTTGTGAGTATTTGTACTCAACATTGAATAGGATCGTATCATCGGTAAATTGTTGTTGAAAAATTTACTAACAATCAATAATGTCTTAAATTCCTTCAACTGCCATGATATCTTCCGTTTTAACCGAGATCAAAATCGAGATCTTTGCACTTGAAAACACATTCCACAATCCATGCCCTCCACCCAACACCGAAGCCAATCCAATGCAGCACCAGATCTAAAAAATGTTTATGCTCAAACTCAACATCTTGGTTTTAAAAGGCGCGAGACGCTCCGAGGCACAAAAGGTCCATGGACCGGATGCGCGAGGCGAAGGCACTCGCCTTTCATAGGCGAGGCACCTTTTTTATCTTAAAAATTTATAAATTAACCATATAGCATATTTTGTACTTAAAAACATGATAATTATATTATAGATGCTAAAAGATAAAACTATTTTGTACTTAAATCTCAAATTAAACAAATTGATATAAGAAAGCAACGAAGCATAGTTCAAATAAAAGAAATAAAAAACAATCAAAGTATCAAACATAGTTTAAAGTTCAATCAAAGTATCAAACATAGTTTAAAGTTCAAACTTTAAATATAAGTAAGCAACATGCACAAAGTCACACTTAGACAATTATCACTTAAACACTAAAGGACTAAAACTTCATTACTCCAAATCATCACCATCCTCAAAATATTCATCTCCATCAAGTCAATAATCTCCATCTTCACTAATGTCATCTTCTATCTCATCATCATGCACTAGAACTTGATGAGTTGATCTAAGAGTAGAGGCTGCAGAACTAGTAGCTACATCTTTTCTTTTAACAAATGTAGAGGAAGGATTCCTTGATGCTCTAGTAAAATAGATAGAATCATGGGCTCCAGCAGGTCTACCAACCTAACTCTATGTCAAATCATCACCATCAAACATAAATTATTCTTCATTGAAATAATTATTCTCCATTCTCTCAACTAACCATTCATTACTTTCATCAATATCCTCCAAAAAAAATAGGATTAATGTCTTTTAGTTGGAATCGACGTCTCAATACACGATTATATTTTACAAATACCAAATCGTTTAATTGGCCTTGTGTCAATCTATTTCTCTTCTTTGTATGAAGCTGCAAGGAAAAAAAATATATAAATTATTAAGCAATTAAAGATTAATAATTTATTATGATATGAAAGAAAGAATATAGGAAGAAAATTTCTTACAAGTTGAAAAACATCCCAATTTCTCTTACAACTAGTAACACTACAAGTTAGACTAAGAACTCTTATAGCTAACTTTTGGAGGTTGGGAGTTGAAGATCCAAATGAAGATCACAACTCTGTTATCATATAAAAAATAAAAGTAAAATATTGTAATATTTAAGTTATAGATTTTAAAGACTTATAAATATAAAATTATATTATAATTTACAACTTGTATAGTTAGTTGTATTGTAACTTTTAATATTTGGAGATCTTGTCTTCCTTTGCCTAATGTTCGTTGGTCTGTCGAAAGGACTATTAACATTTCGATATAGCTCTATTTTTCTGATGATCTTGTCTTCAATTTCACTCTTCGGATTCAAACTTGTAATGCAATCATATAAACCATTCATAACTTCTTCACAAGTTGATCTTTCGGGATCATCATAATGGAGTTTTGGGTTAAAAAAAATAACCACCCGCATGCAAAGGTTGGTGAAGTTGACAATCACAGCTTCTGTCAATATACTCAAAAGCTTTGTTGTACTCTTCTTTCTTCATTAAAAAATTCTTAGAAATAACCTCTTTAGCCCTATCCATGGTTTCATAAATGTATCCCATTGGCAGTTTCTTCTCACCATAAACTATTTTAATAACTTTATCAAGAGGTCATGTTAACTTAAGAGCATAAAATACGTTCCTCTAAAAAGTATCTTGCAAAAGATAAGTTGTAATTTTCTTTCCTCTCGCTTCTTTTGGCCATTTAGATTTATTCTATTCTTGAGAAGTAACCATCTCTTTCAAATTATTCTTTTGTCTATGAAATTGTACAAGAATGAAGAAAGATGTTACAAAACTTGTGATCGTTGGTCTATACAAATTGTTTTCATTTTTGTGAATCTCCTCATCATGTTCACAAGAAAGACGTGGCAATATATATAACCATTCATGAAAATGCACTTCTTTAGTACATTTTTGACTTTCGAAAGTTTTTCAATATTCTCCAACATCATATCAATACAATTTGTCACACATGGAGTTCAATAAAGTTGTGGTCTCTTTACTTGTAGTAATTTTCCCACAAATAATAAAATAACACATCAAATTAAAACATTTGAATAATTTTAAAAAAAAGAAAAAGAAAAAAAAAACTTGTATTTCGTATCGGCTTTGACGTAATTAGAAACATTATTCGTCACTACTTAAATCACATTTTTCTCTCCCACAAGTTTTACCATGTCATCAAGCATCCAGCATAACAAGTCGACATCCTTAACAATTTCTAAAACATCCACAGAATTAATGAATATGGATCTTTTTGGAGAGTTGACAAGAAAATTCACAATATCTTTTTGTACGTTCGAATCACGCCACTCATCCTATAAAATTGAGCAACCCTTTTGTGATCCTCCATTATTTTTTGAGTATCCTCTACTTCTTTCTTAAGGAGAGGAACTCTAAGTTCTTGGACGCTAAGCAATTTCAAACCGGGACCATATTGTCCAATAACTTTACACATTTCTTTGAAACTAGAGTAACTTGTCGCATTAAAAGAAATTCTGACATCGTAAAAAATCTAGCAATTTTCCTACAAGTGTTCTCCCTCAATTGCTTATCACAAGCTGCATGCACACTCTCCTCTTTGTGTGGATTAGCTTTAGGAGTGACAAACAAGTCTATTGGACGCTTGACTCTTAGTTTTTTAGGTAAAAGTGTCTCGCTCCTTTGACTTGAGTTGCTCTTATCCCCCGAGTTTAATATTTCAAGTTCTTCCTCATCATGATCATCAACATCATAGAAAAAATCTTGATGTAACATTAAATTTGTAGCCTTTGTCTCTTTCTTTTTCAACATAAAGGCTTTCACTTCCTCCCTAACATGTTCGGGACATTGAGGACGCTTGCTCACATTCTTAAATCCTCCAACCAAGTGTTGTTTTATTCGATATGCCCCCCTTAGAAATTTTAGCAAAAAAATAAAAAGAAAATTATTTTTATTCGAAGGGTATGACTTTTTCATCTTTCCTTGCCGGATCTAAAGGGACCTATGATCCAGTTAAACCTGATCCCAAATTTATTATTTAAATTTTGGGAAAACTACACCGGTGGTCCCTAAACTATTATCGTTTTCCTATTTTGGTCCCTAAACTATGTTTTTCGGCAAAATCGTTCCTTCTGTTACATAGTTCTCCTGTTTTGGTCCCCTGACGTTAAATAGCTAACGGTTTTGTTGATGTGTCATTTTTTAAATATTTTTTAATCATTTCTCTCCCCTCTTAAAAAATGCCACGTCAGCAAAACCGTTAGCTATTTAACGCCGGGGACCAAAACAGGAAAACTATGTAACAGAATGGACGATTTTGCCGAAAAATAATGTTTGGGGACCAAAATAGGAAAATGGTAATACTTTGGGGACCACCGGTGTAGTTTTCCCTTAAATTTTAAATAACCTGAAAATCAAATAACAACCAAATAACAGTATGATTAAATTGAGCAACAATAATATACGATTGAAAACTGCTCAAAATTAGAACAAAATAACGTGAATTAAATTTCCAAGCCTCTAACAGTGATTAAATTTCCAAGCCTCTAACGTGAATAAAATTGACCAAATAACATGTATTAAATTTCCAAGCCTCTCATATTTTCCAGCAATTAAAAGTAGGAATTAAAACAGTAAGAAAAAAGACTGCTCATATTAAAAGTAGGAAAGAAGATTGCTCATTGCAATCAAATAGGAAAGAAGGCTGCTCATATTAAAACAATGTGATTGTGTGAATTAAAAGTAGGAATTAAAAGTAGCAATCAAATAAGAATCATCTCTCATATTAAAAAAGACAAAAAAATAAAGAAAATTTGGGGTTGCTCACACTGCACTCAGAAGAGAAGAAGGAGGGTGGCTGCTCACTGCACTTATTGGCGGCGGTGATTGGGCTGAAACTTGCCGACAACGGTAGCTGGGCTTGTCGGCAACGGTGACTAGGGTTAAAGGCTGGTTAGAATTTGGGGGAAGGCAGAGCAATTAGGTTTTGTGTTTTATTGTGAAAATAAAAATTGGGGCTGGCTGAAAAAAAGTATATTCTAATAAAACACATTTTTTAAACGCCTTAGGGATAAGAGGCGTCCAAGTGCTCGGCTCACGCCTCAGGCGAAAGCTCCCAAGGGCGCGCGCCTCCTGCACCTTGCCTCGCCTCGGCCCTTGGATGCATTTTTCCTTGAGCCTCGGGCGCGCTTTTTAAAACACAACTCAACATTTAGCCCTTGATTCTTGTTAACAAAAAAAAGTTGGATTTGCTATCATTTACTGGTGTTGTTTTAATGAATGTTAAATATGAAAACTTTTTGTGATTATTTATTCATTTGGGAGTTTTCTAACATTTTTAATGAATTTTCTAAAATGATGTTTAAATTATCTATAACCCTCAACTCTTGAAACACATACTTTCCATAATGATACAATAGCACTAATGTAAATCAAAGTAAGACTTAATTAGTAATATTTTCAATTGACTGAGTTAATGATTAATAGGTTATAAACACCTAGGTACAAATGATAGTACTAAATCTACATAAGAGTGTTGATTGGGCCTATTTGTCTATTTATTTATTTTATTGATCCTTTCTCTGTAAGATAGTTAACTTGTTTTGGTGCTTGTTATTGTTCGTAGAGTTTACTTTATATATATATATATATATATATATATATATATATATATATTTCTTTTTAAAGTGAATTTTGGGGATCCAAATAGCCATTGAAGAGGTAGCCTGGTAAATTACTACATCTGAAAAAGAAAAAAATAATTTGGGTTTGGGAAGAGACAATTTAGACTTTATGGTCGTTGGAGTTATACCGTCGTGTATGGATGCGGGTGTCCTATCGTGTGTGTTGATGTGCCGGCAGTCTGCATTAATTCATAGCGTGGATTGATTTTCTTCATTAATGAAACCCATTACTTGTACATTTCAAACAAGTATTCTATACATGTGGATGAGAATTAGGGACCTATATTTGATCTATACTTGACGAGTTTCGATCTGATCTGTTCTTGTAGAGTTGATTTTTTAAAAGAAAATTTCGGGTTCAGATCTGATTTTTTTAAGATAAGGTCAGGTCGGGTTTCGATTTAAGGAGTTAATCCATGACCATTGGATGAGTGAAATAGATAGATATGAATTAGAAGTATGATATTTGAAGATTATCACTTGGAAAAAAAAGTAAGAAATTAATCTCATTCATTCATTTCACCCATTCAATAAAAATGGAATAATTATTACAATGCTCCCTCTCTATTTGTATTTTTTCATTAGCTCCTTATTTTATCAATAGTAATGAATAATAATACTTTTTTATTTATGTCGGATCGGGTTGAGTTTAGATTTTTACTCTAAAAATAGGGATCGGATTCAGGTGAAACATCATAAAATAGTTTAGTTTTTACTCCTTAGTTGGTCCAGGAAACCACAAGGGATTAACCCGCTATTGGGCCTTCGGCCTTCTTTGTCAAACAAAATCTTCTACTCTTTTTTTGTGTCTCTACAAATGTCCATCACTAATAAACTAAACCATACACTCTAACTCTTAAACTCTAAATCATGTATTTTAAACCCTAAATCTAATCCAAGCCTCAATCCAATCCTAAACTCGAAAGCATTTTTACCGTTATGTATGGTTAAACAGTGCTTTGGTTTTGTTTTTTTTTTTTTTGCTCGGCAATGATAATTTTTATTGAATTATTGAATTGAAAACAATTGACTAAGTTTATGAATTTTGGTGCAGTAGGGGAGTTTGGGTTTCGAGTTCGAGGAATCCAGACGAGTACAGTCCTGAAGCTCGATCATCTCAGTCCGGAAAACAGGTTAACGTAAGATATCACGAAAAAACCTGCTGATTTTTTTATATTAGATTAATCAAAATATTTCGTTTATCACCTTAGGCATGCATGCAAGTAAGTAGACCATCTAGGTTAACATGGCATTACTTTATTCGGCCATCTCTTTGGATATATACAGGATTCGGGTTACACAGCGTACAAATTTTTAAGTTTTACACATTTTTTGGATTATTGGCTGAGTGAAACGGGTGACTGAGATTAATAGTAGAATATGCGAAGATTATCACTTGAAAAAAAAAATAAAGATTTAATCTCAGCCATCCATTCCCCTGTCTAACGATCCAAAAAACGTGTAAAACTTGAAAACTTTTACACTGTGTAAGTGGATCTTACAAATTGAAAACGACTGAAACAATTCTTCTTTCATCTACATTTGAAGTGAAATAATGTATTTAAGCAATGCAGGGAAGCAATTTTGGTCAACAAAACTTAACGGTGTCAAACGTAGAGCTTCCCAACCCAAGCTTGGAGTTCAGCTTAGGAACACCCCGACAGACGCAGTAAATTAATGGATGATGGGATATATATGAGGTAGGATCCAATTATATAATATAACACTTTTTAGTTTTACACTGATTTAAGATCTTGGATGAACGTAAATGGATGTCTGAAATTAAAAGTCGAAAATAAAGATATTTACATAGGTAAAAAGGAAAGAAGTAAATAATCTCATTTATTCATTTATATTCATCCAATAATCCGAAAAATGTGTAAAACTAAAAGTTTTATGTTGTAAGTGAATTCTATCCTATGTCTCTATAGTTTAATATTTTTATGAAAAATTCATGCACATTAATTAGGGAGAGTTTAAAGTGCGGCAGGTTTAGGGTGCAACTAAAAAACGACAAGTTTCGAAACTTGTCCAAGAATTTAAAATGTTAGACTTTTTGATAACATTTTAGGTTTGTTTTTTTCGTGATTTTTGAAACATTTTCGATACTTACAAAACAAGTTTCGATATTTGTTTTTTAATAATTTAAATTGGACAATGTATCAAAACTTGTCAAAAATTACAAAAAAAATCAACCTAAAATGTTATCTAAAATCTAACAATTTAAATTCTTAGACAAATTTCAAAACTTGCTGTTTTTTAACTGCAACCCGAGACTCACTCCGTTAATTAGTCTGTATTGTAATATAGTAGATATTTGGATTTAGGTTTGGGGTTGAAGCTGCGAACAGTCATTCAATCGATGTGGAATCTGTTTGTAATTCAAGTTCATGTCTCTAGCAATTTATTTATAGGGATGGATTTGTATTTGATAGTGCAATCAAATAAGGGCAGTTCATAATATATCGATAAACAATTCTAAAGATTAATTAAAGATAATAATATATTTTGCATTCTTGGGTTATGATTGTAACTGATCTTAGATAAGCATACTTCTATTTGAATATTTGTTTTTAAGTTTGTTTAAATGCATTATAAATTTCGAACCGAACAACAGATCCCAATAAAAAAGAGAATAATATTTGTCTTAAAAGATCAGAGCTCGAACAACTTTGTCTTACAAGATGTATGTTATCAAAGGGTTAAAAAATATATTAACTTGTACGCAAGGGTTAAAAAAAGATATTAACTACACAACCACTTCTAATTCTACCAATTTTCGAAAACATACAAGAGGAACTCCACCCACTGAAAACAATCATTCAAACATATGGTGTTTCAGTTGGTTTAGTTATTTACAGACACAACATAACTTACAATATTGTATTTAAGCAAACCATATTCACATCCCTTACTCTTTTAACAGTTCGGTCCCAAAAGGGCGAGAAGGAAAGTCCTGTAGTGGCCCGATGTTTCGGAGTGAACTGCATCGTTCAAGGTCTTTTTATATTTCCTCAGGTACTCGGCTTTTATATACTGCATATCGATCTCAGTTCGTGTCACAATTATCCGAATAAGTGTGGTGTCATCAGTTCCCAGACCCTTCATGGCCTTACGCAGTACCTACATGGTTTCACAAAAGAATAAGTCATGAACATGTAATCATAGCTACAAGCACGTAAATACGAGCATTATAATTCCAGGAAGAAGCATTCCTGCAAGGTTTTAAAACCATATTAGACGCAATCGAAAAAACCAAGGTGATCTCGGTGTTGGACAAGAAATGGAATCAATGACATGACAATATCTGACAATGAAAAATAAAAGAATGGGAAAGAGACTACACGAGAGAAAAGGATACTCGAGAGGTTTATATCTTAGAAGGATATTTTGTTTGAAAATTTTGTTAAACACCTACATTCATCGCATTCATGGGCACGGCCACATGTATCCCAAATTCTCCAATCTCAAAACATTGAGGCTTACAACGTTCTAAACATTAACAGGACTATTCGACAAACAGAGATGCAATTTCAATCCTTTTAAACTGAGCTACTGCCTGTTAATATTATTTTGCTAATCATTACCATCAGTAAAAGCCGAATGTAGCGTTAGAAACAAAAACTATATATACCTTAGCAAAGTACTGTGCAGGATTCTCTGAGCATTTTAAAATTGTCAAGAGACCATACTCGAACTTCCCAGATGTTTCATGCTTCACTGCCTGCAAAAATTTCAAATTTTGTTAATCATCATAACAAGAATTTAAACAAAAGAGATTATAAGACGAAGAAAATTAACCTTTTTCAAGGAGCTTCCATACATATCATGATAAGCAGCGCTGATAGCTGTTAGCTGTGCCCTACTTCTTTCGCTAAATATGCGGATAAAAGTTTTCTCATCAGTTCCCCATCTCTTCTCTCCTGCTTTATAGAGGTCCTTCGCATCCTTCAAAGCCATCTCTCTATCAACTTCAAAGCCTTCATAACGGGAGGTGCTTACATATGCAAGCAAGAGCTGTACAAAGTATGTTGAATCATAACATTATTGGCCATATACTACATCAAGTCTTAACATATCCTGGTGAGTGGGTTTGCTCTCAAGTCTTAACATACTAAAGAAAACAAAAACTAAATATATTCCCACCACGAATGGTCAACTACATCAGCCATAAAAGTGAGGTCCATTCTGATAGTTTCCATCCATATTGTTTTCCGTCTTACTCTCCTCCTTACGAGTTATCAAGTTGCTAAGCCATATAAAACATGAAGGGAAGGTATTGAAAAGATTAAAAAATGAGACCAAAAAGTGGTATATTGGAAAGTTCTAGACCCTCTCCGTGAATAACAGTACCAAAGTACTAGAAGGAAGAACAATATATCAAGAAGCAAATGCTTGTCAAAAAAGAGAATGAACACATGATCTGCTAATCAAGTGATTAAAAGTTCTTTTGCCGAGGAGAAAAATAGAAGAGTAAACTACTTTAAAATTACCAAAATAGGCCACCTAGGAAGATCAGCATACGAAAATCGTTATCTGGGAATGTACCTTTTTATGATCACCGGAGGTATGTCTTTCAATATCTTGCTCAAGAAAAACCCCAAACTTTGACTGGTAATTTTGTTTAATTATTTGAATCTGGGATGGGGTGCGAGAACATATAACTTCCGTTGCAGCATCAAGATTTGTTACATCTGGCATAAGTGCCTGCCTTATGACTATTGCATCACGTCCTGCAGGATCATGCATCCATAGCAAGACTGCCGTCTGGAAAATTAAAGACAAGTACCAAGGTGAAAAACAGTTCATTCACATACACTGCACAAAAATACATTGATACACATTTTCCTACAATTCACATAGGCAATATACGGGTTTTCATTATTTTTGTGATGAATGATTCAGAAATTTATAAAACCATATAAATAGAGATAAAAAACTGCAAGGACTGGTACCTCTAGTTTTCCATGAAGCTCCGAAACCAATCGTTTGAGAAGGTCTTCAGAATACATAGTTCTATACTCATGTTGAATTAACGATCGCTGAGTCGCATCTCGATGAGCAAGAATATTGATCACTGCTGCAGTATCGCATCCCAGCCCTAGAAGGAAGAGAAAACAGGAAAAAATATGAAAAAAAGAAATAATTTTCTCACCTTTACTTCATAAAGTCAGTTGTTTTCTCTGCACATTTTAATGTAAAGTCTTGATCCTAAAGTCACAACTGATGCTTCCCACAAAGGAAATGAGTATATAAGTGAAACCATAACTTGGACTCCATAAGAACTCTTAAATCTTAATCATTTCTTGCATCAATCAACTAAAAAAACTCATAGCATTACAACAAAATTACCCCACAAGAAGATACACAGAACAAATAAAAGCCATTACGCTTAAATATTTAAAAGGGGCATCACAAAGAATTTCAAATTTAGAAATAAATGCTTTTACTTTCTTCAAATTCACTAAGATAGGAGGACAAATCCTTGATTCTAAAGACAATCAGGAAAATCATATTCTTTTATATGTTTTATCAAACAATTCATGGTAAATTTGAAATCTAAATCTCAAACCAACCTAGCTAACGCATCTTAACATTATTTATCCACAAATTCACAACATAGTCCATACAAATTTAAGCAATCAAAAGGAAACTCCATAAGATTCAATCAAGACGATGCTATCTTTCGAATTGCAAAATGTAGTAGAAAAATCTCCATAATCATGAATTATAACATAAAAAAAGCGAGATAATGAAGAAAAAGAGAAAAACCAGAAAGAAAAGCAAAGGAAAAAGAAAGGGTACCCTTAAAAGCACGGTATAGCTGAACAGCATCGTCTCTAGGGGAGGTAGGAACCGGCGGCAGGGTTAAAGTCGACATTTTGCTTCTGAAATTCAAAAACCGACGGAGATTTTTGGGGTTTGAATCTTCCAACTGCTCCTTTAAGAAATAATCGTCAGCCAGCGACACGCCACGAGTACTCCATTTTTTTCACCTTAATTCCATTGTTTCTTTACACTTACACATGTGTTCTTTTATTAATCACGTTACGTATATTTATTGTCGTTTTCAAATCTATCCAAATCTATTAAGTATTTCTTTGGTAAAAATTCACAAATAGACGTTAAACTATTTTAAAACATTTATTTTGGTCCATTAATATTTAAATGGTATAAAATCATTAAACATTGATTTTAGTATAAAATATCATTAAACATTAATTTTTTATAGGGTAAACTACTGCAGGGGTCACTTTCGTTTCCCGTTTGTACAGATTTAGTCACCACTTTTGAAAAGTGCCAATAAGTGGTCATCTACGTTTTCGATGTGTAAAGACTTGGTCACTCCGACGTTATAGTCCGTTAGTCCCCTAACGGATTGCTGATGTGGCGGAATTAATTAACGAAAAAATAAGGATAAATTACTGTAATAGCCATTAAAATTTATCTCATGTACATTTTTTCTCCTCAATTTAAAAAAGTAAACATTATAGTCACTAATAAAAATGTTTCTTTATAATTTCACCCTTAAATTTTTAAAAATTTATTTTTCAATCCTAAAACTTTACAATCAATTAGTACAATAATATTATAAAAGCTTAGATGAAAAATAGGTGCCCAAAGTATACCCTTTGAAACTTAGGTGCCCAAATTGCTCCTATTTAATAACTCGAACTTAAAAATTTAGTCCACTAACTACTAAAAAATTCGAGTTATTGGAATTTCTATTTTATAATTCAAACTTTATTTTGAATTTTTGAGTCGAGTTTATGAAATTATGAGTCGAGTATTTTCACATCAAACCAAAAAAATTAATTTTTTCGAGTCAAGTCGAGTTATTGGAATTTCTATTTTATAATTCAAACTTTATTTTGAATTTTTGAGTCGAGTTTATGAAATTATGAGTCGAGTATTTTCACATCAAACCAAAAAATTTATTTTTTTCGAGTCAAGTCGAGTTATTGGAATTTCTATTTTATAATTCAAACTTTATTTTGAATTTTTGAGTCGAGTTTATGAAATTATGAGTCGCGTATTTTCACATCAAACCTAAAAATTTAATTTTTTCGAATCAAGTCGAGTGTTGCACTTCCCTACATATAATTTTTAATTTTAATATGTGTTTGTCCCAACTCAGCGCCTGGATCGATATCAACTTTTGAACAATGTTGATTTCATTTCACGTCTACTGCTCTGCTTTCACGCCTAGCTTATGGGTTAGTATCTTTTGCTTTGCACAGGATAAAACATCTCTGCCATATGAACCAGTTTACAGCGATGCACAAGCAAGGTATATTTTTTGTGATTAAATGGATAGTGAAGAGCACATTTTCTTTATATATATAAATTATATACATATAATATGGCGGTATTCGGGATAGAAATTGGATGTGGTTTTATGGGTGGTATTTACTGTAGCATTTCATGCTTGGGACAAACACGGATTAAAATTAAAAATTATATGTAGGGAAGTGCAACACTCGACTTGACTCGAAAAAATTAAATTTTTAGGTTTGATGTGAAAATACTCGACTCATAATTTCATAAACTCGACTCAAAAACTCAAAATAAAGTTTGAATTATAAAATAGAAATTCCAATAACTCGACTTGACTCGAAAAAATTAAATTTTTTGGTTTGATGTGAAAATACTCGACTCATAATTTCTTAAACTCGACTCAAAAATTCAAAATAAAGTTTGAATTATAAAATAGAAATTCCAATAACTCAAATTTTTTAGTAGTTAGTGGACTAAATTTTTAAGTTCGAGTTATTAAATAGGAGCAATTTGGGCACCTAAGTTTTAAAGGGTATACTTTGGGCACCTATTTTTCATCTAAGCATTTATAATATTATTGTACTAATTGATTGTAAAGTTTTAGGATTGAAAAATGAATTTTTAAAAATTTAAGGGTGAAATTATAAAGAAATATTTTTATTAGTGACTATAATGTTTACTTTTTTAAATTGAGGAGAAAAAATGTACATGAGATAAAATTTAATGGCTATTGCAATAATTTATCCTTATTTTTTCATTAATTAATTCTGCGACATCAGCAATCCGTTAGGGGACTAACGGACTATAACGTCGGAGTGACCAAGTCTTTACACATCGAAAACGTAGATGACCACTTATTGACACTTTTCAAAAGTGGTGACTAAATCTGTACGAACGGGAAATGAAAGTGACCCCTGCAGTAGTTTACCTTTTTTTATATTTATACATTCAGAATATCATTTTAGTCTTATTTAAAAAAAATCAATATATCATTTTAAAATAGTTCTCTAATTTTTTTCATCAAAAATGTTTCCTTAGGTGAGGGCTTAGTGTCATCGCCCCTCTCTCTTTTTCTTTTACTTATTTTTTTTAATTTACTTTTAAATAAATATCATCTCTGTTTTGATTTTTTTTCTTCCTATATATGTTAAAGCATTTTGTTGTCGTCTTTCTTTCAACACTATATTTATCTGTTTTCTCGCACGTCTTTTGTTTGTCTTTTAATACGTCTTTTTTTAAATAATGATAGTTTATCGTTTCGTGTTGCATTCATCATATCATACCCCTTAATCAGAGAAAGTCAAAAGTCTCGTATAATTAGATCTCTTTCTATGACAGTTTATCGATATATTTAAAATTATTCGCAGAAGAATCTATAAAACTAATTTACTCGGTTCTTTTGACCTACACTAAGAAATAGTCTAGTTTGAAAGAAATATGGAGACTATTCATAACTGCTGATTTTTTTTTTATGAAAGATAAATATTATATTCAAGGAAAGATTTTTAATTTTATTGTTATCACATTCATTGATATTTTATAAGAAAATTTTATGACGCTAGATGAGCACCACTAAGCACCACTTACTATTAGTACTATTGAGCACCATTAAATTAATTTATAAAGATTAAAAATTTAAATAACTTAATATATAATTATAAATTATTTAAAAATATAATTATAAATTATTTAAAATAAAATATTAATTAAATTATTTTCCATATATATAATATTTTTTATTTTTTTCAAAATAATTGGATCAAATACCAATCTTAGTCAATGTAAAAAATAAAAACCCTAAACCCTAAACTCTAAACCCTAAACCATAAACCATGAACCATAAACCTAAAACCAAGACCCGAAACCCGAAACTATAAACCATAAACTCAAAACCCTAAACATAAAACCTAGAACCCTAAACCCAAAACACTAAATCATAAACCATAAATAGTAAACCCTAACCCTTAACCTTAAACTCTAAACTCAACATTTGAATTTAGGGTTTACAATTTAGGTTTTAAGGTTTATGATTTATGGTGTAGTGTTTTGGGTTTAGAGTTTTGGGTTTTATGTTTAGGGTTTATGGTTTATGGTTTCAGGTTCCAAATTTATGGTTTCGAGTTTTTATTTTTTAAATGGACTAAGGTTGACATTTGATCCAATTATTTTTAAAAAAATTAAAAAATTATATATATATATATGGAAAATAATTTAATTATTATTTTATTTTAAATAATTTATAATTATATATTTTAAATAATTTATAATTATACGTTAAGTCCTTTAGATTTTTAATATTTATAAATTAATTTATTGGTGCTCAGCCGTACTCATCGTTAGTGGTGCTCAGCAGTGCTCGTCAAGCATGGTAGACTCGTCCTTTTTTATATTAGAGATATTTTATTTTTTTATATATTAGAGATGTTTTATCTTTGTTTATATAATACTTTTTTAATGAAAACTTAACTTCTATTTTTTGTCAAGAAAATTCAATAAGTTCAAGGTATCCAACTTTCTTCTAAAACTACTGCACCGTGAATTTTATAGACTACATCCTGCAAAATCGTTAAAAAAACACCCACTTTACGTTCGATAAAAAAAACACCCACTATATGACGAAAGTGAAAAAAAAATTAAACTATTAGGAACTCACTTCGTATCTTCAATGTATTGAAGAACAAAAAAAAATTAAACTATTAGGAACCAACTTTGATATTTAGCTCCATAAATAATAAAAAAGAATGTTGGCATTAGCTATATATAGGTGTAACAACCCGGTTTTCAGGCTGATAAATTTGGATCAGATGCTCGGGTTTGGAGAAATTGGATTGGAGATTAAATTGAATTAAATTAAATTAAATTAAAGTTGGATGTTCAATTTAAGAAGAATTAGTGGCTATAATAAAAATGAATAAAAATTGGAAGCTTATGTGTGAATTTTCAAATAGTTTAATGACCAAGTAGGTAATTTAACCATAGTCGACTATATGGCATTATAATTGTTGGGGTTGTTGCGTAGTGGGAGAGGAAAAATGGCAGAGTTCAAGCCGCAGTGGTTGACATCGTCGGCACCGTTGGTTTCAGCTCGACGAGACGAGTCAAATGGTGGTGATTTTAACGTCCTTGGGGTTGTCGTTTGTTGGAGTGAAGTTCGGAAAGGTTCATGGTTTGAAGAAATGAGTATTTTGTCGCTCACCGTCGGGATTTAGCGCCAACGTTAAAAATAGAGGTATGGAGTTCACCGTCCGATTTTGGTCACCAGACGTCGCTGCATGCGTCGCTAGCCGCGCGTGAGCTTCGTCTTGCAGCAGTTGGAGCTTTATGGGCTGAGCCGGTTTGACCTAGCCGTTGACCAGTCGCTGTTGATCGTAGACTTTTTCGGTAACCCTACGCGAGAGTTTTTCGACGTTCTGAGTCTGTTGACGCAGTCTGTTTCGCAAAAATTCGAACCAGGTAAGCTGTTTTCACGTGTTTTATTCCCTAAAGTAGTTTTTTAATGCAGTTTTACTTATGAAATCATGTTTGTTTTATCCGAGGGTTTTGTGGACTCAAATATTGGATTTAAAGAGATGAGTGGATGAGCTTGGATGAGGATTTATCGATTTGGCTTAAGGTTAGTACACCTCGAACTCTGAATTCTTCATGAGCATCATAAATATAATTGTCTTGCGTGTTAGTAGTTGCAAAATAGGTAGATGAGAAATGAGCATGCATAGTGACCATTATTATGGAACTTGATAATTATGAGATGCTTGATGTTATGATAATGTCAAGACTTGTAGAGGCTTTAAAGACTGTGTAAGGTTGTTTGGAATGCTTGTATAACTAATTGATGCATGTTGATTTATTGGTAAATTGTGTTGTCTTGTGTGCTAGTTCGAATGGATTGATGTGGTTGCTGAAAATTGTGCTTAGAGGATAAATATCTAAAATTACTCGATTAAATGATAATGAAGCCGGTAATTAATATTAATTGATTAAATGCGTTAGTAAACAAACCCCAATGACTTTCATAAGCTTTAGGGATCGAATAAAGCGTTGTAAAATCGTAATTCTAAGAAATGGTACGAACCCGTGAGTAGTATCGGTACGGGCTTCGACCGTACCGATATGCGTATGAGGGTCATATCGGTAAAGTTCGACTCGTACCAATACTTGTGGAAATTTGGAATTTCCAGTAAGCAATGTCAGTATCGGTACGCGTGTGAGTACTGATACCCAGAGGTATCGTATCGATACTCATATTCGAGTACTGGTACCAACTGAGCTGAATTGTTTCTCATACCAATTAAGGAAATCGACTTGAAAAAGTAATGAATTGATTTATGCCTTAATTAATGAGATATTATGGATTAATGGAGATAATTAATAAAAATGATTAATGTACTCTTCCATAATGTATTAACAACTCGGTAAACTTTGGGTGACTTGTATTAACAACCATAGGGATCCTTGGTTGATTGTGAGATGTTGTGTTTCAAGTGAGGGCATTTGTTTGGCAACCGTGTCAATGCTGAGTGTTGTATGGACACTTGTTTGGTTGAGTCACCTTTGATTGTTGGGATCCGAATACACAGAGAGCGTGTTGCAACACCATGGCTGAGATGCTGAATATATGTTCCCGAGGTTGTGTGATACCGGGCCTCATTCGAAGATACTCAAGAAGAGATGTCGAGTATGGGTGTACGTTCCCGAGGTTTTGTGACGTCGGGCTACACCCACAGAGAGAGTGTATGTTCCCGAGGCTGTGTGATATTGGGGCTCACTCAGAGTGTACGTTCCCGAGGCTGTGTGACACCGAGCCTCACTCTGGGTTTGTGGTTATGACTTTGTGTGCTTTTGCCCGGATGATCTAGTGAGATCCCGGGTATGGTTGGGCCTTATGTGCCATGTATGATGACTTGCATGATGAGAGCATGTGTTTAGGCGACTAGTGATAGCGCCAAGTGTTTATTTATCTCTCCTTATTGCTCCTACTAGCTTGCATGCTTATGTTTATGATTAACATGAAGTATAGTACAGTAGATGTGTACCATTGAGCTCTGTAAGCTCAGTGCTCGGAATTGTTGTTTCCGTACGTAGGTTGATCGTTGGATCGAGGGGCACTATTAAAGCAGGATTTCAACAAGCAGTGATTTTCTGAGTACGACACTTGTATTTAGTGAGATGTGTATTGATATGACCTTACGTGGTCGAGTTTGTAACTCTTATTTTAGAATTGTATAAATCAAGTCAAATGTTTAAATATTTTAAATTAAATTGGAGCTCTTTTGTAACGTTTTGATTATTTATCTATATTTTCAATTGTTGGCTTTAAATATTTTTGATAAATATTTTGTTTGGGATAAACCAAGTTGAAAAATTTTATGGTATCGGTTTGGGCATAAGGCCCAAATATGACATCTGGGTTTAGGGTGTTACAATATGCCTAGCTAGAGTGTAAGCCTTTGTTTCTTATCAATGTGGGATCCTTGTAGCTAAAAAGTTTGCTACTATATTTTAGCTGCAAGAATTCCACATTGATAAGAAACAAAGGCTTACACTCTAGCTAGGCCTATATATAGCTAATTCTAAGGCATAATTGGCAGAATAGGCCAACTTAAAATTTTAATTAGGAATATAAGGTAGTTTGGGATTTATTTAGGGAACTAGGCCAAAAGCTATAGTGAACGAGGTGACCTCGCCACCTGCTCTTGGCGAGCTCCCACAACTCCACCTCCGCATGGAGAGGTGGTGTGGAAAAGGCTGAGCTAATCAGCGTGGTCCGACAAAGCCGGTCATGGCTCAGCCAACCAGCATGCGTGCACGTGAAATCGGCAGGGGAGACCTCACCATGTAGAAATGGCGTGGTCCTGTTTGGCAGACCTGCCCCTGACAAGTCGTTGTTTAACCGGTCAAAAATAAATAAATATTTAACCTCTTTCAACAATAAATAAAATAAAGAAATTGAGTAGATATAGGGAAAGAGGGTCGATCCGCAGGGAGGTTAGCTGGAATTATTGACTGAAGACTGCTTCGATTAGTACTTCCAGGAATATCTGCAAAGTAATTAAATAAAATGGGGGGAGTGATTTGATATTGGATGAAAATAAAATAGCAAGATTTAAATGCAGAGGTAAAAAGAATAAGAAAAACCAAGTATGTGAAATAGCCTCGAACCAGCTCCTTCAATTCTTTCGATCACTGAAATAGATTTTTATTTCGGGGATCATGTCGGTTACAGTCTACGAGGCCCAACCCGTCGTAACTTGTTTCTCTCTCAAGTAACCAATCCTCCCAAGTCTATCTTCGAAAGATGGTTCTTAAATAAATCAACCATGTCTATCGCCGTTAAAATATTTAAAATAAAAGTAGGAAAAACCCGACTCAGAAATTGTCTAAAAAGAATCGCTTCTGATTTTATCTTTCCTTAGCGGACCACCGCTAAGAGTGTTCATAGGAAGTCGAAATTGCCACAGGCCGATCCTTCCCCCCAACTATGTTTTTAAGCGATTTCAGACCAACGGGCCCTTTTTGATTTGAAAAACGGTTAAAAACTTTTAGTAAGGCCGATTGCCAAACTATCTAAGCAGAAAGATAAAAATGATTTCCCAAAAGAATTTAAGCAAGTTCAATTCTCACGAATCGAATTGACTTGACTGGTTCTTGGCTTAAAAGATTTAGCTAAGCATGATATTAATTATCATACTTAACTTGATTTTTAGAAAAGTAATTAAATAGCATAAAATAAATGCAACAAGGAAATAAAGAAAAAGAGAACTTTTAATTAAAACTAGAAACTTTTCAAGCTAGAAGATGAAAACTAATTGATTGATGATCTAAGCCTTTACCAAGGGATGATATTTATAGGCTTAGATTTACAAAGATAAGGTGATGAGATAATTTAAAATAATAAACAAAAGATAAATAATTCAAATGTTTTGAAATTTAAATACAGCAAAACGAAACGAATAAACTGATAAGATCTTCCGGATCGTCCAGAATCTTTTAGAAGTTGCCACGTCACTGCCACGTCAGACGCGTCGTGCCCACGATGCCAGTCATGACAGAATAATAATAAAAACTGCAAAAATGCCCCCTTTTCACTGCTATTTCCAGAATTTGGTCCCTGTACAAAATATAACAAAAACGGCATGTATTAAGTAGCAAGAAGTCCTAATAACTAGAAAAATAGCAAATGAAGTATGTCACATTTGAGAACTTATCAGCCCCTGCATACATGCATGCATGCACGTGGAATTTATTTATTTTTACATTATTTGTGTATATATAAGATAGGTGTGAGTTAAAATTTTAGAGTTGGTGATATTTGTGAAGAGAATAAGAGAAAAAAATTGGTGAAGAGTTTTCTGTAGAGTTAAAATTTGAGAGAAAAATTTCAGAGTTGGTGAAGAGTTTTTTAAAGATATATTCAAAGAGGGTGAAGATCGTTGAAGTGTATTATTCTGTAGATCTTTTCTAGGTTTCTCAAAAGTAAGTGATTTTTTTTATTAATCCGTTGTTTTTTTTAATTATGAGTGTTTTTACATTATTTTGTGTGATTGAAGATATATTCGAATGATAATTATTTTTTTATTGTTGAAGGCTTTAGAGCACATATACAGGGTTTCTCGTCTAATCCGGTAACTTTTTCTATTTTTTAAATTTATATTCACATATATCAAAAATTTTGAATTTAATACATATTTTGGTTGTATATATATTCGAATGAATTATTTTGCAGATCTGCAACTAAAAAATGGAATCCAGAGGATTTCTGTTGTACCGTGATCATGAGCACATTTCGTCTCATATTGATGAAGGGCAAGTAAGTAATTTAAAATTTGTTATGTCATGTAATACGAATATATTATAAGAATATATAGAAATAGCCAAATTTGGGGAGAAAGAGTAAAGTAATTTAATATAATTTTATTTAGAGAAATCGGAAAATATATTAATTTATTTAATTTAATTTTATATTTAATAATAATTTAAAATGTATTTAGCAATTTGTTATGTCATGTAATACGAATATATTATAAGAATTTATTTTAATTATACGTACTAAAAAAATAAACATGCTAATAAATTTGATTAATTAATTAATTAATTGATACACATTCATTTTAGTTTAATTTGATTATTATTATAATGAATTAATTATAGGGTGTAGAGCATAGCATATGTCGTCGAGGTGTAACACCCCAAATTTTCCCTATTTTGAAAAATCCCCAATTTTGGAATCCCTAAATCGGTAACCCTAGAATTTGGGGAATTTAATTCAAAAACCTTAATTGAGTTTAAGGGTTAAATTGAGAAAATTCATAATCATAAGGCTTAGCTTCGAAATTCGTGGGTCAATTTGTAATTTATGGAAACTTAAGTGCTCATTTTCAAACCTTAATTAACTTTAGTGGCTCCTATTGTAATTTACCCATTAAATTAGGTATTTAAGCTTCATTTTCGGCATGGAGGAGTCTTTTAGGATTCCATTTGATTTTTCCCCTCTCCCGATATCATCTCTTTCACCCATCTCCGAAGAAGCTCCGGCCAAGCCCCTCTCGTTGTCCAATCGCCGATTTGAGACCACCAGTGTGCTCGTCTCCCCTTCGCGATCAAAACCCACCCAACCATCATCTTCCGTCATCGGCCGTTTGCTGGGAAACGATATAAAACCGTTCGGCCTTTCCCTTGTTCATCATCGCTATCCGTTCCTTGTTTCGATCTGGGCTTGGAGTGGTCACGTCTTGGCCTTGCAGTGTTGTTACCGTCGTTCGTTCACCGGTCGTCGTTGTTCGTGTTTCCGTCGTTGTCGTCCTCCACCGTGCCTCCTTTCATTTTTGGTTCGGTAAGCCTTTATGTTTATGCTGATAATTAGTGGGTTCTGGGTTTCAGATAATGACTTGTGAGTTTTTGTGCTTCCACAGTGTCGACCTCATCGTTTCATACCGTTGTAGTTCGTATCCACACCGCCGTCACCATTTTCGTGTAACTTTGTTGTCTCTGCTGTTTGTCTTTCACCGCTGTCATCATTAGGGGACATTAACCCTAATTTTTGATTTGGTGCAAATGGTAATATATTTGGGATGTGTGTTATGGTTAAGCCCGAATCACCAAGCCCAACTCGGTGTGAGCCCATATCTGTGAGTAAACTGGACCCATGATCAAACCAGACCACGTGACCAAACCAGTATTGAACCGAACTAGACTAGAAAACAAATTGGACCGGATCTGTGAACTCATATGTGAATCGGACCGAACTGAACCAATTGTGAATCTAATTAATGAGCTGAATTGGATCTGAATTTGTGAATCAGACAATACTGTTGACTTGATCCTTTGACCAACTGACCAACTCAGACCGTTTGACCGAATTGGACCTTTGACCAGTCACCGTTGATCTTGGACAATTGACTTTAACCGACATGGTTGACTTTGACTTTGACCAGAGTTGACTTTTTCGAATAATCTTTCTCTTAACCTCTTTTGACGTCCTGAGTCCGTATCCGCTACTCGTTTTGTATAATTCGAGCCAGAAAACACGTTTTGCTAATTTCAATTAATTAGTACTTAAAATCTAATAAGTTGTGGATTTCAGAATCTGATTCGGAATATTCATGTGTTCAGGTGGTCACGTCTTCGAGGCAGACGAGTTGCCTCCAGTTGTACAGACCAACCGTACATGTTCTTCGAGATCTTCACATGAGTATATCTTCAGTTTAGTTCTTAATGTTTTAGTCGGTGGCTTAGTGTTAGTAATAAATACTAATATAGTATTCATACCTCATAGGTCCTGATTCAGTTAGATCTGAGCGTGAGACGTGCTTTTCTCGGCATTAAAGCTATTGTTGCTTAAGGTGTGTTTCTTACTGTGCTATATATTTGTGAAATGATATTTGATTTTTTTCTTGCTTGATTTATTATTTGATTGTGATTCGATAACATTTTGAAACATCATACATGACATACTAAATCATGTTTTTAAATCGAGCATCAGATTTTTGAAAATGTGATACTCATAAGAGTTTGGATTTATGGTTTTAAAAATCATATCATGAGTCAAGGGATCGGGATAGTGTTCAGAAATGTGAGGGCAACCTCCACTCTGGCGAGCGAAAGCTCCACTATGGCGAGGGCAACCTCCACTCTGTATGATATCGAATAGTCGGGTATTGAGCCATGCATCGGACATCATATCATTATGATTTGGATTTATCAGATTTATTATGTTTTTAGAAAAGACTTTATCAGAAAATAAAAACATTTTTTTTGTTTGTGTTTGTTTGCACTTTAGAGACACACTAAGATCTTTAGCTTACACCCTTATAGTTTTTCTTTCAGACATCCAGTCTTATTAGGCGACTTGGTACTTGGAGCATCTCATATTTTTACTCGGATATTTTTATAAATCAAAACGAACACTCTTTTGATTATTTCGGACTATGGTTTAGCATGTTTTGGGATTTTATGTAATTCAGATATTGGGATTGTTTATAATTTGGGTTTTATTCGATGCATGTATTATAAGGTTATTTTCGGTTATTTAATCAAGTTAATGGAATAATGTTATACGACTTCGTTTTATGATAAATGAAATGTTTTGAGTTTATCTACTTTTGATAATTTGTATTTTTAAACCTAAGATTTATAACTTGAGGGACAAATTTTCAAACCTAACTTCCTAGATTAAGGAATGAAGATTAAGGAACCTTCTGATCGCTTAGTTTATTACCTACAATGCGCTAGTTTTTATAATGCTTCATTTTTCCGTGGATTTAAGATAGTCCTAGGGTTGATTACCACATTGATTGAACGGTAGAGACTAGAGACCTACACATTTCATTTTTCCATTTGGCGAATGCACAATAACTCTGGAGGATGTAGCAGTACAGCTTGGTGTCCCAACAAATGGGAAAACATTGGTTGGAGAAAATAAGTATAATGCATATGAGCTTTGCTGGCAGTACCTGGGCAAAGCTCCTCCTCAGTCATGTGTGGATGGTCTACGTCTCAAAATTTCATGGTTGTAGCAGGAATTTATGGTAACTGATGAAGATGGTCACCGAGAACTTGAGTGTACAACTCGAGCATGTATACTTCAACTTATTGGTGGGGTATTGATGCCATATACATATGGTAATATGGTTCACACACAATATCTGCCGTTCTTGGCTGATTTGTACACAACTGCTACATATTGTTGGGGATCTGTAATCTTGGCATTTTTGTACCATGAAATGTGCAAGGTCACAAATATGGATGGTGAAAAGAAAAACTTAGATATGGGTGTATGTCAAATCTTATTGCAGTCCTGGTCGTGGTACAAGATGCCTTATCTAACACCCATTTTATCTGTACCCGTGCAGATGGAGTTTCATCTTGCTGGAAGGTAATATTGTGATTACAGTTGTATATGACTATTTTATTGATCTAATATTTATCTGCAATGACTTAGAAATATAATTGTTGAGTTGATCACACAATTGCAAATGGCCAAGAGGGGGTGAATTGGCGATAAAAAATTGAAGGGTGAAAATTTGGAAGAATAAAAATTGTGACACAAAGCAATTAGAGTGGTTCAAGTTCTCCAATGAACTCTACATCCACTACCTTAGCTCCCACTAAAGATTTTCAATCAATTCACTACTTGAATTCTTCCCATTTTCTTGGATGAGAAGAAACCTTACAATTTGATTAAGCTTTTTACCCAAAGCTTAATCCATTCACTTTTACAAAGAAGAGTATTTGGTAAACTCTACAAATTCCCCTCAAAGGATAATGTTTACCCAATTACAATTTCACACTCTCCAAACTCACAATAAGAGATTACAATGAAGAACACAAAGAGTTGGGTACACAGATTTGACTCTAAAGGTACAAAGTTTGGATTTGAGTGCTTTGATGTTGCTTGTAGGTTCAATAGTTGTTGTTGGTGCATTTGAGACTTGTTTTTATACCCTTGTATTGAATTCTAGCCGTTTAGGTGATTGAGATCATCAATAGAGCCGTTGGGCTGCAATTTCCTGCAATAAATGCTGCTCAACAACCTACCGTATCGGTACGGCTCGATGGCGTATCGGTACTTGTCTCAAACAAGAAAGAGTTGTTGTGACTGAAAAACAATGTGTATCAATACGCTTTGAGGGCGTATCGGTACGATATTAAGGGGTGTATCGATACGATAAGCCGTATCGATACAGATTTTGCTCATTGGAATCCCAATTTTGGTTTTGATAAAAAGCATATCGGTACGGTTCAACGTTCATTTAAAATTTGGGATACCAACTAACTGACAAACCAACGTTAGAAAATTAAATGAAAGGATTTTGCAAAGGTCAACATATCGTATCGATATAGTGACATTTCGTATCAGTACGCTATAGCAAAATAATGTTTTGATAAGAAACCTGTATCGATACAATTTTAATGCGTATCGATACGCTATAACTTAAAGTCTTGCCCAGATGAATGTCGTATCGATACGAGGTTATACCGTATCGGTACGCTATGAATGATTAAAATTCCAGTGTTGAAAAATCGTATCGATACGCATAAGGGTATCGATACGCCTGGGCGTTTTGTTGAAGTTAGGCTTGAAAACACATAAAAAGACTTAGTGAAGTTTGAACCTTTGAGTATGTTTTGACTTGAATTGGTTCAAAATGGCTTGTCAAAAAGTGAGACTTTGAAAAGTACTTAAAAATTTATTTTTTTGCAATTTAGTCCATAAGTCTAAGTGTTATATCAAAATCAATTTTAGTTTCACAATCTCCCCCTTTTTGATATAACAAAACCAAATATAAATTTTTAAGTTTTGAAACTTTTGAAAAGCTTACTCCCTCTTAATTTAAGATAGATTTTCAAAATTAAGTTTTAAGTTTTCAAAATTGGCTCTATAATCCTTCTCCCCCTTTTTGTTTGATCAAACATAAGCACAAGGTAGGATAATAGCAACAATAATATTATTGAATTCAAAGCAAATTTCAAATTGAAAGCAACAAGTTCAAACTCAAATCCTAAAACATAAATAAAAAGCATAGAGTACTAAACATAGGTGCATAAATAATGAAACTAAATGCCATGAGATGATATGCAAACTAATCGTTCCCATCATCGTCATCTTCGTCCTCTTCATCCTCATCATCTTGAGTAGGTTGATTCCTCTTAGATTCGTTAAGCCAAGCACCATGGAAAACAGTGAGAGAGACATCCATAGAGTTTTGTTGAAGATCGATGGCTTTCACTTGATCCTCCAACGATGTGAAACGAGTGTCAAGACCCTTGACTCGATCTTCCAAGGATGTGAATCGAGTGTCAATGGCTGCAAACCCGGCTTCCATGTTTGTGAATTTCTCATTAAGGAAAGTCATGAGATTTTCCATGGAGGAAGAAGCAATCGGAGCACCTTGAGAGCTTGAAGGAGCATGTGGAGCATCGGTCAGAGCATCTTGTTGAGGAGCTCGAGGGACACGAACCCATTCATTATCGACATAAGTGAAGTGAGCACGAGAGAGGGAATGCTCATCAATAGGTTGGCCAAGGGGTTTGGGAAAATCATGTGTGCAGTCAATCTTAAGGGAGTGGAATATGTGACTCAACGCCGTAGAATAGTAAAAGGATTTTACTTGGTCGGTGTGACGGTGTTGGACTAGGTAAACAAGGTCGGTAAACATGATTTGACAAAGGTTAGGACACTTACCCTCCCTAAAGCACCTAAGCCAAAAATCGTCGACTTGACGGATTGTTGAAAATGTCCCTCCCGATTGACGAAAAAACCATGTAACAATATGATGAAAGATTCGGTCATGAGCATTTAAAACATTTACAGAACCTACAGGACCTTGACCTAAGGACTTCTCATCATCAATCCCTATATTTTCAAAACCAAATGCTTTGCAAAGAATATCTTGATCAATTTGAAAAGTTTTTCCCATTAGACGTGACTCGATAGCAACAACATGTTCTCTATGTTCATCATGAATGCATATGACATTAGAAAAGAAAATTGTACCCAAGTTTCGATAGACAATGGGAGGAAGGCTAAAAAAACTTATGAAATTCCATTGTCGAATCAAAAGGAAGGTATTGAAATTTAAAACGTTTGGACCATAAAACTGGAATAGCCACGACATGTTCTTCCCTAAGAGTGAAACTTTGAAAAAGGTTATAACGTGACATATCCAAAGGGGTTGGAAAACAACACTGGATTATATAGGGAAGATTTGGTTTAGGGTTACCCTCATCATTGTCCACATGATCCGAAGAAGTGGCAAGGTAACGTCTCACTTTCTTTTTCGGTGCCATAACCCTGAAAACATCAAAATAGTTCGAATATGTATGCAATTAACATCTCATTCAATCCAATAAGTTCCAATAATTCAAGGTATTTTGAAGATCAATTTTAATGTTAAAAATATATACATTTATAAGAGAAAAGATTGGGTAAATTTTTTTAAAAAACAGTTTACAAAAATATACGATGCAAAATTATATTCGAATAAAAAATATTTGGATTTTGAAAAGTTTTGGTAAAAAATTGAAAACCCATATCACATATATATGTTTTGTACAAAAATTAAGTTAAAAAAATTACTAAAAACAAAGGAAAATTAAAAAAAATAGAAGAAAAAAAGAGTTTATACCTTGATTTGTTAGAATGGATGAATGGGTTGATATGAATGCACAAGATTGTTGAAAAAGCTTTGCTTTGATGTGTAGATCAAAAACCCTCAACTAATTTAAAGTTTGATGTGAAGAATTTGAGGAATTTAGGGGGTTTTTATAGGAAAGTGCAGCTGTGGTTTGAAGAGAGAAAAGAGGGGTTTTTATGTTTGAAGAGTTTTTGTAAATACCAACCCAATTTTAAGTCTCCGTCGAGACCGTATCAGTAGCTTGTAGAGCGTATCGATACGTTTTTTCCCTAATTTTTAATTAAACTTTAATACCGTATCGATACGCATGACCATATTGATATAATTTGACCTGTATCACTTCCCTTGACTAACCCATATCGATACGCGTGACCGTATCAATACGATTTGATATGTATCATTTCCCTTGATGAATCCGTATCGATACGCTTGTAGCCGTATCGATACGCCTTTACCAGATAAGGCATTTTTGACAGTTTTTAAGTTCAAAAATCTAACTTTAAACGTCCCTAAATGCATGTGAAAGACATATGAACAAGTTTTAATGGCTAAACTTAATGCATACTCCCCTAGAAACATGCATAGAAGCAAAAAGAGGCAAATTAATACAAACATGAATATCAACCAATTTCAAGCAAGTTTTTGACGATTTGGGACCTAAAAGGGTCAAGAAAGGCTAGTTAAACCTAACTCTCTCCTAAGGGTCCAAAAACGCTCTTTGTCTAAAGGTTTGATAAATATATCCGCTAATTGGTTAAAGGTATCAACATATTCTAGAACAACATCATTTTTTTAACACATGGTCTCTAATGAAATGATGTCTAATTTCTATATGTTTGGTTCTAGAGTGTTGGATGAGATTATTAGTGAGACAAATGACATGAGTGTTGTCACACCTAAGGGGTATTGGTTCTACATGAAAACCATAATCTAAGAGTTATTGCTTCATCCAAAGGACTTGAGCAAAACAACTCCCTAAGGATATGTACTCCGCTTCGGTGGTAGATAAGGCTACGCTATTTTGTTTCTTAGAGAATCAAGATACGAGCATACTACCTAAGAATTGACATGCCCCGAAGGTACTTTTCCTATCTATCTTGCATCCCCCATAATCCGCATCCGAATAAGCATGGAGGCTAAAGGAAAAATCCTTAGGATACCAAAGGCCTAAGTTAGGTGTGTCTCTAAGGTATCTAAAAATTCTCTTAATGACAACTGAGTGTGATTCTCTAGGACTAGCTTGAAACCTAGCATACAAGCAAACACTAAACATGATATATGGTCTACTTGCGGTAAGGTAAAGCAAAGAACCTTTCATGGATCTATAAAGTGTTGAGTTGATCAAACAATTGCAAATGGCCAAGAGGGGGTGAATTGGCAATTAAATTTTTTTTGAAGAGAATGTTGGAAAATAAAAATGACACAAGGGGTTATAGTGGTTCAAGTTCAACAACCGAACTCTACATCCACTACCTTAGCTCCCACTAAGGATTTTCTAAAACAATTCACTACTTGAATTCGTCCCCTTTTCTTGGATGAGGAGGAAACCTTACAATATCGATTAAGCTTTTCAACCCCAAGCTTAATCCACTCAAATACAAAGAAGATTTTGGTAAACTCAAATATTTCCTCTCAAAGGATGATTGTCTACCCACTTAAAATTACAGCAACCCAAAACTCTCAATACAATATGACAAATTGAAATACAAAGAGTTGGGTATAAGAATATAGCTTTGAATAGCTCTAGGGTTTGGATTTTTGCTTTGATGATGCTTGAATGTGTATTGTAATTCTTCCTGGTGAAATGAAGCTTGTATTTATACCCTTGAATCAGTTTCTAGCCGTTTGGATCATTTGAATCATTGAAGGAGCCGTTGGGAACATTTTTCCAGCTATTAAGCCAGCTCCCCAGTATAGTGTATCGATACACGACAAGGCAGTATCGATACGCTCATTTAAATAACAACTAGCCGTTGTGCCTGAAAATGCTGTATCGATACACGACAAGGCAGTATCGATACGCTCATTTAAATAACAACTAGCCGTTGTGCCTGAAAATAGAGTGTATCGATACGGTGGGCGTATCGATACGGTCCAAACTCTCTGTAAATCCCATTTTATTTGTTGCATCAAAGCGTATCGATACGGTTACCAAGCGTATCGATACTGTGCAACGGTCAAAATGGTTTTTCAAAAATTATGCTTAGTGTATCGATACGGTTATGAAGCGTATCGGTACGGTTGCCCAGATGAACACTGTATCGATACGTATGAAAGGCGTATCGATACGCTATGTCCACAAAAAATTACAGTGAGTTTCAAGTGTATCGATACTCTGAGTGTATCGATACGCATGGGCAATTTTGCATATTTTGTTTCTGAAAAACGTGAAAAAGGTTTGAGAAACTTAATGTTTTGAGATCCAATCTTCAAACATTATTTTGTAAAAACATTTTGTTAATTTTTGAAACTTGAAAGAGTTCTTAAAAATTTATTTGTTTTGCAAATTGGTCCTTAACTTTTTATGTTATATCAAAATCAATTTTAGTTTTACAATCTCCCCCTTTTTGATATAACAAAACCATAAATAAATTTTTAAGTTTTTGAAAACTTTGAAAAAGCTTTTCTCCCCCTTACTTTAAGATAAATGTTTCAAAAACAAAATTGTTTCTCCCCCTTTCTTGAAGATAGACTTTTTCTTAAAATTTGACCTTGACTTTCAAAAACTTTCAATGATCCTTCTCCCCCTTTTTGTTAGATCAAAAATGAAACACAAGGATAAGGCAAGCATAATATTTCAAGCATAGGAATATAAGAATAAACTTAAAGCTTCAAATTCATAAACAAAGCAAGCATAGTAAGCATCCAAACACTTGAAATCCTAAAACATAGAAAATAGGCATAAATCAAGTTCTAATAAAAATGCAATGAAATCCTAAATGTCCTAATATGAGATGCATTATCTACGCGTCTCCACCATCATCATGGTCATCCTCATCATCTTCTTCCTCGTCTTCATCTTCTCGAGGAGGTTGGTTCCTTCGATTTTGGTTGATCCAAGCACCATGGAAAGCGGTAAGAGAAAGATCCATAGAGTCTTGGCGAGCACTCAAGGTATCCATTTTCTTGTCCATGCCTTGGAGTCGTTCTTTCATGGATGTAAACCGATTATCTATAGCGGTGAAGCGACCATCCATAGCATTGAACTTCTCATTGAGGAAGGTCATGAGATTTGCCATGGAGGAGGAATCATGACTAGCACGGTGAGAGCTTGAGGATGGGCGAGAGGCATCGACCGGGGCAGCGGGAGGATCAGCTTGAGGGTTGCGAACCCATTCATTACCGACAAAAGAGAAACCAGAGCGTGAAAGGGAATGCTCATCAATGGGTTGGCCAAGGGGTTCGGGAGAGTCATGTGTGCAGTCAATACCAAGGGAATGGAATAGACAACTTAAAGCCGTAGAATAGAAAAAGGATTGGACATGTTTTGTGTGACGTTTTTGAACCAAAAAGACAAGATCCGCAAACATGATTTGACACAGATTTGGGCGTTTACCTTCCCTAAAACATGTAAGCCAAAAATCATCCATTTGACGAATGGTTGAATATCTACCACCCGATGGACGAAGAAACCAAGAAATAATAAGATGAAGGATACGATCATGTGCATCTAAAACTTTTGCGGGACCTAAGTAACCCGAACCGAAAGAGTGTTCATCGTCAATCCCAACATCTTCAAAACCAAAAACAGTGCACAAAACCTTTTGATCAATTCGAATAGGTTTTCCCATAACCGATGATTCAATGGCAATGACATGCTCATTGGCTTCATCATTAACACAATAGGCATTTGAAAAGAAGACAATGACAAGATTTCTATAAAGGATTGGAGGAATATTTAAAAAGGTTAAGAATTTCCATTGCCTAATCAAGGGTAGATATTTAAATTTGAAACGAGCAGAGTTTAAAAAAGGAATTGACACAACCCGTTCTTCCCTAAGACTCATATCCATACAAAGTTTATAATGTTCTCTAGCTAAGGCGGTGGGAAAACTAATTTGGATAATGTGAGGAAGGTTTGGAATAGGATTACCCTCAACATTCTCATTAGGATCGGAAGCGGTGCGACTTCTCTTATTTCCCTTTTTAGGTGCCATAACCCTGAAAATACATCAAAAACGATTCGAATATGTATGCAATTAACATCCAATTTAATCCAATAGATTCTAATAATTCAAGGTATTTTGTTTAAAAAGAATTTTTAAAATTAAAGAATATTTACAACAAATCATAGTTTAAAAAAAATAAACAAAAAATTTATCGAATATAAAATATATTCGAATAATTTTTTTTTTAAAAAAAATTTAAGAACAACATTATACCCATGATAGTTTAAACATAATGTATACAAAAATCAATTGAAATAACAATTAAAACATTGACGAAATTTCAAAAGAAAGAGTAAAAAAAATTTTACCTTGATTTCTTAGAATGGATGAAAGAGGAGGTGTTAGTGCACAAGAATTGATGCCCAAGGATAGCCTTGATGTATAGAGTAAAATCCCTCAAGAAATTTTGAAGTTTTGTGGTAAAAATTGAAGGATTGAGAGGGTTTTTATAGAGGTTTTCGGTTAGGGTTTTGAGAGAAAAAGAGGGGTTTTATAAAATTTTAGGTTTTGATTTAAAAGGGCCTAAATAGGCTCACCGTCCACACAGTATCGATACGCTATACACGCGTATCGATACACATTAACCTAATATTATTCTTGTCGTTATCTATGTATCGATACAGTTCACCGTATCGATACGCATTGGCTTTGACTTTTTCCCTTGACTCTTACAGTATCGATACACTATGATGTATCGATACGTATTCATCTGCAAAATTCCCAGATTGAATGCCGTATCGATACGCTAATATGCAGTATCGATACACCCTTGCCTGTTTCTGCAATTTTGGTAGTTTTAAGTGCAAAAATTCAATTTGAAACGCCCCTAAATGCATGTATATGAACAAGTTTTAATGATTAAACATAATATGTACTCCCCCTAGCAACATGCATAGAAGCAAAAAGAACAAAATTAACATAAGCATGAATCACAAACAATTTCAAGCAAATTTTGTCATTTTTGGGACCAAAAGGTATCAAGAAAGACTAGTTAAACCTAACTCTCTTCTAAGAGTCCAAAAGCGCTCTTTATCTAAAGGTTTAGTAAATATATCCGCTAATTGGTTCAAGGTGTCAACAAATTCTATAACAACATCATTTTTCGAAACATGATCTCTAATAAAATGATGTCTAATTTCTATGTGTTTTGTTCTAGAGTGTTGAATGGGATTCTTAGTGAGACAAATGGCACTAGTGTTGTCACACCTAAGGGGTATGGTTTCCATTTTAACACCATAGTCCAAAAGTTGTTGCTTCATCCAAAGGACTTGAGCACAACAACTCCCTAAGGATATATACTCCGCTTCGGTGGTAGATAAGGCTACGCTATTTTGTTTCTTAGAGAACCAAGATACGAGCATACTACCTAAGAATTGGCATGTACCGGAAGTACTTTTCCTATCTATCTTACATCCCCCATAATCCGCATCCGAAAATGCATGAAGGCTAAAGGTTGAATCCTTAGGATACCAGAGACCTAAAGTCGGTGTGTCTATTAGGTATCTAAAAATTCTCTTAATGGCAACAAGGTGTGATTCTCTAGGACTAGCTTGAAACCTAGCACACAAGCAAACACTAAACATAATATCCGGTCTACTTGCGGTAAGGTAAAGCAAAGAACCTATCATAGATCTATAAAGCTTAGAATCAACACATTTACCTCCTTCATCTTTGTCAAGCTTTATGGAAGAACTCATAGGTGTGGCTTGAGGTTTTGCATTCTCTAAGCCAAACTTCTTGAGCATATCACTTACGTATTTAGCTTGATTTATGAAGGTGCCATCATTCATTTGTTTGATTTGGAGTCCCAAAAAGAATGAGAGTTCCCCCATCATGCTCATCTCGAACTCACCTTGCATTAACTTAGAAAAATCCTTACAATAACACACATTAGTAGATCCAAAAATGATATCATCAACATAAATTTGAACTACTAAGATGTCATTGTTATATCTTTTTATGAAGAGTGTTGTATCCACCTTTCCTTTTTCAAAACCCTTTTTAATTAAGAAAGTTGAAAGTCTCTCATACCAAGCTCTTGGAGCTTGTTTTAAACCATAGAGAGCTTTTGTAAGTTTAAACACATGGTTTGGAAATTTTGAATCCTCAAAACCTGGTGGTTGTTCAACATATACCTCTTCATTTATAAAACCATTTAAAAAGGCACTTTTCACATCCATTTGAAAAAGCTTGAAATCATGATAACATGCAAATGCAAGTAACATTCTAATAGCTTCCATTCTTGCTACGGGTGCATAAGTCTCATCAAAATCAATTCCCTCTTCTTGTGTATAGCCTTGAGCAACAAGCCTAGCCTTGTTTCTCACTATATTTCCACTTTCATCTAATTTATTCCTAAAAACCCATTTTGTACCTATAGTAGATTGATTATTAGGCCTTTCAACTAATGTCCAAACTTTACTTCTCTCAAATTGGTTTAATTCCTCTTGCATGGCCAAAATCCAAAAATCATCTTTTAAAGCTTCTTTAATGTTTTTAGGCTCAATGCATGAAAGAAATGCAACATGATTCATTAATTTGAGAGAGGATCTAGTAGTTACCCCCTTGGATGGATCACCCAAGATTTCACCATCTTTGACATAGTTTAACTCCCTTGGGTAAGATACCTCTTTTTCTTCACGGGCTAAGTCTTTTAAGCCTTCAAGAGGTGTTTCTTGTGATTCTTCTTCCTTAGTTGGAATCTTATCCTCTTTTGATGTTTGTCCTCCATCAATAGTATCAATGATTCCTACATCATCATCATCACAAGATTCCTTTCTCGAAAGGAGGTTATCATCGAAAACAACATGTATCGATTCTTCAACAACTAGAGTTCTTTTATTAAATACACGATAGGCTTTAGAGTTTAAAGAATACCCTAAGAAAATAGCTTCATCACTTTTAGCATCAAATTTACCTAGGTTTTCTTTACCATTATTTAAAACAAAACACTTGCAACCAAAAGGGTGAAAATAGCTAATGTTAGGCTTCTTAGATTTTAAAATCTCATAAGATGTTTTCTTTAAAATTGGCCTAATCATTACTCGATTTATAATATAGCAAGCGGTATTTGTGGCTTCCGCCCAAAAATATTTAGGTAAATTATTTTCGCAAAGCATGGTTCTAGCCATTTCTTCTAAAGTTCGATTTTTCCTCTCAACTACCCCATTTTGTTGAGGAGTGCGAGGTGCGGAAAAATTGTGGCTAATCCCATTTTCATTTAAAAATTCATCAAAACCCAAATTTTGAAATTCAGTTCCATGATCACTTCTAATATGAGAAATTTTAAGTTCAAGATCATTTTGAGTTATTTTAGAAAATGTGATGAATTTTTCTAAAGCCTCATCCTTTGTACTTAAGAATAGAACCCAAGTATATCTAGAATAGTCATCTACAAGTACAAATGCATATGATTTTCCACCCAAGCTCATTGTTCTAATTGGCCCAAAAAGATCCATATGAATCAATTGTAAACATCTACTAGTAGAGACATCATTTATGGATTTAAAAGAACTTCTATGTTGTTTACCCTTTGAACATGCATCACAATTTTTATCATTTGAAAATTTAAGTTTGGGTAAACCTCTAACTAGATTAAGGGAATTTAATTTTTCTAAGACACTCATGCTTGCATGTCCTAACTTTCTATGCCATAGCCATGAGTCATGTTCATCATGTGCAACTAAGCATGCATGGGATGAATGGATGTCATCTAAATGCACCATGTAAATATTGCCTATTCTATGTCCTATGAGCATTATTTGATTTGTTTTAATGTTTACAATTTTACAACCACTTTTATCAAATAAAACATTAAAACCTTTATTACATAATTGACTAATGCTCAACAAGTTATGTTTAAGACCGTTGACATACAAAACATCTTTAATGTAGATAGAAGAGTGATTACCAATAGAGCCTATTCCTTCAATGAGTCCTTTCGAGTTGTCACCGAAGGTTACTACTCCACCACTCTTAGGCGTTATTTCCACAAATCTACTCTTGTCACCGGTCATGTGTCTTGAGCATCCACTATCAAGGTACCAAGAATTTTTGCTTGAAGCTTTAGCCTTGAAGCAATGCTCCCCCTACAAACAAAGAATTTAGGTCTTGGTTTTTGGTACCCAAATCATTTTGGGTCCATAAGTGTTAGCCTTTAACAATTTGGTTCCCTTGGGAATCCAAGAAGCAATAGCATTTAAGTCATTAGAAATAATAAGTTCTTTAGGAACCCAAACATTTCTAGTTTTATGACTTTTAGTTTGCTTATAAAAATTTCTTTGTTTAGGTATAAAATATTTTCTTTTTGTATATTGGGGTTTAAAATGATTTTCTTTCTCAAAATTCTTTTTCCCAATATCAAAAGATGTTTTAAGATTATCCACTTCCTTTGAGTGATAATCTTGAAAATCGGAAAGAAGTTTTTCAAGTTCAAGATTTTTAGTTTTAAGATCATTTGAAAGATTAACTAAAAACAAAACTTTCTTTTCCAATTCGGAGTTATTTTTTAAAAATGTCTCATTTTGAATTTTTAAATCAGAAATTATTTTCTTATTTTTCAAAATGGACTCCTTGTATTTTTCTACTAACTCATCATACACTTCTTGTAGTTCATCATAAGCATCTTGAAGTTCCTCAATAGAAAAATCTAAATTGGATGAATTAGAGGTTACCTTTGATTCATCATCGATGGCCATGAGACATAGGTTGGCCACTTCTTCCTCTTCCTCGGAAGACTCATCATCACTCCAAGTTGCAATTTGTGCTTTGAGCTTGTTCTTCCTCCCAAAGCTTTTCTTTTTCAATTGAGGACACTCGGAACGAATGTGACCCGGTTTCTTGCATTCATAGCAAGTAATTTGGTCTATCTCTTCTTCCTTGCTTTTACTCTTGAAGTCTCCCTTTCTAATGAATTTTCTTCCACGATTTGACTTCATAAATCGAGTAAAGCGTTTGGCCAACATAGCCATTTCTTCATCTTCATCCTCACTAGAATCGCTTTCTTGTTGTGAAGCTTTTAGTGCGATTCCAACTTTCTTCTTTTTAATTTCCTTCTTCTCCATTATTTTCTTTTCTTGTTCTCTTCCCTTTCTCATAATCTCGTGCGTGAGTAGAGATCCAACAAGAGCATCTAGTTTGAGAGTTTTCAAATCTCTTGCTTCAATAATGGCCGTTCTCTTGCTATCCCATGATTCCGGAAGAGAGTATAGCAACTTTCTCACTAGCTTGTCTTCGGGAACGATTTCACCGAAACCCTTCAAACCGTTGACAATGACCGAGAATCGATCAAACATTTGAGAAACACTTTCATCGGGATCCATCTTGAAGTTCTCATAGTTTAGATTGAGTAGTCCAATCTTTGTCTCCTTGACATCGCTAGTCCCTTCATATGTTGTCTCGAGAGTGTCCCAAACCTCCTTGGCATTTTCGATTGAAGACACCTTAGAGTAGATATCCGGACCAAGTGCACAAAATATTACATGAAGAGCTTTGTCATTCACTTGCATCCTTCTTCTTTCATCATCGGTCATTTCGGCTTTGATTTTTGGGACAAGCCTTTCTCCATCTCTTCTCATGGGAATGTATGGACCTTCTTCAACTACATCCCACACCATATAGTCGGTAGACTTGATGAATAGCTTCATCTTATTCTTCCAATAAGGATAGTTATCCCCATTGAAGAATGGTGGCTTGGTGGTGGATTGAGACTCATAGTTGGAGGTGGATGCCATTGCTTGACTTGTTGTTGATCAAACTTTCAACTTTCCAAGGATCGAATCAAGAGGGTTGTAATCCTTCCAATGAGTGTAGCTCTGATGCCAATTGTTGAGTTGATCAAACAATTGCAAATGGCCAAGAGGGGGGTGAATTGGCAATTAAATTTTTTTTGAAGAGAATGTTGGAAAATAAAAATGACACAAGGGGTTATAGTGGTTCAAGTTCAACAACCGAACTCTACATCCACTACCTTAGCTCCCACTAAGGATTTTCCAAAACAATTCACTACTTGAATTCGTCCCCTTTTCTTAGATGAGGAGGAAACCTTACAATATCGATTAAGCTTTTCAACCCCAAGCTTAATCCACTCAAATACAAAGAAGATTTTGGTAAACTCAAATATTTCCTCTCAAAGGATGATTGTCTACCCACTTAAAATTACAACAACCCAAAACTCTCAATACAATATGACAAATTGAAATACAAAGAGTTGGGTATAAGAATATAGCTTTGAATAGCTCTAGGGTTTGGATTTTTGCTTTGATGATGCTTGAATGTGTATTGTAATTCTTCCTGGTGAAATGAAGCTTGTATTTATACCCTTGAATCAATTTCTAGCCGTTTGGATCATTTGAATCATTGAAGGAGCCGTTGGGAACATTTTTCCAGCTATTAAGCCAGCTCCCCAGCATAGTGTATCGATACACGACAAGGCAGTATCGATACGCTCATTTAAATAACAACTAGCCGTTGTGCCTGAAAACGCTGTATCGATACACGACAAGGTAGTATCGATACGCTCATTTAAATAACAACTAGCCGTTGTGCCTGAAAACAGAGTGTATCGATACGGTGGGCGTATCGATACGGTCCAAACTCTCTGTAAATCCCATTTTATTTGTTGCACCAAAGCGTATCGATACGGTTACCAAGCGTATCGATACTGTGCAACGGTCAAAATGGTTTTTCAAAAATTATGCTTAGTGTATCGATACGGTTATGAAGCGTATCGGTACGGTTGCCTAGATGAACACTGTATCGATACGTATGAAAGGCGTATCGATACGCTATGTCCATAAAGAATTACAGTGAGTTTCAAGTGTATCGATACTCTGAGTGTATCGATACGCATGGGCAATTTTGCATATTTTGTTTCTGAAAAACGTGAAAAAGGTTTGAGAAACTTAATGTTTTGAGATCCAATCTTCAAACATTATTTTGTAAAAACATTTTGTTAATTTTTGAAACTTGAAAGAGTTCTTAAAAATTTATTTGTTTTGCAAATTGGTCCTTAACTTTTTATGTTATATCAAAATCAATTTTAGTTTTACATAAAGCTTAGAATCAACACACTTACCTCTTTCATCTTTGTCAAGCTTTATGGAAGAGCTCATAGGTGTGGCTTGATGCTTTACATTCTCCAAGCCAAACTTTTTGAGCATATCATTCACATACTTAGCTTGATTTATGAAGGTGCCATCCTTCCTTTGTTTGATTTGGAGCCCCAAAAAGAATAAGAGTTCCCCTATCATGCTCATCTCGAACTCACCTTGCATTAGCTTAGAAAATTCTTTGCAATAACATTCATTAGTAAAACCAAAAATGATATCATCAACATAAATTTGTACTACTAAGATGTCATTACTATATATTTTTATGAAAAGTGTAGTGTCCACCTTACCTTTTTCAATCAAAAAGTTTGAAAGTCTTTCATACCAAGCTCTAGGAGCTTGTTTTAAACCATAAAGGGCTTTGGTTAGTTTAAAAACATGAATTGAAAATTTTGAATCCTCAAAACCCGATGGTTGTTCAACATACACTTCTTCATTTATAAAACCATTTAGAAAAACACTTTTTACATCCATTTGAAAAAGCTTGAAATCATGGTAACATGCAAATGCTAGAAGCATCCTATTAGCTTCCATCCTAGCTACGGGTGCATATGTTTCATCAAAATCAATTCCCTCTTCTTGAGTGTAACCTTGAGCAACAAGCCTAACATTGTTTTTCACTATGTTACCACTCTCATCTAGTTTATTCCTAAAGACCCATTTAGTTCTTATAGTAGATTGATTACTAGACCTTTTAACTAATGTTCATACTTTACTTCTCTCAAATTGATTTAATTCTTCTTGCATAGCCAAAATCCAAAAGTTAACTTTTAATGCTTCTTTGATATTTTTAGGCTCAATGCATGAAAAAAATACAACATGGTTCATTAATTTGAGAGAGGATCTAGTAGTTACCCCCTTGGATGGATCACTCAAGATTTCACCACCTTTGACATAGTTGAACTCCCTTGGGTAAGATACCTCCTTTTCCTCAAGAGCCAAGTCCTTTAAGGCTTCAAGAGGTGGATCTTGTGCATCTTCTTGTTTGGTTGGAATCTCATCCACCTTTGACGTTTGTCCTCCATCAATGGCTTCAAGGATTCCTACATCATCATCATCACAAGAATCCTTCCTCGGAAGGAGGTTATCATCGAAAACGACATGTATAGACTCTTCTACTACTAAACCCCTTTTACTAAATACACGATAGGCTTTAGAGTTTAAAGAATACCCCAAGAAAATAACTTCATCACTTTTAGCATCAAATTTACCTAAGTTGTCTTTTCCATTGTTTAAAACAAAACACTTGCAACCAAATGGATGAAAATAGCTAATGTTAGACTCCTTAGATTTTAAAATCTCATATGATGTTTTCTTTAAAATTGGCCTAATCAGTACTGGATTTATAATGTAGCAAGCGATATTTGTGGCTTCCGCCCAAAAATATTTAGGTAAATTATTTTCACAAAGCATGGTTTTAGCTATTTCTTCTAAAGTTTGATTTTTCCTCTCAACTACCGCATTTTGTTGAGGAGTGCGAGGTGCGGAAAAATTGTGGCTAATCCCATTTTCATTTGAAAACTCTTCAAAACCTAGATTTTGAAACTCAGTTCCATGATCACTTCTAATATGAGAGATTTTAAGCTCAAGTTCATTTTGAGTTATTTTAGAAAATGTGATGAATTTTTCTAAAGCCTCATCTTTTGTACTTACGTATAGAACCCAAGTAAACCTAGAATAGTCATCAACAAGTACAAAAGCATACGATTTACCACCCAAGCTCACAGTCCTAATAGGCCCAAAAAGATCCATATGAATCAATTGTAAATATGTACTAGTAGAGACATCATTAATGGATTTAAATGAGGTTCTATGTTGTTTATCCTTAGAGCATGCATCACATATTTTATCATTAGAAAACTTAAGTTTAGGTAAACCTCTAACTAGATTAAGGGAAATTAACTTTTCTAAAACACTCATGCTAGCATGTCCTAATTTTCTATGTCAAATCCATGAGTCATGTTCATCATGTGCAACTAAACATGTATGAGATTTTTGAATGTCATCTAAATGCACCATGTAAATATTGCCTATTCTATGCCCTATGAGCATCAATTGATTTGTTTTAATGTTCACTATTTTGCAACCATTTTTATCAAATAGAACATTAAAACCTTTATCACATAATTGACTAATACTCAACAAATTATGTTTAAGATCGTTGACATATAAGACATTTTCAATGGAAATAGAAGAGTGATTTCCAATGGAGCCAATTCCTTCAATGTGGCCTTTGGAGTTGTCACCGAAAGTTACTACTCCTCCAGTTTTTGGCTTTAATTCCATGAATCAACTCTTGTCTCCGGTCATGTGTCTTGAGCATCCACTATCAAGGTACCACGAGTTTTGACATGAAGCTTTGGCCTTGTAGCAATGCTCCCCTACAAACAAAGAAATTAGGCTTTGGTTTTTGGTACCCAAATCATTTTGGGTCCATGTGTGTTAGCCCTCAAAACCTTGGTTCCCTTAGGTATCCGAGAAGCAATAACATTCATATTATTAGAAATAATGAGTTCCTTAGAAACCCAAACACTCCGAATTCTTTGACTTTTAGATTACTTAGAAAAATTTCTTTGTTTAGGAGAATTGTTTCTCCCAATAGTAATAGAAGTTTTAAGATTATCCACCTCATTTGTATTATAATCTTGAAAATTGGAAAGAAGTTTTTCAAGATCAAGATTTTTCTTCTTAAGATCATTTGAAAGATTTACTAAGTATAAAACCTTCTTTTCCAATCCCGAGTTAGATTTTGAAAGATATTCATTTTGAATTTTTAAATCGGAAATATTTTTCTTGTTTCTCAAAATTGACTCCTTATATTTTTCAACTAACTCATCATAGACCTCTTGCAACTCATCATATGCTTCTTGAAGTTCATCATAGGTAAAATCAAAATTAGATGAGTTAAGGTTTACCTTTGGATCATCATCAATGGCCATGAGACAAAGGTTAGCCACTTCCTCCTCCTCCTCAAATGACTCCTCGTCACTCCACGTTGCTACTTGAGCTTTGAGCTTGTTCTTCTTCCCAAAACTCTTCCTCTTCAATTGAAGACACTCGGAATAGACGTGGCCGGATTTTTTGCTCTCATAGCAAATGATTTGATCCTTCTCCTCTTCTTTACTCTTGCTCTTGAAGTCCCCTTTTCTATTGAACTTTCTTTCTCGGTTGGACTTCATGAAGCGAGTGAACCGTTTGGCCAACATAGCCATCTCCTCATCTTCATCTTCACTAGAATCGCTTTCATGATATGAAGCTTTAAGAGCGATTCCAATCTTCTTCTTCTCAACCTTCTTCTCTTCCATTTTCTTTTCTTTTTCTCTTCCCTTCTTCATGATCTCATGGGTGAGTAGAGATCCAACAAGAGCATCTAGCTTGAGAGTCTTCAAAACTCGAGCTTCAATAATGGTCGTTCTTTTACTATCCTATGATTCCGGAAGAGAATACAACAACTTCCACACTAGCTTGTCATCGAGGATGATCTAGCCGAAGCCCTTCAATCCATTTACGATGACCGAGAATCGATCAAACATCTTGGAAACACTCTCATCGAAATCCATTTTGACGTTTTCGTAGCTTAGATTGAGTAGCCCGATTTTTGTTTCCTTAACGTTGCTAGTTCCCTCATATGTTGTCTCGAGGGTGTCCCAAACTTCCTTGGCATTCTCGATCGAGGACACCTTGGAGTAGATATCCGGTCTAAGAGCACAAAAGATGACATGTAGAGCTTTATCGTTGACTTGCATTCTTCATCTATCATCTTCGATCATTTCGGCTTTGACCTTTGGGACAAGTCTTCCTTCACTGTCTCTCTTCATCGGTATGTATGACCCTTATTTAACTACATCTCACACCATGTAGTTGTAAAGTGTCCATAAGTTCTATATTTCATGCATATTCCATCTCATGTTATTGTTGTTTTTGAGTACATTCTAGGCATAATTAGGTTCATGCATTGCATTTTACAGTATTCTTTACTCTGCCATACTTTGTATTGATTTTCTGTTATTTGGTAAAGAAAAGGTACTGTTTTAGTTTTGTTTTAGTTTCAGGTACTAGAGGTTGTCAGAAGGAGAGAGAAGTTGAGGACATGATACCGAGGCATCAATCTAAGGAGATGTACTGATGTAGTTCCAGAAAAAGACAATAGCTGCCGAGTAGCTGCTGCCGCTAGGGGTGTTCATTTTCGGATACCAGATCCGATCCGATCCGAAAATTCAGATATCCGAAAAATTCGGATCACCTAAATAGCGATCCGTATCCGATCCGAAAAAATCGGATATCCGAAAATTCGAATATCCGAATTTTCGGATCGGATACTCGGATATCCGAATATCTGAAATTTATGAATTTATTTGATTATTTTTTAATTTAATGGTTCTATTCATGAAAATTTTAGGTTTTCGAATATAAAAATTAATAAATTATTGAATATAACAACCTTTGTATCCATGGAAATTTCAATTTTTCATATATAACAAGTAAAAACATCGAATATAACAAGATTTATACCTATAAAAAATTTGAATTTTTGGATATCCGATCCGAATGTAAAACCACTATCCGTATCCGATCGAAAATTTTTGGATATCCGATCCGAATTATCCAAAAAATAAAAAACGGATTGGGTATCCGAAATTTCGGATCGGATCAATGGATAATCGGATCGAATTTTTTTGAACACCCCTAGCTGCTGCCCAAGACAGCAAACTGAGGAATTGGAGAACTGGAGTGCGATCTATAGAGCAGAAAATCCTGATCTTAACGATGTTGTCTACTCAATTTTTCGACGACTGTAGCGACAGGCAGAGCCGCCGAAGGAGGAATGTGAGATTACTTGCGTAGGAAGGCAACTTGATTAAGTCCACATTCAACTCATAGAAGTCAACATTTAAAGTTGCACTCAATGCAAAGACTACTTTGAAGACTTATACTCCAAGAAGGACTAGACCTAGCAAATGCCTATATATACCCATTATACTTTTACTTCAAAACAACTTAGGTTTTCCCTTAGGCATAGTTTAGGTTTTCTTGCCGCGATTATGTTCTAAAACTCTCTTTATGTTTGGGTTATGTTATAATTAGTGTGAGAACGATTGTTTAGGATTTTAAGTTTGTTTTTGCAATAAAGCTTCATGGTTTGCTTATTCCATGTTCTTCATAGTTTTCAATTAAGGCAAAAGATTAGTTGATTACTATCCATTTGTTCGGTATCGAGAGAGTCGAATTCACGAAAGGAGTAAGTACGATCTCATCTATAGACGATGTTGATCAATCCAACCTACACATAGGTTAGGGTTTAAGGCTGCTAAAAGAGGACAAATTAACTTTACTGTCTTTGCACGATTCACGACGCGACTGATATTATATGCAGTGGGCATCAACAACATTCCGACTTAGACATAAGCGGGATCACTTTCGAAGCGTTCTGCCGAGCCTTGTAGTTCTGCCGAGTTTGCCGTCGAGACACAAGTCCATTCCCATGCCGAGGTAGCGAGAGCGTCTCAACAGCCTAATTGCCATCCCCCGCCGAGGCAGCAGAGTCTTGCAGTGCAAAGCAACTTGTCCTATTCAACGCAGTTTCACACTAAGCATCAGTATAACCCTGCCCATTCTATCAATCTAATTTCTTCCATTTTATTTACTTGTGTTTTTATTTTATTTTCTTCTTAAACAAACCAACTTATTTGTGCATTTAATTTTCCTTTGTGTAAGAGTTACGATTCGAGTCAAGCTGTCCAATCCCTGTGGGAGATGATATCTTTTATACTATTACTTGATAGGAGTCTGCACTTGCGCTCATATTTAGAGAACACTAAAACACTCTAGAAATTTTTGGCGTCGTTGCTGGGGATTGGTAACAGCGAAATTCGTTTTTAATTTCTACACTTTTATTTTATTTGCTTTTAATTTTTAGTTTTTATCTTTATTCGAAAATTGATAATTTTACAGTTTCCTTTGCTAGTGCATGACCAGGGCAAACCCAAAAAGTGAAATCGTTTACATTGACGATATCGAACGAAGAGCAAGAGAACTCAAAAAAGAGATCAGAACAGCCCTATGGAAAACTAAAGAAGAGAGAAAAACAGAGGAAATCATGGGAGTAATAAACGACAACCCTGCCAACAATGCTCAGAACGACAGGGATGGGAAGCAAGACCCGCCGCCCAGAGAACATCAGCAAGTTCAACCTAGGCAGCCACATCAAAATCCGCCAAGGCAGCCACATTATGTTTGAACCACCACGTACTATTTAGAACATGACTTCAGAGGGTTCGAGCCTACATTGACAGAACCTGAGATTGAGGCGGATGACTTCGAGCTGAAGCCCATGATGTTCAACATGATCAACACATTGGGGGCAATTTGGAGAGACTGCCACAAAAGATGCTCGGCAGCACTTAATAGGATTCCTGGACATATGCAAAGCATTCAAAATACAAGGAGTCCACCAAGATGTGCTACGGTTGAGTTTATTCCCCTATTCACTAAGGGATAGGGCAAAGCAGTGGTTGAACAACCAGCCAGCATGGTCATTCAACACATGGAGAGAGCTGTGTAAGGATTTCCTGGATCGTTTCAGCCTATCCAATGTCACAGACATATTGAGAAACGAGATCACAGCCTTCCGACAAGGGGATGATGAGCCAATGTATGAAGCATGGGAGCGGTACCAACAAATTCTTAACAACTGCTCGCTCCATGGTTTTCCGGCTTTGACACAGGTGTCAATGTTTTACAACGGGGTGAACTACCCAACTCGAATGATGATTGATACCTCAGCCAACGGAATCATCCTTGACAGACCACCAGAGGAGGCTCTGCGAATCCTGAACCAAGCCGCCAAGAACAACTATAAGTACCCAACAGCCGCCGAGGCGGCGTTAGGTGGCCAACAGTTGTGAATGAACTGGAAGCCTCAGAGTTTTTCAATGCCCGCCTCGACAAGTTGACAAAGCTGGTCATGAACATGGTGAAACCCACTAGGAAAGTCTATGAGGCCAAGGCTGTAGAGCCATTATGTAATAAGTGTGGGGGCAACCATGATTCCTCTGAATGTACTGCATCTGCCAATTTCATGGGAGGATACGAGAGGAACAGCAGGCCCAACATGAATACATATAACCCTGGTTGGAAGAATCATCCAAACTTCTTCTGGAGCATTCCTAAAACTACTGCTAATCCACAACAACAGGGAGGCTACTAGCAAAACCAGTCCAGACTGCAAGCTCAGCAACCACAAAACAATAATTCACTAGAAGCAACTCTTCCAACTTTTATGTTTAAAACTAGTGAATTTATTGTTCGTACTAATAAATTCATTGATAAAACTATGTTGTTTATGGATAGGAAAAAGATGAGGATGAACAACTAGGAGGCTGCGATAAAGAACCTGGAGACCCAGTTTTTGCAGTTCACTACGATTTATAGCAGCAGGACAATGAGTGCAGCATCCAGCAGTACAAAGGCAGCAGCTAAGCCCACATATGAGCAGTGCAAAGCCATATCAACCAGGAGTGGGAAACAGTTGAATGAGCCCAGAGTGGAAAAGACAGAAGAGAAACAACCAGCACAAAAAGAACTACCTACCACAACAGCATCCACACCAGCCGCCCCGACAGCTGAGCCTGATAGAAGTCCTGAAGCAGATGATCCTCCACAGATAAAGTTCCCATGCAAAGAACGTATAGAGGACATCCACCTTCCAGCACCTTTCCCTCAGAGGCTTAAGCAACAGAAACAGGAGCACCAATTCAGGAAATTCTTAGATATTCTAAAGTAGGTGCACATAAATATCCCTATCATAGAAGCCATTCAGAACATGCCCAACTATGCCAAATACCTCAGGGACATTGTTTCTAAGAGGAAGAGAATTGGGGAGTTTGAAACAGTTGCTGTAATAGAAGAGTGCATGGCTATGTTGCACAACAAGTTGCCGCCCAAGCAAACAGATCCAGGCAACTTTGTTATACCATGCAGAATAGGCAGCAAGCATGAAACAAAAAGCTCTGTGCGACTTAGAAGCCATCATAAACTTGATGCCCAAGGCAGTCTTCGACAAAATAAGAATTGGGCAAGCCAAACCTACCTCCATTATGTTGAAACTTTCCGATCATTCCTTTGTACAACCGGAGGGCAAGATCAAAGACATTCTAGTTCGAGTGGGCAACCTTATTCTTCTAGCTGATTTCCTCATCTTAGACTGTGAGGCAGATGAAAACGCCCCCATTATCCTTGGGCGACCATTTTTTTCCACGGGCAGAACTCAAATAGATGTGGAACATATGGAGCTGACCATGAGGGTAGACAATCAGAGCATCAAGTTAAATGTGTTACAACCCCCAGAAAAGGAGAAGGAAGGATGCCCTGATGCTCAGGCCGCCAAAATCAGCATAGAGACAGGTCAAGGCAGCAGCTGCCACGGCAGACCAAAGGGCAGGCTAAAGGACCCAGTAGTACACCACCTTAATGAACCGGAGGACCCCCCAGGAGGGAAAGACAATAAGCACCACCTCAGGAAGTGGTTATGTTTGGGAGATGCACCCAAATGAACTCCCAACATAACTTAATTATTTTTTATCTTTATTTTCTTTATTTTTATTTTTATGTTTTAGGAATATGATTTAATTTATTGCAATTTATTTTTATTAGGATTAGATTTTAAACTAGTTAAATTTATTTTTTTTTCACTTTTTTATTTTTCAGAATTTATTTTTAGTATTTAATTATCTTTATTTTTATTTTAGCCTTTAGGAATAAAAGAGCTGGATCAATAAGAGGGCCCAACAAGGAACCCACCCACCATCCTGCCAAGACAGCCAAGGGCGGCCCAGCGCAGACAATGCATAACGGCTAGTTGCCCGCTAACGGCTAGCTGCCAATGGCTACAAAAATAACGGGCAGAAATCCTATAACGTGCGTGAAACAACTTGACCGTTAGACATTTAATGCCGCCCCGACATCTTTTGGCAGCCTCTATTTAAACCTCACTCATTCCATTCATTTACTTTACTTTCACCTCCTTGCTATTTTATTCTTGCATCCACTACTCTCTAGCTAATTGCCTTCTTTTTTAAGTTTCAGTTAAATTTCAGCCGTCTCACACATGGCTTCTACATCAGCACCCAAACCCACCTTCAAACGCTTTTGCTCCAAGGCAGATGAGAAGAGATACAAAGATCAGTTTTCCAAGCAAGCAATTTGGGAGGAGCAAGGTTTCCACTACACGAAGCAAACATGAGACCTTGGCTTAGAGCCCGCCTTGTTCGAGACCATCCACAGAAAGGGATGGGAAATATTCGCACGGCAACCGGAGATGGCCAACATCACCATGGTTAGAGAATTTTTTGCCCATCACCCCGCCCTAAGCTGTCGTTCGTCTACGTCCGAGGGAGCCTGTCAAACTGAACGCCGCCGTGATCAACAACTTCTACGACCTAGAAATGGACGACAACCCTCACGAGGAATGGAGGCAGTCACTGACGGCTGTCGACTACGACATAATCAAGGCTAAGCTGTGCAAGCCCAACACGCCGTGGTTAGTAGGAAAGCATGTCGACTCTGTACAACGCCGCCACCTGCTGCCCGAGCCTATGCTATGGATTACCTTCATCAAAAGGCGTATGCTGCCCACCTCCCACAACTCAACTGTCGACCAGCCGCGCCTTGCACTCATCCACAGCATCATGGTGAACCAGCCCAACAATGTTGGGGAGATTATATGTAAGGAGATCCATAATTACTTCCGCAAGACGAAGGGCATGCTATACTTCCTATCACTCATCACTGACCATTGTGCCAATTTCAACATCCCAACAGACCCCGAGGATGAGATGACAACCGCTAAGGAGGGGTGGACCAGGAAAGTTCGCCTGCAGATGATGCAGGCCCCGAAGACAGAGCCCATCACCCCTAACCAGCCCTCTGTAACTCATCATATTTTCCTTCTTAAGATCATTTGAAATATTTACTAAGTATAAAACCTTCTTAATATCATTTGAAAGATTTAATAAGTATAAAACCTTCTTTTCCAATTCCGAGTTAGATTTTGAAAGATATTCATTTTGAATTTTTAAATCAGAAATATTTTTATTGTTTCTCAAAATTGACTCCTTATATTTTTCAACTAACTCACCATAGACCTCTTGCAACTCATCATATTCTTCTTGAAGTTCATCATAGGTAAAATCAAAATTAGATGAGTTAAGGTTTACCTTTGGATCATCATCAATGGCCATGAGTCAAAGGTTAGCCACTTCCTCCTCCTCCTTGGATGGCTCCTCGTCACTCAACGTTGCTACTTGAGCTTTGAGCTTGTTCTTCTTCCCAAAACTCTTCCTCTTCAATTGAGGACACTCGAAACGGATGTGGCCGGATTTTTTGCACTCATAGCAAATGATTTGGTCCTTCTTCTCTTCTTTACACTTGCTCTTAAAGTTCCTTTTTCTATTGAACTTTCTTCCTCGGTTGGACTTCATGAAGCGAGTGAATCGTTTGGCCAACATGGCCATCTCCTCATCTTCATCTTCACTAGAATCACTTTCATGATATGAAGCTTTAAGAGCGATTCCAATCTTCTTCTTCTCAACCTTTTTCTCTTTCTCTTTCATTTTCTTTTCTTCTTCTCTTCCCTTCTTCGTGATCTCATGGGTGAGTAGAGATCCAAAAAGAGCATCTAGCTTGAGAGTCTTCAAATTTTGACCTTCAATAATGGTCGTTCTCTTGCTATCCCATGATTCTGAAAGAGAATACAACAACTTCCTCACTAGTTTGTCTTCGGGGATGATATGACCGAAGCCCTTCAATCCATTTACGATGACCGAGAATCGATCAAACATCTTGGAAACACTCTCATCAGGATCCATTTTGAAGTTTTCGTAGCTTAGATTGAGTAGCCTGATTTTTGTTTCCTTGACGTCTCTAGTTCCCACATATGATGTGTCGAGGGTGTCCAAAACTTCCTTGGCATTCTCGATCGAGGACACCTTGGAGTAGATATCTGGATCAAGAGCACAAAAGATGACATGTAGAGTTTTATCGTTGACTTGCATCCTCCATCTATCATCTTCGATCATTTTGGCTTTGACCTTTGGGACAAGTCTTCCTTCACCGTCTCTCTTCATCGGTATGTATGACCCTTCTTCAACTACATCCCACACCATGTAGTATTAAAGTGTCCATAAGTTCTATATTTCATGCACATTCCATCTCATATTATTGCTGTTTTGAGTACATTCTAGGCATAATTAGGTTCATGCATTGCATTTTACAGTATTTTTTACTCTACCATACTTTGTATTGATTTTCTGTTATTTGATAATGAAAAGGTACTGTTTTAATTTCGTTTTAGTTTGAGGTACTAGAGGCTGACAGAAGAAGAGAGGAGCTGAGGACATGATGCTAAGGCAGCAAACTAAGGAGATGTACTAATGCAGTTCCAGACAGAGACAGTAGCTGACGCCGCCCTACCTGCCACCCAAGACAACAAACTGAGGAATTGGAGAACTAGAGCAGAAAATCCTGATCTTAACGATGTTGTCCACTCAATTTTCCGACGAGTGTAGCGGCAGGCAGAGCCGCCGAAGGAGGAATGTGAGATTACTTGTGGAGCAAGGCAACGTGATTAAGTTCACATTCAACTCAAAGAAGTCATCATTTAAAATTGCATTCAATGCAAAAACTACTTTGAAGACTTCTACTCCAAGAAGGTCTAGACCTAGATAATGCCTATATATACCCATTGTACTTTTACTTCAAAACAACTTAGGTTTTCCCTTAGGCATTGTTTAGGTTTTTTTTGCCGCGATTATTTTCTAAAACTCTCTTTGGGTTTGGGTTATGTTGTAATTAGTGTGAGATCAGTTGTTTAGGATTTTAAATTTGTTTTTGCAATAAAGCTTCAAGGTTTGCTTATTTCATGTTCTTCACAGTTTTCAATTAAGGCGAAAGATTAGTTGATTACTATCCATTTGTTCGGTATCGAGAGAGTCGAACTCACGAAAGGAGTAAGTACGATCTCATCTATAGACGGTGTTGATTAATCCAGCCTAGACATAGGTTAGGGTTTAAGGCGGCTAAAAGAGGACTAATTAACTTTGTTGTCTTTGCACGATTCACGCTGCGACTAGTATTATCTGCAGTGGGCATCAACAACATTCTGACTTAGATATAAGCGGGATCACTTTCGAAGCGTTCTGCCGAGCCTTGTAGTTTTGCCGAGTTTGCCGCCGAGACACAAGTCCATTCTCTTGCCGAGGCAGAGAGAGCGTCTCAGTAGCCTAATTGCCATCCCATGCCTAGGCAGCAGAGTCTGGCAGCGCAAAGCAACTTGTTCTATTCAACGCAGTTTCACACTAAGCAGCAGCGTAACCCTGCCCATTCTATCAATATGATTTCTTCTCTTTTATTTACTTGTGTTTTTATTTTATTTTCTTCTTAAACAAACCAACTTATTTGTGCATTTAATTTTCCTTTGTGCAGGAGTTACGATTTGAGTCAAGCTTTCCAATCCCTGTGGGAGACGATATCTTTTATACTATTACTTGACCGGAGTGTGCACTTGCGCTCATATTTAGAGAACACCAAAACGCTCTACAGTAGTCGATAGATTTGATGAAGAGTCTCATCCTATTCTTCCAATATGGGTAGTTATCCCCATTGAAGAATGGTGGTTTGGTGGTAGATTGAGACTCGTAGAGGTTGGAGGTGGATATCATTGCTTGACTAGTTGTTGATCAAACTCTCCTAGAATCGACTCAAGAGTGTTGTAATCCTTCCAACGAGTGTAGCTCTGATACCAATTGTTGAGTTGATCACACAATTGCAAATAGCCAAGAGTGGGTGAATTGGCGATAAAAATTTGAAAGAATAAAAATTGTGACACAAAGCAATTAGAGTTGTTCAAGTTCTCCAATGAACTCTACATCCACTACCTTAGCTTCCACTAAGGATTTTCAACCAATTCACTACTTGAATTCTTCCCATTTTCTTGGATGAGGGGGAAACCATACAATTTGATTAAGCTTTCTACCCAAAGCTTAATCCACTAACTTTTACAAAGAAGAGTATTTGGTAAACTCTACAAATTCCTCTCAAAGGATAATGTTTACCAATTACAATTTCACACTCCCTAAACTCACAATAAGAGATTACAATGAAGAACAAAAAGAGTTGGGTACAAAGATTTGACTCTAAAGGTACAAAGTTTGGATTTGAGTGCTTTGATGTTTCTTGTAGGTTCAATAGTTGTTGTTGGTGCATTTGAGACTTGTTTTTACACCCTTGTATTGAATTCTAGCCGTTTGGGTGGTTGAGATCATCAATAGAGCCGTTGGGCTGCAATTTCTCGCAATAAATGCTGCTCAACAACCTACCGTATCGGTACGGCTCGGGGGCGTATCGGTACCTATCTCAAACAAGAAAGAGCCGTTGTGACTGAAAAACAATGCGTATCAATACGCTTTGAGGGCGTATCAGTACGATATTAAGGGGTGTATCGATACGATAAGCCGTATCGATACAGATTTTGCTCATTGGAATCTCAATTTTGGTTTTGATAAAAAGCGTATCGGTACGGTTCAACGTTCATTTAAAATTTGGGATACCAACTAACTGACAAACCAACGTTCAAAAATTAAATGAAAGGATTTTGCAAAGGTCAGCATATCGTATCAATACAGTGACATTTCGTATCAGTACGCTATAACAAAATAATGTTTTGATAAGAAACATGTATCAATACGGTTTTAATGCGTATCGATACGCCATATCTTAAAGTCTTGCCCATATGAATATCGTATCGATACAGGGTTATGCGTATCAATACGCCTGGGCGTTTTGTTGAAGTTAGGCTTGAAAATACATAAAAAGACTTAGTGAAATTTGAACCTTTGAGTATGTTTTGACTTAAAATATTGTTTGGTTCAAAATAGCTTGTCAAAAAGTGAGACTTTGAAAAGTACTTAAAAATTTATTGTTTTGCAATTTAGTCCATAAGTCTAAGTGTTATATCAAAATCAATTTTAGTTTCACAATAATTTTAATATCTTTGCAGATGGAGACATAAGTTGAGGAATTCGGGGGTGGTGCACAACACTGTCAGAGATATAAGACTAAAGATCCAAACAATAGGAAAAAAATCAGGTAACATAATATTATTTTTTTCTAAAGTAATATGTTATATTTGTTTGTGAGTGAATTAATATTAATATTTGTGTTTGACAGTTTATTTGGCAGCCGTATGCGAATGACACAATCAAGACTTACCTACCAGAAATTGTGCTTCAATGTTCATCATTCTGGGGGTGCAGTTGTGCCTTTGATCCATTTTTCTATTGTTGAGTTTCATTGTGCTGACAGAGTGTTGCGACAGTTCAACTTCCACCAACCCATTCTTAGAGCTCCACCTAAACGTATTCATATTGTTCATAGAGGTAGATTCAATGAGAATTAGAGTGTGAAACAAGCCGATTTCATTGAATTGTGGGAGGAAAGATGGATGCGATGGGCTGAAATTTTAAGTCCAATTCAAGCCAGCGATTTTGAATTTAATACAGAGTACTATTCGTGGTTTTTGGAAAATGAGAAATCGTTCATAGCATCTCTCGAAGATGCAAATAAATGGCTTGAAGATCCGCGGTGCTCAAGACACGTACACTTCCCATCCGAGTTTCGTCAGAGCTCTTAGGAACCAACAGACAAACCAAACTTGGAAAGATTTTCGGGTTGGCATTCTTCATGGTCGCAATCTGAATCCCCCCGATACATGTAAGTAATAATCCTTGGGAAGAACCAATACAACACAAGTATCCACCATATCAGTCCGTCTCGGAACAACCACCATTTGGAGAAAGCTCAATAGTTCATCAAACATTTGGATTTGGCAATGTTCCGGAACAATCACCGATTAATTTTCCAACTGGTGGTAGCTCATCTTCTCAATCGTCTTACAATGATGATGGAGGATACGTACCACAATTTCAGTATCCTCAATCATCTGTATATAGGGAAGGTATGGGTGTTGGTAGTATGACATCTCTGTTGTCGACTACCACCATTAGCAGCTCATCATTTCATCCGGAAGATATGTTTGGTACACCACCTCATATGCAAATAATGGATGATCAAATTTTCAATGATGAGCAGGCTCCTAATCGACCACAAAGAAAGGTTCAGCCCCCTGAGTGGTACGATCAAACATCATCTTTCCACTGGCAAGTATTACCGAGGAGGAGGCAAAAATAGGGTTTATTTATTTATTTGTAATATAATATTTGTTTCGGTTTTGAATATTTGTGCTCCTTGGGTATTTCATGTTATATGTATTTCTTTCGATTTTCATGTTATATGTAGTTCTTTCGATTTCATTTTGATATTTATGTTCTTTTTTAATTTCGGTATCCAAATTCAAATTCCAATTCTAATTCCAACTATAAGTTAAAAAATCAAGAATTTACATTAACACAAACAAAAAATAGGGTTAATTATGATTCTAATTCCAACTATAAATTAAAAAAATCAAGAATTTACATAGAACTAGAATATACTCTTTAACCAAAAAATGGTTGATGGCGTGTTCCTTTATTCAGACATTTGTTTTTTGTTAATATATTTGTTCGATATTTAAGTTAGTTCTTTAATTTTGGTATTCAAACTCCAAGTAAAAATGCAAACATGGACGAGAAAAAAAATTTATTTACATTACCATAAAATATACATTAAACACAACATTTAGGTTGATGGTCCGGCACGATAGTTGGAAAGATTGGATTTGTTCGGACACTTGTTTATTGAATGACCCGGTACCCTACAAATAGTATAATGTTTAACTTGAACTGCCCCCTCTCTATCATCCGGATCATCCATATTCGTATTAATACGAGCGGACGTCGGTCGACCCTTCAACTTTCTACGAAGCTCTAAATTTGGTCACCATTCTTCGTATATTGGCTTTACCGGCCAATAGTCTTGGTTTGAGATCGTGTTGAACTGAATTCTATATATATTTGCAATATTCTCCATTTATAACACTCATCCGCAAAACCGTAAGGGTCGAGACGAAAATGCAATCATGCGGCGTGTGCGTGAGAGCAAGGGTATCTAAATGCTTAGAATACACCACAATCACACCATCTCTAATGAAGGTTTATAGTGAACATTCGTTGCTCACCTCAGACTGTAGCTTCGATAGAAAATTCCCATCCATGTGGGTTGAATGATCTGACTCGCATAGAGGTGGCTTTGCCTTGAAGTTCGCTCATTCTATCCTGCAGGGTTTTAGACCAATATTGTTCGCTGTTTATTTGAGAGTTAACTTCCTGCCCTTTGTCGGACCATACTTTACCCAATCTGAATTAAGTCTCCCACACAATACTTGCAATTGGAAGATGATGTGTTCCTTTAAGCACCGAGTTTATAGTCTCTGCAAGGTTAGTTATCATATGACCATAACGTCAACCTTCATTATAGGCTTGTGACCATCTTTCCTTGGGGATGTCATTTGCAAAATTAAATACATTTACACCGTGTCACCTCAACCTTCTTATCCCCTCTTCAAATTTTGGTTGAACTAGTTCATACCTTATTTTAAAAAATAAGTTAAATAAATCAACATTATTAATTCAAAAAAATTAATTTTTTTTTATAAACAACAAATAACGACTTATCCGCGCCTAAAATTTCTTCCGGATCTGATTTTTTCCGAACCGTGTCTTCGCATTTGCCGCAATATGCCTTATACAATATGTTGGATATGCATGTGGGGGTTTCCATAAACTCCCACGTCTGTCAATTACTGATAAGAGTGCAGTACCTCTATCAGAAATCATGTAAATCCCGTCTTTTTTTACTACATGATTGCGTAGATGCTTCAAAAAGAATTCTCATCCATCCACGTCTTCCTTTTCAACTATGGAAAAGGCAATTGGAAATATATTATTGTCTCCATCTTGTGCAACATCCACGAGTAATATATGACCATACTTCCCATACAGCCAGGTACCATCCACTTGAATCATGCGTTTGCAGAATGGGAACCCTTTAATGCACGCATTGAACGCCCAAAATAACTTACTAAATATTCTTTTACCAAGAATTAATTCACCTTGTAAGTTGAACGCCAGTTTTGTTTCGTATTCTACTATGGTTCCCAGTATGAATAGTTGCATTGATCGTAAAAAAGCTGGTAGCTCATTATACGATTTATCTCAATCATCATATAGTTGTGCCATTGTCTTTTGCTTTGCCATCCATGCCTTGTAGTGTTGGAGTATGCCCAAAGACCAATCATATGATGATTGAATAGACATACTATTTTACTAGATTTATCAAGTAATGACATTGTCGTTATTATCATTTGGTATGTTTCTGTGCATCAAACTAACCATTGGATAATAATGTCCATACAATAATACGATTATTGTTAAATAGGATCCTTAGTCGAATATTATTACGGGTATGGACAATGATAATAAATAAAGACTAATATGTGGTTGATGACAAGCGTTGTCATTGACATAGAGATGTCAAAATCAACACATAAGTATTTGTTAGAGAACAACATACTGGATTGACCCGCTATGAGCATGTTTCTTGGGTAATTATGTGACAGTCACAACATTGTTCATGATAAATATATGTATAATCCTCAGACTTGAGATCAACATGATTTCAACATAAAGATTTACGTATTTTGACATAGTCAAACGTGTGTCGTAACTGACTACATTATAAAGACTGATGATTGGATACGTGATGACCTATGTAGTGAAATATGGTTGATCAAGAAAGGATTTGTCCCTCCTACATAATGGGAGAAATATCTTCGGCCACTTGATTGAGTGAGATTAGAAAATGCATGGCCATGCTCGAATATTGTGATATGAGATATCATAGAGATTCGTTTATCATAATCTACTCAAGACATCAAGAAACACTAGATGGACAACGCAAGTGTGACTAACCCATGACTTGTGTTCATCTAAAATATAAAGGACAAAAGGATGAAATACATAAAGGAAGTTTATTCAGGAATTAGGAAAGTCAAACCATGACTTCATGCAAATTAGGTAGCAATGATGTATTGCTAGATGCCACTCATTGTTTGTAAAATTAGAACAGTTCTAATTTTACTGCTAACGTTGCATGAACCTAAAAGGGTCACACCCTTCGAATGAAACGAACAAAAAAATTGGAAACCATACTCCCTATTTTAGGGAGGTTGCCGAAAATCCCCTATGGGATAGGGGAAATCGGCAACTCCCTTAAATGGGAATAATATTGGATAAATATTGTATTTATCAAATATTATTTAGAGTATGGAAAAATATTTAGAGACTTAAATATTATAAAATAAGATTTTAGAAATTTAAATATATATTTGAAATTTATATAATGTATATTTAATTCAATGTTTATGTAGAATTAGATTCCACATAATTAAAAATATATATTTAAATATATTTAAATCCAAGTAAAGATAGAATGAGATTCTATATAATAAAAAATATATATTTGGATTAAATATAATGTATATTTAAATTCATGTTTTATGTAGAATAAGTTTCTACATAATTAAATATATATATTTCATTTAATATTATTAAATATAATGTATATTTAATATAAACCAATTTCAAGTAGAATTAGATTCTATGAATTTTGGTTGAACTTTGATTTAATGTATTCAACTAGAATTAAGTCTCTGAATACTATTTAAAGGGACAAGGGCTAGCAACCAAATTATCCCTATTCCTCCTTGCAAATTTCGACATATCCCTGAGAATTTCCCTTTGGAATTTTCGACAAGTCCCAGATTTCTTCTGAGAAGCTGTTCGATATTTTTCTAGTGTTCTACTTGCCCCCTAGCATATCCCTGAAGATTCCCTTGCTCGATTGCAAGTCCCGGTTGAACTCCTGGTCGATTTCAGACTCCCTCAAGAATCCCTGGAGGGATTTCGACTTCTCCCTAGAAGGTGTTCAAACCTGTCGAAATTTATCCCTAAGTGTTAGGGAGGCGGAAACATTGCTCGTTTTGTTCGGGTGGACTCCGTAGAGGTCATTGTGAACATGTGACGATTCCGGTTTTACTTGACGTGGTTATTCCGACATACCGTCGGTTTTCCAATTTCCAGAGTTTTAAAAGGTAACTCTTCATCTTTTCACCCCGGATTCGTTCCTGTACATGGATCCTGGCTGGATTACGTCGGATTAATTTTTCCGCTGCGCCACAGGGCGTGCCGACGTGACCCAACATGTAGTAAGATGGAATATAACCAAGCTGAGTCCGGATAGATGCTACTAACACTACAATCGAAATTCTTGGTTCCTGTTCAACCAATGCCCTGGTGTAAGCACATATTAGATCAGATTTTATATTAATGTGGTCCTGTGATAAAGCCATATTGGTACATGTCTGCTGGTCAATGAACCGTGACACCTCCCACATATCAGTCCTCTTTCTGTATGAAATTCTTACCCACCAAGGACATTTGCTCTTCCAATGAAGACACCTTACACAATAGCTAATTTTATTGGACTCAACAACAGAAAATGACGTATGGCGTTTGATACAGTGCTCCTGAACTGCTAGTTTTGTGGCTTCTTTTGTTTCGAATTCATCTTTTAGTACCAATTCTCCAAAGTTTGAAGATGATGAAGAACCAAATACGCGAGCTTGATATTCCGAATCTTGCATTGTAGTATAATCCACTTCATACATACGGGCTGCTGGAGGTTCATAGGCTGGATAAATGGGTTTCGGTTACTAGGGCTCTGGTTCAACATAACCCCAAACTAGCTGCTTTTTTCCCAACCCAAGCTTAGCAATAGTCGTGTCCCAAACATCATCTTCAACATTGATACCATTACCCTGAGATGCATCTGTCATAATAGCCTCAACATCATCAGCATCGAGTAAGCGCACGTCATCAACTTCCGTAATAGACACAATATTTTCTTCATCCTCACTGAAATCTTCAAGCGATTCGCCCCAACGACCAACTGTGGGTTCGGTGTCACAATATATTGATGAACTCATTATCTGTAAATATTCAAACAAAAAACATAAGCGAAGATTAAAATTTGGTTTTCTTATTAAAATTTTAAAAATAATAAATGACAAACGAATTAAAATTCCAAAAATATAAAACTTACCGGATTCGACGAGAAATCGTTCGAATATATCTTCAATCACCGTCTTCAAATATATCTTCAAAAACTCTCACCTAAATTTTCAACTCAAACTCTCTTAATTTTTTCTCAACCCCTACACACTCATCTTCTCTATATCCTATATATATACACACATAATGTAATATTAAAAAAATTAATAAACCCTAAAACCATACCTGACTCACGTACCTGCATGCATGCATGTCAACAACACCTCGCCATGTGGAGGTGGCGAGGTTTGACTCCCTTTTTTGAGCCTGCCAATCCAGCCAACCATGCATGCCAAGCCTGCCAAGCCACGCGAACCAGCTGACAAGCTAGTCTCCTTGCACCTCGCTATTTGTACATGGCGAGGTCCGAGAACGCCATGTCCACATGGCGCGCCACTGTGAATTTTGGTCTATTTTGCCAAATAAACCTTAAACTACCCTATATTCCTAATTAAAATTTAAAGTTGGCCTATTCTGTCAATTATGCCTAATGCCAACATCCTTTTTTACTATTCATGGAGCTAAAGATCAAAGTTAGTTCCGATAGTTTAATTTTTTTTTCATATGTTCACTGTAATGGTGTTAGTATGAGAAATATAGATTTTTGGGTGTTAGTTTAATAAATTTAGAAAAAAAGGTGTTATTTTGGAGATTTCACCCCTTTACAGAATCCTCTTTAATAAGAAACCTATTTTAATTCTACCAATTATCGAAAAATACATCAAAGCAATATCACTGTAAATCATCATTCAAACATATAAGGGTTTCGATTGGTTTAGTTATTTACGCACAACCTAACTTGCAAACTGACTTCACATCCTCTTACACTAGCATTTCTGTCCCAAAAGAGCGAGAAGAAAAGTCCGGTAGTGCCCCGATGTCGCGGACTGTACGGCGTCGTTCAACGTCTTTTTATATTTCCTCAGGTACTCGGCTTTTATATACTGCATGTCGTATTCAGTTCGTGTCACGATTACCCTCATAAGCGTAAGGTCACAGTTCCCCTTCGTTGCCTTACGCAGTACCTAAATGGTTTCACAGAGGAATAAGATTTAAAAGCAGAATAATGCAGCCTGCATAGGAAACAAAAACATATATATATATATATATATATATATATATATATATGTATGTACCTTAGCAAAGTACTCTGATGGATTAACTGAGCATTTTAAAATTGTCAACAGACCATGCTGGAACTTCCCGTATGTTTTACTCTTCACTGCCTGGAAATTTTACAATTTGGTATAATAAATAAAGACAATAATTTGGCTGACTATTTAGCAAAATCTGGTAAATCGAAAAACCAATGTGTTTAAAGATTGGTGGTAGCTGTGTTAGTTTTCTATTGCTGGTTTCGTTTGTTCCGATTTTTTTGTACTTCTCTGGGCCTATAAGCAGAGAGAAAAAAACCTTTTCCAAGGAGCCTCCATACATGTCCTGATAAACAGTGCTGGTAGTTGCTAGATGTGCTCCACTTCTTTCACTAAATATGCGGATAAAAGTTTTCTCATCGGTTCCCCATCTCTTCTCTCCGGCTTCGTATAAGTCCTTTGCGTCCTTCACGGCCATCTCCATATCGACTTCGAAGCCTTCGTAACGGAGGGTGCCTACATATGCAAGCAAGAGCTGTGCAGAGTATATGTTAAATCACAACATCATATAGGCAGTGGCCTTAACTTTTCATCTTTATCCGGGAAATGTACCTTTTTATGATGACTGGAGGTATGTTTTCCGATGTCTTGTTCTAGCGAAACCCCAAACTTGAACTGGTAATGTTCTTTGATCAGCTGAATCTGGGACGGGGTGCGAGAACATATAACTTCGGTTGCAGCATCGAGATCGATTACGGCCGGTAATAGTCCCTTCCTTACGACTAATGCATCACGTCCTGCCGGATCATGCATCCACATCAACATAGCTGTCTGAAAAAAAAATTAAAGATGAGAATTGAATTAGTACATTTTCACATCAGCACACATGTAAAGACTAGTACCTCTAATCTTCCATGAAGCTCCGAAGTGAGTCGTTTCAGAAGGTCTTCGGAATACAGTTCTTTGTACTCGTGTTGGATTAAAGAACGCTGAGCCGCGTCTCGATGGGCAACGATATTGATCACTGCTTTAGCATCGCATCCCAGTCCTAGAATGAAAAGAAAAACATGAACAATATATGTTCATTTTATTTGTTTCCTTTAATTTGTAATTTCTGGAAATGCAAAATGTAGAAGAAAATGTCCATAATCATGAATTAAAAAGAAAGGGTACCCTTAAAAGCTCGGTGAAGCTGAACAGCGTCGGCTTTGGGGCAGATAGGAACCGGCGGGAGGCTTAAAGTCGACATTTGCTGTGGCCGTCGCTAAAACTGGAGAATCCAACACCAACAGAGTCAAATGTTTTTAAATCTGTGGTGTTTTGAAATTAAAAAAAAGTTGAATCTCCCAACTGCCGGCCACCAGTTCTCCATTTCTTTTCTTACCATTGTTTTCTTCACACCTGTTCGGTTACTAACATCATGCATTATTTCTGTTTTAAATCCAACCAAATATATCCAACTCTATAAGTAAATTTTACATAAATTTTTAAAATTGTTTTTCCAACACGTTTCTCCAATATTCATTGTTAAAAATGGTTTTTAGTTTTGATTGGCATATTATCAACTATGTAATGGATGTGCTCTTCAATTCTAATAAAGTGTTTAGAAGTCCTTTAGTTGTACATTTAAATATGTTTAAATTTATATTAATTTATTTTTTTAACAATAACATGAAATTAAATTTTATTCAGAAAGTAAGAGAATGTCGAAGAAATACAACACATCCAAATAATAAAAAGAATCTTAGAGATCAAGTTCTCCAAAAAAAACATTTGAAGAAAAAATTAAAACATATAACTAAAGGGTATGAAAAAAAAATTGAACTTTCCTTTAACTAAGTCATTCATCTTCTATATAAAAACCCAACAATCATAATGAATTTTTTTATGTCTTTTCAAACTAGACGTTTGTTAAAGGAAGAAAAAAATCACTTATTTTTTTAGGCCTTAGTTAATTTGTTGGGCCGTTATAACTGATTTACTCAATTAGATAACTGGGCTATATAATCAATTGTATTGGGTTAGTAACCCACATGATTTTTGTAATTTGTAATTCAGATCAGATTACTTTTAATAAAACTCTCGAAAATTCTCCTTTGACTCTCAAGTCAAAACCCCCAATTTCATTAGTTTACATGGTATCATTCGTTGTTTTTGTCGATCCTGAGTAATTTTTTGGTGGAAGCTGTTGCGTGTCAAAAGTCCTATCGCAATGTAGTGTAAGTGTACACGACGCAAGTAGTAAAGTGATACTTGGAGTATCGGATATCGTCTCCATAGGGACTGGAAATAGCTTTATCCTATAGTTGCTGCACGAGAAAAAGAAGAGTTTAAATTGTTTGGAAAGTAATATTGGAGAATACTGAATATAAAAGATAAAAGATTCAGGGTTAAGAGATAGGCCGGTATTGATTTGCTCGGTAGTGCTGGTGTTGTACTGAAGAGAAATTCCCGTTCTGTCGTCGTCCCTGTCGCGGTAGAAGTCTATTGTTGTCGCGGCAGCGATCACACAACTCTGCACTTCAAGCTTGGCAAGAATCCCTGCTATGACTTGTCCTATCCCTAGGTTCAAGTGCTGTTGATGAACACTTCTTGGATGATACCTACCGGCGTGAATCGAAGGGTGAACACCAATGTTGTTGAATTCTTCCTTATCCACTTAACCTCGTCCTATCCCTAGGTCCGAGATAGTTCAACCATAAACTGGAGAACCTGTACTTATTCCTTTCGTGTACTTAACTCTCCCGATATTAAGTAAATGGATAATCTTACAATGCTCTCCCGATACTCTTGCAAGATGTTGAAACCAGAATAAGCAAACTTGAAGTTTTATTTCATTGAGCAGAAAATTCCTAAAACAGTACAATCCTTGCAACTACTTTACAGAATCAACCCTTAGCCCTAGGGGAAGTTTAGAACATGATGAGAGGGGGAAAACGACAAGGGTTTTGGGGAAGACGACTAGAGATGAGACATCCTTCCCTAGGTCAAATTACATGCCTTTATATAGGCCTTGAGTTCAAGTTTTCTAATAAAGTAAGAATACAAGTTCAAACTAAAGTACAACTCTATTTAAGATTAAATCTTCTGAGTAAATGTCTTTAATTCGTCCTCTTTTCTTGCTTTGGGTTTCTTCCTTGAACTTTGGGCTTGGCCTTCATTCTGCTCCAGGGCTCAGAAAAATATAGGAGTGGTCCATGGTAGACCGGCTTGAATTCCTCTATCTGTCGAGCTCCACTTCACTTTTCCCTTTCACCAATGCTGTCGTCATGGCTGCCACGGCAGTGGCCACGACAGCATCTTGTTTCTCGACTCCAGTCCTATGTTCTAGCTCTGCTCCTTCGCTGTCCTGAGTCTGCCACAATAGATACCTGCAAAAGTAGCCAAAATCAGTAGCAACTGTGCTATTTTATCTAATTGTGATGTATATGCAAAACTTTACCTAAATGCAATGAATTATGCTTGAATGCAGCAGAAATATGGGTTAAATAAGAGGTAAAATATAGAACTTTTACACACTCAACAGAAGCGTCGTCATTCCTTGCTCCACAACGCAGCCGCTCCTTGCATCGCAGCCATTTTCTGTTCAAATGCTTGCCGTCGGTGATGAGTTGCTTGAGAACCGTGTTGATTCTCTGTTAATGGATGATGGAATCTCAACTTAAGCTTTTGCAAACAAACAGATCAGTGTCAAGCTCAACAACGATAATTTTTTCTTATGGCGGCAACAGTTCAAGCTTCTGGTTCTTGGCCTTGGATTGGAACACTTTCTTGATGAGGATACTCCCTTGCCGGTGAAGTTGACTACTAATTTTGGTGGTGAGCGCACGATAAATCCTGTGTATCTCAAATTTTTTAAGCACGACAGCTCTCTCGCCTCATGGTTATTGTCTACTATCAATCATCGCCTTCTTCCTCACTTTGTTAGTTTTTAAACCTCTGCTGCGATATGGAGTGCAGTGTGTCGGCGTTACTCTAAGCTCACAACCACCAGGCTCATGCATTTGCACTGTCGTTTGCGCTCCCTCAAGAAAGGTACTCTCTCTATGACGAATTATACTTCTCAAATCAAAGAAATCTACGATTTACTTGCGATTTGTGAAAATCCTATTTTGAAAATTGACCAAGTGGCCACAGTCCTCAACAGATTACCGTCTGAATTTGAACCTACGGTGGCGATTATTATGGCCAGTAAGAAGCCTTACACCTTTGATGATGTTGTTTCTCTACTTGTTGATGTTAAGGTTCATCTCAATGATCCTCTCCGCCTCCATGTTGGGATCAACAATACCATCAATATGCCTTCTGAGAATACTGAATAAAAAGCTCAAGATGAACAATGATGGTCCCAATCTAGTAGCACTTACCGAGGTGGTTATCGTGCTTATTCTGGTGGGAGATTCAAAGGAAGGTCCAAACCACAGTGTCAGATCTGTGGTAAATTTGGCCATCTAGCTGACATGTGTTGGTTTTGGTTCAAGCCTATTGTGAAGGGCGGACAGCTGAAAAACACTAAGACTTAAGCTCATTCTTGTTGCTGTAATCATGATACATTTCCATAGCATTCCTACACTCCTTATATTACTGAGACTAACACTGCTAATGTGCCTGTTGAGTATGCTCAGGTTAATGCTCTCCATGCCTCTATTGGTTCTACTTCAGCTATGTGATTCCCGGACTCAGGAGCTACACACCATGTGACCAATGGTCAGGCCCATCTTCACACTGGCCAAAAATATACTGGACATGGTAAGGTTCATATAGGTGATGGCACTTCCCTTTCAATTTCTAGTGTAGGACAACACACTATAGGTTCATTGCCTAAACCTTTAATTCGTGATCAGCTATTGCATGTTCCTTAGATTACAAAAAAAATATTATCTGTGTCCAAGTTTTCTGCTGGTAATGATGTCTTCTTTGAGTTTCACTCAACATGTTGTTATGTGAAGGGTGAAAGCACATGTTCAGTACTGTTAAAAGGTTCCCATGATCAAGATCTCTATCAATTTCAGTTTCCAGCATCAAGATGTGTGTCAGATTCAGTTTCAGTGCTTGCTTGTTGTAGAGCATTTTAGTGTTGTTGCGTGTAAAAGTGTCTATCGCAATATAGTGCAAGTATACACGACGCAAGTAGTAAAGTGATACGGAAGTATCGGATATCGTCTCCACAGGGACTGGGCTAATAGCTTCACCTTGGAATACTGCAAGAAAGTAAAGAGAATAGTTTAAGATGTTTGTCACGAAAATAATAAAGAATACTGGAAAATAGGATTAAAATAATCAAGATAGAGAGAATGGGCTGGTATTGAATTGCTCAGTAGTGCAGGTATTTCTAAGTCTAGGAAAATCTGCTCTATCGATGTCCCCGTCGCGGTAGCACCCGTCACGGCGGCATTCTGTTGTTTGTCGCGGCAGCAATCACACAACTCTATACTTCAAGTTTGGCAAGAATCCCTGCTATGCCTTGGCCTATCCCTAGGTCCAAGTCTGTCGATGAACATGTCTTTGATGATACCTCCCGGCGTGAATCGAAGGATGAACACCGATGTTGTTGAATTCTTCTTTAGCCACTTAACCTCGTCCCATCCCTAGGTCTGAGATAGTTCAACTATAAACTAGAGAACTCGCACTTATTCCTTTCGTATACTTAACTCTCCCAATATTAAGTAAATAGATAACCTCACAATGCTCTCCCGATGCTCTTGCAAGATGTTAATAACTAGAATAAGAGAACTTGAAGTTTATTTTATTGAACAAAGAAAATCCTAAAACAAAAGCAACCCTTGCAACTACTTTACAAATCAACCCGTGGCCCTAAGGGGAATTTAGAACATGTTGAGAAGGGGAAAATGGCTAGGGTTTGGGAAGAAGGCTAGAGATAGGTGATGTCCTCTCCTAGGTCGAATTACATGCCTTTATATAGGCCTTGGGTTCAAGTTTTCTAATATGGCAAGAATACAACTTTAAATTAAAGTACAACTCTAATAAAGACTAAATCTTCAAATCAGCAGTCTTTAATTCGTCCTTGCTTCTTGCTTGGGATTTCTTCCTTGAACTTTGGGCTTGGTCTTCATTCTGATATAGGCTCGGAAAAATATAAGTGTACTCCACGACAGACGGGCTTAATTTTCTCTTTCTGTCGAGGCCCAATTTGCTTCTTCTCCTCAAATCTGCTGTCGTCCTTAGCTGTCACGGCGGCAACCATGGCAGCATCGTCCTCCTCGACTGTTCATCCAGTTCCAGCTTTTCTGCATCACTGCCCAACTCCCGCTTCTCCATCTGCTATGACAGCAACCTGCAAAAGCAACCAATTTCAGTAGAAACTGTGCCATTTAATATATTTGTGATGTAAAACTAAAATCTAACCTAAATACAATGAATTATGCTTGAATGCAGCAGAAATATGGGTTAAATAGGGGGTAAAATATAGAACTTTTACACACTCAACACACCCCCAAACTCAAGTTTTTGCTTGCCCTCAAGCAATTCAAACCTAACAAAGAAAAATAAAATTTTTATTTGGCTTAAAACAATGAACTTTCCCTTACCTACCACTTCATTCCCTATTGCAAGCAACACCTTGTCGGATAATTCAAAATTAATTCGGAACCATGCTATAATTCTCGTGTAGTGTGTGCATGCTTTGTGAACAATTATATGCCTAGACTTACTTAGCTTACTAGAATAGCTGAAACTTCTAACTTGAATTTTTATGCCAAAGTTCATCTTTTGGAGGAAATTTTTAGGTTCCTTTAGTTCGTACTCGATTCTATTTTTCAAGCTTTAAGTTTGACTAGAGCTGGTTTCGGGCACCTCTAGCTAACTTCCTAGAGCCGGTTTCGGGCACCTCTAGGGCTAATGAGACTATTTTTCTTAACTTCTTTCCTAGAGCCAGTGTTAGGCACCTCTAGGGGCTATTCAAGTACTAAGCTTTTCCCTATTCTAGTTTACCAGTAAAGTTCTAGACAGTATAAGAGTCACAACTGGTGTTTAAGTTTCAGAACTATAGCAAGGCTCTAAACTGTTCCTAAAACTATCCTAAAAGTGCTGCCACGACAGAGGCTGTCACGACAGGTAAGTTCAGTTCAAAAGACTTAAGCCAAAAAAATTTCATCCTCAATTTTTTTAGACCAAAAATAACTAACTAAGTAAAAGACACAAATTTAAAACTAAATAAGACTCCATTAATGGAGGGATGCCACCCCCAAACTCAAGGGTTGCATTGCCCTCAATGCAAATGACAAAATAAAAGAAAAGCAAAGTACATCACAAAATATATAAAGGCAGACAACAAAATAAGGTAAGGAACTTAAATTTTAAGCGTTGTCGTCACTGCTGCTGCTGACTCAGATCTGTCGGCGGGCCTTCTTAACTGGCTGGCGGCTGGGGGAGGCTGATGTGTTCTTGGTTTTGGCATCCCTTGGAGGTTGAATTCCGGTAGGAGAGATGTGAGGTGGTTTCTCCACTACCTGAACATCAGAGCTGCTGCTGCTCTCATCGCCGCTGCCGCTGATGCTGCCGCTATCCTTCTTATTCTTATATGCCATCGTCTTCTGCCGTTTGACCGGTGTGAACTCCTTGGCTAGATTCCTCTTAAAAGAGGGTTCGTTGTCACTTTCCTCCCAAACAGAAGAAGAAGAAAAACCGGCGATGGATGCATCGAGTTCTTCTGAGGTCATCCTTCTCTTCGTTCCACGGGCAGAGGTTTCAGCTGCACGGTTGCTGCCTGCAGCTGTCGTGGCAGGGGTAGGTGTGGATTCTGCAGACGGTGTCTTGGGTGTGGCAGCAGGTGTAGGGGTATGGGCAGGGGTGGTAGCAGTAAAATAGTGGGAAGGAAAAGTAGGAAAGACAACATCAGGGAAATTTAAAGAAGTTTGGATGAATTGTACCGTAGCTGTGGTGAAATCCCTGATGAAACTCATAAGACCTAGCTGTCGTTCCTCCATCTTCTGTATGGCAGCGAGAATCTGGGAGGAGGTATCAGCTGGAGCTGCTACTGCTGTGGGCTGCCTAGCTTCCGTGGCAGCAGGTTCAGTGTATGTCGCTTCTGTCGTCTCTGCTGCTGTGGCAGTGGGGTCGAAAGATGACAGCGGGGTGGCAGCATTCAATTCCATCAAGCTGAGTATGTTTTTTCGGTCCATCCCTTCCCTTGGACTCTTAGATCGGTGACAGCTTCAGGTACACCATGGCCGCGGCAAAGGGCTGTGATGAGGTAGGGAAGGTAGAGTGGTCCCGTCGACCGGTGTGCACACTCCAGAATACTTTCCCGGATGTAGCTGCCCACATTAATAGGCCTCTCATGCAAAATCGAATGGATAAGGGCTAACCTGGGCTGGTTGACAGTGGTATTGTGCGAGGTTGGCATGATTCGCTTTTTGATGAAAGCGTTCCACAGTTTGGCCACCGGCAGGAGTTGAGTTCTCTTTACCGTCCTCGGGTTCTTCAGATTTGTGTTCCACTGAGTCCCTTCCTCTGTGAGCTCTGCCATGACAACATCGTAGGCAGCAGGGTCTAAGCTGTTTAGAAATTGTTTGTGACCATCCTCGTTGCTGCCCACGTAAAATCCGTAGAGCGTTTTGATGTATTCTGGCTCGAAGGGCACCTCTCGCCCTCTCACGATGACTGCTGTTGCGGTTCTGCTGTTGATGGCAGCATAGAAATCACGAACCAAAGAGACGTTCATCTCCTCTGGTTGTTCTGCAAAGATCTGCCATTGTAGGGTCCTGATTTTTCTAGCAATGAATGGCTGCAGGCCAAAATTCCCCTCCTTGGAAGTGTAGATAAATCCCTTTTCCTCCCACATATCTCGTATCTAGAAAGATCGTGGGGTTGCTGCTGTCGGGGTGGAGCCTGAGGCAGCACTCCTGTGGGTGTTTCTGGAAGACATGGTTGCAAGGGTTGTAAGAAGAAAAATGAAAGCAAGTAAATATTACGAGAGAAAACAAGTAAGAAGAGTAGAAGTGAGTGAAAAATGAAAAATGAAACGGGGTTTATATAGGGAAGAGTTTGCTGCCCATTGGAGCTGTAACGGCAGGCGCGAATAACGGGGCCAGCTTCTACGCAGTTTCTGATGTGTCTGTCACGCGTTTCTGTTACGTGTTTGCGTGTCTGTCGCGACAGCGTGTCGACAGCCTGTATTTTCCACGTCTGTCGCGGCAGCTGTAATGGCAGCGATCAAATGTTGGGCTTTTTGGGCTAATGGAAAATGGTGGGCTGGATTCACTTCTCTTCTTTTCCTTGTCTCTTTTATTTCCTGAAAATAATAAAATTAAAAACTTTAATTCCTAAAAATAAAATAACTCTAATTACCTAATAAATATATAAATAATAAAAGTAATAAAAATAAAATTAGGTTAAATTAGGGATGCCGGGAGGGGCATCTCCTAAGGTAACCACTTCCTGCATTCTTGGGGCTTCAGCCTCCTGATAATGCTTCAATCGTTGTCCGTTGACTTTGAATTGGTGCCCGTGTTTTAGAGATCTGATCGTGATGGCACCATGGGGAAAAACCTGGACCACTTGGAATGGGCCAGACCATCTAGATTTCAGCTTCCCTGGGAAGAGTTTCAACCTAGAGTTAAAAAGCAACACAAGCTGCCCTGGGCAGAACTGTCGTGGCAGCAACTTTTTGTCATGCCACTTCTTGGTTTTGTCCTTGTAGATTCTTGCGTTGTCATAGGCCATTGTCCGAATTTCTTCAATTTCGTTAAGATCAAGTAGCCTTTTCTGCCCTGCCTTTTCCAAGTCCATATTAACTGCCTTGATGGCCCAATATGCTTTGTGCTCTATCTCGATAGGTAAATGACACGTTTTTCCGTAAATCAGCCGATAAGGAGACATTCCCAATGGAGTTTTGAATGCTGTCCTGTAAGCCCATAACGCATCATTGAGGTGTAGAGACCAATCTTTCCTAGTTGGCTTAACCATCTTTTCGAGAATGTTCTTAACCTCCCTGTTGGATATTTCAGCTTGTCCATTGGTCTGAGGGTGGTATGCTGTTGCAATCCGATGCTTGACACCATACTTTTTCAAGGCAGCAGCTATAACCCTATTGTCAAAATGCCTCCCTTCATCACTGATGATCGCCTTAGGGATGCCGAATCTGGAAAAAATGTTTTTGTGTAAAAACCTTTGAACCGTTTTGGCATCATTCTTTTGAGTGGCGACAGCTTCAACCCACTTGGACACATAATCTACTACCAGGAGGATGTATAAGTTCCCACATGAAGATGGGAATGGTCCCATAAAATCGATCCCCCATACGTCGAAGATCTCGACTTCAAGAATGTTCTGCAGTGGCATCTCGTGCCTCCTTGAGATGTTTCCCATCCGTTGACACTTGTCACAGTTCTCATAGAATATTTGAGCATCCTTGTATAGTGACGGCCAATAGAATCCTGACTGCAAAACCTTGGCAGCAGTTTTGTTGCCTCCCAAGTGTCCTCCATACTGTGAAGCATGACAGTGATGAAGTATATCTTCCTGTTCATCCTGTGGTACGCATCTCCTTATAACCTGATCTGCACAAATTTTGAAAAGAAGAGGTTCGTCCCAATAATAATGCTTAACACCATTTTGGAACCTCTTCCTAGCTTGATAATTAAGGTCAGGAGGAATTATTCTGCTAATTAAAAAATTAACGAAATCTGCGTACCAGGGGAGTTCAGAAAACTTACCTGCCGCCATGGCTGTCGCGGCAGTGATTGTGGCAGCAAACAACTGCTCATCAGGGAAGGTCTCCAATATGTTTGTCTCATATGCCGGTAGACTCTTTCCCTTCTCCAACCTTGACAAGTGATCTGCCACTTGATTCTCTGTCCCCTTTTTGTCCTTGATTTCAAGGTTGAATTCTTGCAGTAGCAGAATCCAACGTATCAGTCGAGGCTTTGCATCCTTCTTCGTGAACATATACTTCAATGCAGAGTGGTCTGTATGGACTATGACCTTCGTTCCAAGTATATAAGAACGGAACTTGTCAATGGAGAATACCACAACTAATAGTTCCTTCTCTGTGGTGGTGTAGTTCACTTGGGCGTCATTCAGTGTTTTGCTGGCATAGTATATGGCATGAAAAAGCTTTTCTTTCCTCTACCCAAGTGCTGCCCCGACAGCATAGTCACTAGCATCACACATGATCTCAAACGGCAGTGTCCAATCTGGTGGCTGTACTATTGGGGCTGTTACCAGCTTTTCTTTCAGAACCTTGAATGCCTCAGTACATTCAGTGTTAAAGTCGAAGGGTCGGTTCTGCTCCAGAAGATGGCATAGGGGCTTGGTGATTTTTGAAAAATTCGCAATAAACCTCCGATAAAAACCAGCATGTCCTAAGAAACTTCTGATTCCCTTGACTGTGGTGGGTGGTGGCAGCTTTTCGATAACTTCGATCTTAGCTCTGTCGACTTCTATGCCACGACAGCTAATCTTATGGCCAAGAACTATCCCTTCATCCACCATGAAGTGACACTTTTCCCAGTTTAATACTAGGTTTGCTTTTTCACATCTCTCGAGCACTTTCTGTAGGTTGCCTAGGCAGCTCTCAAAATTGTCTCCAAAGACTGAAAAATCATCCATAAAGATCTCTAGGAAATCCTCCACCATATCGGAGAATATTGCCATCATGCACCTTTGAAAGGTGGCTGGTGCATTACAAAGTCCAAATGGCATCCTCCGAAAAGCATATGTACCGTATGGGCATGTGAATGTCTTATTTTCTTGATCTTCCGGTGCGATGGCTATTTGATTGTAACCTGAGTAACCATCAAGAAAACAATAGTAAGGTTTACCCGCTAGTCTATCAAGCATTTGATCAATAAAGGGTAAAGGAAAGTGGTCCTTTCGGGTAGCTTTGTTAAGCTTCCGATAGTCTATACAAACCCTCCAACCAGTCACAGTCCTGGTTGGGATTAGCTCATTGTCTTCATTGGTTACCACGGTTATTTCTCCTTTCTTGGGAATGCACTGCACCGGGCTTACCCACTTGCTGTCCGAGATGGCATAGATTATTCCTGCATCTAGCCACTTTATTATCTCTTTACGCACCACCTCTCGCATAGCATCATTCAGTCTTCTCTGTGCATCAATGGTCAGCTTATGATCATCCTCTAGGAGGATTTTATGCATGCATAGTGCCGGACTGATGCCTTGGATATTAGCTATCGTCCATCCAATCGCCTTTTTGTGCTGCTGCAGCATCCCTATTAGCTGCTGTTCCTGTTCCTGCATCAACTTGGAAGAGATGATTACGGGCAACGTATCATTTAAACCAAGGAAAACATATTTTAACTGCCCTGGAAAGGGTTTAAGATCTAGAACAGGGGGCTCAACAATTGATGGCTTTTGAATTATATGGTTATCCGAGGTATAATTTAAGGGCTCAAACAACTTACCTGGACGTTTGCCTATCCAGTTTACCTCCTCTTGATCTTCAGTATCAGATTCTGAGGAACTGCTGTCGCCGGTGCTATCGTGACAGTCTTCTAAATGGCTGCCGAGGCAGTGGCCAATTTTGATGTCGTGGCAGCCCGACCTGATGCAGGGTTGGTCAAAGGTAATTGCAGTGATGTCCTTGCACTCTTCTTCTGCATCAGCATGTTTCAATGCTTGGAGAACGTTCAACTTGATCTCTTGATCGTTCACTCTCATAATGAGTTCTCCTCTTTCCACATCAATTAATGATCTTCCTGTGGCTAAGAAGGGTCGCCCCAGGATGATTGGTGCGTTCTCATCTGCTTCACAATCTAAGATAAGAAAGTCAGCAGGAAAAATAAACTTATCCACTCTTACCAGAATATCTTCAATTTTTCCTTCTGGGTGAACGTAAGAGCGGTCTGCCAGCTGCAGTACTACTGTTGTGGGCCGAGCTCTTCCAATACCTAATTTCTGAAAAACAGATTTGGGCATTAAATTTATACTAGCACCAAGATCACAAAGTGCCTTACCCACAAATTTGTCTCCGATTACGCATGATATGATGAAGCTCCCAGGATCCTTCTTCTTCTGGGGTGGATACTTGTGCAAAATACTCATGCATCCATGTGTCATATTTACCGTTTCAAATTCCCCAAGTTTGGACTTCTTTGACATGGCCTCCTTGAGAGATTTGGCATAACCGGGTATTTCCCTAATGACATCTAACAGCGGAATGTTGATATGAACCTGCTTAAAAATATCATAAATTTTCTTAAGCTGTGATTCATGTTTAAATTTCTGTAATCATTGAGGAAAAGGAGGTGGGGGACGATAATCAACAATACGTCATTCCCACTGCATACGGATCTGAGGAGGTTTGGGTTCATCATCTTTCTCCTCTGTCCCTTCTGCTATCGTGACAGGCTCATCGGCAGCAGGTTGTTTGTTACCTGTCGGGGCAGCTTCCTCGGCAGGTGTCTCCAGGGCTGGTTTCTTAACTGTTTCAGCTTCCTTCTCTGGCCCTGGTAATTTCTTCCCACTTCTAGTATTGATGGCTTTACACTGCTCATGTGTGGGCTGTCTAGCATTTTTATTATTGCTAAGAAATCCGCCATTCTGCCTTGGTTTAACATGCTGGGAAATCTGACCCATTTGTGTCTCCAATGATTTTAGAGTAGCTTCATGATTGGTCATCCACATCTCTGTTTTGTCCATGAAAGTTTCTGTCTTCTTGACAAAGTGATTCATGTTCTCAATATAGGTTTCTGTTTGAGACATAAATGTAGCCAGAGTCTGTTCCAGTATACTATTTGAGGCAGTTGGTGGCTGTTGCTGCTGCTGCTGCGGTTGCTGCCGAGTCAGCAATCTAGGTCCTCCCTGGTTCTGATTATTCTGTGCTTGAGGATTCAGAGCATTATTAGGATTGCTCCAAGAAAACTTGGGATCCTTTCTCCAGTTGGGATTATAGTTGTTGGAATTATAATTCTGCTTATTGTAGTTTCCAACATACTTTCCCTCTTCTAACTGTATTGGACATTCTTCCGAACTGTGATTTCCTTCACAAATTTCACATACCCCTTCAGTAGCGTATACAGGTTGTGAATCTTCGTTCAAGAGCTTTTTCATTGCCTTAGTGAGATATGCCACCTGTGATTTCATTGTGCTGTCGGCCTCATAATCCTTTACAGCTAAAACCCGTTTACCCCCTCTTCTTGCTGTCGGAAACTGCTCCTCATTCTTCGCCAGATTTTTCAATACTGCCATTGCCTCATCTGGGTCTTTGTCCAGCAGTAATTCGTTTGCTGCCGAATCAATTCTAATGCGAGTTTGTAAATTGGCAGCATTATAGAATTTTGTTACCTGGTTCCAAACGGGGAATCCATGCATTGGGCAGTTCCGTAGATGAGTGGTAAATCTGTCCCAGGCCTCGTGCATTGGCTCGTCTTCTTCCTGTTGAAAAGTAGCAATTTCGTTACGTAATCGCTCAGATAAGTGTGAAGGATTAAAACGAGATAAGAATTCACGAGTTAAATCTGCCCAAGTTCTAATTGAACCCGGCGTAAGTTTATTCCACCAAGTCTTTGCCCTGTCCCTCAATGAATGAGGAAATAACCGAAGCCTCGGTATCTCTGGATTAACTCCTGGTAGTCTAAACGAACCACAGATCTCCTGGAACGTTTTCAGATGCTCTCTAGCATCCTCAGTAGCAGCACCACTAAATTGGTCAGCGTTGTTGATCATGCTGAACATAACAGGTTTCAGCTCGAAGTTGTCAAGATCTACATCCGGTAGCGTGGTTTCTAGTTTTACATGGTCATTCAGCATGTAGTCTCGGCATGACCGGCGTGCGGCAGCGATAGGAGGATCGGCAGCTTGGCCGTTCACTCCATCTCTGACAGGATTGTTATTATCCTGGAGATTCCCTTGGTTGTCCCTTCTTTCTTCACGTCTTTCATTCTCCATTGCTCTGAGTTGTTCCTCTAGGTATTTGTTCCTTTCAACGAGGTAACAGACTCTTTTCTTGAGATTGAACGTTCGTTCAGGTTCAGGATCTAACTGGTATTCTGGTTCTTTCCCCCGTTGAGATCTGCGCATACGAAAACAAAAAGACCTTGTGAAAGGTATAGGTTGGACAATCCAAGTAAAATAGAAAAATAAAACAAATGCAGTAAAAGGTAGGGTAAAGTTATGTTGCCAGTCCCCGGAAACGGCGCCAAAAACTTGTTGCGTGTAAAAGTGTTTATCGCAATGTAGTGAAAGTGTACACGACGCAAGTAGTAAAGTGATACAGAAGTATCGAATATCGTCTCCACAAGGACTGTGCTAATAGCTTCACCTTGGAATACTGCATGAAAGTAAAGAGAATAGTTTAAGATGTTTGTCACGAAAATAATAAAGAATATTGGAAAATAGGATTAAAATAATCAAGATAGAGAGAATGGGCTGGTATTGAATTGCTCAGTAGTGCAGGTATTGCTAAGTCTAGGAAAATCTGCTCTGTCGATGTCCTCGTCGCGGTGGCAGTCTGTTGTTTGTCGCAGCAGCAATCACAAAACTCTGTACTTCAAGTTTGGCAAGAATCCCTGCTATGCCTTGGCCTATCCCTAGGTCCAAGTCTGTCGATGAACACGTCTTTGATGATACCTCCCGGCGTGAATCGAAGGATAAACACCGATGTTGTTGAATTCTTCTTTAGCCACTTAACCTCGTCCTATCCCTAGGTCCGAGATAGTTCAACTATAAACTAGAGAACTCGCACTTATTCCTTTCGTATACTTAACTCTCCCGATATTAAGTAAATAGATAACCTCACAATGCTCTCCCGATATTAAGTAAATAGATAACCTCACAATGCTCTCCCGATGCTCTTGCAAGATGTTAATAACCAGAATAAGAGAACTTGAAGTTTATTTTATTGAACAAAGAAAATCCTAAAACAAAAGCAACCCTTGCAACTACTTTATAAATCAACCCGTGGCCCTAAGGGGAATTTAGAACATGTTGAGAAGGGGAAAACGGCTAGGGTTTGGGAAGAAGGCTAGAGATAGGTGATGTCCTCTCCTAGGTCGAATTACATGCCTTTATATAGGCCTTGGGTTCAAGTTTTCTAATATGGCAAGAATACAACTTTAAATTAAAGTACAACTCTAATAAAGACTAAATCTTCAAATCAGCAGTCTTTAATTCGTCCTTGCTTCTTGCTTGGGATTTCTTCCTTGAACTTTGGGCTTGGCCTTCATTCTGATCTAGGGCTCGGAAAAATATAAGTGTACTCCACGACAGACGGGCTTAATTTTCTCTTTCTGTCGAGGCCCACTTTGCTTCTTCTCCTCAAATATGCTGTCGTCCTTAGCTGTCACGGCGGCAACCATGGCAGCATCATCCTCCTCGACTGTTCATCTAGTTCCAGCTTTTTTGCATCACTGCCCAACTCCTGCTTCTCCATCTGCTACGACAGCAACCTGCAAAAGCAATCAATTTCAGTAGAAACTGTGCCATTTAATATATTTGTGATGTAAAACTAAAATCTAACCTAAATGCAATGAATTATGCTTGAATGCAGCAGAAATATGGGTTAAATAGGGGGTAAAATATAGAACTTTTACACACTCAACAAGTGTTCTCTAAATATGAGCGCAAGTTCACACTCATGTCAAGTAATAGTATAAAAGATATTGTCTCTCACAAGGATTGGACAGCTTGATTCGAATCTTAGTTCCTGCACAAAGAAAATTAAATGCACAAGTAAGTTGATTTGTTTGAGAAGAAAAGAAAATAAAACACAAGTAAATAAAAGGAAAGAAGTCAGATGATAGAATGGGCAGTGTTATGTTGCTGCTTAGTGTGAAACTACGTTGAATATGACAAGTTGCTTTACGCTGCCAGACTCTGCTGCCTCGGCGGGGGATGGCAGATAGGCTGCTGAGACGCTCTCGCTGCCTCGGTAGGGGAATGGACTTGTATCTCGGCGCAAACTCAGCAGAACTACAAGGCTCGTCAGAACGCTTTGAAAGTGATCCCGCTTATGTCTAAGTCAGAATTCTTTTGATGCCCACTGTAGATAATACCAGTCGCGGTGTGAATCATGCAAAGACAACAATGTTAAATCGTCCTATTTTAGCTGCCTTAAACCCTAACCTATGTCTAGGCCGGATTGATCGCACCGTCTATAGATTAAATCATACTTACTCCTTTCGTGAGTTCGACTCTCTCGATACCGAACAAATGGATAGTAATCAACTAATCTTTCGCCTTAATTGAAAACTATGAAGAACATGGAATAAGCAAACCTTGAAGCTTTATTGCAAAAACAAACTTAAAATTCTAAGCAATCGTTCTCACACTAATTACAACATAACCCAAATCCAAAGAGAGTTTTAGAACATAATGGCGACAAGAAAACCTAAACTATGCCTAAGGGAAAACCTAAGTTGTCTTGAAGTAATATTACATTGGGTATATATAGGCATTAGCTAGGTCTAGTCCTTATTGGAGTAGAAGTCTTCAAAGTAACTTTTGCATTAAATGCAATTTTAAATTCTAACTTCTTTGAGTTGAATGTGGACTTTATCATGTTGCCTTGCTCCGCAAGTAAGCTCGAGTTCCTCCTTCGGTGGCTCTGCCTGCTACTACAGTCACCGAAAAATTGAGTGGAAAACATCGTTAAGATCAAGATTATCTGCTCTACAGATCACACTCCAGTTCTCCAATTCCACAGCTTGTTGTCTTGGGCGGCAGGTAGGGCAGCGGCAGCTATTGTCTCTATCTGGAACTGCATCAGAACAGCTCCTTAGTTTACTGCCTCAACATCATGTCCTTAATTCCTCTCTCTTTTTGTCAGCCTCTAGTACCTGAAACTAAAACTAAGCTAAAACAACACATTTTCCTCACCAAATAAAAGATAATCAATACAAAGCATCGCAAAGTAAAGAATACTGTAAAATGCAATGCATGGTCTTAATTATGCCTAAAATGTACTAAAAAACAACAATAATATGAGATTGAATGTGCATGAAATATAGAACTTATGGACACTTTACACACCCCAAACAAGAACTATTGCTTGTCCTCACGCAATGCAACCCAAACATACTTGCCCTTTAAACTAATAAAAAAGAAAAAAATATGTTTTAAACTTGATTTAACACCTCAAGGCCGTGGCACCTATCATTAATTTAGTGAGAGGGGAATAACATGAATTACCTTAGAATTAAACTATAATATGCCAGTGAAGTGTGTGCAGAAACTGTGAACAAGCTGAATATGAAGAACATTCTAAGTAAACAAAGATGTTGTCATGATATACAAGGTTGCTGCCGAGACAACATATTCAAGCACAATTTAAATAATCATGGAAATGAGGGCTTCAGCTAATCACAACTACTCTTCTAGGTCTGAAATTAAGATAGGAGCAAACTACAAAATCCCGAACCCATGGAGTAGAGTCATCCCTTGAAGACTTTCATTCACTCATGCTAATTTGTCCATCACTTCAAAATTTTCAGATGCATGGACTTTGATAGCAGCAGAGTGTCCTCGCACACGATTCTTCCTAGAGCCGGTTTCGGGCACCTCTAGGGTTAGACATCATAAAATTTTCTTTTGCCTGTCTTGGCAGTGCTTTTGTTTTTCTGTTTGTTGCCTACCGCGGCAGCTTCCAGCAACCATTATTAGAATTTTACAAATAATTCAAGCAGATAATGTTTACCAGAAATTCTAACAAATTCAGCAAGTAGCACTAGTGTTTTTAATTTTTTTGGCAACTATAGAAAAATCCTAAGTTTACTTCATGCTTTTCCCCAAAATTTAAGTTCATTTTAACTTGGTGCGAAAATTTAAAGTCGGCTATCCTATCATAGGCACAAGTTCTAACAAAAAAAATTCTTTTCAATTAATTTTTCTAAGGCAAGTACATTATGCAATCTAATATGCACTAAAGTATGCCTAAACATGATGAGTGCTATCCCCCCAAACTCGAGATGGGAATTACCCTCAGTGCACAAAATAAGAATAGAAGATAAAAATAGAAAATAGATAAAAAATACAATTAAAATAAAAAAATAGAAAAATAAAATAAATAGAAGAAAAAAACCTAGAAGTTGGCAGAGGGTTGAGAGGAGGCTTGGGTCTTTGTTGCTGAGGAGGAGGTGGAGGATTGAATGATAAGGTGGCAGCCGACAGATGCCCGGGCGGCAGACTTAGCTGGTGAGGTCTTTGCTGTCCGTGACGGCTGGACTCTCTTGGGAGTAGGGCGAGGCTCTTCATGTTGTTCTGTAGGAGGAGCGGTAGGAGGGGCTTTGCTTTCTTCTGATTTTGTCTCCTCGTCCTCTAGCTCGACGCCTATGATGTGCCACTTCCTCTTCCTTGTTCCTTCCTTCGTTGGTGCTGCCAGAGGGTCAATCGCCATTGGGGATGCTACTTCTACTTCTGTTGCAGCTTTCGTTGTTGGCGGCTGTTGCTGCACCTCTTCTGATGAGCATGTGTTGGCCACTATTTCCGCTATGTATATGGGGGAATGATGTTGCTGATGCCGCTCTGGGGAGTCTGCCACCGTGATGGAAGCGGATGTGGTAGAATACAATAGATAGTGCATCGAAGACGACATCTGGCGACGAAAGGTGGCATGGCGGGTAGTGGCGGCTGATGGCGTTCCTTGTGCTGGGGCGGTTGCGACAGCTAGATCTTCAGGGTTAGGAGGTAAGGTGGGCCCGTCATCTGTGTACTTTTGTAGGAGATAGGCCACAAAGGCTTCTTGGACCTCCCCTACATACTTCATGAAGGTCAGCTGCTGTTGTTTGATCTGTTTGTTGCTATCAATGAGGGTGCGCAGCAGAGTGAGGACTTCACTTGTTGGGGTAGCTTTAGTACTGCTGGGGGCAGTTGGAGTGGCTGGTTGGGCGGTAGAGGGTTGGCTGGGGGTGATGGGCTCTGTCTCCGGGGCCTGCATCATCTGTAGGCGGACTTTTCTGGTCCACCCCTCATTGGTGGTTGTCATCTCATCCTCGGGGTCAGTTAGGACGTTGAAATTGGCACAAAGGCCGGTGATGAGTGACAGAAAGCATAGCCTGCCCTTTGTCTTGAGGAAGCAGTTGTGGATCTCCTTGCATATACATTGATGGGCGGTTCACCATGATACTGTGGATTAGTGTGAGGCGCGGCCGGTCAATAGTGGAGAGTTGGGAGGTGGGCAGCAGACGCCTTTTGATGAAGGTAATCCACAGCATTAACTCGGGCAGCAGGTGGCGGCGTTGGACAGAGCTGCCATGCTTTCCTGCCAACCACGACGTGTTGGGCTTGCACATCTTGGCTTTGAGTCTGTGGTAGTCGGCAGCCGTCAGTGACTGCCTCCATTCCTCATGAGGGTTGTCGTCCATCTCTAGGCCGTAGAAGTTGTTGATCACGGTGGCGTTCAGCTTGACAGGCTCCCCTCGGACGTATACGAATGGCAGCTCTGGGCAGGGGTGATGGGCATAGAATTCTCTGAACATGGTGATGTTGGCCATCTCCGACTGCCGTGCAAATATTTCCCATCCCAAGGTCTCTTGTTTGCTTCGTGTAGTGGAAACCTTGCTCCTCCCAAATTGCTTGCTTGGCAAACTAATCTTTGTATCACTTTTCATCCACCTTGGAGTAGAAGCGTTTGAAGGTGGGTTTGGGTGCTGATGTTGAAGCCATGTGTGATACGGTTGAGATTTAACTAAAATTTAAAAGAAGATAATTAGCTAGAGAGTAGTGGATGCAAGAATAAGATAGCAATGAGGTGAAAGTAAAGTGAATGAATAGGGTGAGAAAGGTTTAAATAGAGGCTGCCAAGAGATGTCGAGCGACATTAAATGTTCAACGGTCAAGTTGTCTCGCGCACGTTACGAGATTTCTGCCCGTTATTTCTGTAGCCGTTGGCAACTAGCTGTTAGTGGGCAACTAGTCATTATGCGCTGTCTGTGCTGGGCCGCCCTTGGTTGTCTTGGCGGGATGGTGGGCGGGCTCCTTGTTGGGCCTCCTTCTTACTCCAGCTCTTTTATTCCTAAAGCCTGAAATAAAAATAAAGATAACTAAATACTCAAAATAAATTCAGAAAAATAAAAATGTGAAAAATAAATTTAACTAGTTTAAAATCTAATCCTAATAAAAACAAATTGTAATAAATTAAATTCATTTCCTAAAACATAATAATAAAGAAAATAAAGATAAAATAACAAGGTTATGTTGGGAGTGCATTTGGGTGCATCTCACAGACATAACCACTTCCCGAGGTGGTGTTTCTTGTCCTTCCCTCCTGGGGGGTCCTTCTGTTCTTTAAGGTGGTGTGCTATTGGGTCATTCAGCCCGCCCTTTAGTCTGCCGTGACAGCTGCTGCCTTGACCTGTCTTTGTGCTGATTTTGGTAGCCTGAGCATCAGTGCATCCTTCCTTTTACTTTTCCGAGGGTTGTAACACATTTCATTTTATGCTCTGATTGTCTACCCTCATGGTCAGCTCCCCATGTTCCACATCTATTAGCGTTCTGCCCGTGGCAAAAAATGGTCGCCCAAGGATGATGGGGGCGTTTTCATCAGCCTCACAGTCTAAGATGAGGAAATCAACTGGAAGAATAAGGTTTCCCACTCGAACAAGAATGTCTTCGATATTGCCCTCTGATTGTACAAAAGAATGGTCAGCAAGTTTCAGCATGATAGAGGTAGGTTTGGCTTGCCCAATTCCTAGTTTGTCGAAGACTGCCTTAGGCATTAAAGTTATGATGGCTCCTAAACCGCATAGGGCTTTTGTTTCATGCTTGCTGGCTATTTTACATGGTGTAACAAAGCTGCCTGGATCTGCCTTCTTGGGCGGAAACTTGTTATGTATCATGGATATGCACTCCTCTATTACAACAACTGTTTCAAACTCCCCAATTCTCTTCCTCTTAGAAACCATGTCCCTGAGGTATTTGGCATAGTTGAGCATGTTCTGGATGGCTTCTATGAGAGGTATGTTTATGTGCACCTGCTTCAGAATATCCAAGAATTTCCTGAACTGGTGCTCATGTTTCTGTTGCTTAAGCCTTTGGGGGAAAGGTGTTGGCAGGCGGATGTCCTATATACGTTATTTGCATGAGAACTTTATCTGTGGAGGATCATCCGTTCCAGGAGTGCTGTCAGGTTCAGATGCCGAGGCGGTTGGTGTTGATGCTGCCATGGCAGGTAGTTCTTTCTGTGCTGGCTGTGTCTCTTCTGATTTTTCCATTCTGTGCTCATTCAACTGTTTCTCACTTCTGGTTGATATGGCTTTGCACTGCTCATATGTGGGCTTGGCTGTTGCCTCTGTACTGCTGGATGCTGCTCCCAGTGTCCTGTTGATAAAAATCTCCGTAAACTGCCCAAATTGGGTCTCCAAGTTCTTTATCACACCCTCTTGGTTGTTCATCCTCATCTCTGTCCTGTCCATGAAAGACTTAGTTTTATCAATAAACTTATTAGTGCGTACAATAAAATCACTAGTTCTAGACATAAAAGTATGGAGAGTTACTTCTAGTGAATTATTGTTTTGTGGCTGCTGAGCCTGCTGTCTGGACTGGTTTTGCTGGTAGCCTCCCTGTTGCTGTTGTGGATTGGCAGCAGTCTTAGGATTGCTCTAGGAGAAGTTTGGATGATTTTTCCATCCAGGGTTATACGTATTCGTGGCTGGCCTGCTGTTCCTCTCGTATCCTCCCATAAAATTTGCAGATGCAATACATTTAGAAGAATCGTGGTTGCCCCCACACTTATCGCAGAATGGCTCTGTTGAGTGCATAAATGTTATATGTTTTAACCCTCATTTATCCATATTATTGATGCACTCAAGCATGTTTAGTTGCATTTTAGGATAGAATTTGCATAAACATCACATATAGATAATTTTGCACAGATACTGCTTGTTTCAGTCAATTCTTTCAGGTAACTGTCGTGGCAGCATCCAAGGAAGCAGAGGAACAGAAGATAACCGCAGAGCTAGAGTTATAGGTTGAAGAAAACTGCCTCACACATCACTGTCGTGACAGTTGCTATGACAGATGTGGCGACAATGAAAACAACAGAGATGGAAAATGTGAAGTAGAGTTCAACTAATAGAAGATTTCAAGCTTGATTTTTGTAGACCACTCGCATAATTTTTGGAGCCCAGAAGCACAAGGAAGGCCTTGCCCAAAATTTGAGGAGAAAGTCAAAGAAAGAAGATAGGTCGAACTAAGGGACGTTTATTTAGAGATTTAGTCTTTAAATAAATTGTACTTTAATTCAAACTAGTATTCTTGGACATTAAGAAAGCTTAGACCCAAGGCCTATATATATGCTTGTATTTCGACAAGGGGAGATATCTGGCTCCTAGCCGTCTTTCCTAAAAAAAAAACCTAGCTGTTCTCATCTTCATCATGTTCTAAATCTTCCCCAGGGCTAAGAGTTGATCTTGTAAAGTAGTTGTAAGGTTATACTGTTTCTTAGGATTTTCTGTTCAATCAATAAAGCTTTAAGTTTATTTACTCTGGTTCCAACATCTCATAAGGGTATCGAGAGAGCATTGTGAGGTTATCTATTTACTTAATATCGAGATAGTTAAGTATAAGAAAAGAGTAAATACAGCTTTCCAGTTTATGGTTAAACTATCTTGGCCTACGGATAGGTACAAGGTTAAGCGGCTAAAAAAGAATTCACAACATCGGTGTTCATCCTTCGATTCACGCTCGAAGGTATCATCCAAGACGTGTTTACCGATAGAACTTGGACCTAGAGATAGCACAAGTCACACCAGGGGTTCTTGCCGAACTTGAAGTAACGGAGTTGTCGATCGCTGTCGCGACAACAACAGACCTCTTCCGCGATAGGTGCTACCGCGACAGGTTCTACGACATAAGAAATAGAAGTCCTCTGAACAATGCAATACCTGCACTACGAAACAAATCAATATCAGCCTACTTTATCAATCTGATTTCCTCCACTATTTTAGTTTATCTTCAAGAATTCTCAAAACTCTTTATCAATTCTATCTCTTTTCTTGTGTAGAGTTTTAAAGTTAGAAGTATTTCCAGTCCCTGTGGAGACGATATCTGATACTTCGTATCACTATATTACTTGCGTTGTGTATACTTGCACTCAATTGTGATAGTCTTATTTACACGCAACAAGTTTTTGGCGCCGTTGCCGGGGACTGGCAACATACCTTTACCTTTAATTACTGCACTTTTATTTTTATTTTTATTTTTATTTCTTTTCTATTTCTGGTTGTTATATTTCTCTGTGCTTTTAACAAGGTTTTCTTCTCTTGCTTATGCGCAGATCGAGATGTTGTAAAGATCTTGAACATGAACTAGACCCGGAAATCGATCGTACATACCATCTCAGGAACAAAGTCCGACTCATGATAGAGAGAAACCGCTACCTTGAGGAAAAAATTGAAGCAATGGAAACCCTAGGACAAGGTGTTGGGGTAGGTAACAATAACAACAACAACAACAACAACAACCCCAGGGCTTATATTATTCCTCCTGCTGATGTTCAAGACAACCAGAAAGCTCCTGCTACCCCAGCAGCATGACAGACATGCCGAGAGTATATGGACAATGATCAAGTTGAACTGCAAACTACACTGCCAGACGTGGAAGCTGAACACTTCGAACTAAAACTTGTGATGTTCAACATGTTAAATTCAGCCGGAAAATTTGGTGGTTCTGCTACAGAGGATGCACGCGAGCATTTGAAAACCTTCCAGGAGATTTGTGGATCATTTAGACTACCAAAAATAAGCCCAGAAGTGCTGAGACTCCGACTATTTCCCCATTCATTGAAGGATAGAGCAAGAACCTGGTGGAATAAGTTAACGCCGGGTTCAATAAGAACTTGGGTAGATCTTTGCCGTGAATTCATTTCTTGTTTTAATCCTTCTCTTTTAACTAAAAGATTGCATAACGAAATTGCTACTTTTCAACAGGAAGATGATGAACCAATGTATGAGGCATGAGACCGTTTTACAACTCTGTTATGAAACTGCCCGATGCACGAATTCCCTGTATGAAACTATGTCATCAAATTCTACAATGCTGCCAATGCACCCACTCGAATGAGGATAGATTCGGAAGCTAATGGTTTGTTACTAGACAAATAGCCGGAAGATGCAATGCTTGTGTTGAAAAGGTTGGCAAAGAATGATGAATTGTTCCCCATAGAACGAAGAGGAGGAAGACGAGGAGTATCTGTCAAGGAACACGAATCTGACAACTCGGTAAAAACCCAATTAGCATACATCACCAAGGTAGTTGGAAACCTGTAGCAGAAGAGCAAATCTAAGGCGGTATTTTCTATCGAAAAGATGTGTGAAACTTGCAGCGGAAACCACAGTAAAGAGGAGTGTCCACTACAGATGGAAACGGGAATGTATGTTGGAAACTACAACAAGAATAAAGGCTACGACTCCAACAATTACAACCCAAATTGGAGGAAGAACCCTAAAATCTCCTGGAGTAACCCAAATAATGCTTTGAATCCTCTAGTCCAGAATAATCAGAATCAAGGAGTTCTCAGAATACTGGCACGACAGCAGCCACAACAACAGTTGTCATCATCCACAAGTATAATAAAACAGACCCTAGCAACTTTCATGTCTCAAACTGGAGCATATATGGCCTACATGGATCACTTTGTCAAGAAGACTAAAACATTCATGGATAAAACAAAGATGAGAATGACAAACCATGAGGCTACTTTAAAGTCTCTAGAGACACAGATGGGTCAGGTCGCCCAGTTCATCAACACCAAACATAATGGAGGATTCCCTAGTGGTACTGAGGTCACTAGAAAACCAACACATGAGCAGTGTAAAGCTATAACAACAAGAAGTGGGAAACAGATACAAGGGCCGAAAATTAAAGAGATGCATAGTGAGGAACCGACCCTAAAGACACCTGCCGAAAACACTGCCCTGGCAGACATGAAACAATCTGTTGTCGCCAAACCTACCACGACAGCAGAAGAATCTAAGGAGGCGACATAAGAAGTTGAAGAATGTGAGCCTCCTCAGATCCGAATCCCATGTGAAGGAGTCTCGAAGATTGTCGTCCTCCACCCCCTTTTCCACAGCGGTTGAAGAAACAAAAACATGAGTACCAGCTTAAGAAGATCTACGATGTTTTTAAGCAAGTGTATATAAATATTCCGTTGTTAGAGGCCATTAAGCAGATGCCAAGTTTCTTAAAGATGCAATGTCCAGGAGATCCAGACTTGGGGAGTTTGAAACTGTAGTCATGACAGAAGGTTGCATGGCAATCCTACATAATCGTACACCCCAAAGAAGAAGGATCCTGGGAGTTTCATTATACCATGCATAATCGGTGATCAGTATGTGGGTAAGGCACTTTGTGATCTTGGAGCTAGTATTAATCTAATGCCCAAATCTATTTTTCAGAAATTAGGAATTGGACAAGCAAGACCCACAACAATCATGCTTCAATTGGCAGACCGCTCTTACATACAGCCGGAAGGAAAAATTGAAGACATCCTGGTAAGAGTGGATAAATTCATATTTCCCGCTGACTTCCTTGCTCTAGAATGTGAAACAGGAGAGAATGCACCGATCATCTTAGAGCGACCCTTCCTAGCCACATGTAGAACAAGGATCGATGTAGAGAAGAGAGAACTAACTATGAGAGTCAACGACCAGTAGATAAAACTAAATGTTCTCCAGGCCATAAAACAAACTGATGTATAGGAAGAATGTAAGACAATATCAGAGGTAATTGTAGACCAACCCTGCATCAGATCAAGCTGTCACGACAGACAAGTCGGTCATTGTCGCCACAGCCACCTAGAAGACTGCCACGAAAGTACTGGTGACAACAACTCCTCAGACAATGACACATCTGACACTAAAGATCCTGAGGAGGTAAATTTGATAGGCATGCGTCCAGGTAAGTTCTTCGAACCTCTGAACTATACTTCTAACAAACATGTAATTTAAAAGCCTTCCATAGATCAACCACCTGCTTTAGATCTTAAACCCTTGCCAGGGCAACTTAAATATGTTTTTCTTGGTCTCAATGATACGTTTCCCGTGATCATCTCTTCTAAGTTGATGCAGGAACATGAACAACAACTGATTGGTATGCTACAAAAGTATAAGAAGGCAATTGGATGGACCATTGTTGATATTCAGGGCATCAGTTTGGCAATTTGAATGCATAAGATCCTCTTGGAGTATGATCATAAGCCGACAATAGATGCTCAGAGACGATTAAACGAAGCTATGCGAGAGGTGGTGCGAAAGGAAATTATCAAGTGGCTTGACGCTGGAATTATTTACGCCATCTCGGATAGCAAGTGGATGAGCCTTGTGCATTGCGTACCCAAGAAGGGAGGAATAACTGTCGTAACTAACAAGGATAATGAGCTAATCCCAACCAGGACTGTGACCGGTTGGAGGGTTTGTATGGATTACCGAAAGCTTAATAAAGCTACCCGGAAGGACCACTTCCTCTTGCCTTCCATTGACCAAATGATAGATAGATTAGCGGGAAAACCTTACTATTGTTTCCTTGATGGTTATTCAGGTTACAATCAGATTACCATTGCACCAGAGGACCAGGAGAAGACAACCTTCACATGCCCCTATGGAACATACGCCTTTAGAAGAATGCCATTTGGACTGTGTAATGCACCCGCAACTTTTCAGCGGTGTATGATGGCTATATTCTCTGATATGGTGGAGGATTTCCTGGAGATCTTCATGGATGACTTTTTCGTCTTTGGAGATAGCTTCAACAACTGCCTAGGCAACTTGAAGAAAGTGCTTGAAAGATGTGAAGAGGCAAATCTTGTACTAAATTGGGAAAATGTAATTTTATGGTAAATGAGGTCATAGTGTTGGGACACAAAGTCTCCTGTCGTGACATAGAAGTGGACAGAGCTAAAATTGAAGTCATTGAAAAACTGCCGCCACCCACCACAGTCAAGGGCTTTAGGAGTTTCTTAGGACACGCATGTTTTTATCGTAGGTTTATTGCTATTTTTTCTAAGATTACTAAACCTTTGTATCTTTTGTTGGAACAGAATAAGGCCTCTGACTTCAATGCCGAATGTACTGAAGCATTCAAGACACTGAAAGAGAAGCTCGTAACAGCCCCAATAGTACATCCATCGGATTGGAATTTACCGTTCGAGATAATGTGTGATGCTAGTGACTATGCTGTGGGGGCAGCACTAGGCCAGAGGAAGAAGAAAATTTTCCACGTAATATACTATGCCAGCAAGACCTTAAACGATGCCCAGATAAACCACACCACGAAAAAGGAGTTGCTAGCTGTGGTATTCGCCTTTGACAAGTTCAGACCATACATACTTGGAACAAAAGTAGTGGTTCATACGGATCATTCAGCAATAAAATACTTGTTCACCAAGAAGGATACAAGACCACGATTGATACGTTGGATTCTGCTGTTACAAGAGTTTGATATAGAAATCAAAGACAGAAAGGGAACAGAAAACCAAGTAGCCGATCACTTGTCAAGACTGGAGCTAGAAAAGGATCTAGATAAAAACAAGGTTAACATTCAGTAGACTTTCCATGATGAGCAGTTATTCACTGCCACGGAAGTACACACAAGCGATGTCGCAACAACCACGGTGACAGGTAAGTTTTCTGATGTTCCTTGGTATGCTGACATTGTAAACTATCTCGTTAGTGGTTTATTACCTCCTGAACTTAACTATCAAGCAAGGAAGATGTTCCAAAATGATGCAAAACATTATTATTGGGATGAACCTCTTCTGTTCAAACATTGTGCAAATCAGATTATCAGGAGATGCATACCGAAGGAAGAACATGAAGAAGTACTCCACCACTGCCATGATGCTTCTTATGGAGGACACTTTGGAGGAAACAAAACTGCTGCCAAGGTTCTGCAGTCCGGTTTATTTTGGCCTACAATGTTCAAAGATGCACAAGCTTTTTACAAGCGTTGTGACAAGTGCCAAAAGACATGAAACATCTCTAGAAGGCATGAGATGCCCCTGTAGAACATTCTTGAAGTCAAAATTTTCGATGTTTGGGGAATCGACTTTATGGGACCATTCCCAGCTTCTTGTGGGAATCTGTATATACCGCTGGCAGTAGATTATGTGTCTAAGTGGGTAGAAGTCATCGCCACAAAAAAAGAACGATGCCAAAAATGTCCAAAGATTTTTACACAAACACTTCTTCACCAGGTTTGGCATCCCAAGGGCAATCATTAGTGATGAAGGTAAGCATTTTGACAATAGGGTGATTGCTAACGCATTGAAGAAGTATGGAGTGAAACACAGAATCACAACATCATATCACCCTAAGACCAATGAGCAGGCCGAGATCTCAAATAGAGAAGTGAAGAACATTCTAGAAAAGATGGTTAAGCCCTCTAGGAAGGACTGGTCTCTCCACTTGAATGATGCAGTATGGGCTTACAATACTGCTTTCAAAACACCACTGGGAATGTCACCTTACCGACTCATCTATGGAAAAACTTGCCACCTACCTGTCGAGATGGAACATAAAGCATACTGGGCTATTAAGACAATTAACATGGCTTGGGATAGAGCATGGCAGAAAAGGCTCTTGGATTTAAATGAAATTGAAGAAATTCGAGCCATGGCCTACGACAACGCCAGAATCTACAAGGACAAGACAAAAAAGGTGGCACGACAGAAAACTTCTGCCACGACAGTTCATACCAGGCCAAAAGGTGTTGTTGTTCAACTCCCGGCTGAAGCTCTTCCTAGGGAAGTTAAAGTCTAGATGGTCTGGACCCTTTCAGGTAGTTCAAGTTTTTCCCCATGGTTCCATCACAATAAGATCTATCAAGGAGGGGCACTAGTTCAAAGTCAATGGACAGAGACTTAAGCACTATCAGGGGACTAAAGCCCAAAGAGAACATGAAGTGGTTACTTTAGGAGATGCCCCTAAAGACATCCCTAATTTAACTTTATTTATTTATTTTCTTTTATTATTTTATTCCTTTTATTTTTATTGCTTTAGGAAGTAGGAATTTAATATTAGTTTTATTTCAGTTTTCAGGCAAATAAAAGAAATAGAGGAAAGAGAAGGAATGAACCAACCCATCACACTCACCTCAGCCCAAGAAGCCCAAGAGAGAGCTCAACGGTAACAAGGTTGTCGTGACAGACTTGGTGATAGCCGTCACCAGCTGCCGTGGCAAATACCCAATGACAGACTATCACCAGCTATCGCGACAGACACGCAACAGACGCGGGAGAAATACGGAATGTGTAACAGACGCATCTAGAAACTGCGTGACAGTTGGCTCTGTTTTCCATGCCAATCGTTACAGCTTCAACGGGTAGAAATCCCATTCTATATAAACTTTCACTCCCATTTCATTTTTCAGCTTCATTCTACTCTGTTCGAGAGTTCTATGCTGCAAATCCCACCAAGGACACATCTCAAGTCACCATCAGGGGTAAGACAATTTAGTTAGAACCAACTTATATTAATTCCCTGTATGACATTTACGTGGGCAGGCAAGAGGACAAACACAGATGGTTCATCGAAAACCTGTCACCAGCAAACTACGACAGTATCATGGTAGACCTCGCCACAAAAAAGGCACTAGCTGGAATGATGATCCAAAACATCGGTGGACTGTTCGAAGGACTCAACTCACACCAGCCGCCAAGCTATGGAACCAATTCGTGAAGAAACGCCTCATGCCCACATCACATAACACGATAGTGGATAGACAAAGGCTGGCCCTCGTTCATTCCATTATAAATGAACGACATATCAACATGGGGAAGTACATTCTCGATGGAATGTTCGAGTGCGCACAGAAGGATAAAGGACCCCTTTTCTTCCCTCACTTGATCACAGCCCTATGTAGAGCAAAGAACGTCCCCGAGATTGAAGAGGATGTCAAGATCCAAGGCAAGGGTTGGACACAACAAAACCTTTATAGCCTGATGAAGCTCAAGGTAGCCACACTAATGGCATACTTCGACCCCTCTGCCACGACAGAGCCCACGACAGAACTTGACTTGGTCGAGCCTGATCAGACACAACACACGACAGAGCCATCTAACATACCAACATGCACTTCCTCCAGCCACATCATCCACTCGCTGCAACGAATGGAGGCACGACAACAAAGATTTATGGAGTATATGAGGGATTTCCACATTGCAACGGTAAAATTTATTAAAGTTGAACTTGATTTTCCCAATGTGCAGTTTCCTCCTTTTCCAAAAAAATCTTGTCTCTGCCCCATCATATGTCCCCTCCCCCAAGAAGGCCACACCGACAGCTGCTTCCGCCTCGCCATCTGCCGCGACAGAACCAGTCCACAGAAGGTCTGCATCACACTTGGTTACTCCTCCTTCACCCAAGGAGGCCCCTCCCAAGGAGAAAGACCAGCCCTCTCGAGGAGCCAAGAGGAAGGAACCAGTGCCAGAAATCGATCCAAAATATTTCGAGGACTTCTCCTCTTCTTCAGTCTGGCAAGATTATTCAGATTCTAAACCTTCTGTTGTACGCCAAATAGCCAAGGAGTTCCCTTCTATGAAGAAAAAGAAGCTTGATCTAGATGTAGAGGGACCCTGCCACGATAGTGGAGACGGCATCAAAAGCAGCAGCAAAAGTGACAGTGAGCTCGAGGTTCTTGACAAAGCTCCAAAAATTTCACCTACCAAAATCTAGCCACCTCGAGAGGCAAAGAAAAAGGCAGCCTCATCCTCTCCAACCACGAATGCAGCACCCACACTTCTCCAGAAGAACTCAAACGTAACTGCCCACCGACAGCTCCGTATAGACGACATCAGTGATGACAACAATGTTGGCACTTCAAATTAAGTTTCTTGCCCTTTCTGTCTTCTGTGTTTCTATTTTTGTGATGTTTTTATCTTTTTGTTTTTTTTGTCATGCATTGAGGACAATGCAACCCTCGAGTTTGGGGGTAGGAAATCCTCTTATTATTAATAGACTAATTATATTTTGTGTTTATAATTATTTATTTTTGTGTTAAAAAAATTTGGCTTAAGTTTTTGAACTTCTCTTACCTGCCGCAACCTTCACTGTCGTGACAGTAGCTTTATAATGTTTTAGAAAGTATTTAGAGCCTTACTATAGTTCTGAACTCTTAAAACACTTTTGTGACTTATATGTTGTTAAGACTTTTGTTAGTAAACTTAGAATAGGAAGCTTAGCCACTTGAGTTAGAAAAAAATATAAGACTCATTTTACTCCTAGAGGTGCCTAACACTGGCTCTAGAAAGATAACTAGAGGTACTCCTAGAGGAGCCTAACACTGGCTCTAGGAAGATAATTAGAGGTGCCCGAAACCGGCTCTAGTAGAAATAGAAAGACTTCAATCAATGTTAGGAAGTAAACTAGAGGTGCCTGAAATTGGCTCTAGTTAAGAATTATTTTGAAGTAAAACTCAAGTGAGTTGAGTAACTATTCTGGTTGCTAAAGAGTCTAGGCTCATATTTGTTCACAAAACCTGCACACACTCACACGAGAGTTATAGTATTGCTCCGGATAAGTTCGTGAACATCCAAAAAGGTATTGATCTTGATGGTGAAGGTGTTGTAGGTAATGGCATATCTTTGAGTTAAGCCAAAGCCAAAAAGTTTCATTCTTAGTTAGATTGCATTTGCTTGAGGATAAGCAATAATTTGAGTTTGGGGGTGTGTTGAGTGCATAAATGTTCTATATTTTAACCCTCATTTAGCCATATTATTGATGCACTCAAGCATGTTTAGTTGCAATTTAGGATATAATTTGCATAAACATCACATATAGATAATTTTGCACAGATACTGTTGATTTCGGTCAATTCTTACAAGTACCTGTCGTGGCAGCATCTAGGGCAGCAGAGGAACAGAAGATAACCACAGAGCTGAAGTGAAGGGTTGAAGAAAACTGCCTCAGACATCACTGTCGTGACAGTTGATGTGACAGAAGTGGCGACAGTGAAGACAACAGAGATGGAAAATGCGAAGTGAAGTTCGACTGATAGAGGATTTCAAGCCTGATTTTTGTAGAGCACTCGCATAATTTTTGGAGCCTAGAAGCACAAGGAAGGCCTTGCCCAAAGTTTGAGGAGAGAGTCAAAGCAAGAAGATAGGGCAAACTAAGGGACGTTTATTTAGAGATTTAGTCTTTAAATAAATTGTACTTTAATTCAAACTAGTATTCTTGGCCATTAAGAAAGCTTACACCCAAGGCATATATATATATATATGCTTGTATTTCGACAAGGGGGATATATGGCTCCTAGCCGTCTTTCATAAAAAAAACCCTAGTTGTTCTCATCTTCATCATGTTCTAAATCTTCCCAGGGCTAAGGGTTGATCTTGTAAAGTAGTTGTAAGGGTTATATTGTTTCTTAGGATTTTCTGTTCAATCAATAAAACTTCAAGTTTATTTACTCTGGTTACAACATCTCATAAGGGCATCGAGAGAGCATTGTGAGGTTATCTATTTACTTAATATCGAGAGAGTTAAGTATAAGAAAAGAGTAAATACAGTTTTCCAGTTTATGGTTAAACTATCTTGGCCTAGGGATAGGTACAAGGTTAAGCGGCTAAAAAAGAATTCACAACATCGGTGTTCATCTTTCGATTCACGCCGGGAGGTATCATCCAAGACGTGTTCGTCGATAGAACTTGGACCTAGGGATAGCACAAGTCACACCAGGGGTTCTTGCCGAACTTGAAGTAACGGGGTTGTCGATCGTTGCCGCAACAACAACAGACCTCTACCGCGACAGGTGCTGCTGCGATAGGTTCTACGACATAAGAAATAGAAGTCCTCTGAACAGTGTAATACCTGCACTATGGAACAAATCAATACCAGCCTACTTTATCAATCTGATTTCCTCCTTTATTTTAGTTTATCTTCAAGAATTCTCAAAACACTTTATTAATTCTCTCTTTTCTTGTGCAAAGTTTTAAAGTTAGAAGTATTTCCAGTTGTTGTGGAGACGATATCCGATACTTCGTATCACTATATTACTTGCGTCGTGTATACTTGCACTCAATTGCGATAGACTTATTTACACGCAACAGGCTCCACAACCTTGGCCTCGTAGACTTTTCCAGTGGGTTTCACCATGTTCATAACCAACTCTATCAGCTTGTCGAGGCGGGCGTTGACAGATTCCGAGGCTTCCACTTCGTTCACAACTGCTGGCCAATTTTCTTGATAGAGCGTTGACAGAAAATAAAAGGGATTTTGACTAAAAGTGGAAAGTTAATTAATTAAAGGATAAAATTGGTCAAAAATCCTGATTTCAAAAAGATTCAAACGCCAGGCTATTTTTATTCCAAACTTTTAAAAAGCAGGCTTTCAAAAAAAGATCGCAACAACTTGGCGACTCCGCTGGGGACAAATTGAGAGTCAAGCCTAATAATTAATTACACGTGGCATTTTGACATTTCAAACATTAATTTGTATTTAATTTTTTCTGAAAAAAACTGTTCAATGAATATTAGGAAGAATAGGGGTAGCTTTTGTGTATGTTATACATGTCATTCATGCATAAACCCTAAACCCGTGTTTCTCACCTTTAAGTGGGAGTAAAACAATGTTCGATGTGATGCTCTTTAGCTACGAGTTCGAATTTTTGTCTTCTTCCGGTATACTAACCTTACGCACCGTGGGGCCCACACCTCCGTTGTAAGGGACCTATACTACCGAATCTATGTCTTGCTGCCGCAATAGGCAGTAATGACAGTTCAGGAACCGAGAGTCTAAAACAAAGCCCACATTCTGTTTTAGATGCCCACCCATTAGAGCCAGACAGGGACCTAGAACAGATGTTGCCGGTTTAAATTCATTTCACTGTTTATTTTGTTGCATTAAATATTTTCATTTTAATTCAAATAGTTATTAGTCTCGTAGTTTGTTTATTTGCCTTCAATATTAATTCAAGATACTAACACAAGTTTTTTTTGCTTTGTTTGTTGTTTGTTTGTTTTGTTTATTTTTATCATCAATTGCATTTTTATTTTCAACATCGAATTTGGAGTCAGTCAAATTTAGAAGTACTCGATATGTCTCGAGGATTTAAAGTAGGAGAGGATAACACTGCTGTATGGATTTGGTCTGAGCAGACACAGCACGAAAAAAGGGATAGCCTTAAAAGAGGAGAAATATCAAAGATGAAGGGATATGTAAAGCTAAGCACTAATCAGGAGGCATGTTTAGCAGATTTTAAACATATTTGGGATCAATGGGATAACGAGATGAAAGAATCATTTCGAGATGAATTCAGGGACATAGCTCTATTGCTAGAAATAAAGGTCGATCAAGAGTTATTAAGGGCAATGGCTCAATTTTGGAACTCAGCTTATAACTGCTTCACCTTTGGGCAAGTAGATATGACACCGACATTGGAGGAATATGAGGCACTGATCAACTGCCCAAAAATAGAAAGTGACAAGATCTACACCAAGTCACTCAACAGCACCGAACATTCAGGGTTCGTCAAAAAATTGGTAGCATTAACAAGAAAAACCAAGGAGTGGTGGGATCAAAGGTTGGCCAAAAATGACAGCACCGACCAAAATGAAGACATGCAACGAGTTAATTGGAGAATTCTCAAAGAGCTGATATTGGCAAGTCATGACGAACCGGTTAGAATGAGAAGCATGTTTGCCTTGTGTATTTATGGTCTGGTAATATCTTCTCTAGGACCCGTGAGCATGTTTATTCATCGACTATTGGATTATTTGAACGACTAAGTAAAGGAGTTAGCCCATTGCCGTCAATTCTGACAGAAACTTATAGGTCACTCACCAACTGCAAAAAAGACAGAGGAAGAAAAATTCTGGGGTGTGCACAATTACTAGAGGTATGGTTTAGGGGCCATAGATGGAACGCACCTTGCAGGGGAGCTAGATACCTGGATACTTATTCACCGATCAGAGAGCACCTAACTAACTGTGTCTTGGAAAAGAAAACTGAGAAACACTGGATTGAATATCTCAAAGACTTGAAAGATACGGATATAGTATGGAAAGCACCCTGGTTGAATACGGGTACAACCTTTCTATATCGCTGTGGAAACATGGACTGGGTTCCTTTACCAGGAATTTGGGGAGGAACAACTTATTGCCAATTGTTAGTCTCAAGGCAATTTGTACCTGCTACTGCTGGAATGGCTAAGTTCGAATATGCTCACAAGACCAATGACTACAAAGGGCTAATTCTGCAAACCTCAAAGGCTTGGGAAACACCAAGAAGGGTTCAGCCTTATCCAGGATCTAAAATAATGGCAAGATACGATGGGTGGAGGGTCCAGAGAGTCAATGACACTACGTTTCAAGAAAATGCCCCAAAGAGCCGGAACTTCAACACAGGCAATCCAGGAGTCACCTTCAGCTTTAGAGAAACTAAGGCATGGCCGTGAGCAAGATTTGAAAAAGTATGCAAAAGGAGTCCAGGACCTTAAGAAGGAATTAAACATGGCACAGTTGTAAGTAGAGATCCACAAAGGAAAGGAAAAGAAGCTGGTGGAACAGAACAAGAAAGTGAATCAAGAACTAAAAGAGCTGCGGGAATTACACAATGACTACAAAGCCAAACAAAAGGGTGGAACAAGCAAGATAATAAAGAATCTATCAGAAGAATTGGATGCAATGACTCGAGACAGGGATGATTATAAAAAGATGTATGACAGAAAGACACGAGCAAGCAAAGAATCGAACGACAAAGCCAAGAAGAGGTTAGAAGAAGAACAAGCCCGAAATTTCGACTTGACTAGCCAGGTGTCACAGCTTGAAGAGTTAATAACCAAGTATCACAACGAGGATAAAGTCGAAGCAGAGATAGCAAAAGAAAGAATGCAGAAAAGAATAACTGAGCTGGAAGTCATTGTTCAGGACCTAAAGGACAAGTTGGCTGGATATGAAGGAGCAGTAATGGCAGAGAGCGGAGCATAGAAGGATAAATATGAGGCAGCCCGGCGAACGGTCCAGTGTCAGAATGATGAACTAGTGAGATTTAAAGCCCAAGTCAAAAGTATCGCTTCGTATGTCCAAATCCTGTCGAGGCAAGCTACAAGCTTGTTGGAGCAGCCTAACATTGAAGAAGAGCACGGGGAGGCTATTGTGCGTCTGTTGCACCAGTTAGTCAACTTAGGAGTTAGGGCTTGTGTTTTTATATAGCAAGTTTATCCCTCTGTGTAATTAAATTTCAGACGGATGTGGTGTTTCTAAAAAAGACATGTTCCTAAATTCGATGTTCTTTTATTGCATTCATGCATAAATACACGCATTTATTCATTTTAAAATCTTATGATAAATAAGGAATTTAATAAGAGAAAGGTTTAATAACAAAATCCTCTCTAAGCCGTAAACATTCCACATTCATACGGAACTCGCCTGCGTTCACGATCCATGGCTTTTGAGGATCAGCTTGCCAGTCTCAAAAACGAACGCGTGGAAACGTAGAATCGTTTCGACATGATCGAACAATAAATTAAAGATTGCTTTACTCAAACCCAGGTAGAAATCATCAACCAGCTGACTGCTCTATTGGGCCCTAAGGAATCTAGGAAGGCCAAGGCAGCCGAAGGAGCTTCCAACGAGGTGAATGATCAAGCAGAGACAACGTCCCACATTAGGATGCAGCCAGAAAAACCTTCAACAGCAAAGAAGGTCCATATCAACCTAGCTGGAGCAACACCAAGTCACCCAGTGCACATTGGTACAAACTTTGAGAATGCTGAAGAGGTGCCAGACTTGAATGCTCTTGATGAGATTGGAAAAATACGTGTTGAAATCGAACGCAAGTACGAGGAGCGCTGCAAAGCTCTAGAGGATCGCTTGATGGAACTGCAGAAAGCTAATGAGATGGGACCAGAAGCTGTGGAAATGAGCCTGGTAGCTGATTTAGTGCTTCATCCTAAGTTTAAAGCTCCATACTTTGAGAAATACGATAGAACTTCTTGCCCCAAGGCCCATTTGATGATGTATTGCAAAAAAATGGCTGCTTACCTGAGAGATGAAAAGTTGCTGATACACTGCTTCTAGGACAGTCTGACCGGTTCAGCTGCTCGCTGGTATACCCAACTAAGCAGGGTGAATATCCGTTCCTGGAATGACCTGTCAGGAGCCTTTGTGGAGCACTATAAGCATGTCACAGAAATGATCCCAAGTCGGGTAATGTTGCAGGGGATGGAGCAGAGAAGTGACGAAACGCTCCGACAATATGCCCAAAGATGGAGGGACATTGCAGCGCAAGTACAACCCCCGCTAATGGAAAGCGAGATTGCTCATATGTTCGTACAGACTATAAGAGGACCGCTCTTTGAAAGGCTTATCAGCAATGCTACCCAAAACTTTGCGGACATTGTGATGACAGGAGAGCTGATAGAAGCCGCGATAAAGTGCGGAAGGATTGAAAGTGGAGAGAGTTCTCGCAGGAACTATAAAAGGAAAGATAATGAAGTGAATAATGCAAGCACTTATGAGGCACCGAAAAACGTGACCATTACATCACCCGGAACCTCAGCTGGAAATTCTCAAAATTCAAATAAGAGGGATTCTTGAGGACCGAGAAATGATAGAATGAACTTTACACCCATCCCAATGTCTTATGCAGAACTATACCCTCAGCTGCATGAGGCGGATCTGGTGAGACCATATCATCTGACACCTCTACAGCCTCCTTACCCTCCGTGGTACAAAGCTGATGCCCATTGTGAATTCCATGCTGGAATACCGAGACATTCAATTAAAACATTCACAGCATTCAAGAAGGTGGTGCAAAATTTGATCAATACTGGGATATTGAAGTTTGATGAACCTAGTATCGCTGCTAATCCCCTTCCGAGTCATGGAGGACGTGGGGTGAACATGATAGAAGTATACGATGAGGCAAAGAGGCGAAAGACCGATGTTTTAGAGATTTAGTCTCCGTTGAGATGGGTGTTTGAACAGATATATAACGCAAAGATGATTGAAGTTTGCATGAAAATTGAGATGGAAATACCTGCTAAGGTGTATTGTGAATATCACCAAGAGTGTGATCATGAAATTCAGCACTGCCATGAGTTCAGGGACCTGGTTCAAAAAATGATGGATAACAAAGAAATTGAGTTCTTTGAAAAGTTTGGTATAAGGAGAGAAGTTGAAGTGTGTACTTCGGAAAGTTTCGAAGTGAAATATGGGGAGCACAAACCTCTGGTTGTGACTGTTAAACCGTAAGTTGCTAATGCGAAGCCAGTGGTGACACCAAATATAGTAATTTCAACTCTCGCTCCGTTTGCTTTCAAAAGTACCAATGCAGTCCCTTGGAATTACGTGGCCAGTGTGTTAATACCGGAAAAAGAGAAGTTGCAAGAAACAAAACCGAATGAAGAGACAAAGGAAGGACCAGAGAAAGAGCAAACGAATCCGGAGGCAGTAAACGAAGTAGGCCATTTCACTCGAAGTGGCAGATGTTACTCCTCCCCAGAAGTCATGAAAGAAGCTGAGAAAGCTATCTACTGCCCCTGAAAAGATTTTTGAGGAAGACCCTGCTCCAAAGATAAATGAACCAGTGACGAAGGAGCAAGCCCGGGAATTTCTGAGGTTTTTGAAGCACATAGAGTACAACATTGTAGAACAATTGAAGCGTCAACAGGCGAGGATTTCAGTCCTAGAGTTATTAATGAGCTCTGAGGGGCACCGTAATGCTTTGATGAAGGTGCTAAATCAGACGTTTGTGCCAAACAACATCTCAGCGGATAAGTTGGATAGAATTGTGAATCATATCATTGCTGACAATTACATAACATTTACCGATGATGAAATTCCGGAAGGAGAAATGAGGTCAGTAAAAGCTTTGAATATCACCACGCATTGTAAAGGATATGTACTGCCAGGTGTCCTAATTGATAATGGATCAGCCTTCAATGTTATGCCGATGGCGACTTTGCAAAGGTTACCTATCGATGACTCCCATATGAAGGCATATCAGAACACTATAAGAGCCTTTGATGGAACAATCCGGGATGTGCTGGGAAAGATAGAAGTATCGTTGTTGATAGGACCGATAGTTTACAATATATATTTTGTGGTGATAGATATTAAACCTACCTATAACTGTTTGCTGGGACGACCCTGGATTCACTCAGCAGGGGCAGTCCCATCGTCTCTACACCAAAAACTTAAGTTTGTAATAGAAGGAAAGTTGGTTAGTGTTGGAGCAGAGGAAGACATCATTACCTCTGTAACAACTGATGTGCTCTACATCCAGACATATGAAAATGCCTTGAAGTGCTCCTTCCTGGCGTTGGAATTTGTAAATGCTACCTTCATGGCTGAGGGAAAACCATTTCCACGACCAAGACTGTCAAACTGCACCAAGATGACGGTACGGGAGACACTTGGAAGAGGTGCAAAGACAGAGAATGGGCTTGGAAAACATTTACAGGGAAGTTTGCGACCGAGGCCTTTTCTGATGAAGAAAGATCATTTTGGATTAGGGTTTGCTCCTACAATAAAGGATTGATTGAGAGAATTAAAGAAGCAGTGGAAACAAAGGAGAGCTCGCATGCAAGGAAAGGAGACGTCCTCCCGTCTGGTGACATATTTTGACATGATAAAGATCTTCAAATTACGTGGGTTCACCAATGTTGAAAAACAGTTGGAAGAGGTCAATCAAGAAACAATAAAACTACAAAATGAGGAAATCTTCAGCAGTGATCTAGATGGACTTTTTGTTGGAAAAATCTTCGAGAATGCTCGGCCTGGCAATTATCTAAGAATGATTCGTCCCTGTGCTCTAGGCGAGACATTGAAGAATTAGATAGCTGAGGATACTTCCCTTGTAACCAAAATTGAAACAGAGTAAATACTGGGACCACCTTATACCTTTGCCCGCGGGTATAAGGGGATTATCTATAAAGGGCCATTATACCATCATTTTAATAAAGATGCTTTCCATGCTGATTCACAAATGGCAAACGAGTTTTTATTTTTTCGCATCCTTTTCAAAATATATTATTATTTTCTTTGCAGGTCTTCAACTATCGACTGTATGAATGATCCTAAACCTGATTCTAAGGTAGGACCTGAACAACCAGTATGTCTAGCAGAAATCAATGAAGTTGAAGATGAACTAGAATGTGAAATCCTTGAAAAATTAATGAGGTTGGTTTGAAAATAAGATAAGCAGATCATGCCCCACAAAGAAGAATTGGAGATTCTCAATTTGGGAACATAAGAAAACAAAAGAGAAGTAAAGATCGGGGAAGCATTTTCACCCGGAAAGAAACAAGAATTAGTTGATCTACTACGAGAGTTCAAAGATGTCTTCGCCTGGTCTTATCAAGATATGCCAGGATTGGACACTGATATAGTGGTACACAAATTGCCCATTAGACCTGAATGCAGACCGGTTCAACAGAAACTTAGAAGGTTGAGACCGAAAATGGTGATAAAGATAAAAGAAGAGGTGCAGAAACAGATTGATACCGGTTTCCTCATAGTATCACAGTATCCAGAATGGGTGGCTAATATAGTACATGTACCAAAGAAAGATGGGAAAGTACGAATGTGTGTTGACTACAGGGACATGAACCGGGCCAGTCCGAAAGATAATTTTCCTTTGCCACACATAGACATTCTGGTCGACAATACGTCAGGACATTCCTGGTTTTCCTTTATGGATGGCTTCTCAGGATATAATCAAATAAAAATGAGTCCAGAAGATATGATCAAGACCACCTTTATAACCTTATGGGGCACCTATTGTTACAAGGTGATCCCCTTTGGACTAAAGAACGTTGGGGCAACATATCAACGGCCGATGGTGACCTTGTTTCACGACATGATGCATAAAGAAGTCGAAGTATATGTAGATGACATGATTGCCAACTCCCATACTAAGGAGGAGCACATCCAAAATCTGAGATAGTTATTCTTGAGATTGAGAAAGTACCAACTGAAGCTCAATCCTAACAAATGTACCTTTGGGGTAACGTCTGGAAAACTTCTTGGTTTTGTTGTCAGCAGAAGGGGAATCGAGATAGACCCTGATAAAGTGAAAGCTATCTAGAACCTGCCCCCACCCAACTCACAGAAAGAAGTTCGGGGGTTCCTTGGCAGATTGAATTATGTTTCTCGGTTCATATCATAATTGACCAATAAATGTGATCCAATCTTCAGGATGTTGAAAATGAATAACCCTGAAGAATGGAATCAATAGTGCCAAGAAGCATTTGACAAAATCAAGAAATATCTTACCAACGCTCCTATATTAGTAGCACCGGTTCCTGGCAGGCCACTAATCCTTTACTTGACGGTCTACGAGAACTCAATGGGGTGCGTATTGGGGCAACATGATGACACGGGAAAGAAAGAAAGAGCCACCTATTACTTGAGCAAGAAGTTTACTGAATGCGAAGTGCGGTACCCACCTATTCAAAAGCTATATTGTGCTATGGTTTGGGTAACCCGAAGGCTCAGGCAGTACATGTTATACCATACAACATGGCTGATCTCTCGTCATGACCCGTTAAAATTCATGATCAAAATACCAGCCTTGACTGGAAGACTGGCACGCTTGAAAATGCTGTTATCAGAGTTTGACATTGTGTACGTGAGTCAAAAAGCAATAAAAGGAAGTGTCATAGCATATTTCCTAGCCAATCGTGCAATGGAGGATTATGAGCCCCTGAACTTCGATTTCCCAGATGAAGATGTGATGAACGTCTCCATGATAGAAGCTGGAATTCCAGAAAGAAAAACCTGGAAATTGTATTTTGATTGAGCTGTTAACGCCCTTGGACGAGGAATTGGGGCAGTATTGATCTCACCAAATGATGTACACTACCCATCCACAAGCAGGCTAGAATTTCTTTGTACCAATAACATGGCAGAATATGAAGCCTGTGTGATGGGGATTCATCATTGGTAATTTACCAATGCCATTGAAAGAAAAGTAGAAGTCTTAAAAGTGTATGGAGATTCGGCATTAATAATTTACCAGCTTCGTGGAGAATGGGAAACGAAAGTTGTAAAATTGATCGAGTACCGAAAATTGATCCTGGAGCTAATAAAAGAGTTCGAGGAAATAACCTTTATATACATCCCCAGGGAAGATAATCAAATGACGGATGCCTTAGCTACACTAGCTTCAGTATTCCTAGCAAACAGATCAAAAGATAGGGTGCCTATCCGAATGCAGAGCTATGAAACCTATGCTCACTGTTGCATCATAGAAGAGGAAATTGATCAATATCCTTGGTACCATAATATTTTGCAATACCTAAAGTATCAGACTTATCCTCTGGGGACAAATGATAATGAAAAAAGAACTATCAGAAGAATGGCCTCAGGATATGTACTCGACGGAGAAGTCTTATACAAGAGAAGCAGAGATCAGATTCTGCTAAGATGTGTTGATGCCAACAAAGCAAAGACTATAATGGCAGAGGTACATGACGGGATATGTGGCACACATGCAAATGGGCTCTCAATAGCCAGGAAGATTATGAGATATGGTTATTATTGAATGACCATGGAAGGAGATTGCATTGAATACGCAAAGAAGTTTCATAAGTGCCAAATATATGCTGACAAGATTAAATCTCCGCCAGTCCCTTTGCATACTATGAATTCACCATAGCCTTTTGTAGCCCGGGGCATGGATGTTATTGGGCAAATTCATCCCAAAGCTTCAAACGGACATCGCTTCATCCTCGTGGTGATAGATTATTTTACCAGGTGGGTGGAAGCAGCCTCTTATGCCAACATCACAAGAACCACAGTCAGTAAGTTCCTGAAGAAAGAAATAATTTGCCGATATGGACTACCAGAAAGAATTGTTACTGATAATGCTACAAATTTCAATAACAAAGTGATAATGGAAGTGTGTGAACAATTCAAAATCATTCACCACAATTCAATAACCTACAGCCCAAAAATGAATGGGGCAGTGGAGGCGGCAAACAAAAACATAAAGAAGATCATATCAAAGACAACAGAAACTTACAAAGACTTGCATGAGAAGCTACTGTTCACCCTATTCGCATATCGTACATCAATACGAACCTCGACCGGGGCAACGCCTTACTCCTTGGTCTATGGGACAGAGGCAGTATTACCCATTGAAGTTGAGATCTCGTCGCTTCAGGTATTGTCAGAAACAAAGTTAGATGATGCGGAATGGCTGCGGGCTTGATTCGAGCAGTTAAATCTCATTGAGGAAAAGAGATTGAGGGCAATTTGTCACAGCCAGATGTACCAAAAAATGATAATGCATGCATATGATAAAAAGGTGCGCCCGAGGGAATTTTGAGAGGGGGATCTTGTGTTAAGAAAGGTCCTACAAATACACCGAGACAATCGCGAGAAATGGATGCCTAATTGGGAGGGGCCATACGTTGTCAAGAAAGCCTTCTCCGGAGGAGCGTTAATACTGGCTGAAATGGACGGCAAAGAGCTACAGAAGACGGTGAATTCAGATTCGGTCAAAAAGTATTATGCTTGAAGAATACAAAAAGATATTAAAAAAGAAAAAAGAAAAAAAAACAGAGTGAAAACTCGAAAGGGCGCTCTCGCAAAAAAAAGAGAAAATATCTATGGTGAAAACCCCAAAAAGGGTGCCTTAGATATCAAAAAGAAAAAATAATAAAAATAAAATAAGGGGGTTCAAGATGAAAACCCGCAAAGAGCGTATTGAAACCAAAGGAGGATCTGAGTTGAAAACCTAAAAAGGCAGCTCAGATGAATGAAGTTAGGCATCTGATAATCAAGACCTCTCGGACACCTGGTATTTCGGAAGGGGTTTCACATTTGAAAGCATTTCAGCAACATTTGAAGACCGCCAGACATGAGTGCAAACTCAACCCTACTTCTGGTTGACAGCATGGTTGTATCCTTCATGCCTTGGATGCCCGGAGATCTGATTTTGTTTCTCGATTTTTGTTTGCCATGACTATTTCAAAATCTGTTGTATTCCAATTTATAAGCTTCAATAAAATTCATGAATTCACTTCTGAGCCTTCTTTTTATTCCAAAGCATCTTAAAATGGTTGATATAATGAAAAAGCATATAATTTCTTGGTATTACTTTGTTTTAGACATGCAGGTGGACCTTGTCATTCTAGGGATTGAAGAAGAGTGTACAAGATGAGGCAGTGCAAAACTGAAGGTTGATCATGAATGCCGCAATGGAGATTGTCACCCGAAGAACAATGATTGATCTATAATGAGATGATCAGAAATATGAGGACAAAGCATTACAAGGCCCCTCTGAGTTAATTTTGGCGGGTGCCGAAAAGAGAAGTGTTCGCAGCTCGGTAGAAATTCTTGGGATCAGCAGGTTCCTTTATTAGTTGAAGCAATATGTGGCTGATCAAAACAAAACCTCTTTGATCATAATACTTCCAAAAGAAAAAGAAAAAGAGAAAAAGGGAGGTGAAACCTGAAAAGGCGCCTTTCGGAAAAAAGAAGAAGAAAAAAAGAGGAAAAAAGAAAAAAACCAAAGTGAAAACCTGAAAGGGCGCTTTGAGAAAAGCAAACTAAAGTGAAAACCCGAAAGGGCTCTTAAGAGAAAAGGGCCAGAAACGCGAAAAGAAGGTTGCAATGGCAAAATCCTGGTGTGGGATAGAGTCAAACGAGGAGCATCCAAAAAAAGGACCTAAAAGAGCAGGAGCTGATTGATGGATCTGAGTAAACCAAAGTTCATGTATCATATAGAACATTAGGATCATGTTAACCTGCATATTTCATTTGTTTTAATAGGAAAATAACAAAGAAGGATTCATAATGAGAAGATTCCGCCCAACAAAGAAGGATTCATAATGAGAAGAGTCCGCCCAGCAAAGAAGGATTCATAATGAGAAGAGTCCACCCAGCAAAGAAGGATTCATAATGAGAAGAGTTCGTTCGTTGAAGAATGAGGAAGTTCCAAATGAGAAGAGCTTACTTATTCAATGTCGTTGCAGAAAAGACCAGCCAAAGAGCGAGGAATGAAGAATTTCATTATGAGAAGAACGACTTCAGACCTCAGAAAGCAAAGAGTAGCGTCGAATTATCAAAGATTGAAGAATTTCAAAATGAGAAGAACGGCTTCAAGCTTTGACGAGCAGATGGTTCGGACAAAATTCGTGTCTTTTCAGTCTTTGCCCTATTCTTGTTCCACAACAATGAGCAAAGAGAGGCAGCTGTAGAACCGGATTTTTTTTCTGGGTTGAAATATTTATATAGTATAAAAATAATAATAAACAAAACAATAATAAAAGACAACCCAAATATATTTAAAGACCAAAAAAACAATACAAAGTCCAAATACATACAAAAGGCCCAATACAAAAGCCTGAACCAAAAGCCAAAATCTATTACAACTGTTGACAACCCACAACAACTCAGACCCAATTCATTACAGTTGTTTACAACCCAAATCCAGCCCAACAAGCACAAAAACCCTTTCGATCCCATCTGTGTTTCTTTTTCCCGCTCGAATTTGAGCCCCAAGGGACACGTGTCAGCATGGTATTGGCTCATTCTTTTTCACTCGGATTCTCACCAAGCTGGGACCAGCTGGCATCGCCAGCCATGCGAGGCTGACGTCACACCTGACACAGGTATAAATACCTGTGAAGAGAGAGAAACACTTTAATGAATGCAACCATAATTACACAAATAATTACCAAAAAAGAAATCGAAAAGACATAGAGAAAGGAGTTACCTGAGGAGTCTGAGTCAATCGGAGAAGATAACCGGATACGGGAACCTTGCTGGAAGGTCACTGGAACCGTCAGAATATCGAACCGAGGTATTTCTACCTCTATTTTTTCTACTTTTTCCCATCTTTACCTATTCGAAAAACACAAAAACACGTTAAATCTCTAAGGGACCGAACCTTAATCTGTCTAAAAAATAGATCTCAGACATAAAACACAGCTCAAACCTAAATCTAAGTATAAATCAGATCCATAACACTTGTAAAAACCTAGATCTAAGGGAAAATAAAACAGATCTAGGGTTATAAGCATCAAATCTACTTTGAAACTAAAAATACATAAAAAAATAAAAGAGAGAGATCGAGAGCTTATCTTGCTTCGACGTTGTCGGAAACGTTGTCTGAGTGGAAAACTGAGTGTTTGGATCGTTGTCGAAGTCAAAAAACAGAGATGGGAGGTCATTGGTCTCGGGTAGATAGCTTAGGATCGGGAGAAGAGGGGTGTTTTTGATGAAATAGGGCTCAGATCTAGGATTAGGGTTAAAAAAGGAGTTTTTAGGTAGATTTAGGGTTCCGGCGACGGTGGAGGTGGTGGTCGGAGTTGCAGATAGTGGCCGAAAAATCTAGGACGTCGGAGAAGATGACCAGAGAAGGTCCGGTCATCGGAAAAACGAAGAAGAAGGATGGATGGTGGTCGGAAGTTGCAGAGAAGTCGGAGAAGATGACCGGAGAAGGTCCAGTCATCGGAAAGGGGAAAGAGAAGACCAAAGATGATATTCGGTGGTCGATATCATCCCGACGGCCAAGAAACGGGTTGGGGAAGAGTTTTGGGAAAATGAGGATTAAAATGATGTTTTTGAAAATTCCTTGACGAGTTCTTGAAAAATAAGTTTTTTGATCTTTGAAAAACAAGTTCTGGGAGGGCTTAGGTGTTTGTAAAGATCAAATGAAGGATTTTAGATGTGTTTTAGGTCTGTTCTTGAAAAAAAGTGATGTTTGATCTTTAAAAACATTTTTGGAAAGGGATTTTAGTGTTTTTGAAGATTGAATGAAGGATTTTTGAAGAAAAAAAGAAGAACCGAGGCAAAAACAAGGGTTTTGATCGAAAAACATGTTGGGTTTTCGGGTTTTTGGTGTTTGGGTTCAGAGGATTTAGAGTGAGAGAGAATTGAGGAGAGAGAGAAAGAACGAATCGAATGACCGTTCCAACTCGGTTTAGAGCCATTTATACCGTGTTGGGAACGGTGCCGTTTTGGGGAACCAGGTCATAGAGGGTCCTCGCATTTCTGTACGGGTTTGGATACGGGTCCGTGACCCGGTCGAGTTTAAACATTGGGTTTGAGCTTTTGTTAATTCGAATGGGTTAATGGTTTAGGTCTGGGTAACGGTTTGGGCTTGGTAAATGGGTTCGGGCTTAGTCTTTTAGGGTCTTTAGATTTGGGCTCTTATATTTTAATTCCCTTAAAAATTAGTCACCTATTCATTAGTAATTTGGTCACCTAAGATGCAATTTAATTCAATTCAATCCTTTCTAGAATTTAATTGCTCTATTTAATTTCTTTAATTAATTGCTTTAATTAATTATTTTATTTTAATTATGTAATTAATTCATATACTTGAAATGTTTTCTTAAAGTACCATGTCATATATTGTTTAGACAATTAATCACATGCTAAATTAAATTAGAAACATTAGTGTAATTCACCTAATCATAAGTGAATAGGAAGATCATTGTAGAAAATAAGTAGATATTTTAAACAATGTTAGAATGCTCAATATTGGCTAGTGTCACAATGTAGAGTGATGTTAACCAATGGGCATTCCGATAAAAGTTTCAATTTTCTACTTTAACTTAGAAAATAGAAATAAATCACTAACTAGGTAAATTGAACAAGTAAAATAAAAATAGGGTTAATAATTAGTGTCATTCTAATTAGGAATATTGTTATTTTTGGGCTTATAAAGAAAGTGCCCAATATTATTTTGGGTGTTTTCTTTTATGTCCAAAATTAATAACAATCATAGAATTTTAATTAAAGCAATTAATGGAGCCTAATTAGGGTTTACTTAAAAATGGCAAGACAATAATAAATCATGCAATTAAACATTTTGTGTTGAGGTACATTTTCTGAATATAAGTTGAAGTGTCCTAATGTAATTGGATGTTTCATAATCATATTCGATCAAAAATGTATTTTCTTACAAAAGGATACTCCCCTTCGGAATAAAATTCGTTTTACAGTTAAAATATTTAATTAAATCCAGATAAATGTTCAAAATGCCAAAATGCCACGTGTAATTAATAAGGTACTGATATCGGGCGTTTGTAGGGGTACTAACCCTTCCCTACACGTAACCGACTCCCAAACTCGAATTTTTCAAAAAGAATCTCTGGTACGTTTTTATGGTGTCCGGCCTACCAAAGTGGCCGGTGGCGACTCCAAAACAATTTTCAAGCAAATAAAAGGGATTTTGACGAAAAATGGAAAGTTAATTAATTAAAGGATAAAATTGGTCAAAAATCCCGATTTCAAAAAGATTCAAACGTCAGACTGTTTTTATTCCAAACTTTTAAAAAGCGGGCTTTCAAAAAACTGTCACGGCAGGTATATATATGCATTAGCTAGGTCTAGTCCTTCTTGGAGTAGAAGTCTTCAAAGTAACTTTTGAATTAAATGCAACTCTAAACTCTAACTTCTTTGAGTTGAATGTGGACTTTATTACGTTGCCTTGCTCCGCAAGTAAGCTCGAGTTCCTCCTTCGGTGGCTCTGCCTGCTGCTACAGTCATTGAAAAATTGAGTGGACAACATCGTTAAGATCAGGATATTCTACTCTACAAATCGCACTCCAATTCTCCAATTCCACAGCTTGTTGTCTTGGGCGGCAGGTAGGGTGGCGAAAGCTACTCGACAGCTGATGTCTCTGTCTGGAACTGCATCAGTACAGCTCCTTAGTTTGCTGCCTCAGCATCATGTCCTTAGTTCCTCTCTCCTTCTGTCAGCCTCTAGTACCTGAAACTAAAACTAAGTTAAAACAATACCTTTTCCTCACCAAATAAAAGATAATCAATACAAAGCATGGCAAAGTAAAGATACTATAAAATGCAATGCATGGTCCTAATTATGCCTAAAATGTACTAAAAGCATCAATAATATGAGGTGTAATGTGCATGAAATATAGAACTTATGGACACTTTACACTTGTAAAGCTTCTAGACAGGATAACACTGATTATCAACTGTGGCATAAGAGATTGGGGCATCCTGCACATGAGATTGCGAGTTTAGCCTTAAATAAACAGTTTGTAATATATAGGAATACCATTTGTAATGTATGTCAATTAGGCAAAAGCCATGCTCTACCTTTTCATTGCTCTTCTACTGTTTACATTAAGGCCTTTCAATTGGTTGAAGTAGATGTTTGGGGCTTGCACCAGTAGCTTCTGATGGATACTTTTACTATATTTCCTCTGTAGAACGTTATAGTAGAAGCACTTTGGTGTACTTACTTAAGAATAAATCTGATGTTGGTATTGCTTTTCGAATATTCTATGCCTTAGTTCAGACTCAGTTTTTTGATAAATTGCTTGTTGTGCAAACTGATGGAGGGGTTAAATTTCAATTTCTTGAAACTTTATTGGCTCAACTAGGTATTCAACATAGAATCACCTACCCTATAACATCTCAGCAAAATGGTGTTGTAGAACAAAAGCATAGGCATATAGTTGTGTCTGCTTTAACACTTCTAGCTCAAACATCATTTCCCTTAAAATTCTGGTCCTATGTAATGTTAAGTGCAGTCTATGTTATAAATATGCTTCCCACCAAAGTGCTTCATGGTTTGTCACCTTTTCAAGTTTTATTTGATAAAGTACTTGACTACAATTTTTTAAAAGTCTTTGGAAACTTGTGTTATCCTTATCTTCGGCCTTATAATAGACATAAATTAGACTTCAGATCTCGACCTTGTATTTTCTTGGGCTACTCACCTCAGCATCATGGCTATCAGTGTCTAGACAGAAGCAATGGCAGAATTTTTATTTTCAGGCATGTTGTTTTCAATGAAGGAGTATTTCCTACTGCTAGTTTAGATTCAGCCACAACACCATCTTCATCTTCTTTTTAGTCATGTTCTCTGATGGTTGAGCCTGAAGATCAGTCTGGAGTTGAGCAACCATGGGTTGCTGAAACTGCACAACCAGGCATTGATGTCTCTGACCAACCAGGGGATGAATCTAAACATCCAGAGGTTGTTGAGCCTGAACTATCTGCAGATCTTGATCATAATGAAACTGATGGACACTGTCAATGGTTATAGTTCTGATGAGCATCCTGCCAGTGTTGAGCACAATGAGTCTGAAGTTGTTGCACATCCTACTACCAGCAACACTCATACAATGATGACCAGAAGTAAACATGAGATTTTCAACCCTAAAACCTTTCACTTGCAAGTGGAAAAGGTGCCTCGAACTGTGCAAGATGCTTTGGCAGATCCTGAGTGAAGAATAGCTGTTGAAGCATAATATAATGCACTGCTAGATAATGACACATGAGAACTAGTAGTGTTGCCTTCATATAAAAAAGTTATATGCCGCAAATGGCTTTTCAAGGTCAAAAGGCATGCAAATAGTTCTGTGGAGAGATTAAAATCTAGATTAGTGGCTAAAGGATACTCTCAAGTAGATGTCTTTGACTTTGTCCATACATTTAGTCATGTGGTTAAATCTTTCACATTGAATGTGTTGTTGTCTCTTGCTATTACAAAGAATTGGGAGATAAGACAAGTGGACATAAATAACACTTTTTTTAAAGGAGATCTTGAAGAAGTGGTCTACATGAAGCAACCAGAAGGGTTCCAAGTTAAAGGCACTAATGGTCAGCTCTTGGTGTGCAAACTTAAGCGAGCTCTATATGGTCTTCACCAAGCCCGAAGAAATTGGTTTACTAAGCTTAAGGGTTTCCTTGAAGGCTTAGGATTTAAGGCATCTAATGCAGATGCATCCTTATTTGTTTATAAGTCATGGGATGTGTTCACATATGTTGTAGTATATGTGGATGACATCTTGCTCACTGGTTCATCCACCACACATGTAGATGAAATCATATAGCAACAACATCAAAAGTTTTCACTAAAGGACCTTGGTGATCTGTAATTTTTTTGAGATAGAGGTTAAGTTAGTTTCGGATGGCATATTTCTCTCTTAGAAGAAGTACATTGTTGACTTGTTAGTGAAGTATGATCAACGTGACTCACATGTTGTTGCTACGCCTATTGCAGTCTCCCCTAAGTTGATCAAGGGTGATGGGGCTCCACTTGCAAATGAGCATGAATACAAAAGTGTGGTCAGGGAATTGCAATATATTTGCCAGACTCGTCCAGACATTTGTTTTGCTGTAAATAAGGTGGCTCAGTTCATACAGCAACCTTCAAATATACATTGGCTTGATGTTAAGAGGATTCTCAAGTATTTGCAAGGCATTTTGAAATATGAACTTTGGTTCTCTCCTCAACCATATCAGAATCCGAGTCTTGCCTCTTTTCGGATGTTAACTAGGGTAGTGACCCTGATAATCGTCGGCCATGTCTCGATCCACAGTTGAGGCTGTGTTTCGTAGTCTTGCCGATGCAGCCTCTGAATTCATTTGGCTCTCGGCCATTCTATGTGACTTTGGTGTTGAATCTGGTAATATACCCACAATTTGGAGTGATAATACCAGTACCGTAGCCATGTCAGCCAATCATGTGATGCATACTATGGGTGTTCATTATCAGATATCGGATCGGATAGGATCTGATTTTTTCAGATATTCACGTTTTTGGATTGATGATATAATGATCCGTATCTGATTCAGAAAATATCGGATATCTGCATATTTAGATATCCGATTATCCGAAAATATAATTTGATTTAACTATTTTTTTTGAATTTGAATGTCGTATTTATGAAATTTTTAGAATTTCAAATATAACGAACAATAAATTTCTATATATAACAAGATTCGCATATATGAAAATTTTGATTTTTTTAATTTTCAAATATAACAAACACCAATTTGTTAAATATAACAAGATTAATATTCATGAAATTTTAAAATTTTTAATCTTCGAATTTTTGGATAATCCGAAACTTAAAATATTGTGATCCGTATTCGATCCGGAAAATTTAAATCAGATCCAATATCCAGTTCGAAAATAAAAATCGAATCGGATATCTGAATTTTTGAATCGGGTCAATGAATAACCAGATCGGATATTTTTAAACACTCCTAATGCATACTAAGACCAAGCACGTCGAGCTATACCTATTTTTTGTTCGTGAGAAGCACTAAGACTGCAATCGAAAATAATATTTCTGCAAAAAAAACTAAAAGAATTTTTTTGAAGAAAAACTTTGGGGCTAGAATTTTTTTCCTTTATACTTATAATAATAATAATAATAATAATAATAATAATAATAATAATAACAATATTAATTAGACTAAAACTTTAGTATATATATTTAATATTTCGGTGTGATTATAGAGTAGTATATGTTATTTACTCTTTAACTTTAAAAAATGTGCATACACACTTACAAAATTACTACTGAAATTCGAATCATTTAATAGGATTAAGAACGTCATTTAACACGACCGCCTACAATAAGTTGTAGTATAGATATTTAAAATATCCACGACGACCATCTATAACTAGGGATGTAAATAAATCGAGATTGAACAAACAAGACTATGTTCGTGTTCGTTTGTTTATTTTTAAAGGTGTTCGTGTTTGGTTCGTGTTTGTTTATATTTTTAATATTGTGTTGGTGTTCGTTTTTTATATTTGAAGGTGTTTGTGTTCATTTGTTTATTGTTCACGAACATGTTTTTTTTAAATGCTCGCAAATGTGTCGTTTAAGTGTTTACAAACATGTTCGTTTATACGCCCGCGAACGTGTTTGTTTATATGTTCAAAAATATTAACTAAATTAACAATAAATAAATAAATAAATAAATAAACAAAACAAAAGCAACAACAACAACAATATAAAGGATGGCCTTCAAAAAGATTATCCTTTGCGGAGAGACTTCAACTTATACAAGTTGTATTGTTTAGAATTCAAAATTTCTGGTGTAGGGTGTTTATCTTGCTCTCGGTGGTGGTTAAGAAAGTTTCTCAGATATACAATGTTTTTCTTTTGGAAGGGGACTGATGGTGATGCTAGGGGTGCTAAGGTGAGTTAGGAGGCTATCTGTCATCCTAAATGTGAAGGGGAATTGGGAGTGAAGGACACGTTTACTTGGAACAAGGCTTGTATGATGCGATGTATTTGGTTACTTATCACACAGGTCGGTTCTCTTTAGATGGCATGAGTGCAAAAATACTTGTTAAAAGGATGTTCAGTTCAAAATGCCCAGGTAAAAATCACACATAGTTGGGCCTGAAAAAGCTTATGAAACTTAGAGATGATTTGGGAAATGTTGATAACTTGTAGAGGGGAAATAAAACTCAAGAAGTTTAGGAGTCTCTTAGGCATAAAAAGGAGAAAATATTGTGGGCGCGAGTGATTTGGGGGGGGGGGGAGGTTGACCATACCTAGGCAGTCTTTTATTTTTTGGCTGGTAATGTTGGACATGTTACAAACTAGGGATCGTATGCTTAGATGGGGTGTCCAGGTGGATTCAAATTGTTTGTTATGTGATGTGTGTGTTGAAACCAGGGATCACCTGTTTGGTGAATATCCTTTTCTATTGCAGGTTTGGTCTCTAATATTGCATGAGTGTGGTTTACAGGTTCGGCATGAAAATTGGCAAGAAATTCTAGAGTGGTGCAATATTTTGAGAAAGGTAAATCCATGAGATATGTGATTATACGTTAGGCTTGGTGCAATATAAACTACCATGTATGGAAGGAGCGAAATTGTACGGGGCATGAAATGAGGCATCAGTTGCCTTCTGATATATTTTTACTTATAATAAATGACATTCGTTTCAGATTAACTTATTATAATTGATTGCAAAGTTTTGATATTTCGTTAGCTCTAAATTGGGGGATTTGTTAGCATGTATATTTGTATAGAGGGTCTGATTTGTATGGTTGTATAGTTGGACGGTTTTCTTGGATGAATAAAGTTTAATTTATCTAAAAAAGTAACAAAAGCAACAAAATAAAAGGCTAATGGGGTATTTTTACCCTCGAGTCCAACCTAAATTAGTAATGTTGCCCCTCGTGCAAAAACGCATTCAATTAGGTCCTCCAGTTCGCACATTGCAACAGATTAGCCCATTGACCAACATTAACCAACGAAACCGTTAACTGCTGCATATGTGGCCGTTAACTACATGCCACATCACGGCTGACATATCAAAAATACTGACATGACATTAATTTTTTTTAAAAACATTAACTATTTTTTTATATTAAATTTTAACCATGATTTGATTGGTTTTTAAGTAAAGAGTTAAATAACTCATGATATGGAGGAGGAGGGGAACGAACCCAGGTCTGGTTAGTTATTGTGTGTAAAGCCTAGTCTTTCACCAGACCAACCTCTTAACCTTGTTAATAAACACACAATGTAACATATAACCTATCCAAATAGCATGATTGTGCTGCTTCTTGTTTATTATTGCTTGGTTGCCCAAGGGACGAGCAATTTCTTTCTGGTTACCGCTTGGTTGCAGCAGTGGCGCAACTGTTGCTGAGTCTGTAGAAAGAGCAGCAAAGCAAGTCTTGGTGTTGCCTCGGTGATAGAATATAGAACTAAGGTGGATGGATGAGCAAAGAAGAAGATGAAACCAGAAAGAAGTAGATGAAGAAGGCTTTTCTTTATTAATGATTTGAGTCAATACCAAGCTTTACAAAACGATGAGAGCTTGCTTTTATACATGAACCTTAGCCTCTAGATTGACTAACAGATCCTTGATCTGTTAATGACAGCTCAACACAAAGGCTGTTACAACGGCTACAACAGTTATATATGCTATCATACTTCCTACTTTCCTAATTTTGTTGAAAAAAAAACAAAAAATTAAATTAACATCTTCAAAAAGGGAGATTAACATCAGCAACACATACATCACATTCTTCATGTCTTCTCTTGTTCTAAATTTTGTTAATCTAAAAGATGTAACTCTTCTGAACAGAAGGCACTAGTAGCTTGCAATCGTAACTCTGTTGGAGAATAAACTTTATGTTTCTGTCTGAGATGCAAAAAGAAGGCTGCAGACAATGGTTTAGTGAAAACATATGCAATTTGTTATGAGGCTAGAACATAATTCACTTGGAATGATCCCTCTGACACTTTCTCTCTAACAAAGTTGAGGTCAAGTGCAACATGTTTAAGTTTTGCATGATGATCAGGATTAGCTGAATGAGCTATAACACTGGTGTTATCACACCAAATTACTGGGGTTTTCGAAAGTTTGATCTTAAGTTCAGTGAATAGAGATTTTACCCCCATGGCATCACACATAAAGTCAGCTAGGCTTCTAAACTCTGCTTCAGTGGAGGATCTATGGACAACATATTGTTTTTTTTACATCATGAAACTAAATTTCCACCCAGAAATAAACAGTGACCTCCTGTTGATCTTTTGTCATCCACACAAGTACCCCAATCTGAGTCAGTGTAGCCAACTAGAGTGTTAGTCAACGAGTTGTTGCTAAAGAACAGTCCATGATCTAAAGTCCCTTTAAGATATCTTATGATTCTTTTTACTGCTTTCCAATGCTTGTCATGAGGAGACTGTATAAACTGACTAACTTTATTCACTGAAAACTGTATATATGGCCTAGTAGTACAGATGTGTTGCAAAGTTCCTACTACTTGCCTAAATAGAGTACTATCTTCGAAAAGATCTTCATCATTTAAAGAGGGAAGAGGAGATGTTACCATAGGAGTTGGTGTAGGCGTAGCCTCAAGCATCTTAGTCTTTTCCAATAGCTCCAAGATGTGTTTCTTCTGATTGAGGGTAATACTTTGATCTATAGCTAAAACATTCATTCTCGGGAAGAAAGTGAGCTTTCCTAAGTCCTTTAGAGAAAAGGTCTAATTTATTTGTTGTATGGCATAATCAACTTCTTTAGCATTATTTCTAGTAACTACGATGTCATTAACATAGACCATTATGTATACTATGTTGCCTTTAGATTCTCTGAAATAGAGGGATGAATCAGCTAAGGAAGAAGAAAACCTCATTTGTGACACTAAGTGATCTCTGAACTTTTCAAACCAAGCTCGAGGGGCTTGTTTGAGCCCATACAAGGACTTTTGAAGCTTGCAAACCAACTGATTTCCAGCAGAATCCACTTGTTCAAAGCCTGGTGGATGTTGCATGTAGACTTCCTATGTGAGATCATCATTTAAGAAAGCATTGTCCACATCAACTTGTCTTAGAACCCAGCCATTGTTTAGAGCAACACTAAGAAGAACCCTTACCAAAACAGGCTTGACCACAGGACTGAAGGTCTTAGAATAATCAAGACCAGCTTGTTGAGAAAATCCTTTGGCAAAAAGCCTGGCTGTGTATCTTGATACACTGCCATCAGGATTACGCTTTACTTTGAATAGCCACTTACAGCCTACAGAAACTCTGTCAGACGGTAAGGCAACAAGTGTCCAGGTTCCTTTGGCAACAAGAGCATCAAACTCCTTCATAACAGCTTCTTTTCACTCTTCGGAAGAAAGAGCTTGATACACATTATCTGGAACAGGAACTTCAACCTCTGAAAGGAAGACTTTAGGTTTGAATACATCAGCCTTAGACCTAGTCACCATTGAGTGAGTGGGTACCAAACCAGGTGCAATAGTAGATGTATGTGAAGGTTCTCTTAAAGATCAGATTGTGCATTAGCATATGTAGGTGAATGATTTTCTTGAAGACCAGATTATAGAGGAAGGCTTCTTTCCAAACTTTGACTTAAATCTTGTGGAGAAACATTGAACTGTTCTTGTTCCAAGTGTTGTTATGAAGTACTATCAGAAGAACCATTGTACAACTCTTGTTGAGCTTGTTGTTGAACTGTAGGAGAATATTGCTGTGAAGAAAATGAAGGTACTGCGAAAACATGGTATTGAGCAGATGAAGACTCATGACCAGTAGAGTCAGTGGAGCCAAACGAGTGCACTGGAGAATGGTTTTCAGAAGAAGGATGGAATCCTGACATGTATGACCCTGAACTCGAGCTAGACTGAGAAGGTTGACCCTCAGATATCCTAGGTGGGATATACTTAGTCTTAGCTGACTTCGAACTAGGCTGATCAGACTGAGCTTGCTTGTCCTGTAAGCAAGGAAAGCAACTTTTATTAAATTGAACATGCCTAGATATATAAAGTTTACCTTCAGAATCCAGACACTTGTAACCATGTTGAGCAGAGCAGTATCCCAGGAAGATGCAGGGTTTCGACCGAAACTGCAACTTGTGCTGGTTGAACGGTCTGGTCAGAGAAAAACACTGACAGCCAAAAACTTTCAAGAAAGTATAATCAGGTAACTTGCAAAAAAAATTCTCATAAGATGACACACCTCCTAACACTTTAGTGGGTAACCTATTAATCAGATAAATTGATGTATAAAAGGCACCAGACCAATGTTTAAAAGGAACTCCAATTTGAGCTAACAAGGTTAAACCAAGTTCTACTAGGTGCCTATGTTTTCTTTCAACTCTACCATTCTGTTCAGAAGTGTATGGACATGTATGTATAAATTGAATTCCATGTTGAAGAAAATATTGTTCTAAAGGTTTGAATTCAGTGCCACAATCAGATTGAATAATCTTTAACTTACAACCAGTTTGTCTTTCTACAAGACTATGAAAGTTAATAACAACTTTAGACACATCAGATTTGCGAGCAATAAAATAAATCCAGGTATACCTGGTTGCAGCATCAAGAAAGCTAACATAATAAGCATAAATATTAGAAAGCATAGGGGCAGGACCCCAAACATCCATTTGCACATGTTCTAGAGGCTTATCATAAATAGAAATAGACTTTTGAAATGGGAGCTTGTGACTTTTACCAAGCTTACAAGCTTCACAAAAAATCATTCTTTATTAATATTGGAGAAATTATAGAGTTTGGACAGCTTAGCTAGAGTATCAACAGAAGGATGTCCAAGCCTTCTGTGCCAAACATGAAAATCAAGAACAAAATTACAACATTCAGCCTTAAAACTATTAGGTCATTCACTGTTATTCCTAGAACTATTTACATTGAGACTAGTCGAAGGTCCTAAGCAATCATTTGTAGATAGAGATAAGCCACCAGCAGATCCAATAGACAAAAATTTGTACAACCCATCACTTTAAAAACCTCGAAGCATCAGTTGTTGAGTTGTCAAATCCTTTACAAAACAAGAATCAGGAAAGAATTCAATAGATACATTGTTGTCTCTAGTTAATTTAGACGCAGAAAGCAGGTTTTTTTAATAAAAAGAACGTGCAACAAATTTGTAAGGACTAATGGTCTAAAGTATGTATTAATAGATGAATTGCCAATACTAGATATAGGAACAGTGGAACCATCAACAACACTTACTCTACTTGAACCAAAATAGGGCAAAGATGAATTGATATTACCTGCATCGGGTGTAAGGTGGGAAGTTGCACCGAAATCTGGGTACCATGCCGCATCACCAAACATGAAGTCATCAGTTACATCAGCAATAGAGGCAACTATGGGTTCTGAAGAAGAGCCATTGACTATGGACTGAATCTGAGCCATCTGATCGTGATTCGGCCCTTGGTACACTTGAGTTGCCCCTTGACTATTGAACGCTTGTAACGACCCCTGAACAAAGGAATGATCTTCGCCATAATCCTCGGAGTAGGAAACATGATTGACAGAATTTCCAATGCCCTCAAATGCTTGATCGAAGCGAAAGAAACACCTACTCGCAAGATGTCCTATCTTCCCACAGATTTGACATTGCGGACGAGACCGTCCTCCATAGAAACGACCCCCACGACCTCTGAAGGGCATTCCTCGTGTAGGGTTTGAGGGATGAAACGCAGGTGCGGTTACCCGATGAGAATTCGAGTAACCAAAGGGATAACCTGTATTTGGGTTATTAGTATTTGGGCCAGTAAACGGGCTTTGTTGACCCATTGAATTACTCTAAAAGACACCAGATGAGCCAGAAGAGAGGCCATAAACAAGATTGACCAACGACCCTTAAGTCAAGAATTCGAACTGCGTAGACTCTGTGTCAAGAAGAACACTGGCAACACCATCGAGCTTGTAAGGCTGTTGACTCGACGTAATGACGGCTACCACCGGCTAATATTCCGGCGGTAATCCAAACAGAATAGCCGATATGTGCATCGTCTCCGTTAACGGATTTCCACATGCTGCAAGACTGTCGCAGACTCCTTGAATTTAGGCAAGGTATTCACGCAAAGATTGATCACACTTTCTGATGTTCTTGAGGGAACAATGCAGATGCATGACCCGAGTGGTAGAAGTAACAGAGAAAATTTGTTGAATCTTACCCAAAATCTGGAGAGCATTCTTGCAGTTCACCAACGAGGGAAGGATTGAAGGACCAATGGATGACAACAACCAAGAACAGAGGGCACTATCTTCTTGCTTGAACCTAGCATATTCAGGATTAACAGTTCGACGACCACCTTCTCCAGTCACAAACTGATCGGGTACAGAGAAAGAATCATCAAGATGATCTTGAAGAGCAAGACTTTCGATAGCAAATTGAATTTGTTGTTTCCAAAGAAGATAATTTGTGTCATCTAGGCGAATAGAAATGGATTTATTGGTGAAAGGTTTTGAGTTTTCTGTCATCTCTAATACCATGACAGATTATAGAACTAAGGTGGATGGAATGAGCAAAGAAGAAGATGAAACCAGAAAGAAGTAGATGAAGAAGGCTTTTCTTTATTAATGATTCGAGTCAATACCAAGCTTTACAAAACGATGAGAGCTTGCTTTTATATATAAACCTTAGCCTCTGGATTGACTAACAGATTCTTGATCTGTTAATGACAGCTCAGCACAAAGGTTGTTACAACGGCTACATCAGTTATATATGCTATCACTCGGACCTTGTGTACGCGCAGGGGAAGGATTTGGTTTGGGCGAGAGAAAGCTTTAGACAGGCAAATGGTGTTGCCCAAAACGCTGAATTGGATTGCCATTCTAATTTCTATTCAGCAAAATCAAAATGCTAAGCAAAACCGTGAGTGAGTGTATTCCTCCATGAAACCTTTGCTCATTTAGGTGAACTTTCATGTCCAGACCAGAATCACAGCCAAATAGTTATCGTGTCGTTTTTGTGTGGGAAGAAGGTAATAAAGAAGAAAAAAAGCAGTCATGCTATTTGAATGAGATTATATGTTACATTGGGTGTTTATTAACAAAGTTAAGAGGTTAGTGGTGAAGCATTAGGCTTTAATGTCAGCCAGACCCGTGCTTGATCCTCACCCTTTTCATATCATGAGTTATTTTAATTATTTACTTTAAAATTAATTAATGATGCCTCGTATATCATCTGTTTGGTTAAAATTTAATATAAAAATAAATATAAAAATAGTTATTTTTAAAAAAAATGATGATATGTTAGAATTGTTGACACGTCAGTCCTGATGTGGCATGTAGTTAACGACCACATATGCAACAGTTAACGATTTCGTCGGTCAACGTTCATCAAGGGGTTAATTCGGTCCAATATACAAACTGAAGGACCTAATTAAATACGTTTTCGCGTGATGGACGATATTACTAATTTGAGTCGAACTCAATGACAAAAATACTCCTCTAACCAAAATAAAACTTACATTTCAACATAATCTTATATAACATCTTTAGCAACAACAAAACTAACATTTAAATAAATTTATCCACAAACATTTTTATTCTAAAAACATCTATCAACCTATCGCATCTTAATGCACACTAATTAACCGGATCAACACCATCCTTTTAACAAGGAGTTCCAGTATAGATATTTAAATAATCACGACCGACCAACATTGTTTGGTAGCACTTTCTCATGTTGGCCGTTGGCCCCATCGCCGCGTAAACCGTCACGTACTTCGCCTTATCCTTCCGACACCTGTCCCATGCATCTTTCACGTATTTCATTTTTGTTTATCTTTTTTGATTCAGCTCCCGTCCACCCACCTGTAAACTCCAGAACCATCAATTCACAAACTTTTTAACGTTTTCTCAAAGATTTTGATTCATTTCCCGACGATTTCCCCTATGTTGAAAAACACATGTTTTGTTCTCCTCTCCTTTTGTAGTGTAGTAAACTTCGAAACAAACCAAAACCATTTGTCTTCTTCTCTTCTTTCCGCCATAATTTCTTACAGATAAACTCGTTGCCTTTGTGTTTGATTTTCTGGGTTATTTGTGTTTTGGATTGTGGAGGAAAATCAAAACTCTGGGTAGTTAAGGATTTGATGATCTGTTCATCAACTAGAGCGATTGTAATACCCAGAGAAACTAAGTTTCAGTATCCTGAAAGTTACAAGCGTTTTCATTTTCATGTGAAAAAAACATACGTTTACCACTGGAAACACAAGTGTTTATCCAAGGATTTGAATTCCAATCGCTTAATCTCGTCTACTTCTAAAACAATGGCGGTGGAGCCTTTAACCTCCGGTGCAAGTGGTCGCATCAACGCACTCTTCTCCTTGCGTGCTTTGAGGAGCCTCTTCTTGATGTTAAATGCTGTCGTTTTGTTGCTGCTTTTGCCGTTCCGGGGAAAAATAGTACGCGCCACCGCGATCAGTTCCGGGGAGAAAGTGGGGAAGGAAGAGAAACAGGGGAGCCGGAGGAAAGGGTCGTCGTCTTCGGCGGCTGTGGTGAGGGTTCCGGTGGCTATTTTGCCACGTAGAAGAGCGGCTGTGGTCGTGAACCAGGAGGCTGCGGCGAGGCGGTCATTGGCGATTCAGAGGGTGACTGAGGACGGTGATGAGGAAACGGTGAGGGAGTTTTCGCTGTTTACTAGTGCAAGAGGTGACACCTTGTTCACTCAGTCTTGGACTCCCGTTTCCGCCATAGTCAGGTCAGTTTGGCTCACTTTTTGTTATGCCGATGCTAATGGTTTCTTCTCAATTTAGTTTAATTTCTTAGAAAATAACTCAGGGCATGGGATCTTTGAGATTTTTACTTTCTTTAACCTAGGAAAAAAGATTAAAATATGTTAATTTCTAGGGTAAACTATATAAATGACCATCATACTATTGGTAAAGTCGCGATTTGACCACCTTACTTTTTTTCGAAGCAATTAAACCATCAAATTACTTAATTGGTTGCAATGTGACCACCAGCCGTTAAAAACTAACGGAAGGAGTGACAGTTAATAAAATTAGTATAATTATACATTTGGTCCCCGCTATTTATACATTTTATTAATTTGGTCCTAGTTTTAATAAATAAAATAATTTTATTATTTAATTAGATTACAACACGTGTCACCGTATTATTGGAAGACTTTATTATATATTTTTAATTTAATAATTTTAATTTTACTCCTCTAATCAGGCGGTGACACGTGTCACCTGATTGGAGGAGCAAATTTAAATAATAAGCACCTTGCTTCCAACAGGAATTGAACCCAGGTTGAATGGGTTGAAAGTAAGCGTGTCAACCACCAAGCCAAAGCTATCCTTGTGATGCTTTGTACAAATGCTAATATATATTTTAACTTGTTACTCATGCCAGGAAAAAAAACAAGAAACATTTTACTACTGGAACATAAGACACCTGCTTAAGCAATCTAAGGCTAGCAAGCTTTTCAAGTGCAGGAACATAATGGGAGAGCTGAACTTCTGGAACAGATGAAGCTGAAGCCAGCTTTCCACCCAGCTTTGATATTTTCATCAACAGAGGTTGTGTCTTTAATGCTACATCCAGAGAAAGAAACTCATGCTCCAAAAGGTGGTAAAGATCTTTCACTTCTTGAGTTGCACAACTAAATACACCTTTAGAGACCTAAAAATAAGGGGACCGAGAACAGACAATTTAGTTAACAACCTAAAGTCAAAAGGTTCTGGTTAAGATAAAACATAGAATCAAGTCACTTCACAAAGAGAAAGATTACTGACCTCAAACAGATACAGGTACAGAACAATTTTTAATGCTATAATAACTTAGCAATAAAGTAAGACGTATATTTTGCCTTAACCAAGTAGAATAGAAAAATGTTTCATGTAGGCAAACCCAGCCAGTTTGATATTAAAGCCCTTATTGGTTGAGTTCCATTAGATTAAAATTAATTTTAGGAACATCATTGCTAAGACATATAAGCAACCAGCTATAAAATCAGTAAAAGCAACAGAGAAAAAAAGAAACAAGCCAATAGAGCTTATAAAATTTGGACATACCAGTTCTGTAAGAAGTGATGACCTTGAAAACTGTAAAAAGTGTAGAATGTCAGAATAGGTTGCCATCAAGAAAAAGGAAAATAAAAGCGAATGAAATTCTATACAACGTACCACTTCTCTATTCTCAAGTTTAGATTCAAGATTAAATCCTATAAGATTTTCCATTCGAAGGTTGCGATCTTTAGCATTTTCAAGTTCCAAGTGTGATGCACCAAGTGTTTGATCGTAAGGAGTCACTGACAGAGCAGCCAAAACAAGTTAAAATATATATCAGAATTTGTACAAAGCATCACAAGGATAGCTTTGGCTTGGTGGTTGGCACGTTGACTTTCAACCCATTCAACCTAGGTTCGATTCTTGTTGGAAGGTGGTCAAATCGCGACTTTACCAATAGTATTAAAATTATTAAATTAAAAATATATAAATAAAGTCCTCCAATAATACAGTGACACGTGTCGTAACCTAATTAAATAATAAAATTATTTTATTTATTAAAACTATGACCAAATTAATAAAATGTATAAATAGCGGGGACCAAATGTGTAATTATACCAATTTTATTAACTGCCATGTCACTCCTTCCGTTAGTTTTTAACGGCTGGTGGTCACATTGCAACTAATTAAGTAATTTGGTGGTTTAATTGCTTCGAAAAAAAGTAAGGTGGTCAAATCGCGACTTTACCAATAGTATGATGGTCATTTATGTAGTTTACCCTAATTTCTATCTTCTGCTTCTCCTGCATGGAGTTCTGCAAATAAATTCATTTTGTGCGTGGTAAGCAAGAAAAGTGAGAAGAAATAATAGGAAAGTGGAAAACCAATTTTGTTTCTATTAATCGCTCGGTAGAGTAGCAATGGAAGGATATCATCTTCTTTTCATCCAAGCAAGCACACTGAAAATTCATTTTGTTTCCATTTATCAAGTCTCCTCTTTTAATCATTTCACTTTTATATCAATCAAGCAACTTAAACTTCTGCATATGGTCGCCTACCTTTCTTTTGCCAGCATTATGCAGAGACTAATGGTGGAAAGGCAGTTGCTAAGTAGATAATATTTCCAATACTCTCTGCCATAGTTTGTCACATATTTGTCAAATGTTTGAAAATTTGTTTTCCTTATGCTTATTTCAACTTTAGGAATCAGTATTCTTGTTAAATGCTTGAAAATTACTAGTAAATATCCATCCAGAACCTTTTGAAGTGTGCTGCAGACATGTAAACTAAACTAAGTGAATGAAAATGTTGAAGGAAATTTCACTAAAAAACGTAAAAGTAAGATGTTTACCTTGCTGTATGGTTAAAACGTATGCTTTGGTGTTAGATTTTAGTCGGCACTTGGTCGATGTTTGATGGCTAAAGTGGGTTTTGATGACAGTGGTGTAGTTAGTATACTAATACAACTGGATCTAATTTAAATTAATTTATGGCATGTTCGTTGATAAATGATCTACATAATTCATGTCCATGTGTTTATTTGTATGCTTTTGAACTAGCAAATTAATCAAGTGCATTTCTTATATGATTTCTTTATATTTTGTATGCTTGTTTTATATATGTGCTTCCTTCAAACTTAGAATTAAAATGGTACCCTGACTAAACTTGATTGCTGCTACATGGTCGATAGCCTGCCTAACCTTAGTTCAGTCATCAGGTTTTTTTTGGCAGACCCCTTCGAGTTTTTTTGAAATTTTTTCCTTTCCATATTTAAAATCTGAAAGTTTTGAAGTGTTATTAGAAATTCTTTTTCTTTTGTTCTAGCAATTAAATAAACTAGTTTTCTTTTTAATTAGCTTCAAGCTATAGTCTTGTACGATTTCTGCCACCTTGTTTTGATGGTTACTTTATTCACTTAGATGGTGATGTTACTTGCATGTCTTTTTCAGGGGAGTAGTTGTTCTGTTGCATGGCCTGAATGAACACAGGTTTGTTATTTCCGTTTGATGCCATTTTAGAGGTCCTATACAATTGTTTCCCTAACTTTTTGGATCTTTCTCTTACATTGTTTTGATTTTTACAACAGTGGGAGGTACAGTGATTTTGCAAAGCGTCTTAATGCTAATGGATTCAAGGTCTATGGAATGGACTGGATTGGTAAGTTCAAGTTTCATACAAAATCACATTCTGCTTCTCCTGTTGCACTCCTCGAGGTCGAGGTCCCCATTACATGCATATGGATCTTTTGGTGATTTCTTTTTTTCATAATAGCAAGTGATGAAATGATGCCGGCCACTCTTTTTAGTGTGAAGGGGCATAGTTTTCTTGTTATGTGCTCAGAAATTTGTATACGGGTCCAACACTTTGCCTTCCTAGTGCTTTTTTGTCGCTAATCAAGTCGATGTATTCTTTCAAGCAAAATGTTAAATATTATAACGCATCATATCTAAAACGGAATTTGAAACTAGAATTGAAATGTGAAATAAAAATGAAGGTGAGTCCTATCATTTTGTTGAACATCATGGACACATAAGAATTAAAATAACTTTCTGCACGATCAAATTAGTGTTGCCTTCATTCCTTGAGATAATCCTTCACAGGCTATCTTCTATTTAATGTTGTTCATAGTCTAGAGACGCATTTTCTTCAACGATGCATCTATATTTGGATGTTGCAGGGGCCTGAGTATTTCCATTGGGGGAAGCCCATTGGTGCCAAAAAGTAACATTCGAAGCTCGTCATAATAAGTAAGCTTACTTTTAAGTGTTTATAGTAAGCAAAACCTGAAGAAAAAAATAAAGTATCCTCCTGTTTGGATGACCTGTAGAAACAAGAAGTTGAAAACATGCTTTCTATCTTCATCTACCATTCCCCGGGTTATGCACGATTGCTTGCAACTTTCTTCTTCGAAATGGAAGTTGTTTGTCATAAGCTTTTTATATTTGGTGGTTCATTCTCAAGTTTATGTTTTCCATATGTCGTGTAGGACATGGTGGAAGCGACGGGCTACATGCGTATGTCCATTCTCTTGATTATGCTGTTGCTGATACGGTGTGTTTTATGGTTCAGCGACGAAAGTATATTTGAATTGATTATTGCATCAAATTAAACCATCTTTGATTGTCTTCCACCTTGCTACAGAAAATGTTCCTTGAAAAGGTTTTAGCCGACAATCCCGGGCTTCCGTGCTTTTGCTTCGGTCATTCAACGGGCGGTGCAATTGTCCTGAAGGTTTTTCATAATGAACCATAGTTCCCCTTTTAAGTTGTGAATCGAATATTAATATCATCTCTTTTTCATTCCCCTGTAAGTTTTGTTCCACTAAACTTGTAACTTTTGTGCATTATAGGCAGTACTTGATCCGAAGGTCAAAGCCAAAGTATCAGGCATTATATTGACTTCCCCAGCTGTAGGTGTACAGCCGTCTCATCCGATTTTCGTGGTAAGAATTTCTATTAGTCATGTCTTCTTTCCTAAACATGATGAAATTGTCAAAACAGTGCACTGCCAGCATTAGGATGTTATGGTGACTAAACCGATGCGGAATTTCTGTGATCAACTCGTGTCTTCTAAGTTCTACCTATGACAGGTTCTTGCTCCAGTTGTATCATTTCTATTGCCAAGATACCAAGTCAGTGTCACGAATAAAAAGGCCTTGCCGGTTTCTAGGGATCCAGAAGCACTGGTGGCCAAATATTCGGATCCACTGGTATACACGGGAGCCCTCCGGGTGAGAACTGGTCATGAAATTCTTAGAGTTACATCCTACTTGCAGCAGAATATGCACAGATTGAGAGTTCCTTTATTTGTTCTCCACGGCATGGATGATACTGTAACCGATCCTCGAGCTTCTCAGAAACTGTATGAAGAGGCTGCATCAACCGACAAATCGATCAAATTGTTTGAAGGCCTGCTACATGATCTCCTATTCGAACCAGAACGAGAAGCCATAATGGATGACATAATCCAGTGGTTAACTTGTAGAGTGTAAAAGAGAGAAAAACCGATGAACTCTTCTACCATCATAAAAGGACTGAATTGCCAAATAAAGATTCAGCATTTCAATGCATGTTTTTTACCTTGATTCAATGTTGTCATGAATTTTGAAGGACTTCATTTTCTTGGATGGTTGCTTGGTGGTCGTGGTCGTGTTCGTGTTCGTGTTGTATCGTACACATATTCGTGTTACATGTTCGTGTCCGTGCTTTATAGACCCACAACATCCAAATCAGGACTGATTTATAATCTGGGAAAATATTCTTATGGGTGAGATGTTCATGTGCTGGGATAAAATCATATATGATGGTAATATTATGTTGGGATAAAATTTGATTTAGTCTTCGAATTTGATTAGTTTTTCATATTAGTATCTGAATGTATATTTTGTAACACAAATTAGTCCTTTTTAGTCTCATTAGTTTATAATTTTTTATTGGTCTTTTAATTTATTTATTTATTTAGTCCACATTAGTCTTGAACCTTTTTATATAATTTTATTGATTAGCAATTAAATTTTACAATAAATATAGAAAATAATAAAACATAAATAATTTTTATTAAAATTAAAATGAATTTAAATTTACCAAAACCTGTAAAACAATCTAAAAGTTTATTATAAAAAAGATAAATATTCTATACACAAGCGCCTTAGTTTTAGGGTATAGGGAGTTAATATAGGGTTTAGTTTTAGGGTATAGGAAGTTAGTTTAGAGTATAGAGTTTAGGGGTTTAGGTGTAGGGGGTTAAAATTTAGAGATAGTTGTTTCAATTTAAGGTTTAGGGTTATAATTTAGAGTTTTTAGGTTAAAACTTAAATCCTCACTATATTATCCTAAAAACTAAACCCTAACCTATAAACCCTAAATTATAACCCTAAACCTTAAATTGAAACAACTATCCCTAAATTCTAAAACCCTACACATAAACTCCTAAACCATATACCCTAAACTAACTCCTTATACCCTAAAACTAAGGCGCTTATAGAAACTTTCAATTTCCACCTCCAGTGTATAGGATATTAATCGTATAAAAAATATAAAACAACAAAAATCAGCACATGTTGAATTGCAAACATATTAAGAAAACTTCAAAAAGCAGAAAAAAGAAAACCCATGATTTTTTCATATTTCCAATTAAAAATTTTATAACTACAGAAAGGAAGAAGAGGAATCGAAGAGACAAAAATCAATTTTGATTTTTTGTCGGATCATGTCTGCTCCAGCATAATAATAAAAATGAATAAACGAATTTCAATAGCTAGTGTAGTAAAAGAAATATAATTTTTAATTTTAATTCGTGGTTGTATGTAAGGAAGTGCAACACTTGACTTGACTTGAAAAAATTAATTTTTTTCGTTTGATGTGAAAATACTCGACTCGTAATTTCATAAACTAGACTCAAATATTCAAAATAAAGTTTGAATTATAAAATAGAAATTCCAATAACTCGAATTTTTTAGTAGTTAATGGACTAAATTTTTAAGTTCAAGTTGAGTCTTTCAATTTTGTCTGATATGTGTGAGAGAGAGAGAAATGTGTATTCTATTGTAGGTTAAAGGGGTATTTTTGCCCCTAAGTTCGACCCAAAAAATCAATTTCGCCCATCGCCGAAAAACGCATTCAATGTGGCCCCTCAGTCCGCGAAATTGATCAAATTGACCCTTTGACTGACGTTGACTATTACAATGCTGACGTGGCAGTTAACGACGATGATGTGGTGGTACACGTAGGATGATGACGTGGCAGTGGGGGTTGAATTGATTATTTTAACCGAATTCGAGAGTATAATTATTTTTTTGTCGACTTCAGGGGCACAATTGATTTTAATTAAAAGTTCGATAACTTATTTAATATTTAATCTAAAAATAAGAATTTAGGAGATTATTAAAATTTTAAAAATATTAAAACTATATAAATAATTTGTTTAAATTTTAAGTTAATTTAATCGATTTATTTAGTTTTTTAATAAAATTAGATAAATAATTTATTTTTTCGAGATGAACTTTTACGAATAGAATATATGAAAAATTGATTAACAAATAGGTGTAAATATCCTTTGGGTCCCTGAAAATTTTAAAAATAAGCAAAGTGGTGACTCTCACACAAAAATCAAAATATTTTTTAATTTTTTTTAATAAAAATCTATATAGTTAATTAAAATAAATGAAATATTCAAAAAATTATTGAAAATAAAAATTATATAAAAATTTAAAATGTATTTGAAATTATAAAAAGATAAAATTTAAATATAAAAAACTTAATAAAAAATATTATAAAATATTAAGAAATTAAATACTTTCATTGAAAAAGTCTTCAACTTCGTTAGTTTGAGTATTACCATTCGTTAAACAAATTTTAAGTTGAATTACCATTATATTAGAGTAACAACAAAATTCAAAAAAAAAATCGCTTTTCTACATCAAATTGATTCTCATTAATATTTGATGTAGAAAAATAAAAGAGAATTTTGGTTTTATTACACTCTAATACAAGGATGTTTTAATTGAAAATATGTTCAAGGAACATTTGTATGCTTAGCATAGCGAGAAACAGTCGAACACTTTTCCAATGATTTATAAATATTTTTAAATTTTAATTTTTTATATTTATAAATTTTGATATTTTTAACTTTAATGTTTTTACTTAATTTTTTTAATTCATTATGATGTTTTTATTTTTTAATATTTTATGAATATTTAAATATTAATATTATTTATTTTTTAGCTTAAAGATTAAGTAAGTTATCGAACTTTCAATTAAAATCAATTATGCCCCTGAATTCGATAAAAAATCAATTATGCCCTCAAATTCAGTTAAAATAATTAATTCAGCCCTATTGCCACGTCATGATCCCATGTGTATTGCCACGTCATCGCCGTCAACTGCCACGTCAGCACTGTAACGGTTAACGTTGATCAAATGATCAATTTGATCGATTTCGCGGACTGAGGGGCCACATTGAGTGCATTTTTGGCGAGGGGCGAAATTGATTTTTTTGGTCGAATTTAGGGGCAAAAGTACCACTTTATCCTTTTGTATTAATGTTAGGGTTTAGCGTTTTAGTGTGTAGGTGTAGAATTTAAGGTTTATGGTTAGAATTTAGAGTTTAGTGTTTAAGGTTTAGGTTTTAGGGTGCTAGTGTTTGGGATTTAGGTTTTTAATTTTATAGAAGGGTTGTTCAATTTTTTTACACAACTTGTGTATCAAAATATAACACTTTTATTGTATATGATTATAAAAAACCGTTTAAATTGGAAATAATTAGTAGTATAACATTATAAATCTTTACAATTAAATTTGAACATAAACTCAAACAACTCAACTCGAATTATCTCGAATCGAATTTCATAAACTCTACTCGGCTCAAACAAATTTCAAATAAAATTTAAGTTATAAAATATGACTCTTCAACTCGACTAACTCAAAAAAAAATTACGCGACTCGATCGAATGCTCACTCTAAGTTGTATGAATTATAAGTATTTTATTTAAAAATTATATTAAGTATAAAAATGAAAAATATAATTTTGTTATGAATATTTATCTATGTGGATGTCTATAATGATAAGGACATTATCAAGTAGATTTGATTTACTTTATCTTTAGAAATATTATCTTCATTAATTAGAGTTTAATGTATTATGTACTTCTTATGCCTATAAATAGATGATCTAATGAAAGGCATTGTATATACTTGAGTATTGAGAATAATATAAATATCTCTCTTCTTTCATCTTTTTGTTATTCTATTCTTGTTCTTCGTTCTTATTATTGTTCTTCTTTATTTTATTCACAACACGTTATCAGCACGAGACTCTAATCAACTGAGATCTTCATCGTTCGAATCCAAAAGAAGTTACCGAAAAGAATGAATTCGATTATAGAATGAAACTAAAGATAATTTTTTTCCTCTCATTTTTAGCTATTGATTGTCTCTCTCTTTATACTTTTTTTTGAAAAGAATGGAAGCTTATGCTTAATTGCATCGAATCCAATCTCGCTCAAAGAATTGATCTCTCAAGCGACCCAAATCAATATCAAGGGGATCGTGGGGAGAAGATGGTTATCTTGAGTATATTTACAGATAAGTATATTTTATATGGATTCATGATATACAATATGGTGAATATTTTTTTTTAATTTTATTTAACTATATTTTAAGTTTTACATGATATGCTTAAATGGCTTGAAAAGAGACATGACGTAAAGAAATTATGAGAAGTTGTTTCGGTCATTTGTTATGTCTCCATTGTCCTCGAGAGGAAAATTATTATCGATAAACTTTATTTTTTCTCTCTTTAAATTATGATTTTAATGTGCGATAAATCATGGTGAATTTCAATCTATAAAAAGATTGTTATAAAGTCTATATTTTCTCGAAAGCAATATTTCTTCTTCGTCGAAAAACTCGACCATAGACTTCTCCCAATTTCAAGTTACGAAAATTCGTCTCGATCCAAAAAATTTTATGGGAGGCATTCCTTGAAGTGAATGCAAAGCATGATGTTTATTTCATGCGATTATCAACGATGGGGCATTCCCTGAAGTGAATGCAAGCATGATGTTTATTCCATGTGATTATTGGAATTGTTTCATTCCCTGAAGTGAATGCAAACATGGTAAATCATTATTCAATTAGAGACATAATTTCGATATAATCCAAGTATATTGGCTGGACATCCCGTTCTGCGAGGCTACTGGTCTCAAAGGAGGTTTTTAAAGGACCTTGTGGACTGGTTTAATAATGACGCATACGAGGATTAAATCTTTGTTCTCTATGATAATGATATGTTAATAAAAACATACTCCGCTTTTCACGACAAATAATATTGTCCTTAGACACAATATCATGAAAAAGGTTTCAAAGGCCCACTGGCTCTACTCCATTCCCTGAAGAGAATGTGAGATTATATTATAGAAAGAATAAAAGTCACATTAGAAGTTGTGGTCATGGTCGAGGCATGAACATATACATTATGGTCATTTTAAAAATACTTCTACACACTAGTAGTGAGATTATAAGAATGACAAGAGCGATAAAGATCATTCTAAGAAAGTGAAATCTTGTTTTATTACCAATGTGATGTTATAAACCATTGGTCTCGTACTTATCATACTTTGGAAAAATCAACAATGATTGAATGATAAAGGAAAGAAAACAAAAGTAAATTTTGTTTGGGAAAAATGACAAAGATGATATTGGTCCAACTTATTTGGACATTGTTAGTTCAACTCATTTGGACGTAGTTGATTTCCTTATAACCCTCGAATGGAATAAATCATCTTCTAATTATTCTCATAACTTTAAAAAGAATTAATTATTTTATTTATTTATTTATTTATTTATTTATTTTGCTTTATGTTTATTTACTTTATACATTAATTATTTACATTTTATATTTATATTCATGTTAATATTTATATTTATATATTATCATATTTATTTTTTTTGTTTAACATGATTACTTATCAAATATAATTTATGGTGACGATTTATGCTTAGCAGAAGCATAAGATATATTTTTCCATTTAAATGCAATGGAAAATGTGAGTACTATATCTCAAAGTACTAAGAGTATTGATGCTCCAAAAGTGCAATAAGTTCTTGAGAGAAAACACATTATAAAAAGTGCATAATTGCGAATATTGCAATAATTACCGCTAATGGTAACAATATCGTCACCACTAGAAGTGGAAATTTTAAGAGAGTAATATGAGTTCGCAAAATTTTCTTTTGGAATTATAGATAACATATGTTATCAATTGACATTTGAAATAAGTCAATGTGGATATAAGTTCTGGTAGCCAAAAAGTCAGTTGAAAGCTCTAGAAGAGCTATATATTGCTACCAAAAGATGATTTCTATTGAAAGTTTCAAAAGAGCTAAATATTCCTATTCAAAGGAACAATTTTGATGGTTGTACTATACGTGTACGAGTGAGATTGAATCACATGTTCTAGTTTAACAAATTCAGAAATGTATATACACACTTGTATATAGTTGGCATAATCGGTTAGACCATCCTGATCAATAATGATGCAAAAGCTATTGAGATTTATATGCACATTTATGAAAAGAACCTGAAGTTCTTGTGGTGCTTGTTCTCAAAGCAATTGATTAAATTCCATTTACTAAAAGAACACAAAGTTCTTGTGTTGCTTGTTCTCAAAGGAAATGATTAAGACCCTACTTAGCAAAAGAACTTGAAGTTCTTGTACTAAATTTGAGATTGCATGTCTTGCATATATGAATGAAATATGGGCCCATTTATCCACAGATGTGAAAAGTTTTATATGATTTTAGTAGATGCATCTACATTGTTTTATCAACTTACAACTAGAAGTTTGTGAGATTGGTTATAAAAGGATTCAGATTATGCAGTTAGACTATTCGTCTTGAAAAGCTAGTGGGTTTATATTTTAGGCTATATCAGTTGTTACAAAGCCTATTGATTATGAAAAATATAGTTTAGCAAAATTTCAATTGGATGTCTCCCATTTAATAGCTAAACTATGATAATAAATGAGTTATTATTTATATGTTGTTTCCATATAGCAACACTTATACGCATCAAGCTAACGAGTTATAATAAACTCCCCGTTATAATTGGTTTTTGGTCAGAAGCCATACATTTCCCATTTTATAATTATTGAATGTGCGATATGAATTGCTCCACCACAACCCACAAAATGGGTAAATAAAAAGGGTTGAGAATATATATTGAGTACGAGTCTCCTTTTATGTTTAAACTCTTAAACATTAATTGGAGAATCATTTATGACATGATTTTTCTCAACATTAGAGGGAGATAATAATTAGCTGGATAAAGAAAAATGAATTACCGTTATCTAGATCCTCGTATATGAACCAGAAGTTCATAAGATAATTCATGTTATTACATGTCAATTTCCAGACATATTTACTGACACAATGAGAGTAACTAAGTCTCATATACCAACTGAAATGCTCTAAGTTTAAATTACATGTTAGAGCGAGAGAATGTAAATCATGCATAAAACATGATAGTTGAAATGGTTCCAATGATCAAAATTCTCGTAAATGGAAAGTAATCTGAGATGGTCATATATTGGAGGCGGATGCTTCTGAAGAGACCCAAGACATAACTAATAATAAAACTCTTGAAGAGTTTCAGGTACCTGAAATAAAGATTGAAATCTTGAAGATATCTCGATGAGTTATGTCACTACGAGAATGGAACCAGAAAATTAAAAAGTTGTCGACAACGATTTTACAAATAGTTTTAAATAGAATACTTCTATAAAAGTAAAGAAAGAAAACGAGGATCTTGTATAGAAATTTATCAAGAAGTATAGATATTGAATTGGCCAATATAGAAAGACGCTTTCAACTTCTAAAAGAGAAGTATTTGGACCAACAGTCCAAACACTTAAAGGTGTAATGCAAGTGAGGCACAAATAAGTAGTCGTAAATTCGACTTGAATTATGATTTATGAAGAGTTTTAATTACTTCATAGTGGATGCAATTAATTGGCAGTATGAAATATATTACATGCGTCTAATTATTTATAGATCCCTATTTATCCTTAAAGGATTTAAAATGCTAAAAGCATTTGGAAATTTTTGAGAAAATTTATTTAGACATATCTCATTGAATATTTTGGCGCATTTGATATAATCGCCTTAGTAAGTACTAATTGAGGAAATACTATAAGAATGATAAGATTTCCTTATGTATTTTATAAAGGAATTTGAATCAAGATTCATTGTATTATTAGAACTCCTGAAGAGCTTTCAAAGCATTTGGTTATTTAAGGAAATGATTTGAGAAAAATAATCTTGAGATGTGGTTTTGTCTCAACCTAAAGATCGAGCACTTAAATATGCGTTTTGTAACCCCCTTAGCCCGGCCTAGACGCCCGACCCGAACTAAGAAGATTACACGGGGAAAACCAAAGTCAACTTATTAAAGTCAACCTTGATTAATGACCGTTTTATCTTTTTATCTTCTCTAGATGCACAACATTAACCTATGTGTTCAGCAAGACCATTAGAAAGAAACGGCACAGCGATCTGAGTTCAAATAGGGGTTCAATTGCATACTTATGACTTTTAGGGACCATTTTGCAAATTATAGAAAATACAAGGACTTCTCAGATTTCAAAGTTACCGATCCTTAATTAGTCATGTAACATGCCATCACGTCAAATTTTAGCTCAAACCGATCATCCAAACTCATCCAATTGATCAAATAACATTCAAGGACCAAAACGTAACATTTCAAGACTTTAGAAGATACTTTTAATTGAATTTTAACTACCTGTATCGATACATCTGAGCCTGTATCGATACGCGGGATGACAGTAGCAAAAGATGGGAAGAGCGTATCGAAAAGCTTCGCTGCGTATCGGTACGGCCTTCAAACTTGGCTTGGGCGTATCGATACGCGAGCAATCCGTACCGATACCCCTGTACCAAAAAGTCTGAAATTGGCCTTAGTGTATCGATACACTTCCCCGTGTATCGATGCGCATACCAGAAAAGCTCATTCCAAAAGCATTTAAACATACTTAACCATATCCAAACAAGTTTAAATCATGCATACAAGTTATAATCAACCTACAAGACTTGCAGACATCATCAAACAATAAATCATACTCACCGAACACATCAATCCATGATGATACGTTAGCTATTCAAGCATGCTTAAGAAACCAAGCTTAAGCATAGGCAAAACACCATAAGCAAACCATGGAACCAATTAAAGGCAAATTACAAGTCCAAAATCAGAAACCAAACATGCTTAAAACAACAAACATCACCAACAAATCCAGAAAGAAGGAATTCCCACCCATTACCTCTTATTACACTAAGGGCGAACCACATACATTGCTTAACCAAAACTCTTGGAATCCCCTTGCTATTGGGCTGCCTTGAAATGCTCAATTCTCTGCATTGATGAAACAAAGGAGCGTAAGCATAAAGCTTAGTGAGGATCGCTAGAACAACATTCATCAATGCATTACATAAAACCATTACATTATCATTTGCAAACTCATGTCTTTCTTTAAAACATGCCCATTTAAGCATCAATGCACTTTTAAATCCACATGCATATAGCACAATTTAAATCAACAGCAAATTCCTTTACCCATGCTTAAACCAAGCATCACATGCATTCTTGCATCATCACAAGCATCTCGTGCTTAATCATTAATCATTAACATTGTATTGGCTCTCAAGTGATAATCCTCAAACCATACCAAAACAAATGACACAATCGGATACGCGGATTACAAGCGTTGTCCCACACGCTTCATACATACTACTAGACTACACAGGGTGGAGATCAATGGCACAATCACAACCCCTCAACACACGTGATGGAGATTAATGTACAATCGCAACCCCTCAACATCACTCATCGGTAGTTGTATAATTCCACTAATGAGAGTACGGGACACATAACACAAGACTCACACACGGGATTAAACCATTCACCGTTGTGATCTTAACCTCAATCGTTAGGGTACTTGGATGGAGATTACGGCACAATCACAACCCCTCGGCATCCAAGGCGACTTTATTCACGGTGCACCCAATCCTATAGCCGGCTAACTATATCTGATTAAAGTAACCAAAAACCATTTCTATCACTTGCCAATATAATCATTTAACATCAATACTTCACTGTTTTACAAGCATAAACACAATACCATTTCCACAAGCATAAATATGCTTAACATCAAATGCATTTATCACATAAAACCAAAGATCACTTACCTAGTGCATCCTTACATAATGGGATTAATCTCCAGTATCAACCATGCTTAAAACAGTAATCAAAACCACATTTAACTTAAGCGCATTTCCATCAAAACATAGCACATTTCCGAGAGAGACTTTCAAATCACTTACTCTTGAGCTTAGATAAGTGTTTTAAACTTACACTAAGCTCCCAAGACCACGCTCAAAGTGTTACAAAGATGGAAAATCCATTTCCACTCACCGATACGCGAAGCCTTGCTCGTCGACATGAAATTTACTCTTCCGGAGCCTTCAACAACGTCTCGTTTGCACTCGGATCAAGATCCCTTATTTTCACATCATCAAAACAGAGATCCAAATGCATTAAAATGCATTTCAACACCAGCAACCAATCACAAACTCGTTTCTCACCCAAACTACACCAATTTACCCATTCGAAACAACCAAAAACTCAATCGATTGCTTCCTAAACCAAGCCCAGCCAACATACATCACTTCCAATCAATTATAAACATCAAAACACATCTAAAATCAACCTAAACCCATCCTTATACCTCCAGCAAGCATCACCTCATCATTTCACCTCAAAAACTCAACTAGAACTATCAAGAAACTCAAGGATCTCAAGGATTTCGGGATCTATATCAACAAAACCTCTTTTCAACATATTAATCACCTTAAAACTTAATAAAACAATCCAAAATAGAGCTTAACAAATCAAGTCCGAAAATCAAGAGTTTCATCACATTTTTGCAAGATTTCAATCTCAAATCAATACTATAATGAAAACTCAACTAAAAACATTGATTAGAAGCCAAAGGTCTTGGGAATTTCAATAAAGGGCCTAGATTTAAGGTTGAGATTACCTTCAATCTTTGCTTTCCTCAATGAATGCCAAGTTTTCCTTAGCAAAAATCTTGAAGAACTTGAAAGAACTCTTGAAGTTTGTTTAGAAAATATTGAGAGAGTGTTTGGGAGAAAAGAATTCTGGAAAAATGAGTTAGAATTGTGTTTGGCTGAAAATGAGAAGAGAAAGGTAGTTACGTCAAGTGAAATCCCATTTTTCTAATTTAATTAATTTTAATTTAATAAAAATCCTTTTATTAAATCACTTTAAAATCCCTTTTAAAACACATGTCATATTAAGGAAAGGCTAAATTGCCATAAAGTTCCCTAAAGATTCTAATATTTTGGCTCCTCTTTCAAAAATTGCATTTTTTCACAGTTTTGAAACTTTACATTTTGGTCACTACCCAAAATGTATTACTTCCAAAACTCTTTTTGTAAAATTGATTTAACCAACCTCTTAAACATGATTTTAGAGGATTTTAGCAATTTTTACCATATTTTTATCCTATCACGATCCTTGATTTCCTTAAATCACCAAACTCGATTTGAACCGTTCCCGACCGGTCCGATCCGATGTCCAAAACATCTAGGCCCAAAACCAGGGCGTTACACATTTTTTTCTATGAATGGACATAAGTTTAAAGAATCTTAAAGAAGATTCAATATGGATAAAGCATATCTATTGTAAGATTGTTGGATGTAAATAAAGATAATTATATCTTTTCTTGGTTTTGAATCACCATATATTAGTTGGTCAAGCAATATCCATGAATATACAAAGATCATAACATTTAGATCTTCAAACATTCGTTGATGCCTCCTCAAATGTCGTAGAAATAATTGTTATGCACGAGGCAAGACAAAAATGTGTTTGGCTAAGACCATTGACCCAACATATCCAAAAGATATGTGGATTTACTTTTACAAGATATGATAAAAGCTATCTTGTGTGAAGACAATGCAAGATGTATATCTCAGTTTGAAAGTGGATACATCATGGAACATATTACTCCAAAGTTCCATCCCTCACGATCTTTAGAAAAATAATATTCAAGATTGAATTATGAAGATTCAAAGATCTTCTGTGATGTTTTCATGAGGGGGAGTAAATACGCGTTGCACTCTTTTCCCCTTAACCGAGGTTTTGTCCCAATGGGTTTTCCTGATAAGGTTTTTAATGAGGCAACATGTTATGCGTATCAAAAATGTGTGTGCTCTTTTTCCTTCACTAAAGAAAATTTTTTCCCACTGGTTTTTTATCTTAGTAAGGTTTTAACGAGGCACATTATCTTCATAGACATCCAAGGGGGAGTGTTATGAATATTTATCTATGTTGATGTCTATAATGATAAGGACTTTATCAAGGAGATTTGATTTACTTTATCATTAGAACTATTATCTTCATTAATTAGAGTTTAATGTATTATGTACTTCTTATATCTATAAATAGATGATCTAATGAATGCATTGTATATACTTGAGTATTGAGAATAATATAAATCTCTCTCTTCCTCTCAGCTCTTTGTTCTTCCATTTTTGTTCTTCGTTCTTGTTCTTGTTCTTCTTTATTTTATTCACAACAAATTTTAATAATATTTATTATTTGATAAAAATGATATTTTTGTCCTTTTTTTACTAAATTGACACCCAATTAAGTAAGTGACACATATTAGAAACATTATAAATAAAAATATAAATAAACAAATAATAAATACTAATTTAAATAAAAACAATAATTTGATAATCAAACATTTTATTTTATTTCTAATAATCATAAACAAACCCAATTTTAAAAATAAAGTTAAAAACCCAAAATCACCCAAAGAAAGGAAAAAAGAAAAAAATTTCTATCAACGAAATGTGATCATTAGTATGGTAAAAAAACCTTTTAATGACATATTCAGAACTATAACCAAAATATTAGGAGAAGATAAATTACTTTATATCAAAAGTGTAAATATTTAGGGTAAACTATAACGGAGATCACTTAATTATGGGTATGTTAATATTTGAGTCAACAAATTATTAAAATTACACTTGAGTCACTCAATTATGGGTAAAGTTACATTTGTGTCATCCAATTATTAAAGGTTACATTTGGGTCACCCAATTATGGGTAAGGTTACATTTGGGTCACCCAATTATGGGTAAGGTTACATTTCGGTCACCCAATTATGGGTAAGGTTACATTTGGGTCGCTCAATTATTAAAGGTTACATTTGGGTCACCCTTCATATTTAAAAATATATATCAATTTAATCATTTTTTCTTCCAAATCACTTGTATACCTTTGTTAACACTAGAGTACTCATTTAAAATCATCAATTAATCTAATACACAAATTGACATACGCACACACGCACACGCACGCGCGCGCGCACACACACACAAAGGGTGACCCAATTGTAACCTTACCCATAACTGAGTGACCCAAGTGTAAATTTTAATAATTTGGTGACCTAAATGTAATCTTACCCATAGTTGAGTGGCCCAAATTTAACTTTTGATAATTGGGTTATCCAAATATAACTTTACCCATAATTGAGTGACATCCTTTGTAGTTTACCCAAATATTTATTATATGTTTAAATTTAAAAATTAGAAAGACAATTTTTATTTAATTACACTTAAACTAAAATGAAATTAAAATTTTATTATACTAAAAAAATTAAAATTTAAAAACAGATTTGTTAATAATAAAGGTGCTCCTAATTTTAGTAAATTCAGTTTTTTATTTTTTTTATAAATAAAGAGGAATTATTTAAATCCTCGTTAAAAACGTCTCTAAATCTAGTTTGACGAAAAGAGTACAGATAATCAGTACAATAATTTCATTTTTATTTTAGTAATAAGATGTTTGTGTTTTATTATCTTCTAAATTTATTATTAAATTTTACTTTTAATCAATGAAAATATATAAAAAAGTTAAGAACTAACATGAACAATAAATAAATTAAGGGAGTAATATAAAAATTTATAAAGTTATAAAGTTAAAAGGAAAAATTAATCTATATTTTTTTAGTTTAACCACCTGTATATAATATATTGGCTAATTAATTCGGATTAGGTATTGCAGAGGTCCACTATTAAGAGACCCTCTAAACTGAATTTATTCTATTCACAACACTAAGATTTAAACATCTAACTTTACTTCAGGGATTTAGTGCTTCATTCCACTAGACAAATTTATGGACTATTATGATAAAGAAATGCTCAAAGGCAAATGTGAAAATAATCAAATTCAGAACTAAATCAAACTTCTATCTCTATAAGGGACGAACACAAAAATCCGTCACTTTTAGGATGATTAATTAAAATTTTAAAAACATAAAATTACGCTCACTCCTTGTTGTCAAAGTGGTAAAGCATGATGTAATTTATCCAGGTAATTCGGGTTCGAACACCAATTTCGCACCCCTTCGGTATATCTCTATCCCTATTAGGTTTAGAATATGAGTGATCCGGCACCCTAACGGCTGATAATATAATCACCGGCTTTAGATTCTGGGAAATGTGCTTCATAAATCACATATAAAATTTTCGAAAACAAACAAGGATGAGAAGTGAGAACATATATATATATATAAAGTTATGGGGGCTTAATTTCTAGGAAACCAAACCTGTACTAAAATGAAAGTAAAGGAAACTTACAAAAACAAAGAGAAAATGGAGTAAGTATCAGAGCAGATCCCGGATTTGTCTATGGAGTTGTAAGAGATGAAACATTGCAGGTAGACAGAGAGGAGGCCGCGGAGGAGTTTTTATGGTTATGCATCCACACCTTGAACACTTGCCTACTCACACCAATCCCTCTACAAAATCTCTCCACTTCGTCTTCCTCCTCTCTCCTCTGCAGTTTCCACCCTAGTTTCTCTGCGAATTCCAACATCTTCTCCTTCTGCTCCGCCGTGAATTTTGTCCGGAACCGCTTCTTCCCGCTCCTGTCTCTCCCCTCCGTCGAGTACTCCCCCGCGATTGGATGTCTTCCTCGGCTGCCACCTTCGTCTCCGTAATCGATCCGCTCCACGGTGTTGTTCTCCAGCTCCCCTCGACTCCTGCTCGTGCTGCTGCAGTAGCTGACTTTGCGGTGGAAGTTGCGGTGGCAACCGCATGCCGCGCATTGTAGGGTTGAGAGAGAGGTGTCGTCCAGCGTAAACTCCCCGCAGCCATCCGTGGCGTAGCTGCCGAGGCTGGCTGCATGGTTCCTCAAGCACTCCTTGTAAACATCATTTGGGTACTCTTTCTCCATCTCTCCCCTCCTCTCTCTCTCTCTCTCTCTCTTTAGTTGCTTCTGCTTGACACAATATATATATGAATGATATAGGATCCAATAACACAGTGTAAGAGTTTATAAGTTTTACACGTTTTATAGATCGTTGGAGGAGTGAAATGAATGACTAGGATTAACGGTGGGTTATGAAAATAGTCAGCTAGGAAAAAAAGTACTTCATCTCAGTCATCCATTTCACTTACACATAATGAAAATAGCATAGTTTTACACGTTTTTTTGAATTATTGGATGAGCGAAATGTATGAATGAGATTAAACACTCCTATATTTTTTTACTTAAAAATCTTCTTATTTTCAACTTTCAATCTCATTCGTCCATTTCACTTACCTCACGATCATAAATTAATGTAAAATTAATTGAGTTCCACACAATGCAAGTAAATCTTACCCATATATATATAACATCAATATATAATGTAATCTCTAGTGAATATGTGAAATGCATGCATGATACAATCTATCATATCATGAAGTGAAAACCTAGAGCCAACTTTTAATTTTCTTTTGTTTACTAAACGAGTTGGTATTATTATTTTATGAATGCAACACCTTGGCCTGTTTTACAAATCTTTGTGTTTATTTTAATATTGATTAAATATTTTAATCACTTGAAAGTGAGGTTAAGGCATGGGAGAGTGTCCTGATACATGAACATTGTCTTTCCTTTTGTGTGTTAATAATGTTTGTAGTTAAAAAGAAGTGGAATAGCTTCGGATTTGGAATATCCGTTAGCAGCGAGATACAGCAAATATCATGGTTTTATTAGTTGAAAGCTGTGATGCCCCGTGAACGGTATGGGTCTTCCCCTCAATAATTGACATTGGGAATCGAAAATAATGTTTTACATTTACGACATTCGTACTAAAATAAATCTCGATGTTATCACGTAGTACATTGTTATCGATAATGAATATCTTGATTTCAAAAAAGTTTGTGTGATATCACGCAAGTGATTAAATTTGGGTAGAAAATGGTGTTGTAAATCACGTTTATTTGACGTTAATGCTGGTCTAGAAATGATTACATGGAAATGGAACAATTATGGTTTGAAATGGGGTGAGAGAGAGAGAGAGAGAGACAGCGCAGGTTGTGGTTTTTTCTTGCTGGTTTCAGTTGATGTGTCGAAGAATTGTCATTTAGTATTTGGGAACATCGTTTTGTTGCCTTCGCTGCACTCAGCATTGTCTTGTCACTGTAGTGTGGGTTTGTTTCCCACCTCAGCTCATGGTTTCATCTCTACAATCCTACTTGCGAGTTCTTTCTTCTTTTTTTTACCTTCTTTTCTAGATAAGAGTGGAATGTGCGAGAAAGCGGCTACTGTGGCCGGTGATAGATAAGCGGTGGTGGAAAGTGTGTTGTGGTGGTTGAACAGTGATGGAATCGAAGAGTGACGGTGACTGAGTTTTAGAACTATACAGAGAGTGTGGAATTTTATTAAATTGGATCAAAATGCTTACTTAACCCATCACAATATTTGGCTTAATACTCAACAGAAAGAGTAACCGATTACTACGGAGTATTCATAAAAACCCGAATCGATATATCGTCCAAAAAACTGAAAAAATTGGAGTAAATAATAGGTAACCATACTGATAAAAATTAATCAAAACAGTACAATAATTGTACTAGTAAAATTAATGGTTAAACGGGTCGAGAACAATTATTGTTTTTGCTAAACCATTAACCGAAAAATCGTTAAAAATTTAAAATTAATTTTATAATAATAAATTATTGATTACTATTAATACTTGTGTAATTATCATACATAGACCATGCTTTGTAATAATATTAAATTATAATCGTAAGAAAATTTTATAATAATATTAAATGATAATATTATTAAATTATTAATTATTACTTATATTTGTGTAATTAATATAATTTTTCTATACTGTTTTTACAATGACATCTGAATTTTATTAATGATCACCATGAAAGAGAATACAATACAATACATCAAAAAGAGAAAAACAAGAGATAAGTCCACTAAAAATCTCTTACAATGGTGCAAAGAAAAGAAGACACTTCCATCGAGATTAGCATACCAAAAATTCAGAAACCTTTCTGAATCTCCTTATCTTTGTCCAAACGAGACGTGTTGAGTGTGAAAAAGTTCTATATTTTTCCCTTTATTTAACCCATATTTCTGCTGCATTCAAGCATAATTCATTGCATTTAGGTAAAGTTTCGCATATACATCACAATTAGATAAAATAGCACAGTTGCTACTGATTTTGGCTACTTTTACAGGTATCTGTTGTGGCAGACTCAGGATAGCGAAGGAGCAGAGCTGGAACACAGGACTGGAGTCAAGAAGGAAGATGCTGACGTGGCCACTGTCGTGGCAGCCATGACGACATCATTGGTGAAGGGGAAAAGTGAAGTGGAGCTCGACAGATAGAGGAATTCAAGCCGGTCTGTCGTGGACCACTCCTATATTTTTATGAGCCCTGAGGCAGAATGAAAGCCAAGCCCAAAGTTCAAGGAAGAAACCCAAAGCAAGAAAAGAGGACGAATTAAGTACTTTAGTTTAAACTTTTATTCTTGTCATATTAGAAAACTTGAACTCAATGCCTATATAAAGGCATGTAATTCGACCTAGGGAAGGAGATATCATCTCTAGCCGTCTTCCCCAAAACCCTTATTGTTTCCCCCTTCTCAGCATGTTCTAAACTTCCCCTAGGGCTAAGGGTTGATTCTGTAAAGTAGTTGCAAGGATTGTACTGTTTTAGGAATTTTCTGTTCAATGAAATAAAACTTCAAGTTTGCTTATTCTAGTTTCAACATCTTGCAAGAGTATCGGGAGAGCATTGTGAGATTATCTATTTACTTAATATCGGGAGAGTTAAGTATACGAAAGGAATAAGTGCGGGTTCTCCAGTTTATGGTTGAACTATCTCGGACCTAGAGATAGGACGAGATTAAGTGGCTAAAGAAGAATTCAACAACATTGGTGTTCACCCTTCGATTCACGCCGGGAGGTATCATCCAAGAAGTGTTCATCAATAGTACTTGGACCTAGGGATAGGACAAGTCACAGTAGAGATTCTTGCCAAGCTTGAAGTACAGAGTTGTGTAATCGCTGCCGCGACAACAACAGACTTCTGCCGCGACAGGTGCTGCTGTGACAGGGACGACGACAGAACAGGAGCTTCTCTTTAGTACAACACCTGCACTATCGAGCAAATCAATACCGGCCTATCTCTTAACCCTGAATCTTTATTCTTTTATATTCAGCATCCTCCAATATTATTTTTCAAACAATCTAAACTCTTTTCTTTCTCTTTTGTGCAGCAATTCAAGGATAAAGCTATTTCTAGTCCATGTGGATTCGACATCCGATACTTTGAGCATCACTTTACTACTTGCGTCGTGTACACTTGCACTACATTGCGATATGACTTTTGACACGCAACAAGTTTTTGGCGCCGTTGTCGGGGACTGGCAACATATCTTTACCCTTACTTTTACTGCACTTTTTAATTTTTCTGTTTTTATTGGGATTGTTTACCCTGTGCTTTTCACAAGGTTTTTCGTTTGCTTATGCGCGGATCTAGATGAGGCAAAGAACCTGAGTACAAACTAGACTCTGAAATCGAACGTTCGTGCAACCTCAGGAACCGAGTCCGCCTCTTGATAGCAAGGAACGATTATCTTGAGGAACAATTAGAAGCAATGCATAACGGGGTAAATAATAACCCGAGGAATGAAGAAGATCCTCCCCTAGACGATCAGAATGGACGGCCTGCCGCTGCCGAGGCCGCGCGACGGTCCTGCCGTGACTACATGATCAACGATCATGTGGAACTGGAGACCACCTTGCCAGACGTGGAAGCTGAGAACTTCGAATTGAAACATGTTATGTTCAGCATGATAAATTCCGCTGGCCAATTTAGTGGTGCTGCAACAGAGGATGCCCAAGAACACCTGAAAACGTTTCAAGAAATTTGTGGATCGTTTCGATTACCAGGAATAAATCCGGAAATACTGAGGCTCCGGTTATTTCCTCATTCACTGAGAGACAGAGCTAAAACTTGGTGGAATAAACTAACGCCGGGTTCAATACGAACTTAGGCAGATCTCTCTCGTGAATTTTTATCTCGTTTTAATCCTTCTCACTTATCTAAGCGATTGCGTAATGAAATTGCTACTTTTCAACAGAAAGATGACGAGCCAATGCACGAGGCTTGGGATAGGTTTACAACTCTTCTAAGGAACTGCTCGATGCATGGATTCCCTGCGTGGAATCAAGTCATTAAATTCTACAATGCTGCCAACACACACTCGTATGAGAATAGATTCAGCAGCAAATGAACTGTTGTTGGATAAAGATCCAGACGAAGCTATGGTAGTGTTGAAAAACTTAGCAAAGAATGACGAGCAATTCCCTACAGCAATGAGAGGTAAATGAGGGATAGCTGTAAAAGATTATGAAGCCGACAATTCCCTGAAGACACAGGTTGCATACCTCACAAAGGCAGTGGAAAATTTGTTGAAAAAAGATTCTAAACCTATATACTCTGCCGAAGAGGTATGTGAGACTTGCAGTGGGAATCACAGTTCGGAAGACTGTCCGTTACAGCTAGAAGAAGGGATGTATGTTGGAAATTATAACAAGCCAAGGAATTACGACTCCAACAACTACAATCCAAACTGGAGGAAAGATCTCAAGTTTTTCTGGAGCAATCCAAATAACGCACTGAATCCTCAGGTGCAGAATAACCAAAACCAAGGGGCACCCAGAATCTTGTCACGACAGCAACCACAGCAGCAACCACAACAGCAGCTGGTAACCGCACCTAGTATACTGGAGCAGACTTTGGCTACATTCATGTCACAGACAGGAGCTTACATGGAAACATGGATCACTTTGTCAAGAAAACTGAGTCATTCATGGACAAGACAGAGATGAGGATGACTAACCATGAGGCCACCCTGAAATCACTGGAGACACAGATGGGCCAGCTTTCCCAACATATTAAGCCAAGGCAAAACAGAGGGTTCCCTAGTGATAATGAAGTCGCTATGAAACCCACACATGAGCAGTGTAAAGCAATTACAACTAGGAGTGGGAAACAACTGCATGGGCCGGAGATGAAAACCATACCGATTGATGAACCGACCCTAGATACACCTGCCGCGAACACTGCCCCGGTAGAGGAAGAGCAACCTGATGCCGACACACATGTCACGGCAGCAGAAGGGACAAAGGAGCAAGAAAAGAATACTGAAGAACCTAAGCCTCCTCAGATTCGAATTTCATGTGAAGGACGCCTCGAAGACTACCGTTCTCCACCCCCTTTTCCACAACGGTTACAAAAACAGAAACAGGAGTACCAGCTCAAAAAGATTTACGATATTTTTAAGCAGGTGCACATCAATATACCGCTGTTAGAGGTCATCAAGTAGATGCCCGGTTATGCGAAATTTCTCAAGGATGATATGTCAAAAAGATTCAGACTTGGGGAATTCGAAACGGTAAAAATGACAGAAGGATGCATGACTATCTTGCACAGACATCCACCTCAGAAGAAGAAGAATGATCATGAGAGTTTCATCATACCGTGCATAATTGGTGACAAATTCGTGCGTAAGGCACTTTGTGATCTAGGTGCTAGCATAAATTTAATGCCAAAATCTGTGTTTCAGAAATTAGGTATTGGACGAGCACGACCCACGATAGTCATGTTGCAGCTGGCAGACCGCTCTTACGTACAACCAGAAGGGAAGATTGAAGATATTCTGGTAAGAGTGGATAAGTTTATTTTCCCTGCTGACTTTCTTGTTTTAGACTGTGAAGCAGATGAAAACGCACCAATCATTCTAGGGCGACCCTTCCTAGCTACATGCAGATCTCTGATTGATGTAGAAAAAGGAGAACTAACCATGAGAGTAAATGATCAAGAAATCAAACTCAATGTCCTCCAAGCAATAAAACATGCTGACGCAGAAGAAGAGTGCAAGGCCATCACTGAAGTAATCCTTGAGCAACCCTGCATCAGGTCGAGCTGCCATGACATAAAATTTGGTCACTGCCACAGCAGTCATCTGGAAGACTGTCACGGCAGCAACGATGACAGTGACTCCTCCGACTCAAACATATCTGACACTGAAGGTCATGAGGAGGTAAATTGGATAGGCAATCGTCCAGGTAAGTTATTCGAGCCCCTAAACTATACCTCGAATGAACATATCATCCAAAAGCCTTCAATTGAAGAACCACCTATTTTAGATCTTAAGCCCCTGCCAGGGCAGCTTAAATACGTTTTTCTTGGTTTAAATGATACGTTGCCCGTAATCATCTCTTACATACAGAAACAGGAGCAACAGTTAATTGGAATGCTACAGCAGCATAAGAAGGCCATTGGATGGACGATAGCTGATATCCAAGGCATCAGTCTGGCACTATGTATGCACAAAATTCTCCTTGAGGATGATCATAAGCCGACGATTGATGCTCAGAGACGCTTAAATGATGCTATGCGAGAAGTGGTGAGAAAAGAAATTATCAAATGGCTCGATGCCAGAATAATTTATGCCATCTCGGATAGTAAGTGGGTGAGCCCGGTGCAATGTGTTCCTAAAAAGGGAGGAATAACTGTGGTGACCAACGAAGAAAACGAACTAATCCCAACCAGGACGGTGACCGATTGGAGGGTTTGTATGGATTACTGGAAGCTTAACAAAGCTACCCGAAAGGACCATTTTCCCTTACCTTTTATTAATCAAATGCTTGATAGATTAGCGGGGAAACCTTACTATTGTTTTCTTGATGGTTACTCAAGTTACAATCAGATAGCTATTGCACCGGAGGATCAAGAGAAAACGACCTTCACATGCCCATACGGTACTTATGCTTTTCGGAGAATGCCATTTGGACTCTGCAACGCACCAGCAACCTTCCAAAGGTGCATGATGGCGATATTCTCCGACATGGTAGAAGATTTCCTGGAAATTTTCATGGACGATTTTTCCGTCTTTTGAGACAGTTTTGAAGGCTGTTTAGGCAACCTACAGAAGGTGCTTGAAAGATGCGAAAAAGCGAACTTGGTCTTAAACTAGAAAAAATGCCACTTCATGGTGGATGAAGGGATAGTCCTAGGCCACAAGGTAAGCTGCCGCGGCATAGAGGTAGACAGAGCGAAAATACATTTTATCGAAAAACTGCCGCCACCCACCACAATCAAAGGGATTCGGAGTTTCTTAGGGCATGCTGGGTTTTATCGAAGATTTATTGCCAATTTCTCGAAGATTACCAAACCCTTGTGCCACTTATTGGAGCAGAATCGTCCCTTTGACTTTAATACTGAATGTACTGAGGCATTCAGAATTTTGAAGGAGAAGCTGGTAACAGCCCCGATTGTACAGCCACCAGACTGGAGTTTGCCATTTGAAATAATGTGTGATGCCAGTGACTATGCTGTAGGGGCAGCACTAGGGCAAAGGAAGGATAAGCTCTTCCATGTGATCTATTATGCCAGTAAAACATTGAATGACGCCCAAGTGAACTACACCACGACAGAAAAAGAACTATTAACAGTGGTGTTCTCAATCGACAAGTTTCGTCCATACATACTTGGAACGAAGGTGGTGGTCCATACAAACCATTCAGCACTGAAGTATCTGTTCACAAAAAAAGATGCAAAACCTAGACTGATATGTTGGATTCTGCTGCTGCAAGAGTTCGACATTGACATCAAGGATAAAAAGAGGACAGAAAACCAAGTAGCAGACCACTTGTCAAGATTAGAGATGTGAAAGAGTCTATCGACAGACAGGACCAACATATTGGAGACCTTCCCGAATGAGCAACTGTTTGCTGTCACAAGCACTAACGCGACAGCCATGGCGGCATGTAAGTTTTCTGAACTTCCTTGGTATGCTGATTTTGTTAATTACATTGTTAGCGGAGTACTACCTCCTGAACTTAATTACCATGCAAGGAAGAGGTTCCAAAATGATGCAAAACATTATTATTGAGACGAACCTCTTCTTTTCAAACATTGTGCTTATCAAATTATCAGAAGATGCGTACCACAGGATGAACAGGAAGCTGTGCTTCACCACAGCCATGCTTCCCCATATGGAGGACACCTAGGTGGAAACAAAACCGCTGCCAAGGTTTTGCAATCTGGTCTCTATTGGCCCACACTGTTCAAGGATGCACAAGTATTCTACAAAAGTTGTGACAAGTGCCAAAGGACCGGGAACATCTCGATGAGGCATGAGATGCCACTACAGAACATTTTAGAAGTTGAAATCTTTGATGTATGGGGAATCAATTTCACAGGACCGTTCCCAGCATCTTGCGGGAACCTTTACATCCTACTGGCAGTGGATTATGTGTCCAAGTGGGTAGAAGCGATCGCCACTCAAAAAAATGACGCCAAAACTATTCAGAGATTTCTGCACAAGAATATTTTCTCCAGATTTGGCATTCCTAAGGCGATCATCAGTGACGAAGAGAGACATTTTGATAATAGGGTAATTGCTGATGCCTTGAGAAAATACAGAGTAAAGCACCGGATTGCAACAGCATACCACCCTCAAACAAATGAACAGGTCGAAATATCCAACCGAGAAGTAAAGAACATACTTGAGAAGATGGTTAAACCTAGTCGAAAAGATTGGTCTTTACACCTCAATGATGCACTATGGGCCTATAGAACATCATTCAAAACACCATTGGGAATGTCACCCTACATGCTTATATATGGGAAAACATGCCACTTACCTGTCGAGATAGAACACAGAGCTTACTGGGGTATCAAAGCAGTAAACATGGACTTGGATAAGGCAGGACAAAAGAGGCTACTAGACTTGAATGAAATTGAAGAAATTCGAGCAATGACCTACGACAATGCCAGGATATACAAAGATAAAACCAAAAGGTGGCACGACAGGAAACTGCTGCCACGACAGTTCTGCCCAGGGCTGCAGGTGTTGTTGTTTAACTCTAGGTTAAAACTTTTCCCATGAAAGCTTAAATCTAGATGGTCCGGTCCTTTTCAAGTTGTCCATGTTTTCTCTCATGGTGCCATCACAATCCAATCCCTAAAAGACGGGCACCAATTCAAAGTCAACGGACAGAGACTAAAGCATTATCAGGGGACTGAAGCCTCAAGGATGCAGGAAGTAGTTACTTTAGGAGATGTCCCTCAAGGCATCCCTAATTTAACTTAGTTTTTATTTATTTATTTATTTATTTATTTATTAGGAATTAAGATTTATTTATTTTAGGAACTAAGATTTTATTTTATTTTAATTATTTTATTTTATTTTTTAGGAAATAAAGGAAACATACCAAATAGAATGAGTGAATCAGCCCACCATATCAACAGCAGCCCAAAAAGCCCAATGGATGAGTCTGTCGTCACAGCCTGTCATCAGCTGTCGCGATAAACGCGGAAAATACAACCTGTCACCAAGCTATTGCGATAGACACGCAAACGCGTAACAGACGCGTAGCAGACACGCAAACGCGTAATAGACACGCAGCAGACACGGAAACACGTGACAGACGCGTCAGAAACTGCGTAACAGCTGGCCCCATTATTCGCGCATGCCGTTACAGCTCCAACGGGCAGAAATTCATCCATCTATATAAACCCCCATTCACTATTCATTTTCATCTCACTCTTACTCTCTCAACTTGTTTCCTCTAGATCTCGAAATTTTCTTTCTATTTTCCACAGTCCTTGCAAAGATGACTAGAAGACAAACCCGTAGAAGTGTTGCATCCAGTTCTGCTGCAGCAGTCAGCACTCCCAGCCATAGTGCCATCCCAGACCGCTTCGCCTCCACCGACTCCGCCTTAAGATACTACCGTTCCTTCCAGAAAAGGGAGATGTGGGAAGAACGGGGGTTTCTCTACACCGAACCCATAGGAAACCTAGGGCTTGAACCCTTCATTGCACGAAAAATCCATGCCCTCAAGTGGCAGCAGTTTGCTGCCCAGCCGAAAGAAATGAACGTCACACTCGTCTGGGAATTCTATGCTGCCGTCGACAGCAAAGACACTACAACAGTGATAGTTCGAGGTAAAGAGCTTTCTTTCGATCCTTCTTACATCAACACCCAATGCGGTCTCTATGTTAGTAAAAAGGAGGACGCCCACAAGAGATTCGTCAATAGTCTGTCGCCGGCAGACTACGATGCGGTGATGGCAGAACTGACTGAGGAGGGGACAGAATGGAACACCGACCCAAAGCATCGATGGACGGTGAAAAGAACTCAATTGACTCCCGAAGCCAAACTATGGAACCATTTCGTGAAGAAGCGCATCATGCCATCCTCCTACAACAGTACCGTCGACCGACCAAGGTTAGCCCTTGTACATTCAATTTTAAATGAAAGATCTATCAATGTCGGCCGATACATAAGGGAGGGAATTTTAGAATGCGCCCTCCGACCATCGTGACCCATGGTCTTCCCGTACCTCATCACTGCCATATGTAGGGGCCACAACGTACCGGAGATTGCCGAAGATTTTAAAGTTCGAAGGGAAAGAGTGGACGGAGAGGAACATTTTCAGCCTCATGGAGCTGAAAGCAGCAACCCCACTGTCCTACTTCAACCCCTCTGCCACGGCAGAGCAGACGGCAGGCCCCAGTCACCCAGAACCTGCCGCAGCAGAGCAGCAGCTAACAACAACAACGCCTCCACCGGATGCCTCCACCCAGATTCTGTCAACACTTCAAAGAATGGAGGAAAGGCATCTCGGACTGATGAGCTACATAAGGGATTTCACGGCAGCAACGGTAAATTTTATTCGTAACGATTTAAATTTTACACATGTGCTATTCCCATCCTTTCCAGAACAGTTCTTCGCTGCTCCGACACCCACTCCTACCCCTACTACCACACCTAAAACTCCATCTGCTGCCTCTACACCTACACCGGCCGCGACAGCAGGAGGCAGCAGCCAACCTGCCACTGCAAGAGGCGAGAAACGAAAGGAACCCATGCCAGAACTCAACGAAGACTACTTTGAAGGGTTCTCCTCATCATCTGTCTGGCAGGATTCTGATGGGGAGCCCTCTGTTGCCCGAAACCTCTCCAAGGACTTCACGCCAATGAAAAGGCAGAAGCCAAACGAGGCTAGCGAAGGACCTTCTGGCCAGGGCAGATCTGCCAGCAGCAGCAGCAGCTCCGACGATGAGGTACAAGTTCTGGACAAGCCCCGACACATCTCACCAACCCGTGTCCAGCCACCAAGGGAAGCCAAAAAGAAGACAACCTCTGCCTCTCCCAGCACACTGCCGGCACCTGCCATGAAAGTCACTGCCCGCTGGCAGCAGCAGCGATGACAGCTCCTCAACTTAAGTTTCTATCTTATATTTGTTGTTTCTGATGTTTTATTTATTTGTGATGTATTTTGTTTTTCTTTTCTTTATTTTCCATGTTGTCATGTATTGAGAGCAATGCAACCCTCGAGTTTGGGGGTGGCATCCCTCAAGTAATGAAGTGTTAAGTTGTGTCTAAAATTGTGTCTAAGTGTTAGTTATTATTTAGTTTATTTTTGTTATATATATATATATATATATATATATATATATGGCTTAAGTCTTTGAACTAAACTTACCTGCCGCGACATACTTTGTCGTTGCAGTGCCTTTAGGATGTTTTTAGGAACAGTTTAGAGCCTTGCTATAGTTCTGATCCTTATACACCTTTGTGACTCTTATGTTGTCTAGACTTCTACCGGTAGAACTAGAGTAGGAAAGCTTAAACACTTGAGATGCCCCTAGAGGTGCCTAACACTGGCTCTAGGAAAAGAAAATAAGAAAAACTTAGACTCAATACCCCTAGAGGTGCCTAATACCGGCTCTAGGAAGTTAGCTAGAGATGCCTAAAAACTGGCTCTTGTCAACTTAAAATAAGAAAAACACCGAGTCTAATTCAGAAAAAAAACTAAAGGAGCCTAAGAATTGCCTCCAAGAAAATGAAATTTGGCATAAAAATTCAAGTAAGTAACTTAACTATTCTAGTAAACTAAAGGAGTGTAGGCACATATTTGTTCACAAAACATGCACACACTATACAAGACCTATAGCATAGTTCTGAATTAAGCCATTTTTTTTTTAAATTTTAGTTAGGTCATATTTTCTTGAGGGCAAGCAAGAACTTGAGTTTGGGGGTGTGTTGAGTGTGTAAAAGTTCTATATTTACCCCTTTATCTAACCCATATTTCTGCTGCATTCAAGCATAATTCATTGCATTTAGGTAAAGTTTCGCATATACATCACAATTAGATAAAATAGCACAATTGCTACTGATTTTGGCTACTTTTGCAGGTATCTGTTGTGGCAGACTCAGGACAGCGAAGGAGCAGAGCTAGAACACAGGACTGGAGTCAATAAGGAAGATGCTGTCGTAGCAGCCATGACGACAACATTGGTGAGGGGGAAAAGTGAAGTGGAGCTCGACAGATAGAGGAATTCAAGCCGGTCTGTCGTGGACCACTCCTATATTTTTCTGAGCCTTGAGGTAGAATGAAGGCTAAGCCCAAAGTCCAAGGAAGAAAGCCAAAGCAAGAAAAGAGGACGAATTAAAGTCATATAATCAGAAGATTTAATCTCCAATAGAGTTGTACTTTAGTTTAAACTTTTATTCTTGTCATATTAGAAAACTTGAACCCAAGGCCTACATAAAGGCATGCAATTCGACCTAGGGAAGGAGATATCATCTCTAGCCGTCTTCCCCAAAACCCTTATCATTTCCCCATTCTCATCATGTTCTAAACTTCCCCTAGGGCTAAGGGTTGATTCTGTAAAGTAGTTGCAAGGATTGTACTGTTTTAGGAATTTTCTGTTCAATGAAATAAAACTTCAAGTTTGCTTATTCTGGTTTCAACATCTTGCAAGAGTATCGGGAGAGCATTGTGAGATTATCTATTTACTTAATATCGAGAGAGTTAAGTATACGAAAGGAATAAATGCGGGTTCTCCAGTTTATGGTTGAACTATCTCGGACCTAGGGATAGGATGAGTTAAGCATAATTCATTGCATTTAGGTAAAGTTTCGCATATACATCACAATTAGATAAAATAGCACAATTGCTACTGATTTTGGCTACTTTTGCAGGTATCTGTTGTGGCAGACTCACGACAGCGAAGGAGCAGAGCTGGAACACAGGACTGGAGTCAATAAGGAAGATGCTGTCGTGGCATCCATGACGACAACATTGGTGAGGGGGGAAAGTGAAGTGGAGCTCGACAGATAGAGGAATTCAAGCCGGTCTGTCGTGGACCACTCCTATATTTTTCTGAGCCTTGAGGTAGAATGAAGGCCAAGCCCAAAGTCCAAGGAAGAAAGCCAAAGCAAGAAAAGAGGACGAATTAAAGTCATATAATCAGAAGATTTAATCTCCAATAGAGTTGTACTTTAGTTTAAACTTTTATTCTTGTCATATTAGAAAACTTGAACCCAAGGCCTACATAAAGGCATGCAATTCGACCTAGGGAAGGAGATATCATCTCTAGCCGTCTTCCCCAAAACCCTTATCGTTTCCCCCTTCTCATCATGTTCTAAACTTCCCCTAGGGCTAAGGGTTGATTCTGTAAAGTAGTTGCAAGGATTGTACTGTTTTAGGAATTTTCTGTTCAATGAAATAAAACTTCAAGTTTGCTTATTCTGGTTTCAACATCTTGCAAGAGTATCGGGAGAGCATTGTGAGATTATCTATTTACTTAATATCGAGAGAGTTAAGTATACGAAAGGAATAAATGCGGGTTCTCCAGTTTATGGTTGAACTATCTCGGACCTAGGGATAGGATGAGGTTAAGTGGCTAAGGAAGAATTCAACAACATTGGTGTTCACCCTTCGATTCACGCCAGGAGGTATCATCCAAGAAGTGTTCATCAACAGTACTTGGACCTAGGGATAGGACAAGTCACAACAGGGATTCTTGCCAAGCTTGAAGTACAGAGTTGTGTGATCGCTGCCGTGACAACATCAGACTTCTGCCGCAACAGGTGCTGCCGCGACAGGGACGACGACAGAACATGAGCTTCTCTTCAGTACAACACCTACACTACCAAGCAAATCAATACCGACCCATCTCTTAACCCTGAATCTTTATTCTTTTATATTCAGCATCCTCCAATATTATTTTCCAAACAATCTAAACTTTTTTCTTTCTCTCTTGTGCAACAATTCAAGGATAAAGCTATTTCCATTCCCTGTGGATTCGGCATCCGTTACTTTGAGTATCACTTTATTACTTGCGTCGTGTACACTTGCACTACATTGCGATAGGACTTTTGACACGCAACAAGACGCTTTACGGGGTGAAAAAGAGTGGTGAGCGAACCAAGCTATCAGGCGGATTGCTCCGGTACCAGGTCCGATTATATCGGCAACCAACCATCAACAGAGTGGGGATCCATCTTTATAAAACCACCGACAGAACCACAATCAGATATTAGCGTCTTGAAGATCTTTGTACAAGCACCAACCAACTGCTAAGGTATGCTGAAATCATGTCATAAGGACATATGAAATGAACCACAAAAAATCAAAGAAAAACATGTCACGAGGACAGAGGAAACACATGTCACAAATGTAGAAATTCTTATTAAAACAAAAAAAACAAGAAAAATAATAGACCCGATGGTCGACAATCAATACTAAGACTGGTTGTCGACCATCAACCAAAGAAGAAAAAAACAAAGTTGCAAGCGACAAAGATTTAAGAGAGCGACTAGGGTTTTTTACTCCTATAATTTTCCTATACTTTTTAGTTGCTTTAAACTTTGAAAACTTTTTAAATATAAATATTGAACACGTTACTTGAATTTATTTGGTTGATATTTTTTAAGCTATTAAAATTAGTAATAATATATATTATTTTTAATACTATGCAAAACAGTTCATGGTTAACCGACTAATCGTACCGAATAAACAAGTTAACCATTTAGGCGATAATCGGTTTACATGAGACGGTAACGATTCATCAAAATGTTAAAATTTTTATTTTGATAACCATACCAATAAATCGTTTCGATACGGTTAATTATCTATGAACACCCATACCGACTGGCTATTTTACACCAAAAACCCATTTTAATTAATTATCTAGAAAAATGCCCCCACATATTATTATGTAGAAAAATGACTCCCAAATCTGCCACGTATGAAGAACTCGCATTTCGGAGGTCGCGAGATACGAACTCGCGCTACGCAGAAAGTGAGTTCCGCATACGTGGCAACACTTTTCAGAATAACGAACTTTACAGAAACTCGCGTTCTGCCAAACGCGAGTTCCCCGAGAATTTCAAGAGGCGGCTGAATTTATCGCGTGGAACTCGCTTTCTGCAGAAAGCGAGTTCTTTTTAAATCTGGGTGGAAGAACAAGCTTCGATAGGCATGTTCGAGTATTATTTCAGGCTTATTAATCGAATGTTTTTGGTAATCATTCAGTTTGGCTTCGTAGTATTGGAAATTCTCTTTCATTTGACACCAATTTAGCCCAGTTCGGTCCGTTCTAAACCTAGTAAAATTCGCGTCGAAAACGGTATCGTAGCTTGTTTTGTGAATGTATGAAAGTATAAGAGGGCCTCATAGGCTCTTTATGCAAGAACGACAAGCCGGAAAAAAGAATTTTTAAAACGAATAAGACAAAATTTTAAAACGAATCGCCCAAACGTACGGTGGTAAGTGTACGGAGGCTTCCAAGAATCGCCCAAACGTTCTATTGCCCACAAGATCGTTGTGCCTCTGTCGGAAATAAGAAATATCCCATCGTCCCTTGCTCGCATTACATGAGAAAGAACATGTTTCCGTAGGTTCTTAAAGAAGAACACCCAAGACTCGAGATCCTCCTTTTGGACAATTGCGAATGCTACAGGCACGATTTTCCGATTGCCGCCTTGTGAAACCGCCAGAAGTAGGACCTGTGTATATTTCCCGTACAACCATGTACCGTCGATTTGAACCATCGTTTTGCAGTGCTTGAATGCATTAATGCACTGGGGCATTGTCCAAAATAGCCAGTGGAATTGACAAGCACCTCGAACGACGCGATCATTTTCGTATGCCAGAACCATATGAAGTTCGACAACCGTTCCGGGTATGTGTTTCTGCATCAGGTTTAGCCACAGGCGCAACTCATTGTAAGATTCCTCCCATTGCGGAATCAAGAGAAAAATGTTGGGGAGCAGCGGTCTTGGGCTTTCTGTTCAGGTAGCTTTGTAGAACCGTCGACCCTGGAAGACAAGCAATCGGAGGGTGTCTTTTGCTCCTTCAGTCTTGGGCTTGGTTTCATATGCCATTTTTAAGCCCGCAGCCTAGACAGCCCACCCCCTACATATTTCCACTTCTTCGGAGGTACTATTAAATTTATTTAATTGAATATATATTTTTTAATAATTTCTTTAACGATTTTATTTCTTTTCCATTAATAACAAGTGGGCCGATGCACTCACCCACCAGGGACTGCCAACCAATCAGCGAGACTACAGGCTTGTGACCGACAAGATGCGTCACGATATGGTAATCCAAAAATTTATTTGTAGTTCTTAATATTATTTCTCTAATAAAATTTTGTTTAATTAACGTTCAAATAAATTTTTTCAGTTCGTGTGGACTCCGTACTCTAGTCTTGTGATTTGCCAGATTACTCCGCCAGGCATTGCGCAGTCCTCTCACGCATGTTTGCTGCGAGTGCCACTCATCAACTACAAAATTGTCGAGTGGCATCCTACAGACCGGGTTCTGCGACAATTTGGGTACATCCAAGGGGTTCCGCATTTGCCTCCTAATTTGGACGAATTACATCGGTTGACGCAGCAGGGGAAGACAGAAATTCATTGGGGTCATCATCACGCTGACTGGGTCCAGCAATGGATGGACTGATATGCCAGTCGACCGCCCATCCTCGCACCCATTGTGGATTGGGTCATGTCCGTCACTTTCGACTATTTTCAGTGGTACCTCCTTAATGGGAAGCCACATATACTTACTCCGGAAGAGCGCGAGCGAGAAATTGAGATGCCTCCCCAAAATTGCCAACGCCCTCAACGTCGACCCAGCCAGAGCCAGAGCCAGCCGATGCAGCACGATCCGAGACCGTGAACTCACACTGCAGGGGCATCATCTTCTAGAACAATGTTTCAGAATTTCACTGGTCCTTCCACATTTCAGCATATGAGGCCTCCACCCGAGTTCGGCTTCTCAGATGCCTATCGTCCATCCATGCCGATGAGTGGTTCTCCGGTGATCGATGTTCCACCGTTGACATCACAGTTCAACTACAACATTGTCCAGCATATGCCGCAGGGCAGCTTGTTCTCCACCCACCCCGGGCCCAGCAGGAGTCCGCGTTTCGAGGACATCTTTGGAGCCGATGATGGTGATGTTGATGATGATGTTGCTGCTGCTACTAGTGATGATGATGAGAATGACCCTGGAGCACATGACATTCGGAGGAATCCGCCACGGGATCGTCGTGCACCCCGTTGCGGAACGGGTGGACATAGACATCATTAAGGCATTTTTCATATTTAATTATGTTTAATTATATTTATGAAAGAAATTATTTTTTTTATTTTGTAATTACGCATTTTTAATTTTCTTTAGTAATTTATTTTTTATACTTTTTCTAATTTATATTTAATTTCGTGTTTTAATTACTATTATTCGATTAAAGGCAAATTCAATAAAAAACAAACTAGGATACCGTTTTCTAAGTGAATTTAGGTCGGTTTAGAATGGACGGAAATTACTCATATTGGTGACATATGAAAGAGAATTTCCAGTAGTACGAACATAAACTGAATTTTTACAAAAAATAATCGATTAATAAGCCCGAAATAATGCTCGAACATGCCTATCGAAGCTTGTTCTTCCACCCAGAATTGCAAAGAACTCGCTTTTTGCAGAAAGCGAGTTCCCCGCGATAAATTCAGCCGCCTCTTGAAATTCTCGGGAAATTCGCGTTTGGCAGAACGCGATTTTCCGTAAAGTTCGTTATTCTGAAAAGTGTTGCCACGTATGCGGAACTCGCTTTCTGCGTAGCGCGAGTTCGTGTCTCGCGACCCCCGAAACGCGAGTTCTTCATACGTGACAGATTTGAGGGTCATTTTTCTAAATAATAGTATGTGAGGGCCATTTTTCAAGATAATTATTTAAAATGAGTTTTTAGTTTAAATAGCTAGTGTCTTAGTTATCTTTTAATTTACCCTTTAATATTCTCCCTACTTTTTCAAGTTTATTGATCTTCTTGATTTTAAGCTTATGTTGTTGTGATTTATTATATGTTCGATAAATACATTCTTTAACTAGTTTGTCAGTTTCACCATTGCCCTCACTGCTTACAACATTATAAATATTTTTAATTTATAATGATTTTTTATTTTTCAAATAATTTCAATAGTTCATAAATATTTTTAAATAATATTTAAAATACCCTTAAACCTATAAATAATAAAGTTCACTTGACGGTGGATAACAAGGTCTCAAACAAGAGAATCAACTCCCACAACACTGAAACAAATCACAAAACAGTCCTCTAATGAATCACGAGCAAACAAAGCCTCGAAAAACAAATCATCACCCAACCACAAAACAAAGTAAAGTTGTATTATTGACAGCAATAGTGAAGTTGTTCTGAAAAATGAACTTGTGCTGCTTCTGCTAACAAAGTCGATGTCTCTTTCCAAACAAACACCAGTCCTGCTTTTGGTAACAAAGTTAATGCTTCCCCTACAGTTATTGAAAGAAAAAAAAATATTGTTTTGAAGCTTTAAAATCTTATATTTTTGTACGCTATTTCCGTCCATCATTAATCTAAAATATTGTTCACAGGCATTTCTAGTGAATTCTTACGTACACTTTGGGTTGTTTTGTCTCAAGGAATTCAAATAGTAGTCTGTTACCACAATAGCAGCCGCTATATAACGGTAACAAAACATTATCTTTATCTTCTCGATTTGATGAACATGATCATCTCCATTCTCTATTATCTTGATTTTGTATTATTGTTTCTGCATTAAGTTTATATTCCCATCTCATCTCAAAACCATGTATGGGGATTCAATTTCTCTCTTCCAATCAATGAATCCAATGATTCTTTGGCCTCAAATGCAAGATTAGAAGATGTGTTTGTTTGGGTTAAATTAGTTTAATATTTTTTTTTCTCGAGGTAACAAAACTCAAGGTCAAAATGCTTAACATGTTATAATAATGACCAAACTGCATGTGGGGCGGTTCCTTCAATTCATAACCTGTTTCATGCATGCATCTAAACCTAAACTCGGGAGAATTTATTCCTTCAACATTCCATGAACAATGAGGCTATTGTAAGTCGGATGTTGTTGACTGGGAAACATATGGTGGCATGCATGCCTACTAGATTCTTTTTAATCTGGGCATCGGGGAGCATAGAAATCAAGTCTGTCTGATTCACTTGGCTGGAAAATTCAGTTTACGCCCCAAGTATTGGTTACAGATCTGTCTTTATGTGTAGTTTCAACCCTTGCATGGAAGTTATATTATTAGTGAGTGACACAAAACTCTGTCTGCGAGGTATTCCTCAGGAATCTGTACTAAAACATGAGGGGACCAAGGCTGGGAAAGAACACAAAGTTTAGAAGAGTATTTTAATTAGGTGGTTAGATTTGACCTAATCCGAATGGCATGTTTAAGCTATGACCTGTAATGAATTAAAAAAATTGTGTTAGTTTGGTTGTAAAATTAAAAATGATTTCTAAATAATCTAAGGGTACTATTTTTATTGAAAATGTTTTAAAAAATTAGAAAAAAGATAGAAAACATATGTTCTTTAAGTTTAATCCTTCTAATGACAACTTCTTTATTAATGTTAAAACTCTAGGTTATTTAATTATATATTTTTATAATAATAATAATAATAATTTTCAGTAAATATATTTTAATTTAATTATTTACTAATTATTTGTTCATTTTTTATTTTGAAAAACTATATACCAAACATGTTCTTACTATTTTCATTTTTATTAACCAAACAAGTTTTTCAATTTTTAAAAAACTAAAAATGAAAAATAAAAAATTAAAGTAAAAAATATTTTCTGGAACCAAATGTACCGTTAGATTTTTGGATTAAACATTGCATGAAAAGGAGGTATTAAAATGATTTTTTTTATCGGAAAGTGTTGTGTGCAGTGTGGTAAAACACATTATCCTAGGAGAGAATCTAGATTGAACCTTAGAGATGATATTATTATAAACCTCGAACATAAACCATATGTGAAAAATACCCAATAACTTAGACACATGAAAAACTCAGAAATTAATGATATGTTTTCTAACCAATTCATTAACTATATGATAAGAAGTCCCTTAAACGAGAAAATGTGCGAGTGAAATATAAATTTCCAGTTTTGTTTTAATGTTTCATGCAATAAATTTACTTTGTCCAAAAATAGCAAAATATTTGTTTGGATCCACTGATCCACAAGATGAAAGCCAGTCCATGCCCGTTGGTTTGAGAAGTCCATTTACCTTTTAATATATAAATTATAAATATATATATTCCTATTATATTCTTTTAAAAAAAGATAGAATCCGTTAATAGTATAAATTTTTTTAAGTTTTACATGTTTGTTGGATGTATGAAATGAATGACTGAGATTAACAGTAAGATAGATTATCACTTGAAAAAAAAGTAAGGAGTTAAGTTCAGTTATTCATTTCACTCATACAATGATTCAAAAAATATAAAACTCATATAGTTATACAATATGTGAAAATGCATCGTAACCCTTAAAAAATAAATTTTAAGAAAGTTTCTGATTTTTCAAAAGAAAAAAGAATTCTCAGAATCTTTTAATATATAAATTTTGGAATATATTTTGATTTTTTTCAGAAAATATTGTCATATGACACTTTATTATCACATATTCATATTACGTGGTGATTTTTTTATTGGGCTATATCATATTAACTAAGAGGATGGTGTGGATTAGTAGTGGTGTTTTATTTAAATTGTATAGGATAAGTTCATACAATATTCTTTCGGATTGATATTTGATACACTGTCGGTGTAAAAAAAAAGTTTACATAAGTATCCATATTTTCAAGCCTAAATCTAAAATCTAAATTTCTAACCTTAAAATTCTAAAAATCTAACCCTAAACCCTAAATTCTAACCACAAATCCTAAATCCTAAACCCTACAACCTAAACCTCTAACCTCTAAACCCTAAACTCCTAAATAACTCGCTTGTAGAAACTTTGTTTTCTACCGCCAATGTATAGGATAATAATCCTATTCTTCAAGAATCAAAATAAAAAATAGACAACTTTAAGAGGTAATATTTATTTAACTCATTATGTCATCGAAAGAAAAACGTTAAGAGTTAAATATGGTAAGTGCTTTGGGTAATATTCTAAAATATCTATTAGCTTTTTTGGGTGTATCATTATTTTCTACTAATTATTTTTTATAATCATCATTTCTAATTCATTGGTTGATTAATCTAAATAAAATAATGTAGAAGTGTATTATGAGGTAATTCTCCCAGCTCAATTTACTTAATTTACAATATCAAAATTCAAACCTCTGACGTTACTTAAAGAATCTAATATTTCATCCCACTAAACCAACTCATAGTTGATATTTTTACCTACTATATTAATAATAGGGTTTTGCACAAAAATCAATAGAAAAGTCCAAATGAGTTGCCTAATGGTATAAACCTCGTTTAATATATATTTTTTAGTTTGGGATTGCAAATGTTTTAGATAATATACACAAAATAGATTAAAGTTAGATAGTAAGGTTATTAAATCCCTTTTGTGGGTTACGAAGTAAGTAAACTATGTAAATATCTTTGTGGTCTTAAACGAGTACCTAGGCTTAATATTGCTTATGCTCGAATGAAATTAGTAAATGTTTGAGATATTTAAATTATACTGAAGACTATGAATTTCATTATAATTGTACAACATAGGCCATGGAATATAGAGTAAAGACATAAATCTTAGGAGGATTAAAGTGTAATTTTTACAACTGTCTAATTTAAAAAAAAAATCCTAAAGGACTATAAATCATTCTTTCCAATTTAAGCAGGCCAAGGTCACTACCTCCCTTCACACTGCCTTTGATCTTAGGTAGTGCACGGATAAAAATCATCTGTTCTTTTTTGGTGCCCTTACTTATGCCCCAACACTAAAAAATATAATAAAATTAAATTCCAAGCCATAACCCTAAATTCTAAATCCTAAACCTTATACCCTAAAAATACACCCTACCCTAAATTTCCTAAACCCTAACCATAACTCCTAACCTAAAATCCTAAACCCAATTTTGAGTGTGGGGATATAAGTAGGGGCATTGAAAAGGGTAGAGGATTTTCATCCGTAGTGCACTACGAAAAGAATTTGTCAATCTTTTTCTGTGCCTTGTTATATATCCTATATGCCACGTGTATTATCAGTAAAACAATGAAAAATAATTATTAATACACGTGACATAAAATCATTGAGTATATAAAGGAGAAAAAGAGAGAGACGAATATGAGTTTATTGCTATGTCCTTGGTTTGAAACGCCCAAAGAATAAACAATTGTGTATTGTGGTCATGGGCGGAGCCACTAAGGGGAATGGGGTGTCTGATGACACCCCAAATTTTTTTGGAAATCGTATTTTTTTATATAATTTGTATATGAAAAAATTGAAAAATATATAATTGACACCCATTTATAAATAAAATGACACCCTTAATAAATAAAATGACACCTCTTTATAAATAATTAACACCTATTAAATAACGTTAAAAAAAATGACACCCCTTAGAAAAATTTCTGGCTCCGCCCCTGATTGTGGTGATAACCTAGCAGCTATTTACGTAAAATGAAGGCTACAATGTTGTCGATTGCACACTGTCTTTTTATAAAGCAAAGATCTTTTAGATTCGATGCTTTGACTTAACCAAACTTCTCTTTTCTGGGTTTAAAGGTGCTAGTCCCCCACTCACATGGCTTGTCTCTTGAGCCATCGCTATTCAACTTTCGAAGTGTCATGGGCCTTTCGGATCCTTCCTTGCAAAGCTTTTGTCAATTCATGGCTGCTTATATGGATTTAGTCGGGTGTAATCCCTAACAATCATCATGTTGTGACTGTTGTTAAAATATCTTACCGATTCCAAGGCTGCTTATATTGGACCCTTCAACTTCCATCACTGCTTAAACTCGGCTATAAATCCAGCAAATACATTTGCAATTACAAAACACTCTATTTCCATTGTTTTCCTCCGCTCTGCTCGAATCTGTTTTTCAAGCATCTTTTTGAGTCACGATCATCTAAGAATATCAATATCGTTGTGATGTTGTTGTCCACTCTAAATCTAGGGTGTACGATTTTTGGAGAGATTGTGTTAGCTTTAGGGGCGTCGTCCAGTGCAATGATTACATCAGTAGAGACGAATTTGCTTCTAAGGCCGTGATAAACACATTCTTTTGTTCGATCATTTATTTTTATAATGTTATGTCAGTGTTAAGGTTTGATTTTGCAATAGTATTTCTAACATGTCTTTGGTGTGAGATGACATTTATCCATTACCATGTTTGAAGTTGGTGGAGGCAGGCACATGAAGATTAAAAAGGTCATCTTCTTGAAAAGAAAAGAAAAGAAGGAAAGAACATATCCACTCTCCTTGTCTGCCAGCAGATACATAATTGTACTTTTCAAGCAACACATTATTGCCAATTTTTTCTGGTTTTAAATCGAGATGAATATGAGCTTTGAGATTGTAAGAAGAAGCAGATAAATAATAATATGGATGGAATTTCATGTCTGTCTCTATCTCATCCCTTTGGCTTCATCTCTCTATCAAAATTCAAAGAGCTTGTTCATTTGGCTTATTGTATTTGGAGTTTGAAACTGAAATTTCCATGAAATTTCTTGCCGATACAAACAACTCTTGGTTGATATAACTAAAAGAAGCATATCTATATAAGCCACTTTGCGTAGGAACGTCCAATATCTTGACAGACTAGAAAGTAGAAAAGGATATATCAATCGCCTCACTTTGTAACTGTGCAGAAAATTCGATAAATCCAAATCAAATTTGAAACTCAAAGAAATCGATTCGAAAATTCGGCTATCCGAACCGAAAATTTTAATTACGTTACACTTTTTTAAAATTACTTTTATTCGTTCGACCAGTTATCTACAATACACTTCTAAGATATTTGTAGTGTCTAAAAGGACGTAATTTTAGACATCAATAGCCATACTAAAGTGATGTCGTTTTGTTCATGTCAACGTACCGTTTAAATTTTAACAGTCCTATATTATAATTGAAGTTCAACAATATTCGGTACAATTTATTCACATTTTAATGATAAATCAGCTCAGTACTAAAAGCGTGAATGATAATCAGCTCAATACTAAAAGAGATGTATCTGAGCGTGGTAAGTAGATATTTAAATAGCAGTTTATAATTGTAATAGTAGCCTTCATATAGCGATAGTGCTACTGTCTGAAACTATGATATATATAATCGTTATGTTCATTATAACATCTGTTTTTTTTATAAAAAAATTACGACCACAAAATTTACGGTAATTACAATAATTTAACATTTGTTAAATTCGCAACTATGATAAGTATAATACAACTAAAAATGTAACCGCAACTATTAATCTTTACAGCTCATGCCGTGTCACTGAAAAACATGGCGCTTTTGCATTTATGAATAAAAAAGGGGGTAAGGGAATCATCACATTCTTCTCTCATTGTCTTTGCTTGCTTATAATGAGTTTTTGTTTTTACCAAAATCACTCTTCTTCTGCTCATTACACCCCTTCACCTCTTACAACTCATGAACGGTTTAATTATCATTCAATTGTGGGTTAATGGTACAAATGCCCTTGTACTTTGTTAAATTTGTTAATATATTACCTTTATTTTTTAATTGTTCAATGTGCCCTTATACTTTGCTGTCGTCTTCTAAAATATCTAAAGGTCTAATGTCGTTAACTGGTGACGAGGTAAGATATGTGACACTCTCTTATAATATCACGTGACACTTTTTTATAGAAAAAACAATAAATGTTAGGGTAAATTACACCACATTTCACTCAACTATAGGTTTAGGAGCAAAAAAGTCACTCTTCTTCTAAAGTAACAATTTAGTAACTCAGTTATAGGTTTAGGAACAAACGAGTCATCAATTAAAATTTTGTGACAAACAAGTCACTCTGTCATTAAAATTGAAACAAAGGCTTGTATAATAACAAATTTACTCCATGAAACTTACGCATTCTATTAGTTTGGTTATAATTCGAAATAATCCAATAAACTTAATCTTTCATATTTAAAATTTTCATTAGAGAAGTGACTGTTTCTACTAGTAGGGGATATTAAGGTCATAATGCATCTATTCCATTAGTCAATCAATTGTCCAATAGTGAGGTGAATGTGTCTGTTGAGTTATCACATATGTTGATTATCAGACTGATAGGCAATAGCATGGAGTATGGTAAGTAGTCGAAGGGTGTGTTAGGATGGTGCAGTGTCAAAACTTTTAAAAATGAATGGTTAAGTTTATTGAATTATTTTGAATGAGGACCAAATTAATAAAATGCATAACTGTTGAGGGACTAAAATTGCTATTATTGTAACACCCCAAAATTTAGCCTCAAATTAAAAACCCTTATTTTGAAATCACTAAATTCAAAACCCTAAGAATTGAGAATTTTAATATAAAACCTTAATTAAGAAATTTGGGAATTTAGGTTAAAAACCCTAAATTAATTTTAGGAATTTGAATTTCGGAACCTAATTGTTGTTAAAAGATTAAATTGAGTTAATTTAGAATTTTAGGGGCCATTATATAAATTAAGTAAAGTTTGGGGTGCTATTATGCAAACTCTTAAATAGTAGGATAGCTTATTGTGCAATTTACCCATTAAATTGGTTATTTAACCCCACCAGCCCTAAAACTTGTATTCAATTCAATAGCCGCACGTTGTTATCTCCCCCTCTCTCTCTCGACATTTTTTATGGTTTTTATTTCGATCGAACTTTGTTGAATCTCTAGCATAGCACAACTTTAATTTTTGAAGGATTTAGATATGAGATTTGATGCAGTTTACATATGTGTTTTAGACGACATCGATTTTGAAGAAGACGAATTACCACCTCCTTCACCTATTTGATCTGACCGTACACGTACCACGAAGACTACACATGAGTATTCTTTTAGATTAGTATTGGTATTTTTAGTTGGTGGCATAGTGATATATATTAATTAATATAGGGTTTATATCGTAGGTTCTGATTCAGCTAGATCCGAACGTGAGAGGCGTTCTTCCTAACGTTAGAGCTATTGTTGCTTGAGGTGTGTTTTCTTACTGTGCTAAATAATAATGATTTTTACCGTGTGATATTATTTTATATCATATGCATATTTTTACATGTGATGTGGCATGATGAATTTTTCATGTATTTTTACTGGATTTGTGATTTAACTAAACATCGAATTTATCGAATTGTGCTCATCGGATTTATCGAACTATGAAATATCAGATTTATCGGACTATGTTTTGAGACTATTGTGAATGTGATTTTACATTATCGTCTGCATGGGTTGGGATTGTACGGTGGAAGCAGTGGTTTTTACCACACATCGATTGGTGGATGTAGAGAGTGGTTCTGGGGAACCTTACTCTTCGGACGGTGTTGTAGTTGTGATTCATTGAATTGTTTTTATAAGTTAAAGCTTTTGAATTGTGCATCGTCATTTGTGAATTTAAAGATTTTATCGAAATATATATGTTTTTGAGATTGAAATTTTTCTTGCACTTTAGAGACACACTAAGCTCTTTAGCTTACTCCCCATATTTTTCCTTTTACATATATCTTTGGACTTTAGGCAACGTGGTACTTGGAGGATCTCAATTTTATCCGGTTATTTTATTATTCAGTACGAAAATATTTTAGTTTAATTAGATTTCTATTTATTATTTTGGGATCTGGATGTAATTTTAGACTATTTATGTTTTGTGATTATTTTTAGCATCCATTTACTGTTATTTTAATCCAAAGAATTTATATAATCATTAGAATATTTATTATGATATTTATATTTTTATTTATTATTAAATTTATGTTATTTTATTTTAATTTAAAGCATATCTTTTTAAAATTAGTTTTCTTGAGGGTTAAGTTTTCAATCGTAACTTCCTAAATTTGGTCTTTTCTTCTAGCTCGGGTTTAGGGGGTTACATTTAGTAGTATCAGAGTTAAGTTTAACCCTCGGACTGTGAGGCTCACTTAAAATTTTACACCTAAAATGATTTTTGCATGCATATTAAACATTTTTGGGCAAGATGAGATTTTCTGATAAATTTATTATTTCAAAGAATTAAAGATATGTTTTGAATAGAGACTTCAAGTACCAACTCTAACTTCAGGATTAATTCTTTTTGTAGATAGACTACTATGCCACCACATAGGAGTTCTAGACTAGCGACCGGTCGTGGCCGTGGTCGAGGTCGTACCACTGCTGTAGATAGTGACGTTAGGCCCCATGTGGATCTGCCACAGGATCAGAATGATATTCATGATAATGATGTAGAGGAGCAGCATGTGAATCAGACTGGAGTACATCAGACTGGTGGTAAAGGTCCACATGTTCATCAGACTCAGAATGATGGTCCACATGACTCTAGGGATAGTGAGACTGATGGCTTGGATACTGCTACAGTGCATAAGAATTTGCTTCGTTACCTCCACCAGTCTGAGGGTGTTAGGAGGCCCATATCTACCGAGTTCTTAGTTGCTGGGATGACTATGTTTGATGGGAAGACTGGTACGAATCCGGATGACGCAGAGTACTAGATAAAGAAGCTTCAACGATTGTTTGTTGAGATGAATTATCCTACCGACCGAAAGCTTAGGGCTACAATATCACTATTGCAGGGTGAAGCCCAGAATTGGTGGGAGGCTGAGGAACATGTTATTTCAGCCAGTTAAATCTCTTGGGACCATTTTCGACAGGCATTTCGTGACTGCTATGTTGCGGCAAAGTACTTAGCAAGGTGCTGAGATGATTTCATGAATCTAAAGCAAAACAACATGTTCGTGAATGATTATGAGATAGAGTTCATGAGGTTGATACAATATGTCCCGGGGTTAGTGACCACAAAAAAGGAGAAATGTGACTGGTTTTTGAAGGGGCTGCGTCCATCGATTAAGACAGGTGTTGCTTTGCATATGGATAAAGAGTATAAAGAGATTACTTAAAGAGCTAGGACAGTTGAGCGAAATGAGGCAGAGATGAAGCAACTTGAATCTTAGGGTACTGATCAAGCTAGGAAGCAACCGACCGCATTAGTTCAGCATAGTCAGTGGGATCAGTCTAGGAAGAGGGATATGAAAGAGTTTGATTTTTAGAATTATCAAAGTGTGGGACCCGCAATATCGATTGGTAGTGTTGGTGGTTCAACTGGTTCTTGCTCTTTACGTATTTGTTCTTATTGTAATAGGAAACATAGTGGAGAATGTAGAAAGAAGACAAGGGCATGTTTCAAATGTGGTTCCTTTGATCATTTCTTCAGTGATTGTCCAAGTCCAGATACAGCTTCATTTGTGCAACGTCAATCTCAAAAATTAGTTCAGACACCTAGTGGGGATAAGGGACGTGGTATACATTATTCTTTGGGTACAACAAGTAGAGGTAAACCTGTTCAGAGTGATAGATCAGCTAGATCGGAGGCTAGACGACCGAGCATAGTTTATGCAACCAAAGCTCATGAGGGTTATGATGATGAGCCAGATGATATACCAGGTACATTTATGATGTTTTAGTTTTTACTTTTATGTTCAAGGATGAGGAATTCAGAGTGAAGAATTTAAAGTTGTGTCAGTTAATTTTTAGGATCTATTACAAAATTTGAAATTTCGGAGACAAAATTTCTTTTAAGGGTGAGAGAGTTGTAACACCCCAAATTTTAGCCCCAAATTAAAAACCCTAATTTTGAAATCACTAAATTCAAAACCCTAGGAATTGAGAATTTTAATATAAAACTTTAATTAAGAAATTTGGGAATTTAGGTTAAAACCCCTAAATTAATTTTAGGAATTTGAATTTGGGAACATAATTGTTGTTAAAAGATTAAATTGAGTTAACTTAGAATTTTAGGGGCCATTATATAAACCAAGTAAAGTATGGGTGCTACTATGCAAACCCTTAAATAGTGGGATAGCTTATTGTGCAATTTACCCATTAAATTGGTTATTTAACCCCACCAGCCCTAAAACTTGTTTTCAATTCAATAGCCGCACGTTGTTCTCTCTCCCTCTCTCTCTCCATCTTTTTTTATGGTTCTTATTTCGATCGAAATTTGGTGAATCTCTAGCATCGCATAAACTTAATTTTTGAAGGATTTGGATATGAGATTTGGTGCAGTTTACATATGTGTTTTAGACGACATCGATTTTGAAGAAGACGAATTACCACCTCCTTCGCCTGTTCGATTTGACCGTACACGTACCATGAGGACTACACGTGAGTATTCTTTTAGATTAGTATTAGTATTTTTAGTTGGTGACATAATGATAGATATTAATTAATATGTTTATATTGTAGGTTCTGATTCAGCTAGATCTAAACATGAGAGGCGTTCTTCCCAACGTTAGAGCTATTGTTGCTTGAGGTGTGTTTTTTTACTGTACTAAATAATAATGATTTTTACCGTGTGATATTATTTTATATCGTATGCATATTTTTACATGTGGCGTGGCATGATGAATTTTTCATGTATTTTTACTGGATTTGTGAGTTAACTAAACATCAGATTTATCGAATTGTGCTCATCGGATTTATCGAACTATGAAATATCGAATTTATCGGACTATGTTTTGAGACTATTGTGAATGTGATTTTACATTATCATCTGTATGGGTTGGGATTGTACGGTGGAAGCAATGGTTTTTACCACACATCGATTAGTGGATGTAGAGAGTGGTTCTGGGAAACTTACTCTTCGGACGGTGTTGTAGTTGGGATTTATTGAATTGTTTTTATAAGCCAAAGCTTTTGAATTGTGCATCGTTATTTGTGAATTTAAAGATTTTATCAAAATATATATGTTTTTGAGATTGAGATTTTTCTTGCACTTTAGAGACACACTAAGCTCTTTAGCTTACTCCCCATAGTTTTACTTTTACAGATATCTTTGGACTTTAGGCAACGTGGGACTTGGAGGATCTCAATTTTATCCGGTTATTTTATTATTCAGTACGAAACTATTTTAGATTAATCAGATTTCTATTTATTATTTTGGGACGTTGATGTAATTTTAGACTATTTATGTTTTGGGATTATTTTTAGTAGGGGTGTTCGCGGTTAACCAAAATACTATAACGGTTAACCTATAAGTTATGTTCTTAGTGTAAAAATTATATGTTTTTAATGTAATTAGAGGGAAAATGCATAGAGAATGTATCTAAGAATGCATAAAAAATTAGGGACTCATTCTTAATAGTTAACCAACGGTTAACCATGAACACCCCTAATTTTTAGCATTCTTTTACTGTTATTTTAATTCAAAGATTTTATATAATCATTCGAATATTTATTATGATAATTATATTATTATTTATTATTAAATTTATGTTATTTTATTTTAATTTAAAGCACATTTTTTTAAAATTAGTTTTCTTGAGGGTTAAGTTTTCAATCGTAACTTCCTAAATTTGGTCTTTTTCTTCTAGGCCTGGTTTAGGGGGTTACAATTATACCATGCCTTTATTTTAATTCTAACGACAAAGTAACTTGTTTAACACTAATGCTGAACTTTTAGAAAAAATGCGACATGTTTGTTACTTTTAAAAGAAGAGATACATGTTTATAAGTAGAATGACATGTTTGTTCCTGAATATAAAATTGAAAGACTCAACTGTTACTTTTAGAAAATAAAGAAATATTTTAGGTTTATTTTATATGGAAGGACAATAAAATAGAAAAAAAAACATAGGTGTAGAAATAGTTAACATTGTTAGCTAGGGCATTTAGCTAGTTAGAACTGTTAGCTAGTCAGTTATGAAGTTAGTTATCTATCTTGTATAAATAGTTAACATTGGTACTCCTAATTAATGTGAATATAAAAAGTTACCATTCTTTCAATTCTTTTAACATGGTATCACATTAGCTGTTTTTTCTCTGAATCTTTGGGCTAAGTTTTTTTGGGCCTTTGCCCGACTTTATTTTTCTCTTTTGGGTTGTTATCCTAGGGTTTGTTGTTTTGCCGTTTTCCCCAATTTCGAGCTTCTCATCTTCTCTGTTTCTTGGTTTTTCATGGAGGAAATTGATTTTCATCATTCATTATACCTTTATCTACCGGATACGCTGGGAACGGTTCTCGTTTCTCATCGTTTGACCGGTGTCGATAACTACAACGTATGGAGCCGCTTCATGCGTATAGCTCTGCTTGCAAAAAACAAGCTAAGGTTTATTGAAGGTGCGTCTCTTCGTTCTGGCTACTCAAAATCTCTTCGTGCTCAATGAGACCGCTGCAACGCCTTCGTTCTCTCTTGGATTCTCAGTACAGTGAATCCCGATTTGTCCATCGACCTCATTTTCGCCTCTGATTCTACCGCGGTTTGGAAGGATATCAAAGACTGCTTCAGTAAGGTTGACGGTTCGCGTATCTTCTTCCTTCATTGTTCGATTTCCCATCTTACACAAGATGATTCCACTGTCTCTTCGTATTTCACGCAATTAAAACTGCTTTGGGACGAATACATTGCTCTTGTTCTTTTTTCAACTTGTGAATGTGAGGTTGCTCAACAAAACACTAGCCACGTTCTTCAGCAACGCTTATTCCAGTTCCTTATGGGCCTTAATGAGACTTATGCGGCTGTTTGAAGTCAGATTCTCTTGATGCAGCCGTTGTCATCCGTTAATCGCGCTCACTTCATGATAATCTAATAAGAATCCCAAAGGAGTTTTCATTCTGGTATTTCTCATGTTCTTGACCAGGTGGCGTTGTATTCTACAACATCTGGCAATTGGAAGAAGTTCAATGATTTATGCGATTATTGCAAAGTGAATGGGCATAAGAGGGAATCTTGTTATCGGTTGATTGGTTTTCCATCAGAGTTTAAGTTTAGTAAGAAGAAGGTGCCTCAAGCCGCTCTTACTATTCACACTCCTATTTCTTATGAGCCTCTCGTTCTGCCTCAAAGTGCCCCTATGTTCACACCGCAACAATATTCTCAGATATTGGAGTTGTTGAATCAAGCTCATGCTCCTGCACCTGTAGCCAATTTTGCAGGTATACCTTTTGCTTGTTTTTCAATCAATAATAGTTTTTCTTGGATTTTGGATACATGTGCGACTGACCATATATGTTGTGATTCTAAGCTTTTGAATTTTCTTGTTGCTTACCCACCTAATTCCCATTTCGTTCAGCTTCCTAATGGTAAAACCTCTTCCATTACTCATACTGGTTCTTTTCCCTTAAATTCTGATATTTTGTTGAAAGATGTCCTATATGTACCGAGTTTTACCCATAATCTTGTTTCTGTTTCTAAACTGGCTCGTGATCTCACCTGTGCTGTTGTTTTTTACCTTGATTTCTGCATCTTGCAAGATCTTTGCACTGGCAAGATGAAGGGGATTTGTAAATATCATAAGGGGCTTTATTTCTTTGAATCTGGTTCAACTATGGTAAGCCTGTCTCCCTCACTTCATGTTTCTCATCTGCCTGATATTTCTATTCATGATTCTTCTTTGTCTTTGGTTGCAAATAATGAGTTTCATTCTTGTATGCAATCTACTGTTGATAAAATACCTATGTGGCATGCACGTTTAGGGCATGTTCCCATGAATAAATTGCATCAACTTTCTTTCTTTAACACTTTATCCTTCAATTGTGATTTTCATTGCACTATTTGTCTCTTAGCTAGACAGTCTAGACTCCCATTCTCCAATAGTTCTTCTCGGGCTGATTCACCTTTTTATTTGATTCATCTTGACCTTTGGGGACCTTATCGTGTATCAACCCATAGTGGCCATCGTTTTTCCTCACTATTGTAGATGACAACACTAGGATGACATGGGTGTACTTACTGAGGCTCAAATCTGATGTTGTCTCCGCATTAAAACAATTCTTTCTTATGATTCAAAATCAATTTTCTGTTGTGGTAAAGATTGTTCATAGTGATAATGGTGCCAAGTTCTTTAACTTCGCTTGTTCTTCATTGTTCACCTCCTTGGCATCCTTCAACAAAGTTCTTGTGTTTTCAATCTAATGTTCCTCTTAAGTTCTGGGGTGAATGTGTGCTGGTTGCTTGTTATATAATTAATTGTTTACTGTAAAGTGTCCAAAAGTCCTATATTTCATACACTTTCCAACTCTTATTATGACTGTTTTAAGCACATTTTAGGTATAAGTAGGGTCATGCATAGCATTTTACAGTATTTCATTGTTCTGCCTTACTCTATAACTTATCATTTATTTAGGTGAACAAGATATACTGTTTTAGTGTATTCTTGTATGTATGTACTAACATCTGAACGAGGGAACCGAGGAACAGAGGAAACAATACTGAGGAAGCAAACCCATGAGCTGTACTGAAGCAGTTCCAACTGCAGACAAGTTGCTGCCGAGTAGAGTTGCCGCCGACCTTGCTGCCCTCGGCAGCTGACTATGGAAGTTGGGAGAACTGGAGCGCGATTTGTAGAGCAAAAACTCATGAATCTATCGCCGGCGTTCATATGATTTTTTGACATCTGTAGCAGCGGCCAATGCTGCCGAAGTAAAAATTCCCAAGATTACTTGCAGGCTAAGGCAAACGAGGAAGAGTCCATATTCCAAGCAAAGAAGTCGGCATTTAAAGCTATATTAAAGTAGGAAAGCTACTTTAGATGACTTCTACTTTGAGGAGGACTTAACCTAGTATTAAGTCTATAAATGCCCATTGTACTTCTAGTTTAAATCATCCTAGGTTTTCTATAGACTCATCTTGTGTTCTTCACTGTCGCCACGTTCTAAATTCTATTTGGGTTAGGGTTATGTTGTAACTAGAGTGAAACGGTTGTTTTAGGTTTTTGAGTTATTTCTTTAATAAAATATTCCAAGTTTACTTAATCCATTGTTCTTTATTTTTTCAATCTTTCTACACCAGTCGTTTGAGAGAATCCATTTGTCGGGCACGAAAGTGCAAGGCTAACGAAAGGATTAAGTACGATCACAACATGCTGAGGCGTGACTAACTTGGTTTCACACTAGTCCACAAGTTTCAACGGCTAAAAGGGATCACTAACTGAGTTGACTGACTTGGTTCCACACTAGTCCTCAAGTTAGCAATCTCGAGCATCCTAACCTACAAATAGGAGGGATCACTGTCGACTATCCTGCCGAACTTGGAGTATCTGCCAGACTTGCCCCTAGGGCATCTTTCCATTCCACCTGTTGAGACAGTACACACCCCTGTAGTGGCAGTGACCTGCTGCGGCCGCGTGACAGGGTCGTAGTTTGCCGCCCGCCATTCCCGCTGAGGCAGCATATCGTGGCAGCACAGAATAACTCATACCTATTACAACGTAGTTTTCATACTAAGTGGCAACATAACCCTGCATGCTCTATCAACCTGATTCTCCTCTTCTTTATTATTTATGTTTTTATTGACTTTTCTATCTCAACCAACCATTCACTTGTGTTTTTATTTTATCCTTGTGCAGGAACTACGAAACGAGACAAGTTGTCCAGTCCTCGTGGGATTCGACATGTTATATACTATAACTTGAAAGGAGTGTGCACTTGCGCTCTCACAAAAAGGGAACACCTACACGCCTTACAAGTTTTGGCGCCATTGACGGGGATTGGTAACATCGAATCTCGTTTTTCAATTTTTGCACCTTTTTACTTTTTATTTTATTTTTATTTTTAATCGGAAAAAAAATTTCTGTGTCGTTTGCAAGTGTATGACCAGAGCTAACCCTAAAGAAAATTTCATTATTTACGACGATCTCGAGCGTGAAACTAGAAGAATTAAGAGGGAGCTCAGGGAAATCTTAAAGAACAAAGACAAAGGCAAGGCAAAGGAAAAGACCATGGCAAACGAGGACCCCCAATTGATGCCATCAGTGGCAGGGGCGGGCAGCATGACTTTCCGCCCAGAGGACCACAGGAACAGCAGAGGCAAGATCCCCCTGATCCACCCCAAGTGCGGACACCTAGGGACTACCTTGAACATGACTTTCAAAGGTTTGAGCCAATAGTGACGGAACCAGAGATAGGGGCAGACCATTTTGAACTGAAGTCCGTCATGTTCAACATGATAAACACACTAGGGAACTTCGGAGGGACTGCCACAGAAGATGCTCGACAGTATTTACAAGGATTTCTGGACATTTGCCGAGCATTCAAGATACATGGGGTTCACCAGGACGTACTACGGCTGAGGCTATTTCCCTATTCACTGAGGGATATGGCAAAACAGTGGTTGAACAACCAGCCAGCTGGATCTTTCAATTCATGGGCGGAGCTCTGCAAGGACTTTCTAGACCGATTCAGCCCGTCCAATGTCACCGATAGGCTGCAAAATGAGATCACAGCCTTTAGACAAGGGGATGACGAGCCGATGTACGAGGCATGGGAGCGGTACCAACAAATGCTGAAAAACTATCCGCTTCACGGTCTACCGGCTTGGACTCAGGTATCTATATTTTACAATGGGGTTAACTACCCAACTTAGATGATGATAGATACCTCGGTCAACTAAATCATCCTAGACAGACCTCCAGAGGAAGCACTGCGACTGCTGAACATAGCAGCCAAAAATGATTATAAATATCCGACAGCCCGCCGAGGAGGCACAAGGTGGCCAACTACTATAAATTAGGTAGAAGCCTCAGAATCTGTTAACGCCCATCTCGATCAATTAACGGAGCTGGTGATGAAGATCGTGCAACCCCCTTGGAAGGTCCATGAAGTGAAAACTGTTGAGCCATTCTGTGGCGAATATGGCGACAACCACGATTCCTCTGACTGCACTGCATCTGCAAACTACATGGGAGGATATCAGAGGAATAGTAGGCCTGCCCAGAACACCTATAATCCTAACTGGAGAAACCATCCCAACTTCTCCTAGAGCAACCCAAAGACAACTGCAAATCCACAACAACTACAGGGAGGCTACCAGCAGAATCAGTCCCGGCAGCAGACTCAGCAACCACATCAGAATAATTCACTAGAAGCAACTCTGCAAACCTTTATGAAACAAACTGGTGAATTTATTGTTTATACAAATAAATTTATTGAGAAAACTGAGTCTTTTATGGACAGGACGGAGATGAAGATGAACAAACAGGAGGCTTCCATTAAGAACCTGGAGACCCAATTTGGAAGTTCACCGAAATCTACCATAGCCGGACTATGGGAGCATCATCCAGCAGCCCGCCAGAAGCAGCCAAGCCCACTTATGAACATTGCAAGGCTATATCTACAAGAAGTGGGAAGTAGTTGGATGAACCAAGGATGGTAAAATAGCCAAAAACTCAACCGGAACAGATAAGTAAACCTGCCTTAGCAGCACGATATTAGCCGCCCCAGCAGCGACGCATACTCCAGCTGCCCCAACAACAAAACATGAAAGCGGCCTTGACAAGGATAATCCTCCCCGGACTAAGCCCCTAAGCAAGAAGCAAATAGACGGCATCCGCGTGCCAACACTATTTCCCCAAAAGCTCAAGCAACAACAGGAGCACCAATTCAGAAAATTCATGGATATTCTGAAACATGTGCATATTAATATTCCTATGATAGAAGCCATACAAAGCATGCCAAACTATGTTAAGCATCTCAGAGATACGGTTTCCAAGAAGAAGATGATAGGGGAATTCGAGACGGTGGTTGTCACTGAAGAGTGCATGGCTATGCTGCATAACAAGCTGTCGCCCAAACAGACAGATCCGGGCAGCTTTGTTATACCATGCAGGCTAGGCAGCAAGCACGAGACTAGAGCTCTGTGTGATCTGAGAGCCAGCATCAACCTGATGCCAAAGGCCGTCTTCGACAAACTAGGTATTGGACCTGCCAAACCAACCTCCCTCATGCTTAAACTTACTGATCACTCATTTGTGCAACCATAGGGAAAGATTGAAGACATACTGGTAAAGGTGGGCAACCTAATTCTCCCCGCTGACTTCCTCATCCTTGATTGTGAGGCTGACGAGAAAGCCCCTATCATTCTTGGGTGACCCTTCTTGGCCACAGGAAGAACGCTGATAGATGTGGAACTTGGGGAGCTGACAATGAGGGTAGAGGATCATAGCATAAGGTTGAACGTGCTTCAGCCCTTAGAGGAAGGAAAGGAATGCCCAGATACAAGAGCTGCCAAGATCAGTGTGGAAACAAGACAGTGCAGCAGCTGCCACGACAGACCCAGGGGAAAATTGAAGGACCTTATAACGCAGCATCTGAAAGAATAAGAGGACCCCCAAGAGGGGAGAAAAAGCTAACCACCTCAGGAAATGGTTATGTCTGAGAGATGCACCCAAATGCACTCCCAACATAACTTATTTTTATTTTTATTTTTATGCATTAAGATTAGATTAATTTTCAGCATTTTATTTATCAGAAGTCATTTAATTATTTTTTATTTAGGATCAAGAATAAAAGAGCAGGATTACAAAGGAAGACCAGCAAGAAGCCCACCCACCATCCTACCGAGTCAACAGCCAGTGCAGCAAAGCGTAACGGCTAGTTGCCAACGGGTCTGAAAATAAAGGGTAGAAAAATCTGTAACGTGCGCTAGGAAATTGGACCGTTGATCATTTAATGCCACCCCTGCACTTCTCGGCAGCTTCTATATAAACCACTCACTCACTTCATTTTACTTTACTTCCATCTTTTTGCTAGCTTCTATCTTATTTTCCTGCTCTCTCATACTATTTCCTTTCTAGTTTCAGTCAACAACAACCGCTCACATGGCATCAAAATCAACTAAAAACCCATCTACAACAGGTTTTGCTTCATGACGGACGAGGAGAGATATAGAGAAAAATTCTCCAAGCAGGCCGTCTTAGAGGAACAAGGCTTCCATTACACGAAGCAAACGGGAGACCATGGTCTAGAGCCCGCCTTGTTCCAAACCATCCACTACAAGGGATGAGAGATGTTTGCTCAACAACCTGATATAGCGAACATCACTATAGCCAGGGAATTCTACTCCCATCAGCCCTGCCCGGAGAAGCCTTTCGTCTACGTCCGTAGAGAGCCAGTCAAACTCAACCCCGCTGCCATCAACAGCTACTACGACCTTGATATGAATGACAACCCGCACGAGGAATGGAGGCAGTAACTGACGGCTGCCCACTATGAGGAGATCAAGGCCAGAAACAGCAAGCCCAACAGTCCATGGCTGGGGGGAAAACATGTGCGATCTGTCCAGCGCCGCCACCTGCTTCCTGAGGCTATGTTATGGAACACGTTTGTGAAAAGGCGTCTGCTACCTACATCCCACAACTCAATAGTTGACCGGCCACGCCTCGCCTTAATTCATAGTATCCTGATGAACCGACCGATCAACGTAGGGGAAATCATCCGCACAGAAATATACAATTACTTCAAGAAGAAGAAGGGCAGGTTGTACTTTCCATCACTCATCGCAGGTCTTTGTACCAACTTCCGAGTCCCGGTAGAGCCCACATATGAGCTTACTACTGCCAAGGAGGGCTGGACCAAAAAGGTCTGCATTCAGATGATGCAGGATGCGGAGAAAGAGCCAGCAACGCCCAGTCATCCCTCCGCCACACATTTTGAAACGCCAGCCGCCCTCGGCAGTATTGATGCTACCCCAGACAAAGAAGTCCTCTCGCTGCTCCACACACTCCTAGAACACACAAAACGGATAGAGCAACAGCAGTTGGCCTTCATGAACTACGTAGGGGAGGCCCAAGAATCCCTGGTGGCTTATTTCCTGCAAAAATTCCCCAGTGATATGCCCACCATTCCACCCTTTCCTGAGGAGCTTGCAGCAACAGCCAGAGCACAAAGAACTCCACCAGCCGCCGCTGCCCGCCAGACAGACCGCCATGCGCCCTTTCCTATGCATTCTCCGCATCACTCAGCTGCCACCCTATCAAACACAATGGCAGACTCACCTGAGAGGCACTAGCAGAATCTCTCCCCAGCCTGCACAGCCAATATAGTGGCAGACTCCTCCTCATCAGAGGAAATTGAGTAGTCGCCGCCGGAACTAGAAACAACAGTGGTAGCGGCAACAGAAGCCATCCCATTGGCATTCATCTCTCCGGCAGCACCCACAGAGGAAGGAACAAGGAAGATGAAGTGACACATAATAGCCGAAGAACCCGTGGACCTCGAGACCGAGTCAGAAAAGAGCGATGCATCTCCCGTCGTTCCCCATACCGAGCCTCAAGAAGAGCCACAACATACGCCGAAGATAGTCCAGCCGCCGCGGAAGACAAAGACTTCACCTGCTAGAACCGCCGCCAAGGCATCTGCCAGCCGCCGCTTCGTCATCCAAACATCCTCCTCCTCCTCAGCTAACTAGAATCCAGCCTCCTCTCAACCCTTAGCAAACTTTTAATTTATTTTCTTTGCTTTTATTTTTATTGTTTCCTTTAACATGTATGTTTTATTTTCTTAACCTTTCTGTTTTATGCATTGAGGGCATTGCCCATCTCGAGTTTGGGGGGAATAGCTCTCGCATCCTTTGTAGGCATTTTTAGTTGCATATAGGTTGCATTGTACTTGCCTTAGTAATAATCGGAAAAGAAAAGTTTGTTATGACTTGTGCCTATGATAGGATAGCCAATTAATTTATTTTCGCACCTAATTAAAAATTGAACTTAACTTTGGGAAAAAGCATGAAATATGACTTGGATTTTTTTCTTCTTTTGCCTGAAAATGTTAAACATCTCTGTTACTTGCTGAATGTGTTAGAATATTTGATGAACACTGCCTGTTTATTTTCTTTGCAAAATTCTAACAATAATTGCAGGTACCCACTGAGGCAGGCAAAAGACACAGAAAAATGCAGAACTACCAAGGCAGCAAAATAAAAAACAAAGAAAAGTGTTGTGTTACCCTAGATGTGCCCGCAACAGGCTTTAGAAAGAATCATGTGTGAGGACACTCCGCTGCTATCAAAGTCCATGAATCTTAAAGCTTAAAAGTGATGGACAAATTAGCATGAGTGAATGAAAGCCTTCACGAGATGACTCTACTCCAAGGGTTCGGGGTTCTGTAGTTTGCTCCTATCTAAACGTCAGACCTGGAAGAGTAATTGTGATAAGCTGAAACCATCATTGCCTTGATTAAAAATAATAATATGCTGAAATTGTGCTGCCTCGGCAGCAACCTTTAAATTACACCACTATCTTTGTTTAATTATTTATTCTGCATATTAAGCTTGTTTACAGATATGTAAGCATAACATAGGCATGAGAAATTTAATTCTGAGTTATTTTCTCGCTTATTTCTCTTCACTAAGTTTTATATATAGGTGTCACGGCCTTGAGGCCGAAAATCAGGTTAAAAACAAGTTTTTCTTTCTGACTATTATTAGAGCAAGTACTTTAAGTTGCATTGTGTTGCGTGTAAAAGTGTCTATCGCAATGTAGTGCAAGTGTACACGACGCAAGTAGTAAAGTGATACGTAAGTATCGGATATCGTCTCCACAGGGACTGGGCTAATAGCTTCACCTTGAATTACTGCACGAGAAGAAAAAGAATAGTTTAAATTGTTGTCACGAAAATAATAAAGAGAACTTAAATAAAAGAGTAATGGAATCAAGATAGAGAGAATGGGTCGGTATTGAATTGCTCAGTAGTGTAGGTGTTGCAAAGTCTAGGAAACTCTGTTCTGTCATCGTGCTTGCTGCGGCAGCACCTGTCGCGGCAGCGGTCTATTGGTTATCGTGGCAGCGTTTACTCAACTCTGTACTTCAAGTTTGGCAAGAATCCCTGCTGTGCCTTGGCCTATCCCTAGGTCCAAGTCTGTCGGTAAACACGTCTTTGATGATACCTCCCGGCGTGAATCGAAGGATGAACACCGATGTTATTGAATTCTTCCTTAGCCACTTAACCTCGTCCTATCCCTAGGTCCGAGATAGTTCAACTATAAACTAGAGAACCTGCACTTATTCCTTTCGTATACTTAACTCTCCCGATATTAAGTAAATAGATAATCTCACAATGCTCTCCCGATACTCTTGCAAGATGTTGAAAACCAGAATAAGCGAACTTCAAGTAATTTCATTGAACAAAGAAAATCCTAAAACAATGCAATCCTTGCAACTACTTTACAAAGCAACCCTTAGCCCTAGGGGAAGTTTAGAACATGTTGAGGAAGGGAAAACGGCTAGGTTTTTGGGAAGAAAGCTAGAGAATGGTGATGTCCTCTCCTAGGTCGAATTACATGCCTTTATATAGGCCTTGGGTTCAAGTTTTCTAATATGACAAGAATACAAGTTTAAATTAAAGTACAACTCTAATAAAGACTAAATCTTCAGAGCAGCAGTCTTTAATTCGTCCTTCCTTCTTGCTTGGGATTTCTTCCTTGAACTTTGGGCTTGGCCTTCATTCTGATCTAGGGCTCGGAAAAATATAAGGGTACTCCACGACAGATGGGCTTAATTTTCTCTTTCTGTCGAGGTCCACCTCACTTTCTTCCCTTCACTATCGCTGTCGTTCTTGGCTGCCACGGCAGCGGCCATGGCAGCATCGTCCTTCACATCTGCACATCCAGTTCCAGCTCTGCTTCTTTACTGCCCAACGTCTGCTTCTCTACTGCCCTCCATCTGCTACAGCAGCTACCTGCAAAAGCAACCAATTTCAGTAGAAACTGTGCCAGTTGATATATTTGTGATGTATAACTGAAATCTACCTAAATGCAATGAATTATGCTTGAATGCATCAGAAATATGGGTTAAATAGAGGGTAAATTATAGAACTTTTACACACTCAACACATTGCTTGAGGACAAGAAATAGTTCGAGTTTGGGAATGTGTAAAGTGTTTAAAAGACCTATATTTCATACACTTTCCAACTCTTATTATGATTGTTTTAAGCACATTTTAGGCACAAGTAGGGTCATGCATAGCATTTTACAGTATTTCATTGTTCTGCCTAACTCTATAACTTATCATTTATTTAGGTGAACAAGAGATACTATTTTAGTGTATTCTTGTATGTAGGTACTAACAGCTGAACGAGGGAACCGAGGAACGGAGGACACAATGCTGAAGAAGCAAACCCAGGAGCTGTACTGAAGTAGTTCCAGCTACAGACAAGTTGCTGCCGAGCACCTGCCGAGTAGAGTTGTCGCTGACCTTGCTGCCCTCGGTAGCTGATTATGGAAGTTGGGAGAACTGGAGCGCGATTTTTAGAGCAAAAACTCCTGAATCTAACGCTGACGTTCATATAATTTTCTGACATCTGTAGTAGCGGCCAAGGCTACCGAAGTAAAAATTCCCAAGATTACTTGCGGGCTAAGGCATACGAGGAAGATTCCATATTCCAAGAAAAGAAGTCGGCATTTAAAGCTATATTAAAGAAGGAAAGCTACTTTATAGGACTTATACTTTGAGGAGGACTTAACCTAGTTTTAAGTCTATAAATACCCATTGTACTTCTAGTTTAAATCATCCTAGGTTTTCTATAGACTCTTCTTGTGTTCTTCACTGCCGCTATGTTCTAAATTCTATTTGGGTTAGGGTTATGTTGTAACCAGTGTGAAACAATTGTTTTAGGTTTTTGAGTTATTTCTTCAATAAAATATTCCATGTTTACTTAATCCATTGTTCTTCATTCTTTCAATCTTTCTACACCAGTCATTTGAGAGAATCCATTTGTCAGGCACGAAAGTTCAAGGCTCACGAAAGGATTAAGTACGGTCACAACATGCTGAGGCGTGACTAACTTGGTTCCACACTAGTCCACAAGTTTCAGCGGCTAAAAGGTATCACTAACCGAGTTGACTGACTTGGTTCCACACTAGTCCTCAAGTTAGCAATCTCGAGCATCCTAACCTAGAAATAGGAGGGATCACTGTCGACTATCCTGCCGAACTTCGAGTATCTGCCAGACTTGCCGTCAGGACATCTTTCCATTCTACCTGCTGAGACAGTACACACCCCTGCAGTAGCAGTAACCTGATGCGGCCGCATGGTAGGGTCATAGTTTGCCGCCCGCCATTCCGGCCGAGGCAGCATATCGTGGCAGCACAGAATAACTCATACCTATTACAACGCAGTTTTCACACTAAGTGGCAGCATAACCCTGCCTGCTCTATCAACCTGATTCTCCTCTTCTTTATTATTTGTGTTTTTATTTACTTTTCTATCTTAACCAACCATTCACTTGTGTTTTTATTTTATCCTTGTACAGGAACTACGAAACGAGACAAGCTGTCCAATCCTCGTGAGATTTGACATCTTATATACTATAACTTGATAGGAGTGTGCACTTGCGCTCTTACAAAAAGGGAACACCTACACGCCCTACATTTACCCTCTTATATTTTATCTTGGAAGTCTCCTTTTGAAGTCCTTTATAACAAATCTCTTGATTTTTCTCATTTTCGAGTATTTGGATGCCTTTGCTTTACTTCAAAACCTCATTATTTTGATAAGTTTTCTCCCAAATCTCTTCCCTTGGTTTTTTTGGGTTATTCTCCTTCCAAAAAGGGCTACATTCTTTTTTGTCTTGAATCAAAATCTTTCTTTGTGAGCAGGGATGTTAAATTTGAAGAAGATGTTTTTCCTTTTCAGTCCTTTTCTATTGAGTTTCCTGTTCTTTTTCCACCTACTCCAAATATCCCTCATTCTGAATTTTTGGTCATTCCTTCAAATAAATAAGAGTCTTCTTCTCCACCTTCTGTTACTCCACCACATTCTTCACATTCTTCCCCTTCTGTTACTCCACCACATTCTTCACCTTGTTCTGTCTGCTTCAATAAGTACATCAGACCCACTTCAACCTTCCCTTACATTGGATGTTGTCCTTCCACCATCCTCATCCAACATACCAGTTTCACAACTTAGAAGGTCTTCTAGGGTTACAAAGCCTCATTCTTAGTTACAGAGTTATGATCATCCTTACCAATCCTCTTCATCCCAATGTTCATCTTCTTCTTCCTTTTCTTTTCTTACTTCTCATTTACCTGTTCATACTCATACCTTTCTGTCTTCAATTATAAATATTTCTGAACCTCTTTCTTATTTTGAGGCTCGAAAGCACCCCCATTGGATTAAAGCCATGCAAAAGGAAATTCAGGCCTTAGAATCTAACCATACATGTACTGTTGAGCCTTTACATCCAGGAAAAGTTCCTATCGGTTGTAAATGGGTCTACAAGGTTAAACTTCGAGCCTCTGGTGAGATTGAAAGATACAAGGCTCGTTTAGTTGCTAAGGGGTATAACCAGAAGGAAGAGGTTGATTACTTGGATAATCTTTCTCCAGTTGCTAAGATGGTAACAGTCCAGACCATTTGGCCCTTGCTGCTTCTTTTTAGTGGCCATTATGTCAGATGGATGTGTCCAATGCCTTCCTTCAAGGCGATCTTCATGAAGAAATCTTTATGTCCTTACCTAAAGGATTTCGTAGCTAGGGGGAGCATATGGTATGTTAGCTGCAGAAATCCTTATATGGTTTAAAACAAGCGTCTAGACAGTGGAATGCCAAGCTCACTGAAGCTTTATTGCTTGCTGGATTTGAGCAAAGCAAATATGATTACTCCCTTTTTACCAAAAAGAAGGATGGAAAATTGGTCATTCTATTGGTTTATGTGGACGACCTTTTAATCACTGGAAATGATATGTTTCTGCTTAATGACTTGAAGAAGACTTTGAATCAAAATTTCAAGATGAGAGACTTAGGGGAGCTGAAATACTTTCTTGGGATTGAAGTTTTGAGATCACAAGAAGGTGTACTATTGAATCAAATGAAGTATGCTTTGGAACTCATCAAAGATACTGGTATGAATGATGCAAAGATTGCTTTGTCACCCCTTGAGATGAATTTAAAACTAACAACAACAGAATTTGATGAGATTACTCAGCGACATCAAGATGACAAGTTGTTAGAAGACAAGATTGTTTATCAAAGGCTTATTGGCAGATTAATATACTTGACTCACACACGATCAAGCATTACATATGTTGTCACTCATCTCAGCCAATTCATGCAGAATCCAAAACAATCTCATATGGAAGTTGCACTTAGAGTTGTCAAGTATATAAAGAAAGAACCAGGCTTAGGAATTCTTATGAAAGCTTCCAACAAACTTCAACTGGTGGCATATTGTGACTCTGATTGGACCTCGTGTCCAATGTCTAGAAGACCGGTTTCAGGTTTCTGCATTCAGTTGGGGATTCTTTAATCTCTTAGAAATCAAAGAAGCAATGTACTGTGTTAAAATCTTTTGTAGAAGCAGAATACAAGAGTATGGCAATGGTAACATTAGAATTAGTGTGGTTGTCTGGCTTGTTTAAGGAACTAGAAGTAAAGATCACAGAACCAATGAAGCTATATTGTGATAATAAAGGAGCCTTATAGATAGCATCCAACCTAGTGTACCATGAAAAAACTAAGAATATAGAAATAGATTGTCACTTCGTAAGAGAGAAGATACAAGAAGGGCTCATAGCCACTAAACACGTGACAACAACAAATCAATTGGCAGATGTGTTGACAAATGAATTGGGTTCTTAACAGCACACCTATCTGATTTCCATGTTGGGGTTGAAGAATATCTTTGCACCTTCAACTTGAGGGGGAGTGTAGAAATAGTTAACATTGTTAGCTAGGGCAGTTAGCTAGTTAGAACTATTAGCTTGTTAGTTATGAAGTTAGTTATCTATCTTGTATAAATAGTTAACATTGGCACTCCTAATTAATGTGAATATAAAAAGTTACTATTATTCCAATTCTTTTAACAATAGAAAATCAACTGGTATGAGTAAGTTTAACCCTCTCTAGCAAACCAAGTGAAGTGACATTAGTTACTAGGTTTCATGGGCAAGAAAAAAGAAGAAGAAAAGTAGAAGGAAATAAAAAAGGGGAAAATTAAATAAGAGAAACTATATTTTCTAAAGTAAAATAATTAGATAAATTATTGAGACGTCCTAAGATTTTGGTCAACAACCTTTAGGGTGTGTTTGGTTCACGGAATGTAAGATTACCTCTAGGAATAAGATTTCCGGAATGTAACATTACCTGACATATTACTGGGAATGTTACATTACCTTGTTTGGTTTATTGGGTAGGAATGTAAGATTACTGTGTTTGGTTGGAGGTATATAAGGTTATCTGGAAGTATAATGTACTAAATTGTCCATGTGTTATATTTTCTTTTTAACATGTTAAACTTTCAATATTAAATAAAAAATATATGCACAAAAAGTAATAGAACTATTTTTTGTTACACTATTTAAAATTTGTAAAAATTATATATTTATCATATTATTAATATAATTATCATATTAACTATTCTTTAAAATAACCCAACAAGTGGTATCAGTTGAAAAGTATATGATGTTCATCCCGGAAGACCCGAGTTCAATCACCTTGTCTATAAGGCGTGTTTGCATTGTCAAAGAGTTAAGAATATGTATGAACAAATACTACCTTGTAATCACCTTTAGACTATCAAAAACTATTTTATATTTACTTACCCTTGTTATCTTCTATTAAAATATTTTTGTGAATTTTTAAATGCTAAACATTTAATAGGTTCAAATTTTTAATTTTTTATTACTTGTGAGATGTCAAATAAATTAAAGTAAATAATAAAATAAATCTAAAAGATGTACAAAACCGATAAGAATTTATATCATAAGTTTAACCTACTAAAATGTTTTATAAGATGATAAACATCTTATAAACCAAAGAATAAAATTAAAAAACATCAACTCTTAACTTATTAATTTCAAAGCAATATATCCCAACATATAACCTATAAAATTCATAAATATAATATAAATAAAAATAAATTCAATATTAAAATAATATTTAAATATGTGCAACACCATTTAAATATTAAATTAGTATTGAATAAAAATATTTAATTATTTTACACCACGCATATTTAATCATCTAATTAAATTCAACAAGGATCTATATGAACAAAATTCATTAACTTAGGGGCAATATGGTCCAAAAAAGAGTAACTTTTTTTTTTTAAAATGTGCCCGGTGTCCTACCACGTAACTAATTAACAACATTAAGCTTAGGGGCATTTTAGAATACGAAAATGAAGTACATGGATAGATTAAACAATCAGAAAATAGATATATCTTATCGACAAAGTTGATAAAGTTGACAAAGTATAAGAGGCATTTGTGCCACTAAGTCTTTAATTTTTTATTATGATATATTCTTTTTAAATATGATTTGATTTTAATTATGGGTTAACGACTTGAGGATAGTTGGCATTTCAGGTTCGAGTCTTACCATGTTGGTAAATATTATGCATAGATGTTTATTCAAATTTTATTTTGACTTAAGTCTCATAATGTGTGGGTCTTATTTAGATATACTTCGATTATTAGTTCGATTGCGTTTTTAAAAATTAATTTTTGTGACGATTATTCAAATATGTATTGTTTTTCTAAAAAAAATTAAAATCCACTAATTTTATTAAACAATGATATATCAAAAATTACAATGAAAGTTTACAACTTAATATTCCAAAACAATGGCTTCATACTGGAGGAATTGGGAGAAGTGGAACAGAGCTAGCGAAAACTTTAGCAACGGGAGGCACAACGATATTGGAAAATGGAGAAATGAAGGATGGAACAACGGCGCTAGAGTATGGAACAACAATAGCAGTAAGAGTTTTGGCAATGGAACAGTAACACTTTTTTTCAATAATCTGTCGAAGAATCTTCACTGGGCAGGACTGAGACAGGCTTTTGGAAGACACGGTGATGTGATTGATTCTTTTGTTGCATCGAAGCTGAGAAAAACTGGTAAAAGATTTGGATTCGTAAGATTTTCTAATAATCCGGATGCTGACAAGGCGATTGAGAGGTTGAATGGGTTAAGACTCTATGGTTCCATCATTCAAGTTAACTATGCAAAATACAGGACAAGAACTTCATACTTGAGGAAGACTCGGCCGTCGGAGTCAACTGCTAAGGAAAAGAACGCGAAAGCTCAAGATTCAGAAGCTAGAAAAGATAATACTGAAGTAGAAGGGGCAAATGATCAAGTTACAAGATATATGAGGAATGATGAAGGGATCCTTGAAAAAGATGAAACTGGGTCTAGGATTGATCTGAAAAGGAAGGTAAGAAAGATACAGGGTCATGTGGATGAGGAAACCATGTGGAAACTTAACAAAAATTTGATTGGAACTATGGCTGCTGATTGTAGCTCGAATAGAGTGAGAGATAGGCTACATGTGTGGGGCTTAGATAATGTGGAAGTAAAGCGTTTGGGGAGCCGCCATTTCCGTCTAAAAAACGAAGATGATGAGCTTCTAAGTCTCATGGAGCAGCATAACCAGTCTCTGCTCAAAGAATTTTTCCAAGATGTATGTTTTTGGTCGGAGTCCTTTCACCTAAAGGAGAGAACAATATGGGTAGAGGCGTCAGGAATTCCTTTACACTGTTGGAATCACATAACTTTTAACAGGATTTCAAATTTATAGGGATCATTGGTAGCGGTGGGTGAAAATCTTAATCAGGTTAAAGGTTGTGAGAAAATAGTGTTACTTATAAACACCAAACAACTTAGTCAAATTGAAGAAATAGTGGAAATTGAGGTGGGCAGTCAGGTCTTCGAAATCTCAGTTGTAGAAACAGCCACAACAAGTTCTGAATCAAACCTTCCCGATGAAGAAGGAGGAAAGAAACAGGCGCAAAGACAGGGGGAAGTCGAAGAGGTAAGCTCATCAGACTTCTTGAGCTCCTTGTGGAAGAAAGAGAATACATGTGCATCAGTTGGAAAAATGGTGATTACGATGAAGCAATCAATGAGATCCTTAAAGGAATGTCTCCAAAGAGACTCTCATCAACTGTTTCTAGGGAGGAAAACATACGTCTTTATGAAGAGGATTTAATGGGGGAAACGACCAGTCATATCTATCTAATACGACAATTTCCAACCCCCTGCTGACCCAATAAAACCTAAATGGGTCGACATAGTGGCTCCAAGACTGGAGAAAAGCCCAACCACTAGTGCAAGTGAAGACTGTTTGGCGAAGGGATTCACTCCTCAAAAGAAATAATTTAAGCTCACAAGAACGTGAGATAAACCAAGAGGAGGATGGGACCAGTTTCGATCAGAGTAAAGAAGGGGCAGGCAAGTCTACATTCAGAAAGGAGTTACTTGGCGAAAACATAGAAGATGAAACTCCGGAAGATCTAAAGGATAGCAAGGACTTTGAGACAAGGGCACTTTAGAAAGACGATCTTCGCTTTGATGTGTTAGAATTTGATCAAAATCATAAGAAGACTAGAGTGAGGAGATACGCATCGCTAATGGAGTTCCAGGATAAGACGCTTTCAGAAAAAGAAAGGAAGAAGTTGGAAAAGGCTTGAAAAAGAAACAAAAAGAGTGGGAAATCCGTGCATGAAACTAAATTAGAAGGAAGATCGTTGTCAGATTTAGACCTACAGGCCAGATGTGATTTCGGTACAAGGGAGGCGATTCAAACAATTAAAGTAGGGAAAGAGCTAGGGATCAATTTTAGGGGAGATGAATGTGGCTTGATTCAAGAATTAACCAATTTGGAGGAAGCTGACAGAGCAACCCAGACTTAGACAGGCACCAATAGCTATTAATCCTCTTTATTCCAATGAGAATCCTTTCATGGAATATACGGGGATTGGGGTCAGAAGTAAAGGCTACGGAAATCAAGAGATTTGTGTAAATGAAGAAGGTTGAGACGTTTTTCCTTCAAGAAATGAAATGGGGTTCCACAGAGGTAAAAAAGGTGAGGAAACTCTGGGTTGACGATGAATTTGATTTCGCTGAAGCTCAAGCAGATGGAAACTCAGGAGGTGTGTTAACAGTATGTGATAAGCAAAAATTCAAGATGAAGAGAAAGATGGTGAATTCCAGATTCATTTTGGTAGAAGGGACCTGGGTTGAAAATGGAGAAAGCACAATTTATTTGAACATCTATGCCCCGTGTGATTTAAAATCTCAAACCAGCCCTTGGAATGAAATCAAGAAGCTTAAGAATAGTTGGAAAAAAGCATGGATCGTGGGAGAGGATTTTAACGTTGTAAGAAATAGAAGCGAAAGAAGTAGATGCAGTAAATTCAATTCAGGTATGGCTGAATTCAACTCGTTTATAGATGAGTGCAGCTTGATTGATATTCCCCTACTGGGAAAAAAATTCACCTGGTTTGGGCCGTTAAATAGGAGTAAAATGGATAGATTTCTTATAGATGAAGATTGGTTCCAAGATAAATCGGAATTATGTGTATGGGGTTTGACAGAACAGTCTCATATCACATTCCAATTCTATTGATGGGGGAGGATATAGACTGACGGCCCAGGCAGTTCAAAATGATAAATTCATGGCTGTCAAAAAATGAGTGTGTTGAATTAATCAAAGAAGTCTTGGTGAGTTCGAATCTAAAGGATGTGAATTTACCTGAAAAGTTAAAAAGAGTGAAAGAGGCAGTGAAGAAATGAAACTTGGAGAACAATACATATTTCAGAAAAAGGGCAGCAGACCTGGAAAACAAAATTAACACCATTGAAGAAGTAGGTAATCTAGGAGATTTAGAGTCTGAAAAACTGGATGAATTGAAATTGTACAAAGAACAATTTTAGGATACACTGAAAGCCCAAGAGGATCTATGGAGACAGTAATCAAAGATCAATTGGATGCAAAAAGAGGATATTAACTCTGCTTTCTTCTATAAAGCAGTAAAGTTCCGCGCGAAAAGAAACACTCTCAGAGGTATAAACTTGGGAATTAAATGAGAGAAGGACCCAATGGAATTGAGAAATTTTATATTCAACCACTTTGTGAGGCACTTCAGCTGTAAACCAAGAAATTGGGATGCAATTTTCGAATTGAATTTCAAGGAGATTTCCACTCAAGAAGCGGCAGGCCTGGAGAAGCCTTTTTCTATAAAGGAAATAAAGGTTGTTGTGTGGGACTGTGATAATACCAAATCTCCAGGCCCAAACATATTTAATGCCATTTTCTTCAAAAAGTGATGGAGTTCTGTGAAAGATGATCTGTTGCTGGCTTTTGAAGAATTCCATTCAAGTGGGAAGCTACAGAAGAATGTCAATACTGCGTTTATTGCCTTGATCCCTAAGAAAGCATGCCTTGAAAACATCTCGGATCTAAGGCCTATAAGCATGGTGGGTTCAATCTATAAGATATTTGCAAAAGACTTAGCTGGTCGTTTGAGTGGTGTACTAGAGAATCTAGTCAGTGATACACAATGCGCATTCGTGAAGGGGTGGCAAATTTTCGATGGAGTATTAATTGCAAATGAAGTAATCCATTTTCTACAAGAAGAAGAATCAAATGATGGTGGTGTTGTGCTAAAGTTGGATTTCACTAAGGCCTATGATTGCGTAAGATAGAATTTTATCTTAATGATTTTGGACAGAATGGGCTTTGGATTCAAATGGAGGGGATGGATGCATGAGTGTATATCTACAGCACGAGTTTCAGTCCTTTTAAATGGTTCGCCTACAAAAGAATTTAGATTGCACAGGGGTTTGAGACAGGGTAACCCATTATCCCCACTGTTGTTCATTCTCGTAATTGAAGCACTCCATCTTTTGTTTGAAAAGGCAATTCAGTTAGGGAAATTGAAAGTGATCCAGAATTTGTTGCCAGGTTCAATAATGTCGCATTTACAATTTACGGATGATACTATTTTATTCCTAAGACTAGGTGAAAATAATTTAGCTTATGTTAAAAGGATCTTGCGTTGTTTTGAACTATGCTCTGGTTTAAGCATCAACTTTAGAAAATCGGGCCTTGTTGGACTAAAAGTGGAGGAAAAGAAAGTAAAATCCCTTGCTAGAATTTGTGGCTGCCAGTTAAATACTCTCCCATTTACTTATTTAGGTATGCCTTTAGGAGCAGATCTGAGAAAAACAAGCACTTGGGATCCAGTAGTTGAAAGGTGTTTGAAGAAATTGTCAAGCTGGAAAAGCAGATTTTTTAGTTTTGTAGGGAGAATGGTGCTGATTAACTCTGTCCTTTCTGCCCTACCTTTCTATTATATGTCAATGTTTGAAGCCCCTAAAGCAGTGATTGGAAAAATAGATAGAATTAGAAGGAATTTTCTGTGGGAGAGTGGTGATGGATCAAAGAAAATGGCTAGAGTAAATTGGGGTCGTAAATGCAAGCTAAGACAATTAGGAGGAGCAGGAGTAATGAATCTCAATAAAAATAATAGAGCTGTACTGGCAAAATGAAAATGAAGATTTGTGAAGGAAAAAAGGCTATGTGAAGAAGAATTATTGCAGCGAAATATGGTGAAGATGATGGAATGTGCTCAAGAACAAGTAGACGGAAATCGAAAGCCTTAACGATCTGGAGAGGCATTACAAAAATATTTTGAGCGATGAAGTAAATCAATGGATGGAGAAGGTTGCATTCAAGTGGAAACTGGGTGATGGAAAAACAATATTGTTTTGGGAAGATTGGTGGATTGGTGAATTTCCACTGAAAACAAATTATCCAAGGTTATATAGACTATGTATCAAAAAAGGCTTAAAATTTCTTCTTTAGCTGGTTCTGTTTCTTTGCAAGAAATAGATTGGTCTTTACACTTTAGCAGGCCCTTGCTGGATAGAGAAAAAAATGTGTTGGAAAACTTGAAAAAGGGAAATCTCGGGTGAAGTAATCAAGCATGAAATACCATATAGGTTAATATGGTTATACGACAGGGCTGGAATTTTCACAGTGAAGAAGCTGACAAAATTATTGGAAAGGAGTGACATTGACGCTGATCATTTTGACTACAAATCACTTTGGGGAATCAAAATTCCTCCCAAGGTTGTGCTAAACTAGATAGCAGCTCCACTGATGAGGTCATGGTGATGGTAGGACCAGTTTGATGAATTGGATTCATTATCCAGAGACATTACAAAGGTAAAATACTCTTACATTTTTAAGAGCCTCAACTCGATGGCGGATCACCTCGCAAAGGAAAGAATGCAAAGAAGAAACCTGTTCAAAGCATGGTGGTAATGTTGCTCCAGTATTTGTACTTTTTGACTTTAATGCTTTATTGAGTAGGTGATCCTATGGTTAGAATCTGGACTTCATCTTGTAACCTTTACCTAACTGTGGAGTACTCTTTTCCCCCAACTAGGATTAGGGGGGTTTAACGAGGCTCTCAGCTGGGATTTTCATAATAAAATCAAGAAATTTGGTGAGCAAAATAAAGTTTACAACTTAGTAAAAAAACACCTAAATCCAGACATAATCATAGTAAACAAAACTAGCGTCTCGAGATCAAAAGAGGACCTTACAAGAAAAAGGTAAGAACCTAACCCAAAGACTCGAAATAAAAGAATGATACAAACGTCACCAAAATTGACGATGATAGGTAAACCCATCAACAAACAACATAAAAATGCATATTACAACGAAGGTATGTTGACAATAAGGTCATTATCACAACTCAATCATGAATAAGAAACGATAGATGTAATCGCGTATCCAAATTCAGTTCGAGGGTCCGAGACAAGGAGATCAACAACATAATGAAAGGAGCGCCATCATGATCAGTCGTGGCGTCGTCAGATCCAACCTTAATAGAAAATCAAAAACAAAAAAAGAAAAGTGTGCCAAAAGACAAAGAAAAATGTACCAAAAGGTAGAGTAAAATCGTGCCACAAAAACAGAATAATTTATTGAAAACTAAAAAACAAAATAAATGAAACGATAGATCCCGACGGTTGGCGACTAATATTAAAATAAGTACCGCCGCCGGTGTTTAAAGGAAAAGAGGAACAAAAGTGAACAACGCTATAATTGAGAGAAAAAGATTAGTGAGCTGCTAGGGTTGTTCTTTCAAATATGTATTGCTTGTATTTATAGCTGTGATTGTAATCGTAATAGTAATCGTACTTGTACTTATAACTTAAAAAAGTGTTTTATAGAAAATTGTACGAATATTTTTCTTAAATACGAAAAATTTTATTACTTGTACTGGTTTTGCCTAGAGTAGTTATGAAAATATATATTGACATTTGGATTGAGTTTGCAAAAATATAAATTGTACGAATAATCTTTTACTTATAAAATATTAAAACATGCTATTCAAGCTGGTATGAGTCAGCCGAAATGGACTTGAGCAAGGCTTGCAACATTTTCCAACAACCCCAATTCGATCCAATTTGATTTGATCTATAAACATTTCTAATATTATCATTTAATTTTATTTGTAGTTATATACCACCTAATTAGTTATATTCAATTTCCATTTTTTCTAGAATTACATAATGTTCTTACCAACTATTAAATTTGATCAATGCTTTGATAACATGTAATTTGGTTAACCTTTAAAATGTCATAAAAAGAAATTGTTTTACCACTTTTATTACCGTTTACATTATTTGGTTACTTTATCTAATAAAAAGTAGTAATGTTACTTTTGTTATATTTAGAAGTTTTATCATAAAATCACTACTTTTTTAGTCATTGTTACCTAGATAATATGTAACTTATAGTAACAAATAAAATTATTATTCAACTTTTTTAGTTATAGAAAAATGTTCAAATTATATGTTTAGTTTATAATTATAGTTGTAAACTATAATTGTAATGTTAGATATTTCTAATTATAGCTATTCACAACTATTTATTAAAATATCTGAAAATCGAAAAATTATTGCATGGTCCCGGACCACCACGTCATCCATAGTCCCTCCCACTAAAAATCAGCCACATAATTTATTTTTTCTATGTCATTTTTCTTTCCAAAGAGAGAGTTTATTTTTAACCTAAAAGTTGATAGTGCAACTTAATTAACCTCATTTTTAATACAATTTTTTTGCTGTACAAATTTAAATTAATCAAACTCTGCTCCATCTATAAATAATAGGATAATACACACTTAAACGTACGTTCTTTGAGATTTTACGATAACAATCATGTCGACTCAGTCAACTTGATTAACCCACACCTGCAAACTAGGTTCCAAAGATCTTCAAATAGGCGAAGCACAAGATCCAAAGGAAAATTCGTTTTGAATAGTAGTTCACTAAAACACCACCATTTTTAATATCAAGTGATCAACAAAACCCATCATTATTCTTCCCATTGAACCAAATTACATCACACAAATTGCAGGATACAACAGTTTCACCAAAAAAACAAACCATTTTTGGTATATATATAGGTTTATATGTTAGTAGTTTTTGTTAGATTTGTTCGACTATCGTTTTCAACTTCACCTTCGGTTATGGCTGCTTGACACCGCTGCTTGCACGCATGGCAAGTGATTTGAAGAATGGTGGATTTGATTTTCTTTACCGCATGATTCTTTAAAGCCTGAGCCTTTGCTGATTCAGCTTGTGCTTGTTGCCGGATTCTCTTTGCCCTGGCAAACTCATGCTCGGCTAATTCGATCTGCCTTTTCGCTTGCTGCCTCGCCTCTTCGGCGTATGCCTTTTCTGCCATCGCCAACCTTAACTGCGCCACAGCTTCTTGTTTTTGCCTCGATGCAACCAACACCGGTTTTTCGTTGATCGGTCCCTTTTCTGTACTGGTATCAGACGAGCCGATCGAGAGCTGTAACTGGATCGGGTGGTTTTTAGGGGAAACCGAGACCTCTGTGGGATTTGATGTGGTTAAGAGTTGCAGCTCCAAGTTGTGGAATTGGTCATTTTTAGGGGAATTATCTTTTGTAGGGCTCAACGACAACATGGTACATGTTGTCTTTGCCAACTCCAAACTAGGCCAAGGAACTGTACTGAAATTGGTATCGCTAGACGGCAGCATCGGTTGTGATTCTGACCGGCCACGGCTTATTAGGCAAGCATCTTGATGTTCAATGAAACTCTCAACCCTACAAAAATATATTTATGATTGTATGTGTTCAACTTCAACTGCATATAAACACAGCTTACTAAATGTTTGATTAAGTTTCCATCAGTCAAAATAACCAAAGTAATATTAAAACCTTGAGAAAACTCTGCCGCAGTCGCAAGAATGGCCTCTGGTGCCACAGGTTTTAAGATGAGCCTTGTAATCCGAGTGAACAGCATAGCCCTTGGAGCATTTCTCGCACACCCATTGCCTGTGGTTGCTGTGTTTCCGCCTGAAGTGTTTCTTGATCCCCACCAAATCGCCTAGAGCATGGCAAGGGTGGTGGTGCAGGCAACTAGGCTCGGGGCAAACGAAGACCCGCTTCCTCGGCACAGGTGTTTCCCTCTTGAGTAGCTTCCAGGGGAGCTTGTGTCGCCGCCTGTGCATCTGTAGGTTTTGGTCCCTTCGGAACCCTTGGTTGCAGATCTCACAAACGTAGCGATCCGATTCTAGTAGTGTCTTGGGCGAAAGAGATACCACTTCTGCATCCGGATCTAACATCATCACCCGGATTGCATATTCCGATTAGAAACACAAACCAATGTACTTTTGGATTAAAAAAACAGTGCATGAACTGCATATTGATACGTACCAGGCGTTCCTGCTGGTTTTCTTTTCCTCTTATTGTTAAATGGCTCCAAAGAAGGAACTGATGAAGAGCAAGAGTTATTAGCCAACATGGAAAGCTCTCAAATATAAGCCAAAGCGGGAAAAGGAAAGCAAAGTTGGTGATCTGAGCCAGTAGACGATGGGGATTAGGTGAAAGAAAGAGAGATATAATTAGAGGAAGGAAAAGAAAAGGAAAGCCCTTTTTCTTTCTTTCTTTTTAAGGCTTTAAACATTCAGCTTTTCCATCATCTTTTTCCTTTGCTCTCTTTATATCCTTATCCCCATGAGAAAGTGTAGTGTCAATGGAAACTTGTTGAAAAGGAAATGAGAGAGATGAGATGGGCCAAAATTGAGAAACATCCCACAAAGAAACAAAGATTCCATAGTTAAACTCATATTACTCGCATAGTAATAGTTTTGTTGTACAATCGCATGAATAGAAATCCTGCCCTAATTATGCTCTATATTAAAAATTAAATTTATAATTAAGGGTTATAAGGGTTAGAGAATTAAAAATAAATTATATTTTTTAGGGTATAAAGTTTTGAGATTTAAAACTTAAAACTTAAAATTTAATTTTTTAGTATACGGCATAGAAATGAAATCTCAGATGATTTTTTTGTTGTTGTACAATTGCATGCATTACATTAGATGGATATGATAGTAGAATACAATCCACCCTTCCTCCATTTTCCAATCACTCAAGGCATCGCACCTTCCTATTTCTCTAACCCGTTCCCAACAAAATTGCTTAATTGTTTGAGTTGTTCATATATGATCTCTATTAGACATTTTCTTTTACATATTTATTCTTCTTTATATAATAATAATAATAATAATAATAATAATAATAATAATAATAATAATAATAATAATAATAAGTGGAGTACAAGTTTGGAGGGATTTTGAACAAATAGAAATAACATTTGTTGTAATAAGTTAATTAGATAAATAAACATTAAAAAGAAAATTAGATAAAAAATTATTAATTCAGCATATTGGTTATTTTGGTCTAGTTAAGAAGAAATTTGGTCCACTTAATTCGACTTTGCAATAAATTTGATTTGTTTTATTCTATTTTGAACCGTTTACATGGGTGAGAATTGGACGGAGAATACTAAAAAATCGTGGGGATTAGAACCAACGAGATTAGGAATAACTGAAATCTTCACCCATGGAGACGGGAGTGAGGAAAGTTTTATCGCCGAAGCTCAAATGGGGATAGGGACGAGAATTGCTATATTCGAACCTTAGGGATAATCGAACTTTAACCGTATAAATAATTGTGAGGATCCCAAAAAATATCCGCAAGGATCCCGATATTTTACTAGATTTTTAGAAAATATATACTTAATTATCTATATACCCTAAAAATATCTCAATAAAAAAACTCTAACTATATTATTATCAATTCAACTTTCTCTCAAACCTAGCCACACTCAAATTTTTTAACATGTTTCTATCTTAGTTTGTTTTAAACGAATCTAGACTTTCCATATGGTTATAGAAATATAAGGCTCACTTCCATATTTATTTTGTAGAATTTGGTGATTTTTCAAAGTCACTGCTAAAACTGTTTTCTAATAAATATGCTGTTAAATTTGTATGACTTTCAACATTAAAATATTCATTTTTTTAAAATACATATCGAAATCGATCACCATATATTTTAAACAAAACTAGACTGAATCACGTTCACAACAATGTATAGTCCACTTTCTATTTTTTATGGAATTTAGAGAGAATTTTCAAACTTACCCCAGTTGGCCATACTCAAGTTATGAGAGATTAGATTTTTGTTGAAAAATGAGTAAATTACCCTTATGACCATCAAACTTTGTAAAATATTGGGGTTCCCTATGGATATTTTTCGGGGATCCCCACGGTGATTTACTTGTACGGTTCAGTTATCTCTACGGTTCATATATAGCGATTCTCGTCCCCATCCCCATTTGAGCTTCGGTGATAAAACTTCCTCCGTCCTCGTCCCCATGGGTGAAGATTCGGTTATTCCCCGTACCTTTCGATTCGATCCCACGGTTTCCGGTTATTCCCCATCCGATTACCACCCCTATTTTATTATTTTTATAAAGAATTTTTAAAATTCTTTTAAAAAATTTGATTTTATAGGTGTTCAATCATATTTAATTTTAAACAACAGGTGGCGACTTTTTTTTTTTTTTTGAAAACACACGCAGTATAAAAATTTTGAACCAAGAAACAATATCAATACATGCCATTAAAATAAGAAAACCCCGTTAAAGATTATACAACATGTGTATTGGATAATTTTTCGTATTAATATTAAAATGTTAAAATATGGTTATTAAATATATAAAATGCAATATTTTCAAAGCATTACAAATTTTAAAAAAACATAATGCATATACGATCATTGTAATCCGTCAAGTAACACATAAAACATCCACAACTATAACACCACACCATTATCTGCAACAAATACCATTTAATATTATGCTTATGATAGATTGAGACGGTAAAAAGTAATAGATAAAGTTGATGTATAATTCTTTTGATAGATCAAAGTTATCAAGTGGCCACCGGTTTTTTTTAGGCAAAATGACAAAAGATGCCCCCAATGTTTGCATGTTTTGTCATTTGGCCCCCTATTTCTTTTTTTGGTCTAAAGATGTCCCCAACGTTTGCTTGTTTTGTCATTTGGCCCCCTATTCTTTTTTTGGGTCCAAATATACCCCCAACGTTTCATTCGTAGTCCAAATATGCCCCCAACCTTTCAATTTGGTCCAAATATGCCCCCGTTAGATGGAAACTGTCAGTCAACTGACGTTCAACAGCTGATGCTGACTGGACTTGCCGCGTATTAAGATCTGCTGATGCCACGTCAAAATTTTTTTATAAGTTGTTGACCGTTAGTTGATTGACAGTTTACATCCAGCAGGGGCATATTTGGACTATGAATGAAACGTTGGGGGCATATTTGGACCCAAAGAAAGAATAGGGGGCCAAATGACAAAATAAGCAAACGTTGGGGGCATCTTTGGACCAAAAAAAAGAATAGGGGGCCAAATGACAAAACATGCAAACGTTGGGGGCATCTTTTGTCATTTTGCCTTTTTTTTAATAGGTAGATTGGAAACTTAAGAGAAATCAGAGATTACGAAATCTCAGGGTTCGAGAGTACGATTACCTGTGAGGAAGGAATAGCACCCCCACAACACACATAAAAATGACGCTTATTTGGTCACTTATATTTTCTAGAGTAATTTTGGTTTGCACGTGTTGTGTTCTAATTAAACCTAAAGTTTTTTTTATCAAGAATCTAACTAATTCTAGTGACTTTTATTTACAAGTGATTACTCTAATTAAAGTTCTCAGTTTATTATTTACAAGATCCTAAATCCGAGGCTCTATCTAAAATTTTTTTTGCTCGACAAAATATGATTTTATTAATTTTAATCATACAAACCTGAACTTGGTTGTAAGCCTCATTAAAAACTTTCATAATCTTAAATGGAGGAAAAGAGTACAAAGCAATCATGAATGGTACAGACCAGAAACCCTCAAAACAAGCTGAAAATCTAAACTAATGCTAGACTGGGTATCAAATGAGAAATGCTACAAAATTAGAATTCATGACACAACGAACCAAAAACTCTCCAGACAAGCATCTGCCGAACTCCATATGTAGTTGCATCATGTGACATTGTTCAAATGGGTCTCCCACGTTCTGTTTCAGACCATGCCCTAGTTATACTGATTCACGAAGAAGTGGATTGGGGTCCAAAACCCTTTAAGCTTATTAATGCTTGGCTCCAACAAGAAGACTGCAAGGAGATTATAAAGAATGTTTGTAGGGAGGGTTCAAACAGGTTTGATTTATCAGTTATATTTAGAAGGATTAAAGGAACTTTTAAAAAATGGAACCAAGAATATGTAACACCCGAGTTTAGTGCCCGGGAGATATTCGAGTTTGGTTAAGCCGGTTCGGGTTAAGCTAATTTGGAGAAAACAATTTAAATGAACAAATTTTAAAGTTTTTGAAGAGAAAAGGAATTTTAAAGGTTTTTTTTGGTAAAATGGGTAACAAATAGGTTTTTGGAAATAGATTTTAAATTAAAATAAAATATCATATTTCAAAACTACCCATCTCTTCTTCTTCTCCTCCAAAAACCTTTTCATGTCATTTTTCTCCCCTCCATCAAACCTCCACCATTTTTGAAGACTCGTCAAGGTAAGTGTTTTGTTCCTAACATATCTTCACATTTCCTCAATTTCTAACTACTCCCTTTCAATACTTTGAAGGATTTCTCAAAGTTCTTCCTTTTGAAAGAAAATGGGTTTTTGAAGGGTTTAAGCGAATGTTGTTAAAACAATATTTTGGTTGAGTTATAAACCATATTTGGGTGTAAAATGATGTTAAGATAATGGGTTTATCAAGAAATCCCAGAATTTGGAAAATGGGTAATTTTTGGATAAGGGATGTTTGGGTTTTTGGCTTGGAAATGGTGGGGAAGGACTTCCAATGTTTTGATGGTGTTGGGTTGATGTTTCCGGGGCATTTGAACATGTTTTGAATGTTAGATTGATGAAGTTATGGGTGATTTATGGTTAGAGTAGAAATGAGGATGGGTTTGGTTAGTTTCAGATAGGAATCAGAAACTTGTTGTTGTCAGATTTTGATAGGATTGATTTCAGTGAGTTTGATTGTTGAAAAGTGTGTTAACTCCTTGTTTTGATTTGGATAGAAGAAACATATAAAGATTTAGGTTCTTCGGACGCTACACCAGGAGTTGGAGAAGCTTAAAGGTAGACCGTTAGCTAGTTTTGGAATTTTGTTGGTGAGTCGTAATGTTTTGAAGCTTTGAAATGTTTTAGAGAGGTTTTCTTGGGGTTTGGGTGGAGCCTTAGGGTCCAACCTAAACCCAAGTGTAAGTTTAACAAATTTTGCCTTGTTTCGTTAAGTGTTGGTGTATGTAATTATGCGCGTTGTTGGGTGAAATACGATTTGCTTTTACCTCTTTTTTAATGTTGTTGTTGTCGTCAAAGCCTCACGTGATGGTTAATGGGAAGTGTGTTGTTGAATACGATGATGTGTAGTCCCACCTGAGGTGACTAGTAGATTAGTACGTTGATGTGTAGTCCCACCGAAAATATGCTAGTTGTTGTGAAAGGTGATGTGTAGTCCCACCGGGAATGGTTGTGCATGTGCATACAATGATTTTGTTCTTATGCTTTCAGTTTAATATATTTCCTTTCCAAATGGTATTGCTTTAAATTAGATACATGTTTTGAAACTGCATTGTTGTTGTTGTGATCTTGAGCTCTGCTCACTAAGATTTTAAGCTTACGCTCTCTTTTCCAACAATGCATATCGTTAGTGGCTACGGGAGGCAAGTGGGCAAAGAAGGAACCTTGGAGTTCATTTGCTAGCTCAAGTATGGTTTTCATGGTTGTAATAATACTCATGCAATGGGAATGCTAAACTTTTGTGTTGGGGAGTTGGTGTCCAAACTTCTATATGGTTTTTATTGTTGTTAACATGTTTTAAATGTTGAAGTATGTCATAGTTTGTCTTTTGACCTCTTTATGAATGCCAAGCATGAATATTTCCTTTAGTGAATTATGTCATGTTGAATCTTGTCATTTTGATTGTGTACCTTGTTAAAAATGAATGCTTATGGATGTCTTAAGTCGTGAATGTGGTTAGGGGTCGTTTAATATGCTTGCTTAGAGTGTTTGTGTTAGTCCCATTGTGCTTAAATCTGCAAATTTATGTCTTTCTGTGTAGGGTGTATCGATACACTCAAGGGCAATATCAATACGGTCCCTTGTTTTAAGCCTACCGCACCGATACGCGAGGGCGTATCAATACCTGCTTTGTTCTCTGGAAATTTGAGATTTTGACGAGAAATTGGGGTATCGGTACGAGTCTAAAGTGTATCGATACGGTCCTGATGTTGACTTTGGGTAACTTGACCTTTGAGGGCGTATCGATACCAGCATGTAGGGTATCGATATAGTCTTCTGGAGTTGACATTGGGAAGTTTGACCGTTGAAGGCGTATTGATACGAGCCTTAGGTGTATCGATACGGCCTGAAGTAAAATGGATAAAAGTTATCTTTAATGTCTGTATTGCTTGATTCATATTCTTGTTTGCTTTTCCGTTGTTTGCCTTCTCACATAAGATCAAATATGGCATTTAAACAAGATTGTTTTAAAAGAATTTTTTAGGGTTGCTAATCAGAGGGAAGCTTTAACGGGTTTCTCTTCGGTTTCCCCTTTGTAACCCGTGCGATTCGCTCTGGTGGCTAAGCCAGGTCAAGAGGGTTACATTTGGTGGTATCAGAGCCTCGATTTCGAGATCTCCCGAGAAGTTAAGTTAGGTAAGTTGGTTTGTTTGGATTGTTCGCTGTTACACGGTGTGTGAAAACATGATTTCTCGTTCTTGTTGTTGGTTGAAGAGTAGTCGAGCGTCCCAATTGCTAGGTATTGTTATTAAAAAATGGTTTTGGTTAGAGGAGCTTGAGCACTTGGATCCTTGCCCTTGCTGACCCAATGTTTTCTTGTGTGTGTTATGTTTGTTGTTTTAGATTGTATCTTCGTTATGGTAAGACCGAGAGGACGGCCTAGAGTAGGTGACCAGGCACTCGGGAATGTGCCTCCTGCTCCCGATGGTAATGGGGCGAATGTCAAAGATAATGTACCTCAGGCTGGTGCGAATGTTGGAGGTGATGGTAATGGACCTCAGGTTGTCCAGGGTCAGGCTGGTGCGGACATGACTCATTTGATTCAGACCATAGCCAGGGGCTTTTCAGACAGCTTTACCCGGCATACATGCTGCAACACCACCTCAGGGTGCGGGGACTAGTTTACCCCTTGAGAGACTTTGTAGTTTGGGCAGGGTCAAGTTCCATGGTTTGACTCCTGAGGGTTCAGAGGCTTGGTTCGAGAGCACTACACGAATCTTAGGCCAGATGGAGTGCTCAGACAATCGTAAGTTGGGTTGTGTTGTCTCCTTACTTTAGAGAGATGCGTATGCTTGGTGGACTACGGTTATTTCGGGTATGCCGGAGGTGGATGTCACTTGGGAATTCTTCAAAACAGCCTTCAGAAAGAAATACCTTAGTGTCTGATATCAGGATGAAAAGAAGAGGGAATTTATGGCTTTGGTTCAGGGTGGTAAGACGGTGTCAGAGTATGAGGTACCGTTTGTGAGGTTGAGCCAATATGCTCCCTAGTTGGTTCCCAGTGAGAGAGAACGGTGTGAGCGCTTCCGTTATGGTTTGACTAGGGATGTGAAGACATATATGCTTGCTTCTGATTACACCGAGTTTGATGTTTTGGTTTCTAGGGCCAAAGATATTGAGTAGAGTTTGGGCTTGAACGCTCGTGCTAGTGGGTCTGATTCAGGGAAGCGACATGCAGATGGGGACAGAGAGTATGCCAAGAGGCACAAGGATAGAAGATATCATCCTGACTCGAGACATAGGGGCGGTAACCATGGACGTGGCCATCAGGGCCAAGGAGCTGTTGTTCACACTTCTGAGTGCACTAGGTGTGGAAGACGTCATCCAGGTGAGTGTATGGGTACCTTTGGGGTATGTTGGAACTGTGGTTCCCAAGATCATTTGAGGCGTACCTGTACTCACCCGGCTAGGGGCGGACATGCCCCAGTTTGAGGTTTTGAACATCAGAGAGGCCGTGGGTGCGGTCGAGGTAACTTTCAGCTAAGGAATGATGGACAAAAAAATGTAACTCTTGTGGTAGTAGTTTAGCCTGAGGTTGGAGGACCGGCTAGAGTTTATGCGCAGGTAATTTCTTGTTACGGTCTTTATCCTTGCTTTCGTTGATAGATTCAGGTTCGACAAATTCATACATTTTAGGTGAGCATGCAAGATCTTTAGATTTATCATATGAGTGGTTAGAGGTAGGTGTGAATGTTACTAGTTCTTTCGATGAGACCGTGGTAGTTAGGAAAATGTACAAGAGGTGTCCTTTGACGATCCAAGGTCATGTGTTTTCGGTCGATATGATGGAATTGTCGTTCTATGGTTTCAATGTGATTTTGGGCATGGATTGGCTCATAGAGCATAGAGCTATGGTAGACTTTGAGACCAAGAGAGTTTCCTTGAGACTTGAGGATGATTATGAGGTTGTAGTAGTTGGCGAGAACATTAAGTTCTTGTCCAATGTTGTTTCTGCTATAGAAGCTCAGAGATTGATGGATTTGGGTTGTCAAGCGTGTTTGGCCTATGTGATGAATCCGAATATGATTGAAGTTAGACCGCAAGACATCAGAACAATTTGTGACTTTTTGAGTGTCTTTCTAGAAGAGTTGCTGGGTTTGCCTCCAGATAGGGATGTTGAGTTTGCTATTGAGACATATTCAGATTCTGCTCCCTTATCCATTGCTCCGTACAGAATGACACCTAAAGAGTTGAAAGAGTTAAAGACACAACTTCAGGAACTATCATATAGAGGTTTCATTAGGCTTAATATTTCTCCGTGGGGTGCTCTGGTCTTGTTTGTGAAGAAAAAGGATGGCAGTATGAGGATGTGCATAGATTATAGGCAGTTGAACAAGGTAACAGTAAAGAACAAGTATCCTTTGCCGCAGATCGATGATTTTCTTGATTAGTTGAGAGGTGCTACAGTATTTTTGAAGATTGATTCGAGATCCGGTTATTATCAATTGAAAGTGAAGGATGTGGATATACCGAAGACAACCTTCCGTGCACGGTATAGACACTACTAGTTCTTGGTAATGCCTTTCGGTTTGACTAATGCCCCAGCTACATTTATGGACATGATGAACAGAGTGTTTCACGAGTTTTTGGATAGATTTGTAGTAGCGTTCATAGATGACATTTTAGTGTACTCCAGGACCGAGGAAGAACATGATGAGCATTTGTGATTAGTGCTTCAGACCTTGCTTGAAAATCAGTTGTATGCCAAGTTAAGTAAATGTGAGTTTTGGATTAGAGAAGTAGTCATTCTAGGTCATGTGATCTCAGCCGACGAGATTAGTGTGGATCCTAAGAAGATAGAAGCAATAGTGAATTGGAAACAACCGAAGTCAATAACCGAAATCCGTAGTTTCCTAGGGCTGGCCGAGTATTATCGAAGATTTGTTGAGGGATTCTCGAAGATTGTTGCACCTTTGACTAAACTGTTACAGAAAAAATGTTCCGTATGAGTGGAAAGATGCAAGGTAACAAGCGTTTGAAAAGTTGAAGAAAGCTTTGACAGAAGCTCCTATTTTGATTCAGCATGAACCAAGGAAGGAGTTCGTAATCTACAGTGATGCGTCATAAGTAGGTTTAGGTTATGTGCTTATGCAAGAAGGAAGTGTTGTAGCTTATGCTTCAAGACAGTTGAAGGTTCACAAGAAGAATTACCCCACTCACGACATAGAGTTAGCTGTTGTAGTGTTTGCTTTTAAGATTTGGAGACACCACCTTTATGGTGAGAAATGCACAGTCTACACCGACCACAAGAGTTTGAAATATTTGATGACTCAGAGAGAGTTGAATCTTAGACATCGTAGGCGGTTAGAGCTTCTTAAGGACTATGACCTCACAATAGAGTACCATCCGGGTAAAGCAAACGTAGTGGCCGATGCTTTGAGTAGAAAAGTGGCAGTTGAGTTGCTAGCTATGTTGGCTAGATTGAGTGTGTCTCAAGATGGTGGTTTGATAGCCGAACTACAGGTTAAACCTTCCTTAGTTCAGTTGATTCCAGAGAAACAGTTGCAAGACGGATCTTTGGCACCGCACATGCAAGATATAGCCGAGGGTAGACCCACAGATTTCTGCTTTGGTGAGAATGGGATCTTATGTTTCAAGGATAGAGTAGTTGTTCTAGAAGATGCCGAGTTGAGATATACTATCTTGAACGAAGCTCATAACAGTCCTTTTGCTATGCATCCGGGTAGTACAAAGATGTACAATGGGTTGAAAGATGAGTACTTCTGGATTGGGTTAAAGAAAGATGTGGCTGAGTATGTGAGTAGATGTATGGTTTTCCAGCGTGTTAAGGCCGATCATCAGTTTCCTTCAGGCTGTTACAGCCGTTGAGGATTCCGGAATGGAAGTGGGAACAGATTATTATGGATTTTGTGTCAGGTTTGCCGTTGACTCTTTCGAAGAAGAATTCAATATGGGTGATAGTTGACAGATTCACTAAGTGTGCCCATTTCATACCTGTTCATACTACTTATACCTTAGATAAGTTGGCCGATCTGTACATCGGTGAGATATTGAGATTGCATAGTGTGCCGAAATCGATTGTGTTAGACCGAGATTCGAGGTTTACAGCTAGATTTTGGGAGTGTTTGCATCGTGCCTTCGGGACTTGGTTGAAATTTAGTACTTCGTATCACCCACAGTTAGATGGTCAGTCAGAGAGAGTTATTCAGGTGTTAGAGGACATGTTGAGGTGTTGCATCATCGATTTTCAGGGTTCGTGGGAAAAACATCTACTGCTAGTAGAGTTTGCGTACAATAACAGTTATCAGGCTAATATTCAATTGGCACCGTATGAAGCTCTGTATAGTAGAAAATGTAGAACACCTATTTGTTGGGCCGAGGCTGGAAAAAAGCTTGTACCTATGCCAGACTTGCTTAAGGGCACTACCGAGAAGGTAAAACTGATTTGTGATCGCTTGAAGGCAGCTTCAGACAGACAGAAAGCGTATGCAAATTTGAAAAGAAAGGAGATTGAGTATGCTATTGGCGAAAAAGTGTTCTGGAAGGTCTCCCCATGGAAGAAGGTAATGAGGTTTGGTAAAAAAAGGAAGTTAAGTCCGAGGTTCATTGGTCCTTACGAGGTAGTTGAGAGAATTGGCCCCGTTGCTTATAGATTGAGATTGCCGACCGAGATAGAAAAGATTCATGATGTGTTCCACATTTTGATGCTTCGAAAGTATAGATCATATCCGTCTCATGTTATGTTAGTGGAAGAGATTGAATTGAATCTGGATTTGTCATATGATGAAGAGCCAGTTGAGATTCTTGCTACAAATAGTAAAGTTTTGCGTGGGACGACTATTGAGTTAGTCAAGGTTTTGTGGAGACACCGAGGTGTAGAAGAGGCCACTTGGGAGAGAAAGGATGATCTGGAGAAACAGTTTCCGTATCTCTTCCCATTAGGTAAATTTCGGGGATGAAATTCCTTAAGTAGGGGAGAGTTATAACGCCCGAGTTTAGGGCCCGGGAGATATTTGGGTTTGGTTAAGCCGATTCGGGTTAAGCTAATTTTAGGGAAAACAATTTAAATGAACATATTTTAAATCTTTTGAAGAAAAAAGTAACTTTAAAGGGGTTTTTTTGGTAAAATGGGTAACAAATAGGTTTTTGGAAACATATTTTAAATTAAAATAAAATATCATATTTCAAAACTACACATCTCTTCTTCTTCTCCTCCAAAAACCTTTTCACGTCATTTTTCTCCCCTCCATCAAACTTCCACAATTTTTGAAGACTCATCAAGGTAAGTGTTTTGTTCCTAACATATCTTCACATTTCCTTGATTTCTAACTACTTCTTTTCAAAACTTTGAAGGATTTCTCAAAGTTCTTCCTTTTGGGAGAAAATGGGTTTTTGAAGGGTTTAAGCGAATGTTGTTAAAACAGTATTTTGGGTGAGTTATAAACCATATTTTGGGTGTAAAATGATGTTAAGATAATGGGTTTATCAAGAAATCCCAGAATTTGGAAAATGTGTAATTTTTGGATAAGGGATGTTTGAGTTTTTGGCTTGGAAATGGTGGGGAAGGACTTCCAATGTTTTGATGGTGTTGGGTTGATGCTTCTGGGTCATTTGAACATGTTTTTAATGTTAGAGTGATGAAGTTATGGCTGATTTATGGTCAGAGTAGAAATGAGGATTGTTTTGGTTAGTTTTGGATAGGAAACAGAAACTTGCTGTTGTCAGATTTTGATAGGATTGATTTTAGTGGGTTTGATTGTTGAAAAGTGTGTTAACTCCTTGTTTTGATTTGGGTAGAAGCATCGGATAATGATTCAGGTTCTTCGAATGCTACACCGGGAGTTGGAGAAGCTTGAAGGTGGATCGTTAGCTAGTTTTGGAATTGTGCTGGTGAGTGGTAATGTTTTGAAGCTTTGAATTGTTTCAAAGAGGTTTTTGTTGCGTGTAAAAGTGTCTATCGCAATGTAGTGCAAGTGTACACGACGCAAGTAGTAAAGTGATACTAGGGTATCGGATATCGTCTCCACAGGGACTGGGCTAACCCTTTCCTTCGCTATCTGCACAAGGGGAAAAGAATAGATTAAGATATTGTCACGAAAATAATAAAGAATACTGGAAAATAAAAGTAGAGAAATCAAGATAGAGAGAATGGGCTGGTATTGAATTGCTCAGTAGTGCAGGTATTGCAGAGTTTAGGAAATCCAGTTCTGTCGTCGCGCCTGTCGCGGGCAGCACCTGTCGCGGCAGCAGTCCGTTGATTGTCGCGGCAGCAAACACTCAACTCAGTACTTTCAAGTTTGGCAAGAATCCCAGATCTGCCTTGGCCTATCCCTAGGTCCAAGTCTGTCGATGATCACGTCTTGATGATACCTCCCGGCATGAATCGAAGGATGAATACCGATGTGTATGAATTCTTCTTTAGCCACTTAACCTCGCCCTATCCCTAGGCACGAGATAGTTCAACTATAAACTAGAGAACTTGCTCTTATTTCTTTCGTATACTTAACTCTCCCGATGCTAAGTAAATAGATAACCTCACAATGCTCTCCCGATGCTCTTGCAAGATATTAATAACCAAAATAAGAGAACTTGAAGTTTATTTTATTGAACTGAAAATTCCTAAAACAAAAGCAACCCTTGCAACTACTTTACAAAACAACCCGTGGCCCTAGGGGGAATTTAGAACATGTCGGTGATGGGTAAACGGCAGAGGGGTTTAGGTTATCGGTTATGGGGTAGAATGAGGGATATGGAGGTTGAGATCTGCCCTAGGTTAAAATGCATGCCCTTATATAAGCTTTGGGCTCAAGTTATCTAATTTAACAAGGATTACAACTTTAATTAAAAGTATGATTCTAATAAAGACTAAATCTTCAAGGAGTATACTTTCCAGCCGTCCTCCTTGTTTCTTGGGATTTTCTCTCCTTGAACTTTGGGCTTGACATATCTTTTGATCTGGGGCTCAGAAAAATATGAGGTTTTCACACGACAGACGAGCATAATTTTCTCTATCTATCGAGGTCCACTTTGTTTTTCCTCTCCATAAAGTTGCTGTCACCTTGCTGTCACGACAGGTCCATGACAGCTTCGTCTTCTTCGTCTGCTTGTCCAGTTCAGCTTTCCTGCTTCTCTGCCCTGCGCCTGCCTTCACCGTCTACGACGGCGGCAACCTGCCAAAAACAGCCATTTTTAGTAGAATCTGTGCCTTTTATATATTTGTGATGTTTTGCTGAAAACTAACCTAAATGCAATGAAATGATGCTTGAATGCAGCAGAAATATGGGTTAAAAAGGGTGTAAATAATAGAACTTTTAGACACTCAACAGTTTTCCTGGGGTTTGGGTGGAGCTTTAGGGGCCAACCTAAACCCAAGTGTAAGTTTAACAAATTTTGCCTTGTTTCGTTAAGTGTTGGTGTATGTGATTATGCGTGTTGTTGGGTGAAATACGATTTGCTTTTACCTCCTTTTTAATGTTGTTATGATGTTGTTGTTGTTGTCAAAGCCTCGCGTGATGGTTAATGGGAAGTGTGTTGTTGAATACGGTGATGTTTAGTTCCACCAGAGGTGACTAGTAGATGAGTACGGTGATGTGTAGTCCCACCGGAAATATGCTAGTTGTTGTGAACGGTGATGTGTAGTCCCACCGGGAATGGTTGTGCATGTGCATACCATGATTTTGTTCTTATGCTTTCGGTTTAATATATTTCCTTTCCAAATGGTCTTGTCTTTAAATTAGATACATATTTTGAAACTGCATTGTGGTTGTTGTGATCTTGAGCTCCGCTCACTAAGCTTTTAAGCTTACGTGCTCTTTTCCAACAATGTAGATCGTTCGTGGCTACGGGAGGCAAGTGGGGCAAAGGAGGAACCTTGGAGTTCATTTGCTAGCTCAAGTATGGTTTTCATGGTTTTAATAATACTTAGTCAATGTGAATGCTAGACTTTTGTGTTGGGGAGTTTGTGTCCAAACTCCTATATGGTTGTTATTGTTGTTAACATGATTTAAATGTTGAAGTATGCCATGGTTTGTGTTTTGACCTCTTTATGAATGCCAAGCATGAATGTTTCCTTTAGTGAATTATGCCATGTTGAATCTTGTCGTTTTGATTGTTTACCTTGTTAAATATGAATGCTCATGGACGTCTTAAGTCGTGAATGTGGTTAAGGGTCGTTTAATATGCTTGCTTAGAGTGTTTGTGTTAGTCCCTTTGTGCTTAAATCTGCAAATTTCTGTCTTTCTTTATAGGGCGTATCGATACGCTCAAGGGCAGTATCGATACGGTCGCTTGTTTTAAGCTTATCGTACCGATACGCGGGGGCGTATTGATACCTGCTTTTTTCTCTAGAAATCTGAGATTTTGACGAGAAATTAGGGTATCGGTACGAGCCTTAAGTGTATCGATACGATCCTGATGTTGACTTTGGGGAACTTGACCTTTGAGGGCGTATCGATACCAGTATGTAGGGTATCGATACGTTCTCCTGGAGTTAACCTTGGGAAGTTTGACCGTTAAAGGTGTATCGATACGGCCTGAAGTAAAATGTCTAAAAGTTATCTTTAATGTATGTATTGCTTGGTTCATATTTGTGTTTGCTTTTCCGTTGTTTTCCTTCTCACATAAGATCAAATATGACATTTAGACAAGATTGTTTTAAAAGAATTTTTTAGGGTTGCTAATCGGAGGGAAGCCTTAACGAGTTTCTCTTCAATTTTCCCCGTGTAACCCGTGCGATTCATTCTCGTGGCTAGGCCGGGTCAAGGGGGTTATAGAATCTTCTTGTTGCGTGTAAAAGAGTCTATCGTAGAGTGCAAGTGTACACGTCGCAAGTAATAAAGTGATACTAGAGTATCGAATATCGTCTCCACAGGGACTGGGCTAACCCTTTCCTTCGCTATCTGCACAAGGGGAAAAGAAAATATTTGAGATGTTTGTCACGAAAATAAATAAGAGTACTGGAAAAATAAAAGTAAAGTAATCAGGATAGAGAGAAGTGGCTGGTATTGAATTGCTCAGTAGTGCAGGTATTGCAGAGTTTAGGAAATCCAGTTCTGTCGTCGCGCCTGTCGCGGGCAGCACCTGTCGCGGCAGCAGTCCGTTGATTGTCGCGGCAGCGAACAATCAACTCCGTACTTCAAGTTTGGCAAGAATCCCAGATGTGCCTTGGCCTATCCCTAGGTCCAAGTCTGTCGATGATCACGTCTTTGATGATACCTCCCGACGTGAATCGAAGGATGAACACCGATGTGTATGAATTCTTCTTTAGCCACTTAACCTCGCCCTATCCCTAGGCACGAGATAGTTCAACTATAAACTAGAGAACTCGCTCTTATCTCTTTCGTATACTTAACTCTCCCGATGCTAAGTAAATAGATAACCTCACAATGCTCTCCCGATGCTCTTGCAAGATATTAATAACCAAAATAAGAGAACTTGAAGTTTATTTTATTGAACTGAAAATTCCTAAACAAAACAACCCTTGCAACTACTTTACAAATCAACCCGTGGCCCTAGGGGGAATTTAGAACATGTCGGCAGCGGGAAAACGGCTAGGGTTTTTTTTGGTTATCGGTTATGGGTTAATCGGTTATTGGATATGGAGGTTTCTCTCTAGGTTAATATACATGCCCTTATATAAGCTTTGGGCTCAAGTTTTCTAATTTAACAAGGATTACAACTTTAATTAAAAGTATGATTCTAATAAAGACTAAATCTTCAAGGAGTATACTTTCCAGCCGTCCTCCTTGTTTCTTGGGATTTTCTCTCCTTGAACTTTGGGCTTGACATATCTTTTGATCTGGGGCTCAGAAAAATATGAGGTTTTCACACGACAGACGAGCATAATTTTCTCTATCTATCGAGGTCCACTTTGCTTCTTCTCCTCAAAACTGCTGTCGTCCTCTGCTGTCACGGCGACAACCATGGCAGCAATGTCCTCCTTGACTGCTCATTCCAGATTTTCTGCATCGCTGCCCAGCGCCTGCCATGATTTCTACCCTGGGTGCTGCCACGGCTGCTGCCCTGGGTGCTGTCACGGCTGCTGCCCTGGGTGCTGTCACGGCTGCTGCCCTGGGTGCTGTCACGGCTGCTGCCCTGGGTGCTGTCACGACTGCTGCCCTGGATGCTGTCACGACTACTGCCACGGCAGATACCTGCAAAAGTAACCAAATTTAGCAGTATCTGCGCAGTTTTATCTAAATGTGATGTTGATGCAAAACTTAACCTAAAATGTAGTTAAACATGCTTGAGTGCAGCAAAAATAAGGATAAATGATGGGCAAAATATATAACTTTTATACACTGATCACACCCCCAAACTCGAATCTTTGCTTGTCCTCAAGCAATTCAGACCTAAAAGAAAAATGAAATATTTTTATTTTGGCTTTCAAACAGTGACCTTTCCCTTACCCGTCGTTCGTTCCCTATGACGACAGCTCCCTGTCGGATAATCTAGGATATGTCCGGAATCTCTCTATAGTCCTCGTGCAGTGTGTGCATGCTTGTGAACAGTTATATGCCAAGACTCTCTTAGTTTCACTAGAATATTATTCTTTAGCTTGTTTAGAGTTTTTCTTACGAGACTGATTTCTTTCTTTTTCTTACTAGAGCCAGAATTGGGCACCTCTAGTTATTTCCCTTTTTTCTAATTTCTTCTCTTTTCTACTAGAGCCAGTATTTCAGGCACCTCTAGTTAACTGTCTAGAGCCGGTGATAGGCACCTCTAGAAGTTTTTCTCTGGTTATCTGCGTAGAGCCAGTGGTAGGCACCTCTAGGTTTCCTGAGATTCTAGTCTCTTTTCTACTCTAAGTGCTAAGTTTTCTATTCTAGTTTGGCTAAAAGAAGTCTAAGCAGTATAACAGTCACAATGGTGTTTAAGTTTTCAGAACTATAGAAATGCTCTAAAACTTCTACTAAAGACTATCCTAAAGTTGCTGCCACGACAGGGCTGTCACAGCAGGTAAGTTCAAGTCACAGTTTTCAGCCAAAGTTTTCAATATTTTCATTTTTTTTGCATAAAATAAATGCGACACAATTAAAACTAAATGAAATATTATATTAATAATTAGGAGGACTGTCTACCCCCAAACTCAAGGGTTGCATTGTCCTCAATGCATGACACAAAAGATGAAAAACAGAAAAAAATGACAGAAAAGTTAAACATCACAAAAAGATAATATATATAGCAGGCGACAGAGAAAAAGAAAAAGAAAAATTAAGTTGTACGGCTGTCGTCACTGCTGCTGGAGCTTTGGATGAGGAGTTGTCGACGGGCAGTCTCTTTGAACTTTGTCGGAGGAGCTGTGGGTGCTGCCCTGAGAGTATGAGTGCTGCCGCGGCAGGGGTGGAGGCAGAGCTTCCTCGGGTTGCTTGTATCGTTATTGCAAAGGTTCTCTCTGTTTACCTAATAACACAATCAAACTAAAACCAATATCAAATTTCTAATTCCTAAAATAATAAAGATAAAATAAGATAAAAATAAAATAAAATAAGTTAAATTAGGAGTGCCTTGAGGGGCATCTCCTAAAGTAACTACTCCCTGTTCTATTGATGCTTGATGGGTCGTTTCTGGTACTTCTTGAAGTCCATCCGTACCCTCCATCTGGTGATTATTCTCATGGTGGCGGCTCCTTTCTTTCTCTTCCCTTTGTAGTCCATGAAGTCCTCCCTTCTTGGTAATGTTTCTGAGGGCATGAATATATGATTAGAAAAAATCAAATTGACATTTGGCCACAAACTTACCTTGTTTTTGTTGAATGTTGTTGTGGTTGAATGTAGCCCTTGCTGTCGTGTCTGCTGCTGCGGCAGCCAGTTATTTTGACAGTCCGTATTCAGGTTACTTTGCAGGTCAATGGGACATTGGTAAGTGCCATCACTCTCTATACCAAATTCTGTTGACCACTCGTAGATCTCCATCAGTAGAGACTTTGATGATTCTGTGTCCACCGGCGTTGGTTCCTCAAATACCTGCAATGGAATTGGTGAGTTTTCATATATTTCAAAAGGTTCGTTTATTACCTGCTCATATTCCATCGGCGAGGCATTTTCATTGGGTAGCTCTTCTAGGTGGTCGTGCGAGTGCCATGACAGGGATGGATGTGTGCAATCTTGGTCAGGCATAATCGAGGTAGTGGGTTGAGAATTTGCCTCTGATGTGGTTGCTGCTTCAGCATCAGTTGCTGCTGAGGCGGTAGTTTCTGCCGAGGCGGCAGTTTCTGCTTTGACTGGGGTTTCTGCCTCGAAAGTGGTTGCTGCCGTGACATTCTCTTGAATTTCACTTAGCGTTGTCGCAGTGTTGCTCCATTTCGGCTCCTCGATCATTGTTATGGCAAGTTGTTGCTCAGACTCATCATATGTTGGGTATTCCTTCACATGGGCATCCTCGTCATCTTACCTCAGGATTTCAGGTTCATCCGTGGCATGAATGAGGACCGGTCTGCTCAAGAGTGCATCCATCTTGGCGATACTTTTGTCCATAGAAGCCGACACTTCTTGAATGAGTGCCATGAAGGCTTGCAGTGTGTCTTCTAAGGATTTTGACTGCTCTTGAGGATGATGACATTGCCAGGGCAGGTCGAGTTCTGCAGCAAAACTGTTATGGTATAAAAAAATTTGCGGATTTTGATCGTACCATAAAAAAATTTTCTGCTGCGGCATCGGCAGTTGCTGCCCCTGTTGCTGTCGTGGCAGCATATCTTGTTCTTGTTGGTTCCATCGTTAGTTGTCCATATATTCACCAAAAAAATAGGGACGACTTTCGAATGCATGATTACCTTTACGGTAATTGCAAGAACTTTCCCACATCAGCTCTCGAATGGTTTTTCCTGGCATGTTGATGCTCCTTAAACCTGTATTTCACCTGAGTTTTTTTTTTTTGCATAAAAATAGAAAAAGAAAAAGAAAAAAATAAAAATAGAAAGAAAAGAAAAGTGTAGAAGCTAGGGTAAGAGTGTGTTGCCAGTCCCCGGCAACGGCGCCAAAAACTTGTTGCGTGTAAAAGAGTCTATCACAGAGTGCAAGTGTACACGTCGCAAGTAATAAAGTGATACTAGAGTATCGGATATCGTCTCCACAGGGACTGGGCTAACCCTTTCCTTCGCTATCTGCACAAGGGGAAAAGAAAATATTTGAGATGTTTGTCACGAAAATAAATAAGAATACTGGAAAAATAAAAGTAAAGTAATCAAGATAGAGAGAAGTGGCTGGTATTGAATTGCTTGTTGCGTGTAAAAGTGTCTATCGCAATGTAGTGCAAGTGTACACGACGCAAGTAGTAAAGTGATACTAGAGTATCGGATATCGTCTCCACAGGGACTGGGCTAACCCTTTCCTTTGCTATCTGCACAAGGGGAAAAGAAATAGTTTAAATTATTTGTCACGAAATAATAAAGAGAACTGGAAATAAAGAGTAAAGAAATTAGGATAGAGAGAATGGGCTGGTATTGAATTGCTCAGTAGTGCAGGTATTGTATTGCTTAGGAACTCCAGTTCTGTCGTCGCGCCTGTCGCTGGCAGCACCTGTCGCGGCAGCTGTCCGTTGGTCGTCGCGGCAGCAAACAGACCAACTCAGTACGTTCAAGTTTGGCAAGAATCCCAGATCTGCCTTGGCCTATCCCTAGGTCCAAGTCTGTCGATGATCACGTCTTTGACGATACCTCCCGGTGTGAATCGAAGGATGAACACCGATGTGTATGAATTCTTCCTTTAGCCACTTAACCTTGCCCTATCCCTAGGCACAAGATAGTTCAACTATAAACTAGAGAACTCGCTCTTATTTCTTTCGTATACTTAACTCTCCCGATGCTAAGTAAATAGATAACCTCACAATGCTCTCCCAATGCTCTTGCAAGATATTAAAACCAAAATAAGAGAACTTGAAGTTGATTTTATTGAACTTGGAAAATCCTAAAACAAAACAACCCTTGCAACTACTTTACAAATCAACCCGTGGCCCTAGGGGGTTTTAGAACATGTCGACGGCGGGTAGACGACGGGTAGACGGCGGAGGGTTTTTGGTTGTCGGTTTAAAGGGAAATCAGCTATGGGTTATGGGATGTGGAGGTTGAGATCTGCCCTAGGTTAAAATACATGCCCTTATATAAGCTTTGGGCTCAAGTTATCTAATTTAACAAGGATTACAACTTTAATTAAAAGTATGATTCTAATAAAGACTAAATCTTCAAGGAATATACTTTCCAGCCGTCCTCCTTGTTTCTTGGGATTTTCTCTCCTTGAACTTTGGGCTTGACATATCTTTTGATCTGGGGCTCGGAAAAATATGAGGTTTTCACACGACAGACGAGCAGAATTTTCTCTATCTATCGAGGTCCACTTTGCTTTTTCTCTCCACAAAACTGCTGTCACCATGCTGTCACAGCAGCACCATGGCAGCATCGTCCTCTTTGTCTGCTTGTCCAGTTCAGCTCTTCTGCTTCTCTGCCCAGCGCCTGCCTTCTCCGTCAGCTATGGCGGCAACCATGGCAGCAACGTCCTCCTTGACTGCTCATTCTAGATTTTCTGCATCGCTGCCCAACGCCTGCCAGGATTGCTGCCCTGGGTTCTGTCACGAATGCTGCCCTGGATGCTGTCACGACTGCTGCCCTGGATGCTGTCACGACTGCTGCCACAGCAGATACCTGAAAAAGTAACCAAATTTAGCAGTATCTGCGCAGTTTTATCTAAATGTGATGTTTATGCAAAACTTAACCTAAAATGCAGTTAAACATGCTTGAGTGCAGCAAAAATAAGGATAAATGATGGGTAAAATATAGAACTTTTATACACTGATCATTGCTCAGTAGTGCAGGTATTGCAGAGTTTAGGAAATCCAGTTCTGTCGCCGCGCCTGTCGCGGGCAGCACCTGTCGCGGCAGCAGTCCGTTGATTGTCGCGGCAGCGAACAATCAACTCCGTACTTCAAGTTTGGCAAGAATCCCAGATGTGCCTTGGCCTATCCCTAGGTCCAAGTCTTTCGATGATCACGTCTTTGATGATACCTCCCGGCGTGAATCGAAGGATGAACACCGATGTGTATGAATTCTTCTTTAGCCACTTAACCTCGCCCTATCCCTAGGCACGAGATAGTTCAACTATAAACTAGAGAACTCGCTCTTATCTGTTTCGTATACTTAACTCTCCGGATGCTAAGTAAATAGATAACCTCACAATGCTCTCCCGATTCTCTTGCAAGATATTAATAACCAAAATAAGAGAACTTGAAGTTTATTTTATTGAACTGAAAATTCCTAAACAAAACAACCCTTGCAACTACTTTACAAATCAACCCGTGGCCCTAGGGGGAATTTAGAACATGTCGGCGGCGGGAAAACGGCTAGGGTTTTTTTGGTTATCGGTTATGGGATAATCGGTTATTGGATATGGAGGTTTCTCTCTAGGTTAATATACACGCCCTTATATAAGCTTTGGGCTCAAGTTTTCTAATTTAACAAGGATTACAACTTTAATTAAAAGTATGATTCTAATAAAGACTAAATCTTCAAGGAATCTACTTTACAGCCGTCCTCCTTGTTTCTTGGGATTTTCTCTCCTTGAACTTTGGGCTTGACATATCTTTTGATATGGGGCTCGAAAAAATATGAGGTTTTCACACGACAGACGGGCTGAATTTTCTCTATCTGTCGAGGTCCACTTTGCTTCTTCTCCTCAAAACTGCTGTCGTCCTCTGCTGTCACGGCGGCAACCATGGCAGCAACGTCCTCCTTGACTGCTCATTCCAGATTTTTTGCATCGCTGCCCAGCGCCTGCCACGATTTCTACCCTGGGTGCTGTCACGGCTGCTGCCCTGGGTGCTGTCACGGCTGCTACCCTGGGTGCTGTCACGACTGCTGCCCTGGATGCTGTCACGACTGTTGCCACGGCAAATACCTGCAAAAGTAACCAAATTTAGCAGTATCTGCGCAGTTTTATCTAAATGTGATGTTGATGCAAAACTTAACCTAAAATGCAGTTAAACATGCTTGAGTGCAGCAAAAATAAGGATAAATGATGGGCAAAATATAGAACTTTTATGCACTGATCACTTCTAATAATTTTGATAAGAAGTTGAAAGATCTAGAGCAAATGATCGATGATCTTGAAGAAGGTGACAATGGGAACTTATCTCAAAAGGAGAAAGAAGAGAAAAATAAGATGTATAGATTGAAACTCTGGGAAACTTTGAAGCTATAAGAGGATTGTCGGTGACAAAAAACTCGTATGAACTGGTTTTCTAAAGGTGACTTAAACACAGCTTTCTACCACAACGTTGTTAAGATAAGAGTGAAGAAGAAGCTTATTAGCGGACTGAAAATTGGTAATAAATGGTGTCGAGAACCTAGTAAGTTGTGGACGCGGATCTTTGAACATTTCAAAGACCATTTTGATTCTAAACAAAGAAGATGGGAGAGTATGTTTAACTTGAGTTTCAAGAAACTGTTGAAAGTAAAAGCTGACAAACTTGAAGAACCATTATCCATTGAAGAGATATACGAGATGGTTTGGACCAAGTAATAGGAAGAGTAGGCTAGACATATTTTTGCTGGATGAAAGGTGGATAGTTACATCTGGTGACATTGTTCAAATGGGTCTCCCACGTTCTGTTTCAGACCATGCTCCTGTTATAGGAATAGTAGGCTAGACAATTTTTTGCTGGATGAAAGGTGGATAGTTGCATATGGTGACACTGTTTAAATGGGTCTCCCACGTTCTGTTTCAGACCATGCTCTAGTTATACTGATTCATGAAGAAGTGGATTAGGGTCCAAAACCCTTTAAGCTTATTAATGCTTGGCTCCAAAACTCTATAAGCCTGATTAGTCCAGTCTACAAAATTATTGCAAAGGCTTTATCCAGAAGATTGAAAAGGGTGTTGGAAGGCTTAATTAGTAAAGCCCAGTGTGCCTTTGTGGGAGGTCGTCAGATTTTTGATGGGATTCTAATTTCAAATGTGGTTCTACATACCATAAAGATTAACAATGAGAATACATGAGGGGTAATTGTAAAGCTGGACTTTTTAAAGGCATATGACACTGTTAGATAGGATTTTTTCTGGAGATGATTCTCATTAGAATGGGATTTGGTTTTAAGTAGAGACAATGGATTTGGAGCTGTATCTCAACAGCTTTGGTCTCGATTTTAGTAAATGGCTGCCCAACACGTGAGTTCAAGATAAAAAAGGGCTGAGACAGGGGGATCCGATTTCCCTTTTTTGTTTATAATGATAACAGAGGCTCTTCATTTTTTGTTTTTAGCTGCAGAAGAAAAGAAGACGATTGATGGTATTAAGGGTGTGATACAAATCAGGAAATATCTCATCTGCGGTTTACAGATGATACAATTCTTTTTCTAAGACCGAAAGAAGAATTCTTTTCAAACCTTAAGCTGATCTTGAATTGTTTTGAAGCATGCTCGGGTCTGGGGATAAACTTCAAGAAGTCTTGCTTAGTGGGGATTAGAGTGGAGTAAGATACGATTCATGATTTGGAAAAATTGTGTGGTTGTCAAATAGAAAAACTCCCTTTAAACTACCTAGGTTTACCACTGGGAGCTGATCCAAGAAGGGTGAGGACATGTGATCCAGTGGTGGAAAAATTCCAGTCTAAACTGAAGGGCTGGAAAGCTTCACACTTGTCCTTTGTTGGTAAGGTGATTTTAATTAATTATGTACTTTCACCACTCCCCTTATATTACATGTCTTTGTTTGAGATCCCAAGAGCTATTATTCTAAAAATTGACAAGATTAAAAGAAGGTTTTTGTGGGGTGACAAATGAAAAGAAGAAGATTGTAAAGGTGGTATGGTCTAGAGTATGTTTACCCAAAAGAAAGGGAGGTGCTGGTGTTGTTAATTTAAAATTGAAGAATAAATCCCTCTTAGCTAAGTGGGGATGAAGGTATGCAACTGAGAAGAATGCTCTTTGGAGGAGAGTTATTAGCTTCAAATATGGAGGCTCACCTCAAAGCTGAAAAATGAAACTAATAAATTCAAAGAGAAGCTCGTTAGTATGGCGTGGTATTGTTAGAAATTGGACCAAAGTGGAGATTGAGAAATGGATGAAGTTTGAATCCTTTAAATGGTTGTTGGGTGATGGTAAGTTAGTGTTTTTCTGGGAAGATTGGTGGTGTGGGGATCAACCATTATGCAAATCCTTTGGGAGACTATACACATTGGCGATTTTAAAAGGAGTGTTGGTGGCTGATTTGGTCAATGGGGAAGATTTTACATCGATCCTGTGGCAAAATGTGTTCTCAATGCAGCTTTTGGATAGAGAATTAAACTCGGTGGAGAAGTTAAAGAAAATCATTAAAGAGTGTAAGCTGTGTTTTAATATACCTGATAGAATTGCTTGGATCCATGATAAATTGGGACAATTTTCTGTGAAGAAACTTTCTTTCTTGATGGTGAATTCTGATCTTGAAATTCCATATTTCAATTTTGATAATATTTGGAAGATGAAGGTGCCACCTAGAGTGAGATCCTTCTTGTAGATGCTAAAGCTAGAAAGGATTCCAACTAAAAATTTCCTAAGAACACGTGGGTATCTATAGAAAAGGATCAATGCTTATGATGATGGTGTGGATTGAGAAGGGATGTAACGCCCCAGTTTTGGGCCTAGGAGTTAGCTGGGTTTAGGCTAGATGGTTCGGGAGAACCAGTTCAAACGACTTAGACTAGTTTCAGGAATTAATTATCTTAAAGGGTTTTTGAGGTTGGTAAAGTATGAGAAAATGTTTAAAAATCATTATTTAATATATATATATATATATAAATGATTTTTGTGGGATCAATTTTGGAAAATGGATTTTAGAGATTTGACATTTTGGGAAATCGATGACCAAAATGTAAAGATCGAAAAACTGTTTTAGTGACTAAATTGTAAAAGATCAGAACTTTGAATCTTTAAGGAGCTATTGATCCAAAGTCTAATTCAGACTTTTTCTCTTTAATTGATAAATTTTAAAGTGGTTTTAATTGATAAAACAAGGTGGGGAGAATAAAATTGACTTTGACTTTTAAAATTTATTTTACGTAACTATCTTTTCTCCCAATCATTTTCTCTCAAATTCTCTCCAGCAAAACATCAGTTTCTTCTTCAAAGATTTGAGATAAACACTTGTTTTGATTTATTTTTTAAACATCAAATGATTTCCTAATGTTTTCCTATCAAAATCTTATGATTTTATCTTTGTTTTCTCATGTAAGTCCTTACAATTGAAGGGAAAAGTCATCATTAGAGGTAAGGTTTCATTCTCCTCCTCTAATGAAAGGTTCCTTTTTGAAATTTTCAAGTTCTTGATATTTTATGAGTGTTTTCTAGTGGGTTTTGGTGTTATAATTATGGGAAATTGGTTTAAATGATGTTTAATTGGTTAAATCAAGAAATCATTGTTTCGAATATGTTTTGTTGGGTTTATAATGAGACTATATCATGATTATGATGTATTTAAATGTTGATTAAGTGATTTTAATTTAGGAAACCCGAAACTAGGTGAGTTGGTTGATTTCTAGGTTGAAATCTTTGTGTTTTTGGCTTGATTTTGTGGTTGATTATTTGCTGGAGGTTCTTTGGTATTGAGAAGGTGTTTTTAGATGTAAATTGATGTTGTTTTGGTGTTAATCTCGCTAGGTAATGGCTGGAGATTTGTTAGAAAGGTTTCACTGATGTTTTCGGTAGTTTTCGGGTAGCAAAAACTTGGTTGTTGATGGAGGATGATGTAGTTTCATGTTGCTGGGGATTTTGATGCAAGGTTGTGCATTAATCCTCTGTTCTCCTTCGGTTAGAAGCAGGGGATGATGTTTCGTTAGCTTCGGAAGGAGTTGCGGTTGATTCGGAAGTTTGATTTCGCCTCGGCAAAGCAAGCAAGGTGTTGTCGGTGAGTGGAACTGGTTTTAAAGCTTTTTCAAAGGGTTGAAAGCAAGGTTTGGGGGTTTAGATTAAGCTTAAAACGCTAATCTAAGCTCGAAAGTAAGTATGAAAGATTTTACTATAGGTTTTCGGTTTCTATGGTTCTATTAAATTCATGGTCATGCTTTGAAGATAGAATTGTTTTACCTGCTGTTATATGTATGTTTTGGAAGTTTGAAATGTTGCATATGTTTATGTTTTGATAATTCACGTGTTTAGAAAGTGGTATGCAACATGTTTGAGATAATGCCTAAATACATGGTTTAATGTATTTGAGATACTTTGATAGAAATTGGTTTGAATGATGCATATGAAAAAATAGTGAGGTAACATGGATTAAAAGTGTAAATTGGCAAAGTGATGAGACTTTATACTATCGGTTATAATTGGTCGACCAATAGGATGAGAGTGCACTATAAAATGTAAGCAAAATTCGTATGTACGTGTGATAAAACATGATGAGTACATGTCCATCATGTGTGTCGTAAGATGGGAACAACCACATCCTTACGAGCATTAAGGTGGGAACAACCACATCTTGTGAATACTTTGGTGGGAACAACCACACCAAGTGTTCTGCCCTTCTTATGGTGGGAACATCCACGCCATAAGGTGTATCTGCATATCCGAGTTAGTTTATGTTGGGAACAGCCACACTATGTGTTTTGGGATGGAGTACAACCATCCGGGTCACTTGAATGCTAATATATGAGATTACATGTATCATTGATTTAAATGGTTTTGTATGATGAGCATTATACATGAGATTCTATTTTATAGCATGTTTTGTAAGTTAAAGCATGTGAAGCATAATTTGAGATTTGCATTGGGATCAATGCATGAGCCAAATGATACATGTGTTTTAAAGTTGAATGTTTTGCTTTATTGTGTTTTAAAGCATGAGATAGATGAGCACAAGTATGGTTTTTAAATGAATCAATAGTAATAAGTTGGCAATGGGAGGTTACCTCGATAATTTGGGAGCCTATGTAGTGAACTCCCTAGTTTGGCACAAGGTTGTAGTGCCTTAATATACTTGTAAATGGCCCTTAATTACTAGTATTTTGGTTTGGTTTGCATTTTGGTACTTAAATGACTATTTAGTTAGGGAGCATGCCTATAGATTGCTAAATATGTTGTGCTGATGTTGAAAGCATGCCTTGGTGTTATATGCATTTAGAATCATGCCCTAAGTGATTGCTTATGCTTTGTTAACATGTTGGATTGATATTTGTTGTGTTTAGACTTGTAAAACCAGCAAATTGTGACATTTCAGGCCAGGGTGTACCGATATGCAGGCTATTGTATCGGTATAGTATAGCCAAATCAGGCATACCGTATCAGTACTGGGTAGAGCGTATCGATACGACCAAAGGGCAAAATGAGAAATCGAATCGGTATACGAGGTCGTATCGATACCTTTTTGAGCTACTTGAAGTTTGAGAAATTGACGAGATAATGGCGTATCAATACAGGATGAATCGTATCGATACGCTTGGTTGTTAAGTTAGTTAATTAAGGCCTTTTGATGTTCTGTTTTCTTCCGATTTGGTCATTGAATGTTTGGATGTTCAATTGAATGAGTTTGGATGATTGAAAGAAGATGTGAATTGACACGTGGACATGAAACATGGCTAATTGACTATCGGTAACTTTAATTTGGTTAAAGTCCCTATAATTTGTTAAAATTTCAATTTGGCCCCTAACCTTTGTTTATAAGCAATTGAGTGCCAAATCGTTGTGTGTTTGCATTGGACTTCTTTCGCTGTGAGTGAAAATCACAATGGATGTTAATGAGCATCTAGACAAGTTAAAACAAAAAATAGGATCGTTTTTTGTGGTAAGTCTTCACCGATTTACTTCAATATTTCCCGTGTGACCAGTTCAGTTCGGTAAGCGGTTAGACCGAGTCGAGGGGGTTACATTTGTTGGTATCAGAGACAAGTTTACGAAAAAATAGGAGGGAAGTTGTGGTATTATTAATGTTTAAATAATTTCTTGTTGTTTGATTATGCACGGTGATTGCTTATGTTATGTTTTTAATCGTTGATTGATTGTGTGCGATGTATGATGATTGATAACATGTTGTATGAATTGCTATGTGATGATTGGGGAGAGATATTGGGGTACCCATTGCCTTATTACTATTGATGTGAAGAGATTTGTTTTAAACTTGAGCGTCTTGGATTCTTACTACTGGCTGACCTAACTATTTTTATTATTGCATTTATATGCTAGAGGTTTATACTATTTTTGCAATGGGACCTAGACGAGAGCTTAGAAACAGTATGCGTGATATTATGGAGAATGAGGGTAATGAGGAATTGCCACCACCTCCCCCTCTTTCTCCTCATGGTGGTGGAGTCGAAGCTGGAGATGGTACGAGGGGTGTTGAACCTCAGGCAGTGCAGGGTCAGGCTGTCGGTGATATAACACCATTGATTCAGGCCATAGTTGGAGCTTTTCAGGTTGCTATAGCGGGTATGCGTGTGGCTGCGCCACAACATGCGGTCAATGTTGGTTTACCTATGGAGCGTCTATGCAACCTGGGTGGCACCGAGTTTAGGGGTTTGTCTCTGGAAGGTTCAGAGGCATGGTTTGAGAGCACTCAGAGGATTCTTGGTCAGATGGAGTGCACAGATGTGCGCAAGCTGGGTTGTACAATATCTTTGCTTCAGGGAGATGCTTATTCATGGTGGACTACCACTATTGTGGGGATGGAACCTGTAGAGGTTACATGGGAGTTCTTCGGGAATGCTTTCCGGAAGAAATATTTGGTGTTCGTTATGAAGATGAGAAGAAGCGAGAGTTTATGGTCTTGACGCTAGGGAACATGTCTGTTTCGGAGTATGAAGTACAGTTTGTTCGATTGAGCCAGTATGCCCCTGAATTGTTTCCCAATGAATAGAAGAGATGTGACCGCTTATGGTACGGCTTGGTGAAGGATGTAAGGACTTACATGCTAACTACGAGTATACAGATTTTGATGTCTTGGTCGCCCGTGCTAAAGATATTGAGCAGAGTGTTAGGTGTATAAAAGTACTCATTCTAGGACCATTTATAACTAAATTATTATAAAATCTAAGCATGCGTCACAGATTATTCATGCATAAATTACTGTTTTTAACATTGCCAAGCTTGATTTCTTATATTCGACAATATTTAGTGGAAAAAGGTAATGTCCAGGTGTGTTTGTGCTTTTTCAAATTTCACTACACCATGCTCGGGCAGACTCTACCGCGACAGAGAAGGAAAGATAGGAGCGGTACAGAACTTTCCCTCGTCCAGATCAAGTCAATCGTGAGCAATAGTTTCTACTAAAGGAAGTTGAACTATGAACCAGAGCCTTGTGGAGCAGAACCAGCTAATAAACATCCGCCAAGGCAATGACCTGTCACACTCGACAATGGTGAGAACATGCAAAGTTGAGCGCGCTTTGAAGAGCATGAAAAGATGAATTTTTCTACGTACTTTGCATGAGGATCAAACTGCGAGAAGACCACGAAAACGCCGATGGAAGGTCAAGAGAAGGTTCCACGCCAATGGGAGGATTTTAAGGAAGAAAGAAATAATACTTTAAAAGAAGACATTTTCATTTAATGTGTTTAATTCTAACTTAACTTCCTCCTCAAGAAGAACTTGACCTCAACCTACTCTATAAATATAAAGCAAGGGCGGCCTACGAAGAAAGCGAAAAATCGAAGAGAGAGAGAGAATCGAGCTTAGAAAGAAAACTATAGAGATCTTTCATTGTCACTATGTTCTAATTTCTTCTTAGGTTTTAGGTTATATTGTTTAGTAGTTGTGAGAAAACGATTGGATTTTGTTTAAGTTTATGTTAATGCAATTTAGTTCAAGGTTTGCTTATTCTTGTTTTCGAGTGAATTGGGAGAGGATCTCGTTAACTATCTATTTGTCTAATATCGGGAAAGTTAGACTCACAAAACAAATACGCATGGTTTTCAACCCAATCAGTGAAAACTAACTCGGCTTAGGGATAAGTTAGAGTTTCAACGGCTACAAGAAGCGTAAGATTGGTTGGTGTTCACCATTGGTTCACTTTGTGAGGTATTATCAAGGCCTGCACATCAGCATTATTTCGACTTAGGGATAAAGAGGAGCCACTGAAGGATGCTTTGCCTAACCTTGACATTGTCTCTACCGCCGAAGTAAGGGATTGCCGAGGCAGTTGCTTAACATGTTTCTGCCATAATGACATTGGTCTCTACCGAGGCAGTACGATGTTCATTGCATTCAAAGGCTGAGACAGTCCAATTGGTTTCCACGCTACGTCGCAATATAACCTGACCCATTCTCTCACCTTGATTACTCTACTTTTTAATTACTGGCTTATTTTTAATTTCAGTTCATTATATTACTCCAAAAACTCAACTATTCACTTGTGTTCTTTACTTTTCTTACTTTTTCAGTGTGAGACGATAAAAATTGAAGGTTTCACTAATCCCTATGGAGACGATACTCAATACTCATCACTTTATTACTTGAGATGTGTACACTTGCACAATTGCGGGGCACTTTACACACGCAATAGGTTTTTCACACCGTTGTCGGGGATTGGCAATAGTAACTTTTAATTTTATTTTCTTGCAATTTTATTTTTAGTTTTTCCAGCACTAATCAACTTTGGTTTGCATTGGTGAATGATCAGGGCAAACCCAAAGTATTCATTCTACGACCTTGATCTTGAAACCGGTCGTAGTTGCCAAAGACTCAAGCAAAGGATAAGAAAAGAAAAGGCACATCAAGCTGGCAATAACAATGCCGCTGGGCAGCAGATTGCCGATGGTGCTCAGGATGCCCCGACAGGAGATGGAGAAATCTGCAAATATAATTTTCTCCAGTTCGAAACCCAACCGTCCGAGATTACCTAGAAGAAGATCTGAATAGACTTAATCCAGGAGTTGTCACACCTGAGATAGAAGCTGTCCATTTTGAACTAAAGCTCGTAATGTTCAACATGATCAATACTATGGGGCAATTTGGCGGCTCAGCAACTGAAGATGCTAGACAACACCTCAAATCCTTCCTGTAGATTTGCAATTCATTCAAAATACAGGGAGTCCATGAGGACATTTTGAGGCTGAAATTGTTTCTCTATTCACTGAGGGATAGGTCAAAAACCTGGTTAAATAGCATTCAAACAAGATCAATTGGATCTTAGAGTGACTTATGTCGTGATTTCCTTGCTCGTTTTAATCCTACAAATTTAACTGATAAATTGCGTGACGAAATCACTTCTTTTCGACAGGCTGATGATGAATCCATGTACGAGGCTTGGGAACGATACAGAGAGCTGTTACATAAATTCCCCTTGCACGGATTCCCATTGTGGATACATGTGACAATGTTCTACAATGCTGTCAACACAGCAACAAGGATGATGCTTGATGCCTCGGCAAATGGCATACTCCTAGACAAGCAATCGAAGGAAGCAATGGAGATCCTGAATAGGACGGCCAAAAACGACTATCAATTCCCAACGAAAAGAAGAGGAGGAATCAGGCGCCAATCCACAATAAACGAGATAGAGTCCTCAGACTCGATTTCGTCTCAAATAACCACCTTGACCAAGTTGGTCATGAACATGCAAAAGAAAAATCATCAGGAGGTCAGGGTAATGGATTTATTTTGTGAAAACTGTGGAGGTAACCATGTTTCTTCTGAATATCCACAGAATCCAGAGTCGAGCTTCTACATTGGAAACTAAAACAGAAACAACAACATGATATCCAACACCTATAACCCGGCCTGGAAGAAACATCCGAACTTCTCATGGAGCAACCCCAACAACGCACTCAATTAGAGTACTCAGAATGCTCCAGCTATGAGATTCTAGCAAAACATGCCTTGGCAATTAATGTCGCTACAACAATCGATACCGCATCAACAACCTATGCAATCTAGTTTTTTTGGAAGACTCTCTTAATGCTTTTATGCCTCAAACTAGTGCATATATGGCTAACACTGATAAATTCATAAAGAAAATTGAAGCTTTCATGGACATGAACTAGATGAGAATGCAAAACCATGAAGCAATCGTGAAGTCCCTATAGACCCAAGTGGAGCAATTTGCCCAGATCCTAAACACCAGACCAATGGGAGACTTGCCAAGCGATACTAAATTTGCCAAGGGAGCAACTCATGAACAGTGCAATGCAATTAGTAGAAAGTAGCTCAAGGAATCTCGAGCTAATGAAAAAGAGGAGACCAAATTGAAGGAACCAATTGCTACGGTAAAGCCAGACAACATCGCCTCGGCAATGCCTGACCTTAATGCCTCGGCAGTGCCTGACCATACCGCCGCGACAGCGTCTGAAAAAGATACTAAGGCTGAACAACCAGACTCTATACCTCAGATCAAATTTCCATGTAAGGAATAGATTGAGGGTAGCCGACTACCTCCACCATTCCCACAAAGACTGAAACAACAGAAGCAAGAGTACCAATTCAAGAAGTTCCTAGACATCTTGAAGCAGGTACACATCAACTTGGCCTTGGTGGAAATGATCAAGCAGATCCCGAATTATGCCAAGTTCCTCAAGGAAATTGTCTCGAAACGAAAAAGGATTGGGGAATTTGAAACCGTTTCCGTGACAGAAGAATGTATGGTGATGTTACACAATTGGACACCACCCAAGCTTAAGGACCCCGACAATTTTATCATACCATGTGCAATTGGAAATCATTATGTCGGGAAATCAATGTGTGATCTAGGAGCAAGTATAAACTTGATGCCTAAGTCAGTTTTCCAGAAATTGGGAATTGGAAAGGCCATACCTACCACTGTAATGCTGCAACTTGCCGATATATCATATGTGTAACCAGAAGGGAAAGTTGAGGACATATTGGTAAAAGTTGATAAATTTATTTTCCCTACTGACTTCCTTATCTTGGATTGTGATGCAGATGAGAACGTACCAATCATTTCCTAGGGAGACCATTCCTAGCTACCGAGAGAACCATGATTGATGTCGAAAAAGGAGATCTAACAATGAGAGTCAACGACCAGCATGTGAAACTCAATGCACTAAATACAAAGAAACATGCTGATGATCTAGAAAAATGTCAAGAAATCCCAGCCGTTACTGAGCCAGACATTGACATAGAACCACACTGCCTCGACAAGAAATGTCAACACTGCCTCGGCAGAAAATATGGCCACTGCCTTGGCCACTGTTGTGGCAGTATGATGATAAAACCTGGAGATGCAGAGACAAAAGAACATGATGATCGAGAGTACAAGAACAATGGGTAGAAACAATTGGAACCCAATGGAACTCATATCTAGAGGGATAAGGAGATGCATCCATATGCACTCCTTTAGTATTTCTATTTATTTTTATTTTATTTTCCACATCGTTAATTTTTGTTTAGGAATAAGGTGTTATTTTAATTTAATGTTATTTATTTTATTTTTTAGGAAGGAGATCAAGGAAGTAGAAGCGTTGGGCCACTTGGTGATACCAAGCCCAAGCCCAAAACCTCAACCAAAACCCTAAGCATTGGGCAACAAGCCACCAATGGCTAATAGAGAGGAAGCCAATGTCGTTCCGCAATCCATGCCGTCACGCAAGCCCAGCCGCAATGGCTAGTCCAAGCCACAACATCTAGTTCAATGCCCAACGACATTCCATATCATTACAGCATTAAATGCCCAATGGACACAGTGCAACGGCTACATCATCACAGCCCCTATGTAAACCAGTCCTCTCTCCATATTCAACCATAAAACCTTTCTCTTCTACACCTTGACTCCATAGCTCTCTTGCATTTTCATTTATTTTTATTTCTTTAAATTTTTCGATTCTCGCAACTACTCACAAATGGACTTAAAATCAAGAAAGGGAGAACAATCACGGAAAACCGAGTCGCTGACGTTCAAACAGTTTGCACCATCGAAAGTGGAGAAATGATTCAATGCCAAGTTCGTAAGTCGCCAAGTCTGGGAGGAACAAGGGTTCCACTACTCCGATAATCAAGATGATTTTGGCCTAGAACCCTTCATCTTATCTAGAATCGTGCATCAGAATTGGCAGATATTCTGCCGCTAACTAGAGCCGGTAAATGTCAGTAGGTTCGCGAGTTATATGCTCATTCACCAAATCTGAACAACTTGTTCGTTCACTGCCGCGGCAGAGCAATTCCCATCGATGCTGATACAGTAAACAAATACTATGGCATCCACGTGACCAATTGTGAGCATAAGGAGTTGGCCGAGCAACTCACGGCCGAGAACTATGAAGAGATCGTGCGAGAGCTATGCATGCTCGGCACGACTTGGAACGAGGGTGCGCATAAGGGGACGGTAAATCACCGACGCTTTGGCCTGAGGCAAAACTTTGGAATACCCTCGTCAAGAGGAACTTGATGACCACTTCCCATAATACCACTATCGATAAACCTAGGCTTGCTCTCATCAATTCGATTATGCATAATAGAATCATTAATGTTGGCGACATTATTTGCAATGAAATCTTTTTGTGCAGCCAAAAGGAGAGGGGTCGACTCTATTTTCCAAGCCTCATTACTAGGTTGTGCATACAGAAACAAGTGTCAATCGAAAAAGCCGATGAATTCACGCCGGTCAGGATGGGCTGGATAAGGAACCTATACATTAAAATCATGCAAATCACGGAGGTAGAACCAATGTAGGGTATTACCGCAACAACATCCTCGGGCGATGCCCAAGTCAATCCAGCCGCATCTGTCGCAGCAACGACCCTCCAGAGCATTGCACAGCAGCTGGCCGAAACGGACAAGAGGCAACGCCGAGTCATGTAGTACACACGGGACTTCAACAACTCGATCATCTAAGTAATCATGGAAAAGTACCCTGAGAGCCTCATCCAGTTCCCAGCCTTCCCAGCTGACGTCATGGCTGAGGCAGCACCTGCCGTGACAACAATTGGAGACAACACCTCGGCAGTAAAGACCGTAGAGATCTCGGTGACTCAGGACGATACTGCCTTTGCGGTGCCAACCCCTTCTGCCGCTGCAATGAAGAAGGATCAGACCACTCCAACCACAACTAACAAGGGGAAGGCACCAGTGGTTGAGCCCGAGAGATGAACTTTAATCACCGCCAACATTTCTGGCGCTAACCCGTCATTCCCGTTTGATAAGACATCGTATTAAATTAATTTCACTTTTCCAAATAACATGGAGATTTAGTGTGTTGAGCATTTTATTCATTTCTAAGTTCGGTTATTTAAAACTCTAAAAACGTCTAAGTCTTTTATTCCTAATTTAAGGTTTAAGTATGCTTAAGTGTACTTTTATCTTTTTGTGAAGAACATTTTTCAACAAAACATGTTTCCATCTAAGCTTTAGTCTCTAATCCTAAGTCTTCTCCTATTTCTAAAAAAGACAAACAAACTACTTACAATTTTCATTTGTGTTTTTTTATTATTCCTTTAAAACAACATTTATTTCTTTTTTACTTTTTTTTTAAAAAGCCAAGACCTTTTTACATTTTTTACCTTTTTCATTTTTTTATGTTTTTTCACCTTTTTATTTTCCATTTCAAAAAAAATTCTTCTTTTTAAACTTATTTTTTCATTTTATTTTTATGTCTTTTCTTTTAAAAAAGACCCTTTTTAAAATAAACTTTTATTTTAAAATATTTTCTTTTAAGCTTTTTTTTCAAAACTTTATTTTCTCCTAAAACCCTAAAACTTTTACCTTAAAACCTTTTATTTTCTTTTTTCTTTTCAAAAACAAAAACTTTATGACTTACTTTTTTTAATAAAAACATTTTTTTTATTTTTTTATTTTTAAAATCACTCAACCCATTTATTATTAAATCTAAAATTCAAAAAAGCCTTTTTTATATTATTTTAATCAAAATTAAGCCCTCTATTATTTCCACCCATGCATTATTGTTTTTTCCAAATTAAATCCCTAACTTTAAGGTTTTTCAATTAAACCACATTTATTCACTTTATTCTTGCATTTTAATTTAAATACCTTAAAAATTTAATTCTACATTTCTAAAGATCAAAACAACTTTAACAAAAAAAATTTAAGCATGCAAATATTTTTAAAGATAAAACCAAATTTAAAACAAATAATTAAAACGAAAACGTTACCGGAATCGTGAAATGATTTTCCGACTTCAAGAACAACCTAAAATCCACTTAAAAACACAAACACAAACAAAAATTCAACCAAGAACAAGCAATAAAAAATCTAAATAAAAAGTAAAAGAAAAGTTAAAATTTTTACCAAAAGCGACGAATGAAGAACTCGAATCCGATCTTCTCGAAATCTTCCTAATTGCCTCCGAAAAATTGCTTCCAAACGCGAACTTCCACTCAAAATTTCCAGCAACCCTTGAAGAATTTGTAACCCCCTAGACCCGCCTATTCGTTAACACAGATCCTAGGAAGTCACATTAGGGTCACTAGAGCGACCCATGATAATATTTCAAATAAACATATAGTTAAACATTTAAAATCATAAATCAAATATATATGATTTAAAATACAATTTCAGAAATCGTTCAAAACGATAAAACAATTACCATACAAGTTGCGGAAATAAGTTTCAGACTCATTTGTATAATACGAACACGACACACATGCCCCCTAGTTACACATATACCATACTCCTTGACGAGCCGAAGAAACTCTCATACCGACATTGATAGCTGCCACATGGTCAATCTTTTAACCTGTGATGATAAAAACAATGTGAGCTTCGAAAAGCTCAGTAATACAAACTACCAGAAGATGCTAAAAGCACAAGCATGTATATGGTAAGCTTAAATTATGATTCGATATTTCAGTGGAGAAGTATACCAGAAGGTGACAGAGTTGTTCTTTATTTGCTCACTCGAATCTTAAGAGATGTGTTTGAAGCCAGAGATTCAGAAGAGATTCAGATTTCAGAAGTTGAATCAAAGAGTTCAGAGTGGTCCATTAAACGTGAATTGTAAGCTTAGTGAGAGTTCAACATTGATACATTAATTTAATAGGGTAAGTTTCAGAAGAGGTCAGAAAGTTTTATTAATTTACTTAGCTACCCTCCAACCGAACTCCAAAATGCAATTCCCCCTGAACTGCATACAGAAGGTCTTACCCTGGGCCTGAGGCGTAGGAGCCTACCTAAGGGGATACCTTAGGTCCAGAAACACTTACCCTAGGCCCGTGGGCGTAGGAGCTTAAGTACAGAAGGACTTACCAGCGTTGAGCCTACAGATCATCATTCATATCCCAGATAATATACCCCAGATGATTTCAGTTTATATTTAGAAGACAATATTACAGAAAATAGATATCAAATCTAGTTTTATACAAGAAGACATATATCAGAATCTATTTTATTATCATGATTATCATTTCGTATTTAATGTCATGTATCAGATATATTTTTCATATCAGAGGTCAAAAATAAAAGAATTACTTTCCTTTCGTATTACAATATCGTACTTTTAAATTTTAAGCATATGGTCTTGATTTAGAACAGAAAATATTTACGGATACATGATACGCGCTTTATGGCCCAATTCATTTCCTAGGGGTACTTGATAGATATCAAAAAGATGACATTTGACGATTTTGGACAGATTTCAGAACGAGGTCCCTACGAATAGGGGAGTTCGATAAGACGGGTCGAATCAACATCGAAAGTGGTTGCATCAAAATCGTTGGGATTTCAAATATATCGAGAGTGATTCGATCGTTAAAGCTTACGAGGGTATTGTTGGTCATTCTAACCTTCGGGGGTAATTTGGTAAACTGAACCAACAAGGTATAAACGGTGATATACCGAATTCAAGAATTCTAGCTGCTCATCAAGCTTCCGAGTCCCTTTGAACTAATTGAAACCATTAACGCAGAGTTTGAAATATAATCGGATATGTGTATCCTAAGCATTCATTTCCAACACGGATTACAACATAACAACAAAGCAGTTCGTCTCCACCCTGCATCCACTGAACTTACTACAAGAGATCAAACATGTATCCAAGCAGAAAATTTCCAAATTCGTGAACATGTATCTATATATAACCCCCGAACTTGTTCCATAGCATCGAATTTATCTTTTCGAGGAAACATGTTAATCTTACCAATAGCTGAGTACTTTCTCCAAATAACCCGAACATGTCGCCACATCGTGTCTTTCCAAAATTACGATAGTATCAGAAATGACCAACAAACACAGACCGTGAATTACCACTTTAGAGTCATTATTTGTCTAGCTTTATTTGTATTCCTTATTCTAGTCTTAGAGGTACCTTCAGTCATTTTGAACATTCGCGGGTATTTCAGATGCCTCATATTCGAAGGTGTTCCAAAAATACTGAGCCTTTCGGTCGTTTCAACTATTCATTCCTTTCCGATCTCGAGGGTGTATTCGTCATTTCGATTAATTCAACAATTTACGCGACTTTGTCAAATCCAAACATACAATTATTTTCTCGCAAATGTCTTCAAAGAATATTCAATCTCAAAAAGAATCTGAGCAATTTACAGACTCAAATGTGAAGCCTCGCTATTATAACTTCCCAAGCAAATTTCAAGATTTTCAGAAGGATTAGTTGTTTTGCCGCATCTGGTGTAGATTCTGAGACCACTTCCTTTAATATGGGTATTTTAATCATTTTCACACATCTAGGGCATTTTTGTAATTCATTAGCCAAAATAATCAGATTGAGAGATCAAACGTTTTTATTGATCGTTTTACTGAACTCGAGAGTCCTTTCGATTTATCAAACCTCTTATTCGGATAATTGCCTTAGCCATTTTTATTTTTATTTCATAATTGATCGACATAATCGGAATAATCATATGCTCAAACATGATCGTGTAAACATTAATCGAATACCAACATGTTGCAAAAGCATGCAGAAGGTAGTAATGTATTACCTTAACTCCGAGCTGCAATGATCGATTCATGATACCCCACTAGATTGCACACGAACCCGAATTCGACGTCTCATAACATTTTGGATACAGAGATATATGGATACCTTCAATAAAACAATACCCTTAATCAGTCCTCCTTTACATTGCTCTTAACCAAATAATTAAGTACATAAACAAGTTCGGGTTCAAGGTCAAATTAGGAGGCTTTCAGATCAGAATTTTGCAAAACGGGCTTCAAAAACGGACTCAGGACGTCGAAAAACATAAAATAGGAGTTTTCGGAAAATTTGACTTTTTGGTCAACGGTCAAAGTCAACGCTGACATCAGTAGGTCAACGCTGACGTCAGTAGGTCAACGGTCAACGGGGTCAGAGTCAACTGGTCAAAGTCAATGCTGACGTCAGCAGTCAACTGAGTTGACTCGGGCTGACTCGGACGAGTTGACTCGGCTAACTCGGATGAGTTGACTCGGGTTGACTCGGTTCAGATTTTTGGATCGGATTAACGGGTCAAAGACGGGTCGGGTCGGACCGGGTTGGACCGTTCAGTCCGGTTCACTCACCCTAACAAATATTGCAGGAAACCTCGCCGGATTATCACCGATGATGTCGTCAGAAGCTCCAAAAGCTGCAATCCTGCCGGAAAAATGTAGAGCGTTAATCCATGGTTTCAACCCACAAGTTACAAACACGAAACAAATCGGGAATTCACCGGATTTTTTTACCTAAACAATCTCAAAATTGCCGGAACTGACGAGGCTCCGACGAGGGCCTTGCCGGGACGAACGATCGGATAAGGGGGTTTAGCTCCCCTCCACACGGTGAGCACGCCTAGGCCGACGACGCGCCTTGCCGACGACGGAGGCGGCCGGAACGGAGGGAAACAAAGGCGGTTTTAAAAGGGGTCTCAATGAAGCCTCACCCCGCTCTCCATGGCGAACGACGCGGTGCACTGGCGAGTGGGGGACTGGGTTTTGTCACGGACAGACGAGGACCCCGATGGCGGTGGCCATGTGCAACACGAACGGCGGACGGCGGCTGAAATGAAGAAACATGGATGGCGGGCATAGGATTCCGACGAACCTTCAAACGGTTCTCCGAGGCGGACGGTAGCGCGACTGCGCGAGTGAACGGTGCTGACGGGTTCGGTGTGAGGTGGCGGTCACAGGGGCATGGGCGGTGACGCCCACGACGGCGTGGTGGCCGAGATCGGCGGTGAAGGGGGAGTTGAAGGGTTTGAAACTCTCTGGGTATTTTCTCTCCCAGTTCACATATTAGAATATGTGTTCAAAGAAAAAATATTGGGTAGGTGAAAGGTTCAGATCTTCATTTATTACTGGTATATGAGAAACATAATAGTTTAAAAATAAAACTAAAGAAAACTAACACCGAGAGAGTCCTTAGCTCAGATGGTTAACCTTTCTACCTCCCATGCCAAGGGGCATGGGTTCGACTCCCCTTGGCAGCTACTCTTTTTTTTATATGTATAAATATATATATATATATATATATATATATATATATATATATATATATATATTTCCAGAGTGTTACAACTCTCTCCCCCTAAAAGAAATTTCGTCCTCGAAATTTACCAGAGTTGGATCAAGACAGGATTTGCAACTCTATTTATTCACCCACTAAAACTTTTCCATTAAGATATACTTATTCCTAGTGTCCTACAGACGGTCACAGATCAATCTCGCAATGTCTTTAGTCACTCGGAGTAACCTTAACCCAAATTCATCCCATCATACATCTCAGGCTTATTTATTAGAATACGGTAATTGCACCCTTACAGAACCTTGTATGATGCCAAGCAAACACTTGTCTCATAACTTTTATTTTAAACAGTCGGTCGGGGATAGAAAACCTTTCCTACTATTACAGAGGTCACTCATACGGCCCATTGCGTATTTCCTAGAATAGACATAACTCATACGGATTAACTAACGGTTTGCGGATGAACGACTATAACTGTAGTTTAAACAAGTATTCAAGGCCTCCAATGGGGTCTTCCAGAATCAAGGTATAAACATTATATTTCGATTAGTAGTATGCACATGATGGTACACTATGTTTTTTTTAACGGATGTCACCTACCTTCAACTTAATATTCAGACAATTTTTTTTGTACAACAGAGTCACCTCGGAATTTACATTTCTGACACATTCGCGAGCATCTTTCTTTTAAATTTTATAGTACCTTTATCAAATTTTCATCAGAATATTCTCAAACATAATCATCATCACTGAATAGCATTACGTGAAATCTTATATATGTTATCTCACATAATCAACATTTACTCTTAAACTGTTTTTGATTCTTCAATTTCACCAGTGTAAACCATCTCAGATTCAAATCCACCAAGTTAATCCAATTCACAGACGAATGTTACAGACATTCCTTGTCATTACGATTCGTGATACAGCAGACAGAAAGCTAAGATTCAATTATTTCAGAAAAAAGATTCGACATCAGAGTTTCGGCTTGGTGGAGTACGGTCAGGATCTAGGGGCATGCACATACCAGACACCCTATGACAGACGATCGGCCGATCTACCCAGAATGACGCAACTCTAAGCTCTGATACCACTAAATGTAACCCCCTAGACCCGCCTATGCGTTACAACGGATCCTAGGAAGTCACATTAGGGTCACTAGAGCGACCCACGATAATATTTCAAATAAACATATAGTTAAACCTTTAAAATCATAAATCAAATATATGATTTAAAATACAATTTCAGAAATCGTCCAAAACGATAAAACAATTACCATACAAGTTGCGGAAATAAGTTTCAGACTCATTTGTATAATACGAACACGACACACATGCCCCCTAGTTACACATATAACATACTCCTTGACGAGCCGAAGAAACTCTCATACCGACATTGATAGCTGCCACATGGTCGATCTTTTAACCTGTGATGATAAAAACAATGTGAGCTTCAAAAAGCTCAGTAATACAAACTACCAGAAGATGCTAAAAGCACAAGCATGTATATGGTAAGCTTAAATTACGATTCGATATTTCAGTGGAGAAGTATACCAGAAGGTGACAGAGTTTTCTTTATTTGCTCACTCGAATCTTAAGAGATGTGTTTAAAGCCAGAGATTCAGAAGAGATTCAGATTTCAGAAGTTGAATCAAAGAGTTCAGAGTGGTCCATTAAACGCGAATTGTAAGCTTAGTGAGAGTTCGACATTGATACATTAATTTAATAGGGTAAGTTTTAGAAGAGGTCAGAAAGTTTTATTAATTTACTTAGCTACCCTCCGACCGAACTCCAAAATGCAATTCCCCCTGAACTGCATACAGAAGGTCTTACCCTGGGCCTGAGGCGTAGGAGCCTACCTAAGGGGATACCTTAGGTCCAGAAAGACTTACCCTAGGCCCGTGGGCGTATGAGCTTAAGTACAGAAGGACTTATCAGCGCCGAGCCTACATATCATCATTCATATCCCAGATAATATACCACAGATGATTTCAGTTTATATTTAGAAGACATTATTACAGAAAATAGATATCAAATCTATTTTTATACCAGAAGACATATATCAGAATCTATTTTATTATCATGATTATCATTTCGTATTTAATGTCATGTATCAGATATATTTTTCATATCAGAGGTCAAAAATCAAAGAATTACTTTCCTTTCGTATTACAGTATCGTACTTTTAAATTTTAAGCATATGGTTTTGATTTAGAACAGAAAATATTTACGGATACATGATACGCACTTTATGGCCCAATTCATTTCCTAGGGGTACTTGATAGATATCAAAAAGATGACATTTGATGATTTTGGACAGATTTCAGAACGAGGTCCCTACGAATAGGGGAGTTCGATAAGACGGGTCGAATCAACATCGAAAGTGGTTGCATCAAAATCGTTGGGATTTCAAATATATCGAGTGTGATTCGATAGTTAAAGCTTACGAGGGTATTGTTGGTCATTCTAACCTTTGGGGGTAATTTGGTAAACTGAACCAACAAGGTATAAACGGTGATATACCGAATTCAAGAATTCTAGCTGCTCATCAAGCTTCCGAGTCCCTTTGAACTAATTGAAACCATTAACACAGAGTTTGAAATATAATCGGATATGTGTATCCTAAGCATTCATTTCCATCACTGATTACAGCGTAACAACAAAGCAGTTCGTCTCCACCCTGCATCCACTGAACTTACTACAAGAGATCAAACATGTATCCAAGCAGAAAATTTCAAAATTCGTGAACATGTATATATATATAACCCCCGAACTTGTTCCATAGCATCGAATTTATCTTTTCGAGGAAACATGTTACTCTTGCCAATAGTTGAGTACTTTCTCCAAATAACCCGAGCACGTCACCACATCGTGTCTTTCCAAAATTACGATAGTATCAGAAATGACCAACAAACACAGACCGTGAATTACCACTTTAGAGTCATTATTTGTCTAGCTTTATTTGTATTCCTTATTCTACTCTTAGAGGTACCTTCAGTCATTTTGAACATTCGCGGGTATTTCAGATGCCTCATATCCGAAGGTGTTCCAAAAATACTGAGCCTTTCGGTCGTTTCAACTATTCATTCCTTTCCGATCTCGAGGGTGTATTCGTCATTTCGATTAATTCAACAATTTACGCGACTTTGTCAAATCCAAACATACAATTATTTTCTCGCAAATGTCTTCAGAGAATATTCAATCTCAAAAAGAATCTGAGCAATTTACAGACTCAAATGTGAAGCCTCGCTATTATAACTTCCCAAGCAAATTTTAATATTTTCAGAAGGATTAGTTGTTTTACCGGATCTGGTGTAGATTCTGAGACCACTTCCTTTAATATGGGTATTTTAATCATTTTCACACATCTAGGGCATTTTTGTAATTCATTAGCCAAAATAATCAGACCGAGAGATCAAACGTTTTTATTGATCGTTTTACTGAACTCGAGAGTCCTTTCGATTTATCAAACCTCTTATTCGGATAATTGCCTTAGCCATTTTTATTTTTATTTCATAATTGATCGACATAATCGGAATAATCATATGCTCAAACATGATCGTGTAAACATTAATCGAATACCAACATGTTGCAAAAGCATGCAGAAGGTAGTAATGTATTACCTTAACTCCGAGCTGCAACGATCGATTCATGATACCCCACTAGATTGCACACGAACCCGAATTCGACGTCTCATAACATTTTGGATACAGAGATATATGGATACCTTCAATAAAACAATACCCTTAATCAGTCCTCCTTTACATTGCTCTTAACCAAATAATTAAGTACATAAACAAGTTCGGGTTCAAGGTCAGATTAGGAGGCTTTCGGATCAGAATTTTGCAAAACGGGCTTCAAAAACGGACTCAGGACGTCGAAAAACATAAAATAGGAGTTTTTGAAAAATTTGACTTTTTGGTCAACGGTCAAAGTCAACGCTGACGTTAGCAGGTCAACGCTGACATCAGCAGGTCAACGGTCAACGGGGTCAAAGTCAACTGGTCAAAGTCAATGCTAACGTCAGCAGTCAACAGGGGTCAACTGAGTTGACTCGGGCTGACTCGGACGAGTTGACTCGGCTAACTCGGATGAGTTGACTCGGGTTGACTCGGTTCAGATTTTTGGATCGGGTTTACGGGTCAAAGACGGGTCGGGTCGGACCGGGTTGGACCGGTTCAGTCCGGTTCACTCACCCTAACAAATATTGCCGGAAACCTTGCCGGATTATCGCCGGTGATGTCGTCGGAAGCTCCAAAAGCTGCAATCCTGCCGGAAAAATGTAGAGCGTTAATCCACGGTTTCAACCCACAAGTTACAAACACGAAACAAATCGGGAATTCACCGGATTTTTTTACCTAAACAAACTCAAAATTGCCGGAACTGACGAGGCTCCGACGAGGGCCTTGCCGGCGTCGGACGAATGATCGGATAAGGGGGTTTTGCTCCCCTCCACACGATGAGCACGCCTAGGCCGACGACGTGCCTTGCCAACGACGGAGGCGGCCGGAACGGATGGAAACAAAGGCGGTTTTAAAAGGGGTCTCGATGAAGCCTCACCCCGCTCTCCACGGCGAACGACGCGGTGCACCGGCGAGTGGGGGACTGGGTTTTCGTCACGGACAGACGGGGACCCCGATGGCGGTGGCCGTGTGCAACACGAATGGCGGACGGCGGCTGAAATGAAGAAACATGGATGGCGGGCATAGGATTCCGACGAACCTTCAAACGGTTCTCCGAGGCGGACGGTAGCGCGACTGCGCGAGTGAACGGTGCTGACGGGTTCGGGTGAGGTGGCGGTCACAGGGGCATGGGCGGTGACGCCCACGACGGCGCGGTGGCCGAGATCGGCGGTGAAGGGGGAGTTGAAGGGTTTGAAACTCTCTGGGTATTTTCTCTCCCAGTTAACATATTCGAATATGTGTTCAAAGAAAAAATATTGGGTAGGTGAAAGGTTCAGATCTTCATTTATTACTGGTATATGAGAAACATAATAGTTTAAAAATAAAACTAAAGAAAACTAACACTGAGAGAGTCCTTAGCTCAGATGGTTAACCCTTCTACCGCCTATGCCAAGGGGCACGGGTTCGAGTCCCCTTGGCAGCTACTCTTTTTTTTATATGTATAAATATATATATATATATATATATATATATATATATTTCCAGAGTGTTACAGAATTTTTAGAGATATTTTTCGGATTTTTCCAAGCCTAGTTGTTGTTTTTCAAGTGTGTTTTTTCTTGAAGTTGTGCATTGAACAAATGGGTGAAGGGGGTTTTATAGTTGATTTTGAGCTTCAAATTCAAGCCAAATCGAGATTTAATCCCCAAATTGGAGCCTAAATCCGACACATGGTTTGATCCTCGGAAAAACCCCTCAAGAATATCCCGATTTGGTTCAAATTCGTGATTGAATTTCCCCTTGATTCGAGCTTAGGGTTTGACTTCTTTTACTCTGTTTTTTGCAGATTCCGGTGAGCACAGGCGGCGGCGGCGAGCAGAGTCGGTGGCATTAGGTCGGCAGCGGCGAGGCGGACCGACCGGTACCAACGGTGTCGGGAGCCGTGGCCGGTAGACGCCGGCCGACCACCATTGAGGCTCGTCGCAAGGGTTTGCTGGGGAACCAGCCCGCGCGCATGCGGCCCACGCGCTGGCGCGTGACGCGCGCTGGTTCCCCCCTTTTCCCTTTTTTTATTTTCTTTCTTTTTCCCTTTTTTTGCTGTTTTTTTATCACATTTATTATTATTTTTTCATTTCTATTTATTTCCTTTTTCTTTATTTTACCCCATAATTATTAGAAATATTTTCTCTTTTTTCTTTTTCCTTTTTTTCTTTCTTTAAAAGATGGGCTACAATTTAAAAATGGGCCTTGCTCTTTTCTTTAAAAATGGGCTTTTAAGGTTGTGTCTTTATTTATTTAAAAAGTGGGCCTTTTATTATTTAAAGGAAAAAAAAGGTTTTCTCTTTTTTTTATATTTTTTTCTTTTTCTTTATTTTTTTAGATTTTTTAAAATTAAGGTGAAAATTTAGTGAAAACAAAGTCCACAAAAGACAGTCACGAATTTAAAGTTAACGGGCAAAGATTGAAGCACTACACTAACACCTATGCCGTGAGGGAAAAGGAAGTGATTACTTTAGGAGATGCATCATCATGCACTCCTTTACTATCTTAACTTTTCGTTTTTCTTTTTTTCCACATCTTTAACTTATGGGTAATATTCACCAGTGGTCCCTTTTGTTTAGGGTGTGTTCTATTTTGGTCACCAAAATTCAAAAAGATTATTTTGGTCACATACGTTTAGAATTGTTTCTATTTTGGTCCCTTGGTCGTTAGTCTCCGTTACTTAAAAAAAATTAGTTTCTAATTTAACCCCTAAACTTTCAAAATTTTATTTTTCACCATCGTCCACAAAAATTATAAAACTAAAACCCCAGAAAATTAATTCAAAACTCTAACCTCTGCCACCCCTCCCCTATATATTCCATATTATAACCAAAATCATACATTTTTACTGAATTTGAAGTTTTACGAATTTATTGTTTTCTTGTTTGAAGAATATTTTGTGTGTTTCTTGTGAAGCAATCATGTAGTTATGTTGCCTAATCTTGATTCTTTTGCAGGGAGGAGTTTGTCCATTTTGCTGAAATTTGTTTCGACTTTCGAGAGCTTTGGTGATAGAGTTAAGTACTGAACAACTATCAATGAACCTAATATATTTGCAGAAATGGGATATGTTAAGGGAGTTTATCCACATGCTCGTTGTTCTCAACCTTTCGGAAATTGTTCCACTGGTAATTCTGACAAAGAGCATTTTATAGTTGTTCACAACATGTAAAGATCGAAAAACTATTTTAGTGACATTTTGGGAAATCGGTGACCAAAATGTAAAGATCGAAAAACTATTTTAGTGATTAAATCGTAAAAGATCGGAACTTTGAATCTTTAAGGAGCCATTGATCCAAAGTCTAATTCAGACTTTTCCCTTTAATTGGTAAATTTTAAAGTGGTTTTAATTAATAAAACAAGGTGGAGAGAATTAAATTGGCTTTGACTCTTAATATCTATTTTACGTAACTATCTTTTTTCCCAATCATTTTCTCTCAAATTCTCTCCAACCAAACATCAGTTTCTTCTTCAAAGATTTGAGGTAAACACTTGATTTGATTTATCTTTTAACATCAAATGATTTTCCTAATGTTTTCCTATCAAAATCTTATGATTTTATCTTTGTTTTCTCATGTAAATCCTTACAATTGAAGGGAAAAGTCATCATTAGAGGTATGGTTTCGTTCTCCTCCTCTGAAGAAAGGTTCTTTATTGAAATTCTCAAGTTCTTGATCTTTTATGAGTGTTTTCTAGTGGGTTTTGATGTTACAATTATAGGAAATTGGTTTAAATGATGTTTATTTAGTTAAATCAAAAAATCATTGTTTCGAATCTATTTTTTGGGTTTATAATGAGATTATATCATGATTATGATGTATTAAAATGTTGATTAAGTGGTTTTAATTTAGGAAACCCGAAATTAGGTGAGTTGGTTAATTTCTAGGTTGAAATCTTTGAGTTTTTGGCGTGATTTTGTGGTCGATTAATTGTTGGAGGTTCTTTGTTATTGAGAAGGTATTTTTAGATGTAAATTGATGTTGTTTTGATGTTATTCTCACTAAGTAATGGCTGGAGATTTGTTAGAAAGGTTTCGCTGGTGTTTCCGGTAGTTTTCGAGTAGCGAAAACTTGGTTGTTGATGGAGGATGGTGTAGTTTCATGTTGCTGGGGATTTTGATGCAAGGTTGTGCATTAATCCTCTGTTCTACTTTGGTTAGAAGCAGGGGATGATGTTTTCGTTAGCTTCGGAAGGAGTTGTGGTTGATTTGGTAGCTTGATTTCGCCTCGGCAAAGCAAGCGAGGTGTTGTCGGTGAGTGGAACTGGTTTTAAAGCTTTTCAAATGTTTGAAAGCAAGGTTTGGGGGTTTAGATTAAGCTTGAAATGCTAATCTAAGCTTGGAAGTAAGTATGGAAGAGTTCACTCTCGGTTTTCGGTTTCCATGGTTTTATTAATATCATGCTCATGCTTTGAAGATAGAATTGTTTTACCTACTGTTATATGCATGTTTTAGAAGTGAGAAATGTTGCATATGTTTATGTTTTGATATTTCATGCGTTTAGATAGTGGTATGCAACATGTTTGAGATAATGCCTAAATACATGGTTTAATGTATTTGAGATACTTTGATAGAAATTGGTTTGAATGATGCATATGAAAAATAGTGAGGTAACATGGTTTAAAAGTGTATGTTGACAAAGTGATGAGACTTGATACTATCGGATACAATTGGTCGACCAATAGGATGAGAGTGCACTATAAAATGTAAGCAAAATTCGTACGTACGTGTGATAAAACATGATGAGTACAACCACATTATATGTTCCGTAAGATGGGAACAACCACATCTTTACGAGCATTAAGGTGGGAACAACCACACCTTGTGAATACTATGGTGGGAACAACCACACCAAGTGTTATGCCCTTGTTATGGTGGGAATAGCCACGCCATAAGGTGTATCCACATATCCGAGTTAGTTTGTGGTGGGAATAGCCACACCATGTGTTTTGGGATGGAGTGTAGCCATCCTGGTCACTTGAATGCCAATATATGAGATTGCATGTATCATTGATTTAAATGGTTTTGTATGATGAGCATTATACATGAGATTCTATTTTATAGCATGTTTTGTAAGTTAAGGCATGTGAAGCCTATTTTGAGGTTTGCATTGGGATCAATGCATGAGCCAAATGATAAATGTGTTTTAAAGTTGAATGTTTTTCTTTTTAGTGTTTTAAAGCATGAGATAGATGAGCATAATGTGTAAGAGACTTTTATTTGAGAAATGGTTTTAAAATTCATTGTTGCTTGGTTCTGATTTAAGCATCCCTCGCTAAGAAAATGTGCTTACGCTCTCTTTTTACCACAATGCAGAAAAGTAGATTGAACGAGCAGTGAGAAAGTAAGTGAAGAAGTCCAAGCGTCGCTCATAGCACAAGTATGGTTTCTAAACGAATCAATAGTAATAATTTGGCAATGGGAGGTTACCTCGATGATTTGGGAGCGTATGTAGTGAACTTCCTGGTTTGGCTCAACATTGTAGTTCCTTAATAGACTTGTAAATGGCACTTAATTGCCGATATTTTGGTTTGGTTTGCATTTTGGTACTTCAATGGCTATTTTGCTTAGAGAGCATGCCTATAGATTGCTAAATATGTTGTGCTGATGTTGAAAGCATGCATTGGTGTTATATGCCTTTAGAATCATGCCCTGAGTGATTGTTTATCCTTTGTTAACATGTGGGATTTATATTTGTTGTGTTTATACTTGAAAACCAGCAAATTGTGACATTTCAAGCCAGGGCGTACTAGTACGCGGCTACCGTATCGGTATAGTATAGCCAAATCAGGCATACCGTATCAGTACTGGGTAGAGCGTATCGATACGACCAAAGGGCAAAATGAGAAACTGTATCGGTACATGAGGCCGTATCGATACCCTTTTGAGCTACTAGAAATTTGTGTAATTGACGAGATAATGACGTATCGATACGGGCTGAAGCGTATCGATACGCTTGGCTGTTAAATTGGTTAATTAAGGCTTTTTTATGTTCTATTTTCTTTCGATTTTGCCACTGAATGTTTGGATGTTCAATTGAATGACTTTGGATAATTGAAAGAAGATGTAAATTGACATGTGGAAATGAAACCTGACTAATTGACTATCGGTAACTTTAATTTGGTTAAAGTCCCTATAATTTTTTAAAATTACAATTTGGTCCCTAACCTTTGTTTATAAGCAATTGAGTGCCAAATCGTTGTGTGTTTGCATTGGAGTTTCTTTCGCTGCGAGTGAGAATCACATAGGATGTTGATGAGCATATAGACAAGTTAAAACAAAATATAGGGTCGTTTATTGAGGTAAGTCTTCACCAATTTACATCAATATTCCCCGTGTGACCCGTTCGGTTCGGTAAGAGATTAGACCGGATCGAGGGGGTTACAAGGGAGGACTTAAAGCATCTATTTGTGGAATGCAGTTATGGAGACACCTTTTGGTTCCTGTTTTGGGATTGGTGGAAGATCTCGATGAGACAAGTGATATATGCTCGAGACTTAATGAATTTTTGTTTTGAAGCCCCATTTTCTGGTGAACTTCGATGCTATTAGCTAGTAACGGTAGGGGCTACTTTTTGGAGTAATTGACTCTCAAGGATTGAGAAAGTATTCCAAGAGAAACATACTACACTTAAAGATTTACTCTTCTACTCTAAATTGCGAGCAATTTTCTGGATTAAGGCTGCAAGGGATTAATAGTCTCCAAACTTTGATGGGTGGTAACTAGAATCGAGAAAAGGTTTGGTTAATAACCAGAAAATGGAGGGAGTGTTGAATGGATTCCATCGGAGGTAGGCTGGGTCAAATTCAATGCCGACGGGGCTGCAAAAGAGAAGATGGCAGGTTGCGGTGGTGTTCTTCGAAATGAGGCAGGGATAATAAGTGCAATTTTCTCGGGTCCTATTGAAGGCTTGGGACCTGAACATGCTGAATTAATAGCAATAAAAACTTCTCTCGAACTATTCGTGAAAGCCAATTGTATTGGAAAGCACCTTTAATTATTGAATCAGATGCAAAGATGGTGTTAAACTGGATCACCAACAAATTCTGGCGACCTTGGGCTTGGTGGCAAATATTATTAGAGATTGATAGACTGGTAAAGAAGATTGAGAAGGTGAGCTTTACTTTTGTGCCTCGAGATGAAGATGTTCTTGTTGACTGTTTGGCTAAAGATGGCATGGATCAAGCTTCTCTTTTTAAAGCTTGGTGTTGAGGTCTTTGTTTTAATTTTGTTATGTATCTAGAGGATGATAAGTATGGTTAGAAGCAACTCTATTACAGTGAATGTCTTGCTTAGTTGGCGTTGTGTATTTGGCGAATCTTTGTGTTTTACCCTGGGTGTTTGTACTCTTTTCCCCCATTTAGGCTTAGGAGGTTTTTAATGAGGCAAGCACCTGGGTTGAGCTCTTAATTAATAAAAATTTCCATTGATGAGCGAAAAAAAACATACATATGCATATAATGATGTGATAATATTAAGTATATAAAAATAAAAATAAAAATGTATATTCATAAAGATATATATGATAATAAAATGACATATAAATGCATATGAGTGTATTACATATATTTTAAGAAAAAGAAAAAATATATATTATATACAAATATACGTAATTGAAATAAAGAAACGTCGAACAAATAACTAAATTACAATAGTAATAAAATGACAAGCACAAAGTACATGGAAATAGAAATTTAAATAAACAAGTAAAGGTTAAATGTAAAGGAAATCAAATGCGTAAAAAAGAAAAGAAAGTGCAAAATCGAAAAGAAATAAAACAAAGGAATCAAATAACTAAAAAAGGGATAGATATGTTACTAAATTAGGGTAGATAAGTTTTCACACGTTGTAACGCCTTGGATTTTCACTATACTTGAAGTAAAAATAAAGATGAAATCTCAAACAAAAAGGAGATAGAAAAAATCTCTGCTTTTTATTTCTCTCAATAATGCTTCTTGTATTTTTTGTGTACAATACTCTCCGTGTGTTTCATTGTGTGGTGTGAATGTGAATTATAAAAGAATGAAGCCTGTCTAAAATAACATACACATTAATGCTAAATATTCTTTTTTCGGAAAGAGAATAATGTCATTATTTAGGCCTCAAATCACTTTCTTTACACACAAAATGATCTTAAATTAATTAGAATAAATATGGAAATGTCTAAGATTGACTTTAATTACAAATAATCAATAAATTAATTAAAAATTCGTAATAAAATTAAATTCCTGTATTGGACTGGTATCCAAATCTCTGCACGCTTTGTCTTCAGTAAAACATACATATCTTGAGCTTCCGACGTCCGATTGAGGCGTTTCAAGATGCGTTGGAAAGGTAACTAAAAGAAGGTATGTTCTAAAGTAGACACCCTGGCCCGAAAGTACTCAGATCCTAACGAAAATTTGCCAAGAGTCTGTAGTCAGAATTCCTTGCACATCACTCGACTTCTCATATTTGTTGGACTAAAATATCTTACAATCTTCCCATATTTGACACAGTTAGGATCTTGCGTGATTTGCAAGAATAACTAAAATACATTAATAATAATAATAATAATAATAACAATAATAATAACAATAAATAAAATAATAATAAAAATGGACTTCTTTTTATTTTTTAATAGACTCTTTCATGAACTCTAATATACTTACAAGCATAAAATTTAAAGGGCCGAATAAAATTGGTGACTACAGCTGTCGTTCTTTACTTACTTCGGTGAAACATAAATAGAGCAAAGAATCAAAGGCATCAATTTTATACGGTTAAACTGTTCCCGGTAACCACTGTCCTGTCCCGAAATGATAGGCTGTCATTTTCCTACTACTTCGGTTGAAAACGATGCGGGTGTTTTGTCCCTAAAGCGATAGGGTGTCGTTCGCCTACTGTTCATGTTGAAAACGGTGTTGAAGCGGTAGGGTGTCATTCGCCTATTGCTCCTTCTGGAAATTGAAGTGACATAGGGTTTCGTTCACCTATTCCTCCTTCTGAAGACGAGATGTCTTCTTTCTAAAGTGATAGGATATTGTTCGCCTACTGCTCCTGTTGAAAACTGAAGCGGCAAAGGGTGTCGTTTGGCTATGACCTCTTTTGAAGAAAGGATGTCTCGTCCCGAAATGATAGGGTGCCGATCGTCTACTACTCGGTTGAAGATGGTACTCAAAATGATTGGATCTTGACTCGATATAAAATGGCATATGATGTCTTTTGGTAATTGTCAGTATCAGCACTCGAAGTCCTATATCAATACCTGTTTAAAAATAGAAATAGTCGTTGTCTAATACAAAGCGTACTAATACTTGAACTCGACGGATTAGTACAAGACATACTAATAAGATTACTCAACCTCCTTGATCTTGCTGTTGGGATTCTTCATTTTCTTTAGCAACATTATTAGTTTTATCATCCATTATTTAAACTTCAAATATATTATTGTTAAATAGCTTGTTATTTCTCTATGTATATATAAGTTGGTATTGTTTACCAAGTGTGATATAAATAAAACCTTCTTTTTTAAATCACTTTCTGTTCCTTTCTTTCTATATGATATTAGTTGCTTATTTTATATGAGGATTCGATTCTAATGGCTATTGACAACTTCCTTTCCAACTCTCATAACCCTCAACATTTCTCTCACCATAGTCATAATTTACAACTCTATCAAACTCAACTCCACCAATTATCTTTCCTGAAAAACCCGAATTGAATCCATCCTCATAGGCTATGACCTCTTCAAATTCATCGATGACACACATCTTTGTCCGCAAAAAACTATCCTTTCCAATTACACAACCTCCTCCAATCTGGCATATCAAACATGGCTACGACAAGACAAACTCTTGTTTGGTGCACTAGTTGGCACCATCTCCTAAAATTTTGTACCTCTAGTTTTATGGTGCACAACCTTTTCCAATCGGTATTGATGGTCATATTGATACTGAAATAACTCACTAAAATTTTTTAAAACATGACGTATCGGTACTCGAAGGTACCGTATCGGTACTGAAAGAGCTTACTAAATTTTAAAATATAAAGTCGTACTGGTACGCATTCAAGTCGTACCGGTACTCAAAGGTCAAAATGACTTTTTGAGTACTTCTAAACTTGTAAAACTATTTTAAAAACATACCAGATGACTTAGATAATTTTTTACCATTAAAACATGTCATTTGATCACTTTGATCTTGTCAACTTAGTATGTGTGAGTTATTTTAATACTTAAAATTTTATTTAAATTTTTTCAAATATTAAAACTTTTGTTATATCAAAATCAAGATACATTAATTCAACATTATTTTATATGGTAAGTATTGCTATTTGGAACTTTGAAATATGTTAATTGGAGCCTCAGATGTAACACTTAAAAACCGGCCTAGAATTTTTCAATTTTCGTTGATCGAAAAATGATTTTGTGATGATTAGATTAATTTTTTTTTTTGAATATGCTGGTGCGATGCAAGGGTACTGTTCAACTTTCTTAGTCTTTTCAAAGACGGCACACACTGCATGGCATTACTGGTGCTCGAACCCGGATCCTAAGGGATGATAAACATCTACCTTTGCCACCAGGACACAAGGGGATGAGCAATATTTAAGTCTTAGGATAAATTTATAATAATTAAATATTAATATGAATTAAAATAATTCAAAATTTAATATAGTTATGCGGTCCTAATCAAAATGGTTTAGTAAATGTTTAATGTCATTAAAAGACGAATTTAATATTTCAATATTAAAGAAATGACGTATAGACTAAATTGGATGACATCATTTAATAAATGAATTGAATGAATGGGAGTTAAAATAAAATCTTTTCATAATAATTTCTCCTTTAAAAGGATGAGTCATACATTCGTAAAATAGGTTCTATATACTTTCATAGACAAAAATATTGCACTACAAATTAATCACATTGCATAGAATAATCTCTTAAAAACAAAATTAAAATTTCTACTTGTAAGAAAAAGAGCAAATAAACTAAGAATTCCCTTCGTCAGTGCAACAACAAAGAGATCCCAAATAGACTTGAGCGGAGGCAGAGACTGCATTATCTACTGTTGTATGCAAAATTTACACAGAGAATTGAGTTAGATTCACTACACACATTATTAAACCAACAATATGTACTACAAATTAATCATGCATGGCATAGCATAATCGCCTGAAAACAAAATTAAGAATTTTACTTGTAATAAAATAAAAAATAATAATTTAAATCTCATATATCATCAATTTTACTTGCAACAAAATTAACCATACACGACATATCATAATCACAAATTTAAAAACATGTAGTTACGAGTTTTCTATTAATCTAAATAAAAATAACTTAATCTCATATATCGGTCAATAGTGTCAAAAAATCGTAAGCTTGTTTTAAAACATTAAAAATTAATCATTTAATAAAAATTACAAAAACATTTATGATTAAATAAATATAATATTTCTTACTTCTTTGCTCTTTGGCCTTCAAGAGTACTTTGAAAAAAATCCATATACAAATTTAAGAGAACATCTATAAGCTTATTCTCAATGGCAGGTCTGTCAAACCCTTACAAAGTTAATAATTTAATTAGAAATTAATAATAAATATAATATACATGTAAATATATACCGAAGTTGTTATGTTGTCACTGCAGTGCCTATGGACATTATCACGGTACGTTATGACTGAAGCACGACCTTGATACGTTGAATTAGGATTATTGAATAATCGGATAAGCTATGTATCTTGAAAATTGCTTAACGTGTTTAACCAATTACCCAATATCTTGTAATAACAAGACACGTGTTTAGCTCCTTTCTGCAAATCACATTTTTCTTAATCATCTCATCCAAATTTATAATAAATTTGGATTTTTTAAAATCAGACCAACAAAACTAGTGTGCACCAAGTAAAAGATTAGGTCCCGCGAACAACCTAACATAATTTCCTACGAACAAAAATAAGACGTATGCTTGTAAAAAAAAGAGCAAATAAGCCAAAAACTCCCTTCGTCAATGCAACAACAAAAAGATCTCAAAGAGACTTGAGCAGAGGCAGAGACTGTGTTATCTACTGTTATATACAAAATTTACAAATAAAATTGAGTTAAGTTTACTACACACATTATTAAACCAACAATATCTACCGCAAATTAATCATGCATAGCATAGCATAATCGCCTGAAAACAAAATTTAGAATTTTACTTGTAATAAAATGAAAAAAAATAACTTACATCTCATATATCGTCAATTTTATTTGCAAAAAAAATTAATCATACACGATATAGCATAATTACAGATTTAGAAATATGTAGTTACGAGTTTTCTATGAATGTAAATAAAAATAACTTACATCTCATATATAGATGAATAATGTAAAAAAAAAAACCATAAGCCTATTTTAAAACATTAAAAATTAATTATTTAATAGAAATTACAAAAACATATTTATAATTAAATATACATACAATTTCTTACTTCTATGCTCTTTGGCATTTAAGTGTATTTTGAAAAGATCTATATACAAATTTAGAAGAGCATAGGTAAGTTTATTCTAAATGTTAGGTCTGTCAAACCCTTACAAAATTAATAATTTAATTAAAAATTAATAACAAATATAATATACATATAAATATTAAAAAAATACCAGAATTGTCATGTTGTCATTGTAGTGCCTATAGACATTACCGCAGTACGTTATGACCGAAGCACGACCTTGATATGTTGGTAAGCTCTGTATCTTGACAATTGGTTAACGTGTTCATCCAATTACCCAATATCTTGTATTAACAAGACACGTGCTTAGCTCTTTGCAAATCACATTTCTCTTAATCATCTCATCCAAATTTATAATAAATTTAGATTTTTTTTTATAATTAGACCAACAAAACTGGTGTGCACCAAGTAAAAATTTTAAGTCCTACGAACGACCTACCAAGTGATTATAAGAAAAATTAATTGACAATATAATTGTGATTGTGTGTAGGTATATATATAATATTTAAAATATAAAATTAATACAAAATAATCTGAATGAGATTTTTCAGAGAAAAAAAAAATTGATTTTTAAGATCCAACAGGTAACCGTTCACTCTAATAACGTAGTTGTGGTTGCTGAAAGGTAAAAAGATGTCTTGTATCATAAATCTACCCAGTTGATCGATAGCATTTTGAGACATGATAAAGTGTAATTTGGGTAAAATCTTCACTCGACCATATTCATCTACCCATAAGCATTCATTGTACGAGTTGACACGTCCTATTTTACCATTCAAATTTTATTTGAAATTTTTTCGAGTTGAGTCGAGTTTATAAAATTCGATTCAAGTCGAGTTTCGAGTTTCTATACAAATTTAATTGAAATTATTTATAATATTATAATACATATTATAAGATTTTTAATTTTATTTAATAAATCTATCATATTATTTAATTACATTTCTATGAGCAATACAAATGTTATAATTGTTATGAATATTTATCTATGTGGATGTCTATCATGATTAGAATTTTATCTAAGGAGTTTGATTTATTTATTATTAGGGATATTATCTCTATTAATTAGAGTTTAATGTATTATGTACTTCTTATGCCTATAAATAGATGATTCATTGAAGGCATTGTATACACAATTTTATATTTGAGAATAATACAAATCACCCTCTTTCTCTCATCTCTTTGCTCTTCCATTCTTGTTCTTTGTTCTTATTATTGTTCTTTGTTAATTTATTCACAACACGTTATCAGCACGACTCTAATCAACTGAGGTCTTCATTGTTTGAATCCAAAAAAAGTTATTGGAAAGAATTCGATTCTAGGATAAACCAAAGATAAGTATTTTTCTCTCTCTTCATTCTTTTAAATTACCGATTGTCTTTTTCTTTATATTTTAACTTTTTTTTGAAAAGTTTGGAAGTATGTTTGATTTTATTCGAACATTGGAAAGAGATAAATTTGTGGCTTCTCACAAACCAAAAGACGAATCGACAGAGACGAAGAGGTTGCGTTTGGTGTAAATTACGTGTGTTTTCTCTTGTTCCTAAAAGGGTTAATTAGCGGTATGCTTATTCATACTTTTACTTATATGATTATATTTGATATTTTTCATATTATTATTTATGTCATTTTATTTGGTAAAAGTTAGTATTTTAACCGTGTTTTGAGTTTTACATGATATGCTTAAATGACTTGGAAAGAGATGTGATATAAAGGGACTATGAGAAGCTATCTCGGTCATATGCTATGTCTCCATTGTCCAAGAGAGAAAAATCAATATCGGTAAATTTTGATTTTATTTTTATTCTTTATATTATTATTTTAAAGTGCGATAAATCATGATGATTTTGAATTTACAAGAAGATTATTATAAAGTCTATATTTGCTCGAAAGCAATATTTCTTCTTCGTCGAAAAACTCGACCATAAACTTCTCCCAATTTCAAGTTACGAAAATTCGTCTTGATCCAAAAAGTTTTATGGGAGACATTCCTTGAAGTGAATGCAAAGCATGATATTTATTTCATGCGATTATCAATGATGGAGAATTCCCTGAAGTGAATGCAAGCATGATGTTTATTCCATGCAATTATTGGAACTGTTTCATTCCCTGAAGTGAATGCAAACATGGTAAATCATTATTCAATTAGAGACATAATCTCGATATAATCCAAGTATATTTGTTGGACATCCCGTTCTGCGAGGCTACTGGTCTCAAAGGAAGTTTTTAAAGGACCTTGTGGACATATTTAATAATGCCGCGTACGAGGATTAAATCTTTGTTTTCTGTGATAAGGATATGTGAAAAAGGTTTTAAAGGCCCATTGGCTCTACTTCATTCCCTGAAGTGAATGTGAGATTATATTATGGAAGGAATAAAAACCACATTAGAAGTTGTGGTCGTGGTCGAGGCTATGAATATAGACATGAAAAATATGGTCATTTTAAGAATACTTCTACCCACCGGTAGTGAGGTTATAAGGATGACAAGAGTGATAAAGACCATTCTATTGAAGTAAAACTCTTCTTATTACCAATGCGATGTTATAAACTATTGGTCTCGTACATGTTGTACGTTGAAAAATTAAGAATCATTGAATGATAAAGGAAAGAAAATAGAAGCAAATTTTGTTTGCGAAACATGAAGAAGATGATACTGGTCCAACTTTATTTAGACATTGTTGGTCCAACTCTTTTGGACGTAGTTGATTTTTTATAACCCTCGAAAGGAATAAATCATCTTCTAACTTTGAAGAGAATTATTTATTTATTTTTATTTATTTTACTTTACGTTTATTTATTTTACACACATTAATTATTTACGTTTTATATTTATATTTATATATTATGATATTTATTTATTTATTTTGTTTAACATGATTACTTGTCAAATACAATCTATGGTGACGATTTATGCTCAACATAAGCATAAGATATATTTTCCCATTTAAATGCAAGGGAATAATGTGAGTACTATATCTCAAAGTACTGAAAATATTGATGCTCTAGAAGAGCAATAAATTATTGAGAGAAGGTACATTATGAAAAGTGCAGAATTGCGAATATTGCAATAATTACCGCTAATGGTAATAATATCGTCACCACTATAAGTGGAAATTTTAAGAGAGCAATATGAGTTCGCAAAATATCCCTTTGGGAATTATAGATAACATATGTTATCAATTGACATTTGAAATAAGCCAATATGGATATAAGTTCTGGCAGTCAAAGTTGAAAGCTCTAGAAGAGCTATATATTGCTACCAAAAGATAATTTCAATTGAAAGCTCCGAAAGAGCTAAATATATTCCTATTTAAAGGAACAATTTTGATGGTCGTACTAGACATGTACGAGTGAGATTGAATTACATGTTATGGTAAACAAGAAGTTTACAAATTCATAGATATATACACACATATATATAGTTGGCATGATCGCACTACAAGAATATATACTTTTAGTGACAAATTGACAGTGACTAGCAGTAAATTTGTCACAAATATTGAACTTTTGTGACAGATTTTTTGTGCGACACTATTAGCATAAGTAATTGTGATGTATTTTTATTTGGTCACTATTATAGTAGTAATTGTGACAATTACATTTTTCACAATTAAATTCTCACTATAAGTCTATATCTGTGACACAAATTTCATTGCCACTAAAACTTTGACACATGATAGTGACGATATATAAAGTGGTCACTATACTTTGATATTTGTTGTGACAATGCAATTGTTTGTCACTTAAAATTTTACTTTTGTTGTGATAAATTATGTCACCAATAAAAAAACTTAATGATAAGTTATATATTGTCACATTAATAAATTTATTTTTATAATTATAGTAATAATAACAATTATAAAAAATTGAAGTTACCATAAAGGCATAAACTAGTTTATCAAAAGGTAAAATAATTTTATTAGTCTCTACACTATGTGTAAATTGTTGTTTTAGTCATTCTATTTTGATCAATTTTAGTCCCTATATTTTTGAAATTTTAAAACTTCAATTCTAATCCAAACGGGACAACGACAATATGATTAAATTACAATGACTAAAAATGATTGAACAAAAGAATAAAAATCAAAAGTTTTACTTAACATATTTAAAGACTATCATTCATGTCAAGATCGAAATTTCAAAATTTAAAAAGTACATATTTTTTTAATAGAAAGTACATTAACTTTAAAGTGAAAAAATAAAGTAAAAAGACTAATATGTAATCTTGGCATAATATGTGATAGCAAAATTTTACCTTGTAAAAAATTTTACACTTGATATTTGTTTTAACTTTTCTTGTAGAGGTAAAATTTGCATTGTCAGTATAGTAAATAATTATCACATAAAGGATAATTCTATCAAATAATTTAGGTGTAAATCTTAATATTCATATGTTTATATTTTAAAACCAACTCAATTATTTTTATATATTCTCTTCAATAAACGTATTTCATATATGAAACCATATAAAAATTAATTAAATTATTATTATATTAATTATTGTTATAATTAATACATACTTTTAAAATAAATAAAATTAATTTCAATTACATTTTAACCTAAATAATATTTTACTTTCAAAATAATATTAATTTTCTTACCAAGCCTAGTGGATAGACATTGCACTCTCCCCCTAAAGGTTTCAAGTTCGATCCCCCACGAAACCATGCATTGTATTTATTTATTAAAAATTGATATATGAATATGTCACATCATCTATAATTAACCCCCTCGCCATGGGCTAGCAGCCGAGCTACCTTGGTGTAAGTGACCTTCCCTAGGCTAATGTGGGCCCTAGGTGTACGAGGGCCATTGGGACCAAGTGGATGACCTTCTAGGGACCAGTTTGGGGGTAGAGGGCCTCATATCGCGCTCGTCGCAGAAGTCAAGGGTTGGTATCTAGCACATTAGCTACACCCCCGCGGAAGAGATATTCAATGTGCGCGTTGCTTGACGGATCATGGATAATGGACACGCGATGAAGGTTGACTTGTCTGGGATGAGTCCCTTCGAGTGCAGTACGACATGCCCGATCCGAACATGAAAAAGATGGTTGCAACTAAAAAATATAATTATTTTATTATTATTGAAAGTGACAATGTTCTTTAGAAACTATTTCAATATGTATTTGTGATAAAATGTTTGTCACTAATAAGAATAACATTAGTGTCTAAATTTTAGTCACTGTTATTAATCTTTTGTGTCAAAAAATATAGTCATAAAAAATATAACTTATTGTGACAAAATGCATAAAAGTTGTCACTAATATAATAGTGACAGAGTTATTAGTGACGACAGGTGACGACTCAGAAAAATAATCACTGTAAATTTTAGTGACTAAATTTAATACTTTTAGTGACTATTTTTGATGTCACTAAAAATCTATTTTCTTGTAGTGTCGGTTAGACCATCCTCATCAATAATGATGCAGAAATTATTGAGATTTACATGCACATGTATTAAAAGAACATGTAGTTCTTGTGGTGCTTATTCTCAAAGGAATGGATTAAATTCCACTTATTAAAGAACGTGAAGTTCTTGTGTTACTTAAAGGAATTGATTAAATTTCACTTACTAAAAGAACCTGAAGTTCTTGTGTTGTTTGTTCTCAAAGGATATAGATGATCCCACTTATCAAAAGAATTAGAACTTAAAGTTCTTGTACAGAAGTTGAGACTATATGTCTTGCATATCTGAACGAAATATGGGCCCATATATCCACAAATGTGGAAAGTTTTATATGATTTTAGTAGATGCATCTACATTGTTTTATCGACTTACAACCAGAAGTTTGTGAGATTGATTCTAAAAAGATTCAGATTATGCAATTAGACTATTCGTCTTGAAAAGCTAGTGAGTTTATATTTTAGGCTATATCGGTTGTTACAAAGCCTATTGATTATGAAAAATACGGTTTAGCAAATTTTTAATTGGATGCCTCCTATTTAATAGCTAAACTGTGAGAACAAAACATCTATTATTTATATGGTATTTCCATATAGCAACACTTATACGCATCAAGCCAACGAGTTATAATAAACTCCCCATTATGATTTGACTTTTGGTCAGAAGTCATATTTCCCATTTTTGAATTTTTTAATGTGCGATACATAGTTGAATTGCTCCACCATAACGCACAAAATGGGCAAGTAAAAAGGGTTGGGAATATATATTGAGTACGAGTCTCCTTTTATGTTTAAATTCTAAACATTAATTGGAGAATCATTTATTAGATGATTTTTCTCAACATCAAGGGGAGAGAATAATTAGCTGGATAAAGAAGGAAATGAATTATCATTATCTAGATCCTCGAATATGAACTAAAAGTTCATAAGATAATTCATGTTATTTCATGTCAACTACCTGGCATATTTACTGACCCAATGAGAGTAATTAAGTCTCATATACCAGCTGAAATGCTCTAAGTTTAAATTACATGTTAGAGCAAGTGGATGTAAATCATGCTTGAAGCATGATAGTTGAAATGGTTCCAATGATCAAAATTCTCGTAAATGAAAAGTATTATGAGACGGTCATATATTGGAGGCGGGTGCTCCTGAAGAGACCCAAGACATAACTAATAATAAAACTCTTGAAGAGTTTCAGGTACCTGAAATAAAGATTGAAATCTTGAAGAGATCTCGATGAGTTATGTCATTACGAATAGAACCAGAAAATTGGAAAGTTGTTGACAACGATTTTACAAACAATTTTACAAAAAATACTTCTATAGAAGTAAAGAAAGAAATCGAGGATCTTGTATAAAATCTATCCAGAAGTATAGATATTGAATTGGTCTATGTTAAAAGACGCTTTGAACTTATAAAATAGAAGTATTTGGATCAGCAGTCCAAACACCTAAAGGTGTAATGCAAGTGAGGCACAAATATGTAGTCGTAAATACGCCTTGAACTATGATTTATGAAAAGTTTTAATTACTTCATGGTGGATGCAATTACTTTGGCAGTTATGAAAATTTTTGCATGCGTCTAATTATTTGTGAATCCATATTTATCCTTAAAGAATTTAAAATGCTAGAAGCATTTGGAATTTTCCGAGAAAATTTATTTAGACATGTCTCATGAATATTTTGGGGCATTTGGTATAATCGCCTTAGTGAATACTAATTAAGAAAATACTACAAGAATGATCAGATTTCCTTATGTATTTTAGAAAGGAGTTTGGATCAAGATCCATTATGATAATTTTAGAACTCCTAAAGAGCTTCAAATTGGAAACTCGTGAAGTACTTTCCATACAAGTACTTGAATCTTGACATCAAGTTTATCTCGACCTGAAGATCGAGCATTGTAACCCCCTCGTCCCGGTCTGGCCGGATGACCGGTCCAAGTGGGATACACGGGGAAAACCGAGCGAAAACCAGTTAAGATTCCCTCTCGGTTAGCAACCCTATTTTTTTTTAGCTTCCTGTAATAAATCCTATGTGATGGGACATACAGCGAACAAACACGGATACAAAATCCACAAGACATGAAATTAATTAACCAAATTTTCTCTTTTAAACAGGACGTATCGATACACATACATAGGGTATCGATACGCCTTGACCAAAGTCAACCCTTCAGTCAAAACTCAAGAAGACCGTATCGATACACCCTTGAGCGTATCGATACGCTCCTCACGGTCAACATTCAGAAGTCAACGAGATGGAACCGTATCGATACGCTACAACCCCGTATCGATACGACCTAAACTCACCAACTTCTCTGAATTCCAGAGAGTTGAGACCGTATCGATACACCCTTTGTATCGATACGCCCTACAAAAATTGGGTTCTGCAGGCAAGACCGTATCGATACACTCAAGGGTGTATCGATACGCCCTGTTTTGCAATACACTAATTTCAGTAAAAACACATAAAGCTCACCCTCTAAATGCATAACAACACCTCCTTAGACTCATATAAGCATTCAAACCACCTCTATTAACTCAAATATAGTCATACAATGCACCCAACATAGACAAATGTCATTCAAAAGACATGGTCCCAACAACACTTAGACATTTACATAACATGGTTTACAAAATCATCAACATAAGGCATTAACACATATCATAAAGAACATGCCATCAAAACAACCTTAAACATTTAAAAGGTGTACATATAAAGCCATATTTACACAAGCAACATCTCAAGCTTAATTACAACTTCCTAAACTCTATACCCCATTGTCTAGGCAATTTTATCAAAACACAAACCATACTTGTAACTAGCTTGAGAACTCCAAAAGCTCTTTCCTCACCCGCTTGCCTCCCGAACTCTAACGATCTGCACGTTGGAAACAAAAAGAGCGTAAGCCAAATAGCTTAATGAGAGAGACTCTACATTTCACAACGTACAGTTTTCTTTTCAAAACACGTTTATATATAAGAAGACAATGAATGAACAAGAATCAATCTCATGAACAACAACACACATGGTTTGCACAAGCACAACCAATTTACAAGTACGGTGGGACTACACATCACCGTTTCAACTAGTGAGTTTCCAATGGGACTACACATCAAAGGAATACCCAACCAGTGACTACCGGTGGGACTACACATCACCGGAGTCTTATACTTTTGCTACCGGCGGGACTACACATCACCAGAGCAACGACAACCATCACGTGAGGTACGAACTAAACTCAACTATACAATTTACCACTCAAATGCACTTAAAGCTCATGAATTATAAACATTCATCAAACCACAACAACATGAGATTAGAGAGGCTTACACTAGGGTTTAGGTGACCCTTTAAGGTTCCACCCAACCCCAAGAAGATCCATATCGAGCACAATGCATAATTCAATAATTCTACTCACCGTTGCTACCCAAAAGAAGATCGAAGACCAAGCTCACAAATTCCAAAATCCTCAATCTGTCCCCGAAGCTTCACCAACCAACTTTCTCATTTCTACACATTTTAAATAATCCCAATTCAGTCCATATTCAAAAGTAACCAATACAATTACATACCAAGCACACAACATCAAAATCCATAATCTCGAGTAGCCCCTAAACACCCCTCAAACCAATGATTCCAAACTTTAATTTACTCCATAAAGCCTCCAAAACAACACTTACATATCGTCTAATCATCAGCCATCAAAATTTCACCCTAAACATCCCCAAAACTCAACTTAAAACCTCTCAAAAACCTCATTTTTCCCCAAATCCGAAAATTCCATAAAACTTTGTAAAAATCGATTTTTGTTGATCCTTTTTGAGTATAGACAACTCATATAACTTACACCAATAGAAAACTTAGTTAAAGACATCATAAATAACATATTTGAATCCAAAACTCTCCAAACCTCAATTCTCAAAACATGTATAAAAATGAAAACAATTGGTATCAACGTGTAGAGAATAACAAGGACAAGTCAAAAACGTCCTTACCTTTGAAAAATCTTCAAAAACGGATGAGCTATGGAATGAAATAGTATCTCTAAAGGGAGAGAAGCTTTTAACGTTGGAATGAAAATGGAAGAGAAGTAAAGAAGATGATCTCTCCATCTTTTTTTATAATTGTTTTAAAGTTTATTGCTAAATGACCAAAATGCCCTTAAAAAAAAGGGAAACCACAATAATGCCATCCATGGCTTTTGGGCTCAATTTAAAAATTAGTCCAAATCTTAAAACCCGAGGCCCAAACCATTATTTTAATAAAGAAAATATTAAAGTCGAAACCCGAGACAATATTAAAATATTATTTTCACCTAGCCCCTAAACCCGGGCGTTACAAGCATTTTTATATATTTCTTTTTGTCTATGAATAGACATAAGCTGAAAGAATCTTAAAGAAGATTCAATATGAATAGAGCATATCTATTGAGTATCCCAATAGTTGTAAGATTGTTGGATGTGAATAAAGATAATTATATCTTTTCTTGGTTTTGAAGCACCATATATTAGTTGGTCAAACAATATCCATAGATATACAAAGATCATTACATTTAGATCTTCAAACATTTGTTGATGCCTCCTCAAATGTTGTAAAAATAATTGTTATGCACGAGGCAAGCCAAAAATGTGTTTGGCTAAGATCATTGACCCAACATATCCAAAAGATATGTGGATTTACTTTTACAAGATATGATAAAAGCTACCTTGTGTGAAGATATTGCAAGATGTATATCTTAGTTTGAAAGTGGATACATCATAGAACATATTACTCCAAAGTTTCATCCCTCACGATCTTTATAAAAATAATATTCAAGATTGAATTATGAAGATTCAAAGATCTTCTGTGATGTTTTCATGAGGGGGAGTAAATACGCGTTGGACTCTTTTTCCCTTAACCAAGGTTTTGTCCCAATGGGTTTTCATGGTAAGGTTTTTAATGAGGCAACATGTTATGCGTATTAAAGATGTGTGTACTCTTTTTCCTTCACTAATGAAAATTTTCCCACTGGGTTTTTATCTTAGTAAGGTTTTAACGAGGCACATTATCTTCATAGACATCCAAGGGGGAGTGTTATGAATATTTATCTATGTGATGTCTATCATGATTAGAACTTTATTTAAGGAGTTTGATTTATTTATTATTAGGAATATTATCTCTATTAATTAGAGTTTAATGTATTATGTACTTCTTATGCCTATAAATAGATGATTCATTGAAGGCATTGTATACACAATTCTATATTTGAGAATAATACAAATCTCCCTTTTTCTCTCATCTCTTTGCTCTTTCATTCTTGTTCTTTGTTATTTTATTCACAACAATAATTATATTTTAGACTAAAATTTAATGTATGATGTAGAGATTATCAATTTTCAATACAAAAAGTCAATTACAATATCTTGTATCAAAAACTTGTGTTAAATTCAACTCAAATACACAAGTAATGACATGACAAAATTGGATATGGTAATAAACTAACAAACAAAATTTTTTGAAGTTGTAAATTTTAACAAATTAATAAATTCTAAATACGAAAAATCAAGCAAACTCACTGTCCCGGCGAAACAAAATGAGTCAACGAACATAGTCAAATTAGAAGTTCTTAAACGATCCATGAAGAATAGGAAATGAATCGAGTGTGCAATCGAACCCTTTAAGACTCGAAAAGAAATGAAAATTAAGAGATTTTTTGGAATAAAATTGTTACCAGCAAATTCAACTTCAAAGATTTATTTGGAGCCTAAGATCCTTTCATCCAAAATCTATTTTTTATTTTTTTCCTTTTTTGACCTACCAAATTAGAGAAAACTGATAAAATCAAGAAGAAACCCAAAGAATAAAGATTACAGAGGCGTAAAGGCTGGGAAAAAATAATGGGCGTTGCAACGAGGGAGGAAGAAAGTGTCGAAATCGGGGTTTGGGGACGATTTACAATTGAGGACGAGGGGCTCACGGGTTTCAATTGAACCGCAGAACTGGGAAAAAATCTAGAACAAAACGATAACGTTTTTAAATATTAAACTTAAAGTTCAAAATGACGTCGTTTTAAAATTTGGTTTTTCGGTTAATCGAATTGTCAAAATTCAAACTCGACTCAAACTCAAAAACCAACTCAATAATTCGAGTTGACTCGAATAATTTGAATAACTCAAAATTCGAAAAAAAAAATCAATTTTTTCAAGTCGAATTTTGCCCACCCCTACCAGGTATGGCTTTTATTCTTTCTTTTTCTTTTTTTTTTCATTTCCGATCTCTTCTTCAAATCTCATACTTTCTATTTCTTTTTTTGTTTTCAATCTCTTATGTATTTTTGTTTTCAATCTCATTCTTTATTTAAAAAAACTTCTTACATTATCTTTTTTTCAAACTTTACGCTCTCTTACAGAGTACACATAGCAGAATGATGTCACAATTTATAGCCTGGCAGTTTCAGTACGGAATTTGGAGAACCAGATAGGACAAATTAAGAATGCACTCAACAATCGTCTACATGGAGCTTTACCAAGCGATACTGAAGATGCTCGGCACAAAGGTAATGAGTAGTGCAAGGCCATAACCTTTCGAAGTGGTAAACATTGTGAGGCAAAAACGACTGCCAAGCAGTCGGTCGACTGTCAAATTGGAAAACCAGTGCCAGTAGACGAGCCCAGGAATTAGAGAAGGAGAAAGTCAAAGCAGATGATGGGAGTGGTGATGCCCACAATGATGCCAACACTAATGCCAGTTCTAGTGCCAACGATGATGTTAACAATGATTACAAGCAAATTGAGGCCAAAAAGCATATTGATGCCAAAGTGGATGCCAGCACTGCCTCGACAAAGCCGACAGTGCTAGTATATGTGTATCCACCGTCCCCATTTCCGGCCAGACTTCAAAAGCACAAGCAGGACCAACAATTTAAGCGCTTCTTGAAAGAGCTTAAGCAATTGAAAATTAACATTCCATCGGTAGAGGCCCTTGAGCAAATACCCAACTATGTAAAATTCATGAATGACATCTTGTCCAAAAATAGGAAGTTGGGAGATTTCGAGATTGTTGCCCTCACACAAGAATGCAGCGCCATGATCTTGAATCGATTGCCACCAAAGCTTAAAGATCCAGGGAATTTTACTATCCCTTGTACAATTGGCAATAAATTCATGGGTAAGGCATTGTGTGATTTAGGAGCCAACATCAATTTGATGCCACTATTTGTTTTCAAAAAGCTTGGCATAGAAGCAAGACCTACCAAAGTGATACTTGTTGAGTGGATCGATCGAATGGAAAATGCCAGGAGGGGGTGAATTGGAATTTTAAAAGTTGTGGGATGGAATTGGAAAATTGAAAAATCAAGACAATAGGATTTATAATGGTTCAAGCTTAGAACAAGCTCTACATCCACTACCTTAGTCACCACTAAGAATTTTCAACCAATTTCACTATGAAATCTTCCCCTTTTCTAGGCTTAGGAGGAAACCTTTTACAAAGATCAATCTTTCTACCCAAAGATTGATCTTGAGACCCTCACAAGAACAAAGAATTACAAGGCAATAAAATGTATCTCTCAATAGACAAATATGCCCAAAATACACTCAACCCCACACCCAATTTGAGAATAAAAGGTTTACAACAATGGATTACAAATTGGGGTAAAAGATATGAAATTTGAGCACAAGGGTTTGGATTGATTGCTTGGATGTTGCTTTGATGATCAATAGTTGTTACTGGTGCTCAAAATGCTTCCTTTTAAACCTTCTCATTGATTTCTAGTCGTTTGGGTGGTTAACATCATAAATATAGCCGTTGAGACTTCATCTTCCCACCATAAATGCAGTTCTGCAACTGCCCGTATCGAAACGGTACCTACCTGTTTCGAAACACTACTAAAAAAGAGTCGTTATGTGCATTAAATAGGCCATATCAAAATGTTCGAAGACGTTTCGAAACTGTAGGGGCTGTTTTGATACTGGGATCGAAACAATTGAGCTCATAAAAATTCCAGTAGCAAAACGTATCGAGACCAACCTAGGCCGTATCGAAATGAGCACTGACTTTGAAAATTTTTGTATCTGACAAGTAACGGTCGAAAACATTAAATGCCCAATTTGAAATTTTTTAACCCTCGTATCGAAACGGTTAACTGTCGTTTCGATACAAAGTCAAAGAATGACTTGCCCAGATGAAGGTCGTATCGAAACGGGTTGAAGTTGTTTCGAGACTTATTTGATATGAAAATTCCAGTAGCAAAACATTTCGAAACAGACCTAAGCGGTATCGAAATGCCTGGGCAAAATCTACAGATTTAACTTGAAAATACTTAGAAAAATTCATGGGGATTATTTTTAAACCTTAAAACGCTTTGGGTTAAATTTTTACTTGTCAATTTTTGAGCTTTTTGAGAACTTAAAAAATTATTTACTTTCTAAAATAGTCCTTAAAGTATTTGTTATATCAAAATCAAGTTAAGTCAAATTAAGGGTTTTACAATCTCCCCCTTTTTGATATAACAAAAACAAAATAAATTTTTTAAGTGAATTCCCCTTAGTTTAAGCTAGGTTTTGAGAAACTTTAAAATTTTTGCTTAAACACTTTCTCCCCCTTTTTGTTAGATCAAAATCATAACAAACATAATTCAATGAGAAATAAAAAGATAGGCAAAATTAAACCAAACAACTTAAATCATAATTCATAAAGCATAAAGCATAAGCTCCAAAAGAAATAAAAACATAAATCCAAACTTAAATCCTAAAAAGCATAATCCAAAACAATAAACCAAAGCATAGGTTCAAAAACTTAAAAGGTGCATAATAATAAAATCCTAGATGATATGAGATGAATGCAAGCTAGACTAGGGCTCATCATTGTCTTCATCCTCATCTATGTCATCTTCATCTTTCTCTTGACTCCTTTGAAAGTATCTTCATTCACCATAGAAGGCGGAGAAGGACAGATCCGATGAAGATTGTTGATTCTCGATAGAGGTAATACGATTTTCCATACCATCAAAGCGTTCCTCCAAATCATTGAAACGATTGTCCATGTGAGTACGAAAGCTCGTGAATTGCTCAGTGAGGAAATCCATCATCGCATCATCGTTAGGAGCTTGAGCTTGAGCACATTCACCTCGAGGCACATGAACCCAATCATCACCGACGAAACGGAAGCCACACTTCATGAGGGTAGTCTCATTTAGCTTTTCTTTGAGATGCTCCTCAATGCCACTAAGGACGAAAATATGACTTAAGACGGTTCCATATGTGAAGGAGGAAACATTGTTGCAGTTTTTGACTAAGTGCACCATCTCCGCAAACATAATATTCACTAAGTTTGGTTGTTGTTCTTGTCGGAAGCACTTGAGCCAAAAGTCATCGACTTCTCTAATGTTCGAGAACTTCCCTCCGGATGGAAGAAACTACCATGCGATCATAAGATGAAGAAATCGGTCATAGACATCCAAGGCATTAACTTGGCTGGTATGAGGATCAAGCGAGGTCTCATCTTCAATACCCTCATCTTTGAGACCAAGGAGATTGACAAAGGTAGACGGCTTGTAACCCCCTAAACCCAGCCCAAAAGAATTGGGCCGAATATAGGAAGTCATGTTTGAAACTTGTCCCTCAACTAAAGTAATTAGATTTGAAAACATCCCATTCGAAATAAATAATAATCTCACAAAATACGTAATCATATAATAATATCCTGAAATATAATAAAACATCCATAAATACATATGCATGACAAAAACGGTAAACTCCCAAATGAAATGTCTGAGTCTATAATCATACATAATCTGATAATAATAAATAAAAGTCCATAAGTCAAAGTAAACCATACTGATAATAGAAAATATGTCTGATAAACGAGGTCCTCCAAGTACCGTAGCCTAGATCTGAGTATCTAAAAGAGAAACTAAGGGGGAGTCAGCGATAACGCTCAGTGTGTTTCTACAGTGCAAACAGAGTCATACAAAGTCAAGCAGAGTCAAACAATATAACATCCGAATATTATTCTCAGTCAAACAATCATTTCAATAAACAGATATGTATGAATTTATGTGTGAGTCAACATGATATGGACCCAACTACATCACCGTCTGAAGAGTAGGTTCCCAAAACCACTCTCTACATCGTCACCATCCGAAGTTGAACTCAGCGCGAAGGGTGGAACCACTGATCCGAAGTAGGTTTCAACCCAAAGGAAGAAACTGCTAAACTTCCCCGTACAAAATCCCAACCCGATGATATGACATATTATCCAATTTTCTAATTTTGAATGCATTCTTATTTATTAACGGGAATGCATGTTCATATAGTCCGATATTAAGTAATCTGAATCTGATATATGTTGCATGGCATACCAACATACTGAATAAGTCAAACACAACATATCAACATAATATATCATAACCATACAATATCAGATCATGTCATAATCACAATTCAGTCCATCAAACATATATACATGCATAGCACTGTAAAACAGATAGCACAATAGAGAACACACCTCAGACAGCTAAACACTCAACGTCGATGATGACGTCTCCCACACTCAGCTCTAGCACTAGGTCGAACAGAGTCAACACCTACGATAATAAATACTACATCAGATACACCACTACTATGGCAAATCACTGATAATAATATCGAACAATAATCACTAAACTCGCGAGCAGCTCCCGTAGATTGAGCAACAAAAGGTCGTCCAGGTGGAAGAGGAGGAAAGATCTCAATATCCGAGTCAACGTTGCCTGAATACAAGAATAACTTGAATTAATTTCTGATATTAAAAATTCTCAAAATACTAAGCATAACGGAATAAAATTTGTCAAAAACGGTCTTTCAGGTTCGAATTTGGAAAAACATACATCGGATTTGGAATTAGGACGTCGAAAAACCCAAATTTGACTTTGACTGAAAAAGTCAATGATCAACGGTCAACGGGTCAACGGGTGACATCAACGCTGACGTTAGCCAATTCAGTTCTGAGAAGGGTCCGGTTCGGTTTGGTCTAACTCGGTCGGCTCAAATCGGTCTAACAATATGGACTGATTCGGTCCAGTTCAGCCCAATTTTCCCCCTTTCCATTTGAAATCGAAATTAGGGTTAATACCCCTAATCGGTGCAGGGCCGGAATCACACATCGGTGATACACGCTGGTGACCACAAATGGTCATTTCCGACCACACCACACACGCAATCAACACGGTAAAAAAAACAAGGCCACATCGGCTTACCCACACGCCAAAATCGAACGGAAACGGAGGAGAACAATGATGACGAGCGGAACTCGAAGGGTTTTATTCTGATTTCCGACAAAGGACGACAGCGCAAGGGTGACGGAGGGTTGGGTTTGGATCGGAATTGAAAGGGGAGTTTAATGGTGGTTATAGATCGACGAACGACCAATGGTAGGGCCTTCACCGTAGCTTGATCGGAAAAATACGGGTTTGGGGGTTTAGTCTCGCACGAGAGAGGGAAAATAGAGCAGATGAAAAAGAGGGGAAACCAAAAAGTCAGTTCAAGGCTGGAAATGTGATTTTAAATCAAAAAGAAAATGGGTAAATTGCAAGGCGCGCCATCACACTTGCTAGGGTTCACGAAGTGGCACTAAACTTTTGCAACATTTGCAAATTGGTCACCGAAATCCCAAAATTCTCAATTTAGCCACTTAATCAATTAGGATTTCAAATTAAAATTTACGAAATTATTAGAGTTCTGAATTGAGGATTTTAACCAATTTAGGGTTTAAATTAGGGCAAAAATTGGGGTGTTACAACTCTCCCCCCTTTAAAAAAATCAGCCTCGAAATTTACTTGTAGCAAAAAGATGCGGATACTAAGCTCTAACGACAGCCTTGGGCTCCCATGTAGCCTCATCATGACTACGACCACGCCATAAGACTTTGACCATCTTAATGGTCTTCCTTCTGAGAACCTTCGTGTCCTGACCAAGAATCTCAATAGGCTCCTCCTCAAAACGCAAATCAGAACAGATCTCAATCTCCTCCACATCATAATATGAGACGGATCAGCATGATAACGTCTCAACACCGAGACATGGAAGACATCATGAATGCGCTGAAGCTTTGGAGGTAGCTCAAGCTGATAGGCAACTGGTCCAACCTGATGAATAATCCGATAAGGGGCAATGTAACGTGGACTCAGCTTGCCCTTCCGACCAAACCGAAGTACCTTTCTCCAAGGAGATACTTTCAAGAAAACCTCATCACCCACCTAACACTCAAGGTCCTAACATCTCAAATCGGCATAAGACTTATGTTTGTCAAAAGTAGCCTTAAGCCGATCTCGAATCAATCTAACAGTCTGCTCAGCCTCATGAACAATGTTGGGTCCCAACAATCTGTGCTTATTAAGCTCAGTCCAGCCGATAGGTGTACGACACTTACGCCCATACAGAGCCTCATACGGTGCCATCTTGATACTGGCCTGGTAACTGTTATTATAGGAAAACTCTACAAGCGGTAAGAAATCCTCCCAACTGCCTCTGTAATCAAGAATACAACCTCTCAACATATCCTCAAGAATCTGAATCAGGCGCTCAGATTGACAATCAATCTGCGGATGGTAAAATGTACTGAAGTTCAACCGAGTACCCAAAGCAGTATGAAGAGACTCCCATAATTTTGCAGTGAACCTCAGATCTCTATCAGAAATAATAGACAATGGTACCCTGTGATGTCGAACAATCTCAGAAATATAAAGCCGAGCCAACTTGCTCAAAGAATAGTCAACTCGGACAGGAATGAAGTGCACGGACTTAGTCAGACGGTCAACAATAACCCAGATGGAGTCCTTCTTCGACGGAGTCAAAGGAAGTCCACTAACAAAGCCCATAGTCACACACTCCCACTTTTACTGAGGAATCTCAATATGCTGAAGTAACCCAGACAAACGCTGATGCTCTGCTTTGAATTTCTGACAAGTCAAATACCTCGATACAAATCCAAAGACATCACACTTGAGACCTTTCCACCAGTACCTCTCACGAAGATTCTTATACATCTTGTCATCACCAAGATGCATAGAATAAGGATTGACATGGGCCTCACAAAGAATAACCTGTTTCAACCCAGAATTTCTCGGAATGTAATACCGACCTCGAAAACATAGAACACCATCCTGATCGATAGAAAAATCCTGAGATGCACCATCCTCAACCTCTCTCGTACAGTGCATCAAAAACGGATCACTAGGCTGCTTAGCTCGAATATCAGAAACCAGAGTAGGGATAACCCGAAGTTCTGCCATCAGACTGCCATCATCATCCAAACTCATCCGAGCAAACAGAGCTCTCAAATCTGAAATGGCATTACGACTCAAGGCATTGGCGACGACATTAGCTTTACCCGGATGATACTCAATCTCACAATCATAATCCTTGAGAAGTTCTAACCATCGACGCATAAGCCACTACCTTCCCATCATGCATCAGAACACATCCCAATCCAGTGTACGAAGCATCATTGTAAACGGTATAAGCGTTACCAGGCTCAGGCTGAATTAGAATTGGTGCTTCAGTCAACACAGACTTAAGCTTCACAAAACTAGACTGCTGGGCCTTAGTCCCAACAAAGGGAACATCCTTCCTCGGAAGCTTAGTCAACAGAGTTGCAATAGTAGAGAAACCCTCAACAAATCTCTGATAATAGCCAGCTAAACCCAAGAAGCTTTGAAACCTCAGGAACATTCTTGGGTTGTTTCTAGCTCATAATAGCCTCGACTTTCTTCGGATCAACCTGAATACCCTCGGCAGAAACTATATGCCCCAAAAACATAACCTCAGAAAGCCAGAATTCACACTTGCTGAATTTTACGTACAACTGTTTCTCTCGCAGAGTCTATAACACAATCCGAAGATGTTCCTCATGTTAAGCCTCAAATTTAGAATATACCACAATATCATCAATAAATACCACAACAAATTGGTCAAGATAGGGTTGAAACACCATGTTCATCATATCTATAAAAGCTGTACGGGCATTAGTCAATCCGAAAAGCATCATAATGAAACTCATAGTGACCATATCGTGTCTAAAAAGTTGTTTTGAACACATCAGAATCCTTAACCTTGAGTTGGTAATAACCAGATCTCAGGTTTATCTTAAAGAAAACAGTAGCTCCCCAGAACTGATCAAAGAGATCATCAATGCACAGAAGGGGATACTTGTTCTTGATCGTCAGCTTGTTCAGCTTCTGATAATCAATACAAAGTCTAAGTGTCCCGTCCTTCTTCCTAACAAACAGAACATGAGTTCCCAATGAGAAACACTGGGTCGAATAAAACCCCGATCTAGCAATTCTTGCAACTGAATTTTCAACTCTTTAAGTTCTTTAGGTGTCATCTAGTAAGGAGCCATAAACACATGAGCTATACCTGGATAATTCTTATCTAATCCGGTACATCGATGCTAAACTCAACCTCATCACGTTTCGGTGGCACCCTTGGTAATTATTCCAGAAAAACATATGGAAAGTCTCTCACAACACAGATCTTATCTAATCCGGAATCAGACTGTCTCGGATCAAGGATGTAAGCAAGATAAGCAATAAACCCTTTCCTGATCATTTTCTCGACTTTTAAAGCTTAAATGACATTAGACAGAAATCCTTTGCGCTCCCCAATCAAAATCACCTCACGATCATCAGAAGTTCTCAGGGTTTCCCTTTTCTTTTCATAGTCTAGAGTAACTCGGTGAGTAGACAACCAATCCATACCGAGGATAAGATTGAACTCCTCAAAAGGTAACTCCATCAAATCAGCTGGAAATATCTCCCCTCGAATCTCAAGAGGAAAATTCATGTATACTTTAGTGACCTTAACAGGATTACCCACTGGACTGTGTACGGTAATAGCACTAATAGTATCCTCAACAGAAATTTCAAGTCCCCCAGATACAAAACTCGCAATATACGAATGGGTCGAACCAATATCAAGCAGTGCAAAATATGAGATAGAATGAATAGAGAAAGTATCGGCAATAACATCTGGCTCATCACGATCCTCGTGTCTTCTGGTAGAGTAAACTAACCATGGTTGTCTCACCCCTGATCCTGCTGATCCTCTACTATGAGCCGGTCTACCTCTACTAGCAGAACCCGAAGTAACATATCGGACTTGTCCTCTCCCCATAGCTGGAGTCTATACTGATGCCTGAGACTGACTCGGAGCATAAGATGGTTGAGATGAAATTAGACAATCTCTAAAAAGATGCTTAAATGAACCACATCTGAAACAAGCCCTAGTCTGCCTCTTACACTCACCCGAATGCCACTTCTTGCAAAAAGAACACTATGGCACCCCATGAGTACCAGTCGAACCCCCAACACTAGCAGTCAGAACCGTAGAAGTCACTGGCCTAGCTCTAAAATAACTCTGATGATCTGACTCATCCCTGGCTCTCTTCTTGGACTAATTCCTCTGACTGTGTTGAACTGACACTAACGCTGGCCTCTTACCTCGATCAGAACCACGAGACTCAAGTTGTTTCAGCTCTACCTCATTCTGCTCAGCAGTCCTCGGTCGTCGAGTAATCTTCTTATACTCCTTGTCCATATACAGAGCAACACCGGCTTTAATTGTAGGACACAACCCTTTCAGAAACCAATCACATTTTTTCTTTCCAGTGGTCACTAACCCGGGGACATACTGAATCAATCTCATAAACTTAATCTTGTAATCGTTCACAGACATATCACTCTGTTTCAAATTCATAAAATCATCTCTGGGCTTGGCTATGTACTCAGCCTCAACATAACGATCACGGAAAGCCTGTCGAAAATGATCCCAAGTAACCTAACTAGTTGGAATAACATGCTCCTCAGCCTCCTACCAATTATGGGCTTCACCTTGCAGTAGTGATACAACAGCCCTAAGCTTCCGATCAGTAAGATAATCCATCTCAACAAATAAACGTTGAAGCTTCTTCAGCCAGTACTCTGCATCAGTTGGGTTTGTACCTGTCTTTCCATCGAACATAGTCATCCCGTCAGATAAGAACTCAGTAGATATGGGTCTCCGAACACCCTTTGACTGTCGAAGATATATCAGTAACTCTCTGTGTACAGTAACATAATCCATGCCCACAGTCTCACTATCAACGGACATAATCAAATTAGAAGTTCTTAAACGATCCATGAAAAATAGGAAATGAATCAAGTGTACAATCGAACCCTTTAAGACTCGAAAAGAAATGAAAATTAAGAGATTTTTGGAATAAAATTGTTACCAGCAAATTCAACTTCAAAGATTTATTTGGAGTCTAAGATCCTTTCATCCAAATTCCATTTTTTATTTTTTTTCCTTTTTTACCTACCAAATTAAATAAAACTGATAAAATCAATGAAAAAAAACCCAAAGAATAAAGATTATAAAGGCGTAAAGGCTGGGAAAAACTAATGGGCGTTGTGAGGAGGGATGATGAAAGTTGGGAAATCGGGGTTTGGGGACGATTTACAATTGAGGACGATGTGCTCATGGGTTTCAATTGAACCTCAGAACTGGGAAAATAAATCTAGAACAAAACGATAACGTTTTTAAAGATTGAACTTAAAGTTCAAAACGACGTCGTTTTGAAATTTGGTTTTCAGTTAATAGAATTGTCAAAATTCAATCTCGACTCGAACTCAAAAATTGACTCAATAATTCAAGTTGACTCAAATAATTCGAATAACTCAAAATTCGAAAACAAAATTCAATTTATTCGAGTCAAATTTTACCCACCCCTACCAGGTATGGCTTTTATTCTTTTTTTTTTCCATTTTTTTCATTTCCGATCTCTTCTTCAAATCTCATACTTTCTATTTCTTATGTATTTTTGTTAGCCTTGATAGGCTCAATTTTCTTCAACCGATTTAGATAGCCAAGTGGTGGAGAAGTTGGATTTTTGGGTGATTGAGGTGTGGAAGCTAAAACATAAAAGACACAATAATTTAGAGTGGTTCGGCCTTCTAACAAGCATCTTCATCCACTAACTTAGCTTCCCACTAAGGATTTCACAATCAACCCACTAATTGATTCGTCCCCTTTCCTAGGATGAGGAGGAAACCCTTACAACGATCAAAGCTTTCTAGCTCAAAGCTTGATCAAACCCTCTCTACAAGAGATAAAGATAAGCAAACTAAAATCTCTCTTACAAGGTTGATGTTTGCACACTAAAGCACTCACACAAACTCAAACACTTGAGCAATTTTGACAATTTAGGCTCACAAGTGTTGTCTTTACAAAGAATGAATAATTAAAGTCCTAGGACAAATTTCTCATCATATAGTTGTTGACAATTAAAGCATTAACCTTCTCATGATGCTTGAAGGTCCCTTTTATACTTCCAATAGAGTTTGTAGCCATTGGAGATTTTATTTCCCACCATAAATGCAGTTATGGTGATGTCTGTTTCGATACACGCGTAGCTGTATCGAAACGCCCTTCTTCAGAACTAGCTGTTGGAGTTTAATGTAGTGTGCAGTATCGAAACATTTTTGGGCCGTATCGAAATGCCTATATCGAACTAGCCGTTGGGTGTATGCCACGTAGGCGTATCGAAACATCAAAGGGTGTTTCAAAACAACACATGTCCGTATCAAAACAGGTGAGCCCTGTATCGAAACGAGTTCTGGCAGTTTCAAAACGTATCGATACATATTGTGCCTGTATCGAAACGGGTACATTAAAGGCACTGGTTTGGCTTCTTAAAAACGTTTCAAACATTGTCAAAACCTTTTTAAAATTCCTTAAACTTATTTTCAAGTTATTTTTGACTTAAATAATATTTTCAATTATTTTCAATTAAGTCCAAAACATTTTTTAATTATTATATCAAAACATATATTTCTACATTTTTATTTTATTATATCAAAATAGTCGTTGGGGTGTATGCCACATAGGTGTATCGAAACACCAAAGGGTGTTTCGAAACAACAATTGTTCGTATCAAAACAAGTGAGCCCTGTATCGAAACGGGTTCCGACAGTTTCAAAACGTATCGTTACAGATTGTGCCTGTATCGACACGGGTACATTAAAGGCACAAGTTTCGCTTCTTAAAAACATTTCAAACATTGCCAAAACCATTTTAAACTTCTTCAAACTTATTTTCAAGTTGTTTTTTACTTAAAGAATATTTTAACTTATTTTCAATTAAGTCCAAAACATTTTTTAATTATTATATCAAAACATATATTTCTACAATTTTTGTTTTCATTCTCATTCATTATTTAAAAAAACTTCTTACATTATCTTTTTTCAAACTTTACGCTCTATTTTTCCTAATATATCTTTCTTTGTTTTTTATTTTATTTTGTCAGCATGTGGTATACCACTAAATTACAAAAGAAGCTGCACATTTCCCTTTTATGAACACAAAATGTTTTTCTTAATTTTTTTGTTTTTTTAATTCAACTGATTAAATTATTATTTAATATTAAATTAATATAAAAAATAAAAATAATATTATTAAACTTATTAAGTATTATTAGAGTATTATATCAATTAGTTAGTTATATATGTCAATTAGTTAGAGTTGGTTACTAACTCACTTATTAAGTTGTGTGAGAGCAGTAATTATATAAGTTTGTGTTAACATTATAAATGCATCTGAGTTCTAGTGAATTTCAATACACAAATATATTTTGCTATCATTTTCTTATAATCTGTATTTTTTATTGTTTACATATTTTATTTTTATATGGTATCAGAGCAAAATTATTACAGATTAATTGAATTTGTCCCAGATATTCTTACATGGTATCAAAGTATGGTCTTAGATCAAGGTCAGTCCTTCAGTTCTACCTTATTTAGTTGGGTGTCGAGCTACATTTAATATTTAAAAAAATGTTATAACAAAATTTCTTAATTTTTTTCTACAACCAGTATCATGCATTTATATTCTTGAAACTAAAGGCTATAGGATAGGATGGTTGATTGATTGACTCTACTCCAAGCACTTCCGAGGACGAAGTAGCCAGGGTAGCAGTGACAGATACAGAAAAAAAAAAATTAAGGGTGAGCACATATACATTAATAATATAATTTTTTAAATAATAATATTTTAATTATAATAAAAAGTATTACAAAAACATAACTAAAAATAAATTTTAAAATTGTTTACTTTTATGCCTATTTTTTATATTGTTGTATGATATTTTGACTATTTCTAAGACACTTAATACTTCATATCTTTCACCCTTAAAAAATTAGTTTGTCTATTTTCAGTTATCATGTTAAATTTAATTAATATTTACAATTAGCAGTATGGATTTTGTAACATTTGGATTGTTAAATCTAATTAACATTTACAGTTATCATGTTAAATTTAATTAATATTTACAATTATCATGTTAAATTTAATTAATATTTAAAGTCTGTATTTATAATTAATTGTATAGCCCTTTGAATTTTAGTTCTCAATGTTTGAATACAATCATCTAGTAAACTAATGATTATATTTAAAAATGGAAAGAACCACATTCAAAACAAAACACCATTAAGATAACTTTAAAGATTTCAAATATGTAAAGAACAATTCTTAAATTAAAATTCTCACAATTTCTGAAAGCAACAAAAAAAGCTAAAAAAAAAACAAAACCAAAGTACAAAAAAAATTTAAAACTATAAAATTCTAAACAAAATTCATTAGATCCAAAACCAACAAAATAAAGGAGCATGATAAAAGATGGATTTTCAAATAACATTAAAAACAAATAGAATTACATAGAACTATATTTAAAACAAAAACAACTTTTACAATTGTAACCCCCTCGTCCCGGTCTGGCCGAATGACCGGTCCAAGTGGGCCACACGGGGAAAACCGAGCGAAAACCAATTAAGGTTCCCCCTCGGTTAGCAACCCTATATTTTTTTTTTCTTTTCTAGATGCTTGTATTAAATCCTATATGAGGGAACACGCGGCGAACAAACACTGACACAAAACTCACAAACCTACAATTAAACAACCAATTTTTTCCATTTTAAGTAAGACGTATCGATACACCTACATGGGGTATCGATACGCCTTGACCAAAGTCAACCCTCTCCTAGACTCAGGGAAGGCCGTATCGATACACCATTTAGCATATCGATACGCACCTCTCGGTCAACATCACTTAGTCAACTAGTTTGAACCGTATCGATACACTTGACCCCGTATCGATACGCTTTGCACTCCACAACTCCCTCAGAGTTTGGACCGTATCGATACACTCCGTGTATCGATACGCTCAGCCTAATTTGGATCTTAGACAGTTGAGACCGTATCGATACACTCATGTGTATCGATACGCTCAGCCTAATTTGGATCTCAGAGAGTTGAGACCGTATCGATACACTCCTGTGTATCGATACGCTCAGCCTAATTTGGATCTCAGAGAGTTGAGGGTGTATCGATACACAGGGGTGTATCGATACGCCCTGCTTTACAATGCTCTGTTTTCAGCAAAAACATATAAGGCACACACTATAAATGCATAATTAGACCTCCCTAGACCCAACAACACACAAACAACCTTTAACAATCAAAATATCAACACTCATGGCATTCAAACACACAAGGATCATGCATCTAAAGAATTCATACAACAAGGCAACCTAAGCATTTACAACATACCATCCCCCTTAACCTTCAACAAAGTAATTCATGCTTTACAACCCAAAACATCATATATAACAAAGAGTTATAAAAACTTATACAACAACCCTTTTGCCACATTGCTAACTAGTACAAAATTACCACCGTACTTGAGTTACAAAACTTGGAAGCCCTTCTTGCCTTGATCCGAGCTAACGCCACACTAATGATCTGCATTGTTGAACATTGAGAGCGTAAGCTATAAGCTTAGTGAGGGTGCTCTAAAACGAAAGCAACAACAATGCAGGGTTCAAGCATGAAATCCCTAAACCTCATATCTAACATGCATAGGCAACATCACAAGTAGTCCTAGCTAGTCCATCAAGTGGCATAATATGGCATATTACCTCATACTAAGCACCAAGCATCAATAACAATAATCATGTTTCACCACCATATATCACCATATATGAATAAGTTAATTGGCCACTTTAAATTACCCCGATTGTGCGGATTTAAAACTCAACAACACGTTACCTCGGTGGGATTACACTCATCACCGGCCTTGCATGGACGGGATTCCACTCATCGCCACATGCCCTACGGATGGGATTCCACTCATCATCACGTAGAAATGAATAAAAGCTTCCGGTAGAATATTACATTACCGTACTCCTCCTTGGTGCCTCAACGCCACCAAGGCCACTAACGTTTTGACTCAATTTGTGTGCACACTAATCCTAATGATCGATCATTTACAACCGGTAATTATTTAGTGCCAATTATCATTTACCACATCACGTTTTCCATCAATCATAACTCATGCTCATCACATATATATACACCTCATGAATATACATGTACAAAACAACCAAGATCACAAGAGCATAGTTAATTAAGCACAATAACATATATGGATATCAATGGCTAACTAACAACTTGAATTAATTAAAAGTGGCCTACCAAGCACACTTTACACAAACACACTACACATACTCGAACCAAACTTTATGACAAGTTTAAAACCACTCACCGCCCTTCCTTTGTCAATCGAAACAATCCTCCTACGACCTCGTATTCGGCTCCAAAGCTCCTTCAACGTTTCTTCTTGCTTCTAACCAAACAAAACACACTTATTACACCACAATTCAATGCTAAAACTCAACTAACAACTCACTTCACAAACATAAGCCATATTCTTCAATTTCTCAATCCACCATCATCCAAAAACTCAATTTTCGTACTCCCCAAACACCTTGCTGAAAACTCCACTTCCAAACACCAAAATGACCTCTAACACATCCCAAATCACTCTCATATCATACCCTAACCATCAGCCCTTAGTTTTCAACATAAACTTCACCAAAAACCAAGTTTTAACACCTTAACATTTAACATATGAGTTTAATACGAATTTTCATCCAAATTTAACCAAATCGACATATAATGTGTATTTCATCATGATTAAGCTAAATCCCAACTCAAAACATTAAAACAATTTGGAAAACCACCTAAAATCCAAACTTTAACATAAAACCATAATTTTTCAAAGTCTCATGTTTTTAAATTTTAAGACCAAATATAGATAGAGAATAAGGAGGAGAGTCGGAAAACATAATTTACCTTTCAAAACGGTGTTGAAATCAAGTAGCACAAGCAATGAAATAGTGAAAAGCTTGAGAGAGTTATAGAGATGGTGGTTTCACGTTTGGAAAGAAAGAATAGAAGAGAAGAAGAAGATGATCTCTTATATTTTAAGAGTTATCTTACTTTAATTAAAAGTTTTGGGTAAAATCGCAACATAGGTCCCTCCCCTTTTATTAAAGCTCAATTACACCACAACTTAAGTTGAGTTGATTCTATTTAAATTTTATTAACTCGACTATAAACTCGGTTTACTCCTAGGCCCAAAACACGGGTGTTACAACTCTCTCCCACTTAAGAAATTTCGTCCCCGAAATTACCTGGTGGAAACAAATACGGAAACTGTTCAATCATATCCGCTTTCCTCTCCCACGTGGCCTCTTCTACACCTCTATGTCTCCACAACACTTTGACCAACTCTATGGTCTTGCCACGCAACACCTTGCTATCAGTAGCAAGTATCTCAATGGGTTCTTCAGTATAGGACAAATCTGGATTTAATTCTATCTCCTCCACAGGCATCACATGAGAAGGATCTGATCTATATCTCCTAAGCATAGACACATGAAAGACATCATGGATCTTCTCTAACTCAGAAGGTAACCTCAAACGATAAGCTACAGGCCCAATCCGCTCAACTACCTCATACGGACCAATGAACCTCGGACTCAGCTTGCCCTTTCGGCCGAATCTCATTACCTTCTTCCAAGGAGATACTTTCAGAAACACTTTCTCACCCACTGAGTACTCTATCTCTTTCCTCTTCAAATCCGCATAAGATTTCTGACGATTGGAAGCTGCTTTCAAACGGTCGCAAATCAGCTTCACCTTGTCAGTAGTCCCCTTAAGCAAATCTGGCATAGGTAACAATCTCTGACCTGTTTCAGCCCAACAGATCGGAGTCCTACATCGTCTACCATATAAAGCCTCATAAGGAGCCATCTGAATGCTAGATTGATAACTGTTGTTGTAAGCGAACTCAACCAACGGTAGGTGCTTCTCCCAAGAACCCTGGAAGTCAATCACACAACAACGAAGCATATCCTCTAGAATCTGTATTACTCGCTCTGACTGCCCATCAGACTGTGGATGATAGGAAGTGCTGAAATGCAAGCGGCTACCTAGGGCACTATGCAAACAACCTCAGAACCTCGAAGTAAACCTAGGGTCTCTGTCTGAAACAATAGACTTCGGTACTCCATGAAGTCTCACAATCTCACGGATGTACAAGTTTGCCAACTTGTCTAAGGAATCCGTAGTGTTCACTGCTAAGAAGTGAGCACATTTAGTGAATCTATCAACAATCACCCAAACTGAATTCTTCTTTGAAGGAGATAAGGGCAATCCCGATACAAAATCCATGGTGATCCTCTCCCATTTCCATTCCGGAATCTTCAAAGGCTGTAATAAACCTGAAGGAACCTGATGTTCTGCCTTCACTCTTTGACAAACCATACAACGGCTCACATACTCAGCTACATCTTTCTTCAAACCAACCCAGAAGTAATCATTCTTCAAGTCACAATACATTTTGGTACTACCCGGATGCATAGAAAAGGGACTCGAATGTGCTTCACTCAAAATCTGACGTCTCAACTCAACATCTCCTGGTACAACAATTCTATCCCTAAAGCACAACAAGCCCTCACCACTGAAACTGTAATCGGTTGGTCTTCCTTCGGCTATGTCCTGGACATGAGGAATTAAACTCTCATCTTGCATTTGCTTCTCTTTAATCAATTGTATCAAAGAAGGCTTCACTTGCAACTCGGTGATCAAACCACCATCACCAGACACACTCAATTTAGCAAACATAGCCCTCAACTCTATAGCCACTTTCCTACTCAAAGCATCAGCGACTACATTCGCTTTGCCCGGATGGTACTCGATGGTCAAATCATAATCTTTTAGCAACTCAAGCCATCTTCTTTGTCTCAAGTTTAACTCCTTCTGTGTCATCAAGTACTTCAAGCTCTTGTGATCGGTGTAAACAATACACTTCTCACCATACAAGTAATGACGCCAAATCTTCAATGCAAACACAACTGCGGCTAGCTCGATATCATGTGTAGGATAGTTCTTCTCATGAACCTTCAATTGTCTAGAAGCATAAGCAACAACCTTTCTCTCTTGCATCAGAACACATCCTAAACCTACGTAGGAAGCATCACTGTAAATTACAAACTCTTTACCTGAAACAGGTTGTACTAACACTGGGGCATTCGTCAAAGCTTCTTTTAATTTCTCAAAGGCTTTTTGTCTTGCCTCTGACCATTCAAACTTAACTCCTTTTTGCAACAGTTTAGTCAAAGGAGCAGCTACTCTAGAGAAACCATCAAGAAATCTTCTATAGTAGCCGGCTAATCCCAGGAAACTCCTAATCTCTGTCACAGACTTAGGTTGTTTCCACTCGATAATAGCCTCGATCTTCGATGGATCAACACGGATACCTTCGGCCGAAACAACATGACCAAGAAATACCACCTCTCGTATCCAGAACTCACATTTACTAAGCTTAGCATACAACTGATTGCTCAGCAATTTCTGTAAAACAACCCTCAAGTTCTCGTCATGTTCTTCTTCCGTCTTCGAGTACACAAGTATGTCATCAATGAAAACAACTACAAAACAGTCTAGATAGTCTCTAAAAATTCTGTTCATCATATCCATGAATACTGCAGGTGCATTCGTGAGCCCAAATGGCATCACAAGAAACTCATAGTGACCATATCTAGTCCTAAAAGCTGTCTTTGGCACATCACACTCTTTCACCTTTAACTGATAGTATCCAGATCTCAAATCTATCTTCGAGAACACTGAGGCACCTCTCAATTGATCAAACAAATCATCTATGCGAGGTAACGGATACTTGTTCTTCACAGTCAACTGATTCAACTGTCTATAGTCAATACACATACGCATACTACCATCTTTCTTTTTCACGAATAACACGGGAGCACCCCACGGAGAACTACTAGGCCTGATGAATCCACGGTCTAATAATTCTTGCAACTGGTTCTTCAACTCTTTCAACTCCTTTGGAGCCATACGATACGGAGCTATCGAAACTGGATTAGACCCTGAAATGGTCTCAATTACAAACTCAACATCTCTGTCAGGAGGTAAACCCGGCAACTCTTCAGGAAACACATCCGGAAAATCACACACTGTTCTGATATCTTTTGGTCTAGCTTCACTCATATCCGGATTCATAACATAAGCCAAATAAGCCCCACATCCAGAGTCCATCAGCTTGTGAGCCTCTAAAGCTGACACTACATTAGACAAGAACTTAATGTTCTCGCCTACTACTACTACCTCGTAGTCATCAGAAAGTTTCAAAGAAATTCTCTTTGTTTCAAAATCCACACTAGCCCGATGCTCAACCAACCAGTCCATACCCAAAATTATATCGAAACCATAAAAAGGAAGTTCCATCATGTCAACTAGGAACACATGACCCTGAATCTTCAGTGGACATCTTCTATATATACGTCTAACCACTACTGTCTCACCAAAAGAACTAGTGACATGCATACCTACATCTAAGATCTCAACAGGGATATCTAACTTCTGTGCATGCTCACTCAAAATGTAGGAATGCGTAGAACCCGAATCAACCAGAGAAAGCAAAGACATAGACCGTAACTCGAAATTACCTGCTATCACATCAATGTCGTTCCCGGCCTCTCTCTGAGCATAAACTCTCGCTGGTCCTCCTGCCTCTGGCTGCACTGCCACAACATGAGCAAGATTCCTCTGAGCATCCACCCTAGGTGCATCTATCCTAGGTTGGAAGTAGCCACGACCGCGCCCACGGCCTCTCTGAAAATCGTTGGCTCTAGCAGGAGCCTGTGCTGCTGCCTGTCCCACTGGATGTGGACAGTTACGCCTCATGTGGTCTCTAGCCCCACAATTCCAACAAGAATGGAAATTTCCCCAACACTCACCGGTGTGGTTCCTCCCACAAGTAGCACATGTAGGCAACTTCCCACCAGCCTTCTGGTTTTGATGGCCTTTACCGTGGTTACCGCCACCACGCCTATTATCATACTGAGGTTTGTTGTCCCGATGCCTCTTGGCATCATCTCTATCAAAATTACTGGACCTTTTATTCGAACTAGATCCACCTGACCGCCTGGTCAGACTTAAACTGTGCTCCAAGTCCTTGGCCCTCGAAACCAAGACATCAAAATCAGTGTAATCTGTAGCTAGAGTATATGTCTTGATTTCTTCATTCAATCCATAACGAAATCGGTTACAGCGTTCCACCTCAGTAGGAACAAGTTCAGGTGCATACTGGCTTAGTCTGACAAATCTAATCTCATAGTCTGTCACGGATCTAAGTCCCTGAATCAAAGCCATGAACTCCCTCTTCCTCTCGTCGATGTATCGTGGACCTAGATACTTCTTCCGGAATGTTGACTCAAAGAACTCCCAAGTGATCTCAGCGTCATCCATACTCGAAGTAACAGTGACCCACCAAGTGTAAGCATCGCCTTGTAGCAAGGACTCAACACAGCCCAACTTGCGATCACCAGTACATCCTATCTGAGCCAAGATACGGACGGTCTTTTCAAGCCATAACTCTGACCTCTCCGGAGTAGACCCCCTGAACTCTTCAGCCCCAAGACTCCGAAGTCTCTCTAATGGCAATCCGGTGCCCTCACCAGGATGATGTGCTGCCTGTCCTCCAGCTACTGCAGCCTGAAAAGCCCCGGCTATCGCCTGAACCAACGGAGCTAAGTCAATTCCTGCCGGTCCTTGGCCACCTTGGCCACCCTGACCTCCTGGTGGTCCCTCTCCTCCTGCCTCAGCCTCGCCTCCAACTCCCGGTGGAGGAGGTGGTGGTGGTGGAGGTGGTGGAGGAGCTCCAATTCTAATCACAGGCTCTCCCACTTGAGCCTCAGCTCTAACTACTGGCTCTCCTTCTGGAGCCTCTGCCCGTGGTTCCGGTCGAAACCTCCTAGGCCTCCCACGTGGTCTCATGGTACAGCTAACAAGGTATAAACTACAACAAGAAACATATAAGGATTTCGTTAGTCAAAGCAAGGGTCCAATAATGCTCAAGTACTCCTCTTTTCAAAATCTTTGTAAATTTAGTAATAGTAGCAATGGGCACACACTCTACACCAAACACATCAATTCATGCTTCAAAACATCATGCGAACAGTCAAATATCAAAGAATCCATAGCAAGACATGCATCGAACAACATAATTACTCAACATAACAAGTTTACCTCACTTACCTGCCCGAGGTCTCGATAACCTCAGGCTCTGATACCAACAAATGTAACCCTCTCGTCCCGGTCTGGCCGAATGACCGGTCCAAGTGGGCCACACGGGGAAAACCGAGCGAAAACCAATTAAGGTTCCCCCTCGGTTAGCAACCCTATATTTTTTTTTTCTTTTCTAGATGCTTGTATTAAATCCTATATGAGGGAACACGCGGCGAACAAACACTGACACAAAACTCACAAACCTACAATTAAACAACCAATTTTTTCCATTTTAAGTAAGACGTATCGATACACCTACATGGGGTATCGATACGCCTTGACCAAAGTCAACCCTCTCCTAGACTCAGGGAAGGCCGTATCGATACACCATTTAGCGTATCGATACGCACCTCTCGGTCAACATCACTTAGTCAACTAGTTTGAACCGTATCGATACACTTGACCCCGTATCGATACGCTTTGCACTCCACAACTCCCTCAGGATTCCAGAGAGTTTGGACCGTATCGATACACTCCGTGTATCGATACGCTCAGCCTAATTTGGATCTCAGACAGTTGAGACCGTATCGATACACTCCTGTGTATCGATACGCTCAGCCTAATTTGGATCTCAGAGAGTTGAGACCGTATCGATACACTCCTGTGTATCGATACGCTCAGCCTAATTTGGATCTCAGAGAGTTGAGGGTGTATCGATACGCCCTGCTTTACAATGCTCTGTTTTCAGCAAAAACATATAAGGCACACACTATAAATGCATAATTAGACCTCCCTAGACCCAACAACACACAAACAACCTTTAACAATCAAAATATCAACACTCATGGCATTCAAACACACAAGGATCATGCATCTAAAGAATTCATACAACAAGGCAACCTAAGCATTTACAACATACCATCCCCCTTAACCTTCAACAAAGTAATTCATGCTTTACAACCCAAAACATCATATATAACAAAGAGTTATAAAAACTTATACAACAACCCTTTTGCCACATTGCTAACTAGTACAAAATTACCACCGTACTTGAGTTACAAAACTTGGAAGCCCTTCTTGCCTTGCTCCGAGCTAACGCCACACTAATGATCTGCATTGTTGAACATTGAGAGCGTAAGCTATAAGCTTAGTGAGGGTGCTCTAAAACGAAAGCAACAACAATGCAGGGTTCAAGCATGAAATCCCTAAACCTCATATCTAACATGCATAGGCAACATCACAAGTAGTCCTAGCTAGTCCATCAAGTGGCATAATATGGCATATTACCTCATACTAAGCACCAAGCATCAATAACAATAATCATGTTTCACCACCATATATCACCATATATGAATAAGTTAATTGGCCACTTTAAATTACCCCGATTGTGCGGATTTAAAACTCAACAACACGTTACCTCGGTGGGATTACACTCATCACCGGCCTTGCATGGACGGGATTCCACTCATCGCCACATGCCCTACGGATGGGATTCCACTCATCATCACGTAGAAATGAATAAAAGCTTCCGGTAGAATATTACATTACCGTACTCCTCCTTGGTGCCTCAACGCCACCAAGGCCACTAACGTTTTGACTCAATTTGTGTGCACACTAATCCTAATGATCGATCATTTACAACCGGTAATTATTTAGTGCCAATTATCATTTACCACATCACGTTTTCCATCAATCATAACTCATGCTCATCACATATATATACACCTCATGAATATACATGTACAAAACAACCAAGATCACAAGAGCATAGTTAATTAAGCACAATAACATATATGGATATCAATGGCTAACTAACAACTTGAATTAATTAAAAGTGGCCTACCAAGCACACTTTACACAAACACACTACACATACTCGAACCAAACTTTATGACAAGTTTAAAACCACTCACCGCCCTTCCTTTGTCAATCGAAACAATCCTCCTACGACCTCGTATTCGGCTCCAAAGCTCCTTCAACGTTTCTTCTTGCTTCTAACCAAACAAAACACACTTATTACACCACAATTCAATGCTAAAACTCAACTAACAACTCACTTCACAAACATAAGCCATATTCTTCAATTTCTCAATCCACCATCATCCAAAAACTCAATTTTCGTACTCCCCAAACACCTTGCTGAAAACTCCACTTCCAAACACCAAAATGACCTCTAACACATCCCAAATCACTCTCATATCATACCCTAACCATCAGCCCTTAGTTTTCAACATAAACTTCACCAAAAACCAAGTTTTAACACCTTAACATTTAACATATGAGTTTAATACGAATTTTCATCCAAATTTAACCAAATCGACATATAATGTGTATTTCATCATGATTAAGCTAAATCCCAACTCAAAACATTAAAACAATTTGGAAAACCACCTAAAATCCAAACTTTAACATAAAACCATAATTTTTCAAAGTCTCATGTTTTTAAATTTTAAGACCAAATATAGATAGAGAATAAGGAGGAGAGTCGGAAAACATAATTTACCTTTCAAAACGGTGTTGAAATCAAGTAGCACAAGCAATGAAATAGTGAAAAGCTTGAGAGAGTTATAGAGATGGTGGTTTCACGTTTGGAAAGAAAGAATAGAAGAGAAGAAGAAGATGATCTCTTATATTTTAAGAGTTATCTTACTTTAATTAAAAGTTTTGGGTAAAATCGCAACATAGGTCCCTCCCCTTTTATTAAAGCTCAATTACACCACAACTTAAGTTGAGTTGATTCTATTTAAATTTTATTAACTCGACTATAAACTCGGTTTACTCCTAGGCCCAAAACACGGGTGTTACAACAATTTTTAAAAACATTATAAAATAATAAAATAAAATTACTTACCGTATAAATTTGTGCTTGAAGATGTCGTTTGTTACTATGCCGAAAAATCATAAATTTTTGGGGTGTTTCATTCAAATTTACTATTTGTTCTACTAATTTTTACTGCTAATTCCTCTCACCCTCTCTCTCTTTTTGCAAGTTTTTGGTCTCCAAATCGAATACTCTAGAGTCTAGTTCTCTCTAGGATTTTGGGCTTTACTTGTATTCTTAGTTAGATAATTTTTAGTGGAAAATGAATTTGGGTCTTAGATAGATTTTAAGCTTTAGTTTAAACCTAGTGAATGAATTTTTAGGACAAAATAATATTTATAATAAGCATTTTTAGTTAACTTTTGGACACAAAAAGAATCTAGCGTGGGCACCAAAAGAATTCAGGGCGGTCACCAAATATATTTTAAGGTATTTAACAAACTAAACTTAAATTTCAGGGTGGGCTCATGTCCACCCTCAGCCATATATAAATCCGCTACTGCGTGGTAGAATGGTTTATTGGTTAACACTACTCCAAGCACTTCCGGAGAGGAAGTAGGCAGGGTAGGATGATTTATGGATTGATGCTACTCCAAGAACTTCCGGCGAGGAAGTAGGAAGGGTAGGATAATGTATTTTGTTGACTCTACACCAAGCGATCTCAGGTAAGGAGTAGGCAGAGTAGGATGATTTTTTTTGTTACCTCTACACCAAGCGGTCTCGGGGAAGAGTAGGCAGGGTAGGATGGTTTTTTTGACTAACTCACACTAAGCGCTCCATTGAGTGGAGTAGGCATGATGAATTATTGAATGGTTATAGCTGATGTTGTGTGCATTATTGAATGATTACATTTGATGTTGTGTGGATTATTGAATGGTTATGTTTGATGTTGTGTGGATTATTGAATGGTGATAATTAATGTTGTGTTGTTTCATGTAACAAGTACTTGGTTGATCTAATATACACTTATATAAGTCTGCTCCTAACACAATGGTCCTTGATAGTTTCCTTAAGATACAATGACACTAGCGAATAACAAGAATGTCGAGAGAACAAGACAATGTTGAAAGGGAGTCTGTAAGGGTGCGGGGGATGCTGAAAGGATTTCTGAAAAGGTTGGAAGAGCTGGAGGCCGCAGTAGCAGCCTTAAAGAACTAGATGGCTCCTAGACAGATTAGAGAACTTGAGGAGGCACAACAGGAGTTGTCTGATGCTGTAGGGGGTGGATAGTTTGCAGGAGTTGGACTAGCCCACTGGTTGTCCTACACACCATCGAGGTGGCCCTTACCGCCCGAGTCGAAGGTGTGGGTGAGTCTTCTTTTTGTAACTTGATATTGTTTTTCTCCGTATTAATAAAATAAATAATTTTCTTTTTGTACGAAGAAGTAGGGGGTCGACTGTGGACTAATGTGTTGTTTGCTTATCTTTGAGCAAATCCATCAAGAGAAAAGGCTGACTTGATCAAGAAGAATCTTGCTCAAGTGTCGCACGGTTTAGTGATCGAGTGAGAGATCATACTATAATGGAATATATGAGACAAATTCAATCGATTTGTGATAATTTTGCTCTAATATCATGTATGAATACGATATGTAACAATAAATAATGTGGATTATAAAAGAATGATAACAAAATATACTTGTGTATTGAAATTAAATAAAAATCAAAGATACATTTAAAATATTAACACAACATTATATAATAATTATTCTCACACAATTTTATAAATGAGCTAATTAGTAACCAACCTTAATCAACCGATAAATATAACGAAAACATTTCCCTCCCACCAAATATTAATCTAGAGTAAAATAATTTAATTTTTAAAATGATTTTACAAAGTTAATAATTTAATTAGAAATTAATAACAAATATAATATATATATATATATTAAAATTTTACCTGAATTGTCATGTTGTCATTGTAGTGCTTATAGACATTACAACAATACGTTAAAACCGAAGCACGGCTTTGATACGTTGAATTAGGATAATTGAATATACGGATAAGCTCTGTATCTTGACAATTGCTTAATGTGTTCAGCCAATTACCCAATACCTTGTATTAACAAGACACGTGATTAGCTCTTTCTTATAAATCACATTTCTCTTAATCATCTCATCCAAATTTATAATAAAATTGGATTTTTTATAATTAGACCAACAAAACTGGTGTGCACCAAATAAAAAAAATTAGGTCCTACGAACGACCTACCAAGTGATTATAAGTAAATTTAATTGACGCTATAATTGTGCTTGTGTGTAGGTAGTTGTATATGTGTGTGTATATATATATTTAAGTATAAAATAAATATTTAAAATATAAAAATAATACAAAATAATTCCAATGAGATTTTTCAGAAAAAATTGAATTTCAGGATCAAACTGGTAATCGCTCACTCCCATAACGTAGTTGTGGTTGCCGAAAGGTGAAGAGATGCTTTGTATCATAACTTTATCTAGTTTATCAATAACATTTTGAGACATGATAAAACCTAATTTAGGTAAAATCTTCACTCGACCATATTTGTCAATCCATAAGCAATTACTGGACGAATTCATATAAATGTTGGTGTAATTATCATTGGAAGGTCAAATTACGCCAAATTCAAACCACAACCCTAAATATTTCTTTTAATTTATCTTTAATGTGGTTGAACCAATCGGCTCTCATTGCAGTTGGAGAAAGATTTTGATCACGTATGAAATTTCTTTCACCTATCTTCTTTTAATAAATGATAGCATCATATCAGCTCTATTTATGGGAATCAGCCATTTATTATTATGGTGATTTAGAGGGAACGATAGCACATCATAGTGTCCTCATTGTCAGCATCTGGTAAACCACTAAAATACAACATAAGTTACACATTTCCTTTTTAAGGACGCAATAAAAAAATTTAAATTCTCTATTTTTTAGTACAAAATATGTTTTATTATGGTGATTTAGAGGGAACCATAGCCATTTATTATTATAATGTTGTTTAGTACAAAAATATGTTTTATAATTGATTTACAAGTTTATAAGTTTAGTAGAAAATATGCTCTGGAATTAATTTAAAAGTTTAATATAAAATATGCATATTTCCTAGCATTACACTTGTTATCTTAATACCACAAATAGCAAGAGATAATTGTACTTATATCTCTATCGCGAACGTAAGTTATTTCTTCTCTATTCTTATTTATCTTTGTTGCAAGTAAAAAAATATATAATATTTTCAAGTTAATAAAATGATCGATTTAATAGTATAATTGTTGAGTGGATCGAATGATCGATATAAACCAAGAGGGGTGAATTGGGTTTTTAAAGTTTTTGGAAGTGGAATTGACAAATAAAAATGATAGACAAGGAATTTTAGAGTGGTTCAAGTTCCAATCGAACTCTACATCCACTACCTTAGCTTCACTAAGGATTTTCAACAATTCCACTAATTGATCTTCCCCTTTTCTAGGCTAAGGAGGTAACCGTTACAATTTCGGTCAAATTTTCTACCCAAAATTTGACCCAATCCTCACACAATAGAAACAAAGAAGTTGTTGGCTAAAACAAGTATCTCTCAATACACAATGTAGCCCAATTAAAAGCACTCAACCCAATTGAAATGATAAGAATGAAAAATACAATTGGGGTTACAAGACAATAATGGGATTTAGGCACAAATGCTTGGATTTGATGTTTGGATGTTTGTTTTTGGATCAATAGTTGTTGCTGAAGCTTTTAAAGGTCCCTTTTATACATTCTCATTGAATTCTAGCCGTTGTGGTTGTTGCATTCATCAATAGAGCCGTTGGGATGTTATCTTCCATCCATAAATGCAGTCTGCAACGAACCGTTTCGAAACGCCCGACCCTGTTTCGAAATAGACCAAAATAGAAAGAGTCGTTGGGGTGCATTAAAGAGCCCGTATCGAAACGGTTAAGTTTGTTTCGATACGCTAAGAGTCGTTTCGAAACTCGTTTAGAAACATTTTAGCTATTGTCAAGGCATATACCGAAACGGCTTGAAATCGTTTCGATACACCTTAACGACTTGTGTAAAATCAGTTAAAATTTTCAACGGTCATATTTTTTAAATCTGACTTGAATACCGTTTCGAAACGTTGGATGTCGTTTCGATACGGTGTCTCGATGTTCTTAAGCCGTTTCGAAATTCGTTTCGAAACAAGGGTTCACAGTATCAAAACCGTTTCGATACCCGTTTCGAAACATGAGTTCACAGTTTCAAAAGTATTTCGAAATACCTTAGGCTGTTCCGAAACAGTGACTCGAAAAACACTGTTTTGGCTTCAAGAACACTTAGAAAAATTTTGACAATATAAGTTTTTAACTTAGGCATTTTCCTTTAAACATATAGAGAGGTTTGAGGACTTAAAAATTCGTTTTCTCATTTTCAATTCAGTCCTTAAATTCTTTAGTTATATCAAAATCAATTTATCGGTTTCACAATCTCCCCCTTTTTGATATAACAAAACCAAAGTTAGAATTTTTAAGAGTTTTGAAAATTTTGAATACATTCTAACTCCCCTCAATTTAAGATGGGTTTTAAAGTTTTAAAAGGATTTAAATTCAAGTTGTAAAACTTAAAAACACTTAAAACACTTATTTTGGCTCTTAGATTACTTCTCCCCCTTTTTGTTAGATCAAAAATAATAAACAAGGCTCAAAGAGAAGAGATAAGGTTAAAAGCAATAATTAATAAGCAATAAGCAACATAATATTAATTCATAGAATTCAAATATCCAAAACATAAATCTTAAACAATAAGTTCAAAGCTTAATCCCAAACAAAATAAGCAAAGCATAGGTTCATAAAATATAAAGGAAATAAAGATGCAATCTTAGTCCTAATATGAATAGCTAATATGAGACGACATGAGAATCCTAAGCCTCGTCGTCGTCACCATCATCATCCATGGAATCATCATCGTCCTTAGCTTGAGAGCGACGAAAATCCATCCATTTACCATAAAAGGTGGAGAAGGACATGTCCATAGATTGATGTTGGTTCTCAAGGGATGTGAGTCGATTCTCCATGGATTGCAATTGAGTATTTAAAGTACCAAAGTTCGCCTCCATTGTGTTGAACCGCTCGGTAAGAAAAACCATGAGAGCTTCATTATTAGCAACCGGGGCTTGTGGTTGAGGTTCAACTTGAGGTGGAGGTGCTTCCCTATCAACACGTTCCCATTGGCCATTGTTGATGTAAGGAAATTTGGACTTGCGGAGAGAAGATTCACCAAGTTTTTGCTTGTGGGGTTCCGGAGAGTCATAGGTGCAATCAAGGTTAAGCTCGCCAAAGATATGACTTAAAACAGTCCCAAAAGTGAAGGACTTGAGCGCATCGGTTTCACGGAGCTTGACATTATTCACCATTTCGGCGAACATGATCTTGACAAGATTTAGGCGCTCTCCACGACGAAAACTTTCAAGCAAAAAATAATCTACTTGACGAACGTGAGAGAATTTACCTCCGGAGGGGCGAATAAACCACGAGATCATCAAGTGGAGGAACCTATCGTAAGCATCCAAGGCAAGCACTGAACCGGTGTGAGAACCAAAATGAGTCTCATTCGTGATTCCTTCATTCTTAAGACCAAAGGTCGTCTCTAAGTAAGGTATGTCAATGACAATCCTCTTTCCCAAGATAAGAGACTCAATGCCAACAACTTCGGAATTGTCTTCACTATTAATAAGTTGGGCATTAGAGTAGAAGATAAGAACCATGTGCTTGTAGCAAATATCCGGGATACTCAAGAAACCAAAGAAGCTCCATTCTTGTAAACGGTGGAGATAACGGAAGAGAAAGCACTCGGAGTCAAGAAACGACATGTCAACAACACGCTCACGACGAATGGCAAGCTCTTTGACGTAAGTGAAATGATCCCTTAGCTCTTGAGTCCGAAGACTTTTGAGAAACAGCTGAGTGAGATTGGGACGAATACCGGAATCACTTGCTTGACCCGTCTTACTCTTTTTGTTAACGTTCTCCATTGAAAAATCCTAAAAACCATAAAGCAAGCAATTTGTAACTAAAATTGAGGTGTATGCATGAAAGTTCTTAATTCAATCCAATGGTAAATCCCACTTAGGTTTAAAAACAAAATTTAAGAGCATATAAAAAATTTGAAGAGAAAACACTTAAAAACAGTAAAAAATACGAATAAAAAAACATATATTCGAATAAAAAATTTTAAGATTTGAAATTTTTTTCACAAGATTTGAAAAACCCAAGTATCAAAACACAAACTATACAAAATTAAAATTTTCTAACATAGGATTCGAATACAAATTTAAGGAAAAAGAAAAGGATGAAAATATACCTTAAATTGGGATTTTGGATGAATAGATGGAAATCCTTGCACAAAATTATTGATGCTTGCTTAGACTTGTGTTTAAGAGTAAAAGCCCTCAAGATTTGTTGAAAAACAATGAGGTTTAGAGGGTTTTTATAGGGAAAATCGATTTAGGGTTTTTAGGGTTTGAGGGGATTTTAATTAAAGTGAAACTTTAACATTAAAAGCCCCTTTAAAGCAGTACGCTAACCCGTTTCAGAACAGGTTTCGACCGTTCCGAAACGTGGGCACCGAAGGTTGACTGACTTTTCAACTCCAACTGACAGTTTCGATACGACTTTAACCGTATCGAATCCCACGTTGACCCGTATCGAAACGCATTTCGATACACCCCTTGGCAGTAGCTAAAACATTTCGAAACCCTTGGAAGGCGTTTCGAAACACCCTTCTCTTAGATGGATTTTTAAGGCACCCGTATCGAAACAGTTGGACCCGTTTCGATACACCTGGGCCTGGAAGTGCAGATGAGGCTCTAAAAGTGCAGAAAAATGGATTTTATAAGTCCTAATTTGCATGAATGACATGAATGAGCAGGAATAATATGTGCAAACATAAAATACTCCCCCTAGCTATAAGCATGGATATTTTTCAAGAGCTATAACACACAAACATGCAATTTCACAAGATCAAGCAATTTTAAGCACAAAAGAGGTCCTAAAAGGTCAAGATAGGCTAGTTAGACCTAACTCTCTCCTAAGAGACCAAAATTGCTCTTTATCTAAAGGTTTTGTAAAGATGTCCGCTAATTAATTTAAGGTGTCTGTAGAACTAGTGTTTTGATATAATAATTGAAAAATGTTTTTGACTAATTTGAAAAGAATTTAAAACTTGGTTTTAAGTCCAAACAACTTGAATTTATTTCTGAGGGATTTTAAGAGGTTTTTGGCAAAACTTTTCATGCTTTTATATAGCCAAACTTAAGTTTTCAAGCTACCAGTATCGATACGGTTGTACCCGTACCGATACATTTTTGCCCCAGTTTGGTCACTGCCAAAACCCGTATCGAAACAGGCTTGGCCGTTTCGATATGGATCGGGATCGTTTCGATACGCCTAGTAAGCGTACCGATCCCCTTTTTCAACCACCCCAACGGCTATTTCCCAACGGTCATTTAAAAGTGAAACCGTACCGATACGCCTTCAAGCGTATCGATATGCCTAGGCTAGCAAGAGCCCAACGGCTAGTTTCTGATGAAGGTCGTACCGATATGGAGCCAAGCGTATCGATACGGAAGGCTGTAGAATAGCATTTATGAAGGGAAATAAAGTCCTCAACGGCTCCAAATCATCCCCAACGGCTAGTAACGGCTATAAACTCATCAAGGAGTATAAAATGGACCTCCAAGCATCAAGTAAAGGAAAATGCTCATATTGTCAAACATCAAATGATCAAGAATTGTCTTGGAGCTTAAATTGTCATTTATTGTATAGACAAACACTAGTGAGCCAAAATTATCAAATTTGCTCAAGTGTTTTAGGTTTTGGGTGAGTGCTTAATTGTGCAAACAAACACCTATTAGAGGGTTTTAAGTTTGCTTTCTTTGTCTCTTTGTAAGAGAGGGTTTCAATCAAGGTTTTGGGTAGAAAGCTTGATTGTGTATAAGGGTTACCTCCTAAGCCTAGAAAAGGGGAAGAACAATTAGTGGAATTGTTTGGAAATCCTTAGTGAGGAACTAAGGTAGTGGATGTAAACCTTGGTTAGAAGGTTGAACCACTATAAATCATTGTGTCTATTTACATTCTAGCTTCCACAACCCTTCCACCCAAAAATCCACCTCTCCACCACTTGGTGAGCAAGATTGGTTGATCGAATCGAGCTCCACACAACTCAACAGTGTCAACATACTCTATAACAACATCTTCTTTAAGGACATGATCTCTAATGAAATGATGCCTTATTTCTATATGTTTGGTTTTAGAGTGTTGGATGGGATTTTTTGTTAAACATATGGCACTAGTGTTATCACACTTAAGGGGTATGGTTTCAACTTTAATACCATAATCTAAGAGCTGTTGCTTCATCCAAAGGACTTGAGCACAACAACTCCCTAAGGATATGTACTCGGCTTTGGTGGTAGATAAGGCTACACTATTTTGTTTCTTAGAGAACCTAGATATGAGCATACTACCTAAGAATTGACAAGTTCCCAAAGTACTTTCTCTATCGATTTTACATCCCCCGTAATATGCATCCGAATAAGCATGAAGGTTGAAGGTGGAGTCTCTAGGGTACCAAAGACCTAAACAAGGAGTATCTCTAAGACACCTAAAGATTCTCTTAACGGCTATAAGGTGAGACTCTCTAGGACTAGCTTGAAACCTAGCACACAAGCAAACACTAAACAAAATATTTGGTCTACTTGCGGTAAGGTAAAGCAATGGTCCAATCATAGAACGGTAAAGCTTAGAGTCAACACACTTACCTCCTTCATCTTTGTCAAGCTTAGTAGATGAGCTCATAGGTGTGGCTTGAGGCTTTGCATTCTCCAAGCCAAACTTCTTGAGCATATCCTTGATGTACTTTGCTTGATTGATGAAGGTGTCATCCTTCCTTTGCTTGATTTGGAGTCCCAAAAAGAATGAGAGCTCCCCCATCATGCTCATCTCGAATTCACCTTGTATTAACTTAGCAAACTCTTTGCAATGACATTCATTAGTAGAACCAAAAATAATATCATCAACATAAATTTGTACTACTAAGATGTCATTTTTATACCTTTTTATGAAAAGTATAGTGTCCACCTTACCTTTTTCAAAACCTTTTTCAATTAAAAAGTTTGAAAGTCTTTCATACCAAGCTCTAGGAGCTTGTTTTAAACCATAAAGAGCTTTAGTAAGTTTGAAAACATGATTTGGAAATTTTGAGTCTTCAAAACCTGGTGGTTGTTCCACATACACTTCCTCATTTATAAAATCATTTAAAAATGCGCTTTTAACATCCATTTGAAAAAGCTTGAAATCATGATAACATGCATATGCAAGAAATATCCTAATGGCTTCCATTCTAGCTACGGGTGCATAGGTTTCATCAAAATCTATTCCCTCTTCTTGAGTGTAACCTTGTGCTACTAGTCTAGCTTTGTTTCTCACAATGTTACCACTCTCATCTAGTTTGTTCCTAAAGACCCATTTAGTTCCTATAGTAGATTGATTACTAGGTCTATCAACTAATGTCCAAACATTACTTCTCTCAAATTGATTTAACTCTTCTTGCATAGCCATAATCCAAAAATCATCTTTCAATGCTTCTTTTATATTCTTAGGCTCTATGCATGAGATAAATGCAACATGGTTCATAAGTTTAAGAGAAGATCTAGTGGTTACCCCCTTGGATGGATCACCCAAGATTTCACCATCTTTGACATAGTTGAACTCCCTTGGGTAGCTCACTTCCTTTTCCTCAAGAGCCAAGTCCTTCAAGGCTTCAAGAGGTGGATCTTGTGTGTCCTCTTCTTTTGTTGGAATCTCATCCTCCTTTGAAGTTTGTCCTCCATCAAAGGCATTTATGATTCCTACATCATCATCATCACAAGAATCCTTCCTTGGAAGGAGGTTATCATCGAATACAACATGTATAGATTCTTCTACTACTAAAGTTCTCTTGTTAAATACACGAGGCTTTAGAATTTAAAGAATATCCTATGAAAATAGCTTCATCACTTTTTGCATCAAATTTACATAAGTTGTCTTTTCCATTATTTAAAACTAAACACTTGCAACCAAATGGATGAAAATAGCTAATGTTAGGCTTTTTAGATTTTAAAATCTCATATGGTGTTTTCTTTAAAATTGGCCTAATCATTACTCGGTTTACAATGTAGCAAGCGGTGTTTGTGGCTTCCGCCCAAAAATATTTAGGTAAATTGTTTTCACAAAGCATGGTTCTAGCTATTTCTTGTAAAGTTCTATTTTTCCTCTCAACTACCCCATTTTGTTGAGGAGTTCGAGGAGCCGAAAAATTGTGGCTAATACCATTTTCATTTAAAAATTCTTTAAACCCTAGATTTTGAAATTCGGTTCCATGATCACTTCTAATATGGGAAATTCTAAGTTCAAGATCATTTGGGTTAATTTTGAAAATGTGATGAATTTTTCTAAAGCCTCCTTTTTAGTACTTAAAAATAGAACCCAAGTAAATCTAGAAAAATCATCAACAAGAACAAATGCATAAGATTTACCACCCAAGCTCATAGTCCTAATTGGCCCAAATAAATCCATATGGATAAGTTGTAAACACCTACTTGTAGAAACATCATTAATGGATTTAAAGGATGACTTATGTTGTTTACCCTTAGAGCATGCATCACAAATTTTATCGTTTGAGAACTTAATCTTGGGTAAACCTCTAACTAGATCAAGGGAAACTAATTTTTGTAAAACACTAATGCTAGCATGTCCTAGTTTTCTATGCCATAGCCATGTATCATTTTCATTTTGAGCTACTAAACATGCATGAGATGTATGTATGTCATCTAAATGCACCATGTAAATGTTACCTATGCGATGACCTATGAGCATAATATTATTAGATTTAATGTAAACAATTTTGCACCCATTTTTATCAAATAACACATTAAATCCTTTATCACATGATTGGCTTATGCTCAACAAATTATGTTTAAGACCATCGACATACAAGACATTTTCAATAAAAATGGTAGAGTGATTACCTATGGAGCCAATACCTTTAATGTGGCCTTTGGAGTTGTCACCAAATGTCACCACTCCTCCACTTTTTGGCTTTAAATCCATGAATCTACTCTTGTCTTCGGTCATATGCCTCGAGCATCCACTATCAAGGTACCATGAGTTTTGACTTTGTGCTTTGGCCTTGTAGCAATGCTCCCCCTACAAACAAAGATATTAAACTTTTGTTTTTAGTACCCAAATCATTTTGGGTCCACGAGTGTTAGCTCCCAATAGCTTTGTTCCCTTAGGAATCCAAGGTGACATAGCAACAATATTATTAGATTTTACAAGTTCCTTAGGAACCCATACACTTCTAATCTTTTTTGTTCTATTATGTCTAGGGAAGCTACTTTGTTTGTAGTTATTAGTCTTTCTCCTAGGTTGGTTTGTTTTAGAAGATTCACCTTTTTCATGCTTCACACTACCAACATATTTAAAATACTCTTTGAGCTTGTTAAGCTCACCTAACACCTTTTGGTGTTCACTATTGCATTGAGAAAGAAGATTATTTAGGTCTACATTTTCATCTTGGAAAAACTTAAGTTCATCTTTCAAACCTAAAATCTTTTTCTCAAATTTTAAGTTAGCTTGAGAAAGTGGGTCATTTTTATCATTTAATTCCGAAATAATTTTCTTATTCCTAATGACCGACTCCTTTTATTTCTCAACTAACTCATCATAAACCTCTTGCAACTCATCATATGCATCATTTAATTCATCAAATGTAAAATCAAAAGATGATGAGTTAGAGGTTACCATGGAGGAATCCTCCTCAAGTGCCATGAGGCAAAGGTTGGCCACTTCTTGTTCGTCATCCTCGGATGACTCCTCATCACTCCAAGTAGCAAGCTTGGCTTTGAGCTTCTTCTTCTTCTCAAAGCCCTTCTTCTTGAGTTGAGGGCATTCCGAACGAATGTGACCGGGCTTATTGCACTCGAAGCAAATGATTTGATCCCTCACTTCTTCTTTGTTTTTACCTTTGAAGTCCATCTTTCTTTGAATTTTCCTTTATCGGTTGGACCTCGTGAAGCGTGAGAATCTTTTGGCTATCATAGCCAATTCTTCTAACTCATCCGCCTCACTAGAGGTGCTCTTCTCAAGTAATGAAGCTTTGAGAGCACTCCCATTTTCTTCTTCTTTTCCACCTCTAGCTTCTCCACTCTTTTCTCTTTCTTCTTCTTTTCTTCTTCCCTTCCTTGCTTCATAATCTCATGAGTAAGGAGAGAACCCACTAGCTCATCAAGTTTTAAGGTCTTCAAGTTTTTGGCCTCGATGATGGCGGTTCTCTTCCCATCCCAAGATTCGGGAAGTGGGTAGAGTAGCTTCCGGACAAGGTTGTCTTCTGGAATAGTCTCTCCAAAGCCTTTAAGCCCGTTGACGATGGTTGAGAAGCGATCAAACATCTTTGACACTGTTTCTTCGGGCTCCATTTTGAAATTCTCATAACTAAGATTGAGAATTCCAATATTGGTCTGCTTCACATCATTGGTTCCTTCATATGTGGTCTCTAGTGTATCCCACACTTCCTTGGCACTCTCAATGGAGGAGATTTTGGAGTAGATGTCGGGACCGAAAGAACAAAAGAGCATGTGAAGAGCTTTGTCATTTATTTGGATCTTCTTCCTCTCTTCTTCACTCATCTCCATCTTTTTTTCTTTGAAACCATATTTCCTTCATTATCTTGCTTCAATGGAATGTAGGGACCATCTTCAATGACATCCCAAACCAAGTAATCGTTGGACTTGATGAAGAGGCGCATCCAATTCTTCCAAAACGGATAGTTGTCACCATTGAAGAAATGTGGTTTTGTAGTAGATTGAGACTCGTACATGCTAGATCCGGAGGTAGATGCCATATCTTGATCTTTGGATGATCACACTCTTCCTAGGAACTCCTCTTGTGGTTGTTAATCCTTCAAAGAGGTAGGCTCTGATACCAATTGTTGAGTGGATCGAATGATCGATATAAACCAAGAGGGGGGTGAATTGGGTTTTTAAAGTTTTTGGAAGTGGAATTGAAAAATAAAAATGGTAGACAAGGAATTTTAGAGTGGTTCAAGTTCCAATCGAACTCTACATCCACTACCTTAGCTTCACTAAGGATTTTCAACAATTCCACTAATTGTTCTTCCCCTTTTCTAGGCTAAGGAGGTAACCGTTACAATTTCGGTCAAATTTTCTACCCAAAATTTGACCCAATCCTCACACAATAGAAACAAAGAAGTTGTTGGCTAAAACAAGTAACTCTCAATACACAATGTAGCCCAATTACAAGCACTCAATCCAATTGAAATGATAAGAATGAAAAATACAATTGGGGTTACAAGACAATAATGGGATTTAGGCAAAAATGCTTGGATTTGATGTTTGGATGTTTGCTTTTGGATCAATAGTTGTTGCTGAAGCTTTTAGAGGTCCCTTTTATACCTTCTCATTGAATTCTAGCCGTTGTGGTTGTTGCATTCATCAATAGAGCCGTTGGGATGTTATCTTCCCTCCATAAATACAGTCTGCAACCAACCGTTTCGAAACGCCCGACCCTGTTTCAAAACAGACCAAAATAGAAAGAGTCGTTGGGGTGCATTAAAGAGCTCGTATCGAAACGGTTAAGCTTGTTTCGATACGCTAAGAGCCGTTTCGATACGCTAAGATCCGTTTCGAAACTCATTTCGAAACATTTTAGCTACTGTCAAGGCCTGTACCGAAACGGCTTGAAATTGTTTCGATACGCCTTAACGACTTGTGTAAAATCAATAAAAAACTTTCAACGGTCATATTTTTTAAATCTGACTTGAATACCGTTTCAAAACGTTGGATGTCGTTTCGATATAATGTCTCGATGTTCTTAAGCCGTTTCGAAACTCGTTTCGAAACAAGGGTTCACAGTATCAAAACCGTTTCGATACCCGTTCCGAAACATGAGTTCACAGTTTCAAAAGTGTTTCGAAATGGATTAGGCCGTTCCAAAACGGTGACTCGAAAAAAACTGTTTTGGCTTCAAGAACACTTAGAAAAATTTTGACAATATAAGTTTGTAACTTAGGCATTTTCCTTTAAACATATAGAGAGGTTTGATGACTTAAAAATTCGTTTTCTCATTTTCAATTCAGTCCTTAAATTCTTTAGTTATATCAAAATCAATTTATCGGTTTCACAATAATATAATTAACAAATATTACAAAGCAAAATTATCACAGATTAATTGAATCTGTCCCAAATATTTTTACATGGTATCAAAGTATGATAGCATATCAAGGCATGTCTTTTAGTTTTACCTTATTTAGTTGTGTGTCAAGCTGCATTGAATATTTGAAAAATATTATAACAAAATTTATATTTTTTTCTACAACCAAGATCATGCATTTTATAGTATTTTTTGAAGAGTTTAAAGAAAACATATTAGACTATGAATGAATATATGTGATATATTTATTAAATTTATGACAACTTTGCTCTGATACCATGTAGGAATACGATATGTAACAATAAATATTGTTGATCTTATAAGGGGATAATAAAAAATACTTATTTATTAAAATTCAATAAAACTCAAAAATACATTTACAATATTAACACAATTATATATAATAATTATTATCACTAAATTGTATAAATGAGTTAATTAGTAACCAACCTTAACTAATCGATATATATAATGAAAACATTTTCCCTTCATCCAAATATTAATCTGGATTAAAATAATTTAAAATTTAATATGGTTCTACAATGCTAATCAAAATGGTTTAGTAAATGCTTGATGTATTTAAAAGACGAATTTAGTATTTCAATATTAAATAATGGTGTAAGGATTAAATTGAATGGAATCATTTTTTTTTTGAATTGAGAGGAGATTTCCATGCGCCTCGTTAAAAAACCTCCGTAAAGGAGAAAAAAGAGTGCCCATGGAAACCGTTAAACACTAAAAGAAACTAACCCAACAAACATCACACACCCGCCATACAATCCGTATTAAGACTATCATGGATATCCAAGGGAGGTTCAAGAAACCTGTAATAGTCCATCGGGAGATCCTTAGCCATCTTCGCAAGCTTATCTGCAACCAAATTCGCGTCACGCCTCACCCACGTTAATCGAACATCCCAAGTTCTCAACACCATTTCCGCAAGATGCACCCGAAGATTAGACGAGAAAAGTAATGGGTCACCCATCGCCAAACCGCCATACACATCTTTATTATCTGTCTCAATAATGACTCTAGTGAATTCGAAAGCCTAGGCCGTCGAAAGACCTTCATACACCACCCACAATTCAGCCTCAAATGTGGAACAAATCCCAATTTTCTTCGAAAAACCAAACTGCCACTGCCCAGAATCATCGCGTCCAAGGCCATCACAAGAAGCGAAACCGGACGTCGTGTTCCTAGCCCCGTCGATATTCAGCTTAATCCAGCCCGTTGGGGGCTTAATCCAACGCGCAATAGGGCGTGGTGCAGGAGTTACGGCCAAACCTTGCTCCTCCCTTGCATTCGCCTGCAGCACGTCCCTGCATAGACATCGAGCATGCTGCAACAAGCTCTCCTGACAACCATTCGACGGATCGAAAATAGATGTGTTCTGTCGTCCCCAAGCCAACCAGACCAGTGAGCCAAACATCAAGTCCCAATCAGCCGTAATCCGAGGAAATAGCTTCGCATCCGATAGATTCTCAAAAACCCACTGCTTGATAGTTGAACCAAAAAACGCAGGGATCATATCAGCTCTGATTACTTGCAACCAAACTGCCTTTACCGCCATGCAATCCCGTAGAATATGGGAGATATCTTCAACAACGGTTCCACACAATGTACAACTAGAGTCATCTGTAAGGTGACGGCGTACACGCTCCACATTTGTCATCACGCGGCCATGACAAACCTGCCAATGAAACATCCTCACCCTTGGTAAGCCACGATACTTCGCTAAAATCTCCCACACTGGTTCCACACTCCCAGCACTCGAACCCATGCGCACACGATACATAGACTTCACTGAGAAACGCCTAGTGGCCTCCAACGACCACCCAGGGTAGTCGAAAACTCCCACAGTAGCAGGCGGCTTTACTACTGCGATACCCTGGACGGCATTAGCCGGAAGCAGCTCAACGAAATCACCCCACTTCCACTGTGCGCTGCTGTCAACCATCTCCCGAATAGGCGTGTTACGGTTAGCACTATTATTACCAGCAGAAATAAAACGACGAAGAGGCCAAAATGTATCAACCCACACATCATCACAGAAGTCTATCTGTTGACCATCGCCAATGTTCCACACAATGTTCTGACGAAGATCAGTCCATACTAATCTAATGCCTTTCCAAAGACTCGAGCCTCGCGTGTTTGGCAAAGTAACCAGTGCCACGTCCTGCATGCCATATTTGACTCTCATCACTTTAACCCAAAGTCTGTTCGGCTCCGAAATCATGATAAACCCCAATTTCAATAAGAACGCCTCGTTTTGGTACTCCATCTGTTTAAAACCCAGCCCACCACTTGCAACTGGAGAACAAACAACATCCCAGCTAACGACATGAACACCTCTAGTGTCGCTACTATGGCCCCAAATGAAATTTCGAATTAAACGCTTAATCTCATCACAAACATACTTAGGAAACCTAGCTGATTGCATAGTATACGTAGGAATGGATGCAAGAACAGACTTAGCCATAACAATTTTCCCAGCAAAGGAAAGCAACTGAATCTTCCACCCTGCAAATCTATCAGCCACTTTTTGAATTAAATAACGATAAGTTGCGTTGGTAATTCTTCCATGAATAAGAGGAACTCCCAAATACCTTCCAAGATTCGATACACACTTGAAACCAAAAGAACCACTGATATCCTCCTGAAGAGCAGTATGAACATTATGGGAGAAAAAAATGTTAGTTTTCGAGATACTAACTTTGTGTCAGGGCACTCACAGAACTCCCTAAGCACCCGACTAATAACATCGAACTGATCCAAAGATGCCTCCGCAAATAAAACCAAGTCATCCGCAAAGAAAAGATGGGAGATCAACAGACCCTTCCTCCTAAATTGGAAAGCTCTCCAATGTCCTTGATCCACTTCACGCTGAATAGCATGAGCTAATCTCTCCATACATAGAACAAAAATATAAGGCGACATGGGATCTCCCTGCCGAATCCCTCTAGTAGGTTTAAAACTCGTAGACGTACTTCTATTCTACATAATTTGCGTCGACACCAAGGAGACACAACTCATAATAAGAGACCGCAATTTTGAGGAATATCAAGCTCAGAGAGAGTGTCATCAATAAAAGACCACTCTAACCGGTCGTATGCCTTCTCAAGATCCACCTTGATCGCAAACCACCCTTTCTTTCCTTTTTTTACCTCGCATCGAATGAATAATCTCTTATGCGATAACAATATTGTCAGTGATCGAGCGGCCAAGGACAAAACTAGTCTGGTTTTCTGATATCCACCCAGGCAAGTAAGGCTTAAACATGTTAACCACAACCTTGCTAAGAGTTTTATAAACCACGGTGCATAAACTGATAGGCCGAAACTGAACAATCGGTTCCGAAGGCTCCACCTTCGGGATAAACACAAGGAGAGTTTTATTTAGGTCCAGATTAACCGATCCAGTGCTGAACATATGCTGAATAGTACTACAGACAACATTGCCCACAACATCCCAATGTCGTTGGTAAAATAATGCATGGAAGCCATCCACTCCTGGAGCTTTCGACGGTTGCATCTGGAAGAGAGCATGATGTATCTCATCCCGAGAAACAGACATCTCCAACGCCACCTTGTCCCGCTGAGCGAGGCCACGGAAAAACCCACGACAGTTAAAAGAGTAACCATTAGCACCCTCAGACGAGAATAAATTAGTAAAAAATTCCAAAGCTAGCCGCTTCAACACCTCTGAATCCGATACCCAAGTACCATGGTCAACTTTAAGGTACATAATAGTGTTACGCTTCCTCCTTCCATTCGTAATCGCATGATAGTATTGAGCTTTCTGACGCCAAATACTCTCTTCCATGGCAAGGATATCATCCAACTCGAGCTTAAGGGATTTCTCAAGCTCACAAAGATACTTCGAGTGTCTATGTCCCAAGGCTCTATCAATACCCCGAAGACGAGCAATAATGTGTTTCTTCTTTCTCCCCAATGAACCAAAATATTGAGCATTCCACTAGGATAAGTCATGCTTCAGCCTCACAATATTCTCCTCATACGACAAGGAATTTACCCACGAGTAAAATAGGGCGGTGATCGGAACCAACTCTGTCAAGATGTCGAACCAAAGTACTTGGATAGCAATCATCCACTTCGGATTCACAAGAAAGCGATCAAGACATTCATACAAATCCCCGCGAGCCCAGGTAAAACGAGGCCCTTTGAACTTAATATCCTGTAGCGACGACAAAATTCTGAAAATCCCTACTCACACAGTGTCGACGTCCCTGGCCACCGCGACGATCATCCAAATGTAAAATAGCATTAAAGTCCCCACCGAGAAGCCATGGATGATCAGACCCAGGGTTAAGCGCATCAAGCTGATTCCAAAGATACCTCATATACTGCACATGGAGACTAGCATACACAACAGTAAAAAAAACAGGGCACGACAGAACCGCCCCATGAAGGTTAACATGAATAAACTGGTTAGATACAGCAAGAACTTGAACCCTCATCTCACCATTCCAAAGTAACCAGATACCACCACTAAAGCCCTGCGCCTCAACCCAAAAAGAAGATTGAAAACCCGAACGACTAATAATGCGATCAACTCGCACTCCACTAATCCGAGTTTCCATCAAAGCAATAATCGAAGGTCTTGAAGAAACATTAATCCTAAATAAATGGTCACGGAAGGTGGAGCTTGCTGCTCCTTGAATATTCCATATCAAAATGTTAAACATTATAGCAAATTAACGAGATGAAATAACGAACCTAGTCCACCACCATGATGTTGGTAGAGCCGGGTCTAACCTCCCCCTCAACCACCTGAACCACGTCCCGATTGGCGGTAACACCCTGCAGAGTGTGATCCTCAGATTGCACTTTTGCTCGCCCATCCACCTTTGTAGGGCTTAGACGAGGCATTGCTGGTTGAAGCTCATCCAGTCGTGCGGACGCCGACCGCACCCAGTTCGAAAGCAAGGGCATGGTAGGTAGGCGCTCAGACTTCTTCTTTCCGCGTGATTGTGGCTTAACCAAGCCTTTACTACTTTTCTGCACCCCTTGCACTCTCACCTTGCTACCACTTTTCTGTGATACATGCACCTTGCGACCATCATTTAGAATGGAAACCGCGGCATGACTAGGCCCCGCGTCACTAGCCTTGTGCTCAACCAACGTCGGCACACTCCCTGGTACTGTCGGAGATACACTCCAAGACGACGGTTCCATCTGCATGTTCTCAGTCGGCAAACCCTGACGATCCACCACACCCTCGAATGGCCGATTCAAATTTCCACCCCTACTATCATCGCTCAGGCCTACTTGTCGACTCAAAAAACCTCCCCTATTACCTTCATCTAACATCACTTGCTTACCCTTTTTCGACCTTAAGCTGTCAGTAGGGATAGCATCTCCACTCCCACTCCCATGCTCATGCGTAACCTCTTGGTTATCCAAGTCCCGAAGGATGTGGTACCGCGACAGCACAACATTATTACCAATCCCCTTGGTTAAATTTCCATTCTCACACGACTTCCGCGGCCTCCGCTTTCTACTCTCTGCCACCATCCAAGGTTCATAAAAATCCGCACGTTCAATACCTTGATCAGTAGGCTTGGAATTATCAGACGGTTCCTCCGTCTCTTCTGCAATTTTCCTAGCACAAAAATCAATAGTGTGCCCATAGACACCACAGTGATAAAAAAATATGTTGCAAGCCCTCATATTCTATCTTCTGCAGGATATTATCAATGCCAATGCATGGAAGTAGAGGCTTGGTGAGATCAACCATAACGGAGAGCCGAGCAAACTTACCTCTCTCCCCAGCAATAGTATTGTAATCGACCTTGATGACCTTCCCAATAACCTCGGCAATGCGACGAAATAAACTCTTCGAATAGTAACGGATTGGTAATCCTGGAAACCTTACCCATACCACGCCATGTGAGGGATAAGACTTTGAAGTAGAAAAGCCCCTACTCCACGGCTGTACCGTAAGATAACTACCAAAAATAGTCCAAGGACCAGCTGTTAAGACCCGAATATAATCCTCCTCTTTTTCCAGCTTTACCAAGAAATATTCGTTCTTAAGATCAACAAGCTGAAAATGACCTACTAACTTCCATAACGACTGAATGTGGTTCCACAGCACACGATAACTGATGGTTCGTCCAAGAAGACGTACAATCAGCGCCCTATCCATACTACGATCAATTAGGTCATGCACTCGTTTAGAGAACCTAATAACCGGGTAAGGTCCTCCTTTATTCACCGTTACATCCGCATCTCGAACATTTATTTCATCATCAGATATGCTAGAGAACCTCGGCCTCATGCTCCCCTCAGTGCTGACAAGAATGTTAGCATAGGTACGGTTTGCACCAGCAGCTTTGATCGATGAATCCTCGATAACCATGTTAATATCAGAAACCACAGCACCCTCCATCTCTACTTCCTCAAAAGTAGGGTTTCCCACAACACGGATACGCTCCTTGGTATCGTCGGGAAGGAAACCCTCCCCGCAAACCTCTCCCTGTATAACGTTGGTCGCATCCCCCCTTTGCTCCTCTTCCCCTCACGTTGTGCCGAAAGCGAAGGTGGCGAACCAAGGCACTCTACAACACCTACAGCAGTACCCAACGGCACCTGCGATCCTGTTACCACCGCTTGCACCTCCCCAGACTGTTCAGCGAGCACATGCCGCCCAATCCCTGGAGGTCGACCGCCAGAATCCAAGAAACCCACAGCCCCCGGCGAGCCCTCACCAGCCACGTTAGGGTTTAGGTTTTCAAAACTTTCCTGAAGTTTCGGAGAAGAGACCATATTGACCTAGAATGATAAAATAAAACTTTAAAATAAAATCTTTCCATAATAATTTCTTCATTAAATGGATGAGGCATACACTCGTAAGATAGGTTTTACATACATTCGTAGACCAAAACATTGCCCTACAAATTAATCACATTGCATAGTATAATCTCCTAAGAACAAAATTAAGACTTCTACTTGTAAAAAAGAGAGCAAATAAGTCAACAATTTCCTTTGTCAGTGAAGCAACAAGAAGATCTCAGAAAGACTTGAGCAAAGGCAGAGACTATATTATCCACTGTTGTATGTAAAATTTACACAGAGAATTGAGTTAGATTCATTACACACATTATTAAACCAGCAATATGTACTGAAAATTAATCATGCATGGCATAGCATAATCACCTGAAAACAAAATTAAAAATTGTACTTGTAATAAAATGAAAAAAATAGCTTACATCTTATATATCATCGATTTTATTTGCAATAAAATTAATCATACACAACATAGCATAATCACAGATTTAGAAACATGTAGTTACGAGTTTTCTATGAATCTAAATAAAAATAATTTACATCTCATATATCGGTCAGTAGTGTCCAAAAATACCATAAGCCTATTTTAAAACATTAAAAACTAATCATTTAATAGAAATTAAAATATATATATATATATGGTTATATATATATATATATATATATATATATATATATATATATATATATTGTTTCTTACATCTTTGCTCGTTGGCCTTCAAGAGTACTTTAAAAAGATCTATGTATAAATTTTGGAGAATATCGGTAAGTTTATTCTCAATGCCAGGTCTGTCAAACCCCTACAAAGTTAATAATTTAATTAGAAATTAATAACAAATATAATATACATGTAAAAATATATAAATATTGAAAATTTACCAGAGTTTTCATGTGGTCATTGTATAGACATTATAACAGTGCGTTATGACCGAAGCACGACCTTATACGCTGAATTAGGATAATTGAATATACATGTAAGCTCTGTATCTTGACAGTTGCTCAACGTGTTCAGCCAATTACCTAATACATTGTATTAACAAGATACATGTTTAGCTCCTTCTTGCAAATCACATTTCTCTTAATCATCTCATCCAAATTTATAATAAATTTGGATTTTTCAGAATCAGGCCAATAAAACTGGTGTGCACCAAATAAAAAATTAGGTCCCACGAACGACCTACCAAGTGATTATAAGTAAAATTAATTTACAATATAATTGTGATTTTGTGTAGGAAGTTTTATATATATATTTAAATATAAAATAAATATTTGAAATATAAAAAATACAAAAGATTAGGAAAAAATGAATTCTATTCGTGGCTTGAAATTTGGGGATAAGTGGTGTGAAGACCCAATACAGTTGAAGAGTATAATTTTCGAGCATTTCAAGAAACATTTTAGTTGTAAAGATAGAAGATGGAAGGAAGTGTTTAATATGAAGTTCAAGAAAATTTCGAAGGTGGAAGCTTCAAAACTGGAAGAACGTTTTACTCTAGAAAAAACTCAAGAGGCGATATGGAGTTGTGATGAGATAAAAGCCCTAGGCCCGGATGGATATGAGATTCTATAAAAGTTGTTGGGATGAAGTCAAGGGTGTTTTGATGTCTCTATCGAATGATTTTTATGAATCTGGAGTCTTGCCTCATAAGGTAAACGCTTCTTTCATTGCCCTAATCCCTTAAACAAAGCATCCTCTTGATATTTCTGAGTTTAGACTAATATGTTTAGTTGGTTCTATCTACAAAATTATTGTTAAGATACTTTCTAGAAGGCTTCGAACGGTGATAGATAAGCTAGTAAGTGAAACACGATGTGCCTTTGTGAAAGGTAGGCAAATTTTTGATGAAATTTTAGTTGCGAGTGAAGTTATACAACCGATGATGAAATCTGAAATTAGTAGAGGGGGAGTAGTTGTGAAACTTGATTTTTCTAAAGCATATGACAGTGTGAGGTGGGATTTCTTGGAGATGGCCCTTGCTAAAATGGGGTTTGGTGCGAGATGAAAAAAATGGATTGAGGGATGTATTTCTTCTACCAGTATCTTCGGTTTGGTTAATGGAGCTCCTACGAGAAAGTTTAGGATGGGGAAAGGTTTGAGGCAGGGGGCCCTATCACTCCCTTTTTGTTTATACTGCTTACTGAGTCTTTACATTTACTGTTTAAAAGTGCAAAAACATGGGGATTAATCGAAGGTATCCATGGAATAATCCCAGGTCAAGCTATTTCACATCTACAGTTCGTTGACGATGCGATACTATTCTTAAAGCCTGAGGAGAGTTCGATGTCAAATCTAAAATTAATTTTGAGGTGTTTCGAAGCATGTTTTGGCTTGAGTATAAATTGTGGTGGAGAAGGAAGTTGAAGGAAAGTTAACAAAGTTTTGTGGCTGCAAGGTTGGGAAGCTACCTTTCACCTACTTAGGCATTCCACTAGGAGCCGATCTGAGAAAGGTGCTGACATGGGAACTGGTGGTGGAGAAATTTTAAAATAGTCTATCAGGTTGGAAGAGTAAGAACCTATCTTTTTCAAGAAGGGTGATACTGATAAATTATGTGTTATCATCCTGCCTCTATACTATATGTCATTGTTCGAGATTTCTGAAACTATCATAAAGAGGATTGAACAATTGAGAAGGAGATTTTTATAGGACTTTACCAAAGACAAGAAGAAATTGGAGAGGGTGAACTGGAATCAAGTATGTCTCCCAAAAACAAGGGAGGGGATAGAGTTATAAATCTCTATGCAAAGAACAAAGCTCTGTTGGCAAAGTGGGGTTAGAGGTATGCAACGGAAAGTAGATCATTGTGGAGAAGATTAATTTGTTCGAAGTATGGTGGAACCCTTAGAAGCTGGATAATGAAGTTGTCAAATTCTAAAAAATGTCCATATTGTAGAGAAGAGTAGTCAAAAACTAGGCGAGTGAGGAGGTACAAAGGTGGATGGGAGATGAGGCATTTATATGGATACTAGGAGATGGAAAATCGATTTTATTTTGGGAAGATCTATGGTGTGGTAGTCAGTCGCTACGTAAAAAGTTTGATAGATTATATAGGTTGGTTAAAAATAAAGGCATGGTGGTAGCGGAAATAACTGTAGACGATGGTTTTGTTGAGGTGATTTGGGAAGATTTACTATCGAGGCTGCTACTACAAAGAGAGGTGGTTATGGTGGACAGACTGGGAAAGGAGTTACAAGACTGTAAATTAAATCCAGAATTCCCTGATAGAATTGTGTGGTTACATTGAAAGTTCTGGAAAATTTTCTGTAAAAAAAGTGTCCTTTTTATTGGTTAATTCTGAGATTGAAGAGCTGGATTTCAATTTTGGGATGTTGTGAAAAATGAAGGTCCCCCAAGGTTAAATCCTTCCTTTGGATGCTCAAATTGTATAGAATCCCAACGAAAAAATTTCTCAAAGAAAGAGGGTTAAAAATAGGGGAAAACCAGTCCATATGTTGTTGGTGTAGTGCTTGGTAGGAGGATATAAATCATCTCTTCATCAATTGTAGATTCATGCACCGTGTAAAACCAAAATTGATTTTGATATAAAAACATTTTTCAAGGACTTAATTTCAAAATGAAATAATTTTTAAAGACTCAAAAGACTCACAAAATGATAAGGTTTTGAACTTTAAGTATTCCTAAATCAAAAGCCAAGTATCTAAAATAGTTTCTAAGTATTTTTGAACTTAATTTTTAAAGTTTAGTCCAGGCGTACTGATACGGTTACACCCGTATCGATACAATTTGAAAAATCTTGGCATTTAATTTTTTGACTATTTCCTTGTTAGATTATTGGAACCAAACATTTTGAAAGTTGGTTAACAGTACCGATACGCCTAACTACCGTACCGATACACTTTTTAGTTAACCAATTCTCCAGATTCTAATGAGCAAAATCGGTACCGGTACGCACTATGTTGTACCGATCCCCTATATAAAATATGGTTTCCGTACCAATAAGTCTCTTCGCGTATCGATACACTATTTGTATACAACGACTCTTTCTTCTTTTGACAGGTATCGATACGATAACGTGAGTACAGATACAGTATGTTGCAGAACTGCATTTAAGGTGAGAAAAAGAGAGCCCAGCGACTCTATTGATGATGCTAACCACCCAAATGGTTAGAATTCAATGAAGAGGTATAAAAGCAAGCCATTAAAGCTACAACAACAACTATTCATCAAGTCAAACACATTCAAGTAAAAATTCAATTCAATTTGAGTAAAATAGAGTCAAACCTTTGTACCCAATTGAGTGGTTTTTATTGTATTCATCTTTTATCAATTTGGGTTGAGAGAACTTGTAATTTGGGGAAAATATCGTACCTTGTGAGGTTTATTTTTCATTTGCCAACAATCTTTGTATTTAAGAGAGTCTTGGTTAATCTTTGGGTAGAAAGATTAACCGATTTGTAAGGTTTTCTTTCTAATCCGAGAAAATGGATGAATTTCTAGTGAAATTAGTAGAAAATCCTTAGTGGGAGCTAAGGTTGTGGATGTAGAGCTTGTTCTAAGCTTGAACCACTATAAATTGCCTTGTCTTCAATTTTCACATTTTCAATTTGCTCCCTTCAATTTTAAAAAGCCAATTCACCCCCGTCTTAGCCATTTTCGATTCGATTGATCCACTTAACAATTGGTATCAGAGCCTAACTCTTTGAAGGACTCACATCCACAAGAGGAGATCCTAGAAGAAGATCAATCAACCTTTGAATCAAGCCATGGCATCTACCTCCGGTCAAAACCTCTTCGAGTCACAATCGATCATCAAGCTACCTTATTTCAATATGCATAACTATCCTTATTGGAAGAATAGAATGAGGCTCTTCATCAAGTCAAATGACTACGTCCTTTGGATGTGGTAGAAGATGGACCAACCATTCTTATGAAGAGAGATGAAGAAGGAAGGCTCGTTCCAAAGACAAGAACATAGATGATTAATGAAGATCGTAGAAAGCTTCAAGTTAATGACAAGACTCTTCACATCATCTTTTGTACACTTGGACCTGACATGTATGCAAAAATGTCATCGTGCACAAGTGCGAAGGAGGTGTGGGACAAGCTAGAGACCACCTACGAGGGCATCATTGATGTAAAGGAGACCAATATTGGGATCCTTAATTTGAGTTACGAGAACTTCAAGATGGAGCCGGATGAGAGCATCTCCAAAATGTTTGATCGGTTCTCAATAATAGTAAATGGTCTCAAGGGCTTCGGTGAGATCATTCCCGAAGAAAAGCTAGTCCAGAAGCTTCTTTACACTCTTCCTGAATCATGGGATGGGAAGAGAACTACAATCATCGAGGCCAAGAATTTGAAGACATTGAAGCTCGATGAGTTGGCAGGATCTCTCCTTACTCATGAGATCATGAAGCAAGGAAGAGAAGAAGAAAAGAAGATAGAAGAGAAAAGAGTGGAGAAGCAAGAGATAGAGAAGAAGAAGCAAGGAATTACTCTCAAGGCTTCTCAAGTGAGGATGAGTTTGAGGAATTGGCTCAAGAGATTCTCTCGGTTCATGTAGTCCAACTGGGGAAGAAAGTTCCAAAGAAGAAAAGGCTTCACGAATAAGAACAAATAAGAGAAGAATGATCAACTCATTTGTTATGAGTGCAAGAAGTTGGGGCACATAAGATCAGGTTGCCCTCTACTCAAGAAGAAGGGTTTCGATAAGAAGAAAAAGTAGAAAGCCCGCATTGCTACTTGGAGGGATGAAGAATCATCATCCGATGAAGAGGAACAGGAACTAGCTAATCTTTGTCTCATGGCCATTGATGATAATCCTAAGGTAAACCCTAACTCATCTACTTTCGATCTCACATTCGATGAACTTCAAGATGCATATGATGAGTTGCAAGAGGTTTACGATGAGTTGGTGGAAAGTACAAGGAATCAGTTTTGAAAAACAAGAAAATAATTTCCAATTTGAAAAACCAAAATTATTCCCTTTCCAAAACCATCTTGTAACTTGAAAATAAGATTGTGGGTTTACAAGATGATTTGAAATATTTTCAAAATGAAAATATCGATTTGAACAATCTTCTTTCAAAGGTTCATGGTGATCACCACAAAGTGGTGAATGAGCTTAAGGTTTCTCTTAATGTAGTTGGGAAATAAGATTTTGAAAAAACGAGTTCTTGAAAACCCAACTATATAAAGAGGAACTTTAATGGCTACAAACAAAGAAGCTCTGTAACGCCTCGGGTTTAGGGGTCGGATGTTACACGGGTGAATCAGGTTTGAATCGTGGGCTCGTTTTAAATTAAATTGGGATTTTGATTTTAATTAAAATGAGTTTGAATTCATTAATGGCATTTTGGTAAATTTTAGAATAGGGGAAAATAAGATGGGAAAGGGGGACTTTTAAAATTGCTACTCATCTTCTTCATCTTGTTCTTTTCTTTTTCACGTTGAAACCCCCCCTTGACCCCTAAACACTATTCCATCAAACTTCCTCATCTTTTCAAGAGCTCTCCTCAAGGTAATCACATATTTGACTTCTACTCTTTATTCCAAGCATTTTCATGGTTCTATTTTTTCTTAAATCCCATTGTTCAAGTTTTTAAGTTGTCAAGCTTTAAGGGAAAAAGGGAGAGACTCTAAGGGTTTTTTATTAGCTCTTGATTTGATGAGTTTATCTATGTTTCAATCTAGTCCTTAGATGTAATATATCTTAAATTGGAGAGGTTTTAACAAGAATCCCGAAATGGGTTTTATGGGTGTTTTAAAAGGGGTGAAAACTAGTGTTTTTGGTGTGGTTTTGTGAAAGGGAGTTGGGTTGGGGTTACAGTGATACTAGAAGGTGGTCTTGAAGGTGTTTAGAAGTGTTTTGAGTGTTGAAATCCTTGGTCTTCGGCTGGGCTATTGGGGAGTATGAAAATGGGGATTGTTGGTGTTGACTTTGGTTTGTGATTGTGAGAAATTAGCTTGTAATTGTAGTTTGGGCTTGTGATAGCGTCTTGTGATGTTTTAGCTGAGCAATGTGTTGTTTTTGATTGGTTAGAATCAAGGGAAACCGTCGGAGAGGCTTCGGGCACTAATCCGAGGAATTTGGAGACTTGAGATCGGTGGTTCGGCTTCCGTTTGGGTTGCATCGATGAGTGGAAATGTTTGAACTTGTTTTGCTTTCGGAATGTGTTCTTGGGGGTTTGGGTGGAGCCTTGTGGGCTAACCTAAACCCAAGTGTAAGTTTACTAATCCTACCTTGATGGTTAAGTGATGTTGTGTGAGTAATTGTTGTGATATCATATGCATTGTAGATTGCTTTTACATCCGTTGTTGTTGTGTAGTTGTTGTTGGTGTCGAGCCTCACGTGATGGTTGTGTAACTACGGTGATGAGTGGTCCCACCGGTAGTGACTAGTAGTAGAGTAAGGTGATGTGTGGTCCTATCGGAAAACTACTAGTCGAACGATGATGTGTGGTCCCACCGTGTGTTTTGGTTGTGCATGTGCAAACCATGTAGTTGTGTTGTTGAGATGCCTTTCGTGCATTCAAATGGTTTATTTATCATTTAAGAAATGTGTTTTGAAAACTTCATGATTGATGATGTTTTTAGAGCTTCGCTCACTAAGCTATCAAGCTTACTCTCTCCTTTTTCCAACATGCAGATCGTTAGAGTTCAGAAGGCAAGTGGACAAGGGAGGAGCTTTTTAGAGTTCTCGAGTAGCTCAAGTATGATTTAAGTAATTGTAATAATGCCTAGACATTGGGGGTATTAGACTTGTATGTATTTGGAGTTCAAACTCTTATGTTGGTTTTTGTTGTCCTAACATGTTTGGTTGTAGATGCCATGTGGTTGTATGAGCATTGTTAGACTCGTATATGTTGGTTTGATGTTAATGCCTTTGATGTGGCTTGAAATCTTTGGTTATGATGTTGCTTATGTGTTGTCTAAAAAGCATGTGAAACCCTACTATGAAATGTCTATGTGTGTGTTTATTGCCTTTGAATGAAATGGTGAAGTCATGTATGTTTTTATGCATGTTTCCTACCTAAATGTCTATCTTGAGATGAATGCCATGTTTGTTCGGTTAAGTAGCCTCGCATGCTTAATATTGGTTGCTAAATGATGTATGAGTGTTGGTATGTTACTAGATGAGTCGTAAAATGCATCTAGAGTTGATTCTTGGTCGGTTTTGCAGCTAAATTGAGTCTTGCAGTGCAGGGCGTATCGGTACGCCCAAGGACCGTATCGATACGGTCCTCCACTTTGGGACTCAGTTCAAGCCTAGCGTACCGGTACACGAGGGTGTATCGATACGCCAAAGGCTCTCTGGAAATCTGAGATATTGACGAGATTTTTGCGTATCAGTACGGGTCTTGGGTGTATTGGTACGGTCAACCAGCGTACCGATACAGTCTCCCTAGGTTGACTCTGGGTAGTTGACCAAGTCAAGGTGTATCGATACGGTCTCCTAGCGTATCGATACGGCCCGTTGTAAAGGCAAAAATTGGCCGATGAATTACTTGTTTGATTGCTTTGTATCGCTTCGTTGTCTTTCCGCTGTCGTATCTCACATAGGACGTATGAATGCCTTTAGACAAGATAATATTTAAAAGAAATTTTCTAGGGTTTCTAACCGAAGGGGAGCCTTAACGGGTTTTCACTTCGGTTTTCCCCGTATAACTTACTCGGACCGGTCAGTCGTCCAGACCGGGATGAGGGGGTTACAAGCTCTCAAAGGCATCCTAAAGGTAAAAGAGTTAGAAATGTATGGGTTCCGAAGGAACTAGTAGTTTCTAATAATATTCTTGCTATTGCTTCTAGGATTCCTAAGGGAACCAAGTATTTGAGATCTAACTCACATGCACCCAAAATGGTTTAGGTACCAAAGATCAAGAACAAATCTTTGTTTGTAAGGGAAGCATTGCTACAAGGACAAAGCTTCAAGTCAAAACACTTGATGCCTTTGATAGTGGATGCTCAAGACATATGACTGGCGACAAGAGTAGATTCAAGGAGCTAAAGCCAAAGAGTGGTCGAGTGGTGACATTTGGTGACAACTACAAATGCCACATTGAGGGTATAGGTTCCATTGGTAATATCCCTTCTAGTCTCATTGAAGATGTTTTATATGTCAATGATCTTAAACATAACTTGTTGAGCATTAGTCAATTGTGTGATAAGGGTTTTAATGTTCTTTTTGATGTTAATGGTTGCAAAATTGTGAACATTAAAACAAATAAAATAATGCTCATTGGTCATCGCATAGGTAATATATACATAGTGCATCTAGATGACATTCATACATCTCATGCATGTTTGGTTGCTCAAAATGAAAATGATGCATGGTTATGGCATAGGAAGCTAGGGCATGCTAGCATAAGTGTTTTAGAGAAATTGGTTTCCCAAAATCTAGTAAAAGGTTTACCTAAGCTAAAATTTTCCTTAGATAAAATTTGTGATGCTTTTGCTAAGTGTAAACAAAAACGAACTTCATTTAAATTCATTAATAATGTTTCCACTAGTAGGGTATTACAATTGATCCATATGGATCTCTTTGGGCCTATTAGAACAACTAGCTTGGGTGGAAAATCATATGCCTATGTTTTAGTTGATGATTTCTCTAGATACAGTTGGGTTCTCTTTTTAAGTAAAAAAAGATGAGGCTTTAGAAAAATTCATCACATTTTCAAAAATTACTCAAAATGACCTTGGTCAAAGCATTACTCATATTAGAAGTGACCATGGAACGGAATTTCAAAATCTAGGTTTTGAGGATTTTTGTAACACTAATTATATTTGCCACAATTTTTCTGCACCTCGCACTCCTCAACAAAATGGGGTAGTTGAGAGGAAAAACTGTACTTTAGAAGAAATGGCTAGAACTATGATTTGTGAAAACAATTTACCTAAGTATTTTTAGGCCGAATCCACAAACACCGCTTGTTATATCATAAATTGAGTAATGATTAGGCTAATTTAAAAAAAAACTCCTTATGAGATTTTAAAATCAAAGAAGCCTAACATTAGCTATTTTTATCCTTTTGGATGCAAGTGTTTTGTTTTAAACAATGTAAAAGATCATTTAGGTAAATTTGACGCAAAAAGTGATGAAGCTATTTTCGTAGGTTATTCTTTAAACTCTAAAGCCTATCGAGTTTTTAACAAAAGTAACTTAGTTGTAGAAGAGTCTATACATGTGGTTTTCGATGATAATCTCCTTCCTAAGAAGGATTCTTGTGATGATGATGATGTAGGGATCATTGAAGCCAATGATGGTGGACAATCATCAAAGGTGAATGAGGTTTCAACCAAAGAAGAAGAATCATAAAATCCTTGTTGACGCTCCAAAAGTACTAATTTTTATGCTTATTTCACATGCCCTTCCTTGTCTTTTAAGTACATTTAGTTGCATGTAGGTCGCAAAATCATGCATTGCATAAAGAGTAAGGATTCGGTGTTATGCTAGTGTGAAGGGTTGTTTTTACACCTTTTGCAGGTTGGCATAGCTGATGGCACAACATGAGCATATTAGCCTAGGAAGGAGACGACGCCATGGAGGATGCTGAGTAGTTGTTGGCATAGAAGGGCCTTTAATGCCAAGCACCAGTTGGCAGAGAAGAACATTTGATGCCAAGCCAAGAAGATGTTGACCCCAAAAAATAGGACCAGATCAGGCTGTGCGAAAATAGGGATTGGATCAATCTCCGAAAAAATAGCGGACAAGTAGTGCCAAGCGTTGTTGGCAGTACCATGTCGAGCTGTGATGCCAAAAGAGCAATGGCGCGATGACATCAACACTAATCTGATCAGCCTTATGATTCAAACGCTAGATAAGATGATCACCTCCCTTATCCTCGCACGTTCAAATTCAAATCCAAGCTAATCATAGGCTATGGTGGAGTCCTATTTAAACCCGATCAAAGCAAAATTGAAGCGGGGGAACAAGGAAGGAGAGTGATCGGAGATAAGTTTCAACATTCGACCAAGAGCCTGGCTGTGAAGAGCTACATCAAGAGACCCTCTTCTAGCCCATCCTCTTGTTGTTATAATATTTTTACTTAGTTTTAATGATAATGGATGTTAAAAGCAATAATGGTTTTTTGGTTGATACCCTCACAATGAACTAATTTCATAGTTGGTGAAGGGTGGTTGCGTTTGAACGCTATATTTTTGTTTTGTTTTTAATAAATTGACACTGCCTCAACATTGTTTCTCCTATTTGGCATGTTAACTAGTTTTAAGTGTACTGCCAAGCGACAGCTGTCACTCCCTTTTTAAAATATTATGCCAAGCGACGGCTGGCAAAGTTAGCCTATTGCAACTCAATATCATAACTAACTTGGGTGGTGATGATTAGATGTTAGATATTGAGGTGAGATGCTTCAAGAGAAGACGTTCAAGTAGATGAACTTACTTCGGGAGTGAAATCTACCCCTTAGGAGCAAATATTGATACTAAATCAAATTGATTTATGAAAAAAACATTCATTATAGATTATAGATATATAAGGGTTTTTCCATGATTAATTTAGGGCAATGCTATCGACAGAGGCATTGGTATCTTTGAATCTGCTCGACAAACAATGCCAAGACAAGATTTATTAAAGGTTGACATGGCATGAATAGCGTGAAAACCAGGCACTCCTTGCCAATGCTCATCATTTGCTAAGACACCTTCCTTGCCAGCGTTTTAATTTACTTTTTGTACTATCATTATCTTTTCATTTCCTTTCAAAACCACTCTACATCAAAAACATTTTTTTCACAAGACAAGTAATTAGCAAAGCGTTCGAATTCCAAATGCAACCTCTATGGGATCGACACTCAGCTTAACCGTTGTTTTACTTGCAGACCGTGTATACTTGCACGTAATAGATTTTCTTGGCACTGTTTTTACATTCTCCACACATTTTAAGCCTTATTTCCAGCAATTATTCATCCACGTCGAGAGTCTACAAGTTTTTGGTGTCGTTGCCAGGAATTGCAACGGATTTTATTGTTTTAAAATTTCTACTTGTTTCGTTTTTATTTTTATTTTTGTTTTTACCAGTGTATGACTAGGAACTGTACTAAGAGGGAAGCTTTTCCAATAGACCCTGAGATTGAACGCACTTTGCGTAGATTGAAAAAGAGAATTCGAGAGATGAATCACGGAAATCAAGGAAACGCATGAGCAAATGGTGTTAACAACAATCAGAACCCACCAGAGAATAATAAACATGTTACTCCTCATGCTGAAGAAGAGATACCCATTCGAGAGCAATCAACACATGGCATCACAGGCTTAATGCCAGGAGTTATTGGCAATGAGGTAAATGCATCAAATTTCAAACTCAAACCCGAAATAATATAAACTCTTTTGAATGTAGGACAGTTCGATGGAGCACTGACTGGAGATTCAAGGTAGCATTTAAAGCAATTCATGGAGATATGCCAATTATTTCAGCAACCAGAAGTATCTGAGGATATCTTGAAGCTGAAACTATTTACTTTTTCTTTGAGGGACAGAGCAAAGATATGGCTCAATTCCTTGCCACCTGGCTCAGTCACTTCATGGGTAGATTTATGCCAAAATTTTCTAACGCGATGTCAGCCGTCGACGGTCACTGCCAAGCTGCGTGGTGAGATCATTACCTTCAGGCAGGCTAAGGATGAGACCCTATATGATGCATTAGAAACATTTAAAGACTTGTTGAAGAGGTGTCCTATGCACGGGTTCCCAAATTAGACCCAGATACAAACCTTCTACAATGGATTGAACGCACAGACAAGGACTTTTGTTGATACTTCAGCAGCCAGATCATTGCTTGACAAAAATTATACAAAAGTCGTTGGCATCCTTGAAAGGATAGCCGTTAATGATTTTGAATATCCTCTTGTTAGACTTGGAGACTGGAACCAAAGCCAGTGGGAAACTACAGTTGGATGAGCTAACGTCCATCCATGCCGAGATTTCCAACCTCACCGGCATGGTGAGAACTTTACAAAAAAGCAACGAGTCCCAAGTAATTAAAGCATTTGAGCCATTTTGCACTATCTGTGGAGAGAACCACCATGTGGATGAATGCCTTGCCGATCCTGAGTCGATAAATTTCATTGGCAATTCTAGACGTTATTATAATCCTAACTCCAGCGCTTATAATGCAGGTTGGAGGCAGCACCCTAACTTATCTTGGGGAAATCAATGAGGATACCAGTACAATGCACACCGTCAGGATGCCCATAGGCAAAACCAGAATGTCATGCCAGCATTCTATCAAAATACCATGTCGCAGAGAGCTCAAAATAATTTCCAGCAAGGGCAAAGACTAAATCAATGAGGCAATCTTACATAGTACACAAAGCAGAATGATGTCACAGTTCATAGTCTGGCAGCTTCAATAAGGAATTTGGAGATCCATATGGGACAAATTGTGAATGCACTCAACAATCGTCCACATGGAGCTTTGTCAAGTGGCACTGAAGATGCTCGGCGCAAAGGTAGTGAGCAGTGCAAGGCCATAACCCTTCGAAGTGGTAAACATTGTGAGGCAGAAATGACTGCCAAGCAGCCGATTGACTGTCAAGTTGGAAAACTAGTGCCAGCAGATGAGCCCAGGGAATTAAAGAAGGAGAAAGTCAAAGCAGATGATGCGAGTGGTGATGCCCACAATGATGCCAACACTCATGACAGTTCCAGTGTCAACGATGATGTTAACAATGATGACAAGCAGACTAAGGCCAAAAAGCATACTGATGCCAAAGTGGATGCCAGCACTGCCTCGACAAAGCTGACAGTGCCAGCATATGTGTATCCACTGCCACCATTTTCGGCCAGACTTTAAAAGCACAAGCAGGACCAACAATTTAAGCGCTTCTTTGAAGGGCTTAAGCAATTGCAAATTAACATTCCATTGGTAGAGGACCTTGAGCAAATACCCAACTATGTAAAATTCATGAATGACATCTTGTCCAAAAAGAGGAAGTTGGGAGAGTTCGATACTGTTGCCCTCACACAAGAATGCAGCATCATGAACTTGAATCGATTGCCACCAAAGCTTAAAGATCCAGGGAGTTTTACTATCCCTTGTACAATCGGTAATAAATTCATGGGTAAGGTAAGGCATTGTGTTATTTAGGAGCCAACATCAATTTGATGCCACTATCTATTTTCAGAGAGGTTGGCATAGAAGCAAGACCTACCAAAGTGACACTCCAGTTGGTAGACCGATCCTATGCACATCCCAAGGGTAAGATTGAGGATATGTTGGTAAAGGTAGACAAATTTATATTTCCAACTAATTTTATCATTTTGGATTATGAAGCTGACACTAATGTATCAATTATTTTGGGTAGGCCATTCCTTACCACGAGTAGGACGCTTATTGATGTTCATAAAGGGGAACTAACCATGCGAATGAATGACCAACATGTTACTTTTAACGTGTTTCAAGCTTTGAAATGTGCAGATCAATCAAATGAATGACAAGCTGAGGAGATGATAGAGGCCATTTATACTTTGGACATGGCATAGTTGTGTCAGGATGTAGAATTTGATACCAACATGCTTGACAACATAGTTGAACCTGTTCGAGGAACCTGAGAAACCAGCCTTGGAGGCTAAAGATGTGAGTTATTTTGAGCCATTACAGTTGGCTTGTAGACTGATAAAGAAACCGAAACCATCAATCGAGAAACCACCATAGTTGGAGCTTAAGCCACTACCAGAACACTTGAAGTATCCCTATCTAGGTGAGCACTCAACACTGCCAGTGATTATTGCCACTGATCTCACTAATGACCATGAGGCAAGATTGTTGGCAATATTAAAGAACTATAAGCAAGCGTTGGGCTGGACCTTGGCAGATATCCGAGGTATAAGCTCAACCATTTGCATGCACAAGATTATTTTGGAGGAATATCATGGCAAGACTATTGAAGGTCAAAGAAGGCTGAACCCGAGCATAAAATGAGTTGTTAAAAAAGAGATTATCAAATGGCTTGATGTCGGGATAATCTATCCCATATCCGATAGCTCTTGGATTAGCCCGGTACATTGCGTGCAAAAGAAGGGTGGCATGACTGTTGTACAGAATAGCGAGGATGAGTTGATCCCCTCAGAGCAATCACAGGATGGAGAGTGTGCATGGATTATAGGAAGCTGAATAAAGCCGCGAGGAAGGACCACTTCCCTTTGCCTTTCATCGATCAAATGTTAGACAAACTGGCAAATAAAGCTTTCTATTGCTTCTTAGATGGTTATTCAGGTTATAACCAGATTGCAATAGCCCTCGACGACCAAGAAAAGACCATATTTCAATGTTTCAACATGGAAGTGTTTATGGACAATTTCTCAGTTTTTGTTAACACATTTGAGGAATGCATTATGAGCTTGGAGCAAGTTTTGAGGAGATGCATTGAGACAAATCTAGTCTTAAACTGGGAAAATTTCCACTTCATGGTGAATGAGGGCATTTTTCTCGGGCACAGGGTGACCAAGAATGGGCTAGAGGTTGATCCAGCAAAAGTCGAAGTAATCAAGCAGTTACCACCTCCCACAAGTGTTAAAGGTGTAACAAGTTTTTAGGTAATGCATGTTTTTATCGACAATTTATTAGGGACTTCTCTAAAATTTCTAAACCTTTATGCTTGTTATTAGAAAAGGATGCCGCTTTTGCATTTGATGATTCTTGTTTGAGAGTGTTTCAGGTCCTTAATGAGAAGTTGGCTACTACCCCTATAGTCGTGGCATCGGACTAGAATGAGTCCTTCGAGCTCATGTGCGATGTCAGCGACTATGCCATTAAAGTAGTGCTTGGACATCGACGTGGAAGATTTTTTTACGCCATATAGTATGCCAGCATAACACTTAATGAAACACTACTTAATTACACCACAACTGAGAAAGAATTTCTTACAGTTGTATTTGCATTTGATAAATTTAGATCTTATTTGATAGGTAATAAAGTTGTTGTTTTACAGATTACTCAGCACTGAAATACATATTGGAAAAAAAGGATGCCAAGTCGAGATTGATTCGATGGATGCTCCTACTACAAGAATTTGATCTCGAGATCCGGGACAAGAAGGGCAGTGAAAACTTAGTAGCTGACCACCTATCACGACTAGAGGATCACCGTGAGGATGACAAGGTTAAATCTATCAGAGATGAGTTCCCATACGAGTATTTACTCGCAATGGACGTCGTGCCATGGTATGTCGACATCGTTAATTATTTGGTGAGCTACGTCATGCCACCAGATTTGGACTACAATGCCGGGAAGCATTTTTTGTGTTATGTTCGGCAGTATTATTGGGAAGAGCCTTTCCTGTTTAAGCAATGTGCCAATCAAGTGATCCACCATTGTGTGCCAGAGGATGAGCAGCATTCTATTTTGCAATCATGCCATGACGCGTCATATGGTGGACACTTTGCTGGACTAAAAACTGCTGCCAAGGTGCTGCAGTCGGGTTTTTATTAGCCTACATTGTATAAGGATGTTCATGACTACACTAAGGCATGTAATTCATGCCAACGGACTAGGAATATCTCTGGAAGACATCAACTTCTACTCCAGAACATCATGTCGGTGGACATATTCTATGTTTGGGGATAGATTTATGGGTCCATTTCCCCCATCTTTGGCAATATATATATTCTTGTAGCAGTCAATTATGTTTTCAAATGGGTAGAGGCTATTGCCCTACCAACAAATGATGCCAAGGTCGTTGCCAAGTTTTTGCACAAGCATATCTTTACTTGTTTTGGTGCTCCTTGAGTGATCATTCATGATGAGGGCACCTATTTTAAATGCATTCTAATTTCTAAAGCTTTATGTAGGTATGGGATACAACAAACGATAGCCACGACCTATCATCCACAAACAAATAGGCAAGCCGAGATTTCCAACAAGCAGATCAAGAATATCCTAGAAAAGATTGTGAATCCTTTGAGAAATGATTGGTCTTTGAGACTAGATGAGGCTTTGTGGGCCTACAGAACTACCTTCAAAATTCCGTTGGGCACTTCACCTTTCAAGCTTGTATATGGTAAACCATGTCGCCTTTCAGTAGAGCTTGAACATAAAGCCTATTGGGCAATCAGAACACTTGACATGGCATGGGCCGCAACGAAAGAAAAAAGAATGTTAGACCTCAATGAGTTGGAAGAATTCCGAGCACTCGCCTATGAGAATGCCAAGCTATATAAGGAAAGAACCAAACGTTGGCATGAAAAGAAAATTCTGCCAAGACATTTCGAGGTAGGTCAATTTGTTCTTCTTTTTAACTCGCGGCTTAAATTGTTTCTATGCAAGCTTAAGTCGAGATGGTCGAGCCCTTTTGAAGTAGCACAACCCTATGCCCATGGTGTTGTGGACATCAAGAATTTGAAAACCAGAGAAAATTTTAAGGTAAATGGTCAGCGCTTAAAGTACTATTTTGAGGGACAATGGAGAAATGCCAAGGAGACTGTTCTCTTGGCAGAAATACCATAACATCATCCACATGTTTGAATCTTTGTAAATATTAGGTTAGTTGTTTTTCTTTGTTTTTTGGATTTAGGATTTTTCATCAGTGTTACTTTTTCTTTTAGTCTTTATTTTTAGATTTTCTTTTGCTGGGTTAAAAGGTTTCATTTTAGTGGATGCAGATTTGGTGCTAGACAGATGTATTAATTTTCAACGAGTGGCAGGATTGAATGATGTCGCGCCCAAAAGTGGTGCCAGTAGCTGAGCTTGGCAAGAGGCGGGAGTAACTTAGGGAAAAGAAATTACCCTAGCTTGATTTAATTTACACCATGAGAGAGAAAAATATATATCCAACCCTAGCCGCCCAAAAATTAAGGTGAATTAAATTCAATTTAGTTACCTTATCACTTCATATCTTATCACTTTAAATCATATCCTTATCACTTATCCTTTCCAAAAATTTTCACATCATCCCTTTTTTCTCTCCCCAAAACACGCCACCTTTCATCATAACCTTCTTTAAACCGGTCATAATTACTTTTACCCTAACACTCAACCTTTCCATCTTTCAACGCCTTATTTTTCTTGTTCTTTTCTTTTTCACTTCATCTTCTTTACCTAGCCGGTTAATTATCTCTCTCGTTCCATCCAAGAAACTCAAGCTTTTGTTTTTTTTCTTTTCAAACCCTTATATGGCTTCTTCATCTAAACCCTTCATGGCCTTTTTCAACGATGAGATCCAAAAGAAGTATGAAGATCACTTTGCTTCAAAGACTTTTTGATTCGAGAGAAACTTCAGCTTCGAGCCTGAGAAAAATCAAGTTTTTCCCTCTAAGTTCATGGATATCATCACCAAACACAATTGGAAGACGTTTTGCCAAAAAAAGGGTGAGATTTTTCCAAATCTTGTTCGTGAAGTTTATGCACATTTAACTACTAAAGCAAACTCGTTTTTTTATGATTAGAGGAGAATGTGTGCGATTTGATGAAGGGTCTATTAATATACTACTCAAGTTGGATGGGGAGGATGAGCATGCCGTGTTTGCTGCCAATATGACCGCTGCCAAACGTAAGACGCTTTTGGAAGATTTGTGTGAATCAGGCACGAAGCGGATCGTATCCTCAAAAGGACACTAAATGGTCAAAAGAGTATCCCTTAAACCACAAGCAAAAGGCTGAAACCATTTCCTCAAGGAAAGTTTGATGTCGACAACCCACAATGAGACCGTTTCGGAGGACCAACTGATTTTGTTGTATTCTATTCTGACAGGCCAAAAATTTAATGTTGGCTGGATTATAATCGATGATATATACAAGTGTGCCCTCAAGCTAAATGAAGGTTTGTTCTTCCCTCTTCTAATTTATAATATTTTTCTAAGATACAATGTGCCCACGATAGATGAAGACATTGCCCTCGAGGTGAAGGGCTATACAATTACGCCAGCCGACTGGAGGAACCTCACTGGCAATACTGTGAAGGACACGGACAATGGTAATGGAAAGGCTGCCACTCCAACACTGAAGGACAAGGAACCAAAGGCAAAGCCAACAATCTCAATGCCAACGAACACGACGGCATTTCTTGCCCAGATATATCACCAGCATGAGATCATTCTTCGAAAATTAGAGGAAACTGAGTAGAGGAGGAAGCTCTGGCGATATGAGCGCACCAGAGATGTTTCCATCAAAGAGACCTTGGTGAGCCTTTCTCCATGACTCATGCCAGTCTTCCCTGCCTTCCCAGAGGAGATCTTTGTCGATGACAGTGCAATGCCAGCTAGCCCAGTGCCCAGTCTAGTACCATCCACTTCCACATAACCTATTTCCCCTACCAAAGATGAAACTGCCAAGTCTGCTACGCCACAAGAATCTGATGATGAAAGTGAGAAGAAACCTACTGCTCCTATCGAGTCTGCTGCTACACCAACTTCATCTGAGCTGGTGAAGGTTGTGAAAGACACCCATGCGTCCATTGTCGCCCAAGGGTGGAGCAGAAAGAAGAGGATGGCTCTTGATAGTAGAAGCCTATCCCAGAGAAAGACCCAAGACAAGTTAGCAGCTGAAGGCTGTGCCGCCCAAGGAGAAGTCTCTTTTGAAGGGGAGTCTTCCTCTTCCTAACTCTTTTTATTTCATTTTCATTCACATGTTCACGCGTTTTTATTTTTTGTTTTTGTTGTATATATGTGTTGTTTCATGCATTGAGGACAATGCACTTCTTAGGTTTGGGGTGTGCATTTTCTCGCTTTATGTCATACATTCTATGTTTAAACTTTTTTGCCATGCCACGCAATTCATATAGTTTAGTTGCATACCAAACTATTAAAAAACTAAAAGTGAAAAAGCAAACTTTGTCTCGGATGATTTTTGAAGCATGTTAACATTTGTTAGACAAGTTTAATTTTACCTAGGTGTTTGTCCAATGAGGAAATTTAAAATCTTTAGATGCCTATGCCAGCAGGATAGTATGCCAAGATTGCTTGGCAATTGATCTCTAGTTTAGGGAATTTAATTTACACTTAACATGTGATATGTATCTAGTTCCCTAGCAAACTTAGACTGTTTGAAACTATGCTCAGATTCTAATAAAAAAAGAATGCCAAGGTAAAAAAAGGGATAGTGCACCAATTTGTGCCAAATGCTGAAGAACTTTAGAACACTCCTTTGACTAGGAAAAATTATTAACTTGGGGCTTCGTGGGTTGCTCCCTCTTAGTTCTCAAGCCAACATGACTTAAGGTATGAGTGTAATAGGTTAGTAAGTGATGTAATCTGGACTAACATGGGTATTCGTGGTATGCTCCCTCTTATATCTCACGCCAAACAGTGCATGATGCTACCCTAATCTAACGCCAGCAATAATAAAAAAAATATAATATGACTTTAGGAAGTAAATTGGCTAAGGGAGTGAAAGGATATTTGATGCATATTGCCCGCACACCATGCACTCTTCATGGCCTTATACTAGATTTATATTGCTGCTCTTGAATTACTATTTGTTTGGCATTACTGCACTGAGATAACTGAGGACAAACATATGCCAACTTTTACTTTACAACATCGGTTGACATGCCAACCAAAACTTTGTTGCGGTATCATTTTCATCGTTTTAATTTTATTTTCATTACTTGAGGACAAGCAATGAGCTAGGTGTGGGGGAGTGTTGACGCTCCAAAAGTACTAATTTTTATGCTTATTTCACATGCACTTCCTTGTCTTTTAAGTACATTTAGTTGCATTTAGGTCGCAAAATCATGCATTAAATAAAGAGTATGGATTCAGTGTTATATAGTGTGAAGGGTTGTTTTTGGCACCGTTTTGTAGGTTGGCATAGCTGATGGCACAGCAACGGGTAGAGCAGAAGCATATTAGCCCAGGAAGGAGACGACGCCAAGGAGGATGTCGAGTAGTCTTTGGCACAAAAGGACCTTTAATGCCAAGCATCGGTTGGTAGAGAAGAACATTTGATGCCAGGCCAAGAAGATGTTGACCTCGAAAAAATAGTATCAGATCAGGCTGTGAGAAAATAGGGATTGCATCAATCTTCAAAAAAACAACAGACAAACAGTGCCAAGCACGGTTGGCAGTACCATGCCGAGCTGCGATGCCAGAAGAGTAATGGCATGATGACGTCAAACCTAATCTGATCAGACTTAGGATTCAAACGCTGGATAAGATGATCACCTCCCTTATCCTAGCACGTTCAAATTCAAATCCAAGCTAATCCTAGGCTATCCATGGACTCCTATTTAAACTCGATCAAAGAAAAATTGAAGCGGGGGGGCAAGGAATAAGAGTGATCAGAGATAAGGTTTAACATTTGACCAAGAGCCTGGTTGTGAAGAGTTGTATCGAGAGACCCTCTTCTAGCCCATCCTCTTTGTTGTTATTTTATTTTTACTTAGTTTTAATGGTGATGCATGTTAAAGCGATAATGGTTTTTTGGTTGATACCCTCACCATGAACTAATTTCATAGCTAGTGAGGGGTGGTTGCATTTGAAAGCTATGTTTTTGTTAAGTTTTTAATAAATCGACATTGCCTCGGCACTGTTTCTCTTATCTGTCATGTTTACTATTTTTAAGTGTGATGCCAAGCGACAGCTGGCACTCCCTTTTTAAAATATCATGCCAAGCGATAGGTAGCAAATTTAGCCTATTGCAACTCAATATCATAACTGACTTGGGTAGCGACGATCAGATGCTAGTTACTAAGGTGAGATGCTTTGAGAGAAGATGTTCAAGTAGATGAACTTACTTCGGGAGTGAAATCTACCCCTCAAGAGTAAAGATTGATACTAAATCAAATTGATTTATGAAAAAAATTCACTATAGACATATAAGGGTTTTTCCATGATTAATTTAGGGCAATGCTATCAACAGAGGCATTGCTATCTTTGAATCTGCTCTGCAAACAATGCCAAGACAGGATTTATTAAAGGTTGGAATGACATGAATAGCGTGAAAACTAGGCACTCCTTGCCAACGCTCGTCATTTGCTAAGACACCTTCATTGCCAACGTTTTAATTTACTTTTCGTACTTTCATTATCTTTTCGTTTCCTTTCAAAACCACTCTACATCAAAATCATATGTTTCACAAGACAAGCAATTAGCAAAGCGATCGAATTCCAAACGCAATATCTGTGGGTTCGACACTCAACTTAACCATTATATTACTTGCAGACCATGTATACTTGCACGCAATAGATTTTTTTGCACTATTTTTACATTTTCCACACATTTTAAGCCCTATTACCAGCAATTATTCATCCACGCTGAGAGTCTACAATCATCTCATAGAATCCTTGAAGGACATGAGTCTTGGTGAAAAGGAAGTGAGCTAACCTAGGAAACTCAACTATGTCAAAGATTGTGAAATCTTGGGTGATCCATCCAAGGGGAGTAACCACTAGATCCTCTCTTAGATTGCTTAATAATGTTGCATTCATTTCATGCATTGAGCCTAAAAATATCAAAGAAGCATTAAAAGATGGTTTTTGGATATTGGCCATGAAAGAAGAGCTTAATCAATTTGAGAGAAGTAAAATTTGGACATTAGTTGATAGGCCTAGTTATAAGTCTACTACAGGAACTAAATGTGTCTTTAGAAACAAACTAGATGAGAGTGGTAACATGGTGAGGAACATGGCTAGACTTGTTGCTCAAGGTTATACTCAAGAAGATGGAATCGATTTTGATGAAACCTATGCACTCGTAGCTAGAATGGAAGCAATTAGGATGCTTCTTTCATTTGCATGTTATCATGAATTCAAGCTTTTTCAAATGGATGTTAAAAGGTGCATTTTTAAATGGTTTTCTTAATAAAGAAGTGTATGTTGAACAACCACAAGATTTTGAAAATCCAATTTATCCAAACCATGTTTTTAAATTAACTAAAGCTTTATATGATTTGAAACAAGCTCCTAGAGCTTGGTATGAAAGGCTTTCAAACTTTTTGGTTGAAAAATGCAAGGTGGGCACTACACTTTTCATTAAAAGAAATGGCAATGACATCTTAGTAGTATAAATTTATGTTGATGATATAATATTTGGTTCTACTAATGAATTTTATTGCCAAGAATTTTCTAAGCTAATGCAAGGTGAGTTTGAGATGAGCATGATGGGGGAGCTTTCATTCTTCTTGGGGCTCCAAATCAAGCAAAGGAAGGATGGCATCTTCATCAATCAAGCTAAGTACATCAAGGATATGCTCAAGAAGTTTGGCATGGAGAATGTGAAGCCTCAAGCCACTCGAATGAGCTCATCAATTAAGCTTGACAAAGATGAAGGAGGTAAGTGTGTTGATTCTAAGCTTTATTATTCAATGATTGGTTCTTTGCTTTACCTTACCACAAGTAGACCCGATATTATGTTTAGTGTTTACTTGTGTGCTAGGTTTCAAGCTGGTCCTAAAGAATCACACCTTGTAGCCATTAGGAGAATCTTTAGATACTTTAGAGACACACCTTGTTTAGGCTTTGGTATCCTAGAGACTCTTTCTTTAACCTAAATGCTTATTCTGGTGCAGATTATGGGGGATGTAAAATAGATAGAAAAAGTACCTTCAGAACATGTCAATTCCTAGGTAGTATGCTCATATTTTGGTTCACTAAGAAACAAAATAGTGTAGCCTTATCTACCACTAAAGCGGGATACATATCGGATGTAAGTTGTTGTACTCAAGTTCTTTGGATGAAGCAACAACTTCTAGACTATGGAATTGATGTAGGTACCATACCCCTTAAGTGTGACAACACTAGTGCCATATGTCTCACTAAGAATCTCATCCAACATTCTAGAACCAAGCACATAGGGATAAGGCACCATTTCATTAGGGATCATGTCTTAAAGAATGATGTTGTTCTAGAGTATGTTGATACCTCAAACCAACTCGCAGATATCTTTACAAAACCATTAGACAAAGAGCGTTTTTGGACTCTTAGGAGAGAGTTAGGTCTAACTAGGCTATCTTGACCTTTTAGAACCTAATGTGTCAAAATTTTGCTTGAATTTTAATGATGTTCATGTTTATGTAATTTTGCTTCTTGATTCATCTATGCTAGTTGCTAGGGGGAGTATGAACCATTTCATCCCATCTATGCTTGTTTCTAGGGGAGTATGAGCGTGTTCATGAGAGTTTCGGTATAGGTAACACTGTATTAGTACGATTTGTTGAGTCGGTACCGACATGGCTTTTAGCGTACCAGTACGCGTTGACGTTGGAGTGTTTAAATGTCATTAACTAAGGGTTTCCAACTTTAATTAAAACACAATCACCTTTTCTTCAAACCCCTAGTCGAACTTGGCTTTAAAAACCCACCAAAACCCTTTGACTTCTCACACAATTATTCAAATCTTTTGAGGGTTTTTGCTTTTCAAATCAAGCCTGAAGTTTGTCATCAAATTTGTGCATCATCATCTCCTCATTCATCCCAATTTCCATATTCAATGTATAAACTCTTTTTCAAATTCATTTAATTTTTTACATTGTTTTAATTGGTTTTTGTATATACACTACGCATATTGTATGGGTTTAAAGAGTTTACAAAAGTTCTTTCAAAACTAAATTTTTTTATTCAAATATAAAAATATACCGTATATTTGGATAAACTATTTTTTGAAATTTTTCTTACCAAAAATTCTTTTTATACTTGTATATGTTTTTAAACTATATATATATATATATATATATATAACAAACACCTTGAATTTTGGATTACTTATTGGATCGAATATGGTGATTTATGAATACATTGTTTTTACTTGATTTTGATCTCAGGTCATGGCTCTTAAGAAATGTATGAGAAAGGATATTGCATCCTTCTATAACTCCGAGTCCAATGGTACTAAACCAAATTTGTCCTACATCTTGCAACAAAGTACTAATGAGCCTGGTTTCACTCGAGCGATGGATCGTTTCAAAGTTTTTCAAAACTTCAAAATTCATCGTAAGCGTAAGGTTTCTATCACCTACTTGACTTCCCCTGAATTTAACTTTCGTTATCATAAGTTACTTACCCAATGAAAGTCCATGCCTTTTCTAAGTATACTCGGGGTCTTTTATAAAGACCTTGTTTTGATCTTTTATTCTAATGTTCGATTTATTATGGACAAAGCCAAAAATGAGGTTATAGCCATTGAGTCATACCTTATGGGCAAAACTTTTAAATTGATTCTAAGGTTATAGCTAATTGTTTGGGGGTTGAGGATATTGGGATAGATGATGAACACTCTTTAGGAAACATTCAACTCGGCTCAGTCTCCACCCTTGATGCTCATAACTGCTTCCTTCACTTCCTTATCACTTGGTGGTTCCGTCCATCCGGTGGTAAGTGGTCCACCATTCGTCAAGTTTATAGTTTTTTGATCCGATACTTTCGGGAAGGCAAGCGCCCCAAATTTGCTCAGATTATGTTTGCGGAGATTTTCTACCTTGTTCAGATCCGCCATTTGACTTTTGTCTCAGAGGAGATCTTTGTCACCGCCTTGAGTTACATCTTTCACAAGCTTGGGATTGATTGCTCGTATGATCTTGAAGTGTCTCTCACCGATCCTATTGATGACAAATCCCTCCGCAAGGCTAAGTTTACTTGGTATGACAACCAATGGGTTCGAAATGCGAATCTACCTCAACATGTTCAGCCCGAAGAAGAAGAGAATCCTCTTGTAACGCCTTCTCTGGTTGCTCCTCAACCGTCTTCCTTTGATTCTCTTATGACCTACCTTGATGGGAAGTTTACTTCGTTGAGCGCAAGCATGAATGTTGGTTTCTCCTCCATGGATACTCGTCTAACGGCTATGGATGCTCAAATAACCTCTATGGAGGCTAGCCAAGCCTCAATGGATATGACTCTTACCGCCTTTCGTGGAGAGTGGCGTGGATATACCTTTGGTAATGAAGCCATAGAAGATAAAGATGATGATGATGGCGAAAATGACGCTCCTTAGGCATATCATATCATATCATATCATATCATAGCATTTAGGATTTTCTTTTATGCACATATCTATGTTATTTCCTTTAGAACCTATGTTTTGATTATTTCTTTTAATTATGTTTTTAGGGTTTGAGTTGGATTTTATTTTACTTTGAAATTTTATGCTTAAGTGCTTAATGAAGTTTATGTTGTTTTGCATTGCTTATATTATTTCCTACATTGATTTAGATCTAACAAAAAAGGGGAGAAGTAACAAGAGCCTTAAAAAATTTCAAAGATACATCTTTTAGTCTTAAAGTAAGGGGGAGAAGAAATTTTAAAAATTTATTTGGGTTTTGTTATATCAAAAATGGAGAGAATGTAAAACCGAAATTGATTTTAATATAACAACATTTTTCAAGGACTTAATTGCAAAATGAAATAATTTTTAAAGACTCACAAAATGACAAGGATTCAAACTTTAAGTATTCCTAAATCAAAAGTCAAGTATCTAAAATATTCTCTAAGTATTTTCGAACTTAATTTTTAAAGTTTAGTCCAAGTGTACCGATACGGTTACACCAAAATCGATACAGTTTTTGGCTACTGAAAATGAGTCAAGAAAAGTGTATTGATACGGTTACACCTGTATCGGTACGATTTGAAAAACCTTGGCATTTAATTTTTTGACCGTTGCCTTGTCAGAATATTGGAACCAAACATTTTGAAAGTTGGTCAATAGCACTGATACGCCTAACTACCGTACCGATACACTTTTTGGTTAACCAATTCTCCAGATTCCAGTGAGCAAAATCAGTACCGGTATGCACTATGATGTACTGATCCCCTATATAAAATACGGTTTCCGTATCGATACGCCTCTTCGTGTATCGATACGCTATTTGTATACAACGGCTCTTTCTTCTTTTGACAGGTACCGATACACCGATGCGAGTTCTGGTACGATAGGTTGCAAAACTGCATTTATGGTGGGAAAAAGAGAGCCCAACGGCTCTATTGATGATGCCAACCACCCAAACGGTTAGAATTCAATGAAGATGTATAAAAGCAAGCCCCTTAAAACTACAGCAACAACTATTCATCAAGTCAAGCACGTTCAAGCAAAAATTCAATCCAATTTGAGCAAAATAGAGTAAAACCCTTGTACCCAATTGAGTGATTTTTATTGTATTCATTTTTTATCAATTTGGGTTGAGAGAACTTGTAATTTGGGGTAAATGTCCTACCTTGTGAGGTTTATTTTTCATTTTTCAACAATCTTTGTATTTAAGAAAGCTTTGGTTAATCTTTGGGTAGAAATATTAACCGGTTTGTAAGGTTTACTCTTAATCTGAGAAAAGGGGACGAATTTCTAGTGAAATTGGTTGAAAATCCTTAGTAGAGCTAAGATAGTGATGTAGAGCTTGTTCTAAGCTTGAACCACTATAAATTGTCTTGTCTTCAATTTTTACATTTTCAATTTACTTCCTTCAATTTTAAAAAACAAATTCACCCCTTGGCTATTTTCGATTCAATTGATCCACTTAACAGACTATTTTTTCAATCAATTTTGTGTAGGGTGGAAGATTCAGTGGAGGCAGATTTCTGATATCAAAAAACTGTTAGATTTATGTTTTGATAATGTTTTTTCAGGTACTGTTAGAAGCATATGGCAGGTGACAGTTGGGCTGCTCTCTGGAGTATATGGATTGCTAGAAATGACGTGGTATTCAGGCAAAATCCGATGCAACGCCCTTGGCATTAGTGGCCAAATCTTGTTGAAATTGAATTTGTGCCGAGAGAAGTAAATATGTTTGTAGATAACCTTGCGAAGGATAGTATGAATCGTTCCTCTATCTTCAAAGCTTGGTGGTAGCATAATTAACAAGGAACTGGAATTTCTATGTTTGTAACTTCTGTTTTCCAGATTAGTAGGGATGGAAAGGGTGTGAACATGGGGGCTTTACCCAGTAACGAGTTTTGATTTGGCTAGTAGGGTGAGTTGTTTCAAGTGGTCCTTGTAGCACCTTGATTATATGTACTCTTTTCCTTCAACCTAACCTTAAGGAGGTTTTTAATGAGGCATATGATCAAGGTCCTAATATTAATTTTAATAAAAATTTCTCTTGTCGAGCAAAAAAAAACTTCCTATACACAATACTCTTTCAATCTTCATCATCACGTAACTGATTCCAGTCAAAGTATCCAAACCTTATATTTTAAACTGAATTCGTCATTTATTTTGATCAGTAAAATAATATTTTTTTTATTTTTTTGGAATGAGTCCCCGAAAACTGCAGGGATCTGTGCGGAAAGCATATGAGGACAAAAAAATTCCGAAGCATTTAATATGAATTCCCCAAAATCAAAACCACAAATGTTAAGGACAAAGTGAAGAATGTAAAATCGTCTCCAACCATCCGATTCCCACCCTTCTCCGTTTATTTGGTTATTGATATATAAACATCAAACCGAATAGATGCATTCTGCTGAAAAAAATATAATGACAAATTTAATTTTTAATATTTACATCGTATCAGTTTGACCCTTATTATTTTTTAAGCTAAATTTGACCATCATTTTCTAAAATTATAATTATGTTTAACCAAAATGATTATTAGTCCATTAATTTCACGTGTATTTCTTGGAACAATACTGAATTAGTAAATAATATTATAATTATAAAAATATATTTTTGTAAAATTAATTTATTGTAAATAGTATAAATTAATTTATTAAAAAAGATGAAGAACTGTTTTTAAATAAATATAAATTGAAATGTTTTTCCCTAAAAATCTAGAAGGTACTTTTTAAAAGGAAAATCAGACGCATCAATTAAATTTGGAACTAGGGTGTGAAAAATAAATCATAAACTTTAACCGGTATAACCGTTACATTTTACATGTTAAATGATTTTAGTTAATCGAATCGTTAAAAATTTAGCGATTAACCATTTTTAACGGTTAAATTACGAATAACTGCTATAATAATTAATCAACTGTTTAGCTAAATGGTACAGTTAACTTACCATGAACACATATATTTGAAATATGTCTTGATAAAATAATGATTAGTGATGCATCGTAAACTGTAATGTGATCTATTGCTAAATGCTTAAACTTTTAATTTTAGAGGAAATATCAAATTTCATTATAGGTAAATTATACGTGATTTTTATCTATTTTTTTGTATGAATTCCACCATATGGACTATGGAGATTATATTTTAAGTTTCTTATCTAAATTATGACTGTTATGTAATTGTTGTAATCATCACTCATTAAACATAAGTTCGATTCTATTTTACGTTGATGTTTAATTAACTTGTGACACAAATTTAATTAAAAGTTTAATTGTTGGTATAGATTTTTGTACCTTTCTAATAACAGAACAACTGAAGACCCAAAAAGTAATGTCAAATGGACCGGATTAATCATTTGGGCCTCTAAGCCCAATAATATTAAAACCCACGTGTCTTACACATCAGAATTTGAACACCCTCATCTCACGAAAAATTATTAGATGAAGCCAATAGGGTTCATTCATATCATTTTTTTAAGGTGAATCATCACCTCTTTCATATATGTTAATAGAGAGTGAGTGATTAATGGATAGTTATTTTGAAGTGGATGAATTTTATTGGCTGGACCACGGATGATGTGGTGAACAGGGTCCATAAAATAAATTCTCCTCATCTCACATGCGGTCCGAGAGAATAAGATTGGTTTCATTGATAGAGGCGTGAGATTGTAGGATTTAGATGGTCCCGTGGTATAATCTAATTAACACTAAATCGGTAAAATCGTAAGCATAGAAGGTTAAATTTGTTGAATTATTTTAAATAAGATCAAATTAATAAAAAGTATAAATTTTAAGAACTAAATATATTATTATACTAAGCTACGTTGTCATTTCCTTTATCTTTTTAATTGTTGATGACAAAAACAGAATAAAACGATAATGTTAATTACTAAAATGAAAGCTTTAGTAGTTGAATGACCAAAATAGAAATATGATAATAATTAAGTGACTAAATAGATAGTTTATCCTATTAACATATACAATAGTGTATTATATATTACATAATTTGTACACACTCTGTAGTTTGGACATTAAATTAGAGGGAAGGTTACCTTTAACCCTTTTTTACTTAATAGGATAAAATAATTTTGTATTTCATATACTTTAATTTTAAAAATGTTTTATGCACTGTGGTGAAAAAATAAAAAGAAAATAGAATTGAATTCAATTTAGAGTTTAAAAGATAATTTAAGTTTTAGAATTTATAGTTTAAGATTAAGAGTTTTATAATTCAGGAATTTAAATTTTAGCTTACGTAAAAAATCAGTGTGCATAAAATAGTAACCCTTTAAATTTCTCTTAAAGTTATCATTTATTAAGTTTAACGGATAAATAATTTAAAAAAGAAAATTAACAGATAAATATTTCAACTCGTGATTTGCTGTAAATACAATAATTATTTTTTATGGAACAAAAATACAATAATTATTGTATAAGGCTTTGGGTAACAAGATGAAAGATGCAGATATTTACCGTTGTCTAATTTAATTTTTAATTAATCAACTTGTAACTAATTATAATTATTCTGATTAACTTATTTTATATTTCTTCATGAGGGTAATGAAAGATTTAGTCTAACACGGAACTTATTCTTATCTTAGGAAATAAATCAAGCACCACTAACAAGTTTTATGGCAAAAAGGATTTCTACTCTTCCTTGTATATTTTATATTTTTCACTAACTAATTATATTTTTTTAGGAGAATATTATATGTTTAAAGCACTTAAGTTTATAACTTTTAAGTGTTTTGTATAACACCGATGCTAATTAACACTTAATCCACATTTTAACTCAATTTTAAAGCATAATACGTTGACTTAGACTTCAAACCTTATCAAGGTCAATATCTTGCCAAATTAAATGTCCTTTATTAAATAATTAATAAATTAGCTTTTTCTTTTAAAAATGGTTGGTTGAATAAAAATTAGAAAAAAAGTGACGTAATTGGGAAAATATTTTAAACAAATCATGTTTGTTCGTTTTTTAATTGGGGATGCTTGTGTTTGTGTTTGATTTCGGTGTGTTTATTTGGATTTTTAATACTTTAATTATTATTATATGTATTCTTTTTCCTCTAATTAGGTTTATAGAAGTTTTTTAACGAGACATGCGATAGTATTTCTTTTTAATAATTTTTTTCTAATTTTCATATTAATATATGAATATTTTTAATTCTAAGAAATTGTTATTATACGCACAGTAAATATATTCCTTTTTAATATAGTACATATAATCGCGTTTATTTTTATGTTTATTATTGAATTAATTTTAATATACTTTAAAAACATTGTGTACATATTTTTTATAGCAAAATGTTGGCGTGTCTACCAACGAAACAATCTAGAATTAGGCTTGTAACCGAACCAAACAAACACGAATGAGAGTATGTTCATGTTCGTTCGTTTAATTTTAACTGAACAAACGAACGGACACGAACAATTAAACGAACATAATTTTTTGTTTGTATTCTTTTGTAAGGAATGTAGCTTGTTCATGTTCGTTCATTAAGGAATGTAGCTTGTTCTGTCAATTCATGTTCGTTCATTAAATTGATAAACGAACGTAAACAACCCGAACGAACAACACAAACGAACATAAGTAGGGTTCGTTCGGTTCGTTTATAGGCCTAAAGATGAAAAGTCTAGTGTTTTTTCTTAGAAGTCTGAAGTCTCGTACATTGAGTATTGTTTAATTTTTTCTTTTTATTTCATATTTTTAATATATGTTTTTAAAAATTTTAAATATAATATTTTTACGAAAAATAATAAATATAAATGGACATGTGTGAATAAACTTAAATGAATATAAAACGAACGGATTACCGGACGTTCAAGAACGTAAATAAACAAACGAGCCCTTTGTTAGTGTTCATTCATTAAATTAAACGAACAAAAATCTTGTTCATGTTTGTTCGTTTAATAAATAAATATAAACAAACTTCTCGCCAAATAGTTCACGAACAGTTTGATGAATGTCCGATTCGTTTACAACCCTATCTAGAATCATGGTATCAAGATAGGATTACTTTCAAATTTATACTTGCATGTATTGGTTCAATTGATTGATTACTTATTAAGTACATTGACAAAATTTAAAATTAAAATTTTACACCAATCCTATTTGACCACTAAAAATGTTAAAAATTATTTTATATTATCATATTTCCAACCAAATGAGTTGAATCTAAATTACTAAAAACTTATTTAGGCCCTCCAATGACAAAGTGGAAAAATTATTGCATGGTCCCAGACCACCACGTTATTCATGGTCCCTCCCAATAAAAATCAGCCACATAATTTATTTTTTTTCATGTCATTTTTTTCAAGGATGAATCTTCACATTTTTAAGTCATGTAAATAGGTAGTGGGCGGTTATATAGAAGTTAATTATAAATAAAATAATGACATGGAAAAAAGAAAATTATGTGGCTTATTTTTAGTGGATAGGGACCATGGATGACGTGGTGGTCCGGGACCATGTAATAATTTCTCGACAAAGTGACTCTTAATTTTGTTTTTAAATGTTTGATTAAAAAATTAAAAGTAAACAACAGGATTAACGGTGAATAATATATAAATACGTCAGAATTTATTTATTTATTTAAAGTAAAACTTATCAGATTCAAAGTTGGAGTGCTGCTTTGCTTTGATTTCGACGATAAATAAATGAATAAAACAATGGTATATGAATAGTAATTCTCTATCGTGTAATATATATTTTTTTTCTGTTTTTGTGACAATTTTTTTTATTTTTGTAGTTTTGTTTTATTTGTCCTTGTGGCATGATTCAACATGTTCTAACAGTCGATCGTTACTCGCATAGAGTTTTTAATCGGCACTAGTTTCTGATTATGATTTTGTAGGTGGTCACAGAAAGTTAGATCCCCACTCGGTTGATGGTTTGGATCGCTCACCACTCCTTTTCATTAGTTATGAGTCCCGATTGGATAGAGACAAGGAGATTCAGGAAGCTTCTGAATTTTGATGGTATATATGCTTATCTCCATAGAAGTTTTTCACTTTTCTTTGTTTTGGGTTGTAAGAAATTCAAGTAGATTAGTCTCATTATTTTCCTTCCTAGATGCGTTGTAATTGTGATATCTTCTATGGTTATAATAAAAATTCAGTGGTCATATTCAAAAAAATATATATTATCTCGTCTTTAAATCAGAACATATTTAAATAATAAAATGTATTCGACTCAAAATTCTATAATTATTGTAATATAATATTGAAAAATATAATATGCACAGGGCCGGCTGTGAGGGGGAGCACCCCGAGCGACCGCTCAGGGCCCCCAACCAGCCTAGGGCCCCTAAATTTTATTTTTTTATATTTTTAATTAATCAAATAATTAATTTAATGGTAAAAATTAATTTTTTTCTAGATAAATAAATTAATTAATCTAACAATGAAAATAATGTGTTTGATAAAAATTTAATCATATTTTTATGATTTATTAAAGAAAGGCTTAACTACAAAATAAGTGTACAAACTATACTCTTTTTTATTTTTAGACACTAAAATGTTTTTTGGGTCAAAATAAGTGTCTGAAGTTTACTCTGTGGCCATTTCTAGATAATGACCGTTAAAAATTTAAAAACAAGTGCTCAAATTATGCTGCCTTTTGTTTTAGGTGTCTATTTTTAAAAAAATTAGTGCCCAAATTATGTTGTTGTTTTTTGTTTTAGGTGTCTAAAGTTTCATTTTTTATATAAAAATTAATGATCTATACCTCAAAATGATAACAAAATAAACTTTAGTCACCTAAAGCAAAAGAAAAACGTGTATAGTTTGGACACTTATTTTGTAATTAAAACTTAAAAAAAATATTACTTTGATTGTTCAAACTAATAAGATATGCTTTTGTTATATAGAGGTCAATTTTCTAATTTTCGCTCAGGGCCCCGAAAATCTCCGAGACGGCCCTGAATATGCACTAGCGTAAAAAATATTGTTTCTACGAGGGTTCTAATTTTAGGAGCTAGAGATTTAGTTTAAGGCTTTAGGTTTAGGACTTTAGAATTTAGGAACTATTGTTAGAATTTAACGTTTAGAGGTTAGGGTTTAAGTTTTAGTGTAATAATTATTGTTAGAATTTAGGGTTTAGAGGTTAGGTGTTAAGTTTTAGTGTAATATGTTAGGGATGTAGGTTTTAACCTACAAATCTTAAATTCTAACTCTAAACCCTAAATTCAAACCACGACCCCTAAATTTTAAGCACATGAACCTAACCCCCTAAACTATGAACCCTAATTTGATCTTTAAATCTTAAAATTATGGTATTTGTGAAAACAAAAAGTTTCCACCGCCAATGCATGGTATAATTATCCTATAATAATATCAACCTAACTAAACACAATTTACCTATAAAACTTTTTTTGAACAGTACCTACCACTAGGATGATCATTTGACCCAAATTCGATGGGTTCCGACCCGACCCTATACGTTCGGTCCTTTAAGAACATTTCAGGTTTGGGTTCTGATTCGATTTCGGTTCGAGTTTTTTAAGATGAGGTCGGGTTCAGGTTTAAGGTGAAAAATATTTGACCCGACCTGAAACAATAATTTAATTTTATTCTAAATATTTAGCTGTAATTGCTATAATGCCCTCTCGTTATATACATTTTTCAACTCTCTATTTTGTCTAATAAAAATGGAATAATTATTATAATGTCTCCTCTCTGTTTTTAATTTTTAATTAACTCCCTATTTATCGAATAAAAATGAAAAAAAATATTTTTTTACTTATGTCGAGTCGGGTTCGGGTTTTTACTCTAAAAATTGGGTCATGTGGAGCATCATAAAATGTCGGGTCGAATTTGAATTGATGTGTTAAATTTTCGAATCGAGTGTGGATCAGCCAAAAACGCGACCCATGACCATCCCTATCTAAAACCTAGGGAGCGAGAAAAAGGAAAACGTTTTTGCTGAGTACTGAACCCAACACCTAAAGGAAGGGAGGATGTCAATGAAAAACTTAACTACTTGCTCCTACACGGTGGACATTTACGTGTTAATGATATATATATATATATATATAGGAACCACTTCGTTGAATGTAAAACTCTTAGTTTTACACGTTTTTTGGATTGTTAAATGAGGGAAATGGATGACTCAGATTAACTCGTTTTTTTTTTCAAGTGATAATCTTCACATAGCTCACTTATATATATATATATAACAACTACATGAACTTAACAAGTATCCCACTTAAAAGGCGGATGATGTTTATGCTAGAAGACACAAGTTCAAATCACTTTGTCTACAAGGTGTATGTCCATTGTCAAAGGGTTAAGAATATTTATAAACATGTACTACATTATAATTATCTTTAAATTGTTAAAAAAATAATAATTTATCAACTACACTTTTTAACTAACAATTCCAACCTTTAATCTTCTGCTTACTTTTGATTGTTTTTTTTATTGTTACTTCCTTCATAACACATTATTAATTAGATTACATCAAACATCCAAAGTTTCAAACTTATATCATTCAAGATAAACACTTGTCTATCTCTTGTATATTTATCAATATTTATATCATATTTAAAAAATCTAAATAAATTTGAGGTTCATTTGTTTCACTGTAATTAGTTTTTCAGAAAATAAATTTTGTAAAATAAACTATATTTTTTAGAAAACAGTTTACGGAAACCATTTTCAGTTGTGTGGTTCATGTTGTGTAAATCTTTTTTGATGTTTGGTAAAAATATTAAGGGAAAACTACACTAGTGGTCCCCAAACTATTACTGTTTTCCTATTTTGGTCTCCAAATTATGTTTTTCGGCAAAATCGTCCCTTCTGTTACATAGTTCTCATGTTTTGGTCCCCCGATGTTAAATAGCTAACGGTTTCGCTGACGTGGCATTTTTTAAGATGAGAGAGAAATGATTAAAAAATATTTAAAAAATGCCACGTCGGCAAAATCATTAGCTATTTAATGTCGGGGGACCAAAAACAGGAGAACTATGTAACATAAGGGACGGTTTTGCCGAAAAACATAGTTTAGGGATCAAAATAGGAAAACGGTAATAATTTAAGGACCACCGGTGTAGTTTTCCCAAAAATTAAACACATTTTCCAAAATCTGTTTTTTAATAGAACAAATAGAAATCACATAAGCAACGATAATTCATAATTCAATGCAATAATAATTAATATATTTAAAAATAATTAGTTCCAGTAAATTAAAAACACAAAACTCAAATTCCATAATAATTTATAATACTATCCAAAAAGACAAAACGGCAATAACATACTAATTTTTATGACCAACAAATTTAAAACATAACACCTGTAAATATCAAACAAACTTATAATAATTCCATTATACAACAAACCCTAAATTAATATATTTTTTGTCTAGCTTCATCCAATCCGGTCCTCTCTAAATTGATCCTCGACATGAGTCCCTTCTTCAGTAATGGGTAGTATTGGTGTAATAGAGGACTAAGTGGAGGAGAGTCTTAGTATGTGTGGGTTATGTCTTTCAATCGGTATATTCTTGGGGTATTTGAGGAGAGAAGATTATGTCCTAAAAATAAATGTTGAATTTGGGTCTAACAGATTGACGCTTACTAATGTGCTAGCTTGATCGGCATGCATGTGTGTCAGACGAATAAAGTTGATTAGCGAAATAATTAGACGTGATGTTGATCTTATCAACATATTAATGGACCTAAGGAGGTAACGAGGTAGTCTTCATATGATTCCTTACGAATGTCCAGATAAATTCTAGAGTTATATAGTACGGAATTTGTTTTTAAAATTTTCAGAAGATCTAATATTGAAAGAGGGATGGTCGAAACATCTTTATTACGAAAGATTGAATGGCGGAAATAAAGAAGTATAACAAATTCTCTATTCTCCATGTCAAAAACATCAAATCTAACTATAATTCTTTATACGAGGCATTGGTTAGCAAGTTGAAAGATGTAGATGTTTGCAGTTTATTTATTTAATATTTTAATCTAAATTAATTTTTAATTAATCAATTATAACTATTCCGTTTAAATTATTATATATATATATATATATGATTCAATTGTACACATTTAAAAATAAATGTGGATTGAATATAGCTCGATTGACATTGACGTTGGCACAATATACATAAGATCATGAGATCAAGCATGCTTAATGTCACGCCCCACCAGGTCGTAACCCAGCCAACCGAGGGGCACACCCGCCAGGGTGCACCAAGAAGCACCAAAGTGCCCCACCTAGGTGCGCTACGCGCGCCCGAGGAGCCCCACCCAGGTGCTCACGAGCCAACAAGGGGAAAATGAGATGCCTTGGGCATTTTAAGGCCAAAGAAGACCCAAGGAAGAATCTAGAACGGCCTAGAGGGCCCCAAATGTCTCCACACAAATTCGAGGGGTTCCAGAAGGTTCCACACTCATGTAGGCTCATCCGGAGGAACCTAGAAGACCCGAGAGTGATCGAGAAGGCTCGAGACAACTCCGGACATCTTCGGAATATTCTAGAACACCTTAGAATATGGTAGAGCTTTTAGACCATTTAGGATATAGCTAGATAAGTATGGAATTATCTAGATATATCTAGGTGTAGTAGATATTTTGGGAGGCAAACTCCTAGCCATTGGATTAAATAAATCATAGTCGTCCGTTGAGGAGGTGGGAGCCTATAAATAGAGCCACCCCTCATTTGTAAATCACTCAAGTAGTCACTCACTCAAATACTTGTAAAGCTCTCTTGTAAAATTCCTTAGTTCAATACAAGGTTCTTTCCTTGTAAAACTCTCTTGCTCCTTGTGTTTTGCCATAGCGTTGCGCGATTAAGGCTTGCTAACATTGTGCCGAGAGTGTTAGTGCCGCACGGATTGAACTTGAAAGAATAAGTCCGTGACAGTTGGTATCAGAGCAAGTTACGATCGTTGGGAGCATGGCCAAGACAAGCAAGAACCAAGTTGCTAGCCCGTCGGAGACCGAGGTCACGCATGACCAAGGTGGGTATGAAGTAAAGGCCGACCTTGCGGAGGGAAGGCCTCGTGCCAAGTCTAAAGACATGATCTCTAGCTTTGAGTCGCGCTTGACTCGCGTGGAGGAAAGCGTTTCGGGCATGGGTGCCCACGTGGACGACCTTCAAGAGCGGTTTGAAGGCCTTGAGGCGGTGGATGCCGAGATCCACACGGCCGTGAGGGCCATGAAGATCAAGCTAGAGGAGACCCTGCGCGCGGAAATGGGTGAAGTACGCGATGCACTCATGGTAGAGCTCACAAAGGTACGTGAGTCATTTCAACGTGAACTTGCCAGCATGCACACCCAACTAGAGTTGTTGCAAGGCGACCTTGCGTTGTGCAAGCGCGCCATGGCCGCCGGGCCAAGCACCTCATACCAGACCATGAGGGTCGAGGTGCCTAAACCTAAGACATTTTCGGGATCATGCAATGCAAAAGAAGTAGACAACTTCTTGTATGGCTTGGAGCAATACCTAGAAGCCGTTGGCATCAGGGAGGATGCCTCCAAGGTCCAAACCGCGACCTTATACCTCACCGACGCCGCCATGCTTTGGTAGAGGAGAAGACGTCTCAATGTCGAGAGAGGTACGTGCACCATCTCTACCTTTGCCGATTTCAAAAGGGAGCTCAAACGACAATTTTATCCGGAGAATGCCGAGGATGAAGCAAGGGCACGATTGCGAAGGCTCAAGCAATCAAGGAGCATCCATGACTACGTGAAGGAGTTCACTAGCTCAGTGCTCGAGATCCCCGATCTCTCAGAGAAGGACTCACTCTTCAACTTCATAGATGGTCTCCAAAGTTGGGCCAAAACCGAGCTAAGGCGGATGGGAGTCCAAACCCTTGCTGATGCCATAGCCGTGGCCGAGAGCCTTATCGACTACTCGAGCCACAAGGAGATCACCCCAAAGCCAAGGGATGAGAGGGGCGATCATGCTAAAGGCGGGGGAGACAAGGGCTATCACAAGGAGGGCCATCAGGAAGGCCACTCACCAAGATACCGGGACTCATCCCCTTGGAAGGGCAAAGACAAGGATAAGTCTAAGGTGTTCCAAGGAACAAGGAAGACACCACCAAACGGTTGCTTCATTTGTGATGGTGACCACTGGACGCGGGAATGTCCACAACGCCAAGCCCTTAGTTCACTCCTTGCCAAGCATCGTGAAGGTAGTGACACCGACAGTGGCGATGAGGGTGCACAAATGGGATCCATACAACTGATTTCAACACTTCAATCAGTAGGGGACACCAAGAGGAACGAGGGAAGTTCCATCCCCAAGGGACAAGACAACGAGGGACTTAAGCCAGGGTCAACGCTCGACGTGGAGCACAAGGGTGACCTATCATCTTCAAAGGCCGAGGGTAAGGCCGAGTCACCGACCAAGCTTCAACGGAGTAAGCCAGGTGGCGTCACTAAGGTCAAGTCCACGAGAGGGAATCGTGGCAACGCAAAGGCTAAGTATGCGAAAAAGACTAGCACAAGGGTAAAGTGCTACCTATGTGAAGGACCTCATGTGATGAGGTCATGTCCATTATGAAAGCGTCTTGTTGCCTTCATCAAAGGGGTTGATGGCAAGGCACAACTTGATACAATGGCCCAGGATCGAGCTATCAAGCCGAGGGTGAATACGAGGCAAGCTAGGAGCCGAAGAAGGCACACCAGCAACACCCCGGCAGCTCAACCGAGACGCGACGAGGGCGTCGCGAGATCGGGTGGGGGAGGATGTCACGCCCCACCAGGACGCAACCCAGCCAACTGAGGGGCACACCCGCCAGGGTGCACCGAGAAGCACCGAGGTGCCCCACCTAGGTGCGCAACGCGCGCCCAACAAGTTCCATCCAAGGGCACTCGAGCCAACAAGGGGAAATGAGATGCCTTGGAGATTTTAAGGCCAAAGATGATCCAAGGAAGGATCTAGAACGACCCAGAGAGCCCCAAACGTCTCCACACAAATCCGAGGGGTTCCAGAAGGTTCCACACTCATCTAGGCTCGTCCGGAGGAACCTAGAAAACCCGGGAATGATCGAGAAGGCTCGGGACAAGCCCGGAAGGCTCGGGACAACTCCGGACATCTTCAGAATATTCTAGAATACCTTAGAATATGGTAGAGCTTTTAGACCATTTAGGATATAACTAGATAAGTATAAAATTATCTAGAGATATCTATGTGTAGTAGATATTTTTGGAGGCAAAACCATAACCGCTGGATCAAATAGATCCTAGCCGTCCATTGAGGAGGTGGGAGCATATAAATAGGGCCACCCCTCTCATTTGTAACTCACTCAAGAAGTTAGCCACTTAAGCATACTTGTAAAGTTCTCTTGTAAGCTTCCTTTGTTTAATACAAGGTTCTTTCCTTGTAAAACTCTCTTGCTCCTTGTGTTTTGCCATAGCGTTGCGCGAGAAAGGCTTGCTAACATCGTGCCGAGAGTGTTAGCGCCGCACGGATTGAGCTTGAAAGAATAAGTCTGTGACATTAAGCACTAATATCCTCCTCTTTGTGAGCGAGAAAATGTCTCGATAGTATATGTATTGTACACTGAATATTCAAAAAACAAATAAAAATAAACCTAATTATTTTCATGTCGGGTAAATATAAGGCTTAATGTCAAAATAAGTGCCTAAACTATCATGTTTATGTTTTTCCTTTTAGGTGTCTAAACTTTTTTTGGTCTCATTTAAGTGCTCAAACTATTTCATTTTTTCATTTTAAGTGCTTAATTTTTTCCCTTTTAAGGTCAAACTGGTACGCCGAGCAAATAAATTCAAATTGATATAGTTTTTTTTTGTTGTCAGAATTTCAGTTAATGCGTCTAGAGTTCATCAAACCGAGCAGATAAATCGATATTAAGAAATAATGTAATAAGAATAAGGCAAAATGACAAAAGATGCCCTCAACGTTTGCATGTTTTGTCATTTGGCCCCTTATTCTTTTTTCGAGCAAATAACCCCCAACGTTTTAATTTGGTCCAAATATATCCCTGTTGAATGAAAACTGACGGTCAACGGCTGATGCTGATTGGACTTGTCATGCCTTAAGATCGGCTGATGTGGCATATGCCACGTTAGATTTTAAAAAAAATATATATTTTGTTATACCCTTCTTTATGGTGACACGTGGATGAGTATCATGCTGACACGTGGCCGAACCGGATGGTGACACTGGGTAAATATGATGTTGACACGTGGTAAATATGATGCTGACACGTTAGCATATCTTAACACGTGGCATGTCCAGTCAACATCAGTCGTTGACCGTTAGTTGACTAACAGTTTCCATTCAACATGGGCATATTTGGACCAAATTGAAACGTTGGAGGTTGTTTACTCAAAAAAAGAATAAGGGGTCAAATGACAAAATATGCAAACGTTGAGGCATCTTTTGTCATTTTGCCAAAAAAAAAAATAAAGTGTTAGATTTTATCAAACACCCCAAAAATGTCACTCGGATTCTCAACTGATTTCTAAATTTCAAATCGTCATAATTGATTCCCAAATGTATCAGCATTGTAGTGATCATATTAGTCTAGTCATCAGATTAGGCGTTGAATACCAATTTAATTTGACGTGGACTATGTTTAAAACAAGTGACTCAAATTATAAACATGTTTGAGTGATTACAATTTAATTCACATATTCTAATTATGTTTCTCGTTAAATTCTGTTACTAGATAAAACATTTTATATGTGTATTTCAGTCTAAATTTCGATTTAATTTTCAAATATACATCCAACTTAGTACCACTTGTTTTAATGTTACAGAGAATAAAAACGAAAAATAATTTGATAATTAAATTTAATTAAAAACATAATTGAATTCGAATTCGAATATAAAAGCTTCTAATCCAAGCGCCGATATTATGTGCACGTAAACAAGTTGATGTTGATTTTGCTAAGATTATTTCATTACAAACTATATGGTTTGCTTGAAAAGAGTAGAGTGGGGCCTTGGCACGACATCATCTTTGCCATTTATACAAGAAAAAAGAGCCAAATAAGGTCCCATTGATTCTTTATGAAAGGTGTTGGGAGCAATCCTTTAAGCCAACGAAAATGACTAAACATCCACACTCCACCCATTTGGTTTAGTTGCTTTCCATTCCTCTTCTAGAAGCATTGTAGTGATGAGGATTGAGGTGGGACCCCATCAAACATGTCTACTTGCTTTCAATCACAAACCCCCCCTTTTTTTTTCTTCTAGAAGAGAGTATGTATCATTGTTAGAGTTTAAACCGTAAGTCTCTAACAGGAATAGAATTAGAATCGAACATCAAAATTTTAGCATTAAAAGAATAAATGATTTATTAAGTATTTAAACTTAAAAAATTAAAAGACCAATAAATTTAGTTAATATTTAATTTGGTAGGAGTTTAAAATATCGTTGGACAAAAAAATTAAGGGATTAGATCCCAACTCCTATTTAATTTGGTCCATGGACACAAAAATTGAACCATTTGCACCTTAGAGTGTGGGAACCCAGCTCAATTAATGATGCCAATAATGTATGTAGCAAGAAAGCTATTAAAATAACTGATTTTAATTTCAGTACCTAGGCTTAAAATATTTATAGATAATGTATGGTTGTAAGGTACTATCAATGTTTGGTCTTTGATCAAAAAAAAAAATCAATGTTTGGTCAGAAGTCAAACTTCGAACCCCATACATTGATTTTTTTTTTATGGAAGCATTTGTGTACGAAAACAGCCTAAAATTTAATCCATTGGGCATACCATTAGACTTTCATCACTTATAAATAAATTTAGGGTTATTGTTAAGTAATTTAACAATGTATTTCCCCCACAATTAGAGATAGAATCATGACAAAAAAAAAAATTTAATAATTAGTATCTTGTCAATGAGACCTCGAGTAATTGCTCGAGGTCTTTCTTTTCGGTTGTTCATTTGTTGTTCATTTGCATTGTTTAGAAGTGATATTTAGATTAGTTATGCTATGGCGCATTTTTGCCATTTTCGTAATCTGTTGTGGACTAGTAGTGGCGGAACGTGGTGGAGATCTGAGAGAGTTATGGCCCCTAAAATTTTGAAAATATAAAATTTAAGTCTTTAAAATTTTAAAACAATTTAATTTGGCCCCAATTTTTTTTTAAACCATATTAAACTTTAAATATTTTTAATTAAATCTCTCATAATTTTTAAAAAATTTCATTGAGTCTCTCAGAATATCAAAAATTCTAATTAGACCTCAAATTGTTGGAAAGTGCAAATTAAATCATTTAAAAAAATTTTAAAAAAATAAATTGATTCTCAAAACTCTATTATCAAGTTCTGCCAGTGTAGACTAGTCTTTGAGTTTGCTTGAACCGTGTACTTGAGTTTTGGTTGATTGTAATTTATAGACTTTTTTTTCCTTTTTCTTTTGTCCGAAGTTGAATTCTGCTCGATTTCGATCATAAAAGGAATCTTTTAATAAAGGCCGCTTTCTCTTAAAAATGAATTATAAATATAATTAACACTAGATTTCTGAGTTTGAGGATGATCTTTTTCCTATTTCCTGGTATATAAAGAATTCTTTCAATGCCAAATTGTCTTCGAGAGTACAATCCACTAATCTATGTTTCATTCCACAAAATAACATTACTTTTGAAATCATCTTTAAATTTTTATTCAAACCAAACGATTTTTTTAAAGAAAAGAAGTTGCTTTATTAATTCTTCTATAATGGGCATTTAATTGGGGAATATATTGACCTTGATAAGGTTTGAAATCTAGTTAAAATGGAATTCAATGATGGTTCTAGTGATAGAGTGATTTTTTTAGTGATCATATGGATTTCAACAATATTTTCTGTATAGGATGAAAAAAAAATATAATTAGTATATTACATTAAAAAATTTAAATTAATAGTGGCTAAGAATGTTCATCTTGTCCCATATTGTATGGGTTCCAATCTCAACATAAAAATGTAATACCTATATTTAATAAAAAAAATTAAAAAGTAGATTAAGTATAAGTTCAATTAGTATCGATGTTATTATAGACATGAATGGAGTTAGAAAGTGTAGATTATTGTGTCAGAATTGGTATCAATTTTATCTTTAATATTTTAAAATAAAGGTATAATGCGAAAAAACCCAAAACGTTTGACTAAATAATATTTTGGCTTATGTTCTTTTTTAGAGCAATTTAACCATCAATATTTTATTTTGGGTCAAAATAACCCCTCTATGGATGAAAATTATTAGTCAACTAACGATAAATTACTCGAAATGACTTGACATAATGACATGTCAACAGAAACAATAGTTTTATAAAATTTATTTTTTGATTGGTGTAACAATCTTTTAAATCAACACTTTTGTATATATGACACTATCATGTCAGCGTGCACTGCCATGTAGGTTTATCCGTCATTTCGAGCCATTTATCATTAGTTGACTAACATTTTTCATATGTAGAAAGGTCATTTTGACCCAAAATAAAACGTTAAGGGTTAAATTGCTTCAAAAAAGAATATGAGCCAAAATCACTATTCAGTCAAACTTTATGGACATTTTTTTGGCTTTATGCCTAAAATAAAATATAGGCTTAAGGGTATTATAAGCCCTTGAACTTTTAGAAAAAAATCAATTAATCCTCTAATTTTTTTTTTGCATCCGAATAAGTCTTTATACTCCAAAAATTAATCAATTCACCCGTTTGACCAATGTTGACTGTTAAATCTAACAAATTTTTTTGGATCGATTGGTGCAACGTGTCGTGTTACATTGTTGTCACTTTACATTTCAAAAAAATATTTTTTTTAAAAAAAATCTTTAATAGTTCTGAAAATTCTAAAAAAAACATAAAAATTAAAAAAATAGTTTTCTAAAAAATATGTAAATATCACGTGACATAACTATAGTGTGTCACGTGGCAGTAATATTTCGAGAAAAAATCGTCAAAAATTGATGGTCAAATTAGTCAAAGGGCTTAATTGATTCATTTTATTGGTTAATGACTTAATTCAAATGCTAAATTAATTTTTTTCCAAAAATTCAAGGGCTTCAATAACCCTTCAGCCTAAAATTTATAACGTATATTTGTAAGGATTATTATCCTATACATTGGCGGTAGAAACTAAAAGTTTTCACAAGCGCCTTAGTTTTAGGGTTTAGGGTCTTAGCTTAGGGTGTAGGGAATTAAATTTTAGGGATAGTGATTAGAATTTAGGCTTTAGGTTTAGAATTTAGGGTTTAGAGGTTAAGATTTTGTTTTTAGAGTGATATGGTTAGAATTTAGGTTTTAATCTATAAACCCTAAATTATAACCCTAAATTGTAAATTTCAACCACTATCTCTAAATTCAAAACACATACATCTAAGCCCCTAAACCATACACCCTTAAACTAAGTCTCTAAACCCTAAAACTAAGGCGCTTGTGGAAACTCGCTAATGTATCAAATAATTACCTTTTTTTTAAATAGAATATTAATCGACATTAATATCGTTCAGGTGATTTAGTCAATGATTACAAACACTTATGTTTTCAAATCTTAATCTAATCCTAATCTTACCTAGAGAGGAAGGGGAACAAATACTCATATAAAAAAATAAAGATGAGCAACTTGACCAACCGGCCAAATGTGCTTGATCAATGCAAACACTTAAAAATTATACATTCGAGTGATTTAAATATATGTTACCCTCTTCAAATAAGTATAATTAGTTAAAGAAAAGATAACATATAAGTGACAGTAATGGTCCTTTTTGCCATAAACCTGTTAGTGGTGCTTGATTTATTTACTATTATACATCTTAATATAAGAATAAGAATCCAAGTTCCATATTAGACTAAATCTTTCATTACCTCATAAAAAATGTTTTATGTATATAATTAAATCAAAGTCAAAGTTTACATGCATCAGTATCAAATCAAATCACATATAACGAAAGTAATGTGTAATTTTAAAAATTAGTATTGCACATTTTACGAAAGTAATGTGTAATTTTAAAAATTAGTAGTCAATAATACTTACGTTGTTTCATCCTGTAGGTACGAATATTTGCTTTGGGACATTTTTAAATTAATATTTCATTCTTAATTATTAAGTAAAAAAATGACCTTCATCCAAGATTATTTGAAAAAATGACCCCCATTTTACCCATATAGGAACGACTAGCATTCTGCTAAACGTGTGGAAAGAACTCGCTTTCTGCATGATGCGAGTTCCATCTAACGTGGAAGGACTGTTCAAATAACTCATTATAATATTTAGAAAAACAACCTCGTGTTTTGCATATAGCGAGTTCAGCAAGAAATTGAAGCGGCATACTAATTTATCGTTGGATTTTATTATACAAAACTCGCTTCCTGCACAAAGCAAGTTTCGTCTGACATGGTTGATCTGAACCGATAAGACGTAACTTATTCAAATAAATAAAAAATAATTTATTAAAAATAGCGTAAAATTATATCTAAATAATGTGGATTCGAATAATTAAATATTCTGATAAATATAAATTCTATCTAAATAAGCTTAAAGTTACAAAAAAAAATTGATTAACAACCCGAAAACCCCCCTCGAACATGACCCTTGTTGTCCAGTCTCGTATCTCATTGAACTCGCTTTTTGCAGGTAGCAAGTTCAGTATAATATAAGTCTGGCGATAAATTTAACTTCTCGCAGAACTCGCTATGCAAAACGCGAGGACGTTTATTCAAATATTATAATGAGTTATCTGAAAAGTTCTACCACATTGGATAGAACTCGCTTTCTGCAAGAAGCGAATTCGTTTCACACTTTTTACATAATACGAAGCATTCTTACGTAGGTAAAATAAGGGTCATTTTTTCAAATAATTGGGATGGACATCATTTATCTAATTAAAGAATAAGAAAGGTATATTGACTTAAAATTACCTACCTCGGGAATGTAATTATTGTCTCCCTACTCAATAAAAAATCGTTTCTATTTTTTGTTTGAATTTTTATAAAAAAGCATTTTTTTAATTTCTTTAAAGACAACCAAAATTATGATTTGAAAACAGATAGTAAAACAACGGCGGCGATTTTAAACATGGACTCTAGTGTTTTGTCGGAGAATGTGTTGGCCCAACGGTTGCGGAAGCTTGTTCTTCAGCAGTGAGATTTGTCGGTAAGGTTTATTTACCGCGAAGTAAACATAGTTGCGGATAAATTAACGAGTTTGGCTCAGAATAGATAGTTAGGGAGTTTGGTGTTTGATATCCCTCCACCAGAAGTTATCCAGTTACTTGCCGATGATATTGGGTGAAGTTTGTTGGTTTTTTTATGTTGGTCGATTGTAATGTTTTGTCCGTAACACCATGTGTACTCTTTTCCCCCATTTAGGTGTATGGAGTTTTTAACGAGGCACGTGGTGTTACACCACCATCTTTTTCACCAAAAAAAAAAAGACAACCAAAATTAAAACAAAATGCTAAAAATATTGAATTATACCCTTGATTATAGGAATTAATTAAAGGTTATTAACAAATTTATTTAAATATATGATAAAAACATACATTAAATATATGTTCTCAAGTTTAAACCATAAGTGCTAAAATTAAATATTCAATGAATAGAATAGATAAAAAAAATTTAATCTACAGTTAAAATAAGTTAATTTCGATAAAATTAAATTTTTCATTAAATATTTTTACATTGTGCAATTTTCATCTCATTAAAATCATAACGATTTTATTGTACATCGTTAAAAAATAAATTATATATATCAAAAGGTAAAACCCGAACCATCAATAAATATTGGGTGTATTGGTAAGTTACATTACACTCCTAAAGAGAGGATGCGAATTAAAATATTAAAAATAATATTATTAGTAGAGACAGTATCGTGCACCGCACATAAAACGTAAAAAAACATGCATATTATTAAAAAAAATTAAAACTCGAATCAATCGATTGAAGACAGCAAATGAGTGATCATTGTCTTCAAAGTCTCGCAAAGTTTGTCATGTTACTCATGTATAGGCCAAATTGCCATGCTTGGATGGTTTCTAGAAGACTTTACGTGTGGTGACCATCTAATTGTTTCCTTGTCAATTATCATTTTTTGTCACTATGGTGACTATTTATAAAAGGATATAAAAAAAGTAACGTTTTGTGGAGAAAAAGTAAAAGTAGCAAGTTTTGCTCAAATACATTATCAGTTTTAATATATGTCTATGTCGATAATTTTTAGAATAAGCGTTTAAAATTTTTTAATTGACACTCTTTTTTTATCTAGATTGTAGATTCAATAATCATTAAGAGTAAAATTTCCTTGTTCCATCTCTTATATCGTTTAATTTCAATCCTTAATAAAATTGTTCGATCTTAAATCTTCTAAAAAATAATATTTCCTTTACGACTGAAATAATTTTTGAATTCTAGTGATACTTTTTGTTATACCCTACCCCGATCCTCTATAATAACTCCTTCGTCGTTATTCTTACGCTCTTGATTCTGGAAACAAGGCATTGAAGCCTCTGTAACTCCCATGCGTGATCCTGTCAGTCAGAAAAGCTACAATGCTATCGAAATAATAGCTATTAAGTTCATTTGACTCACCAACTAGTCCTATTATCTCGCAGATAATCTCATATCGTCTACTCATTATCACTTACCAACTTCTAAGCCTAACACCACTCACTCAATGTCGTCCTTGGGCATGGGCAGGAAGGGCGCCCGCCCAGGGTTTCATTTTTTTTTATAATAATTGATATTAAGATTTAATTTTTAATATTTATTATTAGGGGTGTGCTCTTAAAATTTATTTATTTAAAACTTATTATTAGTACTCAATTTTTTCCAACATTTGTTATACTCTTAAAATTTAATTTTTCTCAATATTTGTTATAAAGGGTCCAATTTTTCAATAATTATTATTAAGGGTCCATTTTTCTAATATTTATTATTAGTGACATACTCTTAATTTTTTTTTTCAATACTTGTTATTATGCCCGGTTTTTTTAATACTTATAATTAGACGCCCAATTCCCATATATTTGTTATTAGGGACATTCTCTTAAAATTTAATTTTTTAATATTTATTATTATGGTCCAATAGGGACATGATTTTTTTTCTAATATTTATTATTAGGAACATACTCTTAAAATTTATTTATTTTCTAATATTTGTTATTATAAACCTAATTTTTTTATAATACTTGTTATATTCTTAAAATTTATTTTTAATAATTATTATTTAATTTTTTCTAATACGGAGCTATTTTTAAAATTTATTTTTTAAAATTTATTATTAGGAATAACTGCCGCATCTGATTCCTTAATTTGCACTTATCCCGTAACTACCAATCAAAATAGTATCTCCTTTGAGAGTTGCTTAAGTCCAGTGAAATGCACACGCGTGACGCGTCACTCAACCATACACCTCTAGGTTTTCCGTTATCCTACTGTGCTATATAAATATGGGCACGCCGATAGCTTCGATTCCACGGTTCCAATGGCTTTTCACTAAAACAAAAACCTTCTTTAATCTTTGAAAAAAGAAATGGACAACTCTGAGTTTTCAACTGAGTTGCTTCCGGTTTTACCTGAAGAACTTGGTCTCCAGTGCTTATCTCGGCTACCTTACACAGCTCATGGACTTGCTTCCCGCGTTTGTCATCGATGGCGGGATTTGCTGCAAAGCCTGGATTTCTATTACCACCGCAAAAAACTAGGCTACACCCAGAAAGTCGCTTGCTTGGTTCTAGCTTTCAACGATGGAATCGCGGGTGGGACTAAAAAACCAGGCGGATCACCGAGTTATGGGATTGCTGTGTTTGACTCGGTGAGTCAGAATTGGGATAGACTCGCCCCGGTTCCCAAGTACCTTAACGGGTTGCCTTTGTTTTGCCAATTAGCAAGCTGTGATGGGAAGCTTGTGGTGATGGGCGGGTGGGACCCGGTGAGTTACAATCCGGTTTCCGACGTTTTCATCTACGATTTCACGACTCGGCAATGGAGACAAGGGAAGGATGTTCCGGCTAAAAGATCGTTCTTTGCGATCGGAGCATGTTCAGGTCGGGTTTTTATCGCGGGCGGGCATGACGAGAACAAGAACGCGTCAAGAACCGCGTTGGTTTATGACTTGAGAACGGACGAGTGGGCTGAGTTGGGGGAGCTGAGTCAAGAGCGAGACGAGTGTGAAGGCGTGATGATCGGGGAAGACGAGTTCTGGGTCGTGAGTGGGTACAGAACGGAGAGCCAAGGCCAATTCGATGGGAGCGCTGACGTGTACAGGTTAAAGTCGGGTCAATGGAGACGGGTCGAAGGGGTTTGGGAACCCGGTCGGTGCCCGAGATCGAGTGTCGGGATCGGAAAGGATGGGAAATTGTTGAATTGGGCAGAGATCAGCCCGGCCGTTCGGGTCGGAGCCTGTGGGATCGACCTTGGAGGCGGCCGGGTTTTGGTTACAGGGTCGGAGTATCAAGGTGCACCGCTTGGGTTTTACAGTGCGGGAATGATGGAAGGGCAAAATAGTAAATTGGAGAAACTCAATGTGCCTAATGAGTTTTTTAGGTTTGTCCAATCGGGCTGCTATGCAGAAATCTAATGCGTAGGGTTAAATTTTTGTAATTTTGGTTTTGGTCCTCAAAATATGTGTAATTCAATTTTCATGTTGAAAAGGTTGGGTTTCATTTAGATAATGTAAATTTTTTGGTTTGATGCATTATAATGGTTAGGGATAATGGCTCAAATGTCCTCTGTACTTTGTCATTTTTATCAATGTGGGGTTTATACTTTTTAAACGTTCAATGTGTCTATATACTTTATTTTTGTGTTTTATTGTGCCCATAAGACTAACGGTGTTAAATGATGAATTGACGTAGAAGGGATACGTGACACTTTTCTATGCAGCCACATGGCCTTTTTTTTTCTCCCAAAAACTTACTTAAAGTTAAAGGATTTTGAAATAATTTAACTTTTTTATGGTCTAAACAAATACTACTTAAAATCGAGGGTATAAGAACAATTTTACCCAATTCTTTTTAGACTAAATTAAACTTGTTTCATTCCTTGGATCAAAGAATTTCTTCTTCTCCCACCATCGCGGTCATTGCTGCCACCGATTTTTCCCACCACTGGCATTCTTGGACGAAATTCGTCTTCTCCATTCTCTGACATGAATGGGTTCAAAATTTCTCTTCTCCATTCTGCGATTTAGAGCGTTGAATCTATCTCGTACTCGGATTTAAGCTAGCCGATTATTTGATCGCGTGAATCTTTTAAAAGATGTTTCGAACTCCAAGAACCAGAGAAAGTTGAAAGTGGGTAGTTTATTGTTCTTTCCATTCATTTGCTTCGTTTGTTACTTTTCTTTTGCTTCTTGTTGCGTTTAAAGATTTTTTCAGTTTGGGTTATTGGGTTTTCAAGTTTGGTAAGGGTAGTTGATAACAAGTAGAAGATAAATCGTTAATAACAAAATAACAATAATTTATCAATTTTTTCTTCTTTAATCGGAAATTAAAAGGAAGACCGAAAAACACACTTCTTTATATACCGTGTCGAGCTTCACAGGGACGGACCCCGACTTTAGGTTAGGGGAGCGAACCTGTAAATTTCTAGGGGACACTTATAAAAGTTTAGGGGGGCGAAAATAGATTTTTAATAGAAAATACATAAAAAAAAATTTTAATTTTTTTCTAAATCATATATGATTTTCAAAACTTTAGGGGGGCGGTTGCCCCCAACACCCCCTCGGGTCCATCCCTGGAGCTTCATACTCTCAATATCTCCCTTAGCTCACAAAAACTTTGCTTTTACTGTGTCTTTTTCTGATTCTGCAAACACCTTCAAAGTTGTTTACTTTGTTGTTTGCATCGATCAAGTATTTTTTTGTAAAGTTAACTTATAAATCCTTGATTAAGTATATGGAGTTGGGCATGAATCTTTTCATTTTTCGGTGTCTCTTTTAATTTTTGACTAAAGAACAAGAAAAAAAATCAGACCAAAACTCATCTTGTTTCCTTCTGTTATTACTTCCCACGCCACCACTTCCTCTGCCGCCTCTGTCGTCGGCGGTGCCATCGCCCACCGCCTCCCTTCTAGCAACCCCTCTGCGTTTAGCATCCCTTCCCTTGCCTTCTCCTCTCATTTTGCTAACAAAACACACACACAATTAGTAGTGAAAACCCAGATTTGTAACTCTTTCATCCAAGTATTCCTCGATTCCTTTTGCCGAAAATGGAGTTGCTTTTGAAACCCAGGACCCAGACAAGTTCAAGTGTTCCAAATTAAGATTTGTAACTTTCTCATTCAAGCATTCCTTGATTCCCTTCCATGCACAAACATCGGTTCCTTTCCATGGCAATGAATTAAGACGATCAACGGATGATTTCAAGGTTAAAAGTGCCTCTGCAACCACTGGTCTAACATCTCGAATAACTTGAAGAAGAGCGCTCGAAGAACTGTTCGTGAACCAACGAACATGAATAGAGGTGTATTCGTTTTATTTCTGTTCATGAATAAGCTCGTTTATAATTTCTCTTATCGACTCGTTTACACGGTTTTCCTTTTCTTTTTATTTTTTTTTTCTATATTTTAAATATTGGTGAATGTAGAGACTAAATTAAACACAAGACAGACTTCATTGCTCAAATTGTGAAGCTTAAAGACTACTTGTGTAATTTTATAATTTTGACAAACATATAAACCAACATGTTCACGAACGTTAAATGACATGTTCGCAAATGCTAAAAAAAAACTTAAATACCTTCAAAAATAAATAAACAAGAGATTAATTTATTTATAACCTAATTATAGATTATTTTATTTAGTTGCAATACTTAAAAAACCTATGCCCGATAACCTTGATAATGATTAAAATTGAAAATGTATAAAATGTTAGAATACGAAAAAAGTAAACTACAACAGATATCACTCAATTATGGATAATGTTATATTTGGGTCACTTGATTATTAAATATTATATTTGGGTCACTCAATTATGGGTAAGATTACATTTGGATCACCCAATTATTAAAGGTTACATTTGAATCACTCAATTATGGGTAATGTTACATTTGGGTCACCCTTCATATTTAAAAATGTATATCAATTTGTGTAGTAGATTAATTAATAATTTCAAATGAAGTACTCTAATGTTAACGAGGGTACAAGTGATTTGAAAGGGAAAAAATGACTAAATTGATGTACCTTTTTAAATATGAAGGGTGACTCAAACGTAATTTTATCGATAATTGAGTGACCCAAATGAGACATTTAATAATTGGGTGACCTAAATGTAACCTTACACATAATTGAATGACCCAAATGTAACTTTTAATAATTGAGTGACCCAAATATAACATTACCCATAATTAAATAACATTCATTATGGTTTACCCCAAGAAATAACGATTTTATTAGACACAAGCAGAAATATCTCCTTAACCACTCGGACATATCGACTTGTTGGTTTAAGTATTGCATAACAGTATATATATCATATGTAAATTAATATAAGAGACTTTTCCAATTGTTATGACCTTACATTATTATTAAAAAATTTAAAGATATTTTAAGGCGTAGTTGATAGAGATATTTTTTTTGTCTTTTTCATTATAGAATTTTTATTTCTTAGTTTCATGATCTATATCTCTTACACTTGGAAAAAAATTCTTGTATCTAGTTTATTGATTTTTGAAAAATAATACACGTGACATAAAATTATAGGTGAGACATAATAAAAAGATAGACGAATTTTATTCACTTTATACTCATCTTAATATTATTAAAAAAATTATATAATGTTTTTTTTAGCAGAAGTTCCCTCTTTCCTCGACATTCCTCCTCTTTGTAGTTCAAGTGTTAAGTCGAATAAAAATTTTTAGTCCATTTTTAGTGCACGTACGTATGTCTAAGATTAAAAATTGTGTTTAAGATTAAAGTTTTAAATTATGATTAAGGTATATAGTTTATAATATAAGATTTAAGATCAGAGTATAAAATTTAATTATTTAATGTGGGATATATACAAACACACAAAAAAGAAGCACAAGATTTTTGTTCACCTTTTATTTTATTCTTTACTTTACCAGCCATCAAATGCGGTTTAATGTTCAAGAATTTGGGACCGATGTTCATGAGATGTTCTATAATTTTAAAAAGGTAAACTACACCATATACTATAAACAATATATCTTAAAATACAATTAAAATTAATTTAAATTAATTTATAAAGTATATAATACTATAAATAATATAAAATATATTATTTACATATATATTAATATATAAAAATAAACAAAATATTATATATATATTATTTATAATATATATATATATCATTTTTCATAAAATCCCAAAATATTCAAAATTTACAAAAACAAATCTAAAATACAAAAAAAATCTAAACCCAAATCCCTAAATCTACTCGCCATCATCGCCAATTGTTACTTCTCCACCCACATCTTTCTTCATTGGACTCTCACAAACAATTGCCACGCTCCTTTGTCGATGAAAATCAACGAACGACGTGTCAATCGACTGTCGAACATCAAACATAAAAATTTCAGTCAAACTACGATCAAAAGTGCACGGTAAAAGAAAATGAACTCAATGTGATAATGACAGCGTGGAGATCGATGGTGGTAGTGGGTGGATTTGAGATTTAGGAATTAGGGTTTTTGGGGTTTGTGGTGTTTTTGAAAATTTTGGAAAATTTGGGGGGTTTTTAAATTAATTTTTTTAAATAATAATAATAATAATAATAATAATAATATGTTATTTGAAGAATATATCAAAGTATATTATTTATAATATTATTTATTTTATAAAATAATTTGAATCAATCTCAAGTGTAGTTTGATACATAAAATATTTGTGGTAAATTGTTATATAATCTTATGTTGGTTTAGTATTGGTTAAGGTTTAGTTTTTTCATCTAAAGGCTCTAGGTTCAAACCCCTCCAAAAGTATATTTTTATTATTTTTCTTCCAGTAAAACGATGTCGTTTTAGTCATTTTAGGCATCAAAATAGCCACACCAAAATAACGTTGTTTTGATGTAGCGTCTACGTGGACTTCCGTTAACCACATCACAAATCAGTTAATGAGTTAACGACAAAGTATATAAACGAGTCAAAAACTAAAGTTTAATTAGATTTGAACAATTTAATAGTGGTATAAATGAATTTGCACTTATAATCTGATAGTATCTAATGCGATTTATCCTTCTAAAAATTAATCTTTTTATAAAAAATGAGACCTCATTAAAAACTTCCTTCATGTTCTGTGCCATGTCAATCTATCTTAGGGTTTTAACTGCAAAGTGTCTAAAAGGAACGACTTATTTAACAAGGTTTTTCTTGTGGCCAAAATGAAAGCTCGCTAAAGTTGGGTGATCAACTATGCATGTAGTTTACTATAAATATACGAACTTAAATCCATGAAAATGTGTTAAAGGGTCTCTTACTATAATACGAATTGCATTTTGATCTTTATATTTTTTAAATGTGGAAAATATCTTCAAATGTTAGAAAATAAATAAAATAACCATTTCCATATTTTTGACAAGTTAATTTTATGGTATGAACTTAATTAACTAAATTAAAATATAATATAAATAATATAAATATGACATGTTCATTTGATCTAGTTTTAAAAAAAACAATGCTTCAGTGTTCCGTCTTTCAAACAAAATTAAAGATTTGAATTCAGCAGAAACTCTAATAGCGCCGCGGAGCATCTTCATTTTGATAGCTGCTTTTTCCACTTTTGTTTCTTAGCCGGTGATTGGCAACTGGTTTTTATACTGGTTGTCGATCACCGGATTCATTATTTTCATGTTTTTATTTTGTTTTTTGTATTTTTAATAAAATTCTCTGCCTTTGTGGCACGTATTTTTCTGTCCTTGTGGCACGCCTTTTTGTTATTTTTGTGGTTCGTTTCATCTGTCATTTTTGACATGATTTCAGCATACCTTAGCGTTCGTTCGGTGCTCTTACAGAGATCTTCGCGGCGCTAGTTTCTGATTTTGATTCTGTCGGTGTTCATAGAAAGATAGATCCCCTCTCGGTTGATGGTTGTTTGCCGATATAATCAGACCTGGGTAGCGGAGCAATTTGCCTGATAGTTTGGTTCGCTCACCACTCCTTTTTCACATCGTAAAGCGTCTCGTTTGGATAGAGACAAGGAGATTCATGAAGACTTCTGGATTTTGTCGGTATGCTAATATCTATGAAAATATTTATTTTCTTTGCATCTTTGAGTTGTTTGAAATTTTAGTGTACTAAATCTCATTATTCTCTATTTTGGATGCTTTGTATTTGAGATATCTTTCATGGTTATTAATAAAATTCAGTTGTCATTGTAAAAAAAAAAACAATACTTCAGCGTATTAAGCTATCTCATAATCACAAGACCAACCTTGCTTTTATATTTATTAAGAAAAATAAATAATGATAATTAAATTAAGAGAAATAGAAAGCAAAATCTAAATTTTATATTTATTTAAACAATGAAGACAAATAATGCGCTTTTTAATATAGAGTGATGATCTTACACTCCAATTCAAGCATAATGCCTGAAAAACCATACATATTACATGAATTCAAATGTTTATTTAAGACAATAATAACATATGATCATCTGGGAAGACAAATCTAGATGAATGCATCCGAACCGAGACGAAATCAACATACACCAGATCTCTTGCGATCGACGAGCCGCTTCCAATACCTAAAGATCTCTTCCTGAGTCTCCCTCTCCGTCTTCTTAATAGCACGACCGGGTAGCGCGTCCATTTCCTTTAGGACCAGCTCGATGTGTTCCACAAGCCTCTTCGCCAGGCCGTAGCTGAAGTCCTCACGGATCACGGCACGGAGCACCGCGATGTGTTGCGCGTCTGCGGGCATCGTATAAGCCGGGAGGATCCACCCGAACCTCCGCAAGTTCTCGGCTATCTCGAAAACCGTGTGTTTGCTGCCTTCTTTCAGACTAAAAGCCACCAGCGGCACCCCTATGTCCTTGGACACAATGTTGAACCGCCCTGTGTTCTCTATTCCTTGTTTAAGAACTTTCATATTCTCCATGCAGTTCTCAATTATGTTCTTGTAACCCTATATCAGCAATTTCATACATATACACTTCAAAACATATACATACATACATACATATATATATACACACACATATATAACACCAAATTGAATGTAATTACCTCAAAACCAAGGCGTAGAAACTGGTAATACTGAGCAATAATTTGGCTAGAGCCTGAGATTATGTCATTACAGGCAAATTATCATGTCTGTAAGGCAAAAGATATAAAGAAATGTATGGAATTAATGTGTTACTCCTTAATTACCTTTGGAGAAATTGAGGGTGAAAGTTGGTTGATCGGATCCGAGGTAGTTAATATGGAAGACAAGATCATCAGGCAAATCCTCTTTGTTCCTCCAAACAACCCAACCGACACCGGCATATACAAGTCCGTATTTGTGGCCACTTACATTGATGCTTTTAACTAATGGCAGCCGGAAATCCCATTCGAGATCCGGGTAAAGGAAAGGAGCGATGAATCCTCCGCTAGCTGCATCGACATGGATCGGAGTGTTCCAACCGGTCTCCTCATTTTTTTTCAAGAGGAGGTCGTTCAGCGTCTTCACGTCCTCGAACTCTCCGGTCAGCGTCGATCCGAGAATAGCTGCTACACATATGGTGTTCTCATCGACTAGTTCCACTGCTTGTACTGGGTCCAAAATGTAGTATCCCTCTTTCAACTTTACTTCCTTCAGCTCTACCTCAAAATACCTAGCAAACTTCTCCCAACAAACCTGTGCATACAATTTCATGAATCGAAGTTAATTTAGTATTATCTCATGTTCAACATATATTCGGACCGTGTCCAACATCTCTTACCTGTACATTGGCTCCCGTGACAATGTTGGGTTTCTCGGTCGATTTTCCCTCTGTTCTCATCCTATGTTGCCACCTTCTTTTAAAAGCTAATCCGGCCAGCATTATAGCCTCGGAGGAACCGACCGTCCCCACACCTACGGCCGTCTCTTCATTCCCAACCGGAGCATGGAACAGGTTCGCAATCATGTTGACACATCGATTCTGCGTAACCAATACGATCACTATCAATTTAATGAATTCCGAAGATACGGATCACAAGTAAATCAAAGAAATAAATGGTACCTGGAGTTCGGTGGTGACAGGGTATTCATCCATGTCAACATAGTTCTTATTGATTGCAGCCATCATAAGCTTATCGCATTCGGGTTCCATCCATGTGGTGACGAATGAAGCCAAGTTCAACCTCGGGTTTCCGTCGAGCATAAGCTCGTCATGTATGACTTGATAGGCGGCGTCCTTCGGCATCGACCTCTCCGGCATTTGGAACCGGGGAACAGGGCTGCGTGTGTATCTAGAAGCAAAAGTGGAGTGCACATGCTCGTCTGTAGGGATTGTAGATGCCAACATTGTATTTTTCTTGTACGATTTTTTGTTCTTTTTTTGAATAGAGGGCTGAGCGTGTTGGAACATAAGCATGTTAGAGTGTTTATATAGGGGAGGGAAGATGAGGTTGGAGAGAAATGGGAAACGGATCCATAATTCACTGAAATGACCCGTTTTGTTCGGAGACATCATAGGAATACCGGTAGAGATGGAGCCAGATTTTTACCTGTTCTTCTAAAAGTATTTACACATTCTTTTACTTGCCATGTCATTGTGAAGGGTTCGATTTAATTACAAGTGGACGTGTAACAATAACTTGTTATCCACATGTTGTTAAAGTGGTAAGCAATTTGATATCGTTTAAGTAAGTCTTGAGTTCGAGGCTTTGTGTACGTAGAAAATTTCAATTGACAGACTCACCTACTAAATTTATGTGTGCGACGCGGGTCAATCTGAATTAGTTAGGGCAAAATCCTGAAAATCGGGAGGGCAACCAAAAATAATAATAATAATAAGACAATTATTTTATACGCAAACGGTGTAAAGTTTTTTTACAAGTATGCCTAATCCAAGACTAAAATTCAAAATTGAAATCATAACCTTAATCCCCTAAACATTAAACCCTAAATTTTAACTATATACCTTAAATTCTATACCCTGCAATATAAATCCATGTCTTCTAAACCCTAAATCACTAAACTAACCCGCTTGTGGAAACTAAAGTTTCTACCGCCGATATATGGAATAATAATCCGGCTTAATGTTAAAATAAGTGTCCAAACTATCATGTTTTTCCCTTTTAGGTGCCTAAACTATTGTTTGCCTTTTAGGTACCTAAATTATCATGCTTTTCCTTTTTAGGTGCTCAAACTATCCCATTTTTCCTTTTTAGGTGCCTAAACTTTTTTCCCCTTTTAGGTGCCCAAACTATCATTTTTTGCCCCTTTTAAGGTTAAACTGAGGCACCTACTTTGACCAAAAAATAATAATTTAGGCACTTAAAAGGGACAAAAAAAATTTATGCACCTAAAAGTGCAAAACGAGATATTTTGGGCACATAAAAGAGAAAAAATAGTTTACGCACCTAAAAGGAAAAAACGAGATAATTTAAGCACCTATTTTAATATTAAACCTAATACTAATAATAACAAGGTTTAATTTTTACAAGCAAATTGCTTCACCTATTTTTTTTAACAATGACAACCAAGGGTGTGCAAAATCGGGTTCGATTAACCGTTAAAAATTTATTTCGGATAATCGGTAAATTTGGGTTGCTTAATTCTCGGCCTTAAACCTTAATCATTAAACTAATTAACTGATTGACCGGTTAACCGAAATATTCAATTCAGTTCGGTTCGGTTCGGGTAATGGTTTATTAACTTTCCTTACTAAAATATCAAATCTAACAACATAGTGAAAAATAAGCTAGAGTTTGAATTTTGAAATATTTGAAGAAGAAAAATAGTAATGTATGAAACTGAGAATAGGAAATAATTGGCAATTAAGGTTGATTTTTTTGTACTTTCCAAAGTAAAATAAACCCGTTAATATTTGGGAGGGAAATATATTAAAAATTACCGCTAATTTTTCACTTTACAAGACAATAAAAATATTCGAAAAATATTTGAGTAAGAGAATAAATTAACAATGGTGTTAAAATTTTCCCAATATAATTGTATAAATATGCATATTTTATACATTATATATTAGGTAATCGGTTGGTTCAGTTACCCGCTTTTGTTCAAAACTACAAACCGTATCTAAACCAAAATAATATTTTTTTCTAAAAAACCTACCAAAACTGATTTTTTCAGTTCGATTAACCATGTTTTCGGATCGGTTTTTTCGGATTTCAAATTCAGCTTGTCGGGTTTTTTGCACAACCGTAATGACAATTGGATTTTATTAATAAAATCAATGGAAGGAATTAAAGTACAACACACCCAAGCATAAAGAGAAAAATGGAGACAATAGTCACAAAAAAAAAACTCATACATAAAACAAAAAATTTTAACCTAATTATATGAATAAAAACGAAACATTCCTTTTACGTCCAACATCAAAAGAACTCAATAACCTTCATAAAAGTTTCTTGTCTCTGTCGAACGAGACAATTTACGAAATGATAAAGGAGTGGTGAGTGAACCAAACTATATGGCAAGCTGCTTCAATACACAATTCTAATTATATTGGCAAACAACCTTTTACCAAAGGGGGATTTGACTATATTTAACCGCCGACAACCCAATCAGAAAACAAAAGTCGTGGGAGTCTTTGTGCGAGCACCAAAATGACCGCTAAGGTATGCGAAAAATGTACCGAAAGTCATAAGAAATGTGTCACAAGAGCAGAGAAAATGTGTCAGATTCTTATTCAAAATTGAAAAAATAATTCAAGAAAAAAGAAAATTAAAGGACATCGTATTAAAAAAATAAGAAAAATAATAAATACAGATAACAGATAACCAACACTAAAATTAATACCGCTGTCCACTAAACAAAAAAGAAAAAGAAAAAGATGAAGGCCATCTTTGACACCAGCCTCACTATATTAGACTTGTTCTTTAGCGGCGTTTTTTGGCCTATTCCGGCGTTTTTTAGCGCCACTAAAAACGCCCCCGACGCTAACAAAAACGCCGCCAAAAATGTCGTTGATAATTGCGTCGCAAAGGTTCGCGGCGTTTATGGTAAAAAAAGCCGCGATAGATCATGTTCTGTAGCGGCGTTTGTAATACAAACGCCGCGAAAAACCTGTTCTGTAGCGGCGTTGGTGAGTAAAACTCCACAATAGGTCCTACTCTGTAGCGGTATTTGGCTAGCAAAACGCTGCAAGAAGTCTATTCTGTAGCGGCGCTTGTCTTGAGAAACGCCGTAAATACTTCCTCTATAGCGGCGCTTTTATAACAAACGCCGCAATTTGGTCGTCATTTGTAGCGGTGTTTTTTTATATAAACGCCGCAATAGAGTAGGTATTTGCGGCGTTTGCACTTCAAAACGCCGCGAATCTTAGTGCCCATTGAAAGTACAGTTTCTATTTTATTTACTACCCAAATTTAACCTGTAACTTATCCAATCCAAGAAATAATTACAGAAATTAAGAAAAAAATACTTACCAACAAAAAATAAGTTCAAGTCTATAACATTAAAGTGAAATGTAATTCAACATTGTAGTTCAAAGTTAAAGTGAAATGTATTAAACTTTCGTTTAGTAGAATAAACAAAACATGAACAAACCTAATAAATTAACTAAGATGGAGGATTCTGCGGTTGGTTCTGCTTGAACATGGCCATCATTTCTTGAAATTTATTTTCGAGATTCTTATATGTCGCTTCTCTCGCTGCTTCCCTCGCTTCTACTTCGGCTTTAAATTGAGTTAATTGTTGTTATAAACGATTAACTTCTGCCTGGGAAGACTGGCTCTGTGATGACATGTACTAAGATGAGTTAGCACCAAAATATTTTGTTGGGGTAACGAATGATCCTTGACATCGAACCCGACTGTATCGTTTAGGACCCAAAACATCAACAATAACTTGATTGTCAATCTCATCCACATTAGCAGAACCATTAGTTGAAGCTGTAGCTTTATACTCAATCTTTTTATCCTTCAATTTTTCCTGATAATTAAGTAAGAAAAACGAATTCAAATATTATTTAATATAAATATGTTAAACTATTGATATAAACATAAACATAACATAATTCAGATTTTGTGTCGAATAAATATACCATAATTTCTGCAGCTTCAACAGTCATAGGAGAGCCATCTTTCTTTGTGTGTGTAATGTCGAAGAGTTTTACTCGTCCAATGCTATTGCCGGTCGTAACTTGATACAATGTATAATAAAAATTAATACTTAAGAAAATAGTAGATTAAAAATGATCAATAAAAAAAACAATACCTCGTCATTAGCTATACGAGCAAAGCTCTTCGACCCGGCTGTGTGAGTAAATTTTTGTTGTTATATGCTAGCAACTCCAATGCGCTCTCGATCCTAAATTTAAAAGTTGTATTACATATAAAACCATTATTGTAATGACATATTATTCTTTTTTAAAGTACATCGATCATATCTCTCCTTTCGTTGAACTCCAAAACCTGATTGCATCTTCCCATTGATACCAAAGCATTCTAGGTGGGACATTTTGCATCTTCTCTTGAAGGCTAAGAATATTCTTGAAACATTTCTTTTTCAAGAAACTCTTATGGTCTCTCAATTTCTTTCCCAATGCGTGCTTCACATAATCGTCTGAGTCATCTAAAGAAAATTTCTCCTAAAAATGACACAACCAAAGTAAATATAAAATACTATAGAATTGTAATTGATTATATATTATAATGACATTATTACCTTCACATGATCCACAACCTGGTTTTTATTACTATTCGGCATCTCACGCCAGGACTCATAATTGATTGGCAAAAGTGATGCATTACGTGCAGTCATGCCTATGAAATTGGCTAGAACACCTGCTTTTGCCTTAATAGGTTGGCCAACATCGTTTCTTGAAACTTTCACTCGTTCCCCAGGAGGAAGATGGTATAACTCCGTCAACATAGTGTGTAACACCCCAATTTTGGGCTTAGAAGTTTTGGGTTTGGACCGGACCGGTCGGGTTGCGGTTCGAATATAAAAGGGTGAATTTAGGAAAGCCTAGTTCGGGTTGCATTAAAAATATGGAAAAATTTCTTAAAATCCTCTTTTATTATATATAAGAGAAAGGTGAAATAAATTTTACAAAATGAGTTTTGGAAGAGTGACATTTTGGGTTAGTGACCAAAATGTAATTTTTGAAAACTGGGTGACTGTTTTAAAAAGGATTGAAACTTTGAATCTTTAAGGAGCTATTTACCCAAAAGAGTTTCTCCAGATTTTTCTGAATATTAATCAATTTAATTAATGGTTTTTAATTAAGTGCAAAAGGAGGGAAAAGATATTTTGGCATTTTAACTAACTTTTCTCTAAATTTCCATTTTCTTTTCTCTCAACCCAAACACATTTCTCCAGCAAAATTCTCTCTGATTTTGACAACTAAAGATTAGATTTCAATCCTCATTTGATCTCTAATCAATTCTACAACAAAACCTTAGCATTTGCTTATTGGATTTTCAAGAATTGTGATTCCAAAAAGGGAGAAACTCAAGTTTAGAGGTATGAACGTCCTTCTCCTCTAAATTCTCAGTTCTTTACTGAAATTCCCAAGTTCTCAATCCTTGATTTGTGTTTTATTAAAGGTTTTACAATTGTGTTCTTGATTTTGGCTTAAAATGCAAGATTTGGATTTAATTTTGATTAAATTCGTACTAAGTGATTGGGCTGTGATTTGAGATGTCTTTTTGATGTTTATTGAATGTATAAATGATGTGAAATTGAGGTTTAATCAATGCAATCCCGGATAGGTTGATTTTCCTAAGTTTTTACTTGTGAAAATGGTGGTTTTTGGGGTGATCTTGGTGTTTTGTTAATGCTGGAGGTATAAGGACGTGTTTGGGATCATTTTGGATGTTAATTGATGTTTAAAAATGGTTAGAAGTGATGGATCTTGGCTGGGTTAAGTTTTGGAAGTGTTTGGAGGTGATTTCGGTTGTGTTTGGTAGCTGAAATGTTGGAGTTGCAAAGAGCAGCGAGTTTAGGTGTGTTGCTGGTGTTTTTAATGCATAATGATGCATTAATTCTCTGTTGTTATGTGCTTGAAACAGGGGAGAATGATCCGTGAGAAATGGAGGAGGCGTTGAAGGTTTCGGATGCTTGGAAGGCTTGTTGGCTAGCCTTGTTTTGTGTATCGGTGAGTGAAGTTGGGTTTTCAGCTTTAAAACCAAGGTTTGGAGGTTTTGGGAGCTTAGTTTAAGTCTAAACAACTTAGCTAAGCTCAAGAGTAAGTAAATGGAATTTCTCTCTTGGTTGTGTTATGTTTTGGTTTTTAAAGCACTTGTGATTGTTGGATGCAATGCATGTGATTTGCATGTTTTAAATTCTGTTTTGAAAGCATATTTTAGCATGGTTTGATGCTGGTTTTGAAAGCCATGTGTGGAGGATGCTCAAGGTAAGAGATCCTTGGTTTTGTACTTTGGAATTGTGGAATTGATGCATAGTGTTGCATGTTGTTTAATGCTTCAAAAACAGAGGATTGATGATGGTAATTGGTGGTTTTGGCATTTTGGTTATGCTTGTAAAACTATGGATTAATATGGTAAATTGGTTATATTGGCAAGTGATGTAAACGGTTCTTGGTTTCTTGAATCGGATATAGTTAGCCGGCTATAGGATTGGGTGCACCGTGAATAAAGTCGCCTTGGATGTGGAGTGGTTGTGATTGAACCGGTAACTCCATCCAAGTACACTAACGAGATGGTTAAGAACACCATGGTGTTTAAAAGTCCATGGGTGGGTCTTGTGTTAAGGTCATATGGTGGTTAAAATTCCATATGAGGACCTTGTGTATATTAAGGTCACAATGGTGGTTAAAATTCCATTTGAAGACCTTGTGTATGGTAAGATCACAATGGTGGTGTAAAGTCCATGTGTGGATCTTGTATGTCCCGTGATCTCGTTAGTGATGTTATACAACTACCAATGAGTGATGTTAAGGTCATATGGTGTTTAAAAGTCCATATGAGGACCTTGTGTATGGTAAGGTCATAATGGTGGTTAAAATTCCATTTGAGGACCTTGTGAATGTTAAGGTCATATGGTGTTTAAAAGTCCATATGAGGACCTTGTGATTGGTAGTGTGTATGAAGCGTGGGGACAACGCTTGTAATCCGCGTATCCGATTGTGTTTTGCGTTATGATGGTTTGTGAATTATCACTTGGAAGCCAATATAATGTTCTTGAATATGATGAAGCATGAGATGCTTGAAATGATGCATGATTGCATGAGAAGTGTGTAATGTTCTATGAATGCATGTTTTACTTGTTAGCTTGAACAAGAGTTTATTTCTAATGAGAATGGTGCATGTGTGCATGAAATCTCTTTAGTGCATTGAAGTCTTGCGAAGACTTGTTTTTAAAGGCATGAAATGCAAATATTGATTTTTGGTGGTTCATATGTTGCGTTTGTTTAATGCATGGGATATATTGAATGAGTAAGTGGTTTTTAAAGGTTCCTTGCTTTGAAATGATTTTCAATGTATGAGAAAAGTATGAGGTGAAGTGGAAGTGTTTTCCAAGGACTTGTATTTAACTTTGCATATGATGTTCATGCATGGAATGGTTAAATTGATGGTTTTGCAAGGTTGTGCTTTGAAGTGAATTACTTAGCTTTTCTAAGCTAAGGGTTGGTTTTCACGTTTGAGCAATGCATGATTTATAGCATGTTGTTAAAAAGGGTTTTCAAACATTGCTTTGGTTTATCGAATTGTGATGCTTTTAAAAGAGGTTTTATGACTCGCTGCATTGATGGTGTTTTGGTTTTGAGCATTCCTCACTAAGCATTATGTGCTTACGCTCCTTTTTGTCCATCAATGCAGAGATTTGAAGTTGGGACAGCGAGAAGCAAGGGATTCAAGGAGAGCTCCACTTGAGATGTATGTCTCGGTTAATAGCTATAGATAATAAAGGCAATGGGGGGAGAATCTCTTATGTTGACGTTTAATGAGATTATGTATGTTGGACTTCCTAAGTTGATTTTATGTTGTTGTTGTTGTTGGAACATGTAAATGGTCTTTATGAAGATTGTTTGGTGATTTGGTGTTTGAATGGTTTTCAATATAGGATGCATGCCTATAGAATTGGGGCTTTCCTTGTTCGATGCCATGTTTATGAATTGTTGATGCCATTATGTTCCTTAAGTATGTAATGACTTGCTGGTATATTTTGGTTGCTTTTGGAGCATGTTTGATGGGTCAATTGTGTAATAAACCAGCGAAATTTCTGCAATCTGGGCAGCCTGTTTCGGAACAGGTGCTGCCGTTTCGGAACAGAGGGCCTGAAATGGCCTAGGCGTTTCGAAACGGGCAGAGCCGTTCCGGAACGATTTTGCCACTGCCAGGCCCTGTTTCGGAACTGGTTTCGGAACGGTCCCGCGTTTCGGAACGGATCATCCCTGTTCCGAAACACCCGACCGTTGGGCACTGAAATTGTTGGTTATATGTTTTGAAATCTTTGTGTTTTGGTCCTGAACTTTGTATATGCAATTGAATGAGTTTGAGATGTCCGTTTGAGTTGAAATTTGACAAAGAAGCATGAAATATGACTAATTTCATAATGGTAACTTAAAAGTGGGTTAAGTCCTTATAATTTTCAGAATTTACAAATTGGTCCCTAAATTCGTATTTTGTGCAATTGGGTCCCTTATTGTTTTCCGATTGATGTGATTTTTGAGTATGCTTATCTCAAGAGAATGCCTAGGGTTAATGTGCATCTAGAAAAGTTTAAAAAGAAAAAAAAGGGTCGTTAATCAAGGTTGACTTTCGGGTTGACTTTGGTTTTCCCCGTGTAATCTTCGTAGTCCGGGTCAACCGTCTAGGCCGGGCTAAGGGGGTTACATTTGGTGGTATCAGAGCTGAGTTGCGAAAGCTTGGGGGAAATGGTAAGTTGTTGTAATATGTGTTTGATGTTTTTTCTGATGTGTGGTTGAAAGTCGGTTGGAAAGTGTGTCTTTGAGCGAATTGTTGATGTTTTTAGCATGCTTTTTGTTTGTGAATCTTCATTGAGTTAATGTGGATTTGTGCTGGTGTTATGCTGGTGATGTGAGCTGATTTTATGAATGATGAAAGTGTGATGGGTATGATATGTTGATATTATGCTGTTGCGAGTGAATGTTGTTTGTTGAGAGCATGATCGAAATATGTTGATTGATATGCTCAATATTGTGATATCCATGTTTTTATTGAATGTTGTGTCATGTAAAAGGGGAGAATTCGGGGTACCCATTGCCTTATTATTATAGCTATTGTGTTATTTTGGAGTTGGAGTTTTGAATCCTTGCTTAAAGCTGGTCTGATCGATTTGTTTGTTTTGTTATGTTTGTTTGTTGTTAATAGCATGGTGAAATCGTTGAGAGAATGGCAGTTAGGTGAGATGATTGCTACTTTAGAGCAGGTTGTTAAGGCGTGGAATTCACCTTTTGGTGGAGGTGTTTCGTTTCAGCCTACAGTGCCTGGAGTTGAGGTAGTGAGGTAGGAGGAAGAAGCTGGTTCTGTGATGAAGAGTTCATCACCTTTAGTTCAAGAGGTGTTGGGAACATCTCAGGCTGTGGCAAAAGTAAGGCTTGTAGACGTGCCAGCTGTGGGATGTGCGGGTTTGTCGAAACAGCGTTTACATGATTTGGGAGCTGTGGAGTATCATGGTTCGACGCCTGAAACGTTCGAGGCCTGGTTGGCCAGTGTAATTCTGATTTTGGATCAGGAAGGTTGTGACTATGCCTGTAAGCTGGGAAGTGTTGTCTCTTTGATGTTGGAAGACGCCTGTGCCTGGTGGACATCTGTGGCGGTGGCATCGCATATCCATGATATAGATTGGGACTTCTTTGTGTCTGCCTTTTATGAAAGGTACCTTAGAGAGAAATTTCCAAGGGTTAAGCAACGTGAGGGTGTGGTATCAGTTTATGAAGGTGGGAAAAGTTTAAGCGAGAGAGTTGTGGGTACTGACCTCGAGAGCGGTCAGCGTAAGAGGCGACGTGATAGAAGGTTTTGCTTGAATCGAAGTCTGAGTGGTAGTGCAAATCTGGGGCAAGTGCTACATGATCAAGGAGTGGAAGCTCAGCTACCAGTGTGTGACCGTTGTGGAAGGCGCCATGTTGGAGGTTGTTGGGGCGCAGGAGTTTGTTGGAACTGTGGTTCTAAAGAACATGTGAAGCGGGATTGTCCTCAAGTGGTGAGGTCAGCTTCAGTGGTAGCAGAAGGGTCTCTGAAGGGTCGTGGGCAATGCCAAGACAAGGGTCGAAGGTGGCAGGAAGGGCAGAAAGGTGTGAGGAGCTTGTAGAATGAATCTTGTTGGAATTGTGGGTCTGTTGGACATTTGAGACGTAATTGTTTGAAGTTGGCTCGGGGTAGTCAGGGTTCTTTACCGCAGGGAGATGGTGATGACCTTAATGTGTTAGCTGATGCTGCAGCGGTACGGCTGGAGGATGATGGTTCTGCGAGAAAGAGAGCTTGTCTGTTGAAGCTCCGGGGCAGTGAGGTGTTTACAGGTAACCTTGTAGAGTAACCTTTGCTCTAGTATCTTAGTTTGGTTTCAGTTGGTATTTCCTTGCGTAGTGGGTATGGTTTCGTTGCTAGCATGTTTGGGGTAGTAGTTGGTGTTGTTTTGAAAACAACTTTAGTGTGAAGAGGGCATTAGTGAGTATCTTGTGGATAGTGGGTTGAAGGAATGATGGAGTTGGTCAAGTTGGAAGTGAGATATGAGGTTGTTTTTAGGCGGATTCTGAGGATGTTATTGGTGGGTGTGAACCGACATACATGCACAGTTAAAATCATTTGTTATATGCTATATTATATATGTACTGGTCCATGCATACATGTGGCATGACATTAGAGGTTTTGCATGTATGTACATCAGACATTGTTAGGGCATATTGGTGACCATGCATACGAACGTTCACACTCGCTGATAGTTAATCGGGTCCGTTAGAGTTGTGATAGGGTTAGGTTGGATGATGGGTTTTAAAAGTTGTGTTGGTGCTAGGAGAATGCTAGAAGTAATGGAGGGTATTAAGCGAGTTGTCAGTAATAGTGAGTGCGTTATAGCATGTTGACAGAAGGAAAGTGTTTGGCGCTTAAAGTGTTTAGCGGTAAGGTGGTTGAGAATAGCTGGTAGAAGTGGTAGTTTCTTGGTGTTAAGTGATGTAGTAAGTTAGTGGATGTGTTACAAAGTGCTGAGGTAATTTGGCATTGATGTTGTAATAGAAGGGTTGTTCTTTTATAGGTGATGGTTCGTAGCAACCTTCGAAGAGTTGAGAAGAGGTTGTGTTGTGGGTTGTAGAAAAGGGTTAGCTTGGGAGAATAGAAGTTTCGTAACCTAAATATGTATGTGTAGAATGGGCGGTGTCCTGGTAAGGCTAGTATTGTAGTCAAAACTTGAAGTGGGAAGGCAATGTAAGATCAAAGGCCATTGTTGGTTGGACGGGTTCTTGTGAGAAGTGGTTGGCTAGTTGTGTATAAGTAAATTCCTTCTGAAGTCAGCTGGTGGTGTGTGGAACGGCTGGCGGAGTCAAGGTTGGGGTTTTGTGTCGTGATTTTCGGGTGTTAGGTGAGTAGTCCTGGTGAATCGTTATGGTAATGATAGCGGCGGATGTGAAGGAATGTCAGCATTACGTTGAGAAGTTTGGGTAAGCGGTTGATGCTTAGGAATTTTTTTTTGCTTGTTGTGATAGTCTTTGAAAGAGGTGAGTAGTTTTGCAAGGAGTTTTAGAAGCAGTGAAGGTTGTGGGTCACATGGTGGCTGAACTGGATTGGTTGGTGTCACTGTGGGAATAGGTTTTGAGAGTTGTGAGATAGGGTGGTGTATGCTGTAAATGTTGGAGGTTCTTCAGGTTGTTGTTGGGGCTATGTGCAGTCCGGAAGTGTGAAAGGTTAAGATGTGGTTAACATCTGAGTGTTCTGGAATCTGTGAACAGTATGTGGTGGTGTTGGGTTGGTGGAGTTTTGTGAGGAGAGTGTTCAGTGGTGGTTAAGTCTCCTGTGTTGCCTTGTGTGTTGCTTGAGAAGTTTGGTTGTTCTCTTTTCGCCAGTTGAAATTTCGAGGACAAAATTTCTTAAGGGGGGGGAGAGTTGTAACACCCCAATTTTGGGCTTAGAAGTTTTGGGTTTGGACCGGACCGGTCGGGTTGCGGTTCGAATATAAAAGGGTGAATTTAGGAAAGCCTAGTTCGGGTTGCATTAAAAATATGGAAAAATGTCTTAAAATCCTCTTTTATTATATATAAGAGAAAGGTGAAATAAATTTTACAAAATGAGTTTTGGAAGAGTGACATTTTGGGTTAGTGACCAAAATGTAATTTTTGAAAACTGGGTGACTGTTTTAAAAAGGATTGAAACTTTGAATCTTTAAGGAGCTATTTACCCAAAAGAGTTTCTCCAGATTTTTCTGAATATTAATCAATTTAATTAATGGTTTTTAATTAAGTGCAAAAGGAGGGAAAAGATATTTTGGCATTTTAACTAACTTTTCTCTAAATTTCCATTTTCTTTTCTCTCAACTTTTCTCTCAACCCAAACACATTTCTCCAGCAAAATTCTCTCTGATTTTGACAACTAAAGATTAGATTTCAATCCTCATTTGATCTCTAATCAATTCTACAACAAAACCTTAGCATTTGCTTATTGGATTTTCAAGAATTGTGATTCCAAAAAGGGAGAAACTCAAGTTTAGAGGTATGAACGTCCTTCTCCTCTAAATTCTCAGTTCTTTACTGAAATTCCCAAGTTCTCAATCCTTGATTTGTGTTTTATTAAAGGTTTTACAATTGTGTTCTTGATTTTGGCTTAAAATGCAAGATTTGGATTTAATTTTGATTAAATTCGTACTAAGTGATTGGGCTATGATTTGAGATGTCTTTTTGATGTTTATTGAATGTATAAATGATGTGAAATTGAGGTTTAATCAATGCAATCCCGGATAGGTTGATTTTCCTAAGTTTTTACTTGTGAAAATGGTGGTTTTTGGGGTGATCTTGGTGTTTTGTTAATGCTGGAGGTATAAGGACGTGTTTGGGATCATTTTGGATGTTAATTGATGTTTAAAAATGGTTAGAAGTGATGGATCTTGGCTGGGTTAAGTTTTGGAAGTGTTTGGAGGTGATTTCGGTTGTGTTTGGTAGCCGAAATGTTGGAGTTGCAAAGAGCAGCGAGTTTAGGTGTGTTGCTGGTGTTTTTTAATGCATAATGATGCATTAATTCTCTGTTGTTATGTGCTTGAAACAGAGGAGAATGATCCGTGAGCAATGGAGGAGGCGTTGAAGGTTTCGGATGCTTGGAAGGCTTGTTGGCTAGCCTTGTTTTGTGTATCGGTGAGTGAAGTTGGGTTTTCAGCTTTAAAACCAAGGTTTGGAGGTTTTGGGAGCTTAGTTTAAGTCTAAATAACTTAGCTAAGCTCAAGAGTAAGTAAATGGAATTTCTCTCTTGGTTGTGTTATGTTTTGGTTTTTAAAGCACTTGTGATTGTTGGATGCAATGCATGTGATTTGCATGTTTTAAATTCTGTTTTGAAAGCATATTTTAGCATGGTTTGATGCTGGTTTTGAAAGCCATGTGTGGAGGATGCTCAAGGTAAGAGATCCTTGGTTTTGTACTTTGGAATTGTGGAATTGATGCATAGTGTTGCATGTTGTTTAATGGCTTTGTTTAATGCTTCAAAAACAGAGGATTGATGATGGTAATTGGTGGTTTTGGCATTTTGGTTATGCTTGTAAAACTATGGATTAATATGGTAAATTGGTTATATTGGCAAGTGATGTAAACGGTTCTTGGTTTCTTGAATCGGATATAGTTAGCCGGCTATATGATTGGGTGCACCGTGAATAAAGTCGCCTTGGATGTGGAGTGGTTGTGATTGAACCGGTAACTCCATCCAAGTACACTAACGAGATGGTTAAGAACACCATGGTGTTTAAAAGTCCATGGGTGGGTCTTGTGTTAAGGTCATATGGTGGTTAAAATTCCATATGAGGACCTTGTGTAAATTAAGGTCATAATGGTGGTTAAAATTCCATTTGAAGACCTTGTGTATGGTAAGATCACAATGGTGGTGTAAAGTCCATGTGTGGATCTTGTATGTCCCGTGATCTCGTTAGTGATGTTATACAACTACCAATGAGTGATGTTAAGGTCATATGGTGTTTAAAAGTCCATATGAGGACCTTGTGTATGGTAAGGTCATAATGGTGGTTAAAATTCCATTTGAGGACCTTGTGAATGTTAAGGTCATATGGTGTTTAAAAGTCCATATGAGGACCTTGTGATTGGTAGTGTGTATGAAGCGTGGGGACAACGCTTGTAATCCGCGTATCCGATTGTGTTTTGCGTTATGATGGTTTGTGAATTATCACTTGGAAGCCAATATAATGTTCTTGAATATGATGAAGCATGAGATGCTTGAAATGATGCATGATTGCATGAGAAGTGTGTAATGTTCTATGAATGCATGTTTTACTTGTTAGCTTGAACAAGAGTTTATTTCTAATGAGAATGGTGCATGTGTGCATGAAATCTCTTTAGTGCATTGAAGTCTTGCGAAGACTTGTTTTTAAAGGCATGAAATGCAAATATTGATTTTTGGTGGTTCATATGTTGCGTTTGTTTAATGCATGGGATATATTGAATGAGTAAGTGGTTTTTAAAGGTTCCTTGCTTTGAAATGATTTTCAATGTATGAGAAAAGTATGAGGTGAAGTGGAAGTGTTTTCCAAGGACTTGTATTTAACTTTGCATATGATGTTCATGCATGGAATGGTTAAATTGATGGTTAAATAAACACAACATTATTATATAAAATTGTAATTAAAATGAATTTTCAATACTAATTGAATACATATCAGTCGATTCACACCTCTCTATAGGATACATCCATCGATAAAAAACTGGTCCACCAACTCTAGCTTAATGAGGGAGATGAACTAGCAAGTGCACCATAATTGTGAAGAATGAAGGTGGAAATATCTTCTCCAAGTTGCATAAAGTCAAGGCGACTCGATCTTGCAGTTTCTCAAGTTCTTCGACCACCAGTAGTTTCCCATAAAGAGCTTTCATTATATTGGAAAGTTCAATTATACAAGATGTCACCGCATTTGACATACAACTGTGTAGTGCAAATGGCATTAAATCTTGCATCAATATGTGATAATCATGTGACTTTAGAGAATAAGTCTTCAACTTTTAACACTGACACATCGAGATATATTTGATGCATACCCATCTGGGACCTTTATATCCTTCAACACCGTGCAAAACACTTCTTTTTCTTTCTTTGACATTGCAAAAATAGAAGGTGGTATCAAAAATTTTCCATTAGGAAGTTTCTGAGGATGCAGATCATGCCGAATTCTGATGTTAACTAAGTCAAGTCGACTCTTTATATTGTCTTTAGATTTTCCATCGACATTGAGAATGGTCCCGATGATATTCTCACAATCATTCTTCTCAATGTGCATGATATCAAGATTATGTCTCAAAATATTATGCTTCCAATAAGGCAACTCGAAGAATATACTTTTCTTTTTCCACAACTCTGCCTCATTTGGATCATCTTCTTCATCGGAATCATCGTCACTTAGCTGGCCAACATCATTGTCATATACTTCATTTGTCTTTTTTTTATCGTGGGTTTGGTGGTTGATTTGTCTTCCCATAAGTAAACTGCATATGTTGCAACATCGACAAGATATCAGACCCGGTTGTTTGCTCAGGAGCTTTTATGAACTATTTAGTACCGTCAAATATATTCTTTTCATATCTAAATCTATGATTTTCATCTAACCACCGACGATGTCCCATGTAAGAGAACTTCTTTCCATTATACAACCACTTCGAACATGTTTGTGCAGCACAACAAGGACAAGCATAACGACCTTTGGTACTCCAACCAGATAAATTTGCATAAGCAAGAAAATCATTAATTGTCCACAATAAAACTGCACGTAAATTAAAGTTCTCCTTCTTCAATACATCATATGTTTCGACAACCACCCATAATTATTTCAGCTCTTCAATAAGAGGCTGCATATAGACGTCAATATCATTCTCGAGACCTTTTTCACTAGGGATTATCATGGATAAGATAAAAGATGACTGTTTCATGCAAATCCACGGGGGCAAACTGTAGGGAACAAGCAAAACATGCCAAGTACTGTACGAAGTACTCATGATTTTAAAAGGATTAAACCCACCGGATGCTAGACCGAGCCTGACATTTCGAGGATCTTTTGCAAAACTTGAAATTTTTTGGTCAAATGACTTCCAAGCTAAACTTTCCGCAGGATGCCTTAATAATCCATCATCTGTTCGTCCATAATGATGCCACCTCATAGACTCAGCAGTCTTTGAAGACATAAACAGTCTTTGAAGCTTAGGTATTAGAGGAAAATATCGTAGAATCTTAACTGGCTTCTTTCTTGTTCATGCTTCAACTTCATCCTCACTCATATTTTCTGCATCCCTATTCATCCACCGTGATTTGCTGCATACATGACAAGACTCCTGGTTTTTTCGATCACCCCAATACAATATGCAATCATTCGGACAACTATGAATTTTCTCATAACCAAGGCCCAAATCCTTTATCATTTTCTTCATATCTTTGTTGGAATGAGGAATTTTTGCAAAAAGAAACATTTCTCCCAAAAACTCTAATAACTGCGTAAAAGAGTTACCGATCCACCCTCCCAAGCATTTTAAGTGGAAAAGACGAATGCAAAATGAAAGTTTTGAATATCTTGATCCCTCATAAAGTTGTCATTCATTTTATCAAGAAAATTATAGAACTTTGATGCTTCTCCATTTGGCTCTTCATGACATCCACTTCTTCCCATCTCGGAGGAATCATTAACTCCAATATCACAATCTTCTCTAACTGATTGATGATAATCATGCATATTAAATGCATCCCGCAGCATACCCTCTATGTCATCTTCTCTATGAGATCGACGATGAGAATTAAGAGGATCAATCGAGTTACTCGTGGATGAAGCTCTACGAGGTGTATTCTCTCCATGGAATATCCATTTTATATATCCCCAGACAAAGCCACAAATAATTAGATGTTCGTGTACAACTTCACGAATGTGCCAATTAATGTTAACACACTTCTTACAAGGGCAAAGAATCATATCCTCTTGGCTTGCATTCGCAAAAGCAAAATCTAAAAAAGTTTCTACTCCATTTCGATAGTCGACGCTTACTCTTGGCAAATTCATCCAACTCCTATCTATTTTGTATTTCTGTAATAGTAAAAAAATTTAAAGTTTGCAAAGTTGAACCTAACATGATTATATATATATATATTTAATATATTGAAATCCTAATTAAATTAAGTTGAATTGAGACTATATATATTTAATATATATATATATATATATATATATTGAAATCCTAATTAAATTAAGTTGAATCGAGATTATATATATTTATATATATTGAAATCCTAATTAAATTATATTGAGATTATATATATTTAATATATATATTAAAATCCTAATTAATTTGAATTAGGATTATATATATTTAATATATATATATATATTGAAATTCTAATTAATATGAATTAGGATTATATATATTTAATATATATTGAAATCATAATCTGAGTTAAATTAGGATTTCAAAGGCTATATAAAAGCATGAGAGATCTAGTAGTCATTAATTCTTTTTGAAAAAAAACCCTCTAAATAGTTTAGAGAGTTTTTATATGCTCGTTCCCTTCTAAATAGTTTAGAGAATTTTTATATGCTCGTTTCAATTGGGTGAACTACGTAGAGGTCAGAGCGTTATCGTTGCGGCTTAGGAATCGATATTGTGGAATCGTGATTGAATATCTATCTTCTCCAAATTCAAAATTCCAGATTTTAAATAGGTAACTCTTTACCCTTATTGTAACGCCCCAGTTTAGGGCCCGAGAGTTTATCAGTTTTGATCTAGGATTAGTTTCGGGTTAAATTTAGATTAAAATGATGATTTTATAAAAAAATTATCATTATTTACAAAAATACCATTAATGAAATTTGAGAATGGGAATTTGGGGAGAATGAAATAAAAAAAAGAAAAGTTTGAAAGAAAAGCTATCTTCTTCAAAAAAATCCCCTTTTCACCAAAACCTATCCTAAACCCTATTTTCACTATTCCATAGCCTCAAATCCCTCATCCAAGCAAGATTTTTCAAGGTAGTCTCTTCCTTGCTTAGGTTCTTACATATTTAGCTTGTACTCATTGAAAACATTCTTTTAAAACCCATTAAAATGTATTTTTAATTTGGTGTTGGATTGGAAAAATGGGTTTTTATGTGATTTTTATGTGGGTATTTTAATTTCATGTTAAGAGTGTTTTTAATCATGCTTTGGTGTCTTAAAAATGTTAAAATGGTGGCTAATAGTGGGATACCCGAAATGGGTATAAAAATGGGATTTTGGGGTTGAAAATGTTGAGTTTTTTGGCTTGGTTTTGGGTTGGAATCGTGGCTGGTGGTTCCTTTAATGTTGGGGAATATTTCTAGATGATTTTGGATGTGTTTTGATGATTGAAATTTATGGATTCAGTTTGGGGTTTGGTTAGAACGAAATTGGTGGAGTTTTGGGTGAAATTTGGGTTTGAATCAATATGTTTTGGTTGCAAGGAGTGAGTTTCCGGGTTGTTGCTGGTTTAAAGGTGTATTAGCATCCTAATAGTTGTTTTGGGTTGTCTTGAAGCAGAGGAGATTGATTCAGGTACTTTGGGCGCGATACCGGGTGTTGCGAAGGCTTGAGAATGGTGTTTCGGCTTTCTTTTGGGCTCTATCAGTGAGTGGTAATGTTTTGAAGTTTAAAATGATTTCAAAGTGGGTTCTTTGGGGTTTGGGTGGAGCCTTAAGGGCTAACCTAAACCCAAGTGTAAGGTTGCCTATACTCGCCTTGCTTGGTTGCTTGTTGATGTACGTGTTTATGCGTGTTGTGATGTTGATTTCAGGATGCTTTTATTTCTGTTCTAATGTTGTTGTGTAGTCATTGTTGATGTCAAGCCTCACGTGATGGTTGTCGTTGTTTACGGTGATGTGTAGTCCCACCGGTTGTGACTAGTAGAAGAGTATGTTGATGTGTAGTCCTATCAGAAAACTACTAGTTGTTGTGAACGGTGATGTGTAGTCCCACCTGAAACGGTTGTGCATGTGCAAACCATGTTTGGTCTATGCTTGTGTTTATTCCATCTTTTACTTAAATGGTTTTGTTTTCCAAAATTAGAATAATTATTTTAAACTGCATTGTTGTTGTGTTTTAGAGCTCCGCTCACTAAGCTTTAAGCTTACGCTCTCTTTTTCCAACAATGTAGATCGTTAGAGGTTCCGGGAGGCAAGTGGGCAAGGAAGGGATTCTTGGAGTTCTTGCTAAGTTCAAAGTATGGTTTTTATGTTTGTAATGATGCTTAGACAATGGGAATGCTAGGCTTGTTGTTATGGAGTTGGTGGTCAAACTCCTAAGTCTTGTTATTGTTGATGTTGTTAACTTGTTTAGATGTTGAAGCATGTTTTATTTTGGCTTTGACTCTTTTTATGGATGTTAAGCATGGTTGGTTGCTCGTTACACCTTGGTTGATGAATTGAGTTTTGTTTTGTGCTTGAATGCCTTAAATGAATGTCTCTTGTTTGCCTAAAGTTGTATGCATGTTTATATGATGTTCTAATGCCTTCTTAAGTTGTTTAGGATGGTCCCTTTGTGTTTAAAATTAGATTTTGTAAACTGTCTGTGCATGGCGTATCGATATGCTCAAGGGCGGTATCGATACGGTCCCTTATTTTTGAGTCTAGCGTATTGATACGCGGGGCATATCGATACCCAATTTGCTCTCTGGAAATATGAGAAATTGACGAGAAATTGGGGTATCGACACGGGCTTTAGGCGTACCGATACGGTCTTAAGGTTGACTTTGAGATTTTGATCGTTGAGAGCGTATCGATACGGTCATTTGAAGTATCGATACACCCTTAGCTAAGTGGATAAATTTTTTCTTAAATTGTTAGTTTTGTTTGGATCGAATTAGTGGTTGCCTTTCCGTTGTTTGCTTATCTCATGTAGGGTCCAATAAAGCATTTAGACAAGATAATTAAAGAAAACAATAGGGTTGCTAATCGGGGTGAGATCTTAACGGGTTTCGCTTTGGTTTTCCTCGTTTAACCCGTTCGGTTCGGTCTGTTGGCTAGACCAGGACGAGGGGGTTACATGTGGTGGTATCAGAGCCTCAGTTATGAGGTCTCTCGGGAAGGTAAGTCAGGTAAGTTGGCTTGTTTGGATTGGTTGCTATTGCACGGTGTATGAAAGCAAGCTTTAATTGTTCTTGCTGTTGGTTAGAGTCTAGTCGAGTGTTCCCATTGGTTGGTGTTGTTATTGGAAAATGGTTTTGGTTTAAAGAGCTTGAGAACTTGGATCCTTTCCCTTGCTAACCTCATGTTTTCTTGTGTGTGATATGTTTGTTGTTTTAGATTTTATCTTCGTTATGGTAAGACCGAGAGGATGACCTAGAGCGGGTGACCAAGCACCCGGGGATATGCCTCCTGTTTCTCCTGCTCCCGATGGTAATGGGGTGGGTGGCGAAGGAAATGTGCCTCAGGCCGGTGCGAATGCTGGAGGTGATGGTAATGGACCTCGGGCAGGTCAGGGTCTGGCAGGTGCGGACATGACTCATTTGATTCAGACTATAGCCGGGGCTTTTCAGACAGCTTTAGCCGGTATGCATGCTGCAGCACCACCTCAGGGTGCGGGGGACTGGTTTACCCCTTGAGAGGCTCCGTAGCTTGGGTGGAGTCGAGTTCCGTGGTTTGACACCCGAGGGTTCAGAGGCTTGGCTCAAGAGTACTACACGCATCTTAGGTCAGATGGAGTGCTCAGACACTCGTAAGTTAGGTTGTGTTGTCTCCTTGCTTCAGGGAGATACGTATGCTTGGTGGACTACCGTTACTTCGGGTATGGCAGAAGCGAATGTCACTTGGGAATTCTTCAGAACAACTTTTAAGAAGCTGTATCTCGGAGTCTGATATCAGGATGAAAAGAAGAGTGAATTTATGGCCTTGCTTCAGGGTAGTAAGACGGTGTCCGAATATGAGGTTCAGTTTGTGAGGTTGAGCTAGTATGCTCCCTAGATGGTTCCCAGTGAGAGGGAACGGTGTGAGCGCTTCCGTTATGGTTTGACTAGAGATGTGAAGACTTATATGCTTGCCTCTGACTACACCAAGTTTGTTGTTTTGGTCTCTAGGGCCAAGGATATTGAGCAGAACTTGGGCTCAAGTACCCGTGATAGTGGGTCTGATTCCGGGAAGAGACATGCGGATTGGGACAGAGATCATGCCAAGAGGCATAGAGATAAGAGGTATCAGCCTAACTCGAGGGATATGGGCGTTAACCATGGACGAGGCCATCAGGGCCAAGGAGCTGTTGTTCACACTCCTGAGTGCACTAGATGCGGGAGACGCCATCATGGCGAGTGTGTGGGTACCTTTGGGGTATGTTGGAACTGTGGTTTCTGAGATCATTTGAGGCGTAATTGTTCACACTCGGCTAGGGACAAACCAGCTCCAGCTAGGGGTTTTGAGCATCAGAGAGGCCGTGGGCGCGATCGTGGTAACTTTCAGCCGAGGAACTATGGTCAGAGGAACTTAGCTCATGTGGTGGCAGTTCAGCCCTAGGGTGGAGGACCAGCTAGGGTGTATGCACAACTAGAGGCTAGGAATGACATGGATGTCATCGCAGGTAATTTCTCGTTACACTCTTTGACTTTGCTTTCTTTGATAGATTCGGGTTCGACACATTTGTATATTTTGGGTGAACATGCAAGGTCCCTAGGTCTACCGTATGAGTGGTTAGAGGTAGGTGTAAATGTTACTAGTTCTTTCGGTGAAACTGTGGTAGTTAAGAAGATGTATAGGAGGTGTCCCTTGATGGTTCAGGGCCACGTGTTTCCGGTCGACATGATGGAGTTACCGTTCTATGGTTTTGATGTGATTTTGGGCATGGATTGGCTCGTAGAGCATAGAGCTAGGGTAGAATTTGAGACCAAGATAGTCTCCTTGAGGCTTACGAATGATTTTGAAGTTGTAGTGGTGGGCGAGAACATTAAGTTCTTGTCCAATGTTGTTTCTGCTCTAGAAGCTCAGAGATTGATGGACTTGGGTTGTCAGGCGTATTTGGCTTATGTGATGAATCCGAATATGAGTGAGGTTAGGCCACAAGACATCAGAACAATTTGTGAATTTCTGAGTGTTTTTCCAGAAGAGTTGTCGGGTTTGCCTTCAGATAGGGAAGTTGAGTTTGCTATTGAGACGTATTCCAATTCTGCACCCGTGTCTATTGCTCCGTATAGAATGGCACCGAAAGAGTTGAAAACACAACTTCAAGATCTGTCATATAGAGGTTTTATTAGGCCTAGTATTTCTCCGTAGGGTGCTCCGGTCTTGTTTGTGAAGAAAAAGGACGGCAGCATGAGGATGTGTATAGACTATAGACAGTTGAATAAGGTAATAGTGAAGAACAAGTACCCTTTGCCTCGGATAGATGACTTGCTTGATCAGTTGAGAGGTGCTTCAGTGTTTTCGAAGATTGATTTGAGATCCGGTTACTATCATTTGAAGTTGAAAGATGTGGACATACCGAAGACAACTTTTCGTACACGTTATGGGCACTATGAGTTCTTGGTAATGCCTTTCAGTTTGACTAATGCTCTAGCTGCATTCATGGATATGATGAACCGAGTGTTTCACAAGTTTTTGGATAGGTTTGTGGTAGTGTTCATAGATGACATCTTAGTGTACTCTAGGACCGAGGAGGAGCATGTTGAGCATTTGCGGTAGTGCTTCAGACTTTGCTTGAAAATCAGTTGTATGCCAAGTTGAGTAAATGCGAGTTTTGGATTAAAGAGGTAGTCTTCCTAGGTCATGTGATCTCGGAAAATGGAATTAGCGTGGATCCCAAGAAGATAGAAGCCATAGTGAGCTGGAAGCAACCAAAGTCGGTGACAGAAATCCGTAGTTTCCTAGGCTTGGCGAGGTATTATCAAAAATTTGTCGAGGGGTTTTCTAAGATTGTGGCTCCTTTGACTAAATTGCTTCAGAAGAATGTTCCGTATGAGTGGTCGGATGCAAGACAACAAGAGTTTGAGAAGTTGAAGAAAGCTTTGACCGAAGCTCCTATTTTGATTCAGCCTGAACTAGGGAAAGGATTTGTTATTTATAGTGATGCCTCGTATGTAGGTTTAGGTTGTGTTCTTATGCAAGAGGGTAAGGTTGTAGCTTACGTTTTGAGACAATTGAAGGTTCACAAGAAGAACTAACTCACTCATGATATTGAGTTAGCCGCAGTAGTGTTTGCTTTGAAGATTTGGAGACATCACCTTTATGGTGAGAAGTGCACCGTTTATACCGACCACAAGAGTTTGAAATACTTGATGACTCAGAGAGAGTTGAACCTTAGACATCGTAGGTGGTTAGAGCTTCTTAAGGACTATGACCTTACGATAGAATACCATCCGGGTAAGGCAAACGTAGTGGCTGATGCTTTGAGTAGAAAAGTGGCAGTTGAGTTGCGGGCCATGTTTGCGAGATTGAGTGTGTCAAATGATGGCAGTTTGATAGCCGAGTTACATGTTAAACCTTCGTTGGTTCAGTTGATTCGAGAGAGACAGTTGCAAGATGAGTCTTTGGCACCTCACGTGCAAGATATAACCGAGGGTAGACCCACAGATTTCTGCTTTGGCAAGAACATGATCCTATGTTTCAAGGATAGGATAGTAGTCTCAGAAGATGCCGAGTTAAGGCGTACTATCTTGAATGAAGCACATAACAGTCCTTTTTCTATGCATCCAGCTAGTACGAAGATGTACTGTGGGTTAAAAGAAGAGTACTGCTGGAATGGGTTGAAGAAAGATGTGGCCGAGTTTGTGAGTAAGTGTATGGTATGTCAGCGAGTTAAAGCCGAGCATCAGTTTCCTTTAGGTTTGTTACAAGCATTCAAGATTCTAGAATGGAAGTGGGAACGTATCACCATGGACTTTGTGTTGGGTTTATCGTTGACTCCTTCGAAGAAGAATTCAGTGTGGGTGATAGTCGACAGATTCACTAAGTGTGCCCATTTCATACATGTTCATACTACCTACACCTTAGATAAGTTGGCCGATCTGTACATCAGTGAAATAATGAGATTGCATGGGGTACCGAAATCGATTGTATCAGACCAAGATCCGAGGTTTACAGCTAGATTTTGGGAGTGTTTGCATCGTGCCTTGGGTACTTTTTTGAACTTCAGTACTTCGTATCACCCGCAGTCAGATGGTCAGTCGGAGAGAGTTATTCAGGTGTTGGAGGACATGTTGAGGTGTTGTATCATCGACTTTCAGGGTTCTTGGGAGAAACACCTACCGTTAGTAGAGTTTGCGTACAATAACAGTTATCAGGCTAGTATTCAGATGACACCATATGAGGCTCTGTATGGTAGGAGGTGTAGAACACCTATTTGTTGGGCCGAGGCTAGACATAAGCTTGTACCTATGCCCGACCTGCTTAAGGGCACTACCGAGAAGGTAAAATTGATCTATGATCGCTTGAAGGCAGCTTCAGACCGACAGAAGTCGTATGTCGATTTGAAGAGAAAAGATATAGAGTATGTCGTGGGCGAAAAAGTGTTTTTGAAAGTCTCACCTTGGAAGAAGGTGATGATGTTTGGTAGGAAAGGTAAGTTGAGTCCGCGATTCATTGGACCTTACGAGGTAGTTGAGAGGATCGGTCCCGTTGTGTATAGATTGAGACTGCCGACAGAGTTAGAGAAGATTCATGATGTGTTCCACGTTTCGATGCTCCGAAAGTATAGATCAGATCCGTCTCATGTAATGCCAGTGAAAGAGATTGAGTTGAACCCCGACCTGTCAGATGATGAAGATCCGGTTGAGATTCTTGCTACGGACAGGAAAGTGTTGCGTGGGAGGTTTACAGAGTTAGTCAAAGTTTTGTGGAGACACCGAGGTGTAGAAGAGGCTACTTGGGAGAGGAAGGAAGACACGGAAAGATAGTTTCCGTATCTTTTTCCGTCAGGTAATTTCGGGGACGAAATTCCTTAAGTGGGGGAGAGTTGTAACTCCCCGGTTTAGGGCCCGGGAGTTTATCGGTTTTGATCTAGGATTAGTTTCGGGTTAAATTTAGATTAAAATGATGATTTTATAAAAAAATTGTCATTATTTACAAAAATGCCAATAATGAAATTTGAGAATGGGAATTTGGGGAGAATGAAATAGAAAAAGAAAACTTTGAAAGAAAAAGCTATTTTATTAAAAAAAATCCCTTTTTCACCAAAACCCTCTTCTAAACCCTATTTTCACTATTCCATTGCCTCAAATCCCTCATCCAAGCAAGAATTTTCAAGGTAGTCTCTTTCTTGCTTAGGTTCTTACATATTTAGCTCGTACACATTAAAAACCTTCTTTTAAAACCCATTAAAATGCATTTTTAATTTGGTGTTGGGTTGGAGAAATGGGGTTTTCTATGGGATTTTCGTGTGGGTATTTTAATGTCATGTTAAGGGTGTTTTTAATCATGCTTTGGTGTCTTAAAAATGTTAAAATGGTGGCTAATAGTGGGAAACCCGAAATGGGTATAAAAATGGGATTTTTAGGTTGAAAAGGTTGAGTTTTTGGCTTGGTTTTGGGTTGGAATCGTGGTTGGTGGTTCCTTTGATGTTGGGAGGTATTTCTAGATGATTTTGGATGTGTTTTGATGGTTGAAATTGATGGATTCAGTTTGGGGTTTGGTTAGAACGAAATTGGTGGAGTTTTGGGTGAAATTTGAGTTCGAATCAATGTGTTTTGCTTGCGAGGAGTGAGTTTCCAGGTTGCTGCTGGTTTACAAGTGTATTAGCATCCTAATAGTTGTTTTGGGTTGTCTTGAAGCAGAGGAGATTGATTCGGGTACTTTGGGTGCGATACCGGGTGTTGCAGAGGCTTGAGAACGATGTTTCGGCTTTCGTTTGGGCTCTATTAGTGAGTGGTAATGTTTTGAAGTTTAAAATGATTTCAAAGTGGGTTCTTGGGGGTTTGGGTGGAGCTTTAAGGGCTAACCTAAACCCAAGTGTAAGTTTGCATATACTTGCCTTGCTTGGTTGCTTGTTGATGTACGTGTTTATGCGTGTTGTGATGTTGATTTTGGAATGCTTTTATTTCTGTTCTAATGTTGTTTTGTAGTTGTTGTTGTTGTTAAGCCTCACGTGATTGTTGTCGTTGCTTACGGTGATGTGTAGTCCCACCGGTTGTGACTAGTAGAAGAGTACGGTGATGTGTAGTCCCATCGAAAAACTACTAGTTGTTGTGAACGGTGATGTGTAGTCCCACCGGAAATGGTTGTGCATGTGCAAACCATGTTTGGTCTATGCTTGTGTTTATTTCATCTTTTACTTAAATGGTTTTGTTTTCCAAAATTGGAATAATTGTTTTAAACTTCATTGTTGTTGTGTTTTAGAGCTCAGCTCACTAAGCTTTAAGCTTACGCTCTCTTTTTCCAACAATGCAGATCGTTAGAGGTTCCGGGAGGCAAGTGGGCAAGGAAAGGATTATTGGAGTTCTTGCTAAGTTCAAAGTATGGTTTTTATGGTTGTAATAATGCTTAAACAATGGGAATGCTAGGCTTATTGTTATGGAGTTGGTGCTCAAACTCCTAAGTCTTGTTATTGTTGATGTTGTTAACTTGTTTAGATGTTGAATCATGTTTTATTTTGGCTTTGACTCTTTTAATGGATGTTAAGCATGGTTGGTTGCTCGTTATACCTTGGTTGATGAATTGAGCTTTGTTTTGTGCTTGAATGCCTTAAATGAATGTCTCTTGTTTGCCTAAAGTTGTATGCATGTTTATATGATGTTCTAATGCCTGCTTAAGTTGTTTAGGATGGTCCCTTTGTGTTTAAAATTAGATTTTGCAGACTGTCTGTGTAGGGCGTATCGATACTCTCAAGGGCGGTATCGATATGGTCCCTTGTTTTTTTATCATAGCGTACCGATACGTGGGGGCGTATCGATACCCAATTTGCTCTCTGGAAATCTGAGAAATTGACGAGAAATTGGGGTATCGGTACGGGCCTTAGGCGTACCGATACGGTCTTAAGGTTGACTTTGAGATTTTGACCGTTGAGAGCGTATCGATACCAGCCTTGGAGGGTATCGATACGGACTCTCAGAGTTGACTCTGGGGAAGGTTGACCGTTGAAGGCGCGTCGATACGGTCCTTTGGAGTATCGATACGCCTTTAGCTAAGTGGATAAAATTTGTCTTAAATTGTTAGTTTTATTTGGATCGAATTAGTGGTTGCCTTTCCGCTGTTTGCTTATCTCATGTAGGGTCCAATAAAGCATTTAGACAAGATAATTAAAGAAAAAAAATAGGGTTGCTAATCGGGTTGAGGTCTTAACGAGTTTCGCTTCGGTTTTTCCCGTGTAACCCGTTCGGTTCGGTCTGTTGGCTAGACTGGAACGAGGGGGTTACACTTATTCACCCGATTCATTCTTCGTACATGGATTTCTGGTGGTAATCGCTTGATAATTTTTCCGCTGCGTCATGGGGTGTACCGACGTGACCCAACTGTGGTATCAGAGCCACTTGTACGATAAGGATTCAGGTTTTAATTAATTGAGTGATGTAATTGTATGAGATACATATTTTTTTGATTTATTTAGAAAATATATGATATTTGTACGAGGAAATCTATTTAATCATGGTTAATTTGTTAACCAAGTTAAAAGATATTCCTAAGAATGATGATTAAGAGTTAATCACCAGGATCTTTGTCGATAGGGTTTGAAATATTATATGTTAATTGTTAACATATCAATATGGAGTTTTAGGGTTTTAGATGTTAAGTGTTAACATACGCGAGTTATAGTTATATATTAGACTAATGATTAGTCTATAGATTTCATGTGGGAAAGTAACAAGAGTTGTTTTAGTAAAAACCTCATGAATTTTAAAATCCTAAAAAACGCGATAATGTTGATAAAAGTTATCAAATCGTGAGGTTTTACACATCAATTAAGACGTTGATCTTAAATAAATAAATAAGTTCCCACCGCTAAGCGGAACCCCGTAAGGGGCTTGACCCTTACGTAGGAACAATCTGGTAAGACCTTAATAACAAACCGCATCGTCATTATGTTTGATATACACGGTGTTTGGAATGCATGGTTATAGCACAATGACCCATTTAATTTTATTTATAAGGTTTTATAAATACAACATGCATGTCCTGCCTTTCTCTACTTCTATTATAATTCTCTTCTCATCTTACTCCCTCGTATGTGAAACGAGTTTCTAAAATTGTAATCTATACGAAGAAGCATGAACCAGAGGAACAGAAGTGTGAGACGACAGAAAGATGCTTGAGAAGTGTTTTATACTAAGAATAATTTGGTTCTCCCATTGACATGGGACGAGCCACCTAAGGATATGGGCTATAACTATTGCATTCATATTTACTGCTTTTCACGTATGTGATTAAATGAATGTATGAGATGCATGCTAGTTAATTGATAAGATCAAATGTTAAATGGTGAGATAATATTCACAAAACCTCTCAATAAAATATTAAGTCTTTTATTGTTTCCCAATGTTAACCCTCATTAAAGTCTAGATCGATACAATGTAGGTTCTGCTAAAGCAATGTACTTGTATCTATCTTGGCCAAACGCGAAGAATAAGCAGGTGATATTCGTTGGTTGTAATATTGATTAAAGACTTAACTAGGTTACTCTAATATGATTAGAAAACCTAAAAGTTAGTTATTTAGATAATCATTAGATGATTATGAGCAAGAGTTGTTCACCAAATGAAGGAGTTACATGAGATGTAATTAGCAAGTGTTGCTTACCTAGATAGACCAAATTTTAGAACGAGCGACGCACATTGTTGCACACTATTAACGCGACACATTACTTCCCACCATTAAATTTATAATGACTTTTAAATTATTATAAAAAATCTCAAGGATTAAACATGAAATTAAAATTATTTTAAAACAAAGTTAAAATTTTGATTTAATAAACCATTCATAGTTATTTTATACTAGTATTTTTCTCCTTTATTCTTTAGTTTGAAACCCAAATTTATCCATCTTACGATAAACCCTAAGTTGTTCTGCCATAAGAAGTGGAGAGTACGTACGAGTTCTGAGATATTTCGATAGAGATAGAGATAGAGATGGTGTAACAAGTCGAATCAAGTAATAGAAATTTAAGAGATTAAAATAAATAGAATTTAGAATAAAGGTGAGACAAGAAGCGGAAATGACAGAAGATAGAGTTCTTGTTCATTCATTAGATAACGACTACAAACATGATAAATCCCTTTTAACCTAAAATAAACAAAACGACCCTGTATTATCTACTCACAAGGCCAAGAAAATTTGTGTTTCATTAACAATCACTTAAGGCTAAACAATAACTAAAATAGATTAACTAAAATTCAAACTCCAAAGATCATAATCAATTCAAGCCTTTGCAATACTCTCTCCTTTAGATAAAATTCTTGTCCTTAAGAATTAAAATGAGGGAACCGTTGCTGTAGTTGATGTAGCACCTCCCAGGTTGCATCTTCAGGAAGCCCATTCAACTAAAACCTTAGTTATTGCTTTGTTGCCTCGCCTCCCAATTCGATGATCAAGAATCTTTACTGGTTCCTTGCTTATGCTACCATCAGGGTCCATCAATGGTAGTTCAGGTTGTGTTGGCTCACTCCTGACCTATTTCTTCAGTTGTGACACATGAAACATTGGATGTACCTTGAAACTAGTGGGCGATTTCAACCTATAAGCCACCTTCCCTACACGACCAGTAGCCGAGAAAAGGTCCAAACCATCTAGGTGCAAGTTTTTGAAAATTCCTTGTTGCCACTGTTTGTTGCCTATAGGGTTGCAACTTTAGGAAAACCCAATCACCCACCTAAAATTTACAGACCCTCCTATGCTTTTCTACTTGATTCTTCATTCTGTCCTGGGCCCTTCTCAAATGAAATTTTAGCTTTTCAATAGCAGCCTTCCGTTGCTGTAAGCTTCTATCAACAACTGCCACAAGGGATTCTCTTGCAATATAAGGTAAGTTCACTGGTGGTGATTGTCCATACAAGGCTTGGTAAGGTATAGTTTGAATGACAGTGTGGAATGAAGTGTTGTACCACCACTCAGCAAGATGCAACCACTCTCCCCAGTCCCTAGGCCTTTCTCCTGTCATACATCTCAGATATGTTTCAAGACGTTGATTAACTCTGTTGTGTGGATCAATTAATGAATAAATGGCCAAGAGTGAGTGATAAGTGCCCAAAAGTCCTATATTTTAACCCCTTTTACATGGCAATTATCACTCAACCTACACCCATTTGAGCTGCATTATGTCCCTGCATGCATGAATTTCATCATTTATGCCTTTGATCCTTATAATCTGTTTATCTTATGGAAAATGTACTATTTGATGCATGTTTGGTGCTTCTGCAAATTTGCATGATGCGAGGGTAGGATGATTCCGTGACGACACTAGAGGACAAGGGAAGAATGAGGCCGAACCAGCTAGCTTCTACTGAGGAAAGCCACAACAGATGGCTTCTACTGAGGAAAGCTGATTTATGATGAAGCCTTGTGGAGCAGAACCAATCACAGACCCATGCTGAGGCAGCAGAATGCCATGCCGCGACCGTGTACTATTCAACATGCTGGAGGGCAAAATAGGCAAAGTGGTAGTCAATTTGTAGAGTTTTAAATGCCAAATTTTTCTACACACTTTGCGTGGCAGTTAGAGCTCGAGAAGAGGACGAAAACATGGAAGGGAGGATAAATTTGGACTTTTGGAATAAAATGTATATTGCATTAAATTAAAGAGAATCACCTCTTTAATAAATTTAAGTCCAAGTCCAACTTAACTTCCTCTCCAAGAAGGATTTGTGCCTACACCTTACCTTATATAAAGAGGCTTGCCATCATCACAAGAGAGGAGGAGGAGAGTTCGAAAGAAGAGAATCGAAGAGAGAGAGAGAGCTTAGGGTTTAGTTTGTGTTTTCTTTTCATTCATTATGTTCTAATTTCCTTAGGGTTAGGATTAGTTTGTTTAGTAGTTGTGTGAAGACTATTGTACTTTGTTTATGTTCTTAATGCAATTAAGTTGAGGTTTTCTTATTCTTGGCTTTAATCATTCTTGCATTCTTGTCAAGAGAGAGTTTGTGAGATTATCCATTTATTTGATGTCGAGATTGTTGAATTCACGAAACGAGTAAGCACGGTTTTCATCCAAGTGGTATTAACTAATTCGGCCTAGAGATAGGTTAAGAATTTCGGTGGCTAAGAGAAGCATGTGATTGGTTGGTGTTTGTCTTTGGTTTACACCGAGAAGTATGGTCAGAGTTCAGCCATCAACAATGTTCTGAGCGTAGAGATAAGGAGAAGCCATTCAAGGACGTTTTGTCGAACCTTAACAGCATCTGCCCAAGAGCAAGAGATTGCCGCGACAGAGAATCAACCTTTGCGATCGTGGCAGGAACTTAGGTTACTGCCAAGGAAGTTTGGTGTTGCAGCATTCAAGAATAGAGACAAGTCAATAAGATTCCACACTACGACGCATTCTAATCCGAACCATTCTCTCAACCCTGATCTTCTATTTTTATTTCTGGCTTATTTTAGTTTTAGTATTTTTAGATTACTCAACAACCCAACTCATTTGTGTTTTTTACTTTAATTATTTTGCAGTGCAAAGAAGTGGAATCAAAAGGCTAGCTCAATCCATGTGGAGACGATACTCGATATACTTATCATTATATTACTTGAGACGTGTACACTTGCACTATTGCGGGGCACTTTTACGTGAGCATCAGGGGGTGAATTGGCTTTTAAAAGTTTGAGGGATTAAATTGGTAAATTAAAAATGAAGGCATAAGAGATTTATAGTGGTTCAAGCTTAGAACAAGCTCTACATCCACTATCTTAGCTCCCACTAAGTATTTTTAACCAATTTCACTAGAAATTCTTCCTCTTTTCTCGGATTAGGAAGAAACCTTACAAACCGTTAAGCTTTCTACCCAAAGCTTAATCAAAGATCACTCTTTAAAAGAGAAGTTCTTGGCAAATGAAAGTAAACCTCACAAAGGTAAAATAATTTGCCCCAATTATAAGAACACTCTCCCCAATCTTGAAATAAAGAATACAAGTGGATTACACAAGATGGGTACAAGGGTTTGACTCTATTTGGCTCAAATTGGATTAGATTTTTGCTTGAATGTGCTTGACTTGATGAATTGTTCTTGTTGTAGCTTTAATGGCCTGCTTTTATACCTCTTCATTGAATTCTAACTGATTGGGTGGTTGGCATCATCAATAGAGCCGTTGGGCTCTCTTTTTCTCACCATAAATGCAGTTCTGCAACCTACCGTACCGATACTCGTGTCACCGTATTGAAACCTGTTAAAAAAAGAAAGAGATATTGTATACAAATATCGTATCAATACGCGAAGAGGTATATCAGTACGGAAACCATATTTTACAAAGGGGATCGGTACGACATAGTGTGTACCGGTACCGGTTTTGCTCACTGGAACTTGGAGAATTGGTTAACCAAAATGTGTATCAGTATGATAGTTAGGCGTATCGGTACTGTTAACCAATTTTCAAAAAGTTTGGTTCCAATAAACTGACAAGGCAACGATCAGAAATTAAATGCCAAATTTTTTCAAATCTTACCAACTCGTATCGGTACAGGAAGGAGCGTATCGATACGATAAGTAATTTTTAGTTTCTAGGTTTATACCGAGTCTGAAAACTGTATCGATACGAAAAGGAGCAAATCGGTACACTTTTCTTAACTCGTTTCCAGTAGCCAAAAACCGTATCGATACTTGGCTTTTGATTTAGAAATACTTAAAGTTCGAATCTTTGTCATTTTGTGTGTCTTTTGAGTATTTAAAAATTTATTTCATTTTGCAATCAAGTCCTTGAAAATTATTGTTATATCAAAATCAATTTTGGTTTTACAATCTCCACCTTTTTGATATAACAAAACCCAAATAAATTTTTAAAATTTCTCCCCCTTACATTATGACTAAAAGATGTATCTTTGAAAAAAAATTGAAAAAAAATTGAATGCTCTTGTTTCTTCTCCCCCTTTTTGTTAGATCAAAATAAATGTAGAAAATAATATAAGCAATGCAAGGCAACATAAAGCAATATAAACTTCATTAAGCACTTAAGGCATAATAGTTCAAGGCAAGATAAAATCCAAACTCAAATCCTAAAAACATAATTCAAAAAACAAATAATCAAAGCATAGGTTCAAAAAGAAATAACATAAATAGGTGCTTAAAAGAAAATTCTAAATGATATGATATGATATGCCTAAGAAGCGTCATCTTCGCCTTCATCATCGTCTTCATCATCATCTTCATCTTCCATGGCATCATGATCGAATGTATGTCCACGTCACTCTCCATGAAAGGCGGTGAGAGTCATATCCATTGAGGCTTGGCTAGCCTCCATAGAGGTGACTCTGGCATCCAAAGCCATGAGACGAGTGTCAATAGAGGAGAAACCAACATTCATGTTCGCACTCATATAAGAAAATTGCCCATTAAGATAGGTAATAAGAGCATCAAATGAAGGCGGTAGAGGGGCAACTGCAGGAGGCGCTAAGGGAACATTCTCTTCATCTTCGGTCTAAACATGTTGAGGTAGATCGACATTTCGAACCCATTGGTTGTTATACCAAGTGAATTTAGCCTTGCGAAGGGATTTGTCGTCCATAGGATCGGTGAGAGACACTTCAAGATCATACGAGCAAGCAATCTGAATCTTGTGAAAAATATAACTCAAGGCGGTGCCATAGGTAAAGGATGAGACAAAGGTCAAATGGCGGTTCTAAACAAGGTAAACGGTCTCCGAAAACATGATTTGAGCAAAGTTTGGGCGCTTGCCTTCCCGAAAGCATCGGATCCAAAAACTATCAACTTGACGAATAGTGGACCATTTACTACCGGATGGACGGAACCACCAAGTGATAAGGAAGTGAAAGAAGCGGTCATGAGCATCAAGGGTAGAGACAGAACCGTGTTGAATGTTGCCCAAAGAGTGTTCATCATCTATCCTAACATCCTCAACCCCAAACAATTAGCTATAACTTTAGAATAAATTCGAAAAGTTTAGCCCATAAGGTAAGACTCAACGACTATAACTTCATTTTTGGCTTTGTCCACAATACATTGAGCATTAGAATAAAAGATTAAAACAAGGTTTTTATAAAAGACATCAAGTATTCTTAGAAAAGGCATGAACTTCCATTGGGTAAGTAACTCAAGATAACGAAAGTTAAATTCAGGGGAAGTCAATTATGGGATAGAAACCTTACGCTCACGGCGGATTTTATAGTTTTGAAATTTTTTGAAACGACCCATCTCTCGAGTGAAACCGGGCTCATTAGTACTATGTTGCAAGATGTAGGAAAAATTTGGTTTAGTACCATTGGAGTCGGTGTTAGAGAAAGATGCAATATCTTTATTCATATGTTTCTTAGGATCCATAACCTGAAATCAAAATCAAGCAAAAAAATGTATACATAAATCACCATATTCGATCCAATAATTAATCCGAAATTCAAGGTGTTTGCAAAAAAATATACAATATAGTTTAAAAATATATACAGATATACAAATAATTTTTGGTAAGAAATTTTTTTGAAAAACAGTTTATACAAATATATGGTATATTTTTATATTCGAATAAAAAGTTTCAGTTTTGAAAGAATTTTTGCATAAACTTTAAAACCCATACTATGTGTATAATATATATACAAAAATTAGTTAAAATAGTATATAAATTTAAACAAATTTGAAAAAGATAAGAAAAGGAGTTTTTACCTTGAATATGGTATTTTGGATGAATGAGGAGATGATAATGCACCAAATTGATGATATAGCTTAGGCTTGATTTGAAAAGAAAAAACCCTCAAAGATTTGAAGAATTGTGTAAAAAATTAAAGGGTTTTGATGTGTTTTTATAGAGAGTTTTGTTATAGGGTTTCTGAAAAAGTGGTTGAGTTTTAATTAAAGTAGGAAACCTTTATTTAAAGACATTTAAACACTTCAGCGTCAACGTGAACCAGTACGCTAATAGCCGTATCGGTACCGACACGACAAACTATACCAATATAGTTTTAGTTGTACCAGTTCCCTTGTGAACACCCATACCGGTACAATTTTACGTGTACCGAAACTCTCATGAATACGTACCGATGCACGGTTACCCGTATCAGTACCTCATTGCCAAAGATGACATTTTTGGCAGCAAATAGCTCAGAAATTTGATTTTAATTGAATCGATATGCATGTATGTGATATATGAACAACATGTATAGGCTAAAATAGAAGCATACTCCCTAAGAGACCAAAAATGCTATTTGTCTAAAGGTTTGGTAAAGATGTCTGCTAATTGGTTCAAGGTGTCAACATACTCTAGAACTACATCATTTTCAAGACATGATTCCTAATGAAATGATGTCTTACCTCTATGTGCTTGGTTCTAGAATGTTGGATGAGATTCTTAGTGAGACAAATGACACTAGTGTTGTCACACGTAAGGGGTATGGTACCTACATCAACTCCAAAATCTAAAAGTTGTTACTTCATCCAAAGGACTTGAGCACAACAACTTCCGGCCGATATGTACTCCGCTTCGGTGGTAGATAAAGCTACACTATTTTGTTTCTTAGAGAACCAAGATATGCGAATACTACCTAGGAATTGACATGTCAGGAGGTACTCTTTCTATCTATCTTACATCCCTCATAATCCGCACCCGAGAAAGCATGAAAATGAAAGGAAGAATCTCTAGGATACCAAAGTCCTAAACAAGGTATGTCTCTAAGGTATCTAAATATTCTCTTAACGACTACAAGGTGAGATTCCTTAGGACTAGCTTGAACCCTAGCACACAAAAAACACTAAACATAATATTGGGTCTACTTGCGTTAAGGTAAAGCAAAGATCCAATCATAGAACGATAAAGCTTTGAATCTACACACTTACCTCCTTCATCTTTTTCAAGCTTTATAGAAGAACTCATTGGAGTGGCTTGAGGCTTCAAATTCTCCAAGCTGAACTTATTGAGCATGTCTTTGATGTACTTAGCTTGATTTATGAAGGTATAATCCTTCCTTTGTTTGATTTGGAGTCCCAAGAAGAATTAGAGCTTCCCATCATGCTCATCTCAAACTCACCTTGCATTAACTTAGCAAACTCTTGGCAAAACAATTCATTAGTAGAACCAAAAATGATATCATCAATATATATTTGAACTACTAACATGTCTTTGCCATTTCTTTTAATAAAAAATGTAGTATCCACCTTCCCTTTTTCAAAACCCTTTTCAATCAAAAAGTTTGAAAGCCTTTCATACCAAGCTCTTGGAGCTTGTTTTAAACCATATAAAGATTTAGCGAGTTTAAAAACATGGTTTGAGAATTTTGGATCTTCAAAACTGGGTGGTTGTTCTACATACACTTCTTCATTAATAAAACCATTTAGAAAAGCACTTTTGACATCCATTTGAAAAAAAGCTTGAATTCATGATAACATGCAAATGCAAGAAGTATCCTAATAGTTTCTATTCTAGCTACGGGTGCATAGGTTTCATCAAAATCATTTATATCTTCTTGAGTGTATCCTTGAGCACCAAGTATAGCCTTGTTCCTCACTATGGTACCACTCTCATCTAGTTTGTTTCTAAAAACCCATTTAGTTCCTATAGTAGATTTATTACTAGGTCTATCAACTAATGTCCAAACTTGACTCTTCTCAAACAGATTTAATTCTTCTTGCATGGCCAATATCCAAAAATCATCTTTTAATACTTCTTCGATATTTTAGGCTCAATGCATGAAATGAATGCAACATTGTTCATAAGTCTAAGAGATGATCTATAGGTTGCCCCTTTGGATGGATCACCCAAAATCTCACCACCTTTGACATAGTTGAACTCCCTTGGGTAGCTCACTTTCTTTTCCTCTAGAGTCATGTCTTTCAAGACTTCTAGAGGTGGATCTTGTGCTTCTTCTTCCTTGGTTGGAACCTCATCCACTCTTGATGATTGTCCACCATCATTAGCTTCAATGATTCCTACATCATCATCATCACAAGAATCCTTCCTCGGAAGGAGGTTATCATTGAAAACCACATGACTAGACACTTCAACAACTAAAGTTCTTTTGTTAAATACACGATAGGCTTTAGAGTTTAAAGAATACCCTGAGAAAATAGCTTCGTCACTTTTTGCAACAAATTTACCTAATTTTTTTTCCATTATTTAAAACAAAACATGTAACACCCCAAAACCGGGTTTAAAAGTTATTAACCATATCTAATTTAATTAGTCAATTAAACTATGCCTTGATTTAAATTGAAATAAGGAGTCAATTGTGATAATTAAAAGAAAGAAAACAAATAACAAACAAGCTAGGACTAAAATGCAATAGAAGACAAATGTAGCAACCAAATAAAAACGGACCTAAATGAACATTATACAAACCATGAGGATTGCATGTAAAATGAAAACTCATAATGGACATTACATGTGTCCTTCTCTTCATGAATGACTGGCCACTAGAGAAGGAGAAGTGATTATCTTCTTCCTCATTTAGTTCACCAAATCGATTAGTAAGAGAGGTGAGAGAAAGGAGAGAATTGAGCATTCATCCATGAAATTCTTGGGAGACTAAGCATTAGATAGAGTCAAATTGAATAGGGTTCCACTTGAGGAAGCTAAAATCTTATTCTTCATCTATTTGTATGCTTAAAATTGTTGATTCGTGATAACAATTGTTGTTGGGTTGAAGGAGAAATAGAAATTTGGATGAATAGATGATAAAAAAGTTGAAAGTGTATAATCGGTTTATGTGATTGTTGAAATTGATTGTGTATCTGTTTAGGTGACATACTTGAGTAGGTATACAAGCTCAATTTATTGTACTATACGCTGGAAATGAAGATTAGGAAGCATGATTTAGAGTAGTTTAATTTAAGGACTGTTTTGTCATATTAGAAATGTGTAACATGGCTAATTGAACAAATTAAGCATCATGCCCTGTTTTGATTACCTTGAAAAGCATAAATGGACTGACCAAAGCATGTATAAGAACGTATATAAGTTGGATTATAAAGCTAGAACATTGTTTAAATGAATCCAAGAAGCTAAATGTGACTTAGTGTAATCTACCTAGAATACCCTGTTTTGGGCAGCAACTTTAAAAATTCACTATAATTAGTATACATGGAATTTAGAGCTGAAAATTTAATGTATTATGATTTAATATGTCTATTTTCATTAGGAGAAAACAGAGTTGAATTTTGGATTGTGAGCTGGAATTTGGAAATGAAAACCTCTAGACAGTACAAACTGTCCAGAAATGCAGTTACCCTGTCTTTGAACTAAAAACTGTATTAAATGGCAAAGAATTAAAATGTAAGGTATATATGAATATAAATAGGATTAAATAAGATTTCTAAAGGTGTAAATTAATTAAAATTCCGATGTACGGAATAAAAGTTATGCATGTTTAAGCAAGTAGTGTACAAGCCACCTGGAAACAACAACCTAGTTAATTAGAAACTGTCATTGAGTATACATGTTTTGATATGTATTTAATTATCGATTGCTAGAGAGAGGTTTGAACTCGGTGGAAGAGGATAGAGTGGAGCATTCAAAGGCTAAAAACAAAGGGATTCGAATTCAAGATAATAGATAAGCTTGGATGTTCTGTGAGTGTAGCTAAATGTAGGGTTAGGACCATGTCCTAACCAATCTTGCATGATTTAATCCTTGTTGCACCATGCATGTTTATATATATGATCTTAATAAATGGGGAAGTATGAGCTAAGATGAATGCATAAGATATGATTGATGATTGTTTTGGTCTATGATTTGAATGCTAGCATAAATGATACTACTAATGCTTGAAATGGTAAGCTAAGGCTCTAATGGCCTAAGGGCCTAGCACATAAATGAAATTGCCATGATTTACATGAATGTATTCTCGAACAAGACCATGCTAGACTCAAACTTGTGATATGTAAACTTGAAACTTGAATGAATAAATTAAAATTTGGACAACCTTGGTTACTAGTTGTATAGGTAGGAAGACATACCTTAGAGTCTAGAGCTCTTGTGTTAGGGTGAACTACGGTCCAGAGCTAAGGCCCCTATTTGGCGACATATTGAGGGTACGTATGTGGTCTTTGGCGATAGTAGGAGGGTGACCAGCACTACGGTGCATCTTGTGGCGACAGTTGGTTGGAGACTCGAATACCTAAACAAACTATGAGCCAAGGGTTGTGTTAAAGATAATAAACAAGAAAATTGATCATGAATTGCTTGTTACTTGTTACAAAAGCATGAAACTCTTGAGTACTTAATACATGCTTATAATCAAATGTTTTGGTGAAATTTCTATTCCTCTCTTGTTGCTAAGTTGTTGATTAAAATGTGTTCCTTGTTTAATGCTACCCTATTGTTTGAATGTTAATTGTATGGGCATCACATACTTTAATGACCATTGTTGATTGTATACTTGTAAACCTTAGCTAGGTTGACTTTGTTAAGGGCTAAACAAACTTGAAAATGGATAGATATAAGAGCTTCCTCTTTAAGTATAATCTTGTACTTATCACTCTTGTTTTCCATCCTTCCCCCAAACATGATAAAGTTCTTGATCGTTGCTTGCCCTGGAAGCTTATTATCTTAATCTCGAAGCAATCTCACATAAAAAGAGCTAAAGTATGATTTCATACATCTGTTGTAATCTCTTAGTTGGTGGCACCTAGTATGTAATAGAATAGGGATGCTCAGGCATTTGGTTAGCTAAAATTTAAGTATATATGTCTCGAAACGGGCCTATAATGTAACCAAAACTTGTTGCTAGATACTTGATACGTAAATGTTATAAATTTGGTATAAATGGTTGCAATTGCTGCACATACGTTGTTATTGAATTGAAATGTTCTCAACTTAGTCTATCTTGTGTAGATCGAATGCCTTGTTTGAATGAGTATGTGAATGGTTGATGGAATAGTTAGGATAATTTCATGAAATCCTTAAATTGTGGCTGCCAATGGTAAGTTATGGCATGTTGAAAGCTTGGAATTGAGGTATGTCCATTTGTGTGTTTATATAAGTTTTTCTAGCATGCTTCAATTGTTGTTTGAAAACCATGTCTATGCACTTGTTCCTTGATCATGTCTAATTCGAAATGAAGCATGGAACCTCGTCTAATTTCTAATATTGAATTTATTGAACTAAATTGGCATCTATATCTAAAATTTCATGTCTAATTCACAGGAGTCTTAAATACCTCCTAACTCAAAAAGACTTGAATTTGAGGCACAAGAGATGGCTAGAATTGCTTAAATACTATGATTTGGTTATCGATTACCACTCGGGGAAAGCAAACATGGTTGCTGATGCCCTTAGTTGTAGACCATACTTGGGTAAACTCCTAAACTTAAATCCTAGAGTAATCCATTCCAATCGAAATCCTCTTGGTTTGCAATTAAAATATTAAAATTGAACATTTCTTATCTTGCAAGTAACCTTTCGAAATAAATCTTATCTTGCAAGAAACTACTTGAAAATCACTCTTATTGGTTTTGTTAATTTTTCGTAGCTACTCCGGCTATCAATGCTCATTTTCATTTTTTCAAAGGATGGAAATTCTTATCTTAACTTCAAGTTCGATCTAGCCTAATCTCGAGAATCAAAGAACTCCAGCAAGCTGATCCAGACCTTCAGAAGATCATATCCAAGCTTGACTCTGAGCCTAATTCTGACTTCTCCTTCAAGTCAAATGGGCTTCTCTATTTCAAGGATAGAGTATGCGTTCCTAACAACGAGGAACTAAAGCAAGAAATGTTACAAGAAGCTCACCAAAGACCTTTCTCGATTCACCCTGGATCGGTTAAGATGTACAAGGACTTAAAGCCACTATATTGGTGGCTAGGCATGAAATCGACCACCACAAATTTCATTTCAAAGTGCCTAACTTGTCAAAGGGTTAAAATCGAGCATCAAGCCCCTACTGGATTGCTTTAACCAATCAAATTCCCTTTGTGGAAATGGGATCGGATAACAATGGACTTTGTTACTGGTCTTCCTTCCACTCCAAGAAAGAACGATGTTGTATGGGTGATTGTTGATAGATTCACAAAGTCTACTCATTTCATCACTATTCAAATGAACATGATCTTGGATACCTTAGCCGAGCTATACATCCGTGAAGTGATTGATTACACGGTGTACCTAAAGCTATAATCTCCGATCGATACCCCATATTTGCTTCTCGATTTTGGAAGTCTTTACAGAAAGCTCTAGGAACTAAATTACATCTTAGTACAACCTTCAATCCTCAATCTGATGGACAATCTAAAAGGGTTATCCAAATACTAGAAGACATGCTTCGTGCTTGTGTTATAAGATTCAGGAAGAACTAGGAGAAATCTCTACCCCTAGTAGAGTTTTCCTACAACAATAGCTATCAAACATCTATTCAGATGGCACCATTCGAAGCTCTATACGAGAGAAAGTGTAGAACTCCCCTATGCTGGTCTGAATTGGAGGGGAAAAAAGTATCAGGGCCTCAATTTCTGCAAGAAACCAAAGAACAAGTGAAGATTATCCATGATCGATTGAAGGCAGCTTTCGATAAACAAAAGGCATATGCAGACTTAAAACAGAGAGACATTCAACATAATGTTGGAGACAAGGTCTTCCTCAAAGTCTCCCCTTGGAAGAAAGTCCTTCAGTTTGGAAGAAAAGGGAAACTCAGTCCCCGATTCATTGGTCCATTTGAAGTCACTGAAAGAATTGGACCGGTGGCCTATCGATTAGCTCTTCCTAGAGAATTCGATAGAATCCACAATGTGTTCCACGTATCTATGCTCAAAAGATACAGATCAAATCCATCCCATGTCCTTGAACCTGAAGAAGTAGAGTTGAATCCTAACTTATCGTACGAAGAAGAACATGTTCAAATTCTTGATCGGGAAGTAAGGAAGCTTAGGAACAAGGTTGTTCCTCTTGTCAAGGTCTTGTGGAGAAATCAAAAGATAGAAGAAGCTACTTGGGAATCTGAAGAAGTCATGAGGAAACAATATCCTCACTTATTCGATTCAGGTAAATTTGGGGGCGAATTTATTTTAGGGGGAGAATTGTAACACCCCAAAACTGGGTCCAGAACTTATTACCTATATCTAATTTAATTAGTCAATTAAACTATGCCTTGATTTAAATAGAAATAAGGAGTTAATTGTGATAATTAAAAGAAAGAAAATAAATAACAAACAAGCTAAGACTAAAATGCAATAGAAGACAAATTCAACAACCGAATAAAAGAGGACCTAAATGAACATTATACAAACCATGAGGATTGCATGTAAAATGAAAACTCATAATGAACATTACATGTGTCCTTCTCTTCATGAATGACCAGCCACTAGAGAAGGAGAAGTGATCATCTTCTTCCACATTTAGTTCACCAAATCCATTAGTAAGAGAGGTGAGAGGAAGGAGAGAATTGAGCATTCATCCATGGAATTCTTGGGAGACTAAGCATTAGATAGAATCAAATTAAATAGGGTTCCACTTAAGGAAGGTATTATCTTGTTCTTCATCTATTTGTATGCTTAAAATTGTTGATTCGTGATAACAATTGTTGTTGGGTTGAAGGAGAAATAGAAATTTGGATGATTAGATGATAAAAATGTTGAGAATGTATAATCGGTTTATGTGATTGTTGAAATTGATTGTGTATCTGTTTAGGTGACATACTTGAGTTGTTATACATGCTCAATTTATTGTACTATACGCTGGAAATGAAGATTAGGAAGCATGATTTAGAGTAGTCTAATTTAAGGACCGTTTTTGTAACCACCTTAGCCCGGCCTAGACGATTGACCCGAACTACAAAGATTACACGGGGAAAACCAAAGTCAACCCGAAAGTCAACCTTGATTAACGACCCTTTTTTTTCTTTTTAATCTTGTCTAGATGCATATTAACCCTACGCGTAGCCTTGAGAAAAACATACTTGAAAAGCACAGCGATCGGAAAACGTTAAGGGACTCAAATTCACAAATTACAACATTTAGGGACCAAAATGTAAATTTTGGAAATTTAGTGGACTTAACTGATTTTTAAGTTACCATTATGAAATCAATCATATTACATGCTTCCCTTTCAAATTTCACCTTAAACGGACTTCTCAAACTCAAGCAATTGCATATACGAAAATCAGGACCAAAACGTTAAGCTTGCAAACCTTAAACCATTCAAATCAGTGCCCAACGGTCACCTGTTTCGGAACGGGGGTTGACCGTTCTGAAACGCGGGTTCATTTCGAGACCTGTTTCGAAACAGGGTTTGACAGTGACAAATTCGTTTCGAAACGCCCTCTACCCGTTTCGGTACACGAATGCCATTATAGGCCCCCGTTTCGAAACGGTAGTGCCCGTTCCGATACGTACTGCCCAGAAAGTGCAGATTTTGCTGGTTTAACATACAATTAACCACTCAAACACATCCCTAAGACCTCCTAATCATGCCAACAAGTCATCAAATCACCAAAGCAAACACCAAAAGGCCATTTACAATCCCAAAACATCAAAGGCATCATGCCAAACTCAGGGAGTCCAAAACATCTCCCAAAAACACAACCTAGGTTCCCATTGCCAAATACCAAAAGCTAATAATGTTGTAAAAATAGTCACCATACATGAGCTTAGCCTTCCCTTGGATTCTTAGCCTCCTTGCAACCTTTAAAGTACTTCAATTCTCTGCATTATTGGTTCAAGAAAGAGAGCGTAAGCACATTTGTTTAGTGAGACATGCTCTAAAGAAACAACACAATAATGCACTTTACAAAACACCTTTCATAAGGCCTTTTCATTCATAAAAATCATTCTCATGCAACAATGCGTAAACAACAAGCATCTCATGCTTCATAAACATCAACATGTCTTAAACATCAAGCATCTCATGCTTCATAACATTAACATGTCATATTGGCTTCCAAGTGATACCATAACCATTTTCAACATAAAACACAATGGGATACGCGGATTACAAGCGTTGTCCCATACGCTCCATACACTCTACCGAACACACAAGGTGGAGTTTATCGGTACAATCACAACCCCTCAACACCGGTGATGGAGTTTAACGGTACAATTACAACCCCTCCACATCACTTATCGGTAGTTGTATAACATCACTAACGAGAACACGGGACACACAACACAAGATTCACACATGGACTTTTAACCACCATTGTGATCTTAGACATCACGTTAGTGTACTTGGATGGAGTTTTCGGTACCATTACAACCCCTCAACATCCAAGACGACTTTATTCACGATGCACCCAATCCTATACCCGGCTAACTATATCCGATTCAAGTACTTTAAGACCAAAACATCACTTGCCAATATACATCATTTATCATCAACAATCTACTGTTTTAAAGCATTAATCAAAGCCATTAAATCATCATGCATCACTATGCATCAAAACCACATTTATCGAAAACAAACCAAGGATCTCTTACCTTGAGCATCCTTCAACACATGGCTTTCAAAACCAGCATTAATCATGCTAAAACATGCTTTCAAAACAGAATTTAAACATTCAAATTAAACACATTGCATCCAACCATCTCATGGTTCATCAAAGAGAGAGTTTCTCCGAAAACTTACTCTTGAGCTTAGTTAAGTTGCTTAGACTTAAACTAAGCTCCCAAAACCTTCATACACTGGTTTCAAAGCTGAAAACCAAACTTCACTCACCAATTCCATTTCGCAAGCTTGCCGAAACACTGATCAAGCCTCCGGATCAACACCACAAGGATCCGAATGTGTCTCCCCTGTTTTAAACACATCAAAGCAGAGGATTAATGCATCATCATGCATTAAAATCTTCAGCCATTACACCTAAACTCGCTGCTCACATCAAACCTAACATTTCGGCTACCAAACACAACCGAAATCACTTCCAAACTCATCCACAACATTACCCAGCCAAGATCCATCACTTCTAAACATTATTAAACATCAATTAACATCCAAAAGGATCTAAACTCGTCCTTATAGCTCCAGCTATAATAGAACACCAAGATCACCCCAAAAACCACCATTTTCACAAGTAAAAACTTAGGAAAATCAACCTATTCGGGAATGCATTGATTAGACCTAATTACACATCATTAAACATCCAAAATACTTTAAAAAGACATCTCAAAACAGAGCCCAAACATTCATTACGAATTTCTTCAAGATTTAATCCAAATCTTTAGTTTTAAGCCAAAATCAAGATCACAACATCAAAACCTTTTATAAAACTTAATTTAAGGATTGAGAACTTGGTAATTTCAATAAAGAACTGAATATTTAGAGGAGAAGAACATCCTTACCTCTAAATGTAGATTTCTTCTTGTTTAGAGCCAAAATCCTTGAAAATCTAATAAGCAAATGAAGAGGATTTGATGTAGTAAAGCTTAGGAATCAATTGATGATTGAAACCTCATCATTTAGAGTGAAAATCAAAAGAAAAGCTGATGTGGAAATGTGTTTGGCTGAGGGAATTTTGAGAGAAAATGAGATGGGAAAATTTTAACAAAAATTGGTTATGAAAACTAAAATATGGTTTCCCTCTTTTTCTTTTAATTAATTAAACATTAAATGAGTCATTAAAATTAAGAAAAATCTGGAGAAATCCTTCCTTGGGTAAATTAGCTCCTTAAAGATTTAAAGTTTCAATCCTTACAAAACAGTCACCACTGAACTTTTCAAAAATTACAGTTTAGTCACTATTTCGAAATGTCACACTTCCAAACCTTATTTTGTAAAAGTGATTTCACCACTCTCTTATATATATTAAAAGAGGATTTTTAGATATTTTTCCATATTTTTAATGCATCCCGAACTAGGCTTTCCCTAAAACCACCTTTTATATTCGAACCAAAAATCAGACCGGTCCGGTTCAGACCCTAAACTTCCAAGCCCAAAATTGGGGTGTTACAACTCTCCCCCCCCCTTAAGAAATTTCGTCCTCGAAATTTACCTGGAGGAAAAAGGTATGGAAACTGCTTCAACATGTCATCCTTCCGTTCCCACGTGGCTTCCTCAACACCACGATGCTTCCACAACACCTTTACCAATTCAATGGTCTTGCCTCGAAGAACTTTACTGTCCGAATCCAGAATTTCCACCGGTTCCTCATCATAGGTCAAATCCGGATTCAACTCTACTTCCTCCACATGCATAACATGCGAAGGATCCGATCTATACTTCCGGAGCATAGAGACATGAAACACATCATGAATCTTTACCAACTCTTGTGGCAATCTCAACTTGTACGCAACAGGACCCACACGCTCAATCACCTCGTATGGTCCAATGTACCTAGGGCTCAACTTATCCTTTCGACCAAACCTCATCACCTTCTTCCAAGGCGAAACTTTCAAAAACACACAGTCACCTACCGCATACTCAATCTCCTTACGCTTCAAATCCGCGTAAGACTTCTGTCGATCAGAAGCTGCCTTCAATCGCTCACAAATGAGCTTCACCTTCTCGGTGGTTGCTTTCAACAAAGCTGGCATTGAAACCAACTTCTGACCTGTTTCAGCCTAACAAAGAGGAGTCCTACACTTCCTCCCGTACAAGGCTTCATAAGGTGCCATTTGAATACTTTCCTGGTAGCTATTGTTATAGGCAAACTCCACCAAAGGCAAATGCTTCTCCCAAGAGCCCTGAAACTCAATCACACAGCACCTCAACATATCCTCTAGCACTTGGATAACACGCTCAGACTGTCCATCCGACTGTGGATGATAAGAAGTACTGAAATTCAACCGTGTACCCAAAGCCTGATGCAAACACTGCCAGAAACGTGATGTAAACCTCGGATCTCTACCCGACACAATCGACTTTGGTACACCATGCAACCGCACAATCTCAGCAATGTACAACTCTTCAAGCTTATCCAAGGTGTACGTAATATGCACAGGCAAGAAATGCGAACACTTCGTCAGGCGATCCACAATCACCCACACCGAGTTCTTCTTCGATGGCGACAAAGGCAAACCAGACACAAAGTCCATGGTAATCCTTTCCCATTTCCACTCAGGAATCCTCAACGGTTGCAACAACCTAGAAGGAAACTGATGCTCAGCTTTAACTCGCTGACAAACCATGCACTTACTCACATACTTAGCAACATATTTCTTTAAACCCACCCAATAGTACTCATCACGAAGATCACGATACATCTTAGTACTACCAGGGTGCATAGCAAAAGGACTACTATGAGCTTCAGTCAGAATAGCACGCCTCAACTCAGCATCATTGGGCACTACTATCCGACTCCCAAAACATAAAACTCCATCATCATTAAAACAGAAATCTGATGGCCTATCTTCAGGAATATCCTGAACATGTGGCACCAAGGAATCATCCAACAGCTGCTTATCCTTTATCAACTGAACCAAGGATGGTTTCACTTGCAATTCAGCCACAAGACCACCATCTCGTGATATGCTCAAACTGGCAAACATAGCCCTCAACTCCACTGCTACCTTCCTACTCAAGGCATCCGCTACAACATTAGCTTTTCCCGGATGATACTCGATCGTCAGATCGTAATCTTTAAGCAACTCCACCCAACGTCGTTGCCTAAGATTCAACTCCTTCTGAGACATCAGATACTTCAAACTCTTGTGATCCGTGTACACAGTACACTTCTCACCATACAAGTAATGTCTCCAAATTTTCAAAGCAAAACCACCGCAGCCAACTCAATGTCATGCGTAGGATAATTGCGCTCATACACCTTCAACTGACGCGATGCATAAGCCACCACCTTACCCTCTTGCATCAACACACATCCCAAACCAACGTATGACGCGTCACTATAAACCACAAACTCTTTCCCTGATTCTGGTTGAACCAAGATAGGAGCTTGCGTCAAAGCTGCTTTAAGCTTTTCAAAAGCCTGCTGTCTCGCTTCCGTCCACTCAAACTTAACATCCTTCTGCAACAACTTCGTCAATGGTGCAGCAATCTTTGAGAATCCATCCACGAACCTCCGGTAGTATCCCGCCAAACTGAGGAAACTACAGACTTCATGAATAGACTTAGGAGGCTTCCAATTCATCACTGCCTCAATCTTCTGGGGATCAACACGAATCCCCTCAACAGAAACCACATGACCAAGGAACACAACTTCCCTGAGCCATAACTCACACTTGCTAAACTTAGCATAAAGCTGATTCTCCAACAAAGCTTGCAACACAATCCTAAAATGCCCCTCATGCTCATCCTCAGTACGAGAGTACACGAGGATATCATCAATGAACACCACAACAAACTTATCCAAATATTCATGGAACACTCTATTCATCATATCCATGAAAGCTGCAGGAGCATTCGTCAAACCAAACGACATCACAAGGAACTCATAATGCCCATACCTCGTTCTGAAGGCTGTCTTTGGCACATCCACATCCTTCACCTTCAACTGGTAATACCCTGACCTTAAGTCAATCTTAGAGAACACATCCGCTCCCCGAAATTGATCAAAAAGATCATCAATCCTCGGCAATGGATACCAATTCTTGATAGTCAACTTGTTCAGCTAACGGTAATCGATGCACATTCTCATAGTGCCATCCTTTTTCTTCACAAACAAGACCGGTGCACCCCAAGGTGACACACTCGGCCGAATGAAACCACGATCAAGCAACTCCTGAAGTTGCGTCTTCAGCTCTTCCAACTCCTTAGGTGCCATTCGATAAGGAGTAATGGAAACTAGAGTTGTATTCTAATACAACTCAATTCCAAACTCCACCTCACGGTTAGGAGGCAATCCAGGCAACTCCTCCGGAAACACACCAGGAAACTCTCGCACAGTCCTGATATCTTGCACTCGCAACTCTTTCGAGCTAGGATTCATCACAAAGGCTAGGTAGGCTTCACAACCTTGCCTCAGCATCCGGCTCGCCTCCAATGTAGACACCACATTGGTAAGAAACTTCACATTCTCGCCAACCACCACTACCTCATAATCATCCGCAAGCTTCAACGAAACTCGCTTGTTCTCAAAATCCACCACAGCTCGATGTTCAACAAGCCAATCCATACCAAGGATTACATCAAAACCATAGAAAGGCAATTCCATAAGATCAACATGAAAAATATGGTCTTGCACAACCAAGGGACACCTTCTATACAACTTCCGTGTCACAACGGTCTCACCAAAGGAACTAGTTACACGCATACCAACATCCAAAGACTCAACAGGCAAACCAAGCAATTGAGCATGCTCACGCAATATGTATGAGTGTGTATATCCATAATCTATCAAGGAAAGTAATGACAAGGATTGCAAAGTGAAGGTACATGCAATCACATCCGTGTCATTCCTCCCTTCCCACTGCGCATACGCTCGAGCCTGGCCACCACCCCCAGGTTGGACAGCCACCGCATGCGCTACATTCCTTCCACCATCCTCTCTGCACTGGAAGTTACCACGGCCGCGCCCACGACCTCTCTGTGGTGCAACAACTCCAGGAGCACGTTCCTGACCACCACCGGCCAACAAAGGGCACTCCCTCCTCATGTGGTCTGCCGAACCACAATTCCAGCACGAATTACCAGCTACAACAACATGAGCCTGTACCTCCCTCGCTGCTCGGGGACAATCACGCCTCAGATGGCCACGCGATCCACACGCCCAGCATGTGTTCTGATCAGCTCTCGCCCTGTCTCCCTGAACAGGCGCACCATGCCCTCCACCACCACGCCTAGCTGAAGACTGATACCTCTTATCTCGTCCTCTCTTGTTCCGTCCTCCACCGGAACTATACTCAGCAGCTCACTTGCCCGAGCCAGAACCAGTATTCCTGGAAGACAAACCCAGGTTCTGCTCAATATCCTTCGCCATACTAACCAGCACATCAAAATTAATGTACTCAGCCGCAAGCATATAGGTCTTTACATCCGTCACCAAACCATATCGGAAACGTTCACACCTCTGCCGCTCATCAGGGACAATCTCAGGTGCGTACTGACTGAGATGGACAAACTGGATCTCGTACTCAGCTACCGTCATACTTCCTTGTGTCAGAGACATGAACTCTCTTTTCTTCTCATCCAGGTATCGCACACCCAGTTACCTCCGCTTGAACGCCTTCAGAAAGAACGTCCAAGTCACATCAACTTCCTCCATTCCGGAGATAGCGGTCGTCCACCAGGTATACGCATCATCATGTAACAGCGATACCACACATCCTAGCTTCTGCACATCATTGCAGTTCATTTGTCCCAATATCCTCTTGGTACTTTCCAACCAAGACTCGGAACCTTCAGCAGACAAACCCTTAAACTCAATCCCTCCCAGACTGCGCAAACGTTCCAAAGGTAGTCTAACATTAGCATCTCCCTGATGCCCAGCTCCATGAGCTCCAGCTACTGCCGCCTGAAAGGCTCCCGCAATAGCTTGTATCAACACTGTCATATCAGGAGCAGCTTGCCCCTGACCAGCTTCAGGTCCAGCGACCCCAGCACCAGCACCAACATCAGCTCCATCACCTCCAGCACCACCAGCACCAGGCGGTCCACCACCAGGAGGAGGAGGTAAATCCACTACATTACCAACATTCTCCTCATTCTCATTCTGAGCCATAGCTCGCGTATTAATCCTCGTCTCTCTACGAGGTCCCATTCACTAAACAATGCACTAACACAAATGCAATAAACATAATTAGGCCCAGCAAGGTAAGTAATCCAAGCACTCAAGCTCATTTTTCAAAAAACAAATCATTTCATTAGTTTTGATATGGCAATGGGACCCTCTAACATGCCTCAACACAACATAGCATCACAATTGCAACATACTTTACAATTCACACATCAAACTTTCACTTAAAGAGCATACAAAGCAATCATACATATATCACCCACATAACCATTCCCAAATTCTCGAGAAATCAGCTTTGATACCACCAAATGTAACCCCCTTAGCCCGGCCTAGACGATTGACCCGAACTACGAAGATTACACGGGGAAAACCAAAGTCAACCCGAAAGTCAACCTTGATTAACGACCCTTTTTTCTTTTTAATCTTGTCTAGATACATATTAACCCTACGTGTAGCCTTGAGAAAAACATACTTGAAAAGCACAATGATCAAAAAACGTTAAGGGACTCAATAGCAAAAATTACAACATTTAGGGACCAAAATGTAAATTCTAGAAATTTAGTAAACTTAACTGATTTTTAAGTTACCATCATGAAATCAATCATATTACATGCTTCCCTGTCAAATTTCACCTTAAACGAACTTCTCAAACTCAAGCAATTGCATATACGAAAATCAGGACCAAAACGTAAAGCTTGCAAACCTTAAACCATTCAAATCAGTGCCCAACGGTCACCTGTTTCGGAACGGGGGTTGACCGTTCCGAAACGCGGGTTCGTTTCGAGACCTGTTTCGAAACAGGGCTTGACAGTGGCAAATCCGTTTCGAAACACCCTCTACCCGTTTCGGTACACGAATGCCATTACAGGCCCCCGTTTCGAAACGGTAGTGCCCATTCCAATACGGACTGCCCAGAAAGTGAAGATTTTGCTGGTTTAACATACAATTAACCACTCAAACACATCCCTAAGACCTCCTAATCATGCCAACAAGTCATCAAATCACCAAAGCAAACACCAAATGGCCATTTACAATCCCAAAACATCAAAGGCATCATGCCAAACTCAGGGAGTCCAAAACATCTCCCAAAAACACAACCTAGGTTCCCATTGCCAAATACCAAAAGCTAATAATGTTGTAAAAATAGTCACCATACATGAGCTTAGCCTTCCCTTGGATTCTTAGCCTCCTTGCAACCTGTAAAGCACTTCAATTCTCTGCATTATTGGTTCAAGAAAGAGAGCGTAAGCACATTTGCTTAGTGAGGCATGCTCTAAAGAAACAACACAATAATGCACTTTACAAAACGCCTTTCATAAGGCCTTTTCATTCATAAAAATCATTCTCATGCAACAATGCATAAACAACAAGCATCTCATGCTTCATAAACATCAACATGTCTTAAACATCAAGCATCTCATGCTTCATAACATTAACATGTCATATTGGCTTCCAAGTGATACCATAACCATTTTCAACATAAAACACAATCGGATACGCGGATTACAAGCGTTGTCCCATACGCTTCATACACACTACCGAACACACAAGGTGGAGTTTATCGGTACAATCACAACCCCTCAACACCCGTGATGGAGTTTAACGGTACAATTACAACCCCTCCACATCACTCATCGGTAGTTGTATAACATCACTAACGAGAACACGGGACACACAACACAAGATTCACACATGGACTTTTAACCATCATTGTGATCTTAGACATCTCGTTAGTGTATTTGGATGGAGTTTTCGGTACCATTACAACCCCTCAACATCCAAGGCGACTTTATTCACGGTGCACCCAATCCTATAGCCGACTAACTATATCCGATTCAAGTACTTCAAGACCAAAACATCACTTGCCAATATACATCATTTATCATCAACAATCCACTATTTTAAAGCATTAATCAAAGCCATTAAATCATCATGCATCACTATGCAACAAATCCACATTTATCGAAAACAAACCAATGATCTCTTACCTTGAGCATCCTTCAACACATGGCTTTCAAAACCAGCATTAATCATGCTAAAACATGCTTTCAAAACAGAATTTAAACATGCAAATTAAACACATTGCATCCAACCATCTCATGGTTCATCAAAGAGAGAGTTTCTCCGAAAACTTACTCTTGAGCTTAGTTAAGTTGCTTAGACTTAAACTAAGCTCCCAAAACCTTCATACACTGGTTTCAAAGCTGAAAACCAAACTTCACTCACCAATTCCGTTTCGCAAGCTTGCCGAAACGCCGATCAAGCCTCCGGATCAACACCACAAGGATCCGAATGTGTCTCCCCTATTTTAAACACATCAAAGTAGAGGATTAATGCATCATCATGCATTAAAATCTTCAGCCATTACACCTAAACTCGTTGCTCACATCAAACCTAACATTTCGGCTACCAAACACAACCGAAATCACTTCCAAACTCATCCACAACATTACCCAGCCAAGATCCATCACTTCTAAACATTCTTAAACATCAATTAACATCCAAAAAGGATCTAAACTCGTCCTTATAGCTCCAGCTATAACAGAACACCAAGATCACCCCAAAAACAACCATTTTCACAAGCAAAAACTTAGGAAAATCAACCTATTCGGGATTGCATTGATTAGACCTCAATTACACATCATTAAACATCCAAAATACTTTAAAAAGACATCTCAAAACAGAGCACAAACATTCATTACGAATTTCTTCAAGATTTAATCCAAATCTTGAGTTTTAAGCCAAAATCAAGATCACAACATCAAAACCTTTTATAAAACTTAATTTAAGGATTGAGAACTTGGGAATTTCAATAAAGAACTGAATATTTAGAGGAGAAGAACATCCTTACCTCTAAATGTAGATTTCTTCTTGTTTAGAGCCAAAATCCTTGAAAATCCAATAAGCAAATGAAGAGGATTTGATGTAGTAAAGCTTAGGAATCAATTGATGATTGAAACCTCATCATTTAGAGTGAAAATCAAAAGAAAAGCTGATGTGGAAATGTGTTTGGCTGAGGGAATTTTGAGAGAAAATGAGATGGGAAAATTTTAACAAAAATTGGTTATGAAAATTAAAATATGGTTTCCCTCTTTTTCTTTTAATTAATTAAACATTAAATGAGTCATTAAAATTAAGAAAAATCTGGAGAAATCCTTCCTTGGGTAAATTAGCTCCTTAAAGATTCAAAGTTTCAATTCTTACAAAACAGTCACCACTGAACTTTTCAAAAATTACAATTTAGTCACTATTTCGAAATGTCACACTTCCAAACCTTATTTTGTAAAATTGATTTCACCACTCTCTTATATACATTAAAAGAGAATTTTAAGATATTTTTCCATATTTTTAATGCATCCCGAACTAGGCTTTCCCTAAAACCACCTTTTATATTCGAACCAAAAATCAGACCGGTCCGGTTCAGACCCTAAACTTCCAAGCCCAAAATTGGGGTGTTATAGTTTTGTTAGATTAGAAATGTGTAACATGCCTAATTGAACAAATTGATCATCATGCCCTGTTTTGATTACCTTGAAAAGCATAAATGGACTGACCAAAGCCATGCCCGTTTCTGTGATTTTGGTGGTCCACATGCGAACCTAAAAATTAGGCCCTAATAATAAGTATTGAAAATTTTGAATTTTGAGAGTAAACTCTTAATAAAAAGTATTACAGAAAATAGACTCTGAAAATAAGTAATGAAAAAATAAATTTTAATAGTTTGTACCTATTAAAAAATAATGGGAAAAAATTAGGCCCTAGTAACAAGAATTGGAGAAAAAATATACTCTTAATAAAAAAATATTGAAAAAAATTAAATTTTAAGAGTATGCCTAATAACAAATATTGAAAAAGGTTGAACTTTAAGAGTGTGCCTAATAACAAATATTGAAAAAATTGGGTCAATAATAACAAGTATTAAAAAAATGACCCCTAATAAAAAATATTAGGAAAAAATTTAAACTTTAATAATAAACCTCTAATAACAAGTGTTAATTTTTTTTGGTAATATGCATATCCATTTTACGGTCCATATTCGGGGTGCGAGGCTACCCCTCCCAACAATGTCGCCTCCAAGGTTGGAACTCACGTCCTCTCTTTGGGAGTTAAAAAATTAGACCATAATAATAAATATTAGAAAAAATTAATTATTATTAGAATTAAATACTGATAATTATGAACTGTGGGCCCTAGATAGAAGTGGGCCCTAGGATGTCGCCCTTATGGCCCACCCCCAGGAAAGACCTTGACAAAAGCATGTATAAGAATGTATATAAGTTGAATTATAAAGCTAGAACATTGTTTAAATGAATCCAAGAAACTAAATGGGACTTAGTGTAATCTGCCCAAAATACCCTGTTCTGGGCAGCAACTTTAAAAATTCACTATAATTAGTATACATGGAATTTAAGGCTGAAAATTTAATGGACGATGCTTTAATATGTCTATTTTCATTAGAAGAAAACAAAGTTGAATTCTGGGTTGTGAGCTGGAATCTGGAAATGAAAACCTCTGGACAGTGCAATCTGTCCAGAAATGCAATTACCATGTCTTTGAACTAAAAACTGTATTAAATAGAAAATAATTAAAATGTAAGGTATATATGACTAGAAAGAGGATTAAATAATGTTTCTAACGATGTAAAATAATTGAAATTCTGAGGTACGAAATAAAAGTTATGTATGTTTAAGTAAGTAGTGTGCAAGCTGCCTGGCCACAACAACCTAGTTAACTAGAAACTGTTTTGTTTATAGTTTGATGAACTATTTGTAAGAGTTTTAGGACAGTTAAATTCTGCCTAGTTTTGTATAATACTCCCTCCGTCCCACCCAATGTGTCCATTGTTGACTTTTCACACAGTTTTAGGAAGATAGAGTTTGTGTAAGAGATGTGATGTAAATTAATTGAAATGACAATTTTATCCTTGAAAAGTTGAATTTTATTTTGTTAGAAAACTAAGAAAGGGTAGCAAGGGAAATGCATCTTGTAAAAGTTGTTAGTTTTTTCAATGGGGCAATTTAAGTGGGACAATTTCAAAACACAAAATGGACATCTTAAGTGGGACGGAGGGAGTATGAAATATGCTGGCTGTTATATATATATATATATATATATATATATATAATGAGATAACCTTGCTGCCATGTTGATTGTTATTGTGTATACATGTTTTGATATGTATTTAATTATGGATTTCTAGAGCAAGGTTTGAACTCGGTGGAAGAGGAAAGAGTGGAGCATTCAAAGGCTAAAAACAAATGGATTCAGATTCAAGACAATAGCTAAGCTTGGATGTTATGTGAGTGTAGCTAAATGTAGGGTTAGGACTATGTCCTAACCAATTTTGCATGATTTAATCCTTGTTGCATCATGCATATTTATATATATGATCTTGATAAATGGGGAAGTACGAGCTAAGATGAATGCATACGATATGAGTGATGATTATTTTGGTCTATGATTCGAATGCTAGCATAAATGATACTACTAATGCTTGAAAAGGTAAGCTAAGGCTCTAATGGCATAAGGGCCTAGAACATAAATGAAATTGCCATGATTTATTTGAATGTATTCTCGAACAAGACCATGCTTGACTCGAACTTGTGATATGTAAACTTGAAACTTGAATGAATAAATTAAAATTTGGACAACCTTGGTTACTAGTTGTATATGTAGAAAGGTATGCCTTAGAGTCTAGAGCTCTTGTGTTAGGGTGGAATACGGTCCAGGGCTAAGGCCCCTATTTGGCAACAGATGGAGGGTACGTATGTGGTCTTTGGCGACAGTAGGAAGGTTTACCAACACTACGGTGCATCTTGTAGCGACAGTTGGTTGGAGACTCGAATACCTAGACAAACTATGAGCCAAGGGTTGTGTTAAAGATAATAAACAAGAAAATTGATCATGAATTGCTTGTTACTTGTTACAAAAGCATGAAACTCTTGACTACTTGATACATGTTTATAATTGAATGTTTTGGTGAAATTTCTATTCCTCTCTTGTTGCTAAGTTGTTGATTGAAATGTGTTCCTTGTTTAATGCTACCCTGTTGTTCGAATGCTACTTTTATAGACATCACATGCTTTCATGACCATTGTTGATTGTATACTTGTAAACCTTAGCTAGGTTGACTTTGTTAAGGGATAAACAAACTTGGAAATGGATAGATTTAAGAGCTTCCTCAATAAGTATAATCTTGTACTTATCACTCTTGTTTTTCATCCTTCCCCCAAACAGGATAAAGTTCTTGATCATTGCTTGCCTTGGAAGCTTATTATCTTAATCTCGAAGATATCTCACAAGCAAAGAGCTAAAGTATGATTTCATACATCTTTTGTAATCTCTTAGTTGGTGGCACCTAGTATGTAATAGAATAGGGATGCTCACGCATTTGGTTAGCTAAAAGTTATGTATATATGTCTCGAAATGGGCCTATCATGTAACCAAACCTTGTTGCTAGATACTTGATACGTAAATGTTATAAATTTGGTATAAATGGTTGCAATTGTTGCACATATGTTGTTATTGAATTGAAATGTTCTCAGCTTAGTCTATCTTGTGTAGACCGAATGCCTTGTTTGAATGATTATGTGAATGGTTGAAGGAATAGTTAGGAAATTTTCATGAAATCCTTAAATTGTGGTTGCCAATTTTAAGTTATGGCATGTTGCAAGCTTGGAATTGAGGCATGTCCATTTGTTTGTTTATATAAGTTTGTCTAGCATGCTTTAATTGTTGTTTGAAATCATGTCTATGTACTTGTTCCTTGATCATGTCTAATTTGAAATGAAGCATAGAACCTCGTCTAAATTCTAGTATTGATTGTATTGAACTAAATTGACATCTATATCTAAAATTTCATGTCTAATTAAAGTTCAAATGTATTATCATGGCTTGAATTAAAAGTCAAGTGTTTGAAACGATCCCCTAATTTCCTATCCATGTTGTTCAAATGCTTGTAGGTATGGTGATGCTAATGGAAACTTGTTAAGTGATCACACATAATGGCTTGTCTTGTTAACCAATTAGTGTTTCTTGTTAAGCAAGATATGTATGCCTTGTTTCTTGCTAAATAAGGAATCTCTTTGATAGGTTGAGTTCTCTTGCTTCTTGCCTTGTTCTTTGTTTGGTAATTCTCTTGAACTGGGTTACTACTAACCTGGGGTAAGGGGTGTTACAAAACACTTGCATCCAAATGGATGAAAATAGCTAATGTTAGGCTTCTTTGATTTGAAAATCTCATAAGGAGTTTTCTTTAAAATTGGTCTAATCATTATTCAGTTAATGATATAACAAGCGGTGTTTGTGGCTTCCGCCCAAAAATATTTAGGTAAATTATTTTCACGAAGCATGGTTCTAGCCATTTTGTCTAAAGTTCGGTTTTTCCTCTCAACTATCCCATTTTGTTGAGGAGTGTGAGGTGCGAAAAAATTATGGCTTATACCATTAGTGTTACAAAAATCCTCAAATCCTAAATTTTTAAATTTGGTTCCATGATCACTTCTAATATGAGAAATTTGTTGACCATTATCATTTTGAGAAATTTTTGAAAAAGTGATGAACTTTTTATAAAGCCTCATCCTAGTACTTAAGAATAGAACTCAAGTGTATCTAGAGTAATCATCTACTACCACAAAATTATGTGATTTCCACGCAACCTCATAGTCCTAACATGTCCAAAGAGATCCATATGGATCAATTGTAATACTCTAATAGTTGAAACATCATTAATAGGTTTAAAAGATACCCTTTTATGTTTACCCTTAGCACGAGCATCACAAATTTTATCTAGAGAAAATTTTAGCTTAGGTAAACCTTTTACTAGATCTTGGAAACTAATTTTTCTAAAACACTCATGCTAGCATGTCCTAGTTTCCTATCTCATAACCATGAATCATGTTCATCTTTAGCTACAAAGCATGCATTAGAAATGCGAATGTCATCTAGATGCACCATATATATATTACCTATGGGATGACCTATGAGCATTATCTTATTTGTTTCAATGTTCATAATTTTGCAACCATTAACATCATAGAGAACATTAAAACCTTTATCACATAATTGACTAATGCTTAATAAATTATGTTTTAGACCATTGACATAAAGGACATTTTCAATGAGAATGGAAGAGTGATTACCAATGGAACGAATTCCTTCAATGTAGCCTTTGGAGTTGTCACCAAACGTCACTACTCTTCCACTTTTTGGCTTTAGTTCCAAGAATCTATTCTTATCGATGATCATATGTCTTGAGCATCCACTATCAAGGTACCATGTGTTTTGACTTGAAGCTTTGGCCTTGTAGCAATGCTCCTCCCTACAAATAAAGATTAGGTCTTCATTTTTGGTACCCAAATCATTTTGGGTCCATGCACATTAGCCCCTAAAATCTTGGTTCCCTTGGGAATCCAAGAAGCAATAGCATGTACATCATTAGAGGTATTTAGGTTCCTAGGAACCCAAACACTTCTAATCTTGTTACCTCTAGAGGGCCTTTGGAAGCCTCTTTGTTTTTCGTCAACAAAGTTTCTTTTTACATGGTTGGGTTTTGAAGATTCACCTTTTAAAATTGAGTTCCCAACTTTCTTCAAAGAAGTTTGAGATCATTCACTTCTTTTTTGTGATGATCATTAAGCTCAAAAATAAGGTTGTTTAAATCAATATTTTCTTTTTCAAAATAATTTAAATTGTCTTTTAAAGCACAAACCTTCTTTTCAAGTTTGGAGTTGATTTTGGTTAAAGAATCATTTTGGTTTTTCAAATTAGAAATTGTTTTCTTGTTTTTCAAAATCGATTCTTTAAACTTTTCTACCAACCCATTGTAAACTTCTTGCAACTCATCATAAGCTTCTTAAAGCTCATCAAAAGTGAAATCAAAAGTAGACGAGTTAGGTTTTACCTCAGGATCTTCCTCAAAAGCCATAAGACAAAGGTTGACAACTTCTTACTCCTCTTTATCAGATGATGATTCCTCATCACTCCAAGTAGCAACGTTGGCCTTGAGATTCTTCTTCTTCTCGAAGCTCTTATTTTTTGACTTGGGGGCATTCGGTTCTAATGTGCCCCGAATTCTTGCACTCATAGCATATGAGTTGATCATTCTCTTCTTCCTTGTTCTTGTTCTTGAAGTCTCATTTTCTAAAAAAACTTTCTTCCTCGGTTGGACTTCATGATCCGAGTGAATCTTTTGGCTAGCATAGCCATCTCTTCAAGCTCCTCCTCGCTTGAATCACTCTCTTCTTGTAAAGCTTTGAGAGCAATTCTGATTTTCTTCTTTCCCACTTCATTCTTCTCCATCTTCTTCCATTCTATTTTCTTTTCTTCATCTCTTCCTTGCTTCATGATCTCATGAGTAAGGAGTGAACCCATGAGTGCATCAAACTTCAATGTCTTCAAGTCTTTTACCTCGATAATGGCGGTTCTCTTCCCATCCCATGACTTGAGAAGAGAGTAAAGTAGTTTCCGAACAAGCTTGTCTTCGGGGATAACTTCTCCGAAACCTTTGAGACCATTAAAGATGATCGAGAACCGATCAAACATCTTCGTGACACTCTCATCGGGTTCTATTTTGAAATTCTCACAGCTTAAGTTGAGGAGTCCAATATTGGTCTCCTTAACATCGTTGGTGCCATCGTAGGTGGTCTCGAGCATTTTCCACACCTCTTTTGCACTTGTACAAGAGGACATCTTCGAATACATTTCTGATCTGAGTGCACAAAAGAGAATGTGCAAGGCCTTGTCATTGACTTGTAGCTTCTTCCTTTATTCATCGGTCATTTCTTGTTTGGCCTTGGGAACTTGCCTATCACCTTCTTGCTTTATTGGAATGGATGGCCCATCTTCGGTTACATCCAAAAGGAGATAATCGATGGAATTGATGAATAGCCTCATATGGTTCTTCCAATATGGGTAGATGTCCCCATTGAAAAATGGAGGTTTGGTGGTGGATTGACTCTCATACAAGTTGGAGGAAGTAGATGCCATTTCATTGTTGTCGATTTATTGGATTGCTTCAAGGATCACCTCTTGTAGAAGTTAATCTCTCAAAGAGTTAGGCTTTGATACCAATTGTTGTGTGGATCAATCAATGAATAAATGATCAAGAGGAGGTGAATTCGCTTTTAAAAGTTTGAGGGATAAAATTGGTAAATTAAAAATTAAGGCATAAGAGATTTATAGTGGTTCAAGCTTAAAACAAGCTCTACATCCACTACCTTAGCTTCCACTAAGGATTTTCAACCAATTTCACTAGAAATTCTTCCTCTTTTCTTGGATTAGGAGGAAACCTTACAAACCGATTAAGCTTTCTACCCAAAGCTTAATCAAAGATCACTCTTAACAAGAGAAGTTGTTGGCAAATTAAAGTACACCTCACAAAGGTAAAATAATTTGCCCCAGTTACAAGAACACTATCCCCAATCTTGAAATAAATAATACAAGTGGATTACACAAGATGGGTACAAGGGTTTGATTCTATTTGGCTCAAATTGTATTGGATTTTTGCTTGAATGTGCTTGACTTGATGAATTGTTCTTGTTGTAGCTTTAATGGCTTGCTTTTATACCTCTTCATTGAATTCTAACCGTTTGGGTGGTTGACATCATCAATAAAGCTGTTGGGCTCTCTTTTTCCCACCATAAATGCAGTTCTGCAACCTACCGTACCGGTACACGCGTCACTATATTGGTACCTGTCAAAAGAAGAAAGAGTTGTTGTATACAAATAGCGTATCGATACGTGAAGAGACGTATCGGTACAGAAACTATATTTTACAAAGGGGATCGGTATGGCATAGTGCGTATCGGTACCAATTTTGCTCACTAGAATCTGGAGAATTGGTTAACCAAAAAGTGTATCGGTACGGTAGTTAGGCGTATCGGTATTGTTAACCAATTTTCAAAAAGTTTGGTTCCAATAAACTGACAAGTCAACGGTCAAAAATTAAATGCCAAGATTTTTCAAATCTTACCAACTCGTATCGGTACGGAAAGGAGCATATCGATAAAGTATGTAGTTTTTAGTTTCTAGGTTTAAACCAAGTCTAAAATCCATATCGATACGGCAAGGAGCGTATCGGTAAACTTTTCTTAACTTGTTTGTAGTAGCTAAAAACTGTATCGATACGGGTGTAACCGTATCGGTACGCCTGGACAAAACTTCAAAGTTTTAGTTCGAAAATACTTAGAAATTATTTTGGATACTTGGCTTTTAATTTAGAAATACTTAAAGTTTGAATCTTTGTCATTTTGTGAGTCTTTTGAGTATTTAAAAATTTATTTCATTTTGTAATTAAGTTTTTGAAAAATATTTTTATATCAAAATCAATTTTGGTTCTACAGACTCTTTCAGTTTTCCCATCAATATCTACATGGTAAGCAGTAAAAGAGTTAACAACTACTCCTAATTTCCCAAATTGCTCCTTCCATAAAACACTTATAAATACCCTGTCGCTATCAAAAATGATATTTTCTGACAGTCCATGTAGTTTAAACACATTTTCTAAAAATACCTGAGCTATGTCTTTAGCTTAGAAAAGGCGTGCAACAACAATGAAATGAGCATACTTTGATAATTTGTCCACCACCAAAAAATCAATCCTTCCTCTTAAAGCTAGGTAATCCTTCTATGAAATCCATGCTGATTGAGGACCACATATACACTGGAATAGGAAAAAGTTGTAATAACCTCCCTTGGATGTTGTAGATCCCCTTTGTTCCTCTGGAAAATCATGCGCTCCTTTACCATGTTTTTCACTTCCTTCCCTAGTCCCTTCTAGTAGAAAACAATGGTTATTCTTTGAATAGTTGCATGAGCCCCATAGTGTCCTCCTATAGAACTTCCATGAAAGTATTGTATCAACTCCTCTCTGAGTGCCAAATCATTCCCAACTATCAACTTGTCTTTTCTTTTTAAGTTCTTGCCATCCCATTTATATTTAGTGTGTCTAACGGTGCCATTTTCAATTTCCCTGATTATATTTAGTAACTTATCATTATTCTTTCAAGTTGTTGCCACTATCCTATGTATATCATTTGAAACACTAGTCACCTCTATTGCATTACAACTCACCATTCCAGGTTTCCTTAAAAGCACATCAGGCACTGTGTTGTGAATTCCCCTTCTATATTGCACTTCATAATCATAGCCCATCATCTTAACAACCCATTTTTGCTGAAATAGGGTGATGGCTTGATTTTCAGCCAAAAACTTGAGGCTTTAATGATCTGTTTTGATGATGAAATGCCTATCAATTAAGTACATTGACCACCCCTTATCTACCGTCAAAGCTGCCATCATTTCCTTGTCATACACTGACAACCTCTTATATCTCATTCCCAAACCCTTGCTGAAAAATATAATTGGCTTTCCCTTTTGCACTAACACAGCCCCTACACCTTGATCTGAAGCATCGACCTCTACCATAAATTCCTGAGAAAAGTCTGGTAAGGACAAGACAAGAGCAGAACTTACAGCCACTTTCAGTTTCTCAAAGGCCAAGTTTTTTTCTTCACCCCACTTCCAAGAACCTTTCTTCAAAAGATCGGTAAGATCTTTAGCTATGCAACCATAATTTTTCATAAATCTTGTGTAGTAGCCAGATAATCTCAAGAACCCTCTCAGTTCTTTCATATTAGAGGGAATTGGCCAATATATGATTCCCTTCACTTTAGCTCCATCCATTGCTATTGTCCCCTTTGAAATCACATAGCAAAGATAGTCCACCTCCCTTGCTCCAAAACAACACTTGGACTTCTTGACAAACAACTGATGTGTTCTTAGCATCTCCAAAACTTCCCTCAAATACACCAAATGAGACTCTCAATTATTGGAATTTACTAAGATATCATCAAAAAATACTAACACATATTTCCTTAGTTGTTTCGTAAACAACTTGTTCACGAGGCCTTGAAATGTTGCATGGTCATTTCTGAGGCCAAAAGAAATTACAATGAACTCATAACGGCCCTCATGAATTCTAAATGTTGTCTTGTGGGTGTCACTACCTTATTCTAATTTGGTGCTATCCAAATCCGAGATCCAACGTGGAGAAATAAGTGGCAGCTCTCAGCTCATCTAACAGTTCCTCAATCGTAGGTATTGGAAAACTTTCTTTAACAGTTGCTTGGTTCAACTTTCTGTAGTCCACACACATACGCCAAGACCATCCTTCTATTTTACCATGATCACGGGAGAAGAAAATGCACTACTATTGTCTCCAATAATTCCAGAATTCAACATTTTACCCAGTAGCTTTTCAATTTCATCTTTCTGGCTAGTTGGAAGCTTGTAAGGCTTAGCCTTCACTATTGTTCTCTCATCAATAAGGTCTATCTTATGATCATGGCCTCTCTCATATGGTAGTCCCTGAAGTTTTACAAATACATCATTGAACTGCTGCAACACCACTAACTTCATAGTTTCAACAATAGTGGCTCCCCACATGTCATTTAAATATAGAACAAGCCTCTCTTCCTTAACCAGTTCTGAAGTTCCCCATTTTCCACTCTCTTCATAGTCTAGAAAAATTTCAACTTTAGTGTCCTCTTCCAATCCATCTACATCAATCTAGAACAATTGAGATTTAGCACACTTGTGCCCTAGTGAGTATTTGGCTGCACACCAAAAACACAAGCCCTTCCTTCTTTCTTCAATCTCTGTAGTGGAAAGGGTTTTCCCAGAGCCTATAGTTCCACCAGTCCCTTTTGGTTTTGCAACAGTGGAGCTCAGACTATTAGGGAAAGATTGTTTTGAAGAAGCTTGGCCAAGGTGAGTACAAGAATTGTATCCATGTTTAAATATGTTTCTCCCTACTCTAGATAGAATAGATAAGGGTAAAGGGGGTGGAGGTCGTGGTGTCACTGAAACTTTTTTATACACAGAAAAAAGCATAGCCTCAACATGATTTGCTAAATAAAATGCAGAAATCAGAGATGTAGGTTGCAACAATTTAACAAACTGGCTTATTTCAATCCTCATGTGATTTTTAAACATACTCAACACATAACCATCTAGTAGGTGTACCTGACTGATTAAATGGATGAAATTCTCATAGAATTGATCAACATGATTTGTTTGTCTTAATGATACCAGTTCTGCAAATGGATTCTCGAACTGTAAAATCAATATTTGAGTTTGATATAACATAGAATATAAGGACTAAATTGCAAAGTAAATAAATTTTTAAGTAATCAAAATACTTACATTTGACAAGTAAAATCTATACTTAAAATGTTTTGAAGTCAAAACTTAAACCCCATAAATTTTTTTAAGTGTTTCAAAGCCAAAATATACAAAATTTCCCAGGCATTTCGAAACTCCCCAAAGTGTTTCGATACGTTTTTCCACTTGAAACGTCCGTTCCGAAACGACTTATACATGTTTCGATACAACCTTCATCTGGGCTTTTGATTTTTAAGAGTTGTTTCGAAACGACTCATACCCGTTTCGATACATGGGTTAAATATTTTCAAAATTGAGCATTAAATGAACTAGCTCGTTAGAAACAAACTTTTGAAATTTTGGTTAAATGTTTCGATACACCCTAGTCTTTTTCGAAACACCGATTTATAGTTTCAAAACGTTCGATACAGCCCTTATCTGTTTTGATACGACCCTCTTTTTACATTTTACAGTTTCAATCTGTTTTGATACAGCCTATAACCGTTTCAATACGAGCCCATTTTACACATAACGACTCTTTCTTTTTTTGGTGTCCGTTTTGATACAAGGCCTCGTGTTCCGATAAGGGTAGTTGTAGAACAACATTTATGGAGGGAAGAGAGAGTCCCAATGGCTCTATTGATGATCTGAACCACCCAAACGGCTAGAAATCAATGAGAAGGTATAAAAACAAGTCTCCAAAGCTACATCAACAACTATTGAACCTTCAAGAAAAATCAAAGCATTGATTCCAAACCTTTGAGCCTATTAGAGTCAAATTGTGTACCCAACTTGTAAAATTCTCAAATTGTTCATCTTTGTTTCAATTTTGGGGAGTGTTGGTTTGTAATTGGGCAATATATTAGTCTTGTGAGAGATATTTTTCAAATTGCCTTTTGATCTTTGTAAATTGAGAGTCTTGTCATTCAATCTTTGGGTAGAAAGATTGAATTTGTAAAGGTTGCCTCCTTAGCCTAGAAAGGGGAAGAACAAATTAGTGAAGAGTTTGTTGAAAATCCTTAGTGGGAGCTAAGGTAGTCGATGTAGAGCTTGGTTAGAAGTTTGAACCACTATAAGTGCCTTGTTCTTCATTTTTAATTGTTCCTTTTGCTCCCTTCATTTTTAAAAGTGCCAATTCACCCCCCCTCTTGGCCATATCGTTTAATTCGATCCACTCAACAATTGGTATTAGAGCTTACCTCTTTGAAGGCTTCACAACCACAAGAGGAGATCCTAGAAGAGTGTTGATCAATTTCCAAGTCAAGCCATGGCATCTACCTCCGGGCCCAGCATGTACGAGTCTCAATCTACCACCAAACCACCCTTCTTCAATGGGGATAACTATCCCTATTGGAAGAACCAAATGTGTCTTTTCATTAAATTGAGTGGTTACCTTGTATGGGATGTGGTAGAAGATGAACCAACCATTTCAATGATGAGAGATGAAGAAGGAAGGCTTGTTCCAAATAAGAAGGTGGAGATGAGTGAAAGAAATTGCAAGTGAATGACAAAACCTTGCACATGATTTTTTGTGCTCTCAGACCGGACATCTACTCCAAAGTGTCCTCAATCACAAGTGTTAAAGAAGTGCGGGATACTCTTGAAACCACATATGAAGGAACAAATGATGTGAAAAAGACGAATATCGGGATCCTCAATCTTAGTTACGAGAACTTCAAGATAGAGGCCGATGAGACCGTAACGAAGATGTTTGGTCTCTTCTCCATGATCGTCAATGGTTTGAAGGGCTTCGGAGAGATCATCCCCGAAGATAAGTTATTCTGGAAGCTACTCTACTCTCTTCTCGAATTATGGGATGGAAGAGAACGACCATCATCGAAGCAAAGAATTTGAAGACCCCAAAGCTCGATGAACTAGTTGGTTCTCTCCTCACACATGAGATCATGAAGCAAGGGAGAGAAGAAGAGAAGAGAAAAGAAGAAAGAAGAGTAGTCAAGTAAGAGGTAGAGAAGAAAAAGCAAGGAGTTGCTCTCAAAACCTCTCTACCACAAGAGGAGAGCACTTCTAGTGGGGAAGATGAATTTGAAGAATTGGCTATGATAGCCAAAAGATTCTCAAGGTTCATGAAGTCTAACCGTGGTAGAAAGTTTTCAAGAAGAAAAGACTTCAAGAACAAGAACAAAGAAGAAGAAAAAGACCAACTCATTTTGTTACCCCTTAGACCCGCCTATGCGTTAATACAGATCCTAAGAAGTCACATTAGGGTCACCGGAGCGACCCACGTTAAAATTTCAAATAAACAATTGCTAAACCATTTAAAATTTTAAATCAAATTTTGAATTAAAATACAATTTCAAAAAACATTCGGACAATGAAACAAAACTATGATATAAGTTATTAATACAAATTTCGGAATTGAATATAAATCAAAACGTGACATACGTGCTCCTTAATTAAGCAGATACCATACTCTGCGAGCAAGCTGAAGAAACTCTCATACTGACGTTGATAACAACAACAAGGTCGATCTTTTAACCTGTGATGGTAAAAACAACGTGAGCTTCGAAAAGCTCAGTAATACAAACTACCAAGAGATGCTAAAAGCACAAGTAGGTATACGTCAAGCTTAACATTGTCATGATGAACTGGGCAACGGTAAGCTCAAATTATGATTCGATAATTCAGTGAAGCATTATATCAGAAGGTAACAGAATTGTTCTTTATTTGATCACCCGAATCTTAGGAGATGAGTTTAAAGCCAGAGATTCAGAAGAGATTCAAATTCCAAAAGTTGAATCAAGGAGTTCAGAGTGATTCATTAAGTGCGAATTGTAAGTTTACTGAGAGTTCAACTTTGATACATTAATTTAATAGGGTATGTTTCAGAAGAGCTTAGAAAGTTTTATTAATCTACTTAACTACCCTCCAACTATATGCCAATATGCAGAAACCCAGAATAGTATCCAAAAAGACTTACCCTAGGCCCGTCGGGCGTATGAGCTTACAGAAAGGCTTACCCAAGGCCCATTGGGCGTAGGAGCTTAGTTCCATAAGGGCTTACCAGCGCTAAGCCTACAAATCTTTATTTATATCCCAGATGAATTTAGTTTATATTTAGAAGACAGTAATACCAAAAGATAGTTATCCGATCTATATTTTTATACCAGAAGACATATGTCATATTTATTTTGCTTTATTATTATTATTATTATTATTATTATTATTATTCAAGGTTATATATCAGATATATTTCTGTGTCAGAGAACAGAAGTCAGGGATATCCTTTTTTCGAATAACAGTGTCATACTTTTAATTTTAGGCAGATAGCCTTAGTTTAGAACAGATAGCATTTACGGACACATGGTACGCGCCTCATGACCCAATTTATTTCTCAGACACACTCGATAATTATCAGAAAGAGAACACTTGACAATTTTGGATTGATTTCAAAACGAGGTCCCACGAAAGGGGAGTTTGGTAACAATGACTCAAACCAGACATCAAGTTGATGCATCAAGATCATTAAGATTTCAGATACATCGAGAGTGATTTGACCGTTAAAGCTTATGAGGGTATTTTTGGTCATTCTGACCTTTGAGGGTAATCTGGTAATTTAAACCAACAAGTTATAAACGGTGATGTACAGAATTCAAGAATTCTAGTTGCTCATCAGGTTTCTGAGTCCCCCTTAACTAAATGCAAGCCATCGATACAGTGGCTATTATTTAATCGGATCAGTACACCGTAAGTACTCACTTCTCAGAACTGACTACGTTGTATAACAAAAGCTCGTCTTCACCAAGCAACCACTGAACATACAACGAGAAGTCAAATATGTATTCATATGGTATTTCCCAAGTAATCGAACATGTGTACTGCATCTGAACTCGATCCATAGCATCAAATACACACGAAGAACAGGTTGCTCTTACCATTGACCTAGGTGCTTTCTCCAAAAAACTTGAACATGCTTTTATATGGTATTCTCCCAACACCATAATATTTCCTGAAACGACCAACCAACAAGGGTCGTGTATTACAACTTTCAGAGCAATTGCTTTTGCTTGGCTTTATTGATATTTCTCATTCCATGTCTTGGAGGTATTTTCAGGCACTTCGATGTCCGAAGGTGTTTCAATTATTATGAGCCTTTCAGTTCTTCTAACTACTCATCCATTTCAGATATCGAGGGTATATTCATCATTTCAGATAATTGACAGATAGTACCTGAGGATATTTTAGTCTTCTGGTCATTGCGTTCATTTTTATTAATTCAAACTTTTTGGTGTTTTCAATCCCTTTGGTCAAGCCAGTCAGTTCGATAATTTACGCCACTTTGATTTGTTCATATATATATATATATATATATATATATATATATATATATATATATATATATATATATATATATATATATATGAGTTATTTTCATAGATTTATTCAGTGCTCAACACAAACCAAGTACTCTACAATTCGAGGGTTTAAGCTTAGATCCACAACTTTCCAAGCAAAACGAGGTTTTTAGATGAATAAGCTACTTTGCCAGATTTGGTGTAAATTCCCAAATTATTTTGTTGTCATGGGTATTTTAGTCCTTATTGCGCCTTGAGGGCGTTTTCTGTAATTTTGTAACGAAGCATTTTAGAAGTTAGGTCATTAACAGACAACTAGATCTAGAGTATAGCAATCCTATAAATTATTCTTGGATATCAAAAGTTCTTACAAGTCCCTTATCTTCCTAACCGAGCAATTCAGTCTAATCAAGATACTATCCTTTTTCTGTAATCAACTTGACTAAAACAGAATTAACCATATACTTAACATGATCATTCAGTCATTTAGCGGATACCAACATGTTCCATAACGCATACAAGAGATAGTAATGTATTACCTTGGCTCCAAGATACATTGGTAGATCCATAAACGAAATTTGAGCACTCTCGAACCCGGATTTGACGTTCCTCAACCATTCGTATTCAAGGAACTGTGAGTACCTTCAATTACACAAATTCCCATTTCAGTTCTTATCCATAGTACTCTTAACTGAATGAGTAAAAACATGTAAAATTTCGGGTTCAAGGTCAGATTTGGAGGCTTTCAGGTCAGAATTTCGTGAAACATTCTTCAAAAACGGTCTGAGGACGTCGAAAAACATAAAACAGGGCCTTTCGAAAAAAGTTAACCTTTTGGGTCAAAGTCAAAGTCAACACTGACACCATGCTGACGTTAGCAGTCAACGCTGACGTCACTAGTCAACTGGTTTGACACAGCGAACGGGTTGGGTCGGACTCAGGGAACAGGTCGGGTCAGACTCAGGCAGACGACTTGGGTTTTAGTTCGGGTTTGGGCTCAGACCGGGTTGACTAACTGGAACGATTCAGACCGGTTTACTGGTTGGACCGGTTCAAACCGATTTTTACCTTTTTAATCTTCATATCATCGCCAAGGCATCGGAGAAGGTCACTGGAGACCCCAATGGTCGCAAAACTACTGGAAAACAAAGCTTTTTGTATCATCAATTCAACCCAACTCAAAAACAACCAAAGAAAACTGAAAATCGGACCAAAAAATTACCTAAAATGCGATATGGTCACCAGAAATAACGAAGCTCGATGATGAGTTTACCGATATCGAACAGGCGGTCGGCTAGAGGGGTTTTGTTCGTCAAGACATGGGGAATTTGGATTTGGTGGCCGTATCGCAAACAGACGACGAACCGAGCCGGAAAATGCAGGGAACAAAGGCGGCGATTTGAGTTTGATAGGTCAAACCTTCGAACGGGTTTTCACCGGAGATGGGCGGCTCGAAAGCGCGCGTGATAGGCGACTGAAGGACCATAGCGGGATGACGCACAAGCCGGTGGTGGCGGTGACTCACACCGGCAATAGAGACGGTCGGATTGACAAAAAATTATAACGAAACCATTAGGTTTCGACTGAACATTCTAGGGCTTCTATAACACGAACGATGGTGAGTTTTCAAGAGTGGTCGGTGGTGTCGGGTTCAGGGTGGAGTGGCGGTTCGTTCGACGGCGTCGGTGCATACCACGACTGGACGGTGTGGCAGATCAGAGCAAACACGTGCGGTGGTCGGGGGAAACTATTTCAAAAAAATTCATCCATCGGTTCTTTCATCCAGTCTGAAAAGAATGGCAGATGGATGGTCACATTATAACTTTATTATTTGATTCAAAATAATTGGTCCATAGTTTTAATTTGACTTGTGGTAATTTACTACCAAAACACCTACTAGCCAAAACTGTTGAGCTATCAAACTGGGCAGCCAAGGTCACAGGTTCAAACCCACTTGGTTGCATTACATTCTTTTTTTCTAGGGTGTTACACATTTGCTATGAGTGCAAGAAGCGGTGTCACATTCGTATCGATTTCCCTCAACTAAAGAAGAAGAGCTTTGAGAAAAAAAGAAACTCAAGGCTCAAGTAGCAACTTGGAGTGATAAGGATTCATCATTCGAGGATGAGGAGCATGAAGTGGCCAACCTTTGCATCTCGTCATCTCTTACTTATGATGAATTATATGATCCATATGATGAGTTGCAAGAAGTTTACGATGAATTGATTGAGAAATACAAAAAGTCTATTTTGAAAACAAGAAAACTATTTCAGATTTAAAATCTCAAAATGGGTCTTTCAAAAATCAATTCAGAATTGGAAAAGAAAGTTTTATATTTGATGAATCTTTCAAATGAGCTTAAAAATAAAAATCTTGATGTTGAGAAACTTCTTTCCGATTTTTATGATTATCACACCAAGGAAGTGATTAATCTAAAAAATTCTCTTACTATTAGGAAACATGCTTTTGAAAAGGGGAATTCTTCAAAAACCCAATATGTTAAGAGAAAACCATTTTACCTCAAACAAAGAGATTTTCGAAAGCAATCTAAAGTTAAAAGAATTAGGAGTGTATGGGTTCCTTAGGAACTCATTGTTTCTAATAATGTAAATGCAATTGCTTCTTGGATTCCTAAGGTGACCAAGCTTTTGGGAGCTAACTCTCATGGACCCAAATCATTTTGGGTACCAAAAATCAAAGCTTAATCTCTTTGTTTGTAGGAAAAGCAATGCTTCAAGGTTAAATCTTCAAGTAAGAACACATGGTACCTTGATAGTGGTTGCTCGAGACACATGACCGGAGACAAGAGTAGATTTTTGGAGCTCAAACCAAAAAGTGGAGGATGTGTGACATTTGGTGACAACTCCAAAGGCCACATTGAAGGCATAAGCTCCATTGGTAATCTCTCATCTACATTCATTGAAAATGTTTTATATGTCAATGGTCTAAAACATAATCTTTTGAGCATTAGTCAACTTTGTGATAAAGAGTTTAATGTTCATTTTGATAAAAATTGGTGTAAAATTGTGAACATTAAAACAAATAAAATAATGCTCATTGGTCATCGCATAGGAAATATTTATATGGTGCATTTAGATGACATAGATTCATCCCATGCATGTTTAGTTGTACATGATGAGAATGATGCATGGTTGTGGCATAGGAAACTAGGGCATGCTAGCATAAGTGTTTTAGAAAAATTAGTTTCCTAAAATCTAGTTAGAGGTTTACCCAAACTAAAATTTTCATTAGATAAAATATGTGATGGTTGTGCTAAGGGTAAACAAAAGAGAACCTCATTTAAACCTATTAATGATGCTTCGACTAGTAGGATGTTACAACTAATCCACATGGATTTATTTGGGCCTATTAGAACTATGAGCTTGGGTGGTAAGTCATATGCATTTGTATTGGTAGATGACTTTTATAGATACACTTGGGTTCTATTCTTAAGTACTAAGGATGAGGCTTTAGAAAATTTTATTACATTTACAAAAATTACTCAAAATGATCTTGATCTTAAAATTTCACATATTAGAAGTGATCATGGAACCGAGTTTCAAAATATGGGTTTTGAAGATTTTTGTAATGAAAATGGAATTGTCCATAATTTTTCGGCTCCTCACACTCCTCAACAAAATGGGGTAGTTGAGAGGAAAAATAGAACTTTAGAAGAGATGGCTAGGACAATGCTTTGTGAAAACAACTTACCTAATTATTTTTGGGCGAAAGCCACTAATACGACTTGTTATATTATTAATAGAGTAATGATTATGCCTATTTTAAAGAAAACACCTTATGATATTTTAAAATCCAAAAAGTATAACATTAGCTATTTCCACCCTTTTGGTTGTAAATGTTTTGTTTTAAACAATGGAAAAGACAACTTAGGTAAATTTGATGCTAAAAGTGATGAAGCAATATTTTTGGGTTATTCCCTAAACTCTAAAGCCTACTGAGTATTTAATAAAAGAACTTTGGTTGTTGAAAAGTCTATACATGTTGTTTTCAATGATAACCTTCTTCCGAGGAAGGAATCTTGTGATGATGATGATGATGTAGGGGTCATTGAAGCCATTGATGGAGGACAAACATCAAAGGTGGATGAGATTCCAACTAAAGAAGAGGAAGCAAAAGATCCACCTCTTGAAGCCTTGAAGGACTTGGCTCTTGAGGAAAAGGAGGTGACATACCCAAGGGAGTTCAACTATGTCAAAGGTGGTGAAATCTTAGGTGATCCACCCAAGGGGGTAACTATTATATCCTCTCTCAAACTTATGAATCATGTTGCATTTATCTCATGCATAGAGCCTAAAAATATCAAAGAAGCATTAAAAGATGATTTTTGGATATTGGCTATGCAAGAGGAACTTAATCAATTTGAGAGAAGTAAAGTATGGACATTTGTTGATAGGCCTAGTAATCAATCTACTATAGGAACTAAGTGGTTATTTAGAAACAAACTAGATGAGAGTGATAACATAGTGAGAAACAAGGCTAGGCTTGTTGCTCAAGGTTACACTCAAGAAGAGGGAATTGATTTTGATGAAACATATGTACCCATAGCTAGAATGGAAGCTATTAGGATGCTTTTTGCATTTGCATGCTATCATGATTTCAAGCCTTTTCAAATGGATGTAAAAAGTGCTTTTCTAAATTGTTTTATAAATGAAGAAGTGTATGTTGAACAACCACCTGGTTTTGAAGATCCAAACTTTCCAAACCATGTCTTTAAACTAACAAAAGCTTTATACGGTTTGAAACAAGCTCCTAGAGCTTGGTATGAAAGACTTTCAAACTTTTTATTTGAAAAAGGTTTTAAAAAAGGCAAGGCGGATACTACGCTTTTCATTAAAAGATATGGCAATGACATCTTAGTAGTTCAAATATATGTTGATGATATTATTTTTGGTTCTACTAATGAATTTTATTGCCAAGAATTTTCTAAGCTAATTCAAGGTGAATTTGAGAAGAGCATGATGGGAGAGCTCTTATTTTTCTTGGGGCTCCAAATCAAGCAAAGGAAAGATGGAACCTTTATAAATCAAGCTAAATACATCAAGGATATGCTCTAGAAGTTTGGCTTGGAGAACGTGAAGCCTCAAGCCACTCCTATGAGCTCATCAATTAAGCTTGACAAGGATGAAGGGGGTAAGTATGTTGATTCTAAGATTTATCATTCTATGATTGGATCTTTGCTTTACCTTACCGCAAGTAGACCCGATATCATGTTTAGTGTTTGCTTGTGTGCTAGGTTTCAAGCTTGTCCTAGAGAATCACACCTAGTTGTCATTAAGAGAATATTTAGATACCTTAGAGATACACCTTGTTTAGGTCTTTGGTATCCTAGAGACTCTTCCTTTGACCTTCATGCCTTATCCGATGCGGATTATGGGGGATGTAAGATAGATAGGAAAATTACCTCTGGAATATGTCAATTCTTAGGTAGTATGCTCGTATCTTAGTTCTCTAAGAAACAAAATAGCGTAGCCTTATCTACCACCGAAGCGGAACATATCCTTAGGGAGTTGTTGTGCTCAAGTTCTTTGGATGAAGCAAGAACTCTTAGACTATGGTGTTCAAGTAGATACCATACCCCTTAAGTGTGACAACACTAGTGCCATTTGTCTCACTAAGAATCCCAACCAAAACTCTATAACCAAACACATAGAAATTAGACATCATTTCATTAGAGATCATGTCTTGAAAAATGATGTAGTTCTAGAATATGTTGATACCTTGAACCAATTAGCGGACATATTTACCAAACCTTTAGATAAAGAGCGTTTTTGGACCCTTAGGAGAGAGTTAGGTTTAACCAACCTTCCTTGACCCTTTTAGGCCCCAAATGACCAAAATTTGATTGAATTTTGAATGATGATCATGCTTATGTGATTTTGCTTCTTAATGCATCTATGTTTGTTGCTATGAGGAGTATGCATAAGTTTTAGTTCATATAACATACTCATATATCATTTACATGCATTTAGGCTCGATCTAAGTTGGCTCTTTGGACATGAAACTGCCCAAAATGCATTTTCTAGCAAGGGTGTATCGAAACAGGTACATTTGTTTCGATACGGGTTCTATCTAAGTTGATTCCAGTACTGAATCGTATCGAAACGAGCTCTTCATGTTTCGATACGGGTTCGTGGTGTTGTTCCAAAATAGGGTCAATTTGTATCGAAACGAGTCTCGTACCGAAACAGCTTGAAAGTGTTTTGATACGGCCTTTCCGATACGCCACAGATTGCTTTAAATAGCATTAAAAGAGTATCAAACTTTAATTAAAACACCAACTCTCTTTTTCTCTCAAACCTTAACCGAAAACCCTTATATAAACTCCTCAAATCCCTTGATTTTTCACATCAAAACCTAAAATTTTTTTAGGGTTTTCAATCTACACATCAAGGTTAGAGCTTTGCAAGCAATTTGGTGCATTAATCATCCCTCATTCATCCATTATCCTATATCAAGGTATAAACCCTTTATCTTTTTATTTTAAATTTTTGATTAATTTTATTGGTTGTTTTTAATTACTTTTTGTATAAAACATATACATATAGTATGGGTTTTCAAGTTTTTGCAAAAATTCTTCAAAATCTGAAATTTTTTATTCGAATATAAAATTATACCGTATATTTTTAATTTTTTTCAAAATTATTTTTACCAAAAATTTGTTTTATTTTTATATATGTTTTTAAACTATATTGTATAGCTTTTATCAACACCTTGATCATCGGATTGCATATTGGATTGAATTTGGTTGATTTACGCATACATATGTTTTTGTGTCTTGCTTTCCTTTCAGATTTCGAATATGGGTTCTAGGAAGAGAGTACGAACCAATGAGGCTGGTGGAAGCTCTAACATCGATGATGATTCTACTCGTCCCAACCTCACTCTACTTTACCAAAAGAGCCTTCGAAACAAAGATGTCTATACCAACTTCAAGCTCTTTCAAGATCATGCTATCCGTCGTGAGCGTATCGTCTCTATACCCTTTTTGGATTCCGAACGATTTCAATTTCGTTATCTTAATTTATTGAGGCATTGGAATTTCATGTCTTTTTTTGTCTTATCCGATACCTTGTACCGTAACATGGTTCTTCTCTTCTATGCCAATGCTCGTTGTATCTCCAATGTCGATCAAGTGGTTGCCATTGAGTCCTATCTAATGGGGAAGAAGTTTAGGGTTGATCCGGAAACCTTGGTTAATGTTTTCGGGTTTGAAGATGAGGGTATTTCGGATGAGAACTCGTTAGGACATACCCTTGGTGGCTCCATCACGGTCCTTGATGCTCATGATCGCATCCTTCATCTCATGGTCTCGTGGTGATTTTGTCCTTCCGGAGGAAAGTTCTCCCACATTCGGCAAGTGGGTGATTTTTGGATTCGATGCTTTCGTGAGGGACGTCGACCAAATCTCTGTCAAATCATGTTTGTCGAGATGGTGTATCTTGTCCAAAACCACAACTCAGATCTTGTCACCTTCTTCACTTATGGCACCGCTTTGAGTTACTTGTTCTCAAAGTTGGGGATCAATTGCTTTCTTGACTTTCCAGAACCTCTCAAGGATCCCATCGATGAGGGCACACTTCTCCGGTGCAAATTTCTTTTCATTGATGGAGAGTGGACTCGTGTCGAGAATCCTTCTCAAGTTGCAGCCCCCGAACCTCAACCTCAACCTCAAGTTGCTCCACCAAACAACGAAGCCCTCATGACTTTCCTTACCGAGCAATTTAATGGCTTGCGCACCCACATAGACTCCGGTTTTGCCACTCTTGATACTTGTCTCACTTCCGTGGAAGGACGTATCCAAAGTGTTGAGAATCGACTCACTTCGGTTGAAACTCAACAAACCTCTATGGACATGTCATTTACCGGCTTCTATGGCGAATGGAAACAATTTCGAAGGAGCTCCGCCAATGATGAAGATGAAGAAGACGATAAGCCTTAGATCTTTACATTCCATTGCATATTATCTAGTTTAGGATTTCCCTTTTTATGCACCTATTTATGTTTTTGCTTTAAGACTTATGCTTTGATTTATGTTTGGATATTATGTTTTAAGTATTAAGGTTTGGATATTATGTTTGGAGATTATGAATTTATTTTTCTTTGGTTTCTTATGCTTAATGAAATTATGTTGCTTTAATTTCGCTTTGCCTTGTGCTATATTGATTTATCTTTGCCTTCATTGATTTTGATCTAACAAAAAGGGGAGAAGAGTTAAGCTAAATTTTTCAAAATCTTTTTAAAAACCTAGCTTCAATTTAGGGGGAATTTACTTAAAAATTTACTTTGGTTTTGTTATATCAGAAAGAGGAAGGTTGTAAAACCACTATTTGATTTTGATATAACAAAATACTTGTTTCAAGTTTGGTGTCCGTTTTGAAGTCAAAACTTTGAAGCTAGGTTTTGTTATAACAAAATTTATTTTGATTACTTAAAAACACAATTATGTTTGTTATATCAAAATCAAATATGGAGCATCAGAAAGAGGTTTTGTTATATAAAAAACGGACACCAAATTTTTTTTAAGTAATCAAAATACTTACATTTGACAAGTAAAATTTATACTTAAAATGTTTTGAAGTCAAAGCTTAAACCCCATAAATTTTTCTAAGTTTTTCAAAGCCAAAATATACAAAATTGCCCAGGCATTTCGAAACACCCCCAAAGTGTTTCGATACGTTTTGTCACTAGAAACGTATGTTCCGAAACGGCTCATACCTGTTTCGATACATCCTTCATCTGGGCTTTTGATTTTTAAGTGTTGTTTCGAAACGGCTCATACCTGTTTCGATACAGGAGTTAAGTATTTTCAAAATTGAACATTAAATGAACTAGTTGTTCCTTGTCAGATTCAAACTTTTGAAAATTTGGTTAAATGTTTCGATACACCCCTAGGTTGTTTCGAAACACCGATTTACGATTTCAAAACGTTTCGATATAGCCCTTATCCGTTTCGATGGGGCCCTCTTTTTACATTTTACAGTTTTAAACTATTTCGATACGGCCTATAATCGTTTCGATACGGACTCTTTTTACACACAATGGCTCTTTGTTTTTTTGGTGCCCGTTTCGATACAGGGCCTCGTGTTCCGATACGGGTAGTTGCAGAATAACATTTATGGAGGAAAGAGAGAGCCCCAACGGCTCTATTGATGATCTCAACCACCCAAACGACTAGAAATCAATGAGAATGTATAAAAACAAGTCTCCAAAGCTACAACAACAACTATTGAACCTTCAAGCAACATCAAAGCATTGATTCCAAACCTTTGAGCTTATTAGAGTCAAGTTGTGTACCCAACTTGTAAAATTCTCAAATTGTTCATCTTTGTTTCAAGTTTGGGAAGTGTTGGTTTGTAATTGGGCAATATATTAGTCTTGTGAGAGATACTTTTCAAAATTCCTTTTGTTCTTTGTAGATTGAGAGTCTTGTCATTCAAACTTTGGGTAGAAAGATTGGATTTGTAAAGGTTGCCTCCTTAGCCTAGAAAAGGGAAAGAAAAAATTAGTGAAGAGTTTGTTGAAAATTCTTAGTGGGAGCTAAGGTAGTGGATGTAGAGCTTGGTTAGAAGCTTGAACCACTATAAGTGTCTTGTTCTTCATTTTTAAAAGTGTCAATTCACCCCCTCTTGACCATATCGTTTAATTCGATCCACTCAACACGAACCCTTCAGGAGCAAAACATTCTCACATCATTCCAATATACTCAATCCACTACATTCAAGCTAAGCCCCTTTGAGTCTTTGTCATGAAATGATGCCACTCTAAAGCTTTCCCCTCTAAGTGCAACATTACTATTCGAATTTTTGTCGAGTCAAGTACCATTTCGGCCTTAAAATACTGCTCAAGTTTTAAATTTCATCCTCAGAAATCTGAGCCATCAAACTTAGGACAGAATAATTTGTAGGAAAAATTAACAGGTTGAACAGGAACATTCTTTGGCCTACCCCTAACCTTCTCATCAGTTATCACAACAACAGTTGTAGATGCAGTAGGTACAGTGGAGACTGGACAGAAATGTTATTTACCCCAAAACACTATTTAGGCCGTCCAACCCCATCCTTGTGTCGATCTTCTTCCTCAAACCAATTTCGAGCATCCAGTGCAAATTTGTCGTCATCGTTGTTTGCATCGTCTGAAAAAGCTTATCAAATGAAGCCTCTAGGTTGGTAAAATTCGTTTGAAGCTAGGTCACCTCACGATTCAGCTTTGTGAGCGAGAGTTGATTCTCAGTGGTGGATCTAGTGGTTGCTGTCGTGGTGGTCTGAGCTACAATCGCTGACTGACTGTGTTTCTATCACGACTGAGAATTGGTGGCTCTAATACTCTTGTAACATGTCGAATCAAGTAATAAGAATTTAAGAGATTAAAAGAAATAGAATTCAGAATAAAGGTGAGACAAGAAGCAGAAATGAGAGAAGAAAGAATTCTTGTTCAACGGCTACAAACATAATAACACCATTTTAACCTAAAAGAAACAAAACGACCCCGTATTATCTATTCATAATGGCAAGAAAAATAGCGTTTCATTAACATTCACTTAAGGCTAGACAGTAACTAAAACAGATTAACTAAAATTCAAACTCCAATGGTCATAATCAATTCGAGCCTTTGCAGATGGGAAGATTTCAGCTTCTGAATTAAGCCCTAGATTAGGCCAAATGGGAGGAAAGTTGCTGTTAAATGAAGCAGCAGTCGCAGTGGAAGCATTGGACTCCAATGGTAATGGATTGCTGGATTTACAAAATATAATAAACTTAATGGATTGAAGAGAATGTTGAAGAAACTTGGGGAATCGAAGTCTATTGATCAAGCAATTCGACATCAATGGCGATGGATTCATTTTCCTTGTAATTATTATTGTTATTCATGTGATTGTTTATATGGAGTATTAATTACTTGAAATTTAATTAAGTCGTGGAAATATTTCATCGTCCAACTTTATCGACGGAGGCTAAAAAGAAGAAAAGGATTTTTAGGGTTTGTAGACGATGGAAAATTTGATTCTAATATTTTTAATTATAAAACAAATATAAATGGTTTATTAAACCAAAATTCTTATTTTGTTTTAAAATAATTTTAATTACATCTTCAATTCTTGAGATTTTTAATAAAAATTTAAGAATCATTAAAAATTTAATGGTGTACAATAGTTTACATCACCCGTTCTATCCTTGTAATTATTATTGATGCTTCTTTAAAATGAAAAACAAAACGCGAATTAAATAATTGAAGATTACATTCATTTAATTTAATTGTTTGAATAATTATATAGCTGGACTAAGTGGTTGAGAGTTGGGATAGCTGATTGCATTAGCTAATTTGACTAGCGGATTGTATTAGCTGATTGTATAAGAATATTTGGTAAAATTAACTGATAGCTGATAGCTGTTAGATTTTTTAAACAAGTAAAAAGACATATAAGGACATGTTTATATTCAATACTTGTTTGAATAGTTTATTAGTTATCAATATTTTGTATCTAACTATTATTAATTAGATCTATAAAATTATTTTTATATAACCTTTCTAAACATATTCAAATGATTTATATATTAATTTATTATTTATATAATTATTTTAATATAATTTAATTAATTAATAAATTTAAATACACATATAAATATGTGATAATAAAAAGAAAAAAGTAAATATGATTAGCTTATAAATAAGGTGAGAAAATATTTAATTTAAGTTATTTTGAGATTTTTGGTAACTGATAAGGGTAAAAGAGTCTTTATAACTTTAATATCAAACCTCTAATCTCAAAAAGCTCTTATTATGAGCTTTTTCAAAATTAGCGGTTTCACCCCAATCCGCTCTTTCAATCCGCTATTTACCAAACAACAATATTAGCGGATTTGACTAGTCAAACCTCTAACCAAACCTTTCTTTACCAAACAAGGCCTAAGTCTTATGTTTGATCCTAAATCCATTTATTGTCTTTATCAATTGCCGAATTAATACGAGACAATTTAAATGTTACGAGAAACATAGAATTAATTTGATCCCTATCGAGGAAATTTAAAAAAAAATCTAAATATTGAAAGGGTTAGAAGTCAATTCCATCCCTATAAAACTGACTTTTGTTATATTGAATACATTCGGATTCTTTCTTTTTATTCATTTATACTGAAAACTGATATGGATACATATATGCTACAAGAACTGCTGCTGGGAATATTAAAAATACAACAAAAACAATATGCAATCATGTTAATGAAAACACAACTTCTATGGCCTAACAATGGCACAAATGGGATTAGTTCTAGTAATTAGTCATCTCAAGATGAAATAAACAAAATGCTATCATGTTAATGAAAACAGTAAAACATGTCAGGGCATGAGATTAACTAGATTTAAACTACAAAAGGATGGCATCAGAAACATGAAAGAGGAAAGTATGGATTTTGACTTACTCTGTAAAATGCAGTCTCCTGCACTGACAGCTTAAGCAATGGCTTCAGAAGATAATAGATGTCGACGCTTTGCCGGAAATAAACTTTTACCATTACATAATTTCATGTTGAACTTCTTCTGTGATGTAATTGTTCCTTTACTGAACTCGAAAAAGATGGAAGTAAAAATGATCAAAGACAGAATTTCACTACATGCAGCAGATCCAACTCAGTATAGAAATTTATGGTTGCACTACTTCTAGTATAACAAATAATATCAAGTATTAATGGATTCTATAGATATGCCAGAGATTAAGAGAACAAGTATGTGAATGCTTGCTTCAAGCTCTTTATGATTTCCATGCCGTGTTTGGAATCAACTAATCCTCCCACTATTCTGTCGGATGAATTTCCTTGCCGGTGAGCAAGTGTCTATCTCACATCCCACTCATGTATATGATGAAATTAAAGCTTCCAATAATACTTTTGTATGTTCTTACTTCCCCCTTAAACTCAGACTCTTCCGCTTCTGATTCAAGGCAAAACGTCTTGCCATAGCAGGATTGTAAAACTTTCTCATATGTTCAGAAAGTTTGTGGATGGCTTGGAGATTACCAATAGCTGAAAGCTGCATCAAAAACGAGTCGAACTTCGGGTATGGCAATTTCAATCCCTTGTTTACAACATCTTCCAAAATAAAACAAGCATCTTCCACTTTATTGCAGTTGAAAAGCCCAACAATCATGATGCAATAAGTGTCGATGTCTTGTGCACATCCCCTCTTATCCATCTCTTGCCAAGTCTCAAACACCCCATCGAGATCATCCATCTGAAAGAACATCAAAATCAACATATTATAGGTTTGCACACTAGGCATACAACCCGCATCGATCATTCTTTGATATAGCCTCAAAGCTTCATCACACTTTTTATTGTCGCAAAGGACCTTGAGGAAACAATTGTAGGTAACTATATCAGGTGGGTAACCTTTGTTTCCCATCTCTTCCAAGAACTTGTAGGCTTCCTCAGTCTTCCCCGCCGACAACATCCCTTCGATGATTTCTTTGAACGTGGAAACATCGGGCAGGCAACCACTATTTAGCATGTGACCTATAAGCTCAAAGCATTCTTCCACTCTGTTGTTATGCATTAAAGCTACAATCATGATTGCATAAGTTTTCGCGGTGGGAGAAGACAGGGTTGACCCTTTTGTTCTCATAAATTCGAAAAGTTCAGCCGCCTCGGTCACCATTCCTGCTTTGCAAAAGGTATCAATGGCAGTAATGTACGTAAAGCTATCAGGTGTATGGCCCAACAGGATCATTTCTTCCAAAACCCTCATCCCTCTTTTCGGATTCCTAACTCTACACCAACCGAAAAACAACACATTGTACGAATTAGCATCCGGTTTAACCCTCCCTTTCATCCTCCTAAACAGAACCTCAGCATCCTCAACCAAACTACATTTACACAAAGCATCCAACAGCAAGTTAAACGCGTTGATCTCCGGCTGCGTCTTCACTCGTACCCTCTTCTTCTTAGCGAATTTGTGAAGATGGGTCAAATTCTTTTCGGTATACCGTCTCAAAACGTCGAGCAAAACTTCAGCAGGGACGGATTTCCTGTTAGACCTCTTCATATAATCGAGCATGTCGCAGACGATTCGGAACTGTTTAATCTTATACTTTGTACTGGACAAAATATCAATCATTTGATTATAAGCTTGAGACTGATGGGCATAGTCTTGTTGATTCGCCGCCCATGTGAAAAACCTGAAAGCTAGCTTCTCCTCAAGAGAAAGCCTCTGTAAAAGCTCAAGAACCAAAGGGGTTGTTAACCGGAGACCAAGTTGGTCAAGCGATTTCTCCATGTTATCGTAGGCATTAGAGTTGTCGATTACAGTCGCATACAGCTTAGCCACATCGGTGAGACGGGAATCAAGCATTGCTGCTGCGTTGGAGCAAAACGAAGGGGGTATAAATGGTGGGTTAATGGGGATTTGCGGTGAAGTAATCAAATTGGCATGAATTGGTGAGTTAGGTTTGCAATTACAGAGAAAAAAGTTTGGGGTTTTAAGAGCGGATAATAGATATGGGAAACGAAGTCTTCTCATTTAGTGGGTTGAAAATGGGAAAAAAAAACTATAATTGAACAAGTAAAAGTGAAAGAATTCGGAAGAACATAAAAGAGGGGTGAGGATTACCGGATTGAATAGCGACGGAGGAGCAACGGCGACGCCCGTAGTCCACAAGAACCCACTGCCCAATTTCAGAATACGGAAGTAACTACACTTGCACATAAGCTGTTGTCTTTCTTTTTCAACAGCTGCTTCTCATAGTTAAATGGATAAACTACACTCAAGGTCACTTAATTGTATGTTTTATACCAAACAAGTTACTTTTCTTTTTAAAATTATAAACAAACCACTCGTTTAACATGTTGTTACAAACAAATCACTCCTTTAGTGTTTTGTTCACTCAAATAACATATTATTTGTCTTTTCTAAGATATAATGATATTTTTAGTTTTTTGCGTTATTTTAAAAGCAAGCTAACTCATAAGATTAAATTAATAGTTCAATAATCGTATTCTGTCATAAAGCAACAACAAGTTATTGTTAAATTGTTATTATGTTAAGAAAGTGATATAATATTTTTGAGACAAGGGCAAGCAATTAAGAGAAGAATAAAAATTAAAATGATAAATTTGATTACATTAAACATCATAAATTAATGGAATATAAGCTTTTAAGAATGAAATTAATTTTATTATAGTAAATTTCATTGAAAGCAAAATGAACATTAATGATCTTAACAAAAAATATATATATGATAGGAATTTTCCTAGCTCTTATTTACGACCTCTAGGGCTGTATATAGCAAAATTTAATTTTTAAATATTAAGAGTTAAATTTATTGAAATATTTTTGAATAAGAATAAATAATTTAGAAAAAAATAAAGGTTATATTAGCATGTCATATGTCTAAATATGTGTTGAACATTGTTTTTTTTAAATAAAGATTCGGATAGTGTAGATTCTTCTTACTCTAATTTACATATATTTTTTTTTATTGATGGGTAATTATTTCATGCACAAGCGTTTGTGTAAGTTTACACAATTACCTTAGTTTTAAATTTGAGGACTTTGTTTAGGGGTTTAAGTGTAGTAGCTTTGAATTTATGAGTTATTGATAGAATTTCGAGTTCAGGGTTAAAATTTAGTGTTTATATGTTAAAATCTAAATCTTTAACCATATTACCCTAAAACCTAAACCCTAACCCTAAACCTTAAATTCTAGCCATAAACCCTACACTAAAACTCTTAAAGTCTAAACCTTAAACTGAAACTCTAAATTCTAAAATTGATGCAATTGTAGAAACCAAAAAATCCACCGTTCTGTATATAAGATAATAATGATTTTAGTGATTATAAGGAAATATGGTTGTATTTGACATTTGGGAGCATATGATCTCTTCATTTGTAGCTTTTCTTCAATGCGCGCGTGCTGCTGTTATCTGTTGTAATGATTGTTACCCGTATATCTGGAGATATCGAGTGAAGAAACTGTGCAAAACAACTTGCTTTGAAAGAAGGATTTGTTTCAAGTGATATATAATTTGATAAGGAAATCAACAGCTTTAACCCGTGAACTGAATTCACGACTTTCTGTTTTACTCATTCCGTTACTGATAATTGTTTGGAACATGTATATCAGCCTGCAATTAAGATTGCCAAGATGCCAGAAAATTTGTTTGTTATACTTATTCAATCATGGTTTGGATCAATGTAAAATGGTTATTAAGTTTATATCGAATAAAAATGGGTGCAAAAATAATGAATAAGAACTTGAGCCTGAATATTAACATAACACATACTGCACTGCAGAGCAAATTTCATGTGTTATTATTATGTAAAAAAAAACCCACTCCCTCTTCAAAGTTCACTCATCAATATACAGTTGGGATTTCATGTTCTTAAAGAAATAAAAAAACAAATGATGTTCAATGTTTTGATTGTAAGGTAGTCAGATGAGGCCCTAGGCAAACTCAACTAAGAACAAAGCAGCATAGCAATCGTAACTGCTCTTGCTTTGTTCACCATGTAAAACCTGTGTTCCAAGATACTCAAAAGTAACCTTTTTCGATATGCTTCAATTAGGGTGATTTCAAAACCCTTTCTGTCCCGAATTGCAGCAGAGTGTAACCAAAAAGCATAAGCCGAATCTGATATATTTAATTACATTTAGTAAGATCAATGCAGTCTACTAGAGAAATAACATGTACCGACAGTTTAACTGACCTTAAACATGAAATGCATTCCATGTGCTATGTAATCCTGGAGGTGGAAGGGTAGAACCTCATGAGGAAACTCGAGAGTGACCAAATGCAGATAACCCCAAGGCACTGGAGGACATTCAAAAGTGTTCCCAAAGAGCTCTTTATTGCCAAGTTGTATGTAGTCATTTCAGCACCTCTCACTGTGTATGACAGGGCTGTCACTAGTTGAGCAGCTCTATTCAGTTGATGCAATCTGTAAACCTGTTCAAGTATAAAAGAAGTCGATTAAGATGAATAACATAACATCAAATGCATATTTATAAAGGAAAAGAACTCCTCTCCAATTAACAACAATACTCTGAGAAAGGGAGTCATAAATTAAGTCAGAACAGCTCTTACTTGAAAGATTATCGGGATGACAGGCCATGAAGGAGACTTCTTATATCTTGCATACTGCTCAAAGGCAAACTGTACAACAATACCAACCAGGTAAGGAGCTAGAGTAGCAGATGCAGCGGGACCAGTCCAGGGCCATACTAGACCCATCGTCACCATGGGAATTATGAGACTAAGCACAAGAGTAGCAACAGAAGAGATACGTTGACCCAAGTGAGGGGCCAAGGTTTCTGCTGCAGAATCTGACCCAGTAGGCCTCCATAGACAATCAATTAGCAGAAGAAAAACAGCAACACCGCAATAGAAAAGTGCTTCCGTGAAGAACAATATGAGAAAATCTGTAGCAGAGAAGAACAGGCTATTTAGAGAAGGATTAAATTTATCTATGTACAAAGATATACATACACCAAGAGGGAGAGAGGGGAAAGTGGGGAAGGGAATCAAAAGCCCTCTATCCCCTGAAAAACCTTGGGTATAATTGCATGTTTCATGTTGCTTAAGTGACTTAGTGTCAAATGCAAGACCAGAGTTAGAGAAAGGGCCAAAAATAACGAAAGAGGAAGTCTCCATACATGGCATTGCACTCACCTGTTAGTAAGGAATCCTCAAATATGGTCGAAAGTATTTTACGCAAATAAAGTGAGGGTAAAATGAAAGAGGCCACAAGAACTGCAGGACCAATAAACCATAGCAAGCTGTTCTGATTCCTCTGCCCATTAGAAATGACTTCTTCATCTCGTCTGTATGGGCGATTATAAAACGAAATAAAACCTGGTCTTCCATCACTTCCCTCAAACTGAATAGATGGTAAGCTAACAGGGGTTATCTCTTCAGGATCATCTTGTAGCATTTCTGAATCAACAGGTTTGATCTCAGTGTACTGAGATTGCTCCTTGAAAGTAGCAAAAAGTACATTTTGTCTCCTCTGAAACCTCTTCAACTTCAGCACTATAAGTAAGAAGTGACATTAAGTAAGAACTTATGACAGGAGTCAATTTTCAAAACCGTTGCTAATACGACCTGACTACATAGCTATTCTAAAATTTAAAATGGAGGATAATCTGAAACTACAGGTATAGTCAACTAAAATATAGTGCCCGAATATGTTCAGATTTGAGGCATTTTACACGATAAAAGAAAGCGCTTCAAAGGCATAAAAATGATCAAATCCCACACCTTGAGACAAAATTTCAGACTAATTTTTTATGCAATTAGTTAAAGAAACTACCTTTAGCATTTCTGGGATGCTCAATCCTCTCTCGCTGTCGCTGGTCATTATAAGGTCTTCCTAACAAGCTTACCTGTTTAGCAAAACACGTGATATGAAAACAACAATGGGCTTTTTAAGCTAATAAGAGATATCTTTGAACACTTTAATATAACCCTAAAATGGAATTGCAGGATGTCAAATTTAACAAAATTGCTTGAAAAAACATAGCTTAATTACTTTCAATAGAAATCCTCAGACAGAATAATGCAAGCATGCATTTTACATCAGCAATTAAACAAAAAAAAACATTTATTTTTTTTTCATTTTTCAAGGCTAAAAATAAGTTCAAGAGTTCCCAGATCAGAATATCTACTGAAATGCAACACAAACACTATAAACCACACATACTATTCTTTTCTATTATTTGAAATCCACTAAATTCTTGGCTATATACGCATTGTTATACATGGGAAAATGAAGAAAGAGCATACCCGGAACTGAAATGAAGAAGAAAGGGGAGAGGCGACGTGAGAAATTGAAGAAGAACACCTAAAAGCCATAAACAAATACGTATATACTTTGTATATTTGTAGAGGAACGGCAGAGAGGCTAAGGCTATGGGTACGCGAGAATCAAGCACAAGCAGCGCATGTTTGTGGATTCTGAGGAATGCCCAGATGAATTGAAGGGAAATTAAGCAGACCCATGGCGATATCAAATGAATTGAAGGGATTTGGAGAAAATCAAGTAATGTAATTGATAGGATTGTATTTCGGAGGTAGTGAAGGGAAATACTAAGCGAACGAATTTGGCTTTTTTCTCTTCTTTTTTGGCTTGATTAAAGACTAATCCCTCAAACTACACCTACCGGATATTTACAAATATTTAATTTCTTTCTTGCATATTTAAATATTAAGGTATTAAAATTACTATACGGAATCCGATTCTTTGATTTCAACCATACACGGTGAACGTCTCACTAAAAAAAATTGGTCATATTTGGTAAACAACAGTTTGAGCTAAGATTTGAAATTTGAGCTAAAATTAAAAGTTTGAGCAATACTTAGAGATTTGACCAATTAAATTTGTTAATATAAATAAATATAAATGTTTGATGAATAGCGAATTGTAATGAAAGCTTTAATTTCAAAAAAGCTGCTAATATGAGCTTTTTGATATAAAAGTTTGATATTGAAGTTATAAAAACTCTTTTACCCTTAACAATTACCAAACATTTTCAAATAACCTAAATTAAATATTTTCTTCAATTTGCTTGATTATTTTTCTTCTATTTTTTTCCTTTGTGAGTTCTTTACAATTTTCCACCGATTGTTCCATATTTAATTATTTAGTTTAATTAAGAATAGGAGAAAATATTTGTTTAATTTTTGTATGTTTAGGGTTCTGATGATCGAGGTCCAGAAGTGGTAGGTATCTTGGTTTTTTTCTTTTTATTATCACGTATTTATATGTGTATTTAAATTTAATAATTAATTAAATTATATTAAAATAATTATATAAATAATAAATTAATATATAAATTTTTCGAATATGTTTAGTAAAGTTATATTAAATTTTTTATATATAAATCTAATTAATATTAATTAGATACAAAATATTGATAACTAATAAAATATTCAAACAAGTAATGCTCGGGTTTTGGGCCTAGATGTTTTAGGCATCGGTTTGGGTTAGTCGAACCTAGAGTTGGAGACTCGAGTTTTTAAGGACGGTTTAGGGAAATCATGGTTCAGGATAAGGTAAAAATATGGGAAAAAATTATAAAATCATCTAAAATGATATAGATGGGTTTGGTAAAATCAATTTTATAAAATGAGTTTTGGAACGTGTACATTTTGGGCAGTGACCAAATTGTAAAGATTTAAAACTGTGAAAAATGTGATTTTTAAAAGAGAGTCAAATTTTTAGAATCTTTAAGGAGCTTAATGGCAATGAAGTCTTTTCTTTAATTGGCATGTGTTTTTAATGTTTTAATTAAAAAGGGAGAGGGTGATTTTATTAAAGCAAGGAAGTTAATTTGTTAAAACATTTTTGACGTAACTTTTCTATTTCTCTTTTTCTCTTCAACCAAACATTCTCTCTTTTCTCTCAATTTCCAAAATTCTTTACATCCTTTTTCTCTTTTGATTCACAACACTTTTCCAAAGATTCTACTCAAAGATTTGCAAAGATTCCTTAAAGCTTCTTGAGTTGAAAACTTGTCAATTGAAAGAAGAGCAAGAATTGGAGGTAATTTCGTGCTACTCCTTTAATCAAGGTTCTTTAATGATATTCCAAAACATTTAACTCTTGATTTATGTTTTTAATTAAGGTTTTAATGATTGATTTGGTAAAAATGCATAAATCTTGCTAAAAGATGAGATTAAATGTGATTTTCGTCTGGGCACTGTTTTGGTTGATTTAAGAATTATTTTAAGCTTGATTTGGATGTTAAATGATGTTAATAATGAGCTTTGATCATAATAATCCTGAAAACATTGAGATCTCTAATTGTCTAGGTTGTTGGTTTTAGGTTTTTGGCTTAAAAATGTGAAATCTGATTTGCTGGAGGTATAATGATGATATTAGGATGTTTTTGGATGTTGATTTATGGTTAAAATTTGATGGAAGTGTTTGTTGGTGGCTGGGTTGAGTTTATTGATCAATCGAATGTGATTTCAGTTGTTTCAGATGGGTATTTTGTTGCCTTTGGGTAGAGCTGTGGGATTTTAGTGTTTGCTGGTGATTTTAATACATTGAGTTGCATTAATCCTTTGTTCTTATGTGGTATAAATAAGGGAGAATTCTTCAGAAGCTTTTGGCGAAGTTCCAAGGACTTTAGACGCTTGATTTTTGTGTCGGCATTTGAGGTTTCGTGTGTCGGTGAGTGGAAAAGGGATTTTCAGCTTTGAAACACTTTTAAAGTGGTTTTGAGAACTTAGTGTAAGCTTTCTCTTTACTAAGTTCGGAAGTAAGTAAAGTGATTTTCTCCCTCAGATTGTGTTATTTTAAGCTTGTGGATGTACTTGTTTTTAAATGTGTTTACCTACTGTTTTAAAGCATCTTTTGAGCATATAATTTGTTGTTTATGATGCCATATTGTTGAAGGATGCACTAGGTAAGTGATCTTTGTAAGTGTGTGTTATACTTGTTTTATGAGGCATGGTTTAATGCTTGGAATATGACTTATTGTGAATGCTTTGAAAAATAGTGAGGTTTGCATTAAAAGTGAATTATATTGGCAAGTGATGTTGTATAAAGTGTTTTGCAAATGAATCAGATATAGTTAGCCGACTATAGGATTGAGTGCACTATAAACAAGTCGCCTTGGATGTTGAGGGGTTGTGATTGTACCGAAAACTCCATCCAAGTACCCTAAGATCGAGGAATGTTAAGGTGTTGCAACGGTGGAGGATAGCTCTCGTGTGCGAACCTTGTATGGTGTCCCGTCTCTCGTTAGTGGGCTATACATCTACCAATGAGTGGTGTTGAGGGGTTGTGATTGTACCGAATACGCCACCACGAGTGTCACAACGGTGGAGGGTAGCTTCCGTGTGTGAGCCTTGAGGTACCGATAGAGTGTATGAAGTGTTTGGGACAACACTTGGTAATCTGTGTATCCGATGTGCTTTTTGAGAAATGAGAATGTTGTTGATCACTTGTGAGCCAATATAATTGATTAATTGCTATAGAAATGTTTATGGATGCATAGTATGAAAATTGCATGTTTTTCTTTAAAAGCTTTACAAATTGGTAGATATGCATGAAAGGCTTGATATATATGTTAGCAACGAATTTTGCTGTTGAAGTATTTGATACCTGTTGCATGGTGTATAACATGCTGATTTTACTGATGAATTTCACGGATTTCAAAGAGGGCATGATGATTTTCAAAAGTGTGAAAATGATTTTAAGCATTGATGGTGGTTTTGGTTTTTGAGCATTCCTCACTAAGCTATTTGCTTACGATCTCCTTTGTCCATCAATGCAGATAACTAAGTGTTTGGAGGCAGCAACTTGCAAGGTGATCTAAGAAGACTTCACTTTGAAATTATGTTTCGGTTATGAACTAGAGTAATAAGGGGCAATGAGGGATTTCAAGATTTGTTTGGGTTATTTGTATGAACACCCTTTGAGCATGTTTGATATATGCTTTTATACTTGTAAAAGACCTTTAATTGGTGTTTGAAGTTTTGGTTTAAGTTTTGACTCTTGAGTGGCTTACTTGCTAGGATGCATGCCATTAGATTTTCCTTGATGCAATTATCCATGCTTGAATGCTAAAACTACTGCATATGTTTGAGGAATAATGTTTATGTATGATGTATGCATGTTAGAAACATGTTGGATTGGTTTAAATTGGAATTTTGGGTGAAAAACCAGCAAAATCTGTCATTACAGGCCCAGGTGTTTTGAAACACTCGAGTCTGTATCGAAACGGGGTGCCTGAAATGACCTTGGTGTATCGAAACGAGTAAGGTCTGTTCTGGTACGATTTGCTACTAGAAACCATGGTTTCGAAACACTTCAAATGCTTTTCGGTACGAGCATGTGTTTCGAAACAGGGCTTGGTGTTTCAGAACAAGTGACAGTTATGTTAGTTAATGGAACGTTCTGTGTTTCGGAACAGGGCCTTAATGTTTCGAAATAGGTGGTGGTTAAGTTGGTTAGTGGTATGTTATGATTCTTTGTGTTTTAGTCCCTTAATGTTGTGGATGCAATTAAATGAGTTTGAATGATTATTTTGAGATGAGTTTTGATAGAGATGCGTGTAATAAAACTAATTAAAGGTTGGTAAAACGAAATTGGGAAAAACTCTTGGAATTTTATAAGTTCACATTTTGGTCCCTAAAAGCCGTTTGGAGTTCAATTGATGTGTGGTTGGTGTCACGTGCATATCGTTGAAACCGTTTAACACTTAGGGTTGTAACATGCATCTAGACAAGATAAAAAGAAAAAATTCGTTTATTGAGGTAAACTTTCATGGTTTACTTCTGTAGAACTAATGTTTTGATATAATATTTGAAAAATGTTTTAGACTAAATTGAAAAGAATTTAAAATGTGTTTTTAGTCAAAAACAACTTGAAAATATGTGTAAGGGTTTTAAAGGTTTTGGAATGAGCTTAGAGTACATTTAAAGTGGTCAAAACCAACATTTTTATGTACCCGTACCGATACGGTCTTGGACCGTACCGATACGCTTTAGGGTTTCAACCACCTGAATTTTCCAGTAGCCAAAACCCGTACCGATACACTTAGCCGTATCGATACGTTGTGCTTTGAAATAGCCCAACGGCTAGTCGCGTACCGATACGCCTAACTACCCCAACGGTCATTTTCCCAACGGTCTTTTAAATTGCAGGACCGTACCGATACGCTAGGTAAGCGTATCGATATGCATCAGCTGAAGAAGCCAACGACTCTTTCCTCATTGAGACCGTATCGATACGGTTTGACGAGTATAAAAGGGATCGTATCGATATGGTGGGAAAAAAGGCTCCAACTCAATCCCAACGGCTAGTAACGGCTACAAACTCAATTGGGAGTATAAAAGGGACCTCCAAGCATATCGATATGCATCAGCTGAAGAAGTCTTTCTTTGTAAACAGAGTGTTCCCTCAAGCTTTGGGTAGAAAGCTTTGAGGGTTGTAACGGTTTCATCCTAATTCGAGAAAAGGGGACAAAATTCTTAGTGAATTTGTTGGAAATCCTTAGTGGGGAGCTAAGGTAGTGGATGTAGACCTTGGTTAGAAGGTTGAACCACTAGAAATCCTTGTGTCAAATTGCCAAATTTTCACCTCCCACTAAAACACCCATTTATCCAACTTCTCCACACTTGGCGAGCAAGAACAGTTGATCGAATCGAGCCCCCTAAATCTCAACAATTGGTATCAGAGCTTGGCTCAATCGAAGGGGTTTCACATCATATTGAGAAGATCCGGCAAGCTCGATCAAAATTTCACCAACCGGCTCAAATGGCGCAATCCATCGACAAACCGCCCTTATTCGACGGAAATCACTATGCCCATTGGAAGACAAAGATGAAATTCTTCTTGAAGTCAAGAGATTACAAGCTATGAGACATAGCTGAAGATGGTCCGTTCGTGCCTCAAGGAAGCAAAGCGGAATGGAGTGCTGAAGATCGCAAGAAGATGAAGCTTAATTGCAAAGCCTTGCACATGCTCTTTTGTGCATTTGGCCCAACCATCTATGAGAATATGTCTTCTTGTGAGAGTGCCAAGGAGGTTTGTGACAAGCTTGAAGTCACATACGAAGGAACCGATGAAGTCAAGGAGACCAAGATTGGGCTCCTCACCTTAGAGTATGAGAACTTCAAGATGAATCTAGAAGAGAACATCGAGAAAATGTTTGATAGGTTCTCCACCATCACCAATGGTCTAAAAGGTTATGGAGAAGCCATCCCGGAAGAGAAGCTTGTCCGAAAGCTCATCTACTCCCTTCCCGAGTCATGGGACTCAAAGAGGACCGCCATCATCGAAGCCAAGAATCTCAAAACCTTGAAGCTTGATGAACTCATGGGGTCACTTCTCACTCACCAAATAATGAAGAAAAACAAAGAAGAGGAGAAGAAGAAGGAAGAGATTAGAGCAATGGGGAAGAAGAAGATCATGGAGCTAGGCATCAATGCAAGTGCCATAGCTCTCAAATCCTCCGCATGCCATCATGTAGATTCAAGTGAGGAGGAAAGTGAAGATGAATAGATGACCTATCTCTTCAACAAATATGCCCGATTCATGAAGAGCAAAATGGAAAAATCCAAGCATGAATCGAGGAAGAAGATGAAGGACTCCCAAAAATCCAAAAAGAGGGGATCATCTTCAAAACAAGCATATGTGGCCACATGGAGTGATGAAGAATCCACCGATGATGAAGTAGCCCACCTATGCTTGATGGCCCTCAATGAGGGGGAGGTAACTTCTAACTCATCTATTTCAAATTCTTATACATTTGATGAGTTACAAGATGCCTATGATGATTTGATTTTGGAATTCAAGGTATCATTTTCCAAGAACAAAAAGTTGATTTCAAAAATAAAAATTGAAAATGATTTACTTTCCAAAAAAAATCTTGAACTTGAAGCAAAATTGAAAGATTTTGAACAAAAATGTTTTGATTTACAAAATTTGCTTCTTAAAGTTCAAAAAGAAAAAGATTTGATTTCCAATGAACTTGAAAAGAAAAATAGTTTTGGAAAATCAAACTTTTATGTAAGACAATCTAGTGCCCATAGATTTGTGAATGGAAAATGTTTTAGAAGTGTTTGGGTCCCAAAAGGACTAACCACTTCAACTAAAAAGGATGAAATTGAAAAATGGATTCCTAAGGGGACTAAATTTTGTGCTACTAATGTCTATGGATCCAAAGCAATTTGGATACCAAAAATTACTTGATTGTCTTTTGCTAGGTGTGATGGAGAGTGATCATCAAGTCAAAAATTGAGGGGGAGCTCCATGCACACAAAGGAAGAACACTTGAAGAAGGAAGGCTTCACATCCTCCCTTGAGTTCAAGTGTGGTAAAATCTAGTTGCTTTTGTGTCTATTTGATTTATTTTCTTTTATGTCAACTAGATAATCATATATGTTGAACTAACATTCTCATGATGCTTTGAGTAAGGGGGAGCCAATTTTCAAAAACCAAAATTTTAAGTGTGTCAATTTTTTTTGCCTCCTATGTTATCTTAAACTCAATGTCTTTTTAAATTCTTTTTGATATAACAAAAAGGGGGAGAAATGGTTTGAAAAATTGAATTTTCAAATGAATAAGGGGGAGCTTTATTTGATTTCATATCCTTAATCTCTTATTCACAATTTTAAAGTTAAAGGGGGAGAATCTCAAACAATTTTTCAAGTTGGTTTTATTATATCAAAAAGGGGGAGATTGTAGAACTAATGTTTTGATATAATATTTGAAAAATGTTTTAGACTAAATTGAAAAGAATTTAAAATGTGTTTTTAGTCAAAAACAACTTGAAAATATGTGTAAGGGTTTTTAAGGCTTTGGAATGAGTTTAGAGTACATTTAAAGTGGTCAAAACCAACATTTTTATGTACCCGTACCAATACGGTCTTGGACCGTACCGATACGCTTTAGGGTTTCAACCACCTGAATTTTCCAGTAGCCAAAACCCGTACCGATACACTTAGCCGTATCGATACGGTGTGCTTTGAAATAGCCCAACGGCTAGTCGCGTACCGATACGGTTGTATCGCGTACTGATACGCCTAACTACCCCAATGGTCATTTTCCCAACGGTCTTTTAAATTGCAGAACCGTACCGATACGCCAGGTAAGCGTATCGATACGCATCAGCTGAAGAAGCCAACGACTCTTTCTTCATTGAGACCGTATCGATACGGTTTGACGAGTATCGATACGCCAAGCTGCAGAACTACATTTATGGTGGGAAAAAAGTGCCTCCAACGGCTCCAATTCAATCCCAACGGCTAGTAACGGCTACAAACTCAATTGGGAGTATAAAAGGGACCTCCAAGCATCTTGTAATGGTTAATGCTTCAATTGTTACAACATTATGATGTCAAAATTTGTCTAGAGCTTAAATTGTTTATTTCTTGCTTAGACAACACTTGTGAGCTTACATTGTTAAATTTGCTCAAGTGTTTAGGTTTTGGGTGAGTGCTTAGAATTGCAAACAAACACCTATTAGAGGGATTTCTAGTTTGCTAAGTCTTTCTTTGTAAAGAGAGTGTTCCCTCAAGCTTTGGGTAGAAAGCTTTGAGGGTTGTAACGGTTTCCTCCTAATCCGAGAAAAGGGGACAAAATTCTTAGTGAATTTGTTGGAAATCCTTAGTGGGGAGCTAAGGTAGTGGATGTAGACCTTGGTTAGAAGGTTGAACCACTAGAAATCCTTGTGTCAAATTTCCAAATTTTCACCTCCCACTAAAACACCCATTTATCCAACTTCTCCACACTTGGCGAGCAAGAACGGTTGATCGAATCGAGCCCCCTAAATCTCAAAAACTTCAATATTCCTCGTGTGACCCGTTCGGTTCGGTCTATCGGCTAGGCCTGATTAAGGGGGTTACATTTGGTGGTATCAAAGCCAAGTTTGCCGAAAGAATGGGATGATTGTAAGTTAATGGTAAGTCAATGAGATGTAATTGTATGTATTTGTTCGTGTTTGTTTTGCACGGTGATTGTTATGAGCATGTTAATGTTGATCAAATGATAGTGATACTATGTATAATGGTTGTAATATGAGTATGAGCTGTTATATACGATGATGTTGTGGGCAGAACTTTATTGGTTGCAATGCTCGATGATTGTGAGATATGTACGTTGTATGTTTTATGCTATGTTTGGGGGAAATTGGGATACCTATTGCCTTATTACTGTAGTGAAGTGTTTTTAAATTGAATTTGATGTCTTGGATCCTTGCTAGAAGCTGGCCTAATTTCTTGTTTGTTTTATATTCATGCTTTAATGATAATAGCACAATGGGACCGAGGAGAGAGCTACGTTCAGGATCAGATACTCCGGCTGATAAGCAAAGGAATCAGAAGAATGAGGTTCTACCTGGTGTGAATTTACCCCCTCCACCACCACCACCACATGGGGGTCAAGAGCAAGGGCAACACGGACAGGATGGTCCGATGTTGAGTGATTTGACGCCTTTGGTACAGGTGATGACTGGAGCATTCCAGGCTGCTATTGCTGGAGTGCAAGCAAAAGTACAAGCACCTGCGGGTGGGCAATTAGGTTTTCCGTTGGAACGCTTACGAAGTCTAGGAGGCGTTGAGTATCGTGGATTGTCTCCTGAAGCATCCGAGGTTTGGATGGCTAGTATGATCCGAATTTTGGATTAGATGGGATGTAATGATACACGCAAGTTGGGATGTGTTGTCTCGTTATTGCATGGTGATGCATATAGTTGGTGGACGACTGTGACCGTGGCCATGGAACCCAATAAGGTGGATTGAGAGTTCTTTTGGGTTGCCTTTAAAAAGAAGTATCTGGGAGTTAGATACTTGGATGATAAGAAGCATGAGTTCATGTCATTGGTGCAAGGAAACATGATAGTGGCTGGGTACGAGGTCCAGTTCGTACGTTTGAGCCAATATGCTCTGGAGTTGGTGCCAAGTGATAGGCATCGATGTGATCGTTTCCTTTATGGCTTGGTACAGGAAGTGAAGACTTTCATGCTTGCTTCTGATTATACTGATTTTGATGTGTTGGTGACGCGAGCCAAGGATATAAAGCAGAGCTTGGGTTTGACCTCTCACGTGGGTAGTTCTATCTCGAGTAAGAGAGATGCAGATTCTAGTCCTAGTGATGGACAAAACAAGAGAAACCATGATCCCCAAATATCGGCCTGAGGCGAGGCAAGGTGCGCTAGTTCAGGGTAACAAGGTGGGGTTTGAGCAGAATACTTGCTGGACATGTGGGTCGAGGGAGCATTTGAGGCGACATTGTCCTCGTGTGGCTCGAGAGGCGCAAGGTCCTATGGCTGGGGCTAATTCTTGTTGGAACTGTGGATCAGCTGATCATATGAGGCGTGTGTTGGAGTATGCCCAAAGACCAATCATATGATGATTGAATAGACATACTATTTTACTAGATTTATCAAGTAATGGCATTGCCGTTATTATCATTTGGTATGTTTCTGTGCATCAAACTAACCATTGGATAATAATGTCCATACAATAATACGATTATTGTTAAATAGAATCCTTAGTCGAATATATTACGGGTATGGACAGTGATAATATATAAAGACTAATATGTGATTGATTGATAACAAGTGTTGTTATGGACATAGAGATGTCAAAATCAACACATAAGTATTTGTTAGAGAACACCATACTGGATTGACCCGCTGTGAGCATGTTTCTTGGGTAATTATCTGACAGTCACAACATTGCTCATGATAAACATATGTATGATCCTCAGACTTGAGATCAACATGATTTCAACATAAAGATTTACGTATTTTAACATACTCAAACGTGTGTCGTAACTGACTACATTATAAAGACTGATGATTGGATATGTGATGACCTATGTAGTGAAATATGGTTGATCAAGAAAGGATTTGTCCCTCCTACATAATGAGAGAAATATCTTCGGCCACTTGATTGAGTGAGATTAGAAAATGCATGGCCATGCTCGAATATTATGATATGAGATATCATAGAGATTCGTTTATAATAATCTACTCAAGACATCAAGAAACACTAGATGGACAACGCAAGTGTGACTAACCCATGACTTGTGTTCATCTAAGATATAAAGGACAAAAGGATAAAATACATAAAGAAAGTTTATTCAGGAATTAGGAAAGTCAAACCATGACTTCATGCAACTTAGGTAGCAATGATGTATTGCTAGATGCCACTCATTGTTTGTAAAATTAGAACAGTTCTAATTTTGCTGCTAACGTTGCATGAACCTACAAGGGTCACACCCTTCGAATGAAACGAACAAAAATTGGAAACCATACTCCCTATTTTAGGGAGATTGCCGAAAATCCTCTATGGGATAGGGGAAATCGACAACTCCCTTAAATGAGAATAATATTGGATAAATATTGTATTTATCAAATATTATTTAGAGCATGAAAAATATTTAGAGACTTAAATATTATAGAATAAGATTCTAGAAATTTAAATATATATTTGGAATTTATATAATGTATATTTAATTCCAAGTTTATGTAGAATTAGATTCTACATAATTAAAATATATATTTAAATATATTTAAATCCAAGTAAAAATAGAATGAGATTCTATATAATAAAAATATATATATTTGGATTAAATATAATGTATATTTAAATCCATGTTTTATGTAGAATAAGATTCTATATAATTAAATATATATTTCATTTAATATTATTAAATATAATGTATATTTAATATAAACCAATTTCAAGTAGAATTAGATTCTATGAATTTTGGTTGAACTTGGATTTAAGGAATTCAACTAGAATTAAGTCTCTGAATACTATTTAAAGGGACAAGGGCTAGCAACCAAATCATCCCTCTTCATCCTCTTGAAGATTTCGACAACACCCCTAGGATTCCCCACTAGAATTCGACATATCCCAAAAAGCTCTATGAGAAGCTGTTCGATATTTTTCTGGTGTTCTACTTTCCCCTGGCAAAACCCTGAAGGTTCCCTTGCTCGATTGCAAGTCCCGATTGAACTCCTGGTCGATTCAGACTCCTTCAGGAATCCCTGGAGGGATTTCGACTTCTCCCTGGAAGGTGTTCAAACCTGTCGAAATTTATCCCTAAGTGTTAGGGAGGCGGAAACTTTTTTCATTTTGTTCGGGTGGACTCCGTAGAGGTCGTTGCGAACCTGTGACGATTCCGGTTTTACTTGACGTGGTTATTCCAACATATCATCAGTTTTCCAGTTTCTAGAGTTTTAAAAGGTAACTCTTCATCTTTTCACCTCGGATTCGTTCATGTACTTGGATCCTGTCTGGATTACGTCGGATTAATTTTTCTGCTGCGCCACGGGGCGTGCCGACGTAACCTAACAGTGGTATCAGAGCCACTTGTATCATACGAATTCGGACTTAAATTTTTGGGTGATGTTTATGTATGAGATGCATGCTGTTTGATTCGATTTAGATATTTATCATTTATTGTATCACACCTAATAAAGACTTATTTCGATTATCACTGAATGATTAAGAGTTAATCATAACTATGTTAGGTTGCTTCAATGTTAAATGTTAACATGTTGAGACTAATAGTTAGTCTAGAGAACAAGTAGTTGTTCGTAGTTTCATAGATTTATGAAATCTCTAAAAGGGCTTCTAATTTGATAAAAGTTATCAAACTATCTTTCACGGTGAATCCATAAGAGTTATGGTTAGACGTTATGAAAAATGCATGTCTAGGATTGGCATCATCAAAGACCTGGTACTTAAGTGTGCCTAGTGCACCACCTCTCTTTCATGTTGACCTACCTGGTGCATTTGTTCGTTAACGCAAATGGTTTATGAAACCTCGTGATCCTTCTTTGGCCCATTAACCGCAACATAGGGATAATCAGTTTAAAACTCCGTAAACATGTCGTTACTTTGTTCGCACGATGTTTGAAATGCATGTTAGATTGCACGGTGTTTATTTTACATGGTTATAGCCCATAGCCTTTATAGTTTTGGTTTTTATAAATACAGCCTGTGTGTCGTGCCTTTCTCTATCTTCTATTGTACTTTTCTTCTCATCTCACTCCCTCGCATGTAACGCGAGTTTTTGAAAATTGTAAATACTCATAGAGATAAAGCAAGGACCTAGGTAGCAGTGTGGTGGGCCTTCTTTGGTGGACCGGGCATTTCAGAAGCAGATTCTATCTTCAGTAGAATGGTCCTCCCATTGGCTTGGGACGGGTCGCCTTAGGTTAAGAAGGGCTATAATCATTGTATATTTATTTACCACTTATATTTACCTTGTATGTGACGCAATGGATGTTTTATAAGCATGATTAAACATAGTTCTATTGATAGGATCAATGTTAAAATGATGAGATATTTAAGTAAATCCCTCACTATAATTCTAAGTCTGTTTTAACCATCCAATATTTACCCTCGTTAAAGCTTCAATCGATATAATGCGAGCTTTGCCAAAGCAATGTCACATTTATCTATCTTAGTTAAACGCGAAGAATAAGCTAGTGATATTCGCCGGTTGAGATATTGGTATTGACTTAGCTGGGTTGTTCTAATAGGATTAGAAAACCTAGTGGTTAAAAGTTTTAGATAATCATAAGATGATTTAAACAACAAGAGTTGTTCGCCAAAAGATGAGGAATTACATGAGATGTAATTAGTAAGGTGTTACTTACCTAAATAACCATTTCCTAAAAGACTGGCCAAAGCTGATTTAGGAATGGTGAAATACGGATCCTCACTCACTAGAAAAACTATCAAAATGTTTTTCCGAAATTAAAACTAGAGGGTTTTTAATTTTGAAGAAAATAGTGGGAGTAAATTTATAGTAAAGACCTATCTATAAATTTTAAAATTTAGTAAAACTTATGTAGCATATTTTCTTTGTTGTAGAATTAATGGCAAATAATACTCTATCTCTGCGATCTATCCTTGAGAAGGATAAGCTCAATGGCATAAACTTCCTTGACTGGTTTCGCAATTTGAGAATTGTTCTCAAACAGGAAAAGAATGAATATGTCATTGAAGAACCTGTTCCTGATGAACCAGTTGCCACTGCTTCTAGAGCTGACAAAGGCAAGTTTAAGAAACACATGGACGACATGCTGAATGTCGGTTGTCTTATGCTTGCCTCCATGACCCCTGAGCTTCAGAAGCAACATGAGGACATGGTAGCTTATGATATGATTCAAAATCTCAAGGAGATTTATGAAGGGTAAGCTCGTCAAGAGAGGTACGAGACCTCTAAAGCTCTGTTTCAATGCAAGATGAGTGAGGGATCTCCCGTAGGAGCTCACATCATCAAAATGATGGGCTACATCCAAACGTTCGAGAAGCTCGGCTTTCCGCTGAAAGACGAATTAGCTACTGATGTCATCCTGCAATCATTGTTGGATAGTTTCAATCAGTTCGTCCTTAATTTCAATATGAATGAAATTAACAAGACGCTGCCACAGTTGCTCGGCATGTTGAGAACTGCTGAAATCAACCTGAAGAAGGTAGGACCTAAACCTGTTCTGATGGTCCGCAAGGGCAAGAAGAAAGGTAAATCGACAGAAAAGTCTAAAGGTGATGGTAAGACCAAAACCGATGGAAAGGAGGCATTGAAACCTAAGAAGGGAATCAAGAAGGATATAAAATGTTTCCATTGCGGCAAGACCGGAAATTGGAAGAGAAACTGCCCACACACCTACAAGAAGTCAAGAAAGCAAAAACGAGTGAGGTATCAACCTCAGAGGCTTCTAAAGAGAAGGCATCATAATAGACATGGACCTTAAATGGAAATAAAGCAAGAGTTGCTACATCATCCATTAGGACATGTGTTTTTGCTTAAATAGATTTGTTTTAGTTTTTAAGATTATTATTTTGTGCCTAAGTTTTAGTTATCTTGTAAGAACAAGATATTTTAATTTTGAGATTATTTAAATAAATGTTATTCTTTTAATCTCTTATGGCACAAGGAATCAATGATCTTTAAACTAATTAAATCAATAATATTTATAAGATAAATAAAACAAATGACTAATCTCAAACTCGTAAAAGTATTAAGGTAATTTGATGAGATCAAATTCAAGAATACTTAAAGTTTGATGAACTTTCAAAGAATATGGGATTTTCCCATAATTAAAACCCACAAGTGGAACGAAAAGTCTTTGAAAGAGAATCAAATATGTTAGACATGTTTTGATTCAGAACAAGTCATTTTCGACTTCTTTACACACTAGAAAAACAACTCTCATACTTAATCGTTTTTTAAACTTGGTTCGAAACGCCATATAAGATATGGACTAAGAATTGTTCTAGAATACCTTTGAAGTTTTAAGGTTACTTACATGTTAAAATGTTTACAAAGTTTGAACCTTAAAAACTCCATTTGTTGTTTATCATAACGAGAAAAAAGCGTTTGTTTCTCAAACGAGAGTTTATCTTGAAAGAGATTAATTCTCACATTTGGATTTTATTTCTTCAACTTTAACGAGAACAAAATATTTGTTGCTCAAACAATAGTTTATCTTGAAATAGAATACTTATCACTAAGGTATTTCATTTTTTAACGAGAACAAAATGTTTTTTGCTCAAACGAGAGTTTCTCTCGAAAGAGATTACCTCTCACAAAAGAAAAAAATGGAATTTGGAATTTGAAGAAATTTTAGACAACAAATTTATGAACCAAAGATTAAGAATGTTCCACAAATGATTAAGGAACATTGGAACAAAACACAACCATTGTGTTGATCCTTAAGAGAATACCATCTACTTGAGAAATATGGATTTCTCACTATCCGTACATGGAAACACTTTTCTTTTTGGATCAAGATAAAGACTAGGTCTTATCAGAAAGCAATGGTGAAGCCCAAAATTCGAGAAATGGCTAAGAGCCATGAGATATGAGATGGAATCCGTGTCTAAAACCAAGTATAGACTTTGGTTACCTAAAAGGGTAAAACCTAAGAGGTGTGGATGAGTTTTTCAAAAAGGAAAAACCGACATGGATGATAAAACATACAAAGGATGATTCGTCGCTAAAAGTTTTCGACAAACTTCATAGTATAGACTATGATAAAACATCTTCCTTGTAGCTGTGTTTAATCCATCTTAATCTCACTTGCAAGTAGTTACATACCATGATTATGGAATCAAATAAAGGAATGTCAAAACCGCTTTCCTAAGGGAAAACTTGAAACAGATGTGTACATGACACATCCAAAAGGTTTTGTCACTCCAGTAAACACTTGGAAGGTATGTAAGCTACAAAGGTCTATCCGTAGACTAAGGCAAGCTTCTCGAAGTTGGGATATTCGTTTCAGAAGATACAATCAAAAGGTTTGGTTTATCTAGAAACAAAGGGGAGTCTTGTTTTCAAAAGAGCTAGTGGGAGCATTGTTACTTTCCTAAGTATTGTATGTAGATGACATGCTCATCAAAAGGAACTAAAGATCGCAATCCGTTTTGCATTAATAAAAGATACTGCGAGTTAGCAACATGAGACAATATCTAACTCTACAACATAGGCTGAATGTATTACAGTCGACATAGCAACAAAGAAGGATGTTTGGATCTAAAGGGTTCACTTCTGAACTAAGGGTTGTTCCCAGCATATTAGATGCTACATAACTCTGTTATGATGGAACCTTTGCATAAACAAATAAAACCCAGATCTCATCAATAAATCCAATCATATTCTAAAGTGCTTACATCTTGGAGATGTGAAAGTATGCAACATACGCACAAAGTTGATAACTTTGTCAACTCCCTGACAAAGCTTTTGACACATCATAAGCATGTCAGTACACTAAGCCATATCGTATTAGATACGAGAATGATTGGTCTTAGTGCTAGTGGGAGATTGTTGGAGTATGCCCAAAGACCAATCATATGATGATTGAATAGACATACTATTTTACTAGATTTATCGAGTAATGGCATTGTCGTTATTATCATTTGGTATGTTTCTGTGCATCAAACTAACCATTGGATAATAATGTCCACACAATAATACAATTATTGTTAAATAGAATCCTTAGTCGAATATTATTACGGGTGTGGACAGTGATAATATATAAAGACTAATATGTGATTGATTGATAACAAGTGTTGTTATTGACATAGAGATGTCAAAATCAACACATAAGTATTTGTTAGAGAAAAACATACTGTATTGACCCGCTATGAGCATGTTTCTTGGGTAATTATGTGACAGTCACAACATTGCTCATGATAAACATATGTATGATCCTCAGACTTGAGATCAACATGATTTCAACATAAAGATTTACGTATTTTGACATAGTCAAACGTGTGTCGTAACTGACTACATTATAAAGACTAATGATTGGATACGTGATGACCTATGTAGTGAAATATGGTTGATCAAGAAAGGATTTGTCCCTCATACATAATGGGAGAAATATCTTCGGCCACTTGATTGAGTGAGATTAGAAAATGCATGGCCATGCTCGAATATTATGATATGAGATATCATAGAGATTCGTTTATAATAATCTACTCAAGACATCAAGAAACACTAGATGGACAACGCAAGTGTGACTAACCCATGACTTGTGTTCATCTAAGATATAAATGACAAAAGGATAAAATACATAAAGAAAGTTTATTCAGGAATTAGGAAAGTCAAACCACGACTTCATGCAACTTAGGTAGCAATGATGAATTGCTAGATGCCACTCATTGTTTGTAAAATTAGAACAGTTCTAATTTTGCTGCTAACATTGCATGAACCTACAAGGGTCACACCCTTCGAATGAAACGAACAAAAATTGGAAACCATACTCCCTATTTTAGGGAGATTGCCGAAAATCCTCTATGGGATAGGGGAAATCGGAAACTCCCTTAAATGGGAATAATATTGGATAAATATTGTATTTATCAAATATTATTTAGAGCATGAAAAATATTTAGAGACTTAAATATTATAGAATAAGATTCTAGAAATTTAAATATATATTTGGAATTTATATAATGTATATTTAATTCCAAGTTTATGTAGAATTAGATTCTACATAATTAAAATATACATTTAAATATATTTAAATCCAAGTAAAAATAGAATGAGATTCTATATAATAAAAATATATATATTTGGATTAAATATAATGTATATTTAAATCCATGTTTTATGTAGAATAAGATTCTACATAATTAAATATATATATATATTTCATTTAATATTATTAAATATAATGTATATTTAATATAAACCAATTTCAAGTAGAATTAGATTCTATGAATTTTGGTTGAACTTGGATTTAAGGAATTCAACTAGAATTCAGTCTCTGAATACTATTTAAAGGGACAAGGGCTAGCAACCAAATCATCCCTCTTCCTCCTCTTAAAGATTTCGACAACACCCCTAGGGATTCCCCACTAGAATTTGACATATCCCAGAAAGCTCTCTGAGAAACTGTTCGATATTTTTCTGGTGTTCTACTTTCCCCTGGCAAAACCCTGAAGGTTCCCTTACTCGATTGCAAGTCCCGGTTGAACTCCTGTTCGATTTCAGACTCCCTTAGGAATCCCTGGAGGGATTTCGACTTCTCCCTGGAAGGTGTTCAAACCTGTCGAAATTTATCCCTAAGTGTTAGGGAGGCGGAAACTTTGTTCATTTTGTTCGGGTGGACTCCGTAGAAGTCGTTGCGAACCTGTGACGATTCCGGTTTTACTTGACGTGGTTATTCCAACATATCGTCGGTTTTCCAGTTTCCAGAGTTTTAAAAGGTAACTCTTCATCTTTTCACCCCGGATTCGTTCATGTACATGGATCCTGGCTGGATTACGTCGGATTAATTTTTCCGCTGCGCCACAGGGCGTGCCTACGTAACCCAACAACGTGAGTGTCCTTTGCTAGCTGGGGGTGGTCAAGGGCGAGTACCATCTGTTGTACCATAGAGAGGCCGTGGGTGCGACCGGGGTAATTTCCAAAGGAGAAAGGATGGGCAGAGAGGTGTAGCTCATGTTGTTGTTGTTCAACCTGAGGGTGGTGGTCCTGCGAGAGTGTATGCACAGTGTGAGGGACGTAACGAGACCGACGTGATTTCATGTACCTTCACCTTGCAATCCTTTTCCTTGTTAGCTTTAATTGATTCTGGATCCATGCATTCATACATCTTGAGTGAGCATGCATTTTTTCTTGATATTCCTGTTGAGATGCTAGATGTAGGAATGCAAGTAACAAGCTCTTTTGGTGAAACTATTGTTACAAGAAAATTGTATAGGAGATGTCCTTTATCTGTTCAAGGCCATGTGTTCTCAGTTGATTTGATGGAATTGCCTTTCTATGGTTTTGATGTGATCCTTGGAATGGATTGGTTGTCTAAGCATAGAGCTGTAGTTGATTTTGATGTTAAGCGAGTTACCTTGAAACTTGTTGATGACTACGAAGTAGTGTTCGTAGGCGAGAATGTGAAATTCTTGTCCAATGCGATTTCGACTCTTGAAGCGAGTCGAGTGATGGAGTTGGGTTACGAAGCTTTCCTAGCTTATGTGATGAACCCTGGTAAAAAGGAGGTGCGAGTACAAGACATATGGACGGTATGTGAGTTTCCAGGTGTTTTTCCGTAAGAGTTGCCTGGTTTGCCACCAAACAGAGAAGTTGAGTTTGGCATTGAGTTGTATGAAAATACGACTCCAGTGTCTATTGCTCATTATCGTATGGCGCCTAAAGAGTTGAAGGGGTTGAAACGCAACTTCAAGAGTTGCTTGATCGAGGGTTCATAAGGCCAAGTGTTTCACCTTGGGGTGCACCAGTCTTGTTTGTAAAGAAGAAGGATGACACGATACGTATGTGTATAGATTATCGGCAACTGAACAAGTTGACGATTAAGAACAAGTACCATTTGCCAAGGATTGATTATTTGTTTGATCAGTTTCGAGGTGCTTTAGTGTTTTCAAAAATTAATTTGAGGTTCGGATATTATCAACTGAAGGTTAAGGATGTGGATGTACCTAAGACAACTTTTCGGATAAGGTATGGGCATTATGAGTGCTCAGTGATGTCGCTTGGATTGACGAACATACCGGCTGCATTCATAGATATGACGGATCGTGTGTTCCATGAGTTCTTAGATCAGTTTGTAGTAGTGTTTATCGATGATATTCTCGTGTACTCGCGTACCGAAGAGGATCATGAAAAGCATTTACGAATTGTGTTGCAAATGCTGTTGGAAAATTAGCTTTATGCTAAGCTGAGTAAGTGTGAGTTTTGGCTCAGGGAAGTTGTATTTCTTGGATATGTAATGTCGGCCGAGGGTATTCGGGTTGACCCACACAAGATTGAGGCAGTGATAAATTGGAAGACGCCTAAATCGGTAATGGAAGTGCGTACTTTCCTTGGTTTGGATGGGTATTATTGAAGGTTTGTGGAGGGTTTTTCTAAGATTGCTGCATTGTTGACTAAATTGTTACAAAAGAATGTTCGCTTTGAGTGGATGAATGTTAGGCAACAAGCTTTCGAGAAGTTGAAGGAAGCTTTGACGCAAGCCCCTGTCTTGATTCAACCAGAATCGAGTAAGAAGTTTGTGGTTTATAGTGATGCATCATATGTTGGTTTAGGTTTTGTGTTGATGCAAGGTGGGAATGTTGTAGCATATGCATCTAGACAATTAAAGGTGCATGAGCGCAACTACCCTACACATGATCTAGAACTTGCTGCGGTTGTGTTTGCTTTGAAGATTTGGAGGCATTACCTTTATAGTGAAAAGTGTGTGGTTTACACTGATCATAAAAGTTTGAAGTATCTCATCTCTCAGAGAGAGTTGAATCTTAGGCAACGAAGATGGTTGGAATTGATTAAGGATTATGATCTTACGATTGAGTACCATCCTTGAAAGGCCAATGTGGTGGCTGATGCTTTGAGTAGGAAGGCAGTTGTGGAGTTGAGAGCGATGTTTGCTCGGTTGAGTATATCGCGTGATGGTGGGTTGATAGCCGAGTTACAAGTGAAACCTTCATTGATTCAGTTAATTAAGGATAAACAATTGCTTGATGATTCCTTGGTGCCTCATGTTCAGGATATAGCTGATGGTAATGTAACGGATTTCTGTTTCAATGATGATGGTGTTTTATGCTTTAAAAGTCAGATAGTTGTGTCGGAGGATGTTGAGTTGAGGCGCACTATTTTGACCGAGGCCCATAACAGTCCTTTTTCTATGCACCCTAGTAGTACAAAGATATATCATGGTTTGAAAGATGAGTATTATTGGGTGGGGTTGAAAAATGACGTTGCTGATTTTGTGAGCAAGTTTATGGTTTGTCAGCGTGTGAAAGCTGAGCATCAATTTCCATCTGGTTTGTTGCAACCTTTGAGGATACCAGAATGGAAGCGGGAAAGGATTACGATGGATTTTGTGTCCGATTTGCCTTTGACACCATCAAATAAGAACTCCATTTAGGTGATTGCATATCGTCTTACGAAGTGTGCGCATTTCTTGGCTGTGCATACTACGTATACATTGGATAAGTTAGCAGAGTTGTATATTGCTGAGATTGTGTGTTTGCATGGTGTGCCTAAGTCTATAGTGTCGGATAGAGATCCTAGGTGTACAGTGAGATTTTGGGAGGATCTACACCAAGCGTTGGGCACGCGCTTGAACTTCAGCACCTCATATCATCCTCAGACGGATGGACAATCGGAGCGAGTTATCCAAGTGCTAGAGGATATGTTGAGATGTTGTGTGATAGATTACCAAGGTTCTTGGGAAAAGCAATTGCCCTTGGTGGAATTTGCCTATAATAATAGTTTCAAGGCAAGTATACAATTGGCTCCGTATGAAGCTTTGTATGGAAGAAAGTGTAGAACGCCTCTTTGTTGGGCGGAGGCGGGGCAAAAGTTGGTTTCCTTGCTGGATATGCTTAAGGGAACAACTGAGAAAGTGAAACTCATATGTGAGCGATTGAAGGATGCTTCAGATCGTCAAAAGTCTTACACATATTTAAAGCGTAAAGAGATTGAGTTTGCGGTTGGAGATCGCGTATTCTTGAAAGTATCACCTTGGGAGAAGGTGATGAGATTTGAACGTAAGGGTAAGCTTAGTCCAAGGTTTATTGGACTTTATGAGGTTGTGGAGAGAGTTAGTCCTGTTGCGTATCGTTTGAGGTTGGCTCCTGAGTTGGAGAAAATTCATGATATGTTTCATGTTTCAATGTTGCGAAGGTATAGATCGGATTCGTCTCATTTGATGCCTGTTGAGAAGATTGAGTTGAACCCTGATTTATCTTATAATGAGGAACCAGTGGGGATCCTTGATTCTAGTAGCAAAGTTCTTCGTGGTAAGACGATTGAACTTGTGAAGGTGTTGTGGCGACATCGAGGAGTTGAGGAGGCCACGTGGGAAAGCAAGGCGGACACGTTGAAGCAGTTTCCGCATCTTTTTCCATCAGGTAAAATTTTGAGGACGAAATTTCCTAAGTGGGGGAGAGTTGTAACGCCCTGGTTTTGAGCCTAGATGTTTTAGGCACTGGTTTGGGTTAGTCGAACCTAGAGTTAGACACTCGAGTCTTTAAGGACGGTTTAGGGAAATCATGGTTCAGGATAAGGTAAAAATATGGAAAAAAATTTCTAAAATCATCTAAAATGATATAGATGGGTTTGGTAAAATCAATTTTATATAAAATGGGTTTTGGAATGTGTACATTTTAGGCAGTGACCAAATTGTAAAGATTTAAAACTGTGGAAAAGTGTGATTTTTAAAAGAGAGACAAATTCTTAGAATCTTTAGGGAGCTTAATGGAAATTAAGCATTTTCTTTAATTGGCATGTGATTTTAATGTTTTAATTAAAAAGGGAGAGGGCGATTTTATTAAAACAAGGAAGTTAATTTGTTAAAACATTTTTGACATAACTTTTCTATTTCTCCTTTTCTCTTCAGCCAAACATTCTCTCTTTTCTCTCAATTTCCAGAATTCTTTTCATTCTTTTTCTCTTTTGATTCACAACACTTTTCCAAAGATTTTACTCAAAGATTTGCAAAGATTCCTTAAAGCTTCTTGAGTTGAAAACTTGCAAATTGAAAGAAGAGTAAGGATTGGAGGTAATTTCGTACTACTCCTTTAATCAAGGTTCTTTAATGAAATTCCAAAGCATTTAACTCTTGATTTATGTTTTTAATTAAGGTTTTAATGATTGATTTGGTAAAAATGCATAAATCTTGCTAAAAGATGAGATTAAATGTGATTTTCGTTTGGGCACTGTTTTGGTTGATTTAAGAATTATTTTAAGGTTGATTTGGATGTTAAATGATGTCAATAATGAGCTTTGATCATAATAATCCCAAAATCATTGAGATCTCTAATTGTCTAGGTTGTTAGTTTTGGGTTTTTGTCTTAAAAATGTGAAATCTGAGTTGCTGGAGGTATAAGGATGATATTATGATGTTTTTGGATGTTGATTTATGGTTAAAATGTGATGGAAGTGTTTGTTGGTGGCTGGGTTGAGTTTAATGATCAATCAAATGTGATTTCAGTTGTTTCAGATGGGTATTTTGGTGCCTTCGGGTAGAGCTGCGGCATTTTAGTGTTTGCCGGTGATTTTAATGCATTGAAAACAGGGAAGAATTCTTCGGAAGCTTTCGGTGAAGTTTTGGGGACTTCAGACGCTTGATTTTTATGTCGGCAATTGAGATTTCGTGTGTTGGTGAGTGGAAATGGGATTTCCAGCTTCGAAACACTTTTAAAGTGGTTTTGGGTACTTAGTGTAAGCTTTCGCTTTACTAAGTTCGGAAGTAAGTAAAGTGATTTTCTCCCTCGGATTGTGCTATTGTAAGCTTGTGGATGCACTTGTTTTTAAATGTGTTTACCTATTGTTTTAAAGCATGTTTTAAGCATATAATTTGTTGTTTATGATGCCATATTGCTGAAGGATGCACTAGGTAAGTGATCCTTGTAAGTATGTGTTATACTTGTTTTATGAGGCATGGTTTAATGCTTGGAATATGACTTATTGTGAATGCTTTGAAAAATAGTGTGGTTTGAATTTAAAGTGAATTATATTGGCAAGTGATATTGTATAAAGTGTTTTGCAAATGAAATTGGATATAATTAGCTGACTATAGGATTGAGTGCACTATAAACAAGTCGCCTTGGATGTTGAGGGGTTGTGATTGTACCGAAAACTCCATCCAAGTACCCTAACAATCGAGGAATGTTAAGGTGTTGCAACAGTGGAGGATAGCTCCCGTGTGCGAACCTTGTATGGTGTCTCGTCTCTCGTTAGTGGGCTATACATCTACCAATGCGTGGTGTTGAGGGGTTGTGATTGTACCGAATACTCCACCACGGGTGTCACAACGGTGGGGGGTAGCTTCCGTGTGTGAGACTTGTGGTGCTGGTAGAGTGTATGAAGTGTTTGGGACAACACTTGGTAATCCGTGTATCCGATATGCTTTTTGAGAAATGAGAATGTTGTTGATCGTTTGTGAGCCAATATAATTGATTAGTTGCTATGGAAATGTTTATGGATGCATAGTATGAAAATTGCATGTTTTACTTTAAAAGCTTTGCATATTGGTAGATATGCATGAAAGGCTTGATATATATGTTAGCAACGGATTTTGCTGTTGAAGTATTTGATACTTGTTGCATGGTGTATAACATGCTGATTTTACTGATGAATTTCACGTATTTCAAAGAGGGCATGATGATTTTCAAAAGTGTGAAAATGATTTTAAGCATTGATGGTGGTTTTGGTTTTTGAGCATTCCTCACTAAGCTATTTGCTTACGCTCTCCTCTGTCCATCAATGTAGATAACTAAGTGTTTGGAGGCAGCAACTTGCAAGGGGATCTAAGAAGACTTCACTTTGAAATTATGTTTCTGTTATGAACTAGAGTAATAAGGTCAATGGGGGATTTCAAGATTTGTTTGGGTGATGTGTATGAACACCCTTTGAGCATGTTTTCTATATGCTTTTATACTTGTAAAAGACCTTTAATTGGTGTTTGAAGTTTTGGTTTAAGTTTTGACTCTTGAGTGGCTTACTTGCTAGGATGCATGCCTTTAGATTTTCCTTGATGCAATTAGCTATGCTTGAATGCTAAAACGGCTGCATATGTTTGAGGAATAATATTTATGTATGATTTATGCATGTTAAAAACATGTTGGATTGGTTTAAGTTGGAATTTTGGGTGAAAAACCAGCAAAATATGTCATTACAGGCCCAGGTGTTTCGAAACACTCGAGCCTGTATCGAAACGGGGTGCCTGAAATTGCCTTGGTGTATCGAAACGAGTAAGGTCTGTTCCGGTACGATTTGCTACTAGAAACCATGGTTTCGAAACACTTCAAATGCTTTTCGATACGAGCCCGTGTTTCGAAACATGGCTTAGTGTTTCGAAACAAGTGACAATTATGTTAGTTAATGGAATGTTATGTGTTTTGGAACAGGGCCTTTGTGTTCCGAAACAGGTGGTGGTTAAGTTGGTGAATGGCATGTTCTGAAGTTCTTATTCTTTGCGTTTTAGTCCCTAAATGTTGTGGATGCAATTAAATGAGTTTGAATGATTATTTTGAGCTGAGTTTTGACAGAGATGCGTGCAATAAAACTAATTAGGTAAACCGAAATTGAGGAAAACTCTTGGAATTTTATAAGTTTAAATTTTGATCTCTAAAAGTTGTTTTGAGTTCAATTGATGTGTGGTTGGTGTCACGTGCGTTCCGCTGAAATTCTTTAACACTTAGGGTTGTAACGTACATCTAGACTATATAAAAAAGGGTCGTTTATTGAGGTAAACCTTCCCGATTTACTTTAATATTCCCCGTGTGACCCGTTCGGTTCGGTCTATCGGCTAGGCCGAGTCGAAGGGTTACAAAACAAGTATCGAATATAATCATGTCCTTATATGTCATTTTGTTTGTTTAAATAATCTAATAGCTATCAGCTATCAGTTAATTTTACCAAACACTTTTACACAATCAGCTAATACAATCTGCTAGTCAAACCAGCTAATGCAATAAGTTATTAGCTAATGTAATCCGCTATCAGCTATCCACTGATTGCCAAACAGGGCCATATTATATTTATTTTAAGAAATCTGGGAAAAATAGATGAGGTTTATCTTAAGAGACTCAGATTTATATCGTTTTATTTGTATAGTGTGTTATTGTTAAATAATTAGGAATATATATGAATATATATCACCTTATACACGACTGTTTAAAAGAACCTTTACCAGGTGAATCAAGTCTTCATTTGCTTTAATTGAATGGAGATTTTTTTTAAAAAAATATGATAAGATTAACCTCAAAATATTACTATATAATTTATAAAAAAGAATTATTAATTTTTAAATTTGTTTAGTTAATATGTGACATCAAATAATTAGATACTTAATAAATTGTATAAATAATAGATAGATTGTGTCGCACCTTATACGTGAAAGAACATTTTTTTTCTTTTGGTTATATGCATCTCATCTTAGTGTTCATGTTTAAGGTGTGAGGCTGTCCCTCCCAATAATATCGTTTTTAAAGTTTGAAGTCGCGTCTTCTCTTTAAGAGTATAATATGCCTTACCAATGTATTCATCACTTGTTGGCCGAAAGAATATATTTTAAATAGATATTATATTTATAAAAATTTGTTCAAGAAATAATCACGATAAGAGTGATAAAAGATTGACTTGCAAATCTAGCAATCTCGTGTTCGACTGAAAAGATAAAAGTATCATTAACATTTGAAAAAAGGAGTTCTATTTTTTTCTCAATTTTGTTGGTACCAAGTCAGTCAAAAGTTTCAATAAAGGGTTATATTTTGATACAAAAGTTGTGTAAAAAATTTATACAACCATTTCAAAAAATAATTCAATTTAAAGACAACCCTAGTGTGATCGCTAACGTAAACCCTACCCTGGTCATGTACAACGACTCTGGCGGACGGCTAGCCAGAGGCGGTGCTGATGTTGTCTACGTCCTAGGTTCTAGAGAGGCGTGGTCCGCCGGTTTCCGCTGAAGATGTGCGCGGACCAAAGAAAAGTAAGAGCGCCAAGAATATGATTTATGGGAATGAGGGTATGGAATCAGTGGAAGTTGTTTAATTGGAAGATAATGCTGGAGATGATGCGAGGCGTGGAGTGGATGACGCCTTGTCGAGGCATGGTGTTGTAAGCGATTCACAGGATGAAATAAGGGAGTCACACGCTAGTAAGCTTGCTAGAAGCAAGCCAAGTCGGTTTGGGTCGGGACTAGAGTTGGACCCGGACGGTGATGATGTTGAGGTCCTCCAAGAGGATGTTGTGGTCGATCGGGAAGGATCGTATCCAAAGATTAAATTTTTGGAGAGGGTACATGAGCATATTGATAGAAACATGGAAAATACGATCATCGTTCCTCTCCTTGGTCGGAATATAGGGTTCTGTATGCTTCTTTCTAGAATTCATACGTTATGGAAGCTTGTTGGAGATCTCTAGTTGATAGATATGGACAATAACTATTTTCTGGTTCGTTTTGCAAATGTCCGCGACTATACGACTGCTCTGACTGAGGGGCCCTGGACTATTTACGGAAGCTATCTTACGGTGCAACCCTGGAGTCGCTCGTTCTCTACGGTAGAAAAACACCCTACTAGAGTGGTTGTTTGGGTTCGGTTACCTGGATTGCCATATCGATACTATTCAAAGAAGTTGTTTCGAGAGATCGCACAAGTAATAGGTAATGTTGTCCGGGTTGACTATAACACTAAGGCTGGTGAACGTGGTAAATTTGCTCGTATGACAATTATTGTGGATTTTAATAAGTTGATCCTTCCTTGCATCGACATTGATGGATTTGTTCAAAAAATGGAATATGAGGGCTTACACCAGGTGTGTTTTGCATGTGGGATATATGGTCACTCACAAGAGACATGTACTGCACATAGGAACAAGATGGATGAGGGTCATCATGAACCTGCTAAAGATATTGCTACTATTTTAAGTCCGACGTTAGATTCTAAAGGAACTAACCTTTATGGAACATGGATGACGATTGATAGTAGACGTAAACGTCAATCTCATAATGCAAAAACTGGACCGAGGCGGAGTAACACGGTGAGTGGTATCCATGGGTCGCGCTATGCGGTCCTCGATGATCATGGTTCGATGGAGGAAGATGCGGCCCCTGGGGACATGGATAATGTGGTTGATGCAATGGCTACTGCGGGAAGTAGTGAGCAGGATCGCACAATAGGTTGTATGTGTGTCTTGCACGACGCAGGTTTGTCATTCCAGCACAATGCAGCTTTCTTATAATCTAATCCGGCTAGGAAAACTAAGAGCAGTAAAAAGTTGACAAAGGGTTTTGGGGGGAGTCCTGATATTATCAGTGTAGGCAGTTCGGCTACCCCGCAAGTTAAGCTTAGTAAGCAGGGAAATCATCGAGCAATGACGATTTTGGAACTGGGGTTCTGAGAGTGTAAGCAGGACGGTAATAAAAGAATTAAGGTGAGCGGGGGTGCTAGTAAAGGGTTGCGTGAGGTGAATTGACATGGAGTTAAAATCGCGAAGCCTAGTGATAGTCGAATCGTCACTTGTCCTGTAGCATCGAAATGGGTGCAGCACATGGCGAGTACGTTAACTCAGCTCGAAAACTTAGTGGTTCCGAATGGTGGTGAGGCGGGGTTGGTAATAGAAACTGGTGCTTCTGTTATTTCATATCAATAGCCCTATGCGGATACGTTTGAGGTTCATGGGGGTTCAATTTCTGAGTCTGCCCAGTAATGTTTTATGTTGTAATGTTTTTTCATTTTCTTTATCATGATGATGCGTTTAATGTTTTATAATTGTCATGGTGTCACTAGTTTTCCGTTCAGGCGTTATTTCAAGAAGTTTGTTTGTGATAATAGGCCTCAGGTGGTTGCGTTGTTTGAGCTGCGGATCAGTTCTTGGCGGGTAGAATGAGTCATTTCGCGTCTGGGCTTTCCACATTCTTTTCGGGTGGAGGCACATGGTTTTAGTGGGGGTGTTTGGCTTTTATGGGAAGACGCGGTGGAGGTGGAACTTTTACAAGTGGCTAATTAGTTCGTGCATGGTAAATGTTGGGGTAGTGATAATGACGATTGGCTCTTTTTCACATCTGTGTATGCTAGTCCACAAACAATGGTACGTAAACGTTTATGGAAACAATTATTGGATTTGAATCCGTGCGATAATGCCCCATGGGTCCTTGAGGGGATTTTAACGTCATTTTGAACCTGGATAAGCGGTATAGGGATCAGATAGCGTCGCGGGAGGTAGTAAATTATTTGCAGATTTCCTATTTGATTCTGGATTGGTTGATTTGGGGTTTCAGTGTCCTCCTTTTACATGGTCTCGTGGCACTTTATATCAATGACTTGATCGTTGCATGGTCAATAATAAATGGGTTTCTATTTTCCTGAGTTTGATGATCTTACACCTGGATAAGTTGGGTTCGGATCACCGGCCGTTGTTGCTCGGTGTTGATGGGGTTAAGAATGAGTGTCTCAATCGACCTTTTCGTTTTATTGGAGCATGGCAGGATCACCCTGACTTTCGGGACTTCCTCCGCTCAGTTTGGACTAGTGGGGGTGATTTTGACTCAAATGTGGACAAATTTCTGACTGAGGTGAAGACTTGGAATATGGAAGTGTTCGATATTATCAGTCAGCGTAAACACAAATTGTTGGCATGGTTGAGAGGGATTGATAGAGCTTTGTAGCACCACCATTCTGATTCTCTCGTCCATTTACTAAGGAGTTACGCTTGGAGTTAGAAGTGGTCTTGGACCAAGAGGTGAGTCTTTGGAAACAGAAGGCTTGTTCGAATTGGGTGAAATTTGGGGATCATAATACTAAGTATTTTCATGCGTCTACCCTTGCTCGGTGGAGGTCTAATCACATTTCAGATTTGAAGGTGCAATACCCGTATTTTGTCCGGGGATAGTCCTATATTAATAGTTCGATATAAATAAAACCAAAATATATAATAAATAGATATAAAATAAATGTCCATGTACATACTTAGAACCCATTTACATCACAAAAATCTCAAAAGCCCAATAAGAGCCCGAATTCCTAATATACAAGCTATTAATACACAAACAAACACAAAAAGGTCTTAAATATGGTTTCCCGCCCAGGTCTGGCTCCCAAGGGACACGTGGCGCTCCTCTATTGGTCCAGAAGCCTTCAAGCGAATTAAGCCCCTAGCCGATGTCATCAACTGCGTCACATATAAAAGGAAAGAAAGAGAAAATGTCAGGATAATAATGACTCATAATTACCATATTAAAAAATAATAAAGAGGAGAGAGGAGAATACCTCGAAATACGAGGCAACCAGAAATTGAAAGGGTTGCCAGTATCGATCGTCGCCGCGAGTCATCGCGAACCGCCGCCGGAATATTACTGGAGCAACTGAGGAGTTCACCGAAATATCAACACAAGCTACGAGGAACGCTCGAAACTGCTGCGACCACCGTAACCGAGGTAAGACCTTTTGTATTTCTTCATTTTTCTGCAAACAAACAAAAATCTTAGATCGAATCAAAAGTAATATAAAAAATAGTAAATAAAAATAAGTTCTGGTTGGTGTCCGTCTTGAATCGGTGGCAGGAGAGTGTCGATAACGTCGGAGTAGAGGAGAGAGCCTCGGTTTTGGGTAGCCTAGACCTAGATCGGGAGAACTTGGGCAGATTCTTTCGAATACGGGTAGATTTAGGATGATTTGGGGAAATATGGGTTAGATCCAGTTGGATCGGGGTAGATTTAGGATTTAGGATTGAATTTGAGGAGATTTTTTGGCAGTTTTAGGTTTCTGGCACGGTGGCTGGAAACTGCAGAGCGACGACCGGTGAAGGATGACGGTGGTCGGAAGGTGCGAGTGGTGGTCGGATAACGTGTTTAGTGGCCGATGAGAGTCGGTTTCAGATCAAACGAGAAAAAAAATGAAGAACAATGATGGTTTTGTGGAAGAACTAAGGTGTTTAATCCATTTTTGGGGTTTTCTTCTAGAAATATGTTGTTTAAATTGAGAGAGTTTAGTAAGAGAGGTTAACACGAATTTGAGAGGAGATAGAGTTTTTGGACAAATGGCCGAGTTGGCTCAGTTTTGAGTTATTTATAACTGAGCAAACACGTCGTCGTATTGAGAAATGATGCGGGTTGGGTCCGCACAGGTGGAGACCGGGTCGGGTTGGATACGCAAAATTTAAAGGATTTTGGGCAAATTAGGGCTTTGGTCCTTGGAGCTTTGATTTGTATTCCAATTTGGTCCCATCCCTTTCTAATTTGGCACCATAGCTTGTAATTCAATTTAATTTAATCCATGTTTCAGTTTTAATTATCTAATTTAAATGCAATTAATTGATATGCATGTTTGTATATTTTAGATAGCATATAGTATATTTGTTTAGGAGATTTTAATCATTTAGAATATTAAAAATAGAGCCTTTTAGAATTAAGTTCTTTAATTAAATTTAATTAATTCGATAGGAGAGGACATTGTAGTAAATAAATGAGTATTAAATAAAAGCTTAAAAGTCCTAAGTTGATTAGTATCACATTGCAATGTGATGTTAATCAAGGGGGTATTTAGGAAAGAGATTCAATGTTTCATTTGAACATAGAAAATGGAAATCACATGTAGCTAGTGTCACGGCCCAAAATTCTTGGTCCGAGACAGTGGCACGAGCAACCGATGAGAAGGTTCCATTTGGGACATCGGGCTTTCCAAGACAACCAGACTTGGCCCAACATTTGGGGAATGCTAGAGAGCCCATCCACATTGATTCAGTAAACATGGTGTAAAGTGTCCATTAGTTCTATATTTCATGCACATTCCATCTTATATTATTGTTGTTTTTAAGTACATTTTAGGCATAATTAGGGTCATGCATTGCACTTTACATTATTCTTTACTTTGCCATGCTTTTTGTTGATTATCTCTTATTTGGTAAGGAAAAGGTACTATTTTAGTTTAGTTTTAGTTTCAGGCACTAGATATTGGTAGAAGGAGAGAGGAGCTGAAGACATGATGCTGGGGCAGCAGATCAGAGAGCTGTACTGATGCAGTTCCAGACAGAGACAGTAGCAGCCGTGTAGCTGCCACTGCCATACCTGCCGCCCAGGGCGGCAAAGTGAGCCCGCCGCCTAGTGCAGTAGAGTGAGGAGTTGATAAATTAGAGTGCGATCGACAGAGCAGAAAATCCTGATTCTAACAATGTTGTCCACTCAATTTTCTGACGCTTGGAGCAGCAGACAGAGCCTCCAAAGGAGAAGAATGGGCTTACTTGCAGAGCAAGGCAACGGGAAAATAAGTCCAAATTCAACTTAAAGAAGTCAGAATTTAAAGTTGCATTTAATGCAAAAGCTCTTTGAAGACTTCTACTCCAAGGAGGACTTAACCTAGACTATGGCCTATATATACTTCACATATTTTTGTATTTTAGGAGAGATAAGTAAGGTTTTCCTTAGGAATAATTTAGGTTTTCTTGCCGCCACCATATTCTAAAATTCTTCTTGGGTTTGGGTCATGTTGTAATTAGTTGTGAGAACGGTTGTTTAGAATTTCAAGTTTGTTTTTGAAAATAAAATTACAAGGTTTACTTATTCCATGTTCTTTATAGTTTTCAATTAAGGCGAAAGATTAGTTGAATTCTATCCATTTGTTTGGAATCGAGAGAGTCGAACTCACGAAAGGAGTAAGTACGATTTCATCTATAGACAGTGAAATCAATTCGGCCTAGACATATGTTTAGGGTTTAAGGTGGCTAAAAGAGGACGAATCAACATTGTTGTCTTTGCACGATTCACGCCGCGACTGGTATTATCTGCAGTTGGCATCAACAACATTCTGACTTAGACATAAGCGAAGTCACTTTCGAAGCGTTCTACCGAGCCTTGTAGTTCTGCCGAGTTTACCGCCGAGACATAGTTCCATTCCCCTGCCGAGGCAGCAAAAGGGTCTCAGCAGTCTACCTGCCATCATCCGCTGAGGCAGTAGAGTCTGGCAACACAAAATAGCTTATCATCTTCAACACAGTTTCACACTAAGCAACAACATAACCCTGCCCTCTCTTCAATTACTTGTATTATTATTTTACTTTCTTCTTCAACATCCAATTTACTTGTGCATTTACTTTTCTTGTGCAAGACTTACAACTCGAATCAAGCTGTCCAATCCCTGTGGGAGACGATATCTTTTATACTATAACTTGATAGGAGTGTGCACTTGCGCTCATAAATAGAGAACACCAAAACGCTCTACAAGTTTTTGGCACCGGTGCCGAGGATTGGTAACAGCGAAATTCGTTTTAATTTTTCTGCACTCTTAATTCTATTTGCATTTAATTTCAGCTGAAAAAAACTATGTGGGAAAGTGCTTATTCATGTGCCCCACGAATTAAGGGAAATAATATTTGGGAGAGTTCTTGCGAATTTTGTGAAGGCAATCATGCGTTCGAAAGTTGCCCCAATCTTTTTGCAGCAGACATGTCGAGAAAAACCGCTTGAGAGTGGATGTCTGAATATGAACAGCAGATGCTGCCACAACAGCAATAGGGACAGCTGATGCCGATGCCGCAGCAGCAAGATTTTTCATGGTATGATTAAAAATCTCAATTTTTTTTACCATAACAGTTTTGCTGCAAAAAGCGACATGCCCTAGGAATATAGCTATCCGCAAGAACAACCAAAATATTTGGAGGACACACTTTGAACCTTCCTTGCGCTCACGGATAAAGTGACAATTGCTATAGACGCCAGCATCGCTAAGATGGATGCACGACTGAACAATTCAGTCATCATCAATGCCATAGATGAACCAGAACAATTAAGTTTAAAGGATATTAATGTCCCAGGACAAGAGGACGAAGAACAATGTGAGGAAAGATCTTTGATGTGTGAGAAGCAATTAGAAACTCCAAGCCAAGAGGATGCAGAACACTTCCCGGGCAGCAAGATTGACAGTTGTTCCGGCAGCTACCTAGAACCCTGTCCTAAGGATGAACTGATAGCACATGGGCAAAGTTATGCCTCAGCAGAGAGGACTGCCACGACAGAAGCTTCCATAATGACGCCCGCCTCGGCAGACACCTTGGCAGCTATGGATTATATATATCTAGAGGAGCCGATAAAGGCAATTTACAACCGTCAAAATCTCTACTGATGGATATTTTCGAGGAGCCTAAAGAGTTTTCCCTTGACCGGCACATCACTATTACAGAAGATTACCACAACAACTAGTTGCCGCAACAGCTACCTCGGCAGCAAAAGAAACTTTTCCCTATGACGAACTTCGACAAAGAAGAGGTAAGTACATGGTTAGGGAGTAATATAATTTTTCATAATCACATGTTCATGCCTTCAGGAATAGGAACAAGGAGGAAGATTCACATGGACTACAAGGGAACGAGGAAGAAGGACTCCTCCACCATGAGAATAGTCACTCGATGGAGGGTGCAGGTAGACTATAAGAAGTATCGGAAACGACCCTCTTAAGCTCCAACCGATAAGGAAGTAGTTACTTTAGGAGATGCATACCAATGCACTCCTAGAGTAACAAGATTTTTAAGTTTTTATTTTTCCACATATTTATAGCTTTATTTAGGAGTATATTTTAATTACTAAGGCCTAGATTTTATTTTCAGTTGCATTATTCCCTTCTCACAACTGTTTATCTAGATTCAAACCCAAGGGAACCGAGCCACAACCCGCAATTGGCAGCATAGCAGATAACTCTTCCAAGTCTTCTCCACTATCTAACAGCAACTAAGCCAAAGTTTTATTTCCCTTATTTATGTTTATTTTTCAGTTTTAATGTTCTTTGTATTTTGTACATTGAGGGCTGTAGAGGGTTTGGGTGTTCTCTATTTATGAGCGCAAGTGCGCACTCTCGTCAAGTTATAGTATAAAAGATATTGTCTCCCACAGGGAATGGAACAAATTTTATGAATGGTTTCCTGCACAAAAATTTAGTAAATGCGCAATCAAATCTCACAATGTAGAAATATAAAAACACAAGTAAAATAAAGATAGTGATGAGAGGGATGATAGGGAGAGATTTGGTCGATAGGTTGGGTAAGGCAATTGCAGCTCAGTAGCGTGTAGACTGCGTTGTAAAGCCTAAGAATGTTTTGCGCTGCCAAGATTTGCTGCCTCAGCGGGTATGGCGGGCGGCATCTACGACCCTATCACGCAGCCGCAACGGGTCACTGCCCCTGCAACTTTCGTTGTCTCGGCGTGTGGAACGGAAATAAGTCTGGCGGCAAGTCTGGCAGATATTCCAAGTTCGGCGGGATAGTCGACAGTGATCCTCCCTATTTCTAGGCAAGGATGCTCGAATGCTTGCGTGATGTAGGCAATACCTAGCAATCTCAACGTGAATCTAACACAAACAAGTCAATTCGATTGGTCATCCCTTTTAGCAGCTGAAACTTGTGAGCTTTTGGAACAAAGTTAGTCTTGCCTCGACAAGTCAATTCGGTTAGAACTAATTGAAAGAATGAAGTGCATAAATTAAGCAAAATTGGAATTTTATTGAAAACATACTTAAACTATTACAACTGTTTCTCATAACTACTTTACATACAAGGACCTAAACCCTAGGAGAGTTGGGCCGCGACCCCCAACAACTGCCATCTATCTAGCTACGTCTCCGATATACAGCTATTCATGTGTGCATCCCCTCATGCCCCTATACCCTCACATACTTTGCGTATATATATGGCTCATGGCCTAAGTTTTAGTCTTCCTTGAAATAGGAGTTCTTAATGTATTTTTACATTAAACTCAGACTCCTTTTTGACTTGAATGTGGACTCTTTGCACGTTGCCTTCTCCCGCAAGTAAGGATAAGTATTCCTACTTATAAATCTTGGATCAAATCTACCGGCCGCTACAAGCTTCAGAAAATTACAAGACTGGACTCATTGGGCTCAGGGAATTGCCCTTTTTCAATCGCAACCCATATTGGCTAAGTCGATGTGGCTCCTGCCTGGGTGACACTTGGCAGCACTATTGCTTCGCCAGCGTCCTAGGCGGCATCTGGAACTGCTTCAGTACAATTCCTTTTGTTTCCAGCTTTCCTATCCTCTCATGTCCTCTCCTCTTCTCCACAGCTACAACACCTGAAAATAAAAACTAAACTAAAACAATATCTTTTCTTAACCAAACATAAAATATTCAATAAAAGCATGGTGAAAGAGAAGATATTGTTATTATGCATGCAATGCACCTAAATATGCCTAAATGAGCTTAAGAATAACAATAATAAGGGCAGGAATGTGTACAAAATATAGAACTCATGGACACTCTACACACCCCCAAACTCGAACTATTACTTGTCCTCAAGCAATGTAACCTAGCTAGTAAATCTGCCCCTTGTACAAAATTAATAGAAACTTTAGCCTTTAACTTGATTTCTTACCTCAAGGTCGTGGCACCTATTTTATGTTAGTGATTAGGAATGACATGAAGTAACTTAGATTTAAATTTTCTTAGTGCCAGTGCAGTGTATGTAGGTCTGTTTTCATGCTAAACATGCTAAGATAACTAAGTTAACAAAGAATGCCTAAAATAATTAAATTACTAAAAAGGATACGAGTTGCTGCCTTGGCAGCACAATTGGGCACTTTTCGTCTTCTTTTTCTGATCATGGCTTTAAGGGCTTCTGCTCATCACAACTATTCTCTGGGTCTGAAGCTAAGATAGGTGCACTCTACGAAACTCTGAACCCTTTGAATAGTCATTCTGTGAAGGCTTTCATTCACTCTTGCTAATTTGTCCGTCACTTGGTTTAGATATGTGGACTTTGATAGAAGTGGAGTGTCCTTGCTCATGATCCTTCCTAGAGCCTGTTTCGGGCACCTCTAGGGTAATTAAACATCCTGCCTAGAGCCTGTTTCGGGCACCTCTAGGGTTTTCTTCATTTTTGTGATGATGCCATGTGCTGTCACGGCGGCAAACCTGTATCCAATCAAGGAATTTTTATTAAGTAAGGCATGCAGTGTTAAACTTAGAACTCAAGCAAAAATTCAACATTTAACAGACATGGTAGGAATAATTGGCAAAAAGAAAAAATTTCTAAGTATTTTTCATGCTTCTTCCCATAGTTAGGTTAATTTTTAAGTATGGTGCGAATATAAGTAGTCGGCTAACTATCACAGACACAAATTTTAAGCTAAAAATTCTACTTCATTAAGTGTTGAGGGCAGAATTTACATATGCTCATATATGCTACTAAATGAACCTAAAAATAAAAAGAGCTACCCCCAAACTCAAGGTTGGCATTGTCCTCAATGCCTTACAAAATAAAAAGATAAAAATAGAAAATAAAAACATAAAAAGAAAATAAAAACATAAAAAATTAAAAGAAAAATAAAAACAGAAAAAAAGAAAAATAAAAAGGGTGCTATAGACTAGGGGATTTCCCCTATGTTGCTGCTGTGTCGGAGGACGATTCTGAGGAGGCGAGCAGGACTAGGCAGTGTGTGGCAGAAGGTCTGGCGATAGGGCTCTTCTTCGTGCCACACATCGGTTGGATTTGGATGGGTGTAGGTCGTTTTGCTGGTGCTTCTAGCTCAGGTTCAGACCCACCACCTTGATGCTCGGTTGCTGCGGCTGGCCACTTTCTCTTCCTTGCTGCCTCGGCCGGTTCATCATCGAAGGAGTCAATTATCTCCATATCTGAGTCCTCGGTGTCTTTGGAAGCTACCTCTTTTGCTGCTGGGGAGGCGGCGGTGGTCTCCTCTTCTTTCTTTGACTCGGATGAGGAGGTGAGGTCGTACGGCTGGATGGGAGTAGGTGAGGTCCTTCTATTGGGGCGGATGTGCGGCCCCTCACTGTCGGTGGCGGCTGGAGTAGCAGCTGGTTTGGGTGTGATCTGGATCGGTTTGGATGATGCTAACTCTGATGGGAATGCGAGCAACTGTGGGCCACCGTCATGGTATTTATCAAGCAAGTAGGCCACAAAGGCCTCTTGTACCTCCGCAATATATTTGCTGAAGATCACTTGTTTGTGCTCGATCCATTGCTAGCTTTCAACAAGGCTGCGCAGCAGTGGGATCACGATGGAGGGAAGGGCAGCTTTAGTACTGCCCGCTACGGCTGGGGTGGCGGCAGTTTGAGACGGCGGCTAAGCAGTTGAAGTTTTTTCCGGTTCTAGATCCTGCATCATTTGTTGGTGCGCCCTTCTTGTCCATCCTTCCTTGGCAGGAAGTATTGTGTCCTTGGGGTGCGTCGACACGCGGAAATTGGCGTACAGGCCCGTGATGAGTGCAGGGAAGACGAGAGGTCCCTTGGCGTTTGGCTTATCTGCGTGGGCATAGATCTCCTCTAGGATTACTTCGCCAACATTGATTGGCCGTCCCTTCATAATGCTGTAGGTTAGGGCCAGCCGCGGCTTGTTGACTGTTGATCTGTGCGTGGTGGGCATCAAGCGGCGTTGGACGAAGTTGCTCCAAAGGACTACCTCCGGCAGCAGATCGCTACGGTTGACTGAGCCATTATTCTTGCCTGTTAGCTACTTGGTGTTGGGCTTGCAGACTTCTTTCTTGATTTTTTCATAGTCAGCCGCCGTGAGGTAGGACTTCCATTCTTCGTGCGGATTGTCGCGGATCTCTATGCTATATAAGCTGCTGATGGTATCCGCTGTGAACTTAACACCTTCTCCGCGGACATATACGAAAGGATTTCCCGGTGTAGGTTTGTGGGCGTAGAACTTTTTGCACCTAGTTGCTTTTTATCCCTTCTGGCTGTCGTGCGAACAGGTCCCAGCCCAAAGTATGAATCCTCTCGAATATGGTTGGTTCGAGGCCAAAATCCCCATCTCGCCTAGTGTATTGGAACCCTATTTCTTCCTAAAGTTGCCGCTTCGCGAAGTACTTCCGGTAAATTGCCTCTATATCCTTGTTCAAGAATTTCATGAAGACTGGTTTGGAGGCGGAGGCGGGTTGTTGCGATGTGGCCATAGCTGTGAGATGGTTGTATTTTCCTAAAGAACGAAAAAGAAAGTGAAACTAGTAAAATCTTGAAAGCAAAGATGTCAGAAAGAATTGAGAGTAAAAGAGAGAGCAAAGTGAAGAACGTGGAGAGAATAGTTGGCCTTATATAGCCGCTTCTCTCTACTGCCTTGGCGGGCACGCTGCCAACAGGCAGCAATGATTGCGACATGAATAACGAGATTCTAGCCGTTACGCAGATAGCCATTCCGCTTGCTGCTGCAAATGTAGCCGTTATGAAGCTGCTAGTCGTTATGCTCATCTGCCTTGGGCTGCCTTGGCCGCTGGTTGGGCTTCTCCTTTATTCTTTCATCCTTCTTGGTCTTGCCTTCATTCCTAACCTGAAATAAATTAAAAGAAAAAATTAAATAAGAATTAACTGAGAATTAAATCTAATCCTAATGCAATAAAAATAAAATAAAAAATAAAAATTAGGTTATGTTGGGTAGCACTTTTCCCAAACATAACCATTTCCTAAGGGCTTTGCGTTTGGCTTTTCGTCAGGGCATGTCCTTCCCCTCCCCAGGTGGGTGTTTGCTGTCATCTTTGCCGACCTGTTGGGACATAAACCAAAGAAGCAAAGAGGCATATTTTTTTAGTAAAATAAAATAAATAGAAATTTAATGTGTAAAAACTAAAGTAGAAGTGCAGAAATTCAAACGCAGTTGCTATAGCCAATCCCCGGCAACGACGCCAAAAACGTGTAGAGGGTTTATGTGTTCTCTATTTATGAGCGCAAGTGCACACTCTCGTCAAGTTATAGTATAAAAGATATCATCTCCCATAGGGATTGGAGCAGCTTCTATGAATGGTTTCCTGCACAAAAAATTAATAAATGCGCAATCAAATCTCACAACGTGGAAATATAAAAACACAAGTAAAATAAAGATAGTGATGAGAGGGATGATAGGGTGTCCATGATTCCTAGGGTTTAGGCGTGTGTATGTAAAGTAATTTGGGAAACAGTTGTATAGTTTTGAGCTGTTTTCAATAAAGTTCTGAGTTTGCTTAATCCAGACTTCTTGTTCGATCAACTAGTCCACACCAGACAGTTGAAGAGAAAATCTATTTGTCGGGCATGAAAGTGCAAGGCTCACGAAAGGGTTAAGCACGATCACAACTCACAAAGGCGTGACTAACTTGATTCCACACTAGTCCTTAAGTTTCAGCGGCTAAAAGGGATTATCAATCAAGTTGTCTAATTTGGTTCCACACTAGTCCTCAACTTAAGCAATCTCGAGCATCCTAACCTAGAAATAGGAGGGATCACAGTCGACTATCATGCCGAACTTGGAATGATTGCCAGACTAGTCGCCGAGACTTCTCTCTGTTCCACCTGCCGAGGCAGTACACACCCCTGTCATGGCAGTGATCTGCTGCGATCGTGTGACAAGGTCGTAGTTTGCCGCCCACCTTACCCACCACGGCAGCATCTCATGGCATCGCAAAACATACTCAAGACTTTGCAATGCAGTCCACAAGCTACCGAGCTGCACTTGTCTTACCTAGCTTATCGCCCATTCTCCCGTATCATTCCTCTTATCACTATCTTTATCTTTACTTGTGTTTTTATATTTCCACATCTTGAGATTTAATGGCGCATATATTAAATCTTTGTGCAGGAAACCATTTATAGGAGCTGCTCTAATCCATGTGGAGACGATATCTTTTATACTATAACTTGAAAAGAGTGTGCACTTGCGCTCACAAAAGGAGAACTCCTAAACGCTCTACAAGTTTTTGGCGTCGTTGCCGGGGATTGGCAACAACAACTATGTTTGAATCTCTGCACTTCTATTTAGTTTTTGCACATTAAATCTCTTTTTATTTATTTTGCTTAAAAAAAACCTCGTTGTTTTCTTGGTGTATGTCTCGCCAGGGCAGCAAGGTTGGCAGCAACATCCACCCGAGGAGGGGAAGGACATGCCCAAACGAATAGCCAAACACAAAGACCCTCAGGAAGTGGTTATGCTTGGGAAAAGCGCAGCCCAACATAACCCAATTATTATTTTACTTTTATTTTTAATTTTTAATTTACTTTTATTTCTTAAGAATAGATTTAATTTTTATTTAATTTTCATATTTATTTTATTTCAGGTTAGGAAGGAAGAAAGGACCAGGAAAGATGAAAGAATAAAGGAGAGGCCCAACTAGCGGCCAAGGCAGCCCAAGACAGAGGAGCATGACGGCTAGTGGCTTCATAACGATTAGCCGCAACGACTATAATTGCCCCAGCGAGCGGAACAGATATCTGCGTAACGGCTAGAATCCCATTATTCGCGCCGCAATAATTACCGCTCGTTGACAGCGCGCCCGCCAAGGCAGTGGAGAGAAACAGATATATAAAGCCAACTATTCTACCACCCGTTCTTCACTTTGCTCTCTCTTTTCTCTGAATTCTTTCTACAGTCTTTGCTTCCAAGATTTCTTTGCTTTATACTCATTCACATTCTTTTTACTTTCTTTAGGAAAACAACTGTTCCCTAAACAATGGCCTCATCAAAGAAACCCACCGCCACCTCCAAAACCCAATACAAGAGGTTCTTGAAACCTGCTGTCGAGGAGACCTACAACCAGTTCTACAAAGACATACAACTATGGGAAGAGATGGGCTTCCACTACACCCAGCCTGATGGAGATTTTGGGTTGGAACCTTCCCTGTTCGAGATGATCCACAATATGGGCTGGGACCAATTCGCACGGCAGCCAGAGGGGATTAACAGCAACCACATTCGAGAGTTCTATGCCCACCGGCCAAACCCATAGAGCCCTTTCGTCTATGTCAGAGGAGAAGGTGTTAAGTTGACTGCTGACATGATCAACAACTTCTATAGCATAGAAGTCAGCGGCGACCAGCATGGAGAGTGGGAGTCATATCTGACAGTGACTGACTACAACAAAATCAAGAAAGAGCTCCACCGGCCAAACACCAAATGGCTGACAAGAAAAAATAATGGGTCAGTCAACCGCAGAGACTTGCTGCCAGAGGCCGCCCTATGGAGTTACTTCGTCCAGCGCCGCCTGATGCCAACCTCGCACGGATCGACAGTAAACAGGTCGCGGCTGGCCCTCATCAGTAGCATCATGAAAGGGCGACAGATCAATGTTGGTGATATAATACTAAAGGATATCTACGCCCACGCAGAAAAGCTAACCATCAAAGGCCCACTCTTCTTTCCTGCACTCATCACAGGCCTCTGTGCCAATTTTGGCGTGCCGCTACACCCAAAAGATAAAATTCTTCCTGCCAAGGAAGGATGGACAAGAAGAGCACTCCAACAAATGATGAATAGTGCAGAGCCAGAGGCACCTTCCACCGCCCAGCCGACGTCCCAAGCTGCCGCCACCCGAGCTGCGGCAGGCAATACTGATGCTGCCCTTACGTCTGCCGCAATTCTCTTACTGTGCAGCCTAGTGGAAAGCTGCCAACGGATCGAGCACAAGCAGGTGATCTTCACCAAATATGTAGTAGACGTGCAGGAGGCCTTTGTGGCCTACCTGCTGGAAAAATACCATGACGTCGGACCACAGTTCCCCACCTTTCCAACCGAGCTAGCAGCATCCAAACCAGTACACATCACTCCAAGACCTGTTGTTGCTCCTGCCGCCGACGACAGCGAGGGGCCGCACTACCGCTCCAAGAGAAGAACCTCCCCGACCCCCATCCAACCTTATGACATCACCTCTTCCTCAGAATCCGAGAAGGATGAAGAGACCACTGCTATCTCCCCAATAGCCAAAGCCACTGCTGCCCAAGACTCCAGCTACTCAGACATGGAGATTTCAGACTCCTTTGAAGATGCACCGACTGAGGTAGCACGAAAGGGAAAGCGGCCAGCAGCAGAACCCCTGGGTGGAGAAGATGATAGACAAATCATGAAAGCCACCCCAGCCGCATCCAGCCGCCGCATAGCTCGAAGAAGAGCCCAGCAGAAGTACCAACCGCTACGCGCCGCCTTGTCCTGCCTGCCTCATCAAATTCCTCTGCTGACGTGGCAGCAACAGAGGGGAACTCCCCCAGTTTATAGCACCTTTTTTCTTTTATTTTTTATTTTTTTATGTTTTCTATTTTTTTACTTCTGTTTTTTATTTTCTCTATATATGTTTTTAATTCTCGTTTTTAGAGGCATTGAGGACAATGCCAACCTTGAGTTTGGGGGGCATTAGTCCTCTTTGTTTTAGATTCATAACATATAGATGCATTTGTAAATTCTACCCCTAGTACTTAATAAAATAGAATCCTTATTTCAAAACTTGTGCCTATGATAGCTTAGCCGACTACTTATATTCGCACCATTCTAAAAATTCTAACATAACTTTAGGAAGAAGCGTGAAAATACTTCGAAAATTTTCTTTGTGCCAATTATCCTTTACACTTGTCTGTTAAATGATGAATTTTTGTTTAAGTTCTAAGTTTAACATTGCATGCCTTAGTTAATAAAAGTTTCTTCATTGAATACGGGTTCGCCGCCATGGCAGCATAGGGCAGCACAGAAAAACTGATGAAAAACCTAGAGGTTCCCGAAACATGCTCTAGGCAGAAAGAATAAAAACCTAGAGGTTCCCGAAACAGGCTCTAGGAAGAATAAAGACCCTAGAGGTGCCCGAAACAGGCTCTAGAAATGATCATGAGCAAGGACACTCCGCTGCTATCAAAGTCCATGAATCTAAACCAAGTGACGGACAAATTAGCAAGAGTGAATGAAAGTCTTCACGGGATGACTCTATTCAAAGGGTTCAGAGTTTGTAGAGTGCACCTACCTTAGCTTCAAACCCGAAGAACAATTGTGATGAGCTGAAACCCTTAAAGCCATGATTAGAAAAAGAAAACAAAAGTGCCCAGATGTGCTGCCAAGGCAGCAACTTGTATCCTTTTAAGGGATTTATTTATTTTAGGCATTCTTTGTTAATTTGGTAACTTCAGCATGTTTAGCATGAACACAGACCTGCACACACTGCACTAGCATTAAGAAAAATTAATCTGAGTTATTTCATGTTATTCCCTATCACTAACATTATACAGGTGCCACAACCTTGAGGCAAGAAATCAAGTTGTAAAGCTAATGTTCTATTATTTTGTGCTAACGACAGTTTTACTAGTTAGGTTGCATTGCTTGAGGACAAGCAATAGTTCGAGTTTGGGGTGTGTAGAGTCTCCATGAGTCCTATATTTTGAACACATTCCTGCCCTTATTATTGTTGTTCTTGAACTCATTTAGGCATATTTAGGAGCATTACATGCATTATAACAACATCTACTCTTGTACTATGCTTTCGTTGAATATTTTATGATTGGTGAATAGAAGTTACTGTTTTAGTTTAGTTTATGTTTTCAGGTGCTAATAGCTAGGAAAGTAGAGGAGAGGACAAGACATGACAAGAAAGCTTAAACCGAAGAAGATGTACTGAAGCAGCTCAAGTTGCCGCCAAGGACACTACCGAAGCAGCTTTGCTGCCATGAGCCGTCCGGGCAGGAGTTACACCGACTTAGCCAAGATGGGTTGCGATTTCAAAAGGACAAATTCCTGAGCCCAATCTTGCAACTTCCTGAAGCCTGTAGCGGCCGGTAGAGTTAATTCAAGATCGATAAGTAGGAGCACTTATCCTTACTTGCTGAAGAATGCAACGTCCAAAGAGTCCGTATTTAAAGCATAAAGGAGTCTATATTTAATGTAATTTACTTTTAGGACTCCTACTTCAATAAGGACTCAACTTAGGTCAAGATCCCTATATATACCCAATGTATGTAAGGGTATATGGGCATGCATGTCATGAGGAATTGACGACATCTGCCGATAAGAGTGTAATTGGGGGGTTAGCTAGATAAGTTGGAGTGTTGGGGGTCGCGGCGCAACTCTCCTAGGGTTTAGGCTCATGTATGTAAAGTAATTTGGGAAACGGTTGTATAGTTTTGAGTTGTTTTCAATAAAGTTCTGAGTTTGCTTACTTCATGCTTCTTGTTCGATCAACTAGTCCACACCAGTCAGTTGAAGAGAAAATCTATTTGTCGAGCACGAAAGTGCAAGGCTCACGAAAGAGTTAAGCACGGCCACAACTCACAAAGGCGCGACTAACTTTGTTCCACACTAGTCCTCAAGTTTCAACGGCTAAAAGGGATTACCAACCGAGTTGTTTAATTTGGTTCCACACTAGTCCTCAACTTAAGCAATCTCGAGCATCCTAACCTAGAAATAGGAGGGATCACAGTCGACTATCCCACCGAACTTGGAATGACTGCCAGACTTACCGCTAGGAATTCTCTCCGTTCCACCTGCCGAGGCAGTACACACCCATGCCATGGCAGTGATCTACTGCAATCGTGTGACAAGGTCGTAGTTTGCCACCCACCTTACCCGCCGCTGCAACATCTCATGGCAGCGCGAAACATACTCAAGACTTTGCAATGCAGTCCACAAGCTACGGAGCTGCACTTTTCTTACCCAACTTAATGCCCAATCTCCCCATATCATTCCTCTTATCACTATCTTTATCTTTACTTGTGTTTTTATATTTCCACATCTTGAGATTTAATGGTGCATTTATTAAAGCTTTGTGCAGGAAACCATTCATAGGAGCTGTTCCAATCCCTGTCGAAACGATATCTTTTATACTATAACTTGACAAGAGTGTGCACTTGCGCTCACAAAAGGAGAACACCTAAACGCTCTACAAGTTTTTGGCGTCGTTGCCGGGGATTGGCAACAACAACTATGTTTGAATCTCTGCACTTCTATTTAGTTTTAGCACATTAAATCTTTTTCTATTTATTTTGCATCAAAAAGCCTCTTTGTTTTCTTGGTGTATGTCCCGCCAGGGCAGCAAGGTTGGCAGCAGCATCCACCTGAGGAGGGGAAGGACATGCCCAGACGAATAGCCAAACACAAAGACCCTCAGGAAGTGGTTATGCTTGGGAAAAGCGCAACCCAACATAACCCGATTATTATTTTACTTTTAATTTTAATTATTAATTTACTTTTATTTCTTAGGAATAGATTTAATTTTTATTTAATTAAAAGATATTTTGCGCTGCCAAAATTTGCTACCTCGGCGGGTATGGCGGGTTGCAGCTACGACCCTGTAACGCGGCCACAGCAGGTCACCGCCCCTGCAACTTTCGTTGTCTCGGCAGGTGGAATGAAAATAAGTCATTGCAGCAAGTTCGACAGATATTCCAAGTTCGATGGGATAGTCGACAGTGATCCTTCCTATTTCTAGGCAATGATGCTCAAATGCTTGCGTGATGTAGGCAATACTTAGCAATCTTAGCGTGATCCTAACACAAGCAAGTCAATTCGGTTGGTGATCCCTTTTAACCGCTGAAACTTGTGAGCTTTTGGAACAAAGTTAGTCACGCCTCGACATGTTGTGACCGTGCTTAACCCTTTCGTGAGCCTTACACTTTCGTGCTCGACAAATGGATTCTCTTAACTGAACGGTTAGAACTAATTGAAAGAATAAAGTGCATAGATTAAGCAAACTTGTAATTTTATTGAAAACATACTTAAACTATTACAACTGTTTCTCACAACTACTTTACATACAAGGACCTAAACCCTAGGAGAGTTGGGTCGCGACCCCCAACAACTCCCATCTATCTAGCTACCTCTCCGATATGCAGCTATTCATGTGTGCATTCCCCCATGCCCCTATACCCTCACATACATTGGGTATATATAGGGCTCATGGCCTAAGTTTGAGTCTTCCTTGAAATATGACTTGTTAAATTATTTTTACATTAAACTCAGACTCCTTTCTGACTTAAATGTAGACTCTTTGGACGTTGCCTTCTCCCGCAATTAAGGATAAGTATTCCTACTTATCAATCTTGGATCAGCTCTACCGGCCACTACAGGCTTCAGAAAATTGCAAGACTGGGCTCATTGGGCTAGGGGAATTGCCCTTTTTCAATCGCGACCCATCTTGGCTAAGTCGGTGTGACTCCTGTATGGGCGACACTGCTGCTTCGGCAGCGTCCTAGGCGGCATCTGGAACTACTTCAGTACAGCTCCTTTTGTTTCCAGCTTTCCTATCCTCTCATGCACTCTCCTCCTCTCCACAGCTACATCACCTGAAAATAAAAACTAAATTAAACTAAAACAATATCTTTTCTTAACCAAACATAAAATATTCAATAAAAGCATGGTGAAAGAGAAGATATTGTTATTATGCATGCAATGCACCTAAATATGCCTAAATGAGCTAAGAATAGCAATAATAAGGGCAAGAATGTGTACAAAATATAGAACTCATGGACACTCTACAAGGGCAATGCCCGTCTCGAGTTTGGGGGCAGTATAGTTCTCATATTTTTGTTTAGGAATACTTAGTAGCATGTACTTTGCATATTTTACTTGCCTTCATATTAATCAGAAAAGAAAAATTTGTTATAACTTGTGCCTATGATAGGATAGCCGATTAATTATTTTTCGCATCAATTATTAAATTGAACTTAATTTGGGAAAAGCATGAAAAACTTAGAACTTTTTTAATTGCCAAAAATTGTAAAACACTTCTGTGACTCGCTAAATTTGTTAGAATTTCTGATGAACACTGCCTGCTTTGTTTTTAGAATTCTTTGCAAAGTTCTAACAATGGTTGCAGGTAGCCGCCAAGGCAGGCAACAGAGATAGAAATATCAAAGAACTGCCACGACAGAAAAACAAAGAAAATTGTTGTTTACCCTAGATGTGCCCAAACAGGCTCTAGGAAGAATAATGTGCAAGGACACTCAACTTCTATCAAAGTCCATGAATCTGAAAATCTTGAAGTGACGGACAAATTAGCATGAGTGAATGAAAGTCTTCACGGGATAACTCTACTCAATCGGTTCGGGGTTTTGTAGTTTGCTCCTATCTTAACATCAGACCTAGAAGAGTAGTTGTGATAAGTTGAAGCCCTTATTGCCATGATTATTAAATGTGCTTAATTATTTTTCCTCGGCAACAACCTTATATACCATGAAAACATCTTTGTTTACTTAGAATATTCATCAGATTCAACCTGGACACAGTTCTGCACACACTTCACTGGCATTATAGTTTAATTCTGAGGTAATTCATGTTATTCCCCTCTCATTGATCTAATGACAGGTGCCACAGCCTTTAGGTATTAAATAAAGTTTAAAATAGAATTTTTTTCTTTCTGATTAGTTTAAAGAGCAAGTATGTTCAGGTTGCATTGCTTGAGGACAAGCAATAGTTCGAGTTTGGGGGTGTGTAAAGTGTCCATTAGTTATATATTTCATGCACATTCCATCTTATAATATTGTTGTTTTTAAGTACATTTTAGGCATAATTAGGCTCATGCATTGCATTTTACAGTATTCTTTACTTTGCCATGCTTTTTGTTGATTATCTCTTATTTAGTAAGGAAAAATGTACTGTTTTAGTTTAGTTTTAGTTTCAGGCACTAGAGGCTGGTAGAAGGAGAGAGAAGTTGAGGATATGATGATGAGGCAACAGATCGGGGAGATGTACTGATGCAGTTCCAGACAGAGACATCAGCATCCGTGTAGCTTCTGTCGCCATACCTGCCGCCTAGGGTAGCAAAGTGAGTCTGCCGCCCAGGGCAGTAGAGTGAGGAGTTGGTAAATTAGAGTGCGATCGACTGAGTAGAAAATCCTAATTCTAACGATGACGTCCACTCAATTTTCTGACGCCTGGAACAACAGATAGAGCCGCCAAAGGAGAACAATGAGCTTACTTGCGGAGCAAGGCAACGGGAAAAGAATTCCAAATTCAACTCAAAGAAGTCAAAATTTAAAGTTGCATTTAATGAAAAAGCTCTTCGAAGACTTCTACTCCAAGGAGGACTTAACCTAGACTATGACCTATATATACTTCACATATTTTTGTATTTTAGGAGAGATAAGTAAGGTTTTCCTTAGGCATAATTTAGGTTTTCTTGCCGCCGCCATGTTCTAAAATTCTTCTTGGGTTTGGGTTATGTTGTAATTAGTTGTTAAAACGATTGTTTAGGATTTCAAGTTTGTTTTTGCAAATAAAATTAAAAGGTTTACTTATTCCATGTTCTTCATAGTTTTCAATTAAGGCGAAAGATTAGTTGAATTCTATACATTTGTTCGGTATCGAGAGAGTCAAACTCACAAAAGGAGTAAGTATGATTTCACCTATAGACGGTGAAATCAATCCGGCCTAGACATAGGTTTAGGGTTTAAGTCGGCTAAAAGAGGATGAATCAACATTGTTGTCTTTGCACAATTCACGCCACGACTGGTATTATCTGTAATGGGCATCAACAACATTCTGAATTATTCATAAGCGGAGTCACTTTCGAAGCGTTCTGTCGAGCCTTGTAGTTCTATCGAGTTTGGGCTGAGACACAGTTCCATTCCCTTGCTGAGGCAGCGAGAGGTTCTCAGCAGTCTACCTGCCATCATTCGCCGAGGCAGCAGAGTTTGGCAGCGCAAAATAGCTTTTCCTACTCAACACAGTTTCACACTAAGCAACAACACAACCATGCCCTCTCTATCAATCTGATCACTTCCTCCTCAATTACTTGTGTTTTTATTTTACTTTCTTCCTCAACATTCAATTTACTTGTGCATTTACTTTTCTTGTGCATGACTTACAACTCGAATCAAGTTGTCCAATCCCTGTGGGAGACGATATCTTTTATACTATAACTTGACAGGAGTGTGCACTTGCGCTCATAAATAGAGAACACCCAAACACTCTACACATGGCAGGAGACAACATATCATAGAGGATTGTGGAGGAATCTTGCCATATTCGGTGTGGAGACCTATCCGAGGAAAGTTTCCTACTAATGGATGTAATTAGATAGGATATTGATACTCTTTCCTTAGATAGGTGATTTTGTAAGGATTTGGCTAATCCTGGCCATCGGTGTAAATCAATCTAGACCATTGATTGGGAGGGAGCTTAACTATAAATAGAGAGCCTCTCTCTCTCATTTGTATCCATCTCATTCTATTCATTCTCTCTTGTGAAGAGTAATAAAGCTCTTGGCATTTACTCTACTTTCTCTTGTCCCTTTCAGTTGTTCTTGTCCTTAGTGCTCTTTGTGTTCGAGTTGCCTCTCAAGTGGCTAAGAATAGCCACCTTAGTGCTTAAAGCGCTTCTGCATCCATCTAAGCCTTGAGGGCTTGTCCGAGCCGTTGCGAGCATGAGTACTCGCAAGGCATGGTTAAGGCTGACTTAGACGTAGGAATCAACCAAGTAGCGTCTAAAGTTGCATGTGCCCGATGGTGTGAAACTCTAGAAGTGTGACAAGTGGTATCAGAGAGGATTGTGGAGGAATCTTACCATATTCAGTGTGGAGACCTATCCGAGGAAAGTTTCCTAACTAATGGATATAATTAGATAGGATTTTAATACTCTTTCCATAGATAGGTGATTTTGTAAGGATTTGGGCTAATCCTGGCCATCTGTGTAAATCGATCTAGACCATTGATTGGGAGGGAGCTCAACTATAAATAGAGAGCCTCTCCCCCTCATTTGTATCCATCTCATTCCATTCATTCTCTCTTGAGAAGAGTAATAAAGCTATTGGAATTTAGTCTACTTTCTCTTATCCCTTTTAGTTGTTCTTATCCTTAGTCCTCTTTTGTTCGAGTTGCCTCTCGAGGGGCTAAGAGTAGCCACCTTAGTGCTTAAAGTGCTTCCGCATCCATCGAAGCCTTGATGGCTTGTCCGAGCCGTTGTGAGCAGGGGTACTCGCAAGGCGTGGTTAAGGCTAACTTAGGCGCAAAAATCGACCAAGTAGCGTCAAAGGCGTCTAAGGTCGCACGTGCCCGACGTGTGAAACGAGACAACACATCAAAGAAGATTGTGGAGGAATCTTGTCATATTCGGCGTGGAGACCTATCCGAGGAAAGTTTCCTACTAATGGATGTAATTAGATAGGATTTTGATACTTTTTCCATAGATAGGTGATTTTGTAAGGATTTTTGCTAATCCTGGCCATCCGTGTAAATCGATCTAGACCATTGATTGGGAGGGAGCTTAACTATAGATAGAGAGCCTCTCCCCCTCATTTGAATCCATCTCATTCTATTCATTCTGTCTTAAGAATAGTAATAAAGCTCTTGGCATTTAATCTACTTTCTCTTGTCCCTTTCAGTTGTTCTTGTCCTTAGTGCTCTTTGTGTTCGAGTTGCCTCTCGAGTGGCTAAGAATAGCCACCTTAGTGCTTAAAGCGCTTCCACATCCATCGAAGCCTTGAGGGCTTGTCCGAGCCGTTGTGAGCAGAAGTACTCGCAGGACGTGGTTAAGGCTGACTTAGACGTGGAAATCGACCAAGTCGCATCTAAGGATGCACGTGCCCGACGATGTGAAACTTTAGGGGCGTGACAAGTGGTATCAGAGAGGATTGTGGAGGAATCTTTCCATATTCAGTGTGGAGACCTATCCGAGGAAAGTTTCCTACTAACGGATGTAATTAGATATGATTTTTATACTCTTTCCATTGATAGGTGATTTTGTAAGGATTTGGTCTAATCTTGGCCATCCGTGTAAATCGATCTAGACCATTGATTGGGAGGGAGCTCAACTGTAAATAGAGAGCCTCTCCCCCTCATTTGTATCCATTTCATTCCATTCATTCTCTTTTGAGAAGAGTAATAAAGCTCTTGGAATTTACTCTACTTTCTCTTATCCCTTTCAGTTGTTTTTGTTCTTATTTCTCTTTTGTTCGAGTTGCCTCTAGAGTGGCTAAGAGTAGCCACCTTAGTGCTTAAAGTGCTTCTGCATCCATCGAAGCCTTGATGGCTTGTCTGAGCCGTTGTGAGCAGGGTACTCGCAAGGTGTGGTTAAGGCTAACTTAGGCACAAGAATCAACCAAGTAGAGTCAAAGGCGTCTAAGGCCGCACGTGCCCGACGGTGTGAAACGAGACAACATATCAGAGAGGATTGTGCAGGAATCTTTCCATATTCGGTGTGGAGACCTATCCGAGGAAATTTTCCTACTAATGGATGTAATTAGATAGGATTTTGATACTCTTTCCATAGATAGGTGATTTTGTAAGGATTTGGTCTAATCCTGGCCATTCGTGTAAATCGATCTAGACCATTGATTGGGAGGGAGCTTATCTATAAATAGATAGCCTCTCCCCCTCATTTGTATCCATCTCATTCCATTCATTCTCTCTTGAGAAGAGTAATAAAGCTCTTGGCGTTTACTCTACTTTCTCTTTTCCTTTTTAGTTGTTCTTGTCCTTAGTGCTCTTTATGTTCGAGTTGCCTCTCGAGTGGCTAAGAGTAGCCACCTTAGTGCTTAAAGCGCTTCCGTATCCATCAAAGCCTTAAGGGCTTTTCCAAGCCGTTGTGAGCAGGAGTACTCACAAGGCATGGTTAAGGTTGACTTAGACGTGGAAATCGACCAAGTAGCGTCAAAGGCGTCTAACTCCGTACGTGCCCGACGGCGTGAAACTCTTGGGGCGTGACAAGTGGTATCAGAGCGAGTCGAGGTGGCTTGCGTTCGAGCCTACTTGGTGTTGCAGTCAAGATAGGCGAGGATTTGCTTCGAAGTAGTTCGTGGTAAAGAAGTGACCGAGATGGTGAAACAAAGAGATCGGAGAACATTGAAGTGGTCCGAGGTAAGAGATAATCTTGGTGAATTTGACGAGAGAATTTCCTCTCTTAGTTCTCAGGTAGAACAATTGGATAAAGTCTAAACGGTGTTGGAGAAGTGGGTTGCTAGAATTGATAAATCCGAGCAATGAGCCAATGAAACCCAAGGTGATCTAGAATCCCATCTTGACAAACTAGAATCCATGGCGGACAAGGTCAAGGACGAGACACAATGCATTCTCAACAAGTTGGATATGGTCTGAGGGAGTAATGCTTGCGAGGCTGAGATGAAGGTTTTGCGGATCGAGGTGAATGAGCTCAAGGAGGAGCTACTTAATTGCAAGGATGTAATGGGTGAATGGGGTGTGCTCAACACCTTCTTAACGAGACTTAGACCGGGGCAAAGCTCGCATTGGAGCAAGGTGACACCCAAGTAGCCCAAGGTGTGGTCAAGTTGCAGACTGAGCTTGCGGGAGACAAGCCAGTTAGCAAGGAGAAGTCCAAACCCATGACGACTGAAAATGGGAGTGGCAAGGCTAAGTCCGTGGTGAGAAAGAAGGCGATCGGGAAGATCAAGTGCTACTTTTGCGATGGTCCCCATGTGATAAGGGGTTGCCCCGAGAAGAATCACCTTGTTGCACTCATCAAGACAACTGATGAGCGAGAAGGAGGAGTAGCACGACTTGTACAATGCCAAGAGAGCTGTGGTGCGACTACGAGTGCCAACGTAGTCAAGTCAAGGTCGAGACTCGGGGCGATAGCGAAGAACAAAGCTGTCAAGCCGAGGGTGTAATTGGAGTGCTACCGGTGCAAGTGACCACACAAGTTGCACGAATGCCCGGATTGAATAAGGCTGTCAGATAGGATAGACGAGGCCAAGGTAAACGAGCATGCGAGACTTGGTTCGAGGAGTTATGCCAAGGTAAATGAGTAGAATGGGTTGAGTTTTTCGAATGATGCTACAAAGGGACTTGCCGAGGATGCTCGGGGTAAGAACATCATTTTTAGAGACCACACTAGAGCCAGGGTCAAAGGCAGTGTTTTCCGAGGATGTTCACAGGGATAAGGACATCGCTTTTGAGTCCCTAGTGGTGCCGAAGGAAGAGCTTGCTAATGGTGTTGGCCGAAAGACAACATTGAGTACCATAGCCAGGAAAGGGTCGAAAGAAGCCAAGCCGAGGAAGGACATAGCAACCAAGAGAACACCGCCCATGTGCAAGGTGTGAAACGAGCGAAGGACTTCAAGTAAGAAGCACTGACGCAAGAGAAAGAATCGATCCTCGAGGAAGAAGGATCGATGTGAGATTGCACCAAACTTCAAGTCATAAGGGCAGATGCTACGAGGAGCAACAGACCTTGGACAAAAAATGCCGATGCGTGCAAAGAACTTCGGTAAAGAAGCTTCGATGCGAAGGGGGTCAAACATCAAGGAGAAAGAAGAGATGACCCATTTTAGAGTAAATGCAACCAAGAGCGAGGTATATCTTGAACTCAACTCTATTGATTTTGAGTCTGATTCGTCATCTTCGACGAGTATAGAAGAGAGCTCCTATGGTGGTGATGTACCCGGAGGCATCTTAGCACGCGATATCACTTGGCAGAAAAAGCCAAAGCAAGTCGTCCTTGTAGGAGGACATTGTTGCCTGATTCCAAGTTGGGAGCAAGTTGAGACATCGAGTAGCCACCAAGGTGATATGAGAAATGGTGCAGAGGATCAAAGAGTTACATGGCGGCAAGAGCCGAGACAAGCAGTTCGTATGGGAGAACCGCCACAAGCCAAGGCAGCGAGTAGCAGCATCCAAAGTGGCCCTACCTAGGATCGTTCTATTGCAGCGACGAGGGCGTCACTTAGTTCAGTGTGGGAGAATGTCACAGCCCAAAATTCTTGGTTCGAGACAGTAGCGCGAGTATCCGACGAGGATGATCCATTTGGGACATCGGGCTTGCCAAGACGAACCATTGTTGCTGAGAAGAGAGCAGAATGATCACATCCAGTCACACAGGACGAACCATTGTTGCTGAGAAGAACTATACTGACGTAGTTCAAAGAATGAGCCACCGAGACAGATTGTCGCCAGAACTGCCGCAACGGCGGCGCAATGGAGATTGGCCAAAGAGGAGTGCGATAGCAAGAGGAGAATTCCATGTATTAGAAAAACCAAGCCACATGACGAATAAAGCCCTGGAGCACTCAGAGATGACGTGAGAAGACCCAAACAAGGAAGAAGCTTGCGGCCCAAGAAAGCCCAAAAGAGGAGTTAGTTTGGAATAAAACACTTAGACGTTTGACAACATTTAATTCCAACTTAACTTCCTCCCAAAGAGAGACTTCTTCCCAAATAGGGTTTTCACATGTAACCACCTATAAAAGGAGGGCTTGATCGAATTGGAAGACAAGAAGGAGAACTTAGGATTTTTAGAATTTATTTTTATGTTTTCTCATCCATATTATGTTCTAAACTTTTCTTAGGGTTAAGATTGTTTTGTTTAGTAGTTGTGAGTACGGTTGTAATTAGTTAAAGTTTTTAATGCAATTTGAATTCAAGGTTTGTTTATTCCATATTCTTCATCTTTGTTTGCAATAGAGTCGAGAGATATTTGTAAGCACAACCATTTGTTTCAATTCGAGAGACTTAAACTCAAGAAAGGGATAAACATGATTTCCTCCAATTAAGGCGAAAATCAACTTAGCTTAGAGATAAGTTTAGGTTTAAGGCGGCTAAGAAGGAATGTGGGAAGGTTGTTGTTCAATCTAGGTTTACGCCGAGAGGTATTGTCAAAGAGTGAGCATCAAAAGTATTCAAACTTAGAGATAAGTCAGAATCAGTTTAGGACGTTCTGCCAAACCTTGAAGGCCCACCGAGTTCCCCGCCGTGGCAGTGTTCAATCTGTCACCTGCCATTGCTGCGTTATCGACTTTGCATCACAAGACTTTTTCAAAGTTCAACGCAGTTTCACACTACGACGCAAATCAATCTGACCCATCTTATTCTAGTTACTCAAACTCTTTATTATTCGATTACCTTAGTTTATGAAACCTTCACAACCAACTCAACTCAATTGTGTTTTACTTTTCTATGTGCAGGAAATTAATTTTGAAGTAGCCATCCAGTCCCTGAGGAGACGATAATCTTTTATAATATAACTTGACAAAAAAGTACACTTGCACTCGATTTAGAGAACTTCTTTACGCTCTACAAGTTTTTGGCGCCGCTGCCGGGGATTGGCAACAGCAACTTCACTTTACTTTCTGCAATTTTTCTTTATTGAATTTAATATCCAATTTAGTTTTCTTTATTATCATAAAAAATCTCACAACTTCTTGTTTTAGTTTATGACCAGAGAAAATTCATCGTCTAAACACCTGTTTATTGACGAGATCGAACGAGAAGCAAGAAAACTCATAAGAGAGGCACGTGCAGCATTAGCAACAACGAAAGAAGCATAGGAAGCAATGTATAACGACAATGATGGAAACAATGTCAGCAATAACCCCATCGTGGCAGACCCTGCGGCAGATGGTAGGCAGCAAGATCAACAGCAGCTACCACCACCTCCTGCTCAGCAAAGACAAATCTGTACCACTCGAGACTACATGGAGGAGGACATTGACAACCTTGAATCTGCAGTCATAGAACCAGACATTGACGCCAATCATTTTGAACTCAAGCCTGTTATGTTCAATATGATCGACAAATTGGGACAGTTTGGGGGAACAACAAATGAGGATGCTAGGAAGCACATGAAGTCATTCCTAGAGATCTGCAAATCTTTTAGAATTCATGGACTACCCCCTGATGTTATGAAGTTACGGCTATTCCCCTATTCACTAAGGGATAGGGCAAAAACATGGTTAAATAGCAAGACGGTTGGATCTATAGAGTCATGGACAGGCCTGTGTCGAGACTTTCTAGCTCGTTTCAATCCATCAAAATTCACAAATCGTATACGCAAGGAGATTACCTCTTTCAGAAAGGCTGATGGCTAGGCAATGTACGAAGCATGGGAACGTTACCGAGAACAACTGCACAAATGCCCGCTCCATGGACTGCCACTTTGGACACATGTATCCCTATTTTACAATGGTGTCATTCAACCCACCATGATGATGCTAGATGCGTCAGCAAACGGCATACTCCTTCATAAGGCACCAGAGGAGGGAATGAGGATTCTGAATCAATTGGCCAAAAATGCCTACCAATTTTCATCTGTCGGCCGAAGCGGCATCAGACGACAAGCCACAGTGAATCAGTTGGAAGCCTCAGAGGTCGTAAACACCCTTATAGACAAGCTGGCTAGATTGATGGAGAACATGATCAAGCCAACAGAAAGAGCATATGAGGTAAAAGCAGTTGAAGCCTTCTGTAATGTATGTGGTGGAGACCATGACTCTACAGAATAAAAAGAATCTGGAAACTTCATGGGAACGTACAACCGGAACAGCACCCCGAACACGAACACATACAACCCAGGTTAGAGGAAACACCCAAACTTCTCATTGGGTAACCCTAACACTGCAAAAAAAACCCGACCAATCCGATTACGGGCTATCAGAGGAACTCACCCCGGCAGCAGATGCAACAGCAACAACCCACAACAAATAACTCTCTAGAAGCCACTTTAAACACTTTTATGTCTCATACTAGTGCTTATTGCTAATTCGGATAAGTTTGTTCATAAAGTTAAAGCTTTCATTGACAGGACTGAAATGCGGATGCAGAATCAGGAAGCATCTTTGAAAACGCTGGAAACACAGGTGGGCCAATTTGCACAGATCCTAAATACAGGACCAGCAGGAGGTTTACCTAGTGATACTGGGGTCGCTAGGGGAAAGACCCACGAGCAGTGCAAAGAAATCACCACCAGGAGTGGAATTTGTTTACAAGAACCAAAGGTTCAGGCAGCAAAGGAAAAAGCACCAATGGAACAGCCGACCAATTCTGCAAAGCCCGCCGAGAAGGTTGCCGCGGAAGGTCCTGACGCCACATTAAATCCTGAAGAGTCTGAACTAGTCAAGGACGAGGGAAATCTGCCTGAGGAAACCCCAATCCAACATATCAAATTTCCCTTTAAAGAGAGGATTGAAGACATAAAACTTCCACCGTCATTCCCACAAAGGCTAAAAAGGTAGAAGCAAGACTACCAGTTCAAAAAGTTTCTGGATATCTTGAAACATGTCCATATCAACCTGCCCTTGGTGGAACTCATCGAACAGATACCTAACTATGCCAAGTTCCTTAAGTACATAGTATCTAAATGAACTCGGATCGGTAAGTTTGAAACAGTGGCAGTTATAGAGGGATGCATGGCCATGATGTACAACAAAGCCCCATTAAAGAGAAAAGATCCGAGCGGTTTTATCATCCCCTATAAAATCAGCAGCAACTATACAGGGCAGGCATTATGTGATTTGGGGGCCAGTATTAACTTAAGGCCAAAATCTATCTTCCAAAAACTGGGGATCGAAAGGGCCCTACTACTACTATCATGCTGCAGCTGGCGGACATATCATATGTTCAACCATAAGGGAAAATCAAAGACATACTGGCAAAAGTTGATAAATTTATTTTCCCTGTCGACTTTCTGGTTTTAGATTGTGAAGTAGATGAAGAGCACCTATTATTCTTGGAACACCGTTCTTAGCTACTGGAAGAACACTAATCGACGTTGAAAGAGGACAGTTGAGAATGAGGGTGAACGACTAGGAGATAAAACAGAATGTTTTCCATATCCTTAAACAGAATGATGACTCGTAGGAATACAAATTGGTCCAGGTCACACCTAGGTTAGAATTCAACGTCGATAAACCATGCCTGGGTAAGTACTGTCTTGATAGTGATTCAGGTGAATGCCTAGGAAGTCACTTGGAGAGCTACCTTGACACCCACCCCAGCGGCTAGTATACAGAAGCTGCAGATGAGGAAGAGATAGAGGAGCAGGATAAATTATTATGGATGGCAACAAGGCCAGGTAAGTACTTTGAACCTTTAGATTACACTGTTAAGGGAGGTAAATTTCATAAACCATATATTGAAGAACCCCAAACCTAGAGTTAAAACCCTTACCTGAGCAACTTAAATATGTGTTTTTGGGACCCAATGATATGTTACTCGTAATCTTCTCTTCCAAGTTGCAGGTTGAACATGAATTGAAGCTAATAGACCTGCTAGGGTGGCACAAGAGGGTGGTAGGATGGACCATCGCCGATCTGAAGGGAATTAGCCCAGCAGTTTGTATGCACAATGTCCTTTTGGTAGAAGGCTGTAAACCCACTTTAGACGCTCAAAGGAGGTTGAATGACGTGATGCGAGAAGTCGTAAAAAAGAAATCATCAAGTGGCTCAACGTATGCATCATTTATCCGATATCTGACAGTGAATGGGTAAGTCTGGTACAATACGTACCTAAGAAATGAGGGATAACGGTGGTAAGTAATGAAAATAACAAATTGATCCTAACCAGGACTGTGACCGGTTAGAGGGTTTGCATGGACTATCGTAAGTTAAACAAGTCAACTAAGAAAGATCATTTTTCATTATTGTTTATTGATCAAATGCTTAACCGCCTTGTTGGCAAACCTTTCTACTATTTTCTTGATGGTTATTCAGGATACAATCAGATTGCCATAGATCCCAAATATAAAGAAAAGACCACCTTCACATGCCCCTACGACACATATGCATTTAGAAGGATGTTGTTCGGGTTGAGTAACGCACCAGCAACGTTCCAGCGCTATATGATGGCCATATTCTCCGACATGGTGGAAGATTTACTGGAAATCTTCATGGATGATTTCTCTGTCTTCGGCAGCAAATTTGACAGCTGCCTCAGCAACTTAGAAAAGGTGCTAACGAGATGTGAGGAAACTGACCTAGTGTTGAACTGGGAGAAATGCCATTTTATGGTGGATGAAGGGATAGTCCTGGGCCACAAAATTTCCGCCAAGGGAATTGAGGTTGATAAATCCAAAATCGAAGTAATCGAAAAACTCCCGTCGCCGACCTTTGTCAAGGGTATCAGAAGCTTCTTAGGACGCGCAGGTTTTTATAGACAATTTATTGAAAACTTTTCGAAAATTACTAAACCTCTGTGTACCTTGCTTGAACAGGATAAAACCTTCAAGTTTGATGACTCATGTACTGAGGCATTCGAGACGCTAAAGAAGAAGCTGATTTCTGCGCCCATTGTAGTCCCACCTGACTGAACCCTACCTTTCGAGCTAATATGCGATGCCAGTGACACCGTCGTAGGAGCCTCCCTTGGGCAGAGGAAGGGCAGGACGTTCCATGTGATTTACTATGCCAGCAAAACCGTAAATCCTGCCCAGGTCAACTACACCACAACGGAGAAAGAATTGTTAGCAGTGGTCTTTGCCTTTGACAAATTTCGACCGTACTTAATGGGAACAAAGGTAATTGTCCACACAGATCATTCGGCCCTCAAGTACTTGTTCGTAAAGAAAGACGCCAAGCCACGATTGATTCGTTGGATTCTGTTACTACAAGAGTTCGATGTGGATATCAGCGACAAAAAGGGTACAGAAAACCAAGTCGCCAACAACCTGTCACGAATGGAATAGGGCGACAGCACTTCCACCGGTACGGAAATTCATGATGCATTTCCAGATTAACAGTTGCTACTAGCATCCACCATTACTGAGAGCATTTTTGTAGCACTGACTTATGCACAAGTCGTCGCGGCAGGCACATCGGCGGCAGCCATTCTTTCAACACCCTGGTATGCTGATACTGTCAATTATTTAGTTACAAGTTTTTTACCTTATAATCTTAACTATCAAGGCAAGAAGCGATTCCAATATGATGTTAAGCATTATTTTTGGGACGGGCCTCTTTTGTTCAAACACTGTGCAGACCAGGTTATAAAGAGATGTATACCAGAAGAGGAACAACATTCGGTGCTCTACCAATGCCATGTCGCCCCTTATGGAGGACGTTTTGGAGGTACACGAACAATGGTTAAGGTACTCCAATCCAGTTTCTATTGGCCCACTCTCTACAAGGATGCCAAGGCCTTCTACAAGCAATGCGATAGGTGCCAAAGAACCGGAAACATATCAAGGAGGAATGAGATGCCCCTGCAACCCATTCTCGAGCTCGAGCTTTTTGATGTTTGGGGGATAGATTTCATGGGACCTTTCCCGTCTTCATGCGGTAACTTGTTCATCCTTCTAGCTGTTGATTATGTGTCAAAGTGGGTCGCAGCTGTAGCAACCCCAAAGAATGATGCCAAAACCGTCCACGTATTCCTTCACAAGAACATATTCATCAGGTTTGGAATCCTGAGGGCGATAATTAGTGATGAGGGCAAGCATTTTGACAACAGGCTCATCGCTAAAGTGTTAAAGAAACTTGGTGTCTATCACAAGGTTGTCGCGGCGTACCATCCACAGACTAATGGGCAGGCCGAGATTTCAAATAGGGAATTGAAAAATATCTTAGAAAAGGTAGTCAACCCAACTAGGAAAGACTGGTCCCTGCGATTGAATGATGCACTCTTGGCATATCAACAACGTTCAAAACCCCTCTAGGTATGTCACCTTACCGACTTGTGTACGGAAAAGCCTGTCATCTACCTATCGAGATTGAGCACAAAGCCTATTGGGCGATAAAAGCTGTCGACGTGGATAGGAAACAAGCTAGATAAAAGAGACTTCTAGATCTTAATGAGATAGAAGAATTCAGAAGGGAAGCATATGAGAATGCCAAGCTCTACAAAGAAAAATTAAAAAAATGGCATGCCAACAAAATACTGCCGCGACAGTACCTGCCAGGGTAGCTAGTGCTTCTGTTAAACTCCCGCCTGAAGATGTTTCTTGGAAAACTGAAATCCAGATGGTCCAGGCCTTTTGAGGTTGTCAAAGCTTTCCCACATGGTGTTGTTACGATCAGATGCAAAACATATGGGCAGCAATTCAAAGTCAATGGGCAGCGGCTAAAACATTACAGTGGAGCACCAGTCAGAAGGGACAAGGAAGTAGTTACTTTAGGAGATGCAATTTCATGCACTCCTATTGTAAAATAAGCTTTATTTATTTTTCCATATTTTTCTTGTTTTTATTGGGATTAGATTTTCAATTTATGCATTTAGTAATTCCAGTTTTATTTTATTTGACTAATAATTTCCTTTCATTTTATTTTAGGAAGAGAGACAGAATTTAAGGAAGCAGCCCAATCAAAACTAGCACATAGCCGCCTCACGAGCCGCTCAGACGGTCCAACGTCACGAACATCATCAGGCTTCCCCAACGACTACATTCGTGAACGGACATAACCGTCCCAACGGCTACATTCGCCAATGGCTAAAACTCGCCTCAACAGCTAGTTCACACCAATGGTTACAGCCCGCCCCAACGGCTAGTTCGTGCAACGGCTAGTTTCTTAACCGCCCAACGGCTATATTTTGCCCGTTACATCGGCCATTTCGCTCGTTGGAATCCAACCATTTGGCATTATCAGCCGCCTTGGCGGCCTATATAACCCTTACTATTTCACTTCCTTTTCTCATCTTTAACCTTTGCTTTCTTAAATCTTGAACTCTCACAACTTTCTTGCATTTTCAGATTTTCCTTCAACCACGTCTCAAAACAATGTCAAACTCTCGAAGCACTCCGCCCTTCAAAAGGTTCTTCTCTCCAAAAGAATCCAATCGTTACAACAAGAAGTTTGTGTCCTGGCAAGTTCTTGAAGAGTAGGGTTTCCACTACCCCGCCGACACGGGCGACTTTGGCATGCCCGCCTTTTTTTACGAAGTCATCAAGGATCACGGCTAAAAATTTCTTGCCCGCCAACCTGAACAAGGCAACGTTATGATGGTCAGGGAATTTTATGCCCACAGTCAAACACCAAAGGCCCCGTTCGTATACGTCTGTGGTAGCGTCGTTCGATTGGATGCAAAAACCATTAACGCCTGATACGGGATCAGTAACGAAATACATGACCATGGTACCTTTAAAGCCGCCCTCACCGCCACCGACTATGACAGGTTGAAGGATGAATATTGTGTGCTTGGCACTACGTGGAACATGGGAAAACACACCGGATCAGTGCCCCGTCGCTCTCTGCTCCCAAACGCCAAACTATGGAACACATTCATCAAGTGCCGACTTGTGTACGGAAAAGCCTGTCATCTACCTATCGAGATTGAGCACAAAGCCTATTGGGCGATAAAAGCTGTCGACGTGGATAGGAAACAAGCTAGATAAAAGAGACTTCTAGATCTTAATGAGATAGAAGAATTCAGAAGGGAAGCATATGAGAATGCCAAGCTCTACAAAGAAAAATTAAAAAAATGGCATGCCAACAAAATACTGCCGCGACAGTACCTGCCAGGGTAGCTAGTGCTTCTGTTAAACTCCCGCCTGAAGATGTTTCTTGGAAAACTGAAATCCAGATGGTCCAGGCCTTTTGAGGTTGTCAAAGCTTTCCCACATGGTGTTGTTACGATCAGATGCAAAACATATGGGCAGCAATTCAAAGTCAATGGGCAGCGGCTAAAACATTACAGTGGAGCACCAGTCAGAAGGGACAAGGAAGTAGTTACTTTAGGAGATGCAATTTCATGCACTCCTATTGTAAAATAAGCTTTATTTATTTTTCCATATTTTTCTTGTTTTTATTGGGATTAGATTTTCAATTTATGCATTTAGTAATTCCAGTTTTATTTTATTTGACTAATAATTTCCTTTCATTTTATTTTAGGAAGAGAGACAGAATTTAAGGAAGCAGCCCAATCAAAACTAGCACATAGCCGCCTCACGAGCCGCTCAGACGGTCCAACGTCACGAACATCATCAGGCTTCCCCAACGACTACATTCGTGAACGGACATAACCGTCCCAACGGCTACATTCGCCAATGGCTAAAACTCGCCTCAACAGCTAGTTCACACCAATGGTTACAGCCCGCCCCAACGGCTAGTTCGTGCAACGGCTAGTTTCTTAACCGCCCAACGGCTATATTTTGCCCGTTACATCGGCCATTTCGCTCGTTGGAATCCAACCATTTGGCATTATCAGCCGCCTTGGCGGCCTATATAACCCTTACTATTTCACTTCCTTTTCTCATCTTTAACCTTTGCTTTCTTAAATCTTGAACTCTCACAACTTTCTTGCATTTTCAGATTTTCCTTCAACCACGTCTCAAAACAATGTCAAACTCTCGAAGCACTCCGCCCTTCAAAAGGTTCTTCTCTCCAAAAGAATCCAATCGTTACAACAAGAAGTTTGTGTCCTGGCAAGTTCTTGAAGAGTAGGGTTTCCACTACCCCGCCGACACAGGCGACTTTGGCATGCCCGCCTTTTTTTACGAAGTCATCAAGGATCACGGCTAAAAATTTCTTGCCCGCCAACCTGAACAAGGCAACGTTACGATGGTCAGGGAATTTTATGCCCACAGTCAAACACCAAAGGCCCCGTTCGTATACGTCTGTGGTAGCGTCGTTCGATTGGATGCAAAAACCATTAACGCCTGATACGGGATCAGTAACGAAATACATGACCATGGTACCTTTAAAGCCGCCCTCACCGCCACCGACTATGACAGGTTGAAGGATGAATATTGTGTGCTTGGCACTACGTGGAACATGGGAAAACACACCGGATCAGTGCCCCATCGCTCTCTGCTCCCAAACGCCAAACTATGGAACACATTCATCAAGTGCCGACTACTGCCCACCTCCCACAATTCCACCGTCGACCGCCCACGCCTCGCAATAATAGACTCTATCCTGAAATGGCGGAAGATCAACGTGGGAGCCATCATCTGTCAGGAAATCTATGCCTGCCATCAGAGGCCAACGAGCGGACTTTTCTTCACAAACCGTATCACCAGCTTGTGCACAAACTTCAAGGTGCCGACGGACGAAGCAGGCGTGATGACAAAACACAGAGAGGGGTGGACAAAAGAATACATATATAAGATGATGGAGCTAACAGAGGCGGCGCCAAAAAGTCAATATGATCCAACCGCCGCCACGGTAGGAACATTAGCCCGGGATGCTCCAGGACATCTACAGGAAGTTGCACCGAATGGAGCATAGGAACTTGAAGTTTATGGAATACGTGTGAAACTACAACACCGGTTTTGACCTATTCTTTAAGGAGAAGTTCCCACGAGATGACATCCACTTTCCCACATTTCCAAATGAAATCACAGAAGCCGCCTTGGCGAGCCAACCCATTCTAGACTCCCCCCGCCACGGCATCACCTACAGCCGCCCGGGCATCCCACCAAGGCTCCTCTTTAGCCGCCAACACCCCACTTGTATCTCCAGTGAACCCACAGGGCCAACACTCACCGTCTCATGACTTCTTCGACGATTCTGAAGACGACTCCTTACCCATCACAGCAGCACAACTCGTCATGGCAGCACCTACGGCGGCAGAAACATCCAGGAGAAGGAAGTATCATTACATCTCAGCCGATTCAGACGAGGAAGAATCTGATGATACTACTCCAGTGACCAGGAACACGTCGCCCTCCAGAATCTAGCCACAAAGAACTTCAAAGAATGTCCAACCATCTCCTCTCAAGAGGCGGCAGCTAGACCTTTTCGAGGACGACGAAGTGGCCAAAAACTCATCCTCCCCCGCTTTTTCATTTTATTTTTTTAAGTTTTCTTTTCTTTATTTTCTTTCCTTTTATGATATGTATTTTCCTTTTTTTATTTTGTTGCATTGAGGGCAATGCCCGCCTCGAGTTTGGGGGGAGAGACATTCCACTTTAGTGTAGTTCATTTGTAGTTGCATATTAGTTAATCATTTTAATTGCATTTTACTCACCTCTTCTTTAATGAAAAAGAACTTGTTAAACAACTTGTGTCTATGATAGAATAGCTGACAACTCGCACCATTAAAAAGTACCTTTAATTTTTTGGTAGCATGAAGATAACTTAAAAATTTACTATAGTGCTATTTATCCTCAACACAATTGTGACAGGTTGATTGATAGAATGAAGTAGTGAGCATAGCCTGTTTAATTACTTGGTACTTTTAATTCACATGCATTACAGGATGTCGACTCGGCAGCTGAAGTTGTCAATACCTCAAGGAAGACCACCGCGGCAGGTAAGAAAAAAATGCAATCCTAGAGGTGTCGCAACAGGCTCTAGGCGGCTGGAGGTGCCCGAAATTGGCTCCAGTCGTAATAAAAAAAATTCAATCCTAGAACTGCTATGTTATTTAGAGGTACCAGAAATTTGCAAAGCTTTTTGTTCACTTAATTAATTCTTGAAGATCAACTTGTACACAATTTAGCACACACTTAATCACAAGCATTATAGTTTATTTCCGAGAAAATTCATGCTATCCTACACACTAAAATGACATAGGTGCCACGGCCTTGAGGCATGAAATCAAGTTAAAGACAGGTTCCTTCCATTGAAGTAGGGGTAAGTACTTATTAGGTTTTGCATCGCTTGAGGACAAGTAATAGTTCGAGTTTGGGGGTGTGTAAAGTGCTTGAAAGTCCTATATTTTATGCCCATTTTAGCTCATATTGTCACTGTTCTTAAGCCCATTTTAGTTCATACTTAGGTTTTCATGTATGTTTTACAGTATTTTTCCTTCACTCAGCTTATTACAGTATTTATGATTATTTGTGGACGAACCATTGTTGCTGAAAAGAGCAGAATGATCACATCCAGTCACACATGACAAACCATTGTTGCTGAAAAGAACTGTACTGACGCAGTTCAAAGAATGAGCCGCCGAGACAGACTGCCGCAAGCACTACCGTCGCCGCGGCGCAGTGGAGATTTGCCAAAGGGGAGTGCGATAGCAAGAGGAGAATTCCTTGTATCAGCAGAACCAAGCCACATGACAAATAAAGCCCAGGAGCACTCAGAGATAACGTGAGAAGGCCCAAACAAGAAAGAAGCTTGCGGCCCAAGAAAGCCCAAAAGATGGGTTAGTTTGAAATAAAACACTCAGACGTTTGACAACATTTAATTCCAACTTAACTTCCTCCCAAAGAGATACTTCTTCCCAAATAGGGTTTTCACATGTAACCACCTTTAAAAGGAGGGCTTGACCGAATTGGAAGACAAGAAGGAGAGGTTAGGATTTTTAGAATTTATTTTTGTGTTTTCTCATCCCCATTATGTTCTAAACTTTTCTTAGGGTTAAGATTGTTTTGTTTAGTAGTTGTGAGTACGGTTGTAATTAGTTATAGTTTTAAATACAATTTGAATTCAAGGTTTGTTTATTCCAAATTCTTCATCTTTGTTTGCAATAGAGTCGAGAGATCTTTGTGAGCACAACCATTTGTTTCAATTCGAGAGAGTTAAACTCAAGAAATTGATAAACACGATTTCCTCCAATTAAGGTGAAAATCAACATAGCTTAGAGATAAGTTTAGGTTTAAGGCGGCTAAGAAGGAACGTGGGAAGGTTGTTTCTCAAACTGGGCTTACGCCGAGAGGTATTGTCAAAGAGTGAGCATCAACAGTATTTAAACTTAGAGATAAGTCTGAATCAGTTTAGGATGTTCTGCCGAACCTTGAAGGCCCACCGAGTTCCCTGCCGTGGCAGTGTTAAATCCGTCACCCGCCATGCCGGGGACTGGCAACAGCAACTTCGTTTTTACTTTCTGCATTTTTTCTTTATTGCATTTAATTTCTAGTTTAGTTTTCTTATTATTATAGACAAAATCTCACGGCTTCTTGTTTTAATTTATGGTAAGAGAAAATTCATCGTCTAAACACCTATTTATTGACGAGATCGAACGAGAAGCAAGAAAACTCAAAACAGAGACACGTAAAGCATTAGCAGTAGTGATAGCAGCAAGAGCAGCAGAGGCATCAATGTATAACGGCAATGATGGAAATAATGTCGGCAATAACCTTGCCCTGGCAGATCCTACGGCATATGGTAGGCAGCAAGATCAGCAGCAGCTACCACCACCTTCTCCCCCTCCTGGTCAGCAAAGACAAATCTGTACCACTTGAGACTACATGGACGAGGACATAGACAACCTTGAATCTGTAGTCATAGAACCAGATATTGATGCCAATCATTTTGAACTCAAGCATGTTATGTTCAATATGATTGACAAATTGGGACAGTTTTGGGGCACAGCAAATGAGGATGCTATGCAGCACATGAAGTCATTCTTAGATTTTCTGGAGTAAATCAACCCCCTGATGTTCTGAAGTTGCGGCTATTCCACTATTCACTGAGGGATAGGGCGAAAACGTGGTTAAATAGCCAAAAGGCTGGATCTATTGAGTCCTGGACAGATCGTGTCTAGATTTTTTGGCTCATTGCAATCCATCAAATGTCACGGGTCGTATACGCAACGAGATTACCTCTTTTAGACAAGCAGATGATGAGGCAATGTATGAAGCATGAGAGCGTTACCGAGTACTACTGCACAAATGCCCCCACCATGGACTGCCGCTTTAGACACAGGTATCCCTCTTTTACAATGATGTAAATCAACCCACCATGATAATGCTAGATGCGTCGGCAAACGACATACTCCTTGATAAGGCACCAGAGGAGAGAATGAGGATTCTGAATTAGTTGGCCAAAAATGACTACACATTTTCGTTCGTCTGCCGTGGCGGCATCAGACGGCAGGCCACAGTGAATGAGTCGGAAGCCTCAGAGTCCGTAAACACCCGTATAGATAAGCTGACTAGATTGGTAGAGAACATGATCAAGCCAACATGAAGAGCATATGAGGTAAAAGCAGTAGAAGTCTTCTGTGATGAATGTGGTGGAGACCATGACTCTACAGAATGCAAAGAATTTGGAAACTTCATAGGAACCTACTATCGGAACAGTACCACGAACACGAACACATACAGCCAAGGTTGGAGGAAACACCCAAACTTCTCATGGAGTAACCCTAACACTGTAGAAAACTCGATCAATCAGAATATGGGCTATCAGAGGAACCCGCCCGAGCAATAGATGCAACAGCAGCAACCCACAACAAACAACTCACTAGAGGCCTAACATCATTGTTAATCCTGAAGAGTCTGAACTAGTCAGAGACGAGGAAAATCTACCTGAGGAACCCACCATCCCTCAGATCAAATTTCCCTGTAAAGAGAGGATTGAAGACATAAAACTACCACCACCATTCCCACAAAGGCTAAAGAGGCAGAAGCAAGACTACCAGTTCAAGAAGTTTCTGGACATCTTGAAACAGGTCCATATCAACCTGCCCTTGCTGGAACTCATCAAACAGATACCCAACTATGCCAAGTTCCTCAATGACATAGTTTCTAGAAGAACACTGATCAGTGAGTTTGAAACAGTGGCAGTCACAGAGGGATGCATGGCCATGATGCACAACAGAGCTCCATTAAAGAGAAAGGATTCGGGCAGTTTTATCATCCCTTGTAAAATTGGGAGCAACTATACAGGGCAGCCATTATGTGATTTAGGGGCCAGTATCAACCTAATGCCAAAATCTGTCTTCCAAAAACTTGGGATCGGAAGGGAAAATCGAAGATATACTGGTAAAAGTTGATAAATTTATTTTCCCTGCTGACTTTCTGGTTTTAGATTGTGAAGCAGATGAACGGACGCCTATTATACTTGGAAGACCGTTCTTAGCTATTGGAATGACCCTAATCAACGTCGAAAGAGGAGAGCTTACAATGAGAGTGAACGGTCAGGAGATAAAACTGAATTTTTTCCATACCCTTAAACAGAATGATGACTTGGAGGAATGCAAAATGGTCCAGGTCACACCTAGGTCAAAATTCGACGTCGATAAACCATGCATGGGTAAGTACTGTCTCGACAGTGATTCAGGTGAATGCCTAGGCAGTCACTTGGAGAGCTGCCCTAACACCCACCTCTGCGGTCAGTATACAGAAGCTACAGAAGAAGAAGAGATAGAGAAGCATGATGAAGTATTATGAAGGGCAACAAGGCCAGGTAAGTACTTTGAACCTTTAGATTACACTGTTAAGGGAGGTAAAATTCATAAACCATCTATTGAAGAACCCTCTAACCTAGAGTTAAAACCCTTACCTAAGCAACTTAAATATGTGTTCTTGGGACCCAATAATACGTTACTCGCAATCATCTCTTCCAAGTTGCAGGTTGAACATGAATTGAAGCTGATAGACCTGCTAGGGCGGCACAAGAGGGTGGTAGGATGGACCATCGCTGATCTGAAGGGAATTAGCCCAGCAGTTTGTATGCACAATATCCTTTTGGTAGAAGGCTGTAAACCCACTGTTGACGCTCAAAGGAGGCTGAATGACGTGATGCGAGAAGTTGTAAAAAAGGAAATAATCAAGTGGCTCAACGCGGACATCATTTATCCGATATCCGACAGTGAATGGGTAAGTTCGGTACAATGCATACCTAAGAAAGGAGGGATAACAGTGATAAGTAAAGAAAATAATAAACTCATCCCAACCAGGACTGTGACCGGTTGGAGGGTTTGTATGGACTACCGTAAGTTAAACAAGGCAACTAAGAAAGATCATTTTCTATTACCATTTATTGATCAAATGCTTGACTGCCTTGTTGGCAAACCTTTATACTATTTTTTATGGTTACTCAGGGTACAACCAGATTGCAATTGATCCCAAAGACCAAGAATAGACCACCTTCACCTGCCCTTACTGCACATACGTATTCAGGAGGATTCCGTTCGGGTTGTGTAACGCACCAGCAACGTTCCAGCGCTGCATGATGGACATATTCTCCGACATGGTGGAAGATTTCCTGGAAATCTTCATGGATGATTTCTCTGTCTTCGGCAGCAACTTAGAAAAGGTGCTAACGAGATATGAGGAATCTGACCTAGTGCTAAACTGGGAGAAATGCCAATTTATAGTGGATGAAGAGATAATCTTGGGCCATAAAATATCTGCCGAGGGAATTGAGGTTGATAAAGCCAAAATCGAAGTGATCGAGAAACTCTCGCCGTCGACCTCTATCAAGGGCATCATAAGCTTCTTAGGACACGCAGGTTTTTATAGACGATTTATTGAAAATTTTTCAAAAATTACTAAACCTCTATGTATCTTGCTTGAACGGGATAAAACCTTCAATTTCGATGACTCGTGCACTGACGCATTCGAGACGCTAAAGAAGAAGCTGGTTGTTGCGCCCATTGTAGTCCCACCTGACTAGACCCTATCTTTTGAGCTAATGTACGATGTCAGTGACACTGTCGTAGGAGCCGCCTTTGGGCAGAGGAAGGGTAGGACATTCCATGTGATCTACTATGTCAGCAAAACCCTAAATCCTACCCAAGTCAACTACACCACCACCAAGAAATAACTGTTAGAAGTGGTTTTTTCCTTTGACAAATTTCGGCCGTACTTAATGGGAACAAAGGTAATTATCCACACAGATCACTCGGCCCTCAAGTACCTGTTCACAAAGAAAGACGCCAAGCCACGATTGATTCGTTGGATTATGTTACAACAAGAGTTCAATGTGGATATCAGGGACAAAAAGGGTACAGAAAACCAGGTTGCCGACCACCGGACACGATTGGATCAGGGCGACATCACTTCCACCAGTACAAAAATTCATGATGAATTCCTAGATGAACAGCTGGTACTAGCATCCACCTTTACTGAGAGCATTGTCGTAGCACTGAATGATGCACGCGCCGCCACGGCAGGCACATCGGCGGCAGCCATTCCTTCAACACCCTGGTATGCTGATATTGTCAATTACTTAGTTACTGATGTTTTACCTTATAATCTTAACTATCAAGGCAAGAAGCGGTTCCAATATGATGCTAAGTATTATTTTTGGGACGAGCCTCTTTTGTTCAAACATTGTGCAGATCAGGTTTGGAGCTATTCCTCAAGGAGAATTTCCCACGGGATGACCTCCACTTTCCCATCTTTCCAGCCGAGATCACAGAAGCCGCCTTGGTGAGCCGGCCCATTCCAAACTCTCCTACCGCGACATCACCTATAGCCGCTCGGGCATCCCACCAAGGCTCCTCCTCAGCCGCCAACACCCCACTTGCCTTTCCAGTAAATCTGCAGGGCCAACACTCTCCATCTCATGACTCCTTCGACGATTCTGAAGATGACTCATCTCCTGTCACGGCAGCACAACCCGTCACAGCAGCACAACCCGTCACAGCAGCACCAGCGGCGACATAAACATCAAGGAGAAGGAAGTATCATTGCATCTCCGCCGATTCGGACGAGGAAGAATCCGATGATACTACCCAGTGACCAGGAACATGCCGCCCTCCAGAACCCAACCATGAAGGACTTCAAAGAATATCCAATCATCTCCTCTCAAGAGGCGGTGGCTGGACCTTTCCAACGACGACGAAGTGGCCAAAAACTCATCCTCCTCCTCATTTTAAATGTAACCTGTTTCTTTTTTCCTTTTATTTTTAAAGTTTTCTTTTTTTTATTTTCTTTCCTTTTATGATATGTATTTTCTTTTTATTTTGTTGTATTGAGGGCAATGCCCGCCTCGAGTTTAGGGGAGGGGCAGTCCACTTTAGTGTAGTTCATTTGTAGTTGCATATTAGTTAATTATTTTAAGTGCATTGCAATCACCTTTTCTTTAATGAAAAAGAACTTGTAACACCCCCTTCCCGGTCTGGTCGACAACCGGGTCGGAAGGTGATATCTGTGTTCAATACAGTAGACAGTGCAACAAAATTTCTTTTTAATATTAACCTTTAAACCAATATCATACAATAACACAATGCCTCAATACATTTTAGTCCAATTAATCCATACAAAGCAATAATTAATCAATCGGGGCTTAATCACAATTATTACAAGTTTTAGGTACTAAACTATAAATTCAACAAATTAGGGGTTCTTCAATACAATTGATTTTACCATATTGAAATGCACTACATTATTAACATACTTGTAAAATTTCACACAATTTGGAGACCATTATCTCATTCAATTTAATCATTCATTATTCAGTGACTAAACTGTAAACCTTGCAATATGTTTAATATGTCTTTAACTAACTTAACTAACCCCGTATCGAAACACCCTAGTGCTGTTTCGAAACGGGTGAACAATGGTCAACCCCTATTGGCTTCACCCTTTAGACCGTATCGATACGGGCATGCCCTATATCAAAACGGGTTGACATAGTTTGACTTTGACCCGTTTCGATACACTATAAACCCGTATCGAAACGAGGGATTCCAATGACAAAATGTTTCGAAACAGCCATGAACCGTTCTGATACACCCTATTCCTCATGCTCAATTATGTTTACCCGTATCGAAACGCCATCACCCATTTCGATATGGTCTGACCTATAATGACAGACTTTTTTATGGTAATTATTCAATTTAACCTATTGAACGATGTCTAAATGCAACGAAACTTCATACACAATATTTCCACGGTATAAACTACTAGCATGCCAAATTTCATGATCATACGAATACATTTACTATGTTTTGACCTTTATGGGCCAAGTATGCACTTTTAAGCCATTTTAAGCCAACCAAAAAGGCCATTTAGGGTCATTAACCATATTACAACATAGGCATCACATAACCATATCAAAATGGGCATAAACGACTAGTTTGACTACTTTGCCACCTTCCTAGGAGTTTCGTATGGTGATTAGGTGTTCTCTTTTATGAGCGCAAGTGCACACTCCAGTCAAGTTATAGTATAAAAGATGTTGAATCCCACGAGGATTGGAATAGTTCCTTCGAGTGTGTATCTGCACAAGAAATTTAAATGCACAATAAATTTCAGGTTTGGTTAAAGGAATAAAACTAAAAACACAATTAATTAAAGAATAGGAGATCAGAGTGATAGAATGGGCCAGGTTATTGCTGCTCAGTAGGGTGTTGACTACGTTGTGAAGAAGTAAAGTTATTTCTGCGCTGCCTCGATTGCGGCCTCGGCGGGTATTGCGGGCGGTAGCTACAACCATGTCACGCGGCCGTAGTGGGTCACTGCTCCTGCAACTTCCGTTGTCTCAGTAGGTGGAACGGAAATAAGTCCTGGCGACAAGTCTGGCAGATATTCCAAGTTCGGCGGGATAGTCGACAGTGATCCTCCATATTTCTAGGAAAGGATGCTCGAAAGCTAGCGTGACGTAGGCAATACCTATTAATCTCAGCGTAAACCTAACACAGGCTAGTCAACTCGGTTGGTGATCCCTTTTAGCCGCTGAAACTTGTGAACTTTTGGAACTAAGTTAGTCATGCCTCAGCACGTTGTGACCATGCTTAACCCTTTCGTGAAGTTGACACTTTCGTGCCCCCTAAATGGATTCTCTCAACTAACGGTTAGGACTAATTGAAAGAATGAAGTGCATAGATTAAGTAATCTTGGAATTTTTATTGCAAAAATAAACTCACAAGCTTTACAACCGTTTCTCACAACTACTATACAAGGAAAAACCCTAAACCCTAAACCCTAGGGAGTTTAGAACATAGCTGACTCCCTCTCTCTATTTCTCTCTATCTCTATGCCCTTATACCCTCACATACATGGGTATATATAGGGCTTGGCCTAAGGTTAAGTCCTCCTTAGAGTAGAAGTCTTCATTGATGATAAAATAGCTTTAACATTTAATGCTTCATTCAATTCCGACTTGAATATGGACTCCTTTGGATGTTTACTTGTTCAGCAAGTAAGTATAAGCGACCTTGCTTATCGATCTTCAATCAGCTCTATACACCGCTCCAGGCCTCAGAAAAATACAAGATTGGGCTCAATGGACTCAGAAAAATGTTCTCTATCAAACGAGACCCATCTTGACTATGTCGGCGTATTGCTGCCTGGGCGACATTCTGCGGCGGAGGCGTCCTTGTCAGCGGCATTCTGCGGCGGCAGTGTCCTTGGCGGTGACTGGAAATGCTTCAGTACAGCTTCTTCTGCTCCCTACTTTCCTGTCCTCTCTTCCTCTACACAGCTACAACACCTGAAATATAAAACTAAACTAAAATAGTACCTTTTCTCTATCAAATATAAGATATTGAATAAAAGCGTGGTAAAAGAAGAAATATTGTTATAATGCATGATATGCAGCTAATTATGCCTAACTAAGCTTAAGAACAACAATAATAAGGGCAGGAATGTGCATAAAATATAGAACTTCTGGACACTCTACACACCCCCAAACTCGAACTATTGCTTGTCCTTAATCAATGCAACCTAACTAGTAATCTTGCCCTTGTACATAAATCAAAAAGAAAACCTAGTTTTTAACTTGGTTTCACACCTCAAGGCCGTGGCACCTATATTAGTTTAGTGAGAGGGAATAACATGAAATAACTTAGAATTTTAATTCTAGTGCCAGTGCAGTGTGTGCAGGTCTGTGTACATGTTAAATATGCTGAGTATGCTAAGTAAACAAAGAATGCTGTAAAAAGTAAAGGAGAAGGGATATAAGTTTGCTGCATTGGCAGCACAGTTTAGCATGTCTTTCTTCTTTTTTCTGATCAAGGCTTCAAGGGCTTCAGCTCATCACAACTACTCTCTAGGTCTGAAGCGAAGATAGGAGCATACTACGAAACTCCGAACCCATTGAGTAGAGTCATCCCGTGAAGGCTTTCATTCACTCATGCTAATTTGTCCGTCACTTCAAAGAATTTCAAATACATGAACTTTGATAGCAGCGAAGTGTCCTTGCTCATGATCTTTCCTAGAGCCTGTTCTGGGCACCTCTAGGGCATTCAGCCTTTTCTTTGTTTTTTGCGGTCGTGGCGGTATTGCTTTTTTTTATTGTGCTGCTGTGGCGGCATACCTGCATCCAATATAAGAATTTTCATTAAGTTCAAACAGACAATGTACACTTAGAATTCAAACAGTATTCAGCACTTAACAGAAGTGTAATAAAAGTTTGGCAACTAAAAAAAATTTCTTAGGTGTTTTTCATGCTTCGTCCCAAGATTAAATTCATTTTTAAGTATGGTGCGAAAATAGAATCGGCTAACTATCATAGACACAAGTTATTTAACCCAGATTTTCAATTTTCATTAAGTACTAGACAGGATTTACAATGCAAATACATGCTTAACAAAATAACATGAGGACTAACCCCCCCAAACTCAAGGCGGGTATTTCCCTCAATGCCTTAGAAAAAATAAAAACAAAATCTAAACAGAAAAACATAAAAGAAAACAGAAAAAAACATAGAAAGAAAAACATAAAAGAAAAACAAAAAATATTGGTGCTAGAAGCTGCCCGAGTTGTCCTTCAACTTGGTGGACTCGGAGGAAGATGAGAGGATTAGGCGGCGAGTGGCGGGTTCTTTAGCGGTGAGGCTCTGCTTCTGGCCGCAAGTTGGCTGGACTCTGATGGGAATGGGTCTCTTTGGTTGCTACTCCAGCTCGGTTTCTGACCCTTCATCCTCTATTTCAGCTGCTATCACATGCCTCTTTCTCTTCTTTGTTGCCTCAACCGGCTCTGCATTATCGAAGGAATCAGACACCTCCTCGTAAAGGGAATTAGTGGCCTGGGTTGTCTCCTCCACTGTCGTCTTTGCCGCTTGGGCGGCTGTCCTTGTTTACTCCTAATATTTTTTGGCGACTTGCATTTTATAGTAGGGTCTGAATCTACATAAATAGTTGTGAGACGAACTAAATAAAAAAATATAACTGAAAATAAAATCTGGTCCTAAGCTTATTAAGATCTATTCCTAAAGAAAACGGTAAAGATGTGGAAAAACTAAAATTATGTTACAGTGGGTTCGTTTTCGATACTTCTTATAGTCCACTCGCACCTTCCATCGAGTGACTATTCTTATGGGGAAGTCTTTCTTCCTCGTTCCCTTGTAATCCATGTGAATCCTCCACCTTGTTTCTTTTTCTGAATGCATGTACATTTGATTAGTAAAAATTATACCACTATCAAACCATGTACTTACCTTATCTTTGTTCTGATTTGTTATGGTGGAGGATGGCTTTTGCTGCCAAGGCAGCTGTTCAGTCGGCCAACTGTCAAGGTAGTAATTTGTCATAATGTGGTTCAGGTCAAGGAAAATCTCGGCATATTGAAGGGTTTCATCATCCATAACATTATGTTCTTCAGGTCCCTCGAACATCTACATCAGTAGAGATTGTGATGGTTTTAGATATGCCAACATCGGCTCCTCTTGATATACATATTCCATAGTTGTCGAGATTTCTGCCGAGGCGGGCATAGGTACCGAGACTACTGCTGAAGCATGCAAGGTTGCTAAGGCTTTGGATGTGACATCATCAATTTTTCTGTCGGCCTCACTAGGTGTTATCGCAAAATTGCTCTGTGCAGTTTCCTCAGTCCTTGCTAGGGAAATTTCTCGCATAGTCTTATCATGTGTTGGGCAGTGTTCTTCATCCTCTAGTTGTTCCTCACACGTCGGAGAAATTTATTCGCATATTTCTTCGTCCTCTTGGCTTGGGACATCAGTATCCCTAGGACTGACTTGTTGGTGATCAATGGTTGCCATGGCAGAAGTTGCTGGGACATTTTCTTTGTTCATGGCATATGTGGATGTGTTCAATCGATCTGATGTATCCCATAAGGTTGAATCCCACTGGGCCATCCTTGTATCCATTTTCTGTGAAAGCCTTTGAGTGGATTCAATAAAGGGTGCAGTACTAGCCATGAAAACTTGAAGCATGTCCTCCAAGGTTTGTGATTGTTGTAACCCCCTTAGCCCGACCTTGACGGTTGACCCGAACTACGAAGATTACACGGGGAAAACCAAAGTCAACCCGAAAGTCAACCTTGATTAACGACCCTTTTTTTTCTTTTTAAACTTGTCTAGATGCAAATTAATCCTAAGCGTACCCTTGATAAAAGCGTACTTGAAAAACACAGCGATCGGAAAACGTTAAGGGACTCAATTGCACAAATTACAACATTTAGGGACCAAAATGTAAATTCTGGAAAGATGAAGAACTTAGCTGATTTTTAAATTACCAATGTGAAATTAATCATATTACATGCTTCCCTGTCAAATTTCACCTTAAACGGTCATCTGAAACTCAAGCAATTGCATAAACAAAATTCAGGACTAAAACGTAAAGCTTGCAAACCCTAAACCATTCAAATCAGTGCCCAACGGTCACCTGTTTCGGAATGGGGGTTGACCGTTCTGAAACGCGGGTTCGTTTCGAGACCTGTTTCGAAACAGGGCTTGACAGTGGCCAATCTGTTTCGGAACGCCCTCTACCTGTTTCGATACACGATGGCCATTACAGGCCTCCGTTTCGAAACGGTAGTGTCCGTTCCGATACGGACTGCCCAGAAAGTGCAGATTTTGCTGGTTTAACATACAATTAACCACTCAAACATATCCTAATGACCTTTTAATCATGCCAACAAGTCATCATACATATTAGGAACATGTTTGCATCATCAAATCACATTCATGGCATCACTTAGGAAAAACCCCAAATCTATAGGCATGCATCCTAATATTGAAAACCACCCAAGCATCAAATCATCAAAGCAAACACCAAAATGGCCATTTACAATCCCAAAACATCAAAGGCATTGAGCCACACTTAGGGAGTCCAAAACATCTCCCAAAACACAACCTAGGTTCCCATTGCCAAATACCAAAAACTAATATTGTTGTAAAAATAGTCACCATACATGAGCTTAGCTTTCTCTTGGATTTTTAGCCTCCTTGCTGCCCTTAAAGCACTTCAATTCTCTGCATTATTGGTTCAAGAAAGAGAGCATAAGCACAATTGCTTAGTGAGGCATGCTCTAAAGAAACAACAACAATAATGCACTTTATAAAACACCTTTCATAAGGCCTTTAAATTTATAAACATCATTTCCCATGCAACAATGCATACACAACAAGCATCTCATGCTTCTTTAACATTAACATGTCATATTGGCTTCCAAGTGATACCATAACCATTTTCAACATAAAACACAATCGGATACGCGGATTACAAGCGTTGCCCCATACGCTTCATACACACTACCGAACACACAAGGTGGAGTTTACCGGTACAATCACAACCCCTCAACACCCGTGATGGAGTTTAACGGTACAATTACAACCCCTCCACATCACTCATCGGTAGTTGTGTAACATCACTAACGAGAACACGGGACACACAACACAAGATCCTCACATGGCATTTTAACCACCATTATGATCTTAGACATCTCGTTAGTGTACATGGATGGAGTTTACGGTACCATTACAACCCCTCAACATCCAAGGCGACTTTATTCACGGTGCACCCAATCCTATAGCCGGCTAACTATATCTGATTCAAGTACTTTAAAACCAACACATCACTTGCCAATATACATCATTTATCATCAACAATTCACTGTTTTAAAGCATTAATCAAAGCCATTAAACCAACATGCATCACTATGCATGAAAACCACATTTATCAATATCAAACCAAGGATCTCTTACCTTGAGCATCCTTCAACACATGGCTTTCAAAACCAGCATTAATCATGCTAAAACATGCTTTCAAAACAGAATTTAAACATGCAAATTAAACACATTGCATCCAACCATCTCATGGTTCATCAAAGAGAGAGTTTCTCCGAAAACTTACTCTTGAGCTTAGTTAAGTTGCTTAGACTTAAACTAAGCTCCCAAAACCTTCAAAAACTGGTTTCAAAGCTGAAAACCAAACTTCACTCACCAATTCCGTTTCGCAAGCTTGCCGAAACGCCGTTCAAGCCTCCGGATCAACACCACAAGGATCCGAAGATGTCTCCCCTATTTTAAACACATCAAAGCAGAGGATCAATGCATCATCATGCATTAAAATCTTTAGCCATTACACCTAAACTCGCTGCTCACATCAAATCTAACATTTCGGTTACCAAACACAACCGAAATCACATCCAAACACCTCCACAACATTACCCAGCCAAGATCCATCACATCTAAACATTCCTAAACATCAATTAACATCCAAAAAGATCCTAAACTCGTCCTTATACCTCCAGCAATAACAGAACACCAAGATCACCCCAAAAACCACCATTTTCACAAGTAAAAACTTAGGAAAATCAACCTATTCGGGATTGCATTGATTAAACCTCAATTACACATCAATAAACATCCAAAATACATTAAAAAGACATCTCAAAACAGAGCCCAAACATTCATCACGAATTTCTTCAAGATTTAATCCAAATCTTGAGTTTTAAGCCAAAAATCAAGATCACAACATAAAAACCTTTTATAAAACTTAATTTAAGGATTGAGAACATGAGAATTTCAGTAAAGCACTGAGTATTTAGAGGAGAAGGACATCCTTACCTCTAAATGTAGATTTCTCCTTGTTTAGAGCCAAATTTCTTGAAAATTAAATAAGCAAATGAAGAGGATTTGATGTAGAAAGGATTAGGAATCTTTTGATGATTGAAACCTCATCATTTAGTGTGAAAATCAAAAGAAAAGCTGCTGTGGAAATGTGTTTGGCTGAGGGAATTTTGAGAGAAAATGAAATGAGAAAATTTTAACAAAAGTTGGTTATGAAAACTAAAATATAGTTTCCCTCTTTTCTTTTAATTAATTAAACATTAATTGAGTCATTAAAATTAAGAAAAATCTGGAGAAATCCTTCCTTGGGTAAATTAGCTCCTTAAAGATTCAAAGTTTCAATCCTTACAAAACAGTCACCAGTGAACTTTTCAAAAATTACATTTTAGTCACTATTTCGAAATGTCACACTTTCAAACCTTATTTTGTAAAATTGATTTCACCACTCTCTTATATATATTAAAAGAGGATTTTTAGATATTTTTCCATATTTTTAATGCAACCCAAACTAGGCTTTCCCTAAAACCACCTTTTATATTCGAACCAAAAATCAGACCGGTCCAGTTCAGACCCTAAACTTCCAAGCCCAAAATTGGGGTGTTACAACTCTCCCCCCTTAAGAAATTTCGTCCTCGAAATTTACCTGGAGGAAGAAGGTATGGAAACTGCTTCAACATGTCATCCTTCCGTTCCCACGTGGCTTCCTCAACACCACGATGCTTCCACAACACCTTTACCAAATCAATGGTCTTGCCTCGAAGAACTTTACTGTCTGAATCCAGAATTTCCACCGGCTCCTCATCATAGGTCAAATCCAGATTCAACTTCACTTCCTCCACAGGCATAACATGCGAAGGATCCGATCTATACTTCCGGAGCATAGAGACATGAAACACATCATGAATCTTTTCCAACTCTTGCGGCAATCTCAACTTGTACGCAACAGGACCCACACGCTCAATCACCTCGTATGATCCAATGTACCTAGGGCTCAACTTACCCTTTCGACCAAACCTCATCACCTTCTTCCAAGGCGAAACTTTCAAAAACACACGGTCACCAACTGCATACTCAATCTCCTTGCGCTTCAAATCCGCGTAAGACTTCTGTCGATCAGAAGCTGCCTTCAACCGCTCACAAATGAGCCTCACCTTCTCGGTGGTTTCTTTCAACAAAGCTGGCATTGAAACCAACTTCTGACCTGTTTCAGCCCAACAAAGAGGAGTCATACACTTCCTCCCATACAAGGCTTCATAAGGTGCCATTTGAATACTTGCCTTGTAGCTATTGTTATAAGCAAACTCCACCAACGGCAAATGCCTCTCCCAAGAGCCCTGAAACTCAATCAAACAGTACCTCAACATATCCTCCAGCACTTGGATAACACGCTCAGACTGTCCATCCGACTGTGGATGATAAGAAGTACTGAAATTCAACCGCGTACCCAAAGCCTGATGCAAACACTGCCAGAAACGCGATGTAAACCTCGGATCTCTATCCAACACGATCGATTTTGGCACACCATGCAGCCGCACAATCTCAACAATGTACAACTCTGCAAGCTTATCCAAGGTGTACGTAGTATGCACAGGCAAGAAATGCGCACACTTCGTAAGGCGATCCACAATCACCCACACCGAATTCTCCTTTGATGGCGACAAAGGCAAACCAGACACAAAGTCCATGGTAATCCTTTCCCATTTCCACTCAGGAATACTCAACGGTTGCAACAACCCAGAAGGAAACTGATGCTCAGCTTTAACTCGCTGACAAACCATACACTTGCTCACAAACTCAGCAACATCTTTCTTTAAACCCACCCAATAGTAAGATCACGATACATCTTAATACTACCAGGGTGCATAGCAAAAGGACTACTATGAGCTTCAGTCAGAATAGTACGCCTCAACTCAGCATCATTGGGCACTACTATCCGACTCCCAAAACATAAAACTCCATCATCATTAAAGCAGAAATCAGATGGCCTATCCTCAGCAATATCCTGAACATGTGGCAACAAGGAATAATCCAACAGCTGCTTATCCTTTATCAACTGAACCAAGGATGGTTTCACTTGCAATTCAGCCACAAGACCTCCATCACGCGAGATACTCAAATTGGAAAACATAGCCCTCAACTCCACCGCCACCTTCCTACTCAAGGCATCCGCTACAACATTAGCTTTTCCCGGATGGTACTCGATCGTCAAATCGTAATCTTTAAGCAACTCCACCCAACGTCGTTGCCTAAGATTCAACTCTTTCTGAGACATCAGATACTTCAAACTCTTGTGATCCGTGTACACAGTACACTTCTCACCATACAGGTAATGTCTCCATACTGGCGCGATGCATAAGCCACCACCTTACCCTCTTGCATCAACACACACCCCAAACCAACGTAGGACGCGTCATTATACACCACAAACTCTTTACCTGATTCAGGTTGAACCAAGATAGGAGCTTGCGTCAAAGCTGCCTTCAGCTTTTCAAAAGCCTGTTGTCTCGCTTCCGTCCATTCATACTTAACATCCTTCTGCAACAACTTCGTCAAAGATGCAGCAATCTTTGAAAATCCATCCACGAACCTCCGGTAGTATCCCGCCAAACCAAGGAAACTACAGACTTCATGAACAGACTTAGGAGGCTTCCAATTCATCACTGCCTCAATCTTCTGAGGATCAACACGAATCCCCTCCGCAGAAACCACGTGACCAAGGAACACAACTTCCCTGAGTGAGAACTCACACTTGCTTAACTTAGCATAAAGCTGATTCTCCAACAAAGCTTGCAACACAATCCTCAAATGCCCCTCATGCTCCTCCTCAGTACGAGAGTACACGAGGATATCATCAATGAACACCACAACAAACTTGTCCAAATATTCATGGAACACTCTATTCATCATGTCCACGAAAGTTGCAGGAGCATTCGTCAATCCAAACGGCATCACAAGGAATTCATAATGCCCATACCTCGTTCAGAAGGCTGTCTTTGGCACATCCACATCCTTCACCTTCAATTGGTAATACCCTGACCTTAAGTCAATCTTAGAGAACACAGCCGCTCCCCGAAATTGATCGAAAAGATCATCAATCCTCGGCAATGGATACCGATTCTTGATAGTCAACTTGTTCAGCCGACGGTAATCGATGCACATTCTCATAGTGTCATCCTTTTTCTTCACAAACAAGACCGGTGCACCCCAAGGTGACACACTCGGCCGAATGAAACCACGATCAAGCAACTCCTGAAGTTGCGTCTTCAGCTCTTTCAACTCCTTAGGTTCCATTCGATAAGGAGTAATGGAAACTGGAGTTGTATTCTCATACAACTCAATTCCAAACTCCACCTCACGGTTACGAGGCAATCCAGGCAACTCCTCCGGAAACACACCAGGAAACTCTCGCAAAGTCCTGATATCTTGCACTCGCAACTCTTTCGAGCTAGGATTCATCACAAAGGCTAGGTAGGCTTCACAACCTTGCCTCAACATTCAGCTCGCCTCTAATGTAGACACCACATTGGCAAGAAACTTCACATTCTCACCAACCACCACTACCTCATAATCATCCACAAGCCTCAGCGACACTTGCTTGTTCTCAAAATCCACCACAGCTCGGTGTTTAACCAGCCAATCCATACCAAGGATTACATCAAACCATAAAAAGGTAATTCCATAAGATCAACATGAAAAACATGGTTTTGCACAACCAAGGGACACCTTCTATACAACTTTCGTGTCACAACGGTCTCACCAAAGGAACTAGTTACACGCATACCAATATCCAAAGACTCAACAGGCAAACCAAGCAATTGAGCATGCTCACGCAATATGTATGAGTGTGTAGATCCAGAATCAATCAAGGAAAGTAATGACAAGGATTGCAAAGTGAAGGTACCTGCGATCATATTCGTGTCATTCCTCCCTTCCCGCTGCGCATACACTCAAGCCTGGCCTCCACCCTCAGGTTGGACAGCCACCACATGCGCCACATTCCTTCCACCATCCTCTCTGCGCTGGAAGTTACGACGGCCGCGCCCACGACCTCTCTGTGGTGTAACAACTCCAGGAGCACGTCCCTGACCACCACCGGCCAACAAAGGACACTCCCTCCTCATGTGGTCCGCCGAACCACAATTCCAGCACGAATTACCAGCTACAACAACAAGAGCATGTACCTCCCTCGCTGCTCGAGGACAATCACGCCTCAAATGGCCACGCGATCCACACGCCCAGCATGTGTTCTGATCAGCTCTCGCCCTATCTCCCTGAACAGGCTCACCATGACCTCCACCACCACGCCTAGCAGAAGACTAATACCTCCTCTCTCGTCCCCTCTTGTTCCGTCCACCACCGGAACTATACTCAGCAGCTCGCTTGCCCAAGCCAGAACCCACACTCCTGGAAGACAAACCCAGGTTCTGCTCAATATCCTTCGCCCTACTAACCAGTACATCAAAATCAGTGTACTCAGCTGCAAGCATATAGGTCTTTACATCCGTCACCAAACCATATCGGAAACGTTCACACCTCTCCCGCTCATCAAGGACAATCTCAGGTGCGTACTGACTGAGACGAACAAACTGGATCTCGTACTCAGCTACTGTCATACTTCCTTGTGTCAGAGACATGAACTCTCTTTTCTTCTCATCCAGGTATCGCACACCCAGATACCTCCGCTTGAACGCGTTCAAAAAGAACGTCCAAGTCACATCAACTTCCTCCATTCCGGAGATAGCAGTCGTCCACCAGGTATACGCATCATCATGTAACAGCGATACCACACATCCTAACTTCTGCACATCATTGCAGTTAATTTGTCCCAATATCCTCTTGGTACTTTCCAACCAAGACTCGGAACCTTCAGCAGACAAACCTCTGAACTCAGTCCCTCCCAGACTGCGCAAACGTTCCAAAGGTAGTCTAACATTAGCATCTCCCTGATGCCCAGCTCCATGAGCTCCAGCTACTGCCGCCTGAAAGGCTCCAGCGATAGCTTGAATCAACATTGTCATGTCAGGAGCAGCTTGCCCCTATCCAGCTTCAGGTCCAGCGACCCCAGCACCATCACCAACACCAGCTCCATCACCTCCAGCACCACCACCAGGTGGTCCACCACCAGGAGGAGGAGGTAAATCCACTACATTATCAACATTCTCCTCATTCTCATTCTGAGCCATAGCTCGCGTATTAATCCTCGTCTCTCTACGAGGTCACATTCACTAAACAATGCACTAACACAAATGCAATAAACATAATGAGGCCCAACAAGGTAAGTAATCCAAACACTCAAGCTCAATTTTTCAAAAACAATTCATTTCATTAGTTTTGATATGGCAATGGGTCCTTCTAACATGCTTCAACATAGCATAGCATCACAATTGCAACATACTTCACAATTCACACCTCAACCTTCTACTTGAAAAGCATACAAAGCAATCATACACATATCACCCACATAACCATTCCCAATTACTCGAGAACTCAGCTCTAATACCACCAAAAGTAACCCCCTTAGCACGACCTTGACGGTTGACCCAAACTACGAAGATTACACGGGGAAAACCAAAGTCAACCCGAAAGTCAACCTTGATTAACGACCCTTTTTTCTTTTTAAACTTTTCTAGATGCATATTAATCCTAAGCGTACCCTTGAGAAAAGTGTACTTGAAAAACACAGCGATCGGAAAACGTTAAGGGACTCAATTGCACAAATTACAACATTTAGGGACCAAAATGTAAATTCTGGAAAGATGAAGGACTTAGCTGATTTTTAAATTACCAATGTGAAATTAATCATATTACATGCTTCCCTGTCAAATTTCACCTTAAACGGTCATCTCAAACTCAAGCAATTGCATAAACAAAATTCAGGACTAAAACGTAAAGCTTGCAAACCCTAAACCATTCAAATCAGTGCCCAACGGTCACCTGTTTCGGAACGGGGGTTGACCATTCTGAAATGCGGGTTCGTTTCGAGACCTGTTTCGAAACAGGGCTTGACAGTGGCCAATCTGTTTCAGAACGCCCTCTACCCGTTTCGATACACGAAGGCCATTACAGGCCCCCGTTTCGAAACGGTAGTGCCCGTTCCGATACAGACTGCCCAGAAAGTGCAGATTTTGCTGGTTTAACATACAATTAACCACTCAAACACATCCTAATGACCTCCTAATCATGCCAACAAGTCATCATACATATTAGGAACATGTTTGCATCATCAAATCACATTCATGGCATAAATTAGGAAAAACCCCAAATCTATAGGCATGCATCCTAATATTGAAAACCACCCAAGCATCAAATCATCAAAGCAAACACCAAAATGGCCATTTACAATCCCAAAACATCAATGGCATTGAACCACACTTAGGGAGTCCAAAACATCTCTTTGAAACCGATATTTTAATTTTGATATAACTAAAGAACCTAAGGACTAAATTGAAAATGTCAAAACGAATTTTTAAGTCCTCAAACATCCTCATATGATTTTAAGAAAATGCCAAAGTTAAAAACTAAGATTTTCAAATGTTTTCTAAGTGTTTAAAGCCGAAACAGTGTTTTTCAAAGTCCATGTTTCGAAACGGTCTAAGGCGTTTCGAAATGATTTCACCACTGCCAGCCCCTGTTCCGAAACGGGTATCGAAATGGCTTTAGAACATAAGAACCCGTATCGAAACGATTTCAAGTGTTTCGAAACGGTTCTTCATTTTGATTTGAAAAATATGACCATTGCAAAAGTTTTTAATTGATTTTTTAGAAACCATTAGGGTGTTTCGAAACGGGCTCAAGCTGTTTCGAAACGACCCTTGACAGTGGCAAAAGTGTTTTGAAACGAGTTCAATCCCTTTCGAAACGAGCTCTTAAATGCAACCCCAACGGCTCTTTCTATTTTGGTCCGTTTCGAAACAGGTTCCCGCGTTCCGAAACGGGTGGTTGCAGACTGCATTTATGGAGGTGAGATAACACCCCCAACGGCTCTATTGATGAATGCAACAACCACAACGGCTAGAAATCAATGAGAAGGTATAAAAGGGACCTCTAAAAGCACCAGCAACAACTATTGATCCAAAAGCAAACATCCAAACATCAAATCCAAGCATTTGTGCTTAAATCCCAAATTGTCTAGAAACCCCAATTGTAATTTTAATTCTTATCTTTTTCAATTGGGTTGAGTGCTTGTAATTGGGCTACAATTTGTATTGAGAGATACTATCTTAGCCATCAAACTCTTTGTTTTCTTTGTGTGAGGATTGGGTTAAATTTTGGGTAGAAAATTTAACCGAAATTGTAAGGGTTGCCTCCTTAGCCTAGAAAAGGGGAAGAGCAATTAGTGGAATTGTTGCAAATCCTTAGTGAAGCTAAGGTAGTGGATGTAGAGTTCATTTGGAACTTGAACCACTCTAAAATTCCTTGTCTATCTTTTTAATTTGCAAATTCCACCACCTAAACCTTTAAAAATCCAATTCACCACCCCCCCTCTTGGTTTATATCGATCTTTCGATCCACTCAACAATTGGTATCAGAGCCTACCTCTTTGAGGATTAACAACCACAAGAGGAGTTCCTAGGAAGAGTGTGATCATCAAATATCAAGAGACGGCTTCAACCTCCGGTTCGGGCATGTACGAGTCTCAATCCACTACAAAGCCTCCCTTCTTCAATGGTGATAACTATTCTTTTTGGAAGAATAGAATACGTCTCTTCATCAAGTCCAATGACTACTTAGTTTGGGATGTCATTGAAGATGGCCCTTACATTCCATTGAAGCAAGATAGTGAAGGCAAGATTGTCTTGAAGAAAAAGGTGGAGATGAGTGAACAAGAAAGGAAAAAGATTCAAGTAAATGACAAAGCTTTCCACATGCTCTTTTGTTCATTCGGTCCGGACATCTATTCTAAAGTGTCATCCATTGAGAGAGCCAAAGAAGTGTGGGACACTCTTAAGACTACCTATGAGGGAACCAACGATGTCAAAGAAACTAAGATTGGAATTCTCAATCTTAGTTATGAGAATTTCAAGATGGAGCCCGATGAGACGGTGTCCAAGATGTTTGATCGATTCTCCACTATAGTCAATGGGCTCAAAGGTTTTGGAGAGATCATACCGGAAGACAAGCTTGTCCGGAAGCTACTCTATTCACTTCCCGAATCATGGGATGGGAAGAGAAACGCCATCATAGAAGCTAAGAATTTGAAGACTTTAAAGCTTGATGAGCTAGTGGGTTCTCTCCTTACACATGAGATTATGAAGCAAGGAAGGGAAGAAGAGAAGAAGAAAGAAGAGAATAGAGTAGAAAAGCTAGAGGTTGAAAAGAAGAAGAAGATGGGAATAGCTCTCAAAGCTTCACTACTTGAGGAGAGCTCTTCTAGTGAGGAGGATGAGCTAGAAGAATTGGCTATGATAGCCAAACGATTCTCACGCTTTATGAGGTCCAACCGGGGAAGAAAAATTCAAAGGAAGATGGACTTCAAAGGCAAGAACAAAGAAGGAGCAAGGGATCAAATCATTTGCTTCGAGTGCAATAAACTCGGCCACATACGTTCAGAGTGCCCTCAACTCAAGAAGAAGGGCTTTGAGAAGAAGAAGAAGCTCAAAGCCAAGCTTGCTACTTGGAGTGATGAGGAGTCATCGGAGGATGACGAACAAGAAGTGGCCAACCTTTGCCTCATGGCACTTGAGGAAGATTCCTCTATGGTAACCTCTAACTCATCATCTTTAGATTTTACATATGACGAATTAAATGATGCATATGATGAGTTACAAGAGGTCTATGATGAATTAGTTGAGAAATATAAGGAGTCGGTCATTAGGAATAAGAAAATCATTTTGGAGCTAAATGAGAAAAATGACTCACTCTCTCAAGCTAATTCAAAATTTGAGAAAAAGATATTAGGGTTGAAAGATGAACTTAAATTTTTTCAAGATGAAAATGTTGATCTTAATAATCTTTTATCTCAATGCAATAGTGAACACCAAAAGGTGTTAGATGAGCTTAACAAGCTCAAGGAGTCCTTTAAAAATGTTGGTAGTATGAAGCATGAAATTGGTGAATCTTCTAAAACAAACCAACTTAAGAAAAGGACTAATAACTACAAACAAGGTAGCTTTCCTAGACATAGTAGGACTAAAAGAATTAGAAGTGTATGAGTTCCTAAGGAACTTGTAAAATCAAATAATATTGTTGCTATATCATATTGGATTCCTAAGGGAACCAAGGTTTTGGGAGCTAACACTCATGGACCCAAAATGATTTGGGTACCAAAAACAAAAGCTTAATATCTTTGTTTGTAGGGGGAGCATTGCTACAAGGCCAAAGCACAAAGTCAAAACTCATGGTACCTTGATAGTGGATGCTCAAGGCATATGACCGGAGACAAGAGTAGATTCATGGATCTAAAGCCAAAAAGTGGAGGAGTGGTGACATTTGGTGACAACTCCAAAGGCCACATTAAAGGTATTGGCTCCATAAGTAATCACTCTACTATTCTCATTGAAAATGTCTTGTATGTCGATGGTCTTAAACACAACTTATTGAGCATAAGTCAATTGTGTGATAAAGGATTTAATGTTTTATTTGATAAAAATGGATGCAAAATTGTAGACATTAAATCTAATAATATTATGCTCATAGGTCATCGCATAGGAAACATATACATGGTGCATCTAGATGACATTCATACATCTCATGCATGCTTAGTAGCACAAAATGAAAATGATGCATGGTTGTGGCATAGGAAACTAGGACATGCTAGCATTAGTGTTTTAGAAAAACTAGTTTCCCTTGATCTAGTTAGAGGTTTACCCAAGATTAAATTTTCAAATGATAAAATTTGTGATGCATGCTCTAAGGGTAAACAACATAAGTCTTCCTTTAAATCCATTAATGATGTTTCTACTAGTAGATGTTTACAACTTATCCATATGGATTTATTTGGGCCAATTAGGACTATGAGCTTGGGTGGTAAGTCTTATGCATTTGTACTTGTTGATGATTTTTCTAGATTTACTTGGGTTCTATTTTTAAGTACTAAAGATGAGGCTTTGGAAAAATTCATCACATTTTCAAAACTAACCCAAAATGATCTTGAACTTAGAATTTCACATATTAGAAGTGATCATGGAACCGAGTTTCAAATTTTAGGGTTTGAAGATTTTTTAAATGAAAATGGTATTAGCCACAATTTTTCGGCTCCTCGAACTCCTCAACAAAATGGGTAGTTGAGAGGAAAAATAGAACTTTGCAAGAAATGGCTAGAACTATGCTTTGTGAAAATAATTTACCTAAATATTTTTGGGCGGAAGCCACAAACACCGCTTGTTATATTGTTAATCGAGTAACAATTAGGCCAATTTTAAAGAAAACACCTTATGAGATTTTAAAATCCAAAAAGCCTAACATTAGCTATTTTCACCCTTTTGGTTGCAAGTGCTTTGTTTTAAATAATGGAAAAGACAATTTAGGTAAATTTGATGCAAAAAGTGATGAAGCTATTTTCATAGGTTACTCTTTAACCTCTAAATCCTATCGAGTATTTAACAAAAGAACTTTAGTAGTAGAAGAATCTATTCATGTTGTATTCGATGATAACCTCCTTCCAAGGAAGGATTCTTGTGATGATGATGATGTAGGAATCATAAATGCCTTTGATGGAGGACAAACTTCAAAGGAGGATGAGATTCCAACAAAAGAAGAGGACACACAAGATCCACCTCTTGAAGCCTTGAAGGAAATGGCTCTTGAGGAAAAGGAAGTGAGCTACCCAAGGGAGTTCAACTATGTCAAAGATGGTGAAATCTTGGGTGATCCATCCAAGGGGGTAACCACTCGATCTTCTCTTAGATTAATGAATCATGTTGCATTTATCTCATGCATAGAGCCTAAGAATATAAAAGAAGCATTGAAAGATGACTTTTGGATTATGGCTATGCAAGAAGAGTTAAATCAATTTGAGAGAAGTAACGTTTGGACATTAGTTGATAGGCCTAGTAATCAATCTACCATAGGAACTAAATGGGTCTTTAGGAACAAGCTAGATGAGAGTGGTAACATTGTGAGAAATAAAGCTAGACTTGTAGCACCAGGTTACACTCAAGAAGAGGGAATAGATTTTGATGAAACCTATGCACCCGTAGCTAGAATGGAAGCCATTAGGATGTTGCTTGCATATGCATGATATCATAATTTCAAGCTTTTTCAAATGGATGTTAAAAGCGCATTTTTAAATGGTTTTATAAATGAGTAAGTGTATGTGGAACAACCACCGGGTTTTGAAGACTCAAAATTTCCAAATCATGTTTTCAAACTCACTAAAGCTCTTTATGGTTTAAAACAAGCTCCTAGAGCTTGGTATGAAAGACTTTCAAACTTTTTAATTAAAAAAGGTTTTGAAAAAGGTAAGGTGGACACTACACTTTTTATAAAAATGTACAAAAATGACATCTTAGTAGTTCAAATTTATGTTGATGATATTATTTTTGGTTTTCTACTAATGAATGTCATTGTCAAGAGTTTGCTAAGATAATGCAAGGTGAATTTGAGATGAGCATGATGGGGGAGCTCTCATTCTTTTTGGGACTCCAAATCAAGCAAAAGAAGGATGGCACTTTCATCAATCAAGCAAAGTACATAAAGGATATGCTCAAGAAGTTTGGCTTGGAGAATGAAAAGCCTCAAGCCACACCTATGAGCTCATCTACAAAGCTTGACAAAGATGAAGGAGGTAAGTGTGTTGACTCTAAGCTTTACCGTTCTATGATTGGATCATTGCTTTACCTTACCGCAAGTAGACCGGATATCTTGTTTAGTGTTTTCTTGTGTGCTAGGTTTCAAGCTAGTCCTAGAGAGTCTCACCTTATAGTCGTTAAGAGAATCTTTAGGTACCTTAGAGATACTCCGTGTTTAGGTCTTTGGTACCCTAGAGACTCCACCTTCAACCTTCATGCTTATTCGGATGCGGATTATGGGGGTTGCAAAATCGATAGGAAAAGTACTACGAGAACTTGTCAATTTCTAGGTAGCATGCTCATATCTTGGTTCTCTAAGAAACAAAATAGTGTAGCCTTATCTACCACCGAAGCCGAGTACATATCCTTAGGGAGTTGTTGTGCTCAAGTCCTTTGGATGAAGCAACAACTCTTAGATTATGGAATTAAAGTTGAAACCATACCCCTAAAATGTGACAACACTAGTGCTATATGTTTAACAAAAAATCCCATCCAACACTCTAGAACCAAACACATAGAAATAAGGCATCATTTCATTAGAGATCATGTCCTTAAAGAAGATGTGGTTATAGAGTATGTAGACACCTTAAATCAATTAGCGGACATATTTACAAAACCTTTAGACAAAGAGCGTTTTTAGTCCCTTAGGAGAGAGTTAGCTCTAGCTAGCCTATCTTGACCTTTTAGGACCTCTTTTGTGCTTAAAATTGCTTGATCTTGTGAAATGCCATGTTTATGTGATTTGACTCCCAATTTCATCCATGCTTATAGCTAGGGGGTATGTTTATGTTTGCATATGTTTTGCCTGCTCATTCATGTCATTCATGCAAGTTAGGCCTTAGAAAAACTCAATTTTCTGCACTTTTAGAGCCTCATCTGCACTTCCAGGCCCAGGTGTATCGAAACGGGTAAACCTGTTTCGATACAGATGCTTTAAAATCTTGTCTGAAAGAAGGGCGTTTCGAAACGCCTCAAAAGTGTTTCGAAACGTTTTTGCTACTGCCAAGGGGTGTATCGAAACGAGTTTCGAGATGATTCAACGGGGCTTCGATACGGTCGACACCGTATCGAAACGGTCAGCTGAAATTCTAAAAACGGTCAAACTCTCCTCCTCGCATTTCGAAACGGTCAGGATCGTTCCGAAACGGTTTCACGGACAACTTTAAGTAGGGCTTTTAATGATAAAGTTTACTTTAAATTAAAACTCTTTAAAACCCTAAAAACCCTAACCCGACTTTTTCCCTATAAAAAACCCTCTAAACCTCATTGTTTTCCACCAAATCTTGAGGGGTTTTTCTCTAAAACGCTAGTCTAAGCAAGATTCATCAACATTGTGCAAGGATTTTCATCCATTCATCCAAAATCCCAAACTAAGGTATTTTTCCTCTTTTTCTTTTTCCTTCAATTTCTATTCGAATCTTAGGTTAGAAAATTTTATTTTTGTATAGTTTATATGTTTTGATGCTTGGGTTTTTCATATTTTGTAAAAAAATATTCAAAATCTTCAATTTTCTGATTTGAATATAAAATTTTTCAGTCGTATTTTTTTTACTGTTTTCTCTTAAAAAATTATTTATTTGTTTTGATTTTTTATTTTAAAAAAAAAACTTATTTAAACATAAGTGGGATTTATTATTGGATTGAATTACGATATCTATGCATAAACTTAAATTTTTCGCTTTCTTGCTTATATTTTTTAGGATGTCGGAAAATGTTAGCAAAAAGCGTAAGTTCGTTCAATCCGGTGACTCGAGTGTGCGTCCGAATCTCGCTCAGCTCTTTCAAAAATCCCTTCGAACTCCAGAGATGCGAGCTCGTTTCAAATATGTCAAGGATTTCGAAGTTCGTCGCGAGCGTTTCATTGATCTTGAGTTTCTTAACTCCGAGCGATTCCTTTTCCGTTACCTCGAGCGTTTGAGCGAATGGAATCTTCTTCCTTTGTTGAGCATCCCGGACATTCGCTACAAACATATGGTACTCATCTTTTACTCCAATGCTCGTCTTCTTAATGATGAAACAAACACCGAGGTTGTTGGGATTGAATCTTTTTATGTTAGGGAAAAAGTTTGTTGTTGATGTTGCTCTCTTGGAGTCTACTTTTTCCCTTAAGGATGAAGGAATTGAGAATGAACGTCACTTTGGTACTAATACCGGTCAAGTGCTTACTTTGGATGCGCACGATCGTTTTCTTCACTTGATGGTTTCATGGTTCCTTCGCCCCTCCGGAGGTAAATATTCTCATATCCGTCAAGTTGATTACTTTTGGCTTGAATGTTTCCGTCGTGGTGAGCGCCCTAATGTTGCTAAGATCATATTTGCCGAGATGGTAAATAATGTTAAGCTTATTGACACTGATGCCTTGAAATCCTTTACTTATGGCACGATTTTGAGTCACATCTTTAGCAAGATTGGTCTCGATTGCTCCTACGACTCTTCGGAACCTCGCAAGTCCAAGATTGGTGAGTCCTCTCTTCGCAAGTCCGGTTTTCACTATGTGAATCATGTTTGGGAACGTGTTGATAGAGCCACACCTCCTCCTCCTCCTCCTCCCGTTGAACCTCAAGCTCCAGTTGCAACCAATGATGCTCTCACGGCTTTGATTACCGAGCGGTTCAATGCCATGGACACTAACATGGCTACGGGTTTTGGTGCCATCAACACTCGCTTGCAAAATGTAGAGGATCGACTCCAATCCCTTAAGGCTTCCCACTCGAACATGGACTTGTCCTTCTCTACCCTCTATGGCCAATGGACGAAGTTTCGCCGTTCTCAAGTCAAGAGCGATGATGAGACTTCGGATGATGATGATGGTGGTGACGAGGCCTAGGATTTTCATATCATATCATATTATCTATGCATTTTAGGTTTAAGTTTGCATCTTTATGTTTCATTATGTTTTAGGAACCTATGCTTTTGATCTTATTTGGGATTATGTTTTGAACTTAATGTTGATTTATGTTTTGGATATTTTAATTTTATGAATTAATATTATTGTTGCTTATTACCTAACGCTTACTGGTACTAACTCTTTCTCTTCTCTATGAGCCTTATTTCTTATTTTTGATCTAACAAAAAGGGGGAGAAGAAATTTAAGAGCCAAAAATTCGTTTTAAATGTTTAAAGTATTTTTAAGTTTTAAAACTTGAATTTCAAAGTTAAAACATTTTTAAAATTTTAAAAACCTATCTTAAATTAAGGGGGAGTTAGAGTATGTTCAAAATTTTCAAAACTCTTCAAAATTCTAACTTTGGTTTTGTTATATCAAAAAGGGGGAGATTGTGAAACCGATATTTTAATTTTGATATAACTAAAGAACCTAAGGACTAAATTGAAAATGTCAAAACGAATTTTTAAGTCCTCAAACATCCTCATATGATTTTTAGAAAATGCCAAAGTTAAAAACTAAGATTTTCAAATGTTTTCTAAGTGTTTAAAGCCGAAACAGTGTTTTTCAAAGTCCATGTTTCGAAACGGTCTAAGGCGTTTCGAAATGATTTCACCACTGCCAGCCCCTATTCCGAAACGGGTATCGAAACGGCTTTAGAACATAAGAACCCGTATCGAAACGATTTCAAGTGTTTCGAAACGGTTCATCATTTTGATTTGAAAAATATGACCATTGCAAAAGTTTTTAATTGATTTTTTAGAAACCGTTAGGGTGTTTCGAAACGGGCTCAAGCTGTTTCGAAACGACCCTTGACAGTGGCAAAAGTGTTTTGAAACGAGTTCAATCCCTTTCGAAACGAGCTCTTAAATGCAACCCCAGCGGCTCTTTCTATTTTGGTCCGTTTCGAAACAGGTTCCCGCGTTCCGAAACGGGTGGTTGCAGACTGCATTTATGGAGGTGAGATAACACCCCCAACGGCTCTATTGATGAATGCAACAACCACAACGGCTAGAAATCAATGAGAAGGTATAAAAGGGACCTCTAAAAGCACCAGCAACAACTATTGATCCAAAAGCAAACATCCAAACATCAAATCCAAGCATTTGTGCTTAAATCCCAAATTGTCTAGAAACCCCAATTGTAATTTTAATTCTTATCTTTTTCAATTGGGTTGAGTGCTTGTAATTGGGCTACAATTTGTATTGAGAGATACTATCTTAGCCATCAAACTCTTTGTTTTCTTTGTGTGAGGATTGGGTTAAATTTTGGGTTGAAAATTTAACTGAAATTGTAAGGGTTTCCTCCTTAGCCTAAAAAAGGGGAAAAGCAATTAGTGGAATTGTTGCAAATCCTTAGTGAAGCTAAGGTAGTGGATGTAGAGTTCATTTGGAACTTGAACCACTGTAAAATTCCTTGTCTATCTTTTTAATTTGCAAATTCCACCACCTAAACCTTTAAAAATCCAATTAACCCCCCATCTTGGTTTATATCGATCTTTCGATCCACTCAACAATCTCCCAAAACACCACCTAGGTTCCCATTGCCAAATACCAAAAACTAATATTGTTGTAAAAATAGTCACCATACATGAGCTTAGCTTTCTCTTGGATTCTTAGCCTCCTTGCTGCCCTTAAAGCACTTCAATTCTCTGCATTATTGGTTCAAGAAAGAGAGCGTAAGCACAATTGCTTAGTGAGGCATGCTCTAAAGAAACAACAACAATAATGCACTTTATAAAACACCTTTCATAAGGCCTTTAAATTTATAAACATCATTTCTCATGCAACAATGCATACACAACAAGCATCTCATGCTTCATTAACATTAACATGTCATATTGGCTTCCAAGTGATACCATAACCATTTTCAACATAAAACACAATCGGATATGCGGATTACAAGTGTTGTCCCATACGCTTCATACACACTACCGAACACACAAGGTGGAGTTTACCGGTACAATCACAACCCCTCAACACCCGTGATGGAGTTTAACGGTACAATTACAACCCCTCCACATCACTCATCAGTAGTTGTATAACATCAGTAACGAGAACACGGGACACACAACACAAGATCCTCACATGGCATTTTAACCACCATTATGATCTTAGACATCTCGTTAGTGTACTTGGATGGAGTTTACGGTACCATTACAACCCCTCAACATCCAAGGCGACTTTATTCACGGTGCACCCAATCCTATAGCCGGCTAACTATATTCGATTCAAGTACTTTAAAACCAACACATCACTTGCCAATATACATCATTTATCATCAACAATTCACTGTTTTAAAGCATTAATCAAAGCCATTAAACCAACATGCATCACTATGCATGAAAACCACATTTATCAATATCAAACCAAGGATCTCTTACCTTGAGCATCCTTCAACACATGGCTTTCAAAACCAGCATTAATCATGCTAAAACATGCTTTCAAAACAGAATTTAAACATGCAAATTAAACACATTGCATCCAACCATCTCATGGTTCATCAAAGAGAGAGTTTCTCCGAAAACTTACTCTTGAGCTTAGTTAGGTTGCTTAGACTTAAACTAAGCTCCCAAAACCTTCAAACACTGGTTTCAAAGCTGAAAAACAAACTTCACTCACCAATTCTATTTTAAAAGCTTTCCGAAACGCCGTTCAAGCCTACGGATCAACACCACAAGGATCCGAAGATGTCTCCCCTATTTTAAACACATCAAAGCAGAGGATCAATGCATCATCATGCATTAAAATCTTCAGCCATTACACCTAAACTCGCTGCTCACATCAAATCTAACATTTTGATTACCAAACACAACTGAAATCACATCCAAACACCTCCACAACATTACCCAGCCAAGATCCATCACATCTAAACATTCCTAAACATCAATTAACATCCAAAAAGATCCTAAACTCGTCCTTATAACTCCAGCAATAACAGAACACCAAGATCACCCCCAAAACCACCATTTTCACAAGTAAAAACTTAGAAAAATCAACCTATTCGGGATTGCATTGATTAAACCTCAATTACACATCAATAAACATCCAAAATACATTAAAAAAACATCTCCAAACAGAGCCCAAACATTCATCACGAATTTCTTCAAGATTTAATCCAAATCTTGAGTTTTAAGCCAAAAATCAAGATCACAACATAAAAACCTTTTATAAAACTTAATTTAAGGATTGAGAACTTGGGAATTTCAGTAAAAAACTGAGTATTTAGAGGAGAAGGACATCCTTACCTCTAAATGTAGATTTCTCCTTGTTTAGAGCCAAAATCCTTGAAAATTCAATAAGCAAATGAAGAGGATTTGATGTAGAAAGGATTAGGAATCTTTTGATGATTGAAACCTAATCATTTAGTGTGAAAATCAAAAGAAAAGCTGCTGTGGAAATGTGTTTGGCTGAGGGAATTTTGAGAGAAAATGAAATGAGAAAATTTTAACAAAAGTTGGTTATGAAAACCAAAATATGGTTTTCCTCTTTTCTTTTAATTAATTAAACATTAAATGAGTCATTAAAATTAAGAAAAATCTGGAGAAATCCTTCCTTGGGTAAGTTAGCTCCTTAAAGATTCAAAGTTTCAATCCTTACAAAACAGTCACCACTGAACTTTTCAAAAATTACATTTAAGTCACTATTTCGAAATGTCACACTTCCAAACCTTATTTTGTAAAATTGATTTCACCACTCTCTTATATATATTAAAAGAGGATTTTTAGATATTTTTTCATATTTTTAATGCAACCCGAACTAGGCTTTCCCTAAAACCACCTTTTATATTTGAACCAAAAATCAGACCGGTCCAGTTCAGACCCTAAACTTCCAAGCCCAAAATTGGGGTGTTACAACTCTCCCCCCCTTAAGAAATTTCGTCCTCGAAATTTACCTGGAGGAAAAAGGTATGGAAACTGCTTCAACATGTCATCCTTCCGTTCCCACGTGGCTTCCTCAACACCACGATGCTTCCACAACACCTTAACCAAATCAATGGTCTTGCCTCGAAGAAATTTACTGTCTGAATCCAGAATTTCCACCGGCTCCTCATCATAGGTCAAATCCAGATTCAACTCCACTTCCTCCACAGGCATAACATGTGAAGGATCCGATCTATACTTCCGGAGCATAGAGACATGAAACACATCATGAATCTTTTCCAACTCTTGCGGCAATCTCAACTTGTACGCAACAGGACCCACACGCTCAATCACCTCATATGTTCCAATGTACCTAGGGCTCAACTTACCCTTTCGACCAAACCTCATCACCTTCTTCCAAGGCGAAACTTTCAAAAACACACGGTCGCCAACTGCATACTCAATCTCCTTACGCTTCAAATCCGCGTAAGACTTCTATCGATCAGAAGCTGCCTTCAACCGCTCACAAATGAGCCTCACCTTCTCGATGGTTCCTTTCAACAAAGCTGGCATTGAAACCAACTTCTGACATGTTTCAGCCCAACAAAGAGGAGTCCTACACTTCCTCCCGTACAAGGCTTCATAAGGTGCCATTTGAATACTTGCCTGGTAGCTATTGTTATAAGCAAACTCCACCAACGGCAAATGCCTCTCCCAAGAGCCCTGAAACTCAATCACACAGCACCTCAACATATCCTCCAGCACTTGGATAACACGCTCAGACTGTCCATCCGACTGTGGATGATAAGAAGTACTGAAATTCAACCGCGTACCCAAAGCCTGATGCAAACACTGCCAGAAACGCGATGTAAACCTCGGATCTCTATCCGACACGATCGATTTTGGCACACCATGTAGCCGCACAATCTCAGCAATGTACAACTCTGCAAGCTTATCCAAGGTGTACGTAGTATGCATAGGCAAGAAATGCGCACACTTCGTAAGGCGATCCACAATCACCCACACCGAATTCTTCTTCGATGGCGACAAAGGCAAACTAGACACAAAGTCCATGGTAATCCTTTCCCATTTCCACTCAGGAATCCTCAACGGTTGCAACAACCCAGAAGGAAACTGATGCTCAGCTTTAACTCGCTGACAAACCATGCACTTGCTCACAAACTCAGCAACATCTTTCTTTAAACCCATCCAATAGTACTCATCACGAAGATCACGATACATCTTAGTACTACCAGGGTGCATAGCAAAAGGACTACTATGAGCTTCAGTCAGAATAGTACGCCTCAACTCAGCATCATTGGGCACTACTATCCGACTCCCAAAACATAAAACTCCATCATCATTAAAGCAGAAATCCGATGGCCTATCCTCAGCAATATCATGAACATGTGGCACCAAGGAATCATCCAACAGTTGCTTATCCTTTATCAACTGAACCAAGGATAGTTTCACTTGCAATTCAGCCACAAGACCTCCATCACGCGAGATACTCAAATTGGCAAACATAGCCCTCAACTCCACCGCCACCTTCCTACTCAAGGCATCTGCTACAACATTAGCTTTTCTCGGATGGTACTCGATCGTCAGATCGTAATCTTTAAGCAACCCACCCAACGTCGTTGCCTAAGATTCAACTCTTTCTGAGACATCAGATACTTCAAACTCTTGTGATCCGTGTACACAGTACACTTCTCACCATACAGGTAATGTCACCAAATTTTCAAAGCAAAAACCACCGCAGCCAACTCAATGTCATGCGTAGGATAATTGCGCTCATGCACCTTCAACTGGCGCGATGCATAAGCCACCACCTTACCCTCTTGCATCAACAAACACCCCAAACCAAAGTAGGACGCATCACTATACACCACAAACTCTTTCCCTGATTCATGTTGAACCAAGATAGGAGCTTGCGTCAAAGCTGCCTTCAGCTTTTCAAAAGCCTGCTGTCTCGCTTCCGTCCATTCATACTTAACATCCTTCTGCAAAAACTTCGTCAAAGGTGCAGCAATCTTTGAAAATCCATCCACGAACCTCCGGTAGTATCCCGCCAAACCAAGGAAACTACGGACTTCATGAACAGACTTAGGAGGCTTCCAATTCATCACTGCCTCAATCTTCTGAGGATCAACACGAATCCCCTCTGCAGAAACCACATGACCAAGGAACACAACTTCCCTGAGCCAGAACTCACACTTCCTTAACTTAGCATAAATCTGATTCTCTAACAAAGCTTGCAACACAATCCTCAAATGCCCCTCATGCTCCTCCTCAGTACGAGAGTACACAAGGATATCATCAATGAACACCACAACAAACTTGTCCAAATATTCATGGAACACTCTATTCATCATGTCCATGAAAGATGCAGGAGCATTCGTCAATCCAAACGGCATCACAAGGAATTCATAAAGCCCATACCTCATTCTGAAGGCTGTCTTTGGGACATCCACATCCTTCACCTTCAACTGGTAATACCCTGACCTTAATTCAATCTTAGAGAACACAGCCGCTCCCCGAAATTGATCGAAAAGATCATCAATCCTCGGCAATGGATACCGATTCTTGATAGTCAACTTGTTCAGCTGACGGTAATCGATGTACATTCTCATAGTGCCATCCTTTTTCTTCACAAACAAGACCGGTGCACCCCAAGGTGACACACTCGGCCGAATGAAACCACAATCAAGCAACTCCTGAAGTTGCGTCTTCAGCTCTTTCAACACCTTAGGTGCCATTCGATAAGAAGTAATGGAAACTAGAGTTGTATTCTCATACAGCTCAATTCCAAACTCCACCTCACGGTTAGGAGGCAATCCAGGCAACTCCTCCGGAAATATACCAGGAAACTCTCGCACAGTCCTGATATCTTGCACTCGCAACTCTTTTGAGCTAGGATTCATCACAAAGGCTAGGTAGGCTTCACAACCTTGCCTCAACATTCGGCTCGCCTCCAATGTAGACACCACATTGGCAAGAAACTTCACATTCTCACCAACCACCACTACCTCATAATCATCCGCAAGCCTTAGCGACACTCGCTTGTTCTCAAAATCCACCACAGCTCGATGTTCAACCAGCCAATCCATACCAAGGATTACATCAAAACCATAAAAAGGTAATTCCATAAGATCAACATGAAAAACATGGTTTTGCACAACCAAGGGACACCTTCTATACAACTTCCGTGTCACAACGGTCTCACCAAAGGAACTAGTTACACGCATACCAATATCCAAAGACTCAACAGGCAAACCAAGCAATTGAGCATGCTCACGCAATATGTATGAGTGTGTAGATCCAGAATCAATCAAGGAAAGTAATGACAAGGATTGCAAAGTGAAGGTACCTGCGATCACATCCGTGTCATTCCTCCCTTCCCGCTGCACATACACTCGAGCCTGGCCTCTACCCTCAGGTTGGACAGCCACCACATGCGCCACATTCCTTCCACCATCCTCTCTGCGCTGGAAGTTACCACGGCCGTGCCCACGACCTCTCTATGGTGCAACAACTCTAGGAGCACGTCCCTGACCACCACCGGCCAACAAAGGACACTCCCTCCTCATGTGGTCCGTCGAACCACAATTCCAGCACGAATTACCAACTACAACAACAGGAGCCTGTACCTCCCTCGCTGCTCGAGGACAATCACGCCTCAAATGGCCACGCGATCCACACGCCCAGCATGTATTCTGATCAGCTCTCTCCCTGTCTCCCTGAACAGGCTCACCATGACCTCCACCACCACTCCTAGCAGAAGACTGATACCTCCTATCTCGTCCCCTCTTGTTCCGTCCACCACCGGAACTATACTCAGTAGCTCCCTTGCCCGAGCCAGAACCAGCACTCCTGGAAGACAAACCAGGTTCTGCTCAATATCCTTCGCCCTACTAACCAGTACATCAAAATCAGTGTACTCAGCTGCAAGCATATAGGTCTTTACATCCGTCACCAAACCATATCGGAAACGTTCACACCTCTCCCGCTCATCAGGGACAATCTCAGGTGCGTACTGACTGAGACGAACAAACTGGATCTCGTACTCAGCTACTGTCATACTTCCTTGTATCAGAGACATGAACTCTCTTTTCTTCTCATCCAGGTATCGCACACCCAGATACCTCCGCTTGAACGCGTTCAAAAAGAACGTCCAAGTCACATCAACTTCCTCCATTCTGGAGATAGCAGTCGTCCACCAGGTATACGCATCATCATGTAACAGCGATACCACACATACTAACTTCTGCACATCATTGCAGTTCATTTGTCCAAATATCATCTTGGTACTTTCCAACCAAGACTCGGAACCTTCAGCAGACAAACCTCTTAACTCAGTCCCTCCCAGACTGCGCAAACGTTCCAAAGGTAGTCTAACATTAGCATCTCCCTGATGCCCAGCTCCATGAGCTCCAGCTACTGCCTCCTGAAAGGCTCTAGCGATAGCTTGTATCAACACTGTCATGTCAAGAGCAGCTTGCCCCTGTCCAGCTTCAGGTCCAGCGACCCCAGCACCATCACCAACACCAGCTCCATCACCTCCAGCACCACCACCACCAGGTGGTCCACCACCAGGAGGAGGAGGTAAATCCACTCCATTATTAGCATTCTCCTCATTCTCATTCTGAGCCACAGCTCGCGTATTAATCCTCGTCTCTCTACGAGGTCCCATTCACTAAACAATGCACTAACACAAATGCAATAAACATAATGAGGCCCAACAAGGTAAGTAATCCAAGCACTCAAGCTCAATTTTTCAAAAACAATTCATTTCATTAGTTTTGATATGGCAATGGGTCCCTCTAACATGCTTCAACATAGCATAACATCACAATTGCAACATACTTCACAACTCACACCTCAACCTTCTACTTGAAAAGCATACAAAGCAATCATACACATATCACCCACATAACCATTCCCAATTACTCGAGAACTCAGCTCTAATACCACCAAATGTAACCCCCTTAGCCCGGCCTTGATGGTTGACCCGAACTACGAAAATTACACGAGGAAAACCAAAGTCAACCTGAAAGTCAACCTTGATTAACGACCCTTTTTTTCTTTTTAAACTTGTCTAGAAGCATATTAATCCTAAGGGTGCCCTTGAGAAACCCGTACTTGAAAAACACAGCGATCGGAAAACGTTAAGGGACTCAATTGCACAAATTACAACATTTAGGGACCAAAATGTAAATTCTGGAAAGATGAAGGACTTAGCTGATTTTTAAATTACCAATGTGAAATTAATCATATTACATGCTTCCCTGTCAAATTTCACCTTAAACGGTCATCTCAAACTCAAGCAATTGCATAAACAAAATTCAGGACTAAAACGTAAAGCTTGCAAACCCTAAACCATTCAAATCAGTGCCCAACGGTCACCTGTTTCGGAACAGGGGTTGACTGTTCCGAAACGTGGGTTTGTTTTTAGACCTGTTTCGAAACAGGGCTTGACAGTGGCCAATCTGTTTCAGAACCCCCTCTACCCGTTTCGATACACGAAGGCCATTACAGGCCCCCGTTTCGAAACGGTAGTGCCCGTTCCGATACGGACTGCCCAGAAAGTGCAGATTTTGCTGGTTTAACATACAATTAACCACTCAAACACATCCTAATGACCTCCTAATCATGCCAACAAGTCATCATACATATTAGGAACATGTTTGCATCATCAAATCACATTCATGGCATCAATTAGGAAATACTCCAAATCTATAGGCATGCATCCTAATATTGAAAACCACCCAAGCATCAAATCATCAAAGCAAACACCAAAATGGCCATTTACAATCCCAAAACATCAAAGGCGTTGAGCCACACTTAGGGATTCCAAAACATCTCCCAAAACACAACCTAGGTTCCCATTGCCAAATACCAAAAACTAATATTGTTGTAAAAATAGTCACCATACATGAGCTTAGCTTTCTCTTGGATTCTTAGCCTCCTTGCTGCCCTTAAAGCACTTCAATTCTCTGCATTATTGGTTCAAGAAAGAGAGCGTAAGCACAATTGCTTAGTGAGGCATGCTCTAAAGAAACAACAACAATAATGCACTTTATAAAACACCTTTCATAAGGCCTTTAAATTTATAAACATCATTTCTCATGCAACAATGCATACACAACAAGCATCTCATGCTTCATTAACATTAACATGTCATATTGGCTTCCAAGTGATACCATAACCATTTTCAACATAAAACACAATCGGATACGCGGATTACAAGCGTTGTCCAATACGCTTCATACACACTACCGAACACACAAGGTGGAGTTTACCGGTACAATCACAACCCCTCAACACCCGTGATGGAGTTTAACGGTACAATTACAACCCCTCCACATCACTCATCGGTAGTTGTATAACATCACTAACGAGAACACGGGACACACAACACAAGATCCTCACATGGCATTTTAACCACCATTATGATCTTAGACATCTCGTTAGTGTACTTGGATGGAGTTTACGGTACCATTACAACCCCTCAACATCCAAGGCGACTTTATTCACGGTGCACCCAATCCTATAGCCGGCTAACTATATCCGATTCAAGTACTTTAAAACCAACACATCACTTGCCAATATACATCATTTATCATCAACAATTCACTGTTTTAAAGCATTAATCAAAGCCATTAAACCAACATGCATCACTATGCATCAAAACCACATTTATCAATATCAAACCAAGGATCTCTTACCTTGAGCATCCTTCAACACATGGCTTTCAAAACCAGCATTAATCATGCTAAAACATGCTTTCAAAACAGAATTTAAACATGCAAATTAAACACATTGCATCCAACCATCTCATGGTTCATCAAAGAGAGAGTTTCTCCGAAAACTTACTCTTGAGCTTAGTTAAGTTGCTTAGACTTAAAATAAGCTCCCAAAACCTTCAAACACTGGTTTCAAAGCTTAAAACCAAACTTCACTCACCAATTCTGTTTCGCAAGCTTGCCGAAACGTCGTTCAAGCCTCCGAATCAACACCACAAGGATCTGAAGATGTCTCCCCTGTTTTAAACACATCAAAGCAGAGGATCAATGCATCATCATGCATTAAAATCTTCAGTCATTACACCTAAACTCGCTGCTCACATCAAATCTAACATTTCAGTTACCAAACACAACTGAAATCACATCCAAACACCTCCACAACATTACCCAGCCAAGATCCATCACAACTAAACATTCCTAAACATCAATTAACATCCAAAAAGATCCTAAACTCGTCCTTATACCTCCAGTAATAACAGAACACCAAGATCACCCCAAAAACCACCATTTTCACAAGTAAAACTTAGAAAAATCAACCTATTCGGGATTGCATTGATTAAACCTCAATTACACATCAATTAACATCCAAAATACATTAAAAAGATATCTCAAAACAGAGCCCAAACATTCATCACGAATTTCTTCAAGATTTAATCCAAATCTTGAGTTTTAAGCCAAAAATCAAGATCACAACATAAAAACCTTTTATAAAACTTAATTTAAGGATTGAGAACTTGGGAATTTCAGTAAAGAACTGAGTATTTAGAGGAGAAGGACATCCTTACCTCTAAATGTAGATTTCTCCTTATTTAGAGCCAAAATCCTTGAAAATTCAATAAGCAAATGAAGAGGATTTGATGTAGAAAGGATTAGGAATCTTTTGATGATTGAAACCTCATCATTTAGTGTGAAAATCAAAAGAAAAGCTGCTGTGGAAATGTGTTTGGCTGAGGGAATTTTGAGAGAAAATGAAATGAGAAAATTTTAACAAAAGTTGGTTATGAAAACTAAAATACGGTTTCCCTCTTTTCTTTTAATTAATTAAACATTAAATGAGTCATTAAAATTAAGAAAAATCTGGAGAAATCCTTCCTTGGGTAAATTAGCTCCTTAAAGATTCAAAGTTTCAATCCTTACAAAACAGTCACCACTGAACTTTTCAAAAATTACATTTTAGTCATTATTTTGAAATGTCACACTTCCAAACCTTATTTTGTAAAATTGATTTCACCACTCTCTTATATATATTAAAAGAAGATTTTTAGATATTTTTCCATATTTTTAATGCAACCCGAACTAGGCTTTCCTTAAAACCACCTTTTATATTCGAACCAAAAATCAGACCGGTCCGGTTAGACCCTAAACTTCCAAGCCCAAAATTGGGGTGTTACAATTGTTCTTGCGGAGGACTACACTGCCATGGTATATATGTCGCTGCGGCAACACAATTATCATGGTAAAAAAATTTTAGGTTGTTGATCATACCATGAAAAATTCTGTTGCGGCAGGTGCATCTACTGTCCCAGTTGTTGTTGTGGCTTCTCCTACTGTTGGTCCCATATGTCTTCTCCGATAAGTAAAGGGTAATTTTCGAACACATGATTTCCCTCACATAGATTGCAAGAATTTTCACACATCATCTCTCGAGTGGTTTCTCTTGATTGCTCTTGAAGCTGACCACATTGCCCTAGCATGTTTGTTTCTGCAACAAAATTGTTATGGTAAAAAATTGACAATTTTGATCATACCATGAAAAAAAATTTTGTTGCGGGAGCGGCGTTTGATGTCTTGTATGCTTCCACGGCGGCAATTGTTGCTGCAGCATCTACTGTTCATATTCAAACATCAGCTCTCATATAGTTTTCCTCGATATTGTGATGCCCTTGGACTCGTAGCGTACCTGATTTTTTTATATACAAAAAAAAGAAAGTTAAAACCTGAAATTCAAATGTAATTAAATACAGAGTGTAGAAAACAAAACGAAGTCGCTATTGCCAATCCCCGGCAACGGCGCCAAAAACTTGTAGGGTGTTTAGGTGTTCTCTTTTTATGAGTGCAAGTGCACACTCCTGTCAAGTTATAGTATAAAAGATGTCGAATCCCACGAGGATTGAAATAGTTCCTTCGAGTGTGTATCTGCACAAGAAATTTAAATGCACAATTAATTTCAAGTTTGGTTAAAGGAATAAAACTAAAAACACAATTAATTAAGAAAGGGGAGGTCGGAGTGATAGAATGGGCCAGGTTATTGTTGCTTAGTAGTGTGTTGATTGCGTTGTGAAGAAGTAAAGTTATTTTTGCAATGCCTCGATTGCGGCCTCGGCGGGTATGGCGGGCGGCAGCTACGACCCTGTCACGTGGCCGCAACAGGTTACTGCCCCTGCAACTTTCGCTGTCTCGGCAGGTGGAACGGAAATAAGTCCTGGCGACAAGTCTGGCAGATATTCCAAGTTCGGCAGGATAGTCGACAGTGATCCTCCTTATTTCTAGGCAAGGATGCTCGAAAGGTAGCGTGACGTAGGCAATACCTAGCAATCTCAGCGTAAATCTAACACAGGCTAGTCAACTCGGTTGGTGATCCCTTTTAGCTGTTGAAACTTGTGAAATTTTGGAACCAAGTTAGTCACGCCTCAGCACGTTGTGACCGTGATTAACCCTTTCGTGAAGTTACACTTTCGTGCCCCCTAAATGATTCTCTAAACTGACGGTTAGGACTAATTGAAAGAACAAAGTGCATAGATTAAGCAAACTTGGAATATTTATTGCAAAAATAAACTCACAAGCTTTACAACCGTTTCTCACAATTACTTTACAAGCAAAAACCTAAACCCTAGGGAGTTTAGAACATAGCTGACTCCCTCTCTCTATTTCTCTCTATCTCTATGCCCTTATACCCTCACATACATGGGTATATAGGGCTTGGCCTAAGGTTAAGTCCTCCTTGGAGTAGAAGTCTTCATTGATGATAAAATAGCTTTAACATTTAATGCTTCATTCAGTTCTGACTTGAATATGGACTCCTTTGGATGTTTACTTGTTCAGCAAGTAATTATAAGCCACATTGCTTATCGATCTTCAATCATCTCTATACACCGCTCTAGGCCTCAGAAAAATGCAATATTGGGCTCAATGGACTCAAAAAAATGTCCTCTATCAAACGAGACCCATCTTGACTATGTCGGCGTATTACTGCCTGGGCGACATTCTGCAGCGGTGGCGGCCTTGGCAGCGGCATTTTATGGCGGCGGCGTCCTTGGCAGCGACTGGAACTGCTTTAGTACAGCTCCTTCTGCTCCCTGCTTTCTTGTCCTTTCTTACTCTACACAGCAACAACACTTGAAATATAAAACTAGACTAAAACAGTACCTTTTCTCTACCAAATATAAGATATTCAATAAAAGCGTGGTAAAAGAAGAAATGTTGTTATAATGCATGATATGCAGCTAATTATGCCTAGCTAAGCTTAAGAACGGCAATAATAAGGGCAGGAATGTGCATAAAATATAGAACTTCTGGACACTCTACAAGTTCATAAGGTCAAAATACATTACATTAAGGCTTGTAGTGACTTGTCTTGCCTTGACAATCCGGTCCTTCAACATACGATCTTTCAACCTGAAATGCATGAGATGAGACACGTTAGGCATACATTGCCTAGTGAGGTAGTCATAAACAATATGGAAAACAATATGTCAAGTATCTATATAAATGATCTCGTGCTCATCAATGTCAATGCTATGTATTAATATACAATGTTTAACATTTTCATTTCATCATTAATCCTTGGATTGAATCAAGATAGTGGATACACGAATTCCTACACCTCGCCAAGTCAATGAATGGTCTAGTCCCTCCGCCTCGCCAATTTGACCAATATCAATACACATCCCTCCGCCTCACCAAATCAATATAGGTCGTAGCCTTGGGACCGTAGTCCACCCGTACACTAAGCTCATGAATTCTATGGCATGCCAATTGTATCCAATGTCTATTCAAATCCAAGGTTTCAATGTTCAATGAGGATTCCAATGACCAATATTGTCAATGTTTCATGGTTCAATATCAATATACGATGATTTCTTTACAATGTTTTGATGACAACAACTATATTGATGACTATGCACAATGACAATACCAATAACTATGTCCAATATTCAAATACAAACTTACTAACACTTACCAAGGTGTCCGATTAACCATCCAATGCAACTTCTTCAATGATAATATTAGCGATATAATCTAAAACATCAAATAAAGATTCGGGAAGGCTTTTCGCCTAATCCCGAGACTCCGACTACGCTCACCTTACTAATTCGATGCTCTTATTGCTCTCGGATAACAATCCCCTTGTTCCTAGCTTTGGATGGAGACGATGGATGCTCTTTATCAATTTCTAGAGCTAGGAAATCAATAGAAGACTATTAGGATCGATATTACGATATCAAAATCAATGTAATAACATCAAAATCGATATTCGATTTTAATATAGATGACAACGATGAGATATCCATGGATAGTCAAAACCCTAGCTTAAGATTAAGCTCGATATATCCATGGAATCCAATAACCGATTGAGGAATATAGCTTACTCGATCGATAGCAACGATTCGATATCAATAAAACAAAGAAAATCTAAACTAAAGCTTGCTCTCCAATTAAGGTACTAGCTTGGAGGAAGATGATGATGATGACAAGAGGTGAGGTGCTTTCTTGAGACTTTCGGTAAGCTTTATATCCTCTTTTCTTTTGTTTTGCAATTATATATTCTTTTAACTATTTAGCTTTCCTTCACAAGAAGGAAAGCTCTTAAACTATCCCACGTAGATAGAAATTTAATTGGGGAGGGGCTAATCACAAGATTAGTCCCTCAACTCTCACAATACTATAGTTTTGACCTCCAACGTGCATTTTTCCTCAATTTTGTCATTGTAATTTTTAAGGTACTATTCAATAGGGTCCGATGGCAATGATTAAATTCAATTAGAGTCCAATATCAATTATTAACTGGTCAATACTAGATTTAGTCTTTATCGATGCAAAATTTCTGATCACCGGAACCCAATTCTGACTAGACCGGATTTTGGGGTGTTACAGAACTTGTTAAACAACTTGTGCCTATGATAGAATAGTCGACAACTCGCACCATTAAAAGTACCTTTAATTTTTTTGGTAGCATGAAGATGCCTTAGAAATTTACTATAGTGCTATTTATCCTTAACACAATTGTAGTAAGTTGATTGATAGAATGAAGTAGTGAACATAGACTGTTTAATTATTTGGTACGTTTAATTCACATGCATTACAGGATGCCGCCTCGCTAGTTGAAGTTGTCAATACTACATGGAAGGCCGCTGCGACAGGTAAGAAAAAATGCAATCCTAGATGTGCCGCAACAGGCTCTAGACGGCTGGAGGTGTCCGAAATTGGCACCAGTTGTTTTTAAAAAAAAAATCCTAGGACTGCTGTAACCCCCCTTAACCCGGCCTAGACGGTTGACCCGAATTAAGAAGTTTACACGGGGAAAACCAAAGTCAACCCGAAAGTCAACCTTGATTAACGACCCTTTTTTTTCTTTTTAATCTTATCTAAATGCACATTAACCCTAGATATGTTCATAACAACAGCATACTCAAAGATCAGCGCATTCGGAAACATTTAGGGACTTAATTGCACAAAACACGAATTTAGGGACCAAAATGTAAATTCTGGAAATTAGAAGGACTTAACCCACTTTTAAGTTACCATTATGAAATTAGTCATATTTCATGCTTCCCTGCCAAATTTCAACTCAAACGGACATCTCAAACTCATTCAATTGCATAAACAAGATTCAGGACCAAAACGCAAGGATTTCAAAACATTAAACCGTCAATTTCAGTGCCCAACGGTCGGGTGTTTTGGAACAGGGATGATCCATTCCGAAACGTGGGACCGTTCCGAAACGCGCTGCGCAACAGGGCCTGGCAGTAGCCAAACTGTTTCGGAACAGCCCTGCCCGTTTCGAAACGCCTAGGCCATTTCAGGCCCTCTGTTCCGAAACGGCAGCACCTATTCCGAAACAGGCTGCCCAGATTGCAGATTTTTCTCTGGTTTAACATGCTTTTGACCGATCAAACATAATCCAAAGACCCTCAAATTATACCAGCAAGTCATTACATGCATAAGGAACATAATTGCATCAACCATACTTAAACATGGCATCAATTAAGCAAATCCCCAATTCTAAAGGCGTGCATCCTATTTAGAAACCATTCAAGCATCAAAATTCCAAACCAACCACATAAAGGCCATTTACATGTTCCAACATCAACAACAACATAAAACCAACTTAGGGAGTCTAAAACATCTCCCAATACAACAACATAGGTTCCCCATTGCCAAATGCCCAAAAGCTAATAGTGTTAGAAAACATTCACCATACATGAGCTTAAACCTTCACTTGGATTCTTGGCTTCCTTGCTGCCCCTAATGCACTTCAATGCTCTGCATTATTGGTTTAAGAAAAGAGAGAGCGTAAGCAAATAGCTTAGTGAGGAATGCTCATTTAAAACAACACAATAATGCATTTATAAACACTTTTATAAACCTTACTTCAAAACAACCTTAAACCATGCACAAAAGCATTTAAAACAAGCATACATGCTTCACATTATTAACATGTCATATTGGCCACAAGTGATAATCATAATCTTTCCATTTCACAATACAATCAACATAAGATTCACACATGGACTTTTAAACACCATTGTGATCTTACAATTCACAAGGACCACACATGGACTTTTAACCACCATTGTGTCCTTAGCACAAGAATCACCCATGGACTTTTAACCACCATGGTGTTCTTAAAATACACAAGGTCTACACAAGGACTTTTAACCACCTTGCGACCTTAAAACAAGAATCACCCATGGACTTTTAACCACCATGGTGTTCTTAAAATACACAAGGCTCACACAAGGACTTTTAACCACCTTTGTGACCTTACAAGGCTCACTCAAGGACTTTTAACCACCTTGGTGACCTTAGCACAAGAACCAATCATGGACTTTTAACCACCATGTTGTTCTTAACACAAGAACCACCTATGGACTTTTAACCACCATAGTGTTCTTAACCTTTCTCAAAACATCACTTGCCAATATGCATCATTTAACAACAATAATCCACAGTTTTAAAGCATTTAACAAGCCATTAATCATCATGCATCATTATGCAACAAAACCACATTTTATCAAATGTTAAAAACAAGGATCTCTTACCTTGAGCATCCTTCAACACATGGCTTATAAAACCAGCAAATAAACATGCTAAGAATGCTTTCGAAACAGAATTTAAAACATGCAAACAATCACATTGCACTCAACCAACTCATGGTTCTTCAACAAGAGAGTTTTTCTGAAAACTTACTCTTGAGCTTAGCAAAGTTGTTTAGACTTAAACTAAGCTCCCAAACCTTCAAAACATTGGTTTCAAAGCTGAAAACCAAAATCCACTCACCGATTCCGTTTCGCCACTTGTTGAAACACCAATCAAGCTTCCGGATCAACACCACAAGGATCCGAAGATGTCTCCCCTGTTTTAAACACATCAAAACAGTAGATTAATGCACCATCATGCATTAATATCCTCAACCAAGACATCTAAACTCGCTGCTCTCATCAACACTCACATTTCGGCTACCAAACACAACCGAAATCACATCCAAACAACTCCACAACACTACCCAGCCAAGATCCATCAATTCTAAACATCCTTAAACATCAATTAACATCCAAAAAGGATCTAATCACGTCCTTATACCTCCAGCTATAACAGACCATCAAGATCACTCCAAAAACCACCAAAAACTCAAGCAAAACTTAGGAAAATCAACCTATCCGGGATTGCATTGATTAAACATCAATTTCTCATCAATTATACATTCATTTTACATCAAAATGACATCTCAAAACAGTGCCCAATCAGATCATACGAATTTCATCAAAATTAAAGCAAATCTTGTATTTTAAAGCCAAGATCAAGAACACAATTGTAAAACCTTTAATAAAACACAAATCAAGGATTGAGAACTTGGGAATTTCAGTAAAGAACTGAGAATTTAGAGGAGAAGGACGTTCATACCTCTAAACTTGAGTTTTCTCCCTTTTTGGAACCAAAATCTTGAAAATCCAATAAGCAAATGCTAAGGTTTTGTTGAAGAGATGATTAGAGATCAAAAGAGGATTGAAATATCATATTTGGATGTCAAAATCAGAGGGAAAATGTGCTGGAGAAATGTGTTTGGGTTGAGAGAAAATTGAGAGAAAAGAAAAATGGAATTTGGGAAAAGTTAGTTGAAAATGCCAAAATATCTTTCCCTCCCTTTTACTTTTATTTTTAAACCATTAATTAATCCTTTAATATTTAAGAAAAATCTGGAGAAACTCCTATTGGGTAAATAGCTCCTTAAAGATTCAAAGTTTCAATCCTTTTTAAAACAGTCACCAAGTTTCCGAAAATTACATTTTGGTCACTAACCCAAAATGTCACTCTTCCAAACCTCATTTTGTAAAATTGATTTCACCATTCTCTTATATATAATAAAAGAGGATTTTAAGACATTTTTTCATATTTTTAATGCAACCCGAACTAGGCTTTCCTAAATTCACCCTTTTATATTCGAACCGCAACCCGACCGGTCCGGTCCAAACCCAAAACTTCTAAGCCCAAAATTGGGGTGTTACAACTCTCCCCCCCTTAAGAAATTTCGTCCTCGAAATTTACCTGAAGGAAAGAGGTACGGAAACTGCTTCAGCATATCATCCTTCCGTTCCCACGTGGCTTCTTCAACACCACGATGCTTCCACAACACCTTTACCAACTCAATGGTCTTGCCTCGAAGAACCTTGCTATCCGTATCCAGAATCTTCACCGGTTCCTCATCATAGGTCAAATCCGGATTCAATTCCACTTCTTCCACAGGCATCACATGTGAAGGATCCGATCTATACTTCCGAAGCATAGAAACATGAAACACATCATGAATCTTTTCCAACTCCTGAGGTAACCTCAACTTGTACGCAACAGGACCCACACGCTCAACCACCTCGTATGGTCCAATGTACCTAGGGCTCAACTTACCCTTTCGACCAAACCTCATCACCTTTTTCCAAGGCGAAACCTTCAAAAACACACGGTCACCCACCGCATACTCAATCTCCTTACGCTTCAAATCCACGTAAGACTTTTGCCGATCAGATGCTGCCTTCAAATGCTCACAAATGAGCTTCACCTTCTCGGTGGTTCCTTTCAACAAAGCTGGCATCGATACCAACTTCTGACCCGTTTCAGCCCAACAAAGAGGAGTCCTACACTTCCTCCCGTACAAAGCCTCATAAGGTGCCATTTGAATACTTGCCTGATAACTATTGTTATAAGCAAACTCCACCAAAGGCAAATGTTTCTCCCAAGAGCCCTGGAACTCAATCACGCAGCACCTCAACATATCCTCCAAAACCTGGATAACACGCTCGGACTGACCATCCGACTGAGGATGATAAGATGTACTGAAATTCAACCGTGTACCCAAAGCTTGATGCAAACACTGCCAGAAACGCGATGTAAACCTCGGATCCCTATCCGACACAATCGACTTTGGCACACCATGCAGCCGCACAATCTCAGCAATGTACAGCTCCGCAAGCTTATCCAAAGAATACGTAGTATGCACAGGCAAGAAATGCGCACACTTCGTCAAGCGATCCACAATCACCCACACCGAATTCTTCTTCGATGGCGACAAAGGTAAACCAGATACAAAATCCATGGTAATCCTTTCCCACTTCCACTCAGGAATTCTCAACGGTTGCAACAAACCTGACGGAAACTGATGCTCAGCCTTAATTCGCTGACACACCATGCACTTGCTCACAAACTCAGCAACATCCTTCTTTAGACCCACCCAATAGTACTCATCACAAAGATCACGGTACATCTTAGTACTACCAGGGTGCGTAGCAAAAGGACTACTATAACCTTCAGTCAGAATAGCACGCCTCAACTCAACATCATTGGGCACTACTATCCGACTCCCAAAACACAACACTCCATCATCACTAAAACAGAAATCCGAATGTCTACCCTCCGCAATGTCCTGAACATGCGGTACCAAGGAATCATCCAACAATTGTTTTTCCTTGATCAACTGAACCAAAGATGGTTTCACTTGCAATTCAGCCACAAGACCACCATCACGCGAAATACTCAAACTGGCAAACATAGCCCTCAACTCAACAGCTACCTTCCTACTCAAGGCATCCGCTACAACATTAGCTTTTCCAGGGTGATACTCAATCGTCAAATCATAATCCTTGAGCAACTCCACCCAACGCCGCTGTCTAAGATTCTACTCCTTCTGAGACATCAGATACTTCAAACTCTTGTGATCAGTGTACACAGTACACTTCTCACCATACAGATAATGTCTCCAGATCTTAAAAGCAAAAACCACCGCAGCCAACTCGATGTCATGCGTAGGATAATTGCGCTCATGCACCTTCAACTGTCGTGATGCATAAGCCACCACCTTACCCTCCTGCATCAACACACATCCCAAACCAACATAGGACGCATCACTATACACCACAAACTCTTTCCCTGATTCAGGTTGAACCAAGATAGGAGCTTGTGTCAAGGCTGCCTTAAGCTTCTCAAAAGCCTGCTGTCTCGCTTCCGTCCACTCATACTTAACATCCTTCTGCAACAACTTTTTCAAAGGTGCAGCAATCTTCGAAAACCCATCCACAAACCTTCGGTAGTATCCCGCCAAACCAAGGAAACTACGAACTTCATGAACAGACTTAGGGACCTTCCAACTCATCACCGCCTCAATCTTCTGAGGATCAACACGAATCCCTTCAGCAGAAACCACATGACCAAGAAACACCACTTCTCTAAGCCAGAACTCACACTTGCTCAGCTTAGCATAAAGCTGATTCTCCAACAAAGCTTGCAGCACAATTCTCAAATGCTCTTCATGCTCCTCCTCAGTACGCGAGTACACGAGGATATCATCAATGAACACCACAACAAATTTATCCAAGTATTCATGAAATACTCGATTCATCATGTCCATGAAAGCTGCAGGAGCATTTGTCAAACCAAACGGCATCACAAGAAACTCATAATGCCCATACCTCGTCCTAAAAGCTGTCTTTGGCACATCTACATCCTTCACCTTCAACTGGTAATACCCTGACCTTAAGTCAATCTTAGAGAACACAGCTGCTCCCCGAAATTGATCAAAAAGATCATCAATTCTCGGCAATGGATACCGATTCTTGATAGTCAACTTGTTCAGCTGACGGTAATCAATGCACATTCTCATAGTGCCATCCTTCTTCTTCACAAACAAAACCGGCGCACCCCAAGGTGACACACTCGGCCGAATGAAACCACGATCAAGCAACTCTTGCAATTGCGTCTTCAGCTCCTTCAACTCCTTAGGTGCCATTCGATAAGGAGTAATGGACACTGGAGTTGTGTTTTCATACAGCTCAATCCCAAACTCCACCTCACGATTAGGAGGTAATCCAGGCAACTCCTCCGGAAACACACCAGGAAACTCTCGCACAGTCCTGATATCTTGCACACGCAATTCCTTAGAGCTAGGATTCATCACAAAAGCTAGGTAAGCTTCACAACCTTGCCTCAGCATCCGGCTCGCCTCAATGTAGACACCACATTGGCAAGAAACTTCACATTCTCACCAACCACAACCACCTCATAATCATCTGCAAGTTTCAACGAAACTCGCTTATTCTCACAATCCACCACAGCACGATGCTCAGCAAGCCAATCCATACCAAGGATTACATCAAAACCATAGAAAGACAACTCCATAAGATCAACATGAAAAACATGATCTTGCACAACCAAAGGACATCTTCTATAAAGCTTTCGAGTCACAACAGTCTCACCAAAAGAACTAGTGACACGCATACCAACATCCAAAGACTCAACAGGCAAACCAAGCAATTCAGCATGCTCACGCAAAATGTATGAGTGCGTAGATCCAGAATCAATCAAGGAAAGTAATGACAAGGACTGCAAAGTAAAAGTACCTGCAATCACATCCGCGTCATTCCTCCCCTCCCTCTGAGCAAACACTCTAGCCTAGCCACCACCCTCAGGCTGAACAGCTACAACATGAGCCACATTACGTCCACCATCCTCCCTACGCTGGAAGTTACCACGGCCGTGCCCACGACCTCTCTGTGGTGCAACAACAACAGGAGCTCGCCCTTGGCCACCAGCCAACATAGGACACTCTCTCCTCATGTGATCCGTAGATCCACAGTTCCATCATGAATTACCAGCTGCCACAACAGGAGCTTGCACCTCCCTCACAGCTCGAGGACAATCACGTTTCATATGGCCACGCGATCCACATGTCCAACACGCGCTCGGATCAACTCTAGCCTTGCCTCCCTGAGCAGGCGCACCACCACCTCGCTTAGCTGAAGACTGATACTTCTGATCACGTCTCCTCTTGTTCCGTCCACCACCAGAACTATACTCAGCAGCTCGCTTTCCAGCACTTCTAGAAGATAAACCCAAGTTCATCTCAATGTCCTTCGCTCGGCCAACCAGCACATCAAAATCATTATACTCAGCAGCCAGCACATACATCTTTACTTCCGTCACCAAACCATAACGGAACCTTTCACACCTCTCCCGCTCATCCGGGACAAGCTCAGGTGCGTATTGACTGAGTCGGACAAACTGAACCTCGTACTCAGCTACAGACATGCTCCCCTGGGTAAGAGACATAAATTCTCTCTTCTTCTCATCTAGGTACCTCACACCCAGATATCTCCTCTTGAACGCGTTCCGAAAGAACGTCCAAGTTACATCAGCTTCCTTCATTCCAGAGATAGAGGTTGTCCACCAAGTGTAAGCATCGTCCTGCAACAACGATACCACACAGCCCAGCTTCTGCACATCAGTGCAATTCATTTGCCCCAATATTCTCTTGGTACTTTCCAGCCAAGACTCAGAACCTTCAGCAGACAAACCCCTGAACTCAGTCCCTCCCAGACTGCGCAAACGCTCCAAAGGTAGTCTAACACCAGCATCTCCCTGATGCCCAGCTCCTTGAGCTCCAGCTACCGCTGCTCGAAAAGCTCCAGCAATGGCTTGAACCAGCATTGTCATGTCAGGAATAGCTTGTCCCTGACCAGCTTCAGGTCCAGCGACCCCAGCACCAGCTGCAACTCCAGCTCCTTCACCCCCAGCACCACCACCACCAGGTGGAGGAGGTAAATCCACCATATTTTCAGCATTCTCCTCATTCTCATTTCGAGCCATAGCTCGCGTATTAACCCTCAACTCTCTACGAGGTGCCATTCACTAAACAATGCAATCACAATGCAATAAACAAAGTCAGGCTCAGCAAGGTAAGCAATCCAAGTACTCAAGCTCATTTCCAATTAAAACAACATCATTTCATTAGCTTTGATTTGGCAATGGGTCCCCCTAACATGCTTCACCAAAGCATACATCACAATTGTAACATACTTACAATTCACACAACATGCTTTCACTCAACAAGCATACAAAGCATACATACATTAATCACCCACATAATCATTCCCAATTACACGAGAACTCAGCTCTGATACCACCAAATGTAACCCCCTTAACCCGGCCTAGACGGTTGACCCGAATTAAGAAGTTTACACGGGGAAAACCAAAGTCAACCCGAAAGTTAACCTTGATTAACGACCCTTTTTTTCTTTTTAATCTTATCTAAATGCACATTAACCCTAGATATGTTCATAACAACAGCATACTCAAAGATCAGCGCATTCGGAAACATTTAGGGACTTAATTGCACAAAACACGAATTTAGGGACCAAAATGTAAATTCTGGAAATTAGAAGGACTTAACCCACTTTTAAGTTACCATTATGAAATTAGTCATATTTCATGCTTCCCTGCCAAATTTCAACTCAAACGGACATCTCAAACTCATTCAATTACATAAACAAGATTCAGGACCAAAACGCAAGGATTTCAAAACATTAAACCGCCAATTTTAGTGCCCAACGGTCGGGTGTTTCGGAACAGGGATGATCCGTTCCGAAACGCGGGACCGTTCTGAAACGCGTTGCGCAACAGGGCCTGGCAGTAGCCAAACTGTTTCGGAACAGCCCTGCCCGTTTCGAAACGCCTAGGCCATTTCAGGCCCTCTGTTCCGAAACGGCAGCACCTGTTCCGAAACAGGCTGCCCAGATTGCAGATTTTTCTCTGGTTTAACATGCTTTTGACCGATCAAACATAATCCAAAGACCCTCAAATTATACCAGCAAGTCATTACATGAATAAGGAACATAATTGCATCAACCATACTTAAACATGGCATCAATTAAGCAAATCCCCAATTCTAAAGGCATGCATCCTATTTAGAAACCATTCAAGCATCAAAATTCCAAACCAACCACATAAAGGCCATTTACATGTTCCAACATCAACAACAACATAAAACCAACTTAGGGAGTCTAAAACATCTCCCAATACAACAACATAGGTTCTCCATTGCCAAATGCCCAAAAGCTAATAGTGTTAGAAAACATTCACCATACATGAGCTTAAACCTTCACTTGGATTCTTGGCTTCCTTGCTGCCCCTAATGCACTTCAATGCTCTGCATTATTGGTTTAAGAAAAGAGAGAGCGTAAGCAAATAGCTTAGTGAGGAATGCTCATTTAAAACAACACAATAATGCATTTATAAACACTTTTATAAACCTTACTTCAAAACAACCTTAAACCATGCACAAAAGCATTTAAAACAAGCATACATGCTTCACATTATTAACATGTCATATTAGCCACAAGTGATAATCATAATCTTTCCATTTCACAATACAATCAACATAAGATTCACACATGGACTTTTAAACACCATTGTGATCTTACAATTCACAAGGACCAAACATGGACTTTTAACCACCATTGTGTCCTTAGCACAAGAATCACCCATGGACTTTTAACCACCATGGTGTTCTTAAAATACACAAGGTCTACACAAGGACTTTTAACCACCTTGCGACCTTAAAACAAGAATCACCCATGGACTTTTAACCACCATGGTGTTCTTAAAATACACAAGGCTCACACAAGGACTTTTAACCACCTTTGTGACCTTACAAGGCTCACTCAAGGACTTTTAACCACCTTGGTGACCTTAGCACAAGAACCAATCATGGACTTTTAACCACCATGTTGTTCTTAACACAAGAACCACCTATGGACTTTTAACCACCATAGTGTTCTTAACCTTTCTCAAAACATCACTTGCCAATATGCATCATTTAACAACAATAATCCACGGTTTTAAAGCATTTAACAAGCCATTAATCATCATGCATCATTATGCAACAAAACCACATTTTATCAAATGTTAAAAACAAGGATCTCTTACCTTGAGCATCCTTCAACACATGGCTTATAAAACCAGCAAATAAACATGCTAAGAATGCTTTCAAAACAGAATTTAAAACATGCAAACAATCACATTGCACTCAACCAACTCATGGTTCTTCAACAATAGAGTTTTTTCGAAAACTTACTCTTGAGCTTAGCAAAGTTGTTTAGACTTAAACTAAGCTCCCAAACCTTCAAAACATTGGTTTCAAAGCTGAAAACCAAAATCCACTCACCGATTTCGTTTCGCCACTTGCCGAAACACCAATCAAGCTTCCGGATCAACACCACAAGGATCCGAAGATGTCTCCCCTGTTTTAAACACATCAAAACAGTAGATTAATGCACCATCATGCATTAATATCCTCAACCAAGACATCTAAACTCGCTGCTCTCATCAACACTCACATTTCGGCTACCAAACACAACCGAAATCACATCCAAACAACTCCACAACACTACCCAGCCAAGATCCATCAATTCTAAACATCCTTAAACATCAATTAACATCCAAAAAGGATCTAACCACGTCCTTATACCTCCAGCTATAACAGACCATCAAGATCACTCCAAAAACCACCAAAAACTCAAGCAAAACTTAGGAAAATCAACCTATCCGGGATTGCATTGATTAAACCTCAATTTCTCATCAATTATACATTCATTTTACATCAAAATGACATCTCAAAACAGTGCCCAATCAGATCATACGAATTTCATCAAAATTAAAGCAAATCTTGCATTTTAAAGCCAAGATCAAGAACACAATTGTAAAACCTTTAATAAAACACAAATCAAGGATTGAGAACTTGGGAATTTCAGTAAAGAACTGAGAATTTAGAGGAGAAGGACATTCATACCTCTAAACTTGAGTTTTCTCCCTTTTTGGAACCAAAATCTTGAAAATCCAATAAGCAAATGCTAAGGTTTTGTTGAAGAGATGATTAGAGATCAAAAGAGGATTGAAATCTCATATTTGGATGTCAAAATCAGAGGGAAAATGTGCTGGAGAAATGTGTTTGGGTTGAGAGAAAATTGAGAGAAAAGAAAAATGGAATTTGGGAAAAGTTAGTTGAAAATGCCAAAATATCTTTCCCTCCCTTTTACTTTTATTTTTAAACCATTAATTAATCCTTTAATATTTAAGAAAAATCTGGAGAAACTCCTATTGGGTAAATAGCTCCTTAAAGATTCAAAGTTTCAATCCTTTTTAAAACAGTCACCAAGTTTCCGAAAATTACATTTTGGTCACTAACCCAAAATGTCACTCTTCCAAACCTCATTTTGTAAAATTGATTTCACCATTCTCTTATATATAATAAAAGAGGATTTTAAGACATTTTTCCATATTTTTAATGCAACCCGAACTAGGCTTTCCTAAATTCACCCTTTTATATTCGAACCGCAACCCGACCGGTCCGGTCCAAACCCAAAACTTCTAAGCCCAAAATTGGGGTGTTACAACTGCTATGTTATTTAGAGGTACCATAAATTACTAAGTATTTTGTTCACTTAAATAGTTCATGAAAATCAACTTGTACACAATTTAGCACACACTTGATCACAAGCATTATAGTTTGTTTCTTAGAAAATTCATGCTATCCAACACACTAAAATGATATAGGTGCATGACCTTGAGGCATGAAATCAAGTTAAAGAGAGGTTCCTTTTGTTGATGTAGCGGTAAGTACTTATTAGATTTTGCATCGCTTGAGGACAAGCAATAGTTCGAGTTTGGGGGTGTGTAAAGTTCTTGAAATTCCTATATTTTATGCCCATTTTAGCTCATATTGTCACTGTTCTTAAGCCCATTTTAGTTCATACTTAGGTTTCTATGCATGTTTTACAGTATCTTTCCTTCACTCAACTTATTACAGTATTTACGATTATTTATGGAGAAAAGACACTCTTTTGTTGCATTTGTATTACAGGTTACAGGAGACTGCCGTCGGCACCCACCGCGGCAATGGTGCAGAAGAATTATTAGAGAGGAGAAGAGAGCAGAATGATTACATTCAGTCACACAGAATGAACCATTGTTGCTGAGAAGAACTGTACTGAAGTAGTTCAAAGAATGAGCCGCCGAGACAGTCTGCCGCCAGCACTACCGTCACAGCGGCACATTGGAGATTGGCTAAAGAGGAATGCAATAGCAAGAGGAGAATTCCTTGTACCAGCAGAACCAAGCCACATGACATATAAAGCCCAGGAGCACTCAGAGATGACGTGAGAAAACCCAAACAAGGAAGAAGCTTGCGGCCCAAGAAAGCCCAAAAAAGGAGTTAGTTTGGAATAAAACACTCAGACGTTTGACAGCATTTAATTCCAACTTTACTTCCTCCCAAAGAGAGACTTCTTCCCAAATAGGGTTTTTACATGTAACCACCTATAAAAGGATGGCTTGACCGAATTGGAAGACAACAAGGAGAGCTTAGGATTTTTAGAATTTGTTTTTGTGTTTTCTCATTCACATTATGTTCTAAAATTTTCTTAGGGTTAAGATTGTTTGTTTAGTAGTTGTGAGTACGGTTGTAATTAGTTAAAGTTTTTAATGCAATCTGAATTCAAGGTTTGTTTATTTCATATTCTTCATCTTTGTTTGCAATAGAATCGAGAGATCATTGTGAGCACATCCATTTGTTTCAATTCGAGAGAGTTAAACTCAAGAAATGGATAAACATGATTTCTTCCAATTAAGGCAAAAATCAACTTAGCTTAGAAACAAGTTTAGGGTTAAGGCGGCTAAGAAGGAATGTGGGAAGTTTGTTATTCAATCTAGGTTTACGCCGAGGGGTATTGTCAAAGAATGGGCATCAACAGTATTCAAACTTAGAGATAAGTTAGAATCAGTTTAGGACATTCTGTCGAACCTTGAACGCCCACCGAGTTCCTCGTCGTGGCAGTGTTCAACCCGTCACCTGTCGTGGCGACAATATCGACTTTGCATCATAAGACTTTTTCGATGTTCAACGCAGTTTCACACTACGACGCAACTCAATCTGACCCATCTTCTTATTCTGATTACTCAATCTTTTTATTATTTGATTATTTTAGTTTATGCAACTTTCACAACCAACTCAAATCAATTGTGTTTTTATTTTTCTCTGTGCAGGAAATTAATCTTGAAGTAGTCATCCAGTCCTTGAGGTGACGATAATTTTTATACTATAACTTGACAGAAGTGTACACTTGCACTCAATTTAGAGAACTCCTTTACGCTCTACAATAACTGGACCAAATATAAATTAGAGGAAGAGTAAGCTTTGAATTCAGAATTGTCATTACAAGTTCCAAAGCTGGAGAAAGTTAATAAAAGGATACAATAACGAGAAAAGGTCGATCTTTAGTTAGAAGATAAAGAGCTAAAAAAAGAAGATGACATAATTGAAAAATGTCGTACAACATTCGAAAGATTAGTTTGGAAGTCTTAGAAGGGGAACTATAAATAAAGAATAAGGTACTGAAAGGCGAGATTAAAGTGTCTATTCAGATTATCCAAAGAAGTGAAATGATCAAGTTCAGAAGTTATGCGCGGGGAGTCGCCCGATTCATGCAGATTTTATCCATTGAAGCCATGGACCTACAACAACACCTTTACATCAGCACAAAGCTAGGATAGACGCTGACTCGAAAGCGGGACAAAGTGATTAACCTAGGAATGAGGGCAAGCTGATCTCTGTAATCAAATTTTTTATTTCTTGTATTCGGCCTTTTGGCTAATGGATGTTGCTCTAAAGACTAGTCCTTAAAATCGATACCTCGTGCATTCATGCATTGCATTGCATAAATATTGCATTTTAGACAAATCATCGCGTTTTTTTCAAATAACATCATTTTTTAAATAATAATAATAGTAATTACATTTTGTTTAAATAATATTGCATTATTTCCCAGATGTAGTGTGAAAGTTGAAAACCAATATTTTGAGAAACATGGGCTATATGCTTGTTAAGGTGAAGCAATCTCAAAAAGTTGTTGAGGACCGCTTGGGAAACATTGAGCAAAAAATTGATCATTCCCAGAACGAGATGGTAACACGAACTACCACATTACTTGGAATCAGGGAAGCTAAGAAAGAAAAAGTTTTAAATGGAAATACCAATATTGATGATCAGAATGAAAACTTATCTCACACAATGGTTCAACCCGAAGGATCAGTCTCGAGGAAGTTTAGAATGGTGGGATCAGAGTATCAGCCAATGATTCAGAGAAATTGGAAACAAACTTTGGAGATGACGTTACTAGCCTCGATGTGTTGACAGGAATTGATAGAGCTAAATTGGATGTTATCAATCACACGAATACAGGAAGTCTGAGTAAAAGCCGGAATTTTGATGTTTTCCCTATACCTATATTTTCCAAGGGTTGTGAGACTATTAAAGAACAAGATGATTCCAATAGAGTTACAGAACCACATGTGTTTCTGGAATGTTTCTCTGAAAAGATGAAGGTCAAGGATTCAATTGATGTCAAAATTTTCTCACAATGGAATTGCCTACGTCAAAGAAAATAGGGGTAACGAGCACATAAACAAAAGATAAGGAGGTTGAATGGTTTAGCAAGAAAAGGGAGACGGTTGTTTCTATCCCAATGCCATATTCAGACCCATTGACATACCTTGTGCAGAATCATTTACTGATAACGGTTCCACCGAAGTTTTATAAGTCTTTCTAAGGCATGAGAAATGCTTGTAGTTATTATTGTGGAGATTTCAGTCACTCTGTGAAAGATTGCATGTTTCTGAAACACATAGTCAATGGCTTCATCGGAAATGGACATTTATGTTTTGAGAATGGAGAACCCTGATTCCACAAAAGACCATCTTTAGCTATAAAGATCGAGATAAAATAAAAGAGGCTGAATTTACAACATGCTTTTGGGGGAAATCCGCTACAGTTCGTGGTTTACCAAAAGCGGGGTAATGTTTGGACATCTACCTCATCAAAGTTTCCCTTACTAAAGAATGCTCTGAAGTCAAATGCTCAAAGTGATCATGTTAGTGAAAAATCAAAGGCTAAACTAAATCCCACTCATGTTTCCTATCGAGAGTTGTATTTCAAATTGCTCGAGGCTTCACCACATCATCAAAAACCTTCAAAGCCCCATTATCCAAGTTGGTACAACATCAGGAATCATTGCGAATATCATAATGGAGTTCATGATCATGAAATTGAGGACTGTTACACATTCAAGCAAAAAGTTCAAAACTTTTTGAACCAAGGAATTTTGGAAGTTGACATTGAAGGTCAATCCATTAAGATAGGTGATTCCTTGATCAAATCCAATACAACAAGATTGCTCGGAAACCAACAGCTGAAAGGTTTCAAGAAAAGGAAAAGAAGGAAGGGAAAGGTGGAACCTATCCAGGATCAACAGCTGAAAATGAAGAAACCTCGAACAGACATGACCACTGAAAGCTTGAACACATCCAACTAAGAGCAGGAAAAGCATAGTTCATTTAGGCGTCAACCAGAAGAAGTTGTCAATTTCCATATGTAAATGATCAAATATTCTACAGAAAAGAGCAAAGAAATGATTGAAGAAACAAGGAAACTCATTGACAGGATGATCTTAATTCAAGGCTCAATGAAAACAACATAGTATAAACAAGATGAAACATGTATTTGTGATGGCAATGGAAAGTGAAGAATTGTTGAGACTAAAATTCACTCAAGTCTTACTCAAATAAAGATTGATAGTTGGACAACATGAGATCTGTCTGTAGTTTTAGGACCGTTACAGAATAATACCCTGAACCATCCCAATCGCTTTTGCCCGCAAGCATTGGGGGTCCTTTGTAAGGGAGATTAATCGGTTTATTTGTATTCAATGCTTGTTTCTTATATGATTTTTCTCAAATGGAAAACATGCATCTTAAAATATTCATTCTCTTCAAGTTTATGTACATATTCCTAATTTCTTTGCAGGGCCCCTACTACTCACTATATGAATGAATCAGACCTTAATTCTGAAATAGAGCAGTCCATATGATTGACGGAGGTAAGTGAATGCAAAGATGAGGAGGAAGCTGGTGTCCTCGAGAAATTATCAAGGCTGATTGGAAATGAGGAAAATAGATCCTGCCTCACAAGTGAGAAATTGAGATTTTGAATTCGGGGACTTGAGACGAAAAGTGAGAAACAAAGATCCGTTCAGTTTCCTTAGCGAAAGCCAAGTGTGATTTGATTGAATAGCTGCAAGAATTTAAATACATCTTCGCATGGTCATACCAGGATATACTGGGGGTTAGATCTAGATAATGTTATGCACAAGTTACTCATAAGGCATGTATGCAAAACTATTCAACAAAAGCTTGGAAGAATAAGTCCAGAAATGTTGCAAAGGCAATTTGATGATGACTTCCTCAAGATGGCTGAGACATTATAGTGGGCCAGAAATGTAATCTTCTTTTGATCCAAACGAAGCAGAGAAAATAACATTTACAATCATATAAGATTCATTTCACTACAAGCTAATGTCATTGGGCAATATATCAGAGGGACATGGTAACCGAAATAAAGATGGGTGCAAAATTCAAGAATGATTCTTCAAGGATTGCGAAGGTATAAGTTGAGGTCCAATTTGTCAAAACATACTTTTGGAAGTCACATTTGGGAAACTAATGGGTCAGCAAAAGTGGAACTGAAATTTATCCTGACAAAGTGAAAGTTGTTCAAAATCTTCTCCCTCCGGGAAAAAAAAGAGAAAAGAAGAAAAAGAAAAAACAACAAAAAAGAAAGCAAAAAAAGCAAAAAAAAATAAAGAAAGCAAGAAAAAGTGAAAAATGAATAAAAAAAACAAGAAAGGAATAAGTCCGGAGAGATTGAGTTATTCATCGTAACAAACAGACAAAATGTGATTCAATGTTCAAGTTGATGACAGAGACTGATCCAAGAGTATGAGATGAAGAATACCAAGAAGCCCTAGAAAGGTCCAGAAGCATTTTTCAAAGTGCACAATTCTGATAACAGCAGTTCCAATTTGGTCATTGATTCTTTAACATCTTATAAAACTCAATGGGGTGCATTGGGCCAACATGATAAGACGTGAAGGAAAGAGCCATTTATTATCTGAGCAAAGAATCGTCAGCTACAAAATATGGTATCCACCAATTCAAAAGCTGTGTTGTTTCGGTAGCTTAAGGGCTCAGAAAAAATATGTTGTATCATTCTGCTTGCTCATTCTCAAGAATTGATCCTTTGAACCTCTTGATGGAAACACTAGCGTTGACTAGAGAATGGCTCGTTGGCAAATGTTATTATTAGAGTTCAATATTGTTAGAAAAGAATGACGAGTTTCTTAGCGAGATGTGCTTCGGATGATCATGAGTCCCTGAACTTTAGTCTCCCAGTTAAGGATTCGATGTGCATAACAGAAGGAAAAAGAAAGGGAACCTCTGGAAAGCTTATGCTTGAGATAACAAGCAATGCATTTTACCAAAAAGGCAGATTTATCCGAAATCCTCCAATAGACACTATGTTATCCTGGTCGTGATTGATCACCTTACCAAGTGAATGAAAGTTGATTCCTATGTCGGTATTACAAGAGTAACAATTTGCAAGATGTTGAATAGAGATTGTTTGTCGGTCTGGCTTCCTAGAGAGAATTATCATTGATGGCGCCTCTAATATGAAAAACTAGATAATATCATAATATTGGTGAACAGTTCAAGACAAATCATCATAATTTTGTGATTAATTGCTCAGAGAAAGATGGGGAAATAGATTCGGAAAACATAAACACCAAAGGACTATCTCAAATACTTGGAAAGACCGAAATGAGAAATTATCGTTAACCTTGTATGTATTTTGATCCATGGTGTGCACTTCAATAGGGGCAACATTGTATTCTTTGGTCTATGGATGGAAGTAGTATGACTAATTGAGGTTCAGGTCCCGTCGTCGAGTATTGACAGATGTGAAATTGGATGATGCAGAACAAGTAAAAGCTCGATAGGGTCAGTTGAATCTCATTGAAGAGAGAAGACTAAAAGTAATTTGACATGGTTAGATGTACCAAGAAAGAACGATGCGAGCTCACAATAATGAAAGTTTGTCCAAAAGAATTCTGAGTAGGGGATCTAGTGCTTGAAAAGATCTTGCCAGTTCATCAAGGAGACCTCTTTCTGGAGGAGCGTTGATTTTAACCAGAGATGATCGGAGATGAGCTAAGGAATTCAATAAAGTAAGACTCGGTCAAGAAGTGTTACGGTCGAAGAATTGAAAAAGAGATTGAAAAAAGGGAAATAAAGAAAAAGGCTTAGTGAAAACCCAAAAAGGGCACTTCGCAAAATGAAAATATCTATGGTGAAAACTCAAAAAGGGCGTCTTAGATATAAAAAGAAAAACAATAAAAAAGGAAAAAAAAATCAAAAGAAAAGGGGGTTCAGGATGAAAATCCACAAAGGGAATCTTGAAACCAAAGGAGGATTTGAGCTGAAAACTTGAAAGGGCAGTTCAAAAGCATTTGAGATTAGGCATCCGACAAGAAACCTTCTCAGAATCTACAATTTTGAGTAAAATTGAGGTTGGGAGGCTCTCATTCAGTTAAAAGGCTCTCGATCTTTCATACAGTGGATACATGGGGCATTGCATTGAATTTATCATGTTTGCCATGACTTATCAAATTATTCCAACTTATTAAAATAATATTTGAGACTTCCACTTATCGTTTCAACAAGCATCTTGCATATAAATCGATTAGATAAAAAGCAAAGGATTTCGTGGGTATTATTATGATGTACTAATCCTTTAAGTACATGCAGAACAGAAGGTGGCCTCGGTACTTGATTAATGATGAAAAGTATGACGAGGAAAATGACACAACTCATAGTGTTAGAAACATTTAAACAAAGCTGCAAGAAAGTAACATAGACAACCATTGGCAAAGAGAGAATATGAGCCATCTTTTGTAGAAAAGCTGCAGCCGGACCAATCCATTAAAGGTTCATCCTATTCAAAAGCAAAGATCATTACGTCTGAAGATTGTTACTTCTAAGGCATTGCAAGATAGGAAAGCTTTGTGAATGTTAGAGAAGACAAGGATGATAGTTGGATTCAAGACTGGGGCAGTGCCGCAAAGAACTTCCCAGAAGAATATGTTTTCAATGAATAGAGCCCACAAGCTGAAATAACATAAGTGATGATCCCTTTGAAATCATGGAAAAGAATGTTGTCAAAGAATTTGAATGAAGACGTAAAAAGAATGGCTTCATAAGAGATGAGTTGTCATCAATACATGAGCTTTTCCAACATAAAGTGCGTGATGAGATATGGAAAAGAGCTTATGGGAAGAATCTATGAAAGGAAAGTATGAGTTCCATTAGCCTTATTTGGAGCAAAAGGAAACATCAGGAAATGAAGACAAGGTGAAAACTCGCAAGGAATTTTCAAAAAAAAAGAGAAAAAGGAAAAGCCGAGGTGAAAACCCGAAAGGGCACCTTGAGAAAAGGAGAAAAAGAAAAAACCGAGGTGAAAACCCGAAAGGGCGTCTTGAGAAAAAAGAGAGAAAAAATAAAAAATCAAAGTGAAAACTCGGAAGGGCACTTTGAGAAAAGCAATCTAAAGTGAAAACCTGAAAAGGCGCTTTAGAGAAAATAATACAGAGATCCTGAATATTGAACTTGAGTGTAAGATGGGTTACTTTGGCGGCAAAAGAGTTTTAATGAAAAATGAAGCAAGAAATTTTTTAGCTTCCTTGAAAATGAAAGCTCCCTCAAGTGGTCCTCAATTGACAACATTCATGCATCATTCATAGCTAGGCATCCATAAGATAGGGTCATGATAACTCATACATTCCAAGCATTTTTGCATGTTTTGGTAGGAATTTACAAGAATCAACAAAGTACAAGCAAGATTTCAATTTACAACTTCAAAATTGAAGTAGATCTCAGCAAAAAAGATCACAACCCGTTTGAAGAGACGGAACTTAGCGATGATTTCAATCCGTTTGAAGAGGCGAATTTCAGCAAAGATTTCAACCCGTTTACAGAGGCAGATTCCAAGACATTCTATTTACAGAGGTGGATTTCAAGACATTCTGTTTACAGAGGCGGATCTCAAGACATTTCGTTTACAAAGGTGGGTCTGAAGACATTCAATTTATAGAGGTAGATTTGAAGATATTCCGTTTACAGAGATGAAGACATTTCGTATACAGAGACGAATCTCAAGACATTCTGTTTACAAAGGCGGATCTCATCAAGGATTTCAACTCGTTTGAAGAGGTGGGTCTCAAAGATTTCAATTCGTTTGAAGAGGTGGATCTCTACAAAGATATTCGATTGTTTGCACGGGTAGGGAAATGTATTACAATTCTAAATCCTTCAGGTCATCAGTAAATCCTTTGGGCGTGATGTTAAGTCCTTCAGGCCGACACCCCCGAAAATGATGAGAACTTTTTGGATGGCGTCACAGTAAGACAATTGGGGCATAGTATCGACAAAGATATTAACCTCTTGGGTTACTAGTTAAAAAGAAAGAATGGAAAATGAGATAGATCGACTTTGAGCTCAAATGAAGAGGATTCGCAGTTTAACTGGTCAAAAGTTTCAACGCTTCTCATTGAAACACTTGAAGTTTCTTAATGATATACCCAAGTTGTACATTTTCTTTACAGTTATGTTGGAAGATTAATGGTAGATTTAACTTTTGCAGGTCATGAAATTTCCGAGTGTAGAAAGAGATAGACCAATAGAGAAAGAGATTGAAAGATCAAGACACCATAAGCAGAAAAGCAGTGACTTTAAAGATTTCAGTGCTTCAAGCGGAAAATTGAAGATATCTCATATTATAACAAGAAGAACCCTTATTAATTGATGATATTTCTTTTTACAGAAATGGTGAGCTTCTAACAAGAAGAGTTCGCCTAGCAAAGAGTCTAGAGTTGCAAATGAGAAGAGCTCACTTGTTCAACACCTTTGCAGAGAGGTGAATAAGCATTTCAAAGGAATGAAGAGTGTAATGATTCTAAGCTTCGCCGCGTTTCAGAAGAATGGATAATTTAGCTTTTTCAAACCTTGTCCAACATGTCAGAAGAATGAAGAGTTAGAATGAAGCACTTGTTTGAGAGAGGTGGATCAATATTTCAACGAGACTGAAGAACTCCCAATGAGAAGAGTTCACCCCAGAGCCCCTAATAAGAAGAGTTCGCCCAACAAAAAAGAGTTCCTAATGAGAAGAGTTCGCCCAGCAAAGAAGAATTCCTAATGAGAAGAGTTCACCCAACAAAGAAGAATTTCTAATGAGAAGAGTTCACTCAGTAAAGAAGAATTCCTAATGAGAAAAGTTCATCCCCAGCAAAGAAACAATTTCTAATAAGAAGAACATGTTCAAGATTTCTAAAGAAGGAAAGAAAGTTTGTGGGAATAAGACCTTGCAGCTCATAGCAACAGCTGACAATTTCGAACAAAATTCATGTCTTTTCACTCTTTGCCCTATTCTTGTTCCACGGCAATGAGCAAAGAGGGGAAGCTGTAATACCCATATTTTGTCTGGGGATGTCCTATATTAATAGTTCGATATAAATAAAACCAAAATATATAATAAATAGATATAAAATAAATGTCCATGTACATACTTAGAACACATTTACATCACAAAAATCCCAAAAGCCCAATAAGAGCCCGAATTCCTAATCTATAAGCTATTAATATCCAAACAAACATAGAAAAGTCCCGCCCAAGTTTGGCTAGGGGACGCGTGGCGCTCCTCTACTGGTCCAGAAGCTTTCAGGCGGATTAAGCCCCTAGTTGATGTCATCAACTGCATCACATACAAAAGGAAAGAAAGTGAAAATGTCAGGATAATAATGACTCACAATTACCATATTAAAAAAATAATAATGAGGAGAGAGGAGAATACCTCAGAATACTAGGCAACCGGAATTTGAAGGGTTGCCAGTATCGATCATCGTCGTGAGCCACCGCGAACTGCCGCCGGAACAGTGCTGGAGCAGTCGAGGAGTTCATCGGAACATCAGCACACGCCACGAGGAACGCCCAAAACCGCTGCGACCACCGTAACCGAGGTAAAACCTTTGGCATTTCTTCATTTTTTCTTCAAACAAATAAAAATCATAGATCGAATCAAAAGTAATATAAAAAACAGTAAATAAAAATAAATTCTTGTTGGTGTCCATCTTGAATCGGTGGCCGGAGAGTGTCGATAATGACGGAGTGGAGGAGAGAGCCTCAGTTTTGGGTAGCCTAGACCTAGATCGGGAGAACTTGGGAAAATTCTTTCGAATCCGAGTAGATTTAGGATGATTTAGGGAAATATGGGTTAGATCCAGTCGGATCGGGGTAGATTTAGGGTTTATGATCGAATTTGGGGAGATTTTTGGGCAGTTTTAGGTTTTTGGCATGGTGGTCGAAAACTGCAGAGTGACGACCGGCGAAGGACGACGGTGGTTGGAGGGTGCGAGTGGTGGCCAGATAACGTGTTTGGTGGCCGGTGAGAGTCGGTTTCGGATCAAACGAGAAAAAAATGAAGAACAATGATGGTTTTGTGGAAGAACTAAGGTGTTTGATCCATTTGGGGGTTTGTTCTGGAAATATGTTGTTCAAATTGAGAGAGTTTAGTGAGAGAGGCTAACACGGATTTGGGGAGAGAGAGCATTTTTGGACAAAGGGCTGAGTTGGCTCAGTTTTGGGTTATTTATAACTGAGCCAACACCGCGTCGTATTGAGAAATGATGTGGGTTGGGTCCAGGCGGGTGGAGACCGGGTCGGGTTGGATCCACGAAATTTAAAGGATTTTGGGAAAATTGGGGCTTTGGTCCTTGGAGCTTTGATTTGTATTTCAATTTGGTCCTATCCCTTTGTAATTTGTCACCATAGCTTTTAATTCAATTTAATTTAATCCTTGTTTCAATTTTAATTATCTATTTTAAATGCAATTAATTTATATGCATGTTTGTATATTTTAAATAGCATATAGTATATTTATTTAGGAGATTTTAATCATTTAGAATATTAAAATTAGAGCCTTTTAGAATTAAGTTCTTTAGTTAAATTTAATTAATTTGATAGGAGAGGACATTATAGTAAATAAATTGATATTGAATAAAAGCTTAATTATCCTAAGTTTATTAGTATCACATTGCAATCTGATGTTAATCAATGGGGTATTTAGGTAAGAGATTCAATGTTTCATTTGAACATAGAAAATGGAAAACACGTGTAGCTAGTTTAAATAAAATTGGAGTTAGGATTAAATAATTAGTGACATTAGTAATAAGAATATTATTAATTTAGGGCAAATATGGGTAGTGCCCAAATTTTTGGGTGTTATCACATAAGTCCTAAACTTGATAATATTCATAGTTTCTTTAATTAATTAAATTAATGGAGCCTTAATTAGGATTTAACTTAAAATGGCAAGACAATAATTGGACATGCATTAAACCTTTTGTGTTGAGATACATTTTGAATATAAATTGAAGTGTCCTAATGTATTTGGATGTTTCAAAACTTATATTCGTTTAAAATGTATTTTCTTACAAAAAGATATCTCCATTCAAAATGGAATTCATTTAACAATTAAAGATTTAATTAAATTCATATTAATATTTGAAATGCCAAAATGACACGTAGAATTAATAAGGTACCGTTAACGGGCGTTTATAGGGGTGCTAACCCTTCCCTACACGTAACCGACTCCTGAACCCAAATTTTACTAAAAAGAATCTCTGGTTCATTTTTATGGTGTCCGATCTACCAAAGTGATCGGTGGCGACTCCAAATTGGTTTTTAAGAGAAAATAAAGGAAAATCGATTTAATATGAAAAACCCCTAATTTCAAGACCAAATTAAAACTGGTAAATCCCCTATTTCAAAAACTCTAATCGTAAGACTGTCTTTACACATCGGTTTTAAGAATGGTCGCGACAGAAGGATGCAAATGGGAATTGGGTGACAGATGGGGAGGAGTTACAACAGTTAGCGGTTGATTTCTTTCAGTCCCTGTTTACTAGCTCTGAGAGCCCTAGTTCTCCATACGAGTTTCGTGGCCTTTTTCCGTCAGTTCTGGCTCCTACAGCTAAGTTTATGTCTTCTAGCGTCACGAGTGGTGGGATTTTCCAAGCCTTGCGGGATATGGGTCCTCTAAAAGCTCCTGGTGTTGATGGTTTACATTTTGTTTTTCTAGAATAATTGGGATATTATCGACCATGAGGTGTGCATGGTTATCCGTTCGATTTTTTAGGGTGCACCATTGTTGTCTAATTGGAATCGTACACTACTTGTTTTGCTACCAAAGTTTCCCCTACCGGAGCTGGTTACGCAGTTTTGACCCATCAGTTTATGTACAGTGGTGTATAAAATCCTGACTAAGGTAATTTTTAATCGCCTAAAGCCTTTTCTTCCGATATGGGTTTCTGAAAACTAGACCAATTTTGTTCCTGAGAGGTCTATTGTGGATAATATTATTATAACTCAAGACATTATTCACTCGATGCGCAAGAAGCAGGGGCGTAAGAGGTGGATGGCAATCAAGATTGATCTTGAGAAAGCCTATGGTCGTCTTGAATGGGAGTTTATTGAGAATATTTTGATTGATGTAAGAGTACCTTTGGCCTTTCGGACTGTAATTATGCGATGTGTGGCATTTATATCTACGCAAATCTTATGGAATGGCTCGACCTCGGACACATTCTTTTCATCGCGTGGGATTAGGCAAGGGGATCCTCTCTCTCCTTATCTCTTTGTGTTATGCATGGAGCGTTTGGCTTAGGCCATGCAGGTTGAGGTTGGTAAGAAGCATTGGCGGCCATTCCACTCTTCTTTGAATGGTCCTGGTATTTCTCACTTCTTTTTTGCGGACGATATGGTTCTTTTTGTGAAAGCTTCTCATGACCAGTTTGAGGTTATTTACCGGCTTCTTTCGCGGTTTTGTGAGGTTTTAGGACATAAGGTTAGTGTGGCCAAAACTACCATCCTTTTCTCTAAGAATGTGGACAGTGAGCTTCTTGAGCATATTAGCACGGCCTTCAGTTTCTTGGAAGTAGATGACTTGGGCAAGTATTTGGGGGTCCCTTTTCTCCATAAACGAGTCACTACGGCTTCTTATAAATATTTAGTGCAAATGGTGCAACGTAAGCTTAACGGATGGAAGGCGAAGTCTTTATCCCTTGCTGGGAGAAAAACATTGGCAAAGTCAGTCCTCTTTGCAATACCCACGTATACTATGCAGTCTATGATTTTGCCGAAGAAGACTTGCTTAGAGATAGAGAAGTTGATCCGTAGGTTTGTCTGGGGATCAATTTTTGGGTACGGGTGGTATCCATCTTGTTCGTTGGGATGAGCTTTGTAAACCTTCGGTGGATAGGGGTCTCGGGTTTCGTAAGATAAGTGCTCAAAATGACGTGTTTCTTCTTAAAATTGGCTTTAACCTTCTTGCGCGCAGAGAGTCTTTATGGGTGAGGTTTTTGCGTGCAAAGTACAAGTGCCAGAGTGTTGTTATGGATTCTCTTCGAAGCACTAGTTGTTCGCGATTGTGGAAAGGGTTGAGTGTACTTTGGGAGGATGTGAAGAATTATATTGTTTGGAGCACTTGTCATGGTCGAGATGTTCATTTCTGGCGCGATTCTTGGGTCCCAAATATTGGTCCTCTACTTAACTTTGTTGCACTGATCGACGTGTGGACTTTGGGGGTGAGTCAATGGTGCAATTTGTGACTCCCGCTGGTGAATGGGACTGGAATGCCTTGGAACCAGTTTTACCATTGCACATACTCCTAAGGTTGGCTGCTGTCAAGTGTTCGTTACCATGGCTTGGGGATGTAAGAGTAGGTTGGCGAGCATCATGTGATTTGTGTTTCAGTGTGCGAGCGGCGTATGCCTTACGGGTTCCGGCGAGTATTAATGATGATGGTTCAGTGTGGTCGCTAGTACACAAGTATAAGGGTGCTCAATAGGTGAAGATAATCCTTTGGCTTGCATGTATGGGTAAGTTGATGACTACTGGTGAGAGGGCACGTCGACATTTTACGCTTTGCGCACGGTGTCCGGTTTGTGATGGGGCATTGGAAGATATTGACCATGTGTTGCGTAAATGCCCACACGTGTACGCAACCTAGTCTGCGTTGGTCAAACCTGAAAATTGGGACAATTTATTTCTTTAGGGATCAAGGAATGGGTTGCGATGAACCTTTTACAACTGGCGGTCTTTGCACGGGAGGGGAATGATTGGGACCTTATGTTTGGAGCGGTCGTGTGGAATATTTGGCTCAACCGTAACTCCATTGCATTTAAAACATCAAACGAGTTCAACGAGTCTATCATTACGAAGATACTGGTGCAATTGTCAACAGTGGCTTTGGTTTCAGCACCGGCATAGCAAGGCATGGTGGCGAGTATGCCGCGTGGTTCGATATCCTGGTTGCCTCCTCCACCCGATTGGTTTAAGGTTAACTCAGATGGGGCTTGCTTGGGGTCGTATGGCTCTTTTTCTTGTGGGCGTGTCATTTGAGACCATTATGGGTATTGGGTGATCGGTTATCGCAAGGTGTTAGGTGTGTACTCGGTGCTTAAGGCGGAGCTTTGAGGCATTCTTCTTGGTTTATAGTGTGCATGGGAGGCTGACATTCGTCGAGTTATTGAAGAATCTGATTGCATGGATGCGATATGTTTGCTTCGTTAGGAGGATCGTGCGTTTACCCCGCTTCTTCTCCATATAGCGGAGTGGCGTCGGCTTCCATGGCTGGTCCAATTTAGCCTTGTGAGGCGTGAGGGCAACTGTGTAGCGGATAGTATGGCTAAGTATGGGAATGTGGCGAGTTTTGATTTGCTTCGCTTCACTCAGCCACCTTTGGAGATTGGTGCTTTGTTGCATATGGATTTGGAGGATTGATGTCCCTTGGGGTGGTTCTAGTTTCTTGCGTTTAGGCCTCTGTAGATTTGTTTTTATGGTTCTATGTTCTAAATTGGTTTATGCTCGTGTTATGGGCAGGTTGTAGTTGTTTATTGACTTTTGAGTCTATCGTGGGTACTCTTTTCCTCCATCTAGGTTTATAGAGGTTTTTAACGAGGCCGCGGTAGTACTCCCCTCTTCCAATCAAAAGAAAATTATACAACCCTTCTATAAAATTTAAAATCTAAATTCCAAACCCTAGTACCCTAAAACCTAAATCATAAACCCTACTCTAAATTCTAACCATAAACCTTAAATTCTATACCCTACACACTAAACCCCTAAACCCTAACCTAAAACCTTAAATCCTAAAATTGAAAGGCTTGTGTAAACTAAAATTTACACAAACTTATGTATCAAAATATTTTCCTTCGATAAATAGTAATATAAGTTTATTGTTCTAGTTTGACATTTTGACACCAAACTTAATAAGAGGTATTAGAATAATAGAGAGTAATAATATTTATATTATTTAATTGTCAACCCTCGATTAGTATTAGTTTTATGGAGCAGTAGTTTGTGTTTTGTGGTTTATATTCTTTAATGGCAACCCTCAAGTTGGTGTCTAATGTTTAGAGGATGTTGGTTTGGCAATGATCTTATTAAGGTAATTATTGGCAAATAAATTGGATCAACAGATTGGGAATATATGGAATGTTGATGGTCTTCACTTGGTGTGGTATATTCGGAAGTTATGTTTAAATAGGTTTAGGGACGATATCAAAATTGAACTATGAGGGGACAAATTGATTTATTTTGAAATAAATAAAGTTGTAAAAATAATTAAATTAAAAAAATTTAATTTAATTTTACTAATTTTAAAATTAAAAAATCTTAAAAAATAATTAAATCAAAACATAATTGATTAAAGCTTAAATTCATTAATTTTAACTGATATAATTTTAAAAATAATAAATCATTTTTTTAAGAAAGGACAACAACTTCATTGTGATGATTCTAAAACTATTAGTGACCTAAAAAGAAATTAAATCATTCAAGTGGGAGGCAATTGCCTCTCCCACCCTTCATGTATCTCCTTGACAATTATTCACATATGATATTAATAATGTTTAACAATTAGCAGATATCTGACATCGGATTACATTAGCTGATAGATGATATATGATTGTATTAGCTAATTTGACTAGCAGATTATACTAGTTGATTGTATAAAAATATTTGGTAAAATTAATTGATAGCTGATAGTTGTTTGATTATTTAAACAAGAAAAATGACATATAAGGAAAATATTCGATTGTTTGAATAGTTTACTAGTTATCAATATTTTGTATCTATCAAAATTAATTAAACTATAAAAAATATTTTTTAATATAACATTACTAAACATATTTGAAGGATATATATATTAATTTATTATTTATATAATTATTTTTAATATAATTTAATTAATTATTAAATTTAAATACAAATCTGAATGTGTGGGAATTAAAAGAAAAAAAATATTAATTTACGAATGTCACAATGTAAAATAAAAAATGTTAAATTTAAGTTATTTAGAGAATTTTTTTATAATTGTTAAGAATAAAATGATCTTTATAACTCTTATGTCAAAACCTCAAATTTCAAAAAGCTCTTATTAACATTTTTTTTAAATTAGAAGTTTCACCTCAATCAACTATTCATCAAGCATTCAATTGACAATTTCAATTGACAAATTTGATCAGTCAAACCACTAATTTTAACTCAAACTTCTAATTTAGCTCAAACCGTTGTTTACCAAACAGGGTCATTATATTGACCGATAAGAGCAAAAGAACATAATACACCAACGTTTTGAATCAAAAATCGAATATACTTTCGATCATATGTTGATACACAATACATCTTTAAAATCTAAAATATAAATCCTTAACCCTAACTTTAAATTAAACTTGTAAATTTTGTATATCAATATTTTTCTCATATACTTTTACTTCACTAAATGTAATATTATAGTTGAGAACTTAATATTACAACATTTTCTATGTTATTTCTTTGTTAATTTGACTTGAAATGTAAGATTGCAATGTTAGATTGGACAATGAATGTTTACCTAGAAATAGATTTTACTAAATTGCACTTGTTGGAAAATTTATTTTTTTCAAAAATAAAATTAGGGTTAAGTAATAGGCTATTGTATTATAATCTTATATAAATAAAAAATGATAATCTTAATTAATATATTAATAAATAAATCATTAGAATATGTATAATAAGAGAAAATTTTGTTTTAAAAAAGGTTAAATTGATTAAAATAATAAAAATAAATGGTAACATAGACCAAAATCTAAGATTAATGTGGTAATCTTAGATTACAAATGGAAAGAGGTGATAGAAGTTAGACGATTACCACCCTTGCACATAATCTCAAATTATGGCCTGACCAAACATCATGCCCTGTAATCTCAAATAATTCGAACCGATCGCCTCTTATGCTGTATGTATAATATGTAGAGGGCACACAAATGGAACCCCTAATATGCTTTGGAGCACTCCATTCTTCTTCAAAAAGCTAGCTATTGATTTCCAACAACTGTAAACATGCCCAACAACCAAAACTTTTAAGAATGTATGGCAATTGCCTCATTCTCTGAAGATGACCGGAACGGTTTCTTCCGTGAAGTATTCCTTCCTCACAGTTTCCACTGAGCAGAATTTCACCTTCAAAACCATATTAAATATCTCAAAAAAATACACAAATGACATCAAAGAGAGCAAGAATGCATTACATATGTCTCAAGCTTCATTGATTAGTCAATCAAATGTGGCATTGAAAGCCTTATATCTGAAAAGTAAACATAAAAGCACAAACAAACACAGCCGGACCGGAAAAACCAATTGCTTCTGCTTTTACGAAATGCCATGAACTAGATGAGTAGAGAGATTACCATACATGCCAATAGAGGTTGGATGCATTGGAATATCAGAATCGAAGTTTGTCAAGTTTAAGGAGCTATTTGGTGATAAGACTCTACACCTTCCCAACAAAATGCTACGCAATATAGTATCCATACAAATAACTGCATGTTCCGCTAAATAATCCTATTCATGCTTATCTAAATTTCCCTCCACAATGTCCAACCGATAAGCAAATGTAAAAAAAAAAGGAATATTTTTGTAATAGATTGAATTTATAAGGCATGAAAGTGCTTTCGAAACTAAAGAATAGTAACTTTAACAATAATAAGCTTTGATAAACAAGTTCATAAGTAGTATGCGTACCATAGAAGCGTATGATTTTAACAAGGGCTTTGTCATCTGCCAAATTGGCTGAAATATAAAAGGAGCTTCCACAAAGAGAACTTCGCCCAATCGCTTTGGATAGTAATAATAGAATACATCAAACTGCCGAAAAGAGGAAAAATTGTTTATTCATCATAAGTGATATTAATTAATCTAACAACATAAAGACTTTCACAACATTAGTATCCAATAAAATAAAACTGGTTATCGCAGCTCTTTCTCTAAATAATATAGAAATAATATATATATATGTATGTACCCCATTCTACCTCCATATGAGTAAGGTTAAGGATATGCTTATGGTTATATCATAATAAATGAAAATACATATAGATACTAATTGTAAGAAACTTAGAAGTTAACACAAATGCTTTCCTTTTTCATTATGTTTAGCCAGCCCAACACATTTATTAACAACTTAATGCTGATATATTGGTAACGACACATGATATGAATTTAAGTTCAAAAAATATTCTGCAACTAATTTGTATATTACCAAGAAAGTTAAAAAACCGAGATTTGCGTTTTGAGTGCCAAAGCCTCGGAGATCAGCTATTCCAAGTATTTGTTCTTTCCCAGGTGGGAGCTTGCTCAATGCCTTCTCAATCAAGAATACACATAGTTTCTCATCTTCACGAGGGTTGTGCACCTGTGACCAGCAAAACAATGGCTTTTGTTGGAAGTTTAATCATCTTAGAAGCACATTTAAAGTATAACAATCCAAATTAAACTCTATTTTGGCTTATCTTATAAGAACAAGATCCTTAGAAAAAAAGGATTCGGTCTATCAAATACCTATATAGCAAGGTGGTTATACTTATACTTAAGGAGGTGATGAGCTGTGTACAGACACCAAGAAACTGCCGAAGAAAAAAGGCTTCTAATTCATGAAGCAGAGATACATGTCATGATTCTCATTTAGACTTCAATTCAATGGTCCAATTAATTAGCACATCGACCATTTGAAGAATGGTCTCATATCTAGAGGAATGGGATAAATGGAGCATAGCTGTTGTGAATCACCATAATCAGGGTGAAGCATCCTAGTTCCTACTTTCTACAGTTTGGAAATCATTTATATTACATCAGCAAAATTTCTCTTTTCTCCAGAGATACGCCCAGAAAATCTTTTCAAGGAATTCTGATAAAAGTTATCAAGCAAGAAAAATATTCTTCAATGCCAAAAGTCTGAACAAACGTACATGAACACAGGCAGTGACCTTCAAAACTTACTGCAGGAAGGTGCTTAGATGCCACAACAATGAGCACTGGTCTGTCATTAACGTCAAGAAAGTCATGCACATAGCCTTTTCCGGTCGCGGCTATATTTTTCACATCATCTTCAGACAAATCAGAAACTCCAAATTCTTGACGCCATCTCTAGAAAAAAAGGCTTTAAGGGCAACCGGATAAGGGTTTCAGGTAAAGAATCAAATTACAATTGTCAAAATTTTGTTCATTCTATTCAAGAAAACTTGCAATTCAGACATGCGGTTCAACAGTCGAGACAAAAGAAAACGAAACAAACTGATATGTTTGATCTTTTTCTGGAAAAAGAATACACAAGTGGTATTGGTTAAAATCAGCTTCCATTAACATTAATTATTTTATAACCATATTAATGTCTTCCATTAAGGCATCATTTAAATGCACATAGTTAAAGCTCTAGTGCTACAAGAATATGAATGCAAAGGTAAAGGATACGATAGCTTTTGTCAACTTAGCGACGGCTTCCTCGACGGAAAATCTGCGGTCCTTAAGAAACCATAGTATCATGTCTTCGTCGTCTCTTCCATGTTTTCCAACTGGGAGACTAGAATGCTCCTTTTCAAGCTTCTCCTTAACTTCCAAAACTAACTGTAATTCTCAGGATCAACAGACAGTTGATTATGCATTTAGGTAAATACATAAACAAGGTACTCTGATGCTTAGAGGGGTCATGTTTATTACTTAGAAAGTATGTTTAGTTCTTCTTTTTGCCTTAATTTCCAATCTAGATGAAACCAAATAGCATTCTTAAAAAGCAACAAAACTGTCAAAATCAAGTGAAATTCAACAAAATGATCGAATTTCCTCATCAGAAGATTAAAAAAGAAACTAATAATCCAAAGTAATTCTGCAGCAGTGTGATCCAAAATGGGCAACTTTATACGATTCCAGTTTCCAACATTTTCTTGTATTTTTACTGAGATTTCACAGAAACCAAATAAAACCCAGTTGCAATGCGACGTATTAAGAGAAATGAAGTACAAAGTTGGTACCTTTCGTGAGTTGTTCGGGTGTATCATACAGTTTTGAACGGAGAATTTGCAGTTTCGAGAGCGTTGAAGGGTCGACTTAGATGAAAAAAACAAGGGAGGTCGACACGCACGAAGAGCTTGACACGTATGGATCGTCATTTCCGCTGAATTCACAGCTTTTTCCCTCAGCTCAGCCCTCCAAAGTTTGTGGTGAGCACTGCGTATTGCGTAAGGACAATGTGATGTTTGTTTCCGGGGGAAATCGGTGGTAGAAAAATGGGATGGGTTGGAGAAAGTGGTATTCGGGTCGGGCGGTAGAAGTCGGAGTTTGTTTCTCGCTACATAGTGCCAGCAGTTTTGGGCTTCTTTCCCAACTGCTTTGGGCCTTTCGACAAATTGTTCGGTATTCGACTAGTTTTTATCCGATTTAATAGGGATATTTTTTTCTTCAAAATATGGATTCGAGATAGAATAGAGATAACAATAGGGCGGGGTGGGTTTTTAGCCGCCTCAATCTATAAAACCCTAAATCCAATCCTACCTCTCTCCAAATTGAAATATTAATTTACTCGTCTCACCCGTCCCGATGTAGTAACTCTTAAATTCGATTCGACCCGAAAGATTAAAAATATATATATATTTTACCAACGATAAAAGTTAAATCTAGTGAATCTATCATTACGACCACAAATATATTGTTTCAAAGGACTTTAAACCTATATAAAAATAAAATAAAACCAACTTTAAATTACTCACATGAAAAATTACATATTTAAAAGAACAAACTAGAACCATTAATCATCAGAATCGAATATGTTAAAACCCGAACAACATATAATAAAATTACGATAAGCACAAACCCAAAAAAAAACAAATAAAGTGAGCTTAACAACCATAAAAGTGTTTATATATATTGGTATTTTCACAAATATAATAAAAAATTATATATTTATTTAAACATATATCGGGGCGGGAAATTTCTAGCATATACCTGAACCCGACCCGCCCTGACTCGGCACTTACAAAAATCTGCCCTAATCCTCGAAATTTAAGACTAAAAATCTGACCGGATCGAGGTTGAATAACTTTGCCATCCCTAAGACAGATTTTGAGAAGAATATAATCGGATGAGACAGATTTGAGTTTTTGCTGAATTATTTTACTCGACCTAATATACTTAGTTTAAATGTTAATACATTTATGATTATGACTATATATACAAAGAGAATTAGGATCCTCATTTAGAAGAATTTCACGTGTCTCTGGTAGAGTTTTTCAACTGAAAGGACCTAGGACATTTTAATAAGAGATTCTTCTATAAGGGGATTATGTGGTTCACTTCATTTTGATTTGAGTAGAGAGTTGCATGAAATTCATCAGTTCTGATTTGGATGAAGAGTCACAAACAACAATACAACTTTTCGATAATTCATCCCAGAGGTATCTACAACCTTGTCTCGCAGTTCATCTCAATTCTAGCGGTTTACCCCTTTTAATTTGGATAGAGAATCGCATTTGGTTTATCCCTTTTGATTTGGGTGAAAAACCGCAAACAAAATATTACTTGTCAATTATTCATCGCTATGGAAATTTACGACATTTTCTAGTGGTTTATCTCAACGCTACTCATTCAGCTCTTCTAATTTGGACGATAAGCTATGTGTGGTTCATTCCTTCTGATTTTAACAAAGAATCATATATAATATACACAATTAGAAAAGAAGGATCTCAATGTTCAATTTATTGAGCATAGGGGTCTACTATACAGTGATCAAAGATTTATTTACACTATGAGTAACAGTTCATCTCTGAAGAAATTTTCTATGTTGTCGCAACAGTTCATCTCAAGAAATTTATGTACTATTTTGTAAATATTAAAGCACAAAATCAGATCATTGAATATAAATATAATACAACACAAATATTCTTAGGATACCCTAATAACATACATGTATGAAGAAGAAGAGAAATATAGTAGAGAAGTTTTCATTGAATGAATCATACATGAATACAAATCAGGATAGGAATTTATAGCATGATTAGATAGACTAGAAGGTTCTCTCAACAAAATCTGTTTGAGGTAGCTAGCAATGAAAACCATTTTAACAGCTGCAACAGTTGGACGTCTGCAACAGGTGGACTAACAGCTTTTCCCGCGCTTTTAGTGCTGAGGCATTTTCTATGGATTTATTCTTCAATATGCTTCCTGCTCTTTTCGTTCTTTAGTTCTTCAACAGGCAAGACTCTCAATTTTTGACGAAACATTTGGAAGTATGCCTTTGTAAGAGATTTAGTGAGGCCATCTGCAACTTGATCAGCTGCAGGGACATAGTTAATCATAAGTTCATTTGCTGCAACCTTTTCTTTGATAAAATGAACATTCAGCTCTACATGTTTTCTCTTCGAGTGATAGACTGGGTTTGCACTCATAGCTATGGCCCTTGAATTATCGCACCAAATGACTGGAACTGCTGGCACATGAATTTTCATTTCCTTAAGAAGAGTGTTCATCCAAGTTACTTCAGAAGCAACATCATCTAAACTTCTATATTCAACCTCAGTTGTCGATCGAGACACTGTTTTCTATTTTCTGGAGCTCCATTGAACAAGATTCCCTCCAAGATACACACAATTTCCAAATATCGAACGTCTATCATTTGTACTGCCTGCCCAGTCTGCATCAGCAAATGCTACAAGTTGACAAGGGTCTGAGGAGTGAGAGAATACCAGGCCATAATCAAGCGTGCCATTCAAATAACGTAGCACTTGTTTAGCTACAAATAGATGTTGCTCACACGAACTGTGTATGAACTGTGCCAACTTATTTACACTGAAAGCAATGTTAGGTCTGGTGTGGCATGCATACAATAGTGATCCAACCAAGCTTCGATATTCTTGAGCATTGCTCAAAGGACTGTCTGCACTCTGAGTGAGTTTCATAGAAGTTACCATAGGTGTAGGCATTGGTTTTGAATTTTTCATTTGAGCTTTAGTCAAGATTTTCATGATGAACTTCTTCTGACTTAGCATGACTGTATCACCAATTCTAACAACTTCAATGCCCAGAAAATAGTTGAGTTCTCAAAGATCCTTCAGTGAGAACTTATCTCCGAGATGTTGAACAACTTTTTCAATTTCAGTGCTCGAGAAACCAGTGACTATGATATCATCTACATATACAAGAACATATGTAGTTGACTCACTACCAAATTGAACAAATAACGAGGTATCAGCCTGAGAGCTCTTGAATCCACTCTCAATCAGATGTTGCTTGAGTTTCGAATACTAATTCCTAGGTACTTGTCTAAGGCCATAAAGTGCCTTTTTGTAGTTTACACACCAATCGTGAACCATCTGGTGCAGTTTCTTCAAAGCCTGGTGGTAGTTGCATTAAGACATCTTCATGCAATTCTCCATTTAAAACGCGTTATTAACATCCACTTGCCTTAGAGGCTACTGATTGCGAACAGCCAAGCTTAACATAATATTTATAGTGGAGGATTTAACCACTGGACTGAATGTATGCTGAAAGTCTTGCCCAGGGACTTGTGAGAATCCCTTGGCAACAAGTTTTGCCTTGTATCTCTGAATGGAGCCATCATGATTCCTCTTGACTCGAGAGAGCCACTTGCAGCCAACAACGGTTCTGCCTTCAGGAAGAGGAACCAGGGACCATGTATCATTTTTTGTTAAAGCCTCGAACTCTGCTAGCACAGCACCTCTCCAATTTGGCAAATCGAGTGCTTCTTGTATGGATGCAGGTTCTTCATCTGCATTTTTGAGTTCAGTGAAATAGGTTTTGGGTTTATAAATACCCAACTTACTTCCTGTGATCATGTGATGTCCACCAGCCGGAACATGTGAGTGTGAAGTAGAAGTTGAAGAAAGGGCCATGTCACCGGCACAACTGTCAATAGGACAAGTGTCTTGCTGGTCAGCATCACATAGTTCTTGAACAGCTGGAACACTATCAGTGGTATTTCCTTCATTCATCCTATCAGATGTTTTAGCAGCAGGTAATAAGTGTATTCTAGTAACTTGTTCTTAAGGATCCTCGCTGAGGTTGCCAGCAACATTATCATGCAACACAGGTTGAGTAGCATTTGGCTGAGGGCATGGATTTGCTACAAACCCAGGAGAGGCATTCAGCGTATGGCTACTTGTGTTAGTATCAGATTGGGAGACAGGTTAGTCACCCCTCGACTTAGCAACACCTTGAGGAACAGGAAACGAGATTGGAGATCGTGAACTGGAATCACTATCAGGATGTACTGAGGGAGAATCACATGCAAAGGGAAAGCTATTTTCATCAAAAACTACATGTCGTGATATGTATATACGTCCATCCTTTGCCATGCGCACGTAACCCTTGTGCTGAGAACTGTAACCAAGAAAAGTACATGTCTGAGATCTGAAACTGAGCTTGTGACTTTGATAAGGACGCAAGTGAGGGAAGCAACAACATCTAAACACTTTGAGGAATCCATAATCTGAGAGCTTATTGTAGAGCTTTTCAAATGGTGATAGACCAAATAACACCCTTTTAGGAAGTTTGTTGATCAAGTGTACTGTTGTGCTAACAGCATATGACCAAAAACGAAATGGGAGAGAAGCTTGAGCAAGTAGGACAAGAGCAAGTTCGACAATGTGTCGATGCTCGCGTTCCACCACACCATTCTATTCTGAGGTGTGTGGGCATGTGATTCTGTGTTTAATTCCATGTAACTAAGGAGTGTGGAGAGAGTTCGAAATTCACCACCCCCAGTCACTTTGCACCTATTTAATAGTGGCATCGAACTGAGTTTTAACCATCCTCTTGAAAAACGGAAACGCCTGACACGCTTGATCTTTTGTTTTCAACAAGTATAACCAACAGTGTTGTTGAGTGTGCAAGAGTTCTATATTTTACCCCTTGTTTAACCCATATTTCTGCTGCATTCAAGCATAATTCATTGCATTTAGGTAGAGTTTTGCATATACAACACAAGTACATAAAATGGCACAGTTTCTACTAATTTTGGTCACTTTTACAGGTATCTACTGTGGCAGACTCAGAGCAACAAGGAAGAAAAAAACTGGATCACGGGATTGGAGTCAGTGAGATAACGCTGTCGTGGCCACTGTCGTGGCAGCCATGACGACAACATTGGTGAAAGGGAAAAGTGAAGTGGAGCTCGACAGAATGAGGAATTCAAGTCGGTCTGTCGTGGACCACTCCTATATTTTTCTGAGCCTTTGAGCAGAATGAAGGCCAAGCCCAAAGTCCAAGGAAGAAACCCAAAGCAAGAAAAGAGGATGAATTAAAGGCATAAACTCAGAAGACTTAATCTCCAATAGAGTTGTACTTTAGTTTAAACTTGTATTCTTGCCATATTAGAAAACTTGGACCCAAGGCCTATATAAAGGCATGTAATTCGACCTAAGGAGGGATATCCCATCTCTAGCCGTCTTCCCTAAAACCCTTGTCGTTTTTCCCTTCTCATCATGTTCTAAACTTCCCCTAGGGCTAAGGGTTGATTCTGTAAAGTAGTTGCAAGGATTGTACTGTTTTAGGAGTTTTTCTGTTCAATCAATAAAACTTCAAGTTTATTTATTCTGGTTTTCACATCTCGCAGGAGTATCGGGAGAGCATTGTGAGGTTATCCATTTGTTTGATATCGGGAGTGTCAAGCATACGAACGGAATAAATACGTGTTTTCCAGTTTATGGTTAAACCATCTCGGACCTAGGGATAGGACGAGGTTCAGTGGCTAATAAAGAATTTACAAACATCGGTGTTCACCCCTTGATTAACGACGGGAGGTATCATCCAAGACATGTTCATCGACAGACTTGGGCCTAGGAATAGGACAAGTCATAACAGGGATTCTTGCCAAACTTGGAGTACAAAGTTGTGTGATCGCTGCCGCGACAACAACAGACTTCTGCCGCGACAGGTTATGTCGCAACAAGGACGACAACAGAACAGAAGTTCCTCTTACAGTGCAACACATGCACTACTGAGCAATTCAATACCAGCCTATCTCATAAACCAGATTCTCTTATCTGTTATTTTACTTGTTTTCCAAGATTACTCTACAATCTAATTAAACTCTTTCTTTCTCTCGTGCAACAATTCTAGGATAATGCTATTTCCAGTCCCTATGGAGACGATATCCGATACTCTAAGTATCACTTTATTACTTGCGACGTGTACACTTGCACTACATTGCGATATATTATTTTACACGCAACAAGTTTTTGGCGCCGTTGCCGGGGACTGGCAACATATCTTTACCCTTACTTTTACTGCACTTTTTCTTTTTAATTTTTCTGTTTTTATTGGTGTTATTTACCCTGTGCTTTTCACAAGGTTTTCCGTTTGCTTATACGCAGATCTAGACGAGGCAAAGAACTTGAGTACGAACTAGACCCTGAAATCGAACGCACGTGCAATCTCAGGAACCGAGTCCGACTCTTGATAGCAAGAAACGACTATCTTGAGGAACATCTAGAAGCAATGGTAAACGAAACACACAACAACGAGGTAGATAACCAGAGGGTTACTGAAGATCCTCCTCAAGATATCCGGAATGGACGGCCTGCCGCTGCCGCACAGCAGTCCTACCGCGATTACATGATCAATGATCATGTTGAACTGGAGACCACCTTGCCAGACGTGGAAGCTGAGAACTTCGAGCTGAAACATGTTATGTTCAGCATGATAAATTTTGCTAGCCAGTTTAGTGATTTTGCAACAGATGATGCTCGAGAACATCTGAAAACATTCCATGAAATCTGTGGATCGTTTGGGTTACCAGGAATAAATCCAGAAGTACTGAGACTCCGGTTATTTCCTCATTCACTGAGAGACAGAGCTAAAACTTTATGGAATAAACTAACGCCGGGTTCAATACGAACTTGGGCAGATCTCTCTCGTGAATTTTTATCTTGTTTTAATCCTTCTCACTTATCTGACCGATTGCGTAACGAAATTGCTACTTTTCAACAGGAAGATGACGAACCAATGCACGAGGCATGGGACAGGTTTACAACTCTCCTAAGGAACTGCCCAATGCATGGATTCCCCGTGTGGAATCATGTCTTTAAATTCTACAATGCTGCCAATACGCACACTCGTATTAGAATAGATGCAGCAGCAAATGGACTATTATTGGATAAAGATCCAGATGAGGCAATGATAGTGTTGAAAAACCTAGCAAAGAACGACGAGCAATTCTCTACAGCAAGGAGAGGTAAACGAGGGATAACTGTAAAGGATTATGAAGCTGACAATTCCCTGAAGTCACAGGTTGCATACCTCACAAAGGCGGTGGAAAATCTGTTACGGAAATATTCTAAACCTATATATTCTGCAGAAGAGGTATGTGAAACTTGCAGTGGGAATCACAGTTCGGAAGACTGTCTGTTACAGTTAGAATAAGGGATGTATGTTGGGAATTACAACAAGCAAAGAAATTATGATTCCAACAATTACAATCCCAACTGGAGGAAAGATCCTAAGTTCTAATGGAGCAATCCAAACAATGCACTGAATCCTCAGATGCAGAACAACCAAAGCCAACGGGCACCCAGAATCCTGTCGCGACAGCAGCCTCAACAGCAGCCGGCAGCCGCACCTAGTATACTGGAGCAGACATTGGCTACATTCATGTCACAGACAGGAGCTTACATGGCAAACATGGATCACTTTGTCAAGAAAACCGAGTCATTCATGGACAAAACTGAAATGAGGATGACTAACCATGAGGCTATCCTGAAATCACTAGAGACATAGATGGGTCAAGTTTCCTAGCATATCAAGCCAAGGCAAACCGACCCCAGATACAACTTCCGTGAACACTGCCCCGATAGAGGAAGAACAACCAGCTGCCGACACACCTGTCACGACAGTAGAAGGGACATAGGAGCAAATAGAGGATGCTGAAGAACCTAAACCTCATCAGATCCGAATACCATGTGAAGGACGTCTTGAAGATTACCGTCCTCCACCTCCGTTTCCTCAGCGGTTACAAAAACAGAAACAGGAGTACCAGCTCAAAAAGATTTATGATATTTTTAAGCAGGTACACATCAATATACCGCTGTTAGAAGCCATCAAACAGATGCCTGGTTATGCGAAATTTCTCAAGGATGTCATGTCGAAAAGATCCAGACTTGGGGAATTTGAAACGGTAAAAATGACAGAAGGATGCATGACTATCTTGCACAGGCATCCACCCCAGAAGAAGAATGATCCTGGGAGCTTCATCATACCGTGCATAATTGGAGACAAATTCGTGGGTAAGGCACTTTGTGATCTTGGTGCTAGCATAAATTTAATGCCAAAATATGTGTTTCAGAAATTAGGTATTGGACGAGCACAGCCCATAACAGTCATGCTGCAACTAGCAGACCGCTCTTACGTACAACTAGAAGGGAAGATCGGAGATATTCTGGTAAGGGTGGATAAATTTATTTTTCCTGCTGACTTTCTGGTTTTAGATTGTGAAGCAGATGAAAACGCACCGATCATCCTGGGGCGACCCTTCCTAGCCACAGGCCGATCTGTGATCGATGTGGAGAAAGGAGAACTGACCATGAGAGTAAATGATCAAGAAATCAAACTCAATGTTCTCCAAGCAATTAAATATGCTGATGCAGAAGAAGAATGCAAGGCCATCATTGAAGTAATCCTTGACCAACCCTGCATCAGATCCAGCTTCCATGACAGAAGAATTGGTCACTGCCACAGCAGTCACCTGGAAGACTGTCACAACAACAACGACGACAGTGACTCATCGGATCCAGAGATATCTGATACTGAAGGACCCGAGGAGGTAAATTGGATAGGGAATCGTCCAGGTAAGTTCTTCGAGCCCCTAAATTATACCTCGAATGAACATATAATCCAGAAGCCTTCAATTGAGAAGCCACGTGTTCTAGACCTTAAGCCCCTGCCAGGGCAGCTTAAATATGTTTTTCTTGGTTTAAATGATATGTTGCCCGTAATCATCTCTTCCAAGTTAATGTAGAAACAAGAGCAGCAGCTAATCAGAATGCTACAGCAGTATAAGAAGGATATTGGATGGACGATAGCTGATATCTAAGGCATCAGTCCGGCGTTGTGCATGCACAAGATTCTCTTGGAGGATGATCATAAGCCGACTATTGATGCCCAGAGACGTTTGAACGAGGTTATGCGAGAAGTGGTGAGAAAAGAGATTATCAAGTGGCTTGACGCCGGAATCATATACGCCATCTCGGATAGCAAGTGGGTGAGCCCGGTGCAGTGCTTACCCAAAAAGGGATGAATAACCGTGGTGACCAACGAGGAAAACGAGCTAATCCCAACCAAGACTGTGACCGATTAGAGGGTTTGTATGGATTACCGGAAGCTTAACAAAGCTACCCGGAAGGACCATTTTCCCCTACCTTTTATTGATCAAATACTTGATAGATTAGCGGAAAAACCTTACTATTGTTTTCTTGATGATTACTCAGGTTACAATCAGATAGCGATTGCACCGGAGGATCGAGAGAAAACTACATTCACATGCCCGTACGACACTTATGCTTTTTGGAGAATGCCATTTGGACTCTGCAATGCACCAGCAACTTTCCAAAGGTGCATGATGGCAATATTCTCCGACATGGTGGAGGATTTCCTTGAAATTTTCATGGACTATTTTTCCGTCATTGGAGACAGTTTTGAAGGTTGTTTAAGCAACCTACAGAAGGTGCTTGAAAGATGCGAAGAGGCGAGCTTGGTCTTGAACTGGGAAAAATGCCACTTCATGGTGGATGAAGGGATAGTACTAGGTCACAAGGTGAGCTGCCGCGGCATAGAAGTGGACAGAGCCAAAATAGAAGTCATCGAAAAGCTGCCACCACCCACTACAGTCAAGGGGATTCGAAGTTTCTTAGGGCATGCTGGGTTTTATCGACGCTTTATTGCAAATTTCTCGAAGATTACTAAACCCCTATGCCACCTACTGGAGCAGAATCGTTCCTTTGATTTCAATACTGAATGTACTGAGGCATTCAGAATTCTGAAGGAGAAGCTGGTAACAGCCTCGATCGTACAGCCACCAGACTGGAGTCTGCCATTTGAGATAATGTGTGATGCCAGTGACTATGTTGTCGGGGCAGCACTAGGGCAGAGGAAGGATAAGCTCTTCCATGTAATTTACTATGCCAGCAAAACATTAAATGATGCCCAAATCAACTACACCATGACAGAGAAAGAACTATTAGCAGTGGTGTTTTCAATTGACAAGTTTCATCCGTACATACTTGGAATGAAAGTGGTGGTCCATACTGACCATTCAGCGCTGAAATATATGTTCACGAAAAAGGATGCAAAGTCGAGATTGATACGTTGGATTCTGCTGGTGCAAGAATTTGACATTGATATCAAGGATAAGAAGGGAACAGAGAACCAAGTGGCAGACCACTTGTCGAGGCTGGAGATGGGAAGAAATCAATCCACAGATAGAACCAACATATTGGAGACCTTCCCGGACGAGTAGCTGTTTACTGCCACCAGCACTGCCGCGAAAGCCATGGCGGCAGGTAAGCTTTCTGAAACCCCTTGGTACGCTGATTTTGTTAATTACATTGTTAGTAGGGTACTACCTCCTGAACTTAATTACCAAGCAAGGAAGAGGTTCCAAAATGATGCAAAACATTATAATTGGGACGAACCTCTTCTTTTCAAACATTGTGCATATCAAATTATCAGGAGATGCGTACCACAGGATGAACAGGAAGTTGTGCTTCACCACTGCCATGCTTCCCAATATGGAGGACACTTAGGTGGAAACAAAACCGCTTCCAAGGTTTTGCAATCTGGTCTCTATTGGCCCACACTGTTCAAGGATGCACAAGCCTTCTACAAAAGTTGTGACAAATGCCAAAGGACTGGGAACATCTCGAGAAGGCATGAGATGCCACTGCAGAACATTTTAGAGGTCGAAATCTTTGATGTTTGGGGAATCGACTTCATGGGACCGTTCCCAGCATCTTGTGGGAACCTGTACATCCTACTGGCAGTGGATTATGTGTTCAAGTGGGTAGAAGCGATCGGCATTCAGAAAAATGACGCCAAAACTGTTCAAAGATTTCTCCACAATAACATATTCTCCAGATTTGGCATCCCAAGGGCGATAATTAGTGATGAGGGGAGACACTTCGATAACAGGGTAATTGCTGCTGCCTTGAGAAAATACGGAGTAAAGCACCGGATTGCAACAACATACCACCCTCAAACCAATGGGCAGGCCGAGATATCCAACCGAGAAGTAAAGAACATACTTGAGAAGATGGGTAAACCCACTCGAAAGGATTGGTCTCTACACTTCAATGATGCACTCTGGGCCTATAGAACAACATTCAAAACACCATTGGGAATGTCACCCTATAGACTCATCTACGGGAAAACATGCCATTTACCGGTTGAGATAGAACACAGAGCTTACTGGGCTATCAATGCAGTAAATATGGACTGGGATAAGGCAAGACAAAAGAGGCTACTGGACTTGAATGAAATTGAAGAAATTCGAGCAAAGGCCTACGACAATGCCAAGATCTACAATGACAAAACCAAGAAGTGGCACGACAGGAAGTTGCTGTCGCGACAGTTCTGCCTAGGGCAGCAGGTGTTGTTGTTTAACTCCAGGTTGAAGCTTTTCCCAGGAAAGCTTAAATCTAGATGGTTCGGTCCTTTCCAAGTTGTCCAGGTTTTCCCACATGGTGCCATCACAATCAAATCCCTAAAAGACGGGCACCAGTTCAAAGTCAACGGACAAAGACTAAAGCATTATCAGGGGACTGAAGCCCCAAGGATGCAGGAAGTAGTTACTTTAGGAGATGCCCTTCAAGGCATCCCTAATTTAACTTAGTTTACTTTTATTTTACTTATTTTACTTATTTATTAGGAATTCAGATTTAATTATTTTATTTTAGGAATTAATATTTTTATTTATTTATTTTTAGGAAACAAAGGAAGCAAGGCGAAGAGAAGTAATGAACCAGCCCACCATACCCACAACAGCCCAAAGAGCCTAACGAACGAGTCTGCCATCAGCTGTCGCGACAGACGCGGAGAAGACAGCCTGTTACCAAGCTGTCGCAGCAGACACGCAAACGCGTAACAGACGCGTAGTAGACACGGAAACTCGTGACAGACGCGTCAGAAACTGTGTAACAGTTGGCCCCGTTTTTCGCGCCTGTCGTTACAGCTCCAACGGGCAGAAAATCACCCTTCTATATAAACCCCCATTCACTATTCACTTCTCACCTCATTCTCACTCTCTCAACTTGTTTCCTTTGTTTAGATCTTTAAAATTTTCTTTACATTTTCCACAGTCCTTGCAAAATGTCCAGCAGACAAACCTGTCGTAGTGCTGCCTCCACTTCTGCCGCAGTAGTATCCACCCAAAGCCATAACACCATTCCAGGCCGCTTCGCCTCCACCGACTCCGCCACAAGATACTATAGCTCCTTCTAGAAGATGGATATATGGGAAGAACGGGGGTTTATCTACACAGAACCCACGGGAGAACTAGGGCTCGAAAGCTTCATAGCAAAGAAAATCCATGCCCTCGAATGGCAGCAATTTGCTGCCCAACCGGAGAAGATGAACATCACGCTCGTCAGGGAATTCTACGTTGTCGTCGACAGCAAAGACACCACGACAGTAACAGTTCGAGGTAAACAACTCTCCATCGAGCAGGCCTACATCAACACCCTCTACGGCTTATATGTGAGTAAGAATGAGGACTCCCACAGAAAATTCGTGAATAGTCTGTCGCCGGCAGACTACGACGCGGTCATGGCAGAACTCACCGAGGAAGGGACGGAGTGGAACACCGACCCTAAACACCGATGGACTGTGAAGAGAACTCAGTTTACTCCACAAGCCAAATTGTGGAATCACTTTGTGAATAAGCGCATTATGCCATCCTCCCACAACAGCACCGTCGACAGACCAAGGTTAGCCCTTGTGCATTCCATTTTAAATGAAAGATCAATAAATGTCGGCCGCTACATACGGGAGGGAATACTTGAGTGTGCCCTCCGACCGTCGGGTCCCCTCGTCTTCCCATACCTCATTACCACCATCTGCCGGGGCCACAATGTACCGGAGATCGAGGAAGACGTCAAAGTCCGAGGAAAGGGATGGACACAACAGAACATTTACAGCCTGATGGAGTTAAAAGCTGCCACCCCGTTCTCATACTTCAACCCCTCTGCCGCAACAGACCAGAAGACAGACCCCAGTTCCCCAGAACACGCCACAGCAGAGCAACAAACGACAGCAGCACCTCTAGCAGACACCTCCGGACAGATCCTGTCGACACTGAAAAGAATGGAGGAACATTTTACCCATGTGCCATTCCCCTTCCCAGAATAATTCTTTGCTGCCCCCACACCTACACCTACCCCTACTGCAAGCCCTAGAACTCTATCTGCTGCCTCCACACCTACACCGGCCACGACAGCTGAAGGCGGCAGACAATCTGCCACTGCCAGAGGCGAGAAAAGAAAGAACCCCCTGCCGAAACTCGACGCAGAATATTTTGAAGGGTTCTCCTCTTCTTCCGTCTGGCAGGATTCTGACGGCAAGCCCTCGGTTTCATGAGACATCTCCAAGGACTTCACGCTAATAAAAAGGAAGAAGCTCAACGAGACTGGCGAAAGACCCTCCGGCCAAGGCAGATCTGCCACCAGCAGCAGCAGCAACGACGATGAGGTCGAGGTTTTGGACAAGCCCCCACACATCTCACCAAAACATGTCCAACCACCTCGGGAAGCAAAGAAGAAGATAGCCTCTGCCTCTCCCAGCACCCTGCCAGCCCCTGCCATAAAAGTCACTGCTCGCCGGCAGCTCCAGATCAGCAACAGCGACGACAGCTCCTCAACTTAAGTTTCTATCTTATAATTGATGTCTTTGTTGTTTTATTTCTTTTGTGATGTATTTTATTTTTCTGTTTTTATGTCTTTCATGTTGTCATGCATTGAGGGCAATGCAACCCTCGAGTTTGGGGGTGGCATCCCTCCATCAATGAAGTTGTAGTTATGTCTTAATTTTGTGTCTAAGTTTTAGTTTATTTTTGTGTCAAAAAAATTGAAAATAAAAACAAAATTTTGGCTTAAGTCTTTGAACTAAACTTACATGCCGCGACATACTCTGTCGTGACAGTGCCTTTAAGAAATTTTAGGAACTGTTTAGAGCCTTGCTATAATTCTGATCTGTACAACACTTTTTGTGACTCCTATGCTATCTAGACTTCTGTAGTACATTGGAATAGGAATGTTTACCTACTTGAAATTGCCCCTAGAGGTACCTATCACTGGCTCTAGGAAAGGAATAAAAGGAAAGAAAGAATTCAGACTCATTTGCTTGCAAAAATTGTCTTGCACTGGTTTTAGGGAGATTTCTCTTTGAGCTTAAGTTAGAAAAAAACTAAAGGATCCTAAGAATTGCCTCCATAAAAGATGCAGTTAAATCAAGAGTCAGAAAAACTAAAGGAGCCTAAGAATTGCCTCCAGAAAAAAATAAATTGGCATAAACACAAGTTTGTAAGCATGACTATTCTGGTACACTAAAGGAGTCTAGACACATAGTTGTTCACAAAACCTGCACACACTACACAAGAATTATAGCATGGTTCCGAATAAATCCAGAAACACCCGGCAAGGTATTGCTCTTGATAGGGAATAAGTGGTAGGTAAGGAAAAATTCACTGAATTAAGCCAAACCAAAAAGTTTTTATTTTTAGTTAAGTAGTATTTGCTTGAGGGCAAGCAAGAACTTGAGTTTGGGGGTCTGTTGAGTGTGCAAAAGTTCTATATTTTACCCCTTGTTTAACCCATATTTCTGCTGCATTCAAGCATAATTCATTGCATTTAGGTAGAGTTTTGCATATACATCCCAAGTAGATAAAATGACACAGTTGCTACTGATTTTGGTCACTTTTACAAGTATCTGTTGTGGCAGACTCAGAGCAGTAAGGAAGAAAAAAACCAGATCACATGATTGGAGTCAGTGAGATAACGCTGTCGTGGCCACTGCCGTGGCAGCCATGACGACAGTATTGGTGAAAGGGAAAAGTGAAGTGGAGCTCGACAGAAAGAGGAATTCAAGCCGGTCTGTCGTGGACCACTCCTATATTTTTCTGAGCCCTGGAGCAGAATGAAGGCCAAGCCAAAAGTCCAAGGAAGAAACCCAAAGCAAGAAAATAGGACGAATTAAAGGCATAAACTCAGAAGACTTAATCTCCAATAGAGTTGTACTTTATTTTAAACTTGTATTCTTGCCATATTAGAGAACTTGGACCCAAGGCCTATATAAAGGCATGTAATTCGACCTAAGGAGGGATATCCCATCTCTAGCCGTCTTCCCCAAAACCCTTGTCGTTTTTCCCTTCTCATCATATTCTAAACTTCCCCTAGGGCTAAGGATTGATTCTGTAAAGTAGTTGCAAGGATTGTACTGTTTTAGGAGTTTTTTTGTTCAAGCAATAAAACTTCAAGTTTATTTATTATGGTTTTCACATCTCGCAAGAGTATCGGGAGAGCATTGTGAGGTTATCCATTTGTTTGATATCGGGAGAGTCAAGCATACGAACAGAATAAATACGTGTTTTCCAGTTTATGGTTAAACCATCTCGGACCTATGGATAGGACGAGGTTCAATGGCTAATAAAGAATTCACACACATCGGTGTTCACCCCTCGATTAACGCTGGGAGGTATCATCCAAGACGTGTTCATCGACAGACTTGGGCCTAGGAATAGGACAAGTCATAACAGGGATTCTTGCCAAACTTGGAGTACAGAGTTGTGTGATCGCAGCCGTGACAACAACAGACTTCTGCCACGACAGGTGCTGCCGCGACAGGGACGACGACAGAACAAAAGTTCCTCTTACAGTGCAACACCTGCACTACTGAGCAATTCAATACCAGCCTATCTCTTAAACCTGATTCTCTTATCTGTTATTTTACTTGTTTTCCAAGATTACTCTACAATCCAATTAAACTCTTTCTTTCTCTCGTGCAGCAATTCTAGGATAAAGCTATTTCCAGTCCCTGTGGAGACGATATCTGATACTCTAAGTATCACTTTATTACTTGCGACGTGTACACTTGCACTACATTGCAATAGACTATTTTACACGCAACAAGTGCCTTGTGGTAGAATCGACAAATGATGCATAATATTGATAGCCATTTGAAGTAACTTGTGCATGACCCCTGAGATCTGTGTAGACTAATGTAAATGGAGTAGAGTATTCAGTTGTGGAATCAGTAAACGACATCTTATGACTCTTGCCCATACGACAAGCTACGCAAATATCAGTAAACAATTTATTATCACGCAAAGGAAGTACAATGTTTAATTGTTTACAAATCTGCACAAGTGTAGACTGAGCAAGATGCCTTAGCCTTTTGTGCCATAATTCAGCCAATTGATTGGATCGACTAGCAACATTGACTTCAACTTTATCGTGTGCAGCAACTGAGTCACCTCCACTGAACTGATACAACCCTTCACGCTCTTCACCTTTCAACAGAACCTCTCCACTAACTTAATCTCGAACATGGCAATTGGATGCATGAAATTCGAAGTAAACTTGGTTATCTCTAGCAAGCTTTGACACGGATAAGAGATTCTTAGTAACCGAGGGAACATGAAGCAATTCATTAATCAACAGTGCTCTAGATGAAGTCAAAAGTAAAGATCTACCAGTCTTGCATATATTTAAATTGTGTCCACTGCCAACCACCAACTTACCTGGTCATGTGAAGTCGGAACCCTGTATGAGTTTTGTAGCATCATGAGTAACATGATGTGTTACGCCTGAGTCAACGATCCAAGGATCAGATTCAGCTGAGGGAGAGGATCCCTGAGCATGAGTACAGGTAAAGCATGAGTTAGGCACATCCATCACAGTCACAAGAGCATTGGAAGAGTCTTTGGTGGTGGTAGCAGAATTGCCAAAGGCCTGATCAAAATGATGCCAGCAACGATTAGCTGAATGACCTGGTTTCTCATAGATCTGACAGTGAAGTCATGGCTGGCCTCTGCCACGAGCATCGTTCCTTCCTCCATGAAACTGTTGTGAGTGACCAGAACGTGATGCGGGAGGAGAGGAGAATGTTGAGTTATTCTGAAATCGAGCTACATTAACACTCATGGGCAACTGTAACTGATTATGAAAACCACGAATCTGAGTCTCAGCATCAACGAGCACAGATTTGACACCATCAAGAGTGTAAGGCTCTTTGCTAGCTGTGATCACTGCCATGAAAGGTTGATACTCATCAGGAAGACCGTTCAGGATTGTAGCAATTTGCTCCATTTCAGAGATGGAGCTTCCACACGCAGCCAGAGCATCACTGACCTCCTTGACTTGTGTGAGGTATGATCTCATGCTTTCATCACCTTTACGCATAGACCGTAGTTTACAGTGTAAACTCATGGCTGAAGTTGTGGATTTATTCGCAAAGAACTGAACCACAGTCGTCCAAACATCAGAGGTCGTTTCAACACCAACAAACTGGGGAAGAAGTTGAGAGCTAATCGTGGAGAGTAACCAGGACGCCAGGGCACTGTCTTGAGCAACAAAGTCTTCATACTCCTCATTAAGGATCATCTGGCCATTTGCATCATGGACCATTTCCGAAGGAGCTTTAACTTTTCCGGTAAGAAGACGCTCCAAGCGATGGCTACGAATCGTCAAGAGCACATGTTGTTTCCAGAGAAGAAAGTTCATCTCATCGAGCACTATGTTGACCTTTTTGTTGGTGAACATTTTGCCATTTTTTGATAATCCGATCGGATCAGAGAGCGATTTAGAGGAGTCACCAGGCATAACGGCAGACAAGGAGAGTTACAGCGAAGCAAGATAGATTCCCAGGACACCGGCAAATGATACCATCTTAAGAAACCCTAATCACAGACATGTATGAAGAAGAGGAGAAATATAGTAGAGAAGTTTTCATTGAATGAATCATACTTGAATACAAATCAGGATAGGAATTTATAGCAGGATTAGATAGACTAGAAGGTTCTCTCAACAGAATCTGTTTGAGGTAGCTAGCAATGAAAACCATTTTAACAGTTGCAACAGCTGGACGTCTACAACAGCTGGACTAACAGCTTTTCCCGCGCTTTTAGTGCTGAGGCATTTTCTATAGATTTATTCTTCAATAAATATGTAAGCCAATTAATCACCTACAACAACAACAAAAAAAACATGAAATGAAAATGCATGGTTAGTATACGTCTATCTTCCTCCACGTAGTTATTTATCATGCAGTAGTGAAACTGAAAAGCACAGTTAGAAGCTAAAATCTGAAACAAATATATGAAATGGAACAAAACAAGATATCATCGTATTATGCAAACCATTACTTTTGTTGCCTTTGGGCTTTGTCCTATTAGCCATTAGGCAAGTAGCAATAAATAATACCCACTCGCACACCATTTAAGGTGAATGGCAAACACATCATACTGCCTTTGAATTTTCAACTCATGTTGTCAACTTGTCCAACAAAATTATTAACCTAATCAAAAAAGTTTTACTAACACTAATGTCGGTAATGAGGAGGTATGTATTGTATCCATGGTATCAATCAACTACCCTAATCTTTGATTAAAATATAATCCTCAATTCTAATCTATCTTTGATCATTGTTTTTTTTTTAATCTTTTGTAGAAAAAAAAAAGTTGCTTCTTTTGGGTTAGATTTTCCTGCATGAAGATAACGACAAGCAACCTTTTGTCCAAAGCTTACTATTGTTGTCTATTATCATGGTAATAATTTGGAGCTAAACTAAAGTCTTTGTTGCTAAGAGGATTAATGAGTAAAAAGTGGAAGACAAAGGCTGGGTCGAGTCCCACTCACCGGCCTCGGCCGTGATTGGCTCGTGCGGTGGAACAGCCAGCTGCAGTGTCGTGAATGGGTAATAGCACGTGGGTTGTGGGCTTATTCCCACTCATGCAGAATGATTCAATATGAAGCCTTTTTCTTAAGCAAACACGCTCGTGAATATGATTGGTATATGGGAATTTGAGAGGCAAATTTGGGGTTCGTCGGCAATGCTACTCTTCGTTTTCCTGTTGGTTTTGTCGAATTACATCAATTCAGGTTGGAAAACTTTGTTTTCAAGGGAGACAGAGTTGTTACACTAGCTTTTGTCTAGGGCCTTAAAGGTCTTACTAGAGATGATAAAAGGTCCAATATTTCTCCTTTTTTTTTTGTAAAATTAGGATTCGAATTCATAATTTCATTTGAAAATTCGAATCCATTTACTACGTATTACAATCTAAATTCAAATTAATTAAAAGAAACATAAAAATTTATGAGTGTATGAACTTAACAAGTGGTCCTAATAAAAAAGCAGATAATCTTCATCTTAGAAGATCCGGGTTCAATCGTTTTGTCTACAATGTGTGTATTGTCAGAATTAAGAATATGTATGAACCGATGCTACCTTATAATCACCTTTAATCTATTTAAAAAATTATGAGAGTATAAAATTAAATCATCAATAAAAATATAAATAAAAAAACAATTATTATATATATAAAATTTAAATATTGAGAGAATGGGACCGCTATCCCCTCTATTCATCATGGGGTAGTAGTATGTAGCATGTATTATGTATAGTTACATGTTCTCTTAGTTTTGTCATAAAAGGCACGCATGTGCGCACCTTTCTCCTCAACAGTCAACAGACAAAAACAAATGATAAAAGACAAGCGGACATGGACGTGAGGAGCACATTTTAGAGACTTTGTCTTCATGGATCCAACAACAATATCAAAGACAGACAAGACAAGAGAGATGCTCATTTCTGCAACTCCAGGCCAATCAAATCAACACAATCCAATTATAATATTATACTCTCAACGAAGGAAGCCTGGCGTCATAGAATCCGCAGCAGTTAAACACGATCCATCGCTGCCCTTTTCCATGTTTTGGTTTTGGTTTCCGTGTCTGTTCAGGACGACGACGACAACAACAACCAAGAATCTAAACATGCCTTAGCTAAGCATGTTCAAGTTCAACCATGGGGGGCAGTAATAATATCAGAAAACAACCCTACTACTTTTGACTAGTCCCTTTTCAACACTTTTGTTTCGGGCAATGGCATGGCATGTCTGTGAAGCAACGAGGATCACTGTAATGGGTGGTGTCTGCAGGTCGGGAAACCAATGGGACCGACCGACCCCTTTGGCTTTGCCATGTAATGAAACTCCATGGTTGAGGAGTCAACTTCATTGCTCTCCCCAACATTCTACATCATTGATTCTCCGAGTGAAAGATGATAACTTTGCCCATTGGGGACCAAAAGGCAACACGGGAGGAACCAAAAAGAAAAGCCACCACTTTTGTCTGAAATTTAACTGTTGGTGGTAGTAGAACGTTGGATGCATCAATAATGGTGTCCGGAAATTATTACTCCGATTGAATATGTGTTTTCTGTGCACATGTGAGTCAGAAACATGCAAAACCAAACTTGCTGGATTTAGCTTCAATCTTTCAACGTTGAAATCATATACTATATAATATGATTATGATCCCCTCGTTTTTGCGTTAGTGGAAACATGGGATATTATTACTATTAATTATTATTATTATTCCCTTTTGTCTTTAGCCAAGATTAGTTAAGGTTTCTGCCTCATTAATTAAATTAATGCAATATCTTATCACAATGTGGATTGTGTTTCGTTAGTGAATCGTATATAAATATAGTTCAATTTCCCCCAAATCCATGATTTTCTGACTTAATGTAGATTCTGGTCTTGTCGGATACCCAACTAAGAAATGAAATAACAAATATACATGAATTAAGAAACAAAATACCTTCGTAGGTCAAGTTTTGCTGCCACGTCATTGGATTGTTTACACCTCATAAGTCAATCATCCAAATTTGAACAAAAATCAAATTCTAGAGTCATTATTGTTCTTAATAAGAATACACCATAAAACAGACGAACACACTTATAATTATATGTTTTTAAGTTTAAGCTAGGGTTTAAGCTTAGTGTTTTAGTGTTTCTGGTTAGGTTTTAAGGTTTGATATATATATATATATATATATATGATAAATATTCAATACACAGGCGGTGGAAATTGAAAGTTTCCACAAGCGCCTTTGTTTTAGGGTATAGAGAGTTAGTTTAGGGTATAGGGTTTAAGTGTAGGGGGTTAGAATTTAGGGATAACCGTTTCAATTTAAGGTTTAAGGTTATAATTTAGGGTTTATAGGTTAAAACCTAAATCCTCACCATATTACCCTAAAAACTAAACCCTAACCTATAAACCTTAAATTATAACCCTAAACTTTAAATTGAAACAACTACTCCTAAATTCTAAACCCCTAAACCCTATACCCTAATTAATTCCCTATACCCTAAAACTAAGGTGCTTGTGGAAAATTGATGATTGAAATTATTTTCTTTGTGTTTTTTTCTTTAGAAATCTCATCAATTTTTATTGTTAGTCTCAGTCATCCATTTATACTCATTCAACGGTCCAAAAAGATGTGAAAGTTTTACATGGTGTGAAAAGATACTACCTCTATATATAAGGATATATATATATATATATATATAACGTCATTATGTACAATGGAAGCCACCCATAAGGGGCGGAGAGATAAATAAAGAAAGGACTAAGGAAAACTTTCACAAATCAACATGGTTTAATTGTTGAGAGTACAAAGTTAGTGTAGTGGGTGGAAGTTGGGAAGAAAAACTTCTCAAAGGTTTCTCTACGTAGTAGTACAAACTATATGTATACTATATATATCTTGGTGGTAGCTATAGTGCTGCTTTGGTGGTTTGAGATTGTGAGCTTGAACCGAGGAGGCACCCTAATGAAGGAAACACTGAAATACTTAGCAGGCATTGCAGGCCCCAGTGGCTACGGCTCGAATTCGACAGCCGAACAGGTCACAGAGAATTGTTCTTCGTCGGTCGACCCTCGCCGTCTAACTGCTATAATCACCGGTTAGTGATCTAGCAATCAAATTTGAACTTTTATGTTGCATGTACATAAACATGTTTTCGAATTCTCTCAGGGGCGACGTCGGGTATCGGAGCCGAGACAGCTCGAGTGATGGCAAAGAGAGGAGTGAGAGTAGTGATAGCAGCGAGGGATCTAAAGAAGGCAGCCGAACTGAAGGAGAGAATTCACAAGGATGTTAATCCGAATGCTGAGATTATGTTATTTGAGATTGATCTTAGTTCTTTGGTTTCTGTCAAGAGATTCTGCTCTCGGTTTCTGGCTCTGGGGCTGCCTCTTAACATTCTCATGTAAAATACAAAACATGATCCTTCAGAAATTACAGTGCAGGAGATGAACTAATGCTGAAATTGTTTAAGATTATGTTGCAGAAACAATGCTGGGATATTCTCTCAGAACCTGGAGCTTTCTGAGGACAAAATTGAGATGACATTTGCAACAAATTACTTGGGTAAACTATTCTTTTTTACCTCCTAGATTACAATAATCTTGTCGCTACCGCAATAGCGGTCGCTATATAACGGTAACAGCGTCGTCAGAAACCGTTATTGCAGAAAATAAGGGCATGCAATGACCGCAATAGCATATGTTATGTCTGCAACTGCGACTGAAAACGCGATTGCAACTGCAATTTAAATCCTTGAAACCAACCTTGTTTTCATTACTGTTTTGTTTTTGTTTGTGGCAGGGCATTTCTTATTGACAGAAATGTTGATGGAGAAGATGATAGAAACAGCAGAGCAGACAGGGATCCAGGGAAGAATCATAAACCTTTCTTCTGTCATTCACAGCTGGGTTAAAAGGGACTGTTTCAGCTTCAACCAAATGCTCAACCCTAACAAGTACATGTCTCGGATTCAATTGTATTTCACTGTGCGCGCGCGTGTATATATATAATATGTGTATAAATTGTTAGTGTTTGCTCATGCAGATATAATGGCACACGTGCTTATGCTCAATCCAAAGTAGCAAACATACTGCATGCCAAAGAAGTAGCCAGGCAGCTGAAGGTGACTTATATGTTGTCTTTTGTTTAAAAATCTTAAAATGTAAATAAATAAGACGTTTGTCATTATTTGTTGAAGATTTTTCACCGATAGTGTATCTGATAATAATCCACGACTTGCAGGCGAGAAACGCAAATGTAACCATCAACGCCGTACATCCGGGAATCGTAAAGACCGGAATTATCAGAGCACACAAGGGATTTGTTACAGGTAAAAATCTCCATATCCTTGTAATCTAAGTTGCATTGATTTCAAGTCTTCAGCTGACATGTTACTCTTAATCTCTACATATGCAGATTCTCTATTTTTCATTGCCTCCAAGTTGCTCAAGTCTACATCTCAGGTTTGACTCTTTGCATTTAAAGAGTATAATCCAATGCCAGACTAATATTATCTGATCCAAAAAAAGGGTTTTTCATAATTTAATTATTTTGCAACTAAACTACGTATTTGTATCGAATATAATGTAAAACAAAAAGGGCATGGTGGAGCCAGTAGTGTTGATGCTGCAGTTTGGAAATTGTGAATTGATGCAGGGTGCATCCACTACTTGCTATGTAGCACTGAGCCCGCAAGCACAAGGGATGAGTGGGAAATACTTTGCAGACTGCAACGAGAGCAACTGCTCAGCCTTGGCCAATGATGAATTGGTGGCACGGAGGCTATGGAGGCAGACCCGAGCTCTGATCCGCGGACGATTGAAATATCAAACACCGTGTTAGATTCACAATATCCAAAACAATTAGGAAGGTTGTACATACATGTTGATGTAAGGATTACCGAACTGAATACGATACAAGATATTGTTTGTTTCATAGGTTAAGACCATCTTAACAGACTATGCTATATACATAAGTCGATTAGTCAATCTTTGACTAATTGATGCGGAATCCTTCAACATTATATAAGCAAATATAAAGACATTTTACAGGATTATTTGTGTATTGCATAATAAAGAGGGATTTTGAATCAAAACCTATTTCCCAATTATATGAATTTAGATTGTATTATTTGAGAGCTTAAATAACAAACATTTTGTTATGAGGTACAATCATAAAGAAAGGGCCTAACGAAATTATGCTTGAATGGTTACCATTCCTTGAATGTGAACCGCAGCACAAGCTAGTAAGATGTTAAATATCAGCTGTTACGTTAAAATCAGTGAAGAATGACGGTACATTTGATGCCCCGTGGCAGCCTTCGTTTTAACTTCATTTCTTTGCCTGCCATATTTTCCAATATCTTCAGTTAGAAATGTTCTTATCATATAGTTTCTAGTAGGAAAAAAGATGATATACAACATACAAAGGTCATCATGTGCACAAACTCCCAGCCTCAAGATCCTACAGATATCTTAATCTACGTATTTCATGAACTTACTCCTATTCTAAAGAAGGTATGTGTGCTCGGGATTTGTTACGAATTAATATTTTAAACTTTAACCACACAATCAAAATTTTCTGACTTTGTGCCTGCACAGACATATCCTAAAAAACCACTAAAGCTGTTCTACTCATAATATGTTCCCCAAACGTGTAAAAAACTATGTGCTACCGTCTGCAAAATGTAAAAAACAGGCAGGCAACATGGAAGTTAGGAGATAATACCTCAAGCAGAGGGGACTGACAATTAAAGATCTGAGTTGGCTTCCTGGGCAGTCTATTGAATCTTCCATCATAAATTTTATTTTCATTTGTCTTTGTTGAAGATTTACTTCTGTGGTTCACTTCCTTGAATGGCCCGTTTACTTCTTGAAGCGGCATGTGATGCTCATTTTTCTTGGTAGAAGATTCACTTCTATCAGTTGAAACTGACAAAGCTGGACCGGACATAGAGATTGCAGAAGAGTCCTGATGAAAACTTGTGGATTGGGGCTGCAATCCTGATGAATCATAAATTATGGAAGAATTTTATTAAGAACAATGAAACTAAGATTGGAGGAGCCACATAGAAAGAATTTTGATTTTTTTCTCTTAAATTACTAGCAATGGAAGAAATTTTCAACAATAAAAAAGATCTATCTTCTTATTGAGGAGTGTCAAATTTAAGCACCCAGCATACAGGGTTAATAGAACAAGTGAACAACAAAATCATACCAAGTGTTGCTGCTTCTCGAAACTTCTCTCTCATGATTCTAACAAATTTGAAGAAGCCATTTGTTCTGTTCAACTCATTAATCAACTCTTTGATGTCATTCAAGTGTGGATTGCAATCCAATACTTATGATCATAAGAAGAAATGAAAATAATATGTTAGAATAATGCCAGTTCAGAATATAGGTAGTACATATGGAGGACATTACTTACAGGAGTAGGCATCATCCACATGTCGAATGGTAAAAGAATATTCTTGCTTTGGATTTTCTATATTCGTATCATTGAATGTAAACTTCACCCCTAGAAAAAGAAAAGAGCAAGAATGTAACAACAGAGGAATCAAACGGACTCTAGATGCCATGCAACAAAACTACCTCGCTTACCATAACCACCTTCAATTATGAAAACCAAGAACCCTGTTGTACCATGAAATGGCTTCATGAATTTCTCCATTTTCTTCAATTTCATGTTTCACCTTCTCTTCAATTTTTGCCAAAGCTGCGGGTAACACCATACAGAGAACAAGAAAGGAAGCATGAAATAAACAGTAGCTTAGGAGAGCAATGTCAATATGGAGTTATGGTAATAATTAAAAATTTTACAAGAAATTAGTTAAAAGGAAAACATCATAAATGCCCAGATAAGTTTTAGGAAACGTCAGAAAACTAGAGAAATACATATATTCCAGTAAATTATATTCACAAGCAACGCGTTTACTTGTAACTGCTTTCAGCGGAGCAAGTTAATTGGACTATCTAAGGAGCATTGTAATCCAAAATAACATCATAAGCAGAGCTCCGCATACCACAACTATTCCTTTCTACTCATTGGTTGTACAGGTTCAAAATACCAAAACTTGAATAAGAAATCAGCGGCAAATGAATAAAGACGGTAAAAGGGGAGGGAGAGGGAGGGAAGCAGGCTCATCAAGGAATGGAGACATAGTAGCATGACTGTGATGCCAATATATCCATAGCAGCCTAAATACCATGTGTGTTCACCAAGACCACAATGCATGAAATGCATTATATATATATATATATATATATATATATATATATATATATATATATATATAATGTAAGAACTTTCCCCAGTAATATCCTCAAAGCTCTACAATTAGAATGTGAAATGCAAAACTATAACATGTTAACCATAAACATTAAACCATGGTACAAGAGTACACAATTACCTAGAGATTCTTGAGATATGATTGATCCATACTCATCTCTCCTAGCTCTTTGTACTCGGACGGTTCTTCTAAGTTTTTCTCCTCTAGCTTTTATAGCAGAAATCGAGTCCCTCGTATCCATCTGCTTTGCCTCTTTACGGGTCTTTGCTATACAGAAACATGTTCAAAAACATTTATAAACCGCCATAAATTCTGCTTTCAAATTGCAGATTCATAAAAATAGGAGTAATTTCAAATCCATCAAAAAATAAAAGCAAGCACTACCTGCTAAAACTTTGACAAGCTCGTCCTCGGCTTCTCTCGAATCAGCTTTCATCTTTGCGAGTTTAGCTATAACATAGCATAACGAGAAAATTCCCAAATTCACGATCTACTTTCACTCAAGTTATACTATGTATTAGAGAGATAAAGCATAAAGGTGAAAGAAGATCGGTTACTGACCGTGATTTTGGGCAGTATCCAGCGCGAGGGACTTTATGAAATTAAGAGAAGTCGGAAACGATGCCGCGAAAGAATCTATGATCTGTTGTTGGACCTGAATCTCTCTGTCGCAGATCGATCTCAGATACTCCATTTTCGCCTTCAGATATTGCTCCGTTTCGTTCTCCATTTGCAAGAGAGCTTCGATTTGAATGAAAAGAGAGAGAGAGAGAGAGAGAGAAGAGGAGATTGATTTTAGATTTTAGCCCGCCATTTTATTTTAGCTTTATAGTGCTTATTTTTTTTTACGGTAACATCTAGAGAACAACTTTTAAATACAAGCTAAAGAATGATAAATTTGTTTATAGGGTAAAAAGCGGTACACAAATTGTTACATAAAACGGTATATAAATTGGTATAATTTTGTAAAAAAAGAATGTAGATACCTTTTTTATTATACAATTTCACCAAGTTCAAAATGACTCATGTACTTGTAGGAAATGTGTACATTCGCAATTACTTACCCAAAAGCATACTTTGGTATAAGTTTTATAAAGATTTGTGTATATACATGGGATTGTAAAAACAGATAATCGGATGGGTTTCAGGTCGGGTCCTATTAGGTCGGGTCAAATCAGATACAAGTCAATTCAGGTAAAAAAAATTTGACTCGACTCGAGTCGGGTGCGGGTCAATAGCAGGTCGGGTCCATTTCAGTTCGGGTCCATTTTAGGTCGAGTCCATTTCAGGTCGGGCTCAAACAGATCGGGTCTGAACCAGGTAATTGGCAAGTTAATTCGGGCTCGGGTAGACTTCAGGTCGGGTTCATTTCAGTCCGGGTTCATTTCAGGTCGGGTTAATTCGGGTTTTGAATTCGTATTATTTTTTAGTTCGGTACAATTGTACAAGTAGTCGATATTTATTTCGAGTTAATTATTTAACGTCTTTCATGGAATCACATTAAAAATAAAAATTTGGCACTATAAATGAATAAACATATCATAAATGATTCATATCTAAAATAATAAAGTAAATTAAAAACTTGGAATATAGTCAATTTCGAATAAAAACAAAGTTTTAGGGACTATAATGAACAACAAATAATAAATAAGAATCAATTTGGACTAAAAATAAAGTTTTAAGGACTTAATTGAATTGAACTAAAACTTAAAGGACTTAAATGAAAAACATCTAAAATTTAAAGGGCTACAAAATATTTAGCCCATCTAAAATGAATGGGTGGTGGAATAGGAGCCCAAAGCCCCAAACTATTAATAATTATTATTTATTATTAATTATTATATTATATATACATTATATAACTTATAAGTTTTAATATATATATATATATATTAATTGTATTTATATGTTATATTATAAGTTTTAATATATATATATTATGTTATATTAATTATTATATACGTATAACACGTATTTTCTCTGCTTCTTAGCACGTATTGTCTGCCTTTTGGCACGTCTTCTACTTTTTTCTGTCTCTCTTTTTTGTTTTCTCCCTTATGGCGGATCATGTTGAAGAGGATTTGGTTGGGCTGTCGATTGAGGATGATGAAGATCTGGAAGTTCCGCTGGAGGAGAGTGATCAACAGTTGAGCATCTCTTATGATCTGTGTCTGGTTGGTCGTTTTCTTACGCATAGTGTTGTTCATTTTCAGTCCATGCGAACGACTCTTGCAAATCTTTGGAGGCCGTTGGGTGGAATCACCATTTCTGATTTGGGAAATGATAGATTTCTTTTCCGGTTTTACCATAGTGTTGATTTGGAACGTATTCTTTCGGGAGGTCCTTGGTCGTTCAATTCGCACCTCCTGTTATTTCATCGGTTAAAAGAAGGTGAAGATCCACAACGTGTCCCGTTATTTGATGCTACGTTTTGGGTTCTAGCACATGATGTCCCGCACGGGTATGTATCCGAGAAGGTGGCGAAGCAACTGGGGAATTTAATTGGCACTTTTATTGATTATGATTCACAGGCAGTGGGTTTGGGTTACCGTGGGATTCTTCGTATCCGAGTTTGTTTTGATACTCGAAAACCTCTTAAACGACAGAAAAAATTCTTGCTTAAGAGTGGTTCTTCGCACTACGTTCGTTTTGAGTACGAGAAACTCCCACTTTTCTGTTTTATATGTGGGAAAATGAGGCATGGCGAGAGCTTTTGTCCGGTTCGACTCACAATGCCCAAGGAGGATGTTGTTTTTGGGTGGGATCTGAGTCTGAAAGCGGTTCCACGGCGGTCGGCGGGGAATCTGTCGAGTCGATGGTTGCGTGAAGAGGGGAAACAGTTTGGGCATGACTCCACAAATCAACATGCTAATTTTCAGGCCCAATTTTCAGTTTCTTCCACTGCTGGAGATAAGGGTAAATCTGCAGCTGCTGATTTCTCGGTGGGATTGGGGTCCCGGGGTTTATCCATACCAGCTGGGCACATTCAACAACACTTATCCAATCCCGCTTTTTCTGCTATTCAACAGGAGGGTATTAATAACTTTGGGGATATTCATATGTCAGCTATCGAGGAAAATGATCCTGACACGCTGGCGGAAGGCTCTAAACGTCAACGCGTTAAAGATTCTGGGCTGGATGTTTCTGTGCAGGATTCGTCTATCCCTCCTAATGTTCTATCGGCAGGCCCAGTGCAACGGGCCAACCGGGCCCAATGAGGATCCTTAGCTGGAATGTCCGAGGCCTGGGGCAATCTCGGACTGTTGGACGTCTCCGGAGTGTGGTTCGGGACGTCAATCCAACTGTAATGTTTCTGATTGAAACAAAGTTACAGTGCTCCAACATGGAAAGGGTTCGAAAGAGTTGTGGTTTTCAATCAGGCATTGAAGTTAGTTCTGTGGGTCGCAGTGGGGGCCTATCTCTAGCTTGGAAGTCGTCTCGTAAAGTCACACTCCGATCTTTTTCGGCACGTCACATAGATGTAATGATTGATGAGGATTTGGATGGTCTCTCATGGAGGCTAACTGGTTTTTATGGTGCACCAGAAGTAGAAAATAGAGCTGAATCTTGGGACTTATTACGCCGATTGAATGTTTTACCTGAGGTCCCATGGATGGTTATAGGAGATTTTAATGAGCTGCTCCTTGCATCGGAAAAATCTGGGGGGAGAGTCCGAAATGCCCAGCAAATGGAAAACTTTAGAGCAGCATTGGAGGATTGCTCCCTTAAGGATGTTGGTTATCGTGGCTCTTGGTTTACTTGGGAGTGGGGTAGGCTTGAATCGAATAACATCCGAGAGCTATTAGACAGAGGAGTTGCAAATGATTCATGGTGGCTACTTTTTCCACAGTTTGATCTTGAACACCTTCCAAACTCCTTCTCGGACCATTGTCCGTTGTTGCTTAACACGAACATGGTTAATAATTCGGGACAAAAAATTCACCATTTCCGTTTTGAGGCTGCATGGCTGATAAAGGAGACTTGTGAATCAGAGGTGGCCCGACTTTGGGATGAGTCCGTTGGTACAGTTCCGATCCGCCTCAAATATGTTAGTGGTGGGCTTGATTCATGGTTTAAACGGCTAAGGGCTGAAAAGAAAGTCTCAACAAAGAGTCTTAAGAAAAGATTATGTGAGTTGAATGATTTGCAACCCACAGAAGCTACTCTTGGTGAAATTTTGGAGACAAAGATAGCTTTGAACTTAGAGGCAGATAGAGAGGAGCTTTACTGGGAACAACGGGCTAGAGCTAATTGGCTTAAAAATGGTGATCGGAATACTCGGTTTTTCCACAGTGTTGCGTCCCAACGAAAACGTCGTAACCGTATTAAAAAGTTACGTGGGGAGGATGATTTAATCACTGAAGATATGAATGATTTTTTCCCTATTGCTCTTAACTACTTCCAAACGATCTTCTCCTCTATTGGTCCAGAGGATCCATCGGATATCCTTGAAGGGGTTGTTCCATGTGTTACTAATGATATGAATGCTGCTCTGCTTGCTGATTTTACTATCGAGGATGTCCTCAGTGCTATTCGGTCAATGGGCCCTTTAAAAGCATCTGGGGAAAAAAGGGTCGTTTGCTCTTAAATTAGATATGAGTAAAGCATACGACATGGTGGAATGGTCGTTTATAGAGGCTATGATGAATAAATTGGGTTTTGCTTCTGAATGGATTTCTCTACTGGCTCGGTGCTATCGTACAGTAAGATACTCGATTGTTATTAATGGGCTGACAAGTGATAGTTTCTCTCCCACCAGGGGCCTCCGACAGGGGGACCCTCTTAGTCCGTATTTGTTCCTCATATGTAGTGAGGGCCTCTCAGCGTTGTTACGCAAGGCTATTTCCCAGGATCTGCTTCAAGGTGCTAGAATTGTAAGGGGAGCTCCTTTAGTTTCGCATCTGCTGTTCGCTGATGATAGCATCATATTCGGGAATGCTACTGCCATGGGAGCTGTCCACTTGAAGACTCTATTGGAGAAATACTCTCGGTGCTCGGGTCAGTGCATTAATTTTTCTAAGTCTAGTGTCTTTTTTAGCACTAATGTGATTCCAAAAAATAAGGAAGATGTTTGCCGTATCCTATCAGTTGCTCATCAGACTTGCCCAGATAAGTATCTTGGGTTGCCTTCTATGGTTGGAAGAAATAAACGACAGTCCCTTCTTTTTCTCTCTGATAAATGCTCGAAGAGCCTTCTAGCTTGGTCTCCTAGGCTGTTGTCTATGGGAGGGAAGGAAGTGTATATCAAGTCAGTTTTGTAGGCTTTACCACTCTATGCAATGTTCGTTTCCTCTTGCCTAAAACTCTTTGTAAGGAGCTTGAGAGTAAATTTTCCAGATACTGGTGGCAGAAGACCAGTGAAAAACGGGGTATTCACTGGTGCTCTTGGGGTTTTCTTTGTCTCCCAAAGGAAGCAGGTGGCATGGGCTTTAGGGATATGGGAAAGTTTAACGTTGCTTTGCTTGCAAAGCAAGGGTGGCGAATTATATCTAATCCTACATCCTTGGTGTCCAGATTACTTAAGGCCCGCTATTTCCCTACGACTGATTTTATGCGTTCTAGTTTGGGCCATAACACGTCCTACATATGGCGGAGTATTTGGGCCTCGAAACGAACTCTAGAGCTGGGCTTATACTGGAAGATCGATGTGGGCCGCTCGATCTCGATATGGAATGACTTATGGCTCCCTGTCATTCCTCCTCGCTTAGTTTCATCTCCACAAGTGCCTGATCTTCTTGTCGTGGCTGACTTAATTGATAATGAACGTCGTCAGTGGAAGTCTAATCTAATACGGGAGGTTTTTTCAGATGAGGAAGCTACTTTAATTTTATCTATCAGACTATCGACGGTAGGACAGAGGGACATTTGTATCTGGGGGGCTGAACCTACAGGTATTTTTACAGTAAGAAGTGCTTATCGAATTCTTCTACAGATTCCTATGCAGAGTCCTTTATTTCGAAAGCTCTATTCTACTCTTTGGAATTTAAATTGCCCATCGAAGATAAAGATTTTGTTATGGAAATTTCTCATGAATTATGTTCCTACAATGCAAAATTTGTTTATCAAACGAGTTTCTAATTCTAATTTATGCCCAAGATGTAACGCAGCAACAAAAGATGTTTGTCATGTTTTACGGCAGTGCCAGTTTGCTCAACAGGTATGGATTGCATTAAACTATCAGTGGCCTTTGCATTCAGATTATTTGAATTTCCCTAACTGGCTAAGTTGGGTTTTTCAAAATATAAATCAGAGTAAACACACAGAGTTTGCTATTTCTATTTGGTGTCTCTGGTTTGCAAGGAACAAATTGATATATGAAGGGGTGAAACATGATTGTTTTACCATGGTCTCCTTTGTGCGTAGGTATTGCTTGGAGCTTCAGTCTCTGTCTTCCTCCTTACAACACCCACCGACTAGGGCTGACGTCACATGGTCACCGCCAATTGAACCATCTGTGAAGTTGAACTTCGACGCCGGTTTTTGTGGTACCGGAAAAAAGTCTTGGTCAGGGCATGTCATTAGAAATGAACAAGGGGAGATTCTAGGAGCTTCTTACCGAAGAAATGAAGGAATCCCAAGCGTTTTTGAAGCGGAGGCTCTTGCATGTGTCCAGGGGCTCCGATTTGCAGCTGATTTGGGTTTTATGGACATCGTTGTCGAAGGTGATTGCCGTTCAGTAATCCAGAAGCTGTGCGATACGTCGGAGGACTTTTCGACCATCCGACCGCTGATTGCAGATGCTAAACGGTTGGCTCTTCTCTTCCGTAGTTGCCAGTTTGCTTTTATTGGTCGGAATGGAAACAGGGTAGTGCATGCAATGGCAGCGCTAGGCCGGAGAGATCAAGTGGACAGATTCTGGGTTGAGGAGGCACCGTCTTCGGCGTTGTTGGCGGCGGACGAGGATCGCCGTCTGTTGGACCCTCCGTGAAACGATTGCGACGTTTGGTGTTCTGAGCCGGGCAAGGCTCTTTGGATTTGGGGAAAATATCTAGATGGTTCCCCGTGCATATACACCGTCTATTGGCTTATACGCACATGTTATCTATTTTTTTTTGCCAAGTGGGTTGGGCCACCGCGTTTGTTTTTTTGTTTTTAGCAGGCTTTATTTTCTGCTCTTTATTTTCGTATTACTTTGGGCTTTATTATATGTTTTATATGAAATAAAGATGGTGGCACCATTTACTTTCAAAAAAAAATATTATATACGTATACATATAATATATATGTATATATATATACATATATACATATATATTATATGTTATATTAATTATATTTATATGTTATATTATAAGTTTTAATATATATATGTATTATATGTTATATTAATTATTATGTGCATATACATGTAATATATATGTATATATGTATATGTTATAATATAAGTTCATATTAGAGTGTTTAGGGTTTAGGGTGTTGCATTATGGTTTATGAGTTATCATAATTGTTTATGGTTTATGGTTAAGGGTTAAGGGTTTAGGTTTAGAGTTTGAGAGTTAGGGTTTATATTCGAGGGTTTATGGTGTTGCCTTAGGGTTTACGAGTTACTATTATTGTTTATGGTTTAGAGTTTAAGGGTTTAGGATTTATGGTTTATGATTTAAGAGTTATGGTTTATATTCGAGGGTTTATGGTTTACATTAGAGTGTTTATGGTTTAGGGTGTTGCATTAGGGTTTATGAGTTATCATCATTGTTTATGGTTTATAGTTTAGTGTTTAGGGTTTATGGTCTAGGGTTTAGTGTTTGAGATTTAAGGTTTATATTCAAGGGTTTAGGGTTCAGGGTGTTGCATTAAGGTTTACGAGTTATCAATGTTGTTTATGGTTTAAAGTTTAAGGGTTTAAGGTTTAGGGTTTAAGAGTTAGGGTTTGTATTCGAGGGTTTGTGGTTCACATTAGAGCGTTTAGGATATATGGTCTTGCATTATGGTTTATGAGTTATAATTATTGTTTATGGTTTAAGGTTTATGGTTTAGAGTTCATATTAGAGTGTTTATGGTTTAGGGTGTTGCATTAGGGTTTACGAGTTTTTATTATTGATTATGGTTTAAGGTTTATGGTTTAGGGTTTATGGGTTTAAGTTTATTATCAAGTGTTCAAATACGCAAGAACAAATATTTAATGGATAGTTAACAGAAATCAATAATTTAGCACAACTTATAAAAAAAATTTGTCTTAACAATTTGTTTGCACAACTTGTAAACAATTTGACCTGAAGTATAAATATGTACAATGTTTTAAGTTATTTAAAAATCAACTTTATATTTTAAGTTGGTGAGAAAACAGTTACATTGAAAGTATAATAATATGTATAATATTTTAAGTCAAATAAAAATTAATTTAAATTTTAAGTTGGTTAAAAATCAAGTAATAATATGTATAATATTTTAAGTTAATTAAAAATTAATATGTATCACATTTATGTATATTGTATATGTTATATATATATATATGTATATTGTAATATATGTTATATATAATATGTAATACATAATTATGTATTATGTATATGTTATATATATATTATGTTTACATATATGTTATATATATATTATATATGTATGTATCATGTATGTGTATGTGTATGTATATAATATGTATGTGTCTGTGTATGTATATAACATGTATGTGTATGTGTATATATACTAATATATATGTACTTATGTGTGTATGTATGTATTTATGTATTATGTGTCATGTGTGCATATATATATATCATATCATATGTATATTTATGAACTTTTTTAATTTATTAAGTCATGAATTTCGGGTCAATATCAATTCAGGTCAACAACAGTTCGGGTTCAAAACAGGTCGAGTCAATTAACAGGTTGGGTTCATAACAGGTCGGGTAAAATCGGATCTCGGGTCGATTCAGTCGGGTAATATCAGGTAATTTGCCAGGTCGGTCTCGGGTTCGGGTTCATTTCAGTCGGATGCAGGTCAGGTTTCAAGTCAAAATTAACAGGCCAGATTCGGGTTCGGGTCGTTTTTAGTCGGACGCAGATCGGGTTCGGTTGCTACAGTAACATGTTCAACTCGGGTTCGGGTCATCGAATTCTCGGGTCAAATCAAGTTCTGACTCGAGCAGGTTTCAGGCAGGTTTTCAGGTTCTGACTTGTTTTTACATCTCTATATATACACATATTAGTACGAAATATACACAAATTGGTACAAATTTGTAAGAGAAAACGGTATATACATTTTTTATTACATTGTTTCACGAAGGTTTAAAATGACTCATGTACTTGTAGGAAATGTGTACATACACAAATTCTTACCCGAAAAGCATACTTTGGTACAAGTTTTGTAAGGATTTGTGTATATACACATATTAGTACCAAATGTACACAAATTGGTACAAATTTGTAAGAGAAAACGGTATATACTTTTTTATTACATTGTTTCATGAAGGTTCAAAATAGCTCGTGTACTTGTAAGAAATGTGTACATACACAAATTCTTACCCGAAAAGCATACTTTGGTGCAAGTTTTATAAAGATTTGTGTATATACACATATTAGTACCACATGTACACAAATTGATACAAATTTATAAGAGAAAACGGTATATACCTTTTTATTACATTGTTTCACGAAGGTTCAAAATGGCTCATGTACTTGTAAGTAATGTGTACATACACAAATTCCTACCCGAAAGCATACTTTGGTACAAGTTTTTTAAGGATTTGTGTATTTACACATATTAGTACCAAATGTACACAAATTGATACAAATTTGTAAGAGAAAACGGTATATACCTTTTTTATTACATTGTTTCACGAAGGTTCAAAATGGCTCATGTACTTGTAAGAAATGTGTACATACACAAATTCTTATCCGAAAAGCATACTTTGGTACAAGTTTTATAATGATTTGTGTATATACTATTGAGTGGATCGAATGATCTAAATGAACCAAGAGGGGGGTGAAATGGATTTTTAAAGTTCTAGGTGGTGAAAATTGAAAATTAAAAAGGTAGACAAGGAATTTTAGAGTGGTTCAAGTTCCAAATGAACTATACATCCACTACCTTAGCTTCACTAAGGACTTGCAACAATTCCACTAATTGCTCTTCCCCTTTTCTAGGCTAAGGAGGTAACCCTTACAATTTTCGGTCAAATTTTCTACCCAAAATTTGACACAATCCTCACACAATTGAAACAAAGAATTTGTTGGCTAAACAAGTGTCTCTCAATACATAAACTAGCCCAATTACAAGCACTCAACCCAATTGAAATGATGAATGAAAAATACAATTGGGGTTACAAGACAATAATGGGATTTAGGCAAAAATGCTTGGATTTGATGTTTGGATGTTTGCTTTAGGATCAATAGTTGTTGCTGGAGCTTTTAGAGGTCCCTTTTATACCTTCTCATTGAATTCTAGCCGTTGTGGTTGTTGCATTCATCAATAGAGCCGTTGGGGGTGTTATCTCCCCTCCATAAATGCAGTCTGCAACCAACCGTTTCGAAACGCCTGACCCTGTTTCAAAACAGACCAAAATAGAAAGAGCCGTTGGGGTGCATTAAAGAGCCCGTATTGAAACGGTCAGACCTGTTTCGATACGCTAAGAGCCGTTTCGAAACTTGTTTCGAAACATTTTGCCACTGTCAAGGGTCGTATCGAAACGGCTTGAGATCGTTTCGATACGCCTTAACGGTTTGTTAAAAATCAGTTAAAAACATTCAATTGTCATATTTTTGAAATCAATTTAATAACCGTTTCGAAACACTGGATGTCGTTTCGATACGGTGTCTCTTTATTCTAAAGCCGTTTCGAAACCTGTTTCGAAACACGGGTTGGCAGTGTTGAAATCGTTTCGATACCCGTTTCGAAACATGGACTCACAGTTTCAAAACTGTTTCGAAACACCTTAGGCCGTTTCGAAACGGTGACTCGAAAATCACTGTTTTGGCTTTAAGAACACTTAGAAAATATTTGATAAACTTAGTTTTTAACTTAGGCATATTCTTCAAAAACATATAGGGATGTTTGAGGACTAAAAATTCGTTTTCACATTTTCAATTTAGTCCTTAGGTTCTTTAGTTATATCAAAATTAAAATATCGGTTTCACAATCTCCCCCTTTTTGATATAACAAAACCAAAGTTAGAATTTTTAAGAGTTTTGAAAATTTCGAATACATTCTAACTCCCCCTCAATTTAAGATAGGTTTTTAAAGTTTTAAAAGGATTTAAATTTTAAATTCAAAGTTTAAAACTTAAAAACACTTTAAACATTTAAAACGAATTTTGGCTCTTAGATTACTTCTCCCCCTTTTTGTTAGATCAAAAAATATAAACAAGGCTCAAAGAGAAGAGATAGGGTTAAAAGCAATAATGAATCAGCAATAAGCAACAATAATATTAATTCATAAAATTAAAATATCCAAAACATAAATCTTCAACAATAAGTTCAAAGCATAATCCCAAATAAAATCAAAAGCATAGGTTCATAAAACATAATGGAAATAAAGATGCAAACTTAATCTTAAAATGCATAGCTAATATGATATGTCATGAGAAACCTAGGCCTCGTCGTCACCATCATCATCCGAGGACTCATCATCGCTCTTGACTTGAGATTGACGAAACTTCATCCATTGGTCATAAAAGGTGGAGAAGGACATATCCATGGCCGAGTGTTGATTCTCAAGGGATTGGAGTCGATCCTCTACATTTTGCAAGCGTGTATTGATAGCACCAAAGTCCGAAGCCATGTTAGTGTCCATGGAGTTGAACCGTTCGGTGAGGAAAGTCAGGAGACCTTCATTGTTCGCAACTTGAGCTTGTGGTTGCGGTTCAACGGGAGGAGGAGGAGGTGCTTCCCAATCAACATGTTCCCAATGTCCATTGTTTACATAGCAAAAACCGGACTTACGGAGAGAGGACTCACCAATTTTTGACTTGCGGGGTTCCGGAGAGTTGTAGGTGCAATCAAGATTAAGCTTGCTAAAGATGTGACTTAAAACCGTTCCATAAGTGAAAGATTTTAGGGCATCGGTGTCACGAAGCTTAACATTATTGACTATCTCGACAAAGATGATCTTAACAAGATTAGGGCGCTCACCACGACGGAAACACTCAAGCCAAAAATAATCTACTTGACGAATGTGAGAATATTTACCTCCGGAGGGGCGAAGAAACCATGAGACCATCAAATTGAGGAATCTATCGTGCGCATCCAAGGTAAGCACCGAACCGGTGTGAGAACCAAAGTGACTCTCATTCGCAATTCCTTCGTCCTTAAGAGCAAACGTAGACTCCAAGAGAGGGATATCAACGACAATCCTCTTGCCCAAGATAGAAGACTCAAGGCCAACCACTTCGGTATTGTCTTCATTATTAATAAATTAAGCATTGGAGTAAAAGAGAAGTACCATGTGCTTCTAGCAAATGTCCGGGATGCTCAAAAGACCAAGGAAACTCCATTCTCTCAAACGGTCGAGGTAACGAAAAAGAAAGCGCTCGGAGTCAAGAAACTTGAGATCAATAACACGCTCACGACGAACTTCGTAGTCCTTGACATAAGTGAATCGATCCCTCATCTCTTGAGTTCGAAGAGTTTTCTGAAATAGCTGAGTGAGATTAGGACGAATACTCGATTCACTTGCTTGACCGGTCTTACGCTTTTTGCTAACGTTCTCCGTAGACATCCTAAAAATATAAAGCAAGCAATTTAAAAAAAAATTAAGTGTATGCATGAGATTTCTTAATTTAATCCAATGGTAAATCCCACTTAGGTTTAAAAACAAGTTTTTTTTAAAAAAAATATACAAAACAAAACAAAAACAAAAAAAAAAATTAAGAGAAAAACAGTAAAGAAAATACGAGTGAAATTTTATATATTCGAATCAAAAAAATGAAGATTTTGAATTTTTTTTACAAGATTTGAAAAACTCAAGTATCAAAACATATAAACTATACAAAATTAAAATTTTCTAACCGAAGATTCGAATATAAATTGAAAGAAAAAGAAAAAGATGAAAATATACCTTAAATTGGGATTTTGGATGAATCGAGGAAAATCCTTGCACAAGATTGTTGAAGCTTGCTTAGACTTGTGTTTAAGAGAAAAACCCCTCAAGATTTGGTGAAAAACAAAGAGGTTTAGAGGGTTTTTATAGGGAAAATCGATTATATGGTTTTTAGGGTTTGGGAGAGTTTTAATTAAAGCATAACTTTATCATTAAAAACCCTTTTTAAAGCAGTCCGCGAAACCGTTTCAGAACGGTGTCGACCATTTCGAAACGCGGGCACGAAAGTTTGACCGATTTTTAAACTCTAGCTGATCGTTTCGATACGTGTTTGACCGTATCGAATCCCCGTTGACTCGTATCGAAACTTGTTTCGATAGACCCCTTGGCAGTAGCCAAAACTTTTCGAAACCCTTGGAAGGTGTTTCGAAACGCCCTTCTCTCAGATAGAAATTTAAAGCATCCGTATCGAAACAGGTTCACCCGTTTCGATACACCTGGGCCTGGAAGTGCATATGAGGCTCTAAAAGTGCAGAAAAATGAATTTTTCTAAGGCCTAACTTGCATGAATGACATGAATGAGCAGGAAAAACATATGCAAACATAAGCATACTCCCCCTAGCTATAGGCATGGATGAAATTAGGAGTAAAAACACATAAACATGACATTTCACAAGATCAAGCAATTTTAAGCACAAAAGAGGTCCTAAAAGGTCAAGATAGGCTAGCTAGACCTAACTCTCTCCTAAGGGACCAAAAATGGTCTTTGTCTAAAGGTTTTGTAAATATGTCCGCTAATTGATTTAAGGTGTCAACATACTCTATAACCACATATTCTTTAAGGACATGATCTCTAATGAAATGATGCATTATTTCTATGTGTTTGGTTCGAGAGTGTTGGATGGGATTTTTTGTCAAACATATAGCACTAGTGTTATCACATTTAAGGGGTATGGTTTCAACCTTAATACCATAATCTAAGAGTTGTTGCTTCATCCAAAGGACTTGAGCACAACAACTCCCTAAGGATATGTACTCGGCTTCGGTGGTAGATAAGGCTACACTATTTTGTTTCTTAGAGAACCAAGATATGAGCATACTACCTAGGAATTGACAAGTTCCCGAAGTACTCTTCCTATCGATTTTGCACCCCTCATAATCCGCATCCGAATAAGCATGAAGGTTGAAGGTGGAGTCTCTAGGGTACCAAAGACCTAAACAAGGAGTATCTCTAAGGTACCTAAAGATTCTCTTAACGGCTATAAGGTGAGACTCTCTAGGACTAGCTTGAAACCTAGCACACAAGCAAACACTAAACAAGATATTTGGTCTACTTGCGGTAAGGTAAAGCAATGATCCAATCATAGAACGGTAAAGCTTAGAGTCGACACACTTACCTCCTTCATCTTTTTCAAGCTTTGTAGATGAGCTCATAGGTGTGGCTTGAGGCTTTGCATTCTCCAAGCCAAACTTCTTGAGCATATCCTTTATGTACTTTGCTTGATTGATGAAGGTGCCATCCTTCTTTTGCTTGATTTGGAGTCCTAAAAAGAATGAGAGCTCCCCCATCATGCTCATCTCAAATTCACCTTGTATTAGCTTAGCAAACTCTTTGCAATGACATTCGTTAGTAGAACCAAAAATAATGTCATCAACATAAATTTGTACTACTAAGATGTCATTTTTATATCTTTTTATAAAAAGTGTAGTGTCCACCTTGCCTTTTTCAAAACCCTTTTCAATTAAAATTTTTGAAAGCCTTTCATACCAAGCTCTAGGAGCTTGTTTTAAACCATAAAGAGCTTTAGTGAGTTTGAAAACATGATTTTGAAATTTTGAGTCTTCAAAACCCGGTGGTTGTTCCACATACACTTCCTCATTTATAAAACCATTTAAAAACGCGCTTTTAACATCCATTTGAAAGAGCTTGAAGTCATGATAACATGTATATGCAAGCAACATCCTAATGGCTTCCATTCTAGTTACGGGTGCATAGGTTTCATCAAAATCTATTCCCTCTTCTTGAGTGTAACCTTGTGCCACTAGTCTAGCTTTATTTCTCACAATGTTACCACTCTCATCTAGCTTGTTCCTAAAGACCCATTTAGTTCCTATGGTAGATTGATTACTAGGCCTATCAACTAATGTCCAAACGTTACTTCTCTCAAATTGATTTAACTCTTCTTGTATAGCCATAATCCAAAAATCATCTTTCAATGCTTCTTTTATATTCTTAGGCTCTATGCATGAGATAAATGCAACATGATTCATTAATCTAAGAGAAGATCGAGTGGTTACCCCCTTGGATGGATCACCCAAGATTTCACCATCTTTGACATAGTTGAACTCCCTTGGGTAGCTCACTTCCTTTTCCTCAAGAGCCAAGTCCTTCAAGGCTTCAAGAGGTGGATCTTGTGTGTCCTCTTCTTTTGTTGGAATCCCATCCTCCTTTGAAGATTATCCTCCATCAAAGGCATTTATGATTCCTACATCATCATCATCACAATAATCCTTCCTTGGAAGGAGATTATCATCGAATACAACATGTATAGATTCTTCTACTACTAAAGTTCTCTTGTTAAATACTCGATAAGCTTTAGAGGTTAAAGAGTATCCTATGAAAATAGCTTCATCACTTTTTGCATCAAATTTACCTAAGTTGTCTTTTCCATTATTTAAAACAAAACACTTGCAACCAAAAGGGTGAAAATAGCTAATGTTAGGCTTTTTAGATTTTAAAATCTCATAAGGTGTTTTCTTTAAAATTGGCCTAATCATTACTCGGTTAACAATATAGCAAGCGGTGTTTATGGCTTCCACCCAAAAATATTTAGGTAAATTATTTTCACAAAGCATGGTTCCAGCCATTTCTTGCAAAGTTCTATTTTTCCTCTCAACTACCCCATTTTGTTGAGGAGTTCGAGGAGCCGAAAATTGTGGCTAATACAATTTTCATTCAAAAAATCTTCAAACCCTAAATTTTGAAACTCGGTTCCATGATCACTTCTAATATGTGAAATTCTAAGTTCAAGATCATTTTGGGTTAATTTTGAAAATGTGATGAATTTTTCTAAAGCCTCATCTTTAGTACTTAAAAATAGAACCCAAGTAAATCTAGAAAAATCATCAACAAGTACAAATGCATAAGATTTACCACCCAAGCTCATAGTCCTAATTGGCCTAAACAAATACATATGGATAAGTTGTAAACATCTACTTGTAGAAACATCATTAATGGACTTAAAGGATGACTTATGTTGTTTACCCTTAGAGCATGCATCATAAATTTTATCGTTTGAGAACTTAATCTTGGGTAAACCTCTAACTAGATCAAGGGAAACTAGTTTTTCTAAAACACTAATGCTAGCATGTCATAGTTTTCTATGCCACAACCATGCATCATTTTCATTTTGTGCTACCAAACATGTATGAGATGTATGTATGTCATCTAGATGCACCATGTATATGTTACATATGTGATGACCTATGAGCATAATATTATTAGATTTAATGTCAACAATTTTGCACCCATTTTTATCAAATAAAACATTAAATTCTTTATCACACAATTGACTTATGCTCAACAAGTTGTGTTTAAGACCATCGACATACAAGACATTTTCAATGAGGATAGTAGAGTGATTACCTATGGAGCCAATACCTTTAATGTGGCCTTTGTAGTTGTCACCAAATGTCACCACTCCTCCACTTTTTGGCTTTAGATCCATGAATCTACTCTTATCTTCGGTCATATGCCTCGAGCATCCACTATCAAGGTACCATGAGTTTTGACTTTGTGCTTTGGCCTTGTAGCAATGCTCCCCCTACAAACAAAGATATTAAGCTTTTGTTTTTGGTACCCAAATCATTTTGGGTCCACGAGTGTTAGCTCCCATTAACTTGGTTCCCTTAGGAATCCAAGGTGACATAGCAACAATATCATTAGATTTTACAAGTTCCTTAGGAACCCATACACTTCTAATCCTTTTAGTTCTACTATGTCTAGGAAGACTACCTTGTTTGTAGTTATTAGTCCTTTTCTAATCATTTAATTCGTCATATGTAAAATCTAAAGATGATGAGTTAGAGGTTACCATAGAGGAATCTTCCTCAAGTGCCATGAGGCAAAGGTTGGCCACTTCTTGTTCGTCATCCTCCGATGACTCCTCATCACTCCAAGTAGCAAGCTTGGCTTTGAGCTTCTTCTTCTTCTCAAAGCCCTTCTTCTTGAGTTGAGGGCACTCTGAACGTATGTGGCCGAGTTTATTGCACTCGAAGCAAATGATTTGATCCCTTGCTCCTTCTTTGTTCTTGCCTTTGAAGTCCATCTTCCTTTGAATTTTTCTTCCCCGGTTGGACCTCATAAAGCGTGAGAATCGTTTGGCTATCATAGCCAATTCTTCTAGCTCATCCTCCTCACTAGAAGAGCTCTCCTCAAGTAGTGAAGCTTTGAGAGCTATTCCCATCTTCTTCTTCCTTTCAACCTCTAGCTTTTCTACTCTATTCTCTTCTTTCTTCTTCTCTTCTTCCCTTCCTTGCTTCATAATCTCATGAGTAAGGAGAGAACCCACTAGCTCATCAAGCTTTAAAGTTTTCAAATTTTTAGCTTCTATGATGGCGGTTCTCTTCCCATCCCAAGACTCGGGAAGTGAGTAGAGTAGCTTCTGGACAAGCTTGTCTTCCGGTATTGTCTCTCCAAATCCTTTGAGCCCATTGACTATGGTGGAGAAACGGTCAAACATCTTGGACACCGTCTCATCGGGCTCTGTCTTGAAATTTTCATAACTAAGATTGAGAATTCCAATCTTAGTTTCCTTGACATCATTGGTTCCCTCATATGTAGTCTCAAGAGTGTCCCACACTTCTTTGGCACTCTCAATGGATGATACTTTGGAGTAGATGTCCGGACCGAAAGAACAAAAAAGCTTGTGGAGAGCTTTGTCATTTATGTGGATCTTCTTCCTTTCTTCTTCACTCATCTCCACCTTTTTCTTCAAAACCATCTTCCCTTCACTATCTTGCTTCAATGGAATGTAAGGGCCATCTTCAATCACATCCCAAACCAAGTATTCATTGGACTTGATGAAGAGACGCATTCTATTCTTCCAAAATGGATAGTTGTCACCATTGAAGAATGGTGGTTTTGTAGTGGATTGAAACTCATACATGCTCGAACCGGAGGTAGAAGTCATCTCTTGATTTTTGGATGATCACAGTCTTCCTAGGAACTCCTCTTGTGGTTGTTAATCCTCAAAGAGGTAGGCTCTAATACCAATTGTTGAGTGGATCGGATGATCGAAATGAACCAAGAGGGGGTGAATTGGATTTTTAAAGTTCTAGGTGGTGGAAATTGCAAATTAAAAAGGTAGAAAAGGAATTTTAGAGTGGTTCAAGTTCCAAATGAACTCTACATCCACTACCTTAGCTTCACTAAGGATTTGCAACAATTCCACTAATTTCTCTTCCCCTTTTCTAGGCTAAGGAGGTAACCCTTACAATTTTCGGTCAAATTTTCTACCCAAAATTTGACCCAATCCTCACACAATTGAAACAAAGAATTTGTTGGCTAAACAAGTATCTCTCAATACATAAACTAGCCCAATTACAAGCACTCAACCCAATTGAAATGATAAGAATAAAAAATACAATTGGGGTTACAAGACAATAATGGGATTTAGGCACAAATGCTTGGATTTGATGTTTGGATGTTAGCTTTAGGATCAATAGTTGTTGCTGGAGCTTTTAGAGGTCCCTTTTATACCTTCTCATTGAATTCTAGCCGTTGTGGTTGTTGCATTCATCAATAGAGCCGTTGGGGGTGTTATCTCCCCTCCATAAATGCAGTCTGCAACCAACTATTTCGAAACGCCCGACCCTGTTTTGAAACAGACCAAAATAGAAAGAGCCATTGGTACAACTTTGTAAGAGAAAATGGTGTATACCTTTTTTATTACACAATTTCTCCATGGTTCGAAATGGCTCATGTACTTGTAAGGAAATGTGTACATACACAAATTCTTACCAAAAAACATACTTTCGTACAAGTTTTTTATAAGGGCATCGAAACCACCTATACGTGGTTTCGGTGTTGGTTTGGCAGAATGGGAAAAAGTTAAAGTCCTTTAGGTGGCATGAAAACTACCTATATTGGGTTTCAGTGTTGGCTGAGCAGAAATGGGGGTGTGTTTAATTTTGTTAGGGTGAGAATGGATCTTGTTGTAAGGAATTGTGTACATACACAATTTACTTACATACACAAGGATTTATGTATATACACAAATAAAAAATGGGAAAAATTGATGACATTGAAGGCGGCATCGAAACCACCATTTTGTGATTTCGATGCTTGTTTGACAGATACGAAAATATTTGAAGGACTTCAAGAAACCCCTTATTAGTTGAAAATTAACATTTGGAGTAAGACATAAGGATCATATGAAAATTAAGGATTAAGTATATTTAGGAAACAAATAAAATGAATTCCAAAGTTCTTCAAATACATATTGAAATAAAAAAATGAAACTAAAAGAATGACGCCTCCTTAATCCTCATCCCTGCCCAGGGAAACGACCTCCATGCCCTCTGCCACCCATGGCACTTGAACCAGCCTCTCGTTGTGAACTGTGTTGACCAACTATCTCTGCATATGATCGCATCTCATATTTGACCCTATTGTTTCCTAATGAACAAAACATGTATGCATTAGTATGAGCAGAAGTGCATCTTGTATAAAAGAAGAAAATGATGATAGAGAAAACCTTGAGAATGGTGGTTGAAGTTGTCGATGTCTTCTTTGGCAGTCATTTAACCATAAAGTTGACGTTGTCTACCTGGACCATACAAGAAGCCTTGACAATGTTCCCAAGCCTCTCTATCGAAACCTTGGGCAGCAAACTGGGTATGTAGACGCTGAACATCGAAATAACCTCTTATCGTGCTCTCAAAAATTAGAATGCTCATTCAACGATGGCCTTGAAGACCGTAAGAATGGCGAGCCTTAACAATAATATCATAGGAGCTGAAATAAGCAAGAAGCTCTTGGTTTCCCATACCAAGCCACTGAAGCAGAAAATGCAAGAGATTACAAGTTAAGGAATTGTAATATTCATGAAAACATAATTCAATTTTGTTATATAACTACCTTCCCATTTGCATCTTGATGAAGCCTTGTGTTCATTATCATCACCATGGGTGGCCAGAGTATTTGGTGATCCTCTTCCTCATCGTTTGCAGGCAGGGGGAAGACAGTATCAGCATCATTCTGATCATCTCCCAAACCATTCCATTCCCCATAAGCTTGCCCATGAGGAACAGCCGAAGTACCCCTTCTACGCAATTCCTCGTCCAATGGCTGAGCAAGTTGATGATGGAGTTTGAGCTTTGGTCCGCCTTTGGTTTTGGCATGTGTCACTAGGGACTGAAGGCCAAGAAACATGTGAGTGGCACCAGGACCTCCTTGACATGCTGGACACTGCCATCTAGTAGAAGGGTCATTGATTGTGTTCATTCTATCGAAGGTCTCGAAAAACTTCTTGAACCATCTGCTTGTTTTGAGTGTGTCATGACTTTGTTCCTCCTCTTCGTCAGAATCAAAATAGACATCATCATCGTTGTTTGATTCTGAGTTGAAATCAAGTTTACTCTTTACGAATGGCTGAGATTGTGACTAGAAGCTCTGCTTGAACTCATTGTATCTGAAGATATTGAATAGAATATGGTGAAGAATTGATTTCAGTGCGAAGGGTTGAGTATATTGAGTAGAAGATGTTGTAAAGAGTAAAGAGAAGATTTGTTAATATATATGGAAATTCAGTTGGGAGGGAAAGTGAAAACTAAGGAAGGAAACTGAGAGAGAAGGAAGGCACAATGTCTATTCATTTAAGGTACATGAACATGAAATGGTTCATGCGATTTTAGTGAAAAGACAGGAAACTGAAAAGGCTGATTCGTTCTGGTGGGTATCGAAACCAACTTTATACATGATTCACATGAACCGGTTCATGTGATTCTAGTGAAAAGACATTAAAGTGAAAAGGCTGATTCGTTTTGGAGGTATCGAAACCAGCTTTATACATGATGAACAGGAAACGGTTCATGTGATTATAATGAAAAGACATAACACTGAAAAGGCAGATTCCTTTTAGTGGGATCGAAACCATCTTAAGGGGTTTCAGTACTGTATACACTTAGTAGTAGCAAATGTACACAAATTGGTACAAGTTTGCAAGAGAAAAAGGTATATACATTACTTTATTACACAATTTCACGAAGGTTCAAGTTGGGTCATTTACTTGTAAGGAAATGTGTACATACACAAATTGTTAACCAAAAGCATACTTTGGTACAATATTTAGAAAGGGGCATCGAAACCACCTATATAGGGTTTCGGTGCTTTTAGTTCCATTAAGGGGCATCAAACCCACCCCTATGGGGTTTCGGTGCCGGTTTGACCTGCATAAAAAGTTTATACCTTTTGTATTACACTTATTTCAGCAAGGTTGAAAATAGCTCATGTACTTGTAAGGAAGTGTGTAGATACACAATTTCATACCAAAAAAACTTACTTTGGTCCAACCTTTATAAGGTTTTATGTATATACATAAATTAGTAGCAAAAGTACACAAATTGGTAAGAGAAAAAGGTATATACCTTTTTAGGTACACAATTTCAGCAAGGTTCAATATCGCGCATGTACTTGTAAAGAAATATGTACATACACAAATTCCTACCCAAAAGCATACTTTTGTACTTGTTGTATAAGGGGCATCGAAACCACCTATATGGGATTTCGGTGCTTTTGTTTCTAGTAAGGGGCATCGAACCCACCCCTATGGGGTTTCGGTGCCGGTTTGACTTGCAGAAAAAGTTTATACCTTTTGTATTACACCTATTTAAGCAAGGTTGAAAATGGCTCATGTACTTGTAAGGAAGTGTGTAGATACACAATTTCATACCAAAAAACTTACTTTGGTCCAACCTTTATAAGGTTTTGTGTATATACATAAATTAGTAGCAAATGTACACAAATTGGTACAAATTTGTAAGAGAAAAAGGTATATTCAGTAAGGCTCAATATCGCACATGTACTTGTAAATAAATGTGTACATACACAAATTCCTACCCAAAAGCATACTTTTGTACTTGTTGTATAAGGGGCATCGAAACCACCTATATGGAGTTTCGGTGCTTTTATTTCCAGTAGGGGGCATCGAACCCACCCCTATGGGGTTTTAATGCCGGTTTGACCTGCAGAAAAAATTTATACCTTTTGTATTACACTTATTTCGGCAAGGTTGAAAATGGCTCATGTACTTGTAAGGAAGTGTGTAGATACACAATTTCATACCAAAAAAAACTTACTTTGGTCCAACCTTTATAAGGTTTTATGTATATACATAAATTAGTAGAAAATGTACACAAATTGGTACAAATTTGTAAGAGTAAAAGGTATATACCTTTTTTGGTACACAATTTCAACAAGGTTCAATATCGCGCATGTACTTGTAAAGAAATATGTACATACACAAATTCCTACCCAAAAGCATACTTTTGTACTTGTTGTATAAGGGGCATCGAAACCAAATATATGGGGTTTCAGTGCTTCTGTTTCCAGTAGGGGGCATCGAACCCACCTCTATGGGGTTTCGGTGCTGGTTTGACCTGTAGAAAAAGTGTATACCTTTTGTATTACATCTATTTCAGCAATGTTGAAAATGACTCATGTACTTGTAAGGAAGTGTGTAGATACACAATTTCATACCAAAAAACTTACTTTGGTCCAACCTTTATAAGGTTTTGTGTATATACAAAAATTAGTAGCAAATGTACACAAATTGGTATAAATTTGTAAGAGAAAAAGGTATATACCTTTTTTAGTACACAATTTTAGCAAGGCTCAATATCGCGCATGTACTTATAAAGAAATATGTACATACACAAATTCCTACCCAAAAGCATACTTTTGTACTTGTTGTATAAGGGGCGTCAAAACCACCTATATGGGGTTTCGGTGCTTTTGTTTCAAGTAGGGGGCATCAAACCCACCCCTATGGGGTTTTGGTGCCGGTTTGACCTGCAGAAAAAGTTTATACCTTTTGTATTACACCTATTTCAGCAAGGTTGAAAATGGCTCATGTACTTGTAAGGAAGTGTGTAGATACACAATTTCATACCAAAAAAAACTTACTTTGGTCCAACCTTTATAAGGTTTTATGTATATACATAAATTAGTAGCAAATGTACACAAATTGGTACAAATTTGCAAGAGAAAAGGGTATATACCTTTTTTAGTACACAATTTCAGCAAGGCTCAATATCACACATGTACTTGTAAATAAATGTGTACATACACAAATTCCTACCCAAAAGCATACTTTTGTACTTGTTGTATAAGGGGCATCGAAACCACCTATATGGAGTTTCGGTGCTTTTATTTCCAGTAGGGGGCATCGAACCCACCCCTATGGGGTTTCGGTGCCGGTTTGACCTGTAGAAAAAGTTTATACCTTTTGTATTACACTTATTTCAGCAAGGTTGAAAATGGCTCATGTACTTGTAAGGAAGTGTGTAGATACACAATTTCATACCAAAAAACTTACTTTGGTCCAACCTTTATAAGGTTTTATGTATATACATAAATTAGTAGCAAATGTACACAAATTGGTACAAATTTGTAAGAGTAAAAGGTATATACCCTTTTTGGTACACAATTTCAGCAAGGTTCAATATCGCGCATGTACTTGTAAAGAAATATGTACATACACAAATTCCTACCCAAAAGCATACTTTTGTACTTGTTATATAAGGGGCATCGAAACCACCTATATGGGGTTTCAGTGCTTTTGTTTCCAGTAGGGGGCATCGAACCCACCTCTATGGGGTTTCGGTGCTGGTTTGACCTGTAGAAAAATTTTATACCTTTTGTATTACACCTATTTCAGCAAGGTTGAAAATGGCTCATGTACTTGTAAGGAAGTGTGTAGATACACAATTTCATACCAAAAAACTTACTTTGGTCCAACCTTTATAAGGTTTTGTGTATATACATAAATTAGTAGCAAATGTACACAAGTTGGTACAAATTTGTAAGAGAAAAAGGTATATACCTTTTTTAGTACACAATTTCAACAAGGTTCAATATCGCACATGTACTTGTAAAGAAATGTGTACATACACAAATTCCTACCCAAAAGCATGCTTTTGTACTTGTTGTATAAGGGGCATCGAAACCACCTATATGGGGTTTCAGTGCTTTTGTTTCAAGTAGGGGGCATCGAACCCACCCCTATGGGATTTCGGTGTCGGTTTGACCTGCAAAAAAAGTTTATACCTTTTGTATTACATCTATTTCAGCAACGTTGAAAATGGCTCATGTACTTGTAAGAAAGTGTGTAGATACACAATTTCATACCAAAAAACTTACTTTTGTACAACCTTTATAAGGTTTTGTGTATATACATAAATTAGTAGCAAATGTACACAATTTGTAAGAGAAAAAGGATATGTGGACATACACAATTTCATACCAAAAAGCATACTTTTTACTTGTTGCATAAGGGGCATCGAAACCACCTATATCGGGTTTCGGTGTTTGTTTGGCAGAATTGTCAAAAACTTAGTCCTTTTCGGGGCATCGAAACCTCCGATGGTCGGTTTCGGTACTGGCTTACGAGAATGACCCCAAATTTTAAGTCCTTTAGGTGGCATCAAAATAACCTATATGGGGTTTCGGTTCTTGTTTACTAGGAATTGTTTACTTTTGTTAGGGTGAAAGTGAATAGTGTAGCGGATTTAGGGGTTTTTTATACTTTTTGGAAATGTTTGTTGTTTGTGTACAAAACTCTAAATTGATCATATAACAAGGACAAAATTTTTACTATGAGATTTGTACATATTTAACAGTTTATGTTGTATTTAAACAATTACAAAAGACGAACAAACATATAGTACAGATGAGATTATTAGAGAATAATATGCGAACAACTGACGATCTCGTTGACCTGCAGTTAATCCAAAAAAGGATGATGCTTCACATGGTCTTGTACATTGTGTGTTGCGGCCAAGTTTTCTAAATATACCTGAATGGAACCACCTATTTCTATGATCAAGTGCAAGTACAGAAAATACATAATTAGGTTTCAGTTGAAGAAATTGCTCCATCTTTATAATGAATATATTTGATTTCGGAAGTTTTACCTAATGCGTTATCTGTTCTCTCATCTTCTACCTTGTAGGATTTAGGACATATGTAGGTGTTCTCCTGAAACATGAACATAATTGAAAACATAATTAGTTTCTAAAGATTCATTGATTATATGGCTGAAAGTAAGATCAAAATAGGTTGAGTTCTTTACTGACCAGATTATTAATAATTTTAGCTTCGGAGTTGTCAACCAACAGCGTGTTTCCTTCGTTATACTGAGGCATATTATCCCACACGCGCCTCATATTTTTTGTAAATATATTTGGTTCGGAGGGATGTTGTTCGCAGTGACTTTGATCCTGCATAATTTAAATGAAGTCCATCAATTTTGTCAAATTTTTTAAAAATGCTTTAAAGAACAAAATTTTGAAGTTACCCAAATGAAGACAAGTCTTGGTATAAGATTGTTAATTCTCCAAAGTGCCCACTCAAGGTTTTCTCTGCATTGATGAACATCTCAGGCACAAAAAAGTAAGAAGACAAATAATCTTAAAAGATCGGTTAATTCAATTGATTTAGGTTGGTGGCAAAGGTCCACATTACCTTCTCCTTGAAGACCAAATAGCAACCTCATAGGCAGTAAAACAATAATACAGAAACTCCGCAGCACCAGGTCTGAGTTGCACAGCTGCATACGTAAAAAAACAATTTGGTTATCTAATTTGTAAACATTTTGAATAGAAGTCAGACAGAAAAGGAATACCGTCTCTCCTAACACTGGCAAGCATGCCATTGTAATCAATAATATGAAGCTTCTTATTCGCCGTGGCAGCTGGTACGTTCCTGTACCACTCGCCATACATTTGAGGAGGACGCTTGGGTCTCTGAATTTCAGAGCCTATTTCATTACTTGGCGTTATGCCTTGGCGATGAAGCTTTTTTCGCATGTAAATGCGAGTAACTTGAGGCGTATAAGAACGCGCATGATCATGGCCTTCTGCTGGAGCATATGCTTGATCATGCTCTGCTTGTGCAGAATCTGCATCATAGTATTCTTCTGTAGAAGTACCTGGGATAGATTTTGTATACAAAAAATCCAATGCTATGTGCACGAACACAATCAACTTGTCAAGGAAAGTAAACACAATGCAACAAGAATTGCAAGGGAGGTGTACATACACAAGAGTACAATTTGAGTCCAACAATGTTCATGAAGCAGTCTAACAAAATCAACATAAGTACAACATGTAATACAACAAACTCTTTATGCAATGCATAATAGCCTAACCATCTTCAGGCTCTGGCGCATCCTGAGGCGATGTCGGTCGAAATACATGCCGATGAAATTCAAGCTCCAATGATTTCACACGATCTTCTACTTTCCCAAGATGGGATTGAGTCTCTACATGACTACTGCGCATAAAAGCATCCAAGTTCTGAAAGCCTGTCGTGACAGCAGCATAGATGGACTCAAGTGTCAAGGGAGGTGGAGCATCGGTTGCATCATCATTTCCTCCGGCAATTTTTGCTTCACCATCATCTCTTTTATGGACCCATTCACCTTGAATGAACGTCCACCCCGTCTTCTTAGTTGTTGTTTCATCAATTTTACTCGGCAGCGAGATTTCAGGGTCCATGGAGGTGTCGATCCCTAAACATTCAAAGATGTGGCTTAGCACACATCCATAATTGAGGGAGCCTCTTGAAGTGTTGCTAATGATTTCCACAAGAGATTTGAAGATGATTGTTGTTATATCGGGTTTAGTTTCAGTCTGAAATTGGTGTAACCACCAATAATCGGTATGACGTGTGCGAGTGCATCGTCCACCGGAGGGCCGAAAGAACCAAGTTGTCATAAGATGCAGAAGCCTTTCATGGATATGAATATGAGTGGGGCTATCATCATCAAACTTCAAGGGGATACGCTCGAATTCTTGATGTTCACTAGTAGCTTCCACACCAAGGTGTTGGGCAATAATTTTCGGAGTGATTGTAAATTCAACTCCCATTAGATACGAGTCGATAGCTACAACCTCAGTTTGTGTTCTTCCATCATGTTGAAGGGAAGCATTAGCATAGAATATCTTCACGAGGTTTTGATAGATACAGGGTTTAATATCGAGATATCTCATCCAACCCCATTCCACAAATAAAAGCCAAAAGTTGAATTGATATTCCTGAGACATCAAAAAATCCAAGTCAATGATTCGCCCCTTCCTAATCTTTTTCGCCTCGTACACTTCATGGTATCGCTGAAGACAAGCGGGATCACGAAAACAATAGCTCAAAATATTTCGAGGTTGTGGAGCTTCCCCTTCATTTTAACGGATAGAACCACCTGTTTCAAACCGACCTCGTTTACCTTTACCAGTTTTGTTTTTATGAGCCATTGAGGAGTTATGGGCAGGAGAGGTGAAAATTTGTGTAACACACAAATTTACAGATCAGATTATCTTCCCTACAAAATTTTTTGCAGAATGAACAACAATGTTAAAAGACATGTTTATATAAAACTAAAGTAGATGCAAAACTAAGTGCATTGTTTATATAATTGTGAATAAGATGCAAAACTAGCTTGATGCAAACATATACAAATGTAAAGTTGGAAGAAAGTTCATTCTTTGAAGAACTTACGAAGAAGGGTTGGATTTGAAGCACCCAATGTAGAAATCGAAGAACAAACGAACGTAGTTTGTACTTCAACTTGGAATAGAGCTTATGTTGGATTTCGAAACAGTGATCATAATTTTCTAGTGTTTAGGGTTAGAAACTTGTGTTTTCGGAGATGAAGGAGGGAATGGGGGTTTTTAATGGCAAAGTTTTCATTTACATAACTTATTTCCCACTATTTAGTATTTCAAAATAGTTTTGAATCCCCGCATGGGGTTTGGATGCTAATTTCCAAAAGGCTAACAAAGTTGTAGTCGTTTCTCAAGGGGTATCGAAACCACCAATCTATGGTTTCGATGATGGTTTGGCAGACAAGCTAATTTGACTGCTCGTCAATGTGGTGTCGAAACCTAAAAGGGGGTTTTGATGTCGGTTTGCTAGAGACACCCAATTTGAGTCTTCTTTATGAGGGATCGAAACCGAAAATGGGGTTTCGATGCTGGTTTTCTGGAGACGCCCAATTTGAGTCTTCTTCATGGGGGATCGAAATTGAAAATGGGGTTTTGATGCTAGTTTGCCAGAGACGCCCAATTTGAGTCTTCTTCATAGGGGATCGAAACCTAAAATGGGGTTTCGATGCTGGTTTGCTAGAGACGCCTAATTTGAGTCCCTCTTCATGGGGGATCGAAACCCAAAATGGGGTTTCGATGTTGGTTTCCCAGATACGCCCAATTTGAGTCTAAATCATGGGGGATCGAAACCCAAAACTGGGTTTCGATGCTGGTTTGCCAGAAACGCCTACTTTTACTGGCTGTTGAATGGGGTATCGAAACCTCTGTAAATTGGTATCGAAACCCCTTTGATCTTTTAGCATTTATTGTGTTACCTACCAGACCATCTATCATGTAATTGCACCTAATAACCTGATGCAATTTAAAGTGGCAGCTGATAATAATGGTTTTCCACAACTACTTCTCCTTCTTTCATCCTCAAAGACAAGTAAGAAACGAAGGAGGACACAACATATCGGTGTACGATTTTTTACATCTTCGGTGTCGAAACATGGCTAGTATAAGAGTGGAAGATACTCAAATTGGTGAACTCGATGAGTGCACAACAAATCAATGTACTGCTTCAGACAATTTGGTTGGTATGGTGTTTAACTCTCGTGACGAGGCGTGGAACTTTTATCGGGGTTATGCGAAGAATAACGGGTTCAGTGTCAGTCGTGCAACAAGTAGGCATGATGGGATGGGAAATGTACATACACAAGAGTTTTGTTGTTCACAGGGAGGACAGCGCAGACCGAAAGTTTATAAGTCTGACCGAAAACGTGCGCAACGTGCTATAACACGAATTGGTTGCAAGGCAAAGGTTATTGTCAAGTGTAGAGAAGAATCAAAGTGGGAGATATCAGTATGTCACAGTGAACATAATCACCCTTTGTGCCCACCTATAATGCAACCGTTTCTTCAGTCCAGTAGAGAAGTTACTGAGGAAGATGTACTTGAGGCACGGGCTTTGAAAAGTGTTGGCCTTAGAACGTCAGAAGTAATGCATTATTTCACGCAACGGTCGAGTGGTTTCCACAATGTTGGTTTCATTCGAAAAGACTTGTACAACTTCCTTCAAAAAGCGACGGCGAATGAATATCGTGAATGCTCTTCTTGCTTACTTTGACTTCAAGAAAGAGCAAGATACAGGATTGTACATGCAGTTCAACACTGACCAATCAAGGGGATTGCATAATATATTTTGGTCAGATTCGACATCCAGGTCCGACTACGTATGCTTCGGTGATGTCATTGCATTTGACACAACGTACAAGGGTTACATGTATGGCCGGCCTCTAATGCTTATTGATGGTGTTAATCACCACCATCAAACCATTGTGTTGAGTTGAGAGGAGCTCGATTCGTTCAACCGATATGTCTCACCAAGTGGTGGAGAGGTGGATTTTTGGGTGGAGGTGGTGTGGAAGCTAAAATGATAAGTGACACAATGATTTATAGTGGTTCAACCTTCTAACCAAGGTCTACATCCACTACCTTAGCTCCCCACTAAGGATTTCCAATCAATCCACTATTGATTCGTCCCCTTTTCTAGGCTTAGGAGGAAACCCTTATACACCGATCAAGCTTTCTACCCAAAGCCTTGATCAAACCCTCTTTTACAAAAAGATAAATAAAGCAAACACAAATCCCTCTAATAGGTGTTTGTTTGCACAATTAAAGCTCTCACCCAAAACCTAAAACACTTGAGCAAATTTGACAATTTTGGCTCACTAGTGTTTGTCTATACAATAAATGACAATTTAAGCTCTAAGACAATTCTTGATCATTTGTTGATTGACAATATGAGCATTAACCATATCTTGATGCTTGGAGGTCCCTTTTATACTCCTTGATGAGTTTATGGTCGTTACTAGCCGTTGGGGTTGAATTGGAGCCGTTGAGGACTTTAATTCCCACCATAAATGCAGTTCTACAGCTCACCGTTTCGAAATGCTCGAACCCGTTCCGAAACACCCCTTAAGTAGAAAGAGCCGTTGCAGTCTGACAAGGCACACGTTTCGGAACGCCCCTGGCTATTTCGGAACACGTATCGAAACGCCTAGACCCGTATCGAAACGCCCTGCATTTAAATGTTAGTTGGGAAATAGCCGTTGGGGTTTATGATCGTTGTGGTCGAAGCCACGTAGGCGTATCGAAACGGCATAGCCCGTTTCGAAACGCTACTAAAAAATCTCATCCAGGGAAAGCCCGTTTCGATACTCATAACGAAACGTTTTGCTACTGGAATCCCCGTATCGAAACGCCCTAAGGTGTTTCGAAACGCCTGGACGGTTTTGTGTAGTTTGGCCTTTGAAAACATGTGAAAATCTTTTAAAACCTTCCATAAACATAGTTTCAAGTTATTTGGACTTTGGAAATTGTTTTAAATACTTTTTAAATCAGTCCAAAACATTTTTCAATTATTATATCAAAACATTAGTTCTACACATTGTCTTCGGTGTGGCAATTTTAGCTGACGAGACTGCAGACACATTTGAGTGGGTACTTAGGGAGTTTTTGCAGGCAATGTCTAACAAAGCTCATGTGTCAGTCGTCGCGGATGGTGATAGGGCCATGCATAGGGCTATAAAGACAGCGTTCCCATGTGCACAACATCGAATATGTTCGTGGCATCTTTCACGAAATGCCCAGGCAAATGTAGGTGATCCCAAATTTACATCCACCTTTACACGGTGCATATCCTCTTGGTGGACAATTGAGGAATTCGATCACGAGTGGAGATCAGTTATTAAAAATTTTAACGTGGAGCAACATCTGTGGGTTGTGGAGAAGGATCAGACGGTTGGTATGTGGGCACAAGCATATCTCACTGGACATTTCTTCGCCAATGTTCGCTCCACACAACGCTGCGAATCTATGAATTCCGCCCTCAACATTGTCCTCAAACATAAGAATACATATCTAGAAGTTGTTCGTACCATTGACAATGGTATAAATGAGATGCGCATAACGGAGTTGAGGGAAGAATTCAAAAATTCTTACTCGAAGCCTTTCCCAATGACCAATTTGCATGACCTTGAAGGGAGTGCAACTGGCATCTTCACCCGAGCATCCTTTAAAATTGTTCAGCATGAACTGAAATATGAGACATTGTATCGTGCTCTACATATGATTCTTGAGCTTCAAGGCGTGCGGACGTATCGTTTGACAAAGTATAAGGATCCGAAAAAAATCTATGAGGTTGTGCTTGATGTCACAACACATAACATGACATGCTCTTTTCGGAAATTTGAGACGGTCGGACTTCCATGTCGCCATCAACTGCACGTTCTTAAGTTGGAAGACTTCTCTGAGCTCTCTAATTGTTTAATACTACCGCGCTGGACAAAAAATGCAAAGCTCTCTACTCCATCTTATCTTCACAGCGACGTGCCTTCCGAATTAAAACAAATGTCTCGATTTGCTTCGCTACGCTCACTTTCATCGTGGTTGTGCTACCTTGCGTCTAAAATAGACGAAAGTTTTCAAAGCACAAAAGATGAGTTACTCCGACTAATTGCTGAATTTGATCACTCCATAACCTTGAATGAGTCCTCATCACATAAGGTAAGCCAACACGACGTTCGAGACCCGCAAAAGAAGGAAGCAAAACCAAAGCAGAAAATAAAACTTAATGCGTCCACAAAACGGAGGAATCATTGTTCATTCTGCAAAATAGAGGGACACAATAAGAACACATGTCCGGGACTGAAGCTTCAACTTCCAACAGGTACTACGGGGACAAGTTCAACGTTCTTCAACGACGATGAAAACTTTCCTCCTGACCTAGACATGTCCCAACCTAATGCAACTGTGAGTCATTTCTACTTACGTATGTTGTATGGCAATACATGAAAAGTTAACACGGGTTTGCTATTGACTTCCACGTAGGTCGGCCCATATTGTTGGAATGACGAGTAGAATGTTGATAACATATCTCCGACCACGACATCAAAGGTATTAATCAAGATTCCATCAAGTTCATTCACTTTTCGTTTATACTTTACCTACAAATTCATCGTATTTCCAAATGACAATTTATTATTTACTGTTATGCAGATTCCAAATGTGTACACAATAGATCCTCTTCAGACATACAAATTCCCGTATATATGCTTCAAATAATTGTAAATACAACCAAACGATTATCTCACTCCAATATGCTTCAAATACCTGTACATACAACCAAATATATCCTCTGCAAACATACGAAATCATGTGCATATGCTAATTTTATCGACTGAAATATATCATATAATGCAAAAATTGATGTACAAGCGTTCGAACACATTATGGCCCCAAAATTGCATAAGATACATTCAAAATGTTAAAAGGCATACTTACATAACCTATTTATGCTTGCACCACATTTCTACTACATATACATACAAACATGGTTACGACCCATAAAAAATAGGTTTCTTTACGTAATGCCACAAACAAACAGTCAAAGATCCGTTGCCATCCATTCACATGTGCCTCCCCTGATATGTTCTTCACCAAACAAAATTGCATAAGATCACAATCATTAACTACACGTCGTAATGCATTCAATTACATAAGAAACAATGCATAGCTTCCCAAACCCTTACCATTCTGGACGCTGAAAGGTGCCATGTTTTGGAAATGGTTGTGCATTTGCCTTGAAGGTAACCCATTGACCTACAACAACATTTATAGACCTCCGCAAACAATTCTTATCATGACTGCTAAGATCATACAAAAGAAATATTCGATCCCATTTTCCAACGGTCTAGTAAGACAAGTATAAACAAATTAAGCATTAATTAAAGACCATTTTTTCAATATAGATGACCAAAGTAAGCAAAGTATAATGAAGATGATATGAACTTACCACTTCCCCTATAGGCTTATCATTCCAGAGCTGCATCCATTTGATGCAAAACATACCATAACCGTTTCTGTTTGAATACAAATCTGTGTTAACATAATACCACGAGTAATCATTTGCAATTTGTTAAGCAAAAATAACACAAAGTACTGTAATATAACAACTATGTACCCATTATCCTGATGTTTGACTTTTTCCACCATCACGCGCAGATCGCTCAACGGCCTTGATGGTGAGCCAAACACTTGGACAAACTTCTTATCTTTTAAACATTCTCCTAAACTATTCCTCTACATGCACAAACATTTGAATATTTTTACATACTATGTCACATCTTAAACGGTGGTAGAATAAAAGTTCGTAGTTCTCGCTTATTACCAGGTTCTGGGTCATAGCCACTCTTGCAGCATTGGCTCGGGTCGTTGGCAAGCTGTCTAGTAGCTTCACTTTACCATCATCAAGATCAACCACACACATAAACCAATGATTCTCGTTGTCATTCACGGGGATAAAGAGCTGAAACAATCAACGATTTCCATTATAATATACATATGACAAGAAAGTGCATGGGATGTTTAATATATTAATGCTTCTTCGCACCACATTACAGTCCGTCAACTGGCCATACGGTTTGAAAATCTGACGCCAATAATCAGCAATTGAACCAGCATCCATTATCTCTTCAACAAGCTGAGACTATAAGACAACATTTATTATTAACCATGTATCCTTACAAAACCACATCCGTTTGTTCATAATAGACATAAGATTCTTTAATATTAAACATATACTCAATGCACACGGGATGTACCCTCTCCTTGTTTTAGATTGCTTCCTTTTATCTTCATCAACAATCGTAAACCCAACGGCATCTATAACCTAAACCATAAACAAAACATATAGCAACTATCATAATAATTTTCTTCAAATATGATGCAAAATGCTTAAGGGGAATAGTCAAACCTACTAACCATTGAACCGACCCAACTTCCTGGTCGTAACGTATCTGCATCGCTTACAAACAAATATGTGTGGCCAAAATCTACGACGACTTCACTGCACCCATACAAAAACTTACAACTTATATTGAACAGAACAACATCATTGTAGCATACTTTCAGATTCAGATTGCTTACCATGCACGCAAAGGCGTATTCCATATATAGTAATAAGTGTTTTTCGTTGACGCGCCTACTCTCTCTGGCACTTGTATGTACGTCAGTATGACTATCTGCAATGCTTACACATTTATTGTTCAATACTTAATGACACAAATAAGTACTGCACGTTCAACCAATTAAAATTTATTACAAAACCTCGGTAATTATATAACCCCTACAATGAGTTTGAATAACATACGAATTTCACCCATTATGCATAATCAAACACATCATATAATGTTCTAAAGAAACCCTACTTAAACCAAACATTGTCCAGATTACACTTCCTTCAATCGTTGACTTTATTCATGTTCCGAGTTCTAATTCCTACTCTTATCCCTTTGCCACTAACCTTTGCATTAACTACTGCTCTTGTCTTGCCCTACAAGTTAACACCAACAATACCAACAACAATAATCTCATACCTTAACTTGATGAAACATTGATCAAAATAACTTATAATGCTTATACTTTTTTCTTTGTTTTTGGGACAGCAGCGGTTTCTTCATTCAACCACTCGACATCGTCCATCAATGGGTCCTCGTCAATATCAAGTCCATGGTTCGGATCGGACTCTCTGACTTCCCCTTTCTCAACCACTTTTTCTTCTTCTTGAACAGCAACAACAAGTTCTCCACCAGCTTTCTTCAACGACTTCTGAAATTCTATCATGTTGGCATTTAAATTCTTGCATTCCTCATTCAACTCCCTTAAACTCTCTTCTAATTCTTTTTCCTTCTCCACACGGGCTTCTAGACTATGTTTTATTCCACCCAACTCTAACAGTACCGTTTGCAGCATCTACATAACCACATCATTTGTTCCATTGAATCTTCCCCCTTCTTCCCCTTCCACATTTTCGTCATCATACCCAAGTACCTGCAAACATCATCAGTAAATCATTTCATATAACCACAACATCCTATATAATATCGAAATCGTTTAACCCACTTACCTTGGGTTTTTTAGGAGGCCTTTCTTCCTTGAGGTTGTTTACAATCTTCCTTACTTCCTTCTTGTTGCCCCAAGCATGTATGCGACCGCGACCATCAGGGGCAGCAACTCTTATGCTCGTGATTCCACTCCAAAAATCAAATAAACTCACTTACATTTATTATTAATCAAAACATTATAATAAAACTCAATAAACTCAATCACATGAAACAACTACTACGTTCGAACAAAATATACTTTTAAACATAAATTACCTCTAATATCGTGATATATCCGGTCATGTATGCCAACCTACCACGAACTTTCCACTTGGCTACTTCATCAAGTAACCTCTCATATGCATATTTGCACCAATTGAGTTTTTCGTTCAACCCCGCTGGGCACAACAACCGCAAATATTCTGAGGAATGCATCAAGTTTGCATTTGGACTTATAAATACACCGACAATGAAAAGAAGAACATGAGCTCTCAACTCGTCTCTATCAAAAGCACCGCTAATTATCTCCTTCTCAAGTTCCTTCACTGTGGTATCCCTTCTTATTCGGTGCTTCGATGCCATTTCTTTTGCATCAACATTTCTCGTGCCCATTTCAACATCCACTCCTCCATTCCTCAAACCCAATACAGCATCCACATCTTCAACCAACACTGGAATTTTATGTCCATCAAATTCCATCATCGAGCTGTGGACATCAAAAATCTCTACTAAAGTGCGACATAGATCGCGATGAATTGCTATCGGTTTCATTTCTATTAACGGACCAAACCCTAACTCGTTAACAATACCTTCAACTTCCTCATCTCTTCAAACACATCTGACAGCTTAATGAGGCTACATCTTGAAGGTATCTTCTACAACATTTCATACTGTAATCACTAATTTTGTCTGGGTTAATATCTTTTTATTTCATTTTATAATAATGGGCTTTATTACTCTTTTATATATAAATGTTGAATAATTATACTATCACTACTATTTTATTATCATATATTGTTATTACTATCTACTATTATTACTCTGTTATATTATTATTATTACTATTATATTTATTATTGTTATTATAACTATTACTAGTATTATTATATACTAGATATTATTATCATTATTAGTATTAGTTATCATATTATTATTACCTATTATTAATATTGTTATCATTATTATTATTTACTGTTATTACTTATTATTATTATGTTATTAATTATCTATTACCCTTATCATTATTGCTATATTACTGTATTATCACATACCATATATTATTATTAATATCTTTATCTATCATATTATTATTTATTATTACCATTATTATTATCTACTATATACTATTACTAGTATTATATTAACACTACTATTATATATTATGCTTATTATTATTATTATTATTATTATGAAAAACAAAAAAATACTAATATAAATAAAGCTCAATATGTATTAATAAATAAATAAAGCCCAGTAGTTTATTTAAAGTCCATTTACAATTTAAGCCCAAAAATATTATATACAAATTACAAGGCCCATAGGCCCAAATAATTAAAACCCTAAATCTGATAGAAACCCTAATTCACTTTGTCTATACAGCCGCCGCAGCCACGACCGTCAGATCTGATCAGATCTGACGGCCTAGATGAAGCCATGGAGAGGAAGCCCTAGATGAGCACTGATGGGTTATGCGTCGCTCGGATCACAACCGTAAGATCAGGAAGGCTTCAACGGCCCAGATCTACTCTCCCGTGGTAACTAGGGGTGGGAGAAAATACCCGACCCGATTGACCCGACCCGAAAACCCGACTACCCGAAACAAAAATACTGGGTAATTCCCGAAAAAAAATTACCCGACCCGGCAAATTTCCCGGGACACGGGCCGAAAGTTTTTCCTTACCGGGTACCCGACCCGACCCGATAAAATTTAATATATATATTTTGAATTTAAAATTATATTTTTATTTTATGTTTCTTAATATTTTCACTCTAAAATTAAGTTTAAATTCCTACATTTTTTCTATGTTTGTATTATATTCTTTTAAGTTTTAAGTTTAATTTTTTAAAAAAATATTTTTGTGTTTAACATGTGATTTTTTTTAATTTTAAAATTAAAAAAAAATAAGAACCGGGTACCCGAATTTTACGGGTACCCGGATATAATGGGCCGGGACACGGGCCGTTTAATGAGGTACCCGGATGAACCGGGTACCCGAATCCCGGGTACCCGACAATTCCCACCCCTAGTGGTAACCCTAGCACCCATCTGATGAGGCTGCGCTGCGGAATCAGAACCGTTAGATCAAGACACGATCTAACGGCTCCGAGGCAAGGAGAACTCCACGCGCGACTGTTTGGTTCCCCCACAAGCGCTACACGACCGTCCAGATCTTCCACTGACGGTCAGGATCACTCCACGATGCCGATCCGTCGTCTGCCTCTGCTGGTCCCCTCCTCACGGCCAGCGGCGCATGCAAACAAAAACCAAATGTCAGAAACGCAAAATGCAACAAAAAAACAGAAACGGTAGAGGCAAAAACAAACGTTTCTGGTGATGAATACAAACAAATGATACCAGATCAGCCAATAGCAATATAGAGGACATTTTCTATTTTTCTGAAAATTTTGTAATTTTCGGCTATAAAAGCCCGAAACCAAATGTAAATCCCAGCAAGCAATTTTTGGGAATTTCAGAGATCAATACAAAATGCAATCAGTTTTCAGAGGTATCATCTTCATAGTCGCATTTTGAAACATTTTTAAAAAGAAATTAGGGTTTTGTTTATTTACCTTCGCTATTGTCGTTTCCCCTCCCAATTGTTTATGTTCGCCCGCCGGTGATAATCCCCTGGTCTTCTGGATCACACGGGTGAACCGACGGTGATCGGAGGTGTGAACGAATCAAAGGTTTTCAAAATTTTGGGGCTCGTATCTGTTTGGGGGGGGGGGGTTAAAAAAGAAGGGTCGTTTTCGGATTTGTGGTTAAATCGGGGCTTAGGTTAGGTTGGGTTTCTGTTTTTCGGGTGTAGAGGGCTCGCCAGCCGTCGATTAACGACGGCCGACGTTTCAGGTACCGTCGTCGAGAGAAAAAAAAAAGGGTGTCTGAGAAGTTCTTTAGGTTTGGGAAAAGGGGCTGATTTGTTTTTAGGAGTAGTTTTATAGCGTTTTTATGTTTTAAAAATGGTCTAGCTGCTCTTTGATCCCTCCGTGTCGCACTATTTCAATGAGTAAGGGCTTCCGTGTTTCAAAATAGCGTCTTTGGTCCCCACAGTTTTAAAATGCTTCGCGATCTCGTCCCGAGTCCAGTCTTTAGTGGTATAATCGTACGTCTCGTCCCCGGATTTTCGTTCCCGTTTCAATTTAGTCACCATTTGCAGTTGTAACTTCTTTTAATTGTCTCTTCGATTTAGCCCCTGGTTTTTTTGCATTTTATTTATTTATCCACTGTTTTCTGCTTTTCTTTCAATTTTGCCACTATCTTTTGCATGCTTGTTTCGTATGATGTTTGATTTATTTTCTTACTCTATGCTTTAATATTGTTTTAATTTTTATTCGTATAGGAGAATGTATGCTATGCCATGTGTTTGTTTTGTCTTTATGAATCGAATATATACATGCTCGTCCATTTATTATAAATTTGGTGGGTCCCATATGGTTCGTGTATTGTTTAATTACCTTTGTGTCGAATATATGTTTTTTGGGGTCGTTTCTATGGTCTAAAATGATTAGAGTTAATAGGTTTTCATGTTTGCCTCGAGTAATTATGTGAAACGAATATCTATGTGTTGCCATGCTTATTAACCCATTATTAAGGTAATTTGTCTCCTTAATTAAATTAATTAGAAGATAATTAAAAAATGTCAAATTTGGGCTTCATGGTGTTTAAATGTGGGTACCTTTAAAGTGGGCTTTTGGGCCTTAGGAGATAGTTTGGTCCAGCATATTTTGGGCCTAATCTTTTATCAATGTGGGCTCTTTCTTTGTATGTTTACTTGAAGCATTTTTATGACATGCACATACTTGTCATCCATAAGGCCCGATAATTATGCATGATAATCGGACCTAAAAGTCAACCCCGAGAGGGGTATTAATTAACCTCGGTATCTGAAAACGACAGTCCTAGCTTAATGGATGTCTATCGAATACTTAGGTTAATTTTCACCGCCTCTAGGTAAGCGAAAGCATAAAAATGAAAATAACACGCATCATCCCTTATTTGCTCACATCATGCATAAAGGTGACGTACGGGATCCGAACCCTAAACTAACACGGCAGTCAACCTTATTTGATGTCGGTTTAGTCTATGGTCCGGTGTACCGTCATCCTTCTTAATTAAGTGTTTAATTAATTCCAATGCCACTATTCGATAAAGCTCGTGCTATTTAAGTCACATTTTCATTTAAGAACATTTTTATTAAATTCACTTCGGTTTTTAAATGATTTCTATCGATTAAAGGCAACAAGTTATTTGGTACCGATTTCCGGGCGTGATGGGGGTGCTAACCTTTCCCCACACGTAACCAACTCCCGAACCCGTTTTTAAACGAATCTCTAGTTTTGCGGTGTCCGGCCTACCTTAGTGGCCGGTGGCGACTCCAAATTTTCATCCTTTTTATAAATCCGAATTACCCCCTTTTAAATAAAATCATTTTCAAGAAGAGATAGTGGTAAGGCCTCACGTCAGCGTTTTCTAAAAAAAACCTTATCACACATACAAACATTAATTACTTAATTGTTACGCGAATATACATTATGTTAGGACATTTTCATCTCTTTCTCCAAAACTAATTTTAAAAATTCACTTACCTTTTTGTCTTTTGGAGAAACTACAATTTTCTTCACGTTGCCTCTAGCTTTCCATTCAGCCTGAGCCTGCTTCTGCTCCTCGTACATTTGTACACAAGGCTTCTTCTCATCTTCACTCATCTGCTTCCACCTCAAACCCAATGCTTTTCTTTCCTTTATCACTCCCACAATTAGTCAAATACAAATATCATGTACACTTAACAAACTATTACACAACACACTTACATTGTTGTTCATTTTCTTCTTCCCCCTTTCAAACGTTTACATTCGCTTTTACTGTAAAACAAAATTTCATTGTTAGCTTATGCAACTCATATTTAATAAATTAAACAATTTTATACACATTCAAGTTCAACTTACTAGAAATGGAAATATGGTGTACATTTCTTAGGTGCCTTAGGCTCCCCTTTATCGAACTTCTTCTCATGCTCCATTGTCTGCAACGTGTACCTAAAATAATCAAAGAGGGAACGTTGAAAAAGGCAAAAATGGTGGCACTTCTACAAAATTTGAACTTCACGAATAGGATTTTGCATATGAATTTCAAGGACTTATTCTATTTCACCTCTTTACATTGACATATGAAACCTACATTTCAGTTTTAGCAAAGTATAAATAGTTGACAACTACTTATAAGAATATGTCTAACAAATCAAAACTTTGATGCAAATACTACCTATGGTTAAATTTTCCATTCAAATGTAATGAGATTTGGAGTTTTCTGTTTCGTTCTCAAGTTCGACAAATAGTATCAACCAAGAAATATTGCTTTCAACCATGTTTAATGAAAACTCATTTCCCAAATTTACATACTAGTTCAAATCACCTATTTGATCTTAAGAAACAATCACATCCTTCCAACACATTCAATACTAGAGCTGTAGAGCATATGCAAACCACTTTTTTAACCAAAAATCATAACCATCTCAACCAACAATCATAACCATTACATGAATTTCAACACAATCCTTCTTACAATCCAATCACCTTGACAATATTTCTTTCACATTTTCGTACCATATCAACTACAATTAAAAATGGGGAAATTGAAGGAACTAGCACTAACTAACCTAAACATTCCTTCTTCCAATCCTATCTACTCTACATTTCTAACATTTATCACGCCCAATTGAAACATCATTGAATCATTTAACCTTATTTCTTTTATTATTCAAGAAGAAAGTCAACGAATTATTCAAGGCTCTAATCTAGTTAATAAAGGTGTTCAACACTTCTTTTAACTATTGTTATCTTTGTTCCTACTTTTTATTTCAATTTAATTGTTATAACTTATTTATTGCAGCAAAACTCTAAACTGCCAATAACCCTAAACCCTAATAAATTCTTCTTCCAATCCAATCTCATCTACAATTATTATTATAAAGTAAAAAGATATTTTTATGGAAGAACATTCAAACGGTTTATACAAAATCCTTCATCATTTGCAATGCGGTGTCCCCGTGATTTCGCTCAAATCATAAAAAACGAAAAAAGGAAGCAAGAAGCAAGACCTAACCTCCAAATCCGTGTTCAAACCCAATCTCCTCCACGAATTTCCTTCAGATTTTCTTCCTTGGTTGATGGATATAATGCCTTCGTCCTCTTGGTTTCGATGCCCTAAGTTTTAAATTTCCTTTTCCCGCTCCCTTTCAATATATGTCAAATATATCATCATAAAAGGGTTACCGGTTCACCGGATAACCATATATCCTTTGTTTTGTTTTTTTTAATCCAACGGCCACATTAAAATCGGCTTCATCCAATGACCCTAATTTAATGGTTTGTATTTAGTCGGCTTTTAAGCCGTTTGTTTTTAGAATTGTCCTTTTTTTCCTTGTAGGTGTCGAAACTTTTTTTTTATCTTGTGCTCAAACTATTAATTTTTAGTTCCTGTTTGACAATTAGCGAATAACTGATAGCAGATTACATTAGTTGATAGTTGATTGCATTAGTTGATTTGACTAGCAGACTATATTAGTTGACTGTATAAAAATGCTTGGTAAAATTAACTGATAGTTAATGGATGTTTGATTATTTAAACAAGCAAAATGACACATAACGACATGATTATATTCGATATTTACTTGAATAGTTTATTAGTTATCAATATTTTATATCTATTAATATTAATTAGATTATAAAAAAAATTAACATAACATTATTAAGCATATTTGAAGGATCTATATATTAATTTATTATTTATATAATTATTTTTAATACAATTTAAATATATATATATATATATGTGTGTGTGTGTGTAAGAATAAAAAGAAAAAAAATCAAAAAGTACTAGTTTACAAATGTCACAATATAAATTCATGAGGTTAAAGAATTAAAATATAAATGGTTAAATTTGGGTTATTTGGAGATTTTTTATAATTGTTAAGGGTAAAAGGGTTTTATAACTCTTATGTCAAAATCTTTAATTTCAAAAAGGCTCTTATTAACAACGTTTTTAAAATTAGGAGTTTCGCCCAAATCTGCTATTTCATTCCGCTTTTTATCAAACATCCAAATTAGTGAATTTAATCTGTTAAACCTCTAATTTTGGCTCAAACCTTTCTTTAACAAATAAGGCCAAAATATGTACTTTTGTTCACTTTAAAAAGGTAAAAAGATAATTTAAACACTTAAAAAGAGTAAAGAAAAATGAGACACTTAAAAAATAGTTTAGACACTTATTTTTTATATTAAACTTTGTATTTTTCTTTAATTGGGTAAAATAAAAAATCACTCAATTTTAATTATAAATAGGTTATTTTTGGGTAAACTATACTATTGGTCACTTGTGTTTCATAAGAGTTCAATTTTATAAAAAAAAAACTGTAAAAAAAATATTTTAATCACTTACGTTATCGATTTATAAAGTTTTGGTCACTAAAAAATTAAAATTTATTAATTTGATGATGTGACACGTTATTAAAAGGAAATAATTTTTAATTTAACCTCTAAATTTTAGGTGAAATATCAATTAGACCCCTGAATAAATAAAAATTACTAAAAATCCATTTCCCATTTCTTGACATCTCTTCTTTCTTGCTAACTTACCCACCAACTTTATTCCAAAACATCCCTAGAAGACGGTGAATTTCCACTAGTTATGAATTAATTGAATTACGTTCGGACGCCAATCATTTTATATTTTTCTTATCATGTTCCATATCTCTGTTATACTCGTCGGATTCTTACGTATTTGTTCGGAGATAGAGGATGAAGGGGCGTGTGGTAGCTTGTTAGTGACGGAGTGTTCCCGTGCTGTTACCAATGATTCGGCGGACCTTCCCTTAGCATCGTCGTCATCGTCGAAGAGGAAGATAAAAACGAGCCGTGGATGCAGTTATCACTGATGATGCAATGGCCGAAGATGAAGTTTCCAACGTCAAATTAACAAAGTAAAGGAATGTATAATGTTTGGTTGATAAAAAGGATATTTCAAGCTTAAACACACCCAAACAGGCAAAAGATGAATTTAGGGTGAAATATGGTAAATTATACTCCAAAAAATGTTGCTTTAACAATGAAAACATGAAGAGAGCTTGGTCAAATATATTTATGAAGAGAAATTATCTATTACTTCATTTGCTGGCCAATTTACAAAAGAATTCTGCCTCCCCCATTCCCCTGCTTTGCCTACAGAGGTGTGTCCGATGTCACGACCGGATCGTAGACAATCTTTCTACAAATGTATTATAATTCCGGTCTCGATCCAACATGCTTATTCGGACATACTTAGGGCTAAACCCAAAGTGCTTGCCACTCCGAGTCAATATCTTCTTCCCTCGAAGGAAGCTTTCGCAGTCTTCGATCTCTCCTTCACACTTTACCCATGCAAAAGCTGAAAAGAACAAAATTCACCTAAGTCTAGTCCGTGAATTCGATGTACATAACTATATTTTCGACATTCTCTTACCAGGTTGAGGCTCGAAGACCACGTTGAGAAACTTGCAGAGCTGGGGAGGAAAATCAGGCACACTAAATAGGCCACTCTCATGCACAGCCTCTCTCAATTGCTTCCACCTCTTGGCCATAACATGGTAACTGAACTCGAAGAAAGAGTCGCCTGCATTCGGTCTTTCACTGTTGTCGGATATAACTTTCAAAACCTTGGCCGCTCTCAGCTGTGAATCCTTCGACACACCGATCGTGTTGATCTCTATGTACTTTGTCATTTTTCTTGCAACATCTTCATCTTTGACAAGAGCCCACCTGGAACATGTACAAGGTACAAAGTTAGAAAATACATCCTTTGATACATTTGAGGAATTTCGAAAAACTATTATGCTAGAAGTTACCCAATGCGCATCCCGGCATGACCGGTGCTCTTGGAGACGGTGAATAGCATCAAATCATAGTTCGCTGCGGAGGATATGGGAGTGTATTGTGGCCAATAATAGGCAAGATCATGAATTAGTATCCCCTCACTACCGTCAACAACGGAGCGCCTCGCGAATCCATCGGGATTGTTTGGGGAGGTAACGAGTTCAATATAAGGCCCATTTTTACTAAAACTTCGGGCATCACCTCCCCACTTATAAAGCCCGGACTTAACGCAATCGGTAATCAAAGGATAGGACTGCAGGTAATCAACACAACTTATGTCAACTTAACATATCTTAACACATTGCATATGCATCAAGTGATTCAACCAAGCTAACAACATAGGTGACATACAGAATAATAAGGGGCTGCTGAAACCACACTGATGGGCTCTGCATCAGTGTCGGGGGACAACGCATAGAGGGCAGCCTGATAGAGTTGTGTCGATCCGGTTCCAACGACGATGTGCCGGTTCTCTGTCACCGCATTACCAACCACATTATGTAATCGGACGATTTGGTTCGCAAACTCGGGCTCTAAGAACCAGCAAAGTCTGGTGGCATCGGAAAAGTAGCTCACGAACTGCCATCCAGGAATAACAACGGTAGTCTCCTCCCCCATCTTTTGCCAGTAGCTTTCGTACATTGTCGGATCGCCACTGCATTTAGAAACAATATTATATTACAAAAGCAATGTCTGGAAAAAGTTACCAGACGTCATTAAAGCAATGCCAAAAAACCTGTTGATTCACATGAATGAATGATACAGTAAACATACAAAACACAGCACATGCAGGGTAAAAACAGCTAAAAAGTAATATAAAAAAAACGATGGTAAAAAGTGGAAAAAAGAATCTGACATGAGCTGCGAATTGGGAATCTAGAAATGGAATAGGAGCATGGGAATGGCAGGCACTGGTGGGTCCCTTTCATCAGCAGATCAATGATTACATGGGTATGCACAGGTCACATCAGATGGACACTTGATAAAATCATAGTGCTACGTGGTAAAGGTGAAGACCAAGAGATGGCTTCATTATTGGACCACCAAAACGACACAAGCAAAGGTGTTGGATTTCAGACAACCCCACTTCCGCATTTCAGTCCACCACCACCAGCAAAGGCAAGGGGATCTGATTTACAGACACAGCACAGGCCGCCCATGGTGCTTGTAAAAAGTTTAGATCTTTTAAGTCAAAAGCTCAAAGACAAAGCTTCTTGCTTAAGGACAGAAAGTGGGTTACATGCAATGCCACCAAAGGGGTCACTTTGGGGCGGTTCATGGCCCCCACAAAAGAACACTGACCGTGGAGAGAGGGATTCACCCACTAGCTGCAATTTAAAAAGCAGAAAACCCAATATTTTTCTGCATTGATTTGTGGGATTTGAGAGGTCCACTTTCACCACCACACAAGAAAGCAGAATGATGACCAAGTGGTGAAAATGTCAAATTGTGTTGAGTAGGGTTGCAATTTGGGAACAAAGGGAAGACAAAAAAGGGTCTTCAATTACCTGAAAAGGTAGGCTCATGCACCATGGAAAATCTCAAAAAATTAACTCAACATAAAGACTTGCTATTGTCAACTGATCAGCACTATAAAAACAAGAATGTTGTTTTATACATTAATCTATTAAAAATAATAGTTAACAACAATAATGATTATTGGTTTGCAAAAGGCCAAAAAAACCCCCAAGAGAAGGAAATATTGTGACCATTTGTAGGAAATCATACTGACAGAATCATTGATTCATTGACCCCAGAAATCTTACTTCCATATTCTCATGAAATGACATTTTTTTATAATTAAACTAAGCCAAAGGGTCACTAAACTTGTTATTACAAGGAAAGAAGAAACTTACTGATCAAGGTTGATAACCCTATCTTGGTCAGTTTGAGCCATGGAAAGAGAGGAAGAAGAAGATGAAACAGGGGAGAACAGAGCATCTTTCTGTGACTGTGATCGATTATGCTTGGTGAAAAAGAAGCCATTAAAGCTCCCATTTTGAGCATCATGCAGAATCAGGACTCTGAAGATTAAACTCACATTCAGAGCAAGTGACAAAACCAGTAAGTTCTTCACTGTGAAAACACTCGACAAGTTCGCCATCTCTCTCACACAAGGAAACAGAGGATAAAGAAGATAAACAAGCAGAGACTAAATGAAAAAGAAAGGAAAGAAAAGTTTTCGAGAAATCAAGAAAGGGTATTTACTATTTACTGTTTTCTTGAACAAACCAAAACGTGCACGATTGGTGAGAAAAGAAAAGGAAAAGGAAAAGGAAAAGGAAAAAGAAGAAGCTAAGTAAAGCATTAAGCTGCAGGGTGTATGTAGGAGTAACACCCTGGCGAATACTTGAGAGTGGAGATTTTCTCGGGAATCAAGAAATCCCACCATGCCATTTTTTAAGACAAGAAATCTCAGATCTCGAGAAGAATCGGAGGCAAGAAGCGTAGATTCGCTGTTCTATATTTAGGTGAGTAATGGGGGCTATATAGAGTACGAGGAAAAAGGAAGCGGGAAAGATGCTTTCATTTCATTTGTTTTTTAATCTTTTTTTCTAATGCTGTCTGTCTGTCTAATTCGTTTTTGAGTTGTAAAATTATGGAGTTTTGAGGCAATTTTGGGTGAAAAACCCTTTTTTAATTATTATCTTGAAAAATAGCTCCCAAACACTTTTATTTGGCAAAATGACCCCCTTTCTTGCCAGGTAGGCCGACCTCGCGTTTTGTAGAACGCGAGGTAGGACCTCGCGTTCTGCAGAACGCGATTTTAGTCGACGTGGCGTTGCAGCTCGTGGTAACGGTTTCACAGTAACTCGCGTTCTGCAGAACGCGAGGTCCCCGAGAAATTGGAAGGCGGCTGGAATATATCGCACGGACCTCGCGTTCTATAGAACGCGAGGTCTGTGCACTTCCAGCCTGAACCACAAGCAAAAACATGCCTAAGTAGGCCTGTTCGAACCCAATTTCGAGCGTGTAAATGGTATATTTTTAGCGATCATCGAGTTTGGGGTCGTAGTACTGAAAATTGTCTATCGTATGATACCAACATTGTTAATTTCCGTCCATTCTACAATTGTTTAAAATGGCTTCGAAAACCCTATGCTAGCATACTTTTTTTTATTGAAGTTGTATTTCAACTAATGTCGATAGGCATGTTCGAGCAGAATTTCATACGTATAAATTTTAAATTTTCAGGTAACATCGAGTTTGGGGTTGTAGTATTGGAAATTCTGTATCGTATGATACTGACACGGTCAATTTTCTTCCATTGTACGCTGATTTAAAGTTGTTCGAAAACACTATCATAACATATTTTTTTGAATGATTGAAAATATAAGATGACGGGTTGTATAAATCGAAGTGGACTGACTTTATTGATTAGATTGTCATGTGCGAACTCACATATACAAATGAAAAATAATTAATTAATAAGAGGGGCTGAGCGATTAGGACACTTAGGAGCTGTGTGCCCAAGATTTCGACATATAGAACAATGCTTCTTTTGTCCGGTTTTCTCTCGATGTTCGACCAAATCCTCGGCACAATATATTCTTGTAGAAGGTGGACGTCCTTTGGCTCGTAGTAGTGCTGGATCTGGGCGTATGATCGGTTCAGTGTCCACAGCATTTGGATCAACCTCATTTCCGATTGGAGGAAATTCTTTTTCGTAAACTTTAAGCACCGTTTTGAGTAAGTATACCGGATCAACCATATGCATGTATTCTATTCGTTGGTTAGTGCAAGCAGCAATGGCGTGTGCGCACGGGTATTTGAAAGTTTGGAATATTCCGCACTCGCAGGTTTTTTCCCTCAGATCTACAACGTAAGCGTTGTGCTGAATGCCTTCTATCCGCCTCGAAAATTCCGCAACACGAAACAAGTGTCCTTCTCGCGAGAAGAGAGTTGCTTGCACCTGTCTTGATTGGGTCAACTGAATATGCAGTCTTGAGCGGAAATCTGGATGGACTTTGTGTCCACCTGCCATGTACTCAGCTTCTTGCTTGCCCAAGGTTGCAAAAAGGGTAGCTAAACGATAATAGGTGGCTTTGACAATGGAAGTGATAGGCAACTGCCGAACTCCCTTCAGTGATGAGTTCACTGCCTCAGCCAAGTTCGTTGTCATGTGACCATAACGTTTGCCCTCGTCATACGATCGAAGCCATTTTTCCTTTGGGATTTTTTCAAGGTATTCTGCGCCTTTTTTGTTTCTCGCTCTCAATTCCTCGAGCAGCTCAGTCACCTCTTGTTTGTAGTGCGAGTTGCCTACGGAATGACAGTTGAATAGTTATGGGAGTAAGAAATAATAAAAGGGAGTAAGAAATAATATAGTAAATGAAAATGCCATAAGGACGTACCCATATCGAGCACCATTTGACGTTCATCACGGTTCTTGTATTGCAGCAGGTAGTTTGCGGCTATGTGCCGCAAGCAGAAACGATGGTGAATGTATGGAGGCTTCCAATAGTCACCCAAATTTTGTATCGCCCACATCAGCGCTGTGCCTCTGTCAGAAATAACACACACCCCTTCATTCCTTCTTCTTCGTATTACAGGATCAAGGACATATTTTCGTAGGTTCGTAAGGAAGAACGTCCAAGACTCCATATCCTCTTTCGGGACGATTGCGAATGCAACAGGAACGCATTTGCGATTGCCGTCCTGTGCTATAGCTAGAAGTAGGATCTGTGTATATTTTCCATACAACCATGTGCCGTCGATTTGGACCATCGGTTTGCAGTGCTTGAATGCGTTGATGCACTGGGGGAAAGTCCAAAATAACCGGTGGAATTGACAAACACCTCGGACGACACGATCATTTTCGTATGCCAGAACCGTATCAAGTTTGACAACCATTCTGGGGATGTGTTTCTGCAGGAGATTAAGCCACGGGCGCAACTCTATGTAAGATTCCTCCCATCGGCCATACAATTCCTCTTTGGCCTTTTTCTTTGCATACCATGCTTTCGAATAACCTGGACGGAAGCCGGTGACAGCTAGAGCTGCAGCCTGACATGTGGGGACCGACACAGTGGGATTTGTTTTCACCAGTGTGGAAAAGATGTCCCGAGGTACTTTGCATCCAGGTTCTTGTGATCCTGGTTGAGGCTAGCAACGGTGCATGTATGAGGCCCCTCAAGTTTTGTTATTTTCCAATGGTTGCCTGCCCTCTTCAAGTCTGATATACGAATTTTCCATTTACAGCCTTGATTTTTTTGGACGCACTGAGCCTTGTAGTATTTGGCTTGGGTTTTCTTCACCGTCGTCTCAACATTATGACGAAGGTTGTACTGCTTAACTGCCGCCACCGCAATTTCCTTGTTCGCGAACGCCATACCAATTCTTAGTTCACCATCAGAACGGTGGACTCGGCCATCTATTGTGTCGTCATGGGGAAAATCAGTGACGTCCATTGCATCCATATCAACCGTTGTGAAGTGGGATGGTGGCTGGAACATAGAAATTGGTCTTGCGTCTACAGGAAAGTTGGTGGCAGTCGGTTCTTCGTCCAAATCTGGTGGTGGAACGACATTGTCTTCTGGGTCTTCTGGTAACTCTGTCAAGTCTTCTGGTTCGGGATAGAATGGCCCCAGCTCGTCTCCGTCTGGCCCGGGTTCTCTAATCGGTTCTTCGTCAGAAGCATCCTCCGGGAGCTGGAATAGTAGAGCTTCTGGAATCACTACCCTTTGAGGCGAGGATTGGGGTCGAGGAGCGGGAGACCTCTCACGAGATCGCTCAGGAACCTCATTTCCAAGACCAAAATCAAGATCACCATAAGAAGAATGTATTCCCATTGATGATTGAACGTACTCCGTGCTAGGGACATACGTTGAGTGTCGTCCATATGATGAATCATGGTCGTGCATAGCGTAAGATGACGATGCTCCCTCACCCCCAAAAGAAGAATGTCTCCCCATAGATGGTTGACCGTAGTCGGTGCCAGAGACATACATTGAGTGCCGGCCATATGATGCTTCATGGTCGTGCGTAACGTAAGGAGCCGACGTTCCTTCCCCCCCAAAACTATAAGGATTGTATGGATTGTATGGATCATATGGACTGTACGATGCATTTGTTGGTGCATCGAATTCATCGTTTGGGGGTTGGTTGAGGTCGAACCCGATACTAGCTACGCAGGACTGCCTTGGAGGAGCAGATGACGATGCACCAACTTCGTTGTCTCGACAGAGTAGGCCAAAATCACGTCGTAGACCTGCGGTCGGGCTATCAACGTTGGCATTCGGATCGAAGTCGAAATTCGCCCGGCCCCAGCTTGGTATTTCGACAACTGGATGAGACTCGGAGAACGATACATACAGCTCGAGGGCCCCCCCGATTGAATACTCGAAGTGGGCTTCCATCATCATTTGCACATCAGCATTTGCCGCAATTTGGCATACAGTGTACCGTAAAGGGTCTATAGATATTGGCACCCGATACTTCACGTCGGACAAACGATGATTATTGAAATGAGGAACTTTTGCCTCCAGTTTGTTGACCAACTTCTTGAACGATAATATCCTCGGAAGCTTTATCGTTACCGGATCTTGGCAGTAAAAAAGAACGCCGAGTTCGGTACCCTCGAATATCTGCCCATCGTAGTAAACTTTCGTAGTAACGCCTCGTCCGGCCATTTGAATATTTTGAAAGACTTTTGAAATTTTGATACTTAGAAAATTCTAGGAATTGATTGCCAATTGAAACTTATATTTTCGTTTTATGGTTAGGGTTCATATATAGGCAAAATTATTGGCCCTTGCAATCCAGGAGAATCTGGTTGTGTAAGGCAATTAATGGTTCAGAGACGTTACTTTGCTTGTCCATTACCTAAAACCGATAAGCAGGTAAGGGATAGATTTGATGGGAGGCAGGAATGGCGTGTGTGTGCCTGGGAGGCAGTCCCCTTACTTTCGACAAGTAAGGGATAGATTTGATGGGAGAACCAGTACCTCGCGTTCTATAGAACGCGATATACGTACCTCGCGTTCTATAGAACGCGATGTTCTAGTGATATCGCGTGCTATAGAACGCGATGTCACTTTAAACGCTTTTTTTTAAACACTCCGTTAGAAGTTATAATAACCGTACTATTCACTATTTGTTTGTTTGTGTAATTGAGAACATGTTCGAGAATTTGAGACAATTGTAGTATTGTAATTGAATACTACTACTGGTGCCTATAATGTAAATGAGTACTAGTAATTTCACATAACTTGAAGTCCGTTTAACATTCGTAAATGATGAAATAAGACATCATATAACATAATTGGAAGATCATTTCATAAGTTAATGGTTAATCTGAATCATCGTAGTCAGTGGACACGTCTGAACTTAGGTTTAGTTCTTCGATCATCTGTTGTTTTCTTTGTCTACGCCTGTACATAAAAAGTTGCAGATCCTCCACAGTCGCATCAACATCTGGTGAAGACGGTGCGTGTTCAGTGTTCGGAGCAGGTTCTACGGGTGCAGACATACTACCTTCGCCGGCGTTGACAAACTTAACATTGAAATCGACGTCTCTAGCTCCGACGGCATTGAGCCGGTCATACATGTTACGAACGTCTGTTTCGTTCGTAAGCTTCATAACGTAGTGCGTTTCATTAGCTGACGGTGATGGGATTCGACATTCCATGGCCGCAATTTGTTTGTCGGTATTTTTACTAACCTCGATTGTTGTCAACTATATTAAATCTTTTAGTGACATTTTGCCGGTGATTGTTGACTCAAAATAAGTATCGAGAAAATAAAATGTTGCCTTAAATTTTGCCATAAGGTGAGCAAGGATTGGGTGTTTATAGAGAATTTGGAATGAGTAAATGATGGTAGAATTCGTGGGTATTTATAGGAAAGGAAAAACACCACATAAATAAATTTAAGTCGAATTTCATTTAACAAAACTTTCAACATGTATTCTTTAATAAGTAAATTGAGACAACTACATAAATTATAGTATTGTATTCGAAACAATAAATTCATTAGCTCCAGCGGGCAAATTTGATCGGAGGTCCTGACTAAAAGAAGCAGAGAGCGAAATCCAGATGTAAATGTTGACTGCCACGCCACATCTGAAATGAGTAAATGGTAGCAGCTTTGATTCACACTGTAGCCGGGGATCCTCTCGACGACGGCTACAGAAGCTGCCATTGAAGCCACTACTGCAGCATACAAACTCCAAAATATTGCGATATGTCGGTAAATATTAAGGTATGTACCCCCGCGACACACAAATCTTTAAGTGAACTCCAACTATCATAAATGAACAATATTTCGGACATAAAAATTGCAACGTGAAAAAACGCAGCATTACACGAACTCATATTCAACTCACCTAAACTAAACAGAACTGCTTACAAAAATTGCATATATATATATACAAACGTCTCATAGACCTCGCGTTCTGTACAACGCGATGTAATAGTGACCTCGCGTCCTACAGAACGCGAGGTTGCCACGTCAACATATTCACCTCTATAAATAGCAAACTCTTGGAGTGGCAAGGAGCACCGAGATAGATTTTTTTCTGTATCCACGTACGCAGTTTTCGCTTGAAGCTACTAATGGCAACATAGCACATATTTTGGAAGTTTTGTTTTAATTTAACTTCCAAAATATTGCGCTATGTCGTTATTTTTAGTTACTACTGAAAATATAACGCGTATTTAGTATGATTCATTGTTGTTATTATTATTATTGTTCTTATTATTATTGTTATTAAGAATTAAGAATTCTCGCAACAACAAAGTCTACTCGACATAAATGATATAATAGAATTAATTAGAATATATAAATATATAATATAAAATTACTCATTAATTAGAATATATATTAGAATATATAAATATATAATAGAATTAATTAGAATTAATATTATAATATCTAATATATATTAGAATATATAATTATATAATATATATTAGAATATATAATTATATTCTAATATCTAATTAGAATATATAATTATATAAAAATATAATAGAATTAATATTCTAATATCTAATTAGAATATATAATTATATTATATAATATATATTAGAATATATATTAGAATATATAAAAATATAATACAATTAATGAGTTTCCCGCTTTAAAAACCCAAATTTAAAAACCCCACGACCTCGCGTTCTATAGAACGCGATTTCTTTATAACCTCGCGTTCTATAGAACGCGAGGTCGCTTCTGACCGTTCAGTTCACGCGTCTGATCACTGACGCGCCTTTTCAGTGGACCTCGCGTTCTATAGGACGCGAGGTACATGGACCTCGCGTTCTGTAGAACGCGAGGTTCATTAACCTCGCATCCCAAACGACGCGAGGCCTTCTATAAATTAGATGGTTTTTTCTCTAAAATCCTCCACAGAACGCGAGTTCTATACAAATTTTACAAAATATTGTCAGCATTTTTTATAAATCGTTCGATCACATGGAGCCTTTGCTACGCAACCAAGCGCGTCACTGCAGTGAATATTGGCGAAACAATCCAGAGGTATTATTTTTTTCCCTATTACTTTCTAAAAAAATTTATTTAATTAACTTTTTTTATTTGACTAACTATTTATATATTTTTTTTTCAGGGATACGAACGTAACTTACAATGTTACCTTAATCGTATCACCGTCGAACCCGTTCCTGCTGTTATGCGTTTGATTGAGCAGGCTGGTTTTGGGCACATAGCTCGCTATATAGGGGGGGTCAAGGTTAGACCGTCGTTGATCAGCGCGCTGATAGAACGGTGGAGACCCGAGACGCACACGTTTCATCTTCCATTTGGCGAGGCAACAATTACGTTGCAGGATGTTGCCTTCATTCTCGGGTTGCCTATAAATGGCAGCGTTGTTACTGGTATAGCGATGGCGGATTGGCAACACCTAGTTGCTACTCAGTTGGGCGTGATGCCCCCTGATAGAGCGTGGGACGGAAGGAAAATTTCTCTACCGTACTTGGAGGAAGAGTTTGGAATCCCTCCCCCGATGTGGATGACGTTGCACTTCAGGTATTTTTTTATTATATTTAGTATGCTATTATTACATTTATTATTAAATTAAAATTATTTATTTAGGATGAATTATAAATATGTAGGATAAATTTTTAGGATGAATGCAGTAACTATTTAGGATACTTTATTAAATATTTAGGTTGCCTACATTAAATTATTTATTTGCACATTAGGCTGCTTTATGAATTTTTTATGATGAATTCAGACAATATTTAGGATCTTTTTAATAAATATTTCGGATGAATTATAAATATGTAGGATGAACTTACAATTTTTTTTATTTAGGATGAACTTACAATTTTTTTAATTAGGATGCCTTTATTAATTTATATTTTCACAGCGGTGTGCGCGAGCCCACATCTTGCGCATTATTGGCGGGATATTAATGCCCGACAAAACTCGCAACAAAGTGCACGTTATGTGGCTTCATCATCTGACAAATTTAGACGAGTCAGGACGAAAATCTTGGGGGTCTGCTGTCTTGGCGTTTCTTATCAGAGACCTCTGTAGAAACGTTGACGTCTCCAAAGCATCGATGGGAGGATGTTGTTTATTCCTGCAGGCTTGGGTTTGGCTTCGGATCCCTACTTTGGCACCACAGCTTAGGATTCCCAGTCCTCTGTCATTTCCGCTTCTACGGAGGTAATACATAATCTACTATATTTTTTTTTAAATTATTTTATTTAACAATCTTTTTCATTATTTAAAGGTGGAGCACCCCAGTAACCCACGTCGGCCTGCCGGACTCCCAGAAAGCATACAGACATTCATTCGATGCCTTGACGGAGGACAAGGTAATTCAACAATTATTTTGGTTTTTTCCATACTATTTTTTCCAATAATATTTCATATAGAAATTTTACTAACTTTTTCATTCATTTTAGTTCGTGTGGAGGCCCTACGATTCAGAGGAGATTCGCATCATTACTCCAGCAGATATTGTGCAAGAGCGAGACCTCTGGATTTCTGTCGTGCCGCTGCTGAACTACGAAATTTGCGTGTGGCATTCTGCGGATAGGGTACTCCGACAGTTCGGGTACGTACAAAATGTTCCACGCCCTCCGCAAAATATGGACGAGTTCCACAATCTTACGCGTCAGGAGAAGACGGAGATTGACTGGGCCGAGCACCACGCTAACTGGATAGCGCAATGGGCTGAACGATTTTTCAGACGCCCAGAGTTTCTCCAACCAATTATGGTAGGGGGTCCTTTGGTCACTTTCAATTATGAGCAGTGGTATAGGGACAATGGGATGCCACATATCCTTACTCCGGCCGAGCTCGAAGCAGGGCTTCCCCAGCGACCCCAAAACTGCCCACGCGGGAGCGGGCGAGCGAGCCAGACCCAGAGCCAGTCCCAGACCCAGAGGCAGACCCAGAGGCAGACCCAGAGGCAGTCTCCGCAGCGCAGTCCGAGACCACGATATGACACTCCAGGGGCATCATCTTCTGCCCCACCATTGCATAGCGGTCCATCGACTTTCGAGCAGACGATGCCTCCACCCCAGTTCGGCTCCACTGATGCCTATCGCCCCCATACGCCCACGACTGACCTTCTACTTATCGATTATCCACCTCAGTATGAGTTTCAGATGGTGGAGAATACGCCGATAGGTAGTTTGTTTTACTCCCCGCCTAGGCCCAGCACAGATCCGCAGATCGCGCACGATGGTCAGGATGATAGGGACCAGGCACCACCACACGATGGACCGAGGAGGAATCCGGATCGCCAGCGTCATCCACCCGACTGCGGAACTGGTGGACATAGGCATTTTTAGTTTTTTTTTGTTGTTTTCTACTTATGTTTTTAATATTTATGTAAAACACTTTTAAATTTTATAATGTCGTATTCTAATTTTATTTATGAATTATAATTTTGTTTGCATATTATAATTAAACTTTATAATGTTTATTTAATTTTTGTTTTTAATAAATTTAATAGGATTAAAAAACCGAAAATCGACATTAGTTGAAATACAACTTCAATAAAAAAAGTATGCTAGCATAGGGTTTTCGAAGCCATTTTAAACAATTGTAGAATGGACGGAAATTAACAATGTTGGTATCATACGATAGACAATTTTCAGTACTACGACCCCAAACTCGATGATCGCTAAAAATATACCATTTACACGCTCGAAATTGGGTTCAAACAGGCCTACTTAGGCATGTTTTTGCTTGTGGTTCAGGCTGGAAGTGCACAGACCTCGCGTTCTATAGAACGCGAGGTCCGTGCGATATATTCCAGCCGCCTTCCAATTTCTCGGGGACCTCGCGTTCTGCAGAACGCGAGTTACTGTGAAACCGTTACCACGAGCTGCAACGCCACGTCGACTAAAATCGCGTTCTGCAGAACGCGAGGTCGTCCTACCTGGCAAGAAAGGGGGTCATTTTGCCAAATAAAAGTGTTTGGGAGCCATTTTTCAAGATAATAATTAAAAATGGGTTTTTCACCCAAATTTGCCGAGTTTTGATTTAGCATCTAAAAAACAAAGAACTAAAGCTTTGAATTAATTATTATTTATTCTAAGCACGAAAACTCGTATTTTTCATAATAATAAAAATTTGTTATATATTGATAAGGTACTTTATATTTTTTTTTAAAATAATGTGAGTTTAAATTTTAAAAATGATATTGTTGAAATATATAGTTTCGTACTACAAACATATACTATAAGATAAACATGTATTGCTATTATTAAAAAAAAATTGAAGGTTCTGTTTTGCTTAAATTAACCTCTACCGGATGTTTGGCGACTAGGAAGCTATATTTTTATCCATGAAAATACAAGTAGTGGTCTTAGCTTACTTAAAACATAGGTAATTCTAATGGGAATGGCAACGGCACGGATGGTTTTATGCTTCCTCCATTTTTCAGTTGGATTGTCACCTTTTTTTTGTTTGTTTAGATTTCTGATTTATCTAATATTTTAGAGTAAACTACATAAAAATTTATTAATTATAGAGTATGCTTTTGTTGAGTCACCGAAATATGAAAAGTTATAAAATAATACTCGACTTAAAAGAAATAGTAAGTTGGTCTAGTATCATTAAAAATTAGATAAAGTACACAAATAGTCACTAAATTATTTCTAAATATACAAAATGATCACTAAATTTTCAAAATTTACATAATAGTTATTAAACTTTAGTTTTTATTACAAAATGGTCACTAGGCCATTAACTGTCATTAACTGAGAGATGTGACAATTACGAAATTTTGTATAATAATATATTTAATCCTCAATATTTAAACACTCAATCAATTTAAGCATCAATAATGAGGGTTAAATTAGGAATAAATTAATTAAATGTGTCAATATGGAAGATTAAATATTATATTATTCAAATTTTTGTAATTGACACGTCACCCAATTAACGATAGTTAATAGCTCAGTGATCATATTGTAACAAAACTAAAGTTTAATGCCTATTGTGTAACATTTAAAAGTTTAATGATCATTTTGTATTTTTAGAGATAGTTTAGTAGCCATTTGTGTACTTTACCCTTAAAAATTTAATAGTTGATGATGTAGCAGTTAACAAAATTGTCATAATAGCACATTTAGTCTTCTATATTTACACATTCAATCAATTTAATCCTAATTCGAAAAAATAAGGCTCGGTAAAACGTACTGGAGGGCATTAACGGGTGCAGGGATAGTTGGATAAAATGTAGCAAAAAGGTGGCTTGAGGCTTACTAAATTAGATCAAAGTGAAAAAAGACGTATGACAAGGCGTTGGTGCGCAGGATCGAGACTATTGCAGCACACAAAAGAGCATCAAAGGGTGTAGGTTGGACGGACGAGCGATGGGAGTAGGATAAAAGGGTCGTCAGAGTAGGGAGGTGGTGTCGAAGTAAAGAGTTAAATAAAATGGTTAAATTGATAGGATAAGTAAATAAAGAGGGCTAGATCTATTGAACATCTTAGAATTAGGAATAAATTGATTGAATGTATAAACATAAAGGACTAAGGGTGTTATTATGTCAATTTTTTAACTGTCACTTCATCAACTGTTAAATTTTTAACAACACTGGACAAACTTATTACTTTTTTTAAGTCGAGAGAATATTGTATAACTTTTTATAATTGAGGGCTAAAAAAGTATCATATAGTTGAGAGACTATTTATGTGGTTTACCTACAATTTTTAATATCTACTGAAAATATAAAGGGTAAAATATGTATATAGGTTTTTTATTATAGTATTTTTGTTGGGTCTTCTTGTAACACTCTGATCCCAATCCAAAGTACTATATCCGAGTCATCTAAAAATCGACCCATCAAAATTTTCATTTAAAAACATACGTTTAGTCATCATGGCGTTTTTGAAATTTTTTTGAGATGTTCCACTTTTTGAAGAAAGATTCGTTAAAAGGATTTTCTTTTTAATCCGTGTTTTGAAAAATGGTAAAAATTTGGAGTCGCCACCGGCCACTAAGGTAGACCGGACACCACAAAAAAACCAGAAAATCAGATATTCATTTGAAAGGGTTCGGGAGTTGGTTACGTGTGGGGAAGGGTTAGCACACCCATCACACCCGGAAATTGGTACCAAAATAATTGTTACTTTTAATCGATGGAAATTATTTAAAATTTAAAATGAATTTAATTAGGGGTTCTTAATTGAAAATTAAACTTTAATCGTACGAGCTTTATCCAATTGGCGGTTTCAAATTAATTAGGCATTTAATTAAAAAGGATGACGGTACACCTAACCAAAAACTAAACCGACATCATATAAGTCTGAATGTCGTGTTTGTTTAGGGTTCGGATCCCATACGTCACCTTTATGCATAATGCAAGTAGGTAAAGTATGATGACATGATCTTGTTCGTTTTAATTACTTATGAATTTTACCTTTAGACGATGCAAATTGATCTGAATATTCAAGGAGTATCCAATAAGCTAGGATATTTCGACCCGAATACGCGAATTAATAAATATCTCCTTTTTACGATTAGAATTAATTATCATGCAAAATTAGAACATTAAAATTCACATGAATGACAATTAAGGGTGCATGCCAAGTAAATATTCGAGCAATCATAAAAAATTTAAGCTATGCACACATTAAGACCAAGCATGTAATATATATAATAAAACTATATTAAGGACATATAACAATAACAATATGACTACCAACATAAATAAAATCAAAGCAACATATATAAAGTAAATGAATAAAATAGGGACTGGAATTAAATAAATGTAAATACGAGACAAAAATTAAAATGCATGAGGAATAGGGAAACACCACACTGAAAAGGGACTAAAATTGAACTCAAAGCAGATTCTAAGGACCTAAAAGGGAATTAAACCATTCAAAATCTGATCAAAATCAAAACGGTGACGAGATTAAAAACATTCAAAAATCCTAAGGGACCACGGGCGTAGTTTTAAAAAGCGGAAGCCCTCGCGCGCGTAATAATAACGACGCAGAGGGATTAAAAGCTAACTAAACCAAAGTTAAATTATTAAAATGATATAAAAGCGAGTTTAAAAACATTTTGAGACCTTTTTTAAAAAACCTAATCCTAAAACACTCCCTCACATACTCTATGCTCTCTCGTTTTCCGACGCCCTAACGACGATCGTCGCTATTCGACGGCTGACGAACCGAAAACCCTAAAGCCCGAAAAACCACCTTTTCCGAAACCTTTCAAAGCAAAAAAAAAATCATTTTGTTTCGCGAAAACAAAATCGAAAAATCCTCTTTTCGAAAGCCTTTTTTGTTTTAAAAACTGAAATCCCTTCTGGTCACCATCCCCACCGTTTTACCATGCGAGGCTTGTCAACGGCGGGTGAATGCGAACCGGCGCACCAGAAGGCCAAACGCCAAAGGTAAAAAACCTTAACTCTTTTTGTTTATTTTTTCTATGCTTCGAAACTGTAATAAAGAAGAAAATCGTGATACCTCTAAAACTTGAGGTTTTTTGCTTCTATCGCTCTCTGAAATTTCCCCCAGTGATGCTTGGGATTACAAAGTTTGGTTTCGTCTTTTATAGCTCGAAATTATAAATTTTGGGAATTACATGAAATTCTAAAGAAAATCGCTATTGGTTGTTAATTGTTTGTTTGCATCTACCCTCTGAAAATTCGTTGCATTTCTTGAAAATTTTGGTATTTCGTATATGCTCGTCCTTTTCTGATGTTCTGTTTTTTTTTGTTTGTATGTGATGGCGGTTGAGGATGGGGACCAGAGGAGAGCCGAGGGAGTGGCGCGGCTTCGATCCGGCGTGGCTGGACGTCGCGGAGCAATCTCAGCCACTGGTGAGGGATCTGGACGGTAATGCGCGATCTACACGCGCGCGTTGGGAAGCCGCGTGTGCGGCGCGTGCGGAAGTCTGAGAGCCGCTCGATCTGCTCCAGATCCAACAGATGAGATTGAGAGGTGCAAGATCAAGTGTGGAGCAGCTAGGGTTTCTTTCCATGGTTCGATCTGAACCGTTTGATCTCCTCTCCAGATCTGACGGTCCAAGATGGGCTGCGCAAAAACAAAGGGATTAGAGTTTTTAGTTAGGTTGGGCCCAAATCGGGCCATGTAATACATATGTAATTTTTTGGGCTTTTTTAATGTAAATGGACTCTTCAATATATAAAATTGCGCTTATTTTTATTTAATTGGGCAAGCATTATATATATTAGTTAGTTTTTTTATATTTTCAGACTCGTTTCAGAAAACATTAATAATAATAATAATATAATATAATTTTAATAACATTAATAATAATAACTATTATTATTATAATGTTTATTAATAGTAATAATGATAATAATATTTAGGGTTTTTCAAATGGGTAGTAACATAATACTAATGACTATATATGATAATAAATATTATAATACTAATAATATATATTTTGTTTGATTTTTTTAATTTTTTTAATCATATGATATGTAATTAATTAAAAATTGAAGCCCGTTATTACGAAAAAATAAAAACGGGTTAACACCCCGGATAAAATTAGTGATTACAATTAGACAACCGTAAATTCATGAAATTAAATAAACATTATAATTAAGTTTACAAAACATGAGCGCCAAGTTTAAAACATCGTATAACAAAATAACATTTCAATAGAGTTTACAGACTCAATAACTCATAAGTTCCTATGAACACATAAGCCCAAACTAAATGCTAAGCATTGTACTCTGAAGCAAAGCGATGTTAGGAAATCCCTTCTTGATTTGGTTCTTCGACCACGATCCACCTACTAACATGCAAACATAAACAACGGTTCCAAACGCGGGTACATTTCTACTTTACCACAATTCGTGATTATCATAAAATAAGCATGCAAGATAAGTACAGTATACAAAGCATAAATAAGGCTTTACTATCTATGAGTTATCATCTAGCCCACACTAGCTAGAGTTCTTAGATCACATATCTTAAGGTATAATTAAGTCTACAACAAGTCTTACATATTTCTACAAAATTGTGTCATACTCGAGGTCACATAGCCTATCGAGTTACTCGACCTCACTCAGCCCATCGAATTAATACATATCGTACTCTAATCACTCAGCCATCGGGTACATGAACTATCATATATAGCCTCCACACATCATACATAAATATATACATACATCATCCACATAATGGTTAACGAAGTCCTACTTTACCAGTGCTCACACAGCCATCAAGTAACCAGCGTTCACACGGTCATCGGGTTAAATGGACCATATCATGATCACCATAGCCACAAATACGTCCTAGATATACTTGGATCACATTAGCCACGAGTAGTCTTTACCTGAGGTCAATCAGCCTATCAGGTTACTCGACCTCACTCAGTCTATCGAGTTAATTACCTTATCCAGATCACCATAACCACAAATAAGTTTCTAATCGCACTCAGATCACTCAACCGTGGGTAACTCAAATGTACTTGTTCACACAACCTGAAGTACGCATCCCCTTATATAAGTACCGTAGTATTGACTCTATGATCAGAGCCGTCTCTGGGCATGGGCAACAGGGGCGCCCGCCCAGGGCCCCTACCCTGCCCAGGGCCCATTTTTTCAAATATTTATAGTTAATGTTTAATATTTTTTTAATATTTATTATTTAAAATTTAATTTTTAATAATTTTTATTAGAGTTCTATTCTTAAAATTATTTTTTCGATATTTTTTATTAGGGGTATAATTTTTTTTCAAAACTTGTTATTATAGGCTCATTTTTTGAATACTTGTAATTAGGGGCCCATTTTTTTATTATTTATTGTTATTTTAATACTTGTTATTAGGGTACAAATTTTTCAATACTTGTTATTATGAAGCTAATTTTTCAATACTTGTTACTAGGGGCCTATCTTTTCTAATATTTATTATTAAGACCCTACTCTTAAATTTTATTTTTTCCGATACTTGTTATTACGAGTCCATTTTTTTCAATACTTGTTATTTATGGTCTATTTTCCCTAATATTTGTTATTACATGCATACTCTTAAATTTTAATTTTTCAATACTTGTTATTAGGGTTCTATTTCCCCTATATTTGTTATTACAAGAATACTCTTAAAATTCATTTTTTTTTTCAAAATTTGTTAAGATGACCTATTTTTTTATATATCACTTGTTACTAAGAGTCTAATTTCAAATTTTATTTTTTTCCAATACTCGTTATTAGGGGAAAGGGTGATCAAAACTCCACTCGACTCGAAAAAATTGATTTTTTTCGACTTGACTCGAAAAAAATTTCAAATAAAGTTTGAGTTGTAAATTAAAAATTCTAATAACTCAAAATTTTAGTATTTAGTAGATAAATTTTTAAGTTCGAGTCGTAAGTACTCGTAAATTCGCATAACTTGAATTTTTTTACTCAATTTAACTCGATCGAACGCTCACCCTTAATTAGAGGCCTATTTTTAAGTTCGCCCATGGGCCATCAAAATCTCAAAAACGGGTCTGTCTATGATATTCAAATTCCTTTACCGTAATCATAAAATAATACATGCTCCCGAGCATTCAAACACCACGACCAAGAGGTAAGTGGCTCCAAGCCAAGCCATCAAGTAAATGTCACCAAAGTATGATATCAAGCACCTCTAGGATTGCTATCATAATAATTCTCCCATTTACAATTATCATGTTATTACACATTGTGCTCATTTATGAAGGTCAAATTCTGATTTCTCAATTTTACTATTCATTTTATCGCCTTAGAAGCCCAATGAGCTATAACCCTCGAATTATCAACTCTTCAAATTCATTCTCAACTTTTACAGGTGGATTATTCAGTGGGTATTAATATCTCTGAATATAATACTATTTTTTTGTTACTAGTACACTCAACACTTATTGTTAATAACTATAATTGTTTACTCTCATCAAACTGAATCTTTGCCTCCATCCAATTCCAAATGGAATATAGTAAATTTGATTAATGGCCATGAAATATTTCTGCGTTGTTTTCATTTGAGAAGATATTTGGACAAAGGCGTAATAAAGATGAAAGGGAAAAGACACCTACATTCCTAATCTACAAATAGGTTGGACCTCAAGGCCTGGTCAATGGTCCACAAAATCAGCAGTGTGGAAAACGAAGGTCAGGACCAGCAGTGATTGCACTTTTGAGAGCAATGTTAAAAGCATGCCGAACCCTATATTCCACAGCCACAGCCACAGGCTAGACTTTGAGGGCATTCAAGTCTGGTCACTGTCTCTGCCCATCAAAATTAAAACAAAAGGCCTAAGCCTACTTCCCTAAGCCTAGACCTTTTTCTCTTTAAACTCATCCATAAATTAGATATCAATTTCAACTAATTATTCATCTCTCTAGAACAAGTACATTCGACTAATTATTCATTTTTATTCTTTTATATTTCTTTAAGTCACGAATTTTAAAAATACTAAAATTATTCTCTTATTTTTTAGAGTTTTATTCTCTTCTCTTTTAAGTAAGATTATAATAAAAATTAAATTTATTAAAAAATAATTGATCTCTCTAGTATAATAATGATAATAGGTGAAGATTTTTTTTCTATAATTATTGATATTCAACTTATTGGTACCTTTTAATTTGTTTATTTCATTCACAATGTCATGATTCAAATTCTTAATTTTATTTAAAGAATCTAATGTCTCATCCTATTAAACTAATAAGTTGTTGGTAAGATGTTAAATTTTTTTGGCATAAAGTAAAAATTCAGCTACTCCCGTTGGTGTTGGTCGCGTTGCCGACGATGGAATAAAGTGTCCTTCCCACACCGAACGACCCACACACCGTTCATCGTATGTTCTACTGCTATTCATCACGAATTGTTCAAATGAACCATTAGACCATTTCGCCTTCCTCCGACGTTTCGCACGACGTCGGTCGATTTCCGGAGACCAATATGGTGGGCGGTGGCGTGACAATTGGCGGCAAAATCGGCTTAAATCGAGATTTGGGTTTGAGGGAGTTAAGGATTTCAAATTGTGAGGGTTATTTTGTGAAATTTGGAAATTTTGGGGCTATTTAAAAATATATTTTTAACCAATGAGATGATGCCACATGACATCATCCGATTGGTTAAAAATATTTTATAAAATATATATTTTTAAAATTTTTAAAATGCCATGTCAGCAAAGTGCCACGTGGTATCGCTACATCATCTTCTCATGTAGGTCAGCCTTAGGCGTTGACCGTTAATTAACTAACGGTTTTCATCCAACGAGGGCGAAATTTGAACAAAAATGAAACATTAGGTGATTGTTTGCACCAAAAAAAAAAATAGGGGCTAAAGTGACCAAAAGATCAAACGTTAGGGGCTACTTTTGACTTTATGCCAAGTAAAAAACAACCTTCGACGTTTGACCTTTTGGTCACTTTAGTCCATGTTCTTTTTTTTTTTGGGTACAAAGCAACTCTTAATATTTCGTTTTCGTTCAAAATTCACTATCGGTAGATGAAAAACTGTCACTCAACTAACGTCAACACCTTTGATAATGTGTCATGTATGCATGGTAGAATTTGCTGACGTGGCGATGCTACATGTATAAAGAAGTTGACGCGGTATTTTGCTGACGTGGCATCACATTTAAAAAAAATAATTGTCTTTTATATTTATTTTTTGATTGGGTTTTTTTAGTAAAAACTTAAATTATGTTATAGTGGGATTAGGGATTGAACCCAAGTATGGTGGGTGAAAGGCCTGGCGTCTAACCACCAAAACAATCTCTTAATGTGTTAAGCAGACACTAAACATAATATATAACTTGTACTATCTGATAGTATGGCTTCTTTCCCTTCTTCATACTCGTGACTTGCTTCAGCGCTGTTGTTGATCTTGTCTAGTTACAGTTTTGCTTCAAAAAGAATGATTTCCTTTGTTATTCTAGCCAAGCCTAGAGAATGTAGACACAAGAGAGTGCCCTTTTATTTTCTTCTTCACTCTTCAGCTTGAACAAATTTTTTACTCAAATCTAAAAATGATTCGTCTGTTGTTTTTGAAAGGCACTGGAATTATAGAATCAGATTGTAGGTTTATCAGCAAGCCAAAACTGATACCAATCTAGAGACGACTAGCAAAGTCGTGTCGTGACAAGCCTTCTACTTTCATTAGCTCTAGTATTCCAGAAGGGATGGCTTGATCTATACCTAGCTGGTCCACTGCCTGAGAATACAAATCCAAAAAAGTAACTTAAATTTTACACCAATATATAATTATGTATAAAATTTATTAACACGAGTCATCGTTTAATTGGTTAAAATTTATTATAATAATAAATATAAAAATATTTTTTAAAAAAATGTGATGCTACATCAGTATCTCCATACATGTGGCATCGCCACGTCAGCAAATCTTGCCATGCAGACATGCCACATCATTGAAGGGTGCTGACCGACAGAGCCGTTTCTGAGATTTTTGTGGCCCAAGGGCGAACAAAAAATTAGGCCCCTAATAATAAATATTAAAAAATAAATTTTAAAAGTAGGCCCTAATAATAAGTATTAGAAAAAATAGGCCCCTAATAATAAATATTAAAAATAAAATTTAAAAGTAGTCCTCTAATCACAAGTATTAGAAAAAAAATTAAGTTTCTAATAACAAATATTAAAAAAATTAAATTTTAAGAGCATGTTTCTAATAACAAATATTAAAAAAATTAAATTTTAAGAGCATGTTCCTAATAACAAATATTGCGAAAAAATCATTTCCCTATTGGACCCTTAATAACAAATATTAAAAAAATAAATTTTAAGAGAATGTCCCTAATAACAAATATGGGGGAATTGAGCCCCTAATTATAAGTATTAGAACAAATCGAGTCTAATAACAAGTATTGGAAAAAAAATTAAGACTATGTCACTAATAAAAAATATTGAGAAAAAATAGGCCCTTAATGTTTTATTTTCGTTCAAATTTACCTTTGGTGGATGTAAATCTTTAGTCAACTATCAGTCAGTAGTGCCGTCTTAATTTTTTTGAATTAGTCCTTAAATTTTTATATTATGTGTGATTTGTGCCCACCCTGAAATTTTGAGATTTTATATGTGCCTACCTTCAAATATATTTTTGGATCCGTCATTGATTAAGGGCTATTTTTCACTAAAAAAGAAAACAATGATTAAAGTGACCAAAATATTAAACGTGCCATTTTTTTAATATGACGTAAGATTTGAATTCTATCATTTTAGTGGAATTAATTTAAGAGAATTTTTATATAATAAATATTCACCGTATCTAAATTTAATACTATGTAACAATTTAGAAAATGGTCCCTTTCCTCAAGACCTCAACTTGGGGGAATTTGGCGATCAAAATCTTGTTGAAATGTCCATTTTTTGTCCACTTATATAACTTTTAGTGGGCAAAAGTAGGGGTGTGCATTTCGGATATCCGAAATTTTTGGATAGGTATTTTAGTGACATGTATTCGATCTGAAAAGATTAGATATTTGATTTTTAGATATTTGAAATTTCGGATCGGATATTCAGATATCCGAAAATCCAAAATTATGAGTTAATTTAATTGTTTTTTTTGAATTTGGCGGCTTTATCCATGAACATTTTAGGTTTTCAAATATAAAAGTCAACAAACTATTGAGTATAACAAGATTTGTATCCATAAAAAATTCAATTTTTCATATATAACAAGTAAAAGCATCGAATATAACAAGATTCATATCTATAAAAAATGAAATTTTTGGATATCGGATATCCGATCCGAATATAAAATCACTATCCGTATCCGATCTATAATTTTCGGATATCCCATTTGAATTATCCGAAAAATAAAAAACTGTAACCCCCTCGTCCCGGTCTGGCCGGATGACCGGTCCGAGTGGGCCACACGGGGAAAACCGAAGCGAAACCCAAAGGGTTCTCCCTCGGTTAGCAACCCTATAATTTTTTTTCATTTAAAACTTGTCACATTCGAACCCCAAACCACATTCAAACAACCAAATTTTAATCTTGACTAAAGGTATCTTAAATCCTATGTGTCTTTCTCTTTAAAAAGGCCAACAAGTCAAAACAGTGCAGTCTTAAGCAAAGGTTTCGAAACCTCCCCAAAAGGTTTCGAAACTTAGACTGACAGTAAGGTCTGGAACCCAAATTTCTGCAAAGGTTTCGAAACCTTACCCATGGTTTCGAAACCCTCTTCCATGGTTTCGAAACCTCCCTCAAAGGTTTCGAAACTTAGGCCGGCAGTGAGGTCTGGAATCCCAGATTTCTGCAAAGGTTTCGAAACCTTACCCGTGGTTTCGAAACCATAGTGCAGGGGATCACTTACTGCCCAACTCTAAGACTTCCTAACTATGAAGAACACTAAGATCATGCATAGACACATATAAAAGCTTAAAAAGGACCAAAGGCATGAATTAACACTCATAAGACTTGCACATACTATCATTTAAGCAACCATACATGAACCATAGATAGCAACCAAGCAATTAACAAGGCATCCATACATAGCATTCATACAAAGGGCAACTTATGCATATATGATCATACAAGCACGTAAGTTTTCATGCTTTAGCAACCAAACAAATAGACATTCAAGGCATACAACAACAACGATATTTATAGCTCAAACAAGGCATCCAAGAATCAAACCAATATCGACATACATCAAAACTCAATCATCAAAACCTATCCTATTGCTTAACTATTACATTCATTTACTCAAAACTCATACATTGAGCTCACCAAAAGCAACACTTGGAGACCTTTTCTTGCCCATGCCACCCACAAGCTATTTATCTGCATTGTCGAACAAAAGAGAGCGTAAGCATAAAAGCTTAGTGAGGGTAAGCTCATAAAACAAACCTTCGAAAATGCAGGGTCCAAGCATGAGCAATTTCCATAATGAAATGCATGTTCTTACCTCCGATCCGCACAAGTCAAAATGATCATGATGCATGGACATATATTCAACATTATGTCATGCTCAACATCTTGTAACACAACTTACTACGATACATAACTCAATGCGTTAATCACATTATACATCAATACACAAAGGGCGTCACATTTCATAACATATAAGCATATTTGCATAATCTCATATTGGTAAATACACTTAACCTCATATTGGCACCTAGCTATGACCCGAATACGCGGATAACCCGTTGGAACACATTTCCAACAACAACATTACCTCGGTGGGATTCCACTCATCACCGGTCCTTGCATGTGCGGGATTCCACTCATCGCCACATGCCCTACGGATGGGATTCCACTCATCATCACGTAGAAATATATAAAAGCTTCCGGTGGAATATTACATCACCGTACTCCTCCTTGGTGCCTTAACGCCACCAAGGCCACGTACGTTTTGACTCAATTTGTGTGCACACTCACCCTAATGATCGATCATTGTACCCAAGCATACTAGTGCCAATATAAATCAAACTACACAACTTTTTACAATATCAAATTCAATATAAATTCTGTGCCTAGCACGTACTCACCATGATTCTCCAGAATCATGCAATCCACAACACAACCTCATTTCACAAACCAACACCACATGTATGTCAACCGAACAATCATCTCATCATATATCCACATTTTATTTGTCATCAACATGCATATAAAATCAATACATTAAGCCATACTTTCACATACATGTGTATCACATTATACATACTCATCATGAGGCATATCAACGATTAAAGAGTACATCCAATGTCTCTAACTAAAGCTTAGGATTAGGCTACCACCCTAATCCTAACTCTAGGTGGGTCTACCAAGCCCAACCTAGTTCACATGCTTGAACCAACCACTTAAAAACCAATTTAAAAACATTGACTACTCACCTCTACCTCCAAGCTCAACTACCAAGCAAACGTCACCTTCACATTTCCGGATTTCTTCCCGATGCTTCGCCGACCCAAATTCTTGCTTCTAAACAACCTCCATACAATTCAAACAACCTCAAATTATCCCAACCTCAAAATATCATTCCGGAACACAATTCAAATACAATTTACAACACCGCAAGACATGACCAAACCCCAAACTTAGCAATTTCGGACAGCCCCAATACCTCTTCTAAAATCCATGTTTCCAACATCCATTGCACCCACAAATGATCCCAAATCAATCCCTAATCATAGTACTACCATTGGGCTATCAATTCCCACCTTAAACAACCCCCAAAACTCACCCCAAACCCTCCAAAACCCCATTTTCGTACTCACATTTTACCCAGCAGAAAATCATGTTTTTAAACACCCAAATGACATCTAAATGGTCCCAAATCATCCCCATAGCATACATATACCATCAGCCCTCTAATTACACCCTAAAACCCACCAAAAACCAACTTTTTGACACCTTAAAAATTGTCTCAAAAGCCCATTTCGGAAATTCATCCAAAATCCTCCATTTCAACATATAATGTGTATTTTCATGAGATTAAACCAAAACCCAACATAATAAATCGAACTCAAGTGTAAAACCCATCAAAAACTCAAATTTTCATTAAACTCCAAATTTCAAAAAGATGATAGTTTTCAATTCTAAAACTAGGTAATTGTAGAGGATGATGAGGAGAGTTCAAATATATGATTACCTTTAAAAACGCCCTTGAATTGGTGAAGAAATCAAAGGGGATAGTAACTAGGGTTTGGGGAATGGGTTTGGTGTTCTTCATGGTGGAGAAGAAGAAATGGGGAAAGATGATAACATTTCTTTTTATTCTTTTTACCTTTTTAAAAGTGGTCTCCCTTTTTCAAAACATTTAGGTTAAATCACCAAGGTGGTCCCTCCTCTTTATTTTAAAACCCAATTAGGTCACACTTTAGGTTGAATTTATTTTTATTTAGTTTTATTGACTCGAACTACAAACCCGACTAACTCCTAGCCCCAAAACACGGGTGTTAAAACTCTCCCCCACTTAAGGAAATTTCTTCCCCGAAATTCATCGAACATGAAGAATCGTAGAACTGTCCCTCCACACTTCTTTCTCACCACAACATACTAACCAACTCAGTAGACTTACCACACAACAATAGCTATCTGACACTAAGATCTCAATTGATTCTTCAAGACATGCCAATTCTAAACTCAACTCAATCTCTTCAGCAAATATAGCACGGAACAGATCTGACTCACATTTCTGAATCGTAGATACACGGAACACATCTCAAACCCCTTTCTAACTCTGGTGGTAACCGCAACAGATAACAACAGAACTAGCCCGATTCACAAACTCATACAATACTGCTTGAACACTTGACTCATAACTTTCTCTGACTGGTCCTCTGTCTTCATCAATTAACCAAACACTATGCAGACGTCTTCAAAATTATTCTAGTTGAAATCTCGGATCTTTATTACTCACTTTTACTGCGAATCTTCCACGGATGTAACAAACCAGAAGAAACTGAAGCTCGGTCTTGACACGCTGGCAATTTACACACTTACTCTCATACTGAACCACATTATTCACTCACTCATTCCGGAAGTACTCATCTTCAACCCACAATACATCTTCATACTACTCAGATGCAATACAAATGAACCACCGTGCGCTTCGGCCAAAACAATACATCTCAAAACACTAGGTCAGTCGGTACAACTATTCTGTCTCTGAAATGCAAAACTCTATCATCTCTGAAACTGTATTCTGAAGGTCTTCTTTCCGCTATGTCTTGCACGTAAGGTGCCAAGAATCTATCTTGCAACTGTTTCTCATCAAACATTCTGACTCAAAGTAGTCTCAACCCGAAACTCGGCCACAAAACTACTATCATTTGATATACGGAATTTGGCAATTGCAACTCGTAACTCAAATACTAATCTAACAGCAAATACAACTCGAAACATCGGTTGCTACGTAGACTCTCTTCAGATAGTACTCAATCTTGAGATCACAGTCTTCAAGCAATTCTAACTACTCATGTTGTTTAAGTTCCAACCATTCCCAAGTCTTCAAATATTTCAAGCTCTAATGATACGTACATATACACTGCGCATTTCTTACTATACAAGCTTTGTCTCTAAGTCTTCGAAGCAGTTACAACTGTAATTAACTCTATGTCTCATATCGGATAACTCTTCTCACGGTCTTTCAACTAACTCGATGAACACTTCGCAATCTTCCGTCTTGCATAAGCACACAACCTAACCCTACATGCAACACGTCACTACAGTTCACAAGCTCTTTCTCTAGTATAGGCTGGATCAAGGTCGAAGTTTTCATCAAAGTTTCTTTCAGTTTCTCTAGGGCTCATTATCTCGCATTTAACCACACATCTGAACATTCTTCTATAGCAATCTATCAATAGAGCAACTATCTTCAAAAGACCATTTACAATTCTCTGAAAGTAACAATGCTAGACCTAGGAACTATAGATATCTGTCACAGTCTTCAATTTCTTCCAACTCATGTCTTCTTTTGCCTACTTGGGATTTACCCTAATACACTCGGGTGATCTGCATGTTCTAGGAGAACATCTTCATTGACTCGAAGTTCATGTTGCGCAACTTGGTGTACAATTAATTCTCTAATAGAATCTACCACACTAACTTCAAAACTTGCCATGATCTTCCTCGGTACTTGAATATACTCACGTGACATCTAGAAGAGCTACTACAACTGATCATGAAACTCAGAAAATTATCCTGCTCAACATCTCTATGAAGGTAACTAATACACTAGTCAAACAAAACGGCATAACTCGGAACTCAAATCGATCATAACTTGCCTCGAAAGCTGTCTTCGATACTTCAACTTCTCTCACTTTCAACTGGTAATAATCGAATCCAAATTAATCTTCAATTTGACTGGAGCACACACTAACTGATCAATGAATCACTGACACTTGTTTCGACTGTATGTAATCTGATCACATTTTTGTATGGTCTTCTCTCTTCTTCACAAATTGCACTGTAGAACTCTGAGATGATGCACTAGGCCTAATGAATCTAAGGTCTAACAAGTCTCGAAGCTAATTCTTCAACATTCTCAATTCTGTCGGAAACCATAAGATACAGAGCAAACTAAAACACGAGCAAACTCGGAGACGACATCAATAATAAACTCTTCTTCTCTGTTAGGAGACAATTGGGCGTTTCTTCTAAACACTTCTAGGAAGAATCACAAACTATTTTAACATTCTGCGGTCTAATCTTCGTTCAAAAATCAAATCCATCACAATTGCTTAGCAAGCCTGTCAACTAAACTCAATCGACCTTTGATCTCTAAAACTGGATCAACATTCAATTAGAAGCTCACATCCTCACCTACCACTACAGTCACACAAAAATCTGCAATTTCAAGGCAACTCCCCCTTTTTCTCAACGTACACACTAACTCTGTGCTCTTCAAGTCGAACCTTGTCAAAAGATACATCAAAACTGTAGGAAGACGATCGCTTCACACCTACTAGAAACTAGTAACTCTAAACCACCAACAAACATCTTCTGTACATCTTTCTGATCACTACTGTCTCCCAAAGAGGGCTAGTCACATGTGTCCCTACATCTAAGGTCTCAACAAGGATATCTAATTTCTTACACGCTCACACAAAGGAGGTATCCGCGGAAATTGCAACTTCACATGTACACACTGATAGTCTTCGATCCTCTTGTTTTCAGACTGGTTCTTCAACAAAATCTGAATCTTCTAAACTGTTCTTAGAGCATCTCGTAACTTCAAGACTCAATTCTGATCGCACACAAACAGTCTATCTGGACTTGTTCTACCCCTACCAAACAATCCTGAAGTCAAAGCTCAAGGCTCCCTTCTCGGCTCAACTATATCGGAAGTGACTTCTTCTCTTCCGCTTGCTGGAAAACAACTCAACGTACACTGACCCAATCACACAAACTAGCTCCCACTCACGGACACTGACCGACTGTCTTGCATTAAAATCATAGGCCGAACCCCAACGGTCACCAACTAACACTTCACCAGGCATGTTCAACTTGCATACTTGCTAACAATGTACAGAGATACGGATTCAGAATCAACTGGAGGAAACAACTTGATACTGTACCAAGGGCTCATTCGATAAAACATCGAAACTACTCTGACCCCCACCCATAGGCCTTCACTTCTTCTTACTAACTAATGCCAGAGTTGATCACATCGTCCCTCATCCACATGAATCAACCCACATACACACTGTCTCAAACGGACGAATTGTACCTCAATTCTGGTACAACCATACCTCTCTAACTGAGGTGATGGACTCCCTCAACCTAGTCCACCCTTTCAGAAACTACGACTTCTACTTACCGAAAAGCAATTAAATCAACAACAATATCAACAGTAAAACATACAAGATTGGGTTAGCAAGGCAAGGCTTCCAAGTGGCTCAAGTATGTTTCCCTCACTTAAAATCTCTTTTTCAATGTAATAGTAGCAATGGGACTCTGCTAAACATGTTTCAACCAATCAACACACATACATGCTCAACCAAGCGTATAACAAGGCTTACTTGCTAAACAAGTAAACATATGCGTACGATCAAACAACATACGTTCTCAATCAAACAATCACACATCACATCATACACGGGTAATGAGCAACATGCTTTTAAACGAACAATCAACATACTTTTCATACAAGAAATCATACTTACAGAGCAAGCAAACACCGTGCATATCAATTCAAAACTTAAACTTACCTCACTTACCTGCCCAAGGTCTCGGAAACCTTAGGCTCTGATACCAACAAATGTAACCCCCTCGTCCCGGTCTGGCCGGATGACCGGTCCGAGTGGGCCACACGGGGAAAACCGAAGCGAAACCCAAAGGGTTCCTCCTCGGTTAGCAACCCTATAATTTTTTTTCATTTAAAACTTGTCACATTCGAACCCCAAACCACATTCAAACAGCCAAATTTTAATCTTGACTAAAGGTATCTTAAATCCTATGTGTCTTTCTCTTTAAAAAGGCCAACAAGTCAAAACAGTGCAGTCTTAAGCAAAGGTTTCGAGACCTCCCCAAAAGGTTTCGAAACTTAGACTGGCAGTAAGGTCTGGAACCCAAATTTCTGCAAAGGTTTCGAAACCTTACCCATGGTTTCGAAACCCTCTTCCATGGTTTCGAAACCTCCCTCAAAGGTTTCGAAACTTAGGCCGGCAGTGAGGTCTGGAATCCCAGATTTCTGCAAAGGTTTCGAAACCTCCCTCAAAGGTTTCGAAACTTAGGCCGGCAGTGAGGTCTGGAATCCCAGATTTCTGCAAAGGTTTCGAAACCTTACCCGTGGTTTCGAAACCATAGTGCAGGGGATCACTTACTGCCCAACTCTAAGACTTCCTAACTATGAAGAACACTAAGATCATGCATAGACACATATAAAAGCTTAAAAAGGACCAAGGGCATGGATTAACACTCATAAGACTTGCACATACTATCATTTAAGCAACCATACATGAACCATAGATAGCAACCAAGCAATTAACAAGACATCCATACATAGCATTCATACAAAGGGCAACTTATGCATATATGATCATACAAGCACGTAAGTTTTCATGCTTTAGCAACCAAACAAATAGACATTCAAGGCATACAACAACAACGATATTTATAGCTCAAACAAGGCATCCAAGAATCAAACCAATATCGACATACATCAAAACTCAATCATCAAAACCTATCCCATTGCTTAACTATTACATTCATTTACTCAAAACTCATACATTAAGCTCACCAAAAGCAACACTTGGAGACCTTTCCTTGCCCATGCCACCCACAAGCTATTTATCTGCATTGTCGAACAAAAGAGAGCGTAAGCATAAAAGCTTAGTGAGGGTAAGCTCATAAAACAAACCTTCGACAATGCAGGGTCCAAGAACGAGCAATTTCCATAATGAAATGCATGTTCTTACCTCCGATCCGCACAAGTCAAAATGATCATGATGCATGGACATATATTCAACATTATGTCATGCTCAACATCTTGTAACACAACTTACTACGATACATAACTCAATGCGTTAATCACATTATACATCAATACACAAAGGGCGTCACATTTCGTAACATATAAGCATATTTGCATAATCTCATATTGGTAAATACACATAACCTCATATTGGCACCTAGCTATGACCCGAATACGCGGATAACCCGTTGGAACACATTTCCAACAACAACATTACCTCGGTGGGATTCCACTCATCACCGGTCCTTGCATGTGCGGGATTCCACTCATCGCCACATGCCCTACGGATGGGATTCCACTCATCATCACGTAGAAATATATAAAAGCTTCCGGTGGAATATTACATCACCGTACTCCTCCTTGGTGCCTTAACGCCACCAAGGCCACGTACGTTTTGACTCAATTTGTGTGCACACTCATCCTAATGATCGATCATTGTACCCAAGCATACTAGTGCCAATATAAATCAAACTACACAACTTTTTACAATATCAAATTCAATATAAATTCCGTGCCTAGCACGTACTCACCATGATTCTCCAGAATCATGCAATCCACAACACAACCTCATTTCACAAACCAACACCACATGTATGTCAACCGAACAATCATCTCATCATATATCCACATTTTATTTGTCATCAACATGCATATAAAATCAATACATTAAGCCATACTTTCACATACATGTGTATCACATTATACATACTCATCATGAGGCATATCAACGATTAAAGAGTACATCCAATGTCTCTAACTAAAGCTTAGGATTAGGCTACCACCCTAATCCTAACTCTAGGTGGGTCTACCAAGCCCAACCTAGTTCACATGCTTGAACCAACCACTTAAAAACCAATTTAAAAACATTGACCACTCACCTCTACCTCCAAGCTCAACTACCAAGCAAACGTCACCTTCACGTTTCCGGATTTCTTCCCGATGCTTCGCCGACCCAAATTCTTGCTTCTAAACAACCTCCATACAATTCAAACAACCTCAAATTAGCCCAACCTCAAAATACCATTCCGGAACACAATTCAAATACAATTTACAACACCGCAAGACATGACCAAACCCCAAACTTAGCAATTTCGGACAGCCCCAATACCTCTTCCAAAATCCATGTTTCCAACATCCATTGCACCCACAAATGATCCCAAATCAATCCCTAATCATAGTACTACCTTTGGGCTATCAATTCCCACCTTAAACAACCCCCAAAACTCACCCAAAACCCCATTTTCGTACTCACATTTTACCCAGCAAAAAATCATGTTTTTAAACACCCAAATGACATCTAAATGGTCCCAAATCATCCCCATAGCATACATATACCATCAGCCCTCTAATTACACCCTAAAACCCACCAAAAATCAACTTTTTGACACCTTAAAAATTGTCTCAAAAGCCCATTTCGGAAATTCATCCAAAATCCTTCATTTCAACATATAATGTGTATTTTCATGAGATTAAACCAAAACCCAACATAATAAATCGAAATCAAGTGTAAAACTCATCAAAAACTCAAATTTTCATTAAACTCCAAATTTCAAAAAGATGATAGTTTTCAATTCTAAAACTAGGTAATTGTAGAGGATGATGAGGAGAGTTCAAATATATGATTACCTTTAAAAACGCCCTTGAATTGGTGAAGAAATCAAAGGGGATAGTAACTAGGGTTTGGGGAATGGGTTTGGTGTTCTTCATGGTGGAGAAGAAGAAATGGGGAAAGATGATAACATTTCTTTTTATTCTTTTTACCTTTTTAAAAGTGGTCTCCCTTTTTCAAAACATTTGGGTTAAATCACCAAGGTGGTCCCTCCTCTTTATTTTAAAACCCAATTAGGTCACACTTTAGGTTGAATTTATTTTTATTTAGTTTTATTGACTCGAACTACAAACCCGACTAACTCCTAGCCCTAAAACACGAGTGTTACAAAAACAGATCGGATATCCGAAATTTTGAATGGGATCAACGAATAAACGGATCAGATTTTTTTGCACACCCCTAGATAAAAGGGGTACATGAATCTCCTCCGTTCTTTTTAATCAATAATCATCCACGGCCACAATCCAGTTCTTCCAAGCCCAATCTTCGCCGAATATATTATTCCGTTACGATAGGAATTAAATATAATAATAGCGAGTCATGTATGAAAATTTATTCAATACACTTATAATGTAGCTTTTATTGTTTAAAATTTAGTTTATAAGATTTATAATTTAAGATTTATGGTTAAAATTTAGGGGTTTAAATTTAGAGATTAATGTTTTGGATTTATATTTTAGAATTTAGGATTATGATTTATATTTAAGATTTAGAGTTAGAGTTCAAAATTTTAATTTGTAAAGAATAAATATGTAAGTTTGTGTGAAACTTTTTACACGGCGTGTATATCAAAAAATTATTCAATTAAATATTTAGAATTTTTATAATATTTTGTTAAAAAAAACACCTACGTAGCATGTTAAATTCTTCCCCCAAAATAGAATCATAACGTGTAAATCTATGGCGGTCGCCAAGGCAAAGTTTTTTATGAACAAAATAATCGTCGATAATTCCAACAATAGAAATAATATGTTTCGTCATAAGAGTAACATAGTTTAGTTTTAATTTGATTCTAAACAATTAACAGTAGTTACCTAGAAATAAAAATCTTAATCGAAACTAAAAATTACTTTTCGCTATGTCATTATTAATCGTTAGATTCATAACCACACGGAAGCAATGGGAGAAGCCAGAGAGCAGCATCCGCGGGAGTTGGAAGACCAAAATAAGTGTTCAAGCCGGAGCAAAGCTAGTACTGGCAGAGTTAACCTAGTAGAGCCTGACGAAAGAGACAGCAGGTCCAGTAGGAGTGAGTTCAACACCAGAAAACCCTATAACAATCAAAAAAAGTATTTGAGGCATGGAGTTTCAGTATTCGTGAATCTTGTTAGCAAAAGGATCCATCCCTCAACCCTTAAGGAAGCTTTTTCAACCTATGGCAAGATCGTTGATGTCTACATCGCCTATAATAACCCAAGGAGAATCCTTAATAGCTATACTTTTGCCTTCATAAGATTCAGGTCTTGGAAGGAAGCTTGTAAGGCGGTGGAGTTGGGAAATAACAGAAGAATGGATGGTTTCTACATCAAAGTGTTTATGGCCAAAAATCAGAAGTTACAGGGTAAACCTAGAGATGAAACGACGACACCAATCAACAACAAATCAATGATGCCAAAAATCGACTTCTCAAACTCACAGATGGCAGATCTTATAAAGAAGTGTTAGCTTCTAAAAAGGATGCTCAAACTAGGATAACAGAAGGAAAAAGTCAGAAGCCTCCAGCCGAAACTTCTACTGAGGAAATAACCCCTAGCTTCAAAGGTTGTGTACCCTTTCACTACTCAATCCCCCCTCAAGACCTGACATGGTTAAGAAACAGTCTCATTGGCCAAGTCAAAAGTATGTATGACGCTGCATTTGCTCAGCAGATCTTAAGGTCAGAAGGTTTCAAAGTTAAAGTTAGTCCCTGGTCTGGTCCGTTCGTGGTGATCCTATTCGAAGAAGAGGAACATGTTCAAATTCTCTGAGACTTAAAAGACACTATTCTGAAAGACTGGTTCGATGATATAGATACGTTTGAACACTTCTCCAATACAAAAAATTAAAAATATGAGTTTGTTTGGAGAACATCCCTTTAGAAGCTTGGCACAATCAAGTGTTCGTATCCATGGTCAACAGATAGGGATCAATCATTAAGATAGATGCCGAAACGTCAAATAGGGACAGACTTGATTGTGCAAGAATCCTAGCCGGTGTAAGTAGAAAATTCGACATTCCAGCGACGACCAATATCATAATCAATGGAGTAACGCACTGCATCCGAATCTCAGTTTCTGACTTCGAAGATGAAAAATGGTGGATCAATGAAGACAGTCCGGCGAACGGGCAAACGGAGTCTCAGTCCGATGTAGCGTCCAGCCAACGCCTCGATGAACTAAATCAACACCATAAAATCGTCATTAATGGTGATAGTTCCAAGACCATGGGTAACGTCTACTCAGAGAGAACGACGAAATATTTGTCAGGAAAGGAATTTAATATATCTGTTGTCCCCTCAAATCTAATGGGGTCGGCCTATAATCCCCCACTTCAAGATAACGTGGAAAACGGGGACAAGCTGCTCGATGTACCTATTTTATTTAAACAGGATTCCCCTAAGAATTCGTCGGGATCAAGTGAGCCCACGATTCCAATCCTTGATAAAGACACTGGGTTGTTCAAGGTGAGGCCCAATTGCTTCAGACCCAAAAGTGGTGTAACCCCCTCCTCCCTCAGATCCAAGATGGACATGCTAAAAAAGCGCTCCCTTTTAAATTCTAGTGAGGCAAGACAGCAAGCTGAATCGGTGAAGCCTTGGGCCCAATCAATCTCTCAGCAACTGGTTGACAACAAAGTACCATCAGAACCTCAAGTACCCACCAGCCAAATCCCAATCCTTGAATCAGTAACAGAAGCGAGAACAACACTTGAGGTCTGTAATGTAGTTGGAATATTCTTTGATGCCAGCAATGATGTCGTTTGCTCAAAGCTGGCACAACTCGAAGAAGAAGTGTTGAACAAAGCCTAAAAGTCAGGCAATATCCTACCAGTGAGAGAGTCTAAGGATTATGAAGACCAAAAGCATATTTCTGTCCTGGAATATACGTGGGTTGGGGAAGTTTGAAAAAAAAGCTGAGGTGGAAAAGCTAATCCTATCAAGCAAAGCCAGTGTTGTGTTTTTGCAAGAGACTAAAATGAGGCATGTGGAAGAAAAAACATTAAAAAAACGTGCGGGGGTAATTCGAATTTCTTTTTTGCTGCATCCCCGTCTGAAGGTGCATCTGGAGGCTTGGTTTCATTATGGGATCTAGATTTCTTTGAGCTTGAATCTTTATTAATTGAGGCCAGTTTCATTTTGCTGTTAGGAAAATTTGTTGCAACCAATTCAAGATGTATGCTTATAAATATCTATACCCCTAATGATGATAAAAAAGATAAGAAAATTTTACCGGTATCAAACAGAGAGTCCAATCACAGAAGGTACCATTGGTCCTGGGCGGAGACTTCAACATAGTGAAGAGTATTGATGAGAAAGTTGGAGTGACTATTCGAAGAGGTGCTATGAAAGTTTTTTCAGTTTTTATCGATGAGTTGGGCGTTATTGATCTCCCCCTCCAAGGAAGTCAGTTTACTTGGTCCAATTGCCAGGAATCTCCATTATTTAGTAGACATGATCGCTTCCTAATTTCTCCGGAGATCATCACCCTGTGGCCATTGTTAACCCAAAGCGCATTACCAAGGGGGATTTCAGATCACAACCCTATTGTCTTAACCATCATCAAGGAACTGGGGGGCCCAAAGCCGTTTAAGTGGTTCGATTCATGGTTAAAGAGTAAGGAGCTGGTGGAGAAAATCAAAAGAGCATGTGCAGAAAATAAAGATTTGGAGATAATGACTCTCCTGAGATCGTGCAAGAATGCAGCAAAATCTTGGTATAAGGAATACAAAGAATTTCACCCAGAGTCCTCCCAAGCAATTAAAGATAAATGCAACGTGCTTGAACAGAAAATCAGTGGGGGTGAAGATGTTATTAGTAATACAAGAGAACTCAAGAAGCTACGCTCCATGCTGTGGATGTCTATTAGGAGGAATGAACGCAATTGCTGCAAAGATCAAGGCTTAAATGGTTCCAAGTAGGAGACAAAAACACGAAATATTTCCACCTTATTGCCTCCTCAAGAAACTGAATGAATCGTATTGGAAGCTTGACAATGTGGTCTAGAACCACCAATGATCCTAACGAAGTCAAGAAAATGGTGGGAGAACATTTCAAGAAAGTTTACAACGTGTCCCATATTGTACCAGTTTCAAATCTTGATTGCAACTTGAACACCATCTGTCCTGAATCATCTAGAAGGTTGGAAGAGCCGTTTACGACAGAGGAAATTTGGACTGCGATTTCATCTATGGACGGATCCCGTGCTCCGGGTCCGGATAGATTCAATGTTGGGTTTATTAAAACTTTCTGGCCGAGCCTAAAAGAGAAGATCCTGCATTTTTTTCAAAGGTCTATAGAGGAGAAATTTCAGAGTATTCTTTCAACCACTACTTCATCGTCCTCATACCCAAAATCAAATCCCCTTCTTCTATAGAACACTACATACCTATTAGCCTTGTTTGGATCATTTATAAACTCCTAGCCAAGGTCCTTGCGTTGCGCCTTAGCAGAGTGGCGTATGAATTAATTGGTGAGAACCAATTTGCGTTCTGCCCGGGGAAACAAATTCTTGATTGTTCCCTAATCTTTAATGAGGTGATAGATTTCAAAAAGAAGAAATGTCTTCAAGGCTTGCTTTTCAAAGCTGATTTCTGCAGAGCTTACGACACAGTGGATTGGTCATTCTTAATGCTTACTATGGAAAAAATGAGAGTTTTGGGAAAATGTGGCAATCTTGGATCCACTTGTGTATAGCATCGGCCACCATTTCAGTACTTGTTAATGGCTCCCCAACGAAACAATTTTTCATTAATCGGGGACTACGACAAGGCTGTCCGTTATCTCCCCTGTTATTCAATCTAATCACGAAAATACTGAGTTCTCTTATTCTTAAAGCGAACGCGTTGGGCTTCTTCGACGGATTAACTATCGGAAGTCAGGGAGTAAATATAACTCACCTCTAGTTCACATACGACCTAATCATCTTCTGCAGAGACAGTGAAACATGCATCCAAAACATTGTTCGCCTACTTAGAGGTTTCGAATTGATTTCTGGCCTAAAGTTAAATTTACAGAAATCCAAACTGTTGGGGATTAACGTAGAAGATACGGTAGTAGAATCTCAAGCTTCCCTCATCCACTGTCAAAGCGAGAAACTCCCATCCTTATACTTGGGATTGCCTTTGGGAAACAACAAAAACGACGTGAAAATCTAAGATCCAATAATTGAAAAAGTCAGAGTAAAGCTTGCAGGTTGGAAATTGAAATCTTTGTCGTTTGGAGGCCGCATCACCCTGATCAAGACTGCTCTCTCCAATATGCCAATTTACTACATGTCCTTATACCATATTCCTAATCAAGTATGCTCGATTTTGGCTAGACTGATATCCAACTTCTTGTGGGACTCAAAAAAGGGCCGTTCAATTTACTGGTTAAGTTGGGAAACAATTTGCTTGCCAAAATCACATGGAGGTCTCAGTCTCGTGGATTTCAAACTAAAAAACAAAGCACTTCTCCTAAAGTGGATTTGGCGTTATGGCTCGGAGCCGGATAATCTATGGAGGAAGGTTATTGATGCGAGATATGAAGGTAATAACCTCTCTACCCTCCCCGGAAATCTAAATCTTAAACACAAGTCATGGACATGGAGGAATATCATAGCTGCCCTCATTTCGAGTAATAATCTGTTCCTTAACAACATCCGATACATTGTTGGTAATGGCATGCGAATCTCCTTCTGGAGTGATGTTTGGTTAGGTGAAAGGGCGCTTAAAATAATGTTTCCAAGAATATATTTGATCGCTTCTAATAAGAATGGGGTTATTGCTGATTTTGGCAAAGTTGTCAGTGGAATATGGAAATGGAATATCCAGTTACGTCGAAGCCTTTTTGATTAGGAAGTAGGCCAATGGGAAGAACTCCTTAATACTATAAAGGAATTCAAGTCCAACCCTGAAGTACCAGACAACATCCGATGGATCACAAACTCAAATGGTAACTACAGAGCCAAATCCTATTGTGAGATTAGCACCCCCAGGACTGCCCAAAGATGTCGTGTGGAATCACGTATGGTCGAAGCTTGCCCCTCCTAAGGTATCAACATTTGTTTGGAAAGCTGTTCATGGCAGGATCCCAACTAAAATTGAATTACTTAAAAGGGGTGTTCAGATGCAAGATTCATGCCTCTGCTTATTTTGCAAAGCTGCCCCTAAAACAGTATCAAACCTATTGTGCTCATGTTATGAAGTTTGGAAACTATGGCAAAAATGGTGTGCATTCTGGAATGTTTACTTGGTGTTTCCCTGATCGTATCGTGAACTTATAATTGTTTGGAGTCCCGTTCATCCTGAAAAGATCCACCGTTCAATCTGGATCTTAAGCTTCTTCTGTATCAGTTGGACGTGTTGGCTCTTTCGAAATGACATAATCTTCAATGGGGTAAAGTTGGATCACAATATCCTTTTTGACTTGTGTATGGTGCGCTTAAGTAGATGGTGCTCCGTGCTATGGCCAGAAGCGGGACTGTCATCTACCTTGATTACATGCCACCCTGATATGTTTGGGAGTAATAAACCCACAACAAAGCGTGTTGCTTCCTCTAAATGGGTTTCGCCATTCTTGGGCACATTGAAGTTCAATACAGATGGAGCAGTTAAAGGAAGCTTTGGCAACGCTGGTATAGGAGGTTGTCTGCGAAATGATCGAGGTAAATGCTTAATTGTGTTCTCAAAATCTGCAGGTATCTCAGATGCAGCCACAGCAGAGATTAATGCAATCTTAGAGGCCTGCACCTTATTCAAGAATTCCGCATGGTGCCATTCATATAAACTAACCATTGAAAGTGATTGTCTTCGAGTGGTGGAATGGATCAAAAAATCACAAAACTACCCCACGAGTTTTAGAGCTTTTATCTATTTATGCCTAAAATGCTGTGAAGGCATAGATTGAAATATTCAATATGCCCCAAGGGAATGCAACTCCTTGGCTGACAATCTCTCTAAAAAAAGTATTTCTCGCCCCTCCTAACTTTGCCAACTCTTCTTGAAAAATCAATGGAAGAAATTAAATCATGACGATCCCAGCAAGGTTTGTTGAGAAAAGCTCCTCCTAGCTTGGTTACAGAATGTCGCAGGTATTTGCATGTCCTTGGGCCATGTACCTCTGCATGTTCATGGTTAGATATATAGCTTATCCGCCTGGTATTGTTCAATACTTATTGGTTTTAGAATTTCTTAGGCGGAGCTATAGAATTAAGTGCGTATGTAAAGAGATTTTGGCTTTATTTTATGTGAGAACATAGATGTTTTGCACTCTTTTTTCTCCAACTAGGCTTAGGGAGGTTTTTTAACGAGGCAAAACATCTATGTGAAGTTTCCGTTGATTAAAATAAAATTTTTATCCTTTCAAAAAAAACTTGAAATCAAACTATATTAATCTACCGATAAAACTTATTCTTCCCACTATTATAATTAATGGATGACGACTCGTCATTTGAATTTTATTCTTGGAGACGGTTGTAAATTTACCAAATTAAGATTCTTCGTGGAGAAGAAGACTTTAACGTACTACATCGGTATTTTTTAACGGAGTAACCATAATAAAATCGAACTAAAATTTTAGTAACCGTAATGAAACGAATTAAAAAACCAGTAAATGTAATGAAAAATTTTCGATTTTAATAACCAAAGAGAAAATACCCTAAAAGTTAGGTGATTACCAGTGAAATTTACCTTAAATTTTATTTTAAAAAAATAACTAAACTAATTTGAAGAAAAAAAGAGATAAATTGACCACAGTTTAAAATTAAGTTCGTAATCTACAATAATTTTAAAATATGTGATGATAAGATTACACCCTATATTACGACATCTTGACACGATTTGAAAATGTGAGATCATAAAATTACCAGAATATTAAAAATTGAAACCACGTTATATTATTTTAAAATGTAACATTACATTAACATATAGTAATGTAAGATTCAACCAACCAAATTCACCCTAATAAGATTTTCTGTCAAAATAGCAGACATAGCTCAACAAAGCGAACACTGTATAAAGTTATATATATATATTCAATAATCATATTAAATTTTAATTATGTCAAAATTAAATCGAACCAAAATCTAAAAAAAAAGGTAAACTATACTAATGACTACCGAACTATAAGGTTGGTGTCGATTTGACCATTATATTTTCAATTGTGTTAAATATACTACATAACTATTTAATTGGTTCCAATGTAGCCACCTGCCGTTAAAAAAACGAAAAAGTTAACGGGACTGTTAAAATAATTGGTATAATTACACATTTAGTCCCTTTATTTATACAATCATTCAATTTAGTCCTAATTTTAATTTAATAAAATAAATTAATTATTCAATTAGGTGGTGACACGTGTCACCACCTTATTTGAGGGATTTATCTATTTTTATTAGATTAAAATTAGGACTAAATTGAATGATTGTATAAATAAAGGGGATTAAATGTGTAATTATACCAATTATTTTAACAGTCCCGTTAACTTTTTCGTTTTTTTAACGGCAGGTGGCTACATTGGAACCAATTAAAAAGTTATGTGGTATATTTAACACAATTGAAAATATAGTGGTCAAATCGACACCAACCATATAGTTCGGTGGTCATTTAGTTTACCCAAAAAAAACTCTCATAAGGTATATTATTTGATACATCGAGTGTTATATTAGTGAAATAAAAAAAAGGAAATGTTCAATCATAAGGTGAAGTAGGATAGTTGTTTAACTCATCCCTTAATCATATGATTAAATCCCAGTCCTTACCGTCCCGCGCAAAGTAGTTATGCTTTGAAAGATTAATTCGAATCCAATCCTTAAACTCCAAGGAACAAAACTCATGGAAGCTCTCCGGCATAATCAAAATAGACCAAACTAAGAATGCCGAGGGACACAAACGTAAGACATGATTAACATATTCCAACTCAACATGCAAATTGAGCATTTTCCGTACAACTTAAAATGTCGGCGGACACGTTCACTATTCGTCATCAATTTATCACAACAAACGAGCCATATAAATATCTTGATGCGTTGAATCCCTTAGACAGCAACCAAGTGTACTAGAACATAGGGGGGGGAGTAAATGTTGAAATTGGTTCCAATGCCAATCGCCATTAGCCAAGCCCATGTCGGCCAATGTCCACATTATTCGACTGTACATGTTCAATTAGTGAGCCAATGTCCAGGACCCACAGATCACGCCCATGAAGCTTCTCTCTTCGTAATCAACCGAAACGCCAGCTTCATAAAAAATGCTTCATTTTGCACCTTGACGCGACAAAAACTAAGTCCACCATGCGATAATGGTATACAAACATCATCTCATCGCACTAGATGGATTCCAGTTCCAATCTTGGAAATACCCAATAAAACGGCGAAACAACTTTTCAAGGTCAACACACGTCTTCTTGGGAATCACTGTTGTCTGCATTGTATAAGATGGGATGGCAGAAAGCATAGCTTTCGCCAAGGTTATTCGCCCTGCCAAGGATAACGTCTTAGCTTTCCAACCACTTAATTTGTTCTGAACCATTTGTACCATGTACTTATACGACGCATAAGGCACCATCTTATGAAAAACAGGCACCCCAAGTACTTATACGACACAAAGGCACCCTCTTATACGACGCAGAAGTCACCCTCTTACTTTTCAGTTCAGTTCTGTGGAACCTATGGCTTGTCTGAAATTCGGTAGTTTTCCAATGCCCTTTGGAGGATCAAGGCTCGTTGTTGGAGAGATGTCAGCAGCTTAACGAGACCATGCTGAAAGTTGTTGCGCATGGTGGCAGTGGTCCGCGGCAGCTCTCGATTTGGACAAAGCCTGCACAAGGTTGGTATAAGGTGAATACGGATGGAGGCCGTTGTGTGCAGAATGGTTTTGCATCATGCGGTGGGGTGGTTCGAGATGCCTCCAGTCAATGGATTACAGGTTTTGCTAAGTTTGTCGGCATTTGTTCAGTAGTGGAAGCGGAGCTTTGGGGTATATTTACGGGCTTAATTTGTGCTTGGAACCTTCATCTGCGGTACGTTGTTGTAGAGGCCGATAGCCTAGAAGCTTTGCGTCTTGTTCAGTCGGGGTCTTCTTCCATGGCACCTCCTATGGGTTAGTGTTACACATACATGATTTATGTCACTGTAATTGGGTTGTCTCCTTTGCACATGTTCGACGCAAAGGCAATCAAGTCGCGGATCAGATGGCTAAGTTGGCGGTCATGAAAGATTTCGAGACTCGTTTGTTCGGTTCGCCTCCTCTGGCGGTAGATGGTATGGTGCTGAAAGACATGTGTGATCCCACTTAGGTGTTTTGCCTTCGTGGTTTGGTTTGTTTAAGTCTTTACTCTGTTTAATCTTGTTTGATATTGTCTATTTTGCTTTTATGTAATGTTTTCCATGTGTACTCTTTTTCTTCATTTAGGCTTACGGAGGTTTTTAACGAGGCACATGGTAAATTTCCTTTTCCTCGAAAAAAATTATATGGTTAGAAATTCAATTCTCGTAAAAAATTCATAGTGTTTGGGGTATATTTATCTTGTGAGAGATCAATTGTAATAGCCAATATTCTTCTTTGTAAAGTGAGAGTCTTGTGGTTCAATCTTTGGGTAGAAAGATTGAACATTTGTAAAGGTTACCTCCTTAGCTTAGAAAAGGAGAAGAACAAATTAGTGGAGAGTTTGTTAAAAATCTTTAGTCGGAGCTAAGGTAGTGGATGTAGAGCTTGTTTAGAAGCTTGAACCACTATAAGTATCTTGTCTATCATTTTTACTTATTCTTTTTGCTTCTTTTATTTTCTTAAGGGTCAATTCACCCCCTCTTGACCATATCGATTAACTTGATCCACTCAACACTTTCCAACTAATTTCAAGTCGGGGAACAGTTTTTAAATCTCCCACAAAATGTGGATCAAATGATATATATTTTTAAATAATTTTTATATCAAAATTAAGATAAAGAAATTGTATATATTGACATAAAAATTCAAGACCTGGTCACATGAATTAGTATTGATTTGAAAGACAACCCTAATAAACCATCCAAATAATTGTCTTTTAATGGTAGGATAAGATTTACTTACGCTATAATTTAATTAGTTTTACATTAATTCATGGTCATTAGATGAATGAAATGGATGTGTAGGATTAAAAGTTGAAAATAAGAAAATCGTTAAGGAAGAAAAAAACCCGTTTAATCTCATTTATCCATTTTATCTATCTAATAGCCATGAATTAGTGTAAAACTAATTGAATTTTACATATTGTAAGTGGATCAAACCCTTTAATCGTTTTTATTTTAGTATGTTGAATTCAGATACTACTTAGTAGATAATGATATATTTAAATTAAATATGTCCATTGTGAAGCTAATATTGATGCTTATTTTCTTGTACAACATGATAAATGTACGTCAGTGAGGAGGGGTAAGCAAAATTCGATTTTGAAAAAAATATATATTTTTATTTGAATTGACGCGAAAAATTCGATTCATTTTGACTTGACTTTAAAAAATTAAAATAAAGTTTGAGCTATAAAGTGAAAATTCGAAAAATTTAAAATTTATAGTAATCAGTAGATCGGTTTTCAAGTTCGAGTCAAGTCTCTCAATTTTGTTTAAATTAAAACTAATTTGTGTTTACATATGAAGAAATATATGCGTATTGTATATGGTTATAGAAAACTATTTAAATTAAAACTAATTAGTATCATAACATTATAAATGTTTACAATTAAATTAAAACATAAACTCGAACAACTCGACTCGACTTGAAAAGTTTTTTAAAAAATTTTAAGTTATAAAATATGACTCATCAACTCGATTAATTTTTTTTACTCAACTCGATCGAATATTCACCCCTACCAGTGAGATTTTCCTTTGTTCAAATCCCTTCACATGAACTGCATGAAATTATTCAATTAACCAGTTGGTCTAGTGGGATGAAATACTAGATTCATTAAGCAAGGTTAAAGATTCGAATTTTGACGTTGTGAATGGAGCAATTAGATTGAAACAGTTATCCCTATAATAAATTTATGTAATACCTGATCCGAATTAATCAGTCAATAAATTAAAAAAAAAATAACAAATCACAGCTGCACACAAGGTTCAGCAGTAAGTTGCAGCTGCATCTGCAGTGTGCTGGATCCCCTTTAAGGATCTCCACATGAAAACTTTAATATTTTGGAATCACTTTTGCTGCTAACCAGATAAGCTCCAACTTAGCAAAGTTGGTTAAATTTAATATTTAATTTTTAAATTTCATGGAATCAAGATTTAAGTGGTGGTGTTCACTTCAAGAATCATTTCCGGAATGGAAATGACTTAATACTCTGAAACTTTGTTATTTCATTTTTGGGTAAACTACGTTACATACCACTCAACTATGGCCGTTGATTCGAAAATATTACTGAATTTTAAAAAAAATTTAAAACTAACACTAAACTTTAGTTTGAGACTCAAAAATACCATTATGCCGTTAACTCTTAGCATCTCTGTTAAGTAAAAACGACGTTGTTTTGGTGCGGCTGTTTTGAAGCCTAATTTAACCTAAAACGACGTCGTTTTGCTGGAGGAAAAATATTAAAACCATGTGCTTGGAGGGGTTTGAACCCAAAACCTTGAAATAAAAAAACCTAAATTACCTTAACCACTGAACTAACTTGAAATTATATAAAATTTTACCACAAATATTATATATCTCAAACTACTTGAGATTAACTCAACTTATTTTATGAAATAAATAATACTATAAATAATATTAATATATAATAATATAAATATATTATTTGTATATATATATATCAATATATATAAATAAAAGTGTATTGTTTTCATTTTTATATAATATTTATAATATAAATATATTATTTAAAAAACTTCAAAATATTTATAAAAATAATATATTTATATTACAAATAATATATAAAACTATGAACCCTATTTTATGGTTTAATTGTGTTTCATTATCACATGTACTATTTTCCTCCGACTAGGTTTAGGAAGAAATTATATCATATGCCTGACTCGCCACGTCACCCATGGTTCCAACCAATAAAATTTTTCCATTTCATTTATTTTTTTCTATGTCATCTTTTTACCAAGTGAATCTTCACTTGGTATTTTTTTAATTTAATTTACAGTAAATATGAGTAAATATTCACTTGATAAAAAATGACATGAAAAAAATTAATGAAATGGATTATTTTTATTGATTGAGACCATAGATGACATGACGAGCCGGCCTATAATATAATTTCTCAGGTTTGGGGGGTTTTAACGATGCATGTGATAATATTTCAAGTGTATGATTTTCTAGCTATAGTATCATACCCTTTTCACCAAAAAATTATGAACCCTACCAGTGGCAGATCCAGAAATATATTTAAGGGTGGACACATATTAAATCTCAAAATTTCAGGGTGGGCACAAATCACAAATATTACAAAAATTTAAGGACTAATTCAAAAAAATTAAGAAAATTGAAGGCAAATATGTGAACTTTAAAAAGTTTAGGGTGGGCACGAGCCCACCCTATGCTATATGTACATCTGCCATTGAACCCTACCATAAATCCTAAACCTTAAATTACAAAGCCCAAGCCTCAAACCATAAACCTTATGATTTGAGATTTAGGGTTTATGATTTTTATATAGGCCCTGTTTGGCAATTAGCGGATAGCTGATAGCGGACAGCGGATTACATTAGCTGATAGTTGATAGCTGATTGCATTAGCTGATTTGACTAGCGGATTTTATTAGCTGATTGTATAAAAATGTTTGGTAAAATTAACTGATAGCTGATAGTTGTTAGATTATTTAAACAAGTAAAATGACATATAACGACATGATTATATTCAATACTTGTTTGAATAATTTATTAGTTATCAATATTTTGTATCTAATTAATATTAGTTAGATCTATAAAATTATTTTTAATATAACTTTTCTAAACATATTTGAATGATTTATATATTAGTTTATTATTTATATAATTATTTTAATATAATTTGATTAATTAATAAATTTAAATACACATATAAATATGTGATAATAAAAAAAGTAAATAGATTAGCTTATAAATAGGGTGAGAAAATATTTAATTTAGGTTATTTTGAGATTTTTGGTAACTGGTAAGGGTAAAAGAGTAATATCAAACCTCTAATCTCAAAAAGCTCCTATTATGAGATTTTTAAAATTAGCGGTTTTACCCCAATCCGCTCTTTCAATCCGCTATTTACCAAACAACAATATTAGCGGATTTGACTTGTCAAACCTCTAATTATGCCTCAAACCTCTAATTTTTGCCCAAACCTCTCTTTACCAAACATGACCATATTATTTTAATGATTTTTTAAAATAATAATATATTTATATTATAAATAATACATAAAAAACTATAAAATAATATATTTTTATTATATATGTAAATAATATATTTTATATTATTTATATATTAAAATTATTTATTGTATTATTTTTTCATAAAATAATTTAGTTGAATCAAGATAAGTTTATATAATTTAAATATATTTTTAAAACCCTAAATATTCATAACATTCACACATATATATAGAGAGAGGGATGAGATCAAATTACATGGTGTAAAACTCATTTAGTTTTACACTAATCTAGGACCATTGGATGAGTGAAATGTATGGACGAGATTAACAGTAAAAAATGTGAAGATTATCACTTGGGAAAAAAAGATAAGGAAATAATCTGGGCCATTAATTATCATCATCCAACGGTCTAAAAACTGTGTAAAAGTAATTGAGTTTTACACAATGTAAGTTGATCCTAACCCATATATATATATATATATATATATATATATATATATATATATATATATATATATATATATATATATATATATATATATATATATATATATATATATATAAGAAACTCTTAAACTCTAAATCCTAAACTCTAAAATTTAGGGTTTAAGTTTGAGGGTTGGGGTTTGTGAGTTAACAATTTAAGGTTTAGGTTCTTTTATATATTATTAATAATATAAAATTTGGAGTTTTTTAAAAATAATATATTTATATTATTAATAATATATAAAAATAATATATTTATATATTTATATCATTTATAGTATTATTTATTTCATAAAATAATTTGAATTAATCTCAAGTAGATTGAGAGTATATAATATTTCTGGTAAAACATTATATATTATCATGTTAGTTTAGTGATTAAGGCTTAGCACTTATATTTGAAAGTCTTGGGTTTAAAAGTTAAAACCCTTCCAAGCATATGATTTTAATATTTTAGCCTAAATTAGGCTTTAAAACAGTCGCATCAAAACGACTGTTTTGACAACAGAGATGTTAAGAGTTAACGGCAGAGTGGTATTTTCGACTAACAAATTAAAGTTTAATGTTAGTTTTGAATTTTTTAAAGTTTAATGTTAGTTTTGAACAAAGGGGTTGCTCAAGCACCCCACCCCCAATATCTGTCTAAAGCTTCCAGTCCTGCAGTCGGTAGATCCAAAAATCTTCGGTAACCAAATGGTCTCTCCCACGCCACGATAAAAATTCTCATGTTTTTTGGGTGCTCTTGTATGAAGCAGTAGACGGATTGATGGCACCTGCAGGCTGCAAGCACTCTACACTCTACAACCACGCAATCTGAAGACCAATGAAAATACTCCAAAGTTCCGCCTGCAGTAACTAACAGCGAGACGAAACCAACGAACTTATGATAGCCATTGATCTATTTTCCGGCAGGACCACAAATGACGCTTCCAATCGACCCAAACTTCGACTGCATCGGTGTTAAGAGAAAGCCACCTGGCTGCCAACTTTTTGGGAGTGTTTTATTATTGGGTTTTTATACTTTTCAAGGACTCGGTGAATTTTGGGGTTTTTTTTTAAACAAACAGCTTAAAAGCCGACTAAATACAAACTAGGAAATTAGGGCCATTGGATGAAGCCAGGTTTAATATGGCTGTTGGATTAAAAAAAACAAAAAAAAAAGGATATATGGTTACCCGGTGAACCAATAACTCTTTTATGATGGTATAATTTGACATATTTTAAAAGGGAGCGAGAAAAGGAAATCTAAAACTTAGGGCATCGAAACCAAGAGGACGAAGGCGTTATTTCCATCAACCAAGGAAGAAAATCTGAAGGAAATTCGTGGAGGAGATTGAGTTTGAACACGGATTTGGAGGTTAGTTCTTGCTTCTTGCTTCCTTTATTTTCGTTTTTTTATTTGAGCGAAACCACATTGCAAATGATGAAGGATTTTGTATAAACCGTTTGAATGTTCTTCCATAAAAATTTCTTTTTACTTTATAATGAATATTGTAGAGGAGATTGGATTGGAAGAAGGAATTTTTAGGGTTTAGGGTTATTGGCATTTTATGGTTCTACTGTAATAAACAAGTAATAGCAATTAAATTGAAATAGAAAGTAGGAACAAAGATAACAATAGTTAAAAGAAGTGTTGAACACCTTTATTAACTAGATTATAGGCTTGAATAACTCGTTGACTTTCTTCTTAAATAACAAAAGAAATTAGGGCTTATAATTCAGTGATGTTTCACTTGGGAGTGATAAATGTTAGAAATGTAGAGTAGATTGGATTGGAAGAAGGAATGTTTAGGTTAGTTAGTGCTAGTTCCTTCAATTCCCCCCTTTTTAATTGTAGTTGATTAGGTACGAAAATGTGAAAGAAATATTGTCGAGGAGATTGGATTGTAAGAAGGATTGTGTTGAAATTCATGTAATGGTTATGATTGTTGGTTGAGATGGTTATGGTTTTTGGTTAAAAAAGTGGTTTGTATATGCTCTACAGCTCTAGTATTGAATGTGTTGGAAGGATGTGATTGTTTCTTAAGATCAAATAGGTGATTTGAAGTAGTATGTAATTTTGGGAAATGAGTTTTTATTACACATGGTTGAAAGCAATATTTCTTGGTTGATACTATTTGTCGAACTTGAGAATGAAACAGAAACCTCCAAATATCATTACATTTGAATGGAAAATTTAACCATAGGTAGTATTTGCATCAAAATTTAGGTTTTTAGACATATTCTTATAAGTAGTTGGCAACTATTTATACTTTGCTAAAACTGAAATGTAGCTTTCATATGTCAATGTAAAAAGGTGAAATAGAACAAATCCTTGGAATTCATATGCAAAATCCTAGTCGTGAAGTTCAGATTTTGTAGAAGTGTCATCATTTTTGCCTTTCAACGTTCCATCTTTGATTATTTTAGGTACACGTTGCAGATAATGGAGCATGAGAAGAAGTCCGATAAAGGGGAGGCTAAGGCACCTAAGATATGTACACCATATTTCTATTTCTAGTAAGTTGAAGTTGAATGTATATAGAATTATCTAATTTATTAAATATGAGTTGCATAAGCTAACAGTGAAATTTTGTTTTACAGTAAAAGAGAATGTAAACGTTTGGAGGGGGAAGAAGAAAATGAACAACAATGTAAGTGTGTTATGTAATGGTTTGTTAAGTGTACATGGTATTTGTATTGGACTAATTGTGGGAGTGATACAGGAAAGAAAAACATTGGGTTTGAGGTGGAAGCAAATGAGTGAAGATGAGAAGAAGCCTTATGTACAAATGTTCGAGGAGCAGAAGCAGGCTCAGGCTGAATGGAAAGCTAGAGGCAATGTGAAGGAAATTTTAGTTTCTCAAAAAGACAAAAAGGTAAGTGAATTTTTAAAATTATTTATGGAGAAAGAGATGAAAATGTCCTAACATAATGTATATTCGTGTAACAGTTAAGTAATTAATATTTGTATGAAATGTTGTAGGAGATATCTTCAAGATGTAGCCTCATTAAGCTGTCAGATGTGTTTGAAGAGATGAGGAAGTTGAAGATTGAGGGTATTGTTCATGAGTTAGGGTTTGGTTCGTTAATGGAAATGAAACCGAGAGCAATTCATTGCGACCTATGTCGCACTTTAGTAGAGAATTTTAATGTCCACAGCTCGATGATGGAATTTGATGGACATAAAATTCTAGTGTTGGTTGAAGATGTGGAGGCTGTATTGGGTTTGAGAAATGAAGGATTGGATGTTGAAATGGGCACCAGAAATGTTGATGCAAAAGAAATGACATCGAAGCACTGAATAAGGAGGGATACCACAGTGAAGGAACTTGAGGAGGATATACTTACCGGTGCTTTTGAGGGAGACGAGTTGAGATCTCGTGTTCTTCTTTTCATTGTCGGTGTTTTTATAAGTCCAAATGTGAACTTGATGCCTTCCTCAGAACATTTGCGGTTATTGTGCCCAGCGGGGTTGAAGGGAAATTTAAATTGGTGCAAATATACATATGAGAGGTTACTTGATGGAGTAGCGAAGTGGAAAGTTCGTGGTGGGTTGGCATACATGACTGGATGCATCGCGATATTAGAGGTAATTTATGTTTAAAAGTATGTTTTTTTCGAATGTAGTAGTTGTTTCATGTGATTGAGTTTATTGAGTTTTATTATAATGTTTTGATTAATAATAAATGTAGGTGAGTTTATTTGATTTTTGGAGTGGAATCGCGAGCAGAAGAGTTGCTGCCGCTGATGGTCGCGTTCGCATACATGCTTGGGGCAACAAGAAGGAAGTAAGGAAGATTGTAAACAACCTCGATGAAGAAAGGCCTCCTAAAAAACCAAGGTAAGTGGGTTAAACGATTTGGTATTATATAGGATGTTGTGGTTATATGAAATGATTTACTGATGATGTTTGCAGGTACTTGGGTATGATGACGAGAATGTGGAAGGGGAAGAAGGGGGGAAGATTCAATGGAACAAATGATGTGGTTATGGAGATGCTGCAGATGGTACTGTTAGAGTTGGGTGGAATAAAACATAGTATGGAAGCCCGTGTGGAGAAGGAAAAAGAATTAGAAGAGAGTTTAAGGGAATTGAAGGAGGAATGCAAGAATTTAAATTCCAGCATGATAGAATTGCAGAAGTCGTTGAGGAAAGGTGATGGAGAACTTGTTGTTGCTGTTCAAGAAGAAAAAGAAGTGGTTGACAAAGGGGAAGTCAGAGAGTCCGATCCGAACCTTGGACTTGATATTGACGAGGACCCATTGATGGACGACGATGTCGAGTGGTTGAATGAAGAAACTGTTGCTGTCCGTAAAATAAAGAAAAAGGTATAAGCATTATAAGTTATTTTGATCAATGTTTCATCAAGTTAAGGTATGAGATTATTGTTGTTGATATTGTTGGTGTTAACTTGTAGGGCAAGACAAGAGCATTAGCTAATGCAAAGGTTAGTGGCAAAGGAATAAGAGTAGGAATCAGAACTCGGAACATGAATAAAGTCAACAATTGAAGGAAGTGTGATGTGGACAATGTTTGGTTTAAGTAGGGTTTGTTTAGAACATTATATGCTATGTTTGATTATGCATAATGGGTGAAATTCTTATGTTATTCAAACTAATTGTAGTGGATAAAATTAGCATATGCAATTTTGAATGTATCTTATGCAGTTTTGGGGCCATAATGTGTTCGAACGCTTGTACAACAATTTTGCATTATATGATGTATTCCAGTGGATAAAATTAGCATATGCACATGATTTCGTATGTCTGCAGAGGATATATTTGGTTGTATGTACAAGTATTTGAAGCATATTGGAGTGAGATAATCGTTTGGTTGTACTTAGTACTTACAATTATTTGAAGCATATATAATTGAATTAGTATGTCTGAAGAGGATCTGCTGTGTACATCTTTGGAATCTGCATAACAGTAAATAATAAATTGTCATTTGGAAACACGATGAATTTGTAGGTAAAGTATAAACGAAAAGTCAATGAGCTTGATGGAATCTTGATTAATACCTTCGATTTCGTGGTCGGAGATATGTTATCAACATGGATTCTACTCGTTATTCCAACAATATGGGCCGACCTACGTGGAAGTCAATAGTAAACTCGTGTTAACTTTTCATGTATCGCCATACAACATACGTAAGTAGAAATGACTCACAGTTGCATCAGGTTGGGACATGTCTAGGTCAGGAGGAAAGTCTTCATCGTCGTCGAAGAACGTTGAACTTGTCCCTGCAGTACCCGTTGGAAGTTGAAGCTTCAGTCTCTGGCATGTGTTCTTATTGTGTCCCTCCATTTTGCAGAATGAACATTGATTCCTTCGTTTTGTGGATGCATTAGGTTTTATTTTCTACTTCCGTTTTTGTAACACCCGTGTTTTGGGGTTAGGAGTTAGTCGGGTTAGTGGTCCGAGTCGGTAAAATTAAATTTAATCATTTTGACCATGGCTTGAGTTAATTGGGCTTTAAATAGTAAGGAGGGATCAATTTGGTGATTTAACCCAAAAGAAACTAAAAAGGTAGACAACTTTTGAAAGTTAAAAAGAAAAGAAAAAAAAAAGTGGTCTTCCCTCCTCCATTTCTTGCTTTCAACGTGGAATACCCAAACCTAAACCCCTCTCAACTCCCATCTACTATTCCATTAAATTTCTCCCTCATCTCAAGGCCATTTTCAAAGGTAAATATATTTTTGGACTCTCCTCTTCATTCTCTACCTTTACATGGTTGTAGATTTTAAAACTATCATCTTTTGGAGTTTTAGGGTTTAATGGAAGTTTGAGTTTTTATGGGGGTTTTCAATTTGTTTTGAAATATTGAGTTGGGTTTTGGTTTAGTCACCTTAAAATACACCTAATATGTTAAAATGAGTGAGTTTGGGTGAAAACCCGAAATGGGTCCGTGTGGCCATTTTTGAAGAGTCAAAAATGGGATTTTTGGTGAGTTTTAGGGTTAAATTGAAGGGCTGATGGTTTAGGGATGTTAGGATGGTGTTTTGGAACCATTTGGGTGTTGGAAAACTTGGTTTTCAGCTAGGTTTAAGGGGAGCTCGAAAATGGACTTTTGGGTGTTTGTTTGGATTGAGATTTGTTGAAGTTTGGTCTGCACTTACGGGATGAGTTGATGACTGAGTTTTAGCATTGATTGTGAGTAATGGATGTGTTTTGTTTGGCTAGAAACAAGAGGAGACGTTGGTGGAGCATCGGGATCGAATCCGGGCGTTTAGAAGGCTTGCTTTGGTTTCTAAGGAATGGTGGTGAGTGACTTTAAATATGTTTTAAAGTTGGTTCAAGTGTGAGTAGTGTATGTGTTGGAATGTGCTTGGTAGGCCATTCCTATGTGGAGTTAAATTGGTAACTTAGCTCCTAGATTTCCATTAAATGCTACTTATGCCTTGCCTATTTGCTCTTATGAAATGTGGCTTGATATGTCTATGTGTATCTTGACATATGTATGTGATGAGTATGTGATGTGAATGGTGGATATGTGATGTGGTAAATGAAATTGGCACTAATTAACTTACCGGGTGTAAATGATCGATCATTAGGATTAGTGTGCACACAAATTGAGTCAAAACGTACGTGGCCTTGATGGCGTTGAGTCATCAAGGAGGAGTACGGTGATGTAACATTCCACCGGAAATTTATTTATAATCTACAGGATGATGAGTGGAATCCCATCCGTAGGGCATGTGGTGATGAGTGGAATCTCACCCATGCAAGGTCCGGTGATGAGTGTAATCCCACCGAGGTAATGTGGTTGTTGAGATTAAATCCGAACATCCGGGTAAACTAATAGTGGCCAATTGAACTTGTTCTTATAATTGTGATGTATGATGTTGATGTATGATGTTTGAGCTTAGTATGATGTGAGATGCCATATTATGACTCTTGAAAGACTAGCTAGGTTGACTTAATGTTTGCCTATGTATGTGTGTGTGAAGTAAAGGATTTGCATGCTTGAACCCTACATTGTTGATGTTTTCGATTTTAGAGCATCCTCACTAAGCTTCTAGCTTACGCTCTCATTTTCAATAATGCAGATCATTAGTGTGGTGTTAGCTCGGAGCAAGGCGAAAGGGGCTTTCCAAGTTTTTGTTGCTCAAGTACGGTTAAACAATTATGTAGTAGTTTAGCAATGTGGCAAGAGTGTGTTTTGTATGAGCTATGTATGACTCCTATATGTGTTTGATGTTTATGGATTGACTTGGATTGTAAACATGTTATATCTTGCCAATGCTTGTGTGATGGTATGCCTTATGGATGTTTAAGATGCTTTTGGGATAGCATGTAAACCTATTTGAGATGAATTGTGCCTTTTGGCTTTTAAGTCTTCAAGCATGCCTTTCATGTAATGTTGCCCTTTTTGTGTAAATGCCATGAATGGATGTTTCTTCATATGCCTTGTGTGTTTGAGCACGTTTTTCATAGGATCCATGCCTCTAGTTCATGTATGCTTATGCTGAGTGTTGTTTGGGGTCGTTTAGGGCCTTTAGAATTGTTGAGAAATGCCTAAGTCTGGTTTTTTAGGGTTGCAGACAGCCCGTGTTTCGAAACGAGCTAGGCCATTTCGGAACGGGTAAGGCTTCAGGGACCCCGTATCGGAACACGTTTTGATACGGTTTGGCCACTATGAACCCCCGTTCCGATGCAAGTTTCGGAACATTTTGGCTACTGGAAATCTGAGAAATTGCCGAGATGATAGCGTTTCGAAACGGGTCTAAAGGTTTCGGAACGGTCAATATCTCGTTGACCACGAGAAGTTGACCGTTGAGGGTGTTTCGGAATGGTTGACCACCGTTCCGATACAGCCTCCTTGTATGGGCTTGGGGCAGTTGACCTGGTCAAGGCGTTTCGGTACGCCTCAATGGTGTTTCGAAACAGCCTGTCTAATGGATTAAAATTGGGCTGTTTGATTGCTGTTTTGGGTTCAGTTGATTGTCTTCTTCATTTTATTCCGCTGTTATGATCACATAGGACGTAAACGTGCCATTAGAGAAGATAAGATTAAAAGAAAAAAATTAGGGTTGCTAACCGAGGGGGAACCTTAACGGGTTTCGCTTCGGTTTTCCCCGTGTGGCCTACTCGGACCGGTCATCCGGCCAGACCGGGACGAGGGGGTTACAGTTTTGCTTCCTTCTTTTGCGGGTCTTGAACGCTGTGTTGGCTTACCCTATATGATGAGGACTCATTCAAGGTTATGGTCTGCTCAAATTCATCAGTTAGTCGGAGTAACTCATCTTTTGTGCTTTGAAAACTTTTGTCTGTTTGAGACGCAAGGTAGCACAACCACGATGAAAGTGAGCGTAGCGAAGCAAATCGAGACATTTGTTTTAATTCGGGAGGCACGTCGCTGTGAAGATAAAATGGAGCAGAGAGCTTAGCATTTTTTGTCCAGCGCGGTAGTATTAAACAATTAGGGAGCTCGGAGAAGTCTTCCAACTTAAGAACGTGCAGTTGATGGCGACATGGAAGTCTGACCGTCTCAAATTTCCGACAAGAGCATGTAATGTTATTTGTTGTGACATCAAGCACAACCTCATAGATTTTTTTCGGATCCTTATACTTTGTCAAACGATACGTCCGCGCGCCTTCAATCTCAAGAGTCGGATGTAGAACACGATACAATGTCTCATTTTTTAGTTCCTCCTGAACAATTTCAAAGGATGCCCAGGTGAAGATGTCAGCTGCACTCCCTTCTAGGTCATGCAATTTGGTCATTGGGAAAGGCTTCGAGGAAGAATTTTTGTATTCTCCACTCAACTCTGTGATAAGGTTTTTTTCTTACCACTAAAAAGGTCCCCGATTTTTTGAAAACATTTAATTAAAAGGGGGTTTTAAAAATCCGAGCTTTAAAAAAATCTTTTTTTCGGTTGGAGTCGCCACTGGCCATTAAGGTAGGCCGGACACCGTGAAAACTAAAACCAGAGATTCATTTGAAAGGGTTCGGGAGTTGGTTACGTGTGGGGAAGGGTTAGCACCCTCATCACGCCCGAAAATCGGTACCAAAACAATTGTTGCTTTTAAATTGATGGAAATTATTCGAAATTTAAAATGACTTTAATTAGGGGTTCTTAATTGAAAATTGGGCTTTAATCATACGAGCTTATCCAATGGGTGGTTTCAAATTAATTTAACATTTAATTAAAAAGGATGACGGTACACCGGACCAAATACTAAACCGACATCATATAAGACTGACTGCCGTGTTAGTTTAGGGTTCGGATACCATACGTCACCTTTATGCATGATGCGAGCAGTTAAAATATGGTGTTATGGTCTTTTTCATTTTAATTACGGATTTACCTTTAGACGATTCGAATTAATCCGAGTATCCGAGGAATATCCAATAAGCTAGGATATTTCGACCCAAATACACAAATTAATAAGTATCTCCTTTTTATAATTAAAGTTATTTATTATTCACATCAAAGCATCAAAGGTCACATGAAATGACATATTAGAATGCATGTCACATATATTCGAATCATCATCATATAAAAGACAAAATATGCACATATTAAAAACGTACATGGCAAAACCATATTATGCATTATAAACATACTTAAACAAGATTAAAAAAAGCATACAATCACATGTTATAAGATAAACATGACATGCACCACAAATCCTATATCCACATTAAACAAGTATAACATAGCAAAAAAACATATATTCGATATAAATTAAAAAAGACCAATACATGAATAACAAAATATAATGATAAAAAAAATGCACAGCTAAGGATTAAAATATATACTGACAGGGACCAAAACTATAATAATACCATTGAAAAACTGATTAAAATGCAAAACGGGACTCGATTGGGAAGACACGAAAAACCCCAGGGACCAAAACGGAAAATAACCCACCCGAAAATCGATTAGAATGAAAACATGGATGAAATTGAAAGAGCTCGAAAATACAGAGGGACCCGGGACGAGGTTTTCAAACGCGGAAGCCCCTGCATGCGTAATAACAATACGCGGAGGGGCTAAAAACATGAATAAACTTATTTTAAAATAAAAAACACTATAAAACCTATCTTAAAAAACCTTAAGCCCTTTTCTTTGTTTCTATTAACCCTAAAAAGGGAGAGAGCCCTCACCCCCCTCTCTAAAAATCTGGCGTCGTCACCCACTCCGGTCGCTGTTAACTGGCACCGGAGACCCTAAAAAAACCTTTTTCCGACCATTTTCGAAACCCCAAACAAGAGAAAGCCCTTCGTTTTAGAAATAAAAAAAAACCTTTCGACTGTATTGGTTTAAAAAACCCAAAAATCGGAACCAAAAAAGAACCAAAAAAACCCTACCCCTTTGTGTTACCAGCCTCAACGGCTCACCATGCATGACAAGAAACTAACCTTCTATTTTTTATTATTTTTTGCGTTTCGAAACTGAAAATGACAAGAAAATATACCTCTGGAACTTTGTTGCTTGTATTATCTGAATGTTTCGATTACAACCTCTCCAAAAAACCTCCTTTTACATTGTTGGTTTCGGCTTTTTATAGCCTCTGAAATTACATTTTTTTCCTTTTTCTAATTACATGTAATTCTCGAAATATGCTGCTGGTTGCTGATTTCTGTTGGTATTCGTCTGCTGTGATTCTGTTTTTTTTTGCGTTTATGAAATTCCTGGTATTGTTGGTGCGCGTCTGACACTTTGATTTTTGTTTGCATGCATCGCTCGTACGAGGGGGAGGGGACCAGAGAAGGCTGGGACGTGGCCGGTTGTGCGTGCCGTCGATGGGGCTCTGGACGGTATTGGGACGATCTGGACGGCTGTGAGGAAGCTGATAGGGCGCGCGGTGGATTGCATGCGCGCGTCTGAGCACCAAAGAGTCGCGCGTGGATCACACGCGATTGGAAAGTTGATATTGGCCGTTCGATGCCAATCCCGATCTAACGACTCACACGCTGCGGCGCCAAAACCTGGGGAGAGGCTTCTAGGGTTTCCTTCTGATGGGCCATCTGGACCGTCAGATCTTCATCCATATCTGACGGCTGGGGTTGGGCGGCTGCAAGACAAGAGAGGCATTAGGTTTTTTTAGTTATTTGATTAGGGCTAGACAATTATTTGGGCCAAACGGGCCTTGTAATATTTTTTTGGGTTTTTAATTTGTAAATGGACTCTGATATTAATTAAACAATTGGGTCTTTATTATATTAAATATATTGGGCTTTATTTACTAATTAGTTTTTTCTTTTTTGGATTTTCAGATCTGTTTAATAATAATAATAATAATAATAATAATAATAATAATAATAATAATAATAATAATAATAATAATAGATATTAATAGTAATACTAATAATAATAATGTATGGTATACGATAATAAATAGTAGTAGTAATGGATAAAAATAATAATAGTAATAATAATAATTGATAATACAATAATAGTAAATAATAATAATATATAGCAATAATGATAATAAAATAGTAATGATAATATGATAACTAGGTATATAACATTAATATATATAATGTTTTTTTTGTTTTTTCCTTTTTCTAGTTTTTAATTTTTACCACAACATATATATAATTAACATAAATATCAAAGCCCATTAATAAAAGAAAAGAAAATGGGTTTAACACCCCGAACAAAATAGGTGATTACAAACTCCGTTATGCGCATCTCATTTATACCCTTGTCAATGGCACGGAAAACTTCTAGATATGTCTTCTTATGTATGAGGATAATGTTGAGGGCAGAATTCATAGACTCGCAGCGTTGTGTGGAGCGAACATTGGCGAAGAATTATCCAGTAAGATATGCTTGTGCCCATATACCAACCGTCTGATCCTTGTCCACAACCCACGGATGCTGCTCCACGTTAAAATGTTTCATAACTGATCTCCACTCGCGATCGAATTCCTCAATTGTCCACCAAGAGGACATGCACCGTGTAAAGGCGGATATAAATTTAGGATCACCTACATTTTCATGGGCATTTCGAGAAAGATGCCACGAACATATTCGATGTTGTGCACATGGGAACATTATCTTTATAGCCCTATGCATGGCCCTATCACCATCCGTGACGACTGACACATGAGCTTTGTTAAACATTGCCTGCAAAAACTCCCTAAGTACCACTCAAATGTGTCTGCAGTCTCGTCATCTAAAATTGCCACACCAAAGACAATGGTTTGATGGTGGTGATTAACACCAACAATAGGCATTAGAGGCCGGCCATACATGTTACCCTTGTACGTTGTGTCAAATGCAATGACATCACTGAAGCATACGTAGTCGGACCTGGATGTCGAATCCGACCAAAATATATTATGCAATCCCCCTTATTGGTCAGTGTTGAACTGCATGTACAATCCTGTATCTTGCTCTTTCTTGAATTCAAAGTAAGCAAGAAGAGCATTGACATTACCGTCACGATATTCATCCGTCGTCGCTTTTTGAAGGGAGTTGTACAAGTCTTTCCGAATGAAACCAACATTGTGGGAACCACCCGACTGTTGCGTGAAATAATTCATTACTTCTGACGTTCTAAGGCCAACACTTTTCAAAGCCCGGGCCTCAAGTACATCTTCCTTAGTAACTTCTCTACTGGACCGAAGATACGGTTGCATTATAGGTGGGCACAACGAGTGATTATGTTCACTGTGACATACTGATATCTCCCACCTTGATTATTCTCTACACTTGACAATAACCTTTGCCTTGCAACCAATTCGTGTTATATCACGTTGCGCACGTTTCCTGTCGGACTCATGAACTTTCGGTCTGCGCTGTCCTCCCCGTGAACAACAAAACTCTTGTGTATGTACATTTCCCATACCATCATGCCTAGTTGTTGCATGACTGACACTGAACTCGTTATTCTTCGCATAAACCCGATAAAACTTCCACGCCTCGTCACGAGAGTTAAACACCATACCAACCAAATTGTCTGAAGCAGTACATTGATTTGTTGTGCACTCATCTAGTTCACCAATTTGAGTATCTTCCATTCTTATACCAGCCATGTTTCGACACCGAAGATGTAAAAAATCTCTACACCGATATGTTGTGTCTTCCTTTGTTTCTTACTTGTCTCTGAGGATGAAAGAAGGAGAAGTTGTTGTGGAAAACCATTATTATCAACTGCCACTTTAAATTGCATCAGGTCATTAGGTGCAATTACTTGACAGATGGTCTGGTAGGTAATACAATAAATGCTAAAAGATCAAAGGAGTTTCGATACTAATTTACGGAGGTTTCGATACCCCATTCAATAGCCACTAAAAGTAGGCGTTTCTGCCAAAGCAGCATCGAAACGCAGTTTTGGGTTTCGATCCCCCATGAAGAAGACTCAAATTGGGCATCTCTGGCAAACCGGCATCGAAACCTCATTTTCGGTTTCGATCCCCCATGAAGAAGACTCAAATTGTGCGTCTCTGGCAAACCAACATCAAAACCCAATTTTCGGTTTCGACACCACATTGAGGAGCAGTCAAATTAGCCTGTCTGCCAAACCAGCATCGAAACCTGAGATCGTTGGTTTCGATACCCCTTGAGAAACGACTACAACTTTGTTAGCCTTTTGGAAATTAGCATTCGAACCCCATGTGGCGATTCGAAACCAGTTTGAAATACTAAATAGCGGGAAAGAAGTTATGTAAATGAGAACTTCGCCATTAAAAACCCCACATTCCCTCCTTCATCTCCGAAAACACAAGTTTCTAACCCTAAACCCTAGAAAATTACGAACATTGTTTCAAATCCAACATAAGCTCAACCCCAAGTTGAAGTACAAACTACGTTCATTTGTTCTTCGATTTCTACACAAATTTTCACCTCTCCTGCACAAAACTCCTCAGTGGCTCCTAAAAACAAACCTGGTAAAGGTAAACGAGGTCGGATTGAAACAGGTGGTTCTATCCGTTCAAATGAAGGGGAAGCTCCACAACCTAGAAATATTTTTAGCCATTGTTTTCGTGATCCCGCTTGTCTTCATTGATACCATGAAGTGTACGAGGTGAAAAAGATTAGGAAGGAGCGAACCATTGACTTGGATTTTTTGATGTCATAGGAATATCAATTCAACTTTTTGGCCTTTATTTGTGGAATGGGGTTGGATGAGATATCTCGATATTAAACCCCATGTCTATCACAACCTCGTGAAGATCTTCTATGCCAATGCTACCCTTCAGCATGATGGAAGAACCCAAACCGAGGTTGTAGCTATCAACTAGTATCTAATGGGAGTTGAATTTACAATCACTCCGGCAATTATTGCCCAACACCTTGGTGTGGAAGCTACTGGTGAAAAACAAGAATTTGACCATGTCCCCTTGAAGTTTGATGATGACAGCCCCACTCATCTTCATATCCATGAAAGTCTTCTGCATCTTATGACAACTTGGTTCTTTCGGCTCTCAGGTGGACGATGCACTCGTATGCGTCATACCGATTATTGGTGGTTGCACCAATTTCGGACTGAAAATAAACTCGATATAGCAACAATCATCTTCAAATCTCTTGTGGAAATCATTAGCAACCCTTCAAGAGGCTCCCTTAATTATGGATGTGTTCTAAGCCACATCTTTGTATGTTTAGGGATCGACACCTCCATGGACCCTGAAATCCTGCTTCCGAGTAAAATTGATGAAACAACAACTAAGAAGACGGGGTGGACGTTCATTCAGGGTGAATGGGTCCATTAAAGAGATGAAGATGAAGCAAGAATTGCCGGAGGAAATGATGATGCAGCTGATGCTCCACCTCTCTTGACACTTGACTCCATCTATGTTGTTGTCACGACGGGCTTTCAGAACTTGGATGCTTTTATGCGCAGTAGTCATGCAGAGACTCAATCCCGTCTTGAGAAAGTAGAAGATCGTGTGAAATCATTGGAACATGAATTTCATCGGCATGTATTTCGACTGACATCGCCTCAGGATGCGCCGGATCCTGAAGATGGTTAGGCTAGTATGCATAGTATAAGGAGTTTGTTGTATTACATGTTGTACTGATGTTGATTTTGTTAGACTGCTTCATGAATATTGTTTGACTCATATTGTACTCTTGTATATGTACACCTCCCTTGCATTTCGTGCTGCATTGTGTTTACTTTCCTTAACAAGTAGATTGTGTTCGTGCACGTAATATTGGATTTTTTGTATACAGAATTTATCCTAGGTACTTCTGCAGAAGAGCACTATGATGCATATTCTGCACCAGCAGGGCATGATGAGGCATATGCTCCAGCAGAAGGCCATGATCATGCGCGTGCTTATACGCCTCAAGTGACTCTCACTTACATGCGAAAGAAGCTTCATCACCAAGGCATAACGCCAAGTAATGAAATAGACTCTGAAATTTAGAAACCCAGACGTCCTCTTCAAATGTATGGCGAGTGGTACAAGAACGTACCAGCTGTGCTACTCAGACCTGGTGCTGCGGAGTTTCTGTATTATTGTTTTACTGCCTATGAGGTTGCTATTTGATCTTCAAGGAGAAGGTAATGTGGACCTCTGCCACCACCCTAAATCAATTGAATTAACTGATCTTTTAAGATTATTTGTTTTTCTTACTTTTTTTGTGTCTGGGCTGTTCATCAATGCAGAGAAAACCTTGAGTGGGCATTTTGGAGAATTAATGATCTTAAACCAAGACTTGCCTTCATTTGGGTAACTTCAAAATTTTGTTCTTTAAAGCATCTTTAAAAAATTTGACAAAATTGATGGACTTCATTTGAATTATGCAGGATCAAAGTCGCTGCGAACAACATCCCTCCGAACCAAATATATTTACAAAAAATCTGAGGCGCGTGTGGGGTAATATGCCTCAGTATAACGAAGGAAACACGCTGTTGGTTGACGACTCCGAAGCTAAAATGATTAATAATCCGATCAATAAAGAACTCAACCTATTTTGATCTTACTTTCAGCCATATAATCAATGAATCTTTAGAAACTAATTATTTTTCGATTATGTTCATGTTTCAGGAGAACACCTATATATGTCCTAAATCCTACAAGGTAGAAGATGAGAGAACTGATAACGCATTAGGTAAAACTTCCGAAATCAAACATATTCATTATAAAGATGAAGTAATTTCTTCAACTGAAACCTAATTATGTAATTACTGTACTTGCACTTGATCATAGAAATAGGTGGTTTCATTCGGGTATATTTAGAAAACTTGGCCGCAGCCAACAATGTATAAGAGTATGTGAAACATCATCCATTTTTGGATTAACTACAGGTCAACAAGATCATCAATTGTTCGCATATTGTTCTATGATAATCTCATCTGTATTATATGTTTGTTCGTCTTTTGTAATTGTGTAAATACAACATACACTGTTAAATATGTACAAATCTCATAGTAAAAATTTTATCCTTATTATATGATCAATTTAGAGTTTTGTACACAAACAACAAACATTTCCAAAAAGTATAAAAAACCCTAAATCCGTTACACTATCCACTTTCACCCTAAAAAAAGTAAACAATTCCTGGTAAACAAGCACCGAAACCCACTTATAGGTTGTTTCGATGCCACCTAAAGGACTTAAAATTTGGGGTCATTCTCGGAAGCCAGTTCCGAAACCAACCATAGGAGGTTTCGATGCCCCAAAAAGGACCAAGTTTTTGACAATTCTGCCAAACCAGCACCGAAACTCGATATATGTGGTTTTGAAACCCCTTATACAACAAGTAGAAAAGTATGCTTTTTGGTATGAAATTGTGTATGTCCACATATCTTTTTTCTCTTACAACTTGTGTGCATTTGCTACTAATTTTTTTATATTCACAAAATCTTATACAGGTTGGACCAAAATAAGTTTTTTTTGGTATGAAATTGTGTATCTACACACTTCCTTACAAGTACATGAGCCATTTTCAACCTTGCTGAAATAGGTGTAATACAAAAGGTATAAACCTTTACTCCAGGTCACACCGGCACCGAAACCCCAAAAGAGTGGGTTCGATGCCCCCTACTGGAAACAAAAGCACCGAAACCCCATATCGGAGGTTTCAATGCCCATTATACAACAAGTACAAAAGTATGCTTTTGGGTAGGAATTTGTGTATGTACACATTTCTTTACAAGTACATGCGCGATTTTGAACCTTGTTGAAATTGTGTACTAAAAAAGGTATATGCCTTTTTCTCTTACAAATTTGTATCAATTTGTGTACATTTGCTACTAATTTATGTATATTCACAAAACCTTATACAGGTTGGACCAAAGTAAGTTTTTTGGTATGAAATTGTGTATCTACACACTTCCTTAGAAGTACATGAGCCATTTTCAACCTTGCTGAAATAGGTATAATACAAAAGGTATAAACTTTTTCTCCAGGTCGCACCGGCACTGAAACCCCCATAAGAGTGGGTTCGATGCCCCCTACTAGAAATAAAAGCACTGAAACCCCATATCGGTGGTTTCGATGTCCCTTGCACAACAAGTACAAAAGTATACTTTTGGGTAGGAATTTGTGTATGTACACATTTCTTTACAAGTACATGCGCGATTTTGAGCCTTGTTGAAATTGTGTATTAAAAAAGGTATATACCTTTTGCTCTTACAAATCTGTACCAATTTGTGTACATTTGCTACTAATTTATGTATATTCACAAAACCTTATACATGTTGGACCAAAGTAAGTTTTTTTGTATGAAATTGTGTATCTACACACTTCCTTACAAGTACATGAGCCATTTTCTACCTTGTTGAAATAGGTATAATACAAAAGGTATAAACTTTTTCTCCAGGTCACACCGGCACCGAAACCCCCATAAGAGTGGGTTCGATGCCCCCTACTAGAAACAAAAGCACTAAAACTCCATATCGGTGGTTTCGATGTCCCTTACACAACAAGTACAAAAGTATGCTTTTGGGTAGGAATTTGTGTATGTACACATTTCTTTACAAGTACATGCACGATTTTGAACCTTGTTGAAATTGTGTATTTAAAAAGGTATATACCTTTTGCTCTTACAAATTTGTACCAATTTGTGTACATTTGCTATTAATTTATGTATATTCACAAAACCTTATACAAGTTGAACCAACGTAAGTTTTTTTGTATGAAATTGTGTATCTACACACTTCCTTACAAGTACATGAGCCATTTTCAACCTTGCTGAAATAGGTATAATACAAAAAGGTATAAACTTTTTCTCCAGGTCACTCCGGCACCGAAACCCCATAAGAGTGGGTTCGATGCCCCCTACTGGAAACAAAAGCACTGAAACCCCATATCGGGGGTTTCAATGTCCCTTACACAACAAGTACAAAAGTATGCTTTTGGGTAAGAATTTGTGTATGTACACATTTCTTTACAAGTACATGCGCGATTTTGAACCTTGATGAAATTGAGTACTAAAAAAGGTATATGCCTTTTTCTCTTACAAATTTGTACCAATTTGTGTACATTTTGCTACTAATTTATGTATATTCACAAAACCTTATACAAGTTGGACCAAAGTAAGTTTTTTGGTATGAAATTGTGTATCTACACACTTCCTTAGAAGTACATGAGCCATTTTCAACCTTGCTGAAATAGGTATAATACAAAAGGTATAAACTTTTTCTCCAGGTCACACCGGCACCGAAACCCCATAAGAGTGGGTTCGATGCCCCCTACTGGAAACAAAAGCACTAAAACCCCATATCGGTGGTTTCGATGTCCCTTACACAACAAGTACAAAAGTATGGTTTTGGGTAGGAATTTGTGTATGTACACATTTCTTTACAAGTACATGCGCGATTTTGAACCTTGTTGAAATTGTGTATTAAAAAAGGTATATACCTTTTGCTCTTACAAATTTGTATTAATTTGTTTACATTTGCTACTAATTTATGTATATTCACAAAACCTTATACAGGTTGGACCAAAGTAAGTTTTTTGGTATGAAATTGTGTATCTACACACTTCCTTAGAAGTACATGAGCCATTTTCAACCTTGCTGAAATAGGTATAATACAAAAGTTATAAACTTTTTCTCCAGGTCACACCGGCACCGAAACCCCCATAAGAGTGGGTTCGATGTCCCCTACTAGAAACAAAAGCACTAAAACCCCATATCGGTGGTTTCGATGTCCCTTACACAACAAGTACAAAAGTATGCTTTTGGGTAGGAATTTGTGTATGTACACATTTCTTTACAAGTACATGCGCGATTTTGAACCTTGTTGAAATTGTGTATTAAAAAAGGTATATACCTTTTGCTCTTACAAATCTGTACCAATTTGTGTACATTTGCTACTAATTTATGTATATTCACAAAACCTTATACATGTTGGACCAAAGTAAGTTTTTTTTGTATTAAATTGTGTTCTACACACTTCCTTACAAGTACATGAGCCATTTTCAACCTTGTTGAAATAGGTATAATACAAAAGGTATAAACTTTTTCTCCAGGTCACATCGGCACCGAAACCCCCATAAGAGTGGGTTCGATGCCCCCTACTAGAAACAAAAGCACTAAAACCCCATATCGGTGGTTTCGATGTCCCTTACACAACAAGTACAAAAGTATGCTTTTGGGTAGGAATTTGTGTATGTACACATTTCTTTACAAGTACATGCGCGATTTTGAACCTTGTTGAAATTGTGTATTAAAAAAGGTATATACCTTTTGCTCTTACAAATTTGTATTAATTTGTGTACATTTGCTACTAATTTATGTATATTCACAAAACCTTATACAGGTTGGACCAAAGTAAGTTTTTTGGTATGAAATTGTGTATCTACACACTTCCTTAGAAGTACATGAGCCATTTTCAACCTTGCTGAAATAGGTATAATACAAAAGGTATAAACTTTTTCTCCAGGTCACACCGGCACCGAAACCCCCATAAGAGTGGGTTCGATGTCCCCTACTAGAAACAAAAGCACTAAAACCCCATATCGGTGGTTTCGATGTCCCTTACACAACAAGTACAAAAGTATGCTTTTGGGTAGGAATTTGTGTATGTACACATTTCTTCACAAGTACATGCGCGATTTTGAACCTTGTTGAAATTGTGTATTAAAAAAGGTATATACCTTTTGCTCTTACAAATCTGTACCAATTTGTGTACATTTGCTACTAATTTATGTATATTCACAAAACCTTATACATGTTGGACCAAAGTAAGTTTTTTTTGTATTAAATTGTGTTCTACACACTTCCTTACAAGTACATGAGCCATTTTCAACCTTGTTGAAATAGGTATAATACAAAAGGTATAAACTTTTTCTCCAGGTCACATCGGCACCGAAACCCCCATAAGAGTGGGTTCGATGCCCCCTACTAGAAACAAAAGCACTAAAACCCCATATCGGTGGTTTCGATGTCCCTTACACAAGTACAAAAGTATGCTTTTGGGTAGGAATTTGTGTATGTACACATTTCTTTACAAGTACATGCGCGATTTTGAACCTTGTTGAAATTGTGTACTAAAAAAGGTATATACCTTTTGCTCTTACAAATTTGTACCAATTTGTGTACATTTGCTATTAATTTATGTATATTCACAAAACCTTATACAAGTTGGACCAAAGTAAGTTTTTTTGTATGAAATTGTGTATCTACACACTTCCTTACAAGTACATGAGCCATTTTCAACCTTGCTGAAATAGGTATAATACAAAAGGTATAAACTTTTTCTCCAGGTCACACCGGCACCGAAACCCCATAAGAGTGGGTTCGATGTCCCCTAATGGAAAAAAAAAACACCGAAACCCCATATCGGTGGTTTCGATGCCCCTTATACAACAAGTACAAAAGTATGCTTTTGGGTAGGAATTTGTATATGTACACATTTCTTTACAAGTACATGCGCGATTTTGAACCTTGGTGAAATTGTGTACTAAAAAAGGTATATACCTTTTTCTCTTACAAATTTGTATAAATTTATGTACATTTGCTACTAATTTATGTATATTCACAAAACCTAATGGAAGTAAGAGCACGAAAACCTCATTTAGGTGGTTTCGATGTCCTCTTCTAAATAATGTACCAAAGTATGCTTTTGGTTAACAATTTGTGTATGTACACATTTCCTTACAAGTAAATGACCTAACTTAAACCTTCGTGAAACTGTGTAATAAAGTAATGTATATATCATTTTCTCTTGTAAACTTGTAACAATTTGTGTACATTATGCTACTCCTTAGTGTATACAGTGCCGAAACCCCTTAAGATGGTTTCGATCCCAGTAAAAGGAATATGCCTTTTCAGTGTTGTGTCTTTTCACTGTAATCACATTAACTGTTTCCTGTTCATCATGTATAAAGCTGGTTTCGATACTCCCTAGAATGAATCAACCTTTTCAGTTTCTTGTCTTTTCACTAGAATCACATGAACCGTTTCATCTTCATCATGTATACAGCTGGTTTCAATACCTACCAAAATGAATCAGCCTTTTCAGTTTCGTGTCTTTTCATTAGAATGACATGAACAGTTTCATCTTCATCATGTATACAGCTGGTTTCGATACCCCCCAACAGGAATCAGCCTTTTCAGTTTCCTGTCTTTTCACTAGAATCACATGAACCATTTCATGTTCATGTACCTTCAATGAACAGACATTGTGCCTTCCTTCTCTCTCAGTTTCCCTCCTTAGAGTTTTCACTTTCCCTTCCAACTGAATTTCCCTATATATTAACAACTCTTCTCTTTACTCTTTATAACATATTCTACTCAATATACTCAACCCTTCGCTCTGAAATCAGTTCTTCACCATATCCTATTCAATTTCTTCAGATACAATGAGTTCAAGCAGAGCTTCGAGTCACAATCCTCAGCCATTCGCAAAGAGAAAACTTGATTTCGACTCAGAATCAAATAGCGATGATGATGTCTATTTTGATTCTGCCGAAGAGGATAAACAAAGCCATGACACACTCAAAACAAGCAGATGGTTCAAGAAGTTTTTCAAGACCATCGATAGAATGAACACAATCAATGACCCTTCTACTACATGGCATTGTCCAGCATGTCAAGGAGGTCCTAGTGCCTCTCACAGGTTTCATGGCCTTCAGTCCCTAGTGACACATGCCAAAACCAAAGGCAAACCAAAGCTCAAAATCCATCGCCAACTTGCTCAGCTATTGGACGAGGAATTGCATAGAAGGGGTACTTCGGCTTTTCCTCATGGTCAAGCTTATGAGGAATGAAGTGGTTTGAGAGATGATCAGAATGATGCTGATACTGTCTGCCCTCGCCTGCAAACGATGAGGAAGAGGATCACAAAATACTCTGGCCACCCATGGTGATGATAATGAACACAAGGCTTCATCAAGATGCTGCAAATGGGAAGGTAGTTATATAACAAATTTGAATTATGTTTTCATGAATATTACAATTCCTTAACTTGTAATCTCTTGCATTTTCTGCTTCAGTGGCTTGGTATGGGAAACCAAGAGCTTCTTGCCTATTTCAGCTCCTATGATACTGTTGTTAAGGCTCGCCATTCTTACGGTCCTCAATGCCATCGTGGAATGAGCCTTCTAATTTTTGAGAGCACGAAAAGAGGTTATCTCGATGCTCAGCGTCTACATACCCAGTTTGCTACCCAAGGTTTCGATAGAAATGCTTGGGAACATTGTCAAGGCTTCTTGTATGGTCCAGGCAGACATCGCCAACTTTATGGTTATATGCCTGCCAAAGAAGACATTGACAACTTCAACCGCCATTCTCAAGGTTTTCTCTATCATCATTTTCTTCTTTTATACAAGATGCACTTCTGCTCATACTAATGCATACATGTTTTGTTCATTAGGCAACAATAGGGTCAGATATGAGATGCGATCATATGTAGAGATGGTTGGTCAGCACAGTTCACAACGAGAGGCTGGTTCAAGTGCCATGGGTGGTAGAAGGCAGGATGAGGATTGAGGAGGCGCCATTCTTTTACTTTCATTTTTTTATTTCAATATGTATTTGAAGAACTTTGGAATTCATTTTATTTGTTTCCTAAATATACTTCATCTTTAATTTTCATATGATCCTTTTGTCTTAATCCAAATGTTAATTTTCAACTAATAAGGGGTTTCTTGAAGTCCTTCAAATATTTTTTGTATCTGCCAAACAAGCACAGAAACCACAAAATGGTGGTTTCGATGCCACCTTCAAGGTTATCAATTTTTCCCATTTTTTATTTGTGTATATACATAAATCCTTGTGTATGTAAGTAAATTGTGTATGTACACAATTCCTTACAACAATATTCATTCTCACCCTAACAAAATTAAACATACGCCCCATTTCTGCTCAACCAGCACCGAAACCCAATATAGGCGGTTCCGATGCCACATAAAGGACTTTAACTTTTGCCCATTCTGCAAAACCAGCACCGAAACCACGTATAGGTGGTTTCGATGCCCGTATAAAAACTTGTATGAAAGTATGTTTTTTGGAAAGAATTTGTGTATGTACACATTTCCTTACAAATACATGAGCCATTTCGAGGAACCATGGAAAATTGTGTAATAAAAAAGGTATACACCATTTTCTCTTACAAAGTTGTATCATTTTGTGTATATTTGCTACTAATAATCGTATATACACAAATCCTAATAAAACTTGTACCAAAGTATGCTTTTCGGTAAGATATTGTGTATGTACACATTTCCTTAGAAGTACAAGAGCCATTTTGAACCTTCGTGAAACGTGTAATAAAAATGGTATATACCGTTTTCTCATTCAAATTTTTTACCAAATTGTGTACATTTGCTATTAATATGTGTATATACCCAAATCTTTACAAAACTTGTACCAAAGTATGCTTTACGGGTAAGAATTTGTGTATATACACATTTCCTTACAAGTACATGAGCCATTTTGAACCTTCGTGAAACCGTGTAATAAATAAGGTATATAACTTTTTCTCTTACAAATTTTTACCAATTTGTGTACATTTGGTACTAATATGTGTATATACACAAATCCTTATAAAACTTGAACCAAAGTATGCTTTTCGGGTAAGAATTTGTGTATGTACACATTTCGTACAAGTACATGAGCCATTTTGAAACTTCGTGAAACAATGTAATAAAAAAAGGTATATACAGTTTTCTCTTACAAATTTGTACCAATTTGTGTAAATTTGGGTACTAATACGTGTATATACACAAATCCTTACAAAACTTGTACCAAAGTATGCTTTTCGGGTAACAATTTGTGTATGTACACATTTACTGTAACACCCATGTTTTGGGGCTAAGAGTTCGGTGTGAGTGTTGGGTTCGAGTCGTCAAAACTGGTTTAATTTAATTAGAGTTGGGTTTTTATTTAAAAGAGATTAAAATTTAAAGTAATGGCAATTTTTTAATTAAGTCAAAAAAAGGAAGACAAGCATTTTGAATAAAAAAAGAGAGTTTTCTTCTTCATTTCTTCATCTAACGTGAAAACCTCTCAAAAACCCCAAATCTACTGTTCCATCTCCTTTCTTCACCATTTCAAGGGATTTTCTCAAGGTAATTTCGTATTTGAGTTCTCCTTTTCATTTCAAGCATTTCCATGGTCTTAGATTTCAAAACCATCACCATTTTTGTTTTTTAAGTTTTCAAGATTGAAGAAAAGTAAGAAACTTTAATGGGTTTTCAACTTGATTTTGGTTTGTTTAGTTAAGTTTTGAGTTACTCTCACCTTAATACTCCTTATATTTCGAAATGGAAGGATTTTGACAAAAATCCCGAAATAGGTCTTGGGGGCATTTTTGAAAGTGTCAAAACTTGAATTTTTGATGTGTTTTTGTGTTGGGTTGAAGGGCTTATGGTATATGGTTGTTAGGGAAGTGTTTTGGAAGTCTTTAGAGGTCATTTGGGTGTTGGAAATGGTGGATTTTAGCTGGGTATTTGGGGAGTACGAAAATGTGAGTTTTGTGGTTAGTTTGGGTTTGAAACTATGAAGTTTTGGCTTGTGATTGTGGGTTGAGGTTGTGGCTGAGTTTAGCATTGATTTGGTGAGTAATATATTGTCTTTTGATTGGTTAGAAGCAAGAGGAAACATCGGAGAAGGTTCGGGATCGAATCTGGAAATTGTGGAGGCTTGAGTTAGCTTTGCTTGGTTTGCTAAGGAAGGGTGGTGAGTGAAACTTTTAACTTCTTTAAATTGGTTCAAGTGTGTGTAGATGAGGTTTAGGGATGTGCTTGGTAGGCCATTCCTAGGTAGAAGTTAAATTGGTAGTTTAACTTCTTGTGTGTTTATAGCTTTCAATGTTTATGCCTATTGTGGTCTTGTGAAGCATGATTTGGTTATGTATGAATATACATTGATGTGTGTGATGATGGATGTGTGATATGAATGGTGGTTATCATGATGTGGTTTAATAGTATAATTGGCACTAGTTAACTTATCGGGTATAAATGATCGATCATTAGGATTAGTCTGCACACGGTTGAGTCAAATTCGCGCGTGGCCTTGGTGGCGTTAAGTCATCAAGAAGGAGTACGGTGATGTAATATTCCACCGGAAATGTTTATATATATACGTGATGATGAGTGGAATCCCATCCGTAGGGCATGTGATGATGAGTGGAATCCCATCCATGCGTGATCCGGTGATGAGTGTAATCCCACCGAGGTAATGTTGTTGTTGAGAGTAAATCCGCATATCCGAGTAAACTAATAGTGGCCAATATACTTGATCATATGGTTATATTGTTTAGATAAGTGCTTTATCTTGTTGAGCTTAATATGAAGTAAGATGTCATATTATTGTCTCTTGTGTTGCTAGCTAGATTGCTATATTGATGCCTATGTATGTTTCTGCGTGATGTAAGGATGATATGCTTGAACCCTGCATTGTCGTTGTTTTTGGTTTTAGAGCATCCCCACTAAGCTTCCAGCTTACGCTCTCATTTTTTGACAATGCAGATCATTAGCGTGGAGTTAGCAAGGTGCAAGGAAGGGGCTTTTCCAAGCTTTTGTAACTGCTCAAGTATGGCTTAGTAAATAAAGTAGTAGTTTAGCAATGGGGCTGCTATATGTTTGTATGAGCGTTGCATGACTCATATTTGTGGATGTTGTTTATGTTATGCTTTGTTGAATGCTTATGTTGAAAGGTTATGCCTTGGATGTTATATGTTGTTTTGATAAGCATTAAAACCTATGTGTAAAGACATGCGCCCTTTTTTTTGGCTCTTTGAGCTTTTGAGCATGCCTTGTTATGCAATATCTATCTTTTGTGAATGCCATGATTGAAACGTCTCGTTGACCACCTAGATCATTCTTCATGTTAATTCTTGGTTGCTAGTTGATGTATGGTGTAACACCCCAATTTTGGGCTTAGAAGTTTAGGGTCTGAACCGGACCGGTCTGATTTTCGGTTCGAATATAAAAGGAGGTTTTAGGGAAAGCCTAGTTCGGGATGCCTTAAAAATATGGAAAAATATCTAAAAATCCTCTTTTAATATATATAAGAGAGTGGAGAAATCAATTTTACAAAATAAGGTTTGGGAATACAACATTTTGAAATAGTGACTAAAATGCGATTTTTGAAAAGTTCAGTGGTGAATGTTTTGTAAGGATTGAAACTTTGAATCTTTAAGGAGCTAATTTACCCAAAAATGATTTCTCCAGATTTTTCTTTAATTTGAGTGAATTAATTAATGTTTTAATTAATTAGTAGTGAAGAGAAACTACCTTTTGTTAAAATCATAACTACTTTTCCTAAAATTTTCTCATCTCTTTTTCTCTCAAAATTCCATCATCCAAACACTTTTCTCCAGCAACCTTTCTATTGATTTTCACTCCAATTGATGAGATTTCAATCATCAATTAGTTTCTAATCCATCTTACATCAAATCCTTTTGATTTCCTCATTGAATTTTCAAGCAAATTGGCTCAAATCAAGGAGAAATCATCATTTAGAGGTAAGGTTGTTCTTCTCCTCTAAATATTGAGTTCTTTACTGAAATTCCCAAGTTGTCAATCCTTAATTTAAGTTTTATAAATGGTTTTAATGATATGAACTTGATTTTGGCTTAAAACTCAAGATTTGGAGGAAATCTTGAAGAATTTCGTTGTGATTGTTTGGGCTCTGTTTTGAGATGGTTATTAAATGTGTTTTGGATGTTTAATGATGTGTAAATGAGGTTTTATCAATGCAATCCCGAATAGGTTGTGTTTCCTAAGTTTTTGCTTGTGAAAATGGTGGTTTTTGAGGTGATCTTGGTGTTCTGTTATAGCTGGAGGTATAAGGACGAGTTTAGGTTCATTTTGGATGTTGATTGATATTTAGAAATGGTTAGAAGTGATAAATCTTGGCTGGGTTAAGTTTTGGAAGAGTTTGAAGGTGATTTCTATTGTGTTTGGTAGCCGAAATGTTGGCTTTAGGTTGAGCATCGAGTTTAAGAGTGTTGGCTGAAGATTTCAATGCATGATGATGCATTAATCCTCTGCTTTGATGTGTTTAAAACAGGGGAGGCATCTTCGGACACCTTTGGAGTTGATTCGGAGGCTTGATCGGCGTTTCGGCAAGCTTGCGAAACGAAAGTGGTGAGTGGAGTTTGGTTTCCAGCTTTGGAACAAATGTTTGAAGGTTTTGGGAGCTTAGTTTAAGTCTAAGCAACTTAACTAAGCTCGAGAGTAAGTTTTCGGAAAAACTCTCTTGGAATGAGCCTTGATGTGGTTCGATGCATTGGATTTGATTTGCATGTTTAAATTCTGTTTTGAAAGCATGTTTTAGCATGGTTAATGCTGGTTTTGAAAGCCATATGTTGAAGGATGCTCAAGGTAAGAGATCCTTGGTTTTACATATTGAAAATGTGGAATTGATGCATAGTGATGCATGATGATAAATGGCTTTGTTTAATGCTTTAAAACAGTGAGTTGTTGATGTTATATGATGTATATTGGCAAGTGATGTGATGGTTTTAAAGTACTTGAATCGGATATAGTTAGCCGGCTATAGGATTGGGTGCACCGTGAATAAAGTCGCCTTGGATGTTGAGGGGTTGAGATTGTACCGTAAACTCCATCCAAGTACACTAACGAGTAAGTTAAGATCACAACGGTGGTTAAAAGTCCGTGTGTGTATCTTGTGTTGTGTGTCCCGTGTACTCGTTAGTGAAGTTATACAACTACCGATGAGTGATGTTGAGGGGTTGTGATTGTACCGTTAAACTCCATCACGGGTTTTGAGGGGTTGTGATTGTACCGGTAAACTCCACCTTGTGTGTTCGGTAGTGTGTATGAAGCGTATGGGACAACGCTTGTAATCTGCGTATCCGATTGTGTTTTGTGTTGTAAATGGTTATGGATTATCACTTGAAAGCCAATATGACATGTTGATTTTAATGAAGCATGAGATGCTTGTTTTGTATGCAAGGTTGCATGAATAATGATGATTATGTGATGGAAGGCTTGTTAAAAGTGTTTTATAAAAAGCATTATTGTGTTGTTTCTTTAGAGCATGCCTCACTAAGCAATTGTGCTTACGCTCTCTCTCTTGAACCAATAATGCAGATAATTAAAGTGTTTGAGGGCAACAAGAAGGCTAAGAGTCCAAGGGGAAACTAAGCTCATGTATGGTGATGTTTTCGTAACACTATTAGATTTTGATATTTTGGCAGTGGGAACCTAAGATGTGTTTTGGGAGATGTTTTGGACTCCCTAGTTTGTGGCATGATGCCTTTAATGTTTTGGATTTGTAATTGGCCTTTTGAAGTTTGATTTGGTGTTTTGTTGGTTGTTTGGTTTTGGATATTAGGATGCATGCCTATAGACTTGTGGAATTCCATGATTGATGCCATGAATGTGTTTTGAAGTTGCAAACATGTACCTTATATGTATAATGACTTGTTGGCATGATTAGGAAGTCATTAGTATGCATTTGAGTGGTCTTATGCATGTTAAACCAGCAAAATCTGCAGCTTCTGGGCAACCCGTATCGATACACTCATAGGCGTTTCGAAACGGGGGCCTGTAATGGCTTTGGTGTTTCGAAACGGCTGGTGACCGTATCGAAACGGTTTGGCCACTGGAAGGCCCTGTTTCGAAACAAGCCTCGAAATGAACTCGTGTTTCGGAACGGTCAACCGCGTTTCGAAATAGGTGACCGTTGGGCACTGATTTGAATGGTTTTAAGGTTTGCAAGCTTTACGTTTTAGTCCCGAAAATTGTATTTGCAATTGCATGAGTTTGAGATGTCCGATTAAGGTGAAATTTGACAGGGAAGCATGTAATATGACTAATTTAATATTGGTAACTTAAAAATCAGTTAAGACTTCCTATTTTCCAGAATTTGCAATTTGGTCCATAATATTTGTGATTTGTGCAATTGAGTCCCTTTATTGATTTTCGATCGCTGAGCTTTTCTTATAAATGATTCTCAAGAGTACACTTAGGGTTAATGTGCATCTAGACAAGTAAAAAGGAAAAAAGGGGTCGTTAATCAAGGTTGACTTTCGGGTTGACTTTGGTTTTCCCCGTGTAATCTTCGTAGTTCGGGTCAACCGTCTAGGCCGGGCTAAGGGGGTTACATTTGGTGGTATCAGAGCTGAGTTCTAGTGTAATTGGGAATGGTTATGTGGGTGATGTATGTGTATTTGCATGATATGCCTTTTGGATGAAAGAATGTTGTTTGAATTGTGATGTATGGTTGCAATAGTGATGCTATGCTATGTTGAAGCATGTTAGGGGTACCCATTGCTAGGGGTGGGAGAAAATACCCGACCCGAAAACCCGACGGCCCGAAACAAAAATACCAGGTAATTCCCGGAAAAAAATTACTCGACCGAGCCGGGTACCCGACCCGACAAATTTCCCGGGACACGGGCCGAAAGTTTTCCCTTACCGGGTACCCGACACGACCTGATAAAATTTAATATATATATTTTACATTTAAAATTATATTTTTATTTTATGTTTCTTAATATTTTCACTCTAAAATTAAGTTTATATCCCTACATTTTTTCTATGTTTGTATTATATTCTTTTAAGTTTTAAGTTTAATTTTTTTTAATATTTTTGTGTTTAACATGTGATTTTTTTAATTTTAAAATAAAAAAATAAAAAAATAGGAACCGGGTACCCGAATTTTATGGGTACCCGGATATAATGGGCCGGGACACGGGCCGTTTAATGAGGTACCCGACAATTCCCACCCCTACACATTGCCATATGAAAACTAATGAAAGGAATTGTTTTTGGAAAATGAGCTTGAGTTCTTGGATTACTTACCTTGTTGAGCCTAATTATATTTATTTCATTTGTGTCAGTGCATTGTTTTCTTGTAAATGGGGCCTCATAGAGAAACGAGGGTGAATACGAGAGCTATGGCTCAGAATGAAAATGAAGAAAACGCTGATAATGTTGTGGACTTACCTCCTCCTCCTGGTGGTGGACCGCCCGGTGGTGGTGGTGCTGGTGCTGGGGTCGCTGGACCTGAAGGTGTGCAGGGGCAAGCTGCTCCTGACATGACTGTTTTGATACAGGCTATTGCTGGAGCCTTTCAGGCAGCAGTAGCTGGAGCTCAAGGAGCTGCGCATCAGGGTGATGCTAATTTGAGATTACCTTTGGAACGTCTTCGCAGTCTGGGAGGGACTGAGTTCAGAGGTTTATCTCCTGAAGGTTCTGAATCTTGGTTGGAAAGCACCAAGAGGATTTTGGGACAAATGAACTGCAACAATGTGCAGAAATTGGGTTGTGTGGTATCTCTGCTACATGATGATGCGTATACGTGGTGGACGACCACTGTCTCCGGAATGGAGGATAATGATGTGACTTGGACGTTCTTTCTGAACGCGTTCAAGCGAAAGTATCTAGGTGTGCGATACCTGAATGAGAAGAAAAGAGAATTCATGTCTCTTGTGCAAGGAAGCATGACGGTGGCTGAGTATGAGATCCAGTTTGTCCGTCTTAGTCAGTACGCACCTGAGCTTATCCCTGATGAGCGGGAGAGGTGTGAACGCTTCCGATATGGTTTGATGCTGGATGTGAAGACCTTTATGCTTGCTGCTGAGTATACAGATTTTGATGTGCTGGTGAGTAGGGAAAAGGACATTGAGTAGAACCTGGGTTTGTCTTCCAGGGGTGTTAGTTCTGGCTCGGGAAAAAGAGCAACTGAGTATAGTTCCGGTGGTGGGCGGAACAAGAGAGGATGAGATAAGATGTATCAGTCTTCTGCTAGACGTGGTAATGGTGGGCAAGGTGCGCCTGTTCAGGGAGACAGGATGAGAGCTGATCAGAACACGTGCTGGACGTGTGGATCGCGTAGCCATCTGAGGTGAGATTGTCCTCGAGCAGCGAGGGAGGTTCAGGCTCCTGTTGCAGTGACTGGTAATTCGTGCTGGAATTGTGGTTCGGCAGACCACATGAAGAGGGAGTGTCCTTTGTTGGCCGGTAGTGGTCAGGGACGTGCTCCTGGGGTTGTTGCACCACAGAGAGGTCGTGGGCGCGGCCGTGGTAACTTCCAGCGCAGAGATGACGGTGGGAGGAATGTGGCGCATGTGGTGGTTGTCCAACCTGAGGTTGGTGGCCAAGCTCGAGTGTATGCTCAGCGAGAGGGGAGAAATGATACGGATGTGATCGCAGGTACCTTTACTTTACAATCCTTGTCATTACTTTCCTTGATTGATTCTGGATCTACACACTCATACATTTTGCGTGAACATGCTCAATTGCTTGGTTTACCTGTTGAGTCTTTGGATGTTGGTATACGTGTAACTAGTTCCTTTGGTGAGACCGTTGTGACACGGAAGTTGTATAGAAGATGTCCTTTGGTAGTGCAAAACCATGTTTTTCTTGTTGACCTCGTGGAATTGTCATTCTATGGTTTTGATGTAATCCTTGGTATGGATTGGCTTGTTGAGCATCGAGCTGTAGTGGATTTTAAGAACAAGCGAGTTTCGTTGAAGCTTGCGGATGATTATGAGGTAGTGGTGGTTGGTGATAATGTGAAGTTTCTTGCCAATGTGGTGTCTACTTTGGAAGCAAGCCGAATGCTGAGGCAATGATGTGAGGCTTATCTGGCCTTTGTGATGAATCCTAGATCTAAGGAGTTGCGAGTTCAAGATATCAGGACTATGCGAGAGTTTCCTGGAGTGTTTCTGGAGGAGTTACCTGGATTGCCTCCTAGTCGAAAGGTGGAGTTTGGAATTGAGTTGTATGAAAATACAACTCCAGTGTCCATTACTCCTTACCGAATGGCACCTAAGGAGTTGAAGGAGCTGAAGACGCAACTTCAGGAGTTTCTTGATCGTGGTTTCATTCGGCCAAGTGTGTCACCTTGGGGTGCACCGGTCTTGTTTGTGAAGAAAAAGGATGGCACTATGAGAATGTGCATCGACTATCGTCAGCTAAACAAGTTGACTATCAAGAATCGATATCCTTTGCCGAGAATTGATGATCTTTTTGATCAATTTCGGGGAGCGGCTGTGTTCTCTAAGATTGACTTAAGGTCAGGTTATTATCAGCTTAAGGTGAAGGATGTGGATGTGCCAAAAATAGCTTTCGGGATGAGGTATGGGCATTATGAGTTTCTTGTGATGTCGTTTGGCTTGACGAATGCTCCTGCAGCTTTTATGGACATGATGAATAGAGTGTTCCATGAATACTTGGACAAGTTTGTTGTGGTGTTCATTGATGATATCCTTGTGTACTCTCGTACTGAGGAGGAGCATGAAGGGTATTTGAGGATTGTGTTGCAGGCTTTGTTGGAGAATCAGCTTTATGCTAAGCTGAGCAAGTGTGAATTCTGGCTTAGGGAAGTTGTTTTCCTTGGTCATGTGGTTTCTGCTGAGGGGATTCGTGTTGATCCTCAGAAGGTTGAGGCGGTGATGAATTGGAAGCCTCCTAAGTCTGTTCATGAAGTTCGTAGTTTCCTTGGATTGGCAGAATACTATCGGAGGTTCGTGGATGGATTTTTAAAGATTACTGCACCTTTGACGAAGTTGTTGCAGAAGGATGTCAAGTATGAGTGGACAGAGGCAAGACAACAAGCTTTTGAGAAGCTTAAGGCAGCTTTGACGCAAGCTCCTATCTTGGTTCAACCTGAATCAGGGAAAGAGTTTGTGGTGTACAGCGACGCATCCTATGTTGGTTTGGGGTGTGTGTTGATGCAGGAGGGTAAGGTGGTGGCTTATGCATCGCGCCAGTTGAAGGTGCATGAGCACAATTATCCTACGCATGACATTGAGTTAGTTGCGGTGGTCTTTGCTTTGAAAATTTGGAGACATTACCTGTATGGTGAGAAGTGTACTGTGTACACGGATCACAAAAGTTTGAAGTATTTGATGTCTCAAAAAGATTTGAATCTTAGGCAGCGATGTTGGGTGGAGTTGCTTAAATATTACGATCAGACGATCGAGTACCATCCAGGAAAAGCTAATGTTGTAGCGGATGCCTTGAGTAGGAAGGTGGTAGTGGAGTTGAGGGTTATGTTTGCCAGTTTGAGTATTTCGCGAGATGGGGGTCTTGTGGCTGAATTGCAAGTGAAACCATCTTTGGTTCAGTTGATAAAGGATAAACAGTTGTTGGATGATTCCTTGGTGCCACATGTTCAGGATATTGCTGAGGACAGACCATCAGATTTTTGTTTTAATGATGATGGAGTTTTATGTTTTAGAAGTCAGATAGTAATGCTGAATGATGCTGAGTTGAGGCGCGCTATTCTGACTGAGGCTCATAGCAGTTTTTTTGCTATGCACCCTGGTAGTACAAAGATGTATCGTGATCTGAGGGATGAGTACTATTGGGTGGGGTTAAAGAAAGATGTTGCGGAGTACGTGAGTAAGTGCATGGTTTGTCAGCGAGTTAAGGCTGAGCATCAGTTTCCTTCTGGGTTGTTGCAACTGTTGAGGATTCCTGAGTGGAAGTGGGAAAGGATTACCATGGACTTTGTGTCTGGTTTGCCTTTGTCGCCATCGAAGAAGAATTCGGTGTGGGTGATTGTGGATCGCCTTACGAAGTGTGCGCGTTTCTTACCTGTGCATACTACGTATACTTTGGACAAGCTCGCTGAGTTGTACTTTGTTGAGATTGTGGACTGCATGGTGTGCCAAAGTCTATAGTGTCGGATAGGGATCCGAGGTTTACGTCGCGTTTCTGGGAATGTTTGCATCAAGCTTTGGGTACACGGTTGAATTTCAGTACTTCTTATCATCCACAGTCGAATGGACAGTCTGAGCGTGTTATCCAAGTGCTGGAAGATATGTTGAGGTGCTGTGTGATTGAGTTTCAAGGCTCTTGGGAGAAGCATTTGCCTTTGGTAGAGTTTTCTTATAACAATAGCTACCAGGCAAGTATTCAAATGGCACCTTATGAAGCCTTGTACGGGAGGAAATGTAGAACTCCTCTTTGCTGGGCTGAAACAGGTCAGAAGTTGTTTTCGATGCCAGCCTTGTTAAAAGGAACCACCGAGAAGGTGAAGCTTATTTGTGAGCGTTTAAAGGCAGCTTCTGATAGACAGAAGTCTTACGCGGATTTGAAGCGTAAGGAGATTGAGTTTGCGGTAGGTGACCGTGTGTTCTTGAAGGTTTCGCCTTGGAAGAAGGTGATGAGGTTTGGTCGTAAGGGTAAGTTGAGCCCTAGGTACATTGGACCATACGAGGTGATTGAACGTGTGGGTCCTATTGCGTACAAGCTGAGGTTACCGCAAGAGTTGGAAAGGATACATGATGTGTTTCATGTCTCTATGCTTCGGAGGTATAGATCTGATCCTTCGCATGTTATGCCTGTGAAGGAAGTGGAGTTGAATCCAGACTTGACCTTTGATGAGGAGCCGGTTGAAATTCTGGATTCGGACAGTAAAGTGCATCGAGGCAAGACCATTGAATTGGTTAATGTGTTGTGGAAACATTGTGGTGTTGAAGAAGCCACGTGGGAAAGAAAGGATGATATGAAGAAGCAGTTTCCGTACCTCTTTCCTCCAGGTAAATTTCGAGGACGAAATTTCTTAAGGGGGGAGAGTTGTAACACCCCAATTTTGGGCTTAGAAGTTTAGGGTCTGAACCAGACCGGTCTGATTTTCGGTTCGAATATAAAAGGAGGTTTTAGGGAAAGCCTAGTTCGGGATGCCTTAAAAATATGGAAAAATATCTAAAAATCCTCTTTTAATATATATAAGAGAGTGGTGAAATCAATTTTACAAAATAAGGTTTGGGAATACAACATTTTGAAATAGTGACTAAAATGCGATTTTTGAAAAGTTCAGTGGTGACTGTTTTGTAAGGATTGAAACTTTGAATATTTAAGGAGCTAATTTACCCAAAAATGATTTCTCCAGATTTTTCTTTAATTTGAGTGAGTTAATTAATGTTTTAATTAATTAGTAGTGAAGAGAAACTACCTTTTGTTAAAATCATAACTACTTTTCCTAAAATTTTCTCATCTCTTTTTCTCTCAAAATTCCATCATCCAAACACTTTTCTCCAGCAACTTTTCTATTGATTTTAACTCCAATTGATGAGATTTCAATCATCAATTAGTTTCTAATCCATCTTACATCAAATCATTTTGATTTCCTCATTGGATTTTCAAGCAAATTGGCTCAAATCAAGGAGAAATCATCATTTAGAGGTAAGGTTGTTCTTATCCTCTAAATATTAAGTTCTTTAATGAAATTCTCAAGTTTTCAATCCTTAATTTAAGTTTTATAAATGGTTTTAATGATATGAACTTGATTTTGGCTTAAAACTCAAGATTTGGAGGAAATCTTGATGAATTTCGTTGTGATTGTTTGGGCTCTGTTTTGAGATGGTTCTTAAATGTGTTTTGGATGTTTAATGATGTGTAAATGAGGTTTTATCAATGCAATCCCGAATAGGATGTGTTTCCTAAGTTTTTGCTTGTGAAAATGGTGGTTTTTGAGGTGATCTTGGTATTCTGTTATAGCTGGAGGTATAAGGACGAGTTTAGGTTCATTTTGGATGTTGATTGATGTTTAGAAATGGTTAGAAGTGATGGATCTTGGCTGGGTTAAGTTTTGGAAGAGTTTGGAGGTGATTTCGGTTGTGTTTGGTAGCCGAAATGTTGGCTTTAGGTAGAGCAGCGAGTTTAAGAGTGTTGGCTGAAGATTTCAATGCATGATGATGCATTAATCCTCTACTTTGATGTGTTTAAAACAGGGGAGGCATCTTCGGACACCTTTGGAGTTGATCCGGAGGCTTGATCGGCGTTTCGGCAAGCTTGCGAAACGAAAGTGGTGAGTGGAGTTTGGTTTCCAGCTTTAGAAAAAATGTTTGAAGGTTTTGGGAGCTTAGTTTAAGTCTAAGCAACTTAACTAAGCTCGAGAGTAAGTTTTCGGAAAAACTCTCTTGGAATGAGCCTTGATGTGGTTCGATGCATTGGATTTGATTTGCATGTTTAAATTCTGTTTTGAAAGCATGTTTTAGCATGGTTAATTGTGGTTTTGAAAGCCATATGTTGAAGGATGCTCAAGGTAAGAGATCTTTGGTTTTACATATTGAAAATGTGGAATTGATGCATAGTGATGCATGATGATAAATGGCTTTGTTTAATGCTTTAAAACAGTGAGTTGTTGATGTTATATGATGTATATTGGCAAGTGATGTGATGGTTTTAAAGTACTTGAATCGGATATAGTTAGCCGGCTATAGGATTGGGTGCACCGTGAATAAAGTCGCCTTGGATGTTGAGGGGTTGAGATTGTACCGTAAACTCCATCCAAGTACACTAACAAGTAAGTTAAGATCACAACGGTGGTTAAAAGTCCGTGTGTGGATCTTGTGTTGTGTGTCCCGTGTACTCGTTAGTGAAGTTATACAACTACCGATAAGTGATGTTGAGGGGTTGTGATTGTATCGTTAAACTCTATCACGGGTTTTGAGGGGTTGTGATTGTACCGGTAAACTCCACCTTGTGTGTTCGGTAGTGTGTATGAAGCGTATGGGACAACGCTTGTAATCCGCGTATCCGATTGTGTTTTGTGTTGTAAATGGTTATGGATTATCACTTGAAAGCCAATATGACATGTTGATTTTAATGAAGCATGAGATGCTTGTTTTGTATGCAAGGTTGCATGAATAATGATGATTATGTGATGGAAGGCTTGTTAAAAGTGTTTTATAAAAAGCATTATTGTGTTGTTTCTTTAGAGCATGCATCACTAAGCAATTGTGCTTACGCTCTCTCTCTTGAACCAATAATGCAGATAATTGAAGTGTTTGAGGGCAACAAGAAGGCTAAGATTCCAGGGGGAAACTAAGCTCATGTATGGTGATGTTTTCGTAACTATTAGATTTTGATATTTTGGCAGTGGGAACCTAAGATGTGTTTTGGGAGATGTTTTGGACTCCCTAGTTTGTGGCATGATGCCTTTAATGTTTTGGATTTGTAATTGGCCTTTTGAAGTTTGATTTGGTGTTTTGTTGGTTGTTTGGTTTTGGATATTAGGATGCATGTCTATAGACTTGTGAAATTCCATGATTGATGTCATGAATGTGTTTTGAAGTTGCAAACATGTACCTTATATGTATAATGACTTGTTGGCATGATTAGGTAGTCATTAATATAGGTTTGAGTGGTCTTATGCATGTTAAACCAGCAAAATCTGCAGCTCCTGGGCAACCCGTATCGATACACTCATAAGCGTTTCGAAACGGGGGCCTGTAATGGCTTTGGTGTTTCGAAACGGCTGGTGACCGTATCGAAACGGTTTGGCCACTGGAAGGCCCTGTTTCGAAACAAGCCTCGAAACGAACCCGTGTTTCGGAACGGTCAACCCCGTTTCGAAACAGGTGACCGTTGGGCTCTAATTTGAATGGTTTTGAGGTTTGCAAGCTTTACGTTTTAGTCCCGAAAATTGTATTTGCAATTGCATGAGTTTGAGATGTCCGATTAAGGTGAAATTTGACAGGGAAGCATGTAGTATGACTAATTTAATATTGGCAACTTAAAAATCAGTTAAGACTTCCTATTTTCCAGAATTTCCAATTTGGTCCCTAATATTTGTGATTTGTGCAATTGAGTCCCTTATTGATTTTCGATCGCTGAGCTTTTCTTATAAATGATTCTCAAGAGTACGCTTAGGGTTAATGTGCATCTAGACAAGTAAAAAGAAAAAAAAAGGTCGTTAATCAAGGTTGACTTTCGGGTTGACTTTGGTTTTCCCCGTGTAATCTTCGTAGTTTGGGTCAACCGTCTAGGCCGGGCTAAGGGGGTTACATTTGGTGTGTTGTTTGTGGCTAGGGAAGTCTTAAATTGCATTTAGAGTTTTGCTTCGTGTTGTTTAGCTGAAATTTAGAGTCTTGCAGTGCAGGCCGTATCGTTACGCCTAAGGGCCGTATCGATACGGTCTTGCCCTTCAGGACTCAGTTTTGGCTTAGGGTATCAATACGCATGGGTGTATCGATACGCCCAAAACTTACTGGAATTTTGAGATTTTGGTGAGACTTTGGCGTATCGGTACGGGTCTAGGGCGTATCGATACAGTTTCATATCGTTGACCGCGAGATGTTGACTAAGGAGGGTGTATCGATACGCCCAATGTTTGTATCAATACGGTCTTCCTGCGTTGACTGAAGGCAGTTGACCTGGTCAAGGCGTATCGATACCCTTGACTGGTGTATCGATACGGCATGCCTTGTTAGTTTAAAATGGGTTGTTAAATGTATTGTTTGGCTTGGTCGCTTTTACCTCGTGATGTTTTCCGCTGTCGTGATCATTTAGGAAATAATCATGCCTTTAGACAAGATATATTTAAAACAAATTTTATAGGGTTGCTAACCGAGGTAGGACCTTAACGGGTTTCACATCGGTTTTCCCCGTGTAGCCTACTCGAACCGGTCAGTCGACCAGACCGGGGCGAGGGGGTTACATTTGGTATCAGAGCCTGAGGTTACCGAGACCTCGGGCAGGTAAGTGAGGTAAGTTTGAAGTGTTAAATAATTGTATTGTTTCGGTGTATGCCTTGTCATGTATGCTTGTTGTTGTTCATTCGTATGGTGTTTGGAAGCATGATTGTTGTGCCTGGTGTAGTGTCGAGTTCTCATTGCTATTATTACTTAATTTGAAAAAGTTTTGTAAAGGAAGATACTTGAGCACGGTTGGACCCTTGTTTTTGCTAACTAAATCCTTATATGTTTGTTTGTTGTAGTTGTTATCTTGCTAGCTGTGATATGAGACCACGAGGGAGGCCTAGGATCGTTCAACCGGAACCACGGGCACAAGCTCCGGGAGTTGAGCAAATTGGTGGGGCGCAGGCTCTTCAACCTCCTCCACCTCCTTCTCATTAGAAGGGAGGCGAGGCGGGAGCCGAGGGCGTAGAACCTCAAGTTGGCCAAGGACCGGCCGGAATAGATTTAGCTCCTCTAGTTCAGGTGATAGCTGGGGCTTTTCAGGCTGCAGTGGTTAGGGGTCAGGCAGTGGCACAACCCCAGGGAGAGGGTACCGGTTTACCATTAGAGAGACTCCGCAGTTTGGGAGGTGAAGAGTTCAGAGGGTCGACACCTGAGAGGTCGGAGAGTTGGTTTGAGAAGACCGTCCGTATTCTGGCACAGATGGGATGTACCGGGGAACGTAAGTTAGAGTGTGTTATATCTCTGCTTCAGGGTGATGCCTACACTTTGTGGGTCACCATCACTATGGGTATGGAAGAGGCCGAGATCACTTGGAATTTTTTCGAGTCAGCTTTCCGTAAGAAATATCTGGTCCTCGATATCTCGATGAGAAGAAGAGGGAATTTGTGGCTTTGCTTCAGGGGAGTATGACTGTGACGGACTATGAGATCAGATTTGTCAGGCTGAGTCAGTATGAATTTGAGCTTGTTCCTACTGAAGAGGAACGTTGTAACCGTTTCCGCTATGGGTTGAATGAAGAGATCAAGAGGTACACGTTAGCTGCTGACTACACAGATTTTGATGTCTTGGTCGCTAGGGCCAAGGACTTAGAGCACAGTTTGGGCTTGACCAAACGATATGGTGGTTCTAGTTCTGGGAAGAGATCTAGTGACTTTGATAGAGGTGATGCCAAGAGGCATCGGGACAACCAACATCACTATGACCATAGACGTGGTAGAGGTAACCACGGTAGAGGCCACCAGGGCCAGAGGGCTGGTGGGCGGTTGCCCACGTGTGCTAGCTGCGGGAGGAACCACACCGGTCACTACAACAAAATTGTTTATTAGTGACTTCTAAAATATTGTCACTGAAAATTTCTTTTACGTAACTATTTGTATTTTGTGACATAAAATTTAACGTCACGAGGTTCGTCACGCTAGGTGCGTCACTAAATGTCTAGTGTGACGATGTATGTTTTTTCGTCACATATTGTTGAGCATATAGTGACGTTAATACATAATGTCACCTTATAATTTGTACTTAGTGACGACTAATCACGTCATCAAATGATATAAATTTTCGTCATAGATAATTTGTATCGTCACAAAAAAATGCAATAATTTCTTTGCATATGTGACGAAAAAATGTGGTCGCATTGCTAGTGATTTATTGTATCGTCACCTGATACTAGTATGAATCACGATGATACATAACTCCACTTTATAATTTATATTCGATGACAACTCATTATATCATTGAATTATATAAAATTTCGTTATTGATGATTCTTATCCTTACGAATAATACATTAACTTTAACTTACATGTGACGAAAAAGATATCGTCACATTGTAGTGACGTAAAATATCGTCTCCTAAAATGCTAAAATAAGTCATAAAATTTTTATTGTCAATTTAAAATTATCATATATTACCAATTTTACCACTTAATTAGAGACTACATTATTATTAATAAAATTAAAAGCATTAACAATAATGAAATGAAATTATTAGTGATATAAGCACAATCATAAAATTAATGACAAGAGTATTGTCAGCTAAAATGATAGAAAAAATACTCATTATTCCTCAAAACAATTTATTACATTATACAAAAATATTATATAATTAAATTCTTACACGACAATAAAAGTAAAACAATCACAATTGTTAAACTTACTTGTAAACTGTAAAAACTCTTCTCCTTTTGTTACTTATTTGGCTTAGATTGTGAAACGGCATTCATAGAGCTACTTTCACTCAATAAATGCTTCTCCAGCTGCTCGATTTTTTGCAACTATCTTAGTCCAAAGACACATCCAACTGTTACTACTATTTGGAATTGTTCTTCAACAAGGTTCTTTGTCGAGTGTTCTACATGTTTCCTTCCTCTTTTGGAGGCAAAAGTCCTCTCCGAACTAAATTCTATTAGTCATTTTGGGACTTGAACACCTAAAAAAATGCCAATAAGAACATTAATTTTAACATACAGATCTATTGGACAGTCTAATCTATCATGTAAATATAATCAAGATGAGATTACACCAAAAAACATTAACGTGAACAATCAAATATAAGAAACCATATACCTAATACATGGATGCTAACATGCACCGAAAAGTTCAACTCAAGCCATTATCACAATTCCAATCAGTGTAGTTGACAATGGTGAGAAAAAATAATGGATTCTACAATCTCATAATTCAATAAAAATAACTAAGCAATTACGCCAGGAATTAGGATTGCAAATTTTAAGTAAATATGTAAACAACTCTCTACTTACATGGCTTTACATTGCCCAGAAACATGGTACTTCAAGTGCAATTTGGACAATCAATACTTAGCATTTGTATTGAAATTATCAGCTTTCAATGACAATTCAGAATTCTCATTGAACTTTAAAATTAAAGAATAAAATCCAATTAGAAAGAAATGGTTATTAGTAATATGAATAATAAAATTATAAAAAGAAGAGTTTTCAATCAGTATGAAGCACTCTTAATAGAGGGGTGAGGCGTTTAGCATTGTGCTCGTAATAATCAATAAGTTTATCTACTTTCAGTAATAATCAATAACTCTATCCACTAATAATAGCTTGATTTGTACAACCAACAATTATACAGTCATTGATTAATTCACAATTTACATATCGAATAACATAAATCAGTAACTCTTAAATTAAAGCGCTCATTGTTCTGTATTTGATTTCGCAAATTTACCTACGTAAAAGTAACAGTCTCTAGGTTAGAAATACATACCGAATTGACAGGCTCATGGACAGGGCTGAGTGTGTGAATGGTCAATTGGCGTCAGAGAACTGAGCGAGTGAGGGGGCACGGATTCGCTGGTGGCGACGCAAGCAACAATAGTCGAAAAGGCTGAGGGTACAAGGAGAGGCGGCTGGGGTTTCAGGGCAGACCAAAGAGGTTGTTGCTCAAGAAAAAGATATATAAAAAGTCAATTTGGGGATGTAGTCCGTAGATTATTTAGAGTTACTAATTGACCCTAAACTTTAAAATATTACCTATTATAAATTATGAAATTTATGCACTTTTCAATTTGATTCAAAATTATAATAACTTCAAATTTGTCCCAAATTTTAATTTTTTTTATTTTTCCCTCAAAGTTGTAACTTGTTTTTCGAAGTGTAACATGAATACTATACAAATCAATTTAATGATCAAATTAAGTGCATACACGAAAAGGGTTGGATGACCCAGTCCGTAATACAGGGGTGGAGTCCCTTCACCCCACTCGAGAACATTTGCATCTACCCCATACTCCCATTTTTTCCCAAAATATTTCTTCACCAAATGGGTCACACCAAGAATTTTTCGAGTCGAATCATAACTTCTCATTTTGACCATATAATCACTTATGACTTTACTTCTAAACCCACTAAAAATTACTAAAAATTTAAATATAAATATTTATGCTAAACAAAACAAAAATATCACACACAATATATATATATATAAAGGTCTTATATATATAACACAACTTTGAGAAAATTAGTAAGAGCCATCGATATTATAAACCTAAAATTCAAAACCTTTGAAAAATCAACTCTATTAAAAATTTAAATTGGTGTTAAATATAAAGTGATACAATTTTATGATGTCTATTAAATTCATCATATAATACATAAGAAATATAATGATGTGTGGAAAATAATTATTTTGTCACATTAAACCTATAATTTATGACATAAATAAAACATCAACTTGTATGTCTTATAAAATATGACGAATTAAATTGTCATGAATAAAACTTATCGATGACAAATTTGCAATGTCATCAATTCAAATTAAATTTTCATAATAATAATTTGTCACTAATATAATTTTTTATTGGTGACGATTTTATAACGTCGCCGCTTTGTCTAAACGTCATTGGAATGTTTCTCGCTAAAAAATTTTGGAGGTAAATTTTGGCGCCAAACATATAATGACGAAATTAATGACGTTTTTTTAAAACTATCTTTAAAGATATATCATTAATCACTAAATGTGACGAAAACAAATAAATGTCACGTTTATACTATATTTTGTGACATTATATACAACGTCATATTGAAATTTTGTCACAAATTGATAAATTTGTTGTAGTGGGTGAGTGTTGGGGGAATTTCCACTCGTGTTGGAGCTATGGAGCTAGGGATCATATTAGGCGTGACTGTCCACATCAGGTGGGGCAGGCACCAGTTCAGGCTCCTGCTAGAGCTAATGACTTTCAGAGAGGTCGCGGGCGCGGTAGAGGTAGAGGTAACTTCCAGCCGAGAAATGATGGCCAGAGAAACATAGCGCATGTAGTTGCAGTCCAGCCAGAGAGCGGATGCCAGGCCAGAGTTTACGCTCAGCGCGGGGATCAGCATGACACAGATGTAATTGCAGGTAACTTCTCGATACAGTCTTTGGGTTTGCTTTCTTTGATTGACTCCGGGTCTACACATTCTTATATACTGAGTGAGCATGCAAAGTTGTTGAAATTGCCTTGTGAAATATTAGAGGTAGGAGTTAGTGTTACTAGTTCCTTCGGGGATACGGTAATAGTTAGGAAGATGTACAGGAGATGTCCGCTTATGGTTCAGGGGCATGTATTTCCATTGGATATGATAGAGCTATCGTTTTATGGCTTTGACGTGATTTTGGGTATGGACTGGCTCACTAAGCATAGAGCTAGGATAGACTTTGAGACTAAGAGGATTTCCTTGAGACTCACGGATGATTATGAGATAGTGGTGGTAGGTGAGAACGTGAAGTTCCTATCAAATGTAGTTTCAGTTTTAGAGGCTAAAAGGCTAGTTGAGATGGGCATATTTGGCCTTTGTGATGAATCCAAACTTGAGTGAGGTTAGACCTCAAGATATCCGGACAGTGTGTGACTTTCCAAGTGTGTTTTCGGAAGAATTGTCGGGTTTACCACCTGATAGAGAGGTAGAGTTTGCTATAGAGACTTATTCGGATTCAGCTCTTGTTTCGATTGCTTCGTATCGAATGGCACCGAAAGAACTGAAAGAGTTGAAGACTCAGTTGCAAGAGTTGACAGATAGAGGCTTTATCCAACCGAGTTCTTCGCCTTGGGGCGCTCCAGTTTTGTTTGTGAAGAAGAAAGATGGAAGCAAGAGAATGTGTATAGATTACAGACAGTTGAATCAGTTAACAGTGAAGAACAAGTATCCGTCGCCGAGAATTGATGATTTGTTTGACCAGTTGAGAGGGGCATCAATCTTTTCAAAGATCGACTTGAGATCCGGTTACTACCAATTGAAGGTAAGAGAAGTTGATGTAGCGAAGACGGCCTTTAGGACTAGATATGGTCACTATGAGTTTTTAGTCATGCCTTTTGGGTTGACTAATGCACCGGCTGCTTTCATGGATATGATGAATAGGATCTTCCACCAGTATCTAGATCAGTTTGTAGTTGTCTTTATAGATGACATTTTAGTGTATTCGCGTACCGAGGAAGACCACGACCGACACTTGAGGTTAGTTTTGAAGACCTTGTTAGAAAATCAGTTGTATGCAAAGTTGAGTAAGTGTGAGTTCTGGATCCGAGAGGTAGTCTTCCTAGGGCACATAGTGTCAGCCGATGGGATTAGAGTTGATCCGAAGAAGATAGAGGCCATTGTTGAGTGGAAGCAACCGAAGTCGGTAACAGAGATTCGTAGCTTTCTAGGCTTAGCTGGATACTATAGAAGATTCGTAGAAGGCTTCTCGAAGTTAGCCGCTCCATTGACACAGTCACTTCAGAAGAGTGTTCAGTTTGAGTGGTCAGATGCAAGATAGCGAGCCTTTGAGAAGTTGAAAGAAGCTTTGACCCAAGCACCGATCTTGATTCAGCCAGAGTCAGGGAAGGACTATGTAGTTTACAATGATGCTTCCTATGTAGGCCTAGGTTGTGTTCTCATGCAAGACAAGAGAGTAGTGGTTTATGCCTCAAGACAATTGAAGACTCACGAGCGTAACTATCCGACCCACGATATAGAGTTAGCTGCAGTTGTGTTTGCTCTGAAGATTTGGAGGCATTATTTGTACGGTGAGAAATGCACAATGTACACAGATCACAAGAGTTTGAAGTATATCATGACTCAGCGAGATTTGAATCTCAGGCAGCGTAGGTGGTTAGAGTTGCTGAAGGACTATGATCTTACGATTGATTACCATCCGGGTAAGGCCAATGTAGTGGTCGATGCTTTGAGTAGAAAGGTAGCTGTAGATTTGAGAGCCATGTTTGCTAGTTTGAGCTTGTCCGGAGATGGTGGATTAGTGGCCGAGCTTCAGGTTAGACCTACTCTGGGTCAGTTGATTAGAGAGAAACAGCTCTTAGACAGATCTTTGGCACCTCACGTGCAAGACATAGCCGATGGTAGACCTTCAGACTACAGTTTCAGTACCGATGGGGTCTTGTGTTTCAGAAATAGGATAATTGTACCGGAAGACAGTGATTTGAGACATACGATCTTGACTGAAGCGCACAGTAGTCCGTTTGCTATGCATCCCGGAAGTACGAAGATGTACCGAGACGTGAAGAATGAGTACTTTTGGGTTGGTTTGAAGAGAGATGTAGCCGACTTCGTGAGTAAATGTATGGTGTGTCAGAGGGTGAAGGCGGAACATCAGGTTCCCTCAGGTTTGTTGCAACCGTTGAGAATTCCGGAATGGAAATAGGAGAATATCACCATGGATTTTGTTTCGGGCTTGCCTTTAACTCCTACGAAGAAGAACTCAGTTTGGGTTATAGTAGACCGTTTCACGAAGTGTGCTCACTTCTTAGCAGTCAATACGACTTACACCTTAGATAGATTAGCCGATCTGTACATTGGTGAGATTGTTAGACTGCATGGTGTGCCGAAGTCTATTGTGTCCGATAGAGATCTGAGGTTTACAGCTCGATTTTGGGAGTGTCTGCATACAACTTTGGGTACCCGTTTGAATTTTAGCACGTCATATCATCCTCAGACAGATGGTCAGTCAGAGAGTGTTATACAGATTTTAGAGGATATGTTGCGTTGTTGCATCATTGATTTTCAGGGTACATGGGAGAAGCATTTGCTTCTAGTTGAGTTTGCTTACAATAACAGTTTTCAGTCGAGCATTCAGATGCTTCGTATGAGGCCTTGTATGGTAGGAAGTGTAGAACTCCAGTTTGTTGGGCCGAAGTGGGACAGAAGTTGTTGCCTATGCCATATTTGCTTAAGGGAACAACCGATAAAGTGAAATTGATTTGCGATCGCTTGAAGGCGGCTTCGGATAGACATAAGTCCTATGCCGACTTGAAGAGGAAGGAAGTTGAGTTTTCAGTGGGTGAGAAGGTTTTCCTAAAAGTGTCTCCGTGGAAGAAAGTAATGAGATTTGGTAGAAAAAGGAAGTTGAGTCTGAGGTACATAGGACCGTATAAGATTGTGAAAAGGGTTGGGCCCAGTTGCTTATCAGTTGCGTTTACCATCCGAGCTAGAGAAGATACACGATGTGTTTCATGTTTCGATGCTCCGTAAGTATAGGTCAGATCCATCACGTGTTATGCTTGTAGAAGAGATTGAATTGAATCCGGATTTGACTTATGACGAAGAACCAGTTGAGATCTTAGCTTCGGATAGCAAGGTGTTGCGGGGTAGATCGATTGAGTTAGTAAAAGTGCGGTGGCAACGTCGGGGGTGGACGAGGCCACTTGGGATTTTCCATCTCCTTTCTTCACCATAGTAAAAGAGAGTATTCTTCTTCATTTCTTCATCTAACGTGAAAACCTCTCAAAAGCCCCAAATCTACTGTTCCATCTCCTTTCTTCACCATTTCAAGGGATTTTCTCAAGGTAATTTCGTATTTGAGTTCTCCTTTTCATTTCAAGCATTTCCATGGTCTTAGATTTCAAAACCATCACCATTTTTGTTTTTCAAGTTTTCAAGATTGAAGAAAAGTAAGAAACTTTAATGGGTTTTCAACTTGATTTTGGTTTGTTTAGTTAAGTTTTGAGTTAGTCTCACCTTAATACTCCTTATATTTCGAAATGGAAGGATTTTGACAAAAATCCCGAAATGGGTCTTGGGGGCATTTTTGAAAGTGTCAAAACTTGAATTTTTGATGTGTTTTTGTGTTGGGTTGAAGGGCTGATGGTATAGGGTTGTTAGGGAAGTGTTTTGGAAGTCTTTAGAGGTCATTTGGGTGTTGGAAATGGTGGATTTCAGCTGGGTATTTGGGGAGTACGAAAATGTGAGTTTTGTAGTTAGTTTGGGTTTGAAACTATGGAGTTTTAGCTTGTGATTGTGGGTTGAGGTTGTGGCTGAGTTTAGCATTGATTTGGTGAGTAATATCTTGTCTTTTGATTGGTTAGAAGCAAGAGGAAACATCGGAGAAGGTTCGGGATCGAATCCGGAAATTGTGGAGGCTTGAGTTAGCTTTCCTTGGTTTGCTAAGGAATGGTGGTGAGTGAAACTTTTAACTTCTTTAAATTGGTTCAAGTGTGTGTAGATGAGGTTTAGGGATGTGCTTGGTAGGCCATTCCTAGGTAGAAGTTAAATTGGTAGTTTAACTTCTTGTGTGTTTATAGCTTTCAATGTTTATGCCTATTGTGGTCTTGTAAAGCATGATTTGGTTATGTATGAATATACATTGATGTGTGTGATGATGGATGTGTGATATGAATGGTGGTTATCATGATGTGGTTTAATAGTATAATTGGCACTAGTTAACTTATCGGGTATAAATGATCGATCATTAGGATTAGTGTGCACACGGTTGAGTCAAATTCGCGCGTGACCTTGGTGGCGTTAAGTCATCAAGGAGGAGTACGGTGATGTAATATTCCACCGGAAATGTTTATATATATACGTGATGATGAGTGGAATCCCATCCGTAGGGCATGTGATGATGAGTGGAATCTCGTCCATGCGTGATCCGGTGATGAGTGTAATCCCACCGAGGTAATATTGTTGTTGAGAGTAAATCCGCATATCCGAGTAAACTAATAGTGGCCAATATACTTGATCATGTGGTTATATTGTTTAGATAAGTGCTTTATCTTGTTGAGCTTAATATGAAGTAAGATGTCATATTATTGTCTCTTGTGTTGCTAGCTAGATTGCTATATTGATGCCTATGTATGTTTGTGTGTTATGTAAGGATGATATGCTTGAACCTTGCATTGTCGTTGTTTTTGGTTTTAGAGCATCCTCACTAAGCTTCCAGCTTACGCTCTCGTTTTTCGACAATGCAGATCATTAGCGTAGAGTTAGCAAGGTGCAAGGAAGGGGCTTTTCCAAACTTTTGTAAATGCTCAAGTATGGCTTAGTAAATAAAGTAGTAGTTTAGCAATGGGGCTGCTATGTGTTTGTATGAGCGTTGTATGACTCATATTTGTGGATGTTGTTTATGTTATGCTTTGTTGAATGCTTGTGTTGAAAGGTTATGCCTTGGATGTTATATGTTGTTTTGATAAGCATGAAAACCTATGTGTAAAGACATGCACCCTTTTTTTGGCTCTTTGAGCTTTTGAGCATGCCTTGTTATGCAATATCTATCTTTTGTGAATGCCATGATTGAAACGTCTCGTTGATCACCTAGATCGTTCTTCATGTTAATTCTTGGTTGCTAGTTGATGTATAGTGTGTTGTTTGTGGCTAGGGAAGTCTTAAATTGCATTTAGAGTTTTGCTTCGTGTTGTTTAGCTGAAATTTGGAGTCTTGCAGTGCAGGGCGTATCGATACGCCTAAGGGCCGTATCGATACGGTCTTGCCCTTCAGGACTCAGTTTTGGCTTAGGGTATCGATACGCGGGGGTGTATCGATACGCCCAAAACTTACTGGAATTTTGAGATTTTGGTGAGACTTTGGCGTATCAGTACGGGTCTAGGGCGTATCGATACGGTTTCATATCGTTGATCGCGAGATGTTGACTAAGGAGGGTGTATCGATACGCCCAAGGTCTGTATCGATACGGTCTTCCTGCGTTGACTGAAAGGAATTGACCTGGTCAAGGCGTATCGATACCCTTGACTGGTGTATCGATACGGCTTGCCTTGTAAGTTTAAAATGGGTTGTTAAATGTGTTGTTTGGCTTGGTCGCTTTTACCTCGTGATGTTTTCCGCTGTCGTGATCATTTAGGAAATAATCATGCCTTTAGACAAGATATATTTAAAAGAAATTTTATAGGGTTGCTAACCGAGGTGGGACCTTAACGGGTTTCACACCGGTTTTCCCCGTGTAGCCTACTCGAACCGGTCAGTCGACCAGACCGGGGCGAGGGGGTTACATTTCCTACAAGTACATGAGTCATTTTGAACCTTCGTGAAACAATGTAATAAATAAGGTATATACTATTTTCTCTTACAAATTTGTTCCAATTTGTGTACATTTGGTACTAATATGTGTATATACACAAATCTTTACAAAACTTGTAACAAAGTATGCTTTTCGGGTAAGAATTTGTGTATGTACACATTTCCTTACAAGTACAAGGCCATTTTGAACCTTCGTGAAACTGTGTAATAAAAAAAGTATATACCTTTTCTCTTACAAATTTGTACCAATTTCTGTACATTTGCTACTAATATATGTATATACACAGTTCCTTATAAATATTGTACCAAAGTATGATTTTGGGTAAAAATTTGTGTATGTACACATTTCTTACAGGTACATGAGCCATTTTGAACCTTGGTGAAACTGTGTAATAAAAAAGGTATATACATTCTTCTCTTACAAAATTGTACCAATTTATGTACCGTTTCATGTAACAATTTGTGTACCGTTTTTTACCCGGTAAACAGGTCTGCCGTTTTTTAGCATGTATTTAAAGGTTGTTCCCTAGAAGTCCCCACTATTAAGTGATTAGAAACAATTAAAGGTTCAAAGATATAAATTTATTAAAGGTAATTATTTGATACACTAACGGTGAAAGTTAAAAGTTTCCATCAGCGCCTTAGTTTTAAGATTTAATGATTTAGTTTAGGGTGTATGTGTTTTGAAATTAGGGATAGTGGTTAAAATTTACAATTTAGGGTTTATAGATTAAAACCTAAATCATCACCATATTACCCTAAAAACTAAACCCTAACCTCTAAACTCTAAATTCTAACCACTATCCCTAAATTCTAAATCGCTACACATAAACCCCTAAACTCTACACCCTAAACTAAGCCCATAAACCCTAAATCTAAGGCGCTTGTAGAAACTTTTAGTTTCTACCGCCGGTGCATAGGATAATAATACATCTATTAAAGGATTTATATCTAATACACTAGCGGTGGAAACTTTTTAGTTTTCACAAGCGTCTTAGTTTTATGGTTTATGGACTCAATTTAGGGGATAAGGTTTAGGTGTAGGGGTTTAGAATTTACGGGTTAGGGTTAGAATTTAGGGTTTAGAGGTTATGTTGTAGGTTTTATGGTAATATATTGAGGATTTAGGTTTTAACCTACAAACCTTAAATTCTAACCCTAAATTATATTTACAATCACTAAATTCTAAACCGCTAAACCTAAACCCTTAAACCCTACACCCTAAAATGAGTCCTTAAACCCCTAAAACTAAGGCGCTTGTGAAAACTAAAAGTTTCTAACGCTACTGTATCAAATAATTATACACGGGCGGTGGAAACTTTTTGTTTTCAGAATCGTCTTAATTTTAGGGTTTATGGTTTTACTTTAAAGTTTAGATGTTTTAGTGTAGGGGTTTAGAATTTAGGATTTATTGTTAGAATTTAAGGCTTAGGGTTTAATATAATATAGTTAGGAATTTAGATTTTAACCTATAAACCCTAAAGTTTAACCCTAACCCTAAAATTCTATTAACCATCCATAAATTCAAAATTACTACAGTAAACCCTAAACAGAGTCTCAAAACCCTAAAACTAAGGCGCTTGTATAAATAAAGTTTCCACAAGCGCTTGTGTATGAAACAATAACCCTTAAAGTAATTAAAGATTGGATTATTATCGTATACATTGGCGGTTCAGTTTCCACAAGCGCCTTAGTTTTAGGGTTTAGGGTGTGAGGTTTAGGGGTTTTGGTGTATAAGTTTAGAATTTAGGGTTTAGGGTTATAATTTAGGGTTTATAAGTTAAAACTTAAATCTAACAATATTACTCTAAAAACAAAACCCCAACTTCTAAACCCTAAATTATAAACATAAACCCTAAATTCTAACCATTACCCTAAATTCTAAACCATCACACCTAAACCTCTAAACCTTGCACCCTTAAACCCTAAAATTTAGGCACTTGTGGAAACTTTCAGTTTCCACCGCCACTGTATAGGATATAAATCCTTAAAGATTTAGGCTTTCTTTTGTACAATTGATCAAAAAATAGAGGTTAAAAAATCTATTAATTAAATTATTAATATTCATAAACATTTTTTAAAATTTAGTCACTATATTTAAATTAAATTAATATTTTTTAAAGAAAAAAATTAAAATAATAACTCATTCACTATCTGCTTGTAATGTGTAGTGTGATATTTCTAGTATAAAATTAGGGATGGCCATTTGACCCATACTCGATGAGTTTTGACCCGACCCGATCCTATAGAGTCGGGTTTTTAAACAAAATTTCAAGTTTGAGTATGCTCTTTTTTTAGGATAAGGCTGAGTCGGGCGATTTTGATTTAAGGTGAAAAATACCTTACCCGACCCGACTCGAAATAATAGTTTAATTTTATTCTAAATATTTAGGTATAATTGCTACAATGTCCCTCTCTTTATATATATTTTAATTATCTCCCTATCTTGTCTAATAAAAATAGAATAATTATTATAACGCTCCTTTTTTATTTGTACTTTTTCAATTAGCTCTTTATTTTATCGAATAATAATGAAAAATGATCATTTTTTTATTTATGTTGGGTTGGGTCGAGTTAAGCTCGAATTTTTACTCTAAAATTCAGGTTCGGGTCAGATCGAGTGTAACATCATAAAATGTCAGATCAGGTTTGAATGAAAGTGTTAAATTTTCGAGTCGGATACAAATCGAACAAAAATCCGATTTAACCCAACCCACGACCATTCCTATATAAAATGTCTAGTGTGATGTTTATAACACTTATAAAGTTTTATCGGTTGATTTGACACCTATTAAAACACTAATTCAAATATCATTATAATGCACAATATAATACGACACTTATTAACAATATTAAGATACAATAACGATACATGGAATAATAATTTATGTATCATATTGATTTTGACAAAATATAAATATCAAATTAAATATTTTGTCGAAACACATTGGAACTTTTATAAAAAATGTCACACTAGACTTTTTAAAAAAAAACACGCTATTTTGTTAAAGCACAGACATCAAATGTGATATTATCCCATCCTTGTACCAAACACCATAAAGATACAAAATTAATTTTTCTAAAAGTCAGCTGTCTATTGTATGAGTTGATTTTAATCAATTTTCCTTTTTTTAAAAAATCCACTTAACATTTAAATCAACTTTTGATTTAAAAAATGTCTGAATTGTGAAAGATCAGCGCGCTATAGGATCCGAAGTACAGGTTCAGTCTAATAAAGTCATTAGAAACACACAAATATAATAGAAGACCTACACCTACATCATTAATGTCTACTAACGGGTCACTAGTCTGTAATTTAACCGAGTTAAGCAGTGAGTCAACAACACTAAACACAATAACTAAAGCTGAACGGCACTCACAAAGTAACACTCTTTTAAGAAACAACCAACAAACTAGCAACTGATAGGCCGGAGGGTAATGATCAAGCCACCCCTAGGCCCTAACAATAGAACATAACCCGCTTGACATTTTCCTTGAGGGCGGGTAGAGGTCTCACGGCAGCACTAGCAGCAGGTGCTCTTGTGCTTCGTGCACCACCTCGCCCTGCTGCTGATCCACTTATCATTGATCCACTATCTGAAGTCTCTGGTTCCATGTAAAAACGAGCTCGGAATGCAGCAAGGTGAGCATAATATGCAGGGGGGACTGCACGTTTATCACTATCAGTTAACTATGTTGTTAATCACGATAAAAGCAGAAAAAAAGGGGGGCTGCAGGTTGAAACTAGTTCACAGCACCCAAAGTTTGCATGTTGAAGAAAATAAACAAGTACAGAGAACTTACCGATGGACACAGATCTTGTGCACCTCGCATATCTGCAATACCCAAAAATAAATAAAGATGCTAACTTGCATTAGTGCCTCCTATTTTGGATGGGACACGGTGTTCACCTCAAAGGAAACAAAAAAGATGAATGTGTAAACCTTTTCTTGGACAAACGGGACGTCCTTAATGATCATATTTCTATACTATCATTAAATTTTTAATTATAACTATTATGTGGTAGTAGTTTGATTTATATTTTGAGATAAGAAGAGTTCTAATTGTATCAAATAAATTTCATAAAAGATATTTGCTTCTGCTTCTACCAACATCAGTTGTTCTAGGCTTCTAACATGATGGGACATTAGATCCCTTAAGCGACATTATGAATTATGCAGTATCCGATCTGGTTATATTAAACGAATTTGCTTCTGACATGATAGAACTTTTATTTAAAATTTATGAAAGAATTCATTTAACATCACTTTTTTCATAAGACTACAATCTTTGTTTATACCGAATAGCTATCGTAGATAAATTTTTCAATTCAATACTAAATTACTTAAGTTGTAAATTTTCAATTATTTATATTTCAAATTTTAGAAACATTTTTATTAATATATACAAATTACTTTATGGAAACTGAATTCATTAAAGATCAAGATAAGAACTTACGTATAGCAAAGGTTGTTTGTAAGAGACTGCAAGGCATCAGCTGTAAACTTGTTCTCATCCCATAGCACATGATAATGAGCTGGACGGCTTGTACCCTGTTTACCGAGATTGATTAAACATTAGAAACACAAACTACAACCTAACAATTTACCAAATCAATCAAAACAGAAACAAAGAAAAACATTCGAACATAGAATGAAGAAGCAAATAGCATGACCTGAATCCCAGCATGACTGCATAAGTAGAAGTCGAACTCCGTGGGGTGACAGATTTTGGAGTCCACCACTGTGCCTGCAAAATACATAGAGCAAGAATACAATAAAAACATGTTTCAAAGGTAAGAATTAAGATAGTTGTCAATTACGACTAAATAGTAATTACCAGGCAAAATATTCCCACTCCTGTCAACAGCATTGCGATCATGATGGTTGTTAGCAAACAACCTTGTATGATGTCGCTTTTGTACCACAACAAAGGTAACAGGAGGCTGATAGTTTGGCTCCAAAGAAGCACATGCCTGAGGTTAATGAGTAAATGAGAAACTAAAAAGTGTGCGAATAAAATGCAGAGATTTGACGGTCAACAAAGCAGCCTCACCTTACGAATAGCATCAAGTTCATACAACAATACTTGATAAAACTGGCCTTCACTAACACCGTCCCTGAATATAAAAAATAGAAAATAAATCACTAAAACTAGAAGGGGAGAAGAAAACAGACAGCAGTTTGACCATGCCTGTAGAATATGATTCGCTGTGGCTTATGTCCGGTTGCTCTCCGGAAAGAAATTAGGAGCTCCCTGCATCACCATGAAAACAAAGTTTTCAGACAAGCTACAGTTGAAACCTACCAAAGGCAAAATGGAATTCGAACTAGAGGCAAATGGAACCATACTTAATCATGCCGCCCGAAACAGTACCCCTTACTGGATCCTGCCATGTCTTGAATAAATCTTGAATGAGCTCCTGGCGATGAGCTTGAGCACAAACCAGACCAGCATACTTCGTAATCTCTGGCCAATCTTGGGAAGCAACAACCTGAGCATTTAATTAAATATTATATTAATGGCTAAAATTTCAAAGAAGCCAATTAAAGAGACCATGAAATGCATGCCCCAAAAGAAAAAAAAAAGGTATGGACTACAGAACATACAGCAGCGATAGAAGGGCTTGAATCCTCGCCAGGATGAGGATGGGTAACATCAGCACCAAATATTATAGTAGGCCGGTCACTAACTAGAGGTATTCGTCGTGATATCGCATCAACGAGAACTGTATTTCTTCCTCCAACCTTGACATTAATCTTCAATGCCACATTAGCCAAATATTGTTTGCTCATTTTAAATACATGTTTAGTCAAGCAGCATTGAGAAACAATTCCGAGATCTGTCTCGCAAATCCTTTTCAAATCACCTGCAAGGAAATAGAATATTTCAAATAATTGTATGAATTTTCTTTAAGAAAATAAATACAAGTTTATACCATACAGAGAGCCATTGTTATCCGGAAGAATAACAATAAGCAGGTCAAGCTCTTTGTTCTGGGGTTGGATTCTAGACATGGCATCATGGTATCGGGTTTTCAAGACCTTCTCCACCTGCTCCGGACGAGCACTAATTGGAGGAAGCACTGGTTCAGGAGTAAAATCCTACAAAAGATACAAATATCAATGTTGAATGTTCAAATCAGAAAGACATTAATGTCATGTTATTGCAACTCCCTTACCATGCCAGAGATATAACACATTTGTGCAAGTTCATAACAAAACCTTTGCGCAAGGTTATCTTGGACTTGCCGAGAAAAGTTTATGCAGATCCAGTTCTTTACTGTCCCACCATTAACCATTTTCTGCAACAACATAATCAGACATCAAAAAAATGCACCAAGTAAATTTTCAAGTCAACATTCCGAGCAGAAGAGATGAACTTCATGCACTTGCCAGTACATCATTCATTCAAACACATGTCAATAGGCGCAGAGCAGTCATTTACATGATGAAAACAAAATCAAAGATTCAAAATGATTATGGCTATAGATTATGGACAAACACTTAAATAAGGGCAGACGCAGGAATTTAGATGACACAACTATATACATAGCTTTCATTGTAAAGCCATTACAAATTATAAAATTTTATGATAGGCTTCTGAGTAGGGGTCAATGGCTCTTTAATTTAATCTAAAGCCATCCTTAATTCATCAACCTAAAATCAAAATAGTCATATGTAATTGAGTTTGTAGATTCACAAATACACTAAAAGAGGACAAAATACAGGTATACAGAAATCCCACTCAACACCACACAATGTATGCTCAAGTATTACAAGAGTTTGGCAGCAAGAGATACCTTGTTCATCATATTCCATTGCCCAACTTGAGGAAGGCAATTCTTCTCTCTACCCGTATCATGATATTTAAGCTACAAGCGAAACAGAAATTAAAAATCAAGAAATAAGATGCAGAAAATTGAATATGATAATGAATTACTTACCCATGGTGGAGGTAGAATGCGTGCTTCAACTGAAGCAAGCTCCTCGCTAATTTTAATTCCGAATTCCTTTGCGTAAGGATCCGCATGATAAGCATTCTGACGTACAGTCTATAAAAGAAAATATAATAAATTAGTACAACAGTAATAAACCAGCAACTCAAGGGGAAATTTCTTCTTGATTAAAAAAGAAAAGAATGTTAGCAACACAAAAGAAAAGGCAAAAATGTCAGACCCGGATAATATCTTTCTCTCTTTCCTGAGGACGCTGGCAGGTGACCCTCAGTAGAGCAGTGATCTGTCTCTCATTTAATCTCTTGGTGTACCTTTGACCCTCAACAATCTTGCATACCTACATGAATCACTACAAATTAGCATGCAAACACATAAAGCAATTACATTTTCAATTGGAAGGACTGGGGTTTACTTTACCTCCATTGGCAAATAATTTGCTCTTTGCTGGTTTCCAACTTGTAGACATGGCCATTGGGTGTGCTGGATGATGAAACCATAAGTTTCGTAAAAGTACTCCACAACAGATTTCATTGTACCTCTTTCATCAACAGGAAAACTATAAAACAATAAGGTTTGTTAGAGAAGTTTCATGGCACATCAAGATGTATCAAGGAAATCTCACAGATCATGTGCATTAAAATTTTTGGACTACGTTTAAAAATTCCCCAAGATCATAAACATTTAATTTTAATATCATTTATGACTCGTTGCTTTTTTGTTTTTCAAAGGACATTATATCCCAGAATAATAGCAGTACTTACGTAAGCTCTCTAGTTGCTTGTGATGTTAAACCAGATATGCGATACTTTCTTCGCATGTTTCCACGGTGCGTAACTTCCACCCTGACTCCTCTAAGAGCCTTTTTGATCTATTTATTTAAAAGCAGATACAATACAGATTAAAATCAACATTCAAGGAATACAAGCACACAAGCTAAGCCAAGATGGAAATGCAATAGCTAAACGAATAGAAAGAGAACACAATTATTGCCTAGCAGAACTGTCAACTGCTGAGACAAGCAATCGTGCTCGTTTCCTAAAAATAGATGTCATGAAATTAGCTGATTTTACCAATAAAAAGAATAAACTGCAAGGATGACAAACTGCTTGCTAACCATAATTTCCAATCAGACACAACATAAAGAAATCCTAACCTTCACACGATCAGCATCAGATAGTGGTCTAGAAGAAACATCCCGGTTTAGCAATTGTGTCACAAAATCAATAACTGGCAATGGCTCAATGAAAGCAGTTGAAGACATATCTGTCCAAGAGATTATTGTCAGCGTAAGACGATGTTCAATTAACAGACAGATCAAATGCAAGCACAACCACACATGTGAACCACCTAGGCATGAGAAATAGACCAAAACATGAAAAATGATAGCCTCAAAAAACCAATACCAATATTCAATGAGAGCCCCATCTGTGTAGGACGAATGCTTTGGTAGAAACCACGCCAACTTTCTATTCCCTCGCCCAAAGACTGCCTTCTCCCTAGGTCAGGGGAGTAAAACGAGCGGCCAACAGGACAGTACCTATAATCAATTACCATCAGTCTCTCACTGTCTCATATATCAAATTTGGAAGTAGAGGAAATGTGGTAAACATATATGAATCAGAATAACCAAATAGCAGTACCTAGAAGTAGGTAATTCACGAAGGACAATGTCAAGAACCTGAAGAGCTTCCTGAGGTGCATCAGCTTGCTTCCCTTGCAGAAAGAGTCCAAGATGGTGCAGATCAGCTCGTGCAGCCAGTTTGATCACAACTTTAAAATTACACTCTTTTCTGCATTAAGAATATAATAAGAGTTGGAAAAGGACAAAAATATAAAAAACCGGAGCCCCGTTTCATTTGAACTTTTAATTTTTCTGTTGCACCAAAACAATTTACAAGGAAGATCAAAGCCATGAAGGATACAAAACTTTCATCCATTTTTTTAAAATTTCTAGCGCAAAAAAATAAAAACAGAAGTTACACAACATATTGGAAAGACAAAGGCAAGCAACAACCTTTGCGTTCCTGACCCATCATCATCATCAAGAAGTGAGATCTTAAACTCCTTCGACACAAAAGGGAGAGCCCCTGCGGTATAAAGGCTCTTTCGGCCATCATAAGCAGGAAGGTGTTTTCCAAGATATGATTCTTTGTATAAATTTACCAGCTGCTCCATTACAGCCCGGTTCACTCCTCGTGATGCAACCTCCGGTGTGATGGTAACCTATTTTCATTGAAAATAACAATAAAAAACGGAAAATAAAGGTTAAAAACCATTAGATAAAAAGAACTCACATCATACTGGTGCAAATCTTTATCTGGCAGTTCCGCAAAGAAATGATTAGCCTTGACTATGCACTTTGTGCCAGTGGAACCCTTTCCAGGCCGAAGAGGAAACCTCACTGATTTGCTTGAGGCAGGGACCGGCTGAATTGCTTGACTAACTTCTTCCGGGATGGAATGCTGCTGCTGCTGTGTTGATGGTGCATGCTCAGGTGGTCTGGATGATGAACCTGCCTCAAATGAAGCAGGCCCATGGAAAGGTTGGGTTGCTTGGTGCAGCTCGGGAACAGGTGGCCGGGTTGGTCCACCACGGAAAGGCCCTCCTCCACGGCCACCACTGCCATAGCTCCCACGTCCTCCTTGCTGGGGAGGCCCACCCCTCCCTCTGCCTTGGTATTCATGGGGTCCTCCTTCAGCATACTGCTGTTGTGACATACCGCCACCCCGGCCACCAGAACTGTAACCTCCCCGACAAGTTCGCTGAGACTGTGGACCCGAACCCCTTCCACCTGACTGAGAGCTCTCACCTCCAGCAGAAGGAACATCAGTTCTCTTCTTTCTAACCATGTTGGTAACTACAGCAGGATAAAAAAGTGAAAAAAGGAAACCCGTGTCAGACAAAAGTAAACACCAAAAATAACACAACTAAGCTAAGACAACGAGTAATTCCAATTTGCAGATAGGAAAATAAAATACAGACAAAAGTCAAACAAAGAAAGAAAACCAGAAACGCTACCATCAACAACCCTAACATACCTCAATAATCTGTGAAACAGAGAAACAGAAACCGTAGCATATATAACAACAATAGCATCGAAAATTTGGCGAGATCCGTGAAAACCGAGTGAGAAAAAAAGCAGAAAACGACGATCTAAGAAGCTAAAGGGAAAATACAAGCTAGTAAAGAAAGATCCGTAGAAAAACAAGAGAAAAAAAAAAGCAGAAGAAGCTAAGTCAAAGGACGCAGATCCATTAACAACAAGATGAAAACAAGCTAAAAGGCTGCCATCTTCACCTGAAATCCGCTCTCGGAAAACCGCTTACCGTCTAATATTGTTCGTAACAATGTATATGATTGCAGACTTTTTAGTATAAACTAATAAAATAAAGAAGAAAGGAGATGGCCGGAAGATTACCTACCACTCACTCCACCGGCTCGGTAATCAATCAGTATCTTCCTTCGGGTGAAGAGAAAGACATACCGTACGCTCACATGGCTGCCATACTTAATATATCTGTACAGTACTAAAAAAGTTTGAAAATTTATTACATAAATTAAATGCATAAAAAGTTATTTTTATGAGGGGTAAACTACGTTTCTTGGTCACTCAAGTTTTCTCCTATTTTTATTTTGGACACTCAATTTTAAAAACATTTAATTTGATCATTAAATTTTTAATTTGCTTTTTTTGTTCTCTATTGTTAATTCAGAAACAACATGATGATATTGACTTTTTTTGTTGATGTGGAAGTCACATGTTGTCTACTTATTTTTTCTTTTTTTATTTGACATAATTATCTTTTTCAGAAAAAAGATATAGGTTTCATCCATATATCATGTCGTCATCGGAACTAATATTCTATGATGTCTTTTTCGATCACTTCTGACAACAATGAATTCACCTTGTCGTCACCTATCACTCTATCAAATTAGATTTTCTCAAAATCACTTTAAAACTCGTAAAACTCAATCAAAACCATACGAAAATGACTCGGATCTACACTATTTATTGTCAGATTAGTGTGAAATCATGATGTATATGGTTTGTCTCCTCCTATCTTCTCGTCACTATTAGAATTTAAAAGAAGATACTTCAACATTGAAAAATTAAAAATATATATAATATTTGGGCATTTTATAATGTAAAAAATGAAATATCAATAAAATTGTTAATTGTTTAAAGGAAGAGCTATCAAAACATAAACAATATAAAAGTTGAGTGACGAAATTTAATATTTTTAAAAGATGAGTGGCCAAAATAAAAAAGCAGATAAAATTGAATGATGAAAAAGGAAGTTTGTACTTTTACAAATGGGTAAAACAATATCACCGAGTTTATCATTTTTTCCAATTTAATTCTTTATTTCTTTTTCACTTTACTTTTTTTCTAATTTGATACCCGAGCTTAGGTTTTTACTATGAGTGTTTAAATTTGGGTACGGGGTCTTCGGGTACCCGAAGTATCAGATACCCGAATCTTTGTGTAGTAGTTTAATCAGCTCATGTCCTGGCTTGTATTGGGTACCCGAAAATTACGGGTACCTAGAAAATTAGGTAACTGAGTATTCGAATATAAAAATATATTTTTAAAATTATAAAATTATTTTATTAGTTTAATATAAAAATATAAAAAAAGTATTTATTAGGTTAATATAAAATATGTATTTATTAAATATAAAAAATTAGATTTTTATTAGTTTAATATAAATATATATATTGAATATAAAAAATATTAATTTTAAATATATCTAGGTATCTGGGTAAACCGAGTACCCGAAAATTCTTAATTTTATGACTTGGGCCCACCTAAAAAATGACGGACCGAATACCCGACCAGAATAAAAAAAATTGTGTAAATATTCAATTATTTATGTTCGGATCAATCAGATCGAATATTTTTGAACACCCCTAATTTTTATGCTTTCTCATAACATTATATTTTGCGATGATACCACATCATCATCTAAATCTTTTAAAATATATTTATTATGATGCAATAATATCATGGTAAACAACACCATTGACCACTAAACTATTCTTACTTTCTTATTTTGGTCACTAAACTATTATTTTTATGGTAAAACTGCCACTAGTATTATATTTTTCTTTCTATTTTGGTCACTAATGCTACTTTTCCATGTTTTGGTCGTCAATCTATTGCTTTTTTCCTGTTTGATCACTAAACTGTTGTTTTTTTCGTGAACGGGTGACCAATGGTGTTTTTCACTCAATAATTATATAATATCACTATTAAAAAATAATTGCACCATATATCATCAAACTAGGATGGTCCCTACATTTTTAAATGTTTCAGTTTATCCCTAAACTATTGCGAATCATATTCTGTTAGGCTTGATAGGCTCGATTTCCTTCAAGCGTTATGGATTGCCAAGTTGTGAATAAGATTAATTTTTGGGTGGAAGTGATGGAAGCAAAAATCAAAAGATATGCACAAGAATTTATAGTGGTTCGACCTTCTAAACAAGGACCTACATCCACTACCTTGGCTTCCCATTAAGGATTTCACCAAATTCACTCTTGAATTTCTTTCTCTTTTCTAGGCTAAGGAGTCAACCTTTACACACTCAAAGCTTTCTAACCCAAGACTTGAGTAAACCCTCTTTACAGGAGAAATTTGAGCAAACTTGAAATCTCTCACTAGGTAGATAGTTTGCACTCTTAAGCTCACTCACTCAATCCGAAACACTTGAGCAAATTTGGCAATTTTGGCTCACAAGTGTCGTATATACTAGAAATGTACAATTAAGCTCTAAGACAATTTCTTCGTCATAATGTTGTTGCCAATTGAAGCATTAGCCTTTTCTTGATGCTTGGAGGTCTCTTTTATACTCCTAATTGAGTTTATAGTCGTTGTAGACCGTTGGTGTTGATTTGGAGCCGTTGGAGTCTTTATTTCCCACCATAAATGTAGTTCTGCAGCTTAGCGTATCGATACTCTTCAATCCGTATCGATACGGTCCCGGTAAGGAAATAGTCGTTGAGCATTTCCAGCTGGTGCGTATCGATAAGCGTGACAAGTGTATCGGTAATCTCCTACAATTTAAAAGACCGTTGGGAATTTGACCGTTGGGCGTATCGATACGCGATACAACCGTATCGGTACACGAACTAGCCATTGGGGTTTTAAGACACACCGTAATGATACTGGCTAAGCGTATCGGTACGGGTTTTGGCTACTAGAATTTCACTATAGTTAAAACCCTAAAGGGTATCGATACAGTCACCTATCGTATCGGTACAATTGCATTAAAAACTTGGTTTTGACTACTTTAGATGCATTTTAAATTATTCCAAAGCCTTGTAAAAACCCTTCAACATATTTTCAAGTTGTTTTTTTTTTACTATAAGCATGTTTTAAATTCTTTTCAATTTAGTCCAAAACATTTTTCAATTATTATACCAAAACATTTAGTTCTACATATTCTAAATTGATTCTCTAACTTTTGATCATTTCAAATTCTTCCCCAAGTTGTGATATTTATTTTAAATTGTTCTCGAACTTTTGAACACTCCAATTCTATCATCAAATTATCTTTTATGCACATCATATTATTGCATAATACAATCAATGTTTAAATGACGTTTAACAATTTTAATGTATTTTATTGACATGTGTCATGATTAGCATATACTAATGACTTGCGGATGAAATTAGAACATTCAAGAGTTTGAGGGATCAAATTAAAATTAGTGTTATAATTTTGGGATGGAATTGGAAGTTTTAAAATTTTAGAGACCAATTTAGAACAAGAGTTATAATTTGAAAATAAAATAAAATATTTCAAATTTTTAAAAACTAATTTGAAATGATAATTACAGTTTAGAGAGCGTGGTACAATTAATTTCTATTAAATATTAAAAAAAATAGTTTGGAGAAATTAAAAAGTATGAATAAAATATTTGAGGGAATATTGTTGTTATCCATTTTATGGGATTCCCTATGCATTTGACTTAAGTCACTTTAGTTTTATCAAAACAGCCAAATCATTTAATATTGGTTGCAGGGGTGGGCAAAACTCGACTCGATTAGAAAAAACTGAATTATTCGACTTAAGGTGAAAAAATTAACTCGCTTTTGACTTGACTTGTAATTTCATAAATTCGACTCGACTCGAAAAAATTTCAAATAAAGGTTGAGTTATGAAATGAAAATTCGAATAACTCGAACATTTTAGTAATTAGCTAATCATTTTTTATATTCGAGTCGAATTTCCAATTCTACGTGATACATTATGTATATCACATGTGGAAAAAAATACATATGCATATAGAAAGGCGTTAAACTTGGAATCAATATGTGCGTCGCCCAACCCTAAGTATATATATATAAACTCAAAAACTCGATTCGAAAAAATTTCAAATAAAGTTTGAATCGTAAAATAAAACTTGCAAACTCGAATAACTCAAATTTTTTTGACTCGACTCGACTTTATCGAATTGTGTTTTTGTTCTAGGTAAAATCACTATGCGAGTCTTTGTATTATTGTATCAACCGCATTTTGATTTCCACACCTTCAAAACAAATAGAAGATTCTTATTCGTTAAATACGTCCACACTGGTTAGTTCATAATAATTGAAAAATTATTTTTTTGTTTTTATAAAATATATTTAATTAAATGATTGTGATACTTTTAAATGATTGTGATATTTTTAAATGATATAGCCTGTTAATCAAAATTATTGTACATTAATTTGACCCATTTTTATAAGTAAAAAGTAATAGTTTGAATTAAATTACATAAGTTCTATCAATTTTCAATTTCAAAGCAAGTTCTTTGCTTTTTGACCAACATTAGACGATTTTGATAAAGTCGTCAACACTCAACATGTTAGAACAACTTTGCAATGCACTTTAGTGAAATAGAAATCTAGAGAATTTGACCGTCATGAAAGAATTTATCATATTAGGTAAAATCTTGCCTTTATTCTCCTTCAATTGCAAAGTGAGCTGGATTTATGCTTTAAACCTCGGAAGAAGCTTGCAAATAGTTGGTTGCTTATGCTGTGTTCCCAGATCTGGACATCGGTGCCTTGTCCAATCTGCCAAGTGCTGAACTTGAACATCTTCTGCTGATGTAGTAATAGCAATCCGATCGCGACAACTCGAACTCCAGATCGAAGCTATTTATTGAGACCGCAGGGTTTGGTTCATCCAGAACAAACAAGCAAAGAACATGATGATATTGATGTTGTTCGAGGAACTGCTGAGAACATAGACTTGTTGACAACTCAGCTTTTTACAAAGTATGCATGGACGGATGTACATAGAGAGTGAAAGGGGCTATTAGCCCTCTTAAAATTGAGGCGGATAAATATATTGCAGAATGTCCCCACAAGTACGAGGGATGTAATTGGGTGGTCCGCATATCACAATTGAAGAGGCTAAACAACCTCTGAAAAATAACGAGATACAACGAACATCAGACATGCTCTGTGGGAAGCCTGAGCCAAAATCATCCTAACTTGTATGTGCATGTGCTTTGCGATACCATCCTTCCACTCGTAAAAGCAAATCCACGTGTAACTGTGTCGGTATGTATAGCTGTTATTAAATTCATATACAGTTACACGGTTAAATACGATAAAATATGATTTGCAAGATATCGTGCCTTCCAACAACTATATGGGCAGTGGGAGGAATCGTAGAACGAGTTGCGAACGTGGCTGAGATTATGCAAAAGTACAATTCAGGGATGGATGTGCAATTGGAAACGGTACCGAAATACTACAATAATCGTATCGTACCTGAGAGTGCCAATTTTTTGCCTTTTCTAAACGTTTCCACAATGCATTAAGGCTTTCCGCTACTACAAGCTGATGCTCCAGATCAACGGCACATTCTTGTATGGTAGATACACACAGATCTTAATGTTGTCAGTTGCACAAGACAACAACCGAAAATACATTCCAGTACCGTTCACAATCGTTGAAAAAGAAAATATCCCTTCTTGAGAATTTTTTCTCACCAACCTGCACAAATATGTCCTCCGCCAAGTTTTACGAGAAAGAGAAAATGAGATATGTATTACTTCAGACAGAGGCACGAGGATATGGGGAGCAAACTCGCGTTTGGGCGCATCTTGGAAACCCCCATATATACATCATCGATATTGTTTACTATACATTACATCAAACTACTATCAGAGATATAAGAATGATGATGAACACATAATGGTTCTTCGCATGGGTGCGTCTTTCACTATGTACAATTTTAATTATCATTGCTTTTATTATTATATCTCGTTAACTATTTCGTGTTTTATAATAGGCAAGGCACACCGAGTTGATTAGGTTGAGGAGTTGCTGGAAAAGTTGAGAGTTAGAAATATAGATGGATATGACTATCTTGTTGATATTTCGAGGGAAAAATGGTTGCGTTGTTATGATCGGGGTCATCGATATGATCATATGACAACGAACTTGGCTGAGGCGATCAATTCATCTCTAAAAGGAACGTGTTACATGTCATTTATCTATCACGTCCATTGTCAAGGTGACATATTACCGACTGACTACCCTTTTTGCAACCCTCGGAAAACAAGTAATGGATTGGATGACAGGTGGCCACAAGTTCTATCCAGAACTCCAGCAAAAATTTTAAACATACACTGCACACACAACCGCGATGAGTGCGATATGCTTCTCTCGTCGCCAACATCACTTTTAGGTTTTTGAATATTCGCGACCGCTTGAAGGAATAATGCAAAAACAATTATGTGGTTGATTTGCACCGAAGAACGTGCAATTGCGAAATCTTCCATATATTCAAGTACCCGTGTGCGCACGCCTTTGCTACATGTTCATTTTGACGTCATGACACTCGTTGATCCAGTATATCGACTTAAAAACATATTCAATGTATACCGATACGAGTTTCCTCCTATCAAGAATGAACGTGATCGTCTCGGATCCTTCCCTGCGCCGTAGGAAAAAAAGGTCGCTCACGTTTAACTAGGATTCACTGTGCCGAGGATATAGTTCCTCGAGAACAGATCGGACAACCTAAATGGTGCACTAGATGTAGGAACACTAGATACGACAAGAGAAAATGTCCTCTTAGGACTAGCCCTCAAATAAACTAATTGTACTTCTCCGTGTAATGTTTCAGCAGCGTTTTTAACGATTTAAACACTACGTTTTCTATTTTACCACTATTTTCTGTTTTACCACCATTTTTAACATAATCAACTTAAACATGCCTATGGACCTATGTTTTATTGTTCTCCATGGGAAAAAAACATGGCTATATAAAAATTTTAATGCGATTCCTACAACCTTTAGGATGCCATATACACGCTAATTTTAGCACCATTGTAAACATATGCTTCACTACTACGACGTTAAACTTAAACAATAGCAAAAAAATATTCCCTAACATATCATAAAATCAACTTAAACATGTCTATCCACCCATGTTTGCTTGTTCTTCGTGGGGAAAAAAACATGTTTAAATAGCATTTTTAACGCGATTTTTACACCTTTTAGGATGTCATATACGCGCTAATTTTAGCACTGGTGTAAAGATATGTTTCAGTACTACGACGTGTAAGTTAAACAACAACAACAAAAAATCTCCCAACATAACACAAATTTCATTTAAACATGGCTATGGACTGATGTTTGCTTGTTCTTCATGGGAAAAACATGCTTAGATTGCATTTTAACGCGATTTATACACTTTAGGATGTCTTATACACGTTAATCTTTACACCATTTTCAAGAGATGTTTTAGTACTACGACGTGCAAGTGCAAAAATACGAACTACTATCCCCCAACACCCCGTAATTTCACCTACAACATGCCTATCGAAGCTTGTTTTAACAACAGAAATATACCAAACTCGAGTTGCACCAAACGCGACTTTTATTTAGATCGAGCGATAAATTCGCTTCATTTCATCTCAATATCTCGACGAACTCACGTCCTGTTAGGCGCGAATTCTTTTAATCGAAAATTTAAAAGACGCCAACGGATAAAACACGCCACATCAGATGGAATGCACGTCGAGCGGAACGCGAGTTCTGAATTTGCGCTTACTAAAACGCGAGTTATTCCTAAATGTACCAAATAGAAGGTATTTTCTAAATTATTTTAAAGGAGTTATTTTTCAAATTTTTTCTTAAAAGAGAATATTTAACCAATTTAGCCGAGAAGAAATGAAATTCATGCTTACAAGTAAAGAGCACTGGTATGAAGTCGACAAATAGAATGTCGCCACGTCATATCATTAATAGACAAGAAACGTGGCAGGAATTTACCGGTAGAAATCCTGGACTGCGTTATTAGTTACTGCGCCCGAATAAAACACAGCTGCCGCGTGGTGCTAACGCTTGAGCTTAAGCCTTGAAGTCAATAGTCTATCTTAGAACTTCAACTGTTAACTGTTTAACTTTCCCTTTTCTGCTTTTCACTCTCTCAGTTTTCTTGCTTCCCAAACACTGAAGTTCCTTAATTTTTCTTTTTTGTTTCATTTTAATTATAATTTCTACTTTGTTTCCCCTCTTTTACTCGGCCAATTAATTTCGGAAAGCTATGGAAACCGATGTCCCGATGACAAAGAATCAAACTCTCAACGATATCATGAATCGATCCTCTTCTTCAAGCTCCGAGATACTGTCTCCCCTCCACTCGCCGCACTCCTCCCTCCGATCCGATCCCGGTGACCCTGGCCCGCCCGAGCCCAAAAAGACCCCTTCCCCTCATGTTTCTCCGGTGGTTTCTCCCAGTAAACCCCCCGTCGACAACTGCAAGGCACTCGTCGCCGTCGACAAGTCCACCCAGTTAAACTCCAGTTCTTTGCATTCTCCTTCGCCGCCGCTTCCGCCGACTACTCCACCGCAACAACCGTCGAATTTGACAGTGAATCGAGCGGTGAGGGAGGAAGGACCGGGAATGACGACGAAGACGAAAGTGAATGGTGGAGCGGGAGGAGGAGTAGGAGCAAGGGCAGTGGCGGCGGTGCTGAGGAGATCGAAGGTCAAGGAGACTGTGAAGATGGCGGCTCTAGGGTTTCGATTAAGCCAGATTGTTTTATGCTTAATATCTTTCTCTGTCATGGCTGCCGATAAAACTTCAGGCTGGAGCGGTGACTCTTTCGATCGCTATAAAGAATACAGGTTTTAAGTTTTTGTCATCGAAAAAGCTGACATGATTTTTTTATATAATTATGTTAATTTGGTGAAAACAGATGTAGTTATAATTCTGGGTTTGTTTGTTCTGTTCTCATTCAATCATTTGCTTATTGCTTAACAATAATGCATTTTTTAAGTTAAATAGTAAATACATGCATTCATCCATGCTTTAACGTTGAAAACGATGAACTAAGTTATCAAATATTGCATTTCATGAAATGCTATTATTATAAATTATATTAACTAATGTTAAACCGTGTATCATTAGCAAAACCCTTCATATAAGTATGTTGATTTAACGAATTACATTAAATGTGTAATTTTACAGGTATTGTTTATCAGTAACTGTGATTGGACTTGTATATGCGGGGTTTCAAGCCTATGCTCTAGCTTACTATCTCGTCCTACAAAAGCATGTCATCCGCCACCATCGGCGGCGGCATTTTGATTTCTGCATGGATCAGGCAAGTTTTTCGTATTTGTAGACTACTTGTAAATTAGCCACTTTAGCTTCGTTCTGGTTTTTGGAGACATTTGTCTTCTTAATTAGCATACATGTTAGTTTACTAGAATTCCCCTTTTCTGATCACAACAATTAGTCTTATCCAGTGATGGTGAGAATGACAATTGGAACGCGATTTCCGTCCCTGTTTGCTTTGTTCTATCTATATCACTCTCTTCTGCCTTGGCCTTGTGTGGTTTTATGTCCAGGCGATGCTAGAAAGTAAACCTTATTAATCAGGTTGAGTTCCAAGTGTATAAAACTATTCGAATTATACTTTGTCCGGGCCACGGCCCCTGCATGCTCCCCCAAGATTTGCCTTTGTGCTATGTTGTCGAGTATCGGTCCATCATCATATGCTAATAAAATTGCACAATATGCATGGATTCAAGTGTTATACAAGATATATATGGCTGTTTGAATCACAAAAAATGTCCAAGTGAAACACGTACGAATATGTGCTGAAAGGGAATTGCTTGCTTCTTGGGTTCTACCTTTGCAGATACTAGCCTATCTTTTGCTGTCAGCATCATCTGCGGCTGCCACACGGGTTGATGAGTGGCAATCTAGTTGGGGGAAAGATGAATTCACAGAGATGGCAAGTGCCTCGGTTTCAATGGCCTTTCTGGCTTTTGTTGCATTTGCGTTTAGCTCGCTTTTATCTGGTTACGAACTCTGTACCGATGAGAATGTATAATGTAAATATTCAGATTTTGGGTATGAGAATTGAAATCAAAGCCTAATGCATACCAAAACATGAAACCATATTACACTCTGCCGTTAGAAAACACAGCTTCAAAACTCCCGTAAGCATCTAAATTTCTGATGCGCCGGTGGAGCTCTTAAAAGATTTCAGCCATTAAACTTAGTTAATCGAATGATGTTAAGTTTATTTTTTTCAATGTATAAGTAAATCTTAATCATATATATATATATTTGTAAGCAGTTGCTTTTCAAGTCTTAATAAAGTAGGGAATTTATATTAGTCTAGTGAGTAGTGAGAACGAATCTAAGGAGATGCATGTGTCTAAGAAGACAAATAGGACCAAAATGCTCCAACTAACAACGGCCAAGTTTATTTTAGTGCAAACTTGTAAGCATCAATTGACACCGGTTTAAAAATATTAAGATTTTAGTGCAAATATTGTGATTGAATTCGTGTATCCTAAAATGAAGATCATCTACTTTTCCATTGAGACACTTGTTAGGCTAATAAGATTTTTGTATTTGTACGTGATGATCGTAATCTCTAGGTTGGGTATATGCCTAACATTTATTGAACGAATTTCTCTTTTTACCAAAACGAAAAGAGACATCAAAGGAAATATTTTCAGGTTTCACAACTATTTAAGATCTCCTTTCATCTTTATTTATTTGAATCGAAAACAACTGTCAGTTTAATTTATTAGAAAATAATAATAATAATAATAATAATAATAATAATAATAATAATATGAGAAAGTGGGAAATAATAAAAATATTAAAACTATAAAAAATAAAAAGTAATAATATTGACGATTGTGAAACTGGAGATCAACAAAAAAAATGAGGGGAAATTATACTCGCAATGTCAGCAATAAAATGAAGATGAAAAAAAATAATAATAAATAAAGTGGGTTTTTTATATAAATTAAATAATCTTAAAAATAGTTGAACTTTAAAATAATTATTAACAATAGTTGATTTTTACGTTAAATAAATTTATAACTTATTTCTTAAGTTTTTCAAAATTAAAGAAGATAATTGTTTTAATCTAATTAACGGCGTCATTAAATTCAATCACTTAATTATAACAATATCGGTGTAAACCAACACCAACCTTTCATCGAGTTAATTAATATGAGATTATTTTCAAGCACATCTTTTTTTCTTCTTTTGTTTTCTTTCTTTTTACGTTTAACAATCTATTTTTCTGTTAAGTGAACATAATAAGTAACCTCAGTAAAAATTTAAATGATGTTCATCTTTAAAAATTTAAGTTCAATTTTCTTTATCTACAAAGTTTATATACATTATCAAAGAGTTAAAATATTCATTGAAAATTTTGACCGTCAAAGACTTCCTGTTTGATAGACTCAATATTAATTCGGACGCTCAACGTCGCTCCTCTACCTCTGTTGCCTATCGCCACTTGCCTTCTCAGATTCTAAGCTAGAGTTTTGGGCCTCATTTAGACCTCTTGACTTTTTGTTTTGTTTTGGGCTTTGTTGCTTTTTTGTATTGGACCTCGATTAAGTCCGTTTTATTGGGTCTTTTGATAATTACAGTTACTTTAGTCTAATTTGATGGAACTTTTAATTTCCTTATAAGAAAAGGTAAGGATAAGTGAAAATCATATATTAAAATAGGTTATTTTCTATGCATAGATTGACCTCGTGATGTATATTGGTGACTTGGTTTAGAGTAGAAGTGTTTGTGGGTTAACTTGTGCTAAGTTTATACATAAATTATTATAATGTTTGTCCAAATTCGGTCTAATTCGAAAGATGAGTCTCAACTCTTCGGTCTCAATTTATTTTTCAAACTTACTAATACTTGTAAATGGTTAAGCCAAGCCCATTTTCAACCCACCCGTAATATTGTTTTATTTTTTAAAAAATATTTTTAAAATTTAATATTTGATATAATATCTCTTTCATTAATTATTTATTTCTACTTTTTTATACATGAACAACTCAACACACATATATAGCTAATAAACTTAACATATGTTTTAATGTTTATACTATATTATATTATAGTATTATAAATTTAATTTTTATGCAATAAAAATATATTATATTATATTATATTATTTTACATTATATTTTTTTGATTAATAAATGCCATATGATTCATTAAAAAGAAAACTCATAGAGCAATACATTAAAGAGCGTCTCGTTAAAAGCTTCTCTAAACTTAAATGGAGGAAAATTGTATGTCTCGTTAATGGACGTGAACGAAAATGGACCTACACCAATCAGCCAAGCAACAAATCCAACCCTCGCAAATGCAAAATTAGAACAACATCTCTTAAGGCACATACCCTATCGACACCACAAGCTAAGTAACAAGCTAAGAAAACCAATGTCCTCAAATATGAAGCTACAACACGCACCCCACCAGGCTGGCACCAACCGAAACACACAACACCTCTCGAGCGCAACCATACACAGCACGCCCAGCCATTCACAAGCTAGCTTGAAACAACGTTCCTCGCGTCACTCCCTCTTTCACAAGAGCGTATGCTAGGCCGTTGGCCTCTCGATATATATGATGAAAGCTAACCGAGTCGAGACCATGCCATGTCTGATCTATCGCCCCAAACACCTCCCACAACCTCCAATGCCTCTTATGTGATTGTAACACCCATCCCAAAGCAATCGAGGAATCCGATTCCACCACTAGAACATGGCTCGACTAGCACGAACTAACAAACAACGATAATGCAAACTCAATTGCGCGCAATTCAGTCTCATTTGAGTCAAGACACACAAGAGGACCATAAAAGAGTGCCAAAATTGTTAGCCCCACCAAACACTGTTAGCCCCGACTTACCGTGAGCTGAGCCATCCACATTGAACTTCAAAGAACCTCTAACCGGTGGCTCTCAAAATACATCAGCCCCAGACGAGCTCTGTAAAGAAGCAACACTACACAAATTCGGACAGCTCCACCACATAGCCTCATTGAGATTCACCCCCTCATTCAAAGCCTTCACCCAATAAAATGATCATAGCTTTATTAAGAAACAAATCTCAGTTGTCGGAAGTCGCATGTCATTAAATACGACCTCATTGCGAGCCATCTATAGTGACCACAAAAGAGCCACGACACTCGATACCCACAAATGGCCCTTATCGCCAATAAACGAATAATGCAAATTCGGCACAAAGAATTTTGAAAATGAGCGTGGCAACGACAAGCTCACCCACACCAAGACTTGAACCAATCCCACACACTTTGTGCAAATGGGCAAGCATAAAACAGATGGTCATTCGCCTCATCCTCCATTGCACACCAAACACACGCACCTTGGTTCTCACCAATCGAAACACCACGCATCCGCAAGAAATCATAGGTAGGCAATTGTCGAAGCCATATAAATAATAGTAACGCCTGAACCTTTAGAGAGACGAGCACTTTTCATGCAAAGCATTCCCTAAAATCGCTATCGCCGACCTTATCCAACATCAATAGGCGTGACAACCCCTTAATTGAAAACTGCCCAGTGAACACTTGGAAACAACTACATTGCCTAACACCGAACACAATTCCTTCACCTGCCGAACCTCGAACGACCTTAATTTCTGACGAAAGAAAGCAGTCCACTGAGCATGATGAAAGCCCCCATCCAATGAGTAATCCCGAACCAATGCTAGTCTATTCAAGGCGAGAGAAAAAAAGCCTCGGAAACACATCTTTCAAAGCTTGTTTAACGCACCAATGATCAAACCAGAACAACATGTTACTACCATCGACAATCTTTCAAATAAAGCTCGAAATGCCCATATGGGATTCCACCCCAATGGAGTTTACCGACAAAACAATTTGCTTCCATATTAATGACATTGAGCCACGATGCGAAGTATTACATCTCCACCACTGCACACCCTCATCATATTTAGCTACTATAGTTGCTCTCCACGAAGATGATGTATCTGTTGCATAACGCCACGACCGCTTGGACAACAAAGCCATATTGTGAATCTATAAATCTGCAACCCCCAAACCCCCTAAATGAAGTGGTTGACACACCACTACCCAACTTACTCGACTATTAAGCCATCACCCCCACAAGAACACACGCCTAATTTTATCAATCGCTGCAATGACACTCTTGGAAACCACGAACAAGCCCGTGTAATAAACCGACAAAGATGAAAGAAATGAATTGACTAATGTAACCCGAGCCGCGAAAGAAAGCGAGGTCCGCTTCCAACCAGCCAACTTTCTATGAAAATTGGCTATCACTGATTCCCAAACGACAACACTTCTCATATTCACGCCTAACGGCGTGCCCAAATATGTAAATGTCATCTCTTCCTTCTAATAATCTAGAATGGTTGCAACTGAATCAAACAAATCACCATCTACTCCAAAAGCAAAAAACGAAGACTTACTGAAATTAATCTTCAACCCCGATCAGACTTGGACATAATGAAGCAAACAGTGAACATTTCGCGCCCAATCAATTGTAACCTCAAATAAAAAGATTGTGTCATCCGCAAACTGCAAGTGCGAAATCGACAATTCTCTTGCAAGCTTTACTCCACGAATCACCCCTGATGCCTCAGCCGTGACCAACAACCTATGCAATTCCTCAACGACAATCACAAAAAAAGGCGACAAAGGGCAGCCTTGTCTAAGACCTCTCTCCAATCGAAATTCCTTCGTCGCACATCCGTTAAATAAAACTGACATTCAGACCGTGCTAATGCACTCCTAAATCCATCCCCGCCAAGTCTCACCAAAGCCCATACTCCACATTATTTGATCCAAAAAATCCTAACGAACAGTATCATAGGCTTTAGTAAAATCTAATTTGAGCACGAATCCATTTTTATTGCTTTGACGCAACGAATGAATTACCTCATTCGCCAAAAAGATTTCGTCAACTATCTGACGACCTTTCACAAACGCCGACTGATGATCACTAATTAAATCGCCTAAAACCAACTGTAAGCGACGTGCTAAAATTTTTGCTAAAATCTTGTAAACCAAGTTAACTAAACTGATTGGCTTGAAATCTCCCAAACTCCTTGGCGAATCAATCTTCGACAATAGCACTAAAAAAGTGCAGTTAGCACCGTTTGCCAACTTCCATGTAGAGTAAAATTCACCAATAAAATGCATAATATCTGATTGCACCACCTCCCAAGCATAATATCTGATTGCACCACCTCTCAACTCTTCTTAAAAATGCCACGCTAAACCCATCGAAATCCGGTGATTTCGACCCGTTACAACCACGAATGACCTCTCACACTTCACCCAATTCAAATAGTGCCACTAACCTAAAATTCTCGGCCTTAGAAAGACGATGGAACTCACCCTCATTCACACAGTCCAATGTCTTTGGTGAAATGTCTAGAAAACACTCGAACAACATAAGCATGTAACCGACCCGAATCAGTTTCCCACCGACCATTCACAAGCAACCCTATAATTGTATTACGAACAACCCGTAATTTAGCAGTACAATGAAAAAATGCCGTGTTCTTGTCACCTAACCTCAACCAGGTCGCTCAAGATTTCTGACGCTATAACGCCTCGTTACGCTTCAAAGCTTTCCAAAGAGCCTGAGTCTAGACCCTCATTTTTTCCGGCAAATCTGAGAATGTCATACTCGACTCCACAACCGTACCAACATCAATTGCCTCGAGCTGATTTTGAAGCAAGTCAATTGACTTCTCAATTTCCCCAAAATTCAATTTATTCCACGCCCTTAAGAACCGTTTCAATTGGCGCAGTTTCACCACTATGTTTTCATTACCTATTCCCAATTCTAATATCCTCACCCATTACTTCGCGATTCGTCTAACGTTTTTCTTGCTATCCAGCCATCAATTAATAAACTTAAACAGCCGAGGTCCCCAAACCCGATCATCACATAATAACACCAAAGGTGTATGATTGGATACACCTTCTGGTAACGATAATTGTTGAATAAGCGAGAAACAATCAAACCACGCTAATACAATTAAAAATCTATCCAAGCGACTTTTACGATTCCCGCTCCTAAACCATGTAAATTTTTTGCCTACCAGCAAAAAATCTATCAGCCCTGCAGAATCAATGAATAAAGAGAAAACACCCATACCATGTGGCAAAGTAGAATAACCTACACGTTCCGACAACCAACGAATCGAAATAAAGTCGCCTACTATACACCATGGGCCGACAAAACTACCGATCCTATCCCCAATCTGTATGCCTCTTGTCCTGCACTATCACAAGGAGCATACACCGACATAATACATCCGAAAATATCCTCCTGCACCAACCAAGATGTAATGACGATCAACCAACATGGATTCCAATACAAAACGTGAGCCTTCCCATATCATCACAAGGCCTCCCAATTCCCCTAAAGAAGATGATACGACATACTCAAAGCCATCTGAAACCCATAAGTTGGCAATTGCTAAAGCTGAAATTTTCTCTAACTTAGTTTCTTGCAACATTACCAAGTCAACGCGTTTCTTCTTCAGAACATCCCGCACCTCACGTCTATTTGCCGCGTTACCCAACCCCAGGGTATTTCAAGACATCAAACGCATAGTTCACAAGCCCCGAACCCTATAGGAAATCACCCGAGAGATGTCCTTAATTATATTTGTTGAGTTTTGCGGTGCTCGATTCCTTCAACCGTTCTTGCTCGCCAAGTGGTGGTGAAGTGGAATTTGGGTGAATGTGGTGTGGAAGCTTAAAAGATTAATGACACAAAGAATTATAGTGGTTCAACCTTCTAACCAAGTCTACATCCACTACCTTAGCTTCCCACTAAGGATTTCCAATCAATCCACTATTGATTCGTCCCCTTTTCTAGGCTTAGGAGGAAACCCTTATACACCGATCAAGCTTTCTATCCAAAGCCTTGATCAAACCCTCTTTACAAGAAAAACGATTAGCAAACATAAATCTCTCTAATAGGTGTTTGTTTGCACAATTTAGCTCTCACCCAAAACCTAAAACACTTGAGCAAATTTGACAATTTTGGCTCACTAGTGTTTGTCTATACAAAGAAATGACAATTTAAGTACAAAGACAATTCTTGATCATTTGTTGATTGGAAATTGAAGCATTAACCATTACTTGATGCTTGGAGGTCCCTTTTATACTCCTTAATGAGTTTGTAGCCATTACTAGCCGTTGGGGTTGAATTGGAGCCGTTGAGAACTTTATTTCCCACCATTAATGCTGTTCTGCAGCTTTCCGTATCGATACGCGTGGACTCGTATCGGTACGACCTTTATCAGAAACTAGCCGTTGGGCTCTTGCCAGCCTAGGCGTATCGATACTCTTGAGGGCGTATTGGTACGATATTGCATTTAAAAGACCGTTGGGGTTGTTAAATGGGGATTGATACGCTTACCAGGCGTATTGAAACGATCCCTTACCCCCCACCTTTTTTCTGGAAATAACGACGTACCCCTATCCAAAGCTGAGTTGTCAATCAGACTAGGACTCTTGTTCCCAACTTCACCAGGAGTTGATTACACTGAACCTCAACTCTCTCCTAACCCTCCCCTGAACCAGTTGTATGCTCACTAAAAACACGTAGGCCCTCCCATAAATGATTCAGCTGCCAATTATCTAGACTAGTTGATACCGAGTCCGGGACAATAGTTTTAGTTTCACCCAATCATTTAGTGATTTAGGCTGAGATTTCCCTTCACCTATCAACGAATTCGAAATATGTGAGTCGTTACTCCTCCTTCGAATCTGCTGAAACTTACAAAATAAATTAGGTTTGGGCCATGAATATTAGAGTCCGAGCTCGACTCATATTTTAAAATGGTGGGTTGAGCACTTTAACAAAAAGTAGAAAAAGATAAAAGAAAATATTCGTACAGAAAAAAGGAACTATAAACTACTATAAAAGCTAGCCTTGAATTTATATTGGCAATCGAAATGGGCTCATTTTATTCTTAGTATAGTTTATATTAGTCTTGTCTAACAATTAGCGAATAGCTAATACCGAATAGTGAATTACATTAGCTGATAGCTGATAGTAGATTATATTAGTTGATAGTTGATTACATTAGTTGATTTGACTAATAAATTGTATTAACTAATTGTATAAGAGTGTTTGGTAAAATTAACTGATAGCTTATAGATGTTTGATTATTTAAACATGCAAAATGATATATAAAGACACGATTATATTCAATACTTGTTTGAATAATTTATTATTTATTAATATTAACTAGATTGTGAAAATTAATTTATTAGTTGTGAAATTATCTTTTTAATATAATTTTAATAATTTTTAAATTTCTAGTGTATATTATTTTCTTATTTATGAAATTATATTTTTGATATTAATTTATATTAATTTCTTATTTATAAAATTATCCTTTTAATTTTATTACTTATTCAAATTTATATTATTTAGAGAAAATTTTGTAATTGTCAAGGAGAAAATAGTCATTACAATTATTTTATCCAAACCTCTAACTCAAAAAGCTCCTAAATATTATTAAAAAAACTCCTAAAAAGAGTCTTTTTAAAATTGAGAGGTTTCACCCAATTACAATTCTCTATTTACCAAACATCTAAATTAACAAATTTCAATGATAAAACCTTTAAAATAGTTCAAATCTTTAATTTGGGTTAAAAAAACTCCTTACCAAACACGTCACTAATAAATTATATGAAATATGAATAAATTAAACGAGAAATAAATATAAAATAAGTACATAATCGAAAGCTAATACAAAAATAATAAGAATACATATATCTGTCAAAATATGTACACGCTATTACTTACTTGTAAATTTATAGTACTTTAAATTTAAAAATACATAAAATAATATCAATATATACAAAAAAATTATGTTTGGCTTCTCTTTGTTCTGTTGTGATTAGTGTTATATATTTAGATATTATTGCTTTTAATTGTAAATATATTTTTATATCATAAATTATTAAAATAAGCTAAGTCTAAAAAACCTTATCCACCAAATTTGTATGGAAAATTATTTAGTACATATGTTATGTAGTGTAAACACTACCCAACTTTTCCTATTTTAGGGATTAGAGATAAGTAGTTTATGATTTATATGTTTAATTTATATGTTTTGAATTTAGAGTTGATGGTTAAAATTTTCGTTTAGATGTTTATTTATATGATTTATTTTTTAAATTAATTATTTTCCTTTAAATATATATGAGATTATTACATATGCTTCAAATATAATTTAAATTTAATAATTAATTGAAATGTATTTAAAAGAAAAGTATATAAATAAAAAATTAATATATAAATCTTCCAAATATGCTTAGTAATGTTATATTAAAAAAATTAATTTTTATAATTTAATTAATATTAATAGATATCAAATATTGATAACTAATAAACTATTCAAACGATTATTAGATATAATTGTGTCCTTATATGTCATTTTGTTTGTTCAAATAATCAAACAACTATCGGGTATCAACTAATTTCACCAAACAGTTTTATGTAATCTACTAGTAAAATCAGTTAATGCTACCTGTTATCAGCTAAACCTAACGTAATCCGCTATCAACTATCAGATATCCGTTAATTACTAAACAAAACCTTAAACAAAGATTTTTAGTTGTTTTATTTAAAATATTTATATAAAAATATTAATATACAAATATTACTTATCATTTATAATAAGAATATTTTAATCAACATGTAACTGAGTTGAAATCTAATTAATCAATAACACTAATTCAATCGGACACATTACATATATAATACAAATAAAAAAAAATTAATTTGAACTCATCAAGTGATTCTGATGAAAAAAGAAATGTTATTATCTTTAAGTGATTCGGGTGTAAACCTATACATAATAAAATAATATTAGCATCGTTGACCACTTGGTCAAATTGGCCTAGTGACAAAATATGTTCATATTACTCTTATTTTGTAAAGTTTTAATCGTAATATAAAAATATAATCTCCCTATTTAATAAAAAAATTAAAATTAAAGAAGAAATACTATCGGTAATCGCACTAAATAATTAAAAAAAAATCAATTTATTAACAGCCGACACCACTTTACTCGTGCATTAAAGTCTTCAAAGTCGAAAGCACTATATTATCCATGTATTAATAAAATAATGGTACCGTCCCACTTTTTTCCATTGACAAACCCTTTGATAAATTGAAGGTTGCGAATCAAATACAATTAATTCAGTGAAATTAATCAATTATAACAAGGTTTTATTTTGATGCACAAGCTGTGTAATTTTTTTTTACACAACCCTTTTATAAAATTTAAATCACAAACCCTAGCAACCTAAAACCTAAACCCTAAACCCTAAACTCTAAATTCTAACCATAAACCTTAAATTATATACCCTACATACTAAACCCCTAAACCCTAACCTAAAATCTTAAACCCTAAACCCTAAAATTAAAGGGCTTGTGTAAACTAAAGTTTACACAAACTTGTGCATCAAAGTATTTTCTTTATAACAAAACATGTTACAGTTATATAACTACAAACAATTACTCCTAAATCCAATTACCATAATTTATTTTTATTCAAACTTAAATTATAAACAAAAAAATATTTTATGCACATAATTTAAAAATGTTAATCATATTGTAAACGCTAAATGTTAACTTTGTAAAAAGTTAACATTATTTAATAATCAGTGGACTGGTTTGAACTTTGAACCTACCATTCCACTCCCCAAACCCTCCCATCACACACTTTTATTTTTTGGTAACAGTTCTTTTGGAAACACATTTATACCAATTTATGCACTTTCCAAATAGGACCTTAAAAGACAGATAATTTGTTACTTGATTTGTGACAACAATTTTAATTTAAAGATTTAAGATATTTCTAATTATAATCAAACTGCATTCATAAATTAAATTTATTATATATAAAATTTAATTAAAATGCGATAAACATTATGTTGTGAATGGAAAAAAATCTGTTAGAAGGGTCGTCCTATAATGAGTCCTTTTGTAAAATTCGATATGGATCAATCGACAAGTGGACCGGAAACCAATGATTAAATAAAAAAAATACAATAACAAATGACACCACTCTATCGTGACATTTAGAGGCGGGCATTCAACAAAGTAGAGTAAAAACAAAATGAATTAGTCGAATTAATAGGTCCTATCTTATACTCAAACCTTATTTAAAATTTGTTCGAATTAAATTCAATTCAAATTATAAATCAAATCCAATTAAATGGTTTGAATTTGTGTTTCAATTTAATTGTAAAGCTTTATGATATTATTGTACTATATATACTAACAAAATAAACGACAGCAGACCACTCCCCAAACTTCCTCACCTCCACACACATCTATACCAATTTTCCATTCAAAGGAAAGGAGATCTCAAAGTCTTTCTTTTTTGACACCCCCACACTTTCCATTTCTCCAAACTCTAGCCTGCTGGGATTGTCCTTTTCTTGTTGTAGTTAAAAGTTGTTCCTTTTCACAGTTCTCATGGCGTTGAATTTGGTTACTCCTCCTGATGTCAACTCTATCTCCTTCTTGGGTTCCACCAAGTCCAACTCCTTTCCCAAGCTTTTTCCAGGTTTGTTTCCCCCCATTTCTGCTTGACCTGGAAAATCGTTTCTTTTTTGTTTAGAACCTTGAAAATGCTTCTCTTTTGGCATCTTGGGTTTGGATTTAGAATTTTAAAGATTGTTGTTTTGTGAAATTTTGAAGGGGGCTCTGTTTTGAAGAAGAAGGACTGTGGTCCCACGTTTTGGAGCAGAGTTCAATGTTCAGTTCAGGCTCCACAACCACCATCTGCATGGCCTGGGCGAGCTTTTCCAGATCCAGGACGCAAGACTTGGGATAGCCCCAAGCCTATCTCCATCGTTGGTTCAACTGGTTCTATTGGAACTCAGGTGAAAAGGGGGGAAATAAAATAAAAACAAAAACTTTTAACCTATTGCATGCTAAAAAGTAGCTTTTTACCATTGAACTAATCTGGCCATGTGCCCTTTTAGATTTTTGCTCCAATTTTAGGCTTGCATGTTTTGTTTGGCACTTGATCAAGTTCTTTAGAATCATAGATAATTTGGTGTTTTGTAGACATTGGACATAGTTGCTGAGAATCCAGATAAATTCCGAGTTGTGGCACTTGCTGCTGGTTCAAATGTCACCCTTCTTGCTGATCAGGTAACTTTCAGTTTCACCGTGTTACAACAACTTGTAAAGCATTACTTGTTTCGAACCTGCATACAAACCATTCGGAGATGTCAAAAATGGACCTGGGTAGCTTGATTCATGGACTAACATAAATTTTGTGTCATAATCTCATATAAAAGCGGTTTCAGCATATGTTTAAAAGTCTTGCTTATCGATGTACAAGAGGCTGATAGATTTTGCTGAAAAAATTTAAAACATGTTTCGAGTTTTTTGCTTAAATGAATAGGGAGTAGAAACTTTGAGGGCTGATAATTTTTCTACTTATTACAGGTTAAGACATTCAAACCTCAATTGGTTGCTGTTAGAAATGAGTCTTTGGTAAGTGAACTAAAAGAGGCTTTGGCTGATATGGAACAAAAGCCTGAAATTATTCCCGGGGAACAAGGTGTTATAGAGGTAGCCTGTCATATAATCCATTGTTTCTTTTATTTATCTAGATAAAGCAACTTTTAGTATTTATATGGTTTGGCTTAAATTTTTCCAGGTTGCTCGCCATCCAGATGCTGTCAGTGTAGTTACAGGGATAGTAGGCTGTGCTGGATTGAAGGTACACACTGATATCGTCTGATATGTTTCTGCTTTCTCTGTGTATTACTTTCTTTGCACCCACTAAACGAAGTATGTACAAGATATTATGAACTACGGTTTGCCGTCAACCATTAGAATATGTTTTAAAAAGAGAAGCAAACAGTTTGTTGTTTATTAGTATATATTTTAGCTTTGCTAAAAATCTCATCTTTCGTTTTTGGTCTATTGTAGCCTACAGTTGCTGCAATAGAAGCAGGCAAAGATATTGCTTTGGCCAATAAAGAGACCTTGATCGCTGGTGGCCCCTTTGTCCTTCCTCTTGCTCACAAACATAACGTAAAAATCCTTCCAGCTGATTCTGAACATTCTGCCATATTTCAGGTATGGAACTATAACATGATGAGTAAAGATTATATGAAAATTGCTAATAGTTATTAAAATTCTTTGTCAATTACGTTGTTTTCATATCAATAGTTGGGTGTCTTCACTCTTTCCTGGGTGTAACTTTTGTTGCATCAACTTGTTTGACCTGTCATTTATCGCTCTAACTCATTCTTCATAATTACAGAACGAGCTCATAGTATCTTGTGTTTCTTACAGTGTATCCAGGGATTACCGGAGGGTGCACTTCGGCGTATTATTTTGACTGCTTCTGGTGGGGCTTTCAGGTGTATAATCGTAATTTAAGTTGTAATGATTAAGTTTATAAGTTGAAAGTCTGATATAGTGACTCGCAGACATTTCCACACTTTCGTGCATAAATATGAACTTCCATTTTGAACAATTTGCTCATTTTGTTTCTCATAGGGATTGGCCTGTTGATAAATTAAAAGAAGTTAAAGTAGCTGATGCTTTGAAGCATCCTAACTGGAATATGGGGAAAAAGATTACTGTGGACTCTGCTACCCTTTTCAATAAGGTTTAGTTTTATCAAATATCTCATTCAAAATTTTAAGCATTGTACTTTTTAATATAGTATGTCATCATTTAGATGTTACCCTGGTTTAAATTACTAGCATTAAGCAATTTCTCTGTTCGACAGGGTCTCGAAGTCATTGAAGCTCATTACCTATTTGGGGCTGAGTATGATGATATTGAGATAGTAATTCATCCGCAATCTATTATACATTCAATGGTTGAAACACAGGTTTTACTCTTAACTTTATCTTGTTGGCCACTGCTTGGTGATGCCAGATATATGACGTTGTTCGCCATTCACCTTTTAGTGTGTGCCCTTGAATTGCAAGATACGGAGAGTACAGATTGGAATTTGATTTTCATTCCCCATTGTTAATTTTGCATTTTCTTATGTTTAAGGATTCGTCAGTGCTAGCTCAGTTGGGATGGCCGGATATGCGCTTGCCAATCCTCTACACTATGTCATGGCCAGAAAGAATTTACTGCTCTGAAATAACTTGGCCTCGCCTTGATCTTTGCAAGTAACTACCTCGTCTCCTTTCAAAATTTACTTCAGACTTGAGTTTTCAAACTTCAATTGGTTTCATTCGGTTTACATTTTATGATAACAGTAACAATAGTTATAATGATAATAATAATAATAATAGTCATAATGCTAGTAACCCTGAATTTACCTTCAAAGTTAAATGCACTGCCACCATACTCGAGCTAAGTTGGTTGATGGATGACACAGGCTTGGTTCACTAACTTTTAAGGCTCCTGACAATGTGAAATACCCGTCCATGAGTCTTGCCTACGCAGCTGGAAGGGCTGGAGGCACCATGACTGGAGTTCTTAGTGCAGCTAATGAGAAAGCTGTGGAACTGTTTATCGATGAAAAGTACGTAGTTTGTGTCCCGATATTATGCTGTTAGCAAATGTTGCTTTCATTCTACAGTCCCGTTTCTGGTTCTGGCTTTTAACTAATTTTTCCTGTGGATATTGATGACTTGGAGCTGATAAATCTGTTGCCCAATTTCAGGATCAGCTATTTGGACATTTTCAAGGTGGTCGAGTTAACTTGTGAGAAGCACCAAGAAGAACTTGTGGCCACTCCTTCCCTAGAGGAGATTATACATTATGACCTGTGGGCTCGAGACTATGCTGCTGGCGTGCAACGATCATCCGGATTGAGTCCCGTTCCTGCATAAAATGATGGCTTGCTCATTGTTACAGCTACACCGTGTCCGATGGTGATGCTTAGAAGTTGATTTATGCCGAAGGCTAGCTTTCTTGCAAAGATTTGGGGAAGAATGGGTGGGGAGGCAGTGAGCAATTGTATCATACATTATCTAATTGAAGACGGTGATCCTTAATATCTCTCCCCAGTTTAGTTGGATGTGGTCCAATTAAAGAATATAGAGAATGAGATGTTACATAAGGTTATTTAGTCCAATTTTATGGGAATTAATAAGAATTCGGATGCTTAATAGTTTTGGAATTAAAGAATATTACAACTAATATATAAAATATTTTTAAGATAAACAACGAAAATTTAAAATTATATATTTAGTCTCTGTTAGTAACCTACTAACGAAAGTAGTGAGATTCAATCCCACACCCATGAACATGAAAGGCTAAAGCCTCAACCACTGGTCTAACTCTAATTATATGGCATAAAATGATAACTTGTGTTTTTAAAGGGTTATTTTGTTGGTGACCAAATGCTCTCAGAGGATTTTGAGTTCAAGCTCCATTGGTAAGCTCTGACTTCATCTTTTAGTTTAATTTTTTTTAGAGATGCACATATAATAATGTGTTGAAAACTTGATTTGAAGATTTTTCGACAATTCTCCGCTTTGAGATTTAGTTTTCATGAAGATTTGAAGATACCTAGATAGAAATTTTTTACTTAATCTAGAAATTAGGATTCTAAAATTCGAGACTTTAATAGAGCTTAATGTAACACCTTAAAATATGGTCTAGTCGGAATTCGGTTTCGGTGATTGAAAATCTTAGAGTGGTTCAAGCTTAATGCAAAAATGATAATTTAAAAATGAAGACAAGGTAATTTTAGAGTGGTTCAAGCTTAGAACAAGCTCTACATCCACTACTTCAACACCTTACTGAGGATTTCAACAATTCACTAACTTGAATTCGTCCCCTTTTCTCGGCTTAGGAGGAAACCTTACAAATCGATCAATCTCTCTACCAAAAAATTGATCCAATATCACTCTAATACAAAGGAAGATAGGCAAACTTAGATTGTACCTCTCAAAGGCTAATTGTTTACCCAATTACACATAAACACTCCCCAAACTTTCAATAAAAATTACAATGAAGACACAATTGAGTTGGATACAAATTTGACACTAAAAGGCTCAAGAATTTAGATTTGATGCTTGGATGATTCTTTGAGTTTCAATAGTTGTTATTGGTGCTTAAAATGCTTGCTTTTATACCTTTTCATTGATTTCTAGCCGTTTGGGTGGTTGACATCATAAATATAGCCGTTGAGACTTCATCTTCCCACCATAAAAGTTGTTCTGCAACTACCCGTACCGAAACAGCATGCCCTGTATTGAAACGTGACCAAAACAGAAAGAGCCGTTGGGAGTATTTAAGAAGCCGTATCGAAACGAGTTGGGCTCGTACCGAAACGATTTGAAACTGTAAACACCTGTTTCAAAACATCCTTAATCGTTTCGAAACACGTTATTGATTTTTAATAAAACGGTTTCTGACAAGCAACAATTGACTCATTTAATGCTTAGTTTGAATTTTCACAAAAACCGTATCGAAACGAATTGAGCCATTTCGAAATAATCTTATTGAAACATATTCTTCCGTTTTGAAACATTTTAAAACTGTAAAAACCCGTTTCGAAACACTTTAAGGTGTATCGAAACAGTCGTGCAAAATTCAATCTCTTGGCTTGGAAAAACACTTAGGAAAATTCACGGGAATTGGGTTTTAACTTTAAACATTTTTTTTTGTATAATTTTACTTGTCAGGTTTTGCGAAACTTATGTACTTAAAAATTTATTTTTCTTTGCAAATTGGTCCTTGAAATATTAGTTATATCAAAATCAAAGTTTAGGTTTTACACTATCGTTCGAGTAAGCAATATCCCTCAATCAATCATTGGATTCCATGGATGTATCAAGCTTAATTTCCAGCTAGGGTTTTGACAATCCATGGATAACCCATTGTTGTTGTTTATACTGAATTTAGATATCGATTTTGATATCGTTATATTGATTTTGACATCATATTATCGATCCTAATAATCTCCCTATTGATTTCCTAGTTCAAGATAACGAAAAGGAGTACCCATCGAATTCACCGAAGGCTAGGAACAAGAGAGTTATCATCTAAGAACCTTGAAAGCTTTAGATTATCAAGGTGAGTGTAGTCGAAGTCTCGGGATTAGGCGAGGAGCCTTCCTGAATTCATCGGTATTGATTTCGATTTAAATAACTAACATTATTTGTAAGGATATTGCGTCGGATTATTAATCAGAATAATTGGGTAAGTAAAGTATTGTGCATCGATCATTGATATTGTCATGGCTACTGTGCATTGAAGCTAATGTAGTTATTGTTATTGAAATATAAAAAATAAATTCATTGATCATAGTCATTGATGGTATGAATATTGAGCATATATTGTTCTTGTTATAGACATTGAACATTGCTATTAGACATTGTTATTGAAATTAAGACATTGTGAGCATTGGGCATCGTATTGATCATTGGACATTGATTTGATGTTAATATCGAACCTTAGATTTGAACGAACTTTGGATACAATTGGCATGCCATAGAATTCATGAGCTCAGTGTACGGGTGGACTACGGTCCTAAGGCTACGACCTATATTGATTTGACGAGGCAGAGGGATGTGTTTTGGTATTGGTCATATTCGCGTGGCGGAGGGATTATACCATTTATTGATTTGGAGAGGTGTAAGAATTTGTGTATCCACTATCTTGTTTCAATCCAAGGGTTAATAAAGAATATGAGATGTTAAACATTGTATATTGGAACATGATATTGATATTGATAAGCATGAAAATATGTACATGTATCACTCGTTGATATTTACATTGTATATGACTACCTCACTAGGCAAAGTATGCCTAATGTGTCTCATCCCATGCATTTCAGGTTAAGGAATCGACAATTGCGGAAGATCGGATAAGTCGCAGCAAGACAAGTCACTACAAGCCAAAAGTAATGTATTTGACCATATGAACTCCTAGAAAGGTGGCAAAGTAGTTGAACTAGTCTTTTGTGCCTATTTTGGTATGCTTGTAATGTGTATAAGTTGTAATGTTATTAAAAGCCCTAAAATGACTTTTGGTATGACTAAAAGTTGGTAAAAATGACATATATGACTCACATAGGTGAAAATATAGTAAAAATATTCGAATGATCATGAAATTTGGCATGCCAGTAGTTTATAGCATTGAAATATTGTGTATAAAGTTTCATCGCATTTGGACATCGTTCGATAGGTCAACTTGATTAAAAATCAGCAAAAAAATGTCATTACAAGCTAGGCCGTATCGATACGGGGTAATGGCGTATCGATACAGTTAAGCATAATTGAACCTGAGAAGCAGGGCGTATCAGTACGGTTTGGAGCTGTATCGAAATGTTTTGTCACTAGAATTCCTTGTTTCGATACGAGCTTAACCTGTATCAGAACGGGTCAATGGTCATAGTCAATGAAAGTCAACCCGTACCGAAACAAGGCTTATGTTGAGTTGATCAAATGATGGCTAATCACCAAGACGTGGTGAATTGGTGGAATAAAAATTGAAGGGTGCAAATGGATAATTTAAAAATGAAGACAAGGCAATTTTAGAGTGGTTCAAGCTTCGAACAAGCTCTACATCCACTACCTCAACACCCTATTGAGGATTTCAACAATTCACTAACTTCAATTCGTCCCCTTTTCTCGGCTTAGGATGAAACCTTACAAATCGATCAATCTCTCTACCCAAAGATTGACCCAATATCACTATTTTACAAAAGAAGATAGGCAAACTTTGATTGTACATCTCAAAGGCTAATTGTTTACCCAATTACACATAAACACTCCCCAAACTCTAAAAATATTTACAATGAAAATTTTTAAATGAGTTGGGTACAAGAATTTGACACTAAAGGCACAAGGGTTTGGATTGAATGCTTTGATGTTGCTAGAAGGTTTAAAAATTGTTGTTGGTGCTTTGGAGACTTGATTTTATACCTTCTCATTGATTTCTAGTCGTTTTGGTGGTTGGGATCATCAATAGAGTCGTTGGGACTCTCTCTTCTCTCCATAAATGTTATTCTGCAACTACCCGTATTGAAACACGAGACCCTGTATCGAAACAGACACCAAAAAAAGTCGTTGTGTATAAAAAGGGCCCTATCAAAACGGCTATAGGCTGTTTCGAAACAATTTGAAATTATAAAATGTAAAAAGAGGGTCATATCGAAATGAATAAGGGTTGTATCAAAAAGTTTTGAAACTGTAAATGGGTGTTTCGAAACGGCCTAGGGGTGTATCAAAACACTTAACTAAATCTTCAAAAATTAGTTTTTGACAAGTAACAACTAGTTCATTTAATGCCCAATTTTAAAATTACTTAACTCCTGTATCGAAATGGGTATAAGCCGTTTCGAAACAACACTTAAAAATCAAAAGCCCAGATGAAGGTTGTATCGAAACAGGTATGAGCCGTTTCGAAACAGTCGTTTCCAGTGGCAAAACGTATCGAAAGACTTTGAGGGTGTTTCGAAACGCCTGAGCAATTTTGTATATTTTGGCTTTGAAACACTTAGAAAAATTTATGGGGTTTAAGTTTTGACTTCAAAATATTTTAAGTATAAATTTTACTTGTCAAAATCAAGTATCTTGATTACTTAAAAATTTATTTACTTTGCAATTTAGTCTTTAGATTATTTGTTATATCAAAATCAAATATTGGTTTTACAGCTTACCTGTATCGATACGGGGTTTGTGCAAAGTCAACCCAGGTTGACCATCGTATACCCGTATCGAAAAAGCATCAAGGTGTTTCAATACATAGTTAGTTAAGTTGGTTAAAAGACATAAATTGAAGGTTTACATTGTTCACAGATTGGTCACTAAAATTAGGATGATTAAATTGGATGAGTAAATGAATTCCGAATAGCATGAAAATTTACAGACTTGTTAATATTTTATTGAATTTCATTATGGTATGATCAATTGCATCGAATAACCTCTAATTTATTAGATTTACAATTTAGTCCCTAAAACTTGTAATAGCTTAAATTAGTCCTAAATGATTAATTATCGTTTCATATTGGGTAAATTGGACTAAGATGTATATTCGATAATGTTTTATAGTATAACATTGTTCACGTATTGTTTATGAATTGAAATTTTATTGCACCGATCACCGTACTGTTCATCGATAGCACTTTTCGACCCGATTCTCGACCCGGCCGGGAAGAAGTGTTACACTTACTATTTTGTACAGTGGGTTCTTTGTTTTTTTGAAGGCTTAGTTGATTTGTCTCTTCAATCTTCATTGGGTTATTCATTTCCTCGGGAAGCTATTGGTTCTAAGATAAAACACTTTTCCTCGGGAAGCTATTGGTTCTAAGATAAAACACTTTTTAATATTAAAATTTGGTATTGTTCATATATGTTTGTTGATAAAGTAATACAACCCTTTAAAAAAACAAGTTATCATCTCGTCATATAATTAGACTTAGTTCGGCAGTTGGGGCTTTAACCCTTCATTCTCTTGGGCGTGGAATTGAATCCCACTATTTGCATTTGTCACCCATTTTACTTGTTTCATTTTATTATGTGCATTAATTTGTCACCCAAATTAATATAATAAGTAAATAACAAGGACCAAATGTGCAATTTTACAAATTTTCATTAACTGCCACGTCACCTATCCGTTAGTTTTTTAACGGCGGTGATCAAAATAAAACTAATTTAAAGGTTTAATGGACTGATTGACAAATTATTTAGTTCAGTGGTCAAAATAAGTACACCCAAATAATTCGGTGGCCACCTGAATAATTTATCCTATTTTTTATAACTTACAGTAAAAAAACTGCATGTTAAGATAAATCTAATGTTAAACTTAAACAGGGTTCAATGGCCAGTGTTTTGCTTTGTTCTCGGTATCATATACCCTATCTTGATTAGGGGTGAGCGTTCGATCGAGTCGAGTCAAAATTTTTTGAGTTATTCAAGTTGACGCGTCATATTTTACCACTCAAACTTTATTTGAAATTTTTTCGATTCGAGTTTAAGAAATTCGAGTCGAGTTTTCGAGTTCCTATAAAAAATTAATTGTAATTATTTATCAACGGTTTGATTCCAATTTAAACGACTTTCTCTAATCATATAAGATATGCACATATATATTTCTTCATATTTTTATATATCGGTATGTATATATCATAAAAATTGAGGGACTTGTCTCGAACTTAAAAATAAATCTACTAATTATTAAAATTTTTGAGTTATTCGAATTTCCATTTTACAACTCAAACTTTATTTAAATTTTTTTGAATCATTTGAATTTATAAAATTTCGAGTCGAGTCAAGTATTTTCGCTTCGAGTTAAGTTATTCGATTTTTTTAAGTCAAGTCGAGTTTTACTTCACCTAAACTTATTATCATAACAATCTCTAAAATAAAGGCTGCTTGAGAATGAAAAATAAAATTTAGTGAAAAATGTCTATCGGCTCTACAGGTGGCTGAGAGCTTAGGATGACAACTTTGTGGAAATTCTTATTTTCAGATTTTTGTAACCCATATTTGACCCATTTAGGAAAACCCAGAAAATAGGGAGAGTAAATTGTACGTTTATTCATTTATTATTCATTGCATGATCCACATAGGCAAGCTCACATATTATGATTAACTCCAATTTTACAACAAAAACAAAGTTCCAAAATCAAAAGGAATAGATACATATTGACCAATTAACTTATCATATTCTTGTTTGATAGTCACTCGTCCAAAATTTTAAATAAACATGTAAGTTTGGGGTAAAGTCCACTAAAACATCAATAGTTACTAAATCATGAAAAATTATTTTTATCACAGATCTATCAAAAGTTATGAATGTAATTTGTCAAACTGTTATAAAATGATCACTTGACTTTATAAAATAGCATCATAACAGGCAACAATGACTGATGGATTATCTGATAACAAAGAATACCTAGATACTATAAAAAAATATTCAAAACACTAGTGGTAAAGAACTATTTTTTTCTACACAAACGAAGTTCTAAGGTAACATAATAGTTTATGGTTTAAGGAAACCTAGGAATAAGGGTTTAAGACATCCAAACAAGACAAGTCTTAAAGCCCTACTTCAAAACCAAAAAAAATCATGCATGAAATAATTACTCTAAAAACAAATCCTTTAATAATTACTCTAAAAACAAACACCCAAAATCAACCCTCGAAACCTCAAAATTGACTTTTTTTTTAATTTACAAATAGAAAGCCACATATACAAAACATGATTGGGTGTGGGAGCTTTGTTTAGTATGAAGAATGAAAAACGTGAAAGACGGAAAATTTGTTAGTCAAACGGTTAAGATTCTCTCTACTTTATAGCGTATCTGTTAGATCCTTTCTATCATTCGTGCCAAGCAGAGCAAAAGGAGAAAAAATATGAATTAAGGATCACATCCAAGCTCCCCATCCAGGAAACATCTGACATAATCTCTCAGGATCAATGGCATCTTGAATCAGTTGTTGAACCTACATTACATATACCAAACATTTCACATTCAAGTCCATAGATTTAAGACCAGTAATGTGACAACTGAACTACTGAAGTCGAAGAATACCTGCCCATGTACACTTCTCATTTCACCTTCTTCATATCCATCTAACTTTTGTTTTACACGCAGGAGAGCACGCGCAGCATCCTTATTGCCTTCATATTCATCTTGGGAACCTTCCATACTCGTATCCAAATCGTAATCCGTTTCCTGTCAATGACCATGGGAGGAAAACACAGACTCTACGCGTGAGAAAATATGAAACATTTCCAGAGAAAATAAAATTGAATTTCAAAAACAGTCTAAAATGCACGATGAAACTCTTAATCAATGTGATATCTGTGATGATTTTTCAAACTCATCGATTTGTTGGATACTTCTGTAGTAGTGATTTTGAAATTTAAGGTAGCCTTGGGAAACATAGGCTTCGAGATTCCTATATAATTTTGGATTTGATAAATCCATTTCAACTATATATTATATCAATTCTTAACTTTTTTATCTAGAACCTGTGCATTTCATTTTTACCATTTACATAGCAAATGAAATCCAAATTCGAATTTTCAGATTCATGTTTCCAAACGGAGCATAAACATATTTGTGATTTTGAAATGCATATTTTTATACCTTTCAAAATATTATCATATTAAATCTTTTCAACTAAATTATATATCATGCATGGATTTCCTCCCATAATATATAGATTACAAATGAAATCCATAAAATGAAATTTCAAATTCATGTTTCCAAGCATAGCATCAGATTATATATAGGATAGAACAACAAAGAGAAGAAAACTTATAGTTCTAGATGTTATATTAAGCACTAGTTGTTAATAATGTAATACCAGAGTTTGACTTGTAGAAAGCAGGAACCAGAGCCTAATAGGGAAGGATCATGGATAAAGAAAGAACTCAAAACTGCATAAGTGGGAAAACAATATTATTCGAGAAGATACCTTCTGACGCTGCAAAGCCTTCAGGGGTGATAAAGCCCACTTATAAAGAGGATCATGGATAAAAACCTGCAAAGCATTTTCATCATCAGGAAAGGATAATTGAAGAGGGAAATCTGTCCAAGAAAGCCATACCTCGATAATAGTAATTAGAGCTTCTTTATTTGTTCGCATAACAGAGAGAGTTTCCTCGCAGCATTTTCTGAAAACACCTTCCACTCCTGTAACACCCATGCCATCGATGATGTCTCTTGTTAGCCTGAATGGAACCTGGCACAATTAAAGGAATGGATGGTGAGAGATGCTAAAAGTTGATGACTCAAATAAAAGAGTTAAACCCTATATTTTCAAAAAAGATTGTACAATGTAAAATAATTGTGTTTCTTCCCATATTTAGTTGCTGAAATCTGGCCATTAATTTTCTGGTTGATCCCAAGAGATATACAGAAAAACTAGAACGACCATCTCTCTCAAGCCAGAAAAAACATAACACGTTTTCCGTCTCTGAAACCTCAAATCAAACTGAGACCAATCACCTAAACAAAGAGAAGAATGGCAAGCTCTGAAATCTTCTTCAATGGAAAAAAGGTTGGTTCATGTTAATATGCATATTTAGGTAACCGTTCTTATCACTTGATCGACAGGTCATATCACTTCAATACATACACATCTCCAAGAAACCAAAATTGAGTTACCAAGGGTACAATGGTATCAATTGCAGAAAATGCAACCACTCCCCTCACACTTCCCTGAAAACAGCGCTTCACGTCACCAAACTTTCTTCTGATCTATTAAACATCCATAATTGACAAAAGATCTAAAGAATCTAAAATGCAACCTGAAGCTGGTATTCTCACCTAAGGATTGTCTTTTTCAGGAACTGATTTGGTTGACTCAAATCAAGGAATTTTCTGAGATTATACAGAGCTTCTACAGCTACAGAAAAGTTGTGTTTCTCCCCTTATTTAGTTGCTAAAATCTGGCCCTGGAAATTAATTTTCTGTTTATTCCTAAGAAAAAAATTTCTCCTAAGCTTGTGTAATTTAGTTTCCTAGGGTAGAAGCAATTGTACTGTATAAGTTGTAAAGTTTATTTCACAGAAATATGTCAGATTTCTTATTACTATTAGCAATAATTGAAAGAAACAATAGGAGAAAAAATGATTGTAAAAGTTATGGTATAAGCTACCCGCTCTGGCGTCTTGAGCATTAATCCTTGTTCAAAAGCAACACCAAGATCAATGTGAACAACTTCTGCAGTGGCCTGGTCAATCAAAACATTCATAGTGTGTCTATCTCCAAGGCCAACAATATAACCCACCTGAAACAGAAATGTTTTCAGTATTACAACATTTTGTGACAGCCTACATTGTTTTGAGGAGTACGGAAATCGAAATTTAATTTGAATTGTTATTAATATTAAAGAAAACAGAAATTGTATCTTTTGAAACATAAATTAATAATTCAAAGAAAAGTCCTTAAACACAATTTTGTGAATGTTTTCCATTTTTCACCGACTCAGAAACACTGAACAATTATCTAATGAATATCGAAGTGGAGTTTGTCAATAGGGAGAGAAGATAAGAACTTTGATTGTTGGGAACGGAACACTTGCCCGTTTTTGGCACCCCAATGTTCAAAAAAATATTTATCAGTGCAAAAGATATGAAAATTAAGCTTTTTAGTTCATCCTTTATCTTTCCATCTATATGTATGGATTAACTGGATAATGTCCTAGAAGCTTAAAAAATAAATAGTTGGATGGCATAACAGGGGGGAATAATTCTTAGCGTAACATGAACAGGACATTAACTATAATGCAGAGTAGAGTATGCCTACCATTGATGTAGCTGCTACACTTCGTGTGTATGCTAGTCTTTTCTCAAACCAATCGGATGGTTGAAGAAATCTTTCCAGAAAAAAGTAATGCATGACAGGTCTGCAAAAGGCCTCAAGTACATTAGGATCCGGGAACCATAGCAATTGAACATTAGTTATCTTACAATCCAAAGTTCAAACCTGAAGTTCTCACAAACTTTCTGGAAGGCTTTGCGCTTGTCTTTTTCCTATCATCAAATAAAAACAATATCAGGTAGGTTTTCCTTTTCATCCGCCTATATGGAGAAGAAGGATTATAGATGTTTCCTTCAGATTATTAGAACATTTAGAACTCACAGAAATAACCCAATTGATTATGCCAAAAGGGATAGAGCAGGGGAAGAAGGGATGGGAACACATTCTAAGCTGGTTAGAAATTTTACAGGAAGAGAAATTAAACTGCTGTTTTAAATAAAATAATAAAAGGGACAGGCAACTTGCATTTGACATGTGTTCTCGGCATTTTAAAAACGACCAGTCTCCTGCTCCATAGCGACCATGTGCACCTCCGTTTCTATTGCTGAAAATTGATGATATTATATTAGTCACTACAGCTCAAGTCTTTACATACAGAACTAGTTGTAGGTTAACAAACCTTCCTGTAAGATATTCTCCAAGAGGAAGCGTGCCATCAACCCATTCAATAACACCAGCACTTGGAGTGAAAGGAACAACCTAATTCATAAATAACAATGCATTTATAATTTTGAAAGGAAATATATCTTTGATTAAAATGGCACAAACATATGCACTTAAATACAGAACTAGTTTCCTCAAAAAAAAATTGCAGAACTAGAGAGCACTGTTATTCTTTTTTCATCCTTCACGAATTATTCGGTGAAAACACCATAGAGCCAAAAATTAAACGAAACCTTATTATCAATCAAGTTCTTCAAGAAGAATCGTCAACTTCCCTCTCTCTCCGGCCTCTCACTTAACCATTTTTTATCTTTTATTTGAGCTCTATTGCAAACAGTTGAAAGAAATCAAAACATGGTGAAATTGTAAAAATAATACAAGGCAACCTAGCATCTCCTACGAAATTCTAATTGGAAAAAAAGAAAAGAACACAACATAATATGTTATGCAGTCATTAATATAAGTACCTTCCATGCCATATCAGATGTTCTTAAGTTCCAGAATTACAGAAAAGGAAAGGGAATTTATGAGCAGTCATCATTTAAACCAAGATCTAAAAAAATATGGAAAAGAAGGCAATCCTTTGATACCAAATTGAAAATTAATCTTCAGCTAAACAAGTGTGATCTAATATTTCATTCTCGCTATAGAGGAAATGAGAACATACCTTGTATGTACGTATGACTAATCTCCTTTTCCATGTATCACGGTGATTCTGTAGGAAAGTATTTACTAGTCCAAAAAACTGTTCCATAACCTAGAAAAAGTATTCACAAAGTTTACGCCTAATTTAAATAATGCACGACATGGGCTACCACCACAAAATAAAAAAAAGGCTCTTGCAACAATTTTAGAAGGGAAAAGGGAAGATATCACAACATGTTCACATATAAGACTTAAGACTAGTTTACTGAACTTTTACCTGATGTTTATTAAGGCTATGAGCATCAACTCTAATATAAAATTGGAAAGACGCCCTAAATAAATTGGCCTATATTTTCTGACCAAATAAACGACAGATTTAATGCTAAAGGGAGTGAAGGGGTAGATCTCTAAGATGATATCTTAAGATTTTAAGTCTGATCAATATCTTAAGATTGACTGTGTCACCAAGATACTAAAACAGATGGACAGAGAAAATTCCTACAGCATCTTGTCTTAGGTCATCATTCCCAGACTTTGCAAGCTGCTTGTATTTGTGACCATCAGAACCCAAGCATTCAACCACTTTTGGAGCATTTATACCATTCATTACCCTGCTTATCAGTTATCACATAAATAACAATTAGCAGCTATAGCTATTATACTGAAAAATATGAAGATCTAATCTCAAACAGCTAAAATTGCCAAACGCACATAACCGTATCTGCCAATCCTCTGAAGTATGGGAAAGAGCCTTCACAATATTTACAGCTACGATCAACTGGAAAGCTGGCTGTCACTACAGGCACCTATCAAAATAGAAAAAACAAGATTCAGCATCCCAATGGCAGAGCATTCAAGAAGTCAAAGTTGCACATCATGATAAGGAGCAAAAACAAGGTAGCTGCTAAAGAAATATCTTTCCACAAAGGTTCAATAAAGGAAGAAAAACCAGTTAGAAGCAACTGTCACAAAAAGCTGAATATGAACTATTTTAGGTAACACTTACTTTCCAGTTACAACATGAACCAATCAGTCGTTAAGAAGATCAAAAGTGAAATTAAAAAAATTTTGAATTAAAAAAAACTCTGCTTTCAAATTCATATTCTACTTTTCAGTATGCTGGAAACATGCTATAATCAGGTTGTAATTAGACAAATAAATTAGCATGAACATATCAGGATTCAGGAGTTATTGTCAATAAATAGTTTCCTTAGATTAGCATATTCCGATTTAGTTTCTTAGTTCTTTGACGCACATGATGCTTGAAACCAACAATCAGAGAGATGGCAAATAAAGGGAACAAGAAAAGCTTAAACTTGGAAAAGCCATCAATAATTAAGGCTAAAACAGGAAAAACATGAAACCAAGGATAAGCCGATAAGCACACATGGCCACAACACAATTGAGCCAAGAAAAGCCTAAAGAACAAGGAGGGTTCAACAAAAAGAGATATAAAAGTTCAAAAACATATTAGGGACACCTGAAAGCAAAATTGTCCGTATATGAACACTGAGAAAAATAGGGGGAAAATTGGTCTATAAACATGTGTGTTGTAATTGCCTAATTGATGGAGGTATGTTTGAACTTTTTTTTTGAGGAAAGAGGTATGTTCTAACTTGCATGGTGAAGTTGGGGCATGATTGTAACTTGTTTAATATATTGAAGTATTTGGGACTATATAAAGAGAATAGATCTGTTAAATTTTCTCTAAACATATGTCTGCCTCGATCTTTTTGACTAGTCAATGAAAATATAACCCGAACGGCTAGCAATAATTTTAGCAAAGGAAGAGTGTAAAGTGGTAACACCAAACCTTTTGAATAGAAACCAACATTTCAAAAGTTATAAAATCAGAATAGTAGCACTTACGAGTTCCAGCTGTCGAACACTACGAATTTCTCTTGGCAGTTGTACCTTTCTACTGGTGTCCTATTGAAAGTATTAATTAATTATTGTTGTGAAAATGAATCGTAGCCAACTGTAAAAAAGAAATAACAAACACTGGGCATTTGGAGCATGCTATAAAAACCTCTCTCTTGGTCTCAAGTTCTGCAAGCTTGATATAGATCTCCACCATTTGTTTCATCTAACAAATAATGAAAAATAATGACAACAATTACAAAATAAAACAAGAAAACCCATTGAGAAGAACAAAAGACAATTATAATAAAAAAGAAAAAAAAATCAAATCACCTGTCTGATAACAGGACCATGGTATGCTGATAACTCTTCCAAGAGATTTTCAGCAGCAAGCTTTTTATCCAAATCGACAACAAAAGAGTTCCTGCTTCGTTGTTTGTCCTTGATACGATCACCATTTGCAAGAGCTAGAAGCTAGCATCAAAATAGAAAGTTACAATATGTCAAACAAAAAAAAAGTATGAAACATATTTAGATATAAAAATACATAGGCACTAAAATGTTACAAATAAGTTTCTCAGCACATACTGCTAGGATACAAAGGTTATGTAGCGCTTTAATTTTTGTTTCAACCACTGGTATAAATTCATATAGGAGCTTTATTTATTTTAAAGTTACTCAAATAATGACACAATGAATTTATTTTCCCAACAAAATGCAGCAAGGTTGTTAAGATTACCAGGAAGATTGTATGATAGGGATGATCAATGGCCATTTTCTTCACAAGAGAAACCAAGGCAAACTGCAAATGGATAATTTGATTAGAATGCAATTGAAGTCCAGAAAAAAATGAGCAGTCCAAAAATTGTAAAACCTGAAAATTATTAGGCCCAGTTCCATCCCTAATGTTTCCCAGTCTTGAAGCTATTTGGTACACCAGTGGGACAAATTTATAAGTTTGAACCTGAAAATTCAAACATACAAAAGCTAAATAAAATTTTTGCTGAAAATATAATAGGTTACACTTCAACTACATGAACATCAGCAATGAACTCAATACCTCATCAATTGTTTTAAGCAAGTTGTTGACAACATCTTGTCTACATGAAAGGCTGAACCACAATGACACAAGTCGAAACACCTAAAAGCACAAAGGTTAGTTTATGAAAAAACAATTTTATTAGCTCTAATTATTTTACTGTTAGGGTGAAAAGTAGAAATGAAAAATAGGATACATTCATATAAGTACTAGTCTTTTAGATTCTAGGTGCAGACCTTATTATACAAAAACTAAAACAGCAATGCAAATGACCAAAGCAATTGGAACTAACATTGTAATTTGTTTTATCATATGAACAAAACACTAGGATACAAGTGCATACCACTCTTACGTCATATTTGTCACCTATGACCAAGCAACGCTTGTATCCCTCCAAAGCTAGGTTGAGAAAATTGTCTCTGTCATCCTGGGAGGCAACCGGAAGGATATAAAATATTATTTATAGGCTAGATTATAGAGCTTTATGTCAGTCAAAAGATAAATAAAGGCTGTGTGTAACAAATAAAAATAACACGAGATATTTCATGATTATAAATGACAGACCTACTACCATCATGCTATTTTAATATTTCAGAAATTCAAACTTATTTATTAATTTTTAGACCTGTTAATGCATGGCTGGATGGCATTCAAAGTTATCTTTAAAGTTTTAATCTAGGGTTCAGAATAAAGCTTCCCCCGAAACGGATCCTGGAGGAGTGTTCCTAAATTTATACCTATTTAGTAATATTAGAGATATGGAGGGATGATTAAGATTATAACTTATCTTTAGAGTTTTAATCTAGGAATAGGAATAAAGCTTCATTTCTAACCCTAGTATTTATAAGTTGTAAAATAGATTTGCAACAACATCATCATCATCATCATCATTATTATTATTATTAGACTTTAAAACTGGAGGTTTTCCTAACCCTATGTTCTATTAAGATTTCCAACTTCTATCTTACTCGTTTTTTAAGCTTAGTGTATTGATTTGCTACTGTTTTCTTCCTAAACGATACCGATAGAGCAAAGCAAAATATTTGTATACCGTTTCTCCAAAAAAGTCCTGAAGAAAGCTACATCAGATAACTTCTTGCTAACAATATATGTCGCTCGGCACATGCAGAAATGCATACTTAGATAGAACGTGCCTCCTAAAAATGTAAAAGTAAATCAGTACCTGTAATTTCTGTGCTTCTTCCTTGTCCATTGCAAGTTGCTTTTGTAACTCTTGAATTTTCACCGAGTAGTCAATTTTGTCCCCCTAAAAGGTACCGTCATCCAGGAGAAGGAAAATGAAAGAACTAAATAGACTTTTTAAACACCATAACAAGTAATTACATAACATGGCATAAAGTCGCCTCAAACAGAAACAGCATTGCAACATACCTTTGTTGAGCCTTTTAGCCGTCGAATAAGGGCTTCTAGTTCTAATGTCTGCGGAGTCAATTTACACAAATTTTAGCGACACACTCTATTTGTATATATGCATGTTGTCAACTACTACCTTATGTTTTCTTAAACGCATTGCTGCTTGCCATTCATTGGAATTAAGTCTTTCCTCATAACTTCTGAACAGTGCATCTGCATAATGTGCAAGGTGGAAATGAGTCTGACTTTGTCTTTCTAAAGACTTCTTGTCAGCAGTCTTGTGACCCTCAGCAAGTGACACTGCAGGTTTTAAATACTTCTCGAAAATAGTTCTTGAGCTATATTTTCATAGGAGACATTGAAGAAAGAAAATATAATCAATATTTAACATTGATTTAAAAGAAGAAGAAAAGGAACAATTAATCCAAACGGAACAATCGTACTTGCTAGATCTAGTTTCTGCCAGCCACTTCCCGACCAATCGATATACATCTGAAGCCTCATTGCTCAACCGATAAGTTTGCAAGATATATTTTCCAAGGCTGATGGCCATTTCATGTTGACCTTGAGCACGCAACAGCTTTGCTTCCCCAAGCTGCAATCATAAATGGAATGATTAATGTCATTTTTTCTTTTTATCTTGTTTTTGTTTTCTTTCTGTTCTACTTTGGGGTACAAAGGCTGGAGGCAATAAGCACGGAACTTTTAAGTGAACAACAAGGTACAGAACTAAAAGAGAAAAGTATGATATAGGGTAAGTATTTGAAGTTCATAGCTCTCGCATGATGAAAAAGGTTATAAAGGATATATAATTAGAATTGTGGAGAGGCAGTATCTAAATGTTGTTATCAGGAATTTTTATGTTTGGCAGAGATACAGAGAGAACATCTTTTAGAAGCTGAAGCAATTTTGAAAACCCAAAATGTTATTTTTACTGATACCAAAAGATAAGACCCAAAAAAAACTTTTCATAGCTTGCCTCTGATTTAATAGGAAGTCAGATAAGATGTAGTAAACCTATATGCTGAATAAATCCTTTTAGGTAGCAGAGGCCATCGCTTTTTACCATCTAGTCTACCTATAAAAAAGATTGTGTATTTTGAATAGAAAATCAGAAATGTAACCTAAGACACAGCAGGGGGAAACTGCGAAAAAACTAAAAGGTTGTGTATTTTGAATAACCAAATGGAATGTGAACTAGAACACACGGTGATATAAGCATCTTCCATTAAATTTAATTGTAAAGCAATACAGAAAGAGTTAGGAAAAAATTACCCTTCCAAGCCAATATGCAGATGAACCTTGTTCTCCGGTTCTCACACAAAGAAACTTAAATTCATGCAAAGCTGCAGCAGCTTGAGAAAATCGCAAGCCCTGTACCGAATTGAACAAATTAGATAAACGGAATAGGGCATGGAGGCCTAGTACTCTGAATGGTTATCATACCTTACGATGAGTGGATGCAGACTGCAGAAGATGTTGCATTATACAGTCATGACAATTCAAGATTTGAAGTAGAACTCTCCTAAATGCAATAAATGGTTCTAACAAACTCATATGCAGTTGTGATTTTGTCAACATGGAGCTCCAGTCCTTATTCAGCCACGACAGCTATATTGAAAATTAGAAACATTGTAAATCTATGTTGGAAAGAAAATTTCCCTTCAATTCCACTGAAGAAAAGTTAGGAGAGCTATATTAATAGAATAAGTTGCAAGATGGGTACAACCTTCTTCCAACAAGAAAGGGGTCAAGCAACATCTTTCACAGCAACAAATGACAAACCATAAAAGAATATTATCATAAAATGTTTCAACTTTTTTCCATATGGCACAAGCCACCCAAACACTAAGGTAAATAAGAATAGGACACATCATCTTAGGCAATCCCAATACCTTTGTCACCTAGGCACACAATCTTACAAGACCAACAAATTAACCTCACTATACCATTCACGCCAATTAGTATATCACTTCAACATCTCAGATGATGCATTAATCTCACGATCTATGGAATTATATTACATGGAAACAACCCACACAACTATAGAAGAATAGTGTAACCATGACATTGATGGGTCAAAACAGGCTTATTCAGTAAATAACCAACACTTGCAGGCCAAATAATTTTCATCGAAAAGTTGTAGAATATAGTTGTTACAGATTCTTAGGCTAAAATCTAGGCTATTTATTAGGCTAGAATATATTGTAATTAATGTTATATATTATGTTACCTAGTTTAGGTAAATTAGATTTGTATATATAGCCTATATGTTTTATGAATAAGATACAAGGAATTATTCTCTACATGGTATCAGATGTCCTAGGTTCTTTCGAATGCAATAATTTTTTTTTTGGGCTGTTAGGGTTTTGACCTAAAGCCAAATTTTTTTTTTTGGGCTGTTAGGCCTTTTCTGTCGACACCGCCCGTACCACAGGAGCCGCCGTCCGCCGATCTGCCGATCTGGAGATTCCGGTCACCGGAATCCCTGCGCGTGAGCCTCACGCGCCGCCCCAAGCTTCCGCCTGTCCTTCACGCGCCGGCGCGTGGTGGCCCCTTTTCGCCGCCGATTTTTCCACCGACGTCGCTGCTTCATTCCGATCACACCCCTGCCGCCGGTCCTTGCTTTCGAATTGTTTTGGGTTGGGTGTTCTGTCTTTTGGAATTATTAGGGTTTTGTTTTTTGGTTCTTTGCTTCTTTGATTTCATGGCTGATAAAAAGGTTGACTTTATGTCTGATATTGTTCCGATTACGTCTAAGATTACTGATCATAAATTGAATGGCTTTAATTTTCTCGATTGGAACCATACAATTGAGTTGTATTTGTTAAGCCTTTCTATGGACAGACATTCGACGGATGATTCTCGCCTTCCTTGGATGAGAGAAGATGCTCGCCTCTATATTCAGATTCGTAATTCTATTGACAGTGAGGTGGTAGGTTTGGTTAATCATTGCAAGACAGTGAAACAGTTGATGAGCTATTTGCAATTCTTATATTCTGGCAAAGGAAATTTTCCACGTATCTATGATGTTTGTCAGAATTTTTACAGGGCTGACAAAGAAGATCGGACTTTAACTAGTTATTTTATGGATTTCAAGAAAACGTATGAAGAGCTTAATATGTTGCTTCCTTTTAGTGCTGATATTGAGGTCCAACGTAGTCAGCGAGAGCAAATGGCGGTTATGAGTTTTCTAGCTGGTCTTCCACCGGAATTTGAGACAACTAAATCTCAGATTCTCTCTGGTTCCGAGATCTCCAGCCTCGATGATGTTTTTCGGAGAGTCCGTCGTACTGAGAATTCTTTGCCTACTCCATCCCCACAGCATGGCAGTGTTCTGCTTAGTCGTGCTCTTCCTTCTGACTCTGGCAAGCAACATTTCAAGAGTAGTGGTCCTGGTCGTTCCATGGGGTCGGGGTCTACCAAAAGCGATCCACAGTTTGGAGTTCGTGGTCCGGATCACAGTGCAGTTATCTGTCATTATTGTCACAAACCGGGACATACCAAGCGTGATTGCCGGAAGCTGCAGTTTAAGAAAACCTCGTCTGCTCATGTTGCTTCTAGTGTAGACACTTCTTCATCGGCTGTTACGATATCTGCGGATGAGTATGCCAAGCTTCTTCACCTTCAAGACACTGTCAAGCATCCTTCCGGTCCTGTTTCTGCCCTTGTTGAGTCAGGTAAATCCAATACATGTCTTGCTTCCACCTCTTCCAAGTGGGTCATTGATTCTGGTGCCACAGACCACATGACAGGTAACCCCAATCTTCTTTCTCATTTTACAACCCATCCTTCTATCAATCCTGTTACTTTAGCCGATGGTTCCACATCTTCTGTTATTGGCTCTGGCACTTCGTATCCCACTCCCTCTCTTACTTTGTCCTCTGTTTTGAGTTTACCACATTTATCCTTTAACCTGATGTCAGTTAGTAAACTTACAAAAACCCTTAATTGTTGTGTCTCATTTTTTCCTGGTTATTGTGTGTTTCAGGATCTTTTGACGAAGAAGATTATTGGTAAAGGGCATGAGTCTGATGGCCTCTACATCCTTGACACCCATGCTCCAGAACTTGTTGCTTGCACTGGAATTGTCAGTCCTTTTGAAGAACATTGTCGATTGGGTCATCCTTCTCTACATTCTTTGAAGAAACTTTGTCCTCAATTTTCTAGTTTAAAATCCTTAGATTGTGAGTCTTGTCAGTTTGCTAAACACCATCGCCTTAGTTCCAGTCCTAGAGTCAATAACCGAGCTTCTGCTCCATTTGAGTTAGTTCACTCTGATGTTTGGGGTCCTAGTCCTGTTACTTCTAAACCTGGTTTTCGTTATTTTGTTACTTTTGTTGATGATTATTCTCGAATGACATGGCTTTATTTAATGAAATCTCGCTCAGAATTATTTACTCATTTCTCTTCTTTTTGTGCTGAGATTCGAACCCAATTTGGTACGTCTGTCCGAAACTTGAGAAGTGATAATGCAAAAGAGTATGTTTCAGGTCCTTTTCAGAAATACATGCTTGAGCACGGTATTCTCCATCAAACTTCTTGTGTTGACACCCCTTCTCAAAACGGTGTTGCTGAACGCAAAAATAGACATCTCCTTGAAACAGCCCGAGCTTTGCTATTTCAAATGCAGGTTCCAAAATGTTTTTGGGCTGATGCCATCTCCACAGCTTGTTTTTTGATCAATCGTATGCCCTCTTCGGTTTTGTTGGGTAACATCCCTTTTCATACTCTTTTCCCCACTAAAAATTTGTTTCCCCTCTCCCCGAAAATTTTTGGTTGTATTTGTTTTGTTCGGGATGTCCGTCCTCAAGTTACAAAACTGGATCCTAAGTCTTTGAGATGTGTGTTTTTGGGGTATTCACGTGGTCAAAAAGGGTATCGTTGTTATTGTCCGGGTCTAGGTAGGTATCTTGTGTCTGCTGATGTTACTTTTTTGGAACACAAACCTTTTCTGTTTTCTTCAGGGTCTATCGCTCAGGAGGACGAGGATTTCTTGTTTTATCAGGTCCCATCACCTTTGGAGTTGTCCTCATCCTCCTTGGTTCCGCCCTCTTTTGTCAAGCCCCCCATAAAAAACATCTATACTCGTCGGCCACAACCACCACCTTCCGAACCAATTACAAACGTTCCGGATGTTCCAGATTCATGTCCTGAAGAGCCAATATCTTCGTCATCAGATTCGCCTTGTATTGCTGATCTTGACCTTCCTATTGCTCTTCGGAAAGGTAAACGTGCTTGTACTTACCCCATTTCCTCTGTTGTTTCCTATAATTGTTTGTCTTCTTCTTCTCGTGCCTTTGTTACATCCCTAGATACTATTTCTGTCCCTAAAACTGTTAGCAAGGCATTATCTCATCCTGGATGGCGTGCGGCTATGCTTGAGGAAATGACTGCTCTAGATGTCAATGGCACGTGGACTTTGGTTTCTTTGCCTAACGGTAAGCGAGCTATTGGATGTAAGTGGGTGTTTACTGTTAAATTTAATCCTGATGGCTCTCTTAATCGTTTGAAAGCCCGTCTTGTTGCTAAGGGATATGCTCAGACCTATGGTGTGGATTATTATGATACTTTCTCTCCTGTTGCCAAACTTGCTTCTGTCCGGTTATTTATCTCCCTTGCAGCAATTTTTGATTGGCGTTTGCATCAGTTGGATATCAAGAATGCTTTCCTTCATGGTGATCTTCAGGAGGAGGTGTATATGGAGCAACCACCTGGGTTTGTTGCTCAGGGGGAGTCTGGGAAGGTATGTTATTTGAAGAAATCTTTATATGGTTTAAAACAGAGTCCTCGGGCTTGGTTTGGTAAGCTTAGTCAGGCTATTGAAAAGTTCGGGATGCAAAAAAGCAAATCAGACCATTCTGTTTTCTTTAGAAAGTCTGATGGGGGCACTATTCTACTAGTCGTATATGTGGATGATATTGTACTCACTGGTAATGACACTAGTGGAATTTCTTCACTGAAGTCTTTTCTCCATACTCAGTTTCACACTAAAGATCTGGGGACGTTGAAATACTTCTTGGGGGTTGAGGTGAACAGAAATAGAAAATGAATCTTCCTATCTCAGAGGAAGTATGTGCTTGATCTTTTATTGGAAACAGGGAAATTGGGCGCCAAACCTTGTAGTACGCCAATGGTCCCTAATCTACAGTTAACTAAAGAAGGTGAATTATTTGATGACCCTGAAAGGTACAGAAGACTTATCGGTAAATTAAACTATCTCACGGTGACGCGTCCTGATATATCTTTTCCAGTAAGTGTTTTGAGTCAATACATGTCGTCACCGACTGTTGATCATTGGAAAGCAGTAGAGCAAGTTTTATGTTATCTGAAAAGTGCTCCTGGGCGTGGAATTCTATATGGCAATCATGGTCATACTAGAATTGAATGTTTTTCCGACTCGGATTGGGCAGGATACAAGGAGGATAGAAGATCCACCTCAGGATATTGTGTGTTTGTTGGAGGAAACTTGATTTCTTGGAAGAGTAAAAAGCAGAACGTAGTTTCACGATCTAGTGCAGAAGCCGAATATAGAGCAATGGCCAAGTCCGTATGTGAGATTATATGGGTATATCAGCTCCTCGGTGAGATTGGAATTAAAGCCTCAATACCTGCAAAACTTTGGTGTGATAATCAAGCTGCATTACACATTGCTTCTAATCCAGTTTTTCATGAAAGAACGAAACACATTGAGATTGATTGTCACTTCATTCGCGAAAAGATACAACAAGGTTTGATATCTACTAGTTATGTGAAAACCGGAGAACAACTAGGAGACATCTTCACCAAAGCTCTCAAAGGAATTCGAATCAATTATCTATGTAACAAGTTGGGCATGATTAATATCTATGATCCAACTTGAGGGAGAGTGTTACAGATTCTTAGGCTAAAATCTAGGCTATTTATTAGGCTAGAATATATTGTAATTAATGTTATATATTATGTTACCTAGTTTAGGTAAATTAGATTTGTATATATAGCCTATATGTTTTATGAATAAGATACAAGGAATTATTCTCTACAATAGTCAAACGAGAGTTCTATTCCTATTGTACTTAGAGGTAGTTTAAATTAATACCAACTCTATTATAGTATAGATAAAGATAAGGAGGATGTATATATGATGTAGGAGTCTTTGTTATATTGGAACTCTGTGTAAAAGTCTTTAAAAGACTCTATTGTACAGTCGATAAACAATAATAAGATTCAAGAGAACTCAGATTGAGACTCTTTCCTTTATCCTTTTCTACAGTTGTGTTTTATGATGGAAGGCAAGTAGACAGTCACCGCTGGTAACTCATTAAGTAGATTGCCACAGGTACTGTATACAAAGTGCTGGAAGCAATACCTGATCCATTGTAGGGATTACAGGATCTGAAAACATTTTCTGCTTATGTTTCTGGAGTTCTATTCTTTCAGATGAAGATGTTGGCCAGCGCAATTCCCACGCTATACCAAGATGATACATGATCTGTAAGAAAGGATTGGTAATGTTAAAGGGACACAAAATTAAAATGAAGTGCAAGATTCCCTCCCACCCTGCAAGTCAACAGATGGGGCCACACAGCGTAGCACTGATTCAGAATTTCAATTTCTAAAGCATGTCAAAGACTCAAAGCTTTATAAAGAGTACTGCATGTGATTTACCATTTAAACTGATCATTAAACTGAACATTACATTGCCCAAAAAGGTGAACCAAGAGATAATAAGAATGTCTGCTAGTAGATTCTAACTAATAGGGGTGAGCAAAATGTCAGTTATCCGATTAAACCAAACCGATTTGACTGATTTTTAAGGTTTAGTCGGTTTTCGGTTAAGTTAGGTTGAAAGCTCTGTTTAAAAAAAAGTTCTCTCAGTTGTTGGTATAAATTTTCCAAATCAAATAAACCAACATCCAACCTAATACCTATAACCCAATATACCATGGGTGTCAGATGTGACAAGTATAATTCTTACCTGAGGGGTGAAAAAAAATCTAAACCAACTGGATATTGTTTGGTTCAGTTACTTTGGTTTTTGAAGATAAAGTTGGTTGGTATGATCAGTTACTTGAGACTCTCTTTTTCTGGATCAGAAGAGTTTGAGAAACAGGCAACCGTAGCCAAGCCATTTGATTAAAAAAATCTCTTGGACTGACAATAATACTATATAATGATATTGGTTCAAAGCCTAAACCTGCTATAGGGAATTATTCCAGAATGCCTTTTGGGCCATGAGTAGTGTAACAATATTGAGGTACCTGAAACTTAATTATTGTTGAGTAGATCAACTCGGTGCTTTCCTCACTTGCACGAGAAACAGACCAAACAAGCTCCTTCAATTGAACAAACAAACAAGTGTGTCAATAGTTCATGCAAAGTCAAGCACCTAGCAAACTGGAACATATACGAAACTAGCACAACCTCTTTTGAAAGCTTCAACTTTCTCTGAAATTCATCAGAATCTCCCTCCTGCAATGCTCTCAGACAACTGGCATTCCACCAAGTGGAAACATAAGCATTGTATCAGGGGGAAAATGCATGAAAATATAGGTCAGTTCAATACTAGGGGCTTAAACATTTAGGTATTTGTTTCATAGTATAGCATCAAAATCTACTTTACTAGCAGTTAAGATTCAAAATCTAGACACTTCGTCAATAATCGAGAACTCAGCACACAAGGGAAAGCCTACACTTGGAAGTGTGGACGATGCAAGAATATAAAACATTTAAAGCCTCAGCCTTGGAACTCAAACTTTTAGAATTACAGATTCTCCCATGTGATACAGACAGAAACATAGTTTTCTTTCATTCTCTTGATAAAATCAGCTAGCAATTCCTCTATAAAATCAGATCCGTATCCATTAATAATAGTAAGATGTCTCAATACCTATAAGTATCAATTCATCAAAAATTTCACCTTCCCTTTTGCTTTCTACTACAGATTTAACCACACAAGGAAAAAAAACTCATTACAATGTTCATATGATACAAGTAAGCATAATACTAGGGGCATAAACATTTAGGCATGAGTTTTATAGTAAAATATAAAAAAACAAATCTACTTGTATAGAAGTTCAGATTTAAAATCTAGACATTTTGTCATTAGTTGAGAATTCAGAACATAGGGGAAGGCCTACACTTGAAAAAAAGAAGAAGCAATCAAGCATTCATAAAACTTGGTGTGGACGGTGCAGAAGTAGAACATTGAGAGCCTCAACCTGGCAACTCAGACTTATAGGATTCAATGTTCTTTCTTTTTTTCCTTCTATCTTTTGTCAAGGTGAATCACTCAAACCATCATATTCTTGTAAACCAGTTAGCTAAAATCCTTATAGGTGTATGCTTAACACATGAATACCATTATCTTCTCTAAAGCTTAGGAACAGTCATCAATGTGTTTATCAAGTTTACTTTCATCTCATTCATTCTCCTGTCAATAGTATTATTTTGTGCAATTAATAACTCCTTTAAGGGCCTTTAAATTGACATACAGATTCATATGTAAAGTTACTGAGCAATCAAGAATTGTTCATTTATATCTTCAAGGAAAAACTGAACTAGATACTGCAGAAAAGAACAAAAGCAAAAATTTACAGAAAATGCCTTTTCTAAACAAGCATCCCGGTTATTGCGTGTTGATGTAAAAACAATGTAAATACAGAAATCAAGAATCAAAATTGAAAAAAAATATCAAAACAAATTACCAATGCAAATTCTCGTTGAAATGGTGAGTTTTAGCATGTTGCTCTGGAGATTGAGAACCAACTCCTGCAGAAAGTAAAGAGAAATCCCAGTTTCCCGCACGCCAAGCAGCTTCATACTGCAAATATTTCCTCAGGCAATGAGTGCGAAAGAGTGAGAAAACATTGCATCCATACAGAGACCAATTATGCATTTAATCAACCATCCAAACCAAAGAGAATAAATAATAATGTAATGAACCTGCAATTCTGTGAACTCTAAATCCTGCTGAAACTGACCCTTCCCAGAAGTTAATCCTTGGCAATACAGATCCAGCATGTGCCTACAACCAATTTGCTGTAAAGATCTAATCAACCCTTTGTAAGGTTTCCTCTTTGTCTCATCTTCTAATGTGGAAAGCGGAGGTTGAGACAAAGATTGGGTCTCTGCTAATGTCAATGTTCTGGAACTTCCATCCGTGTGAACTGTGGCTTCAGATCGTACTTGTAAGTCATAATATTCAAGGGCCTTGTTCCAATTTCCCTCATGCTCAAAGGTAATAATTTGGGAGGTCAACTATTAAAAAAAGAATTTAGATAACTGTTAAGAGAAACTTCTCCACCCAAATGTATATGCAGGCAACAAAATTACAAAATCAACCTCATTTACACACTTCTTATATGTATTCATACCAACTGGAAGCATTTCCAAAAACTGAATTGACAAACATTTAAATAAATAAATAAAAGTCCAGATGTCAGAAACAAGTCTGAACAAATTTTCTACTAAGTTGACAAAAGGTTAGCTGATCTGTTACAAGTTGATTAACTTTCACCCATAATGATCCAGAAAAATCCACTATGGTAAATAATTTCTGAGATAATCGTTGGTGAATAGAACAAATACCATTAAGACATGCCGTATACTGAGATATCCTGTGTCACTACACTAATTACTTATTAAACATTGAACAGAAACCTAGAAACAAATCATAGGAACTAATTGAGTACTGAATGGACTAGGTAGACTAACTGTGTGTGACTGGATAATCCCATATAAGCTGTCTGGTTCATTTATTTGAGTGATTGCTGAGATAAGAATTTCAATATGCTGCGGTAACTGCAGGGAAAGACAATAAAAGGGGAATTGTTAGAAGAGGTATTCCCCCATGGAAACCAAATGATAGAAACACAACCAAATAGAAAATTGAGTATATGAGTTCTATTATTCATTGTATTGTTTTACAAACTGACTACCAGAAACTGACCTTCATAGCATATATTCTGTGTCAGTATCCTATTTCCAAGTTTAAAAACACAAAGCAAAAATTTTCTCCACAAATTACCATCTCAAGATTGGAAAAGTCAGGGCTCCCAAGGGTAAGGCCATGAAAATGTTCTTCACACCAATACTCCACATACATCATGGATGTAAAGTAAGAGCCACATATCTATAAAACATAAAACATTGTTTCAGAGAAAAGCACATAAATTCCAAAAAGAATATATAAATAGAAAAAAATGGAATCAATTAAAAGGAAATGGAGCATGAAGATTCAGATACTCACGATCGCTGACCTAGCTACAATGAGATAATCAATAGAAAGCCAATATACCTGGAAAAATAATACATCATCTCAAAAAGAAAATCAAGGGAGCAACAAAGAATGACTAAAATAAACCAACGACATCCAAATTCCAGAACTAGAGCAGCAACTTATGGTAATGCAAGCAAACCAATTCGACAATCAACTCTAGGTACAGTAAAAACTGCCCCTTAACTGACTTTCATTGTCTCCATATCAATCTCCTTTAGACTATTCAACAAATCAATATTCCTTGTGTGAATATAGAAATCATTAAACTTTGAGTAATGATAGTAGGTGATACACATCACACATGTTATCAGTTAGGACAAAATAGAACCTATTTAACAGCATTATGAGTGGACAAGCAAAAATAAGAAACATAAGAGCCACAGATGAGAAAGCTAAAAAGTTCCACAGATGCTACTAATCATTACTACCAATAAGTTCTAATATTTCACCAATTCCAACTAGTTGGTGAAATCCTAATGAGCTGGACAAAGACCCAGTCAATACTTGTAGTATAACTCTCTCACCACATACATTAACAGAGCATTGCTTCACTTCTGCCAGAGTAAGCTTATAGCTAACCATCGTTTTCAATAAACAAAAAGATTATTAAATTGCTCTTAGTAGACTTTTCTTAGCCCTACTCATAACCTCCACTATGAGAATGTTAGAAGCAAGAAACCAGCAACTGAAGGAGTTTGTTTCCGATTCCGATTCCAATTTTGATTTTATTTTTATTTCCTAAACTTTATTTATTAGCTATTCTGATTTTTATTTTATTTTCTTAAGTTTATCTATTAGCTTAAATAAAACTTTCCTAGTATGCTAGGAAATTAGGGTTGCTCTTATTGTAACTCTATTTAAGAGAAAATTTACCAAGGAATAAAACAAGTTGAGTTTCAGTAAATTGAGGTAGGCTACTCCCTTAGAGTTCCAAGGTAGGCAACTCCCTTAGTGTTCCATCACCATAGGCAAAACTAGGAGTCGAAACAAGAGCAACAGCCCTTATTTCGAATCTGAATTTCCCTTTCATAACCCAGTAACTCGATCCCACAGAACACAAGCAATGATAACATTATGACAGAAAATTTCAGCTTGTAGCACGAAACAATAAACAAGCAAAGGAATGCTAAAAAATTGTGCACCATTTCTTAGATCAAACTTTTATCTTCTTATCAAGCCAATTAAAAAATAACTTATCCTTTTCAAGATGCCCAAGTTGCTAACACAGGTCCTATAAATACAAGAGCCTAAAAGAGTTGAACTTCCACATAACACAAGCTGGAACATAAAAACAAAATATGCAGTCCTGGTATGTTTTTGCACATTATAAGTGAAAAGCAAACCTTGTCCCATGAAGATGTTGTCATGGTCATTGCGCTCAATGTAGCCGCTGAGTCTCTAGGTTTCATTGAGGAATGGGATTTTGAGCTAAAACTAGAAGGCTTAGAATGCTGCAAAACCATTACGAAACTCTCAGTAGATTATAAATAGCTTTCATAACCACGCATACATCAGATACATTGCCATAAATCAAATGTTAAATCCCAAATTATTGATGCTGACAAGCAATAAAATGTCATATATCGATAGGTTACATTTTGACTACAGATATGCTATTCAATATTCTCATAAAAAGTTCACTTGCTAGCATGGCAGTTCAGCTTTAACTCTTAGTGGCCCCAATGGACAAAATGTTTCACCCTCGTAGACCTGTCTTACAGGATTCAGCAGTACGCAAAAACATAAGAATTCCTATATTAGGGCTGATAAAATATTTACACAGTTTTCCCACTCTTTCCATTAAATCAAAAGTTTTACACCAATGTTTTTCAATCTAGGATCTCCCGTCAACTTTAAGAAATTATCCCTCTTCAGCCTCATTAAATGTAGATTGGTAACATAAGAATAAGCTACAAAAATAAAATCATAATGATATGCTATCTTGAATGAATTAGTGTACAAATCATTAAATAATATAAGTAAAAGGAAATTATGTTATTCATTAATTTTTAAATTTTAAGACGGGCATCCAACCTACACCAATTGGCAATAGGAGAAGTGCTCTAGTTATTTTGTGCGTGTTTAGATTACATTTGTTTTGACAGATGACGGGTCTCTTTTATCACCAGTTCTAGTACTTCATCTCATGTGTAGGGACAACAAACCTACCACAAGGTATGAACTTCACATGCAGGCATAACAAGCCTATTGTGTGATATGAACTTCGCAACTTAGAGATAACCCACTTATCACAAACAGGCTACCATATGCTATGATACCAAGAAATGATTTGATTGAATTATTTCTGCCAAGTACATTACAGGATTAAAACCTATCTAAGACTAAATCTTATATAATAAATCTACGGTTACAACTAAGTTCTCTAGTCAATCAAAACTTCAAGCATTAAGACTAGGTATTATGGACAGTGAAATGACAAACCATGGAATTCCACATTAATCCTATCTAATTGTCACGTAACTGAGGCAACAAAACAATAGCAGCATCAGATCCAAACAGGAGGAAATCTGAAAAATGTACCTTAGAATTTTCCTTCCTTAACGGCCCCGAAGATCTTTCCAGAACATAACAAAATCGAAGTTCATTAAGGGCATTCAGCCAAACTTGTATAGACTTTATCAACTTATTCGACTCCACAAATATATGCTCCTGAACCTGCACATTCAACAAAACAAAAATTCCAATTTGGTGTTTTCAGTTAAGTTCATACATTGCAAATTAGGCAACAAAGTAAGAAAGACATCACAGCACCAGCACTGATATCTAAAACTAACATAAAGGGAAATTAGAAACCATTACAAATCATACTATCATGTCTGCAAAATAATAAGCAAGTAAATTCACGATAAACTCCTTTGCTTGCATCCGTAACAACCATACTCTTCTCATTACATCGTAAAACGTACTTTTTCCATCCCAAGCTTTTTCCTATTGCAATACCAATACCAAACTATGCCTTAATTTGATTTTTCAATTACTCATTCACTTTACAAACAATAGTATCGAAATGCTTGAGCTCGAGTATTTAAAACTAAAGCCCACATATCATGTAAAGCCTTGTATTCAACTGTTTCATATATTTAATTTTTTCTAGATAAAAACACAGCATGCCTACTTCATACTCTAGTGCTCACCCTGAAAAATGTATACAGCTTGTCATACTCTATAACTCTAATACAGTCTTAGAGCTATTGTCTGCCCTAATGACTGTGAATTAGCAATCTAACACGTGATACAGAAAAATATACATTAAGAACATAAGGGCTAAGCAAAACAAAAACCTTGGCAAAAAAAAAAAGAAGAAAGGAAAATTAGTAAAACGTCAATCTTGCTTAACAAAAACTCCCATCAAAAGTTTAATAGGCAACCTGGTTAGAAATGAAATTCTGATCAATATCCTTTCTTCCAGCTAAATTGACAACTACACTGGGCAAAAGAAGCTCTGCAACTTCAGGTTTCAGCAGCACAACATCCTGACATAATCTTATCATAGCACATTGAGCAATTAGGAATTTTAGCACACTATCAAGAGAATGAAATTAGAATTATGAATTTATAAGGTTACATTTCAGAACCTAAATTTGGATATCCAATTTGAAGATTTGATTTAAATGCAGGAAATGGAAATCATTGTTTGGCTAAAAATAGGATTCGAAAAGGATTTAAAACTATCTTAAGATTTGGAAAGCAAGAAGTTTTTAGCTGGGTGAATTTGACAAATCTAAAAATTTATTTGAAACATAGATGTTGATGTCTTTAAAAATCCAAGTGGGTTAAAATCAAAGTCGACATTTTAAAACCATTCCCGGACCACATTTAAACTTTATAACCCAAATATCTCTTATGTGGATTCCCAAACGTACCATAAAACATTTATAGAGATGCGAGAAAATAGTACCTTAGGATCACATCATTGCAGTAGCCAACTAATGAGTATACAAGTGGACATATCCACTTCTCAAAAGTTTTACCATGCGTCTCCCAAGTGGTAGACTTCTCTAGATATATGTCTTCAGCTGTAATAACATAGAATGACCCATTATATATTTAAAGGCTAAAGAACATAGATAAAGGAAAACCAAAAAACAACAGAAAACTTATATTACTATCCAGGACTGAAATCAAGCAAAACGTTAAAACAAAAAAATTAAATATGGCAGCTTCAGGCTTCAGCTAACAATGCTTCGTTTAATGAAAGCCTATTAATAGCACAATTTTGGATCTACTACTCCCTTGATTGTTTTCTTTACAGTTGCACACTTGCACTTCAATTTCATGCTAATAATGCTTCTTTTAATGAAAAGAGACAGTTCTAGGCCTGTAAACGAACCGAACGAGGGTATGTTCATGTTCGTTCGTTTCATTTTAACCAAACACGAACAACTAAACGAACATAATTTCTTGTTAGTTTTCGTTTGTTAAGGAATGTAGCTTGTTCGTGTTCGTTCGTTAAAATGATAAACAGACGCAAACGAACAAACATAAAAGGACATATGTGAATAAATTTAAACAAACATAAACGAACGAACATATGTGAATAAATTTAATTTTTTTAAATATAATACTTTTGTTATGAAAAATAATAAATATAAATGGATATATGTGAATAAATTTATGCAAACATAAACGAACGAACATAAATGTACGGATTACCGAATGTTCACGAACGTAAATGAACGAACAAGCCCTTTGTTCTTGTTCGTTCATTTAATTAACAGACTGAGACCATTGAACATAATTTGTGCCTGTGAACCTATGGCACAAAGAAGTCGAACCAGAAGGTTCCAACAAATCTGCCATCGAGGAAGCAGATGTAGAGGATAAAGAGCGCAGGTCACTTTGAACCGGAATTTGCCATCAGCGAAAGAGAAAAAAAAATCGATTGGATCGAATTTAGGCTGATACCATGAAGATAAACAGAAAACTCTTCTGTTTATTAGATGATCGAAATCTATGATTCAATACAAAGATACTTACAGCCTTATATAGGCTAGGACTTTAAGTTAGATAAGGAGTCCTACTAGGTTTAGTCTTCCTACTCTACCTAAAAGACTTAGAGTACTACTACAGCAATTAAACTAATAAATTAACTCCTATACAAATTAGAATTACTATGTGTATTCTTACAGAAAGTTCATTTGCATTTTAAAAAAAGCAATCACTGATCATCCATTACCCCCAAATAAAAGTTTACAGTGATGAAAATATTAATTTCTTCATCTGGTAAAGTCAGAATATAGCCAGAACTATATGAAAATTATAACAATAATAATAAACCTACAAGATAAGATTCATTCAACAAAGTCCACTCAAACTTTTTTAAACAAAGAGAAACAAATTTCAATTATTTAGCCATGCACTACCTTTAAACTTCTTTTCCAGATCCACTAACATCTTTTCCACCAGCTCACAGTTAATGCCTTTAGAGTGAACCTGCAGGAGAGAAAGATTTGTATAACCCTTTCATAAAATAAAATAGCGTATCTTGATAATGAAAGGGGCATATCATCATTTGCAGGAGACTATCAGCAGCAGCAGCCAGTTAAGTACAACAGATATGCAAAAGAGAAGAATTGTAAGCATTCAAATTTTATTAAAATGCAGCCACATCTCTATCTGACTCGAGCACAGGTGACCAAATATTCCATACGTCTGACTTAAGCACGCTTCAGTTGTAGAATAATGCTTCTTGTAAAAGGATAGGGAACTACTCTATTCTATTCCGAGTTCAATCATACACGGCAGTAACATGTACAAATGGAGCAGCACCTATGACATTAAAATATTCAACCCAAATGCATATCTAACAAAAGCATTTTCACAAATTGTTTCTGACAGAAGACAGCTGAGCTTTGGCACAGCAGCACCTTCAGATGCCTCCTAATTAAATAACAGGTAACACTATTTAACTAGCAGGTATTGGAGGTCAAGATCAGATTCAAGTCCAAACATCCTCATCCAGCCTTGTGAAGTTAGATGGTCCAGTAACGTTCTGATGGTAGTCTAGGGATTAGACAACGACTAAAAGAGCAACCTTCTAATTTGACAGAAATTTCAACTTGGATAAAACTTCCAAATATCAAGGACATGCCATTTTCAACCTAAACAAGACAATGAAACTGATGTGGATTGAGATCCTTAAGAAGTCAGTTATCCCTGTGGAAACACGGCCACAATATGATTCCAAATAGCCTTGCTAAAATGAAGTAAAATCAAGGGAAATATGTTTCTCCTATCCTCAATCATAAGCAAACAAAACAGAGAATAGAGTGCTTACCTCGATCAAAGATCTTTCATTAGAATCAAATGATAGCATAGCTTTTTGACCCCTTTCAGTAGACAGTATTCCCTATAGGAAAAGTGAGTAAAAGAAATAAACAAGATTCGATTTTAACCATCAAAGAAGTTAAAATAATATTTTCAAAAGTGTGGGGGGGGGGGGGGGGGGGGAGTGTACAAGAGAGATAGAGAGAACAAATTAAAAGAATACTGACCAAAAGTCAAAGATAATTATAAGAGGAAATAGAATCAATCCCTAGAGACTCTTTCCCACAATAACAAGTAAAATGGGAGATCAAACTACTTTATGAGAATTAGGTCCAAGCGATTATTTAATGAACTCACCATCACCAAATATTTTACTATCCTAACAAGATCACACACCTTTCCCTGGTCCCATCCACTCAGAATTTATCTTCGGTCATAGTTTATAAATGCATCAGCAGTTGATATTCTCCAGTAAAGGTTCGAATTAATTTTGTAGCCAATATAGCAAGTTCATAGAATTTATGTTATCATTCCTACTTACCTAGTCAAAGAAAATGATGGCTGATAAAAAAACAGAGATAAAAGAAATCATCGAATAGAACTTTTAATTGGAAACTTTACCATATAATAGAGGCAAACAGATCTTTATGAACTCACCCGTAGAGTTTGTGACGTTATATCAACTATTTTAACAGAATCATCCATTAAGTATTTCTTCAAAACTTTCAAAAGTGCAATCAGAAGCTCTTCAGACACACTAGACCCCATGGAAAATATAATATCAGAAGCACCATTATGACTAAGGGGTCCACGGCCATACACATGGTTGGAGTCTCCAGGGAGATGAAAAACAACAGAGTGTGGATCTCCAATGCCAACCTACAACCACAATCAAGGGGGGGGGGAGCATGTAAGGTATCACATAAAGCATCAGAGACTGAAGGTTTAAGCCAATCTAATATAAATACCCTGGATATTAAATCAGACACCAATCCTCTAATCCTACTCGAATCATCAGAAGCACACATGCGAACAAGTGTCCAAACCGCATGCACAATTTCTCCATCACCATGCCAATATGTATCATCAGCAAAATCTTCAGTAATCTTGCCTCCCTGAAATGTTTCCCCTGCAAGTAGCTTCTTGTGCAGTGCTTGTAGACTGCAAGGGCCAAGTAAACATGAAGCATCTTAACAGCAACAGCATATTAGAGATTCAACTGAATCCATTCTAAATTTCTAATTCTAGAATGCAACAGCTTTAAGCATTTTGAAAGCAATCAGTTTATAAATTCTAACTTCCTAAAGTATAGGCAGTGATTTAGTCATAGGAGGTTTCTATTTTCTTCAATTTGAAGAACCAACAGCATGGAAATGTATGTTTTGAAACGACATCAACCTCCATGAAAGAAATCTTGGTGGAAGGTAGCAAGACCTCTTCACAATCTGAGAACAAGCAGAAGAAAAAGAACAAAAAAACTACGGTGAGGAAATCATTCAACCACACATATAATGATACATTGATTTAGCCTGAATTCATTCAGTCTTACCTTCAATAAATGGTCTCTTGGAGAGTATGCTCGGCACAAATCCTGGTGGAAGTTTCTTATTCCATCAAAGATGTCGATTTCAGGAAAGGGTTCCAATTCCTGAAATAGAATACCCAATAAATAAGCTAACGGACATGTAGCTTCCAAAAGTTCTAAGAGAACCATAAAACTTTCTGCCTCTTGGGTTAGCATAGATATCATACAAAACAATATATGTATCTGGACAACTTCGTAACAGTCCAATTAAGGTATAATTATAGAGCCTCCACTTCACAGTAGGAAGTCAAAGATGCTTACTCTTATATAATCATAAAGAGATGGATCAGAATCCACTGTTAGCTCAAGAAGCAAAGACAAAACCAGAGATGATCCAGATGCAGAAGGTTGCCCATCAGCTTCAAGAGGAATGCAACATGCCACCAATTTTGATACCAAAAACTGCAAAAGTAAACAACTTGAGAATAGAGATTTCGTCAAGTTAATAAATTGCAAGCTTTAAAGGGTTCAGAAAATAAATACCTGCAGTTGTTCACCAAGCACGCCCAAAGTTTCCTTAGATGGGTTATTTTTAAAATTTTTGAGTAAGGAAGAAATTATACGGCAGCATTGATCTTGTAAGGCATGACAACCAAGAAATTGCCCAATCAAATTGAAAAGATAACTGCATTAACTCAAAAATGATTCAAATGAGAATTCAATTCATTAAAGCACAGAATTTGAAATCATGGCGGTACAAGCCATGACTAGTATGTAATTCTATAATAGACTGAAATTGTTCCAAAACCTCAAACAACATTTCTGTGAAGCCAAGCACCAAAAAACACAACTAAACTTGGCAAAAGATGCCTGAGAGAAATTAACCTTCACACAACCCCATTATTGGATAATAAAAAAATCCAAGGAAAAGATCAAAAACATAATTTTTTTCCACTTTATAAACATTTTTTTGAAGGAAGGGTTAGACAGATAGATTTCATTAGCCCTGAATAGCATATATATAGATTTCATTAACCCTGAATGGCATCATCAAGTACATATTGTTCAACACAAGGACACATATAATCAAAGTGCCCATTGGGCTAGTTTATGTGCGACAACATTAGCATTCCGTCGAATGAATTTTATCTGAATATGATCATTTAACACAAGTATGCCAGGCTTGAGAATACTACAATATAGGTAAAATTGTCTTTGTGCAAGTGCACAACTACTCTGCAGAGCAACTGCGAGGGGAGGATGTTTTAAGCAATAGAAATATGGGACACATAGCAATAGTTCAGAAGATAAAAGTCCACAGTCCAAACATCCTAGAATTGTAAGCAACTAAACATAAGAATACAAATATGGTATTTCACCATTAAACCCATAGAAAAAGCTAAATGGAGAGAAAGAAAAGAAAACATAAAAATTAAGACAAATCCTGAATCCACAATTAAACAACCAAACATCCAATACTTAGTATATATATATATATATATTTGTTTACAACAATAAAGGGGGAATTCCACACAAACTTGACCCCTACTTCCATCCTAGTTTGCATGGAATTCCACACAAAATTATGAAGATTTGTTTTATATATAAACAAGGGAAAACTACATATTTAGTACCCTAACTATATCCGCGTTACTGTTTTGGTACCTCAACTATTATTTTTGGTAAAATGGTACCTAACGTTACGTTTTTGTTCTGTTTTGGTACCTTCTCCGTTTAAAATTAATGAAAATGGTGATGGGGCATAGGTTAATAACAGTTTTCGTCCAAACACTTATACAATCTATCAATTTAAATATTATTTTAATTTTTAGAATAAAATTGTGAATTCCTCATTTTTCTTCTTCCAGCTGAACACTTTTTGGGTTTTGGAGTTCAAAAAACAGGCTAGAGACAATCAAAATTTTAGGATTTGCGGATTAATGGGGGGATAATGCGGGGTCCATTGGATGACCCAAACTCTACGATCGGGATACTGACGAGAATACGAGGGGGTGGGAAAGGGATGAGACAAAATTCAATCAAAATTAGGATGATGTTTTACCCCCAAAATTAGATGATGTTTTAAATTGATGGATTTCGGACTAAATTGATAATGTATATAAGTGTTTTGGACTAAAACTGTGATTATACCAAGCCACGTCATCATCTCCGTTAGTTTTTAACGGCTGAGGTATCAAAACAAAACAAAAATGTAACGTTAGGTATCGTTTTACCAAAAATAATAGTTAAGGTACTAAAATAGTAACGCGGGCATAGTTGAGGTACTAAATATATAGCTTTCCTTATAAACAATATGGTATAAAAATTGTTCTTATAGCTTATTCTCAGACACTACAATAGCACAACTAATCACAACCACCGTTTGTTATACATAAAATAGATCTTCAAATTTTTCGGATCAAACACAAGCAAAGGAATGAAAAAAAAAACTCATGCAACACCAATATATGGACTATATGCAACCAATTAAGGAAAGCATAGGACAAGTTCCACTTATTGCTAGAACAAAACGTTAGAAATTCATGCATATGTCTCACACATACACATACAACTTTGATTATGTCATTAAGTTTTTTATTACAACTCACTTGAAAGTACTTGAAAGCGCAGCTCGATGTCCAAGAATGGTTATAAGCACCTCTATGGAAGCTAACCGATGACATCTGTGTCTGTGATGAATAGCTGCTGCAATTTTGTAATGCATTTCTACAATAAACTGCAAAATTACAATAAATGTGAGAAAATGACAGATATTAAGGAAGCTAATCATTGAAAACTCCTTAAATAGAAATGCTTATTATAAGAAAGCATCTTCACCATGAAAACTCTGTCAGGACGAAAAATGTTAATCTTGTCAATAACACTAATACTTGCACAGTGAGCATCCCTACATGAGTCAAAGATGAATTTTTTTCATAAAACAAAGTAACGTTAACAGAATGAATAATAAATAAAAAGCAAACAGAATGTAACAAACATTTCCAAAAATCCATCAACAACTGTTTGAATTGCTCGAGCAATATTATCCCTGGAGAAAAAGGGAATAACAGGATCTGATGCACAAGATGCAAGAGAAAGAATATGACTGACAATAGACACCTACAAATACACAAAAAAAGAGGTAAAAGTCAAACGTTAGATTTGATGTGATCATGATACATGATCATAGAACATTTGTCCTGAAATTTAAAATGATTTACAATAAATGAGGCTTCATAAACGAATGCATGCCTAAAATGCACTGAATGCATAATTGCAGGAGCTATGTGTTTGAACCAGACATAACACTCAGCAAAAATACTGTCCAAATGAACTTATCTAAAACTACTCTCATTTGAAAATGCTTTTTGAATGTTAGTCATTGTTTACTCTGTATTAACTACCTACAAGGTCACCCATTAGGTTTTTAGTTATCACTATCAGACCTATACGTACAGATGAGTATAAAATGGTGTTATCCCACATCAAATAAGTTTCAATTAGTTGCAGACATACATTCAAATTGTCCCCCTCCACTTGTTATCAATTGGTTCTAGATCGTACTATTTATTTTTGCTATGGTCAAACAGTACAATGAATTATCATGAATTACCAGAAAAATCTTGAGGAACTGTAACTGATGAATACGTGATATTACAATAATAAAGTATATGAAATAACAAAAAATTTCCTGCAAGTTATCTTATACAGTGGAACATGGTCATGCTAAAACCAGCTTAAAAAGGTTTTCCACCTAAGTTGTTATTAGAAACCACCAGATTTATCAGAAACATACGTTACATACCATATTTTTCTTGATGAGTTTATCTCTTTCACTCTCAGAAATCTCAGCAAAACGCAGAATAGAATTCTGAAGAACCATTGCTCCCTTCTCAAAACCAGAGCTTTTACTGCAATGCAGTGTCATACAAACTGAAAAAATCGGCACAAAATGATCTTTAACCATAACAGGCAAAGGTTGGCCAGCAATCTGAAATCAACTAATCATGTCAGTAAAACAAATTATAGTATTTAAGTAGAAAAGGGAATAGATAGCATCAAGAGATTAGTATGTATACAACAAAACCTATATCAGATTGACCAAAGACCACCTATAAACCTTAATTTCTTGCTAGAGAGAAGACAATATTGATTATTCAAACCAGAAAGGTAACGGGACAAGGAATTTGCTCATACTGAAGAGAAACAGAATTACTGTTCTGTTTTCATTGAATAATTAATTATCGTTACATCAGTAGATTATATCCTAAATAGGTTAGGACTTTTAGTTTTACAAGGAGACCTAGTTAGGTTTGAACTCTAACTCTATCTGTTAGGTACAAGATAAAGATAAACTTTAACTTATTTACAAACTCTAAGATTGCATTATCTAACACTCCCCCTCAAACTGGAATATACACATTGTATAATCCCAGTTTGGTTATAAATCTGTCAAAATAAGCCTTTGGCAGAGGTTTTGTAAGAATATCTGCCACTTGTCCTTCTGATGGTACATAGTGTAAAGATGTCATCCTTGTAGCAAGTTTTTCAGCAATGAAATGTCTATCAATCTCTATGTGCTTAGTCCTGTCATGTTGGACAGGATCCTTAGCTATTTGGATAGTTGACTGATTATCACAGAAAACTTCAAAACTTTCACTTTGTGTCACTCCCAAATCCTTGAGTAGTTTTACAATCCAGATTCCTTCGCAAATTCCCAAAGCCAATGCCCTGAACTCTGCATCGGCACTGCTTCTAGAAACAACTGTTTGCTTTTTACTCCTCCATGTCACCAAGTTACCCCAAACAAAGGAGCAATACCCACTAGTAGACCTCCTGTCCGTAAGCTCACCTGCCCAGCTTGCATCAGTAAATACTCTAATGGTTCTGTCATGACCTTTTTTAAAGAATAAGCCATGACCTGGTGTGCCTTTCAGATACCTTAGAATCCGTTTTGCTGCCTCCATATGTTCTTGTCTCGGATCAGTCATATGTTGACTGATAATATTCACCGGAAATGAAATATCTGGCCTTGTAAGAGACAAGTAGATCAGTTTTCCAACCAATCTCTGATAAAGCCCTTTATCAACTTCAGGGCCAAGTTTTAACCTGTCAAACTTCAAACCTGCATCCATTGGTGTATCTGCTGGTTTACAACCCAGCAGTCCTGACTCTTCGAGTAAATCAAGAACATATTTACGTTGATTAATTATCAGTCCCTCTTTATTTCTTGCTACCTCCATGCCAAGAAAATACCGAAGAGTTCCTAGATCTTTAACTTCAAATTCCCTGCTCAAAAGACCTTTCAATCTGCTGATCTCGACTTCATCATCCCCTGTCACTATGATGTCATCCACATAAACAATTAGGATAACCCTTTTATTCGAAGAAGCTACCTGGATAAATAAGGTGTGATCCGCTGAAGATTGTTTGAATCCATCCTTCAAGATGACTTTTGTAAATCTTTCAAACCAGGCTCTAGGGGACTGTTTTAGTCCATATAACGACTTCTCTAGCTTGCAAACTTGTCGAGACTGTTCTGTGCCCTTTACTCCTGGAGGAATCTGCATATAAACCTCCTCCTCAAGGTTCCCATTCAAAAAAGCATTCTTCACATCTAGTTGGTGTAGTTTCCATTCGCAATTCACTGCCAAGCTTAAAAGAATCCTAACTGAATTCAATTTAGCAACAGGTGCAAAGGTTTCTTTAAAATCAATCCCATAGGTTTGGGTAAACCCTTTGGCAACTAACCTCGCCTTGTACCTTTGCACACTCCCATCAGAATTATACTTTATAGAGAACACCCATTTACAACCAACAGGTTTTTTACCAGGAGGTAGATCAGTAATTTTCCATGTCCCATTCCTTTGAAGTGCTTCAATCTCCTCCTCAATAGCCATTTTCCACTGCGGATTCTGCACTGCATCTTCAAATCTGTCCGGAATCTCCTCACCATCCAAACATGCTGTAAAAGCTTTGAAAGAGGGCATTAAACTAGAATAAGCAGCATATCTTTGGATAGGATACTTAGTACATTTTCTCACCCCTTTCCTCTTAGCAATAGGAACATAGTCACATTCAAGAAGTTGAGAAGGAATATTAACAGATTTATTACCTTCACTTCTTTCACAAGCATCTGAACCGAATTCCAATTCTTGACGAGTGCAAGATTGCAGAACAATTTCGGGAATGATTTTGGTTTTCTTTCGAGTTATAGACCTGCAGCTGTTTAGGAGGCTGTGAAGAAGGTTTAGTAAACTGTTTTGATGTAGAAGATGGAGAAGATAAGGTAATAGGCGATGCATTTGGGTCTTTATGAGGGGAGGAAACTTTAGGTTCAAGCAAAAGAGGACAAAGAGAAGAAGAAGGAACCGAAACCTGTTTCGAAGAAGGCTGAAAATCATTGTTAAAAGTCTGCCCCTGAATTTCAGTCGTGGAAAAATAAGGTTCCTGTTCAAGAAAGGTTAGATCCATAGTGACAAAAAATTTCCGCGAAGGAGGATGGTAACACTTGTAGCCCTTCTTTAGCGAAGAATACCCAACAAACACACACTTAACAGACTTAGGGTCAAGTTTCGATCTAGTCGGACTCAAGTTTTGAACAAAGACAGTGCAACCAAAAACACGCAAGGAAAGAGTCGAACTCAGAGGCTTGAAAGAAGGAAAATAAGAAAGGAAAACATCCTTAGGTGTTTGAAAATTTAACACTCGACTAAGCATACGATTAACAAGATAAGTAGAGGTTAACAAGGCCTCTCCCCATAGATACTTAGGAATATTAGAAGAAAACATAAGGGCTCGGGTAACTTCTAAAAGATGACGGTTTTTGCGCTCTGCTATCCCATTTTGTTGGGGAGTATCAACACATGAACTGATATGAATAATGCCTTTAGTTTGAAAAAACTCTCCTAATGTTCTAGTGAAAAATTCCCCCCCATTATCAGACTGGAAAAGCTAAATTTTGGTGTGAAATTGTGTATTAATCATATTATAGAAGTCCATAAACACCCTAGCAACTTCAGATTTCTCTTTAAGAAAATATGTCCATGTAAGCCTACTATGATCGTCGATAAAAGTAACAAACCAACTACCCCAGTGATATTCTTCACACGAGAAGGACCCCAAACATCACTATGAATACGAGAGAATGGATGAGAAGGTTTGTAAGGCGAAGGCAAAAAAGATTGACGAGTTTGTTTCGCAAGAGGACAAACAGTGCAAGTAAAAGAAGAAGGCTTTTTATTACTAAATAATTGAGGAAACAACTTTGAAAGATACAAGAAATTTGGGTAGCCTAATCTGTAATGCCACAACATAACATCATCTTTTCCTAAAGAAGTAAAACAAAGTGCAGAAGGGTGAGGAAATTGAGTGGTGGAAAAAAGATATAAACCATTCTGCAAACTAGCACTGCCAATCCTCTTCCTCCTGTCCAGTGCCTGCAAAACGCATTCAGAATCAGTAAATGTCAGAACGCAGTTGAAATCCTTGGACAATTTACTCACGGACAGCAAATTACACTTCAAATCAGGCACAAACAAAACATCATGAACCAGCAAACCCTCATTAATATAGACAGAACCCTTTCCACGAATCTTATAATAAGAACCATCAGCAATCTTGATAGAACGATTAACAGAGGAAGAATAAAATTCAAAAAATATATCCCTGTTACCAGTCATGTGATCTGAGGCACCCGAATCAATAATCCAAGTCGAAGTACAAGAAGCGGAAAGGAAAGCAGGAGAAGGAGAGGAACACTCTATACCTGCAGATTCTATACTGGCCACATTACCTTCACTAGGACCAGTAAACTTACTAAACATCTGTTGTAATTGAGCCATCTGTTGCTTGGTGAACCCACCAGATGCAGAATTGGAAGTATCCTCAGAAGATGAACTGAGGGAAGGCTTGGATGTCGAGGATTTCCAATCAGGAGACTTCCCATGTAACTTCCAGCAGGTTTCCTTAGAATGGCCTGGCTTCTTGCAATAGTTACAAACTATACGCCCCTTCCTCGGTTTTGGAGAAGAAGAAACTTGAGTAACCAATGCAGAACTATCCGGAGCAGCCACATTCGGAACCATATAAGCACGCCTGCTCTCTTCACGCCGAACATCAGAAAATACCCCTCGGATTGAAGGAAGCGGACTAAGACTAAGAACTCGAGACTTAACTGGCTCAAAATCTTGATGCAAGCCACTCAAAAACTGAAAAAGTCTGCGCTGTTCAGTGATCTTTTTGAAGAGACCAGCATCAGTAGGAGTCTCCCATTCGTGTGAATCATAAAGATCAATCTGCTGCCATAAACTATTGAGAGTAGCATAATACTGAGTAACAGTCATCCCATCTTGCTTCAAGGCAGCAGCAGTGCTCTCAATTCCAAACAGCTCAGAATTGTTATTCGTACTGGAATAGGTATCACGAACAGCTTCCCACATCTCTTGTGCAGTCCCATAGAGAACAAACTGAGCACTAACATCAGGAGCCATGGAGTTCAATAAGCAGGACATAACACGACCATTTTCTTGAATCCACTTGTCAAGACCACTCTCGCCAGCAGCAGGTTTAGGAGTTTTACCAGTGATATACCCTAAGGTGCCATGTCCGATGAGAAACAATTTAACGGACTGTGACCACTGGAGATAATTTGTGCCTGTTAATCGAGGACACATGTTGACTGAACCAGAAGGTTCCAAGAAATCTGCCATGGAAGTAGCAGACGAGGAGGAAGGAGAGTGCAGCGCACTCGAAGAGAAATTTTCCACCATCGAAAAAAAAAAAAATTCGATTGGATCGAATTTAGGCTGATACCATGAAGAGAAACAGAATTACTGTTCTGTTTTCATTGAATAATTAATTATCGTTACATCAGTAGATTATATCCTAAATAGGTTAGGACTTTTAGTTTTACAAGGAGACCTAGTTAGGTTTGAACTCTAACTCTATCTGTTAGGTACAAGATAAAGATACACTTTAACTTATTTACAAACTCTAAGATTGCATTATCTAACACATACCTTAGAAACCCAATTCAGGTTAGAGTTGTCCTCATGAATAAATAGAGCTGGAAGAAGCCAATGGAAACAATATTGCAAGAAATAACTAGGTTCAGCATCTAATACAAAAAGTTGCCGTATCTGCAAAGAATGACCACCAATGGTCAAAAAATATTTAGATTCATAAGGAAAGTAAAATGGAGAAGAAGGGAAAAGGATCATTGTATATAAAAATAATAAGGAACATACAAAAATAAGGATGCAGAACACGCTTTTCACATTATTAATTGAAAGAAAATCAAACAACCTTAATAGAAAGATCTTTGCCAAGTTACAACGCATAATCAATGTAATTGATTCTAGCCATGCAATTGGATGAGTTAATCAGAACAGATGGAACATCAAATCATTCAGTGACTTCTACAGATTATCAGAGTATTAACATACAGGACAAGAGAAAGAGAGAATTCAAACCAAGCCGAATTAGTAACATTTAGCAACATTTTTAAATAGCATAAAAAACAATTACCTTAAAAAATGAGATAAAAAAATTTAAAGAATTTTGAGATTGGCCATATCTAAAAGCACAAATGCTGCTAAAACAATGAATACAACATAGGAGTTGTGAAAAGAGATACTCGATTGACTATAGAAGACTCCACTTAGTGTTTAGTTTAGATATATATGTGTGTGTGTGTGTGTGTGTAATGGGTATGTTACCTCCAAAAGAGCAGCTATGCTGACACCACAAGCAACCCAACAAAATAAAATGGATCCAATAAGTTCATCCAAGTACTGCAAAAGAAATTTTCTGGCTAAGTTAAAGCCAAATAAAGCTGCAGATAGTTGGGAAATTTAAATAACTTCCAGCAAACAAAACCCAGAAATCAACCAGCTAAAACACTGATTAATTTTTCCATCGAATGCTTTATAAAGGGGTCCATAAAGAGGGACATTTCCACAGGGAAAAACCTCCTCGAGGAATATAAATCACAACCATCACTGTTTCACATCAACAATCTTAGTTCATTAAAAGGGATTCCACTCACCTTCATTCTTGACATATACTGTAGCTTTCTCGATATATTATCAAGTGCTGCTTTTACTAATTCCCTGAAGCAAAAAGATTGCTACTCAACAGAATAAAACTGTGTTGGTAAAAATCGCAAAAGGATAAGAATAGAATATTGCACCTCTGACAAGGATCCATGGCAGAAACTGCACACATCATGAAAACCGCCTGCGTATTAAATGAATACAACCATTATGTCTATCTAAATTGCACATTTAATTAACACATTCAATCCTATACAAACTGTTCAAGAAATGCAGGTGCTAAAGTAACAAACCAAAATCATGTCACACCTCTAGTTCAATTTTCTCACTATGCAAAGCTAACTGCATAAGGGTAATAATGACAGTTTCAACTTTTTGACGGGGCTGTGGACCAGCGGCAAGAACTTCCTCGGCTGTAACAAGCTTTTCTTTGGAGTAAAAGACCAACTCAATGCCAAAGCTAGAACTGCAGGAACAGCCAAGAAACAGTTACAATTTGATGTGTTTCTTTTTTTATACGATTAAAGAGATCACTAAATACATGTTAATGGAGGGGGAACAAAGTGATTGAAGAGAACTACAGAACCTACATATAATAGTATGTCTTAATTAGAATTATATAGTAATACTAAATACCCTTCTCACTAATTCCTTAACTGAACCAATATAAGATAGAACTATAATGCGCCTGGGGAAAACTTAGTATTTTCCTTTCAGATAATGTACATCAAAAACTTATCCTTTTGACAGTAATTCCAATGTTCAGAATGGAAGAAGAAAAAAAAAGATGCTTAGAAAGAATTTTTAACAGTGCCCTTATTAGCAGATTCCAGAGAACACGTCCAGTCAGAATGAAACTTTATCAAAACTTTTTCCACAAAAAAAAACTACATATGTTCAAATGAGTACTGAATTAATAAAAAAATACCCCACATATTAACTTCCAGGTATCTTAGGCACACAAAAACATGAGCCTTTCTTCCTATTGCTAATTGGTTTTAGGTTGGATGCTAATCTTAAAATAAAAAATGGATAGCATACATATGGCATGCAGGAGAAAAGAACGGTAAAGTCATTGAGACAATTTACACCACGTCAAAAACAAAGACAACATATAAAGAAGAGGATGTCTATCATAACATTATGGTGCTAAAACACAATAATATAGAGATGAAGGTAGCAATGTCAACAACTGCAACAATAGAACTTTACCAGAATTAAAACCAATACTTCTCAACTAATAGAAAAAGAAAAACATTTGCCGACTCAAAATAATTGGCATGTGCATTACAATAACAACAAAGTTGAAAACTAAGAACTATAGAAATCATGATATAATAAATTTAAATGTTCAATTAGGGGTATCTTCGCCACTTTAATATAACAAGGGCCTATCAACCAAATGCTAATTTGTTTTTAGGGTGGATGCACACAGTGGGGGTATATAATTGGAGGCATCTATCCCCGTTCATTAGTCACCCGGTTAAAGATCTATTATGCCTACAATGCAAAATTCATGTCACATGATAGGACCATTATGACTACATTTGAAGTTCATATCATGTTAGAGGGAGAGTATTGAATTGGTCATTAAAAGAAATCAACATGTATTAACTCGGGGTATCTTGGGGAGATAAATATAACAATGGCCTATCAAAGTATTGCCAAATCATTTTACGTAGGATGTCCGTCTTAACGATTAACAAGTATTAACCACCGTATATTGATATATTCCAACACAAACTCAAATAAACTTCCTGGTTAGCTGAGCCTTTCACAAAATTAAAAGCACCTCAAGAAACTCACCAAATATCATGAAAGAGCTCTACGTGGCCATCCCAGGTCTGGAAAAGAACACCAATGTTCCTACTTAGGAAGAACCTAACTCGATAATCAGGATCATGGAGCATGGAAAGCAGCTTTTCGATCATTGTCTGTAGATGGTTATGAATCAGCAAAAGTGCCCCATGTAGTGGCATGTGGAGAAAGAAAGACCGACTGAATCAATCAGTTCAATTAAAATAATTTTCAAAAAGGAAAATAATATTCTTTGATGTCCCAAAACCAGTGTTGTCAAGGGCACTAGGCGCACTAAAGGCGCTAAGAACTCCATATAGCCCAAGGCGCAAGACACAACAAATTGTTCACCCGAGTAAAATGAGGTGCACATATTTAAATATATATATATATATATATATATGAAAAAATTATGGAGCATATGAAAATAAGATAAGAAATAAACTAATAAAGTAAGGATTAATATCCTATACACTGGCGGTGGAAACTGAAAGTTTCCACAAGCGCCTTAGTTTTAGGGTATAGGGAGTTAGTTTAGGGTATAGAGTTTAGGGGTTTAGAATTTAGAGATAGTTGTTTCAATTTAAGGTTTAGGGTTATAATTTAGGGTTTGTAGGTTAATGTTTAGTTTTTAAGGTAATATGGTGAGGATTTAGGTTTTAACATTTTTTTTGATAAGAATAGAAGGCCTCGTTAAATTGAAACAACTATCCCTAAATTCTAACCCCCTACACCTAAACCTCTAAACTTTATACCCTAAACTAACTCCCTATACCCTAAAATTAAGGCGCTTGTGGAAACTTTCAGTTTCCACCGCCTGTGTATAGAATATTTATCCATAAAGTAAATGCAACCTATCCAATTAATTAAAGCATATTTATTTTATAAAAAAAAAACATAAATTATGATGATAATAATAATAATTTATTTTAATTTTTTTAAAAACTTAAAATAATATAATATTTTCAAATTTAACATGAGTCATAAATTTAAATATAAACAGATTGATAAAACTCACATTATAATAAATAATTTTTTATTAAAAATAATGACATCTTTTTAAAGATATACTTCATTCATTCATTAGTAAAAAGGCATAGTATTAATAGCTAGGGGAAAAAGTAAAACGGCTTAGTTAAACAATAAGAGATTTCCAGATTGAAGAATGCTAAAGTATTCAGGCGAAACCGATGAAGGAGCTTCTTCTAGTATAGTTTTTTTCCTGCTTTTCTGGATTTGCCTTATCTTCCTCTTTAAATTTTGATTCATTTTCTTTCCCTTTCTCTCTAAAAATATTATATTCTGTTTGGCCTGGGAAAACTAAAATCAACTTCTTCTTTTCAAGTTTTCAACCTTATCTTTTTGGGGATGTTGACCTCATTGAACTAATTTTCTATTTTTGTCGCCTTGCTTTGAGAAGCCCAAGGCACACTAAAGCGCCAAAAGGCGAGCACCCCTTTAAACCCACCCAGTCTGAGCATGTCTGAAGCTTAATCCTCATTTTTTGGTACGCCTTGACAACACTGCCTAAAACTAAGAAAACAGTGATGAAAATTGGAAACTAGAACTTCAAAAAAACTGAAAGGTTAATGGATGCACCTTGAGGATTTCGAAAGGATATTTATCGAAAACATATATTAACCACCGTATTTTGAATGTTTTCAAGGATTTAAACTACTAAAATTGCATATGTCCAGGAAGCAGAAATACTAGAGTGAAAATTATTAAATGTGATTTCCATTTTAAAAAATAGCTCCCTAGATGCCTAATTAAAGTGATTCAAAATGTTTCTCATCCAAAAGTACCTTCACAGTGCTGATGACCTACACGTGTTTGGATTTTCCACATCATTTTTAAGTAAGCAAAACAATATCACCGCTACATTATTTTCATCTACTTTTAACACGTACTTTTCTATCTGATCTAAGACAGGGAAATAAGAGGGGAACTATATAAGGGAAGGATAAAAATAATCACCTGGCCAATCTCGGGACTGAGTAAAATAAAATTGCAAATGCAATCAATTAGTTTAACTCGACCAAACCAATCAAGAAGACCAAATTCCGCAACTTTGCTGATCAGCTTCCCAAGATACACCAAGGACTGCAATGAAATGTCAAGCAAAAACAAAATGGTTGGAACATAATCTCCAGCTCAATATCATCATCACAACGTAGTGTTGAATAATATATTATGTTTGCAACAAAAAGGAACAATATCTGAACACAAAATTTTAGATATGGAGTTGGAAACTTTGTCAAAGCAGCATGTCCACAATAAGAAAAGTATGCATGTCACTTGATGAGTGCACATTACCATAATCATCAGTTACGGAACTAGAAAAGGTGAAAAAAGCAGGTTAAAATCAAAATGCAATTACAATTATTCATCCAAACTGAGAACTTATGATTTTTTATATCACCTGGTATAAAATTATATTAATCTTAACTGAAAAAGAAAAAGCAATGTCACCCCAGAAACCCATAAAATGTTGATTCCCCATTTTAAGCAGGGCTGTGCGAGTCATTTCAGGTTTCATCTTCCAGTTAGCTTCAGGCTGTTAAGGTTTCAATTGGTAATCTTTTCAAGTTAATTTGGAATGGCTTTTACATTTACTGATCTGCTAGCAAAGAGAAATCAAATTCAAGTCCAGCTCAGTCTTGATTTTAGGTTGACATAGTTAAAGATCAGTTTGGTTTAAAAATAGCTTAAGATATCTGAAAACAATATACAAGGTTGGATAGCAATTTATTAATCAATGAAGAAACTGCGGCATATTTCACCCAAATCCAACCAGACTGCACTATTCAAATTGTGGATGTAATATGAGGCAAAACTAGAAATTCACCTGAAAACACAAACTCTTCCCAACAATCTTCATTTTTCTTTATTTCAAATTACACAAAATAAAATTCTAAAATACCTGTTTAGCTTCTCTTTCTTCCGAATATACGGCACCATGCTTATCCTTTTCAAAGTCCAAAGATACAAGGGTATCAAGCAAACAACCAATAGCAGCTAGAACGTTAAAACTATCAAGCTTCTGAATCACTTGCACTTCGATTCTGTTATCTATTAAATTGACCTAGAGTAGGAAAAAAATGTTAGATAGAACAAAAGACAAGATAAAAATAAAAAGGGAAAGAAAGACCCTACTAAAAGGGCATGAGCATTAAACAGGCTGCTATTGTTTCTGTTACAAATACTTTAACGGGAAATCATTATTAATTCTACATAATCATCAGCCAAACATTTTTCATACCAGATCTGTCAGCTTTGAAGAATATAATGAGCGGAAATGCCGACAAATATTGTACAAAATAATGTCATACACCTGAATGCATTGGAAAGTGAAACTATAATTAAAAAATAAAGAAAACCAGTTAAATTGCAGATAACACATGATGAAAAACATGCAGAATAATACTACTACACTCTTGCATACCTTCAAGTCGAGTTCTTTTCCCATGAGGTTTAATAGGACATCCCATGTTTTATCATGCACAACCGAGAAAAAGCTTGAGATTAGTGATACCATTCCCAACTTCAACTCCACTGCAGAGGAAGATCCACTGGAGGGAGTTTTTCCGCTAGATATCTGAATATTTACATCTTTGCCATCCTCATTTAGATCGAAGAAATCCATGTCCACGAACCTACTTTTATTGCTATCCGCATGGTTTGAGATTTGTATGGAAGAACCAGACCCAGAAGAATCTGATAATAACTCAGACTGAAGATTAGTTACACTTTCAGTATATTCATCATACAGTTTAGCAAATTCCTTCAGAAGACTCTTTAGGGATTGCTTTACAGAATCATCAAGTACAACATCCAGCGCATCTCCGTCTCTCCTTTGTGTGAAAAGGGGCCCAAGAACAAAGCTCTTAAATGAAACAACAACAGCGCTTTTTTGGATCAAGTTGGAAGTAGAGCCCAAAAATCCAAGAGATCTGGAGTCACTTTTGTTTTCTTGAAAAATATTAACGGCATAATTCAGCAATTTCAACAAAAACTGGCCCAATTTTGAGAGAAATGGTGAAACTTCTTCTCTATTCCTGGCATAAACAATCCATGTAAAGTAATTGATAAATGAGGGAAGGAGGAAAGGAATAAATGATGAAAAAAGATAAGTAGTTCATTAACAAAAAAATTCTTTTTAGACTTCTGAACTGCAAATAAAAATATAAAGAGAAAAAGGCATAAACTTGTAAAGGAGCAAGAAACGCCACAGCCAAAACTTGCTATAATCAGCCTAGTTAAATACTATTTAAATATTGTTTTCGTTTTACAAACAAAAATATGTCTGCAACCATAAAATCTACACTTCAAACAGAGAGAGAGCCGAAACAAGAGGACACGTTCAATGGAGAAAACATAGAAAGAGAAGAAGAAAAATTGACTAGAACACAGTCATGGAAAACATAACAAAGTTATTCACTCAAATGATAAACTTACAGAAAATACTGATTAGCATCAGAGTATTAGCTCACCTAGCAACTGATCAACCATCTCAATAGAATAAAAAGCTAAAAGAAATTGGTCATCTCCACAGTAGACAAGGTCAAATTAAATTTTTCACGGGAGAAACACAAGATTCACAAAACTTTGCCACCTAAGTAAAAATTAAGATTCTGCCAAAGTTAAACATAGTGTAAAATCGCTTAGTTGTTACAGGATTCCTATTTATAGGGATCAAAGATCAACAATTTCTGGGTCAAATTTGTACAGAAGTTTCAAGATTTTGGGGACTTCTCATTTGGTGAAACTGGGTACTAGTTGCAGGAAAACTAGGAGACATTTTTACAGTGATAGGATGCAGACTCAATTTTTTGGGCACAATGGTAGGACAAGCATCTAGAATTTTGAGGAATACATTCAGGAATCCAAGATATAAGAAGGGCTTAATTCGAAGGATGCAATAGTAGTGAGACTAGCAGTGAGACAATAGAAAACGTTTTTTAATAAAGAATGAGAACAATTAAAGAAATAAAATAAACTGGATGGGTTAAAACCATCAAGGCAACCATGCCCTCAAGCCAACCAAATGAAAACAAAAGATTGGAAATTATAGAAAAGCTCTTGAATAACTTCTTGACTTGCAAGTACTGAGACTTTACATGACTCTTAGAAATTCCTAGAAACACTGAACCAAATTAAAAAAAAAAAAAAAAAAAACTTCCAAAGTTTTAATTATGTCCCTCTCCCTCCTACAAAGTAATTTAAATTGCATGAACGAACATTGCATTGATTAAAACTCACCGAGAAATATACTTCATTTTTACATGAGAACATACAAATGAGTCGTAATCTCTTGAAAGGTCCAACTCCATGCAAGCTTGTCAGGCTACCATGGACTTAGGACTGTCCACCATATATATTGTACTTAAACATTGTTTTGACATAGCACGGTCCACCATACATGTACTGAAATTTTATTCGTTAATTAAAAATTTAAAGGAATGCATGATTGAACCTGCTGCTAAGTCAAAAGGCCTTTGGTATCATACAAAGGAATCACAGGACCTTAAGGCATATGATACTAGAGAAAGACCAAGAATATGTTTTAAGTTTCTTCAAGACGACATATAACAAGTAATTCCCACCTCATTGGTGCATTCCGAACATATATATATAAAAAAAAAGGAACAAAGCAAAGCTGATGAAGACAAGTTTTAAGAAGATAATACAAACCTAGTTAAATATAATCCGTAAATTAAATTGCACAGTAGAGCACAAATGAAGAAGATATCAGACAAAGGCTTCTTTTCAACCTTGAGATCTGCTAAAAGTCCCAAAATACAGGTCTCCATTTCATGCATAAGTGGCTCTCTCAACTGTCGAGGAAGACATAAACTTTGCTGGAACTGATATGGGGAAACCTGAAATTTTATAAAAATTAACAAAACTAATAAATATATAAACCTAAATACGAAGAATGCTTTTAATAATAACAGTCTCTCACCTGAATCTTTGAATCCAAATCAATTTTTGCAAGAACTTCAATAGAACATTCAAAATTTTCAAGCTGCTTTTCATGATCATATTCATCAATCTATAGACACGATCCAAATTCAAATTATCAGAGAAAACAACATATAGAATAAGATTCAGGCATCAAGCCACAAGAAGAAATGTCAACCATCACAACATACCTTGATCCAATCATCTGCAAACTTGGTAGCTTCCACAAAAGACTGTAACAAGTGAATTCCTTTGTAACACTGAGTAAAGGGTTCACACCCAGCACAAAGTGCATAAACTGCTGCTGGTAACAATAATACCATGCGCTCATTTAGCAAGGAAGGTTCCTGCATTCCAAAAATAAAGAAACTTAAGAGTTAAAATAACATAGCCTATACCGCTGCAAATGAATAGCTTAAAAGGTGACAAACTAACCACATATAAGGATATCTGATTATATATTCATTCTCAACAGCCAAGAGAATATACAAACCACCACAAAGTTCTACACAAAACAAACTTCTCAATTCAAAATTTCTAATAATCACGGACTCCAAAAAAAGATTTACCAAACTGAATTGCAGCTCAAGCTTGAGTGCATAAAACTTGAGCACTGTTCAAATAACCAACTTGTAATTGAACTCTAAAAATAGACAATTTGCATAACCCTAAAAAGGATCCAATGGAAGCAGGAAAGTTGAACTGCAGCAATAAATACATTACAAGAAAAAGAGGCCTGCGGGAATCCCCAAAACATCCAACCTATTATGCCTACTAGAAAATGGCTTCAGGAGGGTGAAACAAAACATAAAATTACTCGCCTAAATAAATTAAAGAAAGTCAGACACAGTAATGGAAAATGACCAAGGGTATTATTGTTTCCATTCCAAGTGGCAAGATGCTTCAAAGGTGAGAGACTCAGCCACACAAAATCAAGAAATTTAACTTAAGAGTGACTTCAGATCAAACAATCATATTTCTACAAACTCCTAAAAATGGAGGTTCTCAGAAACGAGACTCAACAACATTTCTAGGAATCACTGCCACCACATTAAACAAGAATTGATCTCGGCTTCCAACAGCCAAAAAGAAAAATAGCTCTCCGTGTATCGAAAAAGAAATGATTCCAACTCTAATCTTAACCTAAAACAGTAATGTAACAATTGGTTCACAAAATGGATTAGGGGGCGAAATGAAATAGTCATTAGATTGAAATATAATAGAAAGGGAGAATGTAGTTTGATTCATTGGATGGATTATGGAATACAGGAGGAATATTATTAAGATGTTTGGCTGATTAAGATGTTAGTGAAGAAGGAATAGACAAAAAAGAATTGTTCTGCCCTTCAATTTAACAATAACATTTTACTTACAAAAATTAATTTATCATATTATCAGTAATGAAACATTATAAATTTATGTAAATTATGTAATTAAAAATGTGATATTTACCAGAATAGCATATTTTTAAAATAAATCTTGAGGGTTTTTTACCAGAGGTTGAGATTGATGTTTCCAGGTTTCTTTTTTTCTTTTCTGCTAATATTTACTCTTAAAAGCTTAAAATTTCTTATTCCAGGAGAAATTGCTTGAGAAATGATTGAAAATCTGGAAAGGGAACAGTAGAAAGAGAAAGAAAGAAAAAATGATATAATAGAAAATACATATGATATGTAAGGGTAAAATCGTCCTAAAAGTCTTTTTTATTTCTTGCAACGGGGAGAATCAACCAAACTTGCATATCTGTTCAACACAGAATAAGGAATAGAATAGCCATTCCTCCTAACCAAGCATGGCGTTAATAAGAAAAAACATATAAACAGTAGTCTGAAACTTCTACCTACTATGCTAACTCAAAAGGGCAACAACTAACATAAAAAATCATGCCAAATAAAGGACGGCAGTGGTATAGGAATCAAGAGCAAACATACATTCCAGCTAAGAGAGCCCAAAGTTGCTCTTAGAAGATACTTCCGTAGATGTAAAATGTCCCTAATGTCTCCCTGCAAAAATCAAATGGCCAAAACAATACAATAAAAATTTTAGACTTAATAACATTTCTGGCATTTGTTCAAATTTCCCTTCATTAATATCCCAACACCCATTCCCAACGTGTGCACACACAAAAAACTGACATGCCAGCTTGAATTTGAAATAAAATAGGTGATCAATTCTAGTTTATTCAACCAAATTGGCAAGATTCTTCTACTTGTGTGTTTCTGTAGAAATCAGAGTAATTTTCTCTACTTATTCATTTCAGATTATATTACATATATACACAAACTTTATCTCTATCTTAGGAAACTCTAAGTTTAGGAAAGAAACTAATCCTAGGAAATATAATCCCTTAGAATAAGGGATTATAAAAGATATTTACAAAATCAAAGGAAATAAATTTACAGAATCCCAAGTAAGGGATATATATTCCTACACTCCCCCTCAAGCTGGAGAATATACGGTGTATAATCCCAGCTTGGATACAAAATCATCAAAAACATGTTTAGATAAGGCCTTGGTGAATACGTCTGCTAGTTGACCTGTAGAAGGAATGTAAGAGAGAGCAACTATCCCTTTGTGAACTTTCTCGGAGATGAAATGTCAATCAATTTCAACATGTTTAGTGCGATCATGTTGAACTGGATTTTTGGCAATTTGAATTGCTGATTGATTATCACACATTACTTCAAAACATGCTTCGTAGTCCATAAACAAATCTTTGAGCAGCTTCACTATCCATATACCTTCACAAATTCCTAGAGCCAATGCTCGAAATTCTGCTTCAGCACTGCTACGCGAAACAACTGATTGTTTCTTACTTCTCCAAGTTACAAGATTCCCCCACACAAATGTGCAATAGCCACTAGTAGATCTCCTCTCTGTTAAGTCCCCTGCCCAGCTAGAGTCTGTAAAAACTTTCACAGATTTGTCGCTAGACTTTTTGAACAGTAAACCATGTCCAGGGGTTTTCTTCAAGTACCTTAATATTCTATGAGCTGCTGCCAAGTGTTCTTCAGATGGATTAGCCATGTGTTGGCTAATTATATTAACAGAAAAAGCTATATCCGGTCTAGTTAAAGACAAGTATATGAGCTTACCAACTAACCTCTGATATTGTTCTTTATCTACCGATGAAGTTGCTGCCTCCTTAGTGAATTTGAGGTTGGCTTCCATAGGTGTATTTGTTGGTTTACATCCTAAAAAACCAGCTTCATTTAGTAAATCGAGGACATATTTTCGTTGATTGATCACAAGTCCTTCTTTGGATCTTGCAACTTCCATGCTGAGGAAGTATCTCAACTTGCCGAGGTCTTTAGTTTCAAATTCCCTGTTAAGAAGTGTTTTTAAACTTTGGATTTCTTCATCATCATCGCCAGTGAGGATGATATCATCCACATATACAAGGAGAATAGCTTTCTTCTTCCCGGAAGTTTGTTTTATGAATAAAGTATGATCAGCAAGAGATTGCTGATATCCATTACGCAGGATAACTGTAGTAAATCTTTCAAACCAGGCTCGAGGAGACTGTTTTAGACCATAGAGAGACCGGTTGAGTTTGCAAACCTTTTTTCTGTCTGTAGTAGATTTGAGACCAAGTGGAACCTTCCTAAAGACCTCCTCATAAAGTTTGCCATTGAGAAAGGCATTTTTCACATCAAGTTGATGCAATTTCCACTCATTGTTGACAGCAAGGCTGAGTAGGACCCTAACAGTATTGAGCTTGGCCACAGGTGCAAATGTCTCTTTAAAATCAACCTCATATGTTTGAGTGTTAGCTACGAGTCTCACTTTATATCGTTGTACACTGCCATTAGAGTTATATTTAATAACAAAGATCCATTTACAACCAACAAGTTTTTTACCTTGTGGAAGATCTGTTAAGGTCTGTGTAGCATTCTGTTCAAGTGCACTCAGTTCATCTTCAACAACTTTCCTCCATTTTGGATCCCTTAAAGCTTCATCTATAGTGGAGGGAATATATGCTTCATCTAATCTGGCTGTAAATGCTTGGAAAGATGGCGACAAAGAACTATAACCAGCAAATTTCTGAATAGGATGTTGAGTGCACTGTCGTATTCCTTTCCTAATTGCAATAGGAAAATCATTAAGAGACTGAGAATTGGACTTAATAGATGTAGCACCTTCTTCTTCCATCACAACAGCTGGACTAAAATCCAACTTTCGGCAGGTGTTAGATTGCAGAATAGCCTCAGGTAAAGGTTTCTTTTTTCTTTGGTAAACCAGAAGTGGATTGGGAGGTATAGTTTATGGTAGTTTCAAAGTGGAAGGAATTGGTGGTGTAAGATTGGTAGTAGGAAGATGAACAGTAGGAATTGCTGGCAGAAATTCTGGAAAATCAGGAGAAATTGTTGGATTGGAAGAATAAGGTTGAGAATCAACCCATGGCTCCCCCTGAAAATTATCTTTAGTGAAATAAGATTCCTGTTCAAAAAATGTTAGATCCATAGTAACATAAATTCTCTTAGTAGGTGGATGATAACATTTATAACCCCTCTTGAGTGAAGAATACCCAACCATGACACATTTAAGTGATTTAGGGTCTAACTTGGACCTATTAGGGGCAGAATTGTGGACAAAAATAGTGCAACCAAACACTTTAAGAGGTAAAATAGAAGAAATTGGCTTAAAGTGGGGGTAGGATTCTACGAAAATGGATTGAGTATGAAAATTTAAAACCTTACTAGGCATTCTGTTTATCAAGTAAGTGGCAGTTAACAAAGCCTCTCCCCATAAATATGTAGGAACATTATTAGTGAATAAAAGGGAACGAGTAACATCAAGTAGATGGCGATTTTTTCTTTCGGCAATCCCATTTTGTTGTGGGGTGTTAACACAAGAACTGATGTGAACAATTCCTTTGGTTCTGAAAAAATCTCCCAAAGAATTAGCAAAGAATTCACTCCCATTATCAGAATGAAAAATTTTGATTTTAGAATTGAATTGAGTTTCAACCATGGTATAAAATTTGGTAAAAATGGAAGAGGTGTCGGATTTGTCTTTCATCAAATATGTCCAAGTCAGCCTACTATGATCATCTATGAAAGTAATAAACCACTTACAACCATTAGCATTCTTCACTCTCGATGGGCCCCAAATGTCACTATGTATCAAAGAAAAAGGGATAGAAGGTTTATATAGTGAGGGTTTGTATGACGCCTTGGTTTGTTTTGCAAGAGAACAAATATGGCATTTAAACAAATGTGGCTTTTATTAACGAAAAGAGAAGGATGTAATTTTGCTAAATAAGTAAAACTAGGATGACCTAGTCTAAAATGCCATAACATTATAGGATCAATAGTATTAGAGACAGTAAACGAAGTAGATGGCTGGTCTGGAGTTGTTGAAGGTTCATTAAGGATATAGAGGCCATTGTGCAAGCTAGCATTGCCAATCGTCTTCTTCATGTCCAGTGCCTGCAAAGTACAACCAGTGCCATCAAACGTGAAATTACAATTCAAATCTTTCGAAAGTTTACTGACAGATATAAGATTGCATGCAAGATTGGGACAAAAAGGACACCATCAAGAACCAAATTCAAATTTAGTAAGACAGAACCATGTCCTTGAATTGGTGAAAGAGACCCATCTACAGTCTTAATATTCCTACCAAATGTAATTGAAAAACTGTGAAACAAGTTCCTGTTTCCTGTCATATGATCTGAGGCCCCGGAGTCAAGAACCCAAGTAGGGTTTAACTGTCGAGAAAGAAGGGCTTTAGGAAAGGGTATACCTTCTGGTTCAGCTATGACAAGATTACCCTCTCGAGGTCCAGTGAACTTGCTAAATAACCTTTGCAGATCCGCAATTTGTTCCTTAGTAAAACTAGAAAATGTAGATGGTGAAGATGAAGTAGATTGAGTGTCTGGAGATGGCTTGGATTTCCAATCAACAGGTTTGCCATGAAGTTTCCAGCACTTTGCTTTAAAGTGGCCTGGTTTCTTGCAGTGATCACACCAAGGCCGTCCCTTTTTAATTGAACTAGAGGACACTTGAGTAATAAGGGCAGATTCTTCAACAGTAGAGACTTCAGGAAGCATAACTATTCTTCGACTGGCTTCCTTCTTGACTATGGAGAACACTTCCCGAATCGATGGAAGAGGAGAAGTCCGAAGGATTCTACCACGTACGTCATCAAACTCCTTATTAAGCCCTTGAAGAAACTGGAAAATCCTCCTCTGAGTCTTGATTTTCTCAAAAAGTGTTGCATCTGCTGGAGTCTCCCATTCATTCTGATCGTAGAGATCAAGTTGCTGCCATAGGGCATTTAGAGTGTTATAGTACAAGGTGACTGTCATCCCATCTTGATGAAGAGCTGCTGCCTGGCTTTCAATGCCATACAATTCTGAGATATTATCCTTGCTAGAATAAGTTTCCTGCACTGCACTCCAAATTGACTCGGCAGTTTGATAGAGAAGAAAGTTACGACTCACACTAGGAGACATCGAGTTGAGAAGCCAAGTCATTACTTGACTGTTTTCCCTCAGCCATTTGGTATAACCAGCAGTACCAACAGCAGGTTTGTCGATTTCCCCAGTGATATAACCCAATCTTTCTCAGCCCGCAAGGAAAATTTTTACGGATTGAGACCATTCGAGATAATTGGTATCATTTAGACGATGGCAGGTAATGACTATATTCATTGAATCAAAAAGATCAGCAGAACCAGAACTATATTCTGAAGAAGAGCTAATTTCGGTAGACGAAAGAGAAGAGGAAGTCTCTGCCATTGATGAGGGTTTAGGATGATCTAAACCTTCTCTGATACCATGTAGAAATCAGAGTAATTTTCTCTACTTATTCATTTCAGATTATATTACATAAATACACAAACTTTATCTCTATCTTAGGAAACTCTAAGTTTAGGAAAGAAACTAATCCTAGGAAATATAATCACTTAGAATAAGGGATTATAAAAGATATTTACAGAATCAAAGGAAATAAATTTACAGAATCCCTTAAAGTAAGGGATATATATTCCTACAGTTTCTTTTCAAAAAGTGGCTATTTAGATAAATTATTACACCTAGAATTTTAAGGAAAAACAGAAAACTACATGCTTACAATTGGAGTGAAAAAAGTAACCAGTAGGTACACGAATGAAAAAAAAAGTGTGATAAGTTAAAAATAACACATAAATATGCCTACCATCACATAGAGACAGTGAAAGCAATTGTGAGGTAACAATTCCAAATCCAACAGGAACCAGTTTGAGGGACTTACCTGAGATCCCTTCCGAGAAAAATAACATGCAATGAAGTACAGCGTACACCTAAAAAGATATCAATGCCAGACAATTAGATAAAATAATACCATCAAACGTAGACTTGAAATCGGGTTCCATCAAAAAGAGAAATGGAGGAAGAAAGGGCAAGATTTTAAAGTATCAACCAGGATTATTAATCAGTTCCTTTATCATCACTTCAGCAGTTAGCTTTCTGACTTGCACATAAAGATTCAAATTTAGTAACTACATCCTATTTTACTTGGTATTTTAATTGACAAATGATGACCTTAATATCCATTGCATGAAGTAGAAAAAAGTTGCAATTGAAACCATATATAGACAAATAAATCTCATCAAGCTTCTCATTGGCATTCAATATTTTCAAAAATAACTCAGCAAGTTTAGACCCATAACTTATTCGATATGGCATTGAAGGGTTTTTGGATCGGGCATAAAGAAAATGTCGGCGTGTCAAATATGAGTTTAGGATTTAGGAAGGGTTGATGAATGGGACATGGAAGTCAAGTTGGTGATAAGTTCAGAAGGTTTGATGCATAGGACAATGAAAAGATATTGGTAGAAGCCGCCATGGTTTAATTTTGTTATGGTAAAGGTCTACCTTCGTATCAGCCATAGAGTCACTAACCTGTTTAGCAGCAATTGTTTTACCCCTTCCTTCACGTAGTTGTGTTTGGTTTTAGCCATAGAGTCACTCTACCAAACATTGTTATGCCATTGTCGAGGATCATTGGCTCTAAATACTAAATGTTATAATCATACCAAATTGTAATGATAATATGTTTTGGATTGATAGTGGAACTCGCCGACGGGAATTTCGGGCCTTAGACTCATTAGAGAGAAACTTAAATCTAGTAAAAATTGATAAAGAAATTCTGACAACTTTATTTCTTCCCAATTGGCCTTTTAAATAGAGGTTACATGGTTCAAATAAAAGACATACTAAAGCAAGTCTCCAACTAAGGAAAGACTTCTACACAAGATATTCATAAATAAGATCTCTTAATACTTTTCCTAATAAAATACTAATAAGCTGATCGCCTAATAAAATACTAATAAATTGATCTTCTAATTGACACAAATAGTGTTCCTCTCCTTCCTTGACTCCACACGTAATATTTAGCAAAGAAAGCTTTTTTAGAACACAAAAGCTAGAACTTATTACCTTTCCATTTAAGCCTCTTAATGAAAAATATTTTCATCGGGTTAAAAGTAGATAGAACTTACAATGAAGGCATCCCTTTAAATAATCGAAGATCCCATGCATCATGAGGCACAACACATGTGTTTGACAAATCCTAAAGGCAAAATCATGTGTAAACCAAATAAAAACATTGAAATAAGGAGGGAATGCTAGACTAATTTAGGGCATTAAAATTAAATAAAAATACAATGCCCTCTTACTAACTAATAGGCCATTAGTCTATAGAATAACACTCACATTCGAAATAATGCTTCCAAGGAGCGCCAGTGCAGCATCCACCTGCATAAATACACAAATTAATATCCAAGCAGAAGCTTAAAAGGCAAGTGAATCACAAATAAAAAATGTTTGATAAAGATATCAACTTTATTTTGGGACATTACCCTTATAGAAATTTGAGAGTAAAAATAAATAAGTATTTCCAAACACAAATTCTCTGCCTTCCAGCATACAATATAATTTTTTTGAACAGTAACTACACCTAGGGGAGGTGAAGGGGGAATGATCCTACGGGGTATTGAACCCAGGACCTAGGAAGTGGAGAGGGATGTCAACTGGGAGGTTTTAACCATCTGCTCCAACATTAGTTGACGCATACAATATAATTTTGAAATTAAAGGACTACACGGATTTGATGTCCTTTTTAGCTAAAAAAAACATTGGACATGAAGGATATATAAATTCAACATAATTCTACTTCAAAACACCTAGGAAATCAAACAAGACCAAAACTTAGTGGAAACCCCAAAAAAGTAAAAGTAGCTACTTTAGTGCAAAACAAGTTCTCCAACTAGTTCTAAAGGCTGACTAAACCAATCACTAAATAAATGGTGACAGTTTCAAACTAGAAGGATGACTAGCATTACGGTATTATGAAGACACATCATGTAGCTGATAATTACATTGTAGAATTTAGAACTTTTATATTAGCTCATATACAGGTAAATCAAATGAATTGGGTATTCCTATGTTATTTTTCATAGAGTACTTTACCAACCCGCCTGTAAAGCAACAACAGATCCAAGGAGGATTGCAGAAAGATGTAGACTAGAGAAAAGCTTTTATAAAACAAGAGGGTTTGTCAAAACATAAAGCAGATCCTTGATAGATTTATGTTAGGTATAGAATCTTCAGAAAATAAGTTTATTAAGTAGGAAGAACTAACATTTCTCAACTGAACCAAGAAAGGTAATGAAGTATAAAATAGGAAGTATTGGTTTTTTACACAACAAAAGAAAATGTTTCACCCTTTTTCCTGTATAAGTGACATAACTAAGTCACAGAACAGGCTACTGTTGATTTCTACTAATCCATCTAGACATGCGTCCATACTCTTGATTCATAAAGAAATGTATAGCCACTAACTTTTAGGAAGAAAAAATAGTACAAGGCACCAGACATTTTGAATTGTGATTGCAGCCAGTCACTTCTCATATATCACAGTTACAGATTTAATGGACAAAATAACAACTATAACAGTCATCGCTGTAGTGACTTTTTTTAAAAGTTTAATGTCAAATTAGTAAAAAATAATTATAATCATAAAACCCTTATTTCTCACATTTAAAGTAGAAAATAACATTTTAATTAAATTGTTTATATAATTAAGTACATTATTATTCACATTAATTTCTATGAAAAGAACAATATTTAAATATGCTTTATTATTCACATTAATTTCTATTAAAAGAACAATAGCTAAATATGATTAAGATCTTTAAATAGAGGTTACATAGTTTACTTGAAATAAAATATTTAAACTAAAAGATAAACATAATAGAAAGGACTCCAAATGATATAAAATACTCATAAATAAAATCTCCTAATAAAATAATAAACTAATTATTATTATTATTACTACTACTATTACTATTATGTGACGTGTAACAATAATGCATCAAGAAGCTCCTAATACTCATAAATAATAAACTAATCATTATTTTTGAGAAGCTCTTTTTCCAAACAAATTTTCAGTGTGTATTGAGAACAAAAGATTAAAACTACTCATCAAAAAAGTGCAAGAGGGAAAGGCGTACGAGAACTTACCACTGGAATTACGTTGCTAAATGTTGGCAATCCATGCATAAGATGGCTCCATATTAGTTGCCAACCACAATCAAACTGCAGTGTTTGTCAAATACCATGCCAAACCAGCCAAAAGTGAGAACTCACCCAACAATAACCATCAAGCATAAGGTAGTGTTTGAAGATCGATAAATATTTTAGCCATGTATTACGGCTGCAGTTATTGTTGGTTCTTTATCTAGTATTTGTTTCTTTATTTAGTGCACTGTATGTGTAATCAGATAAGATGTCTATTTTATTTGGTTCCTATTGTAATGGGTAATATCAATCCCCATATTTAAGAGATTGCTTCTAAATGTAAACAAACAAATAGAACACTCCTAGGAGACCTAATACTAAAAAAGAACAAGAAATTCCAATGAACGGTGAACAAATAAAGGGCAGCAAACAAAACAAAAACAAGGTAAACAACTGTCAAACATCCGAACAAAACAAAAACAAGGTAAACAATTGTCAAACATCCAAACAAAACCAAAGCCAATTGGCATTAGGTTAAAAAACCAGACCTAGACATAAAGTAACATCACATTCTAAATTTCAAAAATGTGAGATAACACCAATTAACACAAACAAGCCATGGAGCCAGGAGTAGACACCGAAATCCAATTCGGTACAAATAAATAAGCCAACCTGAAATGATGAATACCCCTTTGTCTAGTAAATTAATAGCCGAAACTTGTAGATGTCAAATTACAGAAATCTATCCCAAAGCAAGAGTACTAAGAAAAATATACCTCCTTTGAGGTATGAGATGGCCTGAATGAAATCTCCGCTTGAGCATTCGAAGGCAACACCATGGATGAGAGTTCCTGCAGACTCCTTTAAATGCAAGTAACAAAATTAATCTCAAAGGTAGAATCTGAACTCCAAGCTAAATACAATTGATGTTGATAAATCAATCATTGAATTTAACAATTTTGAAGAAAATAATATAAAGGATCAAAAAAATAAGCTTCAAGAGTTCCAAATTTTAAAGCCAAAAGGGTGTACCGCAAAGTCCAAAGTAAACCATCATAAGCATGCCCGACAATTGCATCATTCAAGATTCTGTAACATAAACATGTTAATCCAACAAGATGAATAAACACTCATAAGTCCAAGGTTATGTTTCACAAATTAAGAGAATACAAGAAAAAACAGCAAATTATTTCCTGAATCTGTAGCAACCAGAAATTTCATAACTAAGCGTGCATAAACCTCAACGTGGAAAGCCTTAGGGTATCCCAATGTGACCCCCCACCCCACGCACACACACACAATTTTTACATAAGAATTTTGAGCTGTACAATAGGTGGTAGCCTCTCCCAACCCATAAATTCCACCCTCTCCATACTAGAATTTGAACCTAAGACCTTCAAGATCCAATAGATGGGGTGTAACCTTCAGGGCAACATGGAATGTCTTTTACAATGGTCAAAAAACTCGAGGCAAATCCAATAACTACTATAATGTTGTGCACTCAAGTTTCAGAAATTATCAAACCATCCTTATGCACGAGAATACATAAATGCAAGCATTAACTTGGTTATGCACGCATGCCTGTATTGCACTTGTACCAAAAATAATGCAAGTAAAATTTCCCAAAGCTTCTACCGAAAAAAAGTTCCCCACAGCTTTCAAGGGGTCATCAGTCATCACTAGTAACAATGATAAAGAAACCATATGAAGGAACAATGTTTTCATTATCAATATGCTCCCAAAAAGAAAGGAGAATCAAAGAAAGCTAGACCCAATCAAATCAGACAAGGATTACAAAATGTCTGATTATACCTTTCAAAGCTTGCACAAATGCCTTCCAACCAGTCGTTAAAAAGGTCCTTATTGATGCGAGTATAGTAATTACGAATGAGATAACAAAATGTCGCGTTCCTGCAGTAACACCCATGCAGCTCGACTTAACAAAATGATTACGCAGAAAACAGAATAAGAGGAACATGTGGCATCATTGAGAAGATAAGCGCAAGTTAGCAATTCATAGAGATTGAGCAAAAACACTGGCCATATCAAGAACAATTTTACAACAATATCAGATAGTTTTCTAAGTACAATGATAAATTAGTATCAAGATGTCACTTGGGGTATATGCAACAAGAACATTCTGAAGTCTAAAACGTAAAAGAATCAAAGAATTAGAAATAGATTGCCAGATTTGCAACAGCATAACCTTTTTGAATGCAAGATTATAACCCAAAATAAGGTATGAAAAGGGACTAAAAAGTAGAATTGTAAATGAAGAGTGTTTGATAAATAGTTCATGAATAGTCAGTTTCTATTCATTTATGTTCGTTTATCAAGCTAAATAAACAAACATGAACAAGATATTGAGACTCGTTCATTAAACAAACCAAACACAAAGCATGTTCAATTCATTTATGTTCACAACAAGCTCGTTTATGAATCGTTCAAAGCTCATTCAATAAATCATTTAAAGCTCGTTCAAAACTCATTTATTGTTCATTTATTGTATTATTATTGTTTGTGTTTTTATTGTGTTTATAGTACTAGTATTTATGTTCGATTATCTTATATCTAAAAATAAGGAAAACACTCATTTTGTGTTTGTTTGTTTGTTTAAATTTGTTTATTTATTGTTCATGAACAAATTTTTAATAGTTCGTGAACATGTTCATTAATGTTCACAAACAAAATCATTTAATTCAAACAAATGAAAATGAACAAGCATAATTTAAATGAATAAACATGAACAAGTTTAAAAATAGAAAAAAGAACATGAACAAAGGTTTGTTCATCCAAGCTCTGTTCTTTTATAGCCCTGCTAAAAAGAAATGACATAGAATGGAACAAGAATAGTCGAACAAGGTCCGAAAGGCTTCACTGGGACAATATGTTATACATTGAAAATTATTTTAAAATGGGAGATCTAACATAGAAATTAAAAAAGGAAAAGTAATCAAATAGCAAATCAGTCCAGAATATATAGTATGAAAGTACTTTTTTCCAGATTAAACATACCATAGCCATTTTCCTTTCACAAGTGCCTCCTTTAGACGGGCAGCTGTACTCTCTCTTTTAACTCTTTTTTCATTTGATGTTGATCCACCTGTATTTGTGCATGCCTGCCATATAACATTAAGAATGACTAAGCCATTAAAATTTAAAGAATTCAAGCACTAAAACTGGCAATTTCAACGACTAATTAGTTGAATTTATATCAACAACACCCAAACTGAAAAATCTAATGCAGGATTCTACACAAATATGCAGCAAATTTAAATTATTATGCAAGTTTAAAGTAAAAAAAATACCAAAACATAAATACTTGAGAGTGTAGCACAGCATCAGTTCAAGTAAAAAAATAGCTATTAGATACTAGGAATGAGAACAGAATACCTTATACAATACAAGTGCGGCAAGCTCCACAAAATGTTGTTGAGAACTACTCAAGATTCCAAACTTATCATCCTTGGTTCCATCTCTCCTAAATTTATGATCATCCATCAAATAACAAGTAACAGGCAGTAAATTAAAAGGGAGGTGGGGGCAGAATAAGAATAGGATAAAGATTAAAACACTCACCAAGAAGTACCAGGAGTTGACAAATTGCTTTGATCTAGTTCCTTACATATGACATCCAAGAGTTGTTCAACCAATAAACTCCCATCAATTACACCTCTAACTAAATTTAGCTGTAACCTAGCATAAAGAACTAGTGCATCCTACAGAATAAAAAATACATAAGATACAACCCATAAATTCAAGTTTAGTTTAGAAATTGGAATAAGAGTTAACCTTAAGACCCTTATCACGTGTTGTCAGCCAACAACGAGAAACAATTGGTTGTATGGCATTATGGATCTTTAAGGACTGACAACTCAAATTTGGACCATCCTTTAACAAGTACGTATTAATACACTCAATTAGCTTGTAAGACACTTTTTCCTCATCCCTGAACATGTGCAGCAAAGGAAAGCAGTAACTATCACATCACTTTCAGCAATCGCTATAGAGAATGATTAAAATCAGAAGATGAAGGCAAAATAAAAATGAAAGCATGCAGATTCCAACAACTATATACCTTATATTAGAAAATATCTTAACAAACCCCTTCACGATGTCTTCCCTAAGGTTATCCGTGAAATCTCCAGGAGGATTTTCCAGAAGAGAATGAAGGGTTAGGAGGATGCTATTTTTCTCTGTCAATGTTGTCACCACCTTTTCCATGTAGAAAACCAGAAGACCTGTCCAAAAATGCTTAAAATAAAATCAAGAAGACTAAACAGTTCCAAACAAGGATTGTCAACATAAAAACGGAAAAGATATGTGCTTCCAATAAAAACAATATTAAACTCACCAGAGTAAATTTTCTTCCTCATATGAAATCGGTAGTCTTTGACCAGCAAAAGATGTCGTAACATACTCCCATATTCAGAGTGAAAGCTTGGAACACTGTTTATAACATCCAGTATGTGACTAAAAAGTGCTTTAACCACAGACAACAACGGAAACACATTTCCTGAAAGTGAAATGGTGTGATATATCAACATATGCTCCAAGCATAGGTGAAAGCACAAATTGCAGGGACTAACTTTCAAAAGTAATATGTAGCACGGGCTTCAACAGATTAAGTCTTACGTTAGGACTAGCTTTCGGACTTTGTTTGCAGTGGCTACCAGCTATTTGCAAGGTAGTTTTACAATTTTCAATTGGTTGGCAACTTGGCATTAACAAGAAGGATTTTACTGGCCAAGAAATTCCCTAGATTCTATTAACCTGACTGAAAACCACAACCCTTGAGTTAAGGAAAAGGAATCTAAGACTACCCAGTTGTTGATAACACAAAGATGCAACTAAATATTTTTATCCTGTATAAATCATACGGAACCAAGTCAATCAGACACTAACCTGGAAGCTTAGTATCTTCTGCTCGCTGAATGGCAATTCGAAGAGTTTTTGCAAAAATTAACTTAGGTGCTCTCCGCTTGCTTGCTGATATCTCCGATGATACACACTGTGTAAGCAACTTGACAAGAAATGGCCATGTTTCAGCTGCAAATAACAATGTAACCAATGTCAATAACATTTGATCGATGTTTTCATAAAACACCTAAAGAAAACATGCCAAAAAATACAAGCAGGCATGTATCTTACACCGTGGAATCTCATTTGGTTTAATCTTTGCAGTATTCTGTCCAATAACTTTACAAAATCCGATTGATCTTTCTCCCTCTAGCCACATACTCAACAACTTCACTCCTTCCTGAAAATGCCAACAAAATTTAAAAAGAAAAAAACGAAAAGAAATTCAGTTAGTTATAGAGTAAGCACATAAACTGCAATATACGCACATTGTTCAAAACGATCCAAATGTTTCTATTTTCTTTTAAGTATCAAAACAAAAACAGAAGTATGCGGAATTCCATTGACGGTCCCTTACGAAATATGAGAGTGAAATCGTTTTTAGTTCCCAAAAAAATGTAAGAAAGTATTTTAAAAATTCCTAAAGTTAATATCAATGTCTTTCTCTGAGCCGTTAAACCAAGAAAAACCTTAAAATCGTAATTTCTTTTCAGAGGCAGGAAAATAGGAACTTCCGAAATCAGCAGTAATTTCATCGGTCATCAAAACCAGAGCAAATGCGAAAAAATAAGAGAGGAAATGAAAATAAATTTCCAGTCCGATTATACTGAGGAGAAGAAAGCATAGAGTAAAAGGGTTTTACTTCGCGGGCTTTGGCTTTATCGGAGGAGAGCTTGGATACGATCTCCTGAACATCACCGGAAGTAGCCACGGCCGCCATTGGGAAGGGATTTCACGGCAAAAAAAAATAGATTACATAAACAGGAGAGTGGAGGGAATCAGCCAGTAGTGCTTTGGTAATGGGAAGAGTTGAAAAGTGTTGTTTTATTTGCATTACGGGGAAACCAGGGTTTTACTACCAATCGGTGGTGCGAGCCATAGCAATTGAGTGGTAATACCTTTGTCAAATTGTACATTTCACCCTTGTACTATATAAAACTTGTGGAAATAATCCATAACAACATTAAAACTTTCACTCTGATGTTTAACCGACAAGTGAAACAAATAAATTCCATAACAGCATTAAAATGTTTATAAATCTATGCTTAAAATAGATGTCCATTTAATAGCATTAATATCTTTGAAATTCGTATAATGATGATTGGGGTCTTAAGCCAAATTCATTACCATAAAAAATTTTAATCTGATTTAATATAAATAAGTTATTTTCTAGAATATTTGAATCCAACCATTTAAAATTATAGATAAATAATTAAAACGTTACAAGGGAACTCTAATTTAATTTAAAATATTAAAAGCATTCGACTCGATCAATACAAATCCAAAATAAGAGTTACAACATTAAAATGGGGTCCAACGAATACATAGCACAATAAGACCTAAGTGTTGTAATCTGAACAAGCGATGCGCTGAAACCTACACCGATGGTGCTCCTCCAATAGGGATGGTAAAATTACCCGATTCCAACCTGGCCTGACCTGATCAGGTTTTTCTTTATAAATTTCGGGGATTGGACGAGGCGAGTATTGGAAAACATTGAGTCGGGCGGGGCGTGTTCGGGTTGAGATAGAAATTCTTTGTGTTGTCCCAATATATTTTTAATTTTATTTATTTATTATATTTTCGAAAATACCATTGTATATAAACACTATTTGGGGTTCTAAGCTATTTTTTAGTTTGTTTTTATCGTAAATTTTTGTTAGATATTGTTCGAGTTTTAACATATCTTATTCTAATGGTCAATAGTTCGAGTTTATTCTTTTAAATATGTATTTTTCAAGTGGGTAATTTAATTGGTTTTATTTTAATTTTTTATATAGTTTTAAAGTCCGCTGAAACATATATTTTGTGACTGTGATGGTTGTTCGGTCGGATCTAACATTTATCGTCGATAAAAATTAATATTTCTTAAAAAAATTTGGGTCAGGTCGTGTTTATGAGTTGATATATCGGGCAGGGCAGGTAAATTAATAATTATACCCAGGGCGGGGCGGAGTCAAATTTAGAAGTTTATAGGTCGGGCGGGTTCAGGGCGGCCAAAAACCCGCCTAGTTGCCATTCTTATCCTCAAATGCACATGCCAACCTAAAAACCTACGAACAAAAACAACAATTTCGAACGCTGAGCGAACAAAGCTCAGTGGATACACTTCCACTCTACTATGTTTCATGCAAATCATAATTATAAGTATGTATCTAGAAATGATGATATGGTATTAAGGTCAATACAAGGCGTTGCTACTAGTCACCTAAACACACGTTATCTCATCTAGCAAGACATTCAATACATATCATATGCATTACAGGCAATCAACCATACAAACTTAGAGTGAAGCCCGAGAACACACAACATTAAGAACTTCCACTCGGAGTGTGACCCGTGGACACATAGCATCAGGATCCTCCGTTCAAACACTTACCATTGTGTTGCAACATATTACTTGGGTATCCGGATTCTCCCACACGGCACGCAATATCAACAAACCAATCAATAATCCTATGGTTGCTAGTATTGTATAAGCACTCATAACAATTACCAAGTTCTTAAGTGTTATGCTTGAGTATGTGGGTAAATTATCGATTTCTCAATTTTATAATTAATTTTACCAGATTAAAAATTTATTGGACCATAGTCTTCGAATTATCAATCTCTCAAACTTAAAATTACCATTTTTCGGGCAGATTGTTCAGTGGGTGCCGATACCCAGCCTCATGTATCAATATGGTACACTGGGTATCGATACTTGCCCTTAGTGTATCGATACGAGTGCACTAAGGAAGGACCAACTTTGGGTACTGATATGCTCTCGCTCATACTGATACCAAGTTTGCTCACTGAAATTTTCAATGAGACGGTGAGTACCGATACGCGACGACTTGTACCGGTACTTTTTGAACCATATACTAGTACTGATTAAAAGCTCATACTGGTACGCCCCCTCACAACTCATATGAGTTCTTCAGTTATAATACTGGGTACCGATACGGGTTCACCCCAAACCCCCAAATGCCTAAGGCATGACTCATGAATCATCCTACATTAAAGCGATTTACTACCATTTTTATATAATTTTAACACCAAACCCGAATTTTACCATTTTAAGCAACCAAAACACCAATACATCAAATCATTATACAAGGCATCATTTTTATGATATCCAGGAAACAAATGAGTTAGAGGTATACTAACCTTACTTCTACAGCTGAAAATGAAGCTCCTAGCCCAAGACTTCAAACTTTCTTCTTCCCTTGCTCCTTTGAAGAATTTTTAACTTCATTCACTACAAGAAAATGATGTAAACCGAGTTACAACATTGCTAAAAGATTTAAAGACACTCAAGAAAGAACTTTTCATCAAGAAAATGAGTTTAATCTCCCATTCCCGTTCTTCTTTTTTGACTCCCACCAAAAACTCATTTTCTCCAAATACCACCATTTCCTACTATTTTTACCTTGATTGATAGACCACTTGATGGAGACTCTAACTTCTTTAACTTGAATTTCTAAATTTTCACTCAAAATGATAAAGATTGAACCTTTACCTAATTATTCTATGGAGAAAATAAAGATGAAAGAGATGTGAGGAGAGCAAGGGAAAAGGTAATATCACCTATCTCGCTTTCTGTAAAACCATAAAGAGAACTATTCTTCTCCCCTCAAAAAATAAGAAGATTTATCTCTTTGCCCCTCCATCATCTACCCATTCATAAACCAACCTAAATCCTCTAGCTCAACTATACTTCAGAAGCCTACTAAGTGTCACGCCCCTCTAGTGCGCACCACAGCCAACCGAGGGGCACCCTCACCAAGGTGCACCGAGAGCAACCGAAGTGCCCCACCCAGGTGCGCTACGCGCGCCCGAGGAGCCCCACCCAGGTGCACTCGGGACAACCGAGGTAAAATGAAATGCCTTGGGCATTTTAAGGCCAATGATGATCCAAGGAAGGATCTAGAACGGCCTAGAGAGCCCCACACTTATCCACACGAGTCTAAGGGGTTCCAGAATGTTCCACACTCATCTAGACTCATCTGGAGGAACCTAGAAGACCCGGGAAGGCTCGGGACAACTTCGGACATCTCCGAAACAATCTAGAATACTTTAGAGTATTAGAGATATGTGTAGATAAGTATAGACTTATCTAGAAAAGTGTAGGTGTTGTAGATATTTTGGGAGGTAAAATGCCAACCGTTAGATCAAATCAATCTCCACCGTCCATTGAGGAGGTTGGAGACTATAAATAGGCTAGTTAGGGTCATTTGTAAGCCAACACACAAAACCTCATAAGTGTAGCTCTCTTGTAAGCTCTCAAGCTTTCTCAATAAAGCTTTCCTTTCTAAGTTCCTTGCCTTCTCTACTTTGTGTGCATTTTCCATAGCGTTTGCATGGGAAAGGCTTACTAGCATTGCGTCGGGAGTGTTAGTGCCGCACGAATTGAGTTTGAGAGAAATAAGTTCGTGAAATAAGGCTCCTTTGAGCCCCCAATGTGTAACTCCCTCGTCTCGGTCTGAACGACTGACCGGTCCGAGTAGGCTATACGAGGAAAACCGAAGTGAAACCCGGTAAGGCTTCCATTCGGTTAGCAACCCTAGAAAATTTCTTTTATTATTATCTTGTCTATATGGATTAATTTAATCCTATGTGAAAGGACAACAACGGAAGCGATAAACGAGACGATCAACCCAAACAACATACCAAAAACAGTCCATTTTAACTTAGACTACATGCCGTTTCGAAACACCCAAGGAGTGTATCGAAACGCCTTGACTTGGTCAACAGGCCCAAGTCAACACGAGGAGACCGTATCAAAACGTTGGTCAACCGTTCTGAAACTCCCTCAGTGGTCAACTTCTCGTGGTCAACGATACGAAGACCGTTCCGAAACGCCTAGGCCCGTTTCGATACTTCAATTTATCGTCAAAATCTCAGATTTCCAGTAGCAAAATCGTATCGAAACGTCCCCTTTGCGAATCAAAACGCCTAGCCTGAAACAAGAGGCTGTATCGAAACAGGACCAACCGTTTCGATACACCTGCTACGAAAGGACAGGTTTTAGCTAGTTTTTGGTACAAGGCAGCCCCAAATTCCAACTAAAACCTCCCACAACCAAACACACAACAACCCTAGATGATAGGCACCCTAAAACAACACATTTAACACTCATCCTACATATAAAAGCCATTCAAGAGTAGCATCAATTTAAACAAGGATTCTTGCATAGCATTTAAGATAACATGCCTTAGACAAACACACATAGCATTCATGGGAAGGGTACAAGTCCTCAAACACAAGGCAAATATGCATCAAGTAACATGGTCTACAATCCACGACATAAAGGCATACACATGGCCAACATAAAATCAATAATTTAACATACTCAACCAAACACAAAACCAAACTAAGGAGTTTGACCCCAACTCCAACAAGTCTACACCCCCATCGTCTAGGCATTATTACAAATACGTAAATCATACTTGAGCTACTTGAGAACACCAAAAGCTCCTCCCTTGCCCACTTGCCTCCTGAACTCTAACGATCTGCATGTTGAAAATAAAGGAGAGCGTAAGCTAACTAGCTTAGTGAGAGAAGCTCTAAAACTCAACAAGCATGCAGTTTTCAAAACACTTTTCATAATTGACAATTAAATCAATGGATGCACGAATGATATCATAACAAGACTACACATGGTTTGCATGTGCACAACCAACATACACACGGTGTGACCACACATCACCGTTCAACTAGTAGTTTTCCGATGGGACCACTCATCACGATACTCTACTACTAGTCACTACCGGTGGGACAACTCATCACCGTAGTTATGACAAACATCACGTGAGGCTCGACTTCAACATGACTACACAACAACAACGGTGTAAAACAACTCAAGATGCATATGATACCACAACATATATCCACTCATCAACACATAACAAAAAGGTAGGAGTAGTAACTTACACTTGGGTTTAGGTGAACCCTCTAGGTCCCACCCAAACCCCCAAGAGTTCCATTTAGAAAACAAATCAAAGTTTGACATTTCTACTCATCGTTGCTACCCAAATGAAAGCCAAAAACCAAGATCAAGACTCCAAATTCTCCGAATTCGTCCCCGAGGCTTCACCAAAAAAATTCCTTGCTTCTAATCATCTCAACACAATCAAAATAACTACAAATCAGTCCACAATTCAATGTAGCAAACCCAGAACACTAATCAAGCACAAAACACATGTTTTCAAGCTAAAGATAACCCCAAATCCTTCATTCCCGAGAAGCCCTAAAGCACAATCCAAAACCAATGATTCCAACACTTAAATTACCCTCAAAAGCTTCCAAAACAACCCTGATACATATCCTAACCATCAGCCAACAAATTCCCACATAAAACACCTCCAAAACTTCACATTTCAACTCTCTAAATCCTCCCTAAAACCCAATTTCGGGAAACACCATAAAACCTTGCCATAATCGAATATGTTGGACCTTATAGATAGTAAACAACTTATATAACATTAATAAATCAAAAGCTTAAGTTAAAGATAATAAAGTTCTCATTTTTAAACCAAACTTTCAAAATTCCAAAATACAAAACACATGAGCTTTATGAAAAATAATGGTACAAGCTTGTAGAGGAAATAGAGGACAAGTCAAATATGGGCTTACCTTTGAAAAATCACCAACAATGAGCAAGAGAGATGATGGAATAGTGATTTGAGAGGGTTTTGACGTGAAAATGAAATGAAGAAGAAGATGATGACCCCCTTTTTTGACTCAAAAGCTCATCTTTTCCTAACTTTGAAATATTTACAAAAAATGCCATTAATGAGATGGCTAAACTCCCCTTCCCCTAAATTCTATGGGATTGGGTTTAGAAGATAAACCCAACATAGATTTTAATTATTTTGAAAACACGAAGCCCATAATTTTATTTTATTATTTTAATATTATTTTCACCCGACCCCCAAACCCAGGTGTTACAACTCTCCCCCACTTAAGGAATTTCGTCCCCGAAATTTCCTAACGGAAACAAGTACGGAAATTGCTCAAGCATATCAGCTTTCCTCTCCCACGTGGCCTCCTCCACACCTCTATGTCTCCATAACACCTTGACCAACTCTATGGTCTTGCCACGTAACACCTTGCTATCAGAAGCAAGTATCTCAACTGGTTCTTCATTGCAAGACAAGTCCAGATTCAAATCAATCTCTTCTACGAGCATTACATGGGACGAATCCGATCTATACTTTCGGAGCATCGACACGTGAAACACATCATGAATCTTCTCTAGTTCGGTCAGGAGTCTCAATCTATATGCAACGGGACCAATCCTCTCAACTACCTCATAAGGTCCAATGAATCTTGGGCTTAACTTACCCTTCCTACCAAACCTCATCACCTTCTTCCAAGGTGAGACTTTCAAAAACACTTTATCTCCCATAGAATACTCTACCTCTTTCCTCTTTAAGTCGGCATAGGACTTCTTTCGATCTGAAGCTGCCTTCAAACGATCACATATCAACTTTACCTTTTCGGTGGTGCCCTTAAGCAAATGGGGCATCGGTACAAGTTTCTATCTGGCTTCGGCCCAACAAATCGGAGTTCTACACTTCCTACCATACAAGGCCTCATACGGAGCCATCTGAATACTCGACTGAAAACTGTTGTTATACGCAAACTCTACTAACGGTAGATGTTTCTCCCACGACCCTTAAAAATCAATGATACAACATCTCAACATATCTTCCAACACCTGAATCACTCTCTCAGACTGACCATCTGACTGCGGATGATACGAAGTGCTGAAGTTCAACCAAGTACCCAAGGCTCGATGCAAACACTCTCAAAATCTAGCTGTAATTCTCGGATCTCGGTCTGGCACAATCGATTTCGGTACCCCATGTAGTCTCACTATCTCACAGATATACAGATCGACCAACTTATTTAAAGTATAGGTGGTATGAACTGGTATGAAGTGGGCACACTTAGTAAACCTATCCACTATCACCCACACTGAATTCTTCCATGAAGGAGTCAACGGTAGCCCTAACACAAAGTCCATGGTAATACGTTCCCACTTCCATTCCGGAATCTTCAACGGCTATAACAATCCTGAGGGAAACTGATGCTCGGCCTTGACCTGCTGACAAACCATACACCTACTTACAAACTCGGCCACGTCCTTCTTCAATCCAACCCAATAGTACTCTTCTTTTAACCCTCGATACATCTTCGTGCTACCCGGATGCATAGCAAAAGGACTATTATGAGCTTCATTCAAGATCGTATGCCTCAACTCGACATCCTCTAGAACCACTATCCTATCCTTGTAACATAGGATCTCATTCTCACCAAAACAATACTCGGTAGGCCTATCTTCGGCTATATCTTGTACGTGAGGTGCCAAAGACTCATCTCTCAACTGCTTCTCTCGAATTAACTGAACTAATGAAGGCTTAACCTAAAGCTCAGCTATCAACCCACCATCATGGGACATGCCCAATCTCGCAAACATAGCTCGTAACTCAACAACCATTTTTCTACTCAAGGCATCGGCCACTACGTTTGCCTTACCCGGATGGTACTCTATCGTGAGGTCATAATCCTTAAAAAGCTCTAACCACCTACGTTGTCTGAGGTTCAACTCCCTCTGAGACATCAAATACTTCAAACTCTTGTGGTCGGTATACATGGTGCACTTCTCACCATAAAGATGGTGTCTCCAAATCTTCGACGCGAACACCACTGCGGCTAGCTCTATGTCATGGGTGGGATAATTCTTCTCATGAACTTTCAACTGTCGCGAAGTATATGCTACCACCTTACCTTCTTGCATAAGCACACAACCTAACCCTACGTAGGATGCATCACTATAAATCACAAATTCTCTCCCCGGTTCAGGCTGAATCAAGATAGGAGCTTCAGTCAAAGCTTTCTTCAATTTCTCAAACGCTTCTTGCCTTGCATCTGACCACTCATACGGAACATTCTTCTGTAGCAACTTAGTCAAAGGGGCCGCTATTCTAGAAAACCCCTCAACAAACCTTCTATAGTATCCCGCCAAACCTAGGAAACTGCGGATTTATGTCACTGACTTCGGTTGTTTCCAATTCACTATAGCTTCTATCTTTTTGGGATCCACACTAATCCCATTAGCCGAGATCACGTGACCTAGGAAGACTACCTCCCTAATCCAAAACTCACATTTGCTTAGCTTGGCATACAACTGATTCTCTAGTAGTGTCTGAAGTACTAACCGCAAGTGCTCATCATGCTCCTCTTCGGTCCTAGAGTATACTAAGATGTCGTCTATGAACACTACCACAAACTTGTCCAAGAACTCATGAAACACACGGTTCATCATATCCATGAAAGCTGCCGGAGCGTTAGTCAACCCAAAAGGCATCACCAAAAACTCATAGTGCCCATAACGTGTACGAAAGGCTGTCTTTGGTATGTCCACATCCTTTACCTTCAATTGATAGTACCCGGACCTCAATTCAATCTTCGAAAACACAGAAGCACCTCTCAACTGGTCTAGCAAGTCATCTATCCTAGGCAAAGGATATTTGTTCTTCACTGTTACCTTATTCAACTGCCTATAATCTATACACATCCTCATGCTACCATCTTTCTATTTCACAAACAAGACCGGAGCACCCCATGGAGAAATATTAGGCCTAATGAAACCTCTATCGGTCAACTCATGAAGCTGTGTCTTCAACTCTTTCGGTGCCATTCTATACGGAGTAATCGACACTGGTGTAGAATCAGAATACGTCTCAATAGTAAACTCAATTGCTTTGTCTGGAGGCAAACCCGGTAACTCCTTCGGAAAAACACTAGGAAAATCACATACTGTTCTGATGTCCTGAGGTCTCACCTCACTCATATTCGGATTCATTACATAAGCCAAGTAAGCATGACATCCTGAACTCAACAACTTCTGAGCTTCCAAAGCCGAAACCACATTGGACAAGAACCTAACGTTCTCACCCACTACCACAACCTCAAAGTCATCGGTAAGCCTCAAGGAGACTCTCTTGGTCTCGAAGTCAACCCCAGCTCTATGCTCTACAAGCCAAACCATGCCCAAAATCACGTCAAAACCGTAGAAGGGTAACTCTATCATATCGACCGAAAATACGTGGCCCTGAACCATCAAGGGACACATCCTATACACCTTCCTAACCACCACCGTATCACCAAAAGAGCTAGTAACATTTACACCTATCTCTAGCCATTCACATGGTAACCCTAATGACCTTGCGTGCTCACCCAAAATATATGAATGTGTCGACCCCGAGTCTATCAAAGAAAGCAAACTCAAAGACTGTAATGAGAAATTACCTGTAATGACATCCGTGTCATTCTCAGCCTCTCGCTGAGCATACGCCCTAGCCGGTCCTCCTCCCTCGGGCTGGACTGCTACTACATGAGCCAAGTTCCTCTGACCCTCATTCCTTGGCTGAAAGTTTCCACGACCGCGCCCACGGCCTCTCTGATGCTCAAAACCCCTAGCTGGAGCTGGTTCATCCCTAGCCAGGTGTGGACAGTTACGCCTCATGTGGTCTCGAGATCCACAGTTCCAGCACGGCCCAAAGTTACCTGCACACTTGCCCTGATGGCGTCTCCCACACCTATGGCACTCTGGTGTGTGCATAACAGCTCATTGGCCCTGATGGCCCTGACCATAGTTACCACCCCTATGTCTCGAATCGGGCTAGTACCTCCTATCCCTATGCTTCTTGGCATGATCTCTATCTCAGTTCGCATGTCTCTTTCCGGAATCGGACCCACTAGCACGTGCACTAGAGCCTAAGTTCTACTCAATATCCTTGGCCCTAGAGACCAAAACATCGAACTCAGTGTAGTCAGAGGCAAGCATGTAGGTCTTTACATCTCTAGTCAACCCATACCGAAAGCGCTCACACCGCTCCCTCTCATTAGGGACCAACTCAGGAGCATACTGACTCAATCTCACAAACTGGACCTCGTACTCAGTCACGGTCCTGTTACCCTGAACCAAGGCCATAAACTCCCTCTTCTTTTCATCCAAGTACCGAACTCCAAGATACTTCCTCTTGAAAGCATTTCTGAAGAACCCCCACGTGATGTCCGCTTCGGCCATCCCCGAAGTAATAGTGGTCCACCAAGTATAAGCGTCCCCTAAAGCAAGGAGACAATGCAACCCAACTTACGGGCGTCTGAACACTCCATCTGACCCAAGATGCGAGTAGTACTCTCAAGCCACCCCTCCGAACCCTCGGGAGTCAACCCACGAAACTCAACTACTCCCAAGTTACGAAGCCTCTCTAGGGGTGATCCTGTCCCCGCACCCTGAGGTGGTGCTGCAGCTTGTGCACTGGCCAAAGCTGTCTGAAAAACCCCGGCTATAGTCTGAATTAGATGGGTCATGTCCGCGCCCGTTGGACCCTGACCCGCCTGAGCCCCAACACCTCCAACATTAGCACCGGCCTAAGGCCCATTACCATCGCCTCCGACTTGCGCACCAGCCTGAGGCACGTCACCTTCACCACCCACTCTATTACCACCGGGAGCAGGAGGCTCACCTCTAGGTGCCTGGTCACCCGCTCTAGGTCGCCCCCTTGGTCTCACCATAGCAAAATAAGATCTAAAACATCAAACACACAACAAACAAGGAAAACGTTAGGTTAGCAAAAGGGCAAGGACTCCAGTTCCCAAGCTCGTTAAACCAAAACAATTTTCCTTTTTGACAACAACACCTAACAATGAGGACATTTGACTATCCCTTAACACAACCAGAAAAAGCCACTGAAACATGCTTTCAAACACCGTACTAGCAAGCAAACTTCATGCAATACATGGTAAAAACACTCATCGAGGCATAGCAACACATAACAACCCAAACATACCTCACTTACCTACCCGAGTTCTCGGAAACCTCATGCTCTGATACCACCAAATGTAACCCCCTCGTCCCGGTCTGGACGACTGACCGGTTTGAGTAGGCTACACGGGGAAAACCGAAGTGAAACCCGCTAAGGCTCCCCTTCGATTAGCAACCCTAGAAAATTTCTTTTATTATTATCTTGTCTAAATGGATTAATTTAATCCTATGTGAAAGGACAACAACGGAAGCGATAAACGAGACGATCAACCCAAACAGCATACCAAAAACAATCAATTTTAACTTAGACTACATGCCGTTTCGAAACACCCAAGAAGTGTATCGAAACGCCTTGACATGGTCAACAGGCCCAAGTCAACACGAGGAGACCGTATCGAAATGCTGGTCAACCGTTCTGAAATGCCCTCAGCGGTCAACTTCTCGTGGTCAATGATACGAAGACCGTTCCGAAACGCCTAGGCCTGTTTCGATACTTCAATTTATCGTCAAAATCTCAGATTTCCAGTAGCAAAATCGTATCGAAATGTCCCCTCTGCATATCGAAACGCCTAGCCTGAAACAAGAGGTCGTATCGAAACTGGACCAACAGTTTCGATACACCTGCTATGAAAGGACAAGTTTTAGCTGGTTTTTGGTACAAGGCAGCCCCAAATTCCAACTAAAACCTCCCACAACCAAACACACAACAACCCTAGACGCTAGGCACCCTAAAACAACAAATTTAACACTCATCCTACATATAAAAACCATTCAAGAGTAGCATCAATTTAAACAAGGATTCGTGCATAGCATTTAAGATAACATGCCTTAGACAAACACACATAGCATTCATGGGAAGGGTACAAGTCCTCAAACACAAGGCAAATATGCATCAAGTAACATGGTCTACAATCCACGACATAAAGGCATACACATGGCCAACATAAAATCAACAATTTAACATACTCAACCAAACACAAAACCAAACTAAGGAGTTTGACCCCAACTCCAACAAGTCTACACCCCCACCGTCTAGGCATTATTACAAATACGTAAATCATACTTGAGCTACTTGAGAACACCAAAAGCTCCTCCCTTGCCCACTTGCCTCCCGAACTCTAACGATCTGCATGTTGGAAATAAAGGAGAGCGTAAGCTAACTAGCTTAGTGAGAGAAGCTCTAAAACTCAACAAGCATGCAATTTTCAAAAAACTTTTCATAATTGACAATTAAATCAATGGATGCACGAATGATATCACAACAAGACTACACATGGTTTGCACATGCACAACCAACATACACACGGTGGGACCACACATCACCGTTCGACTAGTAGTTTTCCGATGGGACCACTCATCACCTTACTCTACTACTAGTCACTACCAGTGGGACCACTCATCACCGTAGTTATGACAACCATCACGTGAGGCTCGACTTCAACAAGACTACACAACAACAACGGTGTAAAACAACTCAAGATGCATATGATACCACAACATATAGCCACTCATCAACACATAACAAAAAGGTAGGAGTAGTAACTTACACTTGGGTTTAGGTGAACCCTCTAGGTCCCACCCAAACCCCTAAGAGTTCCATTTCGAAAACAAATCAAACTTTGACATTTCTACTCACCGTTGCTACCCAAATGAAAGCCGAAAACCAAGCTTAAGTCTCCAAATTCTCCGGATTCGTCCCTGAGGCTTCACCAACAAATTTCCTTACTTCTAATCACCCAACACAATCAAAATAACCACAAATCAGTCCACAATTCAATGTAGCAAACCCGGAACACTAATCAAGCACAAAACACATGTTTTCAAGCTAAAGACAAGCACAATCCAAAACCAATGATTCCAACACTTAAATTACCCCCAAAAGCTTCCAAAACAACCCTTATACATATCCTAACCATCAGCCAACAAATTCCCACACAAAACACCTCCAAAACTCAACATTTCAACTCTCTAAATCCTCCCTAAAACCCAATTTCAGGAAACACCATAAAACCTTGCCATAATCGAATATGTTGGACCTTATAGATAGTAAACAACTTATATAACATTAATAAATCAAAAGCTTAAGTTAAAGATAATAAAGTTCTCATTTTTAAACCAAACATTCAAAATTCCAAAATGCAAAACCCATGAGCTTTATGAAAAATAATGGTACAAGCTTGTAGAGGAAAGAGAGGACAAGTCGAATATGGGCTTACCTTTGAAAAATCACCAAAAATGAGCAAGAGAGATGATGGAATAGTGATTTGAGAGGATTTTGGGTTTTGACGTGAAAATGAAATGAAGAAGAAGAAGATGACCCCCCCTTTTTGACTCAAAAGCTCATCTTTTCCTAACTTTAAAATATTTACAAAAAACGCCATTAATGAGATGGCTAAACTTCTCTTCCCCTAAATTCCATGGGATTGGGTTTAGAAGATAGGCCCAACATAGATTTTAATTATTTTGAAAACACGAAGCCCATAATTTTATTTTATTATTTTAATATTATTTTCACCCGACCCCCAAACTCGGGTGTTACACAATGAGCCCAAATCATTGGCCCAATATGTGAGGCTTATGGTACGAGTGAACCGACCCACGTATTTCAAAATTCGGATCGTTACCATACATGTTGATGATCCACAAGTAATGAAAAGTTCACTCTCCCCTCTTATATTGTTCTACAACACGTAAATAGTATTAACGTGTTGGCCCAAACGGTAAGTCGTTCGGTATCGCTTAAGTAGGTCTCGTGTTTAAGGCCTTGTGTGTGTAAAAAAGCTAAGAGATTCACCTACTAAAATTAGGAGTGCGGTTTTTTAATGATTGTTGAGGACAAAAATGAAATAATTGTGGTTTTGAGCAATTTACCATTGTTGATTTAGCCAGAAAGACGAGTGTGAAGAAAAATAAGAAAAAAATGTTAAAGAAAAAGATAAATCGTGAAAGTGAGGGTACAAACTTCTCTTTTTAGTTTATTCTTTGTCGGTATTTAAATCAACAAAGAATTTAAATCACATAACTTGTGAGTAGTATCAGGCCTAGACAATATGGTTGCTAAATAGGGAATGATAACGAATGATAAAATCATTGTTTCATCCTATTATGAAGATTTCAGAAATACAATAGTAGGAAGAGAGAATACGATCATTAACAATAAAGTATCGCCAACAAAATTTAAATTATTAAAAGTTGGACAAGGAGCTAGCCATAGCTATAACAATAGAGTAAATTACACAAATAACATATTCATACTTCCAATCTCATCATCCTTTTATCTCATGCAAAACTTTTGGTTTGGCTCTTAAGAACAATTAAGGAGCCATTGAAGCATGTAAGGAATACATTGCCAAAAGCATTAAATTTTAGTATTTAGTTGCATGCCACTATTGTCTGTAGTGTTCTCTAGCTATGCAAAATGTGGTGGATTTATTTATTCAAGTTTTCTTCAAGACGATCTATGGCAGCCCTGAGACCACTCTTTGCATCTCTCATTTCTCTTGAATCTTTGGTAGTCGTGTTCCCTTCATTCGCTTTCTCTACAAGCTTCAAGTGGAGCCAAACTATCACAACATTCAACTTCTATAATACGTACCTAGCCTCGGCCCTATAAATCAGCTCTCTTATATTTTAAACTTCCTACACTAACAATATTATATCACAAAATGCAATCAGATTTCTTTGTTGTCACCTTTAAAGGTTTTTATGGTAACATTGGATGACGAATGACTTGGAAGGATTTTGCAAAAACATTTTACCTAGACTGATATCTCCTCTCCTTATCAAACTAACATTCTCTTTATAATGACTTGCAAATTTTAAAAATGACAACTAATTAAACAACAGTTACATAGCAGCCCATTGATAATAATCATTTCACTGCTAATTCACGAACATATCAAGACGAAATTATAATCTGCAAATTAATTACCAAGAGAAAAATATAAAGTTGCTCCAAGAACTAAACCTAGCACCATGTTCCTTGCACGCCATTTAAGTGACTCGGGCACTGCAGATATCAACAATTAAAGAAAAGGAAGGAGATAAATACAAAAGAGTATCATATATTATCTTTGTTCTGTTTTCAAGGTTCCAATTTCAACTGAAAAAGAAGTTAATGATAAAGGTCAAATATATTGGAACTTATAGGAAAATGATTGAATTTAGTAAGGTAAAGATTATTACTAATTAGACCAAAGGTTGCAGCAGTTGCAGAACCAGCACTAACAACATTATATACGTCATGGGCACCCTGTTTCTCAGCCAACAAATTCTGTAAACCATATAATTCAGCAGTGAACATTCCAAGTCGAATTTCACCTACAATTGAGCCACAAGTAACTCGGATAAACCTTTTTTCCATCGCATCTTGCATTAATCGGTACTGCTCTCATTTATCTGGAGTGCTGCCAAGCTTCAACATTACTTCTGCATCATTACTCTAACAAAAAATTCCTAAGTTTCAATAAAAAACATTGTAGAATAAGAACAAAAACATGAAATAACTCTTGACATGGACATAATTAATTTCAAAAGAAACCCAAAAACATAAACATGAGCAGCTTCGAAGGAAGAAAGCGCAATCACATGATTGCAACTAAAGAAAACAATTGTTCGGAATGTAAACACACCCATAACATACAAATAATATCACATTCAAACATTATTGGAATCTTCCTATGAATCAAATTGAAGATCTTTCTATACAAAAAAAAACACTAATCACATGATCGCAAAACAATTGCAGGACTGTAAACATCTCCATTGCATTGCAAATTATATCATACATAAGTACACACATACATGTACACAAATTATATCACATTCATACATTCTTACAACTACCTATCCATCAAATTCAAGAGGTTTTTTATACAAACAAAAAACTTACAACTGAAGCAGCAACTTCCTTGCTACCTCCATATAACATGCCCGCAAACACTCCAATGATAGTGGTTGTGCCCCAATTTACAGTTCCAACTAATCTTTTTGTTCTCTAATTTTGAAACTTAGAAGTTAGTTTATAACATTTTTAGTCATAATATTAGTTACAACTTTTTCAAAAACAAGAATCAATCAAATATTAAATAAATTCATGCCAATAAGTCAAGATAATCAAAGCACCAAGATAAAATTAAAACCTTGTAGAAATCAAGAGAACATATAACTGCAAAATGAGCAGCTGGAAATATAATATCATAAGCTAGAAAAGGGAAAAAGGGGTCTCATCTTTCTTAAAATCAAAGCTATTAGTTAATTGAATTATATTGAAACTAACTTGATTGGATCAAAGTTTTAGTTGTAAATCAAGAGTATATCGTTTTTATAATATGGAAAAAGAATACCAATTGAATTAAAAGAAAGAAAAAACATTATATTTGAGTGAGTTTCTTCATGTTTTTCAGAAGTTTCCATTAATTAAGCTTGGGTGTCGCAACTGGGTGATTCTACAAAACGACGCTTAAATGACAGCTAAATGACGGCAAACCGGTTAACCTGGTCATTTCTTGAACATAATTTCTTATAAAGTAGCAAATTGAGTACAAAACCGAATTCTTTACAAAAATTGTAAGAAATTAGGTATATACTCAATTCCTTACAATTTTTTAGTTGGGGTAAAGTTGCTCAAACCTTTGTAAGAAATTGTGTTTGTACTCAATTTCTTACAAGAATGCACAATTTGGTACAAAATAGGTAAGGAATTGTGTTTGTACACAATTTCTTACAAAATATACCTAATTTCTTATTAAAATTGTAAGAAATTAGGTATATACCCAATTCCTTACGATTTTTTTAAGATGGGGTAAAGTTGCTCAAGCCTTTGTAAGAAATTGTGTATGTACTCAATTTCTTACAAGAATGCACAATTTGGTACAAAATAGGTAAGGAATTGTGTTTGTACACAATTTCTTACCAAATATACCTAATTTCTTAATGAAATTGTAAGAAATTAGGTATATACCAATTCCTTACGATTTTTAGTTGGGGTAAAGTTGCTCAAACCTTTATAAGAAATTGTGTTTGTATTCAATTTCTTACAAGAATGCACAATTTGGTACAAAATAGGTAAGGAATTGTGTTTTTACACAATTTCTTACCAAATATACCTAATTTCTTACTGCGATTGTAAGAAATTAGGTATATACCCAATTCCTTACGATTTTTTAGTTGAGGTAAAATTGCTCAAACCTTTGTAAGAATTTGTGTATGTACTTAATTTCTTACAAGAATGCACAATTTGATACAAAATAGGTAAGGAGTTGTGTTTCTACACAATTTCTTACCAAATATACCTAATTTCTTACTGAAATTGTAAGAAATTAGGTATATACCCAATTCCTTACGAATTTTTAGTTGGGGTAAAGTTGCTCTAACCTTTGTAAGAAATTATGTTTGTACTCAATTTCTTACAAGAATGCACAATTTGATACAAAATAGGTAAGGAATTGTGTTTCTACACAATTTCTTACCAAATATACCTAATTTCTTACTGAAATTGTAAGAAATTAGGTATATACCTAATTCCTTACGATTTTTTTAGTTGGGTCTAAGTTGATCAGACTTTTGTAAGAAATTGTGTACAAACATAATTCCTTACTACAATGCACAATTTGGTTCTGAAACCGGTGGTGTAGTTTTGATACCCAAAAGCAAGGTTGGCAATATATGAGATGTGGGGGTATCGGTGCTGGTCTGAAAGTATGGGGTTTCAGTGGTTGTCTGAAAGTATGGGCAAAATTTTTTCATTCTAGTAGTTGGCATCAAAACCACTTATATGGGGTTTCGGTGCTGGTTTGACAGTATGGGCAAAATTTTCATTCTAGTAGGTAGCATCGAAACCACCTATATGGGGTTTCGGTGTTGGTCTAAAAGTATGGGTAAAATTTTTTCATTTCAGTAGGTGGCATCAAAACCAAAATATAAACATCCATTTGCCTTTTTAACTAAATTAGGTATATACCCAATGCTGCAAGAGTGGATATGGTCCAATTTGTGTACATTTGATACTACTAAGTGTATACAGTACTGAAACCCCTAAAGATGGTTTCGATACCACTAAAAGGAATCTACCTTTTCAGTGTTATGTATTTTCACTGTAATCACATGAACCGTTTATTGTTCATCCTTTATAAAGCTGGTTTCGATACCCTCAGAACGAATCAGCTTTTTCAGTTTCGTGTCTTTTCACTAGAATCACATGAACCGTTTCATGTTCATCATGTATAAAGCTGGTTTCGATATCCCCCAGCACGAATCAACCTTTTCAGTTTCGTGTCTTTTCACTAGAATCACATGAACCATTTCATGTTCATCATGTATAAAGCTGGTTTCGATACCCCCCAGCACGAATCAGCCTTTTCAGTTTCGTGTCTTTTTCACTAGAATCACATGAACCATTTCATGTTCATGTACCTTCGATGATCAGACATTGTGCCTTCTCACTTTCCCTCCTTAGTTTTCACTTTCCCTCCCAACTGAAATTCCCTATATATTAACAACCCTTCTCTTTACTCTTTACAACATCTTCTACTTAATATACTCAACCCTTCATTCTGAAATGAGTTCTCCTTCACCATATTCTATTCAATATATTCAGATACAATGAGTTCGAGCAGAGCTTCTAGTCACAATCCCCAGCCATTTACAAAGAGGAAACTTGATTTCGACTCAGAATCGAACAACGATGATGATGTCTATTTTGATTCTGACGAAAAGAAGGAACAAAGCCATGAGACACTGAAAACAAGCAGATGGTTCAAAAAGTCTTTTGAGACCTTTGATAGAATAAACACAATCAATGACCCTTCTGCTCAATGGCAGTGTCTAGCATGTCAAGGAGGTCCTGGTGCCACTCACAGGTTTCTTGGCCTTCAGTCTCTAGTGACACATGCCAAAACCAAAGGCGGACCAAAGCTCAAACTCCATCGCCAACTTACTGAGCTATTGGACGAGGAATTGCGTAGAAGGGGTACTTCGGCTGTTCCTCAAGGTCAAGCTTATGGGGAATGGAGTGGTTTGAGAGATGATCAGAATATTGTTGATATTGTCTGCCCCCCGCCTTCAAATAATGAGAAAGAGAATCACCAAATACTCTGGCCACCCATGGTGATGATAATGAACACAAGGCTTCATCAAGATGCAAATGTGAAAGTAGTTATATAACTTTTGAATTATGTTTTCATGAATATTACAATTCCTTAACTTGTAATGTCTTGAATTTTCTGCTTCAGTGGCTTGGCATGGGAAACCAAGAGCTTCTTGCCTATTACAGGTCCTATGATACTGTTGTTAAGGCTCACCATTCTTACGGTCCTCAAGGCCATCGTGGGATGAACCTTCTAATTTTTGAGAGCATAGCAAGAGGTTATTTCGATGCTCAGCATCTGCATACCCAGTTTGCTACCCAAGGTTTCGATAGAGAGGCTTGGGAACGTTGTCACGGCTTCTTGTATGGTCCAGCCAGACAACGCCAACTTTATGGTTATATGGCTGCCAAAGATGACATCGAGAACTTCAACCGCCATTCTCAAGGTTTTCTCTATCATTTTCTTCTTTTATACAAGATGCACTTCTACTCATACTTATGCATACATGTTTTGTTCATTAGGCAACAATAGGGTCAAATTTGAGATGCGATCATATGCAGAGATGGTTGGTTAGCACGGTTCACAATGAGAGGCTGGTCCAAGTGCCATGGGTGGCAGAGGGCATGGAGGTCATTTCCTTGGCCAGGGATGAGGATTGAGGAGGCGCCATTCTTTTAGTTTCATTTTTTTATTTCAATATGTAATTGAAGCAATTGGGACTTCAATTTTTTTGTTTCCTAAATATACTTCATCCTTAATTTTAATATAATCCTTCTGTCTTACTCCAAATGTTAATTTTCAACTAATAAGGGGTTTCTTGAAGTCCATCAAATATTTTCGTATCTGCCAAACCAGCACCGAAACCACAAAATGGTGGTTTCGATGTCGCCTTCCATGTCATCAATTTTTCCCATTTTGTATTTGTGTATATACATAAATCCTTGTAATACCTATACCAAAGTATATTTTGTAAGTAAATTGTGTATGTACACAATTCCTTACAACAAGATCCATTCTCACCCTAACAAAAATAAACATACGCCCTATTTCTGCTCAACCAACACCGAAAACCAATATAGGTGGTTTCGATGCCACATAAATGACTTTTTAATTTTTTTCCCATTGTGCCAAACCATCACCGAAACCACATATAGGTGGTTTCGATGCCCCGTATAAAACTTGTACCAAAGTATTTTTTGGTAACAAAATGTGTATGTACACATTTCCTTACAAGTACATGAGCCATTTTGAACCTTGGAGAAATTGTGTAATAAAAAGCTATATATCATTTTCTCTTACAAAGTTGTACCATTTGCTACTAATATGTGTATATACACAAATCATTATAAAACTTGTACCAAAGTATGCTTCTGGGTAAGAAATTGTGTATGTACACAATTCCTTACAACTACATGAGCCATTTTGAACCCTCATGAAACAATGTAATAAAAAAGGTATATACCGTTTTCTCTTACAATTTTTTTTCATTCCATTAGGTGGCATCGAAATCACCTATATGGGGTTTTGGTGCTGGTTTGACGGTATGGGCAAAATTTTTTCATTCTAGTAGGTGGCATCGAAACCACCTATATGAGGTTTCGGTGTTGGTTTGACAGTATGGGCAAAATTTACATTCCAGTCGGTAGCATCGAAACCACCTTTATGGGGTTTCGGTGCTGGTCTGAAAGAATGGGCAAAATTTTCATTCCAGTAGGTTGCATCAGAACCACCTGTATGGGGTTTCGGTGCTGGTTTAGGGTTCTTTATAAATTTTGGAAATGTTTGTTGTTTGTGACAAGATTATAAAATAATCATATACTAAAGAGCAATTATTAGAATGAGAAACAAAATATTACAATGACATTTGAACATATAATGACATATGTACAATTTGAAACGTTTAAGAATAAGAAAAAAATTATTACATTGAGATTTGAACAAATTTAATAGTGTTTGTTAAATTTACACAATTAAAGAACACTAACAAACATATAATACAGATCAAATTATTCGAATGGACAAATTTTTGAAGACTCGACGATCAGGATGACATGCAGTCATTCAATAAAATGATGATGCTTGACATACTCTTGAACATTGTCTGCTGCGGCCAAGTTTTCTAAATAATTATCTACAAACCTCTGCCAACATGATCAAAAACAAGGTCCTCTCCTATGTCATGTGCTTTTCATATAAAACATATTCCCTTCCAAATAAACGCAACTCCGCTCCAACTTCAATATGTTCATAATCACAACATATATCGCAAAGCTACGAACATTAGCTCAAATGTTTAAAGGACAATTAACGATTAAAGAACAACACACATAGCAGTAACTCCCTCACCATTGATGCCGGCAAATGCTAACACGGTTGACATATTGTCGTGACTGAAGCTGAGCAACATATGCTTTCATTTCAATTGCAATTTCCCGCCTCCTTTTATTTTTATCATGATTCACAAGAACATACAAAATATGCATTCTGTCCCATACCCCGACCGTCTAGCAACACATGTGTTAACAATAGATGCATTAGTTATGATTATATAATTCTTTCAATGGAACAGTTATTAATATGTATGCAGACAACGACAGAACGTACCACTTCTTCAGCACGTTTCGTGTGCCATAATAGCATTCACTGAATGCAATAAACACCAAAATCATCCCTGTTCAAGGAAATACTACTTTAAAAACCAAATTATTAAGAAGCTGTCGCAACCGCCTTTTTACAGGAGGCTTCGATGTTTTTGGAAAACACTTTTAAAAATCAACGGAGTCGCCACCAATCTTTTTGGAAGGAAAAAGTGTGATTGGATCACTTTTAAAAAATACGGTTATTTTAATAAAACGTTTTTTAGTTTTAATAAAACAACGGTTTTGGTTTGTGAAAATCAGAAAACAGGTTCGGGGGTCGGTTACGCGTGGGGAAGGGTTAGCACCCCCACAACGCCCAAAATTGGTACTTAATTGGTTTTAAAATCATTTTCAAAACTGGAATTTGCAAGTTCAAAAAGGTTCGACTTTACTTGTCCATTTAATGAATATTAGTCTATTTTAACGGCCTTACCGCCCGGAAAATAAACTTTAATCACCGCCAACATTTCTGGCGCTAACCTGTTATTCTCGTTTGGTAAGACACCGCATTGATTAAGTTTCTCTTTTTCAAACAACAAAGAGATTTAGTGTGTTGGCATTTTATTTAATTCTAAGTTCGATTATTTTTTAAAAAAGACCTAAAAAACGTCTAAGTCTTTTATTCGTAATTAAGAGTTCAAGTCTGCTTAAGTTTATTTTATTTTTATGAAGAACATTTTTCAACAAACAAGTTCCTATCTAAGCCTTAGTCCCTAATCCTAAGTTTTAAACCTATTTCTAAAACAAGCAAGCAATCTTTTTTTTGAGTTTTACCCCTTTTAATTGATCCTTTTAAAAGCTTTTATTTTTTTACTATTTATTTTCTAAGCTAAGATTTTTTTTACATTTTTACATTTTGTGTTTTTTGTGTTTTTTTACCTTTTCTATTTTTTATGCTTTTTTTCAAAATTAATTTTCTCTTCTTTAAATTCATTTTCATTTTTTCCATCTTTTAAATTTTTCTTTTAAAACGACCCCTTTTTCAAAAATAAAAACTTTATTTCTTCCTAAAACCTCTTTTTAAGTTTTTCCTTTTCAAAAATTTATTTAAATCCTAGGCCCTAAACTTTTTTAAAAAAACCTATTTTTTCCTTCTTGAAAACTTATTTCTTTTTTTCCCTTTTCCTAAAAAAACGTCTTTATTTAAAAAAATATTTTGCCCATCAATTATTAAAACAAATCATAAAAATCTTTTTTATTCTTTTAAAAAAAATCAAGCCCTTTATTATCTATCACCTCACATTATTATTTCTTCTAAATAAATCCCTAATTTCAAGTTTTTTTAATTTAACCACATTTATTCATTTTTATTCTAGCATTTTAAATCTAAACATCTTCTACATTATTTTATACACTTCTAAAGATCAAAACAATTCTAACAATATTTTTTAAAGCATGCAAACAATTTAAGATTAAACTAAAATTAAAACAAAATTTTAAACAAAAAAAGTTACCGGAACCGCGAACGATTTTCCGACTTCGAGAAAGCAACCTAAAAATCACAAACAACACAAGCAAAAACACTAAAATTCAACCAAGAACAAACATGTAATTAACATAAAAAATAAGTAAAGAAAAGTTAGAAATTTTACCGAGAAATCGACGAACGACGAACTCGAATTCAAGCTTCTCGAAATGCTCCAAACCAACTCCAGAAAATTGGTCCAAACTCGAACTTTTTCTCCCAAAAATTTCCACACAACTCAAAAAATTCAGAGAATTTTTTTTTCAAATTTTTCTTGAACATTTTCTATTGTTTTTTTCTCTCAAATTGTGTGTGAAAAACAAATAGGTGAAGGGGGTTTTATACTAAACTTTGAGCTTCAAAATCAAGCTAATAACCGAATTCAATCACCAAATTGGAGCCTAAATCAGACAAACAACTTGATACCCGGTAAAACCCCCAATAAATCATCCATTTGATCCAAATTCGGGATATAATTTTCCCTTTAATTCGAATCTAGGGTTTATTATTTAGTTTCAGTTTTTTGCAGATTCCGGCGAGCATAGGCGGGGGCGGCGAGCGAGGTTTGTGGCCACGTGACGGCGACGGCGGACCAGCCGGTACCGGCATCATCACCGGCCGTGATCGGTAGATGGCAGACGGACCCCTCCAATGTCGCGACAGAGGGTTTATTTTTTTGCTATTTTAGACCTTTTTGTTTTTTTATTACATTTATTTTTTATTATATTTTTCTTCTTTTCCTTTTCTTTCTCTTTTTGACCTTAAAAATGGGCTTCAAAAATAAAAGTTGGCATTGTTCTCTTTATTTAAAAGTGGACTCGAAAATGGGCTTTTTCTTTTTTAAAGACGGGTCTTTATTTTGAAAAATGGATTTTTATTTTAAAAGGTGAGCTTTAAAAAGATTTTATATTTTATTTTATTTTTGACTTCTTTCATTTTCTATTTTTTGTTTTTTTATATTATTAAAGCTGGGGTGAAAATTTAGTGACAACAGCTGCCCCTCTTTGCTTATCTTTGTGAAACAAAGATAAAGCAAAGACAAAAAGACACAAATTTTCATCTGATTGGCTTCATTCTCTGAATGCCTGAACGGATAGGCGTGCTCTATTCTCCTTATGCTCGAATAGTTGAGTTGGGTTCCATTCTCCAAATGCCCAAACAGATAGGCTGGCTCTATTCTCCTTATGCTCGAATTGCTGAGCTGGGTTCCATTCTCCAAATGCTCGAACGGATAGGCTGATTCTATTCTCTTTATGCTCGAATAATTGAGCTGGGTTCCATTCTCCAAATGCCCGAACGGATAGGCCGGCTCTATTCTCCTTATGCTCGAATAGCTGAGCTGGGTTCCATTCTCCAAATGCCCGAACGGATAGGCTGGTTCTATTCTCCTTATGCTTGAATAGCTAAGCTGGGATCTATTCTCCCAAATGCCTAAATTGTTGAGCCGAGTTCCATGCTCAAACATATATGCCAATTCTATTCTCCTTACGCTCGAATAGCTGAGCTGGGTTCTATTCTCCCAAATGCCCCAATTGTTGAGTTGGGTTCTATCCTTCCAGATACTCAAATAGGCAGATTCGTCTGAAAACTTCATACTCCTTATGCTTGGATGAATAAGAAGACTCTTAAAAGATTTCATCCTCCTCATGCTTGGATGAATAAGCAAACATTCTCTTTCTTCCCGAACAGATAGATGAATCTTCCAAAAAAATTTCATCCTCCTTATGCTTGGATGAATAAGCGAACTCCATTCTCCTTACGCCTGAACGAGTAAGCGAATTTTCTGAAGAAACTTCATCCTCCTTGTGCTTGGATGAATAAGCGAACTTCTGGAAAAAAATTCATCATCCTTATGCTTGGATGAATAAACGGGTCTTCTAAAAAAATTTCATCCTCCTTGTGCTTGGATGAAATAGCGAACTCCATTCTCCTTACGCCTGAACGGATAAGCGAATCTTTTGAAGAATTTTCATCCTCCTTATGCTTGGATGAATAAGCGAGTTCTATTCTCCTTGTGCTCGAATAGATAAGCATATCTTCTGGAAAACTTCATCCTCCTTATGCTTGGATGAATAAGCGAACTCTATTTTCCTTGCGCTCTAAACGGATAGGCGAATCTTCTAAAAAACTCCATCCTCCTTATGCTTGGATGAATAAGCGAACTCCATTCTCCGTACGCCTGAACGGATAAGCAGATCTTTTGAAGAATTTTCATCCTCCTTATGCTAGGATGAATAAGCAAACCTTTGAAAAATTTCATCCTCCTTATGCTTGGATGAATAAGCGAGTTCTATTCTCCTTGTGCTCGAATAGATAAGCAGATCTTCTGGAAAACTTCATCCTCCTTATGCTTGGATGAATAAGCGAACTCTATTTTCGTTGCGCCCAAACAGATAAGCGAATCTAAAAAAAACTTCACCCTCCTTATGCTTGGATGAATAAGCAACCTCCATTTTCCTTATGCCTGGCTAGGCGAATCTTCTGGAAAAAAAAACTTCATCCTCCTTGTGCTTGGATGAATAAACGGGTTCTAAAAAAGTGCTTCATCCACCTCACACTTGGATGAATAAGCGGTTTCTAAAAAACTGCTTCATCCACCTTTCGCTTGGATGAATAAGCGGGTTCCAAAAGGGGTTTCATCCTCCTCATGCTTGGATGAATAAGCAGGTTCCAAAAAGTGTTTCATCCACCTTACGCTTGGATGAATAAGCGGGTTCTAAAAAGTGTTTCTTCCACCTTACGCTTGGATGAATAAGCGAGTTCCATTCTCCAAATGCCCGAACGGATAGACGGGTTCTTTTGCTGAATGGTCCTTCGTGTAACTGTAAAAATGCAATACTTAATGCAATTATGATGTGCATGCCCCTAAGGATGCCTAAAACGTGAATTCATGTCTCGTTTCTTTTTCTTTTTTGAATATTTTTCTCAAAACTAATTTTTCCACACGTTTACTCGCTTAAATCCAAATAAGCATTTGTACTTTTTCTCTACATTTTTTCCGAATCATGGGAAAACATCCGATCTTTGCTCACTTATCCAGTGATCATGTACTCTTGATTGGAAGGACGGACTCCTTCAATTGTCATTGCTTCGTCATTCTCATTCTTCATATCTCTTTGCTTCATCGAGAACATTCGACCTTCCTAGGCGAACGTCTCAAGATCTACTATCATTGTAGTTGATACATCAAGGTTTAGTGAAAGGCTTCCTTGTGTGGGTCTGAATGCTTCAAGTCTCCATATGCCCCTTATCTAGCATCTTCAATGTTTCTTGCGAATTCTCAAATTCTTGCCCCTGCAGGACATCTTGAATTGCTTGCATGTGAAAGCTTATTTCCACCTTGAATATCTTCGAATGATGTTGGCACTTTAATCTCTTATTCTCACGCCTATTAAAACCAATTTGATGCCTGACCCTCTTTTGTTTATACGGGAGGCTTCGACGTTTTTGAAAAACACTTTTAAAAATCAACGGAGTCGCCACCAATCTTTTTGGAAGGAAAAAGTGTGATTGGATCATTTTTAAAAAATATGGTTATTTTAATAAAACATTTTTTAGTTTTAATAAAACAACAGTTTTGGTTTGCGAAAATCAGAAAACAGGTTCGGGGGTCGGTTACGCGTTGGGAAGGGTTAGCACCCCCACGACGCCCAAAATTGGTACTTAATTGGTTTTAAAATCGTTTTCAAAACTAGAATTTGCAAGTTCAAAAAGGTTCGACTTTACTTGTCCGTTTAATGAATATTAGTCTATTTTAACGGGCTTACTGCCCAGGAAATGAACTTTAATCACCGCCAACATTTCTGGCGCTAACCCGTCATTCCCGTTTGGTAAGACACCGCATTGATTAAGTTTCGCTTTTTCAAACAACAAAGAGATTTAGTGTGTTGAGCATTTTATTTAATTCTAAGTTCGATTATTTTTTTAAAAAAGACTTAAAAAACGTATAAGTCTTTTATTCGTAATTAAGAGTTCAAGTCTGCTTAAGTGTATTTTATTTTTATGAAGAACATTTTTCAACAAACAAGTTCCTATCTAAGCCTTAGTCCCTAATCCTAAGTTTTAAACCTATTTTTAAAACGAGCAAGCAATCTTTTAATTTTTTTGAGTTTTACCCATTTTAATTGATCCTTTTAAAAGCCTTTATTTTTTTACTATTTATTTTCTAAGCTAAGACTTTTTACATTTTTACTTTTTGTGTTTTTTTTTGTATTTTTTTACCTTTTCCATTTTTTATGCTTTTTTCAAAATGAATTTTCTCTTCTTTAAACTCATTTTCATTTTTCCCATCTTTTAAGTTTATCTTTTAAAACGACCCCTTTTCAAAAATAAAAACTTTTTTTATTAATAAAGGGGATACTATGGCAGGCCTCGTTAAAAACCTCTATAACCTAAATGGAGGAAAAGAGTACCCACCATAGCATTACAGAAACCCGGGATTAACCCGACAATTACACATAAATCAAACTATAGGACTAGGTAACTCCTCATGTAATAGCGCGAGCACCGCATCCGACGGGGCACAAAAATAGATCGCATCATATTCATTCCAAGGACCCAATTTCGCAAGAACATCAGCAATGCGATTAACATCTCGAGAAATATGACGAATCTCGAACATACTAACCTTTGTAAATAAACGACGAACGGATCCTAACAGAGACAACGGACCAACATCGTCACGCTCCTTCTGTAGCAAACGAACCACCTCAAGACAATCCGATTCAACTATCAACGCCCCCGCATTACATTCGAGCGCACATAGCAAACCCTCATGGATCGCCTATATTTCCGCCTCAAGGGCACTACATCGACCAATGAATTTCGAGAAACCACTAATCCATGTACCCGCGGAATCACGAATAACACCCCCACATGAAGCACGACCCCCGGATAGATCACATGCCCCATCCACATTGATCTTCCACACATTTTCAGGCGGTGGAGACCACATCAAATGCTGACGCGCACCCACCATCGAAGCTCTCCCAGCACTGTTGTGCAACACAGCTCTCCCGCCCAGCAGCGCCCTAGTCGTCTCCTGCACCAACCGTCTACCCTTCACCAACACATCATCCATGCTGGGACTCACACTACCAAACACAAAATTATTCCTTGCCAACCATAGATGCCAAACAATGGCCCCAAACAACAGCCCCCACTGCTCCTCGCCACTGCCAACATTATCTCGCAAATTTCCGGTGATCCATTCCTCGATGGCAGACATGAAAAACCAACGACGATTAGCAGCTGGAATCAAACGCAACCAAAGGCTCTTCGCCGTTGAACATTGACGAAAAACATGGTCGATCGTCTCGTCACTGTGCCCGCACAACAAACATGTTGCTGTGTCCGCAAGGTGCCTTCGAGTCCGTTCACTATTGGTCAACACACGACCCTTGCACAGCAGCCACAAGAAAAAATGGATACGCTAAGGTCCCGGAAACTGCTGCAATCTTCGCCAAATATTATCCCCCGTTGCTTCTAGCTCACCCCGTTTCGCCGCATAAGCCGACTTAACCGAAAACTTCATGTTCGCACTCCAGCCCCAACCCATGGCGTCGACTACATCAGTCGCGGCAGGGGAATGTATGGCCGTAATTCTATCAACAACATCCCTTGGCAAGGTGTGTGCAAAACGATCAAAGTCCCATTTCCCCTCTCTATTTCGCATGTCCTGAAGGGAAACAAAATATTGTTGTTGTCCACTCGGAACAGTAGCGAGATCCACAAGCGGACCAACACCCCGAATCCAATTGTCACGCAAAAAATCAATGTATTCTCCATTACCAACTCTCCAAACCAACCCCTCCCGAACATCTAACCAAACCGACGATATTCCCCGCCACAAATGGGAGCAATTCCACCGAAAAAGTGTTTCCGGAACAAGATAACTACACTTGTATTTAGTGCGAAGAAACCGCACCCAAAGATGCTCTCGCTTATCAACCAAATTAAACGTGTGTTTCATGAGGAACGCATCATTTTGATCTCTCAAACATTTAAAACCCAACCCGCCCATCGAAGAAGGCTTGCATAATTCATCCCAATTCACCAAATGCACCCCTTTTTTACCGTCACAATGCCCCCAAACAAAAATCCGAATCAAACGCTCAATTTCGTCACACACACCTAACGGTAATTTCGTCGTCTGCATGGCATAGTATGGCAATGTCGACAACACTGCCTTCGCAAGAGTAATACGTCCCGCAAACGAAAGATACTTAGCCTTCCACCTTGATAGACGATCATGTACTTTCTGTATCAAATAGGCATATGTCGATTTAGAGACCCGGTTATGTAACATAGGAACACCGAGATACCTACCTAGATCCGTTACTTCTGAAAAACCCACCACAGTGCTCAGAGCCCGTCTTAAATCAGAATCCACATTCTTTGAAAAAAATATATTCGATTTTTGCACGCTAACCTTCAGCCCTGAATGCTTACAAAAGTCTATCAGAACTTCCCGAATCACATCCAATTGTTCCAGTGACGCCTCCACAAAAAGAATCATATCATCCGCAAACATCAAATGTGAAATAACAGGGCTTCACCGAGAGGTACAAAAACCCTTCCACTGACCCAAAGCCACTTTCTGATTGATCGCCTGCGTCAGTCGTTCCATACATAAGACAAAAATATAAGGCGATATTGGGTCCCCTTACCGGATACCCCTGGTAGGCATAAAAGGCTCAGTGACCTCACCATTCCAAATGAGTTGAGTGGAGACACTAGAAACACAATCAATAATAAGGTGTCGAATGTTCAAAGGAAAACCAATATCCTGGAACGTGTCATCTATAAATGCCCATTCCAACCTATTATAAGCCTTTTCCAAATCAATCTTCAACGCCATCCAACCCTTCTTTCCAGATTTCCTCTTTATCGAATGCACAATTTCCTGCGCAATTATAATATTATCAGAAATAGACCGTCCAGGAACGAAGCTAGTCTGATTATCCGAAACCCAACTCGATAAAAAAAGCTTAATGCGATTAACCACCACTTTGGTCACTATTTTATACAGCACAGTGCACAGACTGATAGGGCGAAACTGACTCATCGTTTCAGGCGAAGTAACTTTGGGAATAAGAACCATGAGCGTATTATTAATAGAAGAGGGGGACGACTCGTCATCGAAAATACTTCTTACATACTGACACACATTCGGTCCCACAATGTCCTAATTCCTCTGATAAAACCCTGCGTGCATGCCATCAATACCCGGAGCTTTCCACGGACCCATATCAAACACGACTACTTTAACCTCCTCGTCAAAAATCGGCCCACCTAGCGAACGACACATGTGATCACTCATGCTGGGAAACATTCCACGAACCTGATATTCCCCTGAACAACTTGTATCAGCCGTAAATAACACCCTATAAAAATCGATTGCATGTTGACGTAAAACAACCTGATCAGTGCTCCAAGTACCATCACTCACCTTGAACGATTCCTTTTTAAAAATTTATTTAAATCCTAGGCCCTAAACATTTTTAAAAAACCTATTTTTTCCTTCTTGAAAATTTATTTTTTCCCCTTTTTCCTAAAAAAATGTCTTCGATTAAAAAAAATTATTTTACTCATCAATTATTAAAACAAATCATAAAAAAACTTTATTCTTTTTTTAAAAAATCAAGCCATTTATTATCTATCACCTCACATTATTATTTCTTCTAATTAAGTCCCTAGTTTCAAATTTTTTAATTTAACCACATTTATTCATTTTTATTCTTGCATTTTAAACCTAAACATCTTCTACATTATTTTCTACACTTCTAAAGATCAAAACAATTCTAACAATATTTTTTAAAGCATGCAAAAATTTTAAGATTAAACTAAAATTAAAATTAAATTTTAAACGAAAAAAGTTACAGGAACCGCGAACGATTTTCCGACTTCAAGAAAGCAACCTAAAAATCACAAACAACACAAGAAAAAACACCAAAATTCAACCAAGAACAAACATGTAATTAATATAAAAAAATAAGCAAAGAAAAGTTAAAAATTTTACCGAGAAATCGACGAACGACGAACTCGAATTCAAGTTTCTAGAAATGCTCCAAACCAACTCTGAAAAATTGCTTCAAACTCTAACTTTTTTCTCCCAAAAATTTCCAGCCAACTCAAAAAATTCAGAGATTTTTTTTCTAGATTTTTCTTGAACCTTTTCTATTATTTTTTCTCTCAAATTGTGTGTGATAAACAAATGGGTGAAGGGGGATTTTTATACTAAATGTTGAGCTTCAAAATCAAGCTAATATCCGAATTCAATCCCCAAATTGGAGCCTAAATCAGACAAACAACTTGATACCCGGTAAAATCCCCAAGAAATCATCCATTTTGATCCAAATTCGGGATATAATTTCCCCTTTAATTCGAATCTAGGGTTTATTATTTAGTTTCAGTTTTTTACAGATTCCGACGAGCATAGGCGGCAGCGGCGATCGGGATTTGTGGCCACGTGACGACGACGGTGAGACGGACCAGCCGGTACCGGCATCGTCATCGGCCGTGACCGGTAAACGGCAGACAAACCCCCAGTGACGCGAAAGAGGGTTTATTTTTTTGCTGTTTTGACCCCTTTTTTGATACTTTTTATTCCATTTATTTTTTATTATATTTTTCTTATTTTTTCCTTTTCTTTCTCTTTTTACCTTAAAAATGAGCTTCAAAAATAAAAGTAGGCGTTGTTCTCTTTATTTAAAAGTGGACTCAAAAATGAGCTTTTTCTTTTTTAAAGATGGGTCTTTATTTTGAAAATAGATTTTTATTTTAAAAGGTGGGCTTTAAAAGGATTTTACATATTTTTTTGACTTCTTTTATTTTCCGTTTTTTTTTGTTTTTTTTATATTATTAAAGTTGAGGTAAAAATTTAGTGACAACAGAAACGTATCAAATTCTAGCAAAAAAAATATTTTAACTTTTTCAACTACAATATACCCATTACCTTGACGTCTGCATTTAGCCACCATCACTGGGGATCAAAAATTGTGTTTGATGTTGAGCTAAAAACATCTACAAGCTTCTCATCGAACAAACACTTACCTAGCTTCTTAAGCTAGATGATCAGACACACATACTTTTTTAAATACTGACTAACATAAGTAAAGATTGGTAAATTGTTATAAGTTTACGAATATTACCAACTTCTGTGTTACACCCACTCTTGAAGCATTTCCTCGCGTTGTGGGTAAGCTGTCCAGTATCTTCGCTTCCCCCCGATTGATATCCAGAACGCACATGTACCAATGAGTAATATTTTCATTTATAGGGATAAAAAGCTGGCATCAATTATTTCAGTAATTAAACTTCACATAAACATACCCTATATAATATATCTACGTAATACATTGCAAATTTTTTAAATGTTTCCTCTTTCTTTATACCAATTTACAGTCACTAAGTCTATGATACAGTCCATAAGTCTTACGCCAATACGAAGTAAGCTGCGAACTATCCAATTTTCCTCGTTGAAGTTGATCCTACAAGGCAAGCATTATTATTCTCAATATTTCACAAACGCATAAGTCATTTTTTATTCAACAGTAACATGAAAACAAATTTTACGTACACTCAATGCGCAAGGTATGTACCCTCTCCTTGCTTTATATTTTGTCCTACTATCTTCATCAACAATCGACCAACCAACAACATCAATGACCTAAATGTTACCATTAACATATATCAACTATCATTATACACTGCCTTAAAAATGACTTGATTTATTAGTACAAAATGGGTTCTTTACTGGCCATTGAACCAACCCAGCAATTTGGTCGTAACGTATCAACGTCAAATAATTGTGACTAAAATCTACCATAATTTTCCTGTACATACACTTAAAAATTGCAAGTTAAATTGAAATGAACTACATTATATCATCCATATGGATTGCTTACCCTTCTGTCAAGGCTGTATTCCAGATATAATCACATGTTGCTTTCACTGACGGTCCAACTCCATCAGCTATTTCAACATACGTCAACATTTGCAACACTTCAATATTTGTTCCTCACTATTGAATAACATTAAAGCATGCAATATTTAATAAGTTTTAATGTACTACAACTTCTACCCAATTCATATATAATCTTAAACGTACGTTATTTAACAAGCGTTTATTAAAAAATAGTACAAATGATTAACTTTCTAAATGAACGTAACCCAAATCATCCATCTGTTTAAAAACGAAACTAAACCATTCTATTCATATTACAAATAACTGAAGTTCAAGTTATTTTCATGTGCCTACTAAAACCAACCGAGGCTCGAAATTGCCATTGTGTACAAACGCGCACTTATTTCATATTTCTCGTTTTCACCCCTACTCGACTCGCTTTCTCACTAACCTTTGACTTTGCTTCGACAATTGGGTTTTCCTACAAGTTGACCGCAAATATATCAACAAAAACTACCTCGTACACTCAATTAATGCAACATTAACCACAACTCTTAAATTTATACTCATTGTACCTTTTTCTGCGCCAAAGCTGCACTGTCTTCTTTAACCAAAGTCAGATCCTCTATCATCAATGGGTTAGGGTCACTACTACGACCATCATTCGGCTGTGCCTTTTGTACTTCAGCTTTGTCCGACATTGCTTCGTCTGCGTCAAGACCTATTTCAAATTTTGCATCAGCTTTGCGCAAAGCTTTCCTCATATACATCATATTCACACACAAACCATCAACCTTCTCCACAACATTCTTAGATTCTTCCTTCAAAGTTTCTTCTATTTTATTTTCCTTCTCAACGCGAGCTTGGAGACTTTTTTTTATTTCCCCAAACTCTGAAATTACCTTCTACAACATCTCTATTATAACATCATTAGTACCATTATTGCTTCCACCGTCTTCTCCCTCCGCGCGCCATTCATCATTAGACGCAAATACCTACAAACATTACTAATTAACTCATTTCATGTCATTACAACCCTAAACCCAATACAATACAAACTTGTTTTTCACACTTATTTTCAATTTTTTGTTAGGTCGCTTTTCTTTTATGCGGCCAACAATCTTGCTGACATCCTTTTGCCCCCACGCATGTATGCGACCGCGCCCATCAGTAGATTCTGACGCTCTATTTGCCACTCCATTCCAGTAATCGAATAACCTCACCTACATTTAGCAATAATAAAAACATATGATTACTATAAAGGTAAATCTTGCCTCAATCAACTACTACGTTCAAAAATTACTCAATCTTAATAATACATTACCTCTAGAATAGGAATGCAGCCCGTCATATATGCCAACCCATCTCGAGCTTTAACTTTGGCTACTCCATCAAGTAACCTATCGTACGGATATTTACACCAATTTAACTTTCCCCTCAAACTGGGTTCGCACAACAACTTGAAATGTTCCATGGAAGGCACAAGGTTGGCATTCAGACTTAGGAACAAACCAACAACATATAACAGTACACGCGCTTTCAACTCCTCAGCCTCAAAATTTCCACTTAATATCTTCTCTAAAAGTTCTTTGTATGCAATATTCGTGCTGATTTTGTACTTCTTTGCTAGTTCCTTTCCACTTAGATTTCGCGTCACCACTTCCACATCTAAACATTCGTTCTTTAATCCCAAAATTGCTTCAACATCTTCTACCAAAACATATATCTTGTGTCTACTAAATTCCATCGTGGACGTTTCAAGATCAAAATTCTCCGCTAACACCCGAAAAAGGTCCCGCTTAATTTCTCGCGAAATTATTTCCCATAAAGCTCCTAACCCGATGTCGTTAAGAACACCATCCATTTTTATCTTCTCCATCTCTTTAAACAAACTTGATACATTCTTCATACTGCACCTCGATGACAACTCCTGCAACATTTAATACAACATATTTTCCCGTTATGTTACGCTTAAATATATCCAGCACATGATTCAACTATAACCACTTTCAGTAAAAATAAATATAAATATCTACTTGCCTTTTTAACTTCTCCCTTTTCTACTAATTTCTTCGACTTCTCTTTCCTTATGCTTTCCATTTCAACTTCTTTCAGCTCCTTGTACCTATCCACGTACGGCTTCTTTTCTTCATCAGTTATCTCCGACCATCTCTTCCCTAGTGCTTTCTTCGCCTGTACAATTCACACACTTATTAAATTTTAATAACATGAACACATAACAAACTAATACAAAAAAACAATAACAATTTTGTTGTCTTACTTACAATATTGTTCATTTTCTTTTTACCACCCTTAAGTCTTCTACATTTATTGAAACTGTACAAAATTCATTTTGTTGTTAGAGTACACAATAAATTATGCTTATCAACTTACAATTTGAACAATGCCACCATCATTTAACTATAACTTACTAGAGCAACATATATGCTGACAATTTTTTTCTGTAGTCCGTCCACCATTTACCTCAACTTTACAAACTTTCTCCATTGCTACCAACTTCAATCTGCAAATTTATGTTAAGGTTATGTACGGTAAGGACCAAACTTATACCATTAACAAGTGAGACAAACTTGTGGCTACGAAATGAGATAGGTGAAAGTCAACTCCAAAAACAAACAAAGAATACAAATCTCAACCAACTCAAAGCCAACCCAGTTACCTACTTCTAGCAGTGTGAAATTGAAAAAGCTAACCACACAATACCCAACTCAACTACCCTGAAACTCAAAATTATTGATACTAAAAGTCCAAGAAACATATCTAATAAACACAAAACAATATATTTTCCCCTGTTTGATATGTGTGTCGAGAAGTACTTCAAACACCAACCGAAAAATTCCACAAAACCCTAAAAATACATAATGAAAAATACAAATTGTTCATGATGCCACAAAACCCTAAAAACACAGAATACTCGAAAAATTCTTTACTTACATGAGAAATGGAAATCTTTTTCTCCGAATACAGTATTTGTGTAAGAACATACAATTTTCCCACCTCTAGCAAGCTTCGCGTATTTAGGAATGAAAGAAGGAAAGCTTCGTGTCTTTTTTGATGAAAAATGGAAATGTTTTCCTATTTTCCCGCTTCAATATGAGTTTTATTCAATCCAATTTGAGTGTAACCGGTTAACCAAGTCACCCACCTTTTTTTTTCTTTAAATCCAACGGTTATTATTAATTCAGCTCTAATCGGCTCCATTCAACGATTTATATTAATCCGCCGTTTTTTAATTGTTTTTTAAACCGTTGGAAATTAAAATTTCCCGTCGCAACGGCTGATGACGGAAAGGATTTTATTATAGTTGGATTTCTTTAAAGCGGCGGTGCCACCTCAGTAGATGACAAGGTGTTTGCTCAAACTACCTAAATAAGGCTAAATTTTATGTTATTAGAACGGGTGTAGGTTACAGTCGGTGTTGGATTTACCAAAGGGTTAGATGTTATTTTGCCCTCCAAAATTGTTCTAATTATCGTTTTTTTATATTTTCTTTTACAATTTAATACCTAAAATAATAAATTAATTTTACTTTAATCCAACCCAACATTCCATTATAAAAAAACGTGACGAGCTTGAATTTAGGGCTGTAAATGAACCGAACGTTCAGTGAACCGTTCGGCGAGAAGTTCGTTTATGTTCGTTTATTTATTAAATAAACGAACTGTTGGATTAAAATCCGCAATTGTGGGCACATATGTAAAAATGTATGTTGCTATTATAAAGTATGGCACAAAAATAAAGTGACCAATTAAGTTAAGCGTGTCATAGGTATTAAAATGTCATGGAAATAAAAGTGTAGATACCGTAAGATATATTTATAATTCAATGAGGGGCAGAGTTATAAATATTTAATAGTTGATTTAATAAATCAACTATATAAAGAGGTAGTGGTCCCCAAGAAATAGGTTAACTTGTTTTTCTCTCCTTCTCCGTCAGAGAGTTTTACTTCAAGAGATAACCTATCTTCTTGGAAGACCAATACCAAAGATTTGGGATTTCAACATCAAGATTCAAGATTTTTAATATATCAATGAATTCAGGTACGCTTCCGCACTCAGTTTATTCAGTTTATTGTTCTTGATGATTTGACATGATAGATCCTGAGATTTAGATTTCATATCTATTATTATTTGGTTCTAACAAGTGGCATCAGAGCCTGATTATGTCGAATCATTAAGAATCTATTATGTATTTATTTTTGGATTAATTTGTTCTTGAATCTTTAAAATCAAAACCCTAAATCCAACGATAATTTAATCATCTATCGTTGTGGTTAAAATTTGGGTAAACTACATAAATGACCACCATATTATTAGTAAAGTCGCGATTTGACCACCTTACTTTTTTTCGAAGCAATAAAACCACCAAATTATTTAATTGGTTGCAATATGACCACCAGCCGTTAAAAACTAACAGAAGTAGTGATGTGGCAGTTAATAAAATTGGTATAATTACACATTTAGTCCCCGCTATTTGTACATTTTATCAATTTGGTCCTAATTTTAATAAATAAAATAATTTTATTATTTAATTAGGCTACGACACGTGTCGCCGTATTATTGGAGAATTTTATTTATATATTTTAATTTAATAATTTTTATTTTGCTCCTCCATTCAGGTGGTGACACGTGTCACCAGATTGAAGGAGCAAAATTAAATAAACCAGCACTTTGGCTCCAATAGGATTTGAACCCAGGTTAACTGGGTTGAGAGTGAGCACACTTACTACTAGGCCAAAGCAATCCTTATGATTCATTGTACAAAATTCAGTATATATGTTTGTTTTTTGTTTGCTCGAATTGAAAGTCGTTATACCCACTGTCATCCTTCGCCCCACCATCATCACCAGCACTTATAAAAAGCCCTTCCCCGGCTGGGTCGAAGGAACAGGTTGCTCCATTCACTTCATTTTTCCGCATCAAGTTTTTGCACCAGAAATGCCACTTTATTCTTGAGGAAAGGCTCATGCCCCACTTACGATTCAGAACATTGACAAGTTCTTATTACAGAGGCGCCCAAGGGGTGGTTTTTGGTAATTATTCCCCCCCCCCTTTTTTTTTCTAACATGATCATAGATCCTTTTGTAAAACCCTTGAATGGAAAGTAAACAATGTTTTGCCTCTACCATGAAATTGTTAAGTTGATAAAATCATGTTTATGCCGACTTAAAATTCACTTTTTGAGCCTAACTCATCAATTTTGCAGTCATCTGTTGTTTATCAGTTAGCTTAGTGATGAATAACATTTCTATGCTCTTAACATGTTAATGTAACAGTCTACGATGTAACACGAAGGGAAACATTTACAAACCTTCAAGAAGTGTGGTACAAGGAATTCGAACAATACTCAACAAATCCAGACAGCATCAGGATGCTTGTTGGGAACAAAGTTGACAAGGTAAATAAATTTACTCACATCTAACAAAACTACATATATATTGGAGCAAAAACTTGATGCGGAAAAATGAAGTGAATGGAGCAACCTGGTTCCTTCGACCCAGCCGGGGAAGGGCTCTTTATAAGTGCTGGTGATGATGGTGGGGCGAAGGATGACAGTGGGCATAACGCCTTTCAATTCGAGCAAACAAAAAACTAACATATATATTGGATTTTGTAAAATGAATCACAAAGATTGCTTTGGCCTAGTGGTAAGTGTGCTCACTCTCAACCTAATTAACCTGGGTTCAAATCCTATTGGGGGCAAAGTGCTTGTTTATCTAATTTTGTTCCTTCAATCTGGTGACACGTGTCACCACCTGATTGGAGGAGCAAAATAAAAATTATTAAATTAAAATTATATAAATAAAATCCTCCAATAATACGGCGACATGTGTCGTAGCCTAATTAAATAATAAAATTATTTTATTTATTAAAATTAGGACCAAATTGATAAAATGTACAAATAGCGGGGACTAAATGTGTAATTATACCAATTTTATTAACTGCCACGTCACTCCTTCCGTTAGTTTTTAACGGCTGGTGGTCACATTGCAACCAATTAAATAATTTGGTAGTTTTATTGCTTCGAAAAAAAGTAAGGTGGTCAAATCGTGACTTTACTAATAGTATGGTGGTCATTTATGTAGTTTACCCTTAAAATTTTTATACTTTAGTACTGTTTCAATTATGTATATGGGTTTTGGTTTTAGTTTTTATGTTGTTAATTCTTTTCGGAATGCAAGAGCTTATTTTGTTCGATTAATCAAATTATTCTTATGGATAGAGATCTTATAATTTTGTTTATGCACATGAATTAGGGTTTAATATTTGAAAATTCCCGATTGCCCTTCTTTGGATAAACTTTATGTGCAATAACCCTTATGTTGCTACTGTTGAATATTGGGTTTAATAACCATGGATATTCGTGCCTTGTAATAGGTTAAGAATTCTTAACAACAATATAATTTTGAACGTTGAATATTGATTCACCGTTTAATTTTTTTTATTGCTTTTGTTTCTTTCGGTAGCCACACACTTTAACTAAAGTTATTATATATATATAATTCTAAAATATATATTTAATTCGGTTTGATCAAAATTTTAGTTTTGATCGTTAGTAATTTAGAAAGAATATAAATTTTGACTTGAGTTTTGTTGTGGTAAATTTACCGTGATTTGGAAACTTTATAATCAGGTTAGTTCTCGAATCTTTATATTCAGGTTATCTCTAATAATTCATGGTTGAATTGTTGAATCTTGTTTAGTTTTGTAAAGAAACTTTAGCTTAAATTTGTTTGATATTATGTTTAATTATGTCATTAATGTTGTCTACGGAATATACATTTGGTTTTGGTTTTGGAAAACATGCCATTAATCTTATAAAATTCATATCCTATTCAGTTTAATCATTAGGTTATTATGAATATTTTAAGGTCTTATGTGATCATTATATGAATTACTCATGTGTATAATACTTCTGTTTTTGACTTTTAGTTAAAGTTTGATTGTTTGAAATTCTACTTTAATTTCGGCAAATGCACGCTTAAGGAATTTTTTGAGAAACAGTCAAAGATTTCGGTATTCAATTTTTGATAGCCCCATTTAGACAACCTTATTTTGGGTTATTTCGGAAACTTAAGTGTTATCAGAAATTTCAGTTTTGACTGTTACAAAATTTTAAATTTGGATATCGGTATATTTATTGTATATATTTTGAGATAAATTAATTGAAGCATTAAGTCACCAAAGTGACCTCTATTGTGAAAATTATTTTATTTTAAAATATAGAAGGTTTTGTGCATGTAAGTCGGATTATGTTAGTATTAATCGGCCCAAAGGAAGGTTAATAATTAACATTATTACATGTGTAACTGTGGTAATAAACATGTGATAATTATTCAGTTTTATATGTGAGCAATAAATCGGCCCAAAGGAAGATTTCTGTTTGACATGTTCTTATTATCAATGTTTGATTACTGTACCAAGATATCACTTGCAAGTTAATGTTTTGTCCAAAGATGAAATATTAATGGAGTGTCCGATATCTTGATATGATGTTTACCTTTATTCAAATTTATTATTATTTTGGTTATCTTTTAATTTGATTGAAAGATAAAATTAAGACAAACATTTTGAAACAATTAAATTCATATTTTGGCTTCGGATGTCTAATATTTTAATGGATTAATTGAAACATAATGTCACCAAAGTGACCGCTTTTGTGTAGATTAGTTTATTTAAAATATTAAGATGATTATGGGTTTTTGTAATTCATGCGTTTATTAATTGGCCCAAAGGAAAGTTAATATTTGGCAGAATTACAACGACAACTGTGGCGATAAATGTGTGACAATTATAAGGTATTTTATGTGAGCAATACGTTAGTCCAAAGATTACCCTATTGTTTGACATAGTTTATTGTCAATGTTTGATTGCTACAACAAGAGTACCGCTTACAGTTAATATTATTGTCCAAAGACTTGATATTAACGTTGTGCTTGGTATCTTGAGGGGAACTAGCCATTATTTTGAATTTATTTGTTTACTTATGAATATTTATGTGAGCTTGTTTTAATTTTATTTATTTATTTTTTGTTCTATATTTAGTTAATTTATCATTTCTTGTCACAATATCTGTTAAATACATTCTAAACTCATGTTTAGTGAAACTAATTTCAAGGAATAAGAAAAGACACTTACATATAGTATTTTGTTGTATGAGCATAGACTTTGCACTAAGGAAAGAACATTTTGCACCTCTCACTGCGGTAAGCACCTATAAAAAATATTTTGAGAGGTGAAATCGTTCGAATTGCGTGAGTCTAATGATCATAAAGTACAACATTCTAATTTTTTTAGGAGCACAAATTTAAAGAAACTACTCAAACTAAGGGTTTCCTTGACCAAATTAAGAAATGTTTTACCCAAAACATTAAGGTTAAGATGACATCACTTATGCTTTTTTTTTAACTTCTATGAAGTATAAGGGTCAAGGAAATGTGAGGGAGTAGATTATGAAAATTCTTAATATTGCTTCAAAATTTAAGGCACGTAAGATCAAACTCTCTAACAATTGTGTGTTCTTATGATTTTGGTACCGCTTCCTATATAGTTTAACCAATTCAGATTCAGTTACAAACTACCAAAAGGAGAAATAGACTCTAATTAGGCTCATTTCTCATTATGTTCAAGAGGAAGAAAAGTTGAAGCATTATAAGTGTAAAAGTACTCATTTAGTTAGTGTCTCTAAGAATAAGGGCAATAAAAGAAAATATTAGAATAAAGTTGCTAAGGGTTCTAGTCAAAAGAAACAACAATAAGTTACAAAGTGTTGATTCTTTTGTATAAGTTAGGACATATGTGAAGTAATTAAACTTCAAAAGTGAGCAACTACTTCAGTTATTTTGAGTGATCCATGGGCCGTAAATTTTATGATCCCACAATTAAGATTATTTTAAGGAGAGTTTATAATTTTTTTAGGATGTTGAGTTTGAGGGGAAAATAAGGTTAGATACATTACTATTGAGGAGGAATTGAATTATAATTTAATTCATACTATCACTTTTGATGATGTTTAGGTTTTTACACCTATCATTAATCAAGAAGTGAATAAAGTACCTCAGCAAAATAATGTTGAACAACTCCCATTCAAGATAAGGTAATTGTTTCAGAAGAACAAACTCAACAACCTTAAAAAAACAAGTGTCTTTAAATAGGTCCACGAGAGGAAGATGAAATACTATTTCAGATTATTTTATTGTATTTCTTCAAGAAAATAAGGCAATAATGGAATGATAGAAAATGACTCAATCATTTATATCAGACCATAAAAGTTCTAACTCTCAAAAGTGGATTGATGTCATTCAAGAATAGTATAATTTTATGCAAGACAATAAAGTTTAAGAACTTGTCTCATTACCTTAAGGTGCAAACCAATTGGTTGTAAATTAATATTTAAAATCAATAGGGATGGAAATGGTAATGTGGATAAGTATAAAGCACGTCTTGTATCTAGAGGATATACTCTAAAAGAAGACATTGATTTTTAGAGACTTTCTCTTCAATTTTATTGAAAGACTCTTTCAAGATAATTATTACACTTGTTACTTGTTTTAGTCTTAAGCTACATTAGATAGATGTTAAGCTTGTTTTTTTCTTTGGAGACATTGAAGAAACTATTTATATGGTACAATCATAAAGTTGTATCTTATGATACAATATCAATGATATGTAAATTAAAGAAATTCATCTATGATCTTAAGTAGAACTCTTATTAATGAAATTATAAATTTCATGTTGATTATCTCATTCGATTTTGAGATAAATTTGGTTGGCACTTATATATACTACAAGTTCAGTGGGAGTAAGCCAAGTGACACTCATATTACTAAAGAAGATAAGTATTATCTTACTCAATGCCCTAAAAGTAACCTTGAAAATTTAGAAATTTCAAAAGATTCTCTATACATAAGCTATTGAGAATCTAATTTATGCTTAAGTATGTATGCGTTCGGAAATTGTGTACATTGTTGGAATGTTAGATAGATATTTAAGAAATTCTAGTATGGACTATTGGATAGCAGCCAATAGAGTTATGAGATATCTTTAGAGAACAAAAATTACATGCTCACATGTCGAAGTTCTGGTAAGTTAGAGATCATTAGGTTTACAGACTTCGATTCTAATAGAATATTGATGCAAACAAATTTTGTCACATAGGCTGCTAATTTTTTATTGAATACAAAGACCACTTTAGTTATTTTGTGACAATAAATATGCATTCATTTATTCTATAAAAAATAGGAACACTTTAAACTTGAAGGACATAAATATTACGTTCCTAGTTGTTAAAGAAAATTCAGAGTGTTTGTGTGTTTAAAGAGCATGTTGGTACAAACTCCATAATTGCGCGCATATTACGAAACTGTCACCCTAGGTCTTTCATGAGCACACTACTCATGTGGGTGTAATGTTATTTAAGGATATTCGGTTTTAGTGGGAGTTTGTAATTTTGAAAAATGCTCATTCGGTTTAGACACAATTTCAGTTACTTCAGTTTAAAGTTATTTAAGATTATTTTCTGCAGAAATAAAGTTCTTTTGGTTTATGTACACTCTGAATTCAGTAAAGTTGATCTCACTAAGGTTTAGGAGGACCAGTTGGAAATAGACATGTTCGGTTCACATTTCATGTAATTTTCCATGCTACACATCCATGATTGATCTATGTCATTTGATTATGTTTGTATACGTGACCATTGATGGGTCCAGTCATGATTGATATGGCGAAGACCGCTTTGATCCTATATGGATATAGTTGATGGACGAGATTGTTATAGAATACCCATTATATAATAGCAAATTTTTTGAGCTCATAAGGTTGTACATTTATCAGGAAACATATGTTGTCCAAGTGGGAGATTGTTGGATTAAAATCCGCAATTGTGGGCACATATGTAAAAATGTATGTAGCTATTATAAAGTATGGCACAAAAATAAAGTGACCAATTAAGTTAAGCGTGTCATAGGTATTAAAATGTCATGGAAATAAAAGTGTAGATACCGTAAGATATATTTATAATTCAATGAGGGGTAGAGTTATAAATATTTAATAGTTGATTTAATAAATCAACTATATAAAGAGGTAGTGGTCCCCAAGAAATAGGTTAACTTGTTTTTCTCTCCTTCCCCGTCAGAGAGTTTTACTTCAAGAGATAACCTATCTTCTTGGAAGACCAATACCAAAGATTTGGGATTTCAACATCAAGATTCAAGATTTTTAATATATCAATGAATTCAGGTACGCTTCCGCACTCGGTTTATTCAGTTTATTGTTCTTGATGATTTGACATGATAGATCCTGAGATTTAGATTTCATATCTATTATTATTTGGTTCTAACACGAACATGAATAAGATTTTTTTATTCGTTTAATTAAATGAACGAACACGAGCAAAGGACTTGTTCGTTCATTTATGTTCGTAAACGTTCGGTAATTTGTTCGTTTATATTCGTTTATCATTTAAACGAACGAACATGAACGAACACGAACAAGGTACATTCCTCAATGAACGAACACGAACAAGAAATTTTGTGTTCGTTTATGTTCGTGTTCGTTCATTTGTTTGGTTAAAGTTAAATGAACGAACATGAACACACCCTCGTTCGTGTTCGTTCGGTTCGTTTACATGCCTACTTGGAATAAATATACATTAAATTATGAAAAAAAGTAAAATTTAAATTATCAGAATTTTCAAACGTATTTTTAAATTTACCTTTCTTTTTCAATTTTATATATTTTTAAGAATAATTTATCATAATTTACCAAAAAAATCCATAAATATTTTTTGTAAAATGTTCAGATATTTCTAAATAACTTTTTACATTTTTAAAATTTTCTCATTCTTAAATTTTTTTAGGATTTTTTTTTTAAATTTAGTATACTTGAATATGCCATTTGCTTTTTAATAGAATTTCCGGATAGGCAAATGTGATAGATGATTTATAATCTTAGCTATCAAACTAAACAAACAAATTCTCCAAGTATCAAAAGGATAATTGAGTACAATTTTAAGGGTTAAAATAAAATTTAACAAGACGTGTTTAAATGCAGCAAATATCACTTTTTGGCATCCATAATCGCAGAAGCCGGTCATAAAACGAGCAAGTAGCCACAGTACTCTTGCTTTTGCCTTCCGGTAATATTTTCACTCTCTGCCAGTCTGCCCCGTATGCAAGTGAGTCATGCTGACTGTAAGCTTCGACGACCTCCGGTTTCTTTTCTCCGATCTTGACTATTGCAAATCCGTTATGCATACAAGCCGCTAAGACCAGGCCTGATACAAAAGGATGGTGCTTGATTCTCCAAACTCCTCCTCCAAGACAAACTGAAGCTTCATTCACTGGTCTTGAGATGGACCTTAGATCCCATACCCTCAGGTACTCGTCGTAGCTACCCGTAAGTATGGTATTTGGGTCAGTGGGGCTCTTGGCAATGCAACAAACTCCCATCTTATGGACCTTGGAGTTCTGGAAAACCCTCTCGGACGGACTATCCCGTATATCCCAACAACTGAATTTGCAGTCATCCGATCCCGTATATACTAATTGTGGTTGATGAATGTCGAAGCAAGTTGTCCAAAGCTCAAAGTCATGTGCCTTCCACTCTTGTAATTTTTCTATTCCAGACTCTGCAATATTAACTATGGAAACAGAACCATCAGAAAGTCCGACCGAGATAGATGTGGCCAATGGGTTCCAATCCAGGAAAAGGCACATGGAGGAGCTGATTCTTTCACCACTGACTTCACTAAGAAAGCCTCCTGCATTGGAGATAGATAGATCAAAGATTTTTTTTTCTAACAATGTCAACTTAAGAATTTAGAGCGAAGAACTAGAGGTAGAATACAACATGCTAAAATGGTTTGGAGCAATCCTAAATTTGCGATGAATTAACGATTTAACATCATCAAATGGACTAAGTACAAACTTAGAATGATAAGCCAACATAATGCTGAAATAAACTCTTTACCTCTATTATCATTTACACATGCTCACATGACATTGCATACAATATATTTGATCAAAGGGGTAATACTGTGCTTTTCATGGCCATTATTAACTCAAAAAACTGGTGAAAGTCAGATACCTAAAGCATCAATATTGGGTTAAAGTGCAGTTCACTTGAGCCACAGAAAAATTCTAGCATTTTCATAGAGGTTTTATTAGACGCGCAGCACCTTTTGTAACAATTTTCCACTAGCCCCATGTGAGCAAAAGTTGGAGTTGCAGAAAATAGATGTCAAACAGGACTGCTCCAGTATTAGCATGCTTTTGCACTAATTTAAATTAGAAAAAAAAATATTAGCGTATGCTCTGATGCTAATTTAAATTAGAAAGAAATTCAAATAGAAGTTTGTATGATCTAAATTGTTCCGAGTCCGACTCTTCATTTGTCTAGAAGTACTCATGTCTAACACTCGTATTCAACAAATAATCAGACATGGGTATGGGGATATGACCTTCTAAAGATCCTCCAAATACATGAAAAAACCTAGAAAAAATTCAACAAACTTGTGCTATAAGCATACTCACATCTGACACACACACACTTGTCTACATATCATAGCATATAATTAGTTTGTATACATGCAATAACTAGCTCCAGTCCAGGTTAAAAATCAATTCAATCAAGTACCTTATATATTTCCTCGTTCGTGGGATTATTTGATCATTACCTACCCCATAATTACTTCCTTGATCTTGATTACTATGTATTAAACAACATGAACACACGAATACTAATTACTATGTATTCAACAACATAATGTTGTTTGTTTTCACAAACTAATTAGATAACCGTATCTTCGATATGACAACATGGAACTCCAAGCATAGCAAAGTGAGTTTCGAAATCATGAATTACTTGCAGAGATGAAAACAAGACTAAGAAAAATCCATACAATAATGATACATGACATAAACATACCTCTGGGTTTCTCTTCATTAGAGGAACCCTCTAAACTATAGATTCTCAAGTACCCATCAGCATCAGCTTGAGCAAGGAGAGGGCCCGCATTGCTTCCTATTGTGCTCCACTTAATATCAAAAATCCCAGCAGTATCCACGCGATGAAACAACTCGAGATTACCCTTTTCGGCATTAACATCGAATAGAGAAATACTGCCAGCTCGGGTTGGTTGCTCGCCTTCTTGCAGGGTGTACGTTGAAGCCGCCAGCACATGTTGGTAACCATCGTGGGGGCAAAACTCAACAGCATCAGCATTGCCTTCTAAATAGCAATGAGCCACGTCCATTGCTCGGCTGGGCATTTCATCAAGCAGGTTATAAGCACAAATTTTCAAATTAATTTGTTCCAGTCCACCGTCTTAAACAAAGAAGAAAAGATATTTGCATATTCTTCGAGGAAAAATGGGAAAATTTAAAGAATAAGAAAACTACCTTAGTTGAGTATTTGCTTAGTTTGAAGTTTTGGAATTTGGAAGTTCTGTGATCGTTTCAACCAGAAAATAGGCCAAAGTGCCAAACCCGGCAAGTATGTATATAAAATTCTAGGTGATTTTTCTAAGGTAAAATATACCCCAACAGATATATCACTTTTCTATTAAAATTGACAATTTAGTTATTAAATTAAATTTCGAGATAAACCTGATTTTTAATTACAAATTTAATAATAAACATATCAATTTTTTAAATTAACAATTTAATTATTCAATTAAATTATTTTACAATTAGGCCACATTATCGTTAAAATTAAAACAAATAGCTTGATATAGTAATAATTGCAATCCAAGAAAAACACATTCAAATAATCTGTTTTTGATGCAAAAATAATGTGATAAATTTAACACTTTGATAAAACATTGTAATACCCAAAAGGCTTAATAGTAAAAAGAGCTCAACCTATATCTTTTTTCTTTAGTTTAGTGCCTAACTTTTTCTTTAGCCACTTTGAGGCCTAACGTTTCATTTCGTAACTCAGTTTAAGTTTTTCTGTCAACGGTCGTTAAAAATTTTCTGTTATCCATGTAGTAAAGGAGACTTTAATACACTTTATTAATATAGTTTAATACTCATTGTAAATTAGGGTTTCTTTCGTTTGCCTATAAATATAAAGATTAGAGAAAGTGTTGTATACAACCTTATATTGAGAATAATAAAAGTCTCTATTTTCTTTCATCTTATTTTGTTCTTATTCATCCCTTTGTTCTTGCTCTTTCACATTATTCACAACACGTTATCAGCACGAGTTTACTCAAAAAAATTTAGTTACAAACCAAATTTTTTCAAAGATTTATTTGATATGTTTTTTCCCATCTTATATATTTTAATTTATAAAATAATATATATACGATGAGAATTATATATTAAAACAAAACGAGGAGATTGCAAAAGGAGTCTTATTTCATGCCATGCATATATTTTTGCTTTGTTTAACATTATTACGAGGAGTCTATGTTTTTTTTAACTCATGCCATGCGTATATTTTATTCTAATTTCATACCAAGTTTCATGTCATGCATATACTATTTAAAAGGAGTCTATATATTCTTTGTTTTGATGGTTTAATCAGAGTATATATATATATATATATATATATATATATATATATATATATATATATATATATATATATATATATATATATATATATATATATATATATTAGGGTAAACTATACAAATGACCACCAAACTATGAGGTTGGTGTCGATTTGACCATTATATTTTCTGTAACCCCTAAACCCGACCCGAAAGAACTGGGTCGAATATAATGAGTCAAACTCAAAGCTTGTCCCTCACACAAATAACCTGATTCAAAACTTTAATTCCAAAATAGATAATAATAATAATATCGCACAATATATATACTGATAAAATACTCCTAAAAATATTAAATATTCAAAATATGCATGCATGATAAAACGTAATAACCCCAAATAAAATATCCAGAATCTGAAATTATATATAATCTAATAAAACATATAATAAAAATAAGCCGAAGTCTCATACTGATAATAATAAATAAATAAGCTGGAAAACGAGGTTCTCCAAGTACCGTAGCCTAGACCTGAGTATCTGAAAATAGAAACTAAGGGGAGTCAGCGATAACGCTCAGTGTGTCTCTACAGTGCAAACATGATTAACAGAATCGTCATATCAACAGAGTCAGTCAGATATTATCAGAATACAATTTACCATCATAAATCAGTTCAATCACATAAACAAATGCGAATGAATATGCAACACAATATGACATGCACCCAACTACATCACCATCCGAAGAGTAAGGTTCCCCAGAACCACTCTCTACCTCGTCATCATCCGAAATGGAATACAGCCCGTAGGCGAAGCCACTGGTCCGAAGTAGACATCATCCCGAAGGATGAAGCTACTGAACTTCCCCATACAGAATCCCACCCATAATGAGATGACATAAAATTTGAGTTATGAATCTAAATGCATTATTTATCAACAGAAATGCATAATCATATAATCTGATATACAATAATCCGAATTCGAATGTATATACAAATATTTCATAACGTAACAGAATGTTGAACAAGTCAAACATCACAGATCAACAGAATATTACCATCATATACCATCAGACCACATCATGTATACATTTAAGCAAATCAACACATTTACATTCAGAGCACTATAAACAGACAGCACAGAAGAGAACACACCTCAAATAGCTAACACTCAACGTCGACGGTGACGTCTCCCACGCTCAGCTCTATCTCTAGGTCGGTCAGAGTCAGCTCCTATAACAATTAAATATACCATCAAAGATATTACTACTATGCCAAGACACTGATAAAATAAATATCGAATTGATATTAATAATTAAACTCACGAGCGGATCACGATGTCTGAGCAACAGGAGGTCGTCCAGGTGGAGGAGGAGGAAGGATCTCAGTATCCGAGTCAATGTCGTCCCTAAACACCCAAACGATGAGGAACACGAACGGCACGAGTTCGAACGGTTTTCGAACCGTTTCCTAACGACGACGAACGGAAAAACAAAGATAACAGCAAGGGTTTTGACCGTGTGGCCATGGAGAATTAAACGGTGGCGTCGGACCGTCGAACGGATGATGTTTGGCCCCTTGCCGGACGATAAACGGAAACATAGGGGTTGGGGAGGCTGCTCGTACGAGAGAGAGACGGAAACAGTGACAACGGCGCAAAAAAGTCTCAGAATGAGAAAACAAGGCTTTTAAATCACGCAAAAAGGGGAAATCACAATGCGTGCCACCCAACTTTCTAGGGTTTATGAAATGGCACCTAAATTTACAATTTTTACAATTTAGTCACTGAAATTCTAAAAAACCCCAATTTAATCACTAAAATTTGATTAAATTTCCAATTAAAATTCCCTAATTATTAGGGTTTTAAATTAGAGAAAAATTGGGTGTTACAACTCTCCCCCTGTTAAAAGAAATTCCGGCCTCGAAATTTTACCTAGAGCAAAAAGATGCGGATACTGAGCTCGTATGACAGTCTTGGGCTCCCACGTAGCCTCATCATGATTACGACCACGCCACAGAACTTTGACCATCTTAATGGTCTTCCTTCTAAGAACCTTTTTATCCTGAGTAAGAATCTCAATAGACTCATTCTCAAAACGCAAATCAGGACGGACCTCAATATCCTCAACAGGCATAACATGTGACGGATCAAGATGATAACGTCTCAACATTGAAACATGGAAAACATCGTGAATACGCTGAAGCTCTGGTGGTAACTCTAGCTGATAGGAAACTGGTCCGACTCGACGAATAATCCGATAAGGGCCAATGTAACGAGGACTCAGCTTGCCCTTCCGACCAAACCGAAGTACCTTCCTCCAAGGAGATACTTTCAAGAAAACCTCATCACCCACCTCAAACTGAAGATCACGACGTCTCAAATCGACATAAGACTTCTGTCTGTCAAAAGCAGCCTTAAGCCGATCCCGAATCAATCTGACAGTCTACTCAGCCTCGTGCACAATCTTCGGTCCCAATAATCTGTGCTCATTCAACTCAGTCCATCCAATAGGTGAACGACATCTATGCCCATATAGAGCCTCATACGGTGCCATCTTGATACTGGCCTGATAACTGTTATTATAAGCAAACTATGCAAGCGGCAGGAAATCCTCCCAACTGCCTCTGAAATCAAGAATACAACCCCTCAACATATCCTCAAGAATCTGGATCACACGCTCAGACTGACCATCTGTCTGCAGATGATAAGATGTACTGAAGTTCAACCGAGTACCCTAAGCAGAATGAAGAGACCCCCAGAACCTTACAGTGAACCTCGAATCTCTGTCAGAAATAATAGATAACGGTACCCCATGAAGTCGAACGATCTCAGAAATATAAAGCCAGGCTAACTTACTCAAAGAATAGTTAACTCAGACAGGTATGAAATGCGCGGACTTCTTCAAACGATCAACAATAACCCATATGGAATTCTTCTTCGACGGAGTCAAAGGAAGTCCACTAACAAAGTCCATAGTCACGCGCTCCCACTTCCACTAAAGAATCTCAATATGTTGTAGTAACCCAGACGGATGCTGATGCTCTGCTTTGACTTTCTGACAAGTCAAACACTTCGATACAAATCCGACGACGTCCCGCTTGAGACCTTTCCACCAGTACCTTTCACGAAGATTCTTATACATCTTGTCACCACCAGGATGCATAGAATACGGACTGTCATGGGCCTCACGGAGAATAATCTGTTTTAACCCGGATTTCCTCGGAATACAATACCGACCAAGAAAATGTAATACCCTATCCTGATCAATAGAGTAATCCCGAGATGTACCCTCACGCACCTCTCTGATACGATGCATCAAAAACGGATCACTAGGCTGCTCAGCTCGAATATCAGAAATCAATGTAGGAATAACCCGAAGTTCTGCCAACAAACTACCATCATCGTACAAACTCATCCGAGCAAACAATGCTCTCAAATCTGAAATGGCGTTACGACTCAAAGCATCAGCAACAACATTACCTTTACCCGAATGATACTCAATCTCACAATCATAATCCTTGAGAAGCTCTAACCAGCGACGCTGTCTCAGATTAAGCTCTTTCTGAGTGAGGAGATATTTCAGACTCTTATGGTCTGTATAGATATAACACTTCTCTCTATAGAGATAGTGTCTCCAGATCTTAAGTGCAAACATAACAACAACAAGCTCTAGATCATGGGTAGGATAGTTACACTCATGCGGTTTTAACTGTCGAGACGCATAAGCCACTACCTTCCCGTCCTGCATCAGAACACACCCCAATCCAGTGTACGAAGCATCACTGAAAACTGTATAAGCCTTACCAGGCTTAGGCTGAATCAAAACTGGAGCTTCAGTCAACACAGACTTAAGCTTCTCAAAACTAGACTGCTGAGCCTCAGTCCAAACGAAGGGAACATCCTTCCTTAGAAGCTTAGTCAACGGAGCTGCAATAGATGAGAAACCCTCAACGAATCTCCGTTAATAACCAGCTAAACCAAAGAAGCTTCGAACCTCAAGAACATTCCTGGGCTGCTTCCAACTCATAATAGCCTCAACCTTCATCAGATCAACCTGAATACCCTGAGCATAAACTATATGTCCCATAAACATAACCTCAGAAAGCCAGAACTCACACTTACTGAATTTTGCATACAACTACTTCTCTCGCAGAATCTGTAACACAATCTGAAGATGTTCCTCATGCTCAGCCTCAGATCTAGAATATACCAGTATATCATCAATAAATACCACAACAAACTGGTCAAGATAGGGTTGAAACACCCTATTCATCATATCCATAAAAGCGGTAGGGGCGTTAGTCAACCCAAAAGGCATCACAAGGAACTCAAAATGGCCATATCGTGTCCAGAAAGCTGTTTTGAACACATCAGAATCCTTAACCTTGAGTTGGTAATAACCAGATCTCAGGTCTATCTTAGAGAATACCGTGGCTCCCCGGAACTGGTCAAACAGATCACCAATACGAGGGAGAGGATATTTGTTCTTGATCGTCAGCTTGTTCAGCTTCCGATAATCTATACAGAGTCGAAGTGTTCCATCCTTCTTCTTAACAAATAGAACATGAGCTCCCCAAGGAGAAACACTGGGTCGAATGAAACCTTGATCCAACAGTTCTTGCAACTGAATCTTCAACTCTTTAAGTTCCTTCGGTGCCATCCGATAAGGTGCCATAGACACAGGAACTGTACCCAGATAAACCTCGATGCCAAACTCAACCTCATCCCGTTTAGGCGGTACTCCAGGTAATTCTTCCGGAAAAACATCTGGAAAGTCTTTCACAACTCGAATCTTATCTAATTTGGAATCTGACTGTCTCGGATCAAGGATATAGGCAAGATAAGCAATAGAGCCTTTCCTGATCATTTTCTCAACTTTGAGAGCTGAGACGATATTACATAGGAACCCTCTGCGCTCACCAATCAGAATCACCTCACGATCATCAGGAGTTCTCAGTGTAGCCTTCTTCTTTTCACAGTCTAAGGTAACACGGTGTACAGACAGCCAATCCATACCCAAAATAAGATCGAACTCCCCAAAGGGTAACTCCATCAAATCAGCTGGAAAGATCTCTCCTTGAATCTCAAGAGGACAATTCCTGTAAACTTTAGTAACCTCAACTGGATTACCCACTGGACTGTGTACAGTAACAGCACTAACAGTATCCTCAACAGAAATCTCAAGATCCCCAGACACAAAACTCGCAACATATGAATGAGTCGACCCATTATCTAACAGAGCAAAATACGGAATAGAAAGGATAGAGAAAGTACCAGCAATAACATCTGGCTCATCACGGTCCTCGTGCCTCCTAGTAGAATAAACTAAACCCGGCTGTCTGGCCCCTGATCCTGCTGATCCTCTACTCGGAGCTGGTCTACCTTTACTAGCAGAGCCTGAAGTAACAGATCTGACCTGACCTCTTCCCCTGGCGGGAGTCTGTACTGATGCCTGAGACTGAGTAGTAGTAAAAGCTGAGGGAGGTGGAACCGGACAATCTCTGAAACGATGCTCGAATGAACCACATCTGAAACAAGCTCCAGTCTGCCTCCTACACTCGCCCGAATGCCACTTCTTACAGAAAGAATATTGTGGCACCCCTCGAGTACCAGTTGAACCACCAACACTAATAGTCGGAATAGAAGGAGTCACTGGTCTAGCTCTCGAATAAATCTGATAGTCTGACTCATCTCTGGCTCTCTTTCTGGACTGATTTCCCTGACTATGCTGAACTGGCACTGACACTGGTCTCTTCCCTCTATCAGATCCATGCAACTCAAGCTGTCTCAACTCTGCCTTATTACGCTCAGTTGTCCTAGCTCGTCGAGTAATGTCTTTGTATTCATGATCCATATGTAAAGCAACACCGGTCTTTATCGTAGGACACAATCCCTTCATAAACCAATCACACTTTTCTTTTTCTGTGGTCACTAACCCTGGGACGTACTGCATCAATCTCATAAACTCGATCTCATAATCGTTAACAGTCATATCATTCTGTTTCAGATTCATAAAATCATCTCTGCACTTAGCAATATACTCGACTCCGACATAACGATCATGAAAAGCCTGTCTGAAATGATCCCAAGTAACCATACTAGATGGAGTAACAAGCTCCTCAGCCTCCCACCAATTCTGGGCTTCACCCTGCAGCAGTGAAACGGCAGCCCTGAGTTTCTGGTCGGTAGGATAATCCATCTCAACAAATAATCGCTGAAGCTTCTTCAGCCAGTACTCTGCATCGGCTGGGTCTGTACCCGTCTTTCCCTCGAACATAGTCATCCCAGCAGCTAGAAACTCTGTGGATATAGGTCTCTGAACACCCTCAGACTGACGAAGGTATCTCAATAACTCTCTCTGAATAGTAACAGCATCCATGCCCACTGTCTCACTATCCCCTGAATCACGATGACCACTACTCTGAGCAGGCTGAACATGTGGGTCTCCTCCACTGGTCTGCTGAGCTCCAGTCTGCTGAGCTCCAGTCTGTTGATCTCTAATCTGCTGAGCTCTAGTCTGCTGAGCTCCAGTCTGTTGATCTCTAATCTGCTGAGCTCCAGTCTGCTGAGCTCCAATCTGCTGAGCTCCTGCCTGGTCCACACGTTGTTCCTCCACATTCGCACCCTGGATCTCATCCTGATTTTGTATCAAACCCTCAGGAGGTGGAACGTCACTATCCGCAGTCGTGGTACGACCTCGGCCACGACCTCAACCGGCCGCTACTCTAGAACTTCTCCGAGGTGGCATAGTAGTATATCTACAAAAGACAGAATCCTAAGATTAGATTCGGTACTTGGAGACCTTATTCAGAATATGTATAAATATATTCATAATAGATCATAAGTTTATCTAAAATTCCCGTTTTACCCCAAAAACATTTGAGAATGCATGCAAAATTTTATTTTTAATTTAAAGTTGATTTAAATCACTCAGGCCGAGTGTTGAACCTGGCTCTAATACCACTAAATGTAACCCCCTAAACCCGACCCGGAAGAACTGGGTCGAATATAAGGAGTCAAACTCAAAGCTTCTCCCTCACACAAATAACCTGATTCAAAACTTTAATTCCAAAATAGATAATAATAATATCATATAATATATATACTGATAAAATACACCTAAAAATATTAAATATTTAAAATGTGCATGCATGATAAAACGTAATAACCCCAAATAAAATATCCAGAATCTGAAATTATATATAATCTGATAAAACTTATAATAAAAATAAGTCCAAGTCTCATACTGATAATAATAAATAAATAAGCTGGAAAACGAGGTCCTCCAAGTACCGTAGCCTAGACTTGAGTATCTGAAAATAGAAACTAAGAGGGAGTCAGCGATAACGCTCAGTGTGTCTCTACAGTGCAAACGGGATTAACAAAATCGTCATATCAACAAAATCAGTCAGATATTATCAGAATACAATTTACCATCATAAATCAGTTCAAACACACAAACAAATGCGAATGAATATGCAACACAATATGACATGCACCCAACTACATCACCATCCGAAGAGTAAGGTTCCCCAGAACCACTTTCTACCTCGTCAACATCTGAAGTGGAATCCAGCCCGTAGGCGAAGCCACTGGTCCGAAGTAGACATCATCCCGAAGGATGAAGCTACTGAACTTCCCCATACAGAATCCCACCCATAATGAGATGACATAAAATTTGAGTTCTGAATCTGAATGCATTGTTTATCAACAGAAATGCATAATCATATAATCTGATATACAATAATCCGAATTCGAATGTATATACAAATATTTCATAACATAACAGAATGCTGAACAATTCAAACATCATATATCAACAGAATATTACCATCATATACCATCAGACCACATCATGTATACATTTAAGCAAATCAACACATTTACATTTAGAGCACTGTAAACAGACATCACAGAAGAGAACACACCTCAAATAGCTAACACTCAACGTCGACAGTGACGTCTCCCACGCTCAGCTCTATCTCTAGGTCGGTCAGAGTCAGCTCCTATAACAATTAAATATACCATCAGAGATATTATTATTAAGCCAAGACACTGATAAAATAAATATCGAATTGATATTAATAATTAAACTCACGAGCGGATCCTGATGTCTGAGCAACAGGAGGTCGTCCAGGTGGAGGAGGAGGAAGGATCTCAGTATCTGAGTCAATGTCGTCCCTAAACACCCAAACGGCGAGGAACACGAACGACACAAGATCGAACGGTTTTCGAACCGTTTCCTAACGACGGCGGACGGAAAAACAAAAATAACGATAAGGGTTTTGACCGTGCGGCCACAGAGAATTGAACGGTGGCGTCGGACCGTCAAACGGACGGCGTTTGGCCCCTTGCCGGACGGTAAACGGAAACACAGGGGTTGGGGAAGCTGCTCGTACGAGAGAGAGACAGAAACAGTGACAACGGCGCAAAAAAGTCTCAGAATGAGAAAACAAGGCTTTTAAATCACGCAAAAAGGGGAAATCACAATGTGTGCCACCCAACTTTTTAGGGTTTATGAAACGACACCTAAATTTACAATTTTTACAATTTAGTCACTGAAATTCTGAAAATCCCCCAATTTAATCACTAAAATTTGATTAAATTTCCAATTAAAATTCCCCAATTATTAGGGTTTTAAATTAGGGAAAAATTGGGGTGTTACATTTTCAATTGTGTTAAATATACCACATAACTATTTAATTGGTTCCAATGTAGCCACCTACCGTTAAATCCTAACGGAAAGATGATGTGGTATTTAAAAACAAATTGATATAATTACACATTTAATCCCTATTACTTACGCATTCTATCAATTTAGTCCTAATTTTTATTTAATAAAACAATTAATTGTTTAATTAGGTGATGCCACGTGTCACCACCTCATTGGAAGACTTTAACTATTTATATTTGAGTTAAAAATTTTATTTTACCCTCCAATGAGGTGGTGACACGTGTCACCACCCATTAAAGGAATTTTTTTTTTACTCTACAATAAGAGTAGCAGGGTTCGAACCAGAGTCCTCTTGGTGAGAGATGCGTCTATTTAGCATCAAGACAAACACACATTTGTAATTTGTTGTACAAAATTTATTATTTATCATAACATAGTTTTCTTCATCCTGCAATGAAGGGGTCATGGTTTTGAAATTTCCGGATTCTCTGTTCCGACCCTGGCAAATTGTAAAGGACTAGACAAACTGATTAATGAGTGGAAATTTGGGACCAGACAACGTAGACCAGATAGTAGAGGGTGGTCTGAAAGTTTCAGACTTTGAGTCTTTCATGAAGATTACTAGGAAAACAAAAGAAACCCAACAAAGAACCGTCTTTACATTGATGTTTGAATTCGCAAGTAGGAAAAATAAGAAAAGGGTCTCTCATTTCATCAAATTATAAGGAAATAAAAAAAGAAATTGGAAACCATTGTTGAAGCCTTTGTTCTCTCATTCAACTCCTCATAGCTATAAAACAGGAGACGGCGGCCACAAGCAGCGTGAGAGCTAAAGCGCTGGCGTCATTTAGAAGCAAAAGAAATTGATCTTTGCTTTGTGATTGGTTCTGATTTGCCACTACTTGTGCTTTGGTTATAGTTCTGATGCATGATATTAGATGACTAGTTTTTCCACCATTAAGGCATTTGATCTACCAGGACATCATTTAGAATTTGTTTTCCTCTCATTGATAGCTGAATTCTAATAAATTTTCCGGATATTACTTTAGTAGCATGTTCGGGGATTTGATGCTTCTCGATTTCCTTTGTTCTTTGTTCAAAAGGAAACTAGTAAACTACCAAGCATATAGGACTCTGTAACAAGGAAAACAATTTCATAGCTAACCATCAATGCAGCATTTTCCTTGCAAAAACCAAAGACCCCACCTTTTCCCGTCTTCAACTCTGAAAATTCTCCTCTAAAGCCACCTTTTTTCTTGTAGATTTAGTGTTTCCTTTTCTGTTCTTTTCTTTTAACTTTCTAAGATAAAAGATAACCAAGAACATAAGTTCACAAGACTTGAGCAAAACGAGCCACATAGATTTCTGCAAGAAATCCAAGAACTTTAACCCCCTCGACCCTTTTCTCGGTGTTCTTGGCTTCATTTTAGTCTCTTGTTTCTTCATTGGGGGCTTCTTTTACTTGGATTACCGGGCTGTGCTCAACCTCGACTTCCCTTTGTTTGGCGCTCCATCGTCACCGTTAGAAGGTTCAGAAGCAAAAGCAGCGATAGATAATGCACCAGCGACAACAATGAATGTGAATGGACAGCTGGGATTCCTAGATCAAGGAGGAGATTCATGTGACATTTATGATGGTCAATGGGTCTTGGGATGATAACTACCCGCGCTGGAGGTAAAGACAATGCCAGCAGATAAATTCGTAGTCACCGATTCAAGATCCAGGACAGAACAATCGCGATCCCATTAAGGACGAGGCGCCTTAGATTGCTCATTCCAGCGACATGAACCGTCAATAAATCACAAATATGTGTTTGGCTTGATGGTAAATAGGCACACCTCTCACTAAGAGGACCCTAGTTCTAACCCTACTACTTTCATTGTAGAATAAAATTTATTTTCTTCCCTTAATTCACCACCTCATTGGAGGGTAAAATAAAATTATTAACTCAAATATAAATAGTTAAAGTCCTCCAATGAGGTGGTAACATGTGGCATCACTTAATTAAATAATTAATTATTTTATTAAATAAAAATTAGGACTAAATTGATAGAATGCGTAAGTAATAGAGATTAAATGTGTAATTATACCAATTTGTTTTTAACTGCCATATCATCTTTCCGTTAGGATTTAACGGCATGTGGCTACATTGGAACCAATTAAATAGTTGTGTTATATTTAACACAATTGAAAATATAGTGGTCAAATCGACACCAACCCCATAGTTCGGTGGTCATTTGTATAATTTACCCTATATATTAAGGATATTGATATGACGTAAATTTTTTTATTCATTATTATAGTTGATCGTTTGTCTTTTATAGTACATTTATGACAAATCTTGTAAAAATTGAGTTTGTGGCACTTGATATTTTCAAAAAAAATTATTTATCTTGAATTTTAGATGCCGAAATACACCTAGATGCAGATGGTCTGGGAAACAATATTGAAGAGGAGAATGTAAAATCTGCTCAAAATAAGGCTAGAGCCATGATACTTCTTCGTCGTCACCTCCATGAAGGGTTGAAATCTAAATATTTAACGGTGAAAGATCCTCTTATTCTTTGGAATAATCTAAAGGAACGATATGACCACCAGAAAACTATTACTCTACCTAAAGCTTGATATGATTGGTTGCATCTGAGATTGCAAAATTTTAAATCAGTAAACGAGTATACTGTTATGTTTCGAATTACTTCACAATTGAAGTTATGTGGTCAAAATATTATTGTTGAGGAAATATTAAAAAAACATACTCCACTTTTCACGCAATCAATGTTGTCTTTCAGACATAATATCGTGAAAAAAGCTTTAAAAAATATTTTGAGTTAATTTCTTGCCTTCTTGTGGCTGAGCAAAATAATGAGCTACTGATGAAAAATTATGAATATCGCAAAACTTACCCCGCTTCATTCCCTGAAGCGAATGCAACATTTTATAGCGAAAAAATAAAGGCTACACCAACAATTGTGGTCATAACTATGGGCGTGGTCATGGTCATAATCACGGTCGAGGACATAGACGAGGTGGTCGTTTTAAAAATAGCTATACCCACCACAAGTGGAACAATAAGAATGACAAGAGTGCAAAAGATCAATCTAAAAAAAAAGGATTCCATGTGTCATCGATGTGACAACTTAAATCATTGGGCTTGTGCTTTCCGTATGCTAAAGCATCTTGTGGATCTTTACCAACAATAAATAAATGGTAAAAGAAAGAGAGTTGAAACAAACTTTGTTTATGTCAATGACAAATATGATTATGACCTTGACAAAGATGATTATGACATTTCTCACCCTGGCAAAGACAATTATGACATTGTAAACATAGATGTTAATGATTTTCTTAAAACCCTTGAGAGGAATATTTAATTTCTCTTAATTTATTATTTTCATATTTACTTTATGTTTGCTAGGAAGATATAATTATTTTATTATGGATTGTTTTTCTTTATTTTACAAGAATAAATGTTATGTTTACTTTATTAATATCATTGATGTTATTTATTTATTTCATTTAATATTGTTGCGACATTTTTTTGAAGAATATGATTACGTCACAAATACAATCTGCAAAAAATGGTAACGATTTATGCTTAGCGGACAATGCAAGTACTCATACTATACTTAAGTATAAATTTTTTTTTCTCATTTAACAATGCAATAGAATAATGTGAGTACTATATCTGGAAGTGCTAATATCATAGAAGGCTCCGGAAAAGCAAATATGTTATTGCCAAATGAAACTCTATTTCATATTCTCAATGCGCTATACTCTCCAAAGTCGCAAAGAAACTTATTGAATTTTAAAAATATTCACAAAAATGAATATCATATTGAGAGTATTAGTCAAGGAGATGTTGAATATCTCTATATTACAAGTATAACTCAAGGTAATGATTTTTTTAAAAAAAATTACATGCACTATCATCCGAATTGTACTACACAAGAATTAGTGCAATTGAAGCACATGCTATTGTAAACTATAAGTTTACTGATAAATTTATTATTTGACATGACCGGTTAGGCCATCCCGGCTCGATTATGATGCGAAAAATTATTGATAATTCATGAGGTCACTCATTGAAGAACCAACAGACTCTTCAAAGTAATGCATTTTCATGTGATGCTTGCTCTCAAAGCAAACTAATTATTCGACCATCACCAGCTAAGATAGATTATGAATCTATCATTTTTTGGAACGGATACAGGGTGATATATGTGGGCCCATACACCTTTCTTGTGGACCATTTAGATATTTTCTAGTTTTAATCAATGCACCGTCTAGATGGTTACATGTATCCTTGTTATCAACTCGCAACTTGGCATTTGCAAGGTTACTTGCTCAGTTGATAAAATTTAGAACACAATTTTTCAGATTCCCCCATAAAGACAATTCATCTTGATAATGCTGGTGAATTTACTTCTCAGGCTTTTGATTATTTTTGCATGTCGATTGGAATAAGTGTTGAACATTCTGTAGCTCATGTTCATACACAAAATGGTCTTACAGAGTCATTTATCAAATGACTTCAATTAATTACAAGACCGTTACTGATGAAGTCAAAACTACCAATTTCTGCTTGGGGCATGCCATTTTACATGCAGCATCACTGATTTGCATCAGGCCAGTAAGTTATCATATTTTTCCCCATTACAAATAATTTTTGGTCAAGAACCAAATATTCCCCATCTTAGAATTTTTGGATGTGCGGTATATGTTCTGATTGCTCCACCATAACACACAAAGATGGGTCCTCAAAGGAGGTTAGAGATATATGTCAGATTTAAATCCCCCTCGATAATTAAATATCTTGAGCCTTTGACGGCGAATTTATTTACAGTTCGAATTGCCGACTATCATTTTAATGGGATCAGTTTTCCCAACATTAGGGGGAAGAAAATAAACAACTGGGAGAAGAAATAAGTTGGAATGAATTATCATTATCTCATTTTGATCCACGTACCCAACAATGTGAATTGGAAGTTCAAACTATAATTCATTTGCAAAACTTAGCAAATCAATTGCCAGAAGCTTTTGCTGAACCTAAAAGAGTGACTAAGTCACATATACCAATTGTGAATGCTCCGATTAAAATTGATGTCTCAGAAGGAAAAATTCTAGTTGCTAATGAGTCAAACACATGCCTGAAGCGTGGTAGACCTGTAACACCCCAAAAATTAGCCTAGAAGTTTAGGGATTTAATTAAATAATTAGATGACTTATTAGATTAAAATCTTAAATTATTGAAGTAGAAATGGATTCAATAAGGATCAAATTGAAATTTAAAGGAAGGTTCAAGAAGAATTCGGGTATTTAACTAGTGACCAAACCGAATATAAAGTAAAAGAAAAGAGTTGCAAGTTAAAGTTTAACATTCTTGATTTGCCCTTGTTTAAAATAAAAATGATGGAATAATTAGGGGCAAATTAGACTTTCCATTAACATGAGACATTGATTTAGTGTCAATTCTCATCAATGCTCACCTTCCCTCAACCGGTTACTCAACCCTCCTAGCTAAGTAAACCATACATTCACACACACTAACAAAACACAAGAAATTGAGAGAGTGGAGGAGTGCACGGTGAAGAAGAGGAAAGGCTTGCATGGCATAGAAATTGGTCTAGAAAATTCAAGGAAAATCGGAAGTAAGTAGCTCTCTCCTTCTACCTTTCGAATATGTAAAAATTCTTGATAAATAGGTGGTCTTAGTGTCTCCATAAAATCATGAAAATGATTAGATGAAGGAAGATGCTGCTGGAAATTTTAAGAACATGAGAAACCTTAAGAAAGTTGAATGATAATAGGACTTTGAACATGCAAGACCAAATGTGGACAGATTTAATAATTGTAAGAACATGCAACTTCAGAAAATTGTAGAAAATTAATTAGTATGAATTTCACGATGAAATTTTGATATGTTATACTTTGATATATCTAATTTGATAGAAAAATTATAAAAATGAGAATTAAGACTTGTAGTGAAATCTGGAAAATTAATTCGAATAACATGCAAATCTATCCAGCAGTGTTCTTAGCTGGACAGTAAACTTTGAAAATTTGTGAAAAATAAATTACTTAGAGTTTCGATCTGAAATTTTAATAGGGTAAATTTGAACATGTTAATTGAATTTAGAAACAAATGGTGATTAATTTGGAGTTATATGCTGGAAATGGGAAACAGTTTAAGTTAAGAGGTCAAAACAGTGTGAAATAAATAAGAGAAATCGAAGAACAAGTGAGAAATTGAATTTGTAAAATTGGATGAAATGAAAAGGGGTAAATTGATAAGTAAACTGTGAAAAATGCAATTCACATGAATTATTAAGCAATTTGAAAGTTTAAGAACTAATTAAAATGAATTAGTGATATTAGATTTTGGCCATGTTCAAACCATAATAGTATAGGGACTAAAATTGGAATCAAAAGAAAATTCAGTTTTGAATTAAATGAATAAAATTTTGAAAATTTCACTATTATTGGCTTAATTGTATTAGATCCTAGAGGAGAAAGAATTGAGGAAGAAACCGTACCTGGAACGACTGCGGATCGCGCGAAAGGCCTCCGAATTCAAAGTTAGCTTGGCGAACTGTGAGTGAAACGAACTTAGAGTTGAGATTAGAGTCTCAACTACCCTTAATTTGATTTTAGTATATATATTGAGCATGCAATTGGACTAAATAATTATTGGATTTCGATAAGGGAAGAAGGAATAAAGGAACTTTGATTGAATGCATGTGATATGTGATTTTTGTGATCTATGTGCTTGAATTGAAAATTGATATTTGCCATGTTGATTTTGAAATTGATTTGAAGCATATGAGATTGATTATGGATGAAATTGAGATGCGGAATATTAGAATTTTTGACATTGATATTGATTGTTGATGAACTGATGGTATTGTTCGATATGATATATGATCAATTATTGATCTTACATGATATATATGTGTTTGATAAACTCAATTAGAAATTGAACTATGAAATGTGAAATTGAACTATGTGATATGAAATTTAATTGTGTAAATGCGGATTTGAAGAGATGCAAATTGAATTGCAATCTATTATACGTTATATGTGATAGTATGTGACATTTGAATTGAAATTACATGAAAGCAATCTAAAGGATTGAGAAAACAAATTCTGAAATTTATTGAATAATTACATGATTGAAATTAAATGTCAATAAGCAAAGCCCTTGGTGTGTACAGTCTGTCCAGGTAGTACGGCTAGCCTAGAGTCTTGAGCTCGATAAGAAAATTGGTACGTTAGTGTACTCGATATTGTGGTACATAAGTGTACCTTCTTGCTTAATGTCTGCGGACATTATGATATGTGATACGATGATATGAAATTGGTACGTGGTACCTATTATATGGTGAATTTGATTCACACTTCAGTTATATGTGACTCGAATACCTAGCTTACTATACTATCCAAGGCAATGCGAATTGATTTAATAAGAAATTAAATGATTGGAATTCGAAATTTGAATTCTTGATTTGGTGAATTTCTTTGAATTGGATGGTAGCATGTCAATTATAAATTATAAAATTAATTGATTCTCTGCTACAGTTTGATGCTGCTTGTTATCTGAAATTGCCATTGATCGAATATATGAAATTGAATTATGTATTTCGAATTGAGCATGATGATTGAGAAATGGATGAATTGATTTTAAATCCATGTTAATTGTATGCGATTGAAATAAAATTTAATCATTGATAGTCCTTGAATGATTCGATTGTGATACAATTGGTATCTTAAATTGGTTGTATTCGATTGCTAAATGATTGGTATATTGTATTGATCTAGTCGAATGATAGTATTGTTTAATAATTGAATGTGAAATTATGTTGATTGATTTGATCTATTCGAATGGAATAGAAATATATACATGAATAATTTAAAGTGGAATCCATTGTGTGATCACCTGATAACAAATGAGAATTTATTAGATTAAGGTTTCCTCACTAAGTACTAGAAGTACTTACCACTCGAACCTTTCCTTCCTTCCCAAAAATTTCAGGTTATAGCTTGTTGACCTACCTTCCGATATCTTTTGCACGAAGACTAAGTATGCCCTTCTTTATCTTTGTTATGCTCATGATGGGTGGATTAACGGTCAGCATGCTAGTGCAGTTTGCATTGTTGGTTATGTTCATGAATTACTATTTTAAATAATGTATGAACTTATAAGTAGTTTCCCTCTATTTTGATATGTAATTAAGGGGTACATATTTTGGGGTATAGATCGCCCGAGTATATGTTTTAGGGCATGATTCTTTTTGTTACATTTTGTATAGGCAACCGATAGGTTTAGCCGTTTATAGTTACCCCGGGGGAAAGTTATTTTGTATAAGGGAAACGAAAGATTCTACGGATGTTATTCGGATATGATATGATATATATATATATATATATGATGTATGAATCGGTTAGTATTTTAGTTGGAATTGTTCTTAAATGGTATCATGGAAATAGAATTAAAATGTTTAAGGGTAGTATTCGAATGGATTGAAAATTTATGAAATTGGATTATAAATGTATCGATTTAAATGTATTTGATATTCGAATGAACTTAGAAGTTAAATTAGATATTGAGGCAAAGCATGGATTAAGTAAATGAATGAACTATATGTGCCCACCATGCTAATGATTGAAATATGATATGAAATATGTATGACTTAGATGTTTAATGAATGAAATATGATATGAAATGAAAGAAAGTAAATTAGAGTACTTTTATAGTGGTGTTCGAATAAGTACATGTTATGATATGGAAATTATATATGGTATATGTGAAATGAATGAATTCAAGTTAGTGAAATCTATTTAGTGGCATTCGGAAAAAAAATATTACGCAAAAAGATTACCCTTCCGCTGCCAAATATGTAATACGAATTATAAGTTAAAATAACGCTCCTTGCCCCTAATCCGGGGTAAGGGATGTTATATAAAGTGGTAATCAGAGCTTTTTAGGTTAAGTCCTAAAAGTCTAATCGAGTCTGCATGCATCTGCACTGTTTAGGTATGCCACCCATGTATTGCATACTAAGATAATTGTATTGAGCTTTCTGATCTTCTTGTTGTTTAAATGAATGATAGAAAATGACGGACCCAAAGAATGGGAGCTCACATGAATCTTCAAGCGAAGGTGAAAGTGTGAGATTGGGTGATAATCCACCAACTCGAACTGAAACTCCGAGAAAGGGGAAGAACAAAGAGCCTGCTCAGATTATCGAGCAAATCACCAAAAAGCATGCTCAAGTCACTGAACGGATCACTAAAGAGCTTGTTCAGATCGTTGAGCAATCCGATAAAGAACCTGTTCAGAACACAGAACAATTCAATAAAGAGCTTGTTCAGACTGTTGGGCACGAACAGCCTCCACCTGAAAACCCTATGGTTCAGTCTGCCCAAAGGGAATGTCTCCTCAGCATGAAGAAGATGTTCAATCAACTTCTGACAAATCTGAAACAAGAACAACTTGTTGTTTCTGTCCCTGTTGCACCTAGCAGAGCACCAATAGATAAACTTTCTCAGCATCGAGCCTACACTTTTGCTAGTACTAATAAAGAAAGACCAGAAGATGCAGAGTACTCGCTTGAAAACACCACCAAGGTGGTGACCAGACAATTACAATGCTCCGATGACCATAAATTGGAGTGTGTTGTGGCCCTGTTAGCTGATGAAGCTATGAATTGGTGGGAAACCACTATTCTAACTGTCCCAACTGAACTGGTGACGTGGGAGTTTTTCATTGAAGAGTTCAAAAAGAAGTACATCAGTGAGCAGTACTTAGCTGAAAGAAGAAAGATATTCTTGCACCTCAAACAGGCCAATCGTCCTATTGAGCAATATGTTGCAGACTTTTGCAAGTATTGCAAATACGGTGCAGAATACATTAAGACTAAAGCTGATAAATGCAGAATGTTTATTGAAGGTATGAATGATGAACTAAGTCCAATCTTCACTGCTTTGGGAATCAATTATTTCCAGAATCTTGTTAATCGGGCTATTGCAACCGAAGCTAGAATGAAAGCTGCTGAAAAGCGAAAAGGGGGCAATAGACCTGACAAAAAGCAGAAGCGAGACGACAAGTCTCAATGGTAGTTTAAGAAGACCAAATTTCAGAAAGAAGGGTGTTCTAATTTCACTTCTGCTCCGAGGAGCAATTTCAATTCTAAACCAGCTACAGTGATCAGATCCTCAGTACCGACTATGTCAGTTAATAGTGCGGGAAATTCTGAAAAGATTCCTCCTTGCAAGTTCTGTCAAACCACATCGTGGTCAGTGTAGACTTCAGGCAAATCTCTGCTATGCTTGTGGTGGTGATGATCACTACATTAATGATTGTCCTCATAAGCCTGAATCTATGCCAGCTCGTAACACTGCAGTTCCTAGTTTCACATCCTCTAATTAGAATAGGAATGCCAAGTCAGCCCAGCCGAGCTATCAGAAGAAAGGCAAGGGTACTCATTCTAATGCTACCACTCATCAGGAATCTCGAGCACCTGCTAGAGTTTACCACATTCGTGGTAGAGATGATGAAGAATCTCCTGAAGTGATTGCAGGTACTGTTGAGCTAAACTCACATCATGTTTATGCTTTAATAGATTCGGGATCCACTCATTCATTCACATGTCTATCTGTAGTGAAAAAGTTGAATTTAGAACCTAAAATTGTGAAAACAAGTCTGATAGTCTCAAATCCTTTAGGAGGAAATTCGAACATTAACCTGATATGTAGAAATTGTTCATTGCACATTAGCAATATGCCATTCTCTATTGATCTCTACATATTACCCTCCTGTGAGTTCGACCTAATTTTAGGTTTAGATTGGTTAAGTAAACATGAGGCTTGGGTAGATTGTCAAAATAAAAGATTGTACCTTCAGGGTTTAGGAAAAGAATCCATACTCCTAATTGATAAAAAGCCCACTTCCATTTTTGCCTCCATGGTCTTACGAGATCAAATTGAATTTGGAATACCTGAAATGCCTATTGTTTCTGAATTTGTTGATGTGTTTCCCGAGGAACTACCTGGTCTCCCTCCGACTAGAGAAGTTGAATTTGGAATTGAAATACAGTCTGGCTCAAATCCGGTGTCTATCACTCCGTACCGGATGGCACCTCTTGAATTAAAAGAATTGCAAAAGCAACTTCAAGAGCTTCAGGACAAGGGTTTCATTCGACCTAGCACTTCTCCTTGGGGTGCACCTGTTCTGTTTGTAAAGAAGAAGGATGAAGCAATGCGCCTTTGCATTGACTACCGTCAATTGACAAGATCACAATCAAGAACCGATATCCACTCCCAAGAATAGAAGATCTGTTTGATCAACTGAGGGTTGCTTCGGTATTTTCAAAGATCGATCTGCGATCTGGATACTATCAAATGAGAGTCAAAGAGGAGGATGTGTCAAAAACAGCCTTCCGAACTCGTTATGACCACTATGAATTTCTGGTAATACCTTTCGGATTAACAAATGCTCCGGCGGCATTCATGGATCTCATGAACAGAGTATTCAAACCCTACCTTGATAAATTTGTAGTCGTCTTCATTGATGACATTCTGGTCTATTCTCGCAATAGAGAAGAACATGCTGAACACCTCCGAATTGTCTTGCAAACTCTCCGGGAATGCCAGTTATTCGCAAAATTTTCCAAGTGCGAGTTCTGGTTATCGGAAGCCTCTTTCCTTGGACATGTAATTTCTGCAGAAGGAATTAAAGTAGATCCAAAGAAAATTCAGTCAATCATGGATTGACGACCTCCCAGAAATGTCAGTGAAATACGAAGTTTTCTTAGTCTAGCTGGTTATTACAGAAGGTTTGTCAAAGGGTTCTCCACTATAGCCTTACCTTTGACTAAACTTCTTCGTAAAGACCAACCATTTGAATGGTCTGAAAAGCAACAGAGAAGCTTTGACCAACTCAAAACAGCCTTGACTCATGCCCCAGTTTTGATCCAACCAAAACCGGGCAAAGACTATACAGTGTATAGTGATGCTTCACATGCGGGTCTTGGATGTGTTTTAATGCAAGGTGACAATGTGATAGATTATGCTTCACGCCAATTGAAATCTCATGAATTGAACTATCCAACGCATGATCTTGAACTTGCTGCTATCGTGTTTGCTCTCAAAATATGGAGACACTATTTGTACGGTGAAAAATGTTATTTGTTCACCGATCACAAGAGTTTAAAGTATCTCCTGACTCAGAAAGATCTGAATTTGAGACAACGCAGATGGATGGAGTTGTTGAAAGACTATGACATAGTCATTGACTATCATCCAGGAAAAGCCAATGTGGTTGCAGACGCCTTGAATCGTAAACCGAGATTGGGTAAAATTTCTAATCTTTGATCCTTAAGAAAATAAAATTTAATATGTCTGCAATAATAATTCTGTCTAAATTGTTAAAATTATTCTTGTAGCTCCAACTGCTATCAACGCTCATTTTTTAGTGTATCAAAAGCAAGGATTTCTGTTCGAACTTCAAATTCAGTCCAGTCTCATTTCAAGGATTGAAAATCTTCAGAAAGTTGATTCAGAACTTCAGGATATTATTTCCAAACTTGATACAAAGTCTGGAGAAGGATTCCGTATTCACACAAACGGTCTCCTCTATTTCAAAGATAGAATATGTGTTCCAAACGATGAAAGCTTGAAAAGAGATCTTCTGGAAGAAGCACACCAGAGTTCTTTCTCGGTCCACCCTGGATCGGTTAAGATGTATAAAGATCTCAAATCCTTGTATTGGTGGTCTGGTATGAATGCGGCTATTAATGATTTCGTATCTAAATGTCTCAATTGTCAAAGAGTCAAAGCTGAACATAGAGTTCCCACCGGATTACTCAAACCACTTGTACTGCCACAGTGGAAATGGGAGCGAATTACTATGGACTTCGTGACTGGTCTTCCTTGTTCTCCCAGAAAATATGATGCTATTTGGGTGATTGTTGACCGGTTCACCAAATCGGCACATTTCATCCCTATTCGTATCAATTACAGTTTAGAGACTTTAGCCAACTTATACATTCAAGAAATAATTCGGCTACATGGAATTCCTATATCCATTGTCTCTTATCGTGATCCGAGATTCACTTCCCGATTCTGGAGAACTCTGCAAAGAGCTATGGGAACAAAATTGAATCTAAGCACTGCTTTCCATCCACAAAGTGATGGTCAATCCGAGCGAGTAATTCAGATTCTTGAAGATATGCTTAGAGCTTGCATTATTGACTTTGGAAAGAATTGGGAGAAATCTCTACCTTTAGTGGAATTTGCCTACAACAACAGCTATCAATCGTCTATTCAGATGGCTCCTTTTGAAGCTTTGTATGGCAGAAAATGCAGAACTCCTCTTTGTTGGTCCGAACTGGGTGAAAATAAAGTTTTGGGACCACAATTGCTCAGAGAAACAGAAGAGAAAGTTCAAATCATTCACTCTCGCTTAAAGCTAGCTTTTGATAGACAAAAAGCCTACGCTGATCTGAAACGAAGAGATATTCAGCATAATGTGGGAGACAAAGTCTTTCTCAAGGTCTCTCCATGGAAGAAAGTATTTCGGTTCGGAAAGAGGGGAAAACTCAGTCCTCGCTTTATTGGACCATTTGAGATTTCAGAAAGAATTGGCCCAGTGGCTTATCGACTTGCACTTCCCAGTGAATTCGATAAAATCCATAATGTCTTCCACGTGTCTATGCTCAGAAAATATAGATCCGATCCATCTAATATCTTAGAACCAGAAGAAGTGGAACTGAATCCAGACTTGTCTTACGAAGAGGAACCAGTTCAGATTCTGGATAGGGAAATCAAAAGACTCAGAAACAAAAATGTTGCACTGGTTAAAGTCTTGTGGAGAAATCACAAGATGGAAGAGGCAACATGGGAACCTGAGGAAACAATGCGAAACCAATATCCCTATTTGTTCAGTTCAGGTAAGAATTCGAGGACGAATTCTTTCTTTAAGGGGGGAAGAAATGTAACACCCCAAAAATTAGCCTAGAAGTTTAGGGATTTAATTAAATAATTAGATGACTTATTAGATTAAAATCTTAAATTATTGAAGTAGAAATGGATTCAATAAGGATCAAATTGAAATTTAAAGGAAGGTTCAAGAAGAATTCGGGTATTTAACTAGTGACCAAACCGAATATAAAGTAAAAGAAAAGAGTTGCATGTTAAAGTTTAACATTCTTGATTTGCCATTGTTTAAAATAAAAATGATGGAATAATTAGGGGCAAATTAGACTTTCAATTAACATGAGACATTGACTTAGTGTCAATTCTCATCAATGCTCACCTTCCCTCAACCGGTTACTCAACCCTCCTAGCTAAGTAAACCATACATTCACACACACTAACAAAACACAAGAAATTGAGAGAGTGGAGGAGTGCACGGTGAAGAAGAGGAAAGGCTTGCATGGCATAATTGGTCTAGAAAATTCAAGGAAAATCGGAAGTAAGTAGCTCTCTCCTTCTACCTTTCGAATATGTAAAAATTCTTGATAAATAGGTGGTCTTAGTGTCTCCATAAAATCATAAAAATGATTATATGAAGGGAGATGCTGCTGGAAATTTTAAGAACATGAGAAACCTTAAGAAAGTTGAATGATAATAGGACTTTGAACATGCAAGACCAAATGTGGACATATTTGATAATTGTAAGAACATGCAACTTCAGAAAATTGTAGAAAATTAATTAGTATGAATTTCATGATGAAATTTTGATATGTTATACTTTGATATATCTAATTTGATAGAAAAATTATAAAAATGAGAATTAAGACTTGTAGTGAAATCTGGAAAATTAATTCGAATAACATGCAAATCTGTCCAGCAGTGTTCTTAGCTGGACAGTAAACTTTGAAAAATTGTGAAAAATAAACTACTAGGAGTTTCGATCTGAAATTTTAATAGGATAAATTTGAACATGTTAATTGAATTTAGAAACAAACGGTGATTAATTTGGAGTTATATGCTGGAAATGGGAAACAGTTTAAGTGAATAAAATTTTGAATTAGAAAATTCAGTTTTGAATTAAATGAATAAAATTTTAAAATTTTCCTATTATTGGCTTAATTGTATTAGATCCTAGAGGAGAAAGAATTGAGGAAGAAACCGTACCTGGAACGATTGCGGATCACGCGAAAAGCCTCCGAATTCAAAGTTAGCTTGGCGAACTGTGAGTGAAACGAACTTAGAGTTGAGATTAGAGTCTCAACTACCCTTAATTTGATTTTAGTATATATTGAGCATGCAATTGGACTAAATAATTATTGGATTTCGATAAGGGAAGAAGGAATAAAGGAACTTTGATTGAATGCATGTGATATGTGATTTTTGTGATCTATGTGCTTGAATTGAAAATTGATATTTGCCATGTTGATTTCGAAATTGATTTGAAGCATATGGGATTGATTATGGGTGAAATTGAGATGCGGAATATTAGAATTTTTGACATTGATATTGATTGTTGATGAACTAATGATATTGTTCGATATGATATATGATCAATTATTGATCTTACATGATATATATGTGTTTGATAAACTCAATTAGAAATTGAGCTATGAAATGTGAAATTGAACTATGTGATATGAAATTTAATTGTGTAAATGCGGATTTGAAGAGGTGCAAATTGAATTGCAATCTATTATACGTTATATGTGATAGTATGTGACATTTGAATTGAAATTACATGAAAGCAATCGAAAGGATTGAGAAAACAAATTCTGAAATTTATTGAATAATTACATGATTGAAATTAAATGTCAATAAGCAAAGCCCTTGGTGTGTACAGTCTGTCCAGGTAGTACGGCTAGCCTAGAGTCTTGAGCTCGATAAGAAAATCGGTAAGTTAGTGTACTCGATATTGTGGTACGTAAGTGTACCTTCTTGCTTAATGTCTGCGGACATTATGATATGTGATACGATGATATGAAATTGGTACGTGGTACCTATTATATGGTGAATTTGATTCACATTTCAGTTATATGTGACTCGAATACCTAGCTTACTATACTATCCAAGGCAATGCGAATTGATTTAATAAGAAATTAAATGATTGGAATTCGAAATTTGAATTCTTGATTTGGTGAATTTCTTTGAATTGGATGGTAGCATGTCAATTATAAATTATGAAATTAATTGATTCTCTTCTACAGTTTGTTGCTGCTTGTTATCTGAAATTGCCATTGATCGAATATATGAAATTAAATTATGTATTTCGAATTGAGCATGATGATTGAGAAATGGATGAATTGATTTTAAATCCATGTTAATTGTATGCGATTGAAATCAAATTTAATCATTGATAGTCCTTGAATGATTCGATTGTGATACAATTGGTATCTTAAATTGGTTGTATTCGATTGCTAAATGATTGGTATATTGTATTGATCTAGTCGAATGATAGTATTGTTTAATAATTGAATGTGAAATTGTGTTGATTGATTTGATCTATTCGAATGGAATAGAAATATATATATGAATAATTTAAAGTGGAATCCATTGTGTGATCACTTGATAACAAATGGGAATTGATTAGATTAAGGTTTCCTCACTAAGTACTAGAAGTACTTACCACTCGAACCTTTCCTTCCTTCCCAAAAATTTCAGGTTATAGCTTGTTGACCTACCTTCCGATATCTTTTGCACGAAGACTAAGTATGCCCTTCTTTATCTTTGTTATGCTCATGATGGGTGGATTAACGGTCAGCATGCTAGTGCAGTTTGCATTGTTGGTTATGTTCATGAATTACTATTTTAAATAATGTATGAACTTATAAGTAGTTTCCCTCTATTTTGATATGTAATTAAGGGGTACATATTTTGGGGTATAGATCGCCCGAGTATATGTTTTAGGGCATGATTCTTTTTGTTACATTTTGTATAGGCAACCGATAGGTTTAGCTGTTTATAGTTACCCCGGGGGAAAGTTATTTTGTATAAGGGAAACGAAGGATTCTACGGATGTTATTCGGATATGATATATATATATATGATGTATGAATCGGTTAGTATTTTAGTTGGAATTGTTCTTAAATGGTATCATGGAAATAGAATTAAAATGTTTAAGGGTAGTATTCGAATGGATTGAAAATTTATGAAATTGGATTATAAATGTATCGATTTAAATGTATTTGATATTCGAATGAACTTAGAAGTTAAATTAGATATTGAGGCAAAGCATGAATTAAGTAAATGAATGAATTATATGTGCCCACCATGCTAATGATTGAAATATGATATGAAATATGTATGACTTAGATGTTTAATGAATGAAATATGATATGAAATGAAAGAAAGTAAATTAGAGTACTTTTATAGTGGTATTCGAATAAGTACATGTTATGATATGGAAATTATATATGGTATATGTGAAATGAATGAATTCAAGTTAGTGAAATCTATTTAGTGGCATTCGGAAAAAAAAATATTACGCAAAAAGATTACCCTTCCGCTGCCAAATATATAATACGAATTATAAGTTAAAATAGCGCTCATTGCCCCTAATCCGGGGTGAGGGGTGTTATAAGACCAGTAGGTTCCAAAGATAAGATTCCTCGAAAAAAATGAGCTATATGTTGTGATGGTCCCATTGAGGAATCAATGAATTGTGAAATATCTCGAGAAGAGATTAAAAGGTCTCCAAAAGAGACATTAGACATGGCTCAGGTACCTGATAATGATGAGATCTCAATAAACTATGTCATGTCTGGTAACAAGTGGAACCGAAATAAAACTGACGTCGATAACACTTTTGCATGCAATATAGCACTAGAAAATTTAGATGATAATGTGGATCATGAACCATTATCAATTGGACAATGTAAGCAAAGAGTTGATTGGCCAAAATGGAAAGAGACGATTGAAGCGGAACTAATATCTCTTTCAAAAAGAGAAGTATTCGGGCATGTAGTCCGTACACTAGAAGGTGTAAAACCTGTGGGGTATAAATGAGTCTTTGTGAGAAAGAGAAATGAAAAGGGGAAGTTTTGAGATATAAAGCTTGTTTTGTTGCACAAAGATTCTCACAAAGAGTTGGAATCGATTATGAAGAAACATACTCTCCAGTGGTAGAGGCAACCACTTTTAGATTTTTGATTAGTCTGACAATAAAAGAAAGGCTTAATTTCCGCTTAATGTATGTTGTTACAGCCTATTTATATGAGTCTCTTGATAATAATATTTACATGAAACTTCCAGAATGATTTATATTTCCTGAAGCAATTAATTCGGGTTCTCGGGAACATTATTCAATCAAATTGAACAGATCCCTTTATGGATTAACACAATTTGGGCGCACGTGGTATAATCGCCTTAGTGAATATGTTGAGTGGATCAATCTAATGTGATTTGTCCAAGAGGGGGTGAATTGGCTATTTAAAATTTGAAGGAGCAAAAAAGAAATTGAAAAATGAAGGACGAGACAATTTATAGTGGTTCAAGCTTCTAACAAGCTCTACATCCACTACCTTAGCTCCCACTAAGGATTTTCAACAACTTTCACTAGATGTTCTTCCCGTTTTCTAGGCTTAGGAGGTAACCTTTACAATTGGTCAATCTTTTTACCCAAAGATTGACCCAAAAGACTTTCTTTTACAAATAAGAATTTGGAAAATGAAAATATCTCTGACAAGACTAAAAATTTTGCCCAATTACAATCAAACACTCTTCCAAAATTGAACTAATGATTATTAAAATGATTATAACAAGTTGGATGAAAGATATTGCTTTTAAGAGGCCCAAATGTTTGGATTATAGCTTGGATGTTGCAAGTAGGTTCAATAGTCGTTGCTGAAGCTTTGGAGGCTTCCTTTTATACCCTTGCATTGATTTCTAGCCGTTTGGGTGGTTGAGGTTATCAATAGAGACGTTGTAGCCTTTATTTACCACCATAACTGCACTTCTGCACCTGCCCGTAGCGAAACACGAAGGCCTGTACCGATCCCTATCTCAAAACAGAAAGAGTCGTTGCAGCTAATGAAGCGGGGCGTATCGAAATGTAGGAATGCATATTGAAACACTATAAGGGGTCGTATCGAAACATCTTTGGCCGTACTGATGCAATTTTTTCTGACTTGAGCTACTACCAATTTCCGTATCGAAACGACCCTAACGCGTACTGATACGTGTCAACTGTTTTTAAAAGCTGCTCATTCCTAAAAACTGACAAGTAACAGCCAAAAATAATAAATGTTAAGATTTTACAAATCTTTCAGACCGTATCGAAACAGCTAGGCCGTATCGATACGAGATGCCTAAAATTCTTAAACCCAAAAGAAGGTTGTATCGAAATAACATAAGCCGTATCAAAATAGTTTCTTCCAGTAGCCAAATAAAGTTTTGATCGTATCAAAACACCATTGGGTGTATCAAAATGCAAGTACGTTTTTATAAAGTTTGGCTTAAAAACACTTAGAAAATTTTATAGGGTTTAAGTTTTGACTTTGGAAAACAATTTAGGCTTAAAATTACTTGTCAATTGTGAGACTTTAAAGTACATAAAAATTTATTTACTTTGCAAATAAGTTCTTAAAACAATTTGTTATATCAAAATCAAACATAGGTTTTACAATCTCTCCCTTTTTTATATAACAAAACTAAAGTAAATATTTAAGCCCTTTCGTATCGAAACGTGTTTAACTGTTTCGATACCACTTACCTAATATTTAAGCTTAGGGATTTGCTCAAGCATGCCGTATCGAAACAGCCTTGTCTGTTTCTAGACACCTTGCCTAGAAGGTACATTTTGGGTACAAGAGAGTTCAAAATTCGATTTTAATCCAACCTAAATGCATTTTTATGATGAATGAACAACATGAACATGCAAAAATAGATACATACTCTGTTGAGTTGTGAAGAGCTCGATTCGTTCAACCGATATGGCTCACCAAGTGGTGGAGAGGTGGATTTTTGGGTGGAAGGGTTGTGGAAGCTAAAAAGATAATTGACACAATGATTTATAGTGGTTCAACTTTCTAACCAAGGTCTACATCCACTACCTTAGCTCCCCACTAAGGATTTCCAATCAATCCACTATTGATTCGTCCCCTTTTCTAGGCTTAGGAGGAAACCCTTATACACCGATCAAGCTTTCTACCCAAAGCCTTGATCAAACCTTCTCTTACAAAGAGATAATAAAAGCAAACACAAATCCCTCTAATAGGTGTTTGTTTGCAAAATTAAAGCTCTCACCCAAAACCTAAAACACTTGAGCAAATTTGACAATTTTGGCTCACTAGTGTTTGTCTATACAATAAATGACAATTTAAGCTCTAAGACAATTCTTGATCATTTGTTGATTGACAATATGAGCATTAGCCTTTACTTGATGCTTGAAGGTCCCTTTTATACTCCTTGATGAGTTTATAGCCGTTGCTAGCCGTTGGGGTTGATTTGGAGCCGTTGAGGACTTTAATTCCCACCATAAATGCAGTTTTGTAGCTCACCGTTTCGAAACGCTCGAACCCATTTCGAAACACTCTTTAAGTAGAAAAAGTCGTTGCAGTCTGACAAGGCACCCGTTTCGAAACGCCCCTGGCCGTTTCAGAACACGTATCGAAACGCCTAGACCCGAATCGAAACGCCCTGCATTTAAATGTTAGTTGGGAAATAGTCGTTGGGGTTTATGATTGTTGTGGTCGAAGCCACGTAGGCGTATCGAAACGGCATAGCCCGTTTCGAAACGTTGGGCTAAAAATCTCATCCAGGGAATGCCTATTTCGATACTCGTATCGAAACACTTTTTCTACTGGAATGCACCATATCGAAATGCTCTAAGGTGTTTCGAAACGCCTGGAAGGTTTTGTGTATTTTGGCTTTTGAAAACATGCAAAACCCTTTGAAAATGTCCCTAAACATAGTTTCAAGTTATTTGGACTTTGGAAATTGTTTTAAATACTTTTTAAATCAGTCCAAAACATTTTTCAATTATTATATCAAAACATTAGTTCTACAATCTCTCCCTTTTTGATATAATAAAACTAACTTGAAAAAATTGTTTGGGATTCTCCCCCTTTAACTTTAAAAATGTGAATAAGAGATTAAAGATATGAAATCAAATAAAGCTCCCCCTTATTCATTTGAAAATTCAATTTTTCAAACCATTTCTCCCCTTTTTTGTTATATCAAAAAGAATTTAAAACATTAAGTTCAAAATAACTAGAGGTAAATTTTGACAAAAATAAGAGTTTGGTTTTAAAAATGGCTCCCCCTTACTCAAAGCATCATTAAAAATGTTAGTCCAACATAAATGATCATCTAGTTAACATAAATAAAAATAAATCAAATAAAATCAAAAGCAACTAGATTTTACCACACTTGAACTCAAGGTAGGATGTGAAGCCTTCCTTCTTCAAGTGTTCTTCCTTAGTGTGCATGGAGCTCCCCATCAATGTTTGACTTGTTGAACATCTCCATCACACCTATCAAAAGACAATCAAGTAATTTTTGGTATCCAAATTGCTTTGGATCCATGAACATTAGTAGCACAAATTTTAGTCCCCTTAGGAATCCATTTTTCAATGTCATCCTTTTTAATTGAAGTACTAAGTCCTTTTGGGACCCAAATACTTCTAAAACATTTTCCTTTTACAAATCTAGGGGCACTAGATTGTCTAACATAAAAATTTGATTTTCCAAAATTGTTTTTCTTTTCAAGCTCTTTGGAAATCAAATATTTTTCTTCTTGAACTTTTTGAAGCAATTTTTGTAAATCAAAACATTTTAGTTCAAACTCCTTGAGCTTTGCTTCAATTTCAAGTTTGGTTTTAGAAATCAAATCATTTTGAATTTTCAACTTTGAAATCACTTTATTGTTTTTCAAAATGTGATTTTTAAAGTCTAAAACCAAATCATCATATGTATCTTGTAATTCATCAAAAGAGTAAGAACATGAAGTAGATGAATTAGAAGTTACCCTTGAATCTTCTTCGATGGCCATAAGGCAAAGGTTGGCTTGTTCATCGTCGGTGGAGTCCTCATCACTCCAAGTAGCCACATGCGCCTTCTTCTTATGGCTTGAAGTGCTTGCCATCTCCTTTTTCTTGGATTCTCGTTCAAGCTCTCTCAAAGCTTTCTTCATGAACGAGGCACACTTCTTGAAGAGATGAACTATCTCTTCTTCTTCATCCTTCTCTTCACTTGAATAAACATGATGGCAAGTGGAGGATTTGAGAGCCATGACATTGGTGTTGATGCCAAGCCCCTTGAGCTTTTTCTCTCCCATAGCTCTAATTTCCTCCCTCTTCTTCTCATCTTCCTTGTTCTTCTTCATGATTTGATGAGTAAGGAGTGACCCCATGAGTTCATCAAGCTTCAAAGTCTTCAAATTCTTTATTTCGATGATGGCGGTCCTCTTTGAGTCCCAAGACTCGGGAAGTGAGTAGATGAGCTTTCGGATAAGCTTCTCTTCCGGGATGGCTTCTCCATAACCTTTAAGACCATTTGTGACGGTGGAGAACCTATCAAACATCTTCTCGATGTTCTCTTCCGGATCCATCTCGAAGTTCTCATACTCTAAGGTGAGGAGCCCAATCTTGGTCTCCTTGACTTCATCGGTTCCCTCGTATGTGACTTCAAGCTTGTCCCATACCTCCTTGGCACTCTCACAAGAAGACATCTTCTCATAGATGGTTGGGCCAAAAGCACAAAACAAGATGCGCAAGGCTTTGCAATTAAGCTCTTTCTTCTTGCGATCGTTGGCACTCCACTCCGCTTTGCTTCTTTGAGGCACGAACAAACCATCTTCAACTATATCTCATAGCTTGTAGTCTCTTGATTTGATGAAGAACTTCATCTTTGTCTTCCAATGGGCATAGTGGGTTCTGTCAAAGAAATGTGGTTTGTCGATTGATTGTGCCATTTGAGCCGGTTGATGAAATAGTGATCGAGCTTGCCGGATCTTCTCAATAGGATGTGAATCCCCTTCGATTGAGCCAAGCTCTGATACCAATTTTTGAGTTGTGAGGAGCTCGATTCGTTCAACCGATATGGCTCACCAAGTGGTGGAGAGGTGGATTTTTGGGTGGAAGGGTTGTGGAAGCTAAAAAGATAATTGACACAATGATTTATAGTGGTTCAACCTTCTAACCAAGGTCTACATCCACTACCTTAGCTCCCCACTAAGGATTTCCAATCAATCCACTATTGATTCGTCCCCTTTTCTAGGCTTAGGAGGAAACCCTTATACACCGATCAAGCTTTCTACCCAAAGCCTTAATCAAACCCTCTCTTACAAAGAGATAATAAAAGCAAACACAAATCCCTCTAATAGGTGTTTGTTTGCACAATTAAAGCTCTTACCCAAAACCTAAAACACTTGAGCAAATTTGACAATTTTGGCTCACTAGTGTTTGTCTATACAATAAATGACAATTTAAGCTCTAAGACAATTCTTGATCATTTGTTGATTGACAATATGAGCATTAGCCTTTACTTGATGCTTGAAGGTCCCTTTTATACTCCTTGATGAGTTTATAGCCGTTGCTAGCCGTTGGGGTTGATTTGGAGCCGTTAAGGACTTTAATTCCCACCATAAATGCAGTTCTGCAGCTCACCATTTCGAAACGCTCGAACTCGTTACGAAACACTCTTTAAGTAGAAAGAGCCATTGCAGTCTGACAAGGCACCCGTTTCGGAACACCCCTGACCGTTTCGGAACACGTATCGAAACGCCTAGACCCGTATCGAAACGCCCTGCATGTAAATGTTAGTTGGGAAATAGCCATTGGGGTTTATGACCGTTGTGGTCGAAGCCACGTAGGCATATCGAAACAGCATAGCCCGTTTCGAAACGTTGGGCTAAAAATATCATCTAGGGAATGCCCGTTTCGATACCCGTATCGAAACACTTTCGCTACTGGAATGCACCGTATCGAAACGCCCTAAGGTGTTTCGAAACGCCTAGAAGGTTTTGTGTATTTTGGCTTTTGAAAACATGCAAAACCCTTTGAAAATGTCCCTAAACATAGTTTCAAGTTATTTGGACTTTGAAAATTGTTTTAAATACTTTTTAAATCAGTCCAAAACATTTTTCAATTATTATATCAAAACATTAGTTCTACATACTCCCTCTAGCAACAAGCATTGATACATTAAGAGGTAAAAATTACATAAGCACTAACATCAATCAATTCAAGCTAGTTTTTGACTTAAAATAAAAGTAAATGGTCAAGAAAGGCTGGTTAAACCTAACTCTCTCCTAAGAGTCCAAAAATGCTCTTTGTCAAGTGGTTTGGTAAAAATGTCTACTAGTTGGTTCAAGGTGTCGACATACTCTAGAACAACATTGTTTTTCAAGACATGATCTCTAATGAAATGATGTCTAATTTCTATGTGCTTTGTTCTAGATTGTTGGATGGAATTCTTAGTGAGACACATGACACTGGTGTTGTCACACTTAAGGGGTATGGTACCTACATCAACTCTATAGTATAGAAGTTGTTGCTTCATCCAAAAGACTTGAGTACAACAACTTTCGACCGATATGTATTCTGCTTCGGTGGTAGTTAAGGCTACACTATTTTATTTCTTAGAGAACCAATATATGAGCATACTACATAGGAATTGGCATGTTTCGAGGGTACTCTTTCTATCTATCTTACAACCCCCCATAGTTTGCATCAGAAAAGGCACGAAGGTCAAAGGATGAGTCTCTAGGATACCAAAGACCTAAACATGATGTGTCTCCATGGTATCTAAAGATTCTCTTAACGGCTATAAGGTGAGATTCTCTAGGACTAGCTTGAAACCTAGCACACAAGCAAACACTAAACATGATATCGAGTTTACTTGCGGTAAGGTAAAGCAAAGATCCAATCATAGAACGATAAAGCTTAGAATCAACACGCTTACCTCCTTCATCTTTGTCAAGCTTAATTGATGAGCTCATTGGAGTGGCCTGAGGCTTCACATTCTCCAAGCCAAACTTCTTGAGCATATCTTTGATGTACTTCGCTTGATTAATAAAGGTTTCATCCTTCCTTTATTTGATTTGGAGCCCCAAGAAGAATGAGAGCTCCCCCATCATGCTCATCTCAAATTCACCTTGCATTAGCTTAGAAAATTCTTGACAATAAAACTGATTAGTAGAACCAGAAATTATATCATCAACATAAATTTGTACTACTAAGATGTCATTGCCATTTGTTTTAATGAAAAGTGTAGTGTCCACCTTCCCTTTTTCAAAACCTTTTTCAATAAAAAAATATATTGTATATTTAATCTTACTGTTTTTCAAAATTCTTTTTACCAAAATTTCTTTATATATATATATGCTTTTAAACTATATTGTATAGACTTTTCTTTTTCTACCTTGATCAATTGGATTATTTTTGGATCGAATGTGATGGTTATGTATACATTGTTTTCTTGTGCCTTGATTTATTTTCAGATTTTATTATGAGTCCTAAAAAGAGAGCAAGAACTACTGAAGTTGGAGAATCCTCCAATGTTGAGAATAATGGGATTGCTCGCCCTAATCTTGTGGTTATTTATGCGAGGTGTTTTCGCACCACGGATGAGATGGATTATTTTCGCCAATCTCAAACTCGTGATATCCGTCGCGATTGGGTTGCTTTTCTTCCCTTTTTAGATTCTGAGCGCTTTAAATTTCGATATCTCCATCTTTTAAGGCGTTGGAGCTTTATGAAATTTTTGGCCTTACTGTAGAACTGAGGTTTTGATATAATATTTGAAAAATGTTTTGGACTAAATTGAAAAGAATTTAAAATATGTTTTTAGTCAAAAACAACTTGAAAATATGTTTAAGGGTTTTAAAGGCTTTGGAATAGTTTTAAAATGTATTTAAAGGTTTTTTTAAACTACCAAAATTCCAGTAGCCAAAACCCGTACCGATACGCCTAACCGTATCGATACGGTGTATTTTGAAATAGCCCAACGGCCATAAATGGTACTATTCCCAACGGCCATAAATGGTACTATTCCCAACGGCCATAAATGGAACTATTTCCAACGGCTATAAATGGTACTATTCCCAACGGCTATAAATGGTACTATTCCAACGGCTATAAACGGCTATATTCCCAACGGCTATAAACGGCAATATTCCCAACGGCTATAAACGGCTACAAACTCATTTGGGACTATAAATTGAAGGTTGGAACACTTGAAGAAAGCAAGAGACAACATCCAAGCAATATGGTCAAGAGAATTAGAGTCTAAATCTTTATTTTACTATTCTCTTGTACATAGTCTTAAGAGAGTGTTTTTCATTGTTTTATTCTTTGTACACTCTTGTGAGCTTAAATTTGTGTAAACACCCACCTAGAGAGGTATTTAGTTTACCAAACAAATCCCTTGTAAAAGGAGAGGTTCTAGTTTAGCCTTGAGAGAAAAACTAGAGTTGGTTCTATCTTAGCCAAGTTCAAAAGATAGGGTTGTAACGGTTTCCTCCTGAGCCTGGAAAAGGGGACGAATTCATTGTTGAGTGAATTGGGAAATCCTTAGTGGTGTGCTAAGGTAGTGGATGTAGACTCGGTTGAGTAGTCGAACCACTCTAAAATCATCGTGCAAATTGTCTACCTTTATTTCGGTTTTAGCCAATTCATCCAAGAACCAAACACAACCCACTTGACGGTTTCGGTGATCGATTCGAGCGTGCAAAAAAACCCAACAATTGGTATCAGAGCCTCGTCTCCATCGAAGGACTAACATCCGGGAGTAAAGATCATTTGCTCGAAGTCCAACCGTTCAAGAAAATGGCAAGATTTGAAGAAGGCCGCTCTATCTCGTGTCCTCCACTCTTCAAAGGAGAAGCATACTTCCAATGGGCAAATATCATGAAATTATTCATCAAGTCTCAAGACTATGAGGTTTGGGACATCGTTGAAGATGGGTATTTGGAAGCTCCAAAGAAGAAGAAAAAGCAAAGGAGTGCCAACGACACGAAGGCAAAGCTAAACACCAAGGCGATGCACATTCTCTATTGTGGCCTTAACGAAGAAGTTTCCAAGAAAATCTCCACATGCAAAAGTGCCAAAGAATTATGGGAGAAACTTGAGAAGCTTTATGGCAACAAGAATGGAGAAAAGAAAGATGATGATCAATCATGTGCAAACCTTCTCTCCAATCCAAAGGTGGATGGTGTTTTGGCTCTCGAGGAGCCTAAGGTATCTTCTAACTCAAATGAATTAAATTCATATTCTTTTGATGAGTTACAAGATGCTTTTGATGAATTATTTTTGGAATTTGAGACCATGAATTCCAAATTTAAGAAAATGATTTCAAAACTTGAAATTGAAAATGATTTTCTTTTAAAAACAAAAGTGGATTTTGAAAACCAAAATGAAATTTTGAAAAATGATTTAGAGTTTTCAAAAACAAGTAAAGATGTTTTAGAAAAAGAAAATCTTGATTTGAAAGTTAAGCTTGAAAGCTTAACAAAAGAAAAAGAAATTGTTTTCAATAATTCATCTTGTCACATAATGGCAAAATGCTCACATTGCCATTATCATGGTCATTCCTTACATACTTGTCCTATTAGGAATAGAAAGTCTTATAGGATTAGACAAGTATGGGTTCCCAAGGGAACTAAAGACATTGTGACTAACGTAAATGGATCCAAAGCAATTTGGATACCAAAAATCAAGTGAATGTCTTTTGTAGGTGTGTTGGAGCAATGGCAAGCAAAGCAAAATCAAAGAATGCTCAAATCACACATGAGAAGAAGATTGGGTAACCTCTAAGCTTAATTTCTTCATTTTATACATTTGGTTATCTAATTTTTGTTTAAAGTCTTGGATTATCTGTTAAGCCTAATATGATGCAATGAGTAAGGGGGAGCCAGTTTTTTTTTAAACCAAAATTTTAAGTGTGTCAAATTTTTTTTTGCCTCCTATGTTATCTTGAACTTAAATGTCATTTTAAATTCTTTTTGATATAACAAAAAGGGGGAGAAATGGTTTGAAAAATTGAATTTTCAAATGAATAAGGGGGAGCTTTATATGATTTCATATCTTAATCTCTTATTCACAATTTTAAAGCTAAAGGGGGAGAATCCCAAACAAATTTTTCAAGTTGGTTTTATTATATCAAAAAGGGGGAGATTGTAGAACTGAGGTTTTGATATAATATTTGAAAAATGTTTTGGACTAAATTGAAAAGAATTTAAAATATGTTTTTAGTCAAAAACAACTTGAAAATATGTTTAAGGGTTTTAAAGGCTTTGGAATAGTTTTAAAATGTATTTAAAGGTTTTTTTAAACTACCAAAATTCCAGTAGCCAAAACCCGTACCGATACGCCTAACCGTATCGATACGGTGTATTTTGAAATAGCCCAACGGCCATAAATGGTACTATTCCCAACGGCCATAAATGGTACTATTCCCAACGGCCATAAATGGAACTATTTCCAACGGCTATAAATGGTACTATTCCCAACGGCTATAAATGGTACTATTCCAACGGCTATAAACGGCTATATTCCCAACGGCTATAAACGGCAATATTCCCAACGGCTATAAACGGCTACAAACTCATTTGGGACTATAAATTGAAGGTTGGAACACTTGAAGAAAGCAAGAGACAACATCCAAGCAATATGGTCAAGAGAATTAGAGTCTAAATCTTTATTTTACTATTCTCTTGTACATAGTCTTAAGAGAGTGTTTTTCATTGTTTTATTCTTTGTACACTCTTGTGAGCTTAAATTTGTGTAAACACCCACCTAGAGAGGTATTTAGTTTACCAAACAAATCCCTTGTAAAAGGAGAGGTTCTAGTTTAGCCTTGAGAGAAAAACTAGAGTTGGTTCTATCTTAGCCAAGTTCAAAAGATAGGGTTGTAACGGTTTCCTCCTGAGCCTGGAAAAGGGGACGAATTCATTGTTGAGTGAATTGGGAAATCCTTAGTGGTGTGCTAAGGTAGTGGATGTAGACTCGGTTGAGTAGTCGAACCACTCTAAAATCATCGTGCAAATTGTCTACCTTTATTTCGGTTTTAGCCAATTCATCCAAGAACCAAACACAACCCACTTGACGGTTTCGGTGATCGATTCGAGCGTGCAAAAAAACCCAACACTTACCACCTATTGTTTACAAAAATCTTGTTTTGATTTTCTATGTCAATGCCAAGTGTATTATTGATTCCGACAAAAAGACCGTGGTTGCTATTGAATCTTATTTGATGGGGAAGAAGTTTTGGGTTTCTGTTAAAACTTTAACCGATGCTTTTGGGCTTGAGGATGAGGGTATAGCCGATGAGGACTCATTAGGACATATTTTGAGTGGCTTCGTTACCGTTCTCGATGCTCATGACCGCATTCTTCACTTGATGATCACTTGGTGGTTCCGCCCTTCCGGTGGATTTGAAAAATATAGCCGTTACAAAGCCATGGTTTCGAAACCTTTATAAAGGTTTCGAAACATTTGCTAAGGTTTCAATTCCAGGTCATTCTTCCCGAAAGGTTTCGAAACCTTATAGGGAAGGTTTCGAAACTTTCACTTAAAAAACCCAATTTTGGCTAATTTTTTATTTTTAAATGTATATTTGATATAAGTGCAAAGTCAAAACATTTTAAACATATTTTTCACGTTTTGAGGACTTTTGAATTATTTTTGAAATCTTTAAACAAGTCCAAAACATTGTTTACATAATTGTTATATCAAAATATTTTCTCAACACCAATCAGGTTACTTCTATCACCTACAACACCGCTTTGAGTTACTTGTTTACTCAATTAGAGATAGATTGCTCTCGTGATGAACCATCTCGTCTCAAAGATCAAATCAATGAGACCTCTCTCATTCGTGCTAAGTTTCAATACCTCAACAATGAGTGGGTTCGTCTCGCCGAGCTTTCACCCGATGTTATTCCCAACGAACCTCATCAAGCGGCTCCATCTCAAGGCACTCAACCAGATAATGCGGCTCTCATGGCCTTTCTCACCGAGCAATTCACAAGCTTGCACACATCTCTTGGCTTGATAGACACCACCATGAATGTTGGATTTTCCGCCATTGATACTCGCTTCACATCTTTGGAAGAGTGAGACACCATCCTTGAGAATCGCAACAAGTCCATTGATGATCGTGTTGATTCGATTGCTTCTAAGCAAACTTCTTTGGACATGTCTCTTGCGGCTTTTCATCATGAGTGGAGGCAATCTAGGAAGAATGATAATGATGGTGAAGATGAAGATGACGATGAAGACGAACCTTGAGTTTTGCATCTCATATCATGGCATCTCATATAGGATTTCTTTATTGCACCTATGATATTTCCTTTGAACCTACGCTTTGTTATTTGTTTTTTTAATTATGCTTTTACGACTTAAGTTTGGATTCCATATTTTGTTTTAAAATGTTGCTTTATACTTTAATGCAATTTATGTTGTTTGCTTTATCTTGCTATCTCTTGCTTATTATCGATTTTGATCTAACAAAAAGGGGGAGAATGACTTAAGCTAAATTTTTTTACTTTAAAAGCATAGCTTAAAGTAAGGGGGAGTACTTAAAAATTTACTTTAGTTTTGTTATATCAAAAAGGGGGATTGTAAAACCTATGTTTGATCTTGATATAACAAATTGTTTCAAGGACATATTTGCAAAGTAAATAAAATTTTAAGTACTTTAAAGTCTCACAATTGACAAGTAATTTTAAGCCCAAATTGTTTTACAAAGTCAAAACTTAAACCCTATAAAATTTTATAAGTGTTTTTAAGCCAAACTTTACAAAAACGTACATGTGTTTTGATACACCCAAGGGTGTTTCGATACGACCAAAACTTTATTTAGCTACTGGAAGAAACCGTTTCGATATGGCTTATGTTATTTCGATACAACCTTCTTTTATATTTTTAGGCTCAATGCATGAAATAAATGCAACATGGTTCATTAATTTAAGAGAGGATCGAGTAGTTACCCTGTTGGATGGATCACCCAAGATTTCACCACTCTTAACATAGTTGAGTTCACTTGGGTAGCTCACTTCCTTTTCCTCAATTGTCATGTCCTTTAAAGCTTCAATGGGAGGGTCTTGTGCTTCTTCCTTAGTTGGAGCCTCATCCACTTTTGATGATTGCTCACCACCAATGGCTTCAATGATCCCTACATCATCACCATCACAAGAATCCTTCCTCGGAAGAAGGTTATCATCGAAAACCACATGAATAGACTATTCTACAACTAAGGTTCTTTTGTTAAACACTCGATAGGTTTTGGAGCTTAAAGTGTATCCTAAGAAAATAGATCATCACCTTTTGCATCAAATTTACCTAAATGGTTTTTTCCATTGTTTAAAACAAAACGCTTGCATCCAAAAGGATGAAAATAGCTAATGTTAGACTTCTTTGACTTTAAAATCTCATAAAGAGTTTTCTTTAAAATAGGTCTAATCATTACACGATTTATAATATAACAAGCGGTGTTTGTGGCTTCCGCTAAAAAATATTTAGGTAAATTATTTTCACAAAGCATGGTTCTAGTCATTTCTTCTAAAGTTCGATTTTTCCTCTCAACTACCCAATTTTGTTGGGGAGTGTGAGGTGCGGAAAAATTGTGGCTAATACCATTTGAGTTACAAAAATTTTCAAAACCTAGATTTTGAAATTCCGTTCCATGGTCACTCCTAATATGAGTTATGTTTTGACCAAGGTCATTTTGAGTAACTTTTGAAAATGTGATGAATTTTTCTAAAGTCTCATCTTTTGTACTTAAAAAGAACCCAAGTGTATCTAGAAAAATCATCAACTAAAACATAAGCATATGATTTTCCACCCAAGCTAGTTGCTCTAATAGGCCCAAAGAGATCCATATGGATAAATTATAAAACTCTACTAGTTGAAACGTCATTAATGGATTTAAATTAGGTTCGTTTTTGCTTACCTTTAGCACAAGCATCACAAATTTTATCTAGAGAATTTAAGCTTAGATAAACCTCTAACTAGATTTTGGGAAACCAATTTCTCTAAAACACTTATGCTAGCACGTCCTAGTTTCCTATGCCATAACCATGCATCATTTTCATTTTGAGCAACCAAACATGCATGTGATGTATGAATGTCATCTAGATGCACCATGTATATATTATCTATTCAATGACCAATGATCATTATCTTGTTTGTTTTAATCTTCACAATTTTGCAACCATTTATATCAAAAAGAACATTAAAACCTTTATCACATAATTGACTAATGCTCAACAAGTTATGCTTTAGACCATTGACATATAAAACATCTTTAATGAGAATAGAGGAGAGATTACTAATGCAACCACTTTTTGGCTTTAGCTTCATGAATCTACTCTTGTCAACATTCATGTGTCTTGAGCATCCACTATCAAGGTACCAAGTGTTTTGACTTGAAGATTTGGCCTTGTAGCAATCCTCCCCATACAGACAAAGATTATTTCTTGATTTTTGGTACCCAAACCATCTTGGGTCCATGTGAGTTAGCTCCCAAATACTTAGTTCCCTTAGGAATCCAAGAAGAAATAACATGTATATTATTAGAGATTACAAGTTCCTTAGGAACCAATACACTTCTAATCATTTTAGCTTTATGATGCTTTTGATACCCTCTTTTTTTTGTAGCCATTAAAGTTCCTCTTCACATAGTTGGGTTTTGAAGAACTTTCTTTTTCAAAACTTGATTTCCCAACTACATTTAGAGAAGCTTTAAGCTCATTCACCTCCTTGTGGCGATCATCATGAACTTTGGAGAGAAGATTGTTTAAATTGACATTTTCATATTGAACATATTTTAAATCATCTTTTAAAACCAAAATCTTCTCTTAAAGTTCCGAATTGGTTTTAGATAAAGAATCGTTTTGGGCTTTTAAATCGGAAATTAATTTTTTGTTTTTCAAAACCGATTCTTTATATTTTTCAACCAATTTGTCATATACCTCTTGTAGCTTATCATAAGCTCTTTGAAGCTCATCAAATGTAAAATCAAAGCTAAACGATTTGAGGTTTACCTTAGGATCGCTATCAATGGCCATGAGGCAAAGATTTGCTACTTCATGCTTTTCTCCGCCGGATGATGGTTCCTTATCCCTCCAAGTAGCAACACGGGCCTTTTGCTTCTTCTTCTTATCGAACCCCTTCTTCTTGAGTTGAGGGCAATCCGATCGAATGTAGCCCGGTTTCTTGCACTCATAACAAATGAGTTGATCTTTTTCTTTATCTTTGTTCTTGTTCTTGAAGTCTCTTATTCTTTGGAACTTCCTTCCCCGGTTAGACTTCATGAATAGAGAGAATCTTTTGGCTATCATAGCCAATTCTTCAAATTCATCTTCTTCACTTGAATTGCTTTCCTCATGTGGTAGTGAGGCTTTGAGAGCAATCCCTTGTTTCTTCTTTTCCACCTCTAGCTTCTCTACTCTTTTTTCTTCTCTATTCTTTTCTTCTTCCCTTCCTTGCTTCATGATCTCATGAGTAAGGTGAGATCTTACCAATTCATCGAGCTTCAAAGTCTTCAAGTTTTTCGCCTCGATGATTGCGGTTCTCTTCCCATCATGATTCGGGAAGAGAGTAGAGTAGCTTTTGAACAAGTTTATCTTTGGGAATGATTTCACTAAAGCCCCTAAGACCATTTACTATAACCGAGAACCGGTCGAACATCTTGGAGACGCTCTCATCCGGCTCCATTTTGAAGTTCTCACAGCTTAAGTTGAGGATCCCAATCTTGATCTCCTTCACATCGTTGGTGCCATCGTATGCGGTCTCTAACTTGTCCCACGCCTCCTTTGCACTTGTACATGATGGCATTTTGGCATACATGTCGATCCGTCTTCCACTACATCCCAAAGGACATAGTCGTTGGATTTGATGAAGAGCCTCATCTAGTTCTTCCAACAGGGATAGTTATCCCCATTGAAGAATGGTGGTTTAGTGATGGATTGTGACTCGTACATGCTAGCCACGGAGGTAAAAGTCACGGCTTTGATTAGATGTTGATCAACACTCTCCTAGGATCTCCTCTTGTGGATGTGAAGACTTCAAAGAGGTAAGCTCTGATACCAATTGTTGAGTGGATCAATTTAATGTGATTTGACCAAGAGGGGGTGAATTGGCTATTTAAAATATGATGGAGCAAAAAGGAAATTGAGAAATGAAGGACAAGGCAATTTATAGTGGTTCAAGCTTCTAACAAGCTCTACATCCACTATCTTAGCCTCCACTAAGGATTTTCAACAACTTTCACTAGATGTTCTTCCTCTTTTCTAGGCTTAGGAGGTAACATTTACAATTGGTCAATCTTTCTACCCAACGATTGATCCAAAAAGACTCTCTTTTACAAAGAAGAATCTGGAAAATGAAAATATCTCTCACAAGACTGAAAATTTTGCCCAATTACAATCAAACACTCTTCCAAACTTGAACTAATGATTATTAAAATGATTACAAGTTGAGTACAAGATATAGCTTTTAAGAGGCACAAGGTTTTGATTATAGCTTGGATGTTGCAAGTAGATTCAATAGTTGTTGTTGAAGCTTTGCTTTTATACCCTTGCATTGATTTCTAACTGTTTTGGGTGGTTGAGGTCATCAATAGAGATGTTGGAGCCTTTATTTCTCACCATAAATGCACTTATGCACCTGTTCGTATCGAAACACGAAGGCATGTACTGATCACGGTCTCAAAACAGAAAGAGCCATTGTAGGTAATGAAGAGGAGCGTATCAAAACGCGGGAACGCATATCCAAAATCTGTAAGGGGTCGTATCGAAATGTCTTTAGCCGTACCGATGCAATTTTTCTCACTTGAACTACTACCAATTTCCGTATCAAAACGACCCTAAGGTGTACCGATACAAGTCAATTGTTTTTTAAAAGTTGCTCATTTCCAATAACTAACAAGTAATAGTAAAAAATAATAAATACTAAGATTTTACAAATCTTTCAGACCATATCGAAATAGCTAGGCCGTATCGATACGAGATGCCTAAAATTCTTAAACCCAAAAGAAGGCTGTATCGAAACAACATAAGTTGTATCAAAACGGTTTCTTCCAGTAGCCAAATAAAGTTTTGGTCGTATCGAAAGACCCTTGGGTGTATCGAAACGCATGTACGTTTTTGTAAAGTTTGGCTTAAAAGCACTTAAATTTTTTTATAGGGTTTAAGTTTTGACTTTGGAAAACAATTTGGGCTTAAAATTATTTGTCAATTGTGAGACTTTAAAGTAATTAAAAATTTATTTACTTTGCAAATAAGTCCTTAAAACAATTTGTTATATCAAAATCAAACATATGTTTTACATAATACTTATTAGCGAAAGACTATAAGAATGATCCAATTTCCCCGTGCATTTTTCTTAAAAGGTTTAGCTCCAAAACAATTTATAAGAATGATCCAAAATAGAATTGGTTGGTTTTGCGGATGCAAGATACTTATATGATCCGTATAATGCTCGATCACAAACTGTTTATGTATTTACATATGGTGGTACAACAATTTGTTGGCGCTCAATGAAACAAACAATTACTGCCACTTCCTCTAATCATGCTGAGATTTTGGCTATCCATGAGGCTAGTCTTGAATGTGTGTGGCTAAGGTCTGTAACCCATCATATTCAAGAAAATTGTTGTTTACACTCTGGAAAAGTAGCTCAAACGGTCTTATATGAGGATAATACAACCTGCGTTGCCCAACTTAAGGAAGGATACATAAAGGGTGATAGGACAAAATACTTCTCACCAAAATTCTCCTTCACTCATGATCTAAAAAAGAATGGAGACATTGATGTCCAACAGATTCATTCATGTGATAATTTGGCATATCTATTTACCAAGGCGCTCCTTAATGCTCTATTTGAAAAGTTAATTTACAATATTGGATTGTGTCGTGCTAGAGATCTTATCTGATGTATTTATGAGGGGAGTAAAATACGCGTTGTACTATTTTCTTTATCCATAGTTTTGTCCCATTGGATTTTCTTGGAAAAGATTTTTAATGAGACAACATGTTTTGCGTATCAAATATATGTGTACTCTTTTTCCTTCACTAATTTTTTTTCCACTAGGTTTTACTTAGTAAGGTTTTAACGAGGCATGTTACCTTCATGGATATTCAAGGGGGTGTTATGAATATTTATTTATGGTGAATATCCATGTATTAACGGAGACTTTAATGCACTTTATTAATAGGGTTTAATAACCATTGTAAATTAGGGTTTCCTTCCTTTGCCTATAAATATAGAGATTAGAGAAAGCATTGTATACAACCCTACATTGAGAATAATACAAGTCTCTCTTTTCTCTCATCTTATTTTGTTCTTATTCATCCATTTGTTCTTGCTCTTTCACATTATTCACAACACTTGGTATAATAATAAGTTTAGTCCAAGAAAAACATATTCAAATAATTCGTTCTTGAAGCAAAAATAATATGATAAATTAATTGAAACATTAAGTCACCAAAGTGACCTCTATTGTGTAAATTATTTTATTTTAAAATATAGAAGGTTTTGTGCATGTAAGTCGGGTTATGTTAGTATTAATTGGCCCAAAGGAAGGTTAATAATTAACATTATTACATGTGCAACTATGGTAATAAACATGTGATAATTATTCAGTTTTATATGTGAGCAATAAATCGGCCCAAATGAATATTTCTATTGACATGTTCTTATTATCAATGTTTGATTACTATACCAAGATATCACTTGCAAGTTAATGTTTTGTCCAAAGATGAAATATTAATAGAGTGCCTGGTATCTTGACATTAGGTTTACCTTTATTCAAATTTATTATTATTTTGGTTATCTTTTAATTTGATTGAAAGATAAGATTAAGACAAACATTTTGAAACAATTAAATTCATATTTTAGCTTCAGATGTCTAATATCTTAATGGATTAATTGAAACATAATGTCACCAAAGTGGCTGCTTTTGTATAGATTAGTTTATTTAAAATATTAAGATAATTATGGGTTTTTGTAATTCATGTATTTATTAATTGGCCCAAAGGAAAGTTAATATTTGGTAGAATTACAACGACAACTGTGGCGATAAATGTATGATAATTATAAGGTATTTTATGTGAGCAATACGTTAGTCCAAATATTAGCCTATTGTTTGACATAGTTTATTGTCAATGTTTGATTGCTACAACAAGAGTATCGCTTACAGTTAATATTACTGTCCAAAGACTTGATATCAATGTTGTGCTTGGTATCTTGAGGGGAACTAGTAATTATTTTGAATTTATTTGTTTACTCATAAATATTAATGTGAGCTTGTTTCTATTTTATTTATTTATTTATTTTTGTTCTATATTTAGGTAATTGATATTTTTCTGTTACAATATTTGTTAATATACATTCTACACTTATGTTTAGTGAAACTAATTTCAAGGAATAGAAAAGAGACTTACAAATAGTATTTTTTGATGTATGAACATAAACTTTGCGTTATGGAATGAACAACTTGCATCTCTCACTGTGGTAAGCACCCATAAAATAGATTTTGAGAGGTAAGATCGTTCGAATTGCATGAATCTAATGATCATAAAGTACTATAATTTAGACGTCTTTAGGAGCACAAATCTAAAGAGATTACTCATATTAAGGGTTTCCTTGACGAAATTAAGAAATATTTTGCCCAAAACATTAAGGTTAAGATGACATCACTTATGCCTTCTTTGATGTCTATGAAGTATAAGAGTCAAAGAAATGTGAGGGAGTACATTATGAAAATGTTTAATATTGCTTCAAAATTTAAGGCACATAAGATCGAACTTTCTAAAAATTGTTTGTTCTTATAATTTTGGCACCGCTTCCTATACAATTTAACCAATTCAAGTTAAAATTGTCAAAGGGAAAAATAGACTCTATTTGGGCTCAGTTCTCATTGTGTTCAAGAGAAGGAAAAGTTGAAGCATTATAAGTGTACAAGTACTCATTTGGTTGGTGCTCATTTAGTTAGTGTCTCTAAGAATAAGGGCAATAAAAGAAAATATTAGAATAAAGTTGCTAAGGGTTCTACCCAAAAGAAAAGACAATAAATTTTAAGTGTTGATTCTTTTGTATAAGTTAAGACACATGTAAAGAAATTAAACTTCAAAAGAGAGCAACTATTTCGGTTATTTTGAGTGATCCATGGGCTATAAATTTTATGATCCCACAATTAAGATTATTTTAAAGAGAGATTTATATTTTTTTAGGATGTTGAGTTTGGATGGAGAAATAAGGTTAGATAAATTGCTATTGAGGAAGAATTGGATTATAGTTTAATTCCTACTACCATTTTTTATGATGTTTAGGTTTTCACACCCATCATTAATCAAGAAGTGAATCAAGTACCTTAGCAAAACAATGTTGAACAACTCTCATTCAAGATAAGGTAATTGTTTCAGAAGAACAAACTCAACAACCTTAAAAAACAAGTGTCATTAAAGAGGTCCACGAGAGGAATATAAAATATTATTCTGGATTATTATATTGTATTTTTTTTAAAGAAGGTAACAATGGAATGATAGAAAATGATCCAATCATTTTTATCAGACCATAAAAGTTCTAACTCTCAAAAGTGGATTGATGTCATTCAAGAAGAGTATAATTTTATGCAAGACAATAAAGTTTAGGAAGTTGTCGCATTACCTTAAGGTGCAAACCAATTGGTTGTAAATGAATATTTAAAATTAATAGGGATGAAAATGGTAATGTGGATAAGTATAAAGCACGGCTTGTATTTAAAGGATATACTCTAAAAGAAGACATTGATTTTTAGAGACTTTCTCTTCAGTTTTATTGAAAGATTCTTTCAAGATAATTATTACACTTGTTGCTTGTTTTAGTCTTAAGCTACATTAGATAGATGTTAAGCTTGTTTTTCCAATGGCAATATTGAAGAAATTGTTTATATGGTACAATCATAAAGTTGTGTCTTATGATACAATATCAATAATATGTAAATTAAAGAAATATATCTATGAGCTTAAGTAGGACTCTTATTAATGAAATTATAAATTTCATGTTGATTATCTCATTCGGTTTTGAGATAAATTTGGTTGACAATTGTCTATACTACAAGTCCAGTGGAAGTAAAATCAAGTGATACTTATATTGCTAAAGAAGATAAATTTAGTCTTACTCAATGCCCTAAAAGTAACCTTGAAATTTACAAAATCTAAAAGATTCTCTATGCATAAACTATAAAGAATCTAATTTATGCTTAAGTATGTATGCGTTCGGAAATTGTGTACATTGTTGAAATGTTAAACATATATTTAAGGAATCATATCTATGAGCTTAACTAGACTTGTTTTCACCAAGACTAGGGTATAAATGAGTCAAGCTCGAGAAGTACTGAGTCAGACTCGACTCATTTAGAACTCGAGTCAAGTTCGAGTTCAAGTCGAGCCCAATAGTGTTGTGTTCGACCCGACTCGTTAAGAACTTGAGTCGAATTTATTCAAGTCGAGTATTGACCGAATCAAAGTCAAGTAGCTTGTGATCTGTCTCATCTCATTTGCCCTAATAATAATAATAATAATAATAATAATAATAATAATAATAATTGTGGGGTGATTTTATTCAACAATAACAACAATAATAAACAATAATATATATTTTAGTTCACTTTAATTTTAAAATATTAAGAAAATTAATATATTATATTTTCGAGTAGTGTATCGACTAGCTCAGCTCAGCTCGTGAAGAATTCAAGTTAAGTTCAAGCTCGAATTGAGTTTAATCAAATAAAACTTTAACCGAATTAGACTCAAATAACTCGTAATTTATCTCGTAATCTATCTCGTCTCATTTAACGCCCTAAACGAGACCATATATCTGGTCAAAAACGAGTGTTATGTAAATAAATAAATTTTGTAAATGTCATTTAGATAGATAAATAAATAAAAATGCAATTTTTAAAACCATAAATTAATTGGAATTTTTACGGGAGGGTTCGAATACTTCTATCTCGGCAGTTTCTTGCTCTTCAATACAAACTCGAAGAAAGCCAATGGCAGCCTCAGCGATGGTGTCGGAACCGAAACCCTCCGCGGAGCCACCACCCCCTGCCACGAGGTCCGACCTCGGCAAGTACCTCCCGATGGACCCTCCCACGGGTGCCGACGAGGACGATCTCTACACGAGGCTGAAATCCCTTCAAAGGCAGTTGGAGTTCATAGACATCCAAGAAGAGTACGTGAAGGACGAGCAGAAGAATCTCAAGAGAGAACTTTTGAGGGCTCAGGAGGAGGTCAAGCGAATCCAGTCGGTGCCTTTGGTCATCGGCCAATTCATGGAGATGGTCAGTCAGAACAACGGAAGCGTCGGCTCCACCACCGGCTCCAATTATTATGTCCGGATTTTGAGTACCATTAATAGAGAGCTGTTAAAGCCCTCCGCTTCGGTGGCTCTGCACCGACACTCCAATGCTCTTGTCGACGTATTGCCTCCCGAGGCCGATTCCAGTATTTCTCTGCTTAGCCAGTCTGAGAAGCCCGATGTTACTTACAATGTCAGTTCCGTATCTTTTTCTTTGTATATATACACTTCTGTTTTGGAGTTTATAGGGCTTTCAATTTGCGATGATTGATTTCTTGCTGCCTTAATTCTTGTGTTGATTAATTGATTTGTTTGGGTCTATAATGATAATATTAAAAGCTAGGGTTTGTTCGTATGTCGCAATTGGAGAATATTAGGTTTTGGGTTTGATCATTAGATAGGGTTAGTTTTGCTATAAAAAAAAATGTCTGCAAACTGAAGAAGAAGAATTGAATAATTGAGTCTGTTTTCTTTTTCTTTTTTTATTCTTAAATAATTTGGTGTTTGAATTTGAGAGCTACCATATGTTAGGCAAAATTTGCACCTTTCTCGAGTTCCTTTGTATTGACTTATTGGATTGTAGCCAGTTTAACATAAGGTAAGCGGCCTCTAATTGGAATGCTAACTGGAGTAGATTCAGCCTGCTACATGGGGAAATTGCCTTAATTGTTTTCTTTCTGTATCCTTTATTGATTACCAGCAGTCAATATATTGTCTTGTCCACTATAGATTACTTTATGTGATTGCGAGCTTAATAACTAAAATAGGCTTAAATTTTCCAGGGATGTCCAAAACTTTTGTTTGCCTTGTTTGTTCTCAAATATGGGTGTAAATGAGAATCTCGTGCATGCAAGCTATTCAAATTCAACTAAAAAATCGAACTTGAATAGGTAATTATCAAGTCGAGTTTGAGCTATTGTGCAAGTCAAATTTGGGCATCCTAATACTTGCTTCAAACAACTCACAAGTCCATTCGAGTTTTTTTTATCTTTAATATATATTTTAAATGGGTAATCTTCACCAGTGGTCCCTTTTGTTTAGGGTGTGTTTTATTTTGGTCACCAGAATTCAAAAAAAGATTATTCTGGTCACTTATGTTTATAATCGTTTCTATTTTGGTCCCTTAGCCGTTAGTCTCCGTTACTTTAAAAAATTAGTTTCTAATTTAACCCCCAAACTTTCAAAATTTTATTTTTTACCATATTCCCTAAAAATTATAAAACTAAAACCCCATAAAATTAAATCAATGGCTATAACCCATTCCCCTAAGATTAAAAGCGTCAACTTCCATTGCAAGAGCTTTGACAACGATGCTGGTAAAATAAAATTAGTGTTACTACTATTTAGACTACTGCTAATTTGAAATGCCAACTGGAAATTTCCCAGTGAGATAGAGATTCTTTAGCCCTGTGAGATTTCGAATAAGCATCTCCAAATTTGGCATTTCAAGAGAAGTTATCTGAGATAAGTCGAGAGTAACCAACTTTGTCAGGTATGAAATGCCAACTGGAAATTTCCCAGTAAAAACTGCATATGACAAATTAAGATACCTTAAGTTTGTCAAATTTCCAATTTCCAAACCCTGTAGGGAACTCGAAATAGAAACTGTTATGAGCCAAATTAAGTTGCTGAAGATGGAAAAGACTATTTGAATCGTTGATTTCTCTGGAAAGCCATTGGCTGTTCAAGTCAAGTTCAGTAACTCGACCACTCGCATCGCAAGTTATACCATCCCAAGAACAACAATTCGTGCCTTGATTCCACATTACCAGCTTTTCAGATAAAGAAGAATTGAGGCTATTTTTCAGTCCCAGCAGCAACTGTTGCTGATCGCTTTGACATTGGCCAGAAACTGAAAGTGCAGCGATGCTAAAGAAAGTTGAAATGTATAAACTGAAGATGAACAATGAAAGCAGTGAAATCCTCATTTTTGTGAGGAAGATGATGGCAAGGCTAGACTGTTATGAATTAAGATTGAAGGTAAGGGTAGACCGAAAAAAACATGTGGTTTCCATAGTGGTTGCAAGCTTGCAGCACAAGTTGTTCAGTTTAATAGCAGCGTGACTGAAATAGTGAATGGAGCACAAGTTGTTCAGTTGGTTGTATTTTAACCGAAGACTTGATTGGTATGAATGAAGTCTTTGGGTCATAGTTGACTCTGTCTGAAGTTTCCAGTAATATTTATAAGCTTCAGATTTTGTTGGAAATGTTCAATGATTTTATGTGTGTATTTTTGTCAAAGCTCTTGCAATGGAAGTTACGCTTTTAATCTTGGGGGAATGGCTTGTAGTGGTGGGTTATAGCCATTGGTTTAATTTTATGGGTTTTAGTTTTATAATTTTTGGGGAAGATGGTGAAAAATAAAATTTTGAAAGTTTGGGGGTTAAATTAGAAACTAATTTTTTAAAGTAACGGTGACTAACGGCTAAGGGACCAAAATAGAAATGATTCTAAACGTAAGTGACCAGAATAATCTTTTTTGAATTCTGGTGACCAAAATAAAACACACCCTAAACGAAAGGGACCGCTAGTGAAGATTACCCATTTTAAATATTCAAAAGCTTAATTTGAGCTTAAGCTCAAGTGTTATAATTGACTAAGCAATCTTAATCAAGCTGAGCTCAAGTTTAGAAAATTATACTCAATCAAGCTTGAGCCGAGTATCGAGCCAAGAGTTTTAAATTAAACTTGTGCTTGCCATTGATCGGACTCAGCTCAGCTAGACTATAATTCAATTCTAGAATAATTAAATAGGGCTCCTGAAAAACCGTGTTAGTTAAAACTGATGGGTTTGGCACCGAATTTGTGCCACTATCAGTGGTTTCTTAAACTTCACATGTAGCATGAGTTGAAGGATAGTAGTAGTTTCTTTCTTCAGTAGTTATTTCATTTTAAAGCGTTCTATTGCTTTCACCGGCTATTGTATTAAAACAAGCCATAAGGTTCTTGTATCATTTTGATTTGGGGATAACATTCTCGAGGTTTAGTCCTCTGCTGTACTGTAGTCTGTAGTACACCAAAGACTCTCAGAGTACATATCTTTCTTTCTCAGAATAAAAATGGCAATTGTTAGGTTTTGATGGTTGTTTCTGGTATCTGAGACTTTGTTCTCTTCTATTCACTTAGGATATCGGAGGATGCGACATTCAGAAGCAGGAAATCCGTGAGGCGGTGGAGTTACCATTGACTCATCATGAGCTTTACAAGCAGATTGGGATAGACCCTCCTCGAGGTGTTTTACTCTATGGTCCCCCTGGTACTGGTAAAACCATGCTCGCAAAGGCTGTCGCTAACCATACGACTGCAGCCTTCATAAGAGTTGTTGGATCCGAATTTGTTCAAAAGTATTTGGGTGAGGTATGGCTACATTCGTTGTTACTGATCTTGTTATTTATTGTCAGTTCTCTTCTTCTGTTTGGCGGATAATAAAACTTGAGCATTGTTTCTATTTCAGGGCCCACGGATGGTTCGTGATGTCTTCCGTCTTGCTAAAGAGAATGCTCCTGCTATTATCTTTATTGATGAGGTGGACGCCATTGCTACTGCTAGGTTTGATGCCCAAACTGGAGCTGATAGAGAAGTTCAGCGAATCCTCATGGAACTTCTGAATCAGGTATGTATGTATGTATGTATGCCTTCAGGAATTTCTTGACATGATTCAGCATAGTATAGTATCGATCAAAATGTTTGAGAAAGTTGATATTTAAATTTACTTAACCTATTTCTAGATGGACGGATTTGACCAGACTGTGAATGTTAAGGTCATTATGGCAACCAATCGAGCAGACACTTTGGACCCTGCACTTCTTCGTCCTGGAAGGCTTGATCGAAAGATTGAGTTCCCTTTGCCTGATAGAAGGCAGAAGAGGCTTGTTTTCCAGGCAAGTAGAACAATATGTGTGCCAATGCCTATGTGATTATTGTCATTAGTACTTTTCAGTGTGATTCGTGATTGTTTCTAGTAGTTGTGCATTTCCCTTTTGTTCCATTTGCATTTTATTTTGTCGGCTCTGTTTAAGGTGATGTTTTACCTTCACAGGAGCGATGAGGTTGACTTGGAGGATTATGTTAGTCGACCTGATAAAATTAGTGCTGCTGAGGTTGGTTGTGGCATACTATCTATCATATGCGTCTCTCCCTCTCTAGAATTGGTTATAAATCATTTTCACTCGTGCTGGATTCATACAGATTGCAGCCATCTGTCAGGAAGCCGGAATGCATGCCGTTCGCAAGAACCGATATGTCATACTTCCCAAGGACTTTGAAAAGGGTTACAGAACAAATGTGAAGAAACCTGACACTGACTTTGAGTTTTATAAATGATTTCTGAACATGGAAAATGGGATGACATTTTCAAGAGATTAGTAAATAGTGCTGCCGAAGCTGATGTAAAAATCATTCGCCGTTAATTTATTTATGTGTTGTGGCTACAGGCAATATTCTTTTTCTGGACATAAATTGAACTTGTTTGCTTTTGCATCATATTCATGTGTGTTATCTTTGAGTTTGAGCCTGAGGTGGTTTCTATGGCTTCTGTCGATTTGTTTGGTTTTGTCTTCCCTCATTCTTGCACTTCCAACTTCCAAATCCATGGAACAAAGTTGAAATTATGGTTATAACCCAACCAAAGAATATAATACCTCATTTCCACTCATGAATTGAAAGCCTGCATAATATAGTGCTTCTCTACTATTACCCCAATCCCTTGGCCCAAAATAGTTTTTAAATTTAAGCACATCTCTGTTTTCCTTTTAATTCAGAAATCTCATTTGCTTAATGTTCCACTATGATTCACAATTTAATCGGAAAAAAAAAACTGAAAATCAATATCAATCGTAGCCTTTGAAGGTTTAAGGTTCACAAGTTTATATATAACTAAATATATCTTAGTTATCCGAATCCAACTGAATTTAATTTATAAGGTTAAACATGGTACATGAGAGACCAAAAAATTAGTTTACACTTTATATAATACTAACATATCAGGTATTTGTAGTACAAATTATGTTTTGAAATTTAAATTTAAATATATATATATATATATGGATTATTATCCTATACACTAGCGGTGGAAACATTTTGTTTCCACAATCGCCTCAATTATAGGGTTTAAGGTTTTAGTTTAGGGTTTAGAATTTAGGGGTTTTAGTGAATGTGGTTAAAATTTAGGGTTCATGGTTAGAATTTAAAGTTTAGGGTTAGAATTTAAGGTTTAGGGTTAGATTTAGATTTTAGGGTAATATGGGTAGGGATTTAGATTTTTACATATAGACCCTAAATTTTAACCCTAAACCCAAAATTATACCAACAACCCCTAAATTCAAAGTTACTGCACTCAAACCCCTAAAATTAAAACCCTAAACGAAGTCTCTAACCCCTAAAATTAAGACGCTTGTGTAAAAAAAATTCCACAAGCGCTTGTGTATAGAACAATTACCTGTTTTATTTTTCTATTCTTCTAATACTAAATTTTGATGGGACTGAATGGAATATTTCATAAACTTGATTGATGGGGTCAATCATTATGCATTACCACATAACAGAAACTTTGAATGCAACACGTGCGCATGAAAAAATGTCGACATTTTTGATACAGAGTATAAAATCTTTATCTTCTTTCCCTTCTCTCCATCTTCCTCTCCGTTTCTACGACGATCTGTCGAAATCCTCTCCCTGATTTATTTTAGGTAAATTGTCCTTTGCTGAAACGTACGATTCCATGGTTGGTTTTCTTCTGCGTTTTTATCTTTAACTCATCAAACAGCGAGCAATTTGTTGTTCGTTTCTTTTGTAATTTTTGGCCATGGATCTTAATTTTATTAGGATTTTAAGTTTATGGGAATGAAAAGATGGTGAATTCGGTTATTTTAAACGTATACCTACAATGTGTTTGCGCACGCGTGCGCGTTTCTGATGCCTCATTTCTCTCTTTCAAAGATGCCTTGTATCTGATTCTAGTGCTTTTTTCCTCTTTTTCGATTGGGCTACATTCTCAGGATAAGCGAGATTTGTGTGTAGTATTCTAATGCAAATGTGTAATCCAAGGATTGATGCTTTAAATGTGAATTGCCAAGTGAAATATTGGAGAATTTAAGGCCTTTTTTTTATATCCGTTTATGGATATGATCACAAAATTCTTGCTTTCAGCATTGCAGGATTGTATATTGATTTATGAATCAAAATCAATGCTAGAAGAATAGGAAAATTGTTGATTCATGAGATGGATGTGTTTTATGGTTAGAGGATTTGTGACACTTATAAGCAGCATTGAAGTTTTTGCCTCTTTTTTAAGTGTTCCAAACTAGGAATTTTATATGCTAGATTTGCAGCAGTATCAATATCTCTGGATTACTGGGAATTGAAGTCTAGACTTGAATCTTCCATCTTTAGATCTTTCGCACATGAGTTTGGGTCAGAAGGATATGAAGATGCTAAGTTTGGATCTTTGCATCTGGGCAGTGTGTGTATGAACAAAGTTGTCAAAATTTCCACAACCTTGCATCTTTGGTTCAGGGTCATATGTCAATCCAATCAGATTATGATCTAAATATCTTTGAAATTGTGTTTCTAATTACAAATATTTTCTCATATCTTTAGATTCTTTTGATATTAAAAACCGTTAGATATTTACATTTTAATGGCAAACCAGCTGTAAATTTTATTGTTAAGCTATTGTGAGAAGACAATAATCCTTGTTTGAGAATTTGAAATCAGTTGAAGGTTTAGCAGTATTTTTCTTCAGTTTTATGTTCTTTCTGTCAAATATGCTATAAGACTTTTCATACTGGCTTTCAGTCATCTGCCTCAGTTACTTACGACTATAACATGTATGAATTTTTACAAGGAAAATTTAACATTGTATGACCATTTTGCAAAAAAAAAAAAAAAAACTTTAATATTGCCCTTAGCTTTAATTCGACTTTGTTGAAATGATGTGCTTGTTTCTGAAGTTATTGACTCATATTGGAGTTAAAGAGTTTGATCTGCATGACAAGTTGTTGAGTTTGCATGTTTGATTTCAGGATTTTTGGGATAGCTAGCTTCCAAAAGAGAAGTAGGATTAAGGACCTGTGAATGAAATTAGTCATAATTTAGAGCTTGTTATCCCGTGTAATTGAGGACTTGAAAAATAAACATAAGCATTGAAAAACGGGAAAATGTGTGGACCATTTTTTCCTCTAATTTCTAAGAATTTTGTTTGTCTTTTTAAGAGTTGTATTTAAGCGTAACTTTGATTGATATGAGGATTTCTTTAGTAATGTAGATTATGTCAAATATTCAAAACACATTACTTCCACTGTTTGGTATTAGTACCTCAAAAGTATATACTCTGCATCAGTGCATTTTTGGTACACGACATAAAATCTGAGGTTTCTTAGAATGAAACATTTAGGTTGCTACAAGTTAATATTGTGCCTTTTGTCCCGTGTCAGACTAGTTTTCCTAAAATGTTTTTTTTGATGAAGTTCATTTAATAAATTTTAGTTTTGCAGAAAGGGCAAGAAGTAATTTTATCGTTGATATTCTGCAGGTAGTTGGGAATTTATAATATAGGCTTAAAATGTCTTCCCCAAGTAAGAGGAGAGAAATGGATGTAATGAAGTTGTAAGTTCCTCTTACATATTCATACTCGCAGTGTTTTATTCTTACACGATTCAATCTCTCTCTTTCGAATTTTGATGTTGAGAATAGTTTTGCAATTGTAACGCCTTCACTGAAATAATATTTTCCATGGTGTTTTTGGGCACTTCTATTTGCAGTGAAGATGGTAACTGGAATTGAATTTGTTGGATGGGAACATTTATACTCTGATAAATGGACTGTGTATGGCAGGATAGGATTATAATTTGAATGGCTGTTATTCATTAAATACTCGTGAATTTCAACCGTCTATGCTACTCCTTTTGTTTCTTTTCCACTATTAAGTGAGTTTATTGCATTTTGATAGAGCATCCCTCCCACTTTAACAAGCCTGGTGAAGGATATCTCTTTTGGTTTGACTCGGTGTTTTATTTCAATTCTTGGTAGTTCCACTTTATGCAAATGAACTTTTTCCATTTCCACAGCATGAAAGCTTTACTGAGTTTAGAAATTGCTGCTAAATTTGGATTTTAGTCTGAGTTGCTGATGAGATTTTTTTCACTTTTTTTCTTCCTTATTCATTTTATCTAGGATGATGAGTGATTACAACGTGGAAACAATAAATGATGGGCTCAACGAATTCAACGTCAAGTTTCATGGTCCCAAAGAAAGTATGCTTATACTAATCTGTTCAATTTGTGTTCGCTGATTATGTGCGTTTGATATGATCCGTCTTGCATAGTCTTCATATGTTTAAGTATTTCAGGTAGCCTCCTGTTTTATTGTTATTAAGAGAGAGGATACAATATCTATCATTGCAAATTCAACCAAGACACTTGTGATCAAATTCCCCAAATTTGCATCCATAATACATTAATACTTATGAAAAACAGGTGCAGGGCCGTCAGAGAACTGTTCCGTAGTGTTATATATGCTTAAGAGAGCTTTATCTCTCTCCGACACCTCTCTTTTTCTTTTGCTTTATGGAAGGGATTTGATTTTGAAACTTTGTTCTGTTTGGGGACTTTTCTTCATCTGTTATTTTTTCTATACATATGCTATAGCCTATAGCCATTGTTTTGTTGGGTAGTCCAAGCACGTGTTCTGAATCCACCTTCAATAATATCAACTTCAATGCTAACAGGTCTCTATGAAGGCGGGGTTTGGAAAATCCGGGTTGAGCTTCCGGATGCTTATCCATTCAAGTCTCCTTCTATTGGATTTGTGAACAAGATATTCCATCCAAATGTTGATGAACTGTGAGGAATTTATAATTTCAGAGTTGACTCTTACAAACTGCAATCTCTTTGCTGTAATTTTTTTTTTTCATTCTTTAAATGTCTTCAAAAATGATTTCTTCAAGCTTCCACGGGAAGCCATATAAAATTTGGAATGGTTTTGCTAAGAAAAACACTTAAGTTGCTTTTGTATTAGTTGTTAATAGACAAGAATCCCATTAACCTTTTTGTGTTTCTGGTTTTGACATGCTGGTTCTTGTTCAAAGTTTTGACTGAATCTGGTTTTTTTCCATGTATTCAAATAATTGCAGGTCTGGTTCTGTCTGCTTGGATGTTATTAACCAATCATGGAGTCCAATGTTCGGTAAGCATCGGGTTACTACCATTGCTTACTAATAAGCGGGAGAACTAATTCATTTTCTTGATTGACACCTTTACATTGTCCCTGTGCATCTTTTGCTTTATTAAACTTCTCCCACAATTTCTTTTTCCTGTCGCTGCAGATCTTTTGAATATTTTCGAAGTTTTCCTTCCACAACTCTTGCTTTATCCAAACCCTTCAGACCCCCTAAATGGGGATGCAGCATCGTTGATGATGAAGGATCGAAAGCAATACGATCAAAAAGTAAAAGGTGATACATTGAATTGGTTTAATGAGTGTGTAAGAACTCGAGGGTGGTTGATAAAGTATTCTTTTCTACGCTGAGTGATGTAACTAGTGTCTTTTTGTGTGTGGGGAAGCAGAATACTGTGAGCGATACGCAAAGAAAGAAGACATCACGAAATCCACAGCTGACAACGAGAGTGATGATGATGATGACATCACTGATGAAGAAACCGGATCAAGTGACGATGAAATTGCTGGACATGTAGATCCATAGCTTACCTCTGAAGATATATGGCTTCTACGAATTAAACATTTGATAAAAGCGAAGATTGTTCTCATCGGCATAGGTAAAAATAGAAGTGGCAAGTAAAGTTAGTGATTTTCAACATGCTAGGACCCAGAAGGAAAAATGGCAATAACTATTAACTACTGATACATTAAAAATCAAATATTCTTATTAAACACCAGCTTGTATCTTCTTTCCCCCTGTACTAAGGGGATACATTGTCTTGTATTTGTATTTGTATATGCTTACATTCGATTTAACGTTAAGCTGAAATAAACATTTATTTGTTGAATTTCTATTTTAATCAAGGGATGCTTACAGCTGAACATGCATATATGCACATACTCGACTCGATCAAATGCCTTCCCTTAACCCGAAGAACTGACCTGTGAGTTAGACGGCATTGACACTGCATTACAAAGATTCTTTGACTATTTCACTTTGCCGGCAATCAAATTAAAAAATATCAATTGACAGTGTTCTCCAGAACATAAAAAACCAGGCAAATTCAGCCATTTGGCAAGCAAAAGTTGACAGAGCAAGTAAACCATTTTTTATTTCTGTTTGTTCTACAACAGTTCATGACCAAGCAAACCCTTTTTCATAAAGTTTGTGAAACCATTTTTCCTGCACATTTTTTCTGCTAAACCTTTCTTCGAAGATGAACCGAGTTCTCATCAGGGTACTGCCTATTTTGATGTTTCTGCTCTTCCATGTCTCAAATTCCGAAAATGAGGAAGTGAAGCAATCCCTGATAAGATTCATGAACCAAATTGCAGCTGTAAATGTAGAGAGAGATCAAAGTTGGGGTTGGAACATGACATCAGACCCCTGCAAAGACAAATGGAAAGGCGTATCATGTGATCTGCGGTTGCAGTCCGTCAAAAAAGTAGTTCTCGATGAGTTGAATCTGACTGGAGTTGTCGACATCGGTTCAATCTGCAAGGCTAGTTCCCTTTCTGTGCTTAGCCTTGTCAAGAACAATATTATTGGGTTGATATCAGAAGAGATTGGGAATTGCAAAAGTTTGACTCATGTGTATTTAAATGGTAACAAATTATCAGGTCACCTTCCAGATTCTCTGACACAGTTGAGTAACTTGAAAAGGTTTGATATATCAAACAATAACTTCTCCGGCAAGGTTCCCGATTTGTCCCGAATTTCAGGCCTGCTTACTTTCCTTGTTCAGAATAATCAACTTAGTGGAGAGATACCAAAGTTTGATTTCTCCAATCTGATGCGGTTCAATGTCTCTAACAACAACTTCAGTGGTCCGCTTCCGGACGTAAAAGGCCGGTTCTCTGCGGAAAGTTGGTCGGATAATCCACAACTGTGTGGAGAATCAATCTCAAAGGTATGTCCAGCATCATCAACATCAACACCGAAATCTAAAGATCCATCCAGGATGCAGTTTCTTATCTACTCCGGTTATGCTGTTCTTGGCCTTATTATTCTGCTAGTCGGTGCCTTCATATTAATGGGTAAAAAAAAGCCAGAAGACAAGGCGGATGTTGCCGGAAAGGGAGTTAATGCATACGCTAGCAGCAGTTACGATGAGTCCAAGTTCACTGTGTATAAGTCAGAGTATTCAGCAAGTTCTGAATTGAGTAGAGTGACCATGTCGCCGCTCGTAGTTCTTAGAAGTCCAACGTCCCATGCTTTAAGGTTCGAGGACCTGCTTCGTGCTCCAGCTGAATTGCTTGGAAAGAGCAAACACGGAAGCCTTTACAAGGTAACGCTCGATAATGGAGCCACGACCTTGGCAGTGAAGAGGGTAAAAGACTGGCGTGTTAGTAGTCAAGACTTCAAGAGGAGAATGCAGAGGCTGCACAGGGCAAGGCATCGGAATATACTGCCATCAGTTGCTTTTTATAGTTCCAAACAGGAGAAGCTCGTCGTATACGAATATCAACCAAACGGAAGTCTTTCCAGGCTACTCCAAGGTAAAATTTCATTCTCACTGATTCGTGTACGGATTTAAACAACAATCACAACTATGATTCCTTGTCAATTCAGGATCCAAAAATGGCGAGGTATTCGATTGGGGAAGCAGATTAAACATTGCAGCTACAGTTGCAGAGGCTTTAGCATACATGCATGAGGAGCTCAGAGAAGATGGAATTGCTCATGGCAACCTGAAATCTACAAACATACTGTTCAACAACAGCATGGATCCATGTATCAGTGAATATGGACTAATGGTTTTGGATGGGGAAGATCCACCATCCAACAGCTCCGAACACAACCATCTGGATCCAGCCCGTGTTTTCACAAGCTTCAAAGCAGATATCTATGGTTTTGGGGTGATCCTTCTTGAACTTGTGACAGGAAAGCTGGTCCAGGGTGACGGGTTCGAGTTGGTTCAGTGGGTGAACTCGGTGGTCAGAGAGGAATGGACCGTCGAAGTGTTCGATAAAGGCTTGATTTCGGAAGGTGCAAGTGAAGAGAGGTTGCTGATCCTTTTGCAGATAGCGTTGAAATGCATAAATCCCAACCCTTATGAAAGGCCAAACATAAACCAAGTTGCTCTTGTGATCAACACATTGAAAGATGAAGAAGATAAATCAAGCTCCTATCAGTGAACCACTGCAATACCATACTTTTCTATATTTAATGCTACATTACAATACAAACCCTAATGATCATATGTGACAGTGATTTGTTTCTTTTGCATGTCAAACAAATTTTTGTTCATTTATTCTACAAAGTTTCTCATGTTCAGAAATAATGCAAGTAAACCACTCCATGATCCAATTAACAACTCTTTGCAGTGTGGGAATGTAATGCAACAGGTGATGAACATCTCATTTCCCTCTCTTAAATGTGTACAGATTCTTGTATACTAATCAGCTCCAATCCCAGTGTTAAAAAATCCAAAAAAGGGAATTATTACAGCAGCAAAAAATCATGTCAACCAGTTCCCAGCAATCTGGAGACAGTGAGACGAAAGAAAATTCGTGCTTAGTTGAATCGGCGCCATTTGCAGCCATGGTAGCTGTGGACTTCCTGGGTGTAGGCTTAGCTACACTTAGTCCAAAGGAATGAGCCACTTTGTCTTCCACTTGAGAAGTAGTCTAAGAAGCATAAACTACAACTCCCATCTTTTTTATCCTCATCCTGTCCCTTCTGAACATTTTAAATTCTTAGTTTAAAATTAACCAAATAAGATTTTACCCTTTCAAATTCTAAATTTAAATACTTATCTACCGTATCACAAGTCACCATGGACATACGATGTTATATGAATATTTTTTTCTCCCTTCTACATCAACGAAAATGATTTGAGAAATAGGCAAAGTTCACCTTTGTACACTAATACATATTTCAGTTTTTACTCACCTCTGCAGGTTGTTCTCAATCAATATTTGTTTGTTTAACTTAACACTACCGTCTTGCATGAAACTATAAACCAAAAAAAATTACTGGATATTCCTTTCAAGTCTTTGTGGGAGCAACCACAATCCAAAGAGGGCAATGGTGAAGTGGCCAAGACATCCACCATCCCTCTTACATGGACATGTTCTAGATGCATAAACCATTCTCTTTCCTTTTCCTGAGAGTTCTTAGTAGTTGCCAGACATCAACCTACATATGTGTACTGAAAACGTACGTTATAATAACCTAGAACTGCTTTAGCTATATCAATAGTAGTAAATATCCCACCGATAGAAAAGTCGAGAAATATCACATTAACTGACCAAAAGTTCCAGAAGCCAGAGGCTTTGCTTCATTAGACCTACTTAGCTAGTACTACAGTCAACAGAGAAATCAAGGTGAAGCACATGTAAAGAAAAGATGAATGACAGACATTGTTGCCAGCCACTGCACTGGTCTGGTCATCACAAGGGCCAATAGAGTTGAAAACTGCAAACATCAAACTTCAACGCAATCTCTGTGCCAACACCTTATAACAACATTGATAGCAAAGTTGGCAGGAATCACAACTGTTGCAGATGGAAGTACAATTAGAGTTCATAAATTAAACATCAACCAAGTCATGCGAGATCAGAAGAAAGCTTCAGTATCACTTTTTAATTTCAAAGAAAAGAAAGATATGCACTGAAAACCTGTATGGGAACCAATTTCTAATGTCTAGGCAACACATAGCACTTAAAAGTTCTCCAACACTTTAAACTTATAATATCTACAAAGGAGAAGGTGGTCTGCATCAGAGACAAATTCAAGGAACAACGGCTTGAAAATGCTGACCGGGAATTCTAGGATACAATTGATGGAGCAAAATGTGGGGGGTCGGAGACTATGAACATCAAATGGCTCACTTACCACCCATCCTCCAAGAGCACACAGGTTAGATGATCTCTGGGGGTTAGCCAATTCCCATCCTTGAATACCTGAAAATTAAAATAAACATAAAATTGTTCAAAAAAAAACCCATAATCCTGATAATGTTACTTTGCTCCCCTTTGCCAATATCAAGAGCATGGAAACAGCAACAAGTGTTGCCAACAGAAGCTGAGAAGAAATGTAAATACTTACATGCCTTATGAGTCACCAGACTGTGACATTTAAGGATTTCTGAGTCCTACTGCCATGAAGATTGCTTGTATCCATCCAACCCTCCTTCGGGTTCCTTCCTTTTCAAAATGCCGCCGGGAACCTGATACATTCTTGCTTGCTCCTCTGCTAGGGAATGTGAACTCATAATAGGCAGTTGCCTTGATGCAAGAGGTGTTGTTTCATCTCTTCCTTCAATGTCTGGGCCTCCAGGCCCAGCATTTAAGTCTAGACCTTGCCTTCCCCATTGCCTACCATTCTCAGCGCCACCATTATTACTACCATCAGGAAGGCTAACAACATAGGGCCTTGGGTAATGGGAAGGAACAGCACCAGCAGGTCGCAACAATTGTGCATGGACTGGAGGGAACCAAAACCTCCCAGCAGGAGACGAATCAACATAAGCAGTTGAACTGGCAGAAAAGCTAGTTGAAGGAAGAGGAAATGTTGTTCCAAAGGGGAAAACAGGATATTGGAAAGGAGTTGGTGGGAATGGCACTGCTGATGAAGACGACAACACAGGTTCCCTATAGACATCAGGATTAAAGGGGGTGGCACCAAGAGGTGGGCCCAACAACCTTTGTGGCCCGCCGGTTGCAACAATCGGAAAAGGCTGCTCTCTATCCGGCAAGATTGACTGAATCGAGATAGATGAGTACGCATTCTCTGTAGGAAACCATGATGAGAAATTTGCCATCTCGGTACTGTTTATCCGTAAGCTCGAAACTGATGGTTGAGATGGAGCATTGCTGCTTCTAGCATTATGGCTAAATAGCAATGGTTCAGAACTTACCTCATCAACAGCAGGTCCATTGTTCAAATCAAAGTCCCTATGGACAGTTACGTCATTACTAAGAATCCCAGCCGCTGATTTTATAGGATGCATAGGGACATCCAGTCTACGACTATAGGCAGTAGAGTGATTACCCAAATCAGCAGGTACATCAACTCTATTCAAATCGAGATCAAGTCCCCCAGAGGTGCGAATGGCTGGTGAACCCAACAACCCACTTGTTAAATCGCGAGTACTTGTACTGTCTAGTGCAGAGTCCATGCCCTTCGCAAAACATCGGGAAGCTAGATCCTGAAGGACTCTCTCATCAGGTACATTCAAATCAATATCCAATGGAGGACGATTTCGTTTCCCAGTAGTAACATCAGCAATAGGAGCGTTACTTGTACCCAGAGGCATGTCCAGAATCTTTCTGGGTTCAGCTGGCCGAAATGCACTTGTGGCTGCTGACCCCTTCCAACCAAGTGCCCCTTTAGTCCGCAGTAGGTCCTCCGGGGGGACAAATGGCCCTTTAGCAGCAGCAGCCACGGTAATTGAAGCAGGAAGGCTGCTCGACATAGAAGAAACAGGGAAAGGCAATGTGCTAATTAGTTGGACAGGAGCTGAACATCCTGAAGCTGTCAAGTTATTAGGATCCCCAAATTTCCCCTCATCCGTATTAAAGCCTTCATTCAAGTCAAATTCTACTTTTGAATCTGTATCTGCACCACCTGTATAAGGAGCATCTGTAGTGGTTGACGTCCCTTCTTCTGCTTCATCTGCCTCTTCACCAGTCAAATTAGATCCCCTTGGCCTCATAGGTTGTTCCGTTTCCATTAGTGTACGTGATACACAAGGAGATGGTCCAGCATGGGGCTCATTGCCCTCACTATCTTCTAAATTCTTCTCCTTATGCTCGCTTTTCTGGTCTTTGACAGCTGAACCAACAACAGATGCAATTAATTACAAATTTTAATGATGAATGAATATTAAATGAAAATAATAATTTATTAATATGTACTTCATATTTAATTAAGAGATTAACAATAATAGAAGCATTACTTTCAGATTCGCTGGCATGACTAGGTGCTTCAGTCTCAACATTCTTATCAGCCTGCACTTCATCAACATCATCCAAAACTGAATCTGTACCAAAACCAGGAGGCAATGAATCTTGCTCGGTTTCTTTGGTGGAATGTTCAACTGATGACTTCAGAGGAGTCTGTGAACTTTCCGAATCTTCAGTGAGATTTTTTTTCTTGTCAACATCAACTTCACCAGAAGGTACAGCTGAAGATCCTAGAACAACTTCTTTCTCAACTTTTACAAATGGACCTATGACCTTATCTTCATTTACCACAGAAGTGCACCCGTTTCGTTTAGTACCCAAACTGCCATCATCATCAACTCCACCAGCCGGTTTCCCCGGATGCTCTTTGTAAGCTCCAATATCAGTAGTTTTATCCTCAGTGGGCAAATAGGTGGTGCTTACAATTTCCTTTAATTTACCATTTTCAAGACATGGGTCTGCAGTAATACTTGAAGAAGTTAAATGCTCATTCAACTCTCCAGATTTTTCTTGAGAGGAACCGATCCTGCTGTCTGCGTTCTTAGCACATAAATTACCACCAACGGCCTGCTTCAGATGCACATCATCGGCACTCTCAACAGATTGGTTTTGATCTGGAACAAACTCATCCCCAGAAGGTTTTAGTTTTACAACATTGTCTGTGTAAGAGTGCTCAACAAGGGGGGCATTTCTTTGTGGAGAATCAATAAGTGCTCCAGCAGCCACACTAGCAAGCAGATTCATTCCTGCATCATCTCCAACCGGCATGCACACATTTGGTTCAGAGTACTTGACACTATCAGCTAGAGCATTCATGGAGCTGAAAGAAGCCTCGGGCACTTTTCCTGATTTATGTTCGTTTCCAGAAGATGAAGCAGTTTTTGTAACTTCAGTAGTTTTCCTAGCATCTTCCCCAGTCCTACAGCTATCTTCATAAGGAACAGCTGCAGGTGAGCCATCTCCCTCATTCGACCCCATCAGCATGTCTTTAAAGTCATTGCTGTGCCATGATTCAGAATTCACATCAGTAATAACAGTAGTCCGGTAAGTATCATTCTTCTCCTTCATGATACGATTGGATTGTTCATGTGTCTCTGAAAGCACAGGTGAAGAAGCCCTGCTATTAATGACTGAATGATCCTCAAGAGATCCTCCACTGGCACTTTGTACAGGACTTCTACCTCGATTTGGGATCTTAACAATGAACTTATGACTATTAGACTCAGCTATAGGAGCATCTGCAGTCTTTTCACATATCAAACCAGACTGTACTACTTTTTCTGAAGCAAGATTTTTGTGCAAAGAAGAGTTTTTGCCTAAACTAGTTTCTCTTTGAACTCCCGTTGACCCTGAGAAACCATTATTGGATTTCCGATTCCGTGAAAAATTACCCGAGATCTTGGTCACTGATCCAGAACCAGCTGCGGAACTTCTTGCATCCTCCTTTACAGAAACTCCACCAGTCTTTCCATGGTCACTAGAACAAGACTGACTATTGTTGTGGGACTGACTCGAACTGCTGCTTTTCTCATCCCTTGTGTTTGTTTGAGGATCAGAGGAGCCAACAACAGGAGCATTCCGTGCTTGCACATCTTTTAAGTTCGCACTGGCAGGAGCAGGTGATGCTGCAGACTTCATAGATCCCGGTGATGCAGAAGCAGACTTGGTAGCAGTCTCTCCTGGAGCAAGCTTAATTGAACCAGTTTTTGAGGCAGAAAGTTGTGTTACTGAATTCTTCATGGCAACCTCAGATGATCCAGAATGCTTGCTTCCACATTGAGGAACTTCCGAAAGTCGAGGCCTTGCAGACCACGGAACAGCTTGATTTGAGCCAGACTTGGCGTCCATCTCAGCCTCAACTCTCTTTTTCCATGTATCAACTAAACTCCTTGCTTTCTTCTGTATTTCTATGTTCTTATGACTACGCAAATGATTCACTGACTTGCCGATATTACACATCTGCAAAGCTGTAAGATTTACAGGTAGCTTATCAAGTGCTCGGAGTAAGGTTAGAAGAAAATCATCCACTGATCTGTCATCCTTCGAGCCACTACCATCACCAATCTTCCCTTTGTGGACTTCCTGGAGCCATTCATCAAAAACACGCAACCCTCTGAGCTGAACAAAACGACTAAGACAATCAACCTTGTCAGTAGCAGCTATTACACCAGCAAGCATTGATCGGCTTACCAAGTCAATTTTCTTCTCATTTCTCTCAGGCACCATGAGATGAACCAATTTCTCAACTCCTTCAGAATCTTCTAGTCCCCCCTTTTCAGCAATTTTTGCAATCTCAAACTTTAAATTAATTTCTCGCCTACCAAGACCAGAATCTCCATCATCTATTTTACTAGAGCGCTCCCGCTTGACAAGCTCAGAGCCTTGATCAGCGCGCTCCCTTTTCTTTCCCTTACCCTGAGAAGGGAATGATGAAGCACTGTTCTGTGCACCGTCTAAACCAGGTTTTAACTGTGGTGTTGGTGTTGGACCATTCACTGGCTTTGGAGAACAGCCACCTGGCTGTACTGTAGCATGCATTTCTATACGTGTCTTATATAATAGCTGATCTACTTCTTCTTGTCGTTCCTGTAAAAGGAAAAGATATGAATTATGAAAGTTCAAATTTAGAATGGATTAGATCCTGAAGGAGCATCTAGAACTCACATTAATATAATCTTGATCGGTTAACCACCATAAACACTTGTTTGTAATGTCATAAACTCTCCGGCACACAAATGAGCAAATCCCTGGCGGAAGTTCAACGTCTTTAGGAAGAAATGCAACTTTACACGGATGGAGTAATGATGCAGCAGGGGTCTCATCCTTATGAAAGGAATAAAAGATTTCGTTTGGCGCAGCTTCCAACAGGATGCCTTTGCCAAGCTTTACTTCAGCAGGTCGATAAAGCCAATTCACGCCCAAGTTTAGCTTATTTTCCTTGCTAGCAATTAGACAACGAATTATTCCAATGAAAGGTGGAGAATCTAGAGATGGTTTGAAAAGAGCACAGTCACCGACACTGATCTTGCGTCCATCCTATAGCGGGAGACCAGTCATGCAAACTTCATCAGTGTCTATATATAAACAATTGGGATGAAAAAAGTAGAGGAAGAAGAATCTTGATCAACAACTCAAACTTGCATTATCAGTTACTTTTATAAACTATCAGCTTAGCTCCATAGAGTCATAGAATAAGCAACCTAACTGAAGTACAAATGGTAATAAAATACCGGCAGAACCAAGGCAAAAAACCAACCTGGCAAGACATGTTACATATAATAGAAGAGGATGCATTCCAAGAAACTCGCAAGACTTGCCTTATACAGAAAGACCTTAGAAGTCGGAAGCAAATAATTATTTAAGAAGAAAATATGCATTTACTGCATCCAGGGTCATCTAATTGAGCAATAACTCCCCACAAACTACATAAAACATGGCCAGAACACCTTCAAGTTGAAGGTTTTTGAATAAAAAAAACTTATGCAGTACAAACCTGTTACCAGTAGCATTTTAAAATAAGAAACTGTATAGCCTAGATCTTTACAATGTTATATTCCTATTCTACGTGTCTAAAACAATGAAAAAGGAACAATTTCCTAATGGATTAAATCACTTCATGATTCAAGCCGCACAAAGTATAGGGATTCCAATATCTTGAACAACAATAACCAAGTGATTTTGTCTCTTCCTCCAATATCATGAGCCAGAAACTATTTCCTTGTTGATTAGTGTAATTTTTCAAGCTCTTCTAAAATTGGAAAAATAATTCAAAATTAATAAAAATCATAATGCCAGTAATTTCACCGTAATCATTATTATTCCCGAAAGTTGGTGAATTGCCAAAATCAGGTTCATTTATATCAATCCATCTAGAATCCTGATATTTCTATCATCTTAGAAACACTTTAGCCTGGAGCCCCTTAAGCTTGGAAGAAGAAAAAATACCCCCACAAAATGCTAAGAAACTATTGCTCCGATTCGGCAAATTAACATTTCCGGGTAAGTGTAGACAAAAGTTAACTTCATCCAAGGAGAATCTGGAGAAGTGCGTTACCCTATCTTACCAACCTATAATGTAGTACAACTGCTCTCCACAGATGCAACACCATATGAACAACAAAATCAAGCCAAAATGTCTTACACATCCATCGGCAGAGCAATCAACCAAAACATAAAAAAACTTAAATTTCTCCGTAAATATATGTCCAAAATTTAAAAATAAATCTCCAAAACAATCCAGACAGTAGGCTAGATTTTACTCCAAACGAGCTCAAAAAAGCATCCACAAATTCAAATCAAGCCACCAAAATCCAAGAAAATAATGACTATTTCCACAATTCCCCCCATCAGTAAAGTCACTATCACGCAATTCCAAAGCAAAATAGATCCTCTTGATTTCCAAAAAATAATATGATGAACCCCCCTTACCAAAATCACCTAATAAAACAAAACAACAAGCGGAGAAAAAGGAAAACCGGGAAAACAAAGAAAATCCAATCCAATCAAATCAAATTAAGTAAAATTGCTTTAGAAAGCTATACCTTTGAAAAGGAATTATCAGTTAAGGAAGAAGAAAAAGAGGGAGAAGCACCACCATCACCACTCAGAACCGCCGTTGCACGCGTAGGGACTGTCCACATGTGCCGTACCTTTTTCCTCTCCTCACCTCCTCCCAGCCCATGCATAGCCTTGCATTTTCCCCTTCGAGTACCATCAATCCACCCTCCTAATATCTATCCTTTTCCCCCTCTTCAATTCCAACTCCTCCGACTTTCACCAATTCCAAAACCTAAATCCACCGCAACCCCTATCTTCCACTATCCGTCAAGAATCCCCCTTAATCAAACCCTAATTTCCCCAATCACAAAATCCAAAAAACCTAATTTCCCTTCGACCTCGATTCTCCCGTTTACCCAATCTAATTCAACCTCAGATCCATCCACCGCGTTCGATTTCTTAAGCCGCCTTTCGATCTACAGAATAAAAGAAAAATTGAAATTAAAATTAAAAACAGAGACTTTTTTTTTTGCTCAATTTGTAGAGAGAGATTTTCGAAGAATGAGAAAAAGCGAGAGAGAGGGACGGCAAAAGAAAAGGTGTACTTCGATGCATTAGTAGGGCAGAACGGGCAATGGGTTCGGGCAGATCGGGTAGTTCGGGCGAGTTCTTAACAACTGCGAGATAAAGTCACTGGCTGTGACGGAAAATAGGTAACGTGTTTGGGATTCTAGAATGGGACTGGAGTCTTAGGATGATGTATGAATTTAGCAGCTTTGACTAATAGGTTTGCTGATAAAGGCAAAAAAGGGTTTTTTTTCTATGGGGTTTTCGACCTCGATGGATTATATACTCTGATAAATATATATTCGGTAAATTACACAAATAGTCACTAAATTGTGTTGAAACTATTTTTTTACCATTGAAATTTTAGAAGTTATAAAATCATCATTAAATTCTTGGCATAATGCCAAATATGTTCATAATATTTTACTGAATAGTCATTTTGACTCTTATTCTTTTTTTGAAACATTTTAACCATCAACGTTTTATTTTGGGTCAAAATGACCATTTCATGGATGAAAAATGTTAGTCAACTAACAAATTTCATCGACAGGTGTACCAATTTGATCCAAAATAAAACATTGAGGGTTCAAATGCTTCAAAAATAATATGAACCAAAATGACTATTCAGTCAACTGTTGGAGGCATTTTTTTGTATTATGCCTAAAAAAATTTATTTGATTACAAATGGTCCCTGTTAGTGACAAGTTTTGATAAATTTAAGGATCACTTTGTAACAATTCAATGAGTTTAAATGATCATTTTGTAACATTTAAAAAAATTAATAACAATCTCATAACTGAATCAAAAGTTTAATGGCCATTTCATAATCATTAAAAGTTCAATAGTAAAAAAATCATTTCATTATAGTTTAGTAACCATTTGGTATTTTACTCTTATGTTTTAGTTTTTTTTTTTTTTGAACAATTCCCTACTTATGGGAAGGGAAAATTTGCTCCATTAGATTTAGAACCTATAATCTAAGGGAAGAAAAGGTGTCAAAAGGTGTCAACTGAGAACTTTTAACCACTTGCTGCAGAATTAGTTGACTCGTATGTTTTAGTATTTAAACATAGTTTTGAAGTTGAAACATTTTTGTCTACTTCAACTTGGATTTTTTTAATTGGTATTTAAAGTTTGCTTCTTGATTAATTTGGTATTTATATTTTTGTCTAGGTATATAAATTTGACTTATGAATTCAAATTAATACTTAAGTTTTTTTTAAAAAAAAAAATTGGGTTCATATATTGAAATTATCATCACCATAGATTCGGAGTGAATAAAGATAAACACTCTCAGATACCTATTATCCAAATCGATGTTTTTTTGGGATGCAAACTGTGGATTTAGATATCCCAATTCAAATTTAGAACTCGAAATGGATAACATATTTGTTTCTAAAGGAATTTGAACCTTGATCATTTAGATTTTAGTATATTTAAATTTATGTAGATTCAAATTTTCGACATATGGTTAAAAGTTTGAATTGATTTTTTTTTTTGGATTAGGATATCCAACAAATAATAATAATTAGTTTAAATTCGAATTTAAATAGCAATAATCAGATAAATTTACTGGTAAAACATGAATTCAAGTTTTAGGCATATTTGCAGATTTGGTTAATTAAAAAGTTGCAGATATTCAACCCACTATGATTCTAAGTTTTTGTTCATATTGGATTATTTGACATTTATATTTTTTTGAGACAAAAAAACTTAAATGCAGTGGCCGATTTATATATGGCTATATATGGCAACGGGGCGGGCGGGTTTTTGGCCGCCCCGAACCCGCCTCGATCTATAAGGTATTAAATCCGATCCCGCCTCGTCTCGAATTAAAATATTAATTTATATGTTTTGATCTGACCCGATACAATAATTCTTAAACTCGACCCGCCTCGAAAAATTTTAAAAATTTTAATCTTCGTTGACGATAAATGTTAGATTCAACCAATCTTCCACCACAATCGGTTTCAAGGGACTTCAAACTTGTATAAAAAAATAAAATAAAACCAATTTTAAATTATCCACATGTTAAATTACATATTTAAAAGAATAAACTTGAATCATTGACCGTTAGAATCGAATATATTAAAACTTGAACAACATCTAACAAAATTTTACGATAAGCACAAACCAAAACAAAAACAAAAAAATAGCTTAAAACTCGTAAAAGTGTTTATATATAGTGATATTTTTTTATAAGGGTTAACTATTGGAATAGTCGCTTATGTTTTCCCCCAATACAGAGTTGGTCACCGATTTTGAAAAACGACCAGTAAGGTCACTTACGTTTTCGGGGCGTAAATTTTTGGTCACTCGGTCGTTTGTTGTCGTTAAACACTGACGGGTTGCTGACCTGGCAACGAAAATATAAGGGTAAATTACTGCAATGGCCATTAAAATTTATCTCATGTACATTTTTGCTCCCAAATTTTAAAAAATAAACATTATAGTCACTAATAAAAATGTTTCTTTATAATTTCACTCTTGAATTTTTAAAAAATCATTTTTCAACCCTAAAATTTTACAATCAATTAGTACAATAATATTATAAAGGTTTAAATGAAAAATAGGTGCCCAAAATATACACTTTTTAAATTTAGGTGCTCAAATTGCTCATATTTAATAACTAAACTTTCAAATTATTCCTATTTTTTCACTCTGGATTGTTTTTAATATTATTGTAACGTGACATGTCATTTTTTTATTATTGTTAAATTAAAAATAATTTTAAAATAAAATAAAATCATTTTTATTATTATTAAATTTAAAATATTAGTAAAAATTATTACTTCTTAAAATAATTTAGGTGTTTAAAGTATTTTTTTGTAAAAATAGGTGCCCAAATTTACCATAGTTACAATTTTATGTGTCCGGCTGTTAAATGGGTGTTAAAAAAATTATCAATCAATCGGTACTTGACATGTGACATTAATTATATTAATTTTTAATGGAAAATACTTAGAACTTTCAAATTATTATAAAATCTCAGAATTTTATAAGCTTCACAAAACAGTCTCTAAATCCCTAAAATTTCTCAAACTTTCACCGTCGATTGCCGTCGTTTCCGCCGCCAGTCTCTATATTATTATTAAATATAAAAAATAATTTGAAATAAAAAAATAAAACCCCAAATCATACCTAATCTCCAATCCACAAACCTTAAAACTCTTCCTTCCACTTTCACCGGCCACAAACTCACCAGTCACACTAAACTAGGAGCTAACAACGTCAAAAGACCGTAATATGTTTTTTTATTTTCTCGCCTTGAGAGCCTCCTAACTGATGCAAGGCTAACGAACCAACGATGCAACTCCAATGACCAACATCTCCTTTGCTTTATACCAAACAACAACTGAAAATTTGTTGGGGATGAACATGAAACCTCTGCTGGAACTCGTACTTGAGTGAATACAACTTATTTTTGCTTTCAAAATCTTGATTTCGAACGTCAAAATTGTTAATTCGTGGACCGATATCTCCTTTATCTCTTTCTTTTTCACTACAAAATTCGAATTCACCTCGGAGGGCATAAAGACTCTCCCTTTAACCCTGTTTTTATATTTTCGATCAACAAAACCCCTTGAAAAAACTACTGATAATTTTGGGTACAAATTTTGCTCCAAAATCTAAGCTTAGTTATGATGGAACTGAATCCATTTTTGCTCCCGCAAATTTTCTTTTTCGATTCTTTAGATAATTGTTATTTTCCTGGGGTCCTAAACTGAGAAAAATGGAGGTAAAATGAAGATGGAAACAAAGGGTGAGGGATCTATGAAGTTCTAACATTACATTGTACGCTTCTCATATTTGTATTTTGCCTAAATTGCAGGCTTGCGGCTTTAGCTCTTGGTTTAGTGTGGCCGATGAGAATGGTCGGTGAAGGTGACTGGTGAGGGTGTGGTCGGTGGAAGTAGATGGAATAGTTTTGGGGTTTGTGGATTAGAGATTAGGTATGATTTGGGGTTTGTGGATTGGAGATTGTGTATGATTTAGGGTTTTATTTTTTATTTTTTAATTTGAATTATTTTTGTATTAAATAATAATAATAAAATATAATTTTATTTTAAATTATTTTTTATATTTAATAATAATAAAATATGCCACATCATACCAAAATATTAATAAAATAATATTTAGTGACTAAAACAGGTCAATGTATAAAGTTTAACAGGTCAATGTATAAAGTTTAGTGAGTAGATTGACCATTTTTAAAGTTCAGTGACCAAAATAGGTCATAGAGCAAAGTTGAGTGATGATTTAAGTATTTTACCTCTTTTTTTTTAAATTGAGGAGCAAAAATGTACATGAGATAAACTTTAATGGCCATTATAGTAATTTACCCTTATTTTTTCGTTGCCAGGTCAGTAATTTGTCAATGTTTAACGGCACAAATGGCTGAGTGACCAAAAGTTTACGCCCCGAAAACGTAAGTGGCCTTACTGGTCGTTTTTCAAAATCGGTGACCAACTCTGTACTGGGGGATAACATAAGTGACTATTTCAGCAGTTAACCTTTTTTATAAATATAATAAATATAAATATAAAAATATAAAAATGTATCGGGGCGGGGCGGGGCGAGGAATTTCTAGCAAATACCCGAACCCGCCCCGCCCTGACTTCATGCTTTTCACGCCCCGCCCTGATCCCCAAAACTTTAGCAAAAATACCCGGTCGGATCGAATCGGGGCCAGGTATTTTTGCCATCTCTATATATGGTTGAGGATGGGCATAGGCCCACCCTGAAATTTAAGTTTAGTTTGTTAAATACCTTAAAATATATTTGGTGCCCACCCTGATTTCTTTTGGTGCCCACGCAGAATTTTTTTATGTGTCCAAAAGTTAACTAAAATGTTTATTATAAATATTATTTTGGCCCAAAAATTCATTTACTAAGTTTAAACTAAAGCTTAAAATCTATATAAGACCCAAATTCATTTTGTACTAAGAATTATCTAACTAAGAATACAAGTAAAGCCTGGAGAAAATTAGACTCTAGAGTCTTCGATTTAGAGACTAAAAACTTGCAAAGAGCTAGAGAGAAATTAGCAGTAAAATTTAGTAGAAAAAGATAATAAATTTGAAGGAAACACCCAAAAAGATTTTAAGATTTTTCAGCAAAGTGACAAACGACATCTTCAAGCACAAATTTATACGGAAGATTTACCTTTATATTACTTTTGGAATATTTTATTCTAAAAACAGGGATCCCCTCACATTATAGACAGAAATAGGGATGATTACTGTTGGAATTCAGAAGACCGGTAGTGCACAGCCCGAGTTTGAACAATGTTCTTCGGGTTGTGTCATTGTTCAAAAACGGGATGCTTTCCTCCCTTTTTCAGTTTTTCTCGACGCCACGTGGCACGCACTGGGCAGCCCAGGCACTGTTTGAAAACGGGTTTCTCACCCAAGGTCTACGAACAGTGCGACGACAAAGGCTGCAAGGGCGCTGGGGATGCAGGGCACGAGCTGAGTGTTTTTTTGGCTTTTAGGGGGTTTTTGATTGGATGAATGAGAGGTGGATATTTTGTGGTTAAAATTGATAGGGGTTGTGTGAAACCTATGCTTAATTTTGATATAATTAAATCATTAAGGATCAAATTGAAAAACTTAAAATTGTTTTTATAAGTCCCTTAATAAGTTTTAAATCACCAACACTTTAAAATTGATTTGAAAAACTCAAACTCAAAATATTTTCTAAGTGTTCCAAGGCCAAACTATTGAAAACCGTCCAGGTGTATCGATACGCTTCCAGCAGTATCGATACCTTTTTTACAAAGTTGGCCACTGGAGGAATGCGTTTCGATACGCCCTTAACCGTATCGAAACAGATTGAATCTGTATCGATACGCTCCTTTGTAAAGCCTGAAAGAGTTTGAATGGTGTACCGATACGGATCCACCCGTATCGATACGGTTTTAACAAATTTTTAATTCAGATCATTTTAAATGCTTTCGACCGTTGGTGTCAGTTGTTAGGTAACCAAATTTCAAATTGGCAGTTGACCCGTATCGATACAGTAAACACTCGTATCGAAACAGAAACTTCCAGTGAGCTAAGTCGAGAAAAAGGTATTGATACGGTCTCATCCGTTTCGATCCCCCGTATCGATACGCCTACGTGCGTTTTGATACCCCCTATTTATTGTGTACAACGGCTCTTTCTTTTTTGAGACAGGTATCGATACGGCTCCCCGAGTACCGATACAGATAGTTGTAGAAGTGCATTTATGGTGGTAAGAGAGGGTTCCAACGGATCTATTCAATTCCCCAACCACTCAAACGGCTAGAATTAATAGAGGAGGTATAAATTGAAGCTCTTTGAAGGCCAGCAACAACTATTGCATTAAAGACAAATATTTAAGCAAAAATCCAACCTCAAGTGTGCTAAATTTCCAATCTCTTGTAATTCTCAAATTGTGTTGTATTCAATTCTTATTCTATCTTCAAATTTGGGTTGAGTGTTGTACTTCTAGGGACAAATTTGTATTTGAGAGATATACTTCTTGTCCAATTTCTTCTTTAATTATTGGTGAGGGTTTGGTCAAATTTTGGGTAGAAAATTTGACCGGTTGTGTAAAGGTTACCTCCTAAGCCTTGAAAAGGGGAAGAACAAATAGTGAATTGTTGAAATCCTTAGTGGTAGCTAAGGTAGTGGATGTAGAGTTCATTTGGAACTTGAACCACTCTAAAATCTCTTGTTCTTCATTTTTAAATTGCTCTTTCACTTCATAAAGTTTTTAAATCCCAATTCACCCCCTCTTGGTCATGATCATTCAATCGATCCACTCAACAATTGGTATCAGAGCCTACCTCTTTGAAGGATTCACAACCACAAAAGGAGTTCCTAGGAAGAGTGAGATCAACAAAAAATCAAGTTATGGCTTCTACCTCCGCTTCGGGCATGTATGAGTCACAATCCACTACAAAACCTCCCTTCTTCAATGGTGACAACTATCCATTTTGGAAGAATAGAATGCGCCTCTTCATCAAGTCCAATGACTATTTAGTTTGGGATGTCATTGAAGATGGCCCTTATATTCCATTAAAGCAAGATAGTGAAGGAAGAATGGTCTTGAAGAAAAAGGTGGAAATGAGTGAAGAAGAAAGGAGAAAGATCCAAATAAATGACAAAGCTCTTCACATGCTTTTTTGTTCATTCGGCCCGGACATCTATTCTAAAGTGTCATCCATTGAGAGTGCCAAAGAAGTGTGGGACACTCTTGAGACTACCTATGAGGGAACCAATGGTGTCAAAGAAACTAAGATTGGAATTCTCAATCTTAGTTATGAAAATTTCAAGATGGAGCCCGATGAGACGGTGTCCAAGATGTTTGATCGTTTCTCCACAATAGTCAATGGGCTCAAAGGATTTGGAGAGATCATACCGGAAGACAAGCTTGTCCGGAAGCTACTTTATTCACTTCCCGAATCTTGGGATGGGAAGAGAACCGCCATCATAGAGGCTAAAAATTTTAAGACTCTAAAGCTTGATGAGCTAGTGGGTTCTCTACTCACTCATGAGATTATGAAACAAGGAAGGGAAGAAGAAAAGAAGAAGGAAGAGAAGAGAGTAGAGAAGTTAGAAGTTGAAAAGAAGAAGAAGATGAGAATATCTCTTAAAGCTTCACTACTTGAGGAAAGCTCTTCTAGTGAGGAGGATGACCTTGAAGAATTGGCTATGATAGCCAAGAAGTTCTCTCGATTCACGAGGTCCAATCGTGGAAGAAAAATTCAAAGAAAGATGGACTTCAAAGGTAAGAACAAAGAAGAAGCAAGGGATCAAATCATTTGCTTTGAGTGCAATAAACTCGGTCACATACGTTCAGAGTGCCCTCAACTCAAGAAGAAGAGCTTTGAGAAGAAGAAGGAGATCAAAGCCAAGCTTGCTACTTGGAGTGATGAGGAGTCATCGGAGGATGACGAACAAGAAGTGGCCAACCTTTGCCTCATGGCACTTGAGGAAGATTCTTCCATGGTAACCTCTAACTAATCATCTTTAGATTTTACATATGATGAATTAAATGATGCATATGATGAGTTACAAGAGGTCTATGATGAATTAGTTGAGAAATATAAAGAGTCGGTCATTAGGAATAAGAAAATCATTTTGGAGCTAAATGAGAAAAATGACTCACTCTCTCAAGCTAATTCAAAATTTGAGAAAAAGATATTAGGGTTGAAAGATGAACTTAAAATTTTTCAAGATGAAAATGTTAACCTTAATAATCTTTTGTCTCAATGTAATAGTGAACACCAAAAGGTGTTGGATGAGCTAAATAAGCTCAAAGAGTCTTTTAAAAATGTTGGTAATGTTAAGCATGAAATAGGTGAATCTTCAAGAACAAACCAACCTAAGAAAAAGACTAACTACTACAAACAAGGTAGCTTTTCTAGACATAGTACAACTAAAAGAATTAGAAGTGTATGGGTTCCTAAGGAACTTGTAAAATCTAATAACATTATTGCTATGTCTTCTTGGATTCCTAAGGGAACCAAGGTTTTGGGAGCTAACACTCATGGACCCAAAATGATTTGGGTACCAAAAACAAAAGCTTAATATCTTTGTTTGTAGGGGGAGCATTGCTACAAGGCCAAAGCACAAAGTCAAAACTCATGGTACCTTGATAGTGGATGCTCAAGGCATATGACCGGAGACAAGAGTAGATTCATGGATCTAAAGCCAAAAAGTGGAGTGGTGACATTTGGTGACAACTCCAAGGGCCACATTAAAGGTATTGGCTCCATAGGTAATCACTCTACTATTCTCATTGAAAATGTCTTGTATGTCGATGGTCTTAAACATAACTTATTGAGCATAAGTCAATTGTGTGATAAAGGATTTAATATTTTATTTGATAAAAATGGATGCAAAATTGTAGGCATTAAATCTAATAATATTATGTTCATAGGTCATCTCATAGGGAACATATACATGGTGCATCTAGATGACATTCATACATCTCATGCATGCTTAGTAGCACAAAATGAAAATGATGCATGGTTGTGGCATAGGAAACTAGGACATGCTAGCATTAGTGTTCTAGAAAAACTAGTTTCCCTTGATCTAGTTAGAGGTTTACCCAAGATAAAATTTTCAAATGATAAAATTTGTGATGCATGCTCTAAGGGTAAACAACATAAGTCTTCCTTTAAATCCATTAATGATGTTTCTACAAGTAGATGTTTACAACTAATCCATATGGATTTATTTGGGTCAATTAGGACTATGAGCTTGGGTGGTAAGTATTATGCATTTGTACTTGTTGATGAATTTTCTAGATTTACTTGGGTTCTATTTTTAAGTACTAAAGATGAGGCTTTGGAAAAATTCATCACATTTTCAAAACTAACCCAAAATGATCTTGAACTTAGAATTTCACATATTAGAAGTGATCATGGAACCAAGTTTCAAAATTTAGGGTTTGAAGATTTTTTGAATGAAAATGGTATTAGCCACAATTTTTCGGCTCCTCGAACTCCTCAACAAAATGGGGTAGTTGAGAGGAAAAATAGAACTTTGCGAGAAATGGCTAGAACCATGCTTTGTGAAAATAATTTACCTAAATATTTTTGGGCGGAAGCCACAAACACCGCTTGCTATATTGTTAATCGAGTAATAATTAGGTCAATTTTAAAGAGAACACCTTATGAGATTTTAAAATCTAAAAAGCCTAACATTAGTTATTTTCACCCTTTTGGTTGCAAGTGTTTTGTTTTAAATAATGGGAAAGACAACTTAGGTAAATTTGATGCAAAAAGTGATGAAGCTATTTTCATAGGATACTCTTTAACATCTAAAGCCTATCGAGTATTTAACAAAAGAACTTTAGTAGTAGAAGAATCTATACATGTGATATTCGATGATAACCACCTTCCAAGGAAGGATTCTTGTGATGATGATGATGTAGGAATCATAAACGCCTTTGATGGAGGACAAACTTCAAAGGAGGATGAGATTCCAACAACAAAAGAAGAGAACACACAAGATCCACCTCTTGAAGCCTTGAAGGACTTGGCTCTTGAGGAAAAGGAAGTGAGCTACCCAAGGGAGTTCAACTATGTCAAAGATGGTGAAATCTTGGGTGATCCATCCAAGGGGTAACCACTCGATCTTCTCTTAGATTAATGAATCATGTTGCATTTATCTCATGCATAGAGCCTAAGAATATAAAAGAAGCATTGAAAGATGATTTTTGGATTATGGCTATGCAAGAAGAGTTAAATCAATTTGAGAGAAGTAACGTTTGGACATTAGTTGATAGGCCTAGTAATCAATCTACCATAGGAACTAAATGGGTCTTTAGGAACAAGCTAGTTGAGAGTGGTAACATTGTGAGAAATAAAGCTAGACTAGTAGCACAAGGTTACACTCAATAAGATGGAATAGATTTTGATGAAACCTATGCACCCGTAGCTAGAATGGAAGTCATTAGGATGTTGCTTGAATATGCATGTTATCATAATTTCAAGCTTTTTCAAATGGATGTTAAAAGCGCGTTTTTAAATGGTTTTATAAATGAAGAAGTGTATGTGGAACAACCACCGGGTTTTGAAGACTCAAAATTTCCAAATCATGTTTTCAAACTCACTAAAGCTCTTTATGGTTTAAAACAAGCTCCTAGAGCTTGGTATGAAAGACTTTCAAACTTTTTAATTGAAAAGGGTTTTGAAAAAGGTAAGGTGGACACTACACTTTTATAAAAATGTATAAAAATGACATCTTAGTAGTTCAAATTTATGTTGATGATATTATTTTTGGTTCTACTAACGAATGTCATTGTCAAGAGTTTGCTAAGCTAATGCAAGGTGAATTCGAGATGAGCATGATGGGGAGCTCTCATTCTTTTTGGGACTCCAAATCAAGCAAAAGAATGATGACACCTTCATCAATCAAGCAAAGTACATAAAGGATATGCTCAAGAAGTTTGGCTTGGAGAATGCAAAGCCTCAAGCCACACCTATGAGCTCATCTACAAAGCTTGACAAAGATGAAGGAGGTAAGTGTGTTGAGTCTAAGCTTTACCGTTCTATGATTGGATCATTGCTTTACCTTACCGCAAGTAGACCGAATATCTTGTTTAGTGTTTGCTTGTGTGCTAGGTTTCAAGCTAGTCCTAGAGAGTCTCACCTTATAGCCGTTAAGAGAATCTTTAGGTACCTTAGAGATACTCCTTGTTTAGGTCTTTGGTACCTTAGAGACTCCACCTTCAACCTTTATGCTTATTCGGATGCGGATTATGGGGGATGCAAAATCGATAGGAAAAGTACTTCGGGAACTTGTCAATTCCTAGGTAGTATGCTCATATCTTGGTTCTCTAAGAAACAAAATAGTGTAGCCTTATCTACCACCGAAGCCGAGTACATATCCTTAGGGAGTTGTTGTGCTCAAGTCCTTTGGATGAAGCAACAACTCTTAGATTATGGAATTAAAGTTGAAACCATACCCCTAAAATGTGACAACACTAGTGCTATATGTTTAACAAAAAATCCCATCCAACACTCTAGAACCAAACACATAGAAATAAGGCATCATTTCATTAGAGATCATGTGCTTAAAGAAGATGTGGTTATAGAGTATGTAGACACCTTAAATCAATTAGCGAACATATTTACAAAACCTTTAGACAAAGAGCGTTTTTGGCCCCTTAGGATAGAGTTAGGTCTAGCTAGCCTATCTTGACCTTTTAGGACCTCTTTTGTGCTTAAAATTGCTTGATCTTGTGAAATTGCATGTTTGTGTGTTGTAAATCTTAAAAATGTCCATGCCTATAGCTAGGGGGAGTATGATTCTTTTCAAATATGCTTAGAACTGTTCATTCATCATTTGCATTCCTTTAGGAGGTGTTAAAATCGAGCCTATGGTTGTTCTTTATGCCTAAAATGAATTTCTGGGGATATGGTATCGATACGGCCCTACGCGTATCGATACGAGTACTTCATTAGCTTCCCAGACTCCATTTTGCCTTAAACGGGTATCGATACAGTTAAACCCGTTTCGATACGAGCTTCAATCGTTTCGATACGGATTTCATCCATTTCGATACGATTCTTCAACGGGCATTTTTAAGGGAATTACGCTTTTACCCCCGTATCGATACACCCTCAGGCGTATCGATACGCGATTGCGCAGACAGCTTTAATTTTCGCATTTAAAGTCTTCAACTTTTACCAAAATTAAAATTCTTGAAACCCTAGAAACCCTAGCCGTTTTCAGCCTATAAATAGGCTCTTCCTCCCTCATATTTTCACACCACAACTTAAAATCTTCAAGAGAGTTTCAAATAAAGCAAAACTCTAAGGTTTTTCTCATCAAATTTGGTGTTAGGCTTTTCTTCATTCTTCTCTAATCCCTATCAAGGTAAAACACTTTCTTTTTATTTTTTAATTTTTTATTTTGTTTTGTTTTTATATTTGTCTTCTTAACAAAATTTTGTTTTTCAAATTTTCTTCTTCAAATTTTATTTTGCAAAATCTTTTTTTTACCTTGATCTTTTTTTCTTGTTTTTTTAGTTCATGGCACCCAAGGAATCTAGGAAGAGACCTCGTGTTACTCAAACTGGTGAATCATCTAATCCCGGAGAGGGTGCTCGTCCAAATTACACCCAAATCTATTAACATTCCTTTGAAACCACCGGCTCTCACATATTTTCGTCAATTCAAAAACTACAAGATTCGTTCGGAAAGGGTAATATCTATTCCTTTTCTTGACTTGGAGCGATTCAAATTTGAATATCTTCCTTTGCTTCGACTTTGGAATTTTATGGATTTTCTCTCTATTCCCGGGTTTTATTTCCGTCTTTTGGTTTTAATCTTTTATGCTAATGCCAAATGCCTTGCTAATCGTAATGGGGTTGTTACCGGAGTTAGTTCCTATCTCATGGGTAAGAAAATCCTCCTTGATGTAAAATTTATATGTGAAGTTTTTAATTTGGAGGATGAAGGCCTTGATGATGAGAATGCTTTAGGCCATGTTCTTAGTGGTTCCGTCACCGCCCTCAATACTCAAGATCGGATCCTCCATTTGATGGTATCTTGGTGGTTTAGGCCTTCCGGAGTAAAGTACTCTACCATCCGTCAAGTGGATGACTTTTGGATTCGTTGCTTCCGTGAGAGAAAACGTCCAAACCTTGCTCGTATCATGTTTGCGAAGATTGTTTACCTTGTGCAACATCGCCACACCTCTCTTGTCACCTCATTCACCTATGGTACGACCCTAAGCTATTACTTTGTGAAAAAGGATATTGATTGCTCGTTTGACTTCCCCACTCCCCTCACCGATCCTATTGATGAACGCTCTCTTGCACGGGGTAAGTTCCATTATTTTAATGGTAGTAGGTTACGTCTTTCCGAGCTACCACCCGAGGCCGCGGCACAATTGGAAAATCCTCAAGATGATCAAGCTCCTCAAGCTCCTCCGCCTCCTCCTCAACCTTCCATGGATGCTCTTATGACCTTCCTTAATGAGCAATTAACGGGGTTGCGCACGGATATGGGGAATCGTCTAACCGCTCTTGAAACAAGCTTTGAAACAAGGATGACAAACGTGGAGAATCGTCTAACTTCTCTTGAAAGCGATCAAAACTCCTTGAATATTTCTCTCTCCGCCATCCATGATGAGTGGCGTAATAGCATGAGGAATGATGATCCAATTGTAGATGAAGATGAAGATGATGAAGAAAGCGATGATGATGCCTAGTAGCTTCTCCTTGCATCTCATGCATATCATCTAGGATATTTCTATTTATGCACCTTTGTTTCATGTTCTTAGGACTAAGTTTGCTTTATTATTAAACCTATGCTTTGAATTTCTGTTTTGTTGGATTTTTAAGTTAATGTTATGCTTTATTTATAAGCTTAATGATATTTATGTTGCCTATTTATACCTTTGCCTATGCTATGCACTTTACTTTGTCTCAATTTTTTTGATCTAACAAAAAGGGGGAGAGGGAAGCTCACAACACTTAAAAACTTTTTGATTTTCAACTTAAAAGTTACCTAGCTTATATTAAGGGGGAGTTAATTTTGCAAAGTTTTTCAAAGTGTCAAAAATTTTAAGTTTGAGTTTTGTTATATCAAAAAGGGGGAGATTGTGAAACCTATGCTTAATTTTGATATAATTAAATCATTAAGGATCAAATTGAAAAACTTAAAATTGTTTTTATAAGTCCCTTAATAAGTTTTAAATCACCAACACTTTAAAACTGATTTGAAAAACTCAAACTCAAAATATTTTCTAAGTGTTCCAAGGCCAAACTATTGAAAACCGTCTAGGTGTATCGATACGCTTCCAGCCGTATCGATACCTTTTTTACAAAGTTGGCCACTAGAGGAATGCGTTTCGATACGCCCTTAACCGTATCGAAACACCGTATCGAAACAGATTGAATTTGTATCGATACGCTCCTTTGTAAAGTCCGAAAGAGTTTGAATGGTGTACCGATACGGATCCACCCGTATCGATACGGTTTTAACGAATTTTTAATTCAGATCGTTTTAAATGCTTTCGACCGTTGGTGTCAGTTGTTAGGTAACCAAATTTCAAATTGGCAGTTGACCCGTATCGATACGGTAAACACTCGTATCGAAACAGAAACTTCCAGTGAGCTAAGTCGAGAAAAAAGTATCGATACGGTCTCATCCGTTTCGATCCCCTGTATCGATACGCCTACGTGCGTTTCGATGCCCCCTATTTATTGTGTACAACGGCTCTTTCTTTTTTGAGACAGGTATCGATACGGCTCCCCGAGTACCGATACGGATAGCTGCAGAAGTGCATTTATGGTGGTAAGAGAGGGTTCCAACGGCTCTATTCAATTCCCTTACCACCCAAACGGCTAGAATTAATAGAAGATGTATAAATTTAAGCTCTTTGAAGGCCAGCAACAACTATTGCATTAAAGACAAACATTCAAGCAAAAATCCAACCTCAAGTGTGCTAAATTTCCAATCTCTTGTAATTCCCAAATTGTGTTGTATCCAATTCTTATTCTTTCTTCAAATTTGGGTTGAGTGTTGTACTTCTAGGGACAAATTTGTATTTGAGAGATATATTTCTTGTCCAATTTCTTCTTTGATTATTGGTGAGGATTTGGTCAAATTTTGGGTAGAAAATTTGACCGGTTGTGTAAAGGTTACCTCCTAAGCCTTGAAAAGGGGAAGAACAAATAGTGAATTGTTGAAATCCTTAGTGGTAGCTAAGGTAGTGGATGTAGAGTTCATTTGGAACTTGAACCACTCTAAAATCTCTTGTTCTTCATTTTTAAATTGCCCTTTCACTCCACAAAGTTTTTAAATCCCAATTCACCCCCTTTTGGTCTTGATCATTCAATCGATCCACTCAACAGGTTGGGGATAAATAGGTGTTGTGTTGAAGATAGAAGATAGAGGAGGAAGAGGAAGATAATGAAGAATTTTTGTAAGTGTTTATATTTTATTTGAGAAAAATATGTTAAATTAATATTTTGATTTGTAATGTAATGTATGTAATTTATTTTAGTTACGATTTTTTTTAATTTTTTGAGTTTAATTTTTTTAATTTTATATTTGTTAGAATTTTGAAGTTGATGGTTGAAATTTTGAAATTTTTGTGCTAAATAAGTTGTTGAGGAGAAGAAATTTTGTGAAGAGTTTTGAGAAAGAAATATTTGAAGAAATATAGTAAGTATGACAAAATTTTAATTTGGTGGTTGATTTTTTTAAATTTATGAAGATATTAAGTTGTTGTTTATTTAATTTTAAAGTTGATATTTAAATTTTTTTATGTATGAATATTTATATTGTTGTTAATTTTATGTTAGATTTTATAATATTAATGTTTAAATTGTTGATATTTGGAATATATTGGGAGTAAAATGAGTATATTTGAAGTTGAATAAAAAAATTAGTAGTAGTAGTAAAAAATTAAAATTATTTATAATTTTGAAAAAAAATAACTTAGGAGTTGGCATAGTAAAAAATAGTAACGTTTTTTAATTTAGGAGTTATTAGTTAAAAAAAATTTAAATTGTATTAGTGACTAGTTCGTAAAAATCTTATAATTGAAGGTTATGAAGCGGAAGTAATTTTGGAGTGTATTTAGAGTATATGGGGAGGAGTTTTGGAGTTGAATCAAAAAATTAGTAAATTAATTATGTTTTCATAATAATCTTAAAGTTTAGTTGTTTGATAGTTATATTAGTAGTAGTAATAATAAAATAAAATAAAATTTTATTAGTTTTAAAAAAATTAACTTAGGAGTTAGCATAGTAAAAAATATTAATGTTTTTGTTAATTTAGGGGATATGAGCTATTAGTAATATAGTAGTAAAAAAATTAAAATTTTATTTGTAATTTCGAAAAAAATTAACTTACAGGTTGTCATAATAAAAAAATATTAATGTTTTTTTAATTTATGAGCTTTTTAAAAATTTTATGTAAATACCGATTTTAATTAGGATATTTAGTATAGGTAGATTAGTGACTAGTTTGTAAAAATCTATAAATTGAAGGTCCTCTATTGAGTCTCGGGTTGTAATATATTCATACTTGTCATGTAGGATGGCCGAGGAAGCTCCTCTATTGAGATTCCAGGATCAACACATTAGTAGTTTGTCGGTTCCTGATATGGTATAATTTTGTTAATAATTGATTTATTAGAAATTCAATTCAATTATGTTAATAATACTATTTGGTTTAGTTTATCCCTTTATTTAGTGATGTGTTAATTATAGGATTTTGAGGATACATTTAGACATCAACTGACCATGGCGAAAAATCCTCCTCACGATCGAATCACTGAATGGTTGCAACAGTCTGGATTTTATTATGCGACATTTCTTTGAGGGTACAAGTTGGTGCCAGGGTTGATTGCTGCTCTAATTGAGCGTTGGAGGCCGGAAACCCATAAGTTCCATATGCCGTGTGGGTAATGCACGATCAGACTTGAAGACATGGTCATGCTTATTGGAGTGCCGGTAAACGGGGCACCATTGATCGGGGAAGCCTCGATCGGCCAGACTGAAGTTAGAGTTGAAGCACTTTGCAGTTATTTATTGGGAAGGTACCAGACAAATCAAATTTGTTAGGAAGTCGTGTGAAACTAAGTTGGTTGCAAAAAGAATTCAATCTCATTCAATATAGATCGATTGATGCGGTTTATAATGCCGGTCGAGCTTATATTCTGCAGCTCAATGGCGGTATATTGATGCCGGATAAATCTGGCAATCTTGTACATACACGATATCTACGCTTTTTGAGGTACCCGTGAGAAGCTGATCAATATAGTTGTGAAAGGGCGCTAAAATAGAGAATGATCATAAGGTTCGAGGTATTGGTGGATGTTTGTTGTTGCTGCAAGCATGGGCTTGGCATCAACTTCCGTTCTGGACACCGATTGCTCGAACACCGGTATAGTTCCCTCTTGTCGCCAGGTAATTATCTTGATTTTAAGTTTATTTTTTGTGGTAATTTTAAATTATTTTTTTATTAATTAAAACATTATTTGTGAATTGTATGTAGATGGTGCGAGAAAAAAGCGCATATAGGATTAGCGAACAACAACTTGAAAGTGTTTAGAGCGGAAATTGATTTGTATTGTCATGAGCGGGTATATGGTTAACTGTATTGTTTACAATTTAGTAAGATAAATATTAATTAATAGTTTTTTACATTATAGTTAGGTCTTATTATAATAATCATTATTTTTGCAGTTTATTTGGATGTCGTACTATGATGATCGCATATTTGTACCAGATGAACTATTAAAGGATTCTAACAAGTGGTGTACGGTTACACCGTTGATCCACTTTGCGATTGTCGAGTTTCGCTTTGCCTACAGGGTGCTTAGGCAATTTGGCTTCCACCAGCCTATTCCGTATCCCCACACTGAGCATGATTATTTGCACAATTATGATAGACGCGGCAAGGCAGATGTTCCGTGGGAAGTCATATACGCTGAGTACATTACTATGTGGAAGAACAAAGATTCAACGGTACCGTTTCGCGCTCAATTCGAAGAGGATGGTTTTGATTTTCAGAGGTCAAAGTACCTGATTTATTTTTTTAATAATGGAAAGCCTTACTTAACTTCGGTCGAAGAACGGGAACAATGTCGAACATTTAAGAAAAAAATATAGCGGTAAAGCTGAGTCTTCCAAGATAGCGGCAACAGTCGTATCTCAAAATCCCGTTTGGTCTCAAAATCCCGAAGGTTGGCCAACAACTTGGGAACATCCACAAGTTTATTCCTGAGTTTATTCCTCCATAGTTACCTCGTTACTCAAACTTTGAACGGAGCATGGATTTTTAAGAAATACAAGATTTCCTGAATTCACCAATCCACGGGTTGCGTGGACATGTACACAACACCGCCTCTGTCACATCCCAAAAACCGGTCTAGTCGGAATTAGGTTCCGATGACCGAATATTTTATATCGGTTCTATAAATTATTTGGTCTTATTAATTGTTCGGGTTTATTATTATTAGATTATTCGGGTCTAGTAGAAATTAGATTCGAAACATATTTATTGGTTTATTATATATATATTAAAAAAAAAGGAAATGGATTTACACGCAATTTACCTAATTTAATTAGGTAAAGTAAATTGAAATGGTGGCATCTGGTTGCTTGAATACGTGGGAAATAATAGTGGGATTTTTGTGTGGCTATAATTTGTATTTGAAATATGGTGGAAACCCATTATAGTTAATTGATTAAAAAAAAAGAAATGGTAGGGGAGTGTGTTGGACGGAAGAGTGGACCTAAATTAGTTAGGTATTTGTAATGGAAATGAAGTGAATTGGCCACCATATGTGGCTATGAATGAAATTGAAAAGCTTGGCAATTTAGTATAAATAGGGAGATATATAATTTATTCGATCTTATTTAGATTATTCGAGATAATTTATGAATCAAGGTCAAGTTCCAGCAAACGAATATTTTCATTTCGATTAAGGGTTGGTTCGATTTGGTACCCAAAATAGATTAAATGGTTTATTATTATTATTATTATTATTATTATTATTATTATTATTATTATTATTATTATTATTATTATTAAAAAAAAGGGAATTGAGTGGATCTACCGTGTAAAGCATATACACCTAAATTGGTTAGGAAAAGCAAAAGCAAAACAAAAGCAAATGAAAATTATGTAGGCAAATTGGCCACTAAAATAAAGATAATGAATAAAAAAAAGAAATGGTGTGAATCTGCCGTGTAAAGCAGAATTAATTAGGTAAAGCAATTCAATAGAAATCAAGTGGCAACCCCATTAAAAATTAATTGAATAAAATAACGATAAGTGGGGGGGAAATAGTTCACGGCAAAATTGTATAAATAGGGGGCAAGGGATTGGGATATTCACGGCAAACAAAGGAAAGAAAGAAAGAAAGAAAGAAAGAAATAGTAGCATACGATCCAATGTTCGATTGGTAGTCCGATATTTTCGATATAGTAATATCGAATTCCTACCGATGACGGGGTAAGCTCAAATCTCTAGTTAGTTTAAGTTTCGGTATCGAGTTAATTAATATTTTTATATATATATTCGATACTGTTTTATTGATTAGTTTTTATTAATTATCATGGTATACGAGGTCGATTCGGAACAACCGTCAAGCCCAAGAAATAAAAATAAAGTACCGGTCTATCAAGGTGAGTGAAATAAATTAGAGTTGAGATTAGAGTCTCAACTATCTTTAATTTGATGTTAGTATATATATTAAGCATGAAATTAGATTAATTAAAGGTTGGTAAAAGATAAGGGTAGAAAGAATAAAGAAATTTGGATTTGTAAACTGTCCTGTAGAAAACTGCATTTTTGAGCATGTTAGAGTCATTTCTGGAAAACGGGTTCTTCTACAAAGTTGTAGAGGACAAAATTTTACATGAAATAGAGGTATGATTTGCTCAAAAATGTTAAGTATAGGTCTCGGAATTTTTGTTAGAAGTTACTGGACTAAAACTGAATAAATCTAGAATCTGCTATACTAAATTGTAAAATTCGAAAATTTTAGGGGCTTAAATAATGCCAATAAAATTCTGGAAATTTATACTTGAAACAGGGGAGTCATGAAATGAATGAAATTAAATGGCCAAGCTTGAATTAAGTCTCAATTGATAGGTTAAATCCATTTAGATCACATATAGAATTATTAAAGAATAAAAAGGGGACTGTTTTGTGGAAATTGATAAATTGAGGACTTACATGTCCTATTTTTGAGGTTACTGTATTATAAAAATAATGTTATAAGATTAATTTAAATGTGGTTAAAAGCTCAAGATTTATAGTGTAGTGAAACATAGGTTATAAATGCACTAAAGTCACAAATTAAGCATAGACAGATTAGGTTTCTGAAAATGCCTTATGTTCAAGTAATAAACTGTATTAATAGGGAAATGATAAAATTATATGCCATACATAGTTATAAAGGTGTGTTTATAAGCTTTCTAGAATGGTAAAGAACTTCTTATTTGGAGTTGTGAGTAAAAAGATATGAATTTTTGAGTAAGTAAATGTCATAAAAACAGGGTAACAGTTTGCCTCTAAATCTACATCAACAACGATTTTAGAAATTCATTATAAATTGTATAAGAGGAACTAAAAGCTATAATTCATATGGTTTAAAAGGTTATTCAGTCTAGTTTCGTTTAAAACAAACGAAATCAGATTTTGAGTTATAGAACATTTTATATAAATATTTCTTTAAGGACAATACAAGTTGCCTAATATACTAAATGATATGTTTCTTTAATGTTTGGTTAGAAAAGAGTAGAAATGAAGGAAACCACAAAGTTGGAGAATAAGGAAAATGCCTCTAAGCTTGGATTGAGGTGAGTGTAGATGCATTTGTCTCGGGTGACACGGTGTCATTCCGATCATTGTTTTTATATTCTGATATGTGAGTGTGGATACATTTGTCTCGGGTGACGCGGTGTCATTCCGATCATTGTTTTTATGTTCTGATGCATTTGTCTCGGGTGACGCGGTGTCATTCCGATCATTGTTTTTATATTCTGATATGTGAGTGTAGATGCATTTGTCTCGGGTGACACGGTGTCATTCCGATCATTGTTTTTATATTCTGATATGTGAGTGTGGATACATTTGTCTCGGGTGACGCGGTGTCATTCCGATCATTGTTTTTATGTTCTGATGCATTTGTCTCGGGTGACGCGGTGTCATTCCGATCATTGTTTTTATATTCTGATATGTGAGTGTGGATGCATTTGTCTCGGGTGACGCAGTGTCATTCCGATCTTTGTTTCTTTGTTCTGATATGTGAGTGTAGTTGCGTCAAGGGATAGGCTCGGTGCCTTCCCGTTGCATTATTTATGATTATGTTTGCATTTGTTAAGGGCTCATGTAGAGCAACTATGTTTGAATGGCAAATTTGGTAAGTGCCTTGCATTACTTTGATATGTTCGAATATGACTATGAAATGCTACATGATATGGAGCTACGGCTCATCTTGTTATTTCATATGATATGATATGATTTGAAAACCATGGACTATGTGAATTTGTGTGTAATTATGGACGTTGGATACAATTGGCATGCCATAGGATTATTCGAGCTCACCATGTAAGGGAGGACTACGGTCCAGGGCTACGGCCTATATGTGGGAGATAAAAGGATGGAAGTGTAAGGGATATATGGAGCTACGGCTCAGGGCTACGGCTCATTTATGATTCATGATATGGTGTACAGGGAATCCGCGTATCCAATGGTACCAATATATTATGTGTTTGATACGTATGCTATGTTATTCTCATGATAGGATATTATGCTTTGTTATGAATATGAAGTATGCCATGTTATTGCATTATGATCATTTTTGGAAGCATGCTACATGACATAACATGTTCATTCATTGTCATTGGCTACCTCGCTTAGACTATGTAAGTCTAATGCATTCATTGCATAACATTTCAGGTTAAAGAAAGTAATAGATCGAGATCGGGATTAGTTGGAAGGTTGGCAAGTCACTACAATTAAAGAGTAATGTGTTTTGTCCTTATGAACTCCTAGTATGGTGGCAAAGTAGTTAAAGTAATTATACTAGTCTTGTGGGCCTACTATTGTGTATACGTTACCTATGTTTTGTATAAATTTTTAAGTGTTTAAGATACTTTGTTAGTTCGAATAAAAAAATAGTTTTAGACAAATTACAAAAGGGTCACTAAAATATTGTATCGTCTAATCAGATAGGTAAATGACTTCTGTTAGTAATGAGATTTTACAGGCTAATAACTAGTAAGTTTAATTTCAGTATAATGTCAAAAATTTCAGATAAGGACCCCTAATTTGTAAAAATTACAATTTAGTCCCTAAGTTTGAAAAAGTTTAAAATTGACCCCAATTTGAGTAAGTGGTTAATAAGTTAAGTGTTAAGTCTTAAAAGAGATTAGTAAAATAATCCGAAATAATTTTTGAACTTTGGATTTATGTCTCCGATCTCCGTTATGTTTTTCGGTAGCGCTCTCCGACCCGGTTCTCTACCAGGCCGGGAAGGGGGTGTTACAGCCTCCTATGCCCTCGGTGAATGAGGAGGATGCTGGAGAGGTGGATGATGAAGAGGAGGATGCTGAAGAGGTTCCTGAGGAAGAACTGATGCCACAACGTAAAATCACCAAAAGACACATCTATTTTTCGACCATATCCGCTCATTGTCAGAAATTACGTAAGCGGATGCAAATGAAAAAAATGATTTTATCTTTACTTGTGTAATAACTTAGAGTACTGATTGAATTTGAATATTGAATTTCCACTATGTGTTTTGTTTTTTTATTATTCGTTGTTTGGTTAAAATATGATATAAAATGTATAATTTGGCCTAAATAGTGAAAATATAGTAAATGAATTTGAAACGTCCTAAATTTTTGTATTCTATTATAAATATTGATTTCAAGGTTTCTGTTAAAATTTGGTAAATTTTGGAATTCGTTTGGTAGATGAATTCGAATAAAAACAGTTTTGAATAGTTTATGAAATGGTCACTAAATAGTGAAAACGTAATAGATAAATTTGAAACATCCTAAAATTTTGTATGCTATTAGAAATATTGTTTTTAAGGTTTCTGTTAAAATTTTGGAAATCGTTTGGTAGATCAATTTGAATAAAAACAATTTTTAATAGTTTATGAAATGGTCACTAAACAATGAAAACATAGTAAATGAATTTGAAACGTCCTAAATTTTTTTATGGTATTAGAAATATTATTTTTAAGGTTTTTGTTAAAATTTGGAAAATTTTGGAAATCGTTTGGTAGATCAATTCGAATAAAAAAAGTTTTGAATAGTTTACGAAATGGTCACTAAATAGTGAAATCATTTGGCAGATCAATTCGGAAAATATTTTAAATGCAAAAATTATATTTTCAAGTACAATCCGAAAATAATCATTAAGGCATGGCCACATATCTTGGTTTATTGAGACATTTTGATTTCGAATGACCTTCACCCATACATATACTGCATCTTTTGCGTTGGCCCTTTCTCTCTGTGAGGAAGGTTCATACTCGTGTAGATACGAGTCGATCTAGGTCGCCCAGTTGGCTTTCTACGGAGTTTCGGATTCGGTAACCATTTATCATGCTTCACTGCCAGCAAATACATAGAATTCGGGATCGGTGGGAACTCAATTTTGTAAATTTCTAACATTTGGATGGGACTGAAGCATTCATCAACAAATGTGTACGGGTCAACTTTGACGAGCATACATGCTGCAACTACATGAGGACATGGATATCGCCACGCTTGGAACTCGCCATAGTCACACCAGTTACGTCTGAAATCTACTCGAAATACGTTTAAGTGAGGGGCTCCGTGTCGAGATCTGGAAGTAACAACATCGAAAGTCTGATTATGGCGGTCGAATGTGTAAACCACCAACACCGTTGCTCACATCATTTGTTTGATACATGACTATGGTGCTTGGGATGAACTGTGTTATTGCCATCAATAACACTGGTAGTTCATTATACGATCTGTCGTAATCATCGTACACTGAATGCAATGCCTTATCTCTTACACGCCACCTCTTCTTGTATTGTATTTGATATTGAAATAGTTGTGCAACGGTTGCTTGAATGGTTGAAACGGATGGAAATCATCTGCCCCCAAAGTATGCCCCCATTTGTGCCCTCATTTTAAAATAGTGGGTTTAGGGTTTAATTTTTAGGGTTCATTAAGGGTTAGGGTGTAGGGAATTAGGGGTAGGGTATATTTTTTAGGGTTTAGGGTTTGGGGTTTAGGATATGAAAATTAGGGTTATGGGACAAGATTTAATTTTTATCTATTCTTTAGGCAGGGGCATAGAAGGAGGCATGGTTAGGGGGCAGGAGATTTTTACCCGGTTGAAACTAGAACCCTTAGATTTTCTTCGACCAACTTCATCACGTGATGGCTTATTACGTTGGAGTCCAATTTGATGTGGTCCTGGTCGATGGCTATTCGTAAACATGTGTGATCACCATTGTACTTCGTGACCTCCCAACGACCACTCTTCTTAAGCTTCGTTACACGAATCTTCTAGTTGCACCCTGCTCCGTACTTCACACACTTCGCAAGGAAAGTTTTCGTGTTGGATTCTGCAACCGCATAATCTACATGTTGTCTGAAGTTATACTTTTTAATTGCCAATATAGCTTCATCGTTTGCCTTAAATTCCAACCCCCCAAACAAGTCGTCATTCTGACTCGAACTTAGTTGGGGCATATTTGGAAATTGCGGTGCCCTCATCGCATCGAAATCCACCAAGTGCATTTGAGCAGGAGCTTCGTATAATGTAATGTCGCCTCTGGTCGGAAAAAATTCTCCAACACCGAAGTTAGGGGCTTGACCATCGTTATTCGGGAACAAATCAGAATCCCCAATATCTTCATATTCATTGGAATCTTCTAATGATTCGCCCCATCGGCCACATCCAAGTGCAATATTAGCATCAACAGTCGGTCCATACGATGGACCATATGTTGACGGCCCACCTTCATGAAATCCACTCGATGTCCCAGTTGCCAACATTGCAACAAAAGTACCTCCGAACATATCAATTTCGTTACCAACACTCATTTGACTAGATTCCCTAGTTGCGCTTCTAGAGGGGCCGAGAATATCAAGCATCTCAGCAAACAACTCGACATTTCGAATTCTCATTGACTCATGCTATGCGATCATAATTGCCACACCTTCATTATCTTCGAGAGCAATCACGAAATATATGACTAGATTCGAACATGTCATCCACCGGTACCGCAAAATATGAATCAGTGCTCTAATTTTCTCTGATATCTCTGCTTTCAATTCTCGAAGTGAGATTTCTTTTTAATTCTCGTCTTCGTAGGCCTCTCCGAAAGAAATACGATATCAACATCAGATTTTACCATTTGTCCATTGTAATGGACAGTCACAAAACAGTTGTTGTTGCTCATTTTCTCTGCATATTCGGGAAAAAATTCAATCTACAATTAATTTTCAAACAACGTCAAAATTATATAGATAAAAAATTAATATTTCAAAACAACTTACATTTTTTTTCTTCCAACTTTCTTCTTCTACTACTTCTTCTTCTCCCTCTTTACTCAAATTTCTAGTAAACGGTTTTCTATCAAACTACATTCTTCAACACTAACATAACCTATTTAAAAAAAAACCAAACTTGAAGATTTCCATATAATACCCCTACACGAAAATTAATATTCACTAACAGATTTCCAATAAAAAACTACACTACCCCTATATAATTTAAAATTATTATAACAATTAATATTTTTTTACTACCATACACATGCACCTACACCACTATTATTTCACATCACTGAAACCTACATCTGCACCTACACATGCACCTATATCACATCACTGAAACTCTACATCTGCACCTACACCATTATTATTTCACATCACTAAAACCCTACACTTGCACCCACACCACTATTATTTCACATCAATAAAACCCTGCACATGCACCTACATCAATTAAAATATTTATTCGAATTTTTTTAGTCTGAAAAGACTGAACACTGAATTAAAATTAAGTTATATTTTAGTACATAATTAGTGTAAAATATTTTTTAAAAATAAAATTAAAAATTAAGATCTCTAACCTAAAATAATAAATATTAAAATTTAAACTAAAAAATTAAGTTATATTTTAGTACAATATGGTTTTAGACTGAAAAATTTGATTCACTGATCAGTCTTTTCAGACTGAAAAAAAAAAGATTCGATTTGGATGGAGCCGTAATAAATCTATTCAATATGGAAAAAATGATTTAGAGGTATACTGCAAAAAATTGATTTAAAAAGTTTAAAAGTAATACTGAAAAAATATTCGATTTTGATTGGAATGGTGAGAATAATTTTTTTTTTTAATTTATATAGGTGCATGTGTAGGGTTTCAGTGATGTGAAATAATAGTGGTGTAGGGTTTTAGTGATGTGAAATAATAGTGATGTAGGGTTTAAATGATGCGAAATAATAGTGGTGTTGGTTTTCAGTGATGTGAAATAATAGTGGTGTACGTGCAGGTGTAAGATATTAAAAAAATCTGATTATTTATAAATTTCTAATTATAAATGTTTATTGAAAATATATTTGTTGTTTATGAAAATTAATCAGATTTTTTTACTACCCTACACCTGCACCTACACCACTATTATTTCACATCACTTAAACCATACACCTGCACATATATCAATTAAAAATATTTTAAATCAAATTAAAAAATAATTTAGAAATACCTATATCACATCACTGAAACCCTACGCCTGCACCTACACTACTATTATTTCACATCACTGAAACCCTACACCTACACCAATATCAATTAAAATAATTATTCGAATATTTTTTTCAGTCTGAAAAGATTGATCACTGAATTAAAAATTAAGTTATATTTTAGTACATAATTAGTGTAAAATTTGTTTTCAAATAAAATTAAAAATTAAGATCTCATATTTATACATATTTAATATTCAAATATCAATTATTTATTATTTTATATTTAATCCAAAATAAAAATAAAAAATATGACCTCCCATTCAACCAATTAAAAACATCAGACATAAAGCTTGACCCGCCCAGCTCACGCCACATGGCAGTGTGACATCTTAGAAGAAGGGAGGATCACCATCCAACTTTGAACAGTAACGGCACTGAAAAAAGTACTGTTTAAAGACGGGTTGTAGTGTACCGCTCTTCTGAATTTGAACAATAATCATTCCAGAAATTGGAAATAATCTGACCGGGTTTTTACTTTTGGAATTAAAAATTCTCAAAATAATATTTGGATAAATCTTCCAATTTATATTGTGAGCAATTTTATTTCATTATTTTATAATTTTTTTAAAATTTGTGAAAGTTGTTTTTGTTTTAAATATAGGTCTATATAATTCTAATTATTTTTAATGTTATTTGAAAATCCACCTTTTATCATGCTCCTTTATTTTGTTAGTTTTGGATCTAATGAATTTTTTTGTATTTTTGTAGTTTTAGACTTTTTTTCGTACTTTGGTTTTATTTTTTTAATGTTTTTTCCTCTTTTTTTTTGCTGCTTTTAGAAATTGTGAGAATTTTAATTTAAGGATTATTCTTTATATATTTGAAAATTTTTAATTTATCTTAATGGTGTTTTATTTTGAATGTGGTTCTTTCAATTTTCAAATATGATCATTAAGACATTGAGAACTAAAATTCAAAGGGCTATACAATTAATTATAAATACGGGCTTTAAATATTAATTAAATTTAACACGATAATTGTTAATATTAATTAAATTTAACATGATAACTGTAAATGTTAATTAGATTTAACAATCCAAATGTCACAAGATCCATACGGCTAATTGTAAATATTAATATGGACTTTAAATATTTTTTTTGAAAGGTAGAAAGGCCTCATTAAAACCCCCCTCTAATCCTAATAATGGGAAAAGAGTGCCCGTAATATTATTAAAATACGAAATGGATAAACCATAGTCTTACACTGCACCCAAAAGAAATACATCACTGTAGTAGCTTAAGCAAATTGCGTACAAGAGAATGAAACCTGAATATTGTAGACTTAACCGAAACATGCCTTTGCAAGGCCATCAGCTATAAAAGACTATTCCTTTCCTTCGGATAACCTGGGCAGTTTTTGTCACCACATTCGAGTAGGTGCCCGAAGGAAGATCTTCCATTTTCAGCCAACTGCACATGGTTCTGCATTCGCATTCAACCACCAATCTCGCACCCTTACTTCAGATTTAGGAAAAGAAAATAGCAATCCCAGTTTTAAGGGCTAATAGTTCAGCCATACAAGGGGTAACCACACCACAAGATTTTGAAAACCGGTGAAGAATGACTCCCAGTTCATTTCTGAATACACCCCAAATACCCCATAGAGTTTTGAAGACAAACTGCTTCGTCCGAATTTAATTTGATCAAACCTGCGGGGGGGGGGGGGGCTCTATTTAGATGGAACAACCGATTTAGCCTTCTTCAAAGTGGCATCCACAGCCAGTAAGGGATTAGAAATTAAATCAACCATTGAGAATGCCAAGTAGTTGAATTTCCCTTCTAACCAAAAAGTTAATCTAGATTTAACCGTTAGAATAATCTGTAGAGAATCAAACTTTTTGAAATGGAAATCCATTTCGTTTCGAAACAGCCATAAAGACTATAGAACGATAAAGGGTATGATAGACCAAACCTTTCGACTTGAGGGGGGCTCGACTTATTCCAAGCTATCATAAAGCTTTGCGCATTGTCTGGAAGTGCACTTGAAATGCCAGCCAATCTCAAGAAAAAAGACTATATTCTCCAACTTTCTGAGCATGTAAAAAATAAATGAGAGACCGATTCTTCCTCCTTTTCGCAAAACAAGCAGAGATCATTAGGTACAACCGTTACGCCTCTTTTTCTTAATTCCTTTTTAACCGCAATTCTCCCTTTGCACACAAGCCATACAAACAACTCTACCTCTGGGGGAGCAATGCCAATCCATACGAAACCGTCCCAAAAATTGAAAGGGGGAATGAGACCTCTAAGGAGATCTTTTAGTGATTTTACCGAAAAGCTTCCATCGCCGGATCCGGACCATCTGACCCAATCATGTTCATAGGGGGCTGACTTAAAGTCATTTAATTCGGTCATCAAATTATTCCAAGGAGCAAGCTCCTAGTCGAATAATCTCCTTCTTAAAGTAATGTTTCAAGTCCAACTATTCCCATTCTTGGAACCATAGTCTGCCACGTATCCATCCTTTAGTGATGCCAATGCAAAGATTCTGGGGAAGTGGAATTTTAAAGGTTGATCTAGTAACCACACATCGTGCCAGAAAGAGATATTCTTGCCATCGCCTACTTGGATCGATAGATTTCCCCGAATGCAAGCCCCGCACTCATCATCCCGATAAAAGGATTTGATGATCCCATTCCAAATTATGAAAGTGTATTTTGAAGGGGAAAATCTCGGACTAAGGTTGTGATCCGCCAAAGGCAAATTCACATCAATTACCTTTTTCCATAAAGCATTAAGTTCATTCCCGTAGCGCCAGCACCATTTACCCAGTAGTGCTCGATTAACGGACTCGAGATCAACGATGCCTAAGCCTCCCAAACATGCAGGTTTGCACAACGAGTCCCACTTGATCTATTGTATCCTTGATTTATCCGGAGTAGAACCCCAAAGAAATTTGGCAATGAGATTATTGAGTCGAGCAAGTACCGTTGCCGGCATCCGAAAGAGAGAAAGGAAATATACGGGCAAGCAAGTGAGGACCGACTTAATTAAAGTTAGTCTCCCTCTCATGGATAGTAAAGAGGGCTACCATCCCTCCAATCTCTTCTCAAAGTTTTTAATCACTGGATCCCATAACGTGATTGAATTTCTTCTGGCTTCTAGTGGGAGGCCTAAGTAATTAGACGGAAAATGATTGGACAAGCAGCCTATCGAATCTGCCCAAGATTTCAGAGTAACATCATCAATGTTAATACCAAATATCTTGTTCTTCCGTATATTTAACTTGAGACCAGCCGCCAATTCGAACACCCTAAAAACACGCTTGACATTTCTCACCTCGTTTAAAGAATCACCACAAAATATCAGCAAATCATTAGCAAACTGGAGGTGAGAAATGCTTAAATTCTCTGTGCCTCTCCCGATACTCGGACATGTGAATAGCCCATTGTCCTTCGCCTTACAAAGAATCAAATTCAGCGTTTCCCCTACTAAATTAAACAACAGCGGCGAGAGTGAGCATCCTTGTCGCAAACCCCTCGAAGTGTTGAAAGGTTCAGTAGGAGTACCGTTAACAAGAACTGAAACTGAAACAGTGGAGATACACTGAAAGATCCACTTGCACCATTTCTTTCGAAACCCACATTTCTTTAGTATCAACATCAGAAAACTCCAATCTACAGTGTCATATGCCTTGTGGAAGTCAATTTTGAATGCCACTCCCTTTCTTTTTTCTTTTACCATGAAGTCGATCACTTCGTCTGCCACGAGATAACAATCCAGGATCTGACGTCCTGTGATAAATGCGAATTGAGCTTCACCTATGATAGAGCCAATGACCAGTCGCAATCTCCTTGATAATACCTTGGACATGATTTTATACAAAGCCCCCACCAAGCTAATAGGATGATATTCATCGAGAGAAATGGGATTATTAACTTTGGGTATGAGAGTGATGAAAGTATGATTAATACCTCTGTCCCAATTTCTCTCATGGTAGAAATTGTCAAAGAACTTCATGATGTCATCTTGAAAGACTGACCAGAATTACTTGAAGAAACCAAGATTTAGACCATCCGGCCCTGGAGCCTTACTATTGTCCGAGTTCTCAACTGCCGCCTAAACTTCATCCGAAGTGAATGGTTTCTCTAAATCAGACACTTGTAAAGGAGATAATCTGGTGAAGTCTACAGAAAAATCCTCCAATTCAATGGCATGGATCGTATTGTAGGCTCGATCGAAATGGTCCTTAACCAATGCTTTGATGTCTGACGGATCTGTTATTCTATCTCTTCCCACTAAGAACGAATCAATTGAATTGATCCTACGTCTCCTCGAGGCAGCCATGTGGAAATACCGCGTGTTCTTGTCGCCTTCATTGAACCATCGGAGGCGTGATTTCTGAAGCCAAGCACTTTCTTCCCTTTGGTAATTAACCCAAAGTTCTTGTCTCAATTTAACCTATTTAGATAATAAATTCGAATTGCTCCATTCCATTTGAATAACAGACTCGATGTAGGAAATTTCCTTCTCTAAGGAAGAAATGGAATTTGCAGTAGGCCTAGAAATACTTGAGGACCTCTTCTTCATGGCAAATTTGGTTTCACGTAGCAATCCAGTAATCCCAATTCTGGGATTAGCCGTTTTTAGCGTAGAAATGGAATTAGAGAAAAGGTCCCTGAAGCTGACTTCTTCGAACCAGTAGTTGAAGACCTTGAAGGGCTTTGGACCCCAATCCTTCACATCTTCCTGAATCAATATTGCATTGTGGTCGGATATGGATTTAATCAAAACGCTTTGACTGAGATTTCTACAGGCATACTCGAAAGCAGAAGAGACAAGGAATCGATCAAGCCGCATGAAGGTGGGGGGGTCACGGTTGTTACTCCACGTAAAAGCTCCTCCTTGGAGCGGTAAATCGAGTAACCCCATCTCGAATACAAAATCACGAAATAAATCAATTAAGGAGGAGTTCAAGGAGAAACCTATTTTCTCACTTGGATCCAAGAAAACGTTCCAGTCACCACCAAAACACCATGGAACTCCGAAACCTTGAAGAAAACAACTGAGTTCCGAAAAAATGAACTTTTTTCAGCATCTAAAGAAGGGCCATAAATGTTGACAACACCACAGCTCGTATCAGAAGCAATAATGGTTCCAATCAGCACGATGAACCTCGAAAATATGAACGTATTGGAAACTATAAACATATTTTCCTTCCAAATGCTCACTAAGCCACCCGAAGATCCTGAAGCTGGGGCGAATGCGAAATTCAAATCTGCTGCATTCCATAAACTTCTAATTAAACTACCACTGATAGATTCCACTTTGGTTTCTTGTATTAAAACCAGCCTCGGATTATGTTTGTGAATCATCTGTCTCACTGCACGAGATTTTTCCCTCCTCCGAATCCCTCTCACATTCCAAGATAAAATTGATAGAGTCATAAGAACATAAATAAAACCCACGAAGAGAAACTGGAAATACTAATGATTACCATTAGTCTCCTGCTCCAGTTCGATAATCCTTTGGGTAATTGCTCCCTTTCCGCCTCTAAAGGAAAACTCCAAGATCCTACTAATTTCCCAAACCGCCTCTACTTCTATTCTTTCTAAGGAGATAGTTTCGCCGAAGGAAGCACTGGATTTTCAATTGCTTAACGGATTTCTCTCATCATCCTCCTTCTGACACTTGATCAGAAAAACCCATTAAAGACCCAATTTTCCTGGTTGATAATTAATGGTGACGAGCCCATTGAGTCGAAACTATCGGGAACGAAAGATTCTTCACTCGAGATGCCCCTCTGAACCTCGAGTTGAACGCTAGGCACCTTCTCTTGATTGCTTATATCGACCGACACTAAAGGTTCATCTGGAATCTGATTTCTACCACTATAATCCAATTTGTCTCCAAGGGCTATATTTCCAGATAGATGAGATCCAACCGGCTCTTGGATAGGCCCAGATGAAGAGCTCAGGCCCATCTCACCCTGTAGCCTCGCAGTGCCACTAAATTGATTTACAACCGCTATAATCGGAGATTGGGAGTGATCCAGAGTCGGGCCACCCTTCCCTCCACCTTCCATAAATGAGTTGTTAATATTGGTTTCAATGTTTGCCTCTGGAATTGGAAACTGACCAGAACCCGAAGCAACGTTTGATGGCTTATCCGGCGGAAGATGAACAAGCACCCCCTGCCAAGGAACATGATCGGTCACCAGTCCGACCGACGGAGGGACTCTTCTCTGGAGGCAGATTAGGGGTATCGTCATCGTTCCCCTTTGAACTATCTTCCTAGAGATTCTCAAGGCCCAGTCCCTCTTCACCCCCAGAATATGATGGTTTGCTTGAATTCTTGGAATCCACCTTGACTATAATCCGATAGCATATGTTCTTCAAGGAAATTCGAACTGAATCCGGAATATCTAGTGAACTAGCTGCCCTTATCGTGAAGCTTGCCTTATCAAGACTTATAATTTTCCTCGTGTCATCGTTTAAGGACACAAAAGAACCCCACCGGTTGCCAAGTCCCAGAAAGAAATTTTCGTTCCAACAACTCAGGGGCACATCGTTGAGAGTAATATTGTAAAACTGGTGCGGTATACCATCATTCAACAGCGGAAATACAAAGTCAAACCAGAATATTATTGCCTCCCTTTTAGTTTCCCACATTCTTTCTTTATCTTCAGTAGACTTGAACCTGATAACGCAAGAATTCCCTTCTAGGCTCTATTTCGATATTATAGCATCTACACCTTCGAACTCGAACGCTTGCTGTACAATGCTCTCCTCATAAGCTTCTTTCATAAGACCGACTAAACAACATTCCATCCATCTGTTATCATTGGGATTTAAGCTAACCTGAAAACCTCTCCATCGTTACAACCTACTTCCACCATTTCTTCTGTATACTGATTATGAGCCTGGTCCTGAGAACAATTACCATTCAGATGGGGGTCCTTTTCCTTAGGCGAAGCATTGTTCTTAGTGTTACGAATAAGGGCCTCTTTGTAAGAAATGGTTTTCTCTACAAACTTATCGAACAACTCTCTATTTTCGAGTGGAGTTTCCCCTTCACTGGTTCTAGCCTGTTTTTTGCTTCTCCTTTCATCTCCTCTAAATTTCTTGCTAGGACTGAATCTGGGATATTTCGCTTGAGAGAACTTAACCACCATCCCGTCTATCATAGTTGCATTCAGTTTGCCAATTATCTTCAACATATCTTCCCTTGTAGCCGCCGTGACAAAGGCAAAGGTGTTTGCTTTGTATTTCTCTTTATTGTTGTAGTTCGGAATATAAACCCTATTAATCTTCTCACGATGGCTGCAGAGTTCCCTTAGAGCTGATCTAGATACTCTCCTGCTTAGGTCGTCAACGAAAATCGTCCATTCTTCCTTACCTTGCTCTCCAATCCCTGGGTTCCTCCGAGGCGGCGTTTCCTCTACTTTCACCATTCTTCCTTCCAAAATTTACTCTTCGAATTTTTTTATATGAACTTTAAATATTAATTAAATTTAACGTAATAATTGTAAATATTAATTAAATTTAACATGATAACTGAAAATAGACGGACTACTTTTTTAAGGGTGAAAGATATGAAGTATCAAGTGTCTTAGAAAATGGTCAAAATATCATACAACGATATCAAAAAATGAGGCATAGAAGGAAACAATTTTAAAATTTATTTTTAGTTATATTTTTAATACTTTTTATTATAATTAAAATATTATCATTTTATTATTTTTTAAAAAGTTCTATCATTAATGTATGTGTGCCTACTCTCAATTTTTTCCTGGATTCGCCACTACTTAAATGAATTCAAATAATTTTGAAATTTAAAAATATAAATATTTTATTTCAAATGTAAGAATATTGGGAAAAAACATAAATACCAAAATTAACCAAGAAGCCAAAGTTATGTACTAATTTGAATCGAAAACTAAGTTTAAGTATCTAATTAGACAAGAAAAATCCATGTACCAAAATGAACATTAAAGTCAAAATTAAATACCAAAATATATTTATCCATGGCATTATTTTTTGTTTAAGGTCTGTTTTTTAGGGTCGGCTTGATAAGGCTACGGGCTACCCATGTGGGTAGTTCGGATCAGATCTAGCAAAAATCACATACAATAGGATTATGCGGTACATATGTTGGGCCGAAACCAATTGTTTTTTTTTTGTTTAATTGGATCCGTGACGAGCCCATCCCCTTTGTTGTATAGGTATCCACATTTTAGATTTTTAAAAGTTGATATGAGTCATTAATTAAAAATTATTTTATTTGAGCAAAAAAAAAATTAAAAATTATTTTAGATACATATATGAAAAATATATTATATTTTAAATATTTATTTTGACAAAAAAGTTTAGGTATCTATGATTAAAAAGGCAATTTGTTTTAGATATTTGTTTTGACCAAAATATATTTTAAGTACTTAAACAATAAAAAAAATAATATACTTTTAAGTACGTACTTGCAACATAAACATTATAATATAACGAACATCTTTCTAAGTTTTTTTGGGAATTAATCTTAATTCGATTAAAATTATTGATGTAGATTTGAAGTACTTCGAGAAACAATTTATCAATTTACGATGACATAAGGTCAAAAAAGTGTCATTTATGGTTTAATTAAATAGTCATTTTAGCCCATATTTTATTGAAGCAATTTAACTCTTAATATTTTATTTTGAGTCAAAATAACCTATCACCATATGAAAACTATTAGTCAACTAACGATAAATAATTTGAAATGACGTGACAAGTATACATGATAGTGTACACCGCGATAGCAGTGCCATATAGATAAATATGATAAACTTTATAGAATAACACATTAGTCAAAAAATAATTTAAAAATTGTATAAAATATAAAATATTTTTTTTCTGGCGTATCATTTTATCAAGTAAATTCAAACTAACGGTTTTCATTTGCAGAGAGGTCATTTTGACCCAATATAAAATATTAAAGGTTAAATTGTTTAAGAAAAAAAAAAGAAAAAGCAAAATGATAATTTTGACAGAGAGAAAACGTTGCAGCATTGTAAAAGCGTTTACTTAGCATTAAACTTACAGCTATTAAGAGAACAAAACAAGCATTTCTTCTTCTTTTTCCTTAAAGCTGCAACACAGGCACAGAGGGGACCAAATACCAGGCGAGTAAAGCTAATACTAATTAAGGCCTTTTTTTTAAGAATAATACTAAGGGCACTTGGTAACGTTTCCGTGGGTGATCATGCCAGTATAGCAAGTCCCGCAGAGCTCTCGGTTCCCCGAAGTCCCCGGTGGCACGCACTTGCACCTCCAGCAGCAAGTCCCGCACGCCCTGTTGCATCTGTTCGGCCTCGAGTGCAGGCTGCATCTCTGCTTGCATAATCCTCCACAATCTGAATCCACACACCAACATGATAATATTTGTATCACATGAGGGAAAAAAGAGTTAAAAATCGGGGGAAATTAAACCCACCAATTTCTTGCATGAGCCTTCTGTTTCCACCTCTCACAACCAAGGAATCCACCTAAATATAGTTCATTCAGACATTTCAGCTAACATATAGAACACAGAACGAAAAGAGCAAAATTTTGACGACATTTGTCTCTAGAATATATATACCCCATCGACATTGGCTATATCTTGTTCTTCCTTGTGATCAGATGAGACCTACATTGAAGAATATGATTTATAAAGGGATTATAAAACTTAAACCCAAGAACTCTGAAGCTATAAGCTATGTACCTCTGCAAGGCATAGTAGCAGAACACCTAATGCAAGAAACACTCGGATTGCCATGGCTGCAATGGTTTTTTTTTTAATTGGATTGAGCTTAGCACACAGGGTTTCCTTAACATGGCATTCATCTTTATAGTGGTATCATTCATGGTGACTTTACTTAACTGGCCATTCAACTTTTTTGTTATTACAACTAGACCGCCATGTCGAGCTTTGGATAAGTACAAATGAAGTAGTGCTTAACTCGTCTCGACTTGGTTAGCTAAGGACTCGAACCAAGTTCAAATCAAGTCCAATTGAGTTGAGTATTGATCGAGTTTTAATCGAGTCAGATTAAAATAACTTGTTATATGTCTCATCTCATTTGCAGCTCTATCCATAATAATAATAATAATATCCATCAACAAATATTTTAGTTCACTTTAATTTTAAAAAATTAAAAAAATTTAGTATAATATATTTTTAAGTAGCTCACGAGCTTTTTGAATCAGATATCGAGTAGCTGGCTCGGCTTGTTAAGAACTCAAGTCGAGTTCGAGCTTGAATTGATTCCAATCAAATTAAATGTTAATCGATCTTTAACTAAATTAAACTCAATAGCTCGTGATCTATCTCATCCCATTTATCTCCCTAAAATTGTGGGCTTGCTTCATTCTTATGTCTAGGGGCAATGTATAATCGAGTAGAATCAAATGAAAAAAAAAAGTTGCTTAAGTTAATAGTCTTATTATATTAATTAAATTGAACTTAGATTTTCATTAAATAATATTAAAAATAACAAATGCAATAAATATATTTAAATAAAATTAATATTTAATTATGTTTAGAATTGTGATAAAGTGAATTTTATAAAACTTAAAACAGAAATTAATAAAGGAACAAGAGCGGGAGGTGATATGAATCGGTGAGTTTAGGGTACGATAGATCTAGAGTGCGGTTAAAAAATAAAAAGTTTCGTGAAAGACTCATTTAAAAATTTAAATTAATAAACTTTTTGATAATATTTTAAGTTAGATTTTTCGTAATTATTAACAAATTTCGATTCTTTGTCTAACAACTTAACATGTTATTAAGAAAACAAATTTTAAAATTTATCAAAATTACGAGAAAAAAAAACAACCTAAAATATATTTTACAAAATATTTTAAAACTAGCCGTTTTTTAACGGCATGTTGTACCTTATACTCCCGAATTATTAAGGTAGGCAGAGTTTGACTGATGAAATGAAGTTGGGTGGTGATGGTGTTATAATTATTGCAGACAGCTGTTTGTGCTCTGTACTCCAACAAAATCTAGTACGTTCTGTATCCGACTTACCATGATAGCATTAAATCTTTCTTTTTTTAACGAAATACCATTAAATACAGGGTGAAATGAACCATCTATTTGATAGTTGATACACACTTTTTTTCTTCCTATTTTTGTTTTTCCCATCTAATTATTAATTCTCTACCGTTTAAAAAAATATTATTAATTCTCTAATCATATAATTAAAGAATAAAATAAACAAGAGTCGATGATAAATTTATGGGTGTAAATGAACTAAGTTTGAATGAATAATGTTTTATTTGTGTTAGTTTATTTATTTTTAAAAGTGTTATTCTCCGGTTCATATTCGTTTAAATTTTTAATATCATGTCCGTTTGTTTATTTTTGAAGATATTTGTGTTCGTTTGTTTAGCGTTCGCCGAACATGTTCGTTTATATGTCCTCTAACATGTTCCTTTATATGCTCATAAAAAATGATGAAATTACACAACTAGTCATTAAGCTCCTTAAGATTCACCATTTGAACTTTAAAGTTAAGATGTAAAAAAATAAAAAGAAAAACATGATAAACGAGCTAATAAAAGAGTTTTTATGTGAACATAAATAAACACAAATCGAACACATTTTTTTTATTTATTCATTTATTAAATGAAGTTAATAAAGATACATTATATAAATAGTTTAGGAATAGTCCTTTAAACGCTATGTTCAATTATGTCTCTGATCCGTCACACCATACCATTAGAAACTGATAAATAAAGAAGAGAAATTAAACATACGAGTCGTAAATCGTAATCAGGTGTAAGGACAAAGCCCGAAGCCCAAAGGTAAGGACGCTGACAACAGCAGCTTTTGGGTTTAGGATTTAGGCTTCAGCACTCAGCAGCAACCACTTTTGTCTTTTTCACCATCGGAGCCTCCACACCACACCAGCTGGATTTCAGGATTCGTGATCAACGTATCCACCTCCTCAAACACCTCGCCTGCATTGTTTTGGGATCACTATAACATGTTCGACAGTGAAAAGTCTAAAGAACGACTATTTAAAAAATAATTAAAAAACATGTAATTAAAAATATTATTAAAATATATAATGTTTTAGATTCAAAACGTATACATTTTAGTTTGTGCAAGTAATATTTTAAGTTACATGTTTTTAACATTTTAAATTACAACCTAAAATATTATTCAAAATAATATATTATATGTTTCGGTAACATTTTAATTTGACCGTAATTTAAGCTGTTGCACACCGGACTCCCGCTGATTGCTTGAAACAAGTGTCATGAACTATATAACTTCTAGACTATTAACGTTTTGGTCACTACAAAATCCTTTCGATTTAGTCACTCAAGTTTTAGAGCCTTAATATTTTGATAAATTAAGTACAAACCAACGATTGTGCATGACACATCCATTTCAGGGATAATTTCCATTGTGAGTCAATCAAGTTTACATTGACTTTCATACGTGTCACACACTTTTTGATTACATCAAATTAGATCATTAAACTTAATATCAACTTTCATGTAGGTTTAAATTATGTCTTTTAGAGCAAGCGTTGATAGCCGGTTGGTCAAAGCTGCTCACCTGCTCCCTTTTCCTTCCTCTTAGGTCCCAGGTTCAAGACCCATCAGGAGCATTTCCTTCCCCTAGAGTCTCCCCCTCCCCCTCTAGGTAGAAATAAAATAGTCTTTGTAAAAAAAAAAAACATGTCCTTTAAATTGACTCCATTAAATATTTCTAACATAAAAACTTATTTAATATGACTAGACGTCATTTTGAGTAATTGTTTGTCTTAAAATTTAGAAATTATTTGAGAAAGCAAAACATGTTTTGTCGATAAATAAAAAAATAATTTATTCATATTTATAAAACTTTGTTAATTATCCTGATGAGATCTTAAACTTAAGCCATCTGTTAAATTAGTTTTTTCGTTAGATCTGTTAAAAAAACAATACAAATGATGATTTTATTTATTAGTAATATAAGTTGAATGATTTAATTTAATAAGATTAAATGTTTGAAATCTAAACGAAACTTGTGCTAATTTCAATGACTCACAATGTAAATAACTCTTAATATACAAATTGCTCAAATTATGAGTTGAAATTATTCAATTGCATAATATTTATAAAGTGATTCGCTTGTTAAAAATTGATATGATTTTACATGCTTTTATAACTTCTGAATATAACAATATTGTTATATTCATTCTACAACTAAATTTTAAATCAATCAAATATTTATATCAAGGATGCAATAGGTCATCACTCAACAATCTTCTTAAATTTTAAATCAATCAAATATTTATATCAAGGGTGCAATAGGTCATCACTCAACAATCTTCTTACTCCTATTTTGGTCATTTAACTTTCAATTTTTTCTATTTAATAACTAAACTTTATACATCAAACGTTTTTGGTCACTCCCGAATATCTTATCATTATTTTTGATTTTTAATATTATTTAATGTAAAAATAGTTTAAATTAAATAAAAAAATTAAAATTATTTAAATATTCGTCATCGCTATATCATCACCCGCCGGCCACCGACGACCTTCAAAATCGGTGGCCGTTTGACTCCAAATTGCACCGGGTGACTCGTTTTGACACGCTAAGTCCATATATGGTAGTTGTTTCACCGGAAAATATCCTAAAACTCGCGAATCTTGATATAAACTTTTCGATTTCCTCATTTTCGATTTCTTTTTCGTGGATTTCGGAGCACTTTCTGACAAAATGAAGGATGGATTCGAACTTATGAGAGTGAGACGAAGTAACTGGTGAAATATGAGACCGAAGGACCACCATCTACGGCAGGCGACGGCGGCGACGAATGGTGGCCGGCGTACAATATGATTTTCCTTTAAATTATTTTTATATTAAATAATATTAAAAAATTAAAAATAATAATAAAATATTCGTGAGTGACAAAAAATGTTTAATATATAAAGTTCAGTTATTAAATAGAAAAAATTGAAAGTTGAGTGACCAAAATAGGAGCGAGAAGATTGTTGAGTGATAATATGTGCAATTTACCCTTATATCAAATTGATTGAAAATAATGTATTTATCACAGTGTATATGTATATATATGAAAATATTAAAAGAAAATCATTTACTCGACTTATTTTTTAAAATATTTTATTCTACTAATCAAATAGAGTGAAATAATTTAACCATATTTTCAGTTTTTTCTCATTAGTCTTTCAATATTTATATGATTCAATTTTAATATAAATAACCATTCGCACCATATAGTTATGAACGTTTGCATTTTTTTAACCGAATGCTCAAGTGGTGTAATGTGAATTACTAATTGAAATGGACAGTTTTAATCTCAAGTGTGATTTGAAATTTAGTTATGAATGCCAATTGTTTTGTTTATATATTGTCAACAGTGTTCGGGAAGAAGAAATAAATTGCAAATCATGTATGATATTTTGGTGGCCAAAATGTTTAAACTAATCTAAATGTTCAAATAAATTCTCTTATTTGATTCTTTTCACTAATACAAGGACTAAAGTAATCCATTTAATAGAAGAGGTACGAGTTTAAACTATCTCTATAATACAGAGACTAAATTGATCTATTTAATAATAGAATGACTAAATTAAACAAAATCATCCAAGGGCCATCAGCTTATTTCGATTCTTATGATTTATGTTATTCAAATTCAATAGTAAATTGAGCAAGTACATTCGGCCGGATGGCCAGGCTGTTTATCTTTGTTTCCTTATATTCCCATGACCCTCTAGGTAGTAGGTAATATTATGAATCCTTATTCCCTTATATTCCCATGACCCTCTAGGCAGTAGGTAATATTATGATTATAATTAGGATTTGTCACACACAAAATTGCAACGGTAAGTTGTAAATATAAAAGTCTGGTACATGTCTGCTTTATTTTTGTTTCACATGTGTTTGAAAAACCACATCTTTATATTTATATTCGAATATGTATCAGAACACGAATGTCTAAAATACATCGATAAAACTGAAAAATTCGAATAACATTCTCTTGTTTTAGCTCTCAAAAGCATAGCATAACAAAAAGTTATTTCTCTGAGTGTCGGTATATTCGAACAACATATGATTAGAACTATACTTTCTTTGTCATGCAATCAATACGAATTTGAATCATGGACAATAAATATGATAGCCTAATCGCTAATTTCTGAAGGAAAATTAGGTGACAATGCACATCTACATTATCTTACCAGTACTATGTGTTTCTAAGCCTCCTTTTTCTATTTCACCTTTCTTAAGTAGTTTACCCCCATCGACCTTTTCGTAATCTTCAATAAACATGTGTTTCCGCAAGAAAGAATACCTGATTATGTTTTCAGTTATCATAGGATCCACAGTCCGCAGTAGCCGGCCATGCTGCATGATCTTCTTCTACATGTAGTCGAGTCAACTCCACATTCCTCGTCACTGAAACACCTATGATCAGCACGAGAATCAGTGATGTGGCATGCACTCTCAATCGGTTGGACACCATGTCCTGATCTCAAAGCCATTGCAGGACAGACTTGTCGAGACATCGCACTTGCACGTCTTGTTTGCTGTTCACTCTGCATCATTAACGCTTGCACACATTTACTACTGCGTTTTCTTGTTATATAACCAGTTAGGATGGTAAAACTATGTTATTTTTTCTTATAAATGAATGATTAAGAGAACAGCAGAAGGAAGACCTTTGCATAAGTCCAATTGGTAGGAATGTATGTCTCGGGAAGCCTCTCATGCCAAGAACTTAATATCGGAAGAGGATGACCCTCGGTTGTGAAAATATAATTCCGACCAACCAAAAAAGAATCATCGAAAAGAAGATACAAATACTTACACCTAGAGAAAATGGAAGACAGATCAGGAAAGACGGAAGATTTGAAGGATGCATTTATGTATCATTATATTAGAAAGGCCGAAGAAGGGAAGAAATATATATAAAAATGTAATCTTACGTTTCAGCAAGAAAGAAGCTATGTTGATGATCTTCCAATTGCATCGTCGTCACATCTCTAACACTTGCAAAACCTCCTTCTACTTTGGTGTATGAATTAAGAGAATTGACAATTGATTCACCAACTTGTATGTACCAAGGGTCTACATTTAAAAAGAGTTTTTCGAGCTATCAGAATATTTAACATAAAGTAAAGAGAAGAAAAACTTAGAAGATACAACCGATAAAGAAGATTTGCTGACCTTTGGTAGCTTGATAGAGGTAGAATGTGGACTCTGCCAACTCCGGCCGAAGGGGATAATACTTTTCAGTAGGATGCAACATCTGATGGTCCAGTAAATACCTAGAGCATTCTATATTTCAGGTTACTATTATTCGGATGAAAAAGGAAAATGATGAAACTAACCACAAGCCGAGAGCCACACCCAAAAACCATAAGCTCATAAAACTTGAAAAGGTCTAAATACCTTTCCGGTATAACTCCAAATTTCTTCCACACATTAACAAACTCACGGTGTGATGAATTGGCCGCTGCAACATCCCCCACAAGAACCTAGTACAAGAGTTCAAAAATCAAATTAAAGAACCCTTTCCATGTAAATAAACTAGGAATCTGATGTCAGGGGCTTCAGTTACTTGCCTGTAAACCGGGCCAAAATGCTTGCAGACTTGTAAGTTGCCAGTATGTTGCTTTTCCTGTCCTCATATCCGCTTCATGGTACCTTTATTACAATCATATTCTTATAACCAATCAGTGTTAAAGTTATTGCAATAGCCAGCAATCAACACGTCCCTTCTTTATGATACTGTTTTAAGAGCTTGAAATGTGTCTTTTACATTAAATAATAATAAAAAAATTAGAAACTTCCTAAATTCCAAATTACCAATAGTCATATGAAAAATGGTGATGGAACAAGTCAATATAATCTACAGAAAAGAGAAAAATATATTGAAGAGAAAGTAATAAAATTACTAGGCCTGGATAGCTTGGTCTCTTACGGAAAATCCTAAAAGCTTTGCTCTTCAGGATTTCAACCAATTCTCTGAATATTGCATACCATGACTAATATAAATAGTGAGTAAATAATATAATCCTACAACATAAACTTGTTTTCCAGTTTAAAGGTGTGCCCAGACCTACAGTTTAGACAAGCTACTGGAATTAAGCTAAGAACCATTTTATCCACATATTCAGCATGTTATATTACTTTGGTTTAATTTACGAAGAATAATGCAATCTACTCGGATCAAATGAAATTGATATAAAAATTTAATAATATTTCGTGCATATAGAATGTGAAACTGACACTGCAAATAAATAAAATTGAATGGTTATGGTTTATGTTGCTCAAACTCAGAAGACTCGGATATAGTTCACTTTTTGAAATTTCTCCTCATACCACATCTGTTGGTTACATTATGGACATGGGTGCATCAAGAAAAATAAGGAGTTTCAGGACCCTTCTGCGTCAACAAATGACCAATTTAATTCAGGGATTGGGAGTACGAGAGCTCAGCATCAATGGATTTATATAAAATTCAACATGAAACAACATATCAAAACATTCAACTAAACTGAAGAAGTATCATCAATACATTACCATGGACCATGTCTGAAATACTTCTGTACTGCAAGATAAGCAGATTGAAACATTCTCCAATAGTCTTCCTTTCCAAAAAGAATGTAGGCCTTGCATAGGTACTCATAGAATGAATCCACCCCTTAGAGAAGCCACACAAAAGCTAACATCAGAAACTTCATGATTATAACATAAGTGGTTTAATGATGCAAATCATAAATGCCATCAATGTGACCAAACAATGCCAATATATTTTAGCAACTCTCTATACTGAAGAATAGATCTTGCATGACATCAGAGCACAGATAGTACATACCAGCACCAATGCCAGACGAATATTCAATCCATTCTCCGGTAATTACATCCAGTGTTGTTCCTAGTAGATTTAACGAACTGCGCATGCTCCATAATTTACGTAGAGCACGTAAAGCTGCAGATTCGTATCTGGGGTCACCCGTTAATCGTGACAATGCTCCCATTTCAAGAATCAGAGAACCTAAACAAAAATTGAAAAAAAAAAAACTAACTATATAAGGATAAAATATTTTATGATGTACACATCTTAGATCTTACATTGTTCTAATAAGAGTCTTACCACACCCCGAAGTGCTTGTTTCAGTAGTCTCATTCTCTATTACTCCATACTGCCCACAGAATTTTGCATTGATGTGGAGTCATATATCCTCTTAACAAACATAATCAACAGAGCATATTCATACTTCCAAGAAATTAAAAGGTACATTTCTGATTAAGATCATGTGAGCTCAGGGAAATCTCAAACATGTCAAAACGAGATAAAATCAGACGAGCATCGAAGTGTTTTAGCTTTTCTAAAGGTTGTTAGCTAGATGGTTTGACGCACCATTTTTTAAACACATTTACTATTTAAATGTAGTTTATTACCACACCCAGGAAATATTTGCATGCAACAGTAATCATCACAAAGTATCTTATATTTTGAAATTCAATACACCATGCAGCAATCACAGCGTTTCTGGAACTACCTTTAAGTTAATCCAGGCATATGGTAACCCAGTCGGTGTAGCAAAAGCAGGTAAAAAGCGCCGCCCCAAATCTTCAGCAAGATTAAGCAGCTGGTTCTTGTAAGATCCTTGAACCAACCTGTTTGCGGAATCAGTTGCAAGAATATGAGCAGAAATAAGTCCTCCAAGAACTCTTATGTTGCACTACACATCAGAAATCAAGTGAAAAGGGATGTAATTAGAAATGCATCATGTATGTTGATCTAACTGAGAACGTGACCTACAACTCTAATGATAGAACTACAGACACCAGAACCAATAAGTTCCAAATAAGATCAATTAGGTTATGAAAATCTTAAACCCCCATCCAACTTAATTCTCTGTGCGTAAGAAGGTATCATATTAGATACCTCAAAAAGATTTATCCTGGCATCGACGTTGAAAGTCAGGTTTTCCGATAGCCATCTAACTGCCCTTTCAAATTCTGTGTTATTTCCCATGATAACAAGGCTGAGAAGAGCAGAAAAATTGTATCAGAACAACTCAGCATAAGACATGTCAAAATTCACAGATACACGAGAATATAATAATATATAGCTGGTCTGATATGCAACATCAATATATTGCTTACAAATTTGTTTTAGGTAACAGGTTATATACCTGGACAATGATTCAATAAGTGAAAGGGCAGATCCATTATAGTTTTCCGGTAAGTGTTCGAGCTGCAAACAAAATAAAAGATTGTTATAATTCCACTCAGTTAAGTACTGTTATTCTCAAGTAATAATATTTTTACCTTCAAATTTCCAAGCTCGCTAAGAGAATCTGTGAAGCTTTTGGTAAGAGGCTTCAACTCATCATGCTGTAAAGAATTGAATATAATTCAAGATAAAGTGGAAAACGGTATGTTCTGGCTCATCAAATTGAAAAGATTAACTGACCGGGAACGCATGTTTCATGTAGTTTTCATATGCATGATAAAACCTGCAGGAAAAATAAAACAAGAGGCCCAACAATGATTTTCAAAAATAGATTTCAAACCCAGGAGCACAAATGCCAGATACTTGGACAAATTCAACCAGAATTTCATCTATAAAATTTCAATAAAAGTGAATAAACATATGAAATTTAATTTTCCTTCTACATTTCCTCAGGAACCAAACAGAAACAATCCAACGAAAAAAAAACTACAAATTGACCAATACCCATTAATCAAACGCATACATATGAAATACCCAATAATTAAAATCGGGATTTGGGCTTACATCTTTCTAACTTCCTCTCTCATGTGCCTCTTCTTAGCTGCCCAAGGGGAATCAAGCTGAGCCATGGAAGAAGCAAACAAGGTTGAAGAAACGAGGAGGAACAGAATAAGGCAAGTTCCATAATAGCGAGAAAACAACATGGTTTGGGTTGGTCTGGTCTTTGAATCTGGACAAGATATTGAAATTGAAATTGTGTGAAGAGACAAAGGAGGTAAATGTCGCTGTAGATCCGGGGAGGATTTTGATTCTGAAGCAAATATTACTTAAAGGTTGAAAAATTGTGAATATTTAAGGGATTGGTTTGAGAAATGACATGGATTGCAAATAATGGACCAATCACAACTTGTTAACTAACTCATCCCCCAATCAAAAACATTTGTTACTCAATTTAGAACCAATTTGTCTAGTTAGATAAGAATTTCAATAAATATCATAAGTTCGAATCTTAACATTATAAATGGAAAAAATTAAATTATCCGATAATCGATCTTTGTAAAATGCGACCCAGATTAGTAAGTTATTTTTGAAATAGGTTTGGAGTAAGGAGAAAAGATGAGAATAGATATAGTTATATGTATAATTATATTCTTTAATTTTATAATTAATATTGAACCCAATAAGTGTCTCAGCAGAAAAACGGATGATATTTATCTTAGGAGACACGAGTTTAATAATAATATCCGCAAGGTGCATAGAGGTATTCAAAAATACCCGACCCAAATTATCCGACTACCTTAATACAAACTTATAAACGAAAAAGAAAAAGGGGAGCAAGAGAAACAAACTTATAAACGAGTCAATAAGCTAGCCAATAAACCAACTTTTAAATGAATATAAAAATTATGTTCATACTAGTTTATTTAGCTTAATAAATGAACATAAACGAACAATATATAAACAGTTCACGAACAATTCATTGAACGCTTTATTCATTTACACCCTTAGTCAGGAATATAAATCTTCTACCATTTTTGGTGCCATATTTATGTGCTCATATGGAAAAAAAAAGTTTAAACTTAAAGTTTGAAGTTTATAATTTAAAATTTAAAATAAGAATGTAGAGTTTAATTTTTTTAATGTTAAGAGAAAAAAAAATATTTTTATTCCTTGGATACATACAATGAAACACAACATAAAACAACACAAATAATTTTGATAGGAAATGAATACACAAAATTCAAAAATTATAAAATACAAATCATTTATGCAAATATTGAATATAAAATGTTAGTATTTTAAACATATAAAACGTAACCAGGCCCGGCCCTAGGGGCATGGCAATAAGGGTATATGCCCAGGTCCATTGTTGAGGGAAATTATATGATTGTAATTTTTTTTAAGAGTGAACTATGACAGGTACCACCAAATTATTGGTTGTGATCCGTTTTTACCACCAACTTTTTAATTAGTTTAAATTTGTTATTAAATTTTAGTTTTTGACTTGTTTATATCATCGCACCGTTAATTTCTTAACGCCGTGATGACGTGGATGCTAGACTAAAACGACGTCGTTTTGGTGCCGCTATTTTGATACTAAATTTTCCAAAACGACGTCGTTTTGCTAGAGGAAAATATGAAAAATCATGCACTCAATGTGATTTGAAACCTAAAACCTCTAGAATCAAAGGCAACCTCCTAACCACTAAGCCAACTAAAGATTTATGTTTTGTTTCCAACACAAATAAAATATATTCTAAACTGCAGTTTATCATATAAATAACATTACTCTATATAAATAATATAAACATATTATAAATAATATGAAATATATAAATAGATAAATATATTATTATAAAGACTAAAAAACAAAATCCAAGAAAACCTTAAACCCTAATCCTAAACCCTAAAAGTTTATTATGAATAAATAATATATTATTATAAAAACTAAAAAATAATTTTTAAAAAATCTAAAATTTTAAAAAATTACAAAAAAACCCAAAAGTTCACTAAAACCCTAAAGCTTAAACCCTACATTCATCAATTTTGGCTGCTAATGAGTTTGTGATTTTAGGGTTTAAGATTTACAATTTAGGTTTTAGGGTATATAAGTAAGAATTTAATTTTTTTGGTAGATTTTAGAGTTTTTTTGTAAATTTTGAAAAATTTGGGGTTTTGTGAAAAATAGTTTTTATAATAATATATTATTTATTTATATATTTGATATTATTGATAATATATATTTTATTTAATATAAATATTTTATTTATTAGTTATATATATAAATATATTATTATATGTATATTAATATTATTTTATAATATATTTATATTATTTATATAATAAAATAAATTGAATTAATCTCAACAGCAGTTTAGAATATATATTATTTGTGCTAGAAATAAATTAGACATATTAAGTTGGCTTAGTGGTTAGGAGGTTGCCCTTGAATAAACGAATCGAAAAATAAAATTTAGTGGCAAATTTAGACCAATTTTAAAGTTGGTGGCAAAAACGGGTCACATAATAGTTTAGTGGTACCTGACATAGTTTAACTTTCTTTTAATTGTATTTATTATTAAGGGTTTAATTTTTTTCTGATACTTGTTATTATGGGTCTAATATTTTTCAATAATTATTAATATTGACTATTTTTTCTAATATTTATTATTAGGGCTTACTCTAATTTTTTTTCTTTCTAATACTTGTTATTAGGGGCACAATTTCCCCCAATATTTGTTATTATGTGCATACTCTTAAAACAACGGTACGCAACTGCAACAACGATCGTTATATGATGGTAGCAGAACCATCTGAAATCATGATACCTACAACCCTTGTGTCCACAATAACATATATTATTAAAACATCTCACAATCACGATACTCACAATGACTAAAATAGCATTTATAATATCCATAATCACGATAAACGTATCATGATTATAAATACAATAGAAACGACAATTTAAATTTCTAATTTATGACTCATTTTTTAGATTCACCCTAAACCACTAAAACACCCGGGGCCAGCCCCGAACGTAACACCAACATGAATTCAAGAAATGTTGTTGGTGGAAAAGGTATATGTTTGAGCAAGTTTGTTTGTGAATTTTACTAAGGGTTTAAAACTGAACAAACACAATTATATTAATTTTCTTTTAAAAATGCAATATCCAATCCAAAATAGATTTTATGGAATTCTAAGTTTATTGTTAGATTGTGTTATGCATTGCTTTAACATGCGCTTTGGGAGCCAAAAACAACGTTATAATATATAATTTTGTAGATCAAAAGTGTTTCAATTTAGTTTAAAAATTATTTTTAAAAGTCAAAATTTCTAATTTTTACTGATTCTATTCAAAAATATTATTGTGCAAAAGGACTCATTTTATTCTCATTCATATCAATTTCTTCTTTATATATATTTTAAGAAATAATATCTAAAATATATATTTTATATACTTAAAAATTCTTATTAACAATTAAATTTTAAACTAAATAATTTATCATAATTTTCAAAAAGTCAAGACTGACTAATTATTTTTCTGATTAAAAAAGGGAGTTGACTAGGTGCCTCGTTAAAAACCTACTTAAGCCTAAATGGAAGAAAAGAGTACACCTAGCAACTTACAGAACAATGATAACACCGAGTCAAACATACAACGAGAGTAATCTAATTGAAACACTTGCCGAGCACATTCCGGCGGACTAGCAAACCATCTAATATCACCACTAAGACTCAATCCATTTTTAGCCATAGCATCCACAACCATATTCGCCTCCCTATACACATGAGAGAAACCAACTTCCCAAGCACGCTTAATTAACGAATCAATATGGTCAACAATCCTAAGTGTTTACAGTTACTAGGGGTGATAATGAGCCTGACCGGCTCGCGAGCTACTCGGGCTCGGCTCGATCAAAGCTCGGTCAAAGCTCGACTCGAGTGAGCTCGACTCGGGCTCGGCTCGAAACCTTAACAAGTCGAGCTGAGCTTACCCAGGCTCGGCTCGAAAAGCTCGTGAACAGGCTCGGAATCTACCTATGCACTAAAATAAATTATGTGTTTGTATTTTCTTACATTAGTTGATTGTTGTTTGATTTTGTATTTTCTTTAATTATGTGTTTGTATTATAAGAATAATTATTGATTATTTGGATTAATCTAATTTTTGGAATTTTTCCCCTTTTCGGTCATTGAATTTCGTTTTAGTGTTGGTTATGAAATGGATTTTTAACGAATATTTTATATAAAAAAAACCATAGCAAAATTTTTTATTCCGAGCCGAGCCGAGCCTGACGAGCCCGAGCCGAGCCTGACGAGCTTCGAGCCCGAGCCGAGCCCAATAGAATTGTTTTCGAGCCGAGCTCGACCCTAAAATTCCGAGCTCGGCTCGTTATCACCCCTAACAGTTACTACCACGGGCATTCAGAAGTCGAGCAACGTCAGAGCTATCCACCTCAACCCAAACACGTCAGAAGCCCATATCCCAAGAACCTTGAAGCCCTTCCAACACGCCCCACAATTCAGCCTCTAGAATCGAACAAGATCCCACAAACTTGGAATACTCCCCTATCCAATCACCCGTCGAAGATCGAATTATTCCACCACAAGTCGATGCCTTATCTAACTGCCGATGTGCACCATTAGTGTTAAGTTTCACCCACTCACCTAAAGGGCTGCTCCAATAAGTCCCCAAACGCATGGAACTCGTCAAACCTTGAGCTGAACCACGCTGCAAAGTCGCACGAGCATCACCTGTCAGGCGTGCCAGGCAACGTGCATTGGCAAGAACGTTCCCATCCCTTGCTGAAATGGGATCAAACATGCATTGGTTCCTATATTTCCAAAGGCACCACGAAATAGAACCAAACAAAACGCTTCAAACCCCACTGCCCTCTACTGTGAACTCGGTGTGTTGAGTTTTGAGGTGCTCGATTCCTTCATCCGATCTTGCTCACCAAGTGGTGGAGAGGTAGAATTTTGGGTGGATGTGGTGTGGAAGCTAAAATATAAATGACACAATGATTTTAGAGTGGTTCAATCTTCTAACCAAGGTCTACATCCACTACCTTAGCTTCCCACTAAGGATTTCCAATCAATAAACTATTGATTCGTCCCCTTTTCTAGGCTTAGGAGGAAACCCTTATACACCGATCAAGCTTTCTACCCAAAGCCTTAATCAAACCCTCTTTACAAAGAGAAAAGATAAGCAAACTTAAATCCCTCGAATAGGTGATTGTTTGCACAAATAAGCTCTCACCCAAAACCTAAAACACTTGAGCAAATTTGACAATTTTGGCTCACTAGTGTTTGTCTATACAAAGAAATGACAATTTAAGTACAAAGACAATTCTTGATCATTTGTTGATTGACAATAGAAGCATTAACAATTACTTGATGCTTGGAGGTCCCTTTTATACTCCTCTTTGAGTTTGTAGCCGTTACTAGCAGTTGAGAATGAATTGGAGCCGCTGAGGACTTTATTTCCCTTCATTAATGTTGTTCTACAGCCTTTCGTATTGATACGTATGGACCCGTATCGGTACGACCTTCATTAGAAACTAGCCGTTGGGCTCTTGCCAGCCTATGCGTATCGATACACTTGAGGGCGTATCGGTACGATATGCCGTTTAAAAGACCGTTGGGAAATATGACCATTGGGGTTGTTAAAATGGGATCGATATGCTGACTAGGCGTATCGATACGATCCCTCACCGTGCCGTTTCGATGCGGGTTTTGGCAGTGACCAAACTGGGCAAAAAAGGTATCGATACGGGTTGGACCGTATCAGTACGGATACTTTGAAAACATAAGTTTGGCTGTTTAAAAGCATGAAAAATCTTGCCAAAAACCTTTTAAAATACCTTAAACATAAATTCAAGTTGTTTTGACTTAAAACCAAGTTTAAAATTCTTTTCAAATTAGTCCAACACATTTTTCAATTATTATATCAAAACACTAGTTCTACACGATGTCTTGTAGATTATGCCGCAACCATTCTTTAAAATCCAACGAACAAAAGAGATCACATTTCTCACTTTTCACCACATTTCGCCACACAAGAAACACCGTCGGACAAAACCAAAACAGATGGTCTAGCGATTCCGCCCCCGGCACACACACTGCACCGATCATCCATGGTAAAGCTCCGACGAGCCCTTTCCACATTCGTAAGTATCCGCCCATGCGCAAGGAGCGACATAAAAACCTTTACACGCTGACAACTAGTAAACCTTGCAACTAACTTCCATATCGGATCCATCATGTAACCCCCTCGTCCCGGTCTGGCCGGATGACCGGTCCGAGTGGGCCACACGGGGAAAACCGAAGTGAAACCCGTTAAGATTCCCCCTCGGTTAGCAACCCTATTTTTTTTAATTCAATCTTCTCTAAAAACTCATTTAAACCCTATGTGATCAAGCAGCGGAATAAAATGCAGAAGGTAAACATTCGTACTCAAACAACATTTAAACATCCCAATTTTACTTCATTAGACAGGCCGTTTCGAAACACCAGTGAGGCGTATCGAAACGCCCTTAACCAGGTCAACTGCCCCAAGCCATACAAGGAGGTCGTATCGAAACGGAGGTCAACCGTTCCGAAACGCCCTCAACGGTCAACTTCTCGTGGTCAACGAGATTTTGACCGTTTCGAAACCCTTAGACCCGTTTCGAAACGCTTTCATCTCGTCATTTTCTCAAAATTCCAATAGCCAAAACGTTCCGATACCCATTTCGGAACAGGGGATTCACAGGCCAAACCGTATCGAAACGCGTTCCGATACGGGGTCCCTGAAGCCTTACTCGTTCCGAAACGGCCCAGCTCGTTTCGAAACGCGGGCTGTCTGCAGCTTTGGAAAACCAGACTTAAGCGAATTTTAACAAGTCTAAAGGTCCCATAGGACCTCTAAAGGCACACAACCCAAGCAAACAAGGTCTAGAGGCATACATCTTATATCAAGCATGCTCAAACATACACAAGGCATAGATTTAAACAAATCATTCATACATGGCAATTACACATCAACAACATTTCAAAAAGGCATGCTTGAGGACATTTATAGACAAAAGGCACCATTCATCTCATATAAGTTTACATGCCATCAAAGCAATCCTAAACATCCATAAGGCATACCTCACACAAGCATTTGGCAAGATAAGTCATGTTTACAAACCAAGTCAAGACAAAGCATCAACTACATACATGAGTCATACAAAGATCATTCAAACACACACTCTTGCCACATTGCTAAGCTACTACAAAATCATAACCGTACTTGAGCAACAAAAACTTGGAAAGCCCTTCTTGCCTTGCTCCGAGCTAACACCACGCTAATGATCTGCATTGTTGAAAATGAGAGCATAAGCTATAAGCTTAGTGAGGATGCTCTAAAATCGAAAACATCAACAATGCAGAGTTCAAGCATGTATTCCCTAATTCTCATTTCTATCATGCATAGGTAAAGTGACAAGTAGACCTAGCTAGTCTTTCAAGAGGCATAATATGACATCTTACATCATACTAAGCTCAAACATCACATATCAATGTCATGCATCACAAGTATAAGAACAAATTCAATTGGCCACTATTAGATTACCCAGATGTGCGGATTTAATCTCAACATTCACATTACCTCGGTGGGATTACACTCATCACCGGACCTTGCATGAGCGGGATTCCACTCATCGCCACATGCCCTACGGATGGGATTCCACTCATCATCCCGTAGAATATATATAAGCTTCCGGTGGCATATTACATCACCGTACTTCTTCTTGATGACTCAACCCCATCAAGGTCACATACGTTTTGACTCAATTTGTGTGCACACTAATCCTAATGATCGATCATTTACACCCGATAAGTTAATTAGTGCCAATTTACATTTACCACATCACATATCCATCAACCATATCTCATGCTCATCACATACACATATCATGGTATACATGTGCAAATCAACCACATATCACAAGAGCATAAATAGGCAAACATCAAATAGCATTTAATGGAAATTAAGAGCTAAGTTAACAACTTAAATCTACATAGAAATGGCCTACCAAGCACATTTCAACTAATACACTCCACACACTCGAACCAAACTTTAAAAAACATTTAAAGTCACTCACCACCCTTCCTTAGCAACCAAAGCAAGCCTCCTACGAGCCCGGATTCGATCCCAATGATTCTCCAACGTCTCCCCTTGCTTCTAGCCAATCAAAAACACATCCATTATTCCCAATCAATGCTAAAATTCAGTCAACACTCAACTCTTGAGCTCAAACTAACTTCAACAAATTTTCCAATCAAATTAATCCCCAAAAATATGCCCATTTTCGTGCTCCTTCAAACCCTAGCTGAAAATTCCATTTTCAATCATCCAAATGACCTCCAAATGGTCCCAAAACACCCTCCTAACATACATAACCCACCAGCCCTCCAATTTAAACCTAAAACCCACCAAAAACCAAGTTTTTGACACCTTAAAAATTGCTTCAAGAACCCATTTCGGGTTTTCAGCCAAACCCAATCGTTTAAACATATTATGTTCATTATAAGGTAAATAAACTAAAATCCAACTTAATATTTCGAAACAAATTGAAAATCTTCATAAAAACTCAAACTTTCATCAAGCCCTAATTTTCAAAAGTTCATGGTTTTAAATTCTATGACCATGTAGAGATAGAGGATGAAAAGGAGAGTTAGAAAACACTATTACCTCTGAAAATGGCCTTGGAATGAAGAAGGAATTTAATGGAATAGTAACTTTTGTTTTTGGAAGAGTTTGAAGGGGTTTTGGGGTTTCTCACGTTGGAAAGGGGAGATGGTAGAGAAGATGATAGCTTTTTGAAAGTTGTCTTCATTTTTAAATTCTTTTGGGTCAAATCACCAAAGTGGTCCCTCCCCTTTATTTTAAATTTCAATTAACTTATGTCATGGACAAAATATTTAATTTAATTTTACCGACTCGGACCACTAACCCGACTAACTCCTAACCCCAAAACACGTGTGTTACAACTCTCTCCCACTTAAGGAATTTCGTCCCCGAAATTACCTGACTGAAAGAGATACGGAAACTGCTTTTCCATATCATTCTTCCTCTCCCAAGTGGCCTCGTCCACACTTCGACGTTGCCACCGCACTTTTACTAACTCAATCGATCTACCCCGCAACACCTTACTGTCAGAAGCTAAGATCTCAACTGGTTCTTCTTCATAGGTCAAATTCGGATTCAATTCAATCTCCTCTACGGGCATAACATATGATGGATCAGACCTATACTTACGGAGCATCGAAACATGGAATACATCATGTATATTCTCTAGCTCGGATGGAAAACACAACTGATAAGCAACCGGACCAACCCTCTTCACAATCTCATACGGTCCTATGTACCTCGGACTCAACTTCCCTTTTCGGCCAAATCTCATCACTTTCTTCCACGGAGACACTTTCAGGAATACCTTCTCACCCACTGAGAACTCAACTTCCTTCCTCTTCAAGTCGGCATAGGACTTCTGCCTATACGAAGCAGCCTTCAATCGGTCACAAATCAATTTTACCTTGTCAGTTGTCCCTTTGAGCAAATCTGGCATAGGTAACAACTTTTGTCCCACTTCGGCCCAACAAACTAGAGTTCTACACTTTCGGCCATACAAGGCCTCATACGGAGCCATCTTAATACTCGACTGAAAGCTATTATTGTAAGCAAACTCTACTAGAGGCAAGTGCTTCTCCCACGTACCCTGAAAGTCAATGATGCAACAACGCAACATATCCTCTAAGATCTGAATAACTCTCTCCGACTGACCATCTGACTGAGGATGATAAGACGTGCTGAAGTTCAAACGGGTACCTAAAGCTGTATGCAGACACTCCCAAAATCGAGATGTAAACCGCGGATCTCTATCTGACACAATGGACTTCGGCACACCATGCAGTCTAACAATCTCACCAATATACAAGTCGGCCAATCTATCTAAGGTGTAAGTAGTATTGACTGCCAAGAAGTGAGCACACTTCGTAAAACAATCCACTATCACCAAAACTGAGTTCTTCTTCGTAGGAGTCAAAGGCAAGCCCGAAACAAAATCCATGGTGATGTTCTCCCATTTCCATTCCGGAATCCTCAACGGTTGCAACAAGCCTGAGGGAACCTGATGTTCCGACTTCACTCTCTGACACACTAAACACTTACTCACAAAGTCGGCTACATCTCTCTTCAAGCCAACCCAAAAGTACTCATTCTTCAAATCACGGTACATCTTCGTACTTCCTGGATACATCACAAACGGACTACTGTGGGCTTCAGTCAAGATCGTACGTCTCAAATCACTGTCCTCTGGCACAACTATCCTATCTTTGAAACACAAAACCCCATCAGCACTGAAACTGTAGTCTGAAGATCTACCTTCGGCTATATCTTGCACGTGAGGTGCCAAAGATCTATCTAAGAGCTGCTTTTCTCTAATCAACTGACCTAGAGTAGGTCTAACCTGAAGCTCGGCTACCAAGCCACCATCTTCGGACAAACTCAATCTAGCAAACATGGCTCTCAAGTCCACGGCTATCTTCCTACTCAATGCATCGGCCACCACGTTGGCCTTACCCGGATGGTACTCAATGGTAAGATCATAGTCTTTTAGCAACTCTAACCACCTACGCTGTCTGAGATTCAAATCTCGCTGAGTCATAATGTATTTCAAACTCTTGTGATCGGTGTACACTGTGCATTTCTCACCGTACAAATAGTGCCTCTAAATCTTCAGAGCAAACACAACTGCATCTAACTCTATGTCATAGGTCGGATAGTTGCGCTCATGGGTCTTCAACTGTCTTGAGGCATAAGCCACTACTCTCTTGTCTTGCATAAGAACACACCCTAGCCCTACATAAGATGCATCACTGTAAACTACATAGTCCCTCCCGGACTCATGCTAAATCAAGATCGGTTCTTGGGTCAAAGCTTCTTTCAGTTTCTCAAAGGCTCTCTGTCTTGCATCTGTCCACTCAAATTGAACTCTCTTCTGAAGTAACTGTGTCAATGGAGCGGCTATCTTAGAGAAACCCTCTACGAACCTTCTATAGTATCCAGCTAAGCCTAGGAAGCTACGTACCTCTATTACAGACTTCGGTTGCGTCTATTCAACAATGGCCTCTATCTTCTTCGGATCAACTCTGATCCCATCGGCTGACACTACATGTCCTAAGAAGACTACCTCTCGGATCCAGAATTCACACTTGCTCAACTTCGCATACAACTGATGATCTAGCAAAGTCTTCAAAACTAATCTCAAGTGTCGGTCATGGTCTTCTTCAGTTCGCGAATACACCAAGATGTCATCTATAAAAACAACTACAAACTGATCTAGGTACTGATGAAAAATCCTATTCATCATATCCATAAAAGCAGCTGGTGCATTAGTCAACCCAAAAGGCATGACTAAAAACTCATAGTGACCATACCTAGTCCTAAAGGCCGTCTTCGGTACATCAACCTCTCTTACCTTTAGCTGGTAGTAACCCGATCTCAAGTCAATCTTCGAAAAGACCGATGCTCCTCTCAACTGATTAAACAAGTCATCAATTCTAGGCAGCGAATATTTATTCTTCACTGTCAACTGATTCAACTGTCTGTAATCTATACACATTCTCATGCTTCCATCCTTCTTCTTTACAAACAAAACTGGTGCACCCCAAGGTGAAGAACTAGGTCGAATGAAGCCTCTATCTGTTAACTCTTGCAACTGTGTCTTCAACTCTTTCAGTTCTTTTGGTGCCATGCGATACGGAGCAATCGAAACAGGAGCCGAATTAGAATAAGTCTCAATGGTGAACTCTACCTCTCTGTCCGGTGGTAACCCTGGAAACTCTTCCGAAAACACACTAGGAAAGTCACATACTGTCCGGATGTCCTGAGGTCTAACCTCACTCATGTTAGGGTTCATCACATACGCCAAGTATGCTTCACACCCCAATTCAACTAACCTCTTGGCCTCTAAAACTGAAACTACATTGGATAAGAACTTCACGTTCTCACCCACCACTACAATCTCGTAATCATCTGTGAGCCTCAGAGAAATCCTCTTAGTTTAAAAATCTATCCTAGCTCTATGCTCCGTGAGCCAGTCCATACCCAGAATTACATCAAAACCATAGAAAGGAAGCTCCATCATATCCACTGGAAACACATGTCCCTGAACCATCAACGAACACCTTCTGTACATTTTTCTAACTACAACCGTGTCCCCAAAGGAACTAGTAACACTAACTCCTACCTCTAACATTTCACAAGGCAAATTCAAAGACTGTGCATACTCACTCAATATGTAGGAATGTGTAGACCCATAGTCAATCAAAGAAAGCAAACCCAAGGACTGTATCGAAAAGTTACCTGCGATCACATCGGTGTCATGCTGATCCCCACGCTGAGCGTAAACTCTGGCCTATCCTCCGCCCTCCGGCTGGACCGCAACTACATGTGCTATATTTCTCTGGCCAACATTCCTCGGCTGGAAATTACCTCTACCGCGCCCGCGGCCTCTCTGGAAGTCATTGGCTCTAGCAGGAGCCTGAGCTGGTGCTTGTCCCACCTGATGTGGACAGTCACGTCTGATATGGTCTCTAGCTCCACAACTCCAACATGAGTGGAAATTCCCCCAACACTCACCGGTGTGGTTCCTCCTGCAAGTAGCACATGTGGGCAACTTCCTACCAGCTCTCTGGCCCTGTTGGCCCCTACCGTGGTTACCGCCACCACGCCTATGATCAAAATGATGCATGTTGTCCTGATGCCTCTTGGCATCACCTCTATCAAAGTTACTGGACCTCTTACCCGAACTAGAACCACCAGACCGCTTGGTCAAGTTCAAACTGTGCTCCAAGTCCTTGGCCCTCGAGACCAAGACATCAAAATCAGTGTAGTCTGAAGCTAGAGTATACGTCTTGATCTCTTCATTCAGCCCATAACGAAAGCGGTTACAACGTTCCACCTCAGTAGGAATAAGCTCAGGTGCATACTGACTCAGTCTGACAAATCGAATCTCATAATCGGTCACGGTCATACTCCCCTGAAGCAAAGCCATGAACTCCCTCTTCCTCTCATCGAGGTATCGCAGACCCAGATACTTCTTACGGAATGCTGACTCAAAGAACTCCCAAGTAATCTCGGCCTCATCCATACCCGAAGTGACGGTGACCCACCAAGTGTAGGCATCACCCTGAAGCAAGGACTCAACACATCCTAACTTGCGCTCACCAGTACATCCCATCTGAGCGAGGATACGGACAGTCTTCTCAAGCCATAACTCTGATCTCTCTGGAGTAGAACCTCTGAACTCTTCGGCCCCTAAACCACGGAGTCTCTCTAAAGGCAAACCAGTGCCCTCTCCCTGATGATGTGCTGCTGCCTGACCCCCAGCTACTGCAGCCTGAAATGCCCCGGCTATCGCATGAACCAAAGGAGCTAAGTCTATTCCGGCCGGTCCTTGGCCACCTTGGCCTCCCTGAGGTCCCTCTCCTTCGGCCCCGGCCTCGCCTCCTTCTCCAGGTGGAAGAGGTGGTGGAGGAGCTCCAACTCCAACCACAGGCTCTCCCACTTGAGCCTCCACTCTAACTACTGGCTCAACTCCCGGAGCCTCTGCCCGTGGTTCCGGTCGAACCATCCTAGGCCTCCCACGTGGTCTCATGGTACAGCTAGCAAGATAATAACTACAACAACAAACAAATAGGGATTATGTTAGCCAAAGCAAGGGTCCAAATAGTGCTCAAGTACTCCCTTGACTATAAAATCTTTTTAAATTAAGTAATAGTAGCAATGGGCACACACTCTACACCAGACGCAACAACTCATGCTTCAAAACATCATACGAATAGTCAAACATTAAGATTTCATGGCAAGACATGCATCGAACATTACAATCACTTAACATATCCAGCTTACCTCACTTACCTGCCCGAGGTCTCGGTGACCTCAGGCTCTGATACCAACAAATGTAACCCCTCGTCCCGGTCTGGCCGGATGACCGGTCCGAGTGGGCCACACGGGGAAAACTGAAGTGAAACCCGTTAAGGTTCCCCCTCGGTTAGCAACCCTATTTTTTTTTAATTCAATCTTCTCTAAAAACTCATTTAAACCCTATGTGATCAAGCAGCGAAATAAAATGCAGAAGGTAAACATTCGTACCCAAACAACATTTAAACAGCCCAATTTTACTTCATTAGACATGCCGTTTCGAAACACCAGTGAGGCGTATCGAAACGCCCTTGACCAGGTCAACTACCCCAAGCCATATAAGGAGGCCATATCAAAACGGAGGTCAACCGTTCCGAAACGCCCTCAACGGTCAACTTCTTGTGGTCAACGAGATTTTGACCGTTTCGAAACCCTTAGACCCGTTTCGAAACGCTTTCATCTCGTCATTTTCTCAAAATTCCAGTAGGCAAAACGTTCCGATACCCGTTTAGGAACAGGGGATTCACATGCCAAACCGTATCGAAACGCGTTCCGATACAGGGTCTCTAAAGCCTTACCCGTTCTGATACGGGGTCCCTTAGGCCTTACCCGTTCCGAAACGGCCCAGCTCGTTTCGAAACGCGGGCTGTCTGCAGCTTTGGAAAACCAGACTTAAGAGAATTTTAACAAGTCTAAAGGTCCCATAGGACCTCTAAAGGCACACAACCCAAGCAAACAAGGTCTAGAGGCATACATCATATATCAAGCATGCTCAAACATACACAAGGCATAGATTTAAACAAATCATTCATACATGGCAATTACACATCAACAACATTTCAAAAAGGCATGCTTGAGGACATTTATAGACAAAAGGCACCATTCATCTCATATAAGTTTACATGCCATCAAATCAATCCTAAACATCCATAAGGCATACCTCACACAAGCATTTGGCAAGATAAGTCATGTTTACAAACCAAGTCAAGACAAAGCATCAACTACATACATGAGTCATACAAAGATCATTCAAACACACACTCTTGCCACATTGCTAAGCTACTACAAAATCATAACCGTACTTGAGCAACAAAAACTTGGAAAGCCCTTCTTGCCTTGCTCCGAGCTAACACCACGCTAATGATCTGCATTGTTGAAAATGAGAGCGTAAGTTATAAGCTTAGTGAGGATGCTCTAAAACCGAAAACATCAACAATGCAGAGTTCAAGCATGTATTCCCTAATTCTCATTTCTATCATGCATAGGTAAAGTGACAAGTAGACCTAGCTAGTCTTTCAAGAGGCATAATATGGCATCTTACATCATACTAAGCTCAAACATCACATATCAATGTCATGCATCACAAGTATAAGAACAAATTCAATTGGCCACTATTAGATTACCCGGATGTGCGGATTTAATCTCAACATTCACATTACCTCGGTGGGATTACACTCATCACCGGACCTTGCATGGGCGGGATTCCACTCATCGCCACATGCCCTACGGATGGGATTCCACTCATCATCCCGTATAATATATATAAGCTTCCGGTGGCATATTACATCACCGTACTCCTCCTTGATGACTCAACGCCATCAAGGCCACATACGTTTTGACTCAATTTGTGTGCACACTAATCTTAATGATCGATCATTTACACCCGGTAAGTTAATTAGTGCCAATTTACATTTACCACATCACATATCCATCAACCATATCTCATGCTCATCACATACACATATCATGGTATACATGTGCAAATCAACCACAAATCACAAGAGCATAAATAGGCAAACATCAAATAGCATTTAATGGAAATTAAGAGCTAAGTTAACAACTTAAATCTACATGGAAATGGCCTACCAAGCACATTTCAACTCATACACTCCACACACTCGAACCAAACTTTAAAAAACATTTAAAGTCACTCACCACCCTTCCTTAGCAACCAAAGCAAGCCTCCTACGAGCCCGGATTCGATCCCAATGCTTCTCCAACGTCTCCCCTTGCTTCTAGCCAATCAAAAACACATCCATTATTCCCAATCAATGCTAAAATTCAGTCAACACTCAACTCTTGAGCTCAAACTAACTTCAACAAATTTTCCAATCAAATTAATCCCCCAAAATATGCCCATTTTCGTGCTCCTTCAAACCATAGCTGAAAATTCAATTTTCAATCATCCAAATGACCCCCAAATGGTCCCAAAACACCCTCCTAACATACATAACCCATCAGCCCTCCAATTTAAACCTAAAACCCACCAAAAACCAAGTTTTTGACACCTTAAAAATTGCTTCAAGAACCCATGTAACCCCCTTAGCCCGGCCTAGACGGTTGACCCGAACTACGAAGATTACACGGGGAAAACCAAAGTCAACCCGAAAGTCAACCTTGATTAACGACCCTTTTTTTATTTTTAACCTTATCTAAATGCATATTAACCCTAGGAGTACTCTTGAGATAAGCATATTCGAAAATCACAACAATCGGAAAACAATAAAGGACTCAATTGCACAACATACAAATTTAGGGACCAAAATGTAAAATCTGGAAATTAAGAAGACTTTACCAATTTTTAAGTTACCATTATGAAATTAGTCATGTTTCACGCCTCTCTGCCAAATTTCACCTCAAACGGACATCTCAAACTCAATCAATTGCACATACAAAAATCAGGACTAAAACGTAAAGCTTGCAAACCTCAAAACCATTCAAATCAGTGCCCAACGGTCAAGTGTTTCGAAACGGGTATAGACCGTTCAGAAACACGGCTTGGCAGTAGCCAAAGTGTTTCGAAACACCTCTGCCCGTTTCGAAACGCCCAGGCCAAAACATGCACCTGTTTCGAAACAGGCAAGGGTGTTTCGAAACACCCTGCCCAGAAACAGCAGAAAAGCCTGTTTTACACACTTTCGACCCACCAAACACATACATATGACCTCCACATCATGCCAACAAGTCATCAAACATTAAAGGAACATATTTGCATCATCAAAGCTCAATCATAGCATCATTTAGGAAAAACCACAAGTCTATAGGCATGCATCATAAAATCGGAAGTCGAACTATCATCAAATCTTCAAAACAAATACCAAATGGCCATTTACATACTCCAAACATCATATGCATCAAACCAAACTTAGGGAGTCCAAAACATCTCCCAAAAACACAAACTAGGTTCTCATTGCCAATTGCCAAAAGCTAATAGTGTTGTAAAAATAGTCACCATACAAGAGCTTAGACTTCCACTTGGATCCTTGACCTCCTTGCTGCCCTTAAAGCTCTTCAACTATCTGCATTATTGGTTCAAGAAAGAGAGAGCGTAAGCACACATGCTTAGTGAGAAATGCTCTAATGAACAACACAATAATGCACTTATAAAAACACCTTTCCAAGGCCTTTAATTTCAAAACAACTTTTATCATGCATCTATGCATACAAATCAAGCATCTCATGCTTCAATACATCAACATGTCATATTGGCTTTCAAGTGATAATCCATAACCATTTTTCAACTCAAAACACAATCGGATACGCGGATTACAAGCGTTGTCCCATACGCTTCATACACACTACCAAACACTCAAGGTGGAGTTTACCGGTACAATCACAACCCCTCAACACCCGTGATGGAGTCTACGGTACAATTACAACCCCTCCACATCACTCATTGGTAGTTGTATAACATCACTAATGAGAACACGGGACACACAACACAAGATCCTCACATGGCATTTTAACCACCATTATGACCTTAGACATCTCGTTAGTGTACTTGGATGGAGTTTACGGTACCATTACAACCCCTCAACATCCAAGGCGACTTTATTCACGGTGCACCCAATCCTATAGCCGGCTAACTATATCCGATTCAAGTACTTTTAAACCATCACATCACTTACCAATATACATCGTTTACCATCATCAATCCACTGTTTTTAAGCATTAAACAAAGCCATTAAATAGTCGTGCATCACTATGCATCAAACCACATTTACCAATATCCAAATCAAGGATCTCTTACCTTGAGCATCCTTCAACACATGGCTTACAAAACCAGCATTAAACATGCTAAAATATGCTTCCAAAACAGAATTTAAACATGCAAATTAAACATATTGCATCCAACCATCTCATGGTTCATCAAAAAGAGAGTTTCTCCGAAAACTTACTCTTGAGCTTAGCTAAGTTGTTTAGACTTAAACTAAGCTCCCATAACCTTCAAACATTGGTTTCAAAGCTGAAAACCAAACTTCACTCACCAATTCCGTTTCGCAAACTTGCCGAAACGCCGATCAAGCCTCCGAATCAACACCACAAGGATCCGAAGATGTCTCCCCTGTTTTAAACACATCAAAGTAGATGATTAATGCATCATCATGCATTAAAATCTTCAACCAAAACACCTAAACTCGCTGCTCTCATCAAAACTCACATTTCGGCTACCAAACACAACCGAAATCACATCCAAACACCTCTAAAACATTACCCAGCCAAGGTCCATCACTTCCAATCATTCTTAGACATCAATTAACATCCAAAAAGAACCTAATCATGTTCTTATACCTCCAGCTATAGCAGAACATCAAAATCACCCCAAAAACCACCATTTTCACAAGTAAAAACTTAGGAAAATCAATCTATTCGGGATTGCATTGATTAAATCTCCATTTCACACCATTTAAACATCCAAAATACATCAAAAAGACATCTCAAAACAGAGCCCAATCATCTATTACGAATTTCTTCAAAATTAAATCCAAATCTTGCATTTTAAGCCAAAATCAAGATCACAACATTAAAACCTTTAATAAAACTCAATTTAAGGATTGAGAACTTGGGAATTTCAGTAAAGAACTGAGTATTTAGAGGAGAAGGACGTTCATACCTCTAAATGTGGATTTCTCCTTGTTTAGAGCCAAAATCCTTGAAAATTCAATAAGCAAATGATGAGGATTTGGTGTAGAAATGATTAGGAGTCATTTAGGGATTGAAATCTCAACTTTAGGTGTGAAAATCAAAGGAAAAGTTGCTGTGGAAAAGTGTTTGGCTGAGGGAATTTTGAGAGAAAATGAAATGGGAAAATTTTGGTAAAAGTTAGTTATGAAACTAAAATATCACTTTTCTCTCTTTTCTTTTTATTAATTATCATTAAACGAGTCTTTATAATTTAAGAAAAATCTGGAGAAATCCTCCCTTGGGTAAATTAGCTCCTTAAAGATTCAAAGTTTCAATCCTTTTAAAACAGTCACGAACTTTTCAAAAATTACATTTTAGTCACTAACTTGAAATGTCATATTTCCAAACCTCATTTTGTAAAATTGATTTCACCACTCTCTTATATATAATAAAAGAGGATTTTTAGATATTTTTCCATATTTTTAATGCATCCCGAACTAGGCTTTCCCTAAAAACCACCTTTTTTATTCGAACCGAAATTTAAACCGATCCGGTTCAGACCCTAAACTCCCAAGCCCAAAATTGGGGTGTTACAACCCATTTCGAGTTTTCACCCAAACCCAACCGTTTAAACATGTTATGTTCATTATAAGGTAAATAAACTAAAATCCAACTTAATATTTCGAAACAAATTGAAAATCTTCATAAAAACTCAAACTTTCATCAAGCCCTAATTTTCAAAAGTTCATGGTTTTAAATTCTATGACCATGTAGAGATAGAGGATGAAAATAAGAGTTAGAAAACACTATTACCTCTGAAAATGGCCTTGGAATGAAGAAGGAATTTAATGGAATAATAACTTTTGTTTTTGGAAGAGTTTGAAGGGGTTTTGGGGTTTCTCACGTTGGAAAGGGGAGAGGGTAGAGAAGATGATAGCTTTTTGAAAGTTGTCTTTCTTTTTAAATTCTTTTGGGTCAAATCACCAAAGTGGTCCCTCTCCTTTATTTTAAATTTCAATTAACTCATGTCATGGCCAAAAGATTTAATTTAATTTTACCGACTCGGACCACTAACCCGACTAACTCCTAACCCAAAACACGGGTGTTACACGTCATACCAGGCGAGCCAACCCTTTGAATCTGATACGCTGACTTCACTGTAACATTTCGGTCAGCAATAAGTTTCTATCCCAGTGAATCAACAGGGGCAGCAACTAACGGCGGCTTGATCGCCGCTATCCTACTCAACAGATGCGCAGGCAAAAGCGATGCAAATTTAGACCAGGACCACTCACCATTCTCGGACACCATAGTCCAAAGCGGGACAGGTTCCACCGATGCAAATATATATTCCATCATCGAATTTTACAGTTAATTACATAGCGACTCTCATAATTTAATTTTCGTTATTCAAAAGTCACACTACCAATATTTAAACATGATTTTATTTAATAATTTAATATATAATCTCATTAAATTTGATTGTCGGTATGTTGAGTTATTTTTTGGGTAAACTATCTGTTTGACCACCAATCTATTGGGAAAGTTTTAAAATGACCACCATAGAAAAAAACGCGTCATTTAACTACCCAAACTATTAAAATGGGATCAATTTGGCCATCGGCCGTTAAGAGGCTAACGGAAGGTGACGTGGCAGTTAAAAAATTAAAGGTATAATTACACATTTGGTCCTTATTATTTACACATTTTTTCAATTTAGTCCTAATTTATATTAATAAAATAAATAAATTAAATAGTAACACGTGTCAACACCTTATTGGAGGACTTTCATTATTTATATTTGATTTAATTAATTTATTTCCCTCCTCCAATCAGGTGGTGACACGTGTCACCGCCTGTTTAAAGGAGAAAATATGACTTCATGAAAATGCCTAACATGGGAATCGAACCCAGGCACTCATGTTTGAGTGGCAGCGGTATAACCACTGCACCAAACTCAATCTTATGTTCAAATCTACTCAATTAGATATATATCTCTTATGCTCAAACCCTGTAACAAAATCCCATCAAACACCAAAGCCAGACATTTTAACAAACACCATACAATCATCCCCCCAAAACTCCACCCATCATATTTTCTCAGCAACCAAACATTTCTTCATTATTTTCGGAGCTTACACGGGTAGCCATCTTTGAACGAAGATGACGATGATGAAGTTAATCCGTTGCGGTTAAATTCGGCCTTGTCTTTGTTAAATGCTTTCTGAACATCCTCCTTAAGCTCCCTAAAACGCGATCTCTTAAGTTTTTGCTCCTCCAGAGATCCATGCTCAAGGTAAAACAAATCAGAAAGGTCATCTTCTATGAACTTATCTAGCACTTCCGAGCAATGTGGGAAATAACGCCGTCCCATTTCGACTGTCGAAACAATCACAATGATTAAAATCACATGATTTTAACCGAACATAATCAGACAACAGTGACAGGAAACCAAAAACATACATGTCACCATTGAAAGAAGATACGAATGCAAGGTTATATAAAACCTTCGATCACCTGTTTTCATAAGGGCCTCCATCCTTGCAAGAAGTCTTTTCTTCTGCATGACAGGAGTCTCATTCAAGTCAACCTGACTTAAGTTTCCACTTGAAGCTTTCGATGAGAGACCAGAAAACTCCGAGGTTCTTTCAGCATGTGCTATGTCCATGTCAAGTTTTGCTTCACTTGGGAAAAGTAACCTTGCAAATGCGACTGCAATAGGCAACATTTGTTAAAACTAATTGGGTAAACTATATGTTGTTTTATCTGTTTGGTTGGTGAGAAAATATGATGGGTGGAGTTTTGGGGGGATGATTGTATGGTGTTTGTTAAAATGTCTGGCTTTGGTGTTTGATGGGATTTTGTTACAGGGTTTGAGCATAAGAGATATATATCTAATTAAAGTCCTCCAATAAGGTGTTGACACGTGTCACTATCTAATTATTTAATTTATTTATTTTATTAATATAAATTAGGACTAAATTGAAAAAATGTGTAAATAATAAGGACCAAATGTGTGATTATACCTTTAATTTTTTAACTGCCACGTCACCTTCCGTTAGCCTCTTAACGGCCGGTGGCCAAATTGATCCCATTTTAATAGTTTGGGTAGTCAAATGACACATTTTTTTTCTATGGTGGTCATTTTAAAACTTTCCCAATAGATTGGTGGTCAAACAGATAGTTTACCCTATTTTTTATGACAAAAAGTCATATGATAAAACTGTGGTCAAGGAGTTTGAACAAAAAAAAACTGTGGTCAAGGAGAAAGGAGAAGCCCCACGAAACGGATCAACCAGAAAGCAAAAAGATGAGATTTTTAGGCACTCAACCAATTAATAAGTCTGGCTTTAAGTGAAATTTGATTTCTCCTATTTCCCGATTCCATTCCAAGATAGTAACTGTGCAGGTTCCAGTTCAACAACTCTCTACTCTACCTCTACGCTCTAGCTCTATCAGCATCAGTCAAAGCCAAATCTAAAACCCCATAAATCCCCTGCTAAAATTTGATTTACACGATTTGTCTCCTGCCTCCATTTATGCTCATCTTTACGTATAACGTAACACCACCATTTACTACTTTTGACACCAATACACGGAAATGGAAGGGAATAGTAGCAGTGAATTTGACACGACAAGGAACAAGTAGGGGATAATGCTCCTTCTCTCTCTCTCTCTCTACTTTTTAAAGATTTGGTAAGATCTTGCCATACGATATTGGATGGATCTTCACAATCTTCTCCTTTACCTTTCTCTTTGTAAACACTCTTTCTTCTTTATATAAAAAAAGACCCAAACCCTCCATTGTTGTTTCCTTGTTTCTAAAACCATAACACGGTCCAAAGGATTATGGAGGTTGCTGGCGAGGTTTTACAATCTGGGTCTTCTCAGGAATTCCATGTTCTTGCGGTGGATGATAGTTACGTGGATCGTAAAGTTATTGAAAAGTTGCTGAAGATATCTTCTTGTAAAGGTACTGCTTGGTTTGTTTTGGATCAAACGTTGTTGGGTTTTTTTAGTTGATTTTGAAGGTTGGGTTTGTTTTTTTTTTCGTGCAGTGACAGCTGTGGAGAGTGGGGCAAGAGCTTTGCAGTTTCTTGGTTTGGATGGGGGGAAAGGGTCTCTGGGTTTCAATGTGAGTTGTTGTTTTATCTGTTTGGTTGCTGACAAAAAAAATTAGATGGGATTTTGGGATTGGTTGTGTGGTGTTTGTTAAAATGCCTGATTTGGTGTTTGATGGCTGTTGTTGTTACAGGGTTTGAAGGTGAATCTTATAATGACTGATTACTCCATGCCCGGAATGACTGGATATGAACTCCTCAAGAAAATCAAGGTCAATTTTTTTTTTATACCTTTTTAAGCTTATTTGATCATCAATGGAGGTGAAACATTTTGGAGTTTGATTGTTGATTATGTTTCATTTGATTCTTTTGGAACAGCGATCATCGGCATTCAGCGAAATTCCGGTGGTGATCATGTCCTCTGAGAACATCCTCACACGGATTGATAGGTACAAATACAATGATTGATCCAAGCTGTTGATATTTCTATTTGATGATGATTTTCTCGGAAAATCCAATCTGTTTGGTAGTTGATCTGGAAATATATTCGATAGCATTTTCACTATAATATTCTTTTAAGAGGAAATCTGGGGAAATCGATATGATATGCAAGAATTTTCTAGCCTAATCCCTTGACTCGATTCTATTGGACGAGGATTGAAATGAAGGAATCTTCTGTTATTGATAAGATTTATCAAACATATGGGTCGTTATAAGATTAGCCAAATCTGATATGTTCTTGTAATAGGACAGAGCTGAAAAGATTCTATATTTTGTTTGGATTTGTGTGGGAAACGGACCAACCAAAATCTTGATAACATTGAAAGATCACTTGTCTCCAAAATAATGTTCTGATTATCATGTTCCGGAGTTACTAGCATGCCATCAAGGTCTACATCATGTGGTTTTAATCCGGTTGTTCTCGATGACTTATTATATGTGTCATATATGTGTCACGTGATCATTATCCTCTTCCAAAAGACATGTCTTATCCCTTTAATATATGCATCTGCGCTTGCTGTTTGTTTTCTCACAAGTAGTCGTGCGGTACGGTAAACATCATGTTTCATTAACTTTGAACAAAGGTTTTAAACATTGTTTTTATTTTCATCTACAGCTGCTTGGAGGAAGGGGCGGAGGAGTTTCTAGTCAAGCCTGTAAAACTGTCGGATGTAAAACGGTTGACAAAAGACAGCGTAACGAGAGGTGAAACAAAGGAAAAAGATGGGAGAAGGGTCGACAAAAGGAAGTTAGAAGATGATAACAACACTTCGTCATCGTCATCATCATCATTTACACCGTCATCGCCATCAAATACCACACCATTTGGTTGCGACCTAGCGACCTCAGAACTACCATCATTAGCTCCGCATTCATCGAAGAGGCCGAAATGGCACGCCCGTGATTAATTCACCCTCATTCTATTGTTTCTTTTTTTTTCAACGTTATTTTTTTGTCAATATCATCGTAGTTTACTTACCCTCACATGGGATCATTTGGTGAAGATAACTTGTGTGAATGGCTCTTAGCAAAGGCCAATTTAGAAGCTGACAAGAACTAATTAGGACCTGAAACAGGGGAATGATGAGAAAGAGAGATACAAATGGTATCCTTTTTGTTCCATTAGAATCATTAAAATCTCAAATATAAGATGGTCTTTTTTTTTCTTGTGCATTTGGAACCAGTGGTGGCGGAACTTAGCCAAACTTTTTGGAGGGTCTAATTAAAATTTAAAAATCTTAAATATTTAATGAGAATTTTGGAGGCCTACATAAAAATATTAAAAATATTAGGAGTCTAACTTGATTGTTTTTAATATTTAAGAGGTATAATACAAATTTTCCATAATTTTGGGCCAAATTTCCATCTCCGTCCGCCTTTGCTTACAAATGTATGTTATATAGTATAATACGAATATTACTTAAGTATGTGAGGACTTGGTGGTTAGAGAACGCTTACCTGCTTTATTTCTTTCTCATTAAATTTTAGGTTCAATACCTCTCATGAGCATTATTTTTACTTAAATTTTTCTCCTCACTTCTAGATAGAAGTAGAATAGGATTGTAATAAAAAAACGAATATTACCTAACTTTAAAGATTGATGAGTGGGTACAATTTCGTAGATTTTGTATCACATATGTTCCAATTGAGATGAATATAGCTACGAATTTTTTGGAAGTTGGCAGGTGTAGATGTCAAAAATTCATATATTGAATAGGCGATAAATTTGAGACTTTACCTGACCGGGCTGACTTATATCCGCCTGCTCCATATCTATAGGTCCCACATTCGCCATATGAATAAAGTTATTTTAATAAAAATATATATATTGAGCATGTGAGGACGGCCTGGTGGTTAGAGTAAGCTCACTTGTTCCACTCCTTTCTCCTTAGGTTTCGGGTTCATGACCCCTCAGTAGCGTTGTCTTCACCTAGAGTTTTACACTGTGTAACTGAATCCTATCCCATATATTTATGTGAAATACATTTGTAAGTATTTAGAAAAATTTTAAAATGATTAATGAAGTTAAAAATCAAGTTTATAAAATTTGTCCAGAATTTTATACATAGACAATGAGTTCAAAAAAACACCAAAAGTTCTATATAAATAATAGGAAATAATTCATACATCGTTATAATTGTGAGTAAGTCTAGTTTCGTTTAAAATAAACGGAGATTGATTTTGATTTGTATTCTAAAATATACAAAATTTTAAATGATTAGAGAACAGAAAAAAGGCAGCAGACTGCTCCTAATACTAGTTCAGTAATAACTTTAAAAATTTGTCATAAATTTTTACAAGTCGAATTAAAAAGACATGAGTTTAATTTCTTTTGGAGCAAACAAAAGAAAGTCTAGAGTTTATATATTATGAGATAATCGGGTTTCTTTGAAAGTAGTACATATAAATATGGTTGGATATGGGTTGAGTGTTGGATACCCAACTGAGTAGTAGATACAAGAGTGGATTTGAGAATATAGTCGTGTGAGTGGTTGTGAATTAAAAATATATACTTATCATGGGTGGTGGGTAAGTAATGAATATAATTTTTTTAAATAAATATAGAGAGAGTATCCGCACCCGCCCACCCGTTTGTCACCCATACCTAACTTGCTTTATTGCAATATATTTATAGCTCATGGTCTATTTTTATTTTGATACTTGAAAAGTTCGATATCAGTTTAATATTTGAACTTTATTTTTTTAATGTATAAATAATTTCACTTCGTTTAAAAGTAATTAGGGGTTGAAATAAGATTGGAACCCAGATTTATTATTAATTTCGTTTCAACCATTTGATTTCGTAAAAAAATCTTTTTGATTCAAACACGATCACAAATACTTTCTTTTGGAGTATTTTCGATTTGGTTCTTAACCTTAAAAGCAAAAAAATTTCTCTTGATTTTACAAAAATCATTTTTATTTGAAAATCTACAACCCCAAATTTTCTTCTATTCCCAAATTTAAAAAAAGAAAAGGAAAAAAAATTAAAGGGTTGTTTTTATGGTTTATTTTGAGCTATGCAACTTGTGTTGCAGGAAAAATTATTGCATGGTCCCGGACCACCACGTCATCCATGGTCCCTCCCACTAAAAATCAGCCACATAATTTGTTTTTTTCCATGTCATTTTTTTCCAAAGATGAATCTTCATATTTTTAAGCCATGTAAACATGAAGTGGGTAGTTACATAGAAGTTGATTATAAATAAAATAATGACATGGAAAAAATTAAATTATGTGGCTTATTTTTAGTGGATAGGGACCATGGATGACGTGGTGGTCCGGGACCATGTAATAATTTCTCGTGTTGCAGGGTTGTTTTTATGGTTTATTTTGAACGTGTCCCTTAGTTTGTTTGTAATTACTGCTATATGCACTATTTTTCTTCCACTTAAAATTTAAAGAGATATATGGTAGTATTTTATCTTCTTTTATTAAAAAAAAGCTTAAAATGTTTTTTAGGGATATATTTTCTGGCTACAGTTTTTTCTTTAAAAAAAATTCTGACTAGACTATTTCCTTTTTTCACTATATTTTCTTAATTTTTCCAGGACACTCCAACCTAAAGAATCAAAAGGTTTTTTTTGTAAATATTTATTTTAAAAAAAATTGGAAGAAATTAAAAAAATAATAACCTTTAAATACTAATTACTAACCATGCAAGTATACTAACTTTAAGTAAATAAAATTTATTTCGAATAAAATATATGTGTATTTTTTACTCTTCCAAACTCCAAAGAGTCTACACTAAATTGTCGCAGAAATGGATAAACTTGATAATGGTAAAAAAGTTTATCTATGAAATTGATAATGAAACGAATATTTGTATGACACTGAAAATTTGAGTATAATTTATGTGCTAAAAAGGTATTTAATACTTATAAGTATTGATCAAAGTGAAATTCTTCAAACGTTGTGATATGAGTGAGTATTCGACTGAGTTGAGTCAAAATATTTAAAGTTAGTCGATTTGACAAGTCCTCTTTTATCATTCAAATTTTATTTATTTATTTTAATCAAGTTATGTTGTTTGAATTTCTGTTCAAATTTAATTGTAAATATTTATAATATTATTAATTAATTTTAATTTAAACGACTTTTTATAATCATATACCATGTACACATATATCTATATTTGCATAATTTTCATAAGTATGATCAAGATTCATCATATAATTTAATAAATCAAATAACGCCTAAATTGAAGTCAGGTAAATATTTTACGGTGGTAAAGAAACATAAGGTTCAAATTTGATAAAAAATGATTTGAAGCGAAAAAGAATTAAAAAAATAAAACCATTAAGAGGCTCACCTCAAACTTAAAAATTGATCTGAGTTACTTGACTTAACAAGTCAAGTTTTATTATTTTAAACTTTATTTTAAGAAAACCGAATATATGATTATGCCATTGCTCACTCTTTTTCTTATCTTTCCCGTGTCTCCCACTTTTTTATGCTCTTTTCATTGCCTTTTTAAGCAATCCCCACCACTTGGACATTCCTCCATCACATAAAGGGTTGAAATTTTAGAATTTCTGCATCTTCCTTTATTTTTATTTAGGGTAAACTATACTAATGACCATCGAACTATGGAGTTGGTGTCGATTTGACCACTATATTTTCAATTGTGTCAAATATACCACTTAACTATTTAAATGGTTCCAATTAAGTCACTCGCCGTTAAAAAAAACAAAAAAGTTGACGGAACTGTTAAAAAAATTGGTATAATTACACATTTGGTCCTTTATATTTATACAATATATCAATTTACTCCTAATTTTAATCTAATAAAATAAATTAATTATTTAATAAGATGGTGACACGTGTCACCACCTTATTGGACGTCTTTAATTATTGGACGTGTCACCACCTGATTGGAGGTGGAAAAATGAGAGGAACAAAACACCCCATCATGGATCGAACCTATGACCTTGGAGGAGCCAAGATTTGTGTTTGCCACTGAACCAAGCACACTTTTGTGCTTTAAGGTACAACATTTAATATATGTGTTTAATAATTGTTAGTACCCAGGAAAATGAAAGAAAAGAGAATGTGCACTTGGGTGGATTCGAACCAGGGACCTTAGGATGCATAGCACAAGTGCTTGCCATTGCACCAAGCGAATAATTTGTGATATGTTGTACAACATTTAATATATGTATTATATAATTTTTAATGCTTGGAAAAAGGAAGGAAATGTAATTTTAAGAAACTCGAACATAATATTCTTATGATGTATAAAAACATTTAAACCAATTAAATAAATGTAATAACTAAATTAAAGTTAAGAATATTAAATTATGTTTGTGAGTTTGAAATCGCTAAATGAATTAAATATAATTTTTAATTTTTTAATATAATTATATATATAATAATTTAATTAATTTTTTAGTAAATATTAAAATTATTAATCAAGTTAAAAAATCATTATATACGTGAAATTATAAAAATAAACCTGGAACTAAAAAATATAGTTAAATTTAGATTAATATATAAAAATTTTAAAATGATTTTTCTATTAAAAAATTAAAAAATAATATTAAATTTTTTATTTTAAATCGTGCACTAACTATAATTTAAAACATATACAAAATATTCTTAACTTTAATTTAGTTATTAGATTTATTTAATTGGTTTAGATGTTTTTATGCATCACAAGAATATTATGTTCGAGTTTCTTAAAATTACATTTTCTTCCTTTTTCCAAGCATTAAAAATTATATAATACATATATTAAATGTTGTACAACATATCACAAATTATTCACTTGGTGCAGTGGCAAGCACTTGTGCTATGTATCCTAAGGTCCCTGGTTCGAATCCACCCAAGTGCACATTCTTTTCTTTCATTTTCCTGGGCACTAACAATCATTAAAAACATATATTAAATGTTGTATCTTAAAGCACAAAAGTGTGCTTGGTTCAGTGGCAAACACAAACCTTGGTTGCTCCAAGGTCACAAGTTTGATCCATGATAGGGGCGTTTGTTCCTCTCATTTTTCCACCTCCAATTGGGTGACACGTGTCACCACCTGATTGGAGGTGGAAAATTAATTAAATTAATTAAATAAAAATAATTAAAGACGTCTAATAAGGTGGTGACACGTGTCACAATCTTATTAAATAATTAATTTATTTTATTAGATTAAAATTAGGAGTAAATTGATATATTGTATAAATATAAAGGACCAAATGTGTAATTATACCAATTTTTTTAACAGTTCCGTCAACTTTTTCGTTTTTTTTAACGGCGAGTGGCTTAATTGGAACCATTTAAATAGTTAAGTGGTATATTTGACACAATTGAAAATATAGTGGTCAAATCGACACCAACCCCATAGTTCGGTGGTCATTAGTATAGTTTACCCTTTTATTTATTTACTCTTAGCCCAAAAGTAGATTTCTAAACCCATCATTTTTATTCTACTAATCCATATTTTTAACATGCCATTTTCAATTTATTGGTGTTTTTTTTCCAATAAATAATATGTTAAATACGCATTCAACCTATACACAAGTAATTTGTCAGAAAAGACCTATACACAGGTGCATGTTTATATGCAAATATTTAACTTTAAAATTATGATTATTTAATATCTAAAAAATCTAAGAATCAAATAAATAAATAAAAACTTGTCACAAGCCAGAGTTACGGATACAAACACAGCATCACCATCATCATATATAAATCAATTTTCATGACAGTCAGAGGATACAATTAAATACTCAGAAATGCAGCATAAGCCAAAAACTTGACATTTTTGCCTACTGTTTGCAATCTAAAGCAATGAGAATTAATAGACGGATGCCATTAGAGAAAAAAAAAATCAACGTGTTTCAGCAAAACTTTAAGCAAACATAGCCTATGCTACACCAACTCATTTTTGTTAGAAGTATCCATATTCGACACATTAGAATCAAGATATGACTTCGAATGCACAGAAAGATATAGAAAAAAATTAATCATACACACGACGGAAACATACCTGTATCCAAAACTCACACCTAAGTCCACAGCAATTGGCAATGAGCATAAGAAAACCATCCAGGTCTGGCATGCTAAGATCAACAATTTGCTCAAACATTAATACAATGATAACAAACTGGTGAAATTTTAAGATGCCTAAGTACACCATTAACATGCTAGTAGTAGTCATTCATTTTGATCCTACTTATGAGTGATGAATTTCTAAACCATGGTATCCCGTTCTAATTGTCAGTCATCTACTTTATTATTTAGAAAGAAAAAATAAGAACAAGGAGAAGCGATAGTAGAGGCAACTTTATTTAGCAGTGAAGAATGCATACAAAGGTTCAAAGTAGTGCGAGTAAAAGAAACCGTGGAAACAGAACAGAGAAAATGATAAGACATATGTGACGTCTCGGGGTCTCACATCTGACTATCTAAAGAGACAAAGTTCTATACATTGTTCTAATTAGCAACTTTTATGCAAAATTGACAGAAAGGTTGAATTGATTACCAACCTCCTAACTACCCTTCAAGAAGAAAAAAGAGGCAAATAAAAGTATGATCATTACATTTAGACAGATTCAAATTTGTCAAGCCCAAATGCAAGCAGAAAAAAGTACTCAAAAGTAATAGAACCCAATTAAAACTGAATGTTATCATTTGTCCATTATCCATATTCAAGTATCACTTCGGGAAAAAAATGAAAAATAGTAGTTCACGTATAAGGACAAATAGCATGCAAATGACATGAAACAAATGTGAATAGAGAGATACCCCCTCCCCCTAGTGCACTTACAACGGCCTTTCTAAGATAAAATCTAAACACGCAAGTCTCATCTCAAAGCGAAAACAGCAAACATCTGAGGTATAGAAAGAAATTAAAGCAGTCATATTAATGCAAAGACACACCACAAGAATGTATTAAAGGAAAATAAATATTGCAGAACTGTTTAAGGAATAATAGAACTACCAACAAAACATAATACTCATATTTACTAGATATTAAAAGCATGATCAAATGAAATTCAGAACTTCAATATAGAAGTTGGATACACTGTGAGGCACAAATTTTATTATAATACTCTTTATGTATTGAATTTCTATACCACCTTATCTATTCACATGCCAAGATGAGTACTCTACATCAACTTATGCACCAAACAGATAAGAACCAAACTCATAGAAACATAGCTCAATTCCCGGGTGCCAAAATAGATAATGCTATTATACTCACACCTAAATCTATGGAACCCAGAGTCTACTACTAGAAACACACACAATAAAGTAGGAGCAAAGAAAAGTGCAATCCAACATACGTAATTCACGAAAAAACAGAGACTGCTTCTAAGACCTTGCAATCATGCTACAAGAACGAGTCAACATCCTAAATGTCAGACTGCCTCCTTGAACACTAGCTTCAGCCTCCACAGGATCGCGCTCATACGGCTTCCTGCAACCAGGACAACGTCCATCCTCCTCAAGAATCCTCTTGTGGCAGAAAAGACAGAGCCGGAAACCACATGAACAGGGAAAAAAACTTGAGTCTGTTAGATCCAAATCCTCATAGCATATGGGGCATGATGACGGCACCGATATTGCACTGTTTCGCACCCATGACACCCTTCCTTGACCAAAATGCCAGTCGGTAGCTGGAAAACTCAGTTGCTTTGATAAATTAGGAAGAGTATGCGGACGAAAATTATCATCAGCCCTCCATGCCTTGGTACTCCCTATTGCCCTCTGCAACATTCTTGGACACTCAGGTTTGGAGCACCTCAAGTCTGATCCATCCCCATTTGAACCTAACTGGGGATCTGTCTCATGTCGAGGGGTCGTTCCTAAACAAGGGCTTTCCTTGTTATTCTCATTGGATCTATTCGTTTCCTGCTTGTCATCGTCCGCAGCCAATGCATCAGCGACGGCCTCCCAATCATCCAAGCATCCATCATCGCCTTCTTCTTCTGAGATGTCACCGGAACAGCATCCGCCACTACTCGTGCTGCTACTGCTGCTGCTATTGGTGAAACTTGTCCCAGAATCCATTCCTCCCAGCAAGCTGCTGCTCGTGTGGCTATTCAGAGGTGAAGACTCAAAATCGCTCTCGTGTTGGACGGATACATTTTCTCCCTCCCCGTTAGCCTCAGCAGTTCTCCTCATCTCAAGGTTCTCCAAGGAACGGTCCCTCTCACCTGGCGGGGTTTGCTTGGAATCAATATCCTTGGTTCCCTCCTTGCAACAAACCTTGTTCTTCACCGCACCTACTCAAAAATCAAAATTGAAATAAAATAATAGCAACCATCAAAAACCCTAATTCAAAAAGGAAACAAATAAAGGACTAATATCAATTAACATACTTTGAGAAAGCCATTGCTCACGGCGAGCATCGAGTTTGCACTGCTTCAATTTTGCAGACCTCTGGAAAATCCAAAACGAAAACGTCAAAAACTCAATTAAAATAAAAGGAAAATATGAAATTTAAAAAATGAAAAATGAAAAATGAAAAAAATAGTATAAACGAAGTCCCTACCCTCTTCTTCCTGGAGATGTCTTTGCAGTTAGAGGCTGAAGGAGAAGAAGCGTTGCTGATCGAATCAGATTCCATAGCTTCGGCTGAGAAAAAAACAAGGACGGATTTTTCTGAAAACAATCGGGTGATCAAGAAACCCTAATTTTCTTATCTTTTAGAATTTTGTTTTTAGTTCTCTTGGCTTTAATTTTGAGAGAGAAGAGAAAATAAATAAATAAATAAGGATAACGGAAATTCCTTAGCTTCGCTCACCCTCCCGATTCAACTGAACCTGCGAAAAAAGGCCCAAGCCTCTCATTTATTTTTGTATAAAAATTATATATTTAAATACCCTATTTTTATTTATTTCTTATTAGTGAAGAGGATTTTTTACAATATGACTCAATATTGGCACACCCATTGGGTGAAAATAATTAAAATATAGTTTTAAAAAAATAAAATTATGATAAATTATACAAATCATCGCTGAACTTTATGATAAATTACGTAAATCTTTGCTGCATTTTTATCTTAAATTTATTTTCGTTATTAATGTTTTAAAACGTTCAATTTACTCATTCAAGTTTAGACATTTAACGTTTTTTAACTAAAATTTAAACATTGAACTTTTTTGTCACTCTTAAATCTAAACAGTCGTAGATGATGAACGTTTGGTCCCAAATTTTTCTAGTCACTTTGTCTTAGCCTCGTGAGTTTGAATTCGACCTTCATTTTGTCGAAAAGTGCTCAAAAGTTCACGAATCAGCTAAAAATCTTATGGTTTCTCTCTCTTCGATCTCCCTCCTCTGTTATTGAATGGAGCTTGTTTCTTAGTATCTTTCTTCTCTCGTGCTGATGAAATTTTTCACTGTTAGGATCTTGGAGAAGTTATTTCGTTCGCCTGTAAATGAATGTCATCAAAAAATTAACAGATGAGTGGCCAAAAAATTTCAATGTCTAAACTTCAGTTAATAAATTAAACGTTTTAAAACTTCAGTAACCAAAAATAGGTTTGAGAGTAAAGTTCAGTGATGATTTACGCTATTTACCCATAAAATCATTTAATGTAAAAATTAGACTACATAACATTTTCTATTTATGTTTGTTTAGAATTTAAGGTTTTAGGTTGTAAGATTTGTGATTCTAAGTTTAGAGTTTATTGTTTTATGATTAAAATAAACAAGAATATATAGTTTAAATTTTATGTAATTTGAGTATCAAATAATTTTTTTATTAAATAGAGAAACATTACATTTTTATACTTGAATTCGAACCCATACAAAATGAGGTAATATAAGCATCCTAGCCACCATGCCAATTAGTAGATCTTATCAAATAATTTATCTTTAAATTACATAACACATAATAATCTAATATAAAATATAGTAACTTTAATTTTTAAGGACTTTCTAGTAAAATTTATTATTGTTAATATTTTTTTGAATTGTATTATTGTTGTTAATATTTGATACAATAACATTGTATACTTTTTTATATATTATTAGTGAACAAGAAAATATCAAATCACTAGAAATAAAATTTTAAGAACTAAATTTTACGTTTTTGAATAATTCAATTATTTAATGTTTTTGTAATAACATAAATTGTTCCATGGAATTGAGGTCTAAAATAGGGAAGAAACAAGCGTTCTCACTATTATGGAAATATTTTTTTAGTAAGAAAGACAAAACAACAAAAAGTAGACCAAGGAACTAAGGAGGTCCTGTTGCACCAAGTCATTAATCGAAGCTGGTGGTTGCGCGAAAACTACTTCCCCAAGCTGTTGTCCTCGCATCATCGTAGCCAATCTATCTGCCACAAAATTGTGCGTACGACTCGACTCACATGTCCCAATCACGCCTCAACATCTCGGTTCCTCACTTGACTATCTCGTTAGAGTCAAACCGAATCACTCCCCCACTGCCGCGAAACCATTAGTCATCTGATTCCTGAACTGCACCATCAACATTATATCAAAAGTCTACAATGCAACCATCTCTAACGCACCAAATAAGACCACTACGGACGTCCTCCCAAACACGGCTAATAGCCTAATACCCGACCATAACCTTGAACAGTTACAAGCAATGATGTTTGTCGTCACCGGAGCATGCATGTCTTCTCATCTAACAAGGTTCACTCCTTTATAATCCGTCGAGTGCCCCTATACAAAGCCACATATAAGTTTCTTTATTTCCAAACACACCCCACTAGGAAGCCGAGCAGCCTGCATGGTATAGCTCGGAATGGCTTGTAGATCTGACTTTGCCAAACTGACACGACTTGCAAAGGATAAAGAACATGCATTCCACGTCGACAACTGGGCACGAACCTTATCAACTAAATAATCATAGGTTGCGTTCGACACTTGATTATGCAAAAGTAGAATCCCCAGATACTTGCCCAAATCTTGAACCTCGACAAATCCAAATCCTCGGACTATATAGCATTGCATGTATCCACATTTGTATTTGGAGAGAAAAAACTTGTGTTTCAGAGGTAACCTTATCCCCAGAGACCTCACAAAATTAATGCAAAACACCACGAGTAAACTCATTTGCTAGACCGTAGCTTTAACAAATAACACAATAACATCTGCAAAGAAAAGATGTGAGATTCAAAGGACAGATCGACTTAAATGAATTCCCCGCCAATTTCCTTGCTCAATCTGAATATCAATTGCCTGCGAGAGACACTCCATACAGAGTACAAAAATATAATGAGACATAGGATCTCCCCTGAAGGATACCTTGCGTCGGACTAAACTGATCAGTCTATTCACCATTTCATACTATTTGGGTAGACACCGAGGAAATGCAACCCATAATAAGTCGAATAAAACCCTACAGCAAGCCCAAATCCCTTAATGTGTCTGCAATAAATCTCCACTCAAGGCGATCGTAGGCCTTTTCTAGATCAAGCATAACCGCCATCCATCATTTACGCCCAAACTTTTTGCGCATCGAGTGAATCACCTCCTATGCCAGAATAACATTATCCACAATACAGTGACCAGGGTCAAAACTAACCTAAGATTCTGCAACGTATTTCGGCATCAGTGGATTCAATCTATTGACAATCATTTTTTTTCAATGAATTATAAATAACTGGGCACAAACTAATAGGCCTAAACTGTGCAAAGGTCTCAGGCAATGGAACCTTCGAAATTAAAACAATAACAATATGGTTAAACTCCCTCGGCACATTCTCACCATCAAAAAATCGACGAACAAACTCAACAACACTCTTCCCCATTAAATCCTAGTTTCGTTGGAAAAACATAGCATGAACACCATCAATCCCCGAAGCCTTTATAGGGCTCATATCAAACACCAGCCGTTCAAACCTCCCCATCTGTCACTTTTAACCGAAATTATCGAGACTCCTTAGCTGACAACACCCCAAACCATCCCACAATAGGCCAAGGTCTTGTAGATGAACCCGACGAAGTAAAGAGGGACGTAAAAAAATAGATCGCAACAGTACGAATTAGCATCAGATTATCACACCACTGCTCATCATCCAATTTCAACATTGCAAAGGTATTACGACGCTGGCGAGATTTGGTCGCGCAATAATAATATTTGGTATTCCGATCCCCATCTCGAATCCACTGACTCCTCAAGCATTGAAACCAAAAACTCTTCTTCTGACTAAGAACAATATCTAGTTCCTCTTTTAGCCGTGTCTCAAGACAAGGCAAACTAGGATTGCTAGAGAATTTATTGGCCTTTTTAATACATCAGATACGCGCTAAGAGAATAGCATTGCGCTTCCGAATGTGACCAAAAACCTCTCTATTCCAATCACTGGCATTGTTACGAAAGGCTATCATATTATCACCAAAAGAATCAGAATCATCCTAAGTCTATTTCAGGATATCCACAAAGCTTGGATCATATTGTCATGCGGCCAAATATTTAAAGGGTGTCACCAACCGAACCTGCGAACCCAACGAACTAACCAATAACACTGGCCTATGATCAGAACCCAAGCGAGCAAGATTCATTACAAAAGTTTCATGACATGCTTCACACCAAGCATCATTATCCACCACCCTATCGAGATGTTGTTGCAAGTTACCCCCTTCCAGGTGAAACAAGGACCCTGAAAGTCGAGATCATTCAACTCTACCTCCTGAATGAACGCTCTAAACTTACTGAAAACACCATTCTAACGTAAAAAACCTCTGAGTCTTTCAGAGGCAGTGAGGATAGCATTAAAATCTCCTCCTAGAATTCAAGGCATGTCACCCATAGGCTGTAGCGCGATCAACTAATCTCATAGGCCATTTCATAACCTAACGTTAGGACCAACATAAACAAAAGAGATAGAAAGCATGAACAAAATGATTATAGACTGTTGAGTGTGTAAAAGTTCTATTATTTACCCCTTATTTAACCCATATTTCTGCTGCATTCAAGCATTATTTATTGTATTTAGGTCAGTTTACAGTTAAACATCACAAATATATCAAAAGGCACAGTTTCTACTGAAATTGGTTGTTTTTGCAGGTTGCTGCTGTAGCAGACGGAAAGGGCAGGCGCTGGGCAGTGAAGCAGAAGAGCTGGAACTAGACAAGCAATCAAGGAGGACGATGCTGCCATGGTTGCCGCCTTGACAGCAAAGGACGACAACAGTTTTGAGGAGAAGAAGCAAAGTGGACCTCGACAGATAGAGAAAATTCAGCCCGTCTGTCGTGTGAAATCACCATATTTTTCCAAGCCCCAGATCGAAAAGAATGTCAAGCCCAAAGTTCAAGGAGAGAAAATCCCAAGAAAGAAGGAGGACGACTTAAAATAGATTCTCTAAAGATTTAGTCTTTATTAGAGTTGTACTTTAATTTAAAGTTGTAATCCTTGCTAAATTCGAAAACTTGGACCCAAAGCCTATATAAGGGCATGTATTTCGACCTAGGGAGATATACACCATTCTCTAGCCTTCTCTCAAACCCTAGCCGTTTTCTTCCTCTCAACATGTTCTAAATTCCCCTTAGGGCTACGGGTTGATTTGTAAAGTAGTTGCAAGGGTTGCTTTTGTTTTAGGAATTTTCAGTTCAATAAAATAAACTTCAAGTTCTCTTATTCTGGTTATTAATATCTTGCAAGAGCATCGAGAGAGCATTGTGAGGTTATCAATTTACTTAGCATCGGGAAAGTTAAGTATACGAAAGGAATAAGAGCAAGTTCTCTAGTTTATAGTTGAACTATCTCGGACCTAGGGATAGGACGAGGTTAAGTGGCTAAAGAAGAATTCATCAACATTGGTGTTCATCCTTCGATTCACGCCGGGAGGTATCATCAAAGACGTGATCATCGAAAGACTTGGACCTAGGGATAGGCCAAGGCGCATCAGGGATTCTTGCCAAACTTGAAGTACTGAGTTGAGTGTTCGCTGCCGCGACAAGCAACGGACTGCTGCCGCGACAGGGACGACGACAGAACTGGATTTCCTAGACTCAGCAATACCTGCACTACTGAGCAATTCAATACCAGTCCATTCTCTCTATCTTGATTTCTCTACTCTTTTATTTAAGTTCTCTTATTATTTTCGTAACAACTTTCTCAAATATTTTCTTTACTCTTGTGCAGCAATCTAAGGTGAAGCTATTAGCCCAGTCTCTGTGGAGACGATATCCGATACTTCGTATCACTTTACTACTTGCGTCGTGTATACTTGCACTACAATTGCGATAGACTATTTTACACGCAACAAGTTTTTGGCGCCGTTGCCGGGGACTGGCAACATAACTATACCTTTTCTTTTACTGCACTTTTTGTTTTTGTTTTTATTTTTCTATTTTTCTTTGGTTTGTTCAACTCTTGCTTTTCACAAGGTTCCTTGTTTATGCACAGATCGAAACGAGGTGAAGATCCTGAGTATCCATTAGATCCGGAAATCGAACGTTCATTCAATCTTAGGAACCGACTTCGTCACGTACTAGCCAGGAACGAATACCTTGAGGAACAGTTAGAGACAATGGCACACCAAGGAAACAACCCTCTTGCTGGAGATGGAGCTGTTATACCGCCTGTCGACGACCCGCCTGCCGCTGCCGGACGACGGTCCTGTCGTGACTACATGTTGAACGATCATGTAGAACTGGAAACCACGCTGCCGGACATAGAAGTTGACAACTTTGAGCTAAAACCTGTTATGTTTAGTATGATCAACAATGCCGGTCAATTCAGTGGTGCTATTACAGAGGATGCTAAGGAGCATCTAAAAACGTTCAAGGAGATCTGTGGTTCGTTTAGGCTACCAGGAGTTAATCCGGAGATACTGAGGCTTCGGTTGTTTCCCCATTCATTGAGTGACAGAGCAAAGACTTGGTGGAATAAACTTACGCCGGGTTCAATTAGAACTTGGGCAGATTTGTCTCGTGAATTTTTATCTCGTTTTAATCCTTCACATTTATCTGAGCGATTACATAAAGAAATCGCTACTTTTCAACAGGAAGATGACGAGCCGATGCACGAGGCCTGGGAAAGATTTACCATTTTTCTACGGAACTGCCCAATGCATGGATTCCCCGTCTGGAACCAGGTAACTAAGTTTTATAATGCTGCCAACTTACAAACTCGTATTCGAATTGATTCAGCAGCAAACGGATTACTACTGGACAAAGACCCGGATGAGGCAATGCAAGTATTGAAAAATCTGGCTAAGAATGAGGAGCAGTTTCTGACAGCAAGAAGATGGGGTAAACGGGTCCTAGCTGTTAAGGATTATGAGGCCGACATCACGATGAAATCACAGGTGGCATACCTTACTAAGGCAATGAAAAAGCTCTTGAACGATGATACACAACATGGATTTGATGTCGAGGAGGTCTGTGACATTTGTGAAGGAAATCACAGTTCGGAGGAATGTCCAATACAGTTAGAAGAGGGAAAGTATGTTGGAAATTACAATAAGCCGAATTACAACTCCAACAACTATAATCCCAACTGGAGAAAGGATCCCAAGTTTTCTTGGAGTAATTCTAATAATGCCCTGAATCCTCAAGCACACAATAATCAGAATCAGGGAGGACCTAGATTGTTAAATCGACAGCAACCGCAGCAGCAGCAGCAACAACCACCAGCTGCCACGAACAGTATACTGGAACAGACTCTGGCTACATTTATGTCTCAGACAGGAACTTATATTGAGAACATGAATCAGTTTGTCAAGAAGACGAAGACATTCATGGATAAAACAGAGATGCGGATGAAAAATCATGAAGCTACTCTGAAATCATTGGAGACACAAATGGGTCAGGTTTCCCAGCATATCAACCCAATGCAGACTGGAGGATTTCCTAGCAATACTGAAAATGCTAGGCAGCCCACACATGAGCAGTGTAAAGCCATCACTACTAGGAGTGGGAAGAAACTACCAAGGCTAGAGAAGGAAGCTGAAACAGTGAAGAAACCAGCCTTGGACAGGCCTGCCGAGGAAGCTGCCCCGACAGGTAACAAACAGCCTGCTGCCGATGAGCCTGTCACGACAGCAGAAACGACAGAGGAGAAAAATGATGAACCCAAACCTCCTCAGATTCGTATGCAGTGGGAAGGACGTATTGCTGATTATCGTCCCCCACCTCCTTTTCCTCAACGGTTACAGCAAGTGAAGCAAGAATCTCAGCTCAAAAAGATTTATGATATTTTTAAGCAGGTTCATATAAATATTCCGCTGTTAGATGCCGTGAGGGAGATGCCCGGTTACGCCAAATTTCTCAAAGATTTCATGTCAAAGAAATATAAACTTGGGGAATTTGAAACGGTTAAGATGACAGAAGGATGCATGAGTATTCTTTATAGGCAGCCACCCTAGAAAAAGAAGGATCCGGGGAGCTTCATCATACCTTGTGTAATCGGAGATAAATATGTGGGTAAGGCACTTTGTGATCTTGGTTCTAGTATTAATTTAATGCCAAAATTTGTTTTTCAGAAATTAGGTATTTGAAAAGCTAGGCCCACGATAGTAATTCTGCAGCGGCAGACCGCTCTTATGTTCATCCGGAAGGAAAAATCGAAGATATTCTGGTAAGAGTGGATAAATTTATTTTTCCTGCTGACTTTCTTGTGTTAGATTATGAAGCAGATGAAAACGCACCAATCATCCTGGGGCGACCCTTCTTAGCCACGGGAAGATCACTGATTGATGTGGAGAAAGGAGAACTCACCATGAGAGTGAACGATCAAGAAATAAAGTTGAATGTTCTCCAAGCTATGAAGCATGCTGATGCAGATGAGGAATGCAAGGTTATCACTGAAGTTACCCTTGACCAACCCTGCATCAGGTCGGGCTGTCACGACATAGAAATTGGCCACTGCCTCGGCAGCCACTTACAGGACTGCCACGACAACACCGACGACAGCAACTCCTCAGAATCCGATACATCTGATACTGAAGATCAGGAGGAGGTAAACTGGATAGGCGATCGTCTAGGTAAGTTATTTGAACCTTTAAATTATACTTCGGATAACCATGCAATCCAAAAGCCATCGACTGTTGAGCCCCCTATTTTAGAACTGAAGCCCCTGCCAGGGCAGCTAAAATATGCTTTTCTTGGTTCAAATGATACGTTGCCCGTAATCATCTCTTCCAAGTTGGTGCAGGAACAGGAACAACAGTTAATAGGGATGCTGCAGCAGCACAAAAAGGCTATTGGATGGATGATAGCTGATATTCAATGCATTAGTCCGGCATTATGTATGCATAAAATCCTTCTCGAGGTTGATCATAAGCCGACTATAGATTCTCAAAGGCGGCTAAACCATGCGATGAAAGAGGTGGTGCGAAAGGAGATAATCAAATGGTTAGATGCTGGTATAATTTACGCCATCTCGGATAGCAAATGGGTGAGCCCGGTGCAATGCGTTCCCAAGAAAGGTGGAATGACCGTGGTGACTAACGAAAACAATGAGTTAATCCCAACCCAGACTGTGACCGGTTGGAGGGTTTGTATGGACTATCGGAAGCTTAACAAAGCTACCCGAAAGGACCACTTTCCTTTACCCTTTATTGATCAAATGCTTGATAGATTAGCGGGTAAACCTTACTATTGTTTTCTTGATGGTTATTCAGGTTACAATCAAATAGCTATCGCACCGGAAGATCAAGAAAAGACGACATTTACATGCCCGTACGAAACATACGCTTTTAAGAGAATGCCATTTGGACTGTGCAGTGCACCAGCCACCTTCCAAAGGTGCATGATGGCCATATTCTCCGATATGGTGGAGGACTTCCTAGAGATTTTTATGGATGACTTTTCAATCTTTGGAGACGATTTTGACAGCTGCCTCGGCAACCTACAAAAGGTACTCGAAAGATGTGAAAAAGCAAACTTAGTTTTGAATATGGAAAAATGCCACTTCATGGTGGACGAAGGGATAGTCCTTGGCCATAAGATCAACTGTCGTGGCATAGAAGTCGAAAGGGCCAAGATAGAAGTAATCGAAAAGCTGCCGCCGCCGACCACAGTCAAGGGTATTAGAAGTTTCTTGGGACATGCTGGTTTTTATCGAAGATTCATTGCGAATTTCTCAAAAATCACCAAGCCCTTATGCCATCTTCTGGAGCAGAACTGACCCTTTGACTTTAACAATGAATGTACTGAAGCATTCAAGGTTCTGAAGGAAAAGCTGGTAACAGCCCCAATAGTACAGCCACCAGACTGGACACTGCCATTTGAGATCATGTGTGATGCTAGTGACTATGCTGTCGGGGTAGCACTTGGGCAGCGAAGAGACAAAATTTTTCATGTCATATACTATGCCAGCAAGACACTGAATGAGGCCCAAGTGAACTACACCACCACAGAGAAGGAGTTATTAGCTGTGGTTTTCTCCATTGACAAGTTTCGTTCTTACATACTTGGAACGAAGGTAATAGTGCACACAGACCATTCTGCTTTGAAATATATGTTCGCGAAAAAGGATGCAAAGCCTCGATTGATACGGTGGATCCTGCTATTGCAAGAATTCGACCTTGAAATCAAGGACAAAAAAGGGATAGAAAATCAGGTGGCAGATCACTTGTCAAGGTTGGAGAAGGGACAGAGTCTACCAACAGATGAGACAAACATACTGGAGACCTTCCCAGATGAGCAGCTCTTTGCTGCCGCAATCTCTGCCGCGACAGCTATGGCGACAGGTAAGTATTCTGAACTTCCTTGTTATGCAGAATTCGTTAATTTCTTAGTTAGCAGAATAATTCCTTCTGACCTTAATTATCAAGCCAGGAAGAGGTTCCAAAATGATGTTAAACATTATTATTGGGACGAACCTCTTCTTTTCAAAATCTGTGCAGATCAGGTTATAAGGAGATGTGTACCACAGGAGGAGCAGAAAGACATACTTCATCACTGCCATGCTTCACAGTATGGAGGACACTTAGGAGGCAACAAAACTGCTGCCAAGGTGCTGCAGTCAGGGTTTTATTGGCCGTCACTGTATAAAGATGCGCAAATCTTCTACAAGAGTTGTGACAGGTGCCAAAGGACAGGAAACATCTCAAGGAGAAACGAGATGCCACTGCAGAACATTCTAGAAGTCGAGATCTTCGACGTTTGGGATATTGATTTTATGGGACCATTCCCATCTTCATGTGGGAATCTATACATCCTCCTGGCAGTAGATTATGTCTATAAGTGGGTTGAAGCTATCGCCACTCAAAAGAATGATGCCAAGACAGTTCAAAGATTTTTACACAAGAACATTTTTTCTAGGTTTGGCATCCCTAAGGCGATTATCAGTGATGAAGGGAGACATTTTGACAACAGGGTTATTACTGCTGCCTTGAAGAAATACGGTGTAAAGCATCGGATCGCGACAGCATATCACCCACAGACCAATGGACAAGCTGAAATATCTAATAGAGAAGTTAAGAACATTCTTGAGAAGATGGTTAAGCCAACTAGGAAGGATTGGTCTTTACTCCTCAATGATGCATTATGGGCTTATAGGATAGCTTTTAAAACTCCATTGGGAATTTCTCCGTACCGATTGATTTATGGGAAAACATGTCATCTACCTGTCGAGATAGAGCATAGAGCATACTGGGCGATCAAGGCAGTGAATATGGACTTGGACATGGCAGGGCAGAAAAGGCTGTTAGATCTGAACGAAATTGAAGAAATCCGGACAATGGCCTATGACAATGCAAGAATCTACAAGCATAAAACTAAGAAGTGGCATGACAAGAAGCTGCTGCCACGACAGTTCTACCCAGGGCAGCTCGTATTGTTGTTCAATTCTAGACTGAAACTTTTCCCAGGGAAACTGAAGTCTAGATGGTCTGGCCCATTCCAAGTCGTACAGGTTTTTCCCCATGGTGCCATCACAATCCGATCATTAAAAGACGAGCACCAATTCAAAGTCAACGGACAGCGCTTAAAGCATTATCAAGGGACTGAAGCCCAAGGAATGCAGGAAGTGGTTACCTTAGAAGATGCCCCACCTGACATCCCTAATTTAACCTAATTTTTATTTTTATTTTTATTATTACTTAATATTTATTAGGAAATAAGATTTAGGAAATAAGATTTATTTTATTTGAATAATGTTTTTATTTTTCTGTTTTTAGGAAATAAAGGAGTCAAGAAGAACATGAGAAGTGAACTCAGCCCACCATCCATCCACCAGCCCAACAAAGCCCACAAGTTGAAGCCTGTCGTTACAGCTGCCGCAACAGACGCGGAATATACAGGCTGTCAACACGCTGTCACGAAAGACGCGGAAACACGTCACAGACGCGTAACAGACGCAAAAATGCGTGACAGACGCGTCAAACACGCTAACACATAACAGCTGGCCCCGTTATTCACGCCTGCCGTTACAGCTTCAACGGGCATCAAATCCTTCTATATATAACCCCGTTTCATTTTTCATTTTCACTAACTTCTACTCTTCTTCCTTGCTTCCTCTATTTTTTACTTGCTTTAAATTTTTATTTCCACAACCCTTGCAACAATGTCTTCCAGGCAAACCCGTAGGAATGCTGCTTCCAGTTCCACACCGACAGCAACCATCCCACGCCCCTTTGCGATCAGAGATATGTGGGAAGAGAGGGGTTTCATTTACAACTCAGAGGAGGAAAATCTGGGCCTCCAGCCATTCATAGCCCGGAAGATTCGAGCGTTACAATGACAGATTTTTGCGGAGCAGCCTGAAGAAATGAATGTCACGTTGGTTTGAGAATTTTATGCTGCCATCAGCAGTAGGACGGTGACAGCGGTGATTGTTCGAGGGAAAGAGGTGCCGTTTGAAGCTGAGTACATTAACACATTGTATGGATTCTACATCGGCAGCAATGATGATGCCCACCAACAGTTCCTCAACACACTAGACCCTGCTGCTTATGACGCTGTCATGGCAGAATTGACAGAGGAGGGAACTGAATGGAACACCAGCCGGAAGAATCCACGGACAGTAAAGCGGACTCAATTGCTGCCGGAGGTGAAGTTATGGAATGCCTTCATAAAAAAGAGGATCATGCCGTCATCCCACAATACCATGGTCGACCAGCCGAGGTTAACTTTGATACACTCTATTCTACATGAACGGCCCATTAATGTGGGCATCTATATTCGTGAAAGCATTTTGGAGTGCGCGCATAGACCGACGGGTCCCCTTTACCTCCCATACATCATCACCTCACTCTGCCGTGGCCATGACGTCCCAGAAGTGAACTCTGACCATCGAGTCCAAGGGAACGGTTGGACAGAAAAGAAAATACTGAGCCTCATGGAACTGACCGCTGCCACCCATCTGTCGTCATTTGATCCAGCTGCCACAACAACCAACACGACAGCGCAGCCACAAACTGAACCAGCTGCCGCAGCAGCCGCCCCGACAGACACTTCCTCCCAAATCTTAGCTGCCATTCAGAAGATGGAGGAACGACAGCTGGGTTTAATGACCTTCATCAGGGATTTTGCTGCCTCTACGGTAACTTTTATACAAAATTCTTTAAATTTCACTGATGTTGTCTTCCCCACATTTCCTGCATATTACTTTACTGTCACTACACCTACTCGCACTCCCACACCTGCTGCCACACCACAAACACCTCCTGCAGCATCTACACCAACACCTGCCACGACAGTTGCTGGCAGTAACCCTGCAGCAGAGACTTCTGCCCGTGGGACAAAGAGAAAAACGACGACGGAAGAACTTGACGCCTTCATTGCCGGTCTATCGTCCTCTTCCGTGTGGGCCACCAGCGACAATGAACCCTCCATCAAGAGGAATCTCTCGAAGGAGTTTTCACCGGTCAAAAGGCAGAAGCGCATGGCAGACAAAGGTAATATGCCAAAAGCTAGCAACAGCAGCAATGACGGCAGCAGCCATAACAGCAGCAGCGGTGAGGAAATCAGCGGCAGTTCTGATATCCAGGTTGTGGAGCAACCCCCTCACATCTCCCCGACCAGGATCCAGCCACCACGGGAGGCCAAAACAAAGAACACATCTGCCTCCCCCGTGCCCCAGCCAGCTCCGAAAGCTAGAGCCCGCCGCTAGATCAGACTCAGCAGCAGCAGCGAAGACAGCGAATAAAATTTAAGTTTCTTATCTTATTATTGCTGCCTGCTATATATTTTGTGATGTACTGTTTTTATTTTATTTTTATATGTCATTTTGCATTGAGGGCAATGCAACCCTTGAGTTTGGGGGTGGCATCCCTCCATCAATGGAGTCTAATTTAGTTTTAATGGTGTCTTTTACTTAGTCTTTTTTAGTTAAAAAAGAAGAAGAAGAAGAAAGATGAAAATATTGAAAACTTTGGCTAAAAACTGTAAACTGAACTTACCTGCCGTGACAGCCCTGTCGTGGCAGTGCCTTTAGGATAGCCTTAGGAGAAGTTTAGAGCCTTTCTATAGTTCTGAAAACTTAAACACCATTGTGACTGTTATACTGCTTAGAACTCTTTTAGTCAACTAGAATAGGAAGCTTAGCACTTGAATAGCCCCTAGAGGTGCCTAACACTGGCTCTAGGAAAGAAGTTTAGCAAAATAGACTCAACAGCCCTAGAGGTGCCCGAAACCGGCTCTAGGAAGTTAGCTAGAGGTGCCCGAAACCGGCTCTAGTGAAACTTTAGCTTAAAAAATCAATGAAATCGAGTCAAAACAAAAAATCAAATGAGCATAAGAAGTGCCTGCAAAAAGATAAACTTGGCATAAAAATTCGAGTTAAGAGCTGAAATATTCTAGTGAAACTAAGAGAGTCTTGGCATATAACTGTTCACAAGCATGCACACACTACACGAGGACTATAGTGAGATTCCGGACAGATCCTAGATTATCCGACAGGGTGCTGCCGCCACAGGGAACGAACGACGGGTAAGGGAAGGTCCACTGTTTAAAGCCAAAACAAAAATATTTCATTTTTTCTTTTAAGTCTTAGTTGCTTGAGGGCAAGCAAAAACTTGAGTTTGGGGGTGTGTTGAGTGTTTAAAAGTTCTATTATTTACCCCTATTTAACCCATATTTCTGCTGCATCCAAGCATTATTTATTGCATTTAGGTCAGTTTACAGTTAAACATCACAAATATATCAAAAGGCACAGTTTCTACTGAAATTGGTTGTTTTTGCAGGTTGCTGCTGTAGTAGACGGAAAGGGCAGGCGCTGGGCAGTGAAGCAGAAGAGCTGGAACTGGACAAGCAATCAAGGAGGACGATGCTGCCATGGTTGCCGCCGTGACAGAAAAGGACGACAACAGTTTTGAGGAGAAGAAGCAAAGTGGACCTCGACAGATAGAGAAAATTCAGCCCGTCTGTCGTGTGAAATCACCATATTTTTCCAAGCCCCAGATCGAAAGGAATGTCAAGCCCAAAGTTCAAGGAGAGAAAATCCCAAGAAAGAAGGAGGACGACTTAAAATAGATTCTCTAAAAATTTAGTCTTCATTAGAGTTGTACTTTAATTTAAATTTGTAATCCTTGCTAAATTAGAAAACTTGGACCCAAAGCCTATATAAGGGCATGTATTTCGACCTAGGGAGATATACACCATTCTATAGCCTTCTCTCAAACGCTAGCCGTTTTCTTCCTCTCAACATGTTCTAAATTCCCCTTAGGGCCACAGGTTGATTTGTAAAGTAGTTGCAAGGGTTGCTTTTGTTTTAGGAATTTTCAGTTCAATAAAATAAACTTCAAGTTCTCTTATTCTGGTTATTAATATCTTGCAAGAGCATCGGGAGAGCATTGTGAGGTTATCAATTTACTTAGCATCGGGAGAGTTAAGTATACGAAAGGAATAAGAGCAAGTTCTCTAGTTTATAGTTGAACTATCTCGGACCTAGGGATAGGACGAGGTTAAGTGGCTAAAGAAGAATTCATCAACATCGGTGTTCATCCTTCGATTCACGCCGGGAGGTATCATCAAAGACGTGATCATCGACAGACTTGGACCTAGGAATAGGCCAAGGCGCATCTGGGATTCTTGCCAAACTTGAAGTACTGAGTTGAGTGTTCGCTGCCGCGACAGGGACGACGACAGAACTGGATTTCCTAGACTCAGCAATACCTGCACTACTGAGCAATTCAATACCAGCCCATTCTTTCTATCTTGATTTCTCTACTCTTTTATTTAAGTTCTCTTATTATTTTCGTGACAACTTTCTCAAATATTTTCTTTACTCTTGTGCAGCAATCTAAGGTGAAGCTATTAGCCAGTCCCTGTGGAGACAATATCTGATACTTTGTATCACTTTACTACTTGCGTCGTGTATACTTGCACTACAATTACGATAGACTATTTTACACGCAACATAGACTGCTAGAACATCGAACGAAACCATGTGCTTCCACATCACCCATATTCCTCTAGAAGAAATTGTGGCCTCAACACGATACGAGTAAGGAAAACCATGTCTAGCAATGATCCTATCCACAGTTCTTCCACTCACCTAAGTCTCCAATAACGCCACAATATCAGGATTTTGTGCTCTAACAACAAGTTTCAAATAACCATTAAATTTAGGGTCTTGAACACTACGTATATTCCAATAAAGAACTTTAACCATTATAAATATTAAATAACATGAAATGGTAAGTAGCCATATATCAATCACTGGTCTGTCTCCTCTCCAACAAAAATCGTATTATCACGCCATTGGACTCCGGATAAGACCGTATCCTTCAAGCATTCAAGATCAGTACCATTCCCAGATTCAACTCCCAATTGAGTCACCAATGTCTTCTTCGTGTTGGAAATCCAATATCCAATCACAACCATATTAGGATTTCGATTTTCCTATTTATCATTCGATTTCTTGCGTTGGGGATAAGGACTTTTCCGAGCAGCTCCTTTAATCTTAGTCAAACTCCACTCCGACACAAGATTAGAAAACACACTGCCTAATCTTGTGAAGAACTAATGGTTTGATATAATAATTTAAAAATAGTTTTAGACTAAATTGAAAAGATTTTAAAAGTGTCTTTAAGTCCAAACAACTTAAAAATACGTTTGAAGATTGTTTTAAGAGGTTTTGAAGTGTTTTCTAAAGCCAAACTTTACAAAACCACCCAGGTGTTTCAAACATCCTTAGGCGTTTTGAAACAACCTTTCACAGTTTCAAAATGCTCCAAAACAGCTATGCCTGTTTCGAAACGGGCTTTAATCTAGGTGAAGATTTTTTACATAGCGTTTTGATACGGGCTTCACCGTTTCGATACGCCTATGTGGCAAAGACCTCAACGGTCAAAATCCCCAACGGCTATTTTCCCAACTGTCTTTTAATTTGCAGCTCAACTATTACGCGTTTCGAAACGGGGTTGCTACCGTTTTGATACAAATCAAGATGTTTCGAAACAGCAGAGGTGTTTCAAAATGGATTTCTGCATCAGACTTCAACGGCTAGTTCTGAAGAGGGGCGTTCTGATACGGGCTCGACTGTTCTGAAACGAACAACACCAGAACTGCATTTAATGTGGGAAATAAAGTCTCCATCGGCTCCAAAACATCCCCAACGGTCCTCAATGGCTACAAACTCATTTAGGAGTATAAAAGGACTTCCAAGCATCAAGAGAAGGCTAATGTTTCAATTGTCAACAACATCATGATAACAAAATTGTCTTAGGGCTTTATTGTTCAATTTATTGTATAAACAACACTTGTGAGCCTAATTGTCAAATTTGCTCATGTGTTTAGGCTTTGGGTGAGAGCTTTAATTGTGCAAACATATACCTTCTAGAGGGATTTTTAGTTTGCTAAATCTTTCTTGTGTAAGAGAGTGTTTGATCAAGCTTTGGGTAGAAAGCTTGATCGGTGTAACGGTTTCCTCCTAATCCGAGAAAAGGAGACGAAATTCTTAGTGAATTTGTTTGGAAATCCTTAGTGGGAAGCTAAGGCAGTGGATGTAGACCTTGGTTAAAAGGTTGAACCACTATAAATCCTTGTGTCAATTGTCTATCTTTCTATTCCCACAAAACACCCAAATATCCAATTTCTCTAAACTTGGCAAACACATCGGTTGAAGGAATCGAGCACCATAAAACCCAACATCTTGTGAACTCCGTATTCCACACAAGGCAATCGTTCAATTATGCATTCCAATCAAATACCCTCACAATCGTGTAAGCATTTCAGTTAAGCGTAACTGGTATATGGAGCACCAGGCCCAGCCCTGGGCGGGGGCAACAAGGGCGCCCGGCCAGGGCCCACCGCTTAAAAAATATACATGTTTCTAATTTTATTCGAATTGTATTTATTTTTAATAGTCTAATTTTTTAATACTTGTTATTAGGGGCCCAATTATTTTTAATATTTGTTAATAGAGGTTTAATTTTTTTCCAATATTTATTATTAGAGGCCTACTTTTAAAATTTTATTTTTTCTAATACTTGTTATTAGGGGCCTGATTTTTTTAATATTTGTAATTTTAGGTATACTCTTAAAATTCAATTTTTGTTATTAGGGGCCCAATTTTTCAATACTTGTTATTATGGACTTACTTTTAAAATTATTTTTTTCGTTACTTACTATTAGAAACAGAGATTCAAATAACAGTATGCAATCGCAACAACAACCGTTACATGGCGATAATTGTAGTGGTGAAGCCAATATTTTCTTATAGTGTGGTCATGAGTGAAGTATGGGGTATTGAAGATTTATACCACTAGTGTAACACCCGAGTTTGGGGGTCGGGTGAAATTAAAATATTATTTTGGGTCTCGTGTTTTCAAAACAAATGAATTATGTTGGACTTATTTTAAATCAAGCTCATTTAGCCATGGATGTCATGCTCTTGTGGATATCTCATTTCATTAAGGGTAAAATAGTCTTTGGCTTTTAAATTAAAACAAAACATTAAAAAATCACTTTTTCACTCATCTTCTTCCCCCCTTCTCTTCCATTTTTACGACAACATCCCCTCCCCATTGTTGTTCACTATTCCATCACCATTCTTCCTCATACTTGAAGGCTTTTGAAAGGTAAACGTATTTTTGAGTTGTCCTCAACATTCTCTTCCTCTCCATGTCTTTAGTTTTCATTAAAACTCATAGTTTTGCATTTTGAAGTTTTGAGGTTTTAGATTAAAAATGTTATCTTTGTTTGCTTTTAGTCAAGTTTTTGATTTGTTGATGTTAGATAAGTTGTTTTCCATCTAAAAGGTCCAACATACTTAATTTTTACAAGGTTTTATGATGATTCACGAATTTGGGTTTTGTTGGGGGTTTTGGAAGGGTTTAAGGTTGGTTTTGGGGCTGTTTTGGGTGAGAACTTGTTGACTGATGGTTGTACAATGTTTAGGGGTTGTGTTGGATGTGTTTGATGACCATTTGGATGGAGGAAATAGGAAATTTCAGTGGGTTAATGTGGATGCTCGGAAATCAATGTTTTGGGGGTGTTCTTGGCTAGTTTATTTGCTTGAATGGTAATCCAGGTTTGTTCTAGTGTTTGATGTTGTTTGTGGTTACTTTTTTTGTGTTTGAATGACTAGAACCAAGGCATTGTGTTAGAGAATCATCGGGAACCAATCTGGGAAGTTCGAACGTTTGATTTGGCTTTGGTTGGTTGATCGGCTAGAGTTGTTGAGCTTGGAATAGTCGGTGAGTGGTTAATGATTTCAACTTGGTTTAAATGGTTTCTAAACATTTTGGTTCAAGCATGTGAACCTAAGTTGGGCTTGGTAAACCCACCTAAAGTTGGGATTAGAGTGGTAGCCTAATCTCAAGCTTAGTTTAGGAGACCTTTGGTTGAACTTCTAAATGCTTTGTTATGCCTCTTGATTCATATTAATTGTATTTAATGTTGTTATGTATATTGTGATATACATGTGTGTTGAGGCATGATGTGTGATGCATTGTGATATGCATGTGGTTGTGGAATGTGGTTTGTGCATGATGGTAAATCATGGTGAGTATGTGCTAAGCACGGAAATTGGTAAGAAAGTTGTGAGGTTGATTAATGAAATGTGTTAGTATTGAGACTAGTATGCTTGGGTACAATGATCGATCATTAGGATGTTTAGTGTGCACACGAGAGTCGAAATGCGCGCGTGGTCTTGGTGATGGTAGTCATCAAGATAGAGTACGGGTACGCCCGAAAATATTCTTTTATATGTTAGTCGGTGATGAGTGAAATCCCCTCCGCGTGTAACGGTGATGAGTGTAATCCCACCGTAAGGTAATGGTTGTGTTGTTGGATGTGAGATCCAACGGTTATCCGCGTATTCGGGTCATAGCTAGGTGCCAATACAGATTGTGGAATGTGTGCCAATACGTTTGATATATGTGTTTTCTTATGGATGTGTTTATGGACTTGTTGAGCATGGCATGATAATGGTATTATGTTCATGCATCATATATATTTTGCCTCTTGTGGTTTCGAAGGTAAGAAATCATGCATTCTTCCTTGGTTGTGTTGTTCGTGCTTGGACCCTGCATTGTCGAGGTTTGTTTTATGAGCTTACCCTCACTAAGCTTTATGCTTACGCTCTCTTTTGTTCGACAATGCAGATCCTTAGTTCGTGAGTTGCTTGTGCAAGGAGAGGGCCTCCAAGTGTACTAGTTGAGCTTTTGATATCATCAAGTATGAATTTCTAAGTTATGGATGTAATAGACAAGCAATGGGATTTGAGCATTTGATTTATGTTGTTGTTATGTGTTAGGAGCATGTTTAGACTCCTATGTTTTGTGGATGTTTTGTTTAAGGCTTGCTTATGCCTAGTATGTTGGTCGTGTGCCCTTTCATGAATGCTCTTATGTATGTTCTTGTCTAAAGCTTGAAACCTTAAAATGCAATATATGTCTTCTTTTGGTGAATGCTTGACCTTTATGAATGTATGCCCTTATCATGTATCTTTGTGTGTTCAAGCATGTTTGTAATAGGGTGTATGCCTCTAGAGTTGTGTTTTCATGTCGTGTTTTGCTTCGTTAAGTCGTTGGGGGCGTTTGGGATCGTTTAGAGATGATTAAAGCTGGTTTTGGAAACTCACAGACTGCAGGTGTTTCGGAATGGTTCTGACTGTTTCGGAACGGGTGTGGTTCCAGGGACACCCGTATCGGAACGCGTTCCAGTACGGTTTGGCTACTGTGAGCCCCTGTTCCGATACGAGTCTCGAAACATTCTTGCTACTGTGAGAGCCTGTTCCGGAACGTGTTTCGGAACGTCTAGCCAAAATGGACCCCTGTTCCGAAACGAAGTGGATGCGTTTCGATACGGGTGTTTGGCTTTTTGAACTGGAGCCCGTGTTTTGAAACGGGCAAAACCTGTTTCGAAACACAGGCCTGGAAATGGGCTTTTGACATCTCTAAAGGGTCTCAAGGGTTGGGCTTAGGCCATGTTTGCTGTTAGGCTTCTTGTGAGTCTTGTTTTCCGCTGTCGCTTCACAAATAGGTTAATTTAATCCATCTAGACAAGATAATAAATGAAAAAGTTTTCTCGGATTGTTAACTGAAGTGGAGCCTTAACAGGTTTCGCCTCGGTTATCCCTGTGTGACCCGCTCGGACCGGTCAGCCGCCCGGACCGGGACGAGGGGGTTACAACTAGAATAAACATTGTGGACCCCATACTCCAACAAATTAAGTGAGGTCAAATATAATATTTCTTATGAAAAAATCTATATTACCTCCTTGAAAACCTCGTACCCCAACAAATCAAGTGTGATCAATTGCACCCCCAATATATATGCTGCATCCGCCTATGGTAACGACACCATTTGAAACCGCGATACCCGCAACTGTTATGTCCACAACAGCGCATGTTATTAAGAGATTTTACAACCGCGACACTTGCAGTGATCGAAATAGTATCTATAATGTCTGCAACCACAATAAAATCTAACATAACTGTAAATACGACCGCAACCGCAATTTAAATTTAAAATTTGGGGCCTATATTTTATATTCACCCAGTAACGGCCCTGTGGAGCACCACCTTCTTGGCGACACCTCACTCAGCACTAGCCACAATCGGTGTATTTTTCTTTCTTACAGAACCACCCCACTTTTCTGATGTCGTGACTCTCTATGACAAGCACAGTTTCCCTGGAGAGTGGAGAGGAATTATTCATCTTAGATGAATATCTTTTCGTGGCAGTCCAGTCTTACTACCAACATTCGCAGCCTGCTTAGTTATATTCTTAGCTAACACATGAGGGTCCTTCCCCATCACCCCAACAACACGATGTTGACCGGAACCACATTCCTTTTGTCTCTGCAGTCTGCACGCAACACGCCAAACCGGCCAGCAGTTACTTCTCGCCCAGAGTTTAAACTACGTTCTCCTTCCTCGGTGTAGTCACATGCACAATGAACTATGGATTTGATAAATATTTATGACTCGCGATGAAGCATTCGAATTTAGAACGAAAAATTCCACTTGACAATGAACTATCAATTTGAACTATAATTTGGGCTGGCTTGTCTTGATAAATCAATATATATAGAACAATGTTGGAAAATTATATGAAGAGAGTTTAAGAAACTTTTATCGTAAAAAAATTAGTCATAAGGTCAAAAATACTTATAACATTTAATTTGGCTTCTGTTTTTTTTTTTTATAAATATTTTAACCCTTAAAATTTTATTTTAAGTTAAAATAACTTATTTGTGGATAAAAATAGTTAGTTAATTAACGATAAACAACTTGAAATAATTTGACAAAATAATACATCAACATAAAAAATAATTTTATAAAATTATTTGTCGACTGATGTGTTCTTTTATCAACTCAGCACCTTTATCTCTATGACACTGCACTATCATGTACATTTGTCACGCCATTTCAAATCATTTACGTAATTAACTAACAATTTTCATTAATAATTGGATGTTGAGTTTATTTTTAACATATGAACTTTCAAATTTATACAAGAGAAACATTAGGCACACAAAATAATAACAGAATAAACGTTGAGCACTTTCAAGTCTTTTCTAAATTTGAGTTACCCAAGTTGAATTATTTGAGTTCACTTGAATGAGTCGATTTTCAAGTTTTAGTTGTCAACCCCGAAAAACCAAATTTCATTATTTCACAATTTAATCCATGCTTTCTTTATTTCTACAATTTCTCTTTCATTTTATGTTCATTTTGACCAAATATGAACTCCATGCTCCTATGTCACCTTAGAATACGTATGCAACTTCAGTGTCTCTACATGTCGTTTAAATTTAGAAAAATGAACTTAAAACGAATGAAGAATTGAAGAAATGAGTAAAACATACAAAATTAAAGGACTAAACTACATAAAGAGGAAATTTGTTTTCAAAAATATGAAATGGAGCTAAATAGTCATTCAACATTGGTTTAGGAGCATGTAGTTTAAATTTGGTCAAAAATAGATTTAAAATGAAGGAATTGAAGAAAAAAATCATGGCCTAAATCACAAAACAATACAATTCGATTTTTCGAGCTGACAAAATTGAACTCGACTCAAACTCGAAATTCACACAAGTTATTCAAGTTTACTCGAATAACCCAAATAACTCGACTAAAAAATCAATTTTTTCGAGTCAAGTTTTGCTTACCGAATCAATGTCTACATAACCATAAAACCACAAATTAAGGATATTGGCACAATTCTTGATATATGGCCTTTGTAAAGAAAACAAGGTTTAACAACACAAGCTCGTGGCACTGAGTAGTTACATCAATGTCTACACAATAATAAAACCAATTTCTGCATTCAAAGTTCAGACCAAACATACAATCCAAGCCTATTTGTAAGGAAAGGAAATTCCATTCAAACAAGTGTGCAGAGCACAACGAAATCATGAGAGGCAATCAATTAAAACTCACTTCTTCTCGGTGTTATTCTCAAGCTCCCTTCTCAGTTGCAGTGAGAAGTCATCAGTGACATCATCGTCATCCCAATCATCTTCCCACTGCTGCATCACTTCCTTTCCTTCTTCCTCGTTGTCCCACTCTGCGAAGAAAACAAAAATGTTCAGATTTCAAATTTGTATTCTTGGATAATCAAAACACGGATTCATCAGCAAACAATGGCAAGAGGCAAGATTTAATCATCCAAATACCATTATCCAAATGAAATAAGTGGCGATTCGAAGAAGAAGATGACCCATCTCAAAATAACGGAGAGTAATAACAGAATAGAAAGCATCATGTCCCCTGAACTCTAGGGTGGGCAAAGTATACTACGTAACTAAAATATGAGCATAAATTACCACTTAGAAGCACACAGCATTGAAACCAACATCATACAACAATGTAACCAGTGGCATATAGAACATAACACCAAGTCGCCAATAGTGGTTTGCTTGCATCAGACTGTGTGTTTCGGAACACTATAGATTGTTTGTGATCTGGTACCAGAACAAACTCTAGAAATCAGTAAAATTCTCAGTCTCCTATGTAATTAGAGACAAAGCCATACTTCTCTATCATTAGAAAAATTTGAAGTCACATTTCTGTAAGGATAATATGGCTATAAGGTGACATCTCAAATCTTGTGAATTGCAAAGACTGCCATAGTCAAATAGATGACAATCGAGCAGTTCAGCTTGGAGCTCCTCGCTAAGAGAATTATTAGTCTAAAATGTGGTAACACTCAAAGACAAGCTTTTACTCCAACAAAAGTTGACACCAGTATAATTCATCCATTATATACAAGAGAAAGTGAACAACTTGTGGACTGCAAAGAGTGATGAATCAAGAATCAATTTACTTTGCATAGGTTTTCAACAAGATTTCAAACCAGATCTTGCATAATACGGTTATCCGAGTAAAAAGTTTAGAGTTTAACTGCATAAACAAGCACTACTTTTATCAGTCAATATTAGCCCCAGCAGATTTTTCCTAATCTATTTCTCAGTTTAAGCTAGAGATGGAAATTAGAAAGATTCTTGGGATTCTTACTGGCAGACTAATTTCCCTCACTCCAAAGCATCTCGGTTGAGACTCTTATTCCGCAATGCGTTTTTTTTATCCTCTTAATAGAGCAAAGAGAGAAGCTATAAGGCGATCTTTTAGTTTAACGAAAAGAACCGTTCGTCATAAGTTCATAGAATTCGACTTTAACAACTATGGGGAAAAACGAAAGAATCAAGCTAATCGACAACGTTTTTTTTCTTTTCATAATTACTTGACATAGACCTAAAAGTAGATAAAAAAGGGGAAAATACCTTCATTGATTTCAAATTCTTCAAACTCATCGTCATCTTCGAACAAATCCAGCTTTACTTCTTCCGTCGTCGATTTTGGTTGTTCAGTTGCCATTTTCTTAGCTGAAACTAGGAAAAAGAAAAATAGTAACAAACCCTAATTTCAAAGAAATAACGAAGATGAAGAAGTGTGAGCTAAATTCAAGGACGTCAAATATTTGTAGGGAGTTATAGGGACCTTTAAATACAAGTTAAAAAATGGCAGACTTGTTTATCGAGTAAAAAACGTACACAAATTGTTATATGAAACCGTACACAAATTGGTACAATTTTGTAATAGAAGAATGTATATACATTTTTATTACAAGGGTAAATTATACCATTGACCATCATGTTTTAGTTAATGTATTAAAATGACCACCTTAAAATAAATTAATTAGGTGGTTACACGTCTATTTATAGGAGAAAAATAAATTCAACCACACATGCTATCCAAGGGAATCAAACCTAGGCAATCTAAGTGCAAAAGCAATGGCTTAGCCACTGCACTAAGCACAATTTTGTGCTTTAAAACACCAAAGTCAATATATATCTCTTATTGGTTTCTACATTTATAAGCTAAAAAGCTCAAGCTCTAAACACTAATTTCACATATATAACCCTAAACTTTAAACCCTAAATGTTTCAAATTAATTTTACACTAAGCTAAAAAGCTAAAAATCTCCATGTGTATATATTGGTTTTGCAAGATAATAAAGTGGCAGATACTTACCATAGCACTTCTATTAGATGTCAAAGTTACTAATATTGCTGTAATCTTTTCAATAGCCTGCTTTTCCTCCCTAGCAGCTTCTTCCTGTTTCACAGCATTTCAATTTCATTATTAGCCTTTATTTTTTTCTTCCATATCAATAATGCATGTAGAATACCAACTTGCCTTGAATCTGTTTTCGAAATTTGTTATTTGCTGAGATTTCTTGGTTTCCATTTCCTCAAGGGTTGTCATGAATTTGGAAGCTTGATTATTGATTTCAGTGAGAAAATGAAATGTTGCCTTGGATATTTCATGTGCTGAAATCAAGTTGCGGTGCAATCCCTGTCATTATCCCACAAATATGAGAAAAACTTACCCAAGAGAGTGATAGTGTGAATGAAATTGGAAAATAACAAATATGCCCACCTCTTCTTGTTGTCGAACAGAGGAAAGCAATAACTCTTTTTGTTCATTAAGAGAATTCTGGAGATCCTCAATAACCTCCTTGGCTTCCATCACCGCAGTGACAAGGAACTTTAAAAGTAATTAACACACCAGAATCACATGATTTTTATACGAAACTTGAAAAGTAGTGTTCCTGGATAGCATACCTTCTCAATGGCTTCTATTTGAGATGAAAATGAAAAATTCATTTCCTCCATGTCAGAGGAAGCTTTCCTATGGATTTTGTTGGCAAGTTCCTTCATTCTTGCAACTCTTAATGCATATGTCTCGGTCGTACTCTGAACCTTAGATTCCAAGGCTTTGGTTGCCTACCAATATTTCATAAATCATGTATAAGAAGTAATGTAGCCACATGCAATAGAGTAAGACAAAGCAAAATTTTTCCAATCTTACATCACATTTAATGGCAAGAAATGAACGAGCATGCTCTTCCATGCATCTCAGTTGTTGATGCTGCAGAGAAACGGAGCCCAGGATGGTCTTATGCAAATCTTGCAGATGCTGATTGAGCTGAGAACCAAACGTTAAAACAATACTTCGATTTTTAGCTTGCAATTAATTTGAAAGATTTAGGGTTTAAGGTTTAGGGTTATATATGTGAAATTAGTGTTTAGGGTTTGAGCTCTTTAGCTTATAAATGTAGAAACCAATAAGAGATATATATTGAATTTGGTGTTTTAAAGCACAAAATTGTGCTTGGTGCAGCTTTACACCTAGATTGCCCAAGTTTGATTCCCTTGAATAACATGTATAGTTGAATTTATTTTTCTCCTCTAAATAGGTGGTGACACGTGTCACCACCTAATTAATTTATTTTATTAGTTTAAAATTAGGACTAAATTGAAAAAATGTGTAAATAGTAAAGACCAAATGTGTAATTATACCTTTAATTTTTTAACTGCCACGTCACCTTCCGTTAGCCCATTAACGGCTGGTGGTCACATTGATCCAATTTCAATAGTTTGGGTGGTCAATTGAGTCGATTTTGTTAAGGTGGTCATTTTAATACATTAACCAAAGTATGTGTAATTATGTCTTCTTTGGCAGGCATATAACCATAAAGTTGGCGCTCTCTGCCTGGACCATACAAGAAGCATTGACAATGTTCCCAAGCATTTCTATTGAAACCTTGGGCAGCAAACTGGTTATGCAGACGCTGAGCATCGATATAACCTGTTTCCGTGCTCTCAAAAATTAGAAGGCTCACTCCACGATGGCCTTGAGTACCGTAAGAGTGGCGAGCTCTAAGAATAATATGGTAGGAACTGAAATAGGCACGAAGCTCTTAGTTTCCCATACCAATCCACTAAAGCAGAAAATGCAAGACATTAGAAGTTAAGCAGTTGTAATATTCATGAAAACATAATTAAAATTTGTTATATAACTACCTTCTCATTTGCATCATCTTGATGCAGCCTTGTGTTCATTATCATCACCATGGGTGGCCAGAGTATTTGGTGATCATCATCCTCGTCGTTTGCAGGCAGGGGGCAGATAGTATTAGCATCATTCGGATCATCTCTCAAACCACTCCATTGGCAATAAGCTTGACCATGAGGAATAGCCGAAGTACCCCTTCTACGCAATTCCTCATCCAATAGCTCAGCAAGTTGGCGATGGAGTTTGAGCTTTGGTCCGCCTTTGGTTTTGGCATGTGTCAGTAGGGACTGAATGCCATTAAACCTGTGAGAGGCACCAAGACCTCATTGACATGCTGGACAAAGCCATATACTAGAAGGGTCATTGATTGTGTTCATTGTATCGATGGTCTCGAAAAACTTCTTGAACCATCTGCTTCTTTTGAGTGTGTCATGGCTTTGTTCATCCTCCTCGTCAGAATCGAAATAGACATCATCCTCGCTGTTTGAGTCTGATTCAAATTCAAGTTTCCTCTTTGCGAATTGGTGAGGATTGTGACTCGAAGATCTGCTTGAACTCATTTTATCTGAATGAATTGAAAAGGATTTGGTGAAGAACTGAATTTAGAGCGAAGGGTTGAGTTGAGTAGAATGAGTAGAAGATGTTGTAAAGAGTAAAGAGAAGAGTTGTTAATATATAGGGAAATTCAGTTGGGAGGGAAAGTGAAAAGTTTATGGAGGGAAACTGAGAGAGAAGGAAGGCACAATGTCTGTCTGTTCATTGAACCGGGTACATGAACATGAACCCCTTCATGTGATTCTAATGAAAAGACAGGAAACTGAAAAGGTTGATTCATTCTGGTTGGTATTGAAACCAGCTGTATACACGATGAAGATGAAACGGTTCATGTGATTGTAGTGAAAAGACAAGAAACTGAAAAGGTGCTATCGTTCTGGGGGGTATCGAAACCAGCTTTATACATGATGAACATGAAACGGTTAATATGATTACAGTGAAAAAACACAACACTGAAAATGCATATTTCTTTTACTGGGATCGAAACCATTTTAAGGGGTTTCGGAACTATATACACTTAGTAGTAGCATAATGTACACAAATTGGTACAAGTTTGCAAGAGAAAATGGTATATACATTACTTTATTACACAGTTTCACGAAGGTTCAAGTTGGGTCATTTACTTGTAAGGAAATGTGTACATACAGAAATTGTTAACCAAAAGCATACTTTCGTACATGATTTAGAAGGGGGCATCGAAACCACCTATATCGGTTTCGGTCCTATTAGTTCCAGTAGAGAGCATTGAACCTAGCTCTATGGGGTTCTGGTGCCAGTTTGAACTGCAGAAAAAGTTTCTACCTTTTTGGTACAAGTTTTATAAGGTTTTGCGTATAGACCTAAATTATTAGCAACTGTACACACATTTTGTATCAGAGGCATCGAACCCTCCTGTATATGGTTTCGGTGTCGGTTCATTATTACTAAAAAAGTTTTTACCATTTGTATTACACGTAGTTCAGCAAGGTTGAAAATGGCTCATGTACTTGTAAGGAAGTGTGTAGATACACAAATTCATACCAAAAAGTTTACTTTGCTCCAAGTTGTATAAGGATTTGTGTATATACATAAAATAGTAGAAAATGTACACGTATTGGTACAAATTTCACCAAGGTTCAATATCGCGCATGTAACTGTAAGGATACGTGTACATACACAATTCATCGTGTGAGAGAAAGTGAGAGGGAGGATAGGCTCCAATGTCTGATCATTGAACCAGGTACATGAACATGAACCCCTTCATGTGATTCTAGTGAAAAGACAGGAACTGAAAAGGCTGACTCATTCTGGGGGGTATCGAAACCAGCTTTATGCTTGGTGAACAGGAAACGGTTCATGTGATTACAGTGAAAATACACAACACTAAAAAGGTAGATTTCTTTTATAGGGATCGAAACCATCTTAAGGGGTTTCGGTACTTTAAACACTTAGTAGTAGCAAATGTACAGAAATGGGGACATCGAGAAAAATGATGTGTGGACATACACAATTTCATACGAAAAAGAATACTTTTGTACTTGTTGTGTAGGGGGCATCGAACCCACGCCTATGGGGTTTCAGTGCTATCTTTTTTTAATAGGGGCATCGAACCCACACCTATGGGGTTTCGGTGCGGGTGTGACATGCAGAAAAAGTTTATACCTTTTGTACGAGAAAAATGATATGTGGACATACACAATTTCATACAAAAAACATACTTTTGTACTTGTTGTATAAGGGGCATCGAAACGACAAATATCGAGTTTCGGTGCTGGTTTGCCAGAATTGTCAAAAACATTATCCTTTTCGGGGCATCGAAACCTTCTTTGGTCGGTTTCGGAACTGGCTTCTGAGAATGACCCCAAATTTTAAGTCCTTTAGGTGGCATCGAAACAACCTATATTAGGGTTTCGGTGCTTGTTTACTAGGGATTGTTTACTTTTGTTAGGGTTCAAGCGAATAGTGTAGCGAATTTAAGGGTTTTTATACTTTTTGGAAAAGTGTGATGTTTGTGTAGAAAACTGTAAATTGATCATATAATAAGGACAAAATTTTTACTATCAGATTTGTACATATTTAACATTGTATGTTGTATTTACACAATTACAAAAGACGAACAAACATATAATACAAATGAGATTATCAGAGAACAATATGTTAATTCAATTGACGAACTCTTTGAGCTGCAGTTAATCCAAAAATGGATGATGCTTCACATAGTCTTGTACATTGTCTGCTGCGGCCAAGTTTTGTAAATATACCTGAATGGAACCACCTATTTCTATGATCAAGTGCAAGTACAGAAAATACATAATTAGGTTTCAGTTGAAGAAATTGCTTCATCTTTATAATGAATATGTTTGATTTCGCAAGTTTTACCTAATGCGTTATCAGTTGTCTCATCTTCTACCTTGTAGGATTTAGGACATATGTAGGTGTTCTCCAGAAACATGGACATAATCGAAAACATAATTAGTTTCTACAGATTCATTGATTATATTGCTGAAAGTAAGATCAAAATAGGTTGCAAGGCAAAGGTTATTATCAAGTGCAGAGAAGAATCAAGGTGGGAGATGTCAATATGTCATAGTGAACATAATCACCCGTTGTGCCCACCTATAATGCAATCGTATCTTCGGTCAAGTAGAGAATTTACTAAGGATGATGTGCTTGAGGCACGGGCTTTGAAAAGTCTTGGCCTTAGAACGTCAGAAGTAATAAATTATTTCACGCAATAGTCGGGTGGTTTCCACAATGTTGGTTTCATTCGGAAAGACTTGTACAACTCCATTCAAAAAGCGACGGCGGATGAATATCGTGATGGTGATGTCAATATTCTTCTTGTTTACTTTGACTTCAAGAAAGATCAAGATACAAGATTGTACATGCAGTTCAACACTGGCCAATCAGGGGGATTGCATAATATATTTTGGTCCGATTTGACATCCAAGTCCGACTACGTATGCTTCGGTGATGTCATTGCATTTGACACAACGTACAAGGGTAACATGTATGGCCGGCCTATAATGCCTATTGTTGGTGTTAATCACCACCATCAAACCATTGTCTTCGGTGTGGCAATTTTAGCTGACGAGACTGCAGACACATTTGAGTGGGTTCTTAGGGAGTTTTTGCAGGCAATGTCTAACAAAGCTCATGTGTCAGTCGTCACGGATGGTGATAGGGCCATGCATAGGGCTATCAAGACAGTGTTCCCATGTGCACAACATCGAATATGTTCGTGGCATCTTTCTCGAAATGCCCAGGAAAACGTAGGTGATCCCAAATTTACATATGCCTTTACACGGTACATGTCCTCTTGGTGGACAATTGAGGAATTCGATCGCGAGTGGAGATCAGTTATGAAACATTTTAACGTGGAGCAGCATCCGTGGGTTGTGGAGAAGGATCACACGGTGGTATGTGGGCACAAGCATATCTTACAGGACATTTCTTCGCCAATGTTCGCTCCACAAAACGCTACGAATCTATGAATTCCGCCCTCAACATTATCCTCAAACATAAGAAGACATATCTAGAAGTTGTCCGTGCCATTGACAATGGTATAAATGAGATGCGCATAACGGAGTTGAACCAAGAATACAAAAATTCTTCCTCGCAGCCTTTCCCAATGACCAAATTGCATGACCTTGAAGGGAGTGCAACTGACATCTTCACCCGGGCATCCTTTGTAATTGTTCAGGAGGAACTGAAATATTAGACATTGTATCGTGCTTTACATCCGACTTTTGAGATTGAAAGCGCGCGAACGTATCGTTTGACACAGTATAAAGATCCAGAAAAAATGTATAAGGTTGTGCTTGATGTCACAACAAATAATATTACATGCACTTATCGGAAATTTGAGATGGTCGGACTTCCATGTCGCCATCAACTGCACGTTCTTAAGTTTGAAGACTTCTCTGAGCTCCCTAATTGTTTAATACTACCGCGCTGGACAAAAAATGCTAAGCTCTCTGCTCCATCTTATCTTCACAGCGACGTGCCTCCCGAATTAAAACAAATGTCTCGATTTGCTTCGCTACGCTCACTTTCATCGAGGTTGTGCTACCTTGCGTCTCAAACAGACGAAAGTTTCAAAAGCACAAAAGACGAGTTACTCTGACTAACTACTGAATTTGAGCAGTCCATAACCTTGAATGAGTCCTCATCACATAGGGTAAGCCAACACAGCGTTCGAGACCCGCAAAAGAAGGAAGCAAAATGGAAGCAAAAAATAAAACCTAATGCGTCCACAAAACGGAGGAATCAATGTTCATTCTGCAAAATAGAGGGACACAATAAGAACACATGCCCGAGACTGAAGCTGCAACTTCCAACGGGTACTGCAGGGACAAGTTCAACGTTCTTCAACGAAGATGAAGACTTTCCTCCTAACCTAGGCATGTCCCAACCTTATGCAACTGTGAGCCATTTCTACTTACGTATGTTGTATGGCAATACATAGAAAGTTAACACGGGTTTGCTATTGACTTCCACGTAGGTCGGCGCATATTGTTGGAATAACGAGTAGAATCCATGTTGATAACATATCTCCGACCACGACATCAAAGGTATTAATCAAGATTCCATCAAGTTCATTGACTTTTCGTTTATACTTTACCTACAAATTCATCGGGTTTCCAAATGACAATTTATTATTTACTGTTATGCAGATTCCAAACGTGTACACAGTAGATCCTCTTCAGACATACAAATTCACTTATATATGCTTCAAATAACTGTAAGTACAGCCAAACAATTATCTCACTCCAATATGCTTCAAATACATGTACATACAACCAAATATATCCTCTGCAGACATACGGAATCATGTGCATATGCTAATTTTATCCACTGAAATATATCATATAATGCAAAATTTCTGTACAATCGTTCAAACAATATTGCCCCAAAATTGCATAATATACATTCAAAATGTTTTTAGTTTACTCTTACATAACCTATTTATGCTTGCACCACATTTCTACTACACATACTTCTGTACATATATATACAAACATGGTTACGGCCCATAAAAAAGTGGGTTCCTTTACATAATGCCACAAACAAAGTGTCAAACATCCATTGCCATCCACTCACCTGTGCCTCCCCTGACATGTTCTTCACCAAACAAGATTGCATTAGATTACAATAATCAACAACACGTCCTAATGCATTCAATTACATAATAAACAATGCATAGCTTCCTAAACCCTTACCATTATGGACGCTGAAAGGTGCCATGTTTTGGAACCTTTTGTTCATTTGCCTGGAAGTTAACCCTTTGACCTACAGCAACATTGATAGACCTCTGCAAACGATTCTTATCATGACTGATAAGATCATACAAAAGAAATATCCGATCCCATTTTCCAACGGTCTAGTAAGACAAGTATAAACAAATTAAGCATTTATTAAAGACCATTTTTCAGTATAGATGACCAAAGTAAGCAAAGTATAATGAAGATTATATGAACTTACCACTACCCCTATAGGCTTATCATTCCAAAGCTGCATCCATTTGATGCAAAACATACCACAATCATCTCTGTTTGAATACAAATCCAAGTTAACATAATACCACGAGTAACCATTTCAAAATTTGTTAAACAAAAATAACACAAAGTACTGCAATATAACAATTCTGTACCCATTATCCTGATGTTTGACTTTTTCCACCATCACGCGCAGATTGCTCAACGGCCTTGATGGTGAGCCAAACACTTGGACAAACTTCTTATCTTTTAAACATTCTTTTAGACTATTTGTCTACATGCACAAACATTTTTATGTTTTTACATACTATGTCACATCTTAAACAATGAAAGAATAAAAGTTTGTAGTTCTCGCTTATTACCAGGTTGTCGGCCATAGACACTCTTGCAGCATTGGATCGGGTCGTCGGCAAGCTTTCGAGTAGCTTCACTTCACCAGCATCAAGATCGACGACACACATAAACCAATGAGTCTTGTTGTCATTCACGGGGATAAAGAGCTGAAACAAGCAACGATTTCCATTGTAATATACATATGACATGAAAGTGCATGGGATGTTTAATATATTAATGCTTCTTCGTACCACATTACAATCCGTCAACCAGCCATACGAATTGAAAATCTGACGCCAATAATCAGCCATCGTACCGTCATTAACCCTTTTCCAGAATCTGAGACTACAATACATCATTTATTATTAACCATATATCCTTACAAAACCACATTCATTTGTTCATAATAGACACAAGATTCTTTAATATTAAACTTACACTCAATGTACACCGGATGTACCCTCTCCTTCTTTTAGATTACTTCATTTTATCTTCATCACAAATTGTAAAACCAACGACATCTAAAACCTAAACCACAAACAAAACACATAGCAACTAACATACTAAATTTCTTCAAATATGCTACAAAATGCTTAAAAATAATAGTCAAACTTACTAACCATTGAACCGACCCAACTTCTTGGTCGTATCTTATCTGCATCGCTTACAGACAAATATGAGTGGCCAAAATCTACAATGACTTCACTGCACCCATACAAAAAACTTACAACTTATATTGAACAAAACAACATCATTGTAGCATACTTTAGATTAAGATTTGCTTACCTTTCACGCAATGGCGTATTCCATATATAGTCGCAAGTGTTTTTCGTTGACACGTCTATTTCATTCGGTACTTGCACGTACGTCAGTATCTGCAATGCTTACACATTTGTTGTTCAATACTTAATAACACAAATAAGTACTGCACGTTCAACGAATTAAATTTTATTAGAAAACCTCAGTAATTATTGAACCCTTACAATTAGTTTGAATAACATACGAATTTCACCCATTATGCATAATCAAACACATAATATTATGTTCTAAACAAATCCTACTTAAACCAAACATTGTCCACATCAAACTTCCTTCAATGGCTGACTTTATTCATGTTCCGACTTCTGATTCCTACTCTTATTCCTTTGCCACTAACCTTTGCAGTAGCTACTGCTCTTGTCTTGCCCTACAAGTTAACACAAACAATATCAACAACAATAATCTCATACCTTAACTTGATGAAACATTGATCAAAATAACTTATAATTATACCTTTTTCTTTGTTTTCGGGACAACAACGGATTCTTCATTCAACCACTCGACATCGTCGTCCATCATTGGGTCCTCGTCAATATCAAGTCCTTGGTTCGAATCAGACTCTCTGACTTCCCCTTTGTCAACCACTTCTTCTTCTTCTTGAACAGCAACAACAAGTTCTCCATCAGATTTTTTCAACGACTTCTGCAATTCTATCATGTTGGCATTTAAATTCTTGCATTCATCCTTCAATTCCCTTATACTCTCTTCGAATTTTTTTCCTTCTCCACACGGGCTTGCAGACTATCTTTTATTCCACCCAACTCTAACAGTACAGTCTGCAGCATCTCCATAACCACATCATTTCTTCCATTGTTTCGATCCCCTTCTTCCCCTTCCATATTCTCATCAACATACCCAAGTACCTGCAAACATCATCAGTAAATCATTTCATATAACCACAACATCCTATATAATACCAAATCGTTTAACCCGCTTACCTTGGGTTTTTTTGGATACCTTTCTTCCTTGAGGCTGTTTACAATCTTTCTTACTTCCTTCTAGTTGCCCCAAGCATGTATGCGACCACGACCATCAGCGGCAACAACTCTTCTGCTCACGACTCCACTAAAAAAATCAAATAAACTCACCTGCATTTATTATTAATCAAAACATTATAATAAAACTCAATAAACTCAAGCACATGAAACAATTACTACATTCGAACAAAACATACTTTTAAACATATATTACCTCTAATACCGCTATGCATCCGGTCATGTATGCCAACCCACCACGAACTTTCCACTTCTGTACTCCATCAAGTAACCTCTCATATGCATATTTGCACCAATTGAGATTTCCCTTCAACCCCTCTAGGCACAACAACCGCAACTGTTCCGAGGAATGCATCAAGTTCGCATTTGGACTTATAAAAACACCAACAATGAAAAGAAGAACACAAGCTCTCAACTCGTCTCCCTAAAAAGCACCGCTAAGTATCTCCTCCTCAAGTTCCTTCACTGTGGTAGCCCTCCTTATTTTGTACTTCGATTCCATTTCTTTTGCATTAACATTTCTCGTTCCAATATCAACATCGACTTCTTCATTCCTCAAACCCAAAACAGCCTCCACATCTTCCACCAACACTAGAATTTGATGTTCATCAAATTCCATCATCGAGCTCTGGATATCAAAATTCTCTACTAAAGTGCGACATAGGTCGCGATGAATTGCTCTCGGTTTCATTTCCATTAACGGACCAAACCCTAACTCATGAACAATACCCTCAATATTCAACTTCCTCATCTCTTCAAACACATCTGACAGCTTAATGAGGCTACATCTTGAAGATATCTCCTACAACATTTCATACAAACAATAATTACTTGACTGTTACACGAATGTACATTATGTTAGGACATTTTCAACTCTTTCTCCATAAATAATTTCAAAAATTCAGTTACCTTTTTGTCTTTTTCAAAAACTACAATTTTCTTCACATTGGAGGCTTTCCATTCAGCCAGAGCCTGCTTCTGCTCCTCGAACATATTTACATAAGGCTCCTTGTCATCTTGACTCATCTGCTTCCACCTCAAACCCAATGTTTTTCTTTCCTACATCACTCTCACAATTAGTCCAATACAAATATCATGTACACTTAACAAATCATTACACAACACACTTACACTGTTGTTCATTTTCTTCTCCCCCTCCAAACGTTTACATTCTCTTTTACTGTAATTTTTTTTTATTATTAGCTTATGCAACTCATATTTAATAAATTTGACAATTCTATATACATTCAACTTCAACTTACTAGAAATGGAAATATGGTGTACAAATCTTAGGTGCCTTAGCCTCCCCTTTATCGGACTTCTTCTTATGCTCCATTGTCTGCAACGTGTACCTAAAATAATCAAAGATGGAACGTTGAAAGGCAAAATTGATGACATTTTTCCAAAATCTGAACTTCACGACTAGGATTTTGCATATGAATTCCAAGGATTTGTTCCATTTCACCTCTTTACATTGACATATCAAAGCTACATTTCAATTTTAGCAAAGTATAAATACTTGCCAACTACTTATAAGAATATGTCTAAAAACCTAAACTTTCCTGCAAATACTACCTATGGTTAAATTTTCCATTCAAATGTAATGATATTTGGAGGTTTCTGTTTCGTTCTCAAGTACGACAAATACTATCAACAAAGAAATATTGCTTTCAACCATGTGTAAAAAAAACTCATTTCCCAAAATTACATACTACTTCAAAGTGACCTATTTGATCTTAAGAAACAATCACATCCTTCCAACACATTCAATACTAGAGCTGTAAAGAATATGCAAACCATTTTTTTAACCAAAAACAAGAACCATCTCAGCCAACAATCATAACCATTACATGGATTTCAACTCAATCCTTCTTACAAATTCAATCTCCTCGACAATATTTCTTTCACATTTTCGTACCTTATCAACTACAATTAAAAAGAGGGAAAATTGAAGGAACTAGCACTAACTAACCTAAACATTCATTCTTCCAATCCAATCTACTCTACATTTCTAACATTTATCACTCCCAACTGAAACATCACTGAATTATTTAACCTTATTTCTTTTGTTATTCAAGAAGAAAGTCAACGAGTTATTCAAGCCTCTAAACTACTTAATAAAGGTGTTCAACACTTCTTTTAACTATTGTTATCTTTGTTCCTACTTTCTATTTCAATTTAATTGCTATTACTAGTTTATTGCAGCAGAACCCTAAACTGCCAATAACCCTAAACCCTAAAAATTTCTTCTTCCAATCCAATATCCCCTATAATATTCATTATAAAGTAAAAATAATTTTTTTTTGGAATAACATTCAAACGGCTTATACAAAAACCTTAATCATTTGCAATGTGGTTTCGCTCAAATAAAAAAAACGAAAATAAAGGAAGCAAGAAGCAAGAACTAACCTCCAAACCGTGCTCAAACTCAGTCTCCTCCACAAATTTCCTTCAGATTTTCTTCTTTGGTTGATGGAAATAATGCCTTCTTCCTCTTGGTTTCGATGCCCTAAGATTTTGTTTTCCTTTTCCCGCTCCTCTTGTTATGTCAAATTATACCATCATAAAAGGGTTACCGGTTCACCGGGTAACCATATATCCTTTTTTTGTTTTTTTTAATCCAACGACCACATTGAACCCGGCTTAACCCAATGGTCATTTTTTCTTGGTTTGTATTTAGTCGGCTTTTAAGCCGTTTATTTTTAGAAAAAGCCCAATATTTATAATTGGTCAAAATTTTATAAAAAAAGTTCTGTCTAATATATTTTTAAGGGTAAACTACATAATTGGTCACCAATGTTTTTAGGTTTATTGCATTTTGGCCACCAAATTTTTAGGAAACTTTTAAAACCTGCAATATGGTCATTGAACTTCTAATTCACTTTCATTATAGTCACTGTCGTCAACTGACATTAACAATGATGAGGTGGAACGTTGGTGTCATCTTCTCCAGAAAACCCTAAGTTTCTCAAACCCAATGACAATCTAAAAAAATAAAAATGTGGTCTAAAATAATTTTTTTCTTAAACGGGGATGCAAATTTCCAATGTTTACACTTTTATATACTATATTAATATTTTAATGAAAAATTAGCACTAGATTAGTTTTTCCCCAAAATAGGGTGCAATTGCTCCCCTCTAAACCTTTATGCATATCTCACAACTCAAATCATATACAACTATCGACCTTATATCGCATGCATTGTCACCGTCTGACGTTATTGTAGTCGTCGTCGTCACCAAATACAACACCCACCATACTCAAAAGTATCACCTCCCCAAATAGTTATGACATTTATCTCTATTAGCTTCCCTCAAATTTTCCCAAAGTACTCAACCAAACACTCGCCTAGGCTTTCTAAAAATAATTTCAAAGTACCCGATCAAACGCCATGTGTTACTCAGGGATACAATGCAATGCAATCCCTCAAATGGTTGTTAAAAATAAGGTAAATCTTGATTTGATTTTGTTTGAAATCATTGTTAAAAAGTTTAGTTGAAATAACATTTTAAAAGTTTCCCAAAGTATCTAACCTAAACTCCCATGAAATAATGATCAAGTTCTTGAGTATGATGTGTGTTGTGTTTTCATAACGTTGGACAGTAACAGTGCATGTGATAGGAGGTTGACGGTTGTTGGTCTGAGAAACTTAAGATTTTCTAGGGAAGAAGACGACTCTAACGTGCCTCATCATCATTTCTTAACATCAGTGACCGTAATGAAAGTGAATTAAAAGTTCAATAACATGTTGTAAGTTTTTAAAGTTTGGTGACCAAATGCAAACATTCTAAATATTTGATGACCATTTATAATTTACCCTTTTTAATTGTATTTTGTCCATAATTGTTATTTTTAAATGTTTGATAACCGATTATAATATTATAGGTTTTGAAAAAAAAAATTATCCGTCCTTTTTAGTCTTTTTTTACTCAATACTAAAAAAAATAAAATTTTAAACACTAACTCTAAATTTTAAATTCTAAATCTTAAACCATACACCTTAAAAGAAATATACCCTATTCTCTAAACTTTAAACTTTAGAACTAAGTCTTAACCTTAAACCCTAATCTCAAACCATAAACCTACATTTTAATGATGAGGCATAATAGGAGCACTGAAAATGGGCAAACAATTTATACTAGACAAAAATCCCCTAGTTTTTTGGTATTTTTGGTACCACTACAACGATAAAAAAATTAAATTTTAATCCTAACCTTACATTTAAATCACAAACCCTAAAAATACACACGACTACTAATTTCTTTAATCCTAAACTCAAAACTTAAATTTTTAGCGCAAAATATAGAAAAGAGCACCGAAAAAGTATGAATGATGTATATTTATTAATTATTATAATCTAGTATAATGTTATTATTAACCAACCCAAAATTAAATATTCTATGAATGCTTTCTTTGACGCTCTATCTATTGCCGTTGAAGTAAAAAGAAAAAAAGAATTTCGCTCCATACCTATGAAAATCCGCAGAACTTGCTACGCCCTCCGTACTTTTAAAATCTATAAAACCCAAAGTCTGGAAACATCTGCTTCTCTCTTTCGTTTCGTTCTCTGTTTTTCACCTTCCCATCTTCCATGTGAACCCAGGGGTTTGCATGGAAATCAACACCACCTTTCTCATAAGTAAAAAACATAAACACTCTTTTTTTTCTAGATTTCATACAACTTGTTATTGAATCAGATGTTTGAATGTTTCATCGAGTCACAATCAGATCATCGTCGTCGTTGTTGTTGATCTCATTTGTTATTTGTGGAAGATGAATAACGTTCTTCAACGCTATGCGTCCAAAAAGTTTGCAGACTTCCCTAAGACCTTTTATATCAGGCAAGAAACTCCGTGGTGGAACCAAATCCTTGATCCCGGGAGCCCTACTTTAACCAAATGGAACCACGTTATTCTTTTCACCTGCCTCATAGCCTTATTTTTAGACCCTCTCTATTTTTACCTTCCGGTCGTCGGCGGCCCCGGCTGCATGCAGATCGATCTCGGCCTAGGCATCTTTGTCACATTCGTCCGTACCGTGGCCGACTTGTTCTTTTTCATGCACATCGCCATCAAGTTCAGGACAGCTTTCGTGGCTCCCACTTCTCGGGTGTTCGGGAGGGGAGAGCTCGTAATGGATCGAAAAGCCATCGCCATTCGATACTTGAGGTCGAGTTTCATCATTGATCTTGCTGCTGCCCTCCCTCTCCCACAGGTAAACTCACTTCTATACTATGTTGTTCTGTTCTTGTTAGTCCTCTGGCTCATAATTATAATGCTTCTCAGATTGTCATCTGGTTCATAATTCCGGGGTCGAAAAGTGCAACGGCTGCTCATTCTAACCATACACTTTCTTTCATCGTTCTCCTTCAATACATTCCCCGATTCTCGATCATGTTTCCGATAAATCGACGGATCATTAAAAGTACTGGAGTTGTGGCCAAGTCTGCTTGGTCAGGGGCAGTATACAATCTTGTCCAGTATACACTAGCTAGCCATGTGAGCGCCACATCTCCCTTTCTCTTTTAAACCATCCCCATTAAGCCTTTTTGACCGCCATCGTGTCTGTACTAATTATGGCTTTAAACCGTCAGTGCAGATCTTAGGAGCTTCATGGTATGTGTTGTCGATTCAACGGCAGTACGATTGCTGGAGTATAGAATGTACGAAAGAGATGAATAACACACATTCGCCATCATGCAACCATTACTTCCTTGATTGTAGTACGCTCGCGAAGCCTGCACGGAAAGCTTGGCTCAAGCAAACCAATGTGGTCATCAACTGCGATGGTTTGAACGACGACAACAAAGAGTTCGAGTTCGGGATGTATTCCGATGCTTTTACGAACAATGTCGGATCATCAACTTTCAGGAACAAATTCTTTTATTGCCTTTGGTGGGGATTGAAAAGTTTATGGTAAATATCTAGTTCCAACATTAGTTTCATGGTTGGTGTTGGTTTCCAGAACATGAAACAATCATGTTTTGTATGCAGTTCATATGGACAGAGTATTGTGACAAGTACTCTTCCTTCAGAAACTTTGTTTTGCTGTCTTATTTGCATCGCTGGTCTAGTTTTCTTCTCGCTTTTCATAGGCAACATGCAGGTAAATTACGCATTTTGTAGCTAAATCACTTCAAAGACTATACTGAACCTCTGCTTTCCTTGAAGAGCTATCTTCAATCTACTACAGCAAGACTTGAGGAGTGGAGAATCCGACGACGGGATACGGAAGAGTGGATGAGACACCGGCAATTGCCGCTGGATTTGCAAGAGCGTGTCCGCCGGTTTGTTAACTATCAATGGGTTGCCACAAGAGGTGTTGATGAAGAGGCTATATTGAAGTCCTTGCCCTTGGACCTCCGGCGTCAAATTCAACGGCATCTTTGTCTCGCCCTTGTTCGCCGCGTAAGTCTCAGCTGTGCGCGGTATCCATAGGAATGGTTGACGTTGATGTTTGGTTTTGGTTTTGGTTTCAGGTTCCTTTTTTTGCTCAGATGGATGACCAGCTCCTGGATGCCATATGTGAACGCCTTGTCTGCTCCTTGAACACCAAGGACATGTTCCTTATCCGGGAAGGTGATCCGGTGCCCGAAATGCTTTTCATCATCCGAGGCAAAGTCGAAAGCTCGACGACCAACGGCGGCCGAACTGGGTTCTACAATTCCATAACACTGGGACCTGGTGACTTCTGTGGTGAAGAGTTGCTAACATGGGCCTTGATCCCGAACCCCGAGTCCTGCTTAAACTTTCCCTTGTCCACACGAACGGTGAAGTCGATTACCGAAGTTGAGGCCTTTGCTCTCCGCGCCTGGGAGCTCAGATACGTAGCCAAACAATTCAAGCGGCTGCATAGCAAGAAACTGCAGCATGCTTTCAGATACTATTCCCACCAATGGAGGACATGGGGAGCTTGCTTCATCCAAGCTGCTTGGAGACGCTACAAGAGGAGAAAGCTGGCCATTGAGCTAGCCAAACAAGAGAGCTTTTGCGACGACAGCAGCGAGGGTACGGTAGCCGCCGCAGAAGGCGAGGACGCCGAAGCTGGATCATCGGATGCCACCCACCAGACCCAGCATATTGGTGTCACCCTGCTGGCTTCTAAGTTTGCTAAAAACACTAGGAAAGGAGCAAAGAAGGTGATGGGCATGGCCCATGCCCGCCTTGGCGATGACTCCATGTTAAAAATGCCCAAAATGTTTAAGCCTGTGGAGCCTGATTTCTTTCATTTGGACTAACTATAGCCTTATGGCTTATATGCCATAAAAGTAACAAGTCTTGGCCAAATTTCAACACTAACCCCTGTACTATACATAAATTGTTAATTTAATCCCTGTAATCTAGTTAGCTTTAGTTTCCTACTTTTTAATTCTGAAATTCCAATAACCACCCAAATGATAATATGAACAATATAACTAAATTTAACAAAACTAAATTACAAGACTTGAAAATAATCAAACTAAAACTACAACTTACAAGAAGTGATGATAAAATTAATATAGGGATTCTACAAGTTGATCGGTGTGGAGATCCTTAGCAATGAACAAACTTTAAACTTCTCAAGAGACCTTAATGATATATAGGCTATGCTAGCTAATGCCGATCCACACATACATTTTCTTAGCAGTTAGCACCTAGTACACGCAACACAACTGTGTCAAAACAAGACAGCTTTTACACCCTCCAAATCCAATCCAATGAGTCATCGGATCATAATTAAGCCGTTTCACAAAAAGAAACAGAATTTTCCATCCTCAAACATCGATTTCCTCCGCATTTGCAAACTGTTATGCAACAGATTATCGTAGAATAAATAAATCAGACACACTTGACCACATGACATAAAAAGGATCTCCAAAATTCACCTCAAATAAATGGTCAAGGAAAAAGTGTGATAAACAACCAGCTGATATCAACAATAAGCATTGCATCCTTGAGAGTGGCACCTAAAAAATAAACAAAACAGAACAAGATCTGGCAGACACTTTTAATATGGTTATTTAGTTTAGTAACAAACATATCATTTTTCTTCAATTGAGTCACTTAATTATAGGTTTAGAAACAAACAAGTCACATTTATTTTAGAAGTAACAATTCAGTCACTCAATTATAGGTTTAAAAACAAATAGATCAATTAAAATTTTGCGACAAACAAATCACCCATCATTAAAATTGAAATAAGAGCTTGATATAATAACAATTTTAGTTCCCAAAACGTATGCATTATATTAATAGATCCTAATTTGAAATAATTCAATAAACTTAACTCCTTATATTTAATAATTTCGACATTGCAACATCTTGACACACTATTCGACCACTTACCACACTTCATACTATTGTCCATCAGTTCGATAATCAATAGATGTGATAGCTCGACAGACACGATCACTTCACTGTTAGACAACTGACAAACTAATGAAACAAACACATTATGACCTTAACACCGCCTGCTAGTAGACACAACCACTTCACTATTGAAAATTTTAAATAGAAGGGGCATGTTTATTGAATTATTCTGAATTAGGACCAAATGTATAAATGCATAAGTTTTAGGGACTAAATTTGCTATTATATCAAACTCTTATTTCAATTTTAATGACAGATTGACTTGTTTGTCACAAAATTTTAGCCCTAAACCTATAATTGAGTGACTGAATTGTTACTTTTAGAAGAAAAGTGACATTTGTTCATAAACTTATAACTGACTCAATTGTTATTTTTGGTAGAAGAGTAATATGTTTTTTACTAAACTTATAATTAAGTAACTTGTGGTGTAATTTAACCTTAAAAACACTCCTAAAATGTTTTGGTATGAAAGGGCGTGGGGTTGAAATAGGGATGGGCATTTTACTCGATCCGGTCGCGTTTTTATTAAGTGTGAGTTCAGATCGAGTTCGAGTTTAGGGTGGAAAATATTCGACTCGAGATTAATTGTGCAATTTCCCCTAAATTTTTAAGGATATTTATAATAATATCATTCTTTATATTTTTTATAATTAGGTCCTTAAAATTAAATTTTTATTTGCAATTTAGTCCTTCAAATTATAACTTTTTACAATTAAATCCCTTAAAATTATTTTTTTACAATTAGGTCGGGTCAGGTGTAGATTTAGGGTATTTATTATTCAGGTTGGGTTCGGGTGGGCCAAAAACCCGACTCGTGCCCATGCTTAGGTTGAAATCAAGAGAGGGGGGGGGAGAGAGAGAGAGTGAGACAGAGAGAGGAAAGTGTCTTGTTTTAGGGATTAGGGACTCCATTTAGGGTTAAAGTTTAAGGGTTTAAGTGTGGTAGTTTTGAATGTAGGGCATGTTGATAGAATTTGGCGCTTGTGAAAATAAAAAGTTTCCACCGCCCATGTAGGACTGTAAACGAGCCGAACGAACACGAACGAGGGTGTGTTCATGTTCGTTCATTTAACTTTAACCGAACAAATGAACGAGCATGAACATAAATGAACACAAAATTTCTTGTTCATGTTCATTCATTAAGGAATGTACCTTGTTCGTGTTCGTTCATGTTTGTTCGTTTAAATGATAAACGAACGCAAATGAACATTAACGAACACAAACGAACATAAACGAACACAAATAATGTGTTAAATGTTTAATATATTTTGGGTTAGTTCGATTAATTCAGTTAATTAACCGATTTTAAATTAAATTAATCGATAATTGAAATTTGAAAAAACTCTTAATCATTAACCGAAACCTAAAATTATCTAATAGATTAATCAATTTTGTTTTGATTTGGTTGGTTAGTTCGGTTTAACCGAACAATGAACATCCCTAGACATATGTGAATAAACTTAAATGAACATAAACGAACACAAACGAATGAATATAAACGAACGAACATAAATGAACATAAACGAACGAACATAAACGAACAAATTACCGAACGTTCACGAACATAAATGAACGAACAAGCCCTTTGTTCGTGTTCGTTCATTTAATTAAACGAACAAAAAATCTTGTTCATGTTCATTCATTTAATAAATAAACCAACATAAACGAACTTTTCGCCGAACGGTTCACTGAACGTTCAGTTCATTTACAGCCCTACGCCCATGTATAGGATAATAATCCTATATATATATTGCTTTTTTGCAGTTTTCAAATGATATTTATGGATTTCAAACCGAGAAAAGAGGGAAATCAACGTGTGATTGGACAATGGAATAAGAACTTAGAACATAACAGGTTCCTAGTTTCCTCCGAGAAACAGAGAGTGAGATTCTCAACTAAAAACTCAAATCCAACAAAACTACAAACCAAACCAACGATCATGATTTAATCACAATTGGCTTCCAGGTTCTGTCTTCTGTAAGAACGTTGAATCCTTCATTCTCAACTGTCTTTTCCATTTTCTGTTTCTAATTTTCTAAAATTGTTAATTCAATAATTTTCTTTATGGGGTTTTTGCTAGAAAATGTAGGTTATTTTCGTTTAATGCATTCTTAATTTATACATAATTGTCAGCTTCGATCCATTCAAAAGCTTCAACCCTTCCCTTCGCAATGTCATTAAAGCTTTTGGTTTTTCATTGAATCTTGTCCAATCCACTTGATAACTTTGACATTTTTGCATGCATGTATGTAAGCATGCATGCATACATGCTATGTATGTATGTATGTATGCATGCATGTATGAGAACCTTTTCTTTTATATATGCTTGAACTTTTCAACTAGTTTAGCTAATCAAGGCTTTTTGAGTAGGTTATCTTGTTTGATACATACATACATACATACATACATTGATTTGATGAAGCTGATTGTTTTGTTTTTTCTTTTCATCTTAGTTAATTTGTAATAACAAGAGTCTAATTGTATTTCAATCGTGATGTCCGTATTTATTGTGCTGCTTTTATATTTAGATCCATAATAATTTTTTTTGCATGTTTTGTAGGGTAAACGGGACCAACACACCAAAACTGGTATACATATAATTTTATCTAGCATTGTTGGAGTTTATCCTTTTTTCATTCTGGGTAGTTGTTTTTGAGGTTGATCATGGCGACTAAAGAGAACCCTGGTGAGCTAAAAACGAGGAGGTCGATGTCTCTGTCTATTTTGGTAGTGGTTGGTCTCTGTTGTTTCTTCTACATGTTGGGTGTGTGGCGGCGCAGCGGATTCGACAAGATAGCCTTGGCTATCACCAGAAAAAGTGATTGCACTCATCGTGTTGGTGGTGTTGCTGTGAAAGACACAGATGATTCGGACATACCGACCAACGAGTTCGTACCATGTGATGATAAGTATATTGATTACACACCCTGTCATGATCAAATGAGGGCAATGAAATTTCCCCGAGAAAATATGATCTATAGGGAACGGCATTGTCCGCCGGGGAAAAATAAGTTGCATTGCCTCATTCCGGCGCCTAAAGGGTATGCGACCCCGTTTCAGTGGCCGCAGAGTAGGGACTTTGTGCACTATGTAAATGCTCCTTATAAGAGCTTGACAGTTGAGAAGGCCGTGCAGAACTGGATACAATATGATGGTGATGTGTTTAGCTTCCCAGGTGGGGGAACACAGTTTCCTCAAGGAGCGGATACATATATTAATCAACTTGCATCTGTGATTCCGATAGAAAACGGGACGGTCCGAACTGCATTGGATACTGGATGTGGGGTAAGTGAATGTTACATCAGGTTATATGCATTCGGCTGTTAATCGTAGCGAATTGAATTGTTTGATGACTGCAAATTGTAGTAATCTCGGATATGGTGTTTAGGTTGCGAGTCTCGGTGCATATTTGTTCAAGAAGAATGTCATAACAATGTCGTTTGCGCCGAGAGACTCTCATGAAGCACAAGTTCAATTTGCTTTGGAAAGAGGTGTTCCGGCTGTTATCGGAGTGCTGGGAACTATAAAGATGCCATTTCCTTCAAGGGCCTTTGACATGGCTCACTGTTCTCGTTGTTTGATTCCTTGGAGTAAAAAAGGCGAGTATAAACATCGATAAAACAATCTCGACTTCTGATATTTCAATGCAGTCCAGGTTTAAGGTCACTCTAGTATCATAATAAACATCATTTTATACCATTGTTATTGGACATCTTTCTGCAGGTGGAATGTATATGATGGAAGTCGATCGAGTTCTTAGACCTGGTGGTTACTGGGTGCTTTCCGGTCCTCCGATCAACTGGAGGAACAATTACGAATCATGGCAACGTCCTGAAAAGGAACTGAAGAAGGAACAGAGGAAAATTGAACTGACTGCACTACTCCTTTGCTGGGAAAAGATTCGAGAAATCCGAGAGATTGCTATTTGGAGAAAAAGAACAAATTACAATTCATGCCACAAGAATGATCCGAAACCTACTTATTGTGTAGAAAATCCTGATGATGTCTGGTATAACATGCATGCCGTTCACTCTTTCTCCTTTTCACAATCTAACATATGCTTCTTTGCCGAACGAAAATGACAATTTCCGGATAAGTCCAATGAGCCTTGAAATTACTGCAGCAAATCAAAGCTTTGTCTCTTCTTGTTACTCTCCGAATTGCCACATGCTATTCTTCTAAGTTCTAATTATACGAGTTCGAAATAACTTTGTCTATCCTGTGCCATTGTTTTTATGGAACATAGGTACAAGAAAATGGAAGCATGTGTAACTCCATATCCGGAGACAACTGAACCAGATGATGTTGCTGGTGGGGATTGGAAGCCATTTCCTGAGAGGCTTAACGCTGTCCCTTCAGAATATCGAGTCAATCAGTTCCTGGAGTATCTATTGAGGCATATCAGGACGATAAGTTGTTATGGGAGAGGCGTGTGGAAGCTTATAAGAAAGTTAACAGTATTATTGACTCGGGGAGGTATCGGAACATACTCGACATGAATGCTGGTCTAGGAAGTTTTGCTGTTGCCCTTGAATCTCCAAAACTGTGGGTTATGAATGTTATGCCAACTATAGCTGAGAAAGACACACTGGGAGTTATTTACGAACGCGGACTAATTGGCATATATCACGACTGGTAAACTCATTTTACATTTCTCTCCCACTTTTCTGATTGGTCTCCTAGAGTAGTCATTAAACTGGGAATTGTTACTTGTTTCAATTGTTCTTATACTTTTGGTCTTCCTTATTGTTTTCTGGCATTGCTAACACAGATCCTACCTCAGTTTGGTACTGTTTTTCGTTTACGAGCCAAAATTATCTTAGTTGTATGCCACTCCGGACATCGTTTTCTTCTCCACTTTTTTCTTTTTCTCCGGCAAGATTTGAATCCGTGTTCAAACATTCACTTTTTTATACATTTATGGACTGAGCTAAGTCCCAGGGCACATTTTTTCTAAGCAATAATTTCCTCAAAATACTGCATATAAATGTAGAAAAACCGAAAGATTATCTGTTAATAGTACTTCAGAACTCTCAGTCAATTACCTGGAATGCAAGCCTGTTATTTCAATCGTTGATTTACTGCAGAACATGGTGGAATCATCTACATAATTCTAACAGTTCCGTTTCTTCTTTTCCGTTCTTTCCTGTATTTATGTTGTCCGGCCTTTGTGTTTTTCGATTTAGACAGATTTCGGGGTTTCAATAAGGTAGACAACATGTTGGGATTAAATTTCTCTAATTTTTCTCACCAGGATCCAGCAGGCTTTATCTTCCTTGATTTCTTGTGCTTGTCCTTCTTTTGACAGGAGTGCCGAGAATTTCGTGTCAATGGAACCGAAAAGACATTTAAGATCTTACGAAATGAATTGTTGATGCCCTGGATTTTGGTGCTTAGGATATTAGCTTTACGAATGATCACGAATGAAATGAATGCCAGTTATAAATCTTGCAAACTATGTCTGCAATGCCAGAATTGTTGTTTATATATATTTCCATATCCATGTTCGAAACTTTTGTTACGTCGCATTGTGCAAACTACGCACTGTTACAGAAGTTCAAGTTGAGCCACTACAGATTCGAAACATGTTTTCTGTAATGGTTTCCGTTATCAGACAATTTACAGTTTTTTACCCAGGTGTGAAGCTTTCTCAACCTATCCTCGGACGTACGATCTCATACATGCCAACGGTGTATTCAGCTTGTATAATGACAAGTAAGCTTTCCCCTAATACTGATACCTCAGTTGTTTGGATATGCAAACGTCGAAAATCTCAAGTACATTTGCGTGTTTATTGTTGCAGATGCAAAACTGAAGACATTCTGTTGGAGATGGATAGAATTCTACGGCCCGAAGGGGCAGTCATAATCCGTGATCAAGTTGACGTGCTAAACAAGGTAAGGAAAATTGCAAGAGGAATGAGATGGAATACAAAAATGGAGGATCATGAAGACGGTCCCCTTGTGTCGGAAAAGGTACTTTTTGCAGTGAAAATGTACTGGGTTGCCGGTGAAAACATCACAGCATCGACTGGGTGAGCGGATTGTTAAGACGAGGAAGCTACAGACTGATGCTAACTTGAACTTGACTGCAGTGAACTTGTAGTACTCCTATATGAACAACAGTTGTGATCCTGCATCAGAATTCTCTATAAATCAATTTCTGATATTTTCCTCGTTTTAGTCTTCGGGTTATGACCGAATCCAGGTACATACAGTGCCTCAAACGATACATCCCGAATCCTGATCATTACATTTGAACGGGAATCGGCTTTCTAATACTTGAAATGTGAATCATTTGGAAAAAAAAAGCAACCAACAAAGAAACGTATGAGATCTCCCAAGACTTGAAACGCAAGTTTTTGTTTTCATACATGTTTTCACTTTTAGTAAAACAAATACTTCAAACGACACCGTTTGCAATACCAGTAATCTTTTATTTCAATAATCCATTTTATTCAAGCTATATATTATTCACAATTTTTTTATTTATGTCAATGCATATGTGTTCACATTTTTCACAAACATTTTTTTTTCAATCATGTAAATTTCTGGACCGTAAATAATTAACATCACATTTGATCGTTCTTATTTATTTACGTTTCCAAATTTTCTTTTTCTCATTTTTATACAAACAATATAAGATTAAATCATTCGGTTTATTTTTAGAGAATTGATGTTATCTTTTAATATAAAGGCCTTAAAATATTTATTTTAATTTAATATAATTATCAAACGTTTCACTTATATTTTTCTATTTTTAACTTATTTTACTTTAAAAATATATAATATATAATATAATTATCGATCAATAAAAGTTTAAAGTTTTTAAGCAAGATCAATTATTTAAATTATAACGTCGTGAATAAAAAATATTATATTAGAAAGATCACTTTATTTAGGGCTTCTACAAACAAACAAATATTAAACCAAACAAACAAATTAATTAAATACAAATAATTATAAAAAAAAATATTTTAGATACGTGTGATAAATAAACCTTCGCCGAAGTATAATTTTTTTCGGTACTGTAGCTGTAGTATTTAAAAAAAATAAAAAAAAAGCTCATCCCTTGTTGTCTTAATAGTAAATGATGATGTAATTCATCCAAGTGATCCGGGTTCGAGCATCAGTTCTACATGCTGTGTGCCTTATTAAAAAAATTAAAAAAGTTAAACAAATGTTACTATTGCATCATACTAGCATATTAAAAAAAACAAACAAGAAGAAGTCTAGATTCTGGATACCACGGAGATTTTTAAAGTCTGCCTTGTGGCATGTTTTCTCTGTCTGCCTTGTGGCACGTTTTGTCTTTCCGTTTTCTTTTCTTTTTGCTCTTTCACCGGCTCTGGCCATGGCGGATGTCACTAAGCATCTGGCAAATCTGGCCATCGGAGATGAGGAGGATGAGGCCATCCAAGTCGAATCTGGGGACCAAATACCATCCATTTCGTTTCTGCATTGCTTTGTGGGGATCTTCCTGACGTCCAGTATAATTAATTTTGATTCGATGAAGAACACTTTGGCGAATCTGTGGAGGCCGCTGGGGGGCATCTCAATTTCGGACATTGGTGACAGACGATATTTATTCCGTTTGTATCACTATGTTGACGTGGAGAGAATTGCAAATGGCTGCCCTTGGTTTTTCAACTCTCATATGTTGCTTCTACACCTACTTGGTGATGGTGAGGACCCTTTGAAGGTCTCAGTGCATTTTGTTAACCTATGGGTGCAGGTGTTGGACTTACCGTTCGGATTCATGTCGGAAGGAGTGGCAAGACAACTGGGGAATTTTATTGGGAAATTTGTTGAGTATGATACTAAGTCCCTGACCTTGAGGCCTTGTCGGATGATGCGAATCCGGGTCTGTTTCGACACGAGATTGCCCTTGAAGCGTCGAAAAAAGATAGCCCTTCGCAATGGTGGACAGGTGTATGTGAGGTTTCAGTATGAGAGGATTCGCACTTTCTGTTTTTTGTGTGGCAGATTGGGCCATAATGAAAGTTTTTGTACTCTAAGGTTGAACCTCGATCCAGGGGAATTGGTCTTCAATTGGGACATGTCACTACGAGCTCCGCCGCGGCGTCCGGTGGCAAGCAGTGCATGGCTTCGTGAGGATCCGATAGCTTCGTCGGGGGAGATGAGGGAATCACGGAGGCTTTTTCGGGAATCCCTAGAATCAAGCCCGATTAATATTGGATTGAATCATGTAGCACAATCTCCGGGATCAGAGGGGGGGTCACGGGATTTGCCTGGTTTGGGCCAGCTGGGATCCGCCCCACCTTCATCAGGTCCAGGTAGCGGGCTGGGTGCAGGAGGAGAAACCTTTCCCATTATGGATATTCAAATGGGCCTCGACAATGAAGAAAGCCCTATTGAACATTTGGACGGGAATAAGCGTCCGAGAAAGCTTGCGGATGGTGGTATTATGGGCTCAGCTGGAGGGCCTGCTTCTGTTTTATCGGCCGACCTGGTGGACCAGGTCCGCCGGGGTCAATGAAACTGCTGAGTTGGAACGTCCGGGGACTTGGGAACCCTCGGGTCGTTCGTCGTCTCCGGCATATGCTGCGGGACTTAAATCCTGATGTAATCTTTTTTATTGAAACTAAAATAAATGCGAATAAAATGGCGAATATACGCCGCAGTTGGGGTTATTCTTGTGGTATTGAAGTAAGTTCTATTGGAAGTAGTGGGGGTTTAGTCCTTGGGTGGAAGCCTTCTTGTCGTGTTTCCTTACGTTCTTTTTCAGCTCGCCACATTGATGTTACTTTCGATGATGATTCAGATGGTAATACCTGGCATTGTACAGGCTTTTACGGTGCTCCGAAGGAGGCTCATAGATGCGAAGCATGGAATTTATTACGTAGTTTAAATGATGGTTCGGATACCCCTTGGCTTATCATAGGTGATTTTAATGAAATCCTCTATGGTAATGAAAAACAGGGAGGGAGAGTTCGGAGCACCAGGCAAATGGAACAATTTCGGGAAGTTTTGGATGATTGTGGGATGTCGGATCTGGGGTTTTCAGGAGTGTGGTATACGTGGCAAAAAGGGAAATTTTCTAATACTAATATAAGGGAGAGGTTGGATAGGGGTGTGGCCACAGATTCTTGGTGGTCATTGTTTCCTTTTTTCAAGCTATCTCATCTACCACATAGCTTTTCAGACCACTGTCCGCTCCTTCTTGACACAAGCACGCAAGCTTCTTCGAATGCTGGTCGATGGTGTTTCAGATTCGAGGCCTCTTGGCTTTTGGAACCATCATGTGACGAGGAAGTTAGAAGGCTTTGGGAGGGCTCCTCGGGTCATTTCCTTTCCCGCTTGGAGGTGTTAAAAAAGGGTTTGTTGGCATGGTCATGGAAACTCCGTAAGGATCGAAAGGCTACTGTTTCGAGCCTTAAAAAACGCATCCATGATACTATGGAAGCACAGATGGACCTAAATTTTGAACTTGACAAGGAAGAACTCTATTGGGAGCAGAGAGCAAGAGTGAATTGGCTTCGTAACGGTGACAGGAATACTTCTTTCTTTCATAAGTTTGCATCGCAAAGGAGAAGAAATAATAGTATTTCAAGACTGTTGAACGATGTTGGTGATGAGGTTGAAGACACGGTGGAGTTGGGGAAAATTGCCCGGGATTTTTTTGTTGACCTTTTCAATTCTACTGGTTCTTCTAGGTTGGATCGGGTACTTTCGGATATTTCGCCGAGAGTTACGGACGACATGAATTCCAGTTTGGATAGTGCTTTTGATGAAGAAGAAATTTTGGGGGCTGTTAAGTCAATGAGTCCATTGAAGGCATCGGGCGATGATGAGTGCTCAAATATGACATATTTCATTTGTTATTTTTCTAGCTACTGGGACTTCTTGCTGCTTAATACATGTTGTTTTCGTTATAGTTTGTGCAGGGACCCAATTCTGGAAATAGCAGTGAAAATGAGGCATTTCTGCAGTTTTTATTATAATTCTGTCATGACTGGCATCATGGGCACGACACCGGGCACGACGCGTCTGACGTGGCAGTGACGTGACAATGACGTGGCGACTTCTAGAAGCTTCTGGAACGTTCTGAGAGATCTTATCAGCTTATCCGATTATATTCCTGCATTTAAATTTCAAAACATTTGAATTGTTTTATCTTTTGTTTATTATTTTGAATTATCTCATCATTTTATCTTTGTAAATCTAAGCCTATAAATACCACCCTTGGTAAAGGCTTAGATCATTCAATCCATCAATCATTTTAGTTTTTACCTTTTGTAAACATTTTAGTTTTAATTCAAGTTCTTTTTCTTCATTTTCTTGTTTCATTTATTTTATGTTATTTAATTATTTTTTCAAAACCAAGTTAAGCATGATAACCAATATCATGCTTAGCTAAATTTCTTGAGCCAAGAGCTAGCTAAATCAATTCTAATCGTGAGAATTGAACATTGCCTAAATTCCTTCGGGAATACATTTTTATCTTTCGGTTTAGATAGTTTGGCAATCGGCCTTACTAAAGTTTTTAATCGTTTTTCAAATCAAAAAGAGCTCGTTGATCTGGAATCGTTTAAAACATAGTTGGGAGGAAGGATCGGCCTGTGGCAATTTCGACTTCCTGTGAACACTCTTAGCGGCGGTCCGCTAAGGAAAGATAAAATCAGAAGCGATTCTTTTTAAGACAATTTCTGAGTCGGGCTTTTCCTGCTTTCAAAACTAAACACTTTAACGGCGATAGACGTGGCTAATTTGTTTAAGAATTAACCTTCGAAGATAGTCTTGGGAGGATTGGTTACCCGAGAGAGAAGCAAGTTGCGACGGGTTGGGCCTCGCAGACTGTAACCGACATGATCCCCGGAGTAAAAATCTATTTCAATGATCGAAGGAATTGACAAGGCTAGCTCGAGGCTATTTCACATATTTGGTTTTCCTTATTTTTAATTTGTGCATTTTATTTCATTACTTCACTCAATATCAGATCACCCCCCCTTTTTTATTTCCTTGTCTTGCAGATATTCTTGGGAATCCAAATCCGACAAAATTCAAGTCAAGAAATTCGACTAATCTCCCTGTGGATCAACCCTCTTTCCTTATACTACTTAATTTCTTTATTTTATTAATTGTTGAAAGAGGTTAAATATTTATTTATTTTTGACCGGTTAAACGACAACTTGTCAAAATTGGCGCCGTTGCCGGGGAGATTTATTTTCGGCAATTCTTGACTGATTTTTGTTTTATTTTATGACCAGGAAGAATCCGGGTATTTTAGCTCCATATAACCCGGAAATTGAAGCAAGCGCTCGCAGAACTCACGGCGAAACACTTCGACGAAAGAAACAAAGCACACGACGATCTGAACAAGAATCCACCTCCGAGACCACACCAATCGACGAACCTACACAAGAACCAGAACCGATGGCAGATCAAACAATTCGAGAGCTGAACGTAGCCCCTACCGTGCAACAACCACTATGCATCGCTTTTCCTCAAGGAGATACTCCTTTCCAACTCAAAACGGGCCTAATTCACCTATTACCCACCTTTAATGGCCTCCCTACTGAAAGCCCACATAAACACCTTGCCGAATTTCACATGGTGTGCAGCAGCATGAAACCGCAAGGAGTCTCGGAGGACCAAATAAAACTAAGGGCATTTCCTTTTTCTTTAGCCGGAATGGCTAAAGAATGGTTATTTTATTTACCTCCGAATTCTATTAATACATGGGCTGATCTTTCTCGTGTTTTCCTTGACAGGTATTTCCCTGCAGCAAAAGCGACTGAACTTAGGCGAAGCATTTTGAGTATCCAACAAATGCACGACAAATCCCTATATGATTATTGGGAAAGGTTCAAGAAGCTGTGCGCAAGCTGTCCGCAACATGGCCTATCCGAGCAAACACTCCTTCAATACCTATATGAAGGAATGTTACCAATGGACAAAAAGATGGTAGATGCAGCAAGCGGTGGCGCGCTCGTTAACATGACTCCTACTGCAGCGAGGACATTAATCTCCACAATGGCTGCAAATTCGCAACAATTTGGTTCTGCAAGTGAACCCAGTCGTCGGGTTCAGACAGTAAGCACAATTACATTAGAAAATAAGATTGATAATTTGACTAATATTGTGCATTCACTTGTTTCAGGGAAAGTAGGAGCTGCCAAAGTTTGTGGAGTATGTACCATGTCCGATCATGTAACTGATCTATGTCCCTTACTCCAAGATACATCTAGTGCCCAGGTTAACGCCATATTTCCCGGACCTCCCCAAAGACCCTATAACCCACATAGCAATACCTTCAATCCCGGTTGGAGAGATCACCCAAACTTGAGCTACGGTAATCAGAACCCAAATTACCAACCTAGGCAACAACCTCCCTACCAAAACCAAGCACCCCAAAAATCCTCGCTTGAGTCTATTGTTGAGAGATTGGCAGTTTCGCAGGAAAAATTCCAAACCCAAACACAATCCCATCTCCAGCAAATCGACAAACAAATAAGCCAACTAGCTCAAGCCGTTAACCGTCTAGAATCCCATGGGAAGTTACCATCACAAACTGAAACCAATCCAAGGGAAAATGTTAGTGCGATAACTTTGCGTAGTGGAACTGTGATAACGCCTAAACCGCCCAAGCAAACCGAGCAAAAATCCGACGAGCAAGGCAGCTCTTCGAAGGACCAGAACGAAAAGTCTCCACCCACTACAGGTAACTCTAAATCCAATATTTCTGTTTCTACTTACGAACCTGTTCCTCCTTTTCCAGGTAGATTGGCGAAACGAGATAAAAAGGAGGAAGAGAAGGAAATTTTGGATGTATTCAAGAAAGTGGAAATCAACATTCCACTTTTGGATGTTATTCGGAAGGTCCCTAAATACGCAAAGTTTCTGAAGGACTTATGCACAAACCGAAGGCAACTATCCGGAAATGAAAAAGTTAACCTTGGTGAAAATATTTCGGCCATCTTTCAAAAGCCGTTGCCGCCAAAGTACAAGGACCAAGGTATGTTTGCGATTCCATGTAAAATTGGGAAAGTTGGGATTAAAAGGGCGATGTGCGATTTAGGCGCATCTATCAACGTCATGCCGCTAAGCGTTTACAACAAAATCTCGACTGAACCTTTGAAGGAAACGCGAGTAACGGTTCAACTAGCTGATCGTTCAGTTATCTACCCCGAGGGAGTACTAGAAAACGTGTTGGTACAGGTAAAAAATCTTATTTTCCCTGCTGATTTTTATATAATTGACATGGAAAATGATCGCAGTAACAACGGATCCGAAATCTTGCTTGGCCGACCTTTCCTATCAACCGCGCATACAAAGATTGATGTCCGCGGCGGCATTTTAACTATGGAATTTGATGGGGAAGTGGTTAAATTTGATATGTATAAAGCTATGAAATATCCTGATTCGGTCGCAAGTTTAAATTTCATTGATATTATAGATCCGTTAGCTGATGATTTGATCGAAACTAATTTGTGTTATGAATTTTGTAGGGAATTTGCAGATCTCGACGATAAAAACAAAGGCGAAATCATTTCAAATCTTTCTTCCCTTTCTGATTTTCGATTAATTCCAATTCGAACTAAACATTTTCCATCAATTTTGCAGGAACCAAAGCCAAGGTTGGAATGGTTTGATTATATATTTTTAGGCGACAACCAAACTTTGCCAAACATCATCTTGAGTAAGTTGTCATCTTGGGAAGCAAGTAGAAGCTTAGTTGTTGTTTTGTGCACAAAAAGAAAGATGAAGGAAGACGTTAAAACGACGAGCGATGGACATTATCGATTATTTGAAGACCTTTATTTTGAAGAGCCAAAAATTTAGCAAAGGTCGTCGAGCTAAACGACGTTAAACAAAGCGCTAAATGGGAGGCAACCCATTAGTTTATTTTTCGTCATTTTTCACTCTTTTTTTATTTAATTTATGTTTCTTTATTTTTCATTCTTTTTTTTATTTGCCTTAATAAAATTTTCTTTCCCTCTGCAGGATTATTTTCGCACACAGCAAGACAAACATCACACTCCAGTGAAGTGCACCGTTTCATTAAAGTTGGCGCACGATAGCAAAACCCCTTCCCACTTAATGGCGCATGGTAGCAAACCCATTTCCAACCATTTTCAAAACCCTTTGACCGGTTGCTTAGGAATAAAATAAAGTAAGAATTGTTTTCAATTCTTTTCTTTATTTGTCCCCATTTGAAACCTTTCCCCTTTTCTTTCTTTCCCGCAAACCACCAAACTCTAAAAAAAAACACAACCAAACACTTTTTTTTTTCACCCAGCCACGCCGACTTCACCATGCCCCACACCTCCTCCTCGTCGTGGTGGTCGACAACGGCAAGCTCCCAATGCTCGATCGAGAACCCCACGCCTATGGCTCCCACCGCTCCTCCGCCTCCTTCCCCGACCGTCAGCCACCGTTCGCACCTCTCCAACAGCGCCGCCGGACCAAGCATCAGTCGCCGTCCACCTCCCCAACGGTCACCATCACCATCGTTACAATCAATACCCACGGGGAGTACTCTTTCTCTGCCTTACACTTTTATGTTTTTCATTTGAATTGGGGCAATTCAATTAAGTGAGGGGGAGGGTAAATTACCACTTGTCTGCTTGTTTGATAATATGTTTTGATTTTGATTAAACCTTAAGATGAATTTTTTCTTGCCATTACTTGTTGTCCAGCATATTGTACTTGCTCTAGTACTTAGGAGTGATTGAATTGGAGCATTTTTGATAACCAAATGATATGGGTAATCTGCAGTTTGGCATTTTTTTAATTACTCTTGATAGTGTTAATTAAATTTCTCGCCTAGCTTAGTCAAATTAGCCCAATTTTGGTAAGATTTGAGCCTTGAGCATGCATTCTTCATATTATGCTCGTTTCTTTTTCTTGAGAGTGTCATCTTGAATTTTAGGAATCTAGAACTTGTGGCTTGCTTACAATTTGAGACTACACTAAGAACGAGGTGCTTTAAAATGATTTAGGCATTAGGCTTTAAACCTCTTCCTTCCCTTTCATTTTAATTTACCCTTTCTCATCGCCTAGTGAGCCTTTGTTAGCCTTACACCCCATTTCCTTGGCTTAACCACTTTTTGATTGATCAAATGCTAGAAACTATATTACTAGGCAAATAAGGAGCTGCAATTCGAATAAAGGGCATGATTCTTCGAAATGAAAAAAAAAAGAAAAAAAAGAATAAAGGAAGCAATTGCTTCGAAAAAAAGAAGAAAAAAGAATAAAAAAACAGTTTCGAAAAGAAGAAAAGAAAAAAAGAAAGAAAAAAATGTGTGTTTTGCTTGCCCATTTTTAGCTCATTTTTAATGTCTTCACTGCTTATGTTTGAAATATCTTGCTTTGGTCATCTTCTTTTTCTTTCCATCTTTCTACCTTTTTTCTTTAAACCCTCATTACACCTTGAATAAAAGACCTAATGATTTTTGCACCTTGATTCTAATAAAGTAGTGGAGAATTGAACTTGTTACAAGCTTATGGAAACCTTTGTTCATGCATGACTTTGAGTGTTTCTGCTTTAAATTTACCTTTAAAACACTTTGAGTGCTCTTGAGTGTACCTTGGTGAGGATTAAGACTAGGTTAAGATTTGATTAGTGCTTGATAGGTAATTGGAAGAGATAAGGACTGATCTTTGCTCGCATCCATTTGGTTTGATAATGTTTTCTTTCATGATACTCCAATTGCGCTAGAACTCTTATGATTATGTTTGATGCATGTAATGGCTTGAGAAATGCATTCTTTGGTTTATGTTTTTTCGGACATACTTGAGGACAAGTATGAGACAAGTGAGGGGGAATTTGATGAGTGCTCAAATATGACATATTTCATTTGTTATTTTTCTAGCTACTGGGACTTCTTGCTGCTTAATCCATGTTGTTTTCGTTATATTTTGTGCAGGGACCCAATTCTGGAAATAGCAGTGAAAATGAGGCATTTCTGCAGTTTTTATTATAATTCTGTCATGACTGGCATCATGGGCACGACACCGGACACGACGCGTCTGACGTGGCAGTGACGTGACAATGACGTGGCGACTTCTAGAAGCTTCTGGAACGTTCTGAGAGATCTTATCAGCTTATCCGATTATATTCCTGCATTTAAATTTCAAAACATTTGAATTGTTTTATCTTTTGTTTATTATTTTGAATTATCTCATCATTTTATCTTTGTAAATCTAAGCCTATAAATACCACCCTTGGTAAAGGCTTAGATCATTCAATCCATCAATCATTTTAGTTTTTACCTTTTGTAAACATTTTAGTTTTAATTCAAGTTCTTTTTCTTCATTTTCTTGTTTCATTTATTTTATGTTATTTAATTATTTTTTCAAAACCAAGTTAAGCATGATAACCAATATCATGCTTAGCTAAATTTCTTGAGCCAAGAGCTAGCTAAATCAATTCTAATCGTGAGAATTGAACATTGCCTAAATTCCTTCGGGAATACATTTTTATCTTTCGGTTTAGATAGTTTGGCAATCGGCCTTACTAAAGTTTTTAATCGTTTTTCAAATCAAAAAGAGCTCGTTGATCTGGAATCGTTTAAAACATAGTTGGGAGGAAGGATCGGCCTGTGGCAATTTCGACTTCCTGTGAACACTCTTAGCGGCGGTCCGCTAAGGAAAGATAAAATCAGAAGCGATTCTTTTTAAGACAATTTCTGAGTCGGGTTTTTCCTGCTTTCAAAACTAAACACTTTAACGGCGATAGACATGGCTAATTTGTATAAGAATTAACCTTCGAAGATAGTCTTGGGAGGATTGGTTACCCGAGAGAGAAGCAAGTTGCGACGGGTTGGGCCTCGCAGACTGTAACCGACATGATCCCCGGAGTAAAAATCTATTTCAATGATCGAAGGAATTGACAAGGCTAGCTCGAGGCTATTTCACATATTTGGTTTTCCTTATTTTTAATTTGTGCATTTTATTTCATTACTTCACTCAATATCAGATCACCCCCCCTTTTTTATTTCCTTGTCTTGCAGATATTCCTGGGAATCCAAATCCGAAAAAATTCAAGTCAAGAAATTTGACTAATCTCCCTGTGGATCGACCCTCTTTCCTTATACTACTTAATTTCTTTATTTTATTAATTGTTGAAAGAGGTTAAATATTTATTTATTTTTGACCGGTTAAACGACGACTTGTCAGGCGAGGATGGTCTTGGTGCGGCTTTCTATCAGCATTTTTGGCACATTATCGGTAAGGATGTTACTTGTTTTTGTCTTGACGTTTTAAACGGAGTAGAGGACATTACCAGTATTAACAAAACTCTCATTGTTTTGATACCGAAAATTAAAGACCCAAAGTCCATGAATCACTTTCGACCTATTAGCCTTTGTAACGTCCTTTATAAAATAGTGGCAAAGGTACTTGCTAACAGGTTGCAGAAAGTTATTGGTTTTTGTGTGGATGAGGCGCAGAGTGCTTTTATTCCGGGGCGACTTATTTCGGATAATATAATAGCTGCGTATGAAATCTTACACTCTCTGAAGTTGAGGAGGGAAGGAAGGAAAGGCTCTTTTGCTCTGAAATTGGATATGAGCAAAGCCTATGACAGGGTCGAGTGGGCTTTCTTGGAAGCTATTATGGTGCGGTTGGGCTTTTCTGATATGTGGGTGAGTCGTATTCTTAATTGCCTTCATTCGGTCTCCTACTCGGTCATTATGAATAAGATGGTGAGTGATAGTTTTACTCCGACTCGTGGGCTTCGACAGGGGGACCCTTTGAGTCCTTTTCTATTCCTCTTATGCAGCGAAGGGCTGTCATCTTTGATGCGGACGGCGTTCTCTGAAGGGAGGCTTGAGGGAGTCCGGTTAGTGAGGAATGCACCGTGCATCACGCATTTGCTCTTTGCAGATGATTGTTTAATCTTCGGAGAAGCAACAGCTGGAGGTGCTGGCAAGTTGAAGCAAATTTTGGATGATTATTCTGCAGCCTCGAGACAGATCATAAACTTTGACAAGTCAGGTATATTTTTCTCGTCTAATGTTATTAGCTACAATAAGGATGATGTCCAACGGGTTCTGGGTGTGGCATGCACTACTGGGCTAGAAAAGTACTTAGGCCTGCCAGCCATAGTTGGACGGGATAAGAGGGGTGCTTTTTTGGGCCTTCGTGACCGGTTCCACAGCTCCTCAGATAGTTGGAATACCCGTTTTTTATCAGCCGAAGGAAAAGAAGTCTTCATCAAATCTATTTTACAATCCCTCCCCACGTATGCGATGTCCTGTTTCCTTCTCCCGAAGTCGTTTTGTAAGGAGTTGGAATCCATCGAGGCAAAATTTTGGTGGAAAAAGTCAAAGGAAAGAAGGGGTATACATTGGTGCGAATGGCAGTTCATGTGCAGATTAAAGGAAGAGGGAGGTTTGGGCTTCCGAGACTTGGCGAAATTTAATATAGCTTTACTAGCTAAACAGGGTTGGATAATTATGACTAATCCTAACTCTCTTGTGGCTCGTTTGCTCAAGGCTAAGTACTATAAGGGTACAGACTTTCTCAACTCTAGGCTCGGGTCTAGACCTTCATTAATTTGGAAGAGTATTTGGAGCTCGAGGGGTCTCCTTTTATCTGGGCTAACATGGCGCATCGGATCGGGTAAAGATGTCTCAATCTGGGAAGATTCCTGGTTACCGGGGGGCGAACGGCGTTTAATCTCCTCTCCGCCGGTCCAGGGAATTCATTACGTATCAGATCTTATGTTGCCTGGATCTAATAGATGGAATGCGGACTTCATCACTGCCAATTTTAATCCTAGGGATGCCCGTGACATTTTAAGTATTCCACTGCCTTCTACAGCGGTGGATGACACTCTAGCGTGGATTGGAGAACATTCAGGTCAGTATACGGTTCGTAGCGGATACAAATTTCTAAGCTTAAATGCCCTCCCAAGCACAAATGATAACTCAGTGTTTAAAGCCCTCTGGAACATTGATTGCCCCTCGAAAATTAAGATTACCATATGGAGATTTATCCATAACCTAGTTTCCACTAAGCAGAACCTCTGTAGGAGGAGAATTGCACAGAATTCTTTGTGCATACGGTGCAATCTGGAAGTTGAATCCCAGGCTCATATCATCAAGGATTGTCAGTATGCTATCGAGTTATGGTCTTTGCTAAATGTGAAGTGGCATCAAACAGTTACAAACATGTCTTTCAAAGAGTGGCTAGCTTGGATTTTTGAAAACTACCCAAAGGCTAAGCATAGAGAAATAGCTATAACAATTTGGGCATTGTGGTATTCAAGGAATAAACTATTACATGAGGGTAAGCTGCAATCTACCTGGGAAATCTCCAGTTTTGTTCGCGGTTACTGTAGGGAATTAGAATCCCTACCGGCGCAGAGACTGTCACAGCCAATTTCGGTGGCGAACGTTAAATGGAAACCACCCTCGACCCCCTTTGTAAAGGTTAACTTCGACACCGCCTACAAAAGAAATGAAGGGAAGTCATGTTCGGGGATAGTTGTCAGAGATGAAAATGGGTTGGCTTTGGGCTCGTGTTACCGGATCCACAAGCAGATCTCATCCCCGTTTGCAGCCGAGGCTGTTGCTGCTGGGTCGGGCCTCCAGTTTGCCCTAGATCTGGGTTTCTCAAACGTTATCCTCGAAGGAGATGTGCGGCAGATTGTCCAGAAACTACAGAGCAACCGGGCGGACACCTCCGTTATCTGTGCCTACATAAACGATGCAAAGGAAATCAGCCGTCACTTTGCATCTTGTAGATTCCACTTCACACACAAAATGGCAACACAATCGCAAACAATTTAGCAAAGCTGGGCTTACCTGAAGCGGAGGATAGGTACTGGGTCGAGGACGGGCCGCCGTCGATCATGCATGCAATCGGAGAAGAAGCCATCTCCAACGGCGGCTAGTGTTTGAAGTTTTTGCGACATATGGTTTTGGGGGTTTCTTTCTTCATCTTTTTCCCCCGTTGTTTTTCAGCATTCTCATTGTACACGATAGCCACACCATATCAGAGATGGAGATGCTGCGCTATGGTGATGCTCCCTGCCGTTTTCTTTTCGTTTACCTTTAGGTTTTGTTGCTTTTTTCAAAAGCTGAAACCATCTTTATGTTTTCTCCCGAGGAGTCTTTACTTCGGGAGTTACCTTTATTTTTTTATTAATAAATGCATCACACGGTTTATATCAAAAAAAAAAAAAACAAGAAGATTCAATGTCCAAATATTACTAAAATGGAATCAGCTATCTTTCCCATATTATCCTTAGAAAGAGTGGTAAAATGATGATAATACCGCCATGTTTCCAGCTGTCAGATTCTTATTGATCCATTCGTAGATACAAAAATATCCCCTAACAGAGCGGATATAAACTCCCAAAACCCTAACATTTTCTCCTTCTATTTTCTCTTATGTATCTGTCGATACCAACTAAGACAATTTTAGGGTTTTAGAGGCAAGAGAAAACAGAGAGAAAGAGGTCAAAAGCTAGAGAAGAGGCTATTTAAAAAAAAAGAAGATTTATTTGTTTGGATTAAGAAAACGAAAATGGTGGCTGATCAAGGGAAGAAGATGAAAGTTGCAGAGAAAGGAGAAGAAGAGAACACTGAACAAATCGATGGAGAACTTGTCCTTTCAATTGAGAAGCTTCAAGAGATTCAAGACGAGCTTGAAAAGGTCCGTTTCTTTTATTTGCATTTTACATTCATTTTATATATCCATGAGTGTATGTGCTCTGTGTTTTGCTTTTTTAGGGTTTGTATAAAAAATGAGGAAAATTTGCGGGCTAAGGCGATTTTTCTCTCTTTCCCCCTTTTTTGTTAATTGTTTGAAGTGTCTAAGTATTGTATTTGTTGTAATTTCAATTGCGGATCAATGGGATAAATGTTTAAAATACTATTCATTCACGTGATTGCTAGTTTATGTATATGGTATGTTTTATGTCGTATAGATGTTGGATATATCATAATTATTGTAGAAATCTCAATTCGTTTCATTTGTCATATTCTGCTTGTTTAATTGTTCGTCTTGCTTTATTAAACCTGCTTTTTTTTGGGGGGGGGGGTAATTTAGGCTATTGTATTGTGGAGAGGTGATTTAATGCTGATATGTTTACTTATGAGGTTATTGATGAAGTGGTAAATGATTACACTTTGGTGTTTCTATATTTATTTCTTTTGTTCCTTTCTGCGGTATGTTGTAGATCAATGAGGAGGCGAGTGAGAAAGTATTGGAAGTGGAGCAGAAGTACAATGTGGTACGCAAGCCGGTCTATGATAAGCGGTGTGAAATCATCAAATCGATTCCTGATTTCTGGTTAACAGCTGTAAGTGATTCTATTATTTCCTATTAATATATGGGTTTTTTTCCTTACAGGAGAAGGTTTTAAACTAACACACATTCTTGACGTGCAGTTCTTGAGTCATCCTGTTCTTGGTGAACTTTTGACTGAAGAGGATCAGAAGGTTTAGTGCCACTTCTTTCCAACACTGAAATCAGTTCTGCATGCCTTTTATTTTGCAAAATTAATTCATTGTTCAATTTTCTTTTTCTGTATGTTTTCCTGATTTCTTTATCTTCTTTTCAATTATTTTTACTTGGTAGATATTTAAGCATATTAACTCACTTGAAGTGGAGGATTTCAAAGATCTGAAATCTGGATACTGTATTACATTTGTAAGTTCATTTATGTTCTTCCTTTTTACCTTTTTGGTAGGCAATTGAAATTGCTCGTACTTTCTTTTTCTTGCATGCAATTTCTGGTACAGAAGCAATATTAGTTCATGTCATGCTTTAATTGACTTTGGTTATAATATTTCAGAACTTCAACCCCAACCCATATTTTGAAGATACAAAGCTTACAAAGACCTTTACTTTCCTTGATGAGGGAACCAAAATTACGGCCACCCAAATCAAGTGGAAAGAGGGAATGGTGAGGGCATCTCCGCTTATGATGTGCATCCATCTTTTTGTTATCTGTATTACTTGGTTATGATATAAAATTACTTTCCTTAAAACATCAAGGGCTTGCCAAATGGAGTTAATCATGAGAAGAAAGGAAACAAGCGGCAGTTTGCTGAAGAAAGGTTTGTTTATATTACCTGTCAATGAATTCTTCCTGTATCATAGAACTCAAGTAAAACTTCAGGCTGTGAAATGTAGTCTTGTATTTTAGCTTAGCATATAAGATTCTCATTTTCTTTATGAGTCGTTGTCCTGTTTTATTGAGCCGAATCTTGACTGATTGAGATTTCATTTTACTGAAGATGAGTCTTCTAAGTTAACATTATGAATTGTAAAGCATCAAAGGAAAATGATATCATGGAGATAACAGACAAGACATGAAAATATGTGTCCTCTTGATAGATATATACATATAAGAATTTACAGTCCTAGTAATAATTTAAATATATCTAAGGCTGATAATTCAGAGGATATATGCAACAATTTTTAAAATTTGGTTTTACTCATTAATTCATTAGTAATGAGGATATCCTAGCATTTAGAGCCAGGTCTTAAAGCAAAATATATTAGCTGGTTCAAAATTTTGAATAGTAGATAGACAAATTAGCATTTATGCATGCATTTGTAGTATCTAATCTTGGTCTAGTTAAGTAAATTTTTATCTCTTGGCAAACACTTTTTAGTGTGCTTATAAATGGTATGTATTTGTACGTGTTTTTTTTAGTTTCTTATCAGTTGCATTATAACTTTAACATGCTAGTCATTTGCTGTGTTATAAAGTTTGCATCCATTTGTGCCGGTCTTGTATTTGATCCTTTGATTCTCACTTAGACAAGCTACAATTCAGACTATAATGTGCTAAATTTTGCACACACCATTGCAGCTTCTTTACCTGGTTTGCTGATACTCAGCAGAAAGATGACATGGATGAAATTCATGATGAGGTAAACTCTATATGCACATACCATCTATCCATATTTAGTTGTATTTTTATGTTTTTTAAGAGCTGGTTTAAGTTTTTCACTTGATAAACCATTACAGGTAGCAGAGATTATCAAGGAGGATTTATGGCCCAATCCTCTCACTTATTTCAACAATGTAACTTATTTTTTGCCTGGCTTCTTCCTCTGATTTTGCTACTCATGTATAAATTATGTTTTGCTTTCTTTGCTTATTGTTATTTGTAACTTCCTGATGTAGGAGCCCGACGAAGAGGAGTTTGATGGTGATGAAGAGGTAGATTTTCTTTTCTTATTTATAAAAAACTTAATATATGCACCGAGTTATTTTTACTCTTCTCCCCGGGAGGGGGCTAGATCAAAATTGCATGGCTTTAAGTTTTATGGTCTTTGTTTTCTTTATTGTTCGTCAACGATTAAGTTCTATTTTTGTGATAGGTATGTCAGGGAGAAGTATATTTAATAGAGTGTATTTTGAAATTAAAAGATGGGCTTATCAGTTGAACCCAGAACGGGTGTATTGATAACAATATGTGAATGTAAATTGCAATTACTAAGGTTTAGAGGCTTATCCAATGGTTAGAATATGTTGATAATTTTCTTTGGGGTGGTTGTGAATTAGTGGCATTTGTGTGAGTTGTGCTTGCTATATGAATTTGCTTTTACCTGCAGCCACTATAACTGGTTCTACAAACAAACTTATGTTACTTAGTTATTGAAGACGATTTAGTTTAAGTTGGAAACTACAATTTCTCTTAATAGACAGTGAAAGGGCTTTTCTACTATGTAGTGGCTACGATATGATGCAGGTTTCTTTTGGTAAGATAATTGTGCTGGGTATACTAAGTAATGCAGAAGCAACCACTTTGCATTATGTAAATCCAGCAGCATGCCACAATTTGCCAAGTTAATCCTGGAGAAGCTGGTTGAATTGGGAATGGGATAGTGGGAGGTGCTAGGTCCATGTGTCGATCTCTGCAAACATGTATACTATAGGATACTTTGAGGTGTGTTGTAGACACATTTTGGGCAAATGTCTCTTTTCCTACCTACCAAATCGGTGGGACGGATTCGTGGGTTTTTTCCTCATGCGCATGCCTTTTTAATTACTTTAGATCGGTTTAGCTCTAAAACTCTTCACCTAATTCAGCATTGTGTAGAGAATTTAGCTGTTGTGAGATGAATGGCCCTTGACCAAGTTAGGATTCTGGTTTCAAGGTGAAGATATTTATAGTCTGGAATACCCTATCAATGAAGTACTTGATTTAGTGGTACAACAGAAAATTTTGGAATTAGGCTGGAATAGCAATGGCGGATTGTGGTGATTTGATAGCATAATATTCACTTTCTCTTTGTTTTTGGAAATATTTCCATCTAGAATCTTTATTTCTCTCGACATATTTGTGTCAGACATTGACGCATATCTAGATATGGTTTGGGGTAACATGATCCTACAAAGATCCTCCAAATAAATTGAAAAGCTTAGAAGAAAACCAGCATGTCTAGATCACTTTTCTGCACTTTCTTAAGTTAGATTGATATATAATTTTATTGCCCCGTTCGTCTCAAGCTTGTAGCTATGGCGGATTGTGGTGATTTGAGAGCATAATACGCACTTTCTCTTTATTTTTGGAAATATTTCCATCTAGAATCTTTATTTCTCTCGACATATTTGTGTCAGACATTGACGCATATCTAGATATGGTTTGGGTAACATGATCCTACAAAGATCCTCCAAATAAATTGAAAAGCTTAGAAGAAAACGAGCATGTCTAGATCACTTTTCTGCACTTTCTTAAGTTAGATTGATATATAATTTTATTGTCCCGTTCCTCTCAAGCTTGTTTAAGGTTGTGCAGCATGTACGCATAAGTTGAACTGCATCTTACCATTTAGCCCTACTCATTGCTTAAGGGATATGAATATTGTTTCTCTTCTTAATATATTTTTTGTTCATTGGTAGGGAAAAGACGATGATGACGACGAAGATGAGGAGGATGACGATGATGAGAATGATGATGAGGATTAACAAAAATGAGTGCTGGCCTTAATTCTCGTTAGTTGTTGGCCTTGCTAAAGTAAGAACTTGTGAAAAGCCGTCTCATAGTGGTTGCTAAACAAGGTTTTGGGGAGGATGACCGTCTTTAAGATGGCTTTCTTTTTTTGCTCATCTCTCTTTTACCTTTTCCATCTTTTTTATGATTTTTTTTTTCTGATCGGAACATGGATATATATCGCACTTTTTTATGATTAATATATGTTAATTTATTATCATATTTCATGTTCTATTTACCTAAATTCTGCAGGCTTAGTTTTAAGTAAATGAGAATTTTTTTTAATACCCTTGTGTGATGCAAGGGTAGTATTTGTTCAACTTTTTTAGTCTTTTTAAAGACGGCACACATAACATGTATTATTAGTGCTCGAATTCGAGTTTCAAAAGATGATAAATATCTACTTTTGCCACCAGGACACAAGGGGATGAGCAAGTAAATAGAAAAAAATATTATTTGTTCAATGTAAAAATCTTTTAATTGCTAAATATATTTTGAAAAAATAGTCTATACTCGATGATAAATCAAATTGACTTGAAATTTTACTATGAGAACGATTGTGCTATATTTGATTTAAGGGTAAAGTTTACAAATAGTTTAATTATTTAATTTAATAATTTAATTTTTAATTGCTGTAATATTATTATTAAACTTTTAACTTTGCTTTAATTTGATTATTGACTTGTTAAAAAAGTTACGTGACAGTTAAAATATTTTGTATAATAATACATTTAGTTCTTTATATTTGTACAATTTAGTCTTGATTTGAATAAATTTAACCATATTATGTCAATTTGACCTTATTTTTAAGGGTAAAATACATGAATGGTCACTAAACTTTTAGGGTGAATTCATTTTGGTCATTGTACTTTTAAAATATTTCATACGGTCACTTAACTTTTAGTTTGATTTCGATACGGTCCCTCTTGTTAGAAGTTGACGTTAATTTTTGTTTTTACTTAATAAAAAATGGGTAAACTACACCAATCATCACTTAATTTTCTTCTCACACCTATTTTGGCCACTAGAGTTTAACAATTTTCAATTTAATAACTTTGAATTGTTCATATTTTAACCACTCTTGAATGACATGGTTATACAAATAGAAAAAATTAATTAATCCTTAAAAAATCGGGCAATGGTTTTTTTACCTTGCTTATTTTACCATATTTTATATTTTAATAAGCAAAGTAAAAAAATCATTACTCGAAACAAATATTTCAATTAACCGGTCAATTGATTATCCGGTTTAATTGATACAATATAAGATTGAGAATTGAATAATCTGAATTTAGCAATTAACAAAAATATTTTTAAGGATTAATCGAACACGAGTTCGGTTATTTCGATTCAGTTATGGTTCACAGTTTTAAGCAAAACTGATTAACCGTATGGTGATTTTGATGCCCTTCTATTTTTTTTAAAAATGTTTTGGCTCTGGGTAGGATTAATAGGTGTGAACTTTCAATTTTTGACTTTCAAGTTTGTTTTTACACTTTTATCACAACCGAACAATTATTAAATTTATCATATTATCATATTTGATATTTTAATAAACAAAGTAAAAAAAACATTTCTAGAATCAAATATTCCGGTTAACTAGTGAAACGATTATATGATTTAATTGGTACAATATAAAATCAACAATTGAATAATATGAATTTACTAATTAACCAAAATATTTTTTAAGGATTAATTGAAAATTTTTAATTGTATAAACATGTCATTTGAGAGTGGCCAAAATATGAACAATTCAAAATTAAGTTATTAAATTGAAAAATTTTAAACTCTAGTGACCAAAATAAGAGTGAGAAGAAAGTTGAGTAATGATTGGTGTAGTTTACCCATTTTTTTATTAAGGAAAAACGAAAACTAACGTTAGAAGCTAACAGGAAGGACCATATTGAAAGCGAAGTAAAAATTCGGTGACTATATTAAAATCGAATTAAAAGTGGGTGACCTTATCAAATATTTTAAAAAGTACGATGACCAAAATGAATCTACTCTAAAAGTTTAGCGACCATTTATATAGTTTACCCTATTTTTAATTGAAAACACTAAACTCTAAACTTTTAAATATAATAAATATGTAAATAATAAATAATTAAATAAGCAATTGAAATTTGACGCATGACATACTTAACTTTTAATTGTTTTAATTAATTTTTTATTTAAAAATTTTAAAGAACTAATGTTTTGATATAATAATTGAAAAATAGTTTTGGACTAAATTGAAATGATTTCAAAAGTACCTTTAAGTCCAAACAACTTAAAAATATGTTTGAGGATTTTTTAAAGAGGTTTTGAAGTGTTTTGTAAAGCCAAACTTCACAAAACCACCCAGGTGTTTTGAAACACCTTTAGGCGTTTCGAAACAACCATTCACAGTTTCAAAACGTTTCGATATTGCTTTGCCTGTTTCGAAACGAGCTTTAATCTGGGTGAGAATTTTGCATAGCGTTTCGATACGGCCTCACCGTTTCGATACGCCTATGAGGCAAAAACCCCAACAGTCAAATCTTCAACGGCCTTTTAAATTTGTAAAACTAATAAATTGATTTTGATATAACAAAGAATTTAAGGATTAAATTGAAAAGGAGAAAATGAATTTTTAAGTCCTCAAAACTTTCCTAAGTGTTTAAGAAAAATATCCAAGTCAAGAGCTAAGCTTACTCAAATTTTTCTAAGCGTTTACCAAGTCAAAAAGTGATTTTCAAGTCACCATTTCAGAACGGCCTTTAGGCGTTTCAGAACGTTTTGAAGCTGTTAACCTCTGTTTCGGAACTAGCTTTCCCGTTTCGATATAGGTGTATCGAAACAGGTTTTTTTGTTTCGAAACAGACGAAGAACAACGGAACGGTTTGAACTGTTTCGATACAGAATTTCAAACTTGGTTTCAAAATATGACCGTTGCAATTTCATAACTAATTTTTTAAGAGACAATTAAAGCATATCGAAATGCTTTTGAGCCGTTTCGATACAGGTTTTGACAGTGGCAAAATGATTCGAAACAGGCTTCAGCGCGTTTTGGAACAGGCTCTTAGTGTATCGAAACGATCATACCCGTTTCGATACGGCCTATTAATTACACCCCAACAACTATTTCTATTTTGGCCTGTTTCGAAACAAGATCATGTGTTTCGGAACGAATAGTTGCAGACTGCATTTATGGTGGGAAGATAACATCCAAACGGCTATAATTATGAAGGCAACAACTCCAACGGCTAGAATTCAATGAGAAAGTATAAAAAGGACTTCTAAAAGCACCACCAACAACAACAATTGCATCCAAGAGAAACATCTACACAAAAATCCAAGCTCAAGTGCCTAAATTCTCATTCTTGTAAAATCCCAAATTGTTTTGGGTGAAATTCTTATCTTGTATTTCAATTTGGGTTGAGTGCTTGTATTCAAAGGGGTAAATTTGTATTGAGAGATATTCTACTTGCCTCCAATTTCTTCTTTGTAACCAAGTGAGGGTTTGGTCAATTTTGTGTAGAAAATTGACCGATCTTGTTAAGGTTTCTTCCTAAGCCTAGAAAAGGGGAAGATCAATTAGTGGAATTGTTGGAAAATCTTTAGTGGGAGCTAAGATAGTGGATGTAGAGTTCATTTGGAACTTGAACCCCTATAATTGCCTTGTTCTTCATTTTTATTCATTCCACTTCACTTCCTAAATTTTAAAAAACCCAATTCACGCCCTCTTGGCTTTGATCAATCCTTTGATCCACTCAACAATTGGTATCAGAGCCTACCTCTTTGAAGGATTAACAACCGAAAGAGGATATTCTAGGAAGAGTGTGATAAAAAAAGCAAGCCATGACATCTACCTCCGGCTCTAGCATGTACGAGTCTCAATCGGTCACCAAACCGCCTTTCTTCAACGATGACAACTATCCTTTTTGGAAGAACTGAATGCGCCTCTTCATAAAGTCAAGTGATTACCTTGTTTGGGATGCTATAGAGGATGGTTCCATCATTCCGATGAAGAGAGAAGATGAAGGAAGACTTGTGCCAAAAAGAAAAATAGAAATGAGTGAAGATGATCGAAAGAAGATTCAAATCAACGACAAGGCTCTCCACATGCTAATTTGTGTTTTTGGACCAGATATCTACTCCAAACTTTCTTCCATCGAAAGTGCTAAAGAAGTGTGGGATACACTTGAGAGAACCTATGAAGGGATAAGCGATGTGAAGGAAAAAAGGTTGGAATTCTCAATCTTAGCTATGAGAATTTCAAGATGGAGCCCGACGAAACCGTATCTAAGATGTTTGATCGTTTTTCAACCATCGTCAATGGGCTAAAAGTTTTTGGAGAGATCATCCCGGAGGACAAGCTAGTCCGGAAGCTACTCTACTCTCTTCCCGAGTCTTAGGATGGGGAAATAACCGCTATCATCGAGGCAAAGAATTTGAAGACACTAAAGCTTGATGATCTAGTTGGTTCTCTCCTAACTCATGAAATCATGAAGCAAGGAAGGGAAGATGAAAAGAAGAAAGAAGAAAAAAGAGTGGAGAAGCTTGAGGTGGACAAGAAGAAGAAACTAGGAGTGGCTCTCAAAGCTTCTCTACATGAGGAGAACACTTCTAGTGAGGAGAAAGATCTTGAAGAATTGGCTTTGGTAGCCAAGAGATTTTCACGGTTTATGAGGTCCAACCGAGGTAGAAAGTTTCAAAGAAAGATAGACTTCAAGACCAAGAATAAAGAAGAAGAAAAGGATTCGATCATATGCTATGATTGCAAGAAACCGGGTCATATCCGTTCCGAGTGTCCTCAACTCAAGAGGAAGGGCTTTGAGAAGAAGAAGAAGCTCAATGCTAAGCTTGCTACTTGGAGTGATGATGAGTCATCCGAGGATGAGGAACAAGAAGTGGCCAACCTTTGCCTCATGGCTCTTGAGGAGGATTCTTCTATGGTAACCTCTAACTCATCTACTTTTGATTTTACATATGATAAATTGCATGAAGCATATGATGAGTTACAAGATATGTATGATGAGTTAGTTGAGAAGTATAAGGAGTCCGTTTTGAAAAATAAAAAAGTAATTTCGGATTTGAATGCTAAAAATGATTTAATTTCTCAAGCTAACTTGGAATTTGAGAAAAATATTTTAAGTCTACAAGATGAACTTGAATACTTTCAAAATGAAAATGTAGATTTAAATAATCTTATTTCTCAATGTATCATTGAACACCAAAAGGTGTTAGATGAGCTCAAAAAGTGTTTTCAAGAGTATTGGTACTTTGAAAAATGAAATAGGCGAATCATCTAGAACAAACCAACCTAAGGGAAAGAACTTTAACTACAAACAAAGTGGCTCCTATAGGCATACTAAAACTAAAAGAATTAGAAATGTATGGGTTCCTAAGGAACTTGTTAAATCTAATAAATTTGATGCCATGTCACCTTGGATTCCTAAGGGAACCAAGCTTTTGGGAGCTAACACTCGTGGACCCAAAATGATTTGGGTACCAAAAATCAAAGCTTAATCTCTTTGTTTGTATGGGGCATTGCTACAAGGCCAAATCACAAAGCCAAAACTCATGGTACCTTGATAGTGGATGCTCGAGGCACATGACCGGAGACAAGAGTTGATTCATGGAATTAAAGCGAAAAAATGGAGAAGTAGTGACATTCGGGGACAAATCCAAAGGCCACATTGAAGGTATCGGCTCCATAGGTAATCACTCTACCATACTCATTGAAAATGTGTTGTATGTCAATGGTCTAAAACATAATTTATTGAGCATTAGTCAATTGTGTGATAAAGGGTTTAATGTCTTATTTGATAAAAATGGGTGTAAAATTGTTGACATTAAATCTAATAAAACAATGCTCATTGGTCATCGCATAGGAAACATATACTTGGTGCATCTAGATGACATTCATACATCCCATGCATATTTTGTTGCACAAAATTAAAATAATGCATGGTTGTGGCATAGGAAACTAGGACATGCTAGAATTAGTGTTTTAGAAAAAAATAGTTTCCCTAAATCTAGTTAGAGGTTTACCCAAGATTAAGTTCTCAAATGATAAAATATGTGATGCATGTTCTAAGGGTAAACAACATAGATCATCCTTTAAATCCATTAATGGTGTTTCTACAAGTAGGTGTTTGCAATTAATTCATATGGATCTATTTGGGCCAATTAGGACTACTAGCTTGGGTGGAAAATCATATGCTTTTGTGCTTGTTGATGATTACTCTAGATATACATGAGTTCTCTTTTTAAGCACCAAGGATGATGCTTTAGAAAACTTCATCACATTTTAAAAAATAACCCAAAATGATCTTGAACTTAAAATTTCACATATTAGAAGTGATAATGGAACTGAATTTCAAAATATGGGTTTTGATGAATTTTGTAATGAAAATGGGATTAGCCATAATTTTCCGGCTCCTCGAACTCCACAACAAAACGGGGTAGTTGAGAGGAAAAATAGAACTTTAGAAGAAATGGCTAGGACTATGCTTTGTGAAAATAATTTACCAAAGTATTTTTGGGCGGAAGCCACTAACACTGCTTGCTATATTATAAACCGAGTAATGATTAGGTCTATTTTAAAGAAAACCCCTTATGAGATTTTAAAATCTAAAAAGCCTAACATTAGTTATTTTCATCCTTTTGGTTGCAAGTGTTTTGTTTTAAATAATGGAAAAGACAATTTAGGTAAATTTGATACAAAAAGTGATAAACCTATTTTTCTAGGTTACTCTTTAAACTCTAAAGCCTATCGTGTGTTTAACAAAAAAAAACTTTAGTTGTAGAGGAATATATTCATGTGGTTTTCGATGATAACCTCTTTCCGGGGAAGGATTCTTGTGATGATGATGATGTAGGGATCATTGAAGCTAATGATGGTGGAGAATCATCAAAAGTGAATAAGATTCCAACTAAAAAGGAAGAAGCACAAGAACTGCCTCTAGAAGCATTTCAAGACATGTCCCTTGAGGAAAAGGAAGTTAGCTACCCAAGGGAGTACAACTATGTCAAAGGTGGTGAAATCTTGGGTGATCCATCTAAGGGGGTAACTACTCGCTCTTCTCTTAAAATGCTTAATCATGTTGCATTTATCTCATGCATTGAGCCTAAGAATGTTAAAGAAGCATTAAAAGATGATTTTTGGATTATGGCCATGCAATATGAGTTAAATCAATTTGAGAGAAGTAAAGTGTGGACATTAGTTGATAGGCCTAGAACTAAATCTACTATAAGAACTAAATGGGTCTTTAGAAACAAACTAGATGAGAGTGGTAACATAGTGAGAAACAAGGCTAAGTTTGTTGCTCAAGGTTACACTAAAGAAGAGGGAATTGATTTTGATGAAACTTATGCACCCGTAGCTAGAATGGAAGCCATTAGGATGTTACTTACATTTTCATGTTTTCATGATTTTAAGCTTTTTCAAATGGATGTCAAAAGTGCATTTTTAAATGGTTTTATAAATGAAGAAGTGTATGTGCAACAACCACTGGGTTTTGAAGATCCTATTATTCCAAACCATATTTTTAAATTGTCAAAAGCTTTGTATGGTTTAAAATAAGCTCCTAGAGCTTGGTATAAAAGACTTTCAAGTTTTCTAGTTGTAAAAGGTTTTGAGAAAGGAAAGTGGACACAACACTCTTTATTAAAAACAATGGTAAATATATAGTAGCAGTTCAAATTTATGTTGATGATATTATATTTGGTTCTACTAATGAATTGCTTTGACAAGATTTTTCTAAGTTGATGCAAAGTGAATTTGAAATGAGCATGATGGTGGAGCTCTCATTTTTTTGGGACTCCAAATCAAACAAATGAAGGATGACATCTTCATCAATCAAGCTAATTACATCAAGGATATGCTCAAGAAGTTTGGTTTGGAACATGCAAAGCCTAAAGCTACACCAATGAGCTCATCTACAAAGCTTGACAAAGATGAAGGAGGTAAGTGTGTTGACTCTAAGCTTTATCGCTCTATGATTGGATCATTGCTTTACCTTACCGTAAGTAGACCGAATATATTGTTTAGTGTTTGCTTGTGTGCTAGGTTTCAAGCTAGTCCTAGAGAGTCTCACCTTATAGCTGCTAAAAGGATCTTTAGGTACCTTAGAGATACTCCTTGTTTAGGTCTTTGGTACCCTAGAGACTCAACCTTTAACCTTCATGCTTATTCGGATGCGGATTATGGGGGTTGTAAAATCGATAGGGAAAGTACTTTCAGCACTTGCTAATTCCTAGGTAGTATGCTCATATCTTGGTTCTATAAGAAACAAAATAGTGTAGCTTTATCTACCACTGAAGCCGGGTACACATCCTTAGGGAGTTGTTGTGCTCAAATCCTTTGGATGAAGCAACAACTCTTAGATTATGGAGTTAAAGTAGAAACCATACCCCTTAAGTGTGACAACACTAATGCTATATGCCTAACCAAAAATCCCGTCCAACACTCTAGAACCAAACACATAGAAATAAGGCATCATTTCATTCGAGATCATGTCCTTAAGGAGGATGTTGTTTTAGAGTTCGTAGACACCTTAAATCAATTAGCGGACATCTTTACCAAACCTCTAGATAATGAGCGTTTTTGGTCCCTTAGGAGAGAGTTGGGTCTAACTAGCCTATCTTAACCTTTTAGGACCTTTTTGTGCTTAAATTGCTTGATTTCTTGTAAAATGTCATGCTTATGTGTTTCTTTATCATAATTTCATCCATGTATATAATTAGGGGGAGTTAGACCTTTTAGGACCTTTTTGTGTTCTTGACCTTTTAGGACCTTTTTGTGCTTAAAGTGTTTTTAAAACCTTAATGGGTTTTTCATTGGATTGAATTTAGGATTTAAATGCATACATTTAAATTTTTCGTCTTGCTTGCTTTGTGTTTTTTTATAAATTTCAAATGGAAAACGTTAACAAGAAAAGAAAGACTCAAACGGGTGAAGGTTCTAACTAAGCAATCATTCGTCCAAACTTACCCTCCTTTTTCAAAAGAGTCTAAGGAATCAAGAAACTAAGGACCGATTCAAAATCATTATTGATTTAGCTGTTCACTGAGAGCGAGTTGTGGATGTCGGGTTCCTTGACTCCGAGCGCTTTGAATTTCGTTATCTACCTCTCTTGCAAGAATGGAATTTCTTAGCCTTTTTGAGCATTCCAGATATTGTCTACAAGCACATGGTCTTGCTATTCTACTCCAATGTCGTTCTCATTGACAATGAAGATCATACCGAGGTCATTAGGATTGAGTCGTACCTTTTGGGCAACAAATTCACTATTAATATATCCGTTTTAGAGAAAGCTCTTGGACTCAAAGATGAAGGTATTGAAGATGAGAACCACTTTGGTGCTCAAACCGGATTCGTTCTCACATTGGATGCTCATGACCGATTCCTCCATTTGATGATCTCTTAGTTCTTTCGCCCTTTAGGAGGTAAATTTTCCCACATTCTTCAAGTTGATTACATTTGGTTAGAGTGTTTTTGCAAAGCACAACGCCCGAACTTGGTTAAAATCATGTTCGTCGAGATGGTCCATCAAGTGAAGATTCGTACCACCGATGGACTTACATCCTTCACTTATGGGGTTGTGTTGAGCTATGTCTTTCGTAGCCTCGGTTTTGACTGTTCTTATGATTCTCCGGAACACCGCAAGCAAAATATTGGTGAATCTTCTCTCATCAAGTCCGGGGTTCGCTATACTCTTGGCCAATGGGTTCACGTTGATAGGAGAGCTCCACCACCTCAAGCTCCGGCTCCTAACAACGATGCTCTTATGGCCTTCCTTACCGAGCAGTTCAACTCAATAGACACGAACAAGGCTTCGGGTTTTGGTGCTCTCAACACTCGCATTCAATCTTTGGAGGAACATGTCTCCTCTCTTGAGAATCAACAAACGTTGATGGATCTATCCTTCTTTACATTCTATGGTGATTGGACAAACTATCATCGTGCTCAAGCTAAGTACAATGATGATTCTCTTGATGATAGTGGCGACGATGATGATGACGCTTAGGACTCATATTGCATATCATATTAGTCTATCATATTAGGATTAAGTTTGCACCTATCTATCCTTTTATGTTTTTCAAGACCTATGCTTTAATTTTTCTTTGGGATTGAGCTTGAACTTTTATGCTTTAAATATTTATGTTATGAATGTTATTTGGTTTGATTATTTGTTTATTGAACTTAATGATATCTATATTATGTTGTTTGGTTTATTGCTTATAACTTTGTTTCTTCTCATGATTAGCCTTGATTATTAATTTTTGATCTAACAAAAGGGGGGAGAAGTAATCTAAGAGCCACAATATTTTTAAAGTTGGTTTTAAGTTTCAAATACTTGAATTTTAAATCTTTTCAAACTTAAAAACCCATCTTACATTGAGGGGGAGTTAGAACTTTTTCAAAGATTTCAAAATTCTTAAAAATTCATACTTGGTTTTGTTATATCAAAAAGGGGGAGATTGTAAAACTAATGAATTGATTTTAATATAACAAAGGATTTAAGGACTAAATTGAAAAGGAGAAAATGAATTTTTAAGTCCTCAAAACTTCCCTAAGTGTTTAAGAAAAATATCCAAGTCAAGACCTAAGCTTACTCAAAATTTTCTAAGTGTTTACCAAGTCAAAACAGTGATTTTTGAGTCACCATTTTAGAACGGCCTTCAGGCATTTCGGAACGTTTTGAAACTGTTAACCTCTGTTTCGGAACTAGCTTTCCCATTTCGATACGAGTGTATCGAAACAGGTCTTTGTGTTTCGAAACGAATGAAGAACATCAGAACGGGTTGAACCGTTTCGATCCGGTTGTATCGAAACGAATTTCAAACTTGGTTTCAAAATATGATCGTTCCAATTTCATAACTAATTTTTAAGAGACAGTTAAAGCGTATCGAAACGCTTTAGAGCCGTTTCGGTACAGGTTTTGACAGTGGCAAAATGTTTCGAAACGGGCTTCAGCACGTTTCGGAACATGCTCTTAGCGTATCAAAACTAGGGGTGGGCATTGTCGGGTACCCGATTTTTGGGTACTCGGAAAACCGGGTACCCGGTTCATCTGGGTACCTCATTAAGCGGCGCATGTCCCGGCCCATTATATCCGGGTACCCGGGATTCGAGTACCCGTATAATTCGGGTACCGGGTACTCGGTTCCTATTTTTTTTTAATTCTAAAATTAAAAAAAAATCACATGTTAAACATAAAAATATTTTAAAAAAATTAAACTTAAAACTTAAAAGAATATAATACAAACATAGAAAAAATGTAGGGATTTAAACTTAATTTTAGAGTGAAAATATTAAGAAACATAAAATAAAAATATAATTTTAAATAAATATATATATATATATATATATATATATATATTAATTTTTATCGGGTCAGGTTGGGTACCCGGTAAGGGGAAACTTCCGGCCCGTGTCCCGGTAAATTTGTCGGGTCGGGTACTCGGCCCGGTCGGGTAATTTTTTTCGGGAATTACCCGACATTTTAGGTTCGGGTCGTCGAGTTTTCGGGTCGGGTCAATCGGGTCGGGTATTTTTGCCCACCCCTAATCAAAACGATCGTACCCGTTTCAGTACGACCTATTAATTACACCCCAACGACTATTTCTATTTTGGTCTGTTTCGAAACAAGATCATGTGTTTCGGAACGAATAGTTGCAGACTGCATTTATGGTGGGAAGATAACATCCCAACGGCTATAATTATGAAGGCAACAACTCCAACGGCTAGAATTCAATGAGAAAGTATAAAAGGGACTTCTAAAAGCACCAACAACAACAACAATTGCATCCAAGAGAAACATCTACACAAAAATCCAAGCTCAAGTGCCTAAATTCTCATTCTTGTAAAACCTCAAATTGTATTAGGTGAAATTCTTATCTTGTATTTCAATTTGGGTTGAGTGTTTGTATTCAAATGGACAAATTTGTATTGAGAGATATTCTACTTGCCTTCAATTTTTTTTGTAACCAAGTGAGGGTTTGGCCCAAAATGACCGGTCTTGTTAAGGTTTCCTCCTAAGCCTAGAAAAGGCGAAGATCAATTAGTGGAATTGTTGGAAAATCCTTAGTGGGAGCTAAGGTAGTGGATGTAGAGTTCATTTGGAACTTGAACCACTATAATTGCCTTGTTCTTCATTTTTATTCATTCCACTTCACTTCCTAAATTTTAAAAAAACCCAATTCACCTCTTCTTGGCTTTGATCAATCCTTTGATCCACTCAACAGAATTGCAGGACGTTTCGATACGGGAATCAACGTTTCGATATGGTCATTTTGATACGGTCAAGGTTGTTCCGAAATGGGTGCTGCACCAGACTGCAACAGCTCTTTCTATTTCAGGGATGTTTCGAAACATGGTCAAGTGTTTCGAAACGGGGAGTTGTAGAACTGCATTTATTGTGGGAAATAAAGTATCTAACAGCTCCAATTCAACCATAACGGCTAGTAACGACTACAAACTCAATTAGGAGTATAAAAGGGACCTCCAAGCATCAAGAGAAAAAAATGCTTCAATTGTCAACAACACTATGATCAAGAATTTTTCTTATAGCTTAATTGTTCATTTTCTTGTATAGACAACACTTGTGAGCTAAACATTGTTAAATTTCTCAAGTGTTTAGGTTTTGGGTGAGAGCTTATTAGTGCAAACAATTACCTATTAGAGGGATTAGGGATGGCAACGGGGCGGGGCGGGGCGGGTTTTTGGTCGCCCCGAACCCGCCCCGACCTATAAGATACTATACCCGACCCCGCCCCGCCCCGAATAAAAATATTAATTTACTCGCCCCGACCCGCCCCGATACAATAACCCTTAAACCCGACCCCGTCCCGACCCGCCCCGAAAAATTAAAAAAAAAATTAATCTTCGTCGACGGTAAATGTTAGATTCGACCAATCTTCCACCACAATCACAAATTATGGTTTCAAGGGACTTCAAACTTATATAAAAAAATAAAATAAAACCAATTTTAAATTATACACGTGTTAAACTACATATTTAAAAGAATAAACTTGAATCATTGACCGTTAGAATCGAATATATCAAAACTTGAACAACATCTAACAAAATTTTACAAAATGTACGAACCAAAACAAAAACAAAAAATAGCTCAAAACACATAAAAATATTTAAATATAATGATATTTTTTTATAAATATAATAAAAATATATATAAAAATATAAAAATATACCGGGGCGGGGCGGGGCGGGGAATTTCTAGCAAATACCCGAACCCGCCCCGCCCCGACTTCATGCTTTTTCCGCCCCGCCCCGCCCCGCCCCGATCCCCGAAATTTTAGGAAAAATACCCGGTCGGGTCGGGTCGGGGCACCTCGGGTCGGGTCGGGGCCGGGTATTTTTGTCATCCCTAAGAGGGATTTCAAGTTTGCTTTAGAATTTCTCTTGTGATGGAGGGTGTGATTAAGCTAAGGGTAGTTAGCTTAATTGTTGTAACGGTTTCCTCCTAAGCCGAGAAAAGGGGACGGAATTCAAATAGTGAATTTGTTGAAATCCTTAGTGGGAAGCTAAGGTAGTGGATGTAGACCTTGGTTAGAAGGTTGAACCACTATAAATCCTTGTGTCTTGTTGTCTATTTTTCAACCCCTACTAAAACACCCAATTATCCAACTTCTCCACACTTGGCGAGCAAGAATGATTGAAGGAATCGAACATCATAAAACCCAACAATTGGTATCAGAGCTTGGCTCAATTGAATAGGATTAACACCATATTGAGGCGACCCGACAAGCTCGATCAACATTTCAAACAGCCGGCTCAATGGCGCAATCTATCGACAAGCCACCCTTCTTTGACGGGACCAATTATGCTTATTGAAAGACAATGATGATGTTCTTTGTCAAATCCAAAGACTACAAGCTTTGGGATATCATTGAAGATGGCCCGTTCGTACCAAAAGGAAGCAAGGCAGAGTGGAGTGCCGATGATCGTAAGAAGATTGAGCTAAATTGCAAGGCTTTGCACTTCATCTTTTGTGCACTTAGCCTCAACATATACGAGAAAATGTCTTCTTACGAGAGTGCCAAGAAAGTTTGGGACAAGCTCGAAGTTACATACGAGAGGACAAATGAAGTAAAGGAGACCAAGATCGACCTCCTCAACCTAGAGTATGAAAACTTCAAAATGGATCCGGAAGAGGACATTGAGAAGATGTTTCACCGATTCTCCACCATCACCAATGGATTCAAGGGTTATGGAGAAGTCATTCTGGAAAAAAAAGCTTGTCCGAAAGCTTATCTATTCTCTTCCCGAGTCATGAGACTCAAAGAGAATCGCCATCATCGAAGCTAAGAATTTGAAGACTTTGAAGCTTAATGAACTCATGGGGTCACTTCTCACTCACCAAATTATGAAGAAAGACAAAGAGGATGAGGAGAAGAAATAAGAGATAATAAGGATGGGGAAGAAAAAGATCATGGAGCTAGGCATCCATGCGAATGCCATGGCTCTCAAGCCCTCCAAGTGCAACCATGTTGATACAAGTGAGGAGGATGATGAAGAAGAAGAGATGGTTCATCTCTTCAAGAAGTGTGCCCATTTCATGAAGAAAGCCATGAAAGAACTCGAACGTGAATCTATGAAGAAGAAGAGAGCAAGCACTTCAAGCCATAAGAAGAAGGCATATGTGGCTACATGGAGTGATGAAGACTCCACTGACGATGAACAAGCCAACCTTTGCCTTATGTCCATCGAAGAAGATTCAAGGGTAACTTTTAATTCATCTACTTCATGTTTATATTCTTTTGAGGAATTACAAGATGCCTATGATGATTTGGTTTTAGAATTTAAAAATCACATTTTGAAAAATAAGAAAATTGTCTCAAATTTGAAAATTCAAAATGATTTGATTTCTAAAACCAAAATTGAACTTGAAGCAAAACTCAATGAGTTTGAACAAAAATGTTTTGATTTACAAAATTTGCTTCATAAAGTTCAAAAAGAAAAACGATTTTATTTCCAAAGAACTTGAAAAAAATAATTTTGGAAAACCAAACTTTTATGTTAGACAATCTAGTGCCCTTAGATTTGTAAATGATAAAGTTTTTAGAAGTATTTGGGTCCCGCAAGGACTAAGTACTTCAACTAAAAAGGATGAAATTGAAAAATGGATTCCTAAGGGGACTAAATTTTGTGCCACTAATGTCTATGGATCCAAAGCAATTTGGATACCAAAAATTATTTGATTGTCTTATGTTAGGTGTGATGGAGATTGATCAACAAGTCCAAATATTGAGGGGAAGCTCCATGCACACAAGGAAAAACACTTGAAGAAGGAAGGCTTCACATCCTCCCTTGAAGTTCAAGTGTTGGTAAAATCTAGTTGTTTTTTTACTTGTTTAATTTGATTTATTTTCTTTTAATTCAACTAGATTATCATGTGTTGGACTAACATCTTTTAATGATGCTTTGAGCAAGGGTGAGCCATTTTAAAACCAAAATTCTTATTTGTGTCAACTACTTTTAACCTCCTAAGTTATTTTGAACTTAAAGTCATTTAAATTCTTTTTGATATAACAAAAAGAGGGAGAGTTTGGTTTGAAAAATTGCTTTTTTCAAATGAATAAGGGGGAGCTTTATCTAACTTTAAAATTTTTCATCTCTTATTCAAATTTTTTAAACTTGAAGGGGGAGAATCCCAAATAATTTTTCAAGTTGGTTTTATTATATCAAAAATGGGGAGATTAAAGAACTAATGTTTTGATATAATAATTGAAAAATAGTTTTGGACTAAATTGAAATGATTTCAAAAGTGCCTTTAAGTCCAAACAACTTAAAAATATGTTTGAGGATTTTTTTAAAGAGGTTTTGAAGTGTTTTGTAAATCCAAACTTCACAAAACCACCCAGGTGTTTCGAAACACCCTTAGGTGTTTCGAAACAACCATTCACAGTTTCAAAATGTTTCGATACAGCTCTCTACCTGTTTTGAAACGGGCTTTGATTTGGGTGAGAATTTTGCATAGTGTTTCGATATGGCCTCACCATTTCAATACGCCTATGAGGCACGTTGCGTATAAAATAGTCTATCACAAAAAGGTGCAAGTGTACACGTCGCAAGTAATAAAGTGGTACTAAGTATCGGATATCGTCTCCACAGGGACTGGAAATACTTTTATCCTTGAATCTCTGCACAAGAAGAGAAATAAGTTTAATAAAATGTTTTGAGTAATCTTGAGAATAAACTAAAATAGAAGAGGAATTCAGTTTGATAAAATAGGCTGGTATTGATTTGCTCAGTAGTGCAGGTATTGCACTGCTCAAAGGCTTTCTGTCGCGGCTGTCGTCGGGCCTGTCGCAGCAGCACCTGTCGCGGCAGAGGTCTGTTGTTGTCGCGGCAGCGATCAACAACTATGTACTTCAAGTTCAGCAAGAATCCCTGTTGTGACTTGTCTTATCCCTAGGCCCAAGCTCTTTCGATGAACATGTCTTTGATGATACCTCCCGGCATGAATCAAAGGATGAACACCGATGTTATGAATTCTTCCTTAGCTGCTTAACCTTGTACCTATTCCTAGGTCAAGATGGTTTAACCATAAACTGGAAAGCTCGTATTTACTCTTTTCTTATACTTAACTCTCCCGATATTAAGTAAATGGATAACCTCACAACGCTCTCCCGAATCTTATGAAATGTTTGAACCATAGTAAATAAACTTGAAGCTTTTATTGATTTGAACAGAAAAATCCTAAAAATAGTACAACCCTTTCAACTACGTTACAAAATCAACCCTTTTCCCTATGGGGAGTTTAGAACATGGTAGAGAGAGAGAAACGACTAGGGTTTTGGGGGAAGACGGCTAGGAGCTAGATATCCCTTGCCTTGTCGAATTACAAGCATATATATAGGCCTTGGTCTTGAGTTTTCTTAATGTCCAAGAATACAAGTTTGAATTAAAGTACAACTCTATTAAAGACTAAATCTCTGAGTAGATATCTTTTAATTCGCCCTATCTTCTTGCTTTGACTTTTTCCTCAAACTTAAGACTAGGCCTTCCTTGTGCTTTTGGGCTCCAATAGTTATGCAAGTGGTCCACGAAAATCAGGCTTTAAATTCTTTGTCGATCGAACTCCACTTTGCATTTTCCCTCACCACGGTCTTCACTATCGTCTCTTCTGTCACAACAGATGTGACGACATCGTTTAGAATGACAGTCTCCTTCACTCCTTTGCTCCAGCTCTGTAGTTAACTTCCGCCCCTTTGCTGCCCTGGATGTTGCCACGACAGGCACCTGCAAAAATAAACCAAAATCAGCAGCATCTGTGCAATATTTTCTATTTGTGATGTTTATGTAAAATCTATCCTAAAATGCAACTAAACATGCTTGCGCGCATCAATAATATGGGAAAATAAGGGATAAAATATAGAACATTTATGTACTCAACAAGGCAAAAACCCCAACGGCCTTTTAAATTGCAGGACATTTCGATACGGGAATCAATGTTTCGATACGGTCAAGGTTGTTCCAAAACGGGTGCTACATCAGATTGCAACGGCTCTTTCTATTTCAGGGATGTTTCGAAATAGGGTCGAGTGTTTCGAAACGGGGAGTTGCATAACTGCATTTATGGTGGGAAATAAAGTCCCCAACGGCTCCAATTCAACCCTAACGACTAGTAACAGCTACAAACTCAATTAGGAGTATAAAAAGGACCTCCAAGCATCAAGAGAAAAAAATGCTTCAATTGTCAACAACACTATGATCAAGAATTTGTCTTAGAGCTTAATTGTTCATTTTCTTGTATAGACAACACTTGTGAGCTAAACATTGTTATATTTTCTCAAGTGTTTAGGTTTTGGGTGAGAGCTTATTAGTGCAAACAATTACCTATTAGAGGAATTTCAAGTTTGCTTTTGAATTTCTCTTATGAGAGAGGGTGTGATTAAGCTAAGGGTAGTTAGCTTAATCGTTGTAACGGTTTCCTCCTAAGCTGAGAAAAGGGGACGAAATTCAAAGAGTGAATTTGTTGAAATCCTTAGTGGGAAGCTAAGGTAGTGGATGTAGACCTTGGTTAGAAGGTTGAACCACTATAAATCCTTGTGTCTTATTGTCTATTTTTCAACTCCCACTAAAACACCCAATTATTCAACTTCTCTACACTTTGCGAGCAAGAACGATTGAAGGAATCGAGCATCATAAAACCCAACAAATTTTCAAAAAGATCCTGAAATTACTTTTATTTCATTTTATTTTCATTTATTTCATTTTATTTTATTCTTCATTTGGCTGACTGAAACTGTTCTTCTTCCTCTTTTCGTAAATTATTTTTAATTAAAAATTACATAAATTGAAATAACGTGTAAAGAACAAGTGTTAAATTTATTATTTTTTCGAATTAAGATTCAATTGTTTGAATGTGCAATTATAGAGGACTAAATGTGTTATTAAATAAAAGATTTTAACTACCATGTCACATTTTTAGATGTTGTTAAAGGGTCAGTGATCAAATTGAAACAAAATTAAAAGTTTAATGGTAGCATTGAAGCAATTGAAAATTTGACTATTAAATTGAATAACTAATCAGAATTTAGTGATCTTTTGTAAACTTTACCACTAATTTAAATTGATGTTTTACATTTGAAGTAAAATCTGTTTACAGTTTATATTAAGATTTTTATCGATTTGTAACAAATAATTAGCCATTTATTGTCAGGACAAAATTAGGCTGAGCAATAAAAGGAAAATTCTAAAAAAAAACAAATGGCTTGAAAGCCGACTAAATACAAACCACTAAATTAGGGCCATTGGATGAAGTCGGTTTAAAAGTGGCTGTTGGATTAAAAAAAGATGACCCGGTAAACATGTTTGTAGTGGGTTATAAGGATTTTTATACATTAGGTAAGAAAATCGGTACATACCTTTTTTTCTTACAAAGTTGTAAGGATTTATGTACATTGGGTAGTAATTTGTGTACATACAGAAATCCTTATAAAACATGTACGTACATTTGGTAAGAAAACGGTACATACCTTTTTTTCTTACAAAGTTGTAAGGATTTATGTACATTGGGTAGTAATTTGTGTACATACAGAAATCCTTATAAAACATGTACGTACATTTGGTAAGAAAATCGGCACATACCTTTTTTTCTTACAAATTTGTAAGGATTTATGTACATTGGGTAGTAATTTGCGTACATACAGAAATCCTTATAAAACATGTACGTACATTTGGTAAGAAAATCGGTACATACCTTTTTTTCTTACAAAGTTGTAAGGATTTATGTACATTGGGTAGTAATTTGTGTACATATAGAAATCCTTATAAAACATGTACGTACATTTGGTAAGAAAATCGGTACATATCTTTTGTTCCAATCCTTACCCAAGGTTCACCTCCCATTGCCTTTGGTGGAGCCATGTAGGAAATTGGGTACATACCGTTTTTCGTATAAACTTTGTGGTAAATCCTTTACATTTCGTATTAAAATGTGTACATACACGTCAAACTAGGGGTTTCGAAACCCGAATTTTGGTTTCGGAACCACTTTGCCAGTGTGCCATTTGTTTACTCAAGAGGTTTCGAAATCACAAGGGGTTTCGAAACCCCAATTTTGGTAAATTCGGTACGTTTCGTAGTAAAATGTGTACATACACGTCAAACTAGGGGTTTCGAAACCTGAATTTTGGTTTCGGAACCACTTTGCCAGTGTGCCATTTGTTTACTCAGGAGGTTTCGACACCCTAATTTTGGTAAATCCGGCACATTTCATAGTAAAATATGTATATACACGTCAAACCGGGGGTTTCAAAACCCCAATTTTGGTTTCGGAACTACTTTGCCAGTGTGTCATTTGTTTACTTAGGAGGTTTTGAAACCATAAGGGGTTTCGAAACCCCAATTTTGGTAAATCTGGTACATTTCGTAGAAAAATGTGTACATACACGTCAAATTGGGGGTTTCGAAACTCCAATTTTGATTTTCGAAACCCCAATTGGGTATATACCCTTTTGGCATTTGGTTAAACTTTGTAAGAGATTCGGTACATACCGTTTTTCCTACTGATATTGTAAGGTTTTCCGTACTTTTTGTAGTATTTTCGGTATATACTCAAAACCTTACAGTTTGTGTACCAAATTAGGTATTCTCGTAAGAAATTGTGTATGTACACAAATTATTACACTAAGTTCAAACCTTTTGGCCTTTGGTGAAACTTTGTAAGAATTTCGGTACATACCGTTTTCACTACTAATATTGTAAGGTTTTCCGTACTTTTGTTAGTAATTTCGGTATATACATTAAACCTTACACTTTGTGTAGCAAATTAGGTTTTCTCGTAGGAATTTGTGTATGTACACAAATTCTTACACTAAGTTGAACCCTTTTGGCCTTTGGTAAAACTTTATAAGAATTTCTGTACATACATTTTTTCCTACTAATATTGTAAGGTTTTTCGTACTTTTTGTAGTAATTTCGGTATATAGAGAAAATCTTACAGTTTGTGTAGCAAAATAGCTATTCTCGTAGGAAATTGTGTATGTACACAAATTATTACACTAAGTTCAACCCTTTTGGCTTTTGGTGAAACTTTGTAAGAATTTCGGTACATACCGTTTTTCCTACTAATATTGTAAGGTTTTCCGTACTTTTTGTAGTAATTTCGGTATATACAGAAAACCTTACAGTTTGTGTAGAAAAATAGGTATTCCCGTAGGAAATTGTGTATGTACACAAATTATTACACTAAGTTCAACCCTTTTGGCCTTTGGTGAAACTTTGTAAGAATTTCGGTACATACCGTTTTTCCTACTAATATTGTAAAGTTTTCTGTACTTTTTGTAGTAATTTCGGTATATACACAAAACCTTACAGTTTGTGTAGCATAATAGGTATTCTCGTAATAGATTATGTATGTACCTAAATCCCTACCTTGTAATAGTTTATGTATATACCGTTTTTGTTTCAGGTTTTCTAACAAAAGCGGTACAAATTCGTAATAAATTGTGTACAAATTTTTATCCGATAAACCGGTTATGCCATCATTTAGCCTTTAATTAAGAGTTGTTCCCTAAAATTTTCCGCAATAAAAACTAAAAAATAAAAAAACTAATCTAAATAGGTTTTGACTTTTTTTTGTTAAATAATGATATTGAAAAATATGGTGAAATGACGAGCTTCAGAAATTATTTATTGAACTAGGGATATAATTATAATATTGGAGGAAGTCATCAACACTATACAGTGATTATGGTATAAAGCTCATGTTTTATTATATCATGTATGTTCAAATAGAACTTCATTACTACATATAAAATTTTTAACCTAGTTGTTATCTCAAATTTCTGTCGCCTGTAATTTTTTTTGATTAGTGGTCGGTAACAACTCTTAGTATTAGTTGTCGACTACCGAGTCTATTATTTTTCTTGATTTTTCATATTTTAATAAAAATCTCTGCCTTTGTGGCACGTGTTTCTTATGTTCTTGTGAAACTTTTTTTTTATTTTTTTGTAGTTTGTTTCATCTGTCCTTGTGGCATGATTTCAGCGTACCTTAGCGGTCGGTTGGTGCTCGTACAGAGATCTTCATGACGCTAATCTCTGATTATGGTTCTGTCATTGGTCTTAAAAAATGGATCCCCACTCGGTTGATGGTTGGTTGCCAATGTAATCAGACCTGAGTAGCAGAACAATCTGTTTGATAGTTTTGAGATTTAGGGGGCTCGATTCCTTCAACCGTTCTTGCTCGCCAAGTGTGGAGAATTTGGATAATTTGGGTGTAATTGTGGGAAGGAAAAGATAGACAATTTACACAAGGATTTATAGTGGTTCAACCTTCTGACCAAGGTCTACATCCACTACCTTAGCTTCCCACTAAGGATTTCCAAACAAATTCACTAAGAATTTCGTCCCCTTTTCTCGGATTAGGAGGAAACCGTTACAACGATCAAGCTTTCTACCCAAAGCTTGATCAAACACTCTCTTACAAGAGAAAGACTTAGGAAACTAGAAATCCATCTAATAGGTATGTGTTTGCAATACTAAGCACTCACCCAAAACCTAAACACTTGAGCAAATTTAACAATGTTAAGCTCACAAGTGTTGTCTAAGCAAGAAACATACAATTTAAGCTCTAGACAAATTTTGACATCATAATGTTGTAAAAATTGAAGCATTAACCATTACAAGATGTTTGGAGGTCCCTTTTATACTCCTTGATAAGTTTGTAGCCGTTACTAGCCGTTGGGATTGAATTGGAGCCGTTATTTCCCACCATAAATGCAGTTCTGCAGCTTGGCGTATCGATACCCTTCAAACCGTATCGATACGGTCCCGATAAGGAATTAGCCGTTGGACTTCTTCAGCTGATGCCTATCGATACACTTACCTAGAGTATCGGTACGGTCCTGCAAATTAAATATCGTTGGGAAAATGACTGTTGAGGTAGTTAGGCGTATCGGTACGCGATACACCCGTATCAGTACGCGAATAGCCGTTGGGCTATTTCAAAACACACCGTATCGATACGGCTAAGCGTATCGGTACGGGTTTTGGCTACTGGAAAGTTCATGTATGTTGAGTTGTATGGGGCTCGATTCGATCAACCAATGTTGCTCACCAAGTGGTGGAGAGGTGGATTTTTGGGTGGAAGGGTTAAGGAAGCCAAAATAAAGATTGACACAATGATTTATAGTGGTTCAACCTTCCAACCAAGGTCTACATCCACTACCTTAGCTCCCACTAAGGATTTCACAATCAATCCACTATTGATTCATCCCCTTTTCTAGGATTAGGAGGAAACCCTTACAACCGATCAAGCTTCTACCCAAAGCCTTGATCAAAACCCTCTTTTACAAAGAGACAATAAAAGCAAACTTAAAACCCTCTAATAGGTGTTTGTTTGCACAATTAAGCACTCACCCAAAACCTAAAACACTTGAGCAAATTTGACAATTTTGGCTCACTAGTGTTTGTCTATACAATAAATGACAATTTAAACTCTAAGACAATCTTTGATCATTTGATGTTTGACAATATGAGCATTAGCCTTCTCTTGATTCTTGGAGGTCCCTTTTATACTCCCAAATGAGTTTGTAGCCGTTACTAGCCGTTGGGATCAAATTGGAGCCGTTGAGGACTTCAATTCCCACCATAAATGCAGTTCTGCAGCTCCCCGTTTCGAAACGCTCGAACCCGTTTCGAAACACCCTCAATGTAGAAAGAGTCGTTGCAGTCTGTCAGGGTACCCATTTCGGAACACCCCCTTGCCGTTTCGAAACGCGTATCGAAACACTATAGGCCCGTATCGAAACGCCTGCATTTGAAAGTTAGTTGGGAAAGAGCCGTTGGGGTTTATGACCGTTGTGGTCATTGCCACGTGGGCGTATCGAAACGGCCTAGCCCGTTTCGAAACGCTGGGCAAAAATCATGTCCAAGGAAAGCCCGTTTCGATACGAGTATCGAAACGATTTTGCCACTGGAATCCCCTGTTTCGAAACGCCCTAAGGTGTTTCGAAACACCTGGACAGTTTTGTGAATTTTGGCTTTGTAAAACATGTAAAACCTTTTAAAACATCCCTAAAAATTGTTTCAAGATATTTGGACTTTGGAAGTTTGTTTTAAATACTTTTTAAATCAGTCCAAAACATTTTTCAATTATTATATCAAAACATTAGTTCTACAATCTCCCCCTTTTTGATATAATAAAACTATCTTGAAAAATTGTTTGGGATTCTCCCCTTTTAACTTTAAAAATGTGAATAAGATATTAAAATTTTAATTCAAATAAGGCTCCCCCTTATTCATTTGAAAATTCAATTTTTCAAACCATTTCTCCCCCTTATTCATTTGAAAATTCAATTTTTCAAACCATTTCTCCCCCTTTTTGTTATATCAAAAAGAATTTAAAACATTAAGTTCAAAATAACAATAGAGGTAAAAGCTTTGACAAAAATAAGAATTTGGTTTTAAAATGGCTCCCCCTTACTCAAAGCATCATCAAAGATGTTAGTCCATCATATATGATCATCTAGTTGACAAAAAAATAAATCAAATGAAATTAAAGACAACTAGATTTTACCACACTTGAACTCAAGGGAGGATGTGAAGCCTTCCTTCTTCAAGTGTTCTTCCTTGTGTGCATGGAGCTCCCCCTCATTGATTGGACTTGTTGAACATCTCCATCACACCTAGCAAAAAACAATCAAGTGAATTTTGGTATCCAAATTGCTTTGGATCCATGAACATTAGTAGCACAAATTTTTGACCCCTTAGGAATCCATTTTTCAATGTCATCCTTTTTAATTGAAGTGGTTAGTCCTTTTGGGACCCAAACACTTCTAAAACATTTTCCTTTAATAAATCTAGGGGCACTAGATTGTCTAACATAAAAATTTGATTTTCCAAAATTCTTTTTCTTTTCAAGATCTTTGGAAATCAAATCTTTTTCTTCTTGAACTTTTTGAAGCAATTTTTGTAAATCAAAACATTTTAATTCAAACTCTTCAAGTTTTGCTTCAAGTTCAAGTTTGGTTTTAGAAAGCAAATCATTTTGAATTTTTAACTTTGAAATCAATTTATTGTTTTTCAAAATGTGGCTTTTAAAATCTAAAACCAAATCGTCATAGGCATCTTGTAATTCATCAAAAGAGTAAGAACATGAAGTAGATGAATTAGAAGTTACCCTTGAATCTTCTTCGATGGCCATAAGGCAAAGGTTGGCTTGTTCATCGTCGGTGGAGTCCTCATCACTCCAAGTAGCCACATGTGCCTTCTTCTTATGGCTTGAAGTGCTTGCCCTCTCCTTTCTTTTAGGTTCTCGTTCAAGCTCTCTCAAGGCTTTCTTCATGAACGGGGCACACTTCTTGAAGAGATGAACTATCTCTTCATCTTCATCCCCCTCTTCACTTGTGTAGACATGATGGCAAGTGGAGGACTTGAGAGCCATGACACTTGCATTGATGTCAAGCCCTTTGATTTTCTTCTCTCACATAGCTCTAATTTCTTCCCTCTTCTTCTCATCCTCCTTGTTCTTCTTCATGATTTGATGAGTAAGGAGTGACCCCATAAGTTCATCAAGCTTCAAAGTCTTCAAATTCTTTGCTTCGATGATGGCGGTCCTCTTTGAGTCCCAAGACTCGGGAAGAGAGTAGATGAGCTTTCGAACTAGCTTTTCCTCCGGGATGGCTTCTCCATAGCCTTTGAGACCATTGGTGATGGTGGAGAACCTATCAAACATATTCTCGATGTTCTCTTCCGGATCCATTTTGAAGTTCTCATACTCTAAGGTTAGGAGTCCAATCTTGGTCTCCTTGACTTCATCGGTTCCCTCGTATGTGACTTCAAGCTTGTCCCATACCTCCTTGGCACTCTCACAAGAAGACATCTTCTCATAGATGGTTGGGCCAAAAGCACAAAACAAAATGTGCAAGGCTTTGCAATTAAGCTCCATCTTCTTGCGATCGTCGGCACTCCACTCCGCTTTGCTTCTTTGAGGCACGAACGGACCATCTTCAACTATATCCCATAGCTTGTAATCTCTAGATTTGATGAAGAACTTCATCTTTATCTTCCAATGGGCATAGTGGGTTCCGTCAAAGAAAGGCGGTTTTTCGATTGATTGTGCCATTTGAGCCGGTTGATGAACTAGTGATCCAGCTTGCCGGATCTTCTCAATAGGATGTGAATCCCCTTCGATTGAGCCAAGCGCTGATACCAATTGTTGAGTTGTGTGGGGCTCGATTCGATCAACCAATGTTGCTCACCAAGTGGTGGAGAGGTGGATTTTTGGGTGGAAGGGTTAAGGAAGCCAAAATAAAGATTGACACAATGATTTATAGTGGTTCAACCTTCCAACCAAGGTCTACATCCACTACCTTAGCTCCCCACTAAGGATTTCACAATCAATCCACTATTGATTCATCCCCTTTTCTAGGATTAGGAGGAAACCCTTACAACCGATCAAGCTTCTACCCAAAGCCTTGATCAAAACCCTCTTTTACAAAGAGACAATAAAAGCAAACTTAAAACCCTCTAATAGGTGTTTGTTTGCACAATTAAGCACTCACCCAAAACCTAAAACACTTGAGCAAATTTGACAATTTTGGCTCACTAGTGTTTGTCTATAAAATAAATGACAATTTAAGCTCTAAGACAATCTTTGATCATTTGATGTTTGACAATATGAGCATTAGCCTTCTCTTGATGCTTGGAGGTCCCTTTTATACTCCCAAATGAGTTTGTAGCCGTTACTAGCCGTTGGGATCAAATTGGAGCCGTTGAGGACTTTAATTCCCATCATAAATGCAGTTCTGCAGCTCCCCATTTCGAAACGCTCGAACCCGTTTCGAAACACCCTCAATGTAGAAAGAGTCGTTGCAGTTTGTCAGGGTACCCGTTTCGGAACACCCCATTGCCGTTTCGAAACGCGTATCGAAACGCTATAGGCCCGTATCGAAACGCCTGCATTTGAAAGTTAGTTGGGAAAGAGCCGTTGGGGTTTATGACCGTTGTGGTCATTGCCACGTGGGCGTATCGAAACGGCCTAGCCCGTTTCGAAACGCTGGGCAAAAATCCTGTCCAAGGAAAGCCCGTTTCGATACGAGTATCGAAACGATTTTGCCACTGGAATCCCCTGTTTCGAAACGCCCTAAGGTGTTTCGAAACACCTGGACAATTTTGTGAAATTTGGCTTTGTAAAACATGTAAAACCTTTTAAAACATCCCTAAAAATTGTTTCAAGATATTTGGACTTTGGAAGTTTGTTTTAAATACTTTTTAAATCAGTCCAAAACATTTTTCAATTATTATATCAAAACATTAGTTCTACAACGTAGTTGAAACCCTAAGGCGTATCGGTACGATCCGAGACCGTATCGGTACGAGCACTTGAAAAGCTTGGTTTTGACTACTTTAAATGTACTTTAAATCATTCCAAAGCATTGTAAAACCCTTAAACACATTTTCAAGTTGTTTTTGACTAAAAACATATTTTAAATTCTTTTCAATTTAGTCCAAAACATTTTTCAAATATTATATCAAAACACTTAGTTCTACAATCTCCCCCTTTTTGATATAATAAAACCAACTTGAAAAATTGTTTGGGATTCTCTCCCCCTTTGTATTTAAAAGAATTGAATAAGAGACTTAAAATTTAGATTTGATTAAGGTTCCCCCTTATTCTTTTGAAAAATCAAATTTTCAAACCATTTCTCCCCTTTTTGTTATATCAAAAAAAATTTAAAATGACATTGAGCTCAAAATAACTTAGGAGGTAAAACCAAAATTTGACACACTTAAAAAATTTTGGTTTAAAAAATTGGCTCCCCCTTACTCAAAGCATCATAAGAATGTTAGTTCAACATATATGATTATCTAGTTGACATAAATGAAAATAAACCAAATAAGAACAAAAACAACTAGATTTTACCACACTTGAACCCAAGGGAGGATGTGAAGCCTTCCTTCTTCAAGTGTTCTTCCTTTGTGTGCATGGAGCTCCCCCTCAATTTTTGACTTGTTGATCACTCTCCATCACACCTAGCAAAAGACAATCAAGTAATTTTTGGTATCCAAATTGCTTTGGATCCATAGACATTAGTAGCACAAAATTTAGTCCCCTTAGGAATCCATTTTTCAATTTCATCCTTTTTAGTTGAAGTGGTTAGTCCTTTTGGGACCCAAACACTTCTAAAACATTTACCATTCACAAATCTAGGGGCACTAGATTGTCTTACATAAAAATTTGATTTTCCAAAACTATTTTTCTTTTCAAGTTCATTGGAAATCAATTTTTTTTCTATTTGAACTTTAAGAAGCAAATTTTGTAAATCAAAACATTTTTGTTCAAAGTCTTTCAATTTTGCTTCAAGTTCAAGATTTGTTTTGGAAAGCAAATCATTTTCAATTTTTATTTTTGAAATCAACTTTTTGTTCTTGGAAAATGATGCCTTGAATTCCAAAAGCAAATCATCATAGGCATCTTGCAACTCATCAAATGTATATGAATTTGAAATATATTAGTTAGAAGTTACCTCCCCCTTATTGAGGGCCATCAAGCATAGGTGGGCTACTTCATCATCAGTGGAGTCTTCATCACTCCATGTGGCCACATATGCTTGTTTTGAAGATGATCCCCTCTTTTTGGATTTGTGGGAGTCCTTCATCTTCTTCATCGATTCATGCTTGGATTTATCCATTTTGCTCTTCATGAATCGAGTGAATTTGTTGAAGAGATATGTCATCTCTTCATCTTCACTTTCCTCCTCACTTGAATCTACATGATGGCATGTGGAGGATTTGAGAGCAACGACACTTGAGTTGATGCCTAGCTCCATGATCTTCTTCTTCCCCATCGCTCTAATCTCTTCCTTCTTCTTCTCATCTTCTTTGTTTTTCTTCATTATTTGGTGAGTGAGAAGTGACCTCATGAGTTCATCAAGCTTCAAAGTTTTGAGATTCTTGGCTTCGATGATGGCGGTCCTCTTTGAGTCCCATGACTCGGGAAGGGAGTAGATGAGCTTTCGGACAAGCTTCTCTTCCGGGATGGCTTCTCCATAACCTTTGAGTCCATTTGTGATAGTGGAGAACCTAACAAACATCTTCTCGGTGTTCTCTTTCGGATCCATCTTGAAGTTCTCATACTCTAAGGTGAGGAGCCCGATCTTGGTCTCCTTTACTTCATCCGTCCCTTCGTATGTGACTTCAAGCTTGTCCCATACCTCCTTGGCACTCTCACAAGAAGACATCTTCTCATAGATGGTTGGGCCAAAAGCACAAAATAGGATGTGCAAGGCTTTGCAATTTAGCTCCATCTTCTTGCGATCTTCGGCACTCCATTCCGCTTTGCTTCGTTGAGGCACGAACGGACCATCTTCAACTATGTCCCATAGCTTGTAGTTTCTTGACTTTATGAAGAATTTTATCTTTGTCTTCCAATGGGCATAGTGATTTCCGTCGAAAAAAGACGGTTTGTCGATGGATTACGCCATTTGAGCCGGTTGGTGAAATGATGATCGAGCTTGCCGGATCTTCTCAATAGGATGTGAATCCTCTTCGATTGAGCCAAGCTCTGATACCAATTGTTGAGATTTAGGGGGTTCGATTCCTTCAACCGTTCTTGCTCGCCAAGTGTGGAGAAGTTGGATAATTTGGGTGTAATTGTGGGAAGGAAAATATAGACAATTTACACAAGGATTTATAGTGGTTCAACCTTCTAACCAAGGTCTACATCCACTACCTTAGCTTCCCACTAAGGATTTTCAAACAAATTCACTAAGAATTTCGTCCCCTTTTCTCGGATTAGGAGGAAACCGTTACAACGATCAAGCTTTCTACCCAAAGCTTGATCAAACACTCTCTTACAAGAGAAAGACTTAGCAAACTAGAAATCCATCTAATAGGTATGTGTTTGCAATACTAAGCACTCACCCAAAACCTAAACACTTGAGCAAATTTAACAATGTTAAGCTCACAAGTGTTGTCTAAGCAAGAAATATACAATTTAAGCTCTAGACAAATTTTGACATCATAATGTTGTAAAAATTGAAGCATTAACCATTACAAGATGCTTGGAGGTCCCTTTTATACTCCTTGATGAGTTTGTAGCCGTTACTAGCCATTGGGATTGAATTGGAGCCGTTATTTCCCACCATAAATGCAGTTATGCAGCTTGGCGTATCGATACCCTTCAAACCGTATCGATACGGTCCCGATAAGGAATTAGTCGTTGGGCTTCTTCAGCTGATGCGTATCGATATGCTTACCTAGCGTATCGGTACGGTCCTGCAAATTAAAGACCGTTGGGAAAATGACCGTTGGGGTAGTTAGGCGTATTAGTACGTGATACACCCGTATAGGTACGCGACTAGCCGTTGGGCTATTTCAAAACACACCGTATCAGTACGGGTTTTGGCTACTGGAAAGTTCATGTAGTTGAAACCCTAAGGCGTATTGGTACGGTCCGAGACCGTATCGGTACGAGCACTTGAAAAGCTTGGTTTTGACTACTTTAAATCATTCCAAAGCCTTGTAAAACCCTTAAACATATTTTCAAGTTGTTTTTGACTAAAAACATATTTTAAATTCTTTTCAATTTAGTCCAAAACATTTTTCAAATATTATATCAAAACACTTAGTTCTACAGATAGATTGGTTCGCTCACCACTCATTTTTCACCCCGTAAAGCGTCTCGTATGCTAATCTCGATGGAAGTGTTTGCTTCTTTTTTGCACCATCGTAAGAGACTTTTAGTGGACTTATCCAATTTTTTCTTTTTTTGATGCATTGTATTATCTTTTATGGTGATTAATAAAATTCGGATGCTACTGTTAAAAAAATAGAACTTTATTAGTTACCACAACTTTATCGCTAGATAAACAAATAATACATCACTTCAAAAAAAATATATCATTTCCCAACAATACTGTTTGAGTAATTATCCTAGTAGTTTTTCAATGGCTTATAATAGAATTAAATTGTATATTGATTATTTATTTTAAAAATTATTTTATAAAAAATATATAAAAAGACATCAAAAATTTAGCAAATAAAATTGTAACAATTTAGTATCGTTTAAACATATTTCGAGATTGAGGCCTCGTGTATGCAGAAAAATTTTGCTTGGAGGCTCACCCACCAAAAACAGGTGTGCAACACAGGCCGGTCCGAATTAGTCAGAGAACCGAGAGGGAACAAAAAAAAATAAAATTATTTTTAAGATAACTATTCAATACATGGGCTGTGGAAACAAAAAGTTTCCACAATCGCCTTAGTTTTAGGGTTTAGAGTTAAATTTTAGGGTTTAAAGGTTATGAGTCTAGGTTTAATGGTTTAGAATTAGTGGATTATTGTTATAATTTAAGGTTTATAGGTTTAAACCTAAATCTCTAAACATATTACACTAAACTCTAAGCTATAACCTTTAAACTCTAAATCTTAACCACCAGTTCTGAAGTCTAAACTCCATAATTTTTAGACTTTAAAACCAAGACAATTGTAGAAATTTTTTATTTTATTTTAACTGCATGTGTATTAAATATAATTCCTTATTTTTATTTTAAAAAGTATTGTAGGAACTCCATCCCTCGGAGCTCGGACCAATTCCTACTAGGCCCATAATATTCATGTCCCAAAAGGAAAGGAAAAGAAGCGAACACAGAACGGAACTCACTCTTATCTGCTCTGTCTCAGACAATCGGCATAGATTAATCGTAGCGCGGGCAAGGAGGATTAGGGAACTGTAAGCTGCTAAACTATGCTTCCTTTCTCTGTGATATATGTGTATGACTATTAAATGTTTCCAATCCAATAGTTCAAAATTTCTACATATTGAACTTGAAATGGAAGATTTTTCAGGTTTCTGTTGTTTGGAACGTGGCCCTCGTAACTTTGGGGTTCGTTGAGATTGGCTTCTCCTGCAGTAGTGGGGAATGAGAGGTGCCTTTAGTCTACTTGAGTCATGCCAGATACCTTGTTCCGGATTTCTTTCAAGAACCTTCAAGTTCTCAAGAGGTTGATCAACTTCCTTTTTTATTTGATTTTTAATGATAATTTGCTTTCTTTTCTTTTCATCTTTGCTCCAAATTTAGGCTGCTTCCAGATGCAGAGGCCAATGGAGCACAACACCTTGTGCTTCTGTAGAAAAATGCAGACTTTCACTCGTGAGCTCGTCAAAGCAAGCTATGTATCCACTCCCCAGACTAAACCGACTAAACCCAAGGTTAGTTTTTGCCCCTTAAGCTACCAAATGCCTGTGCTGTAGTGTTGGGAAGTTTTTAGGAAAGATGCTGCGTTGATATATATTATTGAACCTATGGCTCATATATTAGTGTCTTCTAGTTTAAGGACTATGTATCTTCATGGTTGTTATTGGAAATTCCTTAAGAAAATAGACATTGGTCTGTCATGTGCCCATTGGATAAATCACTAGAGATTGAGTTTCATAGTACGATTGGCCGTTTGACAATGATTTTGTCATTTATATGATCATTTTTTATCCCATATGTTATGTTTATGTTATGCTTGAAGTGACGAACGAAGTCCATGTCTTTACTCTGCAACGACGCAATGGGTCTTGTCTTGATGATATATGATTATTCTCATGACTATGAGTCAAATACATTAACAATATGATTATTCATCATGGTAAAAAAATGGATTTAATGATGATTTTATATTTGATTCTTAGGACCAATCATTAGCAGAAGTAGAAGGTATTGGTGCATTTCAGAAGCTGCCTATGGTGATGCCATCAGTTGATATTTTGCACTCTGCATTGAGGAAGGCAAAGAGGGTCTTGCCTACGAAAGGTGATTGAATACTATGTTACTTGGACTTAGTTGCGAGTCCCGGATTTGGGCATGTGGTAAAAAGTATGGTTAGATTTTTTTCTATGTTTTTCCATGTATTTGGAGGAGTCTTGGAGGGTATAACCCTATGTCCGTGTGTTGGATACGAGACCTTCAACAAATGAAGAACTGGAGCAACATATATTTAAATAAATTCATTTGCTCATGTTATATTAAGTTGCAACATGTCAAACTGTTGGTCTAGCATGACATCTGGTTTCCCACCTAGGCATTGCCAACGTAGCAAAGAGAGAAAGAAATAGAGGTGCAAAGCAACTTGATGCACTGATGAAAGTATGATCTTATTCCAGTGTCTGTTATTTGTATAATGAAGAAAAGCTTGTACCTTGTAATATGAAGGTATTGCTGGAATTGAACAGTTTCATATTTACTTTATCTTCAGGAGTTGGCAATTCCATTGAGAGGGTACTTAGAAAATTTCCCAAAAAGAATCTATTTGCATCCTTACGAACGATCTCTTATTGAGTTGACATTTGGGGCAGGACATTATGAAGAGGTACTTAATTGTCCATTCATTTTTTTTACCACAGATGGCCTTTATATATGTTAAATATATAAAGAATTATGGTTCTTTTTATATGTTCCCTATAAGCAAATTGTGTGGCTTTATGAAACAAAATTTTGAGCTTTAGTGCTGTCCCAGCTGAATACCATATAAAACTAAGCAAAATGATATCATTGTAAGTTTTATTTCTGTCTGTGGAAGGTTTATTTATCTGCCCCCTTTCTTTTGGTGCCATATTTAAACATAATTACCGTCTTACTCTTACTCTTCTATGTTTTATGCTTTTATTATATATAAGGTTCATTCACCCTTCCATTCTTTCAATTCCATATTAAAACATAATTATTGTTTCACAGGTTTTGAAAAAGGTTGATGCTCTTAGGAAGAAGGTGGTATCTGTTGGAAAGGAACATGCTTCTCTCTGTGCCCAGGTTCTAGTCTTCCCATAAAAATATTTTTTTTAAAGATCATTTTTAAGGACAACGGCAGGGATTTTTTTTTGTGTCGCTTCGGGTGGGTGGGGGGTTTAACACTTTTGTTTTTGCTTAATAATGATAGTGCCTACAATATACAATACTGCAAAAGTAAGTGTCTAAAACTAGACCTTAGTGTGGAGGCTTGTGTCTGTGTGTTGTTTTTTTATTGAGATTTTCTCAAATTCTCTTGAGTGTTTCTTTGGAAATTACTTGAGATTTTTTCCCTTTCCTGTCTCATCTCACTTTGACTTGTTTAGTGTCGGGCATGGATGTGTTACATTTTCATTATGTTTTTCCTTATATTTTCAGTGTCTTACTCATACCCTTGTACCCCTGTTCTGTATGATGTGTCCGGAATGCCTGTTAAGAAAATGAAGAGGCAAAATGACTTTGTTTCTTTCATATCTAATTGAAGGACCATGTAATTTGTATATGGGTTATAGTTCTATAACTTACAACGGAATTAAAATACTCTTCAACCGAGTTTAATACTTTTCGTGAGTCATTTTAACTCTAAAGAAGGAAGTCAATACTCGATTAAGAGCATACTGTTAACTGTAGATGTGGCAGCATATGAACTCACGTATGGGCTTTTGATCTCTAGTATTGGTATATTGGATTAGAATCCCCTCCTTTTCTCTATACACCTTGATACATCTTGTAAGTCTGAAAATGTAAATTATCTATTGATTTTCTCCTTGTAGTCTTTATCAAAGAGGGAAGCGGAGGAACGATTGAATGAGGTAAGTTATTATCTTTTTGCATATAGATCTTTTATCAGTGTTCAAGAGTACTATTACTTTTGTATATTTTCTGTTACTGTAGGGTTTGGAGAAACTTCAAGAAATCTTCAAACGTGAAGGACAGGCTGTTGATAACTTATTGTATATAGCGAAGGTATATAACTGCAAACCTTTTAAATTATGTAGTTTAACACAAGTATGAATTAACTTAAAAGTACAGAACTAAAAATATCTCTTAGAATAACTGAATAAGCAATAACTAAAAATTAAACAATCTATTTTGCTTTGGCTCTTCATTTCTTTCAAGAACTCATACTCTACACATCTAATAACAGAATTTGTAGGTGGATATGACTTATGAAGTGTTCACCCCACCAAATATGATTTCATGTTATGGAAAGTAAGTATAGGAATGAATAGACATATATGGCATTTATACCGAGTGTGAGCCATAGATCTTCATCTTTATCTCAGTTGGACATCTATTAACACTAAAAATTATGTTGATATTTAACCTTGAACTTTTTGACATGTGTTTTTCACGATATTGAAATTTCTTGGAATGTAGATTGGTACGTTATATCCCGTGTTTTTGAGTTGCCTGCATGTTCTTGCTTCTATACATGAATTGTTTTGTAGCTGTAAAACCATCTGAGGTGTAAACAACAGATGCATCCTCCTAGAAAATTAATTTCTTTGCTGGCATTCTGTAGAACTAATGTTTTGATATAATAATTGAAAAATGTTTTGGACTGATTTAAAAAGTATTTAAAACATTTACAAAGTCCAAACAACTTGAAATTGTGTTTAGGAAGTTTTCAAAAGGGTTTTTAATGTGTTTCAAAGGCCAATTTATATAAACCAGTCCAGGTGTTTCGAAACACCTTAGGGCGTTTCGAAACAGGGGATTCCAGTAGCATATTCGTTTCGAAACGTGTTTCGAAACGGGCTTTCCCTGGACTTGATTTTTGCCCAGCGTTTCGAAACGGGCTAGGCCGTTTCGATACGCCCACGTGGCAATGACCACAACGGTCATAAACCCCAACGGCTATCTTTTCAACTAACTTTTAAATGCAGGCGTTTCAATACGGGCTTATAGCGTTTCGATACGCGTTCCGAAACGGCAAGGGGTGTTCCGAAACGGGTACCCTGACAGACTGCAACGGCTCTTTCTACATTGAGCGTGTTTCGAAACGGCCTCGAGCGTTTCGAAACGGGGAGCAGCAGAACTGCATTTATGGTGGGAATAAAGTCCTCAACGGCTCCAATTTGATCCCAACGGCTAGTAACGGCTACAAACTCATTTGGGAGCATAAAAGAGACCTCCAAGCATCAAGAGAAGGCTAATGCTCATATTGTCAAACATCAAATGATCAAGAAATTGTCTTAGCACTTAAATTGTCAATTCTTGTATAGACAAACACTAGTGAGCTAAAATTGTCAAATTTGCTCAAGTGTTTTAGGTTTGGGTGAGTGCTTAATTGTGCAAACAAACTCCTATTAGAGGATTACAAGTTTGCTTTTATTGTCTCTTTGTAAAGAGGGTTTCAATCAAGGCTTTGGGTAGAAAGCTTGATTGGTTGTAAGGGTTTCCTCCTTGTCCTAAAAAAGGGGACGAATCAATTAGTGGATTGATTGTGAAATCCTTAGTGGGGAGCTAAGGTAGTGGATGTAGGTGCTTGTTAGAAGACCGAACCACTCTAAAATCATTGTGTCTATTTCCTTTCTAGCTTCCTAAACCCTTCCACCCAAAAATCCACCTCTCCACCACTTGGTGAGCATAATCGGTTGAACGAATCGAGCACCTCACATCTCAACAATTGGTATCAGAGCTTGGCTCAATCGAAGAGGATTCACATCCTATTGAGAAGATCCGGCAAGCTCGATCACTTTTTCATCAATCGGCTCAAATGGCGCAATCCATAGAAAAACTGCCTTTCTTCGACGGAACATTCTATGCCCATTGGAAGATAAAGATGAAGTTCTTCATCAAGTCTAGAGACTACAAGCTATGAGACATAGTTGAAGATGGTCCGTTCGTGCCTCAACGAAGCAAAGCGGAGTGGAGTGCCGACGATCGCAAGAAGATGGAGCTAAATTGCAAGGCCTTGCACATCTTGTTTTGTGCTTTTGGCCCATCCATCTATGAGAAGATGTCTTCTTGTGAGAGTGCCATGGAGGTATGGGACAAACTTGAAGTCACATACGAGGGGACCGATGAAGTCAAGGAGACCAAGATTGGGCTCCTAACATTAGAGTATGAGAACTTCAAGATGGATCCGGAAGAAAACATCGAGAAGATGTTTGATAGGTTCTCCACCATCACCAACGGTCTTAAAGGTTATGGAGAAGCTATCCCGGAAGAAAAGCTTGTCCGAAAGCTCATCTACTCACTTCCCGAGTCTTGGGACTCAAAGAGGACCGCCATCATCGAAGCCAAAAATTTGAAGACTTTGAAGCTTGATGAACTCATGGGGTCACTCCTTACTCATCAAATCATGAAGAAGAATAAAGAGGATGAGAAGAAGAGAGAAGAAATTAGAGCTATGGGAGAGAAGAAAATCAAAGGGCTTGGCATCAATGCTAGTGCCATGGCTCTCAAATCCTCCACTTGCCATCATGTCTACTCAAGTGAAGAGGAGGATGAAGAAGAAGAGATAGTTCATCTCTTCAAGAAGTGTGCCCCGTTCATGAAGAAAGCCTTGAGAGAGCTTGAACGAGAACCTAAGAGAAAGGAGAGGGCAAGCACTTCAAGCCATAAGAAGAAGGCACATTTGGCTACTTGGAGTGATGAAGACTTCACCGACGATGAACAAGCCAACCTTTGCCATATGGCCATCGAAGAAGATTCAAGGGTAACTTCTAATTCATCTACTTCATGTTCTTATTCCTTTGATGAATTACAAGATGCCTATGACGATTTGGTTTTAGATTTTAAAAGCCACATTTTGAAAAACAAAAAATTGGTTTCAAAGTTAAAAATTCAAAATGATTTGCTTTCTAAAACCAAACTTGAACTTGAAGCAAAACTTGAAGAGTTTGAATTAAAATGTTTTGATTTACAAAAATTGCTTCAAAATGTTCAAGAAGAAAAAGATTTGATTTCCAAAGAGCTTGAAAAGAAATTTTTTTTTGGAAAATCAAATTTTTATGTTAGACAATCTAGTGCCCCTAGATTTAAAAATGGTAAATGTTTTAGAAGTGTTTGGGTCCCAAAAGGACTAACTACTTCAATTAAAAAGGATGACATTGAAAAATGGATTCCTAAGGGGTCAAAAATTTGTGTTATTAACGTTCATGGATCCAAAGCAATTTGGATACCAAAAATTACTTGATTGTCTATTGCTAGGTGTGATTGAGATGTTCAACAAGTCAAACATTGAGGGGGAGCTCCATACACACAAGGAAAAACACTTGAAGAAGGAAGGCTTTACATCCTACCTTGAGTTCAAGTGTTGGTAAAATTTCTAGTTGTTTTGTGCTTTCATTTGTTTATTTCTTAGTTTAAATTCAACTAGATGATCATTTATGATGGACTAACATTTCAATGATGCCTTGAGTAAGGGGGAGCCATTTTTAAACCAAATTCTTATTTTTGTCAAAGTTTTTACCTCCATTGTTATTTTGAACTTAATGTTTTAAATTCTTTTTAATATAACAAAAATGGGGAGAAATGGTTTGAAAAATTGAATTTTCAAATGAATAAGGAGGAGCTTTATTTGAATTAAAAATTTTCAACTCTTATTCACATTTTTAAAGTTAAAGGGGGAGAATAATCCCAAACAATTTTTCAAGTGAGTTTTATTATATCAAAAAGGGGGAGATTGTAGAACTAATGTTTTGATATAATAATTGAAAAATGTTTTGGACTGATTTAAAAAGTATTTAAAACATTTACAAAGTCCAAACAACTTGAAATTGTGTTTAGGAAGTTTTCAAAAGGGTTTTTAATGTGTTTCAAAGGCCAATTTATACAAACCAGTCCAGGTGTTTCGAAACACCTTAGGGCGTTTCGAAACAGGGGATTCCAGTAGCATATTCGTTTCGAAACGGGCTTTCCCTGGACTTGATTTTTGCCCAGCGTTTCGAAACGGGCTAGGCCGTTTCGATACGCCCACATGGCAATGACCACAACGGTCATAAACCCCAACGGCTATCTTCTCAACTAACTTTTAAATGCAGGCGTTTCGATACGGGCTTATAGCGTTTCGATACGCGTTCCGAAACGGCAAGGGGGTGTTCCGAAACGGGTACCCTGACAGACTGCAACGGCTCTTTCTACATTGAGCGTGTTTCGAAACGGCCTCGAGCGTTTCGAAACGGGGAGCAGCAGAACTGCATTTATGGTGGGAATAAAGTCCTCAACGGCTCCAATTTGATCCCAACGGCTAGTAACGGCTACAAACTCATTTGGGAGCATAAAAGGGACCTCCAAGCATCAAGAGAAGGCTAATGCTCATATTGTCAAACATCAAATGATCAAGAAATTGTCTTAGCACTTAAATTGTCAATTCTTGTATAGACAAACACTAGTGAGCCAAAATTGTCAAATTTGCTCAAGTGTTTTAGGTTTGGGTGAGTGCTTAATTGTGCAAACAAACTCCTATTAGAGGATTACAAGTTTGCTTTTATTGTCTCTTTGTAAAGAGGGTTTCAATCAAGGCTTTGGGTAGAAAGCTTGATTGGTTGTAAGGGTTTCCTCCTTGTCCTAGAAAAGGGGACGAATCAATTAGTGGATTGATTGTGAAATCCTTAGTGGGGAGCTAAGGTAGTGGATGTAGGTGCTTGTTAGAAGACCGAACCATTCTAAAATCATTGTGTCTATTTTCTTTCTAGCTTCCTAAACCCTTCCACCCAAAAATCCACCTCTCCACCACTTGGTGAGCATAATCGGTTGAACGAATCGAGCACCTCACATCTCAACACATTCAACTATTTACTTCAGAGATCATGCAAACTTTAACTTTAGGATTGTTTTTCAGGGTGTTTTTATTATTTTTAATTTTTATTTTGCATTTTAAATACATATTATTTATTTACTAAGGTAATTCGGGAAGAACTTCTTCGAACAAGAATGACTCTGAGAATTGAATTTGTTTGTATAATGTGGATCAAACTTTTAAACATCTAGAATCTTGATTTTTGCTTAGTTTAATTGATGGTTCATGGAAGTCATTGCTGCCAACTGACATTCTTTTTGGTTTTTAAGGAGTAATAGTACGTTTATGTTTGTAGTTTGGTTTTCTATTTGTCTAAGGCCATGTCCTCTCAGTGTTTTGTTCTATTTGTCAAATGAAATTTTGTTCCATTTGATTAAGGGCTTATGCTTTATCAAAGTAGAAGCATTTTATGCTGTTTCAGTATATTCTTGATGACTTTTAAGCTTGACTATCCCTAATTTTAGCTTTGAAAGCTCATTTTATTGCAAGTGGAATAAGTAAAATGTTTTATCTTCTAATTACTTGGTTTCCAGACTTTGCGGGCCATCCCAGTTGTGGATCTAGAAATGCCAACTTTGTGTCTTGTTGGAGCACCAAATGTGGGGAAGTCATCCTTGGTCCGTCTACTCTCAACAGGAAAGCCTGAGGTTTGCACAGCTACTTTGCAATTTTTGGTTCGAAGGATATTTACTTAGCTTAGTATCTTATTGCATAAAATAGCATTGCAGAAAATTATGTTAATTTGATTCCTATGAAAGTTACCCTTAGCTCAAAATGGTTCTTAATGGTAAATCTGAGTGCTTTTGATGTTGTGGTCTCCTAACAATCCAAACTATTGGTCTGTCCAAATAATTTAATATATGTGATTTATATACAAAAGGCTAAATCCTTACTAGGAGGGAAAAATAGTGTGTAGAGGTGTCAGAAAATATGCGCATAAATTAGAGATTATTTGTATAATTAGACAGGATCCTGTAGATTCTTGTTAGTGATTACAATCCCTAACTTTAAGGGATTTTAGTTTACCTAGAATAGTCTCTTTCCTAACTTAATAGTTACCTAAGTTAAGGATATAAGCTGTATATAAAGATGTAAGCTGTTATATAGAAATCAAGAGAGTTTTCTACAGTAAATCACTCTATTTTGACATGGTATCAGAGCCTTGTAAGCTCCTTTTTTGAGCTCTGTCAATCTCGATTAACACCCTTCTTTTCCCTTAAAATTCCTCCTTGAGTGTTCAGTGAAGGTTCACTGTTAAATCCAGCAGAAAAATATGGTTGAGGTAGGCGATGAGAGCAGTACCAAGACTGTGCAAGGAATCTCAGTGATTGAAGGGAGCCATTCGAATCAGATAGGTGACTTGCAAAGCATACAAGCTGCCTATAGATTGAATGGAAAAAACTATCTTAAATGGTCTCAGCTTTTTCGTACTTTTTTGAAGGGTAGAGGAAAGCTAAGTCACCTCCTTGGAACTGGATCTAAGGAGGGAGACCCTCGTTTTGAGGCTTGGGATGAACAAGATTCACTAGTCATGTCCTGGCTACGGAATTCCATGCTACCAGAAATTAGTGATACTTGTATGTTTCTCAATACAGCCCAAGAGATATGGGAGGCTGTAAAACAAACTTATTCAAAGGTTAAAGATGCTGCCCAGATTTATGAGATTAAGACCAAAATCTCATCCACCAAGCAAGGAGGCAGATCCATCACAGAATACTCCAACTTGCTGCAAAATTTATGGCAAGAGATGGATCACTACCAATGTATTCAAATGAAGTGTAGTGAAGATGCAACTGTCCTAAAAAGGTTTGTTGAAAAAGAAAGAATTTATGATTTTCTTGCTGGACTAAATATTGAGTTTGATGCAGTAAGAGTCCAGATTCTTGGTAAAGAGGATCTACCCTCTCTAAATGAAGCCATTGCAATCATTCGGGCTGAGGAAGGAAGAAGAGGGGTTATGATTGAGAGCAATCAAGTGGAAGGTTCTGCTCTAGCCACCAGAAGTGCAGCAGAAAGAAAATCAAACCTGGAACAGCAAGTTTTTAAAGAGAAGTCAGAAGGATCAAAAATGGTGCACAAAGACTCTTTATGGTGTACCTATTGCAAGAAGTCTCGCCATACAAAAGAGAAGTGCTGGAAGCTTCATGGGAAGCCACAGACAACAAACAAAAATTATTTTGAGAGAGAGGGACCATCAAGAGGATAAGGAAAGGCATATATCACCAAGCAGATGAATGAGGAGGCCCAAGAACAGTACTTTGAGTTCAACAAGGAAGAAATAGAGAAATTGAAAAGTTTACTTGGATCCCTGGAAAAACCTTCCTCTTCAGGTACTTGTAGTCTCGCTTTTTCAGGTATATCCTCTTCTCAAACATCTAAAGTCTCAGATTTTCCTACCCAAAACTCCTGGGTGATTGACTCAGGAGCAACAGACCATATGACCAATTCCTCTCTAAATTTTATCAATTATATACCCTGTCCTAGTAATAAAAAGATAACAATTGCAGATGGAAGTAGGATAACCATGGCTGGTCAAGGAGATATTGTTATAAGTAACACCCTGACACTTAAAAATGTTCTTCATGTGCCTAAATTGTGCACTAATCTCCTGTCTATCCAAAAAATCATCAAAGACACTAACTGTTGTGTTATCTTTTATCCTACCCAATGTGTTTTTCAGGAACAGGGAACGAGGAGGATGATTGGGCATGCTAAAGAAGAAAATGGACTGTATTATCTTGAAAATTCCAGTGGACAAGTCAGTGTTTCATCTTTTTCACTTATGTCAGATTCTAAAACCACCAAAGACCAAATATGGCTTCATCACCTTCGTCTTGGTCATCCTTCATTTAAAGTTTTAAAGTTCATGTTTCCTTCCTTGTTCAAATCCTTAAATAATGAAGAATTTCATTGTGACATATGTGAGCTTGCCAAACACAAACGTGCTTCTTTTCCCATAAGTAATAAAAAGGCATCTACACCCTTTTCTCTCATTCACAGTGATGTTTGGGGACCATCCATTGTTCCAAATATAACCGGGGCTAGGTGGTTCGTTTCATTTATAGATGATTGCACTCGTGTGTCCTGGATATTTCTTCTAAAACAAAAATCTGATGTCAGTTCTACTTTTAAGACCTTTTACACCATGGTTAAAAATCAATTTGGGGTTGATATAAAAAGGGTTAGGTCAGACAATGCTAAGGACTACTTTAATCAAGTCCTATCTTCCTATTTCCAAGAAAAAGGCATCATACATGAATCATCTTGTGTAAACACCCCTCAACAGAACGGTGTAGCTGAAAGAAAGAATGGCCATCTTCTTCAAATAACAAGAGCCTTGTTGTTTCAAAAAAATGTTCCTAAACACTATTGGGGGGAAGCTGTGTTAACTGCCACCTATATTATCAACAGATTACCAACTCAGGTTCTTGAATCTCAAAGTCCTATTCAAATCCTAAACAGTTTCTACCCTAACTTTAGTCCTTCTTTTCATCTTGAGCCTAAAATATTTGGTTGTGTTGCCTTTGTTCATATTCATTCTCAGAATAGGGGTAAGTTGGATCCAAGGGCATTGAAATGTATCTTTGTAGGTTACTCATCTACTCAGAAAGGGTATAAGTGCTATCATCCACCTACACGGAAACATTTCACTTCTGTTGATGTCACCTTTGATGAAAATGAAAACTATTTTACTCACCCTTATCTTCAGGGGGAGATTTTGTTTAGGGAAGATAAGGACAAAGATTATTTCCTTCTTCAGCCTCTCACCTTGCCTCCACAAAATCAGCATGAATCTGCCCAGCCTGTCCAAAATCAGCCTGGTCTTACCCAATCTGTTGAATCTGATTCTCAGCCTTTTTTTGAACAACAACAATCTGAACCCACCACACCTAAGGCAGGAATTCAAGATATTGCTCGTCCTCTACAAGTCTACTCGAGAAAAAAAGGACCAGTGCATGCTCAATCATCACCCTTGTCTCCTCCACAAACTGAGGTAATTACTGAACCTATCTTTGATTCAAATAATATTGAGAATCCTAATTCTGATTCTGATCATAGGGATTTTGAATTTCCTATTGCAATTAGAAAAGGAAAGAGAACTTGTACCACAAAAAATCCTCTTTATCTGTTCATTTCCTACAGAAATTTGTCTCCCAACCATAAAGCCTTCCTTACTAGCCTAAATTCCATTGCCATTCCTAAAACTGTGTCCGAGGCTTTAGAAAATGAGAATTGGAAGAATGCTATAAAAGTTGAAATGGAAGCACTGGAAAAGAACAAAACGTGGGACTTGGTGAAGTTACCAGAAGGAAAGAAAACAGTGGGATGTAGATGGATATTCACAGTGAAGTACAAGTCAGATGGCTCATTGGAAAGGTATAAAGCAAGGTTGGTGGCTAAGGGGTATTCCCAAACCTATGGGATAGACTACCTTGAAACTTTTGCCCCTGTTGCAAAGATGAATACTGTAAGGATCTTGTTGTCATTGGCTGCCAATCAAGGATGGAGATTACAACAGTATGACATCAAGAATGCATTTTTACATGGTGATCTTGAAGAGGAAGTTTACATGGACATCCCACCTGGATTTAGTCCAAATTGTGGACAATCAGTTTGCAAATTGAAAAAGGCCCTGTACGGGCTAAAACAATCCCCAAGAGCCTGGTTTGGAAGATTCACCAAAGTGATGTTGAAGCTGGGTTACAAACAAAGTCAGGGTGATCATACTTTGTTTGTGAAACATTCTTCAAGGGGAGTTGCTGTCCTAATAGTCTATGTAGATGACATCATAGTCACAGGGGATGATTCGAAAGAAATCGACAACTTGAAGAAGTGTTTGATCAAGGAGTTTGAAGTCAAAGATCTTGGAAGACTGAAATACTTCCTTGGAATTGAAGTTGCATATTCACAGCAAGGAATCTTTATATCTCAACAGAAATATACTCTAGATTTGCTAACAGAAACTGACAAACTAGGGTGTAGACCAGCCGAGATACCAATAGAGGTTAATCACAAGCTTGGAGATGCAACAGAGGATGCAGCTGTGGACAGAGGCTCCTATCAGAGACTTGTGGGAAGACTGATTTACTTATCACACACCAGACCAGACATTGCTTATGCAGTTGGTGTTGTGAGCCAATTCATGCACAATCCTAAAGAATCACATCTAAGGGCAGTGACTCAAATTTTACAGTACTTGAAGGGCACACCAGGAAGAGGAGTTTTATTTAGAAAGGGAGAAAATCTGACATTAGAAGCCTATACTGATGCAGATTATGCAGGGTACTTAGTTGATAGAAGATCAACATCAGGCTACTGCACTTTTATGGGAGGAAATTTAGTGACCTGGAGAAGCAAAAAACAGAATGTTGTAGCCAGGTCTAGTGCAGAAGCCGAGTTTAGAGCCATGGCACTTGGGATTTGTGAATTATTGTGGCTGAAGATTATCTTGGAGGATTTAAAAGTCAATTGGGAAGGTCCAATGAAACTATACTGTGACAATAAATCAGCAATTAATATTGCTCACAATCCAGTTCAACATGACAGGACAAAACATGTTGAAGTGGATCGACACTTCATAAAAGAAAAACTTGACAGTGGGCTAATTTGTACTCCCTATGTATCTACTGGTGATCAAGTTGCAGACATACTTACCAAGGGGCTACCTGGGAAGTATTTTCAGAAGCTAACAAGCAAGCTGAAGATGGAGGACATCCATTCTCCAGCTTGAGGGGGAGTGTCAGAAAATATGCGCATAAATTAGAGATTATTTGTATAATTAGACAGGATCCTGTAGATCCTTGTTAGTGATTACAATCCCTAACTTTAAGGGATTTTAGTTTACCTAGAATAGTCTCTTTCCTAACTTAATAGTTACCTAAGTTAAGGATATAAGCTGTATATAAAGATGTAAGCTGTTATATAGAAATCAAGAGAGTTTTCTACAGTAAATCACTCTATTTTGACAAGAGGGAATAATGCTAATACTTATCCATACTTCTTTTGAACCCCACAAAACATATTTTAATTTGTTCTAATAATCTACTGTTGAAATTTTAGTGAAAACATCAACAATTATGATATGAGGAGAGGGGTTTTGATAGTTTATGATATTCATCTATATGTCCTCTTCAACACTTTAAGAGCTAGACTGACTAGTAAGCCACTGAGTACGACTAACTGGTTTCACTCAACGGTTGACATGCCAGGCTAAATACCATACTTGTAGTGAAATTTTTAATATGGATTCTAAGAGAGGAAAGTCTTTTGATTAACTGGTTGCCAAATGGCAAATCCCATGCCGGGGGACCTCCCTTCTTTGTCATTCCTGTTTGCACAGAGCCATGCTGGTATTTTGCTTTTCTTTTTCTGATATTTCTTGAGATCTCTCCTCAAGCCTGTTTTGTCCTTAATTTTCTCCGATGTTTTGTACTATCATTGCTTAGTTTTGTATTTCTTGTGATTAAAGCTATAAATTTGCTAGTTTTTATGAATTTTTAAGTTGAATGTGAGATTGCTTGTGAATTTTCTGAACTTGTTTTGGTGATATCGGAAAGATGTGAGAAGTAAGTGAGCAAAGAAGATTTGCACAGGTTGAAACATTAGCTTTTGGTCTCTTTACATCTGACATAAGTGGTATACCAACTACCAAGGAGGATAACTGTATGGCATTTATATAAGATCAAATGATCAATATACCGTCAAGTACCATTGGTACTGAAACGGTATTATTATATACTTTTTCGCTTTTTTGTGGTCAGTTTTTCTTTTTTGTTTATCTTAGGTGTGCAACTATCCTTTCACAACAAGAGGAATTCTCATGGGTCACATTACTATAGATTACCAGCATTTTCAGGTTAGCCTTTTTTTTTTATAAGATTGTGTGTGCTATCAGCTTGTATCTTTCGTGATTCCCTTAAAATCTCGTTTCAGGTGACTGACACCCCAGGCTTGTTGAAGCGATGTGATGGTAATGAATCTTGAACTCGTTAGTTCCCCCCCCCCCCCCCCCCCCCTAATTTATTGGTTTGATTCATTCCGAAGAATTATATTGTTCGGCATCTATCTATCTCTCTGTTACATTGATACATTCTTGCTATCACTGTGCACACACACTCTAGGCAGGTAGATACAACTGCGCAAACAACTGGTTTTCAAGGGGCTCCTTTGTTATCACCCCTTTCTCCCTAGAATTTGACCACACTTTTCCAAGGCTTCAAAAATGCATCTATGTGACTTCGATTCTTAAGTTCGCACTTCACATTGACTTGATGAAATTAGATATAAAATCCCAAGTTGATAAGGTAGTGGTTTTCCCTGGTAGTAATTGAGTAAATAATTCAGAAATATGTACCAAAACTAAGGTCCAAAAGGTTGAGTTAGAAAAGAAGCGTAAATATGTTGTGGGGAGCCAAACTGGTTTTATCATCCTACTTTTTGGTAGTGCATCGTTCTTCGAAATTCTTGTATTAAGGCTATTTGTTTATAGAAACTGAAGTGATTAAAGTGTTCTCAAGACACCCAACAATTTTGTTAGATTCTAGTTGACAGGTAAACAGGTCGACTCCCTGTCTTTTAAGCTCAACACTAAATATTCTCATCAGCATGATGTCTGCAGTTCTTTTATGTCTGAAGTGACTTTTTAACCGTCTTATTTGCCCACTCTCCCACCGCATTGCAGAAGACAGGAATAATTTGGAAATGTTAACACTTGCTGTGCTCTCACATTTGCCGACAGCAATTCTTTATGTTCATGATTTATCAGGAGAGTGCGGTATGTCGCCGTCTGATCAGGTATGCTGTGGTCTCTTTTGGCAGAAAAGAAGTTATGCCAATGTATATAATCCGAGATTTAAAATGTTTACACTGGATTCCGTGTGTGTATATCAAGATTTATGTTTGCTCGAGGGACAATGAAGTTCTCCTAACTTTGTATTTTGGACCTTTCGACATTATGATTATATTTTTACACTACTGTGCGCAGTTCATGATATACAGAGAGATCAGTAAAAGATTTGGCAATCATCTATGGCTTGATGTCATCTCAAAATGTGATCTGTTGAAAGAATCTCCTGTAGTCTTCATCACAGAAGATGGGGAAGCTGATCATCTTGAATTGGCCAAGTATCGTAAAATAGGCCCCAAAGGTGCAATCCGTGTATCAGTAAAAAACGAAGAGGGAGTCAATGAGGTTATTTCCTTAAATCCTCATATAGTTTTCATTATTATTATTATTTCGTTTACAATTTTTTCGATGAATCCCCCCAGCACAGCCCATTTCTTCCGTAGTAGTCATGCATGCATAAATGGAGCATTGCTTCTTATATCCTCCAATTTCATTTTGCCATTATAAATCATGAAGATAATGTTTTTGAGCTAAGTTGACAATAAGGGATGGGATCTTGTGAGAATCCTAAGAAATAGTTCACAAACATTAGGAATATGTAACCAATTCATTACTCTAATATTCTTGCATAGTATCTTAAGCTTGATTAGATTTAAGCAATAAGGCCAACATGGGTTGATTAGCACTTTGGTAAGAATCAAGGCTCGAGTCTCACGAACATGCCCTATTTAGTTTTTGTCGAGCAAAAAGAAAGTCTATAAAGATTTGTGATGGTTATAAGTTGGTCACTGATTTACTTTCAAATGGCTTTGTGATGTTTTTACCGCCGCAGCTGACGAAGAAGGTGCACGAGCTGTTGATGGCTCAGATGGGGAGGATCGGAAGTAAAAGTACCCAAGACAACGTCGAAGTTGCTTAGATAAACGAGTTGCTTCATCTCCACTCCACCAATGTGCTGCATATGTTGATGTTTTGTAATCAATTTTGATCGTTATCATCTCTTTGCGAAGAGAGTGCAGTACACAAGTTGGATGGTTTAAACTGTGTGAAGGTCATAACTAGGGAATGGGTCCAGTCCACAGATTTGTTGCATATGATGAAGTTTTGTGCTTCAGTTTTGCAACATTACGTCCTTGTATTCTTTTTTTATTTGAAAATCTTAGTACCTCTTCAAACTTTTGTTTGATTTTATGGTTACATTGTTGACCCAATAGTTTTAAAGAAAACATTTGGTCAAAAATAGCCCCCAACGTTTCACCATTTGATCAATTTACCACTTATTTTTTTCGGTGCAAACAAGCACCTAACGTTTGTTTTTTATTCAATTTTCATCATCAGTGGATGGAAACCGTTAGTCAACAAGTGTTGACCGTTTGAGGCTGACGTGGTACGCAAGCGTGACATAGAGGGATGATGTGGCAGAATATCTAAATTTTCCAAATTTCATAAAATAGCCCCAAATTTCAAAATCTCTAACTCCCCAAACCCAAAGCTCAATTTAAGCTGATTTTGTCGTTGATTACCACGTCGTCGCTCACCATATCGGACACCGGACCATCACGATCATTTACCCCACCATTCCGTCGTCAAAAATCGATCGACGATGTGCAAAACGTCGAATGAACAAGAAATCGTCGAATGATTCACTAGACTGATTCGCGACGACCGGTGGCAGAACAAACGACGAACGGTGTGCGGGTCGTTCTGTGAGAGGAGGACACTTCATTATGTCGTTGGCAATGCGACCAACGCCAACGGGAGTGGCTGAATTTGGAGTTTAAGATTTTAGGGGCAGTTTTAGAAATATTTGAAAGTTTTAGAATATTTTATTTTTAATATATATATATATATAATTATTTTTTAAAAAATATTTTTAAATATTTTTAACCAATTAGGTGATGCCACATCAGAAAAGTGCCACGTGGCATCATCCGATTGGTTAAAAATATTCAAAAATATATATATTTTTTAAATTAAAGAAAAAGTAATTATTATTTTTAAATGCCACGTCATCTCCTCATGCCATGCAGACATGCCACGTCAGCCTCAGGCGTTGACCGTTAGTTGACTAATGGTTTCCACCCACTTAGGGTGAAAATTGAATGAAAATCAAACGATGGGTACTTGTTTGCACCAAAAAAAGAATATATGGTAAATTGACCAAATGGTAAAATGTTGTGGGCTATTTTTGACCTTATGCCTATAAAGTATGGCAAAATAGCTTTTTTTAGTCTCTTATGTTTATAATTTTTTTTATCAAATTAGCCCCTTATTCTTTAAAAACACATAAAAAAATATCTTTAATTGAACATTATAATATTTAGCCTTTTATGTTTACACTTTTAAGGGTATTTTTAAATATAATGTACAATGTTTATATTATTCACTTCTTATCCATAAATAAAATGACATTGAGTGTTTAAATATGTTCGATATCATGTCCACCTGTATATTGTACCAGTGACAATTCCAATTAGACTATATTCAAATAACCAAACTAGCACTTACCCAAGTTTACAATTAGGTTAGTGGAAAGACCAAATTAATGTAGATATCTTGATAATTCAATTATAATGTTTTGAAATTTGAGGACTAATTTAAAATCGGGGATATAGTGCGGGGACATTTAGTGTATTTAACCCCGCACGGCTGTCTCTGGCATTGATTTGGAGGTCTCTCTGACTCTGTCATGCAGCGGTCTCTATCGTTCGACCTCCGGATTCGTAATCTGGCAGCGCCGTTCACTCCTCTCGGAGCCACCCTTGCCATGGACAACAACCACCACCACCAACGCCGCACTGCTAACAGCAGCGTTGAATCCAACCCCGCCGTACAAAAACTCCAACAACTCGTTAATACCAACCCATCTGGTAATTGTGCTTTTAAACCCCGACAATCACTCACATATCACTCTTTGTTATTTGCATAGGTAATAGGTATTCTTTCAATCTATTTTCCAAAGCAATCGAGGGTTTTGCTTATATATTAGACTAGTTTTGCTACATGGGTTCTGGTAATTGTATGATGCTTTTCACTTGGGACGATGGCAACTCATACGCCGTGATTATTTTTCCTCTTAATCTTTAGCTGGCTGGGAAGAGTCCTGGAAGCAGGGAGTTATCCCTTGGGATTTAGGTCGCCCTACGCCTGTTGTTTTACATCTGCGTGACACTGGATCCCTCCCCATGGGCAGGGCTCTCGTCCCTGGATGTGGCACTGTAAGTTGTAATTCTGTGTTGGTTTTGAAAAGAATTACTGAAGAAACAAAGAAAGCTTGTAATTGATTTCTTATGGGAGCAAGTAAAAATGTTGAATTTATACAACAATTTGTAACAAACAAATAACCAGAGAATCATAACTATTCCAAAAGATAAAAAAATTAAATTTGAAAACAAATCTTTCTTCAACTACATATCTTTGACTTGACAGATTCCAAGTCATGATTATATGCCTTAATGCTTTTAAAAAACAGCTTCATGCACTACGCAAATCGGTGCGCCCTTTGCTTATTCGCCGATGGATTGTTTTCATTAACTGATTTAAGTAGGAATAAAGTACTTCTCAAAACATGCAGGGCTATGATGTGGTGGCAATGGCATGCCCTGGACGCTATGTTGTCGGTCTGGACATATCAGAGGAGGGCATAAAGAAAGCAAAGCAGGTTAGTGAGGTCTTTGCTCTCCTCCCACTTTAACATGTTCCTTGGAATGGTAGTATCAGTAGCTCTGATTTTAGGCAATTTTGCTAGTTTTGGTCTTTTTGAAGAATTCCTTATTCTAATGTTATGTTTGGTTTGTGAATATAGATGTCTTCCTCGTCACTGAATGCAGATTATTTTACTTTCTTGAAGGAAAATTTTTTCTCCTGGCGCCCAACAGATTTGTTTGATCTTATTTTTGATTACACGTAAGTCGCCTTTAAGGGGAGAGCTATCCCATCTGGAAAATCTCTTGATCATCACAATCTTATGAATTTGCAGGTTTTTTTGTGCCATTGAGCCTTCTATGAGATCAGCGTGGGCTCAGCAAATTCAAAACCTTTTAAAACCAGATGGAGAGCTTATTACATTGATGTTTCCAGTAAGCAATTTTTTGTGGTTTTATGAGTTCTTCCTTTTCCTCATCTCCTCATTGAGGGACCTTTTTTCAGTTCAGTTCTTCTTTAGCAATTATAAGTGGCTATGGTTGTAAAAAGAAAGAAACCGTTCTACACAATTTATAGTAATTGAAGTGTGATTTTGCTACTCTACTCTTTATAGTGTCGCTGAAAGTATAAATATAATTCCTTGATGGCAGATGGATGATCATGCTGGTGGACCGCCTTATAAAGTAGCAATTGAAGAGTAGTTTTCTGCCACCTATTTTTCTGCTTTTATCTAGATTGTGTTAAAAGTATTTTTCTATTTCTGTTTCCGTGCCATTGCTAGTAAAGTCTTGATAAAATAGGGAGGTATATATATATATCTGTTGACACAAGAATGATCCATCTCAATCTGTTGGAACTTTGTAATCATGCAGCTATGAAGAGGTGTTGCATCCAATGGGCTTTAAGGCAATATCCATTGTTGATAATGAATTGGCCGTCGAAGCTAGAAAGGTATGTTAACGTGTTTTTACTTTTTAGTCAATAAAGTTGTGTGTCTTTGGTTGCAAAAGCTATATTGCACCTCATATGAAGCTGTAATTCGACTTTGAATAATGCGCATCCTGTATCTCTGCTGAATAAAGGTAAAAAGAATGGAAGATGGAGGTGGAAAAGGAAAATGGACTTTGTTAAGACCTGCCGATTGGCATGGTTCTCTCATTTTCTCGGGCGGTGTCGCACCAATGTCGTGCCCATAAGTCAGTATTGTGTCCTCTTTGGATTCCCCACCAGTTCTTGAAGAAATTGTCACGAATATGCGACTCTCCATGTTCAAACCCAAGATTTCCCAATTAGATCAAATGGGACCAATGTTACAAAGTGGACTCTTTAATGAGGTCTTAGGTTTGCACCTGGGGTGGCGTGTATTCAAAGAGGTTAATATCATGGGTACGACCCCCAGCGCATGCGACCCAAGGAAATGAGAGTACCTTGTTGATCAGCAAGTCACGACAAACTTATTATCGGAGCCCCACCAATTTCTGGTGGACATTTCTTAATATAGATTTCTAGTTACCTTGTTTCCTCTGGACTTCTATGCTGTGGTTTGCTTCCTCTTGGGTGTATATGATAGCCAATAATCTAGGGTAGTGATTTACTTAACCGTATCTGTGACTTGTACGTGTTACTTAGAAATGTGTCGACACAAAAGCATTATATATATAAGGATCACTATATACTAGTTCATTCAACAGAGAAGAGAGAAGCTTGGAAGATGGAAAAGAGCTGTAGGCAACTCCCCCCTATGAATTGTGATGACTTTCGTTGGCTAATCGAGCAGCCGTGCGAAGGGGTACTTGAGCTCAAGATCAAGGGCAATTAATTCCATCTACAAAGTTCATCTGAACTGGAACACTTTTGACTTTACACATGATACTATAGTACTAGTACATGTTAATACAATATTTTCATTTTACTTTTTAAACGTATGAAATCTTGTCTTTTTCTTTCGTAATATGAAAAAAATTCTGTCTATTTCAATTGTATTGTTAGATTACAGTTTCTTTTCACATTTAAACTTTGATTTGTATTAAAATTTTCATATTCAAGTTGTTTATGGTCACATTTTTTAAGAATGAAATAAAGTTTGGTTTCATAGGTAAATCTAGTTGATAAAGGATTATTATCCTATACACTGCCGGTGGAAAATAAAGTTTCCACAAGCGGAGTTATTTAAGAGTTTAGGGTTTAGAATTTAGGATTTATGGTTAGAATTTAGAGTTTAGGGTTTGTGGTTAGATTTCTAGGGGTTTAAGGTTAGAAATTTAGGCTTGAAAATAGGCATGCTTGTGTGAACTTTTTTTACACCAGCAATGTATCAAATATTAATCCGTTGATAAAAGCCTTTAAAACACTTTAATATTTACAATTCTTTTATATATTTTAAAATATTTTATCATCAATATTAACCTTAATAATGTAAGGTTTTTGCCTTTAAGTGGAGAAGTGCAATATGAATATGAAAGTAATTTTTGTGTATGATACAAAATGCTAATCTAACAAAAAGCGAACATTGTAGGGGGAAAAAAAGATGCAATTGTTAAAGAAAGAAAAGAGAGCAAGAAATATTCTTGTCCTGTCCTTAATTAGCTGATTCATAAATAGAAATGTCCCGCCTTGCCTGCCTCACTCTTCGCCCTCACTTTTAAATTTTAATGCAACAAGATGGATCCTCCCTTTCCGCTGTCTCCTTACACTTAGCACTCTCTCCCTTCCATTTCTCACTTGCTTTTCATTTTTCATGTTTTCCCGAATTAATTCAACTCCATTTTTTCCCCAAATCTCCCTTTCATTAACATATGTATTGCTGCTAACGACCAATATTTTTTGATTCCTAATAATGGATGAACATACCATCCATGATGATGATAAGGACAGAGATGCCCTGGCCGGCCTCAGCTCCGTCCCGCCTCACCAACGCAAGATCTATTCCTACAGCCAGCAGCTACGGGCCAACTCCGCGCACAAGCGTAACCGCCAAGTCCGTAAGCACAGCCTCGATGACATCCCCAAGCCTACTGAACAGTACTTCAACAACGACGAGTCTTCGGACGACGAGTTCTTCCCCCACTCTACTTCCAACAATGCTCCCAACGCCACCGGTGAAGAATATATTATCACTAGTCACTCTCAAAGGGAAAGGCTCGACAAGAACCTCTCCTTAGAAGGCGGTTGTGCCGCCGATGACTCCCACAATTTCCAGCCTCTGCCAGAGTTCATTGGCTCTGGAGGTGGCACCAGTATTTTCAAGGTCCCTATGCGTGCCACCGTCCACCCCAGGCGCCCACCTTGCTTGGAGCTTAGGCCACATCCTCTTAGGGAGACTCAAGTAGGAAAGTTCTTGAGGAACATTGCTTGCACCAAGACTCAGCTTTGGGCAGGCCAAGAGAGTGGGGTTCGGTTTTGGAGGTTCGAGGATGCTTATCAACCTGGCCTCGGTTCCAAAGTGAGAAGGGGCGATGAGGATGCCGCCCCTTTTCACGAGTCTGCCAACACTCCCCCTACCATCTGTTTGCTGGTGGATAGTGGAAATAGATTGGTTTGGAGTGGCCACAAGGATGGAAAAATCAGGTCCTGGAAGATGGATCTTCCTATTGATGATACTACCCCTTTCAAGGAAGGCTTGTCCTGGCAGGCGCATCGCGGTTCTGTTCTTTCCATCGTCATGAGCTCCTATGGTAACTATATACATTAATTAACAGATTAAGCTTCCTCCTCTATGTTACAAAAAACTAACATTTAAGCATTGATGCTTTGCTGCAGGTGACTTGTGGTCAGGTGGCGAGGGCGGTGTGATTAAGATTTGGCCATGGGAATCCATCGAAAAATCTCTGTCTCTTAGACCAGAGGAGAAACACATGGCTGCTTTATTGGTAGAGAGGGCATTCATAGACCTCAGGAGCCAAGTTACTGTTAATGGTAATTGTAACATCTCTTCCTCCGATATCAAGTGCTTGGTTTCTGACCGTGCTAGAGCCAAAGTTTGGTGTGCTCAGCCTCTTTCCTTCTCTCTATGGTACGTTTGACCTATGATTTGAATTTATAACATGCTTTTCAGTTTCCATAGTTTCTACTCTATTGATGAGTTACATGATCTGCAGGGATGCTCGCACGAAGGATCTTCTCAAAGTGTTTAATATCGATGGGCAGGTTGAAAACCGTGTTGACATGCCATCACAAGAGCAACAAGGTGCTGTAGAAGATGAGGTGAAGGTGAAAGTTGTTTCCGGTACAAAAAAGGAGAAATCTGGGGGCTTTTTGCAACGCTCCCGAAATGCTATAATGGGAGCCGCGGATGCTGTCCGTAGGGTAGCAACGAGAGGAGCCGGGGCATTTGCAGAAGACAATAAGAGGACCGAAGCACTAGTACTAGCTCCAGATGGGAACATATGGAGTGGATGTACAAATGGCCTACTTGTACAGTGGGATGGAAATGGAATGCGGTTGCAAGATGTTAGTCACCACCCTTGTGCAGTACAATGCTTTTGTGTTTTCGGAACACGAATTTATATAGGCTATGTTAGTGGGATGGTCCAGGTGATGGATCTTGAGGGGAACCTGGTTGCAGGATGGATGGCTCACAATGGTCCCGTTGTAAAATTAGCATCCGGCAACGAGTACATCTTCAGCTTGGCTACTCACGGAGGTATACGAGGATGGAACATCTCATCTCCGGGACCAATCGATGGCATATTACGCCAGGAACTAGCAGAAAAAGAGCCGATCTACTCGAGACAAGCCAGTATAAGGATGCTTATTGGAACATGGAATGTTGGTCAAGGAAGAGCCTCTCAGGAGTCACTTATGGCATGGTTGGGTTCTGTTGTATCAGACGTTGGCATCGTTGTTGTTGGCTTACAAGAAGTAGAAATGGGTGCAGGTTTCCTTGCAATGTCTGCAGCCAAAGAAACCGTAAGATTTATAATATCATATAATATGATACCATGTCATCTAAAATGTTCTTATTCGATTCGACAACATGTAATATGTTCGTTAACCTCTTGTATCTAAGTGTAGGTGGGACTTGAAGGGAGTTCTATTGGCCATTGGTGGCTAGACACAATTGGAAAGGCCTTAGATGAAAACACAACATTCGAACGTATGGGTTCTAGGCAGCTTGCAGGATTACTGATTTCTCTTTGGTAAGTAGCTATTACCGCAACATATCATTTTTGTCAAATTTAATTTAATGAAGCTAGCTTTATCTGCTATGTATAGGGTCAGGAAGAATCTTAGAGTACATGTTGGGGACATTGATGCTGCGGCAGTTCCGTGTGGCTTCGGTCGAGCTATTGGCAATAAGGTTTTCCACTTTGATTTTCATGGTTTAGAACATAGGCATTAATGCCTCTGCACCTGCAGAGTATATAGAAGATTTAAGAGTGGGTAATGATGGTGCAGGGAGGTGTAGGTTTGAGGATCAGAGTGTATGATCGGTTAATATGCTTTGTTAACTGTCACTTAGCTGCACACTTGGAGGCAGTAAACCGGCGAAATGCTGACTTTGATCATATCTTTCGAAATATGGCCTTCACCCGGTCTTCGACTCTACTTAATAATGCATCTGGTATGGTGCGAAAACTGTTTTTCTGTTGCTCTCTTGCGTTCTGCACATATTTATTTTGGCTCCTTTATTCTTCTGGCTTGCCACTCGTGCTCTGTGTTGCAGCTGGAGCCTCCGCTTCTGTTCAAACGACTCGGGTCAATAATGTATACCCTCGACCTGCTCGATTTCGTTGGATACCTTTATATATAACATCTTAGTTTATCTTCTGTACATACTTAGTTGTTTCGAGATCACAAGTACTACTGCATTTCCACAGCCTGCAGGTGCTAACACTGAAGAAACAAAGCTTGATTTAGCTGAAGCAGACATGGTTGTCTTCACGGGCGATTTTAACTACCGCCTCTTTGGTATATCTTATGATGAAGCTAGGGACTTTGTATCTCAAAGATGCTTCGATTGGCTTAGAGAAAAGGATCAGCTCAGGGCGGAGATGAAAGCCGGTAAGGTTTTCCAAGGAATGCGTGAGGCCATTATCAGATTCCCTCCTACCTACAAGTTCGAAAGGCACCGCCCGGGGTTGGCAGGTACAACAACACCAAAAAACTCGGTTGCTCGGTTTCGCTTGGCTTGGCTTAGATTATCTAATCACTTTATTATACCTTTTAAGGTTATGACTCGGGAGAAAAGAAGCGTATTCCTGCATGGTGTGACCGAGTGATATATCGTGATAACAGGGCGGGACCGGTGGGCGAGTGCAGTTTAGAGTGTCCTATAGTTTCCTCCATTTTAATGTAAGTTTGTTCACAAAGTGTTATATTGTGCTGCTGCTTATGGCTATATATAATTTATGTTCGGAATCTGAAACCATTTCTGATGTGCAACTGCAATGAATGTCTAATGATTAGGTACGAGGCTGTCATGGAGGTTACCGAGAGCGACCATAAACCGGTACGGTGCAAATTCCATAGCACGATTGCGCATGTAGATAGATCAGTAAGGAGACAAGCATTTGGGGAAGTGATGCAGTCGAATAAGAAAATTAAGGCTATACTCGATGAATTACGTTTTGTTCCGGAAACAGTTGTTAGCACCAACAACATTGTCCTTCAAAACCAAGACACATCGATCCTCCGAATCACCAACAAATGCGACAGGGATAAAGCTATATATAGAATCATCTGTGATGGTCAGTCCACCCCGAAGGACGAGGAGGATGTAGCCGAGTACCATCCAAGAGGCGCCTTCGGCTTCCCGCGCTGGCTCGAGGTATTTGCAACTAGTCCCAGACCTACATTCTCAAGTTGTAAGAAAGTGGAGTGTACTCTGTCATCATATCTAGACTTGTGAACTGTGATGTTGTTTCTTACATAGGTTACACCAGCTGCTGGCATAGTCAAACCGGACTCGTCTGTGGAGATCGCGGTCCATCACGAAGAATTCCATACCTTAGAAGATCTCGTCGATGGCATCCCACAAAACTGGTGGTGCGAAGACACTCGGGATAAGGAGGTGGTATTGAAAGTGGTCATATACGGGAGTTGTTCGACAGAAACAAAAAGCCATCAGATCCGCGTGCGTCACTGCTTCTCGGCAAAGACGGTCCGCATCGAGTCGAAACCGAGCGCACACAAGAAAAGCCAAGGAGGAGGTAGTCTTAGGAAACACAACAGCACCACGGACTCGAACGACGGTTCCAGGCACGGACATTGAGCCTTTGAAGCGAGTAGAAGCGAGTGTCTGTAGAAACATACACAGCCTACAGGGCAGATATAGATGCAAGGCAGCAACTGGGGGGGAGGCGGAGTAGTTTTTTGATTCACAACTTCCAAGTCAGTTTCTTGATGTAAATAGGGAAGGAGCATGGGAATTTGGTTTGATTTGTTAAAGTTGATGTGGCTTCTTTATATTTTTAGCAATCCATGCCATTCATATTCTTTTCATGTGTTTCGCAGACTACTACACAAGCATTCTTGCTTCATGGCACCACAGCCTAATGTTTCTGGACCATTTATTTTATTCACAAGCAGAAGAAATAATTTGGTTGCTTTCTCTCATTCACTGCTATTCATACATAATTAATTATTACGGACTTCACCCTATAAATTAAGTACTCATAAAATCAAATAACACAGACCAATTGCTCGAGTGGTTAAGAATATTTATGCTGTCATATTTTGTATGTGTTCGAATCTGACATTTACCCTTAAGCTATAAAGGCTTAATAGCCAAATAAGTGCCCAAATTATACATGTTGCTCACTTTTTTAAAGTTTCATTTTAGGTGTCTGACTATTAACCGCCGTTATTTTTTAAAATTATTTTTTATTACTTATTTATTTTTTAACTTATTTTTTAGAAAAACCCTAAATTTCCCAAAACTCATAAAATGACCCAAATTTTAAAGCGCTAACTTCCCTAGTCGATTTCGCCGCCGCCGGAACACCACGACCATTTCACCCAACTACTCATCGTCGGTAACCGACGATAGGTATGCCGATCGACTTTTTAATGTTGAAGGTAGCGAACTCACGAAAGGAAGCCGATCGGCACACCTAATGGCGAAGGGTGGTTGGGAAAAATGGTCGTGGTGGTCCGACGAGGCAGTCAACGGCGACAACGATGGGAATTTGGGGATTTTAGTTTTTGGGTTATGGATTTAGGACTATTTTGTAAAAATTTAAAATTGTTAATTTTCTTTTAAAAATAAAGATATTAAAAATTAAAACGTACCACGTGTTACATTTTAATTGGCTAACAATATTTTAACGGTTAGGCACCTAAAATGACCAAAAATAAAACTTTAGACACCTTTTTCAAACAAAAAATAGTTTAGACACCAAACGTGATCAATAGGTATAATTTAGACACTTATTTAACTATTATTTAACTATTAAGCCAACTCTAAGAAGCTCTCCACTTAATAAAAAAATGACCCTAAAAATTGTTTAAACTATGTACTTAGCATATTCATAGTAGTGGTGGGCAAAACTCGACTCGAAAAAATCGAATTATTCGACTTGACTCGAGGCGAAAAAACCGACTCGTTTTGACTCGACTCGTAATTTCATAAACTCGACTTGACTCGGAAAAAATTTAAATAAAGTTTGAGTTATGAAATAGAAATTCGAATAGCTCGAAATTTTTATTAATTAGTTGATCAATTTTCAAGTTCGAGTCGATTCTATCAATTATGTCTAATATGTTATGTATATCACATGTGAAAATATGAAGAAATATATATGTATATTATATATGCATATAGAAAGCCGTTGAAATTGGAATCAAGATGTGCAACGTCTAGTCCTAAATATATGCATATAGAAATATATACATGCACCGCTACGTATATGCATATAGAAATATATATACGAAGAAATATATATGTACAATTAAATTTGTACAGAAACTCGAAATTCGACTCGACTTGAATTTTATAAACTCAACTCGACTCGAAAAAATTTCAAATAAAGTTTGAATCGTAAAATAGGACTTGCAAACTTAAATAACTCAAAATTTTTTGACTCGACTCAACTCGTTCGAATACCCGGCCCTAATTCATATTTTAATGCTTAACATGAAAGTCAAGCAAATATAATGATTACAGAATGATAATTGGAAGATTGATCTGCTAAAGAATACAGAGTATACTATTAACTTATAACAGATCAAGTACCTGAAGAATAAAAAAATCCCATGTTAATTTTATCATAACATTGGAACTGAACATTAACAATGCATACATACATGACATGCTTCGGTTCCAGAAACAAAAAGGCTTAAATGTAAAATAAGTTCATAAACTATACCTTTTGAAATTTAGGTGCTTCTTTTTTTACTAAAAATAAGTGCCCAAAGTATAACGTTAATTTTACGTTCGACGTTCGGCTGTCACGTCGTTTGGCATTCCGACGCTGTCGTATTTAGAAGTCGTGACCAGCAACAGAAGCAGCGGCAATTTGAAAGTTTGAATTTGAAAATTTTTAGGCATTTGTGAAGTGTTTTGTAAAAAATTGCAGATTTTTTGGATTTTTGAAAAATTGAAATTTTTGGTTTTTTTTTTCTTAAAAATTAAAAAAAACAAATTAGTATCACGTGTTAAGTATTAATTGGTTAACAAATTTTTTTAACACACCTTAACGGTCAAACACCTAAAATTATAACGGTATAAATTTAAAGCACTAATTTTTAACAAAAAAAATACTGTAAACACTTAAAATTTAAAAGATGTATACTTCGTACACCTAATTTTCATTTAAGCCAAACAAAAACATGGAATCCTTAAAAACAGGTACCTTGCATTTCTTCCTGCATTAATTGGGAGTGCATATCCCTTTTCCATTACTTTATTTGTGAGTAATAAATGAACATGCATGTCTTATCCATTTTTGTTTTTTTATATATATTTTAAATGTTCTTTCTATAATCTATGTTTAGGGTTGGTAGCTGCGAAGAATGGGTTGAGGGAGCTGAAGGGGCGATTTTTTCCTGTAAATTTAAAATTGTTATATGATTTAATAATTTTTTTATAAATTTTAATATATTTTTATGAAAAATTTATTTTCGTCTTCTTAAAATTTTATAGGTCGTCCATGATGGCTACCTCTCTTGGTTTGTAAATTTATACGTTATTAGTTCAATTATGAGATTGAAACAGGGAATTGCTGTTGTTCACATTCTTAAGGTTAAAGCTAAGTCGCAACATAATAGAGCAGCAGCAGCAGAAAACATGAAATACGGTAGGTGGGCGGGGGTGCCAGCCAATGCTAATGCCCAAAGCCAAAGGGGGCGGGGCCGTTTCAATGCGTATGGTGACGCCTCCATTGCAAACTCCCACATGCTTTTTGCTACCTATGCACGTTAAAAAGTTTCCACAAGTTCATTAGTTTTAGGGTTTATGGACTTCGTTTAGTGTTTAATGTTTAGAGGTTTAATTGCATGAGTTTTGAATTTAGGGGATGCAATTAAAATTTAAGATTTATTGGTTAAAACTTAAATTCTTGTCATATTACTCTAAAACCTAATCCCTAACATCTAAATTCTAAATTTAAACCCCTAAACATTAACCTAAAACTAAGACACTTGTGAAAATTTTTCGTTTCTACCGTCGGTGCATGTACGAGATATTTTCCTTATGTATCGAATGAATCTTAAATCATATATTTAACTACTAAAGAACTAACCCACCCTGGAAAACCGGAAATCTACCATCTTAAGCAACACCCATCTCATATGGAGCACATGTGATCTCAGTAATCCTGCATGATTCTTCTTTTCTTTCCTTATTTTCTGCTCACATCTCATCAACCAATCGTTTACGATATGCTTTTCTTCATTTGATGGCTACATAACATATATGCTAATACATAAAGTGAAATATACCCTATACCACGCTTTTCATATTTGGAAGACATTGGATTGTCTATCATTTTATCCTCGTCAATCTCCTTTTTCTAGTATTGTCGCTATGGAAAATTCGAGGCTTGTAAAATTTCTCATGAACTTGTATCTGAATCTCGTGTTTGACACTTTGAAACGAAGATATGACCTTGTATCTTTTAAATATATAGAAAAACCTAAAAAAATTATAAATATTCGTGTTTGGACACTTACACCTGAATTCGAGTAACATTGGAATTTACCAGTTCATCACTCATTTCTTGCTCCATTTAACTAATTATGTAAGCATTGATCAAGAGATTACTTACACATAATCACCTTTCTTTTTCCTAAAAGAACTTCCAACTTTTCAACAAGATTATGATTTTACTTCATAAATATGTTATTGATTTGCATTTTTCTCATGATATGCATACTATTTTTTCAATCAAAACATATAATCAAGCAAATGGCGGCTGCATGCAAAGACAGAACCCCAAGTAATCGGGGAAAACAGATCAAAAATTGCGGCGTCACCAAGTTTGCTTATCCGACAATTAATGATAAGTTGCCACTCTGCTTGCATTTCAAATTAGACCCAGTCAGTAATTTATAAATACCCCTGTCAACACTTGTGTCTTCTCATCCCTCAGCTCTCTCTTCTTTCATAGCTAATTAAAAAGAAAATGGAACAGACAACCAGTTGTGTTCTTTTTCTTGCATTTGTCCTCCTTGTTTTCCCATCATATGGGGTAGCTGGTCCATTGACTTACAGTACGTACAATGTTCTTAACTATGGAGCGAAACCGGATGGCAATTCCGACTCGACCCAAGCCATGGTTGCTGCATGGACTTTGGCATGCGGCTCCATCAAGCCTGCAACCGTTTACGTCCCGCCGGGGAGGTTTTTGTTGCGCAATATTGTTTTCCGCGGACAGTGCAAGAATAACGCTATTGTATTTCGTATCGACGGCACGCTTGTTGCTCCGTCGGATTATAAGGTTCTCGGAAGTATCGGAAACTGGCTTCTCTATGAGCATGTGAATGGCGTTTCGGTTTACGGCGGGATACTTGATGGTCAAGGCACTGGCTTGTGGGCTTGCAAGAGATCAGGCAAGGGCTGTCCCAGCGGAGCAACGGTGAGTTTTGCATATGATTATTTATATTAGTGATTAATCAACATTATGTAACACAATTTGCAAATTATTATTTGGCTTTGCAGTCTTTAGGATTCAGCAATTCAAAGAACATTGTAATAAGAGGAGTAAAATCGCTAAACAGCCAATTGTACCATATTGTCATCAATGGTTGCAACAACGTAAAAGTGGACGGTGTAAGAGTGTCTGCCTCCGGCAACAGCCCGAACACCGATGGTATTCATGTGCAATCCTCAAGCGGTGTCACCATTCTCAACTCCGGAATTGGAACGGGCGATGATTGTGTCTCGGTTGGCCCCGGCACCAACAATCTGTGGATCGAGAATGTGGCATGTGGACCTGGCCATGGGATCAGCATTGGGAGTCTTGGGAAGGAAGCCGAAGAACCCGGTGTGCAGAATGTGACGGTTAAAACCGTTACATTCACCGGTACTCAAAACGGGGTGAGAATAAAGTCATGGGGGAGACCTAGCTCCGGTTTCGCCAGGAACATACTTTTTCAGCACGCAATCATGAAGGACGTCGAAAATCCCATCGTCATCGATCAACACTACTGCCCTGAAGAAAAGAACTGCCCCGGTCTGGTACGTACGATTGTCAATTAATCCGATTAATTACCGTGGTCGCTCCGAGCAGGCTTGGAAGAACAATTAATTAAATGATGTGATACAGGTTTCGGGGGTTAAAATTAGCGACGTTACGTACAGAGACATCCACGGAACATCGGCGACGGAAGTAGCAGTGAAGTTTGATTGCAGCCCAAGGTATCCTTGCACTGATATAAAGCTGGAGGACGTGAAGCTAAGTTACAGAAATCAACCGGCTGAAGCATCCTGCAGCAATGCTGATGGAACTGCTTCTGGTTTTATTCAACCTTCAAGCTGCTTGTAGCGATGTCCGATATGGTTATGTTCTTAATTAACCATAAAAACCACTCTTTCCTTCTCCCTATGCAGTAATGTATTCTTGAAGGCATGGATCCTTGTCTAACATCAATGGATTTTTTAAAGTTTTAAATGATTTATTTGAAGATTTAGTTTAATCTAAATTTAATTTATTTACTCAAATTGCAACAAAAGAAACAATGAGAATATGGAATACTGACAAACTTATATGGTCCATAAAACAAATTTAATGTTCAATTTGATAAGAATGTTTATGTTACTCTATCTTATATGAATTTAAATCCTGACATTAGAATGCAATCTCTTTCACTTATAGAAAAATCAATAAAGAAAATGGCCCATAATTATAAAACAAACTTAATGTTCAATTTGATCAAGGGTTGGGGTATTCTTTTCAAGCTTGATGTCTCATATGATATTTGCGAGGGTTTGGACCATAAACGATGTTAAGGCAGATAGACAGCCGCGGAGGGCTTGGGTGTCCGTCTCCACCTTAAAATTTTCAAGTTTCATACATTTAGGTTTAAGTTTTTAAAATTTTATAAATTAGTCTTTAAAATTTTTAATTTTTATAATTTGTGCTCATCCTGAAATTTTGAAATTTTTATGACTTGTGCACACCCTAAAAAATATTTTAACTTGTACCATCCCTAAAAATATTTTGGATCCGCCACTATAGATAGGGCCTTTGCCCCTAAAATGAAAATTTATTTGTTTAAACATTTAAAATTTTTAAATTTAAAATTAATATGATGATATATCTGAATTTTAGCCTCCGAAACGGGCTAATCCTATTAAAATCTGTAAAATTTTAAAGGGTAAAGTACACAAACGATCACTAAACTTTGGTAAAAAAATAAAGTAGTAACCAAACTTTTAAAAATCACAAAATGTCAATTAAAATTTATATTTTATAACAAAATGGTAACTAGACGTTAGATGCCGTTAAGTGATTGTTATAAAATTTGGTATAATAACACATTTAGTCCTTCATATTTATGCATTCAGTCAATTTAGTCCTAATTCGAAACAATTCACTAAATTTAGCCCTCGTTATTTAAACATTTTTTCAATTTGGTCCTTAAAGCAAAATTCCAAAGTATGGTAACATGATAAATAATTACAATTAAATTTTTATAGGAACTCGAAAACTCGACTCGAATCGAAAAAATTTCAAATAAAGTTTGAGTTGTAAAATATGATGCGTCAACCCGAATAACTCGAAATATTTTGACTCGACTCGATCAAACGCTCATCTCTATCTTAAGATATGACGCGTCAACTCAAATAACTCAAAATATTCGAATATTTTAAATAATTTTTTCCTTTTAAATCGAATATTTTTTAAAATAGAATATTTAATATTTTCATATTTAAATCACTTCGAATATTTAATAACTACTTTAAATATTCAATTTAATTTAAAAATATTCGATTTAAAAAGAAAAAATGATTTAAAATATTCAAATATTTAATAACTATTTTAAATATTTTTCTTTTAAATATTCGAATATTTAATAACTACTTTAAATATTTAAATATTTTTAATCAATTTTTTTCTTGTAAATCAAATATTTTTAAATTAAATCGAATATTTAAAGTAGTTATTAAATATTCGATGTGATTTAAAAGAAAAAATGATTTAAAATATTCGAATATTTCGAGTTATTCGAGTTGACGCGTCATATCTTAAGATAGAGATGAGCATTCGATCGAGTCGAGTCAAAAAATTTCGAGTTATTCGAGTTGACGCGTCATATTTTACAACTCAAACTTTATTTGAAATTTTTTCGACTTGAGTCGAGTTTTCGAGTTCCTATAAAAATTTAATCAAATATTCGAATATTTTAAATCATTTTTTATTTTAAATCGAATATTTAAAGTAGTTATTAAATATTCGATGTGATTTAAATATGAAAACATTAAATATTCTATTTTAAAAAATATTCGGTTTAAAATAAAAAATGATTTAAAATATTCGAATATTTCGAGTTATTCGAGTTGACGCGTCATATCTTAAGATAGAGGTGAGCGCTCGATCGAGTCGAGTCAAAAAATTTCGAGTTATTCGAGTTGACGCGTTATATTTTACAACTCAAACTTTATTTGAAATTTTTTCGATTCGAGTCGAGTCGAGTTTTCGAGTTCCTATAAAAATTTAATTGTAATTATTTATCGTGTTACCATACTTTGGAATTTTGCTTTAAGGACCAAATTGAAAGAATGCGTAAATAACGAGGGCTAAATTTAGTGAATTGTTTCGAATTAGGACTAAATTGATTGAATGTATATATGAAGGACTAAATGTGTTATTATACCAAATTTTATAACAGTCATTTAACGGCATCTAACGTCTAGTTACCATTTTGTTATAAAACATAAAGTTTAATTGTTATTTTGTGATTTTTGAAAGTTTAGTTACTATTTTGTTTTTTTTACCAAAGTTCAGTAACCGTCTGTGTACTTTACTCAATTTTAAATTAATTTTTCATCGTGGTCATTCAAAAAAAAAATTCTATTTGGCACCTTAGAAATATTCTTGGGATTTTGTCCCTGTTTTGGACAAAAAAAATTAGGTCAAGAAAGAGTACAAAAAATTGGCATAATGTTTGTCACTGTTTTTCTTTAAAGTTTTTTTTTTGTCAATTTAAATTTTAAAATTGTAAATTTTTATAAGTTGTTTTAAAATTGTGTATAACATTTTTGTTCACGTGTCATGACAAAATTAAGGAAACAATTGAAAAAACAAGTAAATGTTTATGTTATTATGCTTTTTTACTCTTAATTTATAATTTTACTCTGTTTTTAAATAAAATAAAAATAAGAATCACTACTTAATGATCAAACATAAACACAAGATTGGTGGATACAAATCTTTATCACTCTATTTGAGACAATTAATTGAATACATCTTTACAAATATTTTATAGAAAATATTTTATTCACCCATATCATAAGTACAACAAAATTCAGTATTTATTTGTTTTAAAATCATCCATAGCATGACACTAATCAATTATGAATTTAATAATATATTGATAGTTAAAAATATTTCTTATCAAGATAAATAAAATTAAAAGAATATTAGAATATGAATAATAATTTTCTTATTTATAATCTTATATTTCTTTATTTTTTTTATATTTTATAGTATTTCAAATAAAATTATTGTTAAAAATGCTTAACAACAAAAACACTTTCAACTTATTTATTTAATTTGTGCATGTAATGTTGTCATGTCCGCCAATAAAAATGTTGATCACTAATTGTCCATTCAAAAAATTCTATATAAAGATTCGGAGGATTTTTCCTGATGATCAAGCTAATCTGATCCTTAGCATCAAACTCCCCACTATATCTATTCCTGATGAATATAGATGGCGTTTTGAATCATCGGGCAATTACACTGTCAAGAGTGGGTATAAGTTTTTGATGGGTGAGGAAAACTTCCCTAGAGATAATATCACAGAGGCTCAACTACAAGCTAAACAGGTTTTTAGCAAGATTTGGTCAAGTTCTATCCCCTCTAAAGTACAAGTTATGTGTTGGCGTTTCATCAACAACTACATACCAACTAAAGAAAACCTGCATTATCGAAGATTGCCTGTTTCGACAGATTGCCTACTGTGTAGCAGTTCACCTGAATCTGTCAAACATATTCTTCAATGCTCTTATTTCCTACAGGTTCTATCTGAGCTACACATTGATATTTCTATGATCCCTATGGAGCAACAGTGGCTTCAATGGCTTTCACACTTATTTGAGAAGCTATCTACTGAGGCAATTAGATTGTTTTTTATGACGATATGGGCAGTTTGGACTTATCGAAACAAAAGGATGCACGACAACTGTAATCAAAGACCAAAGGATGTGGCACATTTCATTAAACAATATTTATGTGAGATCGATGCATCAAGAACTCATATCAGTAAAAAGACAGCCACACAATCGGAAAGTTGGATCCCTCCGCCTATGAACTACGTTAAGGTAAATTATGATGCCAGTTTTCAATCAGTAGAGAAAAAATCATTTTCTGGTGTGATTATTAGGAATACACAGGGCTTAATAATGGCTGTCGGATCTTACCCAAACTCCCTCGTTCCCAACCCCGAGGTGGCCGAAGCTTTGGCTTGTCGGCATGCAGTGACACTGGCGATGGAATTAGGTTTTCACCATGCCCAAATCGAAGGGGATTCCCTGAATATTAACAAAAAATTATCGGTTAAATCTTGTGATAGATCTTTAACAGGACCGATAATCAGGGATATCAAAAGAATTAAAAGGGGGCTACGAGACTTATCTTTCCGGTATAGTCATCGGACCACCAACATGGCGGCACACCTGATGGCCAAAGAAGGGAGGCGGATCGACTCAACCCGTGTCTGGATCGAAGAAGCCCCAAACTCTGTTGAAGCGGCGGCTCGAGAGGACAGAATCCGAGCCGGTCTGGTGCCATGATTTCGTTTTTTCTTGTTTCCGGAGCTCTTCATATTCTTCTCCGGCACTCCTCACACATCTGCATGCGATGGTTGTATCTTGCTCTGGAACCCAGAGTCTGAGCTCAGATGGTGAAGCTGATTCTCCGATGGTCGTCTTCTTGCTTTTGGGGTTTGACGTTTTAGTTTTTCTGCTTTTTCTTTGTGTTTCTAGACTTGTCCGTTCTTTTCCTTTTTCGTAGGCTTTTATTATCTTATCTTTTGTGAACCCCTTGTAACCGACCATTTATTTAATCAACATATTTTTCAAAAAAAAAAAAAATTCTATATAAAAAACAAAACTTTAATATTTAAATTCTCAAAAAATAAACTTTAAGAGTATAATTTAAAAAATGATAAACAAATAAGGCTTTTCCCCATTATGTGAAAGTATTTAACCCATTCATTTTATGTCAAACTTGGACTTTAATTTCTCTTTTCTTTTCTTTTTGTTGAAATAAGTACCGTTTTGTATTAATGAAAGAAACACAATGACAATCAGACAAACCTAAATAAAAATAAAAGATAAACAAACTATGGTCTGAAAAAAACAACACAAAGCCACAACATATATCTAAAGATAAAACGATACAACCCCTAAATTGTCGAACAAAGGGGATATGGGGTTCCTTCAAAAAATCAGCTTAAGTTACACCCCAAAATCATAACCTTCACCGCATTAGATGGGAGAAACATAAGCCCAGTCATCCTCGATAATCTGCAAAATCTGGTGCGACGCTTCTTCTACCCAGAATTTATCAGCAAGCATCCTCCCAAGAGACGCGATTGTATGAGCTGCTTTGTTACTAGTTCGCGAAGAGAAGTTGAATCTACAGTTAGAGAACCGGAGAGCAATGTGTTTTATATCAACAATTACGGCACGAATTTTTGATGAATCATCTTCCGTTCCTTCAATTTTTCAAATTAGGGTTCTTGAGTCACTTTTCACAATTAGATTTTGAAACCTTAAATCAGATGCAAAGATGAGCCCATGCTTAGCTGCCCTAGCCTCTAATAAAAATACCGAGACAAAATTGGGTTGAGACTAAATTCCGGATCTCATTGTAAGCCCCAATTCATTTCTGATCACGAATCCTAAAAAAGCCATTCCTTCTGCATGTACACAATAAGAGTCAACATTTAGCTTTACCCAATCTCTCGGAGGAAGAGTCCAATAAACTACAGTAGCTGAAGGAGCTCTAACAAGCTTGTCCAAAGAGGCCTTGTATTCCAGTGAGCAACCTTGAATGAAGGTAACTATATGCTCTACACTTTGTCTCTTACCTTCACGCATTAGTTTGTTTCTCGCAAACTATATTACCCATACTGTATATGTTAATGTCTCCAAGCTGTAAGTCCTGTCATTTTTGAATAACCATGAAAGTGATTCAAAATAAGATATAAGACTCACATTTACTGGCCAATTGACACATAATCTATGCCACAATTGTTGGGAAAAGAAACAGTCTCGAAACACATGCTCTAAGCTTTCTGATGCATTATTACAACGAAGACATTTAGTATCAGTTACAACTCTTCTCTGGTATAGATTCTATAGAGTAGGCAAGTAGTTACATAGGGATTTCCACAAAAATTCTAACCTTGAAAGGGCACTGAATACTTCAAATTTGCTTAAACATTTTTTTCTTCCAATGTTGTGTGGCTTTGATTAAGTAGCATCCTGTAGCCATTGCGAACTGTGTATAGGCCAGTTTGCTCTTCTCTCCAGACCAGCTTGTCATGAAGCTGAGAATCTGGCAAAATGATGCTGAGAATTGCAGTAGCATCCTGTTGGTTAAACGTGTTTGTGATTAGTTCCATATTTCATGCGTTCGAGCCCTGTATCCTAAAATTTTTGACAGTGTACAAATCAGAAACTCTTGGAGATTCAATAAGTTTACCAACTTTTTTCGGCAGCCAAAAATCCTCCTAAATAGAAACATGAGTCCCATCCTCTATACTCCACTTTAATCCCTTCTCAATGAGCTCTTTTGCACTCTAAACACTACGCCAAGTATAAGATGGATTGGCACCCAATCTTGAATTGAGAAAAGTTGTATTGAGAAAATATCTAGCTTTAAAAATATTTTCTATAAGAGAGTAAGGGTTTTCAAGAATACGACACGCTTTAATTTTGATAAGTCTCTGAAGCCCATGCCACCATCATCTTTAACGGCACATAAAGAGGACCATGCACACTAGTGAATTCCTCTTCTATTTCCTGATTTCTGCCACCAGTAACGAGCAGTTATCCATTCTAACTCCCTCCAAAGTGATGATGGTAGAAGAAAGCAATTCATGGCAAAAAGTGAAATTACCTGTAGAACACATTTAATGAAAACCTCTCTCCCTCCCACTGACAAAGGCCTAATGTTTCAGCCTTCAGTTTTTCTCTGAAACTTCTCCTTAATTCCTCTAAATGCTATATTTTTATTCCTTGCAACAACTGTTGGTAAACCCAGATATTTCTCTGGATTTTCACTGATCTAAACATGCAACACTTGACAAACATCCTGTCTATTCGAATTACACCCATTCGTACTAAAAAAACCCATGACTTTGCAAAATTAATCTCATGTCCAACGCATCTTGAATATGTCTCCAACAAGCCCTTAATCAGTGCTTCCCCATTAGTTGTTGCCTCTCCGAAGACTAGGATATCATCTGCAAAACGTAGATGAGTGACAGTTGGTGCATGTCTATTAATCTTAGCCCTTTTGAGCACATTGATTTCTGTTGCAACTCTGAATAAAGTAGATAGACCTTCACTGCAAATGAGGAAAAGATAAGGATTCAGTGAATCCCTTTGACGGAGACCCCTTGATGGAAAAAAAGAAGGGCCAATCGATCCATTGAGAACCATATAATACAAAACAGTCTTCACACAAAGCATGATTCTAAGAATTCAAATGCGCAAGAATCCCATTTCCCCCAAAATTGATTCTAAGAAAGGCCATTCGACCCTATCATACGCTTTACTCATATCTAACTTGAGTGCAGAAGAGCCATTCCTCCCATATCTTCGATTCTTGAAACAGTGCAAAATCTCGTATGCGAGGAAAATATTATATGTTATAAGCCTACCAAGTACAAATGCAGATTGAGCCTCATCAATGCATAAATTCAGCACTTGTTGGAACATGTTTACCAGCATCCTTGAAATAAGCTTATATAAAACATTACATATACTTATTAGACGGAACTGAGTCATACGTTCTAGCCTTCCAACTTTGAGAATAAGCACTATGCGCTTGTGATTAATCTGTCCAATATCATGCTCACCATTCAACACACCAATACAGAATTTTGACACATCAGACCCTACTATATGCCAGAACTTTTGGTAAAAAAACAACCCATAAGTTGTCCTCTCCTGATGCCTTCAAAGGGCTCATAGCTTGCAAAGTAGAATAGACCTCAACACTATTAAATTCTCGATCTAGATTCTCATTCATACTTTCAGATATACATGGAAGAATACCTTCTAAAATTGTCCCAGGATCACTAACTCCATTTGAATCAACTAACCTTTCCACTATGTTTCGCTTTCGACGATGGGAAGCAAACCTGTGAAAAAAGGACGTATTTTTATCCTCATGTCGCAACCAATTTTCTCGAGCATGTTGTTCCCAATAGAGTTCCTCCCTGTCGATTTCTAAATTCAAACTCAGCTTTGTATAAGTAATATCTGCCAAAATATCATCTGTAGGGTTCTGATCACATAATTGGGCTAACCTCTCCCTCATCCCTTTTACTTTAATTTTGTGGTTCCTCTTCAATCTTCGAAACGAGCTCTCAAGACCAACCCCTACTTGTTTTAATCTTTTTGACATTGAACCAGCAGAATTCTCCCAAAGTTTACGCACTTCGGGCTCACACGTTTCTTCCAACAACCAAGAAGCCTCAAACTAAAAGTGTCATGCATGATTCACATCTGGATTAGCCATTGTAGTTAGCAATAATGGACAATGGTCTGAAAGAGAATGGGGCAAATGTTCAAGAATAAATTATGGGAATAGATTAAGCCACGATGAATTCGCTACACCACGATCCAATCTTTCCCAGATATTATTCGTCTAAAAATTTCCCTTCTCCCAAGTATACCACCTTCCTCTATATTTCAGATCTTCAACTTCACAATCTGATAAAACTCTTTTAAACTCCTGCATCTATCGCTCAGTACGTGGGAGGCCACCTTTCTTCTCATTAAGGAAAGCAATTTCATTAAAATCCCCAACTATTACCCAAGGAGTATCCATCATGTCATTAAGGTGTCGAATTAGATTCCAAGCAGCAGTTCTATTTTGTTTCTCTAGAGCTCTGTAAAATCCAGTACAACACCATAGCTTTCCATCCGAGTCATCATTAATAAGGACATCAATATGCCTTTGAGAATATGAACGAAGCGAAACATCACAATTATTCTTCCATCCAATTGAGAGTCCTCCAATTGAATCCAACATATATTCCCAACCTCATTTGTAATGCCCGATTTTGGGCCTAGGTGTTTCTAGGTTTTTTAGACGGTTTGGTGGATTGAGATTAGAGATTCGAGTCAGATTCGGAAAATTAAAATCGGATAAATAATTTTGAGAGAGATAAAAATATGGAAAAATATTCTAAAATTCTTATTTAATAAATGAATATTTTTGGTAAAGTCAATTTTTGAAAATGGATTTTCGGAATTGGATATTTTGGGCTGGTAATCAAAATGTAAAGAATGTAAAACTATTTTTAGTGACTGTTTTGTAAAAGGGTCAAATCTTAGAATCTTTAAGGGTCTATTTTACCTAAATGTTTTATCAGACTTTTCTCTCAATTGGGATTATTTTAAAAGATTATAAATAAAGATTAAAAATGATTTAATTAATGAGAGGTGGTTATTTTCCTAAAAACTATTTTGACGTAACTTTCTTTTTCTCAAGTTTTCTCTCAAAATCTCTCCAGCCAAACACTCTCTTTTTCATTGAAGATTTCAGGTAATGCTCTTGATTTGTTGAACATATGATTTCTAAATTGATCCTTTAATATTGTTTTCCAAATCTTATTGTTTCCTTTGCTTTTCAAGAGAAAAACATCCAATTGAGGGAAAATTCATCCATTAGAGGTAAGGTTCATTCTTTTCCTCTAATGAATGGTTCTTTACTAAAATTCCCAAGTATTTGATCCTTTACTTATGTTTCTTAATGAGTTTTAATGATATAATTATGGAAAATTGGTTAAATCAAGGTTTAATTGATGAGATTATGTGATTTTCATTTTGGATCTATTTTGGCGAGTTCTTGATTAGTTTTAATCATGATTGTGATGATTAATAATGTTAATAAGTTGGTTTTAACATTGGAATCCTGAAGCTATGCGAATCTCTAATTTTCTAGGTTGCTAGTTATGTGTTTTTGGGTAGTTGTGGATGTTTAATGATTGCCGGGGGTATAAGGACGATGCTAGGTTATTTTTGGATGTAAATTGATGTTGTTAAGGTGTTTGATTCGATTGGATGTAACTGGATTTGTTTAGGTTATGTTTGGTGGTATTTTCAGTTTTTTTGGAAGGCGGTTAATGGATTTTAGTGAGGCGAAGTTGGGGAGTTGTATTGCTGGGATTATGGATGCATAATGATGCATTAATCCTCTATTATTACGTGGTTAAAACAAGGGAGATTGATCCTACATCGATTGGAGAAGTTCCGAAATCTTCGGTCGCTTGATTTTGCATCAGCGAGTGGAGTTTTGCGTAGTCGGTGAGTGAGAACGTGGTTTACAACATTGAAATGGTTTAAAGTTTATTTTGGGAGTTTAAACTTAGCTTGAAAAGCTGGTTTAAACTCGGAAGTAAGTATATTGATATTTCTCCCTCGGTCTTGTTTTGGCGAAATTGGTTTTATGCACTTGTTTTAAATTACATGATACCTACTGTTTAAGCATGATTTAAGTATATTTTATACTGATTTTGATTGTAACCTCCTCGACCCGGTCTAGATGCTCAATAAACGATCCTATTTTTTCTTTTATCTTGTCTAGATGCTCATTAACATCCTATGTGATTCCAACTCATAGCGGAAGAAACTCCAACGCAACATACCACGATTTGGCATTCATTTGCTTATAAAAGTAGGTTAGGGACCAATTTGTAATTTTACAAATTACAGGGACCTCAACCAAATTAAAGTTACCGATAATCAATTAGTCAGGTTTCATGTCCACATGTCAATTTTCAACTTCTTTCAATCATCCAAACTCATTCAATTAAACATCCAAATATTCAGTGACCAAAATGGAAGAAAACAGAACATCAAAAAGCCTTAATTAACCAACTTAACAGCCAAGCGTATCGATAAACTCCAGCCTGTATCGATACACCATTATCTCGTCAATTTCTCAGATTTCCAGTAGCACAAAAGGGTATCGATACGGCCTCGTGTACTGGTACGGTTTCTCATTTTTCCCTTTAGTCGTATCGATACGATCTACCCTATACCGATACGGTATACCTATTTTGGCTATATTGTACCGATACGGTAGCCCGTATATCGGTACTTCTGGGCTTGTAGTGTCATATTTTGCTGATTTTACATGTCCAAACACATCAAATATCAATCCAACATGCTAACAAAGCATAAGTAATCACTTAGGTCATGATTCTAAAGGCAAATACCACCAAGGCATGCTTTCAGCATCAACACAACATATATATCAATCTATAGGCATGCTCCTAAGAACAATAGCTATTTAAGTACCAAAATGCAAACCAAACCAAATACCAGCAATTAAAGGCCATTTACAAGTCTATTAAGGCACTACAAACTTGTGCCAAACCAGAGAGTTCACTACATACGCTCCCAAATTATCAAGGTAACCTCCCATTGTCAACTTATTACTATTGATTTGTTTAAAAACCATACTTGAGCTATGAGCGACGCTTGAACTTCTTCACTTGCTTCCTCGCTGCCCGTTTAGTCTACTTTTCTACATTGTGGTAAAAAGAGAGAGTAAGCACATTTTCTTAGTGAGGGTTGCTCAAATAAAAACCAACTAACAATGCGTTTTAAAACCACTTCTCAAATAAAAGTCTCTTACACATCATGCTCATTTATCTCATGCTTTAAAACATATTAAAGCAAAACATTTAACTTTAAAACACATGTATCATTTGGCTCATGCATTGATCCCAATGCAAATCTCAAAATAGGCTTCACATGCTTTAACTTACAAAACATACTACAAAATAGAATCTCATGTATAATGCTCATTATACAAAACCATTTAAATCAATGATACACGTAATCTCATATATTGGCATCCAAGTGACCCGAATGGCTACACTCCATCCCAAAACACATGGTGTGGTTGTTCCCACCATAAACTAACTCAGATATGCGGATACACCGTGGCTGTTCCCACCATAAGAAGGGCAGGACACTTGGTGTGGTTGTTCCCACCAAAGTATTTACAAGGTGTGGCTGTTCCCACCTTAATGCTCATAAAGATGTGGTTATTCCCATCTTACGGCACACATGATGCGGTTGTACTCATCATGTTTTATCACACGTACGTATGAATTTTGCTTACATTTTATAGTGCACTCTCATCCTATTGGTCGACCAACTATATCCGATAGTATCAAGTCTCATCACTTTGCCAATATACACTTTTAAACCATGTCACGACACTATTTTTCATATGCGTCATTCAAACCAATTTCTATCAAAGTATCTCAAATACATTAAACCATGTATTTAGGCATTTTCTCAAGTATGTTGCATACCACTTTCTAAACACATGAACTATCAAAACATAAACATATGAAACATTTCTCACTTCTAAAACATGCATATAACAGTAGGTAAAACAATTCTATCTTCAAAGCATGAGCATGAATTTAATAAAACCATGGAAACCGAAAACCAAGAGCGAAATCTTCCATACATACTTCCGAGCTTAGATTAGCATTTCAAGCTTAATCTAAACCCCCAAACCTTGCTTTCAAACCTTTGAAAAGCTTTAAAACCAGTTCCACTCACCGGCAACACCTCGCTTGCTTTGCCGAGGCAAAATCAAGCTTCTAGATTAACCGCAGCTCCTTCCGGAGCTAGCGAAACAACATTCCCTACTTCTAACCAAAGCAAAACAGAGGATTAATGCACAACCTTGCATCAAAATCCCTAGCAACATGAAACTACATCATCCTCCATCAACAAGCAAGCTTTCGCTACCCGAAAACTACCGAAAACACCGACAAAACCTTACTAACTAATCTCCAACCATTACCCAGCGAGATTATCCTCAAAACAACATCAATTTACATCTAAAAATTCCTTCTCAACACCAAAGAACCTCCAAAAATCAAACTGCCACACTATCAAGCCAAAAACTCAAAGATTTCAACCTAGAAATTAACCAACTCACCTAGTTTTGGGTTTCCTAAATTAAAATTACTTAATCAACATTTCAATACATCATAATCATGATAAAATCTCATTATAAACCCAACAAAACAGATTCAAAACAAAGATTTTTTTATTTGATCAATTAAACATCATTTAAACCAATTTTCCATAATTGTAACATCAAAACCCAATAGAAAACACTCATAAAAGATCAAGAACTTGAGAATAAATAACCTTTCATTAGAGGAGGAGAATGAAACTTACCTCTAATGATGACTTTTCCCTTCAATTTTAAAGATTTACATGAGAAAACAAAGATAAAATCATAAGATTTTGATAGGAAAACATTAGGAAATCATTTGATGTTAAAAGATAAACCAAATAAAGTGTTTACCACAAATCAAAATTGATGTTTGGATGGAGAGAATTTGAGAGAAGATGATTGGGAGAAAAGGTAGTTACGTAAAATAGATTTTAAGAGACAAATGCCAATTTAATTATCTCCATCTTGTTTTATTAATTAAAACCACTTTAAAATTGACCAACTAAATAGAAAAAGTCTGAATTAGACTTTGGATCAATAGCTCCTTAAAGATTCAAAGTTCTAATTTTTTTACGATTTAGTCACTAAAAACAGTTTTACAATCTTTTTATTTTGGTGACCAATTTCCAAAATGTCAAACCTCCAAAATTCATTTTCCAAAATTAATCCCACTAAAATCATACATATATTAAATAATTATTTTAAAATGTTTTCCCATATTTTCCAACCTCAAAAGCCTCTTTAAAATAATTAAATCCCGAAACTAGTCTAGATTGTTTGAACCGGTTCTTACCAACCATCTAGCCTAAACCCAACTAACTCTTAGGCCCAAAATCGGGGCATTACAACTCTCCCACACTTAATAAATTTCATCCTCGAAATTTACTAAGTGGAAAAAGATAAGGAAACTGCTTCTTCATGTCATACTTCATTTCCCATGTAGCTTCCTCGACACCTTGGTGTCACCACAACACCTTAACCAAATCTATTGTCTTCCCAGGAAGAACCTTGTTGTCTACATCCAAGATCTTAACTGGTTCCTCATCATAGGTCAAATCTGGATTCAACTCAACTTCTTCAATAGGTATAACATGCGACGAATCCGATCTATCCTTCTGAAGCATGGATACACGGAAAACATCATGTATCTTTTTTAACTCAAGCGGTAACCTCAACCTATAAGCCATCGATCCAACGCGCTCAAGCACCTCATATGGTCTTATAAACCTCGGACTCAACTTGCCCTTCCGACCAAACCTCATCCCCTTTTTTCCAAGGTGAAACTTTCAAAAACACCTTATAACCAACTTCATACTCAATCTCTTTACTCTTCAAATCCGTGTAAGACTTTTGATAATCAGATGTCACCTTCAACCGATCACAAACAAGCTTTACCTTCTTCGTCGTCCCTTTAAGCAAATCCGGCAAAGAAACTAACTTTTGTCCTGCTTCTGCCCAACAAAGAGGTGTCCTACCCTTCCTACCATACAAGGCTTCATATGGATCCACTTGTATACTTGCTTGATAACTATTATTATAAGAAAACTCCAACAAAGGCAATTGTTTCTCCCAAGAACCTTGGATAACTCTCTCAGACTAACCATCCGTCTGAGGATGATACGATGTACTGAAATTGAGCCGTGTACCCAAAGCTCTATGCAAACACTCCTAAAACCTCGCTGTAAACCTCGGATCTCTATCCGTAACTATGGATTTAGGTACACTATGTAACCTCACAACTTCCGTAATGTACAACTCTGCCAACTTATCCAACGTATACATAGTATGAATGTAGAGTGTTTTAGTGTTCTCTAAATATGAGCGCAAATGCACACTCCTGTCAAGTAATAGTATAAAAGATATCGTCTCCCACAGGGATTGGACAGCTTAACTCGATTCGTTGTTCCTGCACAAGAAAAATAAATGCACAAATAAGTTGGTTTGTTTAAAAAGAAAAGAAAATAAAACACAAGTAAATAAAAGGGAAGAAGTCAGATTGATAGAATGGGCAAGGTTATGCTGCTGCTTAGTGTGAAACTGCGTTGAATAGGAAAAGTTGTTTTGCGCTGCCAGACTCTGCTGCCTCGGCGGGGGATGGCAGTTCGGCTGCTGATAAGCTCTCACTGCCTCGGTAGGGGAATGGACTTGTGTCTCGGCAGAAAAATCGACAGAACTACAAGGCTCGGCAGAACGCTTTGAAAGTGACCCCGCTTATGTCTAAGTCAGAATGTTGTTGATGCCCACTGCAGATAATACTAGTCGCGACGTGAATCATGCAAAGACAATGATGTTAATTAGTTCTCTTTTAGCCGCCTTAAACCCTAACCTATGTCTAGGCTGGATTGATCAACACCATCTATAGATGAGATCGTACTTACTTCTTTCGTGATTTCGACTCTCTTGATACCGAACAAATGTCTAGTGCATTTGGGTGCATCTCCCAGACATAACCACTTCCTGAGGTGGTGTTTCTTGTCCTTCCCTCCTGGGGGTCCTCCTGTTCTTTAAGGTGGTGTGCTACTGGGTCCTTCAGCCTGCTCTTTGGTCTGCCGTGACAACTTCTGCCTTGACCTGTCTCTATGCCGATTTTGGCTGCCTGAGCATCAGGTCATCCCTCCTTTTCTTTTCTAGGGGTTGCAACACATTTAACTTGATGCTCTGATTGTCTACCCTCATGATCAGCTCCCCATGTTCCACATCTATTAGAGTTCTGCCTGTGGCAAAAAATGGTCGCCCAAGGATGATGGGGGCGTTTTCATCGACCTCACATTCTAAGATGAGGAAATCAGCTAGAAGAATAAGGTTGCCCACTCGAACTAGGATGTCTTCGATCTTGCCCTATGGTTGTACAAATGAATGATCAGCAAGTTTCAACATAATGGAGGTAGGTTTAGCTTGCCCAATTCCTAGTTTGTCGAAGACTACCTTGGGCATCAAGTTTATGCTGGATCCTAAGTCGCACATGGCTTTTGTTTCGTGCTTGCTGCCTATTCTGCATGGTATAACAAAGCTGCCTAGATCTATTTGCTTGGGCGACAACTTGTTATGTAGCATGGCTATGCACTCCTCTGTTACATCAACTATTTCAAACTCCCTAATTCTCTTCCTCTTAGAAACCATGTCCATGAGGTATTTAGCATAATTGGGCATGTTCTGAATGGCTTCTATGAGAGGTATGTTTATGTGCACCTGCTTCAGAATATCCAAGAATTTCCTGAACCGGTGCTCATGTTTCTGTTGCTTTAGCCTTTGGGGGAACGGTGCTGGCAGGTTGATGTCCTTTATACGTTCTTTGCATGGAAACTTTATCTGTGGAGGATCATCCGTTTCAGGACTGCTGTCAGGCTCAGCTGCCGGGGCAGCTGGTGTTGATGTTGCCGTGGCTGGTAGTTCTTTCTGTGCTGGCTGTTTCTCTTCTTGCTTTTCCACTCTGGGCTCATTCAACTGTTTCCCACTCCTGGTTGATATGGCTTTACACTGCTCATATGTGGGCTTATCTACTGCCTCTGAACTGCTGGATGTTGCACCCATTGTCCTGCTGCTATAGATCGCAGTGAACTGCCCAAATTGGGTTTCCAGGTTCTTTATTGCAGCCTCCTGGTTGTTTATCCTCATCTCTGTCCTGTCCATAAATGACTAAGTTTTATCAATAAACTTATTTGTACGAACAATAAATTCACTAGTGTTAAATATAAAAGTCTGAAGGGTTGCTTATACTGAATTATTGTTTTGTGGTTGCTGAGCTTACTGTCTGGACTGGTTTTGCAGGTAACCTCCCTATTGCTGTTGTGGATTGGCATCAGTTTTAGGATTGCTCCAGGAGAAATTTGGATGATTCTTTAAACCAGGGTTGTACGTATTCGTGTAGGGCATGTTGTTCCTCTCGTATCCTCCCATAAAATTGGCAGATGCAGTACATTTAGAGGTATCATGGTTGCCCTCACACTCATCACAGAATGGCTCTACAGCCTTGGCCTTATAGACTTTCCCAGTGGGTTTCACCATGTTCATGACCATCTCTGTCAGCTTGTCGAGGCGGGCATTGACAGATTCTGAGGCGTCCACTTCGTTCACAACCGCTGGCCGCCTAACGCCGCCTCGGTGGGCAGTTGGGTACTTATAGTCGTTTTTGGCGGCTTGGTTTAGGATCCGCAGTGCCTCCTCTGGTGGTCTATCGAGAAGGATTCCGTTGGCTGAGGCATCAATCATCATTCGAGTTGGGTAGTTCACCCCGTTGTAGAACATTGACACCTGTGTCCAAGCCGGGAAACCATAGAGCGTGCAGTTGTTAAGCATCTGTTGGTACCGCTCCTATGCTTCATACATTGGCTCATCATCCCCTGGTCAGAAGGCTGTGATCTTGTTTCTCAATATGTCTGTGACATTGGATGGGCTGAAACGATCCAGGAAATCCTTACACATCTCTGTCCATGTGTTGAATGACCCCGCTGGCTGGTTGTTCAACCACTATTTTGCCCTATCCCTCAGTGAATAGGGGAATAATCTCAGGCTTAGCACATCTCGGTGGACTCCGTGTATTTTAAATGCTCTGCATATGTCCAGGAATCCTCTTAAGTGTTGCTGAGCATCTTCTGTGGCAGTCCCACCAAATTGTCCCAACGTGTTGATCATGTTGAACATTATGGGCTTCAACTCAAAGTGATCCGCCTCAATCTCAGGTTCTGTCACTGTCGGATCAAACCCTCTGAAGTCATATTCCAAGTAATACCTGGTGGTTCGAACGTACTGTGGCTGCCTGGGCAGAATATGGGGCAATTGCTTTGGTGGAACTTGTTGTTGTTCTCTGGGCGGCGGGTCTTACTGGCCATCCCTGCCGTTCTTAGCATTGTTGGAAGGGTTGTCGTTTATTACTTCCATGCTTTCCTCTGCTTTTCTCTCTTCTTTAGTTTTCCCAAGGGATGTTCTGATCTCTTTTTTGAGTTCTCTTGCTCTTCGTTCAATATCTTCAACGTAAACGATTTCGCCTTTTGGGTTTGCCCTGGTCATGCACTTAGCAAAGGAACTGTAAAATTCCTTTTTTTCGATTAAAAAAAATTTAATAAAAACTAGAAATTAAATGCAAATGAATAAAGGTGAAAAAAATTTAAAAACAAATTTCGATGTTACCAATCCCCGGCAACGACGCCAAAAACTTGTAGAATGTTTTAGTGTTCTATAAATATGAGCGCAAGTGCACACTCCTGTCAAGTAATAGTATAAAAGATATCATCTCCCACTGGGATTGGACAACTTAACTCGATTCGTTGTTCCTGCACAAGAAAAATAAATGCACAAATAAGTTGGTTTTTAAGAAGAAAATAAAATAAAACACAAGTAAATAAAAGGGAAGAAGTTAGATTGATAGAATGGGCATGGTTATGCTGTTGCTTGGTGTGAAACTGCGTTGAATAGGACAAGTCGCTTTGCACTGCCAGACTCTGCTGCCTTGGCGAGGGATGGCAGTTAGGCTGTTGAGACGCTTTCGCTGCCTCCGCAGGGGAATGGACTTGTGTCTCGGCAGCAAACTCGGCAGAACTACAAGGCTCGGCAGAACGCTTCGAAAGTGATCCCGCTTATGTCTATGTCAGAATGTTGTTGATGCCCACCGCAGATAATACCAGTCGCATCGTGAATCATGTAAAGACAATAATGTTAATTCGTCCTCTTTTAGCCGCCTTAAACCCTAACCTATGTCTATGCTGGATTGATCAACACTGTCTATAGATGAGATCGTACTTACTCCTTTCGTGAGTTCGACTCTCTCGATACCGAACAAATGGATAGTAATCAACTAATCTTTCGCCTTAATTGAAAACTATGAAGGACATGGAATCAACAAACCTTGATGCTTTATTGCAAAAACAAACTTAAAATCCTAAACAATCGTTCTCACACTAATTACAACATAACCCAAACCCAAAGAGATTTTTAGAACATAATGGCGGCAAGAAAACCTAAACTATGCCTAAGGGAAAACCTCCATTGTTCTGAAGTACAATTACAATGAGTATGTATAGGCACTAGCTAGGTCTAGTCCTTCTTGGAGTAGAAGTCCTCAAAGTAGCTTTTTGCATTAAATGCAACTCTAAATACTGACTTCTTTAAGTTGAATGTGGACTTAATCACGTTGCCTTGCTCCACAAGTAAGTTTGAGTTCCTCGTTCGGTGGCTCTGCCTGCTGCTACAGTCATCAGAAAATTGAGTGGACAACATCGTTAAGATCAAGACTTTCTACTCTACAGACCGCACTCAGTTCTCCAATTTCTCATCTTGTTGTCGTGGGCGGTAGGTAGGGCGGCGGTAGCTGCTCGGCAGCTGCTGTCTCTGTCTGGAAATGCATCAGTACAGCTCATTAGTTCGTTGCCTCAACATCATGTCCTTATCTCCTCTCTCCTTCTATCAGCCTCTAGTACCTTAAACTAAAACTAAACTAAAACAATACATTTTCCTTACCAAATAACAGAAAATCAATACAAAGCATGTCAGAGTAAAGAATACTGTAAAATGCAATGCATGAACCTAATTATGCCTAAAATGTACTAAAAAACAACAATAATATGAGATGGAATGTGCATGAAATATAGAACTTATGGACACTTTACAATGAACAACTATGAAATGCGCACACTTCGTAAGACGGTCTACAATCACCCAAATAGATTTATTCTTTGATGGGGTCAAAGGCAAACCCGACACAAAATCCATCGTAATCCTCTCCCATTTCCATTTCAGTATCTTCAAAGGTTGCAACAACCCGGAAGGAAACTGATGCTCAGCTTTCACGCGCTGACAAGCCATACACTTACTCACAAAATCAACAACATCCTTCTTCAACCCAACCCAAAAGCACTCATCCTTCAATCCATGATACATCTTAGTACTACCAAGATGCATAGCAAAAGGACTACTATGTGCCTCTGTCAGAATAGTGCGTCTCAACTCAACATCATCTAGCACAACTATTCGACTCTTAAAACACAAAACACCAACATCATTAAAACAAAACTTCGTCAAATTACCATCCGCTATATCCTAAACATGTGGTACCAATGAATCATCAAGCAACTGCTTCTTCTTAATCAACTGAACCAAAAAAGGTTTTACTTGTAACTCGGCTATCAATCCACCATCCCGCGACACACTCAAACGCGCAAACATAGCTCTGAACTCCACATCTACCTTCCTACTCAAAGCATCTGCCACAACATTGACCTTTACAGAGTGATACTTTATCGTCAAGTCGTAATCCTTAAGCAACTACAACCATCTCTGTTGCCTAAGATTCAACTCTTTTTGAGTCATCAAATACTTTAAACTTTTATGATCCGTATACACCACGCACTTTTCTCCATAAAGGTAATATCTCCAAATCTTCAACTCAAACACCACAGCAGCCAACTCAATATCATGCGTAGGATAATTGCGCTCATGCACCTTCAACTGCCTAGATGCATACGCCACAACTCTTCCGTCTTGTATCAACATATACCCTAATCCCACATAGGATGCATCACTATAAATCACAAACTTTTTACCCGATTCAGGTTGAATCAAGATCGGAGCTCATGTCAAAGCTTCCTTCAACTTCTCAAAAGCTTGTTGTCGTATCTCCATCCACTCAAACTTAACATCTTTTTGCAACAACTTCATCAAAGGAGCAACAACCTTAGAAAAACCATCCACAAAACGCCAGTAATAACCCACTAAGCCCAAGAAACTACGAACCTCCAACACCGATTTAGGTTGTTTCCAATTTGCAACTGCCTCAACTTTCTGTGGATCCACACAAATTCTTTCTACCGACACAACATGACCAAGGAGCACCACTTTCTTAATCCAAAATTCACACTTGCTCAACTTAGCATATAACTGCTTGTCCAACAAGGTCTGCAACACAATCCACAAATGTTTATCATGATCCTTCTTGGTACGTGAATACACAAGGATATCATCAATAAACACAACCATAAATTGATCCAAAAACTCATGGAACACCCAATTCATCATGTCCATGAAAGCTGCAGGCACATTTGTCAACCCAAACAACATCACCAAAAACTCATAATGCTTGTAACGAGTACGAAACGCTGTTTTCGGCACATCTCTATCCTTCACCTTCAACTGATAGTATTCCGATCTTAAATCAATCTTGGAAAACACCATTGCACCACGGAATTGATCGAATAGGTCGTCAATTCGCGGTAAATGATACTTGTTCTTTATCGTCAACTTGTTCAGTTTCCGATAATCAATGCACATGCTCATAGTGTCATCCTTCTTTTTCACAAACAACACTGGTGCTCCCCACGGCAACACACTAGGCCTAATAAACCCACGGTCTAACAACTCTTGAAGTTGTGTCTTCAATTCTTTCAATTCTTTAGGTGCCATATGATACAGAGCAATAGACACCGAAGCCATATCCGTATACGTCTCGATACAAAACTCTACCTCTCTATTCGGCGGCAATCCAGACAACTCTTCCGAAAATACCTCTGAAAAATCTCAAATAGTCCGAATATCTTGGGGACGTACCTTCTTCATATTCGGATTCATAACATACGCCAAGTATGCTTGGCATCCTCCATGCATCAACTTTTGCTCTTCTACTGCCGAAACAACATTGGACAAGAACTTAACATTCTCGCCTACCACCACAACCTCATAATCGTCAGCAAGCTTCAATGAAACACGCTTCCGAAGCTAACAAAACAAAATTCCCTTCTTCTAACCAAAGCAAAACAGAGGATTAATGCACAACCTTGCATCAAAATCCCTAACAACATGAAACTAAATCATCCTCCATCAATAACCAAGCTTTCGCTACCCAAAAACTACCGAAAACACCGGAGAAACCTTACTAACTAATCTCCAGCCATTAGCCGGCGAGATTATCATCAAAACAACATCAATTTACATCAAAAGACACATTCTCAACACAAAAGAACCTCCATCAATCAAACAACCACACTATCAAGCCAAAAACTCAAAGATTTCAACCTAGAAATCAACCAACTCACCTAGTTTTAGGTTTCCTAAATTAAAATCACTTAATAAACATTTCAATACATCATAATCATGATATAATCTCATTATAAACCCAGCAAAAAAGATTCAAAACAAAGATTTCTTGATTTGATCAATTAAATTTCATTTAAACCAATTTTCCATAATTGTAACATCAAAACCCAATAGAAAACACTCATAAAAGATCAAGAACTTGGGAATTTTAATAAAGAACCTTTCATTAGAAGAGGAGAACGAAACCTTACCTCTAATGATGAGTTTTCCCTTCAATTGTAAAGATTTACATGAGAAAACAAAGATAAAATCATAAGATTTTGATAGGAAATAATTTGATGTTAAAAGATAAATCAAATCAAGTGTTTACCTCAAATCTTTGAAGAAGAAACTGATGTTTGGCTGGAGAGAATTTGAGAGAAAATGATTGGGAGAAAAGGTAGTTATGTAAAATAGATTTTAAGAGACAAATGCCAATTTAATTATCTCTATCTTGTTTTATTAATTAAAACCACTTTAAAATTGACCAATTAAAGGGAAAAGTCTAAATTAGACTTTGGATCAATAGCTCCTTAAAGATTCAAAGTTTTGATCTTTTACGATTTAGTCACTAAAAACAATTTTACGATCTTTACATTTTGGTTACCAATTTCTAAAATGTCAAACCTCCAAAATTCATTTTCCAAAATTAATCCCACCAAAATCATACATATATTAAATAATTATTTTAAAACGTTTCCCCATATTTTTCCAGCCTCAAAAGCCTCTTTAAAATAATTAAATCCCGAAACTAGTCTAGATTGTTTTAATCGATTCTCCCGATTCGTCTAGCCTAAACTCGGCTAACTCCTAGGCCCAAAATCGGGGCGTTACATTGATCATATATTGATGATGAATGCATTTGAAAAATGGTTCATGTAAGTATGAAGGATACTTGTTAATGCATTGAAAATGGTTTTGGATGTTGCTTATAAAAGCAATGAGGTATATGGTTAATAATGAACTATATTGGCAAGTGATGTGGTTTAAAATGTTATCGGATATGGTTGGTCGACCATAGGATTGATAGTGCACTATAAATAAGTCGTCTCGTGTGTTGAGGGGTTTTTGTGTACCAAATAATCCACCACGAGTACCCTAACGGTGGAGAGGTTATATGGTATCGAAAAATCCCGTTAGTGGATTATACATCTAACCGATGATTGGGTTGTGATGGTACTTGGTTGTGATCGTACCTTAATTTCGGTTGAGATTGTATGAAGTGTTGAAAGGACATTTGTTGAATCCGTGTATCCGATATAATGTTTTGGAAAGTGAATTGGTGTATGATCACTTGAAAGCCAATATATTTGTTAATGTATCATGTTGATGGATTATAATGTTAGTTTATACATGTTTACTCTTTAAGCCTTGCATATGGATTGTTATGCATGGAAAGCTTAAATTGAGGGTAGCAAATGGGGATTTTTGTTGATCCATGATACCCGTTGTATATGGTTTAATATGCTGGTTTTCGGAAATGTTAAGTGCATGGTTTTCTAGGCATGATGATTTGATGGATGATTGAAATGGTTATTTCAATGTGTTTTGGAAAAATGGTTTAAATTGCATTGATGGTGTTTTGTTTTTTAGCAGGCCTCACTAAGCCTGGTGTGCTGACGCTCTCTTTGTCCATCAATGCAGAGAATTAATGGTTGGAGGCAGCGAGCAAGCGAGGGGAAATCCAAGGACTTGAACAATTGAAAGTATGATTTTTGAACTAAACTAGTAGTAATAAAGGCAATGGGGTTCATTATTGTTTTGGGAAGGTTTTTGCTAAACTCCCTGTTTGAGCAATGTTTTGTATTGCTGTTTTGAGATTGTAATTAACCTTATATGTTTGGTTGTTGCTTTGAATTGGTAATTCATACTTCGGATGGATTGGTTCTAGGATGCATGTCTCTAGATTCTTGGTTGAAGCATGTTGTGATGATTTAAGCATATAACCTTGATCTTTTGGTGTGGTATGTTTCTGAGTATAGTTTGGTTCATGGTTAAATCATGTTTCAGCATGTTTGAATTCATGAATGTGTGAAAAACTTGTAATTTGGGACATTTCAGGTCCAGGCGTATTGGTACATGTGTCCCTGTACTGATGCGAGTAAGTATAATTTGGGGTTGTGTTTCGGTTCACAAGAACCTGTATCGATACGGCCTAGTGTATTTTGGCAAGGCGTATCGATATGTGAAGGACTGTATCGGTATAATTTTGAGCTACTGGAATTTGGAAATTTGAAACAGGAAAAAGTTACCGAGACACCTACCCGTGTATCGATACGGGCATCAGTTATTTCAGTTAAGTGACCCTTGGTGTTTCTAATTCTTACGTTTTAGTCCTTAGTTTTTGTGGATGCAATTGTATGAGTTTGGATGATCATTTTGAGCTAAAATTTGGTATGAAAGCATGAAACCTGACTAATTGAGTTTTGGTAACTTTAAATCTAATTAAGTCCTTGTAATTTTCTATATTTTCAATTTGGTCCCTAAGAGTGTGCGTTGCAATTAAATGTCTTATCAATGTTCGAATTGAATGAGAATTGAATTGCTGGTAGTATGTTCACAATATGTTAATAATTTGCATCTAGATAGGATAAAAGAAAATTGGATGTAATTCGTGTAATCTTTTCACGGGTTTGTTTCGGCAAACCCAATGTAGCTCGCTCGGTTCGGTCTGGCGGCTAGGCCGGGTCGAGGGAGTTACATCCTTTGAAAACCCATCTTTGTGCGTTGTGGTAGAGTAATTAGAACATAGATTGTACACCCAAAAATTTTAAGATAGAAAATATTTGGTTCCTGACCAAAACCCATTTGTAATGGGGAGAACTTATGGTAATTTATTGGCTTGATGCAAATTAATGATGATGCATGTAAAATTACATGTCACGAGCATTATCAAGACAAATTGACTTTATAGAGTAATCTGGAAAATGTGCTCATAATTTTATCAACTGAGCAAGCAACCTCACAAACACCAAGTTGTGGGTTGATAACAAGGACACATATGACTATCTAGTCGATGCATCGATTAAAATCGTAAAATATTGTTGTCACTAGATTTTCACCCATCGTTATCAAATAAATAATAAAAATAAAAATCTTTTTAATTAAAAAATAAAAGCCCGTTTTAAATAAAGGTCCCTTCTAAAATAAAAAAACCCAAAAAGCACATCCCAAAAAGCCCATTTTTTAAAACTCATTTCAAAAAAATCAAATAAAAAGCATCCGAGGATAAAAATAAAAAATAAACCCATTTATTTTGTTTAAAAGGGCCCATTTAAAACCCCATAGGAAGATAGCCCAATAATAAAAAACAGCAAAAAAATGGAAAAAGAAAGAAGGAAATAACGAGTTAAAATGAATAAATAAATGAAAAAAGAAAAAGAAAAAAAGGGAACCAGCGCGCGTCACGCGCTTGGCGCGTGAGAACACGCGCGTGGGCTGGTTCCCCCAAAACCTCATCTCGCGCCACTGCTAAAGGTCGTTTGTCGGCCACCGCTGCCGTCCCCGTTGGTGTCGGTCGACGCATCTCATCGTCGCCGACCCAACGGCACTAACGATGCTTGCCGTCGTCTACCGTAGCCGTTGGAATCTGCAAAAAACAGTGAAAATGGTTTAAATTAGGGCTCGAATCAAGGGGAAAATTTAACCACGAATTTGAATCAAATAAGATGATTTTTGGGGGGGTTTACCGAGGATCATGCCTCTTGTATGATTTTGGCTTCAATTTGGGGATTGAATCTAGATTTTGCTTGATTTGTAAGCTCAAATTCAAGTATAAAACCCCTCAAACACCTTTGTTCAACACAAACTGGAGAGCAAAAAAACAAAGCTAAAAAATTCCGAAAATCATTAAAAAATTCTCTAAGTTTGCTGGAAATTTTTTGGAGTGAAGTTCGAGTTTTGGGCTATTTTCCGGAAGCGTTTTGAAGCAATTCGAGAAGAAGATTCATTCGAGTTCATCACTTTCTTTCGGTAAATTTTTCTCTCTTTAATTTTTTTCATTTTTAAAAAAAAAATTGATTCCTTCTTGTTCTTGGTTGAATTTTGTTTTCTTTGTGTTGTACTGTTTTTGTTTGTTTTAGGTTGTGTTTGTTGAAGTTGGAAGATCGTTTCTTGAATCCGGTAATAATTCTATTCGAGATTTTTATTTTAGTTTTTAATTTAATCTTTAAAATTCTTGCATGTTTAAAAGATGTTGTTTTTAGAACTTTGATCTTTTAAAATGAAATAATTAAAACTTTAAATTGTTTTTTAGATTTAGGAATAAAAAAGAATTAATGCTTGTTTAAAAAAAACTATAATCAAGGGGTTTAATTAGAAGATAATAAATCATGGGTAAAAAATATAAAAAAGGGTCTTAATTTGTTAGAAAATAAAAATGGATTTTGAAATTTAATAATAAATGTTCTTAGGTATTTTAAAAAAAAGTTTTTTTAAGAAGAAGTAAATAAGGGTGTTTTCAAAAATTAAAAAATAAATTTTCAAAAAAGAAAAGATAAAAGATAAAATTTCAAAATGGGTTTTAATAAAAAAATAACCATATGGAGAAGTTTAGAATTTCAAGAGAATAAAAGTTTGAAAAAAACTTAAAGAAAAAAAGTTTTCTAAAATAAAGTTTTAAAAATTTTCAAGTTATCTTTTAAGAAAAGCTTTTAAAAAATGAAATAAATAATAATAATAATCTTTAAAGTTTTAAAAGAAAAACTCTTTTTGAAAATAGAAATAAAAAGAATAAAAATTTAAAAATTAATAAGACAAAAAGCAAAAGAAAATCAAAAAGAAGGGTCTTGGTTTTAAAGTAAAAAAAGAAAAGAATAAAAGGTTTTTTAAGAAACAATAAAACACAAAAGAATAACTCAAGTTTCTTGTTTGTTCATTAGAGATAGGTCAAAACTTAGGATTAGGTTCTAAAAGTTTAGATAGAGACGTATTTGTAGAAAGATTTTCTTCAGAAAAAATAAAACACACTTAAACAAACTCAAACCCTCAATTAGGAATAAAATACTTAGACTTTTTAGGATTTAAATTAATTAAACCTAGAATGAATAAAATGCTTAACACAGAAAATTTTCATGTTGTTTGAAAAGAGAAATTAATTTAATGCGGTGTCTTATCAAACAGGAATGACGGGTTAGCGCCAGAAATAATGGCGGTGATTAAAGTTCATCTCCCGGACGAGAAGGCCGTTAAAATAGTTTGATATTCATTAAACGGACAAATAAAGTCAAACCTTCGTGAACTTGCAAATTCTATTTTTGAAAACGATTTTAAAATCAATAAGGTACCAATTTTGAGCGTCGTGGGGGTGCTAACCCTTCCCCACGTGTAACCGACCCCCGAACCTGTTTTCTGGTTTTTCGTAGACCAAAAATGTTGTTTTATTAAAACAAAATGTTTTATTAAAATAACCATGTTTTTAGGTGATCCAATCACACCTTTAAAAGATTGGTGGCGACTCTGTATTTTTTATGTCGGGCTAGAAAGGGTTGCAACAGCTTGGCGACTTCGCTGGGGATGTGTTTTTGTTTTTAAAATAAAAACAAAAGAGGGTCAGGCCACGAATTGATTTTACATGGTTTTCAAAAAGATTTTTAAAAAAAAAAACTAATGAAATTTGCAAGTTCATAAAAGGTTTAATTTATTTGTCCGTTTGATGAATATAATTCTATTTTACGCATTTAAGACTTAATTCCAAGCTCTATACCCGAGCTTTGTCACGTTATTTTAAGTGGGGGAACACGCTTTGCTCATGTAAGAATATTGATTCTTCATATGAGCCTAGCAAGTACCTTCGGGACTCATTCCCTTTATCTTCGTAAGGATATTGATTCTTCGAGAAGGCATCGGTGGTGAGTCCTCTTGAGTTGAACTCGTTTCGTTTGAAGCCTATAATGGGTGAGAATCGAGGGCCTTGCTACCCGTAGTAGGGGACAACAAGGACAACTCAGGTACCCTTTTTAGAACCGAACCAAGTTTGAGAATCTAGAGCCTACACCAATAGAGCCATGCGGAAAGCCTAGGGTGTTGAGTCTGGTCAAAGTCGCAGGAATAATCCGTGGAGACATGTCCTGGAATGTTGGAATAGCTGCCCAGAGTTATTATGCAATTAAATTATTTTGGATCTTTCAGGTTTTATTCATGCTAAAAGAGTACTAACCTTTTTTGTGTGTGAGTTGTGTTTTATTTTTGTGGCATATTTATTTTTTGCATACATCCCATATTTGGAGGGGGTCGATTCTAAAGCATGTTGTTTGATCAGAAAAAGCTTCTACCATGGATGGAGGGTACCTAAAGGAGGAAAACAACACGCAAACACTGAGAATTTGTTGAATGATCACGTAGAGGAAACATCGAAGTATGATCACATCAGCGCCAAGCAGAATACCATAAGTCGCAAGTGCAAGAGGACCACTTCGACGGTCCAACCAAGCAGAATTTGAAAATGATCTCTGGTCTACTCAACTTAGGGGCAACGTCAAAAGGACCCAAGAGCGAGACGAGTTTGATAGAAGCGTCACATCCTAAATTGGAGACGTAGTTAAGCATATGGCGTCAAGAAGCTACATTTCTTCGCCCCACGTCAGACCGATAGGGAAGGTAGGACTAAGGCTCAAAAGATTTATCAAAGAAATGAGTGCTCAGACCGAGACGTATTCATAGGACCTTTTTCATCCAATGGAAGTTACATCTAGAGCAACACCTTAATAGAATTGATGACCCTTCGCCTGCATTCATACATTTGCTTCATTGCATTTTTTTGCATTAAACAATGCTTTGATCATTGCATTCACACATGTATAATAAAAAGATTAATTTTGGAAAATTCCATTTAAGTATTAAAGATCTCGCGCAAACACGACTCGGACCATGAACACTGAGGAAAGATTGACAACTCTGGAAGCAAATCAGAAGAGCATCTGTGATAAGCTTGAGAAAATAGAAAATGATCTGAAGAAAGAGATTGAAATATCACACCAGAAAATAGTCAGCCAAATCGCAGCCATGTTTGGGTTCAAAGACCCAAAAGCAGGAGAAGACACCAATACTTTGCCTCGGTTCCCGGGGGTGGCTTTCGTACATTCATGGATGAAAAAAGGAAGCGGCTTTTTAACGCCCTGGTTTTGGGCCTAGATGTTTTAGACATCGGACCGGTCGAGAGCGGTTCGAATCGCGTAAGGTGATTTAAGGAAATCAAGGATCGGGATAGGATAAAAATGTGGTAAAATTGCTAAAATCCTCTAAAAATATGTTTAAGAGGTTGGTCAAATCAATTTTACAAAAAGAGTTTCAGAAATGGGACATTTTGAGTAGTGACCAAATTGTAAAGTTTCAAAACTGTGGAAAATATGATTTTTAAAGGAGAAGCCAAATTCTTAGAATCTTTAGGGGGCTTTATGGAAATTTAACCTTTCCTTAATATGACATGTATTTTAAATGGCTTTTAATTAAGTGGCTTTAATTGGTTTTTATTTTAATTAATTAAAATGGGTAGTTAATGTGAGATTCCATCACGTAACTACCACTTTCTCATCATTTTCAGCCAAACACTACTTTCATTCACTTCTCTCCAGAATTCTTTTTTTTTTCCAAACACTCTCCTAATATTTTCTAATCAAATTTCAAGAAAACCTTTCAAGTTCTTTAAGATTTTGCTAAGGAAAACTTTCCATTCATTAAGGAAAGCAAGGATTGGAGGTAAATCCCGTTCTCAATCTCTAATCAAAGTTGTTTATTGAAATTCCCAAGATCTTTGGCTTCTAATTACTGTTTTTGGTTGAGTTTTCATTATAGTTTTAATTTGAGATCAAAATCTCGTAAAAATATGGTTGAAATCTTGATTTCCGGATTTGTTTTGATAAGCTCTATTTTGGATTGTTTTTAATTGAGTTATAAGTTGGTTAATATGTTGAAATGGAGTTTTGATAACAAAGATTCCGAAATCCTTGAGATCCTTGAGTTTTTTGTTAGTTTTAAGTGAGTTTTCGAGGTGAAATGGTGGAATCTTGCTTGCTGGAGGTATAAGGTTGGGTTAGGTTGTTTATTAGATGTGTTTTGATGTTTATAATGGTTTGGAAGTGATGTATGTTGGCTGGGTTTGGTTTAGGAAGCAATCGATTGAGTTTTTGGTTGTTTCGGTTGGGTTAATTGGTGTAGTTTGGGTGAGCAACGAGTTTGTGAATGTTTGCTGGTGTTGAAATGCATTTTAATGCATTTAGATCTCTGTTTTGATGATGTGAAAACAGGGGATCTTGATCCGGAAGCAAACGAGGCGTTGTTGGAGGCTCCGGAGGAGTAATTGTCGTGTCGGCGGGTAAGGCTTCGCGTTTCGGTGAGTGGAAATGGAATTTCCTGCTTGTAACGTTTTGAGCGTGGTCTTGGGAGCTTAGTGTAAGTTTGAAACACTTAGCTAAGCTCAAGAGTAAGTGATTCGAAAGTCTCTCTTGGAAATGTGCTATGTGTGATGTAAATGCACTTGAGTTAAATATGATTTTGATTACCGTTTTAAATCATGTTTGAAGCATGTTTAATGCTGAGTTTAATGTCATTGTGTTAAGGATGCACTAGGTAAGTGATCCTTGGTTCATTGTGTTAAATGCATATGATGTTAAGCATGTTATGCTTGTGGAATGACATTGTGGTTATGCTTGTAAAATAGTGGATTATTGATGTAGAATGATTATATTGGCAAGTGATGAAAATGGTTTTTGGTTACTTAAATCGGATATAGTTAGCCAGCTATAGGATTGGGTGCACAGTGAATAAAGTTGCCTTGGATGTCGAGGGGTTGTGATTGTACCGTATACTCCATCCAAGTACCCTAACGATTGAGGTTAAGATCACAACGGTGGATGTTAATTCTGTGTGTGGATCTTGTGTTACGTATCCCGTGCTCTCGTTAGTGGAATTATACAACTACCGATGAGTGACGTTGAGGGGTTGTGATTGTACCGTTATACTCCACCACGGGTGTCACAACGATGGAGGGTTGCTCTTGTGTGTGAGCCTTGTGTAGTCCGGTAGTGTGTATGAAGCGTGTGGGACAACGCTTGTAATCCGCGTATCTGATTGTGTCTTTGAGTTGGTTTTGATATGATTTGAGAAATGATCACTTGTAAGCCAATATAATGATGATGACTAATGGTTAAGCATGAGATTGCTTGTGATTATGCAAGAATGCATGTGATGCTTAGTAAAGCATGAACAATGGTTTGTTTACTGTTTTAAAATGATGCATGAGAGCATGTGTTTTAGAAAGTGCAGTGTTGTCTTGAAAGGGCATGTCTTATGTAAAAGCATGTGTTGACAATAATGGTTTGCCATTTGTGTGAAATGCATTGATGATGTTGATTAGCGATCCTCACTAAGCTTTCTGCTTACGCTCATTTGTTTCATCAATTCAGAGAATTAGGCATTCGAGGCAGCGAGTAAGCAAGGGGAATCCAAGCATTTTGGTCTAGCAAAGTATGTGGTTTTCCCTTGGTGTAATAAGAGGCAATGGGTGGGATTTTTACTTTGGTTGATTGGGGATGTGGTTTATTACTTTGTTCATATTTGGTTTGGTATTTTTGAGTTGTAATTGGCCTTTGAAGTTTGATTGATGCATGATTGAGGCTTTTGGCTTTTGCTTGGTTTTAAAGACTAGGAAGCATGCCTATAGAACCAATACTTGCTTGAATGATGCTATGCTTTAGCTCGTACTTCGTAATGTTGATCTTGAATGTCTAAATATGTTGTATGTATGTTGTGGCATGACTTGGAATATTTTCGAGGGTGTTTATGAGTGAAAAACCAGCAAAACCTGCTGTTGCAGGGTAAGGCGTATCGGAACGCCCTTACCTGTTTCGGAACAGAGGCCTGAAATGGCCATAAGGTTCCGGAACGGGTAGGAACGTTCCGGAACGTTTTGGCTACTGTAATAGGTGTTTCGATACGTGTTTCAGAACGCACCCGGGTATCGAAACGGTCAACCTAGTTTCAAAACTGCCGTTCCGATACAGGGCCATGTGTTTCGAAACACCTGACCGTTGTGCTTGAATTTGAATTGCTTCGGGTTTCTGTTTCTTACGTTTTAGTCCCTGAATCTTATATGCCTAATTAAATGAGTTTGGATGGTTCGTTTAAGATGAAATTTGACATGCTGGCTTATTATATAATTAATTTTAGATTGATAGCGTTAAATCATGTTAAGTCTGTAACCCCCTCGTCCCGGTCTGGACGACTGACCGGTCTGAGTAGGCTACACGGGGAAAACCTAAGTGAAACCCGATAAGGCTCCCCTTCGGTTAGCAACCCTAGAAAATTTCTTTAATTATTATCTTGTCTAAATGGATAATTTAAATCCTATGTGAAAGGACAACAACGAAAGCAACGAACGAGACGATCAACCCAAACATCATTCCAAAAACAGTCCATTTTAACTTGGATTACAGGCCGTTTCGAAACACCCAAGGAGTGTATCGAAACGCCTTGACTTGGTCAACGGGCCCAAGTCAACACGAGGAGTCCGTATCGAAATGGTGGTCAACCATTTCGAAACGCCCTCAACGGTCAACTTCTCGTGGTCAACGATACAAAGACCGTTCCGAAACACCAAAGCCCGTTTCGATACTTCAATTTATCGTCAAAATCTCATATTTCCAGTGGCAAAAACGTATCAAAACGACCCCCTGGCGTACCGAAACGCCTGGCCTGAAACAAGAGGCCGTATCGAAACGGGATCGACCGTTTCAATACACCTGCTGCGAACAGACAGGTTTTAGCTGGTTTTTGGCACAAGACTGCCTCAAATACAACCTAAGACCTTCTACAACCAAACATACATCACTCTAAGGCAAACCACACACAACGAGCATGCTTAACACACTTCAAACATACATACATGACCATTCATTAAAAGGATTAACAACAACATGTGATTCAAACATAGCATCCATAACCAACATGCTTCAACAAGAACATACACTCAAGTATGCAAGATAGGGGCACAAGTCCAACATACAAGGAAAATACGCATCAAGTAAATTTGGTCCACAATCCACCCTATAAAAGCATACACATAGCCAACGTAAATCCAACAATTTAACATGCTCAACAAAATGCATCGTCAACTAAGGAGTTTGACACCAACTCCTACAAGTCTACACCCCCATCGTCTAGGCATTATTACAATACGTAAATCATACTTGAGCTAATTTGAGAACTCCAAAAGATCCTCCCTTGCCCACTTGCCTCCCGAACTTTAACGATCTACATGTTGGAAATAAAGAAGAGTGTAAGCTAACTAGCTTAGTGAGAGAAGCTCTAAAGTTCAACAAGCATGTAGTTTTTAAAACACTTTTCATAATTGACAATAAATCAATGATGCACGAATGATTATCACACGAAACTACACATGGTTTGCACTTGCACAACCAACACACACACGGTGGGACCACACATCACCGTTCGACTAGTAGTTTTCCGATGGGACCACTCATCACCTTACTCTACTACTAGTCACTACATGTGGGACCACTCATCACCGTAGTTAAGACAACCATCACGTGAGGCTCGACTTCAACACGACTACACACAACAACGGTGTAAAACAACTCAAAATGCACATGATACCACTACATATAACAATTCATCAACACATATCAAGAGAGTAGGAGTAGTACTTACACTCAGGTTTAGGTGAACCCTCTAGGCCCCACCCCAAACCCCCAAGAGTTCCATTTCGAAAACAAATCGAAGTTTGACATTTCTACTCACCGTTGCTACCCAAGTGAGAGCCGAAAACCAAGCTCAAGTCTCCAAAATCTTCAGATTCGTCCCCGAAGCTTCACCAACTAAACTCCTTGCTTCTAATCATCCCAACACAATCAAAATAACCTCAAATCAGTTCACAATTCAATGTAGCAAACCCAGAACACTAATCAAGCACAAAACACATGTTTTCAAGCTAAAGAAAACCCCAAATCCTTCATTCCCGAGCAGCCCTAAAGCACAGTCCAAAACCAATGATTCCAACACTTAAATTACTCCCAAAAGCTTCCAAAACAACCCTTATACATAGCCTAACCATCAGCCAACAAATTCCCACACCAAACATACCCAAAACTCAACTTAAAACCCTCCAAAAACCCCTTTAAAACCCAATTTCGGGAAACACCATAAAACCGTGTAAAAATCAACTATGTTGGACCTTAAGGATAGTAAACAACATATATAACCTCAACAAATTGAAAGCTTAAGTTAAAGACAATAAAGTTTACATTTTAATCTAAAAACTCAAAACCTCAAACTACAAAAACTATGAGCTTTATGAAAACTAATGGTACCATCTTGTAGAGGAAGAGCAGGACAAGTCAAAAACGGTTTTACCTTTCAAAAATACCAACAAAGAGCAAGGGAGATGATGGAATAGTGAACTTGAAGGGGGAGGGGTTTTTTCACGTTAGAAAAGTGGGGAGGTAGAAGTTGATGGCTATTTTTGTGTTTGAAAAGTAAAGGAAAAGTTTTATTTTTTTGCAAGTCCACCTATTTACCACCCGAAACATTTATTTTAATATTATTTTCACCCGACCCCCAAACCCAGGTGTTACAACTCTCCCCCACTTAAGGAATTTCGTCCCCGAAATTACCTGACGGAAACAAGTACGGAAACTGTTCAAGCATATCAGCTTTCCTCTCCCACGTGGCCTCTTCCACACCTCTATGTCTCCACAACACCTTGACCAACTCTATGGTCTTGTCACGCAACACCTTGCTATCAGAAGCAAGTATCTCTAATGGTTCTTCATTGTGAGACAAGTCCGGATTCAACTCTATTTCTTCAACGGGCATAACATGGGATGGATCCGACCTATACCTCCTAAGCATCGACACATGGAATACATCATGTATCTTCTCTAACTCGGAAGGCAATCTCAAACGGTAGGCTACTGGCCCAATCCGCTCAACTACCTCATAAAGTCCAATGAATCTTGGGCTTAACTTGCCCTTCCTCCCAAACCTCATCACCTTCTTCCAAGGTGAGACTTTCAAAAACACTTTATCTCCCACAGAATACTCTACCTCTTTCCTCTTTAAGTCGGCATAGGACTTCTGTCGATCTGAAGCTGCCTTCAAACGATCGCATATCAACTTCATTTTCTCGGTGGTGCCTTTAAGCAAATCGAGCATCGGTACAAGCTTCTGTCCGGCTTCGGCCCAAAAAGTCGGTGTTCTACACTTCCTACCATACAAGGCCTCATACGGAGCGATCTGAATACTCGACTGAAAACTGTTTTTATACGCAAACTCTACTAACGGTAGATGTTTCTCCCACGACCCCTGAAAATCAATAACACAACATCTCAACATATCTTCCAACACCTGAATCACTCTCTCAGACTGACCATCTGACTGCGGATGATACGAAGTGCTGAAGTTCAACCAAGTACCCAAGGCTCGATGCAAACACTCCCAAAATCTAGCTGTAAACCTCGGATCTCGGTCTGACACAATCGACTTCGGTACCCCATGTAGTCTCACTATCTCACAGATATACAGATCATCCAACTTGTCTAAGGTATAGGTGGTATGAACTGGTATGAAGTGGGCACACTTAGTAAACCTATCCACAATCACCCACACTGAATTCTTCCTCGAAGGAGTCAACGGTAACCCTAACACAAAGTCCATGGTAATACGCTCCCACTTCCATTCCGGTATCTTCAACGGCTGTAACAATCCTGAGGGAAACTGATGCTCGGCCTTGACCCTCTGACAAACCATACACCTAATTACAAACTCGGCCACGTCCTTTTTCAAACCAACCCAATAGTACTCTTCTTTCAACCCTCGATACATCTTCGTGCTACCCGGATGCATAGCAAAAGGACTATTATGAGCTTCATTCAAGATCGTACGCCTCAACTCGGCATCCTCCGGAACCACTATCCTATCCTTGTAACATAGGATCCCATTCTCACAAAAACAATACTCGGTAGGCCTATCTTCGGCTATGTCTTGCACGTGAGGTTCCAAAGACTCATCTCTCAACTGCTTCTCTCGAATTAACTGAACTAACGAAGGCTTAACCTGAAGCTCGGCTATCAACCCACCATCCTTAGACACACTCAACCTCGCAAACATAGCTCGTAACTCAACGGCCACTTTTCTACTCAAGGCATCGGCCACCACATTTGCCTTACCCGGATGGTACTCTATCGTGAGGTCATAATCCTTAAGAAGCTCTAACCACCTACGTTGCCTGAGGTTCAACTCCCTCTGAGACATCAAATTCTTCTCATTAACTTTCAACTGTCGTGAAGCATATGCTACCACCTTACCTCCTTGCATAAGCACACAACCTAAGCCTACGTATGATGCATCACTATAAATCACAAATTCTCTCCCCGGTTCAGGCTGAATCAGAATAGGAGCTTCGGTCAAAGCTTTCTTCAATTCCTCAAACGCTTCCTATCTTACATCTGACCACCCATACGGAACATTCTTCTGTAGCAACTTAGTCAACGGAGCCGCTATTCTAGAAAACCCCTCAACAAACCTTCTATAGTATCCCGACAAGCCTAGGAAACTGCGGATTTCTGTCACTAACTTCGGTTGTTTCCAATTCACTATAGCTTCTATCTTCTTAGGATCCACACTAATCCCACTAGCCGAGATCACGTGACCTAGGAAGACCACCTCCCTAATCCAAAACTCACATTTGCTTAGCTTGGCATACAACTGATTCTCTAGTAGGGTTTGAAGTACTAACCGCAAATGCTCATCGCGCTCCTCTTCGGTCCTAGAGTACACTAATATGTCGTCTATGAACACTACCACAAACCTGTCCAAGAACTCATGAAACACACGGTTCATCATGTCCATGAAAGCTGCCGGAGCGTTGGTCAACCCAAAAGGCATCACCAAAAACTCATAGTGCCCATAATGTGTACGAAAGGCCGTCTTCGGTATGTCTACATCCTTTACCTTCAATTGGTAGTACCCGGACCTCAAGTCAATCTTCGAAAACATAGAAGCACCTCTCAACTGGTCTAGCAGGTCATCTATCCTAGGCAAAGGGTATTTGTTCTTCGCTGTCACCTTATTCAACTGCCTATAATCTATACACATCCTCATGCTACCATCTTTCTTTTTCACAAACAAGACCGGAGCACCCCACGGAGAAATACTAGGCCTAATGAAACCTCTATAGGTCAACTCCTGAAGCTGTGTCTTCAACTCTTTCAATTCTTTCGGTGCCATTCTATACGGAGCTATCGACACTGGTGCAGAATCAGAATACATCTCAATAGCAAACTCAACTGCTCTGTCTGGAGGCAAACTCAGAAACTCTTCCGGAAAAACACTCGAAAAATTACATACTGTTCCGATGTCCTGAGGTCTCACCTCACTCATATTCGGGTTCATTACATAAGCCAAGTAAGCCTGACACCCCGAACTCAACAACTTCTGAGCTTCCAAAGCCGAAACCACATTGGACAAGAACCTAACGTTCTCACCAACTACCACAACCTCGAACTCATTGGTGAGCCTCAAGAAAACTCTCTTGGTCTCGAAGTCAACCCTAGCTCTATGCTCTACGAGTCAATCTATGCCCAAAATCACATCAAAACCGTAGAAGGGTAACTCCATCATATCAACCAGAAATACGTGGCCCTGAACCATCAAGGGACACCTCCTATACACCTTCCTAACTACCATTGTGTCACCAAAAGAGCTAGTAACATTCACACCTACCTCTAGCCAATCACATGGTAACCCTAATGACCTTGCATGCTCACCCAAAATATATGAATGTATCGACCCCGAATCTATCAAAGAAAGCAAACTCAAAGACTGTAATGAGAAATTACCTGCAATGACATCAGTGTCATTCCCTGCCTCTCTCTGTGCGTAGACTCTTGCTGGCCCACCGGCCTTTGGCTGAACTGCCACAACATGAGCAAGATTCCTCGGTGCCTCTATCCTAGGTGCATTAGTTGAGCACATAGCTAGTGTAGATTTTGAGACGAAGAGAATTTCGTTGAAGCTTTCCAATGCCTTCCATTGTTGTCCTTTCATATAGGATTTAAATTATCCATTTAAATAAGATAATAATTAAAGAAGTTTTCTCGGGTTGTTAACCGAAGTGGAGCCTTAACGGGTTTCACCTCGGTTATCCTCGTGTAGCCCACTCGGACCGGTCAAGCGTTCGGACCGGGACGAGGGGGTTACAAAGTCCTTATAATTCTGGAAATTTACAAATTAGTCCCTAAAAGACGATCTTATGCAATTGAACCCATAATTGAACTCCGTTCGTTGTGTCGCTTCCGCTAAGCTGCTTTGTTACTCACATAGGTTAATAGTGTGCATCTAGAAAAGTTTAAAAGAAAAAAGGGTCGTTAATCAAGGTTGACTTTAACGAGTTGACTTTGGTTTTCCCCGTGTAATCTTCGTAGTTCGGGTCGGGCGTCTAGGCCAGACTAAGGGGGTTACATTTGTTGGCATCAGAGCCGGTTACGAAAGAATTGGGAATGTTGGTATGTGAAATTGATATGTGTTGACGTATGTCGTTTGAAAAGCATGAATTTGGGTGAATTTTGGTGCTTATACTATGCTGAAATGATGTGAATCGCATGTGAAATGAATATGGTTATGTGATGATGTAGTGTGTTGATTTTGGATGATGGAAATCATGTTGAGCATGATATGTCATTGTATGTTATTCTATGTTAAGGGAAATTGGGGTGCCCATTGCCTTATTACACTGATCAAACATTTTTGTAAACTTGGATCCTTGCTTGAAGCTGGCCTAAATAGTTTGATTTTTTGTTTTTGTTATGCTTTGTTTAAAATAGCACTATGGGTCCGAGAAGAGAGCTGAGGTCGAATACAATAGTGCCTCAGGGTGACCAGGGTGAGCAAGGGGCTGATGTCCCTCCTGGTGGAAATCTACCTCCACCGCCACCACCTGGAGGTAGGGAGCAGGTGCAACAAGGACCTGCTGGTCCGGGTTTGGGTGATCTAACGCCATTGGTTCAGGCGATCACCGGGGCGTTTCAGGCTGCTGTTGCCGAAGCGCATGCACATGCCCCTGCAGCTGGGCAGGCGGGCTTACCTTTAGAGAGATTGAGGAGCCTAGGAGTTGTTGAGTTCTTTGGTATGTCTCCTGAGGCATCCGAAGCTTGGTTGGCGAGCATGATCCGTATCATGGATCAGATGGGCTGCAATGACGTGCGCAAGCTGGGATGCGCAGTTTCCCTGTTGGAAGGCGATGCCTATAGCTGGTGGACGACTACCACTGCTGGTTTGGAACCCAATGAGGTTGATTGGGAGTATTTCATAGGTGCCTTTAAGAGGAAGTATTTGGGGGTGAGATACCTGGACGAAAAGAAATGTGAGTTTATGTCGCTAGTTCAGGGCAATAGTACGAGGTCCAGTTCGTACGCCTGAGCCAATATGCCCCTGAGCTGATACCTAGTGAGAGGCATCGATGTGATCGCTTCCAGTACTGGCTGGTACATGAAGTCAAGACGTATATATTGGCTGCGGATTACACCGAATTTGATGTGCTGGTGTGTCGAGCTAAAGACATCAAACAAAATCTGGGTTTGTCCTCCCGAGGAGTTGGTTTGAGATCTGGAAAGAGAACAATTGAGTCTAGTTCTGGAGGTGGACGAAAATAGAGGGGTCGGGATAAGAGGTATCAGCCTGCTAGACGAGGCAATGCTGGGCCTGGTGCATAGGTTCAAGGAGATCGGGTGAGAGCAGAACAGAACACGTGATGGACGTGCGGGTCTCGGGGTCATCTGAGGCGAGATTGCCCTCGAGTAGCTAGAGAGGTTTAGGCTCCTGTTGTGGTGACAGGGAATTCATGTTGGAATTACGGCTCGGTAGATCACATGAGACGAGAGTGTCCTCTGTTGGCTAGTAGAGGCCAAGGACGTGCACCTGCTGGGGCTGCACCACAGAGAGGCCGTGGGCGCGGCCGAGGGAACTTCTAGAGGAGAGACGAGGGTCAGAAAGGTGTTGCACATGTGGTTGCAGTTCGGCCTAAGAGAGGCGGTCCTACCAGGGTTTATGCTCAGCGCGAGGAGCGCAATGATACCGACGTTATTGCAGGTACCTTTGCCCTTCAGTCTTTATCATTGCTGGAGTTGATTGATTCTGGATCTACGCATTCTTATATCTTGAGTGAGCATGCACATTTGCTTGATATACCTATTGAGATCCTTGAAGTAGGAATGCAAGTGACTAGTTCCTTTGGTGAGACTGTAGTCACTAGGAAGTTGTATAGGAGATGCCCTTTATCTGTGCAAGGTCATGTTTTTCTTGTGGATTTGATGGAGTTACCCTTCTACAGATTCGATGTAATCCTTGGCATGGATTGGTTGACGGAGCATAGAGCGGTGGTTGACTTTGTTGTCAAAAGGGTGACCTTAAAACTTGCCAATGATTATGAAGTGGTGGTGGTAGGCGAGAATGTGAAATTCTTGTCGAATGTGATTTCAGCTTTGGAAGCAAAATGTATGATGAGGTTGGGCTGTGAGGCTTATCTTGCCTATGTGATGAATCCTGGCACCAAGGATGTGCGTGTGCAGGATATCTGAACCGTTCGCGATTTTCCGGGTGTCTTTCCGGAAGAATTGTATGGGTTGCCACCAAACAGGGAAGTTGAGTTTGGTATCGAGTTGTACGAGAATAAAACTCTGGTGTCCATTGCTCCTTATCGCATGGCACCTAAAGAGCTAAAAGAGTTAAAAACGCAACTTCAGGAGTTGTTGGATCGAGGTTTCATCTGGCCGAGTGTGTCACTTTGGGGTGCACCGGTCTTGTTTGTAAAGAAGAAAGATGGGACAATGCGGATGTGCATAGACTATCGGCAACTGAACAAGTTGACGATCGAGAACAAGTACCCCTTGCCTAGGATTGACGATCTCTTTGATCAGTTTCGGGGAGCCTTTGTGTTTTCCAAGATAGACTTGAGGTCAGGGTATTACCAGCTGAAGGTGAAGGATGTGGACGTACCTAAGACAACTTTTCGGACAAGGTACGGGCATTACGAGTTCTTAGTGATGCCGTTTGGTTTGACCAACGCACCCGCAGCTTTCATGGACATGATGAATCGTGTATTCCATAAATTCTTGGATTAGTTTGTGGTGGTGTTCATCGATGATATCCTTGTGTACTCTCGTACCGAGGAGGATCATGATAGGCACTTGAGAATTGTTTTGCAAGCTTTGATGGAAAATCAGTTGTATGACAAGCTAAGTAAGTGTGAGTTTTGGCTTAAGGAGGTGGTCTTCCTTGGACATGTTGTGTCAACTGAGGGTATTCGTGTTGATCCGCACAAAGTGGAGGCTGTGATGAGTTGGAAAGTGCCCACGTTGGTAACAGAGATACGAAGTTTCCTTTGTCTAGCTGGGTATTATTGTAGGTTTGTCAAGGGTTTCTCGAAGATAGCTGCACCTCTGGCCAAGTTGTTGCAGAAGGATGTTCGTTTTGAGTGGACAGATGTGAGGCAGCAAGCCTTTGAGAAGCTGAAGGAAGCTTTGACGCATGCTCCGGTTCTGATTCAGCCTGAGTCTGGTAAGGAGTTTGTGGTCTATAGCGATGCGTCCATTGTTGGTTTGGGCTGCGTGTTGATGCAGGAAGATAAGGTAGTAGCCTATGCCTCTAGGGAGTTGAAGGTGCATGAGTGCAACTACCCTACTCATGATCTTGAGCTCGCGACTGTTGTGTTTGCTTTGAAAATCTGTAGGCATTACCTGTATGGTGAGAAGTGTGTTGTGTACACGGATCATAAGAATTTGAAGTATCTCATGTCTCAGAAGGAGTTGAACCTTAGGCAACGTCGTTGGGTGGAGTTGCTTAAGGATTATGATCTGACGATCGAGTACCACCCGGGCAAGGCTAATGTTGTAGTCGATGCTTTGAGCAGGAAAGTGGTCATGGAGTTGAGGGCGATGTTCGCTCGCTTGAGCATATCATGTGATGGTGGTCTTATTGCGGAATTGCAAGTGAAACCATCTCTGATTCAGATGATGAAAGATAAGAAGTTGCTTGATGATTCCCTTGTTTCGCATGTTCAAGACATTGCGGAGGGTAGACCTTCGGATTTCAGCTTTAATGATGACGGTGTTTTGTGCTTTGGGAGTCAAATAGTAGTGCCAGATGATGTTGAGTTGAGGCACACTATTCTGACTGAAGCTCATAGTAGTCCTTTTGCTATGCATCCTGGTAGTACAAAGATGTATCATGATTTGAAAGATGAGTACTACTGGGTGGGGTTGAAAAAGGATGTGGCAGAGTTCGTTAGTAAGTGCATGGTGTGTCAGCGAGTGAAAGCTGAACATCAGGTTCCTTCTGGGTTGTTGCAACCTTTGAGAATCCCAGAATGGAAGTGGGAGAGAATTACCATGGATTTTGTGTCTGGTTTGCCATTATCACCGTCAAAGAAGAATTCAGTTTGGGTGATTGTAGATCGGCTTACGAAGTGTGCACATTTTCTGTCTGTGCATACTACGTATACCTTGGATAAGCTGGCTGAGCTGTACATTGCTGAGATTGTGCGGTTGCGCGGTGTGCCGAAGTCTATAGTGTCGATAGGGATCCGAGGTTCACAATGCGATTTTGGGAATGTTTGCATCAAGCCTTGGGAACGCTGTTGAATTTTAGTACTTCGTATCATCCTCAGACGGATGGACAGTCGGAACGTGTGATCCAAGTGCTTGAGGATATGTTGAGATGCTGCATGATAGATTTTCAGGGTTCTTGGGAGAAGCACTTGCCGTTGGTTGAGTTTGCGTATAATAATCTTCGTAGTTCGGGTCGGGCGTCTAGACCGGGCTAAGAGGGTTACAGGCTTCACCTAAAGTCAAGATCTTACCTCATTTTGTAGAATCTTCTGCCCATAATGAATTAAAAGAAACACCGATGAGGTTCGTAGCCACGAGATGCCTGACTTCGATAAAAAAACTGACAAGGCAAAGGCCGAGAGGAAATGTTAAGACCGCTACAAGAAGTTGGAGGAAATGATTAAATCTTCTCAAGAAAGAATCAGTTATGGTGGCATAGATGCTAGAGATTTGAGTCTAGTATCTGACTTGGTGGCTCCTCCAAAGTTCAAGGCCCCTAATTTTGAAAAGTATAATGGAACTACATGCCCATTGGCACATTTGACCATGTACTGTCGGAAAATGTCACCACATTTAGAAAATGAGAAGTTGTTGATCCATTGTTTCCAAGACAGTCTATTTGGGACTGCTATTCAATGGTATGCTCAACTGAGTAGGGTCAACATACTCACTTGGAGAGATCTGTCAAAATTCTTCCTGAAACAGTACAAGTATGTGACAGATATGGCCCCAAGTAGGATCGTACTGTAGGATATGGAACAAAAGCCGAATGAAAGCTTTCGCCAGTATGCCCAAAGATGGCGAGATGTGGCATCCTGAGTTCAACCTCCACCGTTGGAAATGAGGTTACTTCAATGTTTGTGGAGACTCTAAATGGTCCCTTCTATGGCTATATGTTAAATCACGCCACTAAAGGTTTTGCAGACATGGTCATGAATGGAGAGTTGGTATTGGTAGCTATCAGAAGTGGAAGACTCGAGAGAGAAGAAGATGGCGAACGCGTTTAGAGTTTTGTCGCGAAGTCAATGGAGGCAAGATTGGTGGGAATTCATGCTTTCCTGGAATAATGCATAATTTTCTCTAGACGGTTGGGATCATGCTTAGAATGAACACTTTTTCTTTTGCCCGCGAGCATTAGGGATCTTTTGTAAGGGCTTCTATGTCAATTTACTTGTTTAAAGATGCATTTTCTTTCTTTCTTCTCTCAAGTGCCAAACAATTCTTATTTTCATTTCTTTTCATCCATTTCTTTTCAAGCATACCTCTTCTTTGCAGAGTCTCTATTATTGATTGCATGAATGATTCTTGAATCTAATCCTGAGATAGGGGGCAAAATGTGTGTTCAGGATTAATGGGGAAATCCCATATACAGATTATGAGTGAAGTTTCCTCTCAAACATTGTTGTTAGGGTCCTTGAATGAAGTGATAACTCTAAAACATCTACCAACTGAAGAATGCTCCTCTTCGACGGTATTTGTGTGTGAAATGACATTTGGTATTCCTTCATTTCCCTTCACGAATAAGAAAATGAAAAGAAATCCATTTGTTGTCCCCTTTTGAGCCTGATATTATTTTTCTTGTGATTTAACCCTAACCAAGGATCATTCCCCACACTGGGGGGAAAGAGGATGAAAATTGCAAGCAAAGGAACCCGACAAGTAAATGTCCTAAACTGAAATGAAAAGGACACAAAAAGGAAAAACAAGGAAAAAGAAAAAAAAAGGAAAAAGAAAAAGAAAGAAAAGAAGAAATGAAAGTTGAAGAGTGAAGGAAAATTTAAACGAATCCTTCAGATGAGACATGTAAAGGAAATGAACACTAGGGTGAAACCCCAAAATGGGCAGTCTAGAGTGATCCAAAGAATAAAAGAAGAAGAACAAAGATTTCATCAGGAAAAGTTGATCCTTGGTTTAATCACCCTTAAATATGTATTTGAGCCTATATACCTTTCTTTGTCAACTTGAGCCTAGCCTACATTACAAGCCTCTAAAGACCATTTGGATCACGCATGAATATTTGAGAAAATGAGGTTTTCTTCAGAATATATTCCGCCTAATTGAGTTAACCTTTCTTCCGGGACTTCGAGCTTTTAATGTTTGATTGAGATTAGAAAAGTGGGAAATTTTAAATTTGGGGAGTGTGTGAGCAAAAGAGAGCCACCAAAAGTGGGGCACTATCCGGTTGATGGATTCATGAATCATTCATGCTATGAATTTTGAGGCATCTGACTTTGCCTTTTTCTTGCATCTGCCATGTCTTTTTTCTTTGAACTATCATTTCTAACCTTTTCTTGCATCTTACAGGTAGGATGACATAGATTTATGAAAAACAAATGATTTCTTGGTATTGATCTCAACCGTAGGAGACCATGAACGAATGTTTCCATCACTTTAGGAAGCAATTGAACCTCTGTTTGAACGAGGGCATCGCCTTGCATGAGAAGGTAAAAAAAGAAAAAAGAAGAAGCACACACGTTGAAGAGTTTGAAGTGAGTCGTGTTACCAAGAAAGATCCACATATAAGATGCAAAAGCTCAAAAGCATGAAAAAAGATAGAATTGCACTTGAGAAGCAAACCATGCCATCAGATTGGGGGCAGTCTATGTTGGCCAATGATTTAAGGCCCTCAGTATTAATAGGCGTGAAAAGAAGAGATTAAAGCACCAGCATCATCCGAAGATATTCAAGGTAGAAATAAGTTTTCACATGCAAGCAATTCAAGATGTCCTGTAGGGGCAAGAATTTGAGAATTCACAAGAAGCACTGAAGATGCTTGATAAGAGGCATATGAAGACTTGAAGCTTTCAAGAAAGCCTTTCACTCAGCATTGACGTATCAACCACATTGATAGTATATCTTGAGACATTTGCCTACGAAGATCGAATGTTTTCGATGAAGCGAAGAGATATAAAGAATGAGAATGGCGAAAGCAATCTGTCCTTCCAACCAGGAGTACAAGATCACTGGATTAAGTGAGCAAGTTTTCAAGGATCGAATGTTTTCCATGAGTCAAAAAAATACAGTGAAAAAGTATAACTACTATCCGGATTGAGCGAGCAAACATGTGGAAATGTAATTCTGAGAAAAAGAATTCAAAAAGTAAAAGAAATGAGACATGCATTCATGTTTTAGGCATCCCTATGGGCATGCACATCATAACTGCATTGAATATCGGATTTTTCAGGTACATGAAGGACCTTTCAGCAAAAGAACCAGCTTATTCATCCACGCATAAAGAGGATGAAATTTTTCAGAAGATTCGCCTATCCGCTTAGGCGTAAGGAGAATGGAGGTTGCTTATTCATCCAAGCATAAGAAGGATGAAATTTTTCAGAAGATTCGCCTATCCGTTCAGGCGTAAGGAGAATAGAGGTTGCTTATTCATCCAAGCATAAGGAGGATGAAATTTTTTAGAAGATTCGCCTATCCGTTCAAGCACAAGAAGAATGGAGGTTTCTTATTCATCCAAGCATAAGGAGGATGAAATTTTTCAGAAGATTCGCCTATCCGTTCAGGCGTAAGGAGAATGGAGGTTGTTTATTCATCCAAGCATAAAGAGGGTGAAATTTTTCAGAAGATTCTCTTATCCGTTCAGGCGTAAGGAGAATGGAGTTTTCTTATTCATCCATGCATACGAAGGATGAATTTTTTTAGAAGATTCACTTGTCTATTTAGGTGAAAAGAGAGTGTTTACTTATTCATCCAAGCATAAGGAGGATGAAACCTTTTGAAGCATGTTTGCTTACTCATCCAAGCATAAGGAGGATGAAATTTTTTAGAAGAATTTGCCCATCTATTCGGGCATTTGAAGAATAGAACCTTGCCCATCTATTCGGGCATTTGAAGAATAGAACCCAGCTCATCTATTCGGGCATTTGGAGAATAGAACCCAACTCAACTATTCGGGAGTTTGGAGGATAGAACTCAGCTCAGCTATTCGAAAATTTGGAGAATAGAACCAGCCTATCCGTTCGGGCGTTTGGAGAATGGAACCCAGCTCAGCTATTTGAGCATAAGGAGAATAGAACCAGCCTATCCGTTCGAGCATTTGGAGAATGGAACCCAGCTCAACTATTCGAGCATAAGGAGAATAGAACCAGCCTATTCGTTTGGGCGCTTGGAGAATGGAACCCGCTCATCTATTCAGGCATCTGGAGAATAGAACATGCCTATCCGTTCGGGCATCAGAAGAATGGAGCCAACCAGAAAATCAGTGAAATTCAGTGCCTTTTGGTCTTTGCTTTATCCCTGTTACACAGGGATAAGCAAAGAGGGGCAGCTGTTGTCACTAGATTTTCACCCATCGTTATCAAAAAAATAATAAAAATAAAAACCTTTTAATTAAAAAATAAAAGCATGTTTTAAATAAAGACCCCTTCTAAAATAAAAGAACCCAAAAAGACCATTTTTTAAAACTCATTTCAAAAAAATCAAATAAAAAGAATCTGAGGATAAAATTAAAAAATAAACCCATTTATTTTGTTTAAAAGGGCTCATTCAAAAACCCATAAGAAGTTAGCCCAATAATAAAAAACAGAAAAAAATGAGAAAGAGTTAAAATTGAATAAATAAATGAAAAAAGGAACCAGCGCGCGTCACGCGCCTAGCGCGTGCGAACACGCGCGCGGCTAGTTCCCCCAAAACCTCATCTCGTGCCACTGCTAAAGGTCATTCTTCGTCCACCGGCCACGACTGTCGTCGCCGTTAGTGCCGGTCTACGCGTCTCGTCGTCGCTGACCCAACGACACCGACGCCACTCGCCGTCGTCCACCGTAGCTGCCGGAATCTGCAAAAAATAGTGAAAATGGTTTAAATTAGGGCTCGAATCAAGGGGAAAATTCAACCCTGAATTTGAATCAAATCAGATGATTTTTTGGGGGTTTTACCGAGGATCATGCCTCTTGTCTGATTTTGGCTTCAATTTGGGGATTAAATCCTGATTTTTCTTTATTTGTAAGCTCAAATTCAAGTATAAAACCCCAAACCCCCTTTGTTCAACACACACTTGTAGAGTAAAAAACCAAAGCTAAAAAATTCCGAAAATCCTTAAAAAATTCTCTGAGTTTGCTGGAAATTTTTTGGAGTGAAGTTCGAGTTTTGGGCTATTTTCCAGAAGCGTTTTGAAGCAATTCAAGAAGAAGATTCATTCGATTTCATCACTTTCTTTGGGAAATTTTTCTCTCTTTAGTTTTTTTCATTTTTTAAAAAATTTTGATTCGTTCTTGTTGTTGGTTGAATTTTGTTTTCTTTGTGTTGTGTTGTTTCTGTTTGTTTTTAGGTTGTGTTTGTTGAAGTTGGAAGATCGTTTCTTGAATCCGGTAATAATTTTGTTCTAGATTTTTATTTTAGTTTTTAATTTAATCTTTAAAATTCTTGCATGTTTAAAAGATGTTGTTTTTAGAACTTTGATCTTTAAAACGAAATAATTGAAACTTTAAATTGCTTTTTTAGATTTGAGAATAAAAATGAATTAATGTTTGTTTAAAAAACTAAAATCAAGGGGTTTAATTAGAAGATAATAAATCATGGGTAAAAAATATAAAAAAGGGTCTTAATTTGTTAGAAAATAAAAATGAATTTTGAAATTTAATAATAAAGGTTCTTAGGTATTTTAAAAAAAGTTTTTTTAGAAGAAGTATATAAGAGTGTTTTCAAAAAATAAATAATTAGTTTTCAAAAAAGAAAAGATAAAATTTTAAAAGGGCTTTAATAAAAAAATAACCATAGGTAGAAGTTTAGAATTTTAAGAGAATAAAAGTTTGAAAAAAAAATTAAAGAAAAAAACTTTTCTAAAATAAGGTTTTAAAATTTTTCAAGTCGTCTTTTAAGAAAAGCTTTTAAAAAATGAAGTAAAGGATAATAATAATCTTTAAAGGTTTAAAAGAAATTTTTTTTGGAAATAGAAATAAAAAATAAAAATTTAAAAATTAATAAGACTAAAAAGTAAAAAAGGTCTTGCTTTTAAAGTAAAAAAAAAGAAAAAATAAAGAGATTTTTTAGGAAACAATAAAACAGAAAAGAATAAGTCAAGTTTCTTGTTTGTTCATTAGAGATAGGTCAAAACTTAGGATTAGGTTCTAAAAGCTTAGATAGAAATGTGTTTCTAGAAAGATTCTCTTCAGAAAAAAAATAAAACACACTTAAAAAACTCAAACCCTGAATTAGGAATAAAAGACTTAGACATTTTTAGGATTTAAAATAATTAAACGAGTGAATAAAATGCTTAACACAGAAAATTTCCATGTTGTTTGAAAAGAGAAATTAATTTAATGCGGTGTCTTATCAAACGGAAATGACGGGTTAGCGTCAGAAATTTTGGTGGTGATTAAAGTTCATCTCCCGGGCGATAAGGCTGTTAAAATAGTTTGATATTCATTAAACGGACAAATAAAGTCGAACCTTCTTTAACTTGCAAATTTCATTTTTGAAAACGATTTTAAAATCAATTAGGTACCAATTTTGGGCGTCGTGGGGTGCTAACTCTTCCCCACGCGTAACCGACCCCCGAACATGTTTTCTAGTTTTCCGTAGACCAAAATCGTTATTTTATTAAAACAAAATGTTTTATTAAAATAACCTCGTTTTTAGGTGATCCAGTTACACCTTTAAAAGATTGGTGGCGAATCTGTGTTTTTTATATCGGGCTAGAAAGGGTTGCAACAAATATCTAGATGGCCTATAAGAAGGGTGGATGGGCCCACATATATCACCCTGTATCCATTCCAAAAAAAATTAATAGATTCACAATCTATCATTGTTGGTGATGGTTGAATAATCAGTTTGCTTTGAGAGCAAGCATCACATGAAAACATTACTTTGAAAAATATGTCAGTTCTTCAATTAATGACCACATGAAGTGTCAATAACTTTGCGCATCATAATTGAATCGGGATGGCCTAACCGGTCATGCCAAATAATAAAGTTATCAGTAAACATCTAGTTTACAATAGCACAAACTTCAATTTATACTAATTCTAGTATAATACAATTCGGATGACAATACATGTATTTTTTTCAAAATTTTCTTATTACCTCTAGTTATACTCATAATTTGGAGATATTTAAAATCCCCTTCAGTAATAGACCTAGTATGATATCCATTTTTTTGAATATCTTTAAAATTCAACAAGTTTTTTTACAACTTTGAAGAGTATAACAAATTGTGAATAAGAAATTGAGTTCCATTTGGTAATAACATATTTTCTCTTTCGGAGCCTTCTATGATATTATTAAATTCAGACATAGTACGCGTATTATTTCCTTACATTGTTAAATGAGAAAATATGCATAATTATGCACCTTTCAATATGTGCTTTATTCCATTCACTTTGGAGAATGAAAAATATGTGCTTTGTATCATTCATTTCAGGGAATAAAAATATTAAATATAGCACATATCAAATCAATTATCTATCAAAGATAATGTTATAAGAACTTATTACTCTTCTGGGGCATTGATATTTTAGTACTTTGAGATATAGTACTCACATTTTCCCTTTACATTTAAATGAGAAAAAATATTTCTTATGCTTAAGTATAGTATGAGTACTTGCACTATCTGCTAAGCATAAATCGTCATAATTCATTGCATATTTTATTCTGAAAGTAAACATATTCTTCAAAGGATAATAAATAAATGTTTTAACATATATAATATAAAAATATAAATATATAATATGAAAAAATATTAACATAAAGCAAAATAAATTAAAAGATCAATTATTCCTTTTAGAGATTATAAGAAAATAAGATAAATGACGAATTATTTCCTTCAAGGATTATGAGAAAATCAACAATATCCAATAGAGTTGGACCAACAACGTCATAATTATTTTCGCCATTTACGTAAAAAAAAATTGTTTATATTTTCTATCATTTATGATAGTGAATAAACGATCCATAATTGTAACCCCCTTGTCCCGGCCTAGCCAGCAGACCGAACCGAACGGGTTACACAGAGAAAACCAAAGTGAAACCCGCTAAGGCCTCACTCCGATTAGCGACCCTATTTTTTCATTTTATTAATCTTGTCTAGATGTCACGTTTAACCCTACGTGTAAAGGCAACCAGCGGAAAAGCAAACACATATACGAACCGAGCAGAGGCATAAAGGTAACTTAGCCTTACCAAGTAGTTATTAATCAAGTTCCATGCTCACGAGGCAAAACCATCACAAAGGATACATATAAACTCAAATAGGAAGCATGCAAGCATTAGAGACTAAAATGTAACATTTGGAAACCTTCAAAGATGCCCTTTAACCGTTTTAACTACCTGCGTTTCGAAACAGGGCTACCCGTTCCGAAACGCGAGCTTCATTCAAAAAGCAACATCAGGCCGTTCTGGAACGGTTCCTCATGGTTCCGAAACATGAACCTCCAGTGGCAAATCATACCGAAACGGCACCACCCTCGTTCCGATACGGGTGCCCCTGGAGCTTGGCCGTTCCGAAACCATATCAAACATTTCAAAACGCCTGGACACAGTTTGGCCCGAAAACACATTTTGGCATCTCCAAACGTTCCCAAACTTACCCCAAAACATCTCAAACCACATGACAACTTATGTAACAAACAATCTAGAGGCAAAACACCCTAAAGACAAGCTTCAAACATGCATACACACGAAAATGGATCTCAAACTCAAAAGCTCATAAGAACACTTTAGCTCAAAAACACCAACAAGTCAAAACACAAAGCAATCAACCCAAAGCCATAACAATCCTCAACATAACATGATATCAACATTTAAAACATGCTAGCAACATTAACAAAAGCCAAACATAGGAGTTTGATCACCAACTCCCTAACAACAAGCCTAGCATTCCCATTGCATAAGTATTATTACAACTAAGAAAACCATACTTTGAGCTAGCAAGGAACTCCAAGAACTCCTCCCTTTCCCCGCTTGCTTCCGAAGCTACTAACGATCTGCATTGTTGGAAAAAGAGAGGATAAGCTTAAAAGCTTAGTGAACGGAGCTGTAAAATACAACAACAATGCAGTTCAAAACATATATCTTAGTTTTAAAAACGAAACCACTTAAGAAAAAGATACAATGAAATGGAAGCATAAACGAAACATGGTTTGCACATGCACAACCATCCTCGGTGGGACTACACATCACCGTACACAACAACTAGCATTTTTCCGGTGGGACTACACATCACCGTACTCATCTACTAGTCACTAACGGTGGGACTACACATCACCGTACACAACGACTAATCGTCACGTGGGGCTTGACAACAACTACGACAACACAACAACATTAAAAAGGGAGGCAAAAGTATTGCATAAGTCACACCACAACACAAATAAACTCATAAGCCAAAAATTCACGAAACGAGACAACCATAGACAACTTACACTCGGGTTTAGGTTGGCCCCTAAGGCTCCACCCAAACCCCAAGAAACCTTGTTGAGCAATTAAAGCTTCAAAACAAATTCCACTCACCAGCCAACACACAAACGCTATCCAAGATGTCGATTCAAGCTTCCTCAATACTTGGTGTTGCGTCCAAAACCATTTCCCCTGCTTCTAACCATTTCAAACCAAAGTATTAATATATATTCTAACACCAAAACTCACTGAAAAACAACAGTCCATAAATCGACACTATTACTCAATCAAAACAAAGCTGAAATCAACCAAAAACGTTGCCAAAACATCATCCAAACACAATCTGACTTTACTCAGCATTTTTAACCTTCAAAATTCACCAATTAACATCTAAAAACACCCATCTTAGGTCTGTATACCTCCAGCCCTCTTTTTACCACAAAACTAAGCCAAAAACACCACTTTTTCACCTTCAAAACTTACCCACTGCACCTAGTTTCGGATTTTATGGGTTTAAGCTACTTATTAACATTATTTAGCATCCAAAAATAGTTCAAAAACATCCCACCAAGCACTCATTAAAAACTCATATGAAAATTTCATAAGCCCATCTCTTTTCCATCAAAACTTTGGAACCCAAAATGAAAAATCAATGTTTTGTTAAGATTTCAAAAAGATAAGATTTAATAAATAAAATCCAAGGTAAAAGTGATTTACCTTTGAAAATCTTCCATGGAAAAGCCTTTGGGTCAAGGAAGAGATGGTGGGAATCTTTTGGGAGAAAGTTTGAGCTTTTAGGTTTTGGGGAATAAAGATGACTCTTCAAATCCCAAAACCCCTTTTCAAAATTTCATTAATGGCATTATCGTAATTAATGAAACTTTTATAAAAATCAGCATTTTAATTTAAATTTAACCCAAAACTAGTCCTAAATCAAAATCGATAATTCTCGGGCTCAAAACTGGGGCGTTACAACTCTCCCCCACTTAAGGAATTTCGTCCTCAAAATTACCTGAAGAAAAGAGCTACGGAAACTTTTTCTCCATGTCTTCCTTCCTCTCCTAAGTAGCTTCTTCCACACCTCGGTGTCTCCACAAAACTTTGACTAACTCGATAGATCTCACACGCAACACTTTCCTATCCGTAACAAGAATTTCAACCGGCTCTTCATCATACGACAGGTCTGGGTTCAACTCGATCTCTTCCACTGGCATTACATTAGACGGATCCGATCTATACTTCCGAAGCATCGAAACGTGGAACACATCGTGAATCTTCTCTAACTCTGTCGGCAGTCTCAATCTATAAGCAACGGGACCAATCCTCTCAACTACCTCGTAAGGACCAATGAATCTCAGACTCAACTTACCTTTCTTACCAAACCTCATCACCATCTTCCAAGGTAAGACTTTCAAGAACACTTTGTTGTCCACGGCATACTCTATCTCCTTCCTTTTCAAATCGGCATATGATTTCTGTCATTCTGAAGCTGCCTTCAAGCGATCACAGATCAATTTTACCTTCTCAGTAGTGCTTTTGAGCAAGTCTGGCATTGGTACAAGCTTCTTCCCAGCCTCGGCCGAACAAATAGGTGTTCTACACCTCCTACCATACAGAGCCTCATACAGTGCCATTTGAATACTAGCCTGATAACTGTTGTTGTATGCAAACTTCACTAACGGTAGGTGTTTCTCCCAAGAACCCTAAAAGTCGATGATGCAACACCTCAACATGTCCTCCAACACCTGAATAACTCTCTCCGACTGACCATCTGACTGCGGGTGATACGAAGTGCTGAAGTTCAATCAAGTACCCAAAGCACGATGCAAACACTCCCAAAATCTAGCTGTAAACCTCGGATCTCGGTCTGATACGATCGACTTCGGTACCCCATGCAATCTCACTATCTCACTGATGTACAGATCGACCAACTTATCTAAGGTGTAGGTAGTATGAACAGGTATGAAATGGGCACACTTAGTGAATCTGTCGACTATCACCCACACTGAATTCTCCTTTGAAGGAGTCGACGGTAAACCTGACACAAAGTCCATGGTAATACGTTCCTGCTTCCATTCCAGAATCTTCAACGGCTGTAACAAAACTGAAGGAAACTGATGCTCGGCCTTAAATCGCTGACATACCATACACTTACTCACAAACTCGGCCACATCTTTCTTCAACCCAATCCAGTAGTACTCTTCTTTTAACCCGCGGTACATCTTCGTACTACCCGGATGCATAGCAAAAGGACTGTTATGTGCTTCATTCACGATAGTACACCTTAAATTAGCATCTTCTGGGACTACTATCCTATCCTAGAAACATAGGATCCCATTCTCACCAAAGCATAAATCTGTCGGGCTACCCTTGACTATATCTTGCACGTGAGGTGCCAATGACCCGTCTCGCAACTGTTTCTCTCGAATCAACTAAACCAACAAAGGTTTAACCTGTAGCTCGGCTATCAAACCGCCATCCCGTGACACACTCAATCTCGCAAACATAGCTCGCAATTCAACTGCCACTTTCTACTCAAAGCATCGGCGACTACGTTCGCCTTACCCAGATGGTACTCTATCGTAAGGTCATAGTCCTTAAGAAGCTCTATCCACCTACGTTGTCTAAGGTTCAGCTCTCTCTGAGTCATCAAGTATTTCAAACTCTTGTGGTCAGTATAAACTGTGCACTTCTTCCCGTAAAGGTGGTGTCTCCAAATCTTCAAAGCAAACACTACTACGGCTAACTCTATGTCATGAGTGGGGTAGTTCTTCTCGTGAACCTTCAACTGTCTCGAAGCATATGCTACAACCTTACCCTCTTGCATGAGCACACAACCTAAACCTACATACGATGCATCACTGTAAATCACAAACTCTTTCCTCGATTCAGGCTGAATCAAAATGGGAGCTTCGGTCAAAGCTTCTTCAACTTCTCAAACGCTTGTTGTCTCGCATCTGACCACTCATACGGAACATTCTTCTGAAGCAATTTAGTCAAAGGTGCCGCAATCTTCGAAAATCCCTTAAAAAATCTTCGATAATACCCCGCCAAGCCTAGGAAACTACAAATTTCGATCACCAACTTCGGTTGCTTCCAATTCATTATGGCTTTTATCTTCTTGGGGTCCACACTAATTTCATTGGCTGAGATCACATGACCTAAGAAGACTACCTCCTTAATCCAGAACTCGAACTTACTCAACTTGGCATACAACTGATTTTCATGCAAGGTCTGAAGCACTAGTCGCAATTGCTCATCATGCTCTTCATCCGTCCTAGAGTACACTAATATATCATCTATGAACACTACCACAAACCTATCCAAAAACTCGTGGAACACTCGATTCATCATATCCATAAATGCAGGGGGAGCATTAGTCAAACCGAAAGGCATTACCAAGAACTCATAGTGCTCATAACGTGTTTGGAAGGCTATCTTCGGTATGTCCACATCTTTTACCTTCAACTGATAGTAACCCGATCTCAAATCAATCTTCGAAAACACTGAAGCACCTCTCAAATGATCAAGCAAGTCATTTATCCATGGCAAAAGATACTTGTTCTTCACTGTTACCTTGTTCAACTGCCTGTAGTCTATACACATCCTCATATTGTCGTCCTTTTTCTTCACAAACAAGACCGGAGCACCCCACGGAGAAATACTCGGCCTAATGAAACCTCTATCTGATAGTTCCTGAAGTTGTGTCTTCAACTCTTTCAACTCTTTCGGTGTCATTCTATACGGAGCAATAGACATGGGTGTAGAATCGGAATACGTCTCAATAGCAAACTCAACTTTCTTATCTAGAGGCAAACCTGGCAACTCTACCGGAAAAACACTCGAAAAATCACAAATTGTTCTGATGTCTTGCGGTCTAACCTCACTCATATCCGGATTCATCACATAAGCCAAATACGCCTAACAACCCGAATCCATCAATCTCTGAGCTTCTAAAGCAGAAATAACATTGGACAAGAACTTAATGTTCTTACCCACCACTACCACTTTAAAATCACCCGTAAGCCTCAATGAGACTCTTTTGGTCTCAAAGTCTACCCTAGCTCTATGCTCTACGAGCCAATCCATGCCCAAAATCACATCAAAACCATAGAACAACAATTCCATCATATCGACCGGAAACACATGGCCCTGAATCAACAAAGGACACTTCCTATACATCTTCCTAACTACCACGGTCTCACTGAAAGAACTAGTAACATTCACACCTACTTCTAACTAGAGGTGGCAATCGGGTCATTCGGTTCGGGTTCGGTTCGGGTCGTTTCGGTTCGGGTCATTTCGGGTCTATCTAGAATCGGTTTAGATTCGGTTCGGGTCGGGTTCAGGTCTAATTCGAGTCTGTGATGAGTCGGATTCGGTTCAGGTATTGGATCGGGTCAAAATCGAATCGGTTGTTTTCGGGTCGGGTCAATATCGGATCGGTCCCTTTCGGTTCGGGTCAAAATCATGTCGTTCGGGTCGCTTTCGGGTCGGGTCAATTTTGGGTCGGGTCAACATTTAAATTTCTGGGTCAATTCGATTTGAGTTGGGTTAAAGGTTTGAGGTTTAGTATTTATGGTTTAGTTTAGAGTTATTGGTGTATGAAATTAATTCTGATTCAACTTGTTAATCTATGCATTTGAATTTGATTAAATATTTAAATCAAAGCTTCATGTATCCATATCAAAAAAATTTGTATAATTATATTAAATCAAAGTTTATTATATGTAATAATAATAATAATAATAATAATAATAATGTCTGAAATGAATTAATTTATTAAACTTAAGATGTAATTGAGCTAACTAAAATCTAAAAACATAAATCACGGACATAATTAAAATAATTCTAAAACTAAATATGAAATTTCAATTAAATTAATCTAAATTGAAACTCAATTAAATTAAGAAAGAGAAAAAGAGAAAGATAGTTGGTAAAAATAGAGAGAGAGAAAGAAAAGACAAAATTTTGGAGGGAAATAAGCCACCAATTTTTTAAGCTAGATTGAAAAAAAGAAAAAAGAAAAAGACAATTGGAAAAAATAGAGAGAGAAAAGACAAAATTTTGGAGAAAAATAAGCCACCAATTTTTTAAGCTAGAGATTAATTACTTTTTAGGTCATGTTGCATTTAAAATGTTACTCTCTCCGTCCCACTTAAAATGTCTCTTTTGTGTTTTAAAATTGTCCCACTTAAAATGTCTCATTGAAAAAATCAACTACTTTTACAAGGTGCATTTCCCTTTATATCCTTTCTTTTAGTTTTCCAACAAAACAAACTTTAACTTTTAAGGGTAAAATTGTCTTTTTAATTAATTTATATCACATTTCTTACACAAACTTTTTCTTCCTAAAACTGCGTGAAAAGTCAACAATGGACATCTTAAATGGGACGGAGGGAGTACATTTTAGTCAACTTTAAGTTTTAGTTTAATTTAATTTAGTCACAAGTATCCCCACGGTTTAGACTTCGGCTATAGAAATCCCCTCCCCGTAGTGATATTTAGTCTCTAAAAATTTACTTTTAGTTGAAATTAACTAATCTTTGTAATTTAGTCTATTAAATTAATATAATGATATTTTCGTTCATTTTAATTTCTAAGATTTAATTTTTAGCCAAAATTGACCCCTATTTATTTATATGGTATAATTATAAAATTGGTCATTGGACTCTCAAATTTCTCCACTTCCAAATTGTCAATTTAGTCCACAATTTCAATTTTATGCTATATTTTATAGTGAAATTATAAAATTGGTCACCAAGATCTCAAATTTCTATACTTCACTTTATTATTTATTATATTGTTAAAAATAGATATTCGGGTTAAAATCGAGTCAAAATCGGGTTAAAATCGGGTCGATATTCAGTTCAGCTTTCGGTTTAGCTTTCGGTTCGGGTAGCATTCGGTTCGGGTCAAATCGGTTCGGGTCCATTCGGTTCGGGTCCATTTCGGTTCAACAAAAAATTTCGGTTCAGGTTTGGTTCGGTTTATTTCGGGTTTCGGGTCAACTTCGGATCATCATGTTCGGGTCAAAATCGAGTTTCGGTTCGGGTCTCGGGTCAAGTTTGCCATGTCTACTTCTAACCACTCATACGGTAAACCTAGAGACCTTGCATGTTCACCCAAAATGTACGAATGTGTCAAACCCAAGTCTATCAAAGAAATCAAAGTCAAATACTGTAACTAGAAATTACCTACGGTGACATCCGTGTCATTCTCAGCCTCTCGTTGTGCATACACCCTAGCTGGTCCTCCACCCTCGGGCTGAACTGCCACCACATGAGCTAAGATCATCTGACCATCGTTCCTCGGCTAAAAATTACCTCGACCGCGCCCACGACCTCTCTGATGCTCAAACCCTCTAGCTGGAGCCTGTCCACCCCTAGCTAGGTGTGGACAGTTACGCCTCAAATGATCTCGGGAACCACAGTTCCAACATACCCCAAAGGTACCCATACACTCACCCGAATGGCGTCTTCCGCATCTAGTGCACTCAGGAGTGTGAACAACAGCTCCTTGGCCCTGATGGCCACGTCCATGGTTACTGCCCCTATGTCTTGAATCAGGCTGATACATCCTATCTCTGTGCCTCTTGGCATGATCTCTGTCCCAATATGTATGTCTCTTCCCGAAATCAGACCCACTAGTACGAGTACTCGAGCCTAAGTTCTGCTCAATATCTTTGGCCCTAGAGACCAAAACATCAAACTCGGTGTAATCAGAAGCAAGCATATTTGTCTTCACATCCCTAGTCAAACCATAACGGAAACGCTCACACCGTTCCCTCTCACTGGGAACCAACTTAGGAGCATATTGGCTCAACCTCACAAATTGAACCTCATACTCTGATACCGTCTTACTACCCTGAACCAGAGCCATAAATTCTCTCTTCTTTTCATCCTGATATCGGACTCCAAGATGCTTCTTCTTAAAGGCTATTCTGAAGAATTCCCAAGTGACATCCGCTTCTGCCATACCTGAAGTAATGGTATTCAACCAAGTATACGCATCTCCCTGAAGCAAGGAGACCACACAACCCAACTTATGAGCGTCTGAGCACTTCATCTGACCTAAGATTCGTGTAGTGATCTCGAGCCAAGCCTCTGAACCCTCGGGAGTCAAACCACAAAACTCAACTCCACCCAAGCTACGAAGCCTCTCAAGGGGTAAACATGTCCCCGCACTCTAAGGTAGTGTTGCAGCATGCATACCAGCTAAAGCTGTCTGAAAAGCCCCGGCTATAGTCTGAATCAAATGAGTCATGTCCGCACCTACCGGACCCTGACTAGCCTGAGCTCCATTTCCTTCAACATTCGCACCGGCCTGAGGTCCATTACCATAACCTCCAACATTCGCACCGGCCCGAGACACATTACCATCGACATCTACCCCATTACCATCAGGAGCAGGAGGAACATGAGGCGCATCCTCGGGTGCCTGGTCACTCGCTCTAGGCCGTCCTCTCGGTCTTACCATAACGAAGATAAAATCTAAACAATAAACACATCACGCACAAGAAAACATTGGGTTAGCAAGGGCAAGGATCCGAGTGCTCAAGCTCTTTTAAATCGAAACCATTTTCCAATAACAACACCTAGCAATGGGAACACTCGACTAAACTTCAACCAACAACAAGAACAATAAAACATGCTTTCACACATCGTGCAATGGCAAACAAACCAAACAAACCAACTTGTCTGACTTACCTTCCTGGGAGACCTCGTAACTGAGGCTTTGATACCACCAAATGTAACCCCCTCGTCCCGACCTAGCCAGCAGACCGAACCAAACGGGTTACACGGGGAAAACTGAAGCGAAACCCGCTAAGGCCTCACTCCGATTAGCGACCCTATTTTTTTCATTTTATTAATCTTGTCTAGATGTCACGTTTAACCCTACATGTAAAGGCAACCAGCGAAAAATGAACACAGATACGAACCGAGCAAAGGCATAAAGGTAACTTAGCCTTACCAAGTAGTTATTAGTCAAGTTTCATGCTCACGAGGCAAAACCATCACAAAGGATACATATAAACTCAAATAGGAAGCATGCAAGCATTAGGGACTAAAATGTAACATTTGGAAACCTTCAAAGATGCCCTTTAACCGTTTTAACTACCTGCGTTTCGAAACAGGGCTACCCGTTTCGAGACGCGGGCTTCATTAAAAAAGCAACATCAGGTCGTTCCGGAACGGCCCCTCATGGTTCCGAAACAGGAGCCTCCAGTGGCAAATCGTACCGAAACGGCACCACCCACGTTCTGATACGGGTGCCCCTGGAGCTTGGCCGTTTCGAAACCATATCAGACGTTTCGAAATGCCTGGACACAGTTTGGCCCGAAAACACATTTTGGCATCTCCAAACGTTCCCGAACTTACCCCGAAACATCTCAAACCACATGACAACTTATTTAACAAACAATCTAGAAGTAAAACACCCTAAAGACAAGCTTCAAACATGCATACACACGAAAATGGATCTCAAACCCAAAAGCTGATAAGAACACTTTAGCTCAAAAACACCAACAAGTCAAAACACAAAGCAATCAACCCAAAGCCATAACAATCCTCAACATAACATGATATCAACATTTAAAACATGCTAGCAACATTAACAAAAGCCAAACATAGGAGTTTGATCACCAACTCCCTAACAACAAGCCTAGCATTCACATTGCATAAGTATTATTACAACTAAGAAAACCATATTTTGAGCTAGCAAGGAACTCTGAGCACTCCTCCCTTGCCTCGCTTGCCTCCGAAGCTACTAACGATCTGCATTGTTGGAAAAAGAGAGCGTAAGCTTAAAAGCTTAGTGAACGGAGCTCTAAAACACAACAGCAATGCAGTTCAAAACATATATCTTAGTTTTAAAAACGAAACCACTTAAGAAAGAGATATAATGAAATGGAAGCATAAACAAAACATGGTTTGCACATGCACAACCATCCCCGGTGGGACTACACATCACCGTACACAACAACTAGCATTTTTCCGGTGGGACTACACATCACCGTACTCATCTACTAGTCACTAACAGTGGAACTACACATTACCGTACACAACGACTAACCATCATATGAGGCTTGACAACAACTACGACAACACAACAACATTAAAAAAGGGAGGCAAAAGCATTGCATAATTCACACCACAACACAAATAAACTCATAAGCCAAAAATTCATGAAATGAGACGAACATAGACAACTTACACTCATGTTTAGGTTGGCCCCTAAGGCTCCACCCAAACCCCAAGAAATCTCGTTGAGCAATTAAAGCTTCAAAACAAATTCCACTCACCAGCCAACACACAAACGCTATCCAAGATGCCGATTCAAGCTTCCTCAATACCCGATGTTGTGTCCAAAACCATTTCCCCTGCTTCTAACCATTTCAAACCAAAGTATCAATACATATTCTAACACCAAAACTCACTGAAAAGCAACATTCCATAAATCGACACATTTACTCAATCAAAACAAAGCCGAAATCAACTGAAACATTGTCAAAACATCATCCAAACACAATCTAACTTTACCTAGCATTTTTAACTTTCAAAATTCACCAATTAACATATAAAAAACCCATCTTAAGTCCGTATACCTCCAGCCCTCGTTTTACCACAAAACTTAGCCAAAAACACCACTTTTCACCTTCAAAACTTACCCACTGCACCTAGTTTCGGGTTTTATGGGTTTAAGCTACTTATTAACATTATTTAGCATCCAAAAATAGTTCAAAAACATCCCACCAAGCACCCATTAAAAACCCATACGAAAATTTCATAAACTCATCTCTTTTTCATCAAAACTTTGGAACTCAAAATGAAAAATCAATGTTTTGTTAAGATTTCAAAAAATATAAGATTTAATAAATAAAAGCCTAGGTAAAGTGATTTACCTTTAAAAATCTTCCATGGAAAAACCTTTGGGTCAAGGAAGAGATGGTGGGAAGCTTTTGGGAGAAAGTTTGAGCTTTTAGGTTTTTGAGAATAAAGATGACTCTTCAAATCCCAAAACCCCTTTTCAAAATTTCATTAATAGCATTATCGTAATTAATGACACTTTTATAAAAATCAGCATTTTATTTTAAATTTAACCTAAAACTAGTCCTAAATCAAAACCGATAACTCACGGGCCCAAAACTGGGGCGTTACAATAATGCTTCGGCGTATGACAAGTACGAGATCAATGATTTGTACCATCGCATTGGTAACATAAAAATTTCACTTTCTTAATATATTATTGTCATCTTTATAATCCCACTTTTGGTGGGTATAAACATTCTTAAAATGATCATCTTGTCCATGCCTATGTTCATGGCCTCAATTGCTACCACAATTGCTAATGTGCCATTTATTCTTTCAGCTATAAAATGTCGCACTCACTTCAAGGAATGGAGCGGAGTCAGTAGGTTTTTAAAATCCTTTTCACGATATTGTGTCTACATGACAACATTGTTTGCGTGAAAAGTGGAGTATGTTTTTCTAACATATCCTCAACGGTGATACTCTAACCACAAATTTTCAATTTAATTTGAAGCATTCACATAACTGAGTTTTATTCACTAACCATATAGTGAATTATCATGTTTGCATTCACTTCAGGGAATGAAACAAATCCAATAATCGCATGGAAAAAACATCATGCTTGCATTCACTTCAAGAAATGCCTCCCATAAATTTTTTTGGATCAAGACGAATTTTCGTAACTTGGACTTGGGAGAAGTCTATAGTCGAGTTTTTCGACACATAAGAATTATTGCTTTCAAGAAAATATAGACTTTTTAATAGTCATACTATTAAAGAATAATTGATCAACCAATATATAATACTTACAAGACTTAAAAATCAAGACGCCAAATAAAAAATTTATAGGTATAGAGTTTGCCTTCAATCTTTTTTTTGAATGAAGTTTTCAATCCAATAAAGTACTACACTAGAACCTGGTTCATTCTCGACGAACCATGAAGCAATCACACCTTTTCATCACAGTGTTTTGTGAACCTTAAAAAATCAAAGTGCCAAAGTAAGATAAATAATAATAAAAATTAATCTCATATATATATATATATATATATAAAGCAAAAGTAAATGAGAATTTTTTTTGTTGAGGTGCATATAGCTTGTGGAACTCGGAAAATATCATTGTCAAGTGGTATATCTAATCAACCGCTTTCTTCCCTTTCTTTAAAATAGCCCTTGGTCATTCTATTACCATATTTTTCAAACTAAGTTGATCTTGTTAGTTCTGTTGAAGTCTCGATATTTGTTCCTGGAGTTATACATATAAACTCAGTGTAAAAAAACGTTATTGAATATTAGAACGAAATAATAATCAAATAATATATCAAATACTAACCTTAATATAAGAGTGATTAACGAACCACTGTATAGATATATAAATAATAAAAAACATATCAAAATTTTTAAGCTAAATTGAATATATTGTAGGTGTAGTCACCAATATCATGCTGAAATCTTTTTTAGAAATTGCTGATAAGAACCACGGTAATTGAGCGAGATCGTGTTGATAACATGTTGTGAATAAAATAAAGAAGAACAAAAGAGATGAACAAGAACAAAGATGGGAGACAAAGAGAGAGACTTGTATTATATTATCAATGTAGGGTTGTGTACAATGCTTTCTCCAAACTCTATATTTATAGGCATAAGATGAAAACCCTAATTCTAATGGATATTAAACCCTAACAATAAAGTAATTAAAGTCTCGTTTAATATATGAATATACACTATAAATAAAGATATTCATAACATTAACCACTTTTTTCTTTCCTTTAAAGTGTTTATAGTTTATTTTTTTGTTTAAATAAATGTCAAACATTTCATTTCGTTATATTTAACTGACTATCCCGTAAATTGCCATAAAAAGTTTCCGTAATCTAATGAATGCATGAAAAATGGCATATTTCTTAATTTCATTAACTTTTTACAAAAATTATACAATATTTAATTTTTTCAAAAGTACCCAAAATTTTAATTTTTCATAAAACCTCCAAAACTCTAATCCAAAATCTATAATTTCCCCCTCTCCACCACTGAATCAACCTTTATTGCCACCTCTTCAATTGTTGGATCCCACTATTAATTACACTTTTGTCACAGTAAACCGGCAAACGAAGTGTCAATTGAACGTCGAACGCGAAATAGAGATTACAAACAATGAACAAATCGGACGAACGGAAGACGAACTGTACTTTACGGCTCTTACAACGAGAGGAGGAGACTCCATTACAAGATGACATGGACATATATAGTATTCGATGATGATATAAATTTTAGGGATTTAAAAGTTTTTTAAAAAAATGAAATTTAGAGCTTATTCAGGTTCTTTACATTTTTTCTAAATAAAAATTAAAAAATTATAAATCATATCATGTGTCAAACAATAATTAAATTACGAATTTTAAATGAATCACCTTAAAAATGTAACATAAGAAAAAAGTATTTTGTAATGAAACTTACAGATAAAAACTTACTAATATATCAGTGACATCTTGCATTACTCAAATGATTAATGCTTTATCAAAATAAAATGGAATGATATTATATATTGGTAATTGTATTTTAATAAAACATCTAATGGAGTATATATACTTTGACAAAATATTTATTGTGGTACTTACATTTTGATATAATGTTCGATGAGGTACACATGCTTTTTAAAATATTCAATGTGGTACATATATTTTTAAAATGTCTAATGTAATACTTATACTTTAATAAAATGTCTAATATAATACATATACTTTGATATAATGTTCAACGTGATACATGCAATATCAGTACTTTAACATAATGCTCAATGTCTTTTAAAATATCCAATATAGTACCTAGACTCTAACGATACTTGTACGATGATAGAATATTCAATGTGATATTTATACTTTGATAAAATATTTAATATTATACATATATTATCATTTCATGTGTTAGCACCGATTATGTTAAAATTAGTCAATAAAAAATTGAAACGTAATTTCCTCCTAATAAATTCACATAAATATTATGATATCATGTGAGAAAATAAATAAAAGAAGAAATGGTTTATTTTTTTTTTTGGATAATTGAATTTTATTATCCAGAAGCAAAAAATGCTACAAGTTCACACCAAAGCTGTACAAGAGACCAAAACAACAAAACAACCTACCCTATACAAGTAAATTCCAGCTGGTTTTTAACTGTGTATCTATACCAGTATGTAAATGCCTAATCTTCTCACATAACCGTGTGCGAACAGTATCACGTATACGAGAAAGAATGTCAGAAGCAGTAGAGGAGGAAGCTCGAAATATCCTGCAATTTCGCTCCTTCCAAACAAAGTAAACAAGAGAACACCAAGCAATCTGCAATATAAGGGCAATGAGAGACTTGCCTTTCAAGTGCTTGATTGCCCATTCAAACTCAAACTGCCAAGAGCCCACCCTTCGTTGGATGCCACAATCCAAGAGGACTTGCTTCCAAATCAGCTTCGAAAATTCACACCCGAAAAAAAGATGGTCTCTAGTCTCGCTGCCATCACTACATAAAACACAAGATGTATCAGTCACCACTCCCCAAGCAGCAAGTCTATCTCTCGTAGGCAATCGCCCAAGAACAGCAACCCATGAGATAAGCGTATGCCGGGGAACATGCAAAGGGAACCATATCAATCTATGCCATGGAACCTTCACTCTTTGCGGGCGCAATTCCAACCAAACCTGGGCTGTAGTTAGAGGACCAATCAGCAGCCGCCTTTGGCAATCCCGAGTCTTAAGCAATTGTTTCCAAACCCAACCCATCGAGAACCTAGGCGTCAAGTACAAGAACGAGACACCTTTCAGGACATAAAAATGAGCCCAAGCTACCCATAAGGAGCCATGTCCAGCAAGCAAACACCTAACAAGCATGACCATACAAGTAGTATTCCAGCTAACCAAGTCTCGAAGACCAAGCCCACCCTCAGACTTCAAGGAGCATACCACATCCCACTTAACCTTAGCACCAGCTTTCTTATCCTCACCTTTCCAGAAAAATCTCAAACAAAGCTGATTAATTCTCCTCAACACCATCTTAGGCAAAACAAATTGTCTACACCAATAATTTTGAATTCCAAATATGGTCGATCGAATCAACTCTAACCTCCCCGTAAAACTCAAGTTCAAGGAAGACCACTGCTGAATCTTATCCTGAATCCGAATCAACAAAGGTTGGCAATCCTTGACTGATAATTTTCGAGTGACTAGAGGCACCCCAAGGTATCTAACTGGGAGCAGACCATGCTTAAATCCGGAAACAAGGGCCATAGAATCTACCGTTTCAGCTGACACACCAGAAGTGAAAAACTCACTCTTGGCAGCATTAAGCCTAAGTCCAGACATAAGGTAAAATTCATCCAGAACACAACAGACACCAGCAATGGAGTCAACATTCCCCTTAGTGAAGATCATCAAGTCATCCGCAAAGCATAAATGGGTCAACTTAACCTTACAACACTTTGGATGAAACTGGAATACCCCTTTTTTCGCAGCAACATTCAACAATCGCGAAAGGACATTCATGGTAAGAACAAAAATATAGGGAGAAATAGGATCACCCTGTCTCACTCCCCTAGCTCTCTTAAAAAATCCCACTAGACCACCATTGATCGACACTGAAAATCGTGGAGTCATCACACATGCCTCAATCCAAGAAATAAAACGACAAGGAAATCCCATAGCCTGCAGAACAGCTGAAACAAATTCCCAACTAATCGAATCAAACGCTTTTTGTAAATCGATTTTAAGAGTGCATCTAGGAGAAAGGGAACTCCTACCATACCCCCTAACCATCTCTTGTGCTAGAAGGACATTGTCAACAATGCTTCGACCCTTCACAAAAGCACTCTGATTAAGCTCAATCATGCCAGGAAACAGCGGCGCCAATCTATTCATTAAGATCTTGGTGATACACTTATAAACAACAGAGCAACAAGAAATGGGGCGAAAGTCTTTAACCTGATTAGGACTGAGAGTTTTTGGAACCAATACGATGGTAGTGGCATTGAAACCTGGAATAAGTTCAGATTGCGAGAAAAAGAACTTCACAGCCAAGCAAAAATCTCTTCCCGTTATATCCCAAGTCCTCTTGAAAAACAAAGCAGTGTACCCGTCTGGCCCAGGCGATTTATCATTGCCCATACCAAATAAAGCACATCTAATTTCCTCATCAGTACAGTCCCTGGCTAACAATTCAGCCTCCTCCAAAGGCAGAGTATAGGATATCAAATCCTTCAAAAAGTCAATAGAAGGAACAGCAACATTAGAATCCTTCGTTCCAAGCAAATTAGAATAAAATTGAACCACCTCCTGAGCAATAGCTTCTTGCGTATCCAAGCGAACACCATCTGAAGAGACAAGAGACTGAATATTCTGCCTACAATTATTTACCTTAACAACCGAGTAAAAGAATTTTGTAGATTGATCAGCTTCGCACAACCATTGGACCTTAGCCCTTTGTCTATAAAAACTTCTTTCAGCCTCCTCCAACTGAACAAGTTCCTCTCTTAATACTTGAGTCTGAGCAATCGAAGAAGAACTAATATTAGAGGAAAGATTAACCAGCTGTGCTTCCTCTAATTGCTTCCTCTTCGCAACAACTCTAGAAGAGAGCTCACCAAAGTGCTCTTTGTTAAACTGCTTTAAAACAGGCTTAAGCCTCTTCAACTTAACAAAAAGTTGCCTCAAAGGATTCCCAAAGGCCTCCAAACCCCAAGAATCAGCAACAGTCCCCAAAAACATAGAGTGCTGGCACCAAAAGTTGAAGAACTTAAATGGCCTTGGAGGAGAAGGAAGGATTTTATCAGTGACAAACCAACCATGGGAATGATCAGATATCCCTGGGGCTAAAAATTCAGCCTGCGAGCAAGGAAAGGAATCATACCAACTAAAATTAGTTAAAATTCTATCCAGCTTCCTTGCCAATGGTCTCTGCTCCTGGTGATTAGACCAAGTGAAAAGAGGGCCAGAACAAGGAAAATCCACTAAACTCAGCACATCAAGACATTCACGAAATTCAACCACATCAGCCCCGATAACAAAGCCATCCTCAGAACTCTCTTGCGGATTCAAAATAACATTAAAATCACCTGAGACAACCCAAGGTGCCATACCAACCACAGACTTAAGATCAAGCAAGCTAGACCACAAACTTCTTCTACTGATACAATCATTGAAAGCATACACCGCAGTCAAGAAAAACATCACACCTCTATCACAAACCCGACAAGTAACACTTTGATCCGTAACCAAAATGGGAGTAAGACTAAAAACACGTTTCCATAAAATCCAAATTCTTCCGTTATAAGCAGCAGAGTAATTAGCAACCCACTGCCACCCATGGAACCATTTATTGATAATCCCACTAGCATTATGTACTTTAACTCTAGTTTCAAGTAGACAAAGAACATCAACGTTCAACCGAGATAAACGACTAGCCAAATTCCTTTATTTCACTGGGTCATTAAGACCCCTAACATTCCATGTACACACAATCATAAAAGAGGAGAAGAGGATGAACTAACCTTCACACCAGCATTAGCCCCAGCACCCTTCTTCTTAACCTTTTCAACCACATCCCTTTTCTTATGCTTCAACTCAAGAACTAACTTAGCCACTCCATGAGAAGCATTGCGCACCTTGCGAGGAGACACATGGATAACAGCCTGCACCAAATCAGGATCACCTACTGATTCCACATGATCAGTCTCAGGCAAAACATCAGCAACATCCGTAACTTCCTCCTGAACAGAGGCACCAAGCTCCTCAGAAGATTGTCCTGCACTAACATCCTCAGAAAAGAGCGAAGCAGTTTCAGCAAGAACATTAAACTTATTAGTAGAACCCCTTATAACTCCCTTAACCGAAGGAGGATAAGGAGTAACCGCAATCGATTTTACCTCGCCACAACCAGAAGAAGATCCAGGCAGGGCAACAGAATGCACCTCACCACGACCAGCAGAACCTACAGGCAAAGCACCCGACCTCACCACCAGCAAACCCAGAACTGCCAGAAAGCAACACAGCACTAGGAGGCTTAACTGGAGAAGTAGGCAACTGAGTCTTACCTTTCCCCTTATCAACAACCTCCAAATCAACTCGCACCGCCTTATCCAAACAAGCTTTGGTAGAATGACCAAAAACAGAGCATTTATCGCACTTCGGTGGCCTCCAAGGTACTTCAACAGAAACCGAAACCGTGGAACCATTGCGGAGCTTAACCGGGATCAAATCAGGAATCACCGTCTCCATCGTGACTTCAACTCACACTTTAGCATAAGCCAGACGTTGCCTGGAAGCAGTAGTACTATCCATATACAAAGGACAACCAATAGCACTTGCGATGTAACTAAGCCCTCTTCGCGAGAACAGCTCCAAAGGAATCCCCCATAAATGGAACCAAACCGGAAGACGATCCAACTTAAAATCCAAGCTTGACAAATTAGGCTCCCAACGACGCAAAATCAGAGGTTTATTCTGAAAATGCCAAGGACCATTCTCAAATACCCAATCTCGAACAGTAGAATTAACAAAACGGAAGACAACCAAGTTTTCCCCAACGGAACTGACCTCAACCGCGCCCTGCTTGCCCCAAAGGATCCCAGCAATCTTTTGCAGCGCACCAAAACTCGGAGCACGCCCAAGAAACTGACCCACCAGAGCAAAACGCCAAACCTGAGATCCTTCGTCAAAGACATCGGCAGGAGGAGCCACAACACCATCCGATGGACAGAAGTCGAGAGATTGATCGGAAGACCCAACAAAAAGCTTCCTCCAATCCGCACCACTCGACGCCGCACAATCACCCATAAACAGGACCGAAAGGAAGTGGACAAGCAACCAAAGTACCCAGAAGAAAGAATGGCGAAGAAGAAAATCAAAGAACGATAATCCCGCTATCGTGCGCCGAGAGCATTCCTCTTAACGTGCGCCATCCAGGATCTCATAAGAAATGGTTTTTTTTCTTCTCTAAATTAGATCTTTTGTTAAAGTTTGAATACCGTATTAACTTTTTATTATCAAAGTACAGGTACCAAATGTGCTATTATTCCAAATAAAACTATATATGAAAACTGATTCTGAAAGTCCGTATGAAATTCCCGACCCACTTTCAACTCTATTCTCAGATCCCGCCGCCAAGCAAACTAGAAGCAATCAGTAGTGGCAAACCACCGCTTTTTGAAACGGCGGCAGGCAGTGGCAAGTTGGCAGAGGAGTTGGTGCCCGAAGCAAACCACCAAAATGAGGAAAAGAAACGATAAGAGAAGATGTTCTGAAAAGCCATATACAACGGACCACCTCGTCCCCATTGCTTCCCCTACTCCTCTCGCTAATCTATCCCTCAACTCTGTAATTCTTTCTTTCTTTCTTTCTTTGGTTGCACCATTGTTGTCATTCTGATAAAAATTGAATGTTGGGGCTACAGGTGCTGCTGTATGATTGGTGGTTGTCCGCGGCGGAGCCCCAGGGTTTAGCTGTTGGAGGGTTTGAATGCAGAGGGTACTCTCTCCAACTCACCCTTCAATTTCTTTTTTTTTTAATGTAAATATGCATACACTGAAGGGATTTTTTTGAAAGATAAACACAACAACTGTTCATCAAAATTTACACTGAAGGGAATTATGCGTAGGGCCTTAGAGAATTAGTATGAACTATGAAGTTTATGAGATAAGTTATATATTAGAAAAGGGAGGGATTTTCTTTTTATCTCAGGCATGCTTGATTCCCGGGAATCAATTACCCCATTTTTTTTTTTTTTGAATTTTATGTAAATTTTGATGAACAGTTGTTGTGTGGTGGTTTTAATAATGATTGTAAAAATGGGGTAATTTATGAGAAACAGGAGGCAAGGACAAAGAGTGTTGTGCTCTGCAGCCATCGCCAAAAGACATGATGCCACAACTCTTGAAACTGCCGATGGGATCACGGTTGCTATCAGTGGCTTCATCAATTCCTCTCGTACACTTGAAAACGGCTTTCCACCTAAGGTCTGGTTCGAGGTATCTGTCGATTACGCAGTCAGTCGTAACCCAACAACGGGAAAATATTGTGTTTCCGGGATGCTTGGTACTTTTTTAGCCATGGGGTTTTGCCTCTTGACCCTTAAGAGGGTCACTGGAACTCCTCGACTGAGGAGAGCACGGCGGTAGATCGTGTTGTACTAATTATGGCTTATCTTGAGACACTCTCCTCTCGAGACCCTCTTAAAGGTCGGGTGGCAAAATCCCAGTACTAAAACGGCACACATGCACCCAGGAAAGCAATATATTTTCGGTTTACGGTTCCGACCGACCATGCAATTGGGAGATCCCTTAACAATATCATCTTATCATATCCCTGTTAGTAATACTATACTTTGTTATCTTCTTTACACTCTGCCTTTGCTTAAATTTAAAATGTATCTTAGGGACAGCTAAACCAATTTGTTAATTTTGCTTCTCCCTTTTGGCAAGAATTGGACCTCAAATCTCTCAATCTTAATTCCCTTGCAGGTTTGCAGCCATTTCCTTTTTGGTTTTCCACATGATTGGGAGGAATATGCTTCACAATCGAAATGTTGTTCTTCTAATGAAGAACCACCTTCTTTAGACAATCTCCCTGTCCCTGGTGCTGCTAGGATACGTGATCTTCTGGTGTTTTCTGCCGGAGATTGTCAAAAGTCGGTTTTCGATCACATGCTGCAGAAATTGAGTACCCATGATTTTCAAAACGATTCAAACATGGGAAACAAACATCCGAAAGTCCGGCCTTGTTCTACCACTGATGGTGAAAAATCGAATTGCCCTAAGAAGGTTAAGGATATCGAGAAAGATAAAAATGGTAAAAACATGTCGTATTCAAGGAGTAAAACAACAGTGGAATCCGAGAATGAGGGGCGGTCGAGGATTGGTGTAGGCAGCGTTACTCAAACTATAGGTGTTAAAACCAGAAGCATGACAAGGTTGAAGCAGAAGAGAGCGCGACTTTGTTCATTAGAGTCCAACAAACCGAGAAAATCGATCCGAAAATAAACATGAACTAGCAATGTGCCTCCATTGATGCCACACAAAACCAGGTATATGTTCAGTTACTGCATATAATCATCGTATTCATGTTTATTATTACACGATTAGTTATCTAATTAAGTTTGTAAACCAGGTCTATGACCAATGGTGTAATACGATAAACAATCCATGACAAAACATTATCGATGTTTACGTTAGTCTAGCGAGATGGGTAATTAGGTCTTTTAAATAAAATTAAAGATTTAAATTATGACGTTGTAAATAAAGTAGATTAAGTTAAAAAGATTGTCTCTATAATAGATTTATACATACTTAATTTGAATTAGCCGATGAATAGAATATTTAAGTAATTATTAGACTCAATTTCAACATAATACCCATCTAGTAATCCAACGAGAACATTTTCAACAATAATAACAACATAATAACTTTTAACGCACTCTCTAAATATTAACATCGTGACTATCATTTTACGTCAATTAATCATTTTTATAATCAATTTGCTTATTAGACCATTCCATAAATCGATATTAAATCAATGAAACGTTACTATTTTTTTTATTAAATAGAGAATCATTACATTCTCATGCCAGGATGAGACACGAGATTCCTTAAGTAAAGCAAGAACCTTAAATTCTAACATAAATTGAACAAATTAAATTGAAAAAATTATTCTCATAATAAGTATATGCCATACATGATCCTTTTTAATTAACCAATAAATTAGATAAATAAAACAAATCAACTTTTTAATTAACCAATAAATTAGATAAATAAAACAAATCAAAAATGACCAAAACACTAAAACCTGCATATTACTAAAAATATAATTTGAGACTCTATCTTTAGGTAGGGGTGAGCGTTCGATCGAGTCGAGTAAAAAAATTTCGAGTTATTCGAGTTGACGTGTTATATTTTACAACTCAAACTTTATTTGAAAATTTTCAATTTGAGTCAAGTTGAGTTTTCGAGTTCCTATATAAATTTAATTGTAATTATTTATCATGTTATAGTATGATTTGATTCTAATTTAAACAAATTTCTCTAATCATATAAGATATGTATATATATATTTTTTATATGTGACATATATATCTTTATATTTTTAGGTAAGGTTATAGATTCGAATAATGACGCTGTGAATGAAAAAATTAAATTGGGAGTGATGCCTCATATGAACCTATGTAAAATTCAATTCAAATTAGTAGTCTAATAAATAAAATGATTAAAAAATTATACTAACTGACCCGAACTCGACCCTGTGATAGACTCTACACATACGAACCAGAAGCAAGGCATGAGTTGAAGTGCGAATTCGTGTCAGACTCAGATTCATTCACATTACACTAATCCAGCCCGGTTCAGCCGATTCCTCCTTCTTTCCTTCCCGGTTGCGAATTCAGCGGAGAAAGATTTCATTTCTTCCGCCTTCGAGATGTGATTTGATGTCATGCCGTTTCATGATTTGCGGTAAACTGATTTCTTAACCTTTTCTTTCATTATTTTTCACGAATTTTTATTCATCGAAGTTTAGGGTTACGTGCTCTTTTTTAATCCTTTGAAGAACATAGCTTTCACGGCTTCTAATTCATTTTGGGTTTTCACAGCTGCCCTTTTTCATTCCAAGCGAAAGATTAAGAAGATTCCTCTTCTTGACGATACCCACACTATTAGGCAGCCTTAATTTGCAATGGCCGTTGCCTTCCTCTGCAAGTTACAAAACCTATGGCCATTTTCGGTGTTCAAATATGATGATTTAAGAGCCTCCCATGACTTGGTTCAAAAGCTTTCGATACCTGATCACACTAAAAAGTTCGTTTTCGCTGTTAGGCTACCTCACTATCATTCTGTCATTTACATACTTTCTGCTCAGAACTTGTCGGAGAGGTCAGCTGCCGATGCCGAGTGTCTTATTAAGGAACTTAGACCGGATGCTGTCGTGGCTCAGATCGGTCACACGCCTCTCTCTGATATTCAATTGGAAGAAGACAGCCTTGTTGTTAACACTGTTCCCACTTCATCTTTTGAAGTACTTAAACGATGCTTTGTTGATAAGATTAACAAGGATCAGTACAATTATGTGGCTGGAAAATTGGTTTTGAGAGAGATTTTTGGCATTGGTTTTCATGGCCATTTATTGGCCGCCAAGAGGGCGGCGAGGGAGGTTGATTCAGCTTTTATGGTGTTTGGATCGAATCCTAATAATTTCCTTCCCTCCAAGGAAGTTGAGCGAGGGAGCAAAATTCATGGTCCAGATGGTAGTTTGGTTCTGCAAAAATACACTTCAGTTCCGGTTTCTAGTTTTATGAGGCTTGGCGTTTCCGATGATGTTCAGTCACAGATGGTGAAGTTTTATCTTCACATATGAACTCATTGGAGTCGTGTTCTATTTCTGAGGTGGGGTCGAATAAAATTCAGCCGGCTCCAGAATTTGCTCAATCGATTTATCCGCTGCTTCTGGATCTACATGATATGTTTGTTGATCTGCCTTCCATTGGAAGAGCACTAGCGCTTTCACAAAAGCTGCTTTTAGATGTAAATAGAGGGGAAGTTGTGGATACCAGGATAATGTCTGAAGTTTATACTTTCAGAATTGCTGTTGAAGCACTGAGAATTGCGCTCAACAACGCTGGCCGGTTACCTATTGACAAATTACGAAATGCTCGCACATCTGAGATTGCTTTTTCTGAGCTCCCCGTTGAGGACAAGTCGCATGCAATCCTTGCACAGGCTCTTCAAAGTCAGGCTAAGAAGTTGAAGATTGTAGTAGCCATCGTCGATGCTAGTAGCTTGGCAGGTCTCAGAACGAATTGGAATACTCATGTTCCTCTAGAGGTCAAAGATGTTGGTAATGCTTCAAGAGTTACCAAAGCTATATCCCACATTGGTTGGGAAAATAGCTAGGGAAGGGTATTTATACCCATGCTTCCTCCCACCTTTGTTGAGTGGGAAAGAGTAAGGGAAGTTCTTGCGCGCCGCTGCCGCCGTTCAGCCAGCTTGGGGCTTGGATAACACGTACGCGTGCATGTATTCTTTTTGGAGAAAATTCGTAGGAATTTTCTTATGAACAAAAGACTATATGTGAAAGATTTTTTTCTTATTTATAGGCTTTTGATAACTGTTTGAATCAATCCGTATTTATTTGATTCGAACGTTCAGAATATTTATTTTATTTGATTCGAACGTTCAGAACGGTTTGATTCCAGTGCAGTTTATTCGAATTTATTCGAATATGTACAGTCTGTTCAGTGGATGAATTTAGACTGTTTTTCAGTCAAATTCAAGGTGTAACAGCACTGTTATTGCATGATTATTACAGAATTAAAATGATGATTATGTGAAGCTGTTACAGCAGATTTAAGATTGCTGTTATACAGATTTAATTCTGTAATTATTTGAGCAGTGAAATGTCAATTATAGACATGATATTCAGCCTATAAATAGAGGTGATGCATGCACCATTTGATATCATCAAACACATTACAAAGCATTTCAATTCTCTCTGTTTCCTCCACTTCTTCGAGCAGTTCCACTGTTGTTCACTCCGGGAGTCGAGTGTACGGTTCCAGGAGCGTCCGTGTGCACCTCGGGGGACAGCCTGCCCGTGAAGCGACTACACTGTTCGGGGCAGTTTTGTTTCTAAGGCAGTGGCCACCATACCACGAAACGGTTCACATATTTACGTTCTGTTTTTATATTTTTCCAGTCAGTGCTAACAGCCGGTTTTGCAGTTCATTTTACCAACAATTTAGAAACAAAACTCATCTCCGATTTTGCAAAATGGCTTCTTCATACGCACTACTAAGCAAGCTCATTCCCGACCTTTCCAAGCTCGATGCTTTAGATGGCAGCAACTATCGAAGGTGGTCCCAGCGCATACTGATTTTCTTTGAGCAATTAGGCCTCGATTATGTGCTGCTCAACGAACCACCAGTTGCACCACCTACCGTTGCTGTTCCTGCCGATAACCAAGGCCAAACTGATGCTGCCGCCAATGCCCTTGCTGCTGCCACCTTTGCCAAATATGAGAAGGACAACAAGACGGCCCGTGGCCATCTCCTAAGTCACATGTCCAACAAATTATTTGACATGTATCTAAAGGAGAGGAGTGCAAAGGCGATATGGGATTCCTTGGACACCAAGTATGGCACCGATGATGCGGGGATCAAAAAATATGTCGTGGGCGAATGGTTGAAGTTCCAGATGACCGACAACAAGCCCATCATGGACCAAGTCCATGACTATGAGAATCTTGTCTCGGACATCATAGCAGAAGGCATGCAAATGTGTGAAGTTTTGCAAGCAAATGTCCTTATCGAGAAGTTGCCAAAATCATGGTCCGATTACCGCAACTCCCTCAAGCACAAGAAAAGGGACATACCACTTCAGGAGCTGATCGGTCACATGAAAATCGAGGAGGCCAACCGTTTGAAAGATAAGGTTACGAACAATTTTAGTCACTTATCTTTTAAAACTAACATAGTTGAGTCTGGTGGTGCTTTAGGGTCCAAAAAGCCCTTTAAGAAAGGCCCTCCGAGCAAAAAGCCCAAACCACAGAAGACTACCAACTTCAAGAAGCCCATCAAGGCTAAGCCCGACGTGAAAACCATGAAGTGCTACGTGTGTGGGCAAGCTGGTCACAAGGCGTACCAATGTCAGCACCGCTTGGACCGCCAGAATGAGACTAGACCACGCATGCATGTGACGGAGGACATGGATGATGATGTCATAGCCGCGGTGGTTTCGGAGGTCAACCTCGTAGAGAAGAACACCGAGTGGGTCGTAGACACCGGAGCTTCTCGACACTTCTGTGCAAAGAAGGAGTTCTTCACCGAGTTCGAGGACGTGAAAAATGGTGAACGTGTGTACATGGGGAACTCCAGCAGCTCTCAAGTGAAGGGCAAAGGCAAGGTTTTACTCAAGCTGACTTCCGGTAAAACTTTGGCCCTTAACAATGTCCTATATGTGCCTGCCCTACGTAGAAATCTGATTAGTGGTGGCCTCTTAAATAAGGCAGGCATTAAGTTAGTTTTTGAGGCAGATAAACTTGTACTTTCCCGTAACGGTGATTATATCGGGAAAGGTTTTTTAAGCGAAGGTTTATTTGTCATAGAAACTCAACTTAATGAAAATAATAAAGCTACCACTTCTGCTTATATTGTTGAGTCTGTTGATATGTGGCATGCTAGATTAGGACACGTAAATATTCAATCCCTAAAGAAAATGATGAATATGAATATTTTGCCTAAACTAGACATAACAAACTATAATAAATGTGAAGTTTGTGTAGAAGCAAAGCATGCAAAACCTACCTTTAAAAATGTTTCTAAAAGAAAGACTGAACTGTTAGAACTTATTCATACTGATCTAGCAGACTTTAGAAACACTGAAAGTAAAGGAGGAAAACACTACTACATAACTTTTGTAGATGACTTCTCTAGGTATACAAAAGTTTATCTCCTAAGAACTAAAGATGAAGCTGAAAATTTCTTTCTTATTTATAAGGCAGAAGTTGAAAATCAGTTAGATAGGAGAATAAAACGTGTTAGGTCTGATAGAGGTGGTGAATATGGATCTAATTTTCTAAAAGAGGTTTGTGAGACGAATGGCATAATACATGAAACTTCAGCCCCTTATTTTCCTCAACAGAACGGTATAGCCGAGAGGAAAAACAGAACTTTAAAAGAGATGATGAACTCATTGTTGATAAGTTCTGGGTTGTCTGACAACATGTGGGGGGAAGCCATTCTATCGGCTAATCATATTCTGAACCGAGTACCTCATAAGAAAATTGACTCTACCCCATACGAATTATGGAAAGGGTATGCCCCAAATTTACAATACCTGAAAGTGTGGGGGTGTCTGGCCAAAGTGGGGTTGCCAGGCTTTAAGAAGTCCACCATTGGACCTAAGACCGTTGATGCAGTGTTTATAGGCTATGCTTCTAACAGTGCCGCATATAGATTCATGACTTTACAAGACTTCTCTATTTGTGAATCTAGGGATGCTGTTTTCTTTGAAGAAATCTTTCCTCTCAAGAAACCTAGATTAAATGTTGAAACACAAATAGAAAACTTGACATTCACTTCTTCTAGTGTGCCTGCTAGGTCTTCTCAAGAGATTGAATTTGAGCCTAGAAGAAGTAAGAGACAAAGAGTTGAAACCTCTTTTGGACCAGACTTCATAACTTCCTTCATTTTCTGAGATAAATGATTTAGACACTCTTTCTGATCCTATAGCTCAAGCTTATTTGTTAGATGAGGATCCTAAAACTTACGAAGAAGCTATACGATCTATTGATGCTAGTTTCTGGAAAAGCGCTATAAAAGATGAACTAGAATCAATAATGTCTAATCATACTTGGGAATTAGTTGACTTGCCTAGAGGATTTAAAACCATTAACAGTAAGTGGGTCTTTCGAAAGAAACTTAGACCAGATGGTTCTATCCAAAGGTATAAGGCAAGGCTAGTAGTCAAAGGGTTCACTCAAAGATTTGGTCAAGACTTCTTTGATACTTACTCTCCCGTCACAAAAATCTTAACGATCCGTGCATTGTTTGCACTAGCCTCCATTCACAAGTTGCAAGTACATCAAATGGATGTAAAGACTGCATTTTTGAATGAGGATCTAGATGAGGAGATCTATATGGAGCAACCTCTTGGCTTCGAGGCGCCTGGTATGGAAGGCAAAGTATGTAGACTTAAAAAGTCACTTTATGGCCTGAAGCAAGCTCCTAAACAGTGGTATGAGAAATTTCACAAAACTATTCTTAGTTTTGGTTTTGTTGTGAATGGTTCGGATGCATGCGTGTATTCGAGGATGTTTGGTACTGATTGTGTCATCATAAGCTTGTATGTTGACGACATGCTGATTTTCAATACTAACATTGAGTCCATTAATAAAACAAAAAGTTTCTTGTCCACTAAGTTTGAGATGACTGATTTGGGAGAAGTCGATGTAATCTTAGGAGTCAAAGTAATCAAATCTGAAAAGGGATTTTCTTTAAGCCAGACACACTATATTGAGAAAGTGTTAAAGAAATTTGACAGTTTTGATGTTGTCCCTATTCGAACTCCTTATGACTCTAGCATACATCTCTTTAAGAATGAAGGAAGTAGCGTTTCTCAAACGGAATATGCCAAAATAATTGGCAGTCTGATGTTCTTAATGAACTATACTCGGCCAGATATTGCATATGCTGTTAGCAGACTCAGTAGATATACTCATAACCCTAGTGGTGAGCACTGGGTTGCTCTTAGACGCTTACTTAAGTACCTTAAGGGCACTATGGACTGGAGACTTGAGTTTGTTGGCTTTCCTGCTACATTAGAAGGATATTGTGACGCCAACTGGGTCTCCGATAGTGATGAAGTAAGCTCTACAAGTGGGTATGTATTTACTTTGGGAGGAGCAGCAATTTCTTGGAAGTCTTCAAAACAGACTTGTATTGCTCGCTCTACTATGGAGTCAGAGTTTATAGCTCTTGACTTAGCTGGGCAAGAAGCTGAGTGGCTAAGGAGTTTGTTAGCCGATATTCCGTTGTGGGGAACTCTAACTCCTCCTGTTTCCTTGTTGTGTGATTCACAAGCCGCGATTTGTGTTGCCAAGAGTCAAGTTTACAATGGTAAAAAGAGACACGTTCGCATAAGGCATGAATCTGTTAGACACTTAATAAGGAATGTAGTACTCTCTTTAGAGTATGTGAAGTCGGAAAAAAACCTAGCAGATCCGCTTACCAAAGGGTTAAGTCGGAAATTGGTCCTTGATTCGTCGAGGGGGATGGGTTTAAAGCCCATTGGTTGAGGAATTCATGGTGGATACCCAACTTAGTTATCTAAGTTCAATGTGGTCAAACGAAACCATGGAAAGACTCATAGTGTACATTTCTCACTGCCTATCCCTATGACGAATAATGTACATGTCCAGGTTGAGTACTATTACTCTTAATAAATTCATAGCCCAGGTTTTGGGTGGTCTTTGAGAGAAAGACTTGATGAATTTACCGAATCATGGTTGAATACATATTCTTAATAAGTTCATAACACAAGTATGAATGTGTTGTCATATTGAGAAGGACAAGATGAACTTACCGCCAGATAGGTTGAGTTTCAAGAAACTCTTAATGAATTCAAAATTTTAAATGATCCTATTGAGAAGGACATTTTGAATTCACCGACAATGAGGTTGAATATTTATTCTTAATGATTTATTATCCCAAGACTGGGTGGTTCATTTTAAATGGACTTGAAGAAATCACCATAAGTTTATAAGAGGTTGAGCCATTACAAATGGTTCTTAATTATTTCATAGCCCAGATTCAGGGTGGTTTATATTGAGATAAACTTGATGAAATAACCTATGTAAGTGAGAAGGATTAGCCACCTTCTGTGAAAAACGTTGGGCCGTTTTTCTAAAACACTTACTAGAATCCTGAGAGTAAGATGGCCAAATATACACTTGTGTATATATATCTTACACATCGAGAACTTCGGTGGATGAAGGAGTTAGTTGTGTGTTATGAGTTTACCCCTATCTTAGAAAGTTCAAGACTAGTTTCACTTATCTAAGAGAAGGATCGCTCATTATCACTATGTACTAGTTCAAGATACGTTCACTAGTGCTTAAGCAACTAATTCCGCTACTGCTCGTCTGAGGAGGTCTGTGTTTGAGATACATATGAATTCTTTCGCATTAGTGGGGGAATGTTGGTAATGCTTCAAGAGTTACCAAAGCTATATCCCACATTGGTTGGGAAAATAGCTAGGGAAGGGTATTTATACCCATGCTTCCTCCCTCCCTTGTTGAGTGGGAAAGAACAAGGGAAGTCCTCGCGCGCCGCCGCCGCCGCCGTCCGGCCGGCTCGGCTCGGCTCGGGCCTGATACCACTTGTCACGGGGCTAGATTTCGACTCGCTAACCCGTGCGGCCTTAGTCGACGATCTTAGGTCGGGGACTAAGTAAGCCTTTGAAAATTAAGCCGATGCGCTTAGAAGGTGTTGTGCGGAAGCTTTGGAAAATATGGGTGATGGCTAAGCAAGGTAAAAAGGAAGGAGGCGAGGGGATTTGAAAAGCAACAAGCCTCGTTAAAAACTCCCCCTAAGCCTAGACGGGGAGAAAAGAGTACTCGAGCCCTCTTGTATTAATAAAGAACAAAGAAAGAACAATGAAAGGAATTGTGGAGTGTGGAGTGATTACAATGGTTGGGCAAGGCTCTTATTTATAGCCTTGGCCCCCTAGATCTAATGGCTAGGAATGACTCGATCCAATGGCTATGGATGAGTCTTACAAAGAGAATCAACTATACATGGCAACTAAATCACTCTATTACATGGTTGCCTAAGATAAGTGCCCAATGACATCATTGTGTTGGTGGCATTGGCTCGTTTCCTCGAATGTGGCTTCAAGGATGGTAACTTTCCTCGAATAGTCTCCATGGAAGATACCTTTCCATGTGCGTTGGTCCAAAGATGACTCCTTGGCTTTGGTCTTGGATGCTTGGGTGGATTGGGCTTGGTGTGGCCCGGATCTTGACTCCAAAACCTCATCTTTAGCACGTTGGGTGCTAAAACGGGCCCTAGGGGTGTGGGCAATGCGGATGGACAGCCCCTAGGCCTCTTGGCATGCACATCGGGTGCGGACTCGGCCTCATAGGCGTGCACGTCGGGTGCGGGCTTGAGCTTCATGGTTTGGGCGCCATGAAGGGTGGAAGGCAAGGCCCCCTCATGTGTGGACTCGGCCTCCTTGGTGAGCACGTCGGGTGCGGGCTCGGGCTTCATGGCTTGGCCGCCATGAAGGTTGGATGGTAAGGCCCCCTCGTGTGCGGACTTGGTCTCCATTGTGCGCACATCGGGTGCGGGCTCGGGCTCATTGTCTTGGCCGGCAAGGAGGGTGCGTAGCAAAGGCCCCTCGGGTGCGTGTGTTGGGCCCCCTCGGGTGCAAGGCATGTGGGCAACACATGGGGTGCTAGACAAGGCCCCATGGTGCGGAGAAATAGGCCCAGGACGGATCTCTTGGGCGCAGACACCACCAAGGGCGTTGAGCATGGCCCCTTGGTGCGTGGAAACAGCATCACTTTGTGTCCCTCGGTCGGGTGGTGTGCGTGGTGCGCGAAGTTTAGCACCTATGGGTGCAAGAGACTCGATCTTGAAAATTGAGTCGGTAACATTCTCCCACACTGAAGCTATCGACGTCCTCGTCGATTGGTAAGGATGAGACTCGGCCTCCTTGTTCTCGAACGGCCCCGGCTCATCGTCTCGTTCCCGCTCGGCTAAGGGAACTCTCGTGCAAAATTCAAGGCTTTCATGCCTTGGTCCTCGATCAATCTCGAACGGTTGCCACTCCTTGGCAAACTCTCGATCATCCTCGAATAAGGGATTATCCCTCCAAAATGCAAGGTCTTTGTGCCTTGACGATTGGCCCGTCTCGATGGTTGGTCTCACCTTGCTTTGTGCTTGGCTCGATCGCATCGGCGGCCTGAAAACAAAACCAGAGTAAGTTAGTCTTAAATCATCACAATAACTTAACTTACTTACCTCGGGCTCGGGTAACACGTGTCTTCGACACGTACGCGCGCGTATATATTTTTTTTGGAGAAAATTCGTAGGAATTTTCTTATGAACAAAAGACTATATGTGAAAGATTTTTTTTCTTATTTATAGGCTTTTGATAACTATTTGAATCAATCCGTATTTATTTGATTCGAACGTTCAAAATATTTATTTTATTTGATTTGATTCCAGTGCAGTTTATTCGAATTTATTCGAATATGTACAGTCTGTTCAGTGGATGAATTTAGACTGTTTTTCAGTCAAATTCAAGGTGTAACAGCACTGTTATTGCATGATTATTACAGAATTAAAATGATGATTATGTGAAGCTGTTACAGCAGATTTAAGATTGTTGTTATACAGATTTAATTCTGTAATTATTTGAGCAGTGAAATGTCAATTATAGACATGATATTCAGCCTATAAATAGAGGTGATGCATGCACCATTTGATATCATCAAACACATTACAAAGCATTTCAATTCTCTCTGTTTCCTCCACTTCTTCGAGCAGTTCCACTGTTGTTCACTCCGGGAGTCGAGTGTACGGTTCCAGGAGCGTCCGTGTGCACCTCGGGGGACAGCCTGCCCGTGAAGCGACTACACTGTTCGGGGCAGTTTTGTTTCTAAGGCAGTGGCCACCATACCACGACACGGTTCACATATTTACGTTCTGTTTTTATATTTTTCCAGTCAGTGCTAACAGCCGGTTTTGCAGTTCATTTTACCAACAAAAGATTTAGTTGCCTGTCTGGTTGTAGATGATGAAGAAACCGCAAACCATAGTGACAACAAGCGGTTATCTGAAAAACCTGTGGTGGCAGTGAGTGCTGGTGCCACAGCTGCTTTAGGGGCTTCATCTATCTCTAAAGTTGTTCCTGCCTCAACCTTCATGAGGGTTGTGACTTCGATTAAGCTAGTTATGAGTCAAACACAGAAGGTAGTAGGACTTGCTCTCGGTCCATCAAAATTGGTGGCCCCTAGACTCGCACGTGCTGGAGCGAATTCATCTCTGTTCAAGGCAGCTGCTTCGGCTGGAAAGATCCGGACAGTGGCCCATGGTGTTATTGCCTCGGCTGAAAAAAAGTCTTTCAGCCATGAGGACAGCTCTCTATGAAATAATGAGGAAAAGGCGGGTGGGGCGGATTGGGGTCCTACCATGGGTTACTCTCGGGTGTAGTATTGGAACTTGCACGAGCTTGCTTGTGTACGGAGATGGTATCGAATGCGCGGCCGAGTCTGTTCCAGCGGCACCCTCGATTGCCAGCTTAGGCCGTGGGATTCGGAGTTTACAGCAGGCAGTGAAGCAAAAAGACGACAACAGGATACAAAAATCTATAGAACACCTGATGTACAGGTTGAAGAAAGCAAAGATTCTTGCATTTGAGTTGTGATTGTATATACTAACAAGTATTTGGTAAAGAGATGCCTGATTTCCGGGTGTTTTAAGGCATGTTTTGTTTGTAGTGAATAAGAATTAAGAATGCAGGGTTTCATTTCTTTGGAGCAAAATCTTTATTAATATATTTGTTTACATAGCATGAAATATTAACACGCAATTTGTCATAACTTTCATAACTTTAATTACTATGACAAATTTTACAATACATATGCAGAATTGAGATGCGACATGAACCATAGAACTTTGGTTTAATCATATTTTTTACTCTTTAACTTTCTAAAAAATATACTCTAGTCAGTAAGTTTTTTTTTAATCTCTTTCGGACCCTTGAACTTATAATTTTTTTTATCAAATTAAATAAACTGTCAAAAAACTAACAAATATATTAAGCTGAGCCTGATGGTTATTTTGTTTTTATTATTATCAAGGCTTAATTATAAAGTAAGTGCCTAAATTATGTCATTTTTTATAATAGGTGTCTAAAGTATATTTTAACTGAAATATGTGATTAAAATTTTATTTTTGGCCGAAATATGTATTTAAAGTTTAATTTTTGGCCGAAATATGTATCTAAAGTTTAATTTTTGGTTTGTTTTAAAGTTAACTGAGACGCCTAATTTGGCACTTATATCAACCAAAAATAAAACTTTAGGCACCTATTGCAAAAAGACATAAAGTCAAAAAATACCTCCAACATTTGACTAAATAGTCACTTTGGCCCATATTCTTTTTTAGAGCAATTCAACTCTCAACATTTTATTTTGAGTTAAAATGGCCCTTCTGCGAATGAAAATTATTATGAAACTGATAGTAAACAATTTGAAATGACTTGACAGAATGATAAGTCAGTAGAAAAAATTATTTTATATTTTATATAATTTTATAAAATTATTTTTTGACTGATGTAATATTTTTTCAAGTCAACACATTTGTTATATGATGCTGTCATGTCAGCGTGCACTGTCATATAGGTTTGTCCCGTTATTTCAAGCCATTTACTGTTAGTTGATTGACACTTTTCATCCACAGAGGGATCATTTTGACCCGAAATGAAACGTTGAGAGCCAAAGTGACTATTAGCGTTATGTCTTGCAAAAAAGAGACATAATTTGGACACTTATTTTGTGGTTAAATCTTTTATAATAACCATGTCAACTATTTTTACACAAAAAAATGATAAAAATATTAAAAATTATAAAAGTTATTAAAATTATTAAAAATTAAAAGAATTATAAAACTTTGAAATAAATGAAATATTGAGGTCTGCTTAACAAGTCTCTTACTTTTTCGTTGGTTTATTCATTTTGACAAAAAAAAATAAAAGTATGAAGGTTAAAACAGATAAAATTCTCTAAATTAAATCAGAGAACTATATTCAATATTACATAAATTAAATGCAACATTTTCGATCAAAATAAATTAAATACAACTCAAAACAAATAATTGAAACACGTCATTGACAAATCAAAAAAATTAAAAATTTCTCAGTTTTTAGAATTTAGTCACATTATCTCTATACAGTTTGAGTCATAATTAAAATTTTAAAATTCAGAAAGTATAAAAATTAAAATTGATCAAATTAGACATAAGGATGAAATGCATAACTTACACTAAGTACGAGTACTAATAGTGACATTTAACCAAAAGCAAATTCCCCTTCGAACCCTTTCAATACCTAATGATATTTGTCCAAAGCCAGAGGGGTGCATCCATCAAAAACTGAAAATGGAGGCTTCTCCTCCTTCAGGACAACATTTAATGTAGGATTTGCAGATTATTATTACCCGAAAACATCGGTTTTCCTCTTCCAAGCTACCCAAATAAACCAAACCCCAACAGCGGCTGCCGTGAGTATCATCACCAAAACATGTCATCTCCTCTGTCACAGGACGTGGTTCTCGCACGCAGCAGCCATCTGACGCGCGAAGAGCTCCTGAGGCGGCGGTTGCGGCGGTTGAGGCGGCTTTCCCGGTGTTACCGAGACCACTACTGGGCTCTTATGGAGAACCTCAAGATTCAGTACAGGAACTATTATTGGAAGTTTGGTATCAGCCCTTTCAAGCAAAACTATGTTCAAGACCTTGCTGATGATGCAGCGGTCATTGAAATCCCCCCTGCAGATAATAATACTGATACTAATAATAATTCTAGTTTTGGTTTGAATTTTAAGAATAATCAACATTGTTCGTTCGTTGGATGTAAGTTCAAGGCCATGGCTTTGACTAGATTCTGCCATCTCCATATCCTCTCCGATTCCAAGCAGAAGCTCTATAAGGCTTGCACATATGTCATCAAAAGGTATGACCTTTTTGAGTTTTTCTTTAATCTTAATTTAATGGGTATGTATGCATGTATGTGAATTGGAATGAGAAAGAACATTTTATTGCTATAACCAAGGAAGTTGAGGTGGTCTTAGCTCGGTTGGCATCTCTTGGAGGCAGCAATTACCTTCAGTTTTGGTTGATAAAAAGTTGAGATTTTTTTCTTGAAATTGATAATGGATAGTGTAGGACAAGGATACTGAAGATTGTTTGTTTTTAATTCTTGGCTTTAATTTGTTTCTATAGTGCTCATGCAGGAGCTATAACATGTGGGAAGCCAATACTCAGATCAACCGTTCCTTCTCTGTGTACAGTCCACTTCCAAAAGACTCAGAAAAATGTTAACAGGGCATTGAAGAAGGCAAATCTTAATGTTTCGTCTTCGAGTAAGCTTGCTCCTATGTTTCATGTCTTAGTGGCAGAATATGTACATGAAATACAAGCCAAAAGAAGAGCTGCCTCGAGGGGAATCACTAGTAAAGCTACTATCAAGGAAGAATGTCCTAGCTGAACCTTTCTCAACTACTGCTCATGTCTCCTATGCTAAAGAAATCGAAGGTGAGACTGACTGACTCGATGTTTTGATATCCATCCTAGTAGCTTCTCGGTTTTTACTATGTCAAGATGTAGCAATGTTTTTTTCTCCTTTATGTCACTAGTTATCACCAATGCTTCTGGTGATCTTTATTGAGAGCATCGTTTTGTGGAAATTTGATTTGAACCGGCCATCTTAAGAGGAGAAGCTATCTACCAACTTTTTTCTTAGAAATATAAATAAATACTTTAAAAAATTTCCTGAGTAGCAAACTGAGCCAAGAGAGATAGACATAACTCATGTTAATGTTGTACAGTAGGGGTGGGCAAAAAACCCGATTACTCGGTCGGACCCGGTGAATTTTTACCCGGAATTGATTTCGGTGGGACCGGGACTGGTTCCAAAATTTAGGTTCCGATTGCAACCGGGAGCGAGACTGGATTTGCTTTTTTGGACCCGGTACCCGGTGGGTACCCAATAGGACCGGGACTGGGACCAGTACCAGGTATCTGGTACTGGTATGGTACCGAATGTCGTTAAAGAGGTTGAAAACAACGGAAGACGCTCCTTTATTTCTCTTTATGTATGAATATAGAGTATGACTCGTTTTAAGACTTCAATCTTCAAGCCTACAATATTCTGACTTTGTTATTTAATATTATTATTGATGGTTGGAATTTTTTTCCCTTGCTGCTAAAATTTTATTAATAATAGACTAATTTACCGGGTACCCGGTATTGCTACCGGTTCTCACTCATACCGGGACCGATTCTTGAAATCTTGGACTCGGTCTAACCGGGACTGGTTCTAGTTTTCAGGAACCGGTGGTTACCAGGGCCGGGACCAATTCTAGATAAATTGGCCGGGTACCTGGTCTTGCCCACCTCTACTGTACAGTCTCTTCTTTCTTATACTTTTCTCTTCGCAATAATAATTTTAAGAAATTTGTAATTTTCTTTTATATAGTCATTTGTATTGAACTAACTATATTACAGAAGCTGAACATATATATGGTATGAATTTTGATGTGGAGCTCTTTCTTAAATTGCAGCTAATTATAAATTTCAACAATGTTATGCATGCGTGCATGCATATAGATGTATGTATAATGTATTCATCCTTTAAACTTAGCTTACTGTTATCAAGTAAAGTTATGCATTTGCAAAACATATCTTAGTATCTTATGTGGGATTTTTATTTATTTATTTTCATAATATGTTTATTTAGCTGTCGTCATGTTCGATCTTGTGATCCCTTGGTTCAGATATCTTAAGTTGATGCTCGGCAATACAGTCCAAGTCAAAGTGCATTTTTCGACATTGACATTAGTGGCGCGAGAATCGTAGGCACCAAGCTGCTACTTGTAAATGACGGTAACAATCGATGTGCTTCAGCCATTGACCAATGTTGCATGCATGCATGCCTTTTCACTCAGCTTGACGAGTATGGCGGAAGTGGTGCCTCAGCTTGGAACTTTAGATTCATTCTGATTGTTATAGCTTGTGTAGTATACTTATATGGAGCCTTGGAAAGACTTGTTAAAACCTTTTGCAAGTTGTATGTATGACTTAAATGAAGACTTGTATATCTTTTAACCAATTCAAAGGACACTCCTACTCCTAGTAACTGGCCCAATGTTAATCAATATAGAGCTCAGCTTCCAGAATGCGTGTATTTCTCTGGTTCCTCTGTTTTTAACCCCAGATTTGGCGGTTGGCATGGGTGAGAAACCACAGATTGCAAATGCTAGTTAAATTTATTATCACGTACCCAAAACAATAGATCAAAAGTCAATTGTGCAAATCTGTAGCAAGAGCAAAGCCAAGATACGATTTTAATATCTAATCCATTCATTTAACAATGAAACTAAATACATCAATAACAAATGAAACATATTCCCCTGGAACTGGCATCCATGAAATGTAATTCAACTGCAGCTCGTTTTAATCAAGAGAGTGGTGGCCAGATGCTGCTGCAATTACCTTAATACAAACAACTTTTCTGCAGCAACACCAAACTTTTGTATTTACGGTAGTAAACGCAAAAAAAAAAAAAAAAAAAAAAAAAAAAAACTCATGTTGACCACAGCTAAGCTACAAAGGGAACCAACCTTGTTTAATGCTTGGACCGGCTGTGATGTCTATGGCGCTTGCTAGAGCGTTCTTCCTTATCCCTAGAGCTCCTTTTCTGAGAGATTTCTCCCCTCTCTGCAGTGCTCCTGGAATGATAGTGCTCCTCTCTGTCCGAAGAACTCCACTTGTAGTTATGATCCCTCTCTGTAGGAGTTGAGTTTGGAGAATACTCCAACCTATCCTCGGGGCTTTTTCCATATTTGCATTCTTCCTCCACACGACTCCTTTTTCTGGAGTCTTGCCTTCCCCCTTTTGTCCTTCTGTGTTCATCCCTCTCCATTGAGCTACTTCTTTGGGATAAATCTTCTCTCTCCGCAGAGCTCCTTTGGTGAGAGTATTCTTCTTTCTCCGCCAACCTCCTTGGTTTTCGAGGGGGTGATGGGACCTAGAAACACATTTGGAAAAAATGATATCAAAATGACATCTTATTAGGTTAGGTTAGGCTAAATCCAAAAAAGGAGGCAAACCAGTTCGGAGAAGATTCAAGACCGACCCCCACCCCCCACTCCCAAAAAAGGGTTGTAAGTTAAGAATAAAAAGGAAAATATAATAAAATTTACATACACCAGCAATCCTAACAAAGTACGGAAGCAAAGAAAATGTGCAAAGTAAAAAATCATGCATATCCATATACAAGAAGCCTAGGGTTTGAAATTTGTGTACAATGCTAAAAGTGGGGTGAAAGGGCTGCACCTGGAAACGAGACATGTATCTTCCTTCAGGTGGAGGAGGAATGCCCAGCTTTTTCAAATCTTCATAAGGAATTGGTTGCCTGGTTTTCAAGAGGAAATAGAGATGAGCAAACAGAAAGCTGCAGCTCGCGTACCTAGCCACAAGTGCTAAAAATTATATGAATATAGGACTACTAGATTTTCACTATTCACACCTTAATGAACCCAAAAGTACCATAAGATGGAAAATTCGAGGTCGAATGTACATCAGAATCATATAGTGCAAAGAGAATCTAATAACTTAACAGATCAAAATATGCATAAAAATGATGAGAATGATGGTGCCTACAAGGGAGCTCTAAATGGTCTTTCTCGTCCTCCAAAACGTAGTTGCCCCGACTCTTTTCTACCACCAAGACCCCCTCCTGTTAGAAATTTGGAAAACTGTCATTTTCGGCAACATTCAGCAGCTAGAAGAAATGGAAAAAGAAGAGAAAATCAAGACTGGCCTAATCTTCTAGGAATCCACCCAGGCATCAACTGTTGCCGGTTATAATCAACAATAATTTCAGCGTCATCAATAAATGAATGGTGAGCGTCCTGCAAATGGAGTAATCACCATACTTGTTCACCCTTTTTAATTTTACAAAAATGGACATTAAAGATGTAATGGACCATAAACCTCCCTGACTAGAATAAAACAAGAGAGAACATGAATCAATGTTGAGTACCAGATATGCACGTCGCATTTCTCTCTCGGATTCAAATTCGACAAAAGCATAACCCCGTGATGCGCCGGTCACTGCAAAATGCATCCCCTTAAGCTAGAATCTAATGAAAAAAATTATCTAATATGCATAAACTAGTAATGTTCACAACTAAATAAAGATAAAATTAAAACCCTAAAAAATGCTACCAATGTGACGGACTAAACGCAAGTTTTTGACACGGCCATATTTGCTCATAGCCTGAAAAAAAAAACACCCAAACAAATACAACAGTGCAATTACAGGAAACAAAAGAAATGAAAAAGCTTGAGCAGAATCGCAAAACCAAAGAAAAGAAAAAGGAGAGGCGTGCTTCGGTTTTAGGACCTTCCGGAGAGTGTGCTCTGTGGTCAAGTGAGATAGGCGACCGACGAAGATGGTGCGGTAAGGGTCACCGATGATTTTGGGGTCGCCCAAAGGGTCATCTGCAGTGAATTAATGAATAAAGAGAAAAGGAAAGGGAGAAAGATGAAAAGATTGAGTGAGAGAGATACAGAGGGCAGCATTGGAGCATAGATGAGCTCGGAGAACGGCGTTATCGTGGGGGAGGACGTCGGTGCCGTCGATGCTGCCGGCCTGAATAGGATGGTACGAGTCTGCGTAGAACACCGAGTTTATGTTGTTGCTGCCGCTGCTCATGCTTCGTTTAGATGTGTTACAGAACTACAATGAGTTTAAGATTTATGAATCTCCGGATCATTTTGTGTGAGATTTGGAAGGGGGTTTAGGGTTTTAAATTTTCTATCATTTTAATTTGGTTGAATTTCGTGTTTGGGTTATTGATCGCGGCAGGGAGATTTTTGGCGAGATATTTCCCGTGGGCTTTTCTAAATACAAACGGCTTAAAAGTCAACTAAATACAAACCAGCATTGATATCTCTTAGTGAAATAGCATATTAAAAAAGGTATATATCTTTTTCTCTTACAAAATTGTTATAATTTGTGTACATTTTTGTACTCATTTGTGTATATGCACATTGTGTAATATTTTTGTGTACGTACACATTTTGTATAACAAATGTACCAATTTTTTCATGTCTGCCAAACCAGCATCGATACCACCTTTAGGTAGTATCGATGCCCCTTGTTATTATTGTACCAAATTGTGTTTCCTTGTAACAAGTTGTGTACATATATAAATGTACCAATTTTTTCTTGTCTGCCAAACCGGCATCGATACCGCCTAAAGGTGGTATGGATGCCCCTTGGTGAAATAGCGTAATAAAAAAGGTATGTACCTTTTGTGTTACAAACTTGTAAAAATTTATGTACATGATTTGTAATAAATATGTACCGCTTTTTACCCAGTAAACAGTGCATCTTTGTAATAAAAAGGTATATGCATTCTTCTATTACAAAATTGTACCAATTTGTGTACCGCTTTATGTACAATTTGTGTACCGCTTTTTACATCTGCCGTTTTTTAGCCTGTATTTAAAGGTTGTTCCCTAGAATCCCCCATTCCCTGTGGGTAATTATCCGAAAATACCCTTTTTTGGTAACATTTGAAAAAATATCCTTCATTTAATTTACGTCAAGCTAAATTGCATTATGCAGGGCGCGATATCTAAAATCGTGTTGTACAATGCACGATTTTTGTCTGATGTAGATTATATTATCTGGTATTTATTTTAAAAAAAATAAATTGAAGTCGCGATCTGTAGGACGCGACTTCCACGAGAATTTCAAACGACTTGTCGCGATAAGATGAAGTCGCGTTGTGTGTGCCGCGATTTCCGCATTAATAAATTAGAACAATTGAAAATTTAATTACCGCGTTAGGGTTATGAAGAAGTCGTGCTCTGTAGGACGCGATTTCCAAAGCTGCGTTATGCAGGACGCGATTTCCAAAGCTGCGTTATGCAGAATGCGATTTACGTTGAATAATCGCACCCCAACCGACGCGATTTCCACTATAAATTGGTCTCCACCCTCCCCTTCTACTCAACACAAAAAAATTCACTCTCTCTCAAATCCACTTTCTTTCAATTTCTCGGTTGATTTTTCATGTTTGATTAAATGACGAGATTGATAAGGTTGGATCACAAGCACGTGTTCGATTATCATCGAAGACATGTAAGTTTTATCTCGTTTTATTTATTATTTTATTATTTTATTATATATTGTTATTTATATGTATGTATTTTTTTATATAGTTTAATTTATACATACGCGTTTATTTTTTTAGAATATGGAACGACGTCTGGAGGTTTCTTACAACCGGATGACAAGATTACCGGACGTTTTGATCGAACTGTACTTAGAGCGGGTTGGGTTTTTGCAGGCATCTAAAATTGTTGGAGGTGCAAAAATAGACGTTGATTTGGTCAATGCTCTTTTGGAGAGGTGAAGGCCGGATACACAAACATTCCACCTTCCTTGCGGCGAGGTGACGATTACCTTGGAAGATATGTCCCATATCCTGAGTTTGCCTGTTGATGGAGAGGCTATCACTGGTCCATGTGCTGATGCTTGGGTGGACCTATGTTTGAGTGGACTAGGGGTTGGGCCAGAGCGTTTTTACGGCGGAAAAATACAATTAGGGTGGCTGCGGAATAATTTTGGCGATGTACCCGTTGACGCGAGTGAAGAAGTGAATTAGGTAACAATAATTTTTTTAGTGAATATTATTGAAATAATAATTTTTTTTACATATGGTAATATATATATATATATATATATATATATATATATATATATTCGTATTGTAGGCATATGCTCACGCTTATATTTTACAGATGATTGGCGGGGTATTGATGCCTGACAAAACTCGGGACAAGGTTCACACGATCTGGTTGCAGCATTTGCAGAATTTTGAAGATGCCGGTAAACTAAGCTGGGGATCCGCAGTTTTGGCCACTCTGTTTAGGGAGCTGTGTAAGAACACCGATCCGAAAAAATATTCCATCGGAGGTTTTTTGGTGTTGCTCCAGTCCTGGGCGTGGTGGAGAATGTCGTTTTTACGCCATGAGCTTCTGAAGCCTACTCCATATGTTTTTCCGTTAGCCCGGAGATAAGAAAAGAGTTGTAATTTTTTTAATATACGTATTATATAATTAATTAAAATTATCTTCTTATTTTGTAGGTGGACTGCTCGTTTAACTCATGTTGGTGTTGCGAAGGACCTGAAAGTTATCAGACATGATATTGAGAATTTTTCAAAAAATCAGGTAACACTTTGGTGTATTTATATAAAATAAATTTTATATTTAACTATACATATTTTCTTTTTCTTTTTTAAGATACGCATTATATATTGTACAATTTTTATGGACGTTGTACGCGAATATGGAGTTGCAGCACTGCATCACGATATTTTCGGTCGAGACGAAGCTTGTTTGGACAACCTCTGTACCACTCATCTGTTATGCCACAGTTGAGTGGCATCCGACCGACCGCGTCCTACGACAATTTAGTTGTTTCCAACGTATCCCAACTGAGCCTCCAAATTTGGATGAGTTGCAGAAATAGTGACAAACTCACTCGACAAGGGAAGCCCGAGGTAATAAATATTTATATACTTACCGCATTCTTTTATTAATTTGAACGTAATTCATATCTAAATAAATAATAAATTTTTTGATTGTCCTATAGGTTAATTGGTCGGTGCACCACCACTCTTATATCGCTCACTAGAGGGACAAGTTGAATCAACGTTGGCAATCCCAGAGTGAGTATCGTATGTTTGATACGGTGGTGAGCGATGGTTACGAAGACTGGTTTAGGGAGAATGGGAAATCGTTTATTCTGACTCAAGAGGAGGCAGCGGCCGTCTATCGGCGTCAGCAACACAACCGCCCACGATCTCAGCGTTCGAGGGGGAGGGGAGTACGGAACACCTCCGACGGTGGTGTAACACCCCAATTTTCCCTAATTTTAAAACTGTAAATTGTTTGAAATCTCTAATCGAAAAACCTAATAATTGGGAATTTTAATTTAAAAATCTAATTGAATTTTAGTGGCTAAATTGAAAATTTTTAGAATTTTAGAGACCAAATTGCAAGGGTAGCAAAGTTTTGGTGCTATTTCATAAACCCTAGGATTTGCGGTGGAACACCTTGTAATTTACCCATTTTGGGTGATTTAAATACATGTTTTCAGCGCTTTTTCGTTTTTTTGCCGCAATTCCTCAGATTTCCATTCTCTCTCTCTCTCGTTCGTTTTCAAGCCAAAACCGAACCTTGCCGGTTTATCGTCCGATCAAGCCTTTTCATCGGCCGATCGACAATCTGAAACCACCATCGGATTCCCCGAACCCGTGCGACCAAAACCCTAGCCACCATTTTTCCTTTTCCGCCCGCCGTTTGTTCAGAAACGGTTCAAGATTGTTCGAATACTTTTTGCTCCGTCGTTCCCCTTTGTTCTTCGTTCGAGTGTGGTTTTTCGGGTAAGTAATGACCCAAGCTGGTCATTTGGTGTGAGATGTTATAGGATTTGGCCGAAATTGGTACATAAGGGTCACCGACGACAAAATACCGTTGAGTTTGTGCCCTAATTTTTGGTTTTCGAGTGAAAAGAGGGAAAGGTTGGGCTGAACCGGACCGAACCGGTCCATATTGCTAAACCAAACTGAATCGACCGAGTCAGACCGAACCGAGCTTCTCAGAACCAAATCGGCTGACGTCAACGATGACATCAATGTTGACGTCACCCTTTGACCCGTTGACCATTGATCGTTGACCGTTGACTTTTTTAGTCAAAGTCAACTTTAGGTTTTTCGACGCCCTGATTCCAAATCTGCTGTCCATTTTTTTGAATTCGAACCTGAAAGACCGTTTTGACCAATTTCATTCAATTATACTTAGTATTTTGAGAATTTTGAATATCAGGACTTAATTCAAGTTATTCTTGTGTTCAAGAGACGTTGGAGACCTCTTGTTGCTCAATCTTCGGGATCTGCTCGTGAGTTTAGTAATTATTGTTTGGTATTATTATTAGTGATCTGGCATAATAGTAATGTATCTAATGTAGTATTTATTATCGTAGGTGCTGGCTCTTTCTGACCTAGTGCTAGAGCTGAGCGTGGGAGACGTTATCATCTACGTTTAGTGTTTAGCCGTCTAAGGTGTGTTCTCTACTGTGCTATCTGTTTTACAGTGTTATGCATGTATATATGTTTGATGCACTGATTTGTGATTATGACATGATATGATATTATATGGTTATGACATATTCTGTTGATCTACTGTGTTTGACTTGTTCAGTATGTTGGTATGCCATGCAACATGTATCTATTCGGATTTCTTAATATCGAACTATATGAACATGCATTTCCGTGAATAAATAAGGATACATTCGGAATCAGAAAATCGGATAATATGTTTTATCATCAGGTTGTGATTTTGTACGGGGAAGTTTAGCAGTTTCTTCCTTCGGGTTGAAACTTACTTCGGATCAGTGGTTCCACCCTTCGGGCCGAGTTCTACTTCAGATGGTGACGATGTAGAGAGAGGTTCTGGGGAACCTACTCTTCGGACGGTGATGTAGTTGGGTGCATATCATGTTGACTCACACATACATTCATACATATTTGTTTAGTGAAATGACTGTTTGACTGAGAATAATATTCGGATGTTATACCGTTTGACTTTGTATGACTCTGTTAAATGTTGTTTGCACTATAGAGACACACTGAGCGTTATCGCTGACTCCCCCTTAGTTTCTCTTTCAGATACTCAGACCTAGACTGCAGTACTTGGAGGACCTCGTTTATCAGATATATTACGTATTATCAGTATGGATTATTTGACTTATGAACTTTATTTATTATGATCGGATTATGTATAATTTCAGACCGGACATTTTATTTGGGAGTTTACTGCTTTTATCATGCATTGTTTATTTCTTAATATTTTATCACTTTTCAGGATATTATTATATGATTACTTTAGTTGAAGGACACATTTCAAACTTGGCTTTCTACATTCAGCCCAATTCTTCTGGGTCGGGTTTAAGGGGTTACATTTAGTGGTATCAGAGCCAGGTTCAACCCTCGGCATGGGTGGCTCAAATCAATTTTAAACAGAAAATGAATTTTTACATGCATTATTAAATGTTTTCGGGTAAAACGAAAATTTTAGAAATATTTGTTATCTTTAAAGAATAATACATATTTTGAATAGGAACTCCAAGTACCGACCCTAACCTTAGGATTCTTCATTTTGTAGATATACTATTATGCCACCTCGAAGAAGTTCTAGAGTAGCGGCCATTCGAGGTCGTGGTCGAGGTCGTACCATGGCTGTAGAGAGTGACTTCCTACCTCCTGAGGGTTCGATACAAAATCAGGGTGATGTCCATGGTGCGAATGTGGAGGAACAACCTGTGGACCATACAGAAGCTCAACAGACTGGAGCTCATCAGACTGGTGGTGGGAATCCACATGTTCAGCCTGCTCAGAGTGGTGGTCTACATGATTCAAGGGATAGTGAGACTGTGGGCATGGATGCTATTACAGTACACATAGTTACTGTGATATCTTCGTCAGTTAGAGGGTGTCCGGAGACCTATATCTACTGAGTTCTTATCTGTCGGAATGACTATGTTCGACGGAAAGATGAGTACAAACTCGGCTTATGTAGAGTACTAGTTAAAAAAGCTTCAGAGGTTATTTGTTGAGATGGATTATCCTATCGACCGGAAGCTTAGGGCTGTTGTATCACTACTGCAGGGTGAAGCCCAGAATTGGTGGGATGCCGAGGAGCATGTTATTCCAGCTAGTCAAGTCACTTGGGATCATTTCCGACAGACTTTTCGTGATCGTTATGTTGGGGCTGAGTATATAGCCAAGTGTAGAGATGATTTTATGAATCTGAAACAGAATGATATATCTGTGAACGATTACGAGATTGAGTTTATGAGATTGATTCAGTATGTCCCCGGGTTAGTGACCACTAAAAATGACAAATGTGATTGGTTTCTGAAAGGGACGCGTCCTTTAATTAAAGCCGGTGTTGCTCTGTATATGGATAAGGAGTATAAAGAGATTACTCGACGAGCTAGGACCGCCGAGCGGAATAAGGCAGAGCTGAAACAACTTGAGTCTCATGGTTCTGATCGAGGTAAGAAGCCAGCGTCAGTGGCAGTTCAGCACAGTCAGGGGAATCAGTCTAGGAAGAGAGTCAGGGATGAGTCAGATCATCAGAGTTATTCTAGAGCTAGGCCAATGACTTCTACTATTTCGACTGCTAGTGCTGGGGGTTCGACTAGTACTCGTGGGGTGTCATAGTGTCTCTTTTGCAAGAAGTGGCATCCAGGCTAGTGTAAAAGACAGACTGAGGCTTGCTTCAAATGTTGTTCATTTGAGTATCTTTTCAGAGATTGTCTGATTTCACCTCCATCAGCTTATGCTCCGAGTCAGTCTCAAGCATCAGTATAAAATCCAGCTAGGGGGAGAGGGCATGTCTGATCTGTTACTTCCGATTCTGCTAGTAGAGGTAGACCGGCTCAGAGTAGAGGATCAGCAGGATTAGGGGCGAGACAACTAGGGTTAGTTTACTCTACCATAAGGCATGAGGATCGTGATGAGCCAAATGTTATTTCTGGTACTTTCTCTATTCATTCTATCTCATATTTTGCACTGCTTGATAATGGTTCGACCCATTCGTATGTTGTGAGTTCTGTATTTGGGGGTCTTGAAATTTCTATTGAGGATACTATTAGTGCTATTACCGTACACAGTCCGGTGGGTAATCCTGTTGAGGTCACTAAAGTATACAAGAATTGCTCTCTTGAGATTCAATCGGAGATCTTTCCAGCTGATTTAATGGAGTTACCCTTTGAGGAGTTCGATCTTATCCTCGATATGGATTGGTTGTCTGCTCACTGAGTTACTTTAGACTGTGAAAAGAAAAGGGCAACCCTGAGAACTTTTGATGATCGTGAGGTGATTCTGATTAGGGAGCATAGAGGATTTCTATCTAATGTCATTTCGGCTCTCAAAGATGAGAAAATGATCAGAAAAGGGGCCATTGCTTATCTTGCTTACATTTTTTATCCGAGACAGTCTGATTCTGGGTTGAATAAGATCTGTGTTGTGAGAGACTTTCCAGATGTCTTTCCGAAAGAATTGCTAGGGGTACCACCGAAACGTGATAAGGTGGGGTTTAGCATCGAGGTTTATTCTGGTAAAGCTCCTGTGTCTATGGCTCCTTATTGGATAGCACCGAAAGAACTTAAAGAGTTACAGGTTTAGTTGTAAGAATTTCTAGATTGGGGTTTCATTCGACCCAGTGTTTCACCTTGGGGAGCTCATGTTCTGTTTGTTAAGAAGAAGGATGGGACACTTTGACTTTGTATTGATTATCGAAAACTGAACAAACTGACGATCAAGAACAAGTATCCCCTTCCTCGCATTGATGATCTCTTTGATCAGTTTCGGGGAGCTACGATTTTCTCTAAGATAGACCCGAGTTTTGGTTACTACCAACTCAAGGTTAAGGATTCTGATGTGTTCAAAACAGCTTTCCGAACACGTTATGGTCACTATGAGTTCCTCGTGATGCCTTTTGGATTGACTAACGCCCATGCCGCTTTTTATAGATATGATGAACATGGTGTTCGAACACTATCTTGTCCAGTTTGTTGTGGTATTTATTGACGATATTCTGGTATGTTCTAAATCTGAGGTTGAACATGAGGAACATCTCCGGATTGTGTTAAAGACTCCGCGGGAGAAACAATTGTATGCAAAATTCAGCAAGTGTGAATTCTGAGGTTATGTTTTTAGGGCATATAGTTTCTGCCGAGGGTATTCAGGTTGATCCGAAGAAAGTTGAGGCTGTTATGAGCTGGAAACAGTCTAAGAATGTTCCGGAGGTTCGAAGCTTCTTGGGTTTAGCTGGCTATTATCGGAGATTTGTTGAGGGTTTCTCTACTATTGCAGCTCCGTTGACTAAGCTTCTGAGGAAGGATGTTCCTTTTGTTTGGACTGAGGCCCATCAATCTAGTTTTGAGAAGCTTAAGACCGTGTTGACTGAAGCACCAATTTTGATTCAGCCTGAGCCTGGTAAGGCTTATACCATTTTTAGTGATGCTTCTTATACCGGATTGGGATATGTTCTTATGCAGGATGGGAAGGTAGTGGCTTATGCGTCTCGACAGTTGAAACTGCATGAGTGTAACTATCATACCCATGATCTTGAGCTTGCTGCCGTGATCTTTGCTCTTAAAATCTGAAGACAGTATCTCTACAGAGAGAAGTGTTATATCTACACAGACCAGAAGAGTCTGAAATATATCCTCACCCAGAAGGATCTTAATTTGAGACAGCGTCGTTGGGTAGAACTTCTCAAGGATTATGACTGTGAGATTGAGTATCATCCAGGCAAGGCTAATGTTGTTGTCGACGCCTTGAGTCGTAACGCCATTTTAGATTTGAGAGCTCTATTTGCCCAGATGAGTTTGTATGTTGATGGCAGTCTTTTGGCAGAACTTCGGGTTATCCCTACTCTGGTTTCTAATATTCGAGCTGAGCAGCCTAGTGATTTATTTTTGATGCACCGTAGGAGAGAGGTTGAGGATGGTACATCTCAGGATTTTTCTATCGATCAGGATGGTATTCTATGTTTCTGAGGTCGATATTGCATTCCGAGAAATTCTGAGTTGAAACAAGTTATTCTCCATGAGGCCCATGACAGTCCTTATTCTATGCATCCTGGTGGTGACAAGATGTATAAGAATCTTCGTGAGAGGTATTGGTTGAAAGGTCTTAAGCGAGATGTCGTCGGATTTGTATCGAGGTGTTTGACTTGTCAGAAAGTCAAAGTAGAGCATCAGCGTCCGTCTGAATTACTTCAGCATATTGAGATTCCTCAGTGAAAGTGGGAGCGTGTGACTATGGACTTTGTTGGTGGATTTCCTTTGACTCCGTCGAAGAAGGACTTCATCTAGGTTATTGTTGACCGTCTGACTAAGTCTACGCACTTTATTCCTGTCCGAGTTGACTATTCTTTAAGCAAGTTGGCTCTGTTTTATATTTCTGAGATTGTTCGACTTCACGGGGTACCGTTGTCTATTATTTCTGACATAGATCTGAGGTTTGCAACAAAATTATAGGAATCTCTTCATATTGCTTTAGGTACTCGGTTGAACTTCAGTACATCTTATCATCCGAAGACTGATGGTCAGTCCGAGCGAGTGATTCAGATTCTTGAGAATATGCTGAGGGGTTGTATTCTTGATTACAAAGGTAGTTGGGAGGATTTCTTACCGCTTGCAGAGTTTGCCTACAATAAAAGTTATTATGCCAGTGTCAAGATGGCACCATATGAAGCTCTGTATGGGCGTAAGTGTCGTACACCTATTGGCTGGACCGAGCTTAATGAGTGCAGATTGTTGGGACCAGACATTGTTCATGAGGCGGAGCAGACTGTCAGATTGATTCGTGATCGGCTTAAGGCTACTTTTGACAGAAAAAAGTCATATGCCGATTTGAGACGTCGAGACCTTGAGTTTGAGGTGGGTGATGAGGTTTTCTTGAAAGTATCTCCTTGGAGGAAGGTACTTCGGTTTGGTCGGAAGGGCAAGCTGAATCCTCGTTACATTGGCCCTTATTGGATTATTCGCCGGGTTGGACCAGTTGCCTATCAGCTTGAGTTACCACCAGAGCTTCAACGTATTCATGTTGTCTTCCATGTCTCTGTGTTGAGACATTACCATACTGACCCGTCTCATATTATGCCTGTGGAGGAGATTGAGATTCGTCCTGATTTACGTTTTGAGGAGGAGCCTATTGAGATTCTTGCTCAGGACACGAAGGTTCTCATAAGGAAGACCGTTAAGATGGCCAAAGTCTTGTGGCGTGGTCGTAGTCATGATGAGGCTACATGAGAGCCCAAGGCTGTCGTTAGAGCTCAGTATCCACATCTTTCTGATCCAGGTAAATTTCGAGGCCGAAATTGCTTTTAACGGGGGGATAGTTGTAACACCCTAATTTTGCTCTAATTTTAAAACCCTAAATTGTTTAAAATCTCTAATAAAAAACCCTAATAATTGGGAATTTTAATTTTAAAATCTAATTGAATTTTAGTGGCTAAATTGAAAATTTTTAGAATTTTAGTGACCAATTGTAAGGGTAGCAAGGTTTCGGAGCTGTTTCATAAACCCTAAAAGATGCGGTGGCACGACTTGTAATTTACCCATTTTGGGTGATTTAAATACATGTTTTCAGCGCTTTTCCATTTTTGCGCCGCAATTCCTCAAATTTTTGTTCTTTCTCTCTCTCGTTCGTTTTCAAGCCAAAACCAAACCTTGCCGGTTTATCGTCCGATCAAGCCTTACCGTCGGCAGATCGACAATCCGAAGCCACCATCGGATTCCCCGAACTCGTGTGACCAAAACCCTAGCCACCATTTTTCCTTTTCCGGCCGCCATTTGTTTAGAAACGGTTCAAGACTGTTCAAATACTTTTTGCTCCGCCGTTCCCCTTTGTTCTCCGTTCGCGTGTGGTTTTTCGGGTAAGTAATGACCCAAACTGGTCATTTGGTGTGAGATGTTGTGGGATTTGGTCGGAATTGGTACATAAGGGTTACCAGCGATGGAATACCGTTGAGTTTGTGCCCTAATTTTTGGTTTTCGAGTGAAAAGGGGGAAAGGTTGGGCTGAACCAGACAGAACTGACCCATATTGCTAGACCAAACTGAGCCGACCGAGTTAGACCGAATCGATCTTCTCAGAACTGAATCGGCTGACGTCAGCGATGACATCAACAATGACGTCATCGATGATGTCACCCGTTGACTCGTTGACCGTTGACTGTTGACTTTTTCAGTCAAAGTCAACTTTTGGTTTTTCGACATCTTGATTCCATATCCGCTATCCATTTTTTCGAATTCGAATCCGAAAGACCGTTTTGACCAATTTTGTTCAATTATACTTAGTATTTTGAGAATTTTGAATATAAGGAATTAATTCAAGTTATTCTTGTGTTCAGGCGACGTTGACTAAGACACTGAGATCTTTCCTCCTCCTTCACCTAGACGACCTCCTGTTGCTCAATCTTCGGGATTTGCTCGTGAGTTTAGTAATTATTGTTCATTATTATTATCAGTGATCTGGCATAGTAGTAGTGTATCTGATGTAGTATTTATTACCGTAGGTGCTGACTCTGTCCTACCTAGTGCTAGAGCTGAGCGTAGGAGACGTCATCATCGACATTGAGTGTTTAGCCGTCTGAGGTGTGTTCTCTACTGTGCTATCCGTTTTACAGTACTATGCATGTGTATATGTATGATTTTTGATTTTTGATTATGACATGATATGATATTGTATGGTTATGATATATTCTATTGATCTACTGTGTTTAACTTGTTCAGTATGTTGGTATGCCATGCAACATGTATCAGACTTGGATTGCTTAATATCAGACTATATGAACATGCATTTTTGTTAATAAATAAGAATGCATCCGGAATCAGAAAATTGGATAATATGTCATATCATCGGGTTGAGATTTTGTACAGGGACGTTTAGCAGTTTCTTTCTTTGGGTTGAAACCTGCTTCGGATCAGTGGTTCTATCCTTCGAGCTGAGTTCCACTTTGGATGGTGACGATGTAGAGAGTGGTTCTGGGGAACCTAATCTTCGGACGGTGAAGTAGTTAGGTCCATATCATGTTGACTCACACATACATTCATACATATATGTTTAGTGAAATGACTGTTTGACTTTGTATGACTCTGTTAGATGTTGTTTGCACTGTAGAGACACACTGAGCGTTATCGCTGACTCCCCCTTAGTTTCTCTTTCAGATACTCAGACCTAGGCTACGGTACTTGAAGGACCTCGTTTACCAGATATATTACATATTGTTAGTGTGGATTATTTGACTTATGAACTTTATTTATTATGATCAGATTATGTATAATTTCAGACCGGACATTTTATTTGGGAGTTTACTGCTTTTATCATGCATTGTTTATTTCTGAATATTTTATCACTTTTTAGGATATTATTATATGATTATGTTAATGTGATATTACTATTTATTATAAATGTAATGCTTTAAATCTGATTACTTTACACGAGGGACAATTTTCAAACATGACTTCCTATATTCGGCCTAATTCTTCTGGGCCGGGCTTAGGGGGTTACAAGTGGTCTTGCCTCCGCAGCACCGCCACCGCCACCATCAGATGCTACTCCACCACCGATGCGGCCACAGCTGACCCAAAGTCCAAGTCAAGGTCATTTAACGCCTTCTATATCAGACCACTTTGCTTAATTTTCAGCGATGATGAGTGGTGCCTCCAGCTATCTTGCAAGCTATATGTCCTATGTGCCCTTCATGTCGTTCCCCTCGATGTCAACCACATTTGGAACCGGGATTGTCCAACAAGCGTCGTCACAGTCAATTTTCTACCTTAGTGGGCCCGGTGGAACGAGCGGTACTGCAGGAGCTGGAATCGGGGATGATGATTACGATGTTTATGGTGACGGTGCTCTCCCCCGACGCAATCCGGAGCGACATCATCGTGCACCGTCTTGTGGTACTGGTGGACATAAGCGCCATTAGTTTTTTGTTGTTGTTTATTTTATTTGGAAATCTTGAACTTTATATTTTTATTTTTTTAATTAGTATATATTTTAGTTTAATCATGATTTGTAGTTTATTTTTTTAATTAATTAGTATATGTTTTTTAATTTGCGTTTTTATTCTTTAATTGGTTTACATTTTATTCGAATTCCGAGATATTGTGATTTATTGTTGTCGAATAGTTAACATCTAATCAACATAGAGATACAACTACACATAACAACAAAGCACAATATCCGGAAATTCAGTTTGCGAATAAATTTTCCAGATACGTGGTTTGTTGGCATTAGTAGTTACAATCGAAAACTTCAATCACTACAATGCATATTTTTTCCTTTCGAATGAGTGGTGCAAGATTATGGTATTTATAGTGGCAAAGTAGCGTTCCGTACGACACAATTTACCTGACACATCAGGCCTGGCAAAGTCGCGTTCTGTAAGAAGCGATTTACCTGACACGTCAAGAATCCTGGCAAAGTCGCGTTCTGTACGGCGCGATTTTCATGTTATATATATGCCCTCATTTACAAACCTTAGTGGAAAACTCACACTTGTATTGTGAGTTGTGAGTATATGCAGTTGTGGTTGGATACCAGTTGTGGTGCGATGTCTGTATCGTGCGTTTGTTGAAGATGACCGACAAATCACAATATCCGAAAACACGTGGTGGGGTGCCATGAAAATGATCGGTACCAAGAAATCACAATAGCTGCAACTTTAGCTGTCATGTCCAGGGTTACAGCTTTTGGTGGGTGCCAATTACATTTGATAGCGCGGGTCAAAGCTTCTACCATTGTCGGTGTTTTCAAAGCTATGTTACAACCCTCACATGTAGCGGTGTTGGTGACAAATGTATCGTGGAAGATGATGATTATCGCGTACTCATAAAATCCACGAAGCTTTAAGGCTCCAACAATGTTGACAAACTTTGCCATTTATCTACAGCAACGACACATCTCTCGCCGGCCATACAAATCTGACAAACTATTGCACCTCTCATCTATATCAGTTCATATGTAAATTATTTGAGTCTGCATGTTTAGGGGTACAATTGACCATGTATTTAGGGGTACAATTGTTTTTAACATACAGAAAATAAAATTATAATTTACATATGTAATTTATATGTAATATTTTACGTGTTTCAATGCATGTCTTCTATAAAAAAACAATAATTTGAAAGAACTACGTGTTTAGGGGTACAAATTACAATTGTTTCAATGCATGTCTTCAAGCTAGGTGGTCTATTGGAGCCGAATATTGTACCCCTAAACATGCTTTCATTGTTAGGTCTTCGACTCCGGTTACATGCGGGGGTCGCAGGGTAGACCAAAACGTTAAGAACCCTGATAAGTATTTATTTTGGTTATGTTTTTAGTCCTTATTTTTATTGAATATAAGTTTGAAGGACTTAAATGGGCTGTTTTTTATGTTGTTTTCATGCAGGTTACGTGATGCTGGAAATAAGCTGGAATGCTGCAGAAAATACTGGAGTCGTGGGCAGATTCATGGGCATGAACCAGGGCATGAATGCTGACTGGGCGCCACGTCAGCACCTTCTAGAAGCTGACGTCAGCAACACAGATAGCTTATCAAGCCGCTTATCAGATAGCTTATCATCCGGATTTTAATTTTAAAATTCAAACTTGAGATAATTATCTTGTGTAATTCTATTTAAATTTGGGATTTATCATTTTAGTTTTTTAGAGTTTTCAGCTACTATAAATACCCCGCTTTGGGGGTGAATTAGATCATCAGTTATTCATTGTTCTCTTCTTCCTTGAGTTTAATAAAAGCTCTTTATTTTCTCATCTCCATTTTCTCCATTTCTTTCTTTATTTAATTAAGTATGGTTTCTTCACCAACCATGCTTAACTAAATCCCCTTTAGCCAAAAGCAACGCCAAACCCGACTAAACTCGTGAGATTAGAAAAGTACTTCAATCCTTCAACAACTCTTTTTTAGATTCTCTGTAAAATTGATTAGGCAATCGGCCTAATCTTTAGGCATCTCAATTGTTTCATTCCGAGAGCGCACATCGGGTTGAAGTGGTTTAGATCCATTGTTGGGGACGAGGAAAAGCTTGTAGCCGATTCAACTCCCTAAGAACAAACTTAGTGGCTGTCCACTAAGGGGAATCAAAATCGGAAACAATTCTCATCGAGACGATTATCCGAGCACGGGCTTCTCCAGCAGTAACTCATACTTGAGTTAGCATCGATTGCCGTAGCTAACCAATCAAAGCTTGACTTCAAGGATTGCACTGGGAGTCGAATTTACCCAAGAGAAGTAAGTTGCAAGGGTTGGGCCTTGTAGACTGTAACCGGCAAGAAAGTTGAAGAAAAATCAATTTCAGTGATCGAAGATGTCGTGGCAAAGCGTAGCTTGAGACTAGTTCAATCCATAATCCATTTTCAATATTTATTTTTCGTTCTTATTATTTTTCTTTATCACTCAAATCGCTTCACTAAAACCTCCCTTTTATTTTTACAGGTTTCTTGGTCTTAGTCAGAACGAAAGGGTGTTAGAATTCCTATTCCCTGTGGATCGACCCTTACTCTCGCTATACTATTTTAATTCTTATTTGTTTGAGTTTAAGGATTTAATTTTGACAAACCCTGCCTGTCATTTAAAAAGACCTTAGATTTCCGGATATTGTGATTTGTTGTTGTCGATCCTCGTGAACAAAAACACCGAATAGTCATCTCACAAGAGCTAATAACCCACCAACATCTTCTCAACATATAGATGCAACTACAAATAACGACAAATCACAATATCCGGAAAATCTGTTTGTGAATAAATTTTCCAGATACGTGGTTTGTTGGCATTAGTAGTTACAATCGAAAACTTCAAGCACTACAATGCAGTTTTTTTCTTCGACTGAGTGGTGTGGGCTTCGATCAACCGAGTAGGTACTTATAGTCGTAAAAGTCACGTTTTCTAAAACGCGACTTTCCTGACACATCAGGAATCCTAGCAAAGTCGCGTTTTGTAACACGCGACTTTCCTGACACGTCAGGAATCCTGGCAAAGTAGCGTTTTGTAAGACGCGATATTCCTGACACGTCAGGAATCCTGGCCAAAGTCTCTTTCTGTAAGACGCGATTTCATTGCCAATAGACGAGAGGTTGGTCTATATATAGCCCCCTTTACGAACGTTGGTGAATATTTTCACTTGTATTATGATTTGTGGGTATATGTATTTGCATGATTAGTAGATGGATTTGCTATGATACCAATTGTGGTGCGATATATGTATCGTCTGTGTTTGTACAAGATGAACGACAAATCACAATATCTGAAAACGCGTGGTGGGGTGACATGAAAATGATCAGTACCACGAAATCACAATAGTTGCAACTTTAGCTGTCCTGTCCAGGGTTACAGCGTTTGGCGGGTGCCAGTTACATTTGATAATGCGGGTCAAAGCTTCTACCATTTTTTGTGTTTTCGAAGCTATGTTAAAACTCCCGCATGTAACGTTGTTAGCGACATATGTGTCGTGGATGATGATGATTATCGCGTACTCATGAAATCCACGAAGCTTGAGGACTCCAACAACTAGGACAAACTATTGCACCTCTCGTCGGCCATTTATCAGTTCATATGTAAATTATTTGAGTCTGCATGTTTAAGGGTACAATTGACCACATGTTTAGGGGTACAATTGTTTTTAACATACAAAAATAAAAATATAATTTAAATATGTAATTCATATGTAATATTTTACGTGTTTCAATGCATGTCTTCTATAAAAACAATAATTTAAAAGAACACCGATTCATTTACACCGGTTCATTTACACCCTTATAAATAGACCCCCCGCTTCCTTAAATAAACGGATAAATTTGACCAAGATTTTATGTTTGTTTAATTAAATAAACGAACACGAACAAAGAGCTTGTTCGTTCATATACGTTCGTGAACGTTTGGTAATCCGTTTATTTATGTTCGTTTAAATTTATTCACATATATTCATTTATATTTATTAGTTTTCATGACAAAAGTATTACTCTATTTTAAGAAAAATTAAATTTATTCATATATGTTCGTTCGCTTATGTTTGTTTAAATGTATTCACATGTCCTTTTATGTTCTTTCGTTTACGTTCGTTTATCATTTTAACGAATGAACATGAATGGACACGAACAAGCTACATTCCTTAACAAACGAAGACGAACAAGAAATTATGTTCGTTTAATTATTCGTGTTCGCTCATTTGTTCGATTAAAATTAAATGATTGAACATAAACATACCCTCATTCATGTTCATTCGGTTCATTTACAAGCCTATTCATCAAGAGAGGATTTGATTTCATCAAGAAAAGACAAAATAATAAGAAGAAGAAAACACACATTAGAGGGGTTTGAGTAGACCTGACAAACTTGACCTGAGATCTGAATTTGACTCGAAACCCGAAATAAACCGAACCGAATTTCAGTTGAACCGAATGGATCTGAATCGATTTTCAACCGAAGCGAATAGACTCGAACCGATTTTCAACCGAACCAAATAGATCCGAACCGATTTCACCCGAACCGAAAGTAACCCGAACCGAAGACAACCCGAAATAAAGAAAATATGTTAAAATAAATAAATAAATATGAGATGTAAATTGTCGCACAACTCATCAAAAAGTCAAATATACATGCTATATAAAGTCATATACAGGGTGGAAAAAAACTTTTCAAAAAAAAAAGTCATATACAGGGTGGAAAAACCTAACTCGGCCTGAAAATCAGACTAAAACTGATCGATCTCCTATTAATCTGATATCGACCCGACCATGAAATCAACCGACCCGAAATCAATCGAACTGAAAATCAACCGACCCGTCTTCCTAACCCGTTACCCGAATCGAAATCACCATAAACCCGAACTAAACCTGAACCGACCCGAACCAAATGTAATCAGACCCGAAATGACCTGAACTGTTTCGTTTGCTACCTCTAGGTTTGTGGACTACTAGGTTCACATAATAATATCACATAAACGGATTTGAGAGTTCGAGATGAATTTTCTTTAGCTTCAATTATTTCGAATTCGAATTATCTCAAGTTGATATCAGTTCAAGATATGTTTTTTTAGTTAATGTTTTTAGGGCTATACTTTTTCAGGTTCATATTTTTCAAGTTGGTATCTCTTTTGATTCAGATTTGTTCGGGTCAAATGAACTTTGACAGATTGAAGTAATTTTTAAAGTTCTGTAAGTTATAAATATGTTTTTTTGTAAGTATAATACTTAAATTCAAAAATTATATACTCATAAGGCATAACTTAATTTAAATTAGCCTCTTTAAAAATTATACAGACGTTTTATTATACTATATATATTATTTATGGTAAAATTCGCAAATGATTATTAAACTATCCTAAAATGATAATTTTTATCACTGAATTTTTAAAGGTTTTTTAAGTTTTGTTACAAAATGTGCACTAAGTTATTAAACGTTGTTAGCAACCTAATGAAGGGCTAGCTGGACAATTAAAGTACTATATTAGTTGTTAGAAAATTGTTATTGAACTTTGTAAACGTCATAAAATGACCATTGAACTATTTAATTGTTACATAATAATAAAATCACTATTTAATTGTTACAAAATTATCATTGAACTATTTAACTGTTACAATTTGGTTATTAAACTAGTTAATTGTTATGAAATGGTTGGTTATTATAGGTTATAATGTATTTTTTTTTGTAATTGATTTCAAGAGACTTTGTTTACAGAAACATTTAAAATAAAAGGTTGAAATCATTTTTGTTTCCAGAAATGTTTTAAATAAAGGAAGTAAGAGTTTTTTATTTTCGAAAATCTTTTAAATGAAATGAGTTTTTTTTTTCCTTTCAAGAATCGTTTCCGAAAATCAACAACCATTTCATTCTTTCATTTGAAACTTTTATGAAAAAAATGTCTCTTAAAATCAACAACAAAAAAATTATAGTATAACTTGTAATAATAAAACATTTTGTAACAATTAAATAGTTCAATATATCAGTGAATGCTTATATTTGTACAATATAAACAATAAAAGTTTCATCTTTACTAACTATGAGTTAGTCTAATAAGATCATAGACAGATTTATAAATTTAAATTTAATAGTTCATTACTGATAATAAATACAATCTCACATGCAATACATAAAATTAAGAGAAGAGGAAATGAGAATTGAGGGGAGAGAAGTTGAAGTTTGAGAAAGGGAGTTAATTGAGAAATTAAGCTGAATGAGCCTGAGGAATTTTTTAAAGGAAAATAATTAGATTTTTTTTTGTTTCCTAAGGTATCCACTGAGACAAGTTCATTGATTAATCTTTCGCGTTCTGTTGATTTATGAGATAAAAAATATATGTTTTTAATAGTAGGTCACATAACCTAGGAGACATAATGATATATTAACCCCTGAAAATGGATAAGGTACTAGGTCATTTACGGAAAGTCAGATGTTCAATTCAAGTCGTTGTGAATAAAATAAATTGTGTTAAGAGAGTCATTTTATAGTGAACATTTTCATTGCTCAATATGAATTGATCGATCAATGAAACATATATTAGTAGTTATAAAAAATAAAGGTCGTATCTTAGATCCATTAATTGACCTAGTGTTCATGGAAGCTCATCCGTTGCTCACCTTATATGAGTTTAAATTCCGACATTTACCTTGACACAAATAAAATAAAGGTGGTATATTTTGTTGTCATAAAGAATTCATGGGTTTACCCTTAAAAAAGTAAAATAAATAAATAAATGTTGTATTTGAATTTATCCCTAAATTCGTTGGGTTATTGTTTTTTATTTAATTAGAGGTTATTTTATTTATATCAAAATTTATTGTATAATAATTAATTATTTAAATATATTTTTAAAATTGTAATAATAAAAATATTTGTTATTTCTATAAATTATTAAAGCTATTTTTTGTATATAAAGCTAAGTTTATTTTAATGTTAGTAAAGAGTAGAGAGCTACTCTTGGACCAATTATTTTTAATGTTTTATTTAAGAACTAAAAAAGAAATAATCATTTTTATGCACATTTAAAAGTATGTTTGGATGAAGAATTTCAAGGGGTGATCCATTTTTATCAAGATTTTAATATTAATAACAAGTTTTTTGTTTGGATAAAACTAACAGGGAATTTTAAAATTTACAAGAAGTTCTAAAAGGGGATTTTGGTTAATCCAAGTGGTAAGTAGTTTGGTATCGCTTAAGCTTAAGCATATCTCGAGTTTAAAGCCTTGTATATGCAGAAAATTTAGTAAGGAGACTCATCCACCAAAATAAGATGTGCGACGCGGGTCGGTTCATATTAGTTAGGACAAAGCCTTAGGGGTCAAAGAAGGCAACCAAAGAAATTCAACCTATAGATGTTTTCTTTTAATTTTTTTTTCAAAAAATATTTCATTTGATGCACCGTTATAAAAGAAATTTAAAAATATTATTTAATTTAATTATACCATACTCTATTTTTTATTTTATATTATCTAGATCCTTTATATATTTTTACAAGTCTAATGATATTCATATTCCATATGTGACAGCATTTATTTTTAATAACATTCATTTTATTATATAATTTTTTGAACTCATAAAATTCCAATAACTTAAACTTTTTAAAATAATTATTCACTCAAGCAAAAAAAAAATCATAAATGCTTCATTTTAAAATTCATTACCCCAAAACACCATTATAGTGTAGTGATCAATATTCTTAAATATATAATTCAAAAACAAGCAAAATAAAACTTTCAAGTGAAATGGAGGATCAATCTTTTAAGTATATCACTTGAAATTAAAATAAAATAATCCATAAAGTATTTTTTAAAATTTAATTTTCCCAATTGTTTCAATATGATTTTAAATCAATTTGGGTTAGAATGTGAAATATAAATTAACGACTTTAAACCCGTCGTTTAAAAATAAAATAAAGCATCGAATAAAAACTTGTTCACATTGGTCAGTATGATAATTATATATAAAATTTTGATATTTTTTAACTTTATATTTTCAGTATCTTAAGAAAAATGAATTCGGAGTTAAAATCAAACTCATTATCTTAATCTATGTAGAAAATCAAATGTATTAAGATTCATAATCTTTGTAATCCCTAAATCAGAGGAAAGAATGGCTAAACATATTTGAATATATGACTTTTGAAGAGAGATTAACCGAGCTAAGACATAATTAACATACGTGCATATGACATATATGATATATCTGACAAAGGAAGAGCAGTAACTTAACTGGGAAGTGGCAACGGCATGCAAAGCTTATTAGCTCCCCTGAAATCGGGTGGATCCGATCTTCTTTTTGTGTCTCTCTCTATATATAGCTGTACATATAGCTTAGCTAGGGTTCTCCAAGACCGCAGGAGTAAAAGTAAAGAAGATGCAGTGATCATGATGGGGAAGAGGGGCACATGAAGAACTAACTCACTACTGCAGGCTGCAGCTATAGCTAGAAGAAGCTACAAAACTAGTAAATTAATGCTTGCAGATACAGTGGAGTTAGTAATGCACGTGCCCTGCTTCTCCATCGTGCTCGACGCACACCTTTGTCTTCCCATCATACATACATACATACATACAGAGACGGAGAAAGAGAGAGGCTAAATTCTCATTAATGGAGAATTTGGATCTGCAAATTTGTGTAACCCTATGATCCCACTTTTATAAGCCCCCCAAAAAGTGGAAGTGAAGTGTATGTGTTTCCAAAGGTGCTTGTGTTCGGGACCATACACTTTGCACCTCAAAAATATAAATATCGAACTTAAATCAATTGACACGAGTTGTTCGAGCTTAATTAAGATATTAAGTTTGAGTATTTAGGATACAATAATGTTGAATACTTGAAGGGAGAGCTTTATTATTATTATTATTATTATTATTATTATCCGACTCGATGTGATTAGTTTCTATTTAAACCGTCAAAATACATATAATAGGACATATGAGGTTTATACCATATATAAATACAGAATTGGGTGAAAAAGGAAAATTTGGCACAGCTAGATTTTTCAGATGGGAATTAAGATATTCTAAATTGTGTTCATGGATAGCACCTCATGACCTCAAACACCAACAGTTTTCTGTGTCAACTTACCACCATGCACTGGCATTTCTTGACATCAAAGCTTCTTTTAAATGGAAATTTATGACAGCTAAGCTTTTTGCTTTTCTCTGATTTAAATTGTGATGTTTTATTCCATTTAACCTCGACTTTGATTATTTATTTAAATGTATGTATGTATAGATATTCGATGCACTAACAACGTATAATTTTGTAAATCATTAATAAATTTGATAATGATATATTATTAGAAATGAATCTATATGGTTAAGAAAAGAGGACATGTTCATCTTAAGAGATCCGAGTTCGAGCAGCTTTATCTGTAAAGTGTGTGTACACTATCAAATAATTAAGAAAAAGTATGAACAAATATCAGCTTGTAAAGACTATTAAAAAATCATTAGAATGGAGCGGGAAGGGAATTAAGGTGAAGCAGTAGATGAATATAATGAATGCATGTGCTGTGTGATTAATAATAGCTGGTTAGGTTAGGTTAAAGTTAGGTTATAATTAAAAGTTTTGAAGCAATGTTGGTGATGATGGGATTGTGGGGCATATCCTCCCTATTCTCATTTGTTTATATATATAGATGCTGGAATATATAATTATACAACTTTTGAACCCAAAACAAAAAGAATATAATTATAAAACTTGGCTTATATGTAACCCAAAGAGAGCTGAGGTGAGGAGTGCAAGGACCAAGGTTTTGAAAATTCATCATTGCAGCAGACCCACCATTCCTCTGGTGGAGATGGAGATGGAAGTGGAGTCAGATCAGTCCCACAATTCCACCACGAGATTTGTATATGATTTTTTATACGTATTATAATGCTTAAACCGTTTATAACTCTTAAATTAAAGATAATTGTATTTAAACGCATTTAAGTTTGTTACCTCATAAATGTTATATTAATAACGATAATTTTTCTAGCGATATTTTTTAGCGCCAGGAAGGTTTTAGCAGCGCTTAAAAACACCGCTAAAAGTCAGTTTTGTTGTAGTAGAAAAAGTTTAAAAAAATTGTAAGAAATATTATAATAATGATATTTTTTATTTTTATATACTTTTGAATGAAATAAGTAGAAACAACTACTTGATAAAATACAATAATTTATACAACAAATGTATTATAAAAATAAATATGTTATGAATATTTATCTATGTGGATGTCTATCATGATTAGAACTTTATCTAAGGAGATTGATTTATTTTATCATTAGGAATATTATCTCATTTAATTAGAGTTCAATGTAATATGTACTTCTTATGCCTATAAATAGATGACTTGATGAAGGTATTGTACACAAGTCCATATTTGAGAATAATACAAACATCCCTCTTTCTCTCATCTCTTTGTTTTTCTATTCTTGTTCTTTGTTCTTATTCTTGTTCTTTGTTATTTTATTCACAACACGTTATCATCAAGAGTTCGCTCGAAAGATTTTGGTGTTCTTCGTTTGAATCCCAAAGGACTTACCGAAAGAAATTCGATTCTACGTTGAATCGAAGATAAATTTTTTCCCCTCATTTTTTTATTTATTACCGAAAGAAATTCGATTCTTTATTTAATCTTGATATTTTAATTTGGTCTATAATTTTGAAAAATCATGGTGGCATGTTTTAAAGGCTTGATCGAGCCATGGATTTTGAAGCACAATCTCACTCAATTACCCTGGTTCTTGTTGGATATAAGCTACGTTGTAAAAGAAACAAAAGTCATGACTTGAATGGAGATAAAATCTATAGAGTTATGGTTTGATTGGATATAAAACCTAAAAAGGTACGTTTTTTGATTGTTTATATCGAGATAAATATTTATTTATGTTATTTTATTAATGAGAGTTGATGTTTTTAACCGTGTTTTGAGTTTTACATGATATAATGGCTTGAAAAGAGACGTGACAGTATGAGAAGCTATCTTGGTTATTTGCTATGTCTCAATTGTCCTCGAGAGAAAACCACATTATCGGTAAACTCTACTTTTATTTTTATTCTTTAAACTAAAATGTTAAAGTGCGACAAATCATGGTGATTTTCCTCGAAAGCAATTATTTTCTACGACAGAAAAACTCGACTATTGACTTCTCCCAAGTTCAAGTTACAATAATTCGTCTTGATCCAACAAGTTTTATGGGAGGCATTCCCTGAAGTGAATGCAAGCATGATGTTTATTCAATGCAATTATTGGATATGTTTTATTCCCTGAAGTGAATGCAAACATGATAAATCACTATTTAATCGAGAACATAACTTCGATATAATCCAAGTATATTGGCTGGACATCCCGTTCTGCGAGACTATTGGTCTCAAAGGAGATTTTTAAAGGACCTTGTGGATTGGTTTAACAACGCCGCGTATGAGGATTAAATCTTTGTTATTTATGATGAGGATATGTTAATAAAAACATACTCCACTTTTCACGATAAATAATGTTGTCCTCAGACACAATATCGTGAAAAAGGTTTCAAAGGCCCACTGACTCTACTCCATTTCCTGAAGTGAATTTGAGATTATATTATGGAAAGAATAAAAGTCGCATTACAAGTTGTGGTCGTGGTCGAGACTATGAATATAGACATGAAAAATATGGTCATTTTAAAAATACTTCTACCCGCCGGTAGTGAGGTTATAAGGATGACAAGAGTGATAAAGATCATTCTAATGAAGTAAAATCCTTCTTATTAGCGATGCGATGTTATAAACCATTGGTCTCGTACTTGTCTTACGTTGAAAAAATCAACAATCATTGAATGATAAAGGAAAGAAAAATATAAACAAATTTTATTTATGGTGAAAATGATTATGGCGTTATTGGTTCAACTCATTTGGATTTGTTGATTTTCTCATAACCCCTGAAGGGAATAATTCGCCTTTTATTTTATTTTCCTTATAACCTCTAAAATGAATAATTGATCTTTTATTTATTTTATTTTATGTCAATATTTATTTATTTATTTATATTGTTAATTTACTTTATGTTAATTTGTTTTACACATTATTTATTTACACTTTATGTTAATTTATCATTTGAAGAATATGATTACTTCCGGAATAAAATATGCGGTGAATTGTGACATTACGCTTTATGTGAGTACTATTTCTCAAAGTATTAAAATATCAATCCTCCGGAAGAGTAATAAGTTCTTGTGACATTATCTTTGATAGATAATTGATTTAAAATGTGCTGTATTTAATATTTTTCATTCCCCGAAGTGAATGAAACAAAGCACATAGTGAAAGGTGTATAATAATATCTATTTTCCCATTTAACAATACAAGAAAATAATGCGAGTACTATATCCGGAGTACTAATATCATAAAAAGCTCAAGAAGAGTAAATATGTTATTGCCAAATGGAACTCTATTCCATATTCACAATGCGTTATACTCACCAAAGTGGCAAAGAGACTTATTAAATTTTAAAGATATTCAAAGAAATGAATATCATATTGTGACTATTAGTCAAGTGGATGCTGACTATCTTCATATTACGAGTATAAACCAAGGCAATAAGAAAATTTTGACAAAATTACATGCACTGTCATATGGGTTGTACTACACAAGAATTAGTGCAAGTTGAAGTTCATGCTATTGTAAATCAGAAGTTTACTGATAACTTTATCATTTTGGTATGACCGATCAAGCCATCTCGGTTCAATTAAGACACGAAAAGCTATTGATACTTCATATGGTTATTCATTAAAGAACAATAAATTCTTGAGAGAAAACACATTATGAAAAGTGCATAATTGCGAATATTGCAATAATAACCGTTGATGGTAATAATATCGTCACCACTAGAGGTGAAATTTTTTAATAAGAGCAATATGAGTTCGTAAAATAATTCTTCGAGAATTATAGATAACATCAAGTGGCATTGAAATAAGTCGATGTAGATATAAGTTCTAGTAGCCAAAAGTCAGTTGGAAGCTCTAGAAGAGCAATATATTGCTACCAAAAGATAATTTTCATTAAAAACTCTTAAAGAGTTAAATATATTCCTATTCAATGGAATAATTTTGATGGTCGTACTAGACATGTACAAGTGAGATTGAATCAAATGTTATGGTAAACTAGAATTTTACAAATTCAGAAATATATATACACATGTATATAGTTGGCATGATCGGTTAGACCATCCTGATCAGTAATGATGCAAAAGTTATGAAGATTTATATGCACACTTATTAAAAGAACCTAAAGTTCTTGTGGTGCTTGTTCTCACAGGAATGATTAAATTCCACTTACCGAAAGAACATGAAATTTTTGTATTGTTTGTTCTCAAAGGAATTAGTTGATCCCACTTACTAAAAAAACTTGAAGCTCTTGTACTAAAGTTGAGACTGCATGTCTTGCATATCTGAATGAAAAATAGGTCCATTTATCCACAAATGTGAAAATTTTATATGATTTTAGTAGATGCATCTACGTTGTTCTATCAACTTACAACCAGAAGTTTGTGAGATTGATTATAAAAGGATTCAGATTATACAATTAGACTATTCGTCTTGCAGAAGCTTATGGGTTTATATTTTAGGCTATATCAGTTGTTACAAAGTCTATTGATTATGAACAAAATAGTTTAGCAAACTTTTAATTGGATGCCTTCTCTTTGATAGTTAAACTATGAGAACAAAGTTATCTATATGATATTTCACATACATCAGCACTTATATGCATCATGCCAACGGGTTATAATGAACTCTTCATTATGATTTGATTTTTGGTCAGAAGTCATATTTCCCATTTGAATTTTTGAATGTGTGATATATAATTGAATTGTTCCACCACAACGCACAAAATTGGTAAATAAAAAGGTTGAGAATATATACATACATATATATATTGAGTATGAGTCTCCTTTCACGTTTAAATTCTTAAACATTAATTGGAGAATCATTTATGACACGATTTTTCTCAATATTAGAGGGAGATAATAATCAACTGGATAAAGGAAAATGAATTATCGTTATCTAGATCCTCGTATATGAACCAGAAGTTCATAAGATAATTCATGTTATTACATGTCAACTACCAGACATATTTACTGACCCAATGAGAATAACTAAGTCTCATATACCAGATGAAATGCTCTAGATTTGAATAACATGTTAGAGCGAATATATGTAAATCATGCATGAAGCATGAAAATTGGTTCCAATGATTAAAATTCTCGTAAATGAAAAATAATATGAGATGGTCATATATTGGAGGAAGGTGCTCCTGAAGAGACCCAAGACATAACTAATAATAAAACTCTTGAAGAGTTTCAAGTACCTGAAATAAAGATTGAAATCTTGAAGAGATCTCGATGAGTTATGTCATTACAAGAATAAAACCAGAAAATTGGAAAGTTATCGACAACGATTTTACAAACAATTTTACATAGAATACTTCTATAGAAGTAAAGAAAGAAAATGAGGATCTTGTATAAAAATCTATCCAGAAGTATAGATATTGAATTGCCCAATGTTGAAAGACGCTTTGAACTTCTAAAATACAAGTATTTAGACAAGCAGTCCAAACACCTAAAGGTGTAATGCAAGTGAGGCACAAATAAGTAGTTGTAAATACGACTTGAACTATGATTTATGAAGAGTTTTAATTACTTCATGGTGGATGCAATTACTTTGGCAGTTATGAAATATTTTACATGCGTCTAATTATTTGTGGATCCATACTTATCCTTGAAGGATTTAAAATACTAGAAGCATTTGAAAATTTATAAGGAAATTTATTTAGACATGTCTTATTGGATATTTATATTTTGGCGCATTTGGTATAATCGCCTTAGTGAGTACTAATTGAGGAAATACTATAAGAATCATCAGATTTCCTTAGGTATTTTATAAAGAGATTTGGATCAAGATTCATTATGATTTTCATTAAAACTCTTGAAGAGCTTCAAATTGGAAAGTCATGAAGTAATTTCAATGCATTTAATGAAAGTATTTGAGAAAAAAATAATCTTGAGATGTGGTTTTGTTTCGACCTAAAGATTGATCACTTAAATGAGCATTTTTGTCTATGAATGGACATAAGTTGAAAGAATCTGAAAGATGATTCAATATGGATAAAACATATCTATTGAGTATCCTAATAATTGTAAGATTGTTGGGTATGAATAAATTTATCTTCAAAAGAAAGATAAATAAATAATTTGTCTAGAAGCACTATATATGGATAAAACATCATATATTAGTTGGTCAAGAAATATCCATGTATATACAAAGATTATTACCTTTAGATCTTCAATAATTCATCGATGCCTCCTTAAATCTTGTAGAAATAATTGTTATGCACGAGGCAAGCCAAAAATGTGTTTGGCTAAGAGCATTGACCCAACATATCCGGAAGATATGTGGATTTACTTTCACAAGATATGATACAAATCTATCTTGTATAAAAATAATGCAAGATGTATATCTCAATTGAAAGGTGGATACATCATGGAACATATTACTCCAAAGTTTCATCCCTCACGATCTTTAGAAAATAGTATTCAATGTTGAATTATGAAGATTCAAAGATCTTTAGTGGTGTTTTCATGAGGGGGAGTAAATACGCGTTGCACTCTTTTTCCCTTGACCGAGGTTTTGTCCCAATGAGTTTTCCTAGTAAGGTTTTTAATGAGGCAACATGTTATGCTATTAAAGATGTGTGTACTCTTTTTCCTTCACTAAAGAATTTATTTCATTGGGTTTTTATCTTAGTAAGGTTTTAACGAGGCACATTATCTACATAGACATCCAAGGGGGAGTGTTATGAATATTTATCTATGTGGGTGTCTATCATGATTAGAACTTTATCTAAGGGGATTGATTTACTTTATCATTAGGAATATTATCTCATTTAATTAGAGTTCAATGTAATATGTACTTCTTATGCCTATAAATAGATGACTTGATGAAGACATTGTACACAAGTCTATATTTGAGAATAATACAAATCTCCCTCCTTCTCTCATCTTTTTGTTCTTCCATTCTTGTTCTTTGTTATTTTATTCGCAACAAAATAGCAGTTTTTTTTAAAATCATTCACTGTGTGGTTGTGTTATATTTCTAGTTTTATATATGACAATAGGGGTGTTCAAATCAGGGTACCTGGGTTTTCGGGTACCCGAAAAATCGGGTACCCGGACCTTCAGGTATTAAGTTTGTCGGCTCGTGTCCCGACCCGTAAATACCGAGTACCCGATTATCGGGTACCCGTTAAATTTGGGTACCCGTAAAATCGAGTACCGGGTACCCGATTCTCATTTTTTTTATTTTAAAATTAAAAAAAACTTAAAAGTTCATAACACATGATCCAAACAAAAAAATAATAATGATTTGAAGTTTATAACCATAAGAAAGACATTAAAAATATTAATCTCGATCGTGATTTTTTTCGAATCTCATATTTTTTAAAGAAACCTACTAATGCATAAATGCAATAGAGAAACCTTGTTGTTTGTTTCATATCGAATCTTACATATTCATAAATTAATATATTTTTTGAAAAATTTAAAACATGAAAGCATATAATACAAATATAGAATGAATTTAGGGATTTAAATATAGTTCTAAAGTAAAAATATTAAGTAATCTAATAAAAAAAATAGGAACCGGGTACCCGAAAGTAACCGGGTGCCCGAAAAAATCATATTTTTTGACCCGGGCCCGACCCAGGTAAAAAACATTTCTGGGTAAATACCCGGTTATTTATGTTTGGGTAGTCGGGTAGTCAGGTCGGGTAGTTCGAGTCGGGTAATTTTGAACACCCCTATATGACAGCCTCTACTAACGGTAAAAATTAATTCAGAATCAACTGTAAATAACGACATTTTTTTTAATAATATGAAGGTGATTACAAGGCAACATCTATTCATATATATATATATATATAACTCTTTGACAACTCACACACTTTGAGGATAAAGTGATTGAACCCGAATCTCTTAAAAATAAACATCATCCGCTTTTTCAGTGGGACCACTGGCTGGATGCAATGACATAATTACTTGATCACATGGAATGGAAGAATAAAAGCATTAAACAATAAGAGGATTACCAACCAACGAGGTTGGTCCAAGTGATAAGTAGCTCGCTTAAGCAGGTTTTAAGTTCGATACTTCGAGTATTCAAAAAATCTCTGCTGAAAAATTCACCTATCAAAATTAGGTGTGCTACCGAAAGCAACTGGAAAATAACAGGGTTACCATGCCCATAAATTTAATGTAAGAGATTGACCTGGAAATGGAATTCACTCACAGGGATATGAGTAGGAAGCACCGGTAGAAAATAAGTATCCAATGTTTGTTCATCACTTGCCAAGCTATGTATTTTTATAATCTATTTATTTAATTTCATGTTTTATTCACGTAGATTATATACAATTTATAAAAGGAATTAAAAAAGAGTTTTATTTTGATGCACAAGCTATGTAATTTTTTTTTACACAACCCTTTTATAAAATTTAAAATTTAAATTACAAACCCTAGCAACCTAAAACCTAAACCCTAAGCCCTAAACCCTAAACTCTAAATTCTAACCATAAACCTTAAATTATATACCCTACATACTAAACCCCTAAACCCTAACCTAAAATCTTAAACCCTAAACCCTAAAATTAAAGGGCTTGTGTAAACTAAGTTTACACAAGCTTGTGCATCAAAGTATTTTCCATTAAAAAATTCTAATTACTTATTTTATGCAACAAAAAAAACTTCAACTTGTTATGCATATTTATATATGTGGATGTCTATCATGATGAGAACTTTATTTAGGAGATTTGATTTACTATATCATTAGGAATATTAGTTGAATGTATTATGTACTTCTTATGCCTATAAGTAGATGATTTGATTAAGGCATTGTACACATAAGTCTATATTTGAGAATAATACAAATCTTCCTCTTTCTCTCATCTCTTTGTTCTTTTATTCTTGTTCGTTGTTCTTCGTTATTTTATTCACAACACGTTATCAACACGAAATTCTAACCAATTAAAGTATATCGCAACAAAAAAAAAAGCTATTGAGCCCTTTTGATCCAACTCTACACTTGCCGACCTTGTCTCAAACAGAAGCATCAACAGTAGGATGATTGTCTCAACTCTTACATTTACCTTTGTCCACCTCCATGCCCCGTAATTTTTTAATATTGCTATAAATTTAATTAGTTTATATATATATATATATATATATATATATATGACTAAGTTTTTCTTAATTGGCACCCATATTTTTAATTTATGGCTATTGGTTAAGGTTTATCGATGCAAACTTAATTAATATATTCTTTTGTAAAGGAAAAACAAGTATGATTTTTCATACTTTTATTCATACGATTTAATAATAAAATTGTTTGGGGAAAATATTACCGATGTAAACTTATTAAATTTCTTTTTATTTTATTTCTTTAATCCACAACCAAATATTATTATTAATTTATTTTATTTCGATCATAATGAGAGTTGATATTTTTAACTATGTTTTTTTAGTTTCACATGATATGTTTAAACGACATGAAAAAGCGATATCCATTTCAAAGGTTACACTAATCAAGACGAATTTACTTCTAAGACGATGGTTATGTACCACAACACAATTATATATAATTTATTTTCTCTGATTTATTTTTCCAGTCAATACTAACATATTGTTTTGTAGCAAATTATTATTGTTATTTAAATGTAAAAAGGACGTTACTAACGCGCATTCACAACAAAGAGCGTACAATTGTTGAGGAATTAGATTCATCAAAGCATCCAAGAAAATCTCTACCCTTGATTACAGGAAAAATACAATCTTGAAAACGGTTTGTGTTGATTACAACAGACTCGTCATCGACGTCATTGTTGCGGTCCCATTGCAAGTCAGATAGTAACGTATTAATAATTTTGTATTTTATGATTTTTCATATATATATATATAATTTTGATATAGATGCAGAAGAACAAAACAAATTGCCTTGGGTGAATCATAGAAAACATTCATCATAGTGATATACCGAAGCATCAACAACAATATTTGGCTACTGCTATGCTCGATGGGCACTCACTGGCAACCAATTGTATAATTAATGAACTTCCACTTGAAACGTGTAAGCTATGAAAAGCCTAAAGAAGTTTCAGTGCACTTTTTCTTTTATCGGATCGAAAATTTTGACTATAGACTTATCCCAAGTTCAAATTACGAATATTTTTTTTAATCCAAAAAATTTTATGGGTGGCATTTCCTGAAGTGAATGCAAGCATGATGTTTATTCCATACGATTATTGGATCTGTTTCATTCCCTGAAGTGAATGCAAACATGGTAAATCATTATTCAATTAGAGACATAACTTCGATATAATCCAAGTATATTGGCTAGACATCCCGTTCTGCGAGGCTACTGGTCTCAAAGAAGGTTTTTAAATGACCTTGTGAAGTGGTTTAACAATGCCGCGTGTGGAGATTAAATCTTTGTTCCTTGTGATGAGGATATGTTAATAAAAACATACTATACTTTTCACGACAAAGAATGTTGTCCTCAAACACAATATCGTGAAAAAGTTTTAAAGGTCCACTAGCTCTACTCTATTCCCTTAAGTGAATGTGAGATTATATTATAGAAAGAATAAAAGTCGCATTAGAAGTTATGGTCGTGGTCGAGGCCATGAATATAGATATGGATAATATGGTCATTTTAAGAATGTTTATACCCATCAGAAGTGGGGTTATAAGGATGATAAGAGTGATAAAGATCTTTCTAAGGAAGTAAAATCCTTTTTATTACCAATAATAATGTTTTGCATCATTTTGGAACCTCTTCCTAGCTTGATAATTAAATTCAGGAGGTAATAACCCACTTACAATATAATTGACAATGTCAGCATACCAAGGGGTTTCAGGAAGCTTACCTGCCGCCATGGCTGTCGCGGCAGTGATGGTGGCAGTAAATAGCTGCTCGTCTGCGAAAGTTTCCAGTATGTTGGTCTTGTCTTTCTCCTGATTCTTTCCCATCTCCAGTCGTGACAAGTGATTCGCTACTTGGTTTTCTGTCCCCTTTTTGTCCTTGATGTCAATGTCGAATTCTTGCAGTAGCAGGATCCAACGTATCAATCTTGGCTTGGCATCCTTCTTGGTGAACAGATATTTGAGTGTTGAGTGATCTGTATGGACCACCACTTTCGTTCCAAGTATATATGGTCGGAACTTGTCAATTGCAAACACCACTGCGAGTAACTCATTTTCTATTATGGTGTAGTTTATCTGGGCATCATTTAGAGTTTTGCTGGCATAATAGATCACATGGAAGAGTTTCTCCTTCCTCTGCCCTAGTGCTGCCCCGACAGCATAGTCATTGTCGTCACACATTATCTCGAATGGTAGGCTCCAGTCTGGTGGCTGCACTATTGGGGCTGTTACCAGCTTTTCCTTCAGTATCCTGAATGCTTCAATACATTCAGTATTAAAGTCAAAGGCACGATTTTGTTCCAACAGGAGACACTAGGGTTTAGTAATTTTCGAGAAATTGGCAATGAATCTTCGATAAAACCCTGCATGCCCTAAGAAACTCCTTATTCCCTTGACTGTGATGGGTGGTGGCAATTTTTTAATGACTTCGATTTTAGCTCTGTCTACCTCTATGCCGCGGCAGCTAACCTTGTGTCCCAACACTATGCCCCCGTCCACCATAAAGTGGCATTTTCCCAGTTTAAAACAAGGTTTGCCTCTTCACATCTTTCAAGCACCTTCTGTAAATTACCCAGGCAATCGTCGAAGTTGTCTCCAAAGACGGAAAAGTTATCCATGAAGATCTCTAGGAAATCCTCCACCATGTCGGAGAATATTGCCATCATGCACCGTTGATTGCTGGTGCATTGCAAAGTCCAAATGGCATTCTTCGAAAGGCGTATGTGTCGTATGGGCATGTGAAGGTTGTTTTCTCTTGGTCCTCCGGTGCGATTGCGATTTGGTTGTAACCCGAGTAACCATCAAGAAAACAATAGTAAAGCTTCCCCGCTAATCTATCTAACATTTGATCGATAAAGGGTAAGGGGAAGTGGTCTTTCCTGGTAGCTTTATTAAGCTTCCGGTAGTCCATACAAACCCTCCAACCGCTCACAGTCCTGGTTGGGATTAGTTCGTTGTCCTTGTTTGTTACCACGGTTATGCCTCCCTTTTTGGGTACACATTGCACTGGGCTCACCCACTTGCTGTCTGAGATGGCGTATATTATTCCAGCATCAAGCCACTTTATGATTTCTTTTCGTACCACCTCTCGCATAGCTTCATTCAGTCGTCTTTGAGCATCAATCGTCCTCCAGGAGGATCTTATGCATGCAAATCACTGGACTGATACTTTGGATGTTAGCAATGGTCCATCCAATAGCCTTCTTATGCTATTGTAGCATTCTGATCAACTGTTGTTCCTGTTTCTGCATCAACTTAGAAGAGATGATGACGGGCAACGTATCATTTAAACCAAGAAAAACATATTTTAGTTGCCCTGGCAGGGGTTTAAGATCTAAGATAGGTGGCTGCTCAATGGAAGGTTTTTGGATTACATGTTCATTCGAGGTATATTTTAAAGGCTCGAAGAACTTACCTGGACGTGTGCCTATCCACTTTACCTCCTCAGGACTTTCAGTATTAGATGCTTCATTGTTTGAGGAGTCATTGTCGTCAAGGCTGTCGTGGCAGTCTTCAAGGTGACTGCGGTGGCAGTGGCCAAATTTTCTATCGTGACAGCTTGATCTGATGCAGGGTTGGTCTAGGACTACTTCTGAAATTGCCTTGCATTCTTCCTCTGCATTAGCTTGTTTCATTGCTTGGAGAACATTGAGCTTTATTTGTTGGTCATTTACTCTCATGGTCAGTTCTCCTTTTCCACATCAATCACAGTTCTGCCTGTGGCTAGGAAAGGTCGCCCTGGGATGATCGGTGCATTTTCATCTGCTTCACAATCTAAAACAAGAAAGTCAACAGGAAAAATAAACTTATCGACTCTTACCAGAATATCTTCAATATTTGTAAGAGCGGTCTTCCAGCTGCAACATGACTGTCGTGGGCCTTGCTTGTCCAATACCTAGTTTCTGAAATACAGATTTGGGCATTAGATTAATGCTAGCACCAAGATCACAAAGTGTCTTACCCACAAACTTGTCTCCAATTATGCATGGTATGATGAAGCTTCTGGGATCCTTCTTCTTTGGGGGAGGACGCTTATAAAGGATTGCTATGCATCCTTCTGTTATCATCACTGTTTCGAATTCCCCAAGTCTGGATCTCCTGGACATTGCATCCTTTAGAAACTTTCCATAACCAGGCATTTTCTTAATGGCTTCTAACAGTGGAATGTTGATGTGGGAGGACGCTTATGAAGGATTGCCATGCATCCTTCTGTTATCATCACTGTTTCGAATTCCCCAAGTCCGGATCTCCTGGACATTGCATCCTTTAGAAACTTTCCATAACCAGTCATTTTCTTAATGGCTTCTAACAGTGGAATGTTGATGTGTACTTGCTTAAAAACATCATAGATTTTCTTAAGCTGGTACTCTTGTTTATGTTTCTGTAACCGCTGCGGAAAAGGGGGTGAGGACGGTAATCTTCTAGGCGTCCTTCACATGGAAGTCGGATCTGAGGAGGCTCAAGATCTTCAGTTTCTTCTTTTTGCTCCTCTGTTTCTTCTGCTGTCGTGGTAGGTGTGACAATAGCATACTGTTTTTCTTCTACAGGGGCAATGTTCATGGCAGGTGTCTGTAGGGTCGGTTCCGTACTCGGTGTTTCTTTTATTATCGGCCCTTGCAGTTGCTTCCCACTCCTTGTTGTAATAGCCTTGCACTGCTCATGTGTAGGTTTTCTAGTGACCTCAGTATCACTAGGGAATCTTCCGTTCTGCCTTGGGTTTATGAACTGTGACACCTGGCCTATCTGTGTCTCCAAGGATTTTAGGGTAGCCTCATGGTTTGTCATTCTCATCTCTGTTTTGTCCATGAATGATTCAGTTTTCTTGACAAAGTAATCAATGTTTGCCATATATGCTCCTGTTTGAGACATGAACGTGGCCAGGGTCTGTTCCAGTATGCTCGTTGTGGCTGCCGGCTACTGTTGTGGTTGCTGCTTTGGTTGCTGTCGTGATAGAATCCTAGGACCTCCTTGGTTCTGGTTATTCTGGACTGGAGGGTTCAGTGCGTTGTTGGGGTTAATCCAAGAAAATTTAGGGTCCTTTCTCCAGTTTGGATTGTAGTTGTTGGAATCATAATTTTTATTTCTATTATAGTTTCCAACATACATCCCTTCTTCCAGCTGTAAAAGGCACTCTTCTGTACTATGGTTTCCGCTACAGGTTTCACACACCTCTTCGGCAGCAAATACGGCTTTTGAATCCTTACGCTGTAGGTTTTCAACTATCTTAGTGAGGTATGCAATCTGAGTTTTGACCGAGTTATCATATTCGTATTCCTTCACAGAGAATCCTTGTTTACCTCATCTTCGAGCTGTAGGGAACTGCTCGTCGTTTTTAGCTAACTTTTTCAACACCATAATGGCATCTTCTGGTTCTTTGTCCAATAACAACCCATTAGCCACTGAATCTATTCTCATTCGAGTCTGTGGGTTAGCAGCATTGTAGAATTTAACGACTTGATTCCATACAGGGAATCCATGCATTGGGCAGTTGCGTAGAAGGGTTGTAAATTGGTCCCATGCCTCGTGCATTGGCTTGTCATCTTTCTGTTGAAAAGTAGCAATCTCGTTACGTAGTCATTTAGAAAAAAGAGAAGGATTAAAACGAGAAAGGAATTCACGACAGAGATCCGCCCAAGTTCGTATTGAACCCGACGTTAACTTGTTCTACCAGGTTTTTGCCCTATCCCTCAATGAATGAGGAAATAGCCGAAGTATCAGTACTTCCGGACTTATTCCTGGTTGTCTAAACGATCCACAAATCTCCTAGAATGTTTTTAGATGTTCTCGTGCGTCTTCAGTGGTGGACCCACCAAATTGGCCAGCAGAATTTATCATGTTGAACATTACAGGTTTCAGTTCGAAGTGTTCAGCTTCCACATCTGGCAGCGTGGTTTGTAGTTCCACATGATCGTTGTCCATATATTGCCGGCATGTCTGTCATGCTGCTGGGGCAGCAGGCGGTGGCAGATCGTTTTGGGGATCATTAGGAGGATCTACGTTACCCCTGGGGTTGTTGTTGTTATCATCTTCCCTATTGCCTTGTCTTCCGTTCACCATTACTCCCAGTCTCTCTTCAAGATAGTTGTTTCTTTCTATCAAGATTCGGGCTTGGTTCCTGAGTTGATATGTGCGTTCGATTTCTGGGTTTAATTCATACTCAGGTTCCTTACCACGTCTCGATCTGCACATAAGAAATAAGAGAACCTTGTGAAAAGCACGAGATAAATAAAACAACTAAAAACAGAAATAAAAATAAGTGCAGTAATTAAAAGGTAAAGATATGTTGCCAGTCCCCGGCAACGGCGCCAAAAACTTGTTGCGTGTAAAATAGTCTATCGCAATGTAGTGCAAGTGTACACGTCGCAAGTAATAAAGTGATACGGAGTATCAGATATCGTCTCCACAGGGACTGGAAATAACTATATCCTTAGATTGCTGCACAAGAAGAGAAATAAGATTAAATGATTGTTTGGATAATTTTGAGTAATAACTAAAGTAAAAAATAAGAAAATCAGGTTGAGAAAATAGGCCGATATTGATTTGCTTAGCAGTGCAGGTGTTGCACTGTTCAGAGGAACTTCCGTTGCTTCTGTCGTCGTGCCTGTCGCGGCAGCACCTGTCGCGGTAGAGGTCTGTCGATGTCACGGCAGCGATCAAAAACTCTGTACTTCAAGTTTGGAAAGAATCCCTAGAGTGACTTGTCTTATCCCTAGGTCCAAGTATGTCGATGAACACGTCTCGGGTGATACCTCCCGGCGTGAATCAAAGGATGAACACTGATGTTTGTGAATTCTTTATTAGCCACTGAACCTCGTCCTATCCCTAGGTCCGAGATAGTTCAACCATAAACTGGAGAACCTGTACTCACTCTTTTTGTATCCTCAAGTCTCCTGATATTAAGAAAATAGATAATCTTACAATGCTCTCCTGATACTCTTGCAAGATGTTGAAACCAGAATGAATAAACTTGAAGTTTTTATTAATTGAACGGAAAAACCTAAGAACAATACAATCCTTACAACTAATTTACAGGATCAACCCTTAGCCCTTGGGGAAGTTTAGAACACGATGGAGAGAGAGAAATGACTAGGGTTTTGGGGGGAAACGGCTAGAAGCTAGATATCCTTCCCTAGGTCGAATTGCATGCCTTTATATAGGTCTTGGGTCCAAGTTCTCTAATATGGCAAGAATACAAGTTTAAATTAAAGTACAACTCTATTAAAGACTAAATGTTCTGAGTAGATGTCTTTAATTCGTCCTCTTTTCTTGCCTTGACTTTCTTCCTTAAACTTTGGGCCTGGCCTTTCTTCTGCTTCAGGGCTCAGAAAAATATAGGAGTGATCCACGACAGATCGGCTCGAAATCCTCTATCTGTCGAGCTCCACTTCACTTTTCCACCTCAGTGTCCTACTGTCGTCATTGCTGCCACGACAGGTGTCACGACAGACAGTGCTGTTTGTCCTTCAACTCCAGCTCCGCAACTCGCCTCTGCTCCTTTGCTGCTATGTATTGCTGCCGCGGCAGATACATGCAAAAGTGACTAATTTCAGCAGTATCTGTGCAGTTTTATCTTATTGTGATGTGTATGCAAAAATCTATCCTAAATGCAATTAATCATGCTTGAGTGCAGCAGAAATATGGGTAAATGGAGGGTAAAATGTAGAACTTTTATTCACTCAACATAGGCCAAGCCCTATATATACTCAATGTATGTGAGGGTAAAGGGGCATAACGGAGATGTAGAAAGATAGATTAAACAGAGGTTTTGGAGGTCGCGACCTAATTCTCTCTTAGGGTTTAGGTTTTTTTATGTAAAGTAGTTGTGAGAAACGGTTGTAATAGTTTAAGTTATGTTTTCAATAAAATATTCTCAAGTTTGCTTAATTCATGTTCTTCACTTCTTCAATTAGTTCCAAAAGTCCAGTTGAAGAAATCCATTTGTCGGGCACGAGAGTGTCAAACTCACGAAAGAATTAAGTACGGTCTCATCATGTCGAGGTGTTGACTAATTTAGCTTAGACATAAGTTCAAGTTTCAACGGCTAAAAGGAGCAACCAAACGTCGACTGCCTGTGTTCGGTTTATGATGAGATTGCTAGGTATTGCCTACATCGCGTGGTGACAGAATCCTTGCCTAGAAATAGAAAGGATCACTTCAGAATTGCTCTGCCGAACTTGGAGTATCTGCCAGAGTTGCTGTTGGGACTTATCTTCGTTCCACCTATCGAGACAGCGGAAGTAGCAAGAGTAGAGTTCCGCCGTGGCAGCGAAAGTTGTTGCAGCCGCAATTCGCCATTATCCTGCCGAGGCAGCAAATCGTGGCAGCGCAAAACACACTTAGGCTTTACAACGCAGTCTACACACTACTGAGTTGCAACTACCTAACCCAATCTATCATCCTCATCTCTCCCTATCACTATCTCTATTTATTTGTGTTTTTATTTTTCCACATTCAGAAGTTTAATCGTGCATATTACTATTTCCTTGTGTAGGAAAACACTCATAGTAGCTGCTCCAATCCCTATGAGAGACGATATCTTTTATATTATAACTTGACAAGAGTGTGCACTTGCGCTCCTAAAAAGGGGAACACCTTCACACCCTACAAATTTTTGGCGCCGTTACCAGGGATTGGCAACAACAATTGCGTTTGATTTCTGCAGTTCTATTTTAGTTTTTGCATTTAAATTTTTGTTTATTTTATTTTTCAAAAAAATGCCTCTTGTTTTTCTTTGGTGTATGTCCTGCCAGGGCGGCAAAGATGGCAGCCAACACCCACCTGAGGAGACGGAGGACATACCTGGACGAAAAGCCAAACGCAAAACCCTCAGGAAATGGTTATGTTTGGTAAATGCGCAAGCAACCCAACATAACCTAATTTTTATTTTTAATTTTAATTTATTCATTAGGATTAGATTTAATTTTTAGTTATTTCTAATTTCCGCATTTAATTTATTTCAGGTTAGGAAAGAAGGCAAGACCAAGAAGGATAAAGAATAAAGGAGAGACCCAACCCAGCGGCCAAGGCAGCCCAAGACATATGAGCATAACGGCTAGCGGCTTCATAACGGCTAGCCGCAACAGTTACATTTGCAACAGCTGGCGGAACGGCTATCTACGTAACGGCTAGAATCGTGTAAATCACGCCGCAATCCTTGCCGCCCGTTGGCAGCGTGCCCACCAAGGCAGCGGAGAGAAGGGGCTATATAAGGCCAACTATTCTCTCCTCATTCTTCACTTTCCTCTCTCTTTTACTCTAAATTCTTCTTGTCATCTTGCTTTCAAGATTTCGTTTGCTTTACTTTCTTGCAAATTCTTTTTCTTTCTTTAGGAAACATAACCGTTCTCACAACAATGGCAACATCAAAACAAACCGCCTCAACCTCCAAGCCAACCTTCCAGAGGTTATTGAATAGTGATGTAGCGGCAACCTACCGGTAGTACTATGCTAATCGGAAACTATAGGAAGAGATAGGCTTCCAATACACAAGGCAAGATGGGGATCTTGGCCTTGAGCCCATCGTATTCGAAAGGGTCCACACCCTAGGATGGCACATTTTCGCACGGCAGCCAGAAGAGATAAATAACAATTTAGTGCGAGAGTTTTATACTCACAAGCCTACCCCAAGAAACCCTTTTGTTTACGTCCGCGACGAGGGAGTCAAGCTCACAGCGGCAACAATCAACAGCTTCTATGGGATAGAAATAAGAGGGAATCCGCACGAAGAATGAAGGTCGTACTTAACGACAGCATACTACGAAAAGATTAAAAAAGACACCTTCTAGCCCAACACCAAGTGGCTAACCGGCAAGAATAACGGTTCAGTCAACCGCTGCGACCTGCTGCCGGAGGCCATTCTTTAGAGTAACTTCGTCCAGCGCCGCCTAATGCCCACTTCGCACGGATCTACTGCCAACAGGCCGCGGCTGGCCCTCGTCCATAGCATAATGAAGGGGCGGCCAATCAACGTTGGAGAAGACATTCTTAAAGAGATCCATGCCCACGCAGACAAGCCCAACTCCAAAGGACCCCTCGTCTTCCCCGCACTCATCACAGGCCTCTACGCCAACTTCTGTGTGCCGCCGCACCCAAAAGACACCATCATTGCCACCAAGGAAGGCGCGCCTCCAGATGATACAGGAGCCAGAAACGCCAACAACCGCCCAACCGTCGTCCCAACCTGCCGCCACCCCAGCTGCAGCGGGCAGTACTGATGCTGCCCTCCTTTCCGCCGTGATTCCCCTGCTGTGAAACCTTGTGGAGAGCTGCCAAAGGATTGAGCAAAAATAGGTAATTTTCAAAAAATACATTGCGGAGGTGCAAGAGGCCTTTGTGGCCTACTTGCTAGACAAATACCACGACGACAGCCCAAAGTTGCCCGCCTTCCCATCAAAGTTAGCAGCTTCCAAAACAACCCATATCACACCCAGACCAGCTGCCACTCCAGCCGCCGCCGACAGTGAGAGGCCGCACATATGCCCCAAGAGAAGGACCTCACCCATTCCCATTCAACCATACAACCTCACCTCCTCATCAGATTCAGAGAAAGGGGGGAGACTACTGCCGCCTCTCCAGCAGCAAAGGAGGCAACTGCCAAAGAAGCTGAGGACTTAAACATGGAGATATCTGATTCCTTCGACGATGAACCGACAGATGCAGCAAAGAAAAGAAAGCGGCCCGCTGATGCGACCAAACGTCAAGGTGAAGGGTCTGAACCTGAGCTAGAAGCACCACCTAAGAGACCCACTCCCAGCCACCCCGTGGCAAGAAGAAGAGCCCAGCTGCCAAGCCTTCCACCACACGCCGCTTCGTCCTGCCCACCTCCTTAGATTCTTCCTCCGACGCAGCAGCAACAGAGGGGAAATCCCCTAGTCTATAACACCATTTTCTTATATTTATTTTTTTATGTTTTCTTTTAATTTTTCTATTTTCTTTTTATGTTTTATTTCCTGTCTTTTATTTCATATTTTGTGTAAGGCATTGAGGACAATGCCAACCTTGAGTTTGGGGGGAATAGTCCTCTTTATTTTCTTTAGTCACATTTAGTAGCATATAGGAGCATATGTAAAATCTTCCCTAGCTCTTAAAGAAATAGAAATCTTTAGCTTAAAACGTGTGCCTATGATAGTTAGCTGATTACTTATATTCGCATCATACTTAAAATTTAACTTAACCATGGGGAATAAGCATGAAAAAATACTTAGAATTTTTTTTTTGCCAATTATTGTAGACTGTCTGTTAAATGCTGAGTTTTGCTTGAGTTCTAAGTTTAACACTGCCTGCTTTATTTAATGAAAATTTCTTAATTGGATACAGGTTTGCCGCTACGGCAGCATAGGACAGCAGTACAAAAATGTTCAAATACCCTAGATGTGCCCGAAACAGGCTTTAGGAAGGATGCTTAACACCCTAGAGGTTCCCGAAACACACTCTAGGAAGGATCGTGAGCAAGGACACTCCGCTGCTATCAAAGTCCAAGTATCTGAAACTAATTAAAGTGACAGCCAAATTAGCAAGAGTGAATGAAAGCCTTCACGGGATGACTCTATTCAAAGGGTTTGGAGTTTCATAGTGTGCACATATCTTAGCTTCAAACCTGGAGAATAGTTGTGATGAGCTGAAGCCCTTAAGGCCATGATCAGAAAAAGAAGAAAAAGAAGAGAAGAAGAGCTTAACTGTGCTGCCAAGACAACAACTCATATCCTTTTTGTAATCTAATTATTTTTAGCATTCTTTGTTAACTTAGTATACCCAGTATGGTTAGCATGAACACAGACCTGCAAACACTACACTGGTACAAAGAAAAATTAAATTCTAAGTTATTTCATGTCATTCCTTGTCACTAACATTAAAATAGGTGCCACGGCCTTGAGGTAGGAAATCAAGTTAAAGGCTAAGTTTCTACTAATTTTGTGCAAAGGGCAGGTTTACTAGGTAGGTTGCATTGCTCGAGGACAAGCAATAGTTCGAGTTTGGGGGTGTGTAGAGTGTCCACAAGTTCTATATTTTGTACACATTCATGCCCTTATTATTGCTGTTCTTAAGCTCATCTAGGCATATTAAGGTGCATTGCATGCATAATAACAATATTTGCTCTTTTACCATGCTTTTATTGAATATTCTTTGTTTGGTTGAGAAAAGATATTGTTTTAGTTTAGTTTTTATTTTCAGGTGTTGTAGCCATGTAGAGGAGGAGAGGACAGGAAAGCAGAGAGTATAAGGAGCTATACTGAAGCAGTTCCAGGTGCCGCCAAGGATGTCGCCACAGCAGCACTGCCACCGATTGCCGCCCAGGCAGAAGTTAAACCGACTTAGTCAAGATGGGTTGCGATTGAAAGAGAACAATTTCCTGAGTCCAATGAGCCAAGTCTTGCAATTATCTGAAGCCTGTAGCGGCCTGGAGAGCTGATTAAAGATTGATAAATAAGATGACTTATCTTTACTTGCTGAAGAAGGCAACGTCCAAAGAGTCCATATTCAAGTAAAAAAGGAGTCAGCATTTAATATAAAGTTACTTTAAGGACTTCTACTCCAAGGAGGACTCAAACTTAGACCAAGCCCTATATATACCCAAATGTATGTGAGGGTATAGGGGCATAGCGGAGAGGTAGAAAGATAGATTAAATAGAGGTTTTGGAGGTCGTAACCCAGTTCTCTCTTAGGGTTTAGGTTTTTGTATGTAAAATAGTTGTGAGAAACGGTTGTAATAGTTTAAGTTGTGTTTTTAATAAAATACTCTCAAGTTTGCTTAATTCATGTTCTTCACTTCTTCAATTAGTTCCAAAAGTCCATTTGAAGAAATCCATTTGTCGAGCACGAAAGTGTCAAACTCACGAAAGAATTAACTACGGTCTCATCATGTCGAGGTGTTGCCAAATTCGGCTTAGACATAAGTTCGAGTTTCAGCGGCAAAAAGAAGCAACCAAACGTCGACTGCCTGTGTTAGGTTTACGCTGAGAATGCTAGGTATTGCCTACATCACGTGGTGACAGAATACTTGCCTAGACATAGGAATGATCACTTCAGAATTGCTCTGCCGAACATGGAGTATCTGCCAGAGTTGCCGTCGGGACTTATCTCCATTCCACCTGCCGAGAGAGTGAAAGTTGCAAGAGTAGAGTTCCGCCGTGGCAGCGAAAGTTGCTGCAGCCTCAAACTGCCATTACTTGCCGAGGCAGCAAATCAAGGCAGCGCAAAACAAACTTAGGCTTTACAACGCAGTCTACACACTATTGAGCTGCAACTACCTAACCCAATCTATCATCCTCATCTCTCCCTATCACTATCTTTAATTATTTGTGTTTCTATTTTTCCACATTCAAAAGTTTAATTGTGCAAATTATTATTTCTTTGTGCAGGAAAACACTCATAGTAGCTGCTCCAATCCCTGTGAGAGACGATATCTTTTATACTATAACTTGACAAGAGTGTGCACTTGCGCTCCTAAAAAGGGGAACACCTTCACACCCTACAACAAGGTAAGTGTTGGTTTGGTGGGTATTGACATGTGAAATCTTATTACTGAATATAGTTGGTCGACCAATAGGATGTGAGTGCACTCGAGGTAAAAGTCGAGCGTGGCCCTAGTGATGCTAGATTCCAATAATGAGGAGTACGGTGATGTGAGATTCCACCGGAAGCTATGTTTTACTAGACGAGTGAGTACGGTGATGTGAGATTCCACCGGAAGTGTCTAGTGGGTTTGAAAACTATCCGCATATCCGAGTAAAAGTGAGAAATGTCAATATACAAATAGTGCTCTATATTCTCATGTTAAGCATGTTATATTGTTGCTCTCTATTTATGCTTATGCATGTAGTTGGTTTCTTGCTTGTGTGTTGTGAATGAGCATGAGGTAAGCTTGTGGCTTGTGGATGCATTCGGTAAATGCACGAGATGTTAAATGCATGTTGTTCTGTGTTCATGCATGAGGGAATGATTTGGAAATAGTTTTGGTTTCAAGCAAACTATGGTTTTAAAACTGCATTGTTGTAGTTACCATTTTGAGCACCGCTCACTAAGCTTAAATGCTTACGCTCCTTTTTCCAACAATGCAGGCCCTAAGACCTACGGAGCATCTCGGGTAACAAGGGAGAATCCAATGGGGTTTGGTTTGCTTAAGTATGATTTTAGACTTAAATAAATAGTATTAAGCAATGTGATAGGACCTTTATGTTTAAGGGGGTTGTTTGTTATATCTCTTTCTTTAGACAAGTTTGTTTAGTTATGTTTGGCTTGTAATGCCTCTAAATATGTTGAATATACCATGGTTTGTCTTTTGACCCCTTTTTGTGATTGCTAAGCATGAATGTTTTCCTTTAATGCATCTTGCCATGTTGAATCTTGTTTCGCTGACTGTTTATCATGTCTAAACGTTTGCTCATGGTTGGCTTATGTTGTGTGCATGTTTAGGAGTTGATTATATGCTTGTTTAGTGAGTTGTGTTGGTTCTCCCTGTGCTTAAAACTGCAGAAATCAGTCTTTCTGGGCAAGGCGTATCGATACAGTCCCCTGTTTTAAGCAAGGCGTACCGATACGAGGGGGGCATACCGATACCCACTTTGAACACTGGAAATCTGAGATTTTAACGAGAAATTGAGGCATCGGTACGGGCCTTAGGTGTATCGATACGGTCCCTGGTGCTGACTTTGGGAGCTTGACCATCAAGGGCGTATCGATACCAGCTGATAGGGTATCGATACGGTTTCTTGGAGTTGACCTTAGGGAGTTTGACCGTTGAAGGTGTATCGATACGGGCCTTAGGCGTATCGATACGGCCTGTGGTTAAATTGTTAAAAGTAACCTCTAATGTCTGTTTTTGCTTGGATTATGTTTGTGTTGCTTTCCCGCTGCTTGTCTCCTCACATAGGTTTTAAATATGGCATTTAGACAAGATAAATTTTAAAAACAAGTTTAGGGTTGCTAATCGGAGCAGAGCCTTAACGGGTTTCTCTTCAGATTTCCCCGTGTAACCCGTTCAGGTCGATTTGGTGGCTAGGCCGGATCGAGGGGGTTACATTTGTTGGTATCAGAGCCTAGGTTTCGCATAGGTTTGTTGAGTTTTCGCAAAGCCGAAAGGTAAGTGAGGTAAGTTTTGTTGTGTAAGCTTGTTGGTTGTGATGCACGGTGATTGTAAGCATGCTTATGGTTTTCTTTGTGTTGGTCGGGAGATAGTTAAAGGCACCCATTGCTTGTATATTGTTATTGTAAGTGGTTTTAAGTTTAAAAACTTGAGTACCTTAGACCTTGTTCCTTGTTGACTCCAAATCATTTCACTTGTTGTGTTTATTGTTTAGTTTTGCACCTGTTAGCATGGTGAGACCGAGGGGAAGGCCTAGAATGGATAACCTGAGGGTTGAACGGATTGAGAACGTTGAGGATGTGCGGGGGGGGAGAACTTGCCTCCTTCTCCTCCTCCTCCTCCGGATGGTGGAGCGAATGTTGGAGGTGTTGGACCCCAGGTTGGTTAGGGACAGGCTGACATTGATGTGAATCCGTTGATTTAGGCTATAGCTGGGGCTATTCAAATAGCTTTAGCGGGTGTTCGGGTTGCAGCATCGCCTCAGGGTGCAGGTTCTGGTCTACCGTTAGAACAACTTTGTAGCTTAGGCGGATTCGAGTTTCGGGGATTGTCACCCGAGGGTTCAGAGGTATGGTTTGAGAGCACAGTTCATATTTTTGGACAGATGGAGTGCTCTGATGCAAATAAGTTAGGTTGCATCGTTTCTTTGCTTTAGGGAGATGCCTATACTTGGTGGACTACCATCACAACGGGTATGCCAGAGGCCGAGGTTACTTGGGAATTCTTTAGAACTGCTTTCTGTGAGAAGTATCTAGGCCCTCGATACCTAGATGAGAAGAAGAGATAGTTCATGGCTCTAGTTCTGGGTAGCATGACCGTGTCTGAGTATGAGGTACAGTTCGTACGTCTCAGCCAGTATGCTTTTGAGTTGGTTCCCACTGAGAGGGAACGATGTGAGCGTTTCCGATATGGGTTGATCCAGGAGGTGAAGACCTACATGTTGGCTTCTGACTATACATATTTTGATGTGTTGGTCGCTAGGGCCAAGGACATTGAACAGTCTTTGGGACTTGCTGATCGTAGAGCTGGATCTAGTTCAGGAAAAAAGATCACCGAGTGGGATAGAGATCGTGCCAAGAGGCACAAAGATAGGAGACCCTATAATGATCATAGGCGCAGAGGTGGTAATCCGAGGCGAGGCCATCACGGCCAAGGGACTAAAAATCGTACTCCTGAGTGTACCAAGTGTGGTAGGTGTCATTTCAGTGAGTGTTAGGGCACTTATGGCTCATGTTGGAATTGCGGGTCTAGAGTGCACTTGAAGCATGATTGTCCACATCCGGCTAGGGATGGACATGCTCCTACACGAGCTGTCGAGCATCAGAGAGGCCGTGGGTGCGGTCGAGGTAGCTTTTAGCCTAGGAATGATGGTTAGAGGAATATGGCTCATGTTGTGGCAGTTCAGCCTGAGGGAGGTGGACCGACTAGAGTGTATGCTCACCGTGAGGACAAGAATGACACATATGTGATTGTAGGTAATTTCTCATTATAGTCTTTGACTTTGCTTTCCTTGATTGATTCCGGTTCTATGTATTCGTACACATTGAGTGAACATGCAAAGTTGTTAGATATTCCGGTTGAGATATTAGATGTGGGTATGAGTGTCACGAGTTCTTTTGGCGAGACAGTTGTAGTTAGAAAGATGTACAGAAGATGTCTTTTGATGGTTCAGGGTCATGTCTTTCCCGTGGATATGATGTAATTTCCGTTTTATGGTTTTGATGTGATTTTGGGCATGGATTGTCTTGTGGAACATAGAGCTAGGGTAGATTTTGAGACTAAAAGAGTTTGTTTGAGGCTTTCTGATGATTACGAGGTAGTAGTAGTTGGCGAGAACATTAAGTTCTTGTCTAATGTTGTTTCAGCTTTAGAGGCTCAGAGGATGATGGATTCGGGTTGTCAAGCTTACTTAGCCTATGCGATGAATCCGAATATGAGTGAAGTTAGATCGCGAGACATCAGAACAGTTTTTGACTTTCTGAGTGTTTTTCTGGAAGAATTGTTTGGGTTGCCTCCAGAGAGATGTTGAGTTCGCGATTGAGACGTATTCAGATTCTGCTTTCGTATCGATTGTTCCGTATAGAATGACACCTAAAGAGTTTAAGGAGTTGAAGACACAGCTTCGGGAACTGTTGGATATATGTTTTATTAGGCCTAGTATTTCACCTTAGGGTGCTCCGATCTTGTTTGTGAAGAAGAAGAATGGCAGTATGAGGATGTGCATAGATTATAGGCAGTTGAATAAGGTGACAGTGATGAACAAGTATCCCTTACCACAGATTGATGATTTGCTTGATCAGTTGAGAGGTGCTTCAGTGTTTTCGAAGATTGATTTGAGATCGAGTTACTATCAGTTGAAGGTAAAAGATGTGGATATACCGAAGACAGCTTTCCATACACGATATGGGCACTACGAGTTCTTTGTAATGCCTTTCGGTTTGACTAATGCCCCAGCTACATTTATGGACATGATGAACAAAGTGTTTCACGAGTTTTTGGATAGATTTGTAGTAGTGTTCATAGATGACATTTTAGTGTACTCTAGGACTGAGGAAGAACGTGATGAACATTTGTGATTAGTACTTTAGGCCTTGCTTGAGAATCAGTTGTATGCCAAGTTTAGTAAATGTGAGTTTTGGATTAGAGAAGTAGTTTTTCTAGGTCATGTGATCTCATTCGATGGGATTAGTGTGGATCCCAAGAAGATTGAAGCAATAGTGAGTTGGAAACGATCGAATTCAGTGACCAAAATTCGTAGTTTTCTAGGTTTGGCCGGGTATTATCGAAGGTTTGTTGAGGGATTCTCGAAGATTGCTGCACCTTTGACTAAGTTGTTATAGAAAAATGTTCCGTATGAGTGGAAAGATGTAAGGCAACAAGCGTTTGAAAAGTTGAAGAAAGCATTGACAGAAGCTCCTATTTTGATTCAGCCTGAACCATGGAAAGAGTTCATAATCTTCAGTGATGCATCGTATGTAGGTTTAAGGTGTGTGCTTATGCAAGAAGGAAGATTTGTAGCTTATGCTTCAAGACAGTTGGAGGTTTACGAGAAGAATTACCCCACCCATAACATAGAGTTAGCGGTTGTGGTCTTTGCCTTGAAGATTTGGAGACACCACCTTTATGGTGAGAAATGCACAGTCTACACCGACCACAAGATTTTGAAATATTTGATGACTCAGAAAGAGTTGAATCTTAGACAGCGTAGGTGGTTAGAGCTTCTTAAAGACTATGACCTCACAATAGAGTACCATCCGGGTAAAGTAAATGCAGTGACTGATGCTTTGAGTAGGAAGGTGGCAGTTGAGTTGCGAGCTATGTTTTCGAGATTGAGTGTGTCATAAGATGGCGACTTGATAGCTGAGCTACAGGTTAAACCTTCGTTAGTTTAGTTGATTTGAGAGAAATAGTTGCAAGACAGATCTTTGGCACCTCATGTGTAAGATATAGCCGAGGGTAAACCCACAGATTTCTGCTTTAGTGAGAATGGGATCTTATGTTTTTAGAATCGAGTAGTTGTTCCAAAAGATGCCGAGTTGAGACGTACTATTTTGAATGAAGCTCATAACAGTCCTTTTGCTATGCATCCGAGTAGTATGAAGATGTACCGTGGGTTGAAATATGAGTACTTCTGGATTGGGTTAAAGAAAGATGTTGCCGAGTTTGTGAGTAAGTGTATGGTTTGTCAGCGAGTTAAGGCTGAACATCAGTTTCCTTCATGTTTGTTACAGCTGTTGAAGATTTTGGAGTGGAAGTGGAAGAGAATTACTATGGATTTTGTGTCAGGTTTGTCATTGACTCCTTCGAAGAAGAATTCAGTATGGGTAATAGTTGACAGATTCACTAAGTGTGCCCATTTCATACCTGTCCATACTACTTACACCTTAGACAGGTTGGCCGAGTTGTATATCAGTGAGATTGTGAGGTTGCATGGTGTATCGAAGTCTATTGTGTTAGATAGAGATCCGAGATTTACAGCTAGATTTTGAGAGTGTTTGCATCGTGCCTTGGGGACTTGGTTGAACTTCAGTACTTCGTATCACCCACAGTCAGATGGTCAGTCAGAGAGAGTTATTCAGGTGTTAGAGGACATGTTGAGGTGTTACATCATTGACTTTCAGGGTTCATGGGAAAAACATATACCGCTAGTAGAGTTTGCATACAATAACAATTATCAGGCTAGTATCCAGATGGCACCGTATGAAGCTTTGTGTGGTAGGAAATGTAGAACACATGTTTGTTGGGCCGAAGCTAGACAAAAGCTTGTACCTATGCTAGACTTGCTTAAGGGCACTACCGAGAAGGTAAAACTGATTTGTGATTGCTTGAAGGCAGCTTCAGACGGACAAAAATTGTATGCAGATTTGAAGAGAAAAGAGATTGAGTATGCTATTGGCGACAAAGTGTTCTTGAAGGTATCCCTGTGGAAGAAGGTAATGAGGTTTGGTACAAAGGGGAAGTTGAGTCCGCGATTCATTGGTTCTTACGAGATAGTTGAGAGGATTGGTCCTGTTGCATATAGGTTGAGATTGCCATCCGAGCTTCAGAAGATTCATGATGTGTTCCATTTTTCGATGCTTCGAAAGTATAGATCAGATACGTCTCATGTTATGCCAGTGGAAGAGATTGAATTGAATCCGGATTTGTCATATGAGGAAGAACCAGTTGAGATTCTTGCTACGGATAGTAAAGTTTTGCGTGGGAGGACCATTGAGTTAGTCAAGGTTTTGTGGAAACATCAGGGTGTGGAAGAAGCTACTTGGGAGAGAAAATCAGATATGGAAGAGCTATTTCCGTACCTCTTTCCATCAGATAAATTTCGAGGACGAAATTCCTTATGTGGGGGAGAGTTGTAACGCCCCGAGTTTAGGGCCCAAAAGATAATCAGGTTGGTTAAACCGGTTCGAGTTAAATTAATTTGGGGAAAACCCATTTTCAATAAACAACTAAAGGATTTTAATGAAAAAGGGCAAAAAGAGGATTTGGGAATTTTAAAAGGGTTTTTGAAAATAACATCATCTTCTTCAAACTCTCTTTTCACGTTATTTTGCTTCGAACACCATTTCTACTATTCCATTGATTTCACCACTTCATCCAAGCAATTTTTTCAAGGTAATCTTTCTCTTATTTTGATTTTCTCTTCCTTAAACGTGTTGTAGATGAAATCTTTTCTTAAACCCATTGTTTAAATTTGTTTCCAAAATGCTTGTGTTGGAAAAAGAGGAAAATGAAGGAATTTTCGTTTGGGTTGTTTGATCCTAGGTTTAAAGGTGTTTTTAACCTTGTTTTGAAGTTCTAAAAATGTTAGGATAGTGGCTTAATGATGGGAAACCAGAAACTAGTAAAAAGGAGGGGTTTTTGGAGTTGAAAATTTAGGTTTTTGGTTTGTTCTTGTGAGGAACCTTGGGCTCATGGTTTCTAGCCTCTGGGTAAGTGTTTTGGTTGTTAAAAGATATATTTTTATGGTAAATTTGTTGGGTTATTACTGGATTTTGGTTAGAGCTGATTTAATGATGTTTTTAGATAACTTCGGCTACGAATCGATGAGCGAATGTTGTTGAATATTGTGTTTGTGAATTTCAGTGGGCATGTATGTTGAAAAGGGTATTAATACTCTGTTTTGGATTGTTTAGAAGGAGCAGAAACATATATGGGTACTTCAGACGCGACACACGGTGTTGCAGAGGCTTGAAATCGGTGTTTCGGCTATCGTTTGGGTTGTACCGGTGAGTGGAAATGTTTGCTAAGCCTTAACTTGGTTAAGGATGTGTTTTGGGGGTTTAGATTGAGCCTAATAGGCCAATCTAAGATCAAGAGTAAGTTTTAAGCGTTTTAGTGTTCATTTTCAATAATATCTACTATGTGTTTTGAATGACTTTCCATAATGCATGATGCTATGAACATCCTTGTGTTATACATTTGATTGCCTTAATTGATTTCCATGTTAGTTATGGTTGTGACCATGAGAACACAAGGTAAGTGTTGGTTTGGTGGGTATTGACATGTGAAATCTTATTACCGGATATAGTTGGTCGACCAAAAGGATGTGAGTGCACTCGAGGTAAAAGTCGCGCGTGGCCTTAATGATGCTAGATTCCACTAAGAAGGAGTATGGTGATGTGAGATTCCACTGGAAGCTATGTTTTACTAGACGAGTGAGTACATTGATGTGAGATTCTATCGGAAGTGTCTAGTGGGTTTGAGAACTATCCGCACATCCGAGTAAAAGTGATAAATGTCAATATACCCATGATGCTCTAAATTCTCATGTTAAGCATGTTATATTGCTCCTCTCCATTTATGCTTATGCATGTAGTTGGTTTCTTGCTTGTGTGTTGAGAATGAGCATGAGGTAAGCTTGTGGCTTGTGGATGCATTCGGTAAATGCACGAGATGTTAAATGCATGTTGTTATGTGTTCATGCATGAGGGAATGATTTGGAAATGGTTTTGGTTTCAAGCAAACTATGGTTTTAAAACTGCATTGTTGTAGTTACCGTTTTGAGCACCGCTCACTAAGCTTAAATGCTTACGCTTCTTTTTCCAACAATGCAGGCCCTAAGACCTACGGAGCAGCTCGGGGAACAAGGGAGAATCCAATGGGGTTTGGTTTGCTTAAGTATGATTTTAGACTTAAATAAATAGTATTAAGCAATGTGATAGGACCTTTATGTTTAAGGGGGTTGTTTGTATAGTCTCTTTCTTTAGACAAGTTTGTTTAGTTATGTTTGGCTTGTAATGCCTCTAAACATGTTGAATGTGTCATGGTTTGTCTTTTGACCTCTTTTGTGATTGCTAAGCATGAATGTTTTCCTTTAATGCATCTTGCCATGTTGAATCTTGTTTCGTTGATTGTTTATCATGTCTAAACGTTTGCTCATGGTTGGATTATGTTGTGTGCATGTTTAGGAGTTGATTAGACGCTTGTTTAGTGAGTTGTGTTGGTTTTCCTTGTGCTTAAAACTGCAGAAATCAGTCTTTCTGGGCAGGGCGTATCGATACGCTCAAGGGCAGTATCGTTACGGTCCCCTGTTTTAAGCAAGGCATACCCATACGTGGGGGCGTACCGATACCCACTTTGTTCACTGGAAATCCGAGATTTTGACGAGAAATTAGGGTATTTGTACGGTCCTTAGGTGTATCGATACGATCCCTGGTGTTGACTTTGGGAGTTTGACCATCAAGGGCGTATCGATACCAGCTGATAGGGTATCGATACGGTTTCTTGGAGTTGACCTTAGGGAGTTTGACCGTTGAAGGCGTATCGATACAGCATGTGGTTAAATTGTTAAAAGTAACCTCTAATGTTCGTTTTTGCTTGGATTATGTTTGTGTTGCTTTCCCGCTGCTTGTCTCATCACATAAGTTTTAAATATGACATTTAGACAAGATAAATTTTAAAAACAAGTTTAGGGTTGCTAATCTGAGCGGAACCTTAACGGGTTTCTCTTCAATTTTCTCCGTGTAACCCGTTTGGGTCGGTCTAATGGCTAGGCCGGGTCGAGAGGGTTACATTTATATACATGAATAATATAATTATATTGATAAATTCAATCGTTGGATTGCTAAAATATTAACAATACAAGAAGTTATAAAAGTCTACTCATTTACTTTTACACTATTACAAGTTGATCCCTCCCGTATAAATTGGTATACACATGTAGATTCTCGAATGCCCTTTTAGTAAGTTTGATCCATTTTTTTTGTATAATCGTTAATATTTAATTCATTTGTTCACTAATCTGAATCGAATACTTCAAAGACCCATTTTGAGAGCAACATTCTAAACTTAATTTGATTCATTCACAACGTCATAATTAAAATATCTAGCTTTACTTAAAAGATCAACACCTTATTATGTTAGACTAATTGGTTGTTTGTCGAATTTGATTTATTTTATTAAACAAAATAACCTCAGTTTAGAATTTTATGTATACACTTGACATGACTTTACAAAAGAAATATATAAATATTATACCAAGAAGTACACAAAAGGGAGTATTAATTAAATTAAAATAATTAAATTATACACCATATGGTGGAGTTAGTGAGGTGTTGTGAATCAAGATGAAAAAGGCAATTTACTTTTTATTCTATTTTTTTTTTAAATGGGGGAGACAAACATGAAGTAGGTAAAAGATTAAAGGTAGTGGGGGCAATAATAGTAATGGTAATGGACATATGACTTGCAAGCACAAAATGCAGCAGTGGAGTGAAGTGGAGGCAAACCATAATGGTGATTAGCTAGCGTAATTATTCATCAAACAGCACAGGATAACTTAATTAGTCCCACATCCAGAATTAACACCTACTTTTACAGCTATATAAAAGGTTGGAACAACTTAATTTATTATAGGATATTATATGTTCTTTTGCAGGCTTGCACACATAAAAAGATTAAGCATGAAAACAGAGTAGAAAGGTAAAGTTCTCTTCAACTCTCATGTTTTTGGGTAAATGTATATTTTACCTTCAATCTTTTTTTTGGATTCATTTGATACCTTGGCCTTAGTACCCTATTGGCACTTGAATTTGAAAACAATTGTATACGTTAATCTAAAAACTAGAGCCATTTAAAATTTGATTGATGTGTTAATGTCACGTGTCTCTAAAAAATGAGTCATTTGACCTCAGTTAAGTATCTAGTTGACACTTGAGATTAAAAACTGTCATACATTAATCTAAAAACTTATATCCACTAAAATGTTTGTTGACATGTTCAATTTTAAAAACACGCCACATTGATTTAGACACATGCTATTAATTTATTCATTGGAGGTGACACATTAATAAAATTTTACTAAAGTTTTTTTTATTAATGTATATACGGTTTTACGTTAAAGTATATAAACCTAGTTTTTCTCTCCTCACTAACTAGCGTCACAGGTTTTTCCATTTTTTTTTGCTTGGACAACGACGACCTCGATTTTGGTACTGGTTACTAATTATTGATGTTTATTGTTTTTTTATTTTTTCATATCTTGTTTTTGTTTTTTTAGCTTCTTCAATTTTTAATAAAAATATTTATTATTGTGGCACGTTTTTTTTGCCTTTGTAGCACGCTTTCTTTGTCGTTTGACACAGTTTCCACATACTTTAATGATCGTTTGATTCTCGTATAGAGTTCCTCACGTCACTTGTTTTCATATTTAGATTTGTTTGTGGTCATAGGAATTTTGATCCCCTTTGGTGGTTGTTTGCCGATGTAATCGGGGTTGTGTAGCGGAACAATCTGCATGATAGTCTGTTATGCTCACAATTTCTTTTTCACCTCGTAAAGCGTCTCATTTGGATAGAGACAAAGGAGATTCATGAAGGCTTTTGAATTCTTTGGCAATGTACATCAATCTTTAGAAGTGTTTGTTGAGTACATTGTATTTGTGATATCTTCTATTTTTGTATGAGTTTTTTGGTTGACATAGTCTCCATCTTTCTCTTTATTGAGTACATGATATTTGTGATATCTTCCATTATTTTTTAATAAAATCCAGATGTCATTGCTAAAAGAAAGTTAAATTCAAGGATCAAATGAATCCAAAACAATAGAGATCAATTAGATATCTAAAGTCATGTTTAAGGACGAAGTATGTATTATCTCCTTTTTATTTTGATACAACTATTATCATTGAACTTATTAATCAACTAATCTGAATCAATTATAATTGATATACCTTATTTTATCTTTTATGTATATTAACATTACAAATGACTAGTTGTACGTAATGTGAATGGTGGTCAAGTGTTGAAACTTGGAAGGCACTAACCCCTTGTCTGTACTCACTCAAGTCATTTTCTAAAACCTATTCTCATTAATTGATTAATTAAGCAGTATTTAAATAATACAAATACAAACACAGAGTTGGATATAATAATAATAGTTAGTTAAAATGGAGAATCCATTTTAGATTACCTGCTGTTCCTGTGTGTCGTTTATGTGCATGCGCGCCTATACTTTAATTTATTCATTCTAATCACCATTTACGCAAATTATTACTCCATTAATCACTTTTACGAGAATATATTATAAGAATCACCCTCTCATCACCATAGCGCAATGTGTAGGTCACATTTGGAAGGGTTAATATCAATTAAATATTTAATTTTAAAAATTTTGGAGAATTTTTTTATTCAACTAATATTTAAATTAAAAATATCTAAAATGTGATTATATTACCCCATGAGTGGTTCAGTCTCTGTCATGTCTTGCTTGTATTTTGGGGATTTAATTTCTTTTTATTGATCTTTATAGTTTAGACCCTCGAACTGAATTTGGATACGAACTCACAATTATCGCTCTTGTTCGCGATTAAGTTGTGGCAATGATCATGTTGTCAACATATCTTATTATTGTAATATGCACTTTTAATGTTGATTGTTATTGATTTTTACCTTTTATTGTCGAGCTTTGGTGATGTTTGTATATTTTTTGTTTTGAGCCTTTGAGTTAGGGTTTTTACCTTTTCTTTGTATGATCTTGTTTATGATCTAGAGACGCTAGTCTTCATGTTTCTAGGAATATGTCCGGATTAATTTTGTTTATTTAGGTTGTAAACTCTCATTATATTTTTAAATTTTTTCTCTTTTAATAAAACTAGTGTACTCGTATTCAAAAAGTAAACGTAAATAGGAATAAAATATGGTTAGAATCTAATAATTAAAAGTAAAAGTAACCTGGAAACAATTAAACCCAAAATTTGAAAGGTCATACCCATCTCACGTTACGCATAACTCTACCGCTAATGTTTTTCACGTTTAATGTGCCTCGTCCCCAAGAGATTTATAACCATTTGTTAAAAGTTCTGATCTGAATTTTGTTTTGTTTTGATTAAAAAAGTTTGTAGTGCAATCAATTTGGTGAAAAATAAAATTAGAGAAAAATAAAGATATGTGGTGGATGCAGAGCAGAAATCATCTACCTATTTTTGGTGCCATATATACGGGCTCACACCAGTGGCGAATCTAAAAATTTAAAAATGAGGGCCTAATTTTTTTTTCAAATGGGTATGCAAAAATAAAAATTTTATTTATAACTAAACAAAATTAATTTTTTTTTCCTAAAAAAATAACACTAAATTAAGTTTATCTTTAAAAAAAAATTCAAAAATGGGGATGCGGATGCACCTCACCGGGACTGGGTGCATTCGCCACTGGCTCACACTAAGAAATAAAGTTTATAGTTTAGAGTTTGGATTTATTGTTAGAGTTTAAGTTTTAAGGTTTAGCTTTTTAGGATTTAGTATTTAAAAATTATGGTTATAATATAGAGTAATTTTTTTCTGTGTTGAGACATAAAAAGCGACACTAAAGAGGGACAACTGATTTTTGTTCGTGGATGCAAAGGAAGTGGCTGAAGTTCACACTTCTACAATTATACTTTGCTTTAAAGTAGAAAATTGAGTTTGAGTAAAATTCAGTTTGAAATTTTGAGGAAAATTACTTTGTAGTCTATAATAATGAAGTCGCCACTGGTCTATTAAAAACAAACTAAAGATTATGAAATCTCAAAAGTTTGGGGGCACGGTTACGTGTGGGGAAGGATTAACACCCCACAATGCCTGTAAAAATGACGTTTATTTGGTCACTCATATTTTTTAAAGTGTTTTGGGTTTATATATGCATAACTATATTTAAACCTAATATCTACATGTTTTAGTGTTTAAAATTTTACTTTAATTAAAAACGATTTAAATGAGGTAATATTTATTAAAGTGCTATTTTTAAGTTACTTAGGATCTAAACTAACTTTAATTAAAACCTATTTAAAGCCTAGTCAACTAAAAATCTAAAGTATGAGTTATAAGGTTAATTAGAGTTTTAACTTAGGTAACTAATTTATTATGGGAGCAAATTAATTGAAGTGAAACGATTTTGTTACTAACTTTAAGAATTATAAACTAGGGGATCTAATTATTTAACCTAAAAGATTCTAATTAAAGGCTCTAATCCTAAAATAAAAAGGCAAAGACATTAACTAAACTTAGATACATAAGTACATGCGAATACAAAACAAAATAATGATCGAAATGAATAGAAAGGAAAATTAAAAAACATAATTGAAAAGGAAAAGGATGAGATTGATAGAAAGGAAAGTTGAGATTTCGCGGTGCAAGATCCAACAAAGGAGGCTTGGGAATGTTTGTATGCATGATTGAAGTATGTATGCTATGAATGCTTGTTGTTTGAAAGCATGTTCAGTAGTTTGAAATGTTGATGCAGTTGAGTTGTATGTTCTGATGTTGCATGTTGAGGGTACCCATTGCCAAACAAAAGCTAAAGGAAAGATGTTGTTTTGAAATGAAATTGAGCTTGAATACTTGGATTGCTTACCTTGCTGGGCCTGATTTTGTTTTATTTGTGTTGTGATTGCATGGTAAAAGTATGGCACCACGTAGAGAGTTAAGAGGTAATGCGAGAGCTACGGCTCCTAACGAGAATGAGAATGAAGAGCACACTGGTAGTGCTGTGTTACCCCCTCCTCCGCCTGGTGGTGGTGCTGGAGGTGCGAGAGCTGAAGCTGCAGCTGATGCTGGTGCTGGAGCTGCTGGACCAGAGGTTGGTCAGGGGCAAGCTATGCCTGATATGTCTGCTTTGGTACAAGCTATTGCGGGTGCTTTTCGAGCAGCAGTAGCTGGAGCTCAGGGAGCTGGGCATCAGGGAGATGCTGGGGTCAGATTGCCTTTGGAGCGTCTGCGCAGTCTTGGAGGGACTGAGTTTAGAGGTTTGTCAGCTGAGAGTTCTGAGGCTTGGCTGGAAAGTACCAAGCGTATCTTGGGTCAGATGAGTTGCACGGATGTGCAAAAGCTGGGCTGTGTTGTGTCTTTGCTGCAGGACGATGCTTATACATGGTGGACGACTACCATTGCTGGAATGGCTGAAGCTGATGTTACCTGGACATTCTTTCAGAATGTGTTTAAAAGAAGATATCTGGGAGTGAGATATCTGGATGAGAAAAAGCGAGAATTCATGTCTCTTACCCAAGGGAGCATGAGTGTAGCTGAGTACGAGGTACAGTTTGTACGGCTCAGTCAGTATGCACCGGAGTTGATACCTGATGAGAGGGCTAGGTGCGAGAGGTCTTGTGACTGATGTCAAGATGTATTTGCTGGCCGCCGAGTATGTTGATTTTGATGTGTTGGTGGGCCGAGCAAAGGACGTTGAGATGAACTTGAGTTTGTCTGCTAAGGGTGCTGGCAAGCGAGCTGCTGAGTATAGTTCCGGAGGTGGACGGAACAAGAGGGGACGAGATCAGAAGTATCAGTCCTCAGCCAGGAGAGGTGGTGGTGTGCCTGCTAGAGGAGGCAATGCTAGAGCTGATCCCAGTGCTTGTTGGATCTGTGGTTCCCGTGGTCACTTGAAGCGTGACTGTCCTCGTGCTGAGAGAGTGGCACAAGCTCCTGTTGCGGCTGCTGGTAACGGGTGCTGGAATTGTGGTTCTGCAGACCACATCAGGCGAGATTGTCCGAGGATGGCTGGTGATCAGGTGCGTGCTCCTGTTGTTGCTGCACCGCAGAGAGGTCGTGGGCGCGGCCGTGGTAATTTCCAGAGGAGAGAGGAAGGTGGCCGAGGGGTAGCTCATGTTGTAGCTATTCAGCCTGAAGGTGGAGGCCAAGCGAGGGTGTATGCTCAGAGAGAGGGCAGGAATGATGCAGATGTGATTACAGGTACCTTTACTTTGCAGTCCTTGTCATTGCTTTCTTTGATTGATTCTGGATCTACGCATTCATATATTCTTCGTGAGCATGCTGAATTGCTTGGTTTGCCTGTTGAGTCTTTGGATGTTGGTGTTCGGGTCACTAGTTCTTTTGGTGAGACTGTTGTGACTCGAAAGTTGTATAGAAGGTGTCCTTTGGTTGTTCAAGAGCATGTCTTTCATGTTGATCTTATGGAGTTGCCCTTCTATGGCTTCGATGTGATCCTTGGTATGGATTGACTTGCTGAGCATCGTGCTGTTGTGGATTGTGAAAATACTTAGATCTTCGCTAACACTAAAATTATTACCCAAACATGTTTTTTAAGATTGAACTCTCGAAATCTCAAGAACACTTCCCATAAACAAAACGTTTTTCATTCTAATCTAACCCAAGTTCGACAGAACCTTTCCCGTTACACCACCAGCTCTTACCTACCCATACCCGAACCAAACTTCGTCGGCGATCAAGCATGCGGGCTCTGGCGGCAGTTCTTGTTGTGGTGGACGACACCATACACGGCGGTGGACGGCAACATCGGATATCAGCAAACTCGACAGTGGACGGCGACGAACAACGGTGTACATGACGGTGGGCGGCGGCGGCTCAATTGATAATGACTTCTTTTCCTTATCTTTTTATTTCGAACATAAAAACAAAACAAAGAACGTAAAATATAACAAAAATAGAAAACTAAACGATGTACCTCAACACAGGCTTCAAATTTTTTTGCTCCAAAATTCCAGTTACAAGTGCTTGACTCTGCTTCTATTTTGGCGTCTTTCTATCAATGTGTGGTGTGTTACAATGGTGAATTATAAGGCTTCACATAGCCAAAAAAAATAAGAATCATAAGGGAATAATCCATGATTCTTTTTCAAATTACAATGAAATAAATAAAAAATCTAGAATCTTCCTGATATACTTGATTTCTTTCCTTTCTATCTCTGATTCTTGCTTTGGGAACACATTGAATGAGTGAGGTGCAAGCCTAGGGTTTGACGGCGGCGGCTAGGGCATTTGGTAACGGCGGTGCCGATTGGGGCTAGGCTTTTGGCCGATTTGATCCTTTGTACATAAACTTTTTTTTGAATTCTATATATTTTTGGAATTTTAGTGGATTCTAATATATTTACAATCACATATTTACAAAAATAAAAGGTCGGATAAAAATGGTGACTACATAGTCAAATATCTATTCCTATAAATCGATAATTTGAGTTAAAGTTAAAATATATTAAAATATCTATCCCTATAAATATATATCTTGAGTTAGAGTTAGAGTTAGAACATAATCAAATATCTCAAAAATCGTACAATGTCACAATACTCTTGTATTATTAGTTTCGACATTAGTTATTATCTCTTTATCTGCTCCTGATTTGTTTTCTAAAATATTTTCAATATAAATTTTGATATTTTTTTATTGTGTGATCACATATTTACTATTATCTTATCGCATTAAGAATAAAGCTTAATAGTAAAAAAATTCACAAACTATACCTTTTTCCCAAATAGGTGCATAAAGTATTTTTCAGTCCAAGTAGGTGCCTAACATTTTCACTGTTACCATTTTAGGTACCGTGCCATTAACGGTCGTTTAAAAATTTTCGTTAGCCGATAAAAACATGACATGTGGCATGCTTTATTTTATTATATTTTCTTTTATATTTTTTAAAAAAATCAGAATTTTCAAAACTATCCTAAAATCCTCAAAAAATTTCAAAAATAGTCTATAAATTCCTAAGTCCCAAATCCCGATTCCGGCCATTGCCTCGCCAATTATTGACGACGTGCCCTCCTCTTTCGTCGCCGAACCCTTACGATCATTTCTTAATTCTTCTGCCGTCAAAAGTCGACGAATAATGTGTGTACGTTGAAACAAAGTCGAACGAAGAGAGGAAGAAAAAAGAAACGACAGTCGATTAGACGACGAACATCGTACGAGTCTTGCGGCGAGAGAAGGAAGCTAGGTAACGTGATGAACGATGATGATAGTGGCCGGATTTGGGGATTTAGGAATTTTAGGTTAGTTTGTGAATTTTGAGAAATTTAAGAATTTTTTTAAAACTAAGTTAAAAGAAATAAAAAATTAAAATCAAATTCACGTGTTGATTGATTAAAGAAATTTCTTTAAACGGTCGTTAACAACCAAACACCTAAAATAATAACAGTGAAAACATTAAAAACCTACCTTAAAATATGTATAATTTGAGATTTTTTTACTATTAAGCCTAAGATTAAAACCATCGCCCCATTGGGGGGTTCGTTGAGTATTGTTCAGCATATATATGAATTGTTGGATAGAAATTGGGTGGTAAAATTACAACATGTTCATCGAATGGCAAATCGGGTGGCTGATGGGTTGGCGAAGTTTGTTAGCGAGGATACTTGTGGGTCTCAATTGTTCATTACGCATCCTGTTTTGGTGCTGGGTCATTTGCATGGTGATGGTGCCAGATGTTCTCAATTTGGGATCAAGGTTTAGAGTCCAACCTGGGTATTGGTTGATGTTTTGATGTTTTAGTGTTTTGGTTTGTTAACGTATATTTTATGTTTCTAATCATCATATTTATTTTTTTCCTTCAACTAAATTTAGGGGTTTAATGAGGCACATGACGATTATTCCCCTTTTATTAAAAAATGACCATCGACCCATTGTCACTTTCGATCACAATGTTATTTATTTATTTCTTTTTTAAGAAATTCCACTCCTAGTTGTTTGGATATGGAGGAATCAAAGCTAAATACTAATTATTTATAAACCTAAGATGATTTCTAAGGAAAACTACATTGGTGGTCTCTAAACTATGCCTTTTTTGTTTTGGTCACTACCTTAATATTATATTATTTTCCTATTTTGGCCACCGGCCTTTAAAAAATTAACGGTAATACTAATGCAAATTTTTAAAATATTTTTAAATCATTTCTCTCTCATCCGTGCATTATTTTTATTTACTATTATTCAACCAATTCAAAAGAAAATTATAAAAGAATGCTTTCGAGCAGCTTGGGTTTGGACCCACAACATTTTGAGCAAGGGAGGTAAGTGCTAACCAACTATGCTAAGAATTCAACTTGATTTCTTTTCACTAAAACAAGTATTTAAAGTATATTAATTAACAACACAAAATAAAATGTTAAAGCTAGGGAACCGTTTGAACACAATACCTTTTGGATAAGGATTCAAATTTAAAATCATTGCGTGCCTTGCAACCCCAACTACTAAGGGTGTGCAAAATTTGACTAAAAAATCATTTTTTTTATTTTGAGTTATTCGAGTCAAACCAGGCAAATCGAAAAAGTTTCGAGTTCAAGTCGAGTTAAAATTTGCCTAATTCGAAAATCTGAGAAATGAATTTTACAGTTTTGCGATTTAGTCCCCGATTTCATTTTTCTTCAATTTATCCTTCATTTTAAGTTCATTTTGACCAAATTTGAACCACTTGTTCCTAAATAATATTTATGTAACTTCAATTCCTATTTTTAACAAAATATATTCTTTTTGTAATTTTTTATTCAATTTGATCATTGAACTGAAATTTTTTGTAACGTTTTTCTTCACATCAAATTATTGACTCATTTATACTCACATTAATACTTTATCCCCAAAAGTTCCTTATTTAAAAATAACATTATAAATATATTTTAGAAGTTTAGATGATATTTTTTATTAAATAACATTACAAATCTTATTTATACATGTGAAAAATAATATGAAGAAATCTATATGCATATCTTATACGGTTAGAGAAAGTCGATTAATTTGGAATCAAACTGTACTATAATGTGATAAATAATTACAATTAAATTTGTGCAAGAACTTGAAAACTCGACTTGAATCAAAAAAATTTCAAATTAGATTTTGTCGTGACCATTTTTGAACCGGGTGTGTAAATAGCCCGACGGTTAGGGTTTTGAAAATTAAGGATTTTTGTCCATTTTAATTTGATCTTGAAAACTTATGTTTTTCGCATTGAATTAAATTTTCCTTTATTTAATTTTGAAAACAATTTGGAGTCGCCACCGATCATTTTGGTAGACCGGACACCATAAAAACAACAGGAGATTCTTTATTTTAAAATTTGGGTTCGAGAGTCGATTACGTGTGAGGAAGGATTAGCACCCCACAAATGCCCGTTATTAGTACATTTTAATTTTACGTGGCATTCTAGCAATTAAGAATGAAAATCTGAATTTAATTTATCCATTAATTATTCAATGAATTTTAAGTCCAAATGAATATATTCCTTGAAATACATTTTAAAATCGAATATGAGATTAAAAACGCCATGTTAAGAAACACTCCCATTCATATCCATAAAAATGTATTTCCAACATAAAAGGTTATCAATGCATGATTTTTTTTTATCGTATTGTTCATTTTAAGTACTAAACTTAATTAGGCTCTATTTAGTTAAATTAATTAAACTACAAATATTATTAATTTAATGGCCATTATGAGACAGTGCCAATTCTTGAACACCGTCCATCTCAGAACCCTTAATTCCATATAATATTCCCTAATTGAAATGATCATTCTAATTAATTAAATTACTAACCTAATTACGGCTCTATTTAATTAGCTAGATGATTTATTTAATTATAGGTTGTAATGTATATTAAATATACCTCCTTAAGGCCAATTTGTGATAACATCCCATTGCAAGCAAATGGAACGCCATCCAGATTTGAACAACAAGGTTTCTATTTAATATACATTAATTTGCTATAATGTCATTTCCTATTTAATTATTTAAACTTAAACTAAAGAACTTAAAAGGCTAGTGGCTCTAATTATTAACATTAATTAGGTGACTAAATTGTATAAAAAAGAAGACTATATGCTCAATTTTAAAAGCATGCATCATACATAAAAATTAAAACAATTAAACAAGATAATTAAACAATTTAAATGACTAAATTGAATGAAATTAAAGTTGCAATTCGATTTTTATTTAAAATGGTGACTAAATTGAATGGGCTACAAAAGCTTTGAGGACCAAAACCCAAATTTTCCCAAGATCCTTAAAAGAGCGTAAAGCCTAGATCCGACCCAGCTCTACACACGCGAATCCCCTTTTACCCGACTCAAAACGGCGTCACATCACCTTGGCTATATAAAGCCCAACTCGAACCCAAACTCAAATTTAACTTATTTTCCCCCTCTCTTTTAAACCGACTTTAATTCCCTCTCTCTAAAAATCTCTCAACTCAAACACTTCCTTACCCAAAAAGATCAACCAAAATTGATCAAAACTCACTTTCTCAGCAAAGTGCATCTTTCGCTCTTCAAATTTTTTTAGTTTCACCCATAACCGCACATCACCGATCACCATACCCTATTATTTGGCCACTGTCAAACTTTCCATCCATCGTCCGCCTCCGACCGACCACCGTCCAGAACCCTAAAAAATCCAAAAGTTCCAATTTTCGACCCTAAATCCTAATCTAAGCCTCGTTTCAACAGAAACACCCATCTTCACCCAACCTAGATCTAACTACCCAAGCCTGAGCCCATATTCAACTCTACCGCCATGAAAATGAGTTTTCCGACCACCTTTTATTACTTTGTTTCTCTTTTTTCTTAATATGTATGTTCGATCTAATGTTTCTCACATTTCTTTTGTAGATAATGAAAAAAGTGGAGGAAATATACCTTCGATGAGGGTAACGGGTTTGTCGCAAGAAGGTCGGCGCTTTTCCAGCGTCTATTCGCGTTCTCGGCGGTGCTCTGATCTTCAGCTCCGGCGGCGGTTCGTAGCTCCAGTGTCCCCTCAGATTCCAGCAATGTTTGATCTCCCGAGGTGAGCTCTCTCTCTCTCTCTTGATTATATTAATTATTATTATTTAGCGTAAACTACATAAGTGGTCACTAAAATTTTAGGGCAGATTCACTTTGGTCACCGTACTTTTAAAATATTCGATAAGGTCATCCAACTTTTAGTTCAATTTCAATATAGTCACCGAACTTTTAGTTCGCTTTCAATATGGTCCTTCCCGCTACATTCCGTTAAAAGATGACGTTAGTTTTTTTTCCTTAATAGAAAATAGGTAAACTACACCAATCATCGCTCAACATTCTTCTCACTCCTATTCTGGTCACTAGAGTTAAAAAATTTCAATTTAATAACTTAACTTTCGAATCATTCATATTTTGGTCATTCTCAAGTGACATGGTTATAGAAATAAAAAAATTCGATTAATCCTTAAAAAAATTCTGGTAATGATTTTTTTACTTTGCTTATTAAATTTTCCGTATTACCATATTTGATATTTTAATAAGCAAAGTAAAAAAATTATTACTCGAATCAATTATTCTAATTAACAGGTCAATCAATTATCCGATTTAATTGGTACAATATAAGATTGAGAATTGAATAATTTGAATTTAGCAAATAACCAACATAATTTTTAAGGATTAATTAAACCCGATTTCGATACAATTTTTAAAAATAAATTATTTCGATTCGATTATGGTTTACAGTTTTAATCAAAATTGATTAATTGATCTGATCTAGTATATATAATGTTTCTAAATTTTATGCATTGCAATATCTTATAATCTAATAATTTTGACACCCTTCTGATTTTTTTAAAGTTTTGGCTCTGGGTAGAATTAATAGGTGTGAACTTTCAATTTTTGACTTTCTAGTTATTTTTACACTTTTATAAGAACTGAAAATTTATTAAATTTACCATACTATCATATTTGGTATTTTAATAAACAAGGTAAAAAATCATTTCCAGAAATAAATATTTTAGTTAACTAGTTAATTGATTATCTGATTTAATTGATACAATATAAGATCGAGGATTGAATAATCAAATTTACCAATTAACCAAAATAAATCTTTTAAGGATTAATTGAATAAACATGTCATTTGAGAGTGACCAAAATATGAACAATTTGAAAGTTAAGTTATTAAATCAATTTTTAACTCTAGTGACCAAAATAGGAGTGAGAAGAATGTTAAGTGATGATTGGTGTAGTTTACCCATTTTTTTATTAAGGAAAAACAAAAACCAACGTCATCTTTTAACGGAAGGTAATGAGGTGGGCCATATTGAAAGCGAACTAAAAGTTCAGTGACTATATTGAAATTGAACTAAAAGTTTGGTGACCTTATCGAATATTTTAAAAGTACGGTAACCAAAATGAATCCACCCTAAAAGTTCGGTGACTATATTGAAATCGAACTAAAAGTTGGGCGACCTTATCAAATATTTTAAAAGTACGGTGACCAAAATGAATTTGCCCTAAAAATTTAGTGACCATTTATGTAGTTTATCTGTCATTATTAGTGGTAATTAATGGCACTAACTTTTCCCTCTCCCTATTTATAGGTGAGTGTTTTCTGATGTCATCGCTGACGTCATAAGAGTGACGTCAGCATCCAGCTGGCTCTAACTCATGGAAAGAAAACCATAATCCGCGTGCACACTTATGGACCAATCCGTAATAGCCAAGTGGCATATTTTGAGCGGGAAAAAGATTTCAGCTTGTTTTTTGTGCTTGTTGGGGCTGAAATTATCAGAAATGGACGGGAAAGACTTATTTAAAAGTGGGTTTTGGATTGTAAAAGGAATTTGGGCCTTATATTTATGTATAGTGGACATTTATGGACTATACGAATTGTTTTATTTATTTGAAGATTTTATTTATAGTGAATATAGTATATATATACTCATACCTGGGTAAAATTAGGGTATTACGGCTGCATCTCTTTGCTCATTGTTGTGGAACGGGAATTGGGCAAAGACTGCAAAGACACAAATTTTAACCGAACCTGCCAATGTTGCTCTAAGCCGCAAGTTCTTCTTATTAAAAACTTTCACTCCTTCCTCTTAGAAAGCTTGAACAAGTTCTTCTCATTATGAACTTCCCAATCCTTCTGTCAAGTTAGATTGAAGTTTGAACCGATTCTTCCTGAAAAAAAAGCTGATCCACTTTTCTCTGCAAAAAAGTTAACACTCATCCACTGTTGAAATGCTGGTCCACCTCTCTAAAAAAGTGTTGATCAAGCAAGTTTTTATGTAATGTCGATCCACTTTTCTCTACAAAAAAGTTGATCCTCATTTACTGTTGGGCATGTTGATGGAGTCTGAAAAAGTTGAACCATCCATTCTTCCGAAATGCGGCGAAGCTTGGAGCAGAACACACTCTTCATTCTTCTGAAATGTTTATCAACCTCTCTATAAAGGTGTTGAGCAAGCGAGCTCTTCTCATTAGGAACTCCTCATTCTTTGAAAACACCGATCCACCTCTCTATAAAGATGTCGAGCAAACAAATTCTTATGCAATAGTTGGTGAAGTCTGAAACAATCTAACTCTTCATTCTTAGTAAAATGTTGGACAAGGTCTCTCTTCTCCTCTAGGGAAAAAATTGAACCGCTTTTCTGACTAAAGTCTCTCGAACTTTTAATCTGAAGCTTGCATGAACTCTTTTGTTCTTCCTCTGTTGATCGATCTCCTTCTATCTTGGAATACATGTGACCTGCAAAAAGTCAAATTTATCATTAATCTTCCAACATCAACTGTAAATCAAGTGTACAACTTGGGTATATCATTAAGAAACTTCAAGTGCTTCAATGAGAAACGTTGAAACTTTTAACCAATTAAACTATGTATTCTTCTCATTTGATCTCGAAGTTGATCTATCTTGCTTTCCAACTTGGCAACATGAACTTCTTTCTTTTTCTTGAAGCTGGTGGCCCAAAAGGTATATATCTTTGATGATACCATGCCCTCATTGTCTTATCGCGACGACACCCAAAAAGTTCTCATCATTTTTGGAGGTGTCAGTCTGAAGGACTTAACATCATGCCCGTAGGACTTACTGATGACCCGAAGGCTTTAAAGTTGCACTGTACTTTCTGTCTTGTACGGAAAATCAAGAAATCTTTACTAAGATCCTCCTCTTCAAATGGTTTGGTATCTTTGTTGAAATTCACCTCTTCAAATAGATTGATATCTTTGCTGATATCCGCCTCTTCAAACAGATTGGTTTCTTTGCTGAGATCTGCCTCTTCAAACGGATTGGTATCTTTGCTGAGATCCGCCCCTTTAAACAGATTGGTATCTTTGCTGAGATCCACCTCTTCAAACGGATTGATATCTTTGCTTCACGAAAATGTGATTGAAATCTTTGCTTAGTCTTTGCTGGATCTACTTCTTCAGAAGTTGTAGATTGAAATCTTTACTTGTTCTTTATTGATCTTGTAAATTCCTGCCAAAATATGCAAAAATGCTTTGAATGTACGAGTTAGCATGCCCTTATCTTATGGATGTATGACTATAAATGATGCATGAATTAATGTCAATTGAGGACCACTTGGGTGAGCTTTCATTTCCAGAGAAGCTCAAAATTTACTTGCTTCATTTTTCAAAAACTCCTTTTGCTGTCGAGGTAACCCATCTCACACTCAGGTTCAAGCTTCAGAATCGTTGCGTCATTTTCTCTAAAGCACCTTTTCAAGTTTTCACTTTAGATTACTTTTTTCAAAGTACCCTTTCGAGTTTTCACTTTGATTTTTCTCACTCTTTTTTCTTTTTCCTTTTTCTCAAGGCGCCATTTCAAGTTTTCACCTCGTTTTTTTCTTCTTTTTTCTTTGGAGTGATGTTTCAATTCTGATGGAACTCACACTTGTTTTTTCACAAATTCACCACTTAAACTCCTCTCATGCCATGTCTCATCAAGCACTTCATGTCGGAAAAACTTGAGTACTAATGACAACTCCTTTCTTATGAAGCCATTCTTGCTACGTCTTCATTTAGATTCTTTGGCAACATTCTTTTTCATGGTTCCCAAAGGGAATCATCACTTATGTTGTTCCAGCTTGCGAATTCTATTCATCTGAATAAAACACCTTACTCTGTAGTGTTCTTTGCAGCATTGTCCCACTCTTGGATCCAACTATCATCTTTGTTCGCTCTAACATTCACAAAGCTTTCTTGTCTTGCAATGCCTCAAAAGTAATGATATTTGATTTTATGAACCTTTAACTGACTGAACTTGTTGTAACTTTTGCACCAAAAGATGATCTATGCTCTCTCTTTGCCCCCAAGATTATTGTGTCACTTTCTTGTGGCCTTGTTTGAATTTTCTGACACTCAGAGTTGTGTCTCTTCCTCAACATACTTTTCATCATTAACTAAGTACCAAGGCCACCTCTTGTTCTGTCTGCACTTAAAGGATTAGTACATCATAATAATACCTACGAAATCCTTTGCTTTTCTTAAATCTAATCAATTTATATGCTAGATGCTTGTTCAAAAGATAAGTGAAAGGCTCAAAATATTATTTTACTTAATTGGAATAATTTGATAAGTCATGGTAAGCATGATAAATTCAATGCAATGCCCCACGTATCCACTGTATGAAGGAAGGAGAGCCTTTCAATCGAAATAGAGCTTCTAACACCGAATTTCCTCAAAATTTCATATTCCGAGAAGGTTTCCTGCCAGATTCCTAATCTTAAATGCTTTTGAACCGCCCTTTTAGGTTTTCAGCTCAAATCCTCCCTTGGTTTTAAGACGTTTTTTACGGATTTTCATCTTGAACCCCATTTTCTTTATCTTCTTTTTGATTTCCTTTTTGTTGAGATGTTTGTTTCGATATATTAGAAAAATTGTGTTGGACTAAATTGAAACGATTTCAAAAATATTTATAAGTCCAAACAACTTGAAAATATGTTTGATGGATTTTATAAGGCTTTGACATGTTTTAAAATGTCTTTAAAGTAGCCAAACCTGAGTTTTTCAAGTAACCGTATCGATACGGTATACACTGTATCGATATGCTTTAGGGTTTTAAGCTACATGAAAATTTTAGTAGCCAAAACTCGTACCGATACAGGTTGATCATATCGATACGGAGCAGAGTCATACAAATATACTTTGTAGCGTACCGATACAGTTTTAACTACCCAACGACTAGTTTCCCAACGGTCATTTGAATTGCAGGTCGTACCGATACACTCCCAAGTGTATCGACACACATCGGCTAAGAAGAGTTCAACTGTTAGTTTTGAAGAAGGGCATACCGATACGACTATCCGCGTATCAATACAGACAACTCCAAAACTGCATTTATTACGGGAAATAAAGGCCCCAATGGCTCCAATTCAACCCCAACGATCTCCAATGGCTAGGAACTCAATTAGGAGTATAAAAGGGACCTCCAAGCATCTATAGAAGACTAATGATCCATAACTCAACAACATTATGATGAAAATTTGTCTTAGAGCTTAATCTCTCATTCTTTGTATAGACAACACTTGTGAGTTTAAATTTTAATGTATGCTCAAGTGTATTAGGTTTTGGGTGAGAGCTTAAGAGTGCAAACACATACCTTTTAGAGGTATTTCTAGTTTGCTAAGTTTTCTCTTGTTTGAGAGTGATCCCAAAGCTCGGTTTGTGAGCTTTGGTTGCTAGACTTGGTGAGTGAGTCTAGGTTGTAATTGGTTGCCTCCTAAGCCAAGAAAAAGGGAATAATTCTTAGTGAATTAATTGAAATCTTTAGTGGGAGCTAAGGTAGTGGATGTAGAGCTTGTTTGAAGCTTGAACCACTATAAATCCTTTGTCTATTTTGTCTATATTTTGCTTCCACCACAATCACCCAAAAACATCACTTCTCCACCACTTGGAAAGCATTTCAGTTGAAGGATTTCGAGCCTAACAATTGGTATCAGAGCAAGGCTCAATCGAGAAGGTTTAACCGCATATTAAGATGAACCGGAAGCTCGATCAACAAACAAGTCAACAGTGATAAATGGCGCAATCAATCGACAAACCACCATTCTTCAATGGTGAGCATTATGCCTATTGGAAGAATAGGATGATGTACTTCATCAAGGCCAAGGACTACCGTCTATGGGATCTTGTTGAAGATGGACCTTTCGTGCCTCAAAAAAGGAAGGCGAATTGGAATGCCAACGACAAGAAGATGATGCAGCTTAATTGAAAGGTGTTGCACATTCTCTTTTATGCTTTTGGCCCGGATGTATACGCAAAGACGTCTTCTTGTGAAAGTGCCAAGGAAGTATGGTACAAGCTTCAAGCTACATACGAGGGAACAAACGAAGTAGATGAGACCAAGATCAGTCTTCTCAACTGTTGCGTGATTTAAGTGCTTCGTAATTTATGCAAGTTTACACGTCATAAGTTATAGTATAGAAAGATATCTCTCCATAGGGATTGATGCTACTTCTAGAATCTATCGTCTCACACTGAAAAGTAAAAGCACAAGTAATAGTTTTGGGTAGAATAATTGACTAAACTAAAATAGAGTAAATTAAAGAGATAAGTTGACAGAATGAGCGAATAGGCCATATTATATTACGTCGTAGTGTGGAATTTGAATGGAACAATCTCGGTTTTGCATGCAAGAGGAAGCTGGAATGCCTAAGCAATGTACATGATGATTGCCTCAGCAATGTGAAATACGATTGCCTGGGCAATGCACAAGGTGATTACTTGGGCAATTGGTACGATGGTTGCCTGGGAAATGAAAACAGCTACTGCCTAGGCAATTTGGCGACAACATTCAAGGTTCAGCAAGACGTTCTTCAATGTTTCCTTCTTATCCCTAAGTCGAAACACTATCAATGTGCAAGCCTTGATAATACCTCCTAGCGTGAACCAAGGGTGAACATCAATCAATCTACCGTCTCTCTTAGCCGTTGAAATTCGTACTTATTCCTAAGCTAGATTAGTCTTCACCGATTTGGACAAAAACCATGCTTATATGTTTCTTGAATCTAACTCTCCCGATATTAGATAAATGGATCCAATCACAATTTCCTCTCCCGATTCAATTGCAAGTAAAGATAAACACCAAGAATAAGCAAACCTTGAACTTAAATTGCATAACAAAAACCTAAAAAGAATCCAAACATTTTCTCACAACTACTAAACAAAATAACCCTAGCCTAAAATAGTTTAGTTCATAGTTGGGATTGTGAACAACACAAGATTAATTCCCAACAAGAACATCAACCGAACAAGAAAGAAAAATAAAAGAACTTTAGTAGCCTTGGTCTTCAATTGATATATATCCTCTCGTCTCTCCCTTCAGTTGTGCCTCTTCTAATGAACGGCTTGGTCTTTTATAGGAGATAGGTAGGTCAAAGTAATTTTTGAGGAATAAGTTAAGTCAGAATTAAAGACAATAAAAGAAATAAATCTCTTTTATTTTATTCTTTTATTCCTCCTAAAACTCTTCTTATTTTTATGGAATTTAATCTCCTTTAACCTCTCTATGCAATTCCAAGCTCCGATCTTCATGTGAATTATCTCTAAAAATTCAGCTCTTTACGCTCTTCAAGTCGCCTACTACTTTCCTTTTTTTTCCTTGTCAGAAATGGCCCGGGCATTGCCTCGACAATGACCTGGTAGTGGTCTCTCGGTCGTCTTTGCTCAACCAGGTGTACTCAGCATCACTCGATCGTCTCTGCTCGGCGTCACTCAGTACGGTTTGGTATGGCTCCACTCTGCAAGGTTCAGTCGTGAATTGCCACGACAATACTTGCCCAGGCAATTAACCTGCACACGTCGAAACATATACCAGAACCAAACCTTTTCCACCAAATAAGCAATTAAAGATAATCAAGCATGGCAAGGAAGAAAACAATGCAAATATGCATGAATGACTAGATATGCAACCTAAATGAGCCTAAGTCTAACAATAATTGAGATGAAAAAGGGTAGAAAATTAGTACTTTTACACACTTAACACCCCCAAACTCAAACTATTACTTGTCCCCAAGCAATGCAAACTAACAATTACTTGCCAAAAATTTAATCAAAAGAGACATGCTTTAAACTTGCCTTCAAACTTCAAAACCGTGGCACAAATTAGGATGGGTGTACGGACAACATGAATTTTCCCGGAACCAAACTATAATGCTTGTGATCATGTGTGTGCAAAGTTGTGCGCAAACTGATTTATCAAGAGTCTTATGTGAACAATACATCATTGTCAATTTAATTGCTTGGGCAATTATTAATTCACAACCATGGCGCTTTTAGGGCTTCAGCTTATCACAACTAATTTCCTGGGCTTGAAGATAAGATTGGAGCAAACAACGAACCCCTTAGCCTATTGAGTAGAGTCATTCCATGAAGTCTTTCATTTACTCACGCTAATTTGTCCTTCACTTTTAGTGTATTCAATTTAAATGGACATGTTATAGCAGTGGAGTATCCTAAGCGCATGATTTTCACTCAATTTGGCTAGAGCCTGTTTCGGGCACCTCTAGCTTGAATCTCAAAAATTTTAAATTTCCCAAATTCTAAGTAACCTAAGTTCAATAAGTCTCTCTCAATCAACAAGATACAACTGTGTCATTTGAGTTTTAGCATCATAGTAAGGTTCTAAGTATTTTTAATGCAATCCTTAAATTAAAGTTCTTTCAATTCGATGTGGCACCTAAGATTTATCATTAGAAATTCAACAAGTTTTAGCAATGCGATTTAATTAAAGGCATGGCAAGTACATATGCAACCTAAATGCACTTCCTAAGGATGAATGCACTAAGATGATCTTAAACTAAAAAACAAGTACCCCCCAAACTCAAGAGAAGAATTGCCCTCAATGCATGATTACATGGAAATTAAAAAAAAGAAAAATAAAATCTAAATGCAAGAAAAGAAAGATAATTACAATGACTCTGAGAGGTCATCGTCTTGGATGATGAACTTTCTTCTTGCGGTTTGCTTGATCCTTTTGCTTGCTCGAGATGGTTGTCGGCGTGTAGCGGATGTAGGTGTTGGTTTCTTTGCCACCTCGTCATCATCGTTCGATCCAATGGCTATTTCTTCAGTGGTGGAAGCCTTGCGCTTTGCCGTGGCAGGTGATGCCGAAACTGCTTTTGGTTGCACGATGAATGACTTGTCCGTATCAGAAAAATCAGACCATGTTTCGGTGTGACTTGGTTCGGTTAATGGTGCTTTGCTTTTTTCCTCTCGGGTTGGTAGAACATCTTCAATTGGAATTGGTGAGACGGAGGCTGCGGGCATTGCCGAGGCAGGGGCTTTGGGTATTGTCGAGGCAGTGACAGTAGGCATTGCCGAGGCAATGAGATCGGCAGGAAAAATTGGGAACCTTACCAAGTTGTCGGGGTATTTTTCAAGGATCACTCGGATGATGGCATTGTTGTAATCCTTCATATACTTCATGAACGACAATTGTCTTTTCTCCATGGCTTCGATTCGGTTGGAAAGTGGCTAGATCATGTTGGTGAGTTGTTCAAGAGTTGATGTTGCCGGTCCGCTTGCCTTGGCATTGGTAGGGTAGGTTGCCGGTTTATTGCCCAAAGGGGTTGCCTCGACAATCTTTTGGGCAACGGCTGATTGTGGCTCGGCTTTGGTTATTCCCATGATTTGGAGGTATCTTTCTCTCATCCATCCCTTTTGTTGAGGCGTTTTCTCATCCGTCAGATCACTAGGCACATGATGTTTCTCACACAACTCGATTATTAGGCTTGGGAAGTAGAGAGTTCCCTTTTTCTTATCCTAAAAATATTTATTGGCAATAAAATAAAAATTACTCCTTATCTTAAAAATAAAATAAAAAAAAATTTTGAAAAATAAAAGCAAAAAATAAAAATACAAAAGGAGAGCATAGTCATGCATCTCCTAAAGTAACCACTTCCTTATCGTGCGTGTGCCGGTGTAGTGCTTTAATCTTTGTCCATTAAGTTTAAATTCTTGGCCATCTTTTATTGACTTGATTATAACGACACCATGGGAGAATGGCTTTACAACTTCAAAAGGTCTGGACCATCTTGATCACAATTTTCCCGGGAAAAGTTTCAGCCGAGAATTGAAAAGGAGTACTAATTGCTCGGGCAAGAATTGCCTCGGAAATAGCTTCTTGTCATGCCAATGCTTAGTTTTCTCCTTGTAGATTCTTGCATTGTCATAAGCTAAGGCACAAAACTCCTCTATTTCATTAAGGTCCAAAAGTCGTTTTTGTCCAGCACTCTCCCAATCCATATTCACAGTTTTGATTGCCCAGTACGCCTTATGTTCGATTTCCACTGGTAGATGACAACTTTTACCGTAGACAAGTCGAAAAGGGAACATGCCTAATGGTGTTTTGAATGTTGTTCGATAGGCCCAAAGTGCATCATCAAGTCGGAGAGACCAATCCTTGCGAGAGGGATTGGCTACTTTCTCAAGGATATTTTTCAACTTTCGGTTAGAAATCTCAGCTTGCCCATTTTTTGTGGGTGATATGTCGTGGCAATTTTGTGTGACCCTCTAAATCTTTGCAACACCTTGGCAATTAGCTTGTTGTCGAAGTGCTTGCCTTCATCACTGATTATTTCTCTTGGTATTTGAAACCATGTGAATATGTTTATCTAAAGGAATTTTTGCACGGTTTTGGAATCATTGTTTGGAGTTGCTATTGCCTCAACCCACTTTGATACGTAGTCAACGACAAGAAGGATGTAGAGATTCCCACATGAAGACGGAAAAGGACCCATGAAATCAACATCACATAGTTTGACTTCTAGGATATTATGTAAGGGGATCTCGTGTCGCCTTAAAATACTGCATGTTCGTTAACAACGATACATTGTTTGTAAAACTCTTGGGCATCTTTGTAAAGCGTAGGACAATATAATCCTGATTGCAAGACTTTGGCCGCAGTTCATGTCCCTCCAAAATGACCTCCAAAAGGTGAAGAATGGCATTGTTCGAGCACATTTTGTTCTTCTTCTTCCGGGACACACCTTCTTATAACCTGATCTGCACATTGTTTAAACAAAAGAGGCTCGTCCCAATAATAATGCTTAGCATCATGTCGGTACTGCTTCTTCCCTCGGTGAGTAAGGTTATAAGGTAATATACCACTAACTAAGAAATTCACAAGATCGACGTACCATGATGTTGTTGAAGCTAGTATTGCGGCTGTCGCTGAGGGTATTGTCGAGGCAATCCTTTGTGCTATTGCCAGGGCAATGGTTATCGTGGCAATGCTGGTCGAAATTGTCTGGGCAATGAGTAGCTGCTCATCTGAGAATGCTTCTTGGATTTCTGTGTTTGGGGTATCGTTTTCTCCTTGTTCCAACCATGACAAGTGGTCGGCAACTTGATTCTTGGTACGTTTCTTGTCCTTAATTTTAATGTCAAACTCTTGTAAAAGTAAAATCTAACAAATTAAACGATGTTTGACATTTTTCTTGGCAAATAGGTACTTAATTGTCGAATGGTCAGTATGAACAATTAGCTTGGTTCCAATCAGGTTTGAACGAAATTTATCAAAAGCGAACACTACGGCTAGTAACTCTTTCTTGGTTGTGGTGTAGTTCACCTGCGCCTCATTAAGAGTTCTACTAGCGTAGTAGATCACATGAAAGTTCTTGTCTGTTCGTTGGCTCAGGACTACTTCTACTATAAAATCACTTGCATTTCACATAAGTTCAAAGGGCAATGTCCAGTCTGGTGGAACTACTATTGGTGCTATTACAAGTTTCTGTTTCAGGGTCTCGAATGCTTTGACTCATGAGTCATCAAAGTCAAAGGCTTTATCTTGTTCAAGCAAGTTACACCAATGTTTAGTAATCTTAGAAAAATTTTCTATAAACCTTCTATAAAAACTTGCAATTCCCAAAAAACTACGAATTCCTTTTACTGAAGTTGGTATGGTAGTTTCTCGAACACATCCGCTTTTGCTTTGTCAACTTCAGTTCTCTTTGATGAGATTTTGTGGCCGAGAACTATGCCTTCATCCACCATAAAGTGACATTTCTCCCAATTTAGAACAAAGTCGGATTCCTTGCGTCTTTTGATTACTTTCTCCAAATTGCCTAGGCAATTGTCGAAATCATCTCCAAATACCGAGAGATCGTCCATGAAGATTTCCAGGAAATCCTCTACCATGTTGGAGAAAATTGCCATCATGCATCGCTGGAAGGTTGCTGGGGCATTGTAAAATTCGAATGGCATCCTTCGAAAGGCATAAGTGCCGTATGGGCATGTAAAGGCGGTCCTTTCTTAATCTTCTAGTGCTATGACAATTTGGTTATGACCTGAATAACCACCAAGAAAACAATAAAAGGGTTTACCTGATAGATGGTCAAGAATTTGATCAATAAAGGGTAAAGGAAAGTGATCTTTCCTAGTAGCTTTATTCAACTTACGGTAATCCATGCAAAGCCTCCAACCGGTCACAGTCCTGGTTGGGATTAGTTCATTGTTTTCATTACTTACCACCGTTATACCTCCCTTTTTTCGGTACACATTGCACCGGACTTGCCCATGTACTGTCAGAGATGGGAAAGATGATACCGACATCGAGCCATTTGATGATTTCTTTCCTTACTACTTCTTTTATGACTCGGTTAAGCCTCCTTTGCGCCTCTATGTTCGGTTTATGATCATCCTCCAAAAGGATTTTATGCATGCAAACTGCTGGGTTAATTCCCTTCAAATCGGCGATGGTCCATCCTATTGCCTTTTTATGCAGCTTTAGCATGTTGATCAATCTTTGCTCTTGTTCAAGCTGCAACTTAGAAGAGATGATTACGGGCAATGTGTTGTTAGTTCCCAAATAAACATATTTCAATTGCTCTGACAATGGTTTCAATTCAAGAACAAGGGATTGCTCGATAGAGGGATTTTCGATATTTCTTTCCTACCCTGAGTAATCTAATGGTTTGAAATAATTACATGGATGACTAGCTATCCAGTTAGCGTCCTCATGTTTAGCGTCGTTCTACTCTTCAGGGTTAAGGCATTCATTTAGACAATTGCCGAGACAATTGCCAAGACAAGCTTTCTCCACATTAGAGTCGAACTCGGTTGTGGCATGGATGACTTGACATTCTTCTGGGTCACTGGCTTGCTTAAGGGTGTGGAAAACATTCAACTTGATTTGCTGATCATTTACCCTCATGGTGAGTTCTCCTCTCTCAACATCGACCAGGGTTCTTCCCGTAGCTAGGAATGGCCTCCCAAGGATAATGGGTGTGAACTAATATACTTCACAATCCAAAACAATAAATTCAGCAGGGAAAATAAATTTATCAACTCTTACCAGGATATCCTCAATTTTTCCCATTGGATGAACATAAGATCTATCAACAAGCTGTAGCATCACTGTAGTAGGTCTCGCCTTCCCTATTCCCAATCGTTGAAAGACTGATTTCGGCATAAGGTTTATGCTTGCTCCAAGATCGCATAATGCCTTCCCGACATAGTGATTCCCAATTGCACATGGTATGGTGAAACTATCGGGATCCTTCAACTTAGGTGTCATTCGGTTGTGCAGCATGGCCATACATCCTTCTGTTGCAGCAATGATTTCAAATTCCCCTATTCTTGTTCTCTTAGAGACAATGTCTTTAAGGAACTTGGCATAGTTTGGCATTTGCTCGATTGCTTCTATAGAAGGCAAGTTTATGTGGACTTGCTTCAAGATATCGAGGAACTTCTTGAATTGGTATTCTTGTTTATGTTGTTTCAACCTTTGTGGGAACGATGGTGGAAGTTGAATGTCATCAATTTGTTTCTTGCATGGGAATTTGATTTGAGGCATTGAATCAGGACCATCAAATGCCTTCTTGTTTCTACAGTATCTTTGTCGAGCATTGCCGAGGTAATGTTGTTGGGTATTTCCGAGGCAATGTTACTGGGCATTTCCGTGGCAATGTTACTGGAATTGTTGATGCAGTCGGCTCCTTTGATTCTGTCTCCTCTGTTTCATGAGCTCATGGTTCCTTGAGTTGTTTACCACTTTGTGTGGTGATTGTCTTGCATTGCTCATGAGTTGTTCCTCTTGCGACCTCAGTATTGCTAGGTAAACTGCCCATCGGTCTTGAATTCAGGATCTGAGCGAATTACCCAACTCGAGTTTCTAATGATTTCAAAGTTGTTTCATGGTTTTGCATTCTCATCTCAGTCATGTCAATAAAAGCATCAATTTTTTTTATAAATTTATCGGTATTAGCCATATATGCACTAGTTTGAGACATAAAAGCATTTAGAGAGTTTCCAAAGAAATGAATGTGATTAATTGTTGCTGAGACATTGATTGTTATGGCATCTGTTGCTGCGGCATCGATTGTCGAGGCGTGTTCTGTTGGAATCCCAATGCTGGAGCATTCTGGCTGTTCTGATTGAGGGCATTGTTGGGATTGCTGCATGAGAAATTTGGATGTTTCTTCCAGGTTGGATTGTAAGTGTTGGATATCACATTGTTGTTTTGGTTGTAGTTTCCAACATAAAAACTGGACTATGGGTTCCGTGGACACTCAGAAGAAACATGGTTACCATTACATAAATCACAAAAGGAACCTACTACCTTGACCTCCTGTGTGTTTCTTGGTCGTTGCATATTATTAACCAAATTGGTTAAGGTAGCCAATTGTGTAAGTGTAACCCCCTCGACCCGGCCTAGCCGATAGACCGAACCGAACGAGTCACACGGGGAATATTGAAGTAAACCGGGAAGGTTTATCTCAATAAACAACCCAATTTTTTTCCTTTTTATCTTGTCTAGATACAATCTAGTTTCCTAATTGATCAATCAAAGCAGCGGATAAAATGACATCTCGATCGCATCTCGATTATTACCAATTTCGATTTTAGGGATCATTTCGTAAAAAACAACATTTTGTAAAGACCATTACCAAATTCGAATTACCAATCCTTAATTAAGTTCATTATATGCTTCTCTATAAAAACTCAGCTCAAAATACCCATTGGAACTCATTTAATTGCATACATGACAAGTAAGGACCAAAATGCAAAGAAATATGAACTCAGAATATTCCAAAAACTGTAATAACAGCCAAACATTTCGAAACAATGGGCCTCGTATTGGAACGGTCGTATCAAAACATTGTTGACCGTTTCGAAACACGGGTTCGTTTCGAAACTTTTTAAGACCCATTTCGGAACAGGGTTTTACAGAGGCAAAATGTATCGAAACATGCCTCACCATTTCGAAACACCAAGGCATTTTCAAGCCCCCGTTTCGAAATTGGAAAGGGTGTTTCGAAACACCTTGCCTGCAATGTTTAACTTTGTTGATTTAAATCGATTTTAACCATCCGAAACTAACCCGACATATGACTAAACATGCTTGCAACTCAAATACATTTCAACAATCAAAGATTCATGGCAGAACTAGCATCATTAGCATTATCAATGAGATCTAAAGGCATGCTTCAAAAACTCATTCATCAACACATGCTTCAAAAACTCATGCATACAAGGATCACTTACCTAGTGCATCCTTAAACCATATGGCATCATCAAACACATTTTATATACTCAAAACATGCTTTAAAATAGTAGGTAAACACATTTGAAATCAAGTGCAACCAAAGGCTCAAACTAGCACAATCTGGGAGAGAAATTCACATTACTTACTTCTGAACTTAGTAAAGCGTTTCAAGCTCTTACTAAGTTCCCAAAACCTTTTCTAAAACGTTTCCACGCTAGAAAACCAAGTTCCACTCACCGACTTGCGAAACCACACTAGCCGACGTACAAATTAAACGTCTGAAGCCTCCAAAATCACTTCGTTCACTTTCAAAACATTATCCCCTATTTTCAACACATTAAAAACAGAGATTCAATACATCATAATTCATTCAAAACACCAGCACTCAAAAGGAAACCCGCATCCCTGCTCTAAAGCATCAATTTACCCATTCGATACAACCGAATACCCAATCGATTGATCTTTTACCTTAGCCTAGCCATTACCCAACACATCCAACACATTTTAGGCATAAATCAACATCCAAAAACAACCTAAAACCATCCTTATACCTCCAGCAACTCAGATTCCACATTACACCCCAAAAACCCAACTATAGCCACCTTAAAAACTAAGGATCTCAAAGATTTCGGGATTAATATGATTTAGGCTATATTTCAACATCATAAACCTTTCAAAACTCAATTAGAATCTATCTCAAACAAATCAAATCAACAAAACTCCGAAAATCACATTAAATCCATTTTTCTACCAAGACTTCATCATTTTATCAAATCAATAACAAAACCTTAATAAAAAACATAGATAAAGAGCCAAATATATTTGGAATTTCATTAATGAATCTTGATTAGAGGGTTATCATGAATTTTACCTCCAATCCTTGCTTCTCTTCTAATTTGGCAAGTTTGGCTTTTGTAACCCCCTTAGCCCGGCCTAGACGCTTGACCCGAACTACAAAGATTACACGGAGAAAACCAAAGTCAACCCTGATTAACGACCTTTTTTTTCAATTTTAATATTTTCTAGATACTTGTTAACCCTAATTGAGTACTCACGAATCATGATTGAGATAGGCACATCGATCGGATAACATATGGGGACTCAATTGCACTTCACACAAGATTAGGGACCAAAATGTAATTTCTGAAAATTAGAGGGACTTCATTGATTTTAGGATTACCATTATGTAATTAGTCATGTTACATGCTTCTCTGCCAAATTTCAACTTAAAAAGACATTTCAAGCTCAAGCAATTGCAATCTCAACATTTAGGACTAAAATGTAAAACTTGCAAACATCTAAACAATTCAAATCTGGGTCCAACGGTAACCCGTTTCGAAGCGCCTACTCACCGTACCGACACGCTGTATCGGAACGACGTTGACCGTTTCGGTACGTGGGTATGTTCCGAGACCAGTTCCGAAACATGTAATTCCAGTAGCCAAAATGTATCGAAACATCTCCCTTCGTTTCGAAATGCCAAGGCCATTTCAGGCCCCCGTTCCGAAACACCATGGGGTGTTTCGATACACCCTGCCCAGAAACAGAAACAATTGCTGGTTTTTCACTCAAACACATACTCAAACATGCCTCAAAGACTCTCTAATCATACCAACAAGTCATCATACATACAAGGAACATATTTGGGACATACAAGCGCAACCATAGCATCAAACACAAAATCTCATTAGTCTAGAGGCATGCTTCCTAATCTCAAAACCCAAATAGGCAATCCAACCTCAAAACAGGCATTAAGGCCATTTACATCCCAAGCAAGCTAAAACAAACATGCCACAATCCTTAGGGAGTTTAACACATCACCCAAATACAATTCTTGGTTTCCCATTGCCAATCTATCAAAACTAAAGTGTATGAAACTTCACCATACATGAGCTTGGACTTCCTCGGATGAACTTAGCTTCCTTGATGCCCGAAAAGACCTCAATTATCTGCATTATTGGTAAAAGAGAGAGCGTAAGCACAAATGCTTAGTGAGGCGTGCTCTAAAGAAAACCAACACAATAATGCATATCTTGAAAACACTTTTTTCAAAAGCTTTTAAACCACATGCTCATTCTATCTCATGCTTGAAAACCTTTCAAAGCAATTTATCATTGAAACCACATGTACCTTCATTCTATCTCATGCATTAAAACCAATGCAAAACTCATGGCAAAGCCAAATTCATGCTTGTACTCTAAAGCATTTCATAAACAACCACATATGCATTTCTCATAACATAAACCGTTAAATCAAAGGTACATGTGAATCAAAAACCATAACATATTTTATATTGGCATTTCACATCTCTTTATTACTCGGATATGCGGACATCTCACCAGACACTTTCGGTGGCATCTCTCATCACCGTACTCACTCGTCTAGCAACATAGTTTTCGGTGGAATCTCACATCACCGTACTCACATGGCAGAACCTCTCATCGCCACAAAGCTTGGGTATTTCACCAAGTCCTACCCGGTGGAATTCCCATCATCGGTTCTCTCCCTTTGGCTTAACCAAAGAGCACGTACGAATTTTTAGTTTATAGTGCACTCTCATCCTATTGATCGATCAATTATATCTGATAAGTATCTCAACATCTATGCCAATATATTATGTCAAATAAACATCTCACCTACTGTTTTTTCATGCATCAAAACTCAACATTCTCATTCTCATTTCAAAATCATAACATTTGCTATGCTTTAACATAAAAGCTCAAATCTCAACTATGCAACATGTTACTTTATGAAATCATTTCAAGCATCATCTCATGCTATAATTCATGCATAAAAACAGTAGGAATTTATCAATCTAAAACCATGAGCATGTAAAAGCATTTAAGGGGCAATCACCACATTCTAGAGAGCAATCTAGCCAATACTTACTTTCGGACTTAGGAAGATGTTTCAAACCTTTCCTAAATCCCCAAACCTTGATTCTTTGTCCCTCAAGGACTTCTAAAACCATACGCACTCACCGATTACGTTTCGCTTGCTTGCCGAAACGCTATCTAAGCTTCCGGATCAACACCAAAGGTGTCCGAAGATGTCTCCCATGTTTTAAACACATAAGAGCAGAGGATTAATGCATCATCATGCATTGAAATCATCAGCCACACACCTAAACTCGCTGCTCCACACAAAAACCACATTTCGGCTACCAAACACTACCGAAATCACCTCCAAACTCTTCCAAAACCAAACCCAGTCAAGATCCATCACTTCTAATCATTTCTAAACATCAATTAGCATAAAAAACTAACAAAACCACGTCCTTATACCTCCAGCTATAGCAGAACACCAAAATCACCCCAAAACCATCATTTTAACAAGCAAAACTTAGGAAAAACAAACCCATCCGGGATTGGATTGATAAAACCTCATTTATAACATCATTTAACATCAAAAATACATTAGAAAACCATCTCAACACAAAGCCCAATCAATCACCACGAAAATCTTCAAGATCTCTTCCAAAATCTTGAGTTTTAAGCCAATTTCTTGTTTCTAACATTAAAACCACTTAAAATCATTAATAAAGGATTGATAACTTGGGAATTTCAGTAAAGAACTGATCATTAGAGAAGAAGGACGAAACTTACCTCTAATGGATGATTTCTCCTTGATTTGGGCAAGTTTTCTATAAAATTCAATGTAGGAATCAAGTGAATTTGATGATGAATTGATTAGGAATCAAAGAGTGATTGAAATCTAATCAAATGAAGTAGAAATCAAAGTGTATTTGCTGGAGAAAAAGTGTTTGGTTGAAAGGAATTTGAGAGAAAACAAAATGAGGGAAAATTTGTGAAAAGTGGTTATGAAAAGTCAAAGGTGGTTTCCTATTTTAATCACCTTTATTTTCTTTATTAAAACATTAATTAAACCACCCAAATTAAGGAAACATATGATGAAAATATATTTGTAAAATTAGCTCCTTAAAGATTCAAAGTTTCAATCCTTTACAAAATAGTCACTACTAAACTTGCAAAAACTGCGATTTGGTCACTACACCGAAATGTAGTATTTCCAAACCTTATTTTGTAAAATTGATTTCACCATTCTCTTTTATATATTAAATGAGGATTTTTATATATTTTTCCATATTTTTAAAGCATCCCGAACTAGGTGTTTCTTAAACTACCTTTTAGATTCGAACCGATTTCCAGACCGTTCTGGTTCAGACTCTAAACATCTAGGCCCAAATCTTGAGGGAAATTGAGAGAAATCACAAAGATGAAGTTGGAAATCAAGAGAGAATTTGAGAAAGAAAAAAATCTAGAATTTGAGAGAAAATAGAGAGTGTTTAACTGAAGTTAAAAGGAGAGAATGAAAAGATCGTCAAAAATCTTTTAACCAAATTAACTAACTCATTAATTAATTAATTAATTAATTAATTAAAAGCCATTTTAATATTTATTAAACCATTTAAAACACATGCCAAATTAGAGAAAAGGCTTAATTGCCGATTAGCTCCCTAAAGATTCTAAGATCTTGACTCTTTTTGAAAAACACATTTTTCCACAACTTTAAAAAATTCACATTTTGGTCACTGCCCAAAATGTATACTTTCCAAAAACCCATTTTTCGAAATTGATTTAACCAAACTCTTAAATATCATTTTAGAGGATTTTAGAAATTTCTATCATATTTTTATCCCATCCCGAACCTTGATTTCCCTAAATCACCCTTTAACGATTCGAACAATCGACTACTAGTTCTAGCGGCCCAACCCGACTCGCAAAACACCTAGGCCCAAAACCGGGGCGTTACAACTCTCCGCCACTTAGGAAATTTCATCCTCGAAATTTTACCTGAAGGAAAAAGATGCGGAAACTGCCTCAACATGTCCGCCTTGCTTTCCCACGTGGCCTCCTCAACTCCTCGGTGTCGCCACAACACCTTCACAAGTTCAATCTTCTTCCCACAAAGAACTTTACTACTCGAATTCAGAATTCTCATCGGTTCCTCATCATAGGATAAATCTGGGTTCAACTCAATTTCCTCAACTGGCATCACGTGAGATGGATCCGATCTATACCTCCGCAACATAGAAACATGAAACACATCATGAATCTTTTCCAACTCGTGAGGCAACCTCAATCGATAAGCCATAGGACCAACTCGCTCCACAACCTCATAAAGTCTAATAAACCTCGGGCTAAGCTTTCCCTTACGTCCGAACCTCATCACCTTTTTCCAAGGCGATACCTTAAGGAACACGCGATCTCCAACCACAAACTCAATTTCCCTACGCTTTAAATCCGTGTAAGATTTCTGATGATCCGATGCAGCCTTCAACCGCTCACATATGAGCTTCACTTTATCAGTTGTTCCCTTAAGCATATCCGGAATGGAAACCAACTTTTCCCCCGCCTCAGCCCAACAAAGAGGCGTTCTACACTTTCTCCCATACAAGGCCTCATACGGAGCCATTTGTATACTTGCATGGAAGTTGTTATTATAGGCAAACTCAACCAAAGGCAGATTCTTTTCTCAAGAACCTTGGAAATCAATCACACATCATCGCAACATGTCCTCCAATACCTGGATAACTCGTTCCGACTGTCCATCCGACTGAGGATGATATGAAGTGCTGAAGTTCAACTGCGTACCCAACGCCTGATGTAAACATTCCCAAAACCTTGCTGTAAACCTCAGATCCCCATCCGACACTATGGATTTAGGCACACCATGCAAACGCACAATCTCAACAATATACAACTCTGCAAGCTTGTCCAACGTATACGTAGTATGCATAGCCAAGAAATGCGCACACTTCGTGAAACGATCCACAATCACCCATACGAAGTTCTTATATGGTGACATAAGCAAACCGGATACAAAATCCATCGTAATTCTTTCTCATTTCCACTCTGGTATCCTCAAAGGCTGTAATAAACCAGAAGGAAACTGATGCTCAGCTTTCACACGCTGGCAAACCATACACTTGCTTACAAAGTCAACAACATCCTTTTTCAACCCCACCCAATAGCACTCATCCTTCAAACCACGATACATTTTAGTACTACCAGAGTGCATAACAAAAGGACTGCTATAAGCTTCAATCAAAATAGTGCGCCTCAACTCAACATCTTTCGGCATAACTATTCGACTTTTGAAACATAGAACTCCATCATCATTGAAACAGAAGTTCGTTGCATTACCATCAGCTATATCTTGAACATGAGGCACCAACGAATCATCAAGCAACTGCTTCTCCTTGATCAGCTGAATCAAGGAAGGTTTCACATGCAACTCAGCTGTCAACCCACCATCACGCAATAAACTCAACCGAGCGAACATCGCTCTCAGCTCAACAACTACCTTCCTACTCAGAGCATTGGCCACAACATTGGCCTTTCTAGGATGATACTCAATTGTTAGATCATAATCCTTAAGCAACTCCAACCACCTTCGTTGCCCAAGATTCAACTCCTTTTGAGACATAAGGTACTTCAAACTCTTATGGTCAGTGTAAACCACAAACTTCTCACCATAAAGATAGTTTCTCGAAATCTTCAATGCAAACACCACCGCAGCTAGCTCTAGATCATGAGTAGGATAGTTGTTGTTGCGTGTCAAAAGCCCTATCGCAATGTAGTGCAAGTGTACACGAAGCAAGTAGTAAAGTGATACTCGAAGTATCGGGTGTCGAATCCATAGGGACTGGAAATAGCTTTATCCTTGAATTGCTGCACAAGAGAGAAATAAAAGACTTCAAATTGTTGGGAAATAGTATTGAAGAATATTGAATATAAGATAATTAAGTTTTAGGGTTAAGAGATAGGCCATTATTGATCTGCTCGGTAGTGCATGTGTTGCACTGTATAAAAATTCATGTTCTGTGTATGGCTCGTGTCACGGTAGCACCAGTCGTGGCAGCAGTCTGTTGCTGTCGCGACAGCGATAAGCAACTCAGTTTCTTCAAGCTTGGCAAGAATCCCTGTTGTGACTTGTCCTATCCCTAGGTCCAAGTACTGTTGATGAACACTTCTTGGATGATACCTCCCGGCGTGAATCGAAGGGCGATCACCAATGTTGTTGAATCCTTCCTTAGCCACTTAACCTCATCCTATCCCTAGGTCCGAGATAGTTCAACCATAAACTGGAGAACCCGTACTTATTCATTTCGTATACTTAACTCTCCCGATATTAAGTAAATAAATAATCTCAAAATGCTCTTCCGATACTCTTGCAAGATGTTGAAACCAGAATAAGCAAACTTGAAGTTTTATTTCACAGAACAGAAAATTCCTAAAACAGTACAATCCTTGCAACTACTTTACAGAATCAACCCTTAGCCCTAGGGGGAAGTTTAGAAAATGATGAGAGGGGGAAAACGTCAAGGGTTTTGGGGAAGACGGCTAGATATGAGATATCCTTCCCTAGGTCAAATTACATGTCTTTATATAGGCCTTGGGTCCAAGTTTTCTAATATAACAAGAACATAAGTTTAAACTAAAGTACAACTCTATTGAAGAATTAATCTTCTGAGTGCATGACTTTAATTCGTCATCTTTTCTTGCTTTGGGTTTCTTCCTTGGACTTTGGGCTTGGCCTTCATTCTGCCTTAGGGCTCAAAAAAATATAGGAGTGGTCCACGACCGACCGGCTTGAATTCTTCTATCTGTCGAGCTCCACTTCACTTTTCCCTTTCTTCGTTTCTGTCGTCATGGCTGCCACGGCAGTGGCCACGGCAACATCTCCCTTCTTGACTCCAGTCTTGAGTTCCAACTCTGCTCCTTCACTGCCCTGAGTCTTCCACATCAGCTACCTACAATAAATAGCCAAAATCAGTAGCAACTGTGCCATTTTATATAATTGTGATGTATATGTGAAACTTTACCTAAATGCAATGAATTATGCTTGAATGCAACAGAAATATGGGTTAAATAAGGGGTAAAATATAGAACTTTTACACACTCAACACACTCTCAAACTCAAGTTCTTGCTTGCATTCAAGCAAATATGACCTAATTTTTTTTGTTTGGCTTAATTTAGTGAACTTTTCATTACCTACCACACATGCTCTATCACAAACAACACCTTTTCGGACATTTCTTGGATTTATTCGGAACCATGCTATAGGTCTCGTGTATTGTGTGCATATTTTGTGAACAAATATGTGCTTAGACTCCTTTAATTTACTAGAATAGTTAAGCTACCTACTTGAATTTTTATGCCAACTTTCATTTTCTTGAAGGCAATTCTTAGGTTCCTTTAGTTTTTCTTAGACTCGGTTTTCTTTTCTTAATTTAAGTTGACTAGAGCCTGTTTTTGGGCACCTCTAGCTAACTTCCTAGAGCCAGTTTTAGGCACCTCTAGGTGTATTGAGTCTAAATTTTCTTATCTTCTTTTCCTAGAGCCAGTGTTAGGCACCTCTAGGGGCAACTCAAGTGTTTAAGCTTTTCCTATTCTAGTTTACCAGTAGAAGTCTAGACAGCATAAGAGTCACAATGGGTGTTTAAAGATCAGAACTATAGTAAGGCTCTAAACTGTTCCTAAAAATATCCTAAAGGCACTGTCGCGACAGAGTATGTATTGGCAGGTAAGTTCAGTTCAAAGACTTAAGCCAAATGAATTTTTTTACAAAAATAAACTAAGTAATTAGACACAATTTTAGAACACAAAAGAAACTTCATTACTGGAGGGATGCCACCCCAAACTCGAGGGTTGCATTGCTCTCAATGCATAATAACATGGATGAAAGAATGAAAAATAAAATACATCACAAGATAAATAAAACAGCAAAACAACAAAAATAAGATAAAAACTTAATTTGAGGAGCTGTCATCGCTGCTGCTGCTGCTTATCTGTACCTGCCGGCGGGCAGTGACCTTCATTGTGGGCGCTGACAGAGTGCTAGGGGAGGCAGAGGCAGTTTTCCTTTTAGCTTCCCTTGGCGGCTGGATACGGGTGGGTGAGATTTGGGGTAGCTTGTCCAGCACTTGTACCTCGTCTTCGGAGCTGTTGATGCTGCTGCTGGCAGACTTGCCCTGACCCGATGGTCCTTCACCAGCTTTGTTGGGCTTCTGCCTCTTCATTGGAGTGAACTCCTTCGAAAGGTTTCGAGCAACAGAGGACTCCCCGTCAGAGTCCTGCCAGACGGATGATGAGGAGAACCCTTCGAAGTAGTCGTCGTTTAGTTCTGGCAGCGACTCCTTTCTTTTCTCGCCTCTGGCAGTGGCAGTGGCAGTGTGGCTGCCGCCTTCAGCTGTCGCGGCCGGAGTAGGAGTAGATGCAGCAAATGGTGTCTTTGGTGTGGCAGCATGAGTAGGAGTAGGTGTGGGGGCAGTAAAATATTGTTATGGGAAGGCAGGGAACGGTACATGTGGAAAATTTAAATTGTTATGAATAAAAGTTACCGTGGCTACCATGAAATCTCTTACGAAGCTCATCAGACCAAGCTGCCTTTCCTCCATTTTTTTAGTGTGGCCAGAATTTGAGTGGAGGTATCTTGTGTAGGGGCTGCTGCTGTTGGCTGCTGCGGCAGGTTCTGGCTGACTGGCGCCTGTCGGCTCCTCTACTGTGGCAGACGGGTTGAAGTAGGAAAGTGGGGTTGCTGCTTTCAGCTCCATGAGGCTGAAGATGTTACGCTCCGTCCACCCTTTCCCTCGGACTTTGAAATCTTCAGCAATTTTTGGAATGTTGTGACCTCGACATATTTCAGTGATGAGGTACGGGAAGACAAGAGGTCCCGATGGTTGGAGAGCACATTCCAAAATCCCCTCCCTTATGTATCGGCCGACATTGATGGGTCTCTCGTTTAAAATTGAATGTACAAGTGCTAACCTGGGTCGGTCGACCGTGCTGTTATGGAAGGATAGCATGATTCTCTTCTTCACGAAGTGGTTCCATGATTTGGCCTCGGGAGTTAGTTGAGTTCTTTTCACTGTCGACCGATGCTTTGGGTCGGTGTTCCATTCTGTCCCCTTCTCCGTTACTTCTGTCATCACCGCATCGTAGTCTGCCGGCGACAGACTTTCGACGAACCTCTTGTGGGCATCTTCTTTTCTACTAACATAGAGGCCATAGAGGGTGTTGATGTAAGAAGGCTCAAAATAAAGTTCTTTACCTCGTACCGTCACGGTCGTGGTATCCTTGCTGTCGACGACAACATAAAATTCTCGGACTAGCGTGACGTTCATTTCTTCCGGCTGGGCAGCAAACCGCTGCCACTTTAAGCCATGGATCTTCTTTGCGATGAAAGGTTCAAGCCCTAGGTCTCCTGTGGGCTCGGTGTAGAGGAAACCCCTTTCTTCCCACATCTCCCTCTTTTGGAAGGAGTGGTAGTATCTGCCGGCAGAATCGGTGGAGGCAAAGCGGTTTGGGATGGCACTATGGCTGGGTGTGCTCACTACTGCGGCAGAGCTGGAGGCAGCACTTCTGCGAGTTTGTCTGCTAGTCATGGTTGCAAGGCTGTGGAAAATAAAGAGAAATTTGAGATCTAGAGAGAGCAAGTTGAGAGAGTAAAAGTGAGGTGAAAAATGAATAGTGAATGGGGGTTTATATAGATGAATGATTTTCTGCCCGTTGGAGCTGTAACGGCATGCGCGAATAACGGGGCCAGCTGTTACGCGGTTTCTGACGCGTTTGTGTGTCTGCTGCGCGTCTGCCGCGACAGCGTGGTGACAGGTTGTATTTTCTGCGTCTGTCGCGACAGCTGATGACAGGTTGTGACGACATACTCATCCGTTGGGCTTTTTGGGCTACTGTTGATATGGTGGACTGGTTCACTTCTTCTCCTCTCCTTGTTTCCCTTATTTCCTAAAAATAATTCAAATAAAACCTTAGTTCCTAAAAAATAATTCTTAATTCGTAAAAATAAAATAATTAAGTTAAATTAGGGATGCCTTGAGGGGCATCTCCTAAAGTAACTACTTCCTGCATCCTTGGGGCTTTAGTCCCTTGATAATGCTTTAGTCTCTGTTCGTTGATTTTGATTGGTGCCCATCTTTTAAGGATTTGATCGTGATGGTACCATGGGGAAAACCTGCACAACTTGGAAGGGTCGGACCATCTAGATTTAAGCTTTCCTGGGAAAAGTTTCAACCTAGAGTTAAACAACAACACAAGCTGCCCTAGGCAGAACTGTCGTGGCAGCAACTTCTTGTCGTGCCACCTCTTGGTTTTGTCTTTGTAAATCTTTGCGTTGTCGTAGGCCATTGCTCGAATTTCTTCAATTTCATTCAAGTCAAGTAGCCTCTTCTGTCCTGCCTTATCTAAGTCCATGTTTACTGCCGTGATAGCCCAGTAAGCTCTGTGCTCTATCTCAACAGGTAAGTGACATGTTTTCCCATATATAAGCATGTAGTGTGACATTCCCAATGGTGTTTTGAATGTTGTTCTATAGGCCCAGAGTGCATCATTGAGGTGTAAAGACCAATCTTTTCGAGTAGGTTTAACCATTTTCTCAAGAATGTTCTTTACTTCCTAGTTGGATATTTCGGCCTGTCCATTGGTTTGAGGGTGATATCCTGTTGCAATCTGGTTCTTTACGCCGTATTTTCTCAAGGCAGCAGCGATTACCCTATTGTCGAAATGTCTCCCTTCATCACTGATGATCGCCTTAGGTATGCCAAACCCGGAGAAAATGTTTTTGTGCAGAAATCTCTGAACAGTCTTGGCATAATTTTTCTGCGTGGCGATCGCTTCAACCCATTTGGATACATAATCCACTGCCAGTAGGATGTAGAGGTTCCCACATGATGCTGGGAATGGTCCCATGAAATCAATCCCCCATTCGTCGAAGATTTTGACTTCTAGGATGTTCTGCAATGGCATCTCATGTCTTCTTGAGATGTTCCCAGTCCGTTGGTATTTTTCACAGCTCTTGTAGAAGGCTTGGGCATCCTTGAACAGTGAGGGCCAATAAAAATCGGATTGCAAAACCTTGGCAGCAGTTTTGTTTCCACCTAAGTGACCTCCATATGGTGAAGCATGGCAGTGATGAAGCACAACTTCCTGTTCATCCTGTGGTACACACCTCCTAATAATTTGATCTGCACAATGTTTGAAAAGAAGAGATTCGTCCCAATAATAATGTTTTGCATCATTTTGGAACCTCTTCCTTGCTTGGTAATTAAGTTCAGGAGGTAGTACTCCGCTAACAATGTAATTAACAAAATCAGCGTACCAAGGAAGTTCAGAAAACTTACTTGCCGCCATGGTTGTCGCGGCAGTGCTTGTGGCAGCAAACAACTGCTCATCAGGGAAGGTCTCCAGTATGTTGGTCTTGTCTGTCGGTAGACTCTTTCCCATCTCTAATCTCGACAAGTGGTCTGCTACTTGGTTTTCTGTCCCCTTTTTATCCTTGATTTCAATGTCGAACTCTTGCAGCAGCAGAATCCAACGTATCATTCGAGGTTTTGCATCTTTTTTAGCGAACATATACTTCAATGCTGAATGGTCTGTATGGACCACCACCTTCATTCCAAGTATGTACGGACGAAACTTGTCGATTGAGAACACCACTGCTAACAGTTCCTTTTCTGTTGTGGTGTAATTCACTTGGGCATCGTTCAATGTTTTACTGGCGTAGTAAATCACATGGAAGAGCTTATCCTTCCTCTGCCCTAGTGCTGCCCCTACTGCATAGTCATTGGCATCACACATTATTTCAAATGGCAAACTCCAGTTTGGTGGCTGTACAATCGGGGTTGTTACCAATTTCTCCTTCAGAATTCTGAATGTCTCAGTACATTCAGTATTAAAGTCAAAGGGACGATTATGCTCCAATAAATGGCATAAAGGCTTGGTAATCTTTGAGAAATTTGCAATAAATCTTTGATAGAACCCAGCATGCCCTAAGAAACTCCGAATTCCCTTGACTGTAGTGGGTGGCGGAAGCTTTTCAATGACTTCTATTTTTGCTCTGTCTACCTCTATGTCGCGGCAGCTTACCTTGTGGCCTAGGACTATCCCTTCATCCACCATGAAGTGACATTTTTCCCAGTTTAATACCAAGTTCGCTTTCTCGCATCTTTCGAGCACCTTCTGTAGGTTGCCCAAACAGCCTTCAAAACTGTCTCCAAAAATGGAAAAATTGTCCATGAATATTTCCAGGAAGTCCTCCACCATGTCAGAGAATATTTCCATCATACACCTCTGGAAGGTTGCTAGTGCATTGCAGAGTCAAAATGGCATTCTCCGAAAAGCGTAAGTGTCGTATGGGTAAGTGAAGGTCGTTTTCTCTTGATCCTTTGGTGCAATAGCTATCTGGTTGTACCCTGAGTAACCATCAAGAAAACAATAATAAGGTTTCCCCGCTAATCTATCAAGCATTTGATCAATAAAAGGTAGGGGAAAATGGTCTTTGCGGGTAGCTTTGTGAAGCTTCCGGTAATCCATACAAACCCTCCAACCGGTCACAGTCCTGGTTGGGATTAGTTTGTTCTCTTCGTTGGTCACCACGGTTATTTCTCCCTTTTTGGGAACACACTGCACCAGGCTTACCCACTTACTATCCGAGATGGCATAAATTATCCCATCGTCAAGCCATTTGATAATTTCTTTTCTCACCACTTCTCGCATAGTATCGTTTAAACGTCTCTGAGCATCAATGGTCGGCTTATGATCATCCTCCAGGAGAATTTTATGCATACATAATCCCGGACTGATGCCTTGGATATCAGCTATCATCCATCCAATAGCCTTCTTATGCTGCTGCAACATCCCAATTAACTGATGTTCCTGTTTCTGCATTAACTTGGAAGAGATAATTACGGGCAACGTATCATTTAAACCAAGGAAAACATATTTAAGCTGCCATGGTAGGGGCTTAAGATCTAAAACAGGTGGTTCTACAGTTGAAGGCTTTTGGATTATGTGTTCATTCGAGGTATAGTTAAGGGGTTCGAATAACTTACCTGGACGATTTCCTATCCAATTTAGCTCCTCATGACCTTCAGTGTCGGATATGTCTGAATCGGAGGAGTCACTATCGTCGTTGCTACCGTGACAGTCTTCTAGATGACTATCGAGGCAGTGACCAAATTTTATGTCATAGCAGCTCAATCTGATGCAGGGTTGGTCAAGGATTACTTCAGTGATAGCCTTGCATTCTTCTTCTGCATCTACATGTTTAATTGCTTGGAGAACATTGAGTTTGATCTCTTGATCATTTACTCTCATTGTCAGTTCTCCTTTCTCTACATCAATCAGAGATCTGCCTGTGGCTAGGAAGGGTCACCCTAGGGTGATTGGTGCATTTTCATCTGCTTCACAGTCTAAAACAAGAAAGTCAACAGAAAAAATAAACTTATCCACTCTTACCAGGATATCTTCGATCTTCCCTTCTGGTTGTACGTAAGACCGGTCTGCCAGCTGCAGCATGACTGTCGTGGGTCGTGCTCATCCAATACCTAATTTCTAAAACACAGATTTTGGCATTAAATTTATACTAGCACCTAGATCACAAAGTGCCTTACCCACGAATTTGTCACCAATTATGCACGGTATGATGAAGCTTCCAGGATCCTTCTTTTTCTAGGGTGGATGCCTGTGCAAGATAGTCATGCATCCCTCTGTCATTTTTACCGTTTCGAATTCCCCAAGTGTGAATCTTTTTGACATAGCATCCTTGAGAAATTTTGCATAACCGGGCATCTGCTTGATGGCCTCCAACAGTTATATATTGATGTGTACCTGCTTAAAAATATCATAAATCTTTTTGAGCTGGTACTCCTGTTTCTGCTTTTGTAACCGCTGTGGAAAAGGAGGTGGAGGACGGAAATCTTCCAGACGTCCTTCACATGGTATTCGTGACAGGTATATCGGCATCAGTTCTCTTATGCCAGGGCAGTGTTCGCGGCAGGTGTTTCTAGGGCTGGTTCCTCAATCGGTATGGTTTTCATCTCCGACCCTTGCAGTTGTTTCCCACTCCTAGTTGTAATTGCTTTACACTGCTCATGTGTGGGTTTTCTAGCGACTTCAGTATCACTAGGGAATCCTCCGTTTTGCCTTGGCTTAATATGTTGGGAAACCTGGCCCATCTGTGTCTCCAGTGATTTCAGTGTAGCCTTATGGTTAGTCATTCTCATCTCTGTCTTGTCCATGAATGACTCAGTTTTCTTGACAAAGTGATCCATGTTTGCCATGTAAGCTCCTGTCTGTGACATGAATGTGGCCAAAGTCTGCTCCAATATACTAGGTGCGGCTACAGGCTGCTGTTGCGGCTGCTGCTGTAGTTGCTATCGTGACAAGATTCTGGGTGCCCCTTGGTTCTGGTTGTTCTGCATCTGAGGATTAAGTGCGTTGTTTGGATTGCTCCAAGAGAACTTGGGATCTTTCCTCCAGTTGGGATTGTAATTGTTGGAGTTGTAATTTCTCGGCTTGTTGTAATTTCCAACATACATCCCTTCTTCTAGCTGTAATAGATAGTCTTCCGAACTGTGGTTCCCACTGCAAGTTTCACATACCTCTTCTGCAGAATATATAGGTTTAGAATCCTTTTTCAACAGATTTTCCACTGCCTTTGTGAGGTATGCAACCTGTGTCTTCAGGGAATTGTCGGCTTCATAAACTTTTACAGCTATCCCTTGTTTTAGGGAATTGCTCGTCATTCTTTGCTAAGTTTTTCAACACCACCATTGCTTCGTTTGGATCTTTATCCAACAAAAGTCCATTTGCTGCTGAACCTATTCTCATACGAGTATGTGTGTTGGCAGCATTGTAGAATTTAATGACTTGATTCCACACGGGGAATTCGTGCATCGGGCAATTCCTTAGAAGGGTTGTAAACCTGTCCCATGCCTCGTGCATTGGCTCGTCATCTTCCTGTTGAAAAGTAGCAATTTCATTAAGCAATCGCTCAGATAAGTGATAAGGATTAAAACGAGATAAAAATTCACGAGAGAGATCTGCCCAAGTTCGTATTGAACCCGACGTTAGTTTATTCTACCAAGTTTTATCTCTGTCTCTCAGTGAATGAGGAAATAACCGGAGCCTCAGTATTTCCAGATTTATTCCTGGTAATCGAAATGATCCACAAATTTCTTGGAACGTTTTCAGATGTTCTCGGGCATCCTCTGTTGCAGCACCACTAAATTGGCCAGCGGAGTTTATCATGCTAAACATAACAGGTTTCAGCTCGAAGTTCTCAGCTTCCAGATCTGGCAAGGTGGTCTCCAGTTCCACATGATCGTTGATCATGTAGTCACGGCAGGACTGTCGTGCGGACACGCCATCGGCAGGCCATCCGTTCCCTTCATCGATGGGAGGATCTTCAGGATTCCTCGAGTGATTTACCCCGTTATGCATTGCTTCTAACTGTTCCTCAAGATAATCGTTTCTGGCGATCAAAAGGCGTACTCGGTTCCTAAGGTTGCACGTACGTTCGATTTCAGGATCTAGTTTGTACTCAGGTTCTTTGCCTCGTTATGATCTGCGCATAAGCAAACGAAAAACCTTGTGAAAAGCACAGGGTAAACAGTCCCAATAAAAACAAAAAAATTAAAAAGAAAGTGCATTAAAAGTAAGGGTAAAGATATGTTGCCAGTCCCCGGCAACGGCGCCAAAAACTTGTTGCGTGTCAAAAGTCCTATCGCAATGTAGTGCAAGTGTACACGACGCAAGTAGTAAAGTGATACTCGAAGTATCGGATGTCGAATCCACAGGGACTGGAAATAGCTTTATCCTTGAATTGCTACACAAGAGAGAAATAAAAGAGTTCAAATTGTTGGGAAATAATATTGAAGAATACTGAATATAAGATAATGGAGTTTCAGGGTTAAGAGATAGGCCGGTATTGATCTGCTCGGTAGTGCATGTGTTGCATTGTATAAAAATTCATGTTCTGTGTATGGCTCGTGTCACGGCAGCACCAGTCGTGGCAGCAGTCCGTTGCTGTCGCGGTAGCGATAAGCAACTCAGTTTCTTCAAGCTTGGCAAGAATCCCTGCTGTGACTTGTCCTATCCCTAGGTCCAAGTACTGTTGATGAAAACTTCTTGGATGATACCTCCCGGCTTGAATCGAAGGGCGATCACCAATGTTGTTGAATCCTTCCTTAGCCACTTAACCTCGTCCTATCTCTAGGTCCGAGATAGTTCAACCATAAACTGGAGAACCCGTACTTATTCCTTTCGTATACTTAACTCTCCCGATATTAAGTAAATAAATAATCTCACAATGATCTCCCGATACTCTTGCAAGATGTTGAAACCAGAATAAGCAAACATGAAGTTTTATTTCATTGAACAGAAAATTCCTAAAACAGTACAATCCTTGCAACTACTTTACAGAATCAACCCTAGCCCTAGGGGGAAGTTTAGAACATGATGAGAGGGGGAAAACGTAAAGGGTTTTGGGGAAGATGGCTAGATATGAGATATCCTTCCCTAGGTCGAATTACATGCCTTTATATAGGCCTTGAGTCCAAGTTTTCTAATATAACAAGAACATAAGTTTAAACTAAAGTACAACTCTATTGGAGAATTAATCTTCTAAGTGCATGACTTTAATTCGTCCTCTTTTCTTGCTTTGGGTTTCTTCCTTGGACTTTGGGCCTGACCTTCATTCTGCCTTAGGGCTCAGAAAAATATAGGAGTAGTCCACGACCGACCTGCTTGAGTTCCTCTATCTGTTGAGCTCCACTTCACTTTTCCCTTTCACCGTTTCTAGCATCATGGCTGCCACGGCAGTGGCCACGGCAGCATCTCCCTTCTTGACTCCAGTCCTAAGTTCCAACTCTGCTCCTTCACTGCCCTTAGTCCGCCACAGCAGCTACCTACAATAAATAGCCAAAATCAGTAGCAACTGTGCCATTTTATATAATTGTGATGTATATGTGAAACTTTACCTAAATGCAATGAATTATGCTTGAATGCAGCAGAAATATGGGTTAAATAAGGGGTAAAATATAGAACTTTTACACACTCAACAATTGCACTCATGCACCTTCTACTGTCTAGACGCATAAGCTACAACCTTCCCACCTTGCATCAATACGCAACCTAAACCAACATACGATACATCGATATAGACTACAAACTCCTTACCCGATTCTGGTTGAATCAAGACAGGAGCTTGCGTCAAAGCTTCCTTCAACTTCTCGAAAGCTTGTTTCCTAACATCCGTCCACTCAAAGCGAACATTCTTTTGCAACAACTTGGTTAAGGGAGCAGCAATCTTAGAAAAACCCTCGACAAACCTCCGGTAGTAACCGGTCAAACCAAGGAAACTTCGCACCTCCTTCACCGACTTAGGCGTTTTCCAACTCATCACTGCCTCAACCTTGTGTGGATCAACCTGAATACCTTCGGCTGACACCACATGTCCAAGAAAAACCACCTCTCTGAGCCAAAACTCACACTTGCTCAGCTTAGCATAAAGCTGATTCTCCAACAGCACTTGTAACACAATTCTCAAGTGCTTATCATGATCCTCCTCGGTACGCGAGTACACGAGAATATCATCGATAAACACTACCACAAACTGACCTAGGAATTCATGGAACACCTTGTTCATCATATCCATAAATGGAGCCGGTGCATTTGTCAACCCAAATGACATCACCAAAAACTCATAATGGCCATACCTTGTCCTAAAAGTTGTCTTAGGTACATCCACATCTTTAACCTTTAGTTGGTAATACCCTGACCTCAAATCAAATCTTCGAAAATAGCGAAGCGCCATGAAACTAGTCAAACAAATCATCAATCTTTGGTAGAGGGTATTTGTTCTTAATCATCAACTTGTTTAGTTGTCGATAATCTATGCACATGTGCATTGTACCATCATTCTTCTTCACAAATAAGACCGGCGCACCCCAAGGTGAAATACTTGGCCTTGTGAATCCTCGGTCAAGCAACTCTTGAAGATGCGTCTTCAACTCCTTGGGTGCTATGCGATCAGGAGCAATAGACACAGGAGTCGTATTCTTATACAATTCTATGCAAAAATCAACCTCTCAGTTTGGTGGCAACCCAGGCAACTCCTCCGGAAAAGCACCTGGAAACTCACATATTGTTCGTATGTCTTGCACCCGCACTTTCTTCGTACCAGGATTCATCATATAAACCAAGAAATCTTCGCAACCCAACTCCATCACCCGACTCGCTTCAAGAGCCGAAATTGCATTAGACAAGAACTTCACGTTCTCGCCCATGATTACCACTTTGTAATCATCCGTAAGCTTCAAAGTGACTCGCTTAACATCAAAATCCACTACAGCTTAGTGCTTAACCAACCAGTCCATTACAAGAATCACATCAAAACCATAAATGGTAACTCCATCAAATAAACTAAAAACACATGGCCCTGAACAGATAATGGACATCTCCTATATAATTTTCTTGTAACAATAGTTTCACCAAAAGAGCTTGTCACTTGCATCCCTACGTCTAGCATCTCAACGGGTATATCAAGCAAATGTGCATGCTCACTCAAGATGTATGAATGCATAGATCCAGAATCAATCAATGCTAACAAAGACAAGTATTGCAAGGTGAAGGTACCTGCAATCACATCGGTGTCGTTCCGTCCTTCACGATGTGCATACACCCTCACAGGACCACCTCCACCTGGTTGAACCACAATGACATGAGCCACACCTCTCTGCCCATTCTCTCTCTTCTAAAAGTTGCCACGGCCACGCCCACGGTCTCTCTGTGGTGCAGCAACAGGTGCACGGCCCTGACCACCTCCCGCCAAAAAGGGACACTCACGCCTCAAGTGATCAGCATATCCACAGTTCCAACAAGAATTTGCCCCAACCACCAGAGCCTGCACCTCACGAGCTGCACGAGGACAATCTCGCCTCAAGTGCTCACGCGAACCATATGACCAGCATGTATTCTTCTCAAACCTCGCCATATTGCTCTGAGCTGGCGCTCCTCGCCCAAAGTCACCTCGCCTAGCCACAGGCTGATATCTACGATCACGGTTTCTCTTGTTCTGCCCACCACTAGGGCCAACATCAGCAGCTCTCTTGCCCGAGCTAGATCCACCCATACGAGATGACAAACTCAAACTCTGTTCTATGTCCTTAGCTCGGGTCACAAGCACATCAAATCTGTATAATCAGACGCAAGCATGAACGTCTTCACGTCCTACACCAGGCCGTACCGAAAGCGGTCACAATGATGCCTATCACTCGGCACCACTCCGGAGCGTACTGGCTCAATCGTACGAACTGGACCTCGTACTCAACCACTATCATATTCCCTTACACCAGGGACATGAATTCCCGCTTCTTATCGTCCAGGTATCTAACTCCAAGATACTTTCTCTTAAAAGCAGACTGAAAGAAACTTCAATCCACCTCCTCCGGCTCCAAAGCTGTAGTCGCAGTCGTCCACCATGTGTATGCATCACTGTCGCAACCTCTTTTTAGGAGTCTTCGACTTTTTGGAAAACTTTTAGAAATCATCGGATTTGCCACCAATCTTTTTGAAAAGTGTGATTGGGTCACTTTAAAATAAGGTTATTTTAATAAAACGTTTTGTTTTATTAAAACAACGTTTTGGTCTACGAAAAACTAGAAAACAAGTTCAGGGGTCGTTTACGTGCGGGGAAGGGTTAGCACCCGCACGACGCCCAAAATTGGTACCTAATTGATTTTAAAACCGTTTTGAAAATTGGAATTTGCAAGTTCACGAAGGTTCAACTTTACTTGTCCGTTTAATGAATATTAATTTATTTTAATGACCTTATTGCCCGAGAGAATAACTTTATTCACCGCCAACATTTCTAGCGCTAACCTGTCATTCTCGTTTGATAAGACATCACATTAAATTAATTACTCTTTTTCAAACAACATGGAAATTTAGAGTGTTGAGCATTTTTTAAAAGTTTAAGGTTTTAATCCTAAATTATACCTAAGTTAATTTTATTCAAAGTTATGTTTAAAAGTGTGTTTTATTTCGAATGGTGAAGAAAAGTTTTAAACAATCAAGTCTCTAATCTAGGCTCAAAGATCCTAAACCCTAAAAGTCAAACACATGAAGGCAAACAAAGTCAAACAATGGATTAACGTTTTATTTATTTTTAAGGTTATTATTATTATTATTATTATTATTATTTAAAACCTTTATTTGAAAACATTATTTAATCATTTTCCAAACTTTCTTTTTCCAACCTTTTTCAAAAATCCTTTTTATGTTTTATGTTTTATAACCCATTTTATTTAAAATTTTTATTTAAATCTTTAAAAATCTTTTCCCTCATTTTTTCAAATTTCTCAAACCTTTTATCTTTCTCTAGTTTTTCTTTTAAACCTTTATTTTCAAAATCAAAACTTTTAATTCTTTATATTTTTTAAACATTTTCAAACATTTTATTATTCTTTCATATACTTAGGAATCTTTTCTTTTCAAATATTTCAAAACCTTTTGTTCATCTTTTCTTTTTTTTTATTTTCAAAACCCTTATTAATTTTTTTTTAAAAAAATCCCACTTTTATTTTTAAAATTTTATCAAGAATCTCTAATTCTAAACTTTTTAAATTTCTTAAGAAAACCTTTTTATTTCTAACTTTTTAACATTTTTTAAGAGAAGCACTCATTTTATTCCTAAAACCCTCTTTTTATTAAAACTTTATTATTTTAAACATAATTTTTATTTTTCCAAATATGACCACTAACCTTTAATTCTTAACAAAACATTTTTTATTCTTCACTTATCTACTCAAATGGATCAAATGACCAACATTTCATTTTTAAGTTCACAATTTTCCAACAAACAACATTTTAATTTTATTATAAATCTAAAGGATTAAAACAAAATTAAAAGCAAAATAAAGAACGAAAATTATTACCAAAAACCAATTTCGATCTTCTAATCCGAATTGCAACCTAAGAACATGAACAAACAAAAAATTCAACCAAGAAAATAAAATTAAAAAGAAAGAAAAGAAAAGAGAAATTATTGAAAGTGTATAAACCTCGAACTTTCTCCACTCGAACCGATTTCAATTGCCACCGAAAAAAAAGCTTGCTTCCAACCCAAAAATTCCAACCAAAGTAACTCCAAACTTGAACAATTTCCAGCAATATCAGATGATTTTTCAGAGGTGATTTTTGGATGAATTTTTGGTGGTGTTAAAAAGGGGAAAAGAAACTCAATTTATAGGGTTTGGATGCTTAGAATCAAGCCAATTTGGGGGACAAATCCCCATTTGTTTCCCATGAAATCATCCCATCTAATCTGCACATCTTTAATTCATTGAAATTCAATCCAAATGTTATCAGATTCGGCTCCAATCTGGGATATTTTTCCCCGAAATTAATTAGGGTTCAAAAAGTTTTCTTCCTCAATCGGCGAGCAAACGATGACGGTAAGGGAAGGGGTCGGCGGCATCAGATTCAGTCGGCCGAGGCGAGACGAACGGTACCAGCCTCACCGGCCGACGTGACCCAGGGACGGAGTGACCATGGACGGCAGCCGGCTGGAAATCGCAAAACTGGGCGATTAGGAGGAGATGATCCCGCGCGCGTGCAGCGCACTCACTGGCGCGTGGCGGCGCGGGCTCTCTCCCATTTTTTCCTTCACTCGATCCAATCCGTCCATGTCTTCAGCCCTAGATCTGACGGTTCTAATTAAACCTGAAAAAAAAACACAAAATGGGTTAGTTTGGGCTCCTTTAGTTAATTTTTGGGCTTCTAATTTAATTAAAATGGGTCATTTTATTTCTTAAGAAGATGGATTTAAAATGAACCCTTATTAAAATAGGATAAGCCTTATTATTATATATATATATATATATAATGTTTTATCTTTCTTTTTCCCCTTTTTAAAAATAAAATAAATGGATAAAATAAATAAATAAATGAGGTGAAAATCTAGTGACAACAGCTGCCCCTCTTTGCTTATCTCTGTGCAACAGGGATAAAGCAAAGACCAAAATGCACTGATTTTCACTGATTTTCCGGTTGGTTCCATTCTCCTAATGCCCGAACGGATAGGCATGTTCTATTCATCACATGCCCGAATAGATGGGTGGATTCCATTCTCCAAACGCCCGAACGAATAGGCTGGTGGTATTCTCCTTTTGCCTGAATAGATGAGCGGATTCCATTCTCCAAACGCCCGAACGGATAGGCTAATTCTATTCTCCTTATGCTCAAATAGCTGAGTTGGGTTCTATTCTCTGAAATGCCTGAATAGCTGAGCTGGGTTTCATGCTCAAACAGATAGGTTGATTCTATTCTCCTTATGCTCGAATAGATGAGCTGGGTTCTATTCTCCCAAATGCTTGAATAGCTGAGCTGGGTTCTATGCTCAAATAGATAGGCTGATTCTATTCTCCTTACGCTTGAATTACTGAGCTAGGTTCTATTCTCCCAAATGCCCGAATTGTTGAGTTGGGTTCTATTCTCCCAAATGCTCAAACAAATAAGCGGATTCTTCTAAAAAAATTCATCCCCTTATGCTTGGATGAATAAGCGGACATGCTTCAAAAGATTTCATCCTCCTTATGCTTGGATGAATAAGCAAACAGACTTCAAAAGATTTCATCCTCCTTATTCTTGGATGAATAAACAAAACCTCGAAAGGTTTCATCCTCTTTATACTCGGATGAATAAGCAAACAGGCTTCAAAAGATTTCATCCTCCTTATGCTTAGATGAATAAGCAAACATACTTCAAAAGATTTCATCCTCCTTATGCTTGGATGAATAAGCAAAACCTCAAAAGGTTTCATCCTCCTTATACTCGGATGAATAAGCAAAAAGACTTCAAAAGATTTCATCCTCCTTATGCTTGGATGAATAAGCAAAACCTCAAAAGATTTCATCCTCCTTATACTCGGATGAATAAGCAAACATTCTCTTTCCTCCTGAACGGATAGGTGAATCTTCTAAAAAATTTCATCCTCCTTATGCTTGGATGAATAAGCGGGTTCTATTCTCCTTGTGCCCGAATAGATAAGCAGATCTTCTGAAAAACTTCATCCTCTTTATGCTTGGATGAATAAGCAAACTCCATTCTTCTTACGCCTAAACGGATAAGCGATCTTTCTGAAAAATTCATCCTCCTTGTGCTTGGATGAATAATCGGGTTCTCTTGTTGAAAGGTCCTTCGTGTACCTGAAAAATGCGATATTCAATGCAATTATGATGAGCATGCCCCTAGGGATGCCTAAAACATGAATGCATGTCTTATTTCTTTTTGCTTTGTTTTTCTCAGAATTATTTTTTCCACACGTTTACTCGCTCAATCCAGATAAACAGTCATATCTCTTCGACTCATGGAAAACATTTGACTTTTGCAATCTTGCTCACTTTATCCAGTGATCTTGTACTTCTGGTTGGAAAGACAGATTTCTTCAACTGCAATAGCTTCGTCATTCTCATTCTTTATATCTCTTTGCTTCATCAAAAACATCTGACCTTCTTATGTAAATGTCTCAAGATCTACTATCATTGTAGTTGATACATCAATATTGAGTGAAAGGCTTCCTTGTGTGTTTTTGAAAGCTTCAAGTCTTCATATGCCCCTTATCAAGCATCTTCAGTGCTTCTTGTGAATTCTCAAATTCTTGCCCCTGCAAGAAATCTTGAATTGCTTGCATGTGAAAGCTTATTTCCACTTTGAATATCTTCAAATGATGTTGGCGCTTTAATCTCTTCATCTCACGCCTATTAAAACTAAGAGCCGTAATCCTTAGTCGATGTAAACTGCCCCCAATCCGCTGGCATGGTTTGTTTCTCAAGTGCAATTCTATCTCTTTTCATGCTATTGATCTTTTGCATCTTATATGTGGATCCTTCTTAACAACACGGCTCACTTCATACTCTTCAGTGCATGTACTTCTTTTTTTCTTTTTGCCTTCTCATGCAAGGCGTTGCCCCCATTCAAACTGAGGTTCAATTGTTTTCTACAGTGATGAAAACATTAGTTCATGGTCTCCAACAGTTGAGATCAATACCGAGAAATCTTTTGCTTTTCATGAATCTATGTCAGCATACTTGTAAGATGCAAGAAAAGGCTAAAAATGATAGTTCAAAGGAAAAAGTCATAACAAACGCAAGAAAATGCTAAAAAATGGGGATCTTAAGAAAATAGTCATGGCAAACACAAGAATACGGCAAAGTCAGATGCCCTAAAATTCAAAGCATGAATGATTCAATAATCCATCAACCGGATAGTGCCCCACTTTTTAGTGGCTCTCTTTTACTCACACACTCCCCAAATTTAAATTTTCCCACTTTTCTAATCTCAATCAGACATTAGAAGCTCGAGGTCCCTAAAGAAAGGTTAACTCAATTAGGCAGAATGTGTTCTGAAGACAAACTTCTTTTCTCAAATATTCATGTGTGATCCAAATGGTCTTTTTAAGGCTTGTAATGTAGGCTATGCTCGAGTTTCCAAATAAAGGATATTTAGGCTCAAATTCATATTTTAAGGGTGATTGAACCAAGGATCAATTTTCTTGATGAAATCTCTGTTTTTCTTCTTTTATTCTTTGGATCACTCTAGACTGCCCATTCTAGGTTTTCACCTTAGAGTTCATTTCCTTTTCGGGAACATATCTCATTTGAAGGATTTATTTCAAAATTTCCTTCGCATTTCTTCTTTTTTTCTACGTTTCTTTCCGTCTTTTTCTTTTCCGTTTTCCTCTTCTTTCCTTTTTTTCTTTTTCTTCTTTTCTTTCTTTTTCTATCCTTTTTCTTTTCCTTGTTTTCCTTTTCATTTTCAATTTAGGACATTAACTTAATTTGTCATTTTTTCCTTTGCAATTTTCATCATTTTCCCCCCAGTGTGGGGAGTGATCCTTGGTTAGGGTTAAATCACAAGAAAATATATGGCTCAAAGGGAGACAACAAATGGATTTTTCTTATTCGTGAAGGGAAATGAAGGAATGCCAAATGTCATTTCACACACAAATACCGTCGAAGAAAAGCAGTCTTCAGTTGGTAGATGTTTTAGAGTTATCACTTCATTAAAAGACCCTAACAACAATATTTGAGAGGAAAATACACTTATAATCTGTATATGGGATTTCCCCATTAATCTTGAACTCAAATTTTGCCCCTCTATCTCGAGAATTGATTTAAGAATCATTCATACAATCAATAATAGGGACTCTACAAAGAAAAGGTATGCTTAAAAAGAAATGGATGAAGAATGCATAGAAGGAAACGGATGAAAAAATTAAGAAACATTTGCCACTTGAAAAAATGCATATTTAAACAAGTAAATTGACATAGAAGCCCATACAAAAGACCCTAATACTCGGGGGCAAAAGCAAGAGGGTTGGTTCTAAGCGTGATCCAACTGTCTAGAGAAAATTAAGTATTATTCCATGAAAGCATGAATTCCAGCCAATCTTGCCTTCATCGACTTCGTGACGAAACTCTAAACGCCTTCGCCATCTTATTCTCTCTCGAGTCTTCCACTTCTGATGGCTGCCAATATCAATTCTCCATTCATGACAATGTCTGTAAAACCTTCGGTGGCGTGATTTAACATGTAGTCATAGAAAGATCCATTTAGAGTCTCCACAAACATTAGAGTAGCCTCATTTTCTGACAGTGGAGGTTGAACTTGGGCTACCACATCTTGCCATCTCTGGGCATATTGGCAAAAGCTTTCATTGGGCTTTTGTTCCATATTCTAGTACAATCATGATTGGGGCCATATTCGTTACATACTCGTACTATTTGAGGAAAGCTTTTGACAGATCTCTCCAAGTGCGTATGTTGACTCGACTCAGTTGAGCATACCATCAGATAGCAGTCTCATATAGACTATCTTGGAAACAGTGGATCGTCAACTTCTTGTTTTCTAAACGCGGAGACATTTTTTGGCAGTACATAGTCAAGTGTGCCAATGGGCATGTAGTTCCATTGTACTTTTCAAAGTCAGGGGCCTTGAACTTTGGAGGAGCCACCATGTCAGAAACTAGACTTAAAACTCTAGCATCCCTACCACCATAAATGCTTTTTTAGAAGATTTAATCATTTCTTCCAGCTTCTTGTAGCGGTCTTCTCATTTCTTCTCGACCTTCGCCACATCAGTTACTTCATTGAGGTTAGGCACCTCGTGGCTGCGGACCTCATCGGTTTTGTCTTCAGTAGGGACAAAAGATTTTATAAATGGGGTGAGATCTTGACTTTAGGTGAAGCCACTTCCTTTTGTACGAAAGTCATCCCCGAGAAAGTGTCGGTGTCTTCTCTCTCTTATGGGTTTTTGAACCCAAACATGGCTGCGATTTGGCTGACTATTTTTCTGTGTGATAACTCAATCTCTTTCTTCAGATCATTTACCATTTTCTCAAACTTATCATGGATGCTCTTCTGATTCGCTTCCAGAGTTGTTAATCTTTCCTCAGTGTTCATGGCTCGAGCCGTGTTTGCGCGGGATCTTTACTAATTAAATGGAATTTTGCAAAAATTAATCTTACATGTATGAATGCAATGATCAACACATTATTTAATGCAAACAAACAAAAACAAATGCATGGAAGCAAATATATGTATGTAAAAGCATGAATGCAAGCGAAGGTTCATCAATTCTCTTAAGGTGTTGCTCTAGATGAAGCTTCCATTGGATGACAAAGGTCCTACGAATTCGTCTCAATCTGAGAAGACTTGGTCCCACCCTGTTGATCTGACGTGGGGTGAAGAAATGTAGCTTATTGACGCCACATGTTTAGCTACGTCTTCAATTTAGGATGTTATGCTCTTATCAAACTTGTCTTGCTTCTGGGTTCTTTTGACGTTTCCCCTAAGTCGAGTAGACCAAATATCATTTTCCAATTATGCTTGGTTGGACCATCGAATTGGTCTTATTGCTCTTGCGACCTTTGGCATTCTGGTTAGCTTTAAGCATACTTCGATGTTTCCTCCGTGTGGTCATTCGACAAATTATCATTGTTTGCGCGTTGTATTCCTCCTTTAGGTACCTTCTATCCATGGTAGAAGCTTTCTCTAATTGAGAAATATGTTTTAAATTGATCCTCTCTAGATATGGGATGCATGCAATAAATAAATATGCTACAAAACAAAACAAAACTCCCACACAAAAAGGTTAGTAATAAATAAATATGCTACAAAAACAAAATAAAACTCACACACAAAAAGGTTAGTAATCTTTTAAAACAGGAATAAAACCCTGAAGATCCAAAACAATTAATTGCATGATAATTCTGGGTAGCCATTCCAACATTCCAGGACATGTCTCCACGGATTATTCTTGCGACTTTGACCAGACTCAACACCCTAGGCTTTCCGCATGGCTTTATTGGGGTAGGCTCTAAATTCTCAAACTTGGTTCAATGCTAAAAAGGGTACCCGAGTTTTCCTTGATGTCCCCTACTAAGGGTAGCAAGGCCCTCGATTCTCACCCATCACAGGCTCCAGACGAATTAAGTTCAACTCAGGAGGACTCACCACCGATGCCTTCTCGAAGAATCAATATCTTTACGAAGACAAGAAAATGAGTCCCGAATGTACTTGCTAGGCTCATACGAAGAATCAATATTCTTACATGAGCAAAGCATATTTCCCCCCACTTAAACAAACGAGACAAAGCTCGGGAATAGAGCTTGGAATTAAGTCTTAAATGCGTAAAATAGAATTATATTCACTTAAACGGACAAATAAATTAAACCTATTGTGAACTTGCAAATTCCATAATATTTTAAAAAAAAAACTTTTTTGAAAACTATTTAAAATCAATTTGTGGTCTGACCCTCTTCTGTTTTTATTAAAAAAAACAAAAACACGTCCCCATCAGAGTCGCCAAGCTGTCGCAATCCCTTTTTAGGAGGCTTCAACTATTTGGAAAACTTTTAGAAATCAACGGAGTTGCCACCAATCTTTTTGAAAAGTGTGATTGGATCACTTTAAAACAAGGTTATTTTAATAAAACATTTTGTTTTATTAAAACAACTGTTTAGAACTACAAAAAACCAGAAAACAGGTTCGGGGGACAGTTATGTGTGGGGAAGGGTTAACACCCGCACGACGCCCAAAATTGGTACCTAATTGATTTTAAAACCGTTTTCAAAATTGAAATTTGCAAGTTCACGAAAGTTCGACTTTACTTGTCCGTTTAATGAATATCAGTCTATTATAACGGCCTTATCGTCTGGGAGATGAACTTTAATCACCGACAACATTTCTGGCGCTAACTCGTCATTCCCGTTTGATAAGACACCACATTAAATTAATTACTCTTTTTCAAACAACATGGAAATTTAGTGCGTCAAGCATTTTTTTAAAAGTTTAAGGTTTAAATCCTAAATTATACCTAAGTTCATTTTATTCAAAGTTATGATATTTTAAAAGTTTGTTTTATTTCGAATGGTGAAGAAAAATTTTAAACAATCAAGTCTCTAATCTAGGCCCAAAGATCATAAACCCTAAAAGTCAAATACAGGAAGGCAAACATAGTCAAACAACACATTAAAGTTTTATTTATTTTTAAGGTTTTTCTTATTATTTTTAAAACCTTTATTTGAAAATATTATTTAATCATTTTCCAAACTTTCTTTTTTCCAACCTTTTTTAAAAATCCTTTTTATGTTTTATGTTTTATAACCCATTTAATCTAAAAGTTTTATTTAAAATTTTAAAAATATTTTTCCCTCATTTTTTTTAAATTTTTCAAACCTTTTATCCTTCTCTAGTTTTTCTTTTAAACCTTTATTTTCAAAATCAATAGTTTCTATTCTTTATATTTTTTTAAAACATTTTTCAAACTTTTTATTATTCTTTCATATACTTAGGAATCTTTTCTTCTTCAAAATTTTCAAAACCTTTTGTTCATATTTTCTTTTATTTTCAAAACCCTTATTAATTTTTTAAAAAAAGTCCACTTTTATTTTTAAAATTTTATCAAGAATCTCTAATTCTAATTTTTTAAAATTTTTTAAGAAAATCTTTTTATTTCTAAATTTTTAACATTTTTTAAGAGAAGTACTCATTTTATTCCTAAAAAAACTTTTGTTATTAAAACTTTATTATTTTAAACTTAATTTTTATTTTTCCAAATATGGCCACTAACCTTGAATTCTTAACAAAAACATTTTTTATTCTTCACCTATCTACTCAAATGGATCAAATGACCAACATTTCATTTTTAAGTTCACAATTTTTCAACAAACAACATTTTAATTTTATTTAAGAATCTAAAGGATTAAAAAAATTAAAAGCAAAATAAAGAACGAAAATTATTACCAAAAACCAATTTCGATCTTCTAACCCAAATTGCAACCTAAGAACATGAACAAACAAAAAACTCAACCAAGAAAATAAAATTAAAAACAAAGAAAAGAAAAGAGAAATTACCGAAAGTGTAGAAACCTCGAACTTTCTCCACTCGAACCGATTCCAATTGCCACCGAAAAAAAGCTTGCTTCCAACCCAAAAATTCTAACCAAAGCTACTCCAAACTTGAACAATTTCCAGCAATCTCAGATCATTTTTCAGAGGTGATTTTCAGATGAATTTTTGGTGGTGTTACAAAGGGGAAAAGAAACTTAATTTATAGGGTTTGGATGCTTAGAAATCAAGCCAATTTGGGGGACAAATCCCCATTTTGTCTCATGAAATCATCCCATCTAATCTGCACAGCTTTAATTCGTTGAGATTCAATCCAAATTTTATCAGATTCAGCTCCAATTTAGGATATTTTGCCCCTAAATTAATTAGGGTTCGAAAACTTTTCTTCCTCAATCAGCGAGCAAACGATGACGACAAGGGAAAGGGTTGGCGACATTGGATTCAGCCAGCCAATGCGAGTCGAACGGTACCAGCCTCGTCGTCCGACGTGACCCAGGGACGGTGCGGCCATGGACGACAGCCGACTGGAAATCGCAAAACTGTGCGATTTGGGGGAGATGATCCCACGCACGTGCAGCGTACGCACTGGCGCGTGGCGGCGCGGGCTCTCCCCCCTTTCCCCTTGTTTTCCTTCATTAGATCCAATTCGTCCATGTCTTCAGCCCTAGATCTAACGGTTCTGATTAAACCTGAAAAAAAAACACAAAATGGGTTAGTTTGGGCTTCTAATTTAATTAAAATGGGTCCTTTTATTTCTTAAGAAGATGAGTTTAAAATGAACCCTTATTAAAATAGGATGGGCCTTATTATATATATATATACATAATGTTTTATCTTTCTTTTTCCCCTTTTTAAAATAAAATAAATGGATAAATAAATAAATGAGGTGAAAATCTAGTAACAACAATCACCATGCAACAACGACACTGCACACCCCAGCTTCCGTGTATCATTGCATCCCATTTGATCCAAGATCTAGATCGTACTGGCCATCCAACCTCAGATGCCTCAGGAGATAAACCACAAAATTCTATTCCTCCTAAACTCCTCGAGTGCTTTAATGGCAAACCCAATTGCCCAGCAGCATGCGCTTGCACATGCACTCCAGCAACATCAGCCTAGAATGCTCATGTCATCGCCTATACCAAAGGTGTCAAATTTCCCAACACCAGACCAACCTGTCCTTTTTGTTCTTGCTCCCCACCCCCAGGTGGCGGTGGCGGTGGAGGAGGTAAATTCGGTGGCTTTTGAGCTCTCTCTTTTCTTGAGTTCTAGGGTCATGGTTGAGTTCTTGAAGGGTTGTGAGAAACGAGTATCAAAAATAGAAAACTAAAAGCTCTTGGGATGCAAAGATGATGAAGAAAATTGGGAGTGATGTTTTAGGGGATGGGGGGTTTAAATAGGTGGAGGATATAGCCGTTGGGGTAGGGGTAACCGTTGGAGGATATAGGTGTTGGGGGCAACGCTTGCTTGTGCGGCAATACGTGTTTGGGCGACAACGGTTGGCTATAGGAAATAGCCGTTGTGTACGGCATTAATGGGAAATGTTATTCTTGGGGAAAGCGGGAAGTTGAAGGGATGGTTTCTGGGTTGGGCTTGGTCAATCTTCTTCTCATCTTTGGGATCTTTCCTAAAAAATAAAACAATTTTATTAGAGCGAAATAAAGAAAATCTTAATCCTAAAAAAATTGCAAAAAATAAAAATAAAAGAAAAAGAAAATTTTTAAGACACTAAATGAGTGCATGGGGATGCATCTCCTGAAGTGATCAATTCCTTGTCCCTCATGACATAGGTTCTAGTGTAGTGCTTCAGTCTCTGTCCGTTAACCTTGAATTCACGCCCATCTTTTGTTGATTTGATTGTCACGGCACCATGGGGAAATACTTTGACATCTTCGAACGGTCCGGACCATCTCGATCGGTGTTTCCCTGGGAATAGTTTCAGTCGAGAATTGTAGAGGAGCATTAACTACCCAGGCAAGAATTGTCGCGGCAGTAGCTTACTGTCATGTCAGCACTTTGTTTTCTCTTTGTAGATTCTCAAATTGTCGTACGCCAAGGCTCGGAACTCTTCTAATTCGTTGATGTCTAGGACTGGTGGTTTCATCTTAAGGACTGGTGGTTGCTCGATAGAGGGTCTTTCGATCTTCCTTTCCTCTCCCGAGTAATTGAGGGGTTCGAAATATTTACCTGGATGTGATGCTATCTAGTTGGCTTCATCTTGTTCCTCAATCTCTATCTCTCCAGCTTCATCAAAATCCGACAAGTCATTGCCGAGGCAGTCTTCAGGGAAATGGTCCAAGTGATTGCCGAGGCAATTACCAGAATCATTGCCGATGCAATGTTTGCCTAGGAATGGTGCATCTATGTCAACGTTGAGTTCAATGGTTGCTTGAATCATTTGACATTCTTCTTGATCGTCGGCACGTTTTAGGATTTGGAAAACATTGAGCTTGACTTTTTGGTCATTTACTCTCATAGTTAGCTCTCCTTTTTCCACGTCGATCAAGGTCCTTCCCGTGGCTAGGAATGGTCTCTCGAGTATGATAGGTGCATGTTCATCTGTTTCACAATCCAAAACAAGAAAGTCAACAGGAAAAATAAACTTATATACTCTTACCAATATGTCTTCAATTTTTCCTTCTGGATGCATGTAGAACTAATGTTTTGATATAATAATTGAAAAATGTTTTGGACTGATTTAAAAAGAATTTAAAACAAACTTCCAAAGTCCAAATATCTTGAAACAATTTTTAAGGATGATTTTAAAAGGTTTTACATGTTTTTCAAAGCCAAATTTCACAAAAATGTCCAGGCGTTTCGATACGGTGCATTCCAGTAGCAAAAGTGTTTCGATACAAGTATCGAAACGGGCTTACCCTGGATAAGGATTTTTCCCAGCGTTTTGAAACGGGCTTTGTCGTTTCGATACGCCTACGTGGCATTGACCACAACGGTCATAAACCCCAACGACTATTTCCCAACTAACATTTAAATGCAGGGCATTTCGATACGGGTCTTAGCGTTTCGATACGTGTTCCAAAATGGCCAGGGGCGTTCCGAAACGGGTGCCTTGTCAGACTGCAACGGCTCTTTCTACTTAAAGAGTGTTTCGAAACGGGTTCGAGCGTTTCGAAACGGGGAGCTGCAGAACTGCATTTATGGTGGGAATTAAAGTCCTCAACGGCTCCAATTCAATCCCAACGGCTAGAAACTCATCAAGGAGTATAAAAGGGACCTTCAAGCATCAAGTAAAGGCTAATGCTCATATTGTCAAACAACAAATGATCAAGAATTGTCTTAGAGCTTAAATTGTCATTTATTGTATAGACAAACACTAGTGAGCCGAAATTGTCAAATTTGCTCAAGTGTTTTAGGTTTTGGGTGAGTGCTAAATTGTGCAAACAAATACCTATTGGAGGGATTTAAGTTTGCTTATTGTTTCTCTTTGTAAAGAGGGTTTCAATTAAGGCTTTAGGTAGAAAGCTTGATTGTTTATAAGGGTTACCTCCTAAGCCTAGAAAAGGGGAAGAGCAATTAGTGGAATTGTTGGAAATCCTTAGTGGGGAGCTAAGGTAGTGGATGTAGACCTTGGTTAGAAGGTTGAACCACTATAAATCATTGTGTCACTTTTCTTTTTAGCTTCCTCAACCCTTCCACCCAAAAATACAACTCTCCACCACTTGGTGAGCCACATTGGTTGAACGAATCGAGCTCCTCACAACTCAAAAATTGGTATCAGAGCTTGGCTCAATTGAGGAGGATTCACATCCTATTGAGAAGATCCGTCTAGCTCGATCACTATTTCATCAACTGGCTCAAATGGCACAATCAATCGACAAACCGCCTTTCTTTAACGGAACCCACTATGCCCATTGGAAGACAAAGATGAAGTTCTTCATCAAATCAAGAGACTACAAGCTATGAGATATAGTTGAAGATGGTCCGTTTGTAACCCCCTTAACCCGGCCTAGACGGTTGACCCGAATTAAGAAAGTCACACGGGGAAAACCAAAGTCAACCCGAAAGTCAACCTTGATTAACGACCTTTTTTTTCTTTTTAACCTTGTCTAGATGCACTTTAGACCTAATTGTGATCACACAAACATCATACCAAAAGATCACAAACATCAGAGATCAAACAGGGACTTAATTGAACAATTTACAACTTTAGGGACCAAATTGTAAATTCTGATAATTATAAGGACTTAACCCAAATTAAAGTTACCAACTAGAAATTAATCATATTTCATGCTTCTCTGTGAAATTTGAGCTCAAAAGGACTTCCCAAACTCATACAATTGCACAAACAAGTTTCAGGACCAAAACGCAAACATTCCAAAACATATAACTGCCAATGTCAGCCCCCAACGGTCACCCGTTCCGAAACAGGCATAGCCCGTTTCGAAACTCGGGGCCGTTCCGCAACGCGTACCGAAACGGGGGTCTGGCAGTGGCCTTTCCGTTTCAGAACGGCCCCTCCCGTTTCGGACGCCTGGGCACAATTAAGGCACCCGTTCCGAAACGGTAGGTGCTGTTCCGAAACACCCAGCACAGATTGCCTAAAAATGCATACTTAAACATGCAATTGACCAACCAATCATGCTCCAAATGCCACCAAACTTTGCCAACATGCAATTCAACATATATGAGACATACTTGCATCAACAATTCATCAAAACATCCACATATATGAAAAGCCCCAAATCTATAGGCATGCTTCCTACACAAGTAAGCCATTCAAGCATAAACTTCCAATTCAAGCATATAAAGGCCAACCACAAAAACCAGCATTCTCCACAACATTCAACATACTTAGGGAGTTCAAAACATCTCCCAAAACATACACATAGGTCCCCCATTGCCAAATTACCAAAAGCTAAAATGTACTTAGAAAACCTTCCATACTTAGAGCTTTGTTTCCACTTGGATGCATGCCCTCCTTGCTGCCCTCAAGTACTCTAATGCTCTGCATTATTGAATTAAGAAAACGGAAGAGAGCGTAAGCAAAAGCTTAGTGAGGAATGCTCGTAAAACCATTCAATAATGCATTAACAAAACATTTATAAATCATGCTTCAAATCATCATTTACACATGCTCAAAAGCATACTTAAAACAAGCATCTCATGCTTCATTTCATTACATGTCATATTGGCCACAAGTGATACATTTCATTTCTTGGAAAACAAGTTCATCAACTTTCACCCCAAGGACTTTTAAACACCTTGGACCCCAAGGACTTTTAAACACCTTGGCCATGGACTTTTAAACACCATGAATTAGATCACCTCAAGGACTTTTAAACACCTTGACCCCAAGGACTTTTCAACACCTTGGCCATGGACTTTTAAACACCATGAATTGAATCACCTCAAGGACTTTTAAACACCTTGAGCCCAAGGACTTTTAAACACCTTGGCCTAGAACCACACAAGGACTTTTAAACACCTTTGTGTCCGTAGCAAGAATCATCCAAGGACTTTTAACCACCTTGATGTTCTTAAGTAACAAGGCTCACTCAAGGACTTTTAACCACCTTAGTGACCTCAACCTTTTCAAAACATCACTTGCCAATATACATCATTTTCATCAATTAATCCACTGTTTTAAAGCATTAAACCAAGCCATATTCATCATGCACTTAAAAGCATCAAACCACATTTAATCAATGTTCAAAAACAAGGAACTCTTACCTTGAGCTTCCTTTAACATATGGCTTATCAAAACAGCAAATACCATGCTAAATCATGCTTTCAAAACAGTAATCAAAACATGCAAATAACCACATTGCATCACAACAAAATCATGGCCACCACTAGAGAGAATTTCCGAAAAACTTACACTCGAGCTTAGCAAAGTTGTTTAGACTTAAACTAAGCTCCCAAGTCATTGGTTTCAAAGCCGAAAACCCAATTTCACTCACCGATTCCACTTCGCCTCAAGCCAAAGCACCAATTCAAGCTTCTGGATCAACAACTCTTGGATCCAAAGATGCCTCCCCTGATTAAACACATTAAAGCAGAGATTTAATGCATCATCATGCATCAAAAGCTTCAATGAAAGCACTCAAACTCGCTGCTCTCATTCACACTCCAATTTCGGCCACCAAACACAACCGAAATGACATCAAAACCACTTCTCAACAAAGCCCAGCCATAAACCAGCAAAACCTAACATCCATTAACACCATTTAACATCTAAAAACAACCTATAAACATCCTTATACCTCCAGCAACAACAGATCCATAAGATCACCACAAAAACATCCAAGAATCACAAGCTAAACTTAGGAAACACAACCTATCCGGGATTGCATTAATCAAAACTCATTTCCTTATCAATTTAGAGTTCATTTAACATCAAAAACACACCTCAAATCACAGATTAATCATATCTAACGAAAATCATCAAAAATCACCAAATCTTGCATTATAAGCCAAGATCCATTTCACCACTTAAAATCCTTTAATAAAACTTCAATTAAGAGTTGAGAACTTGGGAATTTCAGTAAAGAACTGATAGTTTAGAGGAGAAGGACGTTCTTACCTCCAAACTTGTGTTTCTCCACTTTTTGGAATCAAAAACCTTGTTGAATCAACTAGCAAATGATGAGGTTTTGAAGATATGTTGATTAGGAATCAAAAGAATGTTGAAAGGAGGATTTTAGGTGAGAAAATCAGAAACAACTCTCTGGAAAACAAGTGTTTGGATTGAGAGAAAATGAGAGAAAGAAAATAGAGAAGTTAGTTAAGAAAATAGCCAAATGGCCTTTCCCTCCACTTTTGATATGTTTTAAAATCAGAATAAATCTCAAAATATCTTAGAAAAATCTGGAGAAACTACTTTTGGAATAATAGCTCCTTAAAGATTCAAAGTTTCAACTCTTTATAAAACAGTCACAAAACTTTCAAAAATTACATTTTGGTCACTAGCCAAAATGTCACTCTTCCAAAACCCATTTTTCAAAATTGATTTCACAGTTCACTTAATTATATTAAAAGATGATTTTAGAACATTTTTCCATATTTTTAATGCAACCCGAACTAGGCTTTCCTAATTTCACCTCTTTAGATTCGAACAGCACTTTGACCAAACCGGTCAACGCCCAAAACTTCTAAGCCCAAAACCGGGGCGTTACAACTCTCACCCCCCTTAAGAAATTTCGTCCTTGAAATTTACCTGAAGGAAAGAGATAAGGAAACTGCTTCAGCATGTCTTCCTTCCGCTCCCACGTGGCTTCCTCAACACCGCGATGCTTCCACAGCACCTTCACCAACTCAATGGTCTTGCCACGAAGAACCTTGCTATCCGAATCCAGAACCTTCACCGGTTCCTCATCATAGGTCAAATCCGGATTCAAAACCACTTCCTCCACAGGCATCACATGCGAAGGATCAGATCTATACCTCCGGAGCATAGAGACTTGGAACACATCATGGATCTTCTCCAACTCCTGAGGTAACCTCAACCGATACGCAACAGGACCCACACGCTCAACCACCTCATATGGTCCAATGTACCTAGGGCTCAACTTACCCTTTCGGCCAAACCGCATCACCTTCTTCCAAGGCGAAACCTTCAAGAACACACGGTCACCCACCGCATACTCTATCTCCTTACGCTTCAAATCCGCGTAAGACTTCTGCCGATCAGAAGCAGCCTTTAACCGCTCACAAATGAGCTTTACCTTCTCTGTGGTCCCTTTCAACAAAGCCGGCATCGAAACCAACTTTTGACCAGTCTCAGCCCAACAAAGAGGAGTCCTACACTTCCTCCCGTACAAAGCCTCATAAGGTGCCATCTGTATACTTGCCTGATAACTGTTGTTATAAGCAAACTCAACCAAAGGCAGATGCTTCTCCCAAGAACCTTGGAACTCAATCACGCAGCACCTCAACATATCCTCCAAAATCTGGATAACTCGCTCAGACTGACCATCCGACTGAGGATGATAGGACGTACTGAAATGCAACCTTGTACCCAGAGCTTGATGTAAACACTGCCAAAACCGCGATGTGAACCTCGGATCCCTATCCGACACAATCGACTTAGGCACACCATGCAGCCGCACAATCTCAGCAATGTACAGCTCTGCCAACCTATCCAAAGAAAACGTAGTATGCACAGGCAAGAAATGCGCACACTTCGTCAGGCGATCCACAATCACCCAGACCGAATTCTTGTTCGATGGAGACAAAGGTAAACCAGATACAAAATCCATGGTAACCCTCTCCCACTTCCATTCAGGGATTTTCAACGGTTGCAACAACCCTGAAGGAAACTGATGCTCAGCCTTAACTCGCTGACACACCAAACACTTGCTCACAAACTCCGCAACATCCTTCTTTAAACCCACCCAATAGTACTCATCACGAAGATCACGGTACATCTTAGTACTACCAGGGTGCATAGCAAAAGGACTACTATGACCTTCAGTCAGAATAGCACGCCTCAACTCAGCATCAGCAGGCACTACTATCTGACTCCCAAAACACAGCACACCATCATCATTGAAACAGAAATCCGAAGGTCTACCCTCCGCGATATCCTGAACATGAGACACCAAGGAATCATCCAACAACTGCTTATCCTTGATCAACTGAACCAAAGAGGGTTTCACTTGCAACTCAGCAACGAGACCACCATCTTGCGATATGCTCAAGCTAGCAAACATGGCTCTCAGCTCAACAGCTACCTTCCTACTCAAGGCATCCGCAACAACATTAGCTTTTCCAGGATGATACTCAATCGTCAGATCATAATCCTTGAGCAACTCCAACCAACGCCGCTGCCTAAGATTCAACTCCTTCTGAGACATCAGATACCTCAAACTCTTGTGATCTGTGTACACAGTACACTTCTCACCATACAGATAATGTCTCCAGATCTTCAGAGCAAAAACCACTGCAGCCAGCTCAATATCATGCGTAGGGTAATTGCGCTCATGCACTTTCAACTGCCGCGATGCATAAGCCACCACCTTACCCTCCTGCATCAGCACACACCCCAAACCAACATAGGATGCATCACTGTAAACCACAAACTCTTTCCCTGATTCAGGCTGAATCAAGATAGGAGCTTGCGTCAAAGCCGCCTTAAGCTTCTCAAAAGCCTGTTGTCTCGCTTCCGTCCACTCATACTTAACATCCTTTTGCAACAGCTTCGTCAAAGGAGCAGCAATCTTGGAAAAACCATCCACAAACCTTCGGTAGTAACCCGCCAAACCAAGGAAACTACGGATCTCATGAACAGACTTAGGAACTTTCCAATTCACCACCGCCTCAATCTTCTGAGGATCAACACGAATCCCCTCCGCTGAGACCACATGCCCAAGAAACACCACCTCCCTTAACCAGAACTCGCACTTACTCAGCTTAGCATAAAGCTGATTCTCCAACAAAGCTTGCAAAACAATCCTCAAATGCTCTTCATGCTCCTCCTCAGTACGCGAGTACACAAGGATATCATCAATGAACACCACAACAAACTTGTCCAGGTATTCATGAAACACACGATTCATCATGTCCATGAAAGCAGCAGGAGCATTTGTCAACCCAAACGGCATCACAAGAAACTCAAAATGCCCATACCTTGTCCTGAAAGCTGTCTTAGGCACATCCACATCCTTCACCTTCAACTGATAATACCCTGACCTCAAGTCAATCTTAGAGAACACAGCAGCTCCCCGAAATTGATCAAAAAGATCATCAATCCTCGGCAAAGGATACCGATTCTTGATAGTCAACTTGTTCAGCTGACGGTAATCAATGCACATTCTCATAGTGCCATCCTTCTTCTTCACAAACAAGACCGGTGCTCCCCACGGTGACACACTCGGCCGGATGAACCCACGGTCAAGCAACTCTTGCAACTGCGTCTTCAGCTCCTTCAGCTCCTTAGGTGCCATTCTATAGGGAGTAATGGACACAGGAGTTGTATTCTCATACAGCTCAATTCCAAACTCCACCTCGCGGTTAGGAGGTAAACCAGGCAACTCCTCAGGAAAAACACCAGGAAACTCCTTCACAACTCTGATATCTTGTACCCTCAACTCTTTAGAGCTAGAATTCATCACAAAAGCTAGATAAGCTTCGCAACCTTGCCTCAGCATCCTGCTCGCCTCCAAGGTAGACACCACATTGGCAAGAAACTTCACATTCTCACCAACCACAACAACTTCATAATCATCCGCAAGCTTAAGCGAAACCCGCTTGTTTTCACAATCCACAACAGCACGATGCTCCGCAAGCCAATCCATACCAAGGATCACATCAAAACCATAGAAGGGCAACTCCATAAGATCAACATGGAAAACATGCTCTTGAACGACCAAGGGACACCTTCTATAAAGCTTCCTAGTCACAACAGTCTCACCAAAAGAACTAGTGACTCGAACACCAACATCCAAAGACTCAACAGGCAACCCAAGCAATTCAGCATGCTCACGCAAAATGTATGAATGCGTAGATCCAGAATCTATCAAAGAAAGCAATGACAAGGATTGCAAAGTAAAGGTACCTGCAATCACATCCGCATCATTCCTGCCCTCTCGCTGAGCATACACCCTCGCTTGGCCTCCACCCTCAGGCTGAATAGCCACAACATGGGCCACTCCACGACCACCTTCCTCTCTCCTCTGGAAATTACCACGGCCGCGCCCACGACCTCTCTGCGGTGCCGCAACAACAGGAGCACGCACCTGATCACCAGCCAACCTCGGACAATCACGCCTCAAATGGTCTGCGGATCCACAACTCCAGCACCCGTTACCAGCAGCCGCAACAGGAGCTTGCACCACTCTCTCAGCACGAGGACAGTCACGTTTCATGTGACCACGTGAACCACAGATCCAACAAACACTCGGATCAGCTCTAGCATTGCCTCCTCTAGCAGGTGCACCACCACCTCTCTTAGCTGAAGACTGATACTTCTGATCACGTCCCCTCTTGTTCCGTCCACCTCCGGAACTAAACTCAGCTGATCGCTTCCCAGCACTTGCTCCAGCACCTCTCACAGATAAACCCAAATTCATCTCAACATCCTTGGCTCGGCCCACCAACACGTCGAAATCATCATACTCGGTGGCCAGCAAATACATCTTTACATCCGTCTCTAAACCATAACGGAACCTCTCGCACCTTGCCCGCTCATCAGGTACCAGCTCCGGTGCATACTGACTGAGTCGCACAAACTGCACCTCATACTCAGCCACACTCATGTTCCCTTGAGTAAGAGACATGAATTCACGCTTCTTCTCATCTAGATATCTCACACCAAGATATCTCCGCTTGAACACATTCTGAAAGAATGTCCAAGTCACATCAACTTCTGCCATCCCAGCAATAGTGGTTGTCCACCACGTATACGCATCCTTCTGCAGCAAGGACACAACACAACCCAGCTTCTGCACATCAGTGCAACTCATCTGGCCCAAGATTCGCTTGGTACTCTCTAGCCAAGCTTCAGAACTCTCAGCAGACATACCCCTGAACTCAGTCCCACCAAGACTGCGCAAACGCTCCAAAGGTAGTCTAACACCAGCATCTTCCTGATGCCCCGCTCCACGAGCCCCAGCTACCGCTGCTTGAAAAGCACCAGCAATAGCTTGCACTAACATCGTCATATCAGGCATAGCTTGCCCCTGACCAGCCCCAGGTCCAGCAGCTCCAGCGCCAGCTGCAGCTCCAGCTTCCTCAGCCCCAGCACCACCACCACCAGGTGGAGGAGGAGGTAACACCGCACTACCCGTGTTTTCCTCATTCTCGTTCTCATTAGGAGCCGTAGCTCGCACATTACCTCGTAACTCTCTACGTGGTGCCATACTTTTACCATGCAATCACAACACAAATAAAACAAAGTCAGGCCCAGCAAGGTAAGCAATCCAAGTATTCAAGCTCAATTTCATTTCAAAACAACATCTTTCCTTTAGCTTTGATTTGGCAATGGGTACCCACAACATGCTACATCACAGCACATACTTCAATTGCATCAAAATCACAAGCCATTAAACATGCTTTCACTCAACAAGCATACAAAGCATACATACTTCAATCATGCATACATACATTCCCAATTACTCGAGAACCTGGCTCTGATACCACCAAATGTAACCCCCTTAACCCGGCCTAGACGGTTGACCCGAATTAAGAAAGTCACACGGGGAAAACCAAAGTCAACCCGAAAGTCAACCTTGATTAACGACCCTTTTTTTTCTTTTTAACCTTGTCTAGATGCACTTTAGACCTAATTGTGATCACACAAACATCATACCAAAAGATCACAAACATCAGAGATCAAATAGGGACTTAATTGAACAATTTACAACTTTAGGGACCAAATTGTAAATTCTGATAATTATAAGGACTTAACCCAAATTAAAGTTACCAACTAGAAATTAATCATATTTCATGCTTCTCTGTGAAATTTGAGCTCAAAAGGACTTCCCAAACTCATACAATTGCACAAACAAGTTTCAGGACCAAAACGCAAACATTCCAAAACATATAACTGCCAATGTCAGCCCCCAACGGTCACCCGTTCCGAAACAGGGATAGACCGTTTCGAAACTCGGGGTCGTTCCGCAACGCGTACCGAAACGGGGGTCTGGCAGTGGCCTTTCCGTTTCGGAACAGCCCCTCCCGTTTCGGACGCCTGGGCACAATTAAGGCACCCGTTCCGAAACGGTAGGTGCTGTTCCGAAACACCCTGCACAGATTGCCTAAAAATGCATACTTAAACATGCAATTGACCAACCAATCATGCTCCAAATGCCACCAAACTTTGCCAACATGCAATTCAACATATATGAGACATACTTGCATCAACAATTCATCAAAACATCCACATATATGAAAAGCCCCAAATCTATAGGCATGCTTCCTACACAAGTAAGCCATTCAAGCATAAACTTCCAATTCAAGCATATAAAGGCCAACCACAAAAACCAGCATTCTCCACAACATTCAACATACTTAGGGAGTTCAAAACATCTCCCAAAACATACACATAGGTCCCCCATTGCCAAATTACCAAAAGCTAAAATGTACTTAGAAAACCTTCCATACTTAGAGCTTTGTTTCCACTTGGATGCCTGCCCTCCTTGCTGCCCTCAAGTACTCTAATGCTCTGCATTATTGAATTAAGAAAACGGAAGAGAGCGTAAGCAAAAGCTTAGTGAGGAATGCTCGTAAAACCATTCAATAATGCATTAACAAAACATTTATAAATCATGCTTCAAATCATCATTTACACATGCTCAAAAGCATACTTAAAACAAGCATCTCATGCTTCATTTCATTACATGTCATATTGGCCACAAGTGATACATTTCATTTCTTGGAAAACAAGTTCATCAACTTTCACCCCAAGGACTTTTAAACACCTTGGACCCCAAGGACTTTTAAACACCTTGGCCATGGACTTTTAAACACCATGAATTAGATCACCTCAAGGACTTTTAAACACCTTGACCCCAAGGACTTTTCAACACCTTGGCCATGGACTTTTAAACACCATGAATTGAATCACCTCAAGGACTTTTAAACACCTTGAGCCCAAGGACTTTTAAACACCTTGGCCTATGGACTTTTAAACACCATAGAAAGGACCACACAAGGACTTTTAAACACCTTTGTGTCCGTAGCAAGAATCATCCAATGACTTTTAACCACCTTGATGTTCTTAAGTAACAAGGCTCACTCAAGGACTTTTAACCACCTTAGTGACCTCAACCTTTTCAAAACATCACTTGCCAATATACATCATTTTCATCAATTAATCCACTGTTTTAAAGCATTAAACCAAGCCATATTCATCATGCACTTAAAAGCATCAAACCACATTTAATCAATGTTCAAAAACAAGGAACTCTTACCTTGAGCTTCCTTTAACATATGGCTTATCAAAACAGCAAATACCATGCTAAATCATGCTTTCAAAACAGTAATCAAAACATGCAAATAACCACATTGCATCACAACAAAATCATGGCCACCACTAGAGAGAATTTCCGAAAAACTTACACTCGAGCTTAGCAAAGTTGTTTAGACTTAAACTAAGCTCCCAGGTCATTGGTTTCAAAGCCGAAAACCCAATTTCACTCACCGATTCCACTTCGCCTCAAGCCAAAGCACCAATTCAAGCTTCCGGATCAACAACTCTTGGATCCAAAGATGCCTCCCCTGATTAAACACATTAAAGCAAAGATTTAATGCATCATCATGCATCAAAAGCTTCAATGAAAGCACTCAAACTCGCTGCTCTCATTCACACTCCAATTTCGGCCACCAAACACAACCGAAATGACATCAAAACCACTTCTCAACAAAGCCCAGCCATAAACCAGCAAAACCTAACATCCATTAACACCATTTAACATCTAAAAACAACCTATAAACATCCTTATACCTCCAGCAACAATAGATCCACAAGATCACCACAAAAACATCCAAGAATCACAAGCTAAACTTAGGAAACACAACCTATCCGGGATTGCATTAATCAAAACTCATTTCCTTATCAATTTAGAGTTCATTTAACATCAAAAACACACCTCAAATCACAGATTAATCATATCTAACGAAAATCATCAAAAATCACCAAATCTTGCATTATAAGCCAAAATCCATTTCACCACTTAAAATCCTTTAATAAAACTTCAATTAAGAGTTGAGAACTTGGGAATTTCAGTAAAGAACTGATAGTTTAGAGGAGAAGGACGTTCTTACCTCCAAACTTGTGTTTCTCCACTTTTTGGAATCAAAAACCTTGTTGAATCAACTAGCAAATGATGAGGTTTTGAAGATATGTTGATTAGGAATCAAAAGAATGTTGAAAGGAGGATTTTAGGTGAGAAAATCAGAAACAACTCTCTGGAAAACAAGTGTTTGGATTGAGAGAAAATTAGAGAAAGAAAATAGAGAAGTTAGTTAAGAAAATAGCCAAATGGCCTTTCCCTCCACTTTTGATATGTTTTAAAATCAGAATAAATCTCAAAATATCTTAGAAAAATCTGGAGAAACTACTTTTGGAATAATAGCTCCTTAAAGATTCAAAGTTTCAACTCTTTATAAAACAGTCACAAAACTTTCAAAAATTACATTTTGGTCACTAGCCAAAATGTCACTCTTCCAAAACCCATTTTTCAAAATTGATTTCACAGTTCACTTAATTATATTAAAAGATGATTTTAGAACATTTTTCCATATTTTTAATGCAACCCGAACTAGGCTTTCCTAATTTCACCTCTTTAGATTCGAACAACACTTTGACCAAACCGGTCAACGCCCAAAACTTCTAAGCCCAAAACCGGGGCGTTACACCGTTCGTGCCTCAAAGAAGAAAAGCGGAGTGGAGTGCCGACGATCGCAAGAAGATGGAGCTTAATTGCAAAGCCTTGCACATCTTGTTTTGTGCTTTTGGCCCAACCATCTATGAGAAGATGTCTTCTTGTGAGAGTGCCAAGGAGGTATGGGACAAGCTTGAAGTCACATACGAGGGAACCGATGAAGTCAAGGAGACCAAGATTGGGCTCCTAACCTTAGAGTATGAGAACTTCAAGATGGATACGCAAGAGAACATCGAGAAGACGTTTGATAGGTTCTCCACCATCATCAATGGTCTTAAAGGTTATGGAGAAGCTTGTTCGAAAGCTCATCTACTCACTTCCCGAGTCATGGGACTCAAAGAGGACCGCCATCATCGAAGCCAAGAATTTGAAGACCTTGAAGCTTGATGAACTCATGGGGTCACTCCTTACTCATCAAATCATGAAGAAGAATAAAGAAGATGAGAAGAAGAGGGAAGAAATTAGAGCTATGGGAGAGAAGAAAATCAAAGGGCTAGGCATCAATGCAAGTGCCATGGCTCTCAAATCCTCCACTTGCCATCATGTCTACTCAAGTGAAGAGGAGGATGATGAAGAAGAGATAGTTCATCTCTTCAAGAAGTGTGCCCCGTTCATGAAGAAAGCCTTGAGAGAGCTTGAACGAGATTCCAAGAAAAAGGAGAGGGCAAACACTTCAAGCCATAAGAAGAAGGCACATGTGGCTACTTGGAGTGATGAGGACTCCACCAACGATGAACAAGCCAACATTTGCCTTATGGCCATCGAAGAAGATTCAAGGAGCTATTATTCCAAAAATCTACTTCATGTTCTTACTCTTTTGATGAATTACAAGATGCCTATGATGATTTGGTTTTAGACTTTAAAAATCAAATTTTGAAAAACAATAAATTGATTTCAAAGTTGAAAATTCAAAATGATTTGATTTCTAAAACCAAACTTGAACTTGAAGCCAAACTCGAAGATTTTGAATTAAAATGTTTTGATTTACAAAATTTGCTTCAAAAAGTTCAAGAGGAAAAAGATTTGATTTCCAAAGAGCTTGAAAGGAAAAACAATTTTGGAAAACCAAATTTTTATGTCAAACAATCTAGTGCCCCTAGATTTATTAAAGGAAAATGTTTTAGAAGTATTTGGGTCCCAAAAGGACTTAGTACTTCAATTAAAAAGGATGACATTGAAAAATGGATTCCAAAGGGGACTAAAATTTGTGCTACTAATGTTCATGGATCCAAAGCAATTTGGATACCAAAAATCACTTGATTGTCTTTTGCTAGGTGTGATGGAGATGATCAACAAGTCAAACCTTGAGGGGGAGCTCCATGCACACTAAGGAAGAACACTTGAAGAAGGAAGGCTTCACATCCTCCCTTGAGTTCAAGTGTTGGTAAAAATCTAGTTGCTTTTATTTTTATTTGATTTATTTTTTTTGTCAACTAGATGATCATTTATGTTGGACTAACATTTTTGATGATGCTTTGAGTAAGGGGGAGCCATTTTAAAACCAAATTCTTACTTTCGTCAAATTTTTACCTCTATTGTTATTTTTGAACTTAATGTTTTAAATTCTTTTTGATATAACAAAAAGGGGGAGAAATGGTTTGAAAAATTGAATTTTCAAATGAATAAGGGGGAGCTTTATTTGATTTATATCTTTAATTCTCTTATTCACATTTTTAAAGTTAAAGGGGGAGAATCCCAAACAATTTTTCAAGATAGTTTTATTATATCAAAAAAGGGGGAGATTGTAGAACTAATGTTTTGATATAATAATTGAAAAATGTTTTGGACTGATTTAAAAAGCATTTAAAACAAACTTCCAAAGTCCAAATATCTTGAAACAATTTTTAGGGATGATTTTAAAAGGTTTTACATGTTTTTCAAAGCCAAATTTCACAAAACTGTCCAGGCGTTTCGATACGGTGCATTCCAGTAGCAAAAGTGTTTCGATACAAGTATCGAAACGGGCTTACCCTGGATAAGGATTTTGCCCAGCGTTTTGAAACGGGCTTTGCCGTTTCGATACGCCTACGTGGCATTGACCACAACGGTCATAAACCCCAACGGATATTTCCCAACTAACATTTAAATGCAGGGCGTTTCGATACGGGTCTTAGCGTTTCGATACGTGTTCCGAAACGGCCAAGGGCGTTCCGAAACCGGTGCCTTGTCAGACTGCAACGGCTCTTTCTACTTAAAGCGTGTTTCGAAACGGGTTCGAGCGTTTCAAAACGGGAAGCTGCAGAACTGCATTTATGGTGGGAATTAAAGTCCTCAACGGCTCCAATTCAATCCCAACGGCTAGCAACGGCTATAAACTCATCAAGGAGTATAAAAGGGACCTTCAAGCATCAAGTAAAGGCTAATGCTCATATTGTCAAACAACAAATGATCAAGAATTGTCTTAGAGCTTAAATTGTCATTTATTGTATAGACAAACACTAGTGAGCCGAAATTGTCAAATTTGCTCAAGTGTTTTAGGTTTTGGGTGAGTGCTAAATTGTGCAAACAAATACCTATTGGAGGGATTTAAGTTTGCTTATTGCTTCTCTTTGTAAAGAGGGTTTCAATCAAGGCTTTGGGTAGAAAGCTTGATTGTGTATAAGGGTTACCTCCTAAGCCTAGAAAAGGGGAAAAGCAATTAGTGGAATTGTTGGAAATCCTTAGTGGGGAGCTAAGGTAGTGGATGTAGACCTTGGTTAGAAGGTTGAACCACTATAAATCATTGTGTCACTTTTCTTTTTAGCTTCCTCAACCCTTCCACCCAAAAATCCAACTCTCCACCACTTGGTGAGCCACATTGGTTGAACGAATCGAGCTCCTTACAACTCAACAATGCACATATGAATGATCGGCCAGCTAGAGCATGATTCTGGTGGGTCTAGCCTTTCCAATTCCCAATTTCTGGGAAACAGATTTGGGCATTAAGTTTATGCTTGCTCCTAAGTCACACAACGCCTTCCCAACATAATGATTCCCGATTGCACATGGTATCATGAAGCTCCTAGGATCCTTAAGTTTAGGTGGTGTCTGGTTGTGTAGCACGACCATACATCCTTCTATCACAACAATAGTTTCAAACTCTCCAATCCTTGTTCGCTTAGAGACAATGTCTTTCAAGAACTTGGCATAATTCACTATTTGCTCAATTGCTTCTTCCAAGGGTAAGTTGATGTGGACTTGCTTCAAGATGTCCAGGAACTTCTTGAATTGGTACTCTTGCTTCTGCCGTTTCAGCCTTTGTGGGAACGGTGGTGGAAGTCGAATGTCTTCAATCTGTTCCTTGCATTGAAATCTGATCTGGGGTATGGAATCTGGTTGTTCGGCAACATTTTGGTTTTCCTTAGTATCTTTTCCAGGCTCTGCCGCGGCAGTATGGTCGGGTATTTCTGAGGTAGAAGGATCAGGTGTTGCCGAGGCATCAGGGTCAGGCATTGTTGAGGTAATGTTGTCAAGCGTTGTCACAGGAATGGGCCCCTTCGGTTTGGTCTCATTTTTTTCATTAACTAGGGGTTCCTTGAGCTGCTTGCCACTCCTTATTCTGATTGCTTTGCACTGTTCACGAGTTACTTCCTTGGCGACTTTAGTATCGCTTGGCAATCCTCCCACTGGTCTGGTGTTCAGGATCTGGGCAAATTGCCCCACTTGGGTCTCTAGTTACTTCAGGGTTGCTTCATGGTTCCGCATTCTCATCTCAGTCCTGTCCATAAAAGCATCGATTTTCTTTATAAATCTATCATTACTAGCCATATAAGCGCTAGTTTTAGACATAAAAGCATCGATAGAGTTTTCTAAAGAACTAGATGGCATGGCTTGTTGTTGCGACATTTGTTGTTGCATCGATTGTTGAGGCATTTTTTGCCGCAACATGTTCTGTTGGAAACCTTGTGCTAGAGCATTTTGATTGTTCTAATTCAGGGTATTGTTAGGGTTGCTCCATGAGAAGTTGGGATGTTTTCTCCAGGCCGGGTTGTAAGTGTTGGACATCGTGTTGTTGTTTCGGTTGTAGTATCCAACATAAAAGCTCGACTCTAGATTCTGTGGACACTCAGAAGCGTGGTTACCATTGCATAAATTACATAAAGAACCAACTACCTGGACCTCATGTGTGTTGCTTGGTCGTTGCATGTTTTTCACCAAATTGGTTAAATTTGCCAATTGTGAAAGAATTGATTTTGATGACTCAAGCTCATTTATGGTGGCGTGGCGACTGACTCCTCCTCTTCTGGCTATTGGGAATTGATAGTCATTTTTAGTCAGCCTATTCAGGATCTCCATTGCTTCCTCCGGTTGTTTGTCTAGGAGTATGCCATTTGTCGAGGTATCAAGCATCATCCTTGTTAGCGTGTTTACCATATTCTAGAACATTGTCACATGTTTCCACAATGAAAATCCGTGTAAGGGCATTTATGTAACAACTCTCTGTATCGCTCCCATGCATCGTACATGGATTCATCATTGACCTGCCAAAAAGAAGTGATTTCATTACGTAATTTATCAGTTAAATTTGTAGGATTAAATCTAGCAAGGAAAGCACGACATAAGTCATTCCAAGATTCTATAGATCCAGTTGGAATGCTATTATAGAGCGTTTGGGTGTTCTCTAAATATGAGCGCAAGTGCACACTCTTGTCAAGTTATAGTATAAAAGATATCGTCTCCCACATGGATTGGACAGCTTGATTCAATTCGTAGTTCCTGCACAAGAAAAGTAAATTGCACAATTAAGTTGGTTGTTTGAGAAGAAAAATAAAATAAAAACACAAGTAAATAAAAGGGAATAGATCAGGTTGATAGAATGGGCAGGGTTATGCTGCTGCTTAGTGTGAAACTGCATTGAACAGGACAAGTTGTTTTGCGCTGCTAGACTCTGCTGCCTCGGGGGGGGATGACAGGTAAGCTGCTAAGACCCTCTTGCTGCCTCGGCAGGGGAATGGACTTGTGTCTCGGCGGCAAACTCGGCAGAACTACAAGGCTCGGCAAAACGCTTCGAAAGTGATCCCGCTTATGTCTAAGTCATAATTTTGTTGATGCCCACTGCAGATAATACCGGTCACGGCGTGAATCGTGCAAAGACAACAATGTTAACTCGTCCTCTTTTAGCCGCCTTAAACCCTAACCTATGTCTAGGCCGGATTAATCGTACCGTCTATAGATGAAATCGTACTTACTCCTTTCGTGAGTTTGACAATCTCGATACCGAACAAATAGGTAGTAATCAACTAATCTTTCGCCTTAATCGAAAACTATGAAGCACATGGAATAAGTAAAACTTGAAGTTTTATTGCAAAAACAAACTTGAAATCCTAAACAACCGTTCTCACACTAATTACAACATAACCCAAACCCAAAGAGAAATTTAGAACATAATGGCGGCAAGAAAACCTAAACTATGCCTAAGGGGAAAACCTAAGTTCTTTTGATATAATATTACAATAAGTATATATAGGCATTAGCTAGGTCTAGTCCTTCTTGGAGTAGAAGTCTTCAAAGGAAATTTTGCATTAAATACAACTTTAAACTCCGACTTCTTTGATTTGAATGTGGACTTTACCACGTTGCCTTGTTCCGCAAGTAAGCTCGAGTTCCTCCTTTGGCGGCTCTACCTGCTGCTACAGTCATCAAAAAATTGAGTGGACAACATTGATAGAATCATGATTTTCTACTCTACAGATCGCACTCCAGTTCTCCAATTCCACAGCTTGTTGTCTTCGGCGGCAGCTGCTCGGCAGCTGTTGTCTTTGTTTGGAACTGCATCAGTACAGCTCATTGGTCTACTGCCTCAGCATCATGTCCTCAACTCCTCTTTCCCTTTGTCAGCCTCTAGTACCTGAAATTAAAACTAAACTAAAATAGTACATTTTCTTCACCAAATAAAAGATAATCAATAAAAACATGGTAAAGTAAAGAATACTGTAAAATGAAATGCATGAACCTAATTATGCCTAAAATGTACTTAAAACAACAATAATATGAGATGGAATGTGCATGAAATATAGAACTTATGGACACTTTACACACCCCCAAACTCGAACTATTGCATGTCCTCAAGCAATGCAACCTAAACTTACTTGCCCTTATATTAACCAGAAAGAAAAATATGTTTTCAACTTGATTTTGCACCTCAAGGCCATGGCACCTATATTAGATTAGTGAAGGGGAAATAACAAGAAATAACTCAAAATTAATCTATAATGCAAATGTAGTGTGTGCAGAACTTTGTACAAGCTGAATATGCAGAATAACTAAATAAACAAAGATGTTGTTATGATATATAAGGTTGCTGTCGAGACAGTGCAATTAAGCAAAATTATTTAATCATGGCAATAAGGGCTTCAGCTTATCACAACTACTCTTTCAGGTCTGAAATTAAGTTAAGAGCATACTACAAAACCCCGAACCTATGGAGTAGAGTCATCCTGTGAAGACTTTCATTCACTCATGCTAATTTGTCTGTCACTGCAAAAAAAAAAGATTCATGGACTTTGATAGCAGCGGAGTGTCCTCGCACACGATTCTTCCTAGAGCCTGTTTCAGGCACCTCTAGGGATAGACAACATAATTTTTTTCTTTTAATTGTCATTGGCAGTGCTTTTCTTTTTCTGTTTATGTTTCCTGCCTCGGCGGCTTCCGGCAACCATTGTTAGAACTTTGTAAAGAATTCTAAAAACAAAGCAGGCGGTGTTCATTAGATCTTCTAACAAATTCAGCAAGTAACAGTAGTGTTTGACGGTTTTGGAAATTAAAAAAAATTGTAAGTTATTTTTCATGCTTTTCCCGGAATTAAGTTCAAAATTTAATGGTACGAAAATAATTAATCAGCTATATATCATATGCACAAGTCATAACACATTTTTCTATTCCGATTAATAATAAGGCAAGTACAATGCAACCTATATGCTACTAAGTATGTCTAAAGAAAATGCGAGAGCTATCCCCCCCCCCCAAACTTGAGATGGGCATTTCCCTCAATGCACAAAATAAAAACAGAAAAAAATACAAGTGAAAAAAAGAGAAAAAAAATAGAAAAATAAAATAAAGAAGAGGATAAAAGAAAAAAAATTCTAGAAATTGGCTGAGGGTTGAGAGAAGGCTTGAGTCTTTGCTGCTAAAGAGGAGGGGGAGGATTGGATGATTAGGCGGCGGACGGTAGATTTCCGGGCGGCAGACTTAGCAGGGGAGACCTTGGATGTCCGTGTCGGCTGAACTCTTTTCGGAGTGGGACGAGATTCTTCTTGAGGTTCGGCAGGAGGGACTTCGCTCTCTTCTGATTCCGTTTCGTCGTCCACTAGCTCGGCGGCTATGATGTATCGCTTCCTCTTCTTAGTTCCTTCCTCCGTTGGTGCTGTCGGAGGGTGTATCGCCATTGGGATGGCTGCTACTGCTGATGTTACTGGCGGCTGTTGCGTGACTTCATCTGATGAGAAGGTATTTGCCACCGTTGCCGCTGTGCAGAAGGGGGAATGATGTTGCTGATACCGCTCGAGTGAGTCTGCCAACATGTTGGAAGCGGAGGTGGCTGAGTATGATGGGTAGTGCATCGGAGAGGGCATCTGGCGGCGGAAGGCGGCGTGGTGGGCAACGGCGGCTGATGGCGTTCCTTGTGCTGGGGCATCTGCGGTAGCTAGATCTTCAGGGTAGGGTGGCAAGGTGGGGCCGTCATCTGGTTACTTCTGCATGAGATAAGCCACAAAGGCCTCTTGGACCTCCCCCACATACTTCATGAAGGTTAATTGTTATTGCTCGATCCTTTTGTTGCTGTCGATGAGGGTGCACAGAAGAGTGAGGACTTCACTTGTTGGGACAACTTCAGTACTGCCGGGGGCGGCTGGAGTGGCAGGATGGGCGGCAGAGGGCTGGCTGGGGATGATGGGCTCTGTCTCCGAGGCCTGCATTATCTACAGACGGATTTTCCTGGTCTACCCTCCTTTCTTGTTGTCATCTCATCCTCGAGGTCGGTTGGGACGTTGAAATTGGCACAAAGGCCAGTGATGAGTGACGGGAAGTATAGCCTACCCTTCGTCTTGTAGAAGCAGTTGTGGATCTCCTTGCATATGATCTCCCCAACATTGATGGGCCGGTTCACATAATGCTTTGGATTAGTGCGAGGTGCGGCCGATCGACAGTGGAGTTGTGGTAGGTGGGCAGTAGAAACCTCTTGATGAAAGTAAACCATGGCATTGCCTCGGGCAGTAGGTGGAGGCGTTGGACAGAGCCGCCATGCTTTCCTCCCAACCAGTGCGTGTTGGGCTTGCACAGCTTGGCCTGGAGCATGTCGTAGTCGGCAGCCTTCAGTGACTGTCTTCATTCCTCGTGAGGGTTGTCATCCATCTCTAGGCCGTAAAAGTTGTTGATTACGATGGCGTTCAGCTTGACAGGCTCCCTTCGGACATATAGAAACGACAGCTCTAGCCAAGGGTGATGGGCATAGAATTCTCTGACCAAAGTGATGTTGGCCATCTCCAGCTGCCATGCAAACATTTCCCATCCCTTTTTGTTGATGGTCTCGAACAATGTGGGCTCTAAGCCAAGGTCTCCTGTTTGCTTCATGTAGTGGAAACCTTGCTCCTCCCAAATTGCTTGCTTGGCGAACTTATCTTTGTATCTCTTCTCATATGCCTTGGAGTAGAAGCGTTTGAATGTGGGTTTGAATTGGGATGCGGATGTCATATGTGAGACGGTTGAAATATATCTGAAACTTAAAAGAAAATATTGTGAGAAGATAGAGCAATGGATTCAAGAAGAGTATATCAAGGAGATGAAAGTAAAGTAAATGAATGGGGTGAGAAAGTTTTAAATAGAGGCTGCCAAGAGGTGTCGTGGCGGCATTAAATGTCCAACGGTCCAATTGTCTCGCGCACATTACGGGATTTCTGCCCGTTACTTCTGTAGCCGTTGGCAGCTAGCCGTTACGCGATGTCTGCGCTGGGCCGCCCTTGGTTGTCTTGGCGGGATGGTGGGCGGGCTCCCTGTTGGGCCTTCTTCTTGATCCAACTCTTTTATTCCTAAGCCTGATATAAAAATAAAGATAATTAAGTACTAAAAATAAATTCTAAAACATAAAAATGTGAAAAATAAACTCAAAATCTAATACTAAGGAAAATAAATTGCAGTAAGTTAAACTCTAATCTTAATGCATAAAAATAGAATTTAAGTTATGTTGGGAGTGCATTTGGGTGCATCTCCCATACCTAACCACTTCCTGAAGTGATTTGGCTTGTCCTTCCCTCTTGGGGGGTCCTCATGTTCTTTAAGGTGGTGTGCTACTGGGTTCTTCAGCCTGCCTTTCAGTCTGCCCTAACAGCTACTGCCTTGGCTTGTCTCTGTTCTTATTTTTGCAGCCTGAGCATTTGGGTATCCTTCATTTTCCTTTTCTGAGGGTTGTAACACATTTAACTTAATGCTCTGATTGTCTACCCTCATGGTCAGCTCCCCATGTTCCACATCTATTAGAGTTCTTCCTGTGGCCAAAAATGGTCGCCCAAGGATGATAGGGGCTTTCTCATCGGCCTCACAATCTAAGATGAGGAAATCTGCTGGAAGAATAAGGTTGCCCACTCACACTAGAATGTCTTCGATCTTGCCCTCTGGTTGTACAAAAGAATGATCGGCAAGTTTCAGCATGATGGAGGTAGGTTTGGCTTGCTTAATTCCCAGTTTATCTAATACTGCCTTACGCATTAAGTTTATGCTGGCTTCAGAGTTGTACAAGGCTTTTGTTTCGTGTTTGCTGTCTATTCTGCATGGGATAACAAAGCTGCCTGGGTCTGTTTGCTTGGGCGGCAACTTGTTATGTAGCATGGCTATGCACTCCTCTGTTACAGCAACTGTTTCGAACTCCCAAATTCTCTTCCTTTTAGAAACCATGTCCCTGAGGTATTTGGCATAGTTGAGCATGTTCTGAATGGCTTCTATGAGAGGGATATTTATGTGCACCTGCTTCAGAATATCCAAGAATTTCCTGAACTGGTGCTCTTGTTTCTGTTGCTTAAGCCTCTGGGGGAAAGGTGCTGGCAGGCGGATGTCCTCTATTTGTTCTTTGCATGGGAACTTTATTTGTGGAGGATCATCTGCTTCAAGACTACTGTCAGGTTCAGCTGCCGAGGCGGCTGGTGTTAATGCTGTCGTGGCAGGTACTTCTTTCTAAGCTGGCTGTGTTTCTTCTGATTTTTCCACTCTGGGCTCATTCAACTGTTTCTCACTTCTGGTTTATATGGCTTTGCGCTGCTCATATGTGGGCTTGGTTATTGCCTATGTACTGCTGGATGCTGCTCCCATTGTCCTGCTGCTATAGATCGCAGTGAACTGCCCAAATTGGGTCTCCAGGCTCTTTATCGCAGCCTCCTGATTGTTCATCCTTATCTCCGTCCTATCCATAAATGACTCAGTTTTATCAATGAATTTATTAATGTGAACAATAAATTCACTAGTATTAAACATAAAAGTTTGAAGAGTTGCTTCTAGTGAATTATTGTTTTGTGGATGCTGAGCCTGCTGTCTAGACTGGTTTTGCTGGTAGCCTTCCTGTTGTTGTTATGGATTGGAAGCAGTCTTAGGATTGCTCCAGGAGAAGTTTGGATGATTTTTTCATCCAGGATTGTACGCGTTCGTGGATGGCCTGCTGTTCCTCTCGTATCCTCCCATAAAATTTGTTGATGTAGTACATTCAGAGGAATCGTGGTTGGCCTCACACTCATCACAGAATGGCTCCACAGCCTTGGCCTCATACACTTTCCCAGAGTGTTTCACCATGGTCATAACCAGCTCCCTCAGCTTGTCGAGGTGGGCATTGATAGTTTCTGAGGCTTCCACTTCGTTCACCACTGCTGGCCGCCTAATGCTGCCTCGACGGGTTGTTGGGTACTTATAATCATTCTTGGCGGCTTGGTTCAGGATCCGCAGTGCCTTCTCTGGTGGTCTGTCAAGGATGATTCTGTTGGCTAAGGCATCAATCATCATCCGAGTTAGGTAGTTCACCTCATTGTAGAACATTGACACATGTGTCCAAGCTGGGAAACCATGGAGCGGGCAGTTGTTAAGCATATGCTGGTACCACTCCCATGCTTGATATATTAGCTCATCATCCCCTTGTCGGAAGGTTGTGATCTCGTTTCTCAATCTGTCAGTGACATTGGATGGGCTGAAACGATCCAGGAAGTCCTTACACAGCTCTGTCCATGTGTTAAATGACCCTACTGGTTGGTTGTTTAACCACTGCTTTGCCCTATCCCTCGGTGAATAGGGAAATAATCTCAGCCTAAGCATGTCTTAGTGGACTCCATGTATTTGGAATGCTCTGCATATGTCTAGGAATCCTCTTAAGTGTCGTCGAGCATCTTCTGTGGCAGTGCCTCCAAATTTCCCCAACGTGTTGATAATGTTAAACATCACGGGCTGCAGCTCAAAGTGATCCGCCTCGATCTCAGGTTCTGTCATTGTCAGATCGGACCCTCTGAAGTCATGCTCCAAGTAATCCCTGGTGGTTCGAACGTTCTGTGGTTGCCTGGGCGGGACTTGCTGTTCTCTGGGCGGCGGGTCTTGCTGCCCATCCTTGTCGATCTGGGCATTGTTGGCAGGGTTGTCATTTTCCATGTTTACCTCTGCTTTTCTTTCTTCTTTAGCTTTCCCTAGCGCTATTCTGATTTCTTTTTCGAGTTCTCTTGTTGTTCGTTCTATATCGTCGTAATAAACGATTTCTCCTTTTGGATTCGCCCTGGTCATGCACTAGCAAAGGAAACTGTAAAATTCTTTTTTTCGATTAAAATAAAATAAAGTGCAGAAATTAAAGAACGAATTTCGCTATTACCAATCCTCGGCAACGACGCCAAAAACTTGTAGAGCGTTTGGGTGTTCTCTAAATATGAGCGCAAGTGCACACTCCTGTCAAGTTATAGTATGAAAGATATCGTCTCCCATAAGAATCGTACAACTTGATTCAGTCGTAGTTCCTGCACAAGAAAAGTAAATTGCACAATTAAGTTGGTTGTTTGAGAAGAAAAATAAAATAAAAACACAAGTAAATAAAAGGGAATAGATCAGGTTGATAGAATGGGCAGAGTTATGTTGCTGCTTAGTGTGAAACTGCGTTGAACATGACAAGTTGTTTTGTGTTGCCAGACTCTTCTACCTCGACAGGGGATGGTAGGTAAGTTGCTGAGACCCTCTCGTTGCCTTGGCAAGGGAATGGACTTGTGTCTCGACGACAAACTCGGCAGAACGCTTCAAAAGTGATCTCGCTTATGTCTAAGTCAAAATTCTGTTGATGCCTACTGCAAATAATACCAGTCGCGGCGTGAATCGTGCAAAGACAGCAATGTTAACTCGTCTTCTTTTAGCCGCCTTAAACCCTAACATATGTCTAGGCCGGATTGATCGCACCGTCTATAGATGAAATCGTACTTACTCCTTTTGTGAGTTTGACTTTCTCGATACCGAACAAATATGTAGTAATCAACTAATCTTTCGCCTTAATTGAAAACTATGAAGCACATGGAATAACTAAACCTTGAAGTTTTATTACAAAAACAAACTTGAAATCCTAAACAACCGTTCTCACACTAATTACAACATAACCCAAACCCAAAGAGAATTTTAGAACATAATGGCGGCAAGAAAACCTAAACTATGCCTAAGGGGAAAACCTAAGTTTTTTTGAAGTAATATTACAATGAGTATATATAGGCATTTGCTAGGTCTAGTCCTTCTTGGAGTAGAAGTCTTCAAAGTAACTTTTACATTAAATGCAACTTTAAACTCTGACTTCTTTGAGTTGAATGTGGACTTTATCACGTTGTCTTGCTTCGCAAGTAAGCTCGAGTTCCTCCTTCGGCGGCTCTGCCTGCTGCTACAGTCATCGAAAAATTGAATGGACATCATTGATAGAATCAGGATTTTCTGCTCTACAGATCGCACTCGAGTTCTCCAATTCCACACCTTGATGTCTTGGGCGGCAGGTAAGGTGGCGACAGCTACTCGGTAGCTGATGTCTCTGTCTTGAACTGCATTAGTACAGCTCTTTGGTCTGCTGCCTCAGCATCATGTCCTCAGCTCCACTTTCCCTCTATCAGCCTCTAGTACCTGAAATTAAAACTAAACTAAAACAGTACCTTTTCTTCACCGAATAAAAGATAATCAATAAAAAGCATGGTAAAGTAAAGAATACTGTAAAATGAAATGCATGAACCTAATTATGCCTAAAATGTACATAAAACTGCAATAATATGAGATGGAATGTGCATGAAATATAGAACTTATGGACACTTTACAACTATTTAACCATGTTTTTGCCATATCCCTCTGTTAATGGGGAAACAATTTCAGCCTCAAGATATCCTCATGGACTCTTTGTATTTTGAATGAATTGCAAATCTCCAAAAAGGATTTGAGGTGTTATCTAGCATCTTCAGTTGCTGAGCCGCCAAATTGTCTCATGGTATTGATCATGTTGAACATTACTTGCTTTAGTTCAAAGTGAGCAGCTTCTATTGCAAGTTTGACAACTCTTGGAATCAGTCCGTTGAGATCTTCTTCTAAGAAATCTCGAACGGTTAAGTTTCATACTTGAGCGAATTGCGATGGTGAAACTACTCTGTCTTCTGCCCCGACATTCTGAGTGTCATCGACATTCTAATTGCCATTGGCATTCTGATTGCCGGGTACATGTGCCATTTCTGCTCTTGTCCTTTGTTTGAGTCTTTGGCAAGTACGATCAATTTCTGGATCAAGTTTGAATAATGGATTCTTTGGATTCACCCTGGTCATACACCAATGCAAAACCAAATTTGATTAGCCCTTGAAAAACTAAAAATAAAAAGTGCAAGACAATAAAATTAAAAGTTGCTATTGCCAATCCCCGACAACGGTGCCAAAAACTTGTTACGTGTGTAAAGTGCCCCGCAATTGTGAAAGTGTACACGTCTCAAGTAAGAGATGAGTATTGAGTATCGTCTCCACAGGGATTGGTGTAACTTCCAATGTTTATTGCCTCTCACTGAAAAGGAAATAAAATTAAAAAACACGGGTGATTGATTGGGTTTTAGAATAGTCTAATAAACAGAAAGTAAAATAAGCCAGTAAATTAAAGAGTTGAGTAATCAAGATGAGAGAATGGGCCAAATTATATTGCATCGTAGTGTGGAAACCAATTGGAACTGTCTCGGTCTTTCAATACAACGAACACCGAATTGCCTCGGCAATGACCAAAGCCACTGCCACAACAACGGGTTAAGTAATTGCCTCAGCAATCCCTTGCTTGGACAGCAACCAACAACGTCAAGGTTCGGCAAAGCGTCTTTAAATGGCTCCTCCTTATCCCTAAGTCGAAACACTGCTGATGTGTAGACCTTGATAATACCTTCCAGCGTGAACCAAGGATGAGCACCAACCAATCTTACGCTTCTTTTAGCCGTTGAAACACAAACTTATCCTTAAGATGAGTTAGTTTTCACCGATTGGGATGAAAACCATACTTATCCGTTCCGTGAGTCTAACTCTTCGGATATTAGACAAATACATGCAACCATAATTTCCACTCCCGATTCAATTGCAAGGAAACATAAACACCAAGAATAAGCAATCCTTGAACTAAAATTGCATTAACAAAAACTTAAACAAAATCCAACCGTTTTCTCACAACTACTAAACAATACAATCTAAACCCTAACAAGAAATTAGAACATGATGTAGATGTAAGCTCACTACAAAATCTATCAAATCTCGATTGCTTCGTTCAAGATGCTCTTAATGGCCGGCTTTGGCTTCGTATTTATAAAGGAGGTCTAGGTCAAGTCTTTCTTAAGGAGGAAGTCAAGTTAGAATTAAATACATTAAAAGAAAAGATATTCTTTTAAGTATTATGTCATTCTTCCTTAAAATCCTCCCACTTGCGTGGAATCTTCTATTGACCTTCCTTCGGCATTTTCATGATCTTCCCGCAGTCTGATCTTCATGCAAAGTACATAGAAAAATTTAGCTTTTCATGCTCTTCAAAACGCATACCACTTTGCATATTTTCTCCCTTGTCGACTGTATCTGGGCATTACCTCGGTAGTGGCTCGGCTATTTCCTCGACAATGGTTTGTCTGTCTTTTCCGCTCAAAAGGGCTCTATCTCATTGTTCAGCTTCCTTTAGTAGAAACTGACATTCATAGCTGGCTTGATCTGGACCATCGAGAGATGGTTCTGCACTATTCCTTCCTTTCCTTCACTACCTCAGCAATGCATGCCCGGGCAGGGAGTAGCGAAATCTGCACACGCACCAAACACACACTAAAACAATATCTTTTCCACTAAATAAATCAAACATAAGGTTCAAACATGATAAAGATAAGATCAGTGTGATTGATGCATGGAGAGCTACAATGTGACTCAAATGAGTGTAGATTTAGCAATAATTTTCATAGAAAAGGGTGAAATTATAGTAATTTTATACACTTAACATGTAGTTTTATGATAGTGTCTGTAAAACGTTTTTTGAAATTACTGTTACATGTTTAAATGATTTCCTAAAAGTGTATTTTAAGTAAAAGTTAACGTTACAATTTAATCAATGTTTTAAAAAATGTTTTTATGTGGATTTTTTTTGTGGGTCGATCTTGTGCCCTAATGTGACTTCCTAGGATCAGTGGTAACACATAGGCGGGTCTAGGGGTTACAGAATAAGGGGGATCTTCAACTACATTTCAATTTTAAAATCTCTTATTCAAATTTTTAAATACTAAGGGGGAGAATCGCAAACAAATTTTCAAGTTGGTTTTATTATATCAAAAAGGGGAGATTGTTGAGATGTTTATTTTGATATAATAATAGAAAAATTGTTTTGGACTAAATTGAAAAGATTTCAAAAATGTTTATAAGTCCAAACAACTTGAAAATGTGTTTGATGGATTTTATAAGGCTTTAGAATTTTTTAAATTGTCTTTAAAGTATCCAAACTTGAATTTTTCAAGTAACCACATCGATACGGTATACACCGTATTGATATGCTTTAGAGTTTCAAGCTACGATAAAATTCCAGTAGCCAAAACCCGTACCGATACGGCTTGTTCGTATCGATACGAAAAAGTTGTATCGGTACGGAGCAAAGTCATACTGATACGCTTTGTAGCGTACCGATACGGTTTTAACTATGCAACGACTAGTTTCCCAACGATCATTTAAATTGCAGGTCGTACCGATACGCTCCCAAGCGTATCGATACGCATCAACTGAGAAGAGCTCAACGGCTAGTTCTGAAGAAGGGCGTACCGAAACGGCTACCCACGTTTATGATACGGACAGCTCCATAACTGCATTTATTGCGGGAAATAAAGTCCCCAACGGTCTCCAACGGCTAGGAACTCAATTGGGAGTATAAAAGGGACCTGCAAGCATCTATAGAGGACTAATGATCCACAAGTCAACAACATTATGATGAAAAATTGTCTTAGAGCTTAATTTCTCATTCTTTGTATAGACAGCACTTGTGAGCTTAAATGTTAATGTATGCTCAAGTGTATTAGGTTTTGGGTGAGAGCTTAAGAGTGCAAACACATACCTTTTAGAGGTATTTCTAGTTTGCTAAGTTTTCTCTTGATTGAGAGTGATCCCAAAGCTCGATTTGTGAGCTTTGGTTGCTAGACTTGGTGAGTGAGTCTATGTTGTAATTGATTGCCTCCTTATCCAAGAAAAGGGGAAGAATTCTTAGTGAATTGGTTGAAATCCTTATTGGGAGCTAAGATAGTGGATGTAGAGCTTGTTAGAAGCTTGAACCACTATAAATCTTTTGTTTATTTTGTCTATCTTTTGCTTCCACCACAATCACCCCAAAACACAACTTCTCCACCACTTAACAAGCATTTCGGTTGTAAGATATCGAGCCTAAAACTTTTTTATGATAAAGGCTCATCTCCGTCGAGTCATTCACGTAATATTTTCATGGAAAAGAAGCACACATAAAACATTCAATAGAAAGACATTTATTATCATTTCCTCTTTTCACTAAATAATCCTCCATATAGTGCATTTGTTAACGCCATTGGTTTTAATTAAGTCTTTTTAAAAAATTCTAGGGAGGAAAATTGAATAAATATCTTTCCATGTTGTTTGAGTACCTGGATTTGTAGATTAGAAGACACCTTTCTCATATAAGAGAAGAAACGGAGTAAAGAAATTAAAAGTATGATCAAATTGATAAAATATGTAACTAATAGGGACAAAATGTGTAATTATACAAATTTTCATTAATAGCCACGTCACTCTTCTGTTAGATTTTAACGGTTGGTGGTCAAAATAGGTCCAATTAACTAGTTGAGTGGTCGAATTTTGAATTTTTATAGTTCAGTGGTTAAAATAGGTTAGACTCAATAGTTAGGTGGTCACCCATGTAGTTTACCCTTATATTAATTATTATTGTTTAATATATGTCATTATTAGCGGCAATTAATGGCACTAGCTTTTCTATCTCCCTATTTATAGGTGAGTGTTTTCTGTTGTCATTGCTGACGTAATAAGAGTGACGTTAGCATCCAACCGGCTCCAACTCATGGAAAGAAAACCATAATCCGCGTGCACACTTATAGAGCAATCCACAATCGCCACATGACATATTTTGAGCGAAAAAACGATTTCAGCTTGTATTTTGTGCTTGTTGGGGCTGAAATTATTAGAAATGGCCGGGAAAGACTTATTTAAAAGTGGGTTTTTTTATTGTAAAAGGGATTTGGGCCTTATATTTATGTATAGTGGACATTTGAGGACTGTTTTATTTATTTAAAGATTCCCGATCACATCAACATAGTTGTATGGATCGATGAACTCTAGTTTTATATTAGAAATATAAATTTTTATACTTAATGAATTTATTATAATAATAATTATTATTAGGGACGGAATCAGAATTAAAAAATTAAAAAATAAACTTAAATATTTAAAAAGTAGGGAAACAAATGTCTAATTAATCTATTTTTCGAGGAAAAGTGATGGGCGACGGCAGGATTGGAGGAGATGGGCGGAGATGGTGGACTCTCTTCATCGGAAATTTACCTCAACAGCTACATTAGAAAGGGGTCTGGCAGGTCTTTGATCGGCATGGGGTGGTGGTAGACGTGTTTGTACCAACAAAACGAGCATGGGATGGATCCAGATTTGGGTTTGTGAGAATGAAAACGAGAGAGGATGCCGAGAGGGTGATTGAAAGATTCAATGGGTTTCGATTATATGGGTACAAGGTCACGGTTCGAATGGCACAAATGGATAACAGGAATGCCTATTGGCGACGTAGGAAAGGGGAATCGACGGCGACGTCGAAGTCGTTTGGTAACACGACACATGTAGAAAAGGCGAAATTGGACAAGAAGAGTGATACATGAATGGGATCGATGGACAAAATTCAAGAATACAGGAAAGTAGATGGGGTAATCGATGAGGACAAAGTGGAAGTGTTACAAAATTGTGCTGTTGGATTCTGCCAACAGCCTATGTCGGTGATGGAATTGGCAATGGCATTAAAGAATGCCCAAATTAGGGATGTTTCGGTGATGAGGGTGGCGGGTTCTTTAATGCTACTAATGTTCCCAAATAAGGAAACAATGAGAAAATATGTTCAGTCAAAATGCTTTGATCAATGGTTAGAAAACACCACGGAATGGACGCCGGAAATTATCGTCCCGAACCGACGAGTGTGGGTAGAGGCGTGTGGGATACCAATTCATGCCTGGTCGGAGGGTACGTTTCGTAACATTGCAAACCTATGGGGCGAGCTAATTCGAATTGAAGATGACACTTTGGCGTCGGGGTCTTTCGAAAGAGCTAGAATGTTGATTGAAACGGATTGGTTCTTACCAATTGAGGAGATATTAGATGTGGTGATTACAAATAAACAATATCGTATTCGTGTGACGGAGGTTCGAGAATTATATTGCGATGATAGGAGGATGGAAGGGGACGTGGATGATGGGTTGGATGATGATGAGGATTTGGACGGAGTGAGTCGGACGGATGAAGTGGTGCACGAGGAAGTGAGGGTAACGACACCTCTACAATTGGATGGTTGTAAGGAGGCGACGGATGAGACGGTAGTGTCGAATTCTATCAATGACGATTACCCGACCATTTGGAAAATTAATAGGCTATGGGACGATAACAAGAGGCAGGATGATCGGGTGATGGATTCAATGTCCACAATGCGTGAGGCGAGGTTGAAGGAACCTACGTTGTCGGGTGTGGCGGAGGAAGAAATAGGGATGGTAGACCGGGTGATTGTGGATCAGCAAACACTGGATTTAAGTGAATGTGAAAAGGATGTGGGATGTGCAGCCGAACAGGAGCATGAGCATAATTTTGGGCCTCAATCCGAAATAAATAGGGCTGGGATGGCAGCAATTGTGGATTACAAAGGAAGACAGCGGCGAGTTAGACAATTATCAGAGATTGTTCGCACGACTGGGGGGGCATGACGGCGGAAGAGAATGGCCAACCAATGCTGAAGCGAGGAAGAGGCAGACCTCGGAAAAATCCACCACCAGCAGAAAGCCTACAGATTGTGAACGGCTCGCTATCAGATTCAGATTTTTTGCAGCGCAAGAGGAATATTTTGAAGGAGGCGCATGAGACATTGGAGCTAGGGAAATTATTGGGTGCGGAGACGATTGGGAATGAAGAGGATGTTATAAGGGATATCGCCAGGATTATTGAGGCGAGGGAGACACCGCGGACATAGGAGACGATGCGGATGTTGTCGTGGAATGTGCGCGGATTAGGCGCGACTGCGAAGAAGAGAGCGGTTCGCAATCTAATACGACAACATAATGGTGAGTGTATCGTTCTTTTGGAGTCGAAATTGGAAATGGTTACTGAATTTTTAGTGAATAAATTTTGGGTGTCAGATAAATTTGATTTTGCCTATACACCATCGTTAGAGAAGTCAGTGGGTACTATTCTGTGCTGGGATAAGGATAGGTTTCAAGTTCATAATAAATTGATTGGGGAACGATTTGTTTGGATTGAGGGGTGCTAGCTTAGCGATAATTGGGTTTGTGGATTAATGGAAATATATGCACCATGCGATATTGAACAACAGAGGGTGCTATGGCAACAGTTGCTGGTAGTGATGGGAGACAGTGAGGTACCGTGGTGTTTAATAGGGGACTTTAACATGGTCACGTGCTTGGCGGAGCGACAGGGATGTGCTGCGACGAGTCGTGGAATGGATGCATTTGTAGATTTTATTCAATGTAGTGGTTTGGTGGATTTGGAGCTCTGTGGACATTCTTTTACTTGGTTTGGTCCCGATAGTAGATGTAGCAGAATTGACCGATGTTTGGTTTCGCCGAATTGGATACATCGCTATGAGAATTTGTGCTTATCGGCATTGCCGCGTGGGATTTCGGACCATACACCTTTGTTGTTGGTAAGTGATGTGATGGATTGGGGTCCGAGGCCTTTCCGATGGTAGGTGAACGGAAGTTTGTCATGGATTTACAAGAGGAATGGAGGCGCATCTCAAGCATGTCGGGGCAGGTTGATATGAGCAGCAAATTAAGGCTGATGAAACGGTTTTTGCGTGGTTGGAATAAGGCAGTTTTTGGCAATCTTGAGCAGCAAATCGAAGTGGCGACAAAGGATTTGGATGTGATAGATGGGGCGGTGAGTGCGGGCAACATGTCCGAAGCACAATTGACATATAAAAGAGCGACTCAGCATAAACTATGGACATTATCGTGGTTAAGGGAATCGGTATGGAAGCAGAAATCACGTGTCAAATGGTTGAGGGAGGGGGATGGTAACATGGCTTTCTTTCATCGAGCGGCGAAATTGAGAGCAATGCGAAATTGTATTTCTGGGTTAATGATTGAGGGGGTATGGGAGACCAATCCGGATAGATTGCGACATGCAGTGTTTAATGAGTTTAAAGCACATTTTTCACTACCTAAGAATTTGGGGGCAATGGAGATGGGAGTGAATTTCACATGCTTATCCGAGGGGATGGTAGTCGAGTTGGAGAGACTGTTCGGGGAGGAGGAAGTGAAGGCCGTTATATGGGGATGCGAGGGTTCGAAGGCACCGGGACCGGATGGGTTTACCTTCGAGTTTTATAAGAAGGGTTGGGAGTTTTTGAAGGGGGATGTGATGGAGGTGATGAACCGTTTTTATGAGACAAGTTTGATGCCGAAAGGGAGTAATTCGACATTCGTAGTTCTAATTCCAAAGGTTGAACAGCCGCGACACTTGGGAGACTATAGGCCTATTTGCCTATTGAATTCGTTTTATAAAATACTCGTTAAATGTTTGGCGAAGAGGTTGCAAAAGGTTTTACCAGCGGTAATTAGTGACGTTCAGTCGGCGTTTGTGAAGGGCCGTCAAATTGTGGATAGAATTATGTTAGCTAATGAAGTTATACATTCGGTGCAACAGAGATCGTGTGGTGAGGGAGGGGTGTTGTTGAAACTTGATTTTTCCAAGGCCTATGACTGTGTTAAATGGGAGTGTTTAGAGGCGATACAATGTAGTATGGGTTTCGGTTTGAAGTGGCGAAAGTGGATGAGTCTGTGTACGAGTACGGCAAGGCTTTCGATTTTACTAAATGGGAGTCCGACTCCGAAATTCCCCATGCAACGGGGCTTACGGCAAGGGGACCCATTATCGCCCCTTTTATTTGTGATAGTGGCGGAATTATTACATCGCTTGTTAAGCGAGGCAGAGAAGTCAGGTTTGATCCGGGGTGTCCGTGTGGTGAATGAATGTCGGGTGTCACACCTTCAGTTTGCGGATGACACAGTAATCTTCTTACAAGGAGAGGTACATTATGTCGCCAATTTAAGAAGGGTCTTAACTTACTTTGAATATTTTTCGGGGCTGCATATTAATTATATGAAATCATGCATGTATGGTGTGGGAGTGGACGAGGAGGTGGTGAATACGATGGCGAATATTATGGGGTGTAAGAAGGGTGAGCTGCCGATGGTTTATCTTGGGCTGCCACTTGGTGTAGACCCTCGTAGTTTAGGCATGTGGGAGCCGCTATTACAACGTTTTCGGAAGAGTTTGGCCGGGTGGAAAAGGGACTCGTTGTCTTTTGCGGCACGACTGACCTTGTTAAATTCGAAGTTATCCGCCTTGCCAATTTATTATATGGGTATGTTTTTGGTCCCAAAGGGTATTGTTAGAAGAATTGATAGGATTAGGAGGTCGTTTTTATGGGGTGGTTCGGAGGAACGACGGCGTATGAGCCGGGTGAATTGGAAGGTAGTGTGTCGTCCGCGGAAACTTGGGGGGTTGGGGTTTTTGGATTTACATTAGCGAAACTTGGCTCTTTTGGCGAAATGGCGATGGCGTTTTGCGGTGGAGAGAGATTCGTTGTGGCGATCAGTGTTGATTGCTAAGTATGGGGCGGATGTTTTAGATAAGAGGCTGACTTTGGTACGGCAAAGGTCGATGTCGACAGTGTGGAAGCAGATAGTAACATTGCAAGAGCGAGAGGAGGTGCATCGTTATATGGCGAGTTCTAATTTTGTGTGGCTTGTTGGGAATGGGTGTAAGATTCTGTTTTGGCGGGATAATTGGTGCGCGGATGTGCCGTTATGTTTGTTGTTCCCTCGGCTGGTCCGTATTGCTAAGAATACTTGGGCATTGGTACAAGAGTATGCTTCGGGGACCTTGCTGTCACATGGGAGGTGGGAGGAATTTTTCTCGCGCTCCCTTCGATCATTTGAGGCACATATGTTGCGGGAGTTATGTGGTTTAGTGGGATCGGTCGTATTGCATGCTGCGAAGGAGGATATGTTAGTATGGAAGCATACGACGACGGGACAATTTTCAGTCGCAAGCTTGTATAGGTTGATGGCGTCTTTTGGGTTGGACTGTGATAGGACAGTATCGGCAATTTGGTCGGTGCGAATTCCACCTAAAATACAATGCTTTGTTTGGTTTATTTTGTTGGGTCGATTGCATACGTTGTGCTACTTGAGGGATAGGGGGATGAGGCTGGAGGGAAATAATTATAGTTGCCGATGGTGTGGGGAGAGGGAGGATGCAGTGAATCATATATTATATCATTGTTCGGTTGCATGGGAAATTTGGTCGTGTTTTTTTGCGTGGTGGCAGGTTGAATTTGTGCGACCAGCAACCGTGCTAGAGTTCATGAAAGTGGTGCTGGAAGGAACCTTTCGGGGACCTCTGCGAGATAGATGGTTGTCGGGTTGTGCTGCAACATTGTGGTCGCTATGGTTAGCACGGAATGAGTTAATTTTTCAGGATAAGAGGATATCGATGAGGGACTTAATGTTTCTAATTAAGCTCCGTGCATTTTATTGGGTGAGGGCTTTTGAGCCGCACGCATTACTTCTTGAATCCGAATGGTGGGATTGTCCGAGGTGGGGTGTGGAGCCTACTCGGCCACGGATGCCACGAGTGGGCTATGTATGGTCCCCTCCGGTGGCTGGTTCTGTGAAGTTTAATGTCGATGGCTCGGCACGAGGGAAACCGGGCCCGGCGGGATGTGGTAGAGTGTTGCGTGATGAGATAGGGAGAGTGTTGGCTTTGTTCTCGGGTCCTTTGGGTGTGTTGGATTCCAATGAGGCGGAGTTGAATGCCATTTTGTTCGCATTGGAGTCCTTTCGGACGTCGCAATGGTACGAGTTCCCTTGTATTATTGAGTCTGATTCGTTGGTAGCGACTTCTTGGGTTAGTCATGGGGAGACACGACCATGGAGGCTTTTTCATTTGTTTCGACGTGTCGATGATGCTTGCTTAGGAATGAATTATGTTTTTCATCATGTGGTACGTGAGGTAAATGGTGTGGCCGACGTATTGGCGAAGGGTGGGGTGGATCGGAAGGCTTGGTTGCGGATTGGGATTTGAGGAGGGTAGGTGCAGCGTGTGACTCGTGAGGGAGGGGTACGGCTGGGCGAGGCAAGGGGCCTGCTGCGGATTAATGAGTGATGTGGGGTGAGGGGCTGCTGGAGGCTAGGTGCTGTGCGACAACGAGCTCCAGCTGAGCAGTGTGCGCATTGGGGTGGGGCTTGCACATCGGGTGTAGGCATGCCGGGATGGGGTCCGTGGTGACATGGTCTTTGTGTCGTAGTTCCGGAGTTGTGTCGTATATCCGTTTTGGGTACTCTTTTCCTCCATTTAGGTATAGGGAGGTTTTAATGAGGCCCGGGCGGATACGTTGTATGATTCTTATTAATAAAAATCATACGTTTTAAGCAAAAAGAAAAATTAATATATTTTTCTTAAAAAAAATTACATCATAAAGGCTAAAAAGGATTTTGGAGTTAGAGGCATAGCCCCTCCCGGGCCCATTAGTTGATTTTTGACAACAATCATAATAATTAGTAAATAATAATAGGGTAAAATACTTAAATTATCACTCAACTTTGCTTCGTGATTTATGTTGGTCACTCAACTTTTAAAATACTCAATTTTAACACTGAACTTTAAACATGGACTTATTTTGATCACTCCACCGTTAAATTTTTAACACTGTTATGACGTGAAAATAAAAATAATAATAAATAAAATTAAAAAATCAGACACTCTATCACTTTACCCACCCCACCCCACCCTACCCGTATTCTTACCTCCAACAGAAACCATCTTCTTCATCCTAATATTGCCGCTTTAGTGGGTATTTTGGCAAACCAAAACCACCGACAACTTAAAACAGTGTTTCATTTTCTTTAACAAAATAAAGAAACCAAAATAATACCAACAATATATATATTCCTAGTGATCTAAACTTCAAGAACATCAAAACCAAAATGTTTCAAGAACAAGAAAAGTTTTATTTTCTTTAACAAAATAAAGAAATTAATCTCACATGAGAAAAAACAGATCTCATTCACTAAAAATACAAAGAAAGATGTATAGAAACAACCTCCAGGGATGTCGTTTTGAATTTCAGCACATTTAATAGCAACATTATGGTCATTAAGTCCTTCTTCCTCCTCAATGAGATAGTCGGCGTAATCGTTTTTCCCACCCACACAGTCACTATATATCAAAAGGAAAAGAAAGAAAGAAATCAGAGCAAAGCCAAACGAAATTAAAAACTCAAAAAATAAAAGAGAACTCACCCACTCTCGGCCATGGCGATTCCCGATGACCGGAGCCCCCAACGGACGATCCTAACGGTGAAGATGAAGCTCGGGCAGGAAGGAGCAACATAACTCATTTCGATGTTGAATCAACGACGAGAACGAGAGATCGAAGAAGGTTTTTACTTTCGATTGGGTTTCGTTTTCAAGATATTTGGGTTATTTTTTGAGAAATCCAAATGGATAGAGAGAAAGAGAAAGCTTTGGCAATTCTTGTTCGACAAGAAGAGCCAGAGAAACAATGGTGGTGACAGTTCGAAATCAACGACGAAAAAAATGTTTCACACTCTGTTCTGCTAAAGGAGAAGAAACATGATGCCTATTTTTTCTATTTTATTTAATGACGTGTTTAAAAATATTATTTTATTATTATTATTTATTTCCACTTCATAACAGTGTTGGAGATTTAACGATCGAGTGACCCAAATAGGTCAATGTTTAAAGTTCAACGTTAAAATTGAGCATTTTATAAGTTGAGTGACCAAAATAGGTCACAAAACAAAGTTGAGTGATGATTTAGGTATTTTATCCATAAAAATATACGGATCGAATAATGTTCTTTTTCATTCTTCTCTATTCGATTTTTTTTACTTTTACAAAAACAACAATAATTTATAATTTGCACTTATATATTAGAGTTTTATTTAGAGATTATGAAAAACTCACGGACTATAAAAACTTTGGCTTATAAGTCAACTCATGAAATACTTAAGAACAAATTCATGAAAAACTTGACTTATATTTCATGAGATTTACGTTTTTTACCCCTAAACGTCCATTTTAAGATTTAACTCATGAAAAACTTGACTCAAACCCAAAAAAAATGCACACAAATCACTCTAACTTACCACCAAACGTCCATTTTAAGCACTTTATTAGCATTAGCAAGTATGCATTAGCAAAACATCATTTAGTACATCAATATCTAAACAACCAACATTCAAAATCGAACATACATTGAAATGCAAAGAATCATATTTATGAAGTACATTAAGTATTTTAAAATTGAATGCGTACACCTCCGGTTTCAACATAAAATGATTTACCCTTTTAAACTTGTTTTTCTTTAGCTACCATTCCAACATCATTCAGAATGTAAGAAACGAAATGAAAAAGAATGCATGAATTGAAAACTCTAAACAGTCCATAAATTCTCTAAAAAACTTTACACTGTGAGAATGGAGCCATAGTGGCCGGAGATGATGAAAGACGGCGAAAGAAAAGTGAACGACGTTTAAAATTACCAAGAATAAAAGAAAGTGATTGAAATGTTTTTACTAAAGATGAAAAATGATTAAGGGTGAGAAAACACATCACATATTGTTGGCTTATATAGACCATTACAAAACTGTAAATGAAATAGATCCACTAACCACTCTAACAGAATCAAACTAAGATGTTTAATTATTAAACTAGTCCAACAATTTCAACTAATTAACAAAGTAATCCAACTACTTACTTTCTCTAACATTTTCCCTGCTTCTCAATCTTTTTTTTTCAAATTTTTTGAATCAAAACACATAAAGCTAAAATTGTGAGCTGGTCGAGAAGAAAATTCAAACACATTGAGTTGAGCTGGTACTAGTAGTGACCCAAACCTTGACCATAACATTTTCCTTAATATCTCTTCTCATTCTTCGTATTTGAATCCGTGAGTGGGCTGAAATTGTGAGCTAATATCCTAAACAAAATGTTTCGTTCTTCTTCATTCATAATTTTATCTTCATTCACTCATTTTTTTCTTCTAATTCTTCAACACAGATTCTTCTTTTTTTTCATTGTCTTCTTCTTCACTTATTTGGACCGTCTTTTTGTTGGAAGCAAGGCTGTTAAGCGTCAAGCTTCCGGGTGCAATCTGAAGCCTCTTTTGGGCAACAAAACACCCTATTTTGTCTGGTTAAGGAGAGTAAGGCTGTTAAACACTTAACTCCCCCCAGATATTTTCTTCCATAGAACTTCCCGGCACATTTTGGAGAACAAGCAGAGCAAAAAATGAAGAAACAAAATATCATATAATTCTTGAACAAGAACTTAGTATTTACCAACTTTTAGAACCCAACCAACAACAAGAATAATAGCAATTAGCTCACAATGCAGTAATGACAGACTTCAACTTCTTTATCCATCCAGATATACTCCAACAAGATTGAATCAAATAAGCACAACTGATTCATCACATTCCTAAGTGTAACCAGAAAAATAAAATGCACCATTTACTAACGAATGATCACCCAAGGACAGTAAAACAAAAATTGAACCAAAAATTACACATACATTATTTGAAGATTCAACAGTTGCTGGGCTCACCGACTAAAATGCCAATCATTCAAGAATAGAGCAACTAACAACAATATGCTCCAACTAAGAACACTAATCCAGAACAAACCATCACTCCAAATACCACAAATGGAGTCATCATGAATGTATGAAACTTGCATCATACTAACAACCAACATCATTGATTGGCAGTAGCAAAACCAACATGATGACTATAACCCAACTAAAATATAAAATTCAGAGCAACCATTACCAGTAAAAATACAACTATGAGTAGCAGGCAAGAGAAACTAATAGCCAAATTAGTTGGATTCAATATCCAAAGCAGTGAACCACAGATCAAGATTCAAAACAAAAGCAATGGCAAAATTGAGGCATGAACCAAAGTCACCTAGAAGAGACTAGTTAAAGTGAACCTGAAAATATAACTCTGACGACTAACTCAATTCATCAAGCCAAACGCATGACTAGTCAGCATCGGAAATCAACCACGCTATTAGCTACGGCTAAATCAGAATCGAAGGAATCAGAACCTCAACTTAAGCAGAAGAGAGAGAGAGAGAGAAAAAACTTGGAAAACCTGAATCTGAAAGATCACAATCAAAGAAATCATTGACAAAGCTTTATGATCTAGATGAGACAAACTGGAAAGCAACGAAGAAAACTAATAGCAGGATCTAAAATCGGAATCATCATCGACATTGCAGCGAAAGAATCAAAGAACCAAATCAAGATGTTAATCAGCAGAAGAACGACGACTCCAGAATTGGCGGTGAATGATCAGAACCACGGTGGAGTCAAAATGGAGGTAAACCGAAACAAGAAGCATCGATAGATCTAAAACGGAAACAACTGAACGAAACAAAGGACGTCAGGACTGTTGACGGCGAATGATACCATGTGAGAATGGAGCCAAAGTGGCCAGAGATGGTGAAAGACGGCGGAGGAAAAGTGAACGACGTTTAAGGTTACCAAGAATAAAAGGAAGTAATTGAAATGTTTTTACTAAAGATGAAAAATGATTAAGGGTGAGAAAATCCATTACATATTGTTGGCTTATATAGCACATTACAAAACTGTAAATGAAACGAATCCACTAACCACTCTAACATAATCAAACTCAGATATTTAATTATTAAACTAGTCCAACAATTTCAACTGCTAACAAAGTAATCCAACTACTTACTTTCTCTAGCATACACACCTTTCTTGAAGATGGTGAGCTTTTTGTGAAACTCTCATGATCAAGGCGATGATTCTTACCCCGATGATCTTAGAAGACCATATTTCCACCAAAAATTGGGCTCATTTCTTTAATGTTTCTAGCTTGAAAGTGTTGCGAATGAAGAAGAAGAAAAAGAAAGAGAGAAAAGGAGATGAAAGAGGGTCGGAGGAAGAGCATGAGCCGATGATGCTCAACATTTGTCTCTAAAACCCCACGTATAGATAAAGAGCATTAACCAAGTTTTCTTTTTCACAAACTATGTTTTACTACAAATTGGGCCCAAAACTTATTCAATTGAGTCCAAGCTTGACCCAAAAAACCTAATTAAGAAAACTATTCAAATTATCATAAACTCGATCAACACATAAATGTTGACCCTGAAATTGAAGAATAGAAAGGTTCTACCCTTTTCGATGCCCTTATGTATGCCTCACACTAAAAATTAGGTTTAGGGTCTATGGTTAGGGTTTAGGGAATTTGAGGTAAGGTGTATTTTTAGGGTAAATAGTGTAGGGTTTAGGATTTAGAATTTAGGGTTAAGGCTTGAAATTTAATTTTTTAGTGTTGGAGCATAGAAAGGGGTAGAGGATTTTTATCCGAAATTGAACACTTCTTACCTCTTATCAGAATCGAAAAGTGATTGGGAATGCAAGCAGGTCATTCAGGTCGGCTTCGAATCGGGTCATTTAGGGTATGACTACATTATGTCCGGGTCTGGCTCGATTTTAGTTTGGGTCTATGGTGGTTCGAGTAGAGTATCGGGTCATATCAAGTAGTTTGATTTTGGGTCGAGTTAATAGGAGATCAGTCAGCTTCTGTCGAGTTTTCAAGTCTGGTTAGGTTTTTACACCGCTATATATGGATTTATAAAGCTGGTATATTTAGCTTTTTGTTGAGTAGTGCGATAATTCATGTAACCCCCTTGACCCAGTCTGGGCGAAAGACCGAACTGAACGGATCACATGGGGAATATTGAAGTAAACTGGGAAGTTTACCTCAATAAACGATCCTTTTTTTTCATTTTATCTTGTCTAGATGCTCATTATTATCCTATATGATTAACTTCGCAGCGAAACGATTTGCAACTCAAATAGACAACGTTTAGGGACTCAATTGTATACAAACACATTTTAGGGACTATTTTGTAAATTTACCAAATTACAGATACTTCTTCACTTTCTAAGATACCAACCTTTAATTAGTCACATTGCATGAATCTCTGTCAAATCTCAGCTCAAAATAATCATCCAAGCTCATTTAATTGCATCCACAACATTTAGGGACCAAAACGTAAAGAAACAGAATTTCAGAAGATTCCAATAACTAACTTAACAGCTTTTCTTTTCGGTACAAGTTGCCCTGTATTGAAACAATTGTATCATAATAGAGTCAAGTGACTCAAAGTTCGAGCCCGTATCGAATCAAGGGTGTTTCGATACATGCAATTCTAGTAGGAAAACGTACTGAAACAGCCCTTCCCCGTTTCGATACCCTTAAGCCATTTTAGGCTCAACGTTTCGGTACAGTCTCAATTGTACCGAAACACTTGGGCATGTAATGACACTTTTTACTGGATTTTCAAACCTTAGTCCATACAACAACATTCCAACATGCCTTCAACATGCATACAACATAATTAAGCATCAAACCTCAATCATATATGGCAATTTCAACATCATAACATGTCAATATACATCAAGGGAATCTATAGGCATGAAACCTATGCAAAATACCACTCAAGTGTCAAAACACAAACCAGGCATAAACCAATAAGTAAAGGCCATTTACAAGTCATTAAAGGCAAAACAAACTTTCCACAACATTGGCAGTTTCAAAATACACTATCCAAAATATAACAGCTTCCTCCCATTGCCAATTATTATTACTAATAGGTAAACGTAAAACCATGCTTGAGCTAAGCCTCACTCCTTGGAATCCTTCTTGCCTCTTAGCTGCCCAAATATGCTATTTCTCTGCATTGTTGTAAAAAGAGAGCGTAAGAACAAATCCTTAGTGAGGGATTCTCAAAACAAACCAACAACAACAATGCATTTTAAAACCATTTCTCATTTAGAAATCTTTATCTCATCATGCTCTTTCTATCTTATGCTTGAAATCATTTTCAAAGAAAAAACCACAACATTTGAACCACATGTACCATCTATCTCATGCATTCATCAAAATGTAAAGTCTCAAGGCAAAGCCTTAGATGCTTAAATCTCATAAAGCATATCTCAAAACATGATCTCATATGCAACTCTCATTTCATTAAATCATTTATAATCAAGGTACATGTGAATCTCATATATAGGCATTTTAGCACCATTACTCAGATATGCGGATAGCTTGACGAAATCGTCAAGTCCTACCCCGGTGGAATCTCACATCACCGGACTCTCATGGCGGCATCTCTCACCGCCACAAAGCTTGATGGAATCTCACATCATTAAGACCTACCGTGGTGGAATCTCACATCACCACACTCTCACTTTGGAACGGGACGACACTACCCCCATTGCCTGAACCAAAGAGCACGTACGAATTTTGTATATTATAGTGCACTTCTCATCCTATTGGTCGACCAGTTATATCTGGTAACAATAGTCTCATCTCATGCCAATATACTCATTTTAAACATCATTACCTACTATTTTTCAATGCATCATATAAATCATTTCTCATCCTATTTCAAAAGCATAAACAATGCATAACATTTTCTCAATAGGTTCTATCTCTTTAAAATAACAAATCTATCTCATGGGATCATGTAAATCATCATATCATTTCTCAAAACAAGCATAAAATAGTAGGTTTAAATCTATCTTCAAAACATGAGCATGATCATAAAATCAATGGGTTAAAAACCAAGAAACGAGAGCGAAACATCTCAAACTTACTTTCGGGCTTAGGTTAGTGTTTCAAACTCAACCTAAACCCCCAAACCTTGCTTTCAAGTCTTTTAAAGGCTTTTAAAACCAATTTCACTCACCGACAACACCATACTCGCTTTGTCGATGTAGAGCGTTTATGTGTTCTCTAAATAGGAGCGTAAGTGCACACTCTTGTCAAGTTATAGTATAAAAGATATCATCTCCCACAGGGATTGGACAACTTACTCGATTTGTAATTCCTGCAAAAATAAAATTAAATGCACAAATGAGTTTAGTTTATAAAAGAATAAAAAGTAAATAAAACATAAGTAATTGATAGAAAAGATCAGAGTGATAGAATGGGTCAGATTATGCTGCACCCTAGTGTGAAACTTCGTTGAATAGGTTAAGTTGCTTTGCGCTGCCAGACTTTGTTGCCTCGGCGGAGGATGGCAGATTGAATGCTTTTATGCTTTCGCTGCATCGGTAGTGGAACAGGTCATTAGCTCAGCGGTAAACTCGGCAGACCTTCAAGGCTCGGCAGAACGCTTCGATATTGATCTCGCTTATGTCTAAGTCAGAATAATGTTGTTGCCCACTACAGATGATACCCGTCACGGCGTGAATCTTGCAAAGACATCAACCTTAGTTCGTCCTATTTTAGCCGCCTTAAACTCGTACCTATGTCTAGGCCGAATTGATCAACACCTGATTAGGATGAGGATCATACTTATCCCTTTCGTGAGTTCGACCCTCTCGATACCAAACAAATAGATAGTTGACAACTAATCTTTCGAACTTAATTGAAAACTATAAAGATCATGGAATAAGCAAACCTTGAAGCTTTATTGCAAAAACAAACTTAATTTCTAAACAACCGTTCTCACTCTAGTTTACAACATAACTCAAACCCAAGAAAGAATTTAGAACATAATGGCGGCAAGAAAACCTAAACTATTCCCAAGGGAAAACCTAAGATAATCTAAGATTGTGAGTTTTTTTCAAAATACAAAATATGATCACGTATATATAGGGCATGGCCTAGGTTAAGTCCTCCTTGAAGTAGAAGTCTTCCTCGTGATAAAGTAGTTTTTACATTAAAAGCATCCTTTAATTCTGACTTCTTTGACTTGAATTTGGACTCCTCTTGTCGTTGCCTTGTGCCGCAAGCAAGCCTTGATCTTCTCCTTTGGCGGCTCTATTCGATGTTTCCGGCATTAGTAAATTGAGTGGATGGGCTCAATGGATTTAGAGAATTATGCTCTATCAATCGCACTCCAATTCACCAATTCCCTAAGTTGCTGCCATAGGCAACAGATATGGCGGCGGCAGGCACTCGGCAACGTCTTTCTCTGAATTGAACTTCTTCAGTACAACTCCTTGGTTTGCTGCCTCAGCATCAGCTCCTCAGATTTCTCCTCTTTCCGATCATTCTTCTCCCCTGCTGCCGCGGCGGGTTCTGGTGGCACCCTGCTGTCGCGGCAGGTTCTGGCGACACTTTGTTGCCGCGACAGGTTCTGGCGGCACCCTACTGCCGCGGCGGGTCTCGGCGGGCAATTTTCCTGCATGCACCTAAATACATACCAAAACATCACATTTTTCACAAAATAAACTAAAATATGTAATCAAGCTTAATGGTGAAAGAAATTATGAGAATATGCATTAATACCTAATTATGTAACTAAAATGTGCCTAAGTCTAACAATAATATGAGTAAAAAGGATAAATAAAATAAGTCACTTTACACACCCCCAAACTCGAACTATTGCTTTTCCTCAAGCAATGCAATCTAACAATAACATGCCAAAACTTAAAATCATAAATAAACTAAGTCGAGAAAGTATCTTGAGCAATCTTTACATACCGTGTAGATTTACGCCTAATTAGCAACCTTTCGAATGACAATGGACTTACCCGGAATCGAACTATGTATCTCGTGAGTGTGTGCAGTCCTTGTGATAAGTATGATTCTTCGGCTTCTAAGTAGACTTTCGATAAACACATTAATTCTCTTGGGTTTCCCTCTAGTTTTTTTTCTTTCAATTTAACCACTAGTGTCGGTAATAGGCATCTCTAATGATTTCATTCATTTTCAATTATTATTATTTTACTAGAGCCAGTTTCGGGCACCTCTAGCTTATCCTAGAGCTAGTTTCGGGCACCTCTAGGACGTTTCTCTTTTTTTTCGAGTTCTACCCAAGTTGTACTAGGTGAAATACCTAAGTTTCCTAGAAGTCCTAAAATCAAACTAGTCACAAGAAGTGTTTTCTTTAAGTTCAGACCATAGTAGGATTCTAAGTCAATCTAAAGTCATGCTAAGGTTGCCGCCCAGGCGGGTCATCTACTGCGGCGGGTAAAAGGTACTCAAGAATTTTCCTCAAACTAAGATTTCATTAGACTTTAAATAAAGGCATGTTACATTAGAACCTAAATGCAAAACAAAACAGAAAAATAAAGACATAAAAAACTAGAAAAACAAAAGAAAAACAAAAGAAATAAAAGAAAAGGAAGAAAAAATTAGAGGACTAATTCCCCCCCAAACTCGAGAGGAACATTGTCCTCAATGCATGAGAAAAATAAATGAGTTAGTTGGAAAGGTCGTCACCTTGCATGATGAATTTCCTTCGAGCCATGTTTGCTTGTGCGGTTATCGAATGTGTGTATCTGCTAGTCGAACCACGTGCAGTCATTACCTTGGCATCCATGGGTAATTGTAGTTGCAATTGTTGTGGCGTCGATCTGGGTTGCCAGGGCGGGTAATGGCGGGCAAGTATTTCAGCAAGAAATATGAGGGAACCAGACTGCACTGTCAGGGAACATCCTTGGTGTATTGCATAAATCAGAGATGTTGCCTTTCCATCCTATTGAGCTGGTTCTAGAGATGATGGAGGAGTATTGTTGGTATTGGGGTCTGTTTAGCAGCTTTAGTACTGTCGAGCGGCGGGAGCTGGGCGGCAGAATCAGTACTGTCGAGTGGCAGGAGCTGGGAAGCAGCATCAGTACTGTCAGGTGGCGGGTGTTAGGCAGCAGCATCAATACTGTCGGGTGGCAAACTTTCATCGATGATGTTGCTTGACTACCTCTGTCGAAATTCTCTGGAAGTCTGGTTAGTTGTTGGTTGTGGCCATTGATAGGTTGTGAGACGGTTGAATTTTATTTGCAAGACGAAAAAACAAAATAAAATAATAAAATGCAGAAAGAAATAAAAACTAAAAATTTAAAAATTCTAAGTCTATGAAAGCATACAAAATGTGGAAGATAAAAATAAAAATCATGTTACTCTAGGAGTGCATTGGCATGCATCTCCTAAAGTAACTACTCCCTTGTCGATTTGAGCTTAAGAGGGTCATTTCCGATACTTCTTGTAATCCACTCGCACCCTCCAACGAGTTATTATTCTCATGGTGGAGGAGTCATTCTTCCTCGTTCCCTTGTAGTCCATGTGAACCTTCCTCCTTGTTTCTATTCCTGAAGGCATGAACATGTGATTAGGAAAAATTATATCACTATCTAACCATGTTCTTACCTCATCTTTGTCGAAGTTCGTTATGGTAGAAAGTTGCTTTTGCTGCCAAGGTAGCTGCTCCGACAACCAGTTGTTGCGACAGTCTTCTGTCATGATGCTATGCATGTCAAGGGAAAACTCAATTTTCGGAAAAGCTTCATGACTCCCAACACCGTTTTCTTTAGACCCCTCGAAAATCTCCATCAATAGAGATTTTGATGGCTTTAAATCTGCCAGTAGCAGCTGCTCTAGATATATATATATATATATATATATATATATATAGTACATAGTTGTCGAGGCTTTTGTCGAGGCATGTGATGTTGTCGTGGCATCATCAATTCTTTTGCCGGCCTCACTAGGTGTTGCCGTGGCATTGCTTTGTTCAGGTGTTGTCCTTTCAATGCTCAGTTTGTCTTCAAGGCAAGGTTCTAGGTAGCTGCGAAAACAGTTGTCAATCTTGCTGTCCGGGCAGTGTTTTTCATCCTCTTGGCTTGGAGGTTCTAATTGTTCCTCATACATCGGAGATCTTTCTTCGTATTGCTCTTCATCCTCATGTCCTGGGACATCAATATCCCTCAGACTTAATTGTTGGGGATCACTAGTTGCCGAGGCAGAAGTTGCTGAGATATCGTGTTCAGGTTCTTCCATGGCATTAATGAGGACTGAATTGCTCAAAAGTGCATCCATCTTAGCGATGTTGGCGTCCATAGCAGCTGATACTTTTTGGGTTAGTGCAAGGAAGGTTTGAAGTGTGTCCTCCAAGGATTTTGATTGCTCTTGAGGATGTTTACATTGCCAGGGCATGTCGATTTTTGCTGCAAAACTGCTATGGTAAAATGTTTTTTGAGATTTTTGATCATACCATGAAAAATCTTGCTACTGTGGTAGCATCATCAGCTGTCCTTGTTGCTGCTGCGGCGGCAACTACTGTTCATATTCAGACATCCACTCCCAAGTTGTTTTTCTCGACATGTCTTCTGCAAAAAGATGAGGGTAACTTTCCAACGCATGATTGCCTTCACAATAATCGTAAGAACTTCCCCACATGTTGATAAAGAAAAATAAAAAACTGAAATTTAAGTGCAATAAAATAAAGTGCAAGAAAATAAAGACGAATTTACTGTTGCCAATCCCCGGCAACGGCGCCAAAAACTTGTAGAGCGTTTAGGTGTTCTCTAAATAGGAGCGCAAGTGCACACTCTTGTCAAGTTATAGTATAAAAGATATCGTCTCCCACAGGAATTGGACAGCTTACTCGAGTTGTAATTCCTGCACAAAGAAAATTAAAAAGTAATTGATAGAAAAGATCAGAGTGATAGAATGGGTCAGATTATGCTGCTCCCTAGTGTGAAACTGCGTTGAATAGGTTAAGTTGCTTTGCGCTGCTAGACTTTGCTGCCTCGGCGGAGGATGGCAGATTGGATGCTTTGACGCTTTCGCTGCCTCGGTAGTGGAACGGATGATTGGCTCAGCGGCAAACTCGGCAGACCTTCAAGGCTCGACAGAACGCTTCGATATTGATCCCGCTTATGTCTAAGTTAGAATAATGTTGTTGCCCAGTACAGATGATACATGTCACGGCATGAATCTTGAAAATACAACAACCTTAGTTCGTCCTCTTTTAGCTGCCTTAAACTCGTACCTATGTCTAGGCTGAATTGATCAACACCTTATTAGGATGAGGATCATACTTATCCCTTTCGTGAGTTCGACTCTCTCGATACCGAACAAATAGATAGTTGACAACTAATCATTCGAGCTTAATTAAAAACTATGAAGATCATGGAATAAGCAAACCTTGAAGTTTTATTGCAAAAAAAAAAAAACTTAATTCCTAAACAACCGTTCTCACTCTAGTTTACAACATAATCCAAACCCAAGAAAGAATTTAGAACATAATGGCGGCAAGAAAACCTAAACTATGCCCAAGGGAAAACCTAAGATAATCTAAGATTGTGAGTTTTTTTTCAAAATACAAAATATGATCACGTATATATAGGGCATGGCCTAGGTTAACTCCTTCTTGGAGTAGAAGTCTTCCTCATGATAATGTAGCTTTTGCATTAAATGCATCGTTTAATTCTGACTTCTTTGACTTGAATTTGGACTCCTCTTGTCGTTGCCTTGTGCCACAAGAAGGCCTTGATATTCTCCTTTGACAGCTCTGTCCGTTGTTTTCGGCATCAGTAAATTGAGTGGATGGGCTCAATGGACTAAGAGAATTATGTTGTATCAATCGCACTCAAATTCACCAATTCCCTAAGTTGCTGCCCTGGGCGGCAGATATGGCAGAGGCAGGCGCTCGGCAGCGTCTTTCTCTGAATTGAACTGCTTCAGTACAGCTCCTTGGTTTGCTGCCTCAGCATCAGCTCCTTAGATTTCTCCTCCTCTTGGTCATTCTTCTTCCCTGCTGCCGCGGCGGGTTCCGGCGGCACCCTGCTATAACGGCGGGTTCTGGTTGCACTTTGTTGCCACGACGGGTTCTGGCGGCACCCTGCTGCCACGTCGAGTTCCGACGGGAAATTTTCCTACATGGACTGAAATACAAACCAAAACAGCACATTTTCCACAAAATACACTAAAATATGTAATCAAGCTTATTGGTGAAGGAAATTATGAGAATATACATTAATGCCTACTTATGTAACTAAAATGTGCCTAAGTCTAACAATAATATGGGTAAAAAGGGTAAATAAAATAAGACTTTTAGACACTTTACAACCGAATTGTAATCAAGCTTCCTGAGCCTCCGAAACTTCATCGATTGTTTCTGATACTTTCTACCATGTTTATATCACACAAAAACAGAGGATTAATGCATCTCAATGCAATAAACCACCAGCAATCAAAACCATCACGCTGCTCTGCCCAAAAACACCAAAACGTCTATCTGAAACAACCGAAAACACCTCCGATTACTCTACAAACTCAACCCGGCCAAAACCTAACACTTTCATTCAATTTTAATCACCAATTAACATCCAGAAACAACCTAATAGCATCCATATACCTCCAGCAACACCAAAACCACATTATCACCACAAAAACCCAAAATCTTACAACCTAACAACTAGAGATCCATATGGTTTCGGGATTCTAATGTTTAAACTTTAATCTCAACATCATTAAACCTTCAAATCATTATCAAAATCAATTAGAAACCCTTAAAATCAGATTCAATCCGAAAATCATAAGATTTCAACCAATAACCCATAATTTAACAAACTTTCCATGATTAACTCATCAAAGCAACTTAGAAATCACATGTAAATGATTGATAGCTTGGCAATTTTAGTAAAGAACTGAGAAGAACGAACCATACCTCTAATGGATGAAATCTCTCTCAATTGGATGTGTTTTTCTTGAAAAACAAAGGAAAAACAACAAGGTTTTATAAATCAAGATTAAATAATCTTTTAGAAATCAAAGGCTTAGTAAATCAAGAGCTTTACCTCAAGTTTCTTGGAAATGAAGAGTGTTTGGCTGAGGGAAAACTTTGAGAGAAAATAAAATGAGAGAAAATGACGTAAAATGATTTTTAATGAAATAGCTAACTCTCCCTTTATTAAATCCTTTTCAATCATTAATTAAAACCCTTTAAAATGATCCTAGTTGAGAGAAAATTCTGATAAAAACAAGTAGGTCAAATAGCTCCTTAAAGATTCAAAGTTTCAACCCCTTTACAAAACAGTCACTAAAAACAACTTTGTAAAAATCACGTTTTGGTCACTAACTCAAAATGACCCACTTCCAAAGTCCTTTTCTTAAAATTGATTTTACCAAAATCATTTATATAATTAATAATGATTTTAAGAATTTTTTCATATTTTTATCTCACATAAAAATATTTAATCCTGAAATTATATTCGAATCTCTTACCCGATTCCCCGAGCCGTCTATTCTATTCTTCAAACTTCTATGCCCAAAATCGAGGAGTTACAACTCTCCCACACTTAGGAAATTTCGTCCTCGAAATTTTACATGATGGAAAAAGATAAGGAAATTGCTTCTTCATGTCATCCTTTCTTTCCCACGTGGCTTCCTCAACACCACGATGTCGCCACAAGACCTTGACCAACTCAGTGGTCTTACAACGAAGAACCTTGCTTTCCAAATCTAAGATCTCAATTGGTTATTCATCATAGGACAAATTCTGATTCAACTCAATCTCCCCAACAAGCATAACATGAGACAAATTCGATCTATATCTCCGAAGCATAGATACATGGAAAACATCATGTATCTTCTCCAACTCGGTAGGCAACCTCAACCTATAAGCAACAAGTCCAACACGCTCAAGCACCTCATACGGTCCAATAAACCTCGGACTCAACTTGCCCTTCCGGACAAACCTCATCACCTTCTTCCAAGGTGAAACCTTCAAAAACACCTTATCACCTACAGCATACTCAACTTCCTTACGCTTCAAATTTGCGTAAGACTTTTGCCGATATGAAGCTGCTTTCGACCTCTCACTAATAAGCTTCACTTTTTCCATAGTTCCCTTAAGCACATTAGGCAAAGAAACCGACTTTTTTCATGCTTCCGCCCAACAAAGATGCATTCTACACTTCCTTCCATACAAGGCCTCAGAAGGAGCCATTTGAATGCTCGCCTGATAACTATTATTGTAAGCAAACTCCACCAAAGGCAATTGTTCTCCCAAGAACCTTGGAAATCAATGATGCAGCAACTCAATATATCCTTCAACACTTGGATAACTCGTTCGGACTGACCATCTGTCTGAGGATGATACGAAGTACTGAAATTTAAACGCGTACCCAACTCTTGATGAAGACACTCCCAAAACCTCGATGTGAAACACGGATCTCGATACAAAACAATGGACTTAGGTACCCCATGCAACCTCACAATCTCGGAGACGTACAAATCTGCCAACTTGTCTAACGTATATGTAGTATGCACTGCCAGAAAATGTGTACACTTCGTAAAACGATCAACAATCACCCAAATGGATTCTTTTTGGACGGTGTCAAAGGCAAACCCATCACAAAATCCATGGTGATTCTCTCCCATTTCCATTTCGGAATCTTCAATGGTTGCAACAATCTAGAACAAAATTGAGGCTCAGCTTTAACTCGTTGACAAACCATGCACTTACTAACAAAATCAACCACGTCCTTCTTCAAGTCAACCCAATAGTACTCATCCCTCAACCCACGATACATCTTTGTACTACTAGGATGCATAGAAAAAGGACTGCTATGAGCCTCAGTCAAGATAGTGCACCTCAGCTCAACATCCTCCAGCACAATTATTCTGTAACGCCCCGGTTTTGGGCTTAGAAGTTTTGGGTGTTGACCGGTTCGGTCAAAGTGCTATTCGAATCTAAAAGGTGAAATTAGGAAAGCCTAGTTCGGGTTGCATTAAAAATATGGAAAAATGTTCTAAAATCATATTTTAATATAAATAAGTGAACTGTGAAATCAATTTTACAAAATGAGGTTTGGAAGGGTGACATTTTGGCTAGTGACCAAAATGTAAATTTTGAAAGTTGCGTGACTGTTTTAGAAAGGATTGAAACTTTGAATCTTTAAGGAGCTATTTACCCAAAGGGAGTTTCTCCAGATTTTTCTAAGATATTTTAAGATTTATTTCTGATTTTAAAACAAAAGAAAATAGGAGGGAAACTATTTTTCCTATTTTGTAACTAACTTCCCATATTTTCCAATTTTCCTTGCTCTCATTTTCTCTCAACCCAAACATCTTTTCTCCAGAGATTTTCTTCTGGTTTTGGCATCTAAACACCTCTTTTCAATCAACCTTTGATTGCTAATCATCTCATCAACAAAACCTCACATTTTGCAAGTTGATTCTTCAAGCTTTTTGGTTCTAAAAGAGGAGAAACTCAAGTTTGGAGGTAAGAACGTCCTTCTCCTCTAAACTCTCAGTTCTTTACTGAAATTCCCAAGTTCTCAATCCTTAATTGATGTTTTATAAATGGCTTTTAAGTTGTGTGATGGATCTTGGCTTTAAATGCAAGATTTGATGGTTTTTCATGGATTTTCGTGAGATCTGATTGGGCTGTGTTTTGAGGTGTTAATTTGATGATAAATGAATGTTAATTTGATTGGAAATTGAGTTTTGATTAATGCAATCCCGGATAGGTTGAATTTCCTAAGTTTAGCTTATGATTCTTGGTTGTTTTTGGAGTGATCTTGTGGATCTGTTGTTGCTGGAGGTATAAGGATGTTGTTAGGTCCTTTTTAGATGTAAGGATGTTTATGGATGCTTAGTTTTGATGGTTTATGGCTGGGCTTTGTTGAGGAGTTGTTTGGATGCATTTTCGGTTGTGTTTGGTGGTCGAAAATGGAGTGTGGATGAGGGCAGCGAGTTTAGGTGCTTTCATTGAAGCTATTAATGCATGATGATGCATTAATCTTCTGTTTTGATGTCTTTAAAACAGGGGAGTCATCTTTGGATCCAAGAGGTGGTGATCCGGGAGCTTGATTTGTGTTTCGGCAAGAGGCGAAACGGAATCGGTGAGTGAAATTGGGTTTTCGGCTTGAAACCAATGTCTTGGGAGCTTAGTTTAAGTCTAAACAACTTTGCTAAGCTCAAGTGTAAGTTTTCGGAAAAACTCTCTAGTGGTGGCCATGGTTTGATTGTTGTGCAATGTGGTTTAATTGCATGTTTTAAATTCTGTTTTGAAAGCATGATTTAGCATGTTTTAAGTGCAAGTGATGTTTTTAAAAGGTTAAGGTCACTAAGGTGGTTAAAAGTCCTTGAGTGAGCCTTGTGGATTCTAAGAACTTCATGGTGGTTAAAAGTCCATGATGATTCTTGTTAAGGTCACTAAGGTGGTTAAAAGTCCTTGAGTGAGCCTTGTTACTTAAGAACATCAAGGTGGTTAAAAGTCCTTGGATGATTCTTGTTGAGGACACAAAGGTGGTTAAAAGTCCTTGTGTGGTCCTTGCCATGGTGTTTAAAAGTCCATGGGCCATGGTGTTTAAAAGTCCATGGGGCCAAGGTGTTTAAAAGTCCTTGGGGCCAAGGTGTTTAAAAGCCCTTGGGGTGAAACTTGTAAGGACACAAAGGTGGTTAAAAGTCCTTGTGTGGTCCTTGGAAATTGTAAGATCACAATGGTGTTTAAAAGTCCATGTGTGAGTCTTATGTTAATCTTGTTTTTAAAAGATGGATTTATCACTTGTGGCCAATATGACATATATTGATATGGAAGCATGTGTTGCTTGTTTAAGAATGCTTTTGAGCATGTTTGAATGTTGTTTGAAGTATGTTTTATAAAGTGTTTTATAAATGCATTATTGAATGGTTTTAATGAGCATTCCTCACTAAGCTTTTGCTTACACTCTCTTTCGTTTTCTTAAATCAATAATGCAGAACGTTAAAGTGTTTTGAGGGCAGCAAGAAGGGCAAGCAATCAAGTGGAAGTTAAGCTCAAGTATGGGAAGGTTTTCTTAAACACTTTAGCTTTTGGCATTTGGCAATGGGGGACCTTTGTGGATGTTTTGGGAGATGTTTTGGAACTCCCTAAGTATGATTAATGTTGTGTTTAATGCTGGGTTATGTAATTGGCCTTTATGTGTTGTTTTGGAGGTATTATGCTTGAATGGTTGCTTGTGAAGGAAGCATGCCTTTAGATTTGGGGTTTTTCGTATATGTTGTTATATTGATGAATTGACGATGCAATTATGTCCTTTATATGTTGCATTTCTTGCTGGTAAAGTTTGATAGCTTTTGGAGCATGTATGGTTGATCAATTGTGTGTTTGAGTATGCATTTCGCTGCTTTCTGAGCAGGCTGTTTCGGAACAGGGGTTACCGTTTCGGAACGGGTGCCTTAAACTAGCCCAGGCGTTCGAAACGGGGGACACCGTTCCGAAACGGTTTGGTCACTGCCAGCCCGTGTTTCGGTACGCGTTGCGGAACGGCCCCGCGTTTCGAAACGGGTCCTTCCCGTTTCGGAACACCTGGCCGTTGGGGGCTGACAGTGGCAGTTATATGTTTTGAAATGTTTGCATTTTGGTCCTGAATCTTGTTTGTGCAATTGTATGAGTTTGGGAAGTCCTTTTAGGCTGAGATTTGGCGGTGAAGCACGAAACTGGATTAATTCCAAGTTGGTAACTCTAATTTGGGTTAAGTCCCTTAATTTATCAGATTTTACATTTTGGTCCCTAAAGTTGTAATTTATTCAATTGGGTCCCTGTTTGATCTCTGATGTTTATGATCTTTGAGTATGTTGTTTGAATGTTCATAACGAGGGTTAATGTGCATCTAGACAAGTTTAAAAAGAAAAAAAAGGTCGTTAATCAAGGTTGACTTTCGGGTTGACTTTGGTTTTCCCCGTGTGACTTTCTTAACTCGGGTCAACCGTCTAGGCCGGGTTAAGGGGGTTACATTTGGTGGTATCAGAGCTGAGTTCTCGAGTAATTGGGAATGAATGTGTGCATGATTGAAGTATGTATGCCTTGTATGCTTGTTGGGTGAAAGCATGTTGAGTAAATTGCATGTATGTTGTGAATATGATGCAATTGAGTTGTATGCTGTGGTGAAGCATGTTGTGGGTACCCATTGCCAAATCAAAGCTAGTAAAGTGATGTTGATTTTAAATGAAATTGAGCTTGAGTACGTGGATTGCTTACCTTGTTGGGCCTGACTTTGTTTATTTGCATTGTGATTGCATAGTTAGAGTATGGCACCTCGTAGAGAGTTGAGGAGTAATGTGCGAGCTACGGCTCAAAATGAGAATGAAAACGAAGAGAATGTTGAGAGTGCGGTTTTACCTCCTCCACCTGGTGGTGGTGGTGCTGGGGCTGAAGAAGCTGGAGCTGCAGCTGGTGCTGAGGCTGCTGGACCTGAGGCTGGTCAGGGGCAAGCTGTTCCTGACATGACGATGTTGGTACAAGCTATTGCTGGAGCTTTTCGAGCGGCAGTAGCTGGGGCTCAAGGAGCTGGGCATCAGGGAGATGCTGGTGCTAGATTACCCTTGGAGCGCTTACGCAGTTTTGGTGGGACTGAGTTCAGGGGTATGTCCGCCGAAGGTTCTGAGGCTTGGCTGGAGAGTACCAAGAGGATCTTGGGTCAGATGAGCTGCACTGATGTGCAAAAGCTGGGCTGTGTTGTATCCTTGCTACAGGATGATGCTTATACGTGGTGGACGAACACTATTGCTGGGATGGCTGAAGCTGACGTAACTTGGACATTCTTCCAGAATGTGTTCAAGATGAGGTATCTTGGTGTGAGGTACCTGGATGACAAGAAGCGTGAGTTCATGTCTCTTACCCAAGGGAGCATGACTGTGGCTGAGTATGAAGTACAGTTTGTGCGACTCAGTCAGTATGCACCTGAGCTGGTACCTGATGAGCAGGCAAGGTGCGAAAGGTTCCGTTATGGTTTAGTGACGGATGTGAAGATGTATGTGCTGGCCACCGAGTATGATGATTTTGATGTGTTGGTGGGCCGAGCCAAGGACATTGAGATGAACTTGGGTTTATCTGCTAGAGGTGCTGGAGCAAGTGCTGGTAAGCGTGCTGCTGAGTTTAGTTCCGGTGGTGGACGGAACAAGAGGGGACGCGATCAGAGGTATCAGTCCTCAGCCAAGAGAGGCGGTGGTGCACCTGCCAGGGGAGGCAATGCTAGAGCTGATCCGAGTGCTTGTTGGATTTGTGGATCACGTAGTCATATGAAGCGTGATTGTCCTCGTGCTGTGAGGGAGGTGCAAGCTCCTGTTGCGGCAGCTGGTAATGGGTGCTGGAACTGTGGATCTGCGGATCATTTGAGGCGAGATTGTCCTATGATGGCCGGTGGCCAAGTGCGTGCTCCTGTTGTTGCTGCACCGCATAGAGGTCGTGGGCGCGGCCGTGGTAATTTTCAGCGGAGAGAGGAAGGTGGCCGAGGTGTAGCTCATGTTGTAGCTGTACAGCCAGAGGGTGGCGAACATGCTAGAGTGTTTGCTCAGCGTGAGGGGAGGAATGACGCGGATGTGATCGCAGGTACTTTTACTCTGCAATCCTTGTCATTACTTTCCTTGATTGATTCTGGATCTACGCACTCTTACATATTGCGTGAGCATGCTGAATTGCTTGGGTTGCCCGTTGAGTCTTTGGATGTTGGTGTTCGTGTCACTAGTTCTTTTGGTGAGACTGTTGTGACTAGAAAGCTGTATAGAAGGTGTCCTTTGGTTGTTCAAGATCATGTTTTCCATGTTGACCTTATGGAGTTACCTTTCTATGGTTTTGATGTAATTCTTGGTATGGATTGGCTTGCTGAGCATCGTGCTGTTGTGGATTGTGAAAATAAGCGAGTTTCGTTGAAGCTTGCGGATGATTATGAAGTTGTTGTGGTTGGTGAGAATGTGAAGTTTCTTGCCAATGTGGTGTCTACCTTGGAGGCGAGCAGGATGCTGAGGCAGGGTTGTAAAGCTTATCTAGCTTTTGTGATGAACCCTAGCTCTAAGGAGTTGCGTGTGCAAGATATCAGGGTTGTGAAGGAGTTTCCTGGTGTGTTTCCTGAGGAGTTGCCTGGTTTACCTCCTAATCGCGAGGTGGAGTTTGGAATTGAGCTGTATGAGAATACAACTCCTGTGTCCATTACTCCCTATAGAATGGCGCCTAAGGAGCTGAAAGAGCTGAAGACGCAGTTGCAAGAGCTGCTTGATCGTGGTTTCATTCGGCCAAGTGTGTCGCCTTGGGGTGCACCGGTCTTGTTCGTGAAGAAGAAGGATGGCACTATGAGAATGTGGATTGATTATCGTCAGCTGAACAAGTTGACTATCAAGAATCGGTATCCTTTGCCGAGGATTGATGATCTCTTTGATCAATTTCGGGGAGCTGCTGTGTTCTCTAAGATTGACTTGAGGTCAGGGTATTACCAGTTGAAGGTAAAGGATGTGGATGTGCCTAAGACAGCTTTCAGGACAAGGTATGGGCATTATGAGTTCCTTGTGATGCCGTTTGGTTTGACAAATGCTCCTGTTGCTTTCATGGACATGATGAATCGTGTGTTTCATGAATACCTGGACAAGTTTGTTGTGGTGTTCATTGATGATATCCTCGTGTACTCGCGTACTGAGGAGGAGCATGAAGAACATTTGAGGATTGTGTTGCAAGCTTTGTTGGAGAACCAGCTTTACGCTAAGCTGAGCAAGTGTGAGTTCTGGCTTAAGGAGGTGGTGTTTCTTGGGCATGTGGTTTCTGCCGAGGGGATTCGTGTTGATCCTCAGAAGATTGAGGCGGTGATGAATTGGAAGGTTCCTAAGTCTGTTCACGAGGTTCGTAGTTTCCTTGGTTTGGCGGGATACTACCGAAGGTTTGTGGATGGGTTTTCTAAGATTGCTGCACCTTTGACGAAGTTGTTGCAAAAAGATGTTAAGTATGAATGGACGGAGGCGCGGCAGCAGGCTTTTGAGAAGCTTAAGGCGGCTTTGACGCGAGCTCCTATCTTGGTTCAACCTGAATCAGGAAAAGAGTTTGTGGTGTATAGCGATGCGTCCTATGTTGGTTTGGGATGTGTGTTGATGCAAGAGGGTAAGGTGGTAGCTTATGCATCGCGGCAGTTGAAGGTGCATGAGCGCAATTATCCTACGCATGACATTGAGTTGGCTGCAGTGGTTTTTGCTCTGAAGATCTGGAGACATTACCTGTATGGTGAGAAGTGTACTGTGTACACGGATCACAAGAGTTTGAAGTATCTGATGTCTCAGAAGGAGTTGAATCTCAGGCAGCGACGTTGGGTGGAGTTGCTCAAGGATTATGATTTGACGATTGAGTATCACCCTGGGAAGGCTAATGTTGTAGCGGATGCCTTGAGTAGGAAGGTAGTTGTTGAGCTGAGAGCTATGTTTGCCAGTTTGAGTATTTTGCGCGATGGTGGTCTTGTGGCTGAGTTGCAAGTGAAACCATCTTTGGTTCAGTTGATCAAGGAAAAGCAGTTGCTGGATGATTCCTTGGTGTCTTATGTACAGGATATCGCGGAGGGTAGACCTTCGGATTTCTGCTTTAATGATGATGGAGTGTTGTGTTTTGGGAGTCGGATAGTAGTGCCCAATGATGCTGAGTTGAGGCGTGCTATTCTGACTGAAGGTCATAGTAGTCCTTTTGCTATGCATCCTGGTAGTACTAAGATGTATCGAGATCTTCGTGATGAGTACTATTGGGTGGGTTTAAAGAAAGATGTTGCGGAGTTTGTCAGCAAGTGTATGGTGTGTCAGCGAGTTAAGGCTGAGCATCAGTTTCCTTCAGGGTTGTTGCAACCGTTGAGAATTCCTGAGTGGAAGTGGGAAAGGGTTACCATGGATTTTATATCTGGTTTACCTTTGTCACCGTCGAAGAAGAATTCGGTGTGGGTGATTGTGGATCGCCTGACGAAGTGTGCGCATTTCTTGCCTGTGCATACTACGTTTTCTTTGGATAAGCTTGCGGAGCTGTACATTGCTGAGATTGTGCGGCTGCATGGTGTGCCTAAGTCGATTGTTTCGGATAGGGATCCGAGGTTCACATCGCGTTTCTGGCAGTGTTTGCATCAAGCTCTGGGTACGAGGTTGAATTTCAGTACATCCTATCATCCTCAGTCTGATGGTCAGTCAGAGCGCGTGATTCAGATTTTGGAGGATATGTTGAGGTGCTGCGTGATCGAGTTCCAAGGTTCTTGGGAGAAGCATTTGCCTTTGGTTGAGTTTGCTTATAACAATAGTTATCAGGCAAGTATTCAAATGGCACCTTATGAGGCTTTGTATGGGAGGAAGTGTAGGACTCCTCTTTGTTGGGCTGAAACGGGTCAGAAGTTGGTTTCGATGCCGGCTTTGTTGAAGGGAACCACCGAGAAGGTGAAGCTCATTTGTGAGCGTTTGAAGGCAGCTTCTGATCGGCAGAAGTCTTACGCGGATTTGAAGCGTAAGGAGATTAAGTATGCAGTGGGTGACCGTGTGTTTCTGAAGGTTTCGCCTTGGAAGAAGGTGATGAGGTTTGGCCGGAAGGGTAAGTTGAGCCCTAGGTACATTGGACCATACGAGGTGGTTGAGCGTGTGGGTCCTGTTGCGTACAGGTTGAGGTTACCTCAAGAGTTGGAGAAGATTCATGATGTATTTCATGTTTCTATGCTCCGGAAGTATAGATCTGATCCTTCGCATGTGATGCCTGTGGAAGAGGTGGAATTGAATACGGATTTGACCTATGATGAGGAACCGGTGAGGATTCTGGATTCGGATAGCAAGGTTCTTCGTGGCAAGACCATCGAGTTGGTGAAGGTGCTGTGGAAGCATCGAGGTGTTGAGGAAGCCACGTGGGAGCGAAAGGATGACATGCTGAAGCAGTTTCCTTATCTCTTTCCTTCAGGTAAATTTCGAGGACGAAATTTCTTAAGGGGGGGAGAGTTGTAACGCCCCGGTTTTGGGCTTAGAAGTTTTGGGTGTTGACCGGTTCGGTCAAAGTGCTATTCGAATCTAAAAGGTGAAATTAGGAAAGCCTAGTTCGGGTTGCATTAAAAATATGGAAAAATGTTCTAAAATCATATTTTAATATAAATAAGTGAACTGTGAAATCAATTTTACAAAATGAGGTTTGGAAGGGTGACATTTTGGCTAGTGACCAAAATGTAAATTTTGAAAGTTGCGTGACTGTTTTAGAAAGGATTGAAACTTTGAATCTTTAAGGAGCTATTTACCCAAAGGGAGTTTCTCCAGATTTTTCTAAGATATTTTAAGATTTATTTCTGATTTTAAAACAAAAGAAAAGAGGAGGGAAACTATTTTTCCTATTTTGTAACTAACTTCCCATATTTTCCAATTTTCCTTGCTCTCATTTTCTCTCAACCCAAACATCTTTTCTCCAGAGATTTTCTTCTGGTTTTGGCATCTAAACACCTCTTTTCAATCAACCTTTGATTGCTAATCATCTCATCAACAAAACCTCACATTTTGCAAGTTGATTCTTCAAGCTTTTTGGTTCTAAAAGAGGAGAAACTCAAGTTTGGAGGTAAGAACGTCCTTCTCCTCTAAACTCTCAGTTCTTTACTGAAATTCCCAAGTTCTCAATCCTTAATTGATGTTTTATAAATGGCTTTTAAGTTGTGTGATGGATCTTGGCTTTAAATGCAAGATTTGATGGTTTTTCATGGATTTTCGTGAGATCTGATTGGGCTGTGTTTTGAGGTGTTAATTTGATGATAAATGAATGTTAATTTGATTGGAAATTGAGTTTTGATTAATGCAATCCCGGATAGGTTGAATTTCCTAAGTTTAGCTTATGATTCTTGGTTGTTTTTGGAGTGATCTTGTGGATCTGTTGTTGCTGGAGGTATAAGGATGTTGTTAGGTCCTTTTTAGATGTAATGATGTTTATGGATGCTTAGTTTTGATGGTTTATGGCTGGGCTTTGTTGAGGAGTTGTTTGGATGCATTTTCGGTTGTGTTTGGTGGTCGAAAATGGAGTGTGGATGAGGGCAGCGAGTTTAGGTGCTTTCATTGAAGCTATTAATGCATGATGATGCATTAATCTTCTGTTTTGATGTCTTTAAAAAGGGGAGTCATCTTTGGATCCAAGAGGTGGTGATCCGGGAGCTTGATTTGTGTTTCGGCAAGAGGCGAAACGGAATCGGTGAGTGAAATTGGGTTTTCGGCTTGAAACCAATGTCTTGGGAGCTTAGTTTAAGTCTAAACAACTTTGCTAAGCTCAAGTGTAAGTTTTCGGAAAAACTCTCTAGTGGTGGCCATGGTTTGATTGTTGTGCAATGTGGTTTAATTGCATGTTTTAAATTCTGTTTTGAAAGCATGATTTAGCATGTTTATTGCTGATTTTATAAGCCATGTGTTGAAGGAAGCTCAAGGTAAGAGTTCCTTGTTTTTAAACATTGTTTGAATGTGGTTTAATGCCTAAAGAAGCATGTTGATTATGGCTTGGTTTAATGCTTTAAAACAGTGGATTAATTGATGATAATGATGTATATTGGCAAGTGATGTTTTTAAAAGGTTAAGGTCACTAAGGTGGTTAAAAGTCCTTGAGTGAGCCTTGTGGATTCTAAGAACTTCATGGTGGTTAAAAGTCCATGATGATTCTTGTTAAGGTCACTAAGGTGGTTAAAAGTCCTTGAGTGAGCCTTGTTACTTAAGAACATCAAGGTGGTTAAAAGTCCTTGGATGATTCTTGTTGAGGACACAAAGGTGGTTAAAAGTCCTTGTGTGGTCCTTGCCATGGTGTTTAAAAGTCCATGGGCCATGGTGTTTAAAAGTCCATGGGGCCAAGGTTTTTAAAAGTCCTTGGGGCCAAGGTGTTTAAAAGTCCTTGGGGTGAAACTTGTAAGGACACAAAGGTGGTTAAAAGTCCTTGTGTGGTCCTTGGAAATTGTAAGATCACAATGGTGTTTAAAAGTCCATGTGTGAGTCTTATGTTAATCTTGTTTTTAAAAGATGGATTTATCACTTGTGGCCAATATGACATATATTGATATGGAAGCATGTGTTGCTTGTTTAAGAATGCTTTTGAGCATGTTTGAATGTTGTTTGAAGTATGTTTTATAAAGTGTTTTATAAATGCATTATTGAATGGTTTTAATGAGCATTCCTCACTAAGCTTTTGCTTACGCTCTCTTTCGTTTTCTTAAATCAATAATGCAGAACGTTAAAGTGTTTTGAGGGCAGCAAGAAGGGCAAGCAATCAAGTGGAAGTTAAGCTCAAGTATGGGAAGGTTTTCTTAAACACTTTAGCTTTTGGCATTTGGCAATGGGGGACCTTTGTGGATGTTTTGGGAGATGTTTTGGAACTCCCTAAGTATGATTAATGTTGTGTTTAATGCTGGGTTATGTAATTGGCCTTTATGTGTTGTTTTGGAGGTATTATGCTTGAATGGTTGCTTGTGAAGGAAGCATGCCTTTAGATTTGGGGTTTTTCGTATATGTTGTTATATTGATGAATTGACGATGCAATTATGTCCTTTATTTGTTGCATTTCTTGCTGGTAAAGTTTGATAGCTTTTGGAGCATGTATGGTTGATCAATTGTGTGTTTGAGTATGCATTTCGCTGCTTTCTGAGCAGGCTGTTTCGGAACAGGGGTTACCGTTTCGGAACGGGTGCCTTAAACCAGCCCAGGCGTTCGAAACGGGGGACACCGTTCCGAAACGGTTTGGTCACTGCCAGCCCTTGTTTCGGTACGTTTTGCGGAACGGCCCCGCGTTTCGAAACGGGTCCTTCCCGTTTCGGAACACCTGGCCGTTGGGGGCTGACAGTGGCAGTTATATGTTTTGAAATGTTTGCATTTTGGTCCTGAATCTTGTTTGTGCAATTGTATGAGTTTGGGAAGTCCTTTTAGGCTGAGATTTGGCGGTGAAGCACGAAACTGGATTAATTCCAAGTTGGTAACTCTAATTTGGGTTAAGTCCCTTAATTTATCAGATTTTACATTTTGGTCCCTAAAGTTGTAATTTATTCAATTGGGTCCCTGTTTGATCTCTGATGTTTATGATCTTTGAGTATGTTGTTTGAATGTTCATAACGAGGGTTAATGTGCATCTAGACAAGTTTAAAAAGAAAAAAAAGGGTCGTTAATCAAGGTTGACTTTCGGGTTGACTTTGGTTTTCCCCGTGTGACTTTCTTAACTCGGGTCAACCGTCTAGGCCGGGTTAAGGGGGTTACATATTCGACTCTTAAAACACAAAACACCATCATCATTGAAATAAAATTCCATTGGATTTACTTCCGTAATGTCCTGAACATACGATACCAACGAATCATCCAACAAATTCTTCTCTTTAATAAACTCTACCAACAAGGGTTTCACTTGTAACTCAGCCATTAAACCACCATCTCGCAATATACTCAACCGAGCAAACATCGCCTTAGCTCTACAGCCACCTTCCTACTCAAGACATCGGCTACAACATTAGCCTTCACCAGATGGTACTCAATCGTCAAGTCGTAATCTTTTAGAAACTGAAGCCACCTTTGTTGCCTAAGATTCAACTCTTTTTGGGACATTAAGTACTTCAAACTTTTGTGGTCCGTGTAAACCGTACATTTTTCACCATAAAGGTAATGCCTCTAAATTTTCAAAGCAAACACTACCGCGTCCAACTCAATTTCATGCGTAGGGTAATTACGCTCGTACATCTTCAACTACCGAGATGCATAAGCTACCACTCTACCTTCTTGCATCAACACACATCCCAAACCAACATAGGATGCATACTAAAAACCACAAACTCTTTACCCAATTCAGGTTGAATCAAGATAGTAGCTTGTGTCAACACTTCCTTCAACTTCTCAAAAACTTGTTGCCTAACCTCCATCCACTCAAACCTAACATCCTTTTCTAACAACTGTGTCAAAGAAGCAGCAATCCTTGAAAAACGCTCCACGAACATACGGTAGTATCCCACCAAACCAAGGAAACTATGCACGTCATGAACCGACTTAAGTGACTTCCAATTCATCACTGCTTCAACCTTTTGAGGATCAACCTGAATCCCTTTGGCCGATACTATATGACCAAGTAAAACAATTTCCTTAAGCCAAAGTTCACACTTGCTCAACTTAGCATAAAGTTGATTTTCCAACAAAACTTGCAACACAATCTGAAAATGCTTATCATGATCCTCCTCGGTACGAGAGTACACGAGAATATTATTGATAAACACAACCAAAAACATATCCAAAAACTCATAAAACACACGATTCATCATATCCATAAACGCAGCATGGGCATTAGTTAAACCAAAAGGCATCACCAAAAACTCATAATGCTCGTACCTTGTACGAAAAACAGTCTTAGGCACATCCACATCTTTTACCTTCAACCGGCAATATCCAGATCTCAAATCAATCTCGGAAAACACCGAAGCACCTCGAAACTGATCAAAAAGATCATCAATCCTTGGAAAAGGATACTTGTTCATGATTTTCAACTTGTTCAATTGACAATAATCTATACACATGCGCATCCTACCATCTTGCTTCTTCACAAAAAAGATCGGTTCACCCCAAGGTGAAACACTAGGCCTAATGAAACCTCGATCAAGCAACTCCTGGAGTTGCGTCTTCAACTCCTTCAATTCTTTCGGAGCCATTCGATAGGGAGTAATTGACACTAGAGTCATATTTTCATACAACTCAATGCCAAACTCAACCTTTATGCTCGGTGGAAAACCAGGCAACTCTTCTGAATATACACACGAAAACTCACATATTGTACGCATGTCCTGTACTCGCACCTCCTTTGTACTTGGATTCATCACATAAGCCAGGAAAGCTTCACATCCCAAACGCATCAACTGATTCGCTTCAAGAGCTGAAACCGCATTAGATAAGAACTACACATTCTCACATACGATCACCACCTCATAATCATCGGCAAGTTTCAACGAAACTCGCTTGGTTTCAAAATCAACCACTAATTTATGCTCAATTAACCAATCCATGCCAAGAATTACATCGAAACCATAGAAATGCAACTCCATAAGATCAACCTCAAACACATGACCTTGAACAGACAAAGGACATCTCTAATACAACTTCCTTGTAACAATCGTTTCACCAAAAGAAATGGTTACACGTATACCAACATTTAACAACTCAACAAGAAAACCAAGCACTTATGCATGCTCACGCAAAATATATGAATGAGTGGAACTAGAATCAATCAAATAAAGTAATGAAAATGATTGCAAAGTAAATGTACCTGCGATCACTTCCGTGTCATTCCTTCCCTCTCGGTGTGCATACACTATATCTTGTCCACCTACCTCAGGCTGAACAGCAACAACATGATCAACATTCCTCTGTCCATCCTATCTACGCTAAAAATTACCACGACCGCTCCCACGACCTCTCTATGGCTCAGAAGCTCGCATCGGAGCTTGTCCATCTCTAACCGGTTGTGGACAATCATGCTTCATATGTCCTCGTGATCCACAATTCCAACACATACGCAGATTACTCCAACACTCTCTCGTGTGCCTTTTATTGCACCGGTTACATTCTGGAGTACGAATAAAAGCATTCTGGTCTTGATGACCACGACTAGAGTTACCACTACCTCGACTTGGATCCGGTTGATACCTCCAATCCTTATACTTCTTGTAACGATCCTTACCAACATCAAACTCAGCTGACCACTTTCCAAAACTAGAACCACTCGAACGAGCAACCAAACCCAAATTTCGATCGATGTCCTTAGCTTGAGTGACTACGACATCAAAGTCGGTGTAGTCCGAAGCCAACATATATATCTTGACATCCTTCAAAAGCCCATAGCGGAAACGATCACATCTCTTTTGTTCATCGGGAACCAACTCAGGAGCATACTAGCTCAATCAAACAAACTGAACCTCATATTCAGAAACGGTCATATTTCCTTGCACTAAATACATAAACTCTCGCTTCTTCTCATCAAGATAGCAAACACCCAGATACTTTCTCTTGAAAGCATTTCCAAAGAACTCCCAAGTAACATAAGTAGGTTTCATACCCGCAGTGATGGTCACTCACCACGTATAAGCATATCCGTGAAGCAAAGATACAACACAACCCAACTTTTGCACATCATTGCAATTCATCTGACCAAGAATCCTTTGGGTGCTCTTAAACCAAGCCTCAGAACCCTCAGGAGATAGACCACAGAACTCAGTTCCACCCAAACTGCGCAAACGCTCCAAAGGTAAATCAGCACTACCACCAGGCTTAGGTGCGGCCACATGCATACCCGTCATTGCTGCCTTAAAAGCCTTAGCTATAGCCTGAATCAACGGTGTCATATCAGTAGCAGCCTGTTCTTGCGCTGCTTGAGGTCTAACATTTCCAACGCCAGTTCCTGGACTAACTCCATCACCGCCAGGAGGAGGAGGAGGCGGCAAATTCTCAACATTCTCATTAATCTCATTCTCAACTACATTTTTCACATTGGCTCTAATCTCTCATCTCGGTCTCATTATCAAAATGGTATAGCTAAAAAGAATGTAACAATAAAAACAATCAGGCTAGCCAAAGCAAGAATGATGCTCAAGTTTTCATTTCAAATCCAAAATTCTATTTGCATTAGTAATAATATGGCAATGGGTACCCTTAACCTCTCCCCCAACAACATATAATAATCATAATTCATGTTATCAAACACCGTGTATCTCACACAAATAAAAAATGGTCAAAACATGACATAATCACTCACCATACATAGCATTCATTAAGAAATCAACCAAACAACAAAAATACATCAACCTTACCTCTCAATTCCATCGAAACATGTCTTTGATACCACCAAATGTAACCCCATCGACCCGGTCTGGGCGAAAGACCGAACCGAATGGAACAAACGAGGAATATTGAAGTAAACCGGGAAGTTTACCTCAATAAATGAACCTTTTATTCATTTTATCTTATCTAGATGCTCATTGTCATCTTATATGATTAACATCGCAGCGGAATAATTTGCAACTCAAACAAACAACGTTTAGGGACTCAATTGCATACAAACACATTTTAGGGACTATTTTGTAAATTTACCAAATTACAGAGACTTCTTCACTTTCTAAGTTACCGACCTTTAATTAGTCATATTGCATGCATCTCTGTCAAATCCCAGCTCAAAATAATCACCCAAGCTCATTTAATTGCATCCACAACATTTAGGGACCAAAACGTAAAGAAACATAACATTAGAAGATTCCAATAACTAACTTAACAGCTTGCAATTTCGGTACAGTTTGCCCTATATTGAAATAGCCGTATAAGAATAGGGTCAAGCGACTCGAAGCTCGAGCTCGTATCGGAATAGCCTCAAGGGTGTTTCGAAACATGCAATTCCAGTAGCAAAACGTACTGAAACATCTATTCCCCATTTCGATACCCTTAAGCCATTTCAGGCTCACCGTTTCGGTATAGAGTCAAGTGTACCAAAACAAAAAGACCTGTAATGACACTTTTTGCTGGTTTTTCACACTTAAATCCATACAACAACATTCCAACATGCATACAACATAATCAAGCATCAAACCTCAATCATATATGGCAATTCCAACATCATAACATGTCAATATGCATCAAGGGAATCTATAGGCATGCAACCTATGCAAAATACCACCAAGTGTTAAAACACAAACAAAGGCATAAACCAATAAGTAAAGGCCATTTACAAGTGATTAAAGGCAAAACAAACTTGCCACAACACAGGGAGTTTCAAAATACACTCTCCTAAAACATAACAACTTCCTCCCATTACCAATTATTATTACTAATAGGTAAACTTAAAACCATACTTGAGCTAAGCCTCACTCCTTGGAATCCTTCTTCCCTCTTAGCTGCCCAAATATGTTATTTCTCTGCATTGTTGGAAAAAGATAGCGTAAGCACAAATGCTTAGTGAGGGATGCTCAAAACAAACCAACAACAACAATGCATTTTAAAACCATTTCTCATTTAGAAATCCCTATCACATCATGCTCTTTCTACCTCATGCTTGAAATCATTTTCAAAACAAAAACCACAACATTTAAACCACATTTACCATCTATCTCATGCATTCATCAAAATGCAAAGTCCCAAGGCAAAACCTTACATGCTTAAATCTCATAAAGCATATCTCAAAACATGATTTCATATGCAAATCTCATTTCATTAAATCATTTATAATCAAGGTACATGTGAATCTCATATATTGACATTTAGCAACATTAATCGGATATGCGGATAGCTTGACGGAAACGTCAAGTTCTACCCGTATGGAAACTCACATCACTGGACTCTCATGGCAGCATCTCTCACCACCACAAAGCTTGATGGAATCTCACATCATCAAGACCTACCGTGGTGGAATCTCACATCACCACACTCTCACATTGGAACGGGATGGCACTACCCTCATTGCCTGAACAAAAGAGCACGTACGAATTTTATATATTATAGTGCACTTCTCATCCTATTGGTCGACCAATTATATCCGGTAACAATAGTCTCATCTCATGCCAATATACTCATTTTAAACATCATTATCTACTGTTTTTTAATGCATCATATAACTCATTTCTCATCACATTTCAAAAGCATAAACAATGCATAACATTTTCTCAATATGTTCTATCTCTTTGAAATAACAAATGTATCTCATGGGATCATGTAAATCATCATATCATTTCTCAAAACATGCATAAAACAATAGGTTTAATTCTATCTTCAAAGCATGAGCATGATCATAAAATCAATGGGTTAAAAACCGAGAAACGAGAGCAAAACATCTCAAACTTACTTTCGGGCTTAGGTTAGTGTTTCAAACTCAACCTAAACCCCAAACCTTGCTTTCAAGTCATTGAAAGGCTTTTAAAACCAATTCCACTCACCGACAACGCCACACTCACTTTGCTAAAGCGTAATCAAGCTTCTAGAGCCTCTGAAACTTTACCGTTTGTTTTCGATACGTTCACCCCTGTAACACCCCAAAATCTGATCTAGTCGGAATTGGATTCCGATGATAAAAAATCTCACACTGATAAATTCTAAATATTGTATCGACCCTAACTATGCAGTTAATTCTATCGATATTAGACTCTAATTGAGTCAATTGATTGAACATGGACTTTATTGAATAGTATCGAAACCATTTAGTGACTAAATTGTGGAAATCGAGAATTTGGGGTCAAAATATAGAGAATTGAGAGTTAAGGGACTAACTTTGCGATTAGCCCCTCCTCAATTTAATCTCCCAAACTTGGGATGATCTGGTGAAGTTGCTTCACCTTAAGGAAAGCCTATTAAGTGAAGTAATATACAAAAATAAAAAGAAAGGAATTGTAAAGTGATAGAAAACTTACCCGAGACCTTATCAAGCAAGCACCTCCCAAACTCTCCATCTTCATCATCTTCCTCTAAGCACACACCTCCATTGAAGAGGAACCTAAGTTTAGTTTTTTCTTCGATTTATCAATATCGAATCGTTGCTATCATTCGAGTAAGCAATATTCCTCAATTAATCGTTGGATTCCATGGATGTATCAAGCTTAATTTCAAGCTAGGGTTTTGACCATCCATGGGTAATTCATTGTTGTTGTTTATACTGAATTTGGATATCGATTTTGATATCGTTATATTGATTTTGATAACGTAATATCGATCTTCATAATCTCCCTATTGATTTTCTAGCTCAAGAAGTGGAGATAGAGGTTTCTCCATCTCCATCGAAAGCTAGAAATAAGGGCGTTGTCATCCGAGAGCCGTAAGAGCATTGGATTTCAAGGAAAGTGTAGTCGGAGTCTCGGGATTAGGCGATGAGCCTTCTCGAATAAATTATTGTTGATTTTGGTTATATAGATAGCATTTCCCTTAAGGAAGTTGCATCAGATTGTTAAACGGATCTATTGGTAAGTATCGGTAAGTTTGGTAATGAACATCGGACATAGATATTGACATCATCATTGTGTATCGTTATTGATATAGTTATTTTTATTGAAACATTGTAACTGAATTATCGGACATTGAATATTGGCATTGAAATATTGATATTGAAACATGTTCACTAATAATAACATTGAAGATATTGATCATCGGAACCATCATTGAATATTGAATATAGATATTGTCATTGAAACCTTGGATTTGAACAGACCTTGGATACAATTGGCATGCCATAGAATTCATGAGCTCAGTGTATGGGTGGACTATGGTCCTAAGGCTACGTTCTATATTGATTTGGCGAGGCGAATGGATGTGTATTGTACTTGGTCATTGGCGAGGCAGAGGGACTAGACCATTCACTGATTTGGCGAGGTGTAGGAATTCGCGTATCCATTATCTTGATTCAATCCAAGGGTTAATAATGAATTTGATTTGCTAAACATTGTATATTGAAATATGATATTGATATCGATAAGCATGATAACATGTTTATGCATCACTAATTGACATTTACATCATTTATGACTACCTCACTAGGCTATGTTTGCCTAACGTGTCTTATCTCATGCATTTCAGGTTAAGGAACCGATCGTAGTAGAAGATCGGAAAAGTCGAGGCAAGACAAGTCACTACAAGCCAAGAGTAATGTATTTTAACTTTATGAACTCCTAGGAAGGTGGAAAAGTAGTTGAACTAGTCTTTTGTGCCCTTTTTGGTATGCTTGTAATGTGTATAAGTTGTAATGTTATTAAAGGCTCTAAAATGACTTTTGGTATGGCTAAAAGATGGTAAAAATGGCATATATGGCTCACATAGGTGAAAATATAGTAAACGTATTCGAATGATCATGAAATTTGGCATGCTAGTAGTTTATAGCATTGAAATTTTGTGTGTAAAGTTTCATTGCATTTGAACATCGCTTAGTATGGAAATTTGATTAAAAACCAGCAAAAAATTGTCATTATAGGTCATGCAGTATCGATATGGGGTAATGGCGTATCAATGCGGTTAAGCATAATTGAACCTAAGGAACAGGGTGTATCGATACAATTTAGAGATGTATCGAAACATTTTGCTACTGGAATCCCTTGTTTCGATACAGGTCTAACATGTATCGAAACGAGTCAAAGTCAATGAAAGTCAACCTGTACCGAAATAGGGCTTACCTATATCGATACATGCAATGGACAAAAGTCAACCCAGGTTAACCAATGTTGTAATGTGTCCAGAAGTTCTATATTTCATGCACATTCCATCTCATATTATTGTTGTTTTTAAGTACATTTTAGGCATAATTAGGTCATGCATTGCATAAATACAATATTTTTTTTGTTTTGCCATGCTTTTATTGAATATTTGTTATTTAGTGAAGTAAAGATGTTTTTTTAGTGTGGATTTAGTTTTCCAGGGCTAGAAGCTGACAGGAGGAGGACAGACCAGAGGAGGGGATGCTGAGGCAGCAGACGAGGGCAACAAAGTGAACCCAGTGTAGCAAACTGAGGAGTTGGAGAATGGGAGTGCGATCGACAGAGAAGAAAAACATGATTCTAACGGTGTCGATCACGCAATTTTCTGACGCCTGTAGCAGAATGCATAACTGCCCAAAGAGAAGAACGAGCTTACTAGTGGAACAAGGCAACGGGAAAAGAAGTCCATATTCAACTCAAAGAAGTCAGATTTTAAAGTTGCATTTAATACAAAAGCCTTTTGAGGACTTCTACTGTTGAGATGTGAGGTGCTCGATTCAATCAACCGTTCTTGCTCGCCAAGTGGTGGAGAGGTGAATTTTTGGGTGGAAGGGTTTAGGAAGCTAGAAAAATAAAGACACAATGATTTATAGTGGTTCGACTACTCAACCGAGTCTACATCCACTACCTTAGCTCCCCACTAAGGATTTCACAACCAATTCCACTAATTGATTCGTCCCCTTTTCTAGGCTTAGGAGGAAACCCTTTACACCGATCAAGCTTCTACCCAAAGCCTTGATCAAAACCCTCTTTTACAAAGAGATAGACAAAGCAAACTCAAACCCTCTAATAGGTATTTGTTTGCACAATTAAGCACTCACCCAAAACCTAAACACTTGAGCAAATTTAACAATGTAAGCTCACAAGTGTTGTCTAAGCAAGAAATAAACAATTTAAGCTCTAGACAAATTTTTCTCTCATAATGTTGTAACAATTGAAGCTCTTATCAATCTTGATGCTTGGAGGTCCCTTTTATACTCCAAATTGAGTTTGTAGCCGTTTATAGCTGTTGGGAATATTGCCGTTTATAGCCGTTGGGAATATAGCCGTTTATAGCCGTTGGAATAGTACCATTTATAGCCGTTGGGAATAGTATCATTTATAGCCGTTGGAAATAGTTCCATTTATGGCCGTTGGGAATAGTACCATTTATGGCCGTTGGGAATAGTACCATTTATGGCCGTTGGGCTATTTCAAAACACACCGTATCGATACGGCTAGGCGTATCGGTACGGGTTTTGGCTACTGGAATTTTGGTAGTTTGAAAACCCTAAGGCGTATCGGTACGGTCCAATACCGTATCGGTACGGTTACTTGAAAATCATGGTTTTGACTACTTTAAATACACTTTAAAACCATTCCAATTGCCGTTTAAAACCCTTAAACATATTTTCAAGTTGTTTTTGACTAAAAACATATTTTAAATTCTTTTCAATTTAGTCCAAAACATTTTTCAAATATTATATCAAAACCTTAGTTCTACAATCTCCCCCTTTTTGATATAATAAAACCAACTTGAAAAATTGTTTGAGATTTTCTCCCTTTAGCTTTAAAATTGTGAATAAGAGATTAAGATATGAAATCAAATAAAGCTCCCCCTTATTCATTTGAAAATTCAATTTTTCAAACCATTTTCTCCCCCTTTTTGTTATATCAAAAAGAATTTAAAATGACATTTAAGTTCAAGATAACATAGGAGGCAAAAAAAAATTTGACACTTAAAATTTTGGTTTAAAATGGCCCCCCCTTACTCAAAGCATCATTGAAATGTTAGTCCAACATTTATGATCATCTAGTTGAATAAAACTAAAATTAAAACAAATAAATGCTAAAACAACTAGATTTTTACCAACACTTGAACCCAAAGGGAGGATGTGAAGCCTTCCTTCTTCAAGTGTTCTTCTTTGTGTGCATGGAGCTCCCCCTCATTGTTTGACTTGTTGAACATCTCCATCACACCTAGCAAAAGACAATCAAGTAATTTTTGGTATCCAAATTACTTTGGATCCATAAACGTTAGTAGCACAAATTTTTTACCCCTTAGGAATCCATTTTTCAATATCATCCTTTTTAATTGAAGTGGTTAGTCCTTTTGGGACCCAAACACTTCTAAAACATTTACCGTTTTTAAATCTAGGGGTACTAGATTGTCTAACATAGAAATTTGATTTTCCAAAATTGTTTTTCTTTTCAAGCTCTTTGGAAATCAAATCATTTTCCTTTTTAAGATCATCAACTTCTTTTTGATGATCTTTTTCAATCGTTTGAAGCAAATTTTGTAAATCTAAAACTTTAAGCTCAAAATCTTTGATTTTTGCTTCAAACTCTAAATTGGTTTTAGAAAGCAAATCATTTTCGATTTTTAACTTTGAAATCAATTTCTTGTTTTTCAAAAATGAAGCCTTGAACTCAAAAACCAATTCATCGTAGGCTTCTTGTAACTCATCAAATGTATAAGAATTTGAAATAGATGAGTTAGAAGTTACCTCCCCCTCATTGAGGGCCATAAAGCATAGGTGGGCTACTTCATTATCGGTGGAGTCTTCATCACTCCAAGTGGCCACATATGCTTGTTTTGAAGTCTCCTTGACTTCATTGGTCCCCTCGTATGTGACTTCAAGCTTGTCCCATACTTCCTTGGCATTCTCACAAGAAGACATCTTCTCATAGATAGTTGGGCCAAAAGCACAAAAGAGCATGTGCAAGGCTCTACAATTAAGCTCCATCTTCTTGCGATCGTCGGCACTCCATTCTGCTTTGCTTCCTTGAGGCACGAACGGACCATCTTCAACTATGTCCCATAGCTTGTAATCTCTTGACTTCAAGAAGAATTTCATCTTTGTCTTCCAATGGGCATAGTGATCTCCGTCGAAGAAAGGCGGTATGTTGATGGATTGCGCCATTTGAGCCGGTTGGTGAAATGTTGATCGAGCTTGCCGGATCTTCTCAATAGGATGTGAATCCCCTTCGATTGAGCCAAGCTCTGATACCAATTGTTGAGATGTGAGGTGCTCGATTCAATCAACCGTTCTTGCTCGCCAAGTGGTGGAGAAGTGAATTTTTGGGTGGAAGGGTTTAGGAAGCTAGAAAAATAAAGACACAATGATTTATAGTGGTTCGACTACTCAACCGAGTCTACATCCACTACCTTAGCTCCCCACTAAGGATTTCACAACCAATTCCACTAATTGATTCGTCCCCTTTTCTAGGCTTAGGAGGAAACCCTTTACACCGATCAAGCTTCTACCCAAAGCCTTGATCAAAACCCTCTTTTACAAAGAGATAGACAAAGCAAACTCAAACCCTCTAATAGGTATTTGTTTGCACAATTAAGCACTCACCCAAAACCTAAACACTTGAGCAAATTTAACAATGTAAGCTCACAAGTGTTGTCTAAGCAAGAAATAAACAATTTAAGCTCTAGACAAATTTTTCTCTCATAATGTTGTAACAATTGAAGCTCTTATCAATCTTGATGCTTGGAGGTCCCTTTTATACTCCAAATTGAGTTTGTAGCCGTTTATAGCCGTTGGGATTATTGCCGTTTATAGCCGTTGGGAATATAGCCGTTTATAGCCGTTGGAATAGTACCATTTATAGCCGTTGGGAATAGTACCATTTATAGCCGTTGGAAATAGTTCCATTTATGGCCGTTGGGAATAGTACCATTTATGGCCGTTGGGAATAGTACCATTTATGGCCGTTGGGCTATTTCAAAACACACCGTATCGATACGGCTAGGCGTATCGGTACGGGTTTTGGCTACTGGAATTTTGGTAGTTTGAAAACCCTAAGGCGTATCGGTACGGTCCAATACCGTATCGGTACGGTTACTTGAAAATCATGGTTTTGACTACTTTAAATACACTTTAAAACCATTCCAATTGCCATTTAAAACCCTTAAACATATTTTCAAGTTGTTTTTGACTAAAAACATATTTTAAATTCTTTTCAATTTAGTCCAAAACATTTTTCAAATATTATATCAAAACCTTAGTTCTACATCTACTCCAAGAAGGACTTAGACTAGATCTTTGCCTATACAAACCTCGTGTGTTTAGCAAATCAAGGAGAAGATATCTTGGGTTTTCTCTAGACATAGTTAGGTTTTTATGTCGCCGCCATGTTCTAAACTTCCCTTGGGTTTGGGGTTATGTTGTAAATTAGTTGTGAAAACGGTTGATTAGGTTTCAAGTTTGTTTTCAATAAAATATTCTAAATTTACTTAATTCATGTTCTTCACTTCTTCGATTAGTTCAAAAAGTCCTGTTGAAGAAATCTATTTTTTCGGGCACGAGAGTGTCAAACTCACGAAAGAATTAAGTACGGTCTCATCATGTTGAGGTGTTGACTAATTCGACTTAGACATAAGTTTGAGTTTCAGCTGATAAAAGGAGCAACCAAACGTCGACTGCCTGTGTTAGGTTTACGCTGAGATTGCTAGGTATTGCCTACATCACGTGGTGACAGAATCCTTGCCTAGAAATAGGAAGGATCACTTCAGAATTGCTCTGCCGAACTTGGAGTATCTGTCAGACTTGCCGCCAGGACTTATCTCCATCCCACCTGCCGAGACAGCGAAAGTTGCAAGAGCAGAGATCCGCTGCGGCAGCGAAAGGGCCGCAGCCTCAATCCGCCATTTCCCACCGAGGTAGCATATCGTGGCAGCGCAAAACAACTTGACCTTTTCAACGCAGTTTCACACTAAGAAGCAACATAACCCTACCCTCTCTATCAATCTAATTACTTCCTTTACAAACTTGCTTTCTCTTCACTTCCTTAACATAAAACTAAACTACTTGCTTCTTGTGCAGGAAAACCAACAACCGAAGATCATTGTCCAATCCTCGTGGGATTCGACATCTTTTATACTATAACTTGGCAGGACTGTGCACTTGCGCTCTTACAAAAAGGAGAACACCTACACACCCTACAAACGTGCACCCATATCAAAACAGCATCAAGGTGTTTCGATACAGGGTTAGTTAAGTTGGTTAAAAGACATAGATTGAAGGTTTACATTGTTCACATACTGGTCACTGAAATTAGGATGATTAAATTAGATGAGTAAATGAACTCTAAATAGTATGAAAACTTATAGACTCGCTAATATAGTATTGAATTTCATTTTGGTGTAATCGATTGTATCAAAGAACCTCTAATTTATTAGATTTACAGTTTAGTCTCTAAAACTTGTAATAGTTAAGAATTGTCCTAAATGATTAATTATTGTTTCATAATGGATGAATTAGACTAAGAGGTATATTTGATAACGCTTTATTAATACAACATTGATCACTTGTTGTTTATTGATTGAAATTTTTTCGCATCAATTTCCATATTGTTCATAGGTAACATTGTTTGACTCGGTTCCCGACCAGGCCAGGAAGGGGGTGTTACATCCCATGTTTATATCACAAAAAAGTAGAGTATTAATGCAGCTCAATGCATTAAAACCACCAACAATCAAAGTCATCACGCTGCTCTGCCTAAAAACACCAAAACACATATCCAAAACAACCGAAAACACCTCCAATTAGTCTACAAACTCAACCCAGTAAAAACCTAACATCGTTCGACTCGGTTCCCAACCAGGCCAGGAAGAGGGTGTTACAATTGTGGTATCAGAGCTAGAGTTTAGTCGATTCTAGGACTAAACCAAAGCTTGTTGCATTGTTGTTATGTTACTTTGTCACCTATGAGTTATTTATTGTGTATATTGTGACTTGTCGACTAATCCGATCTTTTATATAGATATGTCTAAAACAAATGAAGCTCACATTGACGAGCTAGCCACCGGCTCCTCGACTCATGGCAAGGGGATAAGAGGAGGAAATCCTCCGAATCTGCAGGATCCTCCTGTTCAGAATACCGAGCCTATAGCACCTACCACTCAGGATGAATGTTATAAGAACATGGCTGACATGTTCAAGCAGTTCATGACTGCAATGAGGGCCGAACAAGTCATCCAACCATTGCTCTCACTGTCCAACATACTCGAGCCCCTATTGACAAGCTATCTTAGTATCGAGCTTATACCTTTACCGGCCAAGATGATGACAATCCTGAAATTGTTGAATATTGATTGGGCAACACTCTACGTATCCTGAATAAGCAGTTGTAGTGCTTGGACGAGCACAAACTCGAGTGTGCCCTCACATTGCTGGCAGATGAGGCACTCCACTGGTGGGAGACTACTACATTGACAGTCTCTGAGGACGCTGTAACATGGGAGTTCTTCCTTGAAGAATCCCATAAGAAGTACATTAGTGAGTTCTATCTCGCTGAGAGGCGAAGTTTGTTCCTCCACCTCAAACAAGGCGAACGATCGATCGAGCAGTACATCCATGACTTCTGTAAGTACTGTAGATACGGTGATGAGTATATCAAGAAAGAAGAAGAGAAGTGTCGAATGTTCATTGCAGGGCTCAATGATGAGTTACGTCCTATGTTCATTGCACGGAGCATTGTTGATTTTCAAGATCTCGTGAACCGAGTCAAAGCCACTGAAGCTGCACAGAGAGCTCAACGAGATGGTGGGTCTGGTAAAAGTGAGAAGAGGTTTAGAGATGATTCTCGACCTCCAAAGTGGAACAAGAAAGGGGGATATCAAGGCCCTAAGCAGAATGTTTATCCGCAACCCTCCCGTTCTGGAAATATAGATAGGCTTCAATATGTGACACGATCCTTTGCTAAGGCAGTATCTATTGATAGCACTGGAGGTTCAAATCGGAGCAACCAACATCCAGCTTGTAATTACTGTCAGAATAAGCATCCATCGGGTCAATGTCGTAAGCAAACTAGAGCTTGTTATTACTGTGGTGAGCAAGGTCACTTTATTCGTGACTTCCCATTGAATGCAACTAAGTCTACAACCACCCTAACTATTTTTGCCTCTCCTGCTCAATCCTTTCGAGGTAACAGATCAAAACAAGGATCAGCAGGAACCTATGGAAGATCGAGTGGTTCAGGGAAACCATTCAACAAGCAAGACACGAAAGCCTCTGCTCAAATGTATCATGTAAGGAGCAGGGAAGAATAGAACGAGCATGATGTCATTGCAGGTACCATTGAGTTATATTCGCATCCTTTATATGTATTAATTGATCATGGTTCTACTCACTCTTTTATAAGCATCATTGTAGTTAAGAAGTATAACATGTCTTTTGAACCAATAGCATCGAGAATCTCTTAACCAATCCCTTAGAAGATTTTGTCACTATAAGGGTGGTGTGCAAGAACTGCCCCATATTGATTCAAGATATTCCTTTCTCGGCTAATTTATTGGCTTTTATCGATCCATGAGTTTGATGTTATCCTAGGATTAGATTGGCTTAGTGAGCATCAAGCCTGGGTAGATTGTTGTAAGATGAAGTTATATCTTCGGGGTCTTGGCAAGGAAAGTGTTGTTTTGATGAATGAGAGGAAACCTTCAATGTGTGCTTTGACATTAGAAGCCAAAGATGAACCTCAATTTTGGAACTTTGACATTGTATGTGAATTCCCTGATGAACTTTCAGGATTACCCCCAACACGTGAAGTGGAGTTTGGTATTGAGGTGCAACCTGGGTGCTCCAGTTTTCATTGCACCATATCGTATGGCAGCTGTAGAACTAAAGGAGTTGAAAGCTCAAATTCAGGAATTTTTAAGCAAAGGTTTTATTCAACCGAGATCTTCGCCTTGGTGAGCTCCGGTTCTCTTTGTAAAGAAGAAAGATGGTTCTATGCGATAGTGTATTGACTACCGACAGTTGAACAAGGTAACCATCAAGAACAAGTATCCATTGCCTAGAATAGATGACATGTTCGATCAATTAAAGGATGCCTCTGTTTTTTCCAAGATCAATTTGAGGTTGGGCTGTTACCAAATGAGAGTGAAGGAATGTGACGTACCTAAAACAGCCTTTCGTACAAGATATGGACACTACGAATTCCTGGTGATGCCCTTTGGGTTAACCAATGCACCAACAGCTTTTATGGATTTGATGAATTTAGACCCTATCTTGATAAATTTGTAGTGGTGTTTATAGATGATATATTAATCTACTCCAAGAATGTTGCGGAACACCGAGAAAAATAGTTGTATGCAAAATTATCTAAATGTAAGTTTTGGCTCACCGAAGTTTCTTTTCTTGGACATATTGTGTCGGCTTCGGGTATTCAGGTAGACCCGAAGAAAATCCAAGCTATCGTAGATTGGCATCCTCTGAAGAATATTGTTGAAGTCAGAAACTTCCTTGGGCTTGCCAGCTATTATAGGAGATTTGTAAAAGGGTTCTCTATGATAGCTGCTCCTTTGACTAAGTTATTGAGGAAATGAGCTCATTTTGTTTGGACTGAGGACCAACAACGGAGTTTCGATCAATTGAAACAAGTATTGACCCATGCACCAGTCCTGATCCAACCTGATTTCGGAAAAGACTATACAGTTTATAGTGATGCATCGCATCTCAGGTTAGGATATGTATTGATGCAATAAGGCAAAGCATTGCTTATGCTTCGAGACAACTTAAGTCGCACGAAATAAATTACCCTACTCATGACCATGAGTTGGCTGTAGTTGTCTTTGCTTTGAAAATTTAGAGACATTATCTCTATGGAGAAAAATGTTATCTATTCACCGATCATAAAAGCCTTAAGCACCTATTGACCCAAAAAGAATTAAATCTTCGACAACGAAGGTGGATGGAACTTCTTAAATATTACGATCTTGTCATCGATTATCATCCGGGCAAGGCCAATGTTGTAGCTGATGCACTCAACCGCAAACCTTTTCCTGGTAAGTTTTGATAGTGAATATAGAATTATGTATTGTATGGCACACTGACTTGTTGCAATGTCGTTGCCTTGTAGCCCCTCGGACAATTAATGCTCACTTCCGGCTTCAGAAGCATCATTGTCTTGTAGCGGAACTTCAAGTTCAGTCTACCATCATTTCGCGAATCAAGGTTTTGCAAGAACAAGATCTTGAGCTTCAATCCATTGTCTCTAAGTTATCAGACAACTCTGACTTCAGAATTAATTCCGAAGGGCTCTTGTGTTTCCATGACCAGATTTGTGTACCTAATGATGAATCTCTTCGCACTAATATTCTCTCTGAAGCTGTACAAGGACCTTCGTGAACTCTATTGGTGGTCGGGCATGAAGTAGGCCATAGTTGATTACATATCCAAGTGTTTCACGTGTCAACGTGTTAAAGCAGAACATTGTGTTCCTACTGGATTGTTGCAACCTATTGATCCACCGCGATGGAAGTGTGAGAAGATCATTATGGATTTTGTTAGTGGTCTACCTTTAACTCCCGCAAAACATGATGCCATATAGAGGAAGTGATTAGAATGGACTACGGTCTCCCTAAATTTGTTGACATGTACATCAAGGAAGTGATCTGACTCCACGGAGTACCCAAGTCTATTATCTCCGATAGAGGTCCCCGTTTTGCATCTCAATTTTGGAGAACCTTACAAGGAGCTCTAGGCACCAGAGTTAATCTTAGTATAGCCTTTCACCCTCAATCTGACGGCTAGTCAGAAAGGGTAATTCGGTTAATTATCGAAAGATCCTTCTGTTGAACCCATAGAAATCTATATTATTATTTAACCTTCCTATACAGATCTTGGAAGATATGCTCCGAGTATGTATCATCGACTTTGGTGGAACTTGGGAGAAATCCCTACCCCTTGTTGAGTTTGCCTACAATAATAGCTATCAGGAATCAATCCAAATGGCTTCGTATGAGGCATTTTACGGCAGACGTTGTCGGACTCCATTGTGTTGGTCTGAACTTGGTGAAGGCAAGATGTTGGGCCCTAGCTTACTTTGGGAAACTGAAGAACTGGTTACCATTATCCATGATCGCTTGAAAGATGCCTTTGATCGGCAAAATGCTTATGTTGATCTCAAGAGAAGAGACATTGAGTATGAAGTTGGTGAAAAAACCTTTTATAAAGTATCACCGTGGAAGAAAGTTTTGAAGTTTGGCAAGAAGGGAAAATTGAGTCATTGATTCATTGGACCCTTTGAAATCATTGAAAGAGTTGGCCCTGTGGCATATCGATTATTGTTACCTTCTGAACTGAGTAAAATCCACGATGTTTTCCATGTATCGATGTTCCAGAAATACCGTTCTGATCCTTCACACGTTGTGGAACCTGAGTATGTAGAAATTCGACCAAATTTTTCCTACGAAGAAGAACCAATTCAGATTCTGGCAAGAGAAGTATAAATGCTTCGTAACAAGTTTGTGACGCTAGTTAAAGTGCTCTGGAGGAGCCATACTATTGAAGAAGCTACTTGGGAACCGGAGGAGACCATGAAACAATAGTATCCATATCTCTTCGGTTCAGGTAAAATTCGAGGACGGATTTTTTCTTTAGGGGGAGAATTGTAACACCCCAAAATTCGGTCTAGTCGGAATTGGGTTTCGGTGATCGGAAATCTCACACCGATAATGTCTAAATGTATTTTGACTTTATGAACTCCTAGGAAGGTGGCAAAGTAGTTGAACTAGCCTTTTGTGCCTTTTTTGGTATGCTTGTAATGTGTATAAGTTGTAATGTTATTAAAGGCTCTAAAATGACTTTTGGTATGGCTAAAAGATGGTAAAAATGGCATATATGGCTCACATAGGTGAAAATTTAGTAAACGTATTCGTATGATCATGAAATTTGGCATGACAGTAGTTTATAGCATTGAAATATTGTGTGTAAAGTTTAATTGCATTTGAACACCGTTTAGTAGGTCAATTCAATTAAAAACTAGCAAAAATATGTCATTACAAGTCAGGCCGTATCGATACGGGGTAATGGCGTATTGATACGGTTAAGAATAATTGAACCTAAGGAACAGGGCGTATCGATACAGTTTAGAGCTGTATCGAAACATTTTGCTACTAGAATCCCTTGTTTCGATATGGGTCTAACTTGTATTGGAACGGGTCAAAGTCATGAAAGTCAACCCGTACCGAAATAGGGCTTACCTATATCGATACGGGAAATAGACAAAAGTCAACCCAGGTTGGCCAACGTGCACCCGTATCGAAACATCATCAAGGTGTTTCGATACATGGTTAGTTAAGTTGGTTAAAAGACATAGATTGAAGGTTTACATTATTCACAAATTGGTCCCTGAAATTAGGATGATTAAATTGGATGAGTAAATGAACTCTAAATAATATGAAAATTTACAGACTTTCTAATATCGTATTGAATTTCATTCTGGTATAATCAACTGTATCGAAAGACCTCTAATTTATTAGATTTACAATTTAGTCTCTGAAACTTGTAATAGTTAAGAAATAGTCCTAAATGATTAATTATTGTTTCATAATGGATGAATTAGACTAAGAGGTATATTAGGTAACGTTTTATTAATACAACATAGATCACATGTTGTTTATTGATTGAAATTTTGTCGCATCAATTTTCGTATTGTTCATAGGTAACATCGTCCGACTCGGTTCCCGACCAGGCCAGGAAGGGGGTGTTACATTCCCTATTTATATCACACAAAAGTATAGGGTTAATGCATCTCAATGCATTAAAACCACCAACAATCAAAGCCATCACGGTGCTCTGCCCCAAAAACACCAAAACGCCTATCCAAAACAACCGAAAACACATTCGATTACTCTACAAACTCAACCCAGCAAAAACCTAACACTTCCATCAAATTTTAATCACCAATTAACATTCAAAAACAACCTAATAGCATCCTTATACCTCCAGCAACACCAAAACCACATTATCACAACAAAAACCCAAAATCTTACAACCTAACAACTAGAGATCCATATGGTTTCAGGATTCTAATGTTAAAACTTTAATCTCATCATTATTAAACATTCAAATCATTATCAAAATCAATTAGAAACCCTTCAAATCAGATTCAATATGTAACCCCCTTATCCCGGTCTAATCGCAAGACCAAACCAAGTGAGCTACACGGGGAAAACTGAAGAAACCCCACTAAGGTTTCCCTTTGATTAGCAACCCTTAAGATTGTTTTATTTACCTTTTTATCTTTTCTAGAGGCTTTAAATTAATCCTACATGTTCATGGAATCAGCGGTTAAAACCTTATCTCAATCGAACATCGATCTGAAGTCCAATTCGCCTTTACAGCGATTAGGGACTAAAACGCAAAGAAATAAAACTTCATAACAGTCTAAAACTAACAAACCAGACACTTGTTTCGGAATAGACCAAACCTATTTCGGAACTACAAATTCTAGTAGCAAAACGTACCAAAACAGGGCTCACCTGTTTCGAAACCCTCATGCCTAGAACGATTCCCCTGCCTCAAATACAGCAGAGGCGTATCGAAACGACCTCGTGTTTCGATACAGGCCTAAAAATGGCCTTGGGGTCTCAGAACGACCCTTATGTGTTTCGGAACATCTAGGCCAAATATGCATACCGTATCGAAACGGTAGCAGCTGTTTTGAAACACATACCAGAAACGTACTCACTACAGCAACTTAAAACACTCAAACATGATTCCTACCACATGGTAACATCATCAACAAATATTCTATAGGCAAATAGTCCTAGCAAAACCAACCACGGCGCATTAAAACATATATTGATAACTCTAAGCATATATGGGAGACTTCAAGCATCCACCAAGGTGAACAAACACATAAAAGGTAAAATATAAAACTGAACCATCCACAACATAATAAGGTCACAAACAAGACCAAAATGGCATCATAAACATGTCTCAACATAAGGAGTCTCAAAACAACCCTCCCTAAAACATAAAGGTCATATCACATTGCTAACATACTATTATTTGATGCCAAAATCATACTTGAGCAAAAATGTAAACTCTTGGAGCACTCCTTGGTTTCTTGCTGCCACGAATGGTCTACGGATCTGCATTGTTGGGAAAAGAGAGCGTAAGCAAGAATGCTTAGTGAGCGGTGCTCAAACAACAACAACAACAATGGAGTTTTAAACCATTTTGCTTGCTTTTGAAAACAAAGCCTTTTCACAAATCATTTGTCAAACATAAATCTCCAACATAACATGCTCAAATTACCACATGCATGAATTACAAATTAAGGCATAACATCCACATCTACATGGAAACATATATCTAAAGATTAACAACAAAATCAACACACTAAAGCATAAAGAACAATTTGAGTCACATGAGTATATCGACATTTTAAAACTTTTTCTCGGATATGCGGATAACGTTCGGTGGAATGCCCATCACCGTAATCAAGTCAACTAGACAACTTCTAGTGGAATGCCCATCACCGTACTCACAACGTCTAGTAAATATAAGCTTCCGGTGGAATGCCCATCATCGTACTCCTCCTTAGTGGAATCTAACATCACTAAAGCCACGCGCGAATTTTACCATTATAGTGCACTCTCATCCTATTGGTCGACCAATTATATCCAGTAATAAGAATCTCAACAAGTGCCAATATACTCATCAAGGCCAACACTTACCCACTATTTTGCAAGGCCACGAGCATAACATTTCTCATCCCATTTTCATACACATTAAATGCATAACATGTACTCAACAACATATAACTCTTCATAACACAAATCAAAACATGGGAATTTACATGATTCATAATCTTAACATCTCAACACATGAAAACAGTAACTTCATCATTTGCAATCAAGATATAATTAGGCTCAACAAAATCAAAGTAAAAAGCCGAAAACAAAGGCGAAAAACAACCAACTTACTCTAGAGATTAGATTAGCTTTTCAAGCTCAATCTAAACCCCCAAAAAATTTTCCTTAACCATGTTAAGGCTTTAAAAATCGTTCCACTCACCAGCGCTACACAAATGTTAGCCGAACACCCAAATTAATCCTCCGGATTATCTGATATCACGTCCAAAGTTCCCAAATCAGTTTCCCTTGCTTCTAATCAATCCAAAACAGAGCATTAGAGTGATTTCAAGCCTCTTAACTTGCTGCAACTCAAAAACCCAGCATCTAGAAACAATCGCCCATCAATCCATATCTGAAATCAACCGAAAACATCAATAAACCAACTCAAAATGAAACCCAACTAAAACCCAGAAAGATTATCACCAATATCACATCTATTAACAACTAAAAACATCAACCCAAAGGCAAGAAACCATCAGTCACTGATTCTTTACAAAACCAAGCTAAAACTCAAGAACTTCAACCTTAAACACTACCAACTCAACTAGTTTCGGGTTTTATATTATCAAACCAACATTTCAATATTATCTAACATCAAAAACAAATTTATTATCATCCACAAACTCAGAAAAAAAAAACCCAACAAAAATCTCATCAAACACCTCTTTTTCAAATAAAAAGCATTAGAAACCAAGAAGACACAATTGAGTTTTGGAAAGATTTCATCAATAACAAGTTTGATAAAGAGGAAATCAAAGTAAAATAGAGATTACCTTTGAAATCTTTAATGGAGAAGTTGTTTAGATGAAGGGAAAATGGATAAGATCTTAGGAGATAAAATAATGTGATATCTTGTTTAAAGATGATAGCTTTATCCCAAAAATCTCTTTTTATTACTTAAAAGCCCTTTTAAAATTATTTTTTTACCAAAACAATATTCTCCTAAAATAATTTGCACCCCTTTTGTCATCATTTAAAAGCCTTTAAAGTCATTTATTTAAAATAACCCCAAACTAGCCTAAATCGAACCAGCTAATCCGAACAAGTCTTAAACCAAATCAGATTACCTTTCGGACCCTAAACTCGGGGCGTTACTACTCTCCCCCACTTAAGAAATTTCGTCCTTGAAATTTACCTGGCGGAAAGAGATGCGGAAATTGTTTCCTCATGTCATCCTTTCGCTCCCAAATGGCTTCCTCAACACCTCGTTGTCCCCACTTAACCTTGACCAATTCAATGGTTCTACCACGTAGCACTTTGTTTTCCGAAGCCAATATCTCGACTGGTTCTTCAGCATAAGTCAAATCAGGATTCAATTCTATCTCCTCGATAGGCATAACATGTGACGGATCCGATCTATACCTCTGAAGCATCGAAACATGAAATACATCATGAATATTCTCTAATTCGGATGGCAATCTCAATATATAAGCAACAGGACCAACTCGTTCGATTATCTCATAAGGACCAACGAATCTCGGACTCAACTTACCTTTTTCGCCCATGGCATACTCTATTTCTCTACGTTTCAAATATGCATACGAATTTTGTCGATCCGTAGCTGCTTTCAGACGGTCACATATCAACTTAACTTTCTCGGTAGTACCCTTAAGCATGCCCGGCAACGATAATAACTTATATCCCGCTTTGGCCCAACAAATAGGTGTTCTACATTTTCTGCCATACAAAGCTTCGTAAGGTGCCATCTGGATACTTTCTTGGTGGCTATTGTTATAGGCAAACTTTACTAACGGTAGATGTTTCTCCCATGAACCCTGATAATCAATAATACAACATCTTAACATGTCTTCTAAAACTTGTATGACTCTTTATGACTGACCATCGGTCTGAGGATAATAAGAAGTGCTGAAACTCAACCGAGTACCCAAGGCACTATGCAAACTCTCCCAAAATCTAGCTGCGAACCTCAGATCTCTATCTGACACAATCAATTTAGGTATAACGTGCAATCTCACTGATGTACAAATCAGCCAACTTATCTAAGGTATAAGTAGTATTAACAGCCAAGAAATGTGCACTTTTCGTAAAACGATCAACAATTACCCAAATAGAATTCTTCTTAGAAGGTGTCAAAGGCAAACCTGATACGTAATCCATAGTAATTCTCTCCCACTTCCACTCAGGAATTCTCAAAGGTTGCAACAACCCATAAGGAAACTGATGTTCGGCCTTAACGCGCTGGCAAACCATACACTTGCTCACAAACTCAGCAACATCTTTCTTCAAACCAACTCAGTAGTACTCATCCTTCAAACCGCGATACATCTTTGTACTCCCTGGATGCATGGCAAACGGACTACTATGAGCTTCGGTCAGAATAGTACGTCTCAAATCAACATCATTTGGTACAACAACCTTACCTTTGAAGCATAAAACACCATCATCACTATAATAGAAATCTGACAGTTTACCTTTCGCTATGTCTTGTACATGTGGCACCAACGTTCCATCTTACAACTGCATTTCTCTCATCAACTGAATCAACAAATGTTTAATTTGTAATTCCTCAACTAGACCACCATCATGTGACAAACTTAGCCTAGAAAACATTGCTCGCAACTCAACTGCCACTTTCCTACTCAAAGCATCAGCAACTACATTGGCTTTACCCGGATGGTACTCAATCGAAAGATCTTAATCTTTAAGCAATTTTTCCCTTCTACGTTGCCTAAGGTTCAACTCCTTTTGCGACATCAACTATTTCAAACTCTTATGATCCGTATAGATTGTACATTTCTTACCGTAGAGATAATGTCTCTAGACTTTCAAAGCAAACACCACTGCGACCAACTCTATGTCATGTGTAGGATAATTGCGCTCATGAACCTTCAACTGCCTAGATGCATAGGCTACTACTCTTTCTTCTTGCATTAGCACACAACCTAAGCCAACATAAGACGCGTCACTATAGATTACATACTCTTTCCCTGTCACAGGCTGAACCAAAATGGGAGCTTTCGTTAAAGCTTCTTTCAATTTCTCAAAATCTTGTTGTCTTGCTTCTGTCCACTCGAAACAAACATCTTTCTGCAACAATTTTGTCAAAGGAGCAGCAACTTTAGAGAATCCTTCTACAAAACGTCGGTAATAACCAGCCAAGCCCAAGAAACTACGTATTTCTGTTACTGGTTTTGGTTGCTTCCAATTCACAACTGCCTCAACCTTTCTAGGATCCACTATGATTCCCTCGGTTGATACTATATGCCCCAAGAATACTACTTCCCTAATCCAAAATTCACACTTTCTTAGTTTAGCATATAGTTGATTATCTAACAAGGTTTGTAACACCAAACGCAAATGCTTATCGTGGTCTTCTTCAGTACGAGAATAGATCAAAATATCATCAATGAACACTACTACGAACTAATCCAAATATTCATGACATGTCCTATTCATCATATCCATAAATGTTGCCGGTGCATTAGTCAAACAAAAGGGCATTACCAAGAACTCATAATGTCCATAACGAGTGCGAAAGGCTACCTTTGGTACATCTTTACCTTTTACCTTCAACTGGTAGTAATCGGATCTCAAATCTATCTTGGAAAACACAGAAGCACCTCTCAACTGATCAAATAGATTGTCAATATTTGGCAAAGGGTGAATATTCTTCATTGTCAACTTATTCAACGGTCGATAATCTATACACATTCTCAAGCTATTGTCTTTCTTTTTCACAAACAACACCGGTGCACCTCAAGGTGAGATACTAGGATGAATGAATCCTCGATCCAACAGTTCCTGAATCTGTGTCTTCAACTCTTTCAATTCCTTAGGGAACATACAATATGGAGCTATGGATACTAGAGTAGAATCATTATGTCTCTAAAGCTGAAACAACATTAGACAAGAACTTAATGTTCTCACCCACTACTATTACCTCATAATCGTCTGTAAGCCTCAAGGAAACTCGCTTTGTCTCAAAATCTACCTTAGCCTTATGTTGCCAATTCATTCTCAAAATCACATCAAAACCATAAAACGGCAATTCTATCATATCTACTAGAAACACATGACCCTGAACCATCAAAGGACATCTTCTATATACTTTCCTAACCACAACAGTTTCACCAAAAGAACTTTTAACATACATTCCCGCATCTAATATCTCACACGGTATATCCAACAACTTCGCTTGCTCATGCAAAATGTACGAATGTGTAAAGCCAGAAACAATCAAGGAAAGCAAAGTCAAAGATTGTAATGAGAAGTTACCTGCAATCACATATGTATCATTCTTTCCCTTGTGATGCACATACACTCTAGGTGGTCCACCACCCTTAGGCTGTACCGCAACCACATGAGCTACATTTCTCTAACCATCATCCCTACGCTGAAAGTTACCTCGACCGCACCCATGGCCTCTTTGATGCTCAACTGCTCAAACCGGAGCATGTCCATCTCTAGCCATATATGGACAATCACGTCTCAAATGTGTTCGAGACCCACAGTTCCAACCTAAGCCATAATTACCCCAACACTCACCGAAATGGCATCTTTCGCATTTAGTGCACTCAGGTGTGCGAACAACAGCTCCTTGACCCTGATGGCCCCGTCCCGGGTTACCACCTCTACGCCTATGGTCAGGTTGGTACCTCATATCCTTGTGCCTCTTGGCATGATCTCTATCCCAATCGGCATACCTTTTCTTAAACTAGATCCACCACCACGAGTAGTCAATCCTAAGCTCTATTCGATATCCTTGGCCCTAGTTACCAAAACATCAAAGTCCACATAATCTGAAGCCAACATAAAGGTCTTCACCTCCTGAACCAAGCCATATCGGAAACGTTCACATCGTTCCCTCTTAGTGGGAACCAACTCAGACGTACAAATTGTACCTCTTACTCGGATACTATCATGTTACCCTGAACCAAGGCCATAAACTCTCTCTTCTTCTCATCCTAATATCAAGGACCAAGGTACTTCTTACGGAAGGCAGCTCTAAAGAATTCCCAAGTAACCTCAGCTATTGGCTCACTAGACATAATAGTAGTCCACCAAGCATAAGCATCTCTCTCAAACAAGGAAACAATGCAACCCAACTTACGTGCATCCGAGCACTCCACCTGTTCCAAAATACGGACTGTACTCTCAAGCCATGCCTCTGAACCCTCGGGAGACAACCCACGAAATTCAACTTCGCCCAAACTACGAAGCTGCACTAAAGGAAATCCAGTCTCTGCACCCTGAGGCGGTGCTACAACACGTACACCAGCTAAGGCTGTCTGAAAAGCCCCGGCTATAGCCTGAATTAGAGGAGTCATATTTATCCCAGCCTGCCCCTGGCCAACCTGAGGTCCAACACCTCTGACACTACCTCTAACACCACCCTCGGGAGGAGGGGAGGAGGAAGAAGCAAATTCGCTTCATTCGCATGTCCAACATTCTCGTTCCCCAGATTACCAACTGTAGGCCCTCGTCTCGGTCTCATATTTACAAGAAAGGCAATCTAACAACAACAAATATAAACAACAGAAATGTTTTGGGTCAGCAAAAAGCAAGGATTCCAAGATGCTCAAGTCTTTTAATCAAAACCACTTTTCATTAATAGTATTATAGCAATGGGTGCCTTTTTCTACCCTCCAAACAAATTAAAACCAAAGAACATGCTTAAAAACATCGTGCATCACAATCAACAACAAAAACATCACAAAACTTACCTCACTTACCTTCTCAATATTCGCAAACCTGGCTCTGATACCAACAAATATAACCCCCTTAGCCCGGTCTAGTCGCAAGACCGAACCAAGTGAGCTACACGAGGAAAACTGAAGAAAACCCACTAAGGTTTCCCTTCGATTAGCAACCCTTAAGATCGTTTTATTTACCTTTTTATCTTCTCTAGAGGCTTTAAATTAATCTTACATGTTCATGCAACAAGTGGTTAAAACCTCATCTCAATCGGACATCGATCTGAAGTCTAATTGGCCTTTACAGCGATTAGGGACCAAAAGGCAAAGAAACAAAACTTCAGAACAGTCTAAAACTTACAAAACAAACACCTATTTCGGAACAGACCAAGCCTGTTTTGGAACTACCAATTCCAATAGCAAAACGTATCAAAACAGGGCTCACCTGTTTCGAAACCCTCATGCCTGGAACGATTCCCCTGCCTCAGATACAATAGAGGCGTATCGAAACGACCCGTGTTTCGATACAGGCCTGATAATGGCCTTGGTGTCTTGGAACGACCCTTATGTGTTTCGGAACATCTAGGCCAAAAATCATACCGTATCGAAACGGTAGCAGCTGTTTCGAAATACATACTAGAAACGTACTCACTGCAGCAACTTAAAATACTCAAACATGATTCATACCACATGGTAACATCATCAACAAATATTCTATAGGCAAATAGTCCTAGCAAAACCAACTATGGTGCATTAAAACATATATTGACAACTCTAAGCATATATGGGAGACTTCAAGCATCCAACCAGATGAACAAACACATATAAGGTCAAACATAAAACCGAACCATCAACCACATAATAAGGTCACAAACAAGACCAAAATGGCATCATAAATATGTCTCAACATAGGGAGTCTCAAAACAACCCTCACTAAAACATAAACGTTCTATCTCATTGCTAACATACTATTATTTGATGCCAAAACCATACTTGAGCAAAAATGTAAACTCTTGGACCACTCCTTGCTTCCTTGCTTCCACGAATGGTCTATGGATCTGCATTGTTGGGAAAAGAGAGCGTAAGCAAGAATGCTTAGTGAGCGGTGCTCAAACAACAACACCAATGCAGTTTTAAACCATTTTGCTTGCTTTTGAAAACAAAGCCATTTCACAAATCATTTGTCAAACATAAACCTCCAACATAACATGCTCAAATTACCACTTGCTTGAATTACAAATCAAGGCATAACATCCACATCTACATGGAAACATATATCTCAAGCTTAACAACAACATCAACACACTAAAGCATAAAGAACAATTTGAGTCACATGAGTATATCGACATTTTAGCACTTTTACTCGGATATACGGATAACGTTCAGTGGAATATTCATCACCGTAATCAAGACAACTAGACAACTTATGGTGGAATGCCAATCACCGTACTCACAATGTCTAGTAAATATAAACTTCTGGTGGAATACCCATCATCGTACTCCTTCTTAGTGGAATCTAACATCACTAAGGTCACGCGTGAATTTTACCATTATAGTGCACTCTCATTCTATTGGTCGAAAAATTATATTCGGTAATAAGAATCTCAACAAGTGCCAATATACTCATCAAGGCCAACACTTATCCACTATTTTGCAAGGCCACAAGCATAACATTTCTCATCCCATTTTCATACACATTTCCATGCATAGCATGTACTCAACAACATATAACTCTTCATAACACAAATCAAAATATGGGAATTTACATGATTCATCATCTTAACATCTCAACACATATGAAAACAGTAACTTCATCATTTGCAATCAAGATATAATTGGGCTCAACAAAATCAAAGTAAAAAGCTGAAAACAAAGGTGAAAAAAACCCAACTTACTCTCGAGCTTAGATTGGCTTTTCAAGCTCAATCTAAAACCTCAAAATCTTGTCCTTAACTGTGTTAAGGCTTTATAAAATAGTTCCACTCACCAGTACTACACAAATGTTAGTCGAACACCCAAATTAAGCCTCCGGATTGTCCGATATCGCGTCTAAAGTTCCCAAATCAGTTTCCCCTGCTTCTAACCAATCCAAAACAGAGCATTAGAGTGATTTCAAGCCTCTAAACTTGATGCAACTCAAAAACCCAACATCTAGCAACAATCGCCCATCAATCCATAATCGAAAACAACCGAAAACATCAATAAACCAACTCAAAATGAAACCCAACTAAAACCCAACAAGATTATCATCAATACCACATCTATTAAAAACTAAAAATATCAACCCAAAGGCAAGAAACCATCAGTCACTGATTCTTCACAAAACCAAGCCAAAAACTCAAGAACTTCAACCTTAAACACTACCAACTCAACTAGTTTCGGGTTTTATATTATCAAACCAACATTTCAATATTATCTAACATCAAAAACACATTTATTATCATCCACAAACCCAGAAAAACAAAACCCAGCGAAAATCTCATCAAACACCTCTTTTTCAAATAAAAAACATTAGAAACCAAGAAGACACAATTGGGTTTTGGAATGATTTCATCAATAACAAGTTTGATAAAGAGGAAATCAAAGTAAAATAGATATTACCTTTGGAATCTTGAATGGAGAAGTTGTTTAGATGAAGGGAAAATGGATAAGAGCTTAGGAGAGAAAATAACATGATATTTTGTTTAAAAATGATAACTTTATCCCAAAAATCCCTTTTTATTACTTAAAATCCCTTTTAAAATTATTTTTACCAAAACAATATTCTTTTAAAATAATTTGCACCCCTTTTGTCATCATTTAAAGCTTTTAAAGTCATTTATTTAAAATAACCCCGAACTAGCCTAAACTGAACCAGCTAATCCGAACCAGTCTTCAACCAAATCCGGTTACCTTTCGGACCCTAAACTCGGAGCATTACACAATCTGAAAATCATAAGATTTCAACCAATAAGACTCAATTTAACAAACCTTTCATGATTAACTCATCAAAGCAACTTTGAAATCACATGTAAAAGATTGATAACTTGGGAATTTCAGTAAAGAATTGATCATTAGAGGATAAGAACGAACCTTACCTCTAATGGATTTAATCTCTCTCAATTGGATGTGTTTTTCTTGAAAAACAAAGGAAAAATAATAAGGTTTTACAAATCAAGATTAAAGAATACTATAGAAATCAAAAGCTTAGTAAATCAAGACTTTTACCTCAAGTTTCTTGGAAATGGAGAGTGTTTGGCTGAGGGAAAACTTTGAGAGAAAATAGAATGAGAGAAAATGACGTAAAATAATTTTTAATGAAATATACAACTCTCCCTTTATTAAATCCTTTTCAATCATTAATTAAAACCCTTTAAAATGATCCTAGTTGAGAGAAAAGTATGATAAAAAAAAGTAGGTCAAATAGCTCCTTAAAGATTCGAAGTTTCAATCCCTTTACAAAATAGTCACTAAAACAGCTTTGTAAAAATTGTGTTTTGGTCACTAACTCAAAATGTCCTGCTTCCAAAGTCCTTTTCTTAAAATTGATTTTACCAAAATCATTTATATAATTAATAATTATTTTTAAGCATTTTCTCATATTTTTATCTCAAATAAAAATATTTAATCCCGAAATTATATTCGAATCTCTTACCCGATTCTCCGAGCCGTCTATCCTATTCTTAAAACTTCTAAGTCGAAAATCAGGGCGTTACAATTCACATCCTATCTTTCTTTATTTCTTTTAATATCCATTGAGATAAATATTTTGATATAACAATTTAAGTGAAAAATATTTTTGGAATTATTCGAATATTGCAAAAATAATTCAAAGTCCATTCAACTTGAAAAATGTGTTTAAAATTATTTCTAAGTGTTTTTGACTCATACAAATATTATCAGTATTCTCAAGTGTAAAAAATACAAGTGTCAAACTCTTAGTACCAAAAATAAGCCTTCTGTATCGGTACGACTATGTCACGTATCGATACACAATGCTTTCCAAAAACTCAGAAAGGCCACTCGGTATCAATATCGACTAGCCAGTACCGATACCCAGCCGTACATACCAATACCCATCTGTGTGTACCGATACTCAGTTATGCATACTAATACTCCATGTCATATTTGCAACGACTTTTTCTATTTGAAGCAGGTATCGATACGGTAAGACATGTACCGACACCCACTGTACCAAAATTGCATTTAAGGTTGAAAATTAAGTCCCCAATGGCTAGTAACGGTCATGAACTCATTAGAGGGCTTAAAAGACACCTTCAAGCAGCTATAGATCAACAAGAAAGCCCACAAAAACATTCATGCAAAGAGAAATTAGTTTTGTAGTTAGTTGTCAATTTCTTGTAGATAACACTTGTGAGATTTATTGTTAAACTTGCTCAAGTGATTAGAATTTTGGGTGTGAGCTTAATTAGTGCAAACATCTTGCCCTGTGAGGTTTTTTTTAAGTTTGTTTAATTTGTATCTCTTACGAAAAGAGTTGCTTAAAGCCTTGGTGTATAAGCTTTGAGGTTAATAAGATTATCTCTTTTGCCTTAAAAGAAAGACAAATCAGTGAATTTGTGAAAATCCTTAATGGGAAGCTAAGATAGTGGATGTAGACTTAGTTTAGAAGTCGAACCACTCTAAAATCATCGTGTTAGTCTTTTGTTTCTTAGCCTTTCTTTCCACGTATATAAGCCAATTCACCCCCTCTTGTCAATTCGATTGATGTATTCGAGCTGAACAATTGGTATCAGAGCGAGATCTTTTTCATATATTTAACAACCAAAAGTGGATGCTCGAATAGCTCATTCTATTTCTACATCAACCGAGTTAATGGCCTCCATTTCCGGTGTATACTACCTAGAGGACTTCCAATCAATCAACAAGCCATCATTCTTCAATGGAGCACACTATTCTTATTGAAAGAATAAGATGAGGCTATTTATTCAAGCTAGTGATCTTCGGGCATGGATAAGCATCATGGAAAGCTATACTACTCCAACTTCCAAAATGAGAGCTTGGAGTGAAGATGAGAACAAGAGATTCCAAACTAATGCCAAGGCCATGCACATTTTGTTTTGTGCACTTAGTCTCGATGAATACAGAAGTGTCTCATTTTGTTCAAATGCCAAGGATATTTGAGACAAGCTTGAAGTCCCTCATGAAGGCTTAAACGAAGTAAAGGAGATCAAGATCAGTCTTCTAAACCTTAAGTATAAGAACTTCAAGATGAATCTAGAGGAAAACATCAAAACTGTGTTCGATCGATTCTCCACCATTGTGAATGGACTAAAGAGTTATACAAAAGTGATTCCAGAGGAAAAGCTTGTGATGAAGTTAATTTACTCACTTCTTGAATCATGGGACTCCAAGAAGACGACAATCATAGAAGCAAAGAACCTTAAAACGCCCAAGCTTGACAAGCTTATTGGATATGTGCTCACCCATCAATTGATGTCCAAGGGGAGAAAAGAAGAGAAGAATGTTGTATTCAAATCCTTCTCAAGCCTTCAAGAAGCATATAGCGAAGAGAAGTGAAAGTGAAGATGAAGAGATTACCAAGCTCTTCAAAAAGCTCAAAAAATTCATGAAGTGCGGAAAAGAAGAATCAAGACATGAATCAAATAAGAAGAGGGGTCTCATCATATGCTCTGAATGCAAGAAGCCTAGACACGTCAAGTATGATTGTCTAAAAATAAAGAAGAATTGATCAAAACATTCCAAGAAAAAGGCATTTGTGGTTACATGAAGTGATGAAGACTCCACCGATGAAGATGAATTAGCCAACCTATGTCTCATGGCCATCCAAGAAGATTAAATGGTAACTTCTAATTCATTTATTTCTAATTCTTATACTTTTGATGAATTACAAGATGTTTATGATGAGTTGGTTTTAGAATTTGACAACCATGTTTTGAAATATAAGAAAATAGTTTCAAAATTAAAAGTTGAAAATGATTTATTTTTTTAAAACCAACCTTGAACTTGAAGCAAAATTGAATGAGTTTGAACAAAAAAATTAAATTTATAAAATTTGCTTCTAAAGGTTCAAGAAGATCAACAAAAAGAATTAGATGATCTTAAGAAAGAAAAGGTTTTGATTAACAAGGATTTTGAAAAGAAAAATGAAAATTTGTTAAATCAAACTTTTATGTTAGAAAATCTAGTTCCCTAGATTTTTAAATGAAAAATTGGTTAAAAATATTTGAGTCCCTAAGATACTTATTTCTTTAAAGAAAATGGAAGATATTGAAAATGGATTCTAAACGGGACTAAGTTATTTGAGACTAATGCCAATGAATCCAAAGCAATTTGGATACCAGAACATGTATGATTATATATGTGTAGGTGTATTGGAGCATAATGAGAAAAGTCAAGAATTTGAGAGCTATAGACACACCAGGACGAAGGACACTTGAAGAGGGTGAAGCCTAACCAACCTACCTTGGTTCAAGTGGTAAAAAATTTAATTTCATGCAATTTCTTGATCATGAGTTTCTTGTTTAACTTTTCATAATGATCTAAACATGTTTGTTGACTTTTTGATGCTCGGTTGCATATATATATATATATATATATAAAAGGGAACTCTCAATTGCCTAAGTTTCTCTTGAAAACATGTTGATAAGTTGTAGCTAAAATGTATGTCCTAAATTTCCTAGAGCTTTTGTATGCACTTAAAATTGGTTTATAAGGCATTTGAAGTAAGTTTGTTGCAATTTTTTCACCATTTTATACAGTCGGTAATGATACAACCAATTTGTTACCAATACAACTAATACCATACCGATATAGAATTCAACCATTACTGATACGCTACTTTGTGTATCGGTACGCACAGACAAAAAGAAATAGTTTTGTCTCTTAAATTATGCCTTTTGTATGCTTAATTGATTTAATTTCAATATATGACATGTTTACTGAATTTCTTGTTTTAATTTTTTAATTATTTATTAAAAATTCAATATTTCTATTGAATGTTTGAACTAATCAATTTTGTTGCTTGATTAAGGGGAGCCATTTTTTATTCTTTCATGATAAATTTTTTTAAACTACCCTTCAATTTTGTCATGTTCTTTACTTGATTTCAAACTTTATTTTGAATTATTTTTTATATAACAAAAATGGGAAGATATATTTTGAAATTTTTAATTTCAAAGAAAGGGAGAGCTTAACTATTTTTCTAAAAATATTCTCTTTATTTAATTATTTTTTAAGGGGTGCTTTTTAAAAAAAATTCAAGGGGTTTCGTTAAATCAAAAAAGGGAAGATTGTTGAGATAAATATTTTAATATAACAATTTAAGTGAAAAATATTTTTGACTTATTTAAATATTACAAAAATAATTCAAAGTCTATTCAACTTGAAAATGCGTTTAAAATGATTTCTAAGTGTTTTTGACTTGTACAAATACTCTTAATATTCTCAGGTGTCAAAAATACAAGTATCAAACTCCTGGTACCAAAAATAAGCCTTTCGTACTGGTACACCTATCTCGCATACCGATACGAAATGCTTTCCAAAAATTAAGAAAGGTTAGTCGGTATCGATATCGACCATTAAATACTAATATCCAGCAGTGCATACCGATACACATATGCGTGTACCGATACCCTGAGTACCAATACTCAGTTGTGCATATTGATATTCCATGTCATATTTGCAATGACTCCTAATATTTAAAGTAGGTACCAATATGATAAGACGCGTACTGATATCCACTACACCAGAAGTACATTTGTGGCTAAAAATTAAGTCTCCAACGGCTAGTAACGATCATGAACTCATTAGAGGGTTTAAAAGACATCTTCAAGCATATATGGATCAACAAGAAAGCCAACAACAACATTCATGCAAAGAGAAATTAGTTTTTGTAATTAATTGTCATTTTCTTTTGTAGAAAACACTAGTGAGTTTCATTGTTAAATTTTCTCAAGTATTTAGGAATTTAGGTGTGAGCTTAATTAGTGAAAATATCTTGCCTTGTGAGGTTTTTCTATAGTTTGTTTAATTTGTATTTCTCCTAGGAAGAGAGTTGCTTAAAGCTTTGGGATATAAGCTTTGAGGTTTGTAAGGTTTTCTCTTTTACCTTGAAAGAAAGATAAATTAGTGAATTTATGGAAATCCTCGGTGGGGAAGCTAAGGTAGTGGATGTAGACTAGTTTAGAAGTTCAATCACTCTAAAATCATCGTGTCAATCTTTTATTTTTTTAGCTTTTCCTTCCACATTTTTATAAGCCAATTCACCCACCTCTAGGCAATTCGGTTGATGTATTCGAGCTCAACAATATCTTTTTTTTTATTTTGGGTTGCCTTCAAATCGGGTCCATTCAGTTTGATTAAAAATCGATTCAGGTCCATTTCGACTTAACTAAAATTCTTTTCAATTTCGATTCCATTTATTTCGAGATTCAGATCATAACGTTCAGATCTATATTAGACTTGAGTTAGGTAAATCAATTCGGGTATCGGGTTAAATTTACCAGGTCTAATCAAGATGGACAATAGAGCCCCATTTACTACTAGGGACTTAGAAAAAAAATCATCGGACCAGCATTGCCAAGGAACACCAGACAACACAACCTGACATAACAGTTCTAAATACACACAAGCAAAAGTTGTATTGACATATTTCCTTCTCTAATTAATTATAATTATCTTTTTAATATACTGATGTGATTACATTCCCAAGGCAAATATCGAGATTCGAACTCATACAAGATGGTGCAACATGAACATACTTAACCACTCGACCAATTAGTGGCACTATCCCAATATAAATAAACCAAAGAAAAAACATAATATTATAAATATGTCATATAGGTGGCAAACGGGTCGTTCGGTTCGATTTTAATTCAGGTCTAACTACATTCGGTTAAGGTTCACTTCGGGTTTAGTTCTGTTTTAATTCGAGTCTATGATAATTTGGTTCGAGTATCTGGTCAGTTAATTTGGGTCGGTTAATATAAGATATGTCGGTTTCAGGTCGAGTCAGCTTTTTACACCCCTATATATAAGGGTATCAGGTCGAGGTAATTGATTTTGGGTCGGGCTAATATGAGATATCGGGTCTTCAGGTACTATCTTGGCTGACCTGTGTTGGTCGGGTACCTGCAAAACTGGGTAATTGGGTACCTAAATTTTTTGCCTTTTTGAAATCATTAAATTTAGGGGAGAAAAACATACACAAATTTAAAAGTTCGAATTACATAATCCAACGTCCAAACATAAAATTTTAAAATTATAATTACATAATCTAAACATAAAGTTAAAATCCAAATTACATAATCCAATTCCAAACAACATAAAATTTAGAAATACAAAATCCATAATATAAATAAAACTTAAAAATCATAGTTAATTTATATCAACTTAATAGACTGTTTTTCTACCAACAACACACTACCTCAAATCACGTACACCCATGAATTATGATATGGTCGCTTTTCTTCATTTGTCATTCTTTTTTCCTATAAATATTATTTTATTATATATGAATAAATCACATCACAAGTTCACAACAACTAATATCTTACTAAGATGCAAAAGAAAAATAAAACTAAATTTTCATCAAGAGAAATATCAAGTAGAGCTTTAATCAACGAAAACATAACTAAAATTTAATAGCTTAGCAAAATTTAGGACTTATGGGCATGAGTCTTTATACGTAACACCCAGAACTTCATTTTGTCTCATCAATAATAATTACATTACATATGTTAGATCTTACATTTTCATATTAAGTATTTCAAGTATACAATCATTACATTTTACCCAAAAAAAAAGTATACAATCATTAATATGTATTGTGTATGTTTTAAAATACAAATATTTAAATATCTAAACGTGAAATTGAAAACTAACCTTCTTCCATATTCTCAATGCTAGCAAGCTCTCCTCTGTGATAATAATATTATGAGAAGCACGAATCCAATCTCGAGTAAAAAAAGAGCTTCCACCGGCCTAGGAGTCAAAGAGGTGCGGAAGGAATCAAGCACACATCCTCCCTTGCTAAAAGCAGACTCTTAAATAACGGTAAAAATGAAGTTGAAAGTACATCACGTGTCATTCTCATAAGAATATTGAAAAGCTCGTAGCACGCTCGAATCGATTTCCAAAAATTGTCAAGTGGGTTGTATTTGGTCCTCTGATGAATTGGCTAAAAATGAAAGAAAGGTAGACAATTTGCACAAGAATTCTAGAGTGGTTCGACTACCCAACTGAGTCTACATCCACTACCTTAGAACACCACTAAGGATTTCCCAATTCACTATAAATTCTTCCCCTTTTCAATGCTAGGGAGGCAACCTTTATAATCCTATCTTTTATATAGCTAAGATAGAACCACTCTAGTTTTTCTAAGGCTAAACTAGAACCTCTCCCTTTTACAATGTTTGTTTGGTAAACTAAATACCTCACAATGTGGGTGTTTACACAAATTAAGCTCACAATAAAGAGTGAAAGATTTACAATTTAAGCACTCTCTAAACTATGTACACGAGAAATGAAGAAATAAGATTTAGACTCAAATTCTCTTGATCGTCTTACTTGGATATGTTCTCTAGCCATCTTCAAGTGTCCCAAGCTTGTTTTAATAGTGTGGAATGATATTCTAGCCGTTTATGACCGTTGGGGATGTTTTGGAGCCGTTGGGAAGTCATAAAGTTGAGCTTTAAATTCTCACATGCATAGAGGTTTCGAAACTTTTACTAGAGGTTTCAAAACGTTAAGGATAATTTGAAAAATATAGCTGTTATAGAGCCATGGTTTCGAAACCTTTGCTAAGGTTTCAATTCCAGGTCATTCTGCCCGAAAGGTTTCGAAACTTTAAATGAAAGTTTTGAAACTTTTCCTTAAAACTCATGTTTTGGCTAAATGTTAACTTTTAAAAAATATATTCGATATAAATGTAAAGTCGGAACATTTTAAACATATTTTTCAAGTTTTGTGAACTTTTGAATTATTTTTGAAATATTTAAATAAATCCAAAACATTTTTCAAATTATTATATCAAAATAAATATCCTAACAAATATGATAGTTTATTGTTTGTATAGACCACCCAAACAATATATCAAAATCATCAATCTCAAGAACACATTTATCGTTCAAATTCCTTTGCCCCTCATTCTTCGAGAATCAGAAAGATCATTTTTCAAGTTTAACGTTGTAATTATAATGCCAAAAATCAAGTCGACGCTTTCGTCGTTATGTTTATCGTTATAGGCCTCTTTGAATCTTCTATTTACCTACTTACTTTGTTTTGATTTGTTATTTTATGGAATGTGGCTTTATTCTTGTTTTCTTTATTTTTGCTAGGAATTCACTTGTTAAGACCCTTGTTTTATTTAAGAATATAAATGAAATAGAATTACTGATAAAAGTTTTATATATATATAGAAAAGTTGGATATATTTATATTCTGTATAATCAATCTATATAATAATAATAATAATAATAATAATAATAATAATAATAATAATAATAAATTTAGAACCTATCTATTTATATATTAATAATACTCCCTATAAATAAAAAATAATCTATATGGCAGACGCTACGGACTTAATTGGATTGAGCCTTGGTATGAAAACCTATTAAGTGATAACTTTCAAATCCAGAGAAACCCTAGAATGAAAATTGGGCAATCCTTAGCAAAATCCTATTATTTTACGAAAATAAACATAAACAAAGTTCAGCAAGCGATGATAATAATAATAATAATAATAATAATAATAATAATAATAATAATAATAATAATAATAAAAATAAAAGGAAAGTGTAGCCATAAAGACTCAATGGAAGCTATTTTAACAAATAGGGTTGATTGTTGGTAAAGAAATCCTTTATCGAAATTCTAGAAAGGATGCAAGATATACCTATATAAATTATAAATAAAAATAGGTATACTAACGAAAAACTATCTCAAAAAAGACGAACGAAAACCGTATTTTTTATATGCAAAATCTATTTATATGAAAATAAAAAGACTGTTGTGAATCGATTTCAAGTTGAATAAAGAATCGAATCGAATATTCATTAATCAAATCATTCACTCCATAATCTGATAAATCTTTTTAAAAACTGATTAATCGGACGAGAATAAAGATAGAGTCTCGTTCTACATGTCAATATCAATACCGACAACAATAAAAATTTATAGTAAGAAGAAAATCCGTCGATTTTAAAAAACGTGAGGGTTTAAGTCCCTCTATCCCCAACCCAAAAAGTATGTATTCTATCTTTTATTTTATCCTACATTTTTTATTAAGGGTTCAAAGTTTCTTTTGTTTCTCATTCATTCTATTCTTTGCCATTTTACAAACGTATCCTAGCAGAATTTTGTTCTCTTATCACATCACAAGTCTAGTGATATGTATATATACATACAAATCTCTTGAGAAAGGAATATCTATTTGAATGATTCATAATCTATATGATTACTCATATGGAAATTTACAAAGTCTTCCTTTTAAAGATCCAAGAAATTTACGTTCGGGACTTTTCATTTAATACTTTTCATTTTTTTATTTTTAATTGACATAGACCCAAGTCATCTAGTATTATGAGGATAATGTGTCGGTAATGGTCGGGATAGCTCAGTTGGTAGAGCAGAGGGCAGAAGATCCACGTGTCACCAGTTCAAATTTGGTTCTTGGCATGTGATTCATTTGTATGAGTGTCTACTTTACAAATTAATTGATATGGATCGACATAATACATACATATCTAGCTAAGTATATTCTAGGAGTAAACCCTTTATTTATTTATTTATTTATTTATTTATTTTCTATTTATTATTTATTTTATCTTTTTTAAATGAGAGTATATTCTAATTTGTCTATTATAATGCAGTAAAGAAAAAAATTACTTATATTTCCTCTTCTTTTTTATTTGTTTACACTGTGGCTCCTCATACTCAAAAAGAATATTAATACTTCATACATATTTTATTATATTTTAATAAAATATTTCTTTTATTAAAATATTAAAATAATTGGTTGAAAGGCCCGACTAAAAGTTTGAGCTAGAGGAGTTCAAGGCTAGAAATAACCAAGAATCATCTCAGCTACAATAGAATTTCATCCTCATTCATTTATTTCTTTGTATTCTCTTTCTTATTATATTTCTTCATTCCCCACTTGTCTAGCTAGATTGTTTTGAATGTATTAAATAATTCTATCTCAATCACAAAATCCTTTCTCAAATTTATTTCTTTCAACTTCCTTATCCCTCCTTCATCACCATGACCGATAGAATTACTATCCATAGAGCAAGATTTCATTTATGGTGTTGAAGGTTGTGAAGAAACATAAAAATCAAAAAATAATGTAAAGTATCTTTAATTCGTTGACACAAGACAAAAGAGTTGTTAAGATCATAAGAACAACGAACGATCCACTCAACATATCTTAACTTATGCCTAGGATCAAAAACTAAAGCAATGTACATTAACACATTCACATTTTTAACATTCGTCCAATGCTTATAAAATATTATCTTCATTTGGCATGATATGCTCTTGGCCCAACATTCGAATCATCAACATAACGGTTAATCATATACCTAATGTCAAATATTTTTTCTACATATTAAATGTAAGGAATACATTACATTTTTTATATTTTCGAATGTCTTCTTAAACACCAAAACACTTTTAAGCATAAAAATGTGAAATTTTATATTATTTAATATCAAGAAAACAAAGAGATTTGTTATTTATATTTTCTTCTTCGACATAAGATTGAAACTTTTAAAGCCTTGTAAGAAATGACCTCACATATTTTACAACAACACAAACTTTCATAACAAAATCATCAACATGTTTCAGTCCATCTGTAACAATTAAATTCAAAAGATGTGCAGTACATCTAACATGCAAAAATTGAGCATCCAACACACTATCATCTCACAAGTTGACAATTTGCTTCAAATACTTGATCGCTAGATCATTCGAACTAGCATTATCAATCGTTACCATCAAAATTTTCTTAAGACCTCATTCTAGTAGGCTCCTTTTTAACAGCTCTATCAATAAGCTCCCTATAATGACCGATAATTGGACAAAAGTTGATGATCATTTTATGCAATTTTCAAGTACCATCTATGAAATGGGTAGTAAGACACATATACAATAAATTTTGATCAGTCCATTTTTTCAATAAGCAAATCATAGCAATCTCTTGTAATAATAGTGAGTGATGGAGGAATAAAATTAGGAATGGTGATTTTGTAAAATATACGAAATCTTTCATGTTCAACAAAGCTAAATGGTAACTCATCGATAATCACCATTTTAGCGAGTGTGTGTCTAATCTTCTCTTGATCAAAATGACATAATTTAGGAACGCTAATGATTTCTATGGTCCCCTCAACGTTACATTTTGTCTTAGACTTGAAATCTAAGATTTTTTGTGTTTTTTCTAAGTTAAAAGGGTTTTGTTGCACCGATCACTATAATGCTTCATTGCATTAGTTTCATTGCCAGATGCAAATGTTATTTTTTAAACTCCTCCAAATCACTCGAACGCTGAATCGTTCTAAGAGGAAGCACAAACCAAAGGAAGAAAACTCAAGAACAACATAAAGAATTTAGAGTAAATGCCTTGATTACTCAAAAGATAGATTATACAAAATGAGGTGGGGAATACCTCTATTTATAGTTGAATCCCCTTACATCCGACGGTCTCAAATGATTTACATCGACGGATAAGATTGATCTTATCTACAAAATCCCTTAATTATCTCAAACATTATCTAGATAAATATTTGAAATAATTCAAATGGAATATGTTTGACTAAGTGATCTTCTAGAATCCTCTATGTATCAGGCTAAGTCTGGTTTTCTCTTCAAGCCCAAAATCTCTATAAGAACCTCTTGGATAGATAATTGTGCATGTGACTCGGACTCAAACTAATGGTCTGTGACATAGACTAGTAATAGAATAATTAATATTATTGAGGTTGATGTGTCATCCTATAATTGGTGACGTATGACACAATGTCAACTATCCTATAAGTGAAGGTTTTCTAATTTGTGTGAAAATCTTGTTATATACTATATATATGATTAGATTTGTTTTTTAAACATTAATTAATGATATATAAATAGAAATCCTATGTTCCCAAACCTAACAAGTAGCATCGGTGAAAAAGTAGATGATGTTCATCCTAGGAGATCCGAGTTCAATCACTTTGTCTACAAGGTGTGTGTATTGTCAAATGGTTAAGAATATATATGAACAGATACTATCTTATAATCACCTTAAGACTATTCAAAAAAAATCATTTGTTCCTTTTTGGTCCTCTATTTATGTCCACATACTAAAAAATTATGTTTAATGTTTAGGGTTAGGGTTTATGATTAAGGTTTAGGAAATTATGGTAGATTATATTTTTTAGGGCTTAAAGTCTAAGGTTTGGGAATTAGAATTTAAGGTTAAATCTTATAGTTTAATTTTTTTAGTGTTGGACATAAAAAGGGCGCCGAAAAGAGGCAGAAGATTTTTATTCATGATATATGATGATGGATTAAAATCGCTTGTGAAGAAAATTTTCCCTTAATAGTTATTGTATCAAATAATTACTCCAATAGGATGACTATTTATCAAATAATTATTTTAATAGGATAAGGATTTGATACAATGACGGTGGAATAAACAAAATCCACAATGTGAAGAAAAATATCTCTCAACCGTCAATGTATCTAGGGTTGTAAAAGCAGGTAATCGGATGGATTTCAGGTCGGGTACTGTCAGGTCGGGTAAAATCAAATACATGTCATTTTTCTGTTTTGACTTGATTCGGGTCGGGTGCAGGTCAGTTTCAGGTCGGGTCCATTTCAAGTCGGGTTCATTTCAGGTTGAATCGAAATGGGTCGGGTCTGAATCAGATAATTGACAGGTTAATTCGGGTTCGGATAGACTTCAGGTCGGGTTCATTTTGGGTTCGGGTAGACTTCAGGTCGTGTTCATTTTTAGGTCGTGTAGACTTCAGGTCGGGTTCATTTTCAGGTCAGGTAGACTTCAGGTCGGGTTCGTTTCAGGTCGGGTTCATTTGAGGTCGGGTTCATTTTCAGGTCGGTTCATTTCAGGTCGAGTAAACTTCAAGTCGAACTAATTTAAAAAATAACGAAAAGGAAAATAATGAAAAGGGGTCAATTTGGAAAAAAAATAAATTTTTAGGAAGTATAATGAACAAAAATGTCAAATTAAATTTAGAAAACATAAAAAAATAATGAATATGGGTCAATTTGGAATAAAAATAAAGTTTTGGGGACTAGAATGAATAAAAATATCATATTAAAATTATAAAATATCGGGCTAATTTTGAAAAAAATAAATAGGGGTCAATTTGGAATACAAATAAAGTTTTGGGGACTATAATGAAAAAATAACAAATTAAAAGTATAAAACATCGGACAAATAAAAAACAATGAATATGGGTCAATTTGGAATAAAAATAAAGTTTTAGTGACTATAATGTACAAAGATATAAAAATAAAATTATAAAATACTAAAAAAGGAATTGGGGTCAATTTGGAATAAAAATAAAGTATTAGGGACTATAATGAACAAAAATATCAAATTAAAACTATGAAACATTTAAAAACAATGAATTGGGGTCAATTTGGAATAAAAATAAAGTTTTAAGGAGTATAATGAACAAAAATATCAAATTAAAATTAGAAAACGTAAAAATGAACTAGGGTCAATTTGGAATAAAAATAAAGTTTCGGAGACTAGAATGAACAAAAAAGATTGTATTAAAATTAGAAAACATCGGGCTAATTTAAAATAAAATGAATAGAGGTCAATTTGGAATACAAATAAAATTTTGGGACTATAATGAAAAAATATCAAGGTAAAAAATAATGAAGAAATATATCAAATTATAATTAGAAAACATTGGGTGAATTTAAAAAATAATGAACATGGATCAATTTAGAATTAAATTAAAGTTTTAGAGGCTAACATGAATAAAAATATTATGATATTAAAAACAATAGTCTAAATTACAAAAATAAAAAATAAAAAAGGGGCCAACTTAAAATAAAATTAGATGTTAAGTACTATAATTTATAAAAATATTAAACTAAAATTAAATAATATATATACATAGGACGGAGGTTCTAAAGTGGCGGATACACCATAGGAGTAAGGGATCTATGTCGTCCATGTGGAAACAGATTGTCGACGTTCGGCAAGATGAGTATGTGTCACGGTTATGAATGCGGCCCAATTCTTTTGGATTGTCGGGAATGATGAGTGTGTGTTGTTTTGGCACGATTGTCGGTGCCTTTCGAAACCACTGAAGCATGTTTTTCCGCGCTTATATGGGCTGGTTATTGATAAGGTGGTGTGAGTGTGTGATGTGTTGGGGTTGCCGTTTGACGAGTGGAGTAGGTGCTTTCGTAGGGACCTTCGATCTTTTGAGTTGGGTTTGCTGCGGGAGTTGAAGGCTTGTGTGCAGGGTTTCTCGCTGCGCTATGGGGTGGCTGATCGTCTCGTTTGGGTCCATGAGCCGTCGGGTAGCTTTTCGGTTGGGGCGTTAAATAAGTTGATGTCGTCCTTTCAGACGTTTCAGAGGTGAGTTGGTCTTGGCGGATTCCTGTGGTGCCGAAGATACAATGTTTTTTATGGTTCATATTGATTGACCGTTTGCCAACGCTAAGGATGTTGGCGGATCGTGGCTTGCCGTTGGGTGAGACCTCGATGCTGTGTCGCGGTTGTGGAGCGGGCGAGCATGCGATTGATCACATCCTTTGGCAATGTGACATTGCATGGAGGGTCTGGGACTGTTATTTCGCATGGTGGGGGGTGTTGGTGGTGTGTTCGAGGCAGGCGAGGGAGTTTGTCAGCCATTGTTTTCACAGTTTCTTCTCTAGTGATCTGAGACATTGGTGGCTAATTGGATGTGCTAGTGTTTTTTGGTCGCTTTGGTTAGCTCGAAACGAGTTGATGTTCCAAGATAAGCGTCTCTCTTACCAGGGGATTTTTTTCTTAGCCCAGTTACGATCCTTCCATTGGACTCGGTTACGTTATGGACAAGCGGAAGTTTGCGAAGTGGCGTGGTGGAAATGTCCACTTCTTTGTTTGAGCGGGTCGAAGGTGGTGACTTCGGTGCGTAGAGGAGTGGTATGGTCGCCTCCTATGAGGGGGTGTGGAAGTTTAATGTGGATGGGGCATGTAACCCCCTTAGCCCGGCCTAGACGGTTGACCCGAACTACGAAGATTACACGGGGAAAACCAAAGTCAACCCGAAAGCCAACCTTGATTAACGACCCTTTTTTTTCTTTTTAAGCTTGTCTAGATGCACATTAACCCTAGGTGTACTCTTGAGATAAGCATGCTCAAAAATCACAGCAATCGGAAAACAATAAGGGACCCAATTGCACAAAATACGAATTTAGGGACCAATTTGTAAATTCTGAAAATTAAGAGAACTTTACCAATTTTTAAGTTACCATTATGAAATTAGTCATGTTTCATGCCTCTCTGCCAAATTTCACCTTAATCGGACATCTCAAACTCAAACAATTACACATACAAAAATCAGGACTAAAACGTAAAGCTTGCAAACTTCAAAACTATTCAAATCAGTGCCCAACGGTCAAGTGTTCCGAAACGGGGTTAGCCCGTTCAAGAACGGGGCTTGGCAGTAGCCAAAGTGTTTCGAAACACCTCTACCCGTTTCGAAACACCCAGGCCAAATCAAGCACCTGTTTCGAAACAGGCAAGGGTGTTTCGAAACACCCTGCCCAGAAACAGCAGATAGGCCTGTTTTAACACATTTAAACCCCATCGAACATGCTCCAAACCATTCCACAACAAATCAACAACATGCCAAGCATCATACCTACCAAATTGCATCAAAAGCTAGATACAAAACCGCCCCTAGGTGCACCAACTCTTTCAACACATCCAACACTTAAACATGCTTTTAAAACAAGAAGCATAGCATAACGACTTATGAATAAGAAGATTCAAACGTTGCAAGCGTTAAACCACATAGTTCAAAATCATAAACCAAACTTGTCCAACATACACAATCTCATTATACATCAATATAAAAGACTCTCCCCCCATTGCCTTTATTATCTATAGCTATTAACCGAGACATACTTCTCAAGTGGAGCTCTCCTTGAATCCCTTGCTTCTTGTTGTCCCAACTTCAAAAATCTGCATTGATGGACAAAAAGGAGCGTAAGCATATAATGCTTAGTGAGGAATGCTCAAAACCAAAACACCATCAATGCAGCGAGTCATAAAACCTCATTAAAAAGTAAACACTTTTCGATAAACCAAAGCAGTGTTTGAAAACCCCTTTTTAAACAACATGCTTTAAATCATGCATCGCTCAAACATGAAAACCAACCCTTAGCTTAGAAAAGCTAAATAACTCACTTAAAAGCACATCCTTGCAAAACCATCAATTTAACCTTTCCATGCATGAACATCATATGCAAAGTTAAATACAACTCCTTGGAAAACACTTCCACTTCACATTATACTTTTCTCATTCTTGAAAATCATCTCAAAGCAAGAAACCTTTAAAAACCACTTACTCCTTCAATCTAACTCAAGCATTAAACAAATGCAATACATGAACCACAAAATCAACATTTGCATTACATGCCTTTTTAAAACAAGCCTTCACAAGACTTCAATGCACTAAAGAGATTCCCATGCACATATGCACCATTCTTAATATAAGATAAACACTTGTACAAGCTTAACAAGTAATACATGCATTCTTGGTACATTACACACTTTCCATGCAACCTTGCATCATTTCAAGCATCTCATGCTTCATTACATTCAAGAACATTATATTGGCTTCCAAGTGATAATTCACAAACCATCATAACACAAGACACAATCGGATACGCGGATTACAAGTGTTGTCCCACACGCTCCATACACACTTCCGAACAACACAAGGTGGAGTTTACCGGTACAATCACAACCCCCTCAACACCCGTGATGGAGTTTAACGGTACAATCACAACCCCCTCAACATCACTCATCGAAAGTTGTATAATACACTAGCGAGAGCCGGGACACATCACAAGGCTTACACATGGAAGATACCACAACCATTGTAATCACCTTAACCAAGCTCACACACGGGAGCAACTCTCCACCGTTGTGACACTTAACAAAGTCCACCCATGAGAGCCATCCTCCATCATGGAGACATTTAACAAGGTTCACCCACGAGAGCCGTTCTCCATCGTGGTGGCACTAAACCAAGCCCACCCACGAGAGCCATCCTCCATCGTGGTGACACCAATTTCCTCAATCGCTAGGATTCTTGGATGGAGTTTACGGTACAATTACAACCCCCTCGACATCCAAGGCGACTCAATTCACGGTGCACCCAATCCTATAGCCGGCTAACTATATCCGATTAAAGTAACCAGGAACCACTTACATCACTTGCCAATATAACCATTTTACCACATTAATCCATTGTTTTTACAAGCATAACCAAAATGCCAAAACCACCAATTACCATCATCACTTCACTGTTTTGAAGCATTAAACAAAGCCATTAAACAACATGCAACACTATGCATCAATTCCACAATTCCAAAGTACAAAACCAAGGATCTCTTACCTTGAGCATCCTTCACACATGACTTTCAAAACCAGCATTAAACCATGCTAAAACATGCTTTCAAAACAGAATTTAAACATGCAAATCACATGCATTGCATCCAACCATCACAAGTGCATTAAAAACCAATTCATAACACAAACCAAGAGAGAAATTCCATTTACTTACTCTTGAGCTTAGCTAAGTTGCTTAGACTTAAACTAAGCTCTCAAAACCTTCAAACATTGGTTTTAAAGCTGAAAACCTCAACTTCACTCACCGATACACAAAACTAGGCTAGCCAACAAGCCTTCCAAGCATCCGAAACCTTCAACGCCACCTCTATTTCTCACGGATCATTCTCCCATGTTTCAAACACATAACAACAGAGGATTAATGCATCATTATGCATTAAAAACACCAGCAACACACCTAAACTCGCTGCTCTTTGCAAATCCAATATTTCGGCTACCAAACACAACCGAAATCACCACCAAACACTTCCAAGACTTAACCCAGCCAAGATCCATCACTTCTAACCATTATTAAACATCAATTAACATCCAAAATAAACTCAAACTCGTCCTTATACCTCCAGCATTAACAAAACACCAAGATCACCCCAAAAACTACCATTTTCACAAGTAAAAACTTAGGAAAATCAACCTATTCGGGATTGCATTGATTAAACCTCAATCACACATCATTTAGACATCCAAAATACATCAAAAAGACATCTCAAAACTGAGCCCAATCATCCAATACGAATTTCTTCAAAATTTAAATCCAAATCTTGCATTTTAAGCCAAAATCAAGATCACAACATTAAAACCTTTAATAAAACTTAATTTAAGGATTGAGAACTTGGGAATTTCAGTAAAGAACTGAGTATTTAGAGGAGAAGGACGTTCATACCTCTAAATGTGGATTTCTCCTTGTTTAGAGCCAAAATTCTTGAAAATTCAATAAGCAAATGATGAGGATTTGGTGTAGAAATGATTAGAAATCATTTAGGAATTGAAATCTCAACTTTAGGTGTGAAAATCAAAGGGAAAGTTGCTGTGGAAATGTGTTTGGCTGAGGGAATTTTGAGAGAAAATGAAATGGGAAAATTTTGGTAAAAGTTAGTTATGAAACTAAAATATCTTTTTCCCTCTTTTCTTTTCATTAATTAAACATTAAATGAGTCTTAAAAATCAAGAAAAATCTGGAGAAATCCTCCCTTGGGTAAATTAGCTCCTTAAAGATTCAAAGTTTCAATCCTTTTAAAACAGTCACGAACTTTTCAAAAATTACATTTTAGTCACTAACTCAAAATGTCATATTTCCAAACCTCATTTTGTAAAATTGATTTCACCACCCTCTTATATATATTAAAAGAGGATTTTTAGATATTTTTCCATATTTTTAATGCATCCCGAACTAGGCTTTCCTTAAAACCACCTTTTATATTCGAACCGAAAATCCGACTGGTCCGGTTCAAACCCAAAACTTCTAAGCCCAAAATTGGGGTGTTACAGGGCAGCTCGGGGTAAACCGGGGATGGCGGGATGTGGTGGGGTGCTACGGGATTGGGAGAGCCGGATTGTGGGGTTATTTTCTGGGGCGATTGGTTTGGCAGAATCTAATGAGGCTGAAGTACAGGCGATTGCATTTGCTTTGAAGATGTTGCGGGAGATGTCATGGGAGGATATTCAATCTGTGACTATTGAATCGGACTCGACGGTGGCGGTAGCGTGGATTCAGGGTGTTGAGCGTAGGCCGTGGCGTTTGTGGCGCTGGTTTTATCAGATAGACGATGCGTGCGAGGCTTTACCCAGGGTGTGTTTCTCGAATGTGTTTCGGGAAGCTAACCACTTGGCGGATACCCTTGCAAAGGGAGGTGTCGACAGGGTGTCATGGTTATGGGTGTGAGCTTGTTGATCTTTTCGTGTTTTTCTTTTGACACAACAGACAGTACTCTTTTCCCCCATTTAGGATTAGGGGGGTTTTTAATGAGGCCGTTGGTTGTGCTTTGTATGGTTTTTCGGAAATAAAATCATGCTTGCCGTTCAAAAATAATAATATATATACATATATAATACACACGTACGCAATATTATACATATATATATATATATAATAAATTGAGGTCTAAGCGGTTGTCTAAGAATGTTGAGATGTTTGTGACAACACACAATTGGTTGTATGATTTTGAACTAGAGAAAAGAGATGAAGAATATTTTACTGTTGTGAAAGATTCTTTAATCTCTGATGCTTCTGGTGCAGATCCACTTCCTGGTTAAGGTATAGTTTATTTTTGTATACTTATATTTTTTGTTTTTTGATTCTGTCTCTGATTCTGTTTGTAATCCTAAAAATTGTTTTTTTATTCTCTTTTGTATTGCACGGTCCCTTAAACAAAGCAAGCACACTAATACTTAGTAGTGAAATGGGGTGTGAAGGCTGGTATAATTTTACTTACACTTATGCTTTCTTTTGTGTTTTTTTTGTTTTTCTTTGTTTTCATTTTGTATAAATGTCCTTTTGTACGAATCCAATTTACATGTTGTTGTTTTTATCACTTGATGTTGTTGTATGTTGATTGATGTTGGTTGCCTCTTGCTAAATGTGGTATGTTGTTTGTTGGTGGATGCTAATTATGTCTGTTGGCTGTTGCTGGTTGCTAATTGTGTCGGTTGACTGTTGCTGGATTCTAATTGTGTTTGTTGCTGGTTTGTTTGGTACTTTGATCTGTTACCCTTGTGTTAATTATGTTGGTTTCTTAGCTATGCAAGTTACCCATAATTAACCTTGCTAGTAGCATTAGATCTTTTAACAGCTCGATGACGAAATTTCTTGTAGCAAAGTCGAGCTTTTTGTCTCGTAAAACTTTGTTATAAGATCTGAGAGCTTTAACTTTCACCCAACAAACTTGTGTTAGAAGGTTGTACCTTATGTAAGTTTAATGTTTATTAATTTATACACTGTTCAACTTTTATTTGTCTTCATTAATAATATTATGGGTACTCTTTTCTCCTACTTAGGTTTAGAGGGATTTTTAATGAGGCCCTTTTCTTATAAAAAAAAGTTATACATTTTTCATGTTTTAATCGAATTATGCCATATCCAATTACAATTTTAATTGTTTTGGTTAATACTTGTAATTTTCATCTCTACTTATTTTATTTTTAACAACACCAATTAATCAAGAAAGACTCAATTTGTAATTGTAAAAATTAAACAAGGATTTCAGTCTTTTATCTTAAAAAATATTAGTTTGTCTTAAAATATTTTTCAGACTTCAAATATTTTATTTTTCAGTCTTAAAAATAAACAACATCAATTAATCAAGAAAGACTCAAATTGTAATTGTAAAAAATAAACAAAAAATTTAGTTATGAAAATTCTGGTGTAATTTACCTTAGCAAATATTGACAAATTTGTCTATCTAGTATGCCTTAGTAAAAAGTCTACATATACTATGTATTTATTGGACTTTTATTAATTAAAAATAAATATTTTTTATTTATCAAGTTTATATTTATTTTTACTAATTATTTATTAAAAAAGAACAAAGAATATTTAAATTTAACATTTTAATTATATATATAATAAAACTTGTTAGATACTTAATACTTTAAACTATTCAAATTATAGACATAGACTTCTTCATATATTAAAAATATCATTATTAGGTATCAACTATCAAACCATGTCAATATCAGTTTAGGTTCAAAACATGTCGGGTTCAAAACAGGCCGGGTTCAAAACAAGTCGGGTCTAATAACAGGTCGGGTTTAAAACAGGTCGGGTTCAAAACAGGTCAGGTTCAATAACAGGTCGGGTTCAAAACAGGTCGGGTAAAATCGGATCTCAGGTCAATTTAGTCGGGTAAAATCAGTTATCTGTCAGGTCTGCTTCGGGTTCCGATTCGTTTCAGTCGGACGCATGTTGGGTTTTGGGTCCATAGTAACAAATTCAATTCGGGTTCGGGTTGTCTTCAGTCGGGCACAGGTCGGGTTCGATCACTACAGTAACAGGTCCAATTCAAGTTCAGGTCAACAATAGTCGGTTACAGATCGGGTTCAGGTCATCAAATCTTCGGGTCAAATCAGGTTCTGACTCGAACAAATTTTAGTTGGGGTTTCAGGTCAGGTCAGCTTTTTACAACCATAAATGTATCAAATAATTACTCTAATGCAATAACTATTTGATTCATTGACGTTAGGGGTGTTCAAAAATATCTGATCCGACCGATCCGAACGATCCGTTGATCCGATCCGAAAATTCAGATATTAGATCCAATTTTTATTTTTGGATCGGATATCCGATCCGATTATAGATTTTCCGGATTGGATACGAATCGCAATATTTCAAGTTTTGGATTATCCGAAAATCTATTTTTTTTTAATATTAATCTTGTTATATTTAACAATTTGACGCTTGTTATATCTGAAAATTTAAAAAATCGAATTTTTCATAGATGTGAATCTTGTTATATTTAGCAATTTGTTGTTTGTTATATTCAAAATTTTAAAATTTTCATAAATACGACCTTCAAATTCGAAAAAAATGTTAAATCAAATTATATTTTCGAATAATCGGATATCCGAATATCTGATCCGATTATCCGGTATCCAAAAAATCGAATATCCGATTTTTTCCGGATCAGATACGGATCACTATATTGTCGATCCAAAAAATTGGATATCCGAAAAAACTGGATCGGATCTGATCTGATATCCGACAATAAACACCCATAATTGACAGTGGTATAAACATAACACTTCGTTATAATCTTAAAACCGTCTTAAAAACCCTTGTTATAATCTTAAAATCGTCTTAAAAACACTTGTAAAATTATTTTTTCACTATCAAATGATAATTATATATAGTTCTATTATTTGAGTCATTAACAATGTAATAAAAAAAGTTATTATTTTTGCCACGTTTCCTTATAAAATTAAAATTAAAAATATGATGAGTCTATCACGTGCGACAAACATTGATGAACACCACTAACGATGAACATCGATGAACACCATTAATTTATTTTAAATTTTAAAAATCTAAAGGACTAAAATTATAACTAAAATTATCTCTTAAAAAATAAAAATTAAATTTAATAGTTACTTTATAATATTTTTAAAATTTCTATTTTTTAAGAGATTGATTTTGTTAGGGTTCAGGAGAATTAGGTATATTTAATTCTAACCTATTAAAAAATATTATAAAGTAACTATTAAATTTGATTTTTATTTTTTAAGAGATAATTTTAATTATAATTTTAGTCCTTTAAATTTTTAAAATTTTTAAAAAAATTAATGGTATTCATCGGTGTTCATCGTTAGTGGTGTTCATCAATGTTCGTCGCTCGTTGTAGAATTTTCCTTAAAAATATAATCAATCAATCCAAAACACACATACGCATATATATATAGAGAGAGGATAAATATTTTATACACAGGCGGTGGAAACTGAAAGTTTCCACAAGCGCCTTAGTTTTAGGGTATAGGGAGTTAGTTTAGGGTATAGGGTTTAGGGTTTAGGTGTAGGGGTTGGAATTTAGGGATAGTTATTTCAATTTAAGGTTTAGGGTTATAATTTAGTGTTTTTAGGTTAAAACCTAAATCCTCACCATATTACCCTAAAAACTAAATCCTAACCTATAAACCTTAAATTATAACCTTAAACCTTAAATTGAAATGGCCATCCCTAAATTCTAAACTCATACACCTAAACCCCTAAACCATATACCCTAAACTAAATTTATATACCCTAAAACTAAGGCGCTTGTAAAAACTAAATAATATATATATATATAAATGGATAGGGTGACTGGTGACAAATTATGTCTTTTTTTTTTGACAAATTGAAATTATGTCTTTACGACTAAGACAATATGATCCACACATCGGATCACTAACCATTGCAAAGCATCCCACTCATCAAACAAAGCTTTGAAGCGAAGATTACATTTATTATTATTATTATTACAAATGTAACCTTTTTCTTCTCCTCCATACTCCATATTCCTTCTAATCAAGCTTTTCAAAGAAAAACCAGCCCTCAATATCGTAATTAAGGATGGACACGAGGGTGGTGGATTTTTCTTGGGAGTAAAAAGTAAAAATAAAATTTAAGGGTACTTTATATTTTAGATCGTTGAACTTAACATCCACTTTTATATTTATCACAAACTTTTAATTTAATCAAATTACACCATTCAACTTTTTATTTATAAATTAAGTCACTTATAATGAAACATTAAAATAATTATAGTGAAGAATTTTAAATTAATATTTTTATTTAACTGATAATTTTAATAATTTTATGTAAGAATTTTTTGAAGCATTTCATTTAAATTAATTCAAAGGAAAAATAACTAAATTTCCTACCAATCCGAACAAAAGATTATTTAAATTAGTAATTAAATAATGGCAGAAGAAAACGCGTGTGATATGTGAACAATATGTTAGGGTTTTTTTCTCTAAACTTACCCTAATTTTTTCTCTCTTACTGTAACACTTGGGTTTGGGGGTCGGGTGAATTAAATAATTAAAATAATGTTTCAGGTTTTGTTTCAAAATAATTAAGTGTATTTGACATATTTTAAATCAAGCCCAAATAGCCATGGATTTCATACCATAGTGAATATCCCATTTCATTAAGGGTAAATGAGTCTTTTGGTTTTAAAAATAAAACAAAACAATTAAAACACCCATTTCATCATCTTCTTCCCCTTCCTCTTCAAAAAGCCAATGACAAGTTTCCTCCCTCATCTCAAGGTTACTATTTCATCATATCCTTGCTTCATCTTTGAAGATTTTTAAAAGGTAAATATGTTTTTGAGTTGTCTTCATCGTCCTCTTCATGTCTATACCTTTAGCTTTCAATAAAACTCATTATTTTACATTTTGAAGTTTTTGGGTTTTGAAATAAAAATGATACCTTTGATAGCTTTTAGTTGAGCTTTTGATTTGTTGTTGTTAGATAAGTTATTTACTATCCAAAATGTCCAACATAACTAATTTTTACATGGTTTTATAATGATTTTCGGATTTGGGTTTGTTGGGGGTTTTAGAGAGGTTTAAAGTTGAGTTTTGGGGCTGTTTAGTGTGGGAAGTTGATGGCTGATGGTTGTATGATGTTTAGGGGTTATTTTGGAAGCTATTAGGTGTGTTAAAAGTGTTGGAATCAATGATTTTTTGTTGTGCTTTTGGGCTGCTCGAAAATGGGGGTTTTTAGAGTGTTATTGGCTTGAATTTGATGCTTGTTTGGTGCTCTGAGTTTACAGCAGTGGTTTGTGTTTGTTTTGGTGATTAATAGAGTGTGTTTGATTGTTTAGAAACAAGGAACTTTGTTGGTGAAGCCTCGCTTTCGAATCCGGAACCGTTGGGAGCTTGATCGGTGGTTTGCTTGTGTTTGGAAAGTCCGGTGAGTGGTTCTTTAGTTTTAAATTGGTTTTCAAATGTTGGTTCGAGCATGTGGACCTAGGTCGGGCTTGGTAAACCCACCTAGAGTTGGGATTAGATTGGTAGTCTAATCTCAAGCTTTAGTTAGAGACCTTTGGATGAACTTTTAATGTTGTGTTTATGCCTCATATGTTATTTGTGATTAATGTTGATATGCACATTGTGGCTATGTGTGATATTGAGGCATGATGATTTGTTTATGCATTGTGATATGCATGTGTTTGATGAGATGTGGGTGCATGATTGTAAATCATGGTGAGTACGTCCTAAGCACGGAAATTGGTAAGAATGTTGTGAGGTTGAGCTATGAAATGAGTTAGTATTGCCACTAGTATGCTTGGGTGCAAATGATCGATCATTAGGATGTTTAGTGTGCACACGAGAGTCGAAATGCGCGCGTGGTCTTGGTGATGGTAGATATCAAGATGGAGTACGGGTACGCCCGGAAATCTTTTTTTATATGTTAGTCGGTGATGAGTGGAATCCCATCGACGGGGCGTAAGGATGAGTGGAATCCCCTCCGCGTGAAATGGTGCTGAGTGTAATCCCACCGTAAGGTAATGGTTGTGTCGTTGGATGTGAGTTCTCAACGATTGTTATCCGCATATTTGGGTCATAGCTAGGTGCCAATACGTATTGTTAAATGTGTTTTCATATGGTTGTATTTATGGACATGTTGAGCATGGCATGATAATTGATATTATGTTCATGCATCATATATATTTGACTCTTGTGGCTTCGTAGGTAGGAAAACATGCATTCTTCCTTGGTTGTGTTGCTCGTGCTTGGACTCTGCATTGTCGAGGTTTGTTTTATGAGCTTACCCTTACTAAGCTTTACGCTTACGCTCTCTTTTGTTCGACAATGCAGATCCTTAGTTCGTGGGTTGCTTGTGCAAGGAGAAGGCCTCCAAGTGTGCTATTGTGCTTTTCCTATCATCAAGTATGGACTTTTAAGTAATTGATGTAATAGTTAAGCAATGGGGATTTGTGTTGTTATTTTGTGTTAGGAGCTTGTTTAGACTCCTTTGTTATGTTGATGTTTTGTTTATGGCTTGCTTATACCTTGTATGTTGGCCTTGTGCCCTTACCTTTATGCTTTTGTGTATGTTTTGTCTAAGGCATGAAACCTTGTTATGCTATGTATGCCTCTTTTATGGTGAATGTTGATTCCTTTGTTTGTATGCCCTTTCATGTATGATGTGTGTTGTACATGCTTATTGTAGGATGTTTTGCCTTTAGAGTTTATGCATGTATGTGTAGAGGTCTTAGTTGGTGTCTTTGAGGCAGCCCTTGTGCCTTAACCAGCTAAAACCTGCGTGTTTGAAGCAGGGGTATCGATACGGTTGGACCCGTATCGATTCGGCCTTCTTGTTTTAGGCCAAGCGTTTCGATACGCGAGAAGGCGTATCGATACCATTTTGCTACTGGAAATCTGATATTTTGACGAGAAATTGAGGGTATCGAAACGGGCTTAGGTGTATCGAAACGGTCTTCGTAGCGTTGACCACGAGAAGTTGACCGTTGAGGGCGTATCAGTACAGTTAACCAGCGTATCGATACGGTCTCCTCGAGTTGACTTTGGCCAGTTGATCTAGTCAAGGCGTATCGATACCCTCTTTGAGCGTATCGATACGGTCTGCAGAATAAGTTAAATTGGACTGTTTTCAAATTGTTGTTTGTTTGTTCGCCTCGCTTGTTGCTTCCGCTGTCGTTGTTTCACATATGATGTAATAAGGCATCTAGACAAGATAATAAATAAAAGAAAGTTTTCTAGGGTCGTTAACCGAAGTGGAGCCTTAACGGGTTCAGCCTCGGTTTTCCCCGCGTGTGACCCATTCAGATCGGTCGGCCGCCCGGACCGGAACGAGGGGGTTACAGTTACAACCCTGTGACGACTGCAAGTTTTTCAATTTCTCTGGGTTAGCCGGCAATCGGCAATCACCTAGATTTTGGTTGTTGATCGTCGGTGTTTATTATTTTCTTGTTTTCTCTCTTTTGTTTTATTTCTAATAAGAATATATGTCTTTATGGCACGCATTTTCTTTGTCCTTGTAACGCGCATTTTTTCTGTACTTGTGCCATGTTTTCTTTGTTTTTGTGGTTTTGTTTCATCTGTCCTTGTGGCATGATTCAGCATACCCTAGCGGTTGATCGTTTCTCGCATAGAATTTTTAATCGGTGCTAATTTCTGATTATGATTTTGTCGGTGGTCACGCAAAGTTAGATCCCCACTTGGTTGATGGTTGTTTGTCGATGTAATCAGTCCTGGGTAGCGGAACATTCTGCCTGATAGTTTGGATCGCTCATCACTCATTTTTCATCTGTTATGCGACCCAATTGGATAGAGACAAGGAGGTTCAAGAAGCTTCTGATTTTTTATGGTATGCTTATCTCCATAGAAGATTTTTCACTTTTCTTTGTTTTGGGGTTGTAAGAAATTTGGGTAGATTAGTCACATTATTTTTCTTCCTAAATGCGTTGTAATTGTGATATCTTCTATGGTTATAATAAAAAATTAGTGGTCATATTCATAAAAAAATATGAAAAATAAAAATTTCAGTTTCAGTTTTTCATTAAAATTATTTAATGATTTCAATACAAGTGACTTAATTTATAAATAACAAAAGTTTAATGATATAATTTAATTAAGGGTTTCTGATGTAAATAAAAATAGATGTACAATTTAATGATTTAAAATGTAATTTACTTAAATTTTAAAAAGTTAAAATATAATTTATCATTATTTTAGCATTTAACTTTATATATATATATATATATATTAAAAATCACATTGAAATTTTATGATTACGATAGAATAAAATTTAACTTTGCCATTATTTTTATTTAAAACTTTAAAATCTAAAGAGACTTAAATCATCTCTAACCTATGTTCTAACTTCGTTTTTACAGATATATTTTACATACCTAGGTGTTTTTCTTTGGTTTAATTAGTTTTTTCTTATGAAAATGGTGATTTTTTCTTATTTTTGTAGTACATTTTTTAGGATGAAATTGCCATCATTTCTCCACTTTTGGAATTAATGTTCTCACATGACGCTTTCATCAAGGTCATTGTCACAGTTGTTCATTTTGTTTATCGCATGTATTAAAAGTTTGGTGTTAAATAGTGCAGTCAAAGGATTAGATTGATATAGGGGTACTTATCGAGCGAGTCAATCGCGAGTTGAGTAGTGTGCGACTCGTGTTCGTTAAAAAATTTTGTTGCTCGACTCGACTCGTTGCTCATTAAGCTCGATAACATTTTGCTCGACTCGTGCTCATTGAAAATTCCGTTGCTCGACTCATTGCTCGTTAAGCTCGTCAAAATTTTTACATTATTTTTAAAAATATTGGTAAAATCTAGTGATACTATTAAAGCTTAATATGAACATACAATTTTAGGGGGGGGGGGAGGAACGTGAAGTTTGTGGGATAAATAATCGAACATGTTATGACCCAATTAGAGATTAAGTCGATATTTGAGTGTGAAACAATTTTTTATTTTCTCAACGATCTTCGATGAACAACAAAAGAAAGAAAGCCTTTGGGATTTCTAAATTTTAACTTTCGTTCGTAATTTTTAATATGAGAATTGAAGACATCTCTTTTTTCTACTTTTATACTTAAAGTAATTAAAAAAGACTTTATTAAAAAAGAAGGGAAGACTAATTATTATAATTTAATTTCTTATAAATACAATTAACCTTTTGAATTCTTAGAAAATGCAAAGCGTTTTGGAAAATTTGAATCCAAATATTTTGTGGGTAAATTACATAACAAATCACTGAATTTTTCTAAAGTTTTTAACTAACACTTAAATTTCTTAAAACTTAATTTTTTAAGGTATTGTAAAATATATGTTTGATTTTGATATAATTAAGTTGTTAAGGATTAAATTGAAAACTTGAAATTGATTTCTAAGTCCCTTTAATAATTTATAAATCACCAACATTTTAAATTGATTTGAAAAACTCAAACTCCAAATATTTTCTAAGTGTTCCAAGGTCAAAATATTGAAAATCGTCCAGGTGTATCGATACGCCTCCAGCCGTATCGATACCTTTTTTACAAAGTTGGCTACTGGAAAGACGTGTTTCGATACGCTCTTTACCGTATCGAAACAACGTATCGAAACAGATTCAATATGTATCGATACGCTCTCTGCAAAAACTGAAGGAGTTTGAATGGTGTACCGATACGGCTTAACCCGTATCGATACGGTTTTAACTGAATCTTTAATTCGAAGTGTTTTAAATGTTTTCGACCGTTGGTGTCAGTCGTTAGGTAACTAACATTTAAAGTGGCAGTTGTCCTGTATCAATACGGTGTACCCCCTATCGAAACGGAGACTTCCAGTGAGCTAAGTTGAGAAAAAGGTATCGATACGGTCTCTTCCGTATCGAAACAGTCCATGTCCCGTACCGATACGCTTACGAGCGTTTCGATACGCCCTCTTTATTATGTACAACGGCTCTTTCTATTTTGAGACAGGTATCGATACGGCTCCCTGTGTATCGATACAGATAGCTGCAGAAGTGCATTTATGGTGGAAAGAGAGGGTCCCAACGGCTATAATCAATCCCCTAACCACCCAAACGGCTAGAAATGATAGAGAATGTATAAATTGAAACTCTTTGAAGACCAGCAACAACTATTGCATTAAAAGACAAACATCCAAGCAAAAATTCAACCTCAAGTGTGCCTATTTTCAATTTCTTGTAAACCCCAAATTGAGTTGTATTCAATTCTTATTCTATCTTCAAATTTGGGTTGAGTGTTGTACTTCAAGGGACAATATTGTATTTGAGAGATATATTTCTTGTCCAATTTCTTCTTTGTTTATTTGTGAGGGTTTGGTCAATTTTTGGTAAAAAATTTGACCGGTTGTGTAAAGGTTACCTCCTAAGCCTTGAAAAGGAGGAAGAACAAATTAGTGAATTGTTGCAAATCCTTAGTGGTAGCTAAGGTAGTGGATGTAGAGTTCATTTGGAACTTGAACCACTCTAAAATCCTTTGTTCTTCATTTTTAATTGTCCATTCACTCCAACAAAGTTTTAAAATCCCAATTCACCCCCCCCCTTTTGGTCTTGATCATTCCATCGATCCACTCAACAGGTATCAACCAAACAATAATTAAAAATTATATTAAAAAAATAGCAAGCTGCTCGCGAACTTATCGAATGGAGTTGAGCCTTGTTCGACTCAACTTGCTAAGATTTCGAGTCGAGCTTGAACTCGTGTCAAGCATTGGCCTAGTTTTAACTGAGTCGAGCTCGAGTTTATTGCGAACTGCTCAACTCAATTAGCACCCCTAATCTGATATCACTTGTCACAGAGTCATTACACTGTCCCAAAATACATGTCTAATAGGATGTACAAACTTACTACTTTTATACTTCAAGATATTCCATTTCTTTTTCGTTGTAATATTAATGTCCCGACTCTCTCTAAAGCAAACACAAAACGTCATATATGCCATGCTTGAATTGTGATAAAATCAATTGTTAACATCTTATCGTATTTTATTATTATGTTAGTATCGATGGTGTTTATCTTTCACCATTGGCAATGATGTATGATGTTTGTATTTTTTTTATTTGAATTGTTTGGTTGAGTTTTTTTATATCTTGTCTTATAGAGTTCTAATTTTATTATTTAACGACCAATCTTTATTCTTTGATGGTTTAAAAGGAATGATCAGTTAATGTGATTAGTTTACATAGATAATATAATTTTTTTTTGGATAAGTGAACTTTCGATGTACTTTTCCTTATTTATTTCAGGAAATTAGCGTCTATTATTATTTTAAAATTTTATAGTTTAGAAATTAATAACTTTCAGTTTTTATTAACATATTATTATTACCATGAGATGATGTATCTTGAAAGCAAAGTTTGTATCTATAATATAATGTTCGGCGTGTATTTTAAGACAGAGCAAACAAACCCTTAATGGAGTGGGGAAACCCTAAACCCAAAGTATTTTAGGAAGGGGATGCGCACTCAACAATTACACCATCATTTATAAATCAAACCCATTATTTTTTAAAAAGGGCAACTGTTACCATCAGCAACAAACTTTAACAGTATTTTATGAATAAAGAGATTATATTATATACTTGATATAAACAATAAGAATAAAAATTAGTTGTAACTTTTCGGTGCCCCTATTTATACCTCACACTAAAAGTTTATGTTTAGGGTTTAGGGTTAAGTTTAAAGTTAAGGTTTAGAGAATTTGGGATATAGTATATTTTTTAGGAATTATGATTTAAAGTTTATAATTTAGAATTTAAAATTTAGGACTAAGACTTAGAATTTGATTTTTTTTAATGTTTGAGCATAGAAAGGATATTGAATAAATAAAAATGTCGAGTTAATCAAATTGATAATTTACTTTATTAATTAAACTTAATTTTAACTTTTAATAAACAAGTTGAATTTTAAATTTATTGTCTTTAAAATAAATATTCAATTATATTTAAATATGAAAAAATAAATAAATCGTTTAAAGTTTTACATGATTTAAAGTCGTTAAAAAAATCATAAAACCATCCATTATAATATATGCATAATGATAATGTTGAATAAATTTGTTTAGATTGTACATTAGAAAGTTATATTGGTTAGGTGATTGGTTTGACTGTTTAAAATTAGGGTAAACTATACAAATGACCATTCAATTATAGGGTTGGTGTTAATTTGACTACTATAGTTTCAATTTTTGTAAATATACCATTAAATTATTTAATTGGTTCCAATCAGACCACCAACCGTTATAGAAAACGAAAATGCTGACGTGTTCTGTTAAATAAAACTGGTATAATTACACATTTGGTCGTTGTTATTTACACAATCTATTAATTTGGCCCTAATTTTAATTAAATAAAATAAATTGATTATTCAATAAGGTGATGACATGTCACCTTATTGGAGGACTTTAATTATTTTTATTTAATTTTAATTAATTATTTTTCCTCTTGTCACCTGATTGGAGAAGGAAAAATAAAAGTTGGGAAAATGACCCTGGGTGGATTTGAACCAACAACCTTAGACTAAAAGTGGGGTGTGCTTGCCACTAAGTCAAGTACATTTTTGTGATATAAGGTACAACATTTAATATATCTCTTAAATGCTTGTTAATGACCAGAAAAATAAAAACAAGGAAAAATAAACTTAGGTTTAACTCATATTACAAAAATGTGCTTGGCTCAGTGGCAAGCATGCCCCACTTTTTGTCCAAGGTCGTTGGTTCAAATCCACCCAGGGTTATTTTTCCAACTTCCATTTTTCTTTTTTCCAATCAGGTGACACGTGTCATCACCTGATTGGAGGGGGAAATTGATTAAATAAAAATAATTAAAGTCTTCCAATGTCATCACCTAATTAAATAATTAATTTATTTAATTTAATTAAAATTAGGGCCAAATTGATAGATTATATAAATAACAAGGACCAAATGTGTAATTATACTGGTTTTATTTAACAGGCCACGTCAGCATTTTTGTTTTCTTTAACGGTTGGTGGCCTGATTGTAACCAATTAAATAGTTTAGTGGTATATTTGTTAAAATTAAAAGTATAGTAATCAAATTGACATCAACCTCATAGTTAAGTGGTCATCTATGTTGTTTACCCTTAAAATTAACATTTACGAGCAAGAGCTACATTGATGTTGGGAGGGATGATGCTCACTTTTTGTCCAATTATTGTTCAGATCAGTTTAGTTTTAAAATTAATGAAATCAAGTCTGATTTCTTAAATTTTTTGTTTAATTGTGCTTTAAACGTCTATTGGTTTTGAAATCAATAAAATTAATCCATGACTCCTCAATTTTTCTGGTTTAATTATACTTTAAGCCCCTTTTAATTCTTCAATATTATTATAATGTACTCAATGGATGAGTTAATTGAATTATGTTCGAGATGAAGTCAATGATATGAATGCAGTGATGTATAGATATGAAATATGGATAAATGACATTTCTCGTGAACGCATTGTTTTGAATATTTATGAAATTTTATTGATTAACGTGAAAGAACAAAAAAAAATTAATTTTATGGTCACTTTGAAGACTTAATTGAGACTCTTAGACCTGTTAATTATCTCAAGTCACATTCACGATGTTACACCTAATGTTAATATTAACTATTTCATCATCTTCTTTAGAAGTATCCCAACTACACAATAACCTTTCTTACTCACTATTGTTTTCTTTCCTATCATTTTTATACTCGAAAGTTATATTTTTTCCGTCACATGTTAATTTTAGCTATCAATTTTTTAAATTAATTTTAATTTTAATTTTTAACTTTATTTTGCTAAAATAAATTTGTTTTATGTTTTTTACATTTATTTGATAAATTTTCAAAATCTTTTACCTAAACATTCGGAGGAACATTTAAAACAATATTTTTCAAATAAAGAAAAATAGCTAATAATTTTTATATAATATTTGTCAACTATTTTCATTATTTAAAAATACATAACACTTATTTTTCATTATAAAGTTATATATATATATTATAAATTAAATAATAACAATAATAATAATAATAATAATAATAATTTAATTCAAATAACTATGATTGTGTAACTATATTTCATAAATTGTGCAAACATTAAGGTTCGATTTTATCTTTGATTTAATCAAATTTTTTCTCGATCCTACAATAAACGGACATAAATCTTCTATTCTTTTAAGTGCTTCTATTTATGCCTCCACGTTAAAGAATTCAGTTTAAAATTTAGTGTTTAAATTTAAAGTTAGAATTTAGAGCATAAGGTATAAACTTATGGATTAGGGTTTAACTTTTTAGTGTGAGACATTAATAAAAATAGATGATTTTTGTTCACAATGAACGAGGCAACGACAACTATCCTTTCATTCTATTTTTAATACATAATTTGTTTTTTATACATTTAAAATATTATTATTTTTATAAAAAATAAATATTTTGATGTGATTATATAATAACATCTATTTTTATGGAAAAATATTTCATGCGCTGGCGGTGAAAACAAAAATTTATCACAAGTGTCTTAAGTTTAGGGTGTATGGATTTAACTTAGGGTTTTTGGTTTAGATGTTTAGAATTTAGGAGATATGATTAGAATTTAAGGTTTATGGTTAGAGTTTATGATTTAGATGTTATGGATAGGGATGGGCACGGGTCCAGTTTTGGACGACCCGAACCCAACCTGACCACATCCTTTAAAAAAAATAGACACAACCCGAAAATTATATACCTCAATCCGAATCCGACCCAATCTATAAAAATCAATTATAGGGACCTAATTGTAAAAAAATAATTTTAGGGACCTAATTGTAAAAAATAATTTAAGAGACCAAATTGTAAATAAATTTCAATTTTAAGGACCTAATTATAAAAAATATAAAGAGGGGTATTATTACAAATATCCCTAAAAATATAGGAGAAAATTACAATATTAATCTCGAGTCAGGTCAAATATTTTTCACCCTATACCCGAACATAACTCGAACTCGATTATATCCACATTCCTTAAATTCTAAATACCTATAGCTAAAACTCTAAACCTAATTCTTAAGCCCAAAAACTAAGTGCATGAAATAATTACATATACACACGGTATAAACAAACTAATTCTATATACTTTGACATTTACAATATATACGGTGAACCTTAATAAATAATAGTAGTAGTAAAAGAGAATGAGAGAGAGAGAGAGAGAGACAACAAAATGATGAAAGAATGATGAACTCTGTGCAGTTTCAAACATCGAAGTAGATTCTGATTATTTTTTGTCAAAGGAGAGGCGAAGAAATGCCGTTGACGAGGTACCAGATTAGGAACGAGTTCAGCTTGGCCGATCCGGAGCTCTATAGAGCTGCCGACAAGGATGATCCCGAGGCTTTACTTGAAGGCGTTGCCATGTCTGGCCTTGTTGGCGTTTTGCGCCAGCTCGGTGACCTCGCCGAGTCAGTCTCTCTCTCTCTCTCCCTCTCTATCTCGCTTACACTTATCAGATTGGTTGAATTTTATTTGTTTGTTAGTTTGCTTGATTATCCGTTTCCTATTTTAAGCTCGAGTCGAGATTATAGAAATGAACCAGATTCTGTAAGTGATTTTCTCAAGTGTACATAATTTTAGTTCTAGTTCCTGCCATTTGAATCTGAGTTGCTTGGAATTTTCTTACCTAGTGTGTTTTCAATTTCGTTATTCAATCGGTGAGGGTTTTTTTTTGGAACTATTGATTAATTCAAATTAATCTGTATCAATTTTGATTTTTTTCCTTAAATGCATGAATTGAAACTATGCATATCGGAAAATTTCTGTATGGACGACCTGGAATCATGGTATATGACTGCCACGTTTACTATGGTTTCTATTGGAGTTGTAGCACTCTGGTGGCAATTTTGATGTGTTAATTTTTGCTTTCTACCTTCTCTCTGGTTTTTAAATTGATTTTCCTTGGTGATTGACAAAAGGTTTGCTGCTGAGATATTCCACCACTTGCATGAAGAGGTAATGACAACTGCTGCGAGAGGCCATGTTCTAATGGCTCGAGTTAAGCAACTTGAGGCAGAGTTCCCGCCCGTTGAGAAGGCGTTTTTATTACAAACTAGTCATTCATTGTTCTTTACCAATGCAGGTTAGATTCAAATTTTTACTAACACAGTTTTGCAGAAACATGTCATGATTTTTATGTTTTGATTTGACTCTTACCCTTGGTTCTGGATCATTTCTTCTCATAATGGGGCACTTTCACGTATGTGCTGGTTCCATATGTATATATTTTGTACTTGATTGTAATATCGGAAAATAGATCTATTCCTTTTGAAACAACCATCGTAGATTCCAGGGGTTGAGTGCCTGGTGCCTGCAATATGGATATTACATTTCTCCATGTACTATCAGCACCTACAGGGAAAAAAGATTGTTTACCTAACCAAAAGATGCATTTTTAATGACTTTTCCCCGGTGGAAATTGTCATGGAATCAGTATGCACAGATTCATTTACATCGGCATGCAATAATGGAATGGATAGGAAATGTGATCATGACATACAATGAGTCAGCTTTAAGTGATGGAGCTAATAGGTTCTATTTATTTACGGTTTTGAAACAGAATATTGGAGTTTACCTGCACAAAGACATTATCTTCTAAACTGGTCAAGAAATGTATTATCCTTTCTCAGGTGTTGACTGGCATCCTAATCTGCGCACTGAACATAATCTGATCACTCGTGGAGACTTACCTCGCTGTGTGCTGGATTCTTATGAGGAATGTAGGGGGGGCCCACAGTTGTTCCTTTTGGACAAGTACGATGATTTTACTGGTCTTAAGTTCAATAATTTTGTTGCAAGTTCTTTTCTTACCGATAGCAACTATTCTAATAACTTTTAACTTGTTCCAGATTTGATGATGCGGGTGCTGGGGCATGTTTAAAGCGCTACACTGATCCATCATTTTGTAAAGCAGTATCAGCTTTCCCTGGAATTGCACCATTAGAAGTTCCGAGAGGAAAGAAAGCACATAAAGTGAAGGTATTAAAATAAAACTTTAAAAAAAAAAGAAGGGAAAGATCTGCTTAGATTTTATTTCACTTTTTTGCAAGTTATTTTAGCACTTTGCAGTTTGTCACATTTATAGCAGAAATTGGGAGATAGGTCTCTAGATTGACCCTGATTTTCTACCTCTTAACAAATAAACTTGAACTTGGTCTTTAGAATGGCCCTAAAACCTATCAGGCTATCACTAGTCTTATTGGACTGATTTATTTAATTTCACTGGGGGAAAGTGTTTCATTATTGTTGAATTACTCTGTTTTCACCATCATTTCATGACAGGCATCCATGAGTTTGTGTGGGCAGATCATAGCAAGGTTGGTGATTAGCTCCACTGTCAAACTTTAAATATCTGGTTGAGGTGTGCTTTCATGTGAACAGCATGCTTTATATCATAGCCCTGTTCTTTTGAGGTGCCATGTTTGCATTTGGGGTGATTTAAAACCGGTTATATCAAAGTACTAAAATTATTAGTCTGACTTGCATGAAGCATTCTATTTCCTTTTATATACCACATAATAAAATTATTAGTTAAGGGCTGACCCTGAATGGTAACTTTTTGGTGCATCATGGTTTTAGTAATTAGCACAGATTTTTTTTGGCTACGTGTGGTTATGGTATTTTTTTGCCTGTATCCTTATTGTCTATTTTTTTTAATTTCTGGCAGAAGAAAGGATCACGCCAGAAGAATGGGGAGACTCCAGAATTTCCACAAACATCACATTCCATGTGAGTCCTTCAATGCTTCATTTGTTCCTTTCATCTTCCTTCTAGTTGTTAACCGCACATATTAAAGTTTGAATATGGTATATTGGTAATTGATTTGGTTTCTAATAGTGCAGATTGCATCAACTTTTTTTGGAGGAGCATATTGGGGATGGTTACAATGACCCTGCCCGTCTTGTAAAACTGAAAAGAAGGCAATTAAATGAATCTCTACTAGACTCAAAATCTGGGAGAAGTTACATGGAGAAATTCCTGGAGACTCCTGCACAAAATAAAGATGTTTACGAGATCTCTGGTACTTCGCCTCTGAGGTTGACATTGGATAATTCTCGTGGGTTGGGGCCTGAAACACTTGATATTAATACTGTGAGTCCTGTAAATGTGTATTCACAAGGAAAGGAAACCTTAAGTTCTTCACCTACTGTACATGAAACTGTCTTGAAACCATCCATTAAAGAGTTGAATGAAGAAATCATTGACAGGGAGATTATGAAGGTGCCTGAACCAACAGTTGATTTCAAGGATGGACTCCTTTCCCTTCACAAAGAAACAACCGAAGAGGAGATAATAGTAGATGGTGAAGGCATAGAAGAATACAGTATATATGGGGACCTTTCCGATGACATGACCAGTGAGGCTGACAACATTGATGCAATTACTACCATGGAGTCTGAAATGGATACGAACAATGAGTATAAACCGACGAATGGCATTGACTTCGTGGATATTGGGAAGTATCAAACAGGTTCTCATGCAAACGAGGAAAAGCTTGGGGCCCAAGCCCATTCATCAGATTCTCAATCGGATAGGATCTCCTCTGCATCTGATGATAGAAACTGCTCTATCAAGAAAAGATCTGATTCTACCAACTCTGATACTATAAACAATCTGGCTAAAGATATGTCGTCAGATGGTGAAGTAGCAGCAGAAGTCTTCCCTTCGAATAGAAACCATGTTACTGAGATTGTTGAGGCACCTCCTATTCAGCTTCCTACATGGTTGGAGATGCAATGTCCCAGTTCTGATCAGGTTTTGTTACAAAATGATATTTCTTTTGGTGAACATCGCCTTCCTGATCTTGGAGAGGCATCTTATAGTTCATGTCTGGAAGATTTGAACTCTACACCTATATTGTTGGATGAAATAACTCCAATGGCAATTCCTTTGCTGGAACCACAACATGAAGAAGTACCCTTTGATGGTAAAACTAATTCTAATTTGTCCGACAGTGATGGTGGACATCGTTTGGATGATTCTTCAGAAGTCATTTTCACTGATTCTGCTGAGAAACAAGTTAACTTGATCACTCTTTCTGCTGAAAGTCTTCCAGTTGATGAGTTGGGCTGTGGAGACTCAAATGTCTCTTCTGATGCTTTGCCGCATTTATTGAATGTTTTACAGCTTGCTCCTTTGAAAGGAAGCAGCAATGATCATTCAGATGAAGTTCTTAAAACAGATTTTGCTGGGGAAATTTGTGCTGAAAATTCAGTCGACCAAGCAATTGGTTCACCAAACTGCATTATTTCATCGACAGAGGAGCAGCGCCTTTGTTCAACCTTGGCTGAAGGAGAGGAGCGTATAACTCCTCTGATGGATGCTTCACAGATTTGCGGCTTTAATGAACAGATATTTTCAGACATATTACGTGATGATCCAAAAGTTGAGGCTGACCTAACAGAGAGAGAAACTTCATATTCTGAACAGAAACAAAATGTTGATGAACTTTTTGATGCTACAGAGGGAGAAGAAACTAGGGAATTTACTTGCAGTGCAAATGTGGATGCCATCCGTTGTGATCTTCCATATGATTGTGCTGATCGTTTGAACCTCAAGGATCATGTGGATTCAGACGATCTGGCAACTGAAAATGTTCAAGCTGGAAGTATTGAAGTATCTGCTGCTGCTTGTAATTCTGCCGACTTTGGTGATTATGTTGATAATACTACATATCACTCTTCAAATTTGATTTGCTCTCCATCTGGAAAACTAATGAATTTGGAAGAGGTTCTTTCTGGTGATGGAGATACAAGTCGTGAAGGATTGGAATCCAATGAGGTTGTTTCTCAAGAATGTCTTACAGAGTTAGAGACGCCAGAAGGAACAAATCAAGTGGTAGGTACTCCAGCAGATACAGATTCCACTTCATGCAAGTCCGTCTCTTATAACAATTCCAATTTAGAAGATAAAGTCCACTATTCGAATCTGGCTGAACCAACCAAAGATGGCTTGAATTTCGTTGATTTAGCCACTGCACCAGCTTCTTCAGAATTCAGCGATAAAGAGTCAGAATCGGAATATTTGAGTCATTTAAAGGAAAGTTGGGAAGACACAATGCCTTCAACTACCCATTACCAATCCAAAAATGAAAATTCTTTAGTACTGCCATTAGACATCCATGCTAATCAACATGATGTGGAAAAGCTGCACATAGTCGAAGATGGTTCAAGACAGATACAACCTCCGGATCCCATGGATCAGGAAAAATGCTTGCAGACTTCTTTTGAACATTCCAAAGACGGCTCTTCAACGCAACCTTCATTTGATTTTTCGGAACAATCAGGTAGGCAGGATAAACAAGAAAGTTGTCCATCTGATCTCATGCATCCTGCCTTTGGCCTGCACCCTGAAGCAACTGAAGCTATCATGGAGGATATGCCACCATTGCCACCTCTTCCTCCAATGCAGTGGAGGATAGGGAGAGTTCAACATGGTGAGAAAGCTCAATTTGGTTTACCAGCATCAGAGCAGGGGTTCGAACATCCCAGAAACCCACTTTTACCCCTTGTGGATGGTGAAGAGAGGTCTGGCAATTCTGATCAATTGGCGACTGATTTCATGCAGCCCAGTCCTTTCTCTATGCATCCAGCAACTATGGCTAGCAACAGTAATAGCCAATACAATGGTTTATGTTTGGATAGAACACACTCAAACCCATTTTTAACATTACCGACAACATCTAATGAAAACCTTGAATATGGTTCCCCTGCTATGAAGGGTGATATGGTCGAATCCGGTTACCCGTTGCCAATGCCACCTACTGATGCAACTTGTAGACATATTCCTGTATCTTTGCATGAGGAAAAAGCAAACTGTCCAAACCAGTTTGTACTGGATACAAGTTTAGAAGGCGAGACATTTCAGGACCCTAAACAAAATTTTGATCGAGAACATGGGAATCCTCTTGATGTATCTGTGCGCCTACCAACTAAGAGAGATGAGCAGATTCCAGCAAAGGTAGCAGAGGATCTTCCAACCAAAGTAGACAAGCAGCCTCAGAATGGTTTTGCAGCTTCCGAGGCAGAAAAGGTGCAGACACCAAATGCCATTGTTCAGCATGGCTTGGCAGCTCCAGAGGGAGAAACTGCACAAATAATAAATCCGACTCTAGAGCATGATTTGTCAACTTCAGTGGGAGAGGCAGCATTGCACTCAAATACACTTGCTTTATTACAAGTTGCTGAAGAAGGAAATTCAAATGGGAGTTCACCTGTTAAACTTCCTCGACCTCGCAGTCCTCTCATCGATGCTGTTGCTGCTCATGACAAAAACAAGGTGTTTGCCTTGCTTTTCAATTTTAAAGTTTTTTCTCTTCCAGTCTGCCTGTTTCTTGTGAAGTGAGTTAAAATTTTCTGCAGATGAGGAAGGTAACTGAGCAGAATCGAGCTTCAATCATTCCCAAGGTAGATGAAAGAGATTCATTGCTGGAACAGATACGAACAAAGGTTAGATCCATTTCTTCCCTTTTTTTAATAGAGAAATTATTTTAATGGTGGGGAATGCATTGGTTGTATAAACTAAGGGGCGAGGGCTGATTTGTTTTGCTTTCTACAGTCCTTCAACTTGAAGCCCGCAGCAGTGGTGACCAGACCCCGCGTTCAGGGCCCTAAAACCAACATCAGAGTTGCAGCAATCTTGGAGAAAGCAAATGCAATTCGCCAGGTTCATATCTGTCCCGATCACTTCTCTGCCTGTTATGTTACAGCCATGTTAGTAGTGTTCGATTTTATTTTATTTTATTTTATAAATCATCTCTCTTGAATTAGGCATTGGCCGGAAGCGATGAAGATGAGGATGAAGATGGTTGGAGTGATTCTTGAAAGGACTCTTGGTTAAAAATGTTTGGATCAAATAGTAAATTCTCCATCATCGTTGGTATATAAATATTCTTTGCCTCGAAATTGTCATTTTGTTGCCCCCCTGTGTAAGTATTTCACTTGCATATAATATAAAATGCTTATACAAAGGAAAAGTTTGACATCCATGGTTGAGCCTGTGGCCAGAATATTTCTGTTTCTTTTATATATATAGGAATTTATAAATATGTTATTTTGAGTAAAGAAAGGGTAGTTTTAATTTTGTTTTCCCGAGGCTACCGTTGGAAAAGAAAACAAAAACAAGGCCCACATCATTACATAGTTGTCAGTTCTTGAAATTCAGACAAAAGAGGGACTGAAAAGCTGAGTTAGTACTTAATGTGGGCCTCACTTGTTTTATTCTCTTCTCTGCCTGTCCTTTACCTTACGCGGCCTCACTCGGCTCCAACTCCGCCTCTTCAACGCGGCTTATGTCCCAACTTTCAATCCCCTCGAACCCATTTATATTTTCATAAGTAATTACTTCCGATCACGGTTTAACCTAAATAATAATTTTTTTTCAAGCATGTAACAAGTATATAGTTTTACCTTAGAGTTGAGCATTGTTTTATATCATTAGAAAAATTGTATGCTAAGAAATAACCAAAGCGATAACAACATAAAATAAAATATTCACAATAGACAAGATAACACGGTTTGGTTTTATTTATCTCTACGAATGTGAGAAATAAATATTCACTATCAACATAGAGAACACGAAGATTACAAATATATGATATCTCTAGCCTTGTATACCTCCACGAATGAGAGAAACAAATATGTCATTATCAACGTTAGAGGTTTGTTTGGTAAACATCTTTTTGAGTCAAAGTTATAGGTTTAACTAGTCAAATATGCTAATTTAGATGTTTGGTAGATAGAGGATTATAATAGCGGATTGTGGTGAAAGCTCTCATTTTGAAAAATCTCCTATTATGAGTTTTTTGATTAGAGGTTTGAATAAAAGACTTATAAAGACTCTTTTGTCCTTGATAATTATAATTTTTTTCTAAATAACATAAATTTGAATAACTAAAATTTTAAAAAATTCATAAATAAGAAATTAATATATACATATAAATTTAATAATTAATAAAATTATATTCAAAATATAATTTCATAAATAAATAAGAAATTAACATATACATTTAAATTTCATAATTAAAAAACTATATTAAAAATATAATTTCACAAATAAAAAATTAATATATACATCTTCAATATATGATTAGTAATGATATTAAAAAAATTAATTTCCACAATCTAATTAATAGTAACATATACAAAATATTAAAAATTAATAAATTATTCAAACAAGTATTGAATATAATTATATCTTATATGTCATTTTGCTTGTTCAATTAATCAAATAGCTATTGGCTATCGGTTAATTTTATCAAACACTTATATACAATCAGCTAATGCAATTCGCTAGTCAAATCAGCTAATGTTATCAGCTATCTGCTATCAGCTAATGTAATCCGCAATCAGTTATCCGCTAATTATCATACAGGGCCATGATCTATCTAGCCTTGTATACCTCCACAAATGAGAGAAACAAAAACTACTATCAACGTAGAGAATACGAAGAGTGCAAATATATGATCTCTCTAGAATAATTCTATCTTATAATTCAAAAGTTAAGACCAACTTTATATTTATAGAGTTAAATACTTTGTCACCAAAAAACCTTAGCTCGCAAGACTTTTTGTTTAAAATAAATATTTAGGTATTAAATAAACTTAATTATCATATATTCTTCATCCACTATAATTACAATAAAATCCAACCTAATTATTCAGAGGCTGATTGACATGAAGTTTAGTGGGGCCAATTGACTCCACTTGGGTCTAGAAAATTCTTGTAAAAAGCAATAAAGTTTGGGAGAGAAAAAAAATAAATGTACTTGAACTCACTTGATCCACCACATTAGAACTTAAAGTGGTCAAACTCAAGTAAAAATTAAAAATAATATTACAAAAGTGGAGTAAAAAATGGTAGAGGGCCCTTAATTAAATTCTTTAGTATTTTTAAATTATTTTTTAAAAAAATAGTATTTTAAAGTCTCACTTTTTTTAATAGAAAAAGTCATTCATTGTCAAAACTAAATAGATAGTCAAATTGTATATTATTATTATTATTAGTAGTAGTAGTAGGTTGTTTAATAAATTTTAATGTATTCAATAGTTTTTTATTTTTATATTTTTAGTCTGTTTAACTTGAATTTTGACTTACTTAAACTCATTTAATACGAAATCTAGATCTACCACTATAATTACCGATTTAAATTTATGTCAATATTTAACAGTATCTGATGTCCAAGTTTGAATCTCTTTAAATTTATTTCATATTCTCCTTAATTTTCACCCATAAGATGATAACATGTGTTGTTATCATGTTTGATGGTAAGATTTATAAAATTATAATAGGACCAAATTAGTAGATTTCAAATATTGAAGGTTAATTTTATTAATTTTCTTGAATTATGTCCAAAATTAATAGAATGTATTTTGAGACTAAAACTATTATTGTATCATACCACATTACCATCTCCATCAAATATTTTAACGAATGATAACTAAAATAATTAACGGTTGATAATTAAAGTAAAAATGCATTGTGTTAGTGGTCAAATTTGTAAAAGAAATAATTCAATAATTTAAATTTTTATATTTAATAATTTAATGACTGTTTAACCTCATAGGAATTAAAGAAAGCAAATGACAAAAATGGAAGTAAGCAATTAGAAAAAGAAATTAATTAAACCACTGATTCCGATGGTAGTAATTAAAATCCACTTTCCACGCGGCTGCCAGCTGAGCTGTACGGTGCTTGACCTTTTTTATTTCTATTCTGGTCAATCCGCGTCTAATGTGGAAACTTGCCCGTTATAAGAAACTTTTCTTCAAAAATAATACGTTATCGACGGAGAGCAAACTCGCCTCCCTTTTCAGTGTTAATGCAGCCATGGAAAATACCGCCGGAAAACCTAGTCTTCTGAGGAATCTCCTTGTGCGCGCTCTTCTCTTCGGCGTTTTCGTCTTACTCCTCCGCTTCACTTTCGTCGTCACCATCGTCGGCGGATCCTGCAATCTCGGCGACTTCTGCTTCTCCTCCTTGCCTCGCAATCTCAACTTCGTCATCCCCACCGCCGGCTCCGGTGTCTCCGCTGTCATCGCTAACGATGGCGTTTCGCTTTCCAATCCTCGCCGTGATCTCTACACAAGTAAACAATGGGTCAAGGCTGTCCAATTTTACTCATCAATTTTCCAGGATTTGATAGCCCAGGGTTACCTCTCGCCTCACTCCAAGTCTCTCTGCGTCGACACTCCCTTCGGACAAGACGTTTTCGCCTTGAAAGAGATCGGCGTTGAGGACTCCATCGGAATTTTCAAGAAAGCAGCCAAGCCTTTGGTAGTTAAAGGGGAGGGGCATCGGATACCGTTCGATGACAATACGTTCGACTTCATATTCTCCGGGGAATCCCGCTTTGACGTATCGGATCGACCGGTGGACATTGCATCGGAGATTGCTCGGACGCTGAAACCCCAAGGGTTTGCAGCGGTACACATCAAGGCTAACGACACGTACAGTTTCAATTCTTTTCTTGATTTGTTTAGTTCCTGCAAATTAGTTAAAGTGCATGACATTGATGGTTTGGATTCATCGTTGCCTTACATTCGAGAAATTGTATTAAAAAAAGAGATCGGAATTTTTAACCACGGCGGTGATTCTCGTAATAATAATAAGTGCTCTGTTTCGAGGCATAGACGGGAATTAGTTCGGAAGGCGGAGCCGTTGATCGAGGAAGAGCCATTAAAGCCGTGGATTACCTTGAAAAGGAACATAAAGAATGTAAAGTACTTGCCATCGATGGTCGATATAAGCTTCAAAAACAGGTACGTTTATGTCGACGTCGGAGCAAGGAATTACGGTTCCAGCATCGGAAGCTGGTTCAAGAAACAATACCCCAAACAGAATAAAACATTCCACGTCTACGCGATCGAGGCCGACAAAGCCTTTCATCAACAATACAAGGCCAAGAAGAAGACGGTCACATTGCTGCCTTATGCCGCATGGGTTAGGAACGAGACGCTATCGTTCGAGGTTAACCACAACCCAAATCGAGAAGAACCAAGTCAAGGCAGGGGGATGGGCAGGCTTCGACCGAGACAGAGTGAAGTAAACGGGGATGTGACTGAGATTCAGGGATTTGATTTCGCAGAGTGGTTGAACAACACAGTCACCGAAAGAGATTTCGTGGTGATGAAGATGGATGTTGAAGGAACTGAATTCGACTTGATCCCAAGGTTGTTCGAAACGGGGGCAATCTGTTTGATCGATGAGATTTTCCTTGAATGCCATTACAATAGGTGGCAGAGGTGTTGCCCTGGTGAGAGGAGTAGAAAATATGAGAAAAGCTATGGCCAATGCTTGGAACTCTTTACTTCTCTAAGAGAGAAAGGTGTCCTTGTTCATCAATGGTGGTGACTGCATATTATGATCTTAGGTTTTGGTTTTTTTGGTGGTATTGGTATATTTCTTATTCAGATTCTTTTCATTTTAAGCAGCTGAGAATGAAAATTTAATATGCAGCTGCTTGTTTCATTCATATTCATTGTTCTTCCTTGATTCTTAGCATACATATAAATAGTTTCTTTGCACGTACATTATGATTCAGTTGGTTTATGAATTCTTTCTGGCTTGTACAGATTTTGAAACAATTTATATCACATATATTAGAAACATGGCATGCGTTTAGTAGTCGGATGTGATTGTTGGATTTAAGTACATATGTGACACGAGTATACTCATTTTTTTTAAAGATTTGTCATGTATTTAGAGAATTCTTAGAAATCATATTTCCATCCATGCGTCATACATTAGGTGTTGGACATGGATTATGATAAAAAAAATATATTAAGTTATTTAATTCTTTTTATTAAAATTCACTGCCATTAAATAAATTATTCTCATTCTGCAATTTGTTGGAGTGCTAAAATCCAACAAACTAATGGCCCTGACATCTTCTCTCATGGATCTCCTCGCATCTGAAGTTTGAGCCTCCGGTCCCCTCCAGAACCATTCCTACACCATTTTGGGGCCTAATTTTCCCGGGAAATCCATCTGATTTTTGGTGGGTGGTGGTGTGGGGGAGGAGGTGCAAACATGGGTGCCTGTTGCACATTTCAAAGCACAAAGGTGGATGTAGTTTCGAAGACGAAGACAAATTGCCGAAGAAAGAAGACAAGGTTCATGGTAAGGATGTTACCAGTACTGGACATAATGGGGCCATTGTCAGGTTGCAGGGTTCCTCTACCTTCATAACAATGTACACCCGCAAGGGAAAGCATTGGATCAATCAGGACGCTATGGCCGTTTGGGAGGTCACTTTCCTACACCCTTTGTCTTCTTTTTGATTCTTTCACAATTCAATTTCATCATCGATTAGTTCGTCGAGTTGTAAACCCTTTTAATTTCATGGATCATGTATGTGGTTCTTTTCTTCTTTTTGGAATGTACATTAGATTGTTCCATGGTTGATGATTTCTGGAAATGCTGCACGATTCTCGTCTCAACGTTGCTAGAAAATTTCCTTCGCTGTCTTTATTTTGTATATATGATAGTCCGTCCCTGTTTTGTTAGGTTCTTTCTGGTTTCTCTCCTTATTATTGTTGCATTCATCTTGTGTACAATGTTAATGAGTTTTGAAGAAGAATTCGATACTGGATTCTCTCCTTTTGGTGTGAACTTTATTTATCAACCCGAGTTTACAAACAAGTACATTGTTTTTTCTAGGCCATGGCTAGCAATAGCATTAGCATATTCCTTCTGATTCCGTAAGTCACCTACTTGCACATGTATAACTCTTTGGCTATGTTGTTTATCACCAAATTTGATGTTCATCATTTGCTCCATGCATCGAACTAATCGTTTTTTCCTTTCAAAATTGATCCAGAACTATATGAATGAGAAGGATGCCAGCTTCTGCGGTGTATTCGATGGTCATGGTCCGTCAGGTCACAGGGTTGCACGCTATGTATGCCACATCTTGCCTTTCAAGCTTTCTTCATTCATCAAAACGTCTAACCTAATGGTTGCAAAGAAAATGATGCAGCTGTTAATGCTAGACCAAGTTATGGTAAAAATGATAGCAATGGTGTTAACAAAGATGGTGGCAAGGATACATTTTCCTCTTGGGAGGCAAGTTTAATTAAGGCTTTCAAAGAAGCGGATGAAGATCTTAGCTCGGGTCTGTCTCTATCATTAAGCAGGTACACCATGAACTGCAGCTCAAATGGAAGAAGTTGTTTCTAGATAGCAGGTGAAATAGTATTGCTGATTTCTTTTTGTTTTCTTAAAACATTTTCTGGACGAACACTTGATAATTTCAAACTTGGGGGACTCTCGGGCGATTCTTTGCACTAGAGACAACAAAAATCGTCTCTTTCCGATTCAACTCACTGTAGTCTGCAAACCAAGTATACCAAGTGGGTCCTCTTCAATTCACACCATTCTTTTTTTGTCTCTCTGTGTATTTCCTATGGTGAAACAATTTTTAAATTTTTTCCTGTGGTGTTACTTAGATGAAGCTGGAAGAATTGAAAAGTGCGGAGGCAGGGTCTTTGCAAAGGATGAAGAACCTCATGCACTGCGAGTATGGATGCCCGATGAGGATTTCCCAGGTCTAGCGATGATGAGGACTTTCGAGGATTTCTGCTTGAAGTATTATGGCCTCAGCTCAATTCCTGAAGGCTTACAAGAAAAGATGAATTCGTAGTGTTGGCAACCGATGGGGTAAGAACTTAAATTCCAACATTTTTTAATTCCTTGTTAGTACTGTACTGTTTGATTTGCTACATCTTTAGGTATAGCAGCACAAGATTCCATGAGCTGATGTAAATGTTCCTAGTTCTAGTAATATATGGAGTTGAATCAGCCAAGATTCTTTTTTCTTGGAAGGGGTAAGGGTTGTCCGGTAATCAAACTTGAAACTGATGTCGACTGAAAACTTATTACAAGTCTTTTGTCACTCCGGTCGAGAATGTAGCCTTGCTGACAAACAAGGAGGTGATAACCATAGTTGATTCGGTAAAGCCACAATCGAGGGCGGCGAAAGTTTTGGTTAATCATGCCGTTCAACAGTTCAAGCATGGGGAAGTTGGCATCCGGGTACCACGGTCGATGGTTGTGCAGTCATATGCTTGTTTCTCAAGAAACAACCACTGGTATCGACATCCTCTTTGCATGAACAAGACTAGGAGTAGGACACGAGCAAACATCTAGACGGTTGCAGAGATTGCTGAAGAAGGGGAGACTGTTATAAATTGAGATATTTACGATGGATTAAATGATAAATTTATTTATTGTATTGATTGATTCGGATTGGCAAAACATATGCGGGATTTGAAGGAACCCCAAGCTAACGTTTGGGACACAACAATTCTCAACTTAATCCTTTCTTATTATATATTGAAATTAGAGGTGTGGGACTCTTTTACCTCGTCTATTGGTGTGGGACTCTTATATATTTTACCCTGGTCTTATTATATATGGTTGACTATCATTAATTTTGGTTTACCTTATGTGTTTGTGATACAGACATGGAGGGTAGTCTTGAAGATTCTTGTTCCTTTTCCTTTGGAGGTGTGGTCTTGGGTCTTAGATTCAATTTGTGAAGGAAGCAGACATGTGCAGTAATAGCAGCCTGCAGGAGTAGTTAAGCATGTTTTGTGATCTAGGTTGCTCTTCATGTTTGACTTATTGTGTGGTAGAATGCTACTGATTGCCTTGGATTGAAATGTTGTGAGTAGTTAAGTATTTGTTTATCTAACATTTTTTCGCATTATTTGGTATGACATTATTAAATAGTATGTGCGATGGTTTAAGGGTAAATAATCTATTAATGTGAATAGTCCAATCTAGTTTCATAAACTCCTTTTATGATTTTATTGTATTTTGTTTCTATCCAATAAAATTAACGCTTTATTATTTATAAATATTTACATTTTATGCTTAGACAATTGTAGAAATTATTTTATTTTTATATTTAAATATTTTTTAAAATGACCTTTTATTGTACCTGTCTTAGAAAAGTTTGAAAACAAAATATAAAAAAATATTAAATAAAGACATGGCGAGACGTTAAAAATAACTATAAAATATTAAATAGAACTGAAAATCATATATCCAAAACATTTATAAAAATATGATAATTTTTAATTTTTTTAATAGTGTTAAGGTGATTACAAGATAATATCTGTTTATACATATTTTTAACCATTTGACAATGCACACAAACTTTACAGACAAAACGATTTAACTCAAATTTTATAAAACGAGCTTATAAAACTGCCACATATCAAATTTGGGTCTAAACCCTAACCCTTAAATTCTAAACTCTAAACTATAAAATTTATTTCAAACCTTAAAATCTTAAACATTAACCTTTAAACCCTAAAAATTAAAGACTTATAAAAAAATCTTTTTACAACTGGTGCACAGAATATTTTTACATAAAATAAATTGTAACACTAAGAAACCATGAAGAATTTACCAACACTCACGGCTCACCCATGTCATTTGCATTGTCAACCCAAATTACGAATACGATTTCTAAGAGAGGAAATCCAAACGTTGCAAGTTATTATATTGGCTTTTTAATTGGGACGACATTATTTTTCTAAATTACTTAACAAAATGACATTTATAATAATTATTTATGAAAATGTCACATATTTTATTAATTTAATGTGTTTGTAGGGTAAAAGCACATCGTGTCATACACGTTTACTTGAACATATTAGAAAATATTTTCACTTAAAGGACCCTCATTTGAATACATTAGAAAATGTTATATCCTTATTTGAGTTGACTCAAAAATATTAAACTCTTGAACAAGCACGTTTGGCCAGTTGGTTAAGCTGTTTATCTTTGTTCTCTTATATTTTTTTAGGTCATGGGTTTTAGACCCACTAAAAACATTCTCTTCCTTCCTTTAAAGTCCTCGATTTTCCTTACCTCTAGGTAAGATTAGAATTAAGACTGGTCAAAAAAATATTAAACCCTTACTTAACTTATTTTGAAGTATTAAACCCTTATTTGAACATATACAAAAAGGTTAGTCACTTAGTCCCCTTTCTTGAATATTTACCCAACAAATTATAATAGATGACTTAATATGCCAAACATGCATAGTGTGGGGACTAGCGTTAATTATCACAACCTTTTCTGTAGAAGTGTTTAATGGTTCTTCGGGAAAATATGTTGGCCTAGCAAAAATAATTAGAGAATTAAAATTGATCTTTTTTTTTAAGAATTAGACTATCTTTCTAAACATGCTTTTTATTTAGCAGATAATATTAATGAAGCTACTGCGAAGGTTACGAACCTAAAAATAGATAGCAAATTAAAAAAATAACCTTAAATATTTATATATTTACCCTAATTTAATTGTTTGGGATTAAAAATAAGAAACCCGAACAGGACAAATTGGTATATTACCAAATCCGGTACAATTAGAGGTGGCAATCGGGTAATTCGGTTCGGGTTCGGTTCGGGTCGTTTCGGTTCGGGTCATTTCGGGTCTATCTAAAATCGGTTTAGATTCGGTTCGGGTCGGTTCGGGTTCGGGTCTAATTCGGGTCTGTGATGAGTCGGATTCGGTTCGGGTATTGGATCGGGTCAAAATCGGATCGGTTGTTTTCGGGTCGGGTCAATATCGGATCGGTCGCTTTCGGTTCGGGTCGTTCGGGTCGCTTTCGGTTCGGGTTAAAATCGAGTCAATTTCGGGTCGGGTCAACATTTAAATCTTCGGGTCAATTCGATTTGAGTTGGGTTAAAGGTTTGAGGTTTAGTATTTATGGTTTAGTTTAGAGTTATTGGTGTATGAGATTAATTCTGATTCAACTTGTTAATCTATGCATTTGAATTTGATTAAATATTTAAATCAAAGCTTAATGTATCCATATAATTTTTTTTGTATAATTATATTAAATCAAAGTTTATAATAATAATAATAATGTCTGAAATGAATTAATTTATTAAACTTAGGATCTAATTGAACTAACTAAAATCTAAAAGCATAAATCACAGACATAATTAAAATAATTTTAAAACTAAATGTGAAATTTCAATAAACTCAATTAAATTAAGAAAAAGAGAAAGACAATTGATAAAAATAGAGAGAGAAAAAACAAAATTTTGGAGGGAAATAAGCCACCAATTTTTTAAGCTAGATTGAAAAAAAAGACAATTGGAAAAAATAGAGAGAGAAAAGACAAAATTTTGGAGGGAAATAAGCCACCAATTTTTTAAGCTAGAGATTAATTACTTTTTAGGTCATGTTGCATTTAAAATGTTACATTTTAGTCAACTTTAAGTTTTAATTTAATTTAGTCACAAGTATTCCCACGGTTTAGACTTCGGATATAGAAATCCCCTCCCCGTAGTGATATTTAGTCTCTAAAAATTTACTTTTAGTTGAAATTAACTAATCTTTGTAATTTAGTCTATTAATTTAATATATTGATATTTTCGTTCATTTTAATTCCAAAGATTTAATTTTTAGCCAAAATTGACCCCTATTTATTTATATGGTATAATTACAAAATTGGTCATTGGACTCTCAAATTTCTCCACTTCCAAATTGTCAATTTAGTCTACAATTTCAATTTTATGCTATATTTTATGATGAAATTATAAAATTGGTCACCAAGATCTCAAATTTCTATACTTCATTTTATTATTTATTATATTGTTAAAAATAGATATTCGGGTCAAAATCGGGTCGATATTCGGTTCAGCTTTCGATTCGGTTCGGGTCCATTTCGGTTCGAGTCCATTTCGGTTCAACAAAAAATTTCGGTTCGGTTCGGTTCGGTTCGGTTCGGTTCGAGTTTCGGGTCAACTTCGAATCATCATGTTCGGGTCAAAATCAGATTTCGGTTCGGATTTCGGGTCTCAGGTCAAGTTTGCCAGGTCTAGGTACAATTTCATCAATCTAGTAAATTATTTAAATCTGCCAAACCCGAATAGTGTAAGGACTAGCTATACCATTTGACTTACTTCTACTAATAATAACAATAAAAAAAAAAATAAAGAAGTTTTTGAATAAAATAATAATAAAGAAGGCTTAAATGCTCGATTTCACTCTAAACTATATCTCCTTTATCTGGTTGTCTCAAAAAGGAAAAAAAAAACTTTGAGACAGTGTTCTTCTTTGGCTTTAAAACATTGCTTTTGTTGTCTCGAATTATAGCACTGTAAGAAAAAAAATTATCAATAGAAGCAAGTCACATGATATGTTTAACCAATCTTTGATAAAACATGTCACATTTTAATTGGTCTACGTGTTTTTTAATGGTGATAGAATTTAAAACAAAAATGATAATATTTTAAAATAAAAAACAGAATGTCCAATTTTTTTTATGAAGAACAATCGATAAAAAAGAACTATAATTTAAGGAACAAATAGTATTATATAATAAGATTAAAAAAAAAACAGTACAAAACTTTCACATTTTGTTTGTTACAAAAAAGCAAAGGACCGCGCAGAAGAACAGACATTCCATTGTTTTCACTTTTGCGCTTCGTGTGACTCTGAGTGAGTTAGCGTGTGAGTGAGTGAGTTAGCGAGCCAGCGAGCCAGCGAGCGAGTGACAGACCTGCTCGAGGAAGTCTTTCTTTATCTCTGCAAAGTGCAATCCAAACCGAACTCCAACCACTGTAAGTAAGATTCTCTCTTTGATTTTCTCCCAATTTAACTACTCTTTTGTATTTAATCGGTTTGATTATCACTGTGAAATTGATCTTTCTTTCTTTTTTTTGCTTTTCTCTCTGGGTTCTTTGTTACCCGTTCTGCTGCATTTACTGGATTACGCTTCTTTTCAATAAATATTTGAATATTGTTATGTTTGTCACTCAATTTCTCTGAATTCCATCACCCCATTGTGGCTGTTTTCCTTAGGTTTTTGTGTTTCTTATACTGCCAATAATACATCATATAAATGGATTTTGCTGTTGTCTCTTAGAGAGAAAATAGAGAGATTTTACATTTGCCCCCGCTGTATGGTGATTAACAATCACTTATTGAATTCATTTGGCTGTTTACCTTAGATTATTTGTTTCTTTATATTGACTTATCCTTTTAATCAGTGGGAGTTTTGATCTCGGCGTTTATAAAATACGGTTATATTGTGAAGTTTGCTTACTGTTTTTGCACTAGTGACAATCGGATTAGGATGTAGTCAAGTTTATATTTTTCATAAGTTGGATATGAACTATTGGTAATCCTGATCATAAAGGCTCTGCCTTTTCTATTTCATACGTTGATCGCAGAATGGTGGTGGGAAGGAAACAACAAACTTTCATAGCTAATGGAAATGCACCTTTTACTCCAAATGCGGCCAACTCTTTTCCGGCTTCCAGAAATTTGAGGAAGAATCAGCTTGGCGGAGTTATATTCGGGTGTAAGAATGCCACCTACAAAGAATGCCTATTCAAACAACTTTTTGGTATGTCATTTCATTTCAGCTGCATTTTTTTCAGCACTTGTTTTTCAGTTGCCATTTCCTTTTCCCTTCTCAATCCTATTGAATGAGTTCTTTTTTTGTTAGGAAAATTCACTCAGATTATTTTCTTTTAGGATGTTCTTTTTCTTTGTGTTTTCTCAAAGAAACTTTTTGAGTGCTAATGCCATAATAATTGTTGATTTTGTTCTATCAGGTTTACCCACTCAACACTTTTCGTACGTGAAGAACATTGATCCAGGATTGCCGTTGTTTCTGTTCAACTACAGTGACCGAAAACTACATGGAATCTTTGAGGCTGCTAGCCATGGTCAGATGAACATTAACCCATATGGATGGACTACTGATGGTTCTGAGAAAACACAATATCCTGCACAAGTATATTTCTATAAAGTGACTTCATTTCTGATCTATTGTTTTACTTTATTTTATTTAATTTTATTTTCCACATATTTCTGATTTATTTATTTTTCTGAAATAAGGTTCAGATTCGTGTTCGACAGCAGTGCCAACCTTTGAGTGAAGAACAGTTTAAACCTATTATTGCAGATAATTATTACTGTTTCAATCATTTCTGGTTTGAGCTAGACCATGTTCAAACAAGTAAATTGATTTCCTTATTGGCATCTTTAGCAGTTTCTTCAAGCACTTATCTGCCTCACAATACGTCAAATTGGAGAAATTTTTCCAGCCTCTTCCTTTATCTGGTACAAAGATGGAAGATGAAGGGTTTAGGCCACTTGCTCTTGGGGTGGAGAATGCTAATCACACAAGTGGAAAATGGGATACAGATGTTTTCTTTGATGAAATAAAAGTTGCAGATGATGGATGTAAGCTCTCAGCTTCAGAGGTTGAGCATTTTAGTCAGTCAAGTGGAAAATCAGATTCCACCGACTTCGCTCCTTTTGATCCACTGGAAACTAATGTAGATGCAAAGATTACAGCACAAGGTGAGAAAGACCTTGTATTGATTAAACTGCAAGAACTGGCTCAAAAACGTAAAGATCAAGATGTTTTTTTGATGGGTAATGTTGAAGATTCCACGGTTATGGAAGAAACACACTTTGTGCAGAAGAAGGAAAATGGCGCTTGTTCATCTTGTTGTCAATCCAGTATAGCTCAGGTGACTTGGAAGCTCTATCATTCAAATATATTTATAGAGAAGTGGGAATGGTTAGATTTGGTCTTTTACTTTCATTGGAGAGAAAAAAAATTAAGGAAAAGCTTTGTCATTTATTTATCTTTCTTTTTTCTAGTTGATTCAAGATATGAAAGAGCTGGAGACATTTAAAGCAGAACAATGTGAGAAGATGATTCAAATGGAGCAAAAACTGGTTCAAATTTCTCTAGACCCCTTTTCTCTCTTTTCTTATTGCAGGATTAATGATGTAATATTAAACAACTGAAAGAACAAACCATTGTTATAAAAAAAAAATCTTCTTAGTAATGCGGCTCTAATTTTTGTTGCTATTATAGGCAGTTATTTATAGCATTTTGAGTAATACTGATTGGAACTTTGATTTTCCATTTCCTTCAGTTAATATTATGGTAACATTAATCTAAAATTATGACCTTTATGGCGGTTTCTTTCACCTGTTTCCTTATGTTTTCTTTTTCATCCTTCTAAATTACATTTGCTTTGTATCTGTAATAGTAACAGAAAAATGTGCATGCAGAGCTTATTTGTTTAAATCCAATCTGTGCAATGGATAATAACTATAATCTTGATTTTCAGGTTGCAGCGGAAATGGAAATTCAGCGGCTAAAAGATCGTTGCGTGATGTTGGAATCCTTGTCCAATCATTCTATGGAGCATGTTAATGTACAGGAAATTGACCCCTCTGAGGAGCTGCAACTGGATCCTACGAAGTCAATATTTTTACTGGGAGGATACAATGGTGAATTCTGGTCATCAGCACTGGATTCTTATTTCCCATCTCATGATGTGATAAAATCTGGTCAGCCAATGAGTTCTGCGCGTGCATATACTTCAGTTGTACAGCTGAATGGCGAGTTCTATGTCTTTGGTGGTGGTGATGGTTTTTCATGGTATGATACAGGTATTTGCTTGCCCTAAAGGCTAAAGTCCTATTTGTTCTTTTAAGAAAATTTTATGTAAGTATCATGTTTCTTTTATCTTTTTGTCAAGTTGAATCATACAATCCATCAAGTAATCAGTGGACCCCTGGCCCTTCCCTAAAGCGGCCTAAGGGAAGCTTAGCTGGAGCTGCATTGGATGACAAAATATTTGCCATTGGTGGCGGTAACGGGATTCAATGCTTTTCAGATGTTGAAATGCTTGACTTAACTGTTGGACGATGGATCAACACACGTACAATGCTACAAAAGGTGAATGTAGTGCTTGACTTTTCCTTTTGCTTATTCTAAAAGAATTTGGTTTTCACATTTTCCTGGCTTAGAGAAAACAGATAATCTGGTTCTACTATCAAGAGAGGTATCAGATATTTATTTTAAGGATTTCTTCCTAGTAGGCAATAATAACCGAGAGCATATAAAACAAACTACTAAATTTCAATTTCAGGAAAAGGATGCCCTTTAATTTCTATTATTATCTTTCATCTAAAAGGGTAAATATGGTTAGCAGTTGGTTTAAAACTGGAGTAAATTTAAAAAGTGAGGGGTCGTCTTTCTTTGAGTTTTTGCCTCTATTTGGATTTTATAATCCTTATGTCTCTCTATTCATTGTATATATTATAGCATGCATGCTTTAAGCATTGTTGAAATTTGAATCGATACAATCATACTAGTTATTATTGATAAATTTTAACCTGGACTTTGTTTTGCAGCGATTTGCTCTTGCTGCTGTGGAACTTAATGGTGCAATTTATGCTACTGGTGGATTTGATGGGAGTAATTACCTGAAGTAAGTTATGAGGTCATTTTCCCATTCGGTTTTTGCATTTGCTGTTATATTTAGACATGCACACATGTTTCATTCTTGAAGTATGCTAATGGGCTAATTTGTCGTTCATTCACTAGCCACTATAATTGACAGTTGACTGAATTTCCAACTATGTCAGGTCTGCAGAAAGATTTGATCCCAGAGAACATTCATGGACCAAAATTGCAGGCATGAGCACGATGAGGGGCTGCCATTCACTGGTCGTTTCCGATGAAAAACTGTAAGCTGTTTTTTCAGTCATTTACTGTCATTATATTGTTAGATTCATTTGTGAGTTTTAGGTCTGCTCTAGTTGATGACCATGTTGTGAATGTCCAACACAAGAATGTACACAATATTTATTTACTGAACACATAGCTCTGGGCTTGGTTACCAACCTCAATTATCCGAAAAAGCAGAAGTGAAAACTATCTTCGTAACAAAAACGTTCCTTTGACAGGTATGCTATCGGTGGTTTTGACGGTACTGAAATGGTTCCAAGCGTTGAAATATTTGACCCACGTTTGGGATCATGGATGAGTGGGGAACCGATTAACCAGGTGAGGGGATATGCAGCTGCTGCTGTTGTTGAAGGATCCATATATGTTATTGGAGGTTTGAGAGCCGGCGAAGACATTGTAGATTCGGTATGTACCTTTCTACAGGTGAACCTATTACTTTCACAGGTTGATTTTTAATTTGCGGAAACGTTCACAGGTAGAATGTTTCGAAGCGGGTGGTGGTTGGCAAGTAAAAACCAGCAAGGCTGTTGGCAAAAGGTGCTTCATGTCGGCTATTGTTTTGAAGTCATAGGGGGCTAGGAGGGGAAGCAGGTCCATCGTCGTTTCTCACTTGCTAAATCTTGAGTCCATGGGAATGAAATAGACAAATATGTATATTTTGTTAAATCTCTCATCATAATCTTATTTCATATGTAGCTTTGGACCCCCAAAAGGCCAACCCTGAGAATTAGGTATAAATAAAAAGTAAGTTATGGGTATAATTTAATTATAAGAACGAACGAATTACTTGAACTGATGTATTTAACATGTACTAAAATAATGAAATCTTGAACATTCTATATTTAATATGTACCAAATTTTGGTGTTGGTCGTCGATCGTCGGTATTTTATCTTCTCCATGATTTCTTATTTTTTGTTTTGATTTTTATTTTTAATTTTCAATAAAATTCTATGTGTTTTGGTTGTCTTCTTTTTACATATCTTGTTGTGCTTGTTTTTTTTCCTGTCTTTATGACACATTTTCTCTGCCTTTATAACACGTCTATGTCTTATGACACATCACACATCTCTGTCTCATGACACGTTTTTTGGATATTTTTGTGGCTGCGTGATGCTTGTGCAATGTTCTCACAAAGTTTGTTTCTGATTTGGGTTTGTCGGTGATCATAGATAGTTTCATCACCTATTGTGGTTGTTTGTCGATTAAATCAGAAGTGGAGCGGATCGGTACCTTTGGAACCGATGCAAAAGATATTTGCAGTTTTCTAGTGGGGATTTCATCTTGTTCATGTTTTGACAATTTCCCAGGGACTCTTCCTACAATGAACTTAAGAGATTTGCTATGGTACAAAAAAGAAGTGTCTAATCTGACTAGAGCAACTTTTTAATTTTCTTGTGTAGATTTGTCGTTTTTATTGTTTTTCTTAATGTTGTGAAACCTTTGAATGGTTATGTTCTAATTTTTCTTTTGTTTATTAATAAAGTTGTCTGGTTTCAAATTAAAAAAAATACTTATAATATTTTTAGGGTAAACTACTCCAGTGATCATCGAACTTTAGGGAGGTACTTATTTTGACCACTGAACTATCGAACTCGTCAATTAGGCCACCTAATTATTTAAATTGATCTATTTTGACCACTAGCTGTTAAAAAACTAACGACTCGACTGAGTTGGTTGTGGGTGATACGCTCCAACTCTCCAATTGATGTTGTAGAGAGAAGATTTGATTGCCCGGACCTTTGAATGCATGCAAGCCTTGTATCACGAATGTTTTCTTGTGAAAATATGTTGAAATGGATGAAAGAAGATAAGTTGCGGAAGGATGATAGTGTTTGTATGTCAAAAGGGTGTAAGGAAAGGAAGATAGATAAGTAGGAAGGTGGTTTCGGATGGTGTATGGAAGATGGTGAAGAGAAAGGATGTTGGTAGTATTCAAAAGCTTAAAAAGATGAACATATGCTAAGGAGCATATACCCTAACTTGGATGAGGCCTTGAGGGTGGTAAAAAGACTTAGACTGAGAAACAATGGATGTTTAACAATCTAAAGCATCAAGATGGAAAGAAAATGAAGACGCCACAAATCAATAAAGATTTGATAAGTCAAGAAGTTCTAAAAAGAACAAGGATGAGAGAAAATCTCACAAAGTAACTTTTATAATCTAAATTGTCTGTTTACAAATAAAAATGCATTACATATTTATAATAAATGAAATGGGTGGCCGAAATGGTGTGTAGGGGAGAGGGAATGATTCGACAGCCTTGGTGTCTCCCTCTTTTGGCCGAATTGGTGTGATAAGGGCATGAATAGGTGTTGATAACCTATCAAGCACTATTCGACAGCCTTGCACCTTTTCAAATTGGAGCCAAGGTGTGTAGAGGTGTCTAGATTCCTTCTTTTGCTATTCGGCTAGGTAGGTTCCCTTCCATCACTTAGCCAGGTAGCTAGTGTCACTAGCTGGTCCACTGAAGGAGCTGGTAGTAGTTAGAGGAGCTGGAGATGAGCTTGACGAGCTAGGCTTGAGCTGACTTGAGCTGAGCTAGCTAGCTGACTTAGCTAGCTAAAGGTGAGTAGCTGATCCGAGCTTCCTTTAGCTGAGTGAGCTAGTCTTGAAGTGCCTTTAAGTTGTCCTCTATCTACTGGAGTGTTTTGGAGCTGAAACGAATCCTTCTTTGCTCAGAAATCACCCTTTTGCTATTTGAGCTCTTTGAAAATGTTTTGAGCTGAGTGATCTTGAGCTCTTTTAAGACTTCATAAGTGTCCCCGAACCATTTGGCAGCTTGTAAAGTCTTGAAACAATCAAACAACGTTTTGAGCTGATTTTGACATTTTGAGCTGGAACCGAGCTGTAGCACACTCCCTTGAGTTGTGCTAATATAACCTATAAAGAAAACAATTAATTATATAAGTAATGTCTCATTTAAATAGTATAGGAACTATAATGCATAAGTATAAAGTAAAGTTTTAAATGATGCAAACTATAATCTAAAAATGCAAACATTTGCTAAGTAAAGATGTGGTTTTAAGCTTAAGTATGGGTATCACATATAACATGCCAAGGTCATGAAAATAAAATATGCAAAACATATACAGAGTATGATGTGATAACATGAATCTAAATAACCAGAAACGAGTGTAGAAAAAGTAAGTAATATGAGAGAAGTAAAGAAAACTCAGTGTCTTTCATGTTTAAAACACAACATGAAAGTGTGCAAAATTTGCTGGTGAACGTGCACACATCACTGAGTCTTTCTTTTAATGCCATATAAGTAGAGGTTATTTTGGTAAACTTATTGTTGTATTGTTCTATTTAATAGAATCCTAATTACATATTCTTTTGTCTCTTTCAACCATTTTTTCTAACGGCTATATTTTTGAAGAGAAATTTGTATGAGAGAGAAGCAAGGAAGGAAGAAAAGTTAAAGCTTGTAACCGAAATGAAGGGTGAGAACTTAGATCATGAATATTTTTGTGGAGCGTGTTTTTTATTAACGAGAAAGTGAAAAATTAATAATCCCGATAGAAAATTTTGGGACGTGAAAATTATAAAAAAAAACATCCACACTTGTAATTTTTTGTTTGGTACGATCCACCAGTATACAATCAATCAATGGTTATGACTGACGGTCATCTAAGGAAGATTTTAGATATGAAACGTGAAAGAAGGAATGAGAAGTTTTTTTAGGGTTTTGCTTCTTTGTTTTGTGTTTTTTTAGTTTAGGATTAAGAAAATAAGTCCTAATTTATGGTTAAATTTTAAGACATATTCAAAGTTGTTTTCCAACTATGTATATGTGTTGTTGGATTATGTTTATGTTTGTGTTAAGGTTGTTTTTCAAATAATTTGTTAAATTTCTTATTATTAAATTTCTGGTTTGCTTAATGTAATAGAATAAATATCTATGTTATGTATCTGGGTTTAGAATGTTTATGTTAGGGTTACTTATTGTACTGCTTATTGCAATAGAATAAATGTTTATTAAGCCTTTCTTGGTAATTAAAGATTGCATTAAAACATAAAGTGTATAAATATGTATACACAAAAACAAAAAGTGATCGTATAGTTCATTTCATAAGTGATCCATACAAAACAGAAATTGTTTTGACCATTACAGAAATAAAAATTTAAATCATGGCCATTCCTTGAACATATATAAAACATGTGTACACAAAAAAATTAACCTTGATGGTCAATTTCATGTATTACACAAAAGGGTTACATATGATATCTATAATCACAACAAAATGTTAAATTTTAATGGTCAACTGCATGCATTACACACAAAAATTAAATCTTAATGGCCAACAGAATCAAAGGTCAATTATAAGCCTTGGAAATGATTAAGTGACAGATCTCTTTTGAGTTGTGAATGGACATCCATTTAACAGTATGAACTGGTGGTGGACAGTAACTTGGCCTTGTATTATTGCCTTGATGTTGCTTACCAGATTGAGTAACAGAATTATCCTGAGTGGTGAGGGTGGGAATCCATCTAACAGTATGGACTGGTGGTTGGGATTGGCTTGGCCTTGAAGTGTTACTTTGGTGTTGCCTACCAGGTTGGTTTGGTGTTGCAACAGAATCCTGGTACACATTTGTTCTAGAACTTCTTCTAATCTGTACATAAAAAAATGTGTTACTATCAACTTTAAACAACAAATATAAATTAATCACAAAAACCAATGTGTAAATTTACTGGCAGTTTAGATTTTTTAGGAGCTCGACTTATAGCAGAAGTGGATGCTCGTTTATATGATCTAGTACTGGCATGAACATGACCCTAGCATGTCCTTGTATTATGATCAAACCCTCCACACTTTATACAAGATATCTTCACACCTTTTCTGGACACTTTAGCACCTTAAGGTGCTTCATTTGCCTCATTTTTATGATTTTTATGTGGTTTTCTTGGTGACCTTCTCAAGACAGGAGATAAAAATTGTAAATGTGTTTGTTGACGACTCTACTAGTTTTCACCCCTCACTGATTTGATGAAATAGAAAATATAGCCATTTTAGTAGACACTAAATAACATGAATCTACATAATTTTTAGGTCTGTCTTCAAGCAACAATATAACAAAAATGACATGGCTGCATTAAATTCCTGCATAGAGAAATAATTAATTAGTGTGTATAAAGATATAGATCATTAAAGAAACAAAATGTAAAAAATAAAACTTAACATGTTAGTTGCCATATTCTACATGAGCAAGTTGATGTTTGCATGTTAACATAATGTTGATCTTGAGATCCACATGAAACTTGGTACATTACTCCACCAGTACGCACAAGCCAACATCTATATGACAAACAATGAATAAAAAAATTAAAAACAAATGCATGTGACAGTAAAACAAATTAAATAAGTGACATTGAAATAAAGTAAAAACAAATCAAAATATACAAAGCGATTAACAAACTAATGAAACAAAATAAAAACAAAGTGATTAATAAACTAGTAAAACAAAGTAAAAACAAACAAAGCAGAAATATACAAAGCAGAAATATACCTATGTAACAGTGATAATACAGTTTTTAACTTTCTTTGAATTTTAGAACACAAAGGGCCAATTTACTTTTCGGCTTCATTCCTTTTTTTATAATTCATTGCACAATTCCTCTTTTTAACATTTCTTTTCACCAAATAATAATTGCTTTGTCTCTAGCTTCAAATATCATCTACAAATTAAAATCAATAGGTATTAATATTGTAAGTTAAGTATAGAAAAAAATTAACCTTACTGAAACACTCGCAATGATTAATTAAAATGATGTATGATTTAGGTCTGAAAGAAAAGTAAATTTTGTCCATATTGTAGGGTCTTTTCCAGACAGCCAATTATGTCTAGAACTTGATAAACACTGCAAGATGATTTGAAAAAAGTTATTGATCCATACAAATAATATGCAAAATAATTTAAAAAATTAAATAGTTATACCTCTAAAGTTATCATGGAAGCTTCAAACTCTCTTACATATGTTACTCTAACAGCTCTTCAAAGTTGGTCTTTTAAATTTTTTTCCTTATGATCTTCATGTAACTTGAAATTATTGTAAAAGTGTCTCACACATGTTTTATGGTCTGCATGTAACGCCTCGGGTTTAGGGTTCGGGAGGTAACCGGGTTTGGTTAAACCGGTTCGGTTTAATTTAATTGAGAGAAAACATTTTTATTGAACACAAAAAGGGGTTTTAATGAGTAAGAGCAAAAGGAGAAATTTGGAATTTTTTTAAAAAGGGATTTTAATCAAAATATCATCATCTTCTCCCCCAACACCCTTTTCACGTTACTTTTGCAAAACACCACCATTATTACTATTCCATTGCTCCAACATTTCCTACAAACAAGTTTTCAAGGTAAGCTCTCCATTGTTTTGATTTTTCTTTCCTTAAACTTGTTCTTAGTTAAATTTTACTAAAACCCATTGTTTGAAATTATTTCAAAATGTTTTGAGTTTGAAAAGAGGAAAACGAGGGGATTTTCGTTTGGGTAGTTTGATGCCATGTTTAAGGGTGTTTTTAATCTTGTTTTGGTGTCTTAAAAATGCTAAAATAGTGGCTAAAAGTAGGAAACCCGAAACTAGTGAAAATGAGGGTTTTTGGAGTTGAAAATGTGAGTTTTGGGTTGTTCTTGTATGGAATCTTGGACGGATGGTTTCTTGACCTTGGGTAAGTGTTTTGGATGTTTAAAGAAGTAGTTTTGATGGTAAATTTGTTGGGTTTTGGCTGCTAGTTAGTTTGAGACGTTTTGATGGTGTTTCCGGGTATGAATCGATTCAGTTTGATTATGATTGTTGAGTTTTGTGTTGCTGCAAGTTTGGGGGCTTGATTTGGGTCTAACACATCATTTTGAATTGGCTAGAAACAAGGGAAACAAGTTTGGGTCCTCTGGACGCGAGACTGAGTAGTTCAGAGGCTTGAATCAGTGTTTCGGCCATCGTTTGGTTTCTATCGGTGAATGGTAACATTTTCAAGCTTTAAAATGGTTCAAAGAGATTTTCTTGGGGTTTGGGTGGAGCCTTAGGGGCCAACCTAAACCCAAGTGTAAGCTTGCCTAATTTTGTCTTGTTTCGTTGATTGATGGTGTATGTGTGTTTATACGTGTTGTGTGAAATACAGATTGTGTTTACCTCCCTTTTAATGATTGTTATGTTGTCGTAGTTGTTGTCAAGCCTCACGTGATGGTTAGTGGAAAGTGTGTTGTTGAATACGGTGATGTGTAGTCCTACCGGAAGTGACTAGTATATGAGTATGTTGATGTGTAGTCCCACCTGAAATATTCTAATTGTTGTGAACAATGATGTGTAGTCCCATCGGGAATGGTTGTGCTTGTGCATACCATGGTTTAGTTATGCCTTCGGTTTATCATATTTTCTTTCTAAAGATTTTGTCTTTGAACTAAATACATGTTTTGAACTGCATTATTATTGTTGTGATTTCGAGCTCTGCTCACTAAGCTTTTAAGCTTACGCTCTGTTTTCCAACAATGCATATCGTTAGTGGCTTCGGGAGGCAAGTGGGGCAAAGGAGGAACTTGGAGTTCATTGGCTAGCTCAAGTATGGTTTTCATGGTTGTAATAATACTTAGGCAATGGGAATGCTAGACTTTGTGTTGGGGAGTTGGTGTCCAAACTCCTATGTTATTGTTATTGTTGTTAACATGCCTTGAGTTGGTGTCCAACAATGCATATCGTTAGTGGCTAGCTTTTGACCTCTTGTAGATGTTAAGCATGCTGGTTATCTATGTTAAATCTTGTTTTGTTGATTTTAGCCTCGTTGAATGTTTGACTTGCTTTATATGAGTTTTCTTGGTTGCCTTGAGTTGCATGTATGCTTAGGAGTTGGTCAAATGCTTGCTTAAGGTGTTTAATTTAGCTCCCTTGTGCTTAAAACTGCAAATTACTGTCTTTCTGTGTGCAGGAAGCGTATCGATACAGACCCATGTTTTAAGCCTATCGTATCGATACGCGAGGGCGTATCAATAGCCTCTTTGTCCTCTGGAAATCTGAGATTTTGACGAGAAATCGAGGTATCGGTACGGGCCTTAGGCGTATCGATACGGTCCTAGAGTTGACTTTGGGAAACTTGGTCGTTACAGGTATATCGATACCGGCCTTGGAGGGTATCGATACAGCCTCTCAAAGTTGACTTTGGGGGAGTTTGACCGTTGAAGGCGTATCGATACTGGCCTTAGGAGTATCGATACAGCTTGATCTAAAATGGCTAAAAGTTGTCTTTAATTGTCTGATCTGCTTGGTTTGTATCCATGTTTGTTTTTCCGTTGTTTGCTTCCTCACATAGGTTCAAATAAAGCATTTAGACAAGATTAATTTTTAAAAAAATAAGGTTGCTAATCGGAGTGAGGCCTTAATGGGCTTCGCTTCGGTTTTCCCTATGTAACTCGTTCAGTTCGGTTTGGTGGCTAGGCTGGGACGAGAGGGTTACATTTGATGGTATCAAAGCCTCGGTTTCGAGGTCTCCCAGGAAGGTAAGTCAGGTAAGTTGGTTTGTTTAGTTTGTTTGCCATTGCACGGTGTGTGAAAGCATGATTTCTCGTTCTTGTTGTTGGTTGAAGTGTAGTCGAGCGTCCCCATTGCTAAGTATTTCTAATGGAAAATGGTTTTGGTTAAAAGAGCTTGAGCACTTGGATCCTTGCCCTTGCTGACCTGATGTTTTCTTGTGTGTTATGTTTGTTGTTTTAGATTTTATCTTTGTTATGGTGAGACCAAGGGGAAGGCCTAGAGCGGGTGACCAAGCACCCGGGATTGAGCCTCATCCTCCTCTTCCTGATCCCGATGGTAATGGGGAGAATGTCGGAGATAACGTACCTCACGCTGGTGCGAATGTTGGAGGTGATGGTAATGGACCTCAGGTTGGCCAGGGTCAGGCTGGTGTGGACATGACTCATTTGATTTAGACCATAGTCGGGGCTTTTCAGACAGCTTTAGCCGGCATACTTGCTGCAGCAGCACCTCAGGGTGCGGGGACTGGTTTACCCCTTGAGAGACTTCGTAGTTTGGGCGGAGTTGAGTTTCGTGGTTTGACTCCCGAGGGTTCGGAGGCTTGGCTCGAGAGCACTACATGAATCTTAGGTCAGATGGAGTGCTCAGACACTCATAAGTTAGGTTTTGTTGTCTCCTTGCTTCAGAGAGATGCATATGCTTGGTGGACTACGGTTATTTCGGGTATGCCGGAAGCGGATGTCACTTGGGAATTCTTCAGAACATCCTTTAGAAAGAAATACCTTGGAGCTCGATATCAGGATGAAAAGAAGAAGGAATTTATGGCTTTAGTTTAGGGTGGTAAGACGGTGTCAAAATATGAGATACAGTTCGTGAGGTTGAGCCAGTATGCTCCCAAGTTGGTTCCCAATGAGAGAGAGCGGTGTGAGCACTTCCGTTATGGTTTGACTAGGGATGTGAAGACTTATATGCTTGCTTCTGATTACACCGAGTTTGATGTTTTGGTCTCTAGGGCCAAGGATATTGAGCAGAGTTTAGGCTCGAACGCTCATGCTAGTGGGTATGATTCAGAGAAAAGACATGCAGATTGTGACAAAGAGCATGCCAAGAGTCACAGAGATAGGAGATATTAGCCCGGCACGAGACATAGGGGCGGTAACCATTGATGTGGCCATCAGGGCCAATGAGCTGTTGTTCACACTCCTAAGTGCACCAGGTGTGGGAGACGCCATCCGAGCGAGTGTATGGATACCTTTGGGGTATGTTGGAAGTGTGGTTCTCGAGTCATTTGAGGCGTAACTTTCCTCACCCGGCTAGGGGCGGACAGGCTCCAGTTAGAGGTTTTGAGCATCAGAGAGGCCGTGGGCGCGATCGAGGTAATTTTCAGCCAAGGAATGATGGTCAGAGAAATGTAGCTCATGTGGTAGTAGTTTAGCCCGAGGGTGGAGGTCCGGCTAGGGTGTATGCACAACGAGAGGTTGGGAATGACACAGATGTCATCGCAGGTAATTTCTTGTTACGGTCTTTATCCTTGCTTTCGTTGATAGATTCGGGTTCGACACATTCATACATTTTGGGTGAGCATGAAAGAACTTTTGATTTACCGTATGAGTGGTTAGAGGTAGGCGTAAATGTTACTAGTTCTTTTGGTAAGACCGTGGTAGTTAGGAAAATGTATAGGAGGTGTCCTTTGATGATTCGGGGTCATGTGTTTCCGGTCGATATGATGGAATTGCCATTCTATGGTTTCGATGTGATTTTGGGCATGGATTGGCTCGCAGAGCATAGAGCTAGGGTAGACTTTAAGACCAAGAGAGTTTTCTTGAGACTTGCGGATGATCTTGAGGTTGTAGTAGTTGGCGAGAACATTAAGTTCTTGTCCAATGTTGCTTATGCTTTAGAAGCTCAGAGATTGATGGATTTGGGTTGTCAAGCGTATTTGGCCTATGTGATGAATCCGAATACGAGTGAAGTTAGACCGCAAGACATCAGAACGGTTTGTGATTTTCCGAGTGTCTTTCTAGAAGAGTTGTCGGGTTTGCCTCCAGATAGGGATGTTGAGTTTGCTATTGAGACGTATTCAGATTCTGCACCGTGCCTATTGCTCAGTATAGAATGGCACCTAAGGAGTTGAAAGAGTTGAAGACACAGCTTCATGAACTGTCAGATATAGGTTTCATTAGGCCTACTATTTCCCCGTGGGGTGCTCTGGTCTTGTTTGTGAAGAAAAAGAACGACCGTATGAGAATGTGTATAGATTATAGGCAGTTGAACAAGGTAACAGTAAAGAACAAGTATCTCTTCCCGCGGATCGATGATTTGCTCGATCAGTTGAGAGGTGCTACAGTATTTTCGAAGATTGATTTGAGATCCGATTATTATTAGTTGAAGGTGAAAGATGTGGACATACCGAAGACAACTTTCTGTACACGATATGGGCACTACGAGTTCTTGGTAATGCCTTTCGGCTTGACTAATGCCCCAACTGCATTTATGGACATGATGAACATAGTGTTTCACAAGTTTTTGGATAGATTTGTAGTAGTGTTCATAGATGACATTTTAGTGTACTCCAGAACCGAGGAAGAGCATGATGAGCATTTGCGATTGGTGCAACAGACTTTGCTTGAAAATCAGTTGTATGACAAGTTGAGTAAGTGCGAGTTTTGGATTAGGGATGTAGTCTTTTTAGGTTATGTGATCTCAGCCGATGGGATTAGTGTAGATCCCAAGAAGATAGAAGCGATAGTAAATTGGAAACAACCGAAGTCAGTGACCGAAATCCGTAGTTTCCTAGGCTTGGCAGGGTATTATCGAAGATTTGTCGAGGGATTCTCGAAGATTGCGGCACCTTTGACTAAGATGCTTCAGAAAAATGTTCTGTATGAGTGGACAGATGCAAGGCAGCAAGCGTTTGAAAAGTTGAAGAAATCATTGACAGAAGCTCCTATTTTGATTCAACCTGAACCAGGGAAAAAGTTCGTAATCTACAATGATGCATCATATGTAGGTTTAGAGTGTGTGCTTATGCAAGAGGGAAAATTTTTAGCTTACACTTCGAGACAATTGAAGGTTCACGAAAAGAATTACCCTACTCATGACATAAAGTTATCTATTGTAGTGTTTACTTTAAAGATTTGGAGACACCACCTTTACGGTGAGAAATGCACAGTCTACACCGACCACAAGAGTTTGAAATACTTGATGACTAAGAGGGAGTTGAACCTTAGACTACATAGGTGGTTAGAGCTTCTTAAGGACTACGACCTCACGATAAAGTACCATCTTGGTAAGGCAAACGTAGTGGCCGATGCTTTGAGTAGAAAAGTGCATTTGAATTGCGAGCTATGTTTTCGAGATTGAGTGTGTCACGGGATGATGGTTTTATAGCCGAGCTATAGGTTAAACCTTCGTTAGTTCAGTTAATTCGAGAGAATCCGTTGCAAAACGAATCTTTGGTACCACACGTACAAGATATAGCCGAGGGAAAACCCACAGATTTCTTCTTTGGTGATAATGGAATCCTATGTTTCAAGGATAGGGTAGTTGTTCCAGAAGATGCCGAGTTGAGGCGTACTATTCTGAATGAAGCTCATAACAGTTCTTTTTCTATACATCCGAGTAGCACGAAGATGTACTGTAGGTTGAAAGATGAGTACTATTGGATTGGATTAAAGAAAGATGTGATCGAGTTTGTGAGTAATTGTATAGTTTGTCAGCGAGCTAAGGCTGAGCATCAGTTTCCTTCAAGTTTGTTACAACCGTTGAAGATTCTGGAATGGAAGTGGGAACGTATTACTATGGATTTTGTGTCTGGCTTACTGTTGACTCATTCGAAGAAGAATTTAGTATGGGTAATAGTCGACAGATTCACTAAGTGTGCCCATTTCATACATGTCCATACTATCTACACCTTAGACAAGTTGGTTGATCTATACATCAGCGAGATAGTGAGATTCCATGGTGTACCGAAATTGATTGTGTCAGACCGAGATCGAGGTTTACAGTTAGATTTTGGGAGTGTTTGCATCGTGCCTTGGGAACTTGGTTGAACTTCAGTACTTCGTATCACCCACAGTCAGATGGTCAGTCAGAGAGAGTTATCTAGGTGTTAGAGGATATGTTGAGGTGTTGCATCATTGACTTTCAGGGTTCGTGGGAAAAACATCCACTGCTAGTAGAGTCTGCATACAATAACAGTTATCAGGCTAGTATTCAGATGACACCGTATGAAGCTCTGTATGGTAGGAAATGTAGAACACCTATTTGTTGGGCCGAGGTCGGACAGAAGCTTGTGCCCATGCCATAATTGCTTAAGGGTACTACAGAGAAAGTAAAACTGATTTGTGATCGCTTGAAGGCAGCTTCAGACAGACAAAAATCGTATGCCGACTTGAAGAGAAAAGAGATAGAGTACGCTGTGGGCGACAAAGTATTTTTGAAAGTCTCACCTTGGAAGAAGGTGATGAGGTTTGGTAAGAAGGGTAAGCTAAGTCCAAGATTCATTGGTCCTTACGTGGTAGTTGAGAGAATTGGTCCTGTTGCTTATAGATTGAGATTGCCGACCGATTTAGAAAAGAATAATGATGTGTTTCACATTTCGATGCTTCGGAAGTATAGATCAGATCTGTCTCATGTGATGCCAGTGTAAGAGATTGAATTGAATCTAGATTTGTCGCATGATGAAGAACCAATTGAGATTCTTGCTACGGATAGTAAGGTTTTACGTGGTAGGACCATAGAGTTGGTGAAGGTCTTGTGGAGACATCGGGGTGTGGAAGAAGCCACTTGGGAGAGAAAAGCGGACATGGAAGAGCAGTTTTCGTACCTCTTTCCATCAGGTAAATTTCGAGGACGAAATTCCTTAAGTGGGGGAGAGTTGTAACGCCCCGGGTTTAGGGTCCGAGAGGTAACCGGGTTTGGTTAAACCGGTTCGGGTTAATTTAGTTGAGAGAAAACATTTTTATTAAACACAAAAAGGGGTTTTAATGAGTAAGGGCAAAAGGGAAAATTTGAAGAAAAAAAATTAAAAAGGGGTTTTAATCAAAATATCATCTTCTCCCCCAACACCCTTTTCACGTTACTTTTGCAAAACACCACCATTGTTACTATTCCATTGCTCCAACATTTCCTACAAACAAGTTTTCAAAGTAAGCTCTCCCTTGTTTTGATTTTTCTTTCCTTAAACTTGTTATTAGTTAAATTTTACTAAAACCCATTGTTTAAAATTATTTCAAAATGTCTTGAGTTTGACAAAGAGGAAAATGAGCGGATTTTCGTTTGGCTAGTTTGATGTCATGTTTAAGGATATTTTTAATCTTGTTTTGGTGTCTTAAAAATGCTAAAATAGTGGTTAAAAGTAGGAAACCCGAAACTAGTGAAAATGAGGGGGTTTTGAAGTTGAAAATGTGGGGTTTTGGGTTGTTCTTGTATGGAATCTTGGACTGATGGTTTCTAGACCTTGGGTAAGTGTTTTGGATGTTTAAAGAAGTAGTTTTGATGATAAATTTGTTGGGTTTTGGATGCTAGTTGGTTTGGGACGTTTTGATGGTGTTTCTGGGTATGAATCGATTCGGTTTTGATGATGAATGTTGAGTTTTGTGTTGCTGCAAGTTTGGAGGCTTGATTTGGGTCTAACACATCATTTTGAATTGGCTAGAAACAGGGGAAACAAGTTTGGGTCATTTGGACGCGAAACCGGGTAGTTTGGAGGCTTGAATCAGTGTTTCAGCCATCGTTTGGGTTCTATCGATGAGTGGTAACGTTTTCAAGCTTTAAAATGGTTCAAAGAGATTTTCTTGGGGTTTGGGTGGATCATTAGGGGCCAACCTAAACCCAAGTGTATGCTTGCCTAATTTTGCTTTGTTTCGTTGATTGATGGTTGTTGAGTGGATTGAATGATCGAAATAAACCAAGAGGGGGGTGAATTGGATTTTTAAAGTTTTTGAAGGTGGAATTGACAAATAAAAATGGTAGACAAGGAATTTTAGAGTGGTTCAAGTTCCAATCGAACTCTACATCCACTACCTTAGCTTCACTAAGGATTTGCAACAATTCCACTAATTGCTCTTCCCCTTTTCTAGGCTAAGGAGGTAACCGTTACAATTTCGGTCAAATTTTCTACCCAAAATTTGACCCAATCCTCACACAATAGAAACAAAGAAGTTGTTGGATAAAACAAGTATCTCTCAATACACAATATAGCCCAGTTACAAGCACTCAACCCAATTGAAATGATAAGAATGAAAAATACAATTGGGGTTACAAGACAATAATGGGATTTAGGCACAAATGCTTGGATTTGATGTTTGGATGTTTTCTTTTGGATCAATAGTTGTTGCTGAAGCTTTTAGAGGTCCCTTTTATACCTTCTCATTGAATTCTAGACGTTGTGGTTGTTGCATTCATCAATAGAGCCGTTGGGATATTATCTTCCCTCCATAAATGCAGTATGCAACCAACCGTTTTGAAACACCCGACCCTATTTCGAAACAGACCAAAATAGAAAGAGTCGTTGGGGTGCATTAAAGAGCCCGTATCGAAACTGTTATGCTTGTTTCGATACGCTAAGAGCCGTTTCGAAACATTTTTGCCACTGTCAAGGCCTGTATCGAAACGGCTTGAAATCGTTTCGATACGCCTTAACGACTTGTTTAAAATCAGTTAAAAACTTTCAACGGTCATATTTTTAAATTTGACTTAAAGACCGTTTCGAAACGTTGGATGTCGTTTCGATACGGTGTCACGATGTTCTTAAGCCGTTTTGAAACTCGTTTCGAAACAAGGGTTCACAGTGTTGAAACCGTTTCGATACCCGTTCCGAAACATGAGTTCATAGTTTCAAAAGTGTTTTGAAACGCCTTAGGCCGTTCCGAAACGATGACTCGAAAATCACTGTTTTGGCTTCAAGAACACTTAGAAAAGTTTTGATAAAATTAGTTTTTAACTTAGGCATTTTCTTTTAAACATATTGAGAGGTTTGAGGACTTTAAATTCGTTTTCAAATTTTCAATTTAGTCCTTAAATTCTTTAGTTATATCAAAATCAAATTATCGGTTCACAATCTCCCCCTTTTGATATAACAAAACCAAAGTTAGAATTTTTAAGAGTTTTGAAAATTTTGAATACATTCTAACTCCCCCTCAATTTAAGATGGGTTTTTAAAGTTTTAAAAAGATTTAAATCCAAGTTTTAAAACTTAAAAACACATAAACCACTTAAAACGAATTTTGGCTCTTAGATTACTTATCCCCCTTTTTGTTAGATCAAAAATAATAAACAAAGCTCAAAGAGAAGAGATAAGGTTAAAAGCAATAATCAATAAGCAATAAGCAACATAATATAAATTCATAAAATTCAAATATCCAAAACATAAATCTTAAACTTTAAGTTCAAAGCTTAATCCCAAACAAAATAAGCAAAGCATAGGTTCATAAAATATAAAGGAAATAAAGATACAATCTTAGTCCTAATATGAATAGCTAATATGGGATGACATGAGAATCCTAAGCCTCGTCGTCGTCACCATCATCATCCATTGAATCATCATCATCCTTAGCTTGAGAGCGACGAAAATCCATCCATTGGCCATAAAAGGTGGAGAAGGACATGTCCATAGATGAACGTTGGTTCTCAAGGGATGTGAGTCGATTCTCATTTGCAAGGAGACGATCCTCCACGAATTGCAAGCGAGTATTGATAGCACCAAAACCCCTAGACATGTTAGTGTCCATTGTGTTGAACTGCTCGGTGAGAAAGGTCATGAGAGCTTCATTGTTAGCAACCGGAGCTTGTGGTTGAGGTCCAACTTGAGGTGGAGGTGCTTCCCTATCAACACGTTCCCATTGGCCATTGTTGATGTAGTGAAATCCGGACTTGCGGAGAGAAAATTCACCAAGTTTTTGCTTGCGGGGTTCCGGTGAGTCATAGGTGCAATCAAAATTAAGCTCTCCAAAGATATAACTTAAAACAGTCCCATAAGTGAAAGACTTGAGCGCATCGGTTTCACGGAGCTTAACATTATTCAGCATCTCGGAAAACATGATCTTAACAAGATTAGGGCGTTCTCCACGACGAAAACATTCAAGCCAAAAATAATCTACTTGACGAACGTGAGAAAATTTACCTCATGAGGGGCGAATAAACCACGAGACCATCAAGTGGAGGAACCTATCGTGAGCATCCAAGGCAAGCACTGAACCGGTGTGAGAACCAAAGTGACTCTCATTCTCGATTCCTTCGTTCTTAAGCCCAAAGGTAGTCTCTAAGTAAGGTATGTCAATGACAATCTTCTTTCCCAAGATAAGAGACTCAATGCGAACAACTTCCGAGTTGTCTTCATTGTTGAAGAGTTGGGCATTCGAGTAGAATAGAAGAACCATGTGCTTGTAGCAAATATCCGGGATACTCAAGAAACCAAAGAAGCTCCATTCTTGTAAACAGTGGAGATAACGGAAGAGAAAGCGTTTGGAGTCAAAAAACAACATGTCAACAACACGCTCACGACGAACCCCAAACTCCTTGACATATTTGAAACGCTCCTTCATCGCGGGAGTTTTGAGACTCTTGAGAAAAATTTGAGTAAGGTTGGGACGGAGAGCGGCTTGGTTTGAACCTTCACCCGATTGAGGTGCCTTACGTTTCTTGTTAGCGGGATCCATTGAAAAAATCCTAAAAACATACAACAAACAATTTGTAACTAAAATTGAAGTGTATGCATAAAAGTCCTTAATTCAATCCAATGGTAAATTCCACTTAGGTTTGAAAACAAATTTTAAAAACAAAGATACAAAACAAAACAAAAAAATTTTTGAGAGAATTTTTTTTTTAAAAACAGAAAAAAGACGAATAAAAAACAATATATTCGAATAAAAAATTTGAAGATTTTGAAAAATTTTCACAAGATTTGAAAAACCTAAGTATCAAAACACATAAACTATACAAAATTAAAATTTTCTAACCAAGGATTCGAATACCAATTTAAGGAAAAAGAAAAAGATGAAAATATACCTTAAATTGGGATTTTGGATGAATAGATGGAAATCCTTGCACAAAATTGTTGATGCTTGCTTAGACTTGTATTTAAGAGTAAAAGCCCTCAAGATTTGGTGAAAAACAATGAGGTTTAGAGGGTTTTTATAGGGAAAATCATTTTAGGGTTTTTAGGGTTTTAGGGAATTTTAATTAAAGTGGAACTTTATCATTAAAAGCCCTCTATAAAGCTGTCTGCTAACCCATTTCGGAACAGGTTTCGACCGTTCTGAAATGCGGGCACCGAGAGTTGACTGACTTTTCAAGTCCAGCTAACCGTTTCGATACGGCTTTGACCGTATCGAACCCACTTTGACTCGTATCGAAACACGTTTCGATACACCCCTTGGCAGTAGCAAAAACGTTTCAAAACCCTTGGAAGCCGTTTCGAAACACCCTTCTCTCAGATGAAATTTTAAGGCATCCGTATCGAAACAGGTGGACCCGTTTCGATACACCTGGGCCTAGAAGTGCAGATGAGGCTCTAAAAGTGCAGAAAAATGAAATTTTTGAAGGCCTAATTTGCATGAATGACATGAATGAGCATGAATAACATGTGCAAACATAAACATACTCCCCCTAACTATAAGTATGGATATTTTCAATATTTACAACACACAAACATGCAATTTCACAAGATCAAGCAATTTTAAGCACAAAAGAGGTCCTAAAAGGTCAAGATAAGCTATTTAGACCTAACTCTCTCCTAAGGGACCAAAAACGCTCTTTATCTAAAGGTTTTGTAAAGATGTTCGCTAATTGATTTAAGGTGTCAACATACTCTATAACAACATCTTCTTTAAGGACATGATCTCTAATGAAATGATGTCTTATTTCTATATGTTTGGTTCTAGAGTGTTGGATGAGATTTTTTGTCAAACATATGGCACTAGTGTTATCACACTTAAGGGGTATGATTTCAACTTTAATACCATAATCTAAGAGTTGTTGCTTCATCCAAAGGACTTGAGCACAACAACTCCCTAAGGATATGTACTCAGCTTCGGTGGTAGATAAGGCTACACTATTTTGTTTCTTAAAGAACCAAGATATGAGCATACTACCTAGGAATTGACAAGTTCCCGAAGTACTCTTCCTATCGATTTTACACCCCCATAATCCGCATCCGAATAAGCATGAAGGTTGAAGGTGAAGTCTCTAGGGTACCAAAGACCTAAACAAGGAGTATCTCTAAGGTATCTAAAGATTCTCTTAACGGCTATAAGGTGAGACTCTCTAGGACTAGCTTGAAACCTAGCACACAAGCAAACACTAAACCAAATATCCAGTCTACTTGCGGTAAGGTAAAGCAATGATCCAATCATAGAACGGTAAAGTTTAGAGTCAACACACTTACCTCCTTCATCTTTGTCAAGCTTTGTAGATGAGCTCATAGGTGTGGCTTGAGGCTTTGCATTCTCCAAGCCAAACTTCTTGAGCATATCCTTGATGTATTTTGCTTGATTGATGAAGGTGTCATCCTTCCTTTGCTTGATTGATGAAGGTGTCATCCTTCCTTTGCTTGATTTGGAGTCCCAAAAAGAATGAGAGCTCCCCCATCATGCTCTTCTCGAATTCACCTTGCATTAGCTTAGCAAACTCTTTGCAATGGCATTCGTTAGTAGAACCAAAAATAATATCATCAACATAAATTTGTACTACTAAGATGTCATTTTTATACTTTTTTATGAAAAGTGTAGTGTCCACCTTACCTTTTTCAAAACTTTTTTTAATTAAAAAGTTTGAAAGTCTTTCATACCAAGCTCTAGGAGCTTGTTTTAAACCATAAAGAGCTTTAGTAAGTTTGAAAACATGATTTGGAAATTTTGAGTCTTCAAAACCCGGTGGTTGTTCCACATACACTTCCTCATTTATAAAACCATTTAAAAATGTGCTTTTAACATCCATTTGAAAAAGCTTGAAATCATGATAACATGCAAATGCAAGCAACATCCTAATGGCTTCCATTCTAGCTACGAGTGCATAGGTTTCATCAAAATATATTCCCTCTTCTTGAGTGTAACCTTGTGCTACTAGTCTAGCTTTGTTTCTCACAATGTTACCATTCTCATCTAGTTTGTTTCTAAAGACCCATTTAGTTCCTATAGTAGATTGATTACTAGGTCTATCAACTAATGTCCAAACATTACTTTTCTCAAATTGATTTAACTCTTCTTGCATAGCCATAATCCAAAAATCATCTTTCAATGCTTCTTTTATATTCTTAGGCTCTATGCATGAGATAAATGCAACATGATTCATAAGTTTAAGAGAAGATCGAGTGGTCACCCCTTGGATGGATCACCCAAGATTTCACCATCTTTGACATAGTTGAACTCCCTTGGGTAGCTCACTTCCTTTTTCTCAAGAGCCAAATCCTTCAAGGCTTCAAGAGGTGGATCTTGTGTATCATCTTCTTTTGATGGAGTCTCATCCACCTTTGAAGTTTGTCCTCCATCAAAGGCATTTAAGATTCCTACATCATCATCATCACAAGAATCCTTCCTTGGAAGGAGGTTATCATCGAATACAACATGTATATATTCTTCTACTACTAAAGTTCTCTTGTTAAATATACGATAGGCTTTAGAGGTTAAAGAATATCCTATGAAAATAGCTTCATCACTTTTTGCATCAAATTTACATAAGTTGTCTTTTCCATTATTTAAAACAAAACACTTGCAACCAAATGGATGAAAATAGCTAATGTTAGGCTTTTTAGATTTTAAAATCTCATAAGATGTTTTCTTTAAAATTGGCCTAATCATTACTCGATTTTCAATGTAGCAAGCGGTGTTTGTGGCTTCCGCCAAAAAATATTTAGGTAAATTATTTTAGCAAAGCATGGTTCTAGCCATTTCTTGTAAAGTTCTATTTTTCCTTTCAACTACCCCATTTTGTTGAGGAGTTCGAGGAGCCAAAAAATTGTGGCTAATACCATTTTCATTAAAAAAACTCTTCAAACCCTAAATTTTGAAATTCGGTTCCATGATCACTTCTAATATGAGAAATTCTAAGTTCAATATCATTTTGGGTTAGTTTTGAAAATGTGATGAATTTTTCTAAAGCCTCATCTTTAGTACTTAAAAATAGAACCTAAGTAAATTTTGAAAACTCATCAACAAGAACAAATGCATAAGATTTACCACCCAAGCTCATAGTCCTAATTGGCCCAAATAAATCCATATGGATAAGTTGTAAACACCTACTTGTAGAAACAACATTAATGGATTTAAATGATGACTTATGTTGTTTACCCTTAGAGCATCACAAATTTTATCGTTTGAAAACTTAATCTTGGGTAAACCTCTAACTAGATCAAGGGAAACTAATTTTTCTAAAACACTAATGCTAGCATGTCCTAGTTTCCTATGCCATAGCCATGTATCATTTTCATTTTGAGCTACTAAACATGCATGAGATGTATGTATGTCATCTAGATGCACCATGTAAATGTTATCTATGCGATGACCTATGAGCATAATGTTATTAGATTTAATGTCGACGAATTTGCATCCATTTTTGTCAAATAAAACTTTAAATCCTTTATCACATAATTGGCTTATGCTCAACATATTATGTTTAAGACCATCGACATACATGGCATTTTCAATAAGAATGGTAGAGTGATTACATATGGAGCCAATACCTTTAATGTGGCCTTTGGAGTTGTCACCAAATGTCACCACTCCTCCACTTTTTGGCTTTAAATCCATGAATCTACTCTTGTCTCCGGTCATATGCCTTGAGCATCCACTATCAAGGTACCATGAGTTTTGACTTTGTGCTTTGGCCTTGTAGCAATGCTCCCCCTACAAACAAAGATATTAAACTTTTGTTTTTGGTACCCAAATCATTTTGGGTCCACGAGTGTTAGCTCCCAATAGCTTGGTTCCCTTAGGAATCCAAGGTGACATAACAACAATATTATTAGATTTTACAAGTTCCTTAGGAACCCATACACTTCTAATCTTTTTGGTTCTACTATGTCTAGGAAAGCTACTTTGTTTGTAGTTATTAGTCTTTTTCTTATGTTGGTTTGTTTTAGAAGATTCACATTTTTCATGCTTCACATTACCAACATATTTTAAAGACTCTTTGAGCTTGTTAAGCTCACCTAACACCTTTTGGTGTTCACTATTGCATTGAGAAAGAAGATTATTTAAGTCAACATTTTCATCTTGGAAGAATTTGGGTTCATCTTTCAATCCTAAAATCTTTTTCTCAAATTTTAAATTAGCTTGAGAAATTGAGTCATTTTTATCTTTTAATTCCGAAATAATTTTCTTATTCCTAATGATCGTCTCCTTGTATTTCTCAACTAATTCATCACAAACCTCTTGCAACTCATCATATGCATCATTTAATTCATCATATGTAAAATCTAAAGATGATGAGTTAGAGGTTAACATGGAGGAATCTTCCTCAAGTTCCATGAGGCAAAGGTTGGCCACTTCTTGTTCGTCATCCTCGGATGACTCCTCATCACTCCGAGTAGCAAGCTTGGCTTTGAGCTTCTTCTTCTTCTCAAAGCCCTTCTTCTTGAGTTGAGGGCACTCCGAACGAATGTGGCCGGGTTTATTGCACTCGAAGCAAATGATTTGGTCCCTCCCTTCTTCTTTGCTTTTACCTTTGAAGTCCACCTTTCTTTGAATTTTTCTTCCACGGTTGGACCTCATGAATCGAGAGAACTTTTTGGCTATCATAGCCAATTCTTTAAGGTCATCCTCCTCACTAGAAGAGCTCTCCTCAAGTAATGAAGCTTTGAAAGCTATTCCCATTTTCTTCTTCTTTTCCACCTCTAGCTTCTCAACTCTCTTCTCTTCTTTCTTCTTTTCTTCTTCCCTTCCTTGCTTCATAATCTCATGAGTAAGGAGAGAACCTACTAGCTCATCAAGTTTTAGAGTCTTCAAGTTTTTAGCCTCTATGATGGCGGTTCTCTTCCCATCCCAAGATTCGGGAAGTGAGTAAAGTAGCTTCCGGACAAGCTTGTCTTCCAGAATAGTCTCTCCAAATCCATTTAGCCCGTTGACTATGGTTGAGAAGCGATCAAACATAATGGACACCGTTTCGTCAGATTCCATCTTGAAATTCTCATAGCTAAGATTGAGAATTCCAATCTTGGTTTCCTTCACATCATTGGTTCCTTAATAGGTGGTCTCAAGAGTATCCCACACTTCCTTGACACTCTCAATGGAGGAGACTTTGGAGTAGATGTCCGGACTGAAAGAACAAAAAAGCACGTGAAGAGCTTTGTCATTTATTTGTATCTTCTTCCTCTCTTCTTCACTCATCTCCATCTTTTTCTTTAAAACCATTTTCCCTTAATTATCTTGCTTCAATGGAATGTAGGGACCATCTTCAATGACATCCCAAACCAAGTAATCGTTGGATTTGATGAAGAGGCGCATCCGATTCTTCCAAAACGGATAGTTGTCACCATTGAAGAAGAGTGGTTTTGTAGTGGATTGAGACTCATACATGCTAGATCCGGAGGTAGATGCCATTTCTTGATTTTTGGATGATCACACTCTTCCTAGGAACTCCTCTTGTGGTTGTTAATCCTTCAAAGAGGTAGGCACTGATACCAATTGTTGAGTGGATCGAATGATCTAATATAAACCAAGAGGGGGTGAATTGGATTTTTAAAGTTTTTGGAGGTGGAATTGACAAATAAAAATGGTAGACAAGAAATTTTAGAGTGGTTCAAGTTCCAATCGAACTCTACATCCACTACCTTAGCTTCACTAAGGATTTGCAACAATTCCACTAATTGCTCTTCCCCTTTTCTAGGCTAAAGAGGTAACCGTTACAATTTCGGTCAAATTTTCTACCCAAAATTTGACCCAATCCTCACACAATAGAAACAAAGAAGTTGTTGGCTAAAATAAGTATCTCTCAATACACAATATAGCCTAGTTACAAGCACTCAACCCAATTGAAATGATAAGAATGAAAAATACAATTGGGGTTACAAGACAATAATGGGATTTAGGCACAAATGCTTGGATTTGATGTTTGGATGTTTTCTTTTGGATCAATAGTTGTTGCTGAAGCTTTTAGAGGTCCCTTTTATACATTCTCATTGAATTCTAGCCGTTGTGGTTGTTGCATTCATCAATAGAGCCGTTGGGATGTTATTTTCCCTCCATAAATGTAGTCTACAACCAACCGTTTCGAAACGCCCAACCCTGTTTCGAAACAGACCAAAATAGAAAGAGCCGTTGGGGTGCATTAAAGAGCCCGTATCGAAACGGTTAAGCTTGTTTCGATACACTAAGAGCCGTTTCGAAACCCGTTTCGAAACATTTTTGCCACTGTCAAGGCCTGTATCGAAACGGCTTGAAATCGTTTCGATACGCCTTAACAACTTGTTTAAAATCAGTTAAAAACTTTCAACGGTCATATTTTTAAATCTGACTTGAAGACCGTTTCGAAACGTTGGATGTCGTTTCGATACGGTGTCTCGATGTTCTTAAGCCGTTTCGAAACTCGTTTCGAAACAAGGGTTCATAGTGTTGAAACTGTTTCGATACCCATTCCGAAACATGAGTTCACAGTTTCAAAAGTGTTTTGAAACGCCTTAGGCCGTTCCGAAACGGTGACTCGAAAATCACTATTTTGGCTTCAAGAAAACTTTGAAAACTTTTGATAAAATTAGTTTTTAACTTAGGCATTTTCTTTTAAACATATTGAGAGGTTTGAGGACTTTAAAATTCGTTTTCACATTTTCAATTTAGTCCTTAAATTATTTAGTTATATCAAAATCAAATCATCGGTTTCACAATGGTGTATGTGTGTTTATACGTGTTGTTGTGTGAAATACGGATTGTGTTTACCTCCCTTTTAATGATTGTTATGTTGTCGTAGTTTTTGTCAAGCCTCACGTGATGGTTAGTGGAAAGTGTGTTGTTGAATACGGTGATGTGTACTCCTACCGGAAGTGACTAGTAGATGAGTACGGTGATGTGTAGTCCCACCGAAAATATGCTAGTTGTTGTAAATGGTGATGTGTAGTCCCACCGGGAATAGTTGTGCTTGTGCATACCATGGTTTAGTTATGCCTTCGGTTTATCGTATTTCCTTTCTAAAGATTTTGTCTTTGAACTAAATACATGTTTTGAACTGCATTGTTGTTATTGTGATTTAGAGCTCTGCTCACTAAGCTTTTAAGCTTACGCTCTCTTTTCCAACAATGCAGATCGTTAGTGGCTTCGAGAGGCAAGTGGGGCAAAGGAGGAACTTGGAGTTCATTTGCTAGCTCAAGTATGGTTTTCATGGTTGTAATAATACTTAGGCAATAGGAATGCTAGACTTTGTGTTGGGGACTTGGTGTCCAAACTCCTATGTTATTATTATTTTTGTTAACATGTTTAAAATGTTGAAGCATGTCTTTATGTGGCTTTTGACCTCTTATGGATGTTAAGCATGTTGGTTATCTATGTTAATTCTTGTTTTGTTGATTTTAGCCTCGTTGAATGTTTGACTTGTTTTATATGAGTTTTCTTGGTTTCCTTGAGTTGCATGTATGCTTAGAAGTTGGTCAAATGCTTGCTTAGGGTGTTTAAGTTAGCTCCCTTATGCTTAAAACTGCAAATTGTTGTATTTCTGTGCAGGGCGTATCGATATGCTCAAGGGCAGTGTAACACCCGTGTTTTGGGGTTAGGAGTTAGACACGTGAGTTGGTTCGAGTCGCTAAAATCGATTTTATTTAAATTGACCTTAGTTTTGATTTAATTGAGGTTTAAAATAAAAGGGGTGGCAATTTTGTAAATAAAGTGAAAAGTGGAAGACCACCTTTTTGAATCAAAAAGAAAGAAAAAAATAAAGTTGTCTTCTCCCTCATTTGCTTCCAATGTGAAAATCAACCCAAACCCCTCCCAAAACCCCTATTCACTATTCCATTCAATCTCTCCACCAAATCAAGGGCTTTTTCAAAGGTAATCCCATTTCCCAACTCTCCTCATCATCCCCATCATTTACATGGTCTTAGATTTCAAAACTATCCATATTTGCATTTTTCAAGTTTAAGGAAGATTTTTAATGGGTTTTACATTTGTTTTTGATTTGTTGAGTTGGGTTTTGGATTAATCTCACCTAAATACACTTGATATCTTAAAATGGATGGATTTGGGAAAAATCCCGAAGTGGGTCTTTGAGGCAATTTTCAAATTGTCTAAACTTGAGTTTTTGGTGTGTTTTAGTGTTGGGTTAAAAAGCTGATGGTATAGGGTTATTAGGGATGTGTTTTGGAAGCTTTTAGATGTCATTTGGGTGTGGGAAAGTGTAATTTTCAGCTGGGTATTTGGGGAGCACGAAAATGGAAGTTTTGGTGGTTAGTTTGGGTTTGAATTTGTGAAGCTTTGACATGTGTTTGTGAGTTGGGTTTGTGACTGAGTTAGCATTTAATTGGTGAGTAATATTCGTGTTTTGATTGGTTAGAAACAAGAGGAAACATCGGAGAAGGATCGGGACCGAATCCGGGAATTAAGGAGGCTTGACTTGCTTGCTTGGTTTGCTAAGGAAAGGTGGTGAGTAAAACTTTAAATTGTTTTAAAGTTGGTTCAAGTGTGTGTGGTGGAGGTGTCGGAATGAGCTTGGTAGGCCATTCCGAGGTAGAAGTTAAATTGGTAGTTTAACTTCATGATTGTTAATGATGCTTTAGATGCCATTGCCTATCTTGATCTTGTGAGATATGAATTGATTTGTATGTGTATACATTGACATGTGTGATGATGAATATGTGCTATAATTGATGAATGTGTGAAGTGGTTTAAAGGTAATTGGCACTAATTAACTTATCGGGTGTAAATGATCGATCATTAGGATTAGTGTGCACACATTTGAGTCAAATTCGCGCGTGGCCTTGATGGCGTTGAGTCATCAATGAGGAGTACGGTGATGTAATATTCCACCGGAAATTATTTATATTATACGTGATGATGAGTGGAATCCCATCCGTAGGGCATGTGGTGATGAGTGGAATCTCACCCATGCAAGGTCCGGTGATGAGTGTAATCCCACCGAGGTAATGTTGTTGTTGAGAGTAAATCCGCACATCCGAGTAAACTAATAGTGGCCAATGTACTTGTTCTTATGATTATGATGTTGAGATAGTTGATTTATATCGTTGAGCTTAATATGATGTAAGATGCCATATTTATGACTCTTGAAACACTAGCTAGGTTGCTATGATGATGCCTATGTATGTTGTGTGTGATGTTAAGGCTTGCATGCTTGAACCCTGCATTGTTGTTGTTTTTGATTTTAGAGCATCCTCACTAAGCTTCTAGCTTACGCTCTCATTTTCAACAATGCAGATCATTAGCTTGGTGTTAGCGAGGAGCAAGGCGAAGGGGCATTCCAAGCTTGTAGTTGCTCAAGTATGATTTAGTAATTAAAGTAGTAGTTTAGCAATGGGGCTACTATGTTTTTGTATGAGCGTTGTATGACTCATAAATATTGATGATATTTATGTTTTGGCTTGGATTTGTAAACCGTGCTTTGGCTTGTTAAATGCTTGTGTTGTTGAGGCCATGCCTTAGATGTTTTAGGTTGCTATGGTTGTGTATGCAAACCTTGTATGTGATGACTTGTGCCATTTGGCCTTTTTGAGTTCTTAAGCATGCCTTGTTAAACATCTAAATTGTCCTATATGCTAATTCTTGGTTTTAGTATGTGACATGAATGCTTGTATGTTGATAGGGGAGTTCTAAAATGCATTTAGAGTTGAGTCTTGTATGGTTTTTGCTGATTTTGGAGACTTGTAGTACAAGGCGTATCGATACGTCTAAGGGCCGTATCGATACGGTCTTGCCTGCATGCCTCAGTTTTGGCTTGGCGTATCGATACACGGGGGCGTATCGATACGATCTTGGCTCACTGGAATTCTGAGAATTTGGTGAGTTTTTGGCGTATCGGTACGGTGTTGAGGCATATCGGTACGGTTTTATCTCGTTGACCACGAGATGTTAACCGAGAAGGGCGTATCGATACGCTCAAGGGATGTATCGATACGGTCTTCCCTGAGTTGACTGTTTGGGTTGACCTAGTCAAGGCGTATCGATACCCTTGATTGGTGTATCGATACGGCCTGCCCTATAAGTTAAAATGGACTGTTTAATGTGTGGTTTTAGGTTCGAATGTGATTCTTTCTTGATGTTTTCCGCTGACGTGATCACTTAGGAATTAATATGCCTTTAAACAAGATTAAAATAAGAGAAATTTTCTAGGGTTGCTAACCGAGGGGGAATCTTAACGGGTTTCACTTCGGTTTTCCCCTGTAGCCTACTCGGACCGATCATCCGGCCAGACCGGGACGATAGGGTTACATTTGTTGGTATCAGAGCTTGAGGTTACCGAGACCTCGGGCAGGTAAGTGAGGTAAGCTTGATGTGTTAAGCAATCGATATGTTTCGGTGTATGCTTTGCCATGCATTCTTGATTATCTGATTGTTCATATGATGTTTGGAAGCATGATTGTTGCGTTTGGTATAGTGTCGAGTACCCATTGCTACCATTACTTAATTTAAAAAGGTTTTGTAAAGGAAAGTACTTGAGCACAGTTGGACCCTTGCCTTTGCTAACTTAATCCTTATCTGTTTGTTGTTGTAGTTATTATCTTGCTAGTTGTATCATGAGACCACGTGGGAGGCCTAGGATGGTTCAGCCGGAACCAAGGGCACAAGCTCCGGGAGTTGAGCAGATTGTTAGGGCGCAGGCTCCTCAACCTCCTCCTCATCAAGAGGGAGCTGAGGCGGGAGCCGGGGGCGCGAGACCTCAAGAAGGCCAAGAACCGGCCGTAATTGATTTAGCTCCCTTAGTTCAGGCGATAGCCGGGGCTTTCCAGGCTGCAGTGGCTGGGGGTCAGGCAGCGGCACAACCCCACGGAGAGGGTACTGGTTTGCCATTAGAGAGACTCCGCAGTTTGGGAGGTGAAGAGTTCAGAGGGTCGACACCCGAGAGGTCTGAGATGTGGCTTGAGAAGACCGTTCGCATTTTGGCACAGATGGGATGTACCGGGGAACGTAAGTTGGGGTGTGTTATATCTCTGCTTCAGGGTGATGCCTACACTTGGTGGGTCACCATCTCCATGGGTATGGAAGAGGCTGAGATCACTTGGGAGTTCTTTGAGTCAACATTCCGTAAGAGATATTTGGGTCCTCGATATCTAGATGAGAAGAAGAGGGAATTTATGGCTTTGCTTCAGGGGAGTATGACCGTGACAGACTACGAGATTCGATTTGTCAGACTGAGTCAGTACGCATTTGAGCTTGTTCCTACTAAAGTGGAACGTTGTAACCGTTTCTGTTATGGGTTGAATGAAGAAATCAAGAGATACACTCTAGCTTCGGACTACACAGATTTTGATGTTTTGGTCGCCAGGGCCAAGGACTTGGAGCACAATTTGGGCTCGACCAAACGATCTGGTGGTTCTAGCTCTGGTAAGAGATCTAGTGACTTTGATAGAGGTGATGCCAAGAGGCATCGGGACAACCGGCATCACTATGACCATAGACGTGGTGGAGGTAACCACGGTAGGGGCCAACAGGGCCAGAGGGCTGGTGGGAAGTTGCCCACATGTGCTACTTGCGGGAGGAACCACACCGGTGAGTGTTGGGGGAACTTCCACTCGTGTTGGAGTTGTGGGGCTAGGGATCATATTAGGCGTGACTGTCCACATCAGGTGGGACAAGCACTAGCTCATGCTCCTGCTAGGGCTAATGACTTTCAGAGAGGCCGCGGGCGCGGTAGAGGTAACTTCCAGCCGAGAAATGATGGCCAGAGGAACATAGCACATGTAGTTGCAGTCCAGCCAGAGGGCGGAGGTCAGGCCAAAGTTTACGCTCAGCGTGGGGATCAACATGACACAGATGTGATCGCAGGTAACTTCTCAATACAGTCTTTGGGTTTGCTTTCTTTGATTGACTCCGGGTCTACACATTCTTATATATTGAGTGAGCATGCACAGTTGTTGAAATTGCCTTGTGAAATATTAGAGGTAGGAGTTAGTGTTACTAGTTCCTTTGGGGACACGGTAGTAGTTAGAAAGATGTACAAAAGGTGTCCGTTGATGGTTCAGGGACATGTATTTCTAGTGGATATGATGGAGCTACCCTTTTATGGCTTTGATGTGATTTTGGGTATGGACTGGCTCACTGAGCATAGAGCTAGGATAGACTTTGAAACTAAGAGGATTTCTTTGAGACTCACAGATGATTATGAGATAGTGGTGGTGGGTGAGAACGTGAAGTTCTTATCCAATGTGGTTTCAGTTCTAGAGGCTAAGAGGTTAGTTGAGATGGGTTGCAAAGCATATTTGGCCTACGTGATGAATCCAAACATGAGTGAGGTTAGACCTCAAGACATCCGAACAGTGTGTGACTTTCCTATTGTGTTTCCAGAAGAATTGCCAGGTTTACCACTTGATAGAGAGGTAGAGTTTACTATAGAGACTTATTCAGATTCAGCTCCTGTTTCGATTGCTCCGTATCGTATGGCACCGAAAGAACTGAAAGAATTGAAGACTCAGTTGCAAGAGTTGACAGATAGAGGCTTCATTCGACCTAGTTCTTCGCCTTGGGGTGCTCCAGTTTTGTTTGTGAAGAAGAAAGATGGAAGCATGAGAATGTGTATAGATTACAGACAGTTGAATCAATTAACAGTGAAGAACAAGTATCCTTTGCCGAGATTCGATGATTTGTTTGATCAGTTGAGAGGGGCATCAGTCTTTTCGAAGATTGATTTGAGATCATGTTACTACCAGCTAAAGGTAAGAGAGGTTGATGTACCGAAGACGACCTTTAGAACTAGGTATTGGTCACTATGAGTTCTTAGTCATGCCTTTTGGGTTGACTAACGCACCGGCTGCTTTCATGGATATGATGAATAGGATCTTCCATCAGTACCTAGATCAGTTTGTGGTTGTCTTCATAGATGACGTTTAGTGTATTCGCGTACCGAGGAAGACCACGATCGACACTTGAGGTTAGTTTTGAAGACTTTGCTAGATAATCAGTTGTATGCGAAGTTGAGCAAGTGTGAATTCTGGATCCGAGAGGTAGTCTTCCTAGGGCATGTAGTGTTAGCCGATGTGATTAGAGTTGATCCGATGAAGATAGAGGCCATTGTTGAATGGAAACAACTGAAGTCAGTAACAGAGGTACGTAGCTTTCTAGGCTTAGCTGGATACTATAGAAGATTCGTAGAAGGTTTCTCGAAGTTAGCCGCTCCATTGACACAGTTGCTTCAGAAGAGTGTTCAGTTTGAGTGGTCAGATGCAAGACAGAGAGCCTTTGAGAAGTTGAAAGAAGCTTTGACCCAAGCACCGATCTTGATTCAGCCAGAGTTTGGGAAAGACTATGTAGTTTACAGTGATGCTTCCTATGTAGGCCTGGGTTGTGTTCTCATGCAAGACAAGAGAGTAGTGGCTTATGCCTCAAGACAGTTGAAGACTCACGAGCGCAACTATCCGACCCATGACATAGAGTTAGCTGCAGTTGTGTTTGCTCTGAAGATTTGGAGACATTATTTGTATGGTGAGAAGTGCACAGTGTACACAGATCACAAGAGTTTGAAGTACATCATGACTCAGCGAGATTTGAATCTCAGACAGCGTAGGTGGTTAGAGTTGCTAAAAGACTATGATCTCACGATCGAGTACCATCCGGGTAAGGCCAATGTAGTGGCTGATGCCTTGAGTAGGAAGGTAGTTGTAGATTTGAGAGCCATGTTTGCTAGATTGAGCTTGTCCGGAGATGGTGGCTTGGTAGCCGAGCTTCAGGTTAGACCTACTCTAGGTCAGTTGATTAGGAAGAAGCAGCTCTTAGATAGATCTTTGGCAACTCACGTGCAAGATATAGCCGAGGGTAGACCTTCAAATTATAGTTTCAGTACCGATGGAGTCTTGTGTTTCAAAAATAGGATAGTTGTGCCAGAAGACAGTGACTTGAGACGTACGATCTTGACTGAAGCACACAGTAGTCTGTTCGCTATGCATCCTGGAAGTACGAAGATGTACCGCGATTTGAAGAATGAGTACTTTTGGGTTGGTTTGAAGAGAGATGTAGCCGACTTCGTGAGTAAGTGTATGGTATGTCAGAGAGTGAAGGCGAAACATCAGGTTCCCTCAGGTTTGTTGCAACCGTTGAGGATTCCGGAATGGAAATGAGAGAATATTACCATGAATTTTGTTTCGGGTTTGCCTTTGACTCCTACGAAGAAGAACTCAGTTTGGGTTATAGTAGATCGTTTCACGAAGTGTGCTCACTTCTTGGCAGTCAATACGACTTATAATTAGATAGATTGGCCGATCTATACATTGGTGAGATTGTTAGACTACATGGTGTGCCGAAGTCTATTGTGTCCGATAGAGATCCGAGGTTTACAGTTCATTTTTGGGCGTGTCTGCATACAGCTTTGGGTACCCGTTTGAATTTCAGCACGTCTTATCATCCTCAGTCAGATGGTCAGTTAGAGAGAGTTATGAAGATCTTAGAGGATATGTTGCGTTGTTGCATCATTGATTTTCAGGGTATATGGGAGAAGCACTTGCGTCTATTTGAGTTTGCTTACAATAATAGTTTTCAGTCGAGCATTCAGATGGCTCCGTATGAGGCCTTGTATGGTAGGAAGTGTAGGACTCTAGTTTGTTGGGCCGAAGTGGGACAGAAGTTGTTGCCTATGCCGGATTTGTTTAAGGGGACAACCGACAAGGTGAAATTGATTTGCGATCGCTTGAATGCAGCTTCGGATAGGCAGAAGTCCTATGCCAACTTGAAGAGGAAGGAAGTTGAGTTCTCAGTGGGTGAGAAGGTGTTCTTAAAAGTGTCTCCGTGGAAGAAAGTAATGAGGTTTGGCCGAAAGGGGAAGTTGAGTCCGAGGTACATAGGACCGTATGAGATTGTGAAGAGGGTTGGTCCAGTTGCTTATCAGTTGCGTTTGCCATCCGAGCTAGAGAAGATGCGCCATGTATTTCATGTTTCTATGCTCCGTAAGTATAGGTCAGATCCATCACATGTTATGCCTGTAGAAGAGATTGAATTGAATCCGGATTTGACTTATGAAGAAGAACCAGTTGAGATCCTAGCTTCTGACAGTAAGGTGTTGCGGGGTAGTTCGATTGAGTTAGTGAAAGTACGGTGGCAACGTCGAGGGGTGGACGAGGCCACTTGGGAGAGGAAGGAGGATATAGAAAGGCAGTTTACGTATCTCTTTCAGTCAAGTAATTTTGGGGACGAAATTCCTTAAGTAGAAGAGAGTTATAACACCCGTGTTTTGGGGTTAGGAGTTAGACGCGTGAGTTGGTTCGAGTCGCTAAAATCGATTTTATTTAAATTGACCTTAGTTTTGATTTAATTGAGGTTTAAAATAAAAGGGTGGCAATTTTGTAAATAAAGTGAAAAGTGGAAGACCACCTTTTTGAATCAAAAAGAAAGAAAAAAATAAAGTTGTCTTCTCCCTCATTTGCTTCCAACGTGAAAATCAACCCAAAACCCCTATTCACTATTCCATTCAATCTCTCCACCAAATCAAGGGCTTTTTCAAAGGTAATCTCATTTCTCAACTCTCCTCATCATCCCCATCATTTACATGGTCTTAGATTTTAAAACTATCCATATTTGCATTTTTCAAGTTTAAGGAAAGTTTGGATTTTTAATGGGTTTTACATTTGTTTTTGAATTGTTGAGTTGGGTTTTGAATTAATCTCACCTAACTACACTTGATATCTTAAAATGGATGGATTTGGGAAAAATGCCGAAGTGGGTCTTTGAGGCAATTTTCAAAGTGCCTAAACTTGAGTTTTTGGTGTGTTTTAGTGTTGGGTTGAAGGGCTGATGGTATAGGGTTATCAGGGATGTGTTTTGGAAGCTTTTAGGTGTCATTTGGGTGTGGGAAAGTATAGTTTTCAGCTGGGTATTTGGGGAGCACGAAAATGGAGGTTTTGGTGGTTAGTTTGGGTTTGAATTTGTGAAGCTTTGACATGTGTTTGTGAGTTGGGTTTGTGACTGAGTTAGCATTGAATTGGTGAGTAATATTCGTGTTTTGATTGGTTAGAAACAAGAGGAAACATCGGAGAAGGATCGGGACCGAATCCGAGAATTGAGAAGGCTTGACTTGCTTGCTTGGTTTGCTAAGGAAGGGTGGTGAGTAAAACTTTAAATTGTTTTAAAGTTGGTTCAAGTGTGTGTGGTGGAGGTGTCGGAATGAGCTTGGTAGGCCATTCCGAGGTAGAAGTTAAATTGGTAGTTTAACTTCATGATTGTTAATGATGCTTTAGATGCCATTGCCTATCTTGATCTTGTGAGATATGAATTGATTTGTATGTGTATACATTGACATGTGTGATGATGAATATGTGCTATAATTGATGAATGTGTGAAGTGGTTTAAAGGTAATTGGCACTAATTAACTTACCGGGTGTAAATGATCGATCATTAGGATTAGTGTGCACACATTTGAGTCAAATTCGCGTGTGTCCTTGATGGCGTTGAGTCATCAAGGAGGAGTACGGTGATGTCATATTCCACTGGAAATTATTTATATTATACGTGATGATGAGTGGAATCCCATCCGTAGGGCATGTGGTGATGAGTTGAATCCCACCCATGCAAGGTCCGGTGATGAGTGTAATCCCACCGAGGTAATGTTGTTGTTGAGAGTAAATCCGCACATCCGAGTAAACTAATAGTGGCCAATGTACTTGTTCTTATGATTATGATGTTGAGATAGTTGATTTATATCGTTGAGCTTAATATGATGTAAGATGCCATATTTATGACTCTTGAAACACTAGCTAGGTTGCTATAATGATGCCTATGTATGTTGTGTGTAATGTTAAGGCTTGCATGCTTGAAGCCTGCATTGTTGTTGTTTTTGATTTTAGATCATCCTCACTAAGCTTCTAGCTTACGCTCTCATTTTCAACAATGCAAATCATTAGCGTGGTGTTAGCGAGGAGCAAGGCGAAGGGGCATTCCAAGCTTGTAGTTGCTCAAGTATGATTTAGTAATTAAAGTAGTAGTTTAGCAATAGGTCTACTATGTTTTTGTATGAGCGCTCTATGACTCATAAATGTTGATGATGTCTATGTTTTGGCTTGGATTTGTAAACCGTGCTTTGGCTTGTTAAATGCTTGTGTTGTTGAGGCCATGCCTTAGATGTTTTAGGTTGCTATGGTTGTGTATGCAAACCTTGTATGTGATGACTTGTGCCATTTGGCTTTTTTGAGTTCTTAAGCATGCCCATTTATGCAATATTTACCCTTTGTGTGAATGTCATGTATGGATGCCTTGTTAAACATCTAAATTGTCATATATGCTAATTCTTGGTTTTTGTATGTGGCATGAATGCTTGTATGTTGATAGGGGAGTCCTAAAATGCATTTAGAGTTGAGTCTTGTATGGTTTTTACTGATTTTGGAGACTTGCAGTGCAGGGCGTATCGATACGCCTAAGGGCCGTATCGATACGGTCTTGCCTGCAGGCCTCAGTTTTGGCTTGGCGTATCGATACACGGGGGCATATCGATACGATCTTGGCTCACTGGAATTCTGAGAATTTGGTAAGTTTTTGGCGTATCGGTACGGTGTCGAGGCGTATCGGTACAGTTTTATCTCGTTGACCACGAGATGTTGACCGAAAAGGGCGTATCGATACGCTCAAGGACTGTATCGATACGGTCTTCCCTGAGTTGACTGTTTGGGTTGACCTAGTCAAGGCGTATCGATACCCTTGATTGGTGTATCGATACGGCCTGCCCTGTAAGTTAAAATGGACTGTTTAATGTGTGGTTTTAGGTTCGAATGTGATTCTTTCTTGATGTTTTCCGCTGACGTGATCACTTAGGAATTAATATGCCTTTAGACAAGATTAAAATAAGAGAAATTTTCTAGGGTTGCTAACCGAGGGGGAACCTTAACGGGTTTCGCTTCAGTTTTCCCCGTGTAGCCTACTCGGACCGGTCATCCGGCCAGACCGGGACGAGGGGGTTACAAGTGGTATCGATACGGACCTCTATTTTAAGCCTATCATACCGATACACGGGGGTGTATCGATGCCCTCTTTGTCCTCTGGAAATTTGAGATTTTGACGAAAAATTGGGGTATCGGTACGAGCCTTAGGCGTATCGATACGGTACTAGAGTTAACTTTGGGAAACTTAACCGTTAAAGGTGTATCAATACCAGCCTTGAAGGGTATCGATACGACCTCTCAAAGTTGACTTTAGGGGAGTTTGATCGTTGAAGGTGTATCGATACTGGCTTTAGGAGTATCGATACGACCTGGTGTAAAATGGCTAAAAGTTGTCTTTAATTGTCTGATCTGCTTGGTTCGTATCCATGTTTGCTTTTCTGTTGTTTGCTTCCTCACATATGTTCAAATAAAGTATTTAGACAAGATTAATTTTTTTTAAAAAAAATAGATTTGCTAATCGGAGTGAGGCCTTAACGAGTTTCGCTTCGATTTTCCTCGTGTAACTCGTTCGGTTCGGTCTGGTGGCTAGGCCGTGACGAGGGGTTTACACTGCATGAGGTAATAGTTTCATCACAGATTGATATAATCCTTGCACAACAAAACAGTATGTATTAATAAGGGAAATGAATTAAACAAAACAGTAAATGTTTATAAAAAAGTTTAAGATTATCTTCTGTTTATCCGTCATAAATGTGGAGTGGTGAGAATTGTTCGACTTCAAATTATTCCTTAATATTTTCAAAAATTAGCACTAAGATGACTCTGTCTCGGCCTCCACAATTGCAAATGCAATAGAATAAAAATAATCATCTACATTCATCCCAATAGCTGCTAAAAGATGACCCTCATAATGACCCTTCAAGTGACACTCATCTAGACATAATGGGCCTACAACCAGCTTTGAAGTCATCCTTCATAGCTTGCATACAAATATACAATCTTTGAAATACAATTTCATCCAATTGCAAAATTGTAGTTGTCCTAGGATTTGAGGCCCTAAGCTCACCTAGGTAATCATACAGTTTTGTATACTGGTCCTTTATATTACCATGCGGCTTCTCAAGGGCCAAGTTCTTTTCTCTAGTACACTTACTCAAATAAATAGAGATGTTGTAATTTTTAATGGGACTTAGAGGAGTAATTTGGATCATTATAAAACTTATCTAAATACTACTTTTCTATAAACTTAACAGTTATGTTTGAGTTTTTATACTCCTTAATATATCTATGTTCACCAGTAAGTTATTTGATTTGTCAAGTCTCATAAGGCTTATTAAACTGAACTGAAGAAGCCCATAAAACTCATGTACACCTACCTTCACAAATTGCTTGAATTCTTCTATTGTCATTACTCTTAAGCTTAACACTATATCTATTGTTGATATTATACATCTTAATTGTCTTTCCCAATACTTTTTTTGTTGTAAAAAATAATCTCACCTTAAAAATTAGACTGAAGTCCATCAGAATCTAACTCATCTAAGTTATATAATGAGTCAGAATGTCCACTATCAGGGTCACTATCAACCCCGACTTCATCATTATCCTCTCTATTAGCTCTATGTGGCCCTTCTCTGTTGACATTAGCACTCATCCCATTAAAAACATCATTATCTTCATAATCATTTTCAGTATCAATAAAATTGGATTCATGGTTAATAGATTTAAAAATTTCATAATCAATGTCTTTTTAGTCAGAATCGGAATCTACCCTAATCTTGGAAGACTAAAAAACATGATCATTTATTTCTGGTTTACCAGTATTTTTCTCAACATTATTATCAACACTAGCAGCATCATAGGGTCTAAACTTCTCCAAATATACATGAACATGATGTTCCATAGGTAATTTGTTAAGCATCTCTAGAACATCAGTATCATTGTATAGAGTTTTAACTTTAAATGAATTTTTCAGACACTTTTTAGTATATCTTTATTATACAAGTTAATTTTAATTTTTCAATCATGGAAATAACCTCAAACATGCTCATTTCATCCACATCACATTTATCAAAATAATTAATTGACTGACCAATATATAACAGACTTTAGGTCTTGAGAAAGCAACCAAAATAGTGAACTACTAAAGTGAACTTGGATGAATTTTGTTCTGTAAATTAAAAATCAAAATAATATAAGAAAATAAGCTAGGTAAATATAAAAGTAAACAACAAACACAAGAAAACAGAATGTATATATACCAATCAAACTATACCCCGCCTATTTTTATCATCCAACACATTTACTTGACATGCATACTCGACATATTTTTTTTCAAATTTAAAAATATACATATATCACATGCATAAATTTTAAATCCACATATCATATAATAATTAAACATGAACTATATCACATGCGTAATATCAGTTTTCACATACAAATAAAAGTCAGACAAAAAAGAACAACACATGCATGGAATTTTTTAACACATTAACAAGGTAGCATTAATTCCAATTCTGTCAAATCAATTAACCCTTTACTAGAACAAAATAAATATTTCTAAATAATTAACAATGATATTTGATGGTCCTACATTTAACCCGACTATAATTCTTAAAACATTAAAAAGGTAGCATTAATTCCAATAGTACTTCATTGAAAGAAAACTGATCCCTAATTAAATTATTTGTAGAAACTCTCTGATGGTACTTCATTGAAAGAAAATAAACTCTAATTAAATTATTTGCAGTTATGTCCAGTGATCCTTCATTGAAAGAAAATAAACCTTAATCAAATTAGTTGCAGAAACCCTAATTGATATATTAACCATGCTTGATATATTAACCCTAATCAATTTAAGATTTTAATAGTGTAATACATTTTCATTAAACTATAATTAAATTATTTTGCAAAAACCCTAATTGGTATATTAAACTTAAATCAAATTATTTTACATAAACTCTAATACGTTTTCAAACCCCACACCCAAAACAAATATGAAACAAGATTTAGAGATTTTTCCAAAAAAAAAATGAAAGATAAACTTACCATGTAACACGTCAAGTTTCTCTCGTTCGTGACGAACCCAACCCATTTTAATATTGATTTCTTTAAGGCACACACAAAATTCTCCTTCTCACTATCCCTCTTCACTCACTTTTGAAACAAAATGCCTGATTGTTTTGGTTTCTCTCTGAAATGTCAAAAGCAATTTTCTCCAAATGAAGCAAATGAAACATTCTTAGGTTAATTAATCGTGCTTTTCAATTTCTAATTTTGTTTTTAAATTTTTTAAATGAATAATAAAGGCATATTTCAGATGTGGAAAAATATTAATAATAAAGGCCACACATGCTTCACCGTTAGTTATTTACAGCCAATTCAGTCGTGTCATTAATTTTTTAACGACTGGTGGTCAAAATAGGTCAATTTAAATAGTTGGGTGGTCTAATTGACAAGATCAATAGTTTGATGGTCAAAATAGGTACGCCCTTAAAGTTTGATGATCACTGAAATAGTTTACTCTATTTTTTAAAAGCCATGGGTTTTTTAGTTTTTGTCTTTTAATATTAAGTTTAAGTGGAAAATGAAATATTGTTGGAATTATGAGATTTTTGAACACTCAACTAAGGAATATGAGAACAGAAAATAAAAAGACGTGTTGGAATTTAAAATAGTCTTGTTGGGTTTAAAAGAAAAAAAAATCATATATGATTCAAAAAATTTAGAGTGAAAATTTATCCAATTACTTGTCTTGCATCTCCACCCACGGAAACTTATGCTTAAAGGCATGTCTTTGGGTTTTGGCAGCGATGAATTTGAAAGCAAAATAAGAAATGTTGCTTCTACCGAGGGATACAATAAATCTAATGAAGTAAAAGTGATAAGTAATAAGGGTTTCAGTTTCTCTGAATATTCAAAGGAAATTGTACTTAATTTGTAGTCAAAGAAATATAATATTGTTCAATCCAACTTCAACACTTTGTAAGAAAATCTATATCATCCATCTAAATAGAAACTCAATGTAGACTAAGAAAGCCATTTGTAAATTTGAGCTTTTTTACTTTTTCGAATCAGTGAAATCTCATTTACGAATTTGAGTCATAACTAGTCTTATTTCGACGATAAAATATTATAAACAAATTTCAGTGACAATTAAACGGTGAAATACAGAGATTGAGTTGCTCCATTTTCATATTCCTTATTGAAATATAAGCAAGCAAGAAAGAAAGAAGAAAGAAAAGAATCTGAAGAGGAAGAAACTTTAAGCAAAGTTTATTGATGAAGAAGAAGTACAAAGCTGTTGTACAAAAGATGATCATACTAGGAATTAAACTATGACTTATATACAAACACATGCACACGTAAACTTCAACAGAATGCAACAAACCCTCAACAAACCCTAACAACAACACCTCCTAACAGCCTCAACCACCTAACTGCTCAATCTCAACTTCCTCACTGCCTCAGCTTATCTACAACATTCCTGAAAAATGTAGCAGTGAAGGAGGAATAAAGATGATGAATATTGTGAGTAGTGAGTGATGGAGATGGTGGCTAAATTATAACAAAGTTAAAAATTTGAGGGTTAAATTTTTGTTATACTAATTTAGAAAAGACAGTTTCAACATCATTTTCAAATTAAGATTAAATCTTGTGGTGAGTCTCAACAATTTATGTAAAAAATTATTTAAAATTAAAAAAGTAAAATAAATGATAATATATGTTATATACCATTAATAGTGTATATCGATTGTATAACATTTTTTATAGACTCATCTCTCGATAAATGGGATTAATAAACCATAACTACACTTAACTTGTGAGGTTGATTATGTAATCCCAAAGAATAAGGGAATGAACCATAATTATGCCCAATGTAAGATTGATTGTATATTTGTATAGTGCGCGAGATTCTATAACATGTCGATTATTTTTTTAATGAATTTTATTAGTATACGATATCAAACATATTTTTTACTCACTCTCTCATTAAAGCATGTTCCTAATCATCATATTAACTATTACTCTAACATATCATATTAATCAATATCTTTGTTTCATCATAATCTTTTAGATTATACGTTCTATACCCATTAAAAACACATTTTTTCTTTTTTTTTAAATTTTTCTTCCTTTCCTTTTCAAGTAAAATTAAGATTAAGATTAAAATGTATAAATAAAAAAAATATGATTAAAAGCTGATTATTAACTTTAAACATTAACAACATATACAATACACAAGAAAATGCACTCATCTCAACTCCAAACTTATCAAATAGTAATTACTAATATTCAAAGGCTTCAGTCAATCACTTTTACCACTTAACTTTGGATAAATTTATATATACCTATAAATTATGTTGTCGATGGATATTTTCAGTGGAGTCAATTGTACACCTATTTTTCATGTGCCTCTCTCATGATTTTAATAAACTCACACACACGTAATTTTTTACAAAAGTTCATATTTTAGTTACTGCTACCACGTAAGTTGCTGTATTTTTATTATAAAATAGATTTCTTAAGTTTTTTTTTGTACGTTTGTTTTATAATAAAAAAATTATTGCCACAAAAATTATAATTTTTAATAAAAATACATAAACTTGCAAAAAACTTAAGAAATCTGTTTTATATTAAAAATACTAAATTGATATATATATATATATATATATATATAAATATAAAGGGTTAAATTTATTATATTATTTTAAATTTCGACTAAATTGATAGAATATAAAAGCTTCAAGGACTAAAATTATCATTATATTGAATTAAAGGACAACATTTAATAATTTAATGGTTGAGTGACTCAAATGTAATCATAATATTAATTGAATGACCTAAATGTAATATTTAATAATTAGGTAATTTATGTATAATTTTACTCATAATTAAGTGATTTTCGTTATAGTTTACCCAAATAAAATAAAATAAATAAATAAATAAATAGGAAAAGGCAAGAGAAACGCCATGAAAACGAACGCCCTTGTATTCCATCAATCTCCCTCCATTTTCTCCACGCCAAACCTCAAATCTATTCTCTTCTCTCTAATATCTAATAGTATCCCCACCCTCGAAATCATCATTCCCCCCACTCTCCAAATCCTCCCTCCGCCATGTCCTCCTCCGCTCCCGCCGTCCTCCCCGTCTCCACCGTGCAATCCGCCGAATCCCAACCAGATGTCGTCGCCGCCTCCGTATTCCGCGCCTTCTACAACCACATTAACGATTACCTCCGCAATGGCCTCTCCCAGCGCCGTCCCTGGGCTGAACTCGCCGACCGTTCCGCCTTCTCCAAGCCCGAGTCTTTCTCCGAAGCCACCCTCCGTCTCCGCAAGAATTACTCCTACTTCCGGATCAATTATCTCTTCGTCGTCGGTTGCATTCTCGCCTTCTCGCTTCTTTCCCATCCCTTTTCGCTCCTCCTCCTCCTCGTCCTCCTCTTCTCGTGGATCTTCCTCTACCTCTTCCGCCCCGTCGACCAGCCTCTCGTCATCTTTGGCCGCACGTTCTCCGATCGCGAGACACTCGGAAGCCTCATCATCTTTAGCGTCTTCGTTATCTTCCTCACCTCCGTTGGATCTCTTCTCATCTCCGCTATTATGGTTGGTCTCGGTCTCGTCTGCGCTCACGGCGCCTTCAGGGTCCCTGAAGATCTCTTCTTGGACGAGCAAGAAGCAGCCTCCCCCGGTTTCTTGTCATTCCTCGGCGGTGCTGCCTCCAATGCCGCCGCTGCCGCTGCTGCTACCCCTGGCGTTGCGACTCGCCTCTGAAGTCTGAACCTTATCCATGGATCGGTCTTTCTGAATCTCGTTCGCGAGGGTAATACAATATCGCTTCATTTGTGATTGATTCTTTTTCTTGTTGTAGACAATAAATTTACCCAATTTTGTTTATTTTTGCCTCCATTTCCTGATCCTGACTAACTTTTGTATTAAAATCGGTGAAATGTATATGGGTCTGGTTTATTAGATCACTTTATACTCCATTGAGATTCCATGACAAGACGTTGTAATTCCATTTTATTGGCATAGGAAATTATGTTGTTTTTGTTTATTATTCTACAAAAACTTTCCCACAACTCTGTGCAAAAGCGTCTTTGAATTTGTATTGCTCATATTCCTTGATGTAACATTCAGTGCAATGGATCAATGCAATGCTTAATCTTTAATCTTTGATTGTAAACTGGTATGTGCCTGATATGTTCAAGATTTAATTTGTAGGGGCTTAACATTGCGTGTACATTTGGTCAGTGTGGTTTATATGTATAAAAATTGATCAAATCTCCATATTCTGGGTAAATTAATTTATGTACATTTCGAAAATAGTCCCTCCACTGAAGTTATCATCTATTTTATCAGACAATTCTAGAAAAACACAACATTTTATCAAATCAACTTTTAATCCTTAAAAATGTATAAAAAATTCAATTGCGGGCAAACACCTTTTTAGAGCTATATATCCAACCGAATAATATTATTGCCAACCTTTTGAAAAGCTTTTATTCTCATAGTTTAAGAAGAGGGGAGACATCAATTTCATACTAAAAAAAGAAAAGCAAAAATTACGAGTATAAAAATATTAAGTTATGCATCACATTAAACATGTCTCGTACAAAAATCATAATATTTGTTAATGTTTAAAATATCAGATATCAAATAAGAAGATAGATATAAAGAAAAAAATAGGTATGAAAACAGTGGTTGATGACAGTTTGTGTTGGTTCACTCATTTTGAAATGGCCGGAAAGTCACTAACAATGAAAAGAAAAATGACAGGAGATTCTTATAGATGGGGTTTCACTTGATCGTTCTGTTCTGGTCAAGAGATAATTATAAGCGAGCGATACTGTTTGATGGGACTAAATCAGGTCTAGTGACGACTATTGATGAGTCGACATGATAAGATCTGGACTTCGGCTAAATAGGCTTTTTGTAACCCCCTAGACCCGGTCTAGTCGTGAGACCGAATCGAGAGAGTCACACGGTGATAACCGGAGAAAAATCTGAGAATTTCCCTCCGATTAACAATCTTAGATTAAAATTTGTCTTGTCTAAATGCATTTTAACGGTCCTATGGTGTTAAGGGTCACATCGGAAGAAACAGCGTCTCCATCGGACATTAATCGGATGTCCAGTTGGAGACAAGCAGTCACGAAGGATCATTTCGCAAAAACCACACAAATTAGGGGCACAAAGGTAATTTAACCTTACCAAGTAGTTTATTAGTCCAGTTTCATGCACACGAGGCAAAACAACTCAAACGTCACATAAAAACTCATTTAGGAAGCATACAAGCATTAAGGACTAAAACGTAACATTTGGAAACCTTCAAAGATGCCCTTTAACCGTTTTAACTACATGCGTTTAGAAACATGACAGCTCGTTCCGAAACGCGGGCTCTCATTCAAAAAACAACATTTGGCCGTTCCGGAATGTCCCACCTTGGTTTCGAAACGGAAGGCTCCAGTGGCAAAACGTACCAAAACGGCACCACCCCCGTTCCGATATGGGTGCCCCAAAAGCTTGGTCGTTCCGAAACAACACTAGACGTTCCGAAACACCTGGGCACAGATTGGCCCGAAAATGCATTTTGGCATCTCCAAACGTTCCCAAACTCACCCCGAAAGATCACAAACCACATGGCAACATATTAAACAAACAATCTAGAGGCAAAACACTCTAAAGACAAGCTTCAAACATACATACACGCAAATATGGATCTCAACCACAACGGCACCACCCCCGTTCCGATACATACACTAGACATTCCGAAACACCTGGGCACAGATTGGCCCGAAAATGCATTTTGGCATCTCCAAACGTTCCCAAACTCACCCCGAAAGATCACAAACCACATGGCAACATATTAAACAAACAATCTAGAGGCAAAACACTCTAAAGACAAGCTTCAAACATACATACACGCAAATATGGATCTCAACCACAAAAGCTCATAAGAACACTTTAACTCAAAAACGCTAACAAGCCCAAACACATGGCATTCATCTAACAGCCAAAGCAAGCCACAATATAGCATGGTATCAACATTTAAAACATGTAGCAAAAAGGCCAAACACATGAGAGTCTACAAGAACCTCCCTAAAGACAACCAAGAGTATTCCCATTGCTAAATCATTATTACAACTTAAAAACCATACTTGAGCTTAAGCTACGAACACCGGAGCCATTCCCTCGCCTTCTCTTGCTTCCCGGAACGCTAACGATTTGCATTGTTGGAAAGGAGCGCGTAAGCATAAAGCTTAGTGAGTGATTGTAGAAGTAGTGTTTTGATATAATAATTGAAAAATGTTTTGGACTAATTTGAAAAGAATTTAAAACATGTTTTTAAGTCCAAACAACTTGAAAATAAGTTAAAGGTATTTAAAAAGGTTTTTGGCAAAGTTTGGAATGTTTTAAAGTACTCAAAACTGACTTTTCAGCTCTACCGTAATGATACGGTATACCCCGTATCGATACCTTTTACTCCAGTTTTGATTCTGCTAAAACCCGTACCAATACAGGCTTGCTCGTATCGATACGGATAGGGGTCGTACCGATACGCCTTTAAAGCGTACTAATCCCTAGTTTAACAACCCCAACGGCTATTTCCCAATGGACTTTTAAAGTTCAGATCGTACCGATACGTTCCCTAGCGTATCGATACGCTTAGGCTGGCAAGAGCCCAACTACTAGTTCTGAAGAAGGGCATACCGATATGGGTCCCCGTGTACCGATCCGGTAGGCAGCAAAACTACATTTATGGTGAAAAATAAAGTCTCCAATGGCTCCAATTCAACCCCAACGGTCCTCAACGGCTACAAACTCAGTTAGGAGTATAAAAGTGACCTCCAAGCATCAAGAGAAGGCTAATTCTTCAATTGTCAACAACACTATGATTAAGATTTTGTCTTAGAGCTTAATTGTCAATTTTCTTGTATATTCAACACTAGTGAGCTAAACATTGTTAAATTTGCTCAAGTGTTTAGGTTTTGGGTGAGAGCTTTATAGTGCAAACAAATACCTATTAGAGGGATTTCAATTTTGCTTAGAATTTCTCTTGTAAAAAGAGTTTACTCAAGCTTTGGGTAGAAAGCTTTGAGGGTTGTAAATGTTGCCTCCTTAGCCTTGAAAAGGGGATAAAATTCTAGTGAATTTGGTTGAAATCCTTAGTGAGGAGCTAAGGTAGTGGATGTAGGTGCTTATTAGAAGGCCGAACCAGTATAAATCCTTGTGTTCAATTCCAATCTTTTTGCTTCCACTAAAACACCCAAAAATCCAACTTCTCCGAACTTGGCAAACATATCGGTTGAAGGAAATCGAACACCATAAAACCCAATAATTGGTATCAGAGCGAGGCTCAATCGAAGATGATTAACATCCTATTGAGGTGATACGGGTAGCTCGATACAACATATCAACCAACCGATCAAATGGCGCAATCCATCAACAAGCCACCATTCTTCGACGGAACACATTATGCCCATTGGAATACAAGAATGATGTTTTCATAAAGTCCAAGGACTACAAGCTTTGGGACATAGTAGAAAACGGTCCGGTCGTGCCACAACGAAGGAAGGCGGATTAGAGCGCGAATGATCGCAAGAAGATGGAGCTCAATTGCAAAGCCTTGCACATCATCTTTTGTGCATTGAGCCCCAACATCTACAAGAAGATGTCTTCTTGTGACGATGCCAAGGAGGTATGAGACAAGCTTGAAGTCATATACGAAGGAACCAACGAAGTAAAGGAGACCAAGATCGAACTCCTCAACCACGAGTATGAGAACTTCAAGATGGATTCGGAAGAGGACATTGAGAAGATGTTCGATAGGTTCTCCACCATCACCAATGGACTCAAAGGTTATGAAGAAGCCATCCCAGAAGAGAAGCTTGTCCGAAAGCTCATCTACTCCCTTCCCGAGTCATGGGACTGAAAAAGGACCGCCATCATCGAAGCCAAGAATCTCAAGACTTTGAAGCTTGATGAGCTCATGGGGTTACTTCTCACTCACCAAATAATGAAGAAAAACAAAGAAGAGGAGAAGAAGAAGAAGGAAGAGAATAGAGCTATGGGGGAGAAGAAGCTCAGAGGGCTTGGCATCAACACAAATACCATGGCTCTCAAGTCCTCCAAGTGCAACCATGTTGATACAAGTGATGAGGAGGATGAAGAAGAAGAGATAGTTCATCTCTTCAAGAAGTGTGCTCATTTCATGAAGAAAGCCATGAAAGAACTCGAATGAGAATCCTTGAAGAAGAATAGGGAAAGCACTTCAAGCCATAAGAATAAGGCATATGTGGCTACATGGAGTGATGAAGACTCCACCGACGATGAATAAGCCAACCTTTGCCTTATGGCCATCGAAGAAGATTCAAGGGTAACTTCTAATTCATCTACTTCATGTTCATATTCTTTTGATGAATTACAAGATGGCTATGGTGAGTTGGTTTTAGAATTTAAAAATCACATTTTGAAAAACAAGAAAGTGATTTCAAACTTGAAAATTCAAAATGACTTGATTTCTAAAACAAAAATTGAACTTGAAGCAAAACTCAATGAGTTTGAGCAAAAATGTTTTAATTTACAAAATTTGCTTCATAAAGTTCAAGAAGAAAATGGTTTGATTTCCAAAGAGCTTGAAAAGAAAAATAATTTTGGAAAATCAAATTTTTATGTTAGACAATCTAGTGCCCCTAGATTTTTGAATGGTAAATGTTTTAGAAGTATTTGGGTCCCAAAAGGATTAAGTACATCAACTAAAAAAGATTAAATTGAAAAATGGATTCTTAAGGGGACTAAACTTTGTGCTACTAATGCCTATGGATTCAAATCAATTTGGATACCAAAAACTACTTGCTTGTCTTTTGAAAGGTGTGATGGAGATTGATCAACAAGTCTAATTTTGAGGGGGAACTTCATACACACAAGGAAGAACATTTGAAGAAGGAAGGCTTCACATCCTCCATTGGATTCAAGTGTGGTAAAATTTCTAGTTGTTTTTTTAGATTATTTTATTTACAACTAGATAATCATATACCGATACAGGCTTGCCCATATTGATACGGATAGGGGTCGTACCAATATGCCTTTAAAGCGTGCCGATTCATGGTTTAACAACCCCCAACGGCTATTTCCCAACAGACTTTTAAAGTGCAGACCGTACCGATACGCTCCATAGCGTATCGATACGCTTAGGCTGGCAAGAGCCCAACGGCTAGTTTTGAAGAAGAGCGTACCGATACGGGTCCCCGTGTACCAATCTGATAGGCAACAGAACTGCATTTATGGTGGGAAATAAAGTCTCCAACGGCTCCAATTCAACCCCAACGGTCCTCAACGGCTACAAACTTAGTTATGAGTATAAAAGTGACCTCCAAGCATCAAGAGAAGGCTAATGCTTCAATTGTCAACAACACTATGATTAAGATTTTGTCTTAGAGCTTAATTGTCCATTTTCGTGTATAGACAACACTAGTGAGCTAAACATTGTTAAATTTGCTCAAGTGTTTAGGTTTTGGGTGAGAGCTTTATAGTGCAAACAAATACCTATTAGAGGGATTTCATGTAACCCCCTCGTCTCGGTCCGGACGCTTGACCGGTCCGAGTGGGCCACACGGGGAAAACCGAAGCGAAACCCGTTAAGGTTCCTCCTCGGTTAACGACCCAGAAAATTTCTTTTTAATTTAATCTTTTCTAAAGGCTCATTCGAATCCTATGTGATCATAGCAGCGGAAAGACAAGCATTCATAAAACAATGACTCGGTCAACCTAAGCAAAACAGTCCATTTTTAACTGATTAAGCAGGCCGTTTCGAAACACCCTCAAGGTGTATCGAAACGCCTTGACCTGGTCAACGGTTCTAAGCCTACACGAAGAGGCCGTATCGGAACGGAGGTCAACCGTTCCGAAACACCCTCCATGGTCAACTTCTCGTGGTCAACGAGATTTTGACCGTTTCGAAACTCTTAGACCCGTTTCGAAACACCTTCATCTCGTCATTTTCTCAGAATTCCAATAGCGAAAATGTACCGAAACGGCCCTTACGCGTTTCGAAACGCCCGGCCAAAAACAAAGGGACCGTATCAAAACAGGGTAAACCGTTTCGAAACGCCCTCTGTCTGTAGACTGGTTTTAGCTGGTTTATGGCACAAGGATGTCCCTAAACCCCCCTAAAACTTCAAACATCACACTAACATCAATCCTAAGGCAAACCAGCATAACAAGCATGCTTTAAACACCCAAAACATATAGAGAAACATCCAAGCAAGGCATTACCAAAAGCATACTTCAACATAGTCTACACTTAGACAGTTTAAGGTAGGCAAAATACTAACATGGTTACAAGCATGACATACATCCCAAAAGCCAATTTAACAAGCACAAACGAGGAGTCTAACATGCTCCTAAACAACATCGACAACAACATAATTCAAAGGCATCATAATACGATTACATGTCTCATTGCTTGACCATTACATCATAAATAAAATGTTCATACTTGGTAGCTAAACAAGCACCACGAAGCACACTTGGAGGCCCCCTTCTTGCACTTAGCAACCCACGAACTAAGGATATGCATTGTCGAACAAAGAGAGAGCGTAAGCAATAAAGCTTAGTGAGGGTGAGCTCTTTAAAACAAACCTCGACAATGCAGGGTCCAAGCACGATCTCAACCAAGGTAAATGCATAATTACCAAAGATCCTCAAGAGCCAAAAGTTAAAGATGCATGAACAATATCCAATTATATGCCATGCTCAACAAGCTCTAATTCACAACATATGTAATCACATATAAACATCCAAATAGAGATCACATTCCACAACACATTGATATACACATCAATCAATATTGGCACCTAGCTATGACCCGAATACACGGATAAACACGTTGGAACTCACATCCAACAACCACTTTACCTCACGGTGGGATTACACTCATCACAGGTCTCGCGGAAGGGATTCCACTCATCCTCACGCCCCGTCGATGGGATTCCACTCGTCATCGACTATATAAATAAAAATTTCCGGGTGAACCCGTACTCCTCCTTGGTGACTCAACGCCACCAAGGCCACGCGCGAATTTAGACTCATGTGTGCACACTAACATCCTAATGACCGATCATTTGTACTCAAGCATACTAGTGCCAACATTTAACTCAATCCACATTATTCATTTCAACCAATTACGTGCTTAGCACGTACTCACCATGATCACAATCATGAACCATTCACATGCATACCATAATGCATCACAAATCATGCCTCATTTCACATGTATAACACATTATACATAAACCATCACATCACAAATATTACGAGGCATATACATCAAATACAAGTTCAACCAATGGCTCTAGTTTAAGTTTAGGATTAGGCTACCACCCTAATCCTAACTCTAGGTGGGTCTACCAAGCCCGACCTAGTCCATGTGCTCGAACCAAACATTTAAACCACTCACCAATTACTCCAAGCTCAACAAACTCTAGCCGATCAAACTCCCACGTTTCCCGGATTCGAATGTGAAGCTTCGCCAACACAAAACCTTGATGCTATGAATCAAACACAAGCAAAACAACCACATTTCAGTCCACAATTCCACTGAGCAAACCCGAAACACAATTTAAGCTAATACTCGACCCAAAACACTCTCAAAACACCATTTTCGAGTAGCCCACAAACTCAGCAAAGAACCAATGTTTCCAACACTTTTAACACACCTAAGAGCTTCCAAAACAACCCCTAAACATCATACAACCATCAGTCCTCAATTCCCAACACAAAACAGCCCCAAAACTCATCTTTAAACCCTTCTAAAACCCCCAACAAACCCATATCCGAAATTCTTAATAAAACCAAGTAAAAATCATATATGTTGGACCATTTGGGTTGCTAATAACATAAATAATGATAAGGAATCAAAAGCTTTAACAATGGACATTAAAGTTTGGATTTTTAACTTAGAACTTGAAAAACTCAAATCTCCAAACAATGGGTTTTAATGAAAACTAAAGGTATACACATGAAGATGAAGGTGAGGACAAGTCAAAAACATGTTTACCTTTCAAAAACCTTCAAAGATGAGTGAGGATGGTGATGGAATAGTGAACTCCCATGGAAGGAGGAGTTGTCGTTATGTTTGAATGAGACAGGGGAAGAAGATGAGGGAAAATGGGTGTTTTATTTGTTGTGTTTTATTTTTAAAGTCAAAAGACTCATTTACCCTTAATGAAATGGGATATTCAAAATAGTATGAAAATCATGGTTATTTGGGTTTTAATTTAAAACAAGCCCAGCATAAATTTATTTGTTTTGAAAATACGAGGCCCAAAATAATATTTTAACATTTTAAATTCCACCCGACCCCCAAATCCGGGTGTTATATTTCAAGTTTACTTAGAATTTCTCTTGTAAAGAGGATTTACTCAAGCTTTGGGAAGAAAGCTTTGAGGGTTGTAAAGGTTGCCTCCTTAGCCTTGAAAAAGGGGACGAAATTCTAATAAATTTGGTTGAAATCCTTAGTGTAGAGCTAAGGTAGTGGATGTAGGTGCTTGTTAGAAGGTCGAACCACTATAAATCCTAGTGTTCAATTCCAATCTTTTTGCTTCCACTAAAACACCCCAAAATCCAGCATCTCCGAACTTGGCAAACACATCAGTTGAAGGAAATCGAGCATCACAAAACCCAACAGTGATGCTCAAAACCACAACAACAACAATGCAGTTTTAGCAAAACCATTTGTGAATTGAAATCAAACCACAAGCATGAAAATCCGACATGATTTTCAATAAGCTTACATATGTTTTGCATCTTACATCAAGCAATGATACATCATAAACAACATGGCATGACTCTTAATATTCACCAAGATAACATTCAACCTTCCAACACAAGAGTATTATGGCAATTATGGTTACATTACCCGGATACACGGATTGGACTCGATAGCATCTTACATCACCGAATCTATAAGAACAACAAGACTCGCGATGGCATCTTACATCACCGAGGTCTACAATAAAGCTTCCGATGGCATCTTACATCACCGTACTCCTCCCTAATGGCATCTTACATCACTAGGGCCACGCGCGAATTTTACAAGTGCACTCTAATCCTATGGTCGATCAATTATACCCGGTAAAACTCTAATATTTTCTAATACTCAAACATCATATGAACCAACATAACAATACCACATTCATAAATCGATTTCACACAATCATCCCATACCAACAAAGCATAACAATCTTAAAAAGGAATTTCCATAAAAGTAAAACGTAAATATTTAAAACACTTACTCTCGAGCTTAGGTTGGCCTTTCAAGCTCAACCTAAACTCTCAAAAACATTTCCACTCATCGATAGGACCCAAACGATGGCTGAAACACCGATTCAAGCCTCCAAACTACTCGGTCTCTCGCCCAACGGACCCAAACTTGTTTCCCATGTTTCTAACCAATCCAAAAATGATGCATTAGACCCAAAACAAACCCCCAAACTTGCAGCAATACAGAAACTCATCAATCATCATCAAAACCAAGTCGATTCCTACCTGAAACACTTGGAACTACCATCAAAACGACCCAAATCAACTAGCAGCCAAAACCCAACAATTTCACCATAAAAACTACTTCTTTAAGCATCCAAAATACTTGCCCAAAGTCTACAAACCATCAGCCCAAGATTCCACACAAGAACAACCCAAAACCCACATTTTCAACTATAAAACCCCCTCCTTTTTACTAGTTTCGAGTTTTCTACTATTAGCCACTATTTTAGCATTTTTAGGACACCAAAACAAGATTAAAAGCACCCTTAAAATTGGCATCAAAAGACCCAAACGAAAATCCCCCCATTTTTCCTCTTTTCAAACTCATGGCATTTTGGAAAAACTTTAAACAATGAGTTTCAAGGAAAATTTAACCAATAACAAGCTCAAGGAAAAAAAATCGAAACAAAGGAGAAATTACCTTATAAACTTGTGTGGGTGATGAGCTTTCTCCAATGGAATAGTTAGAAATGGTGTATTTGGGAAAATAACGTGAAAAGTGTTTCTTTAAAGAAGATGATGATATTTTTGAAATAAAAACCCTTTTAAAGAAATTCCCAAAATCTCCCTTTTGGCCTTATTCATTAAAACCCATTTTAAGTGCTCATTAAAAATATTTTCTCTCAATTAAATTAACCCGAGCCGATTTAACCAAACTCGGTTACCTCCCGAGCCCTAAACCCGTGGGTTACACTTTGAAACCTAGTCAAGTAGGTTGGCAAGCAAGACTTGATTAGTAAATCAAAAAGACCTGATAATTGTCACGTCCTCAGGACAAGAGCTCTGAAAAACTGGTGAATAATCATTTTAAAAGTGTTGATAAACGAAAAGATGACAATTGTAAGCGAAGAAATGATAGTTCTAAGCAGAAATATAACGATACTCATAGAAATAAGTTCAAATGTTTTTTATTTTACTATAGATTATATCCTTTATTCAAAAACTATAGATTGTAACCTTCAAATCTGAAGTTGGTCTTATTCAACTGGCGTACTAAATTAAAATTCTTTTCACTCATTTATAATTGAGTTATATTTTGATACACAAGATGTATAAAAAAATTTAGGGTAAACTACATAAATGACCACCATACTATTACAGAAGTCACGGTTTGACCACCTTACTTTTTTCGAAGAAATTAAACCATCATACTATTAAATTTGGTGCAATTTGACCACTAGCCGTTAAAGTTTAACGGCAGGGTGACGTGTCAGTTAAAAAAATAAGGGTATAATTACACATTTGGTCCTTACTGCTTGTACATTCTTTCAATTTAGTCCTAATTTTAATTTAATAAAATAAATTAATTATTTAATTAGGTGGTGACACGTGTCACTACCTTATTGGAGGGATTTAATTATTTATATTTAATTATTGGAGGTAAGCCAACAATCTATGTTACTAGGAGATGCAGGTTTGATCCCCCTACTTGCATTTGCAACTTTTTCTATTTCTTCCTTTAATTAGGTGGTGATACGTGTCACCACCTGATTGGAGGATGAAAATAAATTTATTTAATTAAATATAAATAATTAAATCCCTCCAATAAGGTAGTGACACGTTTCACCACCTAATTAAATAATTAATTTATCAATAAGGATGAAATTCGTAATTTTATTATTAAGGTACAATTTGACAAAGATTACATCTACTTCTATTTAGATGGGGGAGGGAAAGACTAAGGAAAAAAATACATGGTTCTTGATTCCGAGACTTAAGGGGAAAGAGAAAAAAATAGGTGAGCAGCTCTAACCAACCGGCTATCAACACTTGCTCTATTAAGGTACAAATTTAATGAATATATATAAATATAATTTTTATGTATTTTAATGGTTAAAAGTTAAATTAATAAAATATTACGTCGATGAATAAAAAATTATTTTGCCCCGACAGAATTATGAAAGTTTTAAGGATTATTTTATTCTATTCAAAAATTTCGTAATCGATTTGTCCATATTCAGTAGATAAATCAAAATGCAATCTGAAATATAATTCTAAAATTGTTATAGTGTTATGAATATTTATCTATGTGGATGTATATCATGATTAGAACTTTATCTAAGGAGTTTGATTTATTTATTATTAGGAATATTATCTTTATTAATTAGAGTTTAATGTATTATGTACTTCTTATGCCTATAAATAGATGATTCATTGAAGACATTGTACACACAATTCTATATTTGAGAATAATACAAATCTCCCTCTTTCTCTCATCTCTTTGTTCTTTCATTCTTGTTCTTTGTTCTTATTATTGTTCTTTGTTATTTTATTCACAACACGTTATCAGCACGAGTTTGCTCGAAAGATTTTGGCGCTCTTTGTTTGGATCCCAAAGTAGTTACCGAAATAAATTTGATTCTACGCTGAACCGAAGATAAGTTTTTTTCCCTACATTTTTGTTATTGATTGCTTTTATCTTGATATTTTAACCTGGTCTTTATTTTTGAAAAAGTATGGTAACATGTTTTGAAGGCTTGAGCGAACCATGGAATCTCGCCCAATTACCCTGGTTCTTGTTGGTGATTCTCGAAAAGATTTCAATTTGATATTGGCGATCACATGTACAATATATTCAATATATTCAATTTAGCTTGGAAAGTCTGGTATGTTTTACTTATTTACATATAGATATAGTGATTGACTAATCACTCACAAATTAAGGTTGGTATATTTTAATATATTATTTAATTATTATTTCGATCTAATATTATGTGATGTTTATTGGACCAAGTTTATATATTTAACCTTCAGCGAAATCTTCACGGAATGTACTTGGATAGGTGACGATTCAATCTCGAGTATCAATGCACTTAGTTATGGTGCTTTCCATTTTGATGTGAATTTGATCAAACAACGTTCAACTATTTTGATGTCATTGGTGTAGCATTGTTCTTTAACACTGCTTTAAGGTGATGTGCGTACATCCACATAAGAGGTTTATAAATTGGTTAATGTATTTTGGTATGGCTTGAATCAAGATAAAATCAAAAGAGGTACGCTTCTTCAATATGTTTATATTGAGATCAATTTTTATTTACGTTATTCTATTGGTGAAAGCTAATATTTTTAACCTTGTTTTGAGTTTTACATGTATTTAAATGACTTGGAAAGAGACGTGATATAAAGGGATTATGAGAAGCTGTCTCGTTCATTTGCTATGTCTCCATCATTCTCGAAAGGAAAATCATTAACGGTAAAATCTATTTTCCCCTTAAACTATGATTTTAAAGTGCGATAAATCATGGTGAATTTCAATCTATAAAAAGATTGTTATAAAGTTTATATTTGCTCGAAAGCAATATTTCTTCTTCGTCGAAAAACTCGACCATAGACTTCTCCCAATTTCAAGTTACGAAAATTCGTCTTGATCCAAAAGTTTTATGGGAGGCATTCCCTGAAGTGAATGCATAGCATGATGTTTATTCCATGCGATTATTTCCCTGAAGTGAATGCAAGCATGATGTTTATTACATGCGATTATTGGAACTATTTCATTCCCTAAAGTGAATGCAAACATGGTAAATCATTATTCAATTAGAGACATAATTTCGATATAATCCAAGTATATTGGCTGGACATCCCGTTCTGCGAGGCTACTGGTCTCAAAGGAGGTTTTTAAAGGACCTTGTGGACAGGTTTAACAATGCCGCGTACGAGGATTAAATCTTTGTTCTCTGTGATAAGGATATGTGAAAAAGGTTTTAAAGGCCCACTGACTCTACTCCATTCCCTGAAGTGAATGTGAGATTATATTATGGAAGGAATAAAAACCACATTAGAAGTTGTGGTCGTGGTCGAGGCTATGAATATAGACATGAAAAATATGGTCATTTTAAGAATACTTCTACCCACCAGTAGTGAGGTTATAAGGATGACAAGAATGATAAAGATCATTCTATTGAAGTAAAACTCTTCTTATTACCAATGCGATGTTATAAACCATTGGTCTCGTACGTGTTGTACGTTGAAAAATCAAGAATCATTGAATGATAAAGGAGAAAATAGAAGCAAATTTTGTTTGCGAAACATGACGAAGATGATACTGGTCCAACTTTATTTGGACATTATTGGTCCAACTCTTTTGGACGTTGTTGATTTTCTTATAACCCTTGAAAGGACTAAATCATCTTCTAATTATTCTCATAACTTTGAAGAGAATTATTTATTTATTTTTATTTATTTTACTTTACGTTTATTTATTTTACACACATTAATTATTTACGTTTTATATTTATATTTATATATTATGATATTTATTTATTTTGTTTAACATGATTACTTGTCAAATACAATCTATGGTGACGATTTATGCTCAACATAAGCATAAGTTATATTTTCCCATTTAAATGCAAGAGAATAATGTGAGTACTATATCTCAAAGTACTGAAAATATTGATGCTCTAGAAGAGCAATAAATTCTTGAGAGAAAGCACATTATGAAAAGTGCAAAATTGCGAATTTTGCAATAATTACCGCTAATGGTAATAATATCGTCACCACTATAAGTGGAAATTTTAAGAGAGCAATATGAGTTCGCAAAATATTCCTTTGGGAATTATAGATAACATATGTTATCAATTGGTATTTGAAATAAGCCAATATAGATATAAGTTCTGGTAGCCAAAAAGTCAGTTGAAAGCTCTAGAAGAGCTATATATTGCTACCAAAAGATAAATTCAATTGAAAGCTCCGAAAGAGCTAAATATATTCCTATTTAAAGGAACAATTTTGATGGTCGTACTAGACATGTACGAGTGAGATCGAATTACATGTTATGGTAAACAAGAAGTTTACAAATTCAGAGATATATACACACATATATATAGTTGGCATGATCGGTTAGACCATCCTGATTAATAATGGTGCAGAAATTATTGAGATTTACATGCACATGTATTAAAAGAACATGTAGTTCTTGTGGTGCTTATTCTCAAAGGAATGGATTAAATTCCACTTATTAAAGAACGTGAAGTTCTTGTGTTGCTTAAAGGAATTGATTAAATTCCACTTACTAAAAGAACCTGAAGTTCTTGTGTTGTTTGTTCTCAAAGGATATAGATGATCCCACTTACCAAAAGAATTAGAACTTAAATTTCTTGTAATGAAGTTGAGACTGTATGTCTTGCATATCTGAACGAAATATGGGCCCATATATCCACAAATGTGGAAAGTTTTATATGTTTTAGTAGATGCATCTACATTGTTTCATCGACTTACAACCAGAAGTTTGTGATATTGATTCTAAAAAGATTCATATTATGTAGTTAGACTATTCGTCTTGAAAAGCTGGTGGGTTTATATTTTAGGCTATATCGGTTGTTAAAAAGCCTATTGATTATGAAAAATACGGTTTATCAAATTTTTAATTGGATGCCTCCTTTTTAATAGCTAAACTGTGAGAACAAAACATTTATTATTTATATGATATTTCCATATAGCAACACTTATACGCATCAAGCCAACGAGTTATAATAAACTCCCCATTATGATTTGACTTTTGGTCAGAAGTCATGTTTCCCATTTTTGAATTTTTGAATGTGCGATATATAGTTGAATTGCTCCACCATAACGCACAAAATGGGCAAGTAAAAAGGGTTGAGAATATATATTGAGTACGAGTCTCCTTTTATGTTTAAATTCTTAAACATTAATTGGAGAATCATTTATGACATGATTTTTCTCAACATCAGGGGAGATAATAACCAGCTGGATAGAGAAAAATAAATTATCATTATCTAGATCCTCGTATATGAACTAGAAGTTCATAAAATAATTCATGTTATTAAATGTCAACTGCCAGACATATTAACTGACCTAATGAGAGTAATTAAGTCTCATATACCAGCTAAAATGCTCTAAGTTTAAATTACATGTTAGAGCGAGAGAATGTAAATCATGCCTGAAACATGATATTTGAAATGGTTCCAATGATCAAAATTCTCGTAAATAGAAAGTAATATGAGATGGTCATATATCGGAGGCGGGTGCTCTTGAAGAGACCCAAGACATAACTAATAATAAAACTCTTGAAGAGTTTCAAGTACCTGAAATAAACATTGAAATCTTGAAGAGATCTCGATGAGTTATGTCATTACGAGAATGGAACCAGAAAATTGGAAAGTTGTCGACAACGATTTTACAAATAGTTTTAAATAGAATACTTCTATAGAAGTAAAGAAAGAAACGAGGATCTTGTATAGAAATCTATCAAAAAGTATAGATATTGAATTGGCCAATATAGAAAGACGCTTTGAACTTCTAAAAGATAAGTATCTGGACCAACAGTCCAAACACCTAAAGGTGTAATGCAAGTGAGGCACAAATAAGTAGTCGTAAATACGAAAAATTATGATTTATGAAGAGTTTTAATTACTTCATGGTGGATGCAATTACTTTGGCAGTATGAAATATATTGCATGCGTCTAATTATTTTTGGATCCCTATTTATCCTTAAAGGATTTAAAATGCTAAAAGCATTTGGAAATTTTTGAGAAAATTTATTTAGACATGTCTCATTGAATATTTTGGCGCATTTGATATAATTGCCTTAGTGGGTACTAATTGAGGAAATACTATAAGAATGATAAGATTTCCTTATGTATTTTATAAAGGAATTTGAATAAAGATTCATTATATTATTAGAACTCCCGAAGAGCTTTCAAAGCATTTGGTTATTTAAGGAAAGGATTTGAGAAAAAGAATCTTGAGATGTGATTTTGTCTCGACCTAAAGATCGAGCACTTAAATATACGCTTTTGTCTATGAGTTGACATAAGTTAAAAGAATCTTAAAGAAGATTCAATATGGATTGTTGGATGTGAATAAATATAATTATATCTTTTCTTGGTTTTGAAGCATCATATATTAGTTGGTCAAGCAATATCCATGGATATACAAAGATCATTACATTTAGATCTTCAAACATTCGTTGATGCCTCATCAAATATCGTAGAAATAATTGTTATGCACGAGGCAAGCCAAAAATGTGTTTGGCTAAGACCATTGACCCAACATATCCAAAAGTTATGTGGATTTACTTTTACAAGATATGATAAAAGCTACCTTGTGTGAAGATAATGCAAGATGTAAATCTCAGTTTGAAAGTGGATACATCATGGAACATATTACTCCAAAGTTTCATCCCTCACGATCTTTAGAAAAATAATATTCAAGATTGAATTATGAATATTCAAAGATCTTCTGTGATGTTTTCATGAGGGGGAGTAAATACGCGTTGCACTCTTTTTCCCTTAACCGAGGTTTTGTCCCAATGGGTTTTCCTGGTAAGGTTTTTAATGAGGCAACATGTTATGCGTATTAAAGATGTGTGTACTATTTTTCCTTCACTAATGAAATTTTTTTCCCACTGAGTTTTTATCTTAGTAAGGTTTTAACGAGGCACATTATCTTCATAGACATCCAAGGGAGAGTATTATCAATATTTATCTATGTGGATGTATATCATGATTACAACTTTATCTAAGGAGTTTGATTTATTTATTATTAGGAATATTATCTCTATTAATTAGAGTTTAATGTATTATGTACTTCTTATGCCTATAAATAGATGATTCATTGAACGCATTGTACACACAATTCTATATTTGAGAATAATACAAATCTCCCTCTTTCTCTCATCTCTTTGTTCTTTCATTCTTGTTCTTTGTTCTTATTATTGTTCTTTGTTATTTTATTCACAACATATAGTACTTTTAACTTAAATCGACAACAATTAAAAAAAAACTTCGATAAACTCCTTAAAATTAATTGAACTGACTAAATTTACAAGATAAAACTAAAAGTATTATTATTCCATAGAAACTAAAAGCTTCCACAAACGCCTTAGTTTTAGGGTTTATGATCTTAGTTTAGGGTGTAGAGTTTAGGGGTTTTGGTGTAGGGATTTAGAATTTAAAGATAGTAATAAGAATTTAGAGTTTAGGGTTATAATTTAGGGTTTATAAGTTAAAACCTAAATCATAACCATATTACCCTAAAAATAAAACCCTAAATTTTAAACTTAAACCCTAAATTCTAACCATCGTCCCTAAATTCTAAATATCTACACCTAAACCCCTAAGCCCTACACCCTAAACTAAGACTCTAAACCTTAAAACTAAGGCGCTTGTGGAAATTTTTAGTTTCCACCGCCAGTGTATAAGATATAAATCTAAATTAAAATAAATTAATTCAAAAATAAGATACACTAAAATAGCTTTTTTTTTCTTTTTGCTCTGATTAAAATTTTTTCACATAGTTAAATTTTAATAAATCAGACCATAAATAATGTGATGAGTAAGATTCATATAATAATTTTTTCACTATTTGACTTGTTTCCCTTTCTCTTGATTTAAGCAAACCAAATTTGTAGCTTTAATTAGGGTAAAGCAAAAGTAAAACTTGGCCAACTGACTGTGAGTGAGTCTGTGACTGCCATAAACTTTATAGAAGACTGGCAGAGACTCGGAAGAATTGGAGACATGGGTTTAGTTTAATTTACAATACTCTTAAAATAACATCTAAAATATTGTTATAAAATAACATTTAAAAAAGTAAGGAAAATTTTACAACGTGAAATGAACACCAACGAATACCACTAAGGCTGAACATCGTTGAACACCATTAAATTAATTAATAAAAATTAAAAATTTTAAGTACTCAACATATAATTATAAATTATTTAAAGTAAAATTTCAATTATTTTATTATATATATATATTATATTTTTAATTTTTTAATAATTAGATCAAATATCAGCCTTAGTCAATTTAAAAAATAAAAACGCTAAACATGAAACCATAAACCTTAAATCTTAAATTTGAATATTGACTTTATAATTTAGGGTTTAGGATTTAGGATTTACGGTTTAAAGTTTTGTGTTTTGAGTTTATAGTTTAGAGTTTAAGGTTTACAATTTAGAGTTTAGGTTTTTTTATTTTTATTTTTAAATTGACTAAGGTTGGTATTTGATACAATTATTTAAAAAATACTCCCTCCGTCCCATAAAATATGTCTCTTATTGACTTTTTGAAAGTCAAAATTTTTAAACTTTGACTATTATTATATTGAATATTTTAAATAATTAATTTTTATAAAATATATATTTGAAAACTACTCGATTAGAGGTTTTTAAAATATATTTTCATATTTTTATCAATGATACATTTTAAATAATTATGAGTCAAAGTTGAAAAAAAATTGACAAAAAAAATCAATAAGGGACAAAAATTGTGGGACGAAGGAAGTATAATATATATAGAAAATAATTTAATTGAAATTTTATTTTAAATAATTTATAATTATATGTTGGCCCTGTTTAGCAATTAGCGGATAGCTGATAGCGGATTACATTAGCTGATTGCTGATAGCTGATTGCATTAGCTGATTTGACTAGCGGGTTGATTTAGCTGATTGTATAAAAGTGTGGTAAAATTAACTGATAGCTTATAGCTGTTAGATTATTTAAACAAGCAAAATGACATATAAGGACATGATTATATTCAATACTTGTTTGAATAGTTTATTAGTTATCAATATTTTGTATCTAATTATTATTAATTAGATCTATAAAATTATTTTTAATATAACTTTTCTAAACATATTCAAATGATTTATATATTAATTTATTATTTATATAATTATTTTAATATAATTTAATTAATTAATAAATTTAAATACACATATAAATATGTGATAATAAAAAAATTAAATAGGATTAGCTTATAAATAGGGTGAAAAAATATTTAATTTAGTTATTTTCAGATTTTTGGTAACAGGTAAGGGTAAAAGAGTCTTTACAACTCTAATATCAAACATCTAATCTCAAAAAGCTCATATTATGAGTTTTTTCAAAATTAGCGGTTTCACCCCAATCCGCTCTTTCGATTCGTTATTTACCAAACAATAATATTACCGGATTTGACTGGTCAAACCTCTAATTCTGCCTCAAACCTCTAATTTTTGCTCAAACCTCTCTTTACCAAACATGGCCGTTGAGTCTTTGAAATTTTTAATCTTTATTAATCAATTTAATGGTTTTCAGCGATGTTCAGCGTTAGTGGTGTTTAGCGGAGTTCGTCGCACGTGGTAGACTCATCTTTAAATTAAGCATTCGATACATTTTCAATAGAAAAATAAATAAAATCTAACTAATATCATGATAATAATCTATAATATCAGTAGTGTTGTATTTTAATAGTTCTATTAAAAAATAGAAGAAAAAAAAACTTTGATACATATAATGTGTAATAAGTCTTTTAGTTTTAGGGGTTAGGGGTTTAGTTTAGGGTTTAAAATTTAGTAGTCCGTGTTTTGGGTTTAGAAATTAAGGTTGGTGTTTAGAATTTAGGGTACAATGTTTAATTTTTTAAGATTTAAATTTTATAATATAAACATGCAAGCTAGTGTAATTTATTTTACACGGTCTGTATATAAGAATTTTACCCTTAAAAATAATATATACATATATATGGTTATATTTTAACTGGTGAGTAAAAAAATTCCTACATCCCTTTATCTTAAAAGAATTCCACAACCCTTCATATTTAAATTATATAATTTAAAATCTAACCCTTAACTCTAATTAGTTAAAGCATAAACTCTAAACCCTAAATTTTAACTATAAAGAGTAAATTTTAAACCATATGATTAAAACTAACGAACCCTAAATTTTAAAATTAAAAGATTTGTGTAAATTTTAGTCTACACAAACTTTTGTATGAATGTATTTAGGATTTAGTTCCCACAAGTGCCTTAGTTTTAAGGTTTAGGGATTTAGTTTAGCGTGTAAGGTTTAGGGGTTTAGGTGTAGGGTTTAGAATTTAGAGGCAATGGTTAGAATTTAGGGGTTATGGTTATTGTTTAAGGTTTAGATGTTAAGAATTAGGTTTTAGTGTAATATGTTGAAGATTTAGGTTTTAACCTACAAACCCTAAAATCTAAATTTTATTTACAATCCCAAATTTGTAAACTACTAAATCTAAACCACTAAACCTTACACCCTAAATTGAATCCTTAAACCCTAGAATTAAGGCGTTTGTGGAAACTTTTAGTTTCCACATCCAGTGTATCAAATAATTATCCTATATATTATATGTATATATATATACAAGGGCAGAGCCATCCTTTGAATTGGGGTGTCTTATGACACCCCAAAATTTTTGGGAAACATATTTTCTATATATATAAGAGAGAGAGAGAGCACTCATCCAACGGTCCAAAAAACGTATAAAACTTAAAGAGCTTTACACTGCGTAAACGGATCTTATCCCATATATATATATATGAGTTAGGATCAACTTACACAGTGTAAAACTTTTTAAGTTTTACACGTTTTTTGGATCATTGGATGGGGCAAATGAATGACTGAGATTAACTCCTTACATTTTTTTCCAAGTGATAATCTTCGCATATTCTACTGTTAATCTCATCCATCCGTTTCACCTATCTAATGATCCAAAAAAACGTGTAAAACTTAAAGAGTTTTACACTGTGTAACTGGATCCTATCCCTATATATATATACATATAATCTGCATGAATGGGGTGGTCCAAACCTTGAACGGATAAAAAATTTATTCCCCTTTTCGGCGTCCCTTTCTATGTCACAACATTAAAAAACACTAAAAAAATTAAATTTCAAGCTCTAACCCTAAATTCTAAACCCTAAACCGTATACCCTAAAAGTACACTCTACTTAAATTCCCTAAACCCTAACCACAAGCTCTAACCGTAAACCCTAAATCTTAAACCTAATTTTTAGTGTGAGAGCATAAATAGAGCACCGAAAAGGGACAGAGGATTTCTATTCACCTTAAACATCCCATGAAATATAACCGTTTAGTTGGTACATCAGCAACGTTGGTTTTATCCTTCAGTTTAAAACAAAGGAAAAAAAGAGAGAAGTGTTTATCTAGGGATGGTGTTGCGTGTAAAAGAGTCTTATCGCAATGTAGCGCAAGTGTACACGACGCAAGTAGTAAAGTGATACGTAAGTATCGGATATTGTCTCCATAGGGACTGGGCTAATAGATTTAACCTTGGATTGCTGCACAAGAGGGAAAAGAAAGAGTTTAATTGTTTGTCACGAAATAATAAAGAAGACTAAAAATAAAAGATGAAAATATTCAGAGTAAAGAGTAGGCCGATATTGATCTGCTCCGTAGTGCAGGTGTTTGCTCTGTCTAGGACTTCTCTGTTCTGTCGTAGTGCCTGTCGCGGCAGCACCTGCTGCGGCAGCGGTCTGTTGTTGTCGCGGCAGTGATCACACAACTCAGTACTTCAAGCTTGGCAAGAATCCCTGCTGTGCCTTGGCCTATCCCTAGGTCCAAGTCTGTCGATGAACACGTCTTTGATGATACCTCCCGACGTGAATCGAAGGATGAACATCGATGTTGTTGAATTCTTCCTTAGCCACATAACCTCGTCCTATCCCTAGGTTCGAGATAGTTCAACCATAAACTGGAGAACCCGTACTTATTCCTTTCGTATACTTAACTCTCCCGATATTAAGTAAATGTGTAATCTCACAATGCTCTCCCGATACTCTTGTAAGATGTTGAAAACCAGAATAAGCAAACTTGAAGTCTATTTTATTGAACAGAAAAATCCTAAAGCAAATGCAATCCTTGCAACTACTTTACAGAATCAACCCTTAGCCCTAGGGGAAGTTTAGAACATGATGAGAAGGGGGGAAATGACTAGGGTTTAGGGGAAGACGGCTAGAGAGTAAGATATGTGATATCTCTACCCTTACATACATGGGTATATATAGGCAAAGATCTAGTCTAAGTCCTTATTGGAGTAGAAGTTCTTCTTGGGGTAGAAATCCTTCTTGGAGTAGAAATCCTTGTTCAACAAGTAAAGATAAGTTACTTTACTTATCGATCCTTGATCAGCTCTATGCTCCACTCTTGGCCTCAGAAAAATGCAAGATTGGACTCAATGGACTCAGAAAAATGTCCTCTATCAAACGAGACCCATCTTGACTATGTCGGCGTATTGCCGTCCGGGCGGCATTCTGCGACGGCAGCGTTCTTGGTGGCAACTGGAACTGCTTCAGTACAGCTCCTTCTGCTTCTAGTCTCCAAAAATATGCGAATGGCCCACGATAGTCCGGCTTAAAATCCTCTATCTGTCGATCTCCACTTCGCGTTTTCTACCTCAGGTGTCTTCACTGTCGCCCCTTCTGCCACAGCAGCGGTCACGACAGACCACGGACCTCGTTTCTTCAGCTCCTACTGTGCAACTCGCCTCTGCTCCTCAGCTGCCTTCGATGCTGCCACGGCAGATACCTGCAAAAGTGACCAATTTTAGCAGCATCTGTGCAGTTTTATCTAAATGTGATGTAAATGCAAGAACTAGCCTAAAATACAATTAAACGTGCTTGAGTGCAGCAAAAATAGGGATAAATGAGGGGTAAAATCTAGGACTTTTAGGCACTCAACACACCCCCAAACTCGAATCCTTGCTTGTCCTCAAGCAAATGCAACCTAACTAACCATGCATGCATACACACACACACACACACACACACACACACACACACACATATATATATATATATATATATTCTTGGCTTAAGGCAGTGAACAATCCTTACCCACAACACCATCCCTATCACGTTTAGCACTTGTTCAAATATTTAAGGATCTACTTAGAGAAAAAGTATAGTTCTCGTGCAGGTGTGTGCATTTATTGTGAACATACATGAATATAGACTTCCCTAGCAACTAGAATATTATACTTAGCTTGTTTAGAGTTTTCCTTCGAGACTTAATTCTTTTTTCTTACTAGAGCTAGTGTCGGGAACCTTTAGTTGTTTTCCTTCTTTTTCTGAATTTTTCTCTTTTCTACTAGAGCCAGTTTTTTAGGCACCTCTAGTTAATTATCTAGAGCCGGTGATAGGCACCTCTAGAAGTTTTTCTCTGGTTATTTTCCTAAAGCCAGTGATAGGCACCTCTAGGTTTCCTGAGTTTCTAGTCTCTTTCTACTCTAAGTGCTAAGTTTTCTATTCTAAGTATGTTAGAGAAATTCTATTATCAAGTAAGTCACAAAGTGTTTCAGTTTTTTCAGAACTATACTAAGGCTCTACTTACTTCCTAAAATATTTTTAAGGGGCTGAAACGACAGAAATGGTAGCAGCAGATAATAAAAGTTCAATAAATTAAGCCAACAAAAATTTAGCATAAAAAATAAATGCGACACAATTAAAACTAAATGCAATATTATATTAATAATTAGGAGGACTGCCTACCCCCAAACTCAAGGGTTGCATTGTCCTCAATGCATGACATCAAAAATAAAAATGAAAACCGAAAAGAAAAACATCACAAATAGATAATATAAATCGCAGAAAACAGAGAGGAGTAAAAGAGACTTAACTTGCGTTGTTGTCATCACTGCTGTTAGCGACAGTCACTTTAGAATCCATCCGGGGGAGTATGAGTGCAGTCGCGGTAGGGGTCGGGGTAGAGCTTTCTCGGGTTGATCATAGCGTCATTGTGAGGGTTTTCTCTGTTTACCTAATAACACAAACTAACTAAAAACTAATATTAAAATTCTAATTCCTAAAACAATAAAGATAAAAATAAAATAAATAAAGTTAAATTAGGAGTGCCTTGAGGGGCATCTCCTAAAGTAACTACTCCCTGTTCTATTGATGCTTGAGGGGTCGTTTTCGGTACTTCTTGAAGTCCATCCGTACCCTCCATCTGGTGATTATTCTCATGGCGGGGGCTCCTTTCTTTCTCTTCCCTTTGTAGTCCATGAAGTCCTCCCTTCTTGGTAATGTTTCTGACGGCATGAATATATGATTAGAAAAAATCAAATTGACATTCGACCACAAACTTACCTTGTTTTCGTTGAATGTTGTTGTGGTTGAATGTAGCCCTTGCTGTCGTGTTTGCTGCTGTGGCAGCCAGTTATTTTGACAGTCCTTTATCAGGTTACTTTGCAGGTCAAAGGGACATTGGAAAGTACCATAATTCTCCATATCAAATTCTGTAGGCCATTCGTAAATCTCCATCAGTAGAGACTTCAATGATTCTGAGTCCACCGGCTTTGGTTCCTCTAATACCTGCAGTGGAATTTTTGAGTTTTTAATGAATTCAAAATGTTCGTTTATTACCTGCTTGTATTCCATTTGCGAGGCATTGTCATTGGGTAGCTCTTCTAGGTGGTCGTGTGAGTGCCATGACAGGGATGGATGTGTGCAATCTTGGTCGGGCATAACCGAGGTAGTGGGTTGAGAGTTTTGCCTCGGATGTGGTTGTCGCAGTGCCATTCTCTTGAATTTCACTCAGCTTTGTTGCGGTGTTGCTCCATTCCGGCTCCTCGATCATTTCCATGGCAATTTGTTGCTCAGACTCATCATGTGTTGGGTATTCCTTCACATGGGCATCCTCGTCATCTTTCCTCAGGATTTCAGGTTCATCCGTGGCATGAATGAGGATCGGTCTGCTCAAGAGTGCATCCATCTTGGCGATACTTGTGTCCATAGAAGTCGACAGTTTTTGCATGAGTGCCACGAAGGCTTGAAGTGTACCTTCTAAGGAATTCGTTTGCTCTTGAGGAGGACTACTTTCCTATGGTATGTCAGTTTCTTCACGGTAATTGCGAGAATTCTCCCACATCAGCTCTCGAATAGTTTTTCCTGACATGTTGATGCTCCTTAAACCTGTATTTCATCTGAGTTTTTGATAGAAATAGAAAAATAAAAATAAAAATAAAAATAAAGAGAAAAGAAAAGTGCAGAAGTTAAAGGTAAGAGTATGTTGCCAGTCCCTGGCAACGGCGCCAAAAACTTGTTGCGTGTAAAAGAGTCTTATCGCAATGTAGTGCAAGTGTACACGACGCAAGTAGTAAAGTGGTACGTAAGTATCGGATATCGTCTCCACAGGGACTAGGCTAATAGCTTTAACCTTGGATTGCTGCACAAGAGGGAAAAGAAAGAGTTTAATTGTTTGTTACGAAATAATAAAGAAGACTAAAAATAAAAGATGAAAATATTCAGAGTAAAGAGTAGGCCGGTATTGATCTGCTCCGTAGTGCAGGTGTTTGCTCTGTCTAGGACTTCTCTGTTCTGTCGTAGCGCCTGTCGCGGTAGCACCTACTGCGGCAGCGGTCTGTTGTTGTCGCGACAACGAACACACAACTCAGTACTTCAAGCTTGGTAAGAATCCCTGCTGTGCCTTGGCCTATCCCTAGGTCCAAGTATGTCGATGAACACGTCTTTGATGATACCTCCCAGCGTGAATCGAAGGATGAACACTGATGTTGTTGAATTCTTCCTTAGCCACTTAACCTCGTCCTATCCCTAGGTCCGAGATAGTTCAACCATAAACTGGAGAACCCGTACTTATTCCTTTCGTATACTTAATTCCCCCGATATTAAGTAAATGTGTAATCTCACAATGCTCTTCCGATACTCTTGTAAGATGTTGAAACCAGAATAAGCAAACTTGAAGTCTATTTTATTGAACAGGAAAATCCTAAAACAAATCCAATCATTGCAACTACTTTACAGAATCAACCCTTAGCCCTAGGAGAAGTTTAGAACATGATGAGAAGGGGGGAAACGACTAAGGTTTAGGGGAAGACGGCTAGAGAGTAAGATATGTGATATCTCTACCCTTACATACATGGGTATATATAGGCAAAGATCTAGTCTAAGTCCTTCTTGGAGTAGAAGTTCTTCTTGGGGTATAAATCCTTCTTGGAGTAGAAATCCTTGTTCAACAAGTAAAGATAAGTTACTTTACTTATTGATCCTTGATCAGCTCTATGCTCCGTTCCTGGCCTCAGAAAAATGAGGCGGGGCGATTTTTTGGCCGCCCCGAAGTCGACCCAAAATTTAAACTATCTGCCCGACTCTAATTCGCCCCGATTCTAATATATTAAATTTTCATCCTGAAATAATAAAAAGCATAATCCGATCCCAACCCGGCCTCGATATTTTAATAAAAAAAACCGACTAAACCCGACCCACCCGGAAAAAAATTAATATAAATATAACTATTATATATAATAATATAATTAATATATATGAATATATCGGGTCGGAGAATTTTCACCCTAAACCCGAACCCGCCCCGCCCTAATTTTATTCTTTTTCATAACCCGACCTGCCCCGAACCTAATTTTTTAATTGAAAAACATGCCCTTATCAAATCAAATCGGGTTGAGACCCGACGATGATGGGTTATTTTGCCATCCCAGATTATCTTAGAGTTAACATTCCAATCCCGACGGTTTTATATGTAAAACTAGACGTTATTACATTTTTATCACATCTGATCTAATGAAACAATAAGACCCCATCCATTTTTATTACACTGCCTTTGTTTGTCCCTCCTCCAATCAGTGGCAAATCTAGAAAAATATAATTAATTGAGTCAATATAAATAGAACAAAACATTTATCTAACATAATTTTTATATATAGTTTTCAATTTAAAAATAAAGTAACTAAAACTAATATGATTACATGTTACCAAATATAAAATAAGTTACCAATACTTATTTACAGTTTAAATAAGATATAAATGCTTATTTGCAACGATGTAAATAAATATCAATGTATTTGAAATTGATGTTCTTTACTATTATTTATAAGGATATATTTTATTGAATATTAGCTTCAGTTGCTAGTTCTTTTCTTATTTTAGATGCAAAAAATTATCACTTATTCAATAATTTAAACTTTGTTTTACTTAATCTAATTTTATTCAAAACTTATGGTTATAGATTTGACTAATCTCCTTAAAAACGATATTTAAACATTTGAATAAATTTTGATTGTGCAAATATTTATTTCATTTTTTATTAAATAAAATATAATATAGTTAAAATTGAATTTATTGTTTATAACATAATAACATTATTCTAAGGTAAGATGATACATTCATACATAACTAATAACACTTATGTTTTAACATTTTTCAAACACAAGGTAAGAAAAATAATACATATCATAATTTTCAGCAAACCAAACACCTAGATGTAGTAACAAATCTTTTATCCATATCTTTATACACAACCCTTTTCTTTCACATATGATGTATCAAACGGAGCACATTCCATAACTTGTTTTGTCAAATTATAAATAATGTTTTTGTTAATATATTATATATTTATAGATTAATGAGTTGAAATTCAAATATAAAGATAGAGAGTTATTATTTTAATATTTTTATAAAATATCATTAATTCATAAACATAAACAAACCGAGCACACTTTTGTTCGTGTTCGTTTGTTTATTAAACGAACATAAAAAAATTGCATACTTGTTTATTTAACTTAATAAACAAACGTTTTATGAATAGTTCATTGAATATTATGTTCATTTACACCCCTATAAAATAAAAGGATAAAAATTATCCTAACTTTCAAATTTGACTTTGAAATCAATGAAACCAAAAAAATTTAATTTAAGAACCATAAAAAATAAAAAAATGACAATAAAAAAATAAACTTTCAAAATTAGATGAAAAATATTTTTTTGGGAATGGAGTGGGTCATGGCCTAGGTAGGCCCACCCCTAGATTTGCCCCTGCCTCCAATACAAGATTTATGTCCTTAAATTTGTATGGAGTGCTGCTATCTATCTTATATGGGATGAGAGAAACAAGAGACATTTTTCGAATCAAGTTCGTTCGATCGAGGAGATAATCAACACAGTCAAGGAGATTGTACGCATTAAACTTACTCATATGAACACACATAGATACGTTCATGTTCATTCATCTCTTTAGATAGCTTGAGGACTTGCATAGGACACATTTTGTGAGTTTCTTTGTTTTATCTTTGTAGCGGTTCAACTGCTTTCTTAGATAAATAAAATATAAACTTATTGAAAATGAACGAAGAAATCGTCTTTTCATATTCTCATATCGAAATTCGAAAACATACAAAATGAGATAATATGAGCATCCTTAGCCACTAAGCTAATTAGTGAATCTCGAGAAATTGTCTTTTTCTTTTCAAAATATATTCACTTATTTTTTAATAAAAAAATCAAAATGCAATCTTTTTTTTGAAAATAATGCAGGCCTCATTAAAAACCCCCTCTACAGCTAGCATAAGAAGGTCTAATGCCAACCCCTAAGGGGGAAAAGAGTACCTACTAAATCATCTATTAATTGCATCGTCAATTACATATTGCTCAATACAAGAAGGACATTCATAATAAAAATAAGTACATTGAGGTTCCCTAAATGCCCAATGTGCTAATATATGTGCAGCCTGGTTTCTCGATCTCAGAATGTAAGCAACCGTGATGTGTGGATGTGCACGCAACATGTCCTTTGCCTCGGTCAAGCTTTGTGCTAAGATGGATCGTCCTTCATCTCGCGAAAGTAATTGACTGATGAAATTAGCCACATCACCTTCAATCTTTACATTCGGCCAACCTTGATCCAACGCGAACAATATTGCCGCATAGAATGTATATCCTTCCACCGTCTCTGCTGAAGTTGCTCTCGGTAGTAAGCGTGCACAACCCGCTATAACAAGGTCATTATGGTCTCGAGCAAGTAATCTCAGCGCTCCAGAACCTGTTTGCAAATGGAACATGCCATCAACCGTTAATGAAATCGTACCTGGAAGAGGTTTAGACCAAGTCGACAATACTTTCTATTGTGGATTTCCATAAGGTAAAGGCGTAATAGATGCTCCATTGAACTCCTTATGTAGATGCTGAGCATTTTCAACAATAAGGAATGCCGGCTGTAGTTTTTTGTCATGTACAAGTGTATTTCATCGATTCTAGATATTCCATAGTAGAACCACAAAGCTAGCAAACATATCAAAATTAAGGATAGCCGCACAGTGCTCCAACCATAGGAAACAAGAAGGTGACTGATCCAATATGGCATGGCGCGATAGCTTAAATAGGTGATGTACTTCATGATTAGCAGGACAATCCCTCAAAGCATGAATCACTATTTCTATTTCTGACTAAGAAAGAGGACAAAGCCCATCAGGAGAACTAAGAACAAAAAATACGCCCATTAACCAGCAATGCATCACGAGCCACACGTCAAATAAAGACTCGTATCTTTGGTAGACCTTAAGCTTAGACGAGGTAAACCAAAGCTTGGGTGGAGGAGATTGATCATGGTATTGGCGCATCAACCATGCATATCCTGATCTTGTAGAGTATATACCACTTGAATGATTGCCCCAAATCAATGTATCTGATGCCTTATTTACAATCACACATTGTAATATTTCATTAGCATCGACATGATGGAAAACTTGGCAAACCTTGGACACATCCCACCCATTATATGATGAAATCATGAAATCCCCACAAGTAATGGGAGTAATAAGACTATCTATATAGTGCTCAGACAAATGAACTCTTTGTGCCCCTCCTCAATTTGCCTTGAAAATCAGAATTTGATTATCAATCCCTATTTGCCAAAAGAATCCATCTCGAAGCTTTTGCATAGCAGTGAAGATGGCTCTCCAAGTATAAGAAGGCTTATCTCCTAGTCTGACATCAAGTATATTCTTTCCTGCAAAGTATTTACAAGATAGAACACGAGATACAAGGCAATGTGGGTCAGTAAATAATCTCCAAACTTGTTTACCTAATAGAGCAATATTGAATTGATGGAGATCTCAGAATACAAGTCCCCCTGTACGTTTGGGAGCACATAATTTTTGCCAAGTGACTATTGGCCACCCTTTATTTGACATCCTCCCAAACCACCAATAATTACGCATGACACTCACAATCTGAGAGATAAGACAGTCTGGTAACAGATAACAAGTCATGACATAAGTAGGCAAAGCTTGTGCAACAGCCTTGAGAAACACCTCTCGGCCACCATAAGAAAGGAGATTCTTTGTCTATTCACGCACTCTTTTAGCAACATAGTCAAGTAAGAATCCCAACTTGTTTGACTTACTTTTTCCAATTATCAATGGCATGCCTAGATAATGACCCAAGTATTCCACTTTATTAATCAGGAAAGCCACCTAAAATCAATCTCTGCTCAACTGAAAAGTGGTGGGGCTGAAATAAATACGTGACTTATCATAGTTTATTTTATGCCCCGATGAAGCAGAGTACATATCCAATATTTTCTTCACCCGAGTGATTTCGGCAAGTGAATTTTTGACAACAAATAGGCTGTCATCAGCATATAACAAATTAGTGATGATGGGTCCATTCATACTCGTGTGAATTCCTCGAATCGAACCTTGACCTTTAGCATGATGTAGTAGTGCAAACAACCCATATGTACAGAATAAAAATAGAAAAGGTGATAGAGGGTCACCTTGTCTAATGCCTCGAGTCGGCACAATAATCTCCGAGAGAGCTCCATTCAACTAGACTTGATAAGTGACAATAGTAATGCAACGCATAATAAGGTTCACCCACTGAGAGGAAAAACCTAACTTAAGCATCACAGCCTCTAAGAAATTCCACTCAACTCTATCATATGCCTTTTAAATATCAAGATTCAGAGCCGCACCCTTGTTTGGTCCATTCTTTGATGATTGCATATAGTGAAAGATTTCATGAGCAATCAAGATATTGTCCGAGATATGCCTTCCTAAGACAAATGCTGCTTTCTCCTCATCTATACAAATCGGCATCAATGGTCTTAAACGGTTGACAAGCACTTTGGAAATGGCTTTGTACACAACGTACATAAGCTAATAGGGCGATATTGCCGCATAGACACCAGATCATCTATCTTTGGAATCAAAACAAGTACTGCCCTATTGACACATGCCATACTAACACGGTCATACCAAGCATATCCTCCATACGGTCATACCACTCATCATCTGGACCTGTAAGGCCATGCACATGGTTCTTCTTTTTTCTACCAGTAACACGAGCATGAAAGAATCGAGTGTTACGATCCCCATCCTTAGCCACTTGTAATACCCGGGTTTGGGGGTCGGGTGAAATTAAAATATTAAAATATTATTTTGGGCCTCGTATTTTCAAAACAATAAAATGAATAAGTTGGGCTTGCTTAGAATTAAACCCAATGGCCATGGATTTTACACTATTGTAATAATCCATGTTCATTAAGGGTAAATATGTCTTTGGCTTTTAAAAATAAAACAAAACACATAAAAGTGCCTTTTTCACTCATCTTCTTCCCCACCCACTTTCAAAACTAACGACAACTTCCCCTCCCCCTTGAAGTTTACTATTCCATCACCATCCTCCTTCGTTCTTGGTGATTTTTAAAAGGTAATAACATTTTTTAGTTGTCCTCAACTTTCTCTTTCTCTCCATGTTTTTAGTTTTCATAGAAACCCATTATTTTGTATTTGGAGATTTTTGGGTTTTAAGTTAAAAATCTAAACTTTATTAACCTTTAAGTAAGCTTTTGATTCTTTGAAGTTAGATAAGTGTTTAGTAACCAAAATTGTCCAACATATGTGATTTTTACATGGTTTTATAATGATTCACGGATTTGGGTTTAAGTGGGGTTTTAGAGTGCTTTAAAATGGGTTTTTGGGGCTGTTTAGTGTTGGAAATTGATGGTTGATGGTTGTATGATGGTTAGGGGTTATTTTGGAAGCTATTAAGTGTGTTAAAAGTGTTGGAATCAATGGTTTTTGGCTGTGCTAGTGGGCTGCTCGAAAATACATGTTAAGGGTGTTCTTAGTTGGCTAAATGCTTGTTTTGTGCTCCGAGGGTTGCTACACTGATTGTGGGCTTATTTGTATTTGTTTTGTTGGCTTTGATTGACTAGCATCGGGATTTGGTGTTGGAGAATCTTCGGGAATCAATCCGGAACCGTTGGGAGCTTGATCAGTTATTTGCTTGTGTTTGGAAAGTCCGGTGAGTGGTTCTTTGGTTTTTAAATTGATTTTCAAATGTTGGTTCGAGCATGTGGACCTAGGTCGGGCTTGGTAAACCCACCTAGAGTTGGAATTAGATTGGTAGTCTAATTCCAAGCTTTAGTTTAGAAGGCGTTGGTTGAACTTATGATTATTGTGTGATTACGCCTCTTGTTCCATAATTATTTGTGATTGATGTTGTTATGTATATTGTGATATACATGTGTGTTGAGGCATGATGTTTTATGTATTGTGATATGCATGTGATTGTTGGAATGTGGTTTGTGCATGATGGTAAATCATGGTGAGTACGTGCTAAGCACAGAATTTGGTAAGAATGTTGTGAGGTTGAGCTATGAAATGAGTTAGTATTGGCACTAGTATGCTTGGGTAAAAATGATCGATCATTAGGATGTTAGTGTGCACACGAGAGTCGAAATGCGCGCGTGGTCTTGATTATGGTAGTCATCAAGATGGAGTACAAGTACGCCCGAAAATCTTCTTTTATATGTTAGTCGGTGATGAGTGGAATCTCATCGACGGGGTGTGAGGATGAGTGGAATCCCCTCCGCGTGAAACGGTGGTGAGTGTAATCCCACCGTAAGGTAATGGTTGAGTTGTTGGATGTGAGTTCCAACGGTTGTTATCCGCGTATTCGGGTCATAGCTAGGTGCCAATATGTTTTTGTTAAATGTGTTTCCATATGGTTGTGTTTATGGACATGTTGAGCATGGCATGATAATTGACATTATGTTCATGCATCATATATATTTGACTCTTGTGGCTTCGAAGGTAAGAAAACATGCATTCTTCCTTGGTTATGTTGCTCGTGCTTGGACCCTGCATTGTCGATGTTTGTTTTATGAGCTTACCCTCACTAAGCTTTACGATTATGCTCTCTTTTGTTCGACAATGCAGATCCTTAGTTCGTGGGTTGCTTGTGCAAGGAGAAGGCCTCTAAGTGTGCTATCTTAATCCTCAAGTATGAACTTTTAAGTTATGAGATGTAATGGATAAGCAATGGGATTTGTGTTGTTGTTTTGTGTTAGGATCTTGTTTAGACTCCTTTATTTTGTTGTTGGTTCTATTGTGGTTTGCTTATGCTATATATGTTGGCCATGTGGGCCTTAGTTATATGCTTTTATAACATGTTTATGGTTGGATCTTTAGTTTCTTCTATGAGATGCTATGAGAATGTTGTTATTGCTCCTTGCTCGTTAAAATGTCTCGTATGCTGAATTCTTAGTTGTTATATGTTGTATGAATGTATGCTTGTGGCTAGGTGAGTCTTAAATCGCATCTAGAGTTGAGTCTTAGTGTCTTTGGCTGCAAATTTGAGTGTTGCAGTGTAGGGCGTATCGGTACGCCCAAGGGCCGTATCGATACGGTCCTACACTTTGGGAGTCAAGTTTGGCTTAGCGTACTGGTACACGGGGGTGTATCGATACGCCAAAACCTCTCTGGAAATTTGAGATATTTACGAGATTTTGGCGTATCGGTACGGGTCTAGGGTGTATCGGTACGGTCTTTTATCGTTGACCGTGAGAAGTTAACCAGTGAGGGCGTATCGGTACGATAAACCAGTGTACCGATACGGTCTCCCTATGTTGACCTTGGGCTGTTGACCTAGTCAAGGCGTATCGGTACCCTCTTCTAGTGTATCGATACAGCCTGCTGTTTAATCTAAAATGAGTTGTTTTAATTTGCTTGTTGGGTTGTTTTGCCTCGCTTGTTGCTTCCGCTGTCGTTGTTTCACATAGGATGTGATAAGGCTTCTAGGCAAGATAATAATAAAAAGAAAGTTTCCTAGGGTCGTTAACCGAAGTGGAGCTTTAACGGGTTTCACCTCGGTTTTCCCCGCGTGTGACCCACTCGGATCGGTCAGCCGCCCGGACCGGGACGAGGGGGTTACACCACTGAACTCGAGATCGTTGAGCCCAATATGCCTCATCTTTATCAAGCAGTTCTTTCAATTCCGTCTTTGCATCAGACAACTCTTGCATCGAAATATCATCCGTATCAGTTGAAAGGATGGTTGCAATTTGCTTGCGTAATTCTTTAGTTCGTGAATTAGATTGTGATCGCCTATCACGCTGCCAATTATCAAGAACACAACCCACCTTTTCAATTTTAGAAAGGATCGAACCATTAGGGTCTACCCATCCACGTATGACTTGCTCTCGGCAAGCCTCTTTCGATGCCCAGTATGCATCAAACTTAAAGTAATCACCATAATGGTGATACGATGGTGAGTGGGCGACATGATTTGTCTCCATTAAGAGAAAAAAATGGTCTGATGCATCATCAAATTTAGTGATTACTCGATTATTACCATATCGCTCAAGCCAAGATGGAGATGCTAGAAACCGGTCAAGACATTCACACATGATTGGTGAACTCATCTTATGCCAAGTGAACCAACCCTTTGCTGATCGAATATCAAAGAGGTTTGTTCTATCCAAAACGTCCCGGGATTTTTGAATGTCAATCTGAGACCTTCTTCTACCTCCTTGTTTTTCATTATCTTTCAAGACTTCATTGAAATCACTTTCGACTAACCAAGGCATGTTGGATTGGGCATACAACTGTTCAAGCATATCCTATGTACGAGACTTAAGCTCTCGGTCACAATAACCATGTACTCTGGTGAATAGAAATGTGTCATCATTAGAGGTAATAGTGGCATCAATATGAATCTTCGAGTAAGATGAAAGCACACACTAAATATTATTATTCCATAGTAGGGCCAAACTAGTACATGAATGACCATTTTCAACATAAAGACATTCATCTAGTCCTAATACTCGTTTAACATGTTCAACACGAGATTTTTTCATACGAATTTCACATATGAAAACGACATCGGGAACTTTAATAGCCATATAGCGCTCAAGTGCTCGAATTTTCGAAGGGTTCCCAATCCCTTGACAATTCCAAACAAGGATATTCAATGTGCCGGGCAAGGCTGTCCAACAGCCTCCGCCGAATCTATACCATGAGCGCTCAGATCAGCAATAGGAGTCGCCAAATCAGCCCCCGAGCGAGACTGTTTGGTTGTAGAAGAGGTGTGATGCTTGCCATGCCCATTGCGCTTGTGTAGCCTACTTGCCGAACAAGGATCCTCCCTCGCACGATCAGCCCCAAATTCAGTCTCAATCTCGGCAACGATAGCTGGATTAGCATCCACTCGACCGGGCATCGACTTACGGCAGAAAGTACTAGGAACACACTGGGCAGTTCTATCAACAACAATGCTACTAGGCTACCCCTTTCTCACCGCATCAACACCGCCCAAAGGAACATCCGAGACACCCTTCTTGGCACTCTCGGTCCTACCCTTGATGACTTGTGCTATTAGTAGATTATCATCATCAGTAGGCTTCCCTAAAACACGGTCGACACGGTCAGCCCCATGCACATCATCTTTCTCTTTGCCCCGGCTAGTAGGCTTATCAACTTTTCCCGCATTTTCCAGTTTCATAGGCGGCTCTGTCATAGACACCTCCTTAGGTAACTAGGCCCGATCCTCCATTGGTTCAAGATCAGCTTGTGCGACCGAAGAATGTCCCGAATCAGCATCCGCACCTTGTAAATCCGTCATAAAAGGAACATTGGGTTGAGCTTCAGCCACATGTAAAATATCATCCGATATCAGCTCATCAATCATCTCCGAGTGCTGGCCAAATTTCACCCCAAGCACCGATGCAATGGTTTCAAGATCATCAAGATCCTTCTCGGACAGCCCCCTCTTTGCATTTGCACTCGGCAAACCAGCACCCACATGCACTTTTGCTTGTGGCTGAACAATACTAGAGGATGGAACATCACTCGACGTGGGCAAGGGCTGCATGTCACCTCGTCACGGCTGACTCGGAACTGGACCAGCTCGAACACAAATGATTCCCCTACGTCGAGTTCGTGCCGATATCTTAGTCTCAATCGGAACACGCAACCACAGTCCATATGGCGATGTTGCCTCTTTGTTCACCTCCCTCGGACACAATTCGATATTATGGCCAAGAACACCACAATTAAAACAAAACTTGTTCAGCTTTTCATATTGAATTGGACAAATCCGGTTAGTGTCATCATCATTCCCGATCATAACACAACACAATAAAGGTTTAAACACTGAAAATTCTACCTTCAATCGAAAGTATTCACCAAGACTACCTGAAATTTGTCGGCCATCAATCAAATCAAGTTTCCCAAAGCACGAGCCAATCTTGTATGCAATATCCGAAGTCATCTTGTCAAGAGGCATCCCATACACTCAGATCCACCAAGTCATCTTGTCGAACACATACTCCCCTAGTGTCGTCGAAAGAACAAATCGGACAAGCACCAATGGCTCCTTATCGAATATCCAAGGCCCTCTCTTAAGCACACTATTAACATTGCTTTCAGCCGAAAATTTGAACAAGAAAATTCTAGTCTTGAGAGGAAATTTCTCAACTCGGTCATCAACCAAGATATTAGAGAACACACGCATAAAAGTAACTCCATTAATCAAATGAGGAGATAATACCTTACCGACCAGCCCAAACCCAACATCAGCAGCCATGGATGTGTCTTGCGAATTAGAAACATCAATAATCGCAGCCCTATTCTTCATTTGTGAAGCAAAGGTTCTTTATCATTTGGTGAAGATTGAGAGCCATATCAAAAAGTGTAAAATGCAAAAGTAATATACTCAACAAAAATGAAGAAAAATTTGTGATATCAATCAGAAAAAAATATATAGGCACGGCTAGAATAACCGGCAAGTGGATATAATTAACCAACTTCTCTACATCTCCACTATCAAATTGTCCGTAACTTCCCACGACCTGCCCGTCTCCAATAACCATCGATAACCATTACAATTCAAAAATTCAGACGGTTGAATACCGGTTAAGCGGCTTCCATATCAAACGATGCAGAATCCACATATAATATCGCATAAAATAATCTGACGGTGCAGAATGTGCAGATACACGGATCACAATCAAAGATAACCACTGTAGCACTACTAACTGAAACCTAGTAGACACAATGTTGAGAAATCTGAATTGAAAATATTGTAAATTATCATTATCAATCTCATTAGTCAGCAATGACCAGTCCACAATTGATGCAGATAATTTATACAATATTCTAAAATGACGTGTTCGTTGCCACACGAAGCATGAAGGAATAAAAATTGGTAACCGCCATAAATTAAATTTATGATTACAGAAAATCCACAATCTTTGAAAGAACTCATTGAAATAAATTATGATTTTTACCGGAAAACATGGAAGATTGCCATGAAAATTCAATAACTTAAGGGGAATCGGCAAAATAATCGTCTCCGTCTGGTGGTTACTAGAATAACCGTCCTCGACAAACTGATTAATGGTACCGATAAAATCAGAATACATGCTGGATTCAAAGATCATTTATAAATCAAGGACCGTTCCTTTGGAAATGGGGTGAAAGCCCGAAAATTTAAAATTTTAGCCAGAAAACAACATACGTCGGACATTGGAAAATTCTTCTAATGATAATTTTTCAAAAGAGACATCAAAAAATAGTTGAAATCTAGCGTCATAATCATAAACATGATTAATGCAAACACTATTGTAAAATAATTCTAATCTAACATCAAAATAATTAGTAGAAATTGAAAAATCTTAAAAAGTAAAAAAAAAATTCAAAAAAAAAATTAGAGAAAAATTATCCATTCTCTCCCGGTAGACATAGTTTTTAAAACTATAATACATTTGCCTCACAACGACCCAACTCTTTAAAACTAATTGAGCAGACTAATTTTATAAGATAAACTAAAATATTAATTCGAATAAAAGTAAAACTAAAACAACAGAATTCTTTCCACATCCGATCACTATTTGAGTTGATTCCCTTTCTCTTGATATAACTATAAGCAATCGGTTTTGTAGCTTTAATTAGGGTAAAGCAAAAGTAAAACTTTGCCAACTAAATGTGACTGCCATAAACTTTACAGAAAAAGGAAGAAAAAAAATTGTTCAATCAAATTGTTTATCAAAAGTAATTTGTCGGGTTTAGTTTAATTAAATGTTATTTAAAATAACTATTCGATACATTGTCAGTCAGTAAAAAAATTTATTTATCAGAAACAATTTTTCTAATTTAATTTAATTTATAATAATTAAAAATTATTTGATAGATTGTCAATAAAAAATCTAATCAATATTATTGTGATCAGGGGCGAATGTGGGCCTAGGCCTACCTAGGCCATGGCCCACCCATGCCCAAATTTTTATTTTTTCTTAAGAAGCTTAAAATTAAAATTTTAAAAATAAAGTATTGTTTTTATCGTTCTTTTCTTATTATTTTCGTTCTATTGCTTTCTACGGTAAACATGAAAATTAAAACTTCTTATGTTTTTTTTTATCTTTTCAATCAGGTAGGTTTTTAAATTTTGTTATAGTTTTTTTTTTACTTTTATCTCTTTTTTTTTTTCTTCAATTTTGCGGGAAAATCAACTTTTGTTATTAGGTATTAGATTTATTTTTATTATATATTTTGAAAGATAACTCCATGACCCATGAATAAATTGAATTATAAATACTTGTAAAATTTAATTTTCACCGAGAATACTTTTAGAAATATATATAGTAGATGATAGAATAAAAGGAGAAACAACTATTTCAAAACAAGTTTTATTTTTGACAAATATTACTCCTACTTCTACTTAGAGGGAAAAGAGGATACTCTAGGGGAAGGAATGCTCCTGCTGGGTCTTAAAACTTTTTTATTTGAATATGTCAGTGTCTTTAAATCTGCTATAAAAAGAGCGGTATTGTAATTAGGAATGTTGCTTCTTTAGGTTGTGGATTCAATAGTCGTTACGAGCAAAATTTTCCTCCCCTCCCCCTATATAAGAATTTTTCGAAAAAAAAATTCTATAATGTTTTGATGGTGTGTACTTTTGAAACATATAATCATATTACTTTTTTGTAAGTAATTATATTTTCAATTTAAAAATCATATATATAAGTTATATTAGATGAATTTTTTATTCTATTTATATTGGCCTAGTCAATGATATATTCCTGAATTCGTAACTGATTGTGATAAATTACACTTATTGTCATTACTTATAAAATTTTACCGTCTGTACGATTGATAATAATCTACAATATCAGTAATTTTGTTTTTTTAATTAATAGTAGTTTTATTTAAAAAATAATATATAATATCCTGCATGAATGGGGTGGTCCCAACCTTGAAGAAAGCCATGAAATATAGCCGTTTAGCTAGTACATCAGGAACGTTGGTTTTATCTTTCAGTTGAAAACAAAGAGATGTTTAACATCCCAATCCCAACGGTTTTATATGTAAAAGTAGCCGTTATTACATTTTTTATCACATCCGATCTGAAGACCCCATCCATTGTTATTAGTTATTACACTGCCTTTCCATTTCCAGATTTATTAAACACATTCCCCCCTTCTCTTTCTCTCTTATTCCCACATTCTTCCTCCCTTTGCTTCTTCTACTATCGAATTCGACCCATCTCTCTGTTCTGCAAGGGGAAAAGTGAACATTTTCATGGAAAATACTTGTCATCTCTTCCATGAAAATACTTCCTTTCTCTTGCCCTACCTGTTCCTGTTTCTGCTACCCTTTTTGCCCCATCGCCATGTTTTAGCCTCATCCCAACACCAATGGGATGGTGTCATTGTAACCCGAGCTGACTATCGAGCTCTTCGAGCTATCCAACACCAACTCGTCGACTCCAAAGGCTTCCTACGCACCTGGAATGATACTGGCTATGGAGCTTGCTCGGGTACTTGGGCCGGAATCAAGTGTGTTAAGGGACAAGTCATCTCTATCCAGCTTCCTTGGAGGGGCCTAGGTGGTCGCATTTCCGAATCAATTGCTCAGCTTCGAGCTCTTAAAAAGCTTAGCCTCCATGACAATCTTCTCGGCGGTCCACTCCCTCGGTCTCTCGGGTTTCTGCCGTATCTCCGAGGGGTCTATCTCTTCAACAACCGGCTTTCGGGTTCCATCCCTCCTTCCATCGGTAACTGTCACTCTCTTCAAACTCTTGATCTTAGCAACAATTCACTCACGGGTAATATTCCTCCTAGTCTTGCCAACTCAACTAGGTTGTTTAGACTTAATTTGAGCTACAATTCTTTGTTTGGTTCCATCCCAGTTGGTCTCACTCGTTTACCGTCACTCACCATTCTTGCTTTGCAACATAACAATCTTTCTGGTTCTGTCCCTGATACTTGGGTTGGAACAGGAAACAATTCTTACCAACTTCAGGTCTTGTCCCTTGATTATAATTTCCTGACTGGAACAATTCCAGTTTCCTTGAGCAAGTTGAGTTTATTACAGCAGGTTTCTTTGAGCCATAACCAGATTTCAGGGACCATTCCTGATGAAATAGGGACACTTTCAAAGCTCCACTTACTAGATTTGTCAAACAATTCCATCAATGGGAGCTTTCCTTTTAGCTTTTCCAATCTGTCCTCTCTTGTTTCTTTGAACCTTGGAGATAATAGATTAAGTGGCAAGATCCCATCAACTATTGCCAACATATCTGGCATCAACCAATTGGATTTATCCGGGAACAAGTTTTCCGGTGAGATACCGGATTCACTTGTCGGCTTAACAAATCTCAGTGATTTCAATGTTTCTTACAATAATCTATCCGGTGCTGTCCCATCTCTCCTAGCCAAAAAATTCAATTCAAGCTCTTTTGTGGGTAATCTTGAGCTATGTGGTTATAGCACATCGACCATATGCCCTTCTCCTGCCCCGTTGACGCTTTCGCCGGCACCGAAGCATCATCGTCGTCACAGGAAACTTAGTATCAAGGACATCATCCTCATAGCAGTTGGTGGCCTTCTTGCAATTTTATTGATATTATGCTTAATCTTACTCTGCTGCTTATTGAAGAAAAAGGCCAGTTTGAAGCAAAAGAGTGGTAAAATGGGTGATACCATAGGGAAAACTGAGAAGGAGGTTCCGGCAACTGGCACTGAGGTCGAAGCAGGTGGCGAAATGGGTGGGAAATTAGTCCACTTTGATGGTCCATTTGTGTTTACAGCTGATGATCTATTGTGTGCCACTGCTGAGATTATGGGGAAGAGCACTTACGGTACTGCGTATAAGGCAACTTTAGAAGATGGAAATCAAGTTTCCGTGAAGAGATTGAGGGAGAAGACTACAAAGGGACTGCGGGAGTTCGAGACTGAGGCTGCGGCGCTCGGAAAGATCCGACATCCGAACCTCCTTGCTCTTCGGGCTTATTACTTGGGACCAAAGGGAGAGAAGCTTCTTGTATTTGATTACATGCCTAAAGGGAGTCTTGCATCTTTCCTCCATGGTAACTAGATTCAACTGTCTTGAATATTATTATATGCATAATGCACTACACATGTCTTTTACCATGACTAACGATGTCGAATTTTTTCCGCAGCTCGAGGGCCAGAAATCGTCATCGATTGGCCGACGAGGATGAAAATAGCAATTGGTGTTACAAGAGGATTGAACTACCTACATACAGTAGAGAATATGATTCATGGAAACCTCACATCAAGCAACATACTACTCGACGAGCAAAACAACGCCCACATCGCAGATTTCGGACTTTCTCGACTAATGACCGCAGCTGCCAGCACAAACGTGATTGCCACGGCAGGAACACTCGGGTACAGAGCGCCTGAACTCTTGAAGCTAAAGAATGCCAGCACCAAGACCGATGTGTACAGCCTGGGAGTGATCATACTCGAACTTCTCACGGGGAAATCCCCGGGTGAGCCAATGAACGGCATGGACTTGCCGCAGTGGGTGGCATCGATCGTAAAAGAGGAATGGACTAATGAAGTCTTTGATTTGGAGCTCATGAGAGACACACCAACCATAAATGATGAGTTGCTTAACACATTGAAACTGGCTCTTCATTGTGTTGATCCCTCGCCTGCAGCACGTCCCGAAGCTCAACAGGTTCTGCAGCAATTGGAAGAGATTAAGCCCGAGGTGGCGACCGCTGCTGCTGGTGGTCAAGGTGATGAAGGTGCTAAAGTTGCAGCAACAAGTCAATAAAGTTTCTTTGTTCATTTACAGCATTTTGGGGTATTACTTAGTTAAAACATATTCTTTTATTCTTGTTACCATTTGTTAAACATATTATTTTATTCTTAATTACTATCTGTTTCAATTGTGTATGGCTTTTGTAAATGTAAAAGAAGATTATTTTTATTATGAGAATAATGTTATTAGTGAATTGGTTCTCGTTAAGCAAATTTGGATGGTTCTGCATCCTGCATCCTGCTGCCTGCTGCCAGTACAATGGGAATTGAACAACTACTTTATTTTAGTCTAATTAATCTGCCTCCTCGTTCCAGATTTCATTTCATTGACAATGACGTTATATGATGATATAACTTTCCAAGCCAGCCAACACACAAGAGGCAACAGTTTACCTTCCAGGAAAGGAAAATATGAAGTTTCCAGCTACTAACCGCCCACCGGATCAAACCACGTAATATTATATTAAAAAGTAGCCGCAATGTGCACGCTGAGTCTGAGAAATGGTAATCAAATTCAAACACAAGTCTTCCACGCCAAGATAACGATGGGAGGTGCGTTGTCTGGGGTTTTGCCACGACTTATATCCCCTACCTTTCATTCCACACACAACATGCCACGTCCCCTCTTTATCCACAAATGTTTTTTTTTTCCTTCGTTCCCAAGAAACCCTCACCAAAAATATATTACAACATTCAACATCTCCATTTCACGACCCAAGACAAAGTTAAAACCCCTGCTTATACTCCTGATTTCCTCTGTTTGTAGTAAAGCGCAGTTGTTCTGATATGGACGATAGGTCTAGAGCTAGGAATAAGAAGGCAAGAGCAACAAGGAATGGACGTGAATCAGTAGAGGACACCATTGAGAAGTGGAGAAGCTACAACAACAACAAGCAACTTCGGTTCTGTGAAGAAGATGATGGCCTCCAAAGGGTTTCCAAGGTTCCTGCCAAAGGTTCTAAAAAAGGGTGTATGAGAGGGAAAGGAGGGCCTGAGAACTCCGGATGCAAGTATAGAGGTGTAAGGCAAAGGATATGGGGGAAGTGGGTGGCCGAAATCCGACAACCCATCAACGGTGGTCGTCTGGTGGCGAGTAAAGCCAACAACAACAGGCTTTGGCTTGGAACGTTCTCTAATGCCATTGATGCAGCCCTTGCTTATGACGAGGCAGCAAAGGCTATGTATGGTCCTTATGCTCGCCTCAACTTCCCCGACGAGAATTCCAAGGAATCGGCGGATAACTCTTGCAACAAAGCGTCTGCTTCATCCACCATTGAGATATGTTCAATCGAGTCTAGTTCGACATCCGATTTGGATGATGAAAGAGCTAAAAAGGAATCAAGTACTACTTATGATTCCCCTGCTGAAGAATCAAAGATATTCCTACAAGGTAATTCAACAGAGAAACGCAATGATTACTTGCACAATGAGCTTAAAGACGGGAAATGCCGGCTAAGGATCAGTTGTATGGATTCAGATGATTATAATCTGCAGACAAACTTCAAGAGAAATGAAACAGAATCAGAACTAGAGCCAACACCAAATGGCTTCAATTCTAGCTATAATTACCTACATAATCAAGGCCAAGACGCCGGCATTTCGATTTCCGAGTTGGAGCCTTGGAATGATGTTAAAGTTGAGATACCAGTAAGTATTGAATCCAATACTGGTTATAATTGTTTCTTTGGTAAAGATGATAACTTGAAAACTGAGCATACAGGTTCAGATATTTATTGCCTGCCTTCAAGTGAAATGAAAGCAGAAGTGGAGGTTAAACCTGAGGGATTTAATGATTTTTATAACTACAACAGTTCGGGTAATTTTTATGATGATCCCCCAGATTTTATCTGCCATCAACAACTTAATACTCCATCATCTGTTGGTGATGGCCTTAACAGCTTCAAGAACAAATTGGAGTGTATGCAAGCTTTGTCAGCCGAAGCCATAGCCGATGTGAATCCTTTCGCCTTAATTAAGAAAGAAAAAGATTATAATTCGGATCGAGTCGATTCTTCTTCTCCAAGCTACATTGAAAGAGGTGAGAATGGCTTAGTCTTCAACCAAGATGACGATACAGGCTTTGATTTAGATTACACTATGGACTTTTTGAGACCTGAGGCTGATTTGGATTTCCTAGAAGCCATGAAATTCACTGATTTATAGTTTACTGAGAGTAGATTTTAGGAGTTTATGTGCTACCTAGTATTGTAGTTAACATCAAACATGTCATTCGAGACGGCGATCGGACTTCGGTTCCTACAGGAAATCTGTCACAAGCCTCCGGTTATACTACTGGTTCATTGTTTTGGAATCTTTGTTTCATTTTCTTCCTTTTGGTTATGGAGAAGTACATATACTTTTTTTGTTTATATTTTCCCTGTATGAATTGAGGGCATGAAGGAGAAATAGAATTATAAGTTTCTACTTTCTACCCCATTTTTGTCATTTAGTTTTTGCCAAAACGTGACATTAAATGATGTGGAGAACCAATTAGCCAAAAGAAACAGCAAGGTCCCCTACCACAGCCAAGGTATAGGTCCAGCCATTACAAGAAAAAATACAAACTTAGGCCCTATACCCTTTGATACTTTGCTCAATTCCACATACAAACAATGAACAACGGACCATGATAACAGAGAGGCAAACATAACCATGTATCATGTATCATGTATGATATGATTGCTTACAACTATTGATGCACATGCTGCTGAAATACTCATTCACCATTAGAAAACAAAATGAACACTAATAACAATAATATCTTCTGGACTTTGAAACATTTTACTTGACCTGCTGCTGATGTCTTCAATCCGTTGAAGAACGGAAACTGTCCGAATTCATTCAATGTTGCTTGAATAATATAATCATCTGGAAATCAAGTGAGATTAAAACGAGAAACAGTTTCTATGTATGGATGTTGTCAATTCCCCAACTCAGAAAAATCTAGTTATACCTGTGTTTGAACATGGAAAGCTACAAAAACTTGGTAAAGCGTATAGAACAGAGGAAAATGCAGCACTAGGTACTTACATGAATTTTTGTTGTTCGATTCGACGGAGCATGCAACGGTGGAGTAAGAAGAACTGATGAAGCTCAGGATGGATAGCGCCAACAAGGATCGGATTTACATGTTATAAAAGCTTGAAGATCGTGTCCATGGCGCTATCCCTCCTGAGCTTAACTGATTCTCCCATACTTAAATTTCGGAAACGAAACAAACACAACTAAGCAGGGCTGCTGCTACATAAACCAACTGAAAAGGAAAAGGAAAAGAAAAACCATAAGAGAATGTTGGTGTGGGAGTTAGAGAAGAGCAGCTGCTACGTATTTATAGCAGCTGAGGAGAGCTCTTCCCTGAGCTTGACCGACTTAACTCTTCACGGATTTGATATTTGATAATGTAAATATGTACTTTTGTTTTTGTTCCCATCTTCTTTTTAATGCTACCTTGTGGGAACTGTAAATCATGATTCTTTGCCTCCCACGAATAAATGGACCCTATTTTTCCCATAATTCCCATTTTCTTATATTATTTATATCCATTTTTCCTGTTCATACTTTGGGTAAAATATACACCAGGCCACTCAATTACTAATTTGGTTATAAACAGAACTTTTTTTATTAATAAATATTACTTACAGATCACTCCTTCGTTAAAATAAGAAAAAAGACCTTTAATGTGGTCAGATATAATAAAAGTTTTATCTCCAATACGTGTACACTTGATCAATCTGGCCTAATTTGAAACGTATCAATTAATTTAACTCATTTAGTCGTTGTGTGATATTGTCAAATCAAGCAAGTCTATCAGTTCAAAACAAATATGCATTCTACAATAAAGCAACAAGTTACTAATAAAAGCAATAGTTGAATAACTTCACCAAGAAAGTAATATAACAATTTTGGGTAAAGAACAAACGATTTAGGAGGAGAACAAAGATTAAATTGACAATTTTATCAGAAAAGAATGATTAAGTTTATTAAATTCTTTTAAATTAGGACTAAATTGATATAATGTTATAAATCTTAGAAAAAAAACTAGTATTATATCTTTTTTTAATTTGAACGTTTACCGACTTATTTGTAATAATTTTTAATTGAGTGAATAAATTATAATATTTAAAAAAAAATGATGGTCAAGAACCAAACTAATAATCGGGTGACTTAGAGTGTATTTTACCCCCATTATTATCACTAGTATTTACAATAATAGAGAAAATATTTATGATTGTAATGCAGTATCATGGTGTGGGCATCTGCCTACTCCACTTCCCACACTAATCACCAAAGAGACTATTGCCTAATTGTTTGGTTTTATCAGTTTTTGGTAAGCTGTTGCTATATGAAATGTAGCAGATCCAGCAAGTTTTTGGATGTTAGTTCTGGGTTTGTTATTGGTCTCCTCTATAGTCTATGGTCCTCAAATTTCAGAAAAGAAGAATTTAATTCTTATAAGCAATCATTTCACTCAACTATCCAAGTCCCAAAGAGTTGTTCATTCCCATTCCAGTTCCAAAATGGCAAAGAATTCACAATTGAACCCTTTTTTCCCTCCATTGCTATATGTAAAGACACTAAAAGAATTTCAATTGTTCACTCACTTTTACAAGAAGTGGAATATCAATTCATTCCACACATCAGGCACACCAGGTAAGCACCAATGTATGCAATCAGAGTAGCTTGCAGGGTTAGCCAATTGCTGGGGGCTCAGTGTCTCCCAAAATTTTCTATAAATAGAAGGGTGCCCGTCTTTTCGATATTCCGAGAGCTGAGTGATGTTGATAACTGATACCTTTGAACCCAAACGGGAAAGCACTTTATCCACCATGCGCATGGTCGGCAAGTCGGAACCGCTTCCCCAGTACCCCTCTGTAGTGATAGGCCTCATTTGGTTATGGCAATTTCCTTCGCTTCCGGGTTCCCACTCTTGACTCCTGATTAATGGCAAAATGTAAGCAAATATAAGCTAAAATTTCTTAAATGAGCCTTCAACCGAAAATGAGAAGCGCAAGGGATACTAAATAACTTCACGCTATGGCCAAGAGCCTTAAACCAGCTTCCACCGGGTGAATTATCGAGATGAGAGAAACATGGAACAATTCAGGTTAGATGTAAAGATCCTCACCAGAAATGTGTCGGAGACATTGTAACAAAAAAGACACGTTTCTTCCGGGGATTGACTTTCGATGCTACCCAGTCTGCCCAAGCTCCCATGGCCAACTCCATGGCTCCTACACCATCGAGTTCCTCACAGGCTCCATTTTCCTCAGAACTCCACCTGCAAAAGTAGCAAGTATGATAGGAATTCAATACATCTTCCAATATACATGTATCTTTCCTAAAGCTAAACTTAGAACCTTTCAGGCTGCGGTTATTAAACATACAACAACTTTACTGGGCCTTGTCTCCACCACAAATATGAGTTAAATATTAGTATATCTGCATGCTCCCACTGTGATGAATGCTTAAGAACTGAATCCGGACGGATAATCCGTTCAGCCAATCTGTGATTTACGGGATCATCGGAATTAGATTCGACCAGAAGTGGAGCCCAGAGAAATTCCACCGTAGCATTGTATTCCTGCAAATGACATGAGCAGCACATAGCGATGATATTCTGTACTGTGAGATTTCCAAAATCTATTTAAACCTCTTAGAGGATGTTTCCTGGCTTACCTCTGCTCTGAAAATGGTAAGCTGAGCATTTGGAGTCATGGATTTCTTATCTGCCGGGATCACCGACTGTAACAAGCACACCATTGATATCCATTGACCTCTGTTTAGTGAATCTCCAACGAACATTAGCCTCTTCCCTCTCAACTTCTCCCACATTTCATACACATTCCACCTGCATAAGAGGAAAATTGACAGAAAGTTCCATTATCCAAGGCCAAAACACTAACACACGGTTTCACTACTCACAAGAATCACATTCCATCCTTCACATGGTATTAGTTGCAATGCCAATGCATCGAATTCATACCACATCAATAAGTGCTCTTGAATTAGCTACACCTCCTCGTATTCGAATTTATCTACTATCTACTATCATTAAAAGCTTGAAGCCTATATAATAAACAAATCTGAGAGAGCAAAAAATGACAGAAAGTTCCATTATCTAAGGCCAGAACATTAGCACACAGTTTCACTACTCATAAGAATCACATTCCATCCTTCACGTGGTATTAGATGCAATGCCAATGCATCTAATTCATACCACATCAATAAGTGCTCTTGAATTAGCTACAGCTCCTCGTATTCGAATCTATCTACTATGCTAACATGTAAGCAAATCCGAGACATGGTTCTTAACATGTAAGTAAATGAATGGGAAATTCACCTCTTCAAATTGCAGTTATGAGGCTGCCATCTCCAATACTGATATTGCAGATCAGACCTTCCATGCTTATGGCAAGCCAACTGGTCCGACATATACGGGCAGTCCGACTCCTGGTAAAGCGGGTACGATTGGTTATCAAACACCCACTTGCCGGAAAACACATCACAGCTCTCTTGCCTTGTACTCCGCCGCCGACCCGATTCTGCATCCGGATCCGCCCACCGGATTTTCTTCCCACTGTAGCTCTTAGTCGAGTTGCAGCTACGGAACCTATCCAAAACCTCTAAACCCCCCACACAAACAGAGATATCCAAATCCCCAGTTATTCAGACATACCAAAAACGAAAAAAGAAATCTTTTGGGCTGAAACTCAAAGAAAAACAGTGAAGATCGAAGATGGATAACCACACCTGAAGCTCCATTGGGAAGATTTGGTTTCACAAAAGCAAACGAAGTTCGTTGAGTGCTGCTGGCAGAACCATGATCCGGGCTTCCATGGATTTGCTGAATCCTGAACTCGTTGTAGAGAATTGAAGAGGTTATGAAAACGAGGAACAGAAGCGCGAGCAGAGGGAAATGGGGTTTCTTTCTGCTCCATCTAGGCGTCACGGACATGGCGAATAATGTGGTGCGTGCAGAGGAGCCAAAGGGTTTTGCAGAAAGCTGGAACCTTGAACTTTCCGAAATGGATGGTGCTTGTAAAAAGCATCAGAAATGCTAAAAATGAAATGATTTTGAATGATGCAACATTGGGTTGACTTAGACTAAGCTAAATATTAATGATGTGCCTTGTACTTGAAATAGTTAATGGCCAGCTGATTAATGATTATGGGTGTGTTTAATGTTTATGAGTTTGATTGGTGATGGAAGAGTGGTTCAGGGTGGGAACTGGGAAGGGGAGTATTCTATCTTTGCTTCTCCCACGTTTCCGTTTTCACCGACAAACCCAAACCATTATTATCGGCGGTTATCAAAACAATTAAGCTTAATATCAAAATATAACTATTCAAACTATATCTATTTTTAAGACATTTTTTAATTAAAATATGTATTTAACGTTCATTTTTGACTCATTTTAAAATATTTTTAAATACTTATTTTGATGAAAAAAATTGAAACATTTATTTTACCAAAAAAATTAAGCACCTATCTCAAAAAAAATATATATATTCTAAACATTTATTTTAATATTAAACTCAAAGGTTCATTTGAAGTACACAAATGGCACTAAATTACGTTGAAATAATTTTTTGGTTATTGAACTTTTAAAAGTTATAAAATGATCAGCATAATATAACATTTAATTATTTATATTGACATATTTAATTAATTTGTTCTGAACTTAACTCTCATTATTGATGTTTAAATTTATTGAATGTGTAAATATTGAGGATTAAATATATTATTATACAAATTTTCGTAACTGTCAAGTCTCCCAGTTAACGATAGTGAAGGGCCCAATGACCATTTTGTAATAAAAACTAAAGTTTAATAACCATTATGTAATTTTTGAAAGTTTACTGACCATTTTGTATTTTTAGGGAAAGTTTAGTGATCATTTGTGTACTTTACCCAAAATTATTCTACACAAGTTTGCATGCACTATAAAACTCAACTCCTAAATTTTTAATCTTAAACCTTAAAAACCTAAATCATAAACTCTAAACCCTATATCTTAAATTCTAAATACTAATTTTAAATTTTAAACCCTAAAACTTAAACCCCTAAAATAAACTATTAACTCTTAAAACTAAAAATACATGTAAACTAAACTTTACAAAATGTAAAACTAATCTTCAGAAATGAGATTGATGGTATTTGATTAATTTTTAAAATGCTAACTACTATAAGCATTTTAAGTTTTAATTTTATTATATGTAAAATATATGATTTTTCTAAATATATTGTCTTAAATTTCATCATGCATAGATCTAACTAGATCTATCCAAGAAAAATATTTAGGTTTATTGTAGTGTAAATTATGATCGATTTGTACTTTATTATGAATAATTTTGTAATAATTCAGAAATATTGAATTTGTAATTATCGATTAATATGATTGTGATTATACAATTTAATACAAGGATGATCTTCGTAACGAAAAATTATATTATAGGTGAATCCCACCACGTCATTCATGGGACCAACCAATGTAAACCACCCGCTTCACCATAATTTTTCCATGTCATTTTTTTCAACCAATGAATCTTCACTAAAGTTTTTTCATGCCATTTTAAAAATTATTTTTTGGAAGTTATTCTATTATTAGATTAATTACATGAAAAATAATGATGAAGTGAGTGATTTTTAGTGGTTGGTCCTATGGATGACGTGGTGGGAATCACCCATGATATAATTTCTCCTTGGTAACATAGTTTGAGGGGTCAATTTATTATTTTTTTTGAAAAAATGTTGGTGGTTTGAATTAAAATTTTCAAAATTTTTAAAGGGTTTAATTTATTTATTTTTTAAAATTTGGGGTTAAACTAAAATTTTCAAATATTTTAAGGATTAATATCCTATACATTGGCAGTGGAAACTGAAAGTTTCCACAAGCGCCTTAATTTTAGGGTATAAAGAGTTAGTTTAGGGTATAGAGTTTAGGGATTTAGGTGCAGGTGTTTATAATTTAGGGATAGTTGTTTTAATTTAAGGTGTAGGGTTATAATTTAGGGTTTATATGTTAGGGTTTAGTTTTTAGGGTAGTATGGTGAGGATTTAGGTTTTAACCTATAAACCCTAAATTATAACCTTAAACCTTAAATTGAAACAACTATCTCTAAATTCTAATCCCCTACACCTAAACCCATAAATCATATACCCTAAACTAATTACTTATACCCTAAAACTAAGGCGCTTGTGGAAACTTTCAGTTTTCACCGCCTGTGCATAGAATATTTATCCATATTTTAATACTTATAGAGAACTTTTAAAAATTTTAAAAGGAGATTTAACTAAAAATATTTAAATTTTTTAAAACATAATAATAATATTAATTTTTTTGAAGGGGTCAAATTTAAAGTTTTAAAAGACTAAATTTTAATTTTCAGAAATTTTGGGGCGCCAGGCCTACTGGCCCATAACCATCCACCCTGATTTAAATTCTAGTAATTTTTTTTATTAGAAAAGGGAAATAAAATACCATGGCAAGCCTCATTAAAAACATCCCTAACCTAGATGGAGGAAAAGAGTACTTGCCAAGGTATTACAACAAAAAGAAAAACAATACTGGAACTACTAGTCCGAACTAGGCAAGTCTACATGCAACACATTTAAAATCTCATCAGGCGGGGACCCAAAAAACATAGGTTCATATCCCTGCCAAGAACCTAATTTAGACAACGCATCCGTAACCCTATTTCCCTCACGATACACATGACGGACATCACATCTCCTAAACCGACTCATCAAACACCGGATCGCATGCACAAACGGTGAATTCGCCATGACCCCTCCGTCCTTTTGCAATACCCGGACAACCTCAATACAATCCGATTCCACAATGAGAGCATCAATATGGTTATCGATCGCATACCTTAGCCCCTCGTGAACCGCCCAGAGCTCCGCTTCCACTGCATTACATCGGCCTATGAACTTCGACCGCCATGCCACGAGCCGGTGCTATCTCGGATCACCCCACCACATGAGGCCAAACTCGACACCTTGTTGTACGCCCCGTCTACATTCAGTTTCAAGGCTGAAATCTCCGATGGTTCTCATTTACGCAGCCGCGAAGTCGATGGAACGACAGGGTCCCGTATCGCCCGGCGCATCCCCAATGCACGCTCAACATCCTGCACAAGCTTTCGGCACCGTTCCGCGATCTCCCCAGCAGTCCGAGCAACACCCTTGAAGATCAAGCTATTCCTCGCAAGCCATAAGTGCCACAACACGATACCAAAGAGTAAATCCCAAAGCACGCTTCCTCCCCATGCAGCCGATGTTTGCTGCAAATTCTGCTGCATCCAATCACTCAACGGGCAGTTAAAGAACGCCGGCCTACTCCCTGCCGGAACGAACAGCGACCAAACCTGCCGTGCCGTTGGGCATTGTCGAACCAAGTGGTCAACACTTTCCTCGCTTGCCCCGCATACCATACAAGCAGCCGACTCTCCCATATGCCGTCGGACACGTTCGACATTTGTCAAGATTCGTTCTTTGTAAACCAACCATAAAAAGCACTTGATCCGCTGCGGCCCTTGGAACCCGTGTATCAACTTCCAAATGCGACTAGCATTAGCATCATCCATCGGCTGCTGCATTGCGTATGCCGAACGCACTGAGAGCGCCAAGTTTGCATTCCATCTCCATCCCGGCGTATCATCTAGCTCACCATCGCAAGGCCCCGGTATGGCCATGATACTTTCGATCACCTCCTGGCCAAATAACATTCGCAGCTGGCTCAAATCCCACTGACCACTATTAATTGTCATTGCATTCAAAGGCGTAAAAGAATCTGGAACCATACCCGTATCCGTAACCACTCGTGCAAGGGGACCAACGCCTCGAATCCAGTTGTCATGCCAAAAATCAATAGTTCCACCATGCCCGACTCGCCAAATGATACCCTCACGTACCATATTCCAAATAGCCGAAATCCCACGCCATAGATAAGAACAATTATTCCGGTGAATAGAATTCGGCAATACCTCCCTGCATTTATACTTCGCGCGCAAGAAACGCACCCATAAATGATCTCGCTTTTCAATCAAATTGAACCCAATCTTCATCAAAAACGCATCATTCTGAACCCTTAATTTTTTGAACCCCAAACCACCACAACTAACCGGTTTACACAACTCCTCCCAATTTACTAAGTGCACACCTCTCTTTTCAGGTCTATTCCCCCAGACAAAATCACGAATCAATCTTTCGATATCCTCACACACCCCAATAGGAAGTTTAGTAAATTGCATAGCATAAAAAGGAATAGTCGACAACACTGCCTTCGCAAGGGTAATCCTCCCCGCAAAAGATAAATATTTAGCCTTCCAACTAGACAGACGGTCACGTACCTTCTGAATAAGGTAACCATAGGTTGCTCGGGTTACTCGTTTATGAAGCATTGGCACCCCTAAATATCGCCCAAGGTCAGACACTTCGGAGAACCCCACCACATCGCTTAATAGACTCCGTATATCGCTGGGTACATTCTTGGAAAAGAAAATACTGGATTTCTGAACACTAACCTTGAGCCCAGAAAACCTGCAAAACTCAATCAGAACTTCGCGTATTACATCTAACTGTTCCCTAGAAGCCTCAGCGAAAAGTACCATATCATCTGCAAACATCAAATGAGAAATAACCGGACTATGTCTGGACGTGCAAAACCCTTTCCATTGTCCCAAAGCCACCTTCTGATTAATCGCTTGACTTAACCGCTCCATACATAGCACAAATAAATAGGGAGATATAGGATCCCCTTGCCGGATACCTCTAGTTGGCGCAAAAGACTCAGTGAGAGATCCATTCCAGCTAATCTGAGTCGAAGCACTAGAAACACAGTGTAGAATCAGCTCGCGCAAACTATCCGGAAAGCCAACATCCTATAAAGTATCATCTATGAAGCTCCATTCCAACCTATCATAGGCTTTCTCCAGGTCGATTTTCAAAGCCATCCACCCACGTCTCCCCGATTTTCTAGACATCGAATGAATAACTTCTTGACTAATAATTATATTGTCAGTAATTGCTCTCCCAGGGACAAAACTTGTTTGATTCTCTGAGATCCAATCTGATAAGAAAGGCTTAATCTGGTTAACAATCACCTTAGTGATTGTTTTATAAAGAACCGTACAAAGACTGATGGGCCTGAACTGACTCATAGATTCCGGCGAGGTAACTTTCGGGATCAAAACCATAATAGTCCTGTTAAACTCTCGCGGAAACGATTCCCCCTCAAACACATTCCGAATACAGCGACACACACTATCACCCACCACACTCCAATTATGTTGATAAAACCCCGCATGCAAGCCATCAATACCAGGTGCCTTCCATGGATCCATATCAAAAATCGCGGCCTTAATTTCGACATTTGTTACCGGAATACTCAAAGCTTGCCGCACATCAACCTGCAGTTTAGGGAACAACCCACGAATATTGTAGTGACCAACACAACTCGGATCCGCCGAAAACAGCTTCTTGTAAAACTCAATCGCCTCTGAACGCAGCAGCTCCTGATCCGTATTCCACATACCGTTCTCAGATTTTAATGCCATAATCATATTCGCTCGTCGACGTGCCATCGTGGAAGCATGAAAAAACGGGTATTCCTATCCCCCCTAGAATCCACTGACTACGGGATTTCTGAAACCACAACGTTTCCTCTTGTTCCAGAATCACATCTAGTTCATCCCGTAAGGTACCCCTCAAATCTATCAGGAAATCCGAATGCGATCGTTGGAGCGACTTTTCAATCCCCCGAAGCCTCGCCAAAATCCTCTTTTTCTTCTTGGCGATATGGCCAAACACATCCACATTCCACTGTTTAATCTCGTCTTGCAACTTCTGAACATTGTTCACCATAGATCCCGAACGTTCCCACACAGATTCAAGAAACTCACGAAACCTAGGGTGATCCTGCCAAGCCGCCAGAAACCGAAACGGGCGTTCTCGACCATGAACCAAAACGCCATTCGGCTTAAGAAGAAGCGGACTATGGTCACTCCCTACACGGTCCAAATGAATCACTAAAGAAGAAGGAAACGCCCCCATCCATGCACAATTAGCTAAACACCTGTCAAGCCGCTGATACAAATTACCCCGGGACCAAGTATAACCATCGCCCTTAAAATCAATCTCTATCAGACTCGTATTAAGAATAAAGTCCTGAAAAAGAGAACTAGTGCCCAGCACATCACTCGAACCACCACAACGTTCTTCCTTACGCAAAATAGCATTGAAATCCCCGCCTAAAACCCAAGGAACATCATCCCCAGGGCTCAGACAGCTCAGCTTGTTCCACAACTGACGCCTAACACCAACATTCGGACTAGGATATACCGCAGTAAAGAAAATCCAATTATCAGAACTAACCTCTCGAGCTTTGCCGTGCACGAACTGGTTAGATACTGACAAAATAATCACGTCCACATCATTGCGCCATAAAAGCCAGAAACCACCACTAAAACCACGTGGCTCCACCCGATACGAGTTCGGAAACCCAAAACGCTGAATTACTCTATCGGCTTCACCATAACTCACACGAGGTTCAAAAAGCGCAACAATCTGCGGATTATTCAAGCGAATAAAGTTCCTAAAATGACGCCGGAATTCAGCACTTCCTGCGCCCTGAGTATTCCAAAACATAAAATTCATTAGATCTTGATAGAGAAAAAATAGAGCAAACAACCCTTACTGAGAGGGCGGGAGGTTTTCCTTCCCCACTGACACGCCGTCACCACCACTAGCCCCCTGATCGAGACATACCACCTGGCCGTCCACACCATTAACCTCCTTCGGAACATTATTCTGACCTGTATCTTGCAACTGATCAAGCTTCGAGAAAAGAGAAGAAACCCATTCTGTCAAAACAGGGCGTGGGGGCACTTTAGATTCCGACTTCTTCGAAACCTTCAAGCTTTTCCGCTGTACCGCGGAAAGAGACTTCCCAACTTTGTTCGAGCCCACACCTCCACGCAAACGTGATGTCGACTTAAAATCATTCCTACCTTCCACTATGGATATTGCCCTATGCGACCCCAACAAAATACCCGGATTGTGTGGAACAGCCTGTGTATTAGCTCCCGTCACCGACGACACAACTACCACCAGTTGATGTATCGCGTTACTTACCGGAACCTGCCCAACCCTATTTTGCGAACGACCTAACCCCTCACGGACACCATCACCATCGTGCATTGCACCCTTCCCCTTATCCACCCTACTTGCACTACTAGCCGCCTCTTCCTGCATCTTAACCGGCCTGTCTTTGATAACCAAACCCCTCTGCCCAGCGGCCTCTATTGGCTTGCGCCCACCCGATAAATTTCCCACTTTTTATGGCAGCACCTCACGCCCATGCACGGACGTCACCCCGCTAGCCGAACCCTTCCTATGCACGAACTTAGCCTCACGCTGCGGCTCTCCCCCGGTTCCATGCTTAGCAGCATGATCATTCCCGCCGCCTTCATCCTCACCCAAACTTTGCAACACCCCAAATCGAGAACCACTTCTAACCCCCTGGCCAGCACCATCGTTCTTAGCTGTTACCCTATTCGACTTGCGCCGAGCCCTTTCGACTACCATCCACGGTCCAAATAAGTCCTCCTTCGACATCTCCTCATTAACCTTAACACTCGGCTTATTTTTGTCCGTCCGATTCACTACTTCACTCCCGCCCTCTATATTTTCCGTTGTACATAATTCGACGGAATGGCCGTATTTCCCACATTTAAAGCAAATTAAGTGTAGTCCTTCATATTCCAATTTTTGGATAAAACCATCAATCCCAATGCACGACAATAATGGCTTACTAAGATCCACAACCACCGCTAATCTCGCGAAACGACCCCTTTCCCCTAGCGACGTACTATAATCAATCTTAATAACACGGCCAATCACATCCGCAATCCTTCGAAACAACGCCTTCGAATAGTACCGGTAAGGAAGTCCCGGCAACCGAATCCAAACGACAACCTTCGAAGGGTGCTTCTCTGCCGTAGTAAAGTTTCGACTCCACGGTTGTACAGTTAAATAACAACCAAATAAAGTCCAAGGACCGCCCGTGAGAACCTTCGTATAATCATCCCATGATTCGAATTTCACCAAGAAGTAGTTGTTATCCAAATCAATCACTTGGAAATTCTTCTCCGTTCTCCATAGCGCATGTACCCGAGACACCAAAGTCTTAAACCCTATCGTTCTACCAAGCGGCCGAACAATTATAGTCCTCTGCATACTATCATCGATACGTGCATGAATTCTTTCCGAAAAAGCAATGCGGGGAAAAAGACCACTACGGTCCACCACCACGTCGGTGTCCAAAACCTCCAAACCATCATCCAAATCCCCTTCAATGGCACTGCCCCCGGCTTTCGATGAATCCGCGACCGTAGCCGTATAAGATTTCCTACCACCGCCAGCGCCGTCGACCATAGTCTCGACCGACTCCCTAGCAACCTGCTCCGTCCCGGCGTCCATAATAACATCCCCAACCGGCTGTCCGCTGCCCAACTCAGCAACCTGCGGTCTACCCTCCATCGACTCAGCAACCTGCGGTCTGCCTTCCACCGACTCCATCTGTTCTAATCCGTCTGCCATATCGATCTCACCGCCAATTTCCATAGCGTCGATATCCTTTGATTTCTTCAAAGCCAGCTGATCCGACACGGCGACAAGAGACCCTGGTCGCTCCAACGGGGTCGTTAGGCCGACATCCACCAACCCTCCCGGCGGTTGACCGCCAGAATCATTGAATAATACCGCTGTTTTGGTCTTGTCGATCTCCGAAGAATTAGGAGGAAAAACGAAAGACATCCTAGGGTTTTTTTTCTTCTTAAATTCTAGTAATTTATTATTCTCTAACTCAATGATATTGCGAAGCTTATTTTATTGGATGATAATAAAAAAGATTAATGGGTCAAGACCAATTAAAAAGTATTTAGTTTATTACTAGTTTACTCAGAGACGGAGTTCCCTTGAGGCTTAAGGAGCTGTTATAAAATTAGAATATTTGATAGATTTTGGTTTAACTATAATTTTGTCTTTGTAAAATTAAATATTTAAAATAAAAAATCTAAAAGTTTATCAAATATATAATAAGAAGAGATTGAACTAAAAAAGAATGATCTCGTATTATCAAAGTTTTTGTTCTAATATTAATTTAAGTATTTATAAGTTCAAATATTAGGCAAATTGGGCATTGCCTTATAAATTTTGAGTTTTAAATACTTAATAAACTCTAGCATTTTTTATTTTAATATTTTAGCCTCTGCAAATGTTCAATTCTACCTCCGTCAGTAAAATCAAAGAAGAAATTTATAACTATTTTGAAAAGTTACAATACAAATATAGAAAAAGTCATTTTACATAAAAAAAATATTAGTCAATAATATCATATTTTGTCACATTCATTATAAGTATTGATAATATATAAAAGCCGTTTTATATATAAGTTTGTCAGTGTATGCGACGTTGTTAGATTAATAAAATACATGTACCAAATGGTAGTTAGATACAACTTACAAGCATCTCTTTATATAATATTGAAAATGTAATAATGAAAGCTTATATGTTTTTTGGATCCAGGCAGCTCTCCTCTTGTCCCCAATGCTCATCAGTACGTATTTGAAAAGTCATCGTTTAATTGGATTTAAATGCATTTATATAATTCCAATGTGTTTAGACAATTGTTGTTATTTGTTAGTATTCAAGTCTTAGGGAGAAAGGGTGAGAAATTATATGCGTGTAATTACACTTTTTCGATTTTATAATTAGAATAGATTACTTAAATTATCATTAAATTTTATTCTCAAACTAATTTTCGGTCATTGAAATTTTAAATCGTTCAATTTACTCACTAAAATTTAGATATTAAATGTTTTTTATCATTAAACTTTATCTCAAATCTATTTTGATAACTGGAGTTTAGACATTGAACGTAGATGGTGGTTGTTCGGTTCCAAATTCCAATAGTTGTTTCGTCTCTGCCCTATGAGTCCGAATCTAACCTTCATTTCGCTGGAAAGTGCCTCGAAGTCCACAGATCGAGAAAAAAAAACCCCCTCAGTTTCTCTCTCGTCGATCTCCCTCATCCGTCGTCAGATGGAGCCCGTTTTTCATCATATTGCTTCTTTCGTACCGGTGAAGCTTTACACCGTTCGGATCTTAGAGAAGTTCTTTCGTTCACCGATAAATGGACGTCGTCAAAAAATTAATGGAGGACTGACAGAAAAATGTTCAATGTCTAAACTTGAGTGAGTAAATTGAACGTTTTGAAATTTTAAGGACCAAAATAAGTTTGAGAGTAAAGTTTAATGATAATTTACGTAATTTACCCTTTTAATTAATATTATTTTAGAATTATACTTATGTAACTATGTAATTACGGTTTGAATTATCTACCATGACATAGGGAATTACAATGTAATTACACTATATTAGTTAAACATGTCTACAAGAATTTTATTTACATGTGAGTGCTACTAGTAAAATAGTAACTATATTTTTAGGAGAGTAGAAATGAATATTTGAGTCTCTTTCAGGGATATTTAATATGATAGAAAGAATAAGAGAACTTTATAGTGATGAATTTAGTTTGTTGGAAAGATCACCGGAGTGATGGTTGGAGGCGGTTCAAAGTTTTTTTTTTTTTTTGAAAATTCTTTCGATCATCAAACTAGCTCAATGACTAAAGCATAGTAAATCAATAATATAAGTAGTTAAAATATTTTTTTTTTCAAAAACGATAAACAAAAAAATCACAAGAGTTTACCTTTACCCTTATTGATATTAGGCACAAAGCTAAAAAAAAAAATGTCCTAATGTTTGGCTTTTGGTTGAATAGTCATTATGACTGACATTTTTTAAAAGTAATTTAACCCATCATATTTTTTTTGCGTCAAATTGGTTTGTCTGTGGATTAATACTATTAGTCAGCTAACGGTAAATGATTTAAAATGACGTGACACGCTGATATGGTAGTGTCATATAAACAAATACGTTGACTTGAAAGAATGTCACATCAGTCAAAAAATAATTTTATAAAATTATATAATATAAAATTATTTTTTCTATTAACGTGTTATTTTGTCAAGTCATTTAAAGTTGTTTACCATTGGTTGACTAACATTTTAATTCGCATAAGAATTATTTTAACCCAAAATAAAAAATTAAAGGTAAAATTACTTAAGAAAAAATAAGGACCAAAATAATAATTCAGTCAAATGTTTAGGATAATTTTTTTTGTGACACTATGTCTCAATATTATAGATTATAGTCATTTATAGATAGACTGTACACGTACATTGAGGCAAATTTGGGGAAATAAGGTAGTTTAGATTTTTATTTAAGGGATATGGGTTGCTTGGAGGAAATTTTAAAATCTAGGCCAAAATCTACAGTATTTGGGGACCTCGCCATGTGCTTATGGCGTTTTTTGGACCTCACCATGTGGAGGTGACGAGGTCTTGTGTATTGCACGCCTGCCAACTTTGCAAAAGCTAATTTTTTTTTTAATTTTATCTGCACCTCGCCACCTGCACATGGCGAGGTTTAACCTCGCCACCTTCACACGGTGTGGTACTGTAAAAACTGTCCTATTCTCCAAAATTTCTTCCGAACAATCCATATCTCTTGAATAAAAATTCAAACTACCTTATTTCCCCAATTTTACCCGTACATTGAAGGATGAGCTGGAGGTCGGATGGTGAATCCAGCCCAATGATTTCTGTTCATTGAACCAGTGAGTCTAACTCCTTTACATTTTTATTCATTATGATTTTTTATGTTTTTGTATATGTTTTATTTTAACACTACAAAATTTAAAACATATATTATAATCTTAAATTTTAAATTATAAATCCTATATTAAATCTTAAAAGTTAAATCCTATAATATAAACTTTAATCTCATTTTTTTAATAATAGAATACATAAAAATATTAAAAAGAAAAACAAATTCTACTCATTGAAAAGAGTAGACTAATAGTTCACACGATTTTAAAAAATATGCAAAGAGTCACCTGTTAATTTCAAAAACTTCAACTCATCTTCCAAATTTATTAATTTTCAACAATGATACTAAAGCTTTCTTTGTTATTGGGGTGGCCAACAGGCATTGTGAAAAGTTAAAAAAAATAGTTGCCATTAAACACTCGTTTAAACGTTAAAATTAAAAAAAAATAAACGCTCGTTAAAAGACTAAATTAGTGATTGTTTGATAAATTGTTGAAGGATAAACGACCGTTGAAGACAATGATAGTAATCAAAAACAGGGCCTAACTACACATATCACATATGTACATCAGACAACGATTTCCCCCTCTTCTGAATGGGTAATTTCGGGAACATATGCATGTATGTGGTGAGTGGCCACTAATTGCATAGCATTTATTTCTTATCAAACACGCATGGCATGGATAATCTAATCTTATATACAATATATAAATATTGCTACAACGTTTTCATTTCCCCCCCATACATTCATATGGTTTTATTTTATAGGGAAAAGTACATAGACGGTCATTGAACTTTGGTAAAAACAATAAAATGGTAACCAAACTTTTAAAAATCACGAAATGGCAATTAAACTTTATATTTTGAGACAAAACGGTAATTGGAGCGTTAAACTCCGTTAACCCCTAACGAAAATCTGATTGGGTATGCCACATCCCCACCCTATTTTCCACCTCATATCTAAAAAATAATAAAACCCTATTCCACGTCATATTCCTTAAAAATTAAAAATAAATCATTTTTAATCACCCTTTAAACAAAAAATAATTTCAAAAACTCAAATAATCTGTCGATTGAGGAAACCAAATCCCCTCCTAGAAATCAAAACTCTTTCATTTTATTCCTTCCATAATCGAAATCAGTTGTTTCTAGTTACGCGAAGGTTTGCCAATGGAGAAAACTAACCGTCGGAATCATCAAAAGTCTGTCAATTACGGTAATATTTTGCAAAACTTTAATCTGAGTTATCAAAACTGCTAATTTTTTAAAACTAACAGTTGTTTCTAGGTTTTGAATTCGAAATTCATGAGAACTGCTAATGGGTCTTTGCTTGATTGCACTAAAGCTTATATTTTTAAAATTTGATCCCAATAAACGTAGGTTCTGGTTTAACAAATTTTTAAAAGAGGTTATCAAAACTTAAGTTTTGCTTTATTGTTGTTATTCTCACTTTTTTTTGTCCTTATTTTCTTTTTTGTTTATAAACTATTGATAAAATTCACAGGGTCACTTGGTAATGAATTTGGGACCACCATTGTTAAGTGGTGGACCACTATTGTCGGAGCAATCGTCCTATGCTTAGTTTTGGACACTATACTTGCATTTAATAGTAATTAAACAAGTAGTACTATCTATGGTGTAGGAGCATATTCTCTGTTCAGTGGGTAAATAAATTTTTGCATTGAATTGATTCTAGTTTAGATGATCATTTAGCTTTGATTCTAGTTTTTGCATTGAGTCGATGTCATTGTCTAGGTACGATTTTTTAATAATAGTTAGAAATATTTTTTTTAATAATAATGCCTTTGAAAAAAGATTGTGCATGAGCATCAAATTGTTGGTTTAGAAAGTTGTTAAAATGTTCTTTTCTTTCTTTTGATAAGTCGATGCATTGAGTTCTTTTTTAATAACTGTTCAATTTTCAATCTAATTTTTTTTTTGGTTTAGAAATCATTTAGCTTTGATTCTAGTTTTTGCATTGAGTTGATGCATTGAGTCCTATTTTTTAATAACAGTTCAATTTTCAATTTAGAAATTTTTTGTAGTCCCGTTTATATCTTTTACAATGTTCTTTTCTTTCTTTTGAGTTAAAAAATCTTAAAATTCCGATTGACATTATTGTTAGTGCAATATGAAGATATGAGATCTACAACCCTTCTTTAAAATCTAAAATCAAGTGAGCGATGGTGAGTGGAGAGCAAGGGATTGATAACTTGAGTAGAAGGGTTTCTAGAGGAGCGTTATGGGAGTTATTTAGTTATCATGGAAAGGTGAGGAAAATTTTCATTCCCTTTAGCAATAAGAAAACAAAATACAAAGATTGTACTTTTGCCTTCATTCACCTAGAGAGTAGGAAGGATTTGACGAGGGTCAATGAAAGGATGAATGACTCAGTAATCGACGGCAGGAAAATCACAGTGAATCAAGCAAAGTTTCCTAGGGATAAGAAAGATCATTCTTCCCACAGAGTTCTGCCAGAAGATAGGAAGAAGAAACAAGCAGTTGAGGAGGATAGGGTTTCAAGGGATCGAGAGAAAATGAAGGTCGGGAAAAGGGACGTGAGATCGTACAAAGATGTTCTTTTGTCTAAGTCCAGGGTCAAATCTGAAGGGTTTCAATCCGGTGTAAGGAAGAAGAATGTTTTCAATGGGGGTGAGGATGTTATGAATTTCACTATGATGTCAGAGGAAACGGATTGGATTGACCAGTCTTGCATCGGTATAATGAAGAAGGATTTTGATAGAGAATTTGTTGCAAAGGCTCTGGCTAGTGATGGAATTAAAGTTAAATTGTCGAAATGGGGACTCGCACAGAACGCTTGTATAAACACCTTCAGTTCTATACATGAGAAATTAGACGTGTGGAAGAACAAGAAAGTGGAATTGTCTTTCTGGTTCGATTTCATGGAGGAACATGTTATGGTGGAGGATTTCCCGTATTTTTATTGCTCAATCTCATTATATGGAGTTCCTATTATCTGTTGGTCAGAAGAATTCTTTACTAAGTTGGCAAGGAGATGGGGGATATTGATATGCATACATGAAGAAACGAGGAACAAGGAGGATCTCACTGCGGCTAAAATGTTGATTAGAGTAGCAAACCAGTTTGATATCCCAGAAACATTTTGAATGAATGTCTTGGGCAGATCAGTGTTAATCAAGGTGGAGTTCGAGGAAGAATTCTGGGTAGTCTCTGGGTCGGGAGAACCGATGGAAGAGGAAAATTTTGCAGATTGTTGGCCGGAGGATAGGTCGCCGGCAGATCGGGAGGGAGAGGGTAGACTTTGGTGTGGCGTTTTCAGTCCTGTTGACTCTCAAGTTGCGGCTGATGGTTGCCCAAGGAACATCAACATAGGTGGCGGTGATGTCTCGGGGGCAGTTGAAAAGAACATTCTTGATCATGGTCAATTATTGAATAATAATTACGACGCGAGTTTGTCAGGACCAGTGTAATTCAAAGTCTTCAAATTCCAATGGGCTGGGCCAAAAGTCATATGGGCCGTCTCGGATAATTGGTGAGGAGCTACAAGTGCCTAGACCCAATCCAACTATGGATCCTTCAAAGTCCCAATTGAAGGTGGATGTGGCAAAATTGATTGTTGAAGATTCCTTTGATCAAGTCCACGTGCCGATGGAGCCTCAATTAGACTGTGAGGTTGTTCCAGACAGCCTAGTGGAAAGCTCGTGTTCCGGAGATGCATCTTTTCCCACCATTTTCAGGGATGGTTCATTACCGGAAAAAAAACAATTCGGTACTCTCTCATCCACCAATATGCATCCCTCCATCGTTGGGTCAGTTTGGGGATTTCTATAAGTCGGAACATCGAAGAGCAATTAGAAGCCACATCCGGGACTCCATTGAGAATTGCATTAGAGGTTCTGTATCGGAAACTTCAGGTTTTTCTCATGATTCAGTTCATCTAAGCTACATTGAGGAAGCACTTGCGGTGTGGGGAGTTAGCAAAATCCTTGGAATTTCGTTCAAAGGTGGGAAAAATTCCTTGGTAGAAAAGGTGATCGAAATAGAGTCAAATTCCAAGTAAGGTCTCTTAATTCAGTTTTTCTTGTGTGGGTAATTGTGGACATTGTTATGGAATTATCAATTATATCTTGGAATATAAGGGGGTTGGGGAAATTAGAGAAATTGGTTGCTATAAGGAGATTGGTACTTCAGGAGAAACCGAAGATTTTATTTATTCAAGAGACGAAATTGAACAATTTCACTCCTGTGATTCTTAGGGGCTTGAGGTGCTTCCAGAAGTTTGAAAAAATCTTCTCTCCGGCAGTAGGGTCTTCAGGTGGATTATTAACTATATGGGATCCAGAATTTTTTACAGTAACTGAGTCTTTATCGTTTAGACGATTCATTGCTATTATTGGGCATTTCCGTGGTGGTCAGTTTATGTGTGGATTGGTAAATGTTTATGGTCCCTCAACAGACACGGAGAAACTTGATTTTTTTCGAGAAGTGCTGGAATTTCTGAGAAATCACAGGGTGGCTTGGTGTTTGGGAGGAGACTTCAATGCTTATATAAGTTGCGAGGAAAAAATTGGATCAGCCTTCAACCTAGCCAATATGGAATTATTTAGAGCCTTCATTAGCGAGGCTAATCTAATTGACTTACCACTTAAAGGCGGTGGTTTTGCGTGGTCCAACAATAAGGAGGTGGCTACCTTTGTTCGCCTGGACAAGTTCCTTGTGGATGACAATTTTTTAGTTAATTTCCATGAGCTGAATCAAAACTTGCTACCGAAAAGTATCTCTGATCATAATGCAATCTCGTTGGTTAATAAAGGAAGTGCTTGGGGGCCTAAACCTTTTAAATTGTTCAACTACCTAATGGAGCTGGATGGGTTCGAAGAAGTTGTGGTGGAGTCGCTTAAACAACAAAAACAACGTAATAATCGTCTTGGCATCCTAAGCTTGCTCAAAGGGACAAAGTCAGCCATTAGAGTGTGGACTGGGAAAAGAAACATTTTACAGAATGGAGTAATTCCGCAGTTAGAGGCAAAGATTTTCTAGTTAGAGATTGGACTTCAGCAGGGTACGGTTAGCTTTGAAGATAGGAAGTCTCTTGTGATTTTGAAGAAGCAATTATGGGATCACTTGAGAAGAGAAGAGAGGGTGTGATTTCAGAAGTCTCGACTGCGGTGGTTTAAGGAGGGGGACCGTAATACACGTTTCTTCCACATATCAGCTTCTAATAGGAGAAGAACAAATTCGATACCCTCTATTTTTGTAAATGGTGAGACTATCTCTGAACCGGCGGCTGTTAAAGAAGGCATCTTCGAGTTCTTTTCCAAGGCCTGCAATTCCAAGAATACATTAGAAGTGGAGGGACTATCTCTGTCGTTCAAAAAAAGTTCGCTTATGCAGAAGGAAGGTATGAAAAGACAATTCGGCGAAGTAGAAGTGTGGGAAGCCATTTTTTCTTTGGAAAGTTCCAAAGCCCCGGGGCCAGAAGGGTATAACATGAGATTTTTCAAAAAAAATTGGCCAGTGATCAAGGATGATATCTTGAAATTTTTCAACAGGTTCTATCATGTTCGTGAATGGGAGAATGGGATTAACCACTCTTTCATTACGTTAATTCCTAAGAAGATGGGCGCAGTCTCCCTGGATGATTTCAGACTCATAAGCCTTGTGGGAAGGGTGTACAAAATTCTATCTAAAGTATTAGCCCGCAGATTGAAAGGGTGCTTGGATTCGATCGTAAGTAGTTCACAGTTTGCCTTTATCTCAGGGAGGTAAATTTTGGATTGTTCTCTTATCGCAAATGAAGGTATTGGCTATGTATCCAGATCAAGCCGTAAAGGGGAAATCTTCAAAATAGATTTTAAGCCGGCATACGATTCGGTCGATTGACACTTCCTAATCCTAGTTATGAAGGAGATGGGGTTTGGGGAATTGTGGTGTAGCTGGATATACATGTGCATATCGACACCATCCATCTCAGTGTTAGTGAATGGTTCTCCTACCTCATGCTTTTCCATGGCCAGAGGATTACGTCAGGGTTGCTACCTCTCGCCGTTACTTTTTAACTTGGTAGGTGAAGCTTTACACCTTATGCTTGATAAAGCCACTCAGAATGGATTATTCAACGGCTTCTCTATTGGAAGGAAGGAGAACATTTATGAGCTCTCGCATCTACAATTTGCAGACGATCTGATGATTTTCTGTGGGGCCTCACTTAGGGAAATCTTGAATGTAAAAAGGGTATTACGGGTATTTGAGATCGCTTCCAGACTTTAATTGAATCTTATGAAGAGTAGACTTTTCGGAATAAATGTCGAGGAAGAGTCCTTGAAGTTCTGGTCACAAAAGGCAGGTTGTTCAATGGATAAGTTTCCGTTAGACTACTTAGAACTACCCTTGGGCGCGAAAAGGAACTCGGCAGCTTTATAGGAACCGGTGATCGAAAAATGTTACCGTTCTTTGGCGAGTTGGAAAGGGAAAAATTTGTCCCCTAGTGGCCGTCTTACCTTGATAAAATCGGTATTATCTTCCCTTCCCTCTTATTTTTTGTCCATTTTTAAAATACCTAATGAGGTCGCTCGAAAGTTAAATAGTATTTTTTGCTAACTTCCTTTGGGGTGCTTTGGACACGAGTAAGAAAATCTATTGGGTGAATTGGAAATCTGTATGCTTGCCTCTTGAGTTAGGTGGTCTGGGAGTAAAAGACTTAATTTCATAGAATAGAGCGTTGCTATGCAAATTGTTTTGGAAATTTGCAATGAAATAGGCAGTGAATGGAGGAAGGTGATGTGTTGCAAAATGGATTTGGAACCTAATGTAATCTTACCGAATCCTACTTCACATAGAATGGAGTCCTGGATTTGGAAAGGTTTTTCTAAATCGTTCTACAATCCTGATCAATTTGGTGTTGCTATCAGAAATAATTTACGTCTACAGGTGGGGGATGGATCCTCGATTCTCTTTTGGTCAGATAGATGACTTTGTGATTCTCCGTTGCAAGTATTATTCCCGAGAATATTTGCCCTGTCCTGCAACAGGAACGGTAAGATAAGAGACTTTGGAAAATTACAAAATGAAAAATGGAATTGGGTTATTCCCTTAAGAAGACAGCTCTTTGATTAGGAAATAGGACAACGGTCCTCTATGTTGAATGCGCTTTCTTCAGTAAAGTCTGATGGGTATGCTCATGATTGCTTGATTTGGAAGGGTACAAGGGATGGTATATATTCCGTTAAATCAGGATATAGTTGTTCAATTCTAAAAGTTTGTACTGACTTCAATTGGAAGAAGATTATATGGTTAGGTATTGCTCCCCTCGTGTTGAATTTTTCCTATGGCAAGTGACCAAGAATAAGGTGGCAGTTAGAGAGGAACTAGTAAAGAGAGGCTTGGATGCAAATCTGTTAATCACCTGCCCATTCTGCAATGAAGACACCGAATCTGTTTCACATATCTTTCTTCATTGTATGGTCTCGTGGAAGCTATGAGCTCATTTTGCTGCAATTTGGAAGGTGGAGTTTGTTATACCTGCGGATGTTGGCTCAATGCTTCTACAGTGGCAGGAGTGGTGTCCTTCGAATTCAAAGGACTCAATTTGGCATTTCGTTCCTTCCTCTTTAATTTGGTCTATATGGCTTTTTAGGAATGAAATTATTTTTCATGAGAAAAAAATTGATGAGCTGTAACTTCTCTTCTTAGTGAAATGCAAGATAGCACATTGGTTTAAAGCTAGATGCCCTGAATCGATGGTGTCATCTGATGAGATCATTGCGAATCCAGCAATTGCGGATGGCAACAACAAGAGTGTTGTTCGTATGGCTGCCCAAACCAGGTGGAAAGCTCCTCCCCCAGGTTACCTTAAGCTCAACGTGGATGGAGCAATGTTGGGAGATGGCAGTGGTGGTGGCATTGGAGGCTTGGTGCGGGATACAAAAGAAAGGTGGATCTTATCATTTTCAAAACCTACTGGTGCAGGTCCACCAATACTGACTGAGCTGCTAGTGTTGAAATATGGTCTTAAATTGGTCATGGAAACTAAGGAATGCGAAGCACACCGTATTATAGTGGAATGTGATAGTAGTGTGGCTTTGAGCAAGATTCTCGATCCATCGATCTGCCCAGTGGTATTTGGTAATTTGGTTAGGGAGATAGTGCAGTTGGGAAATAAGAGATTTTGTATTTTCAGGAAGGTACCTAGAATTTGTAATGTAGAGGCTGATTCCTTGGCGAAATACGGGATAGGATAAGGCCAGAGGTAGAGTTCGAGTTAAAGTTTTCATAGGGATGCTTTGGGTAATTTCAAGGGTTGTATGAGTGTTTCCCAGAATATTTGTAACAACTATTTGATTAATATTACTTATCTGTGACACTCTTTTCCTCCTTCTGTTGTTGGCTGTGCCGAAATGGCGATAGTCGATATGAAGGGCGTTTTTAACGAGGTCATCAACTTTCATCAAAAAAATCTTAAAATTGTCATGGGCATCAAATTGTTGGTTTAGAAAGTTGTTAAAATACAAAAGCTTCTTACTTCAAGGGTTTGTATGGTAAATATGGTGGTACAAGTTATAAGCTACATGTTAGTTTAAGAATTGAGGAACTAGTTGTTGAATCAGAACTGAATTCCTGTAATCATAGGACTTAAATAACTTATTTCAGATCCTTAAGTTTAAAGTAATTTTGATGAGTTAGACATCTAAACATGTATTGGCATCCAACACTCATAATATACATGTTTGAGGCGTAATATGTTGCATCCAATTTCTCCCTTCACAAAATTAATAGTGTTGATGCTATCTCACCCTCTTTACATTTTGTCCTTATTATAACGAAATCTGATCTTTCCTTTGTTCAGTGGGTAAACAATTGTTTAATTAACTATTCAGTTATTGATTCTTGTTCAGATGATTTTTAATTTTTGATGAATTGTTAAATATTGTAAGCTTTAAATTTTTTAGAAATTATCAAACTTTTACTTGTTTTGGGAATAAACTAAACAAGATGGATTGCACATGGTTTAGGTACTATTTTTCAAATATGAATGAGCATGTATTTTATAGGTGTTTTAGACTGTTTACTGTTTATCTACCTAGTTTAGGTACTATATTTTTTAATATAAATGAGCATATAATTGTCTGATTCCCCTATAGCTTTATAGGTATTTTGGTTTGGATTAATAATTGTTTGTTTTATCATATTATGATTTAGGATATTGTTTTTATAATATAAATGAGCATAAATATCTTATTGGTGAGTATTTATTATTTCTGTAGGTCCTAATTCAGATTCATTTATTGTTGTAGTTCATTATGGTGGTAAGTTTGTTATGAATAGGGGTTTAAAGTTTACTAGGAAACAAAGGAAATGTTATGATATGGTCAGTAAACATAAATGGTCAATGTTTGCCATATGTGCTATAGTTGATGACATTGGATTAAAATGTTTTTTAAAAGTTTACTGAAAACCTGAAGTTGGGGCATTGATTGAATAATGTGCAGTTATTGAAGACTGATTCAGATGTAACTAGCATGTTAGAGTCTATCTCAACTAATAATCATGTACACATTTATCTAGCAGAAAAGGCTGATAAAGAAGTAGATAAAAGTGTTGATGAAGGACTTTCTGAAGCAGAAGACCCTGCTGATGAAGAAGAGGTGGGAGAACCAGAAAATAATGCAACTGAAGAAGCAAATGATGCAGCAAAAACAGTTGCAAATGATGCTACAGTAGAAACTGAGGCAAATGATGCAACAATAGAAAAAGAAACTGAGGCAAATGAGGCAACAACAAAAAGTGATGCAACAACAAATGTTGATGCAGTACCAAATGATGCTGAAAATGCAGTGGAAGAAAAAGTAGTGAAAGAAGATGTATTTTCTAAACCAAGATGTGATACAGATTCAGTTAAAGTTGAAGATGTAGTGGAAAAAGATGTAGATTCCAATGAAGGTGGAGGAGAAAATAAAATGAGTGAAGAGGAAGAAGATGCTGACTCGAGATTATTTTGATAGTGTAGCTGATGTTGGTGAAGATAAAGTTGTTCAAGAGGATGTCTCCAACAGAGTAGTAAAGAATTTAGAAGGTTTATATGGTGATTGGGGAACACATCTAAATGAGAATGAGAATGAGACTGATGGTGAAGGTTCAGACTCCTTTCATAGTGTACACGTGTCTGACAATGATGGTCCTACATGACCAGAGTTTAACACAGAATATGATAAGAAGGAACCTAAGTCTAAGGTGGGTTTACTGTTTCCTAACAAAGACATATTGAAAGAGGCTGTAAAGCAATATAGGAGAAAAAATAAATATTTTTTAATTTCTGACATAATTGACAAAAGGAGACTTCGAGCAATTTGTAAAAATGCTACATGTCTTTGGAGCATATGGGCTCCAAAAATAGATGCTGACAGTGATAGCTTTCAGATTAAGACAATCAATGATGTGCATACATGTGCCAAAGTGATACCTTTGAGATTAAGACAATCAATGTCCTTGGAGTATATGGGCTACATGTCCTTGGAGTATATGAGCTTCAATTCTAACTTTTTTTATTTATGTTCATTATGTTCAAAGCTACTAACACCAAAATTATTTGTTCATTGTGTTCATAGATGTCGGTTAATATATGCTGGTAACTTCCAATATCAAGTTGAATGTGGCCAAGGAGAACAACACGTGGTGAACATCCAAAATCATACATGCACATGTAGAAGATGAGATCTCACCGAAATCTCATGCAATCATGTTGTTTCAGTTATGCACAACGACAATATGAATGCAATTTTATTTGTCGAACCGTGCTACAAGAAGGACACTCAACTCTCACTTTATGGGCATTACATTAACCCTATTAGAGGTGTTAATCAGTGGACCAAAGTGAAAGGCATGGAACCTATATTTTCACCAATTTTGAGAAGACCAATTGAAAGACCAATAAAAAAGAAAAAATTAGAAAGAGATGAAATTCCTACTACTGAAAAAAAAAAGTAAAAAGGGTGTGCAAATGACTTGCACCAAATGTGGTAAAACTGGCCACAATATAAGAACTTGCAAACAGGAAATTGGTAGAAACAAATATCTAAAAAATCTATAAGTTTTTATTACATTATATTTAAGTTTATACTTATACTTGATGTTTAGTTCAAACTAATTATTTTGTTCTATTTCTGTCCACATATAGTTCATTAAGGCAACATCAAGGTTCAAGGCAAATTTCACGGCAGCACCAAAGTCCAAGGCAACCTTCAAGGCAGCACCAAGGTCTAAGGCAACACCACCAAAGTCCAAGACAACCTTCTAAGTAAAAGTTACCAATAAGAAGAAGGCAACAACCAGTCCACCAATAACCTCCAATCCAGCATTTCACAGGGCAAAACTAAACTTCTTCAGTTACCACAATAAGGTGGATGATGTCTACACAAGAAAGTTTTGTCTCCAACCCACCAACACAAGCCTCTAATGCACATGATTAAAAGATTTGTTTGACTTATTTTATCTACATTTTGTGGCTTATTTTGTGGCATATTTTGTGACTTTGTAGTATACTGCCTTGCTCTTGTTCATGTGGATTGTTATACATGAAACAGTTATGTAGATTTTTATGTACTGAAAATAATCTACATTAGCATTTTATTTTGTGGTATATTTGTGCTTATTTTGTGTCTTGCTCTATTTTATACAAATTTTAATTCAGAAAAATGAACGAGATAGTGATATACTATGAGTAATCTTCACTCGAGTAAAAGAGATTTAAAATCAAAAGAAAACAAAGGAGATTATGACAAATTCAAATTCTCAACTTTCAGTTACATAAATTACTTCTAAAATACACCACAATCAACAAAAGTTCATAACTATGAAACCATGTTCCTTAACACACTTAGAAAGCAAGATCTCAAATTCCCAACTTTCAATTATATAAATTACTTCTAAAATACACTACAATCAACAACAAAAACCCATAACGCTAAGCAACACTTCTAAAATACCTCTAGTGACAAATCTAAAATAACACCATTAAACTGATGAAACAAACCTATATAGTTCTTTCCTTTAGAATAAGATCATCCATTGTTGTCTTCCCTTTGTTTTCATCTCAGCTAGCAAATCACAATGACAATATGGTCTTCGAATAGGATCATTCATTGTTCTCTCTCTTTTGTTGTCTTCTTCTTCTACTTTACGTAGCTGCCAAAAAAATGAAAAGAGTTTAGAATGAAATGTTGTCGATAGCTTAGGGTTTCATCCTTTAAAAAGGTGATTAAAAATAATTTATTTTTAATTTTTAAGGAATGTGACGTGGAATAGGGTTATATTATTTTTTAGATATGAGGTGAAAAATAAGATGGGGATGTGGCATACCCAATCAAATTTTCGTTAGGGATTAACAGGGTTAACGTCTTAGTTACCGTTTTGTTTCAAAATATAAAGTTTAATTGCGATTTCATGATTTTTGAAAGTTTGATTATCATTTTATTTTTTTTACTAAAATTTTGTAATCGTCTGTGTACTTTACTCTATTATAATGCAAATGAAGGGCTTGGAAACTGACAAAGCATTATACTAATTATTAATGGAATGTACTCATAAGTGGATTAATTGCGTCGTATTTTTGTAAATTATTACTCGCATTTTAAAACAAACTCTAAACTAATTCATAATATTGGATTCTCAAAGTATTAAACATTAATTGATTTTTTTTCAACCGAACATCAGTTTAAACATTAAATGTCAAGATAGTAATTTAATTAATCACATATTGATAATCATGAACAAAAATCATATGCACTTAATCATGTTTTTTTCTGTGTTTTATACTAAAAAATATACAAAAAATAAATTTTAAACTTTAACTTTAAATTTTACATTTTAAACCCTAAACTATACCCCTAAAAATACACCTTACCCCTAATTTCATAAACTTTAACCTTAAACTCTAAACCTACTTTTTTTAAAGTGGGCACAAAAAAAACACAATTTAGGGGTAGTCAATTTCCATCCGATAATTATACTAAAAAATTGTGAATGTCTACATAAATAGTTAAGATATGATTCGTTAAAAAACTAACATTATCGCCAAAATATTTTAAGGCTAATTTCATTTTTTACCCATCAAATTAAGTTGTTCATGTGATAAATTAAATCTTAACTATGTATCTTCTCTATCCCACTAAACTGTCACATTTGAGTCAATTTTTTTTTAAGTTTGACTTCTTATAATTTAAAATTTATGATTGATAAAAATATAAAAAAAATACATTTTAAAAACCTTGAATCAAGTAGTTTTAAATATATATTTAATAAATTTTAATTAATTAATTTAAATAAATTATAGTCAAAGTTGAACAATTTTGACCAACATGTGACAGTTTAGTGGGACGGAAAGAGTATTTTTTTTACCTTTTATACTTGTTTTAACATTCATGTGTCGGATTTACGATTACTCTTTGAAGGATGATTCTACAATAAATGTTATATACCGCCATGTACTACTAATCATGTGTACAACTATGTACCATTAACTATTGTAACTAAACTTTGGTAAATTATTAAATTTGCTAACCAAACTTTCAACTGCTTCAATGTTACTATTAATATTTTAGTTTTGCTCTAAATTAGTCACCGACCCGTTAACAACTGTTAAAAGGGTGACGTGACAGTTAAAATATTTTGTATAATAACACATTTATTCTTTCACGTTTGCACATTAAAACAATTTTTTCTTAATTCAAAAAAATTAACCCTCATTATTTACACATTATTTCAATTTAACCCTAAAATCTAAACCATAAACCCTAAACCCTAAACAATAAATATTATGTTAATTACTTAAATTCTGTAACTTGTACTCTAATTAACTAACAAATTCAGAGAATGTAGTTCTAAAAAACTTTAGCTTATGTGCTTAACTATCGTTTTTTAATTATAATTTGTACTTTGCTTAATTTTAATAGTTGTATTTCTGTTGCAAGATGATGTGATATATATTCAAAACAAGACATGATTTGCATATCAAATTAATTCAAAATTTTATATCGAATGTGATTGCATTACTAAATTAAATTATAATATTAATTCACGTCAACAAAAAAATCTCCCCAAATACTGCAAAACTGATGAAAACATAGGGTTGCAATAGTTCCCAGTCCAGACAAAAACATCAACCCATAACGGATGACCGGCAAAAAGAACATTCTAAAAACAAAAAATGCGCCGACAACGAGGGTTTATAGCTTAAGCTATATATTTAACCTTAAGGTTTTAGTTTTAAAATTAAATTATTTTTAATTAAAATAGGGTGAAATTGAATAATGTGTAAATAATGAGAGTTAAATTTATTATTTTTTTAAATTAAGATAAAATTGTTTTAATGTGCAAACGAGGAAGACTAAATGTGTTATTATACAAAATATTTTAATTGACCCGTCACCCTTTTAACGGTTGTTAACGGCTCAATGACCAATTTGGAGCAAAACTAAAAGTTTAATGGTAACATTGAAACAATTAAAAATTTGGTTATCAAATTTAATAATTTACCAAAGTTTAATTACCATTTGTGTATTTTATCCAAAAAAAAAATATCTCAAAAAGTAATATAAAAATTATTTTTTTAGATTTTATTCTAAAAAGGAATAATAACATTTTCAGTCCCCCATACTTTTAAAAGTAGTTAAAATAGTTAATAATACATAGCGAGACACATAATTAATAGTACATGGCGATATATGACGCTTATTGTAGAATCACCCCTCTTTAAATAATATCTCTATATAATTTGAACATGTATCTTCTCATTTAGAGTAACTTATCATATTACTACAATCAACACATGTTGATATATATATATATATTGAAAAACACATGTTGATATTTGATCATGTATTTCAAACATGCTTAATTTAGACTGATTTTTTAAACTCAAATTTAGAAACGTCGGTGAAACTAACCCTTCTATAACTAGCTATATTAACGTGGATACCCTGAAGTTGTTAAAAAGAACAATGGGCATCGAAATTATGAAGCAAATAATATACACTTTTACTCTAATAATACTTTTAAATTATTTAATAAATTAGACCATTCAAAAATTATTTAATAAATTATCATTAAAAATATTATTTTAAAAAAATAATATTTTTTATACTACATAAGATAAAATCACGTCACGCTAATTACATCTTCTGAAAAATAAATTACATTAACCACACTTTTCAAAAATACATTTGACTTTTTAAAAGCGTGTGACGTCAACCGCGCTACCCACTACATTTATGCTTTTTTTTTCTTTGTGTGGCACTGAAAAAAATGCATTGAAAAACTAAAATGAAATAAAAATATGGTAAATTACGTAAATTATCACAAAAATTTACTCTCAAACCTATTTTGGCCACTGAAGTTTCAAAACATTCATTTTATTTACTGAAGTTTAGACATTGAACATTTTTATCACTCCTCCATGAACTTTTTGACAGCGTCCATTTACCGATGAACATAAGAACTTATCCAAGATCCGAACGGTGGAAAGCTTCACCGGCATGAGAGAAGCAATATACTAAGAAATGAGCTCCATCCAACGGTGGAAGAGGGAGGTCGACGAGAGAGAAACCGAAAGATTTTTGTTCGATTCGTGGACTTTGAGACACTTTTCGACGAAATAGAGGTTGAATTTGAACTTAGGAGACCGATACGAACTGTTTGGTAAAATTTGAGACCAAATGACCACAATCTACGACCGTCGACGTTGGCGTCTGACGTTAGTGAATGGCGAACACCGTCCACGTCATAATGTTGTCAAAAAGTTAACGGAGGAGTGACAAACAATGTTCAATGTTTAAACTTCAGTGGGTAAATTAAATATTTTGAAACTTTAGTGACCAAAATAGACTTAGAAATAAAGTTCAATGACAATTTATGTCATTTACCCTAAAAAATAATATAACAAAAACCAAATACGAGATTTAGCTTTGTGGCAAATTCGACCAGATATTCCCTTTAAGGGAATTATTTGGAAAAATACCCCCCATTTGGCCCACGCCAGGCAAAATCGCGTCCTGCAAGGCGCGTCATCCAAAATCGCATTGTACACGGAGCGACTTCAGTCCGATGTTGATTATATTATCCGATATTTATTTTTAAAAAATAAATAAATTGAAGTCACTTTCTGTAGGACGCGACTTCCACGAGAATTTCAAACGACTCGTCGCGAATTTATCGAGTACTATACAGAAGTCGCGTTTTGCAGAACGCGACTTTTGCGTAAATCTGTTGTTTATACAATTCTAGATAGGGTTGTTTAGGGTAAATTTACATGGTCTTGGGGGATAATTTTTCATGATTTTAATGTTTTATCTCATAGTAGTGATGTTTCTCTTCAAAACAATGTAAAAATCAGCGTATATAAAGCATCAGAAACGATGTTTAAATCGCGTTAAAAACACTACCTTGCCATGTTTCTTTGATTGAAGAAAATGGGAACATGGGTTGGTAGGATTGTTTAGGGTTAATTTGCATGGTCTTGGGGATAATTGTTTATGATTTTAATGTTTTACCTCATAGTAGTGATGTTTCTCTTCAAAACGATGTAAAAATGGCGTATATAAAGCATCAGAAACAATGTTTAAATCGCGTTAAAAACACTACCTTGCCATGTTTCTTTGATTGAAGAAAATGGGAACATGGGTTGGTAGGGTTGTTTAGGGTTGATTTGCATGTGAATTTTACGTTTTTTGTTATTTAACTTTGACGTCGTAGAACGGGAACACATGTTTACAATGGTACAAAAATTGAGGCGTAAAAAAGGCATCATAAAGAGTGTAGAAATTGTGTTAAAAATGCTATTTTGGTATATTCCTTTGCATCAATAAAATGGAAACATGAGTCGATATTCATGTTTTAGTCGATTTTTTGTTTTAGTGTATGTTCATGGCTTTTTTTGCTATATAACTTTCACGTGGTAGTACGAGAACACATGTTTAAAATCGTACGAGAACACATGTTATTTAGGATTAAAACATTAGAGTTACAAATTACAATTAGTTGATTCGAGGCCGGCTCTTAAAAGGACATTTTCTAATGCCGTGTCTAGGGTTCTTACAACTTCCACACAACTTAGGTTGGTCGGTTCGTTCTCGAGGAACCATATCCTCGGTACAATGATTCCTAGTTGACTTCGGGCGACCTTTTTTGTTGCGTTGCAGGGATTCATTTGGCCGAATCTTAGGTTCATTTTGAACCACATGAGGATGCCGTTCATTTCCGATCGGAGGAAACTCGGATCGGTATACCTTGAAAACGTTTTCAAGTTTGTATACAGGATCAACGAGTGTCATTGCGTTAAGATGAACAGATGCACATGCAGCGAAGAAGTGAGCATACAGGTACTTGAATGTCTGAAAGACTCTGCAATCACATGTTCGCTCTTTTAGATTAACAATGTAGTTGTGGTGCATAATTCCTTCAAGTGGTCGTGAAAATTCAGTAATCGTAAACTTATGTTGGTGACGTGAGAAGCATGTGGCACCCATCGCTTTTGCTTGGGCACGGTATATCTGAAATTTTTGTTGGAGATCTGGATGGAACCTGTGGCCACCTGCCATCCAGTTTATAGCTTGTTTTCCAAGGGTTGCAAAAAGGGTAGCCAGTCGATAATACACAACTGATGTGATAGGTAAATGACACGTTCCTTTCAAAGACGAATTGATCGCCTCAGCCAAGTTCGTTGTCATGTGACCATATAGACGACCCCCATCATAACATCGCAACCATTTCTCCCTCGAGATATCAAGAAGATAGTCATATCCAAATTGATTTCTATCTCTCAACTCTTGTAGCAGCTCATCAACCTACTCTACTCGATGTGCGTTCCCTATTCAATAGAAGACAGAATAATTAACGAGAATTAATAATAATTGGCAATGTAATTTATAATTTTGAGATTGAAAGGCATACCCATGCGAAGAACCATTATACACTCATCATTATTCTTATACCTCTGATAGTAATTTGCAGCAATGTGCCGCAAACAGTACCGATGATGAATATAGAGAGGTTCCCAAGATTGTCCCAAACGTTGGATTGATCCCCAGATCCCTGCGCCTCTGTCTGAAATAATACATATTCCGTCAGGTCTTTCCCCTAGTACCCAGCGTAAGACATGGGTTTGTAGGTTGGTAAGGAAAAACGTCCACGAATGGATATCTTCCTTTTCAACAATGGCGAACGCTACCAGAATGCATTTTCTGTTGCCGTCTTGTGCAACTGACACTAGTAAGATCTGGGTGTATCTGTTGTACAAGAATGTATCATCGATCTGCAATATCGACTTGTAGTGGCGGAATGCTTTAATGCATTGCAAAAATTTCCAAAATAGGTGGAAAAATTCGTGCTCCCCGGGTACGACATGATCCTTTTCGTATCTTGGCACTATCTCAAAATCAACAACAGTTCTTGGGTTGTATTTCTGCATAAAATTGAGCCACGTTCACAACTCATTGTAGGATTCCTCTCATTGCCCATACAGTTGTTGGATGGCACGATATCTTGCATACCACACCTTTTCGTAACTAACAGTGTGCTTGTAACATGCAAGGATCGATCCTATACATACCGACACAGATACACGTGGATTTGCTTTCACGAGTGGACGAATATGCTCAAAGAGCACGTGCACATCCAAGTTAGGATGGTCTTGATTCAGGCTTCCCACGGTGCATGTATGGGGTCCTTCATATTTTGTTATCTGCCAGAGGTTGTTCATCATCTTCAAACGTGATACATAGACCCTCCATTTACATCCAGAATTCTTGTGAGGACGTTCAACAATATATTTGTCCGCTTCAGTTTTATGCACGGTGGACGTAACTGACTTGCGTATGTTGTAATGCTTGATGGCAGCCTCTGCAAGTTTTTTAGTCATGAAGACCATCCCAATATGCAGTTCACAATTATTACGTTCGTTCAACTGCTCCAACTGTGGGTATTCTGGAAATTTTGTAGTGTAGAATCCTTCCATATCCACTGTTGTGAAGTGGGATGGTGGATCGTAATACGCTAAGGTTGTGTGAGTTTCCAGTTCTAGTAAAACTGCCCGGGGCAACAACGTCCACAGGTTCGTCCTCTACAATATCCTCCGCAACATCGAGTGCATCATCCTCGGCATTCACGGGTTCGTCAAGGTCATCTGGTTCTTCTGGACATAAACCTATTTCGTCACCTTCGGGGTCGGGTTGCCTCAGTGGTTCCTCATCCCCTTCAAAATTGTATAGTTCTGATTCATCAGCAACATGTATCTTGTTAGGTTCTACAACTGGAACCCGATTAAGAGCCTTATGTCCAATATCTTGGTCGACATTAGTAGTGCATGAATGTCTCCCCATCAACAAGAAATCAACTGTGTTTGGCTCACTGGGGATATAAGTTGAGTGACGTCCGGAAGAGAAGTCGTCAAACTGGTAAAACTCTTCATGGTAGGACGGTCCCATAGATGATGATGACCCTACACCCGAGATATAAGTTAAGTATCGCCCGTATGAGAAATCATCTATGTTTGTCTAACTGGGGATATAAGTTGAGTGGCGTCCGTATGAGAAATCATCTATGTTTGTGTCAGTGGGGATATATGTTGAGTGACGTCCGGAAGAGAAGTGATCGAATGGGTTAAAATCTTTATGATGGGACGGCCCAACAGATGATGACGGCCCGATAGATGATGGCGGCCCTACACCGACACTGTATGGATTGTATGTTGAGTGCTGGGTTGGCGACATATTCAGATCAATGTCGAACGTGGCTACAAAAGAATACCTTGGCCTCGAGCCAGAAGACGAGGAAGCCTGGTCATTGCTTACACTTAGTGAGTTGAAGTCTTATTGCAAACTCGATGTTGGACTATTAGCATTTGGGTCTAAGTCAAGATTTGCATACATCCAATTTGGAACAACGGTTTGGAATCCGACGTTTTGTTCTGAAAATGTAACAAAGAGCTCTAGGGGCCATCCCATTGAATACTACGTATGGGTGTCGATCATCATTTTCACATCTTCATCGTATTTGACATCGAATATTGTGAAATAAAGGGGATCTATTGACGAAGGTAGTCGATACCTCACTGATTAAAACTCCTTCCCGGAAGCATGTGGAATCTTTCTCTTTAGCGCTCGCTTCAGCCTTTAATACGTTACTCCGTTCAGAATTTGCAACGTAATATTGTTGGGGGACTAGAATATGACACCGATTTCAGCATCTGGGATCATCTCATCATCATAGTGACTAGAGCATCAACGTTTTGTGGCATTGTTGAAACTCGAAGCAATGTTTTTTTCTTCGCAAACGAAATGCTTTGAACGTTTGGCAGAAACAAGTTTGTTGCCTGTAAAAATTTTCCCTCCTATTTAAGAAAATAAGAGGTGACGTGACGTGTGAGTCGAGACAAAGCGTAACTCACGTTGTATAAAACGCGAGTTGTGCTAGCTTTGCAGTATACCTACAGTGTCAGGAGAAATCGCGTCGTATAAAATGCGAGTTGTGCCAGCTCTGTAGTATACATACCGTATCAGGGAAAATCACATTTTATAGAAGGCGAGTTTTGCCAGCTTTCTGATACCTCTAATAACTCGTGTTTATACAACCCGACTTTGCACTATAAGAAATGGGAGGTGACGTGACGTTTCAGTAGAGACAAAGCGTAACTCACGTCGTATAAAACGCGAGTTGTGCCAGCTTTGCAGTATACGTACTGTGTCAGGGAAAATCGTGTTTTTAGAATGCGACTTCTTCAATATATATATACACTGGGAAGGTTGGAATTTACTTTGTAAGGACTTCGATCGATATAATATGTCGAGATGAGAAACTATTACAGCTTTGATATACTACAATGGTGATAATCGATGATGCATCTCTCAGCGTCGTTTTTCAGTCCTCAAGTACTATATTGCTTCTTTTACCATACAACTTATCGTATAAGAAGTTGATGAATGAAGTGAAGAAACATGTTCCATACAGTCCTGGCCAAAAGATAGAACCATTGAAGTACAGAATGTCGACGTCGTTAGAACCATTAACGTACTCATTATTCCATGTTATGGACGACGCTGATGTGGAAATAATGGTGGAATCTCACCATCAGTTTTTTTCAGGGTGGGCCCTTGAGCTTGAGCTTTATGTAATGTTTTCTGATGATAGTGATATTATCGGAGTCAGAAATAATATGTAAATTTTACTTATATTATTAACGTTCTATGAAGATTCGTTAAACGCGCCAATTTTAGCACCGTATACACGACTTTAACAAATTATTTCGACATTATTCTACCCTTTTGCTAGGTACCTGGTATGACAGGCAAAATCGCGGCCTGTAGAACGCGACTTCTTTGAATAATGTCTTAAATCGCATCCTGTAAAACGTGATTTCTCTCTCCGCAGGGAAAATTGCGTCCTGTAGAACGCGACTTTGACAAATTATTTTGACATTGCTCAACCCTATATATGTTATGCCTGAGTTACAAAATTTTTACACTACTTAAACAATTTATACATACATTCCGTTGTTAAACCACTCATACAAATATAAATTATGGCGTGTTTTTCTGCAACTGTTTTCTTTCGTGGAACCTACTTCTACACTTCTTTCAATGAGAAAATCACAAGAGATGAATCGTTTGAGTTGATTTCAACAAGATTTAAGGAGTCGACAAGCTCCAAAATTTCTGCGTTGCGTGCCAAAGTTCCAGTGAATGAGCTCGACCTAGAAGAACACTACATGCTAACGCTATCCAATCATAAAGATATGTGCAAGATGTTTTGGGCATACAAACGTTTTGGGGGTACGAATATCGAGCTTAGTGAAACGTTTGATGAAGGCTCCAATTCATCAACAATACTTAAGCTTGAAGACGAGGACGCGATATTTACACAAAATCATAGGGGACGGTAGGAGAAGGAATAAAAAATTGAGGAACTAAACTTAACTTCTGACATAAGTACCGACTACGAGGGCAGCGAAAATGATTCATTCGCGTAGATTTAAGTATGCTTAGTAATTTAATGTTTGTGTACTTCTTTACATTAACAATCTAGTACTAGTTTTCGTTAATATAATTATCACAAATATTATTTCCTACATCTTAACCGCTTCGATTTTCAAATAGTTAACAATCACAAAATATGTAATTAACAAACACAGACATATTACATGTCAATTACATTGGAACAACTGGCATGTACGAGGTCTGTCGTATCTTGTTATCTGTCAAACGTTGTTCAACCTCTTTGTTCGGGATACACGAATCCTCCAGTTACAGCTGTTGCCCTTTTTGACACATTCTACGATATAGTTGTCCACAGTCGTTTTCTTCACCATCGAAATAACTGTTCGACGTATGTTTTAGTTTTTAATTGCATCTTCTGTCATTTTTTTCGTACTGAATATCATCCCAACTTCTAGTTCACCATCAGTATCGACATCAACATCATAGAAGTGACTCCCAACAGATGGTAAATCACCTACGTTTGCAGCCATTACAATGAAAGTAAATGAAAGAGTGAGTTTTTGAGGCAATGGGTCTTTTTATAGGATGTAAATGAACCAATATAAATGAACCAGTGTTCTTTCAAATTATTGTTTTTATAGAAGACAATCATTGAAACACGTAAAATATTACATATAAATTACATATGTAAATTATATTTTTATTTTTCGTATGTTAAAAACAATTGTACCCCTACATGCGAGGGTCTGAACATAACTACAAGCGAGGGTCTTAACATAGCTTCAAAAACACCAGTGTTCTTCCACGATACAAATGTCACCAACACGGTTACATGCATGGGTCTTAACATAGCTTCGAAAACACCGAAAATGGTAGAAGCTTTGACCCGCATTATCAAATGTTATCGGTACGCGCACCCAAAGAAAACCCTAGACAGGACACCTCAAGTTGCACCTGCCATGATTTTGTGGTACCGATCACTTTGGTTGCACACCACCACGCGTTTCCTGATATTGTGATTTGTTGGTCATTGATCCACCATGAGCCACTGGATCATCTTCTTGACTAAGCAAAACACCCCCGCCATGTAATGCTACCCTGGACAAGAACATTAAGAATTTCCCGATATTGTGATTTGTTGATCATGTTGCACAAACACAAAAGATACATTGCACCACATCTACCTAACGGATTTTCTAATCATTCGAATACTCAAACTTTGCAAATCAATACAAATGAAAATATTCAGCAACGTTCAATTATATATAGACCAAACTCGCGTCTTACAGAATGCGACATTGCTAGGATTCCTGACGTGTCAGGAAAGTCGCGTCTTACAGAAAGCGGTTTTGCCAGGATTCCTGACGTGTTAGGAAAGTGGCGTCTCACAGAACGCGACTTTTGCGACTATAAATACCTTCTCGATCGATCGAAGCCCACACCAGTTAGTCGAAGAGAAAAAACTGCATAGTAGTGCTTGAAGTTTTCGATTATAACCACTACTGCCAACAAATCACGTATCTAAAAATTTATTCTCAAACTAATTTTTCCGAAATTGTGATTTGTTCTTATTTGTAGTTGTATATATATGTTGACCAGATGTTAACTATTCAGTATTTTAGTTCGCGAGGATCGACAACAACAAATCACAATATCAGGAAATTCGAGGTCTTTTTGAATGACATGCAAGTGACAATATCCAATAGACCTCCAAGATTCAAGATAGACATCCGGTGCAAGGCAAGATTCACGATGACCGGTCATTAGCATCAGCTTCTTTAATAAATGTTAGTTGGTTGCAAATGCGATTTTATCATTTCAATTGTAAAGAAATACTCTTTCAATTGTAAAAAAGGAATATTCAAATCTGATTTTAATTGTAAAAAAGAATATTCAAATCCGATATTCAAATGTGTTTACGAATATTGTGATTTGTCAATCATCTTTAACAAACACAGACGATACACATATCACACCACAACTGGTATCCTACCAAATTCATCTACTAATCATTTTAATACATATACTCACAAATCATAATACAAGTGAAAATATTCATCAATGTTCATAAAGAGAGCTATATGCGACTTTACCAGGAATAGTAGTGCTTGAAGTTTTCGATTGTAACTACTAATTCCAACAAATCACGTATCTAGAAAATTTATTACCAAACTAATTTTCCTGATATTGTGATTTGTCAATATTTGTAGTTGCATCTATATGTTGAGCAGATGTTAACTATTCGCTATTTTTGTTTGCGAGGATCGACAACAACAAATCACAATATCAGGAAATTCGAGGTCTTTTTGAATGGAAGGCAAGTGACAATATCCAATAGACCTCCAAGATTCAAGACAAGCACCGAGTTTTAAACTTTTGTTCGAGGCTAGGACCCCGCATGCAACCGGAGGCAAAGACCCAACCACCGAGCTTGAAGACATGCATTGAAGAAATTATAATTTGTACCCCTAAACACGTGGTAAATTGTAAATTTTTGTTCTTAATAGAAGACGTGCATTGATACACGTAAAATATTACATCTGAATTACATATGTAAATTATATTTGTACCTCTAAACACGCGGTCAATTGTACCCCTAAATATGCAGACTAAAATAATTTACATATGAATTGATATATACGAGAGGTGCAAAAGTTTGTCCTAGTTGTTGGAGCCCTCCAGCTTCGTGGATTTCGTGAGTACACGATACTCATCATTTTCCACAACACATATGTCTCCAACAATGTTACATGCGCGGGTCTTAACATAGCTTCGAAAACACCGACAATGGTAGCAGCTTTGGCACGCGCTATCAAATGTAACCGACACCCACCAAAAGCTATAACCCTGGACAAGACAGATAAAGTTCCAGCTATTGTGAATTCGTGATACCGATCATTTTCGTGGCACCCCACCACGCATTTCCGGATATTGTGATTTGTCGATCATCTTCAACAAACACATGATACAAACATCGCACCACAACATCTGGTATCCAGCCACAATTGCATATACCTACAACTCACAATACAAGTGTGAGTTTGCCAGTAAGGTTCGTAAGGGAGGGAGGGCATATATAGCATGAAAATCGCGTCGTACAGAACACGACTTTGCCAGAATTCCTGACGTGTCAAGTAAATCACATTTTATAGAACGCGTCTTTGCCCAGTGACATGTCTACAAAAATTTATTCGAAAACAGATTTTCCGGATATTGTGATTTGTTGTTATTTGTAGTTGCATATCTATGTTCATTAGATGTTAACTATTTCTTACTCTTGTTCACGACGATCGAATAAAATATAAACTAATTAAAGAATAAAAAACACAAATTTAAAAACATATACTAATTAATTATACAAACCCAAATAAAATACAAATCATGATTAAAATAAAATATATACTAATTAAAAAATAAAAAATATCAAGTTCAATATTTTCAAATAAAATAAACAACTAAAAAAACTAATGGTGTCTGTGTCCACCGATACCACAAGACGGTGCACGACGATGTCGCTCCGGATTGCGTCGTGCTTGAGCGTCATCACCATCATCACTAACATCATCATCATCACCATCCCCGGTTCCAGCAGCTGCAGTACCGCTCGTTTCACCGGGCCCACTTAGGTAGAAAATCGACTGTGGTGGCGTTTGTTGGACAATCCCAGTTCCAAATGCGGCTGACATCGGAGGGAACGATATAAAGGGCACATAGGGCATATAGCATGCAGGATAGCTAGAGGCACCACTCATCATTGCCGAAAGTTGAGCAAAGTGGTCTGGCATAGAAGAAGGCTGTTGAGTGGATCGAATGATCGAAATGAACCAAGAGGGGGGGTGAATTGGATTTTTAAAGGTTTAGGTGGTGGAAATTGCAAATTAAAAAGATAGACAAGGAATTTTAGAGTGGTTCAAGTTCCAAATGAACTCTACATCCACTACCTTAGCTTCACTAAGAATTTGCAACAATTCCACTAATTGCTCTTCCTCTTTTCTAGGCTAAGGAGGTAACCCTTACAATTTTCGGTTAAATTTTCTACCCAAAATTTAACCCAATCCTCACACAAATAAAACAAAGATTTTGTTGGATAAGAAAGTATCTCTCAATACAAATTGTAGCCCAATTACAAGCACTCAACCCAATTGAAATGATAAGAATGAAAAATACAATTGGGGTTTCTAGACAATATTGGGATTTAGGCACAAATGCTTGGATTTGATGTTTGGATGTTTGCTTTTGGATCAATAGTGGTTGCTGGAGCTTTTAGATGTCCCTTTTATACCTTCTCATTGATTTCTAGCCGTTGTGGTTGTTGCATTCATTAATAGAGCCGTTGGGAGTGTTATCTCACCTCCATAAATGTAGTCTGCAACCAACCGTTTCGAAACGCCCGACCCTGTTTCGAAACAGACCAAAATAGAAAGAGCCGTTGGGGTGCATTAAAGAGCCCGTATCGAAATGGTCTGACCCGTTTCGAAACACTTTTGCCACTGTCAAGGGTCGTATCGAAACGTCTTGAACTCGTTTCGAAACGCCTTAACGGTTTCTTAAAAATCAGTTAAAAACTTGTAACGGTCATATTTTTCAAATCAAATGAAGAACCGTTTCGAAACACTGAGTGTCGTTTCGATATGGTGTCTCTATGTTCTTAAGACGTTTCGAAACATGTTTCGAAACACAGGTTAGTAGTGTTGAAAACGTTTCGATACCCGTTTCGAAACATGGGTTGACAGTTTCAAAACTGTTTCGAAACGCCTTAGGCCATTTCGAAACAGGGACTCGAAAATCACTATTTTGGCTTTAAGAACACTTAGAAAATATTTGGAAAACATAGTTTTTAACTTAGGCATATTCTTTAAATCATATAGGGATGTTTGAGGACTTAAAAATTCGTTTTCACATTTTCAATTTAGTCCTTAGGTTCTTTAGTTATATCAAAATTAAAGTATCGGTTTCACAATCTCCCCCTTTTTGATATAACAAAACCAAAGTTAGAATTTTTAAGAGTTTTGAAAATTTTGAATACATTCTAACTCCCCCTCAATTTAAGATTGCTTTTTAAAGTTTTAAAAAGATTTATCTTTGAAATTCAAGGTTTAAAACTTAAAAACACTTTAAACATTTAAAAATGAATTTTTGGCTCTTAGATTTCTTCTCCCCCTTTTTGTTAGATCAAAAATAGAAACAAGGCTCATAGAGAAGAGATAAGGTTAGTAGCAATAAACATTAAGCCATAAGCAATAAGCAACAATAATATTAATTCATAAAATTAAAATATCCAAAACATAAACCTTCAACAATAAGTTCAAAGCATAATCCCAAATAAAACTAAAAGCATAGGTTCATAAAACATAATGAAAATAAAGATGCAAACTTAATCCTAAAATGCATAGCTAATATGATATGTCATGAAAGACCTAGGCCTCGTCGTCACCATCATCATCCGAAGTCTCATCATCACTCTTCACTTGAGATTGACGAAACTTCATCCATTGGCCATAAAAGGTAGAGAAGGACATATCTATGGCCGAGTGTTGATTCTCAAGGGATTGGAGTCGATCCTCTACATTTTGCAAACAAGTATTGATAGCACCAAAACCCAAAGCCATGTTAGTGTCTATGGCATTGAACCGCTCGGTAATTAAAGCCGTGAGAGCTTCATTGTTTGCAACTTGAGCTTGTGGTTGAGGTTCAACGGGAGGAGGAGGAGGAGGAGGTGCTTCTCGATCAACATGTTCCCAATGTCTATTGTTTACATAGCGAAAACCGGACTTACGGAGAGAGGACTCACTAATTTTTGACTTGCGAGGTTCCGGAGAGTCGTAGGTGCAATCAAGATTAAGCTTGCTAAAGATGTGACTTAAAACCGTTCCATAAGTGAAGGATTTCAGTGCATCGATGTCACGAAGCTTAACATTGTTAACCATTTCGACAAACATGATCTTAACTAGATTAGGGTGCTCACCACGACGGAAACACTCAAGCTAAAAATATTCGACTTGACGGATGTGAGTATATTTACCTCCAGAGAGGCGAAGGAACCATGAGACCATCAAATGGAGGAAACGATCGTGCGCATCCAACGTAAGCACCTGACCGGTGTGAGAACTAAAGTGACTCTCATTCTCAATTCCTTCATCCTTAAGAGAAAACGTAGACTCCAAGAGAGAGACATTAACAACAATCCTTTTTCCCAAAATAAAAGACTCAATCCCAACAATTTCGGAGTTTTCTTCATCATTGATAAATTGAGCATTGGAGTAAAAGAGAAGTACCATGTGTTTGTAGAAAATGTCCGGGATGCTCAAAAGCCCAATGAAACTCCATTCTCTCAAACGCTCGAGGTAACAGAAAAGAAAGCGCTCGGAGTCAAGGAAGTTGATATCAATAACCCGCTCACGACGAACTTCATACTCCTTGACATACTTGAATCGATCCCTCATCTCTTGAGTACGAAGAGATTTTTGAAAGAGCAGGGTGAGATTTGGGCGAATACTCGAGTCACTAACTTGACTGGTATTACGCTTTTTGTGAATATTTTCCGTAGCCATCCTAAAAACATTAAGCAAGCAAGAAAAAAAATTTAAGTGTATGCATGAGATTTTATAATTCAATCCAATGATAAATCCCACTTAGGCTTAAAAACAAGTTTTTTAAAATCAAATAAACAAAGCAAAACAAAACAAACAAAAAATTTTTAAGAGAAAAACAGTGAATAAAAATACGAAAGAAAAATTTTATATTCGAATCAAAAAATTGAAGATTTTGAAAACTTTTTTACAAGATTTGAAAAACCCAAGCATCAAAACATATAAACTATACAAAAATAAAATTTTCTAACCTAAGATTCGAATACAAATTGAAGGAAAAAGAAAAAGATGAAAAATACCTTAAATTGGGATTTTGGATGAATGGATGAAAATCCTTGCACAATTTGTTGAAGCTTGCTTAGACTTGTGTTTAAGGGAAAAACCCCTCAAGATTTGGTGAAAAACAAAGAGGTTTAGAGGGTTTTTATAGGAAAAATTCGAGTCTAGGGTTTTTAGGGTTTGGGAGAGTTTTAGTTTGTGTTAAACTTTATCATTAAAGGCATCTTTAAAGCAGTCCGCGAATCCGTTTCGGAACGGTCTTGACCGTTTCGAAACGCGGGCATGAAAGTTTGATCGTCTTTTTGACTTTAGCTGACCGTTTCGATACGGGTTTGACCGTATCGAAGCCCCGTTGACTCGTATCGAAACTTGTTTCGATACACCCCTTGGCAGTAGCCAAAACGTTTCGAAACCTTGTTAAGGCATTTCGAAACGCCCTTCTCTCAGATAGGAATTTAAAGCATCCGTATCGAAACAGGTTGACCCGTTTCGATACACCTGGGCCTGGAAGTGTAGATGAGACTCTAAAAGTGCAGAAAAATGAATTTGTCTAAGGCCTAACTTGCATAAATGACATGAATGAGCAGGAAAAACATATGCAAACATAAACATACTCCCCCTAGCTATAGGCATGGATGAAATTAGGAGTAAAAACACATAAACATGGCATTTCACAAGATCAAGCAATTTTAAGCACAAAAGAGGTCCTAAAAGGTCAAGATAGGCTAGCTAGACCTAACTCTCTCCTAAGGGACCAAAAACGCTCTTTGTCTAAAGGTTTTGTAAATATGTCCGCTAATTAATTTAAGGTGTCTACATACTCTATAACCACATCTTCTTTAAGGACATGATCTCTAATAAAATGGTGCCTTATTTCTATGTGTTTGGTTCTAGAGTGTTGGATGGGTTTTTTTGTTAAACATATAGCACTAGTGTTGTCACATTTTAGGGGTATGGTTTCAACTTTAATACCATAATCTAAGAGTTGCTACTTCATCCAAAGGACTTGAGCACAACAACTCTCTAAGGATATGTACTCGGCTTCGGTGGTAGATAAGGCTACACTATTTTGTTTCTTAGAGAACCAAGATATGAGCATACTACCTAGGAGTTGACAAGTTCCCGAAGTACTCTTCCTATCGATTTTGCATCCCCCATAATCCGCATCTGAATAAGCATGAAGGTTGAAGGTGGAGTCTCTAGGGTACCAAAGACCTAAACAAGGAGTATCTCTAAGGTACCTAAAGATTCTCTTAACGGCTATAAGGTGAGACTCTCTAGGACTAGCTTGAAACCTAGCACACAAGCAAACACTAAACAAGATATTTGGTCTACTTGCGGTAAGGTAAAACAATGATCCAATCATAGAACGGTAAAGCTTAGAGTCAACACACTTACCTCCTTCATCTTTGTCAAGCTTTGTAGATGAGCTCATAGGTGTGGCTTGAGGCTTTGCATTCTCCAAGCCAAACTTCTTGAGCATATCCTTTATGTACTTTGCTTGATTGATGAAGGTGCCATCCTTCTTTTGCTTGATTTGGAGTCCCAAAAGGAATGAGAGCTCCCCCATCATGCTCATCTCAAATTCACCTTGCATTAGCTTAGCAAACTCTTTGCAATGACATTCGTTAGTAGAACCAAAAATAATATCATCAACATAAATTTGTACTACTAAGATGTCATTTTCATACATTTTTATAAAAAGTGTAGTGTCCACCTTACCTATTTCAAAACCCTTTTCAATTAAAAAGTTTGAAAGACTTTCATACCAAGCTCTAGGAGCTTGTTTTAAACCATAAAGAGCTTTAGTGAGTTTGAAAACATGATTTGGAAATTTTGAGCCTTCAAAACCCGGTGGTTGTTCCACATACACTTCTTCATTTATAAAACCATTTAAAAACGCGCTTTTAACATCCATTTGAAAAAGCTTGAAATCATGATAACATGCATATGCAAGCAACATCCTAGTGGCTTCCATTCTAGCTACGGGTGCATAGGTTTCATCAAAATCTATTCCCTCTTCTTGAGTGTAACCTTGTGCTACTAGTCTAGCTTTATTTCTCACAATGTTACCACTCTCATCTAGCTTGTTCCTAAAGACCCATTTAGTTCCTATGGTAGATTGATTACTAGGCCTATCAACTAATGTCCAAACGTTACTTCTCTCAAATTGATTTAATTCTTCTTGCATAGCCATAATCCAAAAATCATCTTTCAATGCTTTTTTATATTCTTAGGCTCTATGCATGAGATAAATGCAACATGATTCATTAATCTAAGAGAAGATCGAGTGGTTACCCCCTTGGATGGATCACCCAAGATTTCACCATCTTTGACATAATTGAACTCCCTTGGGTAGCTCACTTCCTTTTCCTCAAGAGCCAAGTCCTTCAAGGCTTCAAGAGGTGGATCTTGTGTGTCCTCTTCTTTTGTTGGAATCTCATCCTCCTTTGAAGTTTGTCCTCCATCAAAGGCATTTATGATTCCTACATCATCATCATCACAAGAATCCTTCCTTGGAATGAGGTTATCATCGAATACAACGTGTACATATTCTTCTACTACTAAAGTTCTCTTGTTAAATACTCGATAGGCTTTAGATGTTAAAGAGTATCCTATGAAAATAGCTTCATCACTTTTTGCATCAAATTTACCTAAGTTGTCTTTTCCATTATTTAAAACAAAACACTTGCAACCAAAAGGGTGAAAATAGCTAATGTTAGGCTTTTTAGATTTTAAAATCTCATAAGGTGTTTTCTTTAAAATTGGCCTAATCATTACTCGGTTAACAATATAGCAAGCGGTGTTTGTGGCTTCCGCCCAAAAATATTTAGGTAAATTATTTTCACAAAGCATGGTTCTAGCCATTTATTGCAAAGTTCTATTTTTCCTCTCAACCACCCCATTTTGTTGAGGAGTTCGAGGAGCCGAAAAATTGTGGCTAATACCATTTTCATTCAAAAAAATCTTCAAACCCTAAATTTTGAAACTCGGTTCCATGATCACTTCTAATATGTGAAATTTTAAGTTCAAGATCATTTTGGGTTAGTTTTGAAAATGTGATGAATTTTTCTAAAGCCTCATCTTTAGTACTTAAAAATAGAACCCAAGTAAATCTAGAAAAATCATAAACAAGTACAAATGCATAAGATTTACCACCCAAGCTCATAGTCCTAATTGGCCCAAATAAATCCATATGGATAAGTTGTAAACATCTACTTGTAGAAACATCATTAATGGATTTAAAGGAAGACTTATGTTGTTTACCCTTAGAGCATGCATCACAAATTTTATCGTTTGAGAATTTAATCTTGGGTAAACCTCTAACTAGATCAAGGGAAACTAGTTTTTCTAAAACACTAATGCTAGCATGTCCTACTTTCCTATGCCAAACCATGCATCATTTTCATTTTGTGCTACTAAGCATGCATGAGATGTATGTATGTCATCTAGATGCACCATGTATATGTTCCCTATGCGATGACCTATGAGCATAATATTATTAGATTTAATGTCAAAAATTTTGCATCCATTTTTATCAAATAGAACATTAAATCGTTTATCACACAATTGACTTATGCTCAACAAGTTATGTTTAAGACCATCGACATACAAGACATTTTCAATGAGAATAGTAGAGTGATTACCTATGGAGCCAATACCTTTAATGTGGCCTTTGGAGTTGTCACCAAATGTCACCACTCCTCCACTTTTTGGCTTTAGATCCATGAATCTACTCTTGTCTCCGGTCATATGCCTTGAGCATCCACTATCAAGGTACCATGAGTTTTGACTTTGTGCTTTGGCCTTGTAGCAATGCTCCCCCTACAAACAAAGATATTAAGCTTTTGTTTTTGGTACCCAAATCATTTTGGGTCCATGAGTGTTAGCTCCCAAAACCTTGGTTCCCTTAGGAATCCAAGATGACATAGCAATAATGTTATTAGATTTTACAAGTTCCTTAGGAACCCATACACTTCTAATTCTTTTAGTTCTACTATGTCTAGGAAAGCTACTTTGTTTGTAGTAGTTAGTCTTTTTCTTAGGTTGGTTTGATTTTGAAGATTCACCTATTTCATGCTTTACACTACCAACATTTTTAAAAGACTCTTTGAGCTTATTTAGCTCATCTAACACCTTTTGGTGTTCACTATTGCATTGAGATAAAAGATTATTAAGGTCAACATTTTCATCTTGAAAAAAATTTAGTTCATCTTTCAACCCTAATATCTTTTTCTCAAATTTTAAATTAGCTTGAGAGAGTAAGTCATTTTTATCATTTAGTTCCAAAATGATTTTCTTATTCCTAATGACCGACTCCTTATATTTCTCAACTAATTCATCATAGACCTCTTGCAACTCATCATATGCATCATTTAATTCATCACATGTAAAATCAAAAGATGATGAGTTAGAGGTTACCATAGAGGAATCTCCCTCAAGTGCCATGAGGCAAAGGTTGGCCACTTCTTGTTCGTCATCCTCCGATGACTCCTCATCACTCCAAGTAGCAAGCTTGGCTTTGAGCTTCTTCTTCTTCTCAAAGCCCTTCTTCTTGAGTTGAGGGCACTCCGAACGTATGTGGCCGTGTTTATTGCACTCGAAGCAAATGATTTGATCCCTTGCTTCTTCTTTGTTTTTACCTTTGAAGTCCATCTTCCTTTGAATTTTTCTTTCCCAGTTGGACCTCATAAAGCGTGAGAATCGTTTGGCTATCATAGCCAATTCTTCTAGCTCATCCTCCTCACTAGAAGAGCTCTTCTAAAGTAATGAAGCTTTGAGAGCTATTCCCATATTCTTCTTCTTTTCTACCTTTAGCTTTACTACTCTCTTCTTTCTTCTTCTCTCCTTCCCTTCCTTGCTTCATAATCTCATGAGTAAGGAGAGAACCCACTAGCTCATCAAGCTTTAAAGTCTTCAAATGTTTAGCTTCTATGATGGCGGTTCTCTTCCCATCCCAAGATTCGAGAAGTGAATATAGTAGCTTCCGGACAAGCTTGTCTTCCAGAATTGTCTCTCCAAATCCTTTGAGCCCATTGACTATGGTGGAGAAACGATCAAACATCTTGGACACCGTCTCATCGGGCTCCATCTTGAAATTTTCATTCCTTGACATCATTGGTTCCCTTATAGGTAGTCTCAAGAGTGTCCCACACTTCTTTGGCACTCTCAATGGATGACACTTTGGAATAGATGTCCGGACCGAATGAACAAAAGAGCATGTGGAGAGCTTTGTCATTTATTTGGATCTTTCTCATTTCTTCTTCACTCATCTCCACCTTTTTCTTCAAAACCATCTTCCCTTCACTATCTTGCTTCAATGGAATGTAGGGGCCATCTTCAATTACATCCCAAACCAAGTAGTCATTGGACTTGATGAAGAGACGCATTCTATTCTTCCAAAATGGATAGTTGTCACCATTGAAGAAAGGAGGTTTTGTAGTGGATTGAGACTCATACATGCCCGAACCGGAGGTAGAAGCCATCTCTTGATTTTTGGATGATCACACTCTTCCTAGGAACTCCTCTTGTGGTTTTTAATCCTCAAAGAGGTAGGCTCTGATACCAATTGTTGAGTGGATCGAATGATCGAAATGAACCAAGAAGGGGTGAATTGGATTTTTAAAGGTTTAGGTGGTGGAAATTGCAAATTAAAAAGATAGACAAGGAATTTTAGAGTGGTTCAAGTTCCAAATGAACTCTACATCCACTACCTTAGCTTCACTAAGGATTTGCAACAATTCCACTAATTGCTCTTCCCCTTTTCTAGGCTAAGGAGGCAACCCTTACAATTTTCGGATAAATTTTCTACCCAAAATTTAACCCAATCCTCACACAAATAAAACAAAGATTTTGTTGGCTAAGAAAGTATCTCTCAATACAAATTGTAGCCCAATTACAAGCACTCAACCCAATTGAAATGATAAGAATGAAAAATACAATTGGGGTTTCTAGACAATATTGGGATTTAGGCACAAATGCTTGGATTTGATGTTTGGATGTTTGCTTTTAGATCAATAGTTGTTGTTGGAGCTTCTAGAGGTCCCTTTTATACCTTCTCATTGATTTCTAGCCGTTGTGGTTATTGCATTCATCAATAGAGCCGTTGGGGGTGTTATCTCACCTCCATAAATGCAGTCTGCAACCAACCGTTTCGAAAAGCCCGACCTTGTTTCGAAAAAGACCAAAATAGAAAGAGCTGTTGGGGTGCATTAATGAGCCCGTATCGAAACGGTCTGACCCGTTTCGAAACACTTTTTCCACTGTCAAGGGTCGTATCGAAACAGCTTGAACTCGTTTTGAAACGCCTTAATAGTTTCTTAAAAATCAGTTAAAAACTTGCAACGGTCATATTTTTCAAATCAAATGAAGAACCGTTTCGAAACACTGAGTGTCGTTTCGATACGGTGTCTCTATGTTCTTAAGCCGTTTCGAAACATGTTTCGAAACACAGGTTGGCAGTGTTGAAAACGTTTCGATACCCGTTTCGAAACATGGGTTGACAGTTTCAAAACTGTTTCGAAACGCCTTAGGCCGTTTCAAAACAGGGACTCGAAAATCAATGTTTTGGCTTTAAGAACACTTAGAAAATATTTGGAAAACATAGTTTTTAACTTAGGCATATTCTTTAAATCATATAGGGATGTTTGAGGACTTAAAAATTCGTTTTCACATTTTCAATTTAGTCCTTAGGTTCTTTAGTTATATCAAAATTAAAATATCGGTTTCACAAAGGCGTTAAATAACCTTGACTTGGACTTTGAGTCAACTGTGGTCGTATCGGTGGTGGGGTAGCATCTGATGGTGGTGGTGGCGGTGCTGCGGAGGAAGGGCCAGCACCGGAGGTGTTCCGTGCTCCTCTCCCCCTCGAACGCTGAGATCATGGGCGGTTGTGTTGCTGACATCGATACACGATCGCTGCCTCCTCTAAAGTCAAAATAGACGGCTTCCCATTCTCCCTAAACCACTCGTCGTAATCATTGCTCACCATCGTATCAAATGTACAATACTCAGTCTGGGATTGCCAACGCTGATTTTGCATGTCCCTTCAGTAAGTGATATAAGACTGGTGGTGCACCGACCAATCAACCTACATGACAATCAATCAATTGATTTATTCTTTTTAGATATGAATTATGTTCAAATTAATAAAAGAATGTAGTAAGTATATAAATATTTATTACCTCGAGCTTCCATTGTCGAGTGAGTTTGTGCAACTCATATAAATTTGGAGGCTCGGTTGGGATACTTTGGAAACAACAAAATTGCCGTAGGACGCGGTCGATCGGATGCCACTCAACTGTGGCATAGCAGATGAGTGGTACAGTGGCTGTCCAAACAAGCTTCGTCTCGGCCGAAAATATCAGGATGCAATGTTGCAAGTCCATATGAGAGTACGACATCCATAAAAACTGTAGAATATATAAAGCATATATTAAAAAAAAAATTATGTATAGTTAAATATAAAATTCTAGCTTCGAATAAATACACCAAAGTGTTACCTGATCTTTTGATAAATTCTCAATATCTTGTCTAATAACCGCCAGGCCCTTCGCAACACCAACATGGGTTAAAGGAGCGGTCCACCTACAAAATAATAAGATAATTTAAATTAATTATAATAATACGTCTATTAAAAATGAACAACTCTTTCCTTACCTTCGGGCTAGCGGAAAAACATGTGGAGCAGGTTGTAGAAGCTCAGGGCATAAAAACGACATTCTCCATCACGCCCAGGATTGGAGCAACACCAAACAACCTTCGATTTGGCACTTGTCAGGATCGGTGTTCTTGCAAAGCTCCCTCAACAGAGTGGCCAAAACCGCAGATCCTAGCTCAGTTTACCGACATCTTAAAAATTCTGCAAATGACACAACCAGATCGTGTGAACATTGTCCCGAATTTTGTCAAGCATCAATACCCGCCGATCATCCGTAAAATATAAGCGCGAGCATATGCCTACAATATGAATATATATATATTACCATATGTTAAAAATTATTATTTCAATAATATTCACTAAAAAATTATTTTTACCTTCTTCACTTCTTCACTCGCGTCAACGGGTACGTTACCAAAAGTATTCTGCAGCCACACTAGTTGTATTTTTCTGTCGTAAAAACGCTCCGGCGCAGCCCCCAACCCACTCAAACATAGGTCCAACCAAGCATCAGAACTGGGACCACTAATAGCCTCTCCATCAACAGGCAAACCTAGGATATGGGACACATCCTCCAGGGTAATCATCACTTCGCCGCAAGAAAGGTGGAATGTGTGTCTCTCCAGTCTCCACCTCTCCAAAAGAGCGTTTACCAAATCAGCGTCAATTTTTGCACCTCCAACAATTTTTGATGCGTGCAAAAATTCGGCCTGCTCTAAGTACGGTTCTATCAGAAGGTCTGGTAATTTCGTCATCCAATTGTAAGAAACCCCCAAACGTCGTTCCATATTCTAAAAAAATAAACGAATATGTAAAAATTAAACTATATAAAAAATATCAAAAATACGTATATACTATTAACAATATATAATAAAAAAATAAAACAAGATAAAACTTACATATCTTCGATGATAATCGAACACGTGTTTGTGATCCAACCTTATCAATCCCGCCATTATATCAATCACGAGAAATCAACCAAGAAAGAAGATTTGAGAGAGAGTTAATTTTTTGGGTGTGGGGTTGAAGGAGGGGTGGGGACAATTTATAGAGGATATCGCGTCGGTTGGGGTGCGATTACTAAATGAAAATCGCGTCCTATACAACGCAATTTCAGAAATCGCATCTCACACAGCGCGACTTCTTCATAACCATATCGCGATAATTAAATTTTCAACCGTTCCAATTTATTAACGCAGAAATCGCGGCTCACACAATGCGACTTCCCCTTATCGCGACGAGTCGTTTGAAATTCTCGTGGAAGTCGCGTCCTACAAAACACGACTTCAGTTTATTTTTTAAAAAAATAAATACCGGATAATATAATCCACATCGGACTGAAATCGCTCTGTCTACAATACGATTTTGGATGTCACGCCTTGCAGGACGCGATTTTACTTGACGTGGGCCAAATGGGGAATATTTTTCCAAATGTTCCCCTTAAGAAAAGTATTTTTCCAGATAATTCCCTTCAAGGGAATATCTGGCTTTATAAATTTCAAATGTTATTATCATTATTTTATATAGACGTACTTTAAATGTCAGCCTTTATTTCTTATCATTATGAGATTTGAGAGTTAGAAAAAGGTAAAGATCATATGAAGAAGGTAAAATGACAAAAAGATGCCTCAAACGTTGGCATGTTTTGTCCTCTTATTTTTATTGGGTAAATTACAACGGAGGTCACTTAATTATGGGTCAGGTTACATTTGGGTCACCCAATTATTAAAAGTTACATTTGGGTCACTCAATTATGGGTAATGTTACATTTGGGTCACCCAATTATTAAAGGTTACATTTGGGCCACTCAATTATGGGTAAGGTTACGTTTGGGTCACCCTTCATGTTTAAAAAAGTACATCAATTTAGTCATTTTTTCTTCCAAATCACTTGTATACCCTTGTTAACATTATAATACTTCATTTGAAATCATTATTTAATCTAATACACAAATTGATATACTTTTTTTAAAAAATATGAAGGGTGACCCAAATGTAACATTGCCTATAATTGAGTGATCCAAATGTAACTTTTAATAATTGGGTGACCCAAATGTAACCTTACCCATAATTAAGTGACATTCGTTGTAGTTTACCTTTTTTTGTCCAAATATGCCCTCAACGTTTTAATTTGGTCTAAATATGCCCACAACGTTTCAATTTGGTCCAAATATGCCCTCGTTAGATGGAAACTGTCAGTCAACTGACGGTCAACGGCTGATGCTAACTGGACTTGCCACGTGTTAAGATCTGCTGATGTGTCAGCATTATATTTGCCATGTATTGTCATCAGATTCGACCACGTGTCAGCATGATAGTCTGCCACGTGTCACCATAAAGAAGTGTATAACATTTAAAAAAACTGACGTGGCATATGCTATGTCAACATATCGTAACATGTGGCAAATTCAATCAGCATCAACCGTTGACCGTGACAGTTGTCATCCAACGAGGAGTATATTTAGACCAAATTAAAACGTTGGGGGCATATTTGGACCAAAAAGAAAATAGAGAACTAAATGACAAAACATGCAAACGTTAGGGGCATCTTTTATCATTTTGCCTATGAAGAAAATAGAGACGAAACTATTCAGCTCTTGAATTTTATATCGATTAGAAATAAAAACCAGTACTTGGATTACGTCTATATAAATTAACACCAATAACATTTGTGATTCATGCAACTAAATCTTAACTTTGATTCTTGTTAATTTTTTATTTTTATTTTGGTGATATGTGACGTTATATACTTTCCAAGAAGCACGATCAACGTAACAAAAATTTTAGAAAGTGCGACCGATGTAACGCATAAATGTTATTTTAATAAATTGTATGAAAAAAAGCTATCATTTCATTAAATAATAAAAAATGTCCAAATAATAATAAGAGTGAATGTAGTGAGTAGGGGTGTTCATTGTCGGATATTGGATCGGATCGGATCCAATTTTTTTGGATATCCGGTTTTTCGGATCGGTAATATAATGATCCGTATCCGATCCGGAAAAAAATCGGATATCCAGTTTTTCGGATACCGGATAATCGGATCGGATCTTCAAATATCCGATTATCCGAAAATATAATTTGATTCAACTATTTTTTCGAATTCGAAGGTCGTATTTATGAAAATTTCGGAATTTCAAATATAACAAACAACAAATTGTTAAATATAATAAGATTCACATCTATTTAAAATTTGATTTTTTAAATTTTCGGATATAACAAGCATCAAATTGTTAAATATAACAAGATTAATATTAAAAAAACTAGATTTTCAGATTTTCGGATAATCCGAAACTTAAAATATTGCGATCCGTATCCGATCCAAAAAATCTATAATCGGATCGGAGATTCGATCCGAAAATAAAAATCGGATCGAATATCCGATTTTCGGATCGGATATTTTTGAACACCCCTAGTAGTGAGAGATATAGTATAGAAAATTGCAAAGAAAATGCAATGTCATGGGTGATGCAGAAGCCTTTTCCCCAAAACGCGCCCCACGAGCCCTTAAAATTTCTCACGAGCCAAAACCATTGAGCCTCAATCGGTGGTATTGATTCTCTGCCCCAGCAATCGTTGAACGGTCTTAAGTGCGGGAGGCATTGTCCCTCGTCTGTAGGTCGTCCGTTGCCGGTGAGTTTTGCAGCGAACGACGTTGGTTGGTGGATTGCTCAACAGAGTTGCGGCTTCTAAGAAAGCTCTGGGTGGACTTGTTTTATCTGCTCTAGTTCAGATCGCTGGAAGTTTCCAAGAACTGTCCAGGTGCCGTCGGAAGTTTTAAGGAGGACCCTCGAAGCTGCCGGTTGTTGCGTGTCAAAACTCCTATCGCAATGTAGTGCAAGTGTATACGACGCAAGTAGTAAAGTGATACTTGGAGTATCGGATATCGTCTCCACAGGGACTGGAAATAGCTTTATCCTCGAATTGCTGCACGAAGGAAAGAAAGAGTTTAAATTGTTTGGAAAGTAATATTGGAAAATAATGAATATAAAAGATAAAAATATCAGGGTTTAGAAATAGGCCGATATTGATTTGTTTGGTAGTGCAAGTGTTGCACTGTAGGAGAAACTTCTGTTCTGTCGTCGTCCCTGTCGCGGCAGCACCTGTCGCGGCAGAAGTCTGTTGTTGTCGCGGCAGCGATCACACAACTCTGCACTTCAAGTTTGGCAAGAATCCCTCTTATGACTTGTCCTATCCCTAGGTCCAAGTCTGTCGATGAACACGTCTTGGATGATACCTCCCGTCGTGAATCGAAGGATGAACACCGATGTTTGTGAATTCTTTATTATCCACTAAACCTCATCCTATCCCTAGGTCCGAGATGGTTTAACCATAAACTGGAAAACGCGTATTTATTCCGTTTGTATGCTTGACTCTCCCGATATCAAACAAATAGATAACCTCACAATGCTCTCCCGATACTTTTGTGAGATGTGAAAAACCAGAATAAATAAACTTGAAGTTTTATTTCATTGAACAGAAAATTCCTAAAACAGTACAATCCTTGCAACTACTTTACAGAATCAACCCTTAGCCCTAGGGGGAGTTTAGAACATGATGAGAAGGGGAAAATGACAAGGGTTTTGGGGAAGACGGCTAGAGATGAGATATCCTTCCCTAGGTCAAATTACATGCCTTTATATAGGCCTTAGGTCCAAGTTTTCTAATATGACAAGAATACAAGTTTAAACTAAAGTACAACTCTATTGGAGATTAAATCTTCTGAGTATATGCCTTTAATTCGTCCTCTTTTCTTGCTTTGGGTTTCTTCCTTGGACTTTGGGCTTGGCCTTCATTCTGCTCCAGGGCTCGGAAAAATATAGGAGTGGTCCACGACAGACCGGCTTGAATTCCTCTATTTGTCGAGTTCCACTTCATTTTTCCCTTTCACCAACGTTGTCGTCATGGCTGCTACGACAGTGGCCACGGCAGCATCTTGTTTCTCGACTCCAGTCCTATGTTCCAGCTCTGCTCCTTCGTTGTCCTGAGTCTGCCATAGTAGATACCTGCAAAAGTAGCCAAAATCAGTAGCAACTATGATATTTTATCTAATTGTGATATATATGCGAAACTTTACCTAAATGCAATGAATTATGCTTGAATGCAGCAGGAATATGGGTTAAATAAGAGGTAAAATATATAACTTTTACACACTCAACACACCCCCAAACTCAAGTTCTTGCTTGCCCTCAAGAAAATATGACCTAATTAAATTTAAAATCTTTTTGGTTTGGCTTAATTCAATGAACTTTTCATTACCTACCACACATGCTCTATCACGAGCAATACCTTGTCGGTCGTTTCTGGATTTATTTGGAACCATGCTATAGGTCTCGTGTAGTGTGTGCATGTTTTGTGAACAAATATGTGCCTAGACTCCTTTAGTTTACTAGAATAGTTATGCTACTTACTTGAATTTTTATGCCAAATTTCATTTTCTTGGAGGCAATTCTTAGGCTCCTTTAATTCTTTCTGAATTAGACTCGGTGTTTTTCTTATTTTAAGTTGACTAGAGCCTGTTTTTGGGCACCTCTAGCTAACTTCCTAGAGCCGGTATTAGGAACCTCTAGGGGTATTGAGTCTAAGTTTTCTTATTTTCTTTTCCTAGAGCCAGTGTTAGGCACCTCTAGGGGCAACTCAAGTGTTTAAGCTTTCCTACTCTAGTTTATAAATAGAAGTCTAAACAGCATATAAGAGTCACAAAAGGTGTTTTTAAAGATCAGAACTATAGCAAGGCTCTAGACAGTTCCTAAAAACATCCTAAAGGCACTGCCACGACAGAGTATGACGCGGTAGGTAAGTTCAGTTCAAAGACTTAAGCCAAATATTTTTTTAAGAGAAAAATAAACTAAATAATAACCAATACTTAGACACAATTTTAAGACACAACTAACACTTCATTATTGGAGGGATGCCACCCCAAACTCGAGGGTTGCATTGTCCTCAATGCATGACAACATGGAAAATAAAGAAAAGAAAAAAAAACAAAATACATCACAAAATAAATAAAACAGCAGAGACAAAAAATATAAGATAAAAACTTAAGTTGAGGAGCTGTCATCGCTGCTGCTGTTGATCTGGAGCTGCCGGCTGGCAGTGACTTTCATGGCAGGGGCCGACAGTGTGTTGGGAGAGGCAGAGGCTGTCTTCTTCTTGGCTTCCCTGGGTGGCTGGACACGGGTTGGTGAGATGTGTGGGAGCCTTTCCAGAACTTCGACCTCATCGTCGGAGCTGCTGCTGCTGCTGGCAGATCTGGCATGGCCGTAGGGTCTTTCGCCAGCCTCGTTGGGCTTCTGCCTTTTCATTGGTGTAAAGTCCTTGGAGAGATTTCGAGCAACTGAGGGCTCCCCGTCAGAGTCTTGTCAGACGTAAGAGGAGGAGAACCCTTCAAAATAATCTTCGTTGAGTTCCGGCAGGGGCTCCTTTCTTTTCTCGCCTCTGGCAGTGGCAGGTTGGCTGCCGCCTTCTGCTGTCGTGGCCGGTGTAGGTGTAGAGGCAGCAGACGGAGTTTTTGGGCTTCCAGCAGGGGTAGGAGTAGGTGTGGGGGCAGCAAAATACTGTTCTGGGAAGGAGGGGAACGGTACATGTGTAAAATTTAAATCATTATGAATAAAATTTACCGTTGCTGCCGTGAAATCCCTCATGTAGCTCATCAGTCCGAGCTGCCTTTCCTCCATTCTTTTAAGTATCGACAGCATCTGGGCAGAGGTGTCTGATGGTGGAGCTGCTGCCGTTGGCTGCTCTTCTGCTGCGGCAGGTTCGGCGGAGCTGGGGCCTGCTGTCTGCTCTGCCGTGGCAGAGAGGTTGAAATAGGATAGTGGGTGGCAGCTTTCAGTTTCATGAGGCTGAAAATGTTCCTCTCCGTCCACCCTTCCCTTAGATTTTGACGTCTTCAGCAATTTTTGGCACGTTGTGGCCCCGGCATATGGTGGTGATGAGGTATGGGAAGACAAGGGGTCCCGATGGTCGGAGGGCACATTCAAGAATTCCCTCCCTTATGTAGCGGCCGGCATTTATAGATCTCTCATTTAAAATGGAATGGACCAGGGCTAACCTTGGTCTGTCGACGGTGCTGTTGTGGGACGACGGCATGATGCGCTTTTTCACAAAATGATTCCAAAATTTGGTTTCTGGAGTCAACTGAGTTCTTTTCACCGTCCATCGGTGTTTTGGGTCGGTGTTCCATTCTGTCCCTTCCTCGGTCAGCTCTGCCATCACCGCGTCGTAGTCTGCCAGCGACAGACTATTGACGAATCTCTTGTGGGAATCCTCCTTATTACTTACATATAGGCCGTAGAGGGTGTTGATGTAAGAAGGCTCGAAAGAAAGCTGTTTACCTCGAACTGTCACTGTTGTAGTATCTTTGTTGTCGACGGCATCATAGAATTCCCTTATGAGTGTGATGTTCATCTCTTCCGGTTGGGCAGCAAACTGCTGCCATTTAAGGGCATGGATCTTTCTTGCGATAAAGGGTTCAAGCCCTAGGTCTCCCGTGGGTTCGGTGTAGAGAAACCCCCGTTCTTCCCACATCTCCCTCTTCTGAAAGGAACGGTAGTATCTTGCGGCGGAGTCGGTGGAGGCAAAGCGATCTGGAATAACACTATGACTTTGTGTGCTCACTACTGCGGCAGAATTTGAGGCAGCACTTCTACGGGTTTGTCTGCTAGTCATTTTTGCAAGGAATGTGGAAAATGTAAGAAAAAGATCTGAAACAGAGGAAACAAGTTGAGAAAATGAGAATGAGGTGAGAAATGAATAGTGAATGAGGGTTTATATAGAAGGGGTTTTTTTCTGCCTGTTGGAGCTGTAAAGGCAGGCGCGAATAACGGGGCCAGTTGTTACGCAGTTTTTGACGCGTCTGTCACGCGTTTCCGTGTCTGCTGCACGTCTATTACGCGTTTGCGTGTCTGTCGCGACAACTTGGTGACATGTTGTATTTTCCGCGTCTGTCGTGACAGTTGATGACAGGCTGTAACGACAGACTCATCCGTTGGGCTTTTTGGGCTGCTATGGATATGGTGGGCTTGTTCATTCCTTCTCTTTGAGTTGTTTCCTTTGTTTCCTACAAATTGATAAATAAAATATTAATTCCTAAAATAAAATAAAATAATTAAGTCTAAATTCCTAATAAATAAAATAAAATAAAAAAACTAAGTTAAATTAGGGATGCCTTGAGGGGCATCTCCTAAAGTAACTACTTCCTGCATCCTTGGGGCTTCAGTCCCTTGATAATGCTTTAGTCTCTATCCGTTGACTTTGAATTGGTGCCCGTCCTTTAGGGATTGGATTGTGATGGCACCATGAGGGAAAACCTGGACAACTTGAAAAGGACCGGACCATCTAGATTTAAGCTTTTCTGGGAAATGTTTTAACCTAGAGTTAAACAACAACACCTGTTGCCCTGAACAGAACTGTCGTGGCAGCAATTTCCTATCGTGCCACCTTTTGGTTTAATCTTTGTATATCCTGGCATTGTCGTAGGTCATTGCTCGAATTTCTTCAATTTCATTCAAATCCAGTAGCCTCTTTTGTCCTACCTTAGTCACGTCCATATTTATTGCCTTGATAGCCCAGTAAGCTCTATGCTCTATCTCGACAGGTAGGTGGCATGTTTTCCCATATATAAGCTTGTAGGGTGACATTCCCAATGGTGTTTTGAATGCTGTTCTATAGGCCCATAGTGCATCATTGAGGTGTAAAGACCAATCTTTTCGAGTAGGTTTAACCATCTTCTCAAGTATGTTCTTTACTTCTCGGTTGGATATTTCGGCATGTCCATTGGTTTGAGGGTGGTATGTTGTTGCAATTCAGTGCTTTACGCCGTATTTTCTAAAGGCAGCAGCAATTACCCTATTATCAAAATGTCTCCCTTCGTCACTGATGATCGCCTTAGGAATGCCAAATCTGGAGAAAATATTCTTATGCAGAAATCTCTGAACAGTTTTGGCGTCATTTTTCTGAGTGGCGATCGCTTCTTCCCACTTGGACACATAATCCACTGCCAGTAGGATGTACAGGTTCCCACAAGATGTCGGGAACGGTCCCATGAAATCGATTCCTCATACATCGAAGATTTCGACTTCTAAAATGTTCTGCAATGGCATCTCATGCCTTCTCGAGATGTTCCCAGTCCTTTGGCATTTGTCACAGTTTTTGTAGAAGGTTTGTGCATCCTTTAACAGTGTGGGCCAATAGAGACCAGATTGCAAAACCTTGGCAGCGGTTTTGTTTCCACCTAGGTGTCCTCCATATGGGGAAGCATGGCAGTGGTGAAGCACCGCTTCCTGTTCATCCTGTGGTATGCATCTCCTGATAATTTGATCTGCACAATGTTTGAAAAGAAGAGGTTCGTCCCAATGATAATGTTTTGCATCATTTTGGAACCTCTTTCTTGCTTGATAATTAAGTTCAGGAGGCAGTACTCCACTAACAATGTAATTAACAAAATCAGCGTACTAAGGAAGTTCAGAAAACTTACCTGCCACCATGGCTGTCGCGGAAGTGCTGGTGGCAGCAAACAATTGTTCGTCTGGGAAGGTCTCCAATATGTTGGTCCTGTTCGTCGGTAGACTCTTTCACATCTCTAATCTCAAAAAGTGGTCTTCTACTTGGTTTTTTGTCCCCTTTTTGTCCTTGATGTCAATGTCGAACTCTTGCAGCAGCAGAATCCAACGTATCAATCTTGGTTTTGCGTCCTTTTTCGTGAACAGATACTTCAGTGCTGAATGGTCTGTATGGACCACCACCTTCGTTCCAAGTATGTACGGACGAAACTTGTCGATTGAGAACACCACTGCTAATAGTTCCTTTTATGTTGTGGTGTAGTTCACTTGGGCACCATTCAGTGTTTTGCTGGCATAGTAAATCACATGGAAGAGCTTATCCTTCATCTGCCCTAGTGCTGCCCCGACAGCATAATCACAGGCATCACACATTATCTCGAATGGCAAACTCCAGTCTGGTGGCTGTACGATAGGGGTTGTTACCAGCTTCTTCTTCAGAATTATGAATGCTTCAGTACATTTAGTATTAAAGTCAAAGGGATGATTCTGCTCCAATAAGTGGCATAAGGGCTTGGTAATCTTCGAGAAATTAGCAATAAATCTTTGATAAAACCCAGCATGCCCTAAGAAACTTCGAATCCCCTTGACTGTGGTGGGTGGCGGCAGCTTTTCGATGACTTCTATTTTCGCTCTGTCCACCTCTATGTCGCGGCAGCTTACCTTGTGGCCTAGGACTATCCCTTCATCCACCATGAAGTGGCATTTTTCCCAGTTTAAGACCAAGTTCGCTTCTTCGCATCTTTCAAGCACCTTCTGTAGGTTGCCTAAATAACCTTCAAAACTGTCTCCAAAGACGAAAAAATCGTCCATGAAAATTTCCAGGAAGTCCTCTAGCATGTCAGAGAATATCGCCATCATGCACCTTTAGAAAGTTGCTGGTGCATTGCAGAGTCCAAATGGCATTCTCCGAAAAGCATAAGTGTCGTATGGGCATGTGAAAGTCATTTTCTCTTGATCCTCCGGTGCAATAGCTATCTGGTTGTAACCTGAGTAACCATGGAGAAAACAATAGTAAGGTTTTCCCGCTAATCTATCAAGCATTTGATCAATAAAAGGTAGGGGAAAATGGTCATTCCGGGTAGCTTTGTTAAGCTTCCGGTAACCCATACAAACCCTACAACCGGCCACAGTCCTGGTTGGGATTAGTTCGTTCTCTTCGTTGGTCACCACGGTTATTACTCCCTTTTTAGGTACACACTGCACCGGGCTCACCCACTTACTATCCGAGATGGCATAAATTATTCCGGCATCAAGCCATTTGATAATTTCTTTTCTCACCACTTCTCGCATAGTGTCGTTTAAGCGTCTCTGAGCATCAATAGTCGGCTTATGATCATCTTCCAGGAGAATTTTATGCATACATAATGTCGGACTGATGCCTTGGATATCAGCTATCGTCCATCCAATGGCCTTCTTATGCTGCTGCAGCATTCCAATTAACTGTTGCTCCTGTTTCTGCATTAACTTGGAAGAGATGATTACAGGCAACGTATCATTTAAACCAAGAAAAACGTATTTAAGCTGCCCTGGCAGGGGCTTAAGATCTAAAACAGGTGGTTCTTCAATTGAAGGCTTTTGGATTATGTGTTCATTCGAGGTATAGCTTAGGGGCTCGAATAACTTACCTGGACGATTGCCTATCCAATTTACCTTCTCATGACCTTCAGTGTCGGATATGTCTGAATCGGAGGAGTCTCTGTCGTCGTTGCTGCCGTGACAGTCTTCCAGATGACTGCTGTGGCAGTGACCAAATTTTATGTCATGGCAGCTCGACCTGATGCAGGGTTGGTCAAGGATTACTTCAGTGATGGCCTTGCACTCTTCTTCTGCATCAGCATGTTTGATTGTTTGGAGAACATTGAGTTTGATTTCTTGATCATTTACTCTCATTGTTAGTTCTCCTTTCTCCACATCAATCACAGATCTGCCTGTGGCTAGAAAGGGTCGCCCCAGGATGATTGGTGCATTTTCATCTACTTCACAGTCTAAAACAAGAAAGTCACCAGGAAAAATAAACTTATCCACTCTTACCAGAATATCTTCGATCTTCCCTTTTGGTTGTACGTAAGAGCGGTCTGCCAGCTACAACATGACTGTCGTGGGTCGTGCTCGTCTAATACCTAATTTCTGAAACACAGATTTTGGCATTAAATTTATACTAGCACCTAGATCACAAAGTGCCTTACCCACGAATTTGTCACCAATTATGCACGGTATGATGAAGCTCCCAGGATCCTTCTTCTTCTTCTGGGGTGGATGCCTGTGCAAGATAGTCATGCATCCTTCTGTCATTTTTATTGTTTCGAATTCCCCAAGTCTGGATCTTTTTGACATGGCATCCTTGAGAAATTTCGCATAACCGGGCATCTGCTTGATGGCCTCCAACATTGGTATATTAATGTGCATCTGCTTAAAAATATCATAAATCTTTTTAGCTGGTACTCCTATTTCTGTTTTTGTAACCACTGTGGAAAAAGATGTGGAGGACGGTAATCTTCAAGGCGTCCTTCACATGGTATTCGGATCTGAGGAGGCTTAGGTTCTTCAGCATTCTTTTCTTGCTCCTATGTCCCTTCTGCTACCGTGACAGGTGTGTCGGCAGCAGGTTGCTCTTTTTCTGCCGGAGCAGTGTTCACGGTAGGTGTATCTAGGGTCGGTTCCTCAATTGGTATGGTTTTCATCTCCGGCCCTTGCAGTTGTTTCCCACTCCTAGTTGTAATTGCTTTACACTGCTCATGTGTGGGTTTTCTAGTGACCTCAGTATCACTAGGGAATCCTCCGTTTTGCCTTGGCTTAATATGCTGGGAAACCTGGCCCATCTGTGTCTCCAGTGATTTTAGGGTGGCCTCATGGTTAGTCATCCTCATCTCTGTCTTGTCCATGAATGACTCAGTTTTCTTGACAAAGTGATCCATGTTTTCCATGTAAGCTCCTGTCTGTGACATGAATGTGGCCAATGTCTGCTCCAGTATACTAGGTGCGGCTATCGGCTGCTGCTGTGGTTGCTGCCGTGACAGGATTCTGGGTGCCCCTTGGTTTTGGTTGTTCTGCACCTGAGGATTCAATGCGTTATTTGAACTGCTCCAGGAAAACTTGGGATCTTTCCTCCAGTTGAGATTGTAATTGTTGGAATCATAATTTCTTGGCTTGTTGTAATTTCCAACATACATCCCTTCTTCTAGTTGTAACAGAAAGTCTTCCGAACTGTGGTTCCCACTGCAAGTCTCACATACCTCTTCTGCATAATATATAGGTTTAGAATATTTTTTTTAACAGATTTCCACTGCCTTTGTGAGGTATGCAACCTGTGTTTTCAGGGAATTGTCGGCTTCATAATCTTTTACAGCTATCCCTCGTTTACCTCTCCTTGCTGTAGGGAATTGCTCGTCATTCTTTGCTAGATTTTTCAACACTACCATGGCCTCGTCTGGATCTTTATCTAATAATAGTCCATTTGCTGCTGAATCTATTCTCATTCGAGTGTGTGTGTGTTGGCAGCATTGTAGAATTTAATGACTTGATTCCACACTGGGAATCCATGCATCGGGCAGTTCCTTAGAAGAGTTGTAAACCTGTCCCATGCCTCGTGCATTGGTTCGTCATCTTCCTGTTGAAAAGTAGCAATTTCATTACGCAATCGCTCAGATAAGTGAGAAGGATTAAAACGAGACAAAAATCCACGAGAGAGATCTGCCCAAGTTCGTATTGAACCCAGCGTTAGTTTATTCCACCAAGTTTTAGCTCTGTCTCTCAATGAATGAGGAAATAACCGAAGCCTCAATATTTCCGGATTTATTCCTGGTAATCTAAACGATCCACAGATTTCTTGGAACGTTTTCAGGTGTTCTCGGGCATCCTCTGTTGCAGCACCACTAAACTGGCCAGTGGAATTTATCATGTTGAACATAACAGGTTTCAGCTCGAAATTCTCAGCTTCCACATCTGGCAAGGTGGTCTCCAGTTCCACATGATCATTGATCATATAGTCACGGAAGGACTGTCGTGCGGCAGGGGCAGGCCGTCCATTCTGGTTATCGAGGGGAGGATCTTCATCATTCCTCTGGTTATTATTTACCCCGTTATGCATTGCTTCTAACTGTTCCTCAAGATAATCGTTTCTTGCTATCAAGAGGCGGACTCGGTTCCTGAGGTTGCACATACGTTTGATTTCAGGGTCTAGTTTGTACTCAGGTTCTTTGCCTCGTCTTGATCTGCGCATAAGCAAACGGAAGACCTTGTGAAAAGCACAGGGTAAACAATCCCAATAAAAACAAAAAAATTAAAATGTGCAGTAAAAGTAAGGGTAAAGATATGTTGCCAGTCCCCGGCAACGGCGCCAAAAACTTGTTGCGTGTCAAAAGTCCTATCGCAATGTAGTGCAAGTGTACATGACGCAAGTAGTAAAGTGATACTTGGAGTATCTGATATCGTCTCCACAGGGTCTGGAAATAACTTTATCCTCAAATTGTTGTACGAAGGAAAGAAAGAGTTTAAATTGTTTGGAAAGTAATATTGGAAAATAAGGAATATAAAAGATAAAAGAATCAGGGTTTAGAAATAGGCCGGTATTGATTTGTTTGGTAGTGCAAGTGTTGCACTGTAGGAGGAACTTCTGTTCTGTCGTCGTCCCTGTCGCGGCAGCACCTGTCGCGGCAGAAGTCTGTTGTTGTCGCGGTAGCGATCACACAACTCTGCACTTCAAGTTTGGCAAGAATCCCTGTTATGACTTGTCCTATCTCTAGGTCCAAGTCTGTCGATGAACACGTCTTGGATGATACCTCCCGGCGTGAATCGAAGGATGAACACCGATGTTTGTGAATTCTTTATTAGCCACTGAACCTCGTCCTATCCCTAGGTCCGAGATAGTTTAACCATAAACTGGAAAACGCGTATTTATTCCGTTCGTGTGCTTGACTCTCCCGATATTAAACAAATAGATAACCTCACAATGCTCTCCCGATACTCTTGTGAGATGTGAAAAACCAGAATAAATAAACTTGAAGTTTTATTTCATTGAATAGAAAATTCCTAAAACAGTACAATCCTTGCAACTACTTTAGAGAATCAACCCTTAGCCCTATGGGGAGTTTAGAACATGATGAGAAGGGGAAAACGACAAGGGTTTTGGGGAAGACGGCTAAAGATGAGATATCCTTCCCTAGGTCGAATTACATGCCTTTATATAGGCATTGGGTCCAAGTTTTATAATATGACAAGAATACAAGTTTAAACTAAAGTAAAACTCTATTGGAGATTAAATCTTCTGAGTATATGCCTTTAATTCGTCCTCTTTTCTTGCTTTGGGTTTCTTCCTTGGACTTTGGGCTTGGCCTTCATTCTGCTCCAGGGCTCGAAAAAATATAGGAGTGGTCCACGACAGACCGGCTTGAATTCCTCTATCTGTCGAGTTCCACTTCACTTTTCCCTTTCACCAACGCTGTTGTCATGGCTGCCACGACAGTGGCAACAACAGCATCTTGTTTCTCGACTCCAATCCTATGTTCCAGCTCTGCTCCTTCGCTGTCCTGAGTCTGCCATAGCAGATACCTGCAAAAGTAACCAAAATCAGTAGCAACTGTGATATTTTATCTAATTGTGATGTATATGCGAAACTTTACCTAAATGCAATGAATTATGCTTGAATGCAGCAGGAATATGGGTTAAATAAGGGGTAAAATATAGAACTTTTACACACTCAACACCGGTTTCTGATTTTTTGCTCATCAGAGTTTCGAGGAGTTGCTTTGCCTCAAGAGAACGAGAGTGGTGCTTTGCTGTTGAAGTTTGCAGGGCTCATCATGGATGAATGAAGGGTGCTTTCTGACTCTATCTCAGATCGTGTTTCAGGAAGAGCCCATTATTTCTTGATTTCATTTTCCTTTGTGACAGTTTGTCTATACAAACTAAACCGTTGCTGCCCCTCCACTTTGTTGTCTAAACCTAGCGCCGTTGCCCCTCTCCTTGCTGTCCCGTGGAGGGTTTCCTCCCTCGATGGCCCCTTTTTCTCCAGGTCGTATGATGGAGATCGAGTCTCCCAACATCACTTTGGTCATCCACCGGAGTCTCGGCGGCTTTGAAGGTGACAATTTTCGCTGGACAAAGAATGATTTGAGGATAAGGAGCGTGTCTCTCTTATCTAAATTTCTCCGTCGAAACCTTTTGGTTATTGCTCACTGACGATTTTTACTGTCCCTCAGAGCGTTGCTGCTATACTGTTCGGTCGTCGATGTTTCTACTGGTGGTCAACCGGTGATGCGGGCTGGGAACCTGAGGGTTCAAGCAGTCATCTCCGAGCAAGGAGCTCTCCCGGATTTATCTACCAGGTTATCAGAAATGTTGAAAGAGATCGGTCGGATTATAGAAGCCTTCCTTAATGGTGTAATGGCGGTTTCTCCGTTGGCCATTTTAGTGTACGTTGTTGTGTTGGCTATGAAGTCTATCGCGGGTCGTTGTGTCGACTTTGTTGTTAGGTTTTTTCCCCTATTTTCGCTCTGCTTTATTTCTTTTGTTTCGGTTTTAGCTATGTGAACCAGTTTGTAGGTAGGCGTTTGGTTGCCTTCTGTCTTTGGGCCTTTGACTTCTCTTATGTGTTGTCTTTGTTTTATGGTGATGAAGCTTTGCATTTTGATAAAAAAAAAAAAAAAGTCATGGGTGATGCAGAAGCAAGGAGAGAGAGAGAGGGATGGGTGGCGTGAACGCATTCAAAAGCAGACAATAAGTACACGCTAGCTATCCCCAAAGATAATGAAAAGTATTCCCCCACTTGCAAACACCCAGCCCCCCGTCCCATTCAAACCTCTCATTCTCAACTTGCACTTCTTTATGTTTTACCACATAAAGTTCAAATAAACAATTCCCAACTTGCTGCTCAAACTTGAATTATCATAACTCAACTTGTGCCTGCATTTTCCCAAGATTCCTCGCACGTTCTTACTTATTACTATTTTAATCCAACATGTATTTTAATCATACAATAAAAAATACAAACCCTTTTAACCTCATTTGTGATTGTCCTTACTACTAAACTGGTTTTATTAACAGCTACGCTGCCATTATATTAATGTGGTGTCTAGTTTTATAAAGATATGTACTTCAACAATGAAACGTGTGTGTTTATTATTACTATTTCACAGATTAAACAAAAGAAGTTGATACACATACACAGGTGAAACGATGAACGTGAACTTTGGCAGTCATAACTCATATGATGTTCCGTCCGCAACCCAAACTTCGGATACTCACAAAATCGACGGCGGATCACCAAACACTTTCAAACTAAAACATGCGTTAGAGAGCGAGAAATTTTGATGGAGGGTTCTGAATCTACTCACGGGAATATATATGACTTGTTCTTCGTTGGTTTGCTATTTGCGCCTGGCTAGATTCTCGGCGATCTGAGCCAGTGATTGCAGGTTGCACCGGACAATCGTGTCGACGAACCCACATGTGTCGTCTTTGGTGTTCCCCGGCGGCACGTCCACCACGTACGATTCCACCACCACCGTCCCGTTCCCCGTACTCGAAGCGTGGAGGGTCGTCACCGACCTGTAGTTAGCCAGCCTGTGGTCCCCACCGACGACGCTGAAGCTGAGAACGTGACGCTCGTCGTCCAGGATCTCCAGGCGCTCGGTGCTTCTCGCCGCGGGGAGTCCCGAGATGACGTTGACTTCGCGAAGGGTACCGACTTCACCGTCTCCGACGATGACGTGACAGCTCTTGACGAAGTGCTTGTAAGCCTGGGGATTATCGAAGCGGCGGACGACGGACCATACGGTGGAAACTGGGGCAGCGATCTGTTGGACGACGGCGGAGCAGCACTGGTTGGGACCGACGGGGTGCGTGTGGTGGCGAGCGACGGTGTCGGGGACGGGCATAGTGCGGGCTAAAGGAAAGCGTTTTTGGCAAAGCATGAAGGGATAATCATCGGCTGAAGGTATTGGTGGGGCGGCGGTGTTACTGTTGATTCTGTGGAGCAGGAGGGATGATTTAGGAGGATTCGCAGGCATTTATGTTCTGCCGTTTCGTTGGTGAGAGGCAGGGATCGATATTTGGCAAAGAGAGGAAAGAGAGAGTATGTATATGAATGGAGAAATGGGGAAGGTGATGGGCTACTCGCTTTCCAACTGGGAAAAGGTTGCAGCGGATGATGTTAAATCATAAAAAGAGATATGTTATATTTTTAATAGAAATTCTCTATATTTTCGCTACTGGCAAGTGGCAAGTGGCAATTTTAAATCAAAAATCTATTTTAAATAATTATCTACAAATATGGCCCCCAAAGATAATTATTTAGAAAGCGAGTTCTGCATACGTGACAACACTTTTTAGAATAACGAACTTTACAAAAATTCGCGTTCTGTGCAGTTCTAGGTGGAAGAACAAGCTTCTATAGGCATGTTCGAGCATTATTTCGGGCTTATTAATCGAATATTTTTGGTAATCATTTGACACCAATATGAGCAATTTCCGCCCGTTATAAACCTAGTAAAATTCGCATCGAAAACGGTATCGTAGCTTGTTTTTTTTATATTAAATTTGCCTTTAATCGAATAACAGTAATTAAAAATAAAATTAAATATAAATTAGAGAAAGTGTAAAAAAAATTACTAAAGAAAATTAAAATTGCGTAATTACAAAATAAAAAATACTGTCATGTGCTCCAGGGTCGTTCTCATCAACATCAGCAGCAGCAACAACAACATCGTTATCATCATCGGCTGCAAAGAGGTCCTCGAAACGCGGACTCATGCTGGGACCGGGGCGGTAGAGAACAAGCTGGCCGGTGGCGTATGTTGGACAATGCTGTAGTCGACTAGTGATGCCAACGGTGGAACATCAATCACCGGAGAACCACTCATCGGCATAGAGAGACGATAGGAATCTGAGAAGCGGAACTCGGGTGGAGGCCTCATCTGCTGAAACGTGGAAGGACCACTGAAATTCTGAAACGTTGTTCCAGAAGACGATGGCCCAGTAGTGTCAGTTCGTGGTCTCAGACCGTGCTGCCTCGACTAGCTCTGTCTGGCTCGATGTTGGGGGCGTGGGCGGTTTTGGAGAGGCGCCTCAATTTCTCGCTCCCGCTCCTCCGGAGTAAGTATATGTGGCTTCCCATTATGGAGGTACCACTGAAAATAGTCGTAAGTGATGGACATGGCCCAATCCACAATGGGTGCGAGGATGGGCGGTCGACTAGCATATTAGTCCATCCATTGCTGGACCCTGTCAGCATGATGATGGCCCTAATGAATTTTTGTCTTCTCCTACCGCGTCAACCGATGTAAATCGTCCAAATTAGACGGCAGATGCGGGACCCCTTGGATGTACCCAAATTGTCGTAGAACCCGGTATGTAGGATGCCACTCGACAATTTCGTAGTTGATGAGTGGCACTCGCAGCAAGCACACGTGAGAGGACTGCGCAATGTCTGGCAGAGTGATCTGGCGAATCGCAAGACTATCGTACGGAGTCCACACGAACTGAAAAATTATGCGAATGTTAATTATATGAAATTTGATTAGAGAAATAATATTAAGAACTACAAATAAATTTTCGGATTATCATATCGTGGCGCATCTTGTCGATCACAAGCCTATAGTCTCATTGATTGGTTGGCAGTCTCTGGTGGGTGAGTGCACCGACCCACCTGTTATTAATAGAAAATAAATAAATTCGTTAAAAAAATTATTAAAAAATATATTCAATTAAATAATTTTAATATTACCTCCGAAGAAGTGGAAATATGTAGGGCGTGGGCCGTCTAAGCTGCGGGCTTAAAAATGGCATACGAAACCAAGCCCAAGAATGAAGGAGCAAAAGACACCATCTGCTTGCTTGTCTGTCAGGGTTGACGGTTATGCAAAGCTCCTTGAACAGAAAGCCCAAGACCGCTGCTCCCCAACATTTTGCTCTTGATTCCGCAAAATTAATTAGATGATACATCCACGTGACATGCACTTTTTTGCGGGATTTATCAGGCATCAAAATCCCTCCTATAATGCGTAGTATGTGTGCACGAGCAAACCGCTTTGAAAATATATAATAATAAAAATATTTTAATAAAAAAGGCACGAAATATATATATATATATATTAGAGATGGGCACGGGTCGGGTCGAGCCGGGTTTTTGGCCCACCCGAACCCGACCCGAAAATATTAACCCTAAACCCGAACCCGACCCGAAAATAAATACCTTAAACCGACTCCGACCCGACCTATATAAAAAATCAATTTTAGGGACTAAATTGTAAAAAAAATAATTTTAAGAGACTTAATTGTAAAAAATAATAAAGTTAAGGACTAAATTGTAAATAAAAAAATCAATTTTAAGGACCTAATTATAAAATATATATATATAAAGGGGTATTATTACAAATATCCCTAAAAAATTTAGGGGAAAATTACACTATTAGTCCCGGGTCGGGTCGGGTAGGATTTTTTCACCCTAAAACCCGAACCCGACCCGACCCGACCTCACCCTACACAAAAACCCGAACCCGATTTTTTCATAAAAATACCCAACCCGATCGGGCCGGGTCGGGTCAGAACCCGTCGGGTCCGGGTTCCGTGCCCATCCCTAATATATATATATATATATAATATATCAATTATTAAAAAAACATGAAATATATAATAAAAAAATATTTACCCATTTTGTGTCATCATCCGCATCGGGGGAGAGGAATGAAAATCGTTGTTCCAAAAAAGTCAGCAAGATTTTGTCACCGTCGAACGTGTACGGCTCTTCTCCCAATAGGTCTTGACATAGGGTGGGCCAGTCACCATCGACTATACCGGTAATAAGATTGTCGTCCGTAGGCAAGCCAAGATGGTATGCGACATCTTCTAGTGTAATTGTCGCCTCGCCACACGGAAAATGAAAAGTGTGCATCTCTGGCCTCCATCATTCAATTAAGGCGTTAATCAGAGAACGTTTCAACCTCGTACCGAACACGATTTTCTCCACGTGACCAAAACCGGCTTCCTCAATGAACGATATAATCTCTGAATCCGGCGCAACGGTGATACGCTTGACGTATAACGTCAATGTGCGTTCGTAGTGCTTGAAAAAATAAAACAAAAAATAAAAAATAAAAATAGTAATAAATAAATAAATTACTAAATAAATAAAATAAGGTAAAAAGAAAAACAATTAAAATATAAAGATTATTACCTCATCAGTTGTCCTCTAGTAGTCGAACACGTGTTGCTGATCTAGTCACAATAAACTCGCCATTTGTATGCAATATGGAAAATATTAGAGTAGAAAATGAAATAGAACTCGCGTTGTGATTTGTTTGTGGGGGTAGGGAGTGGCTATTTATAGAAGAAATCGGGCAGAGCGAACATCGCGTTCTACAGAGCACGAGTTTCCAAAGAACTCGCTCTTCGTAGGATGCGAGGTCGTGGGAATTTCAAATTTAGCCTTTAATAACCGTTTTAAATGTAATATGTATTAATAAATATAATAATAAAATCATTATAATAATAATAACTATATTTATTAATGGCTATTTCAAACCAAAAATCCATTTTAAATAAATAAATCATTTTAATATTAATAAATAATAATACATTGTCTATTTTTTACTTTTCTTATTAATATCATATAGTATAATAATAAATTTAAATAATATAATATATTTGAATAATATAATAGGCTATATATTGAATATTAGTATAGTATATTTAAAATTGGATTTAAATATTTCTTTTTTACAAATGAATTGATTACAATTAAAATGATAAAATTGCATTTGCAACCAACCAACATTTATTGAAGAAGCTGAAACTTGTTCTGACGGTAATGATCATCATTAAGGTATTTCTAATGACCGGCCCTCGTGAATCTTGCCTTGCACTCGATGCCTGTCTTGAATCTTGGATGTCTATTGGATATATTGTTACTTGCATGCCATTCAAAAAGACCTCGAATTCCCTAATATTTTGATTTGTTGTTGTCGATCCTCGTGAGTGTATGTCGGAATAGTTAACATATGCTAAACATATATATATATATGCAACTACGAATAACGACAAATCACAATAACAGGGAAATTAGTTTGGGAATGAATTTTCCCGATACGTGATTTGTAGCTAGTAGTAGTTACAATCTAAAACTTCACGCACTGATTAAAAAGGCAAGTTTTTTCCCCGAATGAGTGTTGCTTCCCTTCCTCGATCAACTGGGTATTTATAGAACTAGAAGACGGTGATGACGTGGCAAACTCGTGTTCTGTGAAACGCGAAGTATTTAGAAACTCGCTCTTCATAAAACGTGAGGTCACTGACATGTCAGGAATCTGATTCCTGCCAAAGTCGCTCTTTGCAGAACGCGATTTACCTTGAGATTCGACGAATTTGGGCTATAAATACTCGAAGGTTTGATATATTTGTGCACTTGAATTGATTTGCAAAGTTTGAGTATTCGAATGATTAAAAAAATCTGTTGAGTAGAAGATGTGGTACAATGTATCGTCTGTGTTTGTGTAACATGATCGACAAATCACAATATCAGGTGGATTGATCGCACGTGCGAAATCATGCCGGGTGCAACTTGAGCTGTCCTCTCTAGGGTTTTCTCCGGTTGCACGTGACGCTTACATTTGATAATGCGGGTCAAAGCTACTACCATTTCCGGTGTTTTCGAAGCCATGCATGCTAAGACCCCCGCATGTAACGGTGTTGGTGACATTTGTATCGTGGAAGAACATCGGTGTTGGTGACATTTGTATCGTGTTGGTGACAATTGTTTTTAACATACGAAAAAAAAAAAATTTACATACGTAATTCATATGTAATATTTTACGTGTTTCAATGCTTGTCTTCTATAAAAACAATAATTTGAAAGAACACCAATTTATTTACATTGATTCATTTACACCCTATAAATAGACCTTCTGCCTCAAGTTTGAACTCACTCTTTCATTTACTTTCATTGTAATGGCTGCAAACGTAGATGATTTACGATCTATTGGGAGTCACTCATGTGATGTTGATGTCGATACTGACGGTGAACTAGAAGTTAGGATGATATTCAGTGCGAAGAAAATGGTAGAGGATGCAATTAAAAACTACAACATACGTTGATCAGATTGTTCGACAGTGAAGAAAACGACTGCAGACAAATACATCATAGAATGTGTCGAAAAAGGGCAACGACTGTAACTGGATGATTCATGTATCACGAACAAAGACGCTGAACAACGTTTGATAGATAAGAAGATACGACGGACCTCATACATGGCAGTTGTAACAAAAAATTGACATGTAATACGTCTATGTTTGTTAATTACATATTTTGTGATTGTTAACTGTTTGAAAATCGAAGCATTAAACTACAATTGAAAGGATTATGGTATTTATTTACATTTATTGAAGAAGCTGAAACTTGTTCTGACGGTGATAATCATTATTAAGGTGATACTAATGAGCGGCCTGTGAAACTTGCCTTGCACTGGATGCCTATCTTGAATCTTGGAGGTCTATTGGATATATTGTTACTTCCCTGCCATTTAAAAAGACCTCGAATTCCCTGATATTGTGATATGTTGTTGTCGATCCTCGTGAACGTATGTCTAAATAGTTAACATCTGCTCAACATATATATGCAACTACGAATAACGACAAATCACAATATCGAGGAAATTAGTTTGGGAATAAATTTTCTCGATACGTGATTTGTAGCTAGAAGTAGTTACAATCCAAAACTTCACGCAACTGATTAAGAAGGCAAGTTTTTTTCCCGAATGAGTGTTGCTTCCCTTCCTCGATCAGCTGGGTATTTATAGAACTGAAAAATGGTGATGATGTGGCAAACTCGCGTTCTGTGAAACACGAGGTCTTTAGAAACTCGATCTTCATAAAACGTGAGCTCACTAACACGTCAGGAATCTGATTCCTGCCAAAGTCGCTCTTTGCAGAACGCGATTTACCTTGAGATTCGACGAATTTGGGCTATAAATACTCGAAAGTTTTGGTATATTTGTGCACTTGAATTGATTTGCAAAGTTTAAGTATTCGAATGATTAAAAAATCTGTTGAGTAGAAGATGTGGTACAATGTACTGTCTGTGTTTGTGTAACATGATCGACAAATCACAATATCGGGTGGATTGATGGTACGTGCGAAATCATGCCGGGTGCAACTTGAGCTGTCCTCTCTAGGGTTTTCTCCGGTTGCGCGTGCTGCTTACATTTGATAATGCGGGTCAAAGCTACTATCATTTCCGGCGTTTTCGAAGCCATGCATGCTAAGACCCCCGCATGTAACGGTGCTGGTGACATTTGTATCGTGTTAGTGACAATTGTTTTTAACATACGAAAATAATAAATAATAATGTACATACATAATTCATATATAATATTTTACGTGTTTCAATGCTTGTCTTCTATAGAAACAATAATTTGAAAGAACATCAGTTTATTTACATTGGTTCATTTACACCCTATAAATAGACCCTCTGCCTCAAGTTTGAACTCACTCTTTCAATTACTTTCATTGTAATGGATGCAAACGTAGATGATTTACCATCTATTGGGAGTCACTCATGTGATGCTGATGTCGATACTGACGGTAAACTAGAAGTTGGGATGATATTCAGTGCGAAGAAAATAGTAGAGGATGCAATTAAAAACTACAATATACGTCGATCAACTTGTTCGACAGTGAAGAAAATGATTTCGAACAAATATATCACAGAATGTTTCGAAAAGGGCAACAACTGTAACTGGATGATTCATGTATCACGAACAAAGAAGTTGAACAACGTTTGACAGATAAGAAGATACAACGGACCTCATACATGCCAGTTGTAACAAAAAATTGACATGTAATACGTTTGTGTTTGTTAATTACATATTTTGTGATTATTAACTGTTTGAAAATCGAAGCATTAAATTACAATTGAAAGGATTATAGTATTTATTTACATTTATTGAAGAAGCTGAAACTTGTTCTGACGGTGATAATCATTATTAAGGTGATGCTAATGAGCGGCTCATGAAACTTGTCTTGCACTAGATGCTTGTCTTGAATCTTGGAGGTCTATTGGATATATTGTTACTTGCCTGCCATTCAAAAAGACCTCGAATTCCCCGATATTGTGATTTGTTGTTGTCGATCCTCGTGAACGTATGTCGGAATAGTTAACATTTTCTCAACATATATATGCAACTACGAATAACGAAAAATCACAATATCGGGGAAATTAGTTTGGGAATAAATTTTCCCGATACGTGATTTGTAGCTAGTAGTAGTTACAATCCAAAACTTCACGCACTGATTAAGAAGGCAATTTTTTCCCGAATAAGTGTTGCTTCCCTTCCTCGATCAGCTGGGTATTTATAGAACTGGAAAACGGTGATGACGTGGCAAACTCGCGTTCTCTGAAACGCGAGGTCTTTAGAAACTCGCTCTTCATAAAATGTGAGGTCACTAACACGTTAGGAATCCGATTCCTGCCAAAGTCGCTATTTGCATAACGCGATTTGCCTTGAGATTCGACGAATTGAGACTATAAATACTCGAACGTTTTGGTATATTTGTGCACTTGAATTGATTTGTAAAGTTTGAGTATTCGAATGATTAGAAAATCTGTCGGGTAGAAGATGTGTTGCAATGTATCTTTTGTGTTTGTGTAACATGGTCGACAAATCACAATATCGGGTAACTTTTGCTTTTCTATAAGGAAACTTCTTGACGAGCTTGTTAGTCAAGAAGACACATAAATACACGGGCCGGCAAAAAGTTTGCAGTAGGTTGTTATGCATGTAACGGTGTTGGTGACATTTGTATCGTGTTGGTGACAATTTTTTTAACATAAGAAGATAATGCAGTGGCTCATATGTAACATTTTACATGTTTCAATGCTTGTATGTGTTTGTTAATTGCATATTTTGTTAATGTTAAATGTTTGAAATTCGAAGCGATTCAGATGTAGGAAATAAAATTTACGATAATTATATTAACGAAAAGTAGTACTACATTGTTAATTGAAAGAAGTACACAAGCATTAAATTACTAAGCATACTTAAATCTACTAGAACTAGTCATTTTCACTGGCCTCGTACTCGGTACTTATGTCAGAAGTTAAGTTTAGTTCCTCAATTTTTTGTTCCTTCTCCTGGCGTCTCCTATACTTTTTTTTTGAAAATACTGCGTCCTCGTCTTGAGGCTTAAGTATTGTTGATGAACTGGAGCCGTCATCAAACCTTACATTAAGCTCGATGTTTGTGCCTCCGGCACGTTTGTATTCTCGACACATCTTGCGCACATCTTTATGATCGGATAGTGTTAGCATGTAGTGTTCTTCTGGGCCAGGCTCATTCACTGGAACTTTGGCAAGAAAATAAGAAATTTTGGAGGATGTAGACTCCTTAACTCAAACAGTAGCAGAAAAACGCGCCATAATTTGTCAAAGAAATTGTTTGAGTAGTGTAAAAATATTGTTTGAGTTGTGTAAAAATTTTGGAACTCCGGCTTAACATTTATAGGGTCCAAATAATTTGTCAAAGTCGCGTTTTAGAGGACGCGATTTTCGACATTATTCAAATAAGTCACGTTTTACAGGACACAATTTTCGAGGCCGCATTTTACAGGACTGATTTACATATTATTTCTGACTCAGGTAACATCATTATGATCTGAAAACATTACATAAAGCTCAAGCGAAAGGCCCGCCCTGAACAAAACTGATGATGAGATTCCACCATTATTTCCACATCAGCGTCGTCTATAATGTGTAATAATGAGTACGTTAATGGTTCTAAAGACGTCGGCATTATGTACTTCAATGATTCTATCTTTTTGCCAGGACTATGTGGAACATGTTTTTTCACTTCATTCATCAACTTCTTATACGATAAGTTGTATGGCAGCAGAAGCAATATACCACTTGAGGACTGAAAAACGACACCGAGAGATGCATCATCGAAGCCCTTACAAATTAAATTCCAACCTTCCCGGTATATATATACCTCCCAATGCCTCACTTATTGAAACATGTATTTAATTTGGTTTGATACAAAGTACAATTATTATTTAACTTTTCATACGTATCAGTCCACCTTTGTCAGTGGCTGACTCGATAAAGAACTCACGTTCTGTAGAACGCGACATCCTAAAGAACTCGCTTTCTGTGAAACACGAGATCATCGAATCTCATATAATCTCGCTTTTTGTGAAACGCGAGTTCCCTGACACGTCTGTAAAAACTAGATTCTCCAGGATTTTCCGGATGAATAAGATACCAAAAGTCGCTTTGTTCCCTTATATAAAGCAGAATGCAATACTATTATTGTATAGCATTCACAAAACAAGTCTTTCAATTTTTCAAGTCTTTCAATTGCCGAAAAAATGTCGAGACGAGGAGGTATTGCTTCTCTAGTATACTACGATGGCGAGATAATCACCGATGCCTCGCTCGACGTAATTTTTTAGTCATCAAATACTGTAACACAGAAGATTCCGAGGAGATTATCCTACAATAAGTTGATTAAGGAACTGGAGAGCAATGTCCCGCATGGCCAAAACCAAAATCTATCCGACTTGAAGTATCCTATGCCGATCTCTATAGACCCGTTAACGTACTTCGTATGTTGCATTGCGGACAACGGTGTTGTGGAGCTGATGTTGTCAACCCACTTGGAGTATTCATTAGGCGGTCCCTTAAAGTTGTATGCATCGTTTTCTGATTCTAATCTTGCTATGGAAATCCCAACATGGAGACGGGCAAATTTTGACTTTGATCCGAATGCCAATGTTGATAGCCTGACGAACAGTTTACATAATGATTTCAACCTGCTAACTACATACAGTCCACGCAACGAGTTCGGTGCATCATCGTCTGTTGTGCCAAGACATTCGTGTGTAGCTAGTTTTGGGTTCGACTTGAACCAGCCCCCGAACGATGAATTCGATGCGCCAAGACATGCAAAGTAAAATCCGTACAGTTAATATACTATGGGGGGAGGCAGCGTCATCATCCCACATGAGGTCCGACCATGAAGCATTCAACCACTTCGATGATTCCATATATGGACGATACTCAACGTATGTCCCTAGAACGGAGTACGTTCAACCATCTATGGGGAGACATTCTTGTGTAGGTGCTCTGAAATTTGAACTTGGAAATACGGTTCATGAGCGGTCTCGTGAGCGGTCTCGCGATCCACGACCAACTTGCTCGCTTGAAAGGGTAACGATCGACGACGTTGAACTATACCAGTTCGAGGGGGATAATTCTAACGAAGAACAACTTAGGGAACCCGGACCCAAAGGCGACGAGCAAAGGCCCTTCTATGAAGAACCAGAATACGTGATCATTCCAACAATTGATATGGATGAGTTGGAAGGCAACGAAGAACACCCGACAATAAGCAACGTTCCAATATTGACCGCACCTATTTCTTATTACCAGCCACCATCCCACTTCACGACGGTTGATATGGATGCGTTGGACGTTCTAGAATTTTCACAATTCCAAAACCAAACAATTGACGGCAGAATCAACCGTGCTGATGGTGAACTGGCCATTGGGATGACGTTCCTTAAAAAAGAACTGGCGGTTGCCGCAATTAAGCAGTACAACATTCGCCGCGCTGTTACGAAGAATGTGGAGAAAACACAAGCAAGTTTCTACAAGGCGGTGCGCGCCCACAAGAAGAATCAGGGATGTAAGTGGAAATTTTGTGTATTTCAATTGAAGAAAGCGGGCAGCCTGTGGAGAATCACAAAACTAGAAGAGCCCCATACATGCACCATTACTAGCGTAAGTCAGGATCACAAGAACCTCGATGTGCACGTCCTCTGCAAAACCTTCATGCCACTGGTAAAAGCAAATCCTCGGGTCACGGTTCGCGTTTGTTAGGCTACAGCTCAACAGGTCCACCACTACTATCATGAATACCATAAAGCATGGTATGCAAAGAACCGGGCCATAGAAAAACTATTTGGCCAATGGGAGGAATCTTACAATGAGTTGCGCCCGTGGCTAAATCTGATGCAGAAACACATATCCAGAACGGTTGTCGAACTTCATACGGTTCTGGCATACAAAAGTGATCGTGTCGTTCGAGGTTCTTGTCAATTCCACCAGCTATTTTGGAAATTCCCCTAGTGCATTAATGCATTCAAGCACTGCAAACTGATGGTTCAAATCGACAGTACATGGTTGTACGAGAAATATACACAGGTCCTACTTCTGGCGGTTGCACAAGACGACAATCGGAAAATCGTGTCTGTAGCATTCACAATTGTCGAAAAGGAGGATCTCGAGTCTTGGGTGTTCTTTCATAAGAACCTACGTAAACATGTTCTTTCTCATGTAATGCGGGTAAGGGACGATGGGATATGTCTTATTTCTGAAAGAGGCACAACGATCTTGTGGGCAATAGAACATTTGGGCGATTCTTGGAAGACTCCGTACATTTACCACCGTTACTGCTTGCGACACATTGCGGCGAACTACTTGCAGAAGTTCAAGAACCATGATGAATGTGCTCTTGTGCTTCGAATGGGTACGTCTTTTATGTCATTTTCATTTACAATATCTTTGCATGTGTTGTTCACCCCTAACTATTCAACTGTCATTCCCTAGGCAACTCACATTACGTACATGAGGTAGAGGACCTGTTCCAAGAACTGAGAGCAGAAATAAAAATGGCGTGGACTACCTCGACACAATCCCGAGGGGAAAATGGATTAGATCATATGACGAGGGTAAACGATATGGTCACATGACAACAAACATGGCTAAGGCGGTCAACTCAGCACTCAAGGGAGTGCGGCCTTTGCCCATCACTTCCATTGTCAAACCGACCTACTATCGTCCGGCTACCCTATTTGCAACCTTGGGAAGGCAAGTAACTGAGTACATGGCAGGTGGCCACAGAGTCCACCCGGACTTTCGTGATAAATTGCAAATTGAAGTGCGCCGTTCAAATGAGATGACTGCAACTCTTTTCTCGCGAGAAGGACATTTGTTTCGTATTTTAGAATTTTCCAGGCCGTTGGAAGGCACACACACAACGCGTACGTGGTAGATCTTAGGAAAAGAACCTGCGAATGCGGAGTATTTCAAACATTCAAATACATGTGCTCACATGCCATTGCTGTTTGTTCAAACGAACGGATAAACTACATGAGACTGCTTGATCCGGTATACTTACTTGAAACGGTATTCAAGGTTTACAAAAAAGAGTTTCCTCCCATCGAAAATGAAATTGATCCTTATGTCGTTAATATTGAACCAACCATACGCTCAGATCCAGCACTAATAAGAGAAAAGGGACGTCCATGATCTACACGAATTTACTGTGCCGAAGATCTAGTCGAACATAGAGAAAAAACCAGAAAAAGGAAACATTGCAGTAGATGTAAAAATCCTGGACACACAAAGAATAAGTGTCCTAATCGCTTAGGCCCTCGTATTAACTAAGTCTTATTCGTTTTAAAATTTTGTCTTATTCTTTTTAAAAATTCTTTTTTCCAACTTGGCGTTCTTGCAGAAAGAGCCTATGAGGCCATCTTGTACTTTTATAAATTCAAAAAAATAAGCTACGATTCTGTTTTCGACGCGAATTTTACTAGGTTTTGAACGGACGGAAATTACCCATATTGGTGTCAAATGAAAGATAATTTCCAGTACTACGAAGCAAACTGAATGATTACAAAAAATATTCGATTAATAAGCCCAAAATAATGCTCGAACATGCCTATCGAAGCTTTTTCTTCCACCCAGAATTGCAAAGAACTCGCTTTCTGTAGAAAGCGAGTTCCCCGCGATAAATTCAGCCGCCTCTTGAAATTCTCGAGGAACTCGCGTTTGGCAGAATGCGAGTTTCTGTAAAGTTCATTATTCTGAAAAGTTTTTCCACTTATGCAGAACTCGCTTTCTGCATAGCGAGTTCGTATCTCGCTACCTATGGAACGCGAGTTCTTCTTACGTGGAAGATTTGGGGGTCATTTTTCTAAATAATAGTCTATGGGGGCCATTTTCTAGATAATTATTTAAATGGGGTTTTTGGTTTAAAATAGCCTTTAGTACTCCTATTTATACCTATTAAAAATTTAGATTTAGAGTTATGGTCATAATTTAGGGTTAGGGTTTAAGAAAATAAGAGTATGATATATATATATATATATATTTAAGGTTTATAGTTTAAGATATAGAATTTAGAGTTAGTGTTTAAAATTTAATTTTTTTAGTGTTGGGGACATAGGAAAGGGCACCAAAAGGGGCAAAAGATTTTCATCCTATAAAAGAGATGTGTTGTATTAAATAACACTTGTGTATTAAAAAGAAAGATGGAAGATGACACCCAACTTGCTTATTAAATAATACGATGTATTAAATATCATCTCTACCAAACACATGATTATTTGTACTTTTCGTGATACATACATGATAAATAATACAACATCTGTTCACAAGCCAACTAAACATGGCCTTATAATTGATAATTTAGTAATACAAGACGTATGGGTGAGTATTTGATTGAGTTGAGTTAAATTAAAAAAAAAATGTGTTAGTCGAGTTGAAGAGTCAATATTTATATAACACAAACTTTATTTGAAAAATTTCGGACTCGAGTCGAGTTATTCAAGTTTATGTTCAAATTTAATTAGAAACATTTATAATGTTATGATATTAATTGCTTATAATTAAATGATTTTCTGTAATCATATACAATGCACATATATATTTCTTCATATTTTTTTTCATATATATATGTGACAAAAGTCATAATGTCAAAAAATTCCCTTAAACTTTGACTGAATAGTCTTTTTCTTATTCTTTTTTGGAGCACTTTGACCCTCAATGTTTCATTTTTGAGTCAAGAAAGCCCCACAATGAATAAATATTGTTAGCCCATTGACAATAAATGCATGTATATGGCGTAGGGGTGGGCAAGACTGGGTACTCGGCCAATTTGTCTAGAAATAGTCTCAGTCCCGGTAACCATCAATTCCTGAAAATTGAAACCAGTCCCGGTCAAACCGGGTCCAAGATTTCAGGAACCAATCCCGGTACTGGTGGGAACCAGTACCAGTACCGGGTACCCGGTCAATTAGTCTATTATTAATAAAATTTGAGCAGCATGGGAAAAAATTCAACCATCAATAATAATATTAAATAACAAAGTCAGAATATTGTAGGCTTGAAGGAAGAAGTCTTAAAGCGAGTCATACTCATAATATTCATACATAAAGATGAATAATAAACTAAAGAATTCTATCTATTGCAAGCAAGACCACCGGAAAGTTGGATAAGGAGAAATAAAGGAGCACATTCAATTGTTTTTAATCTCTTCAACACCATTCGGTACCAGACCAGTATCTAGTACCCGATACTAGTCCCGGTCCCATTGGGTACCCACCGAGAACTGAGTCCAAAAAATCAGGATCCAGTCCTAGTCTCGGTCGTAACCGGGACCTAAATTTTGGATCCTATCCTAGTCCCATCGGAACCAATTCATGGGTAAAAATCCACAGGGTCTGACCGGGTCCAGGACTAGGACCGGGTAATCGGGTTTTTTGCTTGCCCTTAATATGACGTGACAATGCTACACGACATTGTAACCCCCTCGTCCTGGCCTAGCCAACAGACCGAGCCGGACAGGTTACACGGGGAAAACCGGAGCGAAACCCGCTAAGGCCCCTCCCCGATTAGCAACCCTATTTTTTCATTTTATTTATCTTGTCTAAATGCCACGTTTAATCCTATGTATGAAGGCAAACAACGGAAAACGAACACAAACGAACTGAGCAGAGGCATAAAGGTAACATAGCCTTACAAAGTAGTTATTAGTCAAGTTTCATGCTCACGGGGCAAAACCATCACAAAGGACACATGTAAACTCATTTAGGAAGCATACAAGCATTAGGGACTAAAACGTAACATTTGGAAACCCTCGAAGATGTCTTTTAACCGTTTTAACTACCTGCGTTTTGAAACAGGCCTGCCCGTTTCGAAACGCGGGCTTCATTCAAAAAGTAACACCAAGTCGTTCCGAAACGGTCCCACATGGTTCCGGAACATGAGCCTCCAGTGGCCAAACGTACCGGAAGGACCCTATATGGTTCCGAAACAAGAGCCTCCAGTGGCAAATCGTACCGAAACGGCACCACCCCCGTTGCAATACGAGTACCCCTGGAGCTTGGCCGTTCCGAAACCATATCAGGCGTTCCGAAACGCCTGGACACAGTTTGACCCGAAAACACATTTTGGCATCTCCAAACATTCTCAGACTTACCCCAAAACATCACAAACCACATGACAACTTATTTTACAAACAATCTAGAGGCAAAACACCCTAAACACAACTTCAAACATGCATATACGCAACAAAATGGATCTCAAACCCAAAGCTCATAAGAACACTTAGTTTCAAAAACACTAACAAGTTAAAACGCATAGCGACTCATCCAAGGCCATAACAAACCTCAACATAACATGATATCATCATTTAAAACATGCGAGCAACGTTAACAAAAGCCAAGATAAGAGTTTGAACACCAACTCCCTAACATGAAAGTCTAGCATTCTCATTGCCTAAGAGTTATTACAACTAGAAAAACCATACTTTGAGCTAGCCAAGAACTCCTTAAGAAGAGAGCGTAAGCTTAAAAGTTTAGTGAGCGGAGCTCTAAAACACAACAACAATGCAGTTTAAAACATATATCTTAGTTTTAAAAATGAAACCACTTAAGAAGAGATACAATGAAATGGAAACATAGACGAAACATGGTTTGCACAACCATCCCTGGTGGGACTACACATCACCATACACAACAACTAGCATTTTTCCGATGGGACTACACATCACCGTACTCATCTACTAGTCACTATCGGTGGGACCACACATCATCGTATACAACGACTAACCATCACGTGAGGCTTGACATCAACTAAGACTACACAACAACATTAGAACGGAGAGTAAAAGTAATCCACATTTCACACAAAAACACGAATATGCGCACACACCAACAATTAACGAAACAAGGTAAATTAGGCAAGCTTATACTTGAGTTTAGGTTAGCCCTTAAGGCTCCACCCAAACCCCAAGAAAACCCCTTTGAATCATTTTAAACTTCAAAACATTACTACTCACCAGCTCAAGACCCAAACACGCTAACGATCCTCCTTCAAGCTTCCGCAACTTCACGGATTCTCGTCCGGAACTCCCAAATTGATTTCACCTGTTTCTAAACAACCAAAAACAATCTATTACTCCCCTATTCTTCCATAAATTCACTGAAAAGCATCAGTCCATAAATCGGCACATTTGCTCAGTCAAAACAAAGCCGAAATCAACCGAAATGTTGCCAAAACATCCTCCAAACACAATCTGATCTTACCCAGCATTTTTAACCTTCAAAATCCATCGATTAACATCTAAAAACACCCATCCTAGGTCCGTATACCTCCAGTCCTCGTTTTACCCCCAAAACTAAGCCAAAAACACCACTTTTTCACCTTAAAAAATTTCTCACTGCCTTAGTTTCGGGTTTATTGATTTAAAGCCTCATTTAAACACTTTATTAACACCAAAATGTGATTTTTAACCACCCAAAAATACAGATATCAAAGCACACTCGAAAATCATCAAGAACTCACCATTTTCGAAATAATGGCTTTTAGGGTAAAATTAGAAACCATTGGGTTAATGGAAAACTAAGTTGAAATCCATCTTAATCTAGTAAAGGTCAATAGATTAAGACGTTTACCTTGAAGAATTCACCACAACTGAAGATTTGATGAAGAAATGCTTGCTCTTGAAAAAGTTTTGAGTTTTTGCCTTTCAAAAAGATGATAGCTTTTCTTTTTGATTTTGAGAAGAAATAAGATAAAAACAATTTTTGTTTTAAAAATCCCAAATTCCCTTTTTTGCCCTTATTCAATAAAAACTCTTTTTAGTGTGAATTAAAAATGTTTTCTTTCAATTAAATTAACCTGAACTGGTTTAACCAAACCCGGTTATCTCCCGAGCTCAAAACTCGGGTGTTACAAACATCGTATGCTAACATAATAGTGTCACGTTTACAAAGATTTTGTAATTTGACCTTGAGAGTGAACAAACTCAAGCCTTTATTAGGGATAGCTCACGCCTTAATCACTCAATGTATGTTGTCATGTAAGATCGTCATGTCATTTCAAGGTGTTTACCATTAGTTAACTAACTATTTTCATTAATTTAGGGGCCATTTTGACCCAAAATGAAACGTTTGAGGGTCAAAGTGCTCCAAAAAAATAGGGGTCAAAGTGAATTCGAGTTGGAACTATTTAATTGTAGTTTTTTTATTCAAGTTATCTCCACAACATAAACAACCTGAATTATTTAATTTCAAATTTAAAAACCGAGAGGTTTTTTCTTTTCTTTTCAATCATGTATGATATTGTTTGCATTTAATCCTAAACCATTAAATTACAAGAAAACTAATCTAAATTTTATATTTTATATTTAAATCTAAATTACAATTGCATGATTTTGTTTCAGGATGCAAGTTTTTTCTTTTGATTAAGTTTTTATTTAGTTGGTACGATTGTTTATGCATATATTAGGTAGTTTAAATATTACATAGAAAATGGAGCTTAACAAGTAGTCTCAATAGAAAATAGGATAATATTCGTGTTTTAAGCTTTCAAAATTTTAAATTAATTAAATTTATTCTCATAATTTTTAAAAATTCTCATTAAGACTCTTAAATTTTCGAAATTTTCAATTAAAACTCATTTTTTTTAAATGTACTAAACCTTAATTTTTTTTTGAAAATTTTATTTTAAATCTCTATTAAAAAAAATTAACCCTACAAACTCTTTCACCAAGTTATGCCATTGTATGCAAGGTGTGTGTGCTATAAAATGATTAAGAAAAAGTATGACTATTGTAACCCCCTCGTCCCAGCTTAGCCAACAGACCGAACTGAACTGGTTACACGGAGAAAACCAAAGTGAAACCCACTAAGGCCTCACTCCGATTAGCAACCCTATTTTTTCATTTTATTAGTCTTGTCTAGATGTCACATTTAACCCTAGGTGTAAGAGCAACCAGTGGAAAGCAAACACAGATACGAACCGAGCAGAGGGCATACAATAATTTAAACTTACCAAGTTATTATTTAGTCAAGTTTCATGCACACGAGGCAAAACCATCACAGAGGACACATAAAAACTCAACTAGGAAGCATACAAGCATTATGGACTAAAATGTAACATTTGGAAACCCTCGAAGATGCCTTTTAACCATTTTAACTACATGCATTTCGAAATAGGCCTGCCCGTTCCGAAACATGGGCTTCATTCAAAAAGTAACACCAAGCCTTTCCGGAACGGACCCTCATGGTTCCGGAACAGGAGCCTCCAATGGCCAAACGTACCGGAACGACCATACATGGTCTTGGAACAAGAGCCTCCAGTGGCAAATCGTGCCGAAACGGCACCACCCCCATTCCGATACAAGTGCCCCTGAAGCTTGGCCGTTTTGAAACTATATTAGACGTTCCCAAACGCCTGGACACAGTTTGGCCCAAAAATGCATTTTGGCATCTCCAAACGTTCCCAAACTTACCCCGAAACATCACAAACCAAATAGCAACTTATTATACAAACAATCTAGAGGCAAATACCCTAAACACAACTTCAAACATGCATACACGCAACAAAAATGAATCTCAAACCCAAAGCTCATAAGAACACTTAGCTCAAAAACACCAACAAGTCAAAACACAAAGCAATTTATCCAAGGCCATACCAAACCTCAACATAACATGATATCCTCATTTAAAACATGCGAGCAACACTAACAAAAGCCAAATGTAGGAGTTTGAACACCAACTCCCTAACAACAAGCCTAGTAATCTCATTGCCTAAGTGTTATTACAACTAGTAAAACCATACTTTGAGCTAACCAAGAACTCCGAGAACTCATCCCTTGCCCCGCTTGCCTCCGAAGCTACTAACGATCTGCATTGTTGGAAAAAGAGAGCGTAAGCTTAAAAGCTTAGTGAGCGGAGCTTTAAAACACAACAACAATGCAGTATAAAACATATATCTTAGTTTTAAAAACGAAACCCCTTATGAAAAAGATGTATTAAACGCAAGCTTAGACGAAACATGGTTTGCACATGCACAACTATTCCCGGTGGAACTACACATCACCGTACACAACAACTAGCACTTTTCTGATGGGACTACACATCACCGTACTCATCTACTAGTCACTACCAGTGGGACTACACATCATCGTACACAACGACTAACCATCACGTGAGGCTTGACATCAACTACGACTACACAACAACATTAAAACGGGGAGTAAAAGCAATCCACATTTCACACAAAAACATGAATATCCCCACACACCAACAATTAACGAAACAAGGCAAATTAGACAAACTTACACTTGGGTTTAGGTTAGCCCTTAAGGCTCCACCCAAACCCCCAAGAAAACCTCTTTGAATCATTTTAAAGCTTCAAACATTACCACTCACCAGCTCAAAACCCAAGCACGCTAACGATCCTCCTTCAAGCTTACGCAACTTCACGGATTATCGTCCGGGACTCCCAATTTGATTTCCCCTATTTATAATCAACCAAAAACAAAGTATTACTCCCTTACTCTTCCATAAATTCACTATCAAACATCAGTTCACAAATCTACAACATTCTCTCAACGATTCAGAGTTGAAACCCACCAAAATATCATCAAATCCAAAACCCACCAAAAGGAACCATCAACAACGATTTCAACCCAAAACCAAGCCAAAAACTCTACATTTCCAACCCAAAAATCCCATTTTTAGACCCATTTCGGGTTTCCTACTATTAGCCATTATTTTAGCATTTTTAAGACACCAAAACAAGATTAAAAACACCCTTAAACATGACATCAAAAGACCCAAACGAAAATCCCATGAAAAATACCCATTTCTCCAACCCAAAACCAAAATGCATTTTAATGGGTTAAAAGGACGATTTTCAATGTGTACAAGTCAAATATGTAAAAATCTATGCAAGGAAGAAATTACCTTGAAAAATCTTGCTTGGATGAAGAGTTAGGAGCAATGGAATATTGAAATAGGGTTGAGGAGGGGTTTTACATGAAAAAGGGGATTTTGGAGAAGATGATGACTTTTCAAAATATTTTCTTTATTTCTTTTATTCAAAAATTCCCATTTTGCCTTTAATCAATAAAAACCCTTTTAGCCCATTAAAAATGTTTTCTTTTAATTAAATTAACCCAAACCGATTTAACTAAACCCGATTATCTCCCAGGCCCCAAACCCTGGGCGTTACAAATCTCCCTCACTTAAAGAATTTCGTCCCCGAAATTACCTGACGGAAAAAAGGTACGAAAACTGCTTCTCCACGTCTTCCTTCCTCTCCCAAGTAGCCTCTTCCACACCCCAGTGTCTCCACAAAACTTTGACTAACTCGATAGATCTCCCATGCAACATTTTCCTATCCGTAGCAAGAATTTCAACCGGCTCTTCATCATACGACAAGTCTGGGTTCAACTCGATCTCTTCCATTGGCATTACATGAGACGGATCTAATCTATACTTCCGAAGCATCGAAACATGGAACGCATCATGAATCTTCTCTAGCTCTGTTGGCAATCTCAATCTATAAGCAACAGGACCTATCATCTCAACTACCTCGTAAGGACCAATGAATCTCGGGCCCAACTTACCTTTCCTACCAAACCTCATCACATTCTTCCAAGGTGAGACTTTCAAGAACACTTTATCGCCCACGACATACTCTATCTCCTTTCTTTTCAAATCGGCATACAATTTCTGTCAGTCTGAAGCTGCCTTCAAGCGATCACATATCAGTTTTACCTTCCCGATAGTGCCCTTGAGCAAGTCCGGCATCGGTACAAGCTTTTGTCCGGCCTCGGCCCAACAAATAGGTGTTCTACACTTCCTACCATAAAGAGCCTCATACGGTGCCATCTGAATACTAGCCTGATAACTGTTGTTGTATGCAAGCTCCACTAACGGTAGGTGTTTCTCCCAAAAACCCTAAAAGTCGATGATACAACACCTCAACATGTCCTCCAATACCTGAATAACTCTCTCTAACTGACCATCTGACTGTGGGTGATACGAAGTGATGAAGTTTAACCAAGTATTCAAGGCACGGTGCAAACACTCCCAAAATCTAGCTGTAAACCTCAGATCTCGGTCTGATACAATCGATTTTGGTACCTCATGCAACCTCACTATCTCACTGATGTACAGATCAGCCAACTTATCTAAGGTGTAGGTAGTATGAACAGGTATGAAATGGGCACACTTAATGAATCTATCGACTATCACCCACATTGAATTATTCTTCAAAGAATTCAACGGTAAACATGACACAAAGTCCATGGTAATACGTTCCCACTTCCATTCCGGAATCTTTAACGGCTGTAACAAACCTGAAGGAAACTAATGCTCGGTCTTAACTCGCTGACATACCATACACTTGCTCACAAACTCGGCCACATCTTTCTTCAACCCAATCCAGTAGTAATCTTCCTTTAACTCGTACTGCTCGGATGCATAACAAAATGACTGTTATGGGCTTCATTCAAGATAGTACGCCTTAGCTCGACATCTTCTAGGACTACTATCCTTGAAACATAAGATTCCATTCTCACCAAAGCAGAAATATGTCGGTCTACCCTCTGCTATATCTTGCACATGAGGGGCCAACGACTCGTCTCGCAACTGTTTCTCTCGAATCAACTGAACCAACGAAGGTTTAACCTGTAGCTCAGCTATCAAACCGTCATCCCGTGACACACTCAATCTCGCAAATATAGCTCGCAACTCAACTGCCACTTTTCTACTCAAAGGATCGACCACTACGTTTACCTTACCCGGGTGGTACTCTATCGTAAAGTCATAGTCCTTAAGAAGCTCTATCCACCCACGTTGTCTAAGGTTCAGCCCCCTTTAAGTCGTCAAGTATTTCAAACTCTTGTGGTCGGTATAAACTGTGCACTTCTCACCATAAAGGTGATTTCTCCAAATCTTCAGAGCAAACACTACTGCGGCTAACTCTATATCATGAGTGGGGTAGTTCTTCTCGTGAACCTTCAACTGTCTCGAAGCATAACCTACAACCTTACCTTCTTGCATAAGCACACAACCCATACCCACATACGATGCATCACTGTAAATCACAAACTCTTTCCCTAGTTCAGGCTGAATCAAAATAGAAGTTTCAGTCAAAGCTTTCTTCAACTTCTCAAACGCTTGTTCTCTTGCATCTAACCACTCATACAGAACATTCTTCTAAAGCAATTTAGTCAAGGGTGCCACAATCTTTGAAAATCCTTCGACAAATCTTCGGTAATACCCCGCCAAGCCTAGGAAATTACGGATTTCGGTCACCGACTTTGGTTGCTTCTAGTTCACTATGGCTTCTATCTTCTTGGGGTCCACACTAATTCTATTGGCTGAGATCACATGACCTAAGAAGACTACATCCTTAATCCAAAAATCGCACTTACTCAACATGGCATACAAGTGATTTTCAAGCAAAGTCTGAAGCACTAGTCGCAAATGCTCATCATGCTATCCAAAAACCTATCCAAAAACTTGTGGAACACTCGATTCATCATATCCATAAATGCAGCTGGAGCATTAGTCAAACCGAAGGGCATTACCAAGAACTCATAGTGCCCATAACGTGTTCGAAAGGCTGTCTTCGGTATGTCTACATCCTTTACCTTCAACTGATAGTAACCCGATCTCAAATCAATCTTCGAAAACACTGAAGCACCTCTCAACTGATTAAGCAAGTCATCTATCCGTGGCAAAAGGTACTTGTTCTTCACTATTACCTTGTTCAACTGCCTATAGTCTATACACATCCTCATATTGCTGTCCTTTTTCTTCACAAACAAGACCGAAGCACCCCACGGAGAAATACTAGGCCTAATGAAACCTCTATCTAACAGTTCCTGAAGTTGTGTCTTCAACTCTTTCGGTGCCATTCTATACGGAGCAATAGACACGAGTACAGAATCGGAATACGTCTCAATAGCAAACTCAACTTCCCTATCTGGAGGCAAACCCGATAAATCTTTCGGAAAGACACTCGGAAAATCACAAACTGTTCTGATGTCTTGCGGTCTAACCTCACTCATATTCGGATTCATCACATAAGTCAAATATGCCTAACAGCCTGAATCCATCAATCTCTGAGCTTCTAAAGAAGAAACTGTAACCCCTAAACCCGACCCAGAAGAAATGGGCCGAATCTAGGAAGTTAGGTTTGAAAACTTTCCCCTCAAGTTATAAGTCTTAGGTTTAGAAATATTTTAAAATACAAATTGAATTAATTAATAATAATTAACGTAAAATTACTTAAATATTTATGAAACTTGAATATTAAAACATGTACTACATATTTCATAAAAACATCCGAAATAAATTCAAATGCATGTAAAAACATAATCCCAAAATAAAAGTCTCAATGTCCGAAATTACAAATTATTCTAAATTTTGCTAAACAATAGCTTGAAATAGTCAAAGAGAGTTCATACTGAAAAATAAATATCTGAGTAAAATATACGAGATGCTCCAAGTACCGAGTCGCCTAATAAGTATGAGTATCTGAAAGTAAAAACTAAGGGGTGTAAGCTAAAGAGCTTAGTGTGTCCTTTTGTATAAACAAAACACATAATCAAAACAATATTTCATTTTACGATAAATTCATTTCCGAAAATAGAGTGTATCCGATAAATCAAAATCATAAATGTTATGATGTCTGATGCATGATGCAATGCTCGAATATCCGATATCATACAGAGTGGAGGTTGCCCTCGCCAGAGTGGAGGTTTCCCTCGCCAGAGTGGAGGTTTCCCTTGCCAGAGTGGAGATTTCTCTCGTTTTTTTTAACACAATTCCGAACAAATGACACATGATATGATTTGTAAAATCATAAATCTGAACTCTTACGAGTATCATATTTTCCGAAAATCAGATGCTTGATTTAAAACACATTTCATTATGCTATGCATAATGTTTCAAATAGTCTCAAACCATAATTAATCAGATAATAAATCAAGCAAGAATAAAACATTTACTGAAAGCACCCCAAGAAACACACGTTAGCCACAGAAGCTCTAATCTCGAGAAGGGCGAGCCTCACGCTCGGATCTCACTGAATTAGGACCTACGAGATATGAATTCTATATTAACATTTATTTCTATCATTAAGCCACCGACTAAAACACTAAAATCCGAACTGAAGATATACTCACGTGAAGATCTCGAAAAATATGTACGGTCGGTCTGAACAACTGGAGGTAACCCAACGGTCTCAAGGTCGGCACCTGAACACGAGAATATTCTGAATCAGATTCTAAAACCATAACTTATCATATTCCAATAACAATTATTAAAAGATAACAAAATTGGGCTTTTGGGATCTAATTTGACAAAACAGGGCAGTGGATATGGACTCAGGACGTCGAGAAAGGTTAAGAGGAAGGATGTCCGAAAAAGTCAACTCTTGGTCAACGATCAAAGTCAACTATGACAAAAAGTCAAAGTCAACTGGTCAAAGTCAACGGTCAAAAGTCAAACTAGTTCAAAGGTCAACTTGGTCAATAGTCAACTCTGGTCAAACTTAGTCAAAGGTCAAAGGGTCAACTCGGTCAAACTAGTCAAAGTCCAATTCGGTCAAACTGGTCAAATGGGTCAAAGAGTCAAATCCGATTCGGTTCACAGAATTGGTCCGGTTAACTCTCGATCTGGTTCGAGTCACCGTTCGATTCAGTTCAAATACTGATTTGGTTTGGTCCACAAATAGACTTGGCCTAAAGTTAATTTGGGTCATTTGGTTCACATGTACAATGGTCTGGGCTCAACACAAGCACATGGCCCACTAGTTCACAACTAGGCTCACAAGATCACACACGGTTGGGCTCACCCAACACACACATTCATCACCCACTACCTAACTCTTAAACCCTTGCATCAGATATGGGGGCTAGGGTTTCCAGCAACCAAAAGGTGGCGGCATCACAATATCACGGTGGTGGCACGAACTCGAAACAGTTGTGCAACTCGTCGAAAAAGACGCGACGACGGTAGCGACAAAGACGAGGACCTCGATAGCCATCTCGGTTAAACAACAACCGCAACATAGTCAACAACCAATACTCAAGATCAAAACAAAACCCATAAGAGAACGAAACAAACCCAATGAGGAGGAAGAAGCTTACCCAACGTCGGATTCGATAGACAAGAGGCGGAGCAGATGGCGGCGTAAAGAAACAACGACGATTGGGTTTGCTCGCGACACAAAGACGATCATGACGATGGTGGTGCGAACGGTGGAGGCGGACGGAGCAGGGGAAACCGAACGGTTTTCTACCTTTTCTGACCAAACGGTGACCGATACGGTTGGTTCGGTGGGTGGGGATTGATCGCGGGTCGATGACGGTCACGGTGGTGGTGGCCGTGCCAGCGACGGACGGCGACGGAGGCTAAACAGAGCTTCGCTGGACCGAAATGGTTAGAGGAGAGGGAGATGTCGAGAGAGAGGATGAGGGAGAGCGGCTGTCGAGTTTCCAAATGGAAGCTGAAAAGGCTAATGGGGTTTAAATTACCCTATTAAATGGGTAAATCATAAAAGAGGCCATCGAATTCACTTAGGGTTTACAAAGTGACCACAAAGCTTCACCTTTTATTCAAAATGGTCACCAAATTACAAAATTAAACCCTAAATTCTGATTCTAATCAATTCAATCCTTTACTTAAATTAGGGTTTTCAAATTATAAATTCCCAAATTTTAGGGTTTCTGATTTAGGGATTTTAGAATTTAGATTTTAATTTGGGGAAAAATTTCAGGGTGTTACAGAAACAACATTGGACAAGAACTTAAAGTTCTCGCCCACCACTACAACTTCAAAGTCATCCGTAAGCCTCAAGGAGACTCTCTTGGTCTCAAAGTCTACCCTAGCTCTATGATCTACGAGCCAATCCATGCCCAAAATCACATCAAAACCATAGAATGGCAATTTCATCGTGTCAACCGAAAACACACATCCCTGTATAATCAAAGGACACCTCTTATACATATTCCTAACTACCACGGTCTCACCGAAAGAACTAGTAACATTAACACCTACCTCTAACCACTCATACGGTAAACATAGAGACCTTGCATGTTCACCCAAAATGTACGAGTGTGTCGAACCCGAATCTATCAAAGAAAGCAAAGTCAAATACTGTAACCAGAAATTACCTGCGATGACATCCGTTTCATTCCCAGCCTCTCGCTGTGCATACACCCTAGTTGGTCCTCCACCCTCGGGCTGAACTGCCACCACATGAGCTAAGTTCCTCTGACCATCCTTCCTCGGCTAAAAATTACCTCGAGCGCGCTCGCGGCCTCTCTGATGTTCAAACTCCCTAGTTGGAGCCTGTCCTCCCCTAGCAGGGTGTGGACAGTTACACCTCAAATGATCTCGAGAACCACAATTCCAACATACCCCAAAGGTACCCATATACTCATCCGGATGGCGTCTTCCGCATCTAGTGCACTCAGGAGTGTGAACAACATCTCCTTGGCCCCGTCCGTGGTTATCGCCCCTATGCCTCGAATCGGGCTGATACCTTCTATCTATGTGCCTCTTGGCATGATCTATGTCCCAATCAACATGTCTCTTCCCGAAATCAGACCCACTAGCACGAGTACTCGAGCCTAAGTTCTGCTCAGTATCTTTGGCCCGAGAGATCAAAACATCAAACTCGGTGTAATCAGAAGCGAGCATATAAGTCTTCACATCCCTAGTCAAACCATAACGGAAACGCTCACACCGCTTCCTCTCACTGGGAACCAACTCGGGAGCATACTGGCTCAACCTCACAAACTGAACCTCAATACTCTGACACCGTCTTACTACCCTGAACCAAGGCCATAAATTATCTCTTCTTTTCATCCTGATATCGGACTCCAAGATACTTCTTCTTAAAGGTTGTTCTAAAGAATTCCCAAGTGACATCCGCTTCTGTCATACCCGAAGTAACGGTAGTCCACCAAGCATACACATCTCCCTCAAGCAAGGAGACGACACAACCCAACTTACGAGCGTCTGAGCACTCCATCTGACCTAAGATGCGTGCAGTGCTCTCAAGCCAAGCCTTTGAACCCTCGGGAGTCAAACCACAGAACTCAACTCCGCTCAAACTACGAAGCCTGTCAAGGGGTAAACATTTCCTCGCACCCTGAGGTGGTGCTGCAGCATGCATACCGGCCAAAGATGTCTGAAAAGCCCCGGCTATAGTCTGAATCAAATGGGTCATGTCCGCACCTACCAAACCTTGACCAGCCTGAGCTCTATTTCCTCTAATATTCGCACCGGCCTGAGGTCCATTATCATCACCTCCAACATTTGCACCGGCCTGAGGCACATTACCTCCAACATCTGCCCCATTACCATCGGGAGCAAGAGGAACAAGAGGCACATCCCTGGGTGCTTGGTCACTCGCTCTAGGCCGCCCTCTCGGTCTTACCATAACGAAGATAAAATCTAAACAATAAACACATCACACATAAGAAAACATTGGGTTAGTAAGGGCAAGGGTCCGAGTGCTCGAGCTCTTTTAAATCGAAACCATTTTCCAATAACAACACCTAGCAATGGGAACACTCGACTAAACTTAAACCAACAAAAAGAACAATAAAACATGCTTTCGCACATCGTGCAATGGCAAACAAACCAAACAAACCAACTTACCTGACTTACCTTCCCGGGAGACCTCGTAACCGAGGCTCTGATACCACCAAATGTAACCCCATCGTCCCGGCCTAGCCAATAGAACGAACCGAACGGGTTACACGGGGAAAACTGAAGCAAAATCCACTAAGGCCTCACTCCGATTAGAAACCCTAGGTGTAAGGGCAACCAGCGGAAAGCGAACCCAAATACGAACCGAGCAGAGGGCATACGATAATTTAAACTTACCAAGTAGTTATTTAGTCAAGTTTCATGCACACGAGGAAAAACCATCACAGAGGACGCATAAAAACTCAACTAGGAAGCATACAAGAATTAGGGACTAAAATGTAACATTTGGAATCCCTAGAAGATGTCTTTTAACCGTTTTAACTACATGTGTTTCGAAACAGACCTGCCCGTTCCGAAACGTGGGCTTCATTAAAAATGTAACACCAAACCGTTCTGAAACGGACCCTCATGGTTCCGGAACAGGAGCCTCCAGTGGCCAAACGTACCGGAATGGCCCTACATGGCCCTACATGGTTCTAGAACAGGAGCCTCCAGTGGAAAATCGTACCGAAACGGCACCACCCCCGTTCTGATACGGGTGCCCCTAGAGCTTGGCCATTCCGAAACTATATCAGACGTTTTGAAACGTTTGGACACAGTTTGGCCCGAAAATGCATTTCGGCATATCCAAACGTTCCTAAACTTACCCCGAAACATCACAAACCACATAGCAACTTATTATACAAACAATATAGAGGCAAACACCCTAAACACAACTTCAAACATGCATACACGCAACAAAAATGAATCTCAAACCCAAAGCTCATAAGAACACTTAGCTCAAAAACACCAACAAGTCAAAACGCAAAGCAATTTATCCAAGGCCATAACAAACCTCAACATAACATGATATCATCATTTAAAACATGGGAGCAACACTAACAAAAGCCAAACGTATGAGTTTGAACACCAACTCCCTAACAACAAGCCTAGCAATCCCATTGCCTAAGTGTTATTACAACTAGTAAAACCATGCTTTGAGCTAACCAAGAACTCTGAGAACTCCTCTCTTGCCCCGTTTGCCTCCGAAGCTACTAACGATCTGCATTGTTGGAAAAAGAGAGCATAAGCTTAAAAGCTTAGTGAGCGGAGCTCTAAAACACAACAAAAATGCAGTATAAAATATATATCTTAGTTTTAAAAACGAAACCCCTTAAGAAAAAGATGTATTAAACGCAAGCTTAGATGAAACATGGTTTGCACATGCACAACCATTCATCGTGGGACTACACATCACCGTACACAACAACTAGCACTTTTCTGATGGGACTACACATCACCGTACTCATCTACTAGTCACTACATGTGGGACTACACATCACCGTACACAACGACTAACCATCACGTGAGGCTTGACATCAACTACGACTACACAACAACATTAAAACGGGAAGTAAAAGCAATCCACATTTCACACAACAATACGAATATCCGCACACACCAACAATTAACGAAACAAGGAAAATTAGACAAACTTACACTTGGGTTTAGTTTAGCCCTTAAGGCTCCACCCAAACCCCCAAGAAAACCTCTTTGAATCATTTTAAAGCTTCAAACATTACCACTCACCAGCTCAAAACCCAAACACGCTAACGATCCTCCTTCAAGCTTACGCAACTTCACGGATTCTCGTCCGGGACTCCCAAATTGATTTCCCCTGTTTCTAATCAACCAAAAACAAAGTATTACTCCCTTACTCTTCCATAAATTCACTGTCAAACATCAGTTCACAAATCTACAACATTCTCTCAACAATTCAGAGCCGAAACCCACCAAAATATCATCAAATCCGTTCTTAAGCAAAGCCCAGCAATAACCCATCATTTCCAAACATCAAAACACACCAAATATCGTCTAAAAACATCCCCCAACAGCAAAAGAACCATCAGCCACGATTTCAACCCAAAATCAAGCCAAAAACTCTACCTTTCTAACCCCAAAATCCCATTTTTAGACCCATTTCGGGTTTCCTACTATTAGCCACTATTTTAGCATTTTTAAGACACCAAAAAAAGATTAAAAACACCCTTAAACATGGCATCAAAAGACCCAAACGAAAATCCCATGAAAAATACTCATTTCTCCAACCCAAAACCAAAATGCATTTTGATGGGTTTAAAGGAGGGTTTTCAATGGGTACAAGTCAAATATGTAAAAATCTAAGCAAGGAAGAAATTACCTTGAAAAATCTTGCTTGGATGAAGAGTTAGGAGCAATGGAATAGTGAAATAGGGTTGAAGAGGGGTTTTACATGAAAAAGGAGATTTTTGGAGAAGATGATGGTTTTTCAAAATATTTTCTTTATTTCTTTTATTCAAAAATTTCCACTTTGCCCTTATTCAATAAAAACCCTTTTAGTTCAATAAAAATGTTTTCTTTTAATTAAATTAACCCGAACCGGTTTAACCAAACTCTGTTATCTCCCGGGCCCCAAACCCCGAACGTTACAACTATATACTACTTTATAATCACCTTAAGACTATTAAAAAAGATATATTACATAAAAATATAAATATAAATATATTTAATATTTTTATTTTAACATCAATTAAATTAATCCTTTGGCTTAATAACATGGAATTTAATTAATCACTTTATTAGTTGTATTAAGATGTATTAATTGTATGGATTAGTCTGCCACACTCGACGAGCACCGATGAGCACCACTAACGACGAGCACCGATGAGCAGCATTTATTCAATTTAGGCTTAATAGTCAAAAAGGTGCCCAACCTATACCTGTTTTTCTAGTTTGGTGCCTAACGTTTCATTCCATAACTCAGTTTGTGTTTTTTCGTGACGACCATTAAAAAGTTTTCGTTATCTAATAAAACACGACACGTGGCATATTCTAGTATTTTCTATCATTTTTATTTTTCTAAAAATTATAAAATATTTAATTTTATAAAAAACTCAAAATCTTTAATTTCTCTAAAACCCCCAAACCCAAACCCTAGATCCCTAAATTCCTTCCCTTCCACCACCACTAGTTACCCTTGCCTTTGTCGGCCCCCCACTACTAAAACCCTCATCATCCCGCTGTTAAAAATCGGCGAATGAACCGACAATTTGTTTTGTTGACGAACATCCAAAAGTAAAGAAAAAGAGACCGATTGGACTTTTAATTGACGGCTAGAGGGTGGGGGTGCTGAACGGTGAGGTACCTAACGCTTGGGGTGGTGAACGGTGAACCGCCGACGTGTGGGGGAGGCCGGACGATGAGAGAGATGTGATTTGAGGGTTTGATTAAAAGAAATTAAAACTTTGGGGTTTTAAGAAGTTTATATTTTTAAAGAAATTCAGAAATTAAATAAATAGATAGAATATGCCACGTGACATGTTTTTATTAGATAACAGAAAAATTTTAACGGCCGTTGACGAAAAAACCAAATTTGAGTTACGGAATGAAACGTTAAGCACCAAAGTGACCCGAAAAAAACTTTAGGCACTAAACTGGAAAAAATGGTATAGGTTGGGCACATTTTTTACTATTAAGCCTTCAATTTATAAAGATTAAAAATTTAAATGATCCACCGTATAATTATAAATTATTTAAAATCAAAAGGTAAATTAATTAAAATATAATATTTTATTTTTAATTTTCTATTAAACATAAATCAAAATACCTATTTACCTCTAAATTAAAAAATTTTAATTTTTGTTCATTTGAAATTCAAGCCGCCACCGTTGTTGTCACCTTTGCCGTCGTCGCCAATGCCATTTTTTCAACAACCTAGTGTAAAACCTTTCGGCATTTTTCGTTGTGGCGTAAACATTAGCACCGGTCGGCCATCCAGCTTCCTCAATGATGATTGGTATGTCTGGATACTTGGCTACTTTTAGTGCGGCGACAAGAGTGTCGATGTTGGCATCAAGAACACTATGATACTTATTACCATTATCATCCATGGAAGTCGAGTCAGGGTTATCGAAGAATGCATAGTTTTCGGGGAATCCAGGATTTTGGTAGAGATTAAGGAAATGATAGATGTTGACGATAAAAGCTGCATCGTTTTGGTCGAGAAATTCTATTGGCTGGGGCTATAATTTCAAATGAACGAAAATGAGGGTTTTTTTTTTTTTTTAATTTAAGGGTAGATAGATATTTTGATTTATGTTTAAAAGAAAATTAAAAATAAAATAATATATTTTAATTAATTTACCTTTTATTTTTAAATAATTTATAATTATACGACGAATCATTTAAATTTTTAATCTTTATAAATTGAATTAATGGTGCTCGTCGTTATAAATTGAATTATACGACGAGTTATTTAAATTTTTAATTTTAATCTATCTTTATAAATTGAATTAATTTAGGGGGAGATGGGCGTTGGTTTATCACTATGCCAAGTGCACTTTTGTGAACTAAAGTATGAAATATATTATATGTCTTCATTGTTAATGGCAAGAAAAAAATAAATAAGGGTTAAGGAGACTCAAATATGACACACTTGAGATGCATAAAAACTTCTAAATCACCAAAATAAATCTAATAATTAAATTAAAATTGACACACTAATATTTTTAAACTAAATTTAATATATTTTTCTTTCGACAATTATTTTTTTATAAATTCATATAAATAATCATTGAATTATTTTTAACTTAATTAATTATTTTATATTTTATTAAAATTTTTAATTAAATTATTATGTACATTAAATTATATTAAAAATTTAAAATTAAAAATTATATTAAAAATTATTTAGAGAATTTAAACTCGTGAACATAATTTAAATTAATTGATATTATTTTAAAATTTTGAATTTTTAATACAATTTCATATATATAATAATTAAATTAAATTTTATTAATAAATATTAAAATTATTAATTAAGTTAAAAAATCTATTTATTGATTATATATGTGAAATTATAAAAATAAATGTAAAAAAAATATTGAATTTAGTTAAAAATATAAGAAAATAATAAAATTATTTTTATTTTAAATCAAGCATTAACTATAATTTAAAACACACACACATATATATATATATTCAACTTTAATTTAATTATTTTGATGATTTAGAATTTTTATGCATCTCAAATGTTTCATGTTCGAGTCCTCTTGACCCTATTCAATATTCCATACTTTAGTTTATAAAAGTGTACTTGGCACAGTGATAAACCAACACCCATCTCCCATGGAGACCAAGGTTTGAAATTTGTTGGGGTAATTGTTATTTTCTTCATTTTCTTCTTTTGACTGGGTGGTGAATGTGTCACCATCTGATTGGAGGAGAAAAATAAAATTATTAAATTAAATATAAATAGTGACACGAGTCATTATCTAATTGAATAATTAATTTATTTTATTAAATTAAAATTAGGACCAAATTGATAAAATGTATAAGTAACGAAGATCAAATGTGTAATTATACAAATTTCTTTTAACTGCCACGTCAGCCTCTCCGTTAGATTTGAATGGTTGGTGGTCACATTAAGTCCAATTTAATAGTTTAGTGGTTTAATTGCTACAATTAAAAGTATAGTGATCAAATTAAGTCTAAATCCATAGTATAGTGACCATTTATATAGTTTACCTTTATATTTACTATAAAAAATAGGGTAAACTACACTGGTAGTCATCGAACTTTTAGGGAGCTTTCAATAAGGTCATTGAACTTTTAAAACTTTCATTACAGTCACTCAACTTTTAATTCGCTTTCAATAAGGTCATTGTCGTCAACCACCGTTAAAAAAGCTGACATGACATGTTAAATTTAAGGGTAAAACACATTGTTAGTCACTGAACTTTTAAGAGGCTTTCAATATGGTCACCGAACTTTTAAAACTTTCATTACCATCACTCAACTTTTAATTCGCTTTCATTACCGTTAAAAAAAGCTGATGTGACACGTTAAGTTTAAAAATAAACTTTTTCCCACCCTATTTTATCTCCATGTCTTATTTTCTTCCATCCAAACATGTCTATCTTTTAGATACATTAATATTTTCCTTTGAACTCCTCATTATCCAGTGCATGACTCAGTAAATGTCGGGCCTGAAGCATAAAGAGGATTTTTATGAGCAAAACTTTAGTTATTTCTTTATCATTCCATCATCGGATGTCTCCCAATATTTTTCTTGTTCTCACACATGTCGCATGCATGTCTAGATACATTAATATTTTCCTTGATGTGTTACTAGAGAAGTAACGACCTTCACCAAAAAATTATAATTTGATTCATATGGAAGAAAGAGACATGTTTGGATGGAAGAAAATAAGAGGGGAGAGAAAATATGGTGGGAAAACGTTTTTTTAACTTAACGTGTCACGTCAGCTTTTTTTTAACGGTAATGAAAGCGAATTAAAAGTTGAACGATAGTAATGAAATTTTTAAAAGTTCGGTGACCATATTGAAAGCCTCTTAAAAGTTCAGTGACTAACAGTGTATTTTACCCTTACATTTAACATGCCACGTCAGCTTTTTTAACGGTGGTTGACGGCAGTGACCTTATTGAAAGCGAATTAAAAGTTGAGTGACTGTAATGAAAGTTTTAAAAGTTCAGTGACCTTATTGAAAGGTCCCTAAAAGTTCAATGACTACCAGTGTAGTTTACCCTAAAAATATAATAAATTTAAAAATAATCTGAAGAGTGCAATACATTCAAAACTATCTTTTAGAATGGTGATTTCTTCATCTCTCGACACAGAGACATAGAGAATCAGAGGGAATAAATTCATAAAACCTAAAAACAGGGATAATCGAGAGATTTGAGATTCTACGGCCAAGATTTTCCTGAAATGGATCAGATATTGAACAAGGTGGGCTCCTATTGGCTGGGCCAGAAGGCCAACAAGGAGATCGATTCCGTCGGCGACGACCTCAACGTATGCTTTTCCTTCACTTCCTCTTCAGTTTTTCACTTCAATTTCCGATTTTGACTCTTATCTGCTCTAGATTTTTGTGAGTTCGTTAGTTCGCCTAGTGTTTCTTTAGGAATTGACTCAATTTTGATCTATGCCGATTACTTTATAATTACTCAGTTTCTCATCCTTTGTTCCTGGAAATTTTAACCTACGATTGATTGGATTTTTTGGGGTCTGTTTGGCATCCATTTGTGTGCTAAATCTCATATTTCTATATATTTATTTAACGCGATTTATTAGAAAATTGGGAGAAATGCAGTCTTTTGTAATGTTAAAAACAATATTGTTCATCCAAGAATTGCTAGGTCATTATGAAGAAGAATGTTATAGACTCGTTTTATGCTTTCTCCAAATGCTGCAAAGCTGTTATGTTGATGAATACCCTTGAGTTCTGCATGTCTATCTTTTCTTAGTAACATTATCTTCACCGTGTTTTAAACAGTCATTATCCACCACTATTGAAGGAGGAGCCAAATGGTTGGTTAATAAAATCAAAGGTTTGTCATTCTATTGCAGAACTGTTTTCCCCCCCTATTTTCTTTGTGTTAGTATTTTTGGCGTTATAAATAGCTATTGGCCTATTGCTATGCTATTCAGAAGGTTAAAATGTGTATGCAATATGCATTTACTAACAACCCGTTACTCTAGCTGGATGAGGAGTTATGGTCCCTTAAGCAAGGCCCTGGTTCAAATCCTGATGTTGTGAGCGGAGAAAATTGGGTTGGGAGGGTCACCCCATAATGGGTGACATAGGATTAGCTAATGTACATAAACATGCATGTAAGAAAAAAATGCTAACTATTAGTCTTTAAAGCAATCTGTTTTGGGATGCCAAGTGGCCACCTAAATTATGATAATACTTGGGCCCTAGTTTGGATAGAAAGTTTTTTAATCTAATGGTTAAGCTAAAAAGTAAGAAAGTGGTTATGAATCTTAACCATTTGATTAACAAAGCTCATAGTATTTGTCCATGGCTAACTCTAATTTCAATGGATATCGATTGTCAAAAACACATTGGTCCTTACAGTAACTCTAACAGCACCACCTACCATTCAGACATTCCCATGAAGACTTCTGTCTGGTTTGGGATATTAATGTTGTTAACTAGGAGTATCGATATTTGGCTTTTTACAGGAAAAATGCAGAAGCCGTTGCATGAGCTGTTAAAAGAGTATAACCTTCCAATAGGAATCTTCCCTCGTGATGCCACAAACTATGAATTCAATGAAGAGACTGGGAAGCTCACTGTTTTTATTCCAGCTGTATGTGAAGTGGGATACAAGGACTCATCCGTTCTGCGCTTCTTCACCACTGTTACCGGGTATCTGGAGAAAGGAAAACTGGCTGAAATAGAGGGAATGAAGACAAAAGTGATTGTATGGGTAAAAGTAACCGGCATCACATGTGAAGGATCAAAGCTCCATGTCACTGCTGGAATGAAGAAAAGCAGGAGTAGAGAGGCGTATGAGGTTTCCAGGGATGGAGTAAGTGTAGATAAGTTTTAAAGTGTTTAGAATTGTCTGGGGTCCCTATCTATTTTTAAACTTTTAATTCCTTTCTCATGGTTTATAAGCTTTCATACGTTTGTCTCCATGATAGTATTCGAGTGCAGAAACTGGTTGTTATTGTGGTAAGGCTTTATCATGTTGGAAATGCCGTGAACCTTGTGTATAAAGATGGTATATATAGCGGAAGGTGGTGCTTTAGAGGATCCACCGGCACTCTGTTTTTAATAGTCTCTGGTGTTATCAAGATCTTTTAAAGCCATAAAATGGATAATTTGTAGTCGTACTACTGTATCTTGAAACTACACTACAAGCCAATAAACCTTTATGCATAGCACTTTCCGCCCAATATGGCAATACTTTCCTCTACATCAACGGTGCTTATCAAATTGCATTTCCTCCATATTTAGTAATGCTAAAGTACTGTTACTGTTAAATCATATAATTTTTGATCCACCATATTAATCAAGCCAAGAAAACTTTAAATTCCCTTGCATCCTGATTCTTGATTAAAAATGTTTAAAGACTTTCACGAGTTGAGAAACTGAAGGATTTATTGAGGGGAAGTGTCCAAATTGTGCATATTCTTACAGACAGGATCAATTTACTGGATTGGTTATTGTCTTATTGAAGAGTAGTGCAATAGCAATAGATAAATATTAGACAAGTGAATTTTGCATGCGCCATTGGACATTCATGTGTGGAATGTTATTCAATTTATTTGGTTTCTTTAGCCGGTGTTCAGGCGTTGGAAGGAGGACTTTGATGCTTCGTAAGTAGACCAACAGATTGCAGCAGCCGGAGCATGAAACAGCGTCCTCGGAATCCATCCCCTCATCAGCCCCCTGTATCCATCCTTCTTCACTATCGCTTCCATAACATTCCCGATCGAACTGCTCGAAAATTTATCGCAACCGCAGACTCCCTGTTTGTCAACCCATACACAAAACCACTATATCGATCTTTCCAAGCTTGGAAAACAGAGTGGAAAAAGGCAACAATTATCATTAAACCAGTGTTACCTGACACTGCAACTGGGTTTTAACAACATCAAGCGGCGTTGTAACGGCGGCAGCTAGAGCTCCGGCACCGGCACCTGCGGTGGCGTGAACTACCAACCTCTCATCTTCGACGGCATTGGGTGACATGTCCATCAACTCTCTCTTTGCTGCCTCGTACGCGGCGAAGTGAACCGCAGTGAACGGTGCGTTCATGATGACAGTAGTTCTATACGAGGCATAGAAGGCTCCGATCCCCTCCTCCGTCATGACCCTCCGCATACAATCAGCCACACCTTTGTATGGACTACTCTTCAGCTGGAGTCTCTGCTTCACCATATCCATAGGCGTGAACACCGCGTCGCTCGTTACCGTAGCTACCACGCCGGAAGCGGCATGAGCCATCGAGTTATTCGGGTCGCCGCGGGACAAAACTTGCTTAGATAGCTCGTAAACGGAGAAGTAAACTGCATGTGCGGGTCCTGCACCGAGCCCCATCGCGGCTATGCCACGGTAAAGTCCAGCAGGGCCTTCGAGCTTTAAGATGGAACCGAGGGCTTGACGAACGCCGAAGGGTTGGATCGAGCATGGAGCACCGAGAGCTTGCATGCGTGTCTTGAGTGTGTCGAGAGGAAACATGGTCATGTGCTCGACAGTGCCGGCTATGGAGCCGGCGATCATGAATTGCCAAAAGTGGAGGCCATCATGAGTTGGCGACGGGGAAAGTGAGATTTCGGGGTGGAAGTCTGGAGGAGGTGGCACCGGCCGGTACTGAGGAGAAGCATCGGTGGCCATTGTTGAAGATGATGGTGGCAAACAAGAGCTGCTTGGGGTCCGAATATATAGTCAAAGTGTGGGCTGGGAATTTGAGATCGCTTTCGGGTTGAATGAAGATAATGGTGCCTATTGTTGCTAGGAATTATTTACTTTTTAATATCTTTGTTTGAAAACTAAAAAGAAAAAAAGGGGAAGGAATATATAAATTGAGAAGATTTTTATTTATTGGAGGTAGCTATCAAATGGGAGAGAATCGAATTAGGAGACATGAAGAAATTTAGAGCAGTTAATATTTAGTTCGATTGATATTATTATTGCTGTAATATAAGAAATGTTAACTTCAAATATGTCTAAAAATATATTATTATATGCACGAATCGCAACACTGATACTTGAACTCGAGTCACCAAAATGATGATCATTATTTTTTGCCACTACGACACAAGGAGTTGAACTTCTTCTCAATATTTTTAGTTATGATATTTATTAAAGAAAATTTTTAATATAAGTTTGCGTAAGCAAAACTCTTAAGTAGCTAAACTTTTAAGTTTTAAATTTGAAATAAAACTAATTACTTAATTAGGCTTAAAAGAGTTTGAAGCCTTTGAAATTTTGAAGGAAAAAAATCAATTAAGATAATTTTTCACTCAATTAAGCCATTGAATCAATAAATTTAAGGTTTAAGGGTGTAAAAGGCTCCTGAACTTTTGAAAAAAAAATCAATCAAGTTTTTGTACTTTTTTTGCACTCAATTAAGCCATTGAACCAAGAAATTTAATCAATTAAGCCTTTGAACAAAGAAATTTAATCAATTAAGCCCTTGAACAAAGAAATTTAATCAATTAAGCCCTTTGACCAATTTTGTCCATTAAATCTTGATAGTTTTTTTCTTCATATTGTAACACCCGTGTTTTGGGGTTAGGAGTTAGCCGGGGTTTATAGTTCGAGTCATTAAAATTAAATTAAAATCAACTCAACCTAAATTAAGACCTAATTGAGCTTAAATAAAAAGGGGAGGGACCAAAAGAGTAATTTGACCCAAAACTTTTTAAAAGCAAGACAACTTTCTCTTTCCCATCTCCCTTTCCAAACGTTGGAAACCATTTCTCCATCTTCAAACTCTCCCAAAGTTTCAAGTTACTATTCCATTTAATATCAACTTCATTTCAAGGTGTTTTTGAAAGGTGAAATCATTTTCTTACTCTCCTCTTTATCCTCTATCTACCTATGGTCTTGGATTTCAAAAACATGGACTTTTAAAATGTTAGGGTTTTACTAAAAGCTTGGATTTTTATGAGATTTTCATCTTGTTTTGATAAATTGAGTTGGGGCTTTGTTTAATCATGTTAAAATACACATTATATGTCAATTTGGTTGAATTTTGATGAAAATCCGAAGTAGGGTCTTAGAGCAAATTTTTGGGTGTCAAAACTTGAGTTTTTGGGAGGTTTAAGGTTGCAATTGAAGGGCTGTTGGTTTAGGTATGTTAGGAGGGTGACTTGGGGCCTTTTGGGAGTCATTTGGGTGTTTGAAAATAAAAATTTTAGCAAGGTTTTAGGGGAGCACGAAAATTGGGATTTTGGGAGATTGTGTGGTTTGGGAATTTGTGGAATTTGGCTTGTATTTGTAAAGTAAGTTGATGGTTGAGTTTAGCATTGAATTGTGAAGTAATGTATATGTTTTGGCTTGGCTAGAAGCAAGAGGAGTCATTGAAGGAGCTTTGGGACCGAATCCGGGTTCGTAGGAGGATTGTTTCGATTGCTAAGGAAGGGCGGTGAGTGGTTTCAAACTTGTTTTAAAGTTTGGTTCGAGTATGTGTAGTGTGTGTGTGTAAAGTGTGCTTGGTAGGCCACTTCTAGTTAATTCAAGTTGTTAATTTAACCATTGATATCCATAAATGCTATTATGCTTACTTAGCTATGCTCTTGTGATTGTGGTTATTTGGTGCATGTATATCATGATGTGTATATATGTGATGAGCATGAGTTGCGGTTGATGATAAGTGATGTGATAATGAAAATTGGCACTAAATTAATTACCGGTTGTAAATGATCGATCATTAGGATTAGTGTGCACACAAATTGAGTCAAAACGTACGTGGCTTTGATGGCGTTAAGTCATCAAGGAAGAGTACGGTGATGTAATATTCCACCGGAAGCTTTTATATATTCTACGGGATGATGAGAGGAATCCCATCCGTATGGCATGTGGCGATGAGTGGAATCCCGCACATGCAAGGTCCGGTGATGAGTGTAATCCCACCGAGGTAAAGTGTTGTTGAGGTTTAAATCCGCACAATCGGGGTAATTAATAGTGGCCAATTAACTTGTTCATATATTGTGATATATGATGTGGAGACATGATTGTTGATATTGATGCTTGATGCTTAGTATGATGTAAGATGCCATATTATGCTACTTGAAAGACTAGCTAGGTCTACTTTATTATATGCCAATGTTTGATGTATGTGAGATTAGGATTTACATGCTTGAACCCTGCATTGTTGATGCTTTTCGTTTTAGAGCACCCTCACTAAGCTTATAGCTTACGCTCTCAATGTTCAACAATGCAGATCATTAGCGTGGTGTTAGCTCAGAGCAAGGCAAGGAGGGCATTCCAAGTGTGTGGCTCAAGTACGGTTATTAATTTTGTAATGGTTAGGCAATGTGGCAAGAGTGTGTTTGCATGAGCTTGTACGACTCATTTGTGATTTTGATGTTTATGCTTGACTTGGTTTGTAAGCATGTTTACCTTGCCAAATGTTTTTAATGTATGACTTTTGAATATTAAACTGCTTGTGGTATGTAACCCTTATGGGATGAATGATGTTTTTGTTTATTAATGTATTCAAGCATGTTTTGTATGAAAGGCCTTGTATATTTGTCATGGATGTATGTTTATGAATGTCCATGTCTTGTGAGCGTTTGTGTATGTTAAACCTTGGTTGCATGCCTCTAGATTTGGTTTGATGGTGTTGTGTGCCTTTAGGGGGCCTTAGGGAACCTTTAGACTTGCCAAGACTCACTTAAATCGGAATTTCAAAGGTTGCAGACTGCCAGCGTTTCGAAACGGGAAGGGTAGTTTCGAAACGGGTAGGCTTCAGGGACCCCGTATCGGAACGCGTTTCGATACGGTGTGGCCTCTGGAACCCCCTGTTTCGATACGCGTTTCGGAACGTTTTGGCTACTAGAATTTTGAGAAATTCACGAGATAAAGGTGTTTCGAAACGGGTCTGAAGGTTTCGAAACGGTCAAAATCTCGTTGACCACGAGATGTTGACCGTCGTGGGCGTTTCGGAACAGTTGACCACCGTTTCTATACGGCCCCTTGTATAGGCTTTGGGGCAGTTGACCTGGTCAAGGTGTTTCGAAACGCCTCAAGGGTGTTTCGAAACGGCCTGCCTTCAAGATTAAATTTGGGCTGTTTAAAAGTTGTTTGGGGTTCGAATGTTTGTCTCATGAATTACGTTCCGCTGTTTGATCACTTAGGATTTAATACTCTTCTAGACAAGATTAAAATGAAAAAAAAAATTAGGGTTGATAACCGAGGGGGAACCTTAACGGGTTTCGCTTCGGTTTTCCCCGTGTGGCCCACTTGGACCGGTCATCCGGCCAGACCGGGACGAGGGGGTTATATTTGTTGGTATCAGAGCCTGAGGTTACCGAGACCTCGGGCAGGTAAGTGAGGTAAGCTTGATGTGTTAAGTTAGTGTATTGTTCGATGCATGTCTTGCCATGAAATCTTGATGTTTGACTGTTCGTATGATGTTTTGAAGCATGCGTTGTTGTGTCTGGTGTAGAGTGTGTGCACATTGCTACTATTACATAATTTAAAATTATTTTTGGAGAAATGAGTACTTGAGCACTATTGGACCCTTGCTTTGACTAACGAAATCCTTATCTGTTTGTTGTTGTAGTTATTTCCTTGCTATCTGAACCATGAGACCACGTGGGAGGCCTAGGATGGTTCGTCCAGAACCACAGGCAGAGGCTCCAGGAGTTGAGCCAGTAGTTAGAGTTGAGGCTCACGTGGGAGAGCCTGTGGTTGGAGTTGGAGCTCCTCCACCTCCTCCACCGGGAGCGGGAGGTGAGGCCGGGGCCGAAGGAGAGGGACCACAAGGTGGCCAGGGTGGCCAAGGTGGCCAAGGGCCGGCCGGGATTGACTTAGCTCCGTTGGTTCAGGCGATAGCCGGGGCATTTCAGGCTGCAGTAGCTGGAGGTCAGGCAGCACACCATCAGGGTGAGGGCACTGGATTGCCTTTAAAGAGACTTCGGGGCCTTGGGGCCGAAGAGTTCAGAGGTGCTACTCCGGAGAGGTCCGAGTTATGGTTTGAGAAGACTGTCCGTATTCTTGCTCAGATGGGGTGTACTGGTGAGCGCAAGTTGGGATGTGTGGAGTCCTTGCAAAAGGTGATGCCTACACCTGGTGGGTCACCGTTACTTCGGGTATGGATGAGGCCGAGATTTCTTGGAAGTTCTTTAAGACAGCATTCCGGAAGAAGTATTTGGGTCCACGATACCTCGATGAGAGGAAAAGAGAGTTCATGGCTTTGCTTCAGGGGAGTATGTTCGTGACAGACTATGAGATTCGATTTGTCAGATTGAGTCAGTATGCACCTGAGCTTGTACCTACTGAGGTGGAGCGTTGTAACCGCTTCCGTTATGGGCTGAGTGAAGAAATCAAGACGTATACTCTACCTTCAGACTACACTGATTTTGATGTCTTGGTCTCGAGGGCCAAGGACTTGGAGCACAGTTTGAGTTTGACCAGGCTGTCAGGTGGATCTAGTTCGGGTAAGAGGTCCAGCAACTTTGATAGAGGTGATGCCAAGAGGCATCGGGACAATAGGCATCAGTTTGATCATAGGCGTGGTGGCGGTAACCACGGTAGGGGCCACCAGGGCCAGAGAGCTGGTGGGAAGTTGCCCACATGTGCTACTTGCGGGAGGAACCACACCGGAGAGTGTTGGGGAAATTTTCATTCTTGTTGGAGTTGTGGTGCTAGAGACCACATTAGGCGTGACTGTCCACATTAGGTGGGACAGGCACCAGCTCAGCCTCCTGCTAGAGCCAATGACTTTCAGAGAGGTCGCGGGTGCGGTAGAGGTAATTTCCAGCCGAGGAATGATGGTCAGAGAAATTTAGCACATGTAGTTGCAGTCCAGCCGGAGGGCGGAGGACAGGCCAGGGTTTACGCTCAGCGCGGGGAGCAGCATGACACCGATGCGATCGCAGGTAACTTCTCGATACAGTCTTTGGGTTTGCTTTCTTTGATTGACTCTGGGTCTACACATTCCTACATATTGAGTGAGCATGCACAGTCTTTGAATTTGCCTTGTGAGATGTTAGAGGTAGGAGTTAGTGTTACTAGTTCCTTTAGGGACACGGTAGTAGTTAGGAAGATGTACCGAAGGTGTCCGTTGATGGTTCAGGGGCATGTGTTCCCAGTGGATATGATGGAACTTCCTTTCTATGGTTTTGATGTGATTTTGGGTATGGACTGGCTCACGGAGCATAGAGCTAGGATAGATTTTGAAACTAAGCGGATTTCTTTGAGGCTCACAGATGACTATGAGATTGTAGTGGTGGGTGAGAACATGAAGTTCTTGTCCAATGTGGTTTCAGTGTTAGAGGCTAAGAGATTAGTTGAGTTGGGGTGCGAAGCATACTTAGCGTATGTGATGAACCCTAACATGAGTGAGGTTAGACCTCAGGACATCCGGACAGTATGTGACTTTCCTAGTGTGTTTCCGGAAGAGTTGCCAGGGTTACCACCGGACAAAGAGGTAGAGTTCAGCATTGAGACTTATTCTGATTCAGCTCCTGTTTCGATTGCTCCGTATCGTATGGCACCGAAAGAATTGAAAGAGTTGAAGACTCAGTTGCAAGAATTGACAGATAGAGGTTTTATTCGACCTAGTTCTTCACCTTGGGGTGCACCAGTTTTGTTTGTGAAGAAGAAAGATGGAAACATGAGAATGTGTATAGATTATAGGCAGTTAAATCAGTTGACAATGAAGAATAAATATCCGTTGCCTAGAATTGATGACTTGTTTGATCAGTTGAGAGGAGCATCGATCTTTTCGAAGATTGATTTGAGATCAGGTTACTACCAGCTAAAGGTAAGGGAAGTTGATGTACCGAAGACGGCCTTTAGGACTAGGTATGGTCATTATGAGTTTTTAGTCATGCCATTTGGGTTGACTAATGCACCGGAAGCTTTCATGGACATGATGAATATGATTTTTCATCAGTATCTAGATCAGTTTGTAGTTGTATTTATTGATGACATTTTGGTGTACTCGCGAACTAAAGAAGACCATGACCGACACTTGAGACTTGTTTTGAAGACTTTGCTAGATCATCAGTTGTATGCGAAGCTCAGCAAGTGTGAATTCTGGATCCGAGAGGTAGTCTTCTTAGGACATGTAGTGTCAGCCGATGGGATTAGAGTTGATCCGAAGAAGATTGAGGCCATTGTTGAGTGGAAGCAACCGAAGTCTGTGACAGAGGTACGTAGCTTCCTAGGCTTAGCCGGATACTATAGGAGATTCGTAGAAGGTTTCTCTAAGTTAGCCGCTTCGTTGACACAGTTACTTCAGAAGAGTGTTCAGTTTGAGTGGACAGATACAAGACAAAGAGCCTTTGAGAAATTGAAAGAAGCTTTGACCCAAGCACCGATCTTGATTCAGCCTGAGTCCGGGAAGGACTATGTAGTCTACAGTGATGCATCCTATGTAGGGCTAGGATGTGTTCTTATGCAAGACAAGAGAGTAGTGGCTTATGCCTCAAGACAGTTGAAGACCCATGAGCGCAACTATCCAACCCATGACATAGAGTTAGCTGCAGTTGTGTTTGCTCTGAAGATTTGGAGGCACTATTTGTACGGTGAGAGATGCACAGTGTACACCGATCACAAGAGTTTGAAATATATTATGACTCAGTGAGACTTGAATCTCAAACAGCGTAGGTGGTTAGAGCTACTAAAGGACTATGATCTTACCATTGAGTACCATCCGGGTAAGGCCAATGTAGTGGCCGATGCATTGAGTAGGAAGATGGCCGTGGACTTGAGAGCTATGTTTGCTAGATTGAGTTTGTCCGGGGATGGTGGCTTGATAGCCGAGCTTCAGGTTAGACCTACTCTAGGTCAGTTGATTCGAGAGAAACAGCTCTTAGATAAATCTTTGGCACCTCACGTGCAAGATATAGCCGAGGGTAGATCTTCAGACTACAGTTTCAGTACTGATGGGGTCTTGTGTTTCAAAGATAGAATAGTTGTGCCAGAGGACAGTGACTTGAGACGTACGATCTTGACTGAAGCCCACAGTAGTCCGTTTGCTATGCATCCTGGAAGTACGAAGATGTACCGTGACTTGAAGAATGAGTACTTTTGGGTTGGCTTGAAGAGAGATGTAGCCGACTTTGTGAGTAAGTGCTTAGTGTGTCAGAGAGTGAAGGCGGAACATCAGGTTCCCTCAGGGTTGTTACAGCCGTTGAGAATTCCGGAATGGAAATGGGAGAACATCACTATGGACTTTGTTTCGGGTTTGCCTTTGACTCATACGAAGAAGAACTCAGTTTGGGTGATTGTGGATCGTTTTACGAAGTGTGCTCACTTCTTGGCAATCAACACTACTTACACTTTAGATAGATTGGCCAATTTGTACATCGGTGAGATTGTTAGGCTGCATGGTGTGCCGAAGTCCATTGTGTCAGATAGAGATCCGCGGTTTACTTCTAGATTTTGGGGGTGTCTGCATACAGCTTTGGGTACCCGTTTGAACTTCAGCACTTCTTATCATCCTCAGTCAGATGGTTAGTCAGAGAGGGTTATTCAGATCTTAGAGGACATGTTGCGATGTTGTATCATTGACTTTTAGGGTACTTGGGAGAAGCATTTGCCTCTAGTAGAGTTTGCGTACAATAATAGCTTTCAGTCGAGCATTCAGATGGCTCCGTATGAGGCCTTGTATGGCCGAAAGTGTAGAACTCCAGTTTGTTGGGCCGAGGTAGGACAGAAACTGTTACCTATGTCGGATTTGCTTAAAGGGACAACCGACAAGGTAAAATTGATTTGTGATCGCTTGAAGGCTGCTTCAGATAGGTAGAAGTCCTATGCCGATTTGAAGAGGAAGGAAGTTGAGTTCTCAGTGGGTGAGAAGGTGTTCTTGAAAGTGTCTCCGTGGAAGAAGGTGATGAGGTTTGGCCGAAAAGGGAAGTTGAGTCCGAGGTATATAGGGCCGTATGAGATTGTAAAGAGGGTTGGTCCCGTTGCTTATCAGTTGCGTTTGCCATCCGAGCTAGAAAAGATACACGATGTGTTCCATGTATCGATGCTTCGTAAGTATAGGTCCGATCCATCACATGTTATGCCCGTAGAAGAAATTGAATTGAATCCGGATTTGACTTATGAAGAAGAGCCCGTTGAGATTTTAGCTTCTGACAATAAAGTGTTGGGGGGGAGATCGATTGAGTTAGTGAAGGTGTGGTGGCAACGTCGAGGTGTGGACGAGGCCACTTGGGAGAGGAAGGAGGATATGGAAAAGCAGTTTCCGTATCTCTTTCAGTCAGGTAATTTCGGGGACGAAATTCCTTAAGTGGGAGAGAGTTGTAACACCCGTGTTTTAGGGTTAGGAGTTAGCCGGGGTTTATAGTTCGAGTCATTAAAATTAAATTAAAATCAACTCAACCTAAATTAAGACCTAATTGAGCTTAAATAAAAAAGGGAGGGACCAAAAGAGTAATTTGACCCAAAACTTTTTAAAAGCAAGACAACTTTATAGAAAAAGTTGTCTTCTCTTTCCCATCTCCCTTTCCAAACGTTGGAAACCATTTCTTCATCTTCAAACTCTCCCAAAGTTTCAAGTTACTATTCCATTTAATATCAACTTCATTTCAAGGTGTTTTTGAAAGGTGAAATCATTTTCTTACTCTCCTCTTTATCCTCTATCTACCTATGGTCTTGGATTTCAAAAACATGGACTTTTAAAATGTTAGGGTTTTACTAAAAGCTTGGATTTTTATGAGATTTTCATCTTGTTTTGATGAATTGAGTTGGGGCTTTGTTTAATCATGTTAAAATACACATTATATGTCAATTTGGTTGAATTTTGATGAAAATCCGAAGTAGGGTCTTAGAGCAAATTTTTGGGTGTCAAAACTTGGGTTTTTGGGAGGTTTAAGGTTGCAATTGAAGGGCTGTTGGTTTAGGTATGTTAGGAGGGTGATTTGGGGCCTTTTGGGAGTCATTTGGGTGTTTGAAAATGGAAATTTCAGCAAGGTTTTAGGGGAGCACGAAAATTGGGATTTTGGGAGATTGTGTGGTTTGGGAATTTGTGGAATTTGGCTTGTATTTGTAAAGTAAGTTGATGGTTGAGTTTAGCATTGAATTGTGAAGTAATGTATATGTTTTGGCTTGGCTAGAAGCAAGAGGAGTCGTTGAAGGAGCTTTGGGACCGAATCCGGGTTCGTAGGAGGATTGTTTCGATTGCTAAGGAAGGGCGATGAGTGGTTTCAAACTTGTTTTAAAGTTTGGTTCGAGTATGTGTAGTGTGTGTGTGTAAAGTATGCTTGGTAGGCCACTTCTAGTTAATTCAAGTTGTTAATTTAACCATTGATATCCATAAATGCTATTATGCTTACTTAGCTATGCTCTTGTGATTGTGGTTATTTGGTGCATGTATATCATGATGTGTATATATGTGATGAGCATGAGTTGTGGTTGATGATAAGTGATGTGATAATGAAAACTGGCACTAAATTAATTACCGGTTGTAAATGATCGATCATTAGGATTAGTGTGCACACAAATTGAGTCAAAACGTACGTGGCCTTGATGGCGTTAAGTCATCAAGGAGGAGTACGGTGATGTAATATTCCACCGGAAGCTTTTATATATTCTACGGGATGATGAGTGGAATCCCATCCGTAGGGCATGTGGCGATGAGTGGAATCCCGCACATGCAAGGTCCGGTGATGAGTGTAATCCCACCGAGGTAAAGTGTTGTTGAGGTTTAAATCCGCACAATCGGGGTAATTAATAGTGGCCAATTAACTTGTTCATATATTGTGATATATGATGTGGAGACATGATTGTTGATATTGATGCTTAATGCTTAGTATGATGTAAGATGCCATATTATGCTACTTGAAAGACTAGCTAGGTCTACTTTATTATATGCCAATGTTTGATGTATGTGAGATTAGGATTTACATGCTTGAACCCTGCATTGTTGATGCTTTTCGTTTTAGAGCACCTTCACTAAGCTTATAGCTTACGCTCTCAATGTTCAACAATGCAGATCATTAGCGTGGTGTTAGCTCGGAGCAAGGCAAGGAGGGTATTCCAAGTGTATGGCTCAAGTACGGTTATTAATTTTGTAATGGTTAGGCAATGTGGCAAGAGTGTGTTTGCATGAGCTTGTACGACTCATTTGTGATTTTGATGTTTATGCTTGACTTGGTTTGTAAGCATGTTTACCTTGCCAAATGCTTTTAATGTATGACTTTTGAATATTAAACTGCTTGTGGTATGTAACCCTTATGGGATGAATGCTGTTTTTGTTTATTAATGTATTCAAGCATGTTTTGTATGAAAGGCCTTGTATATTTGTCATGGCTGTATGTTTATGAATGTCCATGTCTTGTGAGCGTTTGTGTATGTTAAACCTTGGTTGCATGCCTCTAGATTTGGTTTGATGGTGTTGTGTGCCTTTAGGGGGCCTTAGGGAACCTTTAGACTTGCCAAGACTCACTTAAATCTGAATTTCAAAGGTTGCAGACTGCCAGCGTTTCGAAACGGGAAGGGTAGTTTCGAAACGGGTAGGCTTCAGGGACCCCGTATCGGAACGCGTTTCGATACGGTTTGGCCTCTGGAACCCCCTGTTTCGATACGCGTTTCGGAATGTTTTGGCTACTAGAATTTTGAGAAATTCACGAGATAAAGGTGTTTCGAAACGGGTCTGAAGGTTTCGAAACGGTCAAAATCTCGTTGACCACGAGATGTTGACCGTCGTGGGCGTTTCGGAACGGTTGACCATCGTTTCGATACGGCCCCTTGTATAGGCTCTGGGGCAGTTGACCTGGTCAAGGTGTTTCGAAACGCCTCAAGGGTGTTTCGAAACGGCCTGCCTTCAAGATTAAATTTGGGCTGTTTAAAAGTTGTTTGGGGTTTGAATGTTTGTCTCAAGAATTACGTTCCGCTGTTTGATCACTTAAGATTTAATACTCTTCTAGACAAGATTAAAATGAAAAAAAAAATTAGGGTTGATAACCGAGGGGGAACCTTAACGGGTTTCGCTTCGGTTTTCCCTGTGTGGCCCACTTGGACTGGTCATCCGGCCAGACCGAGACGAGGGGGTTACATTTGTTGGTATCAGAGCCTGAGGTTACCGAGACCTCGGGCAGGTAAGTGAGGTAAGCTTGATGTGTTAAGTAAGTGTATTGTTCGATGCATGTCTTGCCATGAAATCTTGATGTTTGACTGTTCGTATGATGTTTTGAAGCATGCGTTGTTGTGTCTGGTGTAGAGTGTGTGCACATTGCTACTATTACATAATTTAAAACTATTTTTGGAAAAAGGAGTACTTGAGCACTATTGGACCCTTGCTTTGACTAACGAAATCCTTATCTGTTTGTTGTTGTAGTTATTTCCTTGCTAGCTGAACCATGAGACCACGTGGGAGGCCTAGGATGGTTCGTCCGGAACCACAGGCAGAGGCTCCAGGAGTTGAGCCAGTAGTTAGAGTTGAGGCTCACGTGGGAGAGCCTGTGGTTGGAGTTGGAGCTCCTCCACCTCCTCCACCGGGAGCGGGAGGTGAGGCCGGGGCCGAAGGAGAGGGACCACAAGGTGGCTATGGTGGCCAAGGTGGCCAAGGGCCGGCCGGGATTGACTTAGCTCCGTTGGTTCAGGCGATAGCCGGAGCATTTCAGGCTGCAGTAGCTGGAGGTCAGGCAGCACACCATCAGGGTGAGGGCACTGGATTGCCTTTAGAGAGACTTCGGGGCCTTGGGGCCGAAGAGTTCAGAGGTGCTACTCCGGAGAGGTCCGAGTTATAGTTTGAGAAGACTGTCTGTATTCTTGCTCAGATGGGGTGTACTGGTTCCTTGCTACAGGGTGATGCCTACACCTGGTGGGTCACCGTTACTTCAGGTATGGATGAGGCCGAGATTTCTTGGGAGTTCTTTAAGACAGCATTCCGGAAGAAGTATTTGGGTCCGCGATACCTCGATGAGAGGAAAAGAGAGTTCATGGCTTTGCTTTAGGGGAGTATGTCCGTGACAGACTATGAGATTCGATTTGTCAGATTGAGTCAGTATGCACCTGAGCTTGTACCTACTAAGGTGGAGCGTTGTAACCGCTTCCGTTATGGGCTGAGTGAAGAAATCAAGATGTATACTCTAGCTTCAGACTACACTGATTTTTATGTCTTGGTCTCGAGGGCCAAGGACTTGGAGCACAGTTTGAGTTTGACCAGGCGGTCAGGTGGATCTAGTTCGGGTAAGAGGTCCAGCAACTTTGATAGAGGTGATGCCAAGAGGCATCGGGACAATAGGCATCAGTTTGATCATAGGCGTGGTGGCGGTAACCACGGTAGGGGGCACCAGGGCCAGAGAGCTGGTGGGAAGTTGCCCACATGTGCTACTTGTGGGAGGAACCACACCGGAGAGTGGTGGGGAAATTTTCATTCTTGTTGGAGTTGTGGTGCTAGAGACCACATTAGGCGTGACTGTCCACATCAGGTGGGACAGGCACCAGCTCAGGCTCCTCCTAGAGCCAATGACTTTCAGAGAGGCCGCGGGCGCGGTAGAGGTAATTTCCAGCCGAGGAATGATGGTCAGAGAAATTTAGCACATGTAGTTGCAGTCCAGTCGGAGGGCGGAGGACAGGCCAGGGTTTACGCTCAGCGCGGGGAGCAGCATGACACCGATGTGATCGCAGGTAACTTCTCGATACAGTCTTTGGATTTGCTTTCTTTGATTGACTCTGGGTCTACACATTCCTACATATTGAGTGAGCATGCACAGTCTTTGAATTTGCCTTGTGAGATGTTAGAGGTAGGAGTTAGTGTTACTAGTTCCTTTAGGGACACGATAGTAGTTAGGAAGATGTACCGAAGGTGTCCGTTGATGGTTCAGGGGCATGTGTTCCCAGTGGATATGATGGAACTTCCTTTCTATGGTTTTGATGTGATTTTGGGTATGGACTGGCTCACGGAGCATAGAGCTAGGATAGATTTTGAAACTAAGCGGATTTCTTTGAGGCTCACAGATGACTATGAGATTGTAGTGGTGGGTGAGAACGTGAAGTTCTTGTCCAATGTGGTTTCAGTGTTAGAGGCTAAGAGATTAGTTGAGTTGGGGTGCGAAGCATACTTAGCGTATGTGATGAACCCTAACATGTGTGAGGTTAGACCTCAGGACATCCGGACATTATGTGACTTTCCTAGTGTGTTTCCGGAAGAGTTGCCAGGGTTACCACCGGACAGAGAGGTAGAGTTCAGCATTGAGACTTATTCTGATTCAGCTCCTGTTTCGATTGCTCCGTATCGTATGGCACTGAAAGAATTGAAAGAGTTAAAGACTCAGTTGCAAGAATTGACAGATAGAGGTTTTATTCGACCTAGTTCTTCACCTTGGGGTGCACCAGTTTTGTTTGTGAAGAAGAAAGATAGAAGCATGAGAATGTGTATATATTACAGGCAGTTAAATCAGTTGACAGTGAAGAATAAATATCCGTTGCCTAGAATTGATGACTTGTTTGATCAGTTGAGAGGAGCATCGGTCTTTTCGAAGATTGATTTGAGATCGGGTTACTACCAGCTAAAGGTAAGGGAAGTTGATGTACCGAAGACGGCCTTTGGGACTAGGTATGGTCATTATGAGTTTTTAGTCATGCCATTTGGGTTGACTAATGCACCGGTAGCTTTCATGGACATGATGAATAGGATTTTTCATCAGTATCTAGATCAGTTTGTAGTTGTATTTATTGATGACATTTTGGTGTACTCGCGAACTGAAGAAGACCATGACCGACACTTGAGACTTGTTTTGAAGACTTTGCTAGATCATCAGTTGTATGCGAAGCTCAGCAAGTGTGAATTCTGGATCCGAGAGGTAGTCTTCTTAGGACATGTAGTGTCAGCCGATGGGATTAGAGTTGATCCGAAGAAGATTGAGGCCATTGTTGAGTGGAAGCAACTGAAGTCTGTGACAGAGGTACGTAGCTTCCTAGGCTTAGCCGGATACTATAGGAGATTCGTAGAAGGTTTCTCTAAGTTAGCCGCTCCGTTGACACAGTTACTTCAGAAGAGTGTTCAGTTTGAGTGGACAGATGCAAGACAAAGAGCCATTGAGAAATTGAAAGAAGCTTTGACCCAAGCACCGATCTTGATTCAGCCTGAGTCCGGGAAGGACTATGTAGTCTACAGTGATGCATCCTATGTAGGGCAAGGATGTGTTCTTATGCAAGACAAGAGAGTAGTGGCTTATGCCTCAAGACAGTTGAAGACCCATGAGCGCAACTATCCAACCCATGACATAGAGTTAGCTGCAGTTGTGTTTGCTCTGAAGATCTGGAGGCACTATTTGTACGGTGAGAGATGCACAGTGTACACCGATCACATGAGTTTGAAATACATTATGACTCAGTGAGACTTGAATCTCAGACAGCGTAGGTGGTTAGAGCTACTAAAGGACTATGATCTTACCATTGAGTACCATTCGGGTAAGGCCAATGTAGTGGTCGATGCATTGAGTAAGAAGATGGCCGTGGACTTGAGAGCTATGTTTGCTAGATTGAGTTTGTCCGGGGATGGTGGCTTGATAGCCGAGCTTCATGTTAGACCTACTCTAAGTCAGTTGATTCGAGAGAAACAACTCTTAGATAAATCTTTGGCACCTCACGTGCAAGATATAGCCGAGGGTAGATCTTCAGACTACAGTTTCAGTACTGATGGGGTCTTGTGTTTCAAAGATAGAATAGTTATGCCAGAGGACAGTGACTTGAGACGTACGATCTTGACTGAAGCCCACAGTAGTCCGTTTGCTATGCATCCTGGAAGTACGAAGATGTATCGTGACTTGAAGAATGAGTACTTTTGGGTTGGCTTGAAGAGAGATGTAGCCGACTTTATGAGTAAGTGCTTAGTGTGTCAGAGAGTGAAGGCGGAACATCAGGTTCCCTCGGGGTTGTTACAGCCGTTGAGAATTCCGGAATGGAAATGGGAGAACATCACTATGGACTTTGTTTCGGGTTTGCCTTTGACTCCTACGAAGAAGAACTCAGTTTGGGTGATTGTGGATCGTTTTACGAAGTGTGCTCACTTCTTGGCAGTCAACACTACTTACACTTTAGATAGATTGGCCGATTTGTACATCGGTGAGATGTTAGGCTGCATGGTGTGCCGAAGTCCATTGTGTCAGATAGAGATCCTCGATTTACTTCTAGATTTTGGGGGTGTCTGCATACAGCTTTGGGTACCCGTTTGAACTTCAGCACTTCTTATCATCCTCAGTCAGATGGTCAGTCAGAGAGGGTTATTCAGATCTTAGAGGACATGTTGCGATGTTGTATCATTGACTTTCAGGGTACTTGGGAGAAGCATTTGCCTCTAGTAGAGTTTGCGTACAATAATAGCTTTCAGTCGAGCATTCAGATGGCTCCGTATGAGGCCTTGTATGGCCGAAAGTGTAGAACTCCAGTTTCTTGGGCCGAGGTAGGGCAGAAACTGTTACCTATGCCGGATTTGCTTAAGGGGACAACCGACAAGGTAAAATTGATTTGTGATCGCTTGAAGGCTGCTTCAGATAGGCAGAAGTCCTATGCCGATTTGAAGAGGAAGGAAGTTGAGTTCTCAGTGGGTGAGAAGGTGTTCTTGAAAGTGTCTCCGTGGAAGAAGGTGATGAGGTTTGGCCGAAAAGGGAAGTTGAGTCCGAGGTATATAGGGTCGTATGAGATTGTGAAGAGGGTTGGTCCCGTTGCTTATCAGTTGCATTTGCCATCCGAGCTAGAAAAGATACACGATGTGTTCCATGTATCGATGCTTCGTAAGTATAGGTCCGATCCATCACATGTTATGCCCGTAGAAGAAATTGAATTGAATCCAGATTTGACTTATGAAAAAGAGCCCGTTGAGATTTTAGCTTCTGATAGTAAAGTGTTGGGGGTAGATCGATTGAGTTAGTGAAGGTGCGGTGGCAACGTCGAGGTGTGGACGAGGCCACTTGGGAGGGGAAGGAGGATATGGAAAAGCAGTTTCCGTATCTCTTTCAGTCAGGTAATTTCGGGGACGAAATTCCTTAAGTGGGAGAGAGTTGTAACACTCGTGTTTTAGGGTTAGGAGTTAGCCGGGGTTTATAGTTCGAGTCATTAAAATTAAATTAAAATCAACTCAACCTAAATTAAGACCTAATTGAGCTTAAATAAAAAGGGGAGGGACCAAAAGAGTAATTTGACCCAAAACTTTTAAAAAACAAGACAACTTTATAGAAAAAGTTGTCTTCTCTTACCCATCTCCCTTTCCAAAACGTTGGAAACCATTTCTCCATCTTCAAACTCTCCCAAAGTTTCAAGTTACTATTCCATTTAATATCAACTTCATTTCAAGGTGTTTTTGAAAGGTGAAATCATTTTCTTACTCTCCTCTTTATCCTCTATCTACCTATGGTCTTGGATTTAAAAAACATGGACTTTTAAAATGTTAGGGTTTTACTAAAAGCTTGGATTTTTATGAGATTTTCATCTTGTTTTGATAAATTGAGTTGGGGCTTTGTTTAATCATGTTAAAATACACATTATATGTCAATTTGGTTGAATTTTGATGAAAATCCGAAGTAGGGTCTTAGAGCAAATTTTTGGGTGTCAAAACTTCGGTTTTTGGGAGGTTTAAGGTTGCAATTGAAGGGTTGTTGGTTTAGGTATGTTAGGAGGGTGATTTGGGGCCTTTTGGGAGTCATTGGGTGTTTGAAAATGGAAATTTCAGCAAGGTTTTAGGGAGCACGAAAATTGGGATTTTGGGAGATTGTGTGGTTTGGGAATTTGTGGAATTTGGCTTGTATTTGTAAAGTAAGTTGATGGTTGAGTTTAGCATTGAATTGTGAAGTAATGTATATGTTTTGGCTTGGCTAGAAGCAAGAGGAGTCGTTGAAGGAGCTTTGGGACCGAATCCGGGTTCGTAGGAGGATTGTTTCGATTGCTAAGGAAGGGCGATGAGTGGTTTCAAACTTGTTTTAAAGTTTGGTTCGAGTATGTGTAGTGTGTGTGTGTAAAGTGTGCTTGGTAGGCCACTTCTAGTTAATTCAAGTTGTTAATTTAACCATTGATATCCATAAATGCTATTATGCTTACTTAGCTATGCTCTTGTGATTGTGGTTATTTGGTGCATGTATATCATGATGTGTATATATGTGATGAGCATGAGTTGTGGTTGATGATAAGTGATGTGATAATGAAAATTGGCACTAAATTAATTACCGGTTGTAAATGATCGATCATTAGGATTAGTGTGCACACAAATTGAGTCAAAACGTACGTGGCCTTGATGGCGTTAAGTCATCAAGGAGGAGTACGGTGATGTAATATTCCACCGGAAGCTTTTATATATTCTACGGGATAATGAGAGGAATCCCATCCGTAGGGCATGTGGCGATGAGTGGAATCCCGCACATGCAAGGTCTGGTGATGAGTGTAATCCCACCGAGGTAAAGTGTTGTTGAGGTTTAAATCCGCACAATCGGGGTAATTAATAGTGGCCAATTAACTTGTTCATATATTGTGATATATGATGTGGAGACATGATTGTTGATATTGATGCTTGATGCTTAGTATGATGTAAGATGCCATATTATGCTACTTGAAAGACTAGCTAGGTCTACTTTATTATATGCCAATGTTTGATGTATGTGAGATTAGGATTTACATGCTTGAACCCTGCATTGTTGATGCTTTTCGTTTTAGAGCACCCTCACTAAGCTTATAGCTTACGCTCTCAATGTTCAACAATGCAGATCATTAGCGTGGTGTTAGCTCGGAGCAAGGCAAGGAGGGCATTCCAAGTGTGTGGCTCAAGTACGGTTATTAATTTTGTAATGGTTAGGCAATGTGGCAAGAGTGTGTTTGCATGAGCTTGTACGACTCATTTGTGATTTTGATGTTTATGCTTGACTTGGTTTGTAAGCATGTTTACCTTGCCAAATGCTTTTAATGTATGACTTTTGAATATTAAACTGCTTGTGGTATGTAACCCTTATGGGATGAATGATGTTTTTGTTTATTAATGTATTCAAGCATGTTTTGTATGAAAGGCCTTGTATATTTGTCATGGCTGTATGTTTATGAATGTCCACGTCTTGTGAGCGTTTGTGTATGTTAAACCTTGGTTGCATGCCTCTAGATTTGGTTTGATGGTGTTGTGTGCCTTTAGGAGGCCTTAGGGAACCTTTAGACTTGCCAAGACTCACTTAAATCGGAATTTCAAAGGTTGCAGACTGCCAGCGTTTCGAAACGGGAAGGGTAGTTTCGAAACGGGTAGGCTTCAGGGACCCCGTATCGGAACGCGTTTCGATACGGTTTGGCCTCTGGAACCCCCTGTTTCGATACGCGTTTCGGAACGTTTTGGCTACTGGAATTTTGAGAAATTCACGAGATAAAGGTGTTTCGAAACGGGCCTGAAGGTTTCGAAACGGTCAAAATCTCGTTGACCACGAGACGTTGACCGTCGTGGGCGTTTCGGAACGGTTGACCACCGTTTCGATACGGCCCCTTGTATAGGCTCTGGGGCAGTTGACCTGGTCAAGGTGTTTCGAAATGCCTCAAGGGTGTTTCGAAACGGCCTGCCTTCAAGATTAAATTTGGGTTGTTTAAAAGTTGTTTGGGGTTCGAATGTTTGTCTCATGAATTACGTTCCGCTGTTTGATCACTTAGGATTTAATACTCTTCTAGACAAGATTAAAATGAAAAAAAAAATTTAGGGTTGCTAACCGAGGGGGAACCTTAATGGGTTTCGCTTCGGTTTTCCCCGTGTGGCCCACTTGGACCGGTCATCCGGCCAGACCGGGACGAGGGGGTTACACATATATTACCAAAACATGATACAATACAGTTCTATCATGTTGCATTTACAAAAAAAATCAAAACGTATTTTTTTTATAAATTTTATAAGTTTTTTTTTTGAATTTTTAGAACATTTAAAAAAAATTTAAATAAAATAAAATTTTTGAAAACTGTCAAGTGGAAACACTGTAACACAACACACTGCAACAAATACAATGGATCAAAAATAATTGTTCAAATTTAATGGTCAAAATTGGTCAAAGGGTTTAATTGATTCAATTTATTGGTTTAAGGGTTTAATTGATTAAATTTTGTAGTTCAAGGGCTTAATTGGGTACAAAAAAATTTCAGGGGCTTAATTGATTTTTTTCTAAAAGTTCAAGGGCTTCTTACACCCTTAAGCCTAAGTTTAATCAATTAAAACCTTGGACCAATTTTGACCATCAATTTTTGACAATTTTTTTTCTTGAGATATTATTGTCATGTGACACACTACAGTTCTCTCATGTGACATTTACAGATTTTCTTAACAAACTATTTTTTAAAATTTTCTATAAGTTTTTTTTTTAGATTTTTTTTCAAAATTTAAACAAAACAAAAATAGAAATATCAAGTGACAACGCTGTAATACGACAAGTTGCATCAACTAGTTAAAAAATTGTTAGATTTAACAGTGAACGTTGGTCAAATAGATGAATTGATGAAATTTTAGAGTATAAAATCTTAATTGGGTGCAAAAAAAGTACATGAGTTTAATTGATTTTTTAAAAAAGTTCAATTAAACCAACTAATTAATATCTTTAAATTAACTGATATTTTAATTTAATGAATAATATTAGTTTAGTTTAGCTGGTGTAAACTATTTTTTCTTGTTTAAACTATCAATATTAGTTTTATTTTTAAGTAGGGTTGAGCTCGCATTAGGTCTTCTTTTTAACATTCATAGTTAATTTGAATTTTTTTAGAACAAAGTTAATTTTAAATTTTAAATTCAAACAGTATTTTATATGATGAACAAATTCATGACCTTGAAGTTTTTTTCTTTTACAACTAATGGTCCTAATCTTATGGAATAGAGAAAAATATATCAAAATTACAAGAATAAATTACAAAATAAAAATAGGCCAATGATAACATTTTCCCTAAAATAAAAACTATTTATCCAAACTGACATTATCACAACTCAATTATGACATATCTTTAGTGATTTGTGAACGTTTATCAATATTCGGTCTAAGAGTTCAAATAGATATAAATCAACAAGATAACATAATTAACATAATCTAGAGAGACGATATTTTATCCAACCATAAGGAAGAAAAAAAAAGTCACAAGCAGACAAAGAACGTGTTACAAGAACAAACCAACATCACCCATTTTTATACAGAAAAAGAAAGACTAATTAAACAAAACCAAAATAGTTCAAAATAAAATAACACGAAGCCTATTAACACTACACCAAATTTGGTATATAGCGGCACATTTCGTGGCGTTTTTTACAACAAACGCCGCTAATATTTTACCTATGTCGGCGTTTAAATGACAATCGCCACAAAAAGGCAAATTTGGCGGCGTTTTGAAGGCAAACGCCGTTGTAGAAAAATAATTAGTGACGTTTTTGAAGAAAAAGTCGCAATAAGTCTAATTTTAGCGGCGTTTGTTTCATAAACGTTTTTGTAGAAAACAATTAGTGGCGTTTTGTATAAAACGTCGCAATAAAATTCATTATAGCAGCATTTCTGATGAAAAATGCCGCAATATATGTCCTCTTGGTGGCGATTTTTTTTAAACGCCGCTATAGGTAAAATTAAAAAACTCGCTGTTTTGAGTCTCAAACTCAGAGTTTTATTCATATTCCCCAAATCTATCGTGCTTCAAATCCCTAACTTCTCCCAAGCTCTCCTCGCTGTGTTGCAAATCTGAAATCGTTCCTGGTCGTTCACCTCGCAGTTGTGTAACCCTCTTAGCCCGGCCTAGACGTCTGACCCGAACTAAGAAGATTACACGGGGAAAACCAAAGTCGACTCGTGAAAGTCAACCTTGATAGACGATCTTTTTTTCTTTTTAACTTTTCTAGATGCACATTATTAACCTATGTGAATAGCAAAACATTTTAGCGGAAGCGACACAGTGAACGGATTTCATTTAGGGGTTCAATTACATACGATCATCTTTTAGGGACTAATATGTAACTTTTCAAAATTATAAGGACTAAACAAATTTTATGGTAACCAATTCAAAATTAACCATATACTAAGTCAGCATGTCGAATTTCATTTTAAACGGATCATTCAAACTCATTTAATTAAGCACCTAAGACCCAGGGACCAAAATGTAAGAAACAGAAACTAGAAACAATTCAATTTCAACTCCAACGTTCGGGTGTTTCGAAACACAAGGCCCTGTACTGAAACGGTCATTTCGAAACCAGGTTGACCGTTTCGATACTCGGGTGCGTTCCGAAACCCGTATCGAAACACACATTTCCAGTAGCAAAAACGTTCCGGAACATTCCTACCCGTTCCGAAACCTTATGGCCATTTCAGGCCTCTGTTCCGAAACAGGTAAGGGCGTTCCGATACGCCTTGCCCTGCAACAGCAGATTTTTCTGGTTTTTCACTCATAAACACGCCCGAAAGCATTCCGATTCATGCCACCGCATACATACAACATGTTTAGGCATCAAAGATCAACAATGCAAAGTACGAGCTAAAACATAGCATCATTCAAGCAAGCATTGGTTCTATAGGCATGCTTCCTAGTCTTAAAAACCAAACAAAAACTAAAAGCCACAATCATGCATCAATCAAACTTCAAAGGCCAATTACAACTCAAAAATACCAAACCAAATATGAACAAAGTAATAATCAACATCATCAATCATCCAAGAGTAGAAATCTCACTCATTACCTCTTATTACACCAAAGAAAAACCACATACTTTGCTAGACCAAAGTGCTTGGATTCCCCTTGCTTACGCGCTGCCTCAAATGCCTAATTCTCTATATTGATGAAACAAATGAGCGTAAGTGTAGAACTAATGTTTTGATATAATAATTGAAAAATGTTTTGGACTGATTTAAAAAGAATTCAAAACTATTTTCAAAGTCCAAATAACTTGAAACTATGTTTAGGGGATGTTTTTAAAGGTTTTTACATGTTTTCAAAGCCAAACTAAACAAAACCATCCAGGTGTATCGAAACACCCATAGGCGTTTCGATACGGGGTCTTCTAGTGTCAAAACGTTTCGAAACGGGTCTATTTCTGGATGAGAATTTTGCCTAGCGTTTCGATACGGGATATTCCGTTTTGATACGCCTACGTGGCATCGACAACAACGGTCATAAACCCCAACGGCTATTTTCCAACTAACATTTAAATGCAGATCGTTTCGATACGGTACTAGACATTTCGATACGGGCATTTCGATACGGCCAACAACGTTTCGATACGGGTGTTGCAACAGCTCTTTCTACTTGAAGAGCGTATCGAAACGAGTTCGAGCGTTTCTGTTGAGTTATAAGGTGCTCGATTCCTTCAACCGATCTTGCTCATCAAGTGGTGGAGATGTGGAATTTTGGGTGGATGTGGTGTGGAAGCTAAAAGATAAATGACACAATAATTTTAGAGTGGTTCAACCTTCTAACTAAGGTCTACATTCACTACCTTAACTTCCCACTAAGGATTTCCAATCAATCCAATATTTATTCGTCCCCTTTTCTAGGCTTAGGAGGAAACCCTTATACACCGATCAAGCTTTCTACCCAAACCCTTGATCAAACCCTCTTTACAAAAGAGAAAAGATAAGCAAACTTAAATCCCTTTAGTAGGTATTTGTTTGCACAATTTGCTCTCACCCAAAACCTAAAACACTTGAGCAAATTAGACAATTTTGGCACACTAGTGTTTGTCTATACAAAGAAATGACAATTTAAGTACAAAGCCAATTCTTGATCATTTGTTGATTGACAATTGAAGCATTAACCATTACTTGATTCTTGGAGGTCCCTTTTATACTCCTCTTTGAGTTTGTAGCTGTTACTAGCCGTTGGGGATGAATTGGAGCCGTTGAGGATTTTATTTCCCTTCATTAATGCTATTTTGCAGCCTTCTGTATTGATATGCATAGATCCGTATCGGTACGGCCTTCATCAGAAACTAGCTGTTGACCTCTTGCCAGCCTAGGTGTATCGGTACGGTATGACGTTTAAAAGACCGTTGGGAAATATGATCGTTGGGGTTGTTAAAATGGGATTGGTACGCTGACTAGGCGTATCGATACGATCCCTCACCGAATCGAAACGGCCAAGTCTGTTTCGATACGTGTTTTGGCAGTGACCAAACTGGGCAAAAAAGATATCGATACGGGTTGGACCGTATCGATACGAACACTTTGAAAACACAGGTTTGGCTGTTTAAAAGCATGAAAATCTTTCCAAAAACCTTTTAAAATACCTCAAACATAAATTCAAGTTGTTTGGACTTAAAACCAAGTTTTAAATTCTTTTCAAATTAGTCCAAAACATTTTTCAATTATTATATCAAAACATTAGTTCTACAATCTCCCCTTTTTGATATAATAAAACTAACTTGAAAAATTGTTTGGGATTCTCCCCCTTTAAGTAAAACAATGTGAATAAGAGATTAAAGATATGAAATCAAATAAAGCTCCCCCTTATTCATTTGAAAATCCAATTTTTCAAACCACATTTCTCCCCTTTTTGTTATATCAAAAAGAATTCAAAATACTTTTAAGTTCAAAATAACAATAGAGGTAAAAACAATGACAAAATTAAGAATTTTGGTTTTAAAATAGCTCCCCCTTTCTCAAAGCATCATAAGAATGTTAATCCAACATATATGATCATCTAGTTGAATTAAAAAAAAGACAAATAAAAGCAAAAACAACTAGATACTGCCACACTTGAACCCAAGGGAGGATGTGAAGCCTTCCTTCTTCAAGTGTTATTCCTTGTGTGCATGGAGCTCCCCCTCAAAGTTTGACTTGTTGATCACTCTCCGTCACACCTAGCAAAAGACAATCAAGTGATTTTTGGTATCCAAATTGCTTTGGATCCATAAACGTTAGTAGCACAAAACTTAGTCCCCTTAGGAATCCATTTTTCAATTTCATCATTTTTTAATTGAAGTACTATGTCCTTTTGGGACCCAAATACTTCTAAAACATTTTCCTTTTACAAATCTAGAGGCACTAGATTATCTTACATAAAAATTTGATTTTCCAAAATTGTTTTTCTTTTCTAGCTCCTTGGAAATCAAATGTTTTTCTTCTTGAACTTTATGAAGCAAATTTTGTAAGTCAAAACATTTTTGTTCAAACTCTTCGAGTTTTGCTTCAAGTTCAAGTTTGGTTTTAGAAATCAAATCATTTTGAATTTTTAACTTTGAAATCAATTTATTGTTTTTCAAAATTTGATTTTTAAACTCTAAAACCAAATCATCGTAGGCATCTTGTAATTCATCAAAAGAGTAGGAACATGAAGTAGATGAATTAGAAGTTACCCTTGAATCTTCTTCGATGGACATAAGGCAAAGGTTGGCTTGTTCATCGTCGGTGGAGTCCTCATCACTCCAAGTAGCCACATGTGCCTTCTTCTTATGGCTTGAAGTTCTTGCCCTCTCCTTTTTCATGGATTCTCGTTCAAGCTCTCTCAAAGCTTTCTTCATGAGCGGAGCACACTTCTTGAAGAGATGAACTATCTCTTCTTCTTCATCCTCCTCTTCACTTGAATCAACATGATGGCAAGTGGATGATTTGAGAGCAATGGCATTGGTGTTGATGCCAAGCCCCTTGAGCTTCTTCTCTCCCATAGCTCTAATTTCTTCCCTCTTCTTCTCATCTTCTTTGTTCTTCCTCATGATTTGATGAGTAAGGAGTGACCCCATGAGTTCATCAAGCTTCAAGGTCTTCAAATTCTTGGCTCCGATGATGGCGATCCTCTTTTAGTCTCATGACTCGGGAAGTGAGTAGATGAGCTTTCGAACAAGCTTTTCCTCAGGGATGGCTTCTCCATAGCCTTTGAGACCATTGGTGATAGTGGAGAACCTATCAAACATCTTCTTGATGTTCTCTTCCGGAACCATTTTGAAGTTCTCATACTCTAAGGTGAGGAGCCCAATCTTGGTCTCCTTAACTTCATCGGTTCCATCGTATGTGACTTCAAGCTTCTCCCATGCCTCCTTGGCACTCTCACAAGAAGATATCTTTTCATAGATGGTTGGGCCAAATGCACAAAAGAGGATGTGCAAGGCTTTGCAATTTAGCTCCATCTTCTTGCGATTGTCGACACTCCGCTTTGCTTCGTTGAGGCACGAACGGACCATCTTCAACTATGTCCCATAGCTTGCAATCTATAGACTTGATGAAGAACTTCATCTTTGTCTTCCAATGGGCATAGTGAGTTCCGTCGAAGAAGGGCGGTTTGTCAATGGGTTGCGCCATTGAGCCGGTTGTGTGAAATGATGATCGAGCTTGCCGGATCTTCTCAATAGGATGTTAATCATCTTCGATTGAGCCAAGCTCTAATACCAATTGTTGAGTTATAAGGTGCTCGATTTCTTCAACCGATCTTGCTCACCAAGTGGTGGAGAGGTGGAATTTTGGGTGGATGTGGTGTGGAAGCTAAAAGATAAATGACACAATAATTTTAGAGTGGTTCAACCTTCTAACCAAGGTCTCCATCCACTACCTTAGCTTCCCACTAAGGATTTCCAATCAATCCACTATTTATTCGTCCCCTTTTCTAGGCTTAGGAGGAAACCCTTATACACCGATCAAGCTTTCTACCCAAACCCTTGATCAAACCCTCTTTACAAAAGAGAAAAGATAAGCAAACTTAAATCCCTCTAATAGGCATTTGTTTGCACAATTTGCTCTCACGCAAAACCTAAAACACTTGAGCAAATTTGACAATTTTGGCTCACTAGTGTTTGTCTATACAAAGAAATGACAATTTAAGTACAAAGACAATTCTTGATCATTTGTTGATTGACAATTGAAGCATTAACCATTACTTGATGCTTGGAGGTCCCTTTTATACTCCTCTTTGAGTTTGTAGTCGTTACTAGCCGTTGAGGATGAATTGGAGCCGTTGAGGATTTTATTTCCCTTCATTAATGCTGTTCTGCAGCCTTTCGTATCGATACGCATGGACACGTATCGGTACGACCTTCATCAGAAACTAGCCGTTGGGCTCTTGCCAGCCTAGGCGTATCGGTACGGTATGACGTTTAAAAGACCGTTGGGAAATATGACCATTGGGGTTGTTAAAATGGGATCGGTACGCTGACTAGGCGTATCGATACGATCCCTCACCAAATCGAAATGGCCAAGTCTGTTTCGATACGGGTTTTGGCAGTGACCAAACTGGGAAAAAAGGTACCGCTACGGGTTGGACCGTATCGGTACAGACACTTTGAAAACACATGTTTGGCTGTTTAAAAGCATGAAAAATCTTGCCAAAAACCTTTTAAAATACCTCAAACATAAATTCAAGTTGTTTGGACTTAAAACCAAGTTTTAAATTCTTTTCAAATTAGTCCAAAACATTTTTCAATTATTATATCAAAACATTAGTTCTACAGTTTCGATACGGTTAGTAGCAGAACAACATTTATGGTGGGAAATTATGTCTCCAACGGCTCAAATTCAACCCCAACGGCTAGTAACGGCTACAAACTCATTAAGGAGTATAAAAGAGACCTCCAAGCATCAAGATATGGTTAATGCTTCAATTGTCAATGAACAAATGATCAAGAATTGTCTTTGTACTTAAATTGTCATTTCTTTGTATAGACAAACACTAGTGAGCCAAAATTGTCAAATTTGCTCAAGTGTTTTAGATTTTGGGTGAGAGCAAAATTGTGCAAACAAATACCTATTAGAGGGATTTAAGTTTGCTTATCTTTTCTCTTTGTAAAGAGGGTTTGATCAAGGCTTTGGGTAGAAAGCTTGACCAGTGTATAAGAGTTTCCTCCTAAGCCTAGAAAAGGGGACGAATCAATAGTGGATTGATTGGAAATCCTTAGTGGGAAGCTAAGGTAGTGGATGTAGACCTTGGTTAGAAGGTTGAACCACTCTACAATCATCGTGTCATTTATCTTTTAGCTTCCACACCACATCCACCCAAAATTCCACCTCTCCACCACTTGGTGAGCAAGATCGGTTGAAGGAATCGAGCACCTTAAAACTCAACAATTGGTATCAGAGCTTAGTGAGGATCGCTAAACAACAATTATCAATGCATTCCACACAAATGGCATAACATTATTTTCCACACATGCTTTTACAAAAAACATGCCCTTTCAAGACATCATTGCACTTTCTAAAACACATGCTCTTATGCATCATTTTAAAACAACAAATAAACCTTTGCTCATGCTTTACCAAGCATTACATGCATTCTAGCATAATCACAAGCATCTCATGCTTAACCATTAGTCATCATCATTATATTGGCTTACAAGTGATCATTTCTCAAACCAAAACATAACCAACTCAAAAGACACAATCGGATACGCGGATTACAAGCGTTGTCTCACACGCTTCATATATACTACCGGACTACACAAGGTGGAGATACATGGCACAATCACAACCCCTCAACACCCGTGATGGAGATTAATGGCACAATCACAACCCATCAACATCACTCATCGGTAGTTGTATACTTCCACTAACGAGAGTAAGGGACACGACCACAAGATTCACACACGAAACTAAACCATCCACCGTTGTGATCTTAGCCTCAATCGTTAGGGTACTTGGATGGAGATTACGGCACAATCACAACCCCTCGACATCCAAGACGACTTTATTCACGGTGCACCCAATCCTATAGTCGGCTAACTATATCCGATTACAAGAACCAAAAACCACTTTCATTACTTGCCAATATAATCATTTAACATCATTAACCCACTATTTTACAAGCATAAATACAAAGCCATTACCACAAGCATAACCATGCTTAACATCATGTGCAATAATCACATAAAACCAAGGATCACTTACCTAGTGCGTCCTTATCACAATGGCATTAAAATCCAGCATTAACCATGCTTAAAACATGCTTTAAAACAATGATCAAAACCATAATTAACTCAAGTGCATTTTCATCAAAACATAGCACATTGTCGAGAAAGACTTTTGAATTACTTACTCTTGAGCTTAGCTAAGTGTTTCAAACTTACACTAAGCTCCCAAGACCACGCTCAAAGCGTTACAAAGCTGGAAAATCCATTTCCACTCACCGATACGCGAAGCCTTGCTCGCCGACACGAAAGTTACTCCTCCGGAGCCTCCAACAACGCCTCGCTTACTCCCAAATCAAGATCCCATGTTTTCACAACATCAAAACAGAGATCTAAATGCATTAAAATGCATTTCAACACTAGCAACAATTCACAAACTCATTGCTCACCCAATTTACCCCTCCGAAACAACCGAAAACTCAATCGATTGCTTTCTAAACCAAGCCCAGCCAACATATAACACTTCTAACCATTTATAAACATCAAAACACATCTAATGAACAACCTAACTCATCCTTATACCTCCAGCAAGCAAGATTCCACCATTTCACCTAAAAAACTCACTTAAAACTAACAAGAAACTCAAGGATCTCAAGGATTTCGGGATCTATGTTATCAAAACTTCATTTCAACATATTAACCAACTTAAAACTCAATTAAAATCAATCCATAACAGAGCTTAACAAAACAAGTCCGAAAATTAAGATTTCAACCATATTTTTACAAGATTTTGATCTCCAATCTAAACTATAGTGAAAACTCAACCAAAAACGTTAACTAGAAGCCAAAGATCTTGAGAATTTCAATAAAGAACTTAATTAGAGGTTGAAAACGGGATTTATCTCCAATCCTTGCTTTCCTCAATGAATGACAAGTTCTCCTTAGCAAAATCTTGAAGAACTTGAAAGGATTTCTTGAAAATTGATTAAGAGATATTAAGAGAGTGTTTGGGAGAAAAGAATTCTGGAGAGAAATGAATGAAAATAGTGTTTGGCTGAAAATGAGGAGAAAATGGTAGTTACGTAATGGAATCTCACATTAACCACCAAATTAATTAATTAAAATAAAAATCAATTAAAGTCATTTAATTAAAAGTCATTTTAAACACATGTCATATTAAAGAAAGGTTGAATTGCCTTAAAGCCCCCTAACGATTCTAAGAATTTGGCTTCTCCTTTAAAAATCACATTTTCTACAGTTTTAAAAAATTTACAATTTGGTCACTACTCAAAATGTCTCATTTCCAAAACTCTTTTTGTAAAATTGATTTGAGCAACCTCTTAAACATATTTTTAGAGGATTTTAGCAATTTTTACCACATTTTTATCCTATCCCGATCCTTGATTACCTTAAATCACCTTACGTGATTCGAACCGTTCTCAACCGGTCCAGTTCGATGTCTAAAACATCTAGGCCCAAAACCAGGGCGTTACACGTTGACCGTCACTAAGGCCGCTCGGCTGCACCAGCAAGCAAGCCAGCCAAACGGTAAAGTTCTTATTGAACATAAAATAATTTAATTTTTTAAGATTAGATCTGAGAATAGCAACGAAAATTAGTTTTGCCCAACACTTTTCCGCTCACTGCTGCTTGTAAGTGTGATTTTTTCAATAATTTGTGGGAATTAAACCTTAATCGACTTGGCAACGCATCTGATAATAGATTCGGTGATGTTCTTCTTATTTTATAACTCTCTTGTATTGTAGGTTCAAGAATCTTTGTTCCTTTCTTTTCCACTCATGTTTTAATTTCTCTATTTTCAATGGAATTTAAGGCGAAGGAGCGAAAGCTAGAGATTCTCAAGCTTAAAGACGATCTCAAGGAAGCAGAAGGTTCTCCAGTTTTTTTATTCTTTCTCCCTTCCTTGTGCATGCTTTTAGTTTTATTTAAACTTAGATTTCAGTTTATTCATGTCAATGTAGATACTTGGCAAAGCGATCTTTTCCTTCACACTGCTGCTTGTAAGTATTACTTTTTCAATAATTTGGTGGAATTAAGCCTTAATCAACTTGGTGACGCTTCTGATAATAGATTCGGTGATGTTTTTCGTCGAAGATTTCTCAGACAAGGTTAAATCAACATCATTGGTCAATAGTTCGAATCAGCTATGTTCTTTTTAATGTTTGCTTAAAACTATATGTTTTGCAGTTGGATTGAGAGAAACAGCTGGATCATCTCAAAAACGGCGTGCTATCGGTACATAAAACTTTTAATTAGACTCTTTTGAATATATCACACTTTAGTCTAGCTTTCTTATGCTTTGAGTGTTAGGGATCCAATATATGTTTCTTAGCTTATGAATTCTGGCAACGTGTATGCTTCAACATTGTATTTTGTTGTGTTCTTTTTTTTGGTTTGATTTTACATGTTTAACATTCACAGGGTACAGTGTGCTGCAAGTGAATTTAGAAGCAGGAATTGGCGTCTTTCATTTGCACCCTTCTTGACAATTCCTTCATTTCAAACTTCCGGTTTGCGATATCATTCATGTTGGTTATGCTGAAAGCTCTTAAAATTTGGCATGTTCTATCTAAGATATGTGATAGTAGGTAACTCAAACCTTAATGCATGCAGATATTAAATCCTAATATATGTTTTTTTTTTAATGTTTAAGGTATTTAGTGAATCCTTTAATATTGCTACCTTTGAGTAGACTTGAGTTTTTTTTTTTTTTTTCATTTGCAAAACTAGTTTTTCTTTTTATTCTGACAGTGTTATCTTTGCTTAGCTCTTTCGTTACTACAATGTTTTCCTAGCATGTTTTTATTTGTTTTACTTGCATCTATTTAGGGAAATAATACTCAAATCTCTCTTTTTTTCTCTCTTTACAGTGTTAATGTTTTACTAGCATGTTTTTATTTATAACAAGTTATAGTTTCATCATTTAGTCAAATTGTCATATAATGTCAAGTATAATCTCTTATGATGTTTTGGTTGTTTTGGATTCTCTTTCTTTCACTCTTAAGAGAAACAACGAAAAGTTTTAGAGTACTACAAAAAACAAAAAAGACTCCTTGCAGGATTTAATGAGATGGAAACCATGAGTGATATGGGTTGAAGTTCTCTCCACGATGGAAATCAAGGTGTGCCAATTCGATAATTTTGTGCATATTTACACTACTCGATGGCATGAATTCGTGCATGGGAAGCAAGGAACTATGTTGTAGCCCTTCACATTTCAATTTCTTTTCTTCAAATGTTCAAATAATTTGGTTTGTTAATTTAATAACACTAATCGATTATTATATAATAACAATATTATTTTTATTTCAGTTTTTTTAAAACATAGTGTTATTCGCGGCATTTGTTTTTACAAACGCCACTACAGGTTAGTTTTTCGCAGCGTTTGTAAAAATAAACGCCACTATAGAATAGTTTTTTGCTGCGTTTGCAAATTGAAACGTCACTACAGAACAATTTTTTTGCGGCGTTTGCAAAATCAAACACCACTACAGTATAATTTTTTCGTGGCATTTGTACTATAGATTTTGACCTTTTGCGGCGTTTTGACTGTTACGACGCTGATTTAAGCGGCACTTCTTGCGGTGTTTTTTTAAGCGCCGAGAAAGTTTTTAGCGACATTAAAAAATGCAATATAAGATTAATAAAATGCTGCGAAAGATCTGTTTAGCTGTAGTGTAAGAGAAGAGAAAGAAAGTGAAAAAAAAAGAAAGAAAAAAAGTTGACGGTTGTAGAGTAATTGACAATGAAAAAAACAAAAAACTAGAAAAGGACGGGGCAAGAAAGAACGAGGGTGAGATCGACCAGAGTTTTCTTTTCTTTTTTTAATGAAATTTTACTTTATGACACGAGTTAATTTTATTGATTAAGTTTATAATTATTAAAACTTTATTGATGCATCATGTTATCTTTACAAAAAAAAATAATTGTTATAGTGGTTAGATTTAGGGTTTGAACTTTCTCCCTTCTTTGATTATAAAAAAAATCATTATGCATTAAAATTCTGTAATGAAAAATTTAGCATTAAATCATTTCTATATAACTAAGGGTTGAACAAGAGATTAATAAAATTATTTACAATTTTTTTTTCACTCTATTCATAATCATTTGTTGCACTAATTGTTATAAATATATAATTTTTTCATTGAGTGCGACAAAAATCGAGTAATCTAATAAATATTTAATTTGATTATAATTAAAATTTCGGTATAAATTTACACTTGTAATTCTATTAGATGTTAAATTAATTAATTATAAAGTTGGACAAATATATAAGAACAAAGAAAAGGTGGACAATTACACGGAAGAAAAGAAAATCAATCTCATCTGAGTATAGAGTATATATGCTCACAACTTTTTTGGGGTCATTCAGTTCAAAATTACTTTGTTCTTGCACCACTCCGGCACTCCGTGACAAGACTTGAAAAACCCTTTTATGTTTTCCAAAAGTCTATATCATCACGGATGAGTGTCTCATCGAGTTAAATCGAGTAAATTTTTTTGAATTTATTAAATTTACAGATTTGATTTTATAATTTAAATTTTCTATCAACTTTTTTTAGTTGAGTTTAAAAAAAATTAGTCGAGTTGAATTGAACATATATTTTTTTAGTTGAATTAAAAATAAATAAATTAGAGACTCGATATCGACCCGAACATAATGATCCGAAACTCGAAATAAACCGAATCGAATAAAAACCGACTCGATTTTTTAGTTGAACCGATATGGACCCGATCCAATTTTCAACCGAACCGAACAGACCCGAACTAGTTTTCAAGCGAACCAAATGGACTCGAACCGATTTCATCCGAACCAAAAGCAACCCAAACCGAAGGCAACCTGAAATAAAGAAAAGATATTAAAAAAAAATTTTGTTGTGAACTGTCGCACAAATCACCAAAATTCAAATATATTGGCTTTATAAAGCCATATACAAGTGTAAAAAAATGATCCGGCCTAAAAACCCGACTGAAACATATCGACCTCCTATTGAACCCGATTTTGACCCCGCCCGAAAATACCCGATCTGATATCAATCGACCCAAAAAGTAACCAAACCAATATGACCCGGTACTCGACCCGAATCACTATAGACTCAAATTAAAACTGAACCAGATTAAATCTGATCCAAACTGAAACGAAACGAAATGTAATCAAAATCGAACCTGACCCGAAGAAAAAATGACCCGGCCCAAACGACCAATTTACCACCTCTACCCATGTGTCATCGTATGTGTGGGATTTAAGAATTGGGTTTGAATATAAAAGCCCAAAGTTACTATACCTACTCATAGGCTGAGATTATTGGGCTGATGCTGATATTCATCAAAAACGTCTCATTTACTTTATTAAATTCTGAAATGAAAGAATTTAGCTCACTGAATTTCCCTTCCATTACTATCTATTTCAATTTATTTGATTAGCCACCTAATTTCAGAAATATCTTTATTTTGGTCACCAAATTATAAAAGCTTCAATTATAACACTAAATTTCTTAAATTATTTTTAGCCATTGGACCATTATATAGGAAATAATAGGATGATATATATATACTGATTTTTCTGACGTGCAAATTTTTTTATTCAGTTTTGTTTGACGTGATTTTTCTTTATTTTTTTTCCATCTCTTCTTCTTTTTCTTCAAATTAAGTTTTTCTCTCATTTTCAATTGCCACTGAAAACGCCGTTCACTATTTTTCCTTTTATCACAGTAGATATCGGTGAATTCATCTTCTAATCCTCTTTAAAACTCACAAAATTCAATTAGTTTAAAATTTTCAAATCCACTTTAATACTCACAAAAATTCAAAAATCGAAACCATCCTCTAATCGTAGTTTTTATGCTAAAATAACTTTAACTCGACAAAAATTCACAAAAATCATCTTCTAATCATAGTTTTTAGGGATTTGGGGACCTTGTCATATTTGAGAAGTTTAGGAGTCCATTCAAAAATTCAAACCATAAGAAATGTAATGAATAACATATCTCAAAACCATCCTTATCGAATGGTCATCGGTAAAAATCGACGAATTAAAAAAATGAATCTTTGGATGAATTTTTGTCGAGTTCAAGTTATTTTAGCATAAAAATATTTTAATTACATATAAAAATAATGTTTTTTATATTTTTTAACCGTTAAATAAAAATAAATATAAGTCCACAAAAAATATAAGTCCAAATCAAAACAAATATTTTAGCATCAAAAGTGTATTAGGCAAATAATAGTTTTCCGAGTCTTATTACATTCTCCTTTCCCCCATATTTTGACTATGTATAACCTTGCATCCTCTCAGGTCAAAGCAACTTGGGGAAGATGATGTCAATTGCTTCTTCCTTTTGTTTTTGAATAAGAAAGCAGGCTTAATGCAAACAGCCGTAAATAATCTCTCTCTACACACCAATTTCTCTTACTGGCACTTCTCCATCATTGTCTTTTGAATATATTCAAGGCAGACAACAACTAACTAGATCTCTGAAATAAAAAATACCGAATTTCTCTAGAATAGCTTCACCAAGAGCGTGCAACATTCCTGATAAGACATATGTCGAACTAAATCCGACCCACCAACTAAGCCTACAAACCAAAAAATATAGGGTTATTCTATCATCTATCACATCCTACAAGGCATAGACTTGATAAACTTGTCAGATTTTCCTCCATATAATCATAAGAAGAGACCGTCGTCTCTCTCAAAGAGAATAACCTGATCTTCACACTAAGGACAAAGTAAAAATTCTTCTTCATCTTCATTTTCGTCGACTTTATCTACCACCGACTTGTGACTCTCTGGCCCGCATTAAAAAAAGGTTGAACCATTTGAAACCACCACAACCACCATCATCTCACTTTAACCATCAACAATACTGATAACAAATAAATATATAGGGTAAAGTACACAAGTGGTCACCGAACTTTTAGTGCGCGTTCATTTTGGTCACCAAACTTTTAAAATTTTCATAAGGGTCACCCAACTTTTAGTCCGCTTTCATTTTGGTCCCTCCTGTTAAAAATGCTGACGTGGCAGTTATCTTCTTCTTCACCTTGTTTCCTTCTTTCCTCTATTTTTTCCTCCATAAAAATAAAAACTTACAAAAACATGAAGGCATAACTGGCCTAAAACTGACAACAAAGAGAACTTTTTGACAGTTGGCCTTTGCAAGAGAACCCCATCGTCTTCCCCATTTCTTATATCCTCAAACCTTGTGCTCTTATTAAAGATTGGTCTACTCTGCATTATGTTTGAAATTATTTTGAAGAGTTAATAGAACTAGATAGAAAAGAACTCCTTGAAGATATAAAAGAAACCTTCTTAAGACAACTTAAGAAGTGTAAACTTGACAAACAAAATTTGATTAAGGTGAAGTTTTTAATGAATCATAATGCACTGGAACTTCAGCAATCACAAACTATACTCCAATAAGTAACATGCTTGTAACACCTCGAAAACCAGTCTAGTCGGGATTAGGTTCCGACGATCTAAAATTTTACATCGAAAAAGCTTAAGCATTGCATTTACATTAAGACTTATGATCTCTTCCATTGATAAAGACCTTGGTGAGTCCAAATCTTTATTTGGATTACTTTTGAAAGCATAAAATGATGTTTTTGAGCTAGGCGTTTTGATACGATCAGACGCGTACCGAAACGTCCTAGGTAAGACGTTTCGAAACGTTTATAGGCATTCTGATACGATTCCAACGGTATTAACTAACTTCTGGACTTTTGCTTGACCGTTTTGATACGGTTTCACTCGTTTCGAAACGAGTCTCCTGTTTTGAATATGTTTGAAGGATAAAATTGAAAAGAAATGATGAGGTGATGACTCACCAGCTTGCTTATCACCTTCTCTCACGTGAATGATCAGAAAAGATGGCTATAAGCCATCTATATGTCTAGTTTGGGATAGGATAAAGAAAAGATAAATATTATATTTTGTGATTTCCTTTGGATGAAGGAAACCTTTCTATTGGCTATATGGGAGGTGGATAATGATTAAGGTTATAATTCCCTTGAAATGAATTGGAGAAAAGAGAGCTCTCATCTTTGTATTGTTTCACCGAGATTCATTTCCATCCTTTATCTTTGAAATATTAAGCACACACCTCCATTGTCATCTTCTCCACCAAGCTCAAGCACACACCTCTCTATTTGTGAACCTTAAGCTTAGGCTTTCTTTGATTTAAGAACATCAATTCATAGCTATCGACCGGGTAAGTGAAAGCCCTAAGTTAGCCATTGATTCTCATGGCTATTGAATGCTCAATTTCAAGCTTTAAGATAAGATTTGTCTAATAGCTAATGGCTATTTAAGCATCGATATTGTCATATTAATTCTAATGATCCCTTATTGCTTTTCCTAGCTCAAGAAGTGGAAATGACTAATCCATCGTCTCCATTGAAAGCTAAAAATAAAAGAATTGCCATCTGAGAGCCTTAGGAGCTTCAGATATTGAGGTGAGTGTAGTCGGAGTCTCGAGAGTGACTAGGTGCCATCTCGAATCATTGTTTATTAATCTACTAACCATTGATTTTAAGGGATTTGCATGAAGCATTATTGTAAGCCATGTTGGTAAGTTTTGGTAAGTATTGCATCGATTCATTGTCCATAGCATTGCTATCATTGTCATGGAAATCATTGAAGCATTGAAATGTAGAATCATTGACATGAGTTTATTGCTATTGATTATTGATATGACTAAATGATTATTGAAATATTGTCAATGAATCATGGATATTGAAATATTGTTATTGGACAATGGATTCGAAGTATTGGATACAATTGGCATGCCATAGAGTTCATGAGCTCAGTGTACGGGTGGACTACGGTCCTAGGGATACGACCTATATTGATATGGCAAGGCGGAGGGATGTATTGTGTATTGGTCTTATTGGCGATGTCGGCGGGTTGACCATTCATTGATTTGGCGATGAGGTATAATTCGTGTATCCATATACCATGAATCGATCCAAGGGGACCATTGGTTATTTATATTGTTTTGCTATGAAATCATGATATTTCCATTGGTGACATGATACTATATTTTTATTACGAATAAGGAGCATACCATGTTTATTTCATAATTAATATTATGATTATCATTGAAGTATGTTATATGGCATACCATGTTCATCCATTGTAATTGTGACTACTTCACTAGGCAAAGTATGCCTAATGCATTTCATTGCATCCATTTCAGGTTAGTCAAGTTTTGGGATCGAGATCAGAGGAGTTGAAGCGTTGCACAAGTCACAATCAAGCTCTAAGTAATGTATATTGACCCTTTGAAACTCCTAGTTGGTGGCAAGGTCTATGTATAAGTCTATTAAGTCTCTTTTGATGTGTCTATGTCATGGTTAAGTGTTATAAGTGTGATATGTTTAAGATGAGTCTTCTATATAGTGAGAAATGACCTTAAATGCATGTTTTGACACTAAAAGGTAAAAAACGGGTAAATAGATTCATATGGCCCTAAAATTTGACATGCAAGTAGAATTTATGGTCATAATGTTGTGTGTAAAGTTTCACTGTATTTGGACACTGTTTGATAAGTTAAAATGAATGAAAACCAGCAAGAATCTGTCATTACAAGTCAGACCGTATCGAAACGGGTGATGGCGTTTCGATACGTGTAAGCATAATTGAACCTGAGAAAACAGGACGTACCGAAACAAGTTAGGGACGTTTCGGAACATTTTGCCAATGGAATTACTTGTTTCGATACTGGTTCATAGCGTATCGAAACGGGTCAAAGTCAAAGTCAAGGGAAGTCAATCCGTACCGATACAGGGCTTGCCCGTATCGATACGGTCAAAGGGAAAAGTCAACAAGGTTGTCCATCATCCATCCGTATCGAAACAACCTTGAGTGTTTCGATACATGGTTAGTTAAAGTGGTTAAAAAAGCTTAAACTAAAGGTTTGCATTGTTTACAATTTAGTCCCAACGTTTTGGATGAGTAAATTGGATGAGTAAACGATCACCGTTTTGCATGAAAATTTACAGACCTGGTAATGTTGTATTGAATTTCATTGTGGTATAGTCTAATGCATCGAAGGACCTTTAATTTGTCAGTTTTACAGATTAATCTCTAAAACTTGTAAAAGTTGCAAATTGGTCATAATTGATTCATTATTGTTTTCCAATGAATGAATCGGACTAAATGTATATTGGTAATGTTTTTTTGTGTAATATTGATTATGTGTTGATAATAAGATGAAATTTTATTGCACCAATCACCGTATCGTTCGCCGGTAACACGCTCCGACCCGGTTCTCGACCAGGCCAGGAAGGGGGTGTTACAATGCTAATGAATTAATGATTAAAACATAGAGTAAATAAGGCACGAGAACACAAGGAAATGAGGGAAACTTTAGAATACGAAGAACATGAGCTTACACCAGAATATTACCCACTTATCAACTAAATCCTTGATAAGTTTCTTGTTAAATGTGGTTTCCTCGTCAGATTTTGATAAAAACATAATGACCTGCCAATAAAATTTGAGAGGAAAAAAGAATTAAAAGTCGTTCGAAGATGCTTCAAAAATAAAGGTTTATCCATGATAACATCTAAGGGGAGAAGAATAAAAGAAAAAAAATCAGTAGTAAAAGATCAAAAAAAAAAATTCAAGTTATTATTTTCATGAAGAAAAAAAACAGAAGAGATGAAGAAAGAAGTTGAAGAAGAAGATAACTGACACGTCAGTATTTTTAACGGAAGTTATCAGGAGGGACCAAAATAAAAGCGAACTAAAAGTTGGGTGACCCCAATAAATTTTTAAAAAAATTGGTAACCAAAATGAACGCGCACTAAAAGTTCGGTGACCACCTGATCTTCACACTAAGAGCAAAGTAAAAACTCTTCTTCATCTTCATTTTCATCGACTTTATCTACCACCAACTGTGATTCTCTTGCCCATACTAAAAAACAAACCATTTAAAACCACCACAACCACCATCATCTCACTTTAACCATCAACAATACCGGTAACAAATAAATATATATTTTACAAGTGAAAAAATTATTTAGCGTTTGACAAGTGGGATTAAATGATTGGGGAGATGATGATAGAGATAGAGTGATAAGGTAGAGAAGGCGTGTGGCATCCAGAAGCCCGGCTTGCATTCTATTCAATTCATATGAGGGAACTTTGCTCACCTTCCATCACTGTCCCTCACATTTGGTTTGATTGGAGGATATGAAGGTCGCGTGGTGTCCATAAGCCACTCTTAACACTTCCACAAAAGCTTCAATTGTCTTCATCTCTACCACAGCCCAAAAGGTCCCCTCCTCTCCCTCTCCTGCTCCCAGTGTAATAGGTACAATTAGAGATCGAGACAAGATTTTATGTTAGATGATGCGGTTTTATAAGAGCAAAAATCATTTGTTTCTTTTTGGTGTCTCTATTCACGTCTCTACACTAAAAAATTAAATCCTAGATCATAACCCTAATGTTTAAATCATAAATTATAAATCTTAAAAATTAAATCATACACCTTAAATCATAAATCATAATCCTAAACTCGAACCTTAAACTTTAACTTTTATTTTTTTAAGTGGCACATATAAACGAGGGAACAAAAAAAAAGCTGATGATTTATGTTGGTTTTGTAAGAAGTTATATTAAGAATCTAGTAAATGTAAAATTACAAAATTTTAGAGTATACGAAATTAAATTATTAATAAAAAATACAAAGAAAATACTTGAATTATATAAGAATTAAATTTTTTTAAGGCAACTACCCAAAACCCCCTTAGATCTAGATTCTTTCCGTGACGGATTGCAAAGCATTTTTGGTCAATCAATGTTTATCGATTTGATTCAACTGGTCTATAATTATTATGAACTTTTGGAGAAAATGGATTAAGCTTTTGAATTTTTGTATGCACCTAATTAAATTTTTGTACTTTAAAAATTTGACCAATTCATTATTTTAACCAATGTTAACTTTTAAATTTAGTTTGTTTTTAGGAATCAATTGGGATAATGTGTGTCCCGATGTTATCATTTAACATTTTAAAAAATATTAAAATTTAGTTTTTAATATGTAAATGTCACATGACATAATTATAGTATTTCATGTGACAATAATGTTTGAAGGAAAAAAAAACGATTAAGACCTTGTAAAAATTGGTTAAAGGGTTTGCTAGATTTAATCTATCGATTCGATAAGTACATAAACTTTATTGGATATAAAAAGTAAAAAAAAAACTTTAATATATAAGCTTGTTAGATTTAAAGTTAAAACTTTAGGTTGTGGGGTTTTGAATTTAAAATCTAAGACTATAGTTTAGGGTCTGGTTATAATTTGGAGTTTAAAATTTAAAGTTTTAGTTTAGATTTTTTTTTTTTTTGAAAATCCTATTCTACTTCTACCTAGAGGGGGAGGGGTAAAATCTAGGTGAAGGCAATGCTCCTGAGAGGTCTTGAACCCGCGATCTAAGGGGAAGGGAGTGGAGCAGGTGAGCGTGCTCTCACCACCAAGCCATCATCGCATGCTCAGTTTTAGTTTAGATTTTAAATATTAAGAAAGGGTTTTATATTTATTATGTATAGCACAGTAATGATGGCAATGTGGAAAGAATCTAGGGGCAAAAAGTTTCCACAAAAAAGCTTATTCCATTGGATAGACCACGAGTTGGCCACACGCCTGCTTACGTGCGTCGACGTTGATGTTCCACCTAATTCCCTATCCGACGGTCCAAAACGAACCCCATTCATTCCACAACTCTTGTAACGGTGACAGCACTTCCCCCACTTGTTCTTCCATATGCCTCCTTTCACTGCAATCACGATCACAAATCACCCACCATCTTCCTCCATTTCTTACATTACTCCCCAAAATATTTCACTTCTTTCAATTCAACCCCCTAGCGGTCACAAACAATGGTTAGGTTTTGAGATCAGTTTCATCCTTTTATGCCCAACCCAAGCATGGGGATAGCCTAACTTGTTCCCATAGGGCTTCCTCTGTTTATCTTTCTTCAACTCCGAGTTTTCCTTTTTCAATGTCTATTTAGCTTAGGTTAATTACACCTTCATGTCTATCTCACTGACAGGTTAGTTTCGAAGCATGTTTTCTTTAACACATCAGATACAAATTATTTGTGTAGTAAGTATATATATGTTTAAAATTTGATACAAAATATGTGTAAACGATATGAGATTGATCCAAAACTAGTTCTGATTGTTGATGTAGAGATAGAAGTTGGTGAACGGTGGTGTCGAGAGATGTATGGGTTGAGAGAAAGAGATGCACGGTTGTAAGAATGTTTAGACATTTTTTGTTCCAACGATCATCATAATTCAAAAGACGATCGCTAGCAAATAAAGACATAATTAGTCTTCAATTAAAAGTTTCGATTCATGTCACTTTACACTCTCTCGACTAAAGTGGGACAAATGTTGTACGCCCACCTTATCTTATCAACCTATCAACAACAATCAGTCAATAACCATCAACTCCAGGCCTAGAACTAGTGATATGCATAGAGTAATATATTATATATACCACACACATGAGATAAAAAAAGAGAAACTAAAAACTCAGTTATGATTGATCATTTTTTCCAACATCACATTCTTCCTTATTTTTTCTTCATAATCACTATTGACCGTAATTTTCACACAAGTCAGAAGAATGATGAATTGTTTAAGCGCCAACATTCACCAATTACCTCTTTTGCTCATCAACATGACTATAATTTTTCACCATTTGATTAACAAATTTTTCAACCTTTATATCAAACAAAGCCTAAAAAAACACGATCACGTGGAAGATTGGAGCAAAGAAAAGTTGACCTCACATTCACACGGGACAGCTATTTGATGACGCATATTGCAATGTGGAAAGAATATACTGGTCCAAGATACCTCTTAAATTGGATAAACCACGAGCTCGCCACACGCCTCTGACGTGTTTCAACCATGTTCGTCCACCTAATCTTCCATCCGACGGTCCAGAACGACCCCCACATGTCCACAACTCTATATATAAGCTCTCAGCAATCCACCCTCAACTACCAATCACCCTCCATTTCTTCTCCACTTCTTAGATCAGTCCCAAAATCTTCCACTTGTTTCACTTCAATCCCTTTACAGTGAAAGGAAATGCTTTCGAGATCAGTTCCATCGTTCTACGTCCAACCCAAGCATGGGGATAATCTGATCTGTTCCCTGAGGGGTTGCTCTGTTTTCCCTTCTTCCCCAGCTCAAAGTTTTCCCCCGAGAAAACATGGAAGGAATTGGGGTGTTTATGCATCCGCAGATGCAAACAATATAGCACTTACGGGGGTAGTGTTCCAGCCATTTGAAGAGGTGAAGAAGGAGGAGCTGGACATTCCCATCGCGCCGGACCGTTCACTTTGTCGACAGAAGTATGCAGAGGAGTGTGAAGCCGCGGTCAATGAGCAAATCAAGTGAGTTGTTGTTGTTCGTTTTACTTTGTTATCCGTCTTGTTATTTTTTGTTAATGGGTTGTTATTTGTTTTGTGTGACAGTGTGGAGTACAATGTTTCCTATGTGTACCACTCCTTGTATGCTTACTTCGACAGAGACAACGTTGCTCTGAAAGGCTTGGCAAAGTAAGAAATAAGGTCCCCAGATTTTTGATTTTTGTCCAACTGTAGGAGATGATGAAATATTTGCATTGCAATCAGGTTTTTCAAGGAATCCAGTGAAGAAGAAAGAGAGCATGCGGAGAAGCTGATGGAATATCAGGTTAAATGCAATATAACGTTTAGTATGTTTAAGGACCGATAATCTTGGACATTACCTTTTTCTTAATTCGAGCATCGAATGGAATTATTAATTACAAGTGTTTAATTAGAACAAACGAGGAGGAAGAGTAAAGCTACACTCTATTCTGACGCCCCCTTCAGAGTTTGATCATGCTGAGAAGGGAGATGCTCTATATGGTCACTCACTGTTCCTTTTACACGTTTACTCTTTAAAATACATTCTCTGCTTAACCATGCTAATTTTACTTGCTAAACAGAGTTTGTTTACATGCTGTTTCGCTGATTGTATCGGTTTTGGTCTTTGAGTTCAGCTATGGAATTAGCATTGTCGTTGGAGAAGTTGACAAATGAGAAGCTTCTGAGCCTGCACAATGTAATACTACTACTACTGCATGTTTTCAAACTTACACGCAGATCTGAGTCTGCAACTAATCTGTTGGTCTTACTTCTACTTCATTCATGAAAAACAGGTAGCAGGGCAAAACAATGACCCTCAGATGGCAGATTTCATCGAAAGCGTGTTTTTATCCGAGCAGGTGAGCTCAATCCTCAACTTTCGCCCTTACTATCTGACTGAAAACAAAAACAAAAGACCCCGGTTTCTGACTATACAAAGTTTACAGGTTGAAGCCATTAAGAAGATATCGGAATATGTTTCTCAACTGAGGCGGGTCGGAAAAGGACACGGTAAGCTTCGAAAGCTACCTGCTGTATCATCTTTTTCTCCCTCTTCCTTTTGTCATCTGCATGTTTCAATTACTTGTAATAACCCAGTGCTATTTGGGTTGCAGGCGTGTGGCACTTTGACCAAATGCTCCTCCACGAGGGGGCGTGATGCTGTATCTTTTGGTTGTTTTAGCTCAGAGGTGTTCATATATGAGCCGCAAATATGTGGAGAATAAGCTACAGTTCTACAAATCTATCTAGCCAATGCTATTGTAGTATCCTTTTAGCTTTGCAATGCAAAACCAGCAATGATTTTATATCATGAGAATAACATTAATCCTTTTATAAAAGAGAACCCTAAACATTATCCAACAGAACAACAAAAATTGCAAGAAAGAAGTCCTCAAAATTTTACTCATAACTGAAAACAAGCAATCTATTAACTCCAGAATAAGCTACAGCAGCAAAACATATCCCCATATCTTATGTTAATGCTTAAGCAGCATTTTGGGCTGCAAGCCTCTTCCTAGCCTCCTCGATGATGGATAGCTTGATACCCTTGCCCTTGGGAAGGGATACCCATGGCTTTGTTCCTTTTCCAATGGTGAAGACGTTACCGAGACGAGTTGCAAACTCGTGTCCTGCAGCATCTTGAACATGGATGGTCTCAAAGCTACCCTTGTGCTTCTCCCTGTTCTTAATCACTCCAACACGCCCTCTGTTCCTTCCTCCAGTCACCATGACAACATTTCCAACATCAAACTTGATGAAATCAACAATTTTGTTGCTCTCGAGGTCGAGCTTGATGGTGTCATTAGCCTTGATCAGAGGATCCGGGTAGCGGATAGTGCGCCCATCATACGTATTGATGTACGGGATACCTTTCTGGCCAAATTGGACAGATCGAACCTTGCACAGCTTAAACTGCAGAACAGAAAAAAAAAATGAGCAATATTATTATACCAACAGGGTGAAGAGAATAGAAATTCTTGACCATTACATATTTCAAATACCAGACTGCTATAGATCAAACCTTGGTTTCATCACCCGTGATGGCATGAAGACGGAAACGTCCTTTGGTGTCATAAAGGAGACGGAAGTCCTCATTGGTTTTAGGAATGGACACAACATCTGGAAGTAGGTGATCAAGTATGTTACACAATATTTGAATAGAATAATCTCAGAAAGGCAGAGAGAAAGGAGTCGTATCCTAAAAAGTGGAGTACTTAATGCTAATCTAGGAACAATCCAAGGGCCCAAGAATCAAGATCACATGCCAATCAACATTGCCAACTCATCATGCATTTTCATAAATTAGAATAAAGGAGTCGGTCACTGAGACTAGTTAAGACAAAGAATGGATAGGCCTAATCTAGGAGTAAAGAGAAAGAACACATACCCATGAAACCAGCAGGATAGGTCTTATCTGTCCGAACCTTCCCGTCGACCATAACATGCCTCTGCATGAGAATAGCAATAACTTCTCTGTATGTGAGAGCATACTTCAATCTGTTTCGCAGAATGAGAATTAGTGGCAAGCATTCCCTGGATTTGTGTGGTCCAGATGATGGCTTTGGAGCCTGCATAAAAGGATAATAATAAAAACAAATTTCAAATGGAATAGATGAATTGAGCAGGAGATAAGAAAAAATGAAACTGCAGTAAATTGTTATGAAAGTAAAAAGATCAAGGCAAAAGCATACAAAGGCGCCACCAAGCTTGTCAAGCATCCAATGCCTAGGGGCATTGAGCCTCTTCAAATGTTTCTTCAACCCTCTAGCCTGTACCACCAAGGAAAATAAAACGTGTAAATGAAGATCAAATGTTCAACTCTTTCAACGCAGAAGAATTTTAAGGCACTTCTAAATCAACAACACCAAGACCGCACATTCACAAATTATAAAATTAAACTAAAATAATCAGATTTATAGAATCTATCAATTTAAAAAGAGCTGCACATCAAAAACGGAATAGAGAAATGATCTAAGATTCCATTACAACATTATATTGCCAATTTATATCAATTATCACTTAAGAGAGGCGTGGACGCCAGATCCGACTGAAAAATGCAAATCAAAGAAGAACAATGAAGCAAGTTTTTCATAGACATAGCAAGACTACTTAATTGTTCAGAACTAAAAAAAAAGCCGAAAGAGAATCAAATGGAAAAGATAAACAGAGTATATATACATCATAAATCATCAAAATACCAGAGATTAGGGGAAAGAAGAAACTAACCATCCTTGTGAAACGCGGTTATTTAGCTCAAAGGCTGGTTTTGACGGTAGACCGCTCTCGGAAGAAGATGGTGCGAGGGGTTAGCAGAAAACCCTAGTAGCATAATGCTTCACACTTTTTATATTGACGAAGATTGGGCCTCGATCCTGATTCGGCCCTTCTCAAATAAACTTTTCTACAATCGGCGTTTTATAAAATTATCCTTTTTGGCCCAAACATATTGGACTCTTCGATTTTGATATGGCCTAAATTGCTCGATTTTTTTTTATTTTTTATTTTTTGATGAAAGCTAGAGTGATTATAAGTAGTATCTGTTCTAAATATACTCTCAACCATTTGACAATGAACGCTCAATCACCCTGCTGCAGCTGCTGGTGCTCGAACCCGTGACCTCTAGAAACAACAACCGTTCCCTTAACCACTGAGGCAAGTTGGTTCGTGCAGATTTTTTTTTAACTTTTTGGTTCGTGTTTGAGATTTAATAATTGGATAATTATTGATACTATGATATTGATGAAATTTTTTTCTTCAAAAGAGATTTAACCCACTGCCACGTGTCATTAATTATTTATCAAAATATTAATTAAGGATACATGACGATAAATTAAGACCGCTTGTGGATAAAACAACTATATCATTATTATATTGAATAATTTACTCTTTGATTCAGGAGTAAAAATCTCCTGCCCCCTAACCATGCCTCCTTCTATGTCCTCTGCCTAAAAATACTTAAAAATTAAATCTTACCTCATAACCCTAATTTTCACATCCTAAACTCTAAACCCAAAAAAATACACCCTACCCCTAATTCCCTACACCCTAACCCTAAGCCCCAACCTTAAACCCCAAACCCTAAACCCTAAACCCACTATTTTATAGTGGGGGCACAAATGGGGGCATACTTTAGGGGTAGATGATTTTCATCCTTGATTCAGATATATAGATAACTTGATTGTGAGTAAACGAATAAGAATATGCATTATAAAAGCCATTAGTTGCACAACTTTGCATTGAAGCAACCAAATATTCCAATCACATAATTACTAATTTTTGGGCCATGAGTCACATAATTACTACTTATTAGCATATAATAATATCAATTCACATCTTTATCCAAATATTTTCACAAAATACTAAAGTTCAGACATTGGAATATCCAACGCTTAACTAAATTACAGGTAAAATGGTAATGAAATTATGTTTACATCTCCAATCCCACAATCACTATAGATTATATTTCACAAATTCTCTTATTTATCTCTGCATCAAAAGAACTAAAGCATAAAAAAAGGAAGATTTCTCCACTCCACCAACTAAACTCAAACTGAAAACTTGTCAAATGGCTTCTCCTGGTTTCTTCACCTGCATGCTCTTGTTGTTGTTTATTAGTACATGGCCATGCCATGCTCAAAACGTTACTCTTTCAGTTTACTACGAAACTCTCTGCCCTTATTGCGCCGACTTCGTAGCCAACCATCTGGTAAAACTCTTCGACAACCGGCTCTTTTCCATCATCGACCTCCGGCTGGTTCCATGGGGCAATGCTGTTATCCAAAGTGACGGCACCTTCCTTTGTCAGGTCCCTACTCTATCATCTTAAAATGAAAACTTTGCTATTCAGTTAATTGTAATCCAGATTTGTATATTACCTTGCAGCATGGCCCTGATGAATGCATCTTAAATGCTATTGAAGCCTGCACCATCTCATTATATCCTAACGAGGTCTGTCTTGTGATTTCACTGAATCCCAATGTTAAGATTAAAAGTTTACATTTCAATGAATGTTAGGCCAAGAGAACTGTTTGACATAATTTTAGCGGTTGAACTCGAAAATTGATGAATATAGAGTTCATTGCAAATTTGCAACTTTTGAATGATTGATCTTTACCCTTTCTCATAATGCAGGAGCAGCATTTCAGATTCATTCTCTGCGCCGAGCGTCTGGTCTCAGAGAACAAGCTGAATGAGTTTGTTAATTGTTTTAATACGACCGGAATGGCCACGGTTCCCATTGATTGCTATAGAAGTGGCTATGGAAATGTGGTTAGTTTAGTTTCTTTTTTTTTTTGGAAATGTGGTTAGTTTAGTTTCATGAGCTTATTATCTCTTTGTTCTTCTATACCATTCATTTTGTGAATGTGTTTACAGCTTGAAAACCAGTATGCTGCTGAAACTGCTCGGCTTAATCCGTCGCATAAGTTCGTCCCGTGGGTGCTTGTTAACGGTCAACCTCTACAAGAGGTCACTTCGTTTTCTGTCGTATAATGTATCTTTTGTGTTTCTATCATGTCTTGACTCTACTGCTTTGTGTGAATACCAGGATTTCAAGAACTTTGTTTCCTACGTCTGCAATGCCTACAAGGGTGAACAAGTGCCTGAGGCTTGTCACCCGCTTCCACTAATGATCAATTCATCGAAAAAGGCAACTCTCGGTTACCCGGTTTGCTATGCTAATTAGAGAAAAAAACTGAGAATATCTATAACTTTTTGTCGATTCCCTCGTATGTAGGCATCGTTGCTGAGTGCTGATACACCGTACTCAATCACATTGTTGCTGGTTTATGGGATTCACTTTTGCTTCTCTCTGCTTTAATTGAACCATAAATATTTGCTCTTCGAGTACTATTTGACCAGATGATATTGCTCTTAATTGTACATGAACACAACATCTAATCCAAAACTAGCCTTTTCATCCTGGTTTTCGTTCATGCTTGAGAGTTCGGACTTGCTGCTGCAGTTGGCACGTCTGGTTTTCATTAGTATAGCAAATTTTAGTCATATGCTTTAAAACCCTTTTTGATTTCTGATACAATGTACAGACATTCTGTTAATAACAATGTAGAAATCATGTATTCACTTGTTTTATACGAATTTCAACATAAAAAAAATCCTCCAGTTCTTTGTACATGAAGTTTAGCACTAATTTCTCCAGGAGGAGACTCTGACTACTGTACTGCCTCTCCACTCTAAGGCTAACTCGTTCACAGAATCACCTCCAATGGCCACCTCATATAGATTATCCCTTTCTCTCACTATTTCTTTAGCTTCAAGTAATCTCTCCGAACTCACCCTCAAGCCCTTGATCGCGGTGCCTGCGTCGAAACTACGAGTTTCGTTCATCTCCTTCCACTGTTGTAGCCATGCTTGACCACAGATATTAGGTCCTACAAACAGACACTCCATTGCCATTCTTGCTTGCAACAGGTGCTTTGGGAAGCAGGATTCCATTGATTCTAAAACAGCCTGGTAGTGCATCAATTGGCCATCGAAGAATGCGCCGAATCCCGAGCAGTCTTTCAGTTTTTCACAAGCATCTCCATCGCCAAATGTTACAATCCCCTTGTTTCTTGAGACGTAGTCTTTAGCTACGTTTAGAAACTCGTTTACGATCTTCCTGCTCCGGCCATTTCCCATCCCCGCCGTGCAATTGAAGGCCAACCATCCTCGATTGCCGCCTCGTTTCTTCGTCTTTAGCTCATTCACCAAATCATGGATTCCCATTTCTTCCACTCTCAAGTTTACACCGAAAGACCTGGCATGGTCGCAAAGATGCCTCATTGTGTCCTCGAATCTCCATGGAGTGCGACCGATGTCTTCCTCGCCCCAATGTATCGATGTCAGTCTCATCGACTTGTGTTTCCATGCCATCGCCTCGATGACCGGAGGCCACTGAATTCCCTCAGCGATGTCAAAATCGACGATGTGCAGCATGTCTACATCATTCGGCATGGCTTCAAGGATTGCCGAATTAGAAGCAAAATGAGCAAATCTCCAATACGGAAACATCTGATAGAACACCCTGAAAGCCGCCTCAAAGTTCTTGCTAGACTCTTGAATCAGATAATCACTTCGGCATCGTTCAACGCCTTGACATAAACCGAATGCAACCCTTTCCCAAGCTTCTCCGACCGGACTAGCTTTCTCGCCGACGCACCTTAAGATCACCTCCGCAAGCTCCGACTGGTTCTTCTCAATAGCTTCTCCATAAGCCTTGAGAAGATGAAATACGCTGAATTGATTGTCGATGTCCACGGCTTCCCCGGGCAGGGTAAGCGAGGATGGGATGGACGCCGTGTCCGTGGATCCCTCGCTCGATCTTACGGAAGCACTCGGACTGCCAAATTCTTGACTCTGAGAAGACAATGGTATGATTGAACCAAAGCTCCCTTCACTCTCATATTCCAAACAATTATATAAGTCCTCAATCCCATCAATCCCCTCCAGGGGGTCCTGAAACTGATCATCACATGGGAAAACTGTGGAGAAATGGGAAATTGAGGGAATTTCAGAGGACTGATCAAAATGGAAACCCATGTTAAGGCCGGCATAGGACAGATCGATTGCTGGATTCAAGAAGCTTTCGAATGGCCATGAAGCTGGGAAATTATCTGATTGCATCATCTTTCCTAGAGGCTCAGAACTTGGAAGATATTGTTTCAGGTTGAATTTCGACTGCCACTCTGTATATATAAAGCGAAGGAAGAAGAAGAAGAAGATAAAGAAAACGAAATTTGAATAAAAAAATGAACTTCCAATCAGTTAAGAGTTTTGTTCTATCAAAGTTCCCTGTTGGATCGTCTTCCTTGCCTGGCAGGTTCCATTGCATTAATATAAAGGATACTATTACAGATAAACAACTGGATTAATATTCAAATCTTGGCTTTGTGTTACGAATAGAAAAAATAAAGTTAGAAATGTCGCCTCATATTAAAAAATATATATTTATATATATGATACATATTAATATTTAATGTATTAATATTGTATAATTTTATACATTATCAATAAATTAAATATGAGAAATATTTTTTATGCATTGATGGTTCCACAACTAGTTTGAAGGGTTTATACTGTATTAATTTTGTATAATTTTATGCCCGTTTGTGAAAGAAAAAACTTTCTATTGACATGTAATATTTGTTCATATTTTTCTTAATCTTTTGACAACGCATTCATACATTACGTACAAAGAGGCTGAAATCCGAATCTCCTACAACAAACATCATTCTCTTCTCACATTGAAAATGTTAAAAAATATTGCCACTTCATTTTTGTAACTTTAGAAATAAATTTATTTTTGATAATATATTATTAATTGATTTATTTGTAATGTATAAATGATATCAAACACTAATCTATAATTTTTATATGGATGGAAATCATCTGCCCCCAAAGTATGCCCCCATTTGTGCTTCCACTTTAAAATAGTGGGTTTGGGGTTTAAGGTTGGGGCTTAGGGTTAGGGTGTAGGGAATTAGGGGTAGGGTATATTTTTAGGGTTTAGGGTTTGAGGTTTAGGATATAAAAATTATGGTTATAGGACAAGATTTAATTTTTTAAGTATTTTTAGGCAGGGGCATAGAAGGAGGCATGGTTAGGGGACAGGAGATTTTTACCCTTTTTATATGGGATATTTTTTTATTTGAGGAAGGGAAGTTGGGGAGGAAAATAAGGTTTGAATAAAAGAATGAAGTAATGCCAAATGAGATATAACAAACTCCTCGTGGATATCAGCTTAATTTAATTGAATTTAAGGAGAAGAAGCAACTGAATTAGCAGGTTGCATGAAGAGTTGAAAACTTCCTGACCACGTCTCTTTCACTTAAATTACTTATTATTTATGAAGCTCATATTACTTGGGATCTTTCTCTGTCTCTTTTATTATCTTGTTATGCAAACACGTCGTAATTCAATGGAAAAGATATATTATGATGGTTTGAATTTCATGAAATAAAATTATAGATATTTTTTTATCGATTTTTAAAAGGATAATTAAATTATTTATTTCATATTATTAAAAAAATGGGGGATTAAAATTACATTGTAATTTCGAAAATAAATTACAAAATTTCTAATTGATTATCTTGCTTTTAAGAAATTACCTACAAAAGAACTTTCAACCCATTTCACGACTTTCATGAATATTTGTTTAATTTTATTCCTTTTTTCAGATTCTTTAAGGAAATATGCTTGTTGCCATGGTGCCAAAATGGGATGATTTATTTATGTTCATTATAGTCGTCGGACTTTGATTTGTTGATCGACGAATAAAAATCTCTTACCCTTTTATTGTTATTTTATTTATGTACTCATACTAAAATATAGGTTTAAGGTTTGTTTAAATTAAAAGTTAGAATTAGGGGTAGAAAATTAGGTGTATGGTGTATTTATAGGAGTTAAGGTTTAGTGTTTAGGATTTATAATTTAGAGTTAGAGCTTAGAATTTAATTTTTTTAGTGTTGGTGCACAATGAGAGTTTTGGACAGGCGCGAGAGGAGCGACTACACAGAGCCCAAAAAGAGGGGCACAAATAAGTTGAATTAAATGTTTATAAGGTAAACAAAAGATTTTGGTATAATAAATTGCAAGAAAAAATAAAAAATAAGACTTTAAAGAGGACCCACAATATATTTTTTCATTAAGATAATTTTTTTTAAAAAAACTTTATATATATATATATATATATATATATATATATTTGAGATTATAAATTAAAGGGCTTCGTTTTAATAAACTGCATAAAGCATCGTAAACTTTTGAACCGCCCATGTTGAGGTATGAAAAAGGACACCGAAAAAGGACATAGAATTTTTATTCTTTGATTGGCTAATCCAAATCGGGTAGTACAGTTTACATAGATCTATTATAAATCAATTGAGTTTGTTTCATCCACATGACCACAACAAACAAATCCACATGACCACAACATCAGATTTGAATATTTGATCATATTTAAGAAATTTAATGTCTCATCTCATTATACCAATTGAGGACGATTATCTTTAATTTGGTGAGGTTTTTTTTTTAATTTTTAAGTTTTTAGATAGCTAAACTTTTGAATTTTAGTTGTTGTTTCAATGGAATTTTTACGAAAATATTATAGTAGAATTTTCCCCTAATATATTGGACAATGGATTTTATTTCCTAATATATTGCACATTTTACAGTAAAAACAAAGAAGGACTCATCTGAATTCGACTTTAAACAATATTTGACATTTTTCGAATAAAAAAATATCAAAGACTCACCCAGGTGAGTTTGGCTTTGAACATGAAAAAAAAAAAACTTAAAGACTCACCCAGGTGAGTCTAACTTTGAATAGTGCCCAAAGGTTAGCTGACTCACCCAGAGAATCTTTGCACAGACATTAGAGGGGGCAGTGTGGCAGGGGGTCATTTTTATGATGGCAGGTGGTAGACTCGGGAATGGGGTGGCATGCGTGTATGATTTTAAAGATGATAAGTGATGTGTGGTTGTGATTGAATTGGGTAGCTGTTGTTGGGGTTAAATAGGTTTGAATGTAATACTAGTGGGGAGAAAAAAATTTGGAGAAGAAGAAGATTTGGGTGGGAGATTTGAAGAATTTCAGTAAGATATGTATTTTTTAAATATTAATATTATTTAATTATTTTTATTTTTAATGTACGTTTTTTTAGCTATTATGATGGTCTGGTTTTTAATTTTTTAAACTAAAGTTTTAGAATTTTTTGTTTAGTTTATTTTTTATTTTAAGTTCTTGATTTGTTTAAATTTTAAGGTGATATTTAAATTTTTTGTGTTAATAGGTGGTCGAAGAGATTTGAGAAGGAAATTTGTGAAGAAATTAGGTAAAAAAAGAAAGATTTGAAGAAAATATAGTAAGATCATGTGTATTTTATTGTTTATTTTAAGTTCTTGCTTTGTTTAATTTTTTAAGTTGGTGTTTGAATTTTTTGTGTTAAATAGGTGGTTGAAGAGGTTTGAGAAGAAAATATAGTAAGTATTTTATTGTTTAATTTAAGTTCGTTATTTAAAAAAAAAATTAAGTTGATGTTTCAATTTATGGATTACTAGAATTTTTAAGTTAGTTAGGGAGAAAATATAAAAATAGTTTTTTTTTTGAACTGGTAGAGCTGATAGGTATTATTAAAAACTGAAGCAAATACAAAAAGTTATTACATAATAACAACGGGGCACAAAAACGCCACCGTTTATTGAACATAAAAAACTTAAAGAAAAGTGTGAAACCAGCTCAACCGACAGCATCTCTTCGGTAAACCCACAACAGATCAGTGGGGAAATCAGATGAAGAAAGTGAAGAGTTAGATGCATGCAAAGCTTCCAGAGATGAAGAGAATGTAGATGAAACTCTGGAGATAGTATAGGAAACTTAGTCTGAAGGTTGTTCCCACCACCGATCGGCCGAAACAGCCACTTCAACGACCGGCGGAGCTTTCTTGATCCAAACCCTCGGCCCACTGTAACTCCCCCCGTGATGAGCCAGGGTGTGAGCCGGAACGTTGCCCGACCGTCGAACGTGTGTGAACATCAGGTTGGTGAAACCTATACATCTGTTTAAAATGTTTCTCAAACGCACACTTAGTAACGATTTGTCCAAATTTCCGGATCTGAGCTTCGATATGACAGAGAGGGAGTCGCCCTCGACTATGGCGTTGTGGAACCCCAAATCGGAGAGGAGGTTAACCGCCTGGGCGCACGCCGTTGCTTCTGCTTGCTCCGGATCAGAAACGAAGCGATTCTGGTAAGTTCCTGCTGCCATTAAGAAACCTTCTGAGTTTCGGATAATAATAACCGTCACAGATGAATTCATATTCTTATCAAAACTCGCATCAAAGTTTGCCTTGATAAACTCAGTAGGAGGGGGAATTCTAAAATTATCAATGCCCAACCCCATCAGAACCTCGTGAACAAAGTGACATTCAAAGGTGAAGTGGAAAGTAGATTCAGTACCATTATCGCACAGACAACACTGAGTAGAAACATTTATATTTCTTATTCTGAGGTTGGTAGATGTAGGAATAAGATTATGAATGAATCTCCAGAAAAAAATACGCACCTTGGACGGTAAAGATAGAGACCATAAGGCTTTATTGAATTTAGATAGCCAGTCCTCATAAACGTTTGATGGGTGCAGGTGAGGGCGAAGCTCAGCATTAACTAACCAGTTGTAGCCACTACGAACAGAATAGCAACCAGAAGTATCACCCCTCCAGCAAATGGTGTCGGCACAGTGAAAGGATGGTAAGGGTATGGACAAGATACAGTCTGCCTGATCAGGTGAGAAGATGGATTGGACCAACTCTGTGTTCCATGAGTTTTCAGCAGTGTTGATAAGTTCATTAACATTATGATAATTAACATTGGGAGTAACCCCTCGTATTTTACCATTTGCAGCGTCTGGAACCCAGGCATCTTCCCAGATTCGGATAAGATCGCCACTGCCAACACGCCAACCAATGCCTTGTTCTAGCAAACCTCTAGAGCACCAAATGCTCTTCCAGGTATATGAAGGGTAAGAACCCAAACCTGCATTCATAAAATTGCCATGTGAAAAATATTTGCCTTTAAGAACTCTAGACAGTAGGCTTGTTGGATTCTGAATAATGTTCCAACCCTGCTTAGCTAGGAGTGCAATGTTTACTTTAGCTAGGCTTCGAAAACCTAAACCTCCGTCTTTCTTAGGCAAGCATAAAGTACTCCAACTACTCCAATGTATGCCCTTTTTAGTAGATATGTTACGCCACCAGTATTTGTTCATTATCATTTCCAAATCATTGCAAAGTGATTTCGGAAATAAAAAACACTGCATAGCGAATAAAGGCACTGCCTGTAAAACAGACTTAATAAAGATCTTTTTACCTCCCATAGAAAGGTCTCTCAGACTCCAATTATCAGTGTGTACATTCATCTTATCCCTAAGGTTCGCGAAAGCTTCCTTCTTTAGACGACCAACCATGTTAGGAAGGCCTAAGTAGCGTTCAGGATTCACAGAGACACGAACCCGAAATAAATTACTGATAGTATTTTTAAGACCAAGAGAACAATTACCACTGAAGAAAATGGAAGATTTGCCGTAGTTAACTTGCTGACCCGATGCAGATTCATAGGCTGAGATAAGGTCCTTTAATTTAGCCGCCTCATCAATAGTGTTTTGACCGAATAGGATACTGTCATCAGCGAAGAAAAGGTGAGTAATAGGAACCCCAAAGCGACCAGCTTTAGTACCTCTGATTGCACCCGTGGATTTGGCTACATTTAGAATTGAAGACAGCCCCTCAGCACAAAATAAGAATAGATAGGGACTAAGAGGATCCCCTTGCCGAATACCACAAGTCGGGGAAAAGGAATCACCTACGGATCCATTAACGATAACCGAGTAAGTCACCGAAGTCACGCAATGCATTAAAGCGGAGACCCATTGCTCATCAAAGCCAATCCGTAACATCATTGCTCGCAAAAAGCTCCAATTCACCTTATCATATGCCTTAGCCATATTCAATTTCAACGCAAACGCACCCTTTTTTCCAGAACGCTTAATTTTCATGGAATGAAGTAATTCATAAGCGATCAGAATATTATCTGTAATAAGTCTGCCAGGAACGAAAGCACTTTGAGAGTGATCGATACATTTTTCAAGTAGAGACCTTAGTCTATTAGCTAGGACCTTGGCATAGATCTTATAAAAGACCTGACATAAACTAATGGGGCGGAAATTATCCATAGCTGAAGGGGTAGTTACCTTAGGAACCAAAACAATATTCGTTTTGTTTATGCCATCAAGACTCGCAGACCCATTAAACAGCAGATTGCAAAATTGGACTAGATCAGCACCCACAATAGCCCAATACCGCTGGAAAAAAAGGGTGGGGAATCCATCCGGACCAGAAGCCTTCAACGGAGCCATACTTTTAATAGCAAACAGAACTTCCTCTGGTGAAATTGGCAGATTGAGACTAGCGTTGTCACTGCTAGTAATAGAAGGCCTAACTGTATTAAGAACAGCAGTAGAATCGGTAACATCTGTAGAAGAGAATATAGAACTGAAGTGATCTTTTGCGAGTTCTAACAAATCAAAATCGTTCTCAACCCAACTACCATCATTCCTTTTAAGACGTCTGATAGTATTTTTCCTTTTACGAAATGATGCCCATTTATGGAAAAAGGAAGTATTTTTATCTCCCTTCAAAAACCAGTTTGCCCGCGCTCTTTGTTCCCAAAATAACTCGTCCTTGTCGGATTCCATATTCAAGGCCAATTTGACCTCTAAAATTTCCGCCAAATTTTCATCATTGGGATCTTCTAACGAGAGTTCCTCTAAACGTCTTGTTAGAGAATCTGTCAAAACTTTCCTCCTCAAGTTGAGTGTACGACACCACTTCTTAAGCGCAAGGGAAACAGCCGCAAGTTTAGATAAAAAATCACTGTCAACTCCGGACCAAGTAGATTGAATAATTCCTTCGACATCACCTTCCAGGATCCAGTTAGCATCAAATTTAAATGCCAAGCTCACATCTCTTGCAATACTTGAATCCTTGGTATTAATGAGAATGGGACAGTGATCTGAAATTGTGTGAGGAAGGTGTTTGACCGAATGGGAAGGGAAAATGGATATCCAATTAGGGTTCGCCATACCCCTGTCCAGCCGCTCCCGTATATTGTTCCGAGATAAACGCCCTTTCTCCCAAGTATACCACCGACCAGAATATCCCAGGTCCGTAAGATCGCAGTCTGCCATGGTTGCACGGAAAGCGTTCATTTGTTGTTGGGATCTAACACGACCACCCCTCTTCTCATTAGCATAAAGGACTTCATTAAAATCGCCCGCCACCAGCCACGACATACCGGGGTTAGTGTTGAGGGAACGAAGAAAATTCCATGAATGAATCCTTTGACTAGTTATAGGATTTCCATAAAATCCTGTGAACCTCCAAGTATTTGCCGAGTCAGAATCAGTGATGTGAACATCAATATGAGAAGATGAAAACGAGATCAAACTGATATCAACATCTTGAGTCCAGGATAAGGATAGACCACCACGAGAACCATCCGCAGCTACCTCAATACCATTTATAAAACCACACCTCTGACGAATTCTTTTCATACGTAAATCCGAGACTTTAGTTTCCATCAAAAACAACACTTGGGGACGAACACTACGCATCTTCGACCGAAGTCGTCTAACAGCCCGCAGCTTCCCCAGGCCACGGACATTCCAACTTACGATTTTCATTGCGACTGGCGGGCCTGTGAAACAAGGCCGGCCAATGGGTTTGAGGGGGCACCAGATGAATCAGTTGACTTAGAAACATCAAGTGCGGGTTGAATTCTTTTGCGTTTGGAACCATCAGTAGAATCCATTGGATTATCTTCAATAAATTGGTCCATGGTGATATCCATTAGTGGATTGGGCCCAGCAGAAGCACCACAAGGGTCCATTGAGAATGATAAGGTCGGTGGAAAAAATGAATGAGCATTAAGTTGTTTGACTGCTGTAACATTACTGGTGGGCATAAATTGAGGAAAGTTTGTGATATCCCTGCCAGGCTGAGATCGTGCGTTTCCAATATCAGTGTTGGGTAAATTCCCCAAATTGCGCACACCCATTAATTCCGGTTCTCTCAACCACACACTGGTCGGCGGTGCAGCACGGCGGGACGGAGCACGCAAGGATAAATCCCAGTCCCGAGAGATATTCTCCGATCCTCTTGTAACTTTGATCGGATAGAAGCTTTCCCCGTGGCCAAGGCGGCCGCAAATAAAGCAGAACAGTGTTAGTCTTTCATATTCAAATCTCACAAAATGCGAACGACCATCAGATAAAAGTAACTTTTTCCTCCTTTTCAACGGCAGCCTGATATCCATACAAACCCTGATCCGCATAACTCCCTTATACCCAAGAGAAACAGCACCAAAATCAAATTCCAGAAAAGTACCCAGGAAATTACCAAGGGAACAAGCAACCTTATTAGAGAAAAAACCATGTGGGATATCGTGGATTAATACCCAGTAACACAAGTGAGTCAACGGCAACTGCATAGGATTTTCACCGTTCTGGATTCGTCTGTGAACCAACAGGTGAGAGTTGAAATTCCAGGGGCCACCCGAATCGACTCTGTCAACATCCACTTCATTGAAAAAACGAAAGAGAAAACGACCACTGCCCAATTCCAGAATAGTAATACCTTCGATAGGACGCCATAAATTTGCTAGAGTAGACTTCATAGATTGGAAATTAACAATACTAGTTGTAAGAAAAATTCCAACCAGACAAAAATCATAGCAAACCTGAGACACAGAATCATGTTGATCGATAACCAAGATTTCATCTTCACCATTATCAATGGTTAACCCATTCATTCCATTTTCCAGATCTGCCATCGATAACCAGGGGATGAAACAAAGCAAAGAGAGAAATAGAAGAAAGAAGACAGTGCCAATAGACAGACAAGAGAGAGCGTGCCAATAGACAGAGAAATAATGTTTGAATATAGTATATATGTGTACTTTTATAGAGTATGGATTACTAGATTAATTTATGTTTCAATTTAAGTTAGGGAGAAAATATAGTATATATGTGTACTTTTTGCCGTTTAATTTATGGATTATTAGATTTTTTATAATGTAAAAAACGTTTGAATATTTGGATGTTAATCAAGTATATGGTTAAATTGATGGCAAAAATAATTAAGTATATTTAAAAAATAGTCAAAATATATTTAAATTTAAATGAACGCAAAAATAATTTAGTATATTCGAAATATGTTTAAAAATAATTTAGGAGAATTTTTTTGAGTAGAAGATGTAGACAAATATTGTAAATAAATTTATGGTGTAGTGTTACACCGCTGATCCACTTTTCCACTGTCGAGTTCCACTTTACGGATAGGGTTCTGAGACAATATGGCTTCCACCAGCTCATTCCGCGTATTTCACATGATCACTACTTTCTTCATGACATTGATGGGCGTGGCAGGCCAAGTACGAATTGGGAATTCGTACATGTCGATTACATTATTTTGTGAAACGACAGAGCTTCATCGTTGCCGTATCGCAGTCCACTAGAAGCTGATGATTTTGAGAGTTCAGAGTACATGGTCTACTTTTTTAATCATGGAAAGCCGTACTTAACTACTCTCGAAGAATGAGAAGAATACTTAACGTATAAGAAAAAATATCGTGGCAAAGGCAAATCGTCAAAGACTGCAGTGGGAGCATCTGGAAGTACAAGCGTCAAGAGTAGAAACCCCGAAGGTTGGCCAACCACTTGGAAACAACCGGAAGTGGAGCCAGTTATATGGGAAAAGAAACCGGCTCCTACACATGTACAACCAGAAGTGGGCCTGAGCTCTTCAGATACTCACGGGTTTGATGATACTGTTTTACACACACCTGAGTTTATTCATCCACAGTCACCTCGTTACTCGAGTATGGGTTTTCAGGAATTAAGAGATTTCCTGAATTCACCAGAGATTATGAGAGGGCAAAGCGATTCTGTGGACATGTTCACAACACTGGCTCATATGCCTTCAGTGACTGAATTCACCTCACTATGGTGTCTGTGATGAATTTTGTCATTGCTAGTAATAAAGCCACTAGCTCGTTGTACGACTTACCGTAATCACCATACACGGACTCCATTACCTTATGTCTTGTACGCCACCCCTTCTTGTATTCTATATGGTATCTAAATTGTTGCGCAATGGTTGCCTGAATCGTTGAAACTAGAACCCTTGAATTTGCTTCTACCAGCTTCTTTACGTGATGGCTTATCACAGTTGAGTCTAATTTTCGGTGGTCCTGGTCGATGGAAGTTCGTAAACATGTGTGATCTCCATTGTACTTTGTGACCTAATCTCTTAAGCTTCGAAACTCGAATCTTCCATTTGCATTATGGTCCATACTTCACACACTTGGCATAGAAAGTCCTCTGGCTCGATTCTATAACATCATAGTCCACGTAGTTCTTGATACTATACTCTTTCACTGCCAATGTAGCTTCATCATTTTCATCAAATTGAAGGCTTTCCAATAACTCATCATGCTGACTCGAAGTTAATCGGGAAATATCCGAGACTTGAGGCGCTCTCAGCGCATCGAAATCTACTGAACCCATATGAGCAAGAGGTCCATAGAATGTAATATCGCTCGCGGTCGGAACAAATTCTCCAACGCTAAAATCAGGGGCATCACCAACGTCACCAGAGAACAAATCGGGATCATCAATATCTTCATCTTCGCTAGAATCGTCAAGTGATTCTCCCCATCGACCGCGTAGGTTTTCCACAACAGCATCAACACTCGGATTAACAATCGGCTCGTACGATGAACCATATGTCGAAAGCTCGACTGGATGAAATGCACTCGATGTCTCACTAGCTGACAATGAGACAAAACTACCTCCGGGAATATCAAGCTCATTACTGTAATCCATTCCAGCAAATTCTCCAACGACATTTCTAAATGGGTTGGGAATATCATGCACCTTGGCAAACAACTCGATATATCGAATCCCCATAGATTCATGCTCTGCAATCATTATTTGAACATCATCAACATCTTCAAGATTGATTGCACAATATTTGACTGGATTTTCACATGTCAACCACCGGTAACACAAGCCATGAATTATTTTTCCAAATTTGTGTGATATTTTCTCCTTTATTTCTCGAAACGTGACTTCCTTTTCAAATCTCATCTTCGTACTGCTTTTAGATTCAAATACAATCCCGACATCAGTTTTCACCATCTGTCCATTGTAATGGACAATAGTCATAAATGTGTTGTTGTTGCTAATTTTCTCTGCATGTTCAAAATATATATCAAATCTACATGTATAACAATCGAACAAACTAAATCAACTCAAAATGAACGTACTAAAAAATGGACATACTAAATAAAAATGAACATTCTAAATTTAAAAATGAACATACTGAATCAACTCAAAAAATTCGAATCTACATGCATAATATTTGAACAAACTTAAATAAAACTACATGCATAAAATTTAAATTATATCAAATATACAAAATAAAACGAACTCACTAAAAAAACAAAACTTTAAAAATCGAATTTACTTACAATATTTTTCGTCACTGATTTCTTGTACTTCTTCTTCACTCAAATTTTCACTGATTCTTTCTTATTCTTCTTCTCCACTCAAAATTTTACATTCAACCTTAACTATTTAATACAAAAATTTTTCCCGGTACTACCTCGATCCCTCCTCTATAAACACTTACATATTTTTAAACTCTACCCCTATTTTTTTATTGTTGAGTGGATCGAATGATCGAAATGAACCAAGAGGGGGTGAATTGGATTTTTAAAGGTTTAGGTGGTGGAAATTGCAAATTAAGATAGACAAGGAATTTTAGAGTGGTTCAAGTTCCAAATGAACTCTACATCCACTACCTTAGCTTCACTAAGGATTTGCAACAATTCCACTAATTGCTCTTCCCCTTTTCTAGGCTAAGGAGGTAACCCTTACACTCTTCGGTTAAATTTTCTACCCAAAATTTAACTCAATCCTCACACAAATAAAACAAAGATTTTGTTGGCTAAGAAAGTATCTCTCAATACAAATTGTAGCCCAATTACAAGCACTCAACCCAATTGAAATGATAAGAATGAAAATTACAATTGGGGTTTCTAGACAATATTGGGATTTAGGCACAAATGCTTGGATTTGATGTTTGGATGTTTGCTTTTTGACCAATAGTTGTTGCTGGAGCTTTTAGAGGTCCCTTTTATACCTTCTCATTGATTTCTAGCCGTTGTGGTTGTTGCATTCATCAATAGAGCCGTTGGGGGTGTTATCTCACCTCTATAAATGCAGTCTGCAACCAACCGTTTCGAAACGCCCGACCCTGTTTCGAAACAGACCAAAATAGAAAGAGCCGTTGGGGTGCATTAAAGAGCCCATATCGAAACGGTCTGACCCATTTCAAAACACTTTTGCCACTGTCAAGGGTCGTATCGAAACGGCTTGAACTCGTTTCGAAACGCCTTAACAGTTTCTTAAAAATCAGTTAAAAACTTGCAACGGTCATATTTTTCAAATCAAATGAAGAACCGTTTCGAAACACTGAGTGTCGTTTACGGTGTCTCTATGTTCTTAAGCCGTTTCGAAACTTGTTTCGAAACACAGGTTGGCAGTGTTGAAAACGTTTCGATACCCGTTTCGAAACATGGGTTGACAGTTTCAAAACTGTTTCGAAATGCCTTAGGCCGTTTCAAAACAGGGACTCAAAAATCACTGTTTTGGCTTTAAGAACACTTAGAAAATATTTGGAAAACATAGTTTTTAACTTAGGCATATTCTTTAAATCATATAGGGATGTTTGAGGACTTAAAAATTCGTTTTCACATTTTCAATTTAGTCCTTAGGTTCTTTAGTTATATCAAAATTAAAATATCGGTTTCACAATCTCCCCCTTTTTGATATAACAAAACCAAAGTTAGAATTTTTAAGAGTTTTGAAAATTTTGAATACATTCTAACTCCCCCTCAATTTAAGATTGGTTTTTAAAGTTATTTTAAAAAGATTTATCTTTGAAATTCAAGGTTTAAAACTTAAAAACACTTTAAACATTTAAAAATGATTTAAAAACGAATTTTTGGCTCTTAGATTTCTTCTCCCCCTTTTTGTTAGATCAAAAATAATAAACAAGGCTCATAGAGAAGAGATAGGGTTAGTAGCAATAAGCATTAAGCAATAAGCAATAAGCAACAATAATAGTAATTCATAAAATTAAAATATCCAAAACATAAATCGTCAACAATAAGTTCAAAGCATAATCCCAAATAAAACTAAAAGCATAGGTTCATAAAACATAATGAAAATGAAGATGCAAACTTAATCCTAAAATGCATAGCTAATATGACATGTCATGAAAGACCTAGGCCTCGTCGTCACCATCATCATCCGAAGTCTCATCATCACTCTTCACTTGAGATTGACGAAACTTCATCCATTGGCCATAAAAGGTAGAGAAGGACATATCCATGGCTGAGTGTTGATTCTCAAGGGATTGGAGTCGATCCTCTACATTTTGCAAACGAGTATTGATAGCACCAAAACCCGAAGCCATGTTAGTGTCCATGGCATTGAACCGCTCGGTAAGGAAAGCCGTGAGAGCTTCATTGTTTGCAACTTGAGCTTGTGGTTGAGGTTCAACGCGAGGAGGAGGAGGAGGTGCTTCCCGATCAACACGTTCCCAATTTCCATCGTTTACATAGAGAAAACCGGACTTACGGAGAGAGGACTCACCAATTTTTGACTTGCGAGGTTCCGGAGAGTCGTAGGTGCAATTAAGATTAAGCTTGCTAAAGATGTGACTTAAAACCGTTCCATAAGTGAAGGATTTCAGTGCATCGGTGTCATGAAGCTTAACATTGTTAACCATTTCGGCAAACATGATCTTAACTAGATTAGGGCGCTCACCACGACGGAAACACTCAAGCCAAAAATAGTCTACTTGACGGATGTGAGAATATTTACCTCTAGAGGGGCGAAGGAACCATGAGATCATCAAATGGAGGAAACGATCGTGCGCATCCAAAGTAAGCACCTGACCAGTGTGAGAATCAAAGTGACTCTCATTCTCAATTCCTTCATCCTTAAGAGAAAACGTAGACTCCAAGAGAGGGACATTAACAACAATTCTTTTTCCCAAAATAAAAGACTCAATCCCAACAACTTCGAATTTTTCTTCATCATTGATTAGTTGAGCATTGGAGTAAAAGAGAAGTACCATGTGTTTGTAGAAAATGTCCGGGATGCTCAAAAGACCAAGGAAACTCCATTCACTCAAACGCTCGAGGTAACGGAAAAGAAAGCGCTCAGAGTCAAGGAAGTTGATATCAATAACCCGCTCACGACGAACTTCATACTCCTTGATATACTTGAAGCGATCCCTCATCTCTTGAGTACGAAGAGATTTTTGAAAGAGCAGGGTGAGATTTGGGCGAATACTCGAGTCACTAACTTGACTGGTCTTACGCTTTTTGCTAACATTGTCCGTAGCCATCCTAAAAACATTAAGCAAGCAAAAAAAAAAATTAAGTGTATGCATAGATTTCATGGTTCAATCCAATGATAAATCCCACTTAGGTTTAAAAACAAGTTTGTAGAATCAAATAAACAAAGCAAAACAAAACAAAACAAAAAATTTTTTTTAAGAGAAAACAGTGAATAAAAATACGAGAGAAAAATTTTATATTCGAATCAAAAAATTGAAGATTTTGAAATTTTTTTACAAGATTTGAAAAACCCAAGCATCAAAACATATAAACTATACAAAAATAAAATTTTCTAACCTAAGATTCGAATACAAATTGAAGGAAAAAGAAAAAGATGAAAAATACCTTAAATTGGGATTTTGGATGAATGAATGAAAATCCTTGCACAATATTGTTGAAGCTTGCTTAGACTTGTGTTTAAGAGAAAAACCCCTCAAGATTTGGTGAAAAACAAAGAGGTTTAGAGGGTTTTTATAGGAAAAGTTTGAGCCTAGGGTTTTTAGGGTTTAGGAGAGTTTTAATTTGTTTTAAACTTTATCATTAAAGGCCTCTTTAAAGCAGTCCGCGAATCCATTTCGGAACGGTCTTGACCGTTTCGAAATGCGGGCATGAAGGTTTGACCGTCTTTTCGACTTCAGCTGACCGTTTCGATACGGGTTTGACCGTATCAAAGCCCCGTTGACTCGTATCAAATCTTGTTTCGATACACCCCTTGGCAATAGCCAAAATGTTTCAAAACCCTTGGAAGGCGCTTCAAAACGCCCTTCTCTCAGATAGAAATTTAAAGCAACCGTATCCAAACAGGTTCACCCGTTTCGATACACCTAGGCCTGGAAGTGCAGATGAGGCTCTAAAAGTGCAGAAAAATGAGTTTTTCTAGGGCCTAACTTGCATGAATGACATGAATTAGCAGGAAAAACATATGCAAACATAAACATACTCCCCCTAGCTATAGGCATGAATGAAATTAGGAGTAAAAACACATAAACATGGCATTTCACAAGATCAAGCAATTTTAAGCACAAAAGAGGTCCTAAAAGGTCAAGATAGGCTAGCTAGACCTAATTCTCTCCTAAGGGACCAAAAACGTTCTTTGTCTAAAGGTTTTGTAAATATGTCCGCTAATTGATTTAAGGTGTCAACATAATCTATAACCACATCTTCTTTAAGGACATGATCTCTAATGAAATGATGCCTTATTTCTATGTGTTTGGTTCTAGAGTGTTGGATGGGATTTTTTGTCAAACATATAGCACTAGTGTTATCACATTTTAGGGGTATGGTTTCAACTTTAATACCATAATCTAAGAGTTGTTGCTTCATCCAAAGGACTTGAGCACAACAACTCCCTAAGGATATGTACTCGGCTTCGGTGGTAGATAAGGCTACACTATTTTATTTCTTAGAGAACCAAGATATGAGCATACTACCTAGGAATTGACAAGTTCCCGAAGTACTCTTCCTATCGATTTTGCATCCCCCATAATCCGCATCCGAATAAGCATGAAGGTTGAAGGTGGAGTCTCTAGGGGTACCAAAGACCTAAGCAAGGAGTATCTCTAAGGTACCTAAAGATTCTCTTAACGGATATAAGGTGAGACTCTCTAGGACTAGCTTGAAACCTAGCACACAAGCAAACACTAAACAAGATATTTGGTCTACTTGCAGTAAGGTAAATCAATGATCCAATCACAGAACGATAAAGCTTAGAGTCGACACACTTACCTCCTTCATCTTTGTCAAGCTTTGTAGATGAGCTCATAGGTGTGGCTTGAGGCTTTGCATTCTCCAAGCCAAACTTCTTGAGCATATCCTTTATGTACTTTGCTTGATTGATGAAGGTGTCATCCTTCTTTTGCTTGATTTGGAGTCCCAAAAAGAATGAGAGCTCCCCTATCATGTTCATCTCGAATTCACCTTGCATTAGCTTAGCAAACTCTTTGCAATGACATTCGTTAGTAGAACCAAAAATAATATCATCAACATAAATTTGAACTACTAAGATGTCTTTTTTATACATTTTTATAAAAAAGTGTAGTGTCCACCTTACATTTTTCAAAACCTTTTTCAATTAAAAAGTTTGAAAGTCTTTCATACCAAGCTCTAGGAGCTTGCTTTAAACCATAAAGAGATTTAGTGAGTTTGAAAACATGATTTGGAAATTATGAGTCTTCAAAACCCGGTGGTTGTTCCACATACACTTCTTCATTTATAAAACCATTTAAAAACGCGCTTTTAACATCCATTTGAAAAAGCTTGAAATCGTGATAACATGCATATGCAAGCAACAACCTAATGGCTTCCATTCTAGCTACGGGTGCATAGGTTTCATCAAAATCTATTCCCTCTTCTTGAGTGTAACCTTGTGCTACTAGTCTAGCTTTATTTCTCACAATGTTACCACTCTCATCTAGCTTGTTCCTAAAGACCCATTTAGTTCCTATGGTAGATTGATTACTAGGCCTATCAACTAATGTCCAAACGTTACTCCTCTCAAATTGATTTAACTCTTCTTGCATAGCCATAATCCAAAAATCATCTTTCAATGCTTCTTTTATATTCTTAGGCTCTATGTATGAGATAAATGCAACATGATTCATTAATCTAAGAGAAGATCGAGTGGTTACCCCCTTGGATGGATCACCCAAGATTTCACCATCTTTGACATAGTTGAACTCCCTTGGGTAGCTCACTTCCTTTTCCTCAAGAGCCAAGTCCTTCAAGGCTTCAAGAGGTGGATCTTGTGTGTCCCCTTCTTTTGTTTGAATCTCATCCTCCTTTGGAGTTTGTCCTCCATCAAAGGCATTTATGATTCCTACATCATCATCATCACAAGAATCCTTCCTTGGAAGAAGGTTATCATCGAATACAACATGTATAGATTCTTCTACTACTAAAGTTCTTTTGTTAAATACTCGATAGGCTTTAGATGTTAAAGAGTATCCTATGAAAATAGCTTCATCACTTTTTGCATCAAATTTACCTAAGTTGTCTTTTCCATTATTTAAAACAAAACACTTGCAACCAAAAGGGTGAAAATAGCTAATGTTAGGTTTTTTAGATTTTAAAATCTCATAAGGTGTTTTTTTTTAAAATTGGCCTAATCATTACTCGGTTAACAATATAGCAAGCGGTGTTTGTGGCTTCCGCCCAAAAATATTTAGGTAAATTATTTTCACAAAGCATGGTTCTAGCCATTTCTTGCAAAGTTCTATTTTTCCTCTCAACTACCTATTTTGTTGAGGAGTTCGATGAGCCAAAAAATTGTGGCTAATACCATTTTCATTCAAAAAATCTTCAAACCCTAAATTTTGAAACTCGGTTCCATGATCACTTCTAATATGTGAAATTTTAAGTTTAAGATCATTTTGGGTTAGTTTTGAAAATGTGATGAATTTTTCTAAAGCCTCATCTTTAGTACTTAAAAATAGAACCCAAGTAAATCTAGAGAAATTATTAACAAGTACAAATGCATAAGATTTACCACCCAAGCTCATAGTCCTAATCGGCCCAAATAAATCCATATGGATAAGTTGTAAACATCTACTTGTAGAAACATCATTAATGGATTTAAAGGAAGACTTATGTTGTTTACCCTTAGAGCATGCATCACAAATTTTATCATTTGAGAATTTAATTTTGGGTAAACCTCTAACTAGATCAAGGGAAACTAGTTTTTCTAAAACACTAATGCTAGCATGTCCTAGTTTCCTAGGCCACAACCATGCATCATTTTCATTTTGCGCTACTAAGCATGCATGGGATGTATGTATGTCATCTAGATGCACCATGTATATGTTCCCTATGCGATGACCTATGAGCATAATATTATTAGATTTAATGTCAACAATTTTGCATCCATTTTTATCAAATAGAACATTAAATCATTTATCACACAATTGACTTATGCTCAACAAGTTATGTTTAAGACCATTGACATACAAGACATTTTCAATGAGAATAGTAGAGTGATTACCTATGGAGACAATACCTTTAATGTGGCCATTGGAGTTGTCACCAAATGTCACCACTCCTTCACTTTTTGGCTTTAGATCCATGAATCTACTCTTGTCTCCGGTCATATGCCTTGAGCATCCATTATCAAGGTACCATGAGTTTTGACTTTGTGCTTTGGCCTTGTAGCAATGCTCCCCTACAAACAAAGATATTAAGCTTTTTTTTGGTACCCAAATCATTTTGGGTCCATGAGTGTTAGCTCCCAAAACCTTGGTTCCCTTAGGAATCCAAGATGACATAGCAATAATGTTATTAGATTTTACAAGTTCCTTAGGAACCCATACACTTCTAATTCTTTTAGTTCTACTATGTCTAGGAAAGCTACCTTGTTTGTAGTAGTTAGTCTTTTTCTTAGGTTGGTTTGATTTTGAAGATTCACCTATTTCATGCTTGACACTACCAACATTTTTAAAAGACTCTTTGAGCTTATTTAGCTCATCTAACACCTTTTGGTGTTCACTATTACATTGAGATAAAAGATTATTAAGGTCAACATTTTCATCTTAAAAAAATTTTAGTTCATCTTTCAACCCTAATATCTTTTTCTCAAATTTTAAATTAGCTTGAGAGAGTAAGTCATTTTTATCATTTAGTTCCAAAATGATTTTCTTATTCCTAATGACTGACTCCTTATATTTCTCAACTAATTCACCATAGACCTCTTGCAACTCATCATATGCATCATTTAATTAATCATATGTAAAATCAAAAGATGATGAGTTAGAGGTTACCATAGAGGAATCTTCCTCAAGTGCCATGAGGCAAAGGTTGGCCACTTCTTGTTCGTCATCCTCCGATGACTCCTCATCACTCCAAGTAGCAAGCTTGGCTTTGAGCTTCATCTTCTTCTCAAAGCCCTTCTTCTTGAGTTGAGGGCACTCCGAACGTATGTGGCCGAGTTTATTGCACTCGAAGCAAATGATTTGATTCCTTGCTTCTTCTTTGTTTTTACTTTTGAAGTCCATCTTCCTTTGAATTTTTCTTCCCCGGTTGGACCTCATAAAGCGTGAGAATCGTTTGGCTATCATAGCCAATTCTTCTAGCTCATCCTCCTCACTAGAAGAGCTCTCCTCAAGTAATGAAGCTTTGAGAGCTATTCCCATCTTCTTCTTCTTTTCTACCTCTAGCTTTTCTACTCTCTTCTCTTCTTTATTCTTCTCTTCTTCCCTTCCTTGCTTCATAATCTCATGAGTAAGGAGAGAACCCACTAGCTCATCAAGCTTTAAAGTCTTCAAATTTTTAGCTTCTATGATGGCGGTTCTCTTCCCATCCCAAGATTCGGGAAGTGAATAGAGTAGCTTCCAGACAAGCTTGTCTTCCAGAATTGTCTCTCAAAATCCTTTGAGCCCATTGACTATGGTGGAGAAACGATCAAACATCTTGGACACCGTCTCATCGGGCTCCATCTTGAAATTTTCATAACTAAGATTGAGAATTCCAATCTTAGTTTCTTTGACATCATTGGTTCCCTCATAGGTAGTCTCAAGAGTGTCCCACACTTCTTTGGCACTCTCAATGGATGACACTTTGGAATAGATGTCCGGACCGAATGAACAAAAGAGCATGCAGAGAGCTTTGTCATTTATTTGGATCTTTCTCCTTTCTTCTTCACTCATCTCCACCTTTTTCTTCAAAACCATCTTCCCTTCACTATCTTGCTTCAATGGAATGTAGGGGCCATCTTCAATTACATCCCAAACCAAGTAGTCATTGGACTTGATGAAGAGACACATTCTATTCTTCCAAAATAGATAGTTGTCACCATTGAAGAAGGGAGGTTTTGTAGTGGATTGAGACTCATACATGCCCGAACCAGAGGTAGAAGCCATCTCTTGATTTTTGGATGATCACACTCTTCCTAGGAACTCCTCTTGTAGTTGTTAATCCTCAAAGAGGTAGGCTCTGATACCAATTGTTGAGTGAATCGAATGATAGAAATGAACCAAGAGGGGGTGAATTGGATTTTTAAAGGTTTAGGTGGTGAAATTGCAAATTAAGATAGATAAGGAATTTTAGAGTGGTTCAAGTTCCAAATGAACTCTACATCCACTACCTTAGCTTCACTAAGGATTTGCAACAATTTCACTAATTGCTCTTCCCCTTTTCTAGGCTAAGGAGGTAACCCTTACACTTTTCGGTTAAATTTTCTACCCAAAATTTAACCCAATCCTCACACAAATAAAACAAAGATTTTGTTGGCTAAGAAAGTATCTCTCAATACAAATTGTAGCCCAATTACAAGCACTCAACCCAATTAAAATGATAAGAATGAAAATTACAATTGGGGTTTCTAGACAATATTGGGATTTAGGCACAAATGCTTGGATGTTTGCTTTTTGATCAATAGTTGTTGCTGGAGCTTTTAGAGGTCCCTTTTATACCTTCTCATTGATTTCTAGCCGTTGTGGTTGTTGCATTCATCAATAGAGCCGTTGGGGGTGTTATCTCACCTCCATAAATGCAGTCTGCAACCAACCGTTTCGAAACGCCCGACCCTGTTTCGAAACAGACCAAAATAGAAAGATCCGTTGGGGTGCATTAAAGAGCCCGTATCGAAACGGTCTGACCCATTTCGAAACACTTTTGCCACTGTCAAGGGTCGTATCGAAACGACTTGAACTCGTTTCGAAACGCCTTAACGGTTTCTTAAAAATCAGTTAAAAACTTGCAACGGTCATATTTTTCAAATCAAATGAAGAACCGTTTCGAAGCACTGAGTGTCGTTTCGATACGGTGTCTCTATGTTCTTAAGCCGTTTCGAAACTTGTTTCGAAACACAGGTTGGCAGTGTTGAAAACGTTTCGATACTCGTTTCGAAACATGGGTTGACAGTTTCAAAACTGTTTCGATACTCGTTTCGAAACATGGGTTGACAGTTTCAAAACTGTTTCGAAACGCCTTAGACCATTTCGAAACAGGGACTCGAAAATCACTGTTTTGGCTTTAAGAACACTTAGAAAATATTTGGAAAACATAGTTTTTAACTTAGGCATATTCTTTAAATCATATAGGGATGTTTGAGGACTTAAAAATTCGTTTTCACATTTTCAATTTAGTCCTTAGGTTCTTTAGTTATATCAAAATTAAAATATCGGTTTCACAAAAAACACCATAAACCCATCCCATTCATAAATCAAATCACCAGCCTAGACCCATCCCTATTCTGTCATGCATGCATGCCTGTGCACGTCAGGCATGCAAAGATTTCTCGTGAAGCCTGCCACCCCCTTGGGCACTATTCAAAGTCGGACTCACTTGGGTGAGTCTTTAAGTTTTTTTCATGTTCAAAGTCGAACTCACCTGGGTGAGTCTTTAAATTTTTTTACTATTCAAAGTCAGACTCACCTGTGTGAGTCTTTGATTTTTTTATTCGAAAAATGCCAAACACTGTTCAAAATCGTACTCAGATGAGTCCTTTGTTTTTATTGTAGAATGTGCAATATATTAAAAAATAAAAATCAATATGTAATATATTGAGAAAAAATTCTACTACAATATTTCCGTAAAAATTCCTTGTTTCAATCATGCGATTTTATTTTATTTTATACTTTCAATTATAATATTAAAAAATGGCTTTGCCGGCTTATTTTCAAATTTTGTTTTTATTAGTTTCTTTATGGATTTCCTTGACCTTTTTAGGTTAAAATACACACTAAGACCTTATACTCTCTTTATACTTTTGAAAGTTAGATTTCCTTATTTTATTTCCATAAAATTAGTCCCTTAAAATTTCGGATTTGAAAATTAAAGTATAATTGTAACATTATTATTATTTTGTTAAATTATTTAATTTGATATTTTTAAATAAAAAACTAATTTAGCATCTATGTATTGGAAAAAAATATATTATGATGAGTCTAAATTTAGCAAAAAATTATCGTTGTTAACAACTTTGACTTGAATTTCTAAATTCCAAAAAAATGAAGGATTGAACTCTTAAAAATAAAAAAAATAACAATTAAATATCAAATGTATAAAATGTAAAAGGGTAAACTACTTATTGAGTACTCCGCCTATTCACGTGTTTTTGTTTTGGTAATTTTACTATTTTTTCTTGTAAATTAGTATCTAATGTTACATGATCTTTTTACTTCTTCTATTTTGATACTACGATCGTTACAAAATAGTAACTCTACTATTTTTATGACAAAATTGTATATTATAATAATTTTATTCAACCAATCAAGTGATGACATATGTCTCTACCGAATTAGTAAAGTGAAACCAAAGAGAAAATAAAACATTACTTTTGAATGAAATTTGATCCATAAAAAGGAAATAAAACATTGCATTTGCAGGACCCCTTTGTAAGGCGTATGTGATCAAATCCCACCAACGCCCAAAAGAAATACTTTATTTTCTCTTTGGTTTTATTTAACATGTGTCATCACATGATTGGTTGAATAAAATCATTAAAAATATCACATGGATCGTTGGTTATAAAAAAAGTTAAAAATATCACGTCAATATTACCATTACAATTTTTACAGTGAAATGCTAAAATAAAAAAATAACATAAAATTACGTATCAGTTTACTAAAATTAATGGTTAAATGACCAAAATAAAAATACGAGAATATGTGATACATCAAATAGATAGTTTACCCAAAGTGGAAAGACTTAAATAGTATCAAAATTTTGTTTAAACACTACAAACTCATTAAGAAAGGTGGTGAATGCTTTCAAACTTGTTAATCTCTTTTATTGGACCAAACCTATTAAAAAAATCTATGAATCTCTTTCAAGATATATTTGAAAAATGTAGAGAAAGAAGGAGCGATTGAGAAATCTTGGAAGTACTTTATTTTCATGCTCCATTGATTTTGGTAAATAGGCGGCTGAAAAGTATCTTGAGTCTCACTTAAACTTAACCAAAACCATATTGTCTTGCAATTAAAAAATAAACTATTGAGAATTTGAGATATAAATGTCTCTACCAACTATAATCAAATACCATTCCATTTTAATTCAATTGATATTACTGTTACTATAATAATTTTTTAATATTGTAAATTTGAGTAGACTTGAAACATATATATAATATATATATACACACGGTGACGAATCTAGAAAAATATCATCGACTGGGTCAATATAAATAGAAAATAGAAATATAAATTCATCAAACATAACTCATATATATATAATTTCAAAATTTAAAATTTCACTCTCCAATAATTTTAAAAAAATATTATCTATATCTTTATTTAAATAAAATTGAAGTATTTTTTAAAAAAATTAAAATTTTTATCTACAACTTCATTAATTTTTCAAAAATATAAGTAGTAAAAATGTGAATTTAATTTAATTTTTTATTATTAACTTATCTCTCAATTTTTAACTAAAATAACCGAAAAATATATTATATTTTATTTTATTTTAAGCTTTCTTTTTATAAAGACAATGAAAATGATTTATAGGCTTTTCCTTAATAACATATTTTTTTAATTTTAGTTTTGATCTTAATTTTTTTGTTTGTATTTATGATCTTTATATATTAGAGAGAAACTTATTTATGTTTGGGGAATTCAATTGTTTTTAAAAATATTTAATTAATTAGTAGAAAAAGTATGTTTAAATTATATTTATAAAAAATAATTATGTATTATTTATAAAATGTATTGAAATTATAAATAACCCTATTTTTTTTACCTTTATTTTACTTGGGTTTTGTTTTTGAATTAATTTAAAACTTAAAACTAAACCAAATTTTTATATTGGGCCATATTTTTACTTAACCAAAACTATTTATATAAATAAATAAAGGACTTTTTAGGGCATGGACTAGGCCATGACCTAGGTAGGCCTAGGCCTAGATTCACCCATATATATATACACACTTTGTAAAATTAAATTATTTTTACACCTTTTTAAACCGTTGAATGAGTGTAAATAAATGACTAAGATTATTTTTTTTTCTTTTGATAAATTTTACATTTCTTACTGTTAATCTCAGCCATTTATTTACCTTCATCTAATGATAAAAAATTGTAAAACTTTCGTGTTGACGTTTGTATTATTTTAACTTTATACCAAACCTTGTCAAAACATCATAAAGTAAAAACATCATAAACCTTTGTCTAATGGTCCAAAAAAATAATAGTTAAAATATTATAAATTTTTGAGGACTAAAATCATCATTATACTAAATCTTGTTAGATGACCATTTGTATTTTAACGGTAAAGTAACATGATCGTAACTAAAACGTTAATTGAATGACCAATCATAACTTTACTAATAATTGAGTAGCCTCCAATGTAGTTTATCCTAAAAAAAAAGTTCCGTAGCTTTAATAAAATAACTAGGCTGTCATTTTATCTATTCTTGGGTCTGCCTAATTTTCTTAAACGTTAATTGGGAAATATTCTAAGTTCACTTCTTTTTTAGATTTGTACTTTACACATTTGAATTGTAAAGTTCAATGTTGACGGGATCCAGCTGAAGTCAGGGAGTCCAATTTGCTCGGACATTTTAAAAATTGTTTATCAAACTTCTTAATCCTTTCAGAAATTGTGAACATGTCAAGTGTTGTCTGTTATTCGACCTTAAATATTAATAAAACAAACATATTGACAGAGAGAGAAAAATATACACAACTGACCTAATGAACCTGATGGAATTGTAAATTGTTGAAGTAGGAAATAAGAAGTCTACGTGCATGTAAATGATATTCAATAACCTTTTTTGAAATCTAATATCCATAAAGTTCAAAAGTGTAAGTATGTATATTTACACTAGTTCTAACTATGTTCATAAAATTAGAGTGTGTAGTATTTCAGTTTGGTTTCAAATTTAATTAAACTTATGCACGTTTTAGAGACTATGATGCTTGAATTTGAGTTACTTAAGAAGAACAACACCATACTTTACCATCGCGGTCACTCAATGGGTTTATTACTTAATTCAAACTAAATCTATTCTAGACTGGACTGTGTCTAAGTTAGAAGACTCACATAAAATTTGGGAGGATTTGAGAAAAAAAATATTAGGCTAAAAAACAAGGCTTGGTTAAAAAATTAAAAGATTAATTACCCCATTAGTACATGAACTATACTAAATTCTCAGTTTCATGCAAAATATTTTAAAATTATTAGTTTCATACATGAAGTTTTTCGCCATTAACGAGTTTACTCACTTTCATTATGAAAGATGACGTAGATCCCTTGAGCCTGTCAAAAAATGACACGTGTCATTTATTTTAATTTTTAAAATTCTCCATTTACTTAAGGATTAATAACAAGATTGGTCCTCATTGTTTTATTCATTTTATAATTTAATCTTCCAGAATTAATTTTTTCAAAAACCAAATATTTAGTTCAAAATATTATAAAAAACAATAGACTAACCAAATATTAACACGTGGCACCATATTAAAAATATTTTATTTAAATTATTATTTTTTTTGTTTCATTTAAAGTGCACCAACTCATTCCTCATTGTCATCGACATCGTGGTTCGTTTGCTCAGCTGCTGTCGCCACCGTCTCTTCACACTGACTTTAAAATAATAATGGGTTAAGTTGCAATCAGTGGAGGACGGGAGCGGCCTGAAGTTTTTTCCCCTGAAATAATATCGTGTCTTGAAAGAATTCTTTGGTGGGTCAGGCGAACCGTAGGAACAACCTCCCTGATGAAATGATAAGATTTTATGGGATTAAATGGTGAGGTTGTTGCTTGGATTTTGATGGATATTGTGTTTTCAGTGGTTTTGAGTTTTCTCATGTCTTCGAGCTTGTAAAACCAGACGTTGGAATGAATTTTAGAAATGCAAATGGAATGAAAATTTTGGGTTTTGAAGATTTGGATAAGTGTGGGATTCGTATCCATCGTCAGAGAAAGAGGGATTGAATCTTTTGACGTGAAATCAAGGATTTGATTCGATTTCATACATAATCGTCAAAGAATGGGGGATTAAGCCTCAACTTGGTGGTTGCTGCACAACACGCCCAAACACCACATTCTCATCAATTCATTGCAACCTAAAAAATTATTTTACAAACACTTGCTAACTAGAGTATCATGATTTGTGATAAACTTCGGAGATCCTTGAATCCATATTACCATCCACTTCTAGGACACACAACTTTTTCAGAAAGTCCAGCTTCGTCGGTGTCGGTGAAAAAAGAAGAGTAGGAAGTAGAGAAGTTGAGCAGGGTTAATACAAAATTTTATTGAGGATTAATTTTTAGAAAAATTTAAAATTATGGTTAATTTTATTTGAAATTAAAAAATTGAAGGTGAATCTTTTAATTAACTATATGCTACGTGTTAATTATGGGTTGGTTAAAATATTATTTTTATAATTTTTAAAATAAATTGTTAATTTTGAATTTTTAAACTATAAGGGTGAACTTAAAAAATCAACAAAACATTGAGGACTAATCTTGATATTATACCTTAAGTAAATGAAGAGTTTTTGAATTAAAATAAATGACACGTGTCATTTTCTGACTAGCTCAAAGGGTCACGTCAGTGTTGCGTTCGTGCAGTGACTATAATTGATACGCAAATGGTGTAAGTATACACGTCGAACGAGTAATAAAGTGATGAGTGAATATCGTCTCCACGGGGATTGGAGGTATTCACAGTTTGCTGTAACAATAAAGATTGAAGTTTTTGCAGATGACAATGTTTATAGTAAAAGAGACGGTGTAAAATAATGCTGAAGCAAAATAAAGCAGGTCCCCTTTCGTATGCGAAACTCACTACAGAATGACTGGCTGTGAATGATGGACAACCTAACTTAAGCTTCTTAACGACGCTAAAATCTCTCAGCTATCTTTTATGCTAGGCGAGATTTGCTAAAGCTGTTCTTAAACTATATTTTGCCAGGAAACTGGGAGTTAGAAATGCTACAGCCATACCTCTCGGCGTAAACTCTTAACACTCCCCTACCCTTCACGACCTATCCTTTTTAGCCCTTGAAACCTATCACTTATCTCTAAGGTAGGTTAGAGTCTGCCTCTCAACAGTCACTCCATTGCTTATGAGGGTTCTAAGGCTAGCTCTCTCGATTACTAACCCCAATACACACTTAAAGAACGACCAACTCTCGAGGGCTCTTACAACTTTAAGGAAATGAGAAATGCATAAGCAAAGCATAGAACATGATAAACACTGAAAAAGCTAAAGAATGCATTAAAAACACTTAAAATAAAATCATCCATCAAACCTAAGCCACCTAAAACAGTTCGTGGCTGGGCAATATCATCCAACGTATCTTTGCGACAACATCGCCAAATATAAAGATATGAAAAGAAAATACTATAGCGACAGAAAGAAAGGTGAACTCTCTCTCCGCCATGGGCTGCCCGTCTGTCTTAGGCCCACCACCTCTCTCGAGGCCGGTGAGGCCACTCCTTGGAGCTTCAACGATGGAGGACACCAAGCTGGAGAAGATGAAGGTGAAAACTTCCCTCTCATTTTCTCTCTCTTCCGCCTCTCTTTTGCGTCACTTGCATATATCTTCTCCAAGCTTCTCTCCCTCTATTTATAGTGGAGACTCCTAGGGTTTTGTGCCCTAAAGATTCCTTGATTATCCCAAGGAATATCCTCCGACATGGTCTGCTACAAGGGGACAAGGAGGACAGTCTGCAGGTGGGTATCGGCTGCTGCACTTGTCAGATCGTCCTTTTTGCGTGTTCACGTGCTGGCCAATATCCACTTCCATCAGGCTATAGCAATTCTTGGTACCGGCTTTCTCTCATGACTCCTTTCCTTTACACCACAAACCCAAAAACCAACCCTCCGAGCAGTATCCCTCGATATGGACCAACAACCAACAAGGATAAAGATGCACCCAGAAAAAGAAAATGCAACCTAAATGCAATCTAAATGCTATGGTATGAACTCAAGAACAGACAAATGCTGTAGCAAAAATGTATGAAAACAAGAATATTTATGCAGTTATCAGTCAGCTTCCGTAACGAAAGTGGGTAAACCCGTTAACGACGAAAAACTTCATGTATGAAATTGAGAATTTTAAAACATTTTTTATGAAACTGAAAATTTGGTATAGTTTATGTGCTTCACTTGCTTTCAAAATTTCTAATATATTGTATCATTTGATTTTTATACATTATTTAATTTATACAACACAATACTATAATGTAAACATTAAAATATATATAATTGTATAAAAGAGTAAAAAGAAATTTAATAAAATAAAAATTATATTAAAAATATAATAAATATTTTTTAAAGAAAATGATTGACGAGAAATGAAGCTAAACCCTAACTAACTGATTTTAAGAGAAAGAAATAAAATAAGAACTAAAGAGAATATAATTTTTGTATATGTTGAACTAACTCGTCAAAATACATATTGAGTGTTATTGGGCATTTATAGAGTTGACCCAATTTCTGAGATTGGTGCAAACTGGCCCAAGTATATTACAACAATCACAACAGAAAATAACAAATGCATTTCTGTTACATATACTCATAGTCTATCATTCTCCTGGTTACGACTTTTAATCTCTTGTTGTGAGACAACACCAAGACAGACCCTCTTACTTTTGAATAAGGCTAGAGAGATTGGCTTTCTAAGCACATCTGCTACTTGCTCAGTAGATGGTACATATGTTGGGTTTATAGTACGCTCGAATCGATCACTGAAACCGTCAAGGAGGGTTGTAAATGTTTGGTGGTTGAATTGACTAAAATCGAAATAAAGGTAGACAAGTGACACAATGAGTTTAGAGTGGTTCGGGCTATTAACTAAGCACCTACATCCACTACCTTTGCACACCACTAAGGATTTCCCAATTCACTCAACAATGAATTCGTCCCCTCTTACCGGCTTAGGAGGAAACCGTTACAACCCTATCTTTTGGACTTGGCTAAGATAGAACCAACTCTAGTTTTTCTCTCAAGGCTAAACTAGAACCTCTTCTTTTACAAGGGATTTGTTTGGTAAACTTAATACCTCACAAGGTGGGTGTTTACACAAATTTAAGCTCACACGAGAACAAAAGATTTACAATTAAGCTCTCTCTAAAGACTATGTACAAGAGAATAGTAAAATAAAGATTTATACTCTAATTCTCTTGACCATGTTGCTTGGATGTTGTATCTAACATTCTTCAAGTGTTCCAGCCTTCAATTTATAGTCCCAATTGAGTTTGTGGCCGTTACTAGCCGTTGGGATGTTTTGGAGCCATTGGGGTCTTTATTTCCTACAATAATTGCAGTTCTGGTGCCTACCGTATTGGTACACGGGTACCCGTATCGGTACGCCCTTCTTCAGAACTAGCCGTTGGGCTCTTGCCAGCCTATGCGTATTGATACGCCAGAGAGCGTATCGGTACAGACTACACTTTAAAAGACCGTTGGGAAATAGCCGTTGAGGGTTGTTAAAGCAGGGATCGGTACGCTTAAAGGCGTATCGGTACGACCCCTCTCCGTATCGATACGGGCAAGCCTGTATCGGTACAGGTTTTGGCAGAATCAAATCTGGAGTAAAAAGGTATCGATACGGGGTATACCGTATTTTCAAGTTATTTTCAAGTTGTTTGGACTTAAAGACATGTTTTAAATTCTTTTCAAATTTGTCCAAAACATTTTTCAATTATTATATCAAAACACTTAGTTCTTCAATCTCCCATTTTTTGATATAATAAAACCAACTTGAAAAATTGTTTGGGATTCTCCCTCTTTAAGTTTAAAAATTTGAATAAGATATGAAATATAGAAAAGTAATTAAAGCTCCCCCTTATTCATTTGAATTTAAAAATTTGAATAAGAGATGAAATATAGAAAAGTAATTAAAGCTCCCCCTTATTCATTTGAAAAACACAAAATTTCAAACCAATCACTCCCCTTTTTGTTATATCAAAAAGAATTTAAAATACTTTTAGGCTTAAAATAACAACAGATGTTTAAAATTTGAAACTATTAAATTGTTTGGTTTTAAAAGTGGCCCCCCTTACTCATTGCATCATATTAGGCTTAACAAATAATCCAAGACTTTAAACAAAAGTTAGATAACCAAATGTATAAAATAAAAGCATTAAGCTTAGAGGTTACTCAATCTTCTTTTCATGTGTGATTTGAGTATTCTTTGATTTTGCTTTGCTTGCCATTTCTCCAACACACCTACAAAAGACATTCACTTGATTTTTGGTATCCAAATTGCTTTGGATCCATTTACGTTAGTCATAATGTCTTTAGTTCTCTTAGGAACCCATACATGTCTAATCCTATAAGATTTTTTCTTCTTTATAGGAAAAGTATGTATAGAATGACCATGATAATGACAATGTGAGCATTTTGCCATTTGTGATAAGATGAATGATTGAAAATAATTTCTTTTTCTTTTGTTAAGCTTTCAAGCTTATCTTTTAAATCAAGATTTTCTTTTTCTAAAACATCTTTGCTTGTTTTTGAAAACTCTAAATTATTTTTCAAAATTTCATTTTGGTTTTCAAAATCCACTTTTGTTTTTAAAAGAAAATCATTTTCACTTTCGAGTTTTGAAAACATTTTCTTAAATTTGGAATTCATGGTCTCAAATTCCAAAAATAATTCATCGAAAACAGCTTGCAACTCATCAAATGTATAAGAATTTAATTCATTTGAGTTAGAAGATACCTCAGGCTCATCGAGAGCCAAAACACCATCCACCTTTGGATTAGAGAGAAGGTTTGCACATGATTGATCATCATCTTTCTTTTCTCCCTTCTTGTTGACATAAAGCTTCTCAAGTTTCTCCCATAATTCTTTGGCACTTTTGCATGTGGAGATCTTCTTGGAAACTTCTTCGTTAAGGCCACAATAGAGAATGTGCATCACCTTGGTGTTTAGCTTTGCCTTCGTGTCGTTAGCACTCCTTTGCTTTTTCTTCTTCTTTGGAGCTTCCAAATACCCATCTTCAATGATATCCCAAACCTCATAGTCTTGAGACTTGATGAAGAATTTCATGATATTTGCCCATTGGAAGTATGCTTCTCATTTAAAGAGTGGAGGACACGAGATAGACCGACCTTCTTCAAATCTTGCCATTTTCTTAAACGGTGGACTTCGAGCAAATGATCTTTACTCCCGGATGTTGGTCCTTTGATGGAGACGAGGCTCTGATACCAATTGTTGGTCTTATAGCACGCTCAAATCGATCACCGATCCGATTGATGAGAGGTCTCTATCTTGGGGCAAGTTTCATTATTTCAATGGTAATTGGCTTCACCTTTTTGAGCTTCCTAGTGATGCTATACCCGAAAAGATTGCAAATCCTCCCGTAGCTCCTCCTCCATCCATGGATTCTCTCATGACCTACCTTAATGAACAATTCACCGGCTTACGCACGAGAATTGCTTCTATAGATCAAGTCATGATTTCCGGGTTTGCCGCCATTGATACTTGCTTCACAAGCTTGGAAGATCGCATGACCAATGTAAAGAAGCGTATCACTTCCATTGAGGCCGAAGATAATACTATGAATATCTCTCTTACGGCCTTCCATGATGAATGGCGTCAATCAAGGAGGAACAATGATGCCAATGAAGATGAAGATGAAGATGAAGAAGATGATGATGAAGACGAGTCTTAGATTAGTCTTTGCATCTCATTCATGTCACCTTAGGATTTATATTTATGCACTTTGATTTATGTTTTAGGACTAAGTTTATCATATTAGGATTAAGTTTATCGTTTTAAAACGTATGCTTTGATTTATGTTTGGATTTTAAGTTTAATGTTTCTTTAAGTTATGTAACCCCCTCGACCCGGCCTAGCCGTCAGACCATATTGAACGAGTTACACGGGGAAAACCGAAGCGAAACCCGTTAAGGCTCCACTCCGATTAGAACCCCTAGAAAATTTCTTTTAAAGTTATCTTGTCTAGATGTATAATTATATCCTATGTGAGAGGACACACAGCAGAAACACACAAGACAGGCAATTAACAAACCCTTTTAACTTTTACAACAGGCCGTATTGGTACGCTAGAGGACCATATCGATACACCTGGACTTGGTCAACACCCCAAAGTCAACCTAAGGAGACCGCATCGATACGCTAGAAGACCGTATCGATACACTCTCAATGGTAAACTTTCCCAAGGTCAAACTACGAAGACTGTACCGATACCCTCAGGACCCGTAATGATACGCCAAAATCTCGTCAATTTCTCAGATTTCCAGAGAGCATTTGGCGTATCAATACACCCCCGCGTACCAGTACGCCCTGCCCCAAAACAAGGTCCAAAGCAAGGGACCGTATCGATACAACCCTTGAGCGTATCGATAAGCCCTGCACTACAAGACTTGTTTTGGCTGATAAAAACATAAGGACTCGACACTATAGGCATATAACGACCAATCAAGCAATAAAGAAACTCAAATACAACACAATGCATCCATGTATTAGCATACGAAGCAATTTAAACACTCAACGAAGCAACATCCAACAAGATAAGATTCTTAGAGGAAACATGCATACATAACATTCACCCACATAGTCAAAAGCCAAACAAAAGCATAAATCAACATGGTAAAAGGCATTACAAGCCAAACACAACCAAGCAAACTTGTCTAAGCAAAAAGGACATGCAACAACACATCAAACATAAAGGTCCTATCCCATTGCTTTATACTAGTTATCGAAGGTCTAAACCATACTTGAGCAAACCAAACTCCCTTGGATCCTCTCTTGTTCCCTTAGCTTCTCCGATGATCTAAGGGCCTGCATTGTTGGAAGAGAGAGCGTAAGCGTTTAAGCTTAGTGAGCGGTGCTCAAAACGGTAGCTACAACAATGCAATTTTAAAACATAGTTTGCTTGAAAACCAAAACCTTTTCCAAATCATTTCCACATGCTTGAACACACAATGTCATGCTTTTACCTTCACGTGCATTTACTGAATGCAACCACAAGCCATAGGCTTACCACATGTCCATTCTCATAACGCAAGCAAAGTAAACAACAATGTATAAGCATAATCATAATAGAGGGAAATCAACAACATGCTTAACATGAGAATTAAAGCATTCATGGGTATATTGACATTCAATGTTTTTACTCGGATATGCAGATAGTTTCTCAAACCCTCTAGACACTTCCGGTGGAATCTCACATCACCGTACTCACTCGTCTAGCAATAACATAACTTCCGGTGGAATCTCACATCACCGTACTCCTCCTTAGTGGAATCTAACATCACTAAGGCCACGCGCGAATTTTACCTCGAGTGCACTCTAATCCTATTGATCAATTAATTATATTCGGTAACAACCAAACACATGTCAATATACTCAATTACAGCCACAAGCATTACCGATGGTTGAACCACTTACCAAGTCCAAACTTCCATGCAAGGCATGTACTCACAATGCAAGTATAAACACAAGTCCCAAATCTCAACAAGCATAACAATGCAATTCAACACATGACAACATAATATGTTCAACTTGCATTCAAGAAACGTAAAACACAATTTAATTGTATAAAACCTTTAAAACTTACTCTTGAGCTTGGATTGGCTTTTCAAGCTCAATCCAAACTCCAAAAAAAACCCCTTAACCACGTTAAGGATTTTAAAATCGATCCACTCACCAGCCAGCACTCAAACGATGTCCAAGATGCTGAATCAAGCCTCCGAACTTCCTTCCGTCCACAAAGCCCGAATCCAATTCCTCTGTTTTGAGCAACCCAAATCGAACATTAGAACACAAATACACTCACAAACACATCAAAGACCCGGAACTTAACAACCTTGCGTCTATGCACATCGATTCAAGCCCAATTTTCACTCGAAACATAACAATTTCAATCTCAAACTACTAGCAGCCACAACCAACGAATTTACCATAAAAAATCTACCTTTTTACATCCTTAAACATCAATCCAAAGCTACCAAACCTCCAGCTGTCATTTAGACTCAAAACCCATCCAAAACTCAAGATTTTCAACTCATAAAATCACACATAATACCCGTTTCGGGTTTCCATTAAAAATCCACCATTTTATGTTATTTTAGTGTTAAAACAAAGTTAAAAACACTCTCAACTCAGCACTAATCAACCCAGACGAAAACCCAAAGATTTTACTTTCATTTCAAACCAAACTTTAGAAGTCAAAACAAGATAAATCCATGAGTTTTACAAAAATATCAACATATAAGACTCAAGGAAGATGAAACTAAGTTGAGGAACCATTTACCTTGAAGAAATCACTTGGTTTGGAAGCTTGAAATCAATGGAATAGTGAATAGGGTTTGGGGAGGGTTTTAGAACGTGAAATGGGATTTGAAAAGATTATGGCTTATTTCTTTTATTAAAAATCCCATTTTTGCCCTTTTCCTTTAAAACACTTTTTGGTGTATTAAAAATAGTTTTTTCTCCAATTTAATTTTAATCCGACTCGGTTGACTAATCCGATATCTCCCGGCCCTAAACTCGGGGCGTTACAACTCTCCCTCACTTAAGGAATTTCGTCCCCGAAATTTACCTGGCGGAAATAGATGCGGAAACTGCTTTCTCATGTCATCTTTTCTCTTCCAAGTGGCTTCTTCCACCCCTCGGTGTAGCCACTTAACCTTAACCAACTCAATGGTCCTTCCTCGCAACACTTTGCTGTCCGAAGCCAAAATCTCAACTGGTTCTTCATCGTAGGTCAAATCCGAATTCAATTCTATCTCCTCAACTGGCATAACATGTGACAGATCTGATCTATACCTCCGAAGCATCGAGACATGAAACACATCGCGAATCTTCTCTAGTTCCGCTGGCAGTCTCAACCTATAGGCAACGAGACCAACTCTCTCAACTATCTCATACGGACCAATGAACCTCGAGCTCAACATGCCTTTCCTACCAAACCTCATCACCTTCTTCCAAGGTGAGACTTTCAAGAACACTTTGTCGCCTACGACATACTCTATTTTCTTCTTTTCAAATTTGCATAGGATTTCTGTCTATCCAAAGCTGCCTTCAAACGGTCACAAATCAACTGTACTATCTCGGTAGTACCCTTAAACATATCAGGAAAAGGTATCAATTTCTGTCCCGCTTCGGCCCAACAAACAGGTGTTCTACATTTTCTACCATACAAAGCTTCATAAGGTGCTATCTGAATGCTCGCTTGATAACTGTTATTATATGCAAACTCTACTAACGGTATATGCTTCTCCCAAGAACCCTGAAATTCAATAATGCAACACCTCAACATATCTTCCAACACTTGTATGACTCTCTTTGACTAACCATCGATCCGAGGATGATATGAAGTGCTGAAATTCAGTCGAGTACCCAAAGCACTATGCAAACTCTCCCAAAATCTAGCCGTGAACCTCGGATCTCTGTCTGACACTATAGATTTCGGTACACCATGTAATCTCACTATTTCACTGATATACAAATCGGCCAACTTATCTAGAGTATAAGTGGTGTGAACGGCCAAAAAGTGCACACATTTCGTAAGACAGTCAACAATTACCCAAAACGAATTCTTCTTAGAAGGTGTCAACGGCAAACCCGATACGAAATCCATGGAGATTCTCTCCCACTTCCACTCGGGAATTCTCAACGGTTGTAACAAACCTGAAGGAAACTGGTGCTCAGCTTTAACTCGCTGACAAACCATGCACTTACTCACAAACTCGGCAACATCTTTCTTCAAACCAACCCAGAAATACTCATTTTTCAAATCGCGATACATTTTCGTACTTCCTAGATGCATAGCAAACAGACTACTGTGAGCTTCGGTTAGGATGGTGCGTCTCAAGTCTACATCTTCCAGAACAACTACTCTACTCTTGAAACACAAGATTCCATCACTACTAAAACAGAAATCTGTCAGTTTACCTTCTGCTATGTCTTGTACATGAGATGCTAACGATCTATCTTGCAATTGCTTCTCTCTAATCAACTGAAGCAACGAAGGTCTAACTTGCAACTCGGCCACTAAACCGCCATATTTAGACAAACTCAATCTAGCAAACATAGCTCGTAACTCCACCGTTACCTTTCTACTCAAAGCATCAGCCACTACATTAGCTTTACCTGGATGGTACTCAATCGTGAGATCATAGTCCTTAAGTAACTCTAGCCACCTACGTTGTCTAAGATTCAATTCTCTTTGTGTCATTATATACTTCAGACTCTTGTGATCCGTATACAATGTGCATTTCTCACCATACAAGTAATGTCTCCAAACTTTCAAAGCGAAAACCACTGCAGCCAATTCTATGTCATGTGTAGGGTAATTACGCTCATGAGTCTTCAACTGCCTAGACGCATAGGCCACTACTCTTTCCTCTTGCATAAGCACACAACCTAAGCCAACATATGACACATCACTGAAGACTACAAACTCTTTCCCTGACACGGGCTGAACTAAAACACGAGCTTCGGTTAAGGCTTCTTTCAATTTCTCAAATGCTTGTTGTCTTGTATCCCTCCACTCAAACTGAACATCCTTATGTAGCAATTTAGTCAAAGGAGCTGCAACCTTTGAGAAACCCTCAACAAAACGTCTATAGTAACCGGCCAAACCTAAGAAACTACGATCTTCAGTCACTGTCTTCGGTAGTTTCCAATTCATAACTGCCTCAACCTTCTTAGGACTGTTGCATGTAATAGATTCTATTGCAATAGAGTGCAAGTGTACACGACGCAAGTAGTAAAGTGATACGTAAGTATCGAATATCGTCTCCACAGGGACTGTGCTAATAGCTTTAACCTTGGATTGCTGCACAAGAGGAAAAAGAAAGAGTTTAATTGTTTGTCACAAAATAATAAAGAGTTCTGAAAATAAAAGAGTAAAGAAATCAGGATAGAGAGAATGAGCTAGTATTGATTTGCTTAGTAGTGTAGGTGTTGCAAAGTCTAGGAATCGCTGTTCTGTCATTGCGCCTGTCGCGGCAGCACCTGTCGCGGCAGCGGTCTGTTGTTTGTCGCGGCAGCGATTACACAACTCTGTACTTCAAGCTTGGCAAGAATCCCTGCTGTGCCTTGGCCTATCCCTAGGTCCAAGTCTGTCGATGAACACGTCTTTGATGATACCTCCCGGCGTGAATCGAAGGATGAACACCGATGTTGTTGAATTCTTCCTTAGCCACTTAACCTCGTCCTATCCCTAGGTCTGAGATAGTTCAACCATACACTGGAGAGCCTGTACTTATTCCTTTCGTATACTTGACTCTCCCGATATTAAGTAAATGTATAATCTCACAATGCTCTTCCGATACTCTTGCAAGATGTTGAAAACCAGAATAAGCAAACTTGAAGTCTATTTTATTGAACAGAAAAATTTCTAAAACAAATGCAATCCTTGCAACTACTTTACAGAATCAACCCTTAGCCCTAGGGGAAGTTTAGCACATGATGAGAAGGGGTGAAACGACTAGGGTTTAGGGGAAGACGACTAGAGAGTAAGATATCCTTCCCTAGGTCGAATTACATGCCTTTATATAGGCCTTGAGTTCAAGTTTTCTAATATGGCAAGAATACAAGTTTAAATTAAAGTACAACTCTATTAAAGACTAAATCTTCAGAGTAGATGTCTTTAATTCGTCCTCTCTTCTTGCTTGGAGTTTCTTCCTTGAACTTTGGGCTTGGCCTTCATTATGATCTAGGGCTCAGAAAAATATAAGAGTGCTCCACGACAGACCGGCTTAATTTCCTCTTTTTGTCGAGCTCCACTTCACTTCTTCCCTTCATTATAGCTATCGTCATTGGCTGCCACGGCAGCGACCATGGCGGCATCTTTCTTCTCGTCTGCAGTCCTGTGTTCCAGCTCTGCTTCTCCACTGCCCTGCGTCTGCTACAGTAGCTACCTGCAAAAGTAACCAATTTCAGTAGCAACTATGCCATTTAATACAATTGTGATGTATGAATGAAATCTATCCTAAATGCAATGAATTATGCTTGAATGCAGCAGAAATATGGGTTAAATAGGGGGTAAAATATAGAACTTTTATACACTCAACAAGGACCCACTCGAATTCCCTCGGCTGATACACTATGGCCTAAGAAGACTACTTCTCTAATCCAGAATTCACATTTTCTCAACTTGGCATACAACCAATTGTCTAACAATTTCTGTAACACCAAAGGCAAATGCCGATCATGATCTCCCTCGGTACGAGAGTACACTAAAATATCATTAATGAACACTACCACAAACTGATCCAAGTACTCGTGAAACACTCTATTCATCATGTCCATAAAAGCTGTTGGTGCATTAGTCAAACCAAACGACATCACTAAGAATTCGTAGTGCCCATAACGAGTGCGGAAAGCTGTCTTCGGTACATCTTGATCTCTTCCTTTCAACTGATAATAACCAGATCTCAAATCTATCTTCGAGAACACTGAAGCTCCTCTCAACTGATCAAACAAGTCATCAATTCTCGGCAACAGATATTTGTTCTTCACTGTCAGCTTATTCAACTGTCGGTAATCGATACACATTATCAAACTGCCATCTTTCTTCTTCACAAACAACACCGGTGCACCCCAAGGTGAAGTACTCGGATGAATGAACCCTCGGTCTATCAATTCCTGAAGTTGTATCTTCAACTCTTTCATTTCCTTAGGAGCCATTCGGTACGGTGCAATCGATACTGGAGCTGAATTTGAATAAGTCTCAATAACAAACTCTACATCTCTATCTGGAGGCAAATCATGCAATTCTTCTGGGAATACACTCGGAAAGTCACAAACTGTCCTAATGTCTCGAGGTCGCGCCTCATCCATATTCAGATTCATAACATAGGCTAGGTACGCCTAACAACCCACATCCAATAATTTCTGAGCCTCTAAGGCTGAAACTACATTGGATACGAACTTAACGTTCTCGCCCACTATTACTACCTCATGATCCTCTGAAAGTCTCAAGGACACCCGCTTTTTCTCAAAATCTACTCTAGCCCTATGCTCTACAAGCCAGTCCATGCCTAATATTACATCAAAACCATAAAACGGCAATTCCATCATATCCACAGGAAAGACATGACTCTGAACCATCAAAGGACATCTTCTGTACATCTTTCTGACCACAACTGTCTCACCAAAGGAACTAGTGACATTCATACCCACATCTAATATCTCAACCGGTATATCTAACAATCTTGCATGCTCACTCAATATGTACGAATGCGTAGAACCAGAATCAATCAAGGAAAGCAAAGTCAAAACTGTAACGAGAAATTACCTGCAATCACATCTGTGTCATTTCTGTTCTCATGGTGCGCATACACTCTAGCTGGCCCACCTCCCTCGGGATGAACTGTTACAACAATCGCGCTTCAAATGCGCTCAAGACCCACAGTTCCAGCAAGAGCCATAAGTGCCCCAACACTCACCGTAATGACGTCTACCACACTTGTTGCACTCGGGAGTACGATTCTCAGTCCCTTGGCCCTGATGGCCTTGCCCCGGATTACCACCTCCGCGTCTATGATCATGATGAGGTTTCCTATCCTTGTGCCTCTTGGCACGATCTCTGTCCCATTCAGCAGTCCTCTTTCCTGAACTAGATCCACCCTTGCGATCCGCAAGTCCCAAAGACTGTTCGATTTCCTTGGCCCTAGCGACCAACACATCAAAATCTGTATAGTCGAAAGCCAACATGTAGGTCTTCACATCCTGTACCAATCCATAACGAAAATGCTAACAACGTTCCGCCTTAGTGGGAACTAACTCAGAAGCATACTAACTTAGACGTACAAACTGCACCACATAGTCAGACACAGTCAAGCTACCCTGAACTAGAGCCATGAACTCTCTCTTCTTCTCATCTAGGTATCGAGGACCTAGGAACTTCTTACGGAAAGCAGTCCTGATGAACTCCCAAGTAACCTCGGCCTCTGGCATACCCGTAGTGATAATAGTCCACCAGGTTTAGGCATCTCTCTGAAGCAAAGAGACAATGCAACCCAACTTATGTGCTTCAGAACACTCCATCTGACTCAAAATACGAACCGTGCTCTCAAACCATGCCTCTGAACCCTCGAGTGACAACCCACGGAACTCAACTCCGCCCAAGCTACGAAGTCGCTCTAACGGTAAACCAGAACATGTACCCTGAGGCGGTGCTGCAATCCGAACACCCGCTAAAGCTGTCTGATTAGCCCCGGCTATAGCATGAATCAACGGATTCACATCAATACCTGCATGTCCCTGACCAGCCTGGGGTCCAACACCTTTCGCATTCGGTCCACCCCCCGGAGGCGGAGGAGGAGGAGGCAAGTTCTCTCCTCGCACATCCTCAACATTCTCAATCCGCTCAACCCTCGGATTATCCATTCTCGGCCTTCCCCTCAGTCTCACCATGCTAACAGACGCAAAGCTAAACAACAAACACAACGAGTGAAATGATTTGGGGTCAGCAAGGAACAAGGTCTAAGGTGCTCAAGTCCTTAAACTAAAAATCACTTACAATAATAGTATACTAGCAATGGGTGCCTTTAGCTATTTCTCAACCAACAAAAAGATAGCCACAAGCATGGTTACAATCACCATACAATCACAATCAACAAGCTTACACCATAAAACTTACCTCACTTACCTTCTAGCTTGTGGAAACTCAACAAACCTAGGCAAAACCTAGGCTCTGATACCAACAAATGTAACCCCCTTGACCCAGCCTAGTCGCCAGACTGCATCGAACGAGATACACGGGGAAAACCGAAGTGAAACCCGTTAAGGCTCCACTCCGATTAGCAACCCTAGAAAATTTCTTTTAATGTTATCTTGTCTAGATGTATAATTATATCCTATGTGAGAGGAAACGCAGCGGAAACACACAAGACAAGCAATTAACAAACCCTTTTTAACTTTTACAACAGGCCGTATCGGTACGCTAGAGGACCGTATCGATACGACTGGACTTGGTCAACACCCCAAAGTCAACCTAGGGAGACCGTATCGATACGCTCTCAACGATCAACTTTCCCAAGGTCAAACTACGAAGACCGTATCGATACCCTCAACACCTGTACCGATACGCCAAAATCTCGTCAATTTCTTAGATTTCCAGAGAGCATTTGGCGTATCGACACACCCCCGCGTACCGGTACACCCTGCCCAAAACAAGGTTCAAAGCAAGGGACCATATCAATACAGCCCTTGAGCGTATCGATACACCCTGCACTGCAAGACTTGTTTTGGCTGATAAAAACATAAGGACTCGACACTAGAGGCATATAACGACCAATCAAGCAACATTCAAACTCAAATACAACACAAGGCATCCATGGATTAGTATACGAAGCAATTTAAACACTCAACGAAGCAACATTCAACAAGATAAGATTCTTAGAGGAAACATGCATACATAGCATTCACCCATATAGCCAAAATCCAAACAAAAGCATAAATCAACATGGTAAAAGGCATTACAAGCCAAACACAACCAAGCAAACTTGTCTAAGCAAAAAGGACATGCCAACAACACATCAAACATAAAGGTCCTATCCCATTGCTTTATACTAGTTATCGAAGGTCTAAACCATACTTGAGCAAACCAAACTTCCTTGGATCCTCCCTTGTTCCCCGAGCTACTTCGAAGGTCTAAGGGCCTGCATTGTTGGAAGAGAGAGCGTAAGTGTTTAAGCTTAGTGAGCGGTACTCAAAACGGTAGCTACAACAATGCAGTTTTAAAACATAGTTTGCTTGAAAACCAAAACCTTTTCTAAATAATTTCCTCATGCTTGAACACACAATGTCATGCTTTAACCTTCACGTACATTTACCGAATGCAACCACAAGCCATAGGCTTACCACATGTTCATTCTCATAACAAAAGCAAAGTAAACAATAATGCATAAGCATAAGCATAATAGAGGGAAATCAACAACATGCTTAACATGCGAATTAAAGCATTCATGGGTATATTGACATTCAACATTTTTACTTGGATATACGGATAGTTTCTCAAACCCTCTAGACACTTCCGGTGGAATCTCCCATCACTGTACTCACCCGTCTAGCAATAACATAACTTCCGGTGGAATCTCACATCACCGTACTCCTCCTTAGTGGAATCTAACATCACTAAGGCCATGCGCGAATTTTACCTCGAGCGCACTCTAATCCTATTGATCGATCAATTATATCCAGTAACAACCAAACACATGTCAATATACTCAATTACAACCACAAGCATTACCGATGCTTGAACCACTTACCAAGTCCAAACTTCCATGCAAGGCATGTACTCACAATGCAAGTATAAACACAAGTCCCGCATCTCAACAAGCATAACAATGCAATTCAACACATGACAACATAGTATGTTCAACTCGCATTCAAGAAACGTAAAACACAATTTAATTGCATAAAACCTTTAAAACTTACTCTTGAGCTTGGATTGGCTTTTCAAGCTAAATCCAAACTTCCAAAACACTCCCTTAACCACGTTAATGATTTTAAAATCGATCCACTCACCAGCCAACACTCAAACAATGTCCAAGATGCCGAATCAAGCCTCCGAACTACCCGGATTTCCGTCCACAAAGCCCAAATCCAATTCCTCTATTTTGAGCAACCCAAAATCGAACATTAGAACACAAATACACTCACAAACACAACAAAGACCCGATACTCAACAACCTTGCATCTACGCACATCGATTCAAGCCCAATTTTCACTCGAAACATAACAATTTCAGTCCCAAACTACTAGCAGCCACAACCAACGAATTTACCATAAAAAATCTACCTTTTTACATCCCTAAACATCAATTCAAAGCTACCAAACCTCCAGCTGTCATTTAGACTCAAAACCCATCCAAAAACTCAAGATTTTCAACTCTTAAAATCACCCATAATACCCATTTCGGGTCTCTATTAAAAACCCACTATTTTTATGTTATTTTTGTGTTAAAACAAATTTAAAACACTCTCAACTCAGCCCTAATCAACCCAAAAGAAATCCCAAAGATTTTCCTTTCATTTCAAACCAAACTTTAGAAGTGTGGCTGCCTTTGACTTGTAGTGCACCTGAATAAGAGCTTTCTCACATTTTTTCTTTGTTTTTTTAATGAGATAAAGAAAAGTTAAAAACTAAAACTAAAGGCAGAAAAGAAAAGTGCACACTCCGGCCAAGTGCAAGTGTTCCCCTTTTTGTAAGAGCGTAAGTGCACACTCCGGCCAAGTTATAGTATAAAAGATGTCGAATCCCACGAGGATTGGACAGTGATCTTCGGTTGTTGGTTTTCCTGCACAAGAAGCAAGTAGTTTAGTTTTATGTTAAGGAAGTGAAGAGAAAGCAAGTTTGTAAAGGAAGTAATCAGATTGATAGAGAGGGCATGGTTATGTTGCTTATTAGTGTGAAACTGCGTTGAAAATGTCAAGTTGTTTTGCGCTGCCACGATATGCTGCCTCGGTGGGAAATGGCAGATTGAGGCTGCGGCCCTTTCGCTGCCGCAGCGGATCTCTGCTCTTGCAACTTTCTCTTTCTCGGCAGGTGGGATGGAGATAAGTCCTGTCGGCAAGTTTGACAGATACTCCAAGTTCGGTAGAGCAATTATGAAGTGATCCTTCCTATGTCTAGGCAAGGATTCTGTCACCATGTGATGTTGGAAATATCTAGCAATATCAGCATAAACCTAACACAGGCAGTAGACGTTTGGTTGCTCCTTTTAGCCATTGAAACTCGAACTTATGTCTAAACCGAATTAGTAAACACCTCAACATGATGAGACCGTACTTAATTCTTTCGTGAGTTTGACACTCTCGTGCCCGACAAATATATTTCTTCAACTGGACTTTTGGAACTAATTGAAGAAGTGAAGAACATGAATTAAGTAAACTTGGAATATTTTATTGAAAACAAACTTGAAACCTAAACAACCGTTTTCACAACTAAATTACAACATAACCCAAACCCAAGGGAGAATTAGAACATGGCGGCGACAGAAAACCTAAGCTTATGTCTAGAGAAAAACCTAAGATATCTCTCTCCCTTGATTTGCTAAATACATGAGGTTTATATAGGCAAAGATCTAGTCTAAGTTCTTCTTGGAGTAGAAGTCCTTCTTGGAGTAGAAATCCTTATTAGAGTAGAAGTCCTCAAAAGGCTTTTGTATTAAATGCAACTTTAAAATCTGACTTCTTTGAGTTGAAATGGACGTCTTTTCCCGTTGCCTTGTTCCATAAGTAAGCTCGTTCATCTCTTTGGGCAGTTCTGCATTCTGCTACAAGCGTCAGAAAATTGCGTGATCAGCACCGTTAGAATCAAGATTTTCTACTCTGTCGATCACACTCCAATTCTCCAACTCTTCAGTTTGCTGCCCTGGGCAGCACTAGGCAGCATTGGGCTCACTTTGCTGCCCTCGTCTGCTGCCTCAGCATCCTCTCCTCTGGTATGTCCTTCTCCTGTCAGCTTCTAGCCTTGGAAAATTAAATCTACACTAAAACAACATCTTTATTTCACCAAATAACAAATATTCAATAAAAGCATGGCAAAACAAAGAATATTGTATTTATGCAGTGTATGACCTAATTATACCTAAAATGTACATAAAAACAACAATAATATGAAAAGGAATGTGCATGAAATATAGAACTTCTGGACACTTTACAGCTGGTTTTGTTGAGTAGTTGTGAGAGATTGCTTGTATTCGTTTAGGTTAAAGTATTTGCAATAAAATTCAAAGTTTGTTTACTCTTGGTTTTCAATTGTTTGCAATCAAATCAGGAGAGGAAGTTGCAATTTATCTATTTTTTTCAATTTCGGGAGAGTTGAGCTCAAGAAAAGAGTAAACACGGTTTTATCCAATCTAGGGTAAAACTACTTTGACTTAGGAATAAGTTGGAAGTTCATCGGCTAAAGAAGGCTTAGCATTGGTTGGTGTTCATCCTTTGATTCACGCAGGAGGTATTATCAAGACATGTTCTCCAATAGCACTTTGACTTAGGGATAAGGAGTCAGTGTAGGAAGCCTTACCGAACTTTGAATTGTCACTTAGCCGCCCGGGCAGCTACGTAGTCTCTGCTGAGGTGGGCATCTGTCAAGGCAGTTTTCTGTCAAAACTATCCAGACTGGTAAGACGATTCTGCAATACTTTGCCGAGACGGAGCATTCAAAATCCACACTACAACGTATACCAAAACCGGCCTATTTTCTCAATCTAATTTCTCGACTCTTTACTTTATTTGCTTTTAATTTAATCGATTCAAACAAAACCTCAATTTACTTGTATTTTTATTTTTACTTGTGCAGGAAGATAAATTCTGAAGAGTTTCTCAATCCCTATGGAGACGATATATTTTATATTACAAATAGGCATCAGTGTACATTTGCACTTAAAGTAGGACTGCTCGACAACCTACAAGTTTTTGGCATTGTTTCTGAGGATTGGCGTTAAATATCTTTTGTTTTTATTTTCTTGCATTTTAATTTTATTTTTAATTCGTGGTTTTATTTGGTTTATGACCAGAGTGAACCCAACATCACCACTACGAGAACTTGATCCTGAAATTGAAAGGACAGCACACAGACTTCGACAAGGAATCATCAGAATAATGGAGCATCGTGGAGACAACAATGCCCGCGGCAACCAACCTACTGACGGCATTCAGCCGCTCGACGACAATAGAGAAAATCCACCTGCCCCCCGACCGAAAGTCCGTGATTACTTGGAAGAGAACCTTAAGAAGTTGAACATCAGTGTCGATCCTAGGATAGATGCGGACCATTTTGAACTCAAACCTTTCATGTTCAACATGCTTAACACACTTGGACAGTTTAGAGGATCTGCCACTGAGGATGCCAGAAAACATATGAAATCCTTCCTAGACATCTATAAATCCTTTAAGATACAGAGAGTCCAAGCAGATGTGCTGAGACTTAGACTATTTTCCTATTCACTGAGGGATATGGCAAAATCTTGGTTTAATAGTCTACCATCCAAGTCCATTGAGTCTTGGACAAAATTATGTCGTGATTTTCTAGCCAGGTTCAATCCTGTTAATTTAACTGATAAATTGCGAACTGAAATCACTACTTTTTGACAGGCTAATGATGAATCGATGTATGAGGCATGGGAACGATTTCGCGATTTGCTAAACAAATGCACATTTCATGGATTTGCGGAACGAAAACAAGTCATGATGTTCTACAATGGTGTCAACACTCCAAAAAGAATGATGATGGATGCCTCAGCAAACGACACACTTCTTGATAAAGAGTCTGCAGAAGCAATTTAGATATTGAACAGGACGAACATAAATGACTACCAGTTCCCTACCGCCCGCCGAGGCAGAGTAAGGCGACAAGCCACTGTCAATGAGCTAGGAACATCCGATGCAGTCACATCATAGTTGGCTCATCTAACATAAATGGTTGAAGCAATGCAAAGGCAGAACAACGCCTAAAACGTTAAAGCTGTTGATGCCTTTTGTGAAAAATGTTGGGGAGACCATGACTCCTCAGAATGCCAGCAATTCCAAGAAATAGCTGCTTTTTAGGAAACTACAATAGAAGCAATAATATGACATCAAACACATACAATCCTGGTTGGAGGAGGCATCTGAACTTTTCTTGGAACAACCCCAATAATGCCTTGAATCCGCCCAACCAGACGAATCAACCCCAAGGATTCCAGCATAATCTGCCGCTGCCGCAGTCGCCGCAGCAGCAACTAGCAGCACTCAGTTCTCTAGAACAGACTTTAAATGCTTTTATGTCTCAGACTGGTACATATATGTCTAACATGGATTTATTTGTTAAAAAAACTGATGCTTCCATGGACAGGACAAAGATGAGGATGCAAAACCATGAGGCGACCCTAAAGTCACTAGAAACTCAGGTGGGCCTATTTGCACAACGAATGAACACTCGACCAACAAGAGGACTGCCCAGCGATACTGAAGTCGCAAGGAGACCCACTCACGAGCAGTGCAAAGAAATCATAACTAGAAGTGAGAAACAACTCCAAGAAATCGGTACAAATGAACCAAAAGAGAAACAACCAAGGGAGCATGCCGCCTCGACAGACGCTGATGCTACTGCCTCGGCAGCACTAGTGCCCTATGTTTCGGCAACCAAACCTGCTGATACCCCTGACTGAATCAATGAAAAAGCAGACAAACCTGAACATCTTACTCTCCCTCAGATAAGGTTTCAATGCAAAGAGGGTATAGAAAATATCCGATCGCCCCCTCCATTTCCATAGCGGCTGAAGCAGCAGAAGCAGGAGTACCAGTTTTAGAAGTTCCTTGATATTCTTAAACAAGTACACATCAACATACCACTTGTTGAGGCCATAGAGCAAATGCCAAATTATGCTAAGTTCCTCAAGGATATGGTATCAAAACGAGCAAGGATAGGGGAATTCGAAACTATTTCTATGACAGAAGGTTGCATGGCAATGCTGCACAACTGAGCCCCACCTAACCTAAAAGATCCAGGTAGCTTCCTCGTTCTATGTGCCATCAGAAATCATTATATGGGAAAGGCTTTATGTGATCTTGGGGCAAGCATCAACTTAATGTCCAAATCAGTGTTCGAAAGGCTGGGCATTGGGAAAGCTCGACCCACCACTGTCATGCTCCAGCTGGCTGACCGCTCTTATGTACACCCTTAAGGAAAAATCGAAGACATCTTGGTAAGAGTGGATAAGTTTATATTCCTTGCTGACTTCCTTGTTTTGGATTGTAAGGCAGATGAGCAAGCACCGATCATACTGGGAAGACCATTCCTAGCCACGGACAGAACTCTGATCGACGTGGAAAAGGGAGAGTTAACCATGAGGGTAAACGATAGCAAATAGGAGTACCGGATGATTTAGGCAACCACAGAGGTAAATATCACACACGATACCCCCTACCTCAGTAGCCACTACCCGAGCAGAGATTCTGGACACTGCCTCGATAGCTACCTTGAAGATTGCCTAGACACCTCCCTCGGCAGCCAGCATGAAGAGGTAAACTGGACCGGTACTCGTCCAAGTAAGTATTTCGAACCTCTTAAATACACAACAGAAGAGAGTACCATTGAAAAACCATCTATTGAACAGCCATCCAAACTGGAAGTTAAACCACTGTCAGATCAACTTAAATATGTTTATATTGGACATAATGACACTTGCTCGTAATTATTTCTTCCAAGTTGACGCAGGAACAAGAACATCAGTTGGGTGAGATGCTCGGACGGCACAAACAAGCCATTGGATGTACTATTGCTGATCTAAAAGGCATCAGTCTGGCAGTTTGTATGCATAAGATCCTCCTAGAGGACAATCATAAGCCGACAGTCGATGCCCAAAGGCGGCTAAATGAGGCCATAATGGATGTGGTGAGAAAATAAGTAATCAGGTGGCTTGATGCCGGTATTATTTACCCCATATCTGACAGCACATGGGTAAGCCCAGTCCAATGTGTGCCTAAGAAAGGAGGGATGACAGTCATCACAAACGAAGACAACGAGTTAATCCCAACCCGGATTGTGACCGGTTGGAGGGTTTGTATGGACTATCGAAAGCTGAATAAAGAAACTCAAAAGGACCACTTCCCCTTACCTTCCTTAGATAGAATGTTAGATAGATTGGCCGGAAAACCTTACTATTGTTTTCTTGATGGATACTTAGGTTACAATCACATTGTTATCGCTTCGGAGGACGAAGAGAAAATTACCTTCACCTACCCGTACGAAACATACGCATTCAGAAGGATGCCGTTTGGACTTTGCAATACACCGACAAACATCCAAATATGTATGATGGCCATTTTCTCTGATATGGTAGAAGATTTTCTGGAAATCTATATGGACGATTTTTCAGTTTTTGGAGACAGCTTTGCAAGATGTCTCGGCAACCTGGAAAAAGTACTCGAAAGATGTGAAGAATCTAACTTGGTCTTAAACTGGGAGAAATGCCACTATATGGTATCCGAGGGCATTGTGCTGGGCCATAAAATCTCCCGCTGCGGCATTGAAGTTGATAGAGCTAAAATCGATGTTATTGAAAAACTACCGCCACCTACCACTTTTAAAGAGATCAAGAGTTTTTTGGGACACGTTGGTTTTTATAGACGTTTCATTGAAAACTTTTCAAAAAATAACTAAACCATTGTGTTCTTTGCTTGAACAAGATAAACCCTTTAACTTTTATGACAAATGCACTGAGGCATTTGAAACCCTGAAGAAGAACCTTGCAGCCGCTGCCATTGTAGTACCACCAGATTGGATGCTGCCCTTTGAGATAATGTGTGATGCTAGTGACTACGCTGTCGGGGCAGTGCTAGGGCAGAGGAAAAACAAAATCCTCTATGTCATCTACTATGCCAGCAAGACACTCAACGAGGCCCAAGTTAATTATACCACCACTGAGAATGAGCTGTTGGCAATAGTTTTTGCTTTTGATAAGTTTCGAGCCTATATTATCAAAACAAAGGTGACATTACACACAGACCATTCAGCCATAAAATACATTTTCTCCAAGAAAGATGCAAAACTAAGATTGATACGCTAGATTCTTGTCCTGCAAGAATTCGACGTAGAAATCAGGGACAAAAAAGGGACAGAGATCCAAGTGGCTGATCATCTGTCACGACTAGAGGGAAGACCCACAGACACGTCTAAAATTCAAGAAAACTTCCCAGATGAGCAGATCCTAGCCACCTCGGCAGTAGACCTCACAGCTGCCCAGGCAATATATACCATAGCCGCTGCGGCAGAACCTCTAGCAGCCATAACGACCTCCACCGCACCCTGGTACACTGATCTTGTAAACTTCTTGGTTAGTGGTATTTTTCCTCATAACATGAATTACCAAGGAAAAAGGAGGTTCCAAATGATGCAAACCATTATTATTGGGACGGACCTCTTTTGTTTAAGCAACGTGCAGACCAGGTGATTCGGAGTTGTGTACCAGAGGAAGAACAACAAGAAGTCCTCCACCATTGCCAGAACTCACCATATGGGGGACATTTTTGAGGAACCATAACTGCTCCCAAGGTTCTCCAATCAGGACTCTACTGGCCGACACTATATAGAGTTGGCCAGGCATAGTACAATCAGTGTGACAGATGCCAACGGACGGGCAACATCTCAAGGAGGAACGAGATGCCACTGCAGAATATTCTAGAAGTCGAATTATTTGATGTATGGGGAATCGATTTCATGGGCCCGTTTCCATCATATTTTGGAAACATGTGCATACTGCAAGCAGTGGATTATGTGTCCAAGTGGATGAAAGCCATTGCTACGCCAAAGGATGATTCCAAAACCGTTCTGAAATTTCTCCAAAAGCATATCTTTACAAGGTTTGGAATTCATAGAGCCATCATAAGTGACGAGGGGAGACACTTTGACAACAAACGGATTGCCACGGCATTGAAGAAATTTGGTGTCACATACAAAGTTGCCACGACATACCACCCTCAGACCAATGGGCAGGCTAAAATATCAAACAAAGAACTGAAGAGCATTCTCGAAAATGTGGTTAATCCATCTAGGAATGACTGGTCTCTTTGAATCCATGATGCATTATGGGCATATAGAACAACCTATAAGACCCCATTGGGCATGTCACCCTATCGGCTCGTGTATGGAAAAACCTGCCACCTTCTTGTTGAGATTGAACATAAGGCATACTGGGCCATCAAGGCAGTAAACCTAGGCTGGGACAAAGCCGGGCAAAAGAGACTCATGGACCTGAACGAGATCGAAGAATTCAGAGCCTTGGCATATGACAATGCGAGAATATACAAGAAGAAAACCAAAAAATGGCATGACAAAAAGTTGTTGTCAAGGCAGTTTATGCCCAGGCAACAGGTAATTCTCTTTAATTCTCGATTGAAACTATTCTCAGGGAAGTTGAAATAAAGATGGTCTGGCCCGTTCGAGGTAGTTAAAGCATTCCCACATGGTGCAGTCACGATCAAATCTACCAAGGATGGGCATGAATTTAAAGTGAATGGGCAGAGGTTAAAGCACTACACAGAAACTCATGTGGCAAGAGACAAGGAAGTGGTCATGTTAGGAGATGCATCCAAATGCACTCTTAATACAACTTAAATTTTTTATGTTTTTAATTTTCTTTTTTAGGAATTAGATTTAAATTTCTTGCATTTAGTTTACTTTTCAAACACATTATTTTTAATTTTATGTTTTAGGCATTAGATTTAATTTTAGCATGCATTTTATTTTTCAAACACTAATAATTTTATTTCAGTTTATTTTAGGAGAAACAAAACCCAAAGGAAGAGAAAAGAATTAAGCCCAACCCATCAACCATTCAAGACCGCCCGTGAAGACTGACGCGACATTACATAGCCGCAGATGTTGCTTCCCGCTAAAACTAGCCGTTGCAGATAAAGGCGTTCCATTCCAACGGCTCTCTGCCCAGGCAAAGGATGCCTAAGCAGACGAAACGACAACAACTCTTCACCCAGCCACTTTCACTCCTATTTAACCCCCTAATTTTTTTCTTTTTTACTATTCAGTCCTTTTTACTTTCTCTTGCATTTTGTTTTACTAGATTTCCCTTTGCTTTCAGATTACTCTCAAGGCTCTCCCAACTCTCTCAACTTTCAAAGCCTACTCCAAAAAAAGATGGCAAGAACACCCCACTGCCAAGCCGCCCAGGTAGACTCTGACACTCTCCTTCATAGATTTGCCACACCCGAAGTCAAGGTACCCCACAATCAGAAGTTCAAAGAGCGATTCTGGTGGGAAGAACAAGGTTTCTTCTATGAGATAGTGAAACGAAACTTCGGGCTTTGTAACCCCCTCGTCCCGGTGTAACCGACAGACCGGTCCGAACGGGTTACACGGGGAAAACCGAAGCGAAACCCGCTAAGGCCTCACTTCGATTAGCAACCCTATTTTTTTATATTATCTTGTCTACATGCTTTGTTTAATCCTACGCGAATTAGGCAAACAGCGGAAAGCAATCACGAAATCGACCCAAGCAAACCAACACTTAAAGGCACAAATTATTAGCCATTTAACTCAGGCCGTATCGATACGGAAAGGACCGTATCGATACGCCTTCAACAGTCAACCCACCCCAGAGTCAACCTTGGGGACCCGTTTCGAAACCCTCAAAAGCAGGTATCGATACGCTCCCAACGGTCAAATTCCAAAGTCAACATCAGTTGACCGTATCGATACGCCTAAGCTCGTACCGATACCCTTAATTTCTCGTCAAAATCTCAGATTTCTAGAAGCAAAATGGTATCGGTACGCCTCTCCGAGTATCGATACGCTTGGCCTGAAACATAAAGGTTGTATCGATACGGACCCAACCGTATCGATACCCCTGACTCGACCAAACGGAATTTTGCTGGTTTAGGCACAAGGGAAGCTCCAAAACACTAACCTAGGACCTCTAGGGATGCATACATACATTTCAAGTACAAAGGTACCCTAATCACAACATTTGGCATACATTCAAGCAACAAATAGATCCCAAGCCTAAGTCTTACACGATCAATTGGATTCAAAACATTCAACATACCAAACACAAAACATTTCATACATGACCACATTAAACCTCAACATAACATAACTTCAACCTTTAAAACATGCTCAAAACATAGACAAACCATAGTAAGGGAGTTTGAACACCAACTCCATAACAAGCCTAATATTCCCATTGTCTAAGCTTTATTACAAAGCATAAACCATACTTGAACTGCCCGAGAACTCTGAGAAACTCCTTCCTTGCCTACTTGCCTCCCAAGCCACTAATTATCTGCATTGTTGAAAAAGAAGAGAGCGTAAGCGTAAAGCTTAGTGAGCGAAGCTCTAAAACACAACAACAATGCAGTTTTAAAACGTGAATAGTAGATTTATAAAAAAACCATTTAAGAAGCACGAAGAGAAACACAATCATCACAAAACATGGTTTGCACATGCATAACCAAGACACGGTGGGACCACACATCACCGTTCGACTAGTAGTTTTCCGATGGGACCACACATCGCCGTACTCTTCTACTAGTCACTACCGGTGGGACCACACATCACCGTAGTAACGACAATCATCACGTGAGGTTCGACACCAAGAACGACTACACCACAACATCAAACGGAAGTGAAGACAATCCACAATCCACACAATATCACAACAATTATTTGTATGCCAACACTTAAAAAATCAAGGTAAAATTAGTAAACTTACACTTAGGTTTAGGTGAGCCCTCAAGGCTCCACCCCAAACCCCCAAGAACCAATTTTGTATTCATTTAAGACTCTAAAACATTGCCACTCACCGATGAAACCCAAACGGAAACCAAAACACCGGTCTCAAGCCTCCAAATTTCCCGAAATTGAGCCTGAAGCTTCTCCAACGGTTTCCCTTGATTCTAATCAATCAAAAACAACAATTTACTCAACAATTCAGCCACAAAACCACTGTCACAAACAAATCACAATCTCAAGACCCCTTTTACTACATTTCCAAACCATGAACTATCCAAACTTCTTCATTTTCGTACTCCCACACAACCCAGCAGAAAACTAACAATTTCAACACTCAAATCATCGTTAAACACTTTCAAAACAACCCTCAAGCAACAATATAACATCAGCCCCACTCTCCAACACCAACTACCTCAAAAAACCCATATTTTCACCCTCTTTAAAACACCCACAAAACCCATCTCGGGATTCTTGATAAAACACACCATTTTCATATATAATATACATTAGGGCAAGACTAAAACATAAACAAACTTTAAAAATCAAGAGCTAAACCAAAAACACTTAAAGTTTCTTCCTTTTTCCCCAAAGTTTGAAAACTTCAAAATCTTCAAAGGTGGTGTTTATGAAAACTAAAACTATAGAAACGTTAGGGACAATGAGGAGAAGTAAAAAATATAATTACCTTGTTGAAAGCACTTGAAATGGTGGAGGGATTTGATGGAATAGTAACCAAGGCTTTAGGGGGTTTTAACGTGAAAGTTTGGGTAGAGGGAAGAAGATGAAGACTTTTTGTCAAAAGGCTTTTTTTACTCATCCTTTTTCCCTTATTTAAAAATTTACCAAAATACCCTTAATGAACTACAAACCTCTTTTAATTAAAACCAAAGCCCAATTTAATTTAAAACGAGCCCACGACTCGAACCCGATTTACACACGTAACACCCGACCCCTAAACCCAGGGCATTACAACTCTCCCCCACTTAAGGAATTTCGTCCCCGAAATTACTTGACAGAAAGAGGTACGGAAACTATTTTTCCATGTCCTTCTTTCTCTACCAAGTAGCCTTCTCCACACCTTGGTGTGTCCACAAAACCTTGACTAACTCGATAGACCTCCCACGCAACACTTTCTTGTCCGTAGAAAGAATCTCAACCGGCTCTTCATCATATGACAAATTGGGGTTCAACTTAATCTCCTCCACCGACATTACGTGAGATGGATCCGATCTATACTTTCGGAGCATCGAGACGTAGAACACATCGTGGATCTTCTATAACTCGGTCAGGAGTCTCAACCTATACGCAACAGGACCGATCCTCTCAACTACCTCGTAAGGTCCAATGAATCTCGGACTCAACTTACCCTTCCTACCAAACCTCATCACCTTTTTCCAAGGTGAGACTTTCAAAAACACCTTCTCGCCCACGACATACTCTATCTCTTTCCTCTTCAAATCGGCATACGACTTTTGTCGGTCTGAAGCTGCCTTCAAATGATCACATATCAACTTTACCTTCTCGGTAGTGCCCTTAAGCAAATCGAGCATCGGTACAAGCTTTTGTCCGGCCTCGGCCCAACAAATTAGAGTTCTACACTTCCTTCCATACAGAGCTTCATACGGTGCCATCTGAATACTAGCCTGATAACTGTTGTTGTATGCAAACTCAACTAACGGTAGGCGCTTCTCCCATGAACCCTGAAAGTCGATAACAAAATACCTCAACATGTCCTCCAACACCTGAATAACCCTCTCTGACTGTCCGTCTGACTGCGTGTGATACGAAGTGCTGAAGTTCAACCAAGTACCCAAGGCACGATGCAAACACTCCCAAAATCTAGCTGTAAACCTCGAATCTCGGTCTGACACAATCGATTTCGGTACTCTATGCAACCTCACTATCTCACTGATATACAGATCGGCCAACTTATCTAAGGTGTAGGTAGTATGAACAGGTATAAAATGAGCACACTTAGTAAATCTATCGACTATCACCAATACTGAATTTTTCTTCGAAGGAGTCAATGGTAAACCCGACACAAAGTCCATGGTGATACGTTCCCACTTCTATTCCAGAATCTTCAACGGCTGTAACAAACCTGAAGGAAACTGATGCTCGACCTTAACTCGCTGACAAACCATGCACTTACTCACAAACTCGGCCACATCTTTCTTCAACCCAACCCAATAATACTCTTCTTTTAAATCGCGGTACATCTTCGTACTACCCAGATGCATAGCAAAAGGACTGTTATGTGCTTATTCAAGATAGCACGTCTCAACTTGGAATCTTCTGGAACAACTATCCTATCCTTATAACACAAGATCCCATTCTCACCAAAACAAAAATCTGTGGGTTTATCCTCGGCTATATCTTGGACGTGAGGTGCCAACGAATCGTCTTGCAATTGTTTCTCTCGGATCAACTCAGCCAACGACGGTTTAACTTGCAACTCGGCTATCAAAACACCATCCCGTGACACACTCAATCTCGCAAAAATAGCTCACAACTCAGCTGCCACTCTTCTACTCAAAGCATCGGCCACTACGTTTGCCTTACCCGGATGGTACTCTATCGTGAGGTCATAATCCTTGAGTAGTTCTATCCACCTACGTTGCCTAAGATTCAACTCTTTCTGAGACATCAAGTACTTCAAACTCTTGTGGTCGGTATAAACGGTGCACTTCTCACCATAAAGGTGATGTCTCCAAATCTTCAATACAAATACTACTGTGGCTAACTCAATATCATGAGTATGATAGTTCTTCTCGTGAACTTTCAACTGTCTCGAAGCATAAGCTACAACCTTACCATCTTGCATAAGCACACAACCTAAACCTACATACGATGTATCACTGTAAATCACAAACTCTTTTCCCGGTTCTGGCTGAACCAAGATAGGAGCTTCGGTCAAAGCTTTCTTCAACTTCTCAAACGCTTGTTGTCTTGCATCAGACCACTCACACGGGATATTCTTCTGAAGCAACTTAGTCAAAGGAGCCGCTATCTTTGAAAATCCCTCGACAAATCTTTGATAATATCCCGCCAAGCCTAGAAAGCTACGAATCTCTGTCACTGACTTCGGTTGCTTCCAAGTCACTATTGCTTCAATCTTCTTGGGATCCACACTAATCCCCTTGGCCGAGATCACATGACCTAGGAAGACTACCTCCCTAATCCAAAACACACATTTACTCAACTTGGCATACAACTGATTCTCAAGCAGAGTCTGAAGCACTAACCGCAAATCCTCATCATACTCTTCCTCGGTCCTAGAGTACACTAAGATGTCATCTATGAACAGTACCACAAACCTGTCCAAAAACTCATGAAACACACGGTTCATCATATCCATAAAAGCAGCTGGAGCATTATTCAAACCGAATGGCATCACTAAGAACTCATAATGTCCATAACGTGTATGGAAGGCTATTTTCGGTATGTCCACATCTTTCACCTTCAACTGATAGTAACCGGATCTCAAATCAATATTTGAAAACACTGAAGCACCTTTCAACTGATCAAGCAAGTCATCTATCCTAGGCAAAGGATATTTGTTCTTCACTGTCACCTTGTTGAACTGCCTATAGTCTATACACATCCTCATACTACCATCATTCTTCTTCACAAACAAGACCGGATCACCCCACGGAGAAATACTGGCTCTAATGAAACCCCTATCTGACAACTCCTGAAGCTGTGTCTTCAACTCTTTCAACTCTTTCGGTGCCATTCTATACGGAGCAATAGACACGGGTGCAGAATTGGAATACGTTTCAATAGAAAACTCTATTGTTCTATCTGGAGGCAAACCCGACAACTCTTCTGGAAAAACACTCGGAAAATCACAAATTGTCCTGATGTCTTGCAGTCTAACCTCACGCATATTTGGATTCATCACATAAGCCAAATAAGCCTGACAACCCGAATTCAACAACTTCTGAGCTTCCAAAGCAGAAACAACATTGGACAAGAACCTAACGTTCTCGCCAACTACCACAACCTCAAAGTCATCTGTAAGCTTCAAGGATACTCTCTTGGTCTCAAAGTCAACCCTAGCTCTATGCTCTACGAGCCAATCCATGCCCAAAATCACATTAAATCCGTAGAACGGCAACTCCATCATATCAACCGGAAACACGTGGCCCTAAATCATCAAGGGACACCTCCTATACATCTTCCTAACTACCACTGTATCACCGAAAGAGCTAGTAACATTTACACCTACCTCTAGCCACTCACACGGCAAACCTAGAGACCTTGCGTGTTCCCCTAAAATCTACGAATGTGTCGACCCCGAATCTATCAAAGAAAGCAAAGTCAAAGACTGTAATGAGAAATTACATGCAATAACATCCGTGTTAATCCCAGCCTCTCATTGTGCGTACACCCTAGCCGGTCCTCCACCCTCAGGCTGAACTGCCACTACATGAGCTAAGTTCCTCTGACTCTCGTTCCTCGGCTGAAAGTTACCACGACCGCGCCCACGGCCTCTCTGATGCTCAAAACCCCTAGCTGGAGCCGGTCTGCCTCTAGACGGGTGTGGACAGTTACGCCTCATATGATCTCCGGAACCACAGTTCCAACATGGCCCAAAGGTACCCATACACTCGCCCTAGTGGCGTCTCCCGCATCTAGTGCACTCCGGAGTGTGTACAACAACTCTTTGGCCCTGATGGCCCCGTCCATAGTTACCACCCCTATATCTCGAGTCGGGCTGATACCTCCTATCCCTCTGCCTCTTGGCATGGTCTCTATCCCAATCCGTGTGTCTCTTCCTGGAATCGGACCCACTAGCACGAGCACTGAAGCCTAGGTTCTGCTCAATGTCCTTGGCCCTAGAGACCAAGACATCAAACTCGGTGTAGTCAGAGGCAATCATGTAAGTCTTCACGTCTCTAGTTAATCCATAACGGAAGCGCTCACACCATTCCCCCTCACTAGGAACCAACTCAGGTGCATACTGGCTCAATCTCACAAACTGAACCTCATACTCGGACACGGTCTTGCTACCCTGAACCAAGGCCATAAACTCCCTCTTCTTCTCATCCAGATACCAAACTCCGAGATACTTCATCTTAAAGGCATTTATGAAGAACTCCCACATGATATCCGCTTCGGCCATACCCGAAGTAACATTGGTCCACCAAGTATATGCGTCCCCCTGAAGCAAGAAGACAATGCAACCTAACTTACGGGCGTCTGAGCACTCCATCTGACCCAAGATACGTGTAGTACTCTCGAGCCACGCCTCCGAACCCTCGGGTGTCAAACCACGAAACTCAACTCTGCCCAAACTACGGAGCCTCTCTAGGGGTAATCATGTCCCCGCACCCTGAGGTGGTGCTGCAGCTTGCATACCGGCCAAAGATGTTGAAAACCTCCGGCTATAGTCTGAATCAAATGGGTCATGTCTGCACCTGCCTGACCCTGACCCGCCTGGGCTCCATTACCTCCAACATTAGCACCGGCCTGAGGCCCATTACCATCACCTCCGACTTGCGCACCCGCCTGAGGCACATTACCTTTGCCACCCACTCCATTACCATCGGGAGCAGGGGGAATAGGAGGCTCACCCCCGGGTTCCTGGTCACCCGCTCTAGGCCGTCCCCTCGGTCTCACCATAATGGGATGAAATCTAAAACAACAACACATCACACACAAACGAAAACATGAGGCTAGCAAGGGCAAGGGTTCAAGTTCTCGGCCAATAAAACCAAAATCTTTTTCCGAAAACAACACCTAGCAATGGGAACACTTAGCTAGACTTTAACCAACAATAAGAACATTCAGAAACATGCATTCATACACCGTGCAATAGCAAGCAACCATACAACCAACTTACCTGACTTACCTTTCCCAGGAAACCTTGTAAACGAGGCTCTGATACCACCAAATGTAACCCCCTCGTTCCGGTCTAGCCGACAGATCGGTCCGAACGGGTTACACGGGGAAAACCGAAGCAAAACCCGCTAAGGCCTCACTTCGATTAGCAACCCTATTTTTTTATTACCTTGTCTATATGCGTTGTTTAATCCTACGCGAATATGGCAAACAGTGGAAAGCAATCACGAAATCGACCCAGGCAAACCAACACATAAAGGCACAAATTATTAGTCATTTAACTCAGGTCGTATCGATACGGTCCTTGCCTTATCGATACGCCTTCAACAGTCAACCCACCCCAGAGTCAACCTTGGGGACCCGTTTCGAAACCCTCCAAAGTAGGTATCGATACGCTCACAATGGTCAAATTCCAAAGTCAACATCAGTTGACCGTATTGATACGCCTAAGCCCGTACCGATACCCTCAATTTCTCGTCAAAATCTCAGATTTCCAGTAGCAAAATGGTATCGGTATGCCTCCCCGAGTATCGATACGCTTGGCCTAAAACATGAAGGTCGTATCAATACGGACCCAACCGTATCGATACCCCTGACTCGACCAAACGGAATTTTGCTGGTTTAGGCACAAGGGCAGCTCCAAAACACTAACCTAGGACCTTTAGGCATGCATACATACATTTCAAGTACAAAGGTACCCTAATCACAACATTTGGCATACATTCAAGCAACAAGTAGATCCCAAGCTTAAGTCTTACATGATCACTTGGATTCAAAACATTCAACATACCAAACACAAAGCATTTCATACATGACCACATTAAACCTCAACATAACATAACTTCAACCTTTAAAACATGCTCAAAACATAGACAAACCATAGTAAGGGAGTTTGAACACCAACTCCATAACAAGCCTAATATTCCCATTGTCTAAGCATTATTGCAAAGCATAAACCATACTTGAACTGCCCGAGAACTCCGAGAAACTCCTTCCTTGCCTACTTGCCTCCCAAGCCACTAATGATCTACATTGTTGAAAAATAAGAGAGCGTAAGCGTAAAGCTTAGTGAGCGAAGCTCTAAAACACAACAACAATGCAGTTTTAAAACGTGAATAGTAGATTTATAACAAAACCTTTTAAGAAGCATGAAGAGAAACACAATCATCACAAAACATGGTTTGCACATGCATAACCAAGACACGGTGGGACCACACATCACCGTTCGACTAGTAGTTTTTCAATGGGACCACACATCACCGTACTCTTCTACTAGTCACTACCGGTGGGACCACACATCACCGTAGTAACGACAACCATCACGTGAGGTTCGACACCAACAAAGACTACACCACAACATCAAACGGAAGTGAAGACAATCCACAATTCACACAATATCACAACAATTATTCGTACGCCAACACTTGACAATCAAGGTAAAATTAGTAAACTTACACTTGGGTTTAGGTGAGCCCTCAAGGCTCCACCCCAAACCCCCAAGAACCCATATCGTAGTCATTTAAGACTCTAAAACATTTCCACTCACCGATGAAACCCAAACGGAAGCCGAAACACCAATCTCAAGCCTCCAAATTTCCCAGAATCGAACCCGAAGCTTCTCCAACGGTTTCCCTTGATTCTAATCAATCAAAAACAACAATTTACTCAACAATTCAGCCACAAAACCACTGTCACAAACAAAACACAATCTCAAGATCCCTTTTACTACATTTCCAAACCATGAACTATCCAAACTTCTCCATTTTCGTACTCCCACACAACCCAACAGAAAACTAACAATTTCAACACTCAAGTCATCGTTAAACACTTTCAAAACAACCCTCAAGCAACAATATAACATCAGCCCCACTCTCCAACACCAACTACCTCAAAAACCTATATTTTCACCCTCTTTAAAACACCCACAAAACCCATCTCGGGATTCTTGATAAAACCCCGCCATTTTTATATATAATATACATTAGGGCAAGACTAAAACATAAACAAACTTTACAAATCAAGAGCTAAACCAAAAACCCTTAAAGTTTTTTCCTTTTTCCCTAAAGTTTGAAAACTTCAAAATCTTCAAAGGTGGTATTTATGAAAACTAAAACTATAGAAATGTTAGGGACAATGAGGAGAAGTCAAAAATATAATTACCTTATTGAAAGCACTTGAAGTGGTGGAGGGATTTGATGGAATAGTAACCAAGGCTTTAGGGGGTTTTGACGTGAAAATTTAGGTAGAGAGAAGAAAATGAATACTTTTTGTCAAAACCCTCTTTTTACTCATCCTTTTTTCCCTTATTTAAAAATTTACCAAAATCCCCTTAATGAACTACAAACCCCTTTTAATTAAAACCAAAGCCCAATTTAATTTAAAACGAGCCCACGACTCAAACCCGATTTACCCACATAACACCCGATCCCTAAACCTGAGGCGTTATAGGCTTGACCACTTCATTTTCAGCAAGATCGAACACCAACGATGGTAAATTTTTGCCCAGCAACCCAAACAGGTGAACCAGACCATAGTTCGCGAATTCTATGCCCATGGGCCGACAGCCGAAGACCCTCAGTAAATGTCTGAGGGTAGCGAGTTGAGATTGATGCCAACAAAATCAATACTTTCTATGACATCCACATCGCCCACGATGAGCACCAGTAGTTTGTTGACTCATTGACGGTAGATAACTACGAGGCCCTTAAACAAGAGCTTTGCATCTCGGGCACCGTAGGAACGTTGGGAAGAATCGGGGAATGGTCAATAGAAGAAACCTACTCCCAGAGGCCAAGTTGTGGAATACATTCGTCAAGAGACGAATCTTGCCCACATCGCACATTTCGACAGTGGACAAGCCCCGTCTAGCACTCATCCATTCTATACTCCACAACCGCATCATTAATATTGGTGAGATAATTGCTAATGAAATTTATTATTGTGGACAAAAAGGTAGGGGCCAACTTTACTTTCCCAACTTGATCACAGAATTGTGCGACAAAGCGTTCGTCCTGACCGATCCCAACGACAACATGACTCCGGAGCGAAAGGGGTGGACGACATCAAGCCCGATTTTTAGAGACCACTTGCATGCATATCGGAGCCCAAAAGCCTAAGAAAAGCCACGGACAAAGTTGAAGGAGTTTAAAGTCAACCGGAAGTCAAGCTTGGATTAAATGAAGATTTAATTAGATTTTTAATATTTTTAGGAGATCTACATTAATTCCAACTTGTACTCTAGTTCCTTAACCGACTTTGATTAGGCAAGGGCCTATATATTTGTATCATAGCCGACTAGTAAGGGGGATCGAGTGATTTTTGAGAAACCCTAGAGCTTCCATTCGTCCATCACGTTCTAAACTTCTCCTATGGCTAAGGGTTGGTTTTGTTGAGTAGTTGTGAGAGATTGCTTGTATTCGTTTAGGTTAAAGTTATTGCAATAAAATTCATAGTTTGTTTACTCTTGGTTTTCAATTGTTTGCAATCAAATCGGGAGAGGAAGTTGCAATTTATATATTTGTTCAATTTCGAGAGAGTTGAGCTCAAAAAAGAAGAGTAAAGACAGTTTTATCCAATCTAGGGTAAAACTATTTTGGCTTAAGAATAAGTTGGAAGTTCAACAGCTAAAGAAGGCTTAGCATTGGTTGGTGTTCATCCTTTGATTCACGCCGGGAGGTATTATCAAGACGTGTTCGCCAATAGCACTTCAACTTAGGGATAAAAAGGAGTCACTAAAGGAAGCCTTGCGGAACTTTGAATTGTTGCTTAGTCACCCGGGCAGCTACGTAGTCTCTACCGAGGCGGGCATCTGCCAAGGTAGTTTTCTGTCAAAACTGTCTAGACTGTTAAGACGATTCTGCAATACTTTGTCGAGACGGAGCATTCAAAATCCACACTACAACGCATAATAATATCGACCTATTTTCTCGATCTGATTTCTCGAGTCTTTACTTTAATTGCTTTTAGTTTAATCGATTCAAACAAAACCTCAATTTACTTGTGTTTTTATTTTTACTTGTGCAGGAAGATAAATTCTGAAGAGTTTCCCGATCCCTGTGGAGACGATATCTTTTATATTACAACTAGGCATCAGTGTACACTTGCACTTAAAGCAGGACTATTAGACAGCCTGCAATTACATTTTGTCAAGTTATTATTACCTGTTGAAAATGCTAATAGTCTTTAAACGTATTCTGTCATATTCATCACATTGTTTTTATGTTTATTGAACATGCTATGTTAGTATTGTGTTTTCATGGTGTACCTTCAAGGAAAACACAACTTTGCTGTTTCTTGCACTTTTATTAATAAGGGAAAAATAGTTAAATTTATAAATAATTTTTTACAATGTGCACATTTTTTCTTTTAGTTTTTGAATTTACAGACTACAGTTACTCTGTTTAATGCCTTTTGAGGCTAGATATACTTGCATCTTCATCAATGAACCATTTCCCTCTCATGTTGGTTTCGTATGTCATATGTGTTTATCACTCACTGGCACGAAGCTGCAATCAAGAAGATGGATATGCAAGCATCCAAAGATTTTTTAGCTGAATTAAAGGTTTTGACACATGTTCATCACCTGAACCTGGTAATGTACTTTCTCTTTTTTCGTGTTTGGATTCTGCGAGTCAATGCCAAACTGAAACTTTTAAAGGGTGATATATCTTTGAATAATTGTTTGCCGTTAAAAAGAAAATTAAAGATATTTCTTTGATGTTGCTCTCTTTGTCCATCTGAATTCTATTTTGTTAATACTCAGGGTGTAACGCTATAGGTAACGACCAAAGTCCCTTTATGTTCTCCATTGTACAATGAGTCGGAGGAACTGTCTATGTCCACCTACCCGCAGTCTTCATGCATTAGTTTTCATAATCCCTCTTCTGTTAATTTTAGAAATATAATGTATAATGTTCAAGTATGTTCTCATTGAATCACCTATGCATTTGTTGCAACTATGGTAGTTCACTACTAATGTAGTAGTTTAGCTTTTCTCAACCAGCAACCTATCTTTTCCCTTAAAAAAATTATAGTTTTTTTTCTAGACATTCATTGATGTTTTGACCTTCTAAATAGATTAAAGGATTCAGAGGGAAATGCAGAGGCGCTTGTTGTAATCCCTTTTGTTTTTTAGATTACTGGATCCCAGTGAATTATCTTGCTTGTTTAGATAGATATCATATTGACTCCATTAAAATATGATTGAAATTGTTTCAGTATTTTACATATGATAAATGGTATCATGATAGATCATTAGATAAATTATATCTTGATTGAAATTACCTTGTTTGAAAGTTTAAATATGACATCTAACTTTTTCTACAGGACTACAATAATAAACTGACACAACTTCGGGCTAGGAAAAGTAAGCAAAAACAAGCTTTTGATTGCTAAGTTCAAATATGGAGATTCATTGAATCCGCCACCTTAGTTGATTTTTTTTAGGTTATTGCTTTGTTTATTCTGGTGAAAAATGTTGAATTACATTACATTTCACTTTAATGTTTATAGAGTTTGATTTATTTTTGTTGTTAAGTATTTCTACTTGATTTGTGCCGTAATTAAATTTCAAGTTTTATGTTATTGAATAATGTTATAGGTTAGTTATGGGTAGTATATAGTAGAAAATTATATCTACAAATCAGTCAATTTAGCGGCATTTGTAAAATGAGTGTTTCAATTAGAAAACGTCACTAAATATCACAAATATGTTGTCCATCCATCACTTTTAGTGGCGTTTGGAATATAAAACGATGCTATATATTTACATTAGTGGCGTTTGTCTTTTAAAATGCCGCAAAAAATCATGGTCTTTTAGTGACGTTTGGAAAATAAAACGCCGTTATATATTGACATTTGGCGTTTGTCTTTCAAAACACCACAAAAAGTCATGCTTTTAGTGACGTTTGGTAAATAAAATGCCGCTATATATTGACAATTAGTGGTGTTTGTCTTTTAAAACACCGCTGAAAGTGATGGTTTTTAGTGGCGTTTTTCATCCAAAAATGCCGCTACTTTTTGTGGCATTCAATTTGGCGGCACTTCTTGTGGCGCTTTCTTTAGCACCGAGAGATTTTTTAGCGACGCTTAAAAACGCCGCTAAAAATCAGTTTTGCTGTAGTGCTAGAACTTCTAGTAGAGGTAGACATGCTTAGTGTGGTAGATCAACTAGATCTGAGATTAGACGACCAGATTTATTAGATGTCACCGAAGTCCGTGATGATTGTGAAAATGCATCTGAGGACATAGTAGGTACATTTATGATATTACCAATTCTTTTATTGTTATTGTGGATTATGAATTCAGAATGAGACAATATAAGCATGTGTCAGTTTTGGGATGAGATCTGTTGTTAAGTCTGAAAATTTCGAGGATGAAATTTCTTTTAAGGGAGAGAGAGTTGTAACACCCAAAAAATTCCCCAATTAAAAAAACCTAATTTTGAAATCCCTAATTCGGAAACCCTAATATTTGGGAATTTTAGTTCAAAATCCCTAATTTGGTTGAGGGATTAATTTATGAGAAATCATTTCTTTTGAGCTTAATTCAGAATTTGGTGACCATTTTGTGGGAAATTTAAAACTCTTTTCTCTTTTTGTGAACCCTAGTTAATTCAAGGTCACGCTTTGTGATTTACCTTTTTACCTTGGGTTTTTAAACACCTTTTTCAGAACTTGGTTACCTTTTGACCTACCACAAATCGACAACCTCTCTTCCACTCTCGATATCTTGCAAATCTCGAAAAATAAACTCCCCTCACCCCTTGCTCTGATTGAGCTCCGACCAAAGCCAAGTCACCGTCTGATCTTTGTGGTTAGGCCATCAATAGACTCCTTATCTTCGTCTGAATAAAACCCTCCCCTCGAATCTTTCTCGTCGTCACTGTTTTTGCCTAAATTGGTGAGAAACCATTTTGGTTTTCCTGCTTTGTCCGTTCTTCTGCCGCTTGCGCCACCATTCTCCTCCCTTCATGTTCGGTTTAGTCAGATCCACACCGCCGTCCACTCCTCTCCTCCGTTTGTGTGTGTTGGGTAAGCCATTGTGACTATTTCCTGTTACCCTTTGAATCTGGTTTTGTGGGCATTAATCTCTAATTTTGGTTTCTTTCAAACCATTGTGATGAGCCGCCGACACTGCGTTGTTGCGCCGTCACCGTCGTCTTGGTGTGGCTAATGTTCATCATCCGCCGCCACTGCCGTTTAGTTCTACCGTCATCGTGGTTGATGTGTAACCCTAGCCGCCATCGATTGGGTTCTATAAACCCTAGATTTGTTTGCATCATATAATATTGGTTGGGCTTGTGTATGAAGTTTGGGTTGATCCCAATCGATGAGCCACACTTGTCATGGTGTATTTCTGTTAGGCCAGACCGTGTACCAAGATAGAGGGCCCAATGTTGTGTGTTTGACCCAAAATGAGATCTTAAGAACTGAACCGAATCTGAAATTATTGAACTGAACCGGCTTTATTATGAACAGGATCGTTGACCAGTGAACCAAACCAGATAGTGGACTTTTGACCTTTGACCTCTGATTGCGTTGACTTTCTCTAGCCAAGTTAACTTTGACCTTTGACCTTGGATGTTTGACCAGTTTGACTTTCACTAGAATTGACTAAAGTTGAATTTTTTAGACATCTTGCCTCTTGATTTTTTTCAATCCTAATCCGATGCTTGTTTTGTCAAATTCGAACACGAAAGTTCTGTTTAGCTAATTAAATTTATTTTGTACTTAGAATTTGAAGAGTTGTGAATTTTTGAATTTGATTCAGAATATTCTTGTGTTCAGGTGATTACGTCTCTGAGGCCGTTGAGTTACCTCCAGTTGTTTTGACCGACTGAGCACGCTCTTCGAGATCTTTACATGAGTACACTTTTAGATTTGTTGTGTTTAGTTGATGGCTTAGTGATAGTATTAATATAGAATTCATACCTTGAAGGTTCTGATTCAGCTAGATCTGAGCGTGAGACTCACCCTTCTCGGCATTAAAGCTATTGTTGCTCAAAGTGTGTTTCTTCCTGTGCTATAAATAAATGTTGTTTTATATTTGCTTGATTTATTATCTGGTTGTAATTTGATAATGTTTTAAAACATCATGCATGGCATACGAATTTGTGTTTTTAAATCAAGCATCTGATTTTCGGAAACGAAACACTTGCTAGAGTTCGGATTTATGATTTTTCAAATCATATCATGAGTCACAAGATCAGAAATATGTTCAGAAAAAGTGAGAGAAACCTCTACTCTGACAAGAGCAAACATGTAGCTTTATTAGTAGACATGTGAGAAGTATGTTTCAGAAAAGCCTTATGTATGCAAAATTTAAAATGAGTATTAGACTTATTATATAATTTGGAGCCAAGACCTTGACAGGAAAAAGATGAAGCACAATTGATACAGGGAAAAATAGATTCATCAAATTTAACATGCCTAGATACAAAAATTCTCCTAGTGGAGTCATGACATTTATACCCTTTATGTAAAGGTGAGTAACCTAAGAACAAACAAAGGGTAAATCTAAAACTAAACTTATGTTGATTAAAGGTCTTAAAAAAGGAAAACAAAGATAGCCAAAGACCTTAAGCATACTATAATCAAGAGGCTTATGAAAAAACTTTTCAAGAGGAATCATACCAGTTAAAGCAGTTGTGGGAAGTCTGTTTATGAGATGAACAACTTGAGTGAATGCATCATTCTAGAAGCTGAGGGGCATACCAGCTTGAGCAAGCAATGAAAGATCAACTTCTACATTCTACCTGTGTTTCCTCTCTATCAGACCATTCTGCTCAAAAGTGTGGGGGCAAGTGAGTTTGTGGGTAATGCCTTGATCATTGAGGTAAGGAAGGAGAGCAAAAAAACTCCCCCCCACCATCAGTTTGTAAAGTTTTAAGCTTAAGCCCCAATTGTCTCTCAACCTACTTATGAAATTGAACAAACAAATGTTTAACTTCAGATTTTTGCTTCAAAAAATAAAGCCATGTAAACATAGTAAAAGAATATGTAAATACAACATAATATTTAAAGCCATTGGAGTGAAAGGGACAACTCCCCAAACATCAGTAGCAATCAATTCCAAAGGTTGAGAGTAAAGAGACACATAAGTGGGAAAAAAGATAATTTATGAGATTTAGCTAAATGACTTGCTTGAAAAAGATTATCATTTTTATTAGAGGTGAAAGAAACATAACAATTATTCAAGGCTCGAAGCAGAACATCCTTACTAGGATGTCTCATTTTTAACAATAGGATAAGCAAGAGTATTATTTCTATAGGAATTAGTACTTCCTATTAGCAGAAAAACAGAAAACAGAAGAAGCATGCTGAGCAGATTTATTAGAGGGAATGTCAAGTCTGTATAAGCCTCCTTGCTCACGCCCTTGAAGAACACCAGTCTTAGATTTTAGATCCTTTACTTGGCAGTGTGTAGGATAAAACTCAAGAGACACTTGACAATTTTGGGTGAATTTTGAAACATATAGTAAATTCTTAGTGATACCAGAAACTTAAAGCAAATGCTTGAGTTTAAAACATTTAGTATCAGACAACAGACTAGATTGACACAACACATTTAATAGGCAATACATTATCATTACCCATCTGGACATTTCCAGACTCAGGTCACACTGAATCATATTGTATGTTGGAAAGATCATTGGTGATGTGGTGAGTTGCTCCTAAATCAGGGTACCATAAGTCATCTGCAACAACCTCTGGTGTAGCTATGAAAGCTTGATGAGTAGTGTTGAGATGCCAGGGAGAGGCAGAAGCAAGAATGTATTGTGGCGACAATTGAGTAAAAACTAGAGATCCTCCCTGTTGTACAGGCCTGTTGTAACGCCCCGAGTTTAGGGTCTAGAAGTTAACCGGTTTTGATTGAAGGTTCGTTCGAGTTAGATTTACCAATTTAGACTAGTTTCGGGATTTATTTAAAAAAGGTATTTGAAGGATTTGAATTATGAAAAAGTAGTTTTAAATCATTATTTATATGTATATGTTTTTTGGTAGAAACAATTTTGGAAAATTGTTTTTAGAAAGTAGACATTTTAGTCCAGTGACTAAAATGCAAAGTTTCAAAACTATTTTGGTGACTAGTTTGTAAAAGAATCAAAATGTTGAATCTTTAAGGAGCTATTTAGCCAAGTCTAATTTCAGATTTCCCCCTAAATATTTTGGTCTTTAAAATACTTGAAAAAGGAATTTTAAATTCAATAAAAGATATTTAAAAAAGGTTATCCTCTTTGTGCTATTTGACGTTATATTTTTCTCTTAACGTTTCTCTCAAGAACTTTCATCCAAACATCCATTTATCTTAAGATTCCAAAGGTAAATCTTTATTTACATTGAGTTTTCAACATCAAACTCGTTTTCAATGATTCCTCTATAAAACTCAATCATTTTTTTAATTTTCTCAAGGCTTTTCATTGCAAAAAGGGGAGAAATTCATCATTAGAGGTGATCTACATTTTTCTCCTCTAATGTAAGTTTTTTATTAAAATCCCCACGTTATTGATTCTTTTATAATGTTTATTTAATGATTGTATATTGGGTTTGGTGGAAAAATGCTTATTCAAGCTAGTTAAAGGTGGTTTTGTGAGATTTTCGTGTGGTTTTTGTTTTGCTGGATTTGTGGATGCTAATAAATGTGTTTTTGATGTTATATAATGTTGAAATGATGGTTTGATAATATAAAACCCGAACCTAGTTGAGTTGGTAGTGTTTAAGGTTGAAGTTCTTGAGTTTTTGGCTTGGTTTTGTGGAGAATCAGTGGCTGATGGTTTCTTGCCTTTGGGTTGATGTTTTTAGTTGTTAATAGATGTGATTTTGATGATAATCTTGTTGGGTTTTTGTCGGAGTTTGTTGGGAGTTAGTTATTTGATGTTTTCAGTTGATTTTGGCTATGAATTGATGGGAAAATGTTGCTAGATGTTGGATTATGAGTTGCTGCAGGTTTGTGGGTTGAAATAAGCTCTAATGCTCTGTTTTGAATTGTTTAGAATCAGAGGATTTGAGTTTGGAAACTTTGGACGCAATATCAGACAATCCGGAAGCTTAATTTGGGTGTTTGACTAGCATTTGAATAGTGCCGGTGAGTAGAACTATTTTTAAAAGCCTTAAAGTGGTTAAGGGAAAGTTTTTGGGGGTTTAGATTGAGCTTGAAAGGCCAATCTAAACTCAAGAGTAAGTGTGGTTGTTTTTGCCTTTGATTTCAGCTTATTTTTCCTTGTTTTTGGAAAGCATGTTTATGTTATGTGCTTATCTTATATACCACTGTTCTCATGCGTTTTGAGGTATGTACTTGTTGTATATATGATCCCTTCGTTAAATGATAGTTGTTCATGAGATATATGTGTTTGATTACATGCTATGCATGGAAACGTGATATGAAATGAAATATAAAATAATGTGTTGTGGCCATGAGAAACAGTGAGTAAGTGTTGGCCTTGATGGGTATATTGACATTCGATGAGATCTTATTTACTAGATATAATTGGTTGACCAATAGGATGAGAGTGCACTATACTGGTAAAATTCGCATGTGGCCTTAGTGATGTCAGATTCCACTAAGGAGGAGTACGGTGATGTGAGATTCCACTGGAAGCCTTGTTGTTGTTATGAGTACGGTGATATGAGATTCCACCAGAAACTATCCGCATATCTGAGTAAAATTGTTAAATATGTGAATATTCTTATGTGTGTTAAAGTTGATCTTTATTCTATGTTTGCATGAATGATGTTGTGAAGTTTTGAGCTTGTCATGTTTCGTGTTGAGAATTTATGATGTTATGTCTTGGATTGTAGTGCAAGCATGAAATGCATATGAGAATGTCGGTGGAAAGTTTTCTTATGAAATGATTTGAAGAATGGTTTTGGTTTTCAAATGTATTAAATGATCCTAAAACTACATTGTTGTTGTTATGGTTTTGAGCACCGCTCACTAAGCATTCTTTCTTACGCTCTATTTTCCAACAATGTAGATCCGTAGAGTATTCATGGAAACAAGGAAGAAAGGAAGTGTCCAAGAGATTACTCTTATACTCAAGTATAGTTTTGGAATTAAATAATAGTGTATTAGCAATGAGATAGGACCTTTATGCTTTGGGAGGTGTTGTTTTGAGACTCCCTGTTTGAGACAAGTTTATGATGCCTTCTTAGGCTTGTGAAGTGCCTTTATATGTTGAAGTGTGGTTTTGTTTGAAGTTTGACCGTTTTGTGAATTGGTTATGCTTAAGTTGCTTTCATCTAGAATCTTGCCATGTTTAATCTTGCTATGTAGATGTTGTTGCCATGTTTGTTGAGGTTTTGTGGAATGTACGTGTTGTATGCATGTTTGTGTCTTGTTAGATAGTCCTATGTGGGTTAAGATTGCAATAAACCAGCAAAATGTGTCATTTCAGGTCGGGCGTACCGATACGGGCGAGCTTGTATCGATACGAGGTATTTGAAATGGCCTAAGTTTATCGATACGTTAAGGTCTGTTCCGGTATATTTTGCTACTGGAAACCTCAGTTCTGAAACGGCCCTGAGGTTGTTTCAATATGGGCTAGTGTTCCGAGCCCATCAAACCTGTTTCGATACGCTCGTATCGGTACATGGCAACTTGTATCAATACAGCCGACAACTTTGTTAGTTGTTGGAATCTTTGAAGTTTTGTTTTCTTACGTTTTAGTCTCTGTTTGTTATGCGATCGTTGTAATGAGTTTGGATGGTTGTTTTAAGCTACATTTTGGCATGCAAGCATGAAACCTGACTAATTTAAGAATGGTAACCTTAATTTCATGTTAGGTCCCTATGATATGCTAGATTTGAATTTTGAACCTTTGTCGTTCGATCGCTTGGTTAATGTTTGTTTTCCGCTACGAATCTTTTTACATAGGGTTTAAGTGTGTATCTAGAGAAGATAATATGTTTTTTTAAAAAATAGGGTTCCTAATCGGAGTAAAACCTTAGCGGGTTTTTTCTTCGGTTTTCCCCATGTAACCCGTTTGGTTAAGTCTGGCGGCTAGACCGGGCTAAGGGGGTTATATTTGTTGGTATCAAAGTCAGGTTATCGACTAATCGAGAAGGTAAGTGAGGTAAGTTTGATGTGTTTGATTGTTGCTTGCGATGCACGGTGTTTGTGAGCATGTTCGATGGTTTTTTCGTTGGTTGTTTTGTAGATAAAGGCACCCATTGCTATAATACTATTAGTGAAAACGATTTTGATTAAAGGACTTGAGTGTCTTGGACCTTGCTTCTTGCTGACCCAAATCATTTATCTGTTTATTGTGGTTAGATTTGCTTTCTTCGTAAGATGAGGCCTCGTCGTGGTCCTATAGTTGGTAATCCGGGTAATGAGAATGTTGGGCACGCGAAAGAAGAGAATTTGCCTCCTCCCCCTCCTCTCGAGGATGGTGTTAGAGCTGGTATCAGAGGTGTTGGACCTCAGGCTGGCCAGGGGCATGTGGGGATATATGTGGCTCCTCTGATTTAGGCTATAGTCGGGGCTATTTAGACAACCTTAGCTGATGTACGTGTTGTGGCACCACCTCAGGGTGCATGGACTGGATTGCCTTTGGAGCGGCTTCGTAGTTTGGGTAGAGTTGAGTTCTGTGGTTTGTCGCCCGAGGGATTTGAGGCTTGGCTTGAGGGTACTGTTCGTATCTTGGGTCAGATGGAGTGCATCGATGCATGGAAGTTGGGTTGCATTGTTTCCTTGCTTCAGGGAGATGCCTATGCTTGGTGGACTACTATCACGTCCGGTATGCCTGAAGCCGATATTACTTGGAATTTCTTCCGAACTACCTTCCGTAAGTAGTACCTTGGTCCTCGATATCAGGATGAGAAGAAGAGAGAGTTTATGACCTTGGTTCAGGGCAGCATGACAGTATCCGAATACGAGGTACAATTTGTATGTCTGAGTCAGTATACTTCTGAGTTGGTTCCCACTGAGAGGGAAAGATGTGAACATTTTCGATGTGGTTTGGTTCAGGAGGTGAAGACTTTTATGTTGGCCTCAGATTATGTGGACTTTGATGTTTTGGTCACTAGGGCCAAGGATATCGAACAGAGCTTGGGATTAACTACTTATGGTAGAGGATCTAGTTCAGGAAAAAGGCCTGCTAAATAGGGTAGAGACCATGCCAGGAGGCACAAGGATATGAGGTACCAACATTACCATAGGCGTGGAGGTGGTAACTCGGGACATGGCCATCAGGGTCAAAGAGTTGTTGTTCGCACACCTGAGTGCGCTAAATGCGGGAGACGTCATTTTGACGAGTGTTGGGGGTACTTATGGTACTTGTTGGAATTGTGGGTCTCGAGCACATTTGAGACGTCATTATCCACATCCGACTAGAGATGGACAGGCTCCAGTTCGAGCAGTTGAGCATCAGAGAGGCTGTGGGCACGGTCGAGGTAATTTTCAGCATAGGGATGATGGTCAGAGGAATGTAGCACATATGGTTGTTGTACAGCCCGAGGGTGGTGGACCAGTTAGAGTGTATGCGCATCGCGAGGGCAGGAATGATACTGATGTGATTGCAGGTAACTTCTCATTACAGTATTTGACTTTACTTTCTTTGATTGATTCTGGATCTACACATTCGTACATTTTGTGTGAGCATGCAAAGTTGTTAGATATGTCGTGTGAGATATTAGATCTGGAAATGTATGTTACAAGTTCATTTGGTGAAACTGTTGTGGTTAGGAAAGTATATAGAAGATGTCCCTTGATGGTTTAGGGTCATGTGTTTCCAGTAGATATGATGGAACTGCCATTTTATAGTTTTGATGTGATTTTGGGTATGGATTGGCTTGTAGAACATAATGCTAAGGTAGATTTTGAGAAAAAAAGAGTATCCTTGAGACTTTCAGATGATTATAAGGTAATAGTAGTGGGAGAGAACATTAAGTTCTTGTCCAATGTTGTTTCAGCTTTAGAGACTCAAAGGTTAATGGATGTTGGTTGTCAGACATATTTAGCTTACATTATGAATCCAAACATGAATGAGGCATGACCGCAAGACATCAGAGTCGTTTGTGATTTTCCAGAGGTATTTCCGGAAGAGTTGCCTGGTTTGCCGCCTGATAGAGAGGTTGAGTTTTCTATAGAGACTTATACTGATTCTACTCCAATATCCATAGCTCCATATCGTATGGCCCCTAAGGAATTGAAAGAGTTGAAGACACAAATTCAGGAACTATTAGATAGATGATTCATTCGTCCTAGTGTCTCACCTTGGGGTGCACCAGTGTTGTTTATGAAAAAGAAAGACGATAGCTTGAGGATGTGTATAGATTATCGGTAGTTGAATAAGTTGACTGTGAGGAATAAGTATCCTTTGTCGCGGATTGACAACCTGTTCGATAAGTTTAGAGGTGCTTTCGTGTTTTCCAAAATAGATTTGAGATCTGGTTACTACCAGTTGAAGGTAAAAGATCAAGATATACCGAAGACAGCTTTTCGCACTCGTTATGGACATTATGAGTTCTTGGTAATGCCTTTTGGTTTGACTACTGCACCGGCTGCATTTATGGATATGATGAATAGGGTATTTCATGAGTATTTAGATTAGTTTGTGGTAGTGTTCATCGATGATATTCTGATATATTCCCGTACCGAGGAAGACCATGATAAACATTTGCGGTTGGTGTTACAAACTTTTCTAGACAATCAGTTATATGCTAAGTTGAGCAAGTGTGAGTTTTGGATTAAGGAAGTAGTATTCTTAGGACATATAGTATCAGCCGAAGGAATCAGAGTGGATCCTAAAAAGGTTGAGATAATTGTGAATTGGAAGCAACCAAAATCAGTGACAGAAATACGTAGTTTCTTGGGCTTGGCGGGTTATTATCGATGTTTTGTATAAGGGTTTTCTAAAGTTGTTGCTCCTTTGACTAAATTGTTGCAAAAGGACGTTCATTTTGAGTGGACAGAAGCGAGACAACAAGCTTTTGATAAGCTGAAAGAAGCCTTGATGAAAGCTCATGTTTTGGTTCAGCCTGTGACCGGGAAAGAGTATATGATCTATAATGATGCGTCGTATGTTGGTTTAGGTTGTGTGCTAATGCAAGAAGAAAGAGTAGTAGCCTATGCATCTAGGCAGTTGAAGGTACATGAGCATAATTATCCTACACATGACATAGAGTTGGCCGCAGTATTGTTTGCTTTGAAGGTTTGGAGACATTATCTCTACGGTGAGAAATGTACAGTCTATACGGATCATAAGAGTTTGAAATACTTGATGTCGCAAAAGGAGTTGAACCTTAGGCAGCGTAGATGGGTAGAATTGCTTAAAGATTATGATCTTTTGATTGAGTACCATCCGGGTAAAGCCAATGTAGTTGCCGATGCTTTGAGTAGGAAAGTGGCAACTGAGTTGCGAGTAATGTTTGCTATGCTAAGTTTGTCACATGATGGTGGTCTAGTGGCGGAATTGCAAGTTAAGACTTCGTTGATTCAGTTGATCCGAGAGAAGCAGTTGCAAGATAAAACATTGGCACCTCATGTGCAAGATATTGCGGAAGGTAGACCGTCAAACTTTAGTTTTGGTGATAATGGAGTTTTATGTTTCAAAAGTAGGATAGTTGTACCAGATGATATTGAGTTAAGGCACACAATTTTGACTGAAGCATATAGTAGTCCGTTTGTTATACATCCAGGGAGTACAAAGATGTATCACGATTTGAATGATGAGTACTATTGGGTTGGTTTGAAGAAAGATGTTGAATTTGTGAGTAAGTGCATGATTTGCCAGCATGTTAAGGCCGGACATCAGTTTCCTTCTAGGTTGTTGCAACCGTTGAGAATTCCTGAGTGGAAGTGGGAGAGGATTATTATTCGTATCAGGTTTGCCTTTGACACCTTCGAAGAAGAATTCTGTTTGGGTAATTATCGATCGTTTTATGAAAAGTGCACATTTCTTGGCTGTTAATACTACTTATACCTTAGATAAGTTGGCTGATTTGTACATCGGTGAGATTGTGAGATTGCACAGTGTACCTAAGTCGATTGTGTCAAATAGAGATCCGAGGTTCACAGCTAGATTTTGGGAGAGTTTGCATAGTGCATTGAGTACTCGGTTGAGTTTCAGTACTTTTTATCATCCGCAGACCGATGGTTAGTCAGAAAGAGTCATGCAAGTTTTAGAAGACATGTTGAGGTGTTGCATCATAGATTATCAGGGTTCATGGGAGAAGCATCTACCGTTAGTAGAGTTTGCCTATAACAATAGCTACCAAGCAAGTATTCAAATGGCACCTTACGAAGCTTTGTATGGCAGAAAATGTAGAACACCTATTTGTTGGGCCGAAGCGGGACATAAGTTGTTATCGATGCTGGATATGCTTAAGGGTACTACCGAGAAAGTGAAGTTGATATGTGACCGTCTGAAAGCAGCTACAGATCGAAAAAAGTCGTATGCAGATTTGAAACGTAGAGAAATAGAGTATGTCGTGGGTGAGAAAGTGTTTCTGAAAGTTTTGCCTTGGAAGAAAGTGGTGAGGTTTGGTAGAAAAGGTAAACTGAGTCCGAGGATCATTGGTCCTTACGAGATAGTTGAACGGGTTGGTACTATTGCTTACAGATTGAGATTGCCATCCGAATTAGAAAGGGTTCATGATGTATTCCATGTTTCGATGCTTCGGAGATATAGATCATATCCGTCACATGTTATGCCTGTTGAAGAGATTGAATTGAATTCGAATTTGTCATATGATGAAGAACTAGTTGAGATCTTAGCTTCAGACAACAAAGTGTTGCGTGGTAGAACCATCGAGTTGGTCAAAGTTAAATGGAGACATCGTGGCGTGGAAGAAGCCACTTGGGAAAAGAAAGATGACATGAATAAGCAGTTTCCGTATCTCTTTCCATCAAGTAAATTTCGAGGACAAAATTTCTTAAGTGGGGGAGAGTTGTAACGCCCTGAGTTTAGGGTTTGGAAGTTAACCGGTTTTGATTGAAGGTTTGTTCGAGCTAGATTTACCGGTTTAGACTAGTTTCGGGATTTATTTCAAAGAAAGGTTTTAAAGGATTTGAATTATGGAAAATTAGTTTTAAATCATTATATATATATATATGTGTGTGTGTGTTTTGTGGTGGAAACAATTTTTGAAAATTGTTTTTAGAAAGTAGACATTTTAGTCTAGTGACTAAAATGTAAACTTTCAAAACTGTTTTGGTGACTAGTTGGTAAAATAATCAAAATGTTGAATCTTTAAGGAGCTATTTAGCCAAGTCTAATTTCAGATTTCCCCCTAAATATTTTGGTCTCTAAAATGTTGGAAAAAGGAATTTTAAATTTAATAAAAGATATTTCTAAAAGGTTATCCTCTTTGTGCTATTTGACGTTATATTTCCTCTCAACATTTCTCTCAAGAACTTTCATCCAAACAACCATTTTCCCTCAAGATTTCAAAGGTAAATCTTTATTTACATTTAGTTTTCATCATCAAACTCGTTTTCAATGATTCATCTCTAAAACTCAATCATTTTTTAGTTTACTTAAGGCTTTTCATTGCAAAAAGGGGGAAAATCCATCATTAGAGGTGATCTACGTTTTTCTCCTCTAATGTAAGTTCTTTATTGAAATTCCCACGTTATTGATTCTTTTATAATGTTTATTTAAGGATTGTATATTGGGTTTGGTGGAAAAATGCTTAATCAAGCTAGTTAAAGGTGGTTTTGTGAGATTTTTGTGTGGGTTTTTTTTGCTGGATTTGTGGATGCTAATAAATGTGTTTTTGATGTTAGATAATGTTGAAATGATGGTTTTATAATATAAACCCAAAACTAGTTGAGTTGGTAGTGTTTAAGGTTGAAGTTCTTGAGTTTTTGACTTTGTTTCGTGAAGAATCAGTGGCTAATGTTTTCTTGCCTTTAGGTTGATGTTTTTAGTTGTTAATAAATGTGATTTTGATGATAATCTTGTTGGGTTTTAGTCGGAGTTTGTTGGGAGTTAGTTATTTGATGTTTTCGGTTGATTTCAGCTATGAATTGATGGGCAAATGTTGCTAGATGTTGGATTCTGAGTTACTGCAGGTTTGTGGGTTGAAATAAGCTCCAATGCTCTGTTTTGAATTGTTTAGAATCAGGGGATTTGAGTTTGGAAACTTCGGACGCGATATCGGACAATCTGGAAGCTTAATTTGGGCATTCGACTAGCATTTGAATAGTGCTGGTGAGTGGATCTATTTTTAAAAGCATTAACGTGGTTAAGAGAAAGTTTTTGGGGGTTTAGATTGAGCTTGAAAGGCTAATCTAAACTCAAGAGTAAGTTTGGTTGTTTTCGCCTTTGATTTTGGCTTATTTTACCTTATTTTTGGAAAGCATGTTTATGTTATGTGTTTATCTTATATACCACTGTTCTCATGCGTTTTAAGGTATGTACTTGTATATATGATCCCCCTTGTTAAATGATAGTTGTTCATGAGATATATGTGTTCGAGTACATGCTATGAATGGAAATGTGATATGAAATGAAATGTGAAATAATGTCTTGTGGCCATGAGAAACAGTGGGTAAGTGTTGGCCTTGATGGGTATATTGACATTCGATGAGATCTTATTTACCGGATATAATTATTCGACCAATAGGATGAGAGTGCACTATAATTGTAAAATTCGTGCGTGGCCTTAGTGATGTCAGATTCCACTAAGGAGGAGTACGGTGATGTGAGATTCCACTAGAAGCCTTGTTGTTTTTATGAATACGGTGATGTGAGATTCCACCGGAAACTATCCGCATATCCGAGTAAAATTGTTAAAGGTGTCAATATACTCATGTGTGTTAAAATTGATCTTTATGCTATGTTTGCATGAATGATGTTGTGAAGTTTTGAGCTTGTCATGTTTCGTGTTGAGAATTTATGATGTTATGTCTTGGATTGTAGTGCAAGCATGAAATGCATATGAGAATGTCGGTGGAAATTTTTCTTATGAAATGATTTGAAGAATGGTTTTGGTTTTCAAATATATTAAATGATCCTAAAACTGCATTGTTGTTGTTATGGTTTTGAGCACCACTCACTAAACATTCTTGCTTACGCTCTCTTTTCCAGCAATGTAGATCCGTAGACCATTCGTGTCAGCAAGGAAGCAAGAAAGTGTCCAAGAGATTGCTCTTATGCTCAAGTATGGTTTTGGCAGTAATAAATAATGTATTAGTAATGGGATAGGACCTTTATGCTTTGGGAGGTGTTGTTTTGAGACTCCCTGTTTGAGACAAGTTTATGATGCCTTCTTAGACTTGGAAAGTGCCTTTATATGTTGATGTGTGGTTTGGTTTAAAGTTTGACCGTTTTGTGAATTGGTTATGCTTAAGTTGCTTTCATCTAGGCTCTTGCTATGTTTAATCTTGCTATGTAGATGTTGTTGCCATGCTTGTTGAGGTTTTGTGGAATGTATGTGTTGTATGCATGTTTGTGTCTTGTTAGAGGGTCCTATGTGGGTTAAGATTGCAATAAACCAGCAAAATGGGTCATTGCAGGTCGGAAGTACCGATACGGGCGAGCCTGTATCGATACGGGGTACCTGAAATGGCCTAAGTGTATCGATACGTTAAGGTCCGTTCCGGTACATTTTGCTACTGGAAACCTCGGTTTCGAAGCGCCCCCGAGGGTGTTTCGATACGGGCTAGTGTTTCGAGCCCATCGAACTTGTTTCAATACGCTCGTATCGGTATAGGGCAACCTGTATCGATATGGCCGGCAACTTTGTTAGTTATTGGACTCTTTGAAGTTTTGTTTTCTTACGTTTTAGTTTCTGTTTGTTATGCGATCGTTGTAATGAGTTCAAATGGTTGTTTTAAGCTGCATTTTGGCATGCAAGCATGAAACCTGACTAGTTTAAGAATGGTAAGCTTAATTTCATGTTAGGTCCCTGTGGTATGCTAGATTTGCATTTTGGTCCTTCATTGTTTGATCGCTTGGTTCATGTTTGTTTTCCGCTACGAGTCCTTTAACATAGGGTTTAAGTGTGTATCTAGAGAAGATAATGTTTTTTTTTAAAATAAGGTTGCTAATCGGAGTGAAACCTTAGCAGATTTTTCTTTGGTTTTCCTCGTGTAACCCGTTTAGTTCGGTCTGGCGGCTAGACCGGGCTAAGGGGGTTTCACCAGTTAACAATTGAGGCAGAAGAAGGTAAGAGAGCAACAAGAATGAGGCCATTATGTAATTAAGGAACCGAAAGAGTGAATCCTTATGAACCAGCAAATACATGAGAACTACAGTAGATGGGTGTGAAAGGTGACTGTCTAACCCCATAGAAATAAGTGTTATCTTGTGTAGGAGTAGCCCTATTTAAAGTAGTCTGAGTGTTCCTTAAAGATTCATTTTTATATCCCATGTCAAATCTATAGTAGCATCTTTAACAAGATGTCCAAGTTTCCCGTTGCGTGTAAAAGAGTCTATCACAATAGAGTGCAAGTGTACACGATGCAAGTAGTAAAGTGATACACGAAGTATCGGATATCGAATCCACAAGGACTGGAAATAGCCTTAACCTTGAATTGCTGCACAAGGAAGAAAATAATTTTAATTGTTTGTAAGGGAATACTAAAGAATACTGAAGATAGAGGATTAAAGAAATCAGGATAGAGAAAATAGGTCGGTATTGATTTGCTCAGTAGTGTAGGTGTTGCAATATATAGGACTCCCTATTCTGTCGTTGCGCCTGTCGCGGCAGCACCTGCGGCGGCAGAGGTCTGTTGATGTCGCGGCAGCGATCACACAACTCTGTACTTCAAGCTTGGCAAGAATCCCTGTTGTGCCTTGTCCTATCCCTAGGTCCAAGTCTGTCGATGAAAACGTCTTTGATAATACCTCCCAGCGTGAATCGAAGGATGAACACCGATGTTGTTGAATTCTTCCTTAGCCACTTAACCTCGTCCTATCCCTAGGTCCGAGATAGTTCAACCATAAACTGGAGAACCCGTACTTATTCCTTTCGTATACTTAACTCTCCCGATATTAAGTAAATGTATAATCTCACAATGCTCTCCCGATACTCTTGCAAGATGTTGAAAACCAGAATAAGCAAACTTGAAGTCTATTTTATTGAACAGAGAAAAATCCTAAAACAATGCAATCCTTGAAACTACTTTACAGAATCAACCCTTAGCCATAGGGGAAGTTTAGAACATGATGAGGATGGGCAAAACGACTAGGGTTTAGGGGAAGATGACTAGAGAATAAGATATCCTTCCCTAGGTCGAATTACATGCCTTTATATAGGCCTTGGGTTCAAGTTTTCTAATATGGCAAGAATACAAGTTTAAATTAAAGTACAACTCTATTAAAGACTAAATTTTCAGAGTAGATGTCTTTAATTCATCCTCTTTTCTTGCTTGGAATTTCTTTCTTGAACTTTGGCTTGGCCTTCATTCTGATCTAGGGCTCGGAAAAATATATGAGTGCTCCACGACAGAACGACTTAATTTCCTCTTTCTGTCGAGCTCCATTTCACTTTTCCCTTCACCACTGCTGTCGTCCTTAGCTGCCACGGCAGCGTCCTCGGCAGCATCGTCCTTCTTGACTTCAGTCCTGTGTTCCAGCTCTACTTCTTCACTGCCCTGAGTCTGCTACAACAGCTACCTGTAAAAGTAACCAAAATCAGTAGCAACTGTGCCTTTTTATATAATTGTGATGTATAATTGAAATCTATCCTAAATGCACTGAAATATGCTTGAATGCAGCAGGAATATGGGGTAAATAAGAGGTAAAATGTAGAACTTTTGCACACTCAACACACCCCTAAACTCAAATCCTTGCTTGTCCTCAAGCAGATGCAACCTAACTAACATGCATGCATACATATATAATAAATTTTTTTCTTGGCTTAAGTTAGTGAACAATCCTTATCCACAATACCATCCCCATCATGTTTAGCACCTGTTCAAATATTTAAGGATCTACTTAGAGCAAAAGTATAGTTCTCGTGCATGTGTGTGCAATTATTGTGAACATACCTGAATATAGACTTCCCTAGCCACTAGAATATTATACTTAGCTTGATTAGAGTTTTCCTTCGAGACTTTAATTCATTTTTTCACTAGAGCCAGTAACGGGCACCTCTAGTTGTTTTCCTTCTTTGTTGGAATTTTTCTTCTCTTTTCTACTAGAGCCAGTATTTAAGGCACCTCTAGTTAACTATCTAGAGCCGGTGATAGGCACCTCTAGAATTTTTACTCTGGTTATTTTCCTAGAGCCAGTGATAGGCACCTCTAGGTTTCCTGAGTTTCTAGTCTCTTTCTACACTAAGTTCTAAGTTTTCTATTCTAAGTATGCTAGAGAAAGTCTTTTATCAAGTAAGTCACAAAGTGTTTCAGTTTTTCAGAACTATACTAAGGCTCTACTTAATTCATAAAATATTTTTAAGGGGCTGTCACGACAGAGATGGCAGCAACAGATAATAAAAGTTCAAAAAATTAAGCCAAAGATTTTTTTTGACAAAAATAAGCTTAAATAATAATTAATACTTAGACACGATTTTTAACCTAAAAACATTTCATATAACTAGAGGGATGCCACCCCCAAACTCAAGGGTTGCATTGCCCTCAATGCATGATGACAGAAAAATAAAAACATCACAATTATAACAAAATAGCAGACAACAAAGATAAGATAAAAATCTTAAATTTAAGTGTTGTTGTCGCTGCTGCTGCTGTTGATCTGTATCTACTGGCGGGCAGTGACCTTCATCGTTGGTGCCGGCAGATGACTCGGAGAGGCGGAGACAGTCTTTTTCTTGGCTTCCCTCGGGGGCTGGATGCGAGTAAGTGAAATCTGGGGTAGTTTCTCCAGCACTTGAACCTCCTCGGAAGAGCTGCTGCTGCTGCTACCACTACTACTGCTGCTACTGTCCGACTTCCCTTGGTCGGATGGTCCGTCACCGGTGTTGGGTTTCTGCCACTTCATCTGAGTGAATTCCTTGGAAAGGTTCTTCTTGACAGAGGGCTCGCCATCAGATTCCTCCCAAATTGAGGAGGAGGAAAAACCAGCAATGAACTCCTCAAGGTCGGACGATGGCTCTTTTCGCTTTTCACCTCTGGCGGAGGCAGTGGCGGTCTGGCTGCCACCTGCAGCGTGGCTGTTGTGAAGTCACGAAAAACGCTCATCAGGCCCAGCTGCCGTTCCTCTATTTTCTGCAGGGTGGCTAGGATTTGAGTGAAGGAGTCTGCTGGGGGAGCTTCTGCTGTGGGCTGCTGCTGCTCTGCGGTGGCAGGCTCGGTCTGGGTAGGCTCTGCTGGCTCTTCTGCCGCGGCAGACAGGTTGAAGCAGGAGATCGGTGTTGCAGCTTTCAGCTCCATCAAACTGAAGATATTTTTCTCCGTCCATCCTTTACCTCGAACCTTGAGATCTTCAGCAATTTCAGGGATGTTGTGACCACGGCAAATTTCTGTGATGAGGTAGGGGAAGACAAGGGGTCTCGATGGCCGAAGTGCACAGTCCAAAATCCCTCCCGAATATAGCGGCCAACATTAATGGATCTCTCGTTTAAAATGGAATGAACGAGAGCTAACCTGGGTTGATCCACTGTGTTGTTGTGTGAGGAAGGCATAATCCTCTTTTTCACGAAGGCGTTCCACAGTTTTGCTTCGGGGGTGAGTTGAGCTCGTTTCACCGTCCGTGGGTGTTTTAGGTCTGTATTCCACTGGGTCCCTTCCTCTGTCAGCTCTTCCATGACAGCGTCGTAGTCATCTGTCGATAGGCTTTCCAAGAACCTCTTGTGTCCGTCTTCCTTCTCTCTGACGTAGATGCCGTAGAGAGTATTAATGTATTCCGATTCAAAAAGGACTTCCTTACCACGTACTATCATGGCTGTCGTGTTTCTGCTGTCGACAACAACGTAGAATTCTCTGACCAGAGTGACATTCATTTCCTCAGGTTGGGCAACAAACATCTGCCATTGAAGTGCTCTGATCTTGCGGGCGATGAATGGTTCGAGCCCGAGGTTCTCCGTTCGTTTGGTGTAGATGAACCCTTTCTCTTCCCACATCTCCCTTTTCTGGAAGGAGGTGTAGTATCGGTCATTGGAATCTGCGGTGGCAAAATGGTTTGGGATTCTGTCGTGGCTGGGAGTGCCTGCTGCTGCGGCAGAGCTTAAGGCAACACTTCTCCTTGTGTTTATGGTACTCATAGTTGCAAGATTGTAGAAATGAAAGAAAATATAATTCTAGAGAGAAAGCAAGTAGAGAGAGTAAAAGTGAAGTGAAAAATGAATAGTAAAACGGGGTTTATATAGATGAAGAGGTTGCTGCCCGTTGGAGCTGTAACGGCAGGCGCGAATAACGGGGCCATCTGTTACGTGGTTTCTGACGCTTCTGTCACGCGTTTCCGTGTCTGCTGCGCGTCTGTTATGCATTTGCGTGTCTACCGCGACAACGTGTTGACATGCTATATTTTTCGCGTCTGTCGCGACAACTTTGACGACAGGCTCCTCCTTTGGGCTTTTTGGGCTGCTGGTGAGATGGTGGGCTAGTTCACTTCTCCTTGTCTCCTTTATTTCCTAAAAATAATTAAAATAAAAACTTAATTCTAAAAAAAATAAAATAATTCTAATTCCCTAATAAATATATATAAAAATAAATAATAATAATAAAAATAAAATTAAGTTAAATTAGGGATGCCAGGAGGGGCATCTCCTAAAGTAACCACTTCCTGCATTCTTGGGGCTTTAGTCCCCTGATAATGCTTTAGTCTCTGTCCGTTGACTTTAAATTGGTGCCTGTCTTTTAAGGATTTGATCGTGATGGCACCATGAGGAAAAACTTGCACAACTTGAAATGGGCCGGACCATCTAGATTTCAGCTTCCCTGGGAAGAGTTTCAACCTAGAGTTGAATAACAACACAAAGCTGCCCTGGGCAGAACTGTCGTGGCAGCAACTTCTTGTCGTGCCGCCTCTTTGTCTTGTCCTTGTAGATCCTTGCGTTGTCATAGGCCATTGCTCGAATTTCTTCAATCTCATTCAAGTCAAGTAACCTTTTCTGTCCTGCCTTTTCTAAGTCTATGTCCACTGCTTTGATGGCCCAATATGCTTTGTGCTCTATCTCAACAGGTAGATGCATGTTTTTCCATATATCAGCCGGTAGGGTGACATTCCCAATGGAGTCTTAAATGTTGTTCTGTAGGCCTAGAGTGCATCATTGAGGTGTAAGGACCAGTCTTTTCGAGTTGGTTTAACCATCTTCTCAAGAATGTTCTTTACCTCATTGTTTGATATTTCGGCCTGTTCATTGGTCTGAGGGTGATAAGCTGTTGCGATCCGATGCTTAACGCCGTATTTCCTTAAGGCAACAGCTATTACCCTATTGTCGAAATGTCTCCCTTCATCACTGATGATCGCCTTAGGGATGCCAAATCTAGAAAAAATGTTCTTATGTAGAAATCTCTGAACGGTCTTGGCATCGTTTTTCTGTGTGGCAATCGCTTCAACCCATTTGGACACGTAGTCCATTGCCAGGAGGATATATAAATTTCCACATGATGCTGGGAATGGTCCCATGAAATCAATCCCCCAAACGTCGAAGATCTCAACTTCAAGGATGTTTTGCAGTGGCATCTCATGTCTCCTTGAGATGTTTCCAGTCCGTTGACACTTGTCACAGCTTTTGTAGAATGCTTGGGCATCCTTGAACAGTGAAGGCCAATAAAAGCCAGACTGCAACACCTTGGCAGCAGTTTTGTTACCTCCTAAATGTCCTCCATATAGTGAAGCATGGCAGTGATGAAGCACAGCTTCCTGCTCATCCTGTGGTACACACCTCCTGATAATCTGATATGCACAATTTTTGAAAAGAAGAGGTTCGTCCCAATAATAATGCTTAACATCATTTTGGAACCTCTTCTTGGCTTGATAGTTAAGTTCAGGAGGAAATATTCCGCTAACTAAATAATTAACAAAATCAGAATACCAGGGGAGTTCAGAAAACTTACTTGTCGCCATGGCTGTTGCGGCAGTGATGGTGGCAGCGAACAGCTGCTCATCAGGAAAGGTCTCCAGTATGTGTGTCTTGTCTATTGGAAGACTCTTTCCCCTTTCTAACCTTGACAAGTGATCTGCAACTTGGTTTTCTGTCCCTTTTTAATCCTTAATTTCAATGTCGAATTCTTGCATCAGCAGAATCCAACGAATCAGTCTGGGCTTTGCGTCTTTTTTGGCAAACAGATACTTCACTGCAGAGTGGTCTGTGTGGACCACCACCTTCGTTCCAAGTATGTAGGACCGGAACTTGTCAATAGAAAACACCACTGCTAACATTTCCTTCTCTGTTGTGGTGTAATTCACTTGGGCATCGTTGAGTGTTTTGCTAGCGTAGTAAATTACGTGGAATAACTTGTCCTTCTTCTGCCCAAGTGCTGCCCCTACAGCGTAATCACTGGCATCACACATAATTTCGAATGGCAACTTCCAGTCCGGTGGCTGTACAATTGGGGCTGTTACTAGCTTCTCTTTTAGAACTCTGAATGCCTCAGTACATTCAGTATTGAAGTCAAAGGGACGATTCTACTCTAGTAGATGGCATAAAGGCTTGGTGATCTTTGAAAAATTTGCTATAAACCTTCGATAGAACCCAGCATGCCCTAAGAAACTCCGAATTCCCTTGACTGTGGTGGGTGGCGGTAGTTTTTCAATTACTTCAATCTTTGCTCTGTCGACTTTTATGCCACGGCAGCTTACCTTGTGGCTTGGGACTATCCCTTCGTCCACCATGAAGTGACATTTCTCCCAGTTTAATACCAAGTTCGCTTTCTCGCATCTTTCTAACACTTTCTGTAGGTTGCCTAAGCAGCTTTCAAAATTGTCTCTAAAGACGGAAAAATTGTCCATAAATATATCCAGGAAATCCTCTACCATGTCGGAGAATATTGCCATCATACACCTTTGAAAGGTTGCTGGTGCATTGCAAAGTCCAAATGGCATTCTCCGAAAAGCGTAAGTACCGTATGGGCAAGTGAACGTCGTTTTCTCTTGATCCTCCAGTGCGATGGCTATTTGGTTATAACCTGAGTAACCATCAAGAAAACAATAATAAGGCTTTCCCGCTAATCTATCAAGCATTTGATCAATAAAAGGCAGAGGAAAGTGGTCCTTCCGGGTAGCTTTGTTAAGCTTCCGGTAGTCCATACAAACCATCCAACCGGTCACAGTCCTGGTTGGGATTAATTCGTTTTCTTCATTTGTCACCACGGTTATTCCTCCTTTCTTAGGAACGCACTGCATCGGGCTCACCCACTTACTATCCGAGATGGCATAAATTATCCCAGCGTCTAGCCATTTGATAATTTCTTTTCGAACCACTTCTCGCATAGCATCATTCAAACGTCTTCGGGCATCACTGGTCGGCTTATGATCATCCTCGAGGAGAATTTTGTGCATGCATAATGTCGGACTGATACCTTGTATATCAGCTATCGTCCATCCAATAGCCTTTTTGTGCTGCTGCAGCATCCCTATCAGCTGCTGTTCTTGTTCCTGCATTAACTTAGAAGAGATGATTACGGGCAACATATCATTTAATCCAAGGAAAACATATTTCAGTTGCCCTGGCAGGGGCTTAAGATCTAGAACAGGTGGTTCTACAGTTGATGGCTTTTGGATGATATGTTCATTCGAGGTATAGTTTAAGGGCTCGAATAACTTACTTGGACGATTGCCTATCTAGTTTACCTCTTCATGACCTTCAGTGTCAGATATGTCAGAATCTGAGGAGCTGCTATCGCCGTCGCTGCCGTGACAGTCTTCCAGGTGGCTGCTGGGGCAGTGACCAAACTTGATGTCATGGCAGCACGACCTGATGCAGGGTTGATCAAGGGTTACTTCAGTGATAGCCTTGCACTCTTCTTCTGCATTAGCGTGTTTTATTGCTTGGAGAACATTTAGCTTGATCTCTTGATCGTTCACTCTCATTGTGAGTTCTCCCTTTTCTACATCAATCAGTGATCTGCCTGTGGCTAAGAAGGGTCGCCCCAAGATGATTGGTGCATTCTCATCTGCTTCACAATCTAAAACAAGAAAGTCAGCATGAAAAATAAATTTATCCACACTTACCAGAATATCTTCAATCTTCCCTTCTGGTTGCACGTAAGAGCGGTCTGCCAGCTGCAGCATGACTGTCGTGGGTCATGCTCGTTCAATACCTAATTTCTGAAATACAAATTTGGGCATTAAATTAATAATAACACCTAGATCACAAACTGTCTTACCCACGAATTTATCACCAATTATGCATGGTATGACGAAGCTCCCATGATCCTTCTTTTTCTGGGTGGATGCTTGTGCAGAATAGTTATACATCCTTCTGTCAATTTAACCGTCTCAAATTCCCCAAGTCTGGATTTCTTCGAAATAGCATCCTTGAGAAATTTGGCATAACCGGGCATCTCCTTGATGGCATCTAACAGCGGGATATTGATGTGGACTTGCTTAAAAATATCATAGATATTCTTAAGCTGGAACTCCTGTTTCTGCTTCTGTAGCCGCTATGGAAAAGGAGGTGGAGAACGGTTACCTTCAATGCGTCCTTCCCATGGTATTCGGATCTGAGGAGGCTTAGGTTCTTCATCCTTCTCCTCTGTCCCTTCTGCTGCCGTGACAGGTGTGGCGGCAACAGGCTGTTTATCGTATGCCGAGGCAGTGTTCGCGGCAGTCGATTCTAGGGATGGTTCCTTAACTGGTTCAACTTTCTTCTCCGGCCCTGGTAATTGCTTCCCACTCCTAGTTATGATAGCTTTGCACTGCTCATGTGTGGGTTGTCTAGCGACCTCAGCATCGCTAGGGAATCATCTGTTCTGCCTTGGCATAATATGTTGGGAAACCTGACCCATCTGTGTCTCCAGTGATTTCAGAGTAGCTTCATGGTTAGTCATCTGCATCTTTGTTTTATCCATGAATGACTCAGTCTTCTTGACGAAGTGATCCATGTTTGCTATGTAGGTTCCTGTCTGTGACATAAATGTGGCCAAGGTCTGCTCCAGTATACTAGGTGTGGTTGCTGGTGGCTGTTGCGGCTGCTGTTGCGGTTGCTGCTGAGTCAGAATTCTAGGTGCCCCCTGATTTTGAGTGTTCTGTACTTGAGGATTCAGGGTATTGTTAGGGTTGCTCCAAGAGAACTTGGGGTCATTCCTCCAGTTGGGATTGAATTTGTTGGAATTGTAGTTTTTCTTGTTATAGTTTCCAACATACATCCCTTCCTCTAGCTGTAGCGGGCAGTCTTCCGAACTATGATTCCCACTGCAAGTTCCACATACCTCTTCTGCAGCGTAGACCGATTGTGTATCTTTCTTCAGCAAGTTTTCTACTGCCTTTGTGAGATACGCAACTTGTGTCTTTAGGGAATTATTGGCTTCGTAATCCTTCACAGCTAGTACTAGTTTACCTCTCCTCGATGTGGGAAATTGCTCTTCATTCTTCACCAAATTCTTTAGCACTACCATGGCTTCATCCGGATCTTTATCCAACAGCAACCCATTGGCTGCTGAATCGATTCTCATGCGAGTCTGTAGGTCGCAACATTGTAGAATTTGATGACTTGATTCCAAACAGGGAATCCATGCATTGGGCAATTTCTCAGAAGAGTAGTAAACCTGTCCCATGCCTCGTGCATTGGGTCGTCGTCTTCCTGTTGAAAAGTAGCAATTTCGTTACGTAATCGCTCAGATAAATAGGAAGGGTTAAAACGAGATAAAAATTCACGAGTTAAATTTGCCAAGTTCATATTGAACCCGACGTTAGTTTATTCCACCAAGTTTTTGCTCTGTCCCTCAATGAATGAGGAAATAACCGAAGCCTCAGTATCTCCGGATTTACTCCTGGTAGTCTAAACGAACCACAGATTTCTTGGAACGTTTTCAGATGTTCCCTAGCATCCTCTGTAGCAGCACCACTAAATTGGCCAGCGAAATTAATCATGCTGAACACGACAGGTTTCAGCTCAAAATTTTCAGCTTCCACATCTGGCAGGGTGGTCTCTAGTTCCACATGATCATTGATCATGTAATCACGGCATGACCGGCGTGCGGCCCCAACAGTAGGAGGATCGACAGGCTATCTGTTTCCTCCATCTCTGATAGGATCGTTAAGATCTTGGGGATTCCCTTGGTTGTTCCTCCTGTCTTCGTGTCTTCCGTTCACCATTTCTTCTAACTGTTCCTCCAGGTACTCGTTTCTTTCTACTATGAGGCGAACTCGTTTCCTGAGGTTGCACGTTCGTTCGATTTTAGGGTCTAATTTGTGCTCAGGTTCTTTGCCTCGTTGAGATCTGCGCATAAGCAAACGAAAGACCTTGTGAAAAGCACAGGGTGAACAATCTAAATAAAAACAAAAAAAATTAAAAGAATGTGCAGTAAAAGTAGGGTAAAGATATGTTGCCAGTCCCCGGCAACGGCGCCAAAACTTGTTGCGTGTAAAAGAGTCTATCGTAATAGAGTGCAAGTGTACACGACGCAAGTAGTAAAATGATACACGAAGTATCGGATGTCGAATCCACAGGGACTGGAAATAGCCTTAACCTTGAATTGATGCACAAGGAAGAAAATAATTTTAATTGTTTGTAAGGGAATACTAAAGAATACTGAAGATAGAGGATTAAAGAAATCAGGATAGAGAAAATATGCCAATATTGATTTGCTCAATAGTGTAGGTGTTGCAATATATAGGACTCCCTGTTCTGTCGTTGCGCCTGTCGCGGTAGCACCTGCGGCGGCAGAGGTCTGTTGATGTCGCGACAGCGATCACACAACTCTGTACTTCAACCTTGGCAATAATCCCTGTTGTGCCTTGTCCTATCCCTAGGTCCAAGTCTGTCGATGAACACGTCTTTGATAATACCTCTCGGCGTGAATCGAAGGATGAACACCGATGTTGAATTCTTCCTTAGCCACTTAACCTCGTCCTATCCCTAGGTCCGAGATAGTTCAACCATAAACTGGAGAGCCCGTACTTATTCCTTTCGTATACTTAACACTCCCGATATTAAGTAAATGTATAATCTCACAATGCTCTCCCGATACTCTTGCAAGATGTTGAAAACCAGAATAAGCAAACTTGAAGTCTATTTTATTGAACAGAGAAAAATCCTAAAACAATGCAATCTTTGCAACTACTTTACAGAATCAACCCTTAGCCCTAGGGGAAGTTTAGAACATGATGAGGAGGGGGGAAACGACTAGGGTTTAGGGGAAGACGACTAGAGAATAAGATATCCTTCCTTAGGTCAAATTACATGCCTTTATATAGGCCTTGGGTTCAAGTTTTCTAATATGGCAAGAATACAAGTTTAAATTAAAGTACAACTCTATTAAAGACTAAATCTTCAGAGTAGATGTCTTTAATTCGTCCTCTTTTCTTGATTGGAATTTCTTCCTTGAACTTTGGGCTTAGCCTTCATTCTGATCTAGGGCTCGAAAAAATATATGAGTGCTCCACGACAGAACGACTTAATTTCCTCTTTCTGTCGAGCTCCATTTCACTTTTTCCCTTCACCACTGATGTCGTCCTTAGCTTCCACGGCAGCGTCCTCAGCAGCATCGTCCTTCTTGACTTCAGTCCTGTGTTCCAGCTCTGCTTCTTCACTGCCTTGAGTCTGCTACAGCAGCTACCTATAAAAGTAACCAAAATCAGTAACAACTGTGCCTTTTTATATAATTGTGATGTATAATTGAAATCTATCCTAAATGCAATGAAATATGCTTGAATGCAGCAGGAATATGGGGTAAATAAGGGGTAAAAAGTAGAACTTTTGCACACTCAACATTTTCCACACAACTGACATTGTGGTCCAGGAGAAGAAAACCTACCTCCTTTGCCCCTATCTCTGTTATTGGTATCCATATTATTATAGAATCCAACAGATGTATTATGAACCTCAGAAGAACAATCTGAGTTTGTGTTGGTAGAGCCTAACTAAGAGTAAACTAAGTCATGAAAGGGTTGCTGATGTAGATTGAAATTAGCAGAGGGTTGCTGATGTGCAATGTAATTAGCATAGGCAAATACATGACTATTCAAACTAGACTGTCAAGCATCAACATCAAGTAAAAGAGTACGAACAGTTCTAACATCAAATGGAGAAGAACCAACAATAATAACGGTGATAACCGATTTAAATTCAGGCGGTAATCCACTGAGTATAGCAATAACTTGTTCATGATCAGAAATAACTTCACTTATCACTCAGGTTTTTAATGACCATCAGATATTCTCTCATGGAAAGCTCTCCCTTCTTTTGTGAGTGTAGCATTTTTTTAAAAGACATTAATCTAGATGTGGTCTTACCACTGTAAAGCTTATTCAAGGTGTTCCATATTTCAGAGGCAGAATTAAGACCAATTAGGTGAGGTAAAATACTTTCACTAACAGTAGATAAAAGTCATTGCTAAGGCACCATCCTGTTCCTCAAACAGTTCAAAGTCAGGATCAATGCTAATCGAATTATCTTAGTGATATGTTCTGGAGGAGGTGTTACCTTACTATCAATGAAGCGAAGCAACCGATGTGTTTTAATAATGAGATAAACTTGTTAATGCCACAATAGATAGTTGTGGTCATCTAACATGAAAAGAAGAATTAGACCTAAAACTTGTCTCACTAACATCATTTTCACCAAAAATAATGGTATCAGGTGGAGCCATTAACAGAACAGTCAACAAGATCACAAATAAAACACAGGTACCCAACTACGAGACAGAAGAACACAAAACAATAATCAAAACCACTAAACATCGAAGAAGAGATCAGGCACAAAGAAAAACAAGATCGCAAATATCAGATAAGAATCGCAATCTTCAGGTAACCAACAATAAGAGAACAAAATGAAAAATAGAGAACCAACAACAATCTCCAGGTAACATGAATTGCAATAAACAACATCGACAAAGAAGCGAAAAGAAGAGAAATAGAGAGGAAGTGATATCACCAGAAACACAAGGGGACCAACAACAATAAGGAAAGATGAATCGACAATCAACAGAAAACACATGATTTGTAAATTACAACGGCGGTAGAGCGGCGACGCACTACCGCGATCACCGAAAAAGAGGTCTTTGATACCATGACGAGAACTGAAGCTAAACCCTAACTAACTGGTTTTAAGAGAATGAGTGTTATTAGGCTTTTAAAGAGTTGACCTAATTCCTGAGATTGATGCCAACTGGCCCAAGTCCGCTACAACAGTTACAATAGAAAATAACAAATGCATTTGAGTTACATATAATCACAGTTTATCAATAATATGAGCGAACTGAAAATATGACTTAAAGTTAATCATTTATAAATATGAATAGACTTAAACAAAATTTTAAACTCGTATTTTTACCTATGTATTTTAACACTTTATTGTGTTGTGTTTTTCTAGGCTTTTGTCCCTATATTTTTTTATTAAATAAACTACATTAGTGAGTGAAAAAAAAAACTTGAATAAACGTAAACTATATCAATCCATACACCCAGAAAATTGTCTGATTGAAGCACATTCATTTTTATTAGAAATCTGTCACAACATTCTAACCCTTTTCCACATAATAATAAGCTTTATTTTCAACCCTAAATATTTATCATTATGGTATCAAATTCAACGATAAGTTAGTAATGGGACAATACTTCTAGGTAGTCAAAAATTTCATACTCCACCTCCTTAAGGCAATTTCCCTATATTACCCGCCCACCACTGTTCAATCTCATCAACTTTGAGCCAATCAAACTTACCCCAACATTTCCATTAGACCTTGACTTTGAAATCTTCAAGTCTTCCCATTTAGGAGGACCATTTGTTTCCATTCACATAATTTTGCTCTATATTAACTTGAAGAAAACTCTGCAGCTCTCAAACATAACATGGCTTTTCTTCTCTTCAGCTGCTTCATCTTCTTCTTCCCAGTTTTTGCTCAAACTCAGCCCACAAATTTCATCTTCAATGGTTTTAACGGAAGTGAATCGAGTTTTACCCTTGATCATGGAGCTTCTATTAGTAGGCCTAGTGGTGCCCTACAGCTCACAAACAAATCACGTTATACAATTGGCCATGCATTCTATTCCGAACCAATACAAATATTGCAGGGCGATCAGTCTTCATCTTCTTCGTCTTTCAGTTTCAGTACAACTTTCGTGTTAGCTATCGTTCCTTCGAGCTCCGGTCGAGGAGGTCATGGCCTTGCGTTCACGCTATCCCCTTCCAAGCAGTTCCCCGGAGCCCAGGCGGGGCATTACATGGGAATATTTAACCCGGAGAACGATGGATCACCTTCCAACCATATATTTGCCGTGGAATTCGATACCGTCAACGGACATAACGATGGAGCCGACAGTGATGGAAACCACGTCGGGATTAACAACAATAGCATGAATTCGATTGTGTCGAGATCGGCCTCTTACTACATCAATAACACAGAAAAAATGGAGGATATGGTTCTGGAGAGCGGCGATCGGATTCAGGCGTGGATTGAATATGATGGGAACCATGTCAATGTTACAATCTGTCCCTTGAACATAAGCAAACCCTCTAAGCCTCTCATTTCCTATCCCATTGACTTGACACCTTTTCTTCAAAACACCATGTACGTTGGCTTTTCTGCATCCACGGGAGAAAAGTCAAGCTCCCATTTCATATTAGGGTGGAGCTTCTCGACGAACGGAACGGCGCCGGTGCTCGATATTTCCAAGCTTCCGATGCCACCGTCGAAAGAAAAAGACCAATCTTCTTACGATCGTCGAGTCATCGGTCTTATTGCCGCTTTATCGACCGTGACTGTTTTATTGTTGGGAATATTGGTCTATTTCACGTTATACAAAAGGAATGTCAGGTCCGAGAATCTTGAAGACTGGGAATTAGATTGTCCTCACCGGTTCCGATACAAGGATCTTCATGCAGCAACCAAAGGTTTCAAGCAGAGTGAGATTATCGGAGTCGGAGGATTTGCTGCGGTGTACAAAGGTGTTTTGCCGGCGACCGGAACTGAAGTTGCTGTTAAAAAGATAACACAAACTCAAAGTACAAGCCACGGTCTGAGAGAATTCGTAGCCGAGATCGAAAGCTTAGGAAGATTAAGGCACAAGAACTTGGTTTATCTTCAAGGATGGTGTAAGAAAAAGAATGATCTTCTTCTCATCTATGATTACATTCCCAACGGAAGCCTTTATTCCCTCCTCTACGATCAGAAACATGGCTTTGTGTTAAGCTGGGGACAAAGATTCAATATCGTTAAAGGCATTGCCGCCGGACTATTATATCTGCACGAAGAATGGGAGTTGGTCGTGGTTCATAGAGACGTGAAGTCGAGCAATGTTCTAATAGACGCCGACATGAATGCACGGCTTGGGGACTTCGGTCTCGCGAGGTTGTACGATCACGGCACGGATTCGCACACCACGAACGTTGTCGGAACTATCGGATACATGGCACCCGAATTGGCTCGCAATGGCAAGGCTTCTACTAGCTCGGACGTTTTTGCATACGGGGTTTTGCTCCTCGAAATCGTTTCGGGGCGAAAGCCGGTGGATTCGAGGAACTTCTTCTTGGTGGATTGGGTGATGGAGTGCCATCAGATGGGTCGTATTGTTGATGCGGTGGACACCGAGTTGAGTTCGAGTTACGTGATGGAAGAGGTGAAGGTGGTGTTGCTGTTGGGGCTTCTTTGTGCTCATCCGAAGCCTGAGATTAGGCCTAGCATGAGGGAAATTGTGCGGTACCTCAACGGGGATGAACGTCTTCCTTGTATTGATAACTGGGACTCGTTTGATTCTACAGATGGAAATTACTCAATGTTTTTGGAAACAATTTCTTCTCACACCATCACTAAATCTTATCGCTCATCTTCGACTGATGGCATCTCTTCCAGTTCCATCAACACAGGTAGATAGATACACGATTCAGACCCCCTTTTCTTTGTTTTTAGTTGTTCACTTGTAAAGGCTACAAACTATTGTATTATCATGTGCTAAAATTGTTTTTCACAGATTTAGCTCCCGTTTATCATTGTTTTTTTCGAGTAGGAACTAATGCTAAATACATAAATTTTTGGAGAAAAATAGTGATTTTCAACTCAAACACAAAAGTTAAATTTTTTAATTTTTACAATCAAAAAAATATTTTTAGGAGTCAAATTTTAATTTTAACTTTCATTTGATGTCTTAGTATGTGTTTTTTAACTGTTAGATGTGTTTATTTTGAATGTAACAATCTATTTACCTCTGTTTGGTGTCCCTATTTATATTCTTACACTAAAAAAATAAGTTTAGGGAATTTGGGTAGAGTGTAAAGTTTAGGATTAGAGATTAGAATTCAATATTTAGTGTGTTTTTTTAGTGTTGGAGCATAAAAAAGGCACCGAAAAAGACAAAAAAAAATTTCGTTTATTTTATCTTTTATAAGTTTTTTTTAATAGGACATAATTATATAATTAATAAATTATTTATTAGTTTAAAAATTATATATCTATTAATGTCAAAAATTTTGATAAAAATTATTTTAAATTTTATACATTTTCATGGGACAGTAGAATTGTTAATTTTTTTATATATTTTTATCATAATTTAAGTTGATATATTCATGTATTATAGCATTAAAAAATTAAGATATTATTTAAATATATATTTTTAAATTATAATATCATGTCTAAAATGGTCATAATCTCAAAAGCACTTTTTGATAGTAATATTAAACACTTAAATTTTAGACCAAAAAATCCAAAATTACTTCTCAAACATTTTTTCCACCGTAATTTTCAAAAGCAATGTTAAACTACCCTTTAATTTTATCTTCTTCGTAATAAAAATGGGTTAAGGAGGATTAGGGATGTAAATTAATCGAGCTTGAACGAACAAGACTATGTTTGTGTTTGTTTATTTTTAAAGGTGTTGATGATCGTGCTCGTTAAATTTTTAATAGTGCGTTCGTGTTCGTTTATTTATTTTTGAAGGTGCTCATTTGCTTAGTGTTCACGAACGTGTTCGTTTAAGTGTTCGCGAATGTGTTTTTTAAGCGTTCGTGAACGTGTTCGTTTAAGTGTTCATGAATGTGTTCGTTTAAAGCAACAAAATAAAACTTACATTTCAATGTGAACTTATGTAACATCCTTAGCAACAACAAAAAGTAGTATTTAAATACAACCACAAGCATTTTCATCCTATAAACGAGCTTATAAACGAGTCTATAAACGAGCTTATAAATGATCCTAGAAACGAGCCTATAAACGAGCTTATAAACGAGTCTATACACGAGTTTATTCCTGAACATAAACGAACTGAACATACATTTGTTCGTGTTTGTTCGTTTATTAAATGAACATAAATTTTTTATCCATACTCGTTTATTTAACTTAATAAATGAACGTTATACGAACAGTTCGTTGGACGCTCTATTCATTTACACACGAAGGAGGATTTTAAAACCAAATCAAAGAGGGTAGATTAAGAGATTAACTTCGTTTTCATCTCAATTACACACAGAGAAAAAAGAAGTCAATCAATTTGACTTTGGTGTTTTTGGGTTAAATGCACTAAAAGGCTTAAAAGCAACCAACACTTCCTTTGAGAAAGAGAAAACCCAGCCTAAAGGTGAAGCCGTTTTGTCTTCAAAGAGTGGGTGGCTAGAATTTGATATCATACACAAATTGCATAATTGAACAGTCAAATTGATATCTCAAAAAAAAAAAACCAGTCAAATTGAAACAGCCTAGCTTAGAAGCTATGAAAAAATCATATGTCCTGTATACCACACGGGGACGGAAATTATCAACATCACTTTCTTTTCTATTTGCATGGACTTTCTCAAACATCGGTAAATTTTGATTATTAAAATTTAATAATTTTTAATTTAATTGGATATTGAATTTTTTTAATCATTCCTGTTCTGCTACTATCTAGTGATATTGTATTTTTTTATTATTTTTTTTTAAAAAAAGTTAATTTTATTAAAAGAGAAAATATTTAAGATTATAATAATTATAATCGTAAATCAAATATATAATTTAAACATTTTTCTATAACGCAAAAGAAACTACCACTTAAAATCATTAAAGGTCCATACAATGAAAAAATTATAACTAGTTAGCCAAAAAAATCAAACAAAAAATAAATACAAACAGATCTAACTCTTTGTTGCGTCCTATTTTTAGTTACGTCCTCTTTTCCTAAAAAAACCCAGAAACAACATATTGTTATCATCTTTCAAAACGTGAGCCGGCTCTTACCCTTTGTATCAGTTTTCCTCTCGAATCAACATTCCTTTTGTTCTATGATTTTAGATAAAATAAACAGGGACCAAATTGTGTAGGGGTGGGGAGGGGTAATCGCCTCCCCACTTCTGATTTTTTTTGTCTCTTTAAATAATTAGTTTATTTATAAATTTGCATCTCACTTTTAAACATTTCTACTTTGTCCCTTAACGTTAAATCTTGACTCCGTCAATAAAAAAACAAAACAAATAAAACCATCTCATAATTTATAGTTTCTTTTTTTTTGTAAAAAGAACGATTTTAAAACAAATCTACTTTTTCAGAAGATTTTTCTTTAGACTTTTTATTTGTTTTCGTACCAATCATGCTGGATGCCGAAGTGAAAGATGATATTCCAAAAGTAAATCCTTTTATTTTAGCTTTTCTACCTTCATCAAACTCCCTAGAAATCCAAACCCTAAATAATTCAGCTTGTCGCCTCTAAAACAACAAAAAAAAAAAAACATAGAGATTCATGGATAGATTTGGATGATAAATCATCAAACAAAAATAAACAACAAACAAATTTAGAAGAGGAAAAATTAAAAGAAATCGAAATGTTTAACACTACTGCTTAAATAGATACTAAATTCATATTCAGAAAGACGAATGAGTTTTAGTGAAAAATTTTGAGTTGACGAAATCTAGACATATGAAGTGAAGAGGAATAGGAAAAAGAATTTTGTCAACTATTTGACACATAGTAATCAAAACAAAAAGTAATTTAAAAAATAAAATATTTAAATGATCACTCAACTTTGCTCTTTGACCTATTTTGGTTATTGAACTTTCAAAACGATTAATTTATTCACTGAACTTTACTTTTTTACCTATTTTGATCACTCTAAATTATTTTATTAATATTTTACTATGATTTGACATATTTTATTATTATTAAATATAAAAAATAATTTAAATTAAATATATATATTTTATTATTTCTAAATAAAAAATAATTTAAAATAGAACCCCAAACACTCAAATCTCTAAACCACTTTTACCTTTACCGAAATCATCCACCCAATCGTCGGCATCGGTGTCGGCGACACCCACCTATTCATCGGTATCACCTTAGCCAGCATCACCCAACCATTCGCCAGCGTCACCACCAACCACGAAAACAGTTATGTGATAACCAAAAACGAATTTATACCTCTCCCAGCTCTACTTTTGTATCCATGTCGGGACTTGAATCGCGCAGCCTCATCGAACTTTTTACAAGGTTCGTAAACCCGCACGGATGAATCACAATGTCCACGCAAAACCATTCTTTGTTGAGAACAACTATTGCAAAATATGACCCCACACCTTCGGCAATGATGCTGATAATCCAGTGTAAAAGACCATCAACAACGATCACAAAATAAATTCAATTCTGCTTGAAACCACAAACTCTATTTCTTCTCAAGTTTCAGCAACATAAGAAATCAGGTCTGGTAAGGGTGGGTGACGTGGACACCGACGCTAGCCATTGGGTGGGTGATGCCGTGATGGTGAAAGTAGTTTAGGGATTTAAGTGTTTGGGGTTTTATTTTAAATTATTTTTTATTTAATAATACAAAATATATTTTGTTTTTATTTTAAATTATTTTTTATATTTAATAATAATAATAATGATAATGATAAAATATACCAAGTCATACCAAAATATTAATACAATAATTCAGAGTGATCAAAATAGGTCAAAAAGTAAAATTCGGTAAGTAAATTGATCGTTTTAAAAGTTCAGTGACCAAAATAGGCCACAGAGCAAAGTTGAGTGATGATTTAGGTATTTTACCCTTTAAAAATGGAGGGATTAAATTAAAAAATAATCTTTGACGACTAAAATAAAAATAATAAAAAATGAGTAATAAAAAATAATTTAATTCCTTTCTATTAGCAAATCAACATGTGCTCTTAGGCTGAGGTCACCAACAATTCACATCATGTCATAGCCATAGGTCATACATTCTATTGTGAACCAATGCCAATGCTCGACATAAATCCTTATTCCTATCAAAAAGGTCCAATGGTTTTTATTATTATTATTATGGGCAACAGTCCACAAGCAAATTTGAAATCCTCGTGGCCTTGAAGCTTCCGGGCCATTCAATGAAGGTTAAGGATCAAAGATAGATTAAGAAATACATTATACTTGATCGTGATATTTGATTTAATGATCAAAGATATTTACTATTTAATTCATGTGACGGATTAAAATTGTAAAATTTATCTATTATAGAGGTAGAAATGTGTGACAATGATTTGTTCCTGTTAAGGATGTGTGAGTTATATAAACAAATGCATTATACTCATTATAAATTTTTTAGGAAAATTTATTTTTTTAAGAGTAAAATATATTGACACCTAATATATATATATATATATATTGGTGAACCTAGAAAATTTATATTGCAGTTTAGCGTTTAGGCTATGCTTAGTATAGAGGAAAAGTGGAAGGGATGAAGGAAAAAAGAAAAAGCTGAAAAGAAAATAAATTTAAGGGTTGTTTGGTAGAGTGGTAAATTAGAAGGAAAGAAAATAGGAGGGAATGTAGTTTTCTTTGCTCCTATACAAATAGTTTTCTCTCCAAATTGGGTGAAAAATATGAAAGAAAAGTGAAAGTCATCCCACTTTAATAATGAAATTATGTTTAAAATTTTTCTAATTTTATTTTAATCGTATCTATAAATAATTTTTATGATTCTATCCAATATTTATAGTATAATTTTATTTTGTTCAGTTTAGTCCCTAAAAATTCTATTTAATCTGAAATTTACCTTTATTTGTTTTTTATTTTATTATTAAATTTAATATTATTAATATAATAATATTTTTTGTTCACTTTAGTCCTAGAATATTTATTTAATCTAAAATTAAACCCTATTTGTTTCTAATTTTATCTAATATTTTTACTATGATTTTATTTTTGTTCATTATCTTATAATAGCAAACTATTTTTATTTATTTTGGAATCAACATCTATTTTATAATTCAGTCCATTATCTTATAATAGCAAACTTTATATTTCAGTCACTAATTTTATAATCGCAAATTAAGAATTTGTTTTAGCTCGGATTAACCTGAAACTTAGTCTATATGTCAATGATGATATTTATTTCATAAAGGAATGTTTAATTTCACTTGTTGAAAAATTGGCCCCTATATTTTACGAATGTTTTCAAAATGGCCCATAAACTACTTATTTTTTGCAATTAACACTCTATTTCAAATTCGATTTCAACAAGAATTTACCACTAAGTCTAATTGAAATGAATGAGTTTAAAACGAACCTACATTTTAGTTCTTAACTTAAAATTCAACTTATGAATTATTTATATTTTAGTCCTAAACCCCGATTCGGTTAAATTTACTTCGATTTGAACTTTTTTAACAAAATAGAGGTATACGATGTTTTTACTTATATTAAACTTTTATTTAAGTTTTGAATATTTTTTGCGCTCAAATCTTTTAAAATTACCAAATTGTTTTTTGTTAAATCGTTTATTTTCTAAAGTTTTTAAAAGTTTTTTTTTCTCGGGTGACTTTAGTTAATTGTTTCACCTTTATGTTCATGTTGGTTGTTTACTTTCATGTAATCAAATATTGTAACCCCCTAGACCCGCATATGCGTTACAACGGATCCTAGGAAGTCACATTAGGGTCACAAGAGCGACTCACAGTAAAAATACAGATAAAAACATTTTTCTTTCTTAAACACTTATTAATTTGTAAAACCAATTTCTGTTTAAAATATCATTTCGGGGTGTCATTTAAACACATAATAAAAACTTCAGAAAATATTTTACAGACGCTGCCATAAAACAATACATGACATACATGCCCACTAACTACACAGTACCGTACTCCAAGGCAACACCGAGACAACTCCGAACACTGCTGTCAACCATTATACCATGATATATTCTTTTAACCTGCGATGGTAAAAAAAACAACGTGAGATTGGAAAAGCTCAGTAATACAGTACTACCAAAAGATGCTATAAGATCATGCAGATATAAGGTAGGCATAACATTTTCATAATATTCCATATAGTAACAACCCTCATTACCGTTCTATTATTTCGAGATTTCATCATACTCAGGAATAATGATATTTGTTCCTTATTCAAACATCGTGAATTAGACGGGAATTATATAGGCTGGTAACATACGGAGGTGGAAACAGAGAGTTTAGTGCCTAGTGTGTTCCAACAGTGCAACGCTAATGCATGAAATGTAACAATGCAGTAAACCCTTTTTATTTCAAATACATTTGTTTCAAGTAGCCATATAGTTCATTTTAATTCTATATTTACCCTCCAACCATACTCCAGTATATAGTTTCCCCAGTGCGGTATCATGTACAGGCATTAACCCGAGCCCATTGGGCGTGGGTACCATCCTAAGGATATACCTTAGAATACGGGCGGCCCTTGCCGAAGCATAGGAACCGAAAACGGGCGGACCTGGCCGAAGCCTAGAATCCGAAAACGGGCGGACCTAGCCGAAGCTTAGGATCCGAAAACGGGCGGACCTGGCCGAAGCCTAGGATCCGAAAACGGGCGGACCTAGCCGAAGCTTAGGATCCGAAAACGGGCGGACCTGGCCGAAGCCTAGGATCCGAAAACGGGCGGACTTACCAGCTTGATCAGGGCTGAGCCGTTAGCAACTTCATATCATTTCCCAAGTACCCCGGTGAATTAGATCATCAATAGTTCATTAATCAATAACCGTATTTTTAGTAACACATTATCCATATAGCATGTTTGTCATATCGGGTGTATAAACATACATCAAAAATACAGTACGGTCATGTTTAATTATAAAACATGTCATGTTCCTGTAAATTCAAGTATGTCAGTCATGTGCACGTGCTCGGTATTATAACATGTAAATCAGTATGCAAAAACAGTCGTGTAGCACACATGGAACACACTAGGTGGAATAGTTTATTTCATGGAGATACTTGGCATTTACGGAAGAGAACACATTAAACTTTTGACCACTGAACGGATCTTTGAAACAAGGCTCATATTAAAGAGGGGTTTGTACTAACGGTTCAAACCAGATATTCAAGAGATGATACGGTAAGATCTTGAGAGTTTAAGCATATCATGAGTGATGTAGCCATTTAAGCCTACCAGAGGCATTATGGTCATTTTATCATACACGGGCATTTTGGTAATTTATACCAACAAGGCGTAAACGGTAGCTCAGAAATTCTATTTGTTCATCGGGTATTCAACCAAGCATTCAGAGATTTCTACTTCAAGACTTTTCACTATATCAGATACATTCGGGCTATTTTGATTACTTTGGCCAATGAGGCATTTTTGGTCATTTAAATATCAGGGGTGATTTTGTAACTTAGCTCGATCATGAGGAATTATGATTTACAATAATTAAGATTTTCAGAAGTTTATCGACCCTCCATAACCATTCGAACTAACATATTCCAACCTTGTAGTACTAACCAACCCTTCTGATGCATCCAACTGTATCGTATATCTGAACGGTTGCTTTCATATAACACCACAAGATTTGCCACGAAGTAGTCAACTTGTATTTTGTGCGGAGAAACTTCCAACCTTACATTAATATCAGGAGTGATTGACGTGCGTAAGTCATGCTTCAACCCATAAGGGCATTTAAGTCATTTTCAACTTTATTGGCATTTCCAGAATTTATCAAGGGCGATTTACTTATTCAAGTCAAAAGGGGGTATTTCAGTCATTCTAAAATTCGAGATATCCATCATTTCTGTCACTTGAACCATTTATAGTATTTCAATCATTTAAATATTCGTGGGTGTCTCAGCCATTTTAGAAATTTCGATACTCCAACCACTCTATTCATTTTAGAACTCAAGTGTTTATCCATCTTTCCCGTTAATTGCAAACCTCGATGTCCGAAAATACTTCATCCCTTTTGTCAATACGATCATTCCGATTAATTTTAACCATAATAGTATTTCCAATACTTTTAGCCATTTCAAACAATTCAATATTCTGAGTCGCTTGATTAGTTCGGAGGCATGGATAGTTTCCCGTAAATTTACATTCGGAGGTTTACTCCAAATTCAAAGAAACCTAACACCTTACAATCTCGAAAGTTAAATTCTTGTTTTCCATAACTTTACAAGTAGATCAAGGTTTCCAGACGAATCGAGTTGTTTTACCATATCCACTGTGAATTTCTGGATCTCTTCCAATTCCAAGGGTATTTTAGTCATTCTCATACCTCAAGGGCATTTTCGTAATTTTATAACCAAATATTTTTCACATTTTATCATTTGACACTAATAGTCGGATTTGGAGATTAATTGTCTTATTAATTATTTATTGAACTCCAGATCCTTATGATTTATTGATCTTCTTATTCGAGCATTGCAACCTTATCTAGAATATCATACTCTTTTCCATATTCGGTTTGACTTGAGCAGAATTAACAGTATTTATCATCATTTTATGCATGCATTAACAAATACCAACATGCTCATAAAGCATACAAGAGGTAGTAGTGTATTACCTTTAATACTTGCTATATCGGTCGACCATTATACTCCGTTCGATCACTCTTGAACCCGAATGCGACGTCCTCAACCTCCCGAATACAAGGAACTTTGAATACCTTCAAACGCACAAATTTCCAATTTCAGTCCTTATTCACATTGCTCATAATTAAATATTAAAATACAAAGCAGACTCGAGTTCAAGGTCCAATTCGGAGGCTTTCGGGTTAGAATTTCACGAAACGGGCTTCAAAATCGAACTCAGGACGTCGAAAAACATAAAATAGGACTTTCCAGAAAAAGTTGACTTTTTGGTCAAAGTCAACGCTGACGTCAGCCGTCAAAGTCAACGCTGACGTCACTGGTTGACCGGGTTGACTCACTGGGTTGACTCGGGCGAGTTGACTCACTGGGTTGACTCGGACGAGTTGACTCACTGGGTTGACTCGGACGAGTTGACTCACTGGGTTGACTCGGACGAGTTGACTCACTAGGTTGACTCGGTCAACGGGTCGGGTCAACGGGTCGGGTCGGCTCAACGGGTCGGGTCAACGGGTCTGACGGGCTTGACCGAGCTGTCCGGTTCAACCGATCCAGCCGGTTCAGACCGGTTTTGGACCCGGTTCACTCACCCAAATTCTGGTCGCCGGAACTTCGCCGGAGACGCCATTGGACACCGATCTTGAACGGTTCGAAGTGGCCGGAATCCACGTAACTCCGATGAAGCCCTTGCCGGCGTCGGAACGGTGAGCTACTGGAGGGGTTTTGGTCTCCACATCATGTCGAGCACGCTGGCGAGATCGGCGCGACGATCGGACACCAAGATTGGCCGGAATCGACGCTGGAAACTCAAGGTTTCCGACGAATCTTCATCTGGTTCTCCATGGCAAACGGCTGTCGTTCGCCGCGAGTGGGTAGAGGGGTTTTGGTTGGCGCTCAACGGGGAAGCCAGCGGTGGTGATGGAGCGGCGAACGGAGGCCTATCGGCGCCGGAAAACGCGAAGGAAGAAGCGGACCAGTTAACCCTAAATCGCAACCTTCAACGGTCGATTGCCGGTGAAGCGGAAGGCGGTTGAGCGCGTGGGTTAGGGGGTTTTGATCAGTGTTCGACGGAGAACACTTTAATGCCGGCGGTGAGCATCACGGCGCGGCGGTGGCCGAGATCGGATTGGGTCCGACGGGGAAGGTGAAAGATTTGGGGGAAAGCTTCTGGAATCCTCTTTGGTTCCAGTCTCAAAACATTTGACCATCCCGGGGTAATTGAGGAGTCAGATCTAATTTAAATTATTGGTATAATCGTCACATGTAATATAAAAATTAAATCGGGTAAGACAAAACCAGAAATACATGTGGCTCTGATGGTTATGCCTTAATCTCGCAAGGCCAAGGGGCACGGGTTCGAAACCCCTTGGCAGCACCTCATTTCAATCTTTTCCCTTCTTTTTTTTTTAAACTGTGGGTGTTACAACTCTCCCCTCCTAAAAAGAAATTTCGTCCTCGAAATTTTCCTGAATCAGACAAATGCAGAAACTTTTCTTTCATCCTTTCCTGCGCTAAAACCAATCCATCAGAACATACTTGTTTCTCGGGGATCTTAGACGGTCACAGATCAATCCGGTAATGCCCTCAAGCACTCACACTGTCTTTGGACCTATGTTATCATATCATACATCTCGAACCAGCCAATCAAAACACAATATTTAAATTTATACCGAACTTCACATGGTGCCAAACAAACACTTATCTCATAACTTTTTATTATAACCGGTCTCAATTAGGGGTATGAAATTTTCTCAACTACAAAAGAAGTCAATCATGCCACTCAAAGATATCTCCTTCAAAATGTGTATTACTCTTCTGGGTTGACCACCAATTTACGAGTGACAACTGTTGTATCTAAAATTCGGACGAGTGCTCAAGGCCCCCAACAGGGCCCTCCTGAATCCGAATGTAAACATTATATTTCAATAATTATGATACATATGACGATACACTGTGCCACTTTTCTCGAAATGTCTTTCTTCTAACCGATCAAACACAACCAAAGTTTTAAACATAATTCATTTACCGTTAGCTTAATATTTAGTCACCTTATCCCTTCTCCTATAACAGAGTCACAACAGAATTTACACTTTCGTCACGTTCACGAACACCTTTCTTTTTAAATTCATATTACTTTTATCAAATTTTCCATCAGAACATTCTCAAACACAATCATCATCACCGAGCTACCTTACATGTAATCTTATAGCAATTACCTCGTATGGCTCAAACATTTATTCTTAATCTGATTCAGACCTTCATTTCCACATGCATAAACCATCTCAGGTTCTCTATCCAGATTCAAATCCATCAATTTAATCCAATTCGTAGACAAACATTACCAATTTTTCCTTTCCAGTACAGATCAAGCTATTATGGACAAAAGAGTTAGGTGTACTTATTACAGGAAAGGATTCAACATCGGAGTCTCGACACAGAGGAGTACGGTTATGATCTAGGGGCATACACAGACCAGACACCCTATGACAGACGATCGGACGATCTACCCAGACTGACACAACTCTAAGCTCTGATACCACTAAATGTAACCCCCTAGACCCGCCTATGCGTTACAACGGATCCTAGGAAGTCACATTAGGGTCACAAGAGCGACCCACAGTAAAAATACATATAAAAACATTTTTCTTTCTCAAACACTTATTAATTTGTAAAACCAATTTCTGTTTAAAATATCATTTCGGGGTGTCATTTAAACACATAATAAAAACTTCAGAAAATATTTTACAGACGCTGCCATAAAACAATACATGACATACATGCCCACTAACTACACAGTACCGTACTCCAAGGCAACACTGAGACAACTCCGAACACTGCTGTCAACCATTATACCATGATATATTCTTTTAACCTGCGATGGTAAAAAAACAACGTGAGCTTGGAAAAGCTCAGTAATACAGTACTACCAAAAGATGCTATAAGATCATGCAGATATAAGGTAGGCATAACATTTTCATAATATTCCATATAGTAACAACCCTCATTACCGTTCTATTATTTCGAGATTTCATCATACTCAGGAATAATGATATTTGTTCCTTATTCAAACATCGTGAATTAGACGGGAATTATATAGGCTGGTAACATACGGAGGTGGAAACAGAGAGTTTAGTGCCTAGTGTGTTCCAACAGTGCAACGCTAATGCATGAAATGTAACAATGCAGTAAACCCTTTTTTATTTCAAATACATTTGTTTCAAGTAGCCATATAGTTCATTTTAATTCTATATTTACCCTCCAACCATACTCCAGTATATAGTTTCCCCAGTGCGGTATCATGTACAGGCATTAACCCGAGCCCATTGGGCGTGGGTACCATCCTAAGGATATACCTTAGAATACGGGCGGCCCTTGCCGAAGCATAGGAACCGAAAACGGGCGGACCTGGCCGAAGCCTAGAATCCGAAAACGGGCGGACCTAGCCGAAGCTTAGGATCCGAAAACGGGCGGACCTGGCCGAAGCCTAGGATCCGAAAACGGGCGGACCTAGCCGAAGCTTAGGATCCGAAAACGGGCGGACCTGGCCGAAGCCTAGGATCCGAAAACAGGCGGACTTACCAGCTTGATCAGGGCTGAGCCGTTAGCAACTTCATATCATTTCCCAAGTACCCCGGTGAATTAGATCATCAATAGTTCATTAATCAATAACCGTATTTTTAGTAACACATTATCCATATAGCATGTTTGTCATATCGGGTGTATAAACATACATCAAAAATACAGTACGGTCATGTTTAATTATAAAACATGTCATGTTCCTGTAAATTCAAGTATGTCAGTCATGTGCACGTGCTCGGTATTATAACATGTAAATCAGTATGCAAAAACAGTCGTGTAGCACACATGGAACACACTAGGTGGAATAGTTTATTTCATGGAGATACTTGGCATTTACGGAAGAGAACACATTAAACTTTTGACCACTGAACGGATCTTTGAAACAAGGCTCCTATTAAAGAGGGGTTTGTACTAACGGTTCAAACCAGATATTCAGGAGATGATACGGTAAGATCTTGAGAGTTTAAGCATATCATGAGTGATGTAGCCATTTAAGCCTACCAGAGGCATTATGGTCATTTTATCATACACGGGCATTTTGGTAATTTATACCAACAAGGCGTAAACGGTAGCTCAGAAATTCTATTTGTTCATCGGGTATTCAACCAAGCATTCAGAGATTTCTACTTCAAGACTTTTCACTATATCAGATACATTCGGGCTATTTTGATTACTTTGGCCAATGAGGCATTTTTGGTCATTTAAATATCAGGGGTGATTTTGTAACTTAGCTCGATCATGAGGAATTATGATTTACAATAATTAAGATTTTCAGAAGTTTATCGACCCTCCATAACCATTCGAACTAACATATTCCAACCTTGTAGTACTAACCAACCCTTCTGATGCATCCAACTGTATCGTATATCTGAACGGTTGCTTTCATATAACACCACAAGATTTGCCACGAAGTAGTCAACTTGTATTTTGTGCGGAGAAACTTCCAACCTTACATTAATATCAGGAGTGATTGACGTGCGTAAGTCATGCTTCAACCCATAAGGGCATTTAAGTCATTTTCAACTTTATTGGCATTTCCAGAATTTATCAAGGGCGATTTACTTATTCAAGTCAAAAGGGGGTATTTCAGTCATTCTAAAATTCGAGATATCCATCATTTCTGTCACTTGAACCATTTATAGTATTTCAATCATTTAAATATTCGTGGGTGTCTCAGCCATTTTAGAAATTTCGATACTCCAACCACTCTATTCATTTTAGAACTCAAGTGTTTATCCATCTTTCCCGTTAATTGCAAACCTCGATGTCCGAAAATACTTCATCCCTTTTGTCAATACGATCATTCCGATTAATTTTAACCATAATAGTATTTCCAATACTTTTAGCCATTTCAAACAATTCAATATTCTGAGTCGCTTGATTAGTTCGGAGGCATGGATAGTTTCCCGTAAATTTACATTCGGAGGTTTACTCCAAATTCAAAGAAACCTAACACCTTACAATCTCGAAAGTTAAATTCTTGTTTTCCATAACTTTACAAGTAGATCAAGGTTTCCAGACGAATCGAGTTGTTTTACCATATCCACTGTGAATTTCTGAATCTCTTCCAATTCCAAGGGTATTTTAGTCATTCTCATACCTCAAGGGCATTTTCGTAATTTCATAACCAAATATTTTTCACATTTTATCATTTGACACTAATAGTCGGATTTGGAGATTAATTGTCTTATTAATTATTTATTGAACTCCAGATCCTTATGATTTATTGATCTTCTTATTCGAGCATTGCAACCTTATCTAGAATATCATACTCTTTTCCATATTCGGTTTAACTTGAGCAGAATTAACAGTATTTATCATCATTTTTATGCATGCATTAACAAATACCAACATGCTCATAAAGCACACAAGAGGTAGTAGTGTATTACCTTTAATACTTGCTATATCGGTCGACCATTATACTCCGTTTGATCACTCTTGAACCCGAATGCGACGTCCTCAACCACCCGAATACAAGGAACTTTGAATACCTTCAAACGCACAAATTTCCAATTTCAGTCCTTATTCACATTGCTCATAATTAAATATTAAAATACAAAGCAGACTCGAGTTCAAGGTCCAATTCGGAGGCTTTCGGGTTAGAATTTCACAAAACGGGCTTCAAAATCGGACTCAGGACGTCGAAAAACATAAAATAGGACTTTCTAGAAAAAGTTGACTTTTTGGTCAAAGTCAACGCTGACGTCAGCCGTCAAAGTCAACGCTGACGTCATGCTGACGTCACTGGTTGACCGGGTTGACTCACTGGGTTGACTCGGGCGAGTTGACTCACTGGGTTGACTCGGACGAGTGACTCACTGGGTTGACTCGGACGAGTTGACTCACTAGGTTGACTCGGTCAACGGGTCGGGTCAGGTCAACGGGTCGGGTCAACGGGTCGGGTCGTCTCAACGGGTCGGGTCAACGGGTCTGACGGGCTTGACCGAGCTGACCGGTTCAACCGATCCAGCCGGTTCAGACCGGTTTTGGACCCGGTTCACTCACCCAAATTCTGGTCGCCGGAACTTCGCCGGAGACGCCATTGGACACCGATCTTGAACGGTTCGAAGTGGCCGAAATCCACGTAACTCCGATGAAGCCCTTGCCGGCGTCGGAACGGTGAGCTACTGGAGGGGTTTTGGTCTCCACATCATGCCGAGCACGCTGGCGAGATCGGCGCGACGATCGGACACCAAGATTGGCCAGAATCGACGCTGGAAACTCAAGGTTTCCGACGAATCTTCATCTGGTTCTCCACGCAAACGGCTGTCGTTCGCCGCGAGTGGGTAGAGGGGTTTTGGTTGGCGCTCAACGGGGAAGCCAGCGGTGGTGATGGAGCGGCGAACGGAGGCCTATCGGCGCCGGAAAACGCGAAGGAAGAAGCGGACCAGTTAACCCTAAATCGCAACCTTCAACGGTCGATTGCCGGTGAAGCGGACGGCGGTTGAGCGCGTGGGTTAGGGGGTTTTGATCAGTGTTCGACGGTGAACACTTTAACGCCGGCGGTGAGCATCACGGCGCGGCGGTGGCCGAGATCAGATTGGGTCCGACGGGGAAGGTGAAAGATTTGGGGGAAAGCTTCTGGAATCCTCTTTGGTTCCAGTCTCAAAACATTTGACCATCCCGGGGTAATTGAGGAGTCAGATCTAATTTAAATTATTGGTATAATCGTCACATGTAATATAAAAATTAAATCGGGTAAGACAAAACCAGAAATACATGTGGCTCTGATGGTTATGCCTTAATCTCGCAAGGCCAAGGGGCACGGGTTCGAAACCCCTTGGCAGCACCTCATTTCAATCTTTTCCCTTCTTTTTTTTTTTAAACTGTGGTGTTACAAATATGCTTGTTTTTTTTTAAAATTTGTTTTAGGCCACAAATTGGTCATTTGTAGCATTTGATATTAGGGTCAGATTCGTTTGTATCGTGTATTAGATGTTACATTGACAGTCAAACTCTCGAGATTAGATTATAAAAATTAGAAATAAATAGATGTTAATTTTGGATTAAATAAAACTTTTATTGACTAAACTGGAAAAAAAATAAAACTATATTAAAAATTTGGACTCAATTATAAAAAATAGAAACAAATATATGTCAATTTTGAATTAAGAAAAAAATTAGGGATTAAATTGAACAAATATAAAACTATATTAAAAATGATAGATTAAATTATTAAAATTAAAATCAAATATGTGTCAATTTTAGATTCAATATAAAAATTTAGGGACAAAATTAAATAAAAATAATCAAATTAAAAATATTATATTAAATCATAAAAATTAAAAATAATTTATAATTTTCAAAGCTTAATTTTCTTTCCTTTCACTTTTCCATTGTACCAAGCAGTAGAGAGGAAAGAAACTTATTTTCCTTCTAGCCTTTCATCATCTCAACCAAGCACACCGATAAAAAGAAAAAAAATATATTTTCTATCCTTTTATTTTTCTATCACTTCAATTTTCCATCCTTCCAATTTTGTTTCCTCTCTACCAAGCAAAGTTTTAGAGTTGATATAACAAACTATGAGTATGAATCTTCTTTAAAAGATGTCGGTTATTTTTAAATAAAATTTTAATAATTTTTTGGATAAGTTTTTAAGTGTACAAGGGGTATTAAGGGATGAAACCTCTATGTAAGAGATTTGTGCCTAACAACCAAGCCTTAAATTTTAATCGACATCAGTGAATAAAATTTATAAAAAAAATCTTTAAAGAAATTGAGATGGCAACTTGTTGGTCGCTGATGTGAGCAACTCTTTGGATGATGGTTCTCAGGTCGCTCAGAGGATAGAGATGTGTGGTTTTTGTTGGTTTTTCCCTTGGGATTTGGTCTCGATCCTTTCCCCTTTTCGGCCCGTCCCTTTTTGGGTGTATGACTCCTTATAAAGAGTTGGTCAGGGTGAGGACATGTGTCAGCCGAGGGAGACATATGTTACCTCCTCAAAAGTACTAATTTTTATGTCAATTTTATAGTATATTTGCTTATCTCTAAGGACATTTAGATGCATTTAGTTGTTAATTGCATGCATTTGCATAAGGAGTTGGAATCTGGCTATGCCAGTGTGGAGGGTGGTTTGTTGGCATGATTGCAGAGGCACAATAGAGCAGAATAGCGCATGAAGAGAACGATGAGAATGCTGGTAGCTATTAGCAGCGAAAGACCAAAAATTGCCGAAGCACCGGTTGGCAGGAAAGAGATGTTTGAATCCAGGTCGAGTGGACGGTTAACCATTGATGTCGTCAGCCCTAGGATTCAAACGGGGGATAAGATGAGCACATCCCTTATCCTCAAGCATTCCAATTCAAATTTAAATCTTATCCTAGGTCATTCTTGTGCGCCTATTTAAAGGAACTCAAGCAAACACTTGAGAGGGATCGAGAATCAAATTTAGGAGGCTGCACCAAGGAGACGTTCGATCAAGCTTGACTGAGAGCCTGGATTTTGAAAGGTTGCATCAAGAGACACCCTTCTCACCCATTATCTTCGTTTAAGTTATTTTTATTTTTATTTAAGACGGTGATGTTGAGATACGATTATGGTTTTTGGTTGGAAACCCTCACCATGAACTAATTTAATAGTTGGTGAGGGATGGTTGTGTTGAATGCTATTTTCTATGTTTAGCTTTTAATAATTGGAAATGTGATGACATTGTTTCTTTTATCTGGCATGATCTTAATTGTTTTAACAAATACGATGCCAAGCAAGAGTTGGCTGTGTTGGCTTATTGTACCTTGATATCTTAACCGACTTAGGGAACAACGAAGAAATACTAGATACTAAGGCGAGATACTTCGAGAGAAGATGTTCAAGTAGATGAATTCACTTCGGGAGTGAAAACTATCCCTTAGGAGCAAAAGATTGAGACTTAATCAAATTAATTTATGAAAAAACTGTTTTATAGAGATATAAAAGTTTTTGCATAGTTAATTCAGGGCATTGCCATCGAGAGAGGCAATGCTGCTTTCGAATCTGCTCAACAAACAATGCCAAGACATGATTTATTAAAAGCTAGCATGACATGAATAGCATGAAAACCAAGCATCCCTTGCCAACACTCATCATACATCTTAAAACTCTCATTGCTAATGTCGTTGTATTTTATTTCCTTCTTTTCAAATTGCTTTCAAAACCAACTTTAAAACAAATATACTTTCCTTTAACAAGTAAAACGAGTAAGCAATTAAAATCTTGACCAATCCCTGTGGGATCGATAACTCAGCTTACTGTTGTATTACTTGGAAGACTATGTATACTTGCACGCAAAAGACTCTTCCTTGGCATTGTTTATTCATTACCAACGCATTTTCACCCCTTTTGCCAAGCTCTCTCACAAGTCTAACAAGTTTTTGGCGTTGTTCCCGGGGATTGCAACATAGTTTTATTGTTTTTGTTTTACTTGTTTTTGTTTTACTTGTTTTTGTTTTATTTTACTTATTTGTTTTGTTTGGTGTATGACCAGGAACCTCCCTACGAACTATCATCCATTTGACCCTGAAATTGAACGAACCTACCACAAATTAAAAAGGAAAATCAGAGAGATGGCTCAAAACGGTAATGGAAGAGTTGAGGGTGTCCCATAAAATGAAAGAGATCCACCTATACTTGGAGGGATACTCGGTGTCCCTACCGCACCCGTAGTGGACGATGCCATATAGAGACCAATACGAGAACACTCGGCACCAAACATTGATAACCTGATGCCAAGAGTGATTGGCGCCGAGGTAAATTCATCGAATTTTGAACTTAAGACGGTGATGATTCAAACTCTTTTGAATGTAGGGCAATTTGATGGAGCACTTACTAGAGACCCAAGGCAACACTTGAAGCAATTCATGGAGATTTGCCAGCTATTTCAGCAGCCTGGAGTATTAGAGGATACTGTGAAGATTGTTCACTTTTTCCTTGAGAGATAGAGCCAAGACTTGGCTCAATTCTTTGCCACATGGTTCAGTCACCTCATGGGGGGACATATGCTAGAAGTTTCTGACGCGTTTCCAGCCCTCAACACTCACTACCAAGCTACATGGTGAGATTATTACATTCAGGGAGGCTGAGAATGAAACCTTATATGATGCTTGGGAAAGATTTAAAGATCTGTTGAGAAAGTTTCCTGTACATGGATTTCCAAATTGTACCCAAATACAAACTTTCTAAATGGATTAAATGCACAAATGAGGATTGTTATTGATGCTTTGCCAGCCGGTTCATTGCTTGACAAGAACTATACGAAGGTTGTGGGTATCCTTGAGAGAATTTTAGTTAATGATTTCGAGTACCCCGTTGCCAAGTTAGGTACCGGAAATAAATCCAGTGGGAAATTGAAGGTTGATGAACTAACATCTATCCATGTTGAGATTTCTAATCTTACTAGTATGGTGAGAACATTGCAAAAGAACAATGGGCCTCAAAAAGTGAAGTCATTAGAACCATTCTACACCAATTGTGGAGAAAGTCACCATGTGGATGATTGCCCTGCCAACCCTGACTCGATAAATTATTTTAGCAACAAAATCGCAATTTTAATCATAACTCAAATACTTATAATGCATGATGGAGGCAGCACCTGAACCTAGCTTAGGGAAATCAAGGATGTAACCAATGTAATGCCCAACAACAGAACAATAATGCCCAGCGTCAGAACAATGTCGTGCCAGAAGTCAATCATAATGTTGTGCAGCGGGCACAAAATAATTTTCATGTAGGGTAAAAGAACAACCAGGGGACTTTGACAGAATACATGGAGAGGAATGATGCTACTGTCTAGAGTTTGGCAGTTTCGATGCGAAACTTGGAGGTCCAGATTGGGCAGATTGCTAATGCACTCATCAACAGACCCTAGAGAACTTTGCCAAGTGACACAGAAGAGGCCAGACAGGGGAAAAATGAACAATGCAAAGCCGTTACTCTTCAGAGTGGTAAGCAATGCGAGATTGAGACATCCATCAACCATCCAGTTCATTGTCAAAAGGAAGAGAAGAGACCAGTAGATGTACCACAAGAGCTGGAGAAAAAGAAGAGGGTGGAAGCATTGCCAGCCATCAAACTAATGTCAATAAGTAGACTGGTGCCAGCAAGCAGAATGATGCCAGACAACAGTCTGATGCCAGCAAACTGTTGGCAAAGCCAGTAGAACCAGCATATCGTCACGGGCTGCCAGCCCATGACCGAGAAGGCCACACAACAAAGGGCCTTTGCTAGAACACCAAGTTCCACACCCGACCAAGGGACCTATGTCTGCACCTTGCACGCGCACCATGGGGCCAAGAGAAGCAACCCATGTGCTACCCACGAGAGAAGGACCCGATGGGACACTTCCATCACACCCAGAGGGGCCCAGCCGAGCACCCTCTATGATGCCCAAGCCATAGAGCCCGAGTCATTACCCGACGTGCACACCAGGGAGCCCAAACAAGCCCCATCCGAGTTGCCCATATGCCTAGGGCCTGATTCAGAACCAAGCATGCTACCAAGGGGTTTTGGACGAGCAAATTGGGCCTATCAATGCCCAAGAGACCAACACCCATTGAGAATGGTCATCTTTTGACCAACACACATGGAAAGATATCATCCTTTGAGCCATACTTGGGGAAAATATCCTTGCCACCTATGTAGGATACCATTGAGTGATTCTTGCCTTTGTATCTTATGGCAGCATTGTATTATGAGTTATGCTCTTTCCATAGATATGAGATATGTATCTTGAGGATTCATCCATAGCCCTTGGATTGAATCATCCATGACCGTTAGATTCAGGGAGCCAAGCCTATAAATAGAGGCTTTCCCTCACCATCGTAAATTATTCCATCATTTCTGAGTTTTCTTGAGTAAAGAGTTACTTTTCTCTTCACCTTTGTTTTCCTTGCTTTGCCTTAGCCATTTTCCTTTTTATTACGAGCATCCACAGTTCTAAGCACTTTGCTTAGTGATATTGAAGGCCGATTTAGTCTTTGACTAAGATCGTTGACTAAGGCCACACAGATTCGCTAGTCAGACTCTAACCCGTGACAAGTGGTATCAGAGCCATTTTCTACATCCAAATCGAATAGAGATGACACAAGGAAGAAAAATAATTGCAACGAAGATTGAAATGGAATGATCGAGAAAATTGTTTGGGGCTGAGGAGTCGGCTTTGAGAGTTGGGAAGGAGAAGCCATCAGATGAGTGGTATATCCGGTTTACGAGGCCATGGGAGAGAGGTCCGATGAAGTGTTTCCATTGTGATGGACCACACTACATCAAGTTCTGCCCGCACAGAGTTAAGCAGTCCAAGGTACATGACAAGACCGATGAGACCGAGGTTGTGAAGCTTGATTCCTTGTGCAAAGAGCCACCAGTGGGTACGGCTTCAAACTTCGAGAGTAAAGAAGTGTCGATGCGTGAGAAGTTACTTGAGGGCAACGAGTCCACAAAGCTGTGGGAGGATCGTGGATCCGTGGAGTATGATGGTGTTGGGTTGAACGGTGCTCGATTCCTTCAACCGTTCTTGCTCGCCAAGTGGTGGAGAAGTGGAATTTTGGGTGATAGTGGTGTGGAAGCTAAAAAGATTAATGACACAATGATTCATAGTGATTCAACCTTCTAACCAAGGTCTGCATCCACTACCTTAGCTTCCCACTAAGGATTTCCAATCAATCCACTATTGATTCGACCCCTTTTCTAGGCTTAGGAGGAAACCCTTATACACCGATCAAGCTTTCTACCCAAAGCCTTGATCAAATCCTCTTTACATGAGAAAAGATAAGCAAACACAAATCCCTCTAATAGGTGTTTGTTTGCACAATTTAGCTCTCACCCAAAACCTAAAACACTTGAGCAAATCTAACAATTTTGGCTCACTAGTGTTTGTCTATACAAAGAAATGACAAATAAGCACTAAGACAATTTCTTGATCATTTGTTGTTGACAATTGAAACATTAACCATTACTTGATGCTTGGAGGACCCTTTTATACTCCTTAATGAGTTTGTAGTCGTTACTAGCCGTTGGGGTTGAATTGGAGTCGTTGGAGACATCATTTCCCACCATAAATGCAGTTCTGCAGCTACCCGTATCGAAACGCTCGAACCCGTTTCAAAACACTCTTCATGTAGAAAGAGTCATTGCAGTCTGATGCAGCACCCGTATCGAAATGCTCTTGGCCGCATCAAAACACCCGTATCGAAACGCATGTCCCCGTATCGAAATGATCTGCATTTAAATGTTAGTTGGGAAATAGCCATTGGAAGTTTATGACCGTTTTGGTTGATGCCACGTAGGCGTATCGAAACGCTTGTCAAAATTCTCATCCAGAAGAGACCGTTTCGAAACTGGTTTCGAAACACTTTGACACTGTAAGACCCCGTATCGAAACACTTGGATGGTTTTGTTTAATTTGGCTTTGAAAACATGTAAAATCCTTTTAAAACATCCCCTAAACATAGTTTCAAGTTGCTTGGACTTTAGAAATAGTTTTGAATTCTTTTTAACTTAGTCCAAAACATTTTTCAATTATTATATCAAAACATTAGTTCTACAATCTCCCCTTTTTGATATAATAAAACCAACTTGAAAAATTGTTTGGGATTCTCCCCCTTTAAGTTTAAAAAAGTGAATAAGAGATAAAAATTTGAAATCAATTTGAGCTCCCCCTTATTCATTTGAAAATTCAATTTTTCAAACTATTTCTCCCCCTTTTTGTTATATAAAAAAGAATTCAAAAGACATTAAGTTCAAAATAACTTAGGAGGTTTGAAAAGATGAAAAAAATATAGTATTTTTGGTTTTAAAATGGCTTCCCCTTACTCAAAGCATCATTAAAATGTTAGTCTAACATTTATGATCATCTAGTTGAAATAAAAAGAAATAAATCAAATGAAAGCAAAAACAACTAGATTTTACCACACTTGAATCCAAGGGAGGATGTGTAGCCTTCCTTCTTCAAGTGTCTTTCTTGTGTGCATGGAGCTCCACCTTAAGGTTTGACTTGTTGATCATTCTCCATCACACCTATCATAAGACAATCAAGTAATTTTTGGTATCCAAATTGCTTTAGATCCATAGACATTAGTAGCACAAAATTTAGTCCCCTTAGGAATCCATTTTTCAATTTCATCCTTTTTAGTTGAAGTGGTTAGTCCTTTTGGGATCCAAACACTTCTAAAACATTTACCGTGTACAAATCTAGGGGCACTATATTGTCTTACATAAAAGTTTGATTTTCCAAAATTATTTTTCTTTTCAAGCTCTTTGGAAATCAAATCTTTTTCTTCTTGAACTTTATGAAGCAAATTTTGTAAATCAAAACATTTTTGTTCAAACTCTTCGAGTTTTGCTTCAAGTTCAAGTTTGGTTTTAGAAATCAAATCATTTTGAATTTTGAACTTTGAAATCAATTTATTGTTTTTCAAAATGTGATTTTTAAACTCTAAAACCAAATCGTCATATGCATCTTGTAATTCATCAAAAGAATATGAACATGAAGTAGATGAATTAGAAGTTACCCTTGAATCTTCTTCGATGGCCATAAGGCAAAGGTTGGCTTGTTCATCGTCGGTGGAGTCTTCATCACTCCAAGTAGCCACATATGCCTTCTTCTTATGGCTTGAAGTGCATACCCTCTTCTTCTTCATGGATTCTCATTCAAGCTCTCTCAAGGCTTTCTTCATGAACGAGGCACACTTCTTGAAGAGATGAACTATCTCTTCTTCTTCATCCTCCTCTTCACTTGAATCTACATGATAGCATGTGGAGGATTTGAGAGCAATGTCATTTGTGTTGATGCCAAGCCCTTTGAGCTTCTTCTCCCCCATAGCTCTAATTTCTTCCCTCTTTTTCTCATCTTCTTTGTTTTTCTTCATTATTTGATGAGTGAGAAATGACCCCATGAGTTCATCAAGCTTCAAGGTCTTCAAATTCTTAGCTTCGATGATGGCGGTCCTCTTTGAGTCTCATGACTCGGGAAGTGAGTAGATGAGCTTTCGGACAAGCTTGTTTTCCGGGATGGCTTCTCCATAGCCTTTGAGACCTTTGGTGATAGTGGAGAACCTATCAAACATCTTCTCGATGTTCTCTTCCGGATCCATCTTGAAGTTCTCATACGCTAGATTGAGGAGGCCGATCTTGGTCTCCTTTACTTCATCGGTTCCTTCGTATGTGACTTCAAGCTTGTCACATACCTCCTTGGCACTCTCACAAGAAGACATCTTCTCATAGATGGTTGGGCCAAAAGCACAAAATAGGATGTGCAAGGATTTGCAATTAAGCTCCATCTTCTTGCGATCTTCGACACTTCATTCTGCTTTGCTTCGTTGAGGCACGAACGAACCATCTTCAACTATATCCCATAGCTTGTAGTCTCTTGACTTAATGAAGAACTTTATCTTTGTCTTCTAATGGGCATAGTGAGTTCCGTCGAAGAAGGGCGGTTTGTCGATGGATTGCGTCATTGAGCCGGTTGATTGAAATGATGATCGAGCTTGACGTATCTTCTCAATATGATGTTAATCCTCTTTAATTGAGCCAAGCTCTGATACCAATTGTTGGGTTGAATGGTGCTCGATTCCTTCAACCGTTCTTGCTCGCCAAGTGGTGGAGAAGTGGAATTTTGGGTGATAGTGGTGTGGAAGCTAAAAAGATTAATGACACAATGATTTATAGTGGTTCAACCTTCTAACCAAGGTCTACATCCACTACCTTAGCTTCCCACTAAGGATTTCCAATCAATCCATTATTTATCTGTCCCCTTTTCTAGGCTTAGGAGGAAACCCTTATACACCGATCAAGATTTCTACCCAAAGCCTTGATCAAACCCTCTTTACAAGAGAAAAAATAAGCAAACACAAATCCCTCTAATAGGTGTTTGTTTGCAAAATTTAGCTCTCACCCAAAACCTAAAACACTTGAGCAAATCTAACAATTTTGGCTCACTAGTGTTTGTCTATACAAAGAAATGACAAATAAGCACTAAGACAATTTATTGATCATTTGTCGTTGACAATTGAAGCATTAACCATTACTTGATGCTTGGAGGTCCCTTTTATACTTCTTAATGAGTTTGTAGCTGTTACTAGCCGTTGGGGTTGAATTGGAGCCGTTAGAGACATAATTTCCCACCATAAATGCAGTTCCGCAACTACCCGTATCGAAACACTCGAACCCGTTTCGAAACGCTCTTCAAGTAGAAAGAGTCGTTGTAGTCTGATGCATCACCCGTATCGAAACACTCTTGGCCGTATCGAAACACCCGCATCGAAACGCCTGTCCCCGTATCGAAACGGTCTGTATTTAAATGTTAGTTGGGAAATAGCCGTTGGGGGTTTATGATCGTTGTTGTCGATGCCACGTAGGCGTATCGAAACGGCATAGCCCGTATCGAAACGCTTGGCAAAATTCTCATCCAGAAGAGACCGTTTCAAAACTGGTTTCGAAACATTTTGACACTGTAAGACCCCGTACCGAAACACCTAGGGGTGTTTCGAAACACCTGGATGGTTTTGTTTAATTTGTCTTTGAAAACATGTAAAAACCTTTTAAAACATCCCCTAAACACAGTTTCAAGTTGTTTGGACTTTAAAAATAGTTTCCCAACCATGGAGATAATGGGGCAGAAGAGTTCAAGATTGGTTTGAACGAAAGCTCACTTCAAGCCAAGAGTGGCCGTGAGAAAAATGAGCCTATGTTCGTAGACGTTGTGTTTCCCAACATAAAGCTGAGTGCACTAGTGGATCTAAGTGCATCTGAGTTGTTCGTGTTCGGGCGAGTTGCTAAGTGGTTAAACCTTCAAATTGAGAAGGTAAATAGGTTGATCAAAACTATTAATTCCAAGGAAGATCCAATTGCAGGAGTTGCAAACGGTGTGGATCTTCAAATTGGAGATTGGCATAGTAAAAAACCCATCATGGTAACATATCTTGATTCTCATGAAGTTGTTATTGGTTTATCTTTTCTAGAACGGATTAACGCACTTGTCTTACCAAAAGTCGATGATGTGTGCATTGTAGATCTACACCAACAAGACGTGCAACTATTGAGCTATAATGAGGGCAAGAAGGACAAGACGTTGTCAACAATCTGTTCCCACAAAGGAGTGCACAAGACAAAGATATCCAATGATGACGAGACCATGGTGGAGACCATGGAAGTTCTCGAGGCAATGGGACAAGTCCTTGAAGAGTTCGAGGACGTGAAGTCATTTGAGATCTATACCAAAGCTTTCGACATTGCCATCGGAGGAATCCTTATACGAGAAGGAATTTCGATTGATTGTGAGAGATGAAAGCTCAATGAGTCCGAGAAGAGGTACTTGGTTCAAGAGAAAGAAATGATCGTCGTTGTGCAGGCTTTGCACACATTGAGACATCATATACTTGGGTTTAGGTTTGTCGTTTGTACCGAGAATGTTTCAAATAATTATTTTATAACCCAAGAGAAGTTTTCTCGTAAGCATATTTGTTGGCAAGAAATTCTCGCAAAATTGACTTTTCTTTGGAGTGCAAACCAGGAAAGGTGAACTCCATAACTGATGCCTTAAGCAGAAGGTACAATATGGAGAATGTTAGCCTGCCACCAATTTCGTCGTTATATGACTAAAAAACACCGCTAAAAACATATTTTGGTGTACTGCCTACTCCACGAGTGATGATAAAGAAACAAAAAAACTCAAATCATAAACCACGCTTCCATTTGAATGTTACAACACCATCGGTTACAGTTTATGCAGGTTGATTCATGCACTGCCGTGAAGGGTCTTGGCCTGAACACCGGAAAATTTACTCGATTCGACATGTTCTGATGATGAATAATCTTGTAGATAAGCTTTACTACGAAGCCTTTTATATAAAGAAAGAAGAGCAAAAAAAAGGAAGATGGCAAAAAGTAGGAGAAAAACAAGCAAGATAATCTCACCATGCAAAGCAAAGTTCCTGTCACGAGAGACAACAACGATATCATCTTGTTGAGGATCATAGGGAGCCATGAGAGATGATAATATATAAGGAGGTTTAGCCATGGTGGAGTACTTTAGTGTAGCCTTAGGTAAAGGGCCTTGGAGCCTATAGAGTTATAAAAGAAGATGAGTAGATCTTATGAATGAACATTTTACTCGGGATGTGCTACATTAGAGTGTAAGGGGTGCAAAATTACGAAATTTTAGGGGTGTAAAATTAGATTGTCAATAAAAAATACAAATAAAACATCTAAACAATAAGAGAATTAAAACTTTTAGGAGGTGCAACTATCCCTCTAGCACCCTCCTCAGTTCATCCTTGGTAGGGGTTTTAATTAAGTTAATTGCACCATATGTCCCTAAATTTTGATTCTCATTCAAAACTGACCTTTAAACTTTTAAATGTTCCAATTTCATCCCCAAACTATAGGGCTCATTCTAAATTGGTCCCCAAACTTTTGAATGTTCCATTTTATTCCCTAAACTATGACCTTCATTCTAAATTTGTCCCTCAAATTTTTAAATATTCTAATTTCATCCTCAAATTATCGTTTATACCACACCATATTATTTCATAATACACATTTGTGTTTCATGACAATTAACAATTATTATAATGGCTTTAATAACAAAAGATATGATTAGCATATATTGATAATTTAATGATGAAATTAGAACGTTCAAAAAGTTCGAGGACTAATTTAGAATAAGAGTCATGGTTTGAGGATGAAGCCGGAAGGCTCAAAATTTTAGGGACTAATTTATAATTAGATTCATAATTTGAGGATGAAACTGAAATACTCAAAAGTTTAAAGACCAACTTAAAATGAGTATCATAGTTTGAGAACGTATGTTGCAATTAACTCGTCTTAAATCTTTATGAAATTTTAAGCTATGGTATAGAGAGGTTAATAATGCCAAAAGTCTAGCAAAATGGATGATATTCTCCTTTCGAGAAACGTACATTGAAAAAGGAATATAAATGAAAGGGAGAAAACAAACAGATTGTTGATAGGGATGTAAGTGCGGCGAGTTTTGCGGGGATTTCCTCACTTCGCATTTGATTGGCCAGGCATGGTTACAAATTTCGTAAGTTATGAGGCGGGGATGAACATAAAAATTAGATTTTTCGTGGGTGGTGGGGAAGGCATGAATATGCCTTTGTATCCGCCCAATCCCCACCCGCCTCACATCATTCCCTCTCGTCTCGCATCATCTCCACCCGTCCCAACAGATCTTATAATAAGTTATTATAAATATTATTAAAAATATAATATCAACATGAATCATAATCAAATTTAAGGTAATTCATATTGACTTGTTTTGGGATATTATTAAAAAGTTCAATATATATAATTGAGTTTAAGATTGATCATATCAAATATATAAATATTTTTTAAAATATCAGTTTGAATCAGAGTTAAGTTTAAGATAATTTATATTGACTTATCTTAGAATATTTATGAAATACATATACATATACATATACATATACATATACATATACATATGTTTATTGGTTTCTTATTTACTGTTTCCTAATATTGAGCCTTTTTTTAATGTTTGTTTTCTTCTTCTTAGTCTTCACCATAAGTATTTTATTTTTCTAATATTGTATATTATTTGTTCTTATTTTTTAAAAGGTTTTTTATTGTTATTTTCTTTTTTAGTTCTTTCTATATTATTTATTTGTTACAACAATTGAAATATTATTTTACATGTTTTTGTGTTATTTTCTTATCCTTTACAATAGACTTTAGTATTTTGTATTCCATACTTTTGTGTTGTACAAAGTTTAATATCGTATATTATTATTTTTAAAAAATGATGACATTTAGAATAATGTCACATATGTGACGGAAGTCTGAATGACAAATATTTCATAATGCTTTCATAACAAAATTTATTTATATTTATGTAATTAATATTATAAATATATCATAAAAATTGGTCACGGGGCGGGTAAAGAGGGATTAGGTGAGTTTGAGGACCCACGTGGATGATGAGGCGATATGATTTTAGTTTTGCGTGTTGCGGAGTAGGGATGATTTTAAATTTTGTATTTGCATCGAGTCGTGAGACGAGAATGAAAATAAAAATTCTTAATAGAGATAGATGTGAAAAGAATAATCTTCGCAACCTCCCGCCCAATTGACACCCCTAATTGTTGATGAGGACGTGCGGGGAAGAGGCAAACTCCTAATATATAGGAGCCAAATTTTGGGTAAATACACTAGGGATTGAAGCGTCCGGTCCTATGTATTATTTTACAAGGGTAAAATTCTACAAAAGGTCCTTGTAATTTGTGTTTCTAGCATATTAGTCTCCCAACTATAATTTTTTTTTAATAATTTGATCATATATAGTCATCTACTTTTCAAAACCGTGTATTTTCAATCATAAGGACAACATTTTCAATTAATTTGTCAAATGATTTAACATAAATTATTTTTAAAATGTTACCAAAAAGATATTTTTAAGACGTGTGATGACTTGCACGGTTTCACCTTGATTCTTTTATATATTTACACACAAAAATTGATTATTAAGGGGTATTACTTGAAACCTCGTTAAAAACTTCCCTAAATCTAGATAGAGAAAAAAGAATGTCTGGGTAATACTTTACAAAGCTAACGAGCAAAACTCGACCTATCAAAAAATTCAACTAATATGGTAAATCTAATTGATATAAAGGTGAAATACTAAAAGGCGGTTCAATAAATTCATGGTAGCTAAAAGAGAGGGGCCAAGGTAATTGGGCGAGAGCATCCGCCACTTTATTACACTCCCGTCGAATAGAAACCAATTGCACCTCCCAACTTCTGTCCATCAAATCCCAAATATGTTGTATAATCGAAGTTAGACAATTTTTTTTTTTTTTGCATATTTTTAGGAAAGGCATAATATTTTGGCAATATCTAATTTAGCTCTTAACAATTATATTTATAAAAAAAGTTGGACCTTATTATTTTTTGAGTTAAATTTAACTATCAACCTTTCGAAGAAGAGTAATCACATATTTTTAATGAAAATACCGACTAAAATATTATATTTTTAATGATTTTGAAGTGGCAACCTTTGAGGTAGTCAAAATGTACTTTAGGATAACATAGAACTATTTGTCTTGTATATCACGTCAACAAATAATGTAAAATCATATATAAAAACAATTTTTTCAAGAAAATATTCCATGAAGTGTACATGAACTACCACGTGGGATTCCATGTCAATAACGCAAAAACAATTTTAACATTTTAGTCAATATTATTATTTAAAAAAAGCAATTCAAAAGTGAAATTTAGTTAGATAATAATAAGAGTCAAAATGAAAAAAGGTATAGTTAGGGACTAAATTTATCATTATGCAAAGGCATGTTAAGAACTAACAGAAAAAATATAGAGGACTAGAAATGATCTAGAAATTAAGTTTGCTAAAACACATTATATAGGGACTTGTTTTAGAATTCTACATTTTGAAAGAGGTAATAATGCATGTTATTTTAACGTGATGAAACCGAACACAATGATTTCAACAAATTGAAAAAATGACAATGTGTAATGTAATGTCCTCTAGAAGACTATGGCACCGGCAATGAGTGATGAATAGATTAAGAACAAAGGAATCTTGTCCGAGTAGTGGAAGGCCTTTCCAAGAAACAGGTCCATCTTACATGACAAAATTTGGTGTGGGGTTGTGCTTATCTCTCTTCTTTGTTATCTTCATAGATTTTTTTTTGTTACTTTCTTAGTTTTTGGGTTTTGTCCTGACTAATCTGTATCGACCCACATTACACACTTGATTTTGGTGAGTGAGCCTCCCAACTAGGGATGATAACGAGTCAAGCAGAGCCTGAGCCTGGGTAGGCTCAGCTTGGCTCGGAAATAGTATTAGTGGGCTTAGCCGAGCTCAAATTGCTTTTAAATATTTTTATTAAAGTTTTGAAAAATAACATGTGAAAACCTATTTGGAAAAAGATACTATTTATTTTTGAAATTCACAAGTAACCATAGTACATTTTCTAAATTATATAAGTCCACAAAGAAAAGAGGATTTAAAGTATTTAACCAAGATAACAAGTTAACAACACTAAAACATACAAGTGTTTATGGAGTGTATATATATATATAATTATTTCGAGTATGTTCACGAGTTTTTCGAGCCGAGCTTGGATCAGCTCGGCTCAGTTAGTTAAGGTCTCGAGCCGAACACAAGCTCACTCGCGCCGAGCATTGACCGAGTCGAGCCCGAGTAGCTCGCTAGCCGGTCAGGCTCATTATCACCCCTACTCCCAACGGGAAATTTTTTACATACATAAGGGCCAAAGCCTCAAACTCAAAACTTACTTAAGTGATATCAAGCTACTTACCACTTAAACCAGCCTCGTTGGTATAGATTTTTATATCTTTAACAAACCTCTTGCGGTTCAAAACGTTTGTTCATTTGAATCACAAGTTTTACTATTTCAAGTCAAGTTTTCGTTTTAGGGTAAATACATACTTTTAGTATATGTACTTTGTTTCAAGGTTGAATTTGGTATGTGATGTTTTTTTAGTCCAATTAAGTATCTAAATTTAAGTTTTTGGTTCAAATCGGTACTTGAATTTGAACATCTTGATTCAATTTGGTGCTTATAATTTCTTGTAGAATTAAATAAATGAACTTAACTTGGTTCAAATTAGTACATGAACTTGATTTTTTTTTGTTCCACTTGATACCTTAGTTTGTCTTCTTGATTCAAATTAGATTATTTTAGATTCAGATCCATTCATGATAGGTAGGGATGGCAAACGAGTGGGGCGGGTGTGGATATCCCTCCCCCGTACACATACCCACCTAAAAAAAATTTATCCATCACCTACCCACCACCCACGACAGGTATAATTTTTAAATCCACACCTGCTCACACGAGTACATTCTCAAATTCATCCTCACACCCACTGCCCAAATAGATACCCACCACCCAACCTGTAACCGCTTGTACCCTCCTGACAAGTAGCCACTAATATCAAATTATGTAAAAACGAACCATAAGCTTTTGTAAAGAAGAGTAAAACTTCACATACTTTATTGATTGATGAAGTGGACACTTATAATACATTTACACCCATATCAATTCAACTACAGCTAACTAACTATAGCTAATTTAACTAAAGCACATTTATATCGGCATAAATTTTACTTTACAACCTGATTAATTCAAGCTCGATCATAAAACATCATTTTTTTTAAAACTGAACTAATTGAGTTTAAAGTCTACAAACTTAAGGATTAACATAGGTTTTAAAACAAACCAAGATCTTAGTACATAAAACACTATAATGAAAGTCTACAAACATAAATGGTCCAAAGTTCATATGGCATGTAGTTAGTGGTCAATAAAACTCGATCCCAATCTAAATTTAAACATAATACCCACCCACTCAAAAAGTTTATTTAAAAAATCGTTTATTTTCAGACTTCAAGTACATTATATGTTGCTTTATAGAGATATATATTGTCAAAATATAACTAATATATCAATATATAAAATTGGTATTTTATAATTATCACATGGAAAAAATTTTCCTAAACTTAACCTGACCCGAAACTCAAATTCATAAAAAATTTAACTTATATTGTCATACCTAAATTCATGTGTCTAAATACACTAAAAACAATAAATGCTATCAACAAGGGTTTGGTGCATTATGTCACACCCCTAGAGATTCACACCGTCGGGCACGTGCGGCCTTAGACGCCACTGACGCTAGTTGGTCTGTTCCCACGTCTGAGTAAGCCTTAACCATGCCTTGCGAGTACTCCTGCTCACAACGGCTCGGACAAGTCCTCAAGGCTTCAATGGATGCGGAAGCGCTTTAAGCACTGAGGTGGCTACTCCTAGCCACTCGAGAGGCAACATTAACAAAAGAGAACTAAGCATGAGAACAACTGAAAGGGACGAGAGAAAGTAGGGATGGCAATTTGATCCGAATCCGATTCGATCCGAAGGAATTTATCCGATCCATATTCGATTGAAAAAAATCTGAATTCGAATCCGAGTAAAATGTTCGAGTCCTAATAGGAGATGGGTTGGATATGGATCATGCCAAGATCCGATCCGAATCTGAATCCGATCCTTATCCGAGTCCGAATCAAAATATTTAGGACTTTAAACTCCTTAAAATAAAATATCATGTATAATATTTACATTAAAACAAGAAGACAACATAAATAAAGTAAAAAGTTAAACTAAATACATTAAAATAAACATAACTACATACATTTTTTAAACGAGAACATAAATGTATATATTAGGTAATTTGGAATAATAGTAAAAATAAAATTAACTTTATATATATATATATATATATATATATTAAAAGTGATAATAAAAATATAAATGTCTTAAGAATGTAAGTTAAATAATAATAATATTTATTATGATTTATATATATTAATTAATCTTAATATAGTATAATATATATATTTATACCATATGCATGTATAAATAAATATGAAAAAAAACAAATGCAAGATCAAGTCATAGATAAACAAACAATAAAATAAATACAATGGAGAAACAAATAAATGTAAATATCAATGAATTACTAAAAATTAAGAAAGTTAGTGAATGAAATAGTAAGTAATGTGCAATCGATAGATAAAGTTATGATATATTATGCTAAATTATGAATTAAAATAGAAAGCAAATTAAAAGCATAAACAATAAGCACAAAAAATTAAATGTAGTCAACAAATAAGAGATAAAAATGAACAAGTGTAGAATTAAATAGCATAAATTAAATGCGTAAGAAATTAAATATACAAAATTATGGACTGATTTGCACTAAAATAAAATTATTAGAGGGTCAAAACATAATATACCCTAAAGACGCTAAAATTCGCGAATCTACCCCTCAGACTTGGGTCAAGACTAGGGATGACAATTTAATCCGAATCCAAAAACTCTGATCTAAATGCGGTTGAAATAAATCTGAATCCGATCCGAAAAAATCCGATCCAAAAACAATCTGATCCAAATCCGTTTGAAAAAAATCCGAATCCAAATCCAAAAAAAATATCCGAGTCCGATTGTAACGGATTCGGACTTAGATTTTATACAATTCGATCCAAATCCGATCTATTGCCATCCCTAAGAGAAAGTAGAGCAAATGCCAAGAGCTTCTATTACTCTTCTCAAGAGAGAATGAATGGAATGAGATGGATACAAATGAGGGTGGGAGGCTCTCTATTTATAGTTGAGCTCCCACCTAACCAATGGTCTAGATCGAATTACATAGATGACCAAGATTAAACCGTAATCAATACAAGATTTCCTAACTAAGGAAATATTATCAAGTCATAGTCTTCTTTCCTCGGATAGGCGATCACACCCGATATGGCAAGATTCCTCCATGGAATTGTTGTCTCTTACCTTATCTGAAAAGCTGGTGTGAACGGGCTCTCTAGCATTCTCCAAGCGTTGAGCCAAGTCTGGTGGTCTTGGCGAGCCCGATGCTCCATGCACAACCCCTTGGGCTTGTGTTTGCGCCAATGCCTCGGTCCGAATCAGTTGGTCCGTGACAATTAGCAAAGCACACTGCTCTCTTAAATTCATGTGTCTAATTATATTATAATTATTAGGGAAGAGAAGAGAATCACAAAATAAACTTGTACTTTACCTAAAAAAACATTAAATATCAAATTAGACCAAAAAAATTAAATTTAGGTGCCAATTTAAACCAAAAGGTTATACTTAATTGGATAAAAACTTTTAAGTACCAAATTTAATTAGCTGTAAGTTATATATTTACCCTCCATTTTATATAGGGTGTCCCACAGCGTGGGGATTAGCAGAAGACTAGAAGTAGTGACAGTTTGCCACAAAAGTGCATTACAGTTGAGGACGATGTTTTAGACAAGTGTTTTAGTTTAGGGTAAATTATATTGGTAATCACTGAATTTTAAGATATTTTCATTTTGGTAATTAAATTTTAAAACTTATATTAGAGGCATTAATTTTTTAATTTATTTTTATTACAATTGTTGTCGTTAAAGTCTTCTTTAAAAAAATAAATTTTAAGAATTGACAACTGCCACAAAATGTTGATTCTCGACGAATAGAGCGGTCATCGATAAATTTTAATGGTGAAAAGACTCCATTTGACCAGAAGATTAACATAGTTTGGTATCAAGTTATGCCGATCAAAACATTTTAGTCTCTACTTTTTATTGGACTATTGCTTCCTTTTATCTTATTTTTTGTCGTTTATTAAATCAAAAAGATCATCAAAGTACTCCAATTCTTTTTCTTTTCCATTCTATCAGTCCAAACTCATTGAAAAACCTCTCAATCTCTTCAAATATCAAGTAAAATTCAATCGAAACTAAAAGCTAAAACTGTTTAATGTATCACTTTCAATCGTTAGATAAACTTGAAAATCAAACTATGTAGATCATCCGACCAAGTGGATTATTTTCACCGTTAGAATTTATCGACGACCCCTTCGTTCATCGAAAATTTAACCTTTGTGATGGTCGTAAATTTGTAAAATAGAGTTTTGTAAACTTAAAATTTTGGCCTTTGTCGACGACTCCTTCGTTCATCTAATATTTTCAATTTCCAAACCCAATTTCACTAATTATACTGATAGGCCCAACGACAACTTTACCGCATTCAGGATCATGAGAATTAGCACATAAAGTTGCAGCTGCATCTTGCTCAAAATTCCGACAGATTACATTCCCATTCTTATTCTAACATTCCACTGAATATGATTTCACAGAGATTTAAAACATCAGTTTTACTAGTGGTGTTAGTGGCGAACATTCGAATCATAATTGTTATAGCTCTGTGTATATATAATATATGCAACAGAACTTGCAAACAATTTACTAGGATGAAATTCTCATATGGCCTGTAATCTTCCATCTATATGCATAAACAGTGAAATGGAATGCCAAAGAGAGGAGCATTTGGATTGAAGAATTCAACAACATTAAGAGTTTATAAACATAGAAGATTTCGGACATGTACTCAACTCTGATGAGGTTGATGCTGTTTTCGATGTCCCGCTCACAGTTCACAAGTTTGGTCAATTAGCAATCATTCCCATATATATTGCAACCCTAAAGACATTCAGATTTTGCAACTATTTTCTGCTTTCTACAGGAAGATAACCATAGATGTGAAGAAAGGGCATGGAATAGTTGGAAGTATGTTTTCCCCCAAAAAAATCAATTCGATAAGGTGCAGGGAACTTCTAAGTTCTACCATATGTGGTTTGGAGGCAAGCATTCTCATTAGTGCCGCCTCTGTTATCTACCAGAGGAGCATTTGGATTGAAGAATTCAACAACATTAACAATTTATGAACATAGAAGATTTTGGACAGTACTCAACTCTGACAAGGTTGATGCTGTTTTCGATGTCCCGCTCACCGTTCACAAGTTTGGTCAATTAGCAATCATTCCCATATATCTTCACATATCTATTGCATCCCTAAAGACATGCAGATTTTGCAACTGTTTTCTGCTTTCTGCAGGAAGATAACCATAGATGTGAAGAAAGGGCATGGAAAAAGTTGGAAGTGTGTTTTCCAAATAATTTCAATTTGATACAGTACAGGGAACTTCTAAGTTCTACCTTATGTGGTTTGGCGGCCTCTGTTATTTGTCAGAGACGACGCCGGTGAGGGGCAGTCGAGCTTCTCATCACATGTCAATTCTCCCCTATTTTGTTGTCGGTGATAGAGCTTTGCTAATGTTGCTAAGAAAATTTGGAATTTCTCATCATCAATTTGTCCAGAGTCTCGTGGAAGTTTTGAACACGACACACCTGATCAAGGGAGCAATGAGCAACATCATGAAGCAGAATATGCATTAATCATTGGCTAGTTACAGTGTTTACAATTCTGTAAAACTTGAAGCATGGTCCCTCAGAAGGTTATTCATTGCCTAACCTATTCACTGCATAAAACCATTTTCTTAATCATTCGAGTAGGAGGATCCGAAAATCCGTCATGGTTTACTCTTTTTTTGGGCATAGGTGCAAGGTGTTGACACCAAGGCCTCACATGGCATTCCAAAATGAGAAGATGCGGGAACAAAAGGAATAGAGCAATCCTAGGTTCAAAGAGGACAACATTGGATTATGCCAGAAATGTGGCCACGATCGTAGGTGAGCCAGATCGTGGTACCATGGCCACAGGTTAGCCGGTTCATGACAACTCCATTGATGTATAAAACTATAACGGTCCTAAATTTCTCATGTAGAGCAGTCCTCGAGTGGCATTAAAATACTATCACTTAAAACTTACCAGCCATATATAACCACATAAGGAATCAGGTTGCAACACTTTGATACTCATCGATAATCAGTTTAAGCTAAACTGTTTTAGCCATTGGCTAAGCTAGATTTATATAGCAAATGCTGCAAGCAACATACATGCCAACATGGTCCACAAACAAGATACAGTGAAACTCAATGCCTATAATACAAACCTCATCCTTCCGCTGTAACTTAGCTTCTCCTTCAGCCTCGATCCCATCCAATTTCAGCAGCTCTCTCATGAGTAACTCCGCCGATACATCGAATTCGTCAGCCGAAACCTTTGTCCCACTGTTCACAGCCACTTTAATGCAGCCACCTATCCAAATAAACCAAAAACAGAATGAGAAAAACAAATCTAATTTAGTCCTAAATGAATAGAGGATAGATTTCACTGTCTATTCTAATAAATACAACCGGCAAACAAACTCACTCATTCAGAAAGCTTGTCAACGGTTTTTCCTGACTCCAGCAACGGCTGCAAAAGCCTTTGACATTTCTTCAGTTTCCTTCACAAATTCAACCTTATTTTCTTTGCTAGTTGCCGTCTCTCCATCCTTCTCAAAAACCCTTTGATCATCACGTTCTAAACAAGCTTTTCGAGCAATTTCTTGCTTCAATTCGCCTGCAACCACCCAGCAGAGAGTTAATTAAAGTTCATAAATTTCCCAGAAAGAAGAAACAAAGGATGATAACGAGAATCCAATTACGAGCATGAGTACTGAGAGCTAAAAACTATAGAAATATGAATTCTAATAGTAATACCGGAAGAAGTATTGGGAGTGGAGGATCCAATACTTGGAAGGTATAAACTATAAAACAAACCCTAAATGCCTCTTCATTCTTTAATCTTTATATACAACAATTGCTCCAATTAACGCCCGCTAGAACATAGAACGATAAAACTTAGAATGAACAAATTTACCTCCATCTTTGTTTCACATTCTCCAAGCTAAACTTCTTAAGTATATCTTTAATGTACTTAGCTTGATTGACGAAGATGTCATCCTTCATTTACTTGATTTGGAGTCCCAAGAAGAATGATAGCTCCCCATCATGCTCATATCAAACTCAACTTACATTAACTTAGAGAATTCTTAACAATAAAATTTATTAGTAAGAACCAAATATAATATCATCAACATAAATTTGTACTACTAAGATATCATTACCATTTCTTTTAATGAAAAGTGTAGTGTCCACTTTTTCTTTTTTAAAACATTTTTCAACCAAAAAATTTGAAAGCCTTTCATACTAAGCTTTAGGAGCTTGTTTCAAACCATATAAAGCTTTAGTTAATTAAAAACATAATTTGGGTAAATTGGATCTTTAAAATCGGGTGGTTGTTCAACAGACACTTCTTCATTAATAAAGCCATTTATATATGTACTTTTAACATACATTTGAAAAAACTTGAATTCATGATAACATGCAAATGCAAGAAGCATCGTAATTGTTTTCATTCTAGCTACGAGTGCATAAGTTTTATCAAAATTGGTTCCCTCTTCTTGAGTATAACCTTGAGGAACAAGTCTAACCTTGTACCTCACTATGTTGTCACTCTCATCTAGTTTGTTTCTAAAGACTCATTTAGTTCCTATAGTGGACTTATTACTAAGTCTATCAACTAATGTCCAAACTTTACTCCTCTCAAATTGATTAAGTTCTTCTTGTATTGCCAATATCCAAAAAAACATATTTAAATGCTTCTCTGATACTTTTAGGTTCAATGCATGAAATAAATGCAATATTATTAAGCAATCTAAGAGAGGATCTAGTGGTTACCTCCTTGGATGGATCACCCAAGATTTTACCATCTTTGACATAGTTGAGTTCTCTTGGGTAGCTCACTTCCTTTTCACCAAGATTCATGTCCTTCAAGGATTCTATAGGAGGATATTGTACTCCTTCTTCTTCTTTGGTTGGAACCTCATCCACCTTTGATGATTGTCTACCATCATTGGCTTCAATGATCCCTACATCATCATCATCACAAGAATCTTTCCTGGGTTATCATTGAAAACCACATGAATAGACTCTTCTACAATTAAGGTTCTTTTGTTAAACACTCGATAGGCTTTAGAGTTTAAAGAGTATCCTAAGAAAATAGCTTCATCACTTTTTGCATCAAATTTACCTAAATGATCTTTTCCATTGTTTAAAACAAAACATTTACATCCAAAAGGATGAAAATAGCTAATGTTAGGCTTCTTTGACTTTAAAATCTCATAAGGAATTTTCTTTAAAATAGTCCTAATCATTACACGATTTATAATATAACAAGCGCTGTTTGTGGCTTCCGCCTAAAAATACTTAGGTAAACTATTTTCACAAAGCATGATTCTAACCATTTCTTCTAAAGTACCATTTTTCCTCTCAACTACCCAATTTTGTTGAGGAGTGCGAGGTGCGGAAAAATTGTGACTAACACCATTAGAGTTACAAAAATCCTCAAAACCTAGATTTTGAAATTTTGTTCCATGGTCACTCCTAATATGAGTTATGTTTTGGCCAAGGTCATTTTGAGTGACTTTTGAAAATGTGATGAATTTTTTTAAAACTTCATCTTTTGTACTTAAAAAGAGAACCCAAGTGTATCTAGAGAAATCATCAACTAAAACATAAGCATGTGATTTTCCACCCAAGCTAGTTGTCCTAATAGGCCTAAAGAGATCTATATGGATCAATTGTAAAACTCTACTAGTTGAAACATCATTTATGGATTTAAAAGAAGTTCGTTTTTGTTTACCTTTAGCACAAGCATCACAAATTTTATCTAAGGAGAATTTTAGCTTAGGTAAACCTCTAACTAGATTTTGGGAAACCAAACATGCATGTGATGTATGAATGTCATCTAGATGCATCATGTATATGTTACCTATGTGATGACCAATGAGCATTATCTTATTTGTTTTAATGTCCACAATTTTACAACCATTTATATCAAAAAGAACATTAAAAATTTTGTCACATAATTAACTAATGCTCAACAAGTTATGCTTTATATCATTGACATATAAAACATCTTCAATGAGAATAGAGGAGAGATTACCAATAGAGCCAATACCCTCAATATGACCTTTGGAGTTGTCACCAAATGTCACTACTCCACCACTTTTTGGCTTTAGCTCCATGAATCTACTCTTATCGCCGGTCATGTGTCTTGAGCATCCACTATCAAGGTACCAAGTGTTTTGACTTGAAGTTTTGCCCTTGTAGCAATGATCCTCCTACAAACAAAGATTAGTTCTTGATTTTTGGTACCCAAATCATTTTGGGTCCATGTGAGTTAGCTCCCAACTACTTGGTTCCCTTAGGAATCCAAGAAGCAATAGCATTAATATTATTAGAAACTACTAGTTCCTTAGGAACCCATACATTTCTAATCTGTTTACCTTTAAGATGCCTTTGAGAGCTTCTTTGTTTGTAGCCATTAAAGTTCCTCTTTACATAGTTGGGTTTTAAAGAACTTGCTTTTTTAAAATCTTGTTTCCTAACTACATTAAGAGAAGTCTTAAGCTCATTCACCACTTTGTGGTGATCATCATGAACTTTTGAAAAAAGATTGTTTAAATCAACGCTTTCATTTTGAAAATACTTTAAATCATCTTGTAAAACAATAATCTTCTCTTCGAGTTTCGAATTGGTTTTGAAAAGGGAATCGCTTTAGTTTTCAAATCAGAAATCATTTTCTTATTTTTCAAAATTGATTCCTTGTACTTTTCAACCAACTCATCGTAAACCTCTTGAAAATCATCACCTGCATCTTGAAGTTCATCAAATGTAAAATCGAAAGTAGATGAGTTAGGATTTACCTTAGGATCATCATCAATGGCCATGAGGCAAAAATTAGCCACTTCATGTTCCTCTTCATCGAATGATGATTCTTCATCACTCCAAGTGGCAACATGGGCTTTTTGCTTGTTCTTCTTATCAAACCCCTTTTTCTTGAGTTGAGGGCAATTCGATCTTATATGCTCCGGCTTCTTGCACTCATAACAAACGAGTTGATCCATTTCTTCTTCTTTGTTCTTGTTTTTGAAGTCTTTCTCCTTTGAAACATTCTTCCCCGGTTAGACTTCATGAACCGAGAGAATCTCTTGGCTATCATAACCAATTCCTCAAACTCATCCTCACTAGAATTGCTTTCCTCTTGAGATGCCTTGAGAACAATTCATTGTTTCTTCTTCTTTACCTCTTGCTTCTTCACTCTTCTCTCTTCTTTTTTTTCTTCCATTCCTTGCTTCATGATCTCATGAGTAAGGAGAGATCCCACCAACTCATTGAGCTTCAAGGTCTTCAAGTTCTTGGCCTCGATGATTGTGGTTCTTTTCTCATCCCATAATTCATGAAGAGGGTAAAGAAGCTTTCGGACTAGCTTGTCTTCAGGAATGATCTCATCGAAGCCCTTGAGACCATTTACAATGATGGAGAATCGATCAAACATCTTGAAAACGCTCTCATCCGGCTCCATCTTGAAATTCTCATAACTCAAATTAAGGATCCCAATCTTGGTCTTCTTTACATCGTTGGTGCCCTCGTAAGTGGTCTCTAGCTTGTCCCACACTCCTTTGCACTTGTACAAGATGACAACTTTGCGTACCTATTGGGTCCAAGTGCACAAAAGATGATGTGAAGAGCCTTGTCATTCACTTGAAGTTTTTTTCGATCTTCATCGGTCATTTCTTCTCTTGTTTTCGGAACTAGCCCTCATTCTTCATCTCTTTTTATCGAAATTGTTGGCCCTTCTTCGACTGCATCCCAAAGGATATAGTCATTAGACTTGATGAAGAGCCTCATTCTATTTTTTCAATAGAGATAGTTATCCTCATTGAAAAATGACGGCTTGGTGATCAATTGTGACTCAAGGAAGTTTTGGCCGGAGGTAGATGTCATGACCTGATTCGAAGGTTGATTGATCTTCTTCTAGGATCTTCTCTTGTGGATGTGAGTCTCTTAAAGAGTTAGGCTCTGATACCAATTGTTAAGTTGATCAATCGAATCGAAAATGGACAGGATGAGGGTGAATTGGCTTTTTAAAATTAGAAGGAGCAAATTGAAAAATGGAAAAAACCAAGACAAGGTAATTTATAGTGGTTCAAGCTTAGAACAAACTCTGCATCCACTACCTTAGCTCCCACTAAGGATTTTCAACCAATTTCACTAGAAATTTGTCCATTTTTCTCGGATTAGGAGGAAACCTTACAAATCAGTTAATCTTTCTATTCAAAGATTAACTAAGATTCTCTCAAATACAAAGAAGTTTGACAATCTGAATAATGCCTCTCACTAGGTTGATAGACTGCCCAATTACACTTAAACACTCCTCAAACTTAGAATAAGATAATACAATTGAAGATTACACAAGTAGGGTACAAGGATTTGACTTTAAGAGCTCTAGGGTTTGGATATGTGCTTGAATTGTTGCAATTTTGTTCAATAGTTGTTGTTGTATCTTTTTTAGGCTTGTTTATATACTCTTGCATTGATTTATAGCCGTTCTAGTAGTTGAGATCATCAATAGAGCTGTTGAGCTTCATTTTTCCTGCAATAAATACACTTTTGTAACACTTAGAAAAATCTTGCTTGAATAAATTCTTTGACTTAGAATAATTTTGGTTTAAGTTTGCTTGTCAATTTGTGAGATTTTAAAATACTTAAAAATTTATTTACTTTTACAAAAAAAATCCTTAGACATTTTATTATATCGAAATCAAATTAGGTTTTACATATTTTCACTAAACTATCTTAAAAGTTGTAAAACTAAACATTTTTATATTGTGTCAATAAATCTTATATATTTATATTCACGGACAAAAAGTAGAAGGATTATAAGGGTGAGCATGTATGTTTTGTTTAATTGTTTTACTTATATAGCCATTCTTTTTCTCTCAAATAACCCTAGCAGTACAGTGACCATTTTTGCTCCTTTTTTTAATGCCAACAGCGACGACGATTTTAATACTGGTCGCCGATCATTAGGATTTATCGTTCCATTTGTTTTGTTCTTTAGTTTTTAATAAATTATTATGCTCTTGTGGCACGATTTATTCTATCTTTTGGTATATTTTTCTCTGTCATTTGGCACGTTTTTTTTCCTTTTTGTTTTAATTTTTTATTAGGGTTGGATCTGATGACACCATGACTGATCAAGGTGGTGCTTTTTTCATTATGATGTTGATCTCCTTGTCTCGGACCTTCGAACTGAATTTGGATATGCGATTACATTTATTGTTCTTTTTTCACGATTGAATTGTGGTAATGACCTTGTTGTCAACGTACCTCATTGTAATATGCATTTTTAAGTTGTTTGTTGATGGTTTTACCTTTCGTCATCGATCTACGGTGATGTTTGTATCCATATTTTGTTTCGAGTCTTTGGGTTAGATTTTTACATTTTCCTTGTATGGTCCTCTTATGATCTCGAGATGCTAGTTTTGTTTACTAGGAATATATCTGGATTAGGTGTTTTGTTTACTAAGTTGTGAACTTTATTGTAATTTCGGATATATTCTCGTTTAATAAAATTAGTGGATTCAATTAAAAATAGGTGAGCAAAGAAAAATGAGTATACTGGAATATAAGTTAAGCATCATGATTATTTAAATCAAATCAAATCAAATTTTATTTTTATTTAATTTATAATTAATTTTAATTTCTTATAATATAACATAAATATTTTATATTTTAGAGTAGTGAAAATAACTTTAAGCTTCTGGTTAATTATTTTTATTCACATAAAAATTTAATATTTTTAGAATATTCATAGAAAATATCAAAAATTAAAATTTATATTTAAATTTAAAATTTAAATCGATTTGAATTAAATTATCATAAACGATTTAAAATTTTCAAAAAATCAAACTGAACCAACATGTTCTCATCACTATGGATTGATGGTCACCTAAACCTAATGTCGGGATTTAAACTCATAAAAAATATGACAACATAAGTATATTGATCACTCGACTAATTAGTGGATCTCAAATAAGATTGTTTTTTTAATAATTTAAAGATGTAATTTTTTTATTATTATTGTAAGCCCACACTCAATATCGCCACGGGCTTTAATTGAAGAGATTAACACTAATAAAAGGATTCAAAAGCTATTGCTGTATTATCAAACATGAAGAGGCCCAACAAAAGCAAGTAGAAGTTGGTCGATCAAGAAACAAACGACCGTTGTTTTGGCGGGTAATGGTGTAAAAAAGAAAGGGAAAGAGGACGCCGTCTTTTAGGTGCGTGGACGGATTCAAGGCACAGGTAATATACTCAGGTACTGGGTTTTGAAAGTTTCGATATTTATTGTTCTTAAGTTTCATGGATAATTTTTATCATTTATGAGTAATCACGTGTTCGACGAAATTCCTGAACGAAAATTGTAGTTCATGTCATACGGTGTAGTTGCTTGTGAGGGAAGTCAAACAACGTGCACATAGAGCATGTGAGTTTGTGGCTGAGTTATTGAGAGTAAATCGTTCATTTCATTATAGTGTTTACTGAGTTTCCGAATTCATTATAGTGTTTACTGAGTTTCCGAAATTACATGTTCATTTCTCATCTATATACAAATGGAAAAAGGGGGCCCAAGGGGAAGAGGTGGAAGAAGGAGAAGATAAAGTTGAGGAATCATGGCAGGTACAACTTAGGTCATGAATTGCCTTCTTCCTGGTTATGTCAAGTTTGGAGCAAAACACACAATATCTCCCGCAAAATTCTTCGATCGTCTCCTCGCTCTCATTATCTTCTTCATTATTTTCTGTGTTGTCTTCTTCAAGATTTTCATCTGTATCGACCTTCCTGTCTTCAGCACGCGTGTAAGTCCAACCCACCTTGGGAAGCATTACTCCAAGGAACTTGTCGATGTTGTCATCGACACAATTACTTGCTCTCTTCCAAAAAATCAAGGGTGCAACAAATAGAGCTGCTCCTACACCAAAGCCCACTCCAATGAATATGAATTGCCAATCAAATTCATCTGCTACTTGTGCTGTATGGGGTGCTGGTGAGGGTTCATTCGCACAGTCTGTAGTTAGAGGAGGCCCACACAATCCTGCATTGTTCTCAAATGAAGCTTCTGAAAATGATTGAATCTGGGTGCCTGTTGGGATCCGTCCCACTAACTTATTGTTGGAGACGTTGAGAAATGAAAGGAAGTTGAGGTTTGCCAGCTGGACAGGGATTTCACCATTTAAATTGTTACTTGAGAGGTCTAAAGACTCCAGCTGAGATAGGTTTCCCAAAAATGGTGGGATCAACCCTGTGAAAGCATTATGCGAAAAGTTAAGTACATAAAGTGCATTGAATGTTCCAATCACTTCTGGTATCGGCCCCTCGAAGTTGTTGCATGAAATGTCAATGGAAGTAAACACGGTTAGGATCTTCAGCAGCTCCAACTCTAAACCTTTCATGGTAACTGTTATTGCATCCCGATAATAGAAGTGATTAAGCTGTAGAACTTCAAAACGGAGATGGTTAAGCTCTGATAGAGTTTCATCTTCAGTAGCGGTCATAGCCTCCCACATCGACAAGAATGTTTCATGCAGCCTGCCACTGAAACTGTTTGAAGATAAGTCGACAATCTGAAGCATAGGCCAGCGGCTCTTATCTGCACAATACATGTTCCCATTAAATTTATTGGTTCGTAAAACAAGGACACGCATGCTTGTTATATTCTTCAAATGGCATGGGAATGTATCATCGATCTGATTGTTGCCAAGGTTTAGAACCTCCAGCATTTTGCAGTTGACCAAGGATTTTGGAACCTTTCCTTGCAGTAAGTTCCCACTGAGATCTAGAGTTTGTAATCCACACTTTTCAGGAAACGTGTCAGAAATGTTGCCACTTAGAGCATTTCTCCTTAGATCCAGTACTCCAAGAGATGAAGTCATCTGAATCAGGCATTCAGGAATTTGTCCAGTCAAGGAATTATTAGACACGTCAAGTACTTGAAGATATGAACTTCTGCATATCGACTCGGGGATAATCCCCTGAAAGTTATTATCTGAGATGGACAAGAAATATGCAAACTGTAGGAAATCACCAATATCAGGTGGCAAAACAGAGCTGAAATTGTTTTTTGAGTAATCCAAATAGGTAGCATATGGTGGAAGACTGTCTATTTGCCCTCGGAGCTGGTTGCCATGAAGGTCGACGACAGTCAGTGGAGACGTAATATTCTGCAAAGGTCTTTCAAATTTTGTAAGAAAATTCTGAGAAAGATTTAAATGAGCCAGGCTTTTAAAATCCCAAACCCAATTGGGTATTTCCCCCGAAATCTGGTTTTCCGAAAGGTCTAGATAGTTTAACTTGAGTAGAGTTTTCAAGAAACCAGGGATTTGTTTCAAGTTGCAGGAAGCCAACTTCAATGTGGTAATGTTGGGAAAGGAAGACAAGGCAGAATTAGTAGAAGTTGCATCAATGAACAAGTTGTTATAGGACAGATCAAGATTGGAAAGATTCCTCAACTTTTGAATGTCAGTCCATTGTATGAACCCACTGAAATTGTTCGAAGACATTGTCAGGATCTTAAGACCTTGAAGCTCAAAAACAGACATTGGAAATTGTCCTTGGAACTTGTTGCTACTTAGATCAAGGGTATCAAGCAGAAAAGTAGTCTTAGCATGGAGGTCACCTAGGCTGCCATTGAATTGGTTTTGGGAAAGAAAAATTTTCTGCAGTGATGGAATGCCAAACAAAGTAGGTGGAATGGTTCCACTTAACATGTTGTTTCGTAAGTCAATACTTACGAGATTAGAAAGGATTGACCAGTTTGTGGAAAGAATTGAGCCGTTTAACTGGTTAGAAGCAAGGTTTAGCATTGTAAGATTTCTCGACGATGAGAGCGATGGCATTGGACCAGAAAAACTGTTGATAGAAAAATCCAGATAGAGAAGTCGAGTAAGTTTGCTCACTGTTTTCGGTATTGTTCCACTGAAATTGCAACTTGCAAGCTCTATTCTTGTCAATTGCCCAAGGTTACCAATGGATTCTGGTAGTTGCCCCCCAAACTTTGTGCCACTAAGTGTCAATGTCTGAAGAGAAGCATTCAGAGGAAACTCTTGAAACGAACCTTCGAGTAGCTCGTTATTTGACAAGTCAAGAATCTGCAGTGTAGGTATCTGGAGAACTTCTTCTGGTAGTCTTCCACTCAAACCAGCGGTACTAAGGCGAAGGGATGTCAAATTTGGGAATGCTGCAAAGAATTGCGGGAGTGGAGCACACAAATTGTTGTTGTCGAGTCGAATTACCGAGAGGGATCGAAGCTTGGAAAGTGAAGAATCTATAGGTCCTGACAGATAACAGTTGGACATGCTCAACACTTGCAAATTGGTCAGCAATGATACGGCCTGGCACCACTCATTTCCCCTTGCTGTAATATTCACCCCATCAAGATGAAGGAATTTTAGTTTTGTGAGATTTCGAACAAGCATCTCTAGGTTCGGCTTCTCGAGTTTCAGTGATCTTCCAAGAAGTGAACTCACAGATAAATCGAGACTGACCAACTTAGTCATGCTCGAAATCGCAGCTGGAATTTGCCCCGTGAAGCCAGCATTTGACAAATTCAGGTAACTCAAATTCTCCAACTTGTGAAACGCAGAAGGAAAAACAGACATGAGTCTGTTGTAAGCCAAATCGAGCCGCTGGAGCTGTTCTAAACGGAAAAGACTACTCGAATCGTCCATTACACCCGCAATTGATTGATTGCTCAAGTCAAGACCAATAACCAGACCAGCAGCATCACATGTTACACCATCCCAGGAACAGCAATCCGTAGTTTGATCCCACGTCGCTATCCTTCCTGCTGAAGTAGAATTGGAAATGAAACTGTTTTTCAACTCCAGCAATAACCGTCTCTGGTCACTTCGACATTGACCCGAGACCGAAACTACAAGGATGCTAAAGAAAGCTGCTACTAGAAATGAAATAAAGAAAGTCCATGAAAATGGTGAATTCCTCATTTGTAACAGGTAGGAGGGATATCCATACAACTAATATGAAGAAGATAAGTCTGGCAAGAGGTGGAAGAATACATGAGCTTATAGCATATACTAGTTAAGTGGTGAACGGCCAAAAGACACCCTTTTCGGCAGTGGAAGAAGAGAAGCAGAGGGCAGAGGGCAGAGGCCAAAGAAAGAAGGGTCAAAGGTAAACTGATAGAAAACGCGTTGCTTGCTGGTTTTGTCGGGTGTTGTTTTATATATTTATGTCAAAAGTCAAACTTTTCTGGCGGAGGAGGAGGATTGAGTACAACGGTAGTATTATCTTGTTTTTGAAGTTTTAGCTAACGTTTGGAATTTGGAAATATCAAAAGCAAACTTTGCTTGGTGGGTAGATGGCCCCTTGGATTAATAGAATCGGACCAACCAACCACATTTATGTTATGAATGCAATGTTTTCACTTTCCACACATGTACATTGATAGTAGAAAAGAAAATTGATTTTTTTTTTATTTATATAATAAAGTTATAAGATCGAACATATAGAATATTGTTTTTAGCATTTTAATTTAATTACAAGATAATATTTTAATTCAATTTTAAATTTAAATAAACGCACTTACACTAGTGCAAAAAGATGTTATTAGAGGGCTCTCCTGTATAACAAAGAATCAAAGACATAATATTAAACAAATGCCCGTAAAGTTTGACTGAATAGTCATTTTGACCTTTATTCTTTTTTGAAGCAATTTAACCTATATGGTAGTACATGCTAGTGTGGTAGTGTTATATAAATAAATGTGTTGACATGTCATTCTGTTAAGTCATTTCAAGTTGTTTACCGTTAATTGACTAACAATTTTTATCTACAAATGAGTTGTTTTGACCTAAAATAAAATGTTTAGAATTAAAATGTTCTAAGAAAATATATAAGTCAAAATGACTATTCAATCAAGTAAATTTTTTAACTTTAAGACAAAAATCAAATATAAAGGAGCATTTCATGTGATTGATGTAGTTTACTTACCCCTGTCATTCAGGTTTTGGCTCTTATTATATTTTATTAGCATTGAATAAAAAGTATTTTTAATTATTTTTTAAAAATGTTTTGTTTGGTTTGGCATCGATCCATTCTCTCTGGTACAATAGGTCGGTTAATCTTTTCTGTTATTTTTAATATTTATATCAAATATACCATTAAACTATAAAATGATATTATAGTATCACTAAATATTGTTTTTCACTATTATTATATCACTGAACTTTGTTTTTTTTTTTCATCCAAGCACTCGACCACTAACTTGTAATGAACCGTTAAATCTAAAATGACGTCATTCTAGTATAATTCTAACGAAAATATTATATAATTAATACTGTAGTTGAACTTAATTTCATTTATGTCATGATATAATTTTATAATATTTATAATATAATTTTATAAATATATTAACTTTATAAATAAATATTATTTATAATTTATATTATAAAACTAATTTACAATATATATAATTAAACCCTAAACTATATATATAACTAAACCCTAAACCATAAATTTAGATAAATCCTAAATCATAAACCCTAAACTATATATGTAACTAAACTCTATATATAACTAAATATTAAATCATAAAACCTAAAACTAAAATATCATTTATAATTTATATTACAAATCCTAATATATATTATAAATAATATTTTAATTTTAAGGTTTTGAGTTTGAGATTTGTGATTTAATTATATATATTTAGAGTTTAAGATTTGATATTTTAATTCTAGTTATATATATAGGATTTAGGGTTTGTAGTTTAGTTAGTTACATGTATAGTTTAGGCTTCAGTTGTATATATTATAAACAATATTTTAGTTTTGTAATATAAATTATAAATAGTATTTATTTATAAAGTTAATATATTTATAAAATTATATCATTAGATAACTGAAACTAAGTTCAGCTGCAGTATTATTTATATACTATTTTTGTTAGGATTATATCAAGTCTTTAAGTTGGCATGGTGGTTTGGTGTAAACCTTTCTTCTTAGAGGTCCTTAGTTTAATCCTCCTCAAATATAATGTTTTGTTAATTTTTTCACTAGCAAAATGACGTCGTTTTGACCTATCTTAGGCATCAAAGCGACTATACCAAAACGACGCCGTTTTGAATTTAACAGTTCGTTACAGTTTAACGGTCAAGTGCTTGGATTGAACAAAAAACAAAGTTCAGTGTTATAATAATAGCAAAAAACAATGTTCAATAGTACAATAGTATCATTTTATAATTCAGTGGTAAGTTCGATACAAAGCCTAAAGTTTAATGGCATTTCGTGTAGTTTACCCTTTTTAATGTGGCTATATTAGTTTTATTAAAAGAGAAAAAAATTCAAAATATAATGAGTTAACAACTCAAGTAAACAAATTTGATCCGGGCATATTCTTAAAAGGATGTATACTAACATTTCTAGATCATAAACATGATCATACAAAAAAAGGATAAAGCCCTAATTCAAAAACTCGAAACAAAATAGATATAAACATCATCAACCTCAAGAATGAAAGGTAAAAATAAACCTTCATAAAGAAAAATAAACAGTTTAAAATCGTTTAATCCATATTGTTTCATAAAATCTATGTGCAAGGGATCTCAATTCTACTTCAGCACTATTCCAAAAAATAAGCATCAGTCTTTTACAAGTGTTCCCTTTACACGTCCAAGTATGGTATAGGCAGCTTCATAATGTTCTCGGCCCGGTAAATAATTACATTTTTTAAGAGAAAATATATATATATGAGATTGTTAGACAATTAGCTATTTGGGTTGTTAAGCCAGATGGGCTTACAGCTGGAGCCCGTTAGAATAGTTAAGTTTGTTAGATCTGGGTTCCGGCCATTATGTCAACAGGGACTCTCGTAATGACCTTAAAAATTATGTCCCCAACATCAACAGACGTCTTAAAGCCTTTGGATCTTAAACCAAATCAATTTGAAAATCTCTCTTTTAGATCCTCAACACACAATGCTGGGGCTTCTCCGTGATGATCATAACATGAACCAAAAAAGAATCAAATCACAATAAAGCTTACTTTTTTATCCATGTTGTCATTTCTAACAAAACATCTACAACAATATATGTATATGTATATGTATATGTATATGATGGTTTTAATGGCTCACCATGGAGAACAAATGCCTCCAAAACAATATTCAACCTGGTCAATAGACAAGGAGAGATAAGGGATCAAATTAAAATAACTTAAATTTCTTGGATCTATCATACAATGTAAGGTAAAAGAATTAAAAATAACACGAAATAGATTACATAGGAGTAACAGGAGAAATTAGACTCCCAAATGAAAATTTAGATTTCAATCTAAAACATTACAATGCATAGCATCAAAAGTATAAACAAACAAGAAAAAAAAAAGCAACAACAAAACAGAGAAACAAACTACAAAATCAAGTTTCAGACGGTTTTCATGTCGAAATTCAAAAAACTCACATCTCAAAAATTAAAAAAAGATAAAAACACAAAAGAAAATTCATGTGTTGATGCAACAACAGAACAAAAAACAAAATCGAAGAGAAAATAAATAGGATAGACACCAAAGTTCATACATTTGATATTATTTTTAGAAGGTTGGGAATAAAATCAAAATTTTATATAGGTTAGACAGATTATACAAGCAAAAAGGGGTAGTTATAACAAAAGAATATGGGAGGAAAAAAGGGGTTTTGCTTCAAACTTTGAAGGTTGAATGATGGTGGAATTTGGGGGCTCTTAAATGGATTTTGGGTGAAAATGAATTGGAAAATTAAAGGATAGGAGAAACATAAAAGAAGATGGACTAAAGCGATAGAATATTAAAATTTGTGGGTTAATTTTTTAGAATTAGGGTGAAATTAAAATAAGTGTAGAACTTGAGAGCTAATTGTGTAATTATATTAATTTATATTAACTGTCACGTCATCGGCCGTTAATTTTTTAACTGCGTTGGACTAATTTGTTACTTTTTTAAGTCAAGGGACCAATTTATAACTTTTGATAGTCGGAGGACACAAAAGATAATTGAAGCATAGTCGGGGGATTATTTATGCAGTTTATCCTATATATAAAAACAATTGGGAGGGCCCTAAAAGTAGTTCTGTCCCTGTATATAGATATGTTTAAGGGTTAGAATATCCGTCCAAAGTCGAAGGTTCGTTGGAAATCTGGGTGTGTAGGTACTAGGTCGAAATATTGATTGCCTCATTGCATTTGGTTTAGGTTCCAGGTTGGCCATTGTATACGCATTATTTTGGAAAACCCGACGAGTTGAGTTTAAAGTGTAAATGAAGAAAAAAATGAAAATTTGCCTACTCAATTTTGAAAATAAAGTATATTAAAATTTTAATTTTTTTTTAAATCCACCACTGATACAAGCAGAGACTAGCCTAAAGCATAGGTCGAGGGTTGTGCCACAGATTTTTTTATTAATGAATGAGATTTTTACCTACTTGACTTCTAGATTTTAATTCATTTAAATTTCATTCCTACTTTTTATGGTTAATTATACTTTACCTTCTTGATTTTGATTCATAGATCTCTATTCAGTGGATGCACCCAGTTTTGGTGGGGTGCATCCGTATCCCTATTTTTGAATTTTTTTAAAAAAAATAAGTTTAATTTAGTGTTATTTTTTTCTGAAAAAAAATAATAATTTTATTTAATATGTAGAGAAAATTTTATTTTTGCATACCCATTTAAGGGGTAAAAATATTTTGAACCCCTATTATTAAATTTCTAGAACCGGCTGAACCGCTAATGAATCTATTCGTAATACAAGATAACAAATTCATATATAATTGAAACCCAAAATATTGAAAGTTCTTAGAATCATATTACAAAACCTTAAGTCTGCATAAATATCGTATTAAAACTCGACTGAAGATACAATATGAAATGATAACACTCACGTCCACATGATCGTAAATATGCTAAACTTATAAACTCGAAACCAAGGGCTGTCGTTAAACTAAATTGTGTGACACATATATCGAAAAGATAAAGAAAATCAAGGGATGGATACAACTACTCTATAAGTAATGAACATCCCCTTTGTTAGATTAAACATATTATACAACATTTAGATTCATTTTGAGTTGTACTATCATTGTTAACTTAAATCTATTAATTTTGTTATTATATTAAAATTAAATATTAGTGAATTTTGAGTTATATTCTATATATAATTTTGAATTATATTTTTTTATTTTTCAAAATATTTATTGAATTAAAACTAACGGTTAATCATTCGTGTTTTATTGATTTATATAATTAAATTGGAGTAGTTCTCAGGGACGGATACTTATAATTAGAACCAAGACACCCCAATTTATTTTTATCAAATTGACATTTAATCCTTTGCTAATTTTAAAAACTTTACTTTAGTCTCTCAAAATTTTAAAAATTATCATTATATTCAATTTTTCGATTATTTTTAATTTTCAACCTAAAATTTTTAAAATTCCTCATTAAGTCTCAAATCTTTTAAACCCTAAAATTTTAAGAAAATTTTATATTAAACCCCTCAAATTAAAAAAATAATTCAGGCAACTATTTTTTTTAAATAACTAGGCTCTATCAACCTATGTTGTCAAGATCCGTCACTAGTGTTCCAAACATTCACAATAAGAAAGATCGTACAGAGCCCTCAAGAAAAGGATGGGTGTTCGATCGAGTCGAGTAAAAAAATTGAGTTATTCGAGTTTGCAAGTCCTATTTTACGATTCAAACTTTATTTGAAATTTTTTTGAATCGATTCGAGTTTATGAAATTCAAGTCGAGTTTTCGAGTTTCTGTACAAATTTAATTGTAATTATTTATAATGTTATAATACATATTGATTCAAATTTCAACGACTTTCTATATGCATATATGATATACATAATATATCATGCAGAATTGACAGACTCGGCTTGAATATAAAAACTGATCAACTCATTACTAAAAATTTCAACTTATTCGAGTTATTTGAATTTCCATTTCATAACTCAGACTTTATTTGAAATTTTTTCGAGTCGAATTTATAAAATTACGAGTCCAGTCAAAACGAGCCAGATTTTTTCGCCTCGAGTCGAGTCGAATAATTCATTTTTTTGAGTCGAGTTTTGTCATCCCTAAAAACAAGGGTCCAAAATAAGTTAAGTTAAATACTTACAAGAGAAAAGTAAAAGATTAAGGGTAAACTATACTAATGACCACCGAACTATGGGGTTGGTGTCGATTTGACCACTATATTTTCAATTGTGTTAAATATACCACATAAATATTTAATTGGTTCCAATGTAGCCACATGTCGTTAAAAAAACGGAAAAGTTGACGGGGCTGTTAAAATACTTGGTATAATTACAAATTTGGTCCCCTTTATCTATACAATCTATCAATTTGATCCTAATTTTAATCTAATAAAAATTTATTTATTTTAATTAGATGGTGACACGTGTCACCACCTCATTGGGGGATTTTAATTATTTTAATATTATTATATATATAATATTCTAAACTAAATTACAATCGAATAAGATATATATTATATTCAGTAATTCATATCAAAAATACTTATTTGGTCTAGTGGTAAACTGCCACAACCCTTAAGGATTCCCAGGTTTGAATCCTACCAAGGGTAATTATATTGTTTTTTTTCTTTCTCTAATCGTATAACACATATATTATTATTAGTATTGCATATAATAAGTATATGCTTGGCTCAGTGGCAAACTCGCGCGCTACTCCCCCAAGGTTCCATGTTTAATTCCTACCAAGGGCGGTTCCTTGATTTTCAATTTTCCTACTCCAATCAAGGTGACACGTGTCACCACCTGATTGGAGGGAAAATTAATTAATTTAGTTAAATAAAAATAATTAAAATCCCTCAATAAGATGGTGACACTAATTAAAATAAATAAAATTTTATTAGATTAAAATTAGGACCAAATTGATAGATTGTATGGATAAAGGGGACCAAATTTATAATTATACCAATTATTTTAACAGCCTCGTCAACTTTTCCGTTTTTTTTTAACGGCAGGTGGCTACATTGGAACCAATTAAATAGTTATGTGGTATATTTAACACAATTGAAAATATAGTGGTCAAATCAACACCAACCCCATAGTTCGGTGGTCATTAGTATAGTTTACCCAAAGATTAATTATGGGCTAGTGATAAAGTATACGAGGAAAGCAAAGGGCGGTTCCTTGATTTTCATTTTTCCTACTCCAATCAGGGTGACACATGTCACCACCTGATTGGAGGGGGGAAATTAATTAATTTAGTTAAATAAAAATAATTAAAATTCCCCAATAAGGTGGTGACACGTGTCACCGCCTAATTAAAATAAATAAATTTTTATTAGATTAAAATTAGGACCAAATTGATAGATTCTATGGATAAAGGGGACCAAATTTGTAATTATACCAATTATTTTAACAGCCTCGTCAACTTTTCCGTTTTTTTAACGACAGGTGGCTACATTGGAACCAATTAAATAGTTATGAGGTATATTTAACACAATTAAAAATATAGTGGTTAAATCAACACCAACCCCATAGTTCAGTGTTCATTAGTATAGTTTACACAAAGATTAATTATGGGCTAGTGATAAAGTATACAAGGAAAGCAAAGTGGTGTTGTATTTCATGGATTTTGAGTCTTATTACATTAATTTTTTATTCAAAAGTCAGTTTACCACATACACAACAAGTTAACACTAGGGGTGGGAATTGGGCGGGGCGGGGATGGTTTTGCATTTCCCACTTAGCCCACAACACTTGCGGGTTCGATTTTGGGGAATCCTCACTACATGCTTCGGAGATTTTTTGTCCCCATACCTATCGTATCCCCACAATTTTCGGGGAATCTCCATACCAAAAAAACAAAATTTACTAATTTGTCGACCAAAATATATGGTTAATTTTAATTTACAAGTCAATATTCAATACACTTAGAAATATCGAAATCTTTATATATTAAAACTTATACTCAACATTAAATACCCAACATCAAATCTCTAAAATTCCAATCATAAATGATAAATTTAGTTTTTACAAACAATAAATAAACTGTTTGAAAGCTATAATAACAACTTAACATGTAACAATTATTTTGTAGTCAAATCAACCTAGCATGTAGTACTTGACGATGTTCTTATATTCTTGTTTTGATCATTTTTGTCGTCAACCTAATTATAATATGAAAAAGTAAATATCACATGCATCAAATAATACGAAAAATAAATATCATAACTTCATATGTATCAATAATACAAGAATTAAACATAAACTTAAAAGGGCAAACTACTAGAGAGGTCAACCAAACTTAATAAGGTTTAAACAAAAGACACAAATATCTAGATGGACTTGAATATTGATAATAAGATATGTTATACAAGTAAATGAGAGTTAAACATATATTTTTTTAAAAAAATTTGTAAAATATTAAAGATTCTTGCGGATATTTTTCGGGGATCCTCACGGTTGTTTATACGGTTACGGTTGGTTATTCTCACGGTTCAGATATAGCAATTCCCGCCCCCAACCCCATTTGAGCTTCGGTGATAAAATTTTCATGTCCTTGTCCCCATGGTTGAAGATTTCGGTTATTTCTCATTCCCGTCAGTTCGGATCCCTACGATTTTCGAATTCCGCACCCAATTTTCACCCCTACACGTGACCCCTTAAATTTTTTAAGTTTTAATCGTTCCTATATATAAGAGTATGTTGCCCATAAGTTATAAAATCATTTTATACATGAACCCAACGGGTGGTTCTAATGGAAAAAAAATGATATCCGTCCTAGGAGGTTCGAGTTCAATTCTCATTGTTTGTAAGATGTGTGTATTGCCAAAGAATTATGAATTTGTATGAACATATATTACCTCATAATTCACTTTAAACTATTAAAAAGTTATTTTATACCTGAAAATTACAAATTGTTTAATAATTTTAATATAATAATTTATCTTTAAACAGTAGTTGGTAAATTAATTAAAGAATTGTAAGTGACTAGTAATGTTAAAAAAATTGAGTCAAAGTGAGCATTCTGGAGCTTATTTCGTTAAATACGATGTTTTTGTTTTTGTTTTTGTTGATCCTCCTAGATTATAGGCAAAATTTCAAACAAAGGGGCACGCGCGACACGAAAGGGTTGGAAAATTCTAGTTTCTACTGACTACTATATGCGGACCAGAAAATGACACTCTATAGTCTATATGACCGAATATGGTGAAAACACCAATCCCACCCCAACGCATGTTTCTCGTATAATATCTATACCGCCGACATACGAATACCATTTTTGCGGGTGAAATTTGTCCTTTGTTCTTTTGCTAAACAACCTACACTTGTACGTAAATGAAAATGTCACATGCAGCCCAGGTGGTTTGTCCGAATAAGATGCTGCACATTCTAATTTCTATTCATATGATACGACCCTTTGTATCAAATTATTACCAAAAGACAAATAGAAATGTAACCATTCATTATCAGAAAGGAAATTGAAAGCGAATGTACACACACATCAGTAAGCACACCTCAAATGTTGAAGAAAAAAAAACAGATTTAAAATCATAGAAATTCTCATGAACTTAAAATGTGGTTAAATGCGCCCTGAGTTTACTGAGGATTTGGGGGTCGGCTATTGGCAGCAGAGACCCTGGATCCCCACTCCAGCAGCTCTTTGCTGGTATCATCCTTGTGAACTGTAACCTCAATGAAGCATAAGCAGTCCTTCTTGGCTCCCGTTGCCGTCTCGATTGCTTCGACCAGCTCTTCCTCGCAGAACACCTAAAACAATAACACAACTTTTAGTATTATTCGATACTTTCGAATGTATGAAGTTTGGGTTTGGATCTCACCTTGGCTGTCCAGCATTTGCCTTCACCGTTATGAATAGCATCAACCAAGGCAGTGTAGTTCCAGTTCTTGATCACATTGTATGGTCCATCATGAATCTCAACCTCAATGGTGTAGCCACCATTGTTGATGAGGAAGATAATGCTCTTCTGTCCGCATCGCAGCATTGTCGAAACATCTTGTGCGGTCACCTTTCCAACATTACAAACATGTCAATCAATTTACAGTACATTGGTTGTGTTTTATATGGCTAAAGAAAATGACAGTAGGTACTAGGTACCTGGAAACTACCATCACCAATGCAAGCAATCACACGTTTCTCTGGAACAGCTTGTGCATATCCGAGAGTGGCACCAACGGACCACCCGATCGATCCATACTGCATTTGGAATTCATACCCACAACCAATAGGCAACTTCAGCTTCTGGCAATTAAACCAAGAATCCCCAGTTTCAGCAATGACGGCAGTTTCACCGGAAAGCATCTTCTGTATGTGTTGAAACATAATATTGACCCTCAAAGGCTCTTTAGGTGCTGATTTCAAAGGCTGGCCCTCGGGGACAAAGATCCTATGGTAATTCTCATAAGCTGTGTTATTGTGTTTAAGCCTCTTACCAAGTTCTCTAAGGAAATCTTTCATTAGAATACAGCCGAATGCAGGGCCATTGCCGATCACTACCCTGTCGGGCTGCACAATAATTGCCTTCTCTTTCTTAAGAAGCAGAGAGTACCCAACGGAGCTGTAATCGTTGTAAATAGGTCCGGCGAACAAGTAAGCATCGGCGGATTCAACGATCTCAGCACAAAACGCAGTACTAACAGCACCCCAATATGTCCCGATGAAATGAGGATGTTGCTCGGGGACAAGCCCTTTAGCCGATGGCATCACCGCCACAGCGTACCCACTCGCATCGGCCAACTCAACAAAAGCCTCGCATGCCTTTGCAACACGCAGCTTCGGCCCACCCACTATAACTGGTTTCACCGCCTTGTTCAAGAACTCGGCAGCCGCCGCCACCGCCGCCTTTAATCCCATCTTATTACTTAATCTACACCCATTACGCGAAAAATAAAATTAATCAACGTGAAAACTGAAAACTAATCACTAAACAAAGAGAAGGGGGAATAAAAGTTTTACTTCGGAGAGAGTGAAAACGGGACAGGCTCGCGGCTGAAAGTGGGGTGAGGAATTGCAGGCAAATTACAGCCGATGCTGATATAAACAGGCTTGCTTTCTTTCAAAGCGGTTGAAATAGCTGTGTCGATCAATTCGTGAGCATCCTCCAAGTTATTCACCACGGCCTGGTTAAAAAAAAACAACAAAGATTCCATGTTTATGATCAAACTAAAACTTTAAAAAAAATTATTAAAACAGGGTAAGGGTCAGGGAAGAAGAAAGAAGAGTACCTGATAGCAAGTAACAGTCTGGAAACATCTAAGCTCTTGACTAAAATCAGGCAAGCCAATGGTGTGGTGAAGAATCCGGTTAGTTCCATAGTCATTGGAGTTGGGTCCGCCGACGATGCAAATAAGAGGCAGATTCTCACTGTAAGCACCGGCAATGGCGTTCAAGACGCTGAGCCCTCCGACGGTGAACGTCACAACGCAGGCGCCGACGCCACGCGATCTAGCGTAACCGTCGGCGGCGTACCCAGCGTTGAGTTCGTTACAGCAGCCGATTAAGTTAAGCCCGGGCTCGGCTATCAAGTGGTCAAGCAAAGTCAAGTTGAAGTCCCCCGGAACGGAGAAAACATCGTTCACTCCAATCTGAACGAGCCGCCTAGCTAAGTGGCGGCCCAGGGTGGCTTCAGCGCTGTTGACGAGGGTGGGGGAAAGGGAACTCTGGATGGTCGAAACGGTGCCGTTGGGTGGGCTGCCAACGTCGTTGGAACAAGGCTTGCAAATGTCGAGTGATCCGATCTTGGTATCCATTTTCAAAGAAGAAGCAAAAGTTTTGGAATTGGAAGTAAACCGGGAAATTGTTTTCTTGTGGAGTGGGAAAATAATGGTGGTGGAAATGGAATTTATAAGGAATTCAGACTGAGCGAGTGAGTGGAAAATAATACTGGGGGCGGGTTTTTTCCCGAGACCGGCCGGGGATTTTTTTTTTTTTTGCAAGATTCACTTAGATTCTACTTATCTCATTGGTTCAATATTTCTTGATAACCAAGTTTATCGATAAATTAAGTATTTTAAATCCAAAAAAATCCTGGTTAATTAAATTTCTTCATTACCAAGTAATATGAAATAACAAAAATTAGAACTAACCAAGTGGTAGAAGATAAACGTAATTTCTAGAATTTTTTAAGACGTAAGGCTTGCTTTGTTATCGAAATGTTTTATACTTTGTTAAGACAAAAAGTAAGAGCTTCAATGGAATGATTTATTATTATTTACTATTGTGATTGTAAATATATTGATTCACGTCAAATATTATTATTTAAATAAAATATATTTGTTAAAAATATTAGTATTAAATTTTCAATAATTTTCTTGGTATAATTATCAATTTTCAATCTATTATCAGCACGATTCGAATTTCTAAGAGGTTTAATATTTTATCTCATTAAATCAACTGATAATTGATAAAAAAATAATATAATCACTGTTATTCGATTTATTAATTGACTAAAACGGATCAGATTTTACAAAAATTCATTATAGAATAATTTTTTTAACTCAAATTTCTGCATTTACAATTAATATTCAAATTGTAGTATTATTTAAAAAAAATAACGTTTTACCTTAAACCAACTGAATATTATTACTATAATTGATGAAATTTTTAATAAAATCAATTATTGAGAAGAGACAAATAATTATTAGGTTGAAGGCTAGAATTAGTATGTAGAGGTAGGAGGTAAGAGTAAGGAGTCAAAATCAATATAATGTTTATTGTTCAAAAAAGGTGGGTAAAGAAAAGGGGGGGCGTGCCGTCCATGTGTAAGTGTAAGTGTAACCATGGTTTTTGAAGGCTTTACCACTTGTTTATAATTCCCGCCTTTAATTGGTTAGATTTTCTCCCTGCTCACTCGGACAAATACAAAACAAGCAGCCTGCAAAACCAATTTCTCTACTCTCATTTCCTCATCCCACTGGTTTTGGGAGTTGCTGGGAGCCTGGGAAGCAGAATATTCAGTCCCCCATGGTCAACGGATTCAATTTATTATAATTTATGGCGTCAAATCATATCTTAAACCCTAAGGATATATGTTACTATTCATTTCATATCTAGAGAACGTGTAGTTGAATCAAACATAAAACTTACTATCACGTTTGTACCGCAGAGAAATTTAACGGAAGACTTACTATCACAGTGGACACCAATTACCTCTCTTTCGGACCAAATTTAAATCACAACTCTAACAAATATATTATACATATGTACCTTTTTTGTAGCTAGAAATCTGAGAAAAGTAGCATCTTTATGAAAAAGTTCAAAAATCAAATTAAATTAAAAGAAATTTTAAGTTGTATTATTGAGCTATTTCACAATCCTATTTTAAACGGGTTAGAAAATGTACCAAAGGACGGGGGAATTAAATTTACCCAATCTGGTATCATTTTTGTGAACGTGTAGCGCAAGGATAATCACGTGGAATAAGGGACTAGTTTCAAAAAAAAGGAGAAACATGTTTATGATAGTTGAGAGACCCACAGAAAAGGAGGGGTTGGCGGGCGACGCAATACGCGGCCACTTCCGGGAGGCCAAACCTGTTGCAAAGAGAATGCATTGATTGGAATGAAACATGAAACGAAACAGCCAGAAGAAAGCTGTGAAACAATGGTCTGGTTTAGTGGGCTGAGCCGACCCTTTAAAGCATAACCTGTAAAGTTTCTGGTTATGAGTCAAAAATTCTTGAGTTAATTAAATTTACGATTTAAATTTTATTAAATTTTTTATTTAAGTCAAATTTTGGAGTTTTCATACAAATTTAATTATAATTATTTATAATCTTATGGTACAAATTATTACAATACTTATATATATATATATATATATATATATAAAACAAATTTGAAGTTACGCGGAAAAAAAATTATAGTCATGTTTCGCTCACCCATAGTTTCAGCTTATACGTAGATGTGTTCTGAATTCTGATACAAATTCACGAGGCAATTAGAGGAGAGTTGGAAAAGTGACCAATCCTGTTTGGGAAACGAGGAAGAAAAGTATTGTAATACTACAAAAAGTAATACATATGCCTGTCTGTGTCAGAGACTGACCAAATAGCAATTCAAAAGTTCTGATTTAATATTGCAAATGACAACTACAATCACCTGTTTTCCTTCTCTATTTTATAGGGGATTTGGATTCAGATTGTGATATACCAAACTAGAACTAATTCCTCGATACTGGAACCTCCAGATGAAGTAATTGAGGAACCATAAATTTATGATTGAAGACCTTAAAATCTTGATTTTAAAAGATAATTTACTCTATAAGAATGCGACCAAAATGTCCCATGTGTATGAACACCCCCCTTTCATTATGCAGAATTGCAGATGTTTCAAACTCATACACCACTCAAGGTGACATTGTTTGTCTGAGCCAAGGTGTTCGTATTGTGTAGGTGTGAAATCTTTACACTCTGTACATGGTGTTCAGAAACCAGAACTGAATTCATAATCATCGACCGGTTCACTTGAGAACCGGCTTCTGCCTTGTCTTGGTGAATTGTACGTCTCCATTGAGAACGGCGCTAATGAACTTCTCTACATCTTCGATGCTCATGTCACCTGTAAATGCAGCAAACTTCCCCTTCCGAGGTTTATACGCCACCAGGAAATTATCTATCGATTTAAATCCAGATTTGTCGAATGCACCTAAAAATGATTGTTGCTTGGTGGCATCTAAGAGGACATAGGATACAGAATCCCTAGAACCTGATGCCGCATTCTGACTCCTTGATAGGGATTTCTGAGAAACCTGAAAGTACATATCATACAACAGTGAGAAAACTAAACATGGACATTTGAATAAATAATATCCGATCCGAACTTTCAATATGGTGATAACTTTGATAACTACATGACTCACCATAACATTCCTCTTGCACCTTTTGAGTTACTTCTTACCAACTGAAAAAGTAAATGTAGGTTCTTGAAAGGAGAAATTTTTCTCACCTTAGATAAAAGGGACTCTAGCTTGCCCCTAGCTCTGGTCGATCGGAATGCACCAACAATACAGACAGGAGCTTTATCCCCACAAAGAGAATCAAAGTTTGATGCTGTCAACAAAGGTAACTGTCCCTCTGTGGAATCCTTGTGTTTTTCACTAGTCTGAGATGAAGCTACCTTCTTATTCTTCTTCTCAAAACTATCAAGCATCGAACTGAGATCTTTGATGGCAGACTTCAAATCCTTAACAGAAATACCAGATTTCAGAATGTGCTTCTCTCCATTGGACAGCCACCCAATTATAGCAGGAAGTGCATCGACACCTAACTTCTTTACAGCTGGATCAGAAACATCGTGAACCTACATAAATAATGAACGAGTCGGTACTTAGCAAGAAATCAATTAAATATTTAATCACTTCTCTAAACTTTCTGCAGTCTGTGGCTTTGTGCAACTCCCTATCTTTTCCCACACACGCAATTGATTAGGTAGATTTGCTTCTAATTCGAATATGATTTGAAAGCACTGTACTTGTAAGAAAAAATGACAAATACTAACATCTTGGAATCATACCTCTGCATCATAGAAGGTGAATCTTTTGTGATACAAGCCACTGAGAACACGCCAGATTACAGGTGTATCTTTTTTGGTAGAAAGAAGCATCACCCTTGGGTGTTTTTCTACATTACTAGAAGACAAGTCAAAATGATTTAGGCTTATCCTCTTTGAAAACCTAGGTAAATGATCTTGGCAAAATGTCTTGACATTCTTAGCCATTAAATCACTTTTGTATTCTACAAGCGAACCCTTCTCACTTCCTTTGTACGAGTAAACAAACAACCTTGGAGCTCTCCCTGGACGAGCAGCCAGATCTTTACATAAAGACAGCTCAGTTTCACAATTTATGCCCCCAACCTAACAAGAGACAAAAGGAAAGGTGAGTTAACGGAAGCACTGGCTAGCTAATACGAATTACAGAAAAAGTTTAAAAATGTAACAGTACCTTTATTGCCCCTGGTAATGAACTGGCCACCTCCTCTATGATAGATTCAAAATATTGTTTCCCCTGCAATGAAGGTGTGTAAAATAACAAAAGCCAAGTCATCCCTTGGTCAGCTATCTCTTTCCTGAAGATCTCAGAATTTATAGCTCTGATGCTCTTAGGTGAACTCCTAGATTGGGACTGAGACGAACTCCCAGATTGATATTGAGACCTGCTCGAACTTTCGAAACCTCCAAATTGATCTTTCATACCACCCCCAAAGAACCCTGAGAAAATATCGTCCATATCAAAACCAAAGGAACCTGGTCCACCACCATGGCTACTAAACGAGCGTGATCCACCAGGGCCACTAAAGGAAAATGAGAAACTCCGGGAACTTTCCTGCCCACCCATGTGCTGCCATCCACCTGGTCCTGATGTTGTAAACCCACTTTGTCCAGGTCCACCGCCAGTGAAGAAAGTATATCCACCATGATCCCCAGGGTGCCCACCAGCATCAAATCCTGGGGTACCTTTTTCATCGCCATACATATCATAATTTTTTCTCTTCTGCTCATCCGATAAAATGTCATATGCTGATCAAACAAGAAGGATGAATCAGAACTCCTGATAGCAGACAAAGGAAGTGGCAAAAATTCAAAGGTCCAATAACCAAATTTGTTCTTCATTCATAAATTTAATAATTTCTCATGCATGCATTATCATTTAGAAACCTTGTAGATCAAGATTGTAGCTAATTCAGATAAAGGGAAGAAAAAACAGAGGATAGGAAGTAAGAAGTTCATTTTACCGTTGTTGATCTCAGCAAACTTCTCTTGTGCACTTTTACTTTTGTTCTTGTCGGGGTGGTACTGAAGAGAAAGCCTGATAAAGTACGATTAATAAAAATTGATTACAAATAAATGCATGTTTGTAGGCATTATAAGATTGAATATGCATAAGGATTCTTGTTTAAAAGAATCAACAGAAATCCTGGCATCAAATGACAAAAGCAATCTATACTGAAAAAAGTAAAAACGAATTGGAAGAATACAGCGAAAAGGTAATGCCACAAATTGAACATTAATAACCGAAACGATGCACATTATCATGGAGACATAGGAAAAGAATAAAGGACTAATTTAGAACCTAGAAGACGAAGGAATGTAGAAAAGAAATCAATAACAGATAACAAATTTAAAGTAAAACGTACTTGTGGAAAGCCTTCTGAATCTCTCTTTGACTCGCGTTTTTCTCCACGCCAAGAACCTGCGGATCAATTAGATTCATTAGAAATTACTTTTCCTGTAATCAAAGAGCTGAAGGTCTTTCTAACATAAAATAAGTTCTTTCTAAATCTCTACAAAGATATCCTTTTGGAATTTCAAAAAATGCACATTAGGTTTCAGGATTTCCATTAAAGCACTGAAAAGAAAGATCAAAGAGCAAATAAAAGAAAATTAGCAAGAAGACGGTTCTGTCTATTCGTAAATCTAAAACCGCACAGAAAATCTAAGCAAGACCTGAGTGCAATACAAATAGAGCAGAATTTTTTTTTCTTACCTTGTAAGGATCAACAGTTTTGGCTTCTCCGTATAAAATTAACATCGCTGAAAAGAACGCAAAAGACAATATCGATCGAATTTTCATCTTCGGAACAGCTGGGGAAATAATTTTTTAAACTGGCAAGATTTTGGAATGGGAATGTGGGTTATATGAAAAACAGAGAGCGAGAGATACGAGTTAAAAAAGAAAGGATGAATATGACAGTTGCAAAAGTAATTTAGTTTCTGTTTCGCGGAGGATTGGAAATCTTCCAGATGGTTCGGGGTCCTGACCCTTAAAGCCGTTGGGTACACGCGGCGGCTGCATGCGCTTCCACATGCTCTGACCAATGGAATTTTAGAACTCCTGGGACCGCAGAGCTGGCACGAAACCACCATTTATGCAATCCATTTTATATGGTGTTTTTAGGAGTATGTTTTATCATTAAAAATTTAAAATTAAAATTTAAGGTTAAAATTTTAAATATTTAATATTTTAGGGTATAAGATTTAGAGTATATAATTTAAAATTTATAATTAGAGCTTAAATTTATTTTTTTGTGGTGGAGATCAATAGAAGCACTGAACATGTTGAGAATCAAGTATATTTTTGTTAATGCTTAAATATACATTTAGTACCTGAACTATGCACCTTCTCCAAATTTGGTATCTAAAGAAATTTTGCTCTCAAGTTGGTACTTGAATTAAGTGTATTCTCCTAAATTGGTACTTAAAGAATTTTTACTCTCAAGTTGGTACTTGAACTAGGCATTTTGTAACCCCCTCGTCCCGGTCCGGACGCTTGACCGGTCCGAGTGGAGTACACGGGGATAACCGAGGTGAAACCCGTTAAGGCTCCACTTCAGTTACCGACCCAAGAAAACTTTTTCATTAATTATCATCTCTAGATGCTTTATTAAATATCCTATGTGAACAAAAGACAGCGGAAGCAACAAGCAAAGCGAACAAACGAACATAAGACATAAACAGCCCATTTTACCTTTTTAAAGCAGAACGTATCGATACACTAAGAGAGGGTATCGATACGCCTTGACTAGATCAACGGCCCAAGGTCAAACTAGGGAGACCGTATCGGTACACAAGTTGACCGTACCGATACGCCTTGTCTGGTCAACATCTCACGGTCAACGATACAAGACCGTATCGATACACCCTAGACCCGTATCGGTACGCCAAAATCTCGTCAAAGACTCGGATTTCCAGAGAGGATTTGGCGTATCGATACGCCCTCGTGTATCGGTACGCTAGGCCAAACTTGAGTCTAGAAGTGTAGGGTCGTATCGATACAGCCCTTGGGCGTACGGATACGCCCTACACTGCAATGCTCAATTTTACAGCCCAAGACTCTCAAACACAACTCTAGATGCATTTTAAGACTTCTCCAGTCACATACAAGCATACATACAACACATGACAACCAAGATGTAAGCATACGAGGCAACCAACACGAACAAGCATCATTCATTCAAGGGATTCATGCATTTACCAAAATATGACATACAAAGCACTTTAAGGTTCATGCCTTAGCAACCATACATGAAGCATTCATAAAAGGCATAAAGCCAACATACTAGGCACAAACAAGCTTTAAGCAAACATCCACCAAAAACATAGGAGTCTAACATGCTCCTGAAACCAAACATAAACATAACTCCAAAACATTCAAATCCCATTGCTTGACTATTACAATCCTTTAATTTAAAGTTCATACTTGGGCTAACCAAAAGCAACACAAGCACACTTGGAAGCCCTCTCCTTGCACAAGCTACTCACAAACTACGGATCTACATTGTCGAACAAAAGAGAGCGTAAGCATAAAGCTTAGTGAAGGTAAGCTTATTAAAACAAACCTCGACAATGCAGGGTCCAAGCACGAGCACCACCAAGGTAGAATGCATGATCTTACCTTCGATCCAATGAGCCAAAATACACATGATGCATGAACATATATTCAATATTATGTCATGCTCAACAAGCTCAAATCCAAATCATATGTAAACACACACAATAATCCATAAGGTATCACATATAATCTCATATTGATACACATATCATCACATATTGGCACCTAGCTATGACTCGAATACGCGGATAACACGTTGGAACTCACATCCAACACAATCATTTCCTTACGGTGGGATTACACTCATCACCGTTCACGCGGAGGGAATTCCACTCATCCTCATGCCCCGTCGATGGGATTACACTCATCATCGACTAACATATATATAAGAAGGTTTTCTGGGCGAACTCGTACTCCATCTTGATAACTACCATCACCAAGACCACGCACGCATTTGACTCACGTGTGCACACTAACATCCTAATGATCGATCATTTGTACCCAAGCATACTAGTGCCAATATTAAACACAATCCACAACCTTTCACAACATCATTTCGTATCCAATTTCGTGCTTAGCACGTACTCACCATGATTAACATCATGCATATAACAATGCATCAATCCATGCCTCAACATACATGTATAACACCATATACATAGCCAACATAATCACAATTAAACATGAGGCATAAACACATTCAAAGATCAACCATAGTCTCTAACTATAGCTTGGGATTAGACTACCAATCTAATCCCAACTATAGGTGGGTCTACCAAGCCTAACCTAGTCCACATGCTTGAACCAACACTTTAAAACCATTTAAAAGCATTTAACCACTCACATTCACTTCCAAGCTCAACAATCAAGCAACCATGACCTTCAAGCTTCCGGATTCACTCTCGATGCTTCACCAACACAATTCCTTGTCTCTAAACAATCAAACATGCTCTATTAATCACCAAAACAACCACAAACCCCTGTTGCAACTTATAACATCAATTAAGCATCAAATCAAGCCAAGAACACCCACAAAACTTCTCATTTTCGAGCAGCCCTCTATACCCACTGAAATCTTCCATTTCAAATAACCAAACGATCATCAAACACACCCAAAACGATCCTCATATACCATACTATCATAACCAAACATTTTCCCACTTAAAATAGCCCTTAAACCAACTCTAAAACCTCTCTAAAACCCCAACGAAACCCATTTCCGAAAATTAGCTTAAATTCATCCAAAATTAAGATATGTTGGACATTTTTGGTTTCTAAGATCATATCAGACATTAACAAATCAAAAACTTAAATCAAAACCCATAAAGTAGCAACCTTTAACATTTTCCATGGAAAACCAAATTTCTAAAACAATGATGAAAATGAAATTTAATGGTACTTTTGAAGAGAGGAAGATGAGAGTAAAATGGGGATATAATTACCTTTCAAAACTGACCAAAAATGAAGAAGAAAGGAGATGGAATAGTGAAATGGAAAGGGAGCTTCTTCAATGTCGTTGAAATGAAAAATAGGAGTGAAGAAGAAGATGAATTAAAAGTTGTCTTTTAATATAAAGGGGGTTTTAATTTGAAAGAGCAACTATTTAAAAAATGCCATTGAAATGGCTATTGGGTTTAAATATAAAAAATTTAGTCCAACACTTTAAATTTAATTTTGCAAAATAAAAACCGAGACATTATTTTATTTATATATTTCACCTGACCCCCTAACCCGGGTGTTACAACTCTCCCCCGCTTAAGGAATTTCGTCCCCGAAATTACCTGACGGAAACAAGTACGGAAATTGCTCAAGCATATCAGCTTTCCTCTCCCACGTGGCCTCTTCCACACCTCTATGTCTCCACAACACCTTGACCAACTATATGGTCTTGCCACGCAACACCTTGCTATCAGAAGCAAGTATCTCAATAGGTTCTTCATTATAAGACAAATCCGGATTCAACTCTATCTCCTCAACGAGCATGACATGAGACGGAGCTGATCTATATCTCCTTAGCATCGACACATGAAAAACATCATGGATCTTCTCTAACTCAGAAGGTAATCTCAAACGGTAAGCTACTGGCCCAATCCACTCAACTATCTCATACGGACCAATAAACCTCGGACTCAACTTGCCTTTCTGGCCAAATCCCATTACCTTCTTCCACGGAGATACTTTCAGAAACATTTTCTCACCCACGGAGAACTCGATCTCTTTTCTCTTCAAATCTGCATAAGACTTCTGACGATCGGAAGCTGCTTTCAAACGGTCGCATATCAACTTCACTTTGTCAGTAGTCCCCTTAAGCAAATTCGACATAGGTAACAATTTTTGACTCGTTTCAGCCCAATGGATCGGAGTCCTACATCGTCTACCGTACAAAGCCTTATAGGGGGCCATCTGTATACTAGCATGGTAACTGTTATTGTAAGCAAACTCAACTAAGGGCAAGTGCTTCTCCCAAGAACCCTGGGAGTCAATCACACAACAACGAAGCATATCCTCTAAAATTTGTATCACTCGCTCTGACAGTCCATCTAACTGCAGATGATAAAAAGTGCTAAAATGCAAACGGCTACCTAGAGCACTATGCAAACAACTCCAGAACCTCGAAGTGAATCTCGGATCTCTGTCTGAAACAATAGACTTTGGAACTCCATGAAGTCTCACAATCTCGCGAATGTACAAATTCGCTAACTTGTCTAAAGAATCTGTAGTGTTCACTGCTAAGAAGTGAGCACACTTAGTGAATCTATCAACTATCACCCAAACAAAATTCTTCTTCGAAGGAGACAACGGTAACCCCGACACAAAGTCTATAGTGATCATCTCTCATTTCCATTCTGGAATCTTCAAAGGCTGTAACAAACCTGAAAGAACCTGATGTTCTGCCTTCACTCTCTGACAAACCATACAACGGCTCGCATACTCGGCTACATCTTTCTTCAAACCAACCCAGAAATAATCATTCTTCAAATCACGATACATCTTAGTACTACTTGGATGCATCGAAAAAGGACTCGAATGTGCTTCACTCAAAATCAGACGTCTCAACTCGACATCTTCAGGTACTACAACTCTGTCTCTGAAACACAACACATTCTCACCACTAAAACTATACTCGGTCGGTTTACCTTCGGCTATGTCTTGAACATGAGAAACTAAGACACATCTTGTAACTACTTCTCTCTATTCAACTGAATCAAGGAAGGCTTCACTTGCAACTCTGTGATCAAACCACCATCACTGGATACACTCAATCTAGCAAACATAGCTCGCAACTCAACTACAACTTTTCTACTCAAAGCAACGGCTACTACATTTGCCTTACCTGGATGGTACTCAATCGTCAAATCATAGTCTTTCAACAGCTCAAGCCATCTTCTCTGTCTCAAGTTCAACTCTCTTTGTGTCATCAAATACTTCAAGCTCTTATGATCGGTGTAAACTATACACTTCTCACCATACAAGTAGTTACGCCAAATCTTCAATGCAAATACAACCGCGGCTAACTCTATATTGTGAGTAGGATAGTTCTTCTCATGCACTTTCAACTGTCTTGAAGTATAAGAAACAACTTTTCTTTCTTGCATCAAAACACAACCTAAACCTATGTAGGAAACATCACTATAGATCACAAATTCTTTACCTGACACTGGTTGTACCAACACTGGAGCATTCGTCAAAGCTTCTTTCAATTTCTCAAATGCCTTCTGTCTTGCATCTGACCACTCGAACTTAACTCTCTTTTGCAACAATTTAGTCAAAGGAGCAGCTACTCTAGAGAAACCATCAACAAATCTCCTATAGTGACCGGCTAATCCTAGGAAACTCCTAATCTCAGTCACTGATTTAGGTTGTTTCCATTCAACAATAGCTTCAATCTTCGACGGATCAACACAGATACATTCAGCTGAAACAACATGGCCAAGAAACACAACTTCTCGAATCCAAAACTCACACTTACTAAGCTTAGCATACAACTGATTACTCAACAATCTCTGTAAAACAAGTTTCATGTGCTCATCATGCTCTTCTTCCAATCTCGAGTACACAAGGATATCATCTATGAAGACAACTACAAACCGGTCTAGATAGTCTCTGAAAATTCTGTTCATCATATCCATGAATGTTGCAGGTGCATTCGTGAGCCCAAACGACATCACAAGGAACTCATAGTGGCCATATCTAGTCCTAAAAGTTGTCTTCGGAACATCACACTCTTTCACTTTCAACTGATAGTACTTTGATCTCAAGTCTAGCTTCGAAAACACTAAGGCACCCCTCAACTGATCAAACAAATTATCTATGCGAGGCAACGGGTACTTGTTCTTCACGGTCAGCTGATTCAACTGTCTGTAGTCAATACACATTCGCATACTACCATCTTTCTTCTTTACAAACAACACAGGAGCACCCCAAGGCGAACTACTAGGCCTAATGAAACCACGGTTCAATAACTCTTGAAGTTGACTCTTCAATTCTTTCAACTCTTTCGGAACCATACGATATGGAGCTATAGAAACTAGAGTAGACCCTGAAACAGTCTCAATCACAAACTCTACATCTCTGTCAGGAGGCAAACCTGGTAACTCTTCAGGAAACACATCCGGAAAATCACAAACTGTTCTAATATCTTTCGGTCTAGCCTCACTCATATTCGGATTCATCACATAAGCTAAGTAAGCCCCACAACCAGAACCCATCAACCTATGAGCCTCTACAGCTGACACCACATTCGACAAGAACTTAATGTTCTCGCTTACTACTACTACCTCGTAGTCATCAAAAAGCTTCAAAGCAATTCTCTTCGTCTCAAAGTCTACACTAGCTTTGTGCTCAACTAACCAGTCCATACCCAGAATAATGTCAAACCCTGAATCTTCAGCGGACATCTCCTATACATCCGTCTAACTACAAATGTCTCACCAAAGGAACTAGTCACATGCATACCTACATCTAAGATCTCAACAGGTATACCTAACTTCTTTGCATGCTCACTCAAAATGTAGGAATGCGTAGAACCCGAATCAACCAAAGAAAGCAAAGACATAGACTGTAACTCAAAATTACCTGCTATCACATCAGTGTCATTCCCGGCCTCTCTCTGAGCATAGACTCTCGCTGGTCCACCCGCATCTGGCTGCACTGCCACAACATGGGCAAGGTTCCTCTGAGTATCTACCCTAGGTGCACCAGCCCTAGGCTGGAAGTAGCCACGACCGCGCCCACGACCTCTCTGATAATCTATCGCTCTCGCATGAGCTTGTGCTATGTTCGGTGCCTGTGCTGCCTGATGCGGACACTCTCTCCTAAAGTGGTCCCTCGAACCACAGTTTCAATAAGCATAGAAGTTACCCCAACACTCACCAGAATGGTGTCTCCCACAACGTGTACACTCGGGCAAACGCCCTCCAGCTCTATGGCCCTGGTGGCCACCGTCACGCCTATGGTCAAACTGATGTCCGCCACTCCGATGCCTATTGGCATCTCCACGGTTAAAGTTATTATGTCTCTTACCAGAACTAGATGCTCTTGAACGCTTGGTCAGCCCCAAGCTATGTTCAATGTCCTTGGCCCTAGCAACCAAGACATCAAAATCTGAATAATCTGAAGCTAAGGTGTACCTCTTAACTTCCTTATGAAGCCCATATCTGAAACGGTTACAATGGTCCCTCTCAGTAGGAACCAACTCTGGTGCATACTGACTCAAACGAACAAAACAGATCTCTTAGTCAGTCACAGAAGCATCTCCCTGAACAAGAGCCATGAACTCTCGCTTCTTCTCATCAAGATATCTCGGCCCCAAGTACCTCTTCTGGAAGGCAGATTCAAAGAAATCCCATCCAATCTCGGCCTCAAGAACCCCAGTAGTAATGGTGACCCACCAGGTGTAGGCATCACCCTGTAGTAAAGAAATCACACAGCCCAATTTGCGAGCACCAACGCAACCCATCTGAGCTAAGATACGGACAGTCTTCTCCAACCACAACTCGGATCTCTCAGGTGTAGACTCTCTGAAATCTTCCGCTCCTAGGCTACGGAGCCTCTCTAACGGTAAGCTAGTATCATCACCTCTAGGCTGAGCTGCAGCCTGTGCTCTGGCAACTGCGGCCTAAAACGCTCCCGCTATAGCTTGTACAAGCGGAGTCATATCTATTCCGGTAGGACCTTGGCCACCTTGGCCAACCTGAGGTCCCTCTCCCTCAGCTCCAGCCTCGCCTCCTACTCCAGGCTGAGGAGGTGGTGGTGGTGGAGGTGGTGGAAGAGCACCAACTCCAACAGTAGGCTCTCCTACATGAGCCTCTACTCCGGCCATCGGCTCATTAACAGGAGCCGCAACACGTGGTTCCTGATGAATCACCCTCGGTCTACCCCTAGGCCTCGACATCAGTGCTCACAACAACAACTACAATAACAACAACAAAGCACAAAAGATAGGGTTAGCAGGGCAAGGGTTCCAAGTGGCTCAAGTATGTTCATTCACTTTAAAAATCCTTTTTCCGATGTAATAGAAGCAATGGTCAATACAAAAACTCAACTTACCTCACTTACCTGCCCAAGGTCTCGGAAACCTTAGGCTCTGATACCAACAAGTGTAACCCCCTCGTCTCTGTCCGGAATCTTAACCAGTCCGAGTGGGCTACACGGGGATAACCGAGGCGAAACCCATTAAGGCTCCACTTCGGTTACCGACCCAAGAAAACTTTTTCATTAATTATCTTATCTAGATGCTTTATTAAATATCATATGTGAACAAACGACAGCGGAAGCAACAAGCAAAGCGAACAAACGAACATAAGACATAAACAGCCTAGTTTACCTTTTTAAAGCAGGCCGTATCGATACACTAAGAGAGGGTATCGATACGCCTTGACTAGGTCAACGACCCAAGGTCAAACCAGGGAGACCGTATCGGTACACAGGTTGACCGTACCGATACGCCCTGTCTGGTCAACATCTTACGGTCAACGATACAAGACCGTATTGATACACCCTAGACCCGTACTGGTACGCCAAAATCTCGTCAAAGACTCGGATTTCCAGAGAGGATTTGGCGTATCGATACGCCCTCGTGTATCGGTACGCTAGGCCAAACTTGAGTCCAGAAGTGTAGGGTCGTATCGATACGACCCTTGGGCGTACCGATACGCCCTGCACTGCAATGCTTAATTTTGCAGCCTAAGACTCTCAAACACGACTCTAGATGCATTTTAAGACTTTCCTAGCCACATATAAGCATACATACAACACATGACAACCAAGATGTAAGCATACGAGGCAACCAACACGAACAAGCATCATTCATTCAAGGGATTCATGCATTTACCAAAATATGACATACAAAGCACTTTAAGGTTCATGCCTTAGCAACCATACATGAAGCATTCATAAAAGGCATAAAGCCAACATACTAGGCACAAGTAAGCCTTAAGCAAACATCCACCAAAAACATAGGAGTCTAACATGCTCTTGAAACCAAACATAAACATAACTCCAAAACATTCAAATCCCATTGCTTGACTATTACAATCCTTTAATTTAAAGTTCATACTTGAGCTAACCAAAAGCAACACAAGCACACTTGGAAGCTCTCTCCTTGCACAAGCTACCCACGAACTACGGATCTGCATTGTCGAACAAAAGAGAGCTTAAGCATAAATCTTAGTGAGGGTAAGCTCATTAAAACAAACCTCGACAATGCATGGTCCAAGCAAGAGCACCACCAAGGTAGAATGCATGATCTTACCTTCGATCCAATGAGCCAAAATACACATGATGCATGAACATATATTCAATATTATGTCATGCTCAACAAGCTCAAATCCACATCATATGTAAACACATACAATAATCCATAAGGCAACACATATAATCTCATATTAATACACATATCATCACATATTGACACCTAGCTATGACTCGAATACGCGGATAACACGTTGGAACTCACATCCAACACAATCATTACCTTACGGTGGGATTACACTCATCACCGTTCACAAGGAGAGGATTCCACTCATCCTCACGCCTCGTCGATGAGATTACACTCATCATCGACTAACATATATATAAGAAGGTTTTTCGGGCGAACCCGTACTCCATCTTGATGACTACCATCACCAAGACCACACGCGCATTTGACTCACGTGTGTACACTAACATCCTAATGATCGATCATTTGTACCTAAGCATACTAGTGCCAATATTAAACACAATCCACAACCTTTCACAACATCATTTCGTATCCAATTCCGTGCTTAGCACGTGCTCACCATGATTAACATCATGCACATTCCACATGCATATAACAATGCATCAATCTATGCCTCAACATACATGTATAACACCATATACATAGCCAATATAATCACAATTAAACATGAGGCATAAACACATTCAAATATAAACCATAGTCTCTAACTATAGCTTGGGATTAAACTACCATTCTAATCCCAACTCTAGGTGGGTCTACCAAGCCCAACCTAGTCCACATGCTTGAACCAACACTTTAAAACCATTTAAAAGCATTTAACCACTCACTTTCACTTCCAAGCTCAACAACCAAGCAACCAAGACCTTCAAGCTTCTGGATTCACTCCCGATGTTTCACCAACACAATTCCTTGTCTCTAAACAATCAAACACACTCTATTAATCACCAAAACAACCACAAACCCCTGCTGTAACTTATAACATCAATTAAGCATCAAATCAAGCCAAGAACACCCACAAAACTTCTCATTTTCGAGCAGCCCTCTATACCCTCTGAAACCTTCCATTTCAAACAACCAAACGATCATAAAACACACCCAAAATGATCCTCATATACCATACTATCATAACCAAACATTTTCCCACTTAAAATGGCCTTTAAACCAACTCTAAAACCTCTCTAAAACCCCAACGAAACCTATTTCCGAAAATTAGCTTAAATTCGTCCAAAATTAAGATATGTTGGACCTTTTTGGTTTCTAAGATTATATCGGACATTAACAAATCAAAAACTTAAATCAAAACCCATAAAGTAGCAACCTTTAACATTTTCCATGGAAAACTAAATTTCTAAAACAATGATGAAAATGAAATCTAATGGTACTTTTGAAGAGAGGAAGATGAGAGTAAAATGGGGATATACTTACCTTTCAAAACTAACCAAAAATGAAGAAGAAAAGAGATGGAATAGTGAAATGGAGAGGGAGCTTCTTCAATGTCGTTGAAATGAAAAATAGGAGTGAAGAAGAAGAAGAATTAAAAGTTGTATTTTAATATAAAGGGGGTTTTAATTTGAAAGACTAACTATTTACAAAAATGCCATTGAAATGGCTATTGGGCTTAAATATCAAATATTTTGTCCAATACTTTAAATTTAATTTTGTAAAAACAAAAACTGAGACATTATTTTATTTATTTATTTCACCCGACCCCAAACCCGGGTGTTACACACTTTCTCCCAAGTTGATACCAAAGCTTATACATTCTATCAATTTTGTCATAATTCGAAATAATTCAATAATTTTAACCCTTTATATTAAGAAATCTTAGCATTTTAATCTTTGTTATGTTCTAAAATTGTTTGTTTTTCTCATGTAAATGTTTATATCACTTTCATGGTATAAAATTTTCTAACAGTAGCTTGATATTATTTTCTGGTAGAATACAATAATCTCATTGTTGTTTTGATCTGTTAGGCTTGTTTAATTTGAAAGTGTCGCAAAATGACTAAATTGATGGTATTTTTAAATACAAATGGTAAAATTTATTGAATTATTTCAAATTAGGACCAAATTGATAGAATGTATATGTTTTAGGACTAAATATGTAAATAAAAGTATTAGAATAGTGGATGGAATTAAAGTTTGGGTACCAAAATGGGAGGAAAAATTCTTTAAGTGTCAACTTGGGAGAAAGTGTCTAGTTCAGGTGCCAGTTTAGGAGTAAAAATTCTTTAGGTACCAACTTGGGAGAAAATGTATAGTTCAAGTACTAAATATATATTTAAGCCTTTTGTTAATGATAAAATGATTTAAAGAAAATAGAGAAACTAAATTTTGAGTTCATGATTATTTTATGTTGCAAAAAGCATGAATTGGTCACTTTGTTAAAGGATTGATTTTTTCACTAAATGGATATTCTAAATGCTTAAAGTTGAGAATGAAATTTCAATTATTATTTTTACAATTTGCCCCCTATAATTTATGCATCTTATAATTTAATTCTTTAACCTATCAAACATGTTTTTAAATGCCACTTACGTATCAATTGGATTTTTCTAATACAAGTTTGTCTTGCTTGGATTTATAATGATTATGATAGTTTGATTTTAATCCAATTAGGTCTCTGATTTTAAGATATATCAAATAAATACTTCAAATTATCAAATCGGGGCTCAATTTCACTTCAATTTTTGAATGTGACCTTTTTACCCAAGTAACTTTCTGAGCCGAGAAAAAATTGTTATATTAAATATCTTTAAAAAATCTCTTTGTCGTGACTCGTGAGTAAAATATTTGATTCTTCGTCGCATCGTTGCTTTCAATGAAAATTATATTTTATTATAAAAATTATTTTGATACACATGTTAATATCAACTTGTAGTTTATACAAATATGCCAAAATTATGATTTATGTGTTCTATTTAAATTTTTAGATTTAAAAGATTGTGTTTAGAATTTAGAGTTAAACTTAAAATTTAAAATTTGAAGGCTTTAAGGTTTTATTGTTTATGATTTTAAATTGTATGGTTATGCTTGAAATAGGCATATTGTATAATGGGTAATTATTTAATGTACAAATGTTTTGTCGAAACTTTGTTTATACAAGCGTCTTAGTTTTAGGGTTTATGAGTTTAAGTGTAGTAATTTGAATTTAGGGATTGATGATAGAATTTTAGATTTAGGGTTAAAATTTAGAGTTTGTAAGTTAAAATCTAAATCCTGAAACCACATTCCTAAACCCTAAACTCTAAATTATAACTATAAACCTTAAATTTTAAACTCATATACTAAAACCATTACACTCTAAAGCCTAAATTGAAACTCTAAATCCTAAAATTGAAGTGCTTGTAGAAACAAAAAAAATTCACCGTCTGTTTATGAGATAATAATCCTTGTATAATAACTATTTTATATTGTTATTTTTGAAAGATATTGTCATTTAATTTTAAACAATAGAGAAAACATAATTATTATATTATTAATAAGGCTTAAATAAAAAATAAATGTTCAAACAATTTTAAATGTCCGACTATTTTAAAAAATATTATCTAATAAAAACGTGACACATTAAATTAAAAAAATAATATAATTTTTTAAAAGATAAAAAATTTAAAATTCCCAAAAACTCACATCCCTAATATCTAAAATTACAAATTCTTTAAATTGTCGCCGCTTTTTTCGTCGCCAAACACCACCACTGGCGTCGCCATGAGTTACCGTCTATTTTTTCCAACCACCCACTACAGGTAAGCGTGTTAGTCGGACATCGTTCGATTAGAACTATTCGTGATCACCTTTCGATTGGCACGCCTCCCGTTGGTTACCGGCGATGGATGATTAGGGAAAATGAGCGACAGCCTCCAGAAATTACAGTGGTGGTGTCCGACGACAACAACGACAATTTGGAGAATTTGTGGTTTTGAATATTAGGGGTTTGGATTTTTTTTTTGTTAAGAATTTTGAGTTTTTAATATATATATATTTTGGTTAAATTACACCGTTCATCACTCAACTATCTTCTCACTCCTATTTTGGTCGTTCAACTTTTAATTTTTTAATTTACTAATTGAATTTTCAACATCGAACATTTTTTATTATTCCTCTGTTAAATTTGTTATGATGTGGCCTAATAAAATAAATTTTTAATCTTTAAAATCTAGGTCACATTTTAATAACATTTTTTAACATTTACAATGTCCACGTCAGAAAAAAGAAAGTCGTTAAAGAAAAGTCAAAGTGACTACCTTTCACTACCTTTCCCCCCCAAATTTCTAAAATAACTTCTTTCTTATCAAATCACCATGGATGCCGAATATGCTTCAAATCATCATGGCTGCCGTCGACGAGAGGCTGAGCAAAGAAAAAAAAACGATGGTGCTTTCCTTCAATATCCTAATGTTCATTTTCCATACCTATAAGTTCAGTTGGCAGTCAAGATTTGGCGCTTCCAAGTGGAGATTATATTTGTTTTTTTTTGTTGATGGTTACAGGGATTGCTTTTTTTAACCGATTTGAAGTTTTGACAGTCGAGAAAACTTTACTTTCTTGTGTTCTTTTTCTCCCTTCCAGTTCTATTTCTTGTAATGGTGTCCTAGAATAGTTTATGTGGAATGCAGTAATTTTTTCTTCTGATTTTTATGCAAGAAATAAAATGATTTGTGAGAATTTTTGTTTGTTCTCTTTCTCTTTCATTCACTCATCTTGTGGTTCTTGTAATTATAAGGGTAAATCATATAAATCTTGTTAGTTTTTTGTTCTCTTTCTCTCTCATTCACTTATAGTTTTCTTAAATTTTCTCAGAAATTTTGGTAAAAGCTTGTGAGAAGTGAAACGAAACAGGTGTTGGATACTTGAGTCCTTTATTTTTTACACCAAAAATAGCGTCTTTATGCTGCAATAATCCATCGAGAACACCAAAAATGGGTTCTTAGTTCTTGACACTACAATTCCCTCACTCGCATTCTCAAATCTATCGACAACAACATAAATCGAAACCAAAGGTTTTGAATGAACTTCAACATTAGAATCAGATGTAACATTGCTGGGGTGAAATGAGAAAAGAGGGCTTGTGAAAGGGGAAAGGAAGGATGAGGATAATTGCAGAGAAGAGAAGGTTAAAGGGAAAAGATCATCGCTTGGATTTGAGCTTTCTTTTTTCTTCAAAACAAACGAAATTTAGTTGAGTGACGGATGAGTAACGAAGAATGTTTGAGGTTGAAAGTTTAGTTATTAAATTAAAAATTTTAAAAGTTGAGAGACTAAAATAGGAGTGAAAAGATAGTTGAGTGATGAATGTTGTATTTTATCCTATTTTTATTTTTTTAATAATAATAAAAACATGTTAAGTGTTACGTTTTTATTGGATAATTCGTTTTTTTTAAACGGTCGAACACTCAAAATTATAAAGATTGAAATTTTAGACATCTAATTTTACTAAAATAATACTTTAAGCACCTGAAGTTCAAAAAATATAGTTTACACTTATTTTTTATGTTAAGCCTATCAATAACTATAAATTTAAACAAATAATCATGCATTTTGTGAGTATAAATGAGAAAAACAAGAAAGAAAATATATTTTAATCAATGATAAGACAAAATTATAATATATTAAATTTGTTATAAATTAACTAGAAAAAAGGATGAGAAATAAAGAAAGAATTTTGTATTATTTTTTATGAAAATAATTTTGTATTATTTTAATAGACATTAAAGTTTAAAGTATATCAAATTCTTATTTTAAACATAGAGTTTTAATCAAAGTCCTTTTTATTTTTTTAACAATTTAGTTTTTAAATTTAAGTGAAATAAAATAATTAGTACAAAAAGTATTTTTTCTCCAATCTCTATGATTTTAACATTGTACATCTCTTTTAATTATAATTTAAAATCCTTTTATTACTAGGTTATTTGATATATTTTAATTACATTTAAATAATTAAATTAGTTTTAAATAAATGAGATTTTTTTATTCTATCATCTTTAAATATAAAAATAGTAAAATATGTATAAAAAACAGGTGAAATTACCACATAAGTATATCGTGTGATGTGACGAACGGTAGATGCACAGTAAAGCAGCAACACCGTTTCGCACCTTATAGAAATTATGGTGCTTTGAGAGTATAAGTTGAGCTGAGTGTGAGCAAAGTAATTGCGTATAACTGCCAAAACGCCGAACGACGACCAAGGCCAACGCTTATTCTTTTCCGATTTCCTCGCCGGGTCTGAACCAAAACTCGCATTATCCTCAGCATCTATGTGATATTGAAGCATCCTCGGCGGTTCACCGATCCGACTCGGTACCTCGGTGCTTGCTTGTTATCATAGTAAAAGATAAGAGGAATATTGTTGAAGATGCCAACGGGGCTCTCGGCTAATCATTTGCCTGGAATATGCTCGATGCTTGCTAAGTCAATGTTCCGAGATGAGTCTGTTCGGAAACCGGCCGAGGCGGCTCTCCTTCAATTCGAGCGTTCGCACGGTTTTTGCTCTTGCCTCGTGGTATTTATTTATGATCTTCTTCGTCTTTTCCTCTTTTTTAATGTTTTGCATTTTTTGTACAATGCATTTGAAAGTTTATAGGCCTTTAAGTTGCAATTGTTTCTTCTATTTTTATTTCAGGAACTGATTACGATGAAGGGTTTAGCGTCTCATGTGTCTATACGATTAATGGCATCGGTATATTTGAAAAACTGTATTGATCGATACTGGAGGAAGAGACGAGATTCACGGTAGGCTGTAGGCCATTGTTCATACATCTAATTCAAATATAAGGATTGGATTTTCATTTGAAATATTCTCTTCATTTATTAGCAGCCTTACAGTATTGTTATTGACTAATTGTACTATTAGTTCAGTTAACTAGCTGTTGCCGTTAGTAGCTAGCTGAGTTAATTAGTTTTGAGTAAGGTCTTCGAGTCTCGAATATACTGATCCTTATAATCGTTTTCTAACTTGATGAAAAAGTATGCGACAGAATTCTCTCAAAACCCGCATTTATTTCTTGAAATGAATGTGCATGTGTTCTTTAGTGACATGAAATTTTGTATTCAGGGGGATAAGAAGCACAGAGAAACTACATTTAAGGAAAAAATTGTTTATGCACTTGAGAGAAGAGAATGACCAGGTATTTCTCAGTACCTTTTATTGCTAAAGAATTTTAAGCTTAGGTTCCCTGATGTTTTTTTTATTATACCGAGCAGGCAATGACTTAGACCTGTTAGGACTTGGCTGGGGTTTAAGTTGCTCTGAAATATCTTTCAGTTTAGCCGTCTCTAGTAACTGTCTATGACCATTTGCATTTTTTTACTGATACAGATTGCTCAAGTGCTAGCAGTGATCATATCTAAAATTGCTCACTTTGATTATCCCAGTGAATGGTGAATATCTTGACGCTTTATTTGTTAACATTAATTAATATATTTCCTTGTTTTATTGGGCTAGATTTTTTTTAATGCTTAATGGGATTCTTACACTTCCTCTTCTAGATGATAATAGTTACTGATTAGATGGTATGTTTATTTTAGGCCAGAGTTGTTTTCTTTTCTAGCAAAGCAGCTTCATTCAGCCGATGCTCTTACCTCCCACAGAATTTTTATGATTCTGTGTAGAACTTTGAAGGAGTTATCCAGAAAACGTCCTGCTCTAGACCAAGGGAATTTTGCAGAGGTATGTAGTTACTGAAACATCTACGTTTGTACTTTCTATAAGCTCATCCTAAATGGATTATGTGTGTTGGTCCTCCCATTTATCTAGCCCCTCTTATTTAAATTACAAGTTGCTTAAGCTTGGACAGCTTTGATTCGAAAAGCATTTTTGTGCTAATGCCTTATACATATATATTAGTGGCTTCTAGTCTTCTGCATTCTTGCCTATTGAGTACTTTTCTGGCTCCTAAAAGACCTAATTAACTTGTTTTAGGAGCAAATTCCTATTTTGAAAATTGCAGTTCTGTTCTATTGACTGGAAAACCCTGACTTACAGAACCTTTTTTGACAGATATCATGCCATTTATTTGAGATTTGCTGGCACCTTTGGCAGAGTGATGTACAAACAATATTACATGGTTTTTCTACAATCACTCAGAGCTATAATTTGAAAGCTGTGGAGCAGAATCATGATGACCTTTATCTAACTTGTGAGAGATGGTCTTTATGTCTAAAGATAATATGTCAATTAGTGATTTCAGGATTGCAAAGTGATGCAGAGTGTGTTCAAGTACTTATACTTCTTTCTCCAATTTTGAACATTTTGAGGAATTTAACATCAATTGCCATTTCATTCTATTTTCTTTTTTGTACTTTTGTGGCAATTTGGAATTAGAATATATGATTGAAGTGCTTCATTTTGCAGGAGATTAGACTGGTTAAGGACGTTTCTCCTGTACTATTGGCTGCTGCTCAATCATTTCTTCCATATTGTAAGACAGCTTCCTCCAGATGCCAACTTTTATTCCCATTTCACAAAAAAAAAAAAAAGATTCATTTGTGTTAGATGTTTGCCTGGCTCCCACCTCAAAAATAGGTTATTAGCATCTTAATAAAAAAGAGTTAACTTGTAATTTTATTAATAAAAAAGAGCAATCATTAGTCATTGCAATTAGCATACAAAATATTCGAAAGTCTTCCTTTTACATACAGGACTAGATTTATTAATTTCAATATTTATTTGTTTTCCTTTTACATACAGAACTAAATAACTCTCTGGAACCCTGATCTAAAATGGTAATCTATGTTATTCCAATATTCCATTCTAATTGTGGGAGTAACTATCAGCTTTTGTTCTTGAACTTGGATCTTAATGTTTTAAAGAATAAAGCTGACGCCATCTCAAAGCACTTGTTATGGAGGATTTTGTATGATTAATTTATTTGTATGTTTACCTTATCTTACAGATACATCTTTTCATAATGGACATCCTAAATTCTGGGACTTCATAAACAGGGCATGTACTAAATTGATGAAGATTCTAGATGCAATTCAAAAAAGGCATCCTCATTCATTTGGTGATAAATCTGTCCTTCAACCTGTCCTCAATTTCTGTTTAAACAAGATTACAGATCCTGAGCCTGATATACTGTCCTTTGAGCAATTTCTGATTAAGTGTATGATGATGATAAAAAGTGTATTGGAATGTAAACAATATAAACCAAGTCTAACTGGATGGGCAATTGATGACAATCGTGTTGATGGTGTTTTGACTTCCCTCCTGCCTAAAGAACGGGTAGTACTTCTATGCAATGTATTAATAAGGAGGTAATAATTCTTTCATTTCTGTTTCATTTTAGCAGTTTGTCTGTGGTCTGTTACCCAGTATGTTCCTTTTCTCAAACCCTGCATATCTCTTGATTTGCCTGTTTTGAACAACTTCTTTCTTTAAATTAGTCTTAATTCATGTACTACCAGGTATTTTGTTCTGAATGAAAATGACTTGGAGGAATGGAATGAGAACCCTGAGGTTTTTCATCATGAGCAGGATCTGGTTCAGGGGACAGAGAAACTGAGGCCTTGTGCAGAGTCTCTATATATTGTATTGTTTGAAAACCACAGTCAAGTATGTGCTATTATTATGCTGATATCCTTAGAGTCTTCATATATTGTATTGTTTGAAAACCATAGTCAAGTATGTGGTATTATCATGTTAATATCCTTTTTGTTTATTTTGGTTGCCAGATGTTTCATCTAAACATGTGTAATGCTTATTTGAATTAACTTGTTACATTTAGCTGCTAGCTCCGGTTGTGGTGTCTATCCTTCAAGAGGCGATGAATGGCTGCCCTCCTTTTGTGACTGAAATTTCTCCAGGGTTACTTCTTAAAGAAGCTGCCTATGGTGCTGCTGCACATGTATATTATGAGCTCTCCAATTACCTAAGCTTCAAAGATTGGTATGCCCATTCTCCGGTTTGCTATATTTTGTGTTCATTCACTAAATAATTTTGCCACATTTGTACTCTTTCTACCCTTGGTGGTTTGAGGTGATTTTTAATTTCTATTTTCTCTGGTGATGGGGCATTGAGGAGTCTTGTTGTACCTTATTTTGCATGATAAACCCAGATAATAATTCAAGCAGAGCAGGAACATTGTTTAGTTGCTTCTTAATCTGTCCCTTAGTTCAAACAAGTTGTTAAGTATTGCACTAACTGCATTGTGAATAAATAAATCAACATAATCTTAATAGGTGGTATGATGAAGTCATCTTTCTTTCTTTCCTTTTTTTCCCATTAATAATCATGGAATGCAGGTTTAATGGGGCTTTATCCCTTGAACTTTCTAACGATCATCCAAATATGTGTATCATCCACCGGAAAGTTGCACTAATATTGGAATGGGTTTCTGAGGTAACTTAAAATCCTTCTATACACCTTATCCATACAATCTCTGAAAGTTCTTTCTTGTGAACTGTATGTGTGTGTTTGTATGCATGTGACTGCAGTGTGCTGAAGTGTCCATTATAGCATCATGGTGACCAATAGTTTGCACGTAGAAGCTTGTCTAATCAACATTGAAAATTTTCCACTGGAACACAGTGGTTGGTACCTGTTTTCAAAGCATACGTTGTAGATTTCTAATTGAGACCTGAAGTTTTCTTCCCTCATGAAAGAAACCAGTGATTCAGGGCAACTAGACAAGCCATAAATCTAAAATGACTTAAATCCTTTTGAACTTGATCTGGATGCATTTTCTGTAACACTTGAATATAGAGTACATAAACCAATGGCTGAGTTAAATAAATGCCACTAGAAATAGGCTTGGATCTGTTGTGTATTGGATTATTTTTTTACATGGAATAGTGTCAAGAGTTGGAGAATCTGTCTTACATTGTCAGGGGAAAAGAATAATGCATCAGGTGTATGTAATTCATAACACCAATTTAATACTATGCAGTATTTCCTGTTCCTCTTTAGTTTCTGAAGAGAATGTTGATAAACAAAGTACTTTGGTTGCTGCAGGAAATTTTTCATAAATTGTTATCTGATATTTGCATTCCTGCAGATTAAGAATTACAAAAAAGAGTTGTATACCGTGCCTTGATGCAGTTGTTACAGGAAAAAGATTGACTAAATGGTTATTTTCTGATGTTTGTACAGATTAAGGATGACACTAAAAGAGTTGTATACTGTGCATTGATGCGATTGTTACAGGACAGAGACCTATCTGTGAGGGTATGCTCAATAAGTTTGCTTTTCCTTCCGCATCATGTCCCCCACCTTTCTTTTCCAGAATAATCTAGAAAGGTTATTGCACTTTTCATACTTAATATGTTTTGTATTGTTGTTTTAGCTGGCAGCCTGCCGATCATTATGTTTACACGTCGAAGATGCAAATTTTTCAGAGAGAGACTTTTTTGATCTGCTTCCCGTGTGTTGGGCTTCATGTTTTAAGTTGGTGGATGAAGTTCAAGAGTTTGATTCAAAGGTAAAATTTTCTTTACTGCTTGCACAAATGTTTCAACTCTACCAAGAACCAACTTGTCCTCAATCTAAGTCTTTCTTTATTTTCGTATTTCTGCATGCATGTGTTTTTTCCTTACATTCAATTTATATGCTCTGTTTCCCCCCCACATTAATTCAGGTCCAGGTTTTGAATTTGATTTCTCTTCTTCTTGACCATTTCAATGCGGTCATCCCATATGCAAACAACTTGATGCAGTTTTTCCAGATGGTATTGTTATCGCTTTTACTCTCTTCTTTGAAAGTTTCATGGTTATTTTCACATGCTTGGTTGCTGGCTGTATAAGTATCATTGAGTTTTAACAGGGATCCATGCTACCAAATCAGATAATTTCCAATATTGAATATTACTCTTGTGAAACTTGATGCAAATTTTGCTATCAATAAAGTAATAACTCTTCACAAGAGGGGTTTCCCTAATTACTGGTTGATTACAACAATCGTTCAACTGTAAATCTGTTGATTAACTTGCCTAAAATGTCAAAGACTGTACTTATCAGTTTATATATATATTCTTTAACCTCTTAATTTGGAAAGGTTTGGGAGGAATCTTCTGGTGAAAGCCTTTTACAGATACAGCTTCTTATCACATTGCGGAACTTTGTTAACGCACTTGGATATCACGCACCTAGTTTCTATGACATGCTCCTCCCCATTCTTCAGAAAGGAATTGACATAAATGATCCAGATGAACTCAATCTTCTGGAGGATAGCATGCTGGTATAGTTGTCCAAATATTTTATATTTATCTGGCTGCCTTTAACCATAAACATCTTGTGCTAAATGACCTCATATCTGCAGTTGTGGGAAACTACTGTTTCTCATGCGCCTGAAATGGTGCCTCGACTTTTGGCATACTTCCCATGTCTGGTGGAAATCTTGGAAAGAAATTTCGACCATTTGGAGGTTAGATTTCTTGAATCATTTCATCAAGAAAGTAGGATTCAAATGGCTCCTTTAAAAGGAATATGGTCTTTGATTGGCTACCTATTGCATTTGGTGGTTTAGGTTTTTCCAGTCTTAGAAGCCCCCCCCCCCTCTCTTTTAATAGTAACATGATCCAAATGTGATTGCAGGTTGCTGTCAAAATTACTGAAGGTTACATTATTTTGGGTGGATGGGAATTTCTTAACATGCACGCTTCCGGTGTGGCTATACTTCTTGATTTCATTGTTGGAAATGTCAATGACAGAAGGCTACTTTTAACTCTTCCTGTCATTGACATTTTAATACAGGTATTGTACTGTAAATTTTAAGTGCAGTGACATCACAAAAAATAGGATGAATTTTGAAGATTCCAGTAGCAGTGTGTGCGTAGCGATATTTTTCTTTTTCCACAAGTAGGATGAATTTTAAGTGCAAGGCTTCTTTGTTTATTTAGACTAGATTGTCATTGTTTGAGAGTGCTAGATGTTTCTGTATCCATTTAGCTCCATGAAAATAGTAATTCACATTATTTGACAGGATATGATTTAATTATAGTAATACACATATCTCAAAAAGAAAAAGAAAAATTATAGTATGCACATAAGACATGTATGATGGAACATTACATGAGAAGCAGAGGTGGTTTACCATTGGATGTTGCATGTTAAGTTTATGGATGATTCCTTAAATTGGTAATGAGCAAATGAAGTTGTTTGTATCTGTGGATGACAGAACTGTCCATTGATAATCATAGAGATTTAGTATCATTAAAACTGCATTGGATCTTGGAAACCCAATCTTTTCAACTGCTTATATTTTTGCTATTTTGTAGTGTTTCCCCAAGGAAGTGCCACCAGTAATCAGCAGCACTTTGCAGGTAAGCATGGCGTAGAGGGTTGATCATTCATTTTCTCAGTTATATTCAGCATGATGAATGCCTTTTCATGACATCTAATGCCTGTTATGCCTCGTTAAATGTTGGCAGAAACTAGTTGTTATTTGCTTGAGTGGAAGAGAAGATGGTGATCCTGTAAACACAGCTATTAAAGCATCTTCAGCTGCTATCCTAGCAAGGATTTTGGTGATGAATAACAACTATGTTGCACATTTAACATCACAACCTTCTCTTTCATCGCTACTGCGGCAGACTGGTGTATCTGTTGAATATCATATTCTTCTTAGTCTAGTTGACATATGGCTTGACAAGGTTAGTAATAAAATATACCCACGTCGACGAGATGTTCGAATTGACGTCTTAACCATCCAGAGATTTTAATGCTCTCCGTTAAAGCCAATTTTTTTCTTTTATCTTACTTTAGCATGTTTAATATTTATTCAGGTGGACAATGTGGATTCACCCTCAAAGAAAATATTTGGCCTAGCACTTGCCATGGTTCTGACTTTACGGCTGCCTCAAGTTCTGTACAAACTTGATCGGATATTAAGGTATGAGCTGAATCTTGATTTCAATGCACGTCTGCAAGTATCGAATGACATTTAATAAGTGAGATCACAATTGCCTTTTCTTCATGCAGTGTCTGCACCGGTATCATTTTGGGAGGGACGGATGAGTTTCCGAAGGAAGAATCAAGGTTATACAGTCAGAGTCATTATATTAAGGATTTTGAATGGTAGATTGTATATTCTATCCTAATGCTTGCTAATAAACTGCAGTGGCGACGACATGAGCTCCAGCGCGTGTGGTGGTGAGAGTTTCCTTCCCAGTAAGGAGATGAAAAGAAGACAGGTTAACATTGTTTGATTAAATCATTTGTTTATCTTAATGAATAATTATGTTGTTGTGATGGATTGAATGTGGCATTGTTCAGATCAAAGTGTCGGACCCTATTAAGCAGTTGTCAGTGGAGAACACATTGAGATACAATCTTGGAATGTGTGCTGCTTATCACGGGGAGTCATTTAATTGTGCCATTGGAAGGATGCATCCTGCAGCATTAGCACAACTGAAGCAGGCGCTGAAGATAAACAAATGATTCCCTTGTGGGCTTTTTGGAACTACAGTTCCCAAAGATTAAGAAAACTATTTTACTAATATTTTCCAATTTAGGTCTCTTTGAACTACACTTGGGATTTTGTTTTCTGATTTGAGTTGAGTTCAATTAGTTGAAAGTTATGTTTGATGTTGGTGTTGTGATCGATTGCTGCACATGTACATCTTTCCAGTTTTTCTCATTTTTTTTTTTGAAAGGATGAGATTATATTTTATTCAATAAAGCGAATACATAGATGTTTCTCCTCGTTAAAAAACCTCCCTAATCCTAAATGGAGGAAAAAGAGTGAGATACATCTATGTTTACATCGATTAGCAGAGTAGGTACAACACCACCAGTTTTTCTAACTATGAGCTGAGCTTATGAGACAATTTCCAGTTTTTGCTACTAGCATTACCCTGCCAATCCTGCTAGAGCCTATGACCAAAACTCTTCACTTACTCACTGGTTGAGTGAGGAAAATAACCAATCCAGCAGAATTCATTCCTTAATATCAACCGAATATTGCAGGTTTAGATGGGGGTTCCGAGATATACCTTTTTTTGCCAGATTATCAGCTGCTGAATTACACTCCCTTGGTGCAAAGTGGATGCTCCAATTGAGGCCTTCACAATGCTTTAAGCAAATAGAGATGATGGGACTAAAACAAGCTGGGGAGTTTTGTGGATTTTTGATCCACTCCACTGCTTGAAAGCAGTCACTTTCCACGAGTAAATTATGAGATTTGCTCTAAGGAGAATTTTTGTAAAGCCTACAAGCCTCCGAGATTGCCAATAATTCTGCTGTAGCCGCATCCAGAACTCCTGCAAACTTCGAAAATACTATCATTACATAGAATTTTATATTTCGCGTCTATTTTTTTTATATATTACGCCTATTCATTACATAGAATTTCTTTTGAATATGTAACACGCATTATACGTGTTAAATTATATGTATGAATTAATCAAAATTGAACATATGCAATTAAAAATGTTAGATATCTGACTCAAAAAAAGTATGTATCTAATTGCACTGTTAAAAAGTTAGTTACCTGATTTCATTAAAAAAATTAGGCTTAATAGTTAGAAAAGTGTTCAACTGCCTAACATTCTTTTCCGTAACTCAGATTGGATTTTTTCGTGACGGACGTTAAATTTCTTTTGTTATTCAATAAAAGTAACATGTGGTATATTATGGAATTTTCTTTAATTTTTATTTTTCTAAAAATCAGAAAATTTTTAATTTTATAAAAAAACTAAAAGCTTTAATTTCTCTAAAACCCCCAAATCCAAACTCTAGATCCTTAAATTCCTCCCCTCACACCACCAATTTAACAACTACTGGCCACGCTTGCCTTCGTCGGCCCCCCACGACCGAAAGCCCCATGATTCCGTCGTCGAAAACCGGCGAATAAACCGTCGATTGTTTCGTCGACGAACATCCAAAAATGAAGAAAGAAGAGACTAGTTGAGCTTTTAATCGACGGCTATAGGGTGGGGGATGTTGATCGGTGAGGTACCCGATGCTTGGGTGGTGAACGGTGAACCGCCAACGTGTGGGGATGCTGAACGGTGGTGGAGATGTAATTTGAGGGTTTGTTTGAAAGAAATTAAAACTTTAGAATTTTTTAAGAAATAATTCAAAAAATAAATAAATATATAAAATAGGCTACATGTCATGTTATAATTGGCTAACGAAAATTTTTTAATGGTCGTTGACGAAAAAACTCAATCTGAGTTACGGAATAAAACGTTAAGTACTAAAGTGACAAAAAAAAAATTTAACCAAATTAAAACAAATGGTATAGGTTGGACACTTTTTTATCTATCAAGCCAAAACATTAATATCACATCGCACATAAATATCAAAATTGAGTGCCAAAAAGTATATTTATCCTTTTTCATTTGAACACTTTAATTAGCTTTCAATCCTTTTGTCTTTTCCATTATTCTTTAATTTACAGACCACTCAATGAGTAAGGAACAAAACAAACACAAACACTCGCACCAGTTTTATGATTTTGAAAGAATTTTTCTATATATAACTCTTTTTTGACCTAATTGAATTTATTAACGAGTTAGTTTAAGGGATAAATAATTTAAAATACTTAAGTTGGTTTTATGTTTGAGGTCTTGTGTATGTAAAAAATTCTTTCTGAGAGACTAACTCACTAAAGTCAAATTTGTGACACAAATTGATCTAAAATAATTATGATAAAACCTTGAGAAAATGAGAGGAAAAAAAATAATTAACCAAAGTCTTAATCTATAGAGAGTTAATTGGGACATCTAATCCAATTTGAAATAAAAAGAAAATAAATTATAAAGTCGAAACCAAACCTAAACATCCTGGTTGGTTGGTCATCCATAGTCCAAGTAAATTATAAATTAAAATCAATTAATTATCATATTAAACTTGCTCGATGGGTCGAATCTGATTGAACCAAATGTAACCTTGGTCTTCTAATTTATAAATTAAAATTAATTAATTATCATATTAAACAAATTACACAAGCTTTATAATGGCGTTAAAATCGTAATATAATAAAATTCAATGTTTTATTCAAAATAAAAATAATTTATATTTTTTATAAATGATCTTTTTAATTTAATTTCATTCGAAGCCCAATTAAATATACTAAGTTTTCTTCTTTTTAATTCTTTTTTTTTTTCAACTATATCAAATCTATTTTACTACAAAAGAAAAATTCATTCACACTAATGTAAAATTAAGTGAATTTTACATACTTTTATAATTTTTTTCTACGCTTAATATTTTAACAATCCAACTATTGAATTTATAATATCATTATACTTATTATGCATGCAAATTTTTAAATCAATTTGATATCCATTATATCGACCCAAAGTTTTAATACAAAATAAATAGTTACATATTTTCAATTTACTCAAAACTTGACATGTATTATCTATGCAAATAGAAGATAAATTCAACAATTGGATTTTAAAAATATCAGTCTTGATTTTTTTTTTATTGAGATGTATAAAACTATTCCAATCTTATGTAGTATAAAACTATTTAGTTTTTCAATTTGCTCAAAATATCTTATCTATTAATCTTAAACCCTAAAAAGAACAAATAATATTGAAATAAATAAGATTATACCGTCTAAATTTTAAACATATCTATCAGATTCTTGTTTCATATATAGAAGAGTTACTTATGTAGTGTAAAACTATTTAGGTTTTAATTGACTTAAAATCATTAGATTAATTGAAGTTAATGACTAAAATTAAAACTTTTAAATTTTACCGTGTCAATGAATCTTTACATATGTATTAGATTTGGAGATTTATTTTTTAGAAAAAGAAAAAGAAAAATCGTTGGGTTGTCTCAACTCATTTACTTCTCTTATTGGCTTGTGAAGTTTCTTCTTTTGCTTCAAATTTTCGACTTCAATTAGAAAATGTAAATAAAAATCCGAAAACATAAGAAATCAAATAATTCTTTTTTTTCAATTATTTTTAAATTTTATCTAGGGAAAATATATAATGCGTGGGAAGTGAAAATATTTTGTTTTTACAAGCCCTTAATTTTAGGGGTTAGAGATCTAATTTAAAAGTTTAGAATATATGGTCTATGATTAAAATTTAGAGTTAAAATTTAGAGTTTAGATTTAAGTAATATGTTAGAGATTTAAATTTTTACCAACACTAAATTCTAACTTTAAACTCTAAATTCAAACCACAATCCCTAAATTCTAAACACATAAACTTAAACCCCTAAACTATAAATCATAAACTGAATCTCTAGCCTTTAAAATTAAGACAATTTTAGAAATAAGCATGGTATAATTACCCTTTATCTATACATATTTATAATTTTCTACCATAAGAAAATCCGATGGACCAACCAATTCTCTATCAAATCCAATTCCAACACCATTGGTAATTGGAAAAGATACTCTCAAACCTAATCACGTTTTGCAACATCACTTGAAAACCAAATTTTATAACCCACAATTATGTTATTTCATCATCTTATCTCAGAAAACTGAAACTGAATTCATCTTTCTATCAAATCCATATATGTCATTATTAGAAGGCGATATTCGAGTAAAAACCCAATTGAATTAGGCATAGGATCAACGTCTGATGTTCTAACATTTAATTAAACTCATAACCCAACCAGATACAAAGTGATGAACAAAGTACCAAAATTGAAAAGTTGAGAAAAAAGAGGGGAGTGCAAGTAGATGAAGAACAAGAGTTTGTTTTTTCTTAAGATGCAGCAGCATCATTTGTTGATGCATCCATAGGCTCTGCATCAGCTTTATCACCCTCGCCCTTCTTACCTGCAAAAACACATGTACCGGTTTACTACATAATCCTCCAAAATTTGCATCTAATCAATACAACATGTTAGATAATCCTTGTCATATATTACACCATACCTTTCTTCTTCTTCCCTCCACCTTTCTTCTTTGTCTTTGTTCCCAAAGCTAACCATGCCTTGATTTCAGGATCGTCTATTGTCTTGGTTGGCTGCAGCTCCTGAAGCGGATGGGATGTGATCCGATCTGATCCATTAGGCATTAGCAACACCGTGAATTTTATATGAGCAACATAATCCCCTGCAGGAATCCAGTCCAGGTTGCGTCAGACTTAGTGTCACATGATACCGTTCCATTAAACTAGATTTCAGCAGTCATTTCTTACCAGGTTTCTCATGAAGAACAGGATATGGCTGCAAGAGATCATGATTCACACATTCGACTAAACCCAGACGAGCCCTTTTCTCTTCCAAAGCCCTGTACATACGAAATCCACATGAAGCACTGCACAGCAGTAATAACCACCAACGCATATTCCCAACAAATACATCTAACAATTACAGACCTAGCAGTGAATGGGAGAATAGGAAATTTCTGATTTATTTCACTGAAAATAAATCTAGAGGTCTTCATCTTTAAATGATAATTCTTGTCAACTGCTCTCTTATAAATAGTTGTCTGCTTCTCATCCAAAAGCTTGGGCTGCAATTTTAGCACATTGAAATTTTAAGGACAAGATCAATAGACATAAGCATAGACACAGCAACAAGGTTAAATAACAAGGGACAATTACCTTGCCTTCACCAGTAGAGGCAACTATATCTACTGCATAAACTTCATTCTCCTCAAACTCCGCATCATCAACTCTGGTATCAGGATTGGAGACGCTTAGTATGACTTTGTTTCCATCTATCACAAACTGCTTCAGTTGATGGCTAAGAACACCTTCAACAATTTTGCAGTCATATGCTGCAGCTACCTTCTGAATTGCATCTGTTACACCTTTATTCTGCCATTAAAACCATAATAAAAGACGTTAAGTACTACAGATAATATCAACTAAAGTAAGGATGCAAGTTACAAACAATATAAATTACAAAGGAAACTAGTAACGAGTAATGCATTCATCAATAAAGGAGGGACATTAAAAACATTTCCCTATCAGAGTAACTATGACAAAAGCCTCACTTGGATGTTGGTCCATAGCTTTTGAAATCTATTCATCGCATAGGGAAAATAGAATAGAGGAAATTTTGAAAGTCCAAACTTTTTTAGATAATTTTATAAGTGTGAAAAAGAAAACCATTAACCTCCTGTGAGTATTCCCACTGCAGCAGGAAGTTTGGATGATTAAACAGAGGGTAGAGAGAAAGGCACCAAGGGAATGATCACACATGATTCTCTATCAGTGTAACTATGACTAAAAGAGGCTACATTGGAACTAAATCCATAGCTCAAGATTATCTTCATCACGTAGAAATCATGTGAACAAACAAAAGATGTATATTTAAGAAAAAAAGGTACCAATACCAGAAAAGAAACCAATTTGTGGACAAAGTAAAGCTTTGAAACAATGAAAATATAGCATTTGCTTGACAGTGTTTCTCAAAAGTTCAATAAAAACAGTCACCAGCCATGAGGTTGTAGCCACTTCACGTTGCTGATAAAGAAAATGTTGGCCATGCAGGGCAACAAGCACAAACCAATAAAAGATGTACTAGTCTAAGGCAGCCTAACATGACAAAACATAATATTGGCAACAGGGAAAAGAGGAGATCAATAAAAGATTAATCGCCTCGGCAAAGTTGCCATGCCTTCAAATTTCTATTATACATCTGTCAATCATTTCCACAGATTAAATCAAAAGGCACAGTGTGTTGAGAGATCAATTCCCCTATCAGAGTAACTATGACAAAAAACTTAATTTGGATGTAGACCCATAGCTAATAAAAGACATTCTTCGTTTAGGGGAACAAAATTCAGAATTTAAAAGTCAAAACTGGAAAGTCTTCGACCCCAAATTCAACTAGAAAATCAAAAGTTTGGCTCAAGAATTATAAGATAAAAAACAAGAATAACAAAGAATGTTTATGCAGAATAATTACATTCTTCCCGGGCCTGACAAGCCTCAAGGCAACTTCAGCAGCGGTATTTGCAGCAGCAACAACATCAGCCTTCCTGCTAGTGACTGCCCCTTCCTGAACAACATGAGTGTGCGCAACTACAGCAATAAACCCATCAATGTGGCAACCCATATCACTGCATGAAGGGTAAAAAAGCATTAAACCAACAAAATATTCAAAAACGCCAAAATAAGCAAAAAAAAGAGTGCATGGAGCTTACATCTTCACCATATCACCTTCTTGTAGCTCGGAGGTGTCACTAGCAAGTGGAGAGAAATGACAAACAGTGTTGTTGACAGAAAGACAAGTGGGGAAGGCAACACCTCTCTCAATCTTCTTCTTAGCATTCTTATACATGTTGCCTGTTTGCCTTCACATTACATAAACAAACAAACAATGCACAAAATCACTAATTTCATCATCAATTGTAAAACATGTAAAAATACACTAAACAATAAAACCATCAGCAACTAATCACTTACTCTCGGATAAATGCATCGCCTTTCTCACAAATGTCAACAATCTTAGCTTTCGGTTTACATTCTTTTACAACTAACTGCAAAGCCTCTGCAAATTTCCAAACACTATCAAATATAAACACAAAATAAATAAAAAAAGCCACGAAAAAAGACAAATTAAATTCAAAAAGGAGATTAACTGTTAACGATCTCAGCAGCGTTCTTGTATTTAGTAACAACTTCAGGGGAGGTGAGATCCAACTCCTTCTCCTCTCGTTCCTCGTCCGACATCGTTTTCCAAGCTTAAAATGAAATCTGTTGAAAAAAAATGAAAATCAATATACGAAACTCAGTTGTAACAATCGAGAGCCGAGCAAGAGAGATTGAGAGATAAAGTAGCTGACTCACTGAGTGAAATTGGCGGCAGCGAGTGGAGGAGCTAGGGTTTTGGAGAGGAGATTATTAAGAGTATATAATTAATAATATTTTTTTAAAAAATGAAAGCAGGGAAGGGTAGGGTTGCGGTGCAGGGTGCTTACCCTGAACGGCAGCGTTTCCTTATATAGGATTTTCGGTTTTACATTACAAATATTTTATAATCACCGCTGGGCCGCTGGCCTTGCTGGGTTTTGTATGTTTTTGTGGTAAAAGTTTGTGACAAATATCTGAACACTCCTCCTAATTATGTGTTTTCATCACTTTGACCCCTCCAATTTTCAAATTACAATTGGCATATATGAATAAAAAAATAAATAGGGTAAATTAAAATGTTGGGTCACTCAATTATTAACATTTTTTCTTATGGTCACTGAACCAATAAATCCAATTTCATCATCAAAGTTATAAAATTTGTTCATTTGTTGTTAAATACTTAATAGTACATTTAGTCTTCAATACCTACACATTTTATCAATTTGGTTATAATTTTTTAATTAATTCAACAAATTTAACATTCCACATTTACAAATTGTATTAATTTTAATCATCAAACATGTATCATCGTCATACTGGTCACCAAGAGAAATTTTGAATAAACTATATAGTTAAGTGCATTGTCCCTTGAGCGAAATATACATGTATCAATGACAAATAAATCGTTTTGGCTTATTACTAAAAAGAATAAACTAGCAATTGAAAGAAAGTAGAGACACAAAACTTTAGAAGAAGTCTATGCTACCTCATATCACCGAGTTACTGCGTTGTGATTAGCAGCAACGGTTCCAACATGTCTATGAATAGAATAATAAATTGGGGATGATAATGTTATGTTTGAAAATCAAATTAATTAAACTTGTAAAGTTTAAAAGTTAAATTTATTGATTTGTTTTAATTAGGATCAAGTTGATAGTAGTATTAAATTGTAGTTGCGAACGCCGCGTGTGATTTTTCTCTGAAAAATAATTATAATTTTTAATACGGTTGCGGTGTCGTGACGACCTCCAAAACTATTACGATACGTACGTTATACTACGTTGCTCTCGCAATTTAATACTAACGTGTTGAAGACTAAATGCATTAACATGTCAATTAAAAAAACATCTTCTTTAAATTTTTTTAATGGCGGTTGGGTGAGCAAAAAATCAAAATTTGTAACTTTATTGACAAAATTGAAAATTTTCAATTCAGTACCTAAAATAGAAAAACAATAATAGTTGAACGACTAATAAAACAATTTACCCAAATAAAAACACGTAGCAATGGATGCCAGTCGGCCCTCGATTTCGGATTATTTTTTTCCATTCAATTCATTTATAAGAAGCATAAATTCAGACATTAATGGTACTATAACGGTTTAATATTTATTTCTTTCCTTCTAAAACAAAATTAATGATTTGATTGTAAAATAATTATTTTTAGAAATTTTTGACATATTTAGAATTCTTTGCGTTTGATACTTTTTGAATTTTCTAAATTCTTTAAAAAATCAGAAAAATGTAAAAATAAATAAAATGAAATAATCCAAAATTTATTTTTTAGAAAAATCTTTAATAGTTTTTTAGATTCTTTTTCAATTGTATGTATTTTTTAACAATTTTTTGAATTACTTTTTAAAAATTAATTAATTATGTTGATTTCTAAGTCGAGTTTACAAGTCAAAAATATTAATCTCAAAGTTGATTTTTTATATCAAATAAAAAATTAATTTTTTCAAATCGAATTTTACTTGTCTCATACATTCATCGTGTCAATTCACCTCTTGTAAGCTTTGTGTCATTTCCCAAGTTCTTAAAAGAAAAGAAGCAAAAGCACGTTATGACATCTCAACAAGAAAGAGAGGAACTCGACGCTAGGGCAAGACAAGGAGAGATGGTTGTTCCGGTGCAAGGGCGGTTCAAAGATTTTGGGGGGCCCGTACAATTTATTAAAATAAGGCCCTTAATTTATACTCAATAAGAGATATAAGATTCCCACCCCAAAAAAAATTACTTTAATATAAAAAGTATTATTAGATTATCCTCTTGAACAATAAAAATTTAGCCTACAAACATCCAAAAACCAAATATTTTCATTTAAAAAATGTCATTTTTTTGCATATTTAACTTTTAGATTATTGTTATATATATACACATAATTATATATATATATATATTTATAATTTTTGGGGCCCCTTCTCTCATGGGGGCCCTGTGCGATCGCTCCTATCGCGCCTGTCCAGAACCCCCACTGTTCCGGTGGGACTGGTGGCAAGAGTCTCGGAGCTCAAGAACAACTTGCACAAGGTGATCTCTCTCTCTTACACATATATATAGAGATAAGATCCGGTTACACAGTGTGACGTTAGAATATACCCAAAGACCAATTATGAGATGGTTGTAAAAGACATACTTATTTTATTTTGTTTATTAATATAAAGTCATTATTATTATTATTATTATTTCAATCTTATTCTGTGCATTTATAAATAAACTGAACTTTAATAAAGTTCTTAGAATAATATAGTTATTCTTGAATGTCATTAGTCGAGTATTATTGTGGGCATAGACAACAATAATATATTAAGACTAATATGTAGTTGATTAATGACAAAGCGTTGTCATTGACATGGAGATGTCAAAATTAATACATAAGTATATGTTAGAGAACGTTATACTAGAACTGACCCGCTATGAGCATGTTTCTTGGATTATTATGTGACAGTCACGACATTGCTCATGGTGATAACTACATGTATGATCCTCAGACTTGAGGTCATCATCATTTCAACATGTGAGTGACATATTTTGATATGGTCAGACGTGTGTCGTAATTGACTACACTATTGTTGAGTTTTTAGGGGCTCGATTCGATCAACCAATGTTGCTCACCAAGTGGTGGAGAGGTGGATTTTTGGGTGTTAGGGTTTAGGAAGCTAGAAAGGAAATGGACACAATGATTTATAGTGGTTCAACCTTCTAACCAAGGTCTACATCCACTACCTTAGCTCCCCACTAAGGATTTCTCAATCAATCCACTATTGATTCGTCCCCTTTTCTAGGCTTAGGAGGTAACCCTTACACACAATCAAGCTTTCTACCCAAAGCCTTGATTGAAACCCTCTCTTACAAAAAGATAAATAAAGCAAACTTAAAACCCTCTAATAGGTGTTTGTTTGCACAATTAAGCACTCACCCAAAACCTAAAATACTTGAGCAAATTTGACAATTTTCGCTCACTAGTGTTTGTCTATACAATAAATGACAATTTAAGCTCTAAGACAACTCTTGATCATTTGATGTTTGACAATATGAGCATTAGCCTTCTCTTGATGCTTGGAGGTCCCTTTTATACTCCGAATTGAGTTTGTAGTCGTTACTAGCCGTTGGGGATGATTTGGAGCCGTTGAGGACTTTATTTTCCTTCATTAATGCTGTTCTGCAGCTATCCGTATCGATACGCGTGGAACCGTATCGGTACGACCTTCATGAGGAACTAGCCGTTGGGCTCTTGCCAGCCTAGGCGTATCGATACGCTTGATGGCGTATCGGTACGGGTTCACATTTGAATGGCCGTTGGAAAATAGCCGTTGGGGTTGGTTGAAAGGGGTTCGGTACGCTGACTAGGCGTATCAAAACGATCCCGATCCGTATCGGTACGGCAAAGGTCTGTATCGATACGGGTTTTGACAGTGGCCAAACTGGGGCAAAAAGGTATCGATACGGGTAAGACCGTATCGGTACGGGTACTTTGAAAACACAAGTTTGGCTATTAAAAACATGAAAAATCTTTGCCAAAAACCTCTTAAAATACCTCAAACATAATTTCAAGTTGTTTGGACTTAAAAACAAGTTTTAAATTCTTTTCAAATTAGTCCAAAACATTTTTCAATTATTATATCAAAACATTAGTTCTACAACTATAAAGACTGGCATTGGATATGTCACAATCTATGTAGCAAAATATGGTTGATCAAGATAGGATTTGTCTCTCCTACATAATAGAAGTAATATCTCAAACCACTTGATTGAGTGAGACTAGAAAATGCACGGCCATGCTCGAATAAATTGATATGAGATATCATAGTTATCTATTTATAATAGTCGACTTAAGATATCAAGAAATATTAGACGGGTTATACAAGTGTGACTAATCCATGACTTGTGTCTAATCTAGATATGAGGACAAAAGGATGTAATACATAAAAGAAGTTAATCACGAAAAAAGATAAAGTCGAACCACGACTTCATGTAACTTAGGTAGCAATGATGTATTGCTAGATGCCACTCATTGCTTGTAATATTAGAATCGTTCCAAAAATTACTGCTAATGTTGCATGAACCTACAAGGGTCACACCCTATGATTGAAACGAACAAATATTGACTAAATAGCATGTGTACAAATTTGTTGTACACGTAATAATTATTAAAACGAAATTATTATAATTATAGTAATTATAGATAAACTCGTTTATATATATATTAATACTAGATAATTATTGTAATTATCATATACTGCTAATATATATAATATATATATATATATATATATATCTAAAGAAACCTAATTAAAGTAGAATTAGATTATACATATTTAATTATATTCGGTTAAATATATTGTATATTTAATGAATCCGAATTTAATTAGAATTAAGTTTTTGAATGCTATATAAAGGCATAAGGTCTAGCAGCCAAGATATGTCTTTCGAAAAAAAACTCTATAACGGTAGAGAAGAGAAAATATTGTTCGTTTCGTTCGGGTGGACTGCGTAGAGGTCGGAACGTGATTGTGACGATTCATATTCGATTTGGATTCTCCTATACTCCCTACGTATTTCCAGATTTATTAAGGTATCGTTTCATCCTTTTCACCTCGTATTCGCTCCTCGTACATGGATCTCTGGAGGTAATCGTCGGATAATTTTTCCGCTGCGCTATGGGGTGTATCGACATTTTCCTACATGTAAAAATCTTTAAGTTTTACATGTTTTCTGGATCGTTGGATGCGTGAAATGGATGGTTGAGATTAACAATAGAATATGTGAAGATTATCACTTGGAAAAAAGAGATAAGGAAATAATCTTAGCCATTTATTACCCTCATCCAACGGTCCAAAAAATGTGTAAAAATAATCGAGTTTTATATTGTGTAAGTGGATCTTAACCCATATGTGTATATATATATATGTGTGTGTGTGTGTGTGTGTGTGTGTGTGTGTGTGTATCTGTGTGTGTGTGTGAGTTAGGATCCTCTCACACTACGTAAAACTTGAAAGTTTACACATTTTTTAAACAATTAGATGAAGCTAAAGGATGGATAAGATTAACGGTATAAAAATTTTTAAACAAAATTTTGTAATTTCACACCACTAAAATTTTAATTTAATTTCCTAATAGTTCGTACTTTTAACATAAAATTTTGCATCCATCCATGCAAATAGGAATTGAACAATGAATGCTACAATAACAATACAACAAAGAGTATCGATCGAGCAGTATATAAAATTTTGTAATTTCACACCACTAAAATTTTAATATAATTTCCTAATAGTTCGTATATATACTGCTCAATCGATACTCTTTGTTGTTTTGTTATTGTAGCATTCATTGTTCAATCCCTATTTGCAGGGATGAATGCAAAATTTTATGTTAAAAGTACGAACTATTAAGAAATTATATTAAATTTTTAGTGGTGTGAAATTACAAAATTTTGTTGGGTGGGAAATTATATTGTTAATAAAAATATAAAGAAAATTAAAAGTTTACACTAATATTTTCAAAAGTTTTACAGAAATTTAAAATTTTTAAGTGGACGATTGCTCCCTCAACACCATCAGTTCACTCATGTTTGCTTGTATTTGTTTGATGTTGACCTAGTGTTTTAGGGAGGAGTCGTGGAGAATAACAAAGAAGGGGCAATTGGAGAGAGAAGAGTATCTGAAGATGGGAAGCAAAGAATGGCAGACAAGAAAATAGCAAATAAGAACTGAAGGGTATCAAGAAATGGGGCAAAAAGGTGGACCCAGTATCGTAGACAAGTCAGGGGGTGAGCCGGCGACCAAGGAAGGAATCGACATCGACGAGTCCAAATACATAACTAGGAGTAATACCCCATAATGCCTGATGCAGATGTGTTTGCTAATGTCTTTATGCTTTTGTACATGTAAGTAGTCTATATTGATTACTGTCATGACGTTTTATGTTTTGGTAGTGTTTTTCTTTCGGTTCAAACAGTCGAGTGGCAGGGCATATGAGAAGTTTTTACTTTGCTGGTGTATTTTCTTTCTGTATGCATTTTGATTTTGGAACAAATTATTGTAGAAATATGTGTTTTGATATAATAATTGAAAAATAGTTTTGGATTAAATTGAAAAAGATTTCAAAATGCTTTCAAGTCCATACAACTTGAAAATATGTTTGAGGAATTCTTAAAGGGATTTTAATGTGTTTTCTAAAGCCAAATTTTACAAAACCACCCAGGTGTTTCGATACGAGCATTTACAGATTCAAAATGTTTCGATACATCCCTGTCTGTTTCGAAACGGGCTTAATCTGGGTGAGGGTTTTACATAGCGTTTCGATACGGGCCTCACCGTTTCAATACGCCTATGTGGCAAAGATCTCAACGGTCAAAACCCCCAACGGCTATTTTCCAACAGTCTTTTAAATTGTAGGTTATTTCGATACGTCATTAAGCGTTTCGATATGAGCGTTCCGATACGGCCCAAGGTGTTTCGATACGGCACACTGCATCAGACTCCAACGGCTCGTTCTATTTTAGTCGTGTTTTGAAACATGAGGGACTGTTTCGAAACGGGTAGTTGCAGAACTACATTTATGGTGGGAAATAAAGTCTTCGGCTACAAACTCAATTGGGAATATAAAAGGGACATCCAAGCATCAAGGAAAGGCTAATGCTTCAATTGTCAACAACAATATGATGTCAAATTGTCTTTAGGGCCTAAATTGTATATTTCTTGTATAGACAACACTTGTGAGCTTAATTTTCAAAATTGCTCAAGTGTTTAGGTTTTGGGTGAGTACTTAAGAGTGCAAACATCAACCTTGTAAGAGGGATTTTAGTTTGCTTATATCATTTTTCTTGTAAAGAGGGTTTGATCAAGCTTTGGGTTAGAAAGCTTTGATCGGTGTAAGGGTTTCCTCCTAAGCCTAGAAAAGGGGACGAATCAATTAGTGGATTGATTGTGAAATCCTTAGTGGGAAGCTAAGGTAGTGGATGTATGTGCTTGTTAGAAGGACATACCACACTAAATTATCGTGTCTTTTATCTTTTAGCTTCCACACCTCAATCACCAAAAAATTTAACTTCTCCACTACTTGACAATTCATAACGGTTGAAGGAAATTGAGCCTATCAAGCCTAACAATTACGTACCTGATTAATATGTTATTCAAATATAAAATTAGACTTATAAAATACATTATACTTTGAAGGAGAAAATTCGCATTCAGATTCTTTTAAAGACAAGACATAACATATATATTGTTTAAAGGGTAATTTTAAGTCATGAAAACATATATAATGTTTCATTTAGCATCACTTTTCGAACATTAAAAATATGATCAGTATATCCTAAAGTTGATTGCTGACTTGCTACTTGTCACGAACTAAACGTCTTCAGCTATCCGTGCGGCGTTAGCACTCCCGAATTATATTAACAAGCTTTAATTCACACAAACACAATGGCTAGCAAAAAGAGAAAGATGGATGACTAGAGAAGGCAAGAAAGTACTTGAAGGGTAAGTGAAAGGAAGTTTGTATTAAGCTTTGAGAGAGAGCTTTACTATGCTTGGATTTTGTGGATTCATGGATTGGTTATAAATAAGGGGGTAGCCTTATTTATAGGCCTCCACCTCTTTAAGAGACAATTCTAGATTGTCCTAGTAGTTTGGAGATATTTACATGTGGTAGAGAATTCTAGATAACTCTACAAGTATCTACATATGTCCCTAAGTGTTTAAAAGGTTTTAGAGAGTTCCAGAGACCTCTAGAGTAGTCCTGATCTTTTCAAAGCCTTACAGGGTCTTCTAAGGCCTTCCGAATGTGTCTAGATTTTGGTAGAACCTTTTAGAATCTTCTAGAACGTTGTTGGCTTTTTTCAAGATGGTTGTAGGCCACTCTAGAAGCTTTCTTGGTGCATGCTTACCTCAAAAACACCAAAGGATGCTGAGTTAACCTTGGTGAAAGTTGACGGGTCGTGACATTCTCTCCCACCTAAGCTCACGACGCCCTCGTCACGCCTTCATTGAATTGCTGGAGTTGGTCCTTGAATTGCCAAAACACTTCTTCAGACTCCCAACTTGCTTCTGTGATGGGCATACCTTTCCACTTGATTATTATATCGTTTGATGATTCCTTGTGTCTTTCTAGCTAAAAAATTGAAGGAGAATAATTCACCATCTCCAATCGAGGCTAGGAACAAAAAAAATTAAATTCAAGAATCTTAAATCCTTCCGTGCTCTTAGGTGAATGTAGTTGTGTTAAGGGAAATGCTTGATGCCATCTCATTGCATCTATCTTTGTAAAATTAATTTTTGTGTCATTGTCAAAGGCTCAAGTAGAGCAAGTATGTGTGGATGCCAAAGGTAAGACATGATAAGTTTTTATATTATTTGATATGCCATGAATTGATATGTGATAAATCAAAGTATGGTACATATGAAATTAATGTGAATAAGTATTGATATGAACATGTTTTTATAGAGTTAAAGCTTATTTTGATATCCGATACTATATGATTGAAAAATGTGAATTATGCTATGATATGTGAACTTGGATAATTATAGATATTTGATACAATTGACATGTCATAAGATCATTTGAGCTCGTATAAGTAAGGGTGAACTACAGTCCGGGGCTACAACCTATATGTGGGGAAAAAGAATGGATTGTGTAAGGGATTATCCGGAGCTACGACTTATTTTCGGTTTTCGATATGTTGGTGTACATAGGGGTGGGCAAAACTCGTCTCTACTTGAAAAAACCGAATTATTCGACTCGACTCGAGGCAAAAAAATCGACTCGTTTTGACTCGACTCGTAATTTCATAAACTCGACTCGAAAAAATTTCAAATAAAGTTTGAGTTATGAAATGGAATTTTGAATAACTCGAATAACTTGAAATTTTTATTAATTAGTTGATAATTTTCAAGTTCGAGTCGATTCTATCAATTATGTCTAATATGTTATGTATATTAGATGTGAAAATATGAAGAAATATATATGTATATTATATATGCATATAAAAAGTCGTTGAAATTGGAATCAATATGTGCAACGTCTAGCCCTAAATATATGCCTATAGAAATATATACATGCACCGCTATATATATGCATATAGAAATATATATACGAAGAAATATATATGTACAATTAAATTTGTACGGAAACTCGAAACTCGACTCGAAAAAATTTCAAATAAAGTTTGAATCGTAAAATAGGACTTGCAAACTCGAATGACTCAAATTTTAAATCGTTTTCAAACGTAAGAGGCACGGGCAAGAATAGTTTTTTTTTTCAATTTAAGTGACTAAAATAAAACAAAATGGACCACAAGTGAAGATTACTTGGGTGATTCTAAAATAAAAATAAAAAACAGTAGTGATTGGCTGATTGTTTGTTTTCATAAAAATTCTAAAATAAAAATAAAAACAACAAAAATATCCTAAAAATGATAAACTGTTAAAAATGTCCTGGTGGCAAAGGTAGATGTTTATCATCCTTTATGACCCGGGTTCGAGCACCAGTAATACCATGTTGTGTGTGCCGTGATGAACAGAAGAATATATATAAATATGAAAAATTCATTATCTTTTAATCGATTTAATGTAAAACAAATATGTTATTTTTTAAATATGTCAATATTCTCTTTCGAGTCCCTTCCAAGTTCCCAACACCAACAGAAGAAATATTATCCCATTTCACAAAACCATTGTTTCCGATGGCCGCAATCAATAACGTCTCTCCCCTTTTCACATCTTCTTCTTCTTCACTTCGCAGATTCTCTTTTCGGGCTCCCCAAAATACCCCTACCCTTTCCTTATATTCACCCTTCACCCCTTCCCTCTCTTTCTCTTTCCCTTCCATTTCTCTAACACCTCCCTCCTCTGTAAAAACTCGCTCTTTGGTAATCGCTTCCGCTATCAAGAACCTATCCGAGGTCGAACCCATTCCCGTTCCGGTCACTCCCAAGGAATTCGCCGCTAAATTCCCTTCCGATGCCGGAGTCTACGCCGTCTTTGATCAAAACGACGAGCTTCAATTCATCGGCATCTCGCGTAACATTGCTGGCAGCCTTTTTACTCATAAACAATCAGTGCCGGACCTTTGCTGCTCCGTTAAGGTGCATTTATGAATATTCTTCCTCTTTGTTACTGTTCTTTTTTGGAGAAGCAAGCAATCTTCAATTCTTTCATTTCAATTGGTCACCATGGTACAATAAATAATGTTCAGAGAAAACAGCTTTCAGTTTGCAGATGTTGATTGTATTTACTCTTTGGATGTTGATTGTTGTGTTTAGGAATTAGTGAGTAAATCAGTGCAAGATATTTAAATAAAAAGTGAATGATTTAAAAAAAAAAAACCTTTTTTAAGATCTGGATTGATGAATAAGATGTTTGAGCCAATGTCATGCATCAAGTTTCGAGTTAAAACACCAATCTTTTTTGGGTTTTAGAGCAGTGTAGCCTGAGTAAATGTGCAGCTTGTTTATTTTTTATATTGGATGGATTTGCATGCATATACATACATGTGTTTACAATGTTCTTATTGTTTTACTTGACAGTTTAGTTGCCAAAAGTTCATTGCTATTTGTAATTTGGTGGCTATAATTGTTTCAAAACTGTTCCAATGGTTTTGTGTTTATCACTGTGCTGTTATTTGATTGTTTAGTAACCAGACATATCAAGGTGAATGATCCTTTTCAGAATTGTATTCATCTTGGAAATTGAATTGGAAATCGGATGGTGGCGCCACCAAATTGGGTGGATTTTATGTAAAAATTGTAGGTTGAGAACTTCCATCTTGAACCATCCTCGAGGCTTGAATAGATTAAACAGCAAATGCTTCTAATTCTTACCGAGCTAGATGAGTTGAAACCCACCAGATTGGCTTTGCCATGGATCGATGAACCTAGTCAACCCGGCTTTGTTATTCTTAGTGCATTCTTTTTTCTTTTTCTTTTTGGTCAAATTGTGTAAAGATCCCCGTAGGTGTATCGGGACCTTTTGTACAGTTTGACCTTTTCTCTTAATCCTCTTTGTTGAGAGGTCATGTTATGGTAGACCTGAGCGTGTTTATATTGATAGTAGTGATGAGAATCGAAGTTTTTTCCCGGTAGTTACCGTTTTAAACATTGTGTAGGTTGGTGTAGTCAATGAACCTGATAGAACAGCTTTAACTCAAGCTTGGAAGTCATGGATGGAAGAGCATATACAAGCCACAGGAAAGGTTCCACCGGGCAATGAAACAGGAAACACCACTTGGGTCCGGCAGCCCCCGAAAAAGAAGGCAGATCTCCGGCTTACACCCGGTCGTCATGTACAATTAACAGTTCCACTCGAAGAACTCATCGATAAGTTGGTGAAGCAGAACAAGGTAGTGGTCTTCATCAAGGGGTCAAGAAGTGCCCCGATGTGTGGATTCTCGCAGAGAGTGATCGGCATTCTCGAAAGCCAAGGAGTGGACTACGAGAGTGTCGATGTGCTGGATGAAGAGCATAATTGTGGATTGAGGGAGACACTGAAGCAGTATAGTAATTGGCCCACATTCCCTCAAATCTTTGTGAATGGAGAACTGGTTGGAGGGTGTGATATATTGACGTCGATGTACGAGAAGGGGGAGCTTGCTGGTTTATTCAAGCAGTAACGGGTTTCAGTTTTGTTGTTAGCAATGACCAAGGAAAAGAAATGAGATGGGAAGACAGCATGTATTGGTATGCATTTCGTAGGTTGTGGATCACAAATAGGGGTGTAAATGGATCGAGCTTGAATGAACAATGCTCTATTCGTGTTCGTTTTATCTAATTTTGAAGGTGTTCATGTTCGATTCATGTTCGTTTGTTTATTTTTTTAAGTGTTTGTGTTCGTTATTTATTTTTTCAGGTGTTCGTGTTCGTTTAACGTTCGCGACATATTCGTTTAACGTTCGCGAACATGTTCTTTTATATCTCCGCTAATATGTTTGTTTATATGTTTGCCAAATGGTGAAATTACACCACTAGTCATTAAGCTCTTTGGGCTTTATAGTTTGAACTCTAAAGTTTGTCATGTGTTCAATTTAGTCTCTACCTTCACTAATATTTTAAATGTAAAAAAATTAAAGGAGAAGGAGAATCGAGAAAACGAGCTTATAAATGAGTCAATAAATGAGTTTGCTTGATAACATAAATGAATCGAACACACATTTATTTGTTGTGTTCACATGTTTATTAAACGAACACAAAAGTTTTATTTAAACTTGTTTATTTAACTTAATAAACAAACATTATACAAACGGTTTACGAACAATTCGTGAAACACTCTGCTCATTTATACTCCTAATCATAAATGGAAATTGTACAATTCATATGTTAAAATGATCAAATTTTATCTGTGATAATAAAATTTAAAAAAAAATAATTTGATGACCAAAATAGAAACAAACTAGTTAAATAGTTTACCCAACAAACTGAAAATATTCATTAGCTATGGAAGTATGCTAATAACAATAAACACTTGCAGCTCTGGTAAATTTTATTCAACTCCACCAATATTTCATAGTACAGTGAATCAAAAGGCTTTTTCAGGCTCGTAAGCATCAAGCAAGTAATGACATTTCTTTCATTCCAATTGTTCACATGTCTATACACAAACAACAATTTATTCAGCTTTTTCAGTAACAAGTCCATCGACTTTGTTCAATGTTTCTTTTTTCCAATTATTTTAGAACCCATCCATACAGAGCACAACTAGAATGTTTACACTGCTTTCACATGCGGCTTCGCTGGCTCGATGAGGCTGGCTTAAAACTTGCAAAACCAGTGATTTCCCTACCAGTTACCAAGCTGTTGACGTCGTACGTGCCTTCATACGTGTAAATGGGTTCCAAATCACAGAATGCCTGCATGACGATCAAATCAAGAAAATTAAAAGATGTTTCCATAATAATTTTGTTACTAATCTTAGATGTACCAGATTCACTAAGAAAACAGACATCTAATAGTTTTTCATCATGTTCTATGCCTTTTTGAACCTCGGGTTTGAATTAGGTTTACCGCTTTGCAGTTTGATCTAACCTTAGATCTATTCCAATTTGTTATATTTTAGCAGAAAGAAATGGAAAGAGATTTTGTGGGGAGGGTAGAGATAACCTTGGCAACGAGAAAATCAGCCAAAATTCCATTGCCACCGAGTAACTCCCGCCCGAGAGCAGCTGTCTCTCTTGCCGACGAGGTAATCCAAGACTGAAGATCATAACATTTTGTTATGGCTAAGAATTCAAAACAAAACCTTACATGAAATCATGGGCTTCTATAGCTTAAATATCAAATACCTTTCCCAAGCTGGCATGACCGGGAGTCATTTTACCCGCTTCATATAATTTGCAAAGGCGCCAACCGACAAGGGTCATTGCTTGGATATTACCCAACATGCGAGCAAGTTTCTGCTGGTTAAGTTGGAAGGCAGCCAATGGTGCTCCAAACTGTTTCCTCTCCTTCAGATACCTACATCATAGCAAATGCAGAGCATGCCATCTTGCATGCTTGAAATGTCATTTCCCAAATTAGAGAAAAACAGAATTCGTGCAATACCTGACACACATATCATATACACCCATTGATATGCCAATAGGTTGCCATGCAACCATTACTCGAGAAACAGCCAGCACCTGCTTTGCACGGTGGAAATTCATACAGGCATTAATATCGAATAAGATTCAGCAGGATAAATTAAAAAGTCAATATAAATGGGGAAATTCTGCCCACTAACTGGAGCATATTGACCAGTTAGAAAGCAGAACAACTAAGCTGAGAAATGATAATTTGAGGAAGGTTATTAGAACAAACCTTGCTTGTATCTTGAAAAGAGTTCACACCGGGTAATCTGTCCTCATCCGGAACAAATACATTCTTTAAGAGAATATCTCCATTTTGAACAATTCGCAATCCGATCTTGTTTGGTATTTTTGTAGCTGTCAATCCGGGGGAATTCTTCTTAACTAGATATCTGAAATGGAAGGCAGAAGCATTCTGTGATTAAGTAAAAAGAGCAGGCAATGAATCTACCCCGTTTACAATTAGCAATATCAAAGTTTCTCTCTTAGGTTACCACCTTTGCTCTTTAAAATTTTAACAATTTCTTTAGACTTAATATGGACCAAAGGCCCTGAATATATGGCTTACCATTTTTTTAAAACTTATTACCAGGTTTGACTGTTCCTGCTTCTTAAGGATCATTAAGTCCTTTATCTGGTTCAGAACATAAGTTTTCCACTGAAAATTGATATTGGATTCTCAGTGTATATTTGCTAATACTAATACTTTGTAGTTCCCGGTGAACATTCGATCGTGCCTATCTTTAAAGCCATTAAGAGGATTATTTTGTGTGTAAGGCCAAGCGCTAAACACTATTTCGTATGATGTTTCACTCACCCATTTATCTGGTTGGTTGTAGTATTCCTGGCAAAGATAACCAATACATCTGCAAAAGTGCTGTTTCCTATCCACCGTTTTTGTCCCTCAAGTATCCAACCTCCTTCCACCTGAATGTTTGAGATGAAAGCAAAAACGATACAGCACAAAATTTAGAATGCTGATCAGTGGTTGAAATTAGCTATACTAAAAGATGTGCAAAAACTAAAATACAAGGTTGTGGATGGACCTTTGTTGCAGTTGTCTTTAGTGAACTAGCATCACTTCCATAGTCAGGCTCGGTCAAAGCCTATAACATTAAATTTCTTCAATCATGGCTGAAAAAGACACTAAGGATCTGCCATGAAGTTAATGCCGAAAAGGAGCACCTACCCAACAAGCTACGGTTTTTAACTGAGCCAAAGAAGGTAAATACTTATGCTTCTGTTCCTCTGATCCGCATAATGCTATCATTGATGGTCCAGACAAGTATTCGAGATCATAATCAATTGTTTAGCATTTTTAAAAGAAAATGAATAAAGAAGTGAATCCAAAAATTCGAAAAAATTATGGAGAGAAATGGACGTCGTTTCACAGATCTCACCAATCGTAAGCATGGCTAGAGATGAATGCACCAAGATAAAAGTTGAGCAACTTGCATCAACCCTAGCAACCTCGGCCGTTGCAATAGCACTTGCAGTAAATGAGAGACCCGGGCATCCATAACCCTGCACATCGGTAATAACAAAACATCATACTTGATTTCCACTTCCAAGGAACAAATAAGCTAAAAACCAAAACCCATATAGGACTAACCTTGATAGTACCACCAGCAATACGAAGAGCACCGAGTTTGGGAACAATTTGGAACGGAAACTCCGCCTTCTCCCAATACTGAGAAAAAAAATCGAAGATTAGTTGCTTTCTTTATGAACATCTACGAAATCAAAGTCATGAATTCATGTTGTGAGAAAGGTTCATTATTAGAAAGATGACCTCTGCCATTATAGGAGCTACTTCTTTTTCCATACACTCTCTTACTTTCTTAAGGATAGCCTGCTCCTCAGGCCTCAAAAGATCATCAAATTGATAATAATCAGAAGCTGAATTGTTTCCCAAGCACAAAACATGCACACAATTAGAAATCGAGAAAAACCCATGAATCATTCAATAATCAGAAGCAATAATTCGTTTTTCTCCAAAATCAATCAAACTTTGCACCATTTTCAACAAGTTCAAACACACAAACATAAGTAGCAGAGGTGAAAACAGGGAATAATGAAAAGAATTCATACCGGAAGGAGGGAAAACAGATGCTGGAGTTGCCTGAGGGAATGCAACCGAAACATCCAAAGGCGGTGAGTAATAATAAGAAGGCTTGGCACTTTTGTCAGTTTCATCTGTTAGACATCAAAGCCAAGAAATTTATAAGACTAAACAAACACAAGAACCATAGACACCGTCACTTAGCAGATATCATAGGAAAACCGGTAATAGAAGTTATATAAAAAGATACTTCTTTTGTTTAAAAATCAAAATATATCTGTATGGTTTATTTTGTTGAAAGAAAAAAAAAACGGACCTTGATACTGGGAGCGAACGGTCATGGTGATCAAATCAGAGGTTTGTTTTGGGAATCGGAAGGTAGGAGAAAGATAAGAGTTGGCACTCGTCACGAAGGTTTAGGATTTGAAATAAATAGGGAAAAAGGGGGGGATGGACAAATATAGTCAACAATGTTAATAGCTCTAGCCTTTGGGTCCAAAAATATTTATTTTTATAACCCTTTATATCATGTGTATTAATTGACTAATCTATTTAGACTATTATAAAAGTTTATGTATATTTCTTATTAAAAAAAGTTTATATTACCGATGAGGGTTGGTTTAAGTGGTAAGTAATTTGGTATCGCTTAAGTAATTAAGTAAGGTCTCAGGTTCGAGGTGTTGTGTATGCAAAAAATTTCTGCTGGGAGACTCACCCACTTAAGCCATGTGTGCAACGCAGCTCGGTTCGGATTAGTCGGGGCGAAGCTCTAAAAACCGGAAGGGCAACCAAAAAAATTTATATTTTGTTTGTTCCATTCGATTCAAACCTCATGATTAGAGGTGTTCAAATGGTCGTTGGATTAATAATCGAACTGAATTATCCAAAATCGAACTAACTAAACTTTTATTTTTTTTAACTATTATTTGAATCAAATTTTTTGAAAGTCATTAATAAAACCGAACTAAGTTCGGTTAATTTCGCCGGTTTCTGAATTAATTGCAAATTTTTAATATTTATTTTAGTTTTAATTAAAAAACAATTTAAGTAACGACAAATTGAAAATGGATTTTTTTGTTATGTATTTTTTATTTTTAGACTTTTTTTTTTGGGTTAAATTTATATTGAGATTAAAATACAAATATTAGTGAGAGTACTCGCGACGAGAGAATTAGTCACTGCAATCGGCGATGGATATTTTGGCTCAAAAAAAATAAAAATATTAAATTTTAAATATTATAGCCATGTTTGACAATTGGCGGATAGTTGATAGCGGATATCAGATTACATTAGCGGATAGCTGATAATATTAGCTGATTTGATTAACGGATTGCATTAGCTGATTGTATAAAAATGTTTGGTAAAATTAACTGATAGTTGTTTGATTATTTGAACAAGCAAAATAGCATATAAAGACACAATTATATTCAATACTTGTTTGAATAATTTATTAGTTATTATTTTTTATCAATTAATATTAATTATATTATAAAAATTAATTTTCTTAATATCATTACTAAACATATATGAATGATGTATATATTATTTTTATTTATGAAATTATCTTTTTAATATAATTTTAATAATTATTAAATTTAGATGTGTATATTAATTTTTATTTATAAAATTATATCTTGAATATAATTTTATTAATTATTAAATTTATATGTATATATTAATTTATTATTTGTGAAATTATTTTTTAATTTTATTAGTTATTCAAATTTATGTTATTTAAAAATTATAATTATCATGGACAAAAAAATCTTTACAAGTCTTTTATCCAAACTTCTAACTCAAAAAGCTTATAAGGTGAACTTTTTCAAAACGAGATGTTTTACCTCAATCTACTATTACAATCATCTATTTACTAAACATCTAAATTAGCAGATTTGACTGGTCAAACCTGTAACCCCCTCGTCCCGGTCTGGCCGGATGACCGGTCCGAGTGGGCCATACGGGGAAAACCGAAGCGAAACCCGTTAAGGTTCCCCCTCGGCTAACGACCCTATTTTTTTTTCTCTTTCATTTTAATCTTGTCTAAAGGCGTATTAAAAGCTAGGTGATCACGACAGCGGAAAACATCCATAAGAAATTTACATTCGAAACGCATCCACACATTTAAGTCCATTTTATGCTTATAAGGCAGGCCGTATCGGTACACCAATTAAGGGTATCGATACGCCTTGACCAGGTCAACCCAGACAGTTAACTCCGGGAAGACCGTATCGATACAGCCCTTGAGCGTATCGATACGCCCTTCTCGGTCAACACTTCTTGGTCAACGAGGTAGGACAGTATCGATACGTGTAAACCTCGTATCGATACGCCATACACTTACCCACTTCTCAGGATTCCAGAGAGTTGAGAAGGTATCGATACACCCCCGTGTATCGATACGCCCAACACTTCCTGAATTCCAGTGAGTTGGGACCGTATCGATACACCCCCGTGTATCGATACGCCCAGCTAAAACTGTGGCCTTTGGGCAAGACCGTATCGATACGGCACTTAGGCGTACCGATACGCCCTGCACTGCAATTCCACAAACCTTAACTAGGCGACCTCAAACATGACTCTAGATGCATTTTTGGACTCCTCTAAGCACATACAAACATTTAAGCAACATTCTACAACCGAGGGAAACAATCGAAACAAATAGTAAGGCATCCATACATGACATTCATACAAAAGGGCAGATTTAGCATATATGGTCATACATGAAGGCTCAAAAGGCAAAAATGACACAAGTTAACACAAATAAGGTTTGCACCCACCAACAAGGCAACCTAAACACCTAAAGGCATGCCATCACACACAAACATTCATCAAGGCATATCATGCTTTACAAACCAAAGTCAATCCAAAACATCAACACATAAATGAGTCATACATAGCTCATGCAAAACACCCTTGCCACATTGCTAAACTACTACATATTTGTTAACCGTACTTGAGCAATAAACTTGGAAAGCCCTTCTTGCCTTGCTCTGAGCTAACACCACGCTAATGATCTGCATTGTTGAAAATGAGAGCGTAAGCTATAAGCTTAGTGAGGATGCTCTAAAACCGAAAACATCAACAATGCAGGGTTCAAGCATGTAAATCCTAATCTCACATACATCATACATTGGTAAATAATCAAGTAGACCTAGCTAGTCTTTCAAGAGTCATAATATGGCATCTTACATCATACTAAGCTCTAACCTTATATATCAACATCATATATCAACATCATATATCGTAATCATATGAACAAGTTTAATTGGCCACTATTAGTTACCCGGATGTGCGGATTAAATCTCAACAATCACTTTACCTCGGTGGGATTACACTCATCACCGGACCTTGCATGGGCGGGATTCCACTCATCACCACATGCCCTACAAATGGGATTCCACTCATCATCCCGTAGAATATATAAAAGCTTCCGGTGGAATATTACATCACCGTACTCCTCCTTGATGACTTAACGCCATCAAGGCCACGTACGTTTTGACTCAATTTGTATGCACACTAATCCTAATGATCGATCATTTACACCCGGTAAGTTAATTAGTGCCAATTTTCATTTACCACATCACATATCCATCAACCACATCTCATGCTCATCACATATACATATCATGATATACATGTGCAAATCAATCACATATCACAAGAGCATAAATAGGCAAACACAACTAGCATTTAATGGAAATCAAGAGCCAAGTTAACAATTTAAATCTACAAGGAAATGGCCTACCAAGCACATTTCAACTCATACTCTACACACACTCGAACCAAACTTTAAAACACATTTAAAGTCACTCACCACCCTTCCTTAGCAACCAAAACAAGCCTCCTACAAGCCCGGATTCGATCCTGATGCCTCTCCCACGTTTCCTCTTGCTTCTAGCCAAACAAAACACATCCATTACTTCACAAATCAATGCTAAAACTCAACTATCATCTCACTTCATAAGCACAAGCCAACTTCAATGATTTCCAAACCACATAACCACCCAAAATACCCATTTTCGTGCTCCCCAAAACCTAGCTGAAAATTCCATTTTCAATCATCCAAATGACACCCAAAAGATCCCAAATCACCTTCCTAACATACCTAAACCATCAGCCCTCTAATTTAGACCTAAAACCCACCAAAAACCAAGTTTTTGACACCTTAAAAATTGCTTCAAAAACCTATTTCGGGTTTTCACCCAAACCCAACCATTTTAACATATGTTAAGCATCTTAAGGTGGTTAAACCAAAACCCAACATTATATTTCAAAACAACTTGAAAATCTCCATAAAAACTCAAACTTTTATCAAGCCCTAATTTTCAAAAGTTCATGGTTTTAAAATCTATGACCATGAATAGATAGAGGATGAATAGAAGAGTTAGAAAATGTTTTTACCTCTCAAAATGGCCTTGGAATGAAGATGAGATTCAATGGAATAGTGATTTTGTGTTGGGAGAGTTTGGGGAGATGGGTTTCACGTTGGAAAGAGGAGAGGGTAGAGAAGATGATAGCTTTCTTTAAAAGTTGTCTTTCTTTTTAAATTATTTTGGGTAAAATCACCAAAGTGGTCCCTCCTCTTCATTTTAAATTTCAATTAACTCATGTCATGGCCAAAAAGATTTAATTTAATTTTACCGACTCGGACCACTAACCCGACTAACTCCTAACCCCAAAACACAGGTGTTACAACTCTCTCCCACTTAAGGAATTTCGTCCCCGAAATTACCTGACTGAAAGAGATACGGAAACTGTCTTTCCATATCCTCCTTCCTCTCCCAAGTGGCCTCGTCCACACCTCGACGTTGCCACCGCACCTTTACTAACTCAATCGATCTACCCCACAACACCTTACTATCAGAAGCTAAGATCTCAACTGGCTCTTTCTCATAAGTCAAATCCGGATTCAATTCAATCTCCTCTACGGGCATAACATGTGTCGGATCGGACCTATACTTACGGAGCATCGAAACATGGAATACATCGTGTATCTTCTCTAGCTCGGATGGCAAACGCAACTGATAAGCAACTGGACCAACCCTCTTCACAATCTCATACGGTCCTATGTACCTCGGACTCAACTTCCCTTTTCGGCCAAATCTCATCACTTTCTTTCACGGAGACACTTTCAAGAATATCTTCTCACCCACTGAGAACTCAACTTCCTTCCTCTTCAAGTCGGCATAGGACTTCTGTCTATCCGAAGCAGCCTTCAAACGATCACAAATCAATTTTACCTTATCAGTTGTCCCCTTGAGCAGATCCGACATAGGTAACAACTTATGTCCCACTTCGGCCCAACAAACTAGAGTTCTACACTTTCGGCCATACAAGGCCTCATACGGTGCCATCTGAATACTCGACTGAAAGCTATTATTGTAAGCAAACTCAACTAGAGGCAAGTGCTTCTCCCACGTACCCTGAAAGTCAATGATGCAACAACGCAACATATCCTCTAAGATCTGAATGACTCTCTCTGACTGACCATCTGACTGAGGATGATAAGACGTGCTGAAGTTCAAACGGGTACCCAAAGCTGTATGCAGACACTCCCAAAATTGAGAAGTAAACCACGGATCTCTATCTGACACAATGGACTTCGGCACACCATGCAGTCTAACAATCTCACCAATGTACAAATCGGCCAATCTATCTAAAGTGTAAGTAGTATTAACTGCCAAGAAGTGAGCACACTTCGTAAAGAGATCTACTATCACCCAAACTGAGTTCTTCTTCGTAGGCGTCAAAGGCAAACCCGAAACAAAATCCATGGTGATGTTCTTCCATTTCCATTCCGGAATTCTCAACGTCTGTAACAAACCTGAGGGAACCTGATGTTCCGCCTTCACTCTCTGACACACTAAACACTTACTCACAAAGTCGGCTACATCTCTCTTCAAGCCAACCCAAAAGTACTCATTCTTCAAATCACGATACATCTTCGTACTTCCTGGATGCATAGCAAACAGACTACTGTGGACTTCAGCCAAGATCGTACGTCTCAAGTCACTGTCCTCTGGCACCACTATTCTATCTTTGAAACACAAAACCCCATCAGCACTGAAGCTGTAGTCTGAAGATATACCTTCGGCTATATCTTGCACGTGAGGTGCCAAAGATCTATCTAAGAGCTGCTTCTCTCTAATCAACTGACCTAGAGTAGGTCTAACTTGAAGCTCGGCTACCAAGCCACCATCTTCGAACAAGCTTTATCTAGCAAACATGGCTCTCAAGTCTACGACTATCTTCCTACTCAATGCATCAGCCACTACATTGACCTTACCCGGATGGTACTCAATGGTAAGATCATAGTCTTTTAGCAACTCTAACCATCTACGCTGTCTGAGATTCAAATCTCTCTGAGTCATAATGTATTTCAAACTCTTGTGGTCGGTGTATACTGTGCATTTCTCACCGAACAAATAGTGCCTCCAAATCTTCAGAGCAAACACAACTGCAGCTAACTCTATGTCATGGGTCGGATAGTTGCGCTCATGAGTCTTCAACTGTCTTGAGGCATAAGCCACCACTCTCTTATCCTGCATAAGAACACATCCTAGCCCTACATAAGAAGCATCACTGTAAACTACATAGTCCTTCCCGGACTCTGGCTGAATCAAGATCGGTGCTTGGGTCAAAGCTTCTTTCAATTTCTCAAAGGCTCTCTGTCTTGCATCTGTCCACTCAAACTGAACACTCTTCTGAAGCATCTGTGTCAATGGAGCGGCTAACTTAGAGAAACCTTCTACGAATCTTCTATAGTATCCAGCTAAGCCTAGGAAGCTACAAACTGATCTAGGTACTGATGAAAAATCCTATTCATCATATCCATGAAAGCAGCAGGTGCATTAGTCAACCCAAAAGGCATAACTAAAAACTCGTAGTGACCATACCTAGTCCTAAAGGCCGTCTTCGGTACATCAACCTCTCTTACCTTTAGCTGGTAGTAACCCGATCTCAAGTTAATCTTCGAAAAGACCGATGCTCCCCTCAACTGATCAAACAAGTCATCGATTCTAGGCAACGGATATTTATTCTTAATTGTCAACTGATTCAACTGTCTGTAATCTATACACATTCTCACACTTCCATCTTTCTTCTTCACAAACAAAACCGGTGCACCCCAAGGTGAAGAACTAGGTCGAATGAAGCCTCTATCTGTCAACTCTTGCAACTGAGTCTTCAACTCTTTCAGTTCTTTCGGTGCCATGCGATACGGAGCAATCGAAACAGGAGCTGAATCCGAATAAGTCTCAATGGAAAACTCTACCTCTCTATCCGGCGGTAATCCTGACAACTCTTCCGGAAACACACTAGGAAAATCACACACTGTCCGGATGTCCTGAGGTCTAACCTCACTCATGTTGGGGTTCATCACATACGCCAAGTATGCCTCACACCCCAACTCGACTAACCTCCTAGCCTCTAAAACTGAAATCACATTGGACAAGAACTTCACGTTCTCACCCACCACTACGATCTCATAATCATCTGTGAGCCTCAAAGATATCCTCTTAGTTTCAAAATCTACCCTAGCTCTATGCTCCGTGAGCCAATCCATACCCAAAATTACATCAAAACCGTAGAAGGGAAGCTCCATCATATCCACTGGGAACACATGTCTCTGAACCATCAACGGACACCTTCTGTACATTTTTCTAACTACAACCGTATCCCCAAAGGAACTAGTAACACTAACTCCTACCTCTAACATTTCACAAGGAAAATTCAATGACTGTGCATGCTCACTCAAAATGTAGGAATGTGTAGACCCAGAGTCAATCAAAGAAAGCAAACCCAAAGACTGTATCGAGAAGTTACCTGCGATCACATCGGTGTCATGCTGATCTCCACGCTGAGCGTAAACCCTGGCTTGTCCTCCGCCCTCTGGCTGGACTGCAACTACATGTGCTATATTTCTCTGGCCATCATTCCTCGGCTGGAAATTACCTCTACCGCGCCCGCGGCCTCTCTGGAAGTCATTGGCTCTAGCAGGAGCCTGAGCTGGTGCCTGTCCCACCTGATGTGGACAGTCACGTCTGATATGATCCCTAGCCCCGCAAATCCAACACGAGTGGAAATTTCCCCAACACTCACCGGTGTGGTTCCTCCCGCAAGTAGCACACGTGGGCAACTTCCCACCAGTCCTCTGGCCCGGTTGGCCCCTACCGTGGTTACCGCCACCACGCCTATGGTCATAATGATGCCTGTTGTCCCGATGCCTCTTGGCATCACCTCTATCAAAGTTACTGGACCTCTTACCCGAACTAGAACCACCAGACCGCTTGGTCAAGCTCAAACTATGCTCCAAGTCCTTGGCCCTCGAGACCAAGACATCAAAATCAGTGTAGTCCGAAGCTAGAGTATACGTCTTGATCTCTTCATTCAGCCCATAACGGAAGCGGTTACAGCGTTCCACCTCAGTAGGAACAAGCTCAGGTGCATACTGACTTAGTCTGACAAATCAAATCTCATAATCGGTCACAGTCATCTCCCCTGAAGCAAAGCCATAAACTCTCTCTTCCTCTCATCGAGGTATCGCAGACCCAAATACTTCTTACGGAATGCTGACTCAAAGAACTCCCAAGTAATCTCGGCCTCATCCATACCCGAAGTGACGGTGACCCACCAAGTGTAGGCATCACCCTGAAGCAAAGACTCAACGCACCCCAACTTGCACTCCCCAGTACATCCCATCTGTGCGAGGATACGGATAGTCTTCTCAAACCACAACTCGGATCTCTCTAGAGTAGACCCTCTAAACTCTTCGGCCCCTAGGCCCCGAAGTCTCTCTAAAGGCAAACCAGTGCCCTCACCCTGATGGTGTGCTGCTGCCTAACCCCCAGCTACTGCAGCCTGAAATGCCCCGGCAATCGCCTGAACCAAAGAAGCTAAGTCTATTCCGGCCGGTCCTTGGCCACCTTGAGGTCCCTCTCCTTCGGCCCCGGCCTCGCCTCCTTCTCCAGGTGGAGGAGGTGGTGGTGGTGGAGGAGCTCCAACTCCAACCACAGGCTCTCCCACTTGAGCCTCCACTCTAACTACGGGCTCAACTCCTGGAGCCTCTGCCCGTGGTTCCGGTCGAACCATCCTAGGCCTCCCACGTGGTCTCATGGTACAGCTAGCAAGGTAATAACTACAACAACAAACAAATAGGGATTACGTTAGCCAAAGCAAGGGTCCAATAGTGCTCAAGTACTCTCTTTTACCAAAAATCCTTTTTTTAAATTAAGTAATAGTAGCAATGGGCACTCACTCTACACCAGACGCAACAACTCATGCTTCAAAACATCATACGAACAGTCAAACATCAAGATTTCATGGCAAGCATACATCGAGCAATACAATTACTTAGCACATCATGCTTACCTCACTTACCTGCCCGAGGTCTTGGTAACCTCAGGCTCTGATACCAACAAATGTAACCCCCTCGTACTGGTCTGGCCGGATGACCGGTCCGAGTGGGCCACACGGGGAAAACCGTAGCGAAACCCGTTAAGGTTACCCCTCGGCTAATGACCCTTTTTTTTTCTCTTTCATTTTAATCTTGTCTAAAGGCGTATTAAAAGCTAGGTGATCACGACAGCGGAAAACATCCATAAGAAATTTACATTCAAAACGCATCCACACATTTCAGTCCATTTTATGCTTATAAGGCAGGCCGTATCGGTACACCAATTAAGGGTATCGATACGCCCTGACCAGGTCAACCCAGACAGTTAACTCCGGGAAGACCGTATCGGTACAGCCCTTGAGCGTATCGATACGCCCTTCTCGGTCAACACTTCTTGATCAACGAGGTAGGACAATATCGATACGTGTAAACCTCGTATCGATACGCCCTACACTTACCCACTTCTCAGGATTCCAGAGAGTTGAGAGGGTATCGATACACCCCCGTGTATCGATACGCCCAGCACTTCCTGAATTCCAGTGAGTTGGGACCGTATCGATACACCCCCGTGTATCGATACGCCCAGCTAAAACTATGGCCTTTGGGCAAGACCGTATCGATACGGCCCTTAGGCGTACCGATACGCCCTGCACTGCAATTCCACAAACCTTAACTAGGCGACCTCAAACATGACTCTAGATGCATTTTTGGACTCCCCTAAGCACATACAAACATTTAAGCAACATTCTACAACCGAGGGAAGCAATCGAAACAAATAGCAAGGCATCCATACATGGCATTCATACAAAAGGGCAGATTTAGCATATATGGTCATACATGAAGGCTCAAAAGGCCAAAATGGCACAAGTTAACACAAATAAGGTTTGCACCCACCAACAAGGCAACCTAAACACCTAAAGGCATGCCATCACACACAAACATTCATCAAGGCATATCATGCTTTACAAACCAAAGTCAATCCAAAACATCAACACATAAATGAGTCATACATAGCTCATGCAAAACACCCTTTCCACATTGCTAAACTACTACATATTTGTTAACCGTACTTGAGCAATAAACTTGGAAAGCCCTTCTTGCCTTGCTCTGAGCTAACACCACGCTAATGATCTGCATTGTTGAAAATGAGAGCGTAAGCTATAAGCTTAGTGAGGATGCTCTAAAACCGAAAACATCAACAATGCAGAGTTCAAGCATGTAAATCCTAATCTCACATACATCATACATTGGTAAATAATCAAGTAGACCTAGCTAGTCTTTCAAGAGTCATAATATGGCATCTTACATCATACTAAGCTCTAACCTCATATATCAACATCATATATCAACATCATATATCGTAATCATATGAACAAGTTTAATTGGCCACTATTAGTTACCCAGATGTGCAGATTAAATCTCAACAATCACTTTACCTCGGTGGGATTACACTCATCACCGGACCTTGCATGGGCGGGATTCCACTCATCACCACATGCCCTACGGATGGGATTCCACTGTTGAGTGTGTAAAAGTTCTATTATTTACACCCTTTTTAACCCATATTTCTGCTGCATTCGAGCATCATTGCATTGCATTTAGGTCAGTTTACAGCAAAACATCACAAATATAGTAAAGGCACAGATTCTACTAAAAAGGGCTGATTTTGCAGGTTGCTGCCGTAGTAGACGGAGAAGGCGGGCGCAGGGCAGAGAAGCAGAAGAACTGAACTGGACAAGCAGACGATGAGGACGATGCTGCCATGGATCTGCCGTGACAGCAGAGGACGACATCAAGTCAGTGGAGGAAAATCAAAGTGGACCTCGATAGATAGAGAAAATTATGCTCGTCTGTCGTGTGAAAACCATATATTTTTCCAAGCCCCGGATCAAAAGATATGTCAAGCCAAAGCTCAAGGAGAGGAAATCCCAAGAAACAAGGAAGACGGCTGAAAAGTAGGATACTTGAAGATTAAGTCTTTATTAGAATCTTACTTTCAATTAAAATTGTAATCCTTGTTAACTTAGAATACTTGAGCCCAAAGCTTATATAAGGGCATAGATTTTAACCTAGATATCCCATAACCCATAGCCGATTTCCCCTTAAACCGACAACCAAAAGCCCTCCGCCGTTTACCCGCCGTCGATATGTTCTAAAACCCCCTAGGGCCACGGGTTGATTTGTAAAGTAGTTGCAAGGGTTGCTTTTGTTTTAGGAATTTTCAGTTCAATAAAATAAACTTCAAGTTCTCTTATTTTGGTTATTAATATCTTGCAAGAGCATCGGGAGAGCATTGTGAGGTTATCCATTTACTTAGCATCGGGAGAGTTAAGTATACGAAAGAAATAAGAGCAAGTTCTCTAGTTTATAGTTGAACTATCTCGTGCCTATGGATAGGGCGAGGTTAAGTGGCTAAAGAAGAATTCATACACATCGGTGTTCATCCTTCGATTCACGCCGGGAGGTATCATCAAGACGTGATCATCGACAGACTTGGACCTAGGGATAGGCCAAGGCAGATATGGGATTCTTGCCAAACTTGAACGTACTGAGTTGAGCGTTTGCTGCCGCAATGATCAACGGACTGCTGCCGCGACAGGTGCTGCCAGCGACAGGCGCACGACAGAACTGGAGTTCCTAAGCAATACAATACCTACACTACTGAGCAATTCAATACCAGCCCATTCTCTCTACCTTGATATTTCTACTCTTTTATTTAAGTTTACTTTATTATTCTCGTGACAACTCTCACTTATTTCCTTTACTTTCGTGCAGTAAACTAAGGTGAAGCTATTAGCCCAATCCCTGTGGAGACGATATCCGATACTTCGTATCACTTTACTACTTGCGTCGTGTATACTTGCACTACCATTGCGATAGACTATTTTACACGCAACAAGTTTTTGGCGCCGTTGCCGGGGAATTGGCAACATAACTCTACCTTTCTTTTACTGCACTTTTTGTTTTAGTTTTAGTTTTTCTTTTTATTTTTCTTTTTCTATTTTTCGTTGGTGCTTTCAACTCTTGCTTTTCACGAGGTTTTCTTGTTTATGCGCAGATCTAAAAGAGGTGAAGATCCTGAGTATCCATTAGATCCGGAAGTTGAACGTTCCTTCAATATCAAGAAACAACTTCGTCACCTTTTAGCCAGGAACGAATACCTTGAGGAACAGCTAGAGAAGATGGCCCGTAACCCACCCGCTGGTGATGGTATACCGCCTGTCGGCGACCCGCCTGCAGCAGCCGGACGACGGTCCTGTCGTGACTACATGTTGAATGATCACGTAGAGTTGGAGACCACGCTGCCGGATATTGAAGTTCATAACTTTGAGCTGAAACCTGTCATGTTTAGTATGATCAACAATGCCGGGCAATTTAGTGGTGCTGCGACAGAGGATGCTAGGGAGCATCTCAAAACGTTCCAGGAAATCTGTGGTTCGTTTAGACTACCAGGAGTTAATCCGGAGATACTGAGGCTTCGGTTATTTCCCCACTCATTGAGGGACAGAGCTAAAACTTGGTGGAATAAACTTACGCCGGGTTCAATTATGACTTGGGCAGATTTATCTCGTGAATTTTATCTCGTTTTAATCCTTCGCATTTATCTGAGCGATTACGTAATGAAATTGCTACTTTTCAACAGGAAGATGACGAGCCGATGCACGAAGCCTGGGACAGATTTACTACTCTCCTTCGTAACTGCCCAATGCATGGATTCCCCGTCTGGAATCAGGTAACAAAGTTCTATAATGCTGCTAACTTACAAACTCGTATTCGAATTGATTCTGCAGCGAATGGACTATTATTGGATAAAGATCCGGACGAGGCATTACAAGTTTTGAAAAATCTGGCCAAGAATGAGGAGCAGTTTCCAACTGCAAGAAGAGGGGGTAAACGGGTACTTGCTGTCAAGGATTATGAAGCCGACAGCACTATGAAATCACAGGTAGCATTCCTTACTAAAGCAATGAAAAGGTTATTGAATGATGATGGATTACAAGGATTTACTGTTGAGGAAGTATGTGACATCTGTGAGGGAAATCATAGTAGAGATGAGTGCCCAATACAGTTAGAAGAGGGAAAGTATGTTGGAAATTACAACAAGCCGAATTACAACTCCAACAATTATAATCCCAATTGGAGGAAGGATCCCAAATTTTCCTGGAGTAATCCTAACAATGCCCTAAATCCCCAAGCACACAATCAGAATCAGGGAGGACCTAGATTGCTGACACGACAGCAACTGCCGACGCACCTGCCGCCGCAGCAGCAACAACAGCCACCAGCTGCCACGAGCAGTATACTGGAACAGACTCTGGCCACCTTTATGTCTCAGACAGGTACTTATATTGAGAATATGAATCAGTTTGTCAAGAAGACAGAGAATTTCATGGATAAAACAGAGATGAGAATGACAAATCATGAGGCTACTTTGAAATCTCTAGAGACACAAATGGGTCAGGTTTCCCAACATATTAAGCCGAGGCAGAATGGAGGATTCCCTAGTAATACTGAAAATGCTAGGCCACTCACACATGAGCAGTGTAAGGCAATTACTACTAGGAGTGGGAAGAAACTACCAGGGCCGGAAAAAGAAGCTGAAATAGTAAAGGAACCAGCCTTGGACAAACCTGCCGAGGAAGCTGCCCCGACAGGTGAGAAACAGACTGCTGCCAATGAGCCTGTCACGACAGTAGAAGCGACAGAGGAGAAAATTGATGAACCTAAACCTCCTCAGATTTGTATGCAGTGGGAAGGACGTATTGCTCATTATCGTCCCCCACCTCCTTTTCCTCAACGGATACAGCAAGCTAAGCAAGAATCTCAACTTAAAAAGATTTATGATATTTTTAAGCAGGTTCATATTAATATTCCTCTGTTAGATGACGTTAGGGAGATGCCCGGTTACGCCAAATTTCTCAAAGATGTCATGTCAAAGAAATATAAACTTGGGGAATTTGAAACGGTAAGGATGGCAGATGGTTGCATGAGTATTCTTTATCGGCAGCCACCCCAGAAAAAGAAGGATCCGGGGAGCTTCATCATACCTTGTGTAATCGGAGACAAATATGTGGGTAAGGCACTTTGTGATCTTGGTGCTAGTATCAATTTAATGCCAAAATCTGTTTTTCAGAAATTAGGTATTGGAAAGGCGCGGCCCACGACAGTAATTCTGCAGCTTGCAGACCGCTCTTACGTTCATCCAGAAGGAAAAATCGAAGATATTCTGGTAAGAGTGGATAAATTTATTTTTCCTGCTGACTTTCTTGTTTTAGATTGTGAAGCACACGAAAACGCACCAATCATCCTTGGGCGACCCTTCTTAGCCACGGGAAGATCACTGATTGATGTGGAAAAAGGAGAACTCACCATGAGAGTGAATGACCAAGAGATTAAGTTGAATGTTCTCCAAGCAATGAAGCATGCTGATGCAGACGATGAGTGCAAGGCTATCACTGAAGTTATCCTTGATCAACCCTGCATCTGGTCGGGCTATCACGACATAAAAATCGGGCACTGCCGCGGCAGCCACCTATAGGGCTGTCACGACAGCACTGACGACAGCACCGACGACAGCAACTCCTCTGACTCCGATACATCTGATATTGAAGATCAGGAGGAGGTAAACTGGATAGGCGATCGTCCAGGTAAGTTATTCGAACCTTTGAATTACACTTCGGATAACCATGCAATTCAAAAGCCATCTACTGTTGAACCACCTGCCTTAGAACTGAAGCCCCTGCCAGGGCAGCTAAAATATGCTTTTCTTGGTTCAAATGATACGTTGCCCGTAATCATCTCTTCTAAGCTGCCACAGGAACAGGAATGGCAGCTAGTAGGCATGCTGCAGCAGCACAAAAAGGCAATTGGATGGACGATCGCTGACATTCAAGGCATCAGTCCGACATTATGCATGCACAAAATCCTTTTAGAGGAAGATCATAAGCCGACTATAGATGCCCAAAGGCGGCTAAACCATGCTATGAAAGAGGTGGTGCGTAAAGAGATAATCAAGTGGTTAGATGCTGGTATTATTTACGCCATCTCCGACAGCAAATGGGTGAGCCCGGTGCAATGCGTTCCAAAGAAAGGAAGAATGACCGTGATAACCAATGAGAACAATGAATTAATCCCAACCAGGACTGTGACCGGTTGGAGGGTTTGTATGGACTATCGGAAGCTTAATAAAGCTACCTGAAAGGACCACTTTCCTTTACCCTTTATTGATCAAATGCTTGATAGATTAGCGGGTAAACCTTACTATTGTTTTCTTGATGGTTACTCAGGTTACAATCAAATTGCTATTGCACCAGAAGATCAAGAAAAGACGACTTTCACTTGCCCCTACGGAACGTACGCTTTTAGGAGGATGCCGTTTGGACTATGTAATGCACCTGCCACCTTCCAAAGGTGCATGATGGCCATATTCTCCGATATGGTAGAGGACTTCCTTGAGATATTTATGGATGATTTTTCTGTCTTTGGAGACAATTTTGAGAGTTGCCTCGGCAATCTAAAAAAGGTACTTGAAAGATGTGAAAAAGCCAATCTAGTCTTGAATTGGGAAAAATGCCACTTTATGGTGGATGAAGGGATAGTCCTTGGCCATAAGATTAGCTGCCGTGGGATAGAAGTCGACAGGGCTAAAATAGAAGTAATTGAGAAGCTGCCGCCGCCGACCACAGTCAAGGGCATTAGGAGTTTTTTTAGGGCATGCTGGTTTTTATCGAAGGTTTATTGCAAATTTCTCAAAAATCACCAAGCCCCTATGTCATCTCTTAGAGCAGAACCGACCCTTTGACTTTAATGAAGAATGTATTGAAGCATTTAAGGTTCTGAAGGAAAAACTGGTAACAGCCCCCATAGTACAGCCACAAGACTGGACACAACCATTTGAGATTATGTGTGATGCTAGTGACTATGCTGTCGGGGCAGCACTTGGGCAGCGCAGAGATAAGCTGTTTCATGTCATATATTATGCCATCAAGACATTGAATGACGCCCAAGTAAACTACACCACCACAGAAAAGGAGCTATTAGCTGTGGTGTTCTCCATTGACAAATTTCGTTCTTACATACTTGGGACGAAAGTAATAGTGCACACAGACCATTCTGCCCTGAAGTATTTGTTCGCAAAGAAGGATGCAAAGCCTAGATTGATACGATGGATCCTGCTATTGCAAGAGTTTGACCTTGAAATCAAGGACAAAAAAGGAACAGAAAATCAGGTGGCAGATCACTTGTCAAGGTTGGAGAAGGGACAGAGTCTGCCAATAGATGAGACAAACATACTGTAGACCTTCCCAGATGAACAGCTCTTTGCTGCCGCAATCGCTGCCGCAACAGCCATGGCGGCAGGTAAGTCTTCTGAACTACCCTGGTATGCGGATTTCGTTAATTTTATAGTTAGCGGAATACTCCCTTCTGATCTTAATTATCAAGCCAGGAAGAGGTTCCAAAATGATGTTAAGCATTATTATTGGGACGAACCTCTTCTTTTCAAAATGTGTGCAGATCAGGTTATAAGGAGGTGTGTACCACAAGAAGAACAAGAAGACATTCTCCATCACTGCCATGCTTCACAATATGGAGGTCACTTAGGAGGCAATAAAACTGCTGCCAAGGTGCTGCAGTCAGGGTTCTACTGGCCGACACTGTATAAAGATGCACAGAACTTCTACAAGAACTGTGACAGGTGCCAGCGGACAGGTAACATCTCGAGGAGAAACGAGATGCCACTGCAGAACATTCTGGAAGTCAAGATCTTCGACGTTTGGGGGATTGATTTCATGGGACCTTTTCCATCTTCATGTGGAAATCTATATATCCTCTTAGCAGTGGATTATGTCTCTAAGTGGGTTGAAGCCATCGCCACTCAAAAGAGTGATGCCAAGACAGTCCAAAAGTTTTTGCACAAAAACATTTTTTCTAGATTTGGCATCCCTAAGGCGATTATCAGTGATGAAGGGAGACATTTTGACAATAGGGTTATTGCTGCCGCCTTGAAGAAATATGGTGTCAAGCACAGGATCGCGACAGCATACCACCCACAGACCAATGGACAAGCTGAGATATCCAATAGGGAAGTTAAGAACATTCTTGAGAAGATGGTTAAGCCAACTAGGAAAGATTGGTCTTTACTCCTTAATGATGCATTATGGGCATATAGGACAACCTTTAAGACTCCATTGGGCATGTCTCCATACCGATTGATCTATGGGAAAACCTGTCATCTACCTGTCGAGATAGAGCACAAAGCATATTGGGCAATCAAGGCAGTAAATTTGGACTTGGACAAGGCAGGCCAGAAAAGGCTGTTAGATCTGAACGAGCTTGAAGAAATACGGACAATGACCTACGACAATGCAAGAATCTACAAGGAGAAAACTAAGAAGTGGCATGACAGGAAGTTGCTGCCACGACAGTTCTGCCCAGGGCAGCTTGTGTTGTTGTTCAATTCTAGACTGAAACTTTTCCCAGGAAAGCTAAAGTCTAGATGGTCTGGCCCATTCCAAGTGGTACAAGTTTTTCCCCAAGGTGCCATCACAATCCGATCATTAAAAGACGGGCACCAATTCAAAGTCAATGGACAGCGCCTCAAGCTTATCAGGGGACTAAAGCCCCAGGAATACAAGAAGTAGTTACTTTAGGAGATGCCCCACAAGGCATCCCTAATTTAACCTAAATTTTATTTCTATTTATTTTTATTATTTATTATTTATTAGGAAATTAGGTTTATTTTATTCAAATAATGTTTTTATATTTTCTATTTTCAGCAAATAAAGGAGTCAAGAAGAAAAGAAGAAGTGATCCAAGCCCATCATCCATCCATCAGCCCAACAGAGCCCATTTATTGAAGCCTGTCGTTCCAGCTGCCGCCACAGACACGGATAAGACAGGCTGTCAACAGACTGACACGGCAGACGCAGAAGCGTGTGACAGACGCGTAACAGACGCATAATTATGTGTCAGACGCGTCAGACACGCCAAACTCAACAGTCGCCCCGTTATTCCCGCCTACCGTTGCAGCATTAAACGGGCAGCAACTCTACCGCTATAAAACCCCATTCTCATTTCCATTTTCCTCACTTCTGCTTATTCTTACTTGCTTTCTCCTCTCGTTTTTATTTACTTTCACGACCCTTGCAACTAAAATGTTTTCCAGACAGACCCGCCGCAGTGCTGCTTCAGCCTCTTCATCAGCAGCACCCACACCGTCGGCCTTCGCAACCAAGGACTTATGGGAAGAAAGAGGTTTCATCTACATCCGAAAGGCACCAAACATGGGGCTCCGACCATTCATCGCGAGGGCAATAAGGGCTCAACTATGGGAGCAGTTCGCAGAACAACCAGCAGAATTAAATGACACATTGGTGAGGGAGTTCTATGCTGCCATCGATAGCAGGACGTCGACATCCGTGACTGTCCGAGGGGTAGAGGTACCATTCACAGCCGATAGTATTAACCATATGTATGGCCTCTATTTTGGTCCCAACAACGATGCCCATCAGCAATTTTTGGATACCCTCGACTCTGCCGCCTACGGTGCTGTCATGGCAGAGGTAACAGAAGAAGGAACATAGTGGAACACGAGCAAAAAGAACCCCAACTCAGTCAAAAGGGGGCAGCTGCTCCCAGAAGCCAAGCTATGGAACGCTTTCATCAAGAAGCGTATCCTGCCGTCCTCCCATCACACGACGGTGGACTAGCAGAGGCTCGCCCTCATTCATTCGATCATGAACGACCGGCCTATTAACGTGGGCCGCTATATGAGGGACAACGTCTTGGATTGCACACATCGATCAACCTCTCGCCTCTGCCTACCATTCATGATCACATCTCTCTGCCGCTGCGCTGCTGTCCCAGAGGCCACCACCGATAAACTGGTCCAAGGACGAGGCTGGACCGATAACAACATTACCAGCCTCATGGAGCTGATAGTCGCAACCCCCTCTCCTCCTTCAACCCGGCTGCCTCCCCAGCAGAATCATCCGAGGAACCTACTCATGACCCTGCCCATGAACCTGCAGCAGCAGCCGCCCCGACAAATCAATCTGCTCAAATCCTTGCTGCCATACAACGGGTGGAAGACAGAGAGATGGGGCTGATGACGTTCATCCGGGATTTCGCCAACTCAACGGTAAATTTCATTACCAATACTTTACATTATCCCGATGTTTTTTCCCCACTTTCCCTGCCCACTATTTCCACATCCCCACCCCTGTCCACACACCTACACCACCTACCTCCCCACACACACATTCTGCTGCTTCCACCCCATCACCTACCCAGCCGGCAGCTGGCAGTCCTCCGGCAGACACCTCTGCCCGAGGAATGAAGCGACCAGCCTCAAATGACAACGAGGCAGAACCTCCTATTCGGAGGAATTTGGAGAAGGAATTCACGCCTGTCAAGAGGCAGAAACGAATGGTCGAGAGAAAGCTAATGCCCAAGGCTAGCACCACCACCAGCAGCAGCAGCACTTGGGATAGCGGCAGCAGCTCTGACATCCAGGTCGTAGAGCAACCCACCCAGCCTGCCCCGAGGACCAGAACCCGCCGCCAAATCCGTGTCAGCAGCAGCAGTGAAGACATCACTTAAAATTTAAGTCCTTTATTTTCTTTTTATTGCTGCCTGCTTTATCTATATTTTGTGATGTACCTGCCTTCATTTTTATTTTGTCATTTTGCATTGAGGGCAATGCAACCCTCGAGTTTGGGGGTGGCAACCCTCCATTTTAATGGAGTCTTAGTACATCGTTAATTATTTGTTGTGTCTTTTATTTATTTAAGTTCTCTTAAAAAAATCAGAAAAGACTAAAAAAACTGTTGGCTTAAAACTGTGAAGTAAACTTTCCTGTCATGACAGCTCTGCCGTGGCAGCATCTTTAGGACAGATTAAGGAGAAGTTTAGAGCCTTTCTATAGTTCTGAAAACTTAAACACCATTGTGACTGTTATAATGCTTAGATTTCTTTTAGCCAAACTAGAATAGGAAGCTTAGCACTTGAATAGCCCCTAGAGGTGCCTAACACTGGCTCTAGGAAAGAAGTTTAGCAAAAGAGACTCAATAGCCCTAGAGGTGCCCGAAACCGGCTCTAGGAAGTTAGCTAGAGGTGCCCGAAACCGGCTCTAGTGAAACTTTAGCTTGAAAAATAGAGAAATAAAGTCAAAACAAAAAAAAAATCAAAGAAGCATGAAAATGTGCCTTCAAGAAGATAAACTTTGGCATAAAAATTCAAGTTAAAAGTTGAATATTCTAGTGAAACTAAGAGAATCTTAGCATATAAATGTTCACAAGCCTACACATACTACACGAGGACTATAGTGAGATTCCGAACAGATCCTAATCTTTCCAACAGGTTGCTGCCGCCACAGAGAATGAGCGACGGGTAAGGGACAGTTCACTGCTTGAAAGCCAACACAAAAATATTCATTTTTTTAATTGCTTGAGGGCAAGCAAAAACTTGAGTTTGGGGGTGTGTTGAGTGTGTAAAAGTTCTATTATTTACACCCTTTTTAACCCATATTTCTGCTGCATTCAAGCATCATTGCATTGCATTTAGGTCAGTTTACAGCAAAACATCACAAATATAGTAAAGGCACAGATTCTACTAAAAAAGGGCTGATTTTGCAGGTTGCTGCCGTAGTAGACGGAGAAGGCGGGCGCAGGGCAGAGAAGCAGAAGAACTGAACTGGACAAGCAGACGATGAGGACGATGCTGCCATGGATCTGCCGTGACAGCAGAGGACGACAGCAAGTCAGTGGAGGAAAAGCAAAGTGGACCTCGATAGATAGAGAAAATTGTGCTCGTCTGTCGTGTGAAAACCATATATTTTTCCAAGCCCCGGATCAAAAGATATGTCAAGCCAAAGCTCAAGGAGAGGAAATCCCAAGAAACAAGGAAGGCGGCTGAAAAGTAGGATACTTGAAGATTAAGTCTTTATTAGAATCTTACTTTCAATTAAAGTTGTAATCCTTGTTAACTTAGAATACTTGATCCCAAAGCTTATATAAGGGCATAGATTTTAACCTAGATATCCCATAACCCATAGCCGATTTCCCCTTAAACCGACAACCAAAAACCCTCCGCCGTTTACCCGTCGTCGATATGTTCTAAAACCCCCCTAGGGCCACGGGTTGATTTGTAAAGTAGTTGCAAGGGTTGCTTTTGTTTTAGGAATTTTCAGTTCAATAAAATAAACTTCAAGTTCTCTTATTTTGGTTATTAATATCTTGCAAGAGCATCGGGAGAGCATTGTAAAGTTATCCATTTACTTAGCATCGGGAGAGTTAAGTATACGAAAGAAATAAGAGCAAGTTCTCTAGTTTATAGTTGAACTATCTCGTGCGTAGGGATAGGGCGAGGTTAAGTGGCTAAAGAAGAATTCATACACATCGGTGTTCATCCTTCGATTCACGCCGGGAGGTATCATCAAGACGTGATCATCGACAGACTTGGACCTAGGGATAGGCCAAGGCAGATCTGGGATTCTTGCCAAACTTGAACGTACTGAGTTGAGCGTTTGCTGCCGCAATGATCAACGGACTAGTGCCGCGACAGGTGCTGCCAGCGACAAGCGCACGACAGAACTGGAGTTCCTAAGCAATACAATACCTGCACTACTGAGCAATTCAATACCAGCCCATTCTCTCTACCTTGATATTTCTACTCTTTTATTTAAGTTTACTTTATTATTCTCGTGACAACTCTCAATTATTTCCTTTACTTTCGTGCAGTAAACTAAGGTGAAGCTATTAGCCCAATCCCTGTGGAGACGATATCCGATACTTCGTATCACTTTACTACTTGCGTCGTGTATACTTGCACTACCATTGTGATAGACTATTTTACACGCAACATCCACTCATCATCTCGTAGAATATATAAAAGCTTCCGGTGGAATATTACATCACCGTACTCCTCCTTGATGACTTAACGCCATCAAGGCCACGTACGTTTTGACTCAATTTGTGTGCACACTAATCCTAATGATCGATCATTTACACCCGGTAAGTTAATTAGTGCCAATTTTCATTTACCACATCACATATCCATCAACCACATCTCATGCTCATCACATATACATATCATGATATACATGTGCAAATCAATCACATATCACAAGAGCATAAATAGGCAAACACAACTAGCATTTAATGGAAATCAAGAGCCAAGTTAACAATTTAAATCTACAAGGAAATGGACTACCAAGCACATTTCAACTCATACTCTACACACACTCGAACCAAACTTTAAAACATATTTAAAGTCACTCACCACCCTTCCTTAGCAACCAAAACAAGCCTCCTACAAGCCCGGATTCGATCCCGATGCCTCTCCCACGTTTCCTCTTGCTTCTAGCCAAACAAAACACATCCATTACTTCACAAATCAATGCTAAAACTCAACTATCATCTCACTTCATAAGCACAAGCCAACTTCAATGATTTCCAAACCACATAACCACCCAAAATACCCATTTTCGTGCTCCCCAAAACCTAGCTGAAAATTCCATTTTCAATCATCCAAATGACACCCAAAAGATCCCAAATCACCTTCCTAACATACCTAAACCATCAATCCTCTAATTTAGACCTAAAACCCACCAAAAACCAAGTTTTTGACACCTTAAAAATTGCTTCAAAAACCCATTTCGGGTTTTCACCCAAACCCAACCATTTTAACATATGTTAAGCATCTTAAGGTGGTTAAACCAAAACCCAACATTATATTTCAAAACAACTTGAAAATCTCCATAAAAACTCAAACTTTTATCAAGCCCTAATTTTCAAAAGTCCATGGTTTTAAAATCTATGACCATGAATAGATAGAGGATGAAGAGAAGAGTTAGAAAATGTTTTTACCTCTCAAAATGGCCTTGGAATGAAGATGAGATTCAATGGAATAGTGATTTTGTGTTGGGAGAGTTTGGGGAGATGGGTTTCACGTTGGAAAGGGGAGAGGGTAGAGAAGATGATAGCTTTCTTTAAAAGTTGTCTTTCTTTTTAAATTATTTTGGGTAAAATCACCAAAGTGGTCCCTCCTCTTCATTTTAAATTTCAATTAACTCATGTCATGGCCAAAAAGATTTAATTTAATTTTACCGACTCGGACCACTAACCCGACTAACTCCTAACCCCAAAACACGAGTGTTACAAAACCTCTAAAAATACTCAAACTTTTAATTTTGACTCAAAAAATTATTTACCAAACAAGGTTATATATTATTGTTATTGTTTTTCAAGATTGAATTAGATGAAAATGAGTATAATACCTAAGTAATGCTAAAGTTACTTTTATATATACCTAACCTAGGGGAGGCCTAGACATCAAACCTAAAGTTTTGGAAAATGTCTTTCGATCAAGTTATATATTTAATTTTCTAATTATCAAATTTCAATATATATAGGCAAGATTTAAATAATGAAAAGGAACCAACAATCAGTTGGTCTAGTAGATAAGGCGCTAAATTATTTAAGTAAGGTCAGAGGTTCGAATTATGACGTTGTTGTTGAGATTTTTGTTTTAATATAATAATTAAAAAATAGTTTTGAACTAAATTGAAAAGATTTCAAATGTTTTTACGTTCAAACAACTTGAAATTATGTTTGAGGAGTTTTCAAAAGGTTTTGGTAGTGTTTGAAATGTTTTAAAGTAGCCAAACTAAAGATTTCAGCTCGACCGTACCGATACAGGCATACCCGTTTCGATACACCTTAAGGGTTCAAGCTACAGGTTTTGATTCTACCAAAACCCGTATTGATACAAGCATACCCAGTATCGATACGGAGGTCCAACATTTCGATACGCCTTCTAGCGTTTTGATATGCCTACGTTTCAAGCCTAACGACTATTTGAAAAACCCCTAACGGTTAGTTCCATGCAGCTTAACAAACATCTGTACCGATATGGTACAATACGTACCGATACAGGCGTACCGAAACAAGCAGAGGCGTTTCGATCCGTCATTGCTGCAACAAACTCAATGGCTAGTTCCTGAAGAAGGCCGTACCGATATAGCTATCCGTGTATCGATACGGACAGCTCCGGAACTACATTTATTGCGGGAAATAAAGGCTCTGACGGCTCCAATTCGATCCCAACGGTCTCCAACGGCTAGCAACTCAATTGGGAGTATAAAAAAGACATCCAAGCATATATGAAAGACTAATGATCCTCAAGCCAACAACATTATGATGCAAAATTGTCTTAGTGCTTAAATTTCCATTTCTTGTATAGACAAACACTTGTGAGCTCAAATTGTCAATGTATGCTAAAGTGTTCTAGGATTTTGGTGAATGCTTTAGTGTGCAAACATCAACCTTTCTAGATGGATTTCGTTTGCTTAGAATTCTCTTATTTAAGAGTGTGCCTAAAGCTCGGGTTGTAAGCTTTGGATGCTAGACTTGGTGAGTGAGTCTAGGTTGTAAATGGTTGCCTCCTTAACCTAAAAAAGGGGGAAGAATTCTTAGTGAATTGTTGAAATCCTTGGTGGGGAGCCTAGGTAGTGGATGTAGGATTTGGTTATAAAGCCGAACCACTCTAAATCTTGTGTCATATTTTTCTATCTTTTTGCTTCCCCCACAAACACCCAAAATACATCTTCTCCACCACTTTGCAAGCAATTCGGTTGAAGGATATCGAGCCTAACAATTGGTATCAGAGCGAGGCTCAATCGAGAAGGTTTAACCACCTATTGAGGCAATCCCGGCTAGCTCGATCAACAATACAATCAACTGACAAAATGACGCAATCCATCGACAAGTCACCTTTCTTTGACAAGACCAACTATGCCTATTGGAAGACAAGAATGATGTTCTTCATCAAGGCCAAAGATTACAAGCTTTGAGACATAGTTGAGGATGATCCGTTCATGCCACAACAAAGCAAGGCGGAATGGAGTGCAGATGATCGCAAGAAGATGAAGCAAAATTGCAAGGCTTTGCATATTCTCTTTTGTGTATTTAGCCCCAACATCTATGAGAAGATATCTTCTTGTGAAGATGCCAAGGAGGTATGAGACAAACTTGAAGTCACATACGAAGGAACCAACGAAGTAAATGAGACCAATATCGGTCTTCTCAACCTCAAGTATGAGAACTTCAAGATGGAACCGGATAAAGACATCATGAAGATGTTCGATAGACTCCCCACCATCACAAATGAACTCAAAGGCTGTGGAGAAATCATTCCGGAAGACAAGTTTTTCCGAAAGCTTCTCTATTCTCTTTCCAAGTCATGAGACTCAAAGAAGGCCGTCATCATCGAAGCCAAGAATCTCAAGACCTTAAAATTAGATGAACTCTCGGGGTCTCTTCTCACTCATGAAATCATGAAAAAAGGAAAAGAAGAGGATAAGAAGAAGGAAGAGATAAAGAAGATGAGGGAAAAAGAAAATCATGGAGCTAGGCATTAACACAAATGTCGTTGCTCTCAATTCCTCCACATGCCTACATGTAGATTCAAGTGAGAAGGAAAGTGAAGAATAAGAGATGGCTTATCTCTTCGAGAAGTTTTCCCGATTCATGAAGAGAAAAATAAAAGAATCCAAGCATGAATCAAGGAAGAAGAAGAGGGCAAGCTCTTCAAGCCATAAGAAGAAGGCATATGTGGCTACTTGGAGTGATGATGACTCCACCGACAATGAACAAGCCAACCTTTGTCTCATGGCCATCCAAGAAAATTTAAGGGTAACTTCTAATTCATCTACTTCAACTTCTTATTCTTTTGATGAATTACAAGATGCTTATGACAATTTGGTTTTAGAGTTTAAAAATCACATTTTGAAAAACAAGAAAATGGTTTCAAATTTGAAAATTCAAAATTATTTGATTTCTAAAACCAAACTTGAACTTGAAGCAAAACTCAATGAGTTTGAGCAAAAATATGTTGATTTACAAAATTTGCTTCATAAAGTTCAAGAAAAAAAGGATTTGATTTCCAAAGAACTTGAAAAGAAAACAAATTTTGAAAAATCAATTTTTTATCAAAGACAATCTAGTGCCCCTATATTTGTAAATGGAAAATATTTTAGAAGTTTTTAGGTCCCAAAAGAACTAATCACTTCAACAAAAAAAGGATGAAATTGCAAAATGGATTCCTAAGGGGACTAAATTTTGTACTGCTAACGTTTATGGATCCAAAGCAATTTGGATACCAAAAATTACTTAATTGTCTTGTTTATAGGTGTGATGGAGAGTGATCAATAAAGTACAACATTAAGGAGGAGATCCATACACACAAGAAAGATCACTTGAAGAAAGAAGACTTCACATCCTCCATTTGGTTCAAGTGGTAAAATCATTTTAATTGAATTTATTTGCTCTTTATTTGATTTATTTACTTTAATTCAACTAGATAATCATATTTGTTGGACTAACCATTTGATGATGCTTTGAGTAAGAGGGAGCCATTTTTAAATAAAATTCTTATTTTTGTCAAATTCTTTTAACTCTCCATTGTTATGGACTTAAAAGTTTTTCAAACTTTGTTTGTACCATTTTTGATATAACAAAAAAGGTGAGAATGTTTTGAAAATTTGATTTTTCAAGTGAATAAGGGAGAACTTTAATTACTTTCGAATCTTTACTCTCTTATTCAAACTTTCTTTTATTTAGGGGGAGAATCACAAACACAAATTTTCAAGTTGGTTTTATTATATCAAAAAGGGGAAATTGTTGAGATGTTTGTTTTAATATAATAATTAAAAATAATTTTGAATTAAATTGAAAAGATTTCAAATGTTTTTAAGTCCAAACAACTTGAAATTATGTTTGAGGAGTTTTCAAAAGGTTTTGGTAGTGTTTGAAATGTTTTAAAGTAGCCAAACCAAAGATTTCAGCTCGACCGTACCATACGGGCATACCCGTTTTGATACACCTTAAGGGTTTAAGCTACATGTTTTGATTATGCCAAAACTCGTATCGATACAGGCATACCCCGTATCGATACGGAGGTCTAGCATTTTGATACGCCTTCTAGCGTTTCAATACGCCTACGTGTCAAGCCTAACGACTATTTGAAAATCCCCCCAACGGCTAGTTCCTTGCAGCTTAACAAACATCCGTACCGATACAGTACAAGGCGTACCGATACGGGCGTACCAAAACAAGTAGAGGCGTTTTGATACGAAATTGTTGCAACAGACTCAACGGGTAGTTCCTGAAGAAGGCCGTACCGATACGACTACCCGTGTATCGATACAGATAGCTCTAGAACTGCATTTATTGCGAGAAATAAAGGCTCCAACGGCTCCAATTCAATCCCAACAGTCTCCAACGACTAACAATTGAATTGAGAGTATAAAAGGGACCTCTAAGCATCTATGAAAGACTAATGATCCTCAATTCAACAACATTATGATGCAAAATTGTTTTAGTGCTTCAATTTCCATTCCTTGTATAGACAAACACTTGTGAGCTCAAATTGTCAATGTATGCTCAAGTATTCTAGGATTTGGGTGAGTGCTTTAGTGTACAAACATCAACCTTTTTATAGGAATTTCGTTTGCTTAGAATTCTCTTGTTTAAGAGTGTTCCCAAAGCTCAGGTTGTGAGCTTTGGATGCTAGATTTGGTGAGTGAGTCTAGGTTGTAAATGATTGCCTCCTTAGCCTAGAAAAGAGGAAGAATTCTTAGTGAATTGTTGAAATTCTTGGTGGGGAGCCTAGGTAGTGGATGTAGGCTTTAGTTAGAAAGCTGAACCACTCTAAGTCTTGACTCATATTTTTTTTATCTTTTTGCTTCCACCACAAACACCTAAAATACATCTTCTCCATCACTTGACAAGCAATTCAGTTGAAGGATATCGAGCCCAACAGTTGTGAATAAAAAAAACTGAATTGAGAGTCATTTCATATTAGGCCTATGTAAAATCGGATAAAAATCTTCTGATCTTTTTCGGTGTCCTTTTTATGTCTAACATTAAAAAATACTAAAAAAAATTAAATTTCAAGCTCTAACCCTAAATTCTAAATCTTAAATCCTACACTATATACCCTAAAAAATACATTCTACCTTAAATTCTCTAAACCCTAACTACAACCCTTAACCTTAAACCCTAAATTTTAAACCTAATTTTTAGTGTAAAAATATAAATGGAGACACCAAAAAGGTAGAGATGATTTCTATTCATGTAAAACCCATATGGACATACAAGTATATTTTCTCGGAAGTCGGATCGGTCCTAACGTGCCCGACAGGTGAGTAATTTAATCGACAGAAAGAGAGGGAAAAAACCTACTTTTACAGCAAAAATATGGAAGATATCAAGAGCTAAATCATAAACAATCAGGGTGTACTTTATAGATCTGAAAGGGATTGTTTGCTCCGCTTGAAAAATTGGTTTTTTTGTTTGAATATTCCCCTTTGGGAATATAATGGGGAAAATAACCCCCAAACTTTCATATTGGGAAAAATACCCCCTTTCATGCCATGTAGGACGAATTCGCGTCCTGTAGAAAGCGAATTCAAGATTCGCGTTTTGCAGGACGCGAATTCCTGTGCCGTTTCAGTGGAAAAGGGAATTCGCGTCCTGCAAAACGCGAATTACACGATATTATCCCCAAATTATCGCGATTTGGAGTAAATACGAACGGTTGGGAAATAGAATTCGCGTTCTGTAGAACGCGAATTCACTTTATTATGTTGAATTCGCTTCCTGCAGAACGCGAATTCGGTTCAAATTCGCTGCCCCCAGACAGCGATTTCTCTATAAAAGGGGAGGTTTGGGAGAGAATGAGCATTCTCTCCCTTCTTTCTCTCCCAAAAATTTGAAGAGTTTGTTCTATATTTCAAGCAAGTGTGATAATGGCGGGTTTCCTGAGATTAGAAGATGGCCACGTAAGCAATTATCGTCGAAATAATGTAAGTTTTTTTATTCGAGTATGTTAATAGTATTTATTTTTAGACTAGCGAAATTAGTTAAATTCGAACATATCTTTAGAATTTATATTTAGACTAAGAAAATTAGTTAGATTCGAATATGTTAAAAATAATTTTTTTAGACTACGAATGTTAGTTAAAAACGAATATTTCTTTAGATTTTAGATTTAGAGTAACAAAATTAGTTAAATTCGAATATGTATTTAGAATTTATATTTAGACTAAGAAATTTTGTAAAATTTGAATATGTTAATAATATTTATTTTTAGACTAAAAATGTTAGGTAAAATTGAATATTTGTTATTTAGATTTTAGATTTAGAGTAACAAATTAGTTAAATTGAATATGTGTTTTTATTTTATTTTTAGAATAAGAAAATTAGTTAAATTCGAATATGTTAATACTATTTATTTTTAGAGTAAGATAATTAGTTAATTTCGAATATATTTTTGGTGTTGACTTATAGAATAAAAATTAATAAAATTAGAATATATTTAGTATTTTATTGTACACTATAAAATTTTTTGACATAATATGTGATTGTTAATATGTGTGTGTCTTTAATTATTTGTAGAATGGAGAAGAACGTCGGTTAGAGGTTTACATCACTAAGATTAGGGCGGGTCCGGATCCTGATCTAGCCGATTACATAGCCGACGCCGGATTTGGGCATGTGGCGAAGCTTCATGGAGGGGGTGCGAAATTAGACGTTGATTTAATCAACACGCTTGTGGAGAGGTGGAGGCCAGAGACACATACATTTCACTTACCATGTGGTGAGGCGACCATCACATTAGAAGATGTGTCGTATATTCTTGGCCTGCCTGTAGATGGGGAGGCTATCACTGGTGCCGCCAGTGATGATTGGGAGGGCTTGTGTATGGACTTGTTAGGAGATAAGCCCGAAAAACTACAGGGCGAATGTGTGACGCTGAGGTGGTTGCGTACGCAGTTCGCTAATTTGCCTGCTGGAGCCAATGAAGATGTGAAGAAGGTAAAAGAAATAATTTTTTATTAGTAGTAATAAAATTATAAAATTGGTTATATTTTAATATTTTTTTCTTTATATTTTAGGCATATGCTCGGGCGTATATCTTACAGATCCTAGGGGGAATTTTGGTGGCCGACAAAACTCGCAACAAAGTTCACATGTTGTGGTTGCGGCACTTGCGAGATTTTGAAGAGGCTGGTAAATTAAGTTGGGGTTCGGCAGTACTTGCATTTATGTATAGGGAGTTGTGCAAGGCTGCGAGTGCTGATCGACACGACATCGGAGGATGTCTTTTGCTACTCCAGTCTTGGGCGTGGTTTAGAATGCCATTTTTACGCCCTGACTTGTCCGCGCCAGCTGACTATTCCTATCCACTATGTTTGAGGTATGTTTTATAAATTGGTTATTTTCCTAATAAATATTTTTTTAAATATTAAAAGTATGTTTTGATGTTATGTAGGTGGTTCCATGCTCTAACTCATGTTGGGATTCCGACTATGATGCATTCTATTAGGCAGAGTATTGACACGAAAGCTGCAAATGAGGTAAATATTTTAATTTTTATATTAAGTTGAAGTTTGATATGAATATAGTTTAATTTAGTTGTTTTAATTATTTCTATATTTAATTTACAGTTTTTGTGGACCCCGTACTCTGAATCGGAAATCAACGACTGTCTGCCTAATTTTGAGCCTGGGACAGTTTCCGCTTGGACGGCCGTGGTACCTCTCATCTGGTACGCTGTAGTTGAGTGGCATCCGGTAGATCGCGTCCAACGCCAGTTCGGGCGTCTGCAAACAATTCCGATAGATCCGCCTAATTTGGATGACTTACATAGGATCACCCGACAAGGAAAACTTGAGGTATAATAATTAAATTTGATTTAATAGTTATTTATTTATACTTACTTTACAATTTAAAAACAATAATTTTGTTGATGTTTTGTGGTAGGTGGACTGGTCGGTGAAACATGTGCAGTGGATTGCACAGTGGCAGTATAGGCATCAGCGGCAGGCACTGAATGAGTACCGAATGTTTGATGAGCCTATGGTGAGTGCTGATTACTTTGCATGGTTCTTTGGTAATGGGAAACCGTATCTTCTCACTCCGGAGGAACAAGCAGCTGTGTATGAGCCTGTTCAGCGCAACCGCCCCCGGACTCAGCGTACGAGGGGAGCAGGTGGATCGCAACGTCGAAGGGGAGCAGGTGCTTCATCCTCCAGAGCTACCGATCCGATTCGCCCCCAGGGCCCCACCCAGTTGATGATTCGGCCGAGGCCTCCGAGTCCGACGGAAGGCTTTTTCACTCCTACTGTGGGGATGATGGGTGGATCATCGATGCCGACTGGCGGATCTTCGAGTTCCACTGCTCCCTCTGCTTTTTCCCCATACCCGTTTCATGCTAGGCCTTATGATAGTTCGGGCCCCGGGTTCGTTCAGCACACACCTCCACAGTCGTTGTTCTTGTCTAGTGGGCCTGTCGGCCCAAGTGGTACTGCTGGAGATGACATTGACGACGAGCCCGATCATGGTCCTCAACAGGATCCGGTTCACCGTGGACGACGTAATCCACCTCGAGTTCGACATCCACCAGACTGTGGGACCGGCGGACATAGGGGGTAGTTATATTTATTTTTCTATCTTTTTCGAATATAGTTCGTGCAAACTATTTCAGTTGTTTTTTTCATGAGTATGTATGAGCTATTATGTTTTTCTATGTTTTTTTTCATGTTAGTTATTTATAAGTAAACCCAAGATAAATAACTTTCATCAAAAGCGGTAAATCGAAAGCACAAAATACAAGTACGCAAGATAAATAACTTTCATCAAAAGCGGTAAATCAAAAGCACTACATCGAAAGCACCGAATTCACAAATTACAAGTACACAAGATAAATAACTTACATAACTTAATCAAAATTAAATTACTAATCGTAGTCGGTACTTATGTCAGACGTTAAGTTTAGTTCCTCAATTATTTGTTCTTTCTCCTGCCGTCTCTGATAAATTTTTAAGAACACGTCATTCTCGTCTGGAGTAGCTAACTCATTCTCGTCTTCGCCAGCTAACGCATTCTCGTCTTGGACAGCTACAACATTTGTTGAAGAACTTGATCCGTCATCAAATTTCACGCTAAGCTCGATGTTTGTTCCCCCAGCAAGTTTGTATGCCCGAAACATCTTTCGCATAGCTTTCTTATCTGACAGTGTGAGCATATAATGTTCCTCGGGGCCGGGCTCATTGACTGGTACTTTCACTTGCAAAGCCTCTATTTTTGCGCTGGTCGACTCTTTAACTCGTTTGGAGACCAACTCAAATAATTCATTTCTTGTGATCGTTTCAGTAAAAGATGTGTAGAAGTATATTCCACGATAAAATACAGTAGCTGAATATCGAGCCATTTTATCTTTCAGAAATGTAGAAATGCAGGAAAACCGGGGAAGATAGAAAAGTAATAAGTTTGATGGGATGTTAAGGCAGAAATACAGCCTATTTATACAGATGGTTATAGGCATGCGTTTCACCATAATGCATTTGTCAGCCCAAAGTCCGGTAAAGTAGAGCAATAATTTTAGAATTCGCGTTTTCCAAAACGCGAATACAATTATTCGTACTGAATTCGCGTTTTGTAGAACGCGAATTCTATAGATTCCAAAAGAATTCGCGTTTTACAAAACGCGAATTCAGTACGAATAATTGTATTCGCGTTTTGGAAAACGCGAATTCTAAAATTATTACTCTACTTTACAGGCTTTACCGGGCTTTGGGCTGACAACTCAAAAATTATTGCTACAGAATTCACCAATGCTTTACGAGACAGATTTCTATTTATAATTGAGGGGTGCAGAATTTCTAGATGCACCCAAACAAAACTTAAGAATCACAAAAGCTCTTCGATTTTCAGAAATGGCACCGAGAATTCAAGCTATAGTATACTACGATGGTCAGATGGTCCCCGATTCATACATTGGGATCATATTTCAATCTGAAAATACTGTTACGATCAACATTCCGAGACGATCAACGTTCCAGTCGCTGAGGACCTTAATATCCAGGAAGGTTCCCAATCGCTCCGGAAGGGAGTTGCAGTCTTTGAAGTATCGATGTCCAACGTCGATAGAGCCACTGTATTACACAATATTCGATGTGGAAGATGACAGTTCTGTAGAAATGATGATAGATACACATAGCCAGTACTCAATGGGATGGGCCATGGAGCTATTTGTAACATTTGCTGAAGTTCACGTTGCAGCTCAAAATGTGGTACCAAATTGGTTACGAGGAAATCTCGAGTTCAATCCAAATGCTATTAGTCCGACATCGAGTTTACGACGTGACTTCAACCTTCTTCAAACAAGAACCGATGAAGCTTCATCATCTTCGTCCATCGAAACATTGTACGGGCAATGGGAGCTATCATACAACGATCTGCGATCATGGCTTCAAGTTATGCAGGAATACAATCCAGGGACAATTGTGGAATTGGAGACTGTTCCGAAGTACTACAACGATCGAGTTGTACCAGGGGAGGTAGAATTTCATCGCCTTTTCTGGACGTTCCCCCAATGCATAAAAGCTTTCCGTCACTGCAAACCTATGCTCCAGATCGACGGTACATTTTTATATGGCAGATACACGCAGATATTGCTAATTGCAGTTGCCCAGGATGGCAACAGAAAATGTATCCCAGTTGCTTTTGCGATTGTTGAAAAGGAAAATATCCCTTCTTGGGAGTTTTTCCTTTACAACCTCCGCAAGTATGTCATGCGCCGGGTTTTGCGTACACGTGAAGATGGCCTAGCTATTATTTCAGATAGAGGCGCAGGGATTTGGGGAGCAATTCAACGTTTGGGAGATTCATGGAAACCCCCATACATACATCACCGGTATTGTTTGCGGCATATAGCAGCAAACTACTATCAAAGGTTCAAGAACGAGGATGAACGTATAATGGTTCTCCGTATGGGTATGCAACCATTCCATTTTGTTATTCTACGTCCACCAATTCCATATTATTACCAATTAACTATTTTACATGTCTTATTCAACAGGCAACGCACACCGTGTTAATCAAGTCGAAGAGCTGCTGGAGGAGTTGCAATTGAGGAATCCATTCGGGTATAACTATCTTATGGAGATACCGAAGGAGAAATGGTTGCGATGTTATGACGGGGGTCGTCGATGCGGCCATATGACAACAAACTTGGCTGAGGCGATCAATTCGTCTCTTAAGGGAACGCGCCATTTACCTATCACGTCCGTTGTCAAAGCAACATATTACCGATTGGCAACCCTTTTCGCAACCCTCGGCAAACAAGCAATGAACTGGATGGCAGCTGGTCGCATATTTAATCCAGATCTCGCCGACAAAATCCAAGCGTCCATTGCGCATGCTAACTCGATGGGTGCGTTGTGCTTCTCTCGTCGGGAACATATCTTTGAGGTCACGCAATTTTCTGAACCGCTACAAGGAATAATGCAATACACCTACGTGGTTGATTTGCAAAAGCGAACGTGCGATTGCGGGGAGTTCCAGACGTTCAAGTTCCCGTGTTCGCATGCTTTCGCAGCATGTGCATCGGTTCATTTTGATGCAACGACACTCATTGATCCGATATACAGGCTCGAAACCGTTTTCAAGGTTTACCGAAACGAGTTCCCTCCGATCGGAAATGCACGTGACCGTCGTATAATCAGCAACGAACCAAAGATATGCCCAGATCCCTCCCTGCGACGAAAGAAAAAAGGCCGGCCAAAATCAACGAGAATTCATTGTGCCGAAGATATGGTTCCGAGAGAAAAGACCGGACAACCTAGGAGGTGCAGTAAATGTGGGAACACTGGACATGATATTAGGAAATGCCCTCTTAGGACCGGCCCCCGAATTAACTAGATCAACCATTGTGTAGTCTTTTCTGATTTGTGAACTTCTATTATCTGGTAATTTAATAAATCTTATGGGCACTCTTTTCCCCCTACATAGGTTTAGAGGGGTTTTTTAACGAGGCACTTTAAATTTCAAAAAAAAAAACATGCCTATGGACACATTTTTTGCTTCAAAAATGTTACTTTGATAGCATTTTTAACACAATTTTCTCACATTTTCGGACACCGTCTTCCTCGGAACTTTAGCACCACTGCAAAATTAAGGTGCACATCTTTGTCTCCAAACTTAGGAAAAACCAAAAAAAAGTTCGAAACACACCCTAAAATGCATTTAAACATGCCTATACGATAATGTTTCCTTTTAAAACATTGTTACTTGCTCATTTCCAGGCCATTTTCACACATCTTAGGATATTATATACGCTCGTATCTTCACACCATCTTAAAGATATGTTTCAATACGACACTGTTATAGTTCAAAAATTTTAATCGGGTACCCCGATAATCCGTTATTCGATCACAAATATTGCTACCTAAACATCTTATATTGGTTTCAATTCATTTTCATGATGAATTTCTCGTGTGGGGGCAGCAATAAATCGTTGAATTCGCGTTTTGCAAAACGCGAATTCACTTTCCACTGAAACAACACAGGAATTCGCGTCCTGCAAAACGCGAATCTTGAATTCGCTTTCTCCAGGACGCGAATTCGTCCTACATGGCATGAAAGGGGGGTATTTTTCCCAATATGAAAGTTTGGGGGTTATTTTCCCCAATAAATTCCCAAAGGGGAATATTCAAACCATAACCCCTGAAAAATTGACAATCGTTAGTGAGAAAAACAAAGCACAAACCAAGAAAAAAATATCTTATTTTTTATTCACAAACCCAGAATTCAATACCATAATGATTATTACAAGGGCTTAAAAAACCAAACTCCAACTATCCATTTAGAGACGGACAACAATATAAACAGCAAACTGCCAACTAATCTCTCGTATCTGTGTTTGGTTCAAAAGACCATTGGTTTAGAGTCTAATCCTGAGGCTTCATTGTTGGAAAAAGGGTAACTTCCTGAAAAGAGGAAGAAAAACGAACTCCATAGGTGTTACATTTAGTTCCAGGTAAGAAATAAAATCGATTGTTGAAGATTGAAGAACATTAACCTTGACATTTGGTGAATCTGTAAAAAGCATTGCTAATCGATCAATCCCCATTCCCAGTCCAGCAGTTGGGGGCAGTCCATACTCTAAAGCAGTGCAAAATGATTCATCCAACACCATTGCTTCCTCGTCTCCCATTTGTCGATCCTAAAAGAAGTAAAACTATGTTAGTACTAGACACATTGCATAGGTTGTTCCATTACAGTAGCAAAAAACGGTGTATTGCTAGTCCACCATGAGCTGCTCGGCAAATCGTTGGCGTTGGACTTCGGGATCATTCAATTCGGTATATGCATTGCATAGCTGCAACCAACATCGGTATTAGTCGGTGAAACACGGACTAGTATTTAATAGCTTGAACTTGTATTTGCAGGTTACCTCTCTCTTGTTGACGAATAGTTCGAAGCGCTCGGTTAAGCCTGGTTTTGATCTGTGCCACTTCGCCAGAGGACTCATGATCTCTGGATAGTTGATGATAAAAGTAGGATTTATGCAAGTTTCTTCCAGAAAATGACCCACGAGCTGTTAATTCAAAGATATGCAATAAGTTGTCAACTAATCCAAGTATTAATGTGATATCATATATAGATGATTAATGGTTAGGACCTTGTCTAACAACCGAGTCGTGGTGTGCGGAGCAAGGCATTTGACGTCGAATTTTTCGCAAGCTTCCAACAAAAACCTATTGGCGGTCTCGGTGGAAAGATCCTTGGGTATGCTGAGGTTCGCCCTAGACTCGAGCTCCTCGATTAAATCAATCCTTCTGCAAATGTTAGGGAAACAATGATAACCGACTTCGAAAGCGAGATCCCGACCGAATACATTTAGCCTTGTAACCCATCTGATATTTCAAGACATGGTATGTTTACCTGAAAGGTGGAGTGAAATTGATCTCTATAGGTTCACTGTCGAATCCATTACCATGGTACTTTATTTTATAGCTCCCTGTAAGCTCCTTCACCATACCTGCACATGCACATTTTACAGTTTGCAAAGTCATTCATTCTGACATTAGATAAAAGGTGGTAGATTAAATGCTAGTGGATTTAAGCTTACCAGACAACAACTTTTCTATAAGGTCCATCAAGTCATTATAATCTGCATAGGCCATGTAAAACTCACACGTTGTGAACTCTGGTAGATGAGTTAGATCCATTCCCTCGTTCCTAAATACTTTCCCAATCTCATAAACACGGTCAAATCCCCCGATAACCAGTTTCTTGAGATACAGTTCGAGCGAAATACGCATACAGAGCTTCATATCCAACTCATTATGATGTGTAATGAATGGCCGAGCAGCAGCCCCTCCAGCAGCCATAGTCATCACAGGAGTTTCAACCTGAGAGTGACAATTGCGATATTGATAAACACCAGGGCAATGTCGAAACAAGTTTGTCAAACATTTTCCCCACCATTTTGCACTAGCTTCATACCTCTACGAATCCAAGATTGTCTAGGAAGTTTCTGTAGTAAGATATGATTTTGGCCCTGGTCCTGAACATTTTCTGTACCTCCGGGTTCAACATCAGGTCTAGATAACGTTGTCGATATCGAGTTTCCTTATGTAAAAAGGAGTTAACAAGTTATTATCAAGCTCATCAAAGAAGCAGCAGTTTACACAACAGAGGTATAGAAAGTAGAAGCAAATTGTGGAGCAGAAATGCAGAATTATGTACCTGATCTCTAAGAACATAAGTTTCGGGATTTCTTGTTGTTCCAGGGGTCCATGAATGATTATGCTGTGCTCCAGCACTGTTGGAGGTGATTGTATGCTTCGGAAGCATATGCAGGCATGGGGCGAGTACCACGAGTGACCTAGGAAAAATGCTTAATTCCCCTCTTTTACTCTTCCCTGTAGCATAACCAGGAGCAAAGAGATTATACCTGAGATGTATAGAATAATAAGAAGATGCATAGATAGTAAGCATTTTAAGACGAATTTCCGAAACTGCTCTCAGAGCTAGCTAAGATCAACTGTAACAGCTCAATATAATTAAGGATTAATGATTGAATTCTGGAATTGATTCTTTCAAATGCTAATGGTAGGTTTTGATGCAAGAAACTGAGAGAAAATAAGCAATATATCCTACTAAAATCGATGTATACTATTACTAACCGGGGGAATCCACATATCCCAACAATGTCACCGCGCTTCACTGCAGAGTGATACTTAGCGAACTCGTTTTCATCCGTGTCGGAATGCCTGTGAGAATCAAGTTCTAGGTCAATTCTCCCACTTCAAAGAATTCGAGTCGAAGCAGGAAGTCTTATATACATGTATGTACCTTGCTTCTGCCATCACTTGAATTTTAGCACCATCTCCAAGAAGATCATAGAAGTATAGTTTCGATGACGATGACCTCTTGTTTAAAACTCTCCCTTGAAAAATTGTAATCTTGATCAGAATACACACCTAAGATATTGTCATAGAAATGAAACCAACTCTTATATGCAGCGTACCTGCTAAGGAGATTTCAGTGTTCTCGACATGTTCACCGACGTGCAAGCTTCCAAATTTTCGGATAAATTCAGTGGCAGACATCGAAACCTCAAACTTATGAGGGTAAGGATTTAAACCAGATTCCTTTTGCAATGCCAAGCGTTGTATTCTGTTCCTCAGGTATTGCTGCAACCAAAGTTAATTTTGAGTATATAGGACCATAACTATTATTTTTGTGCAGTTTTAATGGAGCTGAGCATCTATAGCTCTAGAATTAGAGAAATTGGTGAAACCTACCGCAGGATCCACGGCATCGTCATTCGCCATCGGCCTCCGTTCTCCCTTAAGAGCACTAAACACAAGGCAGAAAATAAAAGATATACATATACACATATAATCAGTCATAGATAGAAAGCTAACACAGATAGCTGCAGTGAACTAAAGCAGAGGAAGAGCAATTACTTCTTGGTGAGAGTTTGAGATGAAGCTGGTTCGGGTTCCGAAGCACACGAGTCCATTGCTAATTGCTTTGAACTTCCTTGCTGTTCTAGACGAGAGAAATACGAGTTGTATGTATGATCATTTGCCTGGTTCTATGCTTGCAAATATAAAACATTCTTATAATCCTCCATCTGAGTCAACCAAACCAGACAGGTCTTCTTTTTCAAATATTTTTTCATCATAAAATACAATTTAATTGTAGAAAGGATCACTAGCTCCCCTTTCTTTCCATGTTGGTGAATATTAAACTCTTTATCGTGTTAGGCTTTGAATTAACTACTTGGGGCTCAAGACATTTGATACTGTAGAATTCCCACTTGCATTTCCAGCTCTTTTGTCTTGGTTTCATCTTTCTTTACTTTCCTTGCTTGGAGTTCAAGAAAATTGACACTGTAGAAAGTAAAAAACAAAAACAAACAGTGGACAGGTGGGAAATGTATAATAATATCATATACATAAAATAATATTATTCATTAAAAAAAACAACGCTATCATGTTTTTTTTAATCAAACACGAGATTTCATTAAAATAATGAGAAGAAATACACAAATAAGTATACCCTCAAATACAAAAATAAACTTTAAAAAATAAAGAGTATGTAAACGTGAATAGCAAACTCAAAGCTTCTCATAAAATCTTCATCAGTGTTCTTCAAATCTAACACCATAGTCAAATCTTGGAATGCTCACCGGAAGAGCGCAGATCATTGAATTAATCCAACCAACAAAAAGAGAGAAAACGTCTTGGTTAACTCCAAGAACAATCAACCCACGCAATGTTGTGTGACAAGATTCAATTGTAACATGCACCAGGTTGTAAACGTCTTCAATATCTGCGTGCCATAAAGGCATACAAAGAAGGTGCCATAACAGCAGATGAAGAACAAGCCAAAACAGCTGACGAAAAACAAAAAAAAAATAAAACAAAAAAGGAACAAAAGTAAGAAACAATGAAACAAATAAAAAAAATTACCGCCGTCTACCGGCCAAATTCGCCATCATTAACTTAAAAACACTAAAAAAACTACTTAAAAACTCCCAACCAAAATAATAACTGCTGCAGAAAAAATGTGAGAGTGAAAAAATGTTAATAGTTTTGAAATTATATCAATGTAATTATTTTTTAAAATAATACTTTTACATCTTTTGAATATAAATATTGAGATAAATATTAAATACTCAATTTTTAAAAATTTATCATTAAATTATTCATTTTTTTTTGATAAATGAAAGAAGAAAGGACTTATCATAGGCCTCATTAAAAACCCTCCTAACCTAAATGAGGGAAAATAGTACTTATAGATAGTCCGTATAAGTCACGTGAATAAACACAAGCGAAAAGAAACAACCTAAGCCTCATGACAAGCCTAGGACGAAGGATAACCCTCTCTCAAAAACTCAATCACACCACCGGGGGCATGAGAGAAAACACAAGACCCAAACGTATCCCTCAGAGCCATCTTCGCCAACGCATCCGCCACTATATTAGCGTCACGGTAAACATGTCGAAACTCCACTGCACCATGCACCATAACCAGGTCTCTGATGGAATCAACCAAAGAGGAAGAAATCAAACGAGATGCCGAATATGATAGAACACGAATCACCTCTAAATTATCCGTTTCCATCACAATCTTCATCCCATCCACTCCCATAGCACACTTAAGCCCTTCGAACACCGCCCAAAGCTCTGATTCAATAACCGAGCAATTACCAATATACTTGGAGAAACCAGTGATCCAACTACCCTTAGAATCACGGATTACCCCTCCACAAGAAGCTGCCCCATCCAACCTGCTTCTCGCACCGTCCACGTTTACCTTGACGAACCCCTACCCGGTGCCCGCCATCTCTTCTGCTGCTCTTGGTGAGCATGCACACGTGCATTCGAACATGCACCCAACACCGTCTTCCCCGACTGTGCACCAACAACCAATCGCCATGCGCGATCCATCACCCCCTCGCCATGGCCAATATAGCTTCCAAAAATTCGCTCGTTGCGAACGCGCCAAAGGGTCCAGAGAAACCCTCCGAAGAACACGTCCCAACTCACCCCTATCTATCACAAATCCTCCTCCATGCTGCAGATTTGTCCGTAACCAGTCCCGCAGCGGTAGCATCAAGAAACCCGAGAGGTGCTGCGGTTTGATCAACGCTTGCCAAGTCAACAGCGCCATAGGACAGCGGCGCAATATGTGATCGATGTCCTCACGAACCGCCCCACACAACGCACATGCTTCCGAATCCGCCAAATGCCGACGAGCCCTTTCCGCATTAGTCAGTAACCGTCCCTTTCCAAGGAGCCAAAGAAACATCCGAACCCGCGGTGGACCTTTGAAAGCTTGTATTAATTTCCATAGATTATCACCAACCTCTTCCATCGGCTTTGCTCGCACATCATACGTTGATCGGACAGTGAAATTGCGCGCCCGACTCCATCGCCAACCCGGCCAATCAGGCCCGTTAGAGTCCATAGGCGGCTTGATTGCCGCAATATAGTCCAAAATCTGTTTGGGCAACATGTCGCAAAAAGCAGCCCACAACCAATTGCCGTTCGTATCAACCATGTCTCGCACGATAGTGGAGACCATGGGCGCTAATGCCCGTGTGCAACACCTATCTAGAGGGCCAACATCCACAATCCAACAATCCTTCCAAAAGTCGACCGACGTACCATTACCAATGTTCCAAACAATGCCATCCCGTACATCGCCCCACACTGCGCTCACACCCTGCCATAATACCGAACAGTTACGTCTAGCAATTGTATCTGGAATGCGATCAAAACACTTATACTTGGCGCGTAAAAAGCGAACCCAAAGCTGATCTGACTTTGCCACAATGTTGTACGCGACCTTCATCAGAAACGCATCATTCTGATGACCTAGTACTTTAAAGCCAAGACCACCATTAACAATTGGCGACGCAACCTCTTCCCATTTCACAAGAGGAACCCCCCTTTTTAACATCGAAGTACCCCGAATGAATGCCTGAATAATACCCTCAATCTTCTCCCACACACCTTTAGGGATCCTTGTCGTTTGCATACAATAAGAAAGAATAGCCGACAACACCGATTTGGCTAAGACGATACACCCAGCAAACGATAGATAGCGCGCTTTCCATCCAACCAACCGATCCCTAACCTTTTGAACTAAGAAATCATATGTTGCGTTAGTCACCCGCTGATAAAGCATAGGCACTCCCAAATACTTCCCTAAATTATGAACTTCCATAAAACCACACCGTGCACAAATAGAGTGACGAAGCGGACTTGGAACATTCTTGGAGAAAAAGACATTAGTCTTCGCGATACTCACTTTCATCCCAGAAGCATTACAGAACTCAGCAATCACCGAATGCACCACCTCAACCTGCTCCATCGATGCCTCGACAAATAAAACCATGTCGTCTGCAAACATAAGATGAGAGATAACCGGACACTTTCGCAACACTCGGAAACCCTTCCAATTACCTTGGGCGATATTGTGTTCAATTAGCTGGCCAAGCCTTTCCATGCAAAGAACAAATAAATAGGGAGATAACGGGTCACCTTGTCTGATCCCCCTAGATGGGCGAAATCTCTCTGTCTGCGCCCCATTCCATAAAATACTTGTAGTCACTGAAGACACGCAGCGAATAATCAAATGGCGTAACTTCCTCGGCAAGCCAATATCACACAGAGTATCGGCGATAAAGTCCCATTCAAGGCGGTCGTACGCCTTCTCCAAATCTATTTTCACAGCCATCCACTCCTTCGCACCTGTCTTGCTTCACATGGAATGTACCACCTCCTGAGTGATGATGATGTTATCCGAAATTAACCGCCCAGGAACAAAACTAGTCTGATTATCTTTCACCCACTCAGAAATAAAAGGTTTAATCCTATTCACAATGACCTTAGTAACGATCTTGTATAAGACCTGGCAGAGACTGATAGGCCTAAATTGAGTCATACCTTCAGGCGACTTCACCTTTGGGATCAAAACCAAAAGCGTATCATTCAACTTATCAGGAAAGGGAGCCCCCTCAAAAATATCCTGAACCAAGCGACAAACGTCATCCCCGACAACATCCCAGTTCCGCTGATAAAACAAGGCATGAAGCCCATCACTGCTAGGGGCCTTATGTGCATCCATCTGAAAACACAGCCCGACGCACCTCGTCCATGGAAATCGCACTATCAAAGTAGTCGACGGTAGCATTACTCAGAGGAGGGAATTTACCACGAATCGAGAAACTGGCGACATCCACACTTCCGCTAGAAAACAAACTACTATAAAAATCTACAACATGATTCCGATGTTCCTCCTGCGATTCCAACCAACGACCATTACCATCACGCAGCCGTGTTATCAAATTCCTTTTCCTCCGGCTAATCGTAGATGCATAGAAATATTTAGTGTTCCTATCTCCCTGCGTGATCCAACGACACCTTGATTTCTGAAACCATAAGCTCTCCTCCTGTTCCAACACAGCATCTAACTCCTCCCGTAACTTCCTCTCCAAATCCACAAGAAACTCCGAATAGTTACGACGAAGAGCACGATCAATCCCTCGCAAACGCGCCAATAGTTTTTTCTTCCGTGTACCAATATGCCCAAACACCTCAACATTCCATTTCGTAACAGCAGACTGAAACCTCGCTATATTTGAATCAATCGACGCCAAAGGGTTCCAACTATCCCCAAGAAGCTTAGTGAAATCCGGATGATCCTGCCAAGCCGCAAGAAACCGAAAAGGTTTATCATCATCCGCCCTGGTACACGAGTCACTTCGAAGAAGAAGAGGGCAATGATCAGACCCCAAGCGATCCAAGTGGAGGACCAAACTATGCGGGAATAAATCTTGCCACTTCCCATTCACCAAGCACCGATCAAGACGTTTATATAAACGCCCACGTCTCCATGTAAAATCATCTCCCCTATACTCAACCTCAAACAGACCCGCCGTGTACACAAACTCCTGAAACAAAGAGATAACCCCTGACACCCCAAAACTACTACCACAAAATTCCTCGGCGCAAAGAATAGAATTGAAGTCGCCTCCTAACACCCATGCCTGACCCGCGCTTAGCTGAACCTTGAGCAAATGTTCTCAAACCAATCTTCGCATGGTCACCGACGACGAAGCATACATAGCCGTAAAAAGAACCCACTGATTGACACTATCTTCATAAAATCTCCCATGAACAAACTGATTCGATGCAACTAGGATATCAACATTAACTTCATCTCTCCAAAGAACCCAAATACCACCGCTAAACCCACGACATTCCACGCGGTAAGAGTTACCGAAGCCCAGACTGCGAATCACCCTATCCGCTTGTAAACCACTAACTCGCGGCTCAACCAGACAAACAACCTTCAGATCATGTTTTCGCACAAAAGATCGAAAATGCCGGCGATATTCAGGGCTCGCCGCACCCTGGCAGTTCCAAAACATTAAACTAATCATCAAAACGGAACATAAAAAAACACTCTAACCTTAAGCTAACGGGTCAGAGTTCTCCTTATTCGGATCAACCGCTACCATGGGACTGTCACGCGATTCTGTTGCTACGTTCAAAACCGTAGGAGGCGGTCTCGCATCTTTATCTCTCGAAACCCAGCCTCGCTCTCCACCCCCTGCGCACCCGACACAACCTGGTCCTGTATGATCTGAAGCTTCCCTGATAAAGATTGGACCCACTCCGCCAACACTGGCTTCGACGGAGCACGCCCAGCTGAACCACGCTTCGACTGTTTCGACGGCTTCTTCAACGTAACCTTTACCGGCAATAAGCTCCTCCCTCGGCCAACATCTTTTCGGTCACCGCCCACAGCACCTTTACCCGTCTCGCCTTCAGCAATGGACACAACTCTATGTGTGCCATTGGCGATCGTTGGTTCATAGGTTTGGACTTGCACAGGCAAGTTCGTGGACATCGCAACAACCTTTGGTCCCTCGCGCTGAGTTTTCGCCTTATTCGATACGTCCTTCAACGTAATTCTGCCTGCATTTGGGACCCGTTCTCGTGGCTTCGCACTCCCTTTCCCACTACTAACATCCTTCGTTCCAACGGCATCAATAACACCCTTTCCACGAGGCCTCCTTTCTGAGTCTCCGGCAGATGGAGCCTCACCATTTTGACCCAGCTATGTAACAACACCCTCGCTGTCCTTACTACTACCACCAGCACCTTCTAATACAGTGAAACGTGATCCCCCCATTCCATGCCCGCCGGCTTCAGTTTGGCGGTCAACCACTTTCCGTGTCCTCCGTCTCCTAGCATCCACCACCATCCATGGCCTGTATAAACTATCCGAAACACCATCCGTTGCACCCTCTCCCATCCGTTCTAACACCGAAGGCCCTGCATTCGAAGCCACACCTGCATGATTACCACACATATCTGACGAATGCCCATAGATTCCGTACTTAAAACAAATTTGGCTCAACCCCTCGTACTCAAGCTTCTGTGTAAAACCATCAATCCCAATACATGGTAACAAAGGTTTATTTAAATCCACGAGGATCGCAAGCCTAGCAAACTTGCCCCTTTCTCCCACCGTCGTATTATAGTCAATTCAGATAACAGTTCCAATAATACTTCCAATTAGCTTGAATAACGCCTTGGTGTAATACCTGTACGGGAGCCCAGGAAGACGTATCCAGACCATAACTTGCGATGGATGCTTCTGTGACGTCGAAAAGGAACGCGACCATGGCTGAACCGTAAGATAGCTACCAAATAGTGTCCACGAACCAGCCGATAGTACCCTAGTATAGCCCTCATTCGATGCAAAATTCACTAAAAAGTAATTATTGTCGAGATCCACCACCTGGTAATCACCAGCCGGAGCCCACAAACCAGGGATATGAGTTAACAACGTCTTGTATCCGATAGTTTACCCCAACAATCGGACAATCTCAGCTCGCTTCATACTCTCGTCAATCGATGTATGAACACGTTCGGAAAATCTTATTTTTGGAAACGAACCACTACAATCGATGGAGAAATCCGAATCTGAAACCTGTATACCATTCGTGATCACACCAGCCTTGTGCCGTCCACTATTGTTCTCCCCACGCGCCACCATATCGGCATAGGAGCCCCTGCTCGGACCAGAAACAACCTCTGCCGGCCTACTTGCATCACCAGTGCTCGCCAACTCTCCGTCAGCCCCCAGGCCACTGCCCGCAACATCACAAATAATTTTAATTCGACAATGATATTTAAGAGAAATTATATCATAAACCCAGATCGCCACGTTATCTATGGTCCCAACCAATAAAAAACACTCATTTCACTAAAATTTTCCATATCATCTTTTTACCAAGTGGATCTACAATTGGTAAAAAGTGTTTTTTTTTAAATTTAATTTACAGTAAATATGAGTGAAGATTCACTCGGAAAAAAAATGACATGAAAAAATTTAATGAAATGAATGTCTTTTATTGGTTGGGACTATGGATGACATGGCGTGTAACCCCCTAGACCGGCCTATGCGGAATGACCAAGTCTAGTAAGGCACATCAAAATTTAAAACTCAAATGGAAAACCTGTTGGCAAACTAAGTGTTTATTTCGACAGCATAACGGCATGACTTAGTGAAAACCATCAAGTTAAATAAACCTGTTTAGTACGTCAAGCAGTAATACTTTTCAAAATCATTCACAACATAGACATCATAAATAATATAGGCAGCCATGATTACTTAAATAAACCCATCATAGGATGGTTACAAAATAAGTATCAGTTAGCATATTAAAATACTTTTAGTTTAATACCATACATAATAAAATATAGGCACATGTCACCCAGAAAGTACAAACGGTGAATAGAAACATTACATTCAAAAAGAATACCAAATGTGTCGATCCTCCAAATGTCAGCTACGGGGTGGCCTATCCAAAATATCTGAAAGGGGAAAGAATTTGGGGCGTGAGCTAGAAAGCTCAGTGTGTTCCAACGGTGCAAGTAAAACATTTACATCAATACATAATAAATCATGTTATGCAAAACAAATTATAAAAAGCATCAAAGTTTTCATGCAACCTATCTACCCTCCAACCGAACACCATGATACAGTTCCCCAGAACAGTATCCTATACTGGCATTAACCCAAGCCCATTGGGCAGGGTACCATCCTAAGGATATACCTTAGAATACGGGCGGCCCTAGTCGAAACTTAGGAACCGAAAACGGGCGGACCTGGCCAAAGCCTAGGATCCGAATATGGGCGGACCTAGCCGAAGCTTAGGATCTGAATACGGGCGGTCTTACCAGCTGGATCAGGGCTGAGCCGATAGTCTCCTCATCATACCTCAAGTACCTCTACTAATTAGTCCGGGCAGTAACATAGTACGCAACAATAATAGTCATAGCAAAACTTAGCAACATATTTCTACTCTGATAACCGGAAATCATAGGCATGCTTGTCATATCGAATGCTAGAGCATAATTCAAACATATAGTACAATCATGTTTCTATCATAAGAAGAAAACATATTAGTTTTTCACAAAATCAAGTTTAGCAATCATGTACACATAGTCTGTTTTATTAAATCATGTGAAGCATGTAAAACAGTAAATATGCAACAGTCATATAGCACACAAGTAACACACCTCAAAAGATGAGATCGGTTAGTCAAAAGTTCTATCGAGCACCGGGATCACGCTCCGCTACAGTATTGGAACCTAAATAGACAAGGATTATGGTTACAATCAAATTTACACCTTGATTCGTATTAAAATACTAAGTTTTAGGGTCGTACGAGTGATGATAGGATCACGAGGCGGCACGGATCGAGACGAGCTGAGCTGGGCGTAGGCACGATCGAGAGATCCACGAGTACCTATTAAATCAGAAGATTAATATCAGTCCTTAATCATCAATTTATCTTAAATGACATAACTTATACATATGCATGTTCGGGTTCAACGTCCAATTTGGAGGCTTTCGGGTTAGAATTTCGCGAAACGGGCTTCAAAATCGGACTCAGGACGTCGAAAAACATAAAAAAGGACTTTTCAGAAAAAGTTGACTTTTTGGTCAAAGTCAACGCTAACGTCAGTAGGCAAAGTCAACGCTGACGTCAGCAATCAAAGTCAACGCTGACGTCACTGGTCCAAGGCTGACTCGGCGAGTTGACTCAATGGGTTGACTCGGGCGAGTTGACTCAGACGAGTTGACTCACTGAGTTGATTCGGACGAGTTGACTCACTGAGTTGACTCGGGTCAACGGGTCGGGTCGGTCAACGGGTCGGGTTAACGGGGCTTGACTAAGCTGACCGGTTCAACCGGACCTGCCGGTTCCGATCGGTTCGGTCTACGCGGACCGGCTCTTACCCTTAAAACTCGAAGGTCGCCGAAACCTCGTCGGAAAAGTTCGTTTCACGTCGTTTTCTGCCGGAAAAAGACACAATCAACAACCCATTGTTTTATTATACACCTAAAATTGAAATAACGTTGGAATTAACCCAAAACTCACCGGATCTACCTTTAATAGTTCGAACTCGTCGAGAAGTTGGCGTAGCTCCGATGACGGGGCAAACGACGATGAACGGTCAAACGGTGACATGGGTTTTGACCGGCCTGCGATGGGGAGTCCAACGGAGGTGGTGGTGCGGCGAACGGATGTCGAACGGTGTTGGAAAACTCGAAGGAAAAGGTCGATCAGTTTAGCCCTAGGTTCACGAACCTTCAACGGCCAATTGCCGGTGGAGAGGACGGTGGCTGAGCGTGTAGGTTGAGGGGTTTTGCTCGGGGTTTGACGGTGAACACTTTTACGCCGGCGGTGAGCGTCACGTCACGGCGGTGAGGGCAGATCGACGGTGGCCGATTCGGTTCAAGGAAGAGAGACGTGAATGTCGATGGGGGGTGTTTCTGGAACTTTTGGGAAAAAGTTTCCAATTATAATTACATTAAAGGTGGCAGGTAAGATATTTTATTATTTTATTTTAGAATCTAATAAAACTTAATTGGGGTGACTTATAACCAAGAGCTTCAATAGCTCAATTGGCTGGGCACTCGGCTAAAACCACATGAGGTTGTGGGTTCGATTCCCACAACCCTCACTCCCTCTTTTTTTTCTTTCATTTCATTTCATTTCATTTATTATTATTATTATTATTATTTTAGGGTGTTACAACTCTCCCCCCTAAAAAGAAATTTCGGCCTCGAAATTTACCTGAATTGAACAGATACGAGAATTGCTCTTCCATTGACTCAAGAGTCTTACATGTAGCCTCTTCTGGACCTCGGTTACTCCAATGTACTTTGACCATAGGAATACGTCGATTCCTTAGAACTCTCTCGTCTTGATCTAAGATCTGAACATGTTCCTCCTCAAAAGACAAATCTGGTCTCAACTCCACATCTTGTACCTGGATAACATGGCTCGGATCTGGGTGGTACCGCCTCAACATGGATACATGAAATACATCATGAATACGGCTAAGCTGAGGAGGTAACTCAAGCTGATAAGCAACATGCATGACGATCTTCCGAATACGGTACAGTCCGATAAATCTTGGACTCAATTTGCCTTTGCGCCCAATTCTTAAAACTTTCTTCCATGGAGACACTTTCAGAAAAACCTGATCACTAACCTCGAACTCAATGTCTTTCCTCCTTCGATCAGCATATGACTTCTGTCTATCAAAAGCCGCTTTCAGACGGTTGCGGATCAATCTGATGGTCTCCTCGGTCTCTCGAACCAACTCTGGGCCTAAAGTCTTCTTCTCATACAACTCAGTCCAACAGATGGGAGTACGACACTTACGACCATACAGGGCCTCATACGGTGCCATGCGGATACTAGCCTGATAGCTGTTATTGTATGCAAACTCAGCGAAGGGCAAGAAATCCTCCCAACTACCACGGAAATCAATCACACGTCCCCGTAGCATGTCCTCAAGAATCTAAATCACCCTCTCCGATTGTCCATCTGTCTGCGGATGGAAGGATGTATTGAAATTTAGACGGGTACCTAAAGCACTGTGCAAGGCCAACCAGAATCGAGAAGTGAACCTCGGATCCCGATCAGAGATGATAGATAAAGGTACCCCATGTAGTCTGACGATCTCAGAGATGTACAGTTTAGCCAACTTCTCCAAAGAGTAGGTGACTCGAACTGGAATAAAATGAGCTGACTTGGTGAGTCGGTCAACAATCACCCAAACAGAATCCTTTTTAGAAGGTGTCAGAGGAAGCCCTGTAACGAAATCCATCGTGACACATTCCCATTTCCACTCGGGGATCTTAATGGGCTGCAATAAACCAGAAGGATGCTGGTGCTCTGCCTTAACCTGCTGGCAAGTGAAACACTGAGATACATAATCTGAAATGTCCTTCTTCATACCTTCCTAACGATATCTCTGCCTCAGGTTTTGATACATCTTGTCCCCACCGGGATGCATAGCATAAGGGCTGTTATGAGCCTCACAAAGAATAGCCCGCTTCAACTCGGCATCATCTGGTACAAAATAACGACCCTTGAAGCACAAGACTCCATCCTGATCAAAGGCATAGATAGAAGTAGATCCCTGCTCAACCTGCTGCATGACATGGAGTAAGGAACTGTCTAGAAGCTGTTTGGCCCTAATTTCCTCGGCCAATGTCAGTTTAACCTGCAGCTCGACTAGTAAACTGCCATCACTGTATATACTCATCCTGGCAAACAAGGATCTCAAGTCTGATATAGCCTTACGACTCAAAGCATCATCAACCATATTAGCCTTCCCCGGGTGGTACTCAATCACACGGTCATAGTCCTTAAGAAGCTCAATCCAACGACGTTGTCTAAGATTAAGCTCTCTCTGTGTAAGAATGTACTTCAGGCTCTTGTGATCTGTGTACATATAACACTTCTCTCCGTAGAGATAGTGTCTCCAAATCTTCAGGGCAAAGACCACAGCGGCCAGCTCTAGATCATGGGTAGGATAATTACACTCATGAGGCCTCAACTGACGAGACACATAAGCTATTACCTTACCATCCTGCATCAGAACACAACCAAGCCCGGAACGCGATGCATCACTATAAACTGCAAAATCCTTCCCAGACTCAGGCTGCGTCAAAACTGGAGCTTGCGTTAGAGCTATCTTCAACTTCTCAAAACTATCTTGTTGAGCATTTGTCCAGATGAATGGAACATCCTTCCTCAACAGCTTCGTAAAGGGAGCGGCAATAATAGAAAAGCCCTCGACGAAACGCATGTAATACCCAGCTAAACCCAAGAAACTACGGATCTCAGGAACATTCTTGGGTTGCTTCCAACTCACGATGGCCTCTATCTTGCTCGGATCAACCTAAATATCCCGAGCCGATACCACATGCCCCAGAAATGTCACCTCGCTGAGCCAAAATTCACACTTGCTCAACTTGGCATACAATTTGTGCTCTCTAAGAGTCTGCAGAACAATCCTCAAATGCTCATCATGTTCTGCTTCAGTTCGGGAGTAGACTAGAATGTCATCAATGAACACCACCACAAACTGATCCAAATAGGGTCAGAACATGCGGTTCATCAAATCCATAAATGCGGCGGGAGCATTAGTCAGACCAAACATCATCACTAAAAACTCCTAGTGCCCATATCTGGTACGAATGGCCGTCTTTGCTACATCAGACCCCTTTATCTTTAGCTGATAGTACCCGAAACGAAGATCAATCTTCGAGAAAACTGTGGCTCCCCGAAACTGATCGAACAAGTCATCAATCCTGGGCAGAGGATACTTATTCTTGACTGTCAACTTGTTCAGCTTACGGTAATCAATACATAGCCTGAGAGAACCATCTTTCTTCTTCACGAAGAGAACAGGAGCTCCCCAGGGCGAAGAGCTGGGTCGGATAAAGCCTTGGTCTAGGAGATCTTGCAACTGAATCTTCAGCTCCTTAAGCTCCTTAGGAGCCATACGGTAAGGGTTCATGGAGATTGGTGCAGAGCCCGGATAGGTCTCAATCTCAAACTCGACATCTCTATCCGGAGGTAATCCAGGTAATTCCTCAGAAAAGACATCAGGGAACTCGCTAACAGTGTGAATCTCCTCAATCTTTGACAAAGAACCCTTGGTATTCAAGAAACAGGCGATGAAAGTCTGATAGCCTTTCCGGATCATCCTGTCGACAGCCAAAGCAGATATCACATTAGACAGATACCCTCGGCGCTCACCAATAAGAACCACTGTACGATTATCTGAAGTCTTCAAAACTGCTCTCTTGGACTCACAATCTAGGTTAACTCGGTGTTCAGTCAACCAATCCATGCCAAGAATCAGATCGAACTCTTCTAATGGTAGTTCCACAAGGTCAGCTAGAAAGATTTCCCCTTGCACCTCGAGGGGACATCGCCTGAAAACCTTATTTACAACCACAGACTGGCCCACTGGACTCATAACGGTAATTGCACTCTCGGTGCTCTCAACTGGAATCTGGAGGTCTCGGGACACAGATCTCGATACATAGGAATGGGTAGAACCATTGTCAAGCAATGCACAATATGGAACAGAAAATATAGTGAATGTACCTGCAATGACGTCTGGCTCATCTCTATCATCACGACGTCTAGTAGCATAAACAAGTACAGGCTGTCTGGCCTCAGTCATAACCGGTCCCCCACTCTGATGTGATCGGCCTCTACTATTAGATCTAGCAGAAGATCCATGAGCTCTACTCTGATAACGCCCTGAACCCGGTGTCTGAATAGATGTCTGTGAACGGGCTGGAGTTTGGGATCGAGCAGGGGTCTGAAATGACGATCGGTCTACAGAAGGTGGGTGTGGACAATCCTTCTTGAAATGGTCAGTGGATCCACATCTGAAGCAAGCACCCGACATCTCCCTACACTCCCCTCGATGAAGCTTACCACAATGCTCACATACAGGTAAAAGAGTGGACCCTGATGAATCACCTCGACTAACCGATGGGCCCTGCTGGCTGCTGTACTGTGGGCCTATAACTCGAACCACCTCCCTAATACATGGTGCGAGCCCTCTTATCAGAGCGTGTGTGAGACTCTCTCTTTCTAAAAGATCTCCAAGATCGATCTCGGTCTCGCCCTCGATCCTTGCCTCTATCTCGATCTCCATCTCTACTGCTTTGACTAGCTGTCAAGATCTCCATCTGTTCTGCAGTCTTAGCCCGGTCCACTAAATCTTCAAACACCTGATCATGGTGGGTAGCCACTCGATCACGTATCCCAATACGAATGCCCTCTAGGAACTTGTCACATTTGTCTTTCTCAGTAGAAATCAAGGCAGTACCATACTTCGACAACTCTAGAAACTGTATCTCATACTCAGCCACTATCATGGTACCCTGCACCAGGTCTTTAAAAGCTTGGCGTCTCTCTCTCAAGAACCGCTCGCCCAGAAAACGGTTCCTAAAGCGTTCCTTAAAGAAATCCCATGTCAGACGATCAGAAGGAACACTACTCATGATGGACTCCCACCAGGTGCGGGCATTCCCATTCAACATAGAAACAGCACCCAAATACTTCCTGGATGGATCAAAACCCAACTCACCCATACGTCTCTCGATATCGTATAACCACTCCTCAGCCTCGATCAGTGGTCCACTAAGAGATCCCGAGAAGGTCTTGATTCCGTTGGCAATCAGGGTCTGGGAGATAGGAACTTCAGGTGTGACTCCAGACGCTCTGACTACTCCCTGAATCAACTGGAGAAACTGTCTACTCAAGGACTCATCTGTAACTCCAGTCATAGGCTCGGGCCCAGAAACAATAGCTCCCCTAACCGAAGTAGTCATGCCGATACTAGAAGTAGGCAATGGAACATTTAGAGTAGGTGTAGGAGCAGTCGGGACAGATGTCAGAGTAGCCGAAGCAGTAACAGCAACTGAAGGACCACCAGGGGTAGGAGGCTCTACAGATGTCAGAGGGTCAACTGCGGCTGTAGCAACTCCAGAGGCAGGTGGATCAGCCACCAGATCGTCTATCGGGTCTACAAATCTAACGGGTTGACCACGCCTACGAGCGGGTCGACGCCCCCTTTCGGTGCTTATCTCGGAGAATCTATTCAAGGGATAAAACATAAGATCAATTTATGATATTAGAGAATCGAACACAATTAAACATATAAAGTTGGGTGACATGGCCTCTTTTTACAATACTTGTAAAACATTCTAAAACAGTATTTTAAAAGGACTTATCCACAGTCCGAGGTTTGAAAACCAATGACAAGTCGTCGTTTAACCGGTCAAAAATAAATAAGTATTTAACCTCTTTCAAAAATAAATAAAATAAAGAAATTGAGTAGATATAGGGAAAGAGGGTCGATCCACAGGGAGATTAGTCAGAATTCTTGACTTGAATTTGTCGGATTTGAATTCCCAGGAATATCTGTAAAAACAAAGAAATAAAAAAGAGGGGGAGATATGATTTTGAGTGAAGTAATAAAATAAAATGCAAGAATTAAAAATAATAAGAAAAGCCAAGTGTGCAAATCAACCTCGAACCAGCTCCTTCAATTCTTTCGATCACTGAAATAGATTTTTATTTCGGGGATCATGTCGGTTACAGTCTACGAGGCCCAACCCGTCGTAACTTGTTTCTCTCTCGAGTAACCAATCCTCCCAAGTCTATCTTCGAAAGATGGTTCTTAAATAAATCAACCACGTCTATCGCCGTTAAAGTATTTAGAATAAAAGTAGGAAAAACCCGACTCAGAAATTGTCTAAAAAATAGAATCGCTTCTGATTTTATCTTTCCTTAGCGGACCGCCGCTAAGAGTGTTCACAGGAAGTCGAAATTTGCCACAGGCCGATCCTTCCTCCCAACTATGTCTTTAAACGATTCCAGACCAACGAGCTCTTTTTGATTTGAAAAACGGTTAAAAACCTTTAGTAAGGCCGATTTCCAAACTATCTAAGCAGAAAGATAAAAATGATTTCCCAAAAGAATTTAAGCAAGTTCAATTCTCACGAATCGAATTGACTTGGCTGGTTCTTGGCTTAAAAGATTTAGCTAAGCATGATATTGGTTATCACGCTTAACTTGGTTTTGGAAAAATAATTAAATAACATAAAAGAAACGAGACAAAGAAAATAAAAGAAAAGAGCTTGGATTAAACTAAAAATGTTTACAAAGATAAAAGACTCAAAGCTGGAAGATGAATTAATTGATGCCTAAGCCTTTACCAAGGAGTGGTATTTATAGGCTTGGAATTACAAAGATAAAAGATAAGAAAATTTAAAATAATAAAGTAAAGATAAAACAATTCAAATGTTTTGAAATTTAAATGTAGGAAATCTAAACGGATAAGCTGATAAGATCTCTCCGAACGTTCCAGAAGCTTCTAGAAGTCGCCACGTCATTGCCACGTCAGACGCGTCGTGCCCAGTGTCGTGCCCATGATGCCAGTCATGACAGAATAATAATAAAAACTGCAGAAATGCCCCATTTTCACTACTATTTCCAGAATTGGATCCCTGCAGAAAATGTAACGAAAACATCATGCATTAAGCAGCAAGAAGTCCCAATAACTAGAAAAGTAGCATATGAAATATGTCAAATTTGAGAACTCATCAACCAAAAGCTCTGATACCAACTAAATGTAACCCCCTAGACCGGCCTATGAGGAATGACCAAGTCTAGTAAGGCACATCAAAATTTAAAACATACATTACAATCGTGTTTCTATCATAAGAAGAAAACATACTAGTTTTTCACAAAATCAAGTTTAGCAATCATGTACACATAGCCTGTTTTATTAAATCATGTGAAGCATGTAAAACAGTAAATATGCAACAATCATATAGCACACAAGGAACACACCTCAAAAGATGAGATCGGTCAGTCAAAAGGTCTATCGAGCACCGGGATCACGCTCCGCTACAGTACTGGAACCTAAATAGACAAGGATTATGGTTACAATCAAATTTACACCTTAATTCGTATTAAAATACTAAGTTTTAGGGTCGTACGAGTGACGATAGGATCACGAGGCGGCACGGATCGAGACGAGCTGGGCTGGGCGTAGGCACGATCGGGAGATCCACGAGTACCTATTAAATCAGAAGATTAATATCAGTCCTTAATCATCAATTTATCTTAAATGACATAACTTATACATATGCATGTTCGGGTTCAACGTCCAATTTGGAGGCTTTCGGGTTAGAATTTCGCGAAACGGGCTTCAAAATCGGACTCAGGACGTCGAAAAACATAAGATATGACTTTTCGGAAAAAGTTGACTTTTTGGTCAAAGTCAACGCTGACGTCAGCGGTCAAAGTCAACGCTGACGTCACTGGTCCAAGGCTGACTCGGCGAGTTGACTCACTAGGTTGACTCGGGCGAGTTGACTCACTGAGTTGACTCGGACGAATTGACTCACTAAGTTGACTCAGACGAGTTGACTCACTGAGTTGACTCGGGTCAACCGGTCGGGTTGGTCAACGGGTCGGGTTGGTCAACGGGGCTTGACTGAGCTGACCGGTTCAACCAGACCAGTCGGTTCAGACCGGTTCGGTCTATGCGGACCAGCTCTTACCCTTAAAACTCGAAGGTCGCCGAAACCTCGTCGGAAAAGTTCGTTTCACGTCGTTTTCTGCCGGAAAAAGACACAATCAACGACCCATTTTTTTATTATACACCTAAAATCGAAATAACGTTGGAATTAACCCAAAACTCACCGTATCTACCCTTAATAGTTCGAACTCGTCGGGTAGTTGGCGTAGCTCCGATGACGGGGTAAACGACGATGAACGGTCGAACGGTGACCTGGGTTTTGACCGGCCTGCGATGGGGAGTCCAACGGCGGTGGTGGCGCGGCGAACAGACGTCGAACGGCGTCGGAAAACTCGAAGGAAAAGGTCGACCAGTTTAGCCCTAGGTTCGCGAACCTTCAACGGCCAATTGCTAGTGGAGAGGACGGTGGCTGAGTGCGTGGGTTGAGGGGTTTTGCTCGGGGTTTGACGGTGAACACTTTTACGTCGGCGGTGAGGACAGATCGACGGTGGCCGATTCGGTTCAAGGAAGAGAGACGTGAATGTCAATGGGGGTGTTTCTGGAACTTTTGGGAAAAAGTTCCCAATTAAAATTACATTAAAGGTGACAGGTAAGATATTTTATTATTTTATTTTAGAATCTAATAAAACTTAATTGTGGTGACTTATAACCAAGAGCTTCAATAGCTCAATTGGCTGGGCACCTGGCTGAAACCACATGAGGTTGTAGGTTCGATTCCCACAACCCTTACTCCCTCTTCTTTTTTTTCTTTCATTTCATTTCATTTCATTTCATTTATTATTATTATTATTATTATTATTATTATTATTATTATTATTATTATTATTATTATTATTATTATTATTAGGGTGTTACATGGCGAACCGGGCTATGATATAATTTCTCGATATTTAAAGTAATATATCAATTTTGAAAACTCAAATATATTATTTAAAGTATTTTTTAATATTAATATTACATGAATTTATTATAATTTATTATTTTATTCAGATCATTTTAATCTAAGCCATGTGATCATTTAAATCTATTTTAGATTTTTAGAGTTATTTCATATAAGTAACTTTTTGATACACAAACCTATATAAAATAGATTTTACACAATCTAAATTTTAAAATCTAAAATTATAAGTTCTATCCCTAAAATTTAAGTTCTAAATTTAAACCCTAAACTCTAAATAAGATCCATAAACTCTAAAATAAAGTAATATACTTCTGTGAACTTTTCTATTTAGGATTAGTACTTTTTTATACACACAACATGCTTATTTTAAACATAAATCTTAAACACTAACCCTAAAATCCTAAATTCTAATATCTAAACCATTAATTCCAAACCATCATTTTAAGTTAAAGTCAATCAGGCTTGTTGATTGTCAAATTGGGCACAGATCAGAGACGGTGGTCCGACGGTGGTCGAGATGGCTGCTTTGGGTCGAAGTTTGTGTGTTGGTCTCATTTTTTGGTGGTAATTGTGCTGGGAATGGAAGAACTTGGTTCCTTTTGATTCCATGTCTAGTTTTATACCACTTGGATAGGTGCCAAGATAGGGTTATCGTGGCGCGTTGATTGGACTAGCTATGACTTGATGTCCTAGGCTCTCCTCGGCATCTGTTGTGGGCACATGTGTAGTCATGCGACCAACGAGCGAGGAGGGATGTTACTCGTGGTTTTGTCTGTTCGCCATAGATTGTGGAGGGTATCACATAGTTCATGGGAGATCCTGTGCGTTGTGGTACGCATGCGTTGCGACGCTCATCGCCGAACGTCCCTTATATTATATAGCCTGTGGTTTTATTCGCTCTGGTTTCGACACGTGGCTGCAGTCGTTTATAGATACTAACAATTGCCCCTAGGTGAGGGAAGGTTATAAAGTGACCTTGGTGAACCTGAGGAATCTGAAGAGGGCAAATTGCTTATATGGGGGCGTGAGTGTTTTATGAAACATCGCGTAAATGAAATTTATTGACGAACCAACACTACAACAATATAGACTTTTAGTGACAATTTGCCAGTGACTAGGAGTAATTTTGTCACAAATATTAAACTTTTGTGACAATTTTTTTGTGCGGCACTATTACTATTAGTAATTGTGATGTATTTTAATTTGGTCACTATTATAGTAGTAATTGTGACGATTATATTTTTCACAATTAAATTATCACTATAAGTCTATAATTGTGACACAAATTTTATTGTCACTAAAACTTTGACCCATAATAGTGACGATATATAAAGTGGTCACTATTATTTGATATTTATTGTGACAATAAAATTGATTGTCACTTAAAATTTTAGTTTTTGTTGCGATAAATTTTGTCACCAATGAAAAATAAAATTAATGACAAATTAGATATTGTCAAAATAATAAATTTATTTTTATAATAATAGTAATAATAACAATTATAAAAAATTGAAGTTACCATAAATTAGTTTGTCAAAAGTTAAAATAATTCTATTAGTCTCTATACTATGTGTAAATTGTTGTTTTAGTCATTCTATTTTGATCAATTTTAGTCCCTATATTTTAAAATTTTAAAATTTTAATCCTAATCCCAATGGGACAACGACAATATGAATAAATTACAATGACTAAAACTGATGAAATAAAAAAACAAAAATAAAATATGCAACTTATGTATAACAAATGGGCTAAAACAAAATTTTACTTAACATATTTGAAGACTATCATTCATTCAAGATCAAAATTTCAGAACTTAAAATGTACAAAAACTTAAAGTGACCAAATTAAAGTAAAAAGACTAATATAGAATCTTGACATAATATGTGATAGCAAATTTTACCTTGTGAAAAATTTTACACTTAATATTTGTTTTGACTTTGCTCGTGTAGTTAAATTTTGTATTGTTAGTATACTAAATAATTATCACAAAAAGGATAATTCAATCAATAATTTGAATTAAATTAAATTAATTTATGTAATTAATTAAAATATAATATTTAATATCTAATATTTAATATTTTAGGTGTAAATATTAATATTCATATGTTTACATTTTAAAATCAACTCAATTATTTTTATATATTTTCTTCAACAAATGTATTTCGTATAAGAAACCATAGAAAATTAATTAAATTATTATTATATTAATTAGTTTTATAATTAATACATACTTTTAAAATAAATAAAATTAATTCCAATTACAATTTAACCTAAATAATATTTTTCTTTCAAAATAATATTAAATTTCTTACCTAGCCTAGTGGATAGACGTTGCACTCTCCCCTAAAGGTTCCAGGTTCGATCCTTCATGAAATCGTGCATTGTATTTGTTTATTAAAAAAATGAAATATGAATGTGCCACATCATTTATAATTAAAAGTTCAATGGCCAAATGAAATGCTAAAAGTGATGCTTGACTACAAAGCAAAAGACCCATTAAATTTGGCAAAATGACAAAAGATGCCCCCAACGTTTGCATGTTTTGTCATTTGGCCCCCTATTCTTTTTTCTGGTCCAAATATGCCCCCAACGTTTGCTTGTTTTGTCATTTGGCCCCCTATTCTTTCTTTTGGTCCAAATATGCCCCCCAACGTTTCATTCATAGTCCAAATATGCCCCTGTTGGATGTAAACTGTCAATCAACTGACGGTCAACGGCTTATAAAAAAATTTTGATGTGACATCAGCAGATCTTAATACGTGGCAAGTCCAGTCAGCATCAGCTGTTGAACGTCAGTTGACTGACAGTTTCCATCTAACGGGGGCATATTTGGACCAAATTGAAACGTTGGGGGCATATTTGGACTACAAATGAAACGTTGGGGGCATATTTGGACTACAAATGAAACGTTGGGGGCATATTTGGACCAAAAGAAAGAATAGGGGGTTAAATGACAAAAAAAGTAAACGTTTGGGGCATATTTGGACCAAAAAAAAGAATAGGAGGCCAAATGACAAAACATGCAAACGTTGGGGGCATCTTTTGTCATAAATAAGATGGTTACAACTAAAAATATAATTATTTTTTTTATTAAAAGTGACAACATATTTTAGACACTATTTCAATATGTACTTGTGATAAAATGTTTGTCACTAATAAGAATAACATTAGTGTCTAAATTTTTGTCACTATTATTAATCTTTTATGTCAAAAAATGTAGTCATAAAAAATATAACTAATTGTGACGAAATGCATAAAAGTTGTCACTAATATAATAGTGACAGAGTTATTAGTGACGAATGTTGACGACTCAGAAAAATAGTCACTAAAAATTTTAGTGACTAAATTTAATACTTTTAGTGACCATTTTCAATGTCACTAAAAATGCATTTTCTTGTAGTGCGGTCAGTTTTCTTAGAGAGTAAAACGTTGCATGTGAAGCGTCACATGATGAACCTTTTCAGTAGCGAAGCGTGTTGAGAAAGACATGGTTCTTAGTTATAAATGAACTTTAGTTGGCGTTCTTGGGTTTTACTTTGCTTGTCTTATTTGTTTTTTTAGATTTTTTTTGGGAAGAGTAAAGGAAAATTTTTGGAGGAGAAATACAATCTATGTTAATGGATGAATCATCTGTTGTAGTGAGCGATGAGGCTCGTTATACTACCGAACCAGGCGAGTTGTTGACGATATTTGAGTGTCAGAGTCTTCTTACTGTTAACCATTTCTGTTATTGGTTCAGTATACTCGTTAGGACATTTCGCCTGAGTACGTGCTATGATGAGGGAAGATCGTGGTTTTTTATCCCCCTGTTTGTTTTTGAAGTAGGGTTCCATTTGTCGTTGCATCCCTTCTTCATGAACTGGTTAAACTGGTTTGATGTGGTGCTGGGTCAATTAGGCAGAACTAGTTGGTGGACTTTGGTGACTTATTTCTTAAATAGTAAGATTCATGGGGATAAACCTTATATTGATGTATTTTGCTATTTTTATAATGTGACGGCTGACCATGACAAGAATGCGAAGGGTTTTATTACTATTTGTCACCATATAAGGAAAGGGTCATTGATGAGCAATCAGACTGACAATCTTTTCCTGGATAGGACGAAGTATATCAAAGTGGAGTATATTGTTGGAAGTTTTCTGTTCCTTGTTGTGTGGCGCCGGCCAGTGAAGGATAGGGTAGTTTCACCTAATATTGGGAAAATTTCACCTGGTGAGCTGAGGCTTATCAAAAGGCTAGAAAGCGACCCACCTTGTCGTTTTGAGGAGGTATGTACCTTTAGAAATGTTTGGGTACATTGCTTGAAAGGGAAAAGTCCCAACAGTTGGGACGAAGAGGATTTTAATGTGTTTCCAGAGGGTTCTTTGGCGAATGTTCCTATTCATGTGGAGGCTTGGCCCTTTGGTGAAGGGGGAACCAGACAACTTCTTTTCTGAGAATACTGGCGTTCGTGCTCATCCCTGGAAATATCATGAGGATGATTCTCCCTTGGGAGGGGTGAGCGGGGAAGCCCCTCCGGTTTCTCCAAGGGGTTTTTTTAATGTGAGCCCGTTTGGCTTTAATCACAATAAGGGGAAAAAGAAATGGGTAATTTCGAGTTCGCTTGCTTTTTCTGGCTCAGATGACGAGGGGAGCTGTCCGTGTTTGGAACCCAGGTCGAAGAGGCAAACGAATATTGGTAATAGTTTGTCGTGGCTTTTAAGGAAAATGAATCCTTCCTACTTATATACGAGTTGTAGCTCATTGATCTTTTATCTTTATCTCCCCCTTTTTGTTGTATGTTACGCAAGGACTATGGTTTCTCCTTTGCGGGTCGTTGGTGGTGAAACGAGAGATCAGATTGAGATGTTAGATACTCCACCCTTTTTGGCTAGTAGCGATCCATTAGGGTCGAAAGGGTTGGTAATAATGGCACCGTCAAATGCTTTTAGCAGCGGAGAAGTGAGTTTGCCTTGTTCGGTGGCGTTAGCTATTGCGGCGGGCCCTTTGGTGGGCCTAGTTCATGTTATTCCTTATATGGGGATTTCCTCTTGTGGCCAAATGGCCCCTTTAGGAGTGCCAATGGATGTCGTAGAGGCGGCACGAGAAAGTGTGGCAAGGCGAATGAGGGCTTATAGCTCAAAAACTCGTCCTTTGAGTGCCAATGAAAAGATGCTAGGAAAGTGGCCAGTGCACGATGATGGGGTTATCGATATTTTTCCTGGGCTAAATCGTGATGCTCCATCTGTTCCGTTCGAACTTCACAGTTCTTCTCACAAGGCTACAACGGGCGCTATTGGGGGTGTTGTTATTGCCAGCTTGAGTGTTGGTCCGTCTACTGTTTGTGCGCCGTCAGGTATTTTAAGTAATGTATTATTTTAATGGCTTTTCTAATTAGTTTGTGACAGAGTTTGTTTATTGGGTTTGTTTGCAGAGTCAACTACTACTGATTCCATTGTTATTCATTGTTTCGCCGAAGACGTACCCCCTGTGGTTGCATCTACTGAGCCCGCATCTTTTTCAGATGCTATGGTGACTCCTCCGGTAATTTTTTCTGGCAACATTTCTCTATAACACCCCCAAAATAGGGCTAAATGTGTAGGTCAAATCGAATTAGCCAATTAGTTAGGTTTCGGGCAAAATTAAAAGAATAAAAATCGGAATTGGATTTATTTGGGAAAGGATTTGGGCTTATAAACATGTTGGATATTTTATTTAACATTGAGGAGTTTTAATTGGAAGGTAATTTAATTTAATTAAATGGATTTTGAATTTTAGTGACCAAATTGTAAAAATTGCAAAACTATTTTAATGACTATTTTGTAAATGGGCCAATAATAAGAATCCTTAGAGAGCTATATTTTCAAAATATTTTAATATGAAAATAACCACCTTAATTGATTAAGGAATTGATGGTTAATTGTTTTCTAAATCATTTTTCCTATTGTGAAATTTTCCCTCATTTTCCCCACTTTCCATCTTAACTTCCAAACTAGATTCTCCACAATTCTTTGCTAATTTTCAATGGAGAATCCATATTTGATTTCACTATTGTTTCTTAACAAAACCTCATAAGAATTTCTCAAGGATTTCATCAATTTCACAAGTTTGATTTTAAAGAAAATCTTACGTCAATTTTGGTGGGAGCTTCTTCAAAGGTGAATTTCTTTCCCTCTCTTAAAAATAAGATTCTTTATTGATATTCTCTAGTAGTTGGCTGATAATGGATTGATATTAACATAGTTTTGCAATGAATTTCAAGATTTGAGTTATAAATGGTGATTTTGATGATTTGCTTAAAGATTTTTTAAGTTGATGAAACCTGGAGATTTTAATTAGGTAATTTCATGTTTTGATAAGGTAATCATAATGTGAAGTGAGATTATAAGAACAAATCTCTAAACTATTTGATTGACTAATTTTTAGATGAGTTTTTAGTGGTTTTGGGGGTTGTTCTATGTGTTTTTGAGTTGCTGGAGATCTAAGGATGTTTGGAAGGTGTTTTTGGTTGAGTTTTGATGTGGTTTAAATATTAGATTCGCTGGTTTAAGGTTAGGAGTTGGTAGAGTGAAGATTTATGTTGTTTTCGGTAGTTTCGGTTAGTTTTCAGAAGGTTAATGTAAATGTTGCAGGCGATTGTTGTTGTACTATGAGTTGAATGCATAATGATGCATTTTACCTCTGGTTTTATGTGGTTAAAATAGGGGACGATCAAGGCGAGGTTGCATGCTTTGCTAATCAAAGGCTCAATTCGCATTGGCGAGCTAAGCGAGGAGTATTAGTGAGTGAATAATCGCGTTAAAGCTTTCTAAAGGTTTGATCGGTGGATCATGTGGGTTTGGTTATAGCCTAAAAAGCTTAACTAAGCTCAAGCGTAAGTTTCGCCATTTCGCCTTTAGTTATTGACTTTGATTTGAGCTTGTAGATTTCATGTTTTGGTTTTAAACATGGTTTGATTTACTTACACTAAATGTATTATTTTGGATTAATATATAATGTTTATCAAATTATTGAGAATTGTTCCTAATAGGAATGTGTTGTTGCCTTTGGCAATGTGGTTTTGCATATGAAATAGTTTTATGAAATGCATTAGAGAATAGTAAGTAAATGTACTTGATAATGATATATTGGCTATGTGGCTTAATGAGAAAGTTTCTGGTATAGTTGGCTAGCCATAGGATTAAAGTGCACTATAAAATGTAAAATCGATCGTGTGAAATTCTTCTGTTACACAATAGGGGTAGTGCTATTGTGAAGTGATAGGGGTAGTGCTATCACAATGGGATATGGATAGTTCTATTCCTGGCCAAAGTGAATTATGGTGGAGGTAGTACCGCCATGAGAAAAGACTTGATAGGGGTAGTGCCATCAAGGGAATTCGTGTATCTGAACATGTATGGATAGGGGTAGTGCTATCCATGGATATAGGCGAGTCTATCCGGGTCACTATAAATGTCAATATATGAGAATATTTGTACTAATGGAGATTTACAAATGGTTGATGCACGTGGTTGTTTTGCATGATTTGTTTTGGAAACAAATGTGAAAATGCTTGGGTAGTTAAGCATGTTTTGAAAGCAAAAAGATTTACGGTTTTCAAATGGTTTTCAAATGCATCAATGTTTTGTTAAGGAGCATCCTTACTAAGAATTTGTGCTTACGCTCTCTTTTTTCTATTGATGCAGAGCAATAGAGTTGAGGGGCAACATTGGTTCGGCAATGAAGATTGATGAGTAGTTTAAATAGTTACCTTTTTTATTTTTAATTATGCGCTCAATGGTTAGTTCATGGTGCTGCTTTGGATGTTTTCTATGCATGACTACAATTCTGGAAATTGCACTTAAAAGGCAGTATTCTTCAGTTTTATTTCCTGGAATCAAGGTTCGGCTAGTCAGCATGACTCTGGACATGAAGTCTGACGTGGCACCCAGTCAGCAGCTTCCAGAAGGTGTGATCAGCAAGGACGGATAAGAAGATCAGCTACGTTTTAAATTTCAAACTTAGAATTATCTTTTGTTTTTGGGATTTAATTCAAATATTTTTAGGATTTATCTTTTATCATTTTAGGAGATTTTTAGGGTTTCAGAATACTATAAATACCCCCATTGGGGTAAGCTAGAAACATCAACCTCCATTCTTAGTTTTGTTTTAGCTTTTGAATCTTTAATCAAAGTTTCTTCTTCTTTACTTTCTTGTTCTTAAGTTTTTTATTTATTTTTAAAAAATGCTAAGTATGATTTTTACCATAATCATGCTTAACTAATTTCCTAATTATCCAAAGGCTTAAAGTGACACCTCGATTCATTTTGTGAGAATAGAAAAAGTACTTAATATTTTCGGGTAACATTCTTCAATTTTCTGAAAACTTAGATCGAGAATCGACCTTTCTTTTAAAATTTTTACACCTTCATTTCAAAAAGTGTGCGTTGACTTGAATGTTGTTCTGATTTAAAGTTGGGAGGAAGGATCGACTTGTAGAATATTTGACTTCCTATGAACACACTTAGCGATAGATTCGCTAAGGGAAATTAAGACCAGATTCGATTCTCATTGGGACAACATAACCGAGTCGGGCTTTTCAAAATACTTAACTATATTGGTGCTAGCGATGATAGTTGTGGCTAGTCCAAGTAAGAATCAAAATCCAAAGATTTTCTTTAAATTGTTGGTTACCAACGTGAAAAGTAAGTTACAAGGGTTGAGCCTTGTAGACTGTAACCGGCGTGTATCCAGAAAAAAATATCTTTTTCAATGATCAATTTGAATTAAGGTTTAGCTAAAGCTTGAGGCTATTCAATTAAATTAGATTTTCTCTTCAAAATTTACTTCCGTTATTTTTCTAAATTCATTTTCTTTTCCAAGTCACTTATTTATATTTTCAACTTAGTTCGTTCGATCAAACTCCCTTATTTCACTTCATTTTTCGTAAGAGTCAAAATCAAACCTTCAGATATCAGAAGCTCCTTAGTCTCTGCGGATCGACCCTTCTTCTCTTTACTACATTATTTATTTATTTATTTGAGAACAATTAATATTTATTTGACAAATTACGACGCTTGTCAAAGATTCAAGACCAAGAAATTTACTTGACTATGAAAACCTAGTTTTAAATTCGGTTAATAAGGCAATGTGTTACCATGTTTTGGGGGATTTTGTAATCTGAATTTTTGGATGTATTGTGGAGGTTTATATGTTGTGGTTGATGGTTTTCATGTTTTTGGATTTGAGGCATAATTGATGATGACATGCTAGCATAAGTTTATACTTTCTGAATTTCTTAGGGTGCCTATCGGTTGGATGTGCTTATACTCATGTTGTTGTGATTCTAGCATGTTTTAAATGATGCTAATAGGTTGCTGATGCAATCCCTATGTTGTTATGTACTTTGAACCTCTTTTTGAATGTTAAGGTGAATGGTTTTTAGGGAGCATGCCTCTAGTATTATGGTTGGAGTAATCTATCTTGGATTGATCATGGTTCCTTGAGTATTGACATGGTTTGATCTTTGTAATTGTTGTGCATATGAATATGATGAGTTAAGGCGTGTTTGAGATATCATTTGGGTGAAAAACTAGCAAAATTGGACATTTAAGGTTTAGGGGTACCGATACACGAGGACCTGTATCGGTACGAGTAAGTGTAATATAGGCTTAGGGATCAGTACACGGAAGGGCTGTATCAGTACGAGGTTTGAGAAAACAAAAGGGGTACCGATACACGAGCAAGTGTATCGGTACGGTCTTTAGCTACTAAAATTGGTGTTTTTGCACATCAAGCCCGTGTACCGATACGCTACAAGTTGTACCGGTACGACCCTCTTTGTATGAAGCCTGGCATCAGTACAGTTTCTCCTGTACTGATTCCACCTGTCGTTAATTACAGTTAAAGAGATTCCATGGTTTCTAATTCTTTCATTTTGGTCCCTAATTCTGGTGGATGCAATTGGTTGAGTTTGGATGACTGTATTGAACTGAAATTGGAGAGCAAGTATACAATCTGACTAATTAAGGATTGGCAAACTAAACTTTAACTAAGTCCTTGTAGTTTTCTAGATTTATGCTTTAGTCTATAAAATACGTTTATATGCAATCGTGTGTCTTTTCGGTGTCCGTTTCTTTTGAGATTTCATCCACTGCTAGTAAGCACACCTTAGGTTAATATGTTGCATCTAGTGAAGATGAAAATAAGAAATGGACCCAATCTTGTGTAATCGTTTCGGGTTTGTTTCGGCAAACCCAATGTAGCTCACTTGATTCGGTCGGGCATCTAGGCTGGGTCGAGGGGTTACATTCTCCGTGCAAATGTAGTGAACCCTTCACTTCATGGAGCGTGTTTTATCCTTGGATGGGGTGTCGGGGGTCAGAAAATTGGTGCCATCCTGAATCTTCTTGTAGGAGGTTGTATGAGCTATATGCGAATAGTGGTGGCGCTTCTCCACCTTGTATTAGTATTAGGAGGAGCTTTGAGGGGTGTTGGGGTCTCATTTAGGAACTAGGTTATGTTCAGCTTAACATGGAAAGGAATGTGAAGTTCCTTCTTGAGGAAAATGAGAGGCTGCATTTGCAAGTGGAGGGTTACTCGGGTCTTCTTGAGAAGAATGGCGATTTGCATTCGCAGGTGGAATGTTATGCTGCTCAGCTAAAGGAGTTGCAAGAAAAACACGAGGCAAATGTTCGAGCGCGGTTAGGGGGCTTGCATAGAAAGCATACGGAGGAGATTGCTGAGAAATAAAATGAGAGTGATCGCACTCTTAGAATTAAGAATAAGCTGCTTGAGACCACAGAGTAGAGTTTTAAGACTGAGATTCGGGGTCTGAAAGAGGAGCTAGAGCAAGTAAAGAGCGCGACAGATGAAAACTTTGCAAATTTAACAAGGAAATTAATGGAGCTTAAAGAATCACACAAAAATGAGATTATTGTACTGGAGGCTACCCATGATGTTGATGTAACGGAGAAAGTTAAGGCAGCTGCGGACACCACCTCTGCCTTTATGGTTGATGGGATAGAGAGGTCTTGAGATGCTTCCATACTTAGCTTTCAGTTGGCGCGGGATCCTTTTGATGTTAGAGGTATGGATTTTGACGCTTTTTGCGAGATAGGCACGAATTTTGATGTGAGAAACCCCTCTAGGCCCTCGTGGGAAAGTTTTACCGTGAAATATAGAAGTGTTTTAGTTTCTTCTATGTTTGCTTTAAATGCGTTCTCTTCTCTGAACGACCGCAACGGTGCTATGGATGGAATAGATGATAGTGGTGTTTTGAGTGATTGTAGTAGGGGCGTATAACTGTTGTTGTTATTTATTTCTTTGTTTTGTCGCATGGTGGAAGGACTTGTTTTGAGGGTTGTTTTGGCTATTTTTCTATTTTTTGTTCATGTCGGAGTGCATCTTGTTGTTATTTTTACAGCATACAACCTATTTGAAATAACTCTTATTGTAGAGAACCTAAAAACCTAATTATCTTTCAATTAGATCGTAACTCTAGGAGAGTCGAGAGTAACTGTATTCCCTTATTGTGTGAAATAGAATGATTCATTTAAGTGATTGGTTCGTCTTTTCTTATTTCTTTATAGGCTCTAATATCCGATTTAGCTTTGTTTTGTCAAAAGGTGAAACTTCTTCTCTTTTATTCTCCCTTGTTGAATTTCGCTGATGTACTCGTTAAGTAGTGGGGGTGCTACTTTTATATGTTGTGTTTGTTTGGGTATTTCTCTTTTTATTGCTTATAGGAAACACCCTACGTAAGTTGTTTCCGCCAAATAAATTTCTTGTTAAAAATTAAATTATAAAAGGGGCCATACTGATTTGAATAACATGTAATTGTTTTGTTTTTGATTTCTTCAGAGCTTGTAATATGTTATTTTGTGCCTTTTAATTAACCTTTTAAGTTGGTGAAGTTATGCAACAGATTTAAATTAGGAATATTATTAATATTTCCATATTGCGGATAATTGTGTGAGACAAGACGAATGTCTGCTACTTTGAGAAGTAAAACACTTTGTTTTGGTGCTTCGCTTGGTACTCATTGCTTTAGTATTTAGTGTTTGTTATTTATTGGTTTTTTGCGGTGATTTGGACAACTTAGAGTAGATCGTGATGAAAGAGAGAGTTCTTGACCGGCGGTGACAGGTGCACGGGCCTACCTGCTCAGTTATTGATTAGAATTTTGACAGTTTTGTGATTTTAGTTATTTACTCAAGATTTTTAAAATCTGGGAATTAAATTTTCGTATTGGTGGCTCTCCTTATTGGTATGTAAAACGGCGTCGCCTGGTATTCCCATTTTCTGCTATAAATTGGGCTCCTTTGGTTTGTATCGTCATAACCTAATTTACGAGTAGTTTATTTTCTGTGTGTGGTTTTCTTTTACGGCTTTGCTTGTGCCGCTTTGAGAAAAAGGAGAAGAAAATATGTTTGTAGGAATGAGTAGGTCCTGGGATGGGGGAGGGGTATCCTTGCGGACTAGGCTACTTGCATCACCAGAAAATAGTATTTGGAAGGCTATGATTAGCAATCTGTAGTAAGGAGTGTCAACAATCAATGTATTCAGAAAACCTTGGGCGCAAGGCTTTTCCGAATACTATTGCATGTTGGTGTTTGTTACTAAAACGAGAGGCGACAGTTGCTGGGCATGACATTGATGTTGTTGATGTTTGCTTTGTTTTTGCAGGCTCCCGAATATGTATCATCAAAGTGACTTCTCGTTTGCCAGTTTTGGTGCTCGTGGTGTCAGCAACCATGGCAACAATCAATTCACATCAAATGATTCGTAGGGCGGAACTATAGCGGAAATGAGAGAGATGATTGTCATCTCCATGTACTCTGCCTACAACATTAAGAAACCCATATTTTTCTCAATAGAGGAGCTTGTCACTCATTTATGGGCTTCTCCTAATCGAGTTTGCTAGAAAGGTTTTCAAACAGTTCCTTATTTCCCTTATACAAACCTATATTTGTAATATTTCTTTGATTCTGTTCATTTAAGAAAGCTTGGTTTTAGCAGTATTATAATGGTATATTCGTTTGGCTTGTTTTCATTCATTTGTATATGCACTAAATTTTAATCGATGAATATTTGCACTAAATTTCAAGCAGTTCCTTATTTCCCTTATACAAACCTATATTTGTAATATTTCTTTGATTCTGTTTATTTAAGAATTACGTGATTTTGATGAATGTAGGAATTGATGACGTGTTGATTTTCTTTTAGGATTGGATTCTTGCACCCTAGTGATGAGAAACTTGTGGGGGTTAAGTTACAAAGTTGAAATTATGTTTGTATTGTAGTGTTTATATTGGATTTCCTTTTTTTAATACGTCGGTGTACTAATGTAATCTTCTTTAATAGAAGTTGACGATTATGCTTTGCTATTTTCTTTGAAAATGCTTTTCTTTCGTGTATAAAGAAGTTTGTTTCAGGTTAGGGCGTTTCTTATGTTTGTACTTGCCTCCTTTGAGAGCAGTGCTACGATAATATGGATCTTGGACGTTTGCGATCTTTACAGGGTAAGGAGTGGCAAACTAGTGTTCATTTTACAATTGCATTCTTGGGAGGGCTCGTTTTGCATCGTTTTTCATGAAATGACATTACTTTCTCGTAGCAGACTATATGTTTGCATAGTTAAGTAGAATTGAGAGGACTTTTGCCCCCTACACGAGGTAGGTTGTATTGGTGTACATTTACCTACTCATATATTTATTTAGTCACTGTTTATTTATTTGATGGCGATAGATATTAACGTCCTATTCTCTTGCTGTATGTGAATAATTTAAAGGACTATTTTATGCGTAATTAACTAGTTTCTTGTGGGGGTTTGTTTTGCTTTGTTTCTCATAGAACGAAGTCGTCTTTAGTTAATTTTTTGAGAAGATTTTTGCTTCTAGGTAATAAAATATTGTGCTTTGATGCTCGCCGCTGTCATGTAAGTGGCATATGCAGGGAGACTGGGTTTCATTTGTTTCTTTGTTTTAAGTATGCTCGCAATCAAATTTATAGTAGTCTTTTTTGAATGGAGTAGTCTTATTTGAATGGTCAGGCGAGGAATTTGGTTGTATATCTGCTTCCAATATTGAAAGCTTGTGATAGTTTGGGGGCGGCGAACTATCTTTTGTTGTATGCTTACATACTTTTTTTTAAGATAAAGAGATTTTGTTTCTTCTAAAAGTCAAATGTACTATGTAGCATATTGCGAATTGGGGGATTCATGTCCCCTAAATGAGATTTTTATTTTGGTTTTCTTGATTTGGGAACGATAATCATTGAACTGATTCATCTATGCATGCTTCTTAAAAGCGACCGACGCTTTCTAAATGGGGATAGCAACCCTCTAATTATTATACTAAGCATTAGTTAACCAGATACCTAAATGGGCAGTAGCTCTCCATAGATAAACGTTTTGCTCTGTTGACTTTCTTAAAAGCGAGTCTTTCATCTTTGCAGTCGCTTTACTATGATCACTCACTATGGGAGCGGCTAGCGAGCCTTTCATCTTTGTACTCGCTTTACTATTCACACTCACTTTGAGAGCGGCTAGCGAGCCTTTCATCTTTACGGCCGCTTTACTATGCACACTCACTTTGGGAGTGGCTAACAAGCCATTCATCTTTGCGGTCGCTTTACTATGCACACTCACTTTGGGAGCGGCTAGCGATCCTTTTCATCTTTGTGGTCGCTTTACTATGCACACTCAATTTGGGAGCGGCTAGTGATCCTTTTCATCTTTGCGGTCGCTTTACTATGCACACTCAATTTGGGAGCAGATAACGAGCCTTTCATCTTTGCAATCGTTTTACTATGCATACTCACTTTGGGAGCGTCTAGTGAGCTTTTAATATTTGAGGTTGTTTTACTATGCACACTCACTTTGGGAGCGGCTAGCGAACTTTTTCATCTTTGTGGTCGCTTTACTATGCACACTCACTTTGGGAGCGGCTAGCGAGCCTTTCATCTTTGCGGTCGCTTTATCTATGCACACTCACTCTAGGAGCGGCTAGCGAGCCTTTCATCTTTGTGGTCCCTTTACTATGCACACTCACTTTGGGAACGGCTAGCAAGCCTTTCATCTTTTAGTCGCTTTACCGTGGACAAAAACACATTAGTAGAAAAAGACTTTTATTTAATTTAAGCATTTGAATATAATGTTAAACACAAGAGTTAAAATATTCATAAAAGGTTAAAACGAAATGCATGTTGAATTAGAAGAGTTAGGTTGTACCTTTGCCTCTTTGGTGTGCGCGCTTTTGTTTGGTGACCAGTCGCCACTTTTTCGTATCCATGATACTGGATGCGGCTACTGAATGTTTCAAAGCTTTGCTCCGGATGCCGCTTGTGACTGTTTGCTTCGACTGTCGAAGAAGTCGGGGTGGGGGCTGCTCTGTTTACTGGGTTTTGTAGCTTCGAACTTTATCATCATGGATTGCCTCCTCTCCTTTAGCAAGGTGGCCACAAGGGTCGCCTACATTCCTCATCTGAACTCTTTTTGCTCTTCATCCGTGCTTCTGCTGGTTTCATCTCTTCTTTATCTTTGACGAACTCGTTTAATTGTCCCATTCTAACGGCTAAACTATCATATTTTTAGATGGATACATTCATCTGTGTTGTGCCCTTGCCCCTTATGAAATTCACACCTTTTGTTCAATTTTCATCTTATTTCGTTAGGCCTCATCTGTGGTGGGGGCTTCAAAATTTTTAGATGTTTTGCATGATGTAGGATACACGATGACGGGTTCGTTAGAGGGTGATACGTTCTGAAACTGAGCGGTGGCCCTTTTCTGATTTGGCTTTCCGCATGTTGAATAGTCTTTTTTCTTACTTGAGCTCATCGCTTTTGCTTTCTAAGTAACGCTGTAATTATTTTCTTATTTTTGCGGTTCTCCTCTACTACTACAAGATAGTAAGCTTCCTCCCTCTGGCTGTGGTTTATGGGTTCCGGACCTTGTATGTTTTTAGCTAAATCTCTTAAGGAACTTACTGTCATGGCACCCCAGCCGATTTCCGTTACATGCACACATTCCTCCCCCATTGTTTTGGCTGTAATGGCTCCGAATTTCTCCACAGTATCCTCATTGTGCTCTCCTTCCAAATGTTGCATTCTTCCTCTAATATATTCTTGTTGTTGTCTAAGCTGTTTCAGTGCGGCATGGGTATACTCATCCATGATTTCCAGTTTGCTCTACATGTTGGCTAGTCGGTCGCTTCTGTCCTGAAAAAGAGGGGTTTCCTCTTCCATCTCTTTCTGCCTTTTTTTTCCTTTTTCCATATGTTCTTCCATGATTTATCCTGCTGGGGGTCGCTTCCTGAGAGTCAGACCGAAAGGTGATGGGTCCATGTTCACTACACCAATTGTTGATTGTCAAAATGGGCAAGGATGGGAAACGGTGGTCCGTCGGTGGTCGAGATGGATGCTTTGGGTCGGAGTTTTTGTGTTGGTCTCATTTTGTGGTGGTAATGGTGTCGGGAATGGAAGACCTTGGTTCCTTTCGGCTGTATGTGCTAGTTTTATACCACTTGGACATGTGTTAAGATAGGGTTGTCGTGGCACGTTGACTGGACTAGCTATGACTTGACGTCCTAGGTTCTCCTTGGCATCTGTTGTAGGCACGTGTGTAGTCATGCGGCCAGCGGGCAAGGCACGATGTTACTCATGGTTTTGTCTGTTCACCAAAAATTGTGGAGGGTATCACATAGTTCACGGGCGATCCTGTGTGTTGTAGTCCGCCTGCGTTGTGACGCTCATCGCCAGACTTCCTTTATATTATACCGCCCGTGATCTTACTCACTCTGGTTTCAACACGTCGCGGCATGCGTTTATACAAAGATATACAAGGCCCAGTGTCATCCAGGTCTAGTTTAATTAACCCAACATAATTTATTTTGGATTTAAGTCCAAATTGCATTATTTGAAGTCCGACTTCTCATGTCCGTTTTATTTTTTATTTTTGATAAGTTGGACTTTTTTCTGAATAGTTTAAAAAAAGTGTAAAAAGTATAGATGGAACCACATATGCAGTGAGAGGGATAATTGCCCCAAAATTTGATAGATTAATTGTATTTTAAGTTTTTATAGTTTTGAAACTATTACAATTATGCTCTTGTCTCTCCTAAACTTGTAACACCCCTAACCCGAGCCAGGAGTTAGGAGCATTACCGAAACAGGAAAACAGAATATCGGAACATATCGGAAAACAAGAAACCATTTTTAATTAAGTTATTTATATTTTAATGCGCATGCGGAAAATGGGCTAACAAAAATTTTCTTAACTTCTTATGAACATACGTAAACTAAGCACAACTTCTTTTAATCTTGTTACCAATTTACAAGTCAATTTAAATCTTTCTCATTATCCTTATCGAATTCCAAATTCAGATTTATAATTTAACCATTCGGCCACTATGCTTTCTAATTAACCAATTAATTTTAATCCTTAACTAGTAAATTACCAAATTACTATTTCGAGTACAATTAGATCAAACATGTTGATTACTTAAACTATTCAATTCCATGCCATTCGAAACCTTGATTAAATAGTCTAGGTGATTTTCGAATTAATCCAATTACCAATAATTAATTACATTAATTTTTCATGCAAGACATAAAAGATTTCAATTCCATGGCATTCGATTTCCTTCACTTAAGACATTACAAAATATCAAGTTTTTATATGCTCCTAAACCATGTCAAGCTATAGACTATGAACAACAAAAAGAATCGGCACAACCACTAGCTCGACTTACATTTATATACAACAAAATAATGAGGCTACCTACTTAAATACAAAACATGATTCTAGCCTCCTAATCAAGCATCACGGAGCATATAACTTCAGACACCCTCGCAGACTTAAGTTACGACCAAATAAAACAAAACGAATCCTTAAACAGACTTCGAAGCCACCATCTAGGAGTCTAAAGATAAGACTAAGATCATACATATTTCTGAACTCGTAACTTGATCCAATCGAATGCTAGCTTTAAGGTCCAAGCGATCCTGCTAAGGTTGGGAAGAAGAAAACAACGGAGCGATAAGTACAAATAGTACTTAGCGAGGTAATGCTAAATCTAATTCATTCTTGAGCTTTTAATGTGATCAAGCATTGAGTTTACTTAGCTAGGTTTATTAACAATCAAATTTCACCCAACTAAGCTTATGTAACACCAAATACACATAGCATCATACATAACATAACAACATTCATAGCACATGCTCGAATACATAACATACCATATTAATTTATCACATGCTTACATTTGATTCATTCAATACCATAATTCAATTCAATTTCCAGCATACTCAATCTCATGCTTAACAATTGAATTAGCCAAATTTCATGCCAATCCATACATAGCATCATTAATTTATCAAAACGAAATCACCAATTCTTCATGAGCATATCATTCGAATAATTTCAAACCATCATCCAAAAATCAGAATTTATCATTTCTTAATTCCATGTATTCGAATAGGGTCATTACCCAATTTACACATATTTGGACTTATAAGCATATCATATACATCATCCAAAAATCAGAATTTATCATTTCTTAATTCCATGTATTCGAATAGGGTCATTACCCAATTTACACATATTTGGACTTATAAGCATATCATATACATCATATCATAATCGGAAGGACCAATGTCCACATAATTCATCATTTCATATCACATCATAACATGCCAAGTCATTCAACCATTTATGCACTTCATAAGCTATACTTAATTTAGCAATTTCCATTTAATTTACATAGATTATAATACGTTTTATTTCATCGTATTGCATTGCATTACATTGCCCCAGGTAGAGTAGACGTATCAGATATTCAAGCCATCAAGACGGTACCAAGTACCTAGCAAAGGTTGCACGAAGAAACAAGCAATGGTTGCACAAAGCAATAAACAAAGGATGCCCATAGCATCATGTGTCTTGAACAGCAATCAAGAACACATATCGTATGATCGAAGAGTACACGAAGTACTAACAAAGGTTGCCCAAGGCAACAAGCAAGAGTTGCACGAAGCAACAAACAAGAGAGCTCAGACTCTAGGCATGTCGTACTATCTAAAACTTCTAATCGACCGAGGGCATTATTGTAACCCCCTCGCCCCGGTCTGGTCGACTGACCGGTCCGAGTAGGCTACACGGGGAAAACCGAAGTGTAACCCGTTAAGGTCCCACCTCGGTTAGCAACCCTAGAAAATTTCTTTTAATAATTATCTTGTCTAAAGGCACATTCGATTCCTAAGTGATCACAACAGCGAAAAACATCACGAACAAAAGCAACCAAGCCCAAACTGGATGCTAAACAACCCACTTTTAAGACACAGAGCAGGTCGTATCGATACACATGTCAAGGGTATCGATACGCCTTGACCAAGTCAACCCTTATAGTCAACTCAGGGGAGACCGTATCGATACAGCCCTTGGGCGTATCGATACACCCTTCTCGGTCAACATTTCGGGGTCAACGAGACAAAACCGTATCGATACGCCCCAACACCGTACCGATACGCCAAAATCTCACCAAAATCTCAAAATTCCAGTAAGTTTTGGGTGTATCGATACACCCCCGCGTATCGATACTCCAAGCCAAAACTGAGACCTGAAGGCAAGACCGTATCGATACGGCCCTCAGGCGTATCGATACGCCCTGCACTGCAAGTCTCCAAATTTCAGCCAAAGGCTCCCGAACATGACTCTAGATGCATTTTAAGACTCCCCTATTCACATTCAAGCATTCATACAACTTTGCACGACCAAGGACTAACATGAAAAACGATTTAGATGATCAACAAGGCACCACATCAAGGCATTCATGTAAAGGATAAATATTGCATATAAAGGCATGCTTAAAAGCTCAAAAAGCCAAATGGCACAAGTCATCACATATAAGGTTTACATGCCAACCAAAAGCAAGCTAAAACATCCAAAAGCATAACCGTCCAACACAAGCATTCAACAAGACATAACATGGTTTACAAATCCAAGTCAAGCATGAACATCATTCAACACATATGAGTCATACAACGCTCATACAAATACATAACAGCCCCATTACTAAACTACTACTTTATTTACTAAACCATACTTGAGCAACTACAAGCTTGAATTGTCCCTTCGCCTTGCTCCTTGCTAACACCACGCTAATGATCTGCATTGTCGAAAATGAGAGCGTAAGCTAGAAGCTTAGTGAGGATGCTCTAAAAACCAAAACAACGACAATGCAGGGTTCAAGCATATAATCCTTATCATCACACACAATCATACATAAGTATCAACATAGCAACAAGCTAGCAATACAAGAGTCAATAATATGGCATCTTACATCATATTAAGCTCAACAATATAAGGCAAGTATCTCAACATGATAATTACAAGAGCAAGTACATTGGCCACTATTAGTTTACTCGGATATGTGGATTTACTCTCATCAACAACATTACCTCGGTGGGATTACACTCATCACCGGACCTTGCATGGATGGGATTCCACTCATCATCACATGCCCTACGGATGGGATTCCACTCATCATCACGTATAATATAAATAATTTCCGGTGGAATATTACATCACTGTACTCCTCCTTGATGACTTAACGCCATCAAGGCCACGCACGAATTTGACTCAACCGTGTGCACACCAATCCTAATGATCGATCATTTATACCCGGTAAGTTAACTAGTGCCAATTACTTTTAAACCACATCACACATCCATCATTTATAACACATATTCATCATCACACATATCAATGTATACTCATACATACACAATTCATGCTTCACAAGAATAGAATAGGCATAATTATATTAAGTTTGTAAACACACAAGAAGTTAAACTACCAATTTAACTTCTACCTTGGAATGGCCTACCAAGCTCATTCCAACACCTCCACTACACACACTTGAACCAAATTTAAACAAGTTTGAAGTTTCACTCACCACCCTTCCTTAGCAAACCAAGCAAAGCTAGTTAGGCCTCCACAATTTCCGGATTCGATCTCGATCCTTCTCCGATGTTTCCTCTTGCTTCTAACCAATCAAAACACAAGTATTACTCAACCAATTCAATGCTAAACTCAGTCACAAATCCAACTCACAACTACAAGTCAAAGCTTCACAATTCCAACCCAAATTAACCACAAAACCCACATTTTCGTGCTCCTCAAACACCCAACTGAAAACCACAATTTCCAACACCCAAATGACATCTAAAGGCTTCCAAAGCACCTTCCTAACAACCCTATACCATCAGCCCTTCAACCCAACACAAAACACATCAAAAACTCAAGTTTAGAGACTTTGAAAAATGCCCCAAAGACCCACTTCGGGATTTTCCCCAAAATCGTTCCATTTTAACATATTAGGTGTATCTAAGTGAGATTAATTCAAAACCTAACTCAACAAACCAAAAACAAATGAAAAACCCATTAAAAATCCAACCTTTCATCAAACTTGGAAAACTTGAAAAATACAAATGGTGATGGTTTTGAAATCTAAAACCATGGAAATGCTTGGGATGGTGAGGAGAGTTGAGAAATAAAATTACCTTCGAAAAAGCTCTTGAATTGAGGGAGAAAATGGATGGAATAGTGGATTGGGGTTTTGGGAGGGGTTTGGGTTTATTTCACGTGAAATTGGAAAAAGGGGGAAGAAGAAGACTTTTTTTGTTCTTTTTTATTCAAAAAGGTGTCTTTTTTTCAACTTAATTACAAAAATGCCATCACTTAAAATTTAAATCTCATTTAAATCAAAACTAAGGTCCAATTAAATTAAATCGGTTTTGACGACTCGAACCAAACACACACGTCTAACTCCTAACCCCAAAACACGGATGTTACAATTATTATTCTTGTTAATTATTTATTTATTACTTCATTTTGCATATTCATTTTTCATAATTCAATTTGCATGCTCATTCGATCATATCATCATACATGGCAGCAACTTCATATATATAATCATATGCATTTTAAGCATAACATAATTACCATAGGGCAGTCCACATATTCACATAAACAAGCATTATCAAGAATCCAAATTCACACATGTTCAGTATACAAATAATCACATGGCCAGTCCACATTTACACATACTCAAACATTATCAAAATCCAAAGCAAACATATAAATCATGGCATTTAATTTCACATAAAGCAGCCCGCATTTTCACATTTTCAAACATTAGCCAAAATCTCAAATCATGCATCCATTTTTCCTTTGATCTCCTTCCCTTACTAAACACATTACCGAATATCAATTAGTCCAATTTCATGCATAGAAATCATAAATTACAAAATAATAAGGTGGTTCGGACACTAGTCCCAACCCTAATACAAAATTACACTCACAACTCCTTAAGCTTGATCTCGAATTGAGATGCCCTTGTTTCTTCCCTTCGAGTGATCGATCCTAGCTTCCTCCAAAGTTTTTTCACAATTCCGATCTTAATTCTCAACATAAAACAAATACACACTATATTAGGAAGCAATTCAATCATAATTACTCCTCAATTTCAAGCATGAACTCATATTTTCAAATTTGACTTTCTATTAAACTAGTTGGAGGACTAGTTAGTGTTTTAATCATATATTTTTAATTACTAATCCAAAATTAACTTATCATATACCATTAGAAAGGTATTAAACTCAATTTTCTACTCATGTGAACCTCATATTTTTATCTTATTCGAGTAAATACAGTTTATTGCTTAATTACACCTATTTCGATAAATCTGGGCAACTTGTACTGTCCAACTTTAAAAATTCATATCTCCTAATTTACATACTGAAATTGAGTTCCGTTTTCTCTCAATGATTCTAGACATACCAAAGTTTGTACACTAAACATTTCAATTCAAAATACCTTATATTCAATTTTTGGTGAATTTCAAAAGTTACTGTTCATGATTTATATTCCACTGGACAGCTTACTTAATTATCACCTTTAGCTTAAAATTCATCTAATTACATTATTCAATATATAAATTCTCTTATGGCATGACCTATACTATTCTTCCATGACATTTTACAACCTACATTAACTTTTAATTTCAACGATCAAGTACTCAATTTTACCGATTTTCTAGTTCAGTCCCTAATCTCCATTAATTTCGAATGTATGTCTACTTTTAGTTCTAATCGAATTTTTATCTTTTTAATTCGTTTTTCCAGCAAACCAAAATTAATTTCTCATGAAACCCTTATTTCTTCACAACTTTCTCCTAGTGAGAGTTTTCTAATTTAATCCCTAATCATATCAATTTTTCACTCATCCATGACTTTACATTTTCTCTCAAAACAGTCCCTTTATGAATCTTTTCATGATTTCTCAAATAGTTTTCAAGGATTTCATTAGTTCATCTTATTATTTTCATCAAGACTCTCATAGTTTCATGTTCATACAAATTTTAGGTTTGCATGCATGGTGTTATACCCAACCGAATAGTTACAAGGAGAAGGAAACTTACTTCTTGATTTCTTTGATAATACTAGCTATCCTTCCCAAATCCTAGCTTAATCCTTCCACCATGCAAGCAAAAATATTCACCATTTAAGCTCTAGAATTTTCAGACTTTTGAGCTTCTCTTCCCTCCATTTTCTCTCAACCTCACCGCAAAGGAAGAAGAAAATGATGAGGAGAAGACATGCTCCCTTAATTTAAGTGATTTGATGGCTTCCAAAATTACCCAAGTGTCCCTTAGCCTATAACTTTAATCATCATTTTACTAAGGGCAGCCCTAAGGATTTTTAGTTTTTAACATGCAAATTTCAATCTTTATGATCATTTTAAATTGGTCATCAAATTCCCTTTTGCCATGCTTTCTTGAATTTTCTCAATTTGATCCGATTTCCACAAGGAAATGTAACACTACTTAATTTCTTTTAATTCTTTTAATATCACAATTTGGATCATGTTATCACTAATTTTAATTCTCTAATTTACCATTTGGTTAAATTTCTTAATTCAAGGCTTAATTACTTTTTAATTCGAATTGGTGCAATACTTGCCCAATTAAGAAATTTAAGGACTAAATTGAACAATTCACTAAATTACAAGTTCAATTGCTTCTAAGAATAAATAAAATAATTTAATTTTAACGGCTTTAAATTTTAGGACGGAAATGTGAGTGTTACAAAACTATTGCAATTTGATAGATTAATTGTATTTTAGGCTTTATTAGTTTTGAAATTAAATCTCGACATATCATTTGTATGGTTTAAATATTTTTTATGACATTTTATTTTTAAAATTTGTAAAATTAATCTTAAACTCCCTTAAATTTTATGGTTTAATTACTTTTTAAGACCACATTTATTTTAAAGTTAATTATTTTATTCTTTATAGTTTAATCATGATTTCGTCCATGAGTATAAAGTTTTTGTAAAAGTGTTTTTTATCTGGGATTTCATTGAAAATCAGAAGGTTTTGATGTTTCAAATAATTAAATTTTCTGAAAAATAGTTTATAATAATAGATAGCTGATTAAGGCCTTTATCTTAGAGATTTTACTTTCGAATTATCTTTTCAGAATTCTGATAACTTTCTAATAAATTTTGGAGTAACTAAGTTAGAATAATTTGGAGTAGAAAAGTTAAAAAACCAGCACCTATTTAAGTGTTATAACACTACTTTGGTTTTGTCTAATGTAGGGCATGTTCATCCTTCCTCGTATATAATTGTACTCTTCAGCCTACTTTTGGTTAAGCAGATTAAAACCTATTTTTTTCTTCTAGTATTCCCTAGTAAATTTTACAATAATTCTAACTAAAATAGATTCATATAGGTGACTAAGCACCATTAAATAAAAAATATTTTTTAAAAATATTTTTCAAAGTGTACACAGTAGTGAGTCCAATGACTAATCTTTCATATATTGTTGGCTTATATAAAAAGAAACATTATACACAAATTTTAAAGCTATTACATATCTAAAACGAGGATTAAACCTTTAAACGCTAGTTAAAATAAGAGAGATTCTTATCATCTCTCACCTAAACCCGTAATTAATTCTTTTAAATAAAGATTCCACATATAACATGTTAGGTTTACATTTGATACGTTATGATGTCGATTTTTTTAATCAAATAAAAACTCATTCACTTAAAAAGGATCATATAACATACAAGTTGGGTATAGACCCGAGAACAAACAACCAACATAGGCTCAAACAACACAATATCAAACTAACATCTTAACGAGAGTTCAAAAGTCTAAAACAAACATTTCAATTCGCATATTAAAATTTATTTAATAGAATTTTGTTTGAAACCGAAACAAGTTCAACAGAGACCGTAATCAAATAAATTATTTTTGGTTAACCAAGTTAATGAAAATGAAATGAACCCAACAAAGGCATGGGAAGACCCGAACTGTGAACAAAGAAACTTCGTTGAAGCAAGGAACAGAGTCGGTGGCTTGTAAATACTCAGTACAAAAAGAGTCAAACTCCGCACCACAAGATTCCAAATTCCAAAAGCCTTACCAATTTGAACATCAACAAAAGTCCACAACATCGGCTGCCCAAACCTCCTTTCTCTGTACCTTTTTAATGATAAAAAAAATATGCCAAATATCCACCCTGGTCCCCCCACTTTGTAATCTAAACTGATCAACTATTTTATATCTCGGCGCGTAGGCTTATCTCGTCTTAAATGCACTTATTATTCCTTCCCTCTATAGTCTATACGCGAGCTACTTGCGCGTAGGTCTACCATTTTTCTTTGTTTTATAGCATGAATTTCAACGGCAAACTTTGCTGACTATATTTGAACCATTCTTTTAGCAGCAGCATCTCACTATCCTACAACCAAATCTCTGCTAACCATGAGTAACACAAAAAGATCTAGCTCCGGCTGTTTTTCATCCGTTTTGCGACGGATTCTTTGTTCGGGGACTCCTCAGACACACCCATCGGATCACGTTGCAGGGTTAAAGTTAAGCACTATAGATGAAGTGGCCATGGTTCAAGTTCCAGCTTCAGAAACTGGTCCTGGAATAGTGGCGAGGCTGATGGGGCTAGACACATTGCCGGAGAACAACAACTGGCTTCACAAAGGTAAAGTTCCAGGCGCTGTTACACGGAGCAGGTCTGTGAATTTCATGGATTACATGCTGGAGTTTGATCTAACACAAGCCAAACATCGTCGTGTCAAAACATCGTCTTCGTTTCGCGAGGTGCCGGTGCCGCAAGGCCCGCAACTATTCCAGCATAATCAGAAACAGGAATTCTTGGTTGTGTACTTGGACAATGAGGTTAAAAACAATGAAGCTGCAGGGTTTAAGGCAAGGAAATCAGAGAAAGGAGACGGATCGGGTACTAAGCAAGCTAAGCAAAAGAACAATGGGAAAGAGAAAGTATCTTGTAAGAAGCGGATTCAAGAGAAAAACAAGAAGATATCTGAGCTTAAAAATGAGCCACGGGGAGTTTCTGGTAAACATTCAAAGGAAGTTCAAGTAGCTATGGTGACAAGGAAAAAGAAGAAGAATCAACGTCCAGTTAAGAAAATCGAGTTCTCAGGTTTGGGTTCTAATTTCTAAATTTCATTTGCTTTTACAAGTTTCGAAGCTAATTCTGTTTGTGTCAGTGCCATCTAACTTGAGTAAATGTCCATTTTTTTTTCTCACAGAAGATTCAAGGTCGTTGGAAATGAAGACGAAGAAGAAATGCTCATCAAAGTCAGTGAAGCATTTACACGACTCCCCCACTACGGATATTAATGCTCGCATTCCAGTTGCTGAGCCAACGGATATGGAGGAAACTGAGTATTACGTGGAGTTGATTGATAAGCTTAGCAAGCTGACGGAGGAAGATATAAAATTCGCGAACTGGGAAACCAAGCAAGTTTTCACGTTTGAAGAGATTTGTGCAGAGTTTGGGGAGCAAATACTTGAAATCATGCTGCACCAGGTAGCTGATGAGCTGTGCAAAATGGCTAACTGGTGAACCTTGAAAGAAAACATAGGAACAACACGATGCATGTTCAGCAAATGTAAAAGTTTTTTGTATGAAAAAATATTAGTAGCATCAAATACAGGGGAGGGGGAGAGAATTCTTCTCTGTAAATGTATATGGGGTTCCGTTTTGCAGCTTTAGAAAGAGGATATACATTTTCCAATCTTGATTGTTGTTGAGTTGGACGTGAATTTGAGACTAATATTTATGCATCGAAAACTCTCTTGGGTTTGATTCGTAAAGAAAAAAAAAATCTCAAGTGATCTTTTTGGTGTCTTTGTATATGTAAAAACACTAAAAAAAAACTAAAAATTCCAATTTGTGTTCACCCCTTGTGTCCTGGTGGTAAAGATAGATGTTCATCATTCTTTGAGACCCTGGTTCGAGTACCAGTAATGCATGATGTGTGTGCCTACACTTGCATCACACCAGCATATTAACTTAGAAGGACCTCAAATACATTATATCAAAATATTTTGAGAGAGAGAACATCCCCTCCCAACCTATACATAGTTTCGTCCCTGATCATGTGGTTGTGGAGCTGCATCCTTCAGTGTCCCGTCGACGGTGGATCTGCCCTTCACCTCTGTTTTCGACGGGATGACTTGACTTCACTCATTCTTTTACCCTCTTCTAGTCATCAACAATTCCAGATCAGGTTGTGATGTCTCCGTTGAATTTTTGTAGTATCTCCATCAATGTGCATATCCTTCTGTGCCACCAGAAGTGTTCATGCAGTTTCAAGATTGGTAGTTGATTTGTTGTTTTCGGTCTTTTCCTCGTCGGTCCGGACTTCCCCTTTTTGTGTTGGTTATTGGATGCTCCTGTTGCCGTGTTATTTTTGTTTTTATGTTGTTTTCTGCTCTGGCTTCTCTGCTTTTATGTTCGTGTTATGTGTTTTTCTATTTTTTGTTTGTGTTGTTTTCATGTCTTTGCTCTCTTTCCCGCTGTTTTCTTGCGTCTTCTATATGTTTACTTTTGTTGTTGAATGAATGTCGACTATGTTTGTTAAAAAAATTAAACCCTAAGTCTTCATCAAAAAATTTAAACCCTAAAAACTAAATTATATATCCTAGATCTTAAACCCTAAATTTAATTTTTTTAGTGTTGAGGTATATATAAAATATCAAAAAGTGTTGAAAATTATGTTCATTTGTGAAGCTTCTAGAGTTGGATTCTGCTGGTTCGAGCAGAGAATTATTATTTAAACCATCTCCGCAATCAAATCTTCCCTTTGTAGTTAACTTTTATTGATCGACTATATTGGGAGCTAAGCCAAGTGAATTAATACGATTAATTAAATGTCACAAATTCATGGTGCACATTGAGAGAGTACAATGTTGTTGCGAATTCTATGACGAAGTTTGCGATTGAAGATGAACTCGTATGTTGCACTTTTCCTAGTCCTCCAGGGATTATTTTAGATTTACTTTGGATAGATTTTTCTAGTTGAGAGCATATTGTTGGATTATGAAAGTAAAATAAAACAAACTTTCAGAGTGGAAAAAAATATAACAATGCACTTCAAAATACACTTGAAAATTTTTTGGAATACAATTGCTTTGCTTCATCACTTACAATCCTCTATATAGGGGTCGTAGGTGACTATTGGAACAATAACATCTCTTCATTTACATCTATTCATCATGCAAAGTCACATCTATTCATGATGAATAGTTACATCCACTCATTAATATAGGTTTCTAAAGAGCTGCACCTAATCACTAAAAGTTCCATGAAGAGTCACATCTAATTATAAAAGTTCAAATTATAATATTCAACACCCTTCTTAATTTGGACATTTCTTCATCACACTCAGATTTCCACGTCAGAATAGTGTACCTTGGTACTTCTAAATTTTCTTCAGTATCATCATCTTGATTATCAGAAGATCCTTCCCTTCCTTTATTATCTTTGTATCTAGCTCTTCTCTATTTGTCACGTAACTCATCATAGTCATAATCTCTATCATTGTCTCGATCATTGTAACAACGATCACATTCTTTGTGTCGATTGCATTGAGAATCACAATCACAATCATGGTCATGATAACGTTCATATGCTCTCGCTTGCGCTCCTTGTAACGTTCACGCTCACGGTCTTTATCACAATCTTGAGTCTTAGACATTTTTCCGCCAAACTTTTACATCTTCTTTTTTGTCCATTAAATGGTCCTAACTAGACTTACAATTAGTTTGTTCACTTGCTAGTCGATTATCTTTCAATTTACCACCTTGTCATTTGTTTTCACATGTCACATCTTCTTGATACTTGTCCTTGTATCTTTCATCCTCATGCTTCTCACTATCAGCATGCTCTTGTGGCGAATTTACTATCTTATGCAATCCTACATCACTGCTTTTGCAGCCAAACTCTATGTCATCAACCATATCCATCATGCCTCCATATCCTAAATTAGTTTGTAGAGAATTTATCGTGTCTTCGTTCGTCTATGTCAAGTCCCACCATAATTGCTTCTCTAAACAAAGGTTTTTAACCATTTTCTGAAGAATCCAGTTTAGTTTCCTTATTCTTTGAATCTCATAGGCTTTATGCTTTAGTTTTTTATGTTGCTTTGCAATGGAGATTCCCTTAGATGTAGAATAAAATGTTAGTAGTTGTATTTCTCAAAGAATATTTTTTCCTGCCATCTTTTAGCTTCCTTCTTTCGCAATCGAGATCTCACATTGCTACATTTATTTTAAGCTCAAGGGATAAAACTTTAGCCCATTCTTCTTCTCGGGCCACCTTCTCAGTCTCAAGTTCTTTCCTCAATCCTTTCATTTCATCTTCAAGTTCTTCCATTTTTTTTCTTGAATTACCCAAGGCCCTTTGTTCTTCACACATGTGATTGTTTGATTCATTGTCAATATTTGTGCTTGCATCATTTTTTTCTTCAGTCTTGAGTGTTAGCAAAAATGTTTTCTCCTCAATATCTTGTAGATCTTTAATAAGATTCATTGTCTCTTCATTTCTATTAGAATCACTTTGGCAGTCCCAAGAAAAATGACCTGATTTATAACAATTATAACATTCAACATCGGACTTGTCATAACTCCTTTCATTTACTCTTTGATAACTTATTCTTCCTCTTGATCTTCTTTGATTCCTCGATGATGTGCTTACGTCATCGTTGGCACGATCTTCACGATCATCTATTCCATACCCTCGTTAGCCATAACCTTGACCTCGTCCACGTCCACATCCTTGTCCATTTTTATTATTTTCTTCTCGATTTTTTTTTTCAAAGACACATTGGCTTTGAGGGCTTGTTCAATGGAATCATCTTGTCTTCTATTGAATCTGTCTTCTTGAGCTTGCAAATCACCCATAACTTTTTCAATAGTCATAGAGTCTAAATATTTTTACTCAATGACACAAACCATATAATCAAACTTTGGAGTCAAAGAACAAAAGATCTTTTCTATCGCACGAACATCTTCGAAAGTATCTCTGTAACTCTTCATTTGATTAACTTTAGCCATCACCTTGAGTAATAATCCAAAATTGACTCGGATTCCTTCATTCGCAAGGTTTCAAACTCACCTCGCAATACTTGGAGTCGATTTTTCTTCACTTTGTCAACTCATTGGAGAGAATTTTGCAAAATCCCCCATGCTTCCTTTGTGGTGTTGACATTTGCCACTTTTACAAACATCGAATCATCCAGACATTAGTGGATGAGGGTGAGAGCTTGTTGATCCTTTATTCTTGTTTTCGTCAAATCTTCATTTTCTTGTTGTGACAATGATGCCTCGTCCTGAGGAGACTCATAGCCTTTATGAGTGATCTCCCAAGCATTTTGTGCCCCAAGTAAAGCATTCATATGGAGACACCAATTTTCATAATTGTATTTTGTAAGATGAGGAGATTGAAATGGAAACATACAATTGTTGGCCATCTTTTCTTAATATATATTGTATTCGCATTTATTTGAGGATTGTTCAGGCTCGAATACTAGATCAAGAGGGGCGTTTGAGGAGTTTAATTAAGGAAGTGCTTAGTGTTTGAGGTTAGTACACCTCGAACTCCAAAATGCTTCATGAGCATCATAAGAGTAATTACCTTGCATGTTAATTTCTGCAAAATAGGTAGACGAGAAATAAGCATGTTTAGAGACCTGTATTATGAGACTAATATTTATGAGATGCATGGTAATGTTATGAATATGTTGAGACTCGTAGGGGCTTTAGAGACCATGCAGGGTCATTTGAAATACCCATATAATTAATTGATGATTGGTTGATTGATTGATAAATTATGATGCCTTACATGCTTGTTCGGATGGTTTGATGTGATTTAATGGAAATTATGCTTAAGGGATAATACCGATAAATATTCGATTAAACATTCATAAAGATTATAATTGTTATTAAATAACTAAATGTGCAAGCAAACAAATCATAATGACTTTCATAAGCTTTAGAGAATTGTATAAAGCGTTATAACGTCGTATTTCATAGAAATAGTATAAACCCACAAGTAGAGTACCGGTACAGGCTTTGGCCGTACCGGTGTACGATCGGGGGTCGTATCGGTACAGGTCGACTTGTATCTATACTCAGGGAAATTTAAGATTCCCAGTAAGCAATTTCAGTATCGGTACACGTGTGAGTATCGATACCCGAGGGTACAATATCGATACTCGTATTCAAGTACCGATACTTGATAAACAGAATAACCTATAAATTGTAAATAAGAAATGGAACTTGACGTGTACAGTTAATAACGTGATTAATGCCTACATAAATGAGATAATATAGATTAATGGAGATAATTAATGAGAATAATTAATGTACTCCATAATGTATTAACAATTTGTAATGTAAAATCAATGATGTGTTGGCGATTAGAAACAGTAGGGAGATCCTTGGGATCACATTGCTTGTATTCTATGTAGGCATTTGCTTGGTAGAGTCGTTGATTGGTTGGATCCAGATACCCAATGAGAGAATGTTTCAACACCATGGCCAAAGATGTTGAATGTATGTTCCCGATGTTGTGTGACCCCGAGCCTCATTCGATGATACTTGAGGAAAGATTCCGAGTATGGGTGTACGTTCTTGAGGCCGTGTGAAACCGAGCCTCACCCAAAGAGTGTACATTCCCGAGATTGTGCGACACCAGGCCTCACCCAAAGAGCGTACGTGTCTGAGGTTGTGTGACACTGAGCCTCACTCATAGTGTACATTCCTGGGTATGGTTATGACATTTTGTGCTACCCAGATGATCTGGTGAGATCCTGGGTATGGTTGGGCCTTGTGTGCCACGCATGATGTTTTGCATGATGAAAGCATGTGTTTAGGCGAGTGATAGCGTCGCTTGTTTATTTATCACTCTTTATTAGCTTGCATGCTTATGATTATGATTAGCATAAAGTATAGTAGAGTAGATGTATATCACTAAGCTTTGTAAGCTCAGCGCTAGGAATTGTTGTTTTCGTGTGTAGGTTGGTAGATCAACCGGGACCTCGATGAGCACTATGGATTCAGGATTCTATCAAGCGGTGATATACAGAGTACGACACTTATATTTAGCAGGTTGAATATTCATAAGACCCTATGTGACCGAGTGTAACGATCCAAATTTCGGAATCCAAAGGTTGGTGTAGAAATATATGTTTTGATATAATAATTGAAAAATATTTTGGACTAAATTGAAAAGAATTTAAAACATGTCTTTAGTCAAAACAAATTGAAAATATGCTTAAGGGTTTTTACAAGGCTTTGGAATAACTTAAAAATGCATTTAAAGTAGCCAAACCAGTGTTCTTCAAGTAACCGTACCGATACGCTTTGTCTGTATCGATACGGTGTGCTTTAAATACCCAACAGCTAGTTTGCGTACCGATACGCCCAACTACCCTCAACGGTTAATTTCCCAACGGTCTTTTAAATTGCAAGATCGTACCAATACGTTTGCCACGCGTATCGATACGCACCAGCTGGAAGTGCTCAAACGACTATTTTCTTATCGAGACCATATCGATATGGATTTAAGAGTATTGATACACTAAGCTAAAGAATTGTATTTATGGTGGGAAATAAAGGCTCTAATTCAACCCTAACGGTCTACAACAGCTATAAACTCAATTAAGAGTATAAAAGGGACCTTCAAGCATCAAGGAAAGACCAATGCTTCAATTGTCAACAACATTATGGTGAACAAATTGTCTTAGAGTTAAATTGTTCATTCTTGTGTAGAGAAACACTTGTGAGCTAAAATTGCCAATGTATGCTCAAGTGTTCTAGGTTTTGGGTGAGAGCTTAAGAGTGCAAACACACACCTATTAGAGGGATTTCTTGTTTGCTAGAATTCTTTGTCTTGAGAGTATTCCTAAAGCTCGAGTTGTGAGCTTTGGATGCTAGATCACGGGTTGTGACTCTAGGTTGTAACGGTTGCCTCCTTAGCCTAGAAAAAGGGGAAGAATTCTTAGTGAATTAGTTGAAATCCTTAGTAGGAAGCTAAGGTAGTGGATGTAGGCTTTGATTAGAAAGCCGAACCACTCTAAATCACCGTGTTATTTATTTTTCGCTTCCACCATCAATCACCCAAATAATCCAACTTCTCCACCATTTGGCAATCCATTTCAGTTGAAGAAAATCAAGCCTAACAGTCGGTTTAACCCGGAATGTGAGTGTTGTGTTGGGCCTCATGTTTGGGCCAACATGTTGGACCTTGGGAGCCCTATTGGGCTTATCTCTTGTTGTTGGGCTCAATTGATTATTATGGGTTTGGGTTGGGAGGAGTTGAAGAAGGGTAGTGTGGTAAATGCCTTGTTAAAAGGAAAAATGAGGGAAGGGACTTTAATTTTCTGCACAATGCAGAAAATGGTGAGATCACATTGCTTTTTGGTCTCTTCCTCCCTTCCAAACTCATTCTCCTACCCAAAACACCACCACCAAAGGTAGAATCTTGAGGCTTTGCTTTGTGAATCACATTCTTCTTGTTGAGGGAAGTTTTATCAGCATTCAAGGGTCTTTAGATCAAGGTAAGTTTGGTTTAAAATGGTGGAGCTTGATTTTTGATAGGGGTATTTGGGGGAGAACGAGAGTGAAGTGTTGGGGACTCCATTCTTGGTTTAATTAGTGTTCTTAACTCCCTAATTCTTACCAATAGTTTAGTAAATCATTTGATAATCTTCCCTTGTAGCGAAAGAGATGGGAGAGCCTTCCAAAGCTCTTGGGAAGGAGAAAGCTTGAAGGCTTGGTGAGCATCATTTCAGCCTTCACAATTGAGGTTAATACAATACTAATTCCTATGTATTCTTAGGAATTATTAATTTTCTTGCTTGCTTAATGATATGATGTTTTGGTTAGGATTAGAGCTTGATGTTCATCCATGTTAAATTCCAAACTTGGTGTTAAAAGGGTGTAAAATTGGTAGGAATCCACTTAATAGACCTTTTATAACTTGTAAGATTAAATTGGGGTTTTGATGTACAAGTTAGAGAGTGTTTAGTGGAGATTTCGAACTCCAGAATTCATAATCTGGGTTCGCGAACCGATACTGGGTGGACTAGTATCGGTACCCCTTTGTAAGAGATAGCCTTTTCAGACGAAATGCAAAGGGGTATCGGTACCAACATAGGCATTTCGATACCACTATTCCATTGAGAATTCCAATAGCAAAAGATGGTATCGTTGCACGTTCTCCGTGTATCGATATAGGTTTTGGTTAAACCCCATCAGCGTGCTAAGCTGGGTATCGGTACGCGCAAGTTGGTATTGGTACCTAGAGGAGAGTATCGATACTCCTAGACGAGTATCGGTACTCGCTGGGCAATCTGCCCAAGAAACTTCATTTTAAGTTCGAGGATTCTATAATTCAAGGGTAAGGGTCCAATGGGTCTCCTAAGGGGTAAAATAAATAGTAAAACTGAGAAATTGAGTTTATAACTCTGTATATAGCCTAAATGATTAACAACTTGGTGAATGAAAAGGGAAATTGCTTGTATGTACTAGTAAACCTTAGGGATCCTCGGTGGATCATGTGTGAACGTGCCAGGTAAGGGCACTCGCGTGGTTGAGTTATTTGATTGATGGGATCCGGATACCCAGTGAGAGTGTTGCAACACAAGTTGATGAGATCTCGAATGTACGTTCCTGAGGCTGTGTGACACCGTACCTCATCCAATGATACTCGATGAGAGATTTCGAATATGAGTCTACGTTCTTGAGGCTGTGTGACATCGGGTCTCACTCTAAGTGTACGTTCCCGAAGCTGTGTGACACTGAGCCTCACTCCAGGTTTGTTGGTATGATGTATGTGTATTGCATGTGATAATGCATCCTTGCTTGCTATGCGTTTAGGCGGTTATGCTAGCGTCGTTGCTCATCTTATCATGATATCATATTTGTAGCATGCCCTTATTTATGATTTAAATGAATTATGGTCGAATGGAAGTGTATCCACTAAGCTTCGTTAGCTCAACATTCGAAATTGTTGTTTCCGCTCGCATATTAGTAGGTTGGCGTACATCATTGGAGCACCATCGGAGTAGGACCTCAGCATCGGCTCGTGTCCGAGTATAATACTTAGACTTATTTGGGCTATGTATTTATAGGGCCCTATATTTTATTGTAACTCTCATTTTGGATTTAAACCTATGAGTCGATTGTTTTTAAATTATGTATTTTAAATGGAGCTCCTATGTAACGTTTTTAACTAATAGGTTATGTCGAGTATTTGAACTTATTGGATTTTATGAAATGTTGGTTATTGGGCTAAATCTAGTAGCAAATTTTACAGATTAATGGGTTGGGCTTGAGGCCCAATTGTGACATCCGGATTGGGGGTGTTACACCGAGTTTTTAATTTTATTTTAAAATATTATTTTGATATGCAATGTATAAACATGGAGCTCTTATTTTGTAAATTGATTTATGTTGTCTATTTAATTATTTGAAGTATTTGATATTATAATGTTTTGAATAAATACTAAATTTATAGTTTTTAAATAAAACTTTTTGAGTCAGAATTTTAGGTGATCAGAATGTAGTACTTTAAATCGGGATGGGGTATTACAAATTTTATTTCAAACTTTTTGATAATGTGATTTGTGCGAAATACTACCTTTTTCCATTCTACTACGATTATTGATTAAGAGAGAATGCATAAATTTTCTTGGAGATAATTTTTTGATGTTATAAAGAATTGTTTAGAAGAAAATTGAAGTGTTATCTTGCCTTGCCTTTCATACCTACGAATTCTTTGTTTGAGAAAGGCTTTTCTTGATCGAGAAGATTGTGTTAACTTGGATATTAATACAGAATTATCTGTTTTACCCTTGGCGTGGGTTCAAACTACCACAATTACCTTAAAATATAATTGTAATACTATTTAGGGCAAACTATATAAATGACTACTATATTATGGTTTTAGATTCGATTTGACCAATAACTTCTAATTGAAGTAATTAAACCACCATACTATTAAAATTGACTCAGTTTGACTACTTCTCGTTAAAGCCTAACAGAATGAATGACGTGGCAGTTAGTAAAAAAATTATATAATTACACATTTAGTCATCGTTATTAATACACTCTATCAATTTGATCCTAAATTTAATTTAATAAAATAAAATAATTATGCAATTAGGTGGTTAATTAATTTTCTCCCTCCAATCAAGTGATGACACATGTCACCCGATTAGAGATCGCCACCAAGTGGATTCAAACTTAGGACCTTGGAATGCATGTGATGAGTGGTTCCCATTGAGCCAAGCACATTTTTATGATATGAGGTACAACTTTTGTTATGTCTTAAATGGCTGTTAATGCCCATAAAAATGAAAGCAAAATGGCCTTGGGAGATTCAAACCAAGGACCTTGTAATGCAAGGGGGTGTACTTACCACTGGGCCAAGTATATTTTTATGATATATAGTACACCATTTAATATATATATTATATAGTTGTTAATGCTTGGAAAAAGGAAGGAAATGTTGTTTTAGGAAACTCGAATATGACATGCTTATGATGCATAAAAACATCTAGCTCAATTAATAAATCTGTTAATTCAATTAAAGTTAACAATATTTTGGATATATTTCTTTCAAATTATAGTTAGTGCACGGTTTAAAATAAAAAATAAAAAATAATATTAAATTCATTTGACGAAACTAAACTATAATTTTAGTTTTTTTGTTTTAAACTGTGCACTAACTATAATTTGGATATATTTAAAATTATAGTTAGTGCACTAACTATAATTTAAAACCGTACACGATTTAAATGAATTTAATATAATTTTTTATTTTTTATTTTAAGCTGTGCACCAACTATAATTTAAAATATATCTAAAATATTGTTAACTTTAATTGAATTATTAGATTTATTTAATTGGGTTAGATATTTTTATGCATCATAAATATATCATATTCGAGTTTCCTAAAACAACATTTTCTTCCTTTTTCCAAACATTAACAACTATATAAGATATATATATATTAAATGTTGTATTTTATATTATAAAAATATACTTGGCATAGTGGTAAGCACACAACCCTTGCACTACAAGGTACTTGGTTCAAATCTGCCCAAGGTCATTTTCTTTGCTTTCATTTTTCTGAGCATTAACAGCCATTTAAGACATATATCAAAAGTTGTACCTCATATCACAAAAATGTGCTTGGCCCAATGGGAAGCACTCATCACATGCATTCCATGGTCCCAAGTTTGAATCCACTTGATGGCAATTTTGTTGCTTTTATTTTTCCATCTTCAATCGGGTGACACGTGTCATCGCCTGATTGGATGTCACCCGATTGAAGGGGTGAAATTAATTAAATTAGTTAAATAAAAATAATTAAAGTCCTCCAATAAAATTAAAACCAAATTGATAGAGCGTATAAATAACAAGGACCAAATGTGTAATTATATAAATTTTTACTAATGGCCACATCACTCATTCAATTAGGCTTTAACGTCAGGTGGTCAAATTGAGTTTATTTTAATACTATAATAATATAATTACATCAATTAAAATTATAGTGGTCAAATCAAATATAAAATCATAATATAGTGGTCATCTATACAGTTTACCCTACCATTTAATCAAAAATAAAAAGATCACGGATTTTATTTTATCGAATCTCACATTTATCATGAAGTTTCAATTTCAGTCCTTTTCTTCACACAACTAATTAGGGGTCCAGGACTCGGGTGTGGCTGGTTCATGGGCTAGGCCTTACCCCTGTGTCCGCTTATTCGGTTTAGACTTGACTGGGCTTTGTTTGGGTTGGATCCCACTTATTGATGTATGTGCTAATTTCTTTTAGAAATGAAATCTCTTATAATTGAAAAAAATAATCCCTTTTATAAAGAAAAGAAAATGACTGGTAGTATTATAATATAATCACGTACCTTGTGAATGGCAAGTGGCTAAATTATTGACGATTTTTCTTTGTTTTTCTTCAACTTGGAAATTCAAAATTACAAGAATAAATAAATGAATAGGAAGTTTCTTTTATTTAATTGATGCTACGTTTAATATTTATTATTTCATTCTTTAAATTGTTAGTAGCCTGAATATATAATATAATGTAGGAGTAATATAATATAATATATCAAAAACTAACTAATTGATACGAGATACTTACACTATGGATAATATATTGGTGCGTTATTGATTTATTGTATTTTTATAAAAAAAATATAAGTGTATAGTTAATTGAATTAGTTGTGAGGGGTAACCTCGTACCTTAAATAACGATCATAAGACAATATTTATATTATAAAAAATTGAATTAGTTGTGTATGTTGGTAATTAAGATTAAAAAATATTTTTATATGTTTTGCTTTATGGTCTGAACTAAAGCCTAACTAAAACCATATCAATTAGACAATTAATATATTCGAATTTATAAATATATATGTTAAAATTTCAACTTGTAATTAATTTTGATAAGGAAACATGTGTGTCACATCAAAGAATCATAGTAGTATTTTGGTATAAAGATATTTAGTTAATAAAATATCATCGTAAATTGACATTTTATTAGCGTAAAAAAAAACTAATGCTCTCATCTGGAAAACTATTGGCCCCTTGCCTTATGGAAATTCGACTAGCCGGCCACCAGAGGAGGGCAACCCTGAATCCCTGATATGGTGGTCTCGTCATTGGACGCCCGGCCTTGCCAACGCTCCTAGAGGGGCAGAGTTCAGTGAAGAAGGGAAGGGGTGAGCTAAACCCGTTCACTACAACAATATAAGTTTTTAGTGACAAACTGACAGTGACTAAAAATAATCTTGTTACAAATGTTAAATTATTGTGACAATTTTTGTGTGCAACACTATTAGTATAAGTAATTGTGACGTATTTTTATTTGGTCATTGTAATAGTAGTAATTGTGACGATTATATTTTTCACAAATAAATTCTCACTGTAAGTATAATTGTGACACAAATACATTGTCACTAAAACCTTGACACATGATAGTGACGATATGTGAAGTGGTAACCATTATTTGATATTTGTTGTAATAATGAAATTACTTGTCATTTAAAATTTTATTTTTGTTGTGATAAATTTTGTCACCAATAAAAAATAACAGTAAGGACAAATTAGATATTGTCACAATAATAAATTTATTTTTATAATTATAAAAAATAAAGTTATCGTAAACTAGTTTGTCAAAAGGTAAAATATTTCTATTAGTCTCTATACTATGTGTAAAATTTTGTTTTAGTTAATCTATTTTGATCAACTTTAGTCCCTATATTTTTCAAAATTTAAAATTTCAATCCTAATCCAAATGAGGCACCGACAATATGAGCAATATGACTAAATTATAAGGACTAAAAATGATCAATTTAAAGAACAAAAAATAAATAAGCAACTTATGTATAACAAATTGGCTAAAATCAAAATTTTACTCAACATATTTAAAGATTACCACTCATGTCAAGATCGGAATTTTAAAATTTAAAAATATAGAAACTTAAAGTGACCAAATTAAAGTACAAAGACTAATATGTAATTTTAGCATAATATATGATAAAAAAATTATTTTGTGAAAAATTTAAAAAAATATTCTATTATAATTAGTTTTTTCTTCAAAAAATCTAAATAATTTCTTCAATATGCGTACTTCTATAAGAAACAACAAAAAATTACTTAACTTATTATATAATTAATACATATATTTAAATAAATAAAATTAATAATTACAATTTAACCTAAATACTATATTACTATTTTTCTTTCAAAATAATATTAAAGTTTTTGCCTAGCCTAGTGGATAAGTATCGCACTCTCGCCTTAAAGGTTTCAAGTTTAATCCTCCTTAAAGTCATGCATTGTATTTATTTATTAAAACTTAACATTTGAATGTGCTACATCATCTATAATTAAATTTCATTTACGTAATGAAATGTTAAAAGTTTGCTGACTTAAAATGCAAAAGCCCCATTAAATTTCAGAGACAATTAGTGATTAATTTTTTATTATAGAATGTGACAACATATTTTAGACATTATTTAAATATGTATTTGTGATAGAATGTTTGTCACTAATAAGAATAATACTAGTGTCTAAATTTTAGTCACTATTAATAATCATTTGTGTCAAAAAGTGTAGTCATAAAAATATAACTAATTGTGACGAAATACATGAAAGTTGTCACTAATATAATAGTGACGTAGTTATTAGTGACGACTGGTGACGACTCAGAAAAATGGTCATTGTAAATTTTAGTGGTTAAATTTAACACCTTTTGTGACCATTTTCAATGTCACTAAAAATGTATTTTCTTGTATTGATTGGTTGATGGGGGTAGCGATGCTATGTATATTGATGTTATTATTCCTCTTCGTGAGGAAGTTCATGGTGGCGACCAGGCTGCTCCGGCTGTAGTGGCGGGAGAGGGTGATTCCTGACCGTTATCCAGCATGAATGAGTCTGGCAAGGTGACGTATGCAAACGTTGTTGATAAGGGGTCGACTCAACCAGATTCAAAGCAATTAGATGTTAAGTATGTGGAGGAGGAAGTTGTTGTGCTAGAGGATGATGTTATTATTGATCGTTCAGAGCCAATACCCTCGATTTGATTCTCATGCAGGGTGCATGATCAAATTGATCATATGCGGAATGCCATTATTGTTCGCCTACTTGAGAGGACAAATGGATATGCAACATTGTTGACTTAGATGCATGCGCCGTGGAATCCTGTTAAGGATATTCAGTTGATTGATATTGAGAAAAAATATTTTATTGTTTGATTCTCGAATGCTAAGGACTAAACGAAGGTTCTCACGGATGGGCCATGGACAATTTATGAGAGTTACTTAATGATTCAACCTTGGAGTAGATCATTCTTTCTGGCAGAAAAACATCCATCCCGAGTTATGGTGTGGATTCGGTTATATAGGTTGGCGTATCGCTATTATACAAAAATAGTGTTATGATGTATTGTAATTTTGATAGGGCATGTAGTCAGAATTGACTATAATACTCAAGATAGGGGTCATGGTAAGTTTGTGAGACTTGTCGTGCTTGTGGATTTAAACAAGCCACTATTATCTAGCATCCGGATTGATGGTAAGGTGCAACGTATTGAGTATGAAGGGTTGCAACAGATATGTTTCGGTTGCGGTATTTATGGTCACTATCAAGAACAATGTCAAAGTTTACGTGCTCAAACGGATGGTGCGGGGATACTACTAATTCGGTGCAGGGTGTCTCTTCCTTAGAGGTGGCTGACACGAAATAGGTTGAGCTGTTTTGCCCTTGGATGGTCGTTGAAATGTGCAGGCGTCGACATACTTTGTGGTCCTCTGGTGGTGATGTTGCTGCGGCTAAGAGTAAGGCCGGTGGTTCTAGGTTTGTTGCGTTGGCAGCTTCGGATGAGGGCATTGTGGATAATGCAAACTTGAATGAAGCCTCAAATGTTCGAGCACTGATTGGTGGGAATGTTATTGAACGATCGAAGGAAGTTGATGTGGGCAATGGGGTGATTAAGAATGCGGCGTACATGTCGTCAAACCCTGATAAGCGATCGAAGGCTACGAATAAGGCGTCACAGGTTGAGGCATTGAAATCCTCTGTGGGTATGATATCTACGGTGACCGGCCAAAGTGCTAAGGTGGTGGTTCATACTCCAGAAGTTTGCACCGGTTCTCATTCAGCGATCAAAATAGTTGAGCAGGGTGTTAAAGGTCGTGGGAGCGTGAATGTGGCTCGTCCACAGAATTTGAAAGGGAAGGGTGCTAAAGAAAATATTAGTCGAGTTATAAAGGTTAGAAAATCAGGGGACTTTTATGCGTCTCTTCGTCCAATACTGTGTGAATTGGGCTAAAATATTTCTGGGCAGCTCGTGAATGTGAGTGTGAGGGAGATTCACGATCTGGGGGACCCTTCATGGATTGGTGGTTCGGGGATGCTTTTTTCGGATGAACAAGATATGTGCGATGTATATGATGAGGATGAGATAACGGATGCAAAGGAGATGCAGCAACCTCTTGCATAATAATATACCATTTTCTCTTTAATTTTTTTTAATGATTAACGTTATGTTTTGGAATTGTCAAGGTGCTGCGAGCTCTGATTTTAGGCATTATTTTCGGACGTTTCATTTGTATTATAAGCCAAGGTTGGTTGCTCTGTTTGAACCGAGGATTAGCGGTCGTACGGCAGATAAAGTGATTGCTCGTTTAGGTTTTTCTAATTCTGTAAGAGTCGAGGCACATGGGTTTAGTGGCGGCGTGTGGTTGTTATGGGAGGATATGGTTATTGTGGAGGTGTTGCACATATCGAACCAATTTATCAATAGTCGGGTTCGTGAGTCTAGTGACAATGAATGAGTGTAATTCGCGGCTATCTATGCTAGTCCTTGTTTTATTATGTGTAAGCATGTTTGGATGCAACTTGAGGACCTCACGCCTAGTAATGCTACTCCTTGGATTTTGAGGGGTAATTTCAATGCCATTCTCACTGCGGAGGAACGCTCTAAAGGGGTGTCGAACCATGTGGGTGGTAGTCGGCTTTTCTCCAATTTCTTGTTTCATTCAGTCTTAATTGATTTGGGTTACTGTGGCAATCCTTTCACATGGAATCGTGGAGAGTTGTATCAAAGGCTTGATAGATGTTTAGTGAATCTGAGCTGGTTTAATTGTTTTCCTAATAGCCATGTACTACATCTTGAGAGGCTTGGATCTGATCATTTTCCGCTTTTGCTTCGGATGTCTGAGGATATGGATGGGGCACGTGTTCGTTCGTTCTGTTTCATTGCGGCATGGCAGGATCATCCTGGGTTTTAGGATTTCTTACATGCAACGTGGAAATTTTCTCTGTGATTGATAATGTGGAGCATTTTTGTATGACTTTGGGGAAATGGAACGCCGAAGTGTTTGGTCATATTCGACATAGGAAACGTAAATTGATGGCACGACTCAAGGACATTGATAATGCATTAGTGGTGAGATATTCTAATTCCCTTGTTAGACTTGCCGCTAAGTTACGTAAGGAACTTGATTTGGTGCTTGAACATAAGGAAAGCCTTTGGCAAAAAAAGACGTGCTCACAATGGTTTTTAGCAGGTGATCGTAATACAAAGTTCTTTCACGCTTCGGTACAGGCTCATCGACGAGCGAATTATGTTTCCACTTTGAAGGTTGATGATGAGAGTTGGTGTTCTGAGCAAGATAAATTGTCGGAGTTGGCGTTAAATTACTACAAGACTTTGTTCACAAGTGCTGCTAGCCAATGCGGGTTATATGTGATCCGAGGTTTTTTCCTTGTGTGTCGCGGGCTACCTTGGACCAGCTAGATGCGGTTTTGACCAATGATGAAGTGTATCGCGCAATCTTTGGTATGGGTTCTAGTAAAGCACCTGGGTTGACGACATGAATGATGAGTTTTATCAGAAAGATTGGAACATTGTCGGACCATCGATGTGTGTTTTTCTTCAGTCGATTTTTGCATCGGGTATAGTTCCGGAACGTATCAATCGGACACTACTTGTTCTCTTGTCGAAAGTCAAGGTTGTCGAAAGTCAAGGTTCCAAAACCTATCAGCCAATTTCGGCCTATCAGTTTGTGTAATGTCTTGTATAAAGCTGTAACGAAGGTGATTGTTAATCGCCTTAAGCTTTTTTTGTCCCGATAGGTGTGAGAGAACCAGACGAGTTTTGTTCCCGGTCGCTTGATAATTGATAACATTATTATTATCCAAGATGTGATACATTTCATGAGACGGGAAAAGGGCTCGAAGGAGTGGATGGATTTGAAAATCGATCTTGAGAAGGCCTATGATCGGCTTGAAATGGGATTTATTGCGGATGCTCTTGATGATATTGGTATACCGGATAGGTTGTGTTCCCTTATTATGCAATGTATGTCTTCCACTTCTATGCAGGTTATGTGGAATGGCTCGTTGATTGATTCTTTCCATCCGACAAGGGGTATAAGACAAGGCGATCCACTATCGCCTTATCTGTTTGTGCTTTGTATGGAGAGGTTAGCTTAGAGTATTCAGTGTGAGATCCATAGTGATGCATGAAAGCCTTTTCGTACGTCAAGAGCTGATCCTGCCATATCCCATCTTTTTTGCCGATGATATGATCATCTTCGTTTTCAGCTTCACTAGAGCAAATGAACGGTATTCGTCGGGTTCTGGATTTGTTCTGTATGACGTTAGGTCACAAAGTTAGCCAAGCCAAAACGAATATATTCTAGTCTAATAATGTTCATATAAACATTCATCAGAGTATCAGTGCTGGTTTTGGGTTTCATGAGGTGTCAGACCTTGGAAAGTATCTTAGGGTTCCCTTATTGCATCAGCGAGTTGCTGCGGTTTCTTATCAATTCCTTGTTCATTCAGTACAACAAAAGTTAAGTGGTTGGACTGCGAGTTCTCTTTTTTGGCATGCCGGATTACGTTAGCAAAATTCATGTTATCGAAGATTCCAATGTATACAATGCAAACAACTGTTATCCCGAAGCGGACATGTGCGAAATTGGAAAAAATTATTCATCGTTTTATGTGGGGAATTGCATCGGATAAAGGTGGCGTGCATTTAGTTAAGTGGGATGAGGTATGTCGGCCAATGGAACATGGTGGTCTTGGTTTCCGTAGACTAGAGGCTCAGAATGAGACTTTTCTAATGAAGCATGTTTTCAATTTAGTTGCGTGCAAAGACGCGTTGTGGGTGCGCTTTCTTCGCGCTAAATACAAATGTGTTGATACAGTTCTCGTGGAATTAAGGAATCAAATTTTCTCCCAGTTATGAAAGGAGTTAAGCATTATTTAGAATGATGTTCGACAAAACATAAATTGGAGTCTCGACAATAGGGAAGCTATGGATTTTTTGTTCGACTCTTGGGTCGGTGAGATTGGTCCATTGGTTAATCATCTTTTGCCTTCGATTGACCCTACCCTTCCTCATGTCTCAGTCATTTCCATGGTGGATGATTATAGTGAATGGAATAGGTCCTTGTTTCAACATATGTTCCCGACACAAGTATTTCTACGATAAAAGCCCCTATCACGTATGTGGGGAGTGATGTTGTAGATTGAAGCGCCAGGGTGCTGAATAGGTTCTCGGTAAAATTAGCCTGCTTTGTGCATTTGGCCAACATTGCTAGTGATGTCGATATTGTTTGGAAATTTATTCATAAGCATAGGGGGTTGCAACGAATTCGTATCTTCTTGTGGCTCGTATGTTTGAATCAGATTATGACTAATATAGAGCGATGAAGGCGTCATTTGACTACGAATACTCTTTGTCTGAGATGTCGTGCAGAACTTGTGGATGTGGACCATGTTCTTTGGTCTTATGCCTCTACGAACGCGGTGTGGTGTTCTTTTTTTAAACACGATAAGGTAGCTGAATTTTTTGGGTTGAACATATGGGACTGGATTATTGCTAACCTCACTAAGCAGGATTATTTTGTGAGTAATGAACCGAATCGGGACATACTGTTTGGGGAGCTTGTGTGTAATTTTTGGAAGGCTCGGAATGCAATTGTATTTAACAATCTAATTGAGGGGTGTGGTTCTGTGATTGAGCAGAGTCATCATTTGCTAGACCTGACTTTGCGTACATTGGCTTCGCAACCGAATGCAGCTGCTGCGTCCCCTTCGCTTCAGCGAGGGAAGGAGGTTTGGTTTCCACTGCATCACGGGTGGGTGAAATTAAATATTAATGGTGCTCGGCATAATATTTCGGGGGTTGCATCATGTGGCGGCATTCTGCGTGATCTTTCGGGTGAGTGGATTTCTGGGTTCTAAAAGTTCATAGGGGTTTGTTCAGTTTTTGATGCTGAGTTATGGGGTGTGCTCGTTGGTTTGGAGAGTATGTGGTCTAGGGGTATCGACAGGTAATTTTAGAAGTTGATAGCTTGGAAGCGTTGCGTTTGCTCAGGTGTGATCTACCGATTCAGCGGGGTTCTTCATTATTGGTGCATTTGCACCAATTGCGTGAACGGGGTTGGACGGTTAGAGTTCAACATGTGTGACGTACGAGAAATAAGGTTACGGATGGCCTTACGAAGGGAGCGAGTTCTAGTAGCTTTAATGTTGTTTAATTATTATTAGTTACCTCCCCCGATGATTATGGGGTTCTATCGGAGGATATTCTTGGTTAGTTTATGGTTTTGTATTGATTTTTATTATTCCCGCATGCACTATTTTTCCTCCACTTAGGCTTAAAGAAGTTTTTTAATGAGGCATGTGCGAATAATCCTCTTTTCACCTAAAAAAAACTCATAGTACTATTTAATAAAGTGCTGCGTTTTTACTTAATTTGTAATTTATAATTATATCAACAATTTTGATTAAAATTGTAGTAAGATGTTTCGTATTTAAGTTTTTTTTTTTTGCTTTTTCGTTTCTAGTTGGATGTTTCGTATTTTCGCTTTATTTTTGGACTTGTATTTTTAGCATTGTGTCCTATTAATATTATTATGATATACTTTTTTTCTTTGATTTAGGTTTTGAAAAGTTTTTAATGAGGTACGTGATAATACAATATGATTCTTATCATTAATAAAAACATATTTGTAGATAAAAAATTCAAATCAAGTAAAATAGATTTAAGTTAATTTTATGCCTAATGGGATTCAAATCCGAATCCTCAAAATTCTCAAAACGTGTTTCCTAAGTGTTGAGCTAAGACATCATTGACTATTTAATTAAGTGTTTATATCTTGATTCATTTACAAATATATAATTACATAAAGATGCTAAATGCTAATATTATTAAAAAAGAATTATAAATCAAATGTAAACCCTTTAATAAAATGGATAGGGGGTTCCAAAAGTTTGACCAATTCTTAAACTTATTTATAAGGAAATGAGGGAGTAAAAGTCAGCCCAAGTTCCTAAATTAAAAAGCTTTTTCTTTTCCTTCAAGAGAGAATCAACTGAGCTATAATAAATAATCACTCAATTCACATTTGAATTATACCCACTCTAATATTCTCATCCCATAACGAATAATAAAATCACTCTCTAACACCGATAAAAAAAATTTGGTATATTTTTTATCTAACACTAAAAAAATAAATTTTACTCTTAATTTTAATTTTATTTTAAAATTTAATTTTAAATTCTAAATATTAAATTATAAGCTCTAAATTCTATTTTTAATAGGGCACCGAAAAATTACTATTTCTATTCCTTGAACACATTTTCCTCGGTTTGTAGGGTCACCTACTTCATGACTACACATGAACTCATTTGTCTTTTCTTTTCCTTTTTTAGTAAAATAAAAATTATTATTTTTAATAGAAGTAGTTAGTCTTGTTAAAAAAAGAAAATATTCAAAATTATAATAAGAGTTTTGTAACTATCATCGTAAAATAAATATATAATTTAGATCATACAACGACCATACATGAAAAAGGTTAAAAATCCAATCAAAAGACCCGAATGAAAAAAAAGATATGAACAAATATGACTGCATTGGTAAACAAACCACAAAAGGGGATTAAGTTATTGAAAGACTATGGAGAATCGAAAATCAGAGTCAAGCATCACAAGAATCTATCAACAAACGCAAATTGCATATTCAAATTCAATCTGAAGGTCCAGAGCAGGAAATATCAGCAAGATTAAAAATACGCACCATCTTGATCAGTCGTGACGTCATCAAATCCAACCCCGAAAAAATATAAAATGAAAATAACGGCCAAACGACCGAAAAGGGACGAAAAATATGCCACAAGAGAGAAATAAACATGACATAAAGACAAAGTTATTCTTATTAAAAAAAGAAAAAAAAAGAGAAATGACAGTCGGCGACCAACATAAAAGTCGATGTTGCTGCCAGCCAAACAAAGTTAAAGAAAAAAAAGTTGTGGTGCTCTATAGAGAGAAAACGAGTTACGACGCTTGGTGTAAAATGCACTTAGGGCATGTTTGGTTGGCTTGTAACTGGCATGATATATTATTTAACACACTTATATTAAAAAATCTACAAATAATTATATGTTTGGTAGATGTGATATTTAATACGTCGTATTATTTAATAAGTAAGTTGGTTGATATTCATCATCGGCCCACATGTAGTATTTATTTAACATTCCAATCTTACGTCAATTTTGCCCTCACACTATTTTCATGTATTTACATCAATGTAAATATGCTAACCCTAAATAATGAACCCTAAACCCTTATACTATTTTTCTTGTATTTACATCAATGTAAATGTACTAATCATAAACCTTAAACATTGAAACCCTAAACCCTAAACTTTAAACTCTAAACCCTAAGCTATGAACCATATACCATCAATCTTAAACCCTAAGCTATGAACCATATACCATCAATCTTAAACCCTAAACCATGAACACCTAAAACCCTAAATATTAAAACTCTAAATCATGAATCCTAAACCTTAAACCCTAAACCACATACAATAAACCTAAAAATAATATAATAATTGATGCCAAAACAATGAGAAAATATGAAGCTATAATTTTAAGAGTAAAAAGGTACATTCATGCATAACAATTATCTTTTAATTTTATCTCAAATTTCTTCAACCAAATACCTTGATGTAGTAACAATCATCTTCATCTATCTTTTTCTTAATAGAAAAGTATTATTTAGTACAATACACTTCTTTTACATTCGATGTACCAAACGAGATCTTAGGGTTTTGTCAAACAAAAATTATTGTAATCTCTCGAATTCGATTCTTTTAGCACATTATATTCTCTCTCTCCCTTTTTATTGCATACGCCATAAAAATAGTGATGGCAGGCAGGGACGGACACAAGATTTTATGTAAGGGGTACAAACTATAAGAAACTATATTAAAAATTTAGGGGTGCAAAATTACAAAATTTTAGAGGTGCACAATTAGATTATCAATAAAAAATACAAAGAAAATATATAAAATATAATAAAACTTAAAATTTTTAGGGGTGCGACTGTTTCAACACCCCTGTGTCCATCCCTGATGGCAGGTGTGGACCCACACAGGTATTATTCGTTAAACTCCCACGCGTAGTCACAGGGAGCGTGTAGCTTCGTCTTTTTACCACCCAAAGAGAAAAATTATTCCTATTAATGATCATTTCTACACAAACAAACAATCCCTCAGTTTCCTCACAATCTCTTAAATTTTGGGGTATTCTTCGTTAGTAATGACTGTTAGAATCAAATTATAATTTAATAAGAAACCTAATACCTAAGATTTATCATGTCAAATCATCAAGAATAATAAACCGAATAAACTGAATGCGGAAGCGTACCTGAATTAATCGATAGATTGAAAACTTTGAATCTTCATGTTGAAATCCCAAATCTTTGGTATTGATCTTCCAAGAAAATAGGTTAGCCCTTGCCGTAAGAACTCTCTGACGGGGACAAGAGTAATACAAGTTAACCTATTTTTTGGGGACCACTATCTCTTTATATTAATCAACTATTAAATATTTATAACTCTGCCCCTCATTGAATTATAAATATATCTTATGGTATCTACACTTTTATTTCTATGACACTTTAATACCTATGACACGCCTAACATAATTGGTCACTTGATTTTGTGTCATACTTTATAATAGCATCATACATTTTACATATGTGCCCAAAATAAAGGATTTTAATCCAACAATCTCCCACTTGGGCAACATATGTTTCCTAATAAATGTACAACCTTATGAGCTCAAAAATTTGCTATTCTTTAATAGGTATTCTATAACAATCTCGTCCATCAACTATATCCATATATGATCAAAGCAATATTCGCCATATTTATCATGACTAGACCCATCAATGGTCGCATACACAAATATAGTCAAATGACATAGATCAATCATGTAAGGGGTACAAACTATAAGAAACTTTACTAAAAATGTAGGGGGTGCAAAATTACAAAATTTTAAGAGTGGAGAATTAGATTATCAATAGAAAATACAAAGAAAATATATAAAATATAATAAAACTTAAAATTTTTAGGGGGTGCGACTGTCCCAACACCCCTGTGTCCATCCTTGATGGCAGGTGTAGAACCACACAAGTATTATTTGTTAAACTCCCACGCGTAGTCACAGGGAGCGTGTAGCTTCGTTTTTTTTACCACCCAAAGAAAAAAATTCGTCTTATTAATGATCATTTCTACACAAACAAACAATCCCTCTGTTTCCTCACAATCTCTTAAATTTTTGGTGGTATTCTTCATTAGTAATGACTGTTAGAACTAAATTATAATTTAATATGAAACTTAATACCCAAGATCTATCATGTCAAATCATCAAGAATAATAAACCGAATAAACTGAATGCGGAAGCGTACCTAAATTAATCGATAGATTGAAAACCTTAAATCTTCATGTTGAAATCCCAAATCTTTGGTATTGATCTTCCAAGAAGATATGTTAGCCCTTGCCGTAAGAACTCTCTGACAGGGACAAGAGTAATACAAGTTAACCTATTTTTTGGGACCACTATCTCTTTATAATAATCAACTATTAAATATTTATAACTCTGCCCCTCATTGAATTATAAATATATCTTATGGCATCTACACTTTTATTTCCATGACACTTTAATACCTATGACACGCCTAACATAATTGGTCACTTGATTTTGTGTCATACTTTATAATAGCATCATACATTTTACATATGTGCCCACAATTGAGGATTTTAATCCAACAATCTCCCACTTGGGCAACATATGTTTCCTAATAAATGTACAACCTTATGAGCTCAAAAATTTGCTATTATATAATAGGTATTCTATAACAATCTCGTCCATCAACTATATCCATATATGATCAAAGCAGTCTTCGCCATATTTATCATGACTAGACCCATCAATGGTCACATAAATAAATATAGTCAAATGATATAGATCAATCATGGATGCGTAGCATGGAAAATTACATGAAATGTGAACCGTACATGTCTGTTTTCAACTGGTCCTCCTAAACCTTAGTGAGATCAACTTTATTGAATTCAGATTGTGCATCAACTAAAAGAACTTTATTTCTGCAGAAAATAATCTTAAAATAACTTTAAACTGAAGTAACCAAAATTGTGTCTAAAACGAATGAGTATTTTTCAAAACTACAAACTCCCATTAAAACTGAATTTCCTTAAATAACATTACACCCACATGATTAGTGTGCTCATGAAAGACCTAGGGTGATAGTTTCTTAATATGCGCACAATTATGAAGTTTGCACCAACATGCTCTATAGACACACAACCACTCTGAATTTTCTTTAACAACTAGGAACTTAATATTTATGTGCTTCAAATTTGAAGTGTTCCTATTGTTTATAGAATAAATGAATGCATATTTATTGTCACAAAATAATTGAAGTGGTCTTTCTATTCAATCTACAATTAGCATCTCAAGTGACAAAATTCTTTTGCATCAATATTCTATTAGAATCGAAGTCTGTAAACCTGATGATCTCTAACTTACCAGAACTCCGACGTGTGAGCATGTAATTTTTGTTCTCTAAAGATATCACATAACCCCATTGGCTGCTATCCAATGGTCCATAATATGATTCGTCAAATATCTGTCTAACATTCCAACAATGTACATAATATCCAAAAGCATACATACTTTAGCATAAATTAGATTCTCAATAGCTTATGCATAGAGATTCTTTTGGATTTTTTAAATTTCAAGGTTACTTTTAAGGCATTGAGTAAGACTAAATTTGTCTTCTTTAGCAATATGAGTATCACTTGGATTTACTCCCACTGAACTTGTAGTACATACAATTGTCAACCAAATTTATCTCAAAACCGAATGAGATAATCAACATGAAATTTATAATTTCATTGATGAGATTCATACTTAAGCTCATACATAGATTTCTTTAATTACATATCATTGATATTGTATCATAAGACACAACTCTATGATTGTACCATATAAATAGTTTCTTCAATGTCGCCATTAAAAAAAACAAGATTAACATCTATCTAATGTAGCTTAAAACTAAAACAAGCAACAAGTGTAATAATTATCTTGAAAGCGTCTTTCAATAAAACTTGAGAGAAAGTCTCTGCAAAATCAATGTCTTCGTTTAGAGTATATACTTTAGATACAAGACGTACTTTATACTTATCCACATTACTATTTTCATCCCTATTGGTTTTAAATGTCCATTTACAACCAATTGGTTTGCACCTTTAGATAATGAGACAAGTTCCTTAATTTTATTGTCTTGCATAAAATTATACTATTCTTGAATGACATCAATCCACTTTTGAGAGTTAGAACTTTTATGGCCTGATAAAAAAATAATTGAACATTTTCTATCATTTCATTGTTACCTTATTTTCTTGAAGAAATACAATATAATAATCTGGAATAGTATTTCATCTTCCTCTCGTGGACCTCTTTTAATGACACTTGTTTTTTAAAGGTTGTTGAGTTTGTTCTTCTGAAACAATTATCTTATCTTGAATGAGAGTTGTTCAACATTATTTTGCTGAGGTACTTGATTCACTTATTGATTAATGATAGGTGTGAAAACCTAAACATCATCAAAGGTGATAGTATGAATTAAATTCTAATTCAATTCCTCCTCAATAACAATGCATCTAACCTTATTTCTTCCTCCAAACTCAACATCCTAAAAAAGTTATAAATATCTCCTTAAAGTAATCTTCATTGTGGGATCATAAATCTCCTCCAAACTCAAAATAACTGAAGTAGTTGCTCACTTTTGAAATTTAATTACTTCACATATGTCCTAACTTATAGAAAAGAATCAACACTTTGTAACTTATTGTTGTTTTTTTACTAGGACCCTTAGCAACTTTATTCTAATATTTTTTATTGTCCTTATTCTTAGAGACACTAACTAAATGAGCACTAACCAGATGAGTACTCTTATACTCATAATGCTTCAACTTTTCTTCCTCTTTAACCCAATGAGAAATGAGCTCAGTTAGAGCCTACTTCTCCTTTTGACAGTTGTAACTAATTTTGAATTAGTTAAATTGTTTAGGAAGCGGTACCAAAATCATAAGAACAAACAATTGTTAGAAAATTTGATCTTATGTGCCTTAAATTTTGAAGTAATATTAAAAATTTCTGTAATGTACTCCCTCATATTTCCTTGACCATTAAACTTCATAGACATCAAAGAATGCATAAGTGATGTCATCTTAACCTTAATGTTTTGGGTAAAACATTTCTTAATTTCGTCAAGGAAACCCTTAGTATGAGTAATATCCTTAGATTTGTGCTCCATAAGACATCTAAAGTGTTGTATTTTATGATCATCAGACTCATACAATTCAGACGATCTCACCTCTCAAAATACCTTTTATGGGTGCTTATTGCTGTGAGGGGTGCAAAAAATTTTTTCTTAGTGCAAAGTCTATGTTCATACAACCAAATACTATATGTAAGTGTCTTTTCTTATTCCTTGAAATTAGTTTCACTAAACATGATTGTAGAATGTATTTAACAAATAGTGTGACAACAAAGGATAAATTAACTAAATATAGAACAAAAATAAATAAATAAAATTAAAACAAGCTCACATAAATATTCATAAGTAAACAAATAAATTCAAAATAATGACTAGTTCCCCTCAAGATACCAAGCACAACATTAATATCAAGTCTTTGAACAATAATATTAACTGTAAGCGGTACTCTTGTTGTAGCAATCAAACATTGACAGTAAACTATGTCAAACAATAGGCTAATCTTTCGACCAACGTATTGCTCACATAAAATACATTATAATTGTCACACATTTATCACCACAGTTGTCGTTGTAATTCTGCCAAACATTAACTTTCCTTTGGGCCAATTAATAAACGCACGAGTTACAAAAACACATAATTATCTTAATATTTTAAATAAACTAATCTACACAAAAGCGGTCACTTTGGTAACATTATGTTTCAATTAATCCATTAAAATATTAGACATCCAAAGCCAAAATATGAATTTAATTGTTTTAAAATATTTGTCTTAATTTTATATTTCAATCAAATTAAAAGATAACTAAAATAATAATAAATTTGAATAAAGGTAAACCTTATATCAAGATACCAGACACTCCATTAATATTTCATCTTTGGACAAAACATTAACTCGCAATTGATATCTTGATATAGTAATCAAACATTGATAATAAGAACATGTCAAACATAAATCTTCCTTTGGGCCAATTTATTGCTCACATATAAAACTAAATAATTATCACATGTTTATTACCATAGTTGCACATGTAATAATGTCAATTATTAACCTTCTTTTGGGCCGATTAATACTAACATAATCCGACTTACATGCACAAAACCTTCTATATTTTAAAATAAAATAATTTTCACAATAGATGTCACTTTGGTGACTTAATGCTTCAATTAATTTATCTCAAAATATATAACATAAATATACCGATGTTCAAATTTTAAATTTTGTAACAGTCAAAACTGAAATTTCTGATAACACTTAAATTTCCGAAATAACTCAAAATAGGGTTGTCTGAATGTGGCTATCAGAACTCGAAAAAACCTAAATCTTTGACTGTTCCTTAAAAGAAATGTCTTAAACCTTAAACATACATTTACCAAAATCAAGTCGAATTCAAAACATTCAATCTTTAACTAAAAACAAAAATCAGAAGTATCATATAAAAGAATAAGCCATATAGTGATCACATGAAACTTTAATATATCCATAATAACCTAATAACCAAACTTAAAAAAAACAGTCAAGCTAAATCAAATATAAATTTCATAAAATTAATGGCATTGAAACCGTATCCATATGATCATCGAATGTAATTAAACATTCAATTTATATCATGATATAAAAAAACTTAAAACGTAATAGAGAAAAGAAAAAAATATACCTTCAACTTCAACACCAACTTTTAATCAAATCAAAATACCAAATTTATAACCAAACATAAAAATTAGAGTGATCAATACCAAAAAGAATTCTCAAATATGAAGTCACGTAAAATCAAAACCAACTCTTTTCCTTTTACCAAACTGAACAAACTTAAAATAATGGCATCAATGCAAAATTTCAATTTTTCCTTAAAAATGTGTGGTCTAAGTTTAAAAATACCAGACTTCACGTGCCCTTATTCTTTATTACCTTTTAATCAAAAAATATAATTTTACCGTAACTCATATATTATTAACAAACTTTATTAACGAATCGCATAAAAACATCGATTACTTAACATAAATTCAATGATTAACTATATATGCACGGGATTCTTTTCATGCAACGAATAAGGAAAAAATGTTAATCAATTGAAATTGACAAACTAAAGCAGTTTACAGCATTTGAATTATTGCAATCCAGTCGCAAATATATTCAATAGAGATCTGAAATTAATCACACACAAATATATATACCAAAAACATGTATGAGATTAGTACCAAAACCCTAAATCATGAAAATATAAAATTTTCACGATGAATCAATCAAAAAATATCAATTAGTTTTCAATGATCCGACATGAAGAAGCTATGATGCCATTTGTTAGAACTAAATCATAATTTAATATGAAACCTAATACCTAAGATCTATCATGTCAAATCATCAAGAACAATAAACAGAATAAACTGAATGCGGAAGCGTACCTGAATTAATTGAAGATTGAAAATCTTGAATCTTCATGTTGAAATCTCAAATCTTTGGTATTGATCTTCCAAGAAAATAGGTTAGCCATTGCCGTAAGAACTCTCTGACGGGGACAAGAGTAATACAAGTTAACCTATTTTTTGGGACCACTACCCCTTTATATAGTAGATTATTAAATCAACTATTATATATTTAGAACTCTGCCCCTCATTTGTAACCCCCTCGTCCCGGTCTGGCCGGATGACCGGTCCGAGTAGGCTACACGGGGAAAACCGATGTGAAACCCGTTAAGGTCCCACATCGGTTAGCAACCCTAGAAAATTTCTTTTATTTATATCTTGTCTAAATGCATTATTAAGTCCTATGTGAGACACGACAGCGGAAACAAGGCTCACGAGAAGCCTAAAAGCAAACAGGGCCTAAGCCCAACCCTTGAGACCCTTAGAGATGTCAAAAAGCCCATTTTAGGCCTATGTTTCGAAACAGACATCACCTGTTTCGAAACACGGGCTCCAGTTCAAAAAGTCAGACACCCGTACCGAAACGCATCCACCCCGTTTCGGAACAGGGTCACATTTTGCCTAGGCGTTCCGATACCCGTTTCGGAACAGGCAATTACAGTGGCCAAAGCGTTTCAAAACTTGTTTCGAAACAAGGGCTCACAGTGGCCAAACCGTACCGAAACGTGTTCCGATACGGGGGACCCTGGAACCACACCCGTTCCGAAACGACAAAGCTCGTTTCGAAACACCTGCAGCCTGCAGTTTTCCAAAATCAGTTTTACACATCTCTAAACGATCCCAAACGCCCTTAACGACCCCAACAAGCATACACGGCATACAAGCACACTCTAGAGGCATGCACCCTATTGCAAACATACTTAAAATGCAAGGATACAAGATAAGGCATCCACTCAAAAGATCATACAAGGCATTCAAGATAACATGTTTCACAAGGTTAAACACTTAAGCATTTGAGGTAGGCAGGATAGACATGGTTTACAAGCAAACATGGCATCCAAGAGCCAAACCAATTCAACACACAACAAAGCATTCAAATCAACAACACCTATCTCATTGCTTGACTATTACAATCTACAATTTAAAGATCATACATTGAGCTAACCAAAAGCCTCACTTGGAGACCTTTCCTTGCCCTTGCCACCCACAAGCTACTGATCTGCATTGTCGAACAAAAAGGAGCGTAAGCATAAAAGCTTAGTGAGGGTAAGCTCATAAATCAAACCTTCAACAATGCAGGGTCCAAGCACGAGCAACTACCATGACGGAATGCATGATCTTACCTCCGATCCACAAGAGCCAAATTGTACATGATGCATGAACATATAATCAACATTATGCCATGCTCAACAACTCATAAGCTCAACATACAATGATACTATTAATCACATCATATATCGCTTCATATTGGAAATCACATTTCATATCATATAGGCATATATGTATAATCTCATATTGGCACCTAGCTATGACTCGAATACGCGGATAACATGTTGGAACGCATTTCCAACATAACCATTACCTTCGGTGGGATTACACTCATCACCGGTTCTCGCGGAGGGGATTCCACTCATCCTCACGCCCCGTCGATGGGATTCCACTCATCACCGACTAATATATAAAGATTTTCGGTGGAATATTATATCACCGTACTCCTCCTTGGTGCCTTAACGCTACCAAGGCCATGCGCGACTTTGACTCTCGTGTGCACACTCATCCTAATGATCGATCATTGTACCCAAGCATACTAGTGCCAAAATTAAATAAAATCCACAACCTTTCACAACATCAATTTCAATATAATTTCCGTGCTTAGCACGTACTCACCATGATACCTCAAAATCATGCAACCACTTCATAACCCCATTTCACAAGCCAACACTACATGTATATCATCTAAACAATTATCATATCATATTTCACACATGCGTATATCCACATTACATTTGTCATCAACATGCATATAACAATGCATTAAGCCATGCCTCAACATACATGTATATCACATTATACATAATCATCATAACAAAAATCATCATGAGACATAACATCAATTAAAGAGTTCATCCAATGTCTCTAACTAAAGCTTAGGATTAGACTACCACCCTAATCCTAACTCTAGGTGGGTCTACCAAGACCAACCTAGTCCACATGCTTGAACCAACCACTTAAAAACCAATTTGAAAACATTAACCACTCACCGACAATTCCAAGCTCAACCACACTAGCCGATCAAGCTTCCAACGATTCCGGATTTGTTCCCGAGGCTTTACCAACACCAAATTTTGCTTCTAATCATCTCAACACAATTAAAACAACCTCAAATCAATTCACAAATCAATGTAGCAAACCCGGAACACTAATCAAGCATAAAACACATATTTTCAAGCTAAGAACAACTCCAAAATTCTCATTCCCGAGCAACCATGAAAAACAGTCCAAAACTCAAGATTTCAACCTCTTTAACACACTTAAATGCTTTCAAAACGATCCTTAACCAACATACAATCAATAGCCCTCAATTTCCAACATTAAACACACCCAAAATCAACCTTTAAACCCTTCAAAAACCCCATTAAAACACAAATTCGGGAATCACCATAAAACCATGTAAAAATTAACTATGTTGGACCTTTTGGATAGCAAACAACTTATACAACCTCAACAAAACGAAAGCTTAAGTTAAAGACAATAAAGTTGGCATTTTTAATCAAAAATCTCAAAACCCCAAAATACAAAAACCATAAGCTTTATGAAAAATAATGGTACTAGCTTGTAGAGGAAAGAGAGGACAAGTCAAAAGTGGTTTTACCTTTCAAAAGTCACCAAAGATAAGGAAGAATGGTGATGGAATAGTGAACACAAGGGAGATGGTGTTCTTGTCGTGAAAATGGGGAGAATGGGTGGGGAAGAAGATGAGTTAAATGGGTGTTTTAAAATAAAAGGGTTTTTATTTTTTTACAAGTCCATGTATTTACCAAAACGCCATTAATGAGATGGCCAAACTCATCTATTTGTAAATCCCATGGAGTTGGGCTTTAATATCAAAACATGTCCAACATAAATATTTGTTCTTAAAACCCGAGGCCCAAAAGATTATTTTAATTATAAACCCGAGACTAAAAATATTATTTAAATATTATTTTCTCCCGACCCCTAAACCCGGGTGTTACAACTCTCCCCAACTTAAGGAAATTTCGTCCCCGAAATTTATCGGACAGGAAGAGTCACTGAAACATGCTCCTCCACACTTTCCTTCTCACCACAACATACTAACCAACTCGGTAGACTTACCACCCAACATTAGCTATCTAATGCTAATATATGAACTGGTTCTCCATAGCTTGTCAATTTTAAACTAAACTCAATCTCTTCAACAACATAGCACGGGACATATCTGACTTACACTTCCGAATCATAGATACACGGAACACATCACAAACCCCTTTCTCACTCTGGTGGTAACCGCAACAAATAAACAACAGAACTAGCCCGATTCACAAACTCAGACAGCACTGTTTAAATACTTGACTGATAACTTTTTCTGACTAACCATCTGACTTCGACAGGTAACCAAACACTATGCAGACGTCTTAAAAAATCTAGTTGAAATCTCGAATCTCTATTACCCACTTTCATTAAGAACCTTCCACGGATGTAACAAACTAGAGGAAAACTGATTCTCGGTCATGACACGCTGGCAAATTATACACTTACACTCATACCGAACCACATCATCCATCAACTCAATCCAGAAGTACTCATCTTCAACCCATAATACCTCTTCATACTACTCAGATGCAATACAAATGAACAGTCGTGTGCTTCGGCCAAAACAATACGTCTCAAACACTACGTCAATTGGTACACCTACTCCGTCTCTGAAATGCAAAACTCTATCATCTTCGAAACTGTATTCTGAAGGTCTTCCTTCTGCTATGTCTTGCACGTAAGGTGCCAAGAACTTGTCCTGCAACTGTTTCTGTTTAAATATTCTGACTCAATGTTGGTTTAACATGAAACTCGGCCACAAAACTACTATCATTCGATAAACTGAATCCGGCAAATTTAGCTCGTAACTCAACTACTAATCTTACGACAAATATAACATGGAACATCGGTTACTACGCTGACTCTCTTCGGATGGTACTCAATCTTGAGATTATTGTCTTCAAGCAGTTCTAACAATTTATGATGTTCAAGTTTCAACCCTTCCTAAGTCGTCAAATATTTTCAAGCTCTGATGATAAGTGTATACACTATGCATTTCTTACTATACATGCTTTGTCTCTAAATCTTCGAATCAATTACAACTGCAGTTAACTCTATGTCTCGTGTCAGATAATTCTTTTCATGGTCTTTCAACTATCTCGATGAATAGGCCACAATCTTCTGTCTTGCATAAGCACACAACCTAACCCTACATGTAACGCACCACTATGGTTCACAAATTCTTTCCCTGATATAGGCTGGACCAAGGTCGAAGCTCTCTTCAAAGTTTCTTTCGGTTTCTCAAGGGCTCGTTGTCTCGCATCTGACCACACAACTGAACATTCTTCTATAGCAACTTGTCAACGGAGCAGCTATCTTTGAAAAACTATTTACAAACCTCCGATAGTAACAATGCTATACCTAGGAACTATAGATACCTGTCACAGTCTTCAATTTCTTCCAACTCACATCTTCTTCTGCCTACTTAAGATTTACTCTAATACACGCGGCTGATCTACATGTCCTAGGAGAACATCCTTCTTGACTCGGAGTTCACGTTAGCTCAACTTGGCATACAACTGATTCTCTAATAGGATCTACAATACTAACTCAAAAGCTTGTCATGATCTTCCTCGGCACGTGAATATACCCATGTATCATCTATGAGAACTACTACAAACTGATCAAGGAGCTCAGGAAATATTCCGCTCGACACCTCTATAAAAGTAGCTAACACACTAGTCAAACAAAGCGGCATAACTCAGAACTCAAAGTGATCACATCTTGCCCCGAAAGCTGTCTTCGGTACATCAACCTCTCTCACTTTCAACTGGTAGTAAACGGATCTCAAATTAATCTTCGAAAGGACTGGAGCACACCCTAATTGATCAACAAATCACTGATGCTGGGAAATTGATATTAATTATTCACTATCAATTGTTTCATCTGTCTTTAATTTAAACACATTCTCGTATTGTCATCTCTCTTTTTCACAAATTACACTGTCGTACTCTAAGATGATGTACTAGGCCTAATGAATCTAAGGTCTAACAAATCTCGTAGTTAATTCTTCAACACTCTCAATTCTTTCGGGAACCATAAGATACAGAGGACTCAAAACGGAACAAATTTGGAGATGGTAACAATAACAAACTCTTCTTCCCTGTCAAGAGACAAACCGGGCAATTATTGCAACACTTCTAGGAAAACACAAACTATTCTAACATTCTGCGGTCTAATCTTCATTCAAAAATCAAATCTATCACATTTGCCAGGCAAGCCTGTCAACTAAACTCAATCAATCTTTGACCTCTAAAGCTGGATCAACATTCGACAAGAAGTTCACATTCTCACATACCGCTACAGTCTCACAGAAATCTGCAACTTCAAGGCAACTCTCTCTTTGTCTCAACGTATACCCTAGCTTTGTGTTCTACGAGCCGAACCACGCCAACTGCTACATCGAAACCGTAAAAAGACAATTACTTCACATCTACTAGAATCACGTAACCCTGAACCATCAACAAACATCTTCTGTACATTTTTCTGACCACCACTATCTCACCACAAAGGACTAGTCACGCGCGTCCCTACGTCTAAGATCTCGACAGAGATATCTAGCTTCCTTACATGCTCACACCAAAGGATGTATCCGCAGAAATTGCAACTTCACATGTACACAACTGATAGTGTTCGGTTCTCTTGTTTTCAGGCTGGTCCTTCAACATAACCTAACTCTTCAAAATCGTTCTTAGAGTATCTCGAAACTTCAAAATTCAATTCTGATCACACACAAACAATCATGCTTGAACTTGTTCTATAACATCGGTCCCGACGACTCGAAACATTCCACTACCAAACAATCTGGAGTTAGAGCTCAAGACTTCCTTCTCGGCTCAACTATATCAGAAGCGACTTCATCTCACCCTCTTGCTGGAAAACAACTCAGACGTACACTGGCCCAATTACACAAATCAATTCCCACTCCGAATACTGACCGGCTGTCTTGTATTAAAACCATAGGCCGAACACCAACGATCACCAACTAACATTTCTGAGTTTCGGATTACACACACGAGACCCCTACCTTGATCTCGCCTAAAGAACTAAGGTACTTATACCTACCTCTAACACTTCACCGGGCACATTCAAACTTTGCATGCTCGCTAACAATATACATAAGTACGAATTCAGAATCAATCGGAAGGGACAACTCAAAATTGTACCAAGGGCTTATCTACTATAACATTGATACCACTCTGACTCCCACTCACAAGTCTTCACTTCTTTTTACCACTAATACCAGAATCGATCTCATCGTCTCTCACCAACAAGAATCAACCCACATACACACTGACTCAAACAAACAAATCGTACCTCAACTCTGGTACAACCATACTTCACTGACTGAAGCGATGAACTCCCTCAACATCATCCACATTCTCAGATACCACAACTCCCACTTACCGATCTACGACCCACGCCTTGGCCTCAAACTTACCAAAAAGCAATAAATCAACAACAACAGAAAATTAACATACAAACAGGGTTAGCAAAGGAAAAGGTCCAAGTGGCTCAAGTATGATTCCCTCACTTAAAATCTCTTTTTTCGATGTAATAGAAGCAATGAGACTCTACTCAACATGCTTCAAGCAACATACATTCCCAATCCAACAATCACACATCACAGCATACTCGAATAACAAGAAACATGCTTACATGGCAAGCAAACACCGTGCAATTCAATATAAGAACTTAACTTACCTCACTTACCTGCCCAAGGTCTCGGAAACCTTAGGCTCTGATACCAACAAATGTAACCCCCTCGTCCCGGTCTGGCCGGATGACCAGTCCGAGTAGGCTACACGGGGAAAACCGATGTGAAACCCGTTAAGGTCCCACCTCGGTTAGCAACCCTAGAAAATTTCTTTTATTTATATCTTGTCTAAATGCATTATTAAGTCCTATGTGAGACACGACAGCGGAAACAAGGCTCACGAGAAGCCTAAAAGCAAACAGGGCCTAAGCCCAACCCTTGAGACCCTTAGAGATGTCAAAAAGCCCATTTTTAGGCATGTGTTTCGAAACAGACATCACCGGTTTCGAAACACGAGCTCCAGTTCAAAAAGTCAGACACCCGTACCGAAACGCATCCACCCCGTTTTGGAACAGGGTCACATTTTGCCTAGGCGTTCCGATACCCATTTCGGAACAGGCAATTACAGTGGCCAAAGTGTTTCGAAACTTGTTTCGAAACAGGGGCTCACAATGGCCAAACCGTACCGAAATGTGTTCCGATACGGGGGACCCTGGAACCACACTCATTCCGAAACGGCAAAGCTCGTTTCGAAACACCTGCAGCCTGCAGTTTTCCAAAATCAGTTTTACACATCTCTAAACGATCCCAAACGCCCTTAACGACCCCAACAAGCATACACGGCATACAAGCACACTCTAGAGGCATGCACCCTATTGCAAACATACTTAAAATGCAAGGATACAAGATAAGGAATCCACTCAAAAGATCATACAAGGCATTCAAGATAACATGTTTCACAAGGTTAAACACTTAAGCATTTGAGGTAGGCAAGATAGACATGGTTTACAAGCAAACATGGCATCCAAGAGCCAAACCAATTCAACACACAACAAAGCATTCAAATCAACAACACCTATCCCATTGCTTGACTATTACAATCTACAATTTAAAGATCATACATTGAGCTAACCAAAAGCATCACTTGGAGACCTTTCCTTGCCCTTGCCACCCACAAGCTATTGATCTGCATTGTCGAACAAAAAGGAGCGTAAGCATAAAAGCTTAGTGAGGGTAAGCTCATAAATCAAACCTTCGACAATGCAGGGTCCAAGCACGAGCAACTACCATGACGGAATGCATGATCTTACCTCCGATCCACAAGAGCCAAATTGTACATGATGCATGAACATATAATCAACATTATGCCATGCTCAACAACTCATAAGCTCAATATACAATGATACATAACTCAATGTATTAATCACATCATATATCGCTTCATATTGGAAATCATATTTCATATCATATAGGCATATATGTATAATCTCATATTGGCACCTAGATATGACTCGAATACGCGGATAACATGTTGGAACGCATTTCCAACATAACAATTACCTTCGGTGGGATTACACTCATCATCGGTTCTCGCGGAGGGGATTCCACTCATCCTCACGCCCCATCGATGGGATTCCACTCATCACCGACTAATATATAAAGAATTCCGGTGGAATATTACATCACCGTACTCCTCCTTGGTGCCTTAACGCCACCAAGGCCACGCGCGACTTTGACTCTCGTGTGCACACTCATCCTAATAATCGATCATTGTACCCAAGCATACTAGTGCCAATATTAAATAAAATCCACAACCTTTCACAACATCAATTTCAATATAATTTTCGTGCTTAGCACGTACTCACCATGATACCTCAAAATCATGCAACCACCTCATAACCTCATTTCACAAGCCAACACTACATGTATATCATCCAAACAATTATCACATCATATTTCACACATACGTATATCCACATTACATTTGTCATCAACATACATATAACAATGCATTAAGTCATGCCTCAACATACATGTATATCACATTATACATAATCATCATAACACAAATCATCATGAGACATAACATCATTTAAAGAGTTCATCCAATGTCTCTAACTAAAGCTTAGGATTAGGCTACCACCCAAATCCTAACTCTAGGTGGGTCTACCAAGCCCAACCTAGTCCACATGCTTGAACCAACCACTTAAAAATCAATTTGAAAACATTAACCACTCACCGACAATTCCAAGCTCAACCACACTAGCCGATCAAGCTTCCAACGATTTCGGATTTGTTCCTGAGGCTTTACCAACACCAAATTTTGCTTCTAAGCATCTCAACACAATCAAAACAACCTCAAATCAATTCACAAATCAATATAGCAAACCCGAAACACTAATCAAGCACAAAACACATGTTTTCAAGCTAAGAACAACTCCAAAATTCTCATTCCCGAGCAGCCATGAAAAACAGTCCAAAACTCAAGATTTCAACCTCTTTAACACACTTAAATGCTTCCAAAACGTTCCTTAACCAACATACAACCAATAGCCCTCAATTTCCAACATTAAACACACCCAAAATCAACCTTTAAACCCTTCAAAAACCCCATTAAAACCCAAATTCGGGAATCACCATAAAACCATGTAAAAATTAACTATGTTGGACCTTATGGATAGCAAACAACTTATACAACCTCAACAAAACAAAAGCTTAAGTTAAAGACAATAAAGATGGCATATTTAATCAAAAATCCCAAAACCCCAAAATACAAAAACCATAAGCTTTATGAAAAATAATGGTACTAGCTTGTAGAGGAAAGAGAGGACAAGTCAAAAGTGGTTTTACCTTTCAAAAATCACCAAAGATGAGGAAGAATGGTGATGGAATATTGAACACAAGGGAGATGGTGTTCTTGTCGTGAAAATGGGGAGAATGGGTGGGGAAGAAGATGAGTTAAATGGGTGTTTTAAAATAAAAGGGTTTTTATTTTTTACAAGTCCATGTATTTACCAAAACGCCATTAATGAGATGGCCAAACTCATCTATTTGTAAATCCCATGGAGTTGGGCTTTAATATCAAAACATGTCCAACATAAATATTTGTTCTTAAAACCCGAGGCCCAAAAGATTATTTTAATTATAAACCCGAGACTAAAAATATTATTTAAATATTATTTTCTCCCGACCCCTAAACCCGGGTGTTACAACTCTCCCCCACTTAAGGAAATTTCGTCCCCGAAATTTATCGGACAGGAAGAGTCACTGAAACATGCTCCTCCACACTTTCCTTCTCACCACAACATACTAACCAACTCGGTAGACTTACCACCCAACATTAGCTATCTAATGCTAATATATGAACTGGTTCTCAATAGCTTGTCAATTTTAAACTAAACTCAATCTCTTCAACAACATAGCACGGGACAGATCTGACTCACACTTCCGAATCATAGATACACGGAACACATCACAAACCCCTTTCTCACTCTGGTGGTAACCGCAACAAATAAACAACAGAACTAGCCCGATTCACAAACTCACACAGCACTGTTTGAATACTTGACTCATAACTTTTTCTGACTAACCATCTGACTTCGACAGGTAACCAAACACTATGCAGACGTCTTCAAAAATCTAGTTGAAATCTCGAATCTCTATTACCCACTTTCATTAAGAACCTTCCACGGATGTAACAAACTAGAAGAAAACTGATGCTCGGTCTTGACACGCTGGCAAATTATACACTTACACTCATACCGAACCACATCATCCATCAACTCAATCCAGAAGTACTCATCTTCAACCCACAATACCTCTTCATACTACTCAGATGCAATACAAATGAACAGTCGTGTGCTTCGGCCAAAACAATACGTCTCAAACACTACGTCAATCAGTACACCTATTCCGTCTCTGAAATGCAAAACTCTATCATCTTCGAAATTGTATTCCGAAGGTCTTCCTTCTGCTATGTCTTGCACGTGAGGTGCAGAGAACTTGTCTTGCAACTGTTTCTCTTTAAGTATTCTGACTCAATGTTGGCTTAACATGAAACCTGGCCACAAAACTACTATCATTCGATAAATTGAATCCGACAAATTTAGCTCGTAACTCAACTACTAATCTTACGACAAATATAACTTGGAACATCGGTTACTACGCTGACTCTCTTCGGATGGTACTCAATCTTGAGATTACTGTCTTCAAGCAGTTCCAACAATTTATGCTGTTCAAGTTTCAACCCTTCCTAAGTCGTCAAATATTTTCAAGCTCTGATGATAAGTGTATACACTGTGCATTTCTTACTATACATGCTTTGTCTCTAAATCTTCGAAGCAATTACAACTGCAGTTAACTCTATGTCTCGTGTCAGATAATTCTTTTCATGGTCTTTCAACTATCTCGATGAATAGGCCACAATCTTCTGTCTTGCATAAGAACACAACCTAACCCTACATGTAACGCACCACTATGGTTCACAAATTCTTTCCCTGATATAGGCTGGACCAAGGTCGAAGCTCTCTTCAAAGTTTCTTTCGGTTTCTCAAGGGCTCGTTGTCTCGCATCTGACCACACAACTGAACATTCTTCTATAGCAACTTGTCAACGGAGCAGCTATCTTTGAAAAACTATTTACAAACCTCCGATAGTAACAATGCTAGACCTAGGAACTATAGATACCTGTCACAGTCTTCAATTTCTTCCAACTCACATCTTCTTCTGCCTACTTAGGATTTACTCTAATACACGCGGCTGATCTACATGTCCTAGGAGAACATCCTTCTTGACTCGGAGTTCACGTTAGCTCAACTTGGCATACAACTGATTCTCTAATAGGATCTACAATACTAACTTAAAAGCTTGTCATAATCTTCCTCGGCACGTGAATATACACATGTATCATCTATGAGAACTACTACAAACTGATCAAGGAGCTCAGGAAATATTCCGCTCGACACCTCTATAAAAGTAGCTAACACACTAGTCAAACAAAGCGGCATAACTCAGAACTCAAAGTGATCACATCTTGCCCCGAAAGCTGTCTTCGGTACATCAACCTCTCTCACTTTCAACTGGTAGTAAACGGATCTCAAATTAATCTTCGAAAGGACTGGAGCACACCCTAAATGATCAACAAATCACTGATGCTGGGAAATTGATACTAACTATTCACTATCAATTGTTTCATCTGTCTGTAATTTAAACACATTCTCGTATTGTCATCTCTCTTTTTCACAAATTACACTGTCGTACTCTAAGATGATGTACTAGGCCTAATGAATCTAAGGTCTAACAAATCTCGTAGTTAATTCTTCAACACTCTCAATTCTTTCGGGAACCATAAGATACAGAGGACTCAAAACGGAACAAATTCGGAGATGGTAACAATAACAAACTCTTCTTCCCTGTCAAGAGACAAACCGGGCAATTATTGCAACACTTCTAGGAAAACACAAACTATTCTAACATTCTGCGGTCTAATCTTCATTCAAAAATCAAATCTATCACATTTGCCAGGCAAGCCTGTCAACTAAACTCAATCAATCTTTGACCTCTAAAGCTGGATCAACATTCGACAAGAAGTTCACATTCTCACATACCGCTACAGTCTCACAGAAATCTGCAACTTCAAGGCAACTCTCTCTTTGTCTCAACGTATACCCTAGCTTTGTGTTCTACGAGCCGAACCACGCCAACTGCTACATCGAAACCGTAAAAAGACAATTATTTCACATCTACTAGAATCACGTAACCCTGAACCATCAACAAACATCTTCTGTACATTTTTCTGACCACCACTATCTCACCACAAAGGACTAGTCACGCGCGTCCCTACGTCTAAGATCTCGACAGAGATATCTAGCTTCCTTACATGCTCACACCAAAGGACTAGTCACGCGCGTTCCTATGTCTTAATTTGCTGGGTTTTTTCAAAAGATTTTGAGTGTGGAATAATGATAACATGTTAGACAGATTAATTAATTAGTTGAAGCTTTGATTCTTCTTTTTTTTTTAAGAAAAATTAATGTTCGCATCATTTTTACAATTAAACTTCAAAACATTTCAATCAAAACGTAAAATTTTAGTTTACTTCAATTATATCATTTGACCGTTAAAATTCAAACAACGTAATGAAACCGGTAGATATTTTTGTTATTGCGATGACGTGGTCATAACGACAGAATTTTAGTATGGCTATTGTTGCTCAAAAAGACGTTTGTTTTAAACCCTAAACTTTAAGATATATCGGTTTTGTCACTAAATTTTAAAACGATTCTATTTTAGAAACTGATCATTTTCGTCGTCGTTTTTGGTCAATCGTTGTCATTGATCACAATTCACAACAAGAATGATATCAAAACGTTCCCATTTCACTCTTCTTTCATCTCTTTGGATTGATTTGCCACGATACTCAGGGTTTTAAATTGCGGTCGCGGTTGCAGCGTTATATCGTGGTTTTGGACAAAAGCGACTGAATTGCGGCGATCGTGGACCGTTTTTTTACCCCAGTCGCGGTTTCAGACGGCGGCCAACCGCTATATCGCAGTCGATATCACGGTCGTAGTCCGCTTTTTAAGTCCCTGATGATACTTACTCAAAATCGATAAAGATTCATCAAAAGGTCCGACGTGCTAATATTTCGATCTCTTCTAACGACCGTTTGATGAAATTAATTTCGAGATATGTTGTTCTTCTTTTTAAAAGAATGCTTCTCACCATTTAAATTTTTGAAAAAACCCCTCAAACCAAGAAAGCCCCAAACACTAAAAAATAATGGATTTTTTTGTTTAATTCACTGATTTTGAGTGAGTTTCCTAGACAACTAGTCTGAGGAGAAGAAACGAGAGTAAAATGTGAATGTTTTCATGTAGATCTTGCAGTAAACGACAATTGACGGGTGACGAAAATTGATCAGCAGTGATAGTCGAAATGTTCAATGGCTAAAATAGATTCGCTTTAAACTATAGTAGCAAAATCGATACACTTTAAAGTTTAATGTGTAAAACGATGCCATTTTGGGCATCAATAATTACACTAAAATGATATTGTTTTGTCAACGTCATCATGTCATTTCGATGCTAATGACGTAATGGCATAATTGAAACAAAATAGAAGTCTAGTGTTATAATAGAAGCGTTCTAAAGTTCAATGATCAAACGATACAAATCTTAATATTAGGTGGTATCTATTGTAGTTTACTAAAAAATAAAATATGATATTATTTTTTAGCTCACATTAACTTATAATTTTTTTCATGAATTTAGTAATTATACATTAATTGGATATAATGTGTTTTTTTGTAACTTTTATAACGTAATTAATTAATTCATATAGTTAATATCTTTAGTTATTTCAATTCGTTATGCTTACGAGTATATTTTTTGATAAAAGGGGGATTACTCCCATATAACTCATTAAAAAATCTCTCAAAACTTAAATGTAGGAAAAAAAGTACAAATGGAAGTAATTACAATCAAACGTCTAATATACATAGAGTATAAAGCCAATAAAACAACTAAATACCTAACAATTTCTATCCAAATCCTTATAAAGAAGCTGTAGAACTGAATCTGGGGTACAACAAAATGCAACACCTCTAAATTTTCAGGACTAGCGAGTTTGGCAAGCCCATCCACGCAACAAAATGCTTACAAGTATATTCACGTGTGTTTGAAGAGATATTTTTATGAGAAAATAAAATAGAGAAACATTCTAAATAAAATTAAAATGTAGTAGAAAAATAATAAAAACAAAGGGAAATTAAAAAAAAATTAGAGAATAAAATATCAGACCAGCAAAACACGTCCAGTGAGTTGCAACGACAGGGATGAGATGAAACACTGAAGAACAGAAGCACGAAACAAAATTTCTTGTTTCTATCCACCTACACGCTTAAGGATCGAAGTAGGAGTGGTGAGCGAAATCAACAATCATGCAGGCTGCTTAGCAAAACATATCTGATTACATTGACAAACGAACCACAAAAGAGGATCAAAATGCTGAAAGGCCACCGATAATCACAAATCAAAGCCAAACGTAATGAGAAAATCATCCGCGAACACAAATTTACGACAAAGGTAAACAAAATCGTGTCATAAGGTAGAAGCGTGCCACAAAGAAGATAAAAATTAAAAAAAAACTAAAATATAAATAAAAAACAAGAACTTGATATAATAAATCAAAAGAAAAATACCAGCGAAAAGCAATCAATGTTAAAATTAATGTCGTCGGCTGCTAATCAATAATGAAAAAAAGAGAGATAAGAGAGTACTAAAGGTGGCATGTTTTTCTTTTTTTTTTATCATGAATGTAATATGGTTTTATTAGTTGAATATTATTTTTGAACCTGCTTTCTTGGGTTTAAACCTTGAAACAAATAATTTTTTATTCAACACTATTAACTAAAAATATTATATAAAAAATATGAATATATATTTTCTTGTTCGTTTCGGAGTGATGGATACCAATGAGACGAAATTGAGGACAATTGCATTTACTTTAGATATGGTCATTTGTTCTAAATGGTGCACGGGATATTCACTTCTGATTGAATCGGATTCGATGTTAACGATATCATGAATATTGAATCACGAGCGTTGTCTATGAAATTTTTGGGAGTGCTTTAAGATTGATGCACATTGTTCTGCTTTCATAATACATTTAGTGAGAAGTGAATGAAATGACTGATGTATTGGCGAAAGGTGAGATGAATACAATGTTTTATGTTTTTGGCGCTAGGAGTCAAATGTCGTTGGTGGTGTGTTGTCTACAGGGTTTGTGCTTGTGTTTTTGCACTTAGCTTTGTTGGATTGTTTATTCCCTGTCGAACTTGTTCTTGCTGGGCACGTTTTTTGTGCTTGCTTGTTGCTCCTCAATAAAAAGCATCCATTGAAAAAAATAACACATTTATGATTAAATTTTCATTTCAATGAATAAGAGATTTGAAGTTTAAGTCACATTAAAAATAATATAATTTATTTAAATTTGTTTTAAATTAGTAACAACTTTGTTTGTGTACATACTAAAATATTTGCATTACATATTTATTTTTATTAACTATTTTATTTACGCTTAAATAAAAAATAAATGCTTAAATAATATTTCTTTTGAACTTTAAATGTTTAAAGTATTTTTTTTAAATGTGCCCAAAGTTTTAACTATTATAAGTTTAAGTGTCCGGCCATCAATGACCGTTTAAAAAAATTATTGTCCAATCAAAATGAAACACGTGGCAGGTATATTATTTTTTTAATTTTTTGAGAAAAAAACTTTAAAATTTTCAAAAAAATCTCGAAATTTTCAAAAACCTTCAAACTAATCTCTAAATCCATAAAAATAACAAAGCCCCAAATCCCTAAATCCTCACCACTACTGTTGTCGATCGCCATCACCGACCACACCCTTTTGGTCGTCGGACCCAACCGACCGTTTCTCTTAATGTGTCGTCGTCGAAAATTGGCGGACGATGTGCCAATCGAACGACTATTTAACATTCTTCGTTCAATGCTCGATTAGCACATCGTTCGTCAGTTTCTGGCGACGACACGTTAGGGGAAATGGTTGGCTGGGTCATGCGACCAAAAAGGTGGAGTCGACGACGGAGATCGACGGCAGCAACGCTAAAGATTTGGGGATTTGGGGATTATTTTAGAAATTTTTAGAATTTTAAGATTTTTTTGAAAAAAATTTAAATTATTAAAAATTAAAAAGAAATTATAAATTAAAATATATCAAGTGTCAAATTTTTACTGGTTAATAAATTTTTTAACCACAGTTAACTATCGTGGTCCTAAAATTATAAAATTTTAAGCACCTGTTTTTTTAATATTATATGCATCTAAAGGTTAAAAATAGTATAATTTAGATACTTAATTTTCATTTAAGCCATTTATTTATAATACAAAATACAAAATGAAAGTTGTCAACTTGATCAACAAGGGGAAAATGTTGTGGAATCTAATTGCATAGGGATCGGTACTGAAATCATTGCGATTTATGTTAAATCTTGGTTTCCCCTACCTCATTATTTGTGACCCTTGATGTGACTGTTGATAAGTAATATGTTGCTTTTTTTGCTAATTAAATTTACATCACAGTAATTTATATCACTAATGCAATTTCAAAAAGTTAGATCATTGTGTTAGAAAATTGAAAAACAAAATAATTAACGGGTAGAAAATTAATTACTAATTATTAAGATTTTATATTTACATTATTTTTTAAAACATTCTTAATGGTACCTAATAATAGTATTTGTTTTAATTTTATCTCTAAATAAGGGGTAATTTTTTCAGATATTTCTTTTTGGGGAATTATTTAGAAAAATGTCTCCTTTCGGAAACAATTGGAAAAATACCCTCATTTGGCCCACACCAGGGTAAATCACGTCCTGCAGAGCGCAATATCCAAAATCACGTTTTACAAGGAGTGACTTCTGTCCGATGTGGATTATATTATCTAGTATTTATTTTTTAAAAATAAAATAAAATAAAGTCGCGGTCTGTAGGAAAAGACTTCCACGGGAATTTCAAACGACTCGTTGCGAATTTATCGAGCAATATGCAGAAGTCGTGTTCTGCAGAACGCGACTTTTGCGTAAATATGATGTTTATACAATTTTGGATAGGGTTGTTTAGGGTTAATTTGCATGGTCTTGGGGGATAATTTTTAATGATTTTGATCTTTTACCTCAGAGTAGTGATGTTTCTCTTCAAAACAGTGTAAAAATCGGTGTATATAAAGCATCCGAAACGTTGTTTAAATCGCGTTAAAACACTACCTTGTCGTGTTTCTTTGATTGAAGAAAATGAGAAGATGGGTTGGTAGGGTTGTTTATGGTTGATTTGCATGGGAATTTCACGTTTTTTGTTATTTAACTTTCACGTCGTAGTACGGGAACACATGTTTACAATGGTGTAGAAATTGACGCGTAAAAGGCATCCTAAAGATTGTAGAAATTTTGTTAAAAATGCTATCTTGGTATATTCCTTTGCATTAAGAAAATGGAAACATGGGTCGATATTCATGTTTTAGTCGATTTTGTTGTTTTAGTGTATGGTCGTGGGTTTTTTTATTATATAACTTTCACGTGGTAGTACGAGAACACATGTTTACAATAGTACGAGAAAACATGTTATTTAGGATTAAAACATTAAAGTTACAATTACAATTAGTTGATTCAAGGGCGACTCTTACATTTTCTGATGTCGTGTCTAGGGTTCCTACAATTCCTACACATCTTAGGTTGGTCGGTCGGTTCTCGAGGAACCATATCCTCGACACAATGAATCCTAGTTGACTTTGGGCGACCTTTTTTTTGTTGCGTTGCAGGGATTCAATTGGCCGAATCTTAGGTTCATTTTGAACCACATCAAGATGACATTCATTTCTGATCGGGGGAAATTCAGATCGATATACCTTGAAAACATTTTCAAGTTTGTATACAGGATCAACGAGTGTCATTGTGTCGAGGTGAACAAATGTACATGCAGCGAAGACGTGAGCACACGGATACTTGAATGTCTGAAAGACTCCGCAATCACATGTTCACTCTTGTAGATTAACAACGTAGTTGTGGTGCATAATTCCTTCAAGTGGTCATGAAAATCAGTAACCGTAAACCTATGTTGGCGACGAGAGAAGCATGTGGCACCAATCACGTTTGCTTACACACGGTATATCTAAATTTTTTGTTGGAGATCTAGATGGAACCTATGGCCACCTGCCATCCAATTCATAGCTTATTTTCTGAGGGTTGCAAAAAGGGTAGCCAGTCGATAATATGTTGCCTTCACAATTGATGTGATAGGTTGTAACCCTCTTAGCCCGGCCTAGACGCCGACCCGAACTAAGAAGATTACACAAGGAAAATCGAAGCCAACTCGTTAAACCTGACCTCGATTAACAACCCTATTTTTTCCTTTTTATCTTATCTAGATGCACATTAAGATCATATGCGTTAATTAAACTCTTAGAAAGAAACGGCGCAACAAACGGAGCTCGATTAGGGGTTCAATTGCATACATTTAACTTTTAGAGACTAAACTATAATTTCTGAAAATTACAGGGATAAATTCAATTTTGAGATTACCAATCCTTAGTTAGTCATGTAACATGCTTCCATGTCAAATTCCATCACAAACGGATCATCCAAACTCAACCAATTGAACATACAACATCCAGGGAGCAATATACAACATTTCAGAACTTTAAAAGATACTTTCAACTGAAAATAACGGTCAGGTACCGATACACTTAAGCTCGTATCGATACGCGAGAAGGCAGTAGCCAAAGTTGGGAAAAAGGTATCGATACACTTCCCCGCGTATCGGTACGACCTTCAAACTTTGCACATGCGTATCGATACGCGGGCAATTCGTATCGATACCCCTGTGTTGATTTGCCTGAAAAATGCCTTCGAGTATCGATACTCAATCCCGAGTATCGATACGCATACTAGAAATGCACATCCAACAGCCCCAAAACAACAATTAACATCAACTAAACATGTCCAAAACATCCATGCAAGGTATATCAAACATTTCAAACACATGTGCATCATCAACCACTCGCAAGACAAACATTAAACATGACAATTCACGAGGATTATAGAACCATATAAGCATGCCCTTAAGCACAACCCTTAACATAGCCAAAACACCAAATAAAAGACCATAAACCATAAGGAGACCATTTACAAGCCTCAAAACATCAAACTAAACATGCTCAAGGTGTTTCACATCACCAAACAATTCATGAGTGGAAATCCCTCACATTGCCTCTTATTACACTAAAGTAAAACCACATACTTTGCTTAGCCAAAACACTTGGATATCCTTTGCTTGCTTGCTGCCAAATATGCTCAATTCTCTGCATTGATGAAACAAATGAGCGTAAGCATAAAGCTTAGTGAGGACCGCTACAAAACCAAAACATTCATCAATGCATTTTAAAAACCAAAATATCATTCTTTGTAAACACATGCCTTCCTTTAAAACATGCACTTTAAAACATTATATCCACTTTCAAATCCACATGCTCATAGAAATTAATTACAACAACAAAAACCTTTGCTCATGCTTGAACCAAGCATCACATGCATTCTAGCATAAATCTCAAGCATCACATGCTTTCTCAAAATAAACGTTCATCATTAATTCATTATATCATCGCCATTATATTGGCTCGCAAGTGATCAATAACAAGATCCATATCAAAACACAACACAATTGAAACAATCGGATACACGGATTACAAGCGTTTTCCCACACGCTTCATACACACCACCGGCTACACAAGGTGGAGTTTAATGGCACAATCACAACCCCTCAACATCACTCATCGGTAGTTGTATAATTCCACTAATGAGAGCATGGGACACAAACCATAAGATTCACACACGGGATTAAACCATCCTCCGTTGTGATCTTAGCCTCGATCGTTAGGGTACTTGGATGGAGTTTACGGCACAATCACAACCCCTCGATATCCAAGGTGACTTTATTCATGGTGCACCCAATCCCATAGCCGGCTAACTATATTCGATTAAAGTAACAAAAACCATTTACCATCACTTGCTAATATAATCATCAAACATCATTAATTCACTATTTTACAAGCATGAACCACAATGCCATTTCCACAAGCATTAACATGCTTAAAACCAATTGCATAAAGCATATAAACTCAAGGATCACTTACCATGTGCATCCTTAACAAAATGGAATTTAAAACCAACAACATCATTGCTCAAAACATGCTTTAAAACAGTAATCAAAACACATTTAAATCAAATGCATTTTAAACCAAAACATAGCACAATCAGAGAGAGACTTTCGCTATACTTACTCTTGAGCTTAGCTAAGTGTTTCAAACTTACACTAAGCTCCCAAAACCACGTTCAAAACGTTTCAAAGCCGGAAAACTCTTTTCCACTCACGATACACAAAACTTCGCTTGCCGACGCGAAGATCACTCGTCCGAAGCTTCCAAAATTGCTTTGCTTGCTTCCGGATCAATGTCCCTTGCTTTTAAAGCAACAAAAAACAGAGATCCAATGCATTAAAATGCATTCCAACTTCAGCAACTAAACACAAACTCGTTGCCCAGCAAAACTACATCAATTTACCCATCCGAAACAACTGAAAACTCATTCGATAGCCTTCTAAACCAAGCCCAGCCATCAATCATCACTTCCAACCACTAATATTCATCAAAACACACCTAAAAACAACCTAAACCCTTCCTTATACCTCCAGTAATCATATAACCGTCAAAACACTTCAAAAACTCAACTAAAACTATCATAAAACTCAAGGATCTCAAGGATTTCGAGATCTATATCATAAAAACACTTTTTCAACACCATAATCATACCGAAACTCAATTATAATCCATCTAAAACAGAGATCATCAATAACACTCCGAAAATCAAGAATTAAACCTTTATTTTACAAGATTTTGATCTTAAATCAAAACTATAATCAAAACCCAGTTAAAAACAACAATTAGGAGTCAATAATCTAGGGAATTTCAATAAAGAACCTTGATTAGAGGTTGAGAATGGGATTTACCTCCAATCCTTGTTTTCCTTAATGTTTGACAAGTTTTTGCTTCACAAATCTTGAAGAAATTGAAGAGAATTCTTGGAAATGGATGAGAAATCAAAGAAAGAGTGTTTGGGAGAAAAGAAATCTGGAGAAAAGGTTTTAGAAATGGGTTTTGCTGAAATAAGGATTGGAAAGTTAGTTACATAAAATGAAACTTCTCAAATTACCATTTTATTAATTAAAAAATCCCTTTTAATCAATTATTTTAAAACTCATTTAAAACACATGTGAATTTAAGGAAAGGTGTAATTGCACAAAAGCTCCCTATAGATTCTAAGATTTTGACCCTTCTTTTGAAATTTGCATTTTTCCATAGTATAAAAACTTTACATTTTGATCACTACCCAAAATCTACCTCTTCCAAAATTCATTTTGTAAAATTGATTTGACCAACCTCTTCAACATTATTTTAGAGGATTTTAGCAAATTTTGTCATATTTTTATCCTATCCCAAACCTTGATTTCCCTGAACCACCTAATACGATTCGAACCATTTTCCGACCGGCCCGATCTGATGTCTAAAACATCTAGGCCCAAAACCAGGGCGTTATATAGGTAAATGACGTGTTCCCTTTAGAGACGAATTGATCACCTCATCCAAGTTCGTCATCATGTAACCATATCGACGACCCTCATCATAACATCACAACCATTTCTCCCTCGAGATATCAAGAAGATAGTCATATCTAAATTGATTTCTAATTTTCAACTATTCTAGCAGCTCCTCAACCACCTCAACTCGATGTGTGTTGCCTATTAAAAAAGTACGAAATAATTAACGAGAATTAATAATAATTGGCAATTTAATTTATAATTTTGAGAGCGAAAGGCGTACTCATGCGAAAAACCATTATACACTCATCATTGTTCTTATACCTCTGGTAGTAATTTGCAGCAATGTGCCAAAGACAGTACCGATGATGAATATAGGAAGGTTCCTAAGACTGTCCCAAACGTTGGATTGATCCCCAGATCCGTGCGCCTCTGTCTAAAATAATACATATTTCGTCTGGTCTTGCCCGTAGTACCCGGCGTAAGACATGGGTTTACAGGTTGGTAAGAAAAAAAGTCCACGAAGATATATCTTCCTTTTCAACAATAGTGAACGCTACCGAAATGCATTTTCTGTTACCGTCTTGTGCAACTGTCACTAGTAAGATATGGGTCTATCTGTCGTACAAGAATGAACCGTCGATCTGCAGCATCGAATTGCAGTGGAAGAATGCTTTAACGCATTGCAAAAATGTCCAAAATAGGCGGAAAAATTTGTGCTCCCCAGGTACGAAATGATCCCTTTCGTATCTTGGCACTGCCTCAAGTTCAACAACAGTTCCTGGGTTGTGTTTCTGCATACAGTTTAGCCACATTCGCAACTCGTTGTAGGATTCCTCCCACTGCCCATACAGTTGTTGGATGGCACGATATCTTGCATACCACGTCTTATCGTAATTAACAATATGCTTGTAACGAGAATGGATCGATGCTACACATACCGGCATAGATAAACATGGATTTGCTTTCACGAGTAAAAGGATATGATCAGAGAGCACGTGCACATCCAAGTTAGGATGATCTTGATTCAGGCTTCCCATAGAGCATGTATGGGGTCCTTCGTATTTTGTTATCTGCCAGAGGTTGTTCAACCTCTTCAAATGTGATGCACGTACCCTTCATTTACATCCAGAATTCTTGTGGGGGCATTCAGCAATATATTTGTTCGCTTCAGTTTTCTGCACGGTAAACGTAACTGAGTTGCGTATGTTGTAATGCTTGATGGCAGCAACCACAAGTTTTTTAGTCCTGAAGACCATCCCATCATGCAGTTCACCATCATTACGTTCATTCAATTGTTCCAACTGTGGGTATTCTACAATTTTGTAGCGTAGAATTCTTCCATATCCACTATTGTGAAGTGGGATGGTGGATCGTAATACGCTAAGGCAGTATGAGTTCCAGTAAAACTTCCCGGGGTAACAACGTCCACAGGTTCGTCCTCCACAATATCCTCCGCAACATCGGGTGCATCATCCTCGGCATTCACGGACTCGTCAAGGTATGCTGGTTCCTTTTGAAATAAACCCATTTTGTCACCTTCACGGCTAGGCTCCCCAGTGGTTCCTCATCCCCTTCGAAATTGTATAGTTCTGATTCATTAGCAGCATGTACCCTGTTAGGTTCTACAACCTGAACCCGATCAAGAGCCCTATGTCCAATATCTTGGTCGACAGCAGCAATGCATGAATTTCTCCCCATCGATGAGAAATCAACTGTGTTTGCCTCATTGGGATATAAGTTGAGTGACGTCCGAAAGAGAAGTCATCAAACTGGTAAAACTCTTCATGGTAGGACAGTTCCATAGATGATGACGACTCTACACCTGGGATATAAGTTGAGTGTCGCCCATATGAGAAATCATCTACATTTGTCTGACTGGGGATATAAGTTGAGTGGCTTTCGTATGAGAAATCATCTATGTTTGTATCACTAGGATATATGCTGAGTGACGTCCGGAAGAGAAATGATAGAATGGGTTAAACTCTTCATAATGGGACGACCCAGTAGATGATGACGACCCTACATTGGCATTGTATGGATTGTATGTTGAGTGATGGGTTGGCGGCATATTCAGGTCAATGTCGAACCTGGCTACGGAAGAATTCCTTGGCTTTGAGCCAGAAGACGAGAAAGCCTAGTCATTGCTTGTACTTAGTAAGTTGAAGCCTTGTCGCAAACTTGATGTTAGACTATTAGCATTTGGGTCGAAGTCAAGATTTGTTTGGATCCAATTTGGAACAACGGTTTGGAATCCAACATTTCGTTCATAAAATGTAACAAAGAGCTCTAGGGGTCAACCCATTGAATACTGCGTATGGGTGTCGATCATCATTTGCACATCTTCTTCCTATTTCACATCGAATATTGCGAAATAAAGCAGGTCTATCGACGAAGGTAGTCAATACCTCACTGAGTGTAACTCCCTCCCGGAAGCATGTGGAATCTTTCTCTTTAGCGCTGGGTTCAGCTTTTCATATTTTACTCCGTTCAAAATCTGCAGCGTAACATTGTTGTGGGACTAAAATATGACACCGATTTCAGCATCAGGGATCATCTCACCATCGTAGTAAACTAGAGCATCAACTTTTTGTGGCATTGTTGAAAAAATGAAGCAGTGTTTCTTCTTCGCACACGAAATGCATTGAACGTTTGGCAAAAACAAGTTTGTTGGCTGTAAAAAAAATCCTCCTATTTAAGTAAATGGGAGGTGACGTGATGTGTGAGTTGAGACAATGCGTAACTCGCGTCGTATAAAACGCGAGTTGTGTCAGCTTTGTAGATTTCTGACGTGTCAGGAGAAATTGCATTTTATAGAATGCGAGTTGTGCCAGGTTTGCAGTATACATAATGTGTCAGGGAAAATCGCATTTTATAGAATGCGAGTTTTGTCACCTTTCTGATTCCTCAAATAACTCTCGTTTTATATGACCCGACTTTGCAGTATACAAAATGAGAGGTGACGTGACGTGTGAGCAGAGACAAAGTGTAACTCAAGTCGTATAAAACGTTAGTTGTGCCAACTTTGCAGATTCCTAACGTTTTAGGAGAAATCACATTTTATAGAACGTGAGTTGTGCCAGCTTTGCAGTATACGTATCGTGTCAGCAAAAATAGCATTTTATAGAACGTGAATTCTTCAGGATATATATATATACCATAATGAATTTTACATCAAAAAACACAAAAATTTTGGTAGGTTGAAGGTTGTAATTTACTTTGTAAGGAATTCGATCGATATAATATGTCGAGATGAGAAACTATTACAGTTTTGGTATACTACAACGAGCAAATAATCGATGATGCATCTCTCGGCGTCGTTTTTCAGTCCTCAAGTACTATATTGCTTCCGCTGCCATACAACTTATCGTATAAGAAGTTGGTGAATGAAGTGAAGAAACATGTTCCACATAGTCCTGGGCAAAAGCTGGAACCGTTGAAGTTTCAAATGCCGATGGTGTTAGAACCATTAACATACTCATTATTCCACATTATGGACGATGCTGATGTGGAAATGATGGTGGAATCTAACCATTAGTGTTTTTCTGGGTTGGCCCTTAAGCTTGAGCTTAATGTAATGTTTTCTGATGACAGTGATATTATTAGAGTCCCAAATAATATGTAAATTTTATTTCTATTATTAAAGTTCTTTGAAGATTCGTTAAAACGCGCCAATTTTAGCACCATATACACGACAATTTTAGAACCTTTGCAAGCAAGCATACCATATACACGATAATTAAAGCATACCATATCGTGTTTGGCCCAACGCGAGTTCTGCCACCTTTTTGCAGGATACCTGACATGGCAGGCAAAATCGCGACCTTTGAAACGCGACTTCTTTGAATTATGGAGTAAATCGTGTCCTATAAAACGCGATTTCTGTCACAGCAGGCAAAATCGTGTCTTGTAAAACGCGAGTTTGACAGATTATTTCGACATTATTTTACCCTATATATGTTCTGCATGAGTCACAAATTTTTTACACTACTCAAACAATTTCTACATACATTCCGCTGCCAAACCACTCATACAAATACAAATTATGACGCGTTTTTCTGCTATTGTTTTCTTTTGTGGAACCTACTTCTACATTTCTTTCAATGAGAACATTAGAGATGAATTGTTTGAGTTGATTTCAACACGGGTTAAGGAGTATACAAGCTCTAAAATTTCTGCCTTGCGTGTCAAAGTTCTAGTGAATGAGCCCAGCCCAGAAGAACACTACATGCTAACACTATCCAATCAGAAAGATATGCGTAAGATGTTTCGGGCATACAAATGTGCCGGGGGTACGAACATCGAGCTTAGTGTAAAGTTTGATGATGGCTCCAGTTCATCAATAGTACTTAAGCTTGAAGACGAGGACACGATATCTGTACAAAATTATAGGAGACGACAGGAGAATGAAAAAAATTTGAGGAACTAAACTTAACTTCTAACATAAGTATCGACTACGAGGGCAACGAAAATGATTCGTTCTCGTAGATTTAAGTAGGCTTAGTAATTTAATGCTTGTGTGCTTCTTTCAATTAACAATCTTGTAGTACTTTTCGTTAATATAATTATCGCAAATATTATTTTCTACATCTTAACCGCTTCAATTTTCAAACAGTTAACAATCGCAAAATATGTAATTAACAAAATGTATTATATGTCAATTATATTGTAACAACTGACATGTATGAGGTCTTTTGTATCTTGTTATCTGCCAAACATTGTTCAGCCTCTTTTGTTCGTGATACATGAATCCTCCAGTTACAGTCGTTGCCCTTTTTGACACATTCTGTGATATAGTTGTCCACAATTGTTTTCTTCACTGTCGAACGAACTGATCGGCGTATATTGTAGTTTTTAATTGCATCCTCTGCCATTTTCTTCGTATTGAATATCATCCCAACTTCTAGTTCACCGTCAATATCGACATCGGCATCAAAAGAGTGACTCCCAATAGATGGTAAATCACCTACATTTGCAGCCTTTATAGAACTACAATGAAAAAAATAGAGTACGAGAAATTTTGAGGGAATTACAATGAAAGTAAAAGAAATAGTGAGTTTTTGAAGAAGGGGGTAAATGAACCAGTGTAAATGAACTGGTGTTCTTTCAAATTATTGTTTTTAGAGAAGACATGCATTGAAACACGTAAATTATAACATATGAATTACATATGTACATTATATTTTTATTTTTTGTATGTTAAAAACAATTGTACCCCTAAACATGTGGTCAATTGTACCCTTAAACATGCAAACTAAAATAATTTACATATGAACTGATAAGTGGCCGACGAGATGTGCAATAGTTATACTAGTTGTTGGAGTCCTCTAACTTCATGGATATCGCGAGTATGCGATAATCATCTTCCACGATATATATGTCACCAACACCGCTACATGCGAGGGTCTTACCATAGCTTCAAAAACACCGAAAATGGTGGAAGCTTTGACTCACATTATCAAATGTAACCGGCACCCACCAAATGTTGATACTCTAGACACGACACTAAAGTTGCATCTATTGTGATTTCGGGGTAACGATCATTTTCATGGCACCTCACCACGCGTTTCTGGATATTGTGATTTGTCGATAATCTTCAACAAACACAGACAATACACATATCACACCACAACTGGTATCCTACCAAATCCATATGCTAATCATATAAATACATATACCCACAAATCATAATACAAGTGAAAATATTCACCAACGTTCGTAAAGAGGCTATATATAGACCAACTCTCGTCTATTGTTATTTGTAGTTCCATCTCTATGTTCATTAGATGTTAAGTATTCCGTACTTTTTTTCACGACGATCGATAATAATAAATCACAATATCCAGGAATTTGAATAAAAGATAAACTAATTAAAGAATAAAAACGCAAATTTAAAAATATATACTAATTAATAAAACAAACCCAAATAAAATAAAAACAATAATTAAACTAAAATATATACTAATTAAAACACAAAAAATATAAAGTTCAATATTTTCAAATAAAATAAACAACAAAAAAACTAATGGCATCTATGACCACCGGTACCACAAGATGGTGCTTGACGATGTCGCTCCAGATTGCGTCGGGGGAGAGTGTCGTCACCATCATCATCATCACCATCCTCAATTTCAGCTCCTGCAGTACCGCTCATTCCACCAGGCCCACTAAGGTAGAATATCGACTGTGGTGGTGTTTGTTGGACAATCTTGGTTCCAAATGCGGCTGACATCGGGGGGAACGACATGAAGGGCACGTAGGGCATATAGCCTGGAGGATAGCTACGGGCACCACTCATCATCACTGAAACTTGAGCAACATGGTCTGACATAGAAGGCGTTAAATAACCTTGACTTGGACTTTGAGTCAGTTGTGGTCGCATTAGTGGTGGGTTAGCATTTGATGGTGGCGGTGGCGGTGTTGCGGAGGCAGAACCACCGCCGGAGGTGTTTCATGCTCCCCTCCCCCTCGAACGCTGAGACCGTGGGAGGTTGTGTTGCTGACATCGATAGACGACTGTTGCCTCCTCTAAAGTTAGAATAGACGACTTCCCATTCGCCCTAAACCAGTCATCATAATCATCGCTCACCATTGTCTTAAACATACAATACTCAGTCCGGGGTTGCCAACGCTGATTCAGTCTGTCCCTCCATTGAGCGATATAAGAGTGGTGGTGCACCGACCAATCAACCTACAGAACAATCAAACAATTGATTTCTTCTTTTTAGATATGAATTACGTTCCAATTAATAAAAGAATGCGATAAGTATATAAATATTTATTACCTCGGGCTTTCCTTGTCGAGTGAGTTTGTGCAACTTATCCAAATTTGGAGGCTCAGCTGGGATACGTTGGAAACAACCAAATTGCCATAGGGCGCGGTCGGTCGGATGCCACTCAACTGTGGTATAACAGATGAATGGTACAAAGGCTGTCCAAACAAGCTTCATCTCGGCCGAAAATATCGAGATATAATGCTGGAACTCCATATTCGCGTACGGCGTCCATAAAAACTGTACAATATATCATGCGTATATTAAAACAAAAGAAATTATTTATAGTTAAATATAAAATTTATTTTATATAAATACACCAAAGTGTTACCTAATCTTTTGAAAAATTCTCAATATAACCTTCAGGCCCTTCACAACACCAACATGAGTTAAACGAGTGGTCCACCTACAAAATAAGAAGATAATTTTAATTAATTATAATAATACGTATACTAAAAAATTAACAACTCTTTCCTTACCTCCGGGCTAGCGAAAAAAACATATGGAGTAGGTTGCAGAAGCTTAGTGCGTAAAAACGACACTCTCCACCACGCCCAGGACTAGAGCAACACCAAACAACCTCCGATGCAATACTTTTCTAGATCGGTGTTCTTGCATAGCTCTCTAAAAAGAGTGGCCAAAACTACGGATCCCCAGCTCAATTTACCGGCATTTTCAAAATTCTGCAAATGCCGCAACCAGATCGTGTAAACCTTGTCCCGAGTTTTGTCAAGCATCAATACCCCGCCGATCATCTGTAAAATATAAGCGCGAGCATATGCCTACAATATGAATATATATATATATATATATATATATATATATATATATTACCATATGTAAAAAAATATTATTTCAATAATATTCACTAAAAATTATTGTTACCTTCTTCACTTCTTCACTCGCGTCAACGGGTACATCACCAAAATTATTCCGCAACCACACTAATTGTATTTTTCCACCATAAAAATGCTCCGGCGCAACCCCTAGCCCACTCAAACATAGGTCTACCCAAGCATCAGCACCGGGACCAGTGATAGCCTCTCCATCAACAGGCAAGCCTAGGATATGAGACACATCTTCCAGGGTAATGGTCACCTCGCCGCAAGGAAGGTGGAATGTGTGTGTCTCCGGCCTCCACCTCTCCAAAAGAGCGTTTACCAAATCAACGTCTATTTTTGCACCTCCAACAATTTTGGATGCCTGCAAAAACCCGACCTGCTCTAAGTACTGTTCGATCAAAAGGTCTGGTAATCTCGTCATCCAGTTGTAAGAAACCTCCAGACGTCGTTCCATATTCTAAAAAGAATAAACGCGTATGTAAAAATTAAAGTATATAAAAATATAAAAAATGCGTACGTTGTAATAACAATATATAATAAAATAATAAAAAATAAACAAAACGGGATAAAACTTACATGTCTCCGATGATAATTGAACACGTGCTTGTGATCCAACCTTATCAATCTGGCCATTATATCAAACACGAAAAATCAACCAAGAAATTAAAAGAAATTAGATTTGAGAGAGAGTTAATTTTTTTACTTGGGGTAGAAGGGGAGGGTTGGGGACCAATTTATAGTGGAAATCACGTCAATTGGAGTGTGATTACTAAATGAAAACCGCGTCCTATACAATGCAACTTTGGAAATCGCGTCTTGCACAATGCGACTTCTTCATAACCCTAACGCGCTAATTAAATTTTCAACCATTCCAATTTATTAATGCGGAAATCGCGGCTTACACAACGCGACTTCAGCTTATCTCGACGAGTCATTTGAAATTCTAGTGGAAGTCGCATCCTACAGACCGCGACTTCATTTTATTTTTTTAAAATAAATACCAGATAATATAATTCACATCGGACTGAAGTCGCTCCTTGTAAAACACGATTTTGGATATCACGCCCTACATGATGCGATTTACCTTGACGTGGGCCAAATGTGGGGTATTTTTCCAAATGTTCTCCAAAAGGGGTATTTTTCCAGATAATTCCCCAAAAAGGAATATCTGGACAAATTAGCCCCGAATAAGACTCCCACATTTTACAAATAATATTGTATAAACTCAATTCACCAATAAGGAATATACCACATTTACTACTCAAATCATTCTTTGAATTTCTATAGTTAAATTATTATAAAGTATAAATCGAATTAATGTAAAATATATTAAATTAACTCTAAACCTACAAATGACCTAACTCGTAACTTTCTACGTAACTTTACGTAGAATGGTGTAATTTTTGCAATAACTACTACAAAAATTAAGCTCAATCTAATTAAAGATGTAAAAGTATTTCATCAAAAAATGTAAAAGCGGCAATAATAGATGTAAAAACTTATAAGATTAGGAAATTTAAAGAGATTTAATGTTTGAGAAAGTTGGGTAACAAAATCAATAACTACGTTTCAGTCAAAAAAATCAGTAACAACGTTTTTAGTTATTTGACACGTAGTTTTTGAAGTAGCTGCTTCAAAAATTAAATAGAAATCTGTTAGGATTAATCATGGATGAATGAACAACTCAGAAAGAGTTAATAGAAAGTGAATATTAAGAGAAATAAAAAAAGAAAGATAAACTCAAGAGAGCATCTTAAAGAGAGAATGAATCTGTAAAACTGATATTAATTCAACTTGATTTGAGCCCAATACACGTTCTATCTTATATACCCCACAGATCAGGCCTGATAATTAACTCATAAGCCCAACTGGCATAACAAAAAGTATAACATGTTATAAAAGACTTTAAACTCTTTTATATACTCTAACATTCTCCTGGTTTGATCATTTCCAAACTTCTTCCTGAGAAACAACTCCAAGTTGCTCACACATCCTATCAAATATCAAGGGAGACAGGGGCTTAGTCAGAATATCAGTAGATTGTTCAGAACTAGGAACATGATTCACCACCAACTGGCCTGCAAAGACCTTTTCCCTAACAAAATGGAGGTCAATTTCAACATGTTTCACCTTTGAATGATGTTAGCAGCTAAGGATATAACAGATGTATTGTCACACCAAACCACAGGCTTGGCTTCTAAACAGACACCAACTTCAGTCAAAAGCTGTTGAATCTAGACTAACTCAGAAACAGAGTTGGCAAGGCTTCTATATTCAGCTTCACAGCTCGATCGAGAAATCGCACCTTATTTCTTAGAACTCCATGCAATAGAATTCCCTCCAAGATAGATACAATAGCCTGTGGTAGAGCGACGATCGTCAACAGATTATGCCTAGTCAGCATCAACATAACAGACAATGAAAAAATTCTCCTCTGGTATGAAAAATAATCTATGCTCAGGTGTGCCTTTTAGATAGTGCAAGATCATTTTCACAGCTCGCCAATGATCCTCGCTTGGATTGTTCATGAACTAACTCACCTTATTAACATTAAAGAAAATGTCTGGTCGAGTCAGAGTTACATATTGAAGACCCCCAACAGTGCTTCTGTAAAGATGAATATCAGAAAAAGTCTACCCTGAGTTAGCAACCAACGAAGGAGATACAACCATAGGATTGCTTAAAGAGAAAGAATTATGTATATCAGTAATCTGTAAGAGATCAATAATATATTTGAGTTGAGTAAGGAATAACCCACTATTGCATTGTTGTATCTCCATTCCCAAGAAAAAAATCAAATTACCCAAATTTTTAAGAGCAAACTCGGCATGAAGCTATCGAATGACTTCATCAATCTCAATGGAATTACTACCTGTGAGGACTATGTCATCAACATGGACCATTGATATTATTGTGAATGAAGCTGATCTTCGAAGAAAGAGGGTTGTGTCAGCCTTTGAAGGCATAAATCCTAGTTTTGCAACTAAGTAGGATTTGAGGGTATAAAACCAAGCTCGAGGAGCTTGTCATAGACCATTAAGAGCTTTGTTTACTCTACAGAAAAGTTGTTAGCCATCTGGTCCTTGTTGTTCATACCTCGAGGGTTTCTTTATATAAATATCTTCTGCCAAAAGGCCATTCAAAAATGAATTATTGATGTCAATTTGGTGAATTGTCCACGGTTGCATTACAGCAGAAACAAGCATTGTTCTAATAGTAGTGGATCGAACAACATGGATAAACGTCTCCTTGAAGTCACAACCGACCACATGAGAGTAACCTTTCGCATCCAAACAAGCCTTGAATCTTTCAAAAGACCCATTTGGAATACGCTTTATCTTGAACAACTATTTGCACTCAATAGGTTTTCGATTAGGAGGTAAAAGTTGCAAATCCCAGGTCTGATTCTTAAGGAGAGTATCATACTCATTTTGGATAGCAACCCTCCAATTTAGATCTCGAAAGGCCTCGTGAATTGTAAAAGGATCTTGATAGTCTTGAGTAGCAAGGAATACCTTAGGCTTAAAGATTTCAACCTTAGCACGAGTGACCATGGGATGATGATTATAAGCTCTCGAAAAACCAGGTGGAGATGATGGAACAACACATGGAGATGGAATAGAAGTGGAGTGTGAAATTTTAGCTTGAGATGGGGATAAAGTAGAAGTGGAGTGTGGAATAGTATCTTGTAATGGGGATGGAGTAGAAGTGGAGTGTGGAATAGTAGCTTGAGATGAGGATAGAATAAAAATAGAATGTGGAATAGTAGCTTAAGATGGGGTAGGAGTGGAGTGTGGAATAGTATCTTTGTAGAACTAATGTTTTGATATAATAATTGAAAAATGTTTTGGACTGATTTAAAAAGAATTCAAAACTATTTCCAAAGTCCAAATAACTTGAAATTATGTTTAGGGATGTTTTCAAAAGGGTTTTACATGTTTTCATAAGCCAAACTACACAAAACCGTCCAGGTGTTTCGATACGAGGGATTCCAGTAGCTAAAACGTTTCGATACGGGTATCGAAACGGGCTTTCCCTGGATGAGATTTTTGCCCAGCGTTTCGATACGGGTATCGAAACGGGCTTTCCCTGGATGAGATTTTTGCCCAGCGTTTCGAAACGGGCTATGCCGTTTCGATACGCATACGTGGCATTGACCACAATGGTCACAAACCCCCAACGGCTATTTCCCAACAAACTTTTAAATGCATGTCGTTTCGATACGGGGCTAGGCGTTTCGATATGTGTTCCGAAATAGCCAAGGGTATTCCGATACGGGTGCCTCATCAGACTACAACGACTCTTTCTACTTAAAGGGTGTTTTGAAACGGGCACGACTGTTTCGAAATGGTGAGCTGCAGAAGTGCATTTATGGTGGGAAATAAAGTCCTCAACGGCTCCAATTCAATCCCAACGGCTAGTAACGGCTACAAACTCATCAAAGAGTATAAAAGGGACCTCCAAGAATCAAGTAAAGGCTAATGCTCATATTGTCAATCCACAAATGATCAAGAATTATCTTAGAGCTTAAATTGTCATTTATTGTATAGACAAACACTAGTGAGCCAAAATTGTCAAATTTGCTCTCAAGTGTTTTAGGTTTTGGGTGAGTGCTTTAATTGTGCAAAAAAAAAAACACCTATTAGAGGGATTTGTGTTTGCTTTGTTTATCTCTTTGTAAAAGAGGGTTTGATCAAGGCTTTGGGTAGAAAGCTTGATCGGTGTAAAGGGTTTCCTCCTAAGCCTAGAAAATGGGACGAATCAATAGTGGATGTAGACCTTGGTTAGAAGGTTGAACCACTATAAATCATTGTGTCAATTGTCTTTTTAGCTTCCACACCACCTTCACCCAAAAATCCACATCTCCACCACTTGGTGAGCCATATCGGTTGAACGAATCGAGCTCCTCACAACTCAACAATTGGTATCAGAGGTTGTCTCAATCGAAGAGGATTAACATCCTATTGAGAAGATCCGGCAAGCTCGATCATCATTTCACACAACCGGCTCAATGGCGCAATCCATCGACAAACCGCCCTTCTTTGACGGTACCCACTATGCCCATTGGAAGACAAAGATGAAGTTCTTCATCAAATCTAGAGATTACAAGTTATGGGACATAGTTGAAGATGGTCCTCATTCGTGCCTCAACGAAGCAAAGCGGAGTGGAGTGCTGACGATCGCAAGAAGATGGAGCTTAATTGCAAAGCCTTGCACATTCTCTTTTGTGCATTTGGCCCAACCATCTATGAGAAAATGTCTTCTTGTGAGAGTGCCAAGGAGATATGGGACAAGCTTGAAGTCACATACGAGGGAACCGATGAAGTCAAGGAGACCAAGATTGGGCTCATCACCTTAGAGTATGAGAACTTCAAGATGGATCCGGAAGAGAACATCGAGAAGATGTTTTATAGGTTCTCCACCATCACCAACAGTCTTAAAGGTTATGGAGAAGCCATCCCGGAAGAGAAACTTGTCTGAAAGCTCATCTACTCACTTCCCGAGTCTTGGGACTCAAAGAGGACTGCCATCATCGAAGCCAAGAATTTGAAGACCTTGAAGCTTGATGAACTCATGGGGTCACTCCTTACTCATCAAATCATGAAGAAGAATAAAGAAGATGAGAAGAAGAGGGGAGAAATTAGAGCTATGGGAGAGAAGAAAATCAAAGGGCTAGGCATCAACGCAAGTGCCATGGCTCTCAAATCCTCCACTTGTCATCATGTTTACTCAAGTGAAGAGAAGGATGAAGAAGAAGAGATAGTTCATCTCTTCAAGAAGTGTGCCTCGTTCATGAAGAAAGCTTTGAGAGAGCTTGAACGAGATTCCAAGAAAAAGGAGAGGGCGAGCACTTCAAGCCATAAGAAGAAGGCACATGTAGCTACTTGGAGTGATGAGGACTCCACCGATGATGAACAAGCCAACCTTTTCCTTATGGCCATCGAAGAAGATTCAAGGGTAACTTCTAATTCATCTACTTCATGTTCTTACTCTTTTGATGAATTACAAGATGCCTATGATGATTTGGTTTTAGACTTTAAAAATCACATTTTGAAAAACAATAAAGTGATTTCAAAGTTGAAAATTCAAAATGATTTGATTTCTAAAACCAAACTTGAACTTGAAGCAAAACTCAAGGAGTTTGAACTAAAATGTTTTGATTTACAAAAATTGCTTCAAAAAGTTCAAGAAGAAAATGATTTGATTTCCAAAGAGCTAGAAAAGAAAAACAATTTTGGAAAATCAAATTTCTATGTAAGACAATCTAGTGCCCCTAGATTTGTAAAAGGAAAATGTTTTAGAAGTGTTTGGGTTCCAAAAGGACTTAGCACTTCAATTAAAAAGGATGACATTGAAAAATGGATTCCTAAGGGGACAAAAATTTGTGCTACTAACGTTCATGGATCCAAAGCAATTTGGATACCAAAAATCACTTGATTGTCTTTTGCTAGGTGAGATGGAGATGTTCAACAAGTCAAACATTGAGGGGGAGCTCCATGCACACAAGGAAGAACACTTGAAGAAGGAAGGCTTCACATCCTCCCTTTGGGTTCAAATGTTGGTAAAAATCTAGTTGTTTTTGCATTTATTTGTTTTAATTTTTATTTAATTCAACTAGATGATCATAAATGTTGAACTAACATTTTATTGATGCTTTGCGTAAGGGGAGACATTTTAAAACAAAATTCTTATTTTTGTCAATTTTTACCTCTATTGTTATTTTGAACTTAATGTTTTAAATTCTTTTTGATATAACAAAAAGGGGGAGAAATGGTTTGAAAAATTGAATTTCCAAATGAATAAGGGGGAACTTTACTTGATTTCATATCTTTAATCTCTTATTCACATTTTTAAAGTTAAAGGGGAGAATCCTAAACAAAATTTCAAGGTAATTTTATTATATCAAAAGGGGGAGATTGTAGAACTAATGTTTTGATATAATAATTGAAAAATATTTTAGACTGATTTAAAAAGAATTCAAAACTATTTCCAAAGTCCAAATAACTTGAAATTATGTTTAGGGATGTTTTCAAAAGGGTTTTACATGTTTTCATAAGCCAAACTACACAAAACCGTCCAGGTGTTTCGATACGAGGGATTCCAGTAGCTAAAACGTTTCGATACGAGTATCGAAACGGGCTTTCCCTGGATGAGATTTTTGCCCAACGTTTCGAAACGGGCTATGCCATTTCGATACGCCTACGTGGCATTGACCACAACGGTCACAAACCCCCAACGGCTATTTCCCAACAAACTTTTAAATGCAGGTCGTTTCGATATGGGACTAGGCGTTTCGATACGTGTTCCGAAACGGCCAAGGGCGTTCCGATACGGGTGCCTCATCAGACTGCAACGACTCTTTCTACTTAAAGGGTGTTTCGAAACGGACACGACTGTTTCGAAACGGTGAGCTACAGAAGTGCATTTATGGTGGGAAATAAAGTCCTCAACAGCTCCAATTCAATCCCAACGGCTACAAACTCATCAAGGAGTATAAAAGGGACCTCCAAGCAACAAGTAAAGGCTAATGCTCATATTGTCAATCAAAAAATGATCAAGAATTGTCTTAGAGCTTAAATTGTCATTTATTGTATAGACAAACACTAGTGAGCCAAAATTGTCAAATTTGCTAAGTGTTTTAGGTTTTGGGTGAGTGCTTTAATTGTGCAAACAAACACCTATTAGAGGGATTTGTGTTTGCTTTATTTATCTTTTTGTAAAAGAGGGTTTGATCAAGGCTTTGGGTAGAAAGATTGATCGGTGTAAAGGGTTTCCTCCTAAGCCTAGAAAATGGGACGAATCAATAGTGGATTGATTGGAAATCCTTAGTGGGGAGCTAAGGTAGTGGATGTAGACCTTGGTTAGAAGGTTGCACCACTATAAATCATTGTGGCAATTGTCTTTTTAGCTTCTACACCACCTTCACCCAAAAATCCACCTCTCCACCACTTGGTGAGCCATATCGGTTGAACGAATCGAGCTCTTCACAACTCAAAAATCTTGTAATGGGGATGGAGTAGAAGTGGAGTGTGGAATAGTATCTTGTAATGGGGATGGAAATGATAAGACATCTCTAGGAACCATACCAGAAGACTTACCAAGAACATGAGAAAAATCTTTAGAAAACAACTCTTGGTTAATTTGTGATGGATACAACTGAGTAACACTAGAGGACTTATTTGGTGACTTATATGACTGTTTAAATAGAGAACCTAATAGATCAGTTTGATTCATAGATTAGGGAAAAATCTCTTTATCAAAAATGACATGTCAAGAAATATAAATTCTGTCATTATAGTTCATACATCTATAGCCTTTGTGAGAAGAAGAGTAGCCCAAAAAAATGCCCTTAGTAGATTTAAACTGAAATTTATGTTTATTATAAGGGTCTAGAAAAGGATAACATAAACATCCAAAAACTTTTATAAAACCAGAGTCAGGAAGTTGCTGAAATAATTTTTGATATGGTGAGACACCAAATAAGGCTTTAGAGGGAAGTCTATTAATGAGAAACACAACACTTGTGAAGGCATCATTCCAAAAAGACAAAGGCATGGATGCTTGAGCTAACAATGATAACCCTGCTTCAAATATTTGTCTATGATTTCTCTCTAGCATACCATTTTGCTTAAATGTATGAGGGCAAGAAATTCTATGTATTATGCCTTGAGTTTTAAGAAAATATTGTAGATCAATGAACTCACCTCCTTCATCAGTTTGTAAAGCTTTAAGCTTACACCCAAATTTCCTTTTAGCCTGTCTAAGAAACTGAACAAATACATTAAACACTTCTGATTTTTGTTTTAAAAAATATACCCATGTGTAACGAGAAAAAACATCAATAAAGGCAACATAGTACCTAAATCCATTGAGAAATAAGGGTGCTGAACCCCAGACATCAGCACATACTAAATCTAAGGGAGAACTATATTGAGTAACAGAATCAGAAAATGACAACCTATGAGACTTACTAAATTGACAAGCAGAACACACTATCATCTGTTTATTCTTTAAAAAATTCACATTACATTGAATCAAAGCAGAAAGTAAGGTATTATAAGCAAGATGCCCGAGCCTATAATGTTAAACATCTAAAGAAACCACATGAGCAGAAGAAACATTACAAGATCCTAGACATGCATCTTTATTCTTTTTAGAACCTAAACATCCATCAGCATGTAAATCTAACTCGTACAAGCCATTATTCTCATATCCTGTGAGCAAAATCTCCTTGGTGAGTAAATTTAGAGATATATAAAAGATTTTTAGTAATGTTAGGAGTATATAATAAGTTTTTAAGTTGTAAACACCTATTGAGACTAAGTAAGGCAGATTGACCAATGAACTTAATTGGGCAACACTTGACCATTACCAACTGTAATATTACCTGTTGCACGATGAATAGGACCAAGAGACATATTGTTAAGCTAATTTGTTAAGTGGTTTGTGGCACCAGAATCTGGGTACCAAGCATTCTCCCTAATAGTTTCCGGGGTTGCAATCAAGGCTTGAGAGTGCACTTGTTGTGCCATGGGTGAAACTTCTTGTGATGAAAGTTGGGGAATCAACTGTGGATGAGAAGATGCAATGAACTAAGGTTGAGTGGATTGAGAATAAGAAGTCTAAGAGGTAGTTGAAGCAATGATGACAGGGGCATGGGGATACATAGGAGGGGCCATGGCAGAGGTACTTAGCATTTGCTGCCTGACTGAAGGAACAACCTGAGGAAAAGTAGTTGAAGTAACAATCATAAAAGGAAGAGAGTAATACACAAAATTATATGCAGAGGGGATGTTATTTACAGGACTAGAATAAGTGCTAGCATAACCTTGAGAAATGTTATTTCGCCTACCAAAATTATTTTGCCCTGAACGAGAAGACTCATTCTTGAAATTCATATCAAACCTATAGTAACACCTTTCTACCAAGTGCCCAAGCCTACCACATAATTGACATTGTGGTCAGTTGAAATTATTGTACCTTCCTCGACCTCTTCCTCTACATAAACTAGGATTATCAGCAAAAGAATTTTGATTATTGTTATTATAAGCAACAATATTAGACTTTGAATATTCTTACTGAACCACATTCACATGACCACTGTCATTAGAGTGGTGTTGCAAGGCAACATGAGCAGAAGTAGAAATCTAATTTAACATACCAGCTTGTCTTGCTTCAGCATCTAAGAGAATTGTTCTAACAGTTTGAATACTAGAAAAAGTAGCACTAGCAGTAATAACAGTGATAACATACTCAAATTCAGGTGGCAAACCATTTAAAACAGCACTAACATGCTCTTGAGCAAAAAAGATCTCTCCACAACTTGCTAAGCTATCACATATAGTTTTAACTTTCATAAGGAAATCCTTCATACTCAATTCACCCTTCTTTTGTGAATGAAGCGGCCTTCTAAGGGACATCAACCTAAAGGTAGTTTTCTCACTGTACAAGCTATGCAAAATATTTCAAATTTTATTGTGCTCAATTAAATGACATCCTCACTTACAGTGCATAAGAGCCACTAGGCAAGAGCAACATCCTACTCTTCATACAACTCAAACTCAGTATTAAAACTAACAACTCCATACTTTCTGACATATTGAGCTGGTCATGTTATGTGTCTTGATAGTTAAGAGAACTTGTTGCCACAACAAGTAATTACTGTCATCAAGAGTGACATTGATTTTCTTCGTAGAGAACAATCTACTGGCATTATTACTTTCAGATTGAACTTGTTTATCATTATTAGTATTATTAGTAGTTGAATGACCTCCTTCTGGAATCTCAAGAGACTCAACCATCATGAAAAACTAGAAACAACACACAAACGAAGAGAGATAACAAATTAGTCAGAAACAAACAGCCAAATGCAAGCTCAAGCAATGAAAACCACAACAGATAATGAAAGATGAGAAGAGAACACAACAAAGCACTAAATTACAGACCTAGAACCCTAAATAAGCAAATTGAATCCAAATCAAAGCACACAATAGTCGAAAAAAGATAAACAGATCTAAGCCAGATCAAAGCAACACCTCGCGCACATCGCATGAAACAAGATGAACAGATCTAAGCCAGATGAAACGAATGTACCTAAAATCGTGAACACAGCACCAAAAAAAGAATCAACAATACAACTACTGTGAAACCGACGAATCAACAATTACGTCTACGACGAGAATGACGACGGCTACCAGATCAATAGTCTCTGATACCATGTTAGGATTAACCATGGATGAATGAACAGCTCAAAAAGAGTTAATAGAAAGAGAATATTAAGAGAAATAGAAAAAGGAAAAGAAAGGTAAATTGAAGCGAGAAACTTAAGAGAGAATGAATATATAAAAGTGATATTAATTTACCGTGATTTGAGCCCCATACACGTTCTATCTTATATAGCACACAGATCAGGCCTGATAACTAACTCATAAGCCCAACTGGCATAACAGAAAGTATAACAAAAATATAATAGATTTTAAAAGACTTTACACTCTTTTATATACTCTAACAAAATCTTTGTTCTTTTTAGTGTTTTTATTTATGTCTTTATATTAAAAAGTTGGGTTTAGGGTTAATGTTTATTGTTAGAGTTTAAGAATGTAGTTTAGAGATTTGGTGTATGGTGTATTGTTAGGATTTATAGTTTAAAATTTATGATTTAAGTTTATAATCTAATTTTCAGTGTTGGTGCAAAGAAAGGGCACCAAAAAAAGACAAAAGAATTTTGTTCACAAAAATTAAGGTTGGTCTAACAAAAGAAATAAATGTGATAATAATAGGGGTAAATTTTGATACAATATAAAATTTAAATCCTAAATTCTTAACCTTAAACCCTAAAAATTAAACTATAAACTTCAAACCATATACCATAAATTTTAAGCACTAACCTTAAATTATAAACCCTAAAACCTAAACTCCTAAACTTTAAACTCTAAAATAATCATATAATAAAACTAAAATGTTTGTGTAAACTAAAATTAGCTAACTTATCTACCAAAGTTTTTTTTCTCCTAATAATATACGTAGAAACTTTAAAAAGTTACATAAATTTAAGAGATTTAAAGTAAGAGAAAGTTGGGTAACAAAAGTGTAACTATTATTTTAGTTACCTAAATCATAACTTTTGAAATAGACACGATAAAAATTAAGCTAGAACTAACCCAAGAAGTAAATGTTGCAACAATATGTATAAATTGAAATGTTAGGCTCTCTAACTTTTCCGATTATTTTCGTAACAAAACATGTTTTTTCCTAACTTTTCTAATAAGTGACCGGTGACCTGATTTTTTTTCTTTTTGTAGAAGCTCCCTCAAGAAAAATGTTCATTTTTTTTCTTAAAATAAATCATTTGGAACGTTATAATTGCTGAGCATGTTCAAAGTTAATAAGTAATTGAATTAAAATCTTAGTTTAACTTAGAATATAAAAGTATAGTTTTCTACTGCAGCCGTTTCTTGAAGTATTAAAATCTGGTCAAACAAGTGCTTGTTCACATGATTAATATTATCACCGTATGGACAATTAAAAAAAATATTAGCACCGTATGGACAGATTAAGCTGTCTTTCACATGCATAACATTTCAAAGAATTATATTAATCAACATGGTATAAGAACAAAAAAAAAAACAAGTAGAATAAGTTGGTAATAACTAATTCATGAAAAAACAAACAGGTTATATAATTTGGATCGAATAACATAACACGTATGATTATATATGCTATATATACAACATATAATATAATAAATATTAATCAACCAACTATATGATAATATCATGAAATACAACATATTTTGGGTAAGATAATCAAAATCCCCATGGAACATACTTCCATTTAAATAATTCAATTAAAAGAATAGTACCCATGCCGATGATATCCGGTTCATTCGCAAGATGGTTGTTTAGGATTTGAATTCTATAACATATTCATATCACGTGTGATTCTCAATCTAGATTAAAAGTTAATTGTTTTGGTTTAAATCAACTAAACCAACCCATTTGATTTCATCGGTTTGAATTCGGGTGGTTTTATCGATTTTGTTGGTTAATTCAACTGGCTAGTGATTTTCCAACAGAACCGACCGAAAAGTCGACTTATATATTGTTTTGGTTTTCCTTTCGGTTTTTCAGAGTTTTGTCCAGACTAATCCGGATCGACCTATGCCGCACACTTGATTTTGGTGAGTGAGCTTTTCAATGAGAATTTTCTGCATACACAAGACCTCCAGCTCGAAACATGCTTAAACGATATTAAATTGTTTATCACTTTAACCAACCTCATGGATAAAATCGACTTATATTAGTTGCGTTTCGATTAAATTTTGTGATACTTGAGTTAGCTGAGGAGCCAAATCTGAATTCTATAACAACTTATATTTTGCAAAGATGGCAAAGTTTTCTGCTCATATATATATATATACACACACATAAAAACACACACAAGTCGGTGAATTTTATATATGTATTTCTCCTATGAGAAACACGGTTATAACGATAGCTGTCTAGCAGATATGAAGCTTCTTTTTGTTTGTTTTTTCCTGTTTCTGTATGTTTTCAAATCGTATCTGAATATGTATAGGTGGGTTAAGTACACGGTGAAATTGCCTGAAGCATGGTTGTCTTCGATATCCAATCCAGAACGACAATAAGTCAATTCATTTGAGATTCAAATCAATAAATATTATCGAAAAACACAGAGTAAAACTTATTCACCGTTAGTTGTCGAAACAACACATCCAGCTATGTCTGATGATGAAAACAAAACCTGTTTTGCAATTCACAAAACCTGCAAAGAATATCGTCGACAAAAAGCCATAACTCATGCATGATGAGTCCCCAGGAAACTAATGAAAATCAGAGTCAGCAAAGATACTGATTGCTTGAATCACTTTTGCAAACAATGAGATAGCAAAAGTGGTATGTGAGATGTGAAAGCAGACAAATATGTGTTGCCAACACATGAAGACTCATTGCTTGCTTTCACACTTTTTCATGTACAGTAAAATCCGATTCATTGTCTGCAATGTTGTGTTCACAAGTACTGTCGTATAACTAACACGGATCCCATAATATGTTAGAAATAAGATATGCGATATACCATAAATACATATACATGGTACATGTTTGAAGGTGCTAGCTAGCTAGGCAGGTGTACCACATATAAACCCTAGAAATCATCCGCACATACTTGATCCGATCTCTACCACTGACGCATACTATATTTCACACAATGAGTGTGAAACCCTAAGTTCATTGTTGTACAAAGATCCTCAAATCATTTTAGTCGTTTATATTTTCATGATCGTACCCTAAAAACACATGCATGCATTTTTGTGTGTTTAATCACAAAGATCTAACTCATTAGTTGACTGATCTGAATCGGGTGCTGCATAAGCTCATTATAATGGCGACCGTCGGCCGTCATAACTCAGTTGCTCTATTCACAACGCTTGATTCAAACATCCGACTTGGGTAAGGAATTTAACACCTCATCTCGCCAGACTAATTGGTTGTTAGTACATATGCATACATTTTCATTAAATGTAATGTATATGTTAATGAACAAATAGAAAACAAATCGTCAAGCTAAATTTTGGTTCACACTACATTAATACATATGAGCGTAAGTAATAATTAGTCTTCAATTATTTCTCATAATGATAAATGTGAACTAGAAAAGCTCGCATTGCAAGCCACCCAAACTCTATCGAGACAAATGCATCAGTTAGACACTGAATTAATTTAACAAATATAAACATTATTATGAGAAAGGATCCACTCACACAGAATGTATAACTCACAAGTTTACAGGTTTTTTGAATCGTTGAAAGAGTGAAATGGATGAGTGAGATTAACTTCTTACTTTTTTTTCCAAAGTGATAATCTTCATATAACCCACTGTTAATCTCAGTCATTCATTTCATCCAGCCAACGATCCCAAAACGTGTAAAAGTTAAAAAATTTTACATTGTGTATCTGGATCCTATCGTTGTATATTATATATATATGATTACACAAATTTAAATTTACGATTTTCAAGCTGGTACACATGTTTACTAGACTAGTAGTAACATAACAAATAAGCAAACCCATGCATCTCTAGTTAGAAATAGAATAAGCCGAGCTTAAAAAACATATTAAACAACTGCTAGACTCGTTTCACCTAAACTGCTAATTGACATACTTTGCCAGTTCTAGTTTTGCGTGGAGGGTAATCTTTTTAGAGAGGACGACTCATTTATGGTAAACTTCTTTATCACTCAATACTTGTTTACCCTACCTAATATGGTAAACTCATCAGAAAATGCACGACACACATACGGTAACCTTCTAATATGGAAAAGTCAAGCTCAAGCACATGTTTCGTCTGCCATAGCTTTTACTGTAATAAAACGTATGTTACTTGGAACGAAAACCGGAACGCAATCCATAGAAGTAAAGAACATATCGATTCCTCTCAAATACAGCTCCATCTTCTGCTAAAACATTGAATAAATAAAAACTTGTAGTTGTACTTACTTTACATGCGATGATCTTCTCTTCTGAGCTTGTTTAACAGTGCTGTAATAAGGGCATCTCGTTTCTCAGCCCTAGATTCTTCTCTCATTCTTCTTTGTTCTTCCCTTTCGTACCATCTCCGGTCCATTAATAACCTTTCGTTCTCCAATGCTTCCATCTTCTGCCTCCATTCCATCTCCCTGGATCGCCTCTCGTTTTCCCTCGCCTCGAACGCTTCCCTCCATTGCATTTCCATCTCTATTTGTCGCCGCATGAAATCCTCTAGAATTTCCTTTATGCTATTAGCGCTGTTCCCGCTTGTACTTCCTGCTGCAGTACCACTGGATTTGCCTTGCTTCTTCTTCCTAACGCTACTCTTTTCTGGCTCTTTTTCCTCCATGATATCTTCTTCCTCGTCCGAAGATGGCTGCAAGTTCTTCCGTTTCAACCCAGTCGCCCCTCCTTCGGTTTCTGATAATAGCATACTTTGCATCCTTGCCGAGAATATGGCTTGCATCTCATTGTAGAACGGGAACTGTTGCCTCATAGCTTCTTCTTCCATCGTTTCACATCCCTGATGAATGTTACAGATATAAAACTAGGGTTTTCAAAAGACGGAGAAATGATTAAAAAGGGTTACCTTGTAACGAGTAAAAAGGTTTTTCCACTTGCACTTGCACTGTTCAGCGCTGCGATTGTAACCCAGTTCCCTCATCCGGGTAGAGACAACTTCCCAGAGCAGCTTGTTCCTCTTGGTCTCCATGAAACTTGGATCCAGCTCTGCTCTGATCATGAGGAATTCCTTGGTTTCTTGAAGGCTCCATTGAGGGAATCTATCGGCATCGACGCCAACACTGCTGGTAGGTTGTTGTTGATGATGATATTGATACTGCTGCTGGAGATGATGGTGATGGTGAGGGTGCCCTTCCATTACAAGTAATCACACGCAAAAGGGTTATCTTTTGTTTTGCAGCCACCAAAAGGATGGATGAATCTGAAAAGAGATATATGGATAGATGTTTGAAAGAAAGAAAAGATGGAAAGGGAAGAAAAGCAAGGATTTATATGAAGATGGTGTGAACAACAAGTGTGAACCCTCAGGAAAGGAAGGGAAAATCCTGAAGAAACCTAGAAAAAGAAAAGGCCGATTTGCCATAAGCTTAGCCTGCTTAGGTGTCATGTCAAAAAGAGGAGAAATTATTTCATGGTCCCGGACCACCACGTCATCCATGGTCCCCATCCACTAAAAATCAGCCATGTAATTTATTTTTTTCCATGTCACTGTGTAACCACCCACTCCCTATTTATATGGCTTAAAAAGATGAAGATTCATCTTTGAAAAAATGACATGGAAATTACATGGCTGATTTTTAGTGGAAGGGACCATGGATGACGTGGTGGTCCGGGACCATGCAATAATTTTTCGAAAAAGAGACTGTTTTATTTATTTATATTTATTTATTATTGGTTCAAATCAAATTCAAGAAATGCTTTTCTTTATTTCGTCTCATACTCTCCCTACTCAATACTCTCTCGATCTCTATCTGTCTACGCGGAATCGCTCTCCATTTGCGTTCACGCGGCGTCAGGCTGACGGTCCACAGAGTCTCACTGTTGGCTGTTGCTGCCTGATGGTTTGGTGGTGGGGGCTCCCTTTTCTGCGATGGTCATACAAAACTTGCTGGTTACACATTTTGTATTATAACTGATATAGTAGTAATTATACTTAATTTTTACAATCAATTAATTACATTCGAATGAGAGGGATAAAGGTTACACATCAAATCAATTAATTTTAGGAATGTAAACATCTCCTTACTTGATCAAAAATTAAATTTGGAATTGCAAGGTATGCGGATCAAAGCCAACGGAACTGCTAGCAGGGAGCTATGCTATGTACAACCTGGGACCTCAATGCATAGGCATATAGTACTTTCTTTTTTGTTGTTTCATGCATAGTGATTATTTTGTGCACTGAATTATGAATAGAAATTATCTATCTTTTTATGTCTTTATTTATGCCCTTACAATAATAATTAATTTTAAAATTTAAAATTTATGGTCAAAGTTTATAGTTAGGGTTTAAAATTTTTAATTAAAATATTTAAAAATTTAAGATAATTTTTTAAAAATCCTGAGGAAATCTGATTAATTTTTTTAAAAGAATTGAAGGCCAAATTTTAACTTCTCAAAAATTTGAAGAGATTATTAGTCCTTCCTGACTGCTTCAATCATATTTAATTAATAATTAAATTATATGGCATCTCGATACTTACACAGTTACACTCTTTAGAAAATCATGTCATCACTTTAACCATAGTGGTTATTGATGTATTGATTTGATTATAGTAAATAGTATTCAGATTAAAGTAGGTTGTCAACTTTGTGGTCTATCGGCTTTTGAAGTGAAGAATGGATTTGGTTTCCCAGAATGCACGTGGTAACACTTTTTACAGATTTTGCATGGATTTCGCTAAATCTAAATTTTTAAAGGTAAAAAAAAAATCAAAAGAGAGCTAATGGTCGGTTAGTTAAAGTTGTTCACCTGTTCAGCTACTCCATTTCTTTTTTTTTTTAGGTTTCGAGTTCAAGACCCAACAAGAATATTTTTTTTTTTAAATTTTCCTCTCTCCTTGTAGGTAGAAGTAGAAATAATATTTATAAAAAATCAAAAAAATGTTTTATTTTGATTTACTTTTTGCAAATTTTCTGTTTGTTTATTTATTAAGCCGTTCATAAATTAATTATATATATTTTCTTTTGAAGGATGATAATCCTATATAGACGCGTTATTCAGTCATGTCCCACGTGTAGATGCCTCCCACAGTCATACACGTGGCATGCATGCATGCATATGATTTTAAGAAAGAGACCCACTTGACCTATGTTCACAAATCACACTTATAAATAGGGATAAAAAAATCGCATCCGTTGGGTTCTGACTTCTGACTTGATCCTAATCGGTAGAATAATTTTTCTTTGAGTTAATTGCATTACACGTTCCTGAACTATGACATTCATTTTATATTAGTTCTTAAATTTTAAAACATTCTAATTTCATCCTCAAACTATGACCTTCATTTTAAATTGGTCCTCAAACTTTTGAACATTCTAGTTTTATCTTCAAACTTTGACTCTCATTCTAAATTGGTCTTCTAACTTTTTGAATGTTCTAATTTCACCCCCTAAATTATCAATATATGCTGGCCATATCTTATGTTATTAAATCCGTTAAAAAATGTTTAATTGTCATTAAACATTGATGTGTATTATGTAATAATATGATGTGATATAAATGATAATTTGAGAATGAAATTAGAATGTTCAAAAAGTTTGAGGACAAATTTAGAATAAGAGTTATAGTTTGAAGATGAAACTAGAATTATCAAAAGTTTGAGGACCAATTTAGAATGAAGGCTATAGTTTGAGGATGAAATTGGAATATTTTAAAGTTTAGGGACCAATACAAAATGAGTGTGATAGTTTGGGGACATGTGGTGCAATTAATTCTTTTCTTTTTAAATTTTTAGAGTCGGGACGGCCTGAACAATTTTTTAAAAGAGAAGAGTCGGAGTCAGCGTCAGAGTCGAATTTAGAATATTTTTTTTCGACCCGACCGAACCGAGTGATTAATATACATTATATAACATATTTACATAAATGCTATTACTTATATAGGGTTAGGGTTTCTATTTCCCATTTCATTTCTACCGCTCATCCCCTCTCTCTCTTTTCATTTCTCTGCTTGTGCCGCTCTTATCCCTCTCATCACATTTCTTCATTTGAATTTCTTTAGTATTTTTTTTCTTATTCATTTTTCTTCTTTCGATTGAAACTTATATTCACTATGATTTTTTTTTTCTTTTCATTGTTCAGATTCCTTTTTATTCTCTCAATTGTTCGGTTTGAACTTTCTTCTCTGATATTCTTTTTTGTTGGATGCATTCACTTTCTCGTTTGAATCTCACCTTTTGATTTTTCTTTTTTTAATATTTAATTTAGCTTGATGTTTATCTGTTTAATTTGTTTCAATATTATTGTATTGTACTGATTCTCTAACCTTCGATTATCCTTCTCTAATTTGAGTAAAATAGGTTTTCTGGTTTTGAATTTAAGTTGGATAAGTAGATTTTTCTGGTGTTGAAATGAAAAAAAAGAGAGTAAGATATTACAGTTTTAGGGTTCTTCTTTTCTCCGTTTGTTTTCTATATTTTTGTCCAGATGTAATTTATCGGGTTGGGGTCAGATTTTAGATAAAAATTTGAAGTCAGAGTCGGGGCGGATTAAGTATGAGGTTGGGTTGGTTTCGGGTTTTAAAGAATTAACGCTGGGTCGAGTGGTCGAAAAACCGCCCGCCCCGCCCTGTCATCCCTATTTATAAAGCCTAGGCCACAGTTGATCTCCCATTCTTATTTAGAGTAAATGACCTAAATTATCTTTGAACTTTATTTTAGTCACCAACTTTTAATATATTTATTTTATCACTCAATTGTTCGCCGTCATTGGACGCGCACCGTGAATGGTGGTCGTTCGGTACAAAATTTCACCTATCGTTTCGTCTCGTCCTCTTAACTATGAATTCGACCTCTATTTCGTCGGAAAGTGTCCCGAAGTTCACTAATCGGGTAAGAACTTTTTGATTTTTTTTGTCGACCTTTTTCTTTTACCGTCGGTTGAAGCCCATTTTTCAGTATATTGTTTCTTTTGTGTTGATGAAAATTTTTACCGTTTAAGTCTTGGAAAAATTCTTCCTTTCTCCGATAAATAAATATTGTCAAAAAATTAATGAAAGAGTTACAAAAAACGTTTAATGCCTATACATCAGTGAATACATTAAACATTTTGAAACTTTAGTAACCAAAATAAATTTCAAAGTAAAGTTTAATGATGATTTACATAATTTACTCTTTTATTTATGTTTTCTCAAAATAAATAAAAAAGAAATTACTAAAGGGATAGATTATAAAAGTATGAGTGAGCGTTCGATCGAGTTGAATAATTTTTTTTGAGTTATTCGAGTTAACGCGTCATATTTTACAACTCAAATTTTATTTGACAATTTTTCGATTCAAGTTGAGTTTATGAAATTCGAGTTGAATTTTTAAGTTTCTATATAAATTTTATTTTAATTATTTATCATGTAACGATCTAAATTTTGTGTTAATATTTTGGATCTTATAAGTTGACAAATTGAGAGAATTTAATGGTCGAAGCTCGGTTTAAGAAAATTAAGATCTTATATGGGTAATGGGTTGAAGGTTGAGGGCTTAGGTATAATTCACTCAATTTCCCCCTAAAGCCAATTATTTAAAAGAGGGGTGTGAGAAAAGAGGAAAAATTAAATTTTTTCTCTTTCACCTCTTTTTTCTCTTTCTCTTTCTTCACTTTTTTTCTCTTCTTTTTCATTAAGTTTCATGTCTAATCTACTGTCAACAGAGAGTCTATGCTCGACAGCTTTTACGCCATTGTGTTCAGCTCGTCGAGATGAGTAGGTCAGTGGTCGGGGTGTCGTCGGAGGGGGGGTGATAGAGAGAGGAAGTTTCAGGATGTTGAGTTGGGATAGTTTGAGTGCTCAAAACGCAAAATCGAGGTTGCCATCGTGTTCACTGCCATCGAGAGAGTTAGTCTTATTCACTGCCATCGAGAGAGTTAGTCTGGGACTTCGTTGTCCGGCCACCGTGAAGAATTAATGTTTTGATATAATAATTGAAAAATAATTTTGGACTAAATTGAAAAGATTTTAAAAATACCTTTAAAGTCCAAACAACTTGAAAATATGTTTGAAATGGTTTCATAAGTTTTTAACATGTCTAAAACGCTTTTTAAATGATCAAATATCATTTTTAGAAGGCCCATATTGATACACCTTTATCCGTATCGATACCACCATTTCTAGTAAGCAAATATCAGATGCATGGGTAGTGGTCTCGAAACCACCTTGCTGGTATCGAAATCAGTGGTTTCGAAACCACCTTGCTGGTATCGAAACCAGTGGTTTCGAAACCACCTTGCTGGTATCGAAACCAGTGGTTTCGAAATCACCTTGCTGGTATCGAAATCAGCTTGACTTTTTCAGCCTCTAACGGCTAGTTCTAAAGAAGGGCGTTCCGAAACGGGGTTGAGTGTTTCAAACGGACAACTGCAGAACTGCATTTAATGAGGGAAATAAAGTTTCCAACGGCTCCAAAACATCCCTAACGGCTAGTAACGACAACAAACTCAATTGAGACTATAAATTGAAGGCTGGAACACTTGAAGAATGCAAGAGACAACATCCAAGCAATATGGTCAAGAGAATTAGAGTCTAAATTTTTATTTTAGGGTAATCTTCATCAAAGGTCACTTTTGTTTGGGGTTTGTTCTGTTTTAGTCACCCGATTTGAAAAAAGATTAAAATGACCACTTATGTTTTCAATCGTTACTGTTTTGGTCACCCGACTGTTAACCTCCGTTAATAAAAAATGTTAATTTTAATTTTTAGCCCCCCAACTTTTGAAACTTTATTTTTTCACCCTTACAAACAAAAAACATTACCTATCACCATCTCCATCCCCATAAACAACACTACCACTCGGCCAACACAACCATTCACCACCAATCTCTCAGCCCACACCTACATCAAATATGCCCCAAAATCAAGCAGCTGACTCATCTCTTTCACTCTTTCACCCTTCAACCTCATCACCACCATTACTCCTAATCGAAACCTCAACCTCTCACCGAACCTCCCTCCTTTGTGTTGTTACCCATCCAACATTTCATTCAATAAACAGTAAACCAACAAATAACCACCAACCTGTGTTGTTACCCATCTAACATTTCCTTCAATAAACAGTAAACCAACAAATAACCAGTATCAAAACCAAAAGAAACAACACAGATTTAGACCAAAAGAAAAAAAAACGTAGAGAGGAAAGAAAGAATCCTTACCCATTCTCGATCGTTGTGATTTCAACGAACAGAGCACACCAGACAGATCCCAACGGCGAACGACCCTCATTCGACGAAATGAGAGACATATTTTGATTTTGTGAAGATTGACGGTGAACGACGTCAAATCAAAACCCTAAAATGCGAGGGTGTTCGGTCTTGTTTCGAGACATCCAGATTCGTTCCTGGTGAGGTCATACCGAGAAAGAAGAAGAGGAGTAGAAAAGGATTCATCCGGTGGTTCACTTGACCGGAGTCGGCAATGGACGGTGGAGATCCGGCGTGAGAAAGATTCAAAGTGGAAGTCAATTTTTGTTGATTCAGAGTAGAGCTTGTGGTTCTCGACAAGGTTTTTTTTATAGGGGTGAAAATAATAAACTTTCAAAAGTTGGGGGGCTAAAAATTAAAATTAACATTTTTTATTATCGGAGGTTAACGGTCGGGTGACCAAAACAGTAACGATCGAAAACATAAGTGGTCATTTTAATCTTTTTTCAAATCGGGTGACTAAAACAGAACAAACCTCAAACAAAAGTGACCTTTGATGAAGATTACCCTTTATTTTACTATTCTCTTGTACATAGTCTTAGAGAGTGCTTAATTATAAATCCTTTGTACTCTTGTGAACTTCAATTTTTGTAAACACCCACCTTGTGAGGTATTAAGTTTACCAACCAAATCCCTTGTAAAAGGAGAGGTTCTAGTTTAGCCTTGAGAGAAAAACTAGAGTTGGTTCTATCTTAGTCAAGTCCAAAAGATTAGGTTGTAACGGTTTTCTCCTAAATCGGGAAAAAGGGACGAATTCATTGTTGAGTGAATTGGAAAATCCTTAGTGGTGTGCTAAGGTAGTGGATGTAAGTGCTTGTTAGAAGGTCGAACCACTCTAAAATCAATGTGACACTTGTCTACCTTTATTTAGATTTTAGCCAATTCAACCACCAAACATTTACAACCCTCCTTGACGGTTTCGGTGATCGATTCGAGCGTGCTACAAGCTTAACACACCGGAAGCCATCGTACACAAGTGGGAGACGTCCGGGCGAGAAAGGGCAACTATATCCAGCTTGTAACACCCCCTTCCCGGCCTGGTCGAGAACCGGGTCGGAGCGTGTTACCAGTGAACGATACGATGTTCGATGCAATAAAATTTCATCTTAGTCAATACTTAAAACCACAATATTCAATACTTGGACAAGATTACACAAAAAAACATTACCGGATATACATCTTAGTCCAATTCACTCATAAGAAGGCAACATTTAACCATTTAGGACCAATTTATAACTTTTATAAGTTTTAGGGACTAATCTATAAAACTGAAAACTTAAAGCTCCTTCGATGCAACAAACAAGACCACAATGAAATTCAGTACAATATTAGCAGGTCTGTAAATTTTCATACAAACGATGTTCATTTACTCATTCAATTTATTCATCCAAAACACAGTGACCAAACTGTAAACAATGCGAACCTTCAGATTATACCCTTTTAACCAAATTAATTAACCATGTATCGAAACACTCAAGCTTGTTTCGATACGGGTGGACGATGGTCAACCCCTGTTGACTTTTCCCCTTTGACAGTATCGATACGGGCAAGCCCTGTATCAGTACGGGTTGACTTCCTTTGACTTTGACCTGTTTCGATACGTTATGAACCCGTATTGAAACGATGGATTCCAGTAGCAAAATGTTTTAGTACGACTCTAATCTGTTTCCGTATGCCCTGTTTTGTTAGGTTCAAATATGCTTACCTGTATCGAAACGCCATCACCCATTTCGATACGGCCTGACATGTAATGACAGATTCTTGCTGGTTTTTATTCGAATTAACCTACCAAACGATGTCCAAATACAGTGAAACTTTATACACAATATTTCAACGATGTAATCTATTGTCATGCCAATTTTCATCATCATTCGAATACATTTACTATGTTTTCACCTCTTTAGGCCAAATATGCATATTACGTCATTTTCAAGCAAACATAGCAAGTCAATTAAGACACTTTAACCACATATAACACATAGTCTTTATACACATAAACCAAACATCATCATCAATTACCTTAACTACTTTTCCACCATTCAGGGAGTTCAAAGGGACAAAAGTACTTTACATTAAACCCGTGGTGACTTGCCAAACTTCCAGCTAATCCCGATCTTGATTCGATGCTTTCTTATCCTAAAATGTATGGACAATGAATGCATTAGACTTACATAGTCTAAGTGAGGTAGTCAATAACAATAAATGCACTTGGTATGCTTTTTTATGCTTTGATGACAATCATAACATTAACTAAACAATGATCATGGCATATTCTTTAATCATGTTGGATCATGGCATCAACAATCAATTCACCAATAACAATATCTCAATCTCATGAAAATGCAATATCAATAATCATTTCACTAATGGAAATATCAATAATCAATATTCTTCCTTGGATCGATTTCAACCGTATTTGGATACACGAATTCCACGACTACACCAACGATGAACATTATGGTTCAATATCCTCCACTACACCATTTTGACCAACACACATCGCATCCCTCCACTACACCGTATAATCTCCGTACCACTGAGCTCATGAATTCTATGGCATGCCAACTGTATCCAATACTTCGATCCCAAGGTCTGATAAAACTCAATATCAATGATTCAATGACAATATCTCAATTATCATGTAGCCATAACAATAAGTAATATCAATAAACTCATGTCAATGATTCTATATGTCAATGCTTCAATGATTTCTATGACAATAATTGCAATGCTATGGACAATGAATCGATGCAATACTTACCAAACTTACCAATATGGTTTTCAATGATGCTTTATACAAAGCCCCTTTAATTCAATAGTTAGTAAATCATATAAAATCAATAACGGTAAATTCAGAAAGGCTACTCGCCCAATTCCGAGACTCCGACTACACTCAACTCAATATCTAAAGCTCCTAAGGCTCTCGGATGGCGATTCCTTTATTCCTAGCTTTCGATGGAGACGATGGATTAATCTTTTCCACTTCTTGAACTAGGAAGAGAAATAAAGAGTTATTAGAATCAATATGACAATATCGATACTTGAATAGCCATTAGCTATTAGACAAAGCTTAACTTAAAGCTTGAAATTGGACATTCAATAGCCAAGAGAATCGATGGTTAATTTAGGGCTTTCACTTACCCGATCGATGGCTATGAATCGATGTTCTTAAATTATGGTAAGCTTAAGCTCATGAAATCCAACTAGGGAGGTGTATGCGTGCTTGGTGGAGAAGATGACAATGGTGGTGCTTGCTTATCCCTTTGAACAAAAGATGGGTTTTTGTGTCTCGGTGAAGCCAACAAATATGAAAGCTTTCCTTTTATTCATTTAATAAAATTATAATCTTTAATCATTTCCCACCTCCCAAAAGACAAATAAGAAGCTTTCCCCCAACCAAAGGTAAGCTTATAATATTATTATTTATCTTTTCTATATTTACCAATATCAAATATATAGATGACCACTAGTCAGCTTTCCTGATGATAATCACATGGGAAGGGCAGCAATAAGCAGGTGAGTCATCACCTTATCCTTTCCTTTTAATTTTTCCTTTAAACATATTCGAAATAGGGGATCCATTTCGAAACGAGTGAAACCGTATCGAAACGGTTGAGCAAAAGTCGACAAGTTATTTAATTCAGTTACATCGTATCGAAACACCCCTTAACTGTTTCGAAACGCCTTACCTAGGCCGTTTCGGTACGGGTCTGACTGTATCGAAACGCCTAGCTCAAGACATCATATTATGGCATTTTAAAGGCAATCTTAATTAAAGACTTGGTTCAATTAAGGTTCTATAACAATATAATCTATAGCAATGATTAAATATTTTAATATCAATACTCTGATCATCGGAATCCAATTCTGACTAGATCGATTTTCGGGGTGTTACACAGCTGTTGGGCCTTGGGCGAGCAGTTGGGCTAGCTGTAGAGCCGGCCTGCTGAGCCGAGATGCATGCCCAACGAGTCGGTCTACCACCGTTGACTGCCGCCACTCGTACCGTTGGCTGCTGCTAGCCGTGCCGTAAACCGTTGCTGTCGCCATTGACTGACATTAACTTTTTTTGTGGGACTCTACCCGGAGGTTTCTTGATGTTCTGAGTTCGTTTTTCCAAATTCAAACCCGATAAGCTGTTTTATGCTTTTTATCCCCTAAAGTAGTCTGATAATGTGAAATGACTTATGTAGTCGTATTTGTTTTATCCGAGGAATTTGTAGACTCAAATATTGGAATTAAAGAGATGATTGGAGGAGCTTGGATGAGGATTTATCGCTTTGGCTTAAGATTAGTAAACCTCGAACTCCTATTGCTTCATGAGCATCATAAATGTGATTGATTTACGTGTTAGTGTCTGCAAAATAGGTAGATGATAAATAAGCATGTTGAGAGACCGGTATCATGAGACTTGATATATATGTGAGTCATGATGATTGTGAATATGCTGAGACTCATAGAGACTTTAGAGACCGTGCATGGTCATTTGAGATGCCCATATAATTACTTAATGACTGTTTGATTGATTGATAATTGTGATGTCTTGTATGTTTGTTTGAATAAACTGACGTGATTTGATGGAAATTATGCTTAAGAGATAAATACTCAATTAATTAATTATGAAGTCGATAATTAATATTAATTGATTGAAAGCGTTAGTAAACAAACCCTAATGACTTTCGTAAGCTTTAGGGATCAAATAAAACATTGTAATATTGTAATTCGAGGAAATTATACGAACTCATGAGCGGGGTATCAGTACGAGCTTTCGCCGTACCGGTACGCAATTAGGGGCCTTATCGGTACGGGTCGACCCGTACCGGTACTCGTGGAAATTAAAGATTTCCAGTAAGTTATGTTTGTATCGGTACACGTGTGAGTACCGGTACCCAGGGTTCTGCATCGATACTTGTGTTTGAGTACGATACCCATGGTACGAAATAATCTATAATGCTAACAAAAAGATGGAAATTGACGGGAGATATTAATGAGATAATATAAATTAATAGAGATAATTAATGTGGATGGTTAATGTAAACTTTGATAATGTATTAATAAGTTGGTAAACTTAAATGGGTGGTTTGATAATTGATAGAAACCATAGGGTTTGATAATCATGTAAATGTTGTGTGTTCTATGGTAATCATGTCAATGCTATATGCGGTTTGGACACTTAGTTGGTTGAGTCACCTTTAGGTGATAGGATCCGGATACCTAGAGAGCGTGTTGCAATACCATGGTTAGAGATGCCGAATGTACATTCCCGATGTTATGTGACACTAGGCCTCATTCGAAGATACTCAAGAAGTGATGTCGAGTATCGGTGTACGTTACCGAGGCTGTGACATCGGGTCTCACCTAGAGAGAGTGTATGTTCCCGAGGCCGTGTGACACCGAACCTCACTTATAGTGTACGTTCCTGAGGCTTTGTGACACCAGGCCTCACTCTAGGTTTGTGGTTATAACTTTGTGTGTTTTTGCTTTGATGATCTGGTGAGATCCCGAGTATGGTTGGGCCTTGTGTGCCATGTATGATGTTTTTCATGATGAGAGCAAGTGTTTAAGTGACTAGTGGTAGTGATACGTGTTTATTTATCTCTCCTTATTGCTCGTACTAACTTACTTGCTTATGTGTATGCTTAGCATGAAGTATAATATAGTAGATGTGTACCACTAAGCTTTGTAAGCTCAGCGCTTGAAATCGTTGTTTTTGTGCGTATGTTGCTCGTCAGATCGTGGGATTGAAAAGCACTATCAGTACATGATTCCATCATTAGGTGATTTCTAGAGTACGATACTTGTGTTTAGTGGGTTGTGTATTCATAGGACCTTGCGTGGTGGAGTTTGTAATTCTTATTTTTGAAATTGTATTAATCAAATCAAATGTTTTAAATTAAATTGGAGTTCCTTTGTAACGTTTTGATTATTTATCTATATTATCAATTGTTAGATTTAATGTTTTTGGAAAATATCTTGTTTGGGGTAAACGAAGTTGAGAAATTTTTATGGAAATGGGTTGAGCTTAAGGCCCCACTGTGATATTCGGGTTTAGTGTGTTACAATTATAGTACAGTTTGATTATAATTTAAACGACTTTCTCTAATCATATAAAATATTGATATATATATATATATATATACTTCTTAATATTTTTTCATATGTGGCATATATTTCTTCATATCTTTTATATCAATATATATATCAGGAAAAATTAAGGGACTCAACTCGAACTTAAAAATAATCAACTAATTATTCGAATTTCTATTTTATAACTGTAACGACCCAAATTTCAGAATCCATGGGTCGATTCACCCAAGCGGTGGATGTTACATGTTGGGCCGAGTTTCGGGCCCATTTGGTGCTTATGAGAGCCTTGGTGGGCTTTCATTTTATTGTTGGGCTTGATACCTTGGTTGGGTGGATGAATATGATAGTGATGGAGGGGTAGAGGGGTAAATTTCCTTATTATTGAAGGGGGAAAGGGTGGTTTCTTTATTGCTTCTGTAGAAAAGTAAGAGGGTGATATCACCCTTGTCTCTACTCCTTCCCCATCTACTTCTTCTTCATCTTTCTTCATAAGCAAAAAGACAAAGTTCCATCCTTTGTCATTTGGAGTGTAAATCTCGAATTTTGGATTGAGGGAGTTGTGACCAACCTTCAAGGATCTACAAGTCAATGTAAGAATCATGGGTTTAAGTGGTAGGATGAGTTACATGAGTTTTTGTGGAGGTTGGAGAAGATGAACGGGATTGAGAGATTTAGCCAAGTTTCTTGTTGGTAAATCCTTCCATTATCATCTTTACCCCTTTTAGCAATGTTGTAATTCGTTTTGCAACATTTGGTTGTAGTGAAAGAGGATGGAGAATAGTCCAAGGAGCAAGAAAAAAGAAAGGCTTGAGGGTTTGAGCAAAGGGTTGCTTTTTTAACTGTTGGAAGGAGGTTAGTACACTTTCAACTCCTTTTGTCCATGCACATCCTAAAAATGATGCCTTGTATGTTTGATTTGGTGATTTGGGTGTTTAAATGCTTGAAAATGCTTGTTAATGGTAAATATGGGATTTGATTTTAATAACATGTACAAATGGTAGTAAACCACCCTAAATGACTTTCATAAATTGTAGGATCAATTTAAAGGGTTGTTGGTTGTGAGTTGGAGGCTTTAGGGATGATTTCCCGAGCCTAGGAAGCTATTTCTAGGCTTTGGTACTGGTACACGGGGAGCCCGTACTGGTACCCTAGTGTTCTGGGTTTAAGAACGTTGTTTTATTGAGATGAAATAAGAGAGGGGTACTGGTATGGTGATTAACCTGTATCGGTACGCCATACAAATTTATATCGGTACATGTCTACCTATACTGGTACACTAAATCTTAGGATAATTCCAATAAGCCATTTTTATGGTATGATGTAAGTACCGGTACCCAAGGGTACCGTACCGGTACATGAGGGCCAATATCGGTACCAACTATTCTACCAAAAAATGTTGAGTTTAGCCTTGAGGATGAAAAATTATGAGATTCGATCTAATATACCCCTAATGATATAATATGAATGGTAAAACTGAGAAAATTGGATTTCGCACACTTATTCGAACATAACGAGTAAAAACTTGAAATATGGATGGGTGACTCGATAACGATAATGATTATATAGCTCCCTATAATTTTTATAATGGCGCATGTGGTGTTTGTGCACTTATGTGATAGAGTCACCTTGATTGATGGGATATGGATGCCCAAGACGTGTTGCAACACAATGGTATGTTCATTGAATGGACACCCCGATGTTGTGTGACTCGAGCCTCATTTGAAGATACTCTAGGGAGGATTCCAAGTATGAGTTTACGTCCCGGTGTTGTGTGACTCGGGCCTCACTCCAAGTTTGTGGATTAATTATTATGATATGATTGATGATGACTTGATATGTTTATTTGATCGAGCATGATTTAGGTGACTAATGGTATCGTCGTGTATTAATTTATTGTCATGTCATTTTTTCTTACTACATGCTTATATTTATGATTTGCATGAAGCATAGTAGAGTAGAGGTGTATCCACTAAGCTTTTTAAGCTCAGCATTCAGAACTGTTGTTTCTGTTCGTAGATTGTTATGTTGTTGCGTTGCATCGAAAGAGCCTCATAGGGGTAGGACTTCAGCTCATTGACGTGTTTAAGACTACAATACTTAGATTTATTATGCAATGTATTCATAAGACCCTGATTTTATGTTTGTAACTCTTATTTGGATTTATTTGATAATATCGATTGATTTAAATTATTGTGTTTTATATTGGAGCTCCCTTTGTAAATGATGTAACTATTTCTTACTGTTCCGTTTGAAAAGTTGATGGATTCATGAAAATTTAATGTGGATTGGGCTAAACTAGGTCAACATTTTATAGGTGCGGGTTGGGCTTGAGGCCTAAATATAGCGTCGAGTTTAGGGTATTACATTTAGTGGTATTAGAGCCTAAGTTTAGTCATTTCTAGGAAACCACAAGTAGTAGAGTGTCATAAAAAGGGTTTCTAGTGAATACATGCATATTAGTCAAAGTTTTACTCGTTTTAAGCTAAATATCCGATAGAGTAATCTTTTTTGTTTACATGTGCAGAATTTAATCATGCCTAAATGTTGGGAGACTATTTAACCCATCTACATCGGAAATGTTAGAGGACGAGAGTGGTCGAAGGGCAAATTATTTAACCCATCTACATCGGGCCCTTCATCGCATTGTAAGGGCCATACCTAGGCCTTCGAATACCCTTCGTAAGGCTTCGATTGAGAGAATTCACCATCATGGCGCATCATATTTCATTGGGATGGGACAAGACAATCCGGTGAAAGTGGATTAATGGTTGAGGGATACCTATTGGATCTTGCAACAGATGCAATTAGAACTCGAGTATGAGTTGGCATACATCTTTTTCCTCTTGAGGAGGATGCTCGAGAATGGTGGGAAACTGTGGAGTTAGGATGGTATCCTAACCGACCCACCTAGGATGACTTCTTGGATGAGTTTGAAAGGAAATACGTGGTTGAGGCCCACATAGATAGTTTAAGAGATCAGTTCACACACCTGGTTCAAGGGAATCGGTATGTCTTCGAGTATGAGCAAGAGTTCCTTCATTTGAGAAGGTATGTCGTAGAGTTGGTTGCTACTAAAAAGATGAGGTGCAAGAAGTTCTGATGAGGATAGATGAAAGAAATTCAAATGTACTAAACTGTCGATCCACCAAAAGTGTTTTCTGACTTGGCTACTAGTGCCAAATCTCTTGAGCAAGTGCAAGAGTTGGCCTATAGTTAGGTTGGAGGTCATAGAAGTTCGAGTGGAGGGAATCATTCCCACTCCAACCAGTCACAATCTCACTCCACGAGGAATATGGGTTATTGGAATCAATGTAGAGGAGCATTTAACTAGTCTACAAGGTTGGACCGTAGGTCTGAGTCTGCTAGTCGTCGGAGGTCTAATCACTTCTCATCAGCGATGAGTTTGGGAGGTTCAGCGAGAGGGTCAATTGCACCTGTTTGTAGCTAGTGTGGGCGTAGGCACCATAGAGAGTGCTATGGAAATGCTAAGGTATGCTATGGTTGTGGATCACCAGTCCACTTTGTAAGGGACTGCTCAAAGGCTGTGGACACTACCCAGTTTTAGAATCAGATGACTTCATTTACAGCTTAGAGGGGTCTAGGCTTTGCCAGGAGAAGAGAGAGCTACATGACTGGATAATAGAGTGAGGGCACTTTCCAGTCTACTGTAATGGAATCGGTAAGAAAATATGCAGTTAGGGCTCAAGACGGCTGTGAGGCTACCGACGTCATCTCAGGTACCTTTAACTTGTTTTCTATTCCTATTTTTGCTTTGGTAGACTCGAGGTCTACACCTTTTTATATTCATAGTGGAATATCACATTAATGTGGTATTCTTGTTGAGGACGTAAAGGTTGGGGTTCGTGTGACTAGTCTTTTGGGGTATGATGTCTTAGTAGACAAGGTTTATTAGAGTTGTCCGATAGAGGTTTAAGGTTCGATATTCCTTGCGGATTTGATGATATTTTGGTTTACTAAAGCTCAAAGGACGAGCATGAGTATCACCTTCGTGTCATCCTTCGGATCTTGAGAGATGAACAACTTTATGCCAAGTTCAGTAAGTGTGAGTTGTGGCTTTCCCAGGTGGCATTCTTGTGTCATATCGTGGCGGTGGATGAGATTCGTGTGGATCTGCAGAAGATTCATGTGGTGGTTTAGCATGAAAAAGAGACGTGTCAGAGTTTGTAACAATGTGCCTAACTTGTCAGCAAGTTAAGGTTGAACATCAAGTTCCTTCGGGTTTATTTCAACCCATTCAGATTCCACAATGGAAGTGGGATCAGGTGACTATGTATTTTGTGACAGGTTTGTTGTGAACCCAAATGAGACATGATGTCATTTGGGTGATTGTGGATCGTTTGACTAAGACAACTCATTTCTTACATATATGTATGGACTTTACGCTTAAGAGTTTGGCACATCTGTATATTCAAGAGATTGTGAGATTGCATGGAGTACCTTTGTCGATCATCTTAGATAGAGACCCTCGGTTTATGGCAAGGTTGTGGAAGAAAATACATGAAGCGTTGGATACCATGTTGAATTTTAGCATTGCATTTCATCCTCAGACTGATGGTTAGTCCGAGAGAGTTATCCAAATTTTGGAGGATATGCTACGTTGTTGTATTATTAATTTTGAGGGAAGTTGGGAAGATCATCTTTCGCTAGTTGAGTTCGCCAAAAACAACAGTTTCCAATCGAGCATTAAGATGGATCTTTTTGAAGCCTTGTATGAGCACAAGTGTAGAACACTGTTATGTTGGAGGAACTCAATGAGAAAAGAGTTGTAGGATCAGATGTAATTAAGCAAACTGAAGAGAAAGTTTAAATTATCAAAGAAAGATTGCAAGTGAGTTTTGATCGCCAGAAAGCTTATATGGACCAGAAGCGTAAGCACATTGAGTACGAGGTAGGTGATAAAGTTTTCCTCAAGGTGTCACCGTGGAATAGATAATTCATTTTGGACGGAAGGGCAAGTTGAGTCTGAGGTTTATTGGACTGTATGTGGTCATAGAGAGGGTTAGAACCGTGGCTTACTATTTAGCTTTGCCTATGGAGATGTCACGTATTCATAAAGTCATCCATGTTTTCATGTTGAGGGGTTATCGTTCCGACCCATCGCATGTTATCCTTCTTGAAGAGATTAAGATCAATGCCGATTTGACCTATAAGGAGAAGCCAATTTAGAGTCATTGATAGAGGAGTTATGGAGCTTCGCAACAAGTGTATACCCTTGGTGAAAATGTTGTAAAGGGACCACGAGGTTGAGGAAGCCATGTGGGAAATCGAGGAGGATATGAGGTTGCTATACCCGTATCTTTTTCCATCAGGTAAATTTCGTGGATGAAATTTTCTTTAAGGGGGAAAGTTGTAAGGACCCGAATTTCAAAATCTATGGGTCAGTTCACTTGAGTGGTGGACGTTAGTGTAGGGCCATGTTTCAGGGACTATTTGGTGCTTATGATAGCCTTGGTGGGCTTTCATTTTATTGTTGGGCTTGAAGCCTGGTTGAGTGGATTAATAGGAGGGTGATGGATAGGTATATGGGTAAATTCCCTCATTTTGAAGGTGAAATTGGTGGTTTCTTTATTGCTTCTGCAGAAAAGCAAGAGGGTGATATAACCCTTGTCTCTACTCCTTCCCCAACTCCTTCTTCGTCATCTTTCTTCTTAGACCCAAATACAAAGATCCAACCTTTGTCATTTGGAGTGGAAATCTCAGATTTTGGATTGAGGGTGTGTTGATAAGCATTCAAGGATCTACAAGTCAAGCTAAGAATCATGAGTTTTGGTGGTAAGATTAGTTGCCTGGGTTTTGTGGAGGTTAGAGAAGATGAACGAGAATGGAAAATGTAACCATGTTTCTTGTTGGTAGTTCCTTCCTTTATCATCTTTATCCCTTTTAGCAATGTTGTAATTAGTTTTGCAACATTTGGTTATTTTGAAAGAGGTCGAAGAACACTCCAAGCAGAAAGGGAAGAGAAAGGCTTGAGGGTTTGAGCAAAAGGATGCTTTTCCAGCGGATGGAAGGAGGTTAGTACACTTCCAACTCCTCTTGTTTCATGCACATCCTAAAAATGATGCCATGTATGCTTGATTTGGTGATTTGGGTGTTTAAATACTTGGAAATGCTTGTTAATGGTAAATACGAGATTTTATGTTAATAACATGTAAAGATGGTAGTAAACTACCCTAAATGACTCCCATAAACTATATGATCAACTTAAGGGGTTGTTAGTTGCGAGTTGGAGGCTTTAAGGATGATTTACTAAGCCTAAAATGTTACCAGTACACGAGAAGCCCGTACCGGTACCCTAGTGTTTTGGATTTAAGAACGTTGTTTTATTTAGATGAACTAAGAGAGAGGTATCGATACGATGTTTAACATGTACCAATACACCATGTAGATCCGTATCAGTACGGGTCGACCTGTACCCATACACTAAAGCTTAGGATAATTTTAGTAAGCCATTTTGGTATCGGTATGTGTTGAGTACCAATATCCAAGGGTATCGTACCAGTACATGAGGGCCAATACTGGTACCCACTGGGCATTCTGCCCAAAAATGTTGAGTTTAGCCTTGGGGCTGAAAATTTATGAGATTCGATCCAATAGACCCCTAATAATATAATGTGAGTGGTAAAACTGAGAAAATGGTATTTCACACACTTATTCAAACATACCGAGTAAAAACATGAAATATGGATGGGTGACTCGATAACAGTAATGATTATATAACTCCCGATAATTGTTATAATGTCGTTATGTGCTTTGTGAGCACTTATATGATAGAGTCACCTTAATTGATGGGATCTGGATGCCCGAGACATGTTGCAACACCATGGTATGTTAATTGAACGAACACCCCGATGTTGTGTGACCCGTGCCTCATTCGAACATACTCGAGGGGGGATTCCGAGTATGAATCAACCTCTCAACATTGTGTGACCCATGCCTCACTCCGAGTATATGTCATGATGTTTTGTGACTCGGGCCTCACTCTAGGCTTGTGGATTGATTATTATGATGTGATTGATGATGGCATGATATGTTTATTTGATCGAGCATGATTTAAGTGACTAGTGGTAGCGCTATGTATTAATTTATTGTCATGTCATCTTTTCTTGCTACATGCTTATGCTTATGATTTACATGAAGCATAGTAGAGTAAAGGTGTATCCACTGAGCTTTATGAGCTCAACGTTTGAAATCGTTGTTTCCGCTCGCAAGTTTTTAGGTTGTTGTGTTGCATCAAATGAGCCTCATCGGAGTAGGACTTCAGCTCATCGACGTGTTCAAGAGTACAATGCTTAGATTTGTCGAGCAATGTATTCATAGGACCCCAATTTTATGTCTGTAACTCTTATTTTGATTTATTTGATCATGTCGAATGATTTAAATTGTTATTTTTTTAATTTAGAGCTCCCTTTGTAAACGATTTAACTATTTCTTACTGTTCTATTTGAAATGTTGATGGACTTATGAAATTTTAATGTGGATTTGGCTAAACCAGGTCAAAATTTTATAGTTGTGAGTTGGGATTGAGGCTCAAATGTGACGCCGGGTTTAGGGGGTTACAACAACACTTTATTTGAAATTTTTTAGTCGAGTTGAATTTATAAAATTTCGAGTTGAGTCGAAAATTTTGATTTTTTCGAGTCAAGTCGAGTTTTGCTCACCCTTAAATAAAAGAATATGGAGCATAGGAAAATTTTATAATTTGGTTGTTCTAATAATGCGAAGGTTGCAAGTTCGTGACTTACATTGGCCAATTTTCTTCTTTTACCAACAAGTGTTGGTTGCAATAGCAAAGCACATTGCACTCTCATGAAAGAATTTAGGTTCAAATTTTAGAGATAATATTGTTGGAAGAGAGAGCCACGAATCTCGAACATAAACCATAAAATAAACATGAAATATATAAAAATAAATAAATTTAGATACTAAGATATTTGTATTTTATTTTTCTTCGTTATATGCTAATCTAATTTGTGTACAATAATTCACCAACATAAATCAAACTTTCAAATTTAAGTTCTCACTATGTGGTTTATTTTATTGCCACTTTGTGATTTATTTTAATCTCACAATGTGATTTATTTTAAATAGGACCTAAAGACGGATCATAATGAGATTAAAGAAAACATCCTCCCCGATTAGAAATTTTAAATTTAAGTCTTCAAGATTTTTAAAGATTTAAATTAAATCTTTATTTTTTAAAATATTTTTAATCAAGTCTTTTAAAATCCTGAAAATTTTAATTAAGCCTTCTAAGATCTTAAAATGTCATCAAAATTCACAAAATTTATGAAAATTTAATTTAATTAATTTATTTATTTTAGAATGAAACTCAAACCTAAAAATATAATAAAATCTTTTAAACCCAAAAATTTTCACCTACAATTCGATGATGACTTAATCATCTTCAGCGGAGCAAGTGAAACTTAAATTACAGATATTGTTCGAATTTTGAGGGGATTTGAACTCGTTTCAGAGTTGAGATTGAACCCCCAAGAAGTCTAAATTACTTGGTGTCAATGTGAATAATAGTGTGGTTGAACAATGGGCGACCTTGATTCATTACAAAAGTGAAACCCTGCCATGCTCGTACCTGGGGCTTCCCTTGGGCCACTGCAAGAATGACTCCCGTATTTGGACACCGATTGTTGAGAGGGTCAAAGCCAAGTTCTCTGGGTGGAAATCCAAATCACTGTTTCTCGACGGCCGCATCACTTTGGTTAAGTCGCTACTATCTAAGCTATTTGTTTACTTTATCTCTATATTTCCAATGCCAGGATATATCTGTTCGATGCTATCTCACATAATAGCCAATTTTATTTGGGGCTCCACGGATCGTAGAACAATACATTGGGTGAAGTGGGAAACCATTTGCCTCCCTAAATCCTTTGGTGGTTTACGTCTCATAGATCTCAAAGAAAAAACCCGAGCATTACTCCTCAAATGGATATGAAATTACGAATCGGAATCGAATAGCTTATGGAGAAGGGTGATCGGGTAAAGATACGAAGCCAACTCACAATCGATTCTGCCTACAAACCTAAAACCTACCAATAAGTCCTGGATTTGGAGGAATGTTACCTCAACACTATCTCGTTGCGAAGACTCTTTTACATCTAATGTTTGCTTTACTGTAGGTGATGAAAAGAGAGTACGTTTTTGGAGTGATGTCTATATGGATCGGTCACACTCCACTGATGACTACCTTCCCAAGAATTTTCGCCCTCTCCTTACGCAAGTCTAGAGTTATTGCTGATTTCGGTATAGCATCCGAGGGAAGGTAAAAGTGGAATATCCCCTTGAGAAGAAACTTATTTGATAGGGAAATGGTGCAGTGGGACAATTTCCCAGCTGCAATCTCTAATACTAGATCCAATCCTCTCATCGTAGATAGTATTAGGTGAAAGGCAAGTTTGAATGGCGTCTTTAATGTAAAATCATTTTGTGAGGTGAGCAGAGTTCTCCCTGCAGTTAAAGATGATGTGTGTAGCTTGGTATGGTCGGGCCTATCACCTCCCAAGGTAGAAGCTTTTGTATAGAAAGCTACCCCACAAAGGTGAAACTTCTCAAGAAAGGGTGTCTATCTCAATCCTCTGTTCCTTGTCCGTTATGCAACCTAGTTCCTGAATCTGTAAATCACTTATTTTTCCACTGTCATGTTGTGTGGCTTATATGGAAAAAATGGTGCCAACTGTGGGATCAGAATTTGGTTTTCCCGGTCTCTATTCGTGCTCTAATTCACTCGTGGTTTGCCTTCGCCCACGAATTGCCTAAATAACAAGGTTTAGAATCTGAGCTTCTTCTGCTTCATATGGTCCTGCTGGCTATATAGAAATGAAATTGTGTTTAAGGGTATCAAGCTGAATGTGGATTTTTTGTTTGAGCTATGCATCCATTGTCTATGTTTTTGGTGTACTGCGAATTGTAACCCCCTAAACCCGACCCAGAAGAAATGGGCTGAATCTAGGAAGTCACGTTTCAAAAATTGTCCCTCAATAAATGTTATTAGGTTTAGAAATTTAATATTTATATTAATTATTAAAACCTGATTAAATACAATAATATCTCAATTATATAAAACGCAGTCGTATAATAGTATTCCAAAAGTTGATGAAATATTCAGAAATAGTCTCATATGAATGCTAAAAATAGTAAATCCCCAAATAAAGTGTTCGAGTCCTAAATTACATATAAATCCAAAAGATAAAATAGAGTCCATAAATCTAAAATAGACCATACTGATAATATGTACTAATTCTGATAAAATGAGGTCCTCCAAGTACCATAAGCCTAAGTCTGAGTATCTGAAATAGGAACTAAGGGGGAGTCAACTATAAAGCTTAGTGTGCCTCTAAAGTACAAACAAGACATACAATAAGATAATCGATCAACATGCTCAAACTCAAACAAATATTATGATATACAAATATGTATAATATGATGCACATGATATAATGTCATGCACCCAACTACATCACCGTCTAATGAGTAAGGTTCCCCAAAACCACTCTCTACATCGTCACCATGTCCGAAGTGGAATTCAGCCCGAAGAGTGAAACCACTAATCTTCCCCATACAATTTTCCAACCCATATGATATGACATGTTATTCTGATTTCTAAATTCGAATGCATTCTTGTTTAATAAACGAAGACGCATGTACAAAAAGTCTGATATTAATTGTTCTGATTCCGATATATGATGCATGGCATGTCATCATACAAATCATATTATAATCACAAGTCAAATAGATCACATCATAAATCATAAATCACGAATCACTTAAGTCATATCATATAACACATGTCATACAAATAATATCATAAAGTCACAAATCATACCAACATACTCACATACACACATTAAGCACCAAAATATATAGCACAAGAAGAGAACACACCTTAGACAGCTAATAACTCAACGTCGAGAGTGACGTCTCTCACGCTCAGCCCTAGCACTAGGTCGGACAGAGTCAACACCTACGAGGATAAACACTACATAAGATCTACTACTATGTCAAAGCTAATATATTAATACTAAAAAATACCAAACTAAACTCACGAGTAGATCTCAAAGATTGTTCAACTAGAGGTCACCCAGGTGGAGGAGGAGGAAGAACCTCTGTGTCTGAATCAACGTCACGTGAACATAAGAATAATTCGAATCAGATTCCGATGTACTCAATTTTTCAAAATACTAAGTACAAATAAATGTAAATAGTAAAATAGTCTTTTGGGTTCGAATTTTGGAAAACGGGCAGCGGATTTGGAATCAAGACATCGAAAACATAAAGTTGACTTTGATAAAAAAAAGTCAACGCCAAAAGCTCAACGTTGATGTCATCAAAGTCAACGCTGACTGTAGACTCTGTAGAAGAAGTGTAAAATGGATGCTGGAAAAGGTATAAACAATATGTATTGGGCAGGTTATGCCAAGAGTCTTTTGCGTGCAAGTATACACGGTCTGAAAGTAATATAGCTTAGTAAGCTGAGTTATCGATCCCACAGAGATTGACTTGAATTCAATTGTTCAATTGTTACTTACTTTGGAAGAAAATATGTTTGTTTTGAAGGTTGTTTTGAAACTAAAGAAAAGAAAATAAAATAAAGTAAATTGTTGGCAAGGAAGGTGTTTCTAAATGAGTGATGACTGTTGGCAGGGAATGCCTGGATTCAACATGGCTCATGCCAGCCTTCATTGGAAAAACTATCTTGGCATTGTTTGCCGAGCAGATTCAACATTAGCAAAGCCTCTCTCGATGGTCATTGCCCTAAATTGGCCAAGTAAAAACTCCTATATCTCTATAGTGTATGCTTTTCTTAAACCAATTTGATTAGAACCAATCTATACTCCGAGGGGGTAGATTTCACTTTCAAAGTAAGGCCATCTACTTGATCGACTTCTCTCGAAGCTTCTCTTCCAAGCATTCAACAACTTAATCGTCGCCAACCCAAGTCTGTTAAGACATTGAGAGGCAATAGGCGTACTGTGCCAAATCTCGCTTGGCATAGTGTTTAGGAAAAATTAGAGTATGCCAAATAGAAAAACTTTGCCAAAAACAGAATTATTATGAAGGAACCAAGACATAAAGCCAATATTCAATTCAAAGCATCCCCCACCAACTATGAAAATTAGTTCATGGTGAGGGGATTAATTAACACAACCATAATCATTTTAAAAAAACATCACTATAAAAAAACTAAAGATAAACAACTTGTGCCAAGGGAATATGCAGAGGGGTCTCTCGATGCAGCCTTCCATGCCAGGCTCTCGACCAAGAGGTTGAACCACCCTTCCTCGGTGCAGCCAGCCGTCAGTCACCGGTCACTCCAATGCCGTACTTTGGTCACTCTCCACCAATCACTCTCACTTCGTCTCTCCTCGTCTCATTTTTCTCAAATGCTTGATCGGTTTGGTCTTTATATAGGCGTGAGTGGGAAATGATGAGATAAGCCTTTTTCATTTAAATTTGAAATGATCAAGGGATAAGAGATAGAGCTCTATCCGATCATTTTGACATCTTATCAGGTCAGTGTGATAGCATATCAAGCTAGGGCTGACATCATCATGCCGATGTCACCTTGTCATCCAAGCTTGGCACAACATCACCAACTTCACTTAGCACCACCTTATCTGATATTTTTTCGGAATTTGATCCAATTGCGATCTTTTAGGAGCCTGATCCTTTCCTATTTTTTCGAGGGTTCATCATCTCTTGGCATGGCATCACTGGCATCTCTCTACCAACAAGTGCTTGGCACACCTCTGGTCCATCTACGCCCACAACTCTTGGCATTCTTAACTGTGTTCCTAACTGTGTTGCTTTCCTGCGTCCATCCCTCTGCCAAATCCTATGCCAAACCTGCAAAATAGCCACAAAACAACCCTTCACTATGGCATAGGTAGAATACTAAACTCATTATGCAAATGCATGACTCTAATAACCTAATGCAACTAAATGTACCCGAAAACAAGCAAAAGCATATCATTATAGTCATGAAAAACGATATTTTTGAGTAGGTAATACACCCAAACCCAACTCATTGCTTTTTCTCAAGTAATGAAAAAGAAAGAAAAATAAAAATGGTGAAAATAATACCTCAAAAAAAGTTTGGTTGGAATGCCAACAAATGCTGGCAAGCAGAGTTTGATGCTAATGCTGCCCTCAAGAATCATAATGCTCAATGCCAAGCAGAAAATAATTCAAGTACAACAATATAACTCTAGTCTAAGTGCATGATTTTACGCAAAGTGTGGGCAGTATGCATCTAATTATCCTTTCACTCCCTTAGCCAAATTCTACTTCCTAAACTCAGATTCTTATTATTTTTTTCTTTGCCGAGGGTCTTTGGCATTATCTTAAGCTTGCTTCGTGATACTGTTGTCGTGACCGTTTTTTGAAAACCCACTTTTTAAGTTTGGAAAAAAACAACCTGATGATTGAAATTTTGGAAATCGGGATTTTAACCAATTTTATCTTGTAATTAATTAATTTTTCCATTTTTAATCAAAATTCCTTTTATTTGCTTAAAAATCGTTTTGGAGTCGCCACCGGCCACTTTGGTAGGCCGAACACCATAAAAACGTACCAGAGATTCTTTTTGAAAAGTTTAGGTTCGAGAGTTGGTTACGTATAGGGAAGGGTTAGCACCCCTACGAACGCCCGTTATCGGTACCTTATTAATTACACGTGGCGTTTTGGCATTTAGAATGTACGCATCAATTTTGTGATTGGGCTACATTTTGGGTCCAAACCCCAATGGATATCAAAATAATAATAAATGATACAAAAGCCCCAAAAAAATATAAATATATATATAAAAATAAAAAATAAAAAGGCTGAAGAAACCCTAATCTAATGAAACTCTACTGCACTGTCGTTATCCCTATTTCTTCGAGAATGTTCTTGGCAGCCTTGCACGTCACTCACCCAACGGCCCGCTCTTTGCGCCGCACGCCACGAGATCCCAGATTCGTCGGACTTGCAAACGGCTTAGAGAACTGTTCGTATTCTCTTATGAATACCGAGTACACCAAACAACAAGGGGGGAACCGGAGATAAGTATTCGAATCTACCAACATAAAAGAAACAAAGAAAAGCAGTTCGATTGAAATCGGAAAAAGAGATAGAAGTTGAACCATCTACCTTCGATTGCCGGCGCAAGAAGCAGCGGTTGAGAGATCCGAATGGTGAAAAGGTTCGCAGACATTAGTAGACCAATATATTCGAGAATCAACGCAATCCAACGGTGGGATTTCGAAATCGGGAGGTAAAACAAAAAAAAATTAGATCTATTTGAATATATTCGTTTTTTGAGAAAATTAATACCGGATTTGAGTTCAGGGGAAAGAAAAAATAAAAAAGGTATTATTTTTGAAATACTTACCATCGTCGGAGCTACACCGGCGACGGCGACGGTGTGGGACGAGAGAGAATAGAAGCAGAGATAAAAGAAAATAGTTCTATGTATTGTTATGGCAATGGAACAAATAAAAAAAATTAAAACCCCATTAATTATGACAGCTCACAGTGTACGGGAAACCGAATATAGCCTGTTCAAAGTGATTTCACTTTTAATTAAATAATTTAAAATCCCATTAATTATGACAGCTCACGCATTGAAAACCTATATTTTTGGAAACTGAATCACGCATAAGTTAGCTGATGATTTCACTTTTGTAAGTTTAGGGGTTAATTATGCCCTAGGTCCCTCCTTTACTTTAGGTTCTTTATATTTTAGGTTTAGTTAGTTTCTTTTTTATGAGCTTCAATATTTAGATTCTTTTAATTAGGTCCTTAATTCTCATAATTAATTAGATGATTAAATAACAAATAATTCACTTAGGTTGTCCTGGTTAATTTTTTTTTCTTTCCCTTTTTAAAGTGGACGATTAATTTTTTAATTGGATTTAAAATTGAGTTTAATTATAAATTGGTCTTAAAATTTGCGAATAATGCGATTTGGTCTTAAAATATGTTCGATTAATAAGTCACTTAATTTGAGATAAATTATGATTTGACTTAAGGTTATAGTCTTCAATCAAAATATTAATTTTCCATTTGTTTTTTTTATATATAATTTTTTTAGCATGCTCAGTTTTTAATTTATTCGATTTATTCTCATCGCGTATAATAGTGCTATTAACCCTATCTTTGAAGCCTTTTAGACAACACAATCCCTTTAGGTACCAATCTTGGGCGTTGTGGGGGTGCTATAACCTTCCCCACACGTAACCGACTCCCGAGCCCAACCTGACTCTGGTACAGACGCAGACCGGTTCCACAGGTTTTTGGTCACACCCAATCCAAAATGACCGATGGCGACTCCAAACAATGACGAGCCTTTGAAGGCCCAACCAATTTCGACCCGGACCAAAAACGACGTCTACAGCTTGGCGACTCCACTGGGGACGTTTCAAGAGAGTCATGCCACACAAAAAGGGGTACATGTTGTGTTGCATCATTCCATGAGCTTTCTACCCGAGCTCGGTCCCGTTTAAGTGGGGACAAAACGTTGCTCCTTCGTGAGGTTAACCTCCGTATGGGATAGTAGTCGCCTCCGGGATGCATATGATCTATGGCTTCGTGAGGGTAACCTTCGTATGGTCATAGGGAAGTGCATCCCCTCAAGTTGAACTTGGTCCTAAGAACCTATAATGGGGGAGGACCAGGGACCTTACTAGCCTTAGCAGGCCTCAGTGAGGACAATTCGGGTACCCTGTCTAGAACCGTAACCTCATATAACAAACCGTATAAATCCACCCATGTTAGAGCCATGCTGAACTCAAACCTTAAGGTTTCACCCATTGATATATGAACATGTGTTTTGTTTCGGTTTTTTTTCATATAATGTTTTTTATATTTAATTAGTTGTTATATTTGTGTGACACTAATCAAATTTCTTTGGGTTGTTTATTGTTTATGTACACATGCATCATCATCATCATAGGAGGGTGTTGGTTATTAAATTAATCTGATAGAAAAACCTTCGTCATGGCTAAAAGAGTTCAGTGCTTGTCAGAGAAAAATGATGATGTTCGAAAATGGTCAGAAAACACCCAAAGAAGGAGAGACGATATTATACTAGCAAGACCTGATGAACAATTCTCAGGATACGTTCACCTTCATCTTAAGCAGAATGACACTCAAGAATTAGCGGAGATTTGGGGCCAGTGGAAAACTGATCAGAGACAGATGTTGTATGACGCATATGGAGACATAGCATATTTGCTGCAAGTACACGCAGATAAAGGGCTGATAAGGGCTATGGCGCAATTCTGGAACCCTTTATACAACTGCTTCACATTCAATGGGGAAGACATGACCCCGACGATAGAAGAGTATACGGCGCTGCTCCATCTAAGGAAAGTACATGAGTTCGAAATTTATGTGAAAGGGGCTCAACCTAAGACATACAAAGAGAAGCTTATGATTTTGACTGGGACTAGCATGTCATGGGTGGAAGCCCAGTTTCAAGGTAAAGGAGGAAGCGAAGCCATCGCCTGGGATAGACTTCGAGGATTGATCCATTCTCATCCTGAACCGAGAAAGCAGGTTGATATCTTTGCCTTAGGGATTTATGGCTTGATCATTTTTCCTAAAGTAGTCGGACACATTGAAGTGTCAGTGATAGATTTATTTGGGGAACTTGAGTTAGGCCTTAATCTAGTTCCGGCTATCTTGGCGGAGACCTTTCGATCCCTTAATTTCCTCAAGAGGCATGAAGGCGTATATTTTATAGGGTGTGTACAGCTCCTCACCGTATGGATGCACAGTCACTTGGGGGCCAAGAGGAAGTTGTCTAGACGCGTACATACTCCACAATATCCACCATTACGGGAGTTCTTAACAGAGGAGACAAAAAAGGAAAAATCGTCGGGAGAATGGGAATCAATCTTGCGGGACTTGAGGTTGGAGGATATTACTTGGCGGGCTTATTGGTTGGACTACAATTATATCTTGTACAAGTGTGGTGCCTTTGATTGGGTCCCTCTTCTTGGTCTATGGGGTGCAACTGGATATGCTCCTCTATTGGTATCGAGGCAATATGGGTCATTACAGTTTGTCCCAGCCACGAGGGGATTAGGGTTGTGTGAGTTCTTCTTCAAGGGTGAGAAGTCTAAAAAGCAAATTCTTGAGATAGCCAGAGCTTGGGCTCACCCATATCAAGCCAGGTTTGGGCCTCTAAGGCTTACTTCGGATTACCAAATTTGGAGGACGAGGAGGAAAAATTGCAACATCCCACCACCTAGCCAAGGGAATGCTCCAACTTTAGAGGAACGGTTCAGAGAAATGTCTACTGAAGCTGATATTGTTAGACAAGAGTGTGAGGAGGAGAAGAAGGCGCTGAATAAAAGGATTGCTGAGCTAGAAGCCAAAAACAAAGAGCTAGACTACAATGCTACATATTTTAAAAATCAATCAAAGGGGTTTGAGAAGCAGCTGAGCATTGTGAGTGCAGATTTAAAAGACCTACAAGGGGACTATAGGGGACTTCAGGAGAAGATAAGGAACACCAACTTGCACAAAACACCACAAGAATGGGAGCAAGAGATTCGTGATCGGGAGAACGATGCGAAGCGTTGTATGAAGCTATTGAAAACCAAAGAAAATCGAGTGGAAGAAGTTACAGCTAATTTGCAAGCAGCCCAACGGACAAATACGACAACCCTTAATGATCTCATGGCTAGTCGCGCTCAGAACCAAGAACTGTAAGAACATCTTGCATCTCTGCAAGGGATTCTTCAAATCTACCAACAACAAGACTCGGTGATTGAGCTTGAAAAGGCGCAAGTTGAAGGAATCCACGAACTTCTTTTTGGGAACTGGGTTGTGGCAAGTTCTGAATAGCTTTCACTTTATCTAGATCTATCTCAATTCCTCTTCTACTAACAACGAACCCAAGAAGTTTTCCAGACGTTACTCCAAAGGTGCATTTGTTAGGGTTGAGCTTCAATTGATATTTTCTCAATCTCAAGAACAACTTCTTCAGATTTTGGATGTGCTCTTCCTCGGTATGGGACTTAGCGATCATGTCATCTACATACACTTCAACTTCTTTGTGCATCATGTCATGAAATAAAGTAACCATCGCCCATTGATAAGTTGCCCCATCATTCTTTAGTCCAAAAGGCATTAACTTGTAGCAGTATGTGCCCCATAAAGTTATGAAGGTCGTCTTGATCATATCTTCCAGACTTATCTTTATTTGATTGTATCCCGAAAAGCCATCCACGAAGGAAAACCATGAATGCCCTAAAGTATTGTCAACCAGAATATCTATGTGTGGCAAAGGAAAATTATCTTTTGGACTGGCTTTATTCAGGTCTTTGTAGTCGACACACATCCGTACCTTTTCATCTTTCTTCGGAACATGGACTATGTTGGCCATCCATTCTGGATATTGTGTTGAGTGCATAAATGTTCTATATTTTAACCCTCATTTATCCATATTATTGATGCACTCAAGCATGTTTAGTTGCTTTTTAGGATAGAATTTGCATAAACATCACAGATAGATAATTTTGCACAGATACTGCTAATTTCGGTCAATTCTTGGAGGTACCTGTCGTGGCAGCATCCAGGCAGCAGAGGAACAGAAGATAACCGCAGAGCTAGAGTGAAGGGTTGAACTGCCTCATACATCACTGTCGTGACAGTTGTTGTGACAGAAGTGGCGACAGTGAAGACAACAGAGATGGAAAATGCTAAGTGGAGTTCGACTGATAGAGGATTTCAAGCCTGATTTTTGTAAACCACTCGCATAATTTTTGGAGCCCGGAAGCACAAGGAAGGCCTTGCCCAAAGTTTGAGGAGAAAGTCAAAGCAAGAAGATAGGGAGAACTAAGGGACGTTTATTCAGAGATTTAGTCTTTAAATAAATTGTACTTTAATTCAAACTAGTATTCTTGGCCATTAAGAAAGCTTACACCCAAGGCCTATATATATGCTTGTAATTTGACAAGGGAAGACAATCTAGCTCCTAGCCGTCTTCCATCATAAACCCTAGTTGTTCTCTTCTTCATCATGTTCTAAATCTTCCCCAGGGCTAAGGGTTGATCTTGTAAAGTAGTTGTAAGGGTTATATTGTTTCTTAGGTTTTTCTGTTCAATCAATAAAACTTCAAGTTTATTTACTATGGTTTCAACATCACATAAGAGTATCAGGAGAGCATTGTGAGGTTATCTATTTACTTAATATAGGGAGAGTTAAGTATAAGAAAAGAGTAAATACAATTTTCTATTTTATGGTTAAACTATCTTGGCCTAGGGATAGGTACAAGGTTAAGCGGCTAAAAAAGAATTCACAAACATCGGTGTTCATCCTTCGATTCACGCCGAGAGGTATCATCCAAGACGTGTTCGTCGATAGAACTTAGACCTAGGGATAGGACAAGTCACACCAGGGGTTCTTGCCAAACTTGAAGTAACAGAGTTGTTGATCGCTGCCGCGACAACAACAGACCTCTGCCGCGACAGGTTCCACGACATAAGCAACAGAAGTCCTTTGAATAGTGCAAACCTGCACTACGGAACAAATCAATACCAGCCTACTTTATCAATCTGATTTCCTTTCTATTTTAGTTTATCTTCAAGAATTCTCAAATCACTTTATTAAATCTATCTTTTTTCTTGTGCAGAGTTTTAAAGTTAGAAGTATTTACAGTCCCTGTGGAGACGATATCCGATACTTCATATCACTATATTACTTGTGTTGTGTATACTTGCACTCAATTGCGATAGTCTTATTTACACGCAACAAGTTTTTGGCGCCGTTGCCGGTGAGTGGCAACATACCTTTACCTTTAATTACTGCACCTTTTATTTTTATTTTATTTTTATTTCTTTTCTATTTCTAGTTGTTATATTTCCCTGTGCTTTTAACAAGATTTTATTCTCTTGCTTATGCGCAGATCGAGACGCGGTACAGATCTTGAACATGAACTAGACCTTGAAATCGATCGTACGCACCATCTCAGGAACCAAGCCCGACTCCTGATAGAGAGAAACTGCTATCTTGAGGAAAGAATTGAAGCAATGGAAACCCTAGGACAAGGTGTTGGGGTAAATAACAACAACAACAACAACCCCAGGGTTAATGATATTCCTCCTGGTGATGGTCAAGACAACCAGAAAGCTCTTGCTGCCCCGGCAGCATGACAGACATGCCGAGAGTATATGGACAATGATCAAGTTGAACCGCAAACTACACTGCCAAACATGGAAGCTAAACACTTCGAACTAAAACCTGTGATGTTCAGCATGTTAAATTCAGCCAGACAATTTGGCGGTTCTGCTACAAAGGATGCACGCGAGCATTTAAAAACCTTCTAGGAGATTTGTGGATCATTTAGACTACCAGGAATAAGCCCGAAAGTGCTGAGACTCCGACTATTTCCCCATTCATTGAGGGATATAGCAAAAACCTGGTGGAATAAGTTAACGCCGGGTTCAATAAGAACTTGGGCAGATCTTTGCCGTGAATTCCTTTCTCATTTTAATCCTTCTCTTTTAACTGAAAGATTGCGTAACGAAATTGCTACTTTTCAACAGGAAGATGATGAACCAATGCATGAGGCATGAGACCGTTTTACAACTCTCTTACGAAACTGCCCAATGCACGGATTCCCTGTATGGAAACAGGTCGTTAAATTCTACAATGCTGCCAATGCACCCACTCGAATGAGGATAGATTCGACAGCTAATGGTGTGTTACTAGACAAAGAGCCGGAAGATGCAATGCTTGTGTTGAAAAGGTTGGCAAAGAACGACGAATAGTTCCTCACAGAACGAAGAGGAGGAAGACGAGGAGTATCTGTCAAGGAACAGGAATCTGACAACTCGGTAAAAACCCAATTAGCATACATCACCAAGGTAGTTGAAAACCTGTAGCGGAAGAGCGAATCTAAGGCGGTATTTTCTGCCGAGGAGACGTATGAAACTTGCAGCGGAAACCACATTACAGAGGAGTGTCCCCTACAGCTGGAAACATGAATGTATGTTAGAAACTACAACAAGAATAAAGGATATGACTCCAACAATTACAACCCGAATTGGAGGAAGAACCCTAAATTCTCCTAGAGTAACCCAGAAAATTCTTTGAATCCTCCAGTCCAGAATAATCAAAATCAAGGAGTTCCCAGAATACTGTCATGACAGCAGCCATAACAGTAGCCGGCATCATCCACAAGTATAATAGAACAGACCCTAGCAACTTTCATGTCTCAAACTGGAGCATATATGGCCAACATGGATCACTTTGTCAAGAAGACTGAAACATTCATGGATAAAACAGAGATGAGAATGACAAACCATTAGGCTACTTTAAAGTCTTTAGAGACACAGATGGGTCAGGTTGCCCAGTTCATCAACACCAAACAGAATGGAGGATTCCCTAGTGATACTAAGGTTACTAGAAAACCAACACAAAAGTAGTGTAAAGCTATAACAACGAGAAGTGGGAAACAGATACAAGGGCCGAAAATTAAAGAGACACCTAGTAAGGAACTGACCCTACAGAGACTTGCTGAAAACACTGCCCCGGCAGACGTGAAACAATCTGTTGTCTCCAAACCTGCCACGACAGCAGAAGAATCTAAGGAGGCGACATAAGAAGTTGAAGAATGTGAGCCTCCTCAGATCCGAATCCATTATGAAGGACGTCTCGAAGATTGCCGTCCTCCACCCCCTTTTCCACAGCGGTTGAAGAAACATAAACATGAGTACTAGCTTAAGAAGATCTACGATGTTTTGAAGCAAGTACATATCAATATTCCGTTGTTGGAGGCCATTAAGCAAATGTCCGGTTATGCCAAGTTCCTTAAAGATGCAATGTCTAGGAGAACCAGACTTGGGGAGTTTGAAACCGTAGTTATGACAGAAGGTTGCATGGCAATCCTACAAAACCGTACACCCCAAAGAAGAAGGATCTTGGGAGTTTCATTATACTATGCATAATCGGTGATCAGTATGTGGGTAAGGCACTTTGTGATCTTGGAGCTAGTATAAATCTAATGCCCAAATCTGTTTTTTAGAAATTAGGTATTGGACAAGCAAGACCCACAACAGTCATGCTTCAATTGGCAGATCGCTCTTATGTACAGCCGGAAGGAAAAATTGAAGACATCCTGGTAAGAGTGGATAAATTCATATTTCCCACTGACTTCCTTGTTCTAGACTGTGAAGCAGACTAGAATGCACCGATCATCCTAGGGCGACCCTTCCTAGCCACAGGTAGAACAGTGATCGATGTAGAGAAGGGAGAACTGACTATGAGAGTCAACGACCAGCAGATAAAACTAAATGTTCTCCAGGCCATAAAACAAGTTGATGTACAGGAAGAATGTAAGTCAATATCAGAGGTAATTGTAGACCAACCCTGCATCAGATCAAGTTGTCACGACAGAAAAATCGGTCACTGTCGCCACAGCCACCTAGAAGACTGCCACGACAGTACTGGTGACAGCAACTCTTCAGACAATGACACATCTGACACTGAAGATTCTGAGGAGGTAAATTGGATAGGCATGCGTCCAGGAAAGTTCTTCAAACCTCTGAACTATACCTCTAACAAACATGTGATTCAAAAGCCTTCTATAGATTAGCCACCTGCTTTAGATCTTAAACCCTTGCCAGGGAAACTTAAATATGTTTTTCTTGGTCTCAATGATACGTTGCCCATGATCATCTCTTCTAAGTTGATGCAAGAACAGGAACAACAGTTGATTGGTATGCTACAAAAGCATAAGAAGGCAATTAGATGGACCATTGCCGATATTTAGGGCATCAGTCCAGCAATTTGCATGCATAAGATCCTCTTGGAGGATGATCATAAGCCGACGATAGATGCTCAGAGACGATTAAACGAAGCTATGTGAGAGGTGGTGCGAAAGGAAATTATCAAGTGGCTTGACGCTGGAATTATTTACGCCATCTCAGATAGCAAGTGGGTGAGCCCGTGCAATATGTACCCAAGAAGGGAGGAACAACTGTCATAACCAACAAGGATAATGAGCTAATCTCAACCAGGACTGTGACCGGTTGGAGGGTTTGTATGGATTACCGAAAGCTTAATAAAGCTACCCGGAAGGACCACTTTCCCTTGCCTTTTATTGACCAAATGCTAGATAGATTAGCGGGAAAACCTTACTATTGTTTCCTTGATGGTTATTCAGGTTACAATCAGATTGCCGTTACACCAGAGGACCAGGAGAAGACAACTTTCACATGCCCCTATGGAACATACGCCTTTAGGAGAATGCTATTTGGACTGTGTAATGCACCAACAACTTTTCAGCGGTGTATGATGGTTATATTCTCTGATATGGTGGAAGATTTCCTGGAGATCTTCATGGATGACTTTTCCTTCTTTGGAGATAGCTTCAACAACTGCCTAGGCAACTTGAAGAAAGTGCTTGAAAGATGTGAAGAGGCAAATCTTGTACTGAACTGGGAAAATGCCATTTTATGGTAGATGAGGGCATAGTGTTGGGACACAAAGTCTCCTGTCGTGGCATAGAAGTGGACAGAGCTAAAATCGAAGTCATCGAAAAACTACTGCCACCCACCACAGTCAAGGGCATTAGGAGTTTCTTAGGACACGCAAGTTTTTATCGTAGGTTTATTGCTAATTTTTCTAAGATTACTAAACCTTTGTGTCTTTTGTTGGAACAGAATAAGGCCTTTGACTTCAATGCCAAATGTAGTGAAGCATTCAATACACTGAAAGAGAAGCTGGTAACAACCCCAATAGTACAGCCACCAGACCGGAGTTTACCGTTCGAGATAATATGTGATGCTAGTGACTATGTTGTAGGGGCAGCACTAGGGCAGCGGAAGGAGAAACTCTTCCACTTAATATACTATGCCAGCAAGACCTTAAACGATGCCCAGATAAACTACACCACGACAGAGAAGGAGTTGCTAGTTGTGGTATTCGCCTTTGACAAGTTCAAACCATACATACTTGGAACAAAAGTGGTGGTTCACACGGATCATTCAGCAATAAAATACATGTTCACCAAGGGAACAAAAAACCAAGTAGCCGATCACTTGTCAAGATTGGAGCTGGGAAAGGATCAAGATAAAAATAAGGTTAACATACATGAGACTTTCCCTGATGAGCAGCTATTCACTTCCATGGAAGTACACACAAGCGCTGCCGCGACGGCCACGACGACATGTAAGTTTTCTGATGTTCCTTGGTAAGCCGACATAGTAAACTATCTCGTTAGTGGTTTATTACCTCCTTAACTTAACTATCAAGAAAGGAAGAGGTTCCAAAATGATGCAAAACATTATTATTGGGACGAACCTCTTCTGTTCAAACATTGTGCAGATCAGATCATCAGGAGATGCATACCAAAGGAAGAACAGGAAGAAGTACTCCACCACTTCCATGATGCTCCTTATGAAGGACACTTTGGAGGAAACAAAACTGCTGCCAAGGTTCTGCAGTTCGGTTTATTTTGGCCTACACTGTTCAAGATGCACAAGCTTTTTACAAGCGTTGTGACAAGTGCCAAAGGACAAGAAACATCTCTAGAAGGCATGAGATGCCCCTACAGAACATTCTCGAAGTCGAAATTTTCGATGTTTGGGGAATCGACTTCATGGGACCATTCCCAACTTCTTGTGGGAATCTGTATATACTGCTGGCAGTAGATTATGTCTCCAAGTGGATAGAAGCCATCTCCACACAAAAGAATGATGCCAAAACTGTCCAAAGATTTTTACACAAACACATCTTCACCAGGTTTGGCATCCTAAGGGCAATCATTAGTGATGAAGGTAAGCATTTTGACAATAGGGTGATTGCTAATGCATTGAAGAAGTATGGAGTGAACCACAGAATCGCAACAACATATCACCCTCGAACTAATGGGCAGGCCGAGATCTCCAATAGAGAAGTGAAAAACATTTTGGAAAAGATGGTTAAGCCATCTAGGAAGGACTGGTCTCTCCACTTAAATGATGCATTATGGGCTTACAGGACTGCTTTCAAAACACCACTGAGAATGTTACCTTACCGACTCATCTATGGAAAAACTTGCCACCTACCTGTCGAGATAGAACATAAAGCATATTGGGCTATTAAGACAGTTAACATGGATTGGGATAGAGCAGGGCAGCAAAGGCTCTTGGATTTAAACAAAATTGAAGAAATTCGAGCCATGGCCTACGACAAACGCCAGAATCTACAAGGACAAGACAAAAAGGTGGCACGATAGAAAACTTTTGCCACGGTAGTTCATACCAGGCCAAAAGGTGTTGTTGTTCAACTCCCGGCTGAAGCTCTTCCCAGGAAAGTTAAAGTCTAGATGGTCTGGACCCTTTCAGGTATTTCAAGTTTTTCCCCATGGTGCAATCACAATAAGATCTATCAAGGACGAGCACCAGTTCTAAGTCAATGAACAGAGACTTAAGCACTATCAGGGGACTGAAGCCCCAAGAGAACGGGAAGTGGTTACTTTAGGAGATGCCCCTCAAGGCATCCCTAATTTAACTTAATTTATTTTTTTCTTTTATTTTTATTGCTTTAGAAAGTAGGAATTTAATATTAGTTTTATTTCGGTTTTTAGGCAAATAAAAGAACAGAGAAAGAGAAGGAATGAACCAGCCCATCACACTCACATCAGCCCAAGAAGCCCAAGAGAGAGCTCAACGGTAACAAGGCTGTCGTGACAGACTTGGTGACAACCGTAACCAGCTGTCGCGATAGACACGTAATGACAGCCTGTCACCAGCTGTCGCAACAGACGCGGAAGAAATGCGGAACGCGTAATAGACGCGTCCAGAAACCGTGTGACAGCTGGCTCCGTTTTCCACGCCAACCGTTATAGCTTCAACGGGTAGAAATCCCATTCTATATAAACTCTCACTTCCATTTAATTTTTCACCTTCATTTTACTCTCTTTACTCTGTTCCAGAATTTTTCTTATAGCTTTCATTTTTTTTCTTTCGTTTATTTTTCCACAGCACCCTTACAATGACGATAAGATCAACATGCAGAAGCTCTGCCTCCACCTCTGCTGCAGCAGTGTCCACTCCCACACACAGTAGAATCCGAAGAAGGTTCGACTCTACAGAAACGGGGAAACGATACTACGAATCTTTTCAAAAGAGAGATGTGGGAAGAGAGGGGTTTTACTTACCAGAAGAAGAAAAGAGATATGGGTTTAGAGGGATTCATCGTAAAGAGAATCATCAGTCTGAAATGGCAGATGTTTGCTGAGCAACCAGAGGAAATGAATGTCACCCTTGTCCGAGAGTTCTATGCTGCAAATCCCACCAAGGACACATCTCAAGTCACCATCAGGGGTAAGACAATTGAGTTAGAACCAACTTATATCAATTCCATGTATGGCATTTACGTGGGCAGGAAAGAGGACGAACACATACGTTTCATCGACAATCTGTCGCCAGCAGACTACGATAGCATCATGGCAGACCTCACTAGAGAAGGCACTAGTTGGAATGATGATCCAAAACATCGGTGGACTGTTCGAAGGACTCAACTCACACCTGCCACCAAGCTATGGAACCACTTCATGAAGAAACGCCTCATGCCCACATCACACAACACGACAGTGGATAGACAAAGGCTGGCCCTCGTTCATTCCATTATAAATGAACGACAGATCAACGTGGAGAAGTACATTCTCGATGGAATTTTTGAGTGCGTACAGAAGGAAAAAGGTCCCTTTTTCTTCCCTCACTTGATCACAACCCTATGTAGAGCAAAGAACGTCCCTAAGATTAAAGAGGATGTCTAGATCCAAGGAAAGGGTTGGACACAACAAAACCTTTACAGCCTGATGGAGCTCAAGGCAGCCACACCAATGGCATACTTCGACCCTTCTGCCACGACAGAGCCTACGATAGAACCTGACTCGGTAGAGCCTGATCAGATAGAACCTGACATACCAGCAGGCACTTCCTCCAGCCGTATCATCCACCTACTGCAACGAATGGAGACACGACATCAAGGATTTATGGAGTATATGAAGGATTTCCACACTGCAATGGTAAATTTTATTAAAGTTGAACTTAATTTTCCTAACGTACAGTTTCCTCCTTTTCCAGAAAATCTTGTCTCTGCCCCATCACATGTCCCCTCCCCCAAGAAGGCCACACCGACAGCTACTTCCGCCTCGCCATTTGCCGCGAGAGGACCAGGTGACAGAAGGTCTGCATCACCCTTGGTTACTCCTACCTCACCCAAGGAGGCCCCTCTCAAGGAGAAAGATTAGCCCTCTCGAAGAGCCATGAGGAAGGAACCATTGCTAGAAATCGATCCAAAATATTTCGAGGACTTCTCATCCTCTTCAGTCTGGCAAGATGATTCAGATTCTGAACCTTCCGTTGTACGCCAAATAGCCAAGGACTTCCTTCTTATGAAGAAAAGGAAGCTTGATCTAGATGTAGATGGACTCTGCCACGACAGTGGAGACGGCAACAAAAGCAGCATCAAGAGTGACAGTAAGCTCGAGGTTCTGGACAAAGCTCAAAAAATTTCACCTACCATAATCCAGCCGCCTCGAGAGGTAAAGAAAAAGGCAGCCTCATCCTCTCCAACCACGAAGGCAGCACCCAAATCAAACGTAACCGCCCGCCGACAGCTCCGTATAGACGACATCAATGTTGGCACTTCAACTTAAGTTTCTTGCTCCTTCTGTCTTCTGTGTTTCTATTTTCTATTTGTGATGTTTTTATCTTTCTATTTTTGTTTGTCATGCATTGAGGACAATGCAACCCTCGAGTTTGGGGGTAGGCGGTCCTCTTATTATTAATAAACTAATTATATTTTGTGTTTATAACTATTTATTTTTGTGTCTAAAAAAATTGGCCTAAGTTTTTGAGTTTCTCTTATCTACCGCAGCCTTCACTGTCGTGACAGTAGCTTTAGAATGTTTTAGGAAGTATTTAGAGCATTACTATAGTTCTGAAATCTTAAAACACTTTTGTGACTTATATGTTATTAAGACTTCTGTTAGTAAACTTAGAATAGGAAGCTTAGCCACTTGAGTTAGAAAAAAAAACTTAGACTCAGTTTACTCCTAGATGTGCCTAACACTGGCTCTAGGAAGATAACTAGAGGTACTCCTACAGGTGCCTAACACTGGCTCTAGGAAGATAACTAGAGGTACTCCTAGAGGTCCATAACACTGGCTCTAGGAAGATAACTAGAGGTGCCCGAAACCGGCTGTAGTAGAAATTGAAAGACTTCAATCTAAGTTAGGAAGTAAACTAGAGGTGCCTGAAATTGGCTCTAGTTAAGAATTATTTTTGAAGTAAAACTCAAGTGAGTTGAGTAACTATTCTGGTTGCTAAAGAGTCTAGGCTCATATATTGTTCACAAAACCTGCACACACTCACACGAGAGTTATAGTATTGCTCCGGATAAATCCGTGAACATCCAAAAAGGTATTGATCTTGACGGTGAAGGTGATGTAGGTAATGGTTGTTCATTGAGTTAAGCCAAAGCCAAAAAGTTTCATTCTTAGTTAGATTGCATTTGCTTGAGGACAAGCAATAATTTGAGTTTGGGGTGTGTTAAGTGCATAAATGTTATGTATTTTAACCCTCATTTATCCATATTATTGATGCACTCAAGCATGTTTAGTTGCATTTTAGGATAGAATTTGCATAAACATCACAGATAGATAATTTTGCACAGATATTGCTGATTTTGGTCAATTCTTGCAGGTACCTGTCGTGGCAGCATCCAGGGCAGCAGAGGAACAAAAGATAACCGCATAGCTGGAGTGAAGGGTTGAACTGCCTCATACATCACTATCGTGACAGAAGTGGCGACAGTGAAGACAACAGAGATGGAAAATGCGAAGTGGAGTTCAACTGATAGAGGATTTCAAGCTTGATTTTTGTAAACCACTCGCATAATTTTTGGAGCCCAGAAGCACAAGGAAGGCCTTGCCCAAAGTTTGAGGAGAAAGTCAAAGCAAGAAGATAGGGCGAACTAAGGGACGTTTATTCAGAGATTTAGTCTTTAAATAAATTGTACTTTAATTCAAACTAGTATTCTTGGCCATTAAGAAAGCTTACACCCAAGGCCTATATACATGCTTGTAATTCGACAAGGGTAGACAATCTAGCTCCTAGCCGTCTTCCATCATAAACCCTAGTTGTTCTCTTCTTCATCATGTTCTAAATCTTCCCCAGGGCTAAGGGTTGATCTTGTAAAGTAGTTGTAATGGTTATACTGTTTGTCAAATTTTTCTGTTCAATCAATAAAACTTCAAGTTTATTTACTCTGGTTTCAACATCTCATAAGAGTATCGGGAGAGCATTGTGAGGTTATCTATTTACTTAATATCGGGAGAGTTAAGTATAAGAAAAGAGTAAATACAATTTTCTATTTTATGGTTAAACTATCTTGACCTAGGGATAGGTACAAGGTTAAGCGGCTAAAAAAGAATTCACAAACTTCGGTGTTCATCCTTCGATTCACGCCGGGAGGTATCATCCAAGACGTGTTCACCGATAGAACTTAGACCTAGGGATAGGACAAGTCACGCCAGGGGTTCTTGCCAAACTTGAAGTAACAGAGTTGTTGATCGCTGCCGCGACAACAACAGACCTCTGCCGCGACAGGTTCCACGACATAAGCAACAGAAGTCCTTTTAACAGTGCAATACATGCACTACGGAACAAATCAATACCAGCCTACTTTATCAATCTGATTTCCTCTTCTATTTTAGTTTATCTTCAAGAATTATCAAATCACTTTATTAAATCTATCTCTTTTCTTGTGCAGAGTTTTAAAGTTAGAAGTATTTCCAGTCCCTGTAGAGACAATATACGATACTTCGTATCACTATATTACTTGCTTTGTGTATACTTTCACTCAATTGCGATAGTCTTATTTACACACAAAATATTGGGATACTGCAAGAAAACCATCATCGATTTGTTTCTATACCTCTTCTTTTATCTTTATTACCATTTTCAGTCTCAATCTTCTAAGCTTCTATTGAACCAGTTTGCATTCAAGTCTAATGGGCAATTTGTGTACCACTATATCATTATTAAGCTCTGGCATATCTTGATAGAACCAGGAGAAGACGTCTTTGAACTCGTGCAGCAGATCAATTAGTTCATGTTTCTTTTTGGACGAAAATGCCGCCCTATCTTTACTTCTCTTCTATTCCCAGATTGAGAATCTCTAACTCTTCCTTATGGGGCAAGATCTGCTTGTCTTCCTCTTCTACCAACCCCAGTAATTCTTCAAGGATATCACATTCTGTTTATCCTCGACTTTATTAATTCCGCTAAACATACTGGTTGTCCAGGTCCTACCCTAAGATTAGGTTTAGGATCATTCATGCAGCCGATAATTGAAGAACTACAGGGAAAATAATAATATATTTTGAAAAGGATGCGAAAAAATAAAAACACGTTTACCATTTGTGAATCAGCATGGAAATCATCTTCATTAAAATGATTGTATAACGACCCTTTACAGATAATCTCCTTATACCACGGGCAAAGGTATAAGGTGGTCCCGTTATTTACTCTGTTTCAATATTGCTTACAAGGGAAATGTCTTCAACTGTCCAATTCTTCAATGTCTCGCATGGGGCACATGGACGGATCATTCTAAAAAATTCACTAGGTCGAGCACCCTAAAAAATTCCACCAACAAAGAGCCCATCCAGATTGTTGTCGAAGATTTCCTCTTCATGCAGTCTTATCGTTTCTTGATTAACTTCCTCCAGTTGCTTCTCAACATTTGTGAATCCACACGATTTGAAAATCTTGGAGATGTCAAAAAATGTCACCAACCTGGAAGAATTCTCAATTCCCTGCATGCGAGCTTTTCTCTATTCTCTCCTATTCTTTAACTCTCTCAGTCGATCTTGCACATTAGGAGTGAACCCCAGTCCAAAATGATCTTTCTTTATAAGGATGGGCCTTGGTCACAAACTTCCCTGTATGTGTTTTCCAATTCCTTTTCCTGTCTTTGCACCCCTTCTGAGCGTCTCTCGCACTGTCATTTTGGTGCAGTTTGACAGTCTTGGTCGCAGGAATGGTTTTCCCTTATCTACAAAGGTGGCATTCACAAACTCCAGTGCCCTGAAAGAACACTCCAAGGCATTCTCGTCTGTCTGAATATATGGAACATCAGTTGTTATAGAGGCAATGATATCCTCTTCTTCCCTAACACTAATCAATTTCCCTTCTATGACAAACTTGAGCTTCTGGTGCAGAGATGATGGGACTGCTCATGCTGAGTGGATCCAAGGTCTCCCGAGAAGACAATTATATGTCGGCTTGATATCCATTACCACAAAATCTATGTTGTAAACTATCGGCCCTATCAGCAATGGTACTTCTATCCTCCCCAATACATCCCGTGTCGTTCCATCGAAGGCTCTCACGGTATTATGATATGCCTTCATATGGGAATCTTCAAAAGGCAACCTCTACAAAGTCGCCATTGGCATGAAATTTAGGGCGGATCCATTATCAATTAAGACCCCAAGCAGCACATATCCTTTACAATGCGTGGTAATATTCAAAGCCTTTACTGACCACATCCTTCCTTCCAAGATTTCATCATCGGTGAATGTTATGTAGTTTTCGGCAGCAATATGATTCACGATCCTGTCCAGTTTACTTACCGAAATATCATTCGGCACAAATGTCTGATTAAGAACCTTCATCAAAGCATTAGGATGCCCCTCAGAACTCAAAAGTAACTCCAGAACTAAAATCCTTGGTTGTTGCCTCTTTCACTATTCTACTATATTGTACTCATTGTGCTTTAAAAACCTTAGAAATTCTCGGGCTTGCTCCTCCGTCACTGGCTCATTTAATTTCGGAGCAGGGTCCTCTTTAAAAATCTTTTCAAGAACACCAGCTGCCTTTCCTTTAACCTTCTCGACCTCTTTCATCGCCTCTAGGGAGGAATAGTATCTGCCACTTCGAGTGAAATGACCTACTTCATTTACTGCCTCCGCATTTGGCTACTTATCCTTCTCTGATTCATTCTTTGTTTCATCACTTGGCTTTGTTTCCTCTTGTAGTTTCTCCTTCTCTGGTATTGTCACATTGGATGTGTAATTCCAAGGAACTGCATTGGTGCTTTTGAAAGTAAACGGCGCAGGGGTCGAGATTACTATCTTCGGGGCCACCACTGGTCTTGAACATGCAGCCTTCGGTCTGACGGATACAACCAAAGGCTTGTACACTCTGTACTTTGCCCCAGAACATTCTGATGCACACACCTCAACCTCTTTCCTTGTTCCAACCTTTTCAAAGAACTCAATTTCTTTGTTATCCATCATCTTTTGAATCAGGTCCCTGAACTACTGACATTGTTGGATTTCATGATCACATTCTTGGTGATATTCACAACACATTTTAGCAGGTATTTCCATTTCAACCTTTATGCCAATTTCAATCATCTTGGCGTTATATAATTGCTCAAACACCCATCTCAACGGAGACTGAATTTCCGATACATCAGTTTTTTGCCTCTTTGCCTCGTCATATTCCTCTATCATATTTACCTCACGTCCACCATGACTCAGAATGGGATTAGCTGCAATACTTGGCTCGTCAAACTTCAATATCTCGGTATTGATCAAATTCTACACCACTTTCTTAAATTTCGTGCACGTTTCAATCGAATGCCCCAGTATCCAGCATGGAATTCAAAATGGGCATCTGCTTTATACCATAGAGGGTAAAGAGGCTGTAGAGGCGAAAATGATATGGCCTTACCAGATCTGACTCATGCAACTGGGGATATTGTTCAACATATGACATCAGAATGGGTGTGAAATTCATCCTATCATTTCTCGGTCCACGAGAGTCCCTCTTGCTTGAGTTCTGTGGGTTTCCCATTGCAGTTCCAAGTGAGGTAATAGTCACATTTTTTGGAGCCTCATATGTGCTTGCATTATTCACCTCATTCTCTTTCCTTTTATAATTCTTGGGGGAACTTTCTCCACTTTCAATTCTTCCACTCTTTATTACAACTTCTATCATTTCTCCAGTCATCACAATGTCAGCAAAGTTTTGAGTAGCATTGCTGATAAGCCTTTCAAAAAGTGGCCCTCTCAAAGTATGAACAAACATGTGGGCGACCTCGCTTTCCATCAACAGGGGTTGTACTTGCGCTGCAACGTCTCTCCACCTCTGAGCGTATTGTCGGAGCGTTTCATCACTTCTTTTCTCCATTCCTTGCAGCATCACCCGACTCGGAATCATTTCTGTAACATTTTTGTAGTGCTCCGCAATAGCTCTTGAGAGATCTTTCCAAGAACGAATATTCACTCGGTTTAATTGTGTATACCAACGGGTAGCTGAGCCAGTTAAGATGTTCTAGAAACAATGTATCAACAACTTTTCATCCTTCAAATAAGCATCCATCTTTCTGCAACACATTGTGAGATGAGTCTTTGGACAAGTGGTTCCATCATATTTCTCAAAGTCTGGGGCTTTGAATTTAAGAGGAAGCACCAAGTCAGCTACCAAACTCATCTCAACAGCACCAAGTCCCATCTCACTAGCCTTCTGCAATTCCAACAAACGATCCTCCAGAGCCTTGAAGCGCTCTTTATACTTTCGTTCAATCTCAGCACGCATTTTTTCTATCTCATTCAGGGTGTTTAGGTCTGGAACTTCTTCACCACTTCCAAATTTCGCTCCAATATGCACCAGGTGACTAGGTGTTGCTCCTGCCAAATTAATATGGACCTTCTTCGCAGTAGGAGGTTTCTCAGGCTGAATCCTAATGTGGGATGTAGTTTCATCTTGATCGTTCACATCATTGGAAGCTCCTTCAGCCGCTTTAGCCTTTCCAGACTCTTTGGGACCTAACAAAGCGGTTAGCTTATTGATGATCTCTGCTTGAGTCTGAGTGAAGCAGTCTTTGGTAGATTGCTCAATTCTGTCAAAGTGGTTCTGTGTTTCTACTCGCTCATTCTCAAGGCTAGCAGTTCGATCCTCGACAGCCATGGATCTGGAACGTAAACGAGTTTCGTATGAGTGCGGTATGGTTGCGGCTTAAAGCAAATTCTGCCATTAAACCTTTCTTTTATTAAATTCTTTATTTATCATAAAATTTCAAATGAATGAGTGCATAAGTGCATGAATACAATAAATGGCATCGAATTTAGGAACCAATCTTTTTTAGAAACACCTCATTCGTTTGAAAATTTAATTACATAGAAAAGATAAATTTTCTACAGAAAGCTACTAGCCCTAATTCCCAGGTTGACAAGCTCGTGCAACAAATGTGTAATGGCCTCTCCATGCTCTTCTTCAACATTGAGTTGCTCTACCAGGCTTGTGGCTTTTCTTGACATAATTTGGACATATGAGGCAATACTCATGACTTGTGCCTTGAAGCTCACTAATTCGTCATTTTGACACTAAATTGTGTGTCGTGTTGCCTCATACTTGTCCTTCCATGCTCCGCTTTCCACCATTAATGCCCCTTCATAGCCAGCAAGTTTTTCTTTCAAATCTTGAACAATATTTTCTAACTCTGTCACCCTTTTCTGCAGTCTTTCCCTTTCCATATCTTCTTGAATCTTGTCTTCATTATGATATCTGGTGATCAGTCCTTCCAACTGTGCTACTTGGCTTGTTAAGTCAAAATTCCTGGCCTGATCTTCTTCCAACTTTTTCTTTGCTTTTTCACTTGATTCCTTGCTTGCACGTGCTTTCCTGTCGTACATCTTCTTATAATCATCTCTATCTTTAGTCATTGCATCCATCTTATCTGATAGGCTCTTTATTACCTTGCTCGTACCCCCCTTTTGTTTAGCCTTATAACCATCATGCAGCTCATGTAATTTCTTCAAGTCTCGGCTTATCTTTTTGTTTTGCTCCATCAATTCCTTCTCTCTTCCCTCATGGATGTTTACATGCAGCTGCGTCATAGTCAACTCTTCCTTAAGGTCATTAATTCCATTTTCGTACCTTTTTAAATCTTGTTATCAATCTTGTCAAAGCTTTTCCAAGGCTGAGGGTGACTCCCTAATTGCTTGTGTTGAGGTGCCAGCACCTGATGGATTTTCCTGGAATATGGTGTCGTTAACCCTCTGATCTCTCCATTCATTGTACCTCGCCATCACCTCTAGGCTTGGGTAAGGCTGAACTCTTCTCGGTGTTTCCCATACTTTCGAGGTTTGTAGTATCAATCCTTTATAATCATTGGTCTTATGGGCGTACTCAAATTTGACCATCCCAGCAGTGGCCAGCACAAACTGTCTTGACCCGAATTGTCTTGATACTAGCAATGGGCAATAAGTTGTCTCTCCCCAAATTCCTGGAAAAGGAACCCAGTCTCTATCTCCGCATCTATATAGGAAGGTTGTACCTCTGTTCAGCCATGGGGCCTTCCATACCACGTCTGCGTCTTTCAGGTCTATGAGATATTCTTCCCAATGCTTCTCGTTTTTACTTTCTAGAATGCAGTCAGCTATGTGTTCCCTTATTGGTGAATAGATGTCAAGATATCTAATCCCTCTATAAGGCGTGTTCCACCTATGTCCCCTGAACCATACCTCCAGCAATTGAGCGCAACCCCGGAATTTTCCTTATCCTATTTTCTTGCAAATAGTCAGCGATCTATAGGTCTCTGTCAAGATAGCTGGCACTGGGTTGACTCCTTTGTCTAATCGCTCAAACAATCCTATAGTTGATGAATCAATGTGCTCAGGTGTTCTTGGGAATATAACCAAGCTGTAGATATATAAGGCAAAGAGGCTCCTCATTCTGACTAGTTAATCACTGCTTTCTAGCACCAACTCTTTAAGGTTCTCCAGTTAACCCGTTGTCTGTCCTCATTTTGGTTAGTGTTGTCGTTGTTGGCCAGTTTTTTTCCACCATTCTTTCGTCTTCCCTTTTAATGACGTCAATTTCTTGATGAAGAACAAATTTCCAATGCTATTGAGGGACCTAGTGTAGATCTTATCGCTCTTAATTCTCGAACAATTAATTAGTACCTCGTACTCTTCTAGCGTCGGTGTCATGTTCACCTGTCTGAAAGTGAAGCAATTATATGCTGGATTCCAGAATTGTGTCATAGCTCTTAGTAGTTCCTGGTTAATCTTTATGTCTAACAACAGTGCTATATCTCCAAATTCCTTTCGAAACTGCTCCTTCATTTCACCATCCCATTGATCCTAAATGCCTTTAAAATCTGGTAGACATGTACTCTAGTTGGTATTTAACTTCACATACCCTTTCATTTTAGACACTTCACCTTTTCCAAGGTTGTTTCCCTTCTTGTGCTGTACTTGCTCTGACCAAGTCCACACTGCGGTATTATCCTCTCTTGCCCCAAATTCTTGAGACATGTTAGATACTTCTAAACTGACTGACTCCCAATTCGATGCCAAAATAAAAGTACAATTGATGGCAAAAAATTTAAAACAAAAAAAAAATAAACAAACAACAAAAAAACTTGTGTTAGTATCATGAATTAATATTAAAGGCAAATAGAAAAACTGAGAAATTAATACCAAAATAAACGAACAAATTAGTGTCACAATATTTAAAGCAACAAAATAAACAAAGAAATGTATTTAAACCGGCAGCACCTGTCCTAGGTCCCTGTCTGGCTCTATCGGGGTGGGCTTCTAAAAATAGAATGTGGGTTTGGTTCTAGACTCTCGGTTCCCGAACTGTCGTTACCGTCTACAGCGACAATAAGACATCGATTCAGTAGTATAGGTCCCTTATAAAAGAGGCATAGGCTCAACGATGCATAAGGTTAGTATACCGGAAGAAGACAAAAATCCGAGCTCGGAGCTGGAGAGCATCACGTCGGATATTGTCTTACTCCCACTTAAGGGTATAAAACTCAGGTTTAGGGTTTATGCATGAATGAAAGATATAGCATACACAAAAACTACCCCCATTCTTCCTAAAATCCATCGAACAATTTTTCAGAAAAAATTAAATCCAAATTAATGTTAGAAATGCCAAAATGCCACGTTTAATTAATTAATAGGCCTGACTCTCAATTTTACCTTTATATACAACCCCAGTGGAGTCGCCAAGTTGTCGCGACCGTTTTTTGAAAACTTGCTTTTTAAGTTTGGAAAAAAATAGCCTGGCGATTCAAATTTTGGAAATCGAAATTTTAACCAATTTTATCTTGTAATTAATTAATTTTTCCATTTTTAATCAAAATCTTTTTTATTTGCTTAAAAATCGTTTTGGGTCGCCACCGACCACTTTGGTAGGCTGAACACCATAAAAACGTACCAGAGATTCTTTTTGAAAAGTTCGGGTTCAGGAGTCGGTTATGTGTAGGGAAGGGTTAGCACCCCTACGAACGCCCGTTATCTGTATCTTATTAATTATACGTGGCATTTTGGCATTTAGAACATTAATCTGAATTTAATTAAATCTTTTAATTGTAAAATGGATTTCATTCCAAATGGTGGTATCTTTTTGTAAGAAAATACATTTTGGACGAATATAATTATGAAACGTCCTGTTACATTAGGACACTTCAATTTATATTCAAAATGTATCTCAACACAAAAGGTTTATATCATGGCAGATTATTGTCTTTCCATTTTTAAGTAAACCCTAATTAGGCTCTGTTAATTTAATTAATTTAAAGTTCTAAGAATATTATTCATTTTTGGACATAAATGATAACATCCAAAATAATATTGGATATTATCTTTAATGAGCCCAAAAGTAATAATATTCCTAATTAAGGTGATTCTAATCATTAGCTCTGTTTTAATTTTAATTAATCTAATTGTGATTCATTTCCATTTTCTAAGTTGAAAGGAAAAATTGAAACTTTCATCGGAATATTCATTGTTTAACATCACTTTTCATTGCGACACTAACCAATATTGAATATTCTAACATTTTTTCAAATATTCATCTATTTGCTACAATGATCTTTCCTATTCAATTATGTGATTAAGTAAACTTTACTAAGGCACTAATCCTATTTTAAACATGTGATTTAAATCTTTAAACAATATACTACATGATGTTTAAATCATTCAAGCATATAATTTAATTTAAAAAAATAAATAAAAGCAAGTAAATAAGACAATTAATAATGAGGAAGTACTGAATTGAATTAATTTGGAATTAAGGGGTCAAATTACAAAGGAAATAATGACTAATTTGTAAGGAAAAAGGAATTAGGAAGCCCAAACATAAATTCCTAAAAGAAGAGGCCCAGACCCATTAAACCCAAGCCCAAAACCATTAATCCGTTCAATCTAAGCCCAAACCCAGCCCTTTTGCTCGATCGGGTCATGGACCCGTATCCACACATGCACAAAAACGAGCATATCCTACCGCGACCCGGCTCAACAAACGACGCCGTTCCCAACTCTATATAAAAGGACCATTTCCGAGTTGGAAAGGTCATTTTCACCTCTCTTTCTCCTCAACCGTCTCTCTCTCTCTCAACTCTCTAAGCCTAAACACCAATACCCCGAAAACATCAACCCATTCTCAATCAAAACTTCGTTTTTCCTCTCGGTTCTTCCTCGATTCATTCGTTTTTCTTAGTTTGATCCTAACAAACCCTAAATCCCTTCCCAAAATCTGTTTCCAAAGATTAAACACCTAAATTTGTCTAGAACACTTCAAAACTTTTACAAAACTTCCACTTTGATCTTTAACCCTTACTCCAAACCTTTCCGATGTGTTTTTCCAACCGTCGAGATGATAACGGTCATCGGTCATCATCTCCGATCATCATCTTCCATATTTCAATAACCGAAATCCTCCCGGTCATCTTCTCCGGCCTTTCTGAACTTTCCAATCAGCCTCCGACCAAACTCTGACCTTCTTCAACCTTTCTCCGATGACCGAAACTCCTCTAGGCATCTTCTCCTATCAACCTGAACTTTCTGGACGCCGTCTGCAATTCTGGCCACCGTCTCCGCCATCGCCAGAACCCTAAATCTATCTAAAACACTCGATTTTTCATCTTAAACCTAGATCTAGCCCCTGTTTCATCAAAAACAGTCCCTTTCTCCCTTTCCTAAACTACCTACCCAAAACCAGTAGCCTCACCACTAATATTTTTGACTCTGAACGAAGTCCTAGCACTCAGATCTCAACTCCGACGGCACTCATAACAACGACGACGGCGAGATAAGTTCCTCAAATCACATTTATTACCATTTTTTATTTACTGTTCGAACCTTAAACTGCTTATTATGTTTAGACCTAGTTTTAGTTTTTGTTTAGATCTAGATTATGCATTATCTACTTGTGGATTTGATTTTAGATTTAGGAAACTGAACTTAGGAAATGATTTAGGTTCTAAGATATAGGCTCTTTGACGGTTTAGGCACTGTTTTTTAGGGATTTATGAATCTGGTTGCATTTTGATTAGGTTTAGAAAGTAAATGAGGAGTTTAGAGGTTAAGGTTACATCGGTTTGGTGATTCTGCAACTCCGGCGAGCTTTGGCAATGTTTGGCGAGATGGTTCGTCTTCTCCGAGCATCTCCTCCACTTCTAGTAAGCCTCTCTGACTTTCTCTTCAATTAATGCTTTAATTATTGCATTAATGATTAGCTGATTTTTTTCTGTCTCTTGCATGTATTTATAGCTGACAGGTGGTGACGTCAGCTTTCCTGGCTGGCGACGACAGCTGTCCACAGTTGGGGAGCAATCTGCGCGAATGGGAAACCGACCAATGGAAGCTCACCACGTGGAATAGTTTAGGCGGGAAAAAGAAACACGCCCGGGCTTTTGTGTTTGTTTGGGCTAGGAGATAGTTGTTAATGGGTTTTAAATAGTTGTAAAGGGTCTTAATATTTGATTTGGGCTTTGTAACCAATTTGGAGTCTTTTGTAATAAAGAGACGCTTTTATAATGGACGTTTTAATATGTTTTTTGGGCCAATTTTATTGTTTACTTAAATTTTATTTATTTATTATCTTTTTAATATATATATATGTATATACCCGGACAAAATACGGGTTCTACAGCTGTTTAGCGTGAGTGATAAGAGGGAGCATACCACGAATATCCACCTTAATCCAGACATCACTAGGCTTTCTCTTCAACTCATACTCTAGGGTTTTAGACTTGAGAACTAAGAGGGAGCATACCACGAAGCTCTAAGTAACTTATTTTTCCTAAAATAAAGGAGAGTGCATTTCTTTTTTTTTTCATGGCAAAACATTGTTGTCTTATTTTCTTTTACCCTGGCATTCTTTTTTTTTAAATCTGAGCATGGTTTCAAATAGCCTAAGTTTTCTAGGGAGCTAGATACATACCACGTGCTAAGTGTGAATCAATTTCCTAAACTAGAGATCAATTGGCAAGCAACTTGGCATACTATCTGCTAGCATGACAAACTGAAGATTAAAAATTCATTATTGGGCAGAAAACTAGGATCAAAATAAGCTTGCCTAACCAATTGTTAACAAACTTCAAATTTCGGCCGAGACAAAAAAAATCATTTTTTATGGTTCGGTATGCAACTACTCTACATGAACTACATGGAAAACAAAAAAATAAACTTGAAATGCATTAAATAATGTTAGAAAATGCACACCCCCAAACCCCAGATGTGCATTGTCCTCAATGCATGAAACAAAACATATATACAAGAAAAACAGAAAAACAAAAATGCATGAACATGAAGATACAAGAATGAAATGCAAAGGATTTAAGTAGAAGAAGACTTCCCTTCGGAGACCTCTTCCTCCCGTTTGGCACGGGCTTCTTCTTCTTTTCTGGCACGGGTCTTCCTCATGGTTAGGCTTTCACGTTCACGGACCATTCTTTTCTTTCCTTTCCAGCCCTGCTTTGATGCAGCAGTGGTAGCTCCAATAACCTCCTTCTTATTGGCAGGATCTGATAGCGGTGTAACTGGCCTAGACTTTGGCTTCTTGGAAGGAATGCCCTCCGACTTAGAAGAGGAATCAGTGCTGGCAGATTCAACATGCACCGGGGACATAAGAACTGTGGCATTGGACTCGGAACTGACAGAACTGGCTGACTTGACTGGACTTGTTGATTTGACTGGACTGGCTGACTTGACTGGACTTGCATGACTAGCTGGACTGGCTGGCCTAGCATTACTAGCAGAGAGCTCGGCAGGGAAAGATGGAAATAAGGGAACCTCATCGAGAGAAAGTTTATCAAGAACCTCTCGCATGATGGCATCCCCCTCCTTGGTATAGTACATCAGTTTGGCATTTAGCTCATCGTCTGCCTCCAACTTCTGGAGAATAATCTCCTGGCGAGTGTAAACTTGAGACAGCACTGCCAACGAGCTCGTTGGCATGGTTTCTGGCACACTGTTGGGCTCTGCCTTTGGCTTTGGCGTGGTAGTCTTGACTTTTCATTTCCCATTATCTTTTGGCTCTCCAACCATGGGATTCTTCCAAATAAAGACAGAGATGGTGGTTCCCTTGATCACCTGGCCGCGATCCTCATCCATCCTTGGCACTTCATGGCTCAAACAAATGTTAGAAATTAAGAAAGGAAAAACAAACTTCCCTTACCCTTGGCAGCGGATTTTTGGGTTTCCTCGATGATGATTCTACCAACGTTTATCTTGCGCCCCTTGATAATGGAGTGTAAAAGGACCAACCGGTCCTTTGAAACCATGTCATTGTGAGATGTGGGAATGAGATTGTGTTTGATAAAATGATTCCAACCCCGCATCTGAAGCTTCAATGCAAGCCTCTTGACAGTCTGGTGGCCGATGGATGAGACAGTCCAAGTTGTGCCAGGTTCGCACAAGTCTGCCAATATCTTCTTGCGTTTGTCAACGTTCATGGTGTCGACTTCCTCAAAATATTCATCTCCTTCACTAGGTAAAGAAAAGATTGAGTTAACATAACCCTCATCAAATTGTACACACTTACCTCGAATCATCAAAAATGGAGAATCTTTGGTCAAGTGCGCGTAAAACTCTTGCACAATGGTGGCGTAAACCTCTCCCTCAGCTGGCAGAAAGCGCCCCACTTGTGTATGTCAACGATGGCCATGAACTCCAGCGGGAATCCAACAACAGCGCCCGGTTGAAAATCGAAGTGCTTCTCATAAAGGAACGATCTTGAAGAAAAGTTTGTCTCGAACGTCTTGTGTATTTCATCATTGAAGAACCGCTTGAAAGGAGTAGATGATGAAGCCATGGAGATGAAAAGTAGAGAGAAGAAAAAGAAAGATGAAAGGTTCTTGAATCTTGCTTGAAGAAAGATGGAAAGTGAGAAAAATCTTGGAGAAATCGGTTTTAAGGTAAGAGAGAGAAAATGGTTGAGTGTTTAATAAGGTGTTAATGGGGGTAGCCGAAAAATAGGGGTAGATAATGATGGGATGCAGAGAGTTTTAATTGGGAAGAGTTTAATCTTAAATGAAAAGTGATAATGATATGGAAAAATTTGAAATGATAGTGTGATCATGATAAAAATTAATTATCATTAAAAGGGGGAGGCTAAAGATAATTTTCCCAAAAATATTTTCTCATCTTAATCAAGCTAGGGTTTCTCTTTATTCCTTTACACGAAAAGCTTGCACATGTCCTTGGCATGTGACATGGCATAGTCTCTGGCAAGCATGTTAGCTTATAGTTCGTCTGGAAATATTCTTGCATCAATTCCTGTCAAAATTCCTGCACCCACTTAATGAAAAATCGCGTAACGCATCGAGGGAATAAAAATTGAAAAACAACAGATAGAGAAAAAAAATCTAATTCCTAAAAGAAAATAAAAACAACTATCTCAATATTTACAAAGACTTTCAAACCTGCGGGCATTTCATTCTAACTCTGCCAAGAGCATAACCTCCTCGGCATTGTTTTGCTTATCGTCCAAGTAATGCTTTAAACGTTGGCCGTTCACTTTAAAATTTTCTCCCATTCTTAAGTTCTTAATGTCCACGGCCCCATGAACATATGGCTTCACAACTTCGTAAGGACCCGTCCACCTTAATTTGAGCTTACCTGGAAAAATTTTAAGTCGTGATTTAAACAATAGAACATGCTGACCTATTTCAAACTGTCTTGACATGATCCGACTATCATGCCAACATTTTGCATTCTCCTTGTATATCCTAGAATTCTCATAAGCATGTTTCCTAAATTCCTCCAACTTACTGAGGTTGAGCAACCTCTTTTCTCCGGCAACTCTCCATGCCATGTCAAGTTTCCGGATGGCCCAATAGGCTTTATGTTCAAGTTCCACTGGCAGATGGCATGGTTTGCCAACGACAAGTCTAAACAGTAAAGTACCCAAAGGAGTTTTAAATGCAGTTCTGTAAGCCCACAAGGACTCGTCTAGCCTCAAAGACCAGTCTTTCCTCGTTGGATTTATAGTCTTCTCTAAAATGTTCATAATCTCCTTGTTTGATATCACGGCTTGTCTATTCGTTTGTGGATGATAAGCTGTGGCAATTCACTGCAGAATTTCATACCTGCACAAAGCTTTAGAGATTAAATTACATTTAAAATGAGTACCCTCATCATGAATGATCATTCTAGGGGCACCAAATCGAGTAAAAATGTGCTTGTGCAAAAACTTGGCAACAGCCCTGGCATCATTTATTGGCAGGGAAACAACCTCTACTCACTTTGATACATAGTCAACCGCCACAAGAATATACATATTACCAAATGATGGGGGAAAGGACTCATAAAGTCTATGCCACATACATCAAATAAATCCACGGGCATAATGTTCTGGAGCGGCGGTTGGTGTCTGCTAGAGAAGTTCTCTGTCCATTTGCATCGATCGCATGCCTTGGCATACTCGTGGGCATCCTTGTATAGCGTGGGCTAAAAGAATCATGACTGCAACACCTTGGCAACAGCCTTCATCCCAGCATAGTGACCTCCATATGTTGCGGCATGGCATAAATGCAATATATTTTGTTGCTCATCCTCTGGCACTGTAGAGTGTCCATGAGTTCTATATTTTGTACACATTCTGACTCTTATTATTGTTGTTCTTGAGCTTATTTAGGCATATTTAGGTGCATTGCATGCATTATAACAACATTTTCTCTTGTACCATGCTTTTATTGAATATCTTGTGATTGGTAAAGAAAAGTTAATGTTTTAGTTTAGTTTATGTTTTCAGGTGCTATAGCTAGGAAAGTAGAGGAGAGGACATGACAAGGCAAGATAGCTGGAACCAAAGAAGCTGTACTGAAGAAGCTCAAGTTCCCGCCAAGGACACTGCCGAAGTAGCATTGCCGCCAAGAGCCGCCCGGGTAGGAGTTACACCGACTTAGCGAAGATGGGTTGCGATTTCAAGAGGATAATTTCCTAAGCCCAGTGAGCCCAGTCTTGCAACTTCCTAAAGCCTGTAGCGGCGGGAAGAGTTAATACAAGATCGATACGTAGGAGCACTTATCCTTACTTGCTGAAGAAGGCAACGTCCAAAGAGTCTGTATTTAAAGCATAAAGGAGTCTGTATTTGATGTAATTTACTTTTAGAACTCCTACTTCAAGAAGGAATCAACTTAGGTCAAGAGCCCTATATATACCCAATGTATGTAAGGGTATATGGGCATGCATATAGATGTCTCGTAGAGGGAAACAAGCTTGAGGCGAGAGATCAATGGCAACTGCCGATGAGAGTGAAGATGGGGGGTTAGCTAGATGAGTTGGAGTGTTGGGGGTCACGGCGCAACTCTTCTAGGGTTTAGGCATGTGTATGTAAAGTAATTTGGGAAACAGTTGTATAGTTTTGAGTTGTTTTCAATAAAGTTCTGAGTTTGCTTAATCTATGTTTCTTGTTCGTTCAATTAGTCCACACCAGACAATTGAAGAGAAAATCCATTTGTCGGGCACGAAAGTGCAAGGCTTACGAAAGGGTTAAGCACGGTCACAACTCACAAAGGCGTGACTAACTTGGTTCCACACTAGTCCACAAGTTTCAGCGGCTAAAAGGGATTACCAACCGAGTTGTATAATTTGGTTCCACACTAGTCCTCAAGTTAAGAAATCTCGAGCATCCTAACCTAGAAATAGGAGGGATCACTTTCGACTATCCTGCCGAACTTGGAATGTCTGCCAGACTTGCCGCCAGGACTTCTTTCCATTCCACCTGCCGAGGTAGTACACACCCCTGCTATGGCAGTAACCTGCTGCGATCGTGTGACAAGGTCGTAGTTTGCCGCCCACCTTACCCGCTGAGGCAACGATTCATGGTAACGCATAACATACTCAAGACTATCCAATGCAGTCCACAAGCTACTAAGCTGCACTTGTCTTACCCAGCTTATCGCCCAATCTCTCCCTATCATTCCTCTCATCACTATCTTTATCTTTATTTGTGTTTTTATATTTCCACATCTTGAGATTTAATGGCGCGTTTATTAAATCTTTGTGCAGGAAACCATTCATAGGAGCTGCTCCAATCCCTGTGGAGACGATATCTTTTATACTATAACTTGACAAGAGTGTGCGCTTGCGCTCATAAAAGAAGAACACCTAAACACTCTACAAGTTTTTGGCGCTGTTGCCGGGGAAAGGCAACAACAACTACATTTGAATTTCTGCACTTCTATTTAGTTTTTGCACATTAAATCTCTTTTTTATTATTATTTAATTGTTCGAAAAAATTATATATATATATAGCCTCTTTGCACTCTTGGTGTATGTCTCGCCAGGGCAACAAGATTGGCAGCAACATCCACCTGAGGAGGGAAAGGACATGCCCAGACAAATAGCCAAACACAAAGACCCTCAGGAAGTGGTTATGCTTGGGAAAAGCGCAGCTCAACATAACCTAATTATTTAATTTTAATTCTTTTTTTACTTTTATTTTATGTATTAGGAGTAGATTTAATTTTTAATTCTCGTATTTATTTTATTTCAGGTTATGAAGGAAGGAAAGACCAAGAAGGATGACAGAATAAATGAGAGGCCCAACTAGCGACCAAGGCAGTCCAAGGCAGATGAGCATAACGTCTAGTGGCTTCATAACGGCTAGCCGCAACGGCTATATTTGCCCCAGCAAGCGGAACAGATATCTTTGTAACGGCTAGAATCCCGTTATTCGCGCCGTAATAATTGTCGCCCGTTGACAGCGTGACCGCCAAGGCAGTGGAGAGAAACTGCTATATAAAGCCAACTATTCTACCACCCGTTCTTCACTTTGCTCTCTCTTTTCTCTGAATTCTTTCTACAGTCTTTGCTTCCAATATTTCTTTGCTTTATATTCTTTCTTTTACATTCTTTTTTACTTTCTTTAGGAAATTAGTCGTTCCCTAAACCATGGCCTCATCAAAGAAACCCGTCGCCACCTCCAAAACCCAATACAAGAGGTTCTTGAAACCTATTGTCGAGGAGACCTACAACCAGTTCTACAAAGACAGGAAAATGTGGGAAGAGATGGGCTTCCACTACACCCAGAATGATGACAACTTTGGGTTGGAACCTTCCCTGTTTGAGACGATCCATAATATGGGCTGGGACCAATTAGCACGGCAACCTGAAGAGATCAACAGCAACTATGTTCGAGAGTTCTACGCCCACCGGCCCAACCCAGAGAGCCATTTCATCTACGTTCGGGGAGAAGGTGTTAAGTTGACTGCTGACATGATCAACAACTTCTACAACATAGAAGTCAGGGGCGACCAGCATGGAGAATAGGAGTCATATCTAATAGTGGCTGACTACAACAAAATCAAGAAGGAGCTCTGCCGGCCAAACACCAAATGGCTGACAGGCAAAAATAATGGGTCAGTCAACCGCAGAGACTTGCTGCCAGAGGTCTATATATACCCAATATATGTAAGGGTATAGGGGCATGCATATAGATATCTCGTAGAGGGAAAAAGGATTGAGGCGAGAGATCAACGGCAACTGCCGATCAGAGTGAAGATTGGGGGTTATCTAGATGAGTTGGAGTGTTGGGGTCGCGGCCCAACTCTCCTAGGGTTTAGGCGCGTGTATGTAAAGTAATTTGGGAAACGGTTGTATAGTTTTGAGTTTTTTTCAATAAAGTTCTGAGTTTGCTTAATCTATGTTTCTTGTTCGTTTGATTAGTCCACATCAGAAAATTGAAGAGAAAATCCATTTGTCGGGCACGAAAGTGCAAGGCTCACGAAAGGGTTAAGCACGCTCACAACTCAAAAAGGCGTGACTAACTTGGTTCCACACTATTCCATAAGTTTCAGCGGCTAAAAGGGATTACCAACCGAGTTGTCTAATTTGGTTCCACACTAGTCCTCAAGTTAAGCAATCTCGATCATCCTAACCTAGAAATAAGAGGGATCATTGTCGACTATCCTGCCGAACTTAGAATGTCTGCCAGACTTGCCCCCATGACTTCTTTCCGTTCCACCTGTCGAGGCAGTACGCACCCCTGCTATGGTAGTAACCTGCTGCGATCGTGTGACAAGGTCGTAGTTTGCCGCCCACCTTACCCGCCGAGGTAGCGATTCATGGTAGCGCAAAACATACTCAAGACTATCCAATGCAATCCACAAGCTACTAAGTTGCACTTTTCTTACCCAGCTTATCGCCCAATCTCTTTCTATCATTACTCTCATCATTATCTTTATCTTTATTTGTGTTTTTATATTTCCACATCTTGAGATTTAATGGCGCATTTACTAGTTAGGTTGCATTGCTTGAGGACAAGCAATAGTTTGAGTTTGTGGGTGTGTAGAGTGTCCATGAGTTCTATATTTTGTACACATCCATGCTCTTTTTATTGTTGTTCTTGAGCTTATTTAGGCATATTTAGGTGCATTGCATGCATTATAACAACACCTTCTCTTGTACCATGCTTTTATTGAATATCTTGTGATTGGTAAAGAAAAGTTATTGTTTTAGTTTAGTTTATGTTTTCAGGTGCTATAGCTAGGAAAGTAGAGGAGAGGACAGGACAAGGCAAGAAAGCTGGAACCAAAGAAGTTGTACTGAAGCAGCTCAAGTTGCCGCCAAGGACACTGCCGAAGTAGCATTGCCGCCAAGAGCCGCCCGGGCAGGAGTTACACCGACCTAGCCAAGATGGGTTGCGATTTTAAGAGGATATTTTCCTAAGCCCAATTAGCCAAGTCTTGCAACTTCCTGAAGCCTGTAGCGGCCGGAAAAGTTAATTCAAGATCGATAAGTAGGAGAACTTATCATTACTTGCTGAAGAAGGCAACGTCCAAAGAGTTTGTATTTAAAGCATAATGGAGTCTGTATTTAATGTAATTTACTCTTAGAACTCCTACTTCAAGAAGGAATCAACTTAGGTCAAGAGCCCTATATATACCCAATGTATGTAAGGGTATAGGGGCATGCATATAGATATCTCCTAGAGGGAAAAGGGATTGAGGCGAGAGATCAACGGCAACTGCCGATGAGAGTGAAGATGGGGGGTTATCTAGATGAGTTGGAGTGTTGGGGGTCGCGGCCCAACTCTCCTAGGGTTTAGGCGCGTGTATGTAAAGTAATTTGGGAAACGGTTGTATAGTTTTGAGTTTTTTCAAAAAAGTTCTGAGTTTGCTTAATCTATGTTTCTTGTTTGTTTGATTAGTCCACATCAGAAAAATGAAGAGAAAATCCATTTGTCGGGCACGAAAGTGCAAGGCTCACGAAAGGGTTAAGCACGCTCACAACTCACAAAGGCGTGACTAACTTGGTTCCACACTATTCCATAAGTTTCAGCCGCTAAAAAGGATTACCAACCGAGTTGTCTAATTTGGTTCCACACTAGTCCTCATGTTAAGCAATCTCGATTATCCTAACCTAGAAATAGGAGGGATCATTGTCGACTATCCAGCCGAACTTAGAATGTATGCCAGACTTGCCGCCAGGACTTCTTTCCGTTCCACATGTCGAGGCAGTACGCACCCCTGGTATGGTAGTAACTAGCTGCGATCGTGTGACAAGGTCGTAGTTTGCCGCCCACCTTACCCGCCGAGGTAGCGATTCATGGCAGCGCAAAACATACTCAAGACTATCCAATGCAGTCCACAAGCTAATAAGTTGCACTTGTCTTACCCAACTTATCGCCCAATCTCTTTCTATCATTCATCTCATCACTATCTTTATCTTTATTTGTGTTTTTATATTTCCACATCTTGAGATTTAATGACGCATTTACTAGTTAGGTTGCATTGCTTGAGGACAAGCAATAGTTTGAGTTTGGGGGTGTGTAGAGTGTCCATGAGTTCTATATTTTGTACATATTCATGCTCTTATTATTGTTGTTCTTGAGCTTATTTAGGCATATTTAGGTGCATTGCATGCATTATAACAACATCTTCTCTTGTACCATGCTTTTATTGAATATCTTGTGATTGGTAAAGAAAAGTTACTGTTTTAGTTTAGTTTATGTTTTCAGGTGCTATAGCTAGGAAAGTAGAGGAGAGGACAGGACAAGGCAAGAAAGCTAGAACCAAAGAAGCTGTACTGAAGCAGCTCAAGTTGCCGCCAAGGACACTGCCGAAGTAGCATTGCCGCCAAGAGCCGCCCGGGTAGGAGTTACACCGACTTAGCCAAGATGGGTTGCGATTTTAAGAGGATAATTTCCTAAGCCCAATTAGCCAAGTCTTGCAACTTCCTGAAGCCTATAGCGTCCGGAAGAGTTAATTCAAGATTGATAAGTAGGAGAACTTATCCTTACTTACTGAAGAAGGCAACGTCCAAAGAGTTTGTATTTAAAGCATAAAGGAGTCTGTATTTAATGTAATTTAATTTTAGAACTCCTACTTCAAGAATGACTTAACTTAGGTCAAGAGCCCTATATATACCCAATGTATGTAAGGGTATAGAGGCATGCATATAGATATCTCGTAGAGGGAAAAAGGCTTGAGGAGAGAGATCAACGTCAACTGTCGATGAGAGTGAAGATGGGGGTTATCTAGATGAGTTGGAGTGTTGGGGGTTGCGGCCCAACTCTCCTAGGGTTTAGGCGCGTGTATGTAAAGTAATTTGGGAAACAGTTGTATAGTTTTGAGTTTTTTTCAATAAAGTTCTGAGTTTGCTTAATCTATGTTTCTTTTTCGTTTGATTAGTCCACATCAGAAAATTGAAGAGAAAATCCTTTTGTCGGGCATGAAAGTGCAGGGCTCATGAAAGGGATAAGCACGGTCACAACTCACAAAGGCGTGACTAACTTGGTTCCACACTATTCCATAAGTTTCAGTGGCTAAAAGGGATTACCAACCGCGTTGTCTAATTTGGTTCCACACTAGTCCTCAAGTTAAGCAATCTCGGTCATCCTAACCTAGAAATAGGAGGGATCATTGTCGACTATCCTGCCGAACTTAGAATGTCTGCCAGACTTGCCGCTAGGACTTCTTTCCGTTCCACCTGTTGAGGCAGTACGCACCCCTGCTATGGTAGTAACCTGCTGCGATCGTGTGACAAGGTCTTAGTTTGCCGCCCACCTTACCCGCCGAGGTAGCGATTCATGGCAGCGCAAAACATACTCAAGACTATCCAATGCAGTCCACAAGCTACTAAGTTGCACTTGTCTTACCCAGCTTATCGCCCAATCTCTTTCTATCATTCCTCTCGTCACTATCTTTATCTTTATTTGTGTTTTTATATTTCCACATCTTGAGATTTAATGGCGCATTTATTAAATCTTTATGCAGGAAACCATTCATAGGAGCTGCTCCAATCCCTATGGAGACGATATCTTTTATTCTATAACTTGACAAGAGTGTGCGCTTGCGCTCATAAAAGGAGAACACCTAAACGCTCTACAGGCACCCACTGGCGAATCACTTGGTCAGCACACTGTTTGAAAAATATCAGCTCATCCCAATAGTATTGCCTTACCTCTCGTAGAAATATTTTCTTGGCAATGTATGCCAAGTTTGGAGGTAGAATATTGCTTACCAGGTAGTTGACATGTCAGTGTACCATGGCATGGCATTAACTGCAAGCAAATACTTGTCAGTAAATTCATCTCTAATAGTAGTGGTCTTACCATCTTCAATGTGATGCTCCAATCGAGAGAGGTGGTCATCTACTAAGTTTCGCTGCCTTTCTTGTCTCTGGTTTCTAAGTTAAATTCTTGAAGTAAGAGCGTCCATCGGATCAGTCTGGGCTTGGCATCTTTCTTTTCCAAGAGATACTTCAATGCCGAGTGATCTGTATACACCACAACCTTGTTACCAATAAGATAAGATCTAAATTTATCAAAAGCAAATACAAACGCAAGAAACTCTATTTCAGTTGTAGAGTAATTCAGTTACGCGTCATTCAAGATTCTACTGGCATAGTAGATGGCATGGAAAACATTCCCATGTCGTTGTCCCAAAACTGCTCCAACAACATAGTCGCTAGCATCGCATATGAGCTCGAAGGGCTTATTCCAATATGGTGCCACGACTATAGGGGCATTGAAAAATCTCTCTTTAAGTTCCTAAAATGCTCTCAAACAAGATTCGTCAAAAGTAAAGGTGGCATTATGTTCCAACAATGAGTATAAAGGTTTAGCAATTTTTGAAAAATCCTTTATAAACCGCTGATAAAAATCGGCATGACCTAGAAAAATCCTTATACCTTTAACACTCGTTGGAGGTGGCAATTGCTTAATTACCTCCACTTTGGCTTGATCAATTTCTAGTCCCCTTTTGGTTACCTTGTGACCGAGAACAATGCCCTCCTTCACCATGAAGTGGCATTTCTCCCAGTTCAACACTAGGTGTGTCTCAGTGCATCTCTTCAAGACTTGTTCCAAGCTATGGATACATTCCCCAAATGTTGTACCAAACACTGAGAAATCATCCATGAATACTTCCATGTTATGTTCGATCATGTCAGAAAAAATGGCCATCATTCAACGCTGGAATGTTGCTGGCGCATTACATAGACTAAATGACATCCTTCTGAAGGCAAATGTCCCATACGGACACGTGAACGTGATCTTCTCTTGATCATCAGGGGCAATGGCAATTTAATTATAACCTGAATAACCATCCAAATAATAATAAAAAGCTTTACTTGTCAACTTGTCTAACATTTGGTCAGTAAAAGGCAAGGGGAACTGGTTTTTCCATGTAGTCTTGTTTAACCTTCTGTAATCCATGCACACTCTCCATCCGATGATGGTCCTAGAGGGAATCGATTCGGCTTCATTGTATTGTACCACAGTCATGCCACATTTCTTTGGCACGCATTGCACCGAGCTAACCCAAGAGCTATCGAAAAGGGGATGAATAATTCTGGAATCAAGTCATTTTATTATCTCTTTCTTAACAACCTCTTTCATGCTCGGGTTTAGCCATCTCTGACCTTCAATAGTCTTCTCATTGTATTTCTCTATAATGATCTTGTGCATGCAAATGGTTGGGCTAATACCTTGTATGTCTTCCAAGGTCCAACCCAACGCTTGCTTATAATCCCTTAATATTTCTAATAATCTTGCCTTCTGATCATTAGTGGGATTAGTGGCAATAATCACTAGCAGAGTTGAGTGCTCACCTAGATAGGCATACTTCAAATGTTCTGGCAGTGGCTTAAGCTCCAACTCTGGTGGTTTCTCAATTGATGGTTTCGATTTCTTTATCTCTCTTCCGGCCAACTAGAGTGGCTCATAGTAACTCACATCTTCAACCTCCAAGGCTGATTCCTCTGGTTCCTCAAACAGTTCAGCTATGTCGTCAAGCATGCCGTCATCGAAATTCCTTCTCCTGGCACAATTGTGCCATTTCCAAAGTATAAATGAGCTTCATCATCTCTTCGGCTTGACATTCATCTAGTTCATTTGCACATTTTAAAGCTTGAAACACGTTAAAAGTAACATGTTGGTCATTCATTCGCATGGTTAGTTTCCCTTTATAAACATCAATAAGAGCTCTACTCGTGGTAAGGAATGGCCTACCCAAAATAATTGGCACATTAATGTGAGCTTCATAATCCAAAATGATAAAATCAGCTGGAAATATATATTTGTCTACCTTTAACAACACATCCTCAATCTAACCCTTGGGATGTGCATAGGATTGGTATGCCAACTGAAATGTTATTGTGGTAGGTCTTGCTGCTATGCCAAGCTTCTTGAAAACAGATAGTGGCATCAAATTGATGATGGCTCCTAAATAACATAATGCCTTACCCATGAATTTGTTACCAATTGTACAAGGGATTGTAAAACTCCTTGGATCTTTTAGCTTTGGTGGCAATCGGTTTAGGACAAGATGTCCTTCATGAAATTTACATAGTTGGGCATTTTCTCAAGGGCCTCAACCAATGGAATTTTAATTTGCAATTGCTTAAGCGCTTCCAAGAAGCGCTTAAATTGTTGGTCCTGCTTGTGCTTTTAGAGTATGGCCGGAAATGGTGGTGGTGGATACACATATGCTGGCACTGTCGACTTTACCGAGGCAGTGTTGGCATCCATTTTTGCATCAGTATGCTTTTTGGCCTCAGTCTACTTGTCATCATTGCTAACATCATCGTTGGCACTGGATCTGGCATAATGTTGAGCATTGGTATTGGCATGATCATTATGGGCATAACCACTAGCATCAACTATTTTCGCTTTCTCCTTCTCTGATTCTCTAGGCGTGTTTGCTGTCACAGTCTTAGCATCTTGGCAATTAACTGGCTACTTGGCAGCCATCTCATCTTTGGACTGCTTACCACTCTGAAGAGTTATTACATTGCATTGCTCATTTCCTTTGTGTCGAGCATCTTCAGTGTCACTTGGCAAAACACCTTGAGGTCTTTGGATAAGTGCATTAGCAATTTGCCCAATCTTCACTTCCAAGTTCCTCATCGACACTGCCAAGCTCTGGACTGTGGCATCATTCTTTTCCACATACTCCCTGAGAGTGCCTCATTAGTTAAGTCTTTGCCCTTTCTAAAAATTGTTTTGAGCTTTTTATGGCATAGCATTCTGATAGAATGCTGGCATGGCATTGTTATTCTTCCTTTTAGCGTTTTGGCATGGGGCATTGTATTGGTTGCCTCTTTGATTTCCCCAAGCTAAGTTAGGGTGTTGTCTCCAACTTGTGTTGTAAGCATTGGAATTAGCATTATAAAAACCACCAGCATTGCCAAAAAAAGTTTACCAACTCAGGGTTGACTGGGCAGTAATCCACATGATGGTTCTCTCCAAAAATGGTACAAAACGGATCTAGTGCTTTGACTTCTCGGGCATCATTATTCTTTTGCAATGTTCTTACCATGCTAGTGAGGTTGGAAATTTCGACATGAATGGACGTAAGTTCATCAACCTTCAATTTCCCACTAGTTTTGGTTCCAGTCCCAAGTCTAGCAACAAGATATTCAAAGTCATTGATCGCTATCCTCTCCAGGATATTGACAGCTTCTGTGTACCTCTTGCCTAGAAACGAGCCTTAAATCTTTCCCATGCTTCCCAGAGAGTTTCATCCTCAGCCTGTTTGAATGTAATGATCTCACCACGCAGCTTGGCAGTGAGTGTTGGTGGTTGGAATCGTGTCAAGAACTTCTGGCACCGGTCTGCCCAAGAAGTAAAGGAACCTGGTGGCAAATAATTAAGCCACGCCTTGGCTCTGTCTCTTAAAGAAAAAATAAATAATCTCAGCTTCACGGTATCTCCAGATACTCCAGTTTGCTGAAATAGTTGACATATCTCCATGAATTGCTTGAGATGTTGCCTCGGGTCTCCAATATGTTCTCTATCGAATTGACCTACATTCAAAAGAGTTTGGATCATTACGGGTTTAAGTTCAAAGGTTGGCTCATTGGCATCAGTGCCAACAAGTCCTGGCATTAAATTTGCAATGTAAGGTGCTGAATGTTCTCAGATAGGTCTTTCTTCTTCGGCATGAGGAGCGGTATGGTTATTGTATTCTGGTGGGTTCTGATTGTTGTTAACACCACTTGCTCTTATGTTTCCTTGATTTTCGTGATTCATTTCTCGAACTCTCTATTTCAATCTACACAAAGTGCGTTCAATCTCAAGGTCTAATGGCCAAGTGTCCTTCTCAGTACGGTTTCTGGTCATATACTAGTGAAAGCAAGAATAAAATAAATAAATAAAAAACAAAACAAGTAAAAATCTAAAAACAATCAAATCCGTTGCAATCCCCAACAACAGTCCAAAACTTTATAGAGTCTGTAGAAGATGTGTAAAATGGATGTTGGCAAAAGGTATAAACAATATGTATTGGGCAGGTTATGCCAAGAGTCTTTTGCGTACAAGTATACACGGTCTGCAAGTAATACAACTTGGTAAGTCGAGTTATCGATCCCACAGAGATTGACTTGAATTTGATTGTTCAATTGTTACTTGCTTTGGAAGAAAAGATGTTTGTTTTAATGGTTGTTTGGAAACTAAAGAAAAGAAAAATAAAATGAAGTAAATTGTTGGCAAGGAAGATGTTTCTAAATTAGTGATGATTGTTGGCAAGGAACGCCTGGATTCAACATGGCCCATGCTAGCCTTTATTGGAAAAATTGTCTTGGCATTGTTTGCCGAGCAGATTCAACATTAGCAAAGCCTCTCTCTATGGTCATTGCCCTAAATTGGCCAAGTAAAAAACCCATATATCTCTATAGTGTATGTTTTTCTTAAACCAATTTGATTAGAACCAATCTATACTCCGAGGGGGTAGATTTCACTTCCGAAGTAAGTTCATCTACTTGAACGACTTCTCTTGAAGCTTCTCTCTCAAGTATTCAACAAATTAATCATCGCCAACCTAAGTCTGTTAAGATATTGGGAGGCAATAGGCGTACTGTCCCAGCTCTTGCTTGGCAGAGTGTTTAGGAAAAATTAGAGTATGCCAAATAGAAAAACTTTGCCAAAAACAGAATTATTATAAAGGAACTAAGGCATAAAGCCAATATTCAATTCAAAATATCCCCCACCAACTATGAAAATTAGTTCATGGTGAGGGGATTAACCAACACAACCGTAATCGTTTTCAAAAATATCACCATAAAAAACTAAAGATAAACAACTTGTGCCAAGGGAATAGGCAGAGGGGTCTCTCGATGCAGCTTTCCACGCTAGGCTCTCGGCCAAGAGGTTGAACCACCCTTCCTCGGTGCAACCGGCCGTCACTAGTCGGTCACTCCAAACGCCGTACTTCGGTCACTCTCCACCCGATCACTCTCACTTCATCTCTCCTCATCTCATTGTTCTCAAATGCTTGATCGGTTTGGTCTTTATATAGGCGTGAGTGCGAAAGGATGAGATAAGCCTTTTCATTTGAATTTGAAATGATCAAGGGATAAGAGATAAAGCTCTATCCGATCATTTTGACATCTTATCAGCTCGATGTGATGGCTTATCAGGCTAGGGCTGACATCATCATGCCAATGTCGCCTTGGCACCCAAGCTTGGCACAACATCACCAACTTCAATTGGCACCACCTTATCCGCTATTTTTTCGGAAGTTGATCCAATTGTGATCTTTTAGGATCCTGATCCTTTCCTATTTTTTCAGGAGTTCATCATCTCTCGGCATGGAATCACTGGCATCTCTCTGCCAACAAGTGCTTGGCACACCTATAGTCCATCTGTGCCCACAGCTCTTGGCATTCCTAAATGCGTTCCTAACTGTGTTGCTTTCTTGTGTCCATCCCTCTTCCAAATCCTCTGCCAAACCTACAAAATAGCCATAAAACAACCCTTCACTCTGACATAGGTAGAATACTAAACTTCTTATGAAAATGCATGATTCTAACAACCTAATGCATTTAAATGTACCCAAAAATAAGCAAAAGCATATCATTATAGTCATAAAAAACAATACTTTTGAGGAGGTAACACTGACAGAATCAGGTTGAAGTCAACGATGATGTCACAGTTAACGGTGGCACTGACATCATCAAGGTCATTGTTGATGTCATGGTCAACGTCAATGTTGACGTCGGGAAGGTCAACGGGTCAGGTTCACTAGTCTGGTCTGATCGGTATGATTCAATGCTGATTCGGTTTGATCCGATGGGTTCGGTTTGGCCAACCAGTTCGGCTCTCTCTCTCGGCCCACTTACCCGATTGGGTTAAACCCAAATACACATTCACGGCCTGAATTACATCTTTCCCTTATTTGTAATATGGAAATGATCAGTACTTAAAAGTTCTATATTTTACCCATCATTTATCCTTATTTTTGCTGCACTCAAGCATGTTTAACTGCATTTTAGGTTAAGTTTTGCATAAACATCACATTTAGATAAAATTGCGCAGATACTGCTAAATTTGGTTACTTTTGCAGGTATCTGTCGTGGCAGCAGTCGTGACAGCACCCAGGGCAGCAACCGTGGCAGGCGCTGGGCAGCAATGCAGAAAATCTGGAATGAGCAGTCAAGGAGGACGTTGCTGCCATGGTGCCACCGTGACAGCATGGTGACAGCAGTTTTGTGGAGAGAAAAAGCAAAGTGGACCTTGATAGATAGAGAAAATTCTGCTCGTCTGTCGTGTGAAAACCTCATATTTTTCCGAGCCCCAGATCAAAAGATATGTCAAGCCCAAAGTTCAAGGAGAGAAAATCCCAAGAAACAAGGAGGACGGCTAGAAAGTAGATTCCTTGAAGATTTAGTCTTTATTAGAATCATACTTTTAATTAAAGTTGTAATCCTTGTTAAATTAGATAACTTGAGCCCAAAGCTTATATAAGGGCATGTATTTTAACCTAGGGAGATCTCAACCTCCATATCCCATAACCCATAGCCGATTTCCCTTTAAACCGACAACCAAAAACCCTCCGCCATCTACCCGTCGTCTACCCGCCGTCGACATGTTCTAAAACCCCCCCTAGGGCCACGGGTTGATTTGTAAAGTAGTTGCAATGGTTGTTTTGTTTTAGGATTTTCCAAGTTCAATAAAATAAACTTCAAGTTCTCTTATTTTGGTTATTAATATCTTGCAAGAGCATCGGAAGAGCATTGCGAGGTTATCCATTTACTTAGCATCGGGAGAGTTAAGTATACGAAAGAAATAAGAGCAAGTTCTCTAGTTTATAGTTGAACTATCTTGTGCCTAGGGATAGGGCAAGGTTAAGTGGCTAAGGAAGAATTCATACACATCGGTGTTCATCCTTCGATTCACGCCGGGAGGTATCATGAAGACGTGATCATCGACAGACTTGGACTTAGGGATAGGCCAAGGCAGATCTGGGATTCTTGCCAAACTTGAATGTACTGAGTTGGTGTGTTTGCTGCCGCGACGACCAACGGACAGCTGCCGTGACAGGTGCTGCCAGCGACAGGCGCGACGACAGAACTGGAGTTCCTAAGCAATACAATACCTGCACTACTGAGCAATTCAATACCAGCCCATTCTCTCTATCTTGATTTCTTTAACCTTATTTTCAAGTATTCTTTATTATTTTCGTGACAATATCTAAATCATTCTTTTTCCCCTTGTGCAGATAGCGAAGGAAAGGGTTAGCCCAGTCCCTGTGGACACGATATCTGATACTTCTTATCACTTTATTACTTGCGACGTGTACACTTGCACTCAATTGCGATAGACTATTTTACACGCAACAAGTTTTTGGCGCCGTTGCCGGGGACTGGCAACACACTCTTACCCTAGCTTCTGCACTTTTCTTTTATTTTTATTTTTTTTTTATTTTAAAAAAACTCAGGTGAAAATACAGGTTCAAGGGCATCAACATGCCAGGAAAAACCATTCGAGAGTTGATGTGGGAAAGTTCTTGCAATTACCGTAAAGATATGCTGCCAGGGCAGCAACAGGGGCAGCAAATGCCGAAGCCGCAGCAGCAAAATTTTTTATGGTACGATCAAAACCCACAAATTTTTTTATACCATAACAGTTTTGCTACAGAACCCGACCTGCCCTGGAAATGTCATCATCCTCAAGAGCAGTCAAAATCCTTAGAAGACACACTACAAGCCTTCATGGCACTCACTCAAGAAGTGTCGGTTTCTATGGACGCAAGTATCGCCAAGATGGATGAACTCTTGAGCAGACCAGTCCTCATTCATACCACAGATGAACCTGGAATCCTGAGGCAAGACGACGAGGATGCCCATGTGAAGGAATACCCAACCTATGATGAGTCTGAGCAACAACTTGCCATGGCAATGATCGAGGAGCCGGAATGGAGCAACACCGCGACAACGCTGAATGAAATTCAAGAGAATGTCACGGCAGCAACCACTTCCTCGGCAGAAACTGCCGCCTCGGTAGAAACTGCCGCCTCGACAGCAACTGCCGCCTCGACAACAACCACATCAGAGGCAAATTCTCAACCCACTACCTCGATTATGCCTGACCAAGATTGCACACATCCATCCCTGTCATGGCACTCGCCCGACCACCTAGAAGAGCTACCCAATGACAATGCCTCGCTGATGGAATATGAGCAGGTAATAAACGAACCTTTTGAATCATATGAAAACTCACCAATTCCATTGCAGGTATTAGAGGAACCAAAGCCGGTGGACATAGAATCATCAAAGTCTCTACTGATGGAGATCTACGAGTTGTCAATAGAATTTAGTATAGAGAGTGACGGCACTTACCAATGTCCCATTGACCTGCAAAGTAACCTGACAACGGACTGTCAAAATAACTGGCTGCCACAGCAGCAGACACGACAGCAAGGGCTACATTCAACCACAACATTATTCAACGAAAACAAGGTAAGTTTGTGGCCGAATGTCAATTCGATTTTTGCTAATCATATATTCATGCCCTCAGAAACATTACCAAGAAGGGAGGACTTCATGGACTACAAAGGGAAGAGAAAGAAAGGAGCCCCCACCATGAGAAAAATCACCAGATGGAGGGTACAGATGGACTTCAAGAAGTACCGAAAATGACCCCTCAAGCATCAATAGAACAGGGAGTATTTTTATTACTTATTTATTATTAAGAAATAAGGTTTATTTTATTCGAATAATGTTTTTTTTAAGTTTACTATTTTTAGGAAATAAAAGAGCCAAGAAGAACAGGAGAAGTGAACTCAGACCACCACCCATCCATCAGCCCAACAAAGCCCAATATAGAGGTTTGTCGTTCCAGCTGCCGCGGCAGACACGAAAAGGACAGGCTGTCGCCAGCCTGTCACGACAGACGCGGAAACGTGTGCTCGACGCGTAACAGACGCAGAAACGCGTGTCAGACACGTCAGACATGCTAAAGCTCAACAATCGCCCCGTTATTCACGCCTGCCATTACAGCTTCAACGGGCAGCAACCTCTCTTCTATAAAACCCCGTTTCATTTTCATTTTCATTCACTTCTGCTTTTCTCATTTGCTCTCCCCTTTAGTTCTCATTTGCTTTATTTTACTTTCACAACCCTTGCACTAACATGTCTTCCAGAAGAACCCGCCGCAGTGTTGCCTCAGCCTCTTCGCCAGCAGCACCCACCCCACAGTCATTGCCGCCCGAGGGCTGCCGGCTGCCGTCGGATGACATTGCTGCCTTCATCGCTGGTTTTTCTTCTTCCTCTGTCTGGGCTAAAAGCGAGGCAGAACCCTCTATTCGGAGGAACCTGGAGAAAGAATTCACGCCTGTCAAGAGGCAGAAAAAGATTGCCAACAGAAAGCTTATGGCAAAGGCCAGCACCAGCAGCAGTAGCACTTGGGACAGCGGCAGCAGCTCTGACATCCAGGTCGTAGAGCAACCAGCCCAGCCTGCCCCAAAGCCCAGAATCCGCCGCCAAATCCGCCTCAGCAGCAGCAGTGAAGACAGTGCTTAAAATTTAAGTTTCTTATTTTCTTCTTATTGATGCCTGTCATATATATATTTTGTGATGTACTGCCTTCATTTATTTTGCTTTTTATTTTGTCATTTGCATTGAGGGCAATGCAACCCTTGAGTTTGGGGGTGGCAACCCTCCATATTAATGGAGTCCAAGTGCATCTTAGTTAATTGTTGTGTCTTTTACTTAGTTTATTTTTTCTCTAAAAAAACTGAACATTTTGGCTTAAAACTGTGAATTGAACTTACCTGCCGTGACAGCTCTGTCGTGGCAGAAACTTTAGGACAGTTTAAGGAGAAGTTTAGATCCTTTCTATAGTTCTGAAAACTTAAAACACCATTGTGACTGTTATATTGCTTAGATTTCTTTTAGCCAAACTAGAATAGGAAGCTTAGCACTTGAATAGCCCCTAGAGGTGCCTAACACTGGCTCTAGGAAAGAAGTTTAGCAAAAGAGACTCAATAGCCCTAGAGGTGCCCGAAACCGGCTCTAGGAAGTTAACTAGAGGTGCCCGAAACTGGCTCTAGTAAAACTTTAACTTGAAAAATAGAGAAATCGAGTCAAAACAAAAGAAGCATGAAAATGTGCCTTCAAAAAGATAAACTTTGGCATAAAAATTCAAGTTAAGAGTTGAAATATTCTAGTGAAACTAAGAGAGTCTTAGCATATAACTGTTCACAAGCATGGACACACTGCACGAGGACTATAGGGAGATTCCGGACAGATCCTAAATTATCCGACAGGTTGCTGCCGTCACAGGGAACGAACGACGGGTAAGGGAAAGTTCACTGTTTAAAAGCCAAAACAAAAAAAAATATTTTTCTTTTAGGTCTGATTTGCTTGAGGACAAGCAAAGATTCGAGTTTGGGGGTGTGATCAGTACTTAAAAGTTCTATATTTTACCCATCATTTATCCTTATTTTTGCTGCACTCAAGCATGTTTAACTGCATTTTAGGTTAAGTTTTGCATAAACATCACATTTAGATAAAATTGCGTAGATATTGCTAAATTTGGTTACTTTTGCAGGTATCTGTCGTGGCAGCAGTCGTGACAGCACCCAGGGCAGCAACCGTGGCAGGCGCTGGGCAGCAATGCAGAAAATCTGGAATGAGCAGTCAAGGAGGACGTTGCTGCCATGGTGCCACCGTGACAGCATGGTGACAGCAGTTTTGTGGAGAGAAAAAGCAAAGTGGACCTCGATAGATAGAGAAAATTCTGCTCGTCTGTCGTGTGAAAACCTCATATTTTTCCGAGCCCCAGATCAAAAGATATGTCAAGCCCAAAGTTCAAGGAGAGAAAATCCCAAGAAACAAGGAGGACGGCTGGAAAGTAGATTCCTTGAAGATTTAGTCTTTATTAGAATCATACTTTTAATTAAAGTTGTAATCCTTGTTAAATTAGATAACTTGAGCCCAAAGCTTATATAAGGGCATGTATTTTAACCTAGGGAGATCTCAACCTCCATATCCCATAACCCATAGCCGATTTCCCTTTAAACCGACAACCAAAAACCCTCCGCCGTCTACCCGTCGTCTACCCACCGTCGACATGTTCTAAAACCCCCCTAGGGCAACGGGTTGATTTGTAAAGTAGTTGCAAGGGTTGTTTTGTTTTAGGATTTTCCAAGTTCAATAAAATAAACTTCAAGTTCTCTTATTTTGGTTATTAATATCTTGCAAGAGCATCGGGAGAGCATTGCGAGGTTATCCATTTACTTAGCATCGGGAGAGTTAAGTATACGAAAGAAATAAGAGCAAGTTCTCTAGTTTATAGTTGAACTATCTTGTGCCTAGGGATAGGGCAAGGTTAAGTGGCTAAGGAAGAATTCATACACATCGGTGTTCATCCTTCGATTCACGCCGGGAGGTATCATCAAGACGTGATCATCGACAGACTTGGACTTAGGGATAGGCCAAGGCAGATCTGGGATTCTTGCCAAACTTGAATGTACTGAGTTGGTGTGTTTGCTGCCGCGACGACCAACGGACAGCTGCCGCGACAGGTGCTGCCAGCGACAGGCGCGACGACAGAACTGGAGTTCCTAAGCAATACAATACCTGCACTACTGAGCAATTCAATACCAGCCCATTCTCTCTATCTTGATTTCTTTAACCTTATTTTCAAGTATTCTTTATTATTTTCGTGACAATATCTAAATCATTCTTTTTCCCCTTGTGCAGATAGCGAAGGAAAGGGTTAGCCCAGTCCCTGTGGAGACGATATCCGATACTTCGTATCACTTTATTACTTGCGACGTGTACACTTGCACTCAATTGCGATAGACTATTTTACACGCAACAGGAAACTATGGTTTGCATACCCCTTGACAGCGTCGGTCGCCGGTCACATAACCAGTGACCATAAAGGTCATTTCTGGCCAAAACACAGAGCAAAATAAGGGTTAAACACAATGAATCTGAATAAACCCAAAACTCAACTAGAAACCTTACCCCGCAACGCAAACGAAGAAGAGGAAGCAAAATAGAAGGCGGTACAATGGTTACCGAACGGTCTTACATCGTTTCTTAGCAAACGGCTGTAGAGCGTTAGGGTGTTCTCCATTTATGAGCGCAAGTGCAAACTCTTTTCAAGTTATAGTATAAAAGATATCGTCTCCCACAGGGTTTGGAGCAGCTCCTATGAATGGTTTCCTGCACAAAGATTTAGTAAATGCGCAATTAAATCTCAAGATGTGGAAATATAAAAACACAAATAAAAGAAAGATAGTGATGAGAGAGATGATATGGAGAGATTTGGGCGATAGGCTGGGTAAGGCAAGTGCAGCTTAGTAGCCTGTGGACTGCATTATATAGGCTGAGCATGTTTTGTGCTGCCATGAATTGCTACCTCAGTGGGATGGCGGGTGGCAAACTACGACCCTGTCACGCGGCCGCAGCAGGTCACTGCCACTGCAGGAGTGTACTGTCTCGGTAGGTGAAATAGAAAGAGGTCCTGGAGGCAAGTCTGGCAGACATTCCAAGTTCGCCAGGATAGTCGACAGTGATCCCTCATATTTCTAGGTTAGGATGCTTGAGAGCTAACTTGTGGACTAGTGTGGAACCAAGTTAGTCAACTCGGTTGGTAATCCCTTTTAGCCGCTGAAACTTGTGGACTAGTGTGGAACCAAGTTAGTCACGCCTTTGCAAGTTGTGACTGTGCTTAACCCTTTCGTGAGCCTTGAAATTCCGTTCCCGAAAAATGAATTTTCTCTTCAACTGACTGGTCTAGACTAATTGAACGAACAAAGAGCATAGATTAAGCAAACTCAGAATTTTATTGAAAACAACTCAAAACTATACAATTGTTTCCCTCAAACTACTTTACATACACGCGTCTAAGCCCTAGGAGAGTTGGGTCGCGACCCCCAACATCTCCAACCTATCTAACTATCCCCACATCTATCCTCTCATCCTCAGATATATGAAGTGCTATCCGAGATATGCCTCTGTATATGCATGCTTCTATACCCTTACATACATTGGGTATATATAGGGCTCATGGCCTAAGTTTGAGTCCTCATTGAAGTATGAGTTCTAAAAGTAAATTACATAAAATGCAAACTCCTTTATTACTTAAATATGGACTCTTTGGACGTTGCCTTCCTCCGCAAGTAAGAATAAGTGCTCCTACTTATCGATCTTGGATCAGCTCTACCGGCCGCTACAGGCTTCAGAAAATTGCAAGACTGGGCTCATATGCTTAGGATTTCTCTCTCTTTAAATCGCGACACATCTTGTCTAAGTCAGTGTAACTCCTGCCCGGGCGACGCTTGGCGGCAATGCTGCTTCAGCAGCATCCTTGGCAGCATCTAGAACTGCTTCAGTACAGCTCCTTTTGTTCCAGCTTTCTTGTCCTCTCCTCTCCTAGCTATAGCACCTGAAAATATAAACTAAACTAAAACAGTAACTTTTCTCAACCAAACATAAAATATTCAATAAAAGCATGGTACAAGAGAAGATATTGTTATAATGCATGCAATGCACCTAAATATGCCTAAATGAGCTTAAGAATAGCAATAATAAGGGCATGAATGTGTACAAAATATAGAACTCATAGACACTCTACACACCCCCAAACTTGAACTATTGCTTGTCCTCAAGCAATGCAACCTAAGTAGTAAACTTGCCTTTAGCACAAAATTACTAGAAACATTAGCCTTTAACTTGATTTCTTACCTCAAGGCTGTGGCACCTGTTTTTATGTTAGTGATAGGGAATGGCATGAAATAACTTAGGTTTTAATTTTCTTAATGCCAGTGTAGTGTGTGCAGGTCTGTGCTCATGCTAACTATGCTGAAATAATTGAGTTAACAAAGAATGCTTAAATAATTAAATTACTAGAAAGGATATGAGTTGCTGCCTTGGCAGCACAGTTGGGCACTTTTGTTTTCTTTTTCTGATCATGGCTTTAAGGGCTTCAGCTCATCACAACTATTCTCCAGGTCTGAAGCTAAGATAGGTGCACTCTACGAAACTCCGAAGCCTTTGAATAGAGTCATCCCGTGAAGACTTTCATTCACTCTTGCTAATTTGTTTGTCACTTGGTTTTGATTCATGGACTTTGATAGCAGCGGAGTATCCTTGCTCATGATCCTTCCTAGAGCCTGTTTCGGGCACCTCTAGGGTATTTAATCTTTCTGCCTAGAGCATGTTTCGGGCACCTCTAGTTTCTTTTTCTTGATGTACTGCCATGTGCTGCCGTGGTGGCAAACCTGTATTCAATTAAGGAATTTTTATTAAGGCAGACAGTGTTAAACTCAAAACTCAAGCAAAAATTCAGCATTAAACAGCAGGTGTAAAGATAATTGGCAAAAAAGAAAAAATTTCTAATTGTTTTTCCTACTTCTTCCCATAGTTAGATTTGAAATTTTTAGAAAGGTGCGAATATAAGTAGCCGACTAAGCTGTCATAGGCACAAGTTTTAAAGCTAAAGATTTCTATTTCATTAAGTGCTAGGGGGCAGAATTTACATATGCATCTAAATGCTACTAAATGAACCTAAAACAAAGAGGACTAATTCCCCTCAAACTCAAGGATGGCATTGTCCTCAATGCCTCCACAAAACAAAAACTAAAAACAAAACATGAAATATAAAAAGAAAAATTAAAAACAGAAGAAAAATAAAATAAAAACATAACAATTAAAAAGAAAAGAAAGGAATGGTGCTATAGGCTGAGGGAGTTCCCCTTTGTTGTTGCCGCGTCAGAAGAGGATTCAGAGGAGGCAGGTAGGACTAGGCGGCGCGTAGCGGATGGTCTTTCTACTGGGCTCTTCTTCGAGCTATGGGCGGCTGGATGCGGCTGGGGGTGGGCTTCTTTGATTGTCTTTCAGCTTCTCCACCCTAGGGCTCTGCTGCTGGCCGCTTTTTCTTTCTGGCTACCTCTGCCGGTTCATCGTCTAGGGAGTCTGAAATCTCCATGTCTGAGTAGCCGGTGTCCTTGGTAGCGGCCGTTTTGGCTACTGGGAGGCAGCAGTGGTTTCCTCCTCCTTCTCTAGTTCTGATGAGGAAGAGAGGTCGTATGGTTGGATAGGGGTTGAAGAGGTTCTTCTCTTGGGGCGGCGGTGCGGCCCCTCACTGTCTTCGGCGGCAGGAGCATCAGCTTGTCTTGGAGTGATCTAGATTGGCTTGGAAGTTGCTAACTCCGTGGGAAACGCGGGCAACTATGGGCCGGCGTCCTGATACTTGTCTAGCAGGTAGGCCACAAAGGCCTCCTAAACGTCTGCTACATATTTGGTGAAGAACACCTGCTTGTGCTCAATCCTCTGGCAGCTTTCCACTAGGCTACGCAGTAAAGGGATCACCTCGGACAGGAGGGAGGCTTCAGTACTGCCTGCTGCGGCTGGGGTGGCGGTAGCTTGGGACGGCGGCTGGGCGGTGGAAGGTGTGTCTGGCTCCGCGCTATGCATCATTTGTTGGCGTACCCTTCTTGTCCATCCTTTCTTGGCATGAAGAATTTTGTCTTTTGGGTGCAGCAGCACGCTAAAATTGGCACACAGGCCAGTGATGAGTGCAGGGAAGAAAAGGGGACCTTTGGCATTTGGCTTTTCTGCGTGGGCATATATCTCTTGTATTATTACTTCGCCAACGTTGATCTGTCTCCCCTTCATGATGCTGCAGATAAGGGCGAGTCGCGGCCTGTTTACTGTTGATTCGTGCGAGGTGGGCATCAGGCGACGCTGGACAAAGTAACTCCAAAGGGCTGCCTCTGGCAGCAAGTCTCTGCAGTTGACTGACCCATTGTTCTTGCCTATCAACCATTTGGTGTTTGGCTTACAGAGCTCTTTCTTGATCTTGTTGTAGTCAGCCCTAGTCATGTATGATTCCCATTCTCCGTACGGGTTGCCGCTGACCTCTATGCTGTAAAAGTTGTTGATCATGTCAGCAGTGAACTTGACACCTTCTCCCCGGACATAGACGAAAGGACTCTCCAGGGTATGCCGGTGGGCGTAAAACTCTCGCACATGGTTGCTGTTGATTCCTTCTGGCTGCCGTGCGAATTGATCTCAGCCCATATTGTGGATTATTTCGAATAGGAAGGGTTCCAACCCAAAATCACCATCAGACTGGGTGTATTGGAAGCCCATCTTCTCCCATAGTTTCCTTTCTCTGTAGAACTTATTGTAGGTCTCCTCGATAGCGGGTTTCAAGAACCTTTTGTATGAGGTTTTGGAGGTGGCGGCGGGTTGTTGTGATAAAGCCATAGTTTGTGGGATGGTTGTTTTTCCTAAAGAAAGAAAAGAAAGAACGTGAAAGAAAATAAAGCAAAGAAAATCTTGGAAGCAAAGATTGCAGAAAGAATTCAGAGTAGAGAAGAAAGCAAAGTGAAGAATTGGGGCAGAATAGTTGGCTTTATATAGCCGTTTCTCTCTACTGCCTTGGTGGGCACGCTGTCAGCGGGCGGCAATTATTGCGATGCGAATAACGGGATTCTAGCTGTTACACAGATATCTGTTCCGCTCGCTGGGGCAAAATATAGCCGTTGCGGCTAGCCGTTATGAAGCCAGTAGCCGTTATGCTTATCTGCCTTGGGCTGCCTTGGCCGTTAGTTGGGCTTCTCCTTTATTCTTTCATCTTTCTTAATCTTTCCTTCATTCATAATCCTGAAATAAATTAAATACAAGAATTAAAAAAATTAAATCTAATCCTAATGCATAAAAATAAATTAAAGATAAAAATAAAAATAAAAATTAGGATATGTCGGGTTGCGCTTTTCCCAAACATAACCACTTCCTGAGGGTCTTTGTGTTTGGCTATTCATCTGGGCATGTCCTTCCCCTCCTCAATTAGATGTTGCTGCCAACCTTGCTGCTCTGGCGGGACATTCACCAAGAAAACAAAGAGGCTTTTTTAAGCAAATAAAAAAGAGATTTAATGTGCAAAAACTAAATATGAGTGTAGAAATTCAAACGTAGTTGTTGTTGTCAATCCTCGGCAACGGCGCCAAAAACTTGTAGAGCGTTAGGGTGTTCTCTATTTATGAGCGCAAGTGCACACTCTTGTCAAGTTATAGTATAAAAGATATCGTCTCCCACAGGGATTGGAGCAGCTCCTATGAATGGTTTCCTGCACAAAAATTTAGTAAATGCAAAATTAAATCTCAAGATGTGGAAATATAAAAACACAAATAAAATAAAGATAGTGATGAGAGAGATGATAGGGAGAGATTTGGGCGATAGGTTGGGTAAGGCAAATGCAGCTTAGTAGCCTGTGGACTGCATTTTAAAGGCTGAGCATGTTTTGTGCTGCCATGAATTGTTGCCTCGGCGGGATGGCGGGCGGCAAACTACGACCCTGTCACGCGGCCGCAGCAGATCTCTACCACTGCAGAAGTGTACTGTCTCGGCAGGTGAAACGGAAAGAGGTCCTGGCGGCATGTCTGGTAAACATTCCAAGTTCGGTAGGATAGTCGACAGTGATCCCTCCTATTTCTAGGTTAGGATGCTCGAGAGCTAACTTGTGGACTAGTATGGAACCAAGTTAGTCAACTCGGTTGGTAATCCCTTTTAGCCGCTGAAACTTGTGGACTAGTGTGGAACCAAGTTAGTCACGCCTTTGCAAGTTGTGACCGTGCTTAACCCTTTCGTGAGCCTTGCACTTTCGTGCCCGACAAATGGATTTTCTCTTCAACTGACTGGTGTAGACTAATTGAACGAACAAAGAGCATAGATTAAGCAAACTCGGAATTTTATTGAAAACAACTCAAAACTATACAAATGTTTCCCTCAAACTACTTTACATACACCCGTCTAAGCCCTAGGAGAGTTGGGCCGCGACCCCCAACTTCTCCAACCTATCTAACTATCCCCTCAACTATCCTCTCGTCCTCAGTTATGCGAAGTGCTATCCGAGATATGCCTTTGTATATACATGCCCCTATACCCTTACATACATTGGGTATATATAGGGCTCATGGCCTAAGTTTGAGTCCTCCTTGAAGTAGGAGTTCTAAAAGTAAATTACATTAAATGCAGACTCCTTTATTAGTTAAATATGGACTCTTTAGACGTTGCCTTCCTCCGCAAGTAAGGATAAGTGCTCCTACTTATCGATCTTGGATCAGCTCTACCAGCTGCTACAGGCTTTAGAAAATTGCAAGACGGAGCTTATTGGGCTTAGGAATTTTCTCTCTTTAAATCGCGACCCATCTTGGCTAAGTCGGTGTAACTCATGCCCGGGCGGCGCTTGGCGGCAATGCTGCTTCGGCAGCGTCCTTGGCGGCATCTAGAACTGCTTCAGTACAGCTCCTTTTGTTCCAGCTTTCCTGTCATCTCCTCTCCTCTCCTAGCTATAGCACTTGAAAATATAAACTAAACTAAAATAGTAACTTTTCTCAACCAAACATAAAATATTCAATAAAAGCATGGTACAATAGAAGATATTGTTATAATGCATACAATGCACCTAAATATGCCTAAATGAGCTTAAGAACATCAATAATAAGGGTATGAATGTGTACAAAATATAGAACTCATGGACACTCTACAACGGCCAGTGACAATGTTGAAACGGTGATTGGGTTTTGATCAGACGGAGAAGAGGAAATGAGAGGTGGTCTCGAATTTGCGAACGGGCACCGATGTGATCGAAAATATGGGTGGTGTGGTTATTAAGATGAGAGATTGAGGGAGAGAGAAGAGCGGCAGATTTACCAAACAGGAGAAGTAAAAACGGCTAGGGTTTACAAATTGGGTATAAATACCCTAGGTAAAAGGGTAAATTACAACATGAGGATCTCAACATTACCCTACTTACAAAATAGACACCGAAGTTCCGACTTTTCTCAATTGAGTCACTAAAACTCAAATAGGAGTTCAATTTTAAATTCCCAAAAATTAGGGTTACAAAATTTAGGGATTTATCTCAATTAGGGTATTTAATTTGGGGGGAGGGGGGAATTGGGGTGTTACATGCGAATTGGCCTGATGATTTTGTATCGATTAATGATCTTATTCATGACCCAGAGAATCTTCGCTCCTTTAAAGTTAGAAAATCTTTGCCGAGCAAGACAGCTTGGTTGCCTCCTCCTCCTGCCCTTAAATGTAACATTGACGGTGCGGTTTGTGGTAGTTATGGTGATGCAGGGATTGGGGGATGCCTTCATAATGATAGCTCAAAAAGTCTTATTACGTTCTCTAAATCGATCGGGATGGTCGACGCCAGTACAGCAGAAATCCTTGCTGTACAGGAAGCTTGCAAACTATTCAGGAATTCTCCTTGGGCTCAAAAATACAGGCTTGTACTGGAGAGTGACTGTTCTCTTGTTGTGAGCTGGCTTGGATTCCCTCAACACTGTCCAGCCGTCTTCAAAATCTTAATTCTGTCCCGCTTAAAAGAATGTGAAGGTATCGTATGGAAAATCCAATATGTACCGAGAGATTGCAACACTTTGGCGGATAATTTGGCAAAAAGGGGCATTTCACGCAATGTTGACATGTGCGTTATAGATTCTACGTGTTGTCCTGGTGAGTCCTAGCAACCAATTTCATTGTTTGGTTGGGTGCTTTAGTAGGTCTGCTCTATGTTTATGACTTTTGTCTACTGTGGCAGTGTAAAGTTTATGAGTTTGATTTCAAGTGTGTAATCTCTATAGCTATAACCGTTGCACTCTTTTTTCTTCATATAAGTTTAGAGAATTTTTTTTATCAACACATGGTTATTATTTTTATTTTAATAAATTATTCCCCTTTCAAAAAAAAAACTTTACGACCGGAAAAAATTATGAAATCTTAATGTCGTAGTTATGGAAGTCGAAATTTCAAGCTTATATCCAAGGGTAATTAAATACTCATTTATCTTGAAGAGTTTATTCAAGATAAAAAAAAGAAACAAACTTTTTAGCAAAAATCAAATTTCTTGCGCGTGAAACATTTTATATTCAATCCAAACACGAGTCTATGGAAATGCAAAAACACATGTCCAAAGATTTCTCTCCTTTTGTTCATTTTAGAACCATTCTAGAATGTTAAGAATGGTAATCCAAATTTAAGTGAAACAACCCTATATAAAAATTACATTAAAAATGCTATATAAAACTTTGAGATAAAATAATTTTTATTCCCTGAATTTAATATTATTTTTTTAATCCCATCCATGAATTTCGTCCACATTAATTTAAATTTTAATTTTTTTAATGACATGACACAATAAGATTGTATCACGTAATGTTGTCATAACGTCAAAATCAATTCATAATTAAAAATATTTTTGATTCTTAAGAGAAAGGAGAGTGGTTCAATTGAAAATTGTCTGAAAAATTAAAGGAGAGACCTTTGATTTTGGACCTAGTAACACTTCAAAATTTGCCATATCAATCAATTCCAAATCCCATACATATAAAGAGCATTATTGCCCCAATGCATATCTCACACGTCTGATTTGCAATTTGCATAAACAGGAAAAAGAAAACCCCATGGTGCTATATGATGTCCTTTGTCCATTGCCATTAATTGTAAATTTCTTATCCCTTTAATGGGGTGTGTTATTAAAATAATCTTTTACCCCTCTCCCTCCACTATGAAACACGACATTTTAGATAACGTGAAACCTCAAGCAAACACTATTTCTAGTACATTGTTTTTTGATCCGAACACTAATTCTAGTACATTGTTTTTGACAGGACTGAATAAATAAATCCCACCCCCCTTTAAATTAGTTTTGTCTTTAGCTTTACAATAGTAACCATATGCCTACCGATATCAACTGACACATGATTCAGTTTTAAGTAAAATTTGATTTTTTTTTTATTCTCTAAACGTCTCAAATTTGGTTTCGAATCCAAATATTATATGCGTGTACAGTTGAATTTATATCAATCTATAATTAAATTTGAACCGTTAAAATTTAGATGATCAATGTTTGAATCTCTTTGAAAATAAATATATTATTCATTTTATAATCTAGAACTAGATTCAAAAATCCGAAAGCACAACGTATAATAATTTTAATATTTAAATTTGAATATTATCTAAATATACAAAAATAAAAATCAAAGATTTGAATTTATAGTCCAAATTTTCATCATATAAGTGTGGGGACGAATTAATGGAGCTCGACGGATATACCTAATTTTAAGGTTCGTAAAGGCAGTTAATGTGTATGGAACCTTATTAAAAAGGTTGTATTCGCTTGACGTGGGTTAATATAACTGAATTTCAAGTGGTCGGTTGATACTTTTATAAATAGGAAAGTCTAAATAACGACAACTTAAAAATTTATTAAAAATGATCAACTTAAATATTATCAAAATGTGTAACATTTTAGGTTATACGTAATGACAAAGCTATATGGGGTGGGGAGTGGCAATTGCCCCCACCCCCAATTTTTTTAGGTAAATTACATGGGTAGCCACCCAATTATTATATTTTTTTGTTTTGGTCACTCAACTAGTTTTTTTGTTAAAACCGTCATTAGTGTTTCGTTTCGTTATCATTTTAGTCACCGTCAGTTATAAAAATAACGGAGACGGTGACGTGTCATGTGATACTAACACTTCTAGTCCTAAAACTTGTGCATTCTATTAATTAGGTCCTAATTCAAAATAACTCATCAAATATATGGGTCAAACTCCAAATTTCCCATTTTCTTTCATCTTCCTCTAATATTTGAAAGAAACCCAGAAATAAACATGAAAAAAAGATATTGTTTTTATTGTTCACTTACTTTGGGTATTGGCATAAACAGAGAGGGAAAAAAAGAGAGAAAAAATAAGCCATAAAGCCATTGTCATTGTTGCTGTGAAGAGTAACTCAATAGATCTGATACACAAGAAATAAAGAAACAGAGAGATGAGTAGGTAAAATGTCGATTTCGCTCCGCTTACTTTACAACTATGGCTAATCTGTTCTTTTGGTCTTGACATTGCCAACTATTTAGCTTTAAAATTATTTTTTTATATAAACCTTGTACATGTTTAACCTCTAATTATTGTTTAATTAAAAACCAGAAATGATAACGAAAGAAACAATATATTTTGGTCTTTCAAATTTTTTGGATGCAGTTGTTTCTTTCATGTTTTAAAACAATATGTTTTCCCATGTTTATTTCTAGGTTTTTTTTTCATGTTTAATTCATCAAATATAAGGGCTAAACCCCAAATTTCTCATTGTGGTCACCTAATTAATAGGATGTACAAGTTTTAAAACTAAAAGTTTTATTTTCCCATGACTCGTTACCATCTTCGTTAATTTTTTAACGGCTGGTGACCAAAATGATTACAAAACGAAACGTTAGTGACAATTTTGAAAAACAAATTAGTTGGGTGACCAAAACAAGAAAAAAGTGATAGTTGGATGACCGCCTGTGTAGTTTACCCCTTTTTTCACCTTTGTCCTCCTATATAATTTTTTTAAACATGGTTTATCTATGAATTTACTCTCCACTTTCAAACATTTATGTTTTACTCCCAACCTCGAATCCTGGCTCTATCCCTGGTTGTACGTGAATAACATTTTTAGGTTATACGTGAGATAATATTTTATGATGCAACCGAAAATGTTATCAATACGTATAACATTTAGGTTGTGTGGATAACATTTTAAATTACAACCTAAAATACTATATGTTCTTCAATTCTAAAAATAAAATAAAATGTTATACGTACTTAAATTGCAACCTAAAATGCTATATTTTAAGTTGATCGTTTTTTAGCATTTTTTATATACCTAACCTTTAAAGTTCATAAAGGCAGTTAGTGATGAATGGACATGTCCTTCAGCCGACAACGCTAGACGGCTGCTGCTGCCCGCGGCTGCATGGCTAGCTGGTACATATCGTACCCCTTAAAATTGGACCAGATTTTTCCATTCAACTAAATATCGATTGATTTGACATATCAATTAAATATAATATGCTCGGATTTTAGGAATTCACTCAAATTCGTTAAAAAGTTAAATCGAAACAACCTGAAAATTCTGCTGCCATCGATTCTGTCTACGTTTTAAGGCTTTTTAAGAAGAAAAAAACTCGGCATAAATTTTGTTTTAAACTTTGGTCCATTACTACCCAAATTAATGATTAAATCATTTTTAATATATGTTTATACATATTTTTAACCTTTTAACAATGCGCATACACCTTGTAGACAAAGTAATTTGAACATGTGTCTCCTAAGATGAACATTATCCGTTTTTTCACTGAGACACTTACTGGTTCATGATTAAACCCATTTAACATTAAAAGTACACCTTTAACACTTACCATTTTGTGTGATGGAAAGTTTAAAACAACCTAATATTTTTTTCAAACCTAATATTTTTGCTAAAACTCTTCGAAATTTCAAACTTGAGTAAATATTAACTCCCAAACAGGTATAAATATGGCCCTCAAATGTTAAGGAAAGTTTAAAATTAATGAGAGACATCCAAGTGTTGTAACTTTGCTAAGCCTATTTTATGTGCCTTTAGGCCCAATACTAATTCGAGTGAATGGTCTTTATTCAGAGTTCTACCCCAAAGCTTAACTGCATTTTATATTTGGCCCATCCGTTACACAATACACAAGGTTCCAATAAGTCCAGTGGGTCAGAATGGGTGTAAATTCTCGTCTACTTGTTGTGGCAGAGCTCTATCAGTTGTTTAGTCCTTATATTTGCAGCTCAGGACCAGCTCGGAGGGCTGATTTTATGCAACTAAGCATAGGAGTGCAAGTGTGACACTACTATTTATAAATTATTCCTCATTACCCTCTTTCTAATATTTATTTTATTAAATAAAGATATATTATATTCTTAAAGTATGTGTCGAGATTCGAACCTATACAAGATGAGACAACATTAACGTTTTTGGCCACTCGGCCAATTAGTAGATCTCATCCTTTTTCTAATATATATAAGGATGTACAATGCCACCATTTTTATACTATGAGGCATCTTCTTTCATTTTTGATGTAAGATCAATACCCCACCTCTAAGGCGTGTCATTTCTCCCACTCAATCACAAGCCATTGTCACTGTTGTTCACATTGTCTATTCCACCCATTAAAACACTCGAAGAAAGATCGAATAGTCAAAGAGCCGCTCTGATACTACTTGTTACGAAACCAATACTATCTTCCCAATATAAGTTTAATTTGAGAAAAGTCAAATTTAATTTGACATCTATAAAGATAAATTATTAAACAAAAGTAATATTTTCAATATTACACATCTATAAAGGTTGGACGAAGATGTATGTATTCAACATCCATAGAAATGATAGTATTTTTATATTGCATACAATGGAGTAACTTGATGAAAGAGTTTGAAAGAAAAATTAAAATAAAAAATAGTGGTTTAAATTAATTTTTAATTTTTTTGAAGATTTAATTTACATTTAAAAAAGGAGAGGTCTAATTAAAATTTTTGAAAATTCGAGAGGCTTAATATGAACTTTTAAAAAGGCTTAATACACTTCCCCCCTTAAACTTTACATGTTTTCTCAACTTGTCCCCTAAAGTTTATTTTGACCATTTTTGCCCCTTAACGTTTTCCCCATTACCCATACTACTCCTTACCGTTAAAAAAATATGTCTTCACTAATTAGAACGTGCCACATCATTTTTTTCTTTATTTTAAAATTTTAAAATAAAATAAATATATTAAAACATTTATTAATTTAATTATATTTACTAAAATACCCAAAACACCCATCATCTTCTTCCTCAATTTTCATTCAGCATGATTTTGGCCAGAAAATGCAAGCACTTGGATTTAAATAGGGATGGGCATGGGTCGGGTCGGGTTTTTGGCCCACCCGAACCCGAACCGAAACTAAGTATCCTAAAACCGAACCCGACCCGATCTATTTTTTTTTTAAAAAATCCGACCCGACCCGAAAATAAATATTCTAAACCCGACCCGACCCGACCCGACCTCTAGAAAAAAATTAATTTTAGGGACCTAATTGTAAAAAAATAATTTTAAGAGGCATAATTATAAAAAATAATAAATTTAAGGACTAAAATGTAAATAAAAAATTAATTTTAAGGACCTAATTGTAAAAGAAATATATAAAGAGGGGGTATTATTACAAATATCCCTAAAAAATTTAGGGGAAAATTACACTATTAGTCCCGGGTCGGGTCGGGTCAGATTATTTTACCCTAAAACCCGAACCCGACCTCACCCTACATAAAAATTCGACCCGACCCAAACCCGATTTTTTCATAAAAATACCCGACCCGATCAGGTCGAGTCGGGTCGGAACCCGTCGGGTCCGGGCGAAATGCCCGTCCCTAGATTTAAATGCAATGAAATGGGAAAAAGTGAGTTTTTTATTCCAATGAAATGGAATTTATTCCAGATTACACAGCTAAGAAAATATGCTTCACTCAAAAGGAATTTCCACTAGAGATTGTCAAACTTACAACAACTATTGGAAATTCTAAAGTTCCAAACAAAAAAAGAAAAGAAAACTGTAGAAAATTTAATTTCAAATTACCAAGAATAGTTCAAGAAATTATCAGCAGTTGTTTGTCGATTAAAATTAAAGGATTTGGAGTACTGAAAATTTAAAATGCACCAAAAAGCTTAGGGATTTTGAGCTGGTGTTGATATCAAATGTTGGGGGTGCGGGAGAGACTTCCAAGGTATGGGTAAAAGAATTATTTGTTGGTGACTGAACTTGAAGGAATGACGATGAAAATTGGGGAGGAAGATGATGGGGTGTTTTGGGTTTTTAGGAAATATAATTAAATTAATAAATATTTAAATATAATTATTTTATTTTAAAATTTAAAAAATAAAAAAAATAAAATGACATGTCACGTTCTGATTGGTCAAGACATATATTTTTAACGGTAGGGTGTAATATGGGTAACGACAAAAATATTAGGGGCCAAAAGTGGTCAAAATAAACTTTAGGGGACAAGTTGGGAAAATATGTAAAATTTAAGGGGAAAATGTATTAAGCCTTTTAATAATTATGGTGGGAATTTAAATAAAAAATATTAAATATGTTTGAAGCATAATATTAATTTCTAAAAATTTTGAGGAGACCAAATTATTTTTTTTTAATTTGAAAAAACTAAATTCTAATTTATCAAAATTTTGTAGAGATCATAACTCTACTAAGGATGAGTCTACCACGTGCGACGAACATTGTTGAACACCACTAACGATGAACACCGCTGAACACTATTAATTTTTTTTAAAAAAAAAACTAAAAATCGCATGGACTAAAATTGTAATTAAAATTTATTTTAAAAAATAAAAATTAGATTTAATAAAATAATTATATTTCTTTATTATATTAAAAATTGATAATTTTAAATCAAATATACCCAAATATTATAAACCCTATATCCCGACCCTTTCAATTGCTATTGTCGGCGTCGCCTGTTCTCGCCGTGATCAGCCTTGGTTCGCTAGCGTTCATCCAGTCGCTCCGCCGCCCGCCGTTTGCCTTCTTTGTGTATCGTTTCAGCATCGTTCAAGGTTAGTTTCCTACCCTTTTATTGTCCCGTCGATTTTGGTTGGCCATCGCAACCGTCGCCGGCTATTATCGGCATTCAGTCGTCATCCGCGAACTGAGATCGCCGAACCGAATCTCATCGCCGGCGACTGCAAATCCCAATCCAAAAACTTTAATTTTTATTTTGGCTTAATACAACTTTTCCCCCCTAAAGTATACCCGATTTCCCAACTTGCCCCCCTAAATTTTATTTTGCCCACTTTTTCCCCTTAAACAATTCCCCGTTACCCATTTCCCCCCATTCTGTTACCCTTTTCCGTTAAAAAAAATTTCGGCCAATCACATCCTGCCACATCATCAACGGATTGACTAAGTCAATCCGTCTGGTTTTATTTAAAGGGTAAATTACATGTCAAGTCTGTCAGGTTTGTTTTTTTGTTCAATTTAGTCACTGAAAAGCTATTTTTACCTTAAATTGACCCCTATTTGTTTCTAATTTTTATAATTTAGTCCATTATTTGTTATTATTAATAATATTAATTTATTAAAATGTTAATATTTAATAAAAATAAATAAAAACAAATATTTCAATACTAAATTAGTAATTTTTTAGATTCGAATTCTAATTAAATTCTAATTTCACTATATTTGAATTATAGTTTTTGAGCAAAAATTAAATTATATTCGAATCATGTTCATATTATATTCGAATCATATTCAAATTATATTCGAATTATTAATTCGAATTTTGCTATATTCGAAATATATTTTTTGAGCAAAATTCAAATTATGTTAGAATTATATTTGACCATGTCTATATTATATTCGAATCATATTCAAATTATTTTCGAAATATAATTTGAATATGATATTTCGAATGTAATTTGAATATGATTCGAATATAATATGAACATGATTCGAATATAATTCTAATATAATTACATGTTTTTTCAACTATTATATTCGAATTATGTTTAAAGTATATTCGAATCATGTTTAACATGTAATTATATTTGAATCATGTTTAACATGTAATTATATTCGTATTATGTTCATATTATATTCGAATCATATTAAAATTATATTCGAATTATTAATTTGAATTTTGCTATATTCGAAATATATTTTTTGAGCAAAATTCAAATTATATTAGAATTATATTTGACCATGTCTATATTATATTCGAATCATATTCAAATTATTTTCGAAATATAATTTGAATATGATATTTTGAATGTAATTCGAATATGATTCGAATATAATATGAACATGATTCGAATATAATTCTAATATAATTACATGTTTTTTCAACTATTATATTCGAATCATGTTTAACATGTAATTATATTCGAATCATGTTTAACATGTAATTATATTCGTATTATGTTCATATTATATTCGAAAAATAATTTTAATATGATTCAAATATAATATGAACACGATTCGAATATAATTCTAATATAATTACATGTTTTTTGAACTATTATATTGGAATCATGTTTAACAGGTAATTACATGTTTGACAGATAATTATATTCGAATCATGTTTAACAGGTAATTATATTCGTATCATGTTTAACAGGTAATTATATTCGTATCATGTTCATATTATATTCGAATCATATTCAAATAATATTCCAAATATGATTCGAATATAATATGAGCATGTTTTTAATATAATACAAACATGATACGAATATAATTACCTCTTAAACATGATTCGAATATAATTTGAATATTATTCGAATATAATAGTTGAAAAAACATGTAATTATATTAGAATTATATTCGAATCGTGTTCATATTATATTCGAATCATATTCAAATTACATTCGAAATATCATATTCAAATTATATTTCGAAAATAATTTTAATATGATTCGAATATAATATAGACATGGTTCAAATATAATTCTAATATAATATGAATTTTGCTCAAAAAATATATTTCGAATTTAGCAAAATTCGAATTAATAATTCGAATATAATTTGAATATGATTCGAATATAATATGAACATGATTCGAATATAATTTGAATTTTACTCAAAAACTATATTTCAAATATAGTGAAATTAGAATTAATAATTAGAATTTAATTGGAATTCGAATCTAAAAATTACTAATTTAGTATTAAAATATTTGTTTTTATTTATTTTTATTAAATATTAACATTTTAATAAATTAATATTATTAATAATAACAAATAATGGACTAAATTATAAAAATTAGAAACAAATAGGGGTCAATTTAAGGTAAAAATAGACTTTTCAGTGACTAAATTGAACAAAAAAACAAACCTGACAGACTTGACATGTAATTTACCCTTTAAATAAAACCAGACGGATTGACTTAGTTAATCCGTTGATGATGTGGCAGGATGTGATTGGCCGAAATTTTTTTTAACGGAATGGGGGAAAATGGGTAACGTCGAATTGTTTAAGGGGAAAAAGTAGGCAAAATGAAGTTTAGGGGGCAAGTTGGGAAATCGGGTATACTTTAAGGGGAAAAAGTTGTATTAAGCCTTTTATTTTCCCCAATTTCATAAACCTAATTTAGTAAATTAGAAACCCTATTTTTTAATTTCCCCAATTCAAAAAATGTGAGTGTGAATGTCTTATATATTATGTTTTGAATGCGTTTTGAATGCTAACCAGCATGTGATCGAATCCAGAACCGACAAGTGTTGGTAATCGATTCACCCTAACATTGTGAAGCAATTGTTGCAGCCACATCCTTGTGGTTTGATCTTCCAATAAGCATCGTTAAAGATGATATATAATTATTTAAGAGAAAAGAGGCACCTAAAGGCCCAGATGTTCAAAATTGGGGTGATGAAGAAAGCCAAGGCGGTGATCCTCTGAGGTTCTGGGTTCCTAATGAGATGTATCCTGGGACTGCGTTTACTAGGAGTGTTGGTGATAGTACAACGGAGACAATCAGTGTGATTGCGGTTCCTGAGATTAAAATTGTTCGGCTTACACCTAATAATCTATTCTTTGTCGTTGCAAGTGATGGAGTTTTCGAGTTTCTTCCTAGCCAAACCGTTGTCAACATGGTATGATTCATACAAATTCTTGGAATTGATAAATTACCATCATGTTTCTCTTTTGCTTATAATACTCTGTTTCCATCATTCTTTTGTTTTTTGTACAGTTAGTGAACAATCAACTTATCGGTGCCTTGTAACATTTACCAATTTTCGAAGATATTTGAGTAATTTGAGCATGTACAGATGTACTTATCATTTTTTTATATTTTTTTCACACAGGCAGCGACATACGCAGATCCCAGGGATGCAAGTGCTGCAATTGCTGGAGAATCCTACAAACTTTGGTTGGAAAATGAAAATCGAATCGATGATATTACAATCATCATTGTACAGATTAAAGGCTTGTCTAATGTATGCACTATTTAATTTCCCCTCTTGCTGTTCAATTTCTGAAGTATTGAAGTACAAGCTTTTTTTATGACTAAAATTTCTGCTGCCGATGTATTCTTTTTTAGAAGTAATTGATTTGTGATCTTTTAGACCGCTAAGTGGGAAGTTCTGCTTCGCACTTAATTTGAAGGTTCTTGCCAAACCTGGTTCAATTATGTGTTCGAGTCTTATTGCTTTTTGTGCTTTGCAATTGATATAACTTGTATATAAATATTGTGTGTGATCTATTGATTCTAGCAGTATAGGTCTATTTTACTTGATTAACTTTTTTTTTATTTCTCGCAGTCGAGTGCTGGTGCCACAAATAGTGGAGTAGATTGCTGGCCAATGGTTATGAGGCCAGTAAAGGGAAGTCTTAATATGTGCAGCATCTCACAGTCGGAAACATATGGTTCAGTAAGAAGTGATTTTTTCGATGCACGACAGTCTTGCCAACATAGTGTTTCGATGAATCGAAGTGCTGCGATTGTTGTTCCATCGCCGATGCAACAGAGGGCTTCAAAGTTGGATGTGGGGTAGCCAAAAGGAAACTAGAGAAGTTGCTTTCTAGCTACAAGATTCTCACATGGTGAATGATCTCAAGGCCACATCATAATTTTACCGATAACATGATTGAATTGATAACACCGTGATATTCGTGACCTTGCTCCTGGTAATCCGAACGTGTAGAGAAAAGAAACCATTTTTGGAGATTGAAGGTAATTATGTTAGCAAATTAAGAGCTGATATTCACAAGATGGTGGAACAGTGATTCAGAATTACGTTTTTCACTTTGAGGAAGAACTACTATATTTTGTTGCCTCGAAAGCATTACCAGGAGGAGACATCAATTGTTTAAGCATGCACAATATGTAATGGTACCTTAATCAAGGCATATTCACTACCATCCATAATCCAATTTTATTATTTAGTTTTGCTTAGTATCTCTCTGAATCTTATGTACATGTATCTTAATTAAATATAAGAAAATCAAGAACAAATTAAAGACATGTCTTAAAGGCCTTAGTATACGAATTACTTGACAATATGATATGTACAAATCCTCAAACCCTATCACATTTATACCTTGTACCTTACCAGCCATATAACATTAAATATTCATCTCAAATTTAAACCCAATACGTTTTACCAATGAAACAGTTCAATCATGAATACACCAAAATATTTCCTTGTAATTACAAACATTTAATTCAATTTATTAAACACCTACAAATAAGCATGTCAACCCGTTATTACATTTACACAAAACTAGTCATTATAAATATATATATTCGATCCATATCTAGTGGTCCGTTTTTATTATATATAGAAACAATATAATTTTAGTTTGAATTATTCTTTAATAAGTCTTATTAAACAATCCAATAACAATCAAACTTAGTGTTATGAATATTTATCTATGTGGATGTCTATCATGATTAGAACTTTATCAAAGGAGTTTGATTTATTTATTATTAGGAATATTATCTCTATGAATTAGAGTTTAATGTATTATGTACTTCTTATGCCTATAAATAGATGATTCATTGAAGGCATTGTATACAATTCTATATTTTGAGAATAATACAAATCTCCCTCTTTCTCTCATCTCTTTGTTCTTCTTGTTCTTATTCTTGTTCTTCTTTATTTTATTCACAACACGTTATCAGCACGATTTTGCTCAACTATCATGGTTCTTGTTGGTGATTCTCTAAAAAGATTTCAACTTGGTATTGGTGACTGCATCTACTATTTATTCAAGTTAGTTTAAAAAAAAACGGTATGTTTTGCTTATTTATATATTGTTATATTGATTAGTTAATTATTCTAAAATTAAGGTTAGTATATTTCGATTCATTATTTGGTTATTATTTTATTCTAATATTCGTACTTCCTCTTGAAACATATTTCCTCTTAATTAATTATTTTATTTTTATAGCATACTAATTTATAGACGCCTTTCGCGTTTACATTGAGCTTTCAAGATTAAAAAAAAACATATCTTCGAAAAAGATATTTTTAAGCAGAAGTGTTGAAATTGGTAATCATGGGAAAGTAATTTTGAAGGTATGTTTTCTCCATAAGAATTTATGTTATTAAATCTATATTTACCATGTTTATATGCGCTAACATTAAAATATGGAAGAAAAACCCATAATCTATATTTGTGCGCTAACATTAAAATTGAAATTCTTTTCCCACCCTCAGTCTACGCATAATCAAATGGCGTTTGGCAAGTAGTTTGGTTCTAAATAGCGTTTTTTTATTTATAATTCAATCATATCATTCATGCTTATGTTTAGTTCAATTTAGCTCATGACTTATTTTATACATTTTAATCTGACTTTAAATAGTCGTTATTTTATGTTATTTCATTGATGAGAATTGATATTTTTCGTGTTTTAAGTTTTATATTATTTAAATGGCTTGGAAAGAGACGTGATATAAAAGGATTATGAGAAGCTGTCTCGGTCATTCACTGTGTCTCCATTGTCATCGAGAGGAAAAATATTATCGGTAAACTCTATTTTATTTTATTTTATTTTCCTTTAAACTATAATTTTAAAGTGCGATATATTATGGTGATTTTGAATATGCAAAAGACTGTTATAAAGCCTATATTTGCTCGAAAGCAATATTTCTTCTTCGTCGAAAAACTCGACCATAGACTTCTCCCAATTTCAAGTTACGAAAATTCGTCTTGATTCAAAAAGTTTTATGGGAGGCATTCCCTGAAGTGAATGCAAAGCATGATGTTTATTACATGCGATTATTAATGATGGGGCATTCCTTGAAGTGAATGCAAATCATGATGTTTATTCTATGCGATTATCAATGATGGGGCATTCCCTGAAGTAAATGCAAGCATGATGTTTATTCCATGCAATTATCAATGATGTGGCATTCCCTGAAGTGAATGCAAGTATGATGTTTATTCCATGTGATTATTGGATCTGTTTCATTCCCTGAAGTGAATGCAAACATGGTAAATCATTATTCAATTAGAGACATAATTTCGATATAATCCAAGTATAATTGGCTGGACATCCCGTTCTGCGAGGCTACTGGTCTCAAAGGAGGTTTTTAAAGGACCTTGTGGACAGGTTTAACAATGCCGCGTACAAGGATTAAATCTTTGTTCTCTGTGATAAGGATATGTGAAAAAGGTTTTAAAGGCCCACTGGCTCTACTCCATTCCCTGAAGTGAATGTGAGATTATATTATGGAAGGAATAAAAAAGATCACATTAAAAGTTGTGGTCGTGGTCGAGGCTATGAATATACACATGAAAAATATAGTCGTTTTAAGAATACTTCTACCCGCTGGTAGCGAAGTTATAAGGATGACAAGAGTGATAAAGATCATTATAAGGAAGTGAAATCATTTTACCAATGTGATGTTATAAACCATTGGTTTTGTACTTGTCAAACGCTAAAGTATTATGGACTTTATCCATAATCATGAATGATAAATGAAATAAAATATAAACAAAATTTATTTATGGCGAAAATAATTATGGCGTTATTGGTCCAACTCAATTGGATATTGTTAATTTTCTCATAACCCTTATAACCTCTAACATGAATAATTGTTTTTTTTTTATTATTTTTATTTTTTTATGTTAATTTGTTTTATTTATTATTTATTTGTGTTAGTTTGCTTTATGTTTATTTATTTCACATATTATTTATTTACGCTTTATGTTAATTTATTATTTGAAGAATATGATTACTTCCGGAATAAAATATACAATGAATTGTGGCTATTTATGCCTAGAATTGTGGCTATTTATGCCTAGCAGATAATGCAAGTACTCATATTGTACTTAATCATAAGAAATATTTTTCCCATTTAAATGCAAGGGGAAATATGAGTAGTATTTCTCAAAGTACTAAAATATCAATACTTCGGAAGAGCACTTGAAAGTTTATCTCTGATAGATAATCGACTTGATATGATGTGCTATATTTTATATTTTTCATTCCTCGAAGTGAATGATACAAAGTACATATTTTCATTACCTGAAGTAAATGAAACAAAGCACATTTTGAAAAGTGCATAATTATGCATTTCTCGATTAAAATGCAAGGGAATAATGTGAGTACTATATCCGGAAGTACTAATATCACAAAAGGCTCTGGTTGAGCAAATATGTTATTGTCAAATGGAACTTTATTCCATATTCACATTGCGTTATACTCGTCAAAGTCATAAAGAGAGCAATATGAGTTCGCAAACTATCCCTTTGGGAATTATAGATAACATATGTTATCAATTGACATTTGAAATAAGCCAATATGAATATAAGTTCTGGTAGCCAAAAAGTCAGTTGAAAGCCCTAGGAGAGCTATATATTGCTACCAAAAGATAATTTCAATTGAAAGCTCCGAAAGAGCTAAATATATTCCTATTTAAAGGAATAATTTTGATGGTTGTACTAGACATGTACGAGTGAGATTGAATTACTTGTTATGGTAAACAAGGAGTTTACGAATTCAGAGATATATACACACATATATATATATATATAGTTGGCATGATCGGTTAGACCATCCTGATCAATAATGGTGCAGAAATTATTGAGATTTACATGCACGTGTATTAAAAGAACCTGTAGTTCTTGTGGTGCTTATTCTCAAAGGAATGGATTAAATTCCACTTATTAAAGAACGTGAAGTTCTTGTGTTGCTTAAAGGAATTGATTAAATTCCACTTACTAAAAGAACTTGAAGTTCTTGTGTTGTTTGTTCTCAAAGGATATAGATGATCCCACTTACCAAAAGAATTAGAACTTAAAGTTCTTGTACTGAAGTTAAGATTGTATGTCTTGCATATCTGAACGAAATATGGGCCCATATATCCACAAATGTGGAAAGTTTTATATGATTTTAGTAGATGCATCTACGTTGTTTTATCGACTTACAACCAGAAGTTTGTGAGATTGATTCTAAAAGATTCAGATTATGCAGTTAGACTATTCGTCTTGAAAAGCTAGTGGGTTTATATTTTAGGTTATATCAGTTGTTACAAAGCCTATTGATTATGAAAAATATAGTTTAGCAAAATTTCAATTGTATGCCTCCTATTTAATAGTTAAACTATGAGAACAAAAGAGTTATTATTTATATGGTGTTTCCATATAGCAACACTTATACGCATCAAGCCAACGAGTTATAATAAACTCCCCGTTATGATTGGTTTTTGGTCAGAAACCATACATTTCCCATTTTATGATTTTTGAATGTGCGATATGAATTGCTCCACCACAACGCACAAAATGGGTAAATAAAAAGGGTTGAGAATATATATTGAGTACGAGTCTCCCATTTTATGATTTATGACATGATTTTTCTCAACATCAGGGGGAGATAATAATCAGCTGGATAGAGGAAAGTGAATTATCATTATCTAGATCCTCGTATATGAACTAGAAGTTCATAAGATAATTCATGTTATTACATGTCAACTGCCAGACATATTTACTGACCCAATGAGATTAATTAAGTCTCATATACCAGCTGAAATGCTCTAAGTTTAAATTACATGTTAGACCGAGAGAATGTAAATCATGCCTGAAGCATGATAGTTGAAATGGTTCCAATGATCAAAATTCTCGCAAATAGAAAGTAATATGAGATGGTCATATATTGGAGGCGGGTGCTCTTGAAGAGACCCAAGACATAACAAATAATAAAACTCTAGAAGAGTTTCAGGTACCTGAAATAAAGATTGAAATCTTGAAGAGATCTCGATGAGTTATGTCATTGTGAGAATGGAACCAGAAAATTGGAAAGTTGTCGACAACGATTTTACAAACAATTTTACATAAAATACTTCTATAGAAGTAAAGAAAGAAATCGAGGATCTTGTATAAAATCTATCTAGAAGTATAGATATTGAATTGGCCAATGTTGAAAGACGCTTTGAACTTCTAAAATAGAAGTATTTGGACCACCAGTCCAAACACCTAAAGGTGTAATGCAAGTGAGGCACAAATAAGTAGTCATAAATACGACTTGAACTATGATTTATGAAAAGTTTTAATTACTTCATGGTGGATGCAATTACTTTGACAGTTTTGAAAATTTTATATGCGTCTAATTATTTGTGGATCTATATTTATCCTTGAAGGATCTAAAATGCTATAAGCATTTGGAAATTTCTGAGGAAATTTATTTAGACATGTCTCATGAATATTTTGGCGTATTTGGTATAATCGCCTTAGTGAATACTAATTGAGAAAATACTATAAGAATGATCAGATTTCCTTATGTAATTTATAAAGGAGTTTTGGATCAAGATCCATTATGATAATTTTAGAACTCCTAAAGAGCTTCAAATTGGAAACTCATGAAGTACTTTCAATACAAGTACTTGAATCTTGACATCAAGTTTATCTCGACCTGAAGATCGAGCATTTTTATATATTTCTTTTGTCTATGAATAGACATAAGCTGAAAGAATCTTAAAGAAGATTCAATATGAATAGAACATATCTATTGAGTATCCCAATAGTTGTAAGATTGTTGGATGTGAATAAAGATCATTATATCTTTTCTTGGTCTTGAAGCACTATATATTAGTTGGTCAAGAAATATCTATGAATATACAAAGATCATTACGTTTAGATCTTCAAACATTCGTTGACGCCTCCTCAAATGTCGTAGAAATAATTGTTATGCACGAGGCAAGCTAAAAAAAATGTGTTTGGCTAAGACTATTGACCCAACATATCCAAAAGATATGTGGATTTACTTTTACAAGATATGATAAAAGCTATCTTGTGTGAAGATAACGCAAGATGTATATCTCAGTTTGAAAGTGGATACATCATGGAACATATTACTCCAAAGTTTTCATCCCTCACGATCTTTAGAAAAATGACATTCAAGATTAAATTATGAAGATTCAAAGATCTTCTGTGATGTTTGCATGAGGGGGAGTAAATACGCGTTGCACTCTTTTTCCCTTAACCGAGGTTTTGTCCCAATGGGTTTTCCTGGTAAGGTTTTTAATGAGGCAACATGTTATGCGTATCAAAGATGTGTGTACTCTTTTTCCTTCACTAAAGAATTTTTTTTCCCACAGGGTTTTTATCTTAGTAAGGTTTTAACGAGGCACATTATCTTCATAGACATCCAAGGGGGAGTGTTATGAATATTTATCTATGTGGATGTCTATCATGATTAGAACTTTATCAAAGGAGTTTGATTTATTTATTATTAGGAATATTATCTCTATGAATTAGAGTTTAATGTATTATGTACTTCTTATGCCTATAAATAGATGATTCATTGAAGGCATTGTATACAATTCTATATTTTGAGAATAATACAAATCTCCCTCTTTCTCTCATCTCTTTGTTCTTCTTGTTCTTATTCTTGTTCTTCTTTATTTTATTCACAACACTTAGCACATTGATTACTAATTTTTAATCGTAATGTTTCTAATGATAATTTGTTTTGCTAGACATTTCTTTAATGTATACATACACATAATTACCACCAGGACAGCAAATCATAAAAGCTCACACATGTGCAATTCCAATCACACATCCTCATAAGTATCTAGTAACATTTCGAACAATCCAATACATGCATTAGACTATTACAGTACACAAAATAGTCCTTATACCTTTTATATCTATTCCAATTAGTCCTGTTTAAATGTGTTTTCAAGCACACAATATAAATCAACCCCTTACACTTCTATAACGTTTTATAGTAGTCAAAATTTTCATGTTTATTTACCTCAACTCATAACAGGGCATTCTATACTCATTTATCAATTTAATCAATCGAACAATCCTTCACAAAGTCATGTATAACAAAACAGTCCACCATTCATTTTATTCATACAAAACAACCCCTAAATGTACATGTGTAACTAATTTCACACTTCTAAGTACAATCGTTTAAATAAATTATAAAATAGTCCAGCATATTTTATTTCCACACATATATCTACTTAAAACAGTCCCCTAATGTTTGTACTCATGTAACACTCGGGTTTGGGGGTCGGGTGAAAATAATATTAAAATAATATTTCGGGTTTCAGTTTTATAATTTAAATAATAGAATATTTTTATGGGCTTCGTGTTTGCAAAATAATTAGAATCTATGTTGGGCCCACCTTCTAAGTCCAAATTCCATGGATTTTAGGAGATGAGGGTTTTAGCCATGTCATTAATGGCATAATGGTAAATATAATTTCTTTGGTAAATTAAAACAAAAACAAAAGATGAAGACCATGTGCTCATCTTCTTCCTCACTCCCATTTCAAAACTAACGACCAAGAGAGCTCTCCTTACCCAAAACACTATTCCATCACATCCCTTACTCCTTGTTGGTGATTTTTGAAAGGTAATTACGTTTTTGACTTGACCTTACTTTCCTCTTCATATTGGTACCATTAGTTTTCAATAAAACCAAGTATTTTGTATTTTAGGTTTTTCAAAGATTTTGTTAAAGGTGGTGGCTTTATGGATTTTTAACAAAGCTTTTGATTTATTTTTGTTAGATAAGTTGTTTGTGAACCATAAGGTCCAACATATATGAATTTTAAAGAGTTTTATGAAGATTCTCGGATTTGGGTTTTAGAGGGGTTTTTGAAGGGTTTAAAGGTTGGTTTTGGGGTTGCTATGTGTTGGAAATTGAGGGCTGATGTTAGTGTGATAGTTAGGGGTTGTTTTGGGAGCATTTAAGTGTGTTAAAGAGGTTGAAATCAAGAGTTTTGGTCTGTGCTAAAGAGCTGCTCGGGATTGAGGTTTTGGGAGTTGTTCTTAGCTTGGAATCTTGTGTTTTATGCTTGATTAGTGTTCCGGGTTTGCTACATTGATGTGTGAACTGATTTGGGGTTGTTTTGATTGTGTTGAATTGATTAGAGGCAAGAATTTGTGTTGGTGAAGCATCAGGAACAAATCCGGAATCGTTGGAAGCTTGATCGGCTAGTGTGTTGAGCTTGGAATAGTCGGTGAGTGGTTAAATGTTTTTAAATGGTTTTCGAGTATTGGTTCAAGCATGTGGACTAGGTTGAGCTTGGGAGACCCACCTAGAGTTGGGATTAGATTGGTAGTCTAATCCTAAGCTTTAGTTAGAGACTTTGGTTGAACTCTAATTGTTGTTATGCCTCATGTTTAATCGTGTTTATGGTGGCTATGTATAATGTGTTATACATGTATGTTGAGGCATGGTATTGATGCATTGTGATATGTATGTGGATTGTGCATGATGGTGATCATGGTGAGTACGTGCTAAGCACGAAAGTTGAAATGTAATGGTGTTGTGAAAGTTGTGATTTGTTTTTAATATTGGCACTAGTATGCTTGGGTACAAATGATCGATCATTAGGATGTCTAGTGTGCACATGTGAGTCAAATGCGCGCGTGGTCTTGGTGATGGTAGTCATCAAGATAGAGTACGGGTTCGCCCGGAAATTCTTCTTATATTTATGTTAGTCAGTGATGAGTGTAATCCCATCGACGGGGCGTGAGGATGAGTGGAATCCTCTCGCATGAAACGGTGATGAGTGTAATCCCACCGTAAAGTAATGGTTGTGTTGGATGTGAGTTCCAACGGTTATCCGCGTATTTGATTCATAGCTAGGTGCCAATATGGATTAATATATGTGTTTACATATGATGTGGTTATGGACTTGTTGAGCATGACATAATATTGAGTTTATGTTCCTGCATCATTGATATTTTGGCTCTTGCGGTTCAAAGGTAAGATCATGCATTTTACCCTGGTTGTTGTTCGTGCTTGGACCCTGCATTGTCGAGGTTTATTTTAAATGAGCTACCCTCACTAAGCTTTATGCTTACGCTCTCTTTTGTTCGACAATGCAGATCCATAGTCCGTGGGTTGCTTGCGCAAGGAGAGGGCCTCCAAGTGTGAATTGTGGTGCTATCTTAGCTTTCAAGTATGGACTTTTAAGTTGTATGGTGTAATAGACAAGCAATGGGATATGTGTTGTTGATTTGAGCTTTTGATGTATGTTGATGTTTGGTTTTAGGAGCATGTTTAGACTCCTCGTTTGTGGTTGATATGTTTGAGGTCGTTTGCCTAGTGTTTTGGCTTGGTGTCTCTTTATGAATGCTTGATGTATGGTTGTTTAAGGCATGAACCTTTTAAGTGCTATATATGTCTTCTTTTGGTAAATGCATGAATCCTTTGAATGTATGATCCTTATTCGTTTTGATTGCCTCGTATGATGAAATCTTGGTTGTTGGATGTTATATGTATGTTTGTATGTGGTTAGGGAAGTCTTAAAATGCATCTAGAGTTGTGTTTTGGAGTCTTTGGCTGCAAATTTGAGTATTGAAGTGCAGAGCGTATCGGTACGCCTAAGGGCCGTATCGATACGATCCTACACTTCAATACTCAAATTTGGCCTAGCGTATCGATACACGAGGGCGTATCGATACGCCAAATCCTCACTGGAAATCTGAGATTTTGACGAGATTTTGGCGTATCGGTATGGGTCTAGGGCGTATCGGTACGGTCTTGTATCGTTCACCGTGAGAAGTTGACCAGTCAGGGTGTATCGGTACGGTCAACCTGTGTACCGATACGGTCTCCCTGGTTTGACCTTGGGTTTTTGACCTAGTCAAGGTGTATCGATACCCTCTCTTAGCGTGTCGATACGGCCTGCTGTGAAAGTTAAAATGGGTTGTTTTAATTGTATGTTCGTCGTCTTGCCTCGCTTGTCTTCTTCCGCTGTTGCCTTCTTCAAATAGGATATAACAATACATCTAGATAAGATAATAATAAATAAAAAAGTTTTCTTGGGCTGGTAACCGAAGTGGAGCCTTAACGGGTTTCGCCTCGGTTATCCCTGTGTAGCCCACTCGGATCGGTCAAGCGTCCGGACCGGGCTGAGAGGGTTACACTTGTTGGTATCAGAGCCTAAGGTTTCCGAGACCTTGGGAAGGTAAGTGAGGTAAGTTAAGTTCTTGTATTGAAATTGCACGGTGTTTGCTTGCCGTGTAAGCATGTTTGCTTGTTTTTCAAGTATGCCTTGTTGTATGTTTGCTTGATCGTATATATATGATCGTTGAAGCATGTTGTGTAGAGTCCCATTGCTACTATTACATCGGAAAATGATTTTTAAGTGAGGGAACATACTTGAGCCACTTGGAACCCTTGCCTTGCTAACCCTATATTTTTGTGCTTTGTTGTTGTTGTGTACTTGTTATCTGTGAGTGCGAATGTCGAGGCCTAGGGGTAGACCGAGGTTGGTTCGTCAGGAACCACGTGTGGCGGCTCCTGTTAATGAGCCGGTGGCTAGAGTAGAGGCTCATGTGGAAGAGCCTACTGTTGGAGTTGGAGCTCCTCCACCACCACCTCCTGAGCTTGAAGCAAGAGGCGAGGCTGGAGTTGAGGGAGCGGGACCTCAGGTTGGTCAGGGTTGCCAAGGCCATGCGGGAATAGATATGGCTCCGCTTGTACAAGCTATAGCAGGAGCGTTTCAGGCCGCAGTTGTCGGAGCTCAGGCTGCAGCTCAGCCGAGAGGTGATGATACTAGTTTACCGTTAGAGAGGCTCCGTAGCCTAGGAGCAGAAGAGTTCAGAGGGTCTACACCTGAGAGATCCGAGTTGTGGTTGGAGAAGACAGTCCGTATCTTAGCTCAGATGGGATGTGCGGGAGCTCGCAAGTTGGGCTGTGTGATTTCGTTGCTACAGGGTGATGCCTACACCTGGTGGGTCACCATTACTACCGGTGTGCCGGAGGCTGAGATTGGTTGGGATTTCTTTGAGTCTGCTTTCAGGAAGAGGTACTTGGGGCCGAGATATCTTGATGAGAAGAAACGAGAGTTCATGGATCTTGTTCAGGGAGATGCTTCAGTGACTGACTACGAGATCCGTTTTGTTCGTTTGAGTCAGTATGCTCCAGAGTTGGTTCCTACTGAGAGGGACCGTTGTAACCGATTCAGATATGGGCTTCATGAGGAAGTTAAGAGGTACACCTTAGCTTCAGATTATTCTGATTTTGATGTCTTGGTCGCTAGGGCCAAGGACATTGAGCATAGCTTGGGGCTGACCAAGCGTTCAGGAGGATCTAGTTCTGGTAAGAGAAATAACAACTATGATCGTGGTGATGCCAAGAGGCATCGGGGTGGTGGACAGCAGTTTAACCATAGGCGTGGCGGTGGCCACCATGGTAGAGGCCACCAGGGCCATAGAGCTGGAGGGCGGTTGCCCGAGTGCACACATTGTGGGAGACAACATTCTGGAGAGTGTTAGGGTAACTTCTATGCTTGTTAGAACTGTGGTTCGAGGGACCACTTTAGAAAGGAGTGTCCGCATCATGCGGCACAAGCACCGAATCTTGCTCAGGCTCCTGCGAGAGCGATAGATTATCATAGAGGTCGTGGGCGCGGTCGTGGCTACTTCCAGCCTAGAGCTGATGCACCTAGGATTGAGGCACAGAGGAACCTTGCTCATGTTGTGGCCGTACAGCCAGAAGCCGGTGGACCAGCTAGGGTCTACGCTTAGAGAGAGGCCGGGAGCGACACAGATGTGTTAGCAGGCAATTTTGAGTTACAGTCCATGTCTTTGATTTCCTTAGTTGATTCGGGTTCTACACATTCCTACATTTTGAGTGAGCATGCAAATAAGTTAGATATACCTGTTGAGATCTTAGATGTAGGTATGCATGTGACTAGTTCCTTTGGTGAGACAGTTGTAGTTAGACGGATGTATAGGAGGTGTCCGTTGAGGATTCAGGGTCATGTGTTTCCCGTTGATATGATGGAGCTTCTGTTCTATGGTTTTGATATTATTCTGGGTATGGATTGGTTGGTTGAGCATAGAGCTAGTGTAGATTTTGAGACAAAGAGAATTGCGTTGAAGCTTTCCGATGACTATGAGGTAGTAGTAGTAGGCGAGAACGTTAAGTTCTTGTCGAATGTTGTGTCAGCTTTAGAGGCTCATAGGTTGATGGATTCCGGTTGTGGGGATTACTTAGCATATGTGATGAATCCGAATATGAGTGAGGTCAGACCGAAAGGCATCAGAACAATTTGTGATTTTCCGGATGTGTTTCCAGAAGAGTTACCGGGTTTGCCTCATGACAGAGATGTAGAGTTTGTGATTGAGACTGTTTCAGGGTCTACTCCAGTTTCTATAGCTCCGTACCGTATGGCTCCGAAAGAGTTGAAAGAATTGAAGAGTCAGCTTCAGGAGTTGTTAGACCGTGGTTTTATTAGGCCTAGTAGTTCGCCTTGGGGTGCTCCTGTGTTGTTTGTAAAGAAGAAAGATGGCAGCATGCGAATGTGTATTGACTACAGGCAGTTGAACCAGTTGACCGTAAAGAACAAGTATCCGTTGCCTTATATAGATGACCCGTTTGATCAATTGAGGGGTGCTTCAGTGTTCTCGAAGATAGATTTGAGATCAGGGTACTATTAGTTGAAAGTAAAAGTGTGTGATGTTCCGAAGACAGCTTTTAGGACTAGATATGGTCACTATGAGTTCATTGTGATGCCGTTTGGGCTCACGAATGCACCAACATCTTTCATGGATATGATGAACAGAGTTTTCAGAGACTATCTAGACCGGTTTGTAGTTGTTTTCATAGATGCCATTCTTGTGTACTCGAGATCAGAAGAAGAGCATGATGAGCACTTGAGACTTGTTTTGCAGAGATTGATGAGCAATAAGTTGTATGCTAAGCTTAGTAAATGTGAGTTCTGGATTCGAGAAGTTGTGTTTCTTGGCCATGTTGTTTCAGCTGAAGGTATCCGTGTTGATCCGACGACGATTGAGGCTATTGTTGGGTGGAAACAACCTAAGTCAGTGACTGAGATTAGAAGTTTCCTAGGATTATCCGGTTACTATAGGAGGTTCGATGATGGTTTCTCCAGAGTAGCTGCTCCATTGACTAAATTGTTGCAAAAAGGAGTTAAGTTCGAGTGGTCGGATGTGAGACATAAGGCTTTTGAGAAATTGAAAGAAGCTTTGACGAATGCTCCAGTGTTAGTACAACCAGTTTCAGGTAAGGAATTTGTGATCTATAGTGATGCTTCCTACATAGGTTTAGGTTGTGTCCTGATGCAAGAAAGAAGAGTTGTTGTTTATGCTTCGAGAGAGTTGAAGGTGCATGAGAAGAACTATCCTACTCACGATATTGAGTTAGCCGCAGTTGTGTTTGCATTGAAGATTTGGCGTCACTACTTTTATGGTGAGAAGTGCATAGTTTACACCGATCATAAGAGCTTGAAGTATTTGATGACTCAAAGAGAGTTGAACTTGAGACAAAGAAGATGGCTTGAGCTGTTGAAAGACTATGACTTGACCATAGAGTACCATCCGAGTAAGGCAAATGTAGTAGCCGATGCGTTGAGCAGAAAAGTTGTAGTTGAGTTGCGAGCTATGTTTGCTAAGTTGAGTGTATCTGGGGATGGTGGTTTGATCACCGAGTTGCAAGTGAAGCCTTCTTTGATTCAGTTGATCAGAGAGAAATAGTTGCAAGATGTATCTTTAGTTCCTCATGTTCAGGACATAGCCGAAGGTAAACCGACTGAGTATAGCTTCAGTGGTGAGAATGTGTTATGCTTTAGAGACAGAGTTGTAGTACTTGAAGATGTTGATTTGAGACGTAAGATACTGAGCAAAGCACATTCGAGTCCTTTTTCGATGCATCCGGGTAGTACTAAGATGTACCGAGATTTGAAGAATGATTATTTCTGGGTTGGTTTGAGGAAGGATGTAGCTGAGTATATGAGCCGTTGCATGGTTTGTCAGAGAGTGAAGGCAGAACATCAGGTTCCTTCAGGTTTGTTACAGCCTTTGAAGATTCCGGAATGGAAGTGGGAGAGAATCACTATGGACTTTGTGTCGGGTTTACCGTTGTCTCCTTCAAAGAAGAATTCTGTTTGGGTGATAGTGGATAGATTCACTGAGTGTGCTCACTTCTTAGAAGTGAACACTATAGATTCTTTAGACAAGTTGGCAAATTTGTATATTCGCGAGATTGTGAGACTTCATGGAGTTCCGAAGTCTATTGTGTCAGACAGAGATCTGAGATTCACTTCGAGGTTATGGAGTTGTTTGTATAGTGCCCTAGGTAGCCGTTTGCATTTCAGTACTTCGTATCATCCGCAGTCAGATGGACAGTCAGTGCGAGTGATACAAATTTTAGAGGATATGCTTCGTTGTTGTGTGATTGACTTCCAGGGCTCTTGGGAGAAGCATTTGCCCTTAGTTGAGTTTGCTTACAACAACAGTTATCAGGCTAGTATACAAATGGCTCCTTATGAGGCTTTGTATGGTAGACGATGTAGGACTCCGATCTGTTGGGCTGAAACGGGTCAGAAATTGTTACCTATGCCAGATTTGCTTAAGGGGACTACTGAAAAGGTGAAGTTGATTTGCGACCATTTGAAAGCAGCTTCCGATCGTCAGAAGTCTTATGCAGATTTGAAGAGAAAAGAGATTGAGTTCTCCGTGGGTGAGAAAGTGTTTCTGAAAGTATCTCCGTGGAAGAAGGTAATGAGATTTGGCCGGAAAGGCAAGTTAAGTCTGAGGTTTATTGGGCCGTATGAGATAGTTGAGCGGATTGGGCTAGTAGCTTACCGTTTGAGGTTGCCTTCTAAGTTAGAGAAGATCCATGATGTTTTTCATGTGTCGATGCTTAGGAGATATAGATCAGATCCGTCTCATGTTATGCTTGTTGAGGAGATAGAGTTGAATCCGGATTTGTCTTACAATGAAGAACCGGTTGAGATACTTGCTTCTGATAGCAAGGTGTTGCGTGTCAAAACCATAGAGTTGGTCAAGGTGTTGTGGAGACATAGAGGTGTGGAAGAGGCCACGTGGGAGAGGAAAGCTGATATGCTTGAGCAGTTTCCGTACTTGTTTCCGTCAGGTAATTTCGGGGACAAAATTCCTTAAGTGGGGGAGAGTTGTAACACCCGAGTTTGGGGGTCGGGTAAATATAATATTAAAATAATATTTCGGGTTTCGGTTTTATAATTAAAATAATAAAATATTTTTATGGGCTTCGTGTTTGCAAAATAATTAGAATCTATGTTGGGCCCACCTTCTAAGTCCAAATTCCATGGATTTTAGGAGATGAGGGTTTTAGCCATTTCATTAATGGCATAATGGTAAATATGATTTCTTTGGTAAATTAAAACTAAAACAAAAGATGAAGACCATGTGCTCATCTTCTTCCTCACTCCCATTTCAAAACTAACAACCAAGAGAGCTCTCCTTACCCAAAACACTATTCCATCACATCCCTTGCTCCTTGTTGGTGATTTTTGAAAGGTAATTACGTTTTTGACTTGACCTTACCTTCCTCTTCATTTTGGTACCATAAGTTTTCAATAAAACCAAGTATTTTGGGTTTTGGGTTTTTCAAAGATTTTGTTAAAGGTGGTGGCTTTATGGATTTTTAGCAAAGCTTTTGATTTATTTTTGTTAGATAAGTTGTTTGTGAACCATAAGGTCCAAACATATATGAATTTTAAAGAGTTTTATGAAGATTCTCGGATTTAGGTTTTAGAGGGGTTTTTGAAGGGTTTAAAGGTTGGTTTTGAGGTTGCTATGTGTTGGAAATTGAGGGCTGATGTTAGTGTGATAGTTAGGGATTGTTTTGAAAGCATTTAAGTGTGTTAAAGAGGTTGAAATCAAGAGTTTTGGTCTGTGCTAAAGGGCTGCTCGGGATTGAGGTTTTGGGAGTTGTTCTTAGCTTGAAATCTTGTGTTTTATGCTTGATTAGTGTTCCGGGTTTGCTACATTGATGTGTGAACTGATTTGGGGTTGTTTTGATTGTGTTGAGTTGATTAGAGGCAAGAATTTGTGTTGGTGAAGCATCGGGAACAAATCCGAAATCGTTGGAAGCTTGATCGGCTAGTGTGTTGAGCTTGGAATAGTCGGTGAGTGGCTAAATGTTTTTAAATGGTTTTCGAGAATTGGTTCAAGCATGTGGAATATGTTGGGCTTGGTAGACCCGCCTAGAGTTGGGATTAGATTGGTAGTCTAATCCCAAGCGTTAGTTAGAGACTTTGGTTGAACTCTAATTGTTGTTATGCCTCATGTTTAATCGTGTTTATGGTGGCTATGTATAATGTGTTATACATGTATGTTGAGGCATGGTATTGATGCATTGTGATATGTGTCACATCCCAAAAACCGGTCTAGTCGGAAGTAAGTTCCGGTGACCGAATATTTTTACTATTAAATAATTTATTCGATCTTATTTAGATTATTCGAGATAATTTATAAATCAAGGTCAAGTTCTAGCAAAGAAATATTTTTTATTTCGATTAAGGGTTGGTTTGATTTGGTACCAAAATAGATTAAATAGTTAGTTTATTATTATTATTATTATTATTATTATTATATATAAAAAAAAGAAAAAGAAAAAGAAAGAAGGAAATGGATGAATGTACACGGCAATCCACTTAAATTGACAATTGTAGTATGGTGGGAAAGTAGTTAAAGTAATTATACTAATCTTGTGGGCCTACTATTATGAAATTTCGCCTATGTTTTATATAAGGTTTTAAAGCTATATAGACTATTAAGTTAGTAATAAAATTGACATAATTGGTAGTAAAACATTGATTAAAGGACTCTATGATTTTTGTGAGTTGTTAGGCTCATTGAAATATGTAAAGAATTTTAGTAAGATAATTCAAAAAGAAATAGATTTGAATACTTTACAAAATAGTCACTGAACATTACCTAATCTAATCAGATAGGTAAATGACCTCCGTCAGTAATGAGATTTTACAGGCTAATAACTAGTAAGTTTAATTTCAGTATAATATCACGAATTTCAGATAAGGACCCCCAATTTGTAAAAATTACAAATTAGTCCCTGAGTTTGAAAAAGTTTAAAATTGACCCCAATTCAAATAAGTTGTTAATAAGTTAAGTGTTAAGTCTTAAAAGAGATTAATAAAATATGCCGAAATGATTTTTTTTGAACTTTGGAATAAGTTCTGATCTCTAATATGTTATGTCACTAAAAGATTTATGTCTCCGATCTCCGTTATGTTTTCCGGTAGCGCTCTCCGACCCGGTTCTCTACCAGGCCGGGAAGGGGGTGTTACAATAGTGGTATCAGAGCTAGAGTTTAGTCGGTTCTGGACTAAACTTAAGTATGTTTGTGTTGTATGTTGTGTTACTTTGCCACCTAGGAGTTATTTATTGAGTATTGTGACTTGCCGATTAATCCGATCTTTATGTTTAGGTGTCTAAGTTCAGTCAAGCTCGTATAGATGAGCATATTCTTGTCGGAGAAAATTCGAGGATGAATTTTCTTTAAAGGGGGAGAGAGTTGTCACATCCCAAAAACCGGTCTAGTCGGAATTAAGTTCCGGTGACCGAGTATTTTATATCGATTGCATAATTTACTCGATCTTATTTAGATTATTCGAGATAATTTATAAATCAAGGTCAAGTTCTAGCAAAGAAATATTTTTTATTTCGATTAAGGGTTGGTTTGATTTGGTACCAAAATAGATTAAATAGTTAGTTTATTATTATTATTATTATTATATATATATAAAAAAAAGAAAAAGAAAAAGAAAGAAGGAAATGGATGAATGTACACGGCAATCCACTTAAATTGACAATTGTAATATGGTGGCTATTAAATTAAGAATTGGTAGGTGAAATAGTGACTCCAAAATCTAGTATAAAAAGGGGGGCAAGAGTATTGAAGCCATTCACGGCAAAGAAAGAAAGCAAGAAAGAAAGAAAGAAAGAAAAAAAATAATAGTGGCATACGATCCAATGTTCGATTGGTAGTCCGATATTTTCGATATAGTAATATCGAATTTCTACCGACGACGGGGTAAGCTCAAATCTTTAGTTAGTTTAAGTTTCGGTATCGAGTTGATTAATATTTTTATATATATTCGATACTGTTTTATTGATTAGTTTTTATTAATTATCATAGTACACAAGGTAGATTCGGAACAACCGTCAAGCCCAAGAAATAAAAATAAAGTACCGGTCTATCAAGGTGAGTGAAATAAATTAGAGTTGAGATTAGAGTCTCAACTACCTTTAATTTGATGTTATTATATATATGAAATTGGATTAATTAAAAGTTGGTAAATGATAAGGGTAGAAAGAATAAAGAAATTCGGATTTATAAACTGTCCTGTAGAAAACTGTATTTTTGGCCATGTTAGAGTCATTTCTGGAAAACGTGTTCTTCTACAAAGTTGTAGAGGACAAAATTTTACATGGAATAGAGGTATTATTTACTCAAAAATGTTAAGTATAAGTCTCTGAATTGTTCTTAGAAGTTACGGGACTGAAACTGAATAAAATTGGAATCTGCTGGGCTAAATTGTGAAATTCGAAATGTTTAGGGGGTCAAATGGTGTTAATAAATTCTGAAAATTTATGATTGAAACAGGGGATCTATGAAATGAATGAAATTAAATGGTCAAGCTTGAATTAAGTCTCAATTGGTAGGTTAAAACCATTTAGATCACATATAGGATTATTAAAGAATAAAAAGGGGTCTGTTTTGTGGAAATTGATAAATTGAGGACTTACATGTCCTATTTTTGAGGTTGCTGGATTATAAAAATAATGTTATAAGATTAATGTAAATGTGGTTAAAAGCTCAAGATTAATAGTGTAGTGAAACATAGATTATAAATGCACTAAAGTCACAAATTAAGAATAGGCAGATTAGGTTTCAAAAAAATGCCCTATGTTCAAGTAATAAACTGTATTGATGATAAAATTATGTACCATACATGGTTGTAAAGGTGTGTTTATAAGCTTTCTAGAATGGTAAATAACTCCTTGTTTGGAGTTGTGAGTAAAAAGATATGAATTTTTGAGTAAGTAAATGTCATAAAAACAGGGTAACAGTTTGCCCCTAAATCTGCATCAACAGCAACTTTAGAAATTCATTATAAATTGTATAAGAAGAATTAAAAGTTATAATTTATATGGTTTAAAAGGTTATTAAGTCTAGTTTCGTTTAAAACAAACGAAATCAGATTTTGAGTTATAGAACATTTTATATAAATATTTCTTTGAGGACAATGCAAGCTGCCTAATGTACTAAATGATATATTTCTTTAATGTTTGGTTAGAAAAGAGTAGAAATGAAGGAAACCACAAAGTTGGAGAATAAGGAAAATGTCTCTAAGCTTGGATTGAGGTGAGTGTGGATGCATTTGTCTCGGGTGACGCGGTGTCATTCCGATCATTGTTTTTATGTTCTGATGCATTTGTCTCGGGTGACGCGGTGTCATTCCGATCATTGTTTTTATATTCTGATATGTGAGTGTGGATGCATTTGTCTCGGGTGACGCGGTGTCATTCCGATCATTGTTTTTATGTTCTGATGCATTCGTCTCGGGTGACGCGGTGTCATTCCGATCATTGTTTTTATATTCTGATATGTGAGTGTGGATGCATTTGTCTCGGGTGACGCGGTGTCATTCCGATCATTGTTTTTATGTTCTGATGCATTTGTCTCGGGTGACGCGGTGTCATTCCGATCATTGTTTTTATATTCTGATATGTGAGTGTGGATGCATTTGTCTCGGGTGATGCGGTGTCATTCCGATCATTGTTTTTATGTTCTGATGCATTTGTCTCGGGTGACGCGGTGTCATTCCGATCATTGTTTTTATATTCTGATATGTGAGTGTGGATGCATTTGTCTCGGGTGACGCGGTGTCATTCCGATCATTGTTTTTATGTTCTGATATGTGAGTGTAGTTTTGTTTGAAGTGTTGGGATTAGTATCCTAACCTTGTTATTTTTTTTATTAGATAACATGAAGAAAGCATGAAATGAATTTAATAATGATTGGTAAAATTTAAAATGATAAGGAAGAAGGATTAATGGCAAGAATATTGATCTAAGTGTATATTGCTTGTTAGATAAGCATGCTTAGTATAAATATGATTAGTTGCTATGATGTGTTGATTGCTTGAGCTATGTGATATGTGACTAAATGATAAGCTTTGCTACTGGTTTTTGATAATCATAAAATGAAAATGATCTCATGTGCTTGCTGGAATTTTATGTTACCATGATGCTTGATTGATTATATGTATATGCTTATTGAAATGGTTAAATGCCTTTGAAATTATGAATGATTGGCAAGTGAATGATCTTGTTAATAAAGAAAGATAAGTAAAGTCCTTGGTTTGATTAGTGTCTATAGGTAGAAGGGCATGCCTTAGAGTCGTTGAGCTCCTCTGATCTTTGTTACAGGATGGTGGTTAGTCACCTATAAACCTGATAAGGTGGTTAGTCACCTTGATAATTGAATGGTGGTAAGTCACCATTGATGCCTATGCATCCTCTGTTATAAGTTGAAATGAGAAATGGATACTTTGAGTATCTAATGTTACATGAAGACTCGATTACCTTGTTCATTAATCATCCAAGGCAAAATATTTAAAAGTTACATGACTTGGAAGATAAGTACTTAAATGATAAGTACCAATGAAATGAGATTGATATGCCTACTTGACTTGTATATGCTAATGCTTTTAAATGATGCTTGTTCTTGTATATGATAATGTTTGATCGATACTTGTTGTATAAATGAATATAAAAGTATGATGTTTATGTTGCATCAATGGTTACTTGAAATAGTTACAAGATTAGCATGGCCCTTGCGCAAGGATGACACGCACAAATCAAGAAATGGTACCAATATATTATGGGTTTGATACATTATGCTATGTTATGCTCATGATATGATAGTATGTTTTGTTATGAATATGAAGTATGCCATGTTATTGCATAATTAGCATGACATTCATTTTTGGAAGCATGTTACATGACATAATATGATCATTTATTGTCATTGGCTACCTCACTTTGACTATGTAAGTCTAATGCATTCATTGCATAACATTTCAGGTTAAGGAAAGTAACAAATCGAGATCGGGATTAGTTGGAAGGTTGGCAAGTCACTACAATTAAAGAGTAATGTGTTTTGTCCTTATGAACTCCTAGTATGGTGGCAAAGTAGTTAAAGTAATTAAAGTAGTTATACTAATCTTGTGGGTCTACTATTGTGAAATTTTACCTATGTTTTGTATAAGGTTTTAAAGCTATATTAACTATTGAGTTAGTAATAAAATTGACATAATTGGTAATAAAATATTGATTAAAGGACTCTAAGATTTTTGTGAGTTGTTAGGCTCATTTAAATATGTAAAGAATTTTAGTAAGATAATTCAAAAAGAAATAGATTTGAATACTTTACAAAATAGTCACTAAACATTACATCGTTTAATCAGATAGGTAAATGACCTCCGTTAGTAATGAGATTTTACAAGCTAATAACTAGTAAGTTTAATTTCAGTATAATATCATGAATTTCAGATAAGGACCCCTAATTTGTAAAAATTACAAATTAGTCCATGAGTTTGAAAAAGTTTAAAATTGACCCCAATTCAAGTAAGTTGTTAATAAGTTAAGTGTTAAGTCTTAAAAGAGATTAATAAAATATGCCAAAATGATTTTTGAACTTTGGAATAAGTTCTGATCTCTAATATGTTATGTCACTAAAAGATTTATGTCTCCGATCTCCGTATTGTTTTTCGGTAGCGCTCTCCGACCCGGTTCTCTACCAGGCCGGGAAGGGGGTGTTACAATAGTGGTATCAGAGCTAGAGTTTAGTCGGTTCTGGACTAAACTTAAGTATGTTTGTATTGTGTGCTAAGTTACTTTGCCACCTAGGAGTTAATCTGTTAAGTATTGTGACTTGTCAACTGATCCGATCTCTTTTATAATATAGATATGTGTCTCGAACTAACGAAACTTGTAATAATGAGTCTGTTGCTAACTCCTCGACTCATGGCGAGGAAGTTCAATGAGGAAATCCTCCGAATCCTCAGAACCCTCATGTTCGAGGTGTAGAGCCTGATGCTCCTACAGCTCAGGCAGAATGTTATCAGAATATAGCTTATATGTTTTAGCAATTTATGAATGTGTTAAAGGCTAGTCAAGTCATGCAACCTACGCCACCTGTTGTGTAACCTCTTCGAGCCCCAATCGATAAGTTATTGCAATACCGAGCTTACACATTTACTATAGATGATCCCAAAATAGCCGAGTATTGGTTAGACAATACTTTAAGGATTTTTGATAAGCAAGTAAGATGTTCGGATGAACATAAGCTTGAATACGCTCTTGCGTTGAAGCTTTACAGTGATGGAGACTACTGTCCTTACCGTCTCCGAGGAAACCGTGAGTTGGGAATTCTTCTTGAAAAAGTTCCATAATAAGTACATAAGTGTCAGATGTTTATCGTAGGGCTCAACGATGAGTTACGACCCATGTTTACAACGTTATACATTAAAAATTTCCAAGATCTCGTAAATAGAGTCAAAGCTACGGAAGTGGCGAAGAGAGCTCAGAAAGTTAGTAAATTTAATAAGTCTGAAAAGAAATCAAGACATGAGAATTTTTAAGTGCAATTTTTTGTCAACGACGACATGAAGGACAATGTCGTAAAAAAAATTAGGAAAGGTGAATTCTTCATCTCTAGAAGATTCTGATCCCGAAGAGTGCTCGAATGAAAAAACCGAAGCTACAGGTAAGAATTCGAGGACGAATTCTTTTCTAAGGGGGGGAGAGTTGTCACATCCCAAAAACCGGTCTAGTCGGAATTAAGTTCCGGTGACCGAATATTTTTACTATTAAATAATTTATTCGATCTTATTTAGATTATTCGAGATAATTTATAAATCAAGGTCAAGTTCTAGCAAAGAAATATTTTTTATTTCGATTAAGGGTTGGTTTGATTTGGTACCAAAATAGATTAAATAGTTAGTTTATTATTATTATTATTATTATTATATATATATATAAAAAAAGAAAAAGAAAAAGAAAGAAGGAAATGGATGAATGTACACGGCAATCCACTTAAATTGACAATTGTAGTATGGTGGCAAAGTAGTTAAAGTAATTATACTAATCTTGTGGGCCTACTATTATGAAATTTTGCCTATGTTTTATATAAGGTTTTAAAGCTATATAGACTATTAAGTTAGTAATAAAATTGACATAATTGGTAGTAAAACATTGATTAAAGGACTCTATGATTTTTGTGAGTTGTTAGGCTCATTGAAATATGTAAAGAATTTTAGTAAGATAATTCAAAAAGAAATAGATTTGAATACTTTACAAAATAGTCACTGAACATTACCTAATCTAATCAGATAGGCAAATGACCTCCGTCAGTAATGAGATTTTACAGGCTAATAACTAGTAAGTTTAATTTCAGTATAATATCACGAATTTCAGATAAGGACCCCCAATTTGTAAAAATTACAAATTAGTCCCTGAGTTTGAAAAAGTTTAAAATTGACCCCAATTCAAATAAGTTGTTAATAAGTTAAGTGTTAAGTCTTAAAAGAGATTAATAAAATATGCCGAAATGATTTTTTTGAACTTTGGAATAAGTTCTGATCTCTAATATGTTATGTCACTAAAAGATTTATGTCTCCGATCTCCGTTATGTTTTCCGGTAGCGCTCTCCGACCCGGTTCTCTACCAGGCCGGGAAGGGGGTGTTACAATATGCATGTGGATTGTACATGTTGGTGATCATGGTGAGTACGTGCTAAGCACGGAAGTTGAAATGTAATGGTGTTGTGAAAGTTGTGATTTGTGTTTAATATTAGCACTAGTATGCTTGGGTACAAATGATCGATCATTAGGATGTCTAGTGTGCACACGTGAGTCAAATGCGCGCGTGGTCTTGGTGATGGTAGTAATCAAGATGGAGTACTGGTTCGCCCGAAAATTCTTCTTATATTTATGTTAGTCGCTGATGAGTGTAATCCCACTGTAAGGAAATGGTTGTGTTGGATGTGAGTTCCAACGGTTATCCGTATATTCGAGTTATAGCTAGGTGCCAATATGGATTAATATATTGTTTACATATGATGTGGTTATGGACTTGTTGAGCATGGCATAATATTGAGTTTATGTCCCTGCATCATTGATATTTTGGCTCTTGCGGTTTGAAGGTAAGATCATGCATTTTACCCTGGTTGTTGTTCGTGCTTGGACCCTGCATTGTCGAGGTTTATTTTAAATGAGCTACCCTCACTAAGCTTTATGCTTACTCTCTCTTTTGTTCGACAATGCAGATCCGTAGTCCGTGGGTTGCTTGCGCAAGGAGAGGGCCTCCAAGTGTGCATTGTGGTGCTATCTTAGCTTTCAAGTATGGACTTTTAAGTTGTATGGTGTAATAGACAAGCAATGGGATATGTGTTGTTGATTTGAGCTTTTGATGTATGTTGATGTTTGGTTTTAGGAGCATGTTTGGACTCCTCGTTTGTGGTTGATATGTTTGAGGTCGCTTGCCTAGTGTTTTGGCTTGGTGTCTCTTTATGAATGCTTGATGTATGGTTGTTTAAGGCATGAACCTTTTAAGTGCTATATATGTCTTCTTTTGGTAAATGCATGAATCCTTTGAATGTATGATCCTTATTCGTTTTGATTGCCTCGTATGATGAAATCTTGGTTGTTGGATGTTATATGTATGTTTGTATGTGGTTAGGGAAGTCTTAAAATGCATCTAGAGTTGTGTTTTGGAGTCTTTGGCTGCAAATTTGAGTATTGAAGTGCAGGGCGTATCGGTACGCCCAAGGGCCGTATCGATACGGTCCTACACTTTGGGACTCAAGTTTGGCCTAGCGTACCAATACACGAGGGCGTATCAATACGCCAAATCCTCATTGGAAATCTGAGATTTTGGCGTATCGGTACGGGTCTAGGGCGTATCGGTACGGTCTTGTATCGTTGACCGTGAGAAGTTGACCAGTCAGGGCGTATTGGTACGGTCAACCTGTGTACCGATACGGTCTCCCTGGTTTGACCTTGGGTTGTTGACCTAGTCAAGGTGTATCGATACCCTCTGTTAGCGTATCAATACGGCCTGTTGTGAAAGTTAAAATGGGCTGTTTTAATTGTATGTTCGTCGTCTCGCCTCGCTTGTTTTCTTCCGCTGTTGCCTTCTTTACATAGGATATAACAATACATCTAGATAAGATAATAATAAATGAAAAAGTTTTCTTGGGCCGGTAACCGAAGTGGAGCCTTAACGGGTTTCGCCTCGGTTATCCCCGTGTAGCCCACTCGGATCGGTCAAGCGTCCGGATCGGGACGAGGGGTTACAACTCATGCCAAATTAATCTATTATACTTACATACATATTTTACACATCAAAATAGTTGGTTGACAGGCTTAACATTGCAAAACAGTCCATTTTGTTTTTAAATCACCAAAATTCGCTCTTATTGTAAGTGTATACATTCATAACAGTCCCACTTATGATTCTATACTTCCAGATTAACCCCCTACATTTGCATTCATATTTTTATACCTTAATACAGTCCTTAAAGTGTTCCTATATAATTAGATTCAAGCCATGTATAAATATGTATATACATAAGTTCAAAACAATCTTGAATTATTGTAAGGACAGCCCCCTAACATTTATAAACACATTCAAGCAGTTCCCAATCTTATATGACAAGCTTATGTATTATACACATCAACCCCTGATTTCAGATTTTTAATAAACAACCCGAATGTATCATTGTTCATTCTTATTTAATCCAAAATTCATAGATTCAATAATTAACATCCAACCTAATTCTAAACTCCAAATTGTTACCACTTTTGATACTTTTTAATTAGCATTTAAAGTTGTCTAAAACTGTGAGTTTAGGGCACTGTACAAGTTAAATTCTTATAAACATTAAGTTGACTTCAATTGCGTGTTTGATATTAGACAGAATATTTGTTCAAACATTAGTTTAGCTAAATGGTATTTAAATCCATTCAATTTTGACAGCAAAGTGCCTCTTTTCTCTTAAATAATTATATATCATCTTTAACGATGCTTATAGGAAGATCAAACCACAAGGAAGTGGCTACAACAATTGCTTCACAATGTTGGGGTGAATCGATTAGCAACACATGCTGGTTAGCATTCAAAACACATTCAAAACATAATATATAAGACATTCACACTCACATTTTTCGAATTGGGGAAATTAAAAAATAGGATTTCTAATTTATTAAATTAGGTTTATGAAATTGGGGAAAATGAAAATTAAAGTTTTTGGATTGGGATTTGGGGTTGTCGGCAATGGGATTCGGTTCGGCGAGCTCAGTTCGCGGATGACGACTGAATACCGGGAATAGCCGGCGACGGCTGCGATGGCCGACCAAGATCGACGAGACAATAAAAGGGCAGAAAACTAACTTGGAACGATGCACAAGAACTGCGGGCGGCAGACGGCGGGCGGCGGAGCGACTGGATGAACGCCGGCGAACCAAGGCTTATCACGGCGAGAACAAGCGATGCCGGCAGTAGCAATTGAAAGGGTCAGGATATATGGTTTATGATATTTGGGTGTATTTGATTCAAAATTATCAATTTTTAATATAATAAAGAAATATAATTATTTTATTAAATCTAATTTTTATTTTTTAAAACAAATTTTAATTACAGTTTTAGTCCTTGTGATTTTTAGTTTTTTTTTTAAATTAATGGTGTTCAGCTATGCTCATAGTTAGTGGTGTTCAGCAATGCTCGTCGAACATTGTAGAATTTTCCCTCTACTAATCACTCTTGTCTTCCATTACCGATAATATAATGAAACGAGATGAATGGTGAAGTAGAACAAATCAATTATGGAACAATAATAAATTTGACAATATCTATCCCATTCCTTTCTATTGCCATTTCTATTTATAAATAGAAATCCTCTACCTTTTTTGGTGTCCTTATTTATGTTCTAACATTAAAAAAGTTAGGCTTATGATTTATGATTGGGGTTTAAGGTTAGGGTTTAAAATTAATAATTATGGTTTAGAGTCTAGGGTTTAAGATTTATGATTTAAAAATTAATATTAGGATTTATAGTTTAGTTTTTGGTGTTGAGATATAAATAGGAGCTCCAAAAAGAGGCAAATGATGTTTGTTCCCCTCTTTTGAGATAAATATTTTTGTATAACAATTTAAGAGAAAAATGTTTTTGGACTTATTCAAATGTTGCAAAAATAATTCAAAGTCGAACAAACTTGAAAAATATGTTTCAAAGTTTTAAAACCTAAAAAATATGTGTTATTGTTATATATATATATATAAAATATTTTTGAGTTGATTAAAACATTTTTAAAGTGTTTAAAAATGGTTTTAAAACTTTTAAAACATGAAAATACTATTCAGTCACTATTTGGCACTGTTCATACACGAGTACTATTCATGGTTTCAAAACTTTTGTGCCAGAAACTCAATTTTGAGCATGTAACAACTATATTTTGATAAGGTATCGAAGCATTTATGAAAGTTTCGAAACCACTGAGTCCAGGGGCCTAAAAGGTCACAAAAATTCATCTTCAAACGGCTCCAATTCATCTTCAACGCGGCTACAAACTCATTCCTACTTATAAATACAAATCAAAGACAGTTCAAAAAGTACGAGATGGACTTCCAAGCATAAAAATCAAGAGAGAAAAGTTTTTATTGTCTATTTCTTTCCAATCTCTTATATCTCTTTAGTGTCCAATCTAGTGAGCCAAAATGTGTAAACATTCACCTAGAGAGGTATTATGTTTACAATGTCAAGACCTTGTAAAAGGGATATGTTCTAGTTTAGCCTTAGAAAAATTAGAGTGGTTCTATCTTAGCCATTAAAAAAGATAGGGTTGTATGATTGTCTTTTTGTCCTAAAAAAAGAATTTATTATTGTAGATAGCTATGATAGTGGATGTAGGCCTTGGTAGAGAAGGTCAAACCACTCTAAATTAAGCGTGTACAAATTGTCATCTTTTTATTTCAATTTTATTAAATTCTTCGAGAGACTACACCATTCAATTGGTGTTTTGTTTGAAGATATCCAAGCTTAACAATTGATACCAGAGCGATGTTCAATCGTCGGTCTAACAACCATTGAGAAGATCCTTGGAGTGCTAGATACTTTTCCACATCAACCAACTTTGAAGAGCTCTTTCAATATCGACATCAGCTCAAGGGTGGTATCGATACACCTCCCAACGGTCAACACTCCAAAGTCAACTTCAGAGGACCGTATCGATACACTCAGGCCTATACCGATACCCTCAATTTCTCGTCAAATTCTCATATTGCCAGCGAGAAAATTGGGTATCGATACGCCCCCGCGTATCGGTACGCTAGGCTAAAAACAAGGGACCGTATCGATATTACCCTTGGGTGTATCGATACGCCATGCATAAAAAGACTGTAGATTTCGATTTTTAACACAAAGGGACTAATCAAGACATCTTAAGCAAGCCTTAGATCAATATACAAGCATGCATACAACTTAAAGCAATCAAGGAACACTCATTTAAGGCACATCAAACTTACAACAAGGCTAAAATCATCAAACAAGGTTTAAAAAGCAACCAAACTTGTTTAACATCCACCAAAAAGGTCAAAAGCCAAACCAAGCATACTTCAACACTTTAAACATGCTAATAACATTGAAAATAACAAGACTTAAGAGTTTGGACACCAACTCCAAAACAACAAGCCTAGCATTCCCATTGCATAAGTATTATTACAACTATAAAAACCATACTTTAAGCTAGCAAAGAACTCATCCCTTGCCCACTTGCCTCTCGGAGCCTCTAACGGTCTGCATTGTTGGAAAATAGAGCGTAAGCTTAAAAGCTTAGTGAGAGGAGCTCTAAAGCACAACAACAATGCAGTTCAAAACATATATCTAGTTTTAAAAGCAAAATCATTTAAGGAAGAAATCCAATAAAACGGAAGCATAAACGAAACATGGTATGCACATGCACAACCATTCCCGGCGGGACTACACATCACCATACACAACAACTAGCATATTTCCGGTGGGCCTACATATCACCATACTCATATACTAGTCATTACTGGTGGGACTACACATCACCATATTCAACATCAACTAACCATCACGCGAGGCTTGACAACAACTACGACAACACAACAACATTAAAAGGTGAAAAAAGCAAATTGCACTTCAACCAATAACGTGTATAAAACATTCATCGACACTTAACGAAACAAGGCAAGAAAACACTTACACTTACACTTGTGTTTAGGTTGGCCCCTAAGGCTCCACCTAAACCCCAAGAAACCTTCCTTGAACTTTATAAAGCTTCAAAACAATTTCCACTCACCAGCTCAAAAACCCAAACAAGCTAACAGTCCTCCTTCAAGCTTCCGCAACTTCACGGATTATCGTCCGGAACTTCCAAATTGATTTCCCCTGTTTCTAACCAACCAAAAAAAGAGTATTACTCCCCTTTGTCATACATAAATTCACTGTTAAACATCAGTTCACAAATCTACAACATTCTCTCAACGATTCAAAGCCGAAATCCACCGAAATACCATCAAATTCGTTCTTAAGCAAAACCCAGCAATAACCCAGCAATTTAAACATCCAAAACACTCCTATATATACCTAAATGCATCAATTCGAAGCTGATAAACCATCAGATCTCATTTCCCCACATAGTTAAATCGAAAACTTAAGAAATTTCACTCCAAACACTACTCGCAAGTATAGTTTCGGGTTTGATTGATTAAAACCTCATTTCAACACTTTATCAACACCAAAGTATGATTTACAACTAACCCAAAACGTTGTTTTCACCAAAAAGCTTAAAACCTTCAAAAACCCTATTTTTACCCAAATGTTGAAACTTGAGAAAAATCTTCAAAACTTGAAAGAATAATGCTAAAACAAGATTGGAAGGAAAAGAAGAATAAAACCAAGTTGCTTACCTCTTGAAACCTCCAAAAATGGTGAAGATTGGTGAAAAAGGTTAGTGGCTATGGATTTGGAGAGTTTAACGTGAAAAGGGCTTTGGAAGGGGAAGAAGAAAAAGATTATAAACTTTTGAAATACATTATTTTATTTTAATTCAAAATTATCTCAAAAACCTATTTTTTCCCATTTTACCAAAAGACCCGTTTTTAAAATTTCCCCTTTCCTCTAAAGCTTTTAAAATTTGTAATTTTAAATTTTTCCCCCAAAATTGCTTAACCCGAACCTGCCTATCTAACCCGGATATCTCTCGGGCCCTAAACCCGGGCATTACAACTCTCCTCCACTTAAGGAATTTCGTCCTCGAAATTACCTGACGGAAAGAGATACGAAAACTGTTTCTCCATGTCTTCCTTCCTCTCTCAAGTGGCCTCTTCCACACCTCGGTGTCTCCACCAAACCTTGACTAACTCGATAGATCTCCCACGCAACACTTTGCTATTCGTAGCAAGAATTTCAACTGGATCTCCATCATATGAAAAATCTGGGTTCAACTCGATCTCTTCCATTGACATTACATGAGACGGATCTGATCTATACTTTCAGAGCATCGAAACATGGAACACATCATGAATCTTCTCTAACTCTGTCGGCAGTCTCAATCTATAAGCAATGGGACCAATCCTCTCAACTACCTCATAACTCATAAGGACCAATGAACCTCGGGCTTAACTTACCTTTCTTACCAAACCTCATCACCTTCTTCCAAAGTGAGACTTTCAAAAACATTTTGTTGCCCACGACATACTCTATCTCATTTCTCTTCAAATCAACATACGATTTTTGTCTGTCCGAAGCCGCCTTCAAGCGATCACAAATCAGTTTTACCTTCTCGGTAGTACCCTTAAGCAAGTCGGGCATAGGTACAAGCTTCTGCCCGGCCTCGGCTTAACAAACATGTGTTCTACACTTCCTACCATATAGAGCCTCATACGGTGCCATCTGAATACTAGCCTGATGACTGTTATTGTACGCAAACTCTACTAACGGTAGGTGTTTTTCCCATAAACCCTGAAAGTCGATGATGCAACATCTCAACATGTCTTCTAACACCTTAATCACTCTCTCTGATTGACCATCTGATTGCGGGTGATACGAAGTACTGAAATTCAACCAAGTACCCAAGGCACGATGCAAACACTCCCAAAATCTAGCTGTAAACCTCGAATCTCGGTCTGATACAATCGATTTTGGTACCCCATGCAACCTCACTATCTCACTGATGTATAGATTGACTAACTTATCTAAGGTGTAGGTAGTATGAACATGTATGAAATTGGCACAGATAGTGAATCTGTCGACTATCACTCATACTGAATTCTTCTTCGATGGAGTCAACGGTAATCCCGACACAAAGTCCATGATAATACGTTCCCACTTCCATTCCAGAATCTTCAACGGCTGTAACAAACCTGAAGGAAACTGATGCTCAGCCTTAACTCGCTGACAAACCATACACTTACTCACAAACTCGGCCATATCTTTCTTCAACCTAATCCAGTAGTACTCTTTCTTCAACCCACGGTACATCTTCATACTACCCAGATGCATAGAAAAAGGATCGTTATGTGCTTCATTCAAGATAGTACGCCTTAACTTGACATCCTCTGGAACTACTATCCTATCCTTGAAACATAGGATCCCATTCTCACCAAAGTAGAAATCTGTAGGCCTACCCTCGGCTATATCTTGCACGGGAGGTGTCAAAGACTCGTCTTGCAACTGTTTCTCTTGAATCAACTAAACCAACGAAGGTTTAACCTGTAGCTCGGCTATCAAATTGACATCTCGTGACACATTCAATCTCGCAAACATAGCTCACAACTCAACTGCCACTTTTCTACTCAAAGCATCGGCCACTACGTTTGCCTTACCCGGATGGTACTCTATCGTAAGGTCATAGTCGTTAAGGAGGTCTATCCACCTAAGTTGTCTAAGGTTCAGCTCTCTCTGAGTCATCAAGTATTTCAAACTCTTGTGGTCGGTATAAATTGTGCACTTCTCACCATAAAGGTGGTGTCTCCAAATCTTCAGAGCAAACACTACAACAACTAACTCTATGTCATGGGTGGGGTAGTTCTTCTCGTGAACCTTCAACTGTCTCGAAGCGTAAGCTACAACCTTACCCTCTTGCGTGAGCACACAACCTAAACCTACATACGATGCATCACTGTAAATCACAAACTATTTCCCTGGTTCAAGCTGAATCAAAATAGAAGCTTTGATCAAAGCTTTCTTCAACTTCTCAAACGCTTGTTGCCTTGCGTCTGTCCACTCATACGGAACACTCTTCTGAAGCAATTTAGTCAAATGTGCCGCAATTTTCGAAAACTCTTCAACAAATCTTTGATAATACTCCACCAAGCCTAAGAAACTACGGATTTCGATCACTGACTTCGGTTGTTTCCAATTCACTATGGATTCTATCTTCTTGGGATCCACACTAATTCTATTGGCCGAGATCAAATGACCTAAGAAGACTACCTTCTAACCCAAAACTCGCATTTACTCAACTTGGCATACAACTCATTTTCAAGCAAAGTCTGAAGCACTAGTTACAAATGCTCATCATGCTCTTCCTCGGTCCTAGAGTACAATAAGATGTCTTCTATGAAAATTACTACAAACCTATCCAAAAACTCGTGGAACACTCGGTTCATCATGTCCATAAATGCAGCTGGAGCATTAGTCAACCCGAAAGGCATTACCAAGAACTCGTAGTGCCCATATCGTGTACAGAAGGTTGTATTCGGTATGTCCACATCCTTTACCTTCAACTAATAGTAACCCGATCTCAAATAAATCTTCGAAAACACTGATTCACTGAAACACCTCTCAACTGATCAAGCAGATCATCTATCCGCGACAAAGGATACTTGTTCTTCACTGTTACCTTGTTCAACTATCTATAGTCTATACACATCCTCATATTGTCGTCCTTTTTCTTCAAAAATAAGACCGGGGCACCCCATGGAGAAATACTAGGCCTAATGAAACCTCTATCTGACAGCTCTTGGAGCTATGTCTTCAGCCCTTTCAACTCTTTAGGCGCCATTCTATATGGAGCAATAGACACGGGTGCAGAATATGAATATGTCTGAATAGCAAACTCAACTTCCCTATCTGGAGGCAAACCCGACAACTCTTCCGAAAAGACACTCAGAAAATCACAAATTGTTCTGATATCTTGCGGCCTAACCTCACTCATATTCAAATTCATCACATAGGCCAAATACGCTTGACAACCCAAACCCATCAATCTCTGAGCTTCTAAAGCAGAAACAACATTGGACAAGAACTTAATGCTCTCGCCAACTACTACAACTTCAAAATCATCCGTAAGTCTCAAGGAGACTCTCTTGGTCTCAAAGTCTACCCTAGCCCTATGCTCTACGAGCCAATCCATGCCCAAAATCACATCGAACCCATAGAACGACAATTCCATCATATCGACCGGAAACACATGGCCCTGAATCATCAAAGGACACCTCCTATACATCTTTCTAACTACCACGGTCTCACCAAAAGAACTAGTAACATTCACACCCACCTCTAACCACTCATACAGTAAACCTAGAGATCTTGCATGTTCACCCAAAATGTACGAATGTGTCGAACCTGAATCTATCAAAGAAAGCAAAGTCAAGGACTGTAACGAGAAATTACATGCGATGACATCCGTGTCATTCCCAGCCTCTCGCTGTGCATACACCCTAGCTGGTCCTCCACCCTCGGGCTGAACTGCCACCACATGAGCTAAGTTCCTCTGACCATCATTCCTCGGCTGAAAATTACCTCGACCGCGCCCACGACCTTTCGGATGCTCAAACCCTCTAGCTAGAGCATGTCCGCCCCTAGCAAGCTGTGGACAGTTACGCCTCAAATGATCTTGGGAACCACAGTTCCAACATACCCCAAAGGTACCCATACACTCGCCCGGATGGCGCCTCTCGCATATAGTGCATTCAAGAGTGTGAACAACAACTCCTTAGCCCTGATAGCCACGCACATGGTTACCGCCCCTATGTCTCAAATCGGGATGATACCTCTTATTTTTTGTGCCTCTTGGCATGCTCTCTGTCCCAATCCGCATATCTCTTCCCGAAATCGGACCCACCAGAACGAGTGTTCGAACCTAAATTATGCTCAATATCTTTGGCCCTAGAGACCAAAACACCAAACTCGGTGTAATCAGAAGCGATCATATACATCTTCACATCCCTAGTCAAACCATAACGGAAGCGCTCACACCGTTCTCTCTCACTGGGAACAACTCGGGAGCATATTGGCTCAACCTCACAAATTGTATATCATACTCTGACACGGTCTTACCGCCCTGAACCAAGGCCATAAATTCCCTCTTCTTTTCATCCTGATATCGGGCTCCAAGGTATTTCTTCCTGAAGGCCGTTCTGAAGAATTCCCAAGTGACATCCGCCTCCGACATACCCGAAATAACACCATGTATACGCATCTCCCTGAAGCAAGGAGACAACACAACCCAACTTACGAGTGTCTGAGCACTCCATCTGGCATAAGATTCGTGTAGTGCTCTCGAGCCAACCCTCTGAACCCTCGGGAGTCAAACCACGGAACTCAACTCTGCCCAAGATACGAAGTCTCTCAAGGGGTAAACCAGTCCTCGCACCCTGAGGTGGTGTTGTAGCATGTATATCAACTAAAGCTGTCTGAAAAGCCCCGACTATAGTCTGAATCAAATGAGTCATGTCCGCACCTGCCAGACCCTGACCAGCCTGAGCTCCATTACCCCCAACAATCACCCCATCCTGAGGTCCATTACCATTACCTCAAACATTCGCATTGGCCTGAGGTACATTATCTCCGACATCCGCCCCATTACCATTGGGAGCAGGAGGAACATGAGGCACATCCCCGGGTGCCTGGTCACCCACTCTAGGCCGTCCTCTCGGCCTTACCATAATGAAGATAAAATCTAAACAATAAACACATCACACACAAGAAAACATTGGGTCAGCAAGGGCAAGGATCCAAGTGCTCAAGCTCTTTTTAATCAAAACCATTTTCCAATAATAATACCTAGCAATGGGGACGCTCGACTACACTTCAACCAACAACAAGAACGATAAAACATGCTTTCACACACCGTGCAATGACAAACAAACCAAACAAAACAACTTACCTAACTTACCTTCCCGGGAGACCACGTAACCGAGGCTCTGATACCACCAAATGTAACCCCCTCGTCCCGGCCTAGCCAGCAGACTGAACCGAACGGGTAACACGGGGAAAACCGAAGCAAAACCCGTTAAGATCTCACTCCGATTAGCAACCCTATTTATTTTTTATTAACTAAACTTCTCTAGATGCCATTTATATCCTATGTGATGCCTCTAATAGCAGAAGAAACAAACACGAACGAGAACCAAACAATTAAGACAAACAAGGCCAAACTTGCAATTTTCTGTAGGCCGTATCGATACCCTCAAGGGTGGTATCGATACACCTCCGAACGGTCAACACTCCAAAGTCAACTTCAGAGGACCGTATCGATACACTCAGGCCCTTACCGATACCCTCAATTTCTCGTCAAATTCTTAGATTTCTAGTGAGCAAATTGGGTATCGATACACCCCCGCGTATCGGTACGCTAGGCTCATAAACAAGGGATCGTATCGATACTACCCTTGGGCGTATCGATACACCATGTATAAAAAGACTGCAAATTTCGATTTTTAACACAAAGAGACCAATCGAGACATCTTAAGCAAGCCTTAGATCAACATATAAGCATGCATACAACTTAAAGCAATCAAGGAACACTCATTTAAGGCACATCAAACTTACAACAAGGCTAAAATCATCAAACAAGGATTAAAAACCAACCAAACATGCTTAACATCCACCAAAAAGTTCAAAAGCCAAACCAAGCATACTTCAACACTTTAAACATGTTAATAACATTGACAATAACAAGACTTAGGAGTTTGGACACCAACTCCACAACAACAAGCCTAGCATTCCCATTGCATAAATATTATTACAACTATAAAAATCATACTTTAAGCTAGCAAAGAACTCCTCCCTTGCCCACTTGCCTCCCGGAGCCTCTAACGATCTGCATTGTTGAAAAAGAGAGCGTAAGCTTAAAAGCTTAGTGAGCGGAGCTCTAAAGCAAAACAACAATGCAGTTCAAAACATATATCTAGTTTTAAAAGCAAAACCATTTAAGGAAGAAATGCAATAAAACAGAAGCATAAACGAAACATGATATGCACATGCACAATCATTCCCAGTGGGACTACACATCATCGTACACAACAACTAGCATATTTCCGGTGGGACTACACATCACCGTACTCATCTACTAGTCATTACCGGTGGGACTACACATCACCATATTCAACATCAACTAACCATCACATGAGGCTTGACAACAACTACGACAACAAAACACCATTAAAAGGTGATAAAAGCAAATTGCACTTCAACCAACAACGTGTATAAACACATTCATCGACACTTAACGAAACAAGGAAAGAAAACAACTACACTTACACTTGGGTTTAGGTTGGCCCCTAAGACTTCACCCAAACCCCAAGAAACCTTCCTTGAACTTTATAAAGCTTCAAAACAATTTCCACTCACCAGCTCAAAAACCCCAAACAAGCTAACAATCCTCCTTCAAGCTTCCGCAACTTCACAGATTCTCATTCGAAACTCCCAAATTGATTTCCCATGTTTCTAACCAACCAAAAACAGAGTATTACTCCCTTTTCATCCATAAATTCACTGTCAAACATCAGTTCACAAATCTACAACATTCTCTCAACTATTCAAAGTCAAAATCCACCGAAATACCATCAAATTTGTTCTTATGAAAATCCCAGCAATAACCCATCGATTTAAACATCCAAAACACTCCTAAATATACCTAAAAGCATCAATTCGAAGCTAATAAACCATCAGATCTCATTTCCCCACATAGTTAAATCGAAAACTTAAGAAATTTCACTCCAAACACTACTCCCAAGTATAATTTTGGGTTTGATTGATTAAAACCTCATTTCAACACTTTATCAACACCAAAGTATGATTTACAACTAACCCAAAATGTTGTTTTCACCAAAAAGCTTAAACCCTTCAAAAACCCCATTTTTACCTAAATGTTGAAACTTGAGAAAAATCTTTAAAACTTGAAAGAATAATGCTAAAAACAAGATTGGAAGGAAAAGAAGAATAAAACCAAGTTGCTTACCTCTTGAAACCTCCAAAAATGGTGAAGATTGGTGAAAAAGGTTGGTGGCTATGGCTTGGGAGAGTTTAACGTGAAAACGGCTTTGGAAGGGGAAGAAGAAAAAGATGAGAACTTTTGAAATACATTATTTTATTTTAATTCAAAATTATCTCAAAAAACGTTTTTCTCATTTTACCAAAAGACCCCTTTTTAAAATTTCTCATTTCCTCTAAAGCTTTTAAAATTGGTAATTTTAAATTGTTTCCCCAAAATTGCTTAACCTGAACCGGCCTATCTAACCCAGATATCTCTTGAGCCCCAAACCGGGGCGTTACATTTTGAGAACATTGAACTTCAAGTGATCTTAAATCTTTTAACCATATATTAAAATTCAATAATTTTCTTGAGTGTCAAAGCTTTTGAGCAAACTTTTAAATGGAATGTCTTTATTAATGGGGTTTTAATTTTAGTGTTTCATGTGTTTAAGCTCATTGTTTTTTACTTATTCTCTATTGTTATTTTGTATTAACAAAGTTTGAATTATTTTTGATATAACAAAAGAGGGAGAGATAAGTGAAAAAATGAATTTCAAAAGAAAGAGGAGCTTAAATGTTTTTCCAAAATATTCTCTTTTTCAAATATAATTTTTCTAAGAGGGCATTTTTAAAAACAATTTTTCAAGTTGTTTTATTATATCAAAAGGAGAGTTTGTTGAGTTAAATATTTTAATATAACAATTTAAGAGAGAAATATTTTTGGACTTATTCAAATATTGAAAAAATAATTTAAAGTCCATCAAACTTGAAAAATATGTTTTAAAGTTTTAAAACTTCAAAAATATGTGTTATTAATTGTTTTATATGTATAAAATATTTTTGAGTTTTTTAAAAATGGTTTTAGAGTTTTTGAAACATGAAAACACTATTTAGTCATTATTTGGCATTGTTCATACACGAGTATTGTTCATGGTTTCAAAATCACTGTACATGGTTTCAAAATCTTTGTGCCAGAAACTCAATTTTGAGCTTGTAACAACTATATTTTGATAAGGTATTGAGACTTTTATGAAGGTTTCAAAATCACTGAGTGCAGGGTCCTAAAAAGTCACGAAATTCATCTCCAACAGATATAAACTGCTACAAACTCATTACTACTTGTAAATACACATTAAATACACTTCAAGAAGTAAAAGATGGACTACCAAGCATAAAGATCAAGAGAAAAAAAATGTTTTGTTGTCTATTTCATTCTAATCTCTTGTATCTCTTTAGAGTCCAATCTAATGAGTCAAAATGTGTAAACACACCTGGAGAGGTATTATGTTTACAATGTCAAGACATTGTAAAAGAGATAGGTTCTAGTTTAGCCTTAGAAAAACTAGAGTAGTTTTATCTTAGCCATTAAAAAAATATAAGGTTGTATGGTTATCTCTTTGTCCTCAAAAGAAAGCATTTATTAGTGAATTGGGAAATTTTTAGTGTGGATAGCTAAGGTAGTGGATGTATATCTTGGTAGAGAATATCGAACCACTCTAAATTGAGCGTGCACAAATTGTCATCTTTTTATTTTGATTTTTCCCAAATTCTTCGAGAGACGACTACACCCTTCAATTGGCATTTCGGTTGAAGATATTCGAGCTTAACACAATTACTTTTTTGGCTTAAGGGCGTAAGAAACACTTGAAGTTTTGAAGAAAAAATCAACTAAGCCTTGAACTTTTTTGCATCCAGTTAAGCCATTGAACAAAGAAATTTAATCAATTAAGTCATTAAACCAAAAGATTGAATTAATTAAGCCCTTTAACCAATTTTGGTCATTAAATCTTGATAGTCTTTGGATATGTTCGTTCAGTGCGTCGTTTCACAGTATTTCCACTTGACGTTTTTTATATATTTTATTTAATTTAATTTTTTATAAGTTTTAAAAACTTATAAAATTTATAAAAAACATTTTTGAAAAAAATATGTAAATGCAACATGTTAGAGTTGTATACACTGTGCCAGTAATAGCTAAAGAAAAAACTGTCAAGATTTAATGGTCAAAATCGGTCAAATGGCTTAATTGATTAAATTTCTTAGTTAACGAGCTTAATTGGATGCAAAAAAGTTTAGGGGCTTAATTGATTTTTTTTCTCAAAAATTTAAGGGTGTATTACACCCTTAAGCCTTTTTAATGTGTATAATATTTATACTATTTAGACCCCTTCTTACCTATAAATAAGAGGATACTAAGTTAAGCATACTCGCTCTCACGTCCTCTTGTGTATTATACTAACGACAATACCGATTGAGCTATACTCAATCCACGTTTATAGTCAATTTTTAAAAACATACAAATGATGAAATCATGGACGAACACAAGATTTTATGTTAGGGGGCGAACCTATAAAGTTTTATGGGGCGAAAGTAGATTTTCATCAGAAAGTACATAGAAAATTTCTAATAAATTTATAAATCATATACGAATTTCAAATTCTTAGGGGGCGATGCTCCCCAGCCCCCCTCGGTCCAGCGAGATGATGCCCCAGATTTCTTAAGTAAGGTCAGATGTTCGAATTTTGACGTTATGAATTGAGAAAAATAGATTGAGAAGGTTGTCCTATATCGAGCCTCTACAAATTTCGATCCGAATGAGTTCACCAATATATTGAGTGATTAAAAAACATATGAACTATAAAACAATAATAAATTTAACATCAGCTTCACCCCAACCCTATTTCCATCCTATTGCATTCAATCTTCGAGGACTACGAACTCCCGAGATATAAAAATGTGTAATGGGTCAATGGTAGAAATTTGAAAAACAACTCACTTTTTGTAAAATTTGGATAAGGCATCATGAGATTAGATAAAATTGATTTAAATTGTATTTTTCATCGAAAGTTATTAAACCCATTATTATAACAGTATATGAACCCAACAAGTGTTCCAATAAAAAAGTGGATGATGTTCATCTCAGGAGATACAAGTTCAAATCGTTTTGTCTACAAAGTGTAGACACATCGTCAAAGGGTTAAGAATATGTATGGACAAATATTACATTGTAATCAACTTTAAACCATTAAAAAATAATATATTTATTTAAAGAAAAACTATTTCATATATAGACTAAATAATATTTAAATAAGATAATATTGTCTATTTCGATATCATTGTCTCAATTAAAGTTCAAGATTGAAATAAACAAATTCATGTAATCTAAATTTTACGTCTGTATATCTAATAATTTCTCTTATTTAAATAAACTTACCTGGATACAACTTGAATGGATTAGTCAAACCACACCACTACCTTAGCCATTTCATGCACGTGTTCCCCAATATGTGCAAATGAAGTCAAAAAAGCCGATGTACATATTCACACCATAAATACAATATCCAGCAGCAACTTTAAGTGACAAAGTCAACTCAAAACACACAAATAAGTGCAAACGATTGGATCCCTGCAACTTTAAACCCACCCATCTTTCTAGACTTGTTTAGTGGTTACTTGTAAAACTTGTTCACATTCATCCCCACAACTTCTGCACGAATTCATCATTTCAAAAGTTCTCATCTCATCCATCCATGTAACCTACACGAGACATTGCTTTCCTTTTCTTTTTCAAAGGCCATTGTTAAGCACCACATGGGTGGTTGACCCTTCACACCTCTCCCAATGCATATTCACCTTTAACTCGGTTTCCATGTCAAAACGGGCTCGACGTAACTTTAAACACGTCGAACTTTACGTTAAAAAATAAATTATTTTTCGTTACCAATAGTTTGATTTATATTTACATTTGTTTATTGATTAATTGGTTCTGTAATTGTTGTAATTTTTAAATATTATACGTTTGAACATGTTTAAATATATATATATTTTTATCTAATTTAAAGATTATGTAAAAAAATTCTTACAAAAGGCCAAAAGCATGATTAAGATTATACATAAAATGTAAAGTTTTTGGTCTGACATTTTGTGGAGTTTCATCAATGCAATTAATCAATTCTCGACTGCCAACCACTAATTTTTGATGCATGGTTTTAGTGTGTTCCAATTGAGTAAACTACTGCATTTGCAATGACTAGAAAGAAAGAAACAAATAAATAATTGTCGTCGTCGTCATCATTACTATTTAATTAGAACATGATTAATTTTTTGTTTTAGCTTTATAATTTCGATGTTGAAACTTGTTCATTTCAACACATATTTCAATTTTAAGATTAATTCCACATTGGTTTAAGTTCAGAATCTTAAAATTTGAAAGTGAAATTACAAAAGCTTTATAACTAATTACGTAGATAGTGAGCTTATATTAATTATATTGAAATTAAGATAAACAATTTAAGAAATGATTAGTTGAATCCAACAAGGAGTCCTAGTAGAAAAATGAATGATGTTCATTTTAGAAAACTCAAGTTCAATTGCTCTGATTACAAGGTGTGTGCATTATCAAAGGGTTAAGAATATCTATAAACAGATATTACCTTAATCACATTCAGGGACGGAGCCATTAAGGCTTCGGGAGGGGCAATCGCCCCCCACCCCCGAAGAAATTTTTTTCACCTTTGTCCCCCTATTTACAATCTTTTAAAAATTGGTTTATTTATAAATTTGCCCCCCCCCATTTCAAATATTTATAGTTTGCCCCCTAATCCCAAATCCTGGCTCCGTCACTGATCACATTTAGACTATTCAAAAAAAAAAGAATTGATTAGTTGAGAACCCAACGAGCAACTCTAGTGAAAAAAATGATGATGTTCATCTTAGGAGTGCCGAGTTCAAGCACGTATGTGTAAAGTGTGTATCCCTTGACAAAGGGTTATGAAAAATATGAACATATACTACCATGTAATCACACTAATATTATTAAAAAAAGAATTGATTAGTTGATCCACTTAATTCTTTCTTGAAATGAAAACATGAAGTAAACCACTTAATTGATAAACCAACGTCTTTGGTTCGAATTTTTTTTCTTTATTTTCTTTTTCTTGCAAAAGACAACCTTAAATTCGTTTTCAATTATTTATTTAAAGATAATGGAAAATTATAGTACAAACTAACGTAAATATGTCAATTGGACGGGAAAAGTTTAATATTTTTTATCATTTCAGTTCTAATTACTTTTGAGTTTCGATCCATTTTAGATTTATATTACTTGAATTTCAAGATTCAATTTTTTTTAGTTAGATCATCACATATAAGATCACTAAAAAGTTTTGTTAAGTTTAGTGTTAGATAATTTCAAACTACTTGTAACGTTATTTCAAATTAAAGATTAGTTTATATTGGATTGATTTGCGTTTGGGTCATTTTATATTCGAATCATTTTGAATTTTACTCAATCTTATTTTAATTTGGGAAAAACCAGATTTTTTATGCTGAGATTAGATTGGATTAAACTTGAATTAGGATTATCTAGTGGAAGTGGAACTATAAAGTTCAGGTCAAAAATTGTAGTGTGATACCGATATTACACTTGCAAGTAGTGGAAGACACTGGAAGCGGGTAACGGCAGGCAGGAACATATAGGGTCACGTGTTTTTGAATTGTGAGATACTACTTTATTTTATACTATTTATTTCCTGAATTTTTGACACGTGATTTAGTTCCTTGCAGCAAGGTAAAGTACTACTGCAGTTTGGTCATGTTCCAGTGATGTCGGCCAAAACTTTTTTTGTGGTTCAGCATGGATATTTTGTTTTTAAATTTGATTTAAAATAAATATGAGTTAAGATTCACTTAGTAAAGAAATGATGTGATAAAAAAATAATAAAATAAATAATTTTTATTAGTTGATCTCGTAAATGATGTGGCGAAAATGATTCATAATCAGTGGCGGATGTATATGGGGTCTAGGGTGGGCCTGTGCCCACCCTGAATTTTTCAAACCTTACACATTTGGCTTCAATTTTCATAATTTTTATGAATTAGTCCTTAAATTTTATGACTTGTGCCCACCCTGAAATTTTGAGATTTTTATGATTTGTACCCATCCTAAAAAATGTTTTGATTTGTGCCCACCCTCAAAAAAAATTCTGGATCCGCCACTGTTCATAATATAATTTTTCGTTCAGTTCAGTTTGATGATGATGCCACACATCATTTATTTATTCCCAGTTTACGTAAATTTATTAATTAAATAAAATGTTTTATTCCTTCAAAAAAAAATTCTTTTTGGAAAAATGATAAAAAAATATTGATGTTTTTATATTAAGTATAAAAAGGTTTCTGTTTTTTTTTTTAATTTTCGATTCTGTGTTTTTCTTTAATATAAGATTCAAAATTTATAGATATCGAGATTAGTGGATTACATCAAAATTTATAAAAAAACAGTGAAATTATGTATTTGTATCGGGAGAAACAAAAAAGGTTTTAGAAATGAGGGACCGAAATTAAATAAAATTTGTGTACTATCTCCATTTGAAAACTTTGGTCCCTCGTTTAACTTCTGTTTGATTACATCAAAGATAACACTTCGGTTTCACTGGGTCTGCCTTTTGGCACGTTTTCTCTGTCTGTCTTTTGGCACGTTGTCTGTTTTTGTTGCTTTGCTGGTTCTGGGAATGGCGGATGTCACGAACCATTTAGCGAACTTAGCCATCGTGGATGCGGAAGATGAAGCGATTCAGATTGAATCTGGGGATCAGATCTCTTCCATTTCGTTTCTTCATTGTTTTGTGGGTATTTTTCTGACATCAAGCATAATTAACTTTGATTCGATGAGGAACACGCTGGCGAATCTGTGGAGGCCGCTGGGTGGCATCTCGATCTCGGATCTTGGTGAGAGGCGCTTTCTTTTCCGTTTGTATCACTCAGTTGATGTGGAGAGGATTGCAAATGGAAGCCCTTGGTTTTTCAATTCCCATATGCTTTTGTTACATCTCCTTGGTGATGGTGAGGACCCCATGCAAGTCCCTATGCATTTTGTAAACTTATGGGTTCAGGTGTTGGATCTGCCGTTTGGATTCATGTCGGAAGGTGTTGCAAAACAATTAGGAAACTTCATTGGAAAATTCGTTGAATACGATACTAAGTCAATGGTCCTTGGTCCTTGCCGAATGATGCGAATCCGTGTTTGTTTCGACACAAGAATGCCACTGAAACGGCGGAAGAAGATTGCCCTTCGCAACGGTGGTCAGGTATATGCGAGGTTTCAGTACGAGAGGATCCGTACTTTCTGTTTTCTATGTGGCAGGCTGGGACATAACGAAAGCTTCTGTCCCTCTCGGCTAAGTCTAGAGTCTGGTGAGTTAGTTTTCAATTGGGATATTTTCCTCCGAGCACCACCACGTCGGGCGGCGGCGAGCAGTGCGTGGCTTCGTGAGGATCCGGTTTCTCCATCCGGGGATTTGAGGGATCTGCGGATTAATTCCCGGGAATCAAAGGAATCTAATCAGAATGATAAGCGGAATAATCACCAGGCGCAATTATCGGGCTTTGAGCTTGGTCAACGGGTCTTTCCTGGTATAGGCTACCTAGGTGCTATTCCATCTTCATCCGTTCCAGGAATTGGGCTGGGAGTGGGAGTGGAAACTTTTCCTGTGATGGACATTCAAATGGGCCTGGATAGTGAAGACAACCCAATTGAGCAACTGGATGGGAATAAGCGTCCAAGGAAGAATGCTGGTGTTGGTACTATGGGCCCAGTTGAGGGGCCTTCTACAGCTGTACCGGCCGACCTGGTGGACCAGGTCCGCCGGAGTCAATGAAAATGTTGAGCTGGAACGTCCGGGGACTTGGGAACCCTCGGGTCGTTCGCCGTCTCCGGCATATGCTGCGGGACTTAAATCCTAATGTAATCTTTTTTATTGATACAAAAATAAATGCGAATAAAATGGCGAATATACGCCGTAGTTGGGGTTATTCATGTGGTATTGAAGTCAGCTTTGTAGGTAGTAGTGGTGGTTTAGCACTTGGTTGGAAGCCTTCTTGTCGCATTTCTCTTCGCTCTTTTTCTGCTAGACACATTGATTTTATTTTTGATGACGATTCGGAAGGAAATACCTGGCATTGTACAGGGTTTTATGGTGCCCCGGAAGAGTCTAATAGAGCTGAAGCTTGGAATTTATTACGTCGTTTAAACGATTGCCCGGATATCCCGTGGCTCATCGTAGGTGATTTCAACGAGATTCTATATGGACATGAAAAACAAGGTGGAAGGGTCCGAAGCAGTCGGCAAATGGACCAGTTTCGGGAAGTTTTGGATGATTGTGCGTTGTCGGATCTGGGCTATTCTGGTGTGTGGTACACATGGGAAAAAAGGAAAATTTTCCCATACAAATATTAGGGAAAGACTGGATAGGGGAGTTGCCACGGATTCTTGGTGGTCTTTGTTCTCGTTCTTCAAATTAACCCATTTAACTCACAGCTTCTCCGATCATTGCCCGCTTCTCCTGGACACCAATGCGCAGTTGTCAACTTCTGGTGGTCGGTGGTGCTTTAGATTTGAGGCTTCATGGCTACTTGAACCTTCATGTGAGGAAGAAGTCAAAAGCTTGTGGGATAGCTCTTCAGGACACCTCCTTTCTCGCTTAGAGGAGTTAAAAAAGGGGTTGGTAGCTTGGTCTCGAAAACTCCAAAAAGACCGGACAGCTACTGTTACGAGTTTAAAACATCGTCTCCATGATCTCTCCTCTTTGTTTCCTTCGGATGATGTGCTTGTTGATACTGTAGATGCCCAGATGGCGCTTAATTTTGAACTCGACAAGGAAGAGTTGTACTGGGAGCAACGGGCTAGAGTGAATTGGCTCCGAAATGGCGATAGAAATACTTCATTCTTTCACAAGTTTGCAACGCAAATGAGAATGGGTAATCGAATTTCCAAGCTGATGAGTGATGAGGGTGATGAGGTAGAGGAGACGTCGGCTTTAGGTCAGATTGCCCGGGATTTCTTTGAAAATCTTTTCCACTTAGTAGGATCCTCTAGGATGGATTAGGTTCTATCGAGAATTTTTCCACGAGTTTCAGCAGAAATGAACTCTATGTTGGATCGGGGGTTCGATGAAGAGGAAATTCTGGGAGCAGTTAAATCTATGAGCCCGTTAAAGGCATCGAGTGAGGATGGGCTTGGTGCGGCCTTTTACCAGCGTTATTGGCACATAATTGGTAAGGACGTAACTAAGTTTTGCATTGATGTTTTAAATGGTTTGGAGGATATTTCTATCATTAACCGTACTCTTATTGTCTTGATACCGAAGATTAAAAATCCTACATCCATGAATCACTTCAGGCCTATTAGCCTTTGTAATGTTTTATATAAAATAGTAGCGAAGGTCCTTGATAATAGGCTACAAAGTGTTATTGGTTTCTGTGTGGATGAGGCGCAGAGTGATTTTATTCCGGGAAGGTTAATCTCAGACAATATAATAGCTGCATACGAAATCCTCCATTCCTTGAAGATGAGGCGAGGTGGAAGAAAGGGATCCTTTGCTCTAAAATTAGATATGAGCAAGGCCTACGACCGAGTTGAATGGGCTTTCTTGGAGGCTATTATGTCTCGGTTGGGCTTTTCAGATGTTTGGGTTCGCAGAATTTTGAATTGTCTACACTCGGTCTCTTATTCGGTTATTATGAATAAGACGGTGGGTGATCGTTTTACTCCCACTAGAGGATTACGTCAAGGGGACCCCTTGAGTCCGTATTTGTTCCTTCTATGCAGTGAGGGGTTGTCATCCTTGATGCATACGGCGTTCTCCGAGGGCAGGCTAGAGGGTGTGCGGATTGTTAGGAATGCACCCTGTGTCACGCACTTGCTGTTTGCAGACGATTGCCTCATTTTCGGGGAAGCAACAGCTGGTGGAGCTGCTCAAATGAAAATGATTTTGGATGACTACTCTGCAGCTTCGGGCCAGGTCATTAATTTTGATAAATCAGGTATCTTTTTTTCGTCCAATGTTATTGATTATAATAATGATGATGTACAATGGGTGTTAGGCGTTGCTTGTACCACTGGGCTGGAAAAATACTTGGGCCTACCTGCTGTTGTTGGGCGAGATAAGAGAGGTGCTTTCTTGGGCCTTCGGGATCGGTTCAATAATTGTTCGGATATTTGGAGTACCCGTTTTCTTTCGGCCGGAGGTAAAGAGGTATTCATAAAGTCAGTTTTACAATCCCCACCCACGTATGCGATGTCTTGTTTCCTCCTTTCGAAGTCTTTTTGCAAGGAGTTAGAGGCTATTGAGGCGAAATTCTGGTGGCAAAAAACAAAAGAAAGGAAGGGCATACACTGGTGTGATTGGCATTTTATGTGTAGATTGAAGGAAGATGGAGGTTTGGGTTTTCGCGATCTTGCGAAATTCAATATAGCTTTACTAGCAAAGCAGGGGTGGGGGCTTATATCTAACCCAAACTCTCTAGTAGCTCGTTTGCTTAAAGCAAAGTACTATAGGGATTCGAATTTCCTTAACTCTAGACTTGGTTCTAGACCTTCCCTAATTTGGAAGAGTATTTGGAGCGCGAGGGGGCTTCTCTCCTCTGGGTTGCTTTGACGCATTGGTTCAGGCAGTAGTGTCTCAGTCTGGAACGACTTCTGGCTCCCGGGCGAGGAATTACGGTTGATCACTTCTCCTCAGGTTCAGGGGATTAACTTTGTTTCGGATCTCATGGTGCCTTGGTCTAATCGTTGGAATGTGGAGTTAATCAATGAAAATTTTAATTCAAGGGACGCCCGAGATATCTTAAAAATTTCTCTACCTACAGTGGCGGCTGCCGATAATTTAGCATGGTTTGGGGAACACTCGGGCCAATACACGGTACGAAGCAGTTATAAGCTACTATCTTTGAATGCTCAACCTAATGTCTCCGACAAATCCGTTTTTAAAAATCTCTGGCAAATTGCGTGTCCTTCTAAAGTTCAGATCACTATTTGGAGATTTATACATAATTTAGTCCCTACCAAACAAAATCTATGCAAAAGACGAATAGCACATGACCCTTTGTGTATCCGTTGCAACACGGCTGTTGAATCTCAAGTTCACATTATCAGGGATTGTCAGTATGCTATTGATCTCTGGTCTATGCTAGATGTCAAGTGGCCTAGTGCAGTTAACTACCTTGAGTTTAAAGAGTGGTTAGCATGGGTGTTTGTAACTTATCCTAAAGCTAAACATCGTGAAATTGCTTTAGCAATATGGGCTTTATGGTGCTCCAGAAATAAATTGTTACACGAAGGTAAGGTGCAGTCTACCTGGGAAATCGGAAGCTTTGTTCGTGGATATTGCAGGGAATTAGAGACCCTTCCAGTGCAGCGGCCATTGCAGTCCGTTTCAGTGCCTGATGTGAGCTGGGTGCCGCCCCTTGTCCCTTTTGTTAAGATCAACTTTGACGCTAGTTTCAAGAGGAATGAGGAAAAATCATGTTTGGGGATTGTTATTCGAAATGAAAGAGGGTTAGTTCTGGGTACATGTTACCGGCTCCACTCGCGGATTGAGTCTTCGTTTGCAGCTGAGGCAGTAGCCGCCGTGTCGGGACTCCAATTTGCGTTGGATCTCGGCTTCTCCTCCGTTATCCTCGAAGGGGATGCCCGCCAAATAGTGAAGAAACTTCAGGACCCATCACCGGACACATCTGAAATCTACTCACACATCCATGATGCAAAGGAACTAAGCCATCATTTTGTGTCTTGCCGTTTCCGTTTCACCCACCGGAGTGCTAACACTATCGCGAACAAATTAGCGAAGCTAGGGTTACCTGGAACGGAGGATAGGTTCTGGGTTGAGGATGGCCCACCGTCGGTTCTGCATGCAATCGATGAAGAAGCTGGAATCATCGGTGGGCTCTGATCTGCCGGTCTCAACCGTCTGATTTGGGGGTTTTTCAATATCTTGTCTCCCTGCCGTCTGTCAGCATCTCCCACTTGCCTCATTGTCGAATCCGTGTCTAGATCGGAGCTACTGCGCCGTGTTGATGCAAAGCGTCTCTTTGGTATTTTGGTTTATTTTCAGAACAGCTTTCCTTTTGTTTCTCTTGAAGCGTCTTTGCCTCGGGAGTTTGTTTTAATTCTGATAATAAATGCATCAAACGGTTAAAATCAAAAAAAAAAATCCCATGAATTCCATATTTGTGGATCTAAACAAGATACATATGAAGCACATGTAAAGAAATAAATAACTATTTTAATTTATTATTTTTTGTAAATTAGCAGTGAACTAGACCGTTTCTGCAGGAATAAATATTTAATAGTACTTTTATTTCTTTAATAAACAAAATAAATAATAGTAAAAATTTTAAAATTCATATTAAATTTTGAATATTTTTAATTAAATTTTTTCTCAAATTTTAATAATTTTTTATTAAATATCTAAAAATTATTAAAAATTTTAGTTAAACCCTCAAAAATTTTAAATATTTTTATTTAAATCTTCAAAAATTTTAAAAATTTAAGTTTCCCCAAACTCTTACCTAAAGTCTGCCATTGTATCTGGTTATATTAAATACTTAATTAAAAATAAAACGCCAAATAGTTTTATAAATTATAATACAATTTCAATACTTCTAAAATCTATTACTAAAAGTTTAATATGGTCAAGTTGTTCATATTTCTTCCATTGTAATTCCTTAAGTTATGAGTTCTAGATCCACGAGGAGCACCCCATTCTTTCTCCTAGACTCTTCCTCCTCTTCTCTAAATAGTATTAGAATTAGAATTAAGATTTGTCAAAAAAAATTAGTACAGTAAAAAAATTAAAAATTTAGTACTTGCTTTTTTAGTTTATCAAACAACACCAAAATCAACAGTCTCTCGTCTGAGAAAGATATATTAATAATTACTTAAGATTCGATAAAAAATTAGGCATAAAGCCAAAAAAATACCCTTAACGTTTGACTCATAGTCATTTTGGCCCCTAATCTTTTTTGAACAAATTTAACCCCCAATGTTTTTTTTGGGTCAAAATGACCCATCTGCAGATGAAAATTTTTAGTCAGCTGACAATAAACAACTTGAAATAACTTGACAAGTTTATACAATTTTATAAAAATATTTTTTGACTTATATGTCATTATGTAAAGTCGGCATATTTGTCTATATAACATTGTTATCGCGGCGTGCACTACTATGTAGGTTTGTCACGTCATTTCAAGTTGTTTATCGTTAATTGACTAACAGTTTTCATTCACATAGGGGACATTTTGACCCAAAATGAAACGTTAGGGTAAAATTGTTTCAAAAAAAATATTGACCAAAATGACTATGCAGTCAAACGTTAGAGGCATTTTTTGACATTATGCCAAAAAGTTAATCTTGTAAGAAGTTTGTATTTATTGGTGTAGCGACGTTTTTAAAACAATACTTGGTGTACCCCTCGTTTTTTATATAAAAAAAGATGAATTTTAGGGGCGATTTCAATTGAAAATTCGTGTTTTGAAAAACAATGAAGACTTGAAGTCGCCATCGGCCACTTAGGTAGGCCGGACACCATAAAAAATCAGAGATTCAAGTGTTTGTGAGTTAGTTACGTGTAGAGAAGGGTTAGCACCCCCATCACGCATGAAAATCGGTACCAAAATATTTGTTGCTTTTAATTGATGAGAATTGTTGAAATTTGAATTAGATTTAATTAAGTGTTCTTAATTGAAATTGACCTTTTTTTTGTACGAGCTTTTAATTGAAAATTGTTGAAATTGACTTTTTTGACTAAAATATTTGTTACTTTTAATTAAGTGTTCTTAATTTAAATCTTAAAAAGAATGTATTTATTAATTCCGATATTTAAATTAATTATCATGCATATTATAATATTAAAGGTCACACGAATGACAATTTAAAATGCATGACAAATATAAACATCACATTACAACATCAAAAAGTAAATTATACTGTGCACATTAAAACCATATATTATCAACCAAAAGCACCAAATATCTACCAACATATATATGAACAATATAAAGTAAAAACATAAATAAAACAGAAAAAGACTGAAATATTAATATGCATGAACCAGGGGGCAGGCTAGGGGGTTTCAAGACACCGGAAAGGGACTAAATTGACTGAAAACTTAAAATATTATAAGAAAAACATTTCGGCCCAAAAGTCCACCTTTTGGCTATTTTTAAAACAAATTTCAGAATAACCCTCCCCCTTTTTGTAACCCCCTCGTCCCGGTCTGGTCGGCTGATCGGTCCGAGTAGGCTACACGGGAAAAACCGATGTGAAACCCGTTAAGGTCCCACCTCGGTTAGCAACCCTAGAAAATTTCTTTTAATTATATCTTGTCTAAAGGCATATTTATCTCTTAAGTGATCACTACAGCGGAAAGCATCACGAAACAAAAACAACCAAGCCCAAACAACATGTTAAACAACCCATTTTAAAGACACATAGCAGGACGTATCGATACACCTGTCAAGGGTATCGATACGCCTTGACCAAGTCAACTGCCTTCAGTCAACTCAAGAAGACCGTATCGATACAGCCCTTGGGCATATCGATACACCCTTCTCGGTCAACATCTCACGGTCAACGAGACAAACCCGTACCGATACGCCTAGAGCCCGTATCGATACGCCAAAGACTCGTGAAAATCTTAGATTTCCAGTGAGCTTTGGGCGTATCGATACACCCCCCATGTATCGGTACACCAAGCCAAAACTGAGTCCTGAAGGGCAAGACCGTATCGATACGGCCCTTAGGCGTATCGATACGCCCTACACTGCAAGACTCTAAATTTCAGCAAAGGACCCTCAAACACTACTCTAGATGCAATTTAAGACTTCCCTAGCCACATACAAGCACGCATACAACAACTAGCAACCAAGAACTAACATGAAGAACGATTTAGGTGATGAACAGAGCATTTACAACAAGGCATTCATAAAAAGATAGATATTGCATAACAAGACATACTCAAAAGGTTTAAGAGCCAAAAAGGCACATGTCTTCACACATAGGTTTTCATGCTTATCAAACAAAATATAGCATCCAAGGCATAACCTCTCATCACAAGCATTCAACCAACACATAACAAGGTTTACAAAACCAAGCATAACATAAACAACATTCAACATCTATGTGTCATACAACGCTCATACAAACACATAGCAGCCTCATTGCGAAACTACTACTTTATTTACTAAACCATACTTGAGCAACTACAAAAGCTTGGAATGCCCCTTTCGCCTTGCTCCTTGCTAACACCACGCTAATGATCTGCATTGTCAAAAACGAGAGCGTAAGCTAGAAGCTTAGTGAGGATGCTCTAAAACAAAAACAACGACAATGCAAGGTTCAAGCATTTAATCCTTAATATCACACACAAACATGCATAGCATTCTAGTTGCAACACAAGAGAAAAAAAATATGGCATCTTACATCATTTTAAGATCAACAAGATAAAGCATTTATCTCAACATCATAACCACATAAACATGTATATTGGCCACTATTAGTTTACTCGGATATACGGATTACTCTCAACAACAACATTACCCCGGTGGGATTACACTCATCATCGGACCTCGCATGGATGGGATTACACTCATCACCACATGCCCTACGGATGGGATTCCACTCATCATCACGTATAATATAAACATTTCCGTTGGAATATTACATCACCGTACTCCTCCTTGATGGCTTAACGCCACCAAGGACACGCGCGAATTTGACTCAACCATGTGCACACTAATTCTAATGATCGATCATTTATACCCGGTAAGTTAACTAGTGCCAATTATACTTTTAAACCACATCATGACATTCATCATTTATAGCACACATCCATCATCACACACATCAATGTATATTCATACATAACCAAATCATGCTTCAAAAGTCTATAATAGGCATAAACATTGAAAGCTTATAAACACACAAGAAGTTAAGCTACCACCTTAACTTCTACCTTGGAATGGCCTACCAAGCTCATTCCAAAACCTCAACTACACACACTTGAACCAATTTAAATGGATTTGAAGGTTTCACTCACCACCCTTCCTTAGCAAACCAAGCAAAGCCACTCAAGCCTCCGAAATTTCCAGAATCGATCCCGATCCTTCTCCGATGTTTCCTCTTGCTTCTAGCCAATCAAAAGACAAGTATTACTCAACCAAATCACTGTCAAACTTAGCCACAAACTCAACCCACAATCACAAGCCAAAACTTCATAGTTTCAACACATGCTAACCACCAAAAATCACATTTTCGTACACCCATAATACCCAGCTGAAATTTACCATTTCCGACACCCAAATGACCTCTAAAGACTTCCAAAACACTTCCCTAACAACCTTATACCATCAGCCCTTCAACCCAACACAAAATCACACCAAAATTTCAAGTTTTGACACTTTCAAAAATGCCCCCAAGACCCATTTCGGGATTTTTCTCAAAATCCTTCCATTTTAAGATATTAGGTGTATTAAAGTAAGGTGAACTCAAAAATCAACTAAACAAACCAAAAACATGTCAAAAACCCAATAAAGCTTCATGCTTTCTTCAACCTTGAAAACTTGAAAAATTAAAAAGATGATGATTTTGAAATCTAAAACCATGGAAATGCTTGGGATGGAAAGGAGAGTTCAAAAATGAAATTACCTTCAAAGGAGCTCTTGAATTGGTTGAGAAAAGAGATGGAATAGTAGATTTGGGGTTCTTGGGAGGTTTTCACGTTAGAAGAAAAATGGGAAGACGATGGCCCTTTTTTTTCTTTTTGTTTCAAAAAGGTTGTCTTCCTTATTTTGTCTAAATTACAAAAATGCCATTACTTTAATTTTATTCTCATTTAAATTAAAACAAAGGTCTAATTGAATTAAACCGATTTGACGACCCGAACCCAACACACACACCAAACTCCTAACCCCAAAACACGGGTGTTACAACTCTCCCCACTTAAGGAATTTCGTCCCCGAAATTACCTGACTGAAAGAGATAAGGAAACTGCCTTTCCATATCCTCCTTCCTCTCCCAAGTGGCTTCGTCCACCCCTCGACGTTGCCACCGCACTTTTACTAACTCAATCGATCTACCCCGCAACACCTTGCTGTCTAAAGCTAAGATCTCAACTGGTTCTTCGTCATAAGTCAAATCCAGATTCAATTCAATCTCTTCTACATGCATAACATGTGATGGATCTGAACTATACTTACGGAGCATCGAAACATGAAACACATCGTGTATCTTCTCTAGCTTGGATGACAAACGCAACTGATAAGCAACTAGGCCAACCCTTTTCACAATCTCATACGGTCCTATGTACCTTGGACTCAACTTCCCCTTTATGCCAAATCTCATCACTTTCTTCCACGGAGACACTTTTAGGAATACTTTCTCACCCACTGAAAACTCAACTTCCTTCCTCTTCGAGTCGGCATAGGATTTCTGTCTATCTGAAGCTGCCTTCAAACGATCGCAAATCAATTTCACTTTATCGGTTGTCCCTTTAAGCAAATCCGGCATAGGCAACAACTTCTGTCCCACTTCGGCCCAACAAACTGGAGTTCTACACTTTCTACCATACAAGGCCTCATACGGAGCCATCTGAATGCTCGACTGAAAACTGTTATTGTAAGCAAAATCAACTAGAGGCAAGTGCTTCTCCCATGTACCCTGAAAATCAATGATGCAACAACGCAACATATCCTCTAGAATCTGTATAACCCTCTCTGACTGACCATTTGTCTGAGGATGATATGACGTGCTGAAATTCAAACGGGTACCCAAAGTTGTATGCAGACACTCCCAAAATCTAGCTGTAAACCTCGGATCTCTATCGGAAACAATAGACTTCGGCACACCATGCAGTCTAACAATCTCACCAATGTACAAATCGGCCAATCTATCTAAGGTATAATTCGTATTGACTGCTAAGAAGTGAGCACACTTCGTGAAACGATCTACTATAACCCAAACTGAGTTCTTCTTCGTAGGAGTCAAAGGCAAACCCGAAACAAAATCCATGGTGATATTCTCCCATTTCCATTCCAGAATTCTCAATGGTTGCAACAAATCTGAGGGAACCTGATGTTCCGCCTTCACTCTCTGACATACCATGCACTTACTCACGAAGTCGGCTACGTCTCTCTTAAAACCAACCCAAAAGTACTCATTCTTCAAGTCTCGGTACATCTTCGTATTTCCAGGATGCATAGCAAACAGACTACTGTGCGCTTCAGTCAAGATCGTATGTCTCAAGTCACTGTCTTCCGACACAACTATCCTATTTCTGAAACACAAGACCCCATCGGTACTGAAACTATAGTCTGAAGGTCTACCCTCGGCTATGTCATGCACGTGAGGTGCCAAAGATCTATCTAAGAGCTGTTTCTCCCTAATCAAATGACCTAGAGTAGGTCTAACCTGAAGTTCAGCCACTAAGCCACCATCTCCTGACAAGCTCAATCTAGCAAACATGGCTCTCAAATCTACGACTACCTTTCTACTCAAAGCATCGGCCACTACATTAGCCTTACCTGGATGGTACTCAATCGTAAGATCATAGTCTTTTAGCAACTCTAACCACCTACGTTGTCTGAGATTCAACTCTCACTAAGTCATGATGTACTTCAAAATCTTGTGATCTGTGTACACTGTGCACTTCTCACCGTACAAATAATGCCTCCAAATCTTCAGAGCAAACACAACTGCAACTAACTCTATGTCGTGGGTCGGATAGTTACGCTCGTGAGTCTTCAACTGTCTTGAGGCATAAGCCACCACTCTCTTGTCTTGCATGAGAACACAACCTAGGCCTACATTGGAAGCATCACTGTAAACTACATAATCTTTCCCTGACTCTGGCTGAATCAAGATCGGTGCTTGGGTCAAAGCTTCTTTCAACTTCTCAAAGGCTCGCTGTCTTGCATCTGACCACTCAAACTAAACACTCTTCTAAAGTAACTGTGTCAATGGAGCGGCTAACTTCGAGAAACCTTCTACGAACCTTCTATAGTATCCAGCTAAGCCTAGAAAGCTACGAACTTCTGTTACTGACTTCAGTTGCTTCCACTCAACAATAGCTTCTATTTTCTTCGGATCAACTCTAATCCCATCGGCTGACACTACGTGCCCTAAGAAGACTACCTCTCGGATCCAGAACTCACACTTACTCAACTTTGCATACAACTGATTTTCTAACAAAGTCTTCAAAACTAGCCTCAAGTGTCGGTCGTAGTCTTACTTGGTACGCGAATACACCAAAATATCATCTATGAAGACAACTACAAACTGATCTAGGTACTGATGGAAGATCCTATTCATCATATCCATGAAAGCAGCCGGTGCGTTAGTCAACCCAAAAGGCATGACTAAAAACTCATAGTGACCATATCTAGTCCTAAAGGCCGTCTTTGGTACATCAACCTCTCTTACCTTCAGCTGGTAGTAACCGGATCTCAAGTCGATCTTCGAAAAGACTGATGCCCCTCTCAACTGGTCAAACAAATCATCAATTCTCGGCAACGGATACTTGTTCTTCATTGTTAACTGATTCAACTGTCTGTAATCTATACACATTCTCATGCTTCCATCTTTCTTCTTTACAAACAAAACTGGAGTGCCCCAAGGCGAAGAACTAGGTCAGATGAAGCCTCTATCTGTCAACTCTTGCAACTGAGTCTTGAACTCTTTCAGTTCTTTCAGTGCCATACGATACGAAGCAATCGAAACAAGAGCTGAATCTGAATAAGTCTCTATAGCAAACTCTACCTCTCTATCAGGTGGTAATCCCGACAATTCTTCCGGAAACACACTTGGAAAGTCACACACTGTCCGAATATCTTGAGGTCTAACCTCACTCATGTTTGGATTCATCACATAGGCCAAATACGCTTTGCAGCCCATCTCAACTAGCCTCTTAGCCTCTAAAACTGAAACTACATTCGATAAGAACTTCACGTTCTCACCTACTACCACTATCTCATAATCATCCACGAGTTTCAAAGAAATCCTCTTAGTCTCAAAGTCTATCCTAGCTCTATGCTCAGTGAGCCAGTCCATACCCAGAATCACATCAAAGCCATAAAATGGTAGCTCCATCATATCCACTGGAAACACATACCCCTGAACCATTAACAGACATCTTCTGTACATCTTTCTAACTACTACTGTATCCCCGAAGAAACTAGTAATACTAACTCCTACCTCTAATATTTCACAAGGAAATTTCAACAACTTTGCATGCTCACTCAGAATATAAGAATGTGTAGACCCAGAGTCAATCAAAGAAAGCAAACCCAAAGAATGTATCGAGAAGTTACCTGCAATCACATCAGTGTCGTGCTGACCCTCACGCTGAGCGTAAACTCTGGCCTGGCCTCTGCCCTCTGGCTGAACAACAACTACATGCGCTATGTTCCTCTGGCCATCATTTCTCGGCTGAAAGTTACCTCTACCGCGCCCGCGACCTCTCTGAAAGTCATTGGCTCTAGCAGGAGCCTGAGCCTGAACTGGTGCCTGCCCCACCTGATGTGGACAGTCACGCCTAATATGGTCCCTAGCTCCACAGCTCCAACACGAGTGGAAATTCCCCCAACACTCACCGGTGTGATTCCTCCCGCAACTAGCACACGTGGGTAACCGCCCACCAGCCCTCTGGCCCTGATGGCCCCTACCGTGGTTACCTCTACCACGTCTATGGTCATAGTGATGCCTGTTGTCCCGATGCCTTTTAGCATCACCTCTATTAAAGTCACTAGATCTCTTCCCAGAACTAGAACCACCAGATCGTTTGGTCAAGCCCAAACTGTGCTCTAAGTCTTTGGCCCTAGTGACCAAGACATCAAAATCTGTGTAGTCAGCAGCTAAAGTGTATCTCTTGATCTCTTCGTTCAACCAATAGCGGAAACGGGTACAACGTTCCTCCTCAGTAGGAACAAGCTCAGATGCATACTGACTCAGCCTGACAAATCTGATCTCATAGTCCGTCACAGTCATACTCCCCTGAAGCAAAGCCATAAATTCCCTCTTCTTCTCACCGAGATAACGAGGACCCAAATATTTCTTACGGAAAGCTGACTCGAAAAACTCACAAGTGATCTCAGCCTCTACCATACCTGTAGTGATGGTGACCCACCAAGTGTAGGCATCACCCTGAAGTAGAGATACAACAAACCCTAGCTTGCGTTCCCCGGTACACCCCAACTGTGCCAGAATACGGATGGTCTTCTCAAACCAAGCCTCGGACCTCTCGGGTGTCGACCCTCTGAACTCTTCACCTCCCAAACTGCGAAGTCTCTCTAATGGTAAACCAGTACCCTCTCCCTGGGGCTGTGCCACTGCCTGACCCCCAGCCACTACAGCTAGAAAAGCCCCGGCTATCGCCTGAACTAAGGGAGCTAAATCTATTCCGGCCGGTCCTTGGCCAACTTGAGGTTCTACGCCATCGGCTCCCGCCTCACCTCCCTCTTGGTGAGGAGGAGAAGAAGGAGGTTGAGGAGCCTGCGCCTCACCAATTTGCTCAACTCCCGGAGCTTGTGCCCGTGGTTCCGGTTGAACCATCCTAGGCCTCCCTCTTGGTCTTATTACACAGCTAGCAAGATAACAACTACAACAAACAAACATATAAGGATTAAGTTAGCAAAGGCAAGGGTCCAACTGTGCTCAAGTATCTTCCTTTACAAAACTTTTTCAAATTAAGTAATAGTAGCAACGGGAACTCGACACTACACCAGACACAACAATCATGCTTCCAAACACCATACGTATGAACAAACAACAAGCATACATAGCAAAGCATTCACCGAAGCAATACAATTACTTAACACTTCAAACTTACCTCACTTACCTACATGAGGTCTCGGTAACCTCAGGCTCTGATACCAACAAATGTAACCCCCTCGTCCCGGTCTGGTCGGATGACCGGTCCGAGTAGGCTATACGGGGAAAACCGATGTGAAACCCGTTAAGGTCCCACCTCGGTTAGCAACCCTAGAAAATTTCTTTTAATTATATCTTGTCTAAATGCATATTTATCTCTTAAGTGATCACTACAGCAGAAAGCATTACGAAACAAAAACAACCAAGCCCAAACAACATGTTAAACAGCCCATATTAAAGACACAGAGCAGGCCGTATCGATACACCTGTCAAGGGTATCGATACGCCTTGACCAAGTTAACTGCCTTCAGTCAACTCAAGAAGACCATATCGATAAAACCCTTGGGGTATCGATACACCCTTCTCGGTCAACATCTCGCGGTCAACGAGATAAACCCGTACCGATACGCCTAGAGCCCGTATCGATACGCCAAAGACTCGTGAAAATCTCAGATTTCCAGTGAGCTTTGGGTGTATCGATACACCCCCGTGTATCGGTACACCAAGCCAAAACTGAGTCCTGAAGGGAAAGACCGTATCGATACGGCCCTTAGGCGTATCGATACGCCCTACACTGCAAGACTCCAAATTTCAGCAAAGGACCCTCAAACACTACTCTAGATGCAATTTAAGACTTCCCTAGCCACATACAACCACGCATACAACAACTAGCAACCAAGAACTAACATGGAGAACTATTTAGGTGATCAACAGAGCATTTACAACATGGCATTCATAAAAAGATAGATATTGCATAACAAGGCATACTCAAAAGGTTTAAGAGCCAAAAAGGCACATGTCTTCACACATAGGTTTTCATGTATATCAAACAACATATAACATCCAAGGCATAACCTCTCATCACAAGCATTCAAGCAACACATAACAAGGTTTACAAAACCAAGCATAAACAACATTCAACATCTATGAGTCATACAACGCTCATACAAACACATAGCAGCCCCATTGCTAAACTCCTGCTTTATTTACTAAACCATACTTGAGAAACTACAAAAGCTTGGAATGCCCCTTTCGCCTTGCTCCTTGCTAACACCACGCTAATGATCTGCATTGTCGAAAACGAGAGCGTAAGCTAGAAGATTAGTGAGGATGCTCTAAAACCAAAAACAACGACAATGCAGGGTTCAAGCATTTAATCCTTAATATCACACACAAACATGCATAACATCAACATAGCATTCTAGTTGCAACACAAGAGACAAAAATATGGCATCTTACATCATATTAAGCTCAACAAGATAAAGCATTTATCTCAACATCATAACCACATAAACAAGTATATTGGCCACTATTAGTTTACTCGGATATGCGGATTACTCTCAACAACAACATTACCTCGGTGGGATTACACTCATCACCGGACCTCGCATGGATGGGATTACACTCATCACCACATGCCCTACGGATGGGATTCCACTCATCATCACGTATAATATAAACATTTCCGGTGGAATATTACATCACCGTACTCCTCCTTGATGGCTTAACGCCACCAAGGCCACACGCGAATTTGACTCAACCGTGTACACACTAATCCTAATGATCGATCATTTATACCCGGTAAGTTAACTAGTGCCAATTATACTTTTAAACCACATCATGACATTCATCATTTATAGCACACATCCATCATCACACACATCAATGTATATTCATACATAACCAAATCATGCTTCACAAGTCTATAATAGGCATAAACATTGAAAGCTTATAAACTCACAAGAAGTTAAGCTACCAACTTAACTTCTACCTTGGAATGGCCTACCAAGCTCATTCCAAAACCTCAACTACACACACTTGAACCAATTTAAATGGATTTGAAGGTTTCACTCACCACCATTCCTTAGCAAACCAAGCAAAGCCACCCAAGCCTCCGAAATTTCCGGAATCGATCCCGATCCTTCTCCGATGTTTCCTCTTGCTTCTAGCCAATAAAAAGACAAGTATTACTCAACCAAATCACTGTCAAACTCAGCCACAAACTCAACCCACAATCACAAGCCAAAACTCCATAGTTTCAATACATGCTAACTACCAAAAATCACATTTTCGTACACCCATAATACCCAGCTGAAATTTACCATTTCCAACACCCAAATGACCTCTAAAGACTTCCAAAACACTTCCCTAACAACCTTATACCATCAGCCCTTCAACCCAACACAAAATCACACCAAAATTTCAAGTTTTGACACTTTCAAAAATGCCCCCAAGACCCATTTCGGGATTTTTTCTCAAAATCCTTCCATTTTAAGATATTAGGTGTATTAAAGTAAGGTGAACTCAAAAATCAACTAAACAAACCAAAAACATGTCAAAAACCCAATAAAGCTTCATACTTTCTTCAACCTTGAAAACTTGAAAAATTAAAAAGATGATGATTTTGAAATCTAAAACCATGGAAATGCTTGGGATGGAAAGGAGAGTTCAAAAATAAAATTACCTTCAAAGGAGCTCTTGAATTGGTGGAGAAAAGAGATGGAATAGTAGATTTGGGGTTTTTGGGAGGTTTTCACGTTAGAAGCAAAATGGGAAGAAGATGACCCTTTTTTTCTTTTTGTTTCAAAAAGGTTGTCTTCCTTATTTTGTCTAAATTACAAAAATTCCATTACTTTAATTTTAATCTCATTTAAATTAAAACAAATGTCTAATTGAATTAAACCGATTTTGACGACCCGAACCCAACACACACACCAAACTCCTAACCCCAAAACACGGGTGTTACACTTTTTATATCGCTCTGTTAGGGTTTGAAAGAACCCAAAAATTGACGCTCGTTTCCAAATTCTGGCGAAACTCCGTTGTCGACCGTTGCTAAATGGCGTCAGAATCTGAAAAAACAAACTCAAAACGAGCCTCTTTTTTATAAACAACAAAACTGACTTTCTTTTCTTCAAAACCTAGCCCCCTTTTCCCTTGAATCCCCAAAAATAGACTCTAAAAACTCCTCTTAGATCCTTGCAACGGCTCACCCTTTCATATTCCTGGAGGAAAACAAAGTGGGCTTGTCATCGGAAGGGAGTGAACGGTAAAGGAAGCTAAAACGACAAAGGTAGAAGAACTAGAAACCTTAACCCTTTCCCTTTTTTATGTATTTTATGCTTCAAAAATATATACGAGTATACCTTAGAAACTCTTTAAGGCTGGCTTTTTTGCTTTTCTATTTCTTCGAATAATCTCGTCTCAACTTAGGGTTTACATTTGGTGTTGTATCGATTTTTATAGCCCGAAATATTACATGATTTTTAGATAAACAAAATCAATCCTAAATATACTATTGGTTTCCCTTAATCCTTTGTTTGCATCCGTCTGAAATCTCTGAAATATTGTTGGGATATACCATCCCTATTCTTACATTCCTTGTTTTGTTTTCTTGCATGTGCTATGGCTCTCCTACGAGGAGAAGGGAACCATGGAGAGAGTCAGTCAACGTGGAGCGGTCTATACTGCCAATGGGGATCTGGACGGTCAATGTGGAAGCTGAAGAGGCGGGCGTAAAGGCTACTCGCGAGTGGGGAAGGCGATGAGTTGCGCGTGCGGCGCGTGCTGAAGCTGAAGAGACGCCCTTGCTAGGATCTGGACCGTTCGATTGCTTCTAGATCTGATGGCTCCTAATCAGATGTACAAGAAAAAAAAAGAGATTATGCCTTTAGGTTAGATTAAAATTGGGCCTATTGGGCCATATTATTATTTTTGGGTTTTTCATATGCAAATGGACTATTTTATTAATAAACTTGGGCTTTATTCTAGATTGATTAGTATATATGTGATTTTTCTTCTTTCTTTAATCAGCTTAATAATAATAATAATAGTAATAATATAATAATGACAATAATCATAATAATAATAATAATAATAATAATAATAATAATAATAATAATAATAATAATAATAATAATAATAATAATAATAATAATAATAATAATAATAAAAAAACAAGATAGGAAGGTGATATAATATACTAGTAATATTTAGGGTTTTCAATTGTATAATAATAATAGCTAATCATGACAATAGGTATAATACTACATATATCACTAATATGTACCAATAATACTAATATTTTTGTTTGTTTTAGTCTTAATCATGGTATAGTATTAAAATAGATAACCAAAGCCCTTTATTAAAAAAAGTAAAACGGGTCAACCCCGGACAAAATTAGTGATTATAGCTGCCTCTCTTTGCTTATCCTTGTGGAACAAGAATAAAGCAAAAACCATAAGCACTAATTTTTTTTCCAACTTCCATGTTTGGATCCCGAATCACCATGTACTAGAACTAATGATGGCCCGAAAGTCTTGACGGGAAATGTAATGGTTGCAAAGGTTTAAAGTTGTTCTTCTCATTTCTTCGATCCTTTGCCAAGGCGTGGAGTCTAAAGTTGTTCTTCTCATTACAAATGTCTTCATCCTTCGAGGTCCGAACGGATAGGCAGTTGCTGAAAAATAAAAGTTTCATTCTCCTCATGCCCGAACGGATAGGCATGTTCCATTCTCCTCATGCCCGAACAGATAGACGAGTTTCATTCTCCTTATGCCCGAACGGATAGGCAGGTTCCATTCTCCTCATGCCCGAACGAATAGGCAAGTTCCATTCTCCTAATGCCCAAACGGATAGGCGGGTTCCATTCTCCTCATGCCCGAACGGATAGGCGGGTTCCATTCTCCTCATGCTCGAACGGATAGGCAGGTTCCATTCTTCTCATGCCCGAACAAATAGGCGGGTTCCATTCTCCTCATGCCTGAACGGATAAGCGGGTTTCATTCTTCTCATGCCCGAACGAATAGGCGAGTTCTATTCTCCTCATGCCTGAACGGATAGGCGGGTTCTAGTCTTCTCAATGCCCGAACAGATAGGCGTGTTCCATTCTCCTCATGCCTGAACGGATAGGCGTGTTCCACTATCCGCACACCCAAACGAATAGACAGGTTCCATTTGCTGGAATAGTTTTGGTATACCTGTCAAAATAGGTAAAATGATTTGACGATATGAGTTAACATGCTTCTAACCTAGGGATGCCTAACTACAAATGATGCATGAATTATGACATCAAAATTGCTCAGACGCTTTCATTTTTCGAATCGGTTGATATTGACCCTTTTCCTTGTTTTCTTCTTCTTCTTGGTCTATTTTGGCTTTCTTCCTTTGTCGAATCTTTGTCTTTTGTCTCGTCTTGAAAGAGGACTGCTGACTTTCAATGGTCAAAGTAGAATGTAACACTCATCGTAGTGTTCATTCTTGTAACACTCCCTCACTCATCTTGGGGATCAACTATTCTCTTTGCCTTGATTCATCATGACGAGCTTTCTACTATCTCAACAATAAGAGGGAAGCACATGCCCCCAAGTCCTTGAACTTTTCTCTTAAGTTCATTAAGGTCCATTCTTCATTTTCTGAACCAACCAAAGCATTTTGACAGAAACCTGCCTCAAGTCCCTGAACTGTCTAGCATGTAAAGTCTTGCTACTATCCTCACCATGGCCACTGATGAGTCATTCCTTTTTGTTAGGTCAATCATTTGTATTCACAACCTTGCACTCCAAGCTTTAACCTTGAAGCAATGCAAAAAAAATTGTTTTGACTATAAATCTTAAGCTACATGTTCTAATTTCAAAGTGAGATGCATATGTAGAAAAACTAGATTTTTCCCTTCAAATTATGAATATATCATTCTAGATTAAATACCCTGAATTTCAAGTGCACGATCAAAACTAGAATGGCTTACCACGATCATAACGAGGAACGGTGATAAACAGATGGATGGGTTTTGGTAGAAAGGCGAAAGAGATTCGAATGACGGTGGTGGCGCTCTGAACGGGCGATACTAACTCCCTCGTCGGAGCTTGAACGAAGAACAAACGGTGAGGGGATATTTTCAGCAATAAAGAGATGGGTTGATGCTGCGTAAAATAGATGGCTGCCCTCTTCACTTTTAGGGCTGATAAACGAGCTTAAATACCCTAATATTTTGGGTAAATCACAAGGGATAGGTCCCTATTTGTCCCGCATTACATAATGATCACCAAATTTAGGCTTTTAAATAATTCGGTCATTAAAAACATGATAAGGTTAACAATTTTCCCAACTTTCTAAATTAGGTTTCAAATTTTAATTTCCCAAATGTTAGGGTTTCTAAATTAGGGATTTCAAATTTTAGGTTTTTCGAATTAGGGGAAAAATGGGGTGTTACAACTCTCCCTCCCTTGAAAGAAATTCCGTCCTCGAAATTTTCAAACTCAACAACGTATCCTCAAAACTGACATAAGCTTATACTTCCTTATTCTGAATTCTTAATCCATCATAATCAAAATAGAACTGAAAACATCATAATTATTCATGTTACGTCATTGTGCATATCAGCACATCCAACGCGAACTCCGGTCGAATATACTGAACCTGGTCGTCTAATCTCATATCCAGCTGATCTATCACTCTGAGCAGGTTTACCTCTACTAGTTGTACCAGGAGCACCTGATCTAAACTGTCCTTTACCTCGGTGAGGTGCCTGAACTAACGCATGACTCTGAATCTATACAGATGAACCAGAAGGTGCACGTGGACAATTATTTAAGTAATGATCCTGAGAACCACATCTGAAACATGTTCTATTCAACAACCTGCACACTACGTTATGCTTTTTATCGCAAAAACCACATATAGCAATAGGTCGACGAACTTTTGATCTACCAATATTATTAGATGGAACCATCGGTACTACGGGTCTCACATTCTGATAACTATGAAGAACATACTCATCTCTAGGCCTCTTCACAGTCGAGTTGTCAAAACTTGGTTGAGCAGATGATTCTGATTCTTTCCTGACTTGATCAGAATTATGAAGTTCTTCTTTTTCCATTAGTATAAGAATCCTCTCAACAATTTTATCCCGAACAATCATGTTGCTGAATACTTTATCATGATGTGTTGCACATCTCTCTGAATCGGTAACCGAAGTCCTTTCAAAAACCAATCACACTTATCTTTCTCAGTCACAACTAACTCAAGAGTATACTTGACCAACCTCCGAAACTCTATCTCATAATCATTCACTGACTTGATATTCTATTTTAAATTCATAAAATAATAATAACAATTCGTTAAGAGCTCGGCTCCCACCTATCGATCAGTGTTCTCAATATCCAGTGAGTTATCACTTTTGATCTGATATCCTCCTAACGAATGGTTCTCATCAGCATGTAACTTATTCTGAATTTCTGATTGCCCAAGAAAAGGCGGGTGATCACTACCAGGAGCAGCAGTACGGCCTCGGTCATGACCTCGAACAAACGATAGATTAAGACTCATACGCGGTGGCATAATAAACTATCTACCAAAAGGTAATAACCTAGAGTCAGAATCGGTATTAGAGTCTCAGATTTAAAACACATTGAAATCATTGAAGTCAAAATCACAGAATACCATATTATATATTTTTTCCAAGAAATTCTCATCCGTCCCAAAATATTTTAAATGCGTGCAGAAGTCAAAAACATTTTAAAACAACTTTTGTGAGCTTCACAGTCTGTGGGTTGAATCGGGCTCTGATACCACTAAATGTAACCCCCTAAACTCGGCCCAGAAGAAATGGGTCAAATCTAGGAAGTCGTGTTTGAAAACTTACCCCTCAAGTAACACCTTTTAAGTTTACTTACTTAAAAACAAAATTATTATTAAAAGAAAATAAACTCAATAATATCTCATTATTATAAAACGTAGTCGTTTAAACATTATTACGATAATTGGTTAAATTTCTGATAATAACCTTATAAATGCATGCATTTAATAATACCCAAATTAAAAATAGTAAACAATCCTAATGTCCGAATTACATAAATGTTCTAAAATATTTTAAAACAGTAGTCTGAAGTAATTAAAAGAAAGTTCATACTTAATTATAAAAATATCCGAGTAAAATGAGAGAAGCTCCAAGTACCGAGTCACCTAAAAGAGTCTGAGATATCTGAAAAGTAAAAACTAAGGAGTGTAAGCTAAAGAGCTTAGTGTGTCTCTAAAGTGCAAACGAAAACAAAACAAAACCAAAGCAATATTTTATTTTCTGATAAAGACTTTTCTGAAAACACAACGAAACCGAATCATGATGATATGATGTCTGATGCACATGAATCATAATACCCATCTCTGATACACCGAAAAGTAAGGTTCCCCAGAACCTACTTTCTCCATCGTCACCATCTGAAGTGGAACTCAGCCCGAAGGGTGGAACCACTGATCCGAAGCGGAATTCAGCCCGAAGGGTGAAACCACTGAACTTCACCGAACAAATCCCAAACCATATACCCACAATGATATGATGCAGATTTTAAAATCCGGGTCTCATCCGAAACTTGAATTATGAAAATTCAAGTTGCACAATACTATAAATCCGATGTTTTACGATTCCGAAAATCTGATATTTCACTTAAATCACAGTATGACATGTTATGCATGATGTCTGAAAACATTCACCAAATCACAACAGAGTATGCACACAAAATGTACAAAACATTTACTTATATTAATACCAGAAAAGCATATAAAATTTATAGCACAGAAAGAAACACACAAGTTTATAAATCAGGAAGAGACACACCTTAGCAACAGTAGCTCTAATGCCGAGAAAATGCGTCTCACGCTCAGATCTAGCTGAAACAGGACCTACGAGGTATGAATACTATATTAGTATTTATTACTAACACTAAGCCACCGAATAAAACACTGAAAACCGAACTGAAGATATACTCACGTGAAGATCTCGAAGAACGTGCACGATCGGTCTGAACAACTGGAGGTAACCCAACGGTTCCAAAGTCGGCACCTGAACACGAGAATATTCCGAATTAAATTCTGAAATCCATAACTTATCAGATTCCAATAATAATACTTAAAATGAGCAAACCTGAGCTTTCGAAAACTAATTAAGCAGAACGGGCAGCAGATACAGACTCAGGACGTCGAGAAAGGTTAAGATGAACGTTTTCTGAAAAAGTCAACTCTTGGTCAACCTTAGTCAAAGTCAAAGTCAACTGTGTCGGTCAACGTCAACTATCCAAGGTCAATGGTCAACACTGACTTGACTGGTCAATTGGTCAAATTCGGTCAAACAGGTCAACTGGTTAAATATGGTCAACGGTTCGGTCAAAACCGGTTCGATTCACAATAGCAGTTTGGTTCACAACTTAATCCGGTTCGGTTCAATACTGGTTTGGTCACATGGTCCGGTCTGATTATGGGTCTGATTTACTCATAATTATGGGCTCACATAACACACACACACGGGCCACAACACCCAACTGCATTCACCCACACTCACAAACCCGTTGGGTTTACCATCTCACAAACACCAACACACACAACCCACTTAGCTTCACTGACACTTGGGCTCAACCCACAACACACTCAGCCCAACTCTACACTTTTACCAAAACTACACTAGGGTTTCCAGAACCTTCGACGGCGGCGGCAAGCTCCACAAACAGCGGCGGACTCAACGGCGGCACAACACAGACAGATGAGAGATTGCGGCCCAGACTCGTCGAAAAAGACAACGGCAATGGCATAACAACACAACCAACGATCAGCACTCCACAACAAACAATACTCAATATCAAATAATCTAAAATAAAACTCACTCGAAGAAAGCTTACCCAAAACTGACAACGGTGGAGGGACACAGAGGAGAACGGCGTCGCAAAGGAAGATTCGAACGGTTCCTCATAGTTTCCGAGCAAATAACGAGGAACGGTGATAAACGGATGGATGGGTTTTGGTCGAACGACGAAAGAGATTCAAATGACGGTGACGGCGCTCTGAACGGGCGATACTAACTCCCTCGCTGGAGCTTGAACGGAGAACAAACGGTGAGGGGATATTTTCAGCAATAAAGAGATGGGTTGATGCTGCATAAAACAGATGGCTGCCCTCTTCACTTTTAGGGCTGATAAAAGAGCTTAAATACCCTAATCTTTTGGGTAAATCACAAGGGATAGGTACCTATTTGTCCCGCATTACATAATGATCACCAAATTTAGGCTTTTAAATAATTCGGTCATTAAAAACATGATAAGGTTAACAATTTTCCCAACTTTCTAAATTAGGTTTCAAATTTTAATTTCCCAAATGTTAGGGTTTCTAAATTAGGGATTTCAAATTTTAGGTTTTTCGAATTAGGGGAAAAATGGGGTGTTACAGTCTTTCTACTATCCTCACCATGGCCACTGATGAGTCATCCCTTCATGTTAGGTCAATCATTTGTATTCACAACCTTGCACTCCAAGCTTTAACCTTGAAGCAATGCAAAAAAAATTGTTTTGACTATAAATCTTAAGCTACATGTTCTAATTTCAAAGTGAGATGCATATGTAGAAAAACTAGATTTTTCTCTTCAAATTATGAATATATCATTCTAGATTAAATACCCCGAATTTCAAGTGCACGATCAAAACTAGAATGGCTTACCAAGGATTGACTCAAGCATCATGTTTCTAGGAGACCTCAAAAGCTTAGTTGATGTTTAAAGATGTGTAGTACTCTCTGAGTTATTTCAGTTTTTAACCAATTAGATTTACCTTCTGTAGGCTTCACCTTTATCACTATTGTTTTGTCTCAATTCTTTCCGGTTTTGGGGAAGTCAACTCATCACATTCCTTTGGCTCGGAATAAATGATGGAGCAAACCACAAAACCCCGAGCTACTCGGCATTGTGATGATTTGAAAATATTACCATCACTCATGAAGCTCAAGTTTTTGATTCAAATGGTGCATAGAAACCTTATTGGTCCTTTTGCTACAGCGGAGTGCCCCAAAATTTCCACAATTTTATCCGAAAATACCTATTACCAGGCTTCGTACATTGGAGTGTTTTTGTTATACCTTTTTTATTCTTGATTTTTTCTTTTTTCTCTTTTCCCCCCTTTTTAGTGCGTAAGATTTCTTGTCGTTCTCCCAAACGCCTTAATGCCCTATGTACTGAAAAAATAACCAACTTAAATTGGAGTGTAAGTCACATATTCAACATCTTCGCAGCTTCTGATTTCCACTAGACACAGGCTGCTTGAAATCAACCTTTGGGCCAAAAATCAATGTCCCTCGCGCAATTGATATACGAGGACCCAATAGAAATGTATATACAAAATGAAGAGATGATTGAAAAACAAAATATAATGCATCCTTTCATTGAAATTTTAAAATATGCGGTCTTAGGCCCTTTCAAAAGATTACTGCCGCCTTCGGGCTTAAATAAAAGAGTGAGTTTAATGCCTTACTTTCAAAAAGAATTTAGAACGCAAGGAAGCCTTAACAACTTAACATCTAAAACATGAAAACACAGATAGATAAGATAAGAAACTCATGCATTAGAACTTCAAATCACTCCTTCAGTCCGACCTTCCAAAGACATGATGGCCTGCCCCATTGGTTTATCATCTTAGATGTCAGTTTTCCATCATCAACCAACTTCAGAATCTCATCTTTCAAAACCCAACATCTTTTGGTAGGGTTCTCTGATGTCCCCAACAATTAATTTTATTTGTTTTAAGAATTAATGCATGCAATGCGTCGTATGCATAATAGAGATAAACGATTAAAGGTAATTGATTAAAAATGTACAATTGACTGCAAAGAAGCAATGATTCGACGAACATCCTCATTAAACCACTTTTCATAATGAAGATCAAATCTCATTACAACGTGTAAAGAGTAAGAACTTCCACATAGGGCACCTAAGTTCCTTCTCCACCAATAACTGGGTTGGCCTTTTCTCATCTTGTGATCAATTTTAAACTTTGAGATTCTTTAACTCGTCATTATGTACTCTTTCTCCCGTTATGAAAGCCTTAAATTTAGATTGTTCTCGAATCAACATTTCATGTGACAAACGCTATGAATGTGCACAGAAATAATCGAATGAAACAAGACAAGAAATGAGTTAGCAATAAATATAATGAATGAAAGCAAATAAACAACACACAAAACCGATTAACAACAAAAAGGCCTAGCAACATGCATTCTAGCTCGCTATGGTTATCCACATGGCTCTAATAGGGGTGGGCTTCCTAGGTTCTGACACATGTGGGTTTGGTTCTAGAAAAGGGTACCCAAACCTATCTTATTACCTTTTAAGGCAACAAAAACCCCAATGCTGGCCCATTACAAGCTTGCGAATTGGTTTCGGTTTGAGGGAAAGCACGACCTAGTGACGTGGAGGGATGCTGACGTGTTAAAGGCGTGGATTTCGGAAGTGAATTACCGACCTGTGGAGGGATACTCACGTGGGTATGTGGTGTTTCACTCTCATTTAAGGGACGAAGCTCGAGTATAGAGCTTGATGATCATGGTGCAACACATGTCGGTGACTCCTTAGAAATTAAATGAAAAAATAATTCGAAAACCATCAATTATCAAAGCTCGTACAATCTAAGTCACATTTTCAAGAAAGAATTAACCTCGTTAAAGTCAAATTAAATTTCAATAATTTCCATCATTAAAAGCAACAAATATTTCCTTGGCCTAACTCTCTTCTTGTTTTATAAAATAACAAAATTTTCTCCCCGGAGAAGTTGCCATGCTGTAGCGAGGTTTTCGAAACACTACTTGGTGCACCCCTCGCTTTTTATAAAAAAAGTTGAATTTTAGGGGGGTTCTATTGAAAATTCATGTTTTGAAAAACAGATAAGACTTTAGGTTTCCATCGGCCACTTAAGTAGGTCGAAAACCATAAAAAACCAGAGATTCAAGGGTTCGGGAGTTGGTTACGTGTGGGGAAGGGTTAGCACCCCTATCACCCCCGAAAATCGGTACTAAAATATTTGTTGCTTTAAATTGATGGGAATTATTGAAATCTGAATTAGATTTAATTAAGTGTTATTAATTAAAAATTGACCTTTTTTGTACGGGCTTTATCAAATTGATGGGTTCAAATTAATTGGACATTTGACTAATAAGGATGACGATACATCGGACCATAGATTAAACTGACATCGAATAAGATTGACTATCGTGTTAATTTATGGTTCGACTTTCGTACGTCACCTTTATGCATGAGGCAAGCATTTAAGTGTGAGGTTATGCCATTATCAATTTTATTTCAAATTAATGTTTATCCTCAAACGGTAAGAATTAATCCAAGTATTCGATGAACATCCATTAAGGCAGGACTGTTACGACGTAAATATCGGAATTAATAAATACTTTCTTTTTAAGATTTAAATTAATTGTCATGCATAATGTAATATTAAAGGTCACACGAATGACCATTTAAAATGCATGACAAATATAAACATCACATTAAAACATCAAAAGCAAATTATACTATGCACATTAAAACCATATATTATCAACCAAAAGCACCAAGTATCTACCAAAATATATAATGAACAATATAAATTAAAAACATAAATAAAACATAAAAAGACTGAAATATTAATATGCATAAACCAGGAGGCAGGCTAGGGGGTTTCAAGACACTGGAAAGGGAATAAATTGACAGAAAACCAAAATTTAGGGCACACCCTAAAACGGAGATTAAACCCCTAAAACTGACTAAAAGAAGAACAAGGACGAAATTGTGAAATGACTCAAAACTACAGTGATTGGGGATGGTAATTCAAAAGGGGGAATGGCCACCGGTGTGATTAGTCTGGGGCGGAAGGGTTTAAGAAGCAAATAAACCAATTTTGAAAACTTAAAACATTATAAAAAAACATTTCGGCCCCAAAGTCCCCTTTTTGGCTATTTATAAAAAAAAAATTCAAAATAACCCTCCCCTTTTTATATCGCTCTGTTAGGGTTTGAAAGAACCCAGAAATCGACGCTCGTTTCCAGATTTTGGCGAAACTCTGTCGTTGACCACCGCTAAACGACATCGGAATCTAAAAAAACAAACTCAAAACGAGCCCCCCTTTTTTATAAACAACAAAACCGACTTCCTTTTCTTCAAAATCGAGCCCCCTTTCCCCTTGAATCCCCAAAAACATACTCGAAAACTCCTCTTAGATCCTTACAACGGCTCAACCTTTTGTATTCCCGGAGGAAAACAAAGTGGGCTTGTCACCGAAAGAGAGTGAACGGTAGAGGAAAATAAAAAGACAAAGGTAAAAAAACTAGAAACCCTAACCCTTTCCTCTTTTTTAAGTATTTTATGCTTAAAAAATAGAGACAAGTATACCTCTAAAACTCTTTGAGGATGGATTTTTTGTTTTTCTATTTCTTCGAATAATCCCGTCTCAACATAGGGTTTACATTTGGTGTTGTTTTAGTTTTTATAGCCCGACATATTACATAATTTTCAGATAAACAAAATCAATTGTAAATATGCTATTGGTTGCCCTTAATCCTTTGTTTGCATCCTTCTGAAATCTATGAAATATTGTTGGGATATACCGTCCTTATTCTGACATTCCTTGTTTTGTTTTATTGCATGTGCTATGGCTCCCGTACGAGGAGGAGGGGACCATGGAGAGAGGCAGTCGATGTGGAGCGGTCTAGGCTGCCGATGGGGATCTGGACGGTCGATGTGGAAGCTGAAGAGGCACGTGTAAAGGTTACTCGCGAGTGGGGAAGGCGATGAGTCGCGCGTGCAGCGCGTGCTGAAGCCGAGGAGACGCTCTTGCTGGGATCTAGACCATTCGATTGTGTAACCCCCTCATCCCGGTCCGGACGCTTGACCGGTCCGAGCAGGCTACACGGGGATAACCGAGATGAAACCCGTCAAGTCTCCACTTCGGTCACCGACCCTAGGAAAAACTTTTTCATTTTATCTTATCTAAATGCATCAATTAAACCTAAGCGGAAGCCCAACAACAACCAGAGCCTAAGCCCAACACTTGGAACCCTTTAGAGATGTCAAAAAGCCCAAAAATAGGCATGTGTTTCGAAACAGTCAAAGCCCGTTTCGAAACACAAGCTCCAGTTTGAAAAGTCACACACCCGTTTCGAAACGTATCAACCCCGTTTCGGAACAGGGTCTCATTTTGCCTTGTCGTTTCGATACCAGTTTCGAAACAGGCGATTCCAGTAGCAAAAGTGTTTCGAAACTTGTTTCGAAACAAGGGCTCACAGTAGCCAAAACGTATCGAAAAGAGTTCCGATACGGGGGACCCTGGAACCACACCCGTTTCGAAACGACTCTACTCGTTTCGAAACACCTGCTGTCTACAAATTCCCAAAATTGGTTTTAGACATCTCCAATTGATCCCAAACGTCCGAAACGACTACACGAAGCATACAAATCATTCAATTACGTTCTAGAGGCATGCTCCCTATAACAACATACACAAAAATACACAAGGATTCATGGTAGATCATCCATTCAAAGATTATACATGTCATAGACTTAAGCATTCAAGATTCATGTTTCATAAGACATGCACTTAGGCAATTAAGGTGGGCAAGATTCATGTCATAGACCATTTCAAAAACATTAACCACTCACCTTCACTTCCAAGCTCAACAACCAAGCAAGTAACACCTTCAAGTTTCCGGATTCACTCCCGAGGCTTCACCAACACAAGTCCTTGCCTCTAATCAACCCAACACAATCCAAAACAACCTCAAATCAGTCCATACATCAATGTAGCAAACCCGGAACACAAATCAAGCATCAAACACAAGATTACAAGCCATGAACAACCCCCAAAATCATCAAACCCGAGGAGCCCTATAGCACAGTCCAAAACCTTTGATTTCAACACTTTTAACACCCTCAAATGGTTCCAAAACAACCCTCAACTAACATACTAACATTATCCCTCAAATTCCAACATAGAACACACCCAAAATCCACTCCAAAACCCTTCAAAAACCCCTAACAAAACCTAAATCCGGGAATGAGTATAAAACCATGTAAAAATCATATATGTTGGACCATTTGATTCACAAACTTCATATCTAACATTATTAAATCAAAAACTCAAGTTAAAAACAACAAAGTTACCATTTTTATTCAAATCCTCCAAAAACACAATTTCTAAAACTTGAACCAAAATGAAAACTAATTGTACTTTTAAAGAGAGGAAGATGAGGACAAGTTGGAAATGTATTTACCTTTCAAAACCGAGCTAAAATGGGCATAGGATGAAATGGAATAGTAACTTGAAAGAGAGGGGAGTTTTCACGTCAAAAATGGAGAAGGGGAAATGAGGAAAGAGATGATAAAAGTCTTTTTTAATCATAAAGGGGTTTTAATTTGAAAGTTGGTTTATTTACGGGATTGCCATTAATGAGATGGCAATCTCATTTTCAATTAAGATCCCTGGCATTTGACTTCCAAATCAATTTGGTCCAACACGAGAATGTTTGCTTTGAGATTATGAAGACCAAAATATTTCTTTATTATTTTAATTATAAAATCGGACTCAAAATATTATTTTATTATTATTTTCACCCGACCCCTAAACCCGGGTGTTACTGATTGCTTCGAGATATGATGGCTCCTAATCGGATGTACAAGAAACAAAAGAGATTAGGGCTTTAGGTTAGATTAAAATTGGGCCTATTGGGGCATATTATTAGTTTTTGGGTTTTTCAGACGTAAATGGACTGTTTTATTAATAAACTTGGGCTTTATTCTAGATGATATAATGATAGTAATAATATAATATACTAGTAATATTTATGGTGTTTCAATTGAATAATAATAATAATAATAGCTAATCATGTCAATAGGTATAATACTACATATATCACTAATATGTACTAATAATGCTAATATTTTTGTTTGTTTTAGTCTTAGTTATACTATAGTATTAAAATAGATAACCAAAGCCCTTCATTAAAAAAAGTAAAACAGGTCAATTTCGGACAAAATTAGTGATTATGATTGGCAATGGTGGGCTGAATATCTTTCATTGTTGTAAAATTTAAACTTTATTATTTGAATATATTTTAAAATATAAAATCCAAAATCATTTATTACTCATATTATATCTCAATAATGGTTTTTAAATTCGAATTAATTAAATTCTTTGTTAAATATATAAATTCTCTATACATACATCTATAGCAAGTACAATTTTTTTAAATAAAACATTTAAAAAGTGAAGTGGTTAGTGGATTCAAATATTATAATATATGAACCAAACAATTGTCCTAGTGAGAAAGTAGATGATATTCATTCTAGGAGACACAAGTTCAAATTGCTTTGTCTACAAGGTGTTTGTACATTGTCAAAGGGTTAAGAATATGTATGAACAGATACTACGTTATAATCACCTTTAGACTATTCAAAAAAATATATTATAATCTACCATCTACAAAAGTAGATCAAATTTGTATATTTATTATTTGAACCCAAATTAATTATCTATAAAAAGTAAGTGAATTCGAATAACAATTATATAATGATTAATATATGCAACAACTTTGAATTTATTGCGAATTGTAATTAGAATATTTGAATCCAAATAGGATTTGAATATGCAAAAATATAAGGGCCTACTTGTTGTGAATAAAATAAAAAAGAACAATAATAATAACAAAGAACAAGAATGGAAGAACAAAGAGTTGAGAGGAAGAGGGAGATTTATATTATTCTCAATACTTAAGTGTATACAATGCCTTCATTAGATCATCTATTTATAGGCATAAGAAGTACATAATACATTAAACTCTAATTAATAAATATAATATTTCTAATGATAAAGTAAATCAAATCTTCTTGATAAAGTCCTTATCATTATAGACATCCATATAGATAAATATTTATATCACTCCCCTTGGATATCTATGAAGATAATATGTCTCGTTAAAACCTTACTAAGATAAAAACCCAGTGGGAAAATTTTTTCTTTACTCAAGAAAAAAGAGTACACACATTTTTTATACGCATAATATGTTGCCTCATTAAAAACCTTACCCAAAAAAACTCATTGGGACAAAACCTCGATTAAGGGGAAAAGAGTGCAACGCGTATTTACTCCCCCCTCATGAAAACATCACAGAAGATCTTTGAATCTTCATAATTCAATCTTGAATATTATTTTTCAAAAAATCTTGAGGGATGAAACTTTTGAGTAATATGTTCCATGATGTATCCACTTTCAAACTAAGATATACATCTTGCATTATCTTTACAAAAGATAGCTTTTATCATATCTCGTAAAAGTAAATCCACATATCTTTTGGATATGTTGGGTCAATGGTCTTAGCCAAACACATTTCTGGCTTGCCTTGTGCATAATAATTATTTCTACGACATTTGAGGAGGCATCAACGAATGTTTGAAGATCTAAATATAATGATCTTTGTATATCCAAGGATATTGCTTGACAAACTAATATATTGTAGAACTAATGTTTTGATATAATAATTGAAAAATGTTTTGGACAAATTTGAAAAGAATTTAAAACATATCTTTAAGTCCAAACAACTTGAAAATATGTTTAAGGGTTTTAAAAGGCTTTAGAATGATTTAAAGTACATTCAAAGTAGTCAAAACAAAGCTTTTCAAGTGCCCGTACCGATACGGTCTCGTACCGTACCGATATGCCTTAGGGTTTCAAATACATGATTTTTCCAGTAGCCAAAACCTATATCGATACGCATAGCCGTATCGATACGGTGTGTTTTGAAACAGCCCAACGGCTAGTCGCGTACCGATACGGCTGTATCACGTACCGATACGCCTAACTACCCCAACTGTCATATTTCTCAACGGTCTTTTAAACTGCAGGACCGTACTGATACGCTAGGTAAGCGTATCGATACGCATCAGCTGAAGTGCACAACGGCTACTTCCTTATCGGGACCGTATCGATACGGTTTGAAGGGTATCGATACGCCAAGCTGCAGAATTGCATTTATGGTGGGAAATAAAGGCTCCAACGGCTCCAATTCAACCCCAACAGCGAGAAACGGCTACAAACTCAATCAGGAGTATAAAAGGGACCTCCAAGCATCTAGTAATGGTTAATGCTTCAATTGTCAACAATATAATGATCAAGAATTTGTCTTAGGGCTTTATTGTTCAATTTATTATATAGATAACACGTGTGAGCCTAATTGTCGAATTTGCTCAAGTGTTTAGGTTTTGGGTGAGAGCTTTAATTGTGCAAACATATACCTTCTAGAGGGATTTCTAGTTTGCTAAGTCTTTCTTGTGTAAGATAGTGTTTGATCAAGCTTTGGGTAGAAAGCTTGATCGTTGTAACGGTTTCCTTCTAAGCCGAGAAAAGGGGACGAAATTCTTAGTGAATTTGTTTGGAAATCCTTAGTGGGAAGCTAAGGTAGTGGATGTAGACCTCGGTTAGAAGGTTGAACCACTATAAATCCTTGTGTCAATTGCCTATCTTTCTATTCCCACCAAAAACAGCCAATTATCCAACTTCTCCACACTTGGCGAGCAAGAACGGTTGAAGGAATCGAGCACCGTAAAATCCAAAAATTCGTATCAGAGCTTGGCTCAATTGAAGAGGATTAACATCCTATTGAGAAGATCCGGCAAGCTCGATCATCATTTCACTCAACTGGCTCAATGGCGCAATCCATCGACAAACCGCCCTTCTTCGACGGAACACACTATGCCCATTAGAAGACAAGGATGAAGTTCTTCATAAAGTCAAAGAACTACAAACTTTTGGATATAGTAGAAGATGCTCAGTTCGTGCCTCAACAAAGCAAGGCGGATTGGAGTGCCGATGATCGCAAGAAGATGTAGTTAAATTGCAAAGCCTTGCACATCCTATTTTGTGCATTAGGCCCCAACATCTATGAGAAGATGTCTTCTTCTGAGAGTGCCAAGGAAGTTTGGGACAAGCTCGAGGTTACATACGAGGGTACAAATGAAGTAAAGGAGACCAAGATCGGCCTCCTCAACCTAGAGTACGAAAACTTCAAAATGGACCCGTAAGAGGACATTGAGAAGATGTTCCACCGATTCTCCACCATCACTAATGGACTCAAGGGTTATGGAGAAGTCATTCCGGAGGAAAAGCTTGTCCGAAAGCTTATCTATTCTCTTCCCGAGTCATGGGACTCAAAGAGGACCGCCATCATCGAAGCTAAAAATTTGAAAACCTTGAAGCTTGATGAACTAACGGGGTCACTTCTCACTGGCCAAATTATGAAGAAAGAAAAAGAAGAGAAGAAGAAGAAGGAAGAGATAAGAAAGATTGGGAAGAAGAAGATCATGGAGCTAGGCATCAACGCAAGTGTCGTCGCTCTCAAATCCTCCACGTGCCATCATGTAGAACTAAGTTAGGAGGAAAGTGAAGATGAAGAGATGACCTATCTCTTCAACAAATTTGCTCGGTTCATGAAGAGCAAGATGGAAAAATCCAAGCATGAATTGAGGAAGAAGATGAAGGAATCCCACAAGTCCAACAAGAAGGGATCATCTTCAAAGCAAGCATATATGGCCACATGGAGTGATGAAGACTCCACCGATGATGAGGTAGCCCACATATGCTTGATGGCCCTCAATGAGGGGGATGTAACTTCTAACTCATCTAATTCAAATTCATATTCTTTTGATGAGTTACAAGAAGCCTATGATGAAATTGTTTTTGAGTTCAAGGCTTCATTTTCAAAAAACAAGAAATTGATTTCAAAGTTAAAAACCGAAAATGATTTGCTTTCTAAAACCAATTTAGAGTTTGAAGCAAAAATTAAAGATTGTGAGCTTAAAGTTTTAGACTTACAAAAATTGCTTCAAACGATGGAGAAAGATCATCAACAAGAAGTTGATGATCTCAAGAAAGAAAAAGATTTGATTTCAAATGAACTTCAAGAGAAAAATGATTTTGAGAAATCAAACTTTTATGTAAGAGAATCTAGTGCCCCTAGATTTGTAAGTGGTAAAGTTTTTAGAAGTATTTGGGTCCCAAAAGGACTAAGTACTTCAACTAAAAAGGATGAAATTGAAAAATGGATTCCTAAGGGGACTAAGTTTTGTGCTACTAACGTCTATGGATCCAAAGCAATTTGGATACCAAAAATTACTTGATTGTCTTTTGCTAGGTGTGATGGAGAGTGATCAACAAGTCAAATATTGAGGGGGAGCTCCATGCACACTAAGGAAGAACACTTGAAAGAGGAAGGCTTCACATCCTCTCTTGGGTTCAACTGTGGTAAAATCTAGTTCTTGTTTTTATTTGATTTATTTTTATTAATTTCAACTAGATGATCATATATGTTGGACTAACATTTTGATGATGCTTTGAGTAAGGGGGAGCCATTTTAAAACCAAAATTCTTAATTTTGTCATTGTTTTAAAACCTTTATTGTTATTTTGAGCTTAAAAGTGTTTAAATTCTTTTTGATATAACAAAAAGGTGGAGAAATGGTTTGAAAAATTGGATTTTCAAATGAATAAGGGGGAGCTTTAATTGATTTTGAATCTTTATTCTCTTATTCAAAATTTATTTCATAAAGAGGGAGAAATCCCAAAAAAAATTCAAGTTGGTTTTATTATATCAAAAAGGGGGAGATTGTAGAACTAATGTTTTGATATAATAATTGAAAAATGTTTTGGACAAATTTGAAAAGAATTTAAAACATATCTTTAAGTCCAAACAACTTGAAAATATGTTCAAGGGTTTTAAAATGCTTTACAATGATTTAAAGTACATTCAAAGTAGTCAAAACCAAGCTTTTCAAGTGCCCGTACCGATACGGTCTGGTACCGTACTAATACGCCTTAGGGTTTCAACTACATGATTTTTGCAATAGCCAAAACCCGTACCGATATGCTTAGCCGTATCGATACGGTGTGTTTTGAAATAGCCCAACGGCTAGTCGCGTACCAATATGGCTGTATCGCGTACCGATACGCCTAACTACCCCAACGGTCATATTTTCCGAAGGTCTTTTAAACTGAAGGAATGTACCGATACGCTAGGTAAGCGTATCGATACGCATTAGCTGAAGTGCACAACGGCTACTTTCTTATCGGGACCGTATCGATACAGTTTGAAGGGTGCACAACTGCATTTATAGTGGGAAATAAAGGCTTCAACGGCTCCAATCCAACCCCAACGGCTAGTAACAGCTACAAACTCAATCAAGAGTATAAAAGGGACCTCCAAGCATCTAGTAATAGTTAATGCTTCAATTGTCAACAACATAATGATCAAGAATTTGTCGTAGAGCTTTATTGTTCAATTTATTGTATAGATAACATGTGTGAGCCTAATTGTCAAATTTGCTCAAGTGTTTAGGTTTTGGGTGAGAGCTTTAATTGTGCAAACATATACCTTCTAGAGGGATTTCTAGTTTGCTAAGTCTTTCTTGTGTAAGAGAGTGTTTGATCAAGCTTTGGTAGAAAGTTTGATCGTTGTAACCGTTTCCTCCTAAGCCGAGAAAAGGGGACGAAATTCTTAGTGAATTTGTTTAGAAATCCTTAGTGGAAAGCTAAGGTAGTGGATGTAGACCTTGGTTAGAAGGTTGAACCACTATAAATCCTTGTGCCAATTGCCTATCTTTCTATTCCCACCAAAAACAGCCAATTATCCAACTTCTCCACACTTGGCGAGCAAGAACGGTTGAAGGAATCGAGCACCGTAAAACCCAACATATATGCTGCTTCAAAACCAAGAAAAAATATAATTATCTTTATTCACATCCAACAATCTTACAATAGATATGTTTTTTCCATATTGAATATTCTTTAAGATTCTTTCAACTTATGTCAATTCATAGACAAAAACGCATATTTAAGTGCTCAATCTTTAGGTCGAGACAAAACCACATCTCAAGATTCTTTTTCTCAAATCATTTCCTTAAATAACCAAATGCTTATAAAGCTCTTCAGGAGTTCTAATAATATAATGAATCTTGATTCAAATTCCTTTATAAAATACATAAGGAAATCTTATCATTCTTATAGTATTTCCTCAATTAGTACTCACTAAGGAGATTATATCAAATGCGCCAAAATATTCAATGAGACATGTCTAAATAATTTTTCTCAAAATTTCCAAATGCTTTTAGCATTTTTAAATCTTTTAAGGATAAATTGGGATCCATAAATAATTAGACGCGTGTAATATATTTCATACTGCCAAAGTAATTGCATCCACCGTGAAGTAATTAAAACTCTTCATAAATCATAATTCAAGTCGAATTTACTACTACTTATTTGTGCCTCACTTGCATTACACCTTTAGGTGTTTGGACTGTTGGTTCAAATACTTCTCTTTTAGAAGTTCAAAGCGTCTTTCTATATTGGCCAATTCAATATCTATACTTCTTGATAGATTTCTATACAAGATCCTTGTTTTCTTTCTTTACTTCTATAGAAGTATTCTATTTAAAACTATTTGTAAAATATTTGTCGACAACTTTTCAATTTTTTGGTTCCATTCTCGTAGTGACATAACTCATCGAAATCTCTTCAAGATTTCAATCTTTATTTTAGGTACCTGAAACTCTTCAAGAGTTTTATTATTAGTTATGTCTTGGGTCTCTTCAGGAGCACATGCGTCTAATATATGACCATCTCATATTACTTTCCATTTACGAGAATTTTGATCATTGGAACCATTTCAACTATCATGCTTCAGGCATGATTTACATCCTCTCGCTCTAACATGTAATTTAAACTTAGAGCATTTCAGCTGGTATATGAGACTTAGTTACTCTCATTGGGTCAGTAAATATGTTTGGCAGTTGACATGTAATAACATGAATTATCTTATAAACTTCTGGTTCATATACGAGGATCTAGATAACGATAATTCATTTCCTTTATCCAGCTGATTATTATCTCCCCCTGATGTTGAGAAAAATCATGTCATAAATGATTCTCCAATTAATGTTTAAAAGTTTAAACATAAAAGGAGACTCATACTCAATATATATTCTCAACCCTTTTTATTTACTCATAACGGGGAGTTTATTATAACTCGTTGGCTTGATGCGTATAAGTGTTGCTATATGGAAACACCATATAAATAATAACTCTTTTGTTCTCATAGTTTAGCTATTAAATAGGAGGCATCCAATTGAAATTTTGCTAAATTATATTTTTCATAATCAATAGGCTTTGTAAGCATTGATATAGCCTAAAATATAAACTCACTAGCTTTTCAAGACGAATAGTCTAACTGCATAATCTGAATCCTTTTATAACCAATCTCACAAACTTCTGGTTGTAAGTTGATAAAACAATGTAGATGCATCTACTAAAATCATATAAAACTCTCCACATTTGTGGATAAATGAGTCCATATTTCATTCAGATATGCAAGACATGCAGTCTCCACTTTAGTACAAGAACTTTAAGTTCTTTTGCTAAGTGGGATCTTAATCATTTCCTTTGAGAACAAGCAACACAAGAACTTCGTGTTCTTTTAGTAAATGGAATTTAATCAATTCCTTTGAGAACAAGCAACACAAGAACTTCGGGTTCTTTTCATAAATGTGCATATAAATCTCAATAGCTTTCGCATCATTATTGATCAAGATGGTCTAACCAATCATGCCAACTATATACAAGTGTGTATATACATTTCTGAATTTGGTAAACTAGAACATGTGATTCAATCCCACTCGTACACGTCTAGTACAACCATCAAAATTGTTCTTTTGAATACAAATATTTAGCTCTTTCAAAACTTTCAATAGAAATTCTTTTGGTAGCAATATATAGCTCTTCTAGAGCTTTCAACTGACTTTTTAGCTACCAGAACTTATATCCACATTCGCTTATTTCAAATGCCAATTGATAACATATGTTATCTATAATTCCAAAAGAATGTTTTGCGAACTCATATTGCTCTCTTAAAATTTTCACTTCTAGTGGTGATGATATTATTATCATTAGCGGTAATTATTAAAATATTCGTAATTATGCACTTTTCATAATGTGCTTTCACTCAAGAACTTATTGCTCTTCTGGAGCATCAATACTTTTAGTACTTTGAGATATAGTACTCACATTTTTCCCTTGATTTTAAATAGAAATATATATCTTATGCTTCTGCTAAGCATAAATCGTCACCATAAATTATATTTGATAATTAATCATGTTAAACAAAATAAATAAATTTGATAATATATAAATATTAACATGAATATTAACATGAATATAAATATAAAATGTAAATAATTAATATATAAAGTAAATAAACATAAAGAAAAATAAATAAAAAGATAATTAATTCTCTTCAAAGTTATGAAAATAATTAGAAGATGATTTATTCTATTCGAAGGTTATAAGGAAATCAACAACGTCCAAATGAGTTGGACTAACAATGTCCAAATAAGTTGGACCAATATCATCTTTGTCATTTTTCGTAAACAGAATTTGCTTTTATTTTCTTTCTTTTATCATTCAATCATTGTTGATTTTTCCAACGTACGATAAGTACGAGACCAATTATTTATAACATCACATTGGTAATAAAAAAAAGATTCCACTTTCTTAGAATGATTTTTATTACTCTTGTCATCCTTATAATCTCACTACCAGTGGGTAGAAGTATTCTTAAAATGACCATAATCTCTATGTCCATGCCTTGACCATGACCACAACTTCTAATGTGGCTTTTATTCTTTCTATAATATAATCTCACATTCACTTCAGGGAATGGAGTAGATCCAGTGGGCCTTTGAAACCTTTTTCATGATATTGTGTCTGAGGACAATATTATTTGTCGTGAAAAGTGGAGTATGTTTTTATTAACATATCCATATCATAGAGAACAAAGATTTAATGCTCGTACACGGTATTATTAAACCAGTCCACAAGGTCCTTTAAAAACCTCCTTTGAGACCTGTAGCCTCGTAGAACAGGATGTCCAACCAATATACTTGGATTATATCGAAATTATGTCTCTAATTGAATAATGATTTACCATGTTTGCATTCACTTCAGGGAATGAAACAGTTCCAATAATCGCATGGAATAAACATCATGCTTGCATTCACTTCAGGAAATACCCTATCATTGATAATCGCATGGAATAAACATCCTGCTTTGCATTCACTTCAGGGAATGCCTCCCATAAAACTTTTTGGATCAAGACGAATTTTCGTAACTTGAAATTGGGAGAAGTTTATGGTCGAGTTTTTCGACGAAGAAGAAATATTGCTTTCGAGCAAATATAGACTTTATAACAATCTTTTTATAGATTGAAATTCACCATGATTTATCGCACATTGAAATTATAATTTAAAGAGAGAAAAAAAATAAAGTTTACCGATAATAATTTTCCTCTCGAGGACAATGGAGACATAACAAATGACTGAAACAACTTCTCATAATTTCTTTACGCCGCGTCTCTTTTCAAGTCATTTAAGCATATCATGTAAAACTTAAAATATGGTTAAATAAAATAAAAAAAACATTCACCATATTTTATATCATGAATCCGTAAAAAAATATATGTATATGTAAATATACTCAAGATAATCATCTTCTCCTCCACGATCCCTTTGATATGAATTTGGGTCACCTGAGAGATCAATTCTTTGAGCGAGATTGGATTCGATGCGATTAAGCATGTCTTCATTCTTTTCAAAAAAATTAAAATATAAAGAGAGAGAGACAATCAATAGCTAAAAATGAGAGAAAAAAAACATATCTTTAGTTTCATTCTATAATCGAATTCATTCTTTTCGATAACTTCTTTTGGATTCGAACGATGAAGATCTCAGTTGATTAGAGTCTCGTGCTGATAACGTGTTGTGAATAAAATAAAGAAAAACAATAATAAGAACAAAGAACAAGAATGGAAGAACAAAGAGATGAGAGGAAGAGGGAGATTTATATTATTCTCATTACTCAAGGTATACAATGCCTTCATTAGATCATCTATTTATAGGCATAAGAAGTACATAATACATTAAACTCTAATTAATGAATATAATATTTCTAATGATAAATTAAATAAAATCTCATTGATAAAGTCTTTATCATTATAGACATCCACATAGATAAATATTTATAACACTACTGATATTTTTACCCACACACCTTTTTTTTAAAACAGTAATTTCAGCTTTAAACTTTTTTTCCCTCAAAACTTTTATTTGTTTATCAAATTGAACCTGACAAAAAATAATATATATGTTAAGTTAATATCAGTTATTTTATGTTTTTGTCAATGTTGATATAGTTATTTTATCTTATTACGGACAACATTCAAAAAGTATTTAAAAATAATGAAAGTATTCAAAAATTGTAAAATATAAAAAGTAAATAAAAATGTTTGTAATTTTTTTTATTAAAAATGCAAAACATAAAAAGATAAAATAACTTATGTCAGTTATTTTCCAATTAGTTGATCTCAATTTTCAATTTAATAAAAATAGCTAAATAAGATTAAAATGATTTCGTCTAAAAAGTTCGAAGAATAAAATTGTCATTAGCCCAGAACTAAATAAGATATTTGTCGTGGGCAGGTCAAAAAGAAAGGCAGGCGTGAGCATTGGCTTCGTTGGTTACAATGGATTATATGATTTTGGCTCCTCTTGAAAATCAATTCAATTTAGGCTCTATATAAATTTTGTTAATTTGACCCCAAATTTATTATATTATTTCGTCCCTAAATATCAAAATCCTCACTTCACCTCTAATATCTCCAAATACCGATTACACCCTATTCTACGACTTTTCTTATTTGAATCGGTATTTAATGCATTGACGATGTATAATTTTATGCATCAACAATGAATAAAAATATGACATATCGTTAAAACGTTATTTTAAAGAGTCTATTGAAAAAAAACCCTAGGATGAGTATTATGATTTCTCCGATTTCTCCGGATCTTGACAGCGGCAAGGCGGCACAGCTTTTCAATGATTCCAGTGGACAGCCTCCGGGAACGGTCGTTGATGCTCCTGCTACGGTGGTGTTGGAACAGCAGGAGTCCCCGATGGTGGTGGAAACCCAGCCGAGTCTACAGGAAACGTGCGATAATGCTGAGGTGCAAGGTGTGATTGACGTCGATATGGTGGGCGATGGGGGTGCGCAACCGGTAGCGACAGGTCTAAATCCTGATCATGTTGGTGGTGATAGTGTGAAGAAAACTTATGCGTCTATGGTGGCGGCATCATCGGCGACGGGGGGGACTACCAACGTTGGTGGAACCGATGAGGGTCTTGAGGTTATGGATACAGATTTTGTCATGGACCGTAGTGGTCTCTTCCCGCGTATCTCGTTTTCGGAACGAATCCATGCAAGAATTGATGACGGTATGAAAACAACCATTATTCTTCGGCCTCTGGGAAGAGCGATAGGGTTTCAGACTTTGGTTAATCGAGTGCATGCAATTTGGAAAACTGAGAAGAACTTTCAGGTGATCGATCTGGATAACAATTACTTCCTGGTGAAGTTTGAATCGATCGAGGATTATACGAAGGTTCTAACGGGAGGTCCATGGACCTTGTTTGGATGCTATTTAACAGTACAACCTTGGTGCAGGAATTTCTCGACTGCGGAAAAACATCCAACTCAAGTCGTAGTTTGGATTCGCCTACCGGGTCTTCCGTATAGATATTATACGAAAGCTTTGTTTACAAGGATTGCGGAAGTGATTGGTCGGGTAATTAAAATAGACTATAGTACGACTTTGGGTGAACGGGGCCGTTTTGCTCGGTTGGCGGTGGTTGTTGATTTGAATAAGCCGTTATTGTCATGTATTGGGATCGATGGTTTTATTCAGAAACTCGAGTATGAGGGGCTTCATTTAATTTGTTTTAAATGTGGAAAGTATGGACATTCAATGGATTTATGTGTGGGCGAGCATAATGATAGTACCGTGGAGGGGGAGAAACGTTCGGATAGTGCCACTGTGGCGCAACAATCCACGGTTGAGGTATCGAGGGAGGAACTATTTGGCCCATGGATGGTCGTGGAGAGGAACCGACGGCGGGCACCTAGGGCGGTTGGAAATAAGGGAGGTGGAAGCCGTGTGGACGGTGGCGGTTCTAGATTTGAAATTCTACAAGAGGACCATGAGGAACATGTGGAGAGAGCTCCTGCACAGGGTGAATCGAGAGGAAATTTTCCTCATGGTAACATTGATGTGCATGGTACCGCACGTGGGAGTGTTAAAGGGGTGCAGCACAGCTCGACAGCTGCTGCTGGGATTAAGTCTAAGACAACGCCTAAAGATCGTCCATCGAGCAGTGTGGTACGCAAAGAAGGGAGTGATGCTTTAGGCAGTAAGGTAGGGCATGTTGTTGGACGGGTAAATATGCCTATCACTATACGCGATGGAGATAAGGGGAAAGGTGTCGCTATGGAGGTGACTACGGAGGGTACACAGCAGCAACCGCTGCAGGGGGAGACGAAAGGAGCAGTTGATACGCAGCAGCAGCGGATGCCGGTTGTGGTGCCGTCCGTCGTGGGTGTTGAGGCCCAAGCGATATCACATACACCGGGGATTGCTTCAGGGTCACATCGGGCAATATCGATTAGGGAAAGGAGGAGTGATTTTAAATCCACGTCAAGGCTTCGTGCTGGGGTAAATTCGGGTAAAGGGGGCAACAACTTATCCGTTGTGCAGCGGAAGAGCCTGAAAGTGTCAAAGAAGTCGGAGACAAGGGTTCCACCACGGCCGGTGCTCACCGAATGGGTGTCTTCGTTATCGACAAAGCTGGAAAAACTACAGGATACGGGACAAACTCATGGCGGGGTCGAGGCGACTGACCTACCTCATGATATGAGCATTGAGAGTGCTCAGGTTGTTGGGCATGGCGTTGAAGTCGGGAAGGAAAATGTTCCACCGTCTCAGTATGCTTCTTGTGTTTTTGGGTCCATTTCATTATTATTTTTTAATGAATATTATGTTTTGGAATACTCAGGGCGCTGGAAGTGCGGAGTTCCGGCGCCACTTTAGAAATTTTTTTAGATCTAATAATCCGCAGGTGGTTGCTTTATTCGAACCAAGGGTGAGTTATGGTGAAGCTGATAGGGTTATTCGAAGCTTTGGGTTTCAGAATTCTTTCCGTGTTGAAGCTCGTGGTTTCAGTGGTGGAGTTTGGATTTTGTGGCAGGATAGCGTGGAGGTTGAGATCTTATCTGTGGGTAATCAGTTTGTTCACGGGAAGGTCCGGGAAGTGAGGGATACGAAGTGGATCTATTTTACAGCTGTTTATGCAAGTCCTAATGCTTGTATTAGGCGGCATTTATGGGACAAATTGTTAAATCATAGTCCTGGGTCGGAAAATCCATGGGTTCTTAGGGGTGATTTTAATGCAATCCTTCGTAAGGAGGAGCGGTGTGGTGGCTCGAGTGAGGCTTTGGGTACTAGCTCTCTTTTCCAGGAATTTATCGATACTGCAGAGTTGACTGAAATTGATTACAAAGGCGATGCTTTTACTTGGAGTAGGGGTAATCTGTATCAGCGCTTGGATCGGTGTTTGGCGAATTATGCTTGGTTTGGGGAATATCCGTTGTCGGTTGTGTTCCACTTGGATCGTGTTGGTAGCGATCATTGCCCTCTTCTGCTTAAGCCCACAGGTGTTTTGATTTCGACTGTGGAACGGCCTTTTCGGTTCTTAGCGGCATGGTAGGACCATCCTGAGTTTCGAGGTCTCCTTGAATCTGTTTGGAATGGTGAATCTGCTGTGGTTGATAATGCGCTGAATTTCCAGGTTGCGGTTAAGCGGTGGAATATGGATGTGTTCGGTCATATTGGGAAGAAGAAAAAAAGGCTTCTGGCTCGTCTTCGAGGTATTGAAAAATCACTGCAACGTTCACATTCGGCTTTCTTGATTGATCTACGGAGTCAATTGCACAGTGAGCTTGATGTTATTCTTGAGCAGGAGGAGTCCTTGTGGTACCAGAAATCGCGCAGCCAATGGATTCTTTTAGGCGATAAGAATACGCGCTTCTTCCATGCATCGACTATGGCACGCCGGAGAGCTAATATGATTGGGGGGCTGAAATCAAGTACGGGGTTTTGGATCACGGACCAGAGGATGTTGCAGGCTGAGGCGATTGCGTTTTACAGGAAACTTTTCACGGCCGATGCTAGTTGTCAGGGTAGGTACCATATCCGCGGATTATTCCCTAGGGTTTGCGACAATGTTTTGAGGGCGTTAGGCGGGCATGTTACGGATATGGAGATTCGAGCGGCTATTTTTGATATGAATCCTTGGAAGGCCCCGGGTATTGATGGTTTATACGCGGCTTTCTACCAACGCAATTGGGATGTTGTGGGGGATAGCGTTTGTCGTTGCATTCGGAACATTTTTTCTGGGGAACCGTTCCCGGTGGAGGTGAATCGAACAATTATGGTCCTGATTCCTAAGGTTGCTTCGCCTGAAACGATGAGTCAATTCAGGCCTATCAGCCTCTGCACTGTGATTTACAAGGCAGTTACTAAGGTGATAGTTAATCGAATCAAACCTTTTCTATCATATTGGATTTCGGAAAGCCAGACTAGCTTTGTGCCTGGGCGTGCGATATCTGATAATATTATAATCGCTCAGGAAATTGTACATTCTATGAATAGGAAATCTGGACAGAGGGGTTGGATGGCGCTAAAAATTGATTTAGAAAAAGCTTATGATAGACTGGAGTGGGGCTTTATTGCTGATACATTACATGATGTTGGTCTTCCTGAGCTATTATGCTATTTGATATTGAAATGTGTTTCTAGTGTATCGACGCAGATCAGCTGGAATGGATCGTTGACTGATGCTTTTTCGCCTTCGAGAGGAATACGGCAAGGTGATCCTATCTCCCCGTATTTATTTGTGCTTTGTATGGAGAGACTTAGCCAGGCAATTAATCAGAGAGTAGCTTCGGGCCGCTGGAAAGGTTTTAGTACCTCGCGTCACAGTCCAGTTATCTCTCACCTTATGTTTGCGGATGATATGGTTTTGTTTGCAGAAGCATCTATGGAACAGTTAGACGAAATCCGGGATATTTTGATTGAGTTCTGTAAATTTTCAGGGCTCAAAGTGAATGTTCAGAAATCGAGTATTTTTTTCTCACGGAATGTGCCGGCTGATATCCGATATGATTTGAGCAGGGTGCTTGGTTTCTCTGAAGTTTCTGATCTTGGGCACTATCTTGGGGTCCCAATGCTGCATCGACGGGTTACTAGAGCTACTTATTCTTACCTTGTTCAGAAGGTGCGCGATAGGTTATCTGGATGGAAGGCGAAATATTTATCCTTTGCTGGGCGAATCACGCTTGCTAAGGCGGTTTTGTCGTCAATTCCATATTATGCGATGCAGTCAACAAAAATACCTATAGGGGTATGCGAGGAGATTGAGAAGTTGATTCGCAATTTTATCTGGGGTAATTGTGCGGATAGAAAAGGTGTGCATTTGGTTAACTGGACTGAATTATGTACACCGACTGATTTCGGTGGGCTAGGTTTCAAGAAACTACAAGATCAAAATGCTGCTTTCTTGATGAAGATTGGGTTTAATTTGATTGCGAAACGGGGACAGCTTTGGGTGCGTTTCTTGCGAGCAAAATATAAGTGTGATGAGATTATACCAGAGTCCATTAATCGGAGTAATGGTTCCCATTTATGGCGCGGTATATCGGCAATATGGCAAGAGGTTCGGAAAGGAGTTATTTGGCGAGTTGGTGATGGTGTATCCATTGACTTTTGGCGCGATTATTGGGTGCGTGGTGTTGGTCCACTTGGTTTAGTTGCGATGGAACCGGAAACGATCTCGGATAATTTTTTACCCCTTAAGGAGATGTGTTTGAATGATGGACGATGGGATATCGCCCAATTTCAGCATTACTTTGAGGAAGAGGTGATCGATCAAATTATGGCCGTTCGAGGTCCAGTGGAGGGCGGCATAGCTGATTCACCGGGATGGAGATGGGCGGATAATTTAGCTTTTATAGTTAAATCCGCGTATGAGGTAAATCAATCGTATGATACAACTTCACGGCATGATGTGTGGCGTGTGTTGAAAAAATTTCAAGGGCCACAACGTATCAAGTGTTTTCTTTGGTTGGTTTGAAAGGGGCGATTGTTGACTAATTGTGAGCGTGTTCGTCGTCACATGACGGAAGAGGCGATGTGTTTTACGTGTGGGGCAAGTGAGGAAGATGTTGAACATATTTTCCGTCGTTGCCCGATAGCTCAATCGGTGTGGAGAGAGCTGATTCCGCCTGCGCATATGGGTCGGTTAATTAGCGGATCGACAACGGATTGGGTGCTGGCGAATTTGAGGCTGGACGCTGCTGCTACGTGGGGTGGTATGGAGCGATGGGATTTGATGTTCGGGGCAGTGTTGTGGCAGCTGTGGACGGCACGTAACCATGCTGTTTTCCGCAGTGAAAACCGCACACCGGAGGAGATTATTGCGGCCAGCAGGAGGTTGGTTCAAGAGACCCTAAGGGCCTTGTCAGGCGCTCAGGTTCTGCGGGGGAATGGACCGCCTAAAAGCCAGAGTTCAAGACGGTGGCTGCCGCCGTCCCAAGGGGTTTGGAAATTGAATGTAGATGGCGCCTGTGACAGTGTTTCTTCCTTGGCATCGTGTGGAGGTACCCTGCGTGACAGCACGGGAATGTGGGGTGGTGGCTTTACGAAGTTTATTGGTAGGTGCCGCGCTATAGATGCGGAATATTGGGCGATTTATGAAGGTTTATTATATGCGTTGCATTGCAATATTGACATGATTATCGTGGAGTCGGATTGTTTGGAAGCTTTGCGTACTTTGGGTAAGGATAATGCTAAGAGTGGTCCTTCAACGATGGTGTGTGCTATACGGGATCTTATTCCTCAATTCCGGATGGTTGAGTTTCGTCATGTTTGTCGTGAGGCTAACCATGTCGCTGATACGTTGGCTAAGTTAGGGCCGTGGCATGGCTATGAAGCGAAGTACTTTGGGTCTCCACCGGATGCGGTGTTAAGGTTGTTACATGATGATTTACCGATGTTGGGTTAATGTTTCTTTTCTTTTTTGACTTATTGTTGATGTAATGCTATGACGAGTACTCTTTTCCTCCATTTAGGATTATGGAGGTTTTTAATGAGGCTCGTCATGGTATTTTCCCCTTTTAATCAAAAAAAATATGACATATCGTTAAAAATGAGTTAAATGAATTCAATATTAAAAGGCTTAATGCACTTTCCCCTTAAATTTTACCCATTTTCCTAACTTGCCCCCTAAACTACGTTTTGTCCACTTTTAAATCCTAACATTTTCTCTGTTACCTATATTGCCCCCTATCGTTAAAAAATTTCTATCTTGACCAATTAAAATGTGCCACGTCATTTTCCTTATTTATTTTTAAATTTTAAAATAAAATAAATATATTAAAATATTTATTAATTTAATTATATTTTTTAAAAGACCCAAAATGCCCCCATCTTCTTCCCCCATTGTCTCCATCATCTTCCTTACCCTAGTCTAAAAATACCCAAAAAAATATCTATCAGCAAATTCTATCCTCCTTTAAAAAATTCAAAGAACTAAAGAAAATACAAAAGTGCCAGAAAACACAAATATATACATAAATACTAATCTTCAAACTTCAAAATCATCAAAAAAGAAACCCGCAAGAAAAATAATCAGATTAATGAGAAAAAGAACATGACTTTTTAGATAAATTAAGGAGCCCATAATCAAAATTTTGAGAATAAATTAAAGAGAGAATATGGAAATAGATGAAAAAATTAAAGAACAAGAGGAAGAGGGCTTAAATGAGCGATCTTTTTACTATATTTTGGTCCATTGAATTCAACATAAAATTTTTGCATGACATCGGTCTAAAGAGAGCGAGGTGAGAATCAGAGGTCGATAGCGAGAGCCGGTGATCGCAAGGCGATAACTGAAACGTGTTGTTGAAGATGAAGGATCGTCGCTTGATTCCACCAACAGCGGCGCCACCGTTTGCAGGAGGAGAAGAGAGTAGACTGTCGATTTCGATTTTCGACATAAGTTTTAAAATTGTTGTTTTGGGTGGATGAATCTGCCGAACAACTTGAGGAAAGAATTGGAGTGGCTGGAAGATTAGAGGAGATGGAGGAAACGATGAAAAAGAAGGGAAAATGGGAGGTCGGGGAAGAAGGGGAAAAGGTGGGGATGAAGATAGGGTTTATTGGTATTTTAACATATTTATTTTATTTATTTTTATTTTATTTTATTTTAAAGTTTAAAAATAAATAAAGAAAATGATATGGTGCGTTCTGATTGGACAATAAAATTTTTTTTAAATGGTGTTAGTTTTGGGGGTAAAATGAGTAACAACGAATACTTTAGGGGGAAAAGTGGGCAAAATGTAGTTTATGGGGTAAGTTGGGAAAATAGGTAAATTTTAGGGGAGTGTATTAAGCCATTTTAAAATTTTACAATGATGTGTCATCATCTAGTTCACTGATGATACGTAAAATTTATTTATTGCCAGTACATCAAATATAAATAATTTCTTAGTCATATCCATGTTAGGGCATTTCAAAGATTTAAGAGGTCATAACCAACAAGTGTTGGGTGCATTAGTAAGGCACATTGCACTCCCAAGGAGAGGACGCGAGTTTAAACCTTGGAGACGACATTGTTGGGATGAGAAATCTCAGACTCCGAACATGGACCGTAAAACGAGCATGCATATTAGCCAAAAAAATTAAGAGGCCGTGTGTAATTTATTAAAATGAGATTTTAAATTAAAATATAAATAAATATTTGTTGACTTGTTGTGTATGTGGTATGACTGTCTTTTTAATAGAAAATGAGCTTAGCATGACTCAAAATCTATGAAGTATAACATCATTTTGTTATACTCGTGCTTTATCACTATTTCAATACTAATATCTTGCTAGTATTTAAGTTAACTCATTTTGTCCTCCTTTTCTTGAGGTAATGTGCGGTCAATCCTATTATACATGTACAAAACCAACTTTGTTTCATGCATGTATAGTAAAGAATTTCCTCCCATCCTTTTAGATAGTTTATCGAGGATATGTGCGAGTAAAACACGATTTGACTTGAAAAATTTGATTGAGTTATTTAAGTTTGATTTGTCAACTTGAATTTTATTGTTTTTTTATTTAGTTCATGCTTTTTTTTTTGTTCAATTCTTCCGTTTAAGTCTATTTTAACCAAATTTGAACTGCATGCTCCTAAACCACAATAGAATACTTATTTAGCTTCAATTTATATTTTTGAAAATAATTTCTTATTTTGTTAATTTAGTCCCTCAACCTTTATGATTTAATCATTTATTCAATTCCTCCTTTGTTTTAAGTTCATTTTGGACCAAATTTAAACCGCATGCTCCACTACCACCATATAATATCTATATAACTTCAATTCAAATTTTTAATAAAAAATATTTTTTTTACAATTTAGTCCCTTAACTTTGTATTTTATTCAGTTTGATCCTTCAACTATAATTTTTTTAAATTATTTCTTTCGATCAATTTCATGATTCCTTTATACTCTCATCAATACTTTGTCCTAAAATTCATTCTTTAAAAATTAGCGTTATAAATATATTTCGGATGATATTTGTTTTATTAAATAACATTACAAATCTTACTCACACGTTGAAAAAAGAATAGGAAGAAACACACACACACACACATATATACTTTATATGATTAGATAAAGTCGTTTAAATTGAAATCAATTTTTATTATAACATTGTAAATAATTATAATTAGATTTATATAAAACTCGACAACTCAACTTGAATTGTAAAAAAAACATAAAAAAAACATTTAAATCGTAAAATAGGAATTGTCTATTTAACAACTCGGCTTGATTAATTGCTTATCCCTAATTAAGGACGTTGTTTTCATTTGGATAGAACAGAATCGAGGCGCAGACTTTTCCATTTTTCAGTTCATATACACAGGCTAATATTGGGCAAATGCGATATGAGGTAGCTGTTGGTTCATGCTAATACGCCAAATCCATGTTGTATTCCATACTGGAGCCATGTGTGTTGAATTGACCCATCCATTTGCAAATGGTTGAAGATATTTTTTTAATCACCCAAACAAACAAGTAAATCATCATCAGCTTTGACTAATTATAAGCCTAATCCCTTCGCTGGAACCTCACTAATATTGAATAGAATTTGTCTTGTCTTTGTGCTCATTTACGTGTCTAACCAATAATTTTACCTTATATGTATTATCAATAAAGCAAAAATAATCAATAACACAATAAAAAATTCAAGTCCCATTACATAAATTCAAGTATGATTCAATAAAATATCTAAAATTTAAATTTGAAAGTCCAAATCTAATTATTATTTTTTTAAAATAACAACTAAAACAAAAATCTTTAAATAAAAAATAATTTTCATCAAACAAATATATTTAAGTTAATAGCACAAAAAATTTGAAATATTACCGTCTAATATAAAACAAATTAAAATAACAACTTAAACTTCAACTAAAAAAACTCAACAACAAATAAATTATCCTTACATAAGCTACTATTGTCTTACTAGTCTAAGCTTGTCCCTATTCCCACAATACACGGCTTACTAGAGTTAATACTTAAGTTCGGGCATACTTCAAAGCTTCTCATAATTCTCATCACATTTAGTATATTTTCTTCATCTTGATTCAGAAATTCTAATTAACGGACTGGCCAGAGGTTTAGCGAAGACATGGTCAACTTGAGCAAAAACCTTTAAAGCCTGGTGGTAATTTGTTTTATACTTATGATTAATATGTTTCGGTATGAAGATGACGAAAATGTGTAATATATTACCAACTTCTGTTTTTTATTTTTGTTTTGGAAGAGCATTAGTTTGTATCCGACTTATGTGTACTCTTTTCCTCCACTTAGAATTATAGAGGTTTTGAATGAGGCACATAATGCCGGGTAGGCTTATATGAAATTAATAAAATCATATTTGTCGAGAAAAAAAATATGATATCAATTCAACTTAATTATAATTTTAATATATAATATACATAATCCCAATTCAACTTAATTAGGATATATATATATATATATATATATATATATATATATATATATTAAATCTAAGAGTTTTAAATATTTTTATTCGGATTCATATATAGATCAGACTCAGATCGGATTTGGATTTGAATCGAATTTAGATCGGATATGGCAATGTCCATATCCAACCCACCTTCTATTAGGACTTTGACCTTTTTCGGATTTAGATTTGGACTTTTTTCAATCGAATTTGGATTAGATTTTTTTTCTTCGGATCTAATTTGGATCAAATTTTTTCTTCGAATTTGGACCTTCTATTAATGCACGTGACATAATATTATTGATGACATGTGTAAAGGGATACAGAAAAGGAAAAATTATATCATGAGCCTGGTCTATTTGGCATGTGTAAAGGGATAAAAAAGGAAAAATTATATCATTAATATCACGTGAAGACTACAAGAGAATTCCATTATTAACCAATCCATTCCTATTTATAGCATGGGATTTTTTCCACAGCTACTGCTTGTGTTCCACTCATTTTCGATTAATTGTAGAAGTAAAACTTTGTTGGCTTCCTGTTGCTAACTTCTTTTTTCTATCACGCCGGTCAGCCAGTGGTCCCCTGAGCTTCATCATATATTCTCTTTTTTCTGTCGTACATATATATATATACTCTGACGATGATAAAGATACACGTTTTTCATGCATGTAGAAATGAATTCACGGAATTTTGCTCATTACAAATATTGGAAACCCTAATTCATATTTGAATTAAAAAGTAAATAAAACCCCCGGGCTAGTGTTTTGGTCGACTTACATTTGTCGTGCTAGTTTAATTAATGTATTGGATTCGAAAATTTGAAAATTTAATGATGTTAAATACTTGATAAAAGAGATTCATAATTCTTGTGGTATTACTCGATCCGATATGATTGATTTATGCACAAAACGTTAAATAGATATAGGAGCACTCCCTTATATTCTCGTAAGTCATAGGTTCGAGACTTACTAAGAACACTCATTTTCCTTCCGTTAGAGTCCACTTTCTCCTCCTTCCTAAATAAAATTAAGAATAGATTTAGGATTTATAAAAAAATACGTTAAATAAATAAACTAAAAACATCTATGATTAAAAAAAATGCAAAAAGCGTATGTGATTGATTAGTCGTAGTTGTAATGTTTTTGAAAGCTGACACTCAAAGATTAAGATAAGAATACCATCAGGGCAGGTAGAATTGTCTAAATAAATAAATAAATAAATAATATTACCATCTCTTTTAGTCTTGTTTATACTAAAAGAAAAATCAATCTGTTTAGCATTAGAGCTCGTTCGGTATGTTAGGTGAAAATTTGCGAAGCATCTTTTCTTTTCTATTATTTTATTTAGATTAAAATATGGTTTTGATCCTTCTATTTATACTTAAAGTTAGGATTTAATCGTTATACTTTACTTTAATATAATTTTAACCATTTACTTTTATAATAACATTAGTTATTCTAGACAAATATTGTTTAACTGTTTTGATCAATATATTTATAAACTTAACTAGTAGAAAAGTGAATGATATTCATCCTATGAGACCCAAGTTCAATTCGCTTTGTCTGCAAGATGTTTGTGCTCAAAGGTTAAGAATTTGTGTGTGCTCAAAAGTTAAGAATTTGTATGAACATATACTACATTGTAATTACTTTTAGACAATTTAAAAAACAACTATTCTAACTCATCGTATCGATATAATTTTTCGGAGAATTCAAATATTTGAGATAAAAAACTGCTACAAATACTTATACAAGAAGATGATTTAAATATTTTATTCCAAATATTTAATTTGGTATTTGAATTTGACTTTAATGTTTAATTAGGTATTAAGACCAAATGACCTAATTGAACACGAAAAACAAATTCAAGTATCTACTTGAGACAAAAAAATATTTAGATACCAAATTAAACATTTGAAGCCAAAGTCATGTACCAAATAGTTTATTAACCCATTTACATATTACTCCAAAATCCATGCATTAAACCAATCTCCAGAAATTTCCAAAATGCCCTATAATCAAAATAAATACCATTAATTACTTGTCGATAAAAACCGAGTCAAAATTTACAATTCTTGCTCCACAATCAATTTTTATATTCTTTTTACTTCCATGTATATAAGGTTTTATCTGTATATGAAAAAGTAAAGAAAAAAAGGCCAGTAAAGTAGAACAAAAAATTTTCTGTCCCTAAGCCTGCTCCTTTTTATATCTCACACTAAAAATACTTAAAAATTAAATTATAAACCTTAACTATAATTTTACATTCTAAACCCTAAATCCTACACCCTAAAAATACAATCTACCATTAATTCTCTAAACCTTAAATTTTTAAAGTGAGGCATAGAAGGGACATGCTAAGGGACAGAAAATTTCCATCCAGTCAAGTAATCATTAAACTGCGAAAAACATCATTTTTTATAATTGATTTTTAAAACTTATGAAAAAAGTAGTTATATTTATCAAACTATTATAAAATAATCAATAAAACTATCACATCATTACAAAATGATCACTAAATATATTAAAATGTTATAAAATGATCATTAAATTATTCAAATTGTTAAATTGTTTTATAACATTCAAGAATCATTTTGTAATATTCAATAAATTTAATGATCATATTGTAATTTGTAAAAGTTTAGTGATTAAAACAATCATTTTTCATACTTTATTGACTATTAGTGTATTTTACCCAACTTTTTACCCACACATATGGTATTTGTCACGGGCCACCAGCCCATGACCGAGACAGATGCACATCAAAGGGCCCAAAAAAGCACACCACGTGCTGCACTAGATCGAGGGGCCTAAGTCCATACCATACACGTATACCATGGGGCCGAGACAAACACCCATGTAATGCCCATGAGAAAGGGACTTTAGCAAGCACTCTCATCGCACCCAAGGGGGCCCATACAAGCACCCTCCATGCTGCCTAGATCAGGGGGTCTGAGTCAGCACCCTCTGCGCACACTTGGAGGCCCAGACGAGCACCCTCCGAGCTGCCTAAGACCATGGGTCCCAAGTCAATACCTTTTATGCTGGACATCAGGTTTCTAGCCAACATATTGGGCCTATCCATGCTCAATCTACCCAAGAGAAATGTCACCAAGGAGAAAGCTTATCTTGTTGACCAAAACACTTTTAAAAAGTATCCTTGCCAACATGATAGCAAAATCATGTTAGAATATTCATGATTGAGGAGTGATTCTTTCCCAACACTTTAGGCAACATTGTATTATATGGATAGAGTTTTCATAGTTAGAGAGCGTAGATCAAAGGACAATCCTTAGCCCTTAGATTGAATCATTTGTGATCATTAGATGTAAGAAAGTTCGCTTATAAATAGTGGCTCACCCTCACATATTTCATTCATTCACAATTCACTTAAGTATTTCAGTCATTTCTTTGAGTAGTAGGGAAATTTTTTATTCTCTATATTTTTCTTTATTTTTTTCTTTATTTTTCTTTTTTGATAAATAGGGAAAGGATATTACTATAGTCCTCATTAAAAATCCCTCTAACCTAAATTGGAGGTAAAAAGTACCTATGATAATATTACAAAGACGACATACGAGATAAACTCGACAAGAAAATCACAAAAGTTCTACATCATTAACCAAGTTCATCATGCAGAATATCAAGGATCTCATCGAGAGGTTGCAAAAATAGGCGTGAATCAAAGCTAACCCAAGGGCACAACTTAGCCATTGCATCAGCTACCCGATTACCTTTACGAAACACATGTTGAATAGCAACATGTCCAAGGCCTTGCATTATGTCCCGAATGGAGAAAAGAAGAGAAGAAGATGGACCCCTTCCGTTATTGTTTCGTAAGATTCGAACAACATCGTAATTATCAGACTCAATAACAACACTCCTTGCATTCATGCGCAAGGTTGTAAGCCTTCAAGGACCGCCTAAAACTCAGCTTCGATTGCGGAGAAACGCCCAATGTATTTCGAAAACCCAGTAACCCAGAGACTATTTGAGTCTCTAATTACACCCCCCACGGGATGCCTTTCCATCAGACGAATTCTATGCACCAACGACATTGATCTTCCAAACCACCTGATCCGACAACTTCCACTACCCAATCAAAGGTCTTACCACACGAGTATGTTGCTCCATCTTCCCCAAAGAATCAATAGCGTGTCGAGTATAAGAAGACGGCGGCTACGCTCGAGAACGCTATCTCTCTCAATAACATCCAGCTCAAACACTTCCCAATTCTGCGCTAGCCACAAATTCCAAAGGATAGCTCCAAATAATATTTCCTAATCAGCCTCCTAAACCGCATAAACATTAGGAGAAGCCAGATTTACATCAATCCATTCAACCAGTAAAGTTGTGAAAAGCGACCGATGCTTACTTGGAGGAATCAAGCCCATCCAAATTGAAGTCGTGCTCGAACAATGGCGAAGAATATGATCAATATCTTCCATTCCTGCCCCCACAAACAACACAATTTTTAGAAGCCGCGATGTGACGACGGACACGTTCAACATTAGACAACAAACGCCATTTACAAATTAGCCATAAAAAGGCTTTAACACGTTGCACCCCCTTGTACTGTTGAATCACAGACCATATCGTTCCATCACCCCCAACATTATGTGGAGAACATAAGGAGTAAGCCGATTTGACCGTAAAAGCTTAGCTTGGCTCCCATTGCCACCCCGGTCTATCCGAAAGCGCCAAAGGACTCAGAGGCTTAACTACGTCTATATACTCAAGAACATCAGGCGATAACAAGTGTTGGAACCGTTCTCAAGCACATGTTCCATCCACCCAAACCATAGAGCTTACCGGGAGAAAGTTTGGCAAAGGGTAATCATCAACGGAAATAACATTAGCTAACGGCCCAACATCCTTCAACCAATTATCCATCCAAAAATCCACTTGAGTCCCATTTCCAAGATTTTAAACAATATTATTCTGCACGTCATACTACACTGCATCCATCCCACGCCACAAGTGAGAGCATGTGCATCGAGACAAGGAATTAGGAAGCACGTCAAAGAACTTATACTTAGCTTGCAAAAATCAAACCCATAGATGATCTTGCTTATCTATCAGGTTGAATGCAACTTTTATAAGAAAAGCATCATTCTGCATACTAAGTCGTTTAAAGCCAAGACCCATCTACAACACGGGTTTACAAACCTCATCCCAACTGACTAAATGAACGCTCCTATTCGTACCAACATGCCCCCATATGAAGCCTCGAATGAGACACTCAATCTCAATGCAAACACCTTTTGGAATATGAGTAGTTTGTATGGAATAGTATGAAATTGCCAATAGAACCGACTTTACAAGGGTGACACACCCCACAAATGATAAATATTTAGCCTTCCAACCCGAAAGGCGATCCCGAACCTTTCGCACTAGGTAAGAATAGAAGGAGTTAGTGACCCTTTGGTGTAAAAGGGGAACCCCTAAGTATTTCCCAAGGTCGTTAGCTGCAAAACCAAAAGAACTATTAATGTGATGACACAAATCCACCGGAACATTCTTGGAATATTAGATATAATTTTCTGAATGTTCACTTTAAGCCAAGAAGCAGCACATAAATTAGTTATAACATTACGAATCACCTATAGCTATTGTAATGAAGCCTCGGTGAAGAGAACCATATCATCAGCAAACATGAGATGTGATATAACAGGATAATACTTTGACGTACAGAACCCTTTCCACTAACCTACCGTAACCATATGTTTGATAGTCTGACCAAGTCGCTCCATATAGAGAACAAATAGATACGGAGAAATAGGGTCCCCTTGACGAATACCTCGAGACGGTGAGAAATCTTCTGTCAGAGAACCATTCCAAAATACCTGAGTAGATTCACTGGAGACACATTGAAGGATCAGATGCCAAAGATTATCTGGAAGCCCAATGTTCTGCAACGTGTCATCAATAAAAGACCCATTTAAATGGTCGTAAGCCTTCTATAAATCAATTTTCAAAGCCATCCATCTCTTCTTCCCTATTTTCCTTCGCATAGAGTGCACAACCTTTTAGGAAATAATAATATTGTTAGATATAGCTCTTCTAGGCACAAAGCTTGTTGATTATCAGCTATCCAATATGATAGAAATGTTTTATACGATTAACCACAACCTTTGTTATAGCTTTGTACAGAACTGTGTAAAGACTGATAGGCCTAAATTGGGTTATGGTCTCGGGTGATTGAACCTTCAAAATTAACACCATAATAGTTTGATTGATAGACTCCGATAAGGGTTCCCCTACAAAGATACACCGTATACACTAACACACACTTTCACCAATAATCGACCAATTCCGCTGGTAGAAAACTACATGAAGACCATCAACTCTAGATGCCTTGAAAGGACTCATATCAAAGATGGCGGATTTAATTTCATCATTCGAAACTGGGGTAGCTAATGAACGCTTAGCAACCTCACTGAGCTTGAGGAAACAACCACGAGTGTTGTATGGGTGACTACTACAATCTGCAAAAGTAAACAATTTACCAAAAAACTCAATAGCATGTTTTTCAATTGTTCTTCGTCCGAGCTCCACATACCATTCCCCAACTTTAAGCCTCAAATTACCTTATCTCTCTGACGTGATATAGTCAAAGCATGGAAAAACCACGTACTCTTATCGCCATAAAGAATCCACTTACTCCGGGCCTTTTGGTACCACAAGGTCTCTTCTTGCTCTAACAGAAGGTCCGATTCAACCTTCAAATTATTCTCTAATTCCACCAAGAAATCGGAGTACGATGAACGAAGTGCTATGTCAATACCACGAAGGTGCACCAATAACCTCTTTTTTCTTACGACCAAAGTGACCAAACACCTCCATATTCCACGTTTTAATAGCCTCATGAAAGCGATTCACATTTGTATCAACTGAATCGAACGAATCCCAATTTGAAGATAAAAGATCACTAAACTGTGGTTGTTCTTGCCAAGCCACAATAAAGTGAAATGGTCTAGCCAAATTTGCAACAGCACACCCCACGGTCTGAACAAGCAAAGGATAATGATCACTCCCAACCCGATCCAAATGCAAAACAAGTGAATTCAGATGTTCAAGAAACCAACCCTCATTAGCCAAACACCTATCCAACCGTTGATAAAGGGATCCCCTATTCCAAGTAAACTCATCATCCCGATAGTCAATTTCCATAAGGCCAACAGTATAAAGAAAATCACGAAACAACGAACTAGTCCCCAACACAGCACTAGACCCCCCGAAACGCTCTTCTCTTCGAAGAATAACATTGAAATCACCCCTAACAACCACACTTCTCCTTCACCCGAATTCAACTAAAGTAGATGTCCCCATAAATGTTTACGTATCAGCACAATCGGACTAGCGTACACCGCGGTAAAATAGGACCATTTAGACATGTTTGGATCACAACACTTCCCATGCACAAATTGATTAGACACAAACAAAATATCAAGCTCAATACCATCCCTCCAAAGAATCCAGATGTCGCCGCTAAAGCCTCGGCATTCCACACGAAACGAGTTTGCAAAACCAAATCGTTGCAACACTTTGTTTGCTTCCCTACCACTAATCCGAGTTTCCATCAAAACAAATACATGTGTTTCATTAGTTCTCACAAAATTCTTAAAATAACGCCGAAATTTAGTGTTCGCTGCACCCTGGCAATTTCAAAACATTTAATTAATTATTGATAAAATGAAAGAAAGGATACGGGTGAACCTCATAGAGAAGGAGTCAAATTCTCATTCCCTGTGTCATCCTCTTCTCCAATTTTCGAGCCATCAAGCACCTCGTCCAACATTACCTGATTAGTTAAATTCGCTAGTAGCTCATGTATCCTCTCATTGTTAACATTTGGCGTCGAGTCATCCGTGGGTGGAACAAACATCTTGTCAAGCTTCCCCGTAAAAGTTTGAACCCATTCAGACAGTACCGGTCGAGGATGAGCGTGTGAATCATTCTTTTTAGACACCTTCATATTCTTCTTATTCACACCCTTTACTAGGTTGGTTCCCTTGCCAGTCTGAGACGAACCCCATACTCGTGATTTGGTTTTGTTCTCATTCCTACCCCTAACGATGGAAATTGCTTCGTGCGAACCAATAGCTATCGCCGGGACATGTGGCCTCACCTGGGCTTCCGAGCCATCTACCGTAGGAACAAAAATAACCTTTCCACATGTCCTTTGAGGGACATTTGAAACATCAGCAAAAGAAGGCCGTGATGGCCCCACACTTAGTGTCTTACCCCTCTCTTTATTCTGTTGAGGAACCGCTTGTACACTCTTGTCAACTTGTGCATCCCCTGCGGGCTGCTTGCCTTTCTTTTTAGCACTCTATAAATCAGAATGTTCTTGAGGAACATCGCTTGTAGGAGCCACATTCTCCTCAACCAAGATGTTAAAGCGCAGTGAAACGAGAACCCACATTTTACAAAGGGCCATCATTACTTGAAGCCACCCAAGTCGGATGCCTTCGACGCCTATCAATAACCATCCAAGGGCCATATAAACTATCATCAAAAGTAATCGGCTCTTCCCCAGGTTCCTGACCACCATGAACAAAATTTCCATCAACAACCTGTTCTGAAGATGCGACCACCACTCCAGAGAACTCTTGCGAATTCTCATACTTTCCACACTTGAAACAAATCTGTTGCAAGCCCTCGTACTCCAACTTTTGGATAAACTCTTCGATACCAATGCAAGAAAGCAACGGTTTGTTCAAATCCACCAAGACCGGGCATACGAATCCAAACCATCACTTGGTATGGATGCTTTTCCAATGTTGAAAAGGCTCTTAACCAAGCTTGAACAGTAAAGTAACACCCAAAAAATTGTCCATGGCCCGGCCGTCAGAACCTTACTATAGTAAATTAAAATAAAATGTGTTAGCCTATTGAATTCTATCTTCTTTATTTTTCTTTTCTTAAGCTATTTTCCCACAAACTTTCGTCGTTTTAAACTTTTTGATTAATAATTTGAAGGTTGATTTAGACTTTGACTAGAGATCGTCGATTAAAGCAGCACGATTAAGCTAGTCCGACTCTAATCCCGTGACATATTTCACTTTTAAGATTTCATGAATTAAAAATAATAAAAAAGATGTTTTACTTTTGTTAAATTACTTAATGGGACATTGACCGACTAGGATTGGCACGTGCACAATTGAAAAATCAAGTTGCCCCAGAAATTAGAATGTTGATGTCTACTGCACACAAAAGAAAACACGCGATAAAAAAAAAAGTTATTAAAAAAAACCGTCTAATTCTGTTGGCTTTCCACTAAACAGACTCAGAAGCAAACTTGTCTTTAATTTGTTGTATAAACACACCTTTCTTTATACAATGAGAGTTGTATTTTTCTTCGATCTACTCACATCTATTCCATTATATATATTTACGCGGGATAAACACAATATTTTATAGAAAGAGTACGAAATTTTATATTTAATAAAATTATATGAAAATTTAAAATTTTTAAAAGTACGCAATTTTATATTTAATAAAATTATGCGGGAATTTAAAAATTTTAAGAGTACAAAATTAAATTATCAATATAAAACCTAAAGAAAAATTTTAAAATATATAAAATTTTAAAATTTTAAAAAATATTACCACCTTTAACACTTCAGTCCATCCTTGTATATACATGGAGTATATCATTTTGTTGGATTGTACAGTTGAAATTTTAGTGTTATTTTTTTTTTGATAAATGAAATTTTAGTGCTTTATTTATTGGTCACTCACTAAAATTTATTTCTTAATTTCCTACTTATCATGATTGCATCCTCAAATCCCAATCCTTATATAAAACCCTTTACCCCTCTTCTCTTTTCACCATCACTCAACTTCTCTTTGTTTTCTTTATCCAAATTTTGCATTCTTTCTTTCTGGGTTTATTCAAAGAAAGAAACCCTGAAATCTATATAAAACTAAATAATGAATCATCTCCTGAGTTGGCCTGAGCCAGTGGTTCGAGTTCAGTCTCTGTCTGAGAAGGGTATACTTACCCTTCCGGACCGATATATTAAGCCTGTACACGACAGGCCTGCGCTGAAACCTGGCTCCGATATCGACGGACACGTCGACATTCCCGTCGTCGATCTCCGGAACCTGTTCGGCAAAGACCGAGCTCTCCACGACGAGACCTTGAGACGCATCTCTAGTGCGTGCAAGGACTGGGGTTTCTTCCAGGCGGTGAACCATGGGGTTAACCACGAGCTTATGAAGCACACCCGCGATGCGTGGCGTGAGTTCTTCGGCTTGCCGCTCGAGGTGAAGCAACAGTACGCCAACTCGCCGAGTACCTACGAAGGGTACGGTAGCCGGTTGGGAGTCGAGAAAGGAGCGAAGCTCGATTGGAGTGATTACTTTTTTCTCAACTACTTGCCGGTTACATTAAGGAATCAAAGCAAGTGGCCGGCGCAGCCGACATCATGCAGGTTCGACTGCCTTTATAACACGTTTACTATGATGTTTTACGGACGTATTATCTTGTTACATGTGTATATACCCGAAATAAATTCGAATTTAAATCCGGGCACATATATTATTCACGTACGATGAGACTTGAATAATGGGTACACAAGTACCCGAAAGCTTTATTATGATTATAATGTTGTAATTAACATTGATTAGTTGTTCAATCTGGACTCAGAGAACTGGTTGCAGAATATGGTGCCGAAGTTACAAAGCTATGTGAAAGGCTGCTTAAGGCGATGTCTATAGGCCTTGAACTGAAAGAAGACCACCTACAAAATGCATTTGGGGGAGATAACGTTGGGGCTTGCTTTAGGGTCAATTTCTATCCAAAGTGCCCTCAACCTGAACTTACACTAGGTCTTTCCTCACACTCGGACCCGGGTTGTATCACCGTTCTCCTGCCCGATCACGACGTAGCCGGACTCCAAGTTCGTAACAATGGAAGGTGGATTACGGTGAAGCCTGTCCCCAATGCTTTCATTGTGAATGTTGGAGACCAGATTCAAGTATGAACTTATACAACGTGGATGTCGTATATTGATTTCATAATAATTAAATTTTGCGATCATGATTGTTTAACGATGGTTGTTTAGGTACTCAGCAACGCAATTTACAAGAGTGTCGAGCACCGTGTGATCGTGAACTCGGGAAAAGATAGAGTCTCGCTAGCTTTCTTCTACAACCCCAAGAGTGATATACTGATTAAACCGGCAGAGGATCTGGTGAATGAAGACCGGCCGGTGCTGTATAATCCGATGACATACGATGAATACAGGCTTTACATTAGGATGAATGGTCCTTGTGGTAAAAAACAAATCGAATCCTTGAAATCCAATAGATAATCTCCATTCTGAAAAATATGTGATAAAACAGTGTAAGGCAGTTATCATGCACCTCACCTCACTTGAAATTAAATAATGGTTTATGGTACAGATTACAGACTACAGTTGAGTAGAGGTGGAAAAAAGAATGTGTTTCATGTGTTTAATTAGTATTTCTTAATGTGAAACAAGAAACCAAAGTGAGGCACTATCGCGTGACAAGTTCACACTTTCTCTGTGTTGCATGGGATTCACTTCCAACGTTGCTTTTAAATAACTGTCTCTTTCTTTTACATATTCCATAACAAGCCACGTTATATTATTATTATTATTATTATTATTATTATTATTATTATTATTATTATTATTATTATTATAAACATATTTCCAAATCATTGATGTCGCAAACAAAACACATATTTTTTGTTCATGCGTGCACCTCACAACTTATATGGTGTGTTTTCATTTAAGTAAATTTTGAAAGGTTAGCAAGTTTTTACGTGAACAAATCCCGTAAAATTAGTATTCCCTTCAAATATTTAGATTAAAATGTATATATTTTTGGTATAATTAAATTGGGGGAGGTGATGTTACTTTAGGTGCCATACTAAACGACTATATTAGATAGGTGTTTATTGAGTAGAAATCACTCGTCCTTTTTTGATGCTTTTACTTATATTTAACATTAAAAACTAAATTTAGGGTTTAAGATTAAAGATTAAGGTTTAAAATATTAAGTGTAGGGTGTATTTTTTAGACTTTAAGGTTTATGATTTAAGATTTAAAATTTAAGATCAATGCTTAAAATTTAATTTTACCGTCCGTGTTTAGGAGAAAAAATACACAAAAAAAACCGAGAACTTTTGTTGTGTTTATAGTAAAATCAAATTTATTACGAATAAAATATAACATTAATAAAAATCTGTTAACTTAAACTCTCCTCGGTTAGCGTCAAAAATAGCCGAAGAAAACCAAGGAACGTTGTATATTTGGTTGGAAAATACTTGGCCTTTTACGTTTTCTAAAACCTTTCTTGATAAAAGAAAATGAAATTTGAGGATATTTTACATTTTAAATAATTGAATTTAATATCCATTTTTATTTAGTTTAAATTTTTTTAATTTAATTAAATTATATCATTTAATTTTTGTTTTTCATAAATTAAGTCACTTATATTAATATCATTAAATAATTTTAATGAAAATAAAATAAAATTTTATTTAGCCTATTATTTAAATATCATCATCATCAAATAATATTTAATTTATAATTAAATATTTTTGTGATTTTTTTCAAACGGTTCATTTAAATAAAATAAAAGAGAGAATAATTAATTTTTTTATATATTCTAACAAAAAATATTTAAAACGTCAATTAAACATATTTAATGATAATACGCGAAAAATATATTAAGTAAAGATATTAATTTTAATTCTTTTATTAAAATTATTTAATAGTGTTAATATAATTGACTTATTATAATATTAATATAAACTAAATGATGTAATTTAATTAATTTAAAATTTGTGATTAGAATAAAAATTGAAATTAAATTTAATGATTTAAAATATAAATTACCTATATTCAAAAAAATATATAAATTACCTGAAATTTGATCTTCCAAACATCATTCTTTTCTTTGAATGTAGGTGCCATATCATCTCACGTCTCAACTCTCAAGCACGTGTCTTGCTGCTAATTAGCTGTCTGATTTCTGTGGCTCTTAAAGCACATAAATTACAGTGTTGAATTATGAATGTTTTTTCGGGATATTTAACTTTAAAATATTATTTACTGTGTTTCGACTTTCGATTTTTTTTATAAAAGTCACTAAATTTTTATTTAATCTATAGAAAAATACAATTGTAATGCATTTAAGAAAAAGAAAATTTAGATTAAACAACTCAAAAAATTATTCCAACTCAAAAACAAAGAAAAATGAAAATTTCTATGGAGATAAACATACCAACAAAATTTAGTAGCCTCTTGAATCTCTTTGTCTCTGTCCAAACGAGACGCATAAAGAAAGAAAGAGTGGTGCACGATCTAAACTGTCAAGCAAAAAGTACCGCTACCCAGGATTGATTTCATCGGCAAACAACCATCAACCGAGTGGGGTATAACTTTTCAAGTGACCACCGACAAAAACATAAATAAAAAACTAGCGTCGATTGAATTTCTGTGCAAACAACAATCGATCTCTAGGGTATGCTGAAACATGCCACAAAGACAGATAAATAAAACCACAAAACCAAAACAAAGACATGTAACAAAGAAAAATACATGTCACAAGGACAGAGAAAAAAATTCTTATTAAAATAAAAAGAAAATAAAAAAATTAATAGATCTGGTGGTCGACAACCAATATTAAAATTGATTGTCGGCCACCGACCAAAGAGATTGATCAAAGTAGAGAACAGTTAAAGTTGAAAGAATTTTGACAGTCGCGAGCGAGTATTTCACTTTCGAATTTTGAAAGTTTAACTAATTGAATTATATATTTATCTAATTGGTTCAGATGATGTAAGATCATTAAATTTAGGTTTGATACGCTCTTGAACTTTTAACAGAAATTAATTAAGTTTTTTTACATTCAAATAAGTGTTGGGGTGATATCTGCTATGAGGGATGGTTGGGGAAAGGTGATCTTTGAATCCGATAATAAAGGCGTTATTTCCAGGCTATCAAATAAGGAACACTTCATCAAGCTGCCGATCCACTAGCAAACAACTCTCACGTATGTGTTGCTACAAGGAATGGTTTCGGTGCTATCCCTGCTGCACTTATGTAACTTTGCTTTATTTTTATGAATCTTCATATTTTCGATAAAAAAAATTAAGTTTTTATACTTTAAAATTTCATTAGTTCACCCATTTGACCAACATTGACTATTAAATCTAATATTTTTGAATCAATAGGTACAATATGTCTTGTTACAGTATTGTCACTTGATATTTTCAAAAAAAGTATTTTATTAAGAAAATCTTTAAAAGTTTTAAAAATTCCAAAAAAACTTATAAAAATTATAGAAACAGTTTTCTAAAAAAATCTGTAAATGTTATATGATACAATTGTAGTGTGTCATGTGACACTAATATCTCAAGAAAAAAAACGTATAAATTTGGACAAAATTAGTCAAAGTGCTTAATTAATTCAATATATTAGTTTAGGGACTTAATTGAGTGCAATAAAAGTTCACATGCTTAATTGATTTTTTTTTAAATTCAAGGGCTCCAAGCACGTGTAAGCCATAAATTTATTATAAAATTACATATACAATTGCAATCTTTTAGATTTATCAAATAAAAAAACTTTTATATATGATTATTAAATTAAATTACTAACCTAATGAGTAGCTTCAGCGAAAAATCGGATGATGTTAATCTTAGAAGACTCGAATTCGAGCACATGTGTGTCTTATTAAAAGGTAAAAAAATGTATTAACAGTAATCATACCATTATATTATAAAAATTAATTAAATTGCATATACAGATTTACATGTCCTACAAATCTTTAGCATTACTAACACATACAGACATTGAGTCATTTTTTCCCTGAAAATTACCACAAGTAATTTAATTTATTAATAATTCAGTATGACTAAATTAAAAATTTGTAAGGTATATGAAAACTGATGTTAAATTAGCAGTATGAATCAGTTTTGCATAGAAGGCTGTTAGGCAGGCATGTGTTCCACGTGGGTTGCTTAAGCATCAAGCCAGACCAGCCCCGTTCATAATCATACATGCTTCGCTGTTACTATTGTCGATTTAGATTAATTGGCACGAAGATATTCCAGCTTAACCATGATTTCGAGTTTTTATGAATGCAACAACATCAAATTGTTTGTTCTTGTAATTCAAAAGCCCATTGGATAATGCCATAAAATTCCATGTACTATATTCAACATTATTCCTTATTCAAAATACCATATATATATGAGCAAATATATGCTCTACATCACCCTCTTATTCCCTAATAATGAAGCACCATCTCTGTGATACTATATATGATTTATTACACAAATTTATATTGTCTATGGCTATGCAATGCAATGCAAGCCTGTGGCATGATTCACAAGAAGTTGGGCACCAAGGGCGATGAGCAAACTGGGATGTTCCAGGGAAAGGCGCTGATATCATTGTAGTCATAGGCATCTGGGTGGAATGACGATGCAAATGCGTATATCGACGATGAGGATGTCGAGTTATCTTCCAGTATTCCGGCCTCGGAATCCTTTATGTTGGACTCAGACTCCTCACATAACAAAGGTAATGATATGGGAGACGATGATTTGGTAGGTTTCATTGGGATGAATCGGTTCCTATGCTCGCCACCGCCCGAAATTCGCTTGAAATATCTCGCCTGTGCTTCAATCTTAATCTTCAAATTCCGTCGAACCTTCAGATATGAATTAAGAGAGTGTTGAACGGAGAGGGTAATCTAAAAGGTTTGTTCTTATGCATGGGGGGGTAGGCAAATACCTCGAGTTTATCATCCCCTTGTTTTCTTTGTGCTTCCATATGCAATTGCAACGCTTCATTAAGCTGCGCAGCTCTTTAATCAAAGCAACCAATTAGAGTGAATATATACGTATACTGATACAAATATATATTGTAAGGAATGGATTCCCTAGGAAAGAAAGGATAACTCACGATGTTGTACCAAAATTAGGCAGTATTTCTGAAATGTTTCTCCTCTCAAACTTGCATTCTGCGGTTACAAATACAAATTTATATGGATTAGTTGCTCCTTTTTCTCAAGATCAATGTAGTGAAAGAGGAAGACTAAGGTTCATTGAACGTACTAGTATTTGTTTCTAGAACAAACTTTGAAATCCTGTATTTCTGGAGGGAAAAGAATAACATTATTGAAATCAGTTGACAAAGATGAATGGAGTTTGATGTTTATAACATAAATTAATGAGTTTAACCTGCAAGTGACTTTTGACATGGTAAATGGAGAGTCCTTCAACGCCCATAGCCTTGAGAATTCCCTTAGGCGTCGCCCCTGACAAGAAACAATGAATGAACATAAACACCATCCACCATAAAAGTAAAACCAAGGAGAGCTTAGCAACAAAACAAGACTCACTATCTGGACCTCCTAGCTGATTAACAGCTTCTTCGAATCGATCGTGGAGCTCTTGAGTCCATCTCAGACGTTCCTTGGCGCAATTTGGACGACGCATTGTGGAGACAGTAGCTCGAGGATATGCCTTTCGTGTTGGGAGGGTGATTATAGAGAGGTAGGACTAGGAGGGAGACAAAAAACAGTGGGAACCAAAAATGTATGTATTAAGGTAGCGATAGGCACTATGAATAGATTTATAAGATATTAGGATTAATGGGTGCCTTAAACTGTCTTCTAGCTGTCACGGTTCACACAAGTTTCCCATAATCCAAATTATTTATTCAAATCAAATTCAGTGATTAGGTTCCTTGCTGCAACTCTTGTGGCGAGAATCTCCAAGTTCCTCGCTGTTTTTTACAATAACAAGAAGATATGAACTATGGAACTGAACTAATTCGATTCAATCCAATTTGATTTTGAAAATAAACTTTTCACGGAGTTCATATTCATAATTTGATATTTCTATGAAGTGACAGTGAACCCATCCAATATGACTAACCGTGTTTTTAGTTGCTTTTATCAACCCAAACACACTTTTTAAGCAAAAACAACAAAAAAACACTCAACTTTTGAGTGTCAAAACTTTGGTTTGCCCACCATTTTAGCTTCCCAAAAGCTAGTTTTTCTAGCTTTTGCAAAACCTTTGCCCACCACAACCAAAAACAAAGCCTAAAACTCAGGTTTGATTAACGTTAGGGCCTTGGGGAATTTGCTGGTGTTGACAATCACCACCAATGTGGAGGCTTACAATAATCATGCATGCATTCCCTTTTATCAACATTCAAAATTCAGACTGCTATTTAGCATGTGTTGCACCTGAAATTCCATCATCACCATTCAACTCTTTCACCTCACCGTTTACTCAGTGAAGCACGATCCATCCTAGACCACCAGGTTTCAACTCTAATGTACAACTTGCTGCTTTCCTTGTTCATGGATAAAGCTGGCCCCAATCCACTTTCTCCACAACAAAACGACCAAAAGACTTGCCCAACGTGAAATAAGGAAGATTTGAGCAAGGGCCGCTCAACAGCAAGATTTAAAGAGAAAAGATATCAACAGAAAACGTGAAAAAATAATTTACCAACACTAGGCAACTGTTATGATATCCCAGTTCAGAACACATGAACTTCCTTTTCAATAATAAAAGTAAAAACAATGTAAACTCACACAAGTTGGCTGATGGTAGTGAGCGCTACCACTTATTCTTAGGGAGATGATATTAACCGCTTCAGGCCAGTTTTCTGTTCCGCCGTGAGCTTTGTGGGGAACTTGATGTTGAATTTAATTCTCAAATTTCCTTTCTTGGAAGGTTCCTTGGGAATGGGCATCCCCTCCCCTTTAACAACTTCCTCATAGGTTGGACTGATGATGTTGTTAATAGGGACAGTCAGATTCCGTCCATCTAGGGTTGTCAGCTGTGCTGTATATCCAGTTAGAGCTTCAACTAGAGAGATCTTCTGAGTAACAATAAGATCATTGCCATCCCTCTTGAACAGACTGTGAGGCTTCTCATCAATGATGAACACAAGGTCAGAAGGAATAACCCCTCGCTGCTCATTTCCCTTCTCTGGAAAAGTTATTTTTGTACCTTTTTTCCACCCTGGCTTAATCTCAATAGTGAGAATTTCCTCCACTGTAGTAGGTCTCCTGTAACAGCAAAACCAAATCACAGTTTTCAAGCAAATGAAAAATATCAACAGTTGGCTGAAACAATGGCATTATTACTAAATAAATACGGTTAGTAATTGGAATTTCCCCCATCATGATTTGACCAATGGAGTCTTACAATAAAATATCTAGGAGTAATGTTGTCAAGGGAGCAAGGCACACACTAGAGGCTTAAACCCTTATATTGCCTCAGGTGCAAGGAACATAAAGAGCGCTACCTGAGTGAAGTGCAATATGTATACATGCGAATTTTTGTAATATATATATATACATAAAGCTTAATAGACCCTAAAATACTGTCTAGCTTATCTACAGAACATGCATTTTTTTATTGGTCAATATGCATTATTTCCTTTAATTCCTTATGGTCAATGTTTGTTGTTGAATGCTCAAATATTACTAAGTATAGGCTTTGAAATTATCCTTTTTTTAACTAGTAAAGGCATATCAAATGAAAAAAAAAGTGAAAAATAAAAGAAATTGAAGAGAAATTCAATCAGGCAGGGCTTTTTTATGCCTACAGCCTTACAAAAAAGCATGCCTAGGTGCACTAGGCGTGAGCCTAATCAAATGGGCCTGACATGAAAGGATCTAAGGCACTTTTATTGAATAATGCTAAGGTGCACCTAGGCGCACACCTTGACAACACTGCTTAGGAGAAAGTTGTCAGCTCTCACTGTTTTAATCAAACTAGCACTCAGTAACATGCAAACTTTGATACTTCTAAAGTTGAATTCACATGGTAAATTAAACTTTAAGACAGTTGTGGCCTATGAAATTCTCTGCTATCAAAGAGACTACTGGTCTATGGATGATCTGGTAGAACTGAAGCAAAATAGGGAGGGACAAAGCACCAACATAGCAGGAAACAATCATGATAACCAAAACAAAGAACATAATACCATTAAAGGTGATTCTCGCATAAACTGAATAACTGACCAATGGCCATAAGCACTTGCATCTCAAGAGCCAAAAAATGACTGTGAATAAAAACCGAAAAACATAGACAGAAAGAGGAATGAAAAAACGAAATCAGTTTACTAAGTAAGGAAGTAAAGAAAGGAGTACCTTGGGGCAAAATCCCCCATAGAAAAAAGTTCCCTAATATATAATCTAATAAAGGTTTCATTTTCTCTGACTAAATGCTGACCAATCTAAATATGTCTTTAATTAAGTCCTACAACGAGAAAGAATCTCAGCCGATAGTAAGATCTAAACAAAAACATATTTTCAGCTCCAAACTGGCATGCAAAAGGGGCTATCATTAAAGAAACATCCAGTCATTTCAAATGATTAAACTCCCTTTATTCTAGCAAGTAATAAAGTTACTTTTAGCAGGGAAAAAAGTCAAGCTTGGCAACTTCTGTAAATGTCATTTGCAACCTAATCTCAAAGGCAAGCAGCTTGTAAATGTTAACTATTTCTTCTGTTATGACTAAAAACCTTCCACGCCATTCAATTACTGATGTTTTCACTAATTACAAGAGACATTCAAAAGTAATACAAATTGAATTTAGATCTACAACATGAATCCAGCTGAAAATTAATTAACTTGAAAAAGAAAAGCTCCAATCCATAAAGAAAGGGGTTACCCGCTATGATCAGAAACATCCCTAGAAATCTTCATCTTCTTGGTAGTCCCTTTATACAAATCCTCCAAGCTGCAAGGTAATGTTCGTTCTATTGGGGGTCCTTTTCGGGGAATTGAACCATCTCCAGGTCCACCCCTAAAAGACCCGAATATATCTTCCCCAAACACGCCCCTGTGGAATCCTGACGCCCCCGCGCGTGACCCGCCCATATCCCCAAACGGACTCGAGAACCCAAAAAACTCCGAGAAAATATCGTCCGCGCTCCGAGTATTGAACCGGAACATCGTCGGACCACCATCTGACCCGCCCGGAAAACCCCCCGCCCCGGGAGGAGGCACCTGGCCTGTTAATCCTTCTTCTCCGTACTGATCATAAACTGCACGCTTTTGGGGATCACTCAAAACCTAAAATTGATCGCAATTCGTTTAACCAAAAACAAAGAAGGTAACAAAAGTAGAAATAGAAGAAAGAGAATTTTTGTTACATCGTAAGCTTCCGAGATTTGCTTAAATTTGGCTTCAGCTTCTCTCTTGTTATTGGGATTCTTATCGGGATGCCACTTCATAGCCAGTTTGCGATACGCTTTCTTCAAATCTTCATCTTTCGCATTCCGATCGACCTGAAGAATCTTGTAATAATCAACGCCCATTCTTCAATTTTGCTCCTCTTCCCCCTCTGCTAAGTGCAAACCATTTCTTCTTTCTTTTCCTCCTATTTTGTTGCCTCACCTGATCGGGATGGGCAGAGCTCCGTTAACCTGCTTAGGCCCATTATCAAATTATTCTACGGCCCAACTTGACCACCAGTTTTCGTAATAACACAAAACCCCCAGGGGACAATGTTAAAAAAACAAAGTCTAGTTTTACTCCCTCAACTACCTTGAAATTTGCATTTTTAACATTTTCACTTCAATTTTACATGATTTTCTCCTTACACTTTTATCATGTTATTCGCAAGTCTACCTGATAACAACATTAGTTGTTGCAATTGAAGTTATGACTGTGATTTAAAAAAAAAACAATATTTTAAGTATTCGAATGATATGCTTACATTGATGGAACATGATCGACTAGATTTTCATGTGACATGACTACGTAACTAAGTAACATTAAAAGAAAAATCAACATCAACTAATGCTTTTTTGGTACAATAGAGTGATGTTTTATATTCTTAATGTATATATTGAGATTCGAGCCTACACAAGATAAAAAAATAGATGAGCGTCATTGGCCACTCATCTAATTAATAGATTTTATCGTTAACTAATGTTGTTAATGATTTAGACTTAGACCTGGCAAACTTAACCCAAGAATCGAACTAAGACCCAAAATCGACCAGAACACGTTGACACGAATTTGATTCAAACCTCGAAATAAACTGAACCTAATTTCAGTTGAACCGAAAATGGCCCCGAACCGAAGGCAACTCAAAATAAAAAATATATTAAAATAAATAAATAAAGGCGAGATGCGAACTATCACACAACTCACCAAAAAGTCAAATATACATGCTATACAAAGTCATATATAGGGTGAAAAAACCTAACTCGACCTGAAAACTCAACTAAAATTGATCGATCTCCTATTAACCCGATATTGACCCGACCCCAAATCAACCGACCAGTGAATAACCGACTCGAAATCAACCGAACCGAAAATCAACTAACTCGACGTCCTAACCCGATACCCTAACCGAAATCACCATAGACCCGACGAACTAAAACTGAACAAGACCTGAACCGAACTTAAACCGAATGTAGTCAGAACCGAAATGGCCCGAACCGAAACCAAACCAAATGACCGGTTTGCCACCTTAGACCTAGTAATAATATTATACAAGTAATCGGACCAAATTGTGCCCAATTAAAGTGATAAGATCCCAAATTTTAGCATGATAGAGGGACTAAAACTGTAAATAAATCATCCAAAAAATAAATGATTGAAAATTGAAGGGTGAATTGCACCAAGCATCCCAAACTATGCATGGATTCTAAATCGATCTTCAAACACATTCTATTTGAATACTCTAACAATCAATATCATTTCAATTATGTATTTTCGTCAACTTGTATATCTGCTTTAGTATTAAATATCAATTCATATATAATGTGGACATTTAAAATAAGGGTTTTATTTTGATGCACAAGCTGTGTAAATTTTTTTTACACAACCCTTTTATAAAATTTAAAATTTAAATCACAAACCCTAGCAACTTAAAACCTAAACCCTAAGCCCTAAACCCTAAACTCTAAATTCTAACCATAAACCTTAAATTATATACCCTACATACTAAACCCCTAAACCCTAACCTAAAATCTTAAACCCTAAACCCTAAAATTAAAGGGCTTGTGTAAACTAAAGTTTACACAAGCTTGTGCATCAAAGTATTTTCCTTAAAATAAATAGGGTAAATTATAAAGATTGGGCACATGTTGCATTTTTATGCATTATCTATATATCATATCTAAGTTGACATTTATGGTCGGCACTAATGTATAGAGTTAAAAAAATGACTCAATAGAAATTAATAATTTAAGAATTCAATTAAAACATTTCAGAATTTGTGGCCAATTTAAAATTTGAGCCATAACTTGAGGATTTATAATGCAATTAACTCAGATTTGGAAGATAACGTCGTGGGCTCCAACGAGCGAAAACAAAAGAAAAACAAGTGAAGAAGCAAAGGCGAGTGATATTTTGAGGATAAGAAACAAAAATGGCAGTTCAACTGAACCAATTCCGGTCATCGTTGCTGAAGCAAGAGAAGCCGCCGAAGCCACCTTTCTTCACTTCCTCTAAAACCAGAACCTTTAGGGTCAATACCGCGGCGTCAAGCAGCATCCAACAGCTTATACAATCGGGTGAGGTGAAGCCTATACCGCCAAAGGACGCAGCAACCGCCCTGAACTCCGATGGCTTCAAGTTGCTCGACATTAGACCGCAGTGGGAGCGAGAAAAAGCATATGTTAAAGGGTCACTCCACGTGCCACTCTTCGTCAAGGACCTGGACAACGGCCCCATTACTCTTTTGAAGAAATGGGTTCATTTCGGCTACATTGGCTTGTGGACTGGCCAAAACTTTACCATGATTAATCCTAATTTCGTCCAAGAGGTTGATGCCGCCGTCTCCGGCAAGGATGCTAAGCTGCTCGTAGCATGCGGTGAAGGTCTAAGGTTAAAACTTGTTTATACTTTTTCTTACCCCCTTTGATAAAACACCTTACTGATAAATTGTTTAAACTCGAATATTTTAAGATAATCAACATCATCCTCTTTTTTTATTGATATCATTCGTTGGGTTCATGGTAGCTTGTTTTTGTGTTTTGGATGATGAATTGAAGATATTGTTGTACTTAGGTCTATGATGGCGGCTTCGAGGCTATACGAAGGAGGATATAAGAACTTGGGGTGGTTGGCCGGCGGATTTAATCGTTCTGCGGATAGTGATTTTCCAGAAGTTGAAGGGACTGAAAAGTTGCAGTACGCTACAATTGGGGGTGTTTCGTATTACTTTCTGAAATTGCTCCTCCTCCTGCAAGCTGTGGGGAAAGAGTAATGGACTTCTAGGCTCTAGCTGTTGTTTGTTAGCTTGCGAGTTATGACTTATGAGCTCTTTTTTATTGAATCCATATGCCTTTTATTGGCATCAGGTCTGTTCGCTTTTAATTTTGTAGAATTTTAAATTGAAATTCCAAATTTGGTATAGTTTATTATTAGTAATATATCTCAGTAAAGTGAATTAATTAGAATTTTATGATTAATATATTACAACTTGTTATTTCCAAAATACGGAATCCACCCTGCTCACCAGTGCTTCTTGTATTCGTATTAAAGTGATTTTTCTATAATTACTTTTAGATAATTTATTATGGATGTTGATTTCATTTGGATAGAGTCATAGAGTGGAATTGAGGCAGAATTTTCCAACTATTAGTTCTTATAAACAGACTGATATTTGGTATAGTGATAAAAGGAATTTTGTTCTCCCTATACGTCTCACACGTTTGAACAAATTTATCTCTATGGTGTATGTGTATTTTATTAAGTGTTAAAATTGAACATATATTATTATAAATTCAAATTAAGAATACTATAAAAATGTATTGATGCACGAATTAGGTTGGCTCGGTGGTTAAAGGAACAAAGAGTATATTCAAAACAAATACTATTTGTAATTACCTTAGCTTCCAGAAAAAATATTAATAATTGGTTTAGATCGATTTTAAAAGTTTGATTATGCCGATTCAATTTCAATTTTGAAATTCAAAATTGTTTTATACATGGGATTGCGTTTGACTAATTGTTAAATATATATTTAAATTCAACCCCAATATACTGATAATATATATATATATATATATACTATTAAATTTTATTTCATTAATATATGCACACTAATAAACCTAATGTTATTTAATTTTTTACTGTTTTTGAAAATAAAAATATACACACACACAAAATATGCTTATATAATATAAATAACATCAAATAAAATGGATATATGATTGGTATGATCTCTTTAGGTTGATTAGGCATAGATTTTCCTCATGTGTCTTTTTCTCTTTTGATCAGGGGGTGGTTCTAGACATAGTGCAATAAATTTTATCTTACAAAGTCCTTAAAAATGAGGGTCTAAAATGAATTAAGCTAAATGCTTATAAGAGAAAAACAAAAAAAATTAGTTATGACCTAGTAGTAAAATACATGAGAAATATAAAATGTTAGTGTACTTCCTAGATTATTAGTCCTATTATACTCATTTTTATTCAAGAGTCAATCTATTACGCACACAATAAATCAACAAATATTTATTTATTTTTTTAAAATGAGATTCTTATTATAACAAATTGTACAAAGCCCCTAAATCTTTGAACTGCCCTTAATCTAGACCATCTTTATTCGTTTGTTTTCCCTCATAGCTTCATCACACCTAAATGAAACATTTATACAAATTTAGTACCTAAGATCTCTCGAGTCCATTGACATTAATTTCTATAATTTTAGTCTCTTTTGATCCGTTTTGAAACTACATCCTTGATTTTAGAACTAACAAGTCCTTTAAGGACTAATGCCTTGTAATCATTTTTTTTCTTTTAAGAAATTTGTGAGACCTTTATGTCTAGAGCAATTAAAACTTGATTTAACAAAAAAAAAATCCATTTACCATTTTCAAATTTAGTTTTAGAAACTTTGTTAAGAGATTTTTCCTCTTTTAATATTGTTGAGTGGGTCAACGAAACGATATAAGCGAGTGGGTCAACGAAACGATATAAGCTAAGAGGGGGTGAATTGGATTTTTAGAACTTTTGTTGGTGGATTAGAAAAATAAAAAATGATAGACAAGAGGATTTAGAGTGGTTCAAGTTCCAATCGAACTCTACATCCACTACCTTAGCTTCACTAAGGATTTTCCAACAATCCACTAATTGTTCTTCCCCTTTTCTAGGCTAAGGAGGTAACCTTTACAATACCGGTCAAATTTTCTACCCAAATTTGACCTAATCCTCACACAAGTGATACAAAGAAGATGAAGGCTAAAACTAGTATCTCTCAATACAAAATGTAGCCCTTTTACAAGCACTCAACCCAATTGAACAAAATAGGAATAAAAATTACAAAGTTCACAATTGGGGTTACAAGAAAATATGGGATTTAGGCACAAATGCTTGGCTTTGATGTTTGGATGATTCTTTGGAGATCAATAGTTCTTGTTGGAGCTTTTAGAGGTCCCTTTTATACCTTCTCATTGAATTCTAGCCGTTGGGGTTGTTGCATTCATCAATATAGCCGTTGGGATGTTATCTTCCCTCCATAAATGCAGTCTGCAACTACCCGTTCTGAAACGCTCAACCCTGTTTCGAAACAGACCAAAATAGAAAGATTCATTGGGGTGTAATAAATAGACCGTACCGAAACGTGCACGATCATTTCGATACGTTAAGAGACCGTTTCGAAACACTTTGCCACTATTAAAGCCTGTATCGAAACGGCTTAGAAGCATTTCGATACGCCTTAGCGACAATCTTAAAATCAGTTATAAAACTTCAACGGTCATATTTTTAAAACTAAGTTTGAATTTCGTTTCGAAACGTTTGAGGTCGTTTCGATACTACCGTATCGAAACAGATCAAATCGTTCCGATGTTCTTCATCCGTTCCGAAGCACGTTCTGAAACGGGGGTTAAAAGTTTCAAATTGTTCTGAAACGCCCAAAGGCCGTTCCGAAACGGTAACTCGAAAATCGCTATTTTGGCTTGATAAACACTTAGAAAATTTATGACAAGTTGAGGTTTTGACTTAAACATTTTTCTTTAAATACATAGAGAGGTTTTGAGGACTTAAAAATTCATTTTCCATTTTTCAATTTAGTCCTTAAATCTTTTGTTATATCAAAATCAATTTATTGGTTTCACAATCTCCCCCTTTTTGATATAACAAAACCAAATTAGAATTTTTAAGAGTTTTGAAATTTTGAAGAACTTCTAACTCCCCCTCAATTTAAGATGGGTTTTTAAAGTTTTGAAAAGATTTAAAATTCAAGTTTTAAAACTCAAAACCGACTTAAGAAAATTGTTGGCTCTTATATTACTTCTCCCCCTTTTTGTTAGATCAAAAAGAATAATAAACAAGGCTCATCAAGAGAAGAAACAAGGTTAAAAGCAATAAACAACATAATATAGATTCATATAATTCAAATATCCAAACATAAAACTTAAAGCAATAGAGTCTTAAAGCTCAATCCCAAACAAAAACAATCAAAGCATAGGTTCATAAAGCATAAACAAAATAAAGGTGCAAACTTAGTTCTAATATGATAATCTAATATGCGATGCAATAAAGACCCTAAGCCTCGTCATCATCAACATCAACATCCGACGAATCATCATCGTTCTTAGCTTGAGAGCGACGAAAGGTCATCCATTGACCATAGAAGGTAGAGAATGACAAGTCCATCGATTGATGTTGATTCTCAAGCGAGGTGAGACGATTTTCCACGGATTGCAAATGAGTATTGATAGCACCAAGACTCGACTCCATCGTGTTGAACCGCTCGGTGAGGAAAGCCATAAGATCTTCATTGTTAAGACCCGGAGCTTGAGGTAGTGGCTCAACTTGAGGAGGAGGGGCATGCCTATCAACTCGTTCCCATTAGCCAAGAGTGTAATAGAACCCGGACTTGTGGAGAGAAAATTCACCAATCTTGTTCTTACGGGGTTTCGGAGAATCATAGGAGCAATCAAGGTTGAGGATGCCAAAGATGTAGCTCAAAACAGTCCCATAAGTGAAAGATTTAAGAACATTTGTTTCACGAAGCTTCACATTATTGACCATCTCGGAAAACATAATTTTGACAAGATTTGGTCGTTTTCCTCGGCGAAAGCACTCAAGCCAGAAATAATCAACTTGACGAATATGAGAGATTTTACCCCCGGAAGGGCGGATAAACCATGAAATCATCAAGTGAAGGAAACGGTCATGAGCATCCAAAGAAAGTACGGAACCGGTGTGAGCATCAAAGTGGGTCTCATCCTCAATGCCTTCGTTCTTAAGTCCAAGAGCATTCTCTAAAAAGGATATGTTGATAACGAACTTCTTCCCCAAGAGATATGACTCAATGCCAATGACCTCAGTGTGATCTTCATTATCAACGAGCTGGGCATTTGAGTAGAAAATGAGAACCATGTGCTTGTAGATAATATCCGGTATGTTCAAGAAAGCCATGAAGTTCCATTCTTGAAAATGCTCTAGATAGCGGAAAGCGAAACGCTCGGAATCAAGGAATGGGACATCAACAACACGCTCGCGACGAACGGCAATATCCTTGACGTATGAGAAACGATCCTTCATCTCTTGAGTCCGAAGACTTTTGAGAAAAAGTTGGGTGAGATTAGGACGAATATTGGCTTGACTTGAAGCTTCACTCGATTGACCCGTCTTACGTTTTTTGTTTACGTTTTCCATTGAAAAATCCTAAAAACATAAAGCAAGCAATTTAAAAATTGAAGTGTATGCATGAACATCCTTAATTCAATCCAATGACAAATCTCATTTAGGTTTAAAAGGGCAAAAAAATTTAAGAAGGAAAAAACTTTTGAAAAACTGTTAAAAAAATACGAGTAGAAAATAATATATTCGAACAAAAAATTTTAAGATTTTGAAATTTTTTTACAAGTTTTGAAAAAAAGAAGATACAAAACATATAATCTATACAAAATTAAGATTTTCTAACCTAAAATTCGAATAAAATCAAAGGAAAAAGAAAAGGAAGAAAATATACTTTAAATGGGGATTTTGGATGAATGAATGGAAAATCTTGCACAAGATTGTTGAAGCTTGCTTAGACTTGTGTTTTTGAGTAAAAGCCCTCAAGATTTGATGAAAAACAAAGAGGTTTGGAGGGTTTTTATAGGAAAAAATCAGGTTAGGGTTTTTAGGTTTTTTGAGAGTTTTAATTAAAAGTGAATTTTAACATTTAAAGCCCTTTTTAAAGCTGTCCGCATACCCATTTCGGAACAGGCAAGAACGTTCCGAAACGTGGGTACCGAAACATTGACTGTCATTTCGAGTCTTGTTGACCGTTCCAATACGGCTTTGACCGTATCGAATCCCACGTGTTGACCCGTATCGAAACTCGTTTCGATACACTTCTTGGAAGAGGCAAACCGTTTCGAAACCCTTGTAAGGCGTTTCGAAACACCCTAGTCATAGATCACTTTTTTAAGGCACTCGTATCGAAACAGATACCTAGGCCTGGAGGTGCAGATGAGACTCTAATATTGCAGAAAAATGAATTTCATGAGGTCCTATATGCATAATTGATATGAATGAGCATGAATAACATGCACAAACCTAAACATACTCCTCCTAACTATTAGCATGGATGAAATTAGGAGTAAAAACACATAAGAATGACATTTTTCAAGAAATCAACCAATTTAAGCACAAAAAGGTCCTAAAAGGTCAAGATAGGCTAGTTAAACCTAACTCTCTCCTAAGGGACCAAAAATGCTCTTTATCTAAAGGCTTGGTAAGAATGTCCGCTAGTTGGTTTAAGGTGTCAATGAACTCTATAGAAACATCTTAATGGCTTCCATTCTAGCTACGAGTGCATAGGTTTCATCAAAATCAATTCCCTCTTCTTGAGTGTAACCTTAAGCAACTAGTCTAGCTTTATTTCTCACAATGTTACCACTCTCATCTAGTTTATTCCTAAATACTCATTTAGTTCCTATAGTAGATTGATTACTAGGCCTTTCAACTAATGTCCATACATTACTTCTCTCAAATTGATTTAACTCTTCTTGCATAGCCATAATCTAAAAGTCATCTTTCAATGCTTCTTTTATATTCTTAGGCTCAATGCATGGAATAAAAGTAACATGGTTCATAAGTTTGAGAGAAGATCTAGTAGTTACCCCTTGGATGGATCACCCAAGATTTCACCATCTTTGACATAGTCGTACTCCCTTGGGTAGCTCACTTCCTTTTCCTCAAGAGCCAAGTCCTTCAAGGCTTCAAGAGGTGGATCTTGTGCATCCTCTTCTTTCGTTGGAATCTCATCCTCCTTTGAAGTTTGTCCTCCATCAAAGGCATCAAGGATTCCTACATCATCATCATCACAAGAATACTTTCTCGGAAGGAGGTTATCATCGAATACAACATGAATAGACTCTTCTACTACTAAAGTTCTCTTATTAAATACACAATAGGCTTTAGAGTTTAGGGAATAACCTAAGAAAATAACTACATCACTTTTAGCATCAAATTTACCTAAGTTATATTTTCCACTGTTTAAAACAAAACACTTGCAACCAAATATATGAAAATAGCTAATGTTAGGCTTTTTAGATTTTAAAATCTTATATGGTGTTTTCTTTAAAAGTGGCCTAATCATTACTCGGTTTATAATGTAGCAAGCTGTGTTTGTGGCTTCCGCCCAAAAATATTTAGGTAAATTGTTTTCACAAAGCATGGTTCTAGTCATTTCTTGTAAAGTCCTATTTTTCCTCTCAACTACCCCATTTTGTTGAGGAGTTCGAGGAGTCGAAAAATTGTGGCTAATACCATTTTTATTTAAAAACTCTTCAAAACCTAGATTTTGAATTTCGGTTCCATGATCACTTCTAATATGAGAAATTTTAAGTTCAAGATCATTTTGAGTCAATTTTGAAATTGTGATGAATTTTTCTAAAGCCTCATCTTTAGTACTTAAGAATAGAACCCAAGTAAATCTAGAATAGTCATCAACAAGTACAAATGCATACGATTTACCACCCAAGCTCATAGTTCTAATAGGCCCAAATAAATCCATGTGAATAAGTTGTAAACACCTACTTGTAGAAACATCATTAATGATTTAAAGGATGATCTATGTTGTTTACCCTTAGAGCATGCATCACAAATTTTATCATTTGAGAACTTAATTTTGGGCAAACCTCTAACTAGATTTAGGGAAACTAATTTTTCTAAAACACTAATGCTAGCATATCCTACTTTCCTATGCCATAGCCATGCATCATTTTCATTTTGTGCAACAAAACATGCATGGGATGTATGAATGTCATCTAAATGCACCATGTATATATTACCTATGCGATGACCAATGAGCATTATATTATTCGATTTAATGTCAACAATTTTGCATCCATTTTTATCAAATAAGACATTAAATCCTTTATCACACAATTGACTAATGCTCAATAAATTGTGTTTTAGACCATCGACATATAAAACATTTTCAATGAGAATAGTAGAGTGATTACCTATGGATCCAATACCTTTAATGTGGCCTTTGGAGTTGTCACCAAATGTTACTACTTCTCCACTTTTTGGCTTTAAGTCCATGAATCGACTCTTGTCTCCGGTCATGTGCCTCGAGCATCCACTATCAAGGTACCATGAGTTTTGACTTTGTGCTTTGGCCTTATAGCAATGCTCCCCCTACAAACAAAGAGTTAAACTTTGATTTTTGGTACCCAAATCATTTTGGGTCCACGAGTGTTAGCTCCCAAAAGCTTGGTTCCCTTAGGAATCTAAGGTGACATGGCAACAACATTATTAGACTTGACGAGTTCCTTAGGAACCCATACACTTCTAAATTTCTTAGTTCTATTATACCTATGGAAGCCACTTTGTTTGTAGTTATATGTCTTTCTCTTAGGTTGGTTAGTTTTAGTGGATTCTCCTATCTCATTTTTCACATTACCAACATTTTTTAAAGACTCCTTGAGCTTGTTAAGCTCATCTAATACCTTTTGGTGTTCACTATTGCATTGAGAAATAAGATTGTTTAAGTTTAAATTTTCATTTTGAAAGAATTTAAGTTCATCTTGTAAACCTAAGATCTTTTTCTCAAATTTTAAGTTAGCTTGAGAAAGTTAGTCATTTTTAGCATTTAATTCTGAAATAATCTTTTTATTTCTTATGACAGACTCTCTATATTTCTCAACTAACTCATCATATACCTATTGTAACTCATCATAAGCATCATGCAATTCATCAAATGTAAAATCAAAAGATGATGAGTTAGATGTTACCATGGAGGAATCGTCCTCAAGATCCATGAGGCAAAGATTGGCCACTTCGTGTTCCTCATCCTCGGATGACTTCTCATCACTCAAAGTAGCAAGCTTGGCTTTGAGCTTATTCTTCTTCTCAAAGCCTTCTTCTTGAGTTGAGGGCACTCCGAACGAATGTGACCCGGTTTTTTGCACTCGAAGCAAATGATTTGATCCCTCTCTTCTTCTTTGTTTTTGGTTTTTGAAGTCCATTTTTCTTTGAATCTTCCTTCCTCGGTTGGACCTCATAAACTGTGAGAACCTTTTGGCTATCATAGTCAATTCTTCTAGGTCTTCCTCCTCACTAGAAGTGCTCTCCTCATGTAGAGAAGCTTTGAGAGCTACTCTTATCTTCTTCTTCTTATCTACCTCAAGCTTCTCCACTCTTCTCTCTTCCTACTTCCTTTCATCTTCCCTTCCTTGCTTCATTATCTCATGAGTTAGAAGAGAACCCACTAGCTCATCAAGCTTGAGTGTCTTCAAATTTTTTGCCTCAATGATGGCGGTTCTCTTCCAATCCCAAGACTCGAGAAGTGAGTAGAGTAGCTTCCGGACTAATTTGTCTTCCGGGATTATCTCTCCAAAACCCTTTAACTCGTTGACGATTGTTGAGAAACGATCGAACATCTTTGACACGGTTTCGTCGGGCTCCATTTTGAAATTCTCATAGCTAAGATTGAGAATTTCAATCTTTGTCTCCTTCACATCACTTGTTCCTTCATAAGTAGTCTCAAGTGTATCCCACACTTCCTTAGCACTTTCAATGGAGAAAACTTTGGAGTAGATGTCGGGACCGAAAGAGCAAAACAACATGTGAAGAGCTTTATCATTGATTTGAATCTTCTTTCTCTCTTCTTCACTCATCTCATTTTTCTTCTTTAGCACCAATCTTCCTTCGTCGCCTCTCTTCATCGGAATATAGGGACCATCTTCAATGGCATCCCAAACTAGATAATTGTTGGATTTAATGAAGAGGCGCATCTGGTTCTTCCAAAAAGGGTAGTTATCACCGTTGAAGAAAGGCGGTTTGGTGGTTGATTGAGACTCGTACATGTTTGACTCGGAGGTAGAAGCCATGGCTTGATTTGTGGTTGATCACACTCTTCCTAGGAACTCCTCTTGTGGTTGTTAACCCTTCAAAGAGGTAGGCTCTGATACCAATTGTTGAGTGGATCAATGAAACGATATAAGCCAAGATGGGGTGAATTGGATTTTTAGAACTTTTGTTGGTGGATTGGAAAAATAAAAATGATAGACAAGAGGATTTAGAGTGGTTCAAGTTCCAATCGAACTCTACATCCATTACCTTAACTTCACTAAGGATTTTCCAACAATCCACTAATTGTTCTTCCCCTTTTCTAGGCTAAGGAGGTAACCTTTACAATATCAGTCAAATTTTCTACCCAAAATTTGACACAATCCTCACACAAGTGATACAAAGAAGATGAAGGCTAAAACTAGTATCTCTCAATACAAAATGTAGCCCTTTTACAAGCACTCAATTTAATTGAACAAAATAGGAATGGAAATTACAAAGTTCACAATTGGGGTTACAAGAAAATATGGGATTTAGACACAAATGCTTGGCTTTGATGTTTGGATGATTCTTTGGAGATTAATAGTTCTTACTGGAGCTTTTAGAGGTCCTTTTTATACATTCTCATTGAATTCTAGCCATTGGGGTTGTGGCATTCATCAATATAGCCGTTGAGATGTTATCTTCCCTACATAAATGCAGTCTGCAACTACCCATTCCGAAACACCCTACCCTGTTTCGAAACAGACCAAAATAGAAAGAGTCGTTGGAGTGTAATAAATAGACCGTGCCGAAACGGGCACAATCATTTCGATACGCTAAGAGCCCGTTTCGAAACTCGTTTCGAAACACTTTGCCACTGTCAAAGCCTGTATCGAAACGACTTAGAAGCGTTTTGATACGCCTTAACGAAAATCTTAAAATCAGTTATAAAACTTCAACGGTCATATTTTTAAAACTAAGTTTGAATTTCGTTTCGAAACTTTTGAGGCCGTTTCGATACGGTACTACCGTATCGAAACAGATCAAAACGTTCTGATGTTCTTCATCCTTTCCGAAACACGTTCCGAAATGGGGGTTAACAGTTTCAAACTGTTCCGAAACGCCCAAAGGCCGTTTCGAAACGGTGACTCGAAAATCACTGTTTTGGCTTGATAAACACTTAGAAAATTTATGACAAGTTGAGGTTTTAACTTAAACATTTTTCTTTAAATACATAGAGAGGTTTTGAGGATTTAAAAATTCATTTTCTATTTTTCAATTTAGTCCTTAAATCTTTTATTATATCAAAATCAATTTATTGGTTTCATAAATATTATTGAGTTGATTTTGATGATTTTCATGAAAATTTGAAAGTAAATTATACAAGTATTTTTTTCTTCAAACTCAATGGTGGTAATTTACACTTCAAAAAAGTTTCTTTCATTTTTTTTAATTTTGGAAAGTAAATCATTTTTATTTTTCTATTTTTAACTTTTTTATATTTATAAAAACGAATTAAATAAGTTAAAAGTTACCTCAGAATCTTATTTGAAAGTTATAAGGCAAATGTTGATATTTCTCGATCTTATTCATCAAAAGACTCATCATATTGATTTCACGTAACAATATAAGCCTTGTGCATTTGTTTGTTTGGTTCATTTTTTTTCATACGAGGACAAACATGACATGTCTCGATCTCTTACACTCATTGTAAATAATGAAGTCTTCATTTTGAATTTAACTTTTATTTCTTATCTTTTTCGAAATTATTTATTTTTTATTAGCGGTGATTTAAGCCCCTAAACTTTTGAAAAATTAATTAAGTTCTTAAAGTTGTTCTGCACCTAGTTAAGCCTCGAACCAATAAATTAATTAACTAAACCCTTTGATTAATTTTGACCATCAATTTTGACATATTTTTCTTGAGATATTATTATCACATAACTCACTACAGTTTTATCATGTGACATTTATATTTTTTAGAAAACTATTTTTATAAGTTTTTTAGAATATTTAAATACCATTTTAAATATTTTTTTGAAATGTCAAGCGATAACACTGTAACACGATCCGTTATACCGATTGGTCCAGAAAAAAATTGTTAGGTTTAACTGTCAACGTTGGTCAAATGAGTGAATTGATAAAATTTTAGATATAAAAGCTTAATTGGGTGCAAAAAAAAAATAAGACTTAATTAATTAATTTATCCAAAAATTTAAAAGCTTATAATACACCTTAAGCCTTTTTTATTTAATCTCATAAAGTGTTTGAATCTTCTTGTAAACTTTTTACTTGAATTATTTCTTTTTCATTGAAGTGGATTTAAAAGCCACGCCAACTTTTTTGGGGGTAAACTACATAAATGACCACCATACTAAGAATTAGATCGCGATTTGACCACTTTATTTTTTTCTAAACAATTAAACTATCAAACTATTAAATTTGATGCAATGTGACCACCAGCCGTTAGAAACCAAAGACGATGCTGACGTGCCTTTTAAAAAAATTATATGAATTTTTCCACGTTGAATATATATCCCTCCACATCATCATGCCACCTAAACAATGTGTAAAAAATACGTTATAAATTTTATGCATTTAAAGAAACCCTAAATACATTTTAATATTTTCTCCTTCTTTCTCACCATTCTGCCAAGAAGAAAAAATTTCCTCAAGGTTGTAGAAGAAAATAGATGCAAAGATGAATCGTATGTGCTATTGTGAGATTCGTTCGAAGCTAATAACATGTTGACCTTATGAAAATTCAGGTAGGAGATTTTGGGAGTGTGAAAATTATTGAAACGGGGTTAAGGGTTGTAAGTTTTTTTTGGTATGATCCACCAATGACTGGTAGGTCAAAAGAGGTTATTGTTGATCTTCTTTAAAAAATTGATGCAATGGAGTAAGAAACAAAGAAGGAAAGAATTGTTGGAAGTTTATTTCTTGGTGCTGCAATTTTAGTGGGTTTTATTTTGGGGAAAATCTTCTTCTAGTGCTTGAATTGTTAATTTTCTTAATCCTGAAATTTAGGTTACTGAAATTAGGTTATAATGGAGATTTTAAAATTTTAAATTTTTTGTAAGATTTTAAAGTGTAATGAAATTTTAGAATTTGTTTTACATTAACCCTCTCCAATAGCAACACTTAGATTTGTTGCTGAAATTAAGTAATAATGGGGTTTTAAAAATTTAAATTTTTTTGTAAAATTACAATACGTTAGAGTGTAATTGAATCTTAAAATGTGTTGGTTTATACATGTTTTGCACTAATACAAAACACACTTTAAAATTCCATTACACTTTAATCTTAGAATGTTAGAATGTATCAAAACAAAGTGTGATGAAATCTTAGAATGTGTTTTGAGAATTTAAGTTTTTTGTAAAATTGAATCAAGTGTTTTATGTGCACAACAAAGAAGTAAGCAAAAAATTTATTTGATTCAGTAATAAAACTTACTAGCAGTTTTAAAATTTTATGAGATTTTCTTGTAACGGCAGTGGATGTTTGTCCAGTTCTTTTGTGATTGGGACCAATCTTTCTCTTGTATATTTTAATATTATGTCCATTCTCTTTGCATCTTTTATATAAGATTTTGACACCCTTCCTTGACACTTGACCAATCTGAGGTGGTGCTTCATCAGCTTCTCTATTTTTTTTCTTGTGTGGCCTTTTTAGAAATCTTCTAAAGACTGGTGACAAAATAGGCTCAATCGCGTCATCAGTTGCCCATTGTTTCACTCCTTGTAGGACTTATCAAATAAGAATATATTTCTTTTTGAGTTGACACAAAATAATAAGGATTAACATGCTTTTCTAGCCTATCTTCAATTGACAATCTCACAGAAATAACATGAACACATGAAATGCCTGCATAGAACAATAATTGGTTAGTAACTATGGAGATTTAATAATTGAATGCTAAATAAATAAAGATGTTAACCTGTTAATTGTCATTTTCTGCATGAGCATGTCCACTCTTAAATGTTAACTGAATGTTGGCTTGAAGGACCACATGAAACTTGGTACATGTGTCCACCAGCATAAGAGGCCAACATCTGTATAAAATTAAGACAAAACAGTTAGTATTAAAAAATTAGCATAAAAAGTTAGCTTAAAACAATTAGCATAAATCCGTTAAATAGTTAATATTAAACAGTTAGCATAAAACAATTAGCTTAAAACATGAAAAAAAGTTAGCATAAAACAGTTAAACAGTTATACCTATGTGCTAATGATGCTGCATGATCTAACTTCTTTTGAATCTTAAGGCATAGAAGTCTTGTCCGCTTTTCAACTAAATCCTTCCTTTTAGCAAGTCTTTGCATCAACTTTAATCTGATGGACTCCACTAATATAATGATAGGTTTGTCTCTAGCTTCAAGTATTAGCTCCCATATATCAATAGTAGTAATTAGTAAAGTTGAAAAGTATTTGAATATTTACAAATAATAAAGTTGGAAAGTAATTAGCAAAGCTAGGTTATTCATCTTATTGAAGCAGTCGCAATTACTATTTAGAAGTATGTCTGACTTGAACCCGAAAGAGAAGTGTGACTTTGACCAGTTGGTCAGGTCCTTTGGTGAGAGCCATTTCTAAGCTTTTTCTGATAAAATTTATAAATAAAAGTGACAAAAGTTAGCATGAAACTCAGTCACATACAAAAATAATTTTCAAAAACAAGTTAATACCTTCAATTCATTCATGAAAGATTGGAACTCTCTAACATATGTAGCCTTTGCAGCATCCACAATTGGTCCTTTACTGCTTTTCTTATAAGCACCCCACTGATCTTAGCATTTGAGTACAAGTTCCTAACACATTCTATGTGCAAAGTAAGGGAACAATTCAGGCACTAACATCATTAGTCCTTACACAGAACAAAGTAACACAAAAATTTATTAGTACAATTTTATTACAAAATTTAAAAAATAAAATATTTTTAAAAAATTTACTCACGCCTTCTTTCTATCAATTATAAAGATAAAGCTGTAAGAATTCTCGATCTCTATATCAATGGAAAATAATTCTAAAAATCAACACCAAGATGACTGACTCTCACTCTCCACAACTGCAAAGGCTATGGGATAGATTGAGTCATTTGCATCTATTCCTACAGCTGCCAAAAGATGACCTAGTATCCCTTCAAGCAGCATTCATCTAGACCTATAGTGGGCCTACAGCCTACTTTGAAGCCATTTTTCATTGCTTGCATACATAGATAAAGTCTCTCAAACTTTCTGTCATCTAACTTGTAAACTGTTGTTGTCCCTAGATTAGAGTACCTCAATTCACCTAGGTAAGCGTACAGATTTGCATACTACTTTTTGTGGTTACCATTCAAGTGTTCAAGGGCTAGATTTTTGCCTTAATGCATTTACATTTAGGTACCAGTATGCCTCAATCTTTGTGTACAACTTGTTTTAGGGAATTTGTTGGGTTTATAGCACGCTTGAATCGATCACCGAAACCGCCAATGAGGGTTGTAAATGTTTGGTGGTTGAATTGGCTAAAATCGAAGTAAAGGTAAACAAGTGACACAATGATTTTAGAGTGGTTCGACCTTCTAACAAGCACCTACATCCACTACCTTAGCACACCACTAAGGATTTCTCAATTCACTCAACAATGAATTCGTCCCCTTTTCCCGGTTTAGGAGGAAACCATTACAACCCTATCTTTTGGACTTGGCTAAGATAGAACCAACTCTAGTTTTTCTCTCAAGGCTAACCTAGAACCTTTACTTTTACAAGGGATTTGTTTGGGTAAACTAAATACCTCACAAGGTTGGTGTTTACACAATTTAAGCTCACAAGAGTGTACAAAGAATTTACAATAAAGTGGAATTCTATTAACATTACTCTGCTCTTGTGGCACGACTTCTTCTTTTCCTCTGGATTTCTTCCACGTTTCTTTCCCTTTTGTTCCTTTAATTCTCTGATCGGACGTTCCTTAACAATATGGCTACCGTTGAAGACAATCTGGCTGGCTTGTCGATTGAGGATGATGAAGATGTTGGGGTGCAGATTGATCTGAAGGAGGGGGAATCTGGAATCTCTTATTCCCACTGTTTTGTTGGTACCTTTCTAACGACAAGTGTGATCCATGCCCCAGCGATGCGCACGACTTTGGCAAATGTGTGGCATCCTCCGGGAGGGATCTTCATTTCTGAGTTGGGGGGAGGGTAGGTTCCTTTTTCGATTTTATCATGTTATTGATGCTGATCGGATTGAGAAGGATGGTCCTTGGAGTTTTAACTCTCATCTGTTGGTTCTACATAGACTGAAGGACGGGGAAGATCCGATGACTGTTCCCATTTTTCATGTCGATTTCTGGGTTGCCAAATATGTTGTCCCAGTGGGTTTTATGTCGGCGAAGGTGGCTCGTGTTCTTGGTGATTTTATTGGCAAATTTATTGACTACGATGCAGCGCCAGGCAGTTTGGGGTATAAACGCATAATGAAGGTACGTACTCGGGTGGATATTCGACTGCCATTGAAGATAAGGAAAAAGTTGTTACTGGCGAATGGGCAGTCACAATATGTGCGCTTCGAATATGAAAAATTAACTCTATTTTTTTTCTCTGTGGAAAACTTGGGCATGGTGAAAGCTTCTGCCCCTTACGATTTACAGAAGGAGGTCGTGAGTTACCATTGATTTGGGATGCCTCTATCCGGGCGCCGCCGTAAAGTGCGAGACTGTCGCAAAGCCGGTGGTTAGTGGAGGAGGGGATTGAGGGGCCTTATTTTTCGGGAGTTAACTATGATAATCTAGTGCCACATGTTGTGCACCAAAATCTTTCTCAATCAACCGCTCCAATTTTGTCAAGGCCTGTAGAATCGGATATTCGCAGTACAAAAGGCTAATCTAAGCAGGAAATAAATGGTGCTGGTCAACCAGATTCCTTTCCAAATAAAGGAATCTCGATAGATGATTCTAATCCACATGGAGAAATGAGGCGTTTAATGGGGCCACAGGCTTTACAAGAACCACGACAATTTGAGGCCACAGATGGATTCGACGTTGTAATGGGCACTTTGGGTGAGGAGAGCCCAATTGAAGCTGGTGACACTGCTAAGAGGCCCAGGGTTGGGGACCTAAATGGGCGAAGTAGTGATGTATCTAGTAGCAATGATACCCCACCTAATCTATCGGCAGGCTCTAGTATAAGGGCCAGCCGGGCCCAATCAGGATCCTATCGTGGAACGTTCGAGGTTTAGGGATGACCCGAACGGTAAAATGTCTCAGAAGTATTTTACGAGACCTACATCCCTCGGTGGTTTTCTTCATTGAGACAAAGCTGCCGGTTGTTCGAATGGAACGAATACGTCATTTGTGTGGTTATAATAATGGCATTGATGTGGCATCTAGAGGTAGAAGTGGGGGTTTATCGTTGGGTTGGAAGGACTCAGTTTCTGTTACTTTAAGGTCTTTTTCACATTCCCATATTGATGTTCAAATTGATGAGGATGACGAAAGGGAAATGCTGGAGATTTACGGGTTTTTACGGTGCTCCGGAGGTGGGTAATCGTATTAACTCATGGAATTTACTTAGGCAATTGGATGATAGCCCTGAAATGCCATGGTGTGTGGCTGGAGACTTCAACGAAATTCTGAGTCTTGCGGAGAAGCAGGGTGGCCCGTTACGAAATCAATGGCAAATGGATAATTTTCAGGATGCTCTTTCCGAGTGTAACTTTAGTGATTTGGGATATATGGGGAGCTGGTTCACTTGGCAATGGGGCCGTTCAGCAAGAAATAATATTCGAGAGAGGCTGGATCGGGGGTGGAAAATACCAGTTGGTGGGATTTATTTCTGGATTTCCAAATGGAGCATTTACCTCACCTTTTTTCCGATCAGTGCCCACTTTTGCTGAATACAAATGCGGGATTACATAATCAGAATAGAGTGTGGAGTTTCAAGTTTGAAGCAAGCTGGCTAATGGAAGCATCTTGTGATGAGGAAGTAAATAAATTATGGGCAGAGGCATCGGGTTCTATCCCAAACAAACTGTTATTTGTTAGCCAAGGTTTGTATAGGTGGTTTTGAAGGCTTCGCCAGGAGAAATGCCTTTCAATTAGAGAATTGATGGACAAGATTAATTCCCTTAATTCCCAGCCTATTTCGGATGATGTCTTGCTGGACACTATGGAAGCAAAACTAAATCTGAATTTTGAATTGGAGAAGGAGGAGATTTTTTTGGAGCAGAGGGCAAGGGTTAATTGGTTGAAGAACGGTGATAGGAATACTAGGTTCTTTCACAATTTTGCCAGCAAAAGGAAGAGAATGAATAAAATTAATAGGTTCATTACTGATGATGGGTCTGTACATGAAGATGAAGAGGGTATAAGAGATATTGCCTTAGATTATTTCTTGAACTTGTTCACATCCACAGGTACGTGCCACTCTGATATTGCTCTACATGGCATTAACACATGCATTACCCATGAAATTAATGGCCAGTTGCAGCGAGACTTTACCAAGGAAGATGTCTATACAGCGTTACAGTCAATGAGCCCGTTAAAGGCTTCGGGCCCTGATGGGCTAGGGGCGGTGTTTTATCAAAGATTTTAGGCCTTAATAAGTGATGAAATTTCCCAATACTGTATTGACATTATTAAGGGGGTCCATCCGATTGCGGAAATTAACAAGACCCATATTGTTTTAATTCCAAAAGTAAGTGATGCTAGAAGTATGAAACAGTTCCGACCGATAAGTTTGTGCAATGTGTTGTTGAAAATCATTATAAAAGTCATAGCTAACAGATTTAAAGAGGTGCTAGGTAGCTGCATCGATGAAGCACAGAGTGCTTTTGTTCCAGGCCGCTTAATTACCGATAATATAATTGCAGCCTATGAGGTGCTGCACTCTTTTAAGAGAAGGCAGACTGGGCGAAAGGGGTCGTTTGCTCTCAAACTTGACATGAGTAAAGCATATGATCGGGTCGAATGGGGTTTCTTAGAAGCTATTATGCACAAGATGGGTTTCTCAGACTTATGGATCCAAGGAATTATGAGGTGCGTGAAAACAATATCATACGCGGTGGTGATTGATGGGGTTGTATCTTATAGCTTCACCTCATCTAGAGGATTACGTCAGGGGGATTCTCTAAGCCCGTATCTCTTCCTAATATGTGAAGAAGGTCTATCCTCTCTAATTCGCAGTGCATCCTCAACTGGCCTGATTCAAGGAGCTAGAATTGCCCGAAGTGCCCCGTTGGTTACACACCTTCTTTTTGCTGACGATTTTTTGATTTTCGGTAACGCTACTATTGAAAGTGCTCATTTCCTTAAAAATTTGTTGAGTACATATGCAGGATGCTCTGGACAAGTTTTCAATTATGATAAGTCTCATGCTTTCTTCAGTTCGAATGTCCCTTTGCAGACTAGGGCCGATGTGTGCAATGTCCTCCAGGTATCAGAAGAGTGTAACCCGGAGAACTACTTGGGCCTTCCCGCAGTGGTGGGCAGAAATAAAAAGAAGGCTTTCAAATATTTACTCGATTGAGTGGACTCAGGGACTCATGGTTTGAGCTCGAAGACTTTGTCGCAAGGAGGTAAAGAGATTTTCATTAAATCGATATTACAATCCATTCCTTTGTTTGCGATGTCGTGTTTTCTTTTGTCGGGAGTGTTTTGTAAAGAGATGGAGGCAAAGATTGCCCGGTATTGGTGGCATCGTTCTCAGTCGAAGAGGGGAGTGCATTGATGTACAAGGCTGAATTGAGTAAGTTAAAAGAGGACGGTGGGCTGGGCTTCCGAGATATGGGTAAATTTAATATAGCCCTTCTGGCCAAGCAAGGATGGAGGCTAACCCAAGACCCTGAATCTCTTGTGGCTCATCTCCTAAGAGCAAAGTACTACCCAGGATTGAATTTTTTGAAGGCTTCACTAGGGTCCTCACCTTCCCTTATTTGGAGAGGTATTTGGTTGGCAAGAGGATTACTCGAGAAAGGTTTGAGTTGGTCTATCGGATCAGGGACCTCGGTGTCGATCTGGAATGATTATTGGTTGCCGGTGCTTCCAGCAATGAAAGTTGAGTCGGTACGAACTAATCAGGCTTGGTTGGTCTCGGACCTAATCTTACACGAGGAAAGGACTTGGAATACTACGCTGGTAAATTCTATTTTTATTCCGAGTGAAGCTAATTTAATCCTAAGCATTCGTTTACCGAGTTACTCTCAGGTAGATGTCCTTCGATGGCAGGGTGAGAAGTCAGGCATTTACACAGTACGCAGTGGGCATAAAGTGCTTATTAAAGAACAACACTGGAATGATCCTACAGATAAGCTTTATAGCTATATTTGGGGTGTTGATTGCCCCTAAAGATAAAGATTACAGGTTGGCGCTTCTTGAAGAACTATGTACCTACGTTCCACAATCTTATGATTAAAATGGTGGTTTCTAACCCTGCATGTCCTAGATGTGGGTTAGGTTTCGAGGATGTCTTGCATGTTATACGAGACTGCTGGTTTGCCGTGGCTATTTGGAATGCATTGAATGTCTACTGGTCATCTACAGAAGTGCAATACGACATACACGATTGGCTTATACATCTTTTTCAAAATACAAGTACTCAACTTCATCGACAACATATTATTACAATCTGGGTAATATGGCACTCTAGAAATAAACTGGTGCACGAGAATGTAAACCATAGGATTGAAGATGTTCTTACCCTCATCCAAAGCTACTGCACTAATATCTCCAATCTTGCTGCTCCAGTGAGCTCTCGCCATCATCGTATCATGTCCGTATGGAGCCCTCCGTCAGCCCCTGACATTAAGGTTAATGTAGATGCGGGTTATAAATCGCAAGAGTTAAAGTCCAGTTTAGGAATAATTATTCGAAACTGTGAGGGTTTAATAATGGGGGCCGCTTATAAGATAAACTTAAACATTACCTCTCCGTTTGTTACAGAAGCGGTGGCCGTTCTCCAGGGCCTAGAGTTTGCAGTAGATCTTGGTTTCCGATCTGTGGTTGTTGAGAGTGATTCTCAAACTGTGTTCACAAAATTAAACTCAAGCGTTACAGATCTTTCGGAAATTGGACAGATAACGAGGGATATCAAAGCGTTTTCTCACCGTTTCTTCTCGTGTCGCTTTGCCTTCACCAGACGAGAGCGGAACCGATCGGCACATGCAATGGCGGTGGAGGGCCTTGCGGCGGCTACGGACAGAGAATGGGTAGAAGAAGCTCCACCATCAGTTCTACCCTTCGTCGATGAAGACTGTCGGTTCCAAGATCCACCGTAGAAAACGGATCTCGGCGTCTTACAGAGGGATTTTTATCAAATCAGGCTGTAGGCCGGTCTCTCCTTTCGTCTTCCACAATAGCTCTTCGAGTTTTTTTGCGTTTTCAGGTGTGGGGGATTTGTGTTGGCCGCGACGTTTTGGGGGCATCTGAAACCCTTCGTTTTTAGGGGATCTGGAAGCTTCCCCGTGTTGCTTTATTGTCTTTCATTTTTTCGTTTTTAAACTGTTTAATTTCCATCCAATTTTATTAATAAAGCGACCGACTTTTATGTCAAAAAAAGAATTTACAATAAAGCACTCTTCTTAGACTATGTACAAGAGAAAGGTAAAATAAAGATTTAGACTCTATTTCTCTTGATCATGTTGCTTGGATGTAGTCTCTAACAATCTTCAAGTGTTCCAGCCTTCAATTTATAGCCACAATTGAGTTTGTAGCCGTTACTAGCCGTTGGGAATGTTTTGGAGCTGTTGGGGTCTTTATTTCCCATATTAATTGTAGTTTTGGTGCCTACCGTATCGGTACACGGGTACCCGTATCGGTACGCCCTTCTTCAGAACTAGTCGTTGGGCTCTTGCCAGCCTATGTGTATCGATTCGCTAGGGAGTGTATCGGTACGGTCTACACTTTAAAAGACCGTTGGGAAATAATCGTTGGGGGTTATTAAAGCAGGGATCGGTACGCTTAAAGGCGTATCGGTACGACCCCTCTCTGTATCGATACGAGAAAGCATATATCGGTACGGGTTTTGGTAGAATCAATTCTGGAGTAAAAAGGTATCGATACGGGGTATATCGTATCGGTACGGTAGTGCTGAAAAGCCAAGTTTGACTATTTTAAAGCATTTCAAACTTTGCCAAAACCTTTTTAAATACCTCAAACATATTTTCAAGTTGTTTGGACTTAAAGACATATTTTAAATTCTTTTCAAATTAGTCCAAAATATTTTTCAATTATTATATCAAAACACATAATTCTTTAATCTCCCCCTTTTTGATATAATAAAACCAACTTGAAAAATTATTTGAGATTCTCCCTCTTTATGTTTAAAAATTTGAATAAGAGATGAAATATAGAAAAGTAATTAAAGCTCCCCCTTATTCATTTGAAAAACACAAATTTTCAAACCAATCTATCCACCCTTTTTGTTATATCAAAAAGAATTTAAAATACTTTTAGGCTCAAAATAACAATGTAGGTTTAAATTTTTTGATTCAATCAAAAACTTTTGTTTTAAAATTTGGCTTCCCCTTACTCATTGCATCATTGTTAGGCTTAACAAATAATCCAATACTTTAAAAAGAAGTTAGATAACCAAATGTATAAAATAAAAGCATTAAGCTTAGAGGTTACCCAACCTTCTTCTCATGTATGATTTGAGCATTCTTTGATTTTGCTTTGCTTGCCATTGCTCCAACACACCTACAAAAGACATTCACTTGATTTTTGGTATCCAAATTGCTTTGGATCCATTTACGTTAGTCACAGTGCCTTTAGTTCCCTTGGGAACACATACTTGTCTAATCCTATACGATTTTCTCTTCTTAATAGGACAAGTATGTAAGGAATGACCATGATAATGGCAATGTGAGCATTTTGCCATTATGTGACAAGATGAATTATTAAAAATGATTTCTTTTTCTTTTGTTAAGCTTTCAAGCTTAACTTTCAAATCAAGATTTTCTTTTTCTAAAACATCTTTACTTGTTTTTGAAAACTCTAAATCATTTTTCAAAATTTTATTTTGGTTTTCAAAATCCAATTTTGTTTTCAAAAGAAAATCATTTTCAAACTCAAGTTTTGAAATCATTTTCTTAAATTTGGAATTCATGGTCTCAAATTCTAAAAATAATTCATCGAAAGCATCTTGCAACTCATCGAAAGAGTAAGAATAAAGCTCACTTGAGTTAGAAGATACCTTGGGCTCATCGAGAGCCAAAACACAATCCACCTTTGGATTGGAGAGAAGGTTTGCACATGATTAGTCATCATCTTTCTTTTCTCCCTTCTTGTTGCCATAAAGCTTCTCAAGTTTCTCCCATAATTCTTTGGCACTTTTTCATGTGGAGATCTTCTTGGAAACTTCTTCTTTAAGGCCACAATAGAGAATGTGCATCGCCTTGGTGTTTAGCTTTGCCTTCGTGTCGTTGGCACTCCTTTGCTTTTTCTTCTTCTTTGGAGCTTTCAAATACCCATGTTCAATGATTTCCCAAACCTTATAGTCTTGAGACTTGATGAAGAATTTCATGATATTTGCCCATTGGAAGTATGTTTCTCCTTCGAAGAGTGAAGGACACGAGATAGAGTGGTCTTCCTCAAATCTTGTCATTTTCTTGAACGGTGGACTTTGAGCAAATGATCTTTACTCCCGGATGTTAGTCCTTCGATGGAGATGAGGCTCTGATACCAATTGTTGGGTTTATAGCACGCTCGAATCGATCGTTGAAACTGTCAATGAGGGTTGTAAATGTTTGGTGGTTGAATTGGCTAAAATCGAAATAAAGGTAGACAAGTGACACAATGATTTTAGAGTGGTTCGACCTTCTAACAAGCACCTACATCCACTACCTTAGCACACCACTAAGGATTTCCCAATTCACTCAACAATGAATTCGTCCCCTTTTCCCAGTTTAGGAGGAAACCGTTACAACCCTATCTTTTGGACTTGGCTAAGATAGAACCAACTCTAGTTTTTCTCTCAAGGCTAAACTAGAACCTCTACTTTTACAAGGGATTTGTTTGGATAAACTAAATACCTCACAAGTTTGGTGTTTACACAATTTAAGCTCACAAGAGTGTACAAAGAATTTACAATAAAGCACTCTTCTTAGACTATGTACAAGAGAAAGGTAACATAAAGATTTAGACTCTATTTCTCTAGATCATGTTGCTTAGATGTAGCCTCTAACAATCTTCAAGTGTTCCAGCCTTCAATTTATAGTCCCAATTGAGTTTGTAGTCGTTACTAGGGGTGAGCGTTCGATCGAGTCGAGTCAAAAAATTTCGAGTTATTCGAGTTGACGAGTCATATTTTACAACTCAAATTTTATTTGAAATTTTTTCGATTCGAGTCGAGTTTAAGAAATTCGAGTCGAGTCGAGTTTTCGAGTTCCTATAAAAATTTAACTGTAATTATTTATCATCTTATAGTAGGGTTTGATTCCAATTTAAACTCCTTTCTCTAATCATATAAGATATGCACATATATATTTTTTCACATGTGACAATATTTCTTCATATTTTCATATATCAGTATGTATATATCACAAAAAATAGAGGGACTCGTCTCGAACTTAAAAATAATTCCACTAATTACTAAAAATTTCGAGTTATTCGAACTTCCATTTTACAACTCAAACTTTATTTGAAATTTTTTCGAGTTATTCGAGTTTATAAAATTTCGAGTCGAGTCAAGACGAGTCGAGTATTTTTGCCTCGAGTTGAGTCGAGTTATTCGGTTTTTTCGAGTCGAGTCGAGTTTTGCTCACCCCTAGTCGTTACTAGTCGTTGGGGTCTTTATTTCCCATATTAATTGCAGTTTTGGTGCCTACCGTATCGGTACACGGGTACCTGTATCGGTACGCCCTTCTTCAAAACTAGTCGTTGGGCTCTTACCAGCCTATACGTATTGGTACGCTAGGGAGTATATCGGTACGGTCTGCACTTTAAAAGATCGTTGGGAAATAGCCGTTGGGGGTTGTTAAAGCAGGGATTAGTACGCTTAAAGGCGTATCGGTACGACTCCTTTCCGTATCAATACGGGCAAGCCTGTATTGGTACGGGTTTTGACATAATCAAATCTGGAGTAAAAAGGTATCGATACGGGGTATATCGTATCGGTACGGTAGTGCTGAAAAGACATGTTTGACTATTTTAAAGCATTTCAAACTTTGCCAAAAACCTTTTTAAATACCTCAAACATATTTTCAAGTTGTTTGGACTTAAAGACATGTTTTAAATTCCTTTTAAATTAGTTCAAAATATTTTTCAATTATTATATCAAAACACCTAGTTCTTCAGAAGTACTTGAAAAATTAAATTTAACAAAAAACTACTAAAGTAGTTTTTAGCTAGTCACTTGAAAGTGACATTAGAATTTTGAAACTCCCTAAGACAAGTATGTTCACCATTTAAAGACCTAATCTATCAAGAACTAGTAGAGGGATCTTCACCATGAATTGGAGTTGCCCATAACACCCATGGACACTCTCCTTTACATTTTACTTGGATCCTCCTATTGTCATTTCTCTTTAACTTAACACAATATATATTTCTAATACTATACAACTTAATTGTCTCTTTAGGTATTTTCTTGCTTGCAAATATTAGACCAACTTTGTAACCCTCTCAACCCGGCCTAGCCACCAGACCGGTCTGAGGTGGTCACACGGGACTAACCGAAGAAAGACCCGAAGATTTCTCTCCGATTAGCAACCTTAAAATAGGAATAAGCTCTTAAATTTATCTTTTCTAGATGCTCTTTTTAAAACCTAGGGGAGGAACACTCGCAGCTGATGAAAACACGACGAAACGAACTTTGAAATGGCAAACAAGCATACAGAGACCAAAATGCAATTCTAGCATAAAATAGGGACCTAACATGATATTAATGTTACAATTTTGCAATTAGTCAGTTTTCATACTTGTATGCCAAAATGCAGCTCCATACAACCAACCAAACTCACCCAATCGATAACACATCAACCGGGGATCAAAACGCAAGAAAACAGAACTTAGGAGATGCCCTCAACTAACATAACTGCCAGGTGTTTCGAAACACCAATGCCCGTTTCGAAACAGGGCTTCAAAAATAGATTTTCCAGACGCAAATTGTTCCGAAACACCGAGGGGCGTTTCGAAACAGTTAGGCATAATTCATGCCCGTTTCTATATGGACGAGCCCGTTTTGGAACCCCTGTGCACAGATTGGTCCAAAATGAGTTTTAGGCATTCCCAAAGCTTACCGAAACCAACCCAACAATATGCCATCAGGAAAGGATCAACAAAACATGCATGTCTTAACAACATCAAACAAGAGCATTCCAACGCAACGATTAAACAAGAACAAAACATACAAAGAACTACATTTGCATAAGAGGTCAAAACACAAGTTAAGCTTTAAAACAACGAAACCAAACCTCAAACAACCTCAAAAGATCATAACAAACATGTATCAACAAAAGGGGAGTCTAACACACGCTCCCAACACTCATAAAGGTCTTGCCCCATTGCTACTACATTACTATTGGAATAAACCATACTTGAGCTAAGCTTGGGACTCTTAAACACCTTCCTTGCTCTCTTGCTGCCCCAAAGGTCTAACGATATGAATTGTTGGAAAAGAGAGCGTAAGCTAGAGAGCTTAGTGAGCGGTGCTCAAAACCAAAGCAACAACAATGCAATTTTAAAACCATATAATTTATTCATAAAACAAAACCTTCCTTCAAATCATTTCCTTGCAACAAAACCGATAAAACAAGCTAGAAATACAACACAAAGCATAATCACAATAATCAAAATCACAATACCGCAACTCATGCATTACCAATGCAAATCAACTATAACTTACCAAACTCGTACAAACCATGCATTACCGATGCATGTCAAACCTCAACTTACCAACTCATGATCAAACACCATACCAAAACATAATATAAACATATTGAGAAATAACACATGTATATTGGCCACAAGTGAATCCGGGATGCCACTACCCGCAAAGCCCAAGGTGATAACACTACCCCTATCACTCTCAAATTGGATATACGGACACCTTGATGGCACTACCCCCATCAAGTCACATGTATTATCGATGCATAGAATTCACTTCGGCCGGGATGCTACTACCCGCAGAACCCGTTGGTGATAGCATTACCCCTACCACTCGCATCACAATAGCACTACCCCTATTGTGAAACCGAAGGATACCACACGCGCGAATTTTGTATAATAGAGCTCTCCTCATCCTATTGATCGATCAACATATTCGATATATATAATCTCATCACTTGCCAATATACAGTTTACCTCCTAGATTACCCACTGTTTTCAAAGCATAAACATGATCACAACATCCCATTTCAAAACATATACAATGCATGGCATTTCTCAACATAATTTCGTAACTTTGAAATCATAACATCAACTCATAGAATTTCATATAACAACATTTAAAACAACTCATTATGCATGAAAACAGTAGGATTTATCATAACCATCTATGCATAAGCATCATCTTTACATTAAACCAAAACAATCAGAAACAAGGTGAAAACAAGGGCGAAAACACCCTAACTTACGCTTGAGCCTTCGATTGGTCTCTCGAACACAATCCACAACCTTTAAAACATGTCCTTAACCAAGTTAAGGCTTTAAAAGCATTTCCACTCACCAGCAAACCACAAACACAAGCCGAAACACCGATTTAAGCCTCCGGATCACCTAAAAACGCGTTTGATGCTTCCGAATCCAAAACCCATGCTTATAACTATTACAAAACAGAGCATTAGACTTTATTTCAACTTACCAACTTGCTGGAAAACAGAGACTCATCATCTAACAACAATCGGCCATCAAAACATATCCAAAATAAGCTGAAAACATCGAATAAATCAACCCAAACAATCTCCAGCCAAAACCCAGCAAGATTATCATCATAAATACATCTAATAGCATCCAAAAAAACATTAACCCATCATCAAATAACCACCGGTTACTAATTTCTCACAAATCCAAGCCAAAAACCCAAAAATATCAATATGAAACTTCATCAACGCAACCAAATCTAGGATTCTTTTGATTAACCAATTATCTCAACATATTTCAACATCAAAAACATTGCCCACAACAATCTAAAACCCAGCAAAACCCGATCTAACAATGAAACTCACTAAACAACCATTTTTAGCTTGATTTCACACTTTTTCACAAATATCTTTATAAAACTTTTAATCTAAAATAATAAAAGAATCAATAACATGGGAATATCAATAAAGAACCTTACATTAGAGGAGGAAAACGCAGCTCACCTCTAATGGTAGAATTTCCCCTTGATTTACAACAAAAAGCTTAAGAAATCTAAGAGAAACAATTGGGGTAGAAGAAAATCATAAGGAAATACTTTGATTGTAACCCCCTCGTCCCGGCCTGGACGATTGACCAGTCCGAGCAGGTCACACGGGGAAAACCGAAGTGAAACCCGTTAAGGTCCTAACTCGGTTAGCAACCCTAGGAAATTTTCTTCGATTATCTTGTCTAGATGGACCATTAAATCCTATGTGTGAAACGACGGCGGATAAACAAGACAAGACTTTGCAGACAAAACGTAAGTTGATATAAATTTTACCATGTATTCGAGTTAGTCCGTTTTCTTACATACACGCCCAAACCAAACATAAACGACTACAAACAAGGCTCACAAGAAAGCACACAACAACCTGGACCCAAGCCCAACACTTGAGGACCTCCAAAGATGCCAAAAGCCCAAATTACAGGCCTGTGTTTCGAAACAGGCTTGCCCGTTTCGATACACGAGCCCCAGTTTTTAAAAGCCAGACTACTCGTACCGATACGGCCCACCCCGTTTCGGTACAGGGTCCTTTTTCGCCTAGACGTTCCGAAATATGTTTCAAAACAGGCCCTCATAGTAGCCAAACTGTTTCGGTATGCGTATCATAATAGGGGTTCACAGTAGCCAAACCATACCGGAACGCATTTCGATATGGGTATCCCTTGAACCACACCCGTTCTGAAACAACCTTACACGTTCCGAAACGCCTGCAGTCTGTGTGTTTCTAAAATTAGTTCTAAGCATATCCAAACGTCCCCAACACGCCTCAAACATCGAGAATCAAGATACAACGTGCATATACATACTCTAGAGGCATACTCCCTACTTCAAGCATGTCCGAACACTCAACATACATAAAAAGCCATCCATAAAGGAATTCAAGCATTCACCAAAATACATTACATATCAAATCTACATGTCTTTAAACAAACTCACATAGCATTCATGGAATATGGTCTTAAGCCTTCAAACACAAAGCATTTAAGCAACAAATAAACATGGTTTACAATCCACGACATAGAAGCATAAACATAATCAACGATGTAACATCACTCCACATGCTAAAACATCAACAAAATAAAACTAAGGAGTTTGGAACCAACTCCAAACAAGTCTAGTACCCCCATTGTCTAGGCATTATTACAACGAATTAAACCATACTTGAGCTACTTGAGAACTCCAAAAAGCTCCTCCCTTGCCCACTTGCCTTCCGTAACTCTAGCGATCTGCATGTTGAAAAAAGGAGAGCGTAAGCTTGGAGCTTAGTGAGCGAAGCTCTAAAAACTCATCAATCATGTAGTTTTCAAAACACATTTCTTAAATGATTAGTAAACCATTGAATGCACGAAACGAAGCACAACAACGCAATTACATGGTTTGCACATGCACAACCAAAACACGGTGGGACTACACATCACTGTTTCGACTAGTAGTTTTCCGATGGAACTACACATTAACGTACTTGTCACATCCCAAAAACTGGTCTAGTCGGAATTAAGTTCCGGTGACCGAATATTTTTATTGATTAAATAATTTATTCGATCTTATTCGAGATAGTTTATAAATCAAGGTCAAGTTCTAGCAAACAAATATTTTTATTTCGATTAAGGGTTGGTTCGATTTGGTACCCAAAATAGATTAAATAGTTAGTTTATTATATATATATATTAAAAAAAATGGAGACCTAATTAAGTTAGGTATTTGTAATGGAAACACCATTAGAATTAAGATAATGAGTATAATTGAAAGTGGCAACACCGTTGGCTTAAAATAATGAATAAAAAAAAAAGAGAAAGATTTGGAGTGGATTTCACGGCAATCCACCTAAATAATTTAGGTAAAGCTAGTGTAATGGAAAAGCATGTGTAATTGGCCACCATTTGTGGCTAGAAATGAAGTTTAAAGGCTGGAAATTTAGTATAAATAGGAGGGGAAGAGTTTGAAGAAATACACGGCAAAGAAGCAAGAAAGAAAGAAAAAAAAATAGTAGCATACGATCCAATGTTCGATTGGTAGTCCGATATTTTCGATATAGTAATATCGAATTTCTACCGATGACGGGGTAAGCTCAAATCTCTAGTTAGTTTAAGTTTCAGTATCGAGTTGATTAATATTTTTATATATATTCGATACTGTTTTATTGATTAGTTTTTATTAATTATCATAGTACACAAGGTAGATTCGGAACAACCGTCAAGCCCAAGAAATAAAAATAAAGTACCGGTCTGTCAAGGTGAGTGAAACAAATTAGAGTTGAGATTAGAGTCTCAACTACCTATAATTTGATGTTAGTATTTATATTAAGCATGAAATTGGATTAATTAAAGGTTAGTAAAAGATAAGGGTAAAAAGAATAAAGAAAATTCGGATTTGTAAACTGTCCTGTAGAAAACTGCATTTTGAACATGTTAGAGTCGTTTCTGGAAAACGTGTTCTTCTACAAAGTTGTAGAGGACAAAATTTTACATGGAATAGAGGTACTATTTGCTCAAAAATGTTAAGTATAGGTCTCTGAATTGTTGTTAGAAGTTACTGGACTGAAACTGAATGAAATTGGAATCTGCCGGACTAAATTGTGAAATTCGAAATGCTTAGGGGTCAAAATGGTGTTAATAAATTCTGAAAATTTATGATTAGAACAGGGGATTCATGAAATGAATTAAATTAAATGGCCAAGCTTGGATTAAGTTTCAATTGGTAGGTTAAAACCATTTAGATCACATATAGTATTATTAAAGAATAAAAAGGGGACTGTTTTGTGGAAATTGATAAATTGAGGACTTACATGTCCTATTTTTGAGGTTGCTGGATTATAAGAATAATGTTATAAGATTAAGGTAAACGTGGTTAAAAGCTCAAGATTAATAGTGTAGTGAAACATAGGTTATAAATGCACTAAGGTCACAAATTAAGCATAGACAGATTAGGTTTCTGAAAATGCCTTATGTTCAAGTAATAAACTGTATTAATAGGGAAATGATAAAATTATGTGCCATACATGGTTGTAAAGGTGTGTTTATAAGCTTTCTAGAATGGTAAAGAACTCCTTATTTGGAGTTGTGAGTAAAAAGATATGAATTTTTGAATAAGTAAATGTCATAAAACAGGGTAACAGTTTGCCCCTAAATCTGCTTCAACAACGACTTTAGAAATTCATTATAAATTGTATAAGAGGAATTAAAAGCTATAATTTATATGGTTTAAAAGGTTATTCAGTCTAGTTTCGTTTAAAACAAACGAAATCAGATTTTGAGTTATAGAACATTTTATATAAATATTTCTTTGAGAACAATGCAAGCTGCCTAATGTACTAAATGATATATTTCTTTAATGTTTGGTTAGAAAAGAGTAGAAATGAAGGAAACCACAAAGTTGGAGAATAAGGAAAATGTCTCTAAGCTTGGATTGAGGTGAGTGTGGATGCATTTGTCTCGGGTGACGCGGTGTCATTCCGATCATTGTTTTTATATGTGAGTGTAGATGCATTTGTCTCGGGTGACACGGTGTCATTCCGATATTTTTTTATGTTCTGATATGTGGGTATAGTCGTGTCAGGGGTAGGCTCGGTGCCTTCCTATTGCATTAATTATGAATTTATTTGCATCTGGTAAGTACCCTGCATTATTTTGATATGCTTAAAAATGATTATAATATGCTACATGTATATGAAAATAATATGAAATATTATCTGATATGGAGCTACGGCTCATCTTGCTATTTGATTTGATATGATCTGAAAAACATGGACTATGTGAATTTGTGTGTATTTATGGACGTTGGATACAATTGGCATGCCATAGGATTATTCGAGCTCACCATGTAAGGGAGGACTACGGTCCAGGGCTACGGCCTATATGTGGGAGATAAAAGGATGGAAGTGTAAGGGATACATGGAGCTACGGCTCAGGGCTAAGGCTCATTTATGATTCATGATATGGTGTACAGGGAATCCGCGTATCCAATGGTACCAATATATTATGTGTTTTATACGTATTGCTATGTTATGATCATGATATGATATTATGTTTTGTTATGAATATGAAGTATGCCATGTTATTGCATTATGATCATTTTTGGAAGCATGCTACATGACATAACATGTTCCTTCATTGTCATTGGCTACCTCACTTAGACTATGTAAGTCTAATGCATTCATTGCATAACATTTCAGGTTAAAGAAAGTAATAGATCGAGATCGGGATTAGTTGGAAGGTTGGCAAGTCACTACAATTAAAGAGTAATGTGTTTTGTCCTTATGAACTCCTAGTATGGTGGCAAAGTAGTTAAAGTAATTATACTAATCTTGTGGGCCTACTATTGTGAAATCTACCTATGTTTTATATAAGGTTTTAAAGCTATATAGACTATTGAGTTAGTAATAAAATTGACATAATTGGTAGTAAAACATTGATTAAAGGACTCTATGATTTTTGTGAGTTGTTAGGCTCATTTAAATATGTAAAGAATTTTAGTAAGATAATTCAAAAAGAAATAGATTTGAATACTTTACAAAATAGTCACTAAACATTACTTCGTCTAATCAGATAGGTAAATGACCTCCGTTAGTAATGAGATTTTACAAGCTAATAACTAGTAAGTTTAATTTCAGTATAATATCACGAATTTCAGATAAGGACCCCTAATTTGTAAAAATTACAATTTAGTCCCTAAGTTTGAAAAAGTTTAAAACTGACCCCAATTTGAGTAAGTTGTTAATAAGTTAAGTGTTAAGTCTTAAAAGAGATTAGTAAAATAATCCGAAATAATTTTTGAACTTTGGATTTATGTCTCCGATCTCCGTTATGTTTTCCGGTAGCGCTCTCCGACCCGGTCCTCTACCAGGCCGGGAAGGGGGTGTTACAGTAGTGGTATCAGAGCTAGAGTTTAGTCGGTTCTGGACTAAACTTAAGTATGTTTGTGTTGTGTGTTAAGTTACTTTGCCACCTAGGAGTTAATCTGTTAAGTATTGTGACTTGTCAACTGATCCGATCTCTTTTATAATATAGATATGTGTCTCGAACTAACGAAACTTGTAATAATGAGTCTGTTGCTAACTCCTCGACTCATGGCGAGGAAGTTCAATGAGGAAATCCTTCGAATCCTCAGAACCCTCATGTTCGAGGTGTAGAGCCTGAAGCTCCTACGGCTCAGGCAGAATGTTATTAGAACATGACTGATATGTTTCAGCAATTTATGTGTTAAAGGCTAGTCAAGTCATGCAACCTACGCCACCTGTTGCGTAACCTCTTCGAGCCCCAATCGATAAGTTATCACAATACCGAGCTTACACCTTTACTGGTCGGAACGTAGATGATTCCGAAATAGCCGAGTATTGGTTAGACAATACTTTAAGGATTTTTGATAAGCAATAAAGATGTTCGGATGAACATAAGCTTGAATGCGCTCTTGCGTTGAAGTCTTATAGTGATGGGAGACTACTGTCCTTACCGTCTCCGAGGAAACCGTGAGATGGGAATTTTTCTTGAAATAGTTCCATAATAAGTACATAAGTGTCAGATGTTTATCGTAGGGCTCAACGATGAGTTACAACCCATGTTTACATCGTTATACATTAAAAATTTCCAAGATCTCGTAAATAGAGTCAAAGCTACGGAAATAGCGAAGAGAGCTCAGAAAGTTAGTAAATTTAATAAGTCTGAAAAGAAATCAAGACATGAGAATTTCTAAGTGTAATTTTTTATCAACGACGACATGAAGGACAATGTCGCAAAAAAAATTAGAAAATGAGAATTCTTCATCTCTAGAAGATTCTGATCCCGAAGAGTGCTCGGATGAACAATCCGAAGCTACAGATAAGAATTCGAGGACGAATTCTTTTCTAAGGGGGGGAGAGTTGTCACATCCCAAAAACCGGTCTAGTCGGAATTAAGTTCCGGTGACCGAATATTTTTATTGATTAAATAATTTATTCGATCTTATTCAAGATAGTTTATAAATCAAGGTCAAGTTCTAGCAAACAAATATTTTTATTTCGATTAAGGGTTGGTTCGATTTGGTACCCAAAATAGATTAAATAGTTAGTTTATTATATATATATATTAAAAAAAATGGAGACCTAATTAAGTTAGGTATTTGTAATGGAAACACCATTAGAATTAAGATAATGAGTATAATTGAAAGTGGCAACACCATTGGCTTAAAATAATGAATAAAAAAAAAGAGAAAGATTTGGAGTGGATTTCACGGCAATCCACCTAAATAATTTAGGTAAAGCTAGTGTAATGGAAAAGCATGTGTAATTGGCCACCATTTGTGGCTAGAAATGAAGTTTAAAGGCTGGAAATTTAGTATAAATAGGAGGGGAAGAGTTTGAAGAAATACACGGCAAAGAAGCAAGAAAGAAAGAAAAAAAAATAGTAGCATACGATCCAATGTTCGATTGGTAGTCCGATATTTTCGATATAGTAATATCGAATTTCTACCGATGACGGGGTAAGCTCAAATCTCTAGTTAGTTTAAGTTTCAGTATCGAGTTGATTAATATTTTTATATATATTCGATACTGTTTTATTGATTAGTTTTTATTAATTATCATAGTACACAAGGTAGATTCGGAACAACCGTCAAGCCCAAGAAATAAAAATAAAGTACCGGTCTGTCAAGGTGAGTGAAACAAATTAGAGTTGAGATTAGAGTCTCAACTACCTATAATTTGATGTTAGTATTTATATTAAGCATGAAATTGGATTAATTAAAGGTTAGTAAAAGATAAGGGTAAAAAGAATAAAGAAAATTCGGATTTGTAAACTGTCCTGTAGAAAACTGCATTTTGAACATGTTAGAGTCGTTTCTGGAAAACGTGTTCTTCTACAAAGTTGTAGAGGACAAAATTTTACATGGAATAGAGGTACTATTTGCTCAAAAATGTTAAGTATAGGTCTCTGAATTGTTGTTAGAAGTTACTGGACTGAAACTGAATGAAATTGGAATCTGCCGGACTAAATTGTGAAATTCGAAATGCTTAGGGGTCAAAATGGTGTTAATAAATTCTGAAAATTTATGATTAGAACAGGGGATTCATGAAATGAATTAAATTAAATGGCCAAGCTTGGATTAAGTTTCAATTGGTAGGTTAAAACCATTTAGATCACATATAGTATTATTAAAGAATAAAAAGGGGACTGTTTTGTGGAAATTGATAAATTGAGGACTTACATGTCCTATTTTTGAGGTTGCTGGATTATAAGAATAATGTTATAAGATTAAGGTAAACGTGGTTAAAAGCTCAAGATTAATAGTGTAGTGAAACATAGGTTATAAATGCACTAAGGTCACAAATTAAGCATAGACAGATTAGGTTTCTGAAAATGCCTTATGTTCAAGTAATAAACTGTATTAATAGGGAAATGATAAAATTATGTGCCATACATGGTTGTAAAGGTGTGTTTATAAGCTTTCTAGAATGGTAAAGAACTCCTTATTTGGAGTTGTGAGTAAAAAGATATGAATTTTTGAATAAGTAAATGTCATAAAACAGGGTAACAGTTTGCCCCTAAATCTGCTTCAACAACGACTTTAGAAATTCATTATAAATTGTATAAGAGGAATTAAAAGCTATAATTTATATGGTTTAAAAGGTTATTCAGTCTAGTTTCGTTTAAAACAAACGAAATCAGATTTTGAGTTATAGAACATTTTATATAAATATTTCTTTGAGAACAATGCAAGCTGCCTAATGTACTAAATGATATATTTCTTTAATGTTTGGTTAGAAAAGAGTAGAAATGAAGGAAACCACAAAGTTGGAGAATAAGGAAAATGTCTCTAAGCTTGGATTGAGGTGAGTGTGGATGCATTTGTCTCGGGTGACGCGGTGTCATTCCGATCATTGTTTTTATATGTGAGTGTAGATGCATTTGTCTCGGGTGACACGGTGTCATTCCGATATTTTTTTATGTTCTGATATGTGGGTATAGTCGTGTCAGGGGTAGGCTCGGTGCCTTCCTATTGCATTAATTATGAATTTATTTGCATCTGGTAAGTACCCTGCATTATTTTGATATGCTTAAAAATGATTATAATATGCTACATGTATATGAAAATAATATGAAATATTATCTGATATGGAGCTACGGCTCATCTTGCTATTTGATTTGATATGATCTGAAAAACATGGACTATGTGAATTTGTGTGTATTTATGGACGTTGGATACAATTGGCATGCCATAGGATTATTCGAGCTCACCATGTAAGGGAGGACTACGGTCCAGGGCTACGGCCTATATGTGGGAGATAAAAGGATGGAAGTGTAAGGGATACATGGAGCTACGGCTCAGGGCTAAGGCTCATTTATGATTCATGATATGGTGTACAGGGAATCCGCGTATCCAATGGTACCAATATATTATGTGTTTTATACGTATTGCTATGTTATGATCATGATATGATATTATGTTTTGTTATGAATATGAAGTATGCCATGTTATTGCATTATGATCATTTTTGGAAGCATGCTACATGACATAACATGTTCCTTCATTGTCATTGGCTACCTCACTTAGACTATGTAAGTCTAATGCATTCATTGCATAACATTTCAGGTTAAAGAAAGTAATAGATCGAGATCGGGATTAGTTGGAAGGTTGGCAAGTCACTACAATTAAAGAGTAATGTGTTTTGTCCTTATGAACTCCTAGTATGGTGGCAAAGTAGTTAAAGTAATTATACTAATCTTGTGGGCCTACTATTGTGAAATCTACCTATGTTTTATATAAGGTTTTAAAGCTATATAGACTATTGAGTTAGTAATAAAATTGACATAATTGGTAGTAAAACATTGATTAAAGGACTCTATGATTTTTGTGAGTTGTTAGGCTCATTTAAATATGTAAAGAATTTTAGTAAGATAATTCAAAAAGAAATAGATTTGAATACTTTACAAAATAGTCACTAAACATTACTTCGTCTAATCAGATAGGTAAATGACCTCCGTTAGTAATGAGATTTTACAAGCTAATAACTAGTAAGTTTAATTTCAGTATAATATCACGAATTTCAGATAAGGACCCCTAATTTGTAAAAATTACAATTTAGTCCCTAAGTTTGAAAAAGTTTAAAACTGACCCCAATTTGAGTAAGTTGTTAATAAGTTAAGTGTTAAGTCTTAAAAGAGATTAGTAAAATAATCCGAAATAATTTTTGAACTTTGGATTTATGTCTCCGATCTCCGTTATGTTTTCCGGTAGCGCTCTCCGACCCGGTCCTCTACCAGGCCGGGAAGGGGGTGTTACAGTACTCTTCTACTAGTCACTACCGGTGGGACTACACATCATCGTAGTTATGACAACCATCACGTGAGGTTCGACACCAACAACGACTACACAACAACATCAAACTGAAGTAAAAGAAATCCACAATTTACACAACATCACAACAATTGTTCATGCACCAACACTTGACAATCAAGGTAAAGTTTAGTAAGCTTACACTTGGGTTTAGGTTAGCCCTCGAGGCTCTACCCAAACTCCTAAGAACCCATTTCGAAATCAAATCAAGTTCAAACCATTTTCACTCACCGATGATACCCAAACGGAAGCCGAAACACCGATCACAAGTCTCCAAATTCCCCGGATTAGTGCCCGAAGCCTCTCCAACGGTTTCCCTTGATTCTAATCAATCAAAAACAATACATTGCTCAGCCAAAACATCACAAAACACTGTCACAACCCCAAACTACAACTACAAGCCAAGATCTTACAATTTCAAACCAAAGCCAATACCCAAAATTCCTATTTTCGTACTCCCCAACAACCCAGCAGAAAACCTTTGATTCCAACAGCCAAAACACCTTTAAACACCTTCAAACCAGCCTTCTAGTATCACTATAACACCAACCCAACTCCCTTTCGCAAAACCACGCCAAAAACACAAATTTTGACCCTTTTAAAATACCCATGAATACCCATTTCGGGATTCTTAATAAAAACCAACCAAATTGAGATATATTACATCTAAGGGCAATACTAAAACATAAATTAGTTTTACAAATCAAGACTCCATCAAAAACCCATTAAAGTTTCCTACTTTTTACTTCAAAACTTGAAAACTTCAAAAACTTTAAAAGAGATTTCTATGAAAAACTAAAGCTATAGACATGTTGGAAATGATGAGGAGAGATCAAAAATATATTTACCTTGTAAAAAGATCTTGAATTGGTGGAGGGATTTGATGGAATAGTGATTGGGGGTTTTGGGGGGGTTTTAACGTTAAAATGAAATAGCCAAGGAAGAAGATGGTGAAATGTTTCAAAAGTCTCTTTTTCTCGTCTTCTCCCTTGTTTTAAAAAATTACAAGTTTGTCATTAATGAAAATCAAACCTCTTTAATTTAAACTAAAGCTTAATTAAATTTTAAAACGAGCCCACGACTCGAACCCAATTTACCCGAGTAACTTCCGACCCCTAAACCTGGGGCGTTACATTGATGATTAAAAATCAACTTAAAAAGAAGTTTACCTTTGAAAACTTGCTGCCAAGATGCTGCTTGGTTGAAAAGAGAATGAAGAAAAGTTTTTTTGGAAGTTTTAACGCCAATTCTTGAAATGATATAAAACCCTTTTAAAAATATGAATTAAAACATTTTTAAAATCATTTTTAGGAATAAAATAAATAAGGGAAAGGTATGAAATTAGACTTGGCTAATTAGCTCCTTAAAGATTCAATGTTTTGATTCTTTTACAAAACAATCACTAAAATAGTTTTGAAAATTCGTATTTTAGTCACTAGACCAAAATGTCATAATTCTGGAACTCATTTTCCAAAATTGATTTCGCACATGACATATTTATAATATATAAGGATTTTAGAATTTATTTCCACTTTTTTAAGAATACTCGAGGAAAGTTTTCCCTTAACTCACCCCAAACTTACCTAAACTCCAAAAACAGGTTCGACCAACTCTAAAACCATCACCGAAACTCCTAAGCCCAAAACCAGGGTGTTACAAACTTTAAAATTAAGATTAGATAAGTGTGAATTACTATTAAATTTAGGAAATCTAAGTTTTTTTGGTGGACCATCTGAATCTAACTCATCTACACTGTATAGTGAGTCAGATTGTCCACTATCATTATCACTTTCAACCTCTACTTCCTCACTGCCCAACCTAACATTCAAAGTGAACATTTCATCTTCTGAACTAACAAATTCATTACTGGCAATAAATGTTGACTTATCAGTGGATGACTCAGACTCAACATGATATTCATCATTTTTTGAGTTAGAATCAGACTCTGTCCTAGTCTCGGACTCATTCTCATGTACAATTTCTTCCAAGTAAATATGAAGATAATAATTCCTAGGTAAATTTCTAACCATCTCAAGGATATCATTATCATTTTTTAGGGGTTTGACTTCTAGTGGATTATCTGACAATTGCCAAAACACATTAATACCTGAAGCAATTGACAATTTCTCAACCGACAATTTTAAACATAGACATTGTATCAACATTTAAGTTATCAAAATAACCCACTAAATGTTCAGTAATTTTTACCCTAGGTCTCCTAACAAAAAAACCACAATGATGTATAATAACCAAAACGATATGCATCTATATACAATATATTGTCTTATTCTTTTATATACAATATACAATATGAATTTATAAAAAATAGTCTTACAATATACAGTCTACAATATGTATCTATATATAGTATACGGTCTTATTCAACAGTAGGGTAAATCAAGTCAAACAATAAAAAAATGAAATTATACAATACAATATACAAGTCTTATACAATATACAGTGAAACTCATATTCATACAATATACAGTTTACATTCATACATTATACAAAGATGAATCATGCAAATTTGGGTAAATCAAAACATGTGCTAACACGTGCAAAACAAAGCAAAACAAAACATGTGCTAACACATACTTTAGTGCAAACAAACCTACAACTTGGAACAAAACAAAATCAAAAGTGTGACTATTTTATTGTTGAAAAAGAATCATACTTTAGTGCAAACTAACCGACAATTGATATTCCTTAATTTAATCATTTTTTTAACCCATACAAAGTCTATAAATGTTAACTTTAATATCGATTATTAATGTTAAATCTAAATATTGAACTCTAACAACATGTTTTAACCTGAATCCCAAATATTAACCCTAAAATTAATACTTTATTATAATCCTAATTAGTAACCCCAAATTAATAATTTAGGGTATAGAAATTAGTTAACCTAAATATAAACCCTAATTTCATATAATAATCATAATCTCAGAACAAAAATAATAAATATACTTACTGTATTTCAGATTGGTTTCCCTTTTTCGCGAAGAAATCCACTCATTTCGTCTCTTTCTCCAACAATTTTCAACCTTTTTGGAATGAATTGCCCAATTTTTTTGAATCGTCAAGGTTTCAGAGAGATTTTCGGGGATAGAAACTAAAACACGAATGATTAAGGGTTAAGTGTTTATGGCTTTTTGTTTTTCATTTATCTAATGTGGCACTAATATTATTTTTAATTTACACCTCAGAGTCGTCGTTATTCAATAACAATCACGTCAGCAACGTCGTTTAGTTTCTAACGATTGTTGGTCACATTGCATTCAATTTAATAGTTTAGTGGTTTAATTGCTTAAGAAGAAAAAGTAAGGTGGTCAAATTGCGGCCTAACTCATTCATAGTATGGTAGTCATTTATAAATTCACCAACTTTTTTTCTTTTTAAGTGTCATCTCATGAGTAAATAGAAAACCAACCAACTCATCAAAAGTTAAAATCTTTAAATCCTTTTCTAGAATGGTAATCTTCCAATGTATTTTTTAAAAAAAGAGTAGGTAATAATAATTTATGACGTTGACATTTTCCATTCTATTCAAAAATAGAATTATAACTACAATTAGTATTCAGTACAATTACGATCAATATCCAGACAAACTCTATATACTGATTACTGAGTCATAAACTAAAATACATATAAACTTAAAAAAAATCATAATATTTAAATATAATAAAAGCTCAAAAATTCCGCCAAGTGGTTTCCTATATTTGGGAGTTGGGAGTTAAGTCAGTTAGAGCATAACTATTAAATTACTGAACTTCCAATTTGTTTAATCATTCAGTTTATCAAACCAAACACCAATGCTTCTTGTCTCATTTCAGACAGCCTACAGACTGATTTTACATTAAACCCCATTTTATTCCGCCACTAAACAAGTTCATTTCACGAGTAAAAAGGTCATTTCATCTTCCAACACATCACTTCACCGTCGTCGGATTTTTCAGAACAAAGCTCAGATCCGATCTACAAAAAAAAAATCGCGGACTTTTGGAATTCGAAATTTGAAGAGTTGCGCTTGTTTGATTTCGAATCGATAGCTTAGAAGCGATGGGCGATTTCAATCTCGCTCTGGTGATCGTCGCCGTGATCGTGTGTATGCTAGTGTTGTTAATCAATGTCTACCTCCTTATCAATTACCAGCACCCGGACGACGCTAACCAAGCGTATTTCCCCAAATTCGTCGTCGTTTTCGGCCTCTCCATCGCTGCCATTTCCATACTCATGTTGCCGGCTGATGTCGCCAACCGGCAGGCGTGTCGGCACGCGATATACAACGGCGCGTGTAATCTCACCTTGCCTATGAAAGAGCTTTGGCTCGCAGTTTATATCGCCGATGCGGTGCTCGTTTTTTTTGTGATCCCCTTCGCTATGTTCTACTACGAAGGAGACGAGGACAAGTACGTGCGTGCATGAATTCGATTGTTATGATTCATTCATGTATTTCTCATTTTTTTTATCCATTTGGTTTTGAATGCAGGAGTGTTGGTAAACGGATAAAGAGCGCGTTGTTATGGGTTGTGACAGCGGCAATTGTTTGTGCTCTCTTGCTTGGAGTTCTATATGGTTGGCTTTCATTTCCCTCCCTTTTTTATCAATTTTAATGGCGTTTTCTCTTTAATCAGTGAGCTCTTTTACTTGCCATGGGATTATTGTGCATTTGAGTTAAATTACGTAAATCATTAATAAATTTTATTCTCAAATTTATTTTGGTAACTAAAATTTTAAAACATTTAAATTAATCACTGAAGTTTAGACATTAAACATTTTTTATTCTTCTTTCGTTAATTTTTTTATGACATTCATTTACTGACAAACGGATGAATTTCTATAAGATCTAAATGGTGGAAAATTTTATCAGCACAAAAAAAGCAATATAATAAAAAAATGGACTCCATCCGATAAAAGAGGAGGGAGATCAACAAGAGAGAAACAAAAAAATTACATGATTTGTAGATTCCGAGGTACTTTTTTGGCGAAATAGAGGTTAGATTTGGACTCAAGGGCGAGATGAAGTGACTGGTGAAATTTAGTATCGAACGACCACCATTTACGGTGCGCGTTCGACGATGGTGAATGATGGAGTGACAAAAAAACGTTTAATATCTGAACTTTAGTGAGCAAATTGAAAATTCGAAACTGTAGCAGCCAAAATATGCTCTAGAGTAAAATTTAGTGATGATTTATATAATTTATCTTTTTGTTGGAGTTGCTTTTACATTTAGAAGATATTTTCCAAAAAGAGAAGAAAATGTTCTACACGTGCAGGCCTGGTAGAACTAAGCAAATTGCTTTTTTTACATTTATTGGTTGTGAGTTTGTTACTTATCAATTTTATTTTAGCAGGCGTACCATTGATTTTATCCCTTTTTTATGGTATCAGAGAAAGTTGGAATGGTGGATTTTAGTGTTAGGCACTTGCCTTCAGCCACTACTAATTTCACAAGTAATTGGAATTTTTCTTTGGGTCAGCCATGTATTGGTGGCAGTGGAGCAGTTGCGGTTAGTCGAATTGTGGTTTCTTACTTAGTCGGTTTCTTTAAGCTCTTAGATTTTCTTATTTTCTCTTGGGTTACAGTGCTCTGCATATACCGCGAATGCTTCGTCGGAGAAAACATGGACTATGCGTACTAGCTTTCCAGAATATGTTGTTGCTCTTGCCACAATTGTTGGATCAGTTCTTTTCTCGGTATTGAATTTCTTGCTAATTTCAATGTTAGAATTTGGTAGAATACATTGCTTACATCTCGAAATTTCTGGACAGATATTTGGTGGTGTAGGTATTGCTTGTTTGCCTCTTGGGCTTATCGCTGCATTTGTACGCCGTCCCAAGACTGTTATCACTCGCTCACAATATATTAAGGTTTTTTCAGCTTGTACTAGACTTGAAAAATAGTATTCATATTTGCAGATGAAGCTGTAATTGTAATAGTTTCAATCAATATTATAGGAAGCAACTGAACTTGGTAAAAGAGCAAGAGAAATGAAGAAAGCCGCTGATGCCCTTCGTCAGGAAGAAAAAGGTGGCTCTAAGGGTACAAAGTGGCGAAAAAATGTTAAGGCTGTGGAAAAGGTAATTTATAAATTCTATTTTTGAAAAAAGGTATTCCACATTCATTATTTGTGGCTATTTACATTCTTGATTAAACTTGCAGGAATTGCTTCAGTTAGAAGAAGATGTAAAACTTTTAGAAGAGGTGTACCCTCAAGGAGAAAAGGTATCTAAAATAACTCGGCAATTTTGTGGAGGCATGGCACTTGGTTACGGTCCTATACCCTATGTCCCCACCTTTTCTTTTTCCTTCTCTGTTCTATTAATATTCTTGCATTAACCCCTTATTAGGGGAGAGCAAAATTTGATACGTTTCGAAAAAAATTATTTTTTATTTTGAATTATTCGAACCAACTCTAATTAATGGGTTGTTTTCGAGTTCAAATTGAGTTTGGATTGCATCAATTTTAAAAATCGAAAAACCAAATTTCTTTGTTTTGCAATTTGGTCCTTTGTTTCTTTCAATTCCTCCTCTATTTTTATAAAATTTGAACCACATGTTCTTCAACTACTTTACAATACACATGTAACTTTGATTTCTCCTTTTAACAATAAGTTTCTTCTTTTTCCAATTTAATCCATCAACTTTGCATGATTTTTGTTTCTTCAAGTCCTCATTTGTTTTAAGTTAATTTTTACCAAATTTGAACCAGATGCTCTTCAACTCATATAAAATACTTATGTAACTTCAATTTATTTTTTATAACAATTTTTTGCAATTTAGTCCCTTAACTTTGTCTCATTTCTTTGTTTTTTTTTAATTCCTCCTTTATTTTAAGTCTATTTTTACTAAATTTGAATCACGTGCTCCTTCATTGTAGAATACCTATGTAACTTCACTTCCTCCTTTTGACAACAAATTTTCTCTTTTGCCTATTTGGTCTCTCAACTTTTCATTTTATTCAATTTAGTCCTCAAACTGCAACTCTTTGCAAATTATTTCTTCTCATCAATTTATTCCATCGATTACTAAAAGGATTGTGTGATCTTTTTCAAGTCGCACATTTTTCTTGCATGAAACAAAAATAACAAACAAAACTTCTGATTACTTAAAAATGTTGTAATTTATATGGCTTTTCTCCCTTTAATATTTTCAATTTTGAGAGTATTTTTAATGCTATTCCTTAGTACAAATCACTAACACTATAAAAGAACTATATTTATCAACCATATTATTTTTCAGTGTTATTGATTTGAGGCTAAGACATGACATCCATGGTAGTAGGAGAACCATGTTAAATCTGTACAGAAGCTTGAACATCTCGACTCAAAAAAATTTCAAATAAAGTTTAAATGATAAAATAGGATTTGTCAAACTTTTTTTACTCACCCCTACCCCTTGCTATGACATTTCAGGCGGAAACTTCCTGGGCCTTGACTGTTCTTGGATACTTGGCAAAACTTGTTTTGGGAATCCTAGGGTTAGTGCTTACACCATGCATTTTGTGATGTTAATTAGATATGGAGTTTGTATGTTTTGCATCAGTGTTCCATGTAAAAAATGGGTATAACAACAGGTATTCAAAGTGCAAGCCCTATATATGCACCAAAGAGAATAAAATGGCGCTATCCTTGGGAAAAAAAGGATAAAAGTGTTAAGTCTTTTTCTAAAGAATGAGGTTACCAGTTACCACCAATGTATTAAAAGTGGTTATCTAATATGCCTTTGTTCAACAATTTATTAGGTTGATTGTTTCGTTGGCTTGGATGGCTCATATTGTCATATACCTTGTGTTTGATCCACCACTCTCTCCCTTCCTGAATGAAGTTTTCATCAAGCTGGACGATATATGGGGTACTTCCTATACCATTTTTAAAGGTTCTTTCTGTATTTATGAATTATGGGAGATCCATGTTTTGTCTCTTTTCAGGTCTTCTAGGTACTGCTGCATTTGCATTCTTTTGTTTCTACCTTCTGCTTGGTGTGATTGCTGGTGCAATGATGCTTGGTCTGCAATTAGTTTTCGTCACAATTCATCCTATGAAGTAATGTATCTTATGTCGACCTCATTTTCGTTAATTATTGCCGAGAACATAAGTTTACTGGACTATTTTGCAGGTGGGGAGCTACTTTAATGAGCTCTTTTCTGTTCAATGTGGGACTTATTCTTTTGTGCTCAATAAGGTTGGTGACTTAGCTAATGTCTATGTTAGGTATCTCTTATTACAACAAGTTGAATTTCCTGTACATTATTTGATGAAATCTTACCTGCGTTTGCGATTTCAGTGTCATACAATTCTGTTCCACCGCATTCGGGTACTATGCTCAAGCAACTGCTGCCCAGGAAATATTTGGCCACACATTGGAGTCTCTTCGTGGAATTAAATATTTGTACAAGTGAGTTTTTAAATCATCTGAATTCCGAGGCATGTGCGTCTCTATTGACATCGTTGGACCTATTTGCATTACAGGTATAATGTATTTCAAATCGCATTCATCGTTCATGCGGCATTGACCTTCATGTACTACATTACCGTTTTGAGTTTTCAGGTATCTTTGCTTTTCTCGGTTTCCGTTGTTCGAGTAAATTGTTGCTTCCTGTGTTCCAAGGTCTGATTCTGTTCTTGTTTCCGAAAATTTCAGGGATGGAGAAGAGAAAGACGTAGCGGCAAGTTCAAACTCTCCTCTTGAGAATGTTGTCCCTAGAAGACAATGCAGCAGCCTGTCAACCGATGGAAATTCTGCGTTATCTGATCCTCTTTCGGAGTGTGCTTGTTATGCACGGATGGTTACGGCTGTGGAAGGTTTAGAGAGAGGCGATTCCGCCCTAGTTAAATTCATTGCCTCAAGTAGGACTTCTGCTTTTCTTTCTTCTTGCTTTCATCTTCTTTTGTATGTACTACTGCTATTAGTTTTATCATTTTTATTAATTTTTTGTTCGGTAAATATTCCTCTCTTTTCTTTTGAAAGATAAAAAATTGATTTCATTAACATTGGAAACACATATTAATTACAATTACCAATATTATAATCAAAATATAGATCGTAAACACACTCACCATAAAAATATTCAATGAATAAATTGGTAAAAAAGAGTTGCTTATAGTACATAGATCAAATTTAGTTTGGAATGATCCTTTGGTCGTTATAGTGCACATTTTTACTACTTATCCAAGGGTTCTTCATAATCAATGCACATTTATATTCTGTTCTATTTTCACCTATTGCAATTAAAATCTCTTGCCTTATTTTTGGGTGTTTTTATGTTTATTTTCACGCTAAAAGTAGGATTTGAAGTTTAGAATTGAGTTTAACATTTAATTAAAATTTAAGGTGTATGGTTTAAAATTTAGAATTTAAAATTAAAAGTATAGTGTAAAATTTAATTTTTTTAATGTTAAAATATATATAAATACACCCAAAAAAAAACAACAAAAGATTTTTATTCATATTAACCAATCACACATTTTGTTACCTAATTAGTTATACCCTTTCCATGTCTAGCACCGATCATGATACATTGAATACTTTCAGGCACACAGCCATACGTTAAAGTTTAAAGTACAACTGTACAAGTAACATTCATCGTTTATGTCTAATGTAATTTTTGCGTTTGTAAAGTATTTATGGAGTCAAAATTATTTTTTAATTTTCATTATTAAACAATAAAGAGAGGGAAATGAGTTAGTTAGAAGAAGCGGGAAAGTTGCGAAGAATTTGATTGTTATAACCAATTCAGCTAGGTTTAGAATGGCTGTAACAAACTCTAACGTTATAGCCTAAACCAACTTATATATAAGCATTGCTAAGCTCACTGTAAAAGCAAGCTTAATATGAATGAAATGATGAAATCGAGTTTTATCTCATAAATCAAGTTCCTTCTATTCTTTATATGGTATCATTCACCATTTTTTCGATTCTGGTGACTTGATCTTCTTCCCACCATGGCTCTCTCAACCGATGCAACAACTTTCATCACCCCTGAGCTGTCTGGTGATGATATGTCCAGCTCCCCAGGTTTCTTAAACAAGCAAATTAGCGTGCGCCTTGACGACACTAATTTCCTCCTCTGACGTCAACAAGTGTTGTTGATGATTCGGGGTCAGGGGCTCGATCATTACATTGACGCCGATTTCACTCCACCGGTAAAGTATCTTGTGGTTGCTGATGGAAGCAAGTCACCTAATCCAACCTATCAGCGTTCTTCAAACAGGATAGCTCCCTTGCTTCCTGGTTATTGTCCACGATCAATAACTCTCTTCTCCCTCATCTTGTTGGCTGTGAAACAACAACTTCTATTTGGAATACCATCGTCTCACGCTACTCCAAGCTTTCTACCACAAGGGTCACGCACCTGCATTGTCGTCTTTGATCTCTTAAGAAAGGTGATCTCTCCATTAGTGTCTTCTCTGCTCAAATAAAAGAGATTTGCGATCTTCTTGCTATCAGTGGCAGCCCTATTTCTGAGATTGAGCAGGTTGTCTCACTTCTTAATGGTATTTCTTCTGGGTTTGAGTCTGTCGTGGTTGTCATTACGGCTAGCAAAGAACCTTACACTTTCGATGGCGCTGTTTCGCTTCTCACTGATACGGAAACCGGGCTTGCAGTTCCATTTTGGCTGATTGTGGGGATTCATAATACTACTTGTGATTCACCAACATCTGGTTACGATCCCCAACCTGGCACCTCCTTCTCCAGATCTCGTGGTGGCAGATCCACTAACACCTTCAACTCTGGTGGAAGGTTCAGGGGTCGTCCTCGAATTTAGTGTCAAATCTGTGGCAAACTAGGGCATCTCGCTGACAGATGCTGGCATCGCTTCAATCAAGGGTTCAAAGCTCAATCCTCTGCTGAAGCTCACACCTACAGCTACACTCCAGATAGCCTAGAAGCATGTTACAATCCTCATGTTCCCAGTGATTCCACAGTTCCCCCTGGTGCAGACTCCCCACAGGTCAACTCCCTTGTTGGCACGACTTCAAGTTGGTTCCCTGACTCCTAAGCGACCCATCATGTGACTAATGACTCGTCTCAGTTCTGCAAAATACAACCATACTCAGGTCAGGATAATGTACATATTGGGGATGGTTCTTCCCTTTCGATTTCACACTCTGGTTACTCAATGCTTTCATCTGCTCCTAAGCCTCTTATTATTGATCAGTTGCTTCTTGTTCCAGCCATAACACGCAATTTGATGTCCGTGTCCAGATTTTCTTTTGACAATAATGTGTATTTTGAATTTCATGCTTCTCACTGTGTTCTTAAGGATGAGAGCTCTGGTCAAGAATTGCTTCGCGGGACTCAATCAAATGTCTTATATGAATCCCCAGCTTCCTCCAGTCACCATTCCTCTTCATCAATATCTACATACTCTACCACAAGTTCAGATTATTGGCTTTGGCATTACAAGATGGGTCATCCAGCTGCTGATGTTGTTAGCTTAGCCTTGAATAAAAAAATGGTTGTAGACAAATCTAGTTTATGTCATGCTTGTCAGCTAGAAAAAAATCATACGCTTCCTTATCCTGAATCCACTACTGTGTACACACAACCATTTCAACTTGTTGAATTGGATCTTTAGGGGCCTGCTCCAATTACTTTAGATGGTTACACATACTATTTGTCTTATGTTGACATGTTCTCTAGAGTCACTTGGGTTTATCTTCTTCAAAAGAAATCGGATGCTTGTAATGCTTTTCAACAATTCTACTCTTTAATCAAAACACAGTTTTCTACAAATTTATTAGCTGTGCAAGTGGATGGTGGTGGTGAGTTTCAATTTCTTCGCAATGAGATGGCACGCTTGGGAGTTCAACTTCGAGTAACCTATCCACACTCCTCCCAGCAGAATGGTGTGGTGGAACGAAAACACAGACAGGTCGTTGAAACAGCTCTAACGTTACTAGCACATGCAAACCTTCCTCTTCATTTTTTGTCTCATGCAATGCTCAGTGCCACGTTCCTAATCAATCGTATGCCATCCAAGAGTTTAGAGAATTTCTCTCCATTTCAGCTTCTTTACAAGCAGCCAGCAGATTACAAGTTTTTCAAAGTTTTTGGGTACTTATGTTATCCATATCTTCGACCTTTCAATCGGCATAAAATGGAGTATCGTTCACGCCCATGTGTTTTTCTTGGATATTCACCTTCACATCGAGGGTATGTATGTCTTGATCAATCTCGAAAGAGAACTTTTATCTATCGTAATGTTGTTTTTGCTGAATCTATCTTCCCCTATAAAGATCAGCAACATAACCACTCTCCTGCCTCAGAACCAGGGCTTTCACCACCTTTGCATTTAGCTCATACACCAATCAATCCCTCAACAATCGAACCCTTGTTCCCTAATGAAACCACTACTATCCCCTGAAAATCCTAATGCTCCAGATACATTGTCCACACATACCACTCCTCCAACGACTTCTGAGATTCCTATTGATCCCATTAATCCATTGCCCACATATGACTTTACTACAAACCCTGATCAAACTAAACCCTTGTCCGCTACTGCCACCAATGCCTCTTACTCTAAAGTTTCTGAACCATCAGAGGTTTCTGAACCATCAGAGGTTTCTGAACCATCTCTACCCACAACACTTCCTGACACTTCTTTATCTGCTGAGAACCCTATCAATTCAATTCCCCCGGACCAAACACCTAGTTCCATTCATGAATCCTCTCCCCATGTTGACCCATCTACCATTCCTGACACCTCTCACCATATTGTACCACCTGTCTCTTCTGGATACTCTATGGTAACCAGAAGCAAATCTGGCATTTTCAAACCCAAACTTTACCATCTTCAAGTAGCATAGATACCTTCTACAGTCCATATAGCCCTACAAGATTCCAAATAGAGAGATGATGTTCTTTCTGAATACCAAGCCTTAATTGACAATGACACCTGGCTGTTGGTACCACTGCCTCCTGACAAGAGAGCCATTGGCTTTAAGTGGATTTTCAAGATCAAACACAATGCAGATGGCTCTGTCGAGCGTTACAAGGCCCGTTTGGTGGCCAAAGGTTACTTACAATTTGCTGGTTTAGATTTTCAAGATCACCTTTTAAGAAGGCATTGTTCACATCGAGTAACTTGATCAACTCGATGTGAGCAATGCCTTCTTAAAAGGTGATCTCACTGAATATGTTTATATGATACAACTGGATGGTTTCACACAATATGCTTCTGATGGCAGTCCTCTTGTTTGTAAGCTCAAACGTGCCCTATATGGCCTAAGGCAGACACCTCGTAATTGGTTTAACAAACTTCGATTCTCTCTTGAACAGATAGGGTTTAAATCCTCCAATGTTGATGCCTCCATGTTTGTTTATCATACAAGTGAAGTGGTTACGTATATTGTCGTGTATGTCGATGATATCTTGGTGACAGGCTCTTCTTCCACTCATATGACTCACACCATCGATCACCTTAACACTCTATTTGCTCTAAAGGATCTCGGGCACTTAAACTTCTTTTTGGGCATTGAAGTAATTCAGACTCATGGTGGCATGTTTCTTTCTCATAAGAAATACATCACGGAACTCCTAATCAAAACAGACATGCATGATGCTAGTCTTGTCCATATGCCCATGGTAGCTAGTTCCAAATTGCTAAAGAATGCTGGCATACCCCTTACGGATGCTCATGAATATCGCAACATTGTGGGATCTCTACAACATGTCTGTCACACGAGACCCGACATCTCTTTTTCAGTCAATAAAGTAGCTCAATTCATGCACTCCCCCACTGATCAACACTGGATGGCTGTTAAACGCATTCTACGTTACCTAAAGGGCACTCTTCATTTTGGTCTTTAGTTTGGTCTTCAGTCTCCCTCCTCGATAGGCCTACACTCCTTTACTGATGTTGACTGGGGCAGTGACCCCGATGATCGTCGTTCTATCAGTGGCTACTACACGTATCTTGGAGCTCATCTACTCTCATGGAGTTCTCGCAAGCAACGCTCAGTGTCCCGTTCCACGGTTGAGGCAGAATTTTGAAGTCTGACAGATGTTGCAGCTGATAATTTTTGGTTCCAAGAGGTTCTGCGCGATATGCACATTGAGATACATGATGAACCTGTCATTTGGAATGACAACACCAGTGTCGTAGCAATGGCGGCCAATCCTGTCATGCACACCAAGACAAAACATGGTGAACTTGACCTATTTTTTGTCCGAGAGAAGGTGCAGTCTCATCAACTTCAAGTTAACTATGCCCCGGCCTCCGATCAAGTTGCTGACGCCCTCACCAAAGCCTTACCTGGTCATACATTTGAAGAATATCGGTATCAACTTTGTGTGCGTGATGTTTTCTCCCTGGAAACTTGAGAAAGCAAGGGAAATATTAAACAATAAAGAGAGGGAAATGAGTTAGTTAGAAGAAGCGGGAAAGTTGTGAAGAATTGGGTTGTTATAACCAATTCAGCTAGGTTTAGAATGGTTGTAACAAACTCTCTCTAGAACGTTATAGCCTAGACCAGCTTATATATAGGCATTGCTAAGCTCACTGTAAAAGCAAGCTTAATATGAATGAAATGATGAAATCGAGTTTTATCTCATAAACCAAATTCCTTCTATTCTTTGCATTCATTTTTCGTTTTATGATGAGTTTACTTTACAATTTAAAAAATAGTATTAAAACGTAATTATATGTTTAATAAATTATTTGTGGGTTTAAAAATTTTATATCTATCATGTCAACTTTATTTTTAGAAAAATATTCAAAATCATGTATGTTCTTGAAAAATTAACTTAAAATCATATAATCATTACAAATTTATTTATTTTATTAATTTCTTTATATTTTTTGTATAATCATTGGTATCTAATATATTGATTGATTAATTACAGTTGGATATTGTAAAAGATTATTATGGGGGCAACACTCTTAACCCAATTAGCTTCATTCATAATGTCATGATTTGAACTTCTAACCTTGTTTAAAGGATCTAGTTTTTCATCTCATTAGACTAATTTGTTGTTGGTGATATTTTTATCAACTTTAATGGTATTATATAGAGTTGAGATAACGTTTATATTTTTTTTCAAAATTTTACATATATATTATTTATATATTTTATCATAATTTTAAGTTGATGTATTTTAGATATTATAATTTAAATGTCATTTGGATGCTTATTTTACCTTGCAACATTTGTTTATATGATAATTTATCTTTTATAAAAAACACATTTTAACAACAATGATTAACAATTAAATTTCAAAACAAATTTCTTAAAAATATTTTTCTCATATTATTTTTCACCGCACTTTTCATAAACAATGTTAGACTAACCTTTGATTCAAATTCACTTAGTCTGCCTCGGTCAATGTGCTTGTGTATTCTCAATAAATACTACTATGAACTGGTCCAAATATAATCAAAAAATTATTTCACCAACCTATAAAGACAACAGATGCATTAGTTTGCCCAAATAGCATCACTATAAATTCATAGATCTATTTCGCGGCAGTCAACAAGGATAAACTTTAGACATCCACTGGAGGCAAACTTCTCCCTTCTCTCACTGTTTCTGCTCTTCCACTGTGATCTCACGAAGACTATTTTCTCCTGTTATGAGGGGAAGATGGTTTTCTTGATCTTGGGGTTGGATAGCATCAAAGGTTAAAGGGTGGTTTAAGTCACTGCCTTCCCCCTCCCCCCTTTCTCTTTTATTTTCCTGCTTGTACTTAAATGCTTTTTCCTTTCCAATCTCCCTTGCTCGTATAAGTAGCTTTTCTTCTTGATTTCTTCTACCTCTTTTTCCTTTTCCCCATATCGCACTGGATTTCCTCTCTTTTCCTAAAACTGTCAAAGTTTCCCCACTGCATTTACTCATCTGGACCATGGAATCCTACTTACCATCTTGTAAGTTAAATTTCAACACATTAAATTCCCCATCTCTGAACCACTCTGGCTCAAAAAATTTACCAAAGGAAGACATTGAAGAACTTGATTTGAATGAAGATTGCGAAGTCAACTTCACTATAAAGAACCACTCCCTAGTAGGAAAGATTCTATCGGCATCTCCCTTAAAGGCCTTAACGGTTAATGCCATTGTCTCGAAAGCTTGGATGTGTCCCGACATAGAGTGCCACGGTCTAGGAAGAAACATGTTCATGTTCGTGTTTTCGAACCCTGAAGATCGTCTCAGGATTCTAGGACAAAGACCTTGGTCTATCCAAGACCGTCTACTCATCCTCAAAGAATGGCTGCCGGACAAAACTTTTGAGGAAGTGGACTTTGAAGTGGAGGAGTTATGGGTTCAAGTCCATGACATGTCGATAGCTCTCATCACACACGAGAACGTCGGGAAAATAGGTCTGTTATTTCCAGCTTTCTATGGATCAACTTTGAACGAGAATGAAAAGGTTCAATGGAATGGCTCTATATGTATCAAAGTAGCTCTGCGAGTTGAAGATCCACTTAAACATGGTTTTATCCTTAATAGAAAAAATGCAGCCCCGATCGAGGTTAAGTTCAAATATGAAAGGCTACCGTTGTTCTGCTTCCGTTGTGGGAGAATTGGCCACAATGAAAAGGACTGTTGGTTCGACATTTCCAGGTTTCGGACAGTCAGTCGATATGGGCCATGGCTGAGAGCTACGAACGGGCGGCACCATACCTCATCCTCGAAACAAACTCCGGCAACGGCTAAACCAAAGGGGAGGGCCAAGATCGAAGAAGGATGCGACAAAAATGCCCACTCTGCGAAGTTGCACCATGAGGATGGATTAGTCACATCAGATAGGACAACCAAATCTTTAATCCTAGGTTGTGTCTTTTCACAATCTACCAAAGTCAACCATCCTATCTTTTTGGGGAATAAGAGAGGTAAATCGAATTGTCAACCCTTTCCATCTTTGGAAAGTTCCCATGATTCAATCTGCCAACCAAATCTTGGAGAAATCTCTCCCTCGGCCAAGGAACCTCTCCCGGGGCTATCTGAATCTTCTAGCCAACACGCCACGCTTCATGAGGAACTCTGGGGAGAGTTCATCGCTGAAGGGCTCAAGACGGTTAGGGTTTCTAACAACAACAAGCGAAAAAGGGAGGTAGAACCTGAGGAGCCTTCACATTCCTCGAAGTGAAGGGAGCTGTGGACGAAAATACAAAGTGAGATCGTCTAGGTCGCTTCAAGAAACTGGTGTGTAAGCGAAAGAGGGTTTGCAGCTGATGAAGATCTCCTAAAACTAGCATTCTTCCCAAACCCCTTTCTCTCCACCTCAACGACTTTTAGTAAGATCAAAAGGGCGAAAATGGGAAGATCTCACGGCGCGAAAAGGTTAACCCTCATCAAACAGGCGGCACGCCGAAAACATGCTATGGAACAATCTAGGTCTAATTGAACTTGAAATTATCCATTCGTTTATAATGGATGAATGTTTGAAGATTAATGAAGAAACGGTTATAAGCGATGATGAAGACCCGCTTGGTTCAGTCAATTCCTCAAATCAGCCTAACTGTTATGGCTTTCTCCCTAACTCAGCGGATAACTCCGGTGCGAGTTATTCGCGTACTCCATGAGGCTTGAATTGCTTGACACCCTCGTTAGGAAGGAGTGATGGGTGGAGCTGTGGTTTTTTCCTTCCCCAAGGATCACCATTTCATTAGAGGAAGTGGATGATCTTAGGTTGCTTAGGTGTTCTTACGTTTTCAGAGTCTTCGAGGAAACTTATGAGCGTACGAGATCAGATTTTTTGACTGCTGCCTTGCTATACACTGACATCGCCTTAAAAAGACCCATCACCTCTGGTGTGGGAGTCTGTCTCCGAAAGGAGCTCTCAGGCGGTCGGAGTATGCCCTTTTACCCCCTGGCTATAGGAAGACAAGTCATGTTATGTCTCGAAGTTTCCGGTGTGTTTTCTGCGGTCCTGAGCCACTACGGGCTTCTACAGCTATAGTGGGTTTTTGTTGGTTTCTCGTCTGGCTCAGTTTTATTTGTTCGAGTCTTTTCTTTTCAGTTTGTTGGAATCCTTGGTGTTGTCTGGCTTTCGTGTGGTACCCCAATTGTTCTGGATTTGCCCACGACTTTTGCTCTTGTTGGTGTTGTAAGGATGGCGGTTAAGTCCCCGATCTGCTGTTTGTCGAGGGTCTTTATGTGTTTGGCAATGCGTGGCCTGGGATGAGGGTCGCTTGCCTTTGTGCATGGCCCTGCATGGGCTTTGGTGGTTGCACGTGCCTTTCTCTGTTGTACCCCTTTGTCTTTTAATGAAAGTTATTTTGGATTAAAAAAATTCATAGATCTGAATCAGGTTTCCAAAGCAGTTTTAGGAACATCCAATTTTTTTTATTTATGTTGACACGTTTACATCATTTGTTAGACGATGTATAATATTTATTCTAGTTACGAGAAATGTTGACAATCTCACTAAAAATATTAGACAATTTTTAATGTTTGTCGTAGCTGCAAAAAAAATATTGTTCAAGTTTGTCAAAGACGTAATCTCTCAATTCTCAAACTTGCATAATTCTTTTTAGTAGCTACAACTAATGTTAATACTTTTACGTCATTTGTTAGACAACGTAAATTATTTCCTGTAGTTACGAGAAAAATTGACAAGGTCACTAAAAATATTGATCAATTTAGTAGCTATGAGAAAAATTGTGGAAATTGTGGAAGTTCATGATATTTTGGTTCCAAAATTATACTTTTGACCTTCGTTTATTATCCTATGGTATGTTTTTTTTTTTAATTTTAAACTTATAATTTTTTTTCCAAGATATAAGTATAAGTTTAATAAATCACTTGCGGATTTGAAAATTTTATATCTTATCGTGTCATTTTTTAAGTAAAAATTATTTTACATTTTATATATTTTCATGGAACATGTATAATTATTATAAATTTATTTTTATGTTGTGAATAATATAACAAAGAACGATAATAAGAATAAAGAACAAGAATAAAAGAATAAGGAGGTGAGAGAAAGAGGGAGATTCATATTATTATCCAAAAACTAAAATTGTGTACAACGCCTTCGTCTATTTATAGGCATAAGAAGTACATAATACATTAAACTCTAACTAATAGAGATAATATTCCTAATAATAAATAAATCAAACTCGTTAAATAAAATTTTAATCATGATAGACATCAACATAGATAAATATTCATAATATTTTAAGACTTTTTATATTTTATCATAACTTTAATTGATATATTTCATGTATTATAATATTAAAAAATTTAAATATCATTTGTAACAACCATACTGATAAAATTAGTTGGATATTGTTGTTGGGATTTTTTTTTAAATATTGTACTACCAAAATTATTTTCAAATCTATAGAATTCTCTACCGGTGAATTTGAAGACGGATTGAGTGGAATCCGTCTATGAATAGTGCAATGATTTTTTTTTTCATTTGAAAATGAAGAAATGTGATGCATATTCGGCTGGGGCAGTTGCACGTGGCAGTCTTGTGCATGGTAGCTGTAGGCGGCAGCCTTGTGCATGGCAGTTGCATGCATTTTGGTTATTTCCGCTGTTCAAAGACGGAATAAAGATAATTCATTTTTAATATTTTAATATAAAAATTTAAACAATGTTTGAATTCGGAATTCTTTCCATCCGACCTCAGACTCACTGTAGAGAATGCAATAGAATTGGAAAAAAAATTACCAACAAAAATATCCAACCAATTTCACCCAACAATACTAATCTTAAATCAAACTTTTAAAAATAATACCCTTTCATTTTTAAAGAACTTTATCAAACATCTTCTATAAGGCTTAAATGCTTTATTGGCCCCTAAAGTATAAATAAAATATCGAACTGCTTCCTAAAAAAAATTTGGACGTTTTCCCCCCTAAAATATACATTGTGACCTCCGTTGGCCCCTGAACTAAAAATCGTGACCTCATATGCCCCATTTCGTTAAAAAAATTCTCACGAACCAATCAGAACGTGCTACGTGTCACTAATAAACAAAAAAAAAATAGCTGGCTTATTTTAAAGGGGTAAATTGCACGCTAAGTCTATATAATTTTTATTTTGTTCAATTTAATCCTAAAAATCTTTATTTAACCCGAATTGACCCAAGTTGCTTTCTAATTTATATAAATTAGTCCATTATTTTTTAATATGTTGATGTTTTTGTTCAATTTAGTCCTCAAAAAAATTATTTAACCCATAATTAACCCCTACTACTTTATAATTTGTTTATAAATTAGTCCAATATTTTTAACATGCTGATATTTGTGTTCAATTTTGTCATCAAAATATTTATTTAACTCACAATTGACACCTACTACTTTATAACTTTTTATAACTTAGTCCAATATTTTAAATATAATTATATTTTTTATTCAATTTAGTGCTAAAATCTCAATTTAACCCAAAATTGACCCATATTTCTTTATAATTTTTATAATTTTAGTCAAACATTTTAAATATAATCATATTTTTGTTCAATTTAGTCAAAAAATCATTTTAACTTGAAATTAACCCCAATTTCTTTCTAATTTTTATAATTTAGTCTAATATTTTAAATATAATTATATTTTTGTTCAATTTTGTCCAAAATATCTTTATTTAACTTGACATTAACCTCAATTTCTTTGTACTTTTTATAAATTAGTCCAATATTTTTAATATACTGATATTTTTGTTCAATTTAGTCCTCAAAATCTTTATTTAATTTGAAATTGACTCATGTTTATTTATAATTTTTATAATTTATTCCAAAATTTTAAATATAATCATATTTTGTTCAATTTAGTCCAATAAGGGTCAATTTTGGGTTAAATATATATTTTAAATATAATCCTATTTTCTTCGATTGAACAAAAATATAATTATATTTAAAATATTGGACTAAACTATAAAAATTAGAAAGAAATTGAGGTTAATTTCAGGTTAAAAAATATTTTTTGACTAAATTGAACAAAAATATGATTATATTTAAAATATTGGATTAAATTATAAAAATTATAAAGAAATATGGGTCGATTTTGGGTTAAATAGAGATTTTAGGACTAAATTAAACAAAAAATATAATTACATTTAAAATACTCGACTAAATTATAAAAATTATAAAGTAGTAGGGGTCAATTGTGAGTTAAATAAAGATTTTGATGACAAAATTGAACAAAAATATCAGCATATTAAAAATATTGGACTAATTTATAAAAATTATAAAGTAGTAGGGATTAATTGTGGGTTAAATAAATTTTTTGAGGACTAAATTGAACAAAAACATAAGTATATTAAAAATAATGGACTAATTTATAAAAATTAGAAAGCAATTTGGGTCAATTCGGGTTAAATAAAGATTTTTAGGACTAAATTGAACAAAAATAAAAATTTTATAGACTTAGCGTGCAATTTACCTCTTTCAAATAAGTCATCTGATTTTTTTTTGTTTATTAGTGACACGTGGCACGTTCTGATTGGTCCGTGAGAATTTTTTTAACAGAAGAGACATATGAGGTCACGATTTTTAGTTCAGGGGCCAACGGAGGTCACAGTGTATAATTTAGGGGGCAAAACGTCCAAAAAAAATTTTTAGGGGGCGGTTCAGTATTTTGTGTATACTTAGGGGCCAATGGGGCATTTAAGCCTTTCTATAACTATGATAATTGTTGAAAAAGATTAATTTTTTTTAGAGATCACTCAATTATTAGTAAGATTACATATGAGTCACTCAATTATTAAAAGTTATAATTAAGCCACTCAATTAAAGTTTTAGTTACGATCGGGTCACTCCTCCTTTAAAATACAAATGGACATAAAAAAGGATTTGGTATAATGACCATTTTAGTCCTCAAAACTTATATATTCTACCAATTTAGTCTTAATTCAATAAATTTAGCCTTTTATATTTATATATATATATATATATATATATATATATATTAGTTTAGTCAGTTTTCTTCTCACAAATTGTTTGTTCTTCGTTGTTCATCACCATTCTACTAGGATACTCGTGGTAACACGAGTTATACCAAACTTGATATTTTTAAATCTATTTAATAATACAAATTTAGTAACTTAAAAAGTTTAATTATTAGTTTATCTTAAAATAAAAGGAAAATAATGAAGTCATTCAAAAATATTAAATTACTAAGAAGATTTTATAATAATACGAAAATTTGAACTTTTTGTAGAAAATCATGTGGCAGCAGTAACTAAGACTTGAAGGTTTTCATAAATAATTTTAAATAGATTTCAATGAATTTATTTTTTAATGTAGATACTAATTGCAAATCAAACATCAAAAAATAAATATAAATATCTTTACATTTATAAATTTGTGTATTAGATTAATTAGTGATTTTAAATGAAGTAATATAGTGTTAATGAGGGTATACAAGCAATTTGGAAGAAAAAAAATAACTAAAATGATATATATTTTTAAATATGAAGGGTTAAATATTTTGAATTCTGACTAAATTGATAGAATATATTAGTTTTGAGGACTAAAACTGTCATTATACCAAACCTTTTTGGATGTTCGTTTATATTTTAATTGAGGTGTGACCCAATTGTAACCAAAACTTTAATTGAGTGACATAATTGTAACTTTTAATAATTGGATGACCCAAATGTAATCTTATTAATAATTGAGTAACCTTTTATGTAATTTACTCTAATTTTTTCAATATTGGTGTTAACTTTTCTCGTAACTGCTATTAATATTGATATTAATAATTGTAACGTTTCATGCAAACAAATGCCAAAAAAATCTCCTAATATTGAAACGTTTCTAATAATCTATAAACGTTTCAATAATGGTGTTAACGTTTCTAATAAATATTGATATTAATAAATTTTGTGTGTGTACATTTTCACCTCTAACATTTTTTTGGTACCTAGTGAATAGGGGTGAGCGTTCGATCGAGTCGAATTAAAAAATTTTGAGTTATTCAAGTTGACGCGTCATATTTTACAACTCAAACTTTATTTAAAATTTTTTCGATTCGAGTTGAGTTTAGGAAATTTAAGTTATTAGAGTTATTCGAGTTGACGCGTCATATTTCTTCATATTTTTTTATACAAGTATATATATACCAGGAAAAGTTGAGGGACTCGACTCAAACTTAAAAATCAATCCACTAATTACTAAAAATTTCGAGTTATTAGAAATTATATTTTACAACTCAAACTTTATTTGAATTTTTTCGAGTCGAGTCGAGTCAAAAATTTTGATTTTTTCGAGTTGAGTCGAGTTTTGCTCACCCCTACCCGTGGATGGAAACTGTTAGTTTACTAATTGACATGCTGACTTGGTTTGAGATGCTGACATGTCACTTTGCCACATCATTAATTTTTATTCTTAAAAAATATTTTTTATTCTTTTAAACTAATTAAAAATAATTTTAAAAAAAATAAATTAAATAATTTAGTATTTATTGTTTTTTAAATAAAAATAATATATTAAATAAATTATTTTAAAAAATAAAATATTAATTACATGGCAAAATGTCATGTCAGCATCCCAAGTCAAGTTAACATACCTAGGGGTGTTCATATCCGGGTACCCGGAATTTTCGGGTACCTAAAAGTCGGCCCGTGACCCGGCCCATAAAAATCGGGTACCCGCAATTCGGGTACCCGCAAAATTCGGGTACCGGGTACCCGGTTTATTTTTTATATTTTTTGAAATCTATTTTTTTTAAATAAATAGGAAACACATAAAATTTCATAATATATATTTCAAACACAAAAAAGTATGGATTTGAGGTTAGTTTTAAGAGAAAAATATTTGGATATATATATATATATATATGTATATATATTAAAGTATCGACAAAAAAATATTAAAAATATTAATCTCGATCATAATTTTTCTTTCAACTCTTATATATTTTTTAACCATTTAATGCATTTTTTTTACCAAAGAAACACCAATTTGATGAAAAACATCCTTCTGGTAGGCCAAAAAAATCATACAGTTTATGAGCCAAAGTCCAGTACACCCATTTAAAAGGAAAAAATTGCAATTTGTTTGTACTGACTAACTTGACTGGAATTTGTATCTAGAACGGAATTAAATGTGAATTTGCGATCACCAACTGATAAAGAATATGAAGAAACCTTTCTCGCTGTTCGATTCACTTTTTTTTCTTGACCATTTATGGGTATAATTCTAAACTTAAAAGTATATAATACAAGTATAAAAAGAAGTTAGGGGTTTAAAATTAATTTTAAGGAAAATAATAAGAAACATAAAATGAAAATAGAATTTAAAATATAAAAAATATATATATTAAAATTAGCGGGTCGGGTCGGGTACCCGGTTATAAAAAAAATTCGGCCCTGACCCGGCCCAACTACCCGGAAAAAAATTGCGGGTCGGGTACCCGGCCCAAAAAAATCGGGTACTTTAATATAAATACCCGGAAAATTTTATTCGGGTAGGCGGGTCGGGTAGTTCGGGTCGGGTATTTTTGAACACCCCTGAACATACCACATTAGCATCGCACGTTAACTGTTAGTCAACTAACTGTTTTTATTTACAAGACCATTTTAATCCAAAATAAAACGTTAAGAATGAAAGTAAACAAAAAATATATGGATTATTATCCTATACATTGGCGGTAGAAACTAAAAGTTTTCATAAGCACTTTAGTTTTAGGGTTTAGAGTCTTAGTTTAGGGTGTAGGGTTTAGGGGTTTAGGTGTATAAGTTTAGAATTTAGGGATGGTGGTTAGAGTTAAGGAGTTAGAGTTAGAATTTAGAGTTTAGAGGTTGGAGTATAATTTTTAGGGTAATATAGTGAAGATTTAGGTTTCAACTTATAAACCTTAAATTATAACCTTGAACCCTAAATTTTAACCACTATCTCTAAATTTTAAACCCCTAAACTTTACACCCTAAACTAAGACTCTAAACCCTAAAACTAAGACGCTTGTGGAAACTTTTAATTTCTACCGCCCGTATATGAGATAATTACCCAAAATACAAATCAAAATACCATATTTAACAAAATGTTAGGACATTTTTTATCATTATACCTAAATTTTTTGCATTCTTATCTTTAGCGTAAATTTCTTTTTTTGATGAAAGTTAAAGTCATCAAAAAAAAAAGAAATTTACGCTAACTCATCCTAAAACTTCTCGAGTATGTATGATTTGTGTTGCTATTATCGAAAGACGTGTAGAGGAAACTTCCTGGAAACTGCACTTCCTATCACCCTTCCCCATCTTTGATGTACAACGAAAATTATTTCAGAAATTATCATCAAGAAGTCACAAATCACTAGTTTGGGTACACAAATAATTCCCTTTTTTGAAGAGGAAAAAATAAATAAAAGAAATAGATTCACGACATTGATATCTTGTAAAGTAGGAAAATCTCGGCGGGCAAACCTTGTTTTTGAAGTGACATGATTTTGGACCCTCCATTATTTGCTACAATTTGGATGTGATGATGGAGAGGAAACTTCCCGGAAGTTGTACCTGTCTCTTACCACATGCCTGTGGGGGCAATACCTTTGGGATTATGTAAGAAATGGACAAGTAGCTGCTTAATGATGTTGTGTAGCATTTGCCAAATATTAATGAAGACGACAACATTTCAGTCTTTTCCCACCTGATTTTCTGCACCAATTGGCTCCACGCCCCTTGCCTATAACCAACGGGTATTTGCAGCAAAAATCGACTCATATCAACTTTGATAATGAAATTTTCATCATCCTCTAAAATGAATTCAAACGTATTCGAATCAGAATATATAATGGTCCCAATTTAAAATGACCTAAATTTTTTAAGATACGAATCGATTCGACAAAGAAACTAACTCAACCCGTGAAAAGAAGGGTAGCTGTACGTCAAACTGTTCCTCAAGGTCCGCGGTGTTCCACATGGAGAGCTGAACGTAACATTTCCAAAACCTAAGAGAAATCTATACCTTGCTGCAAAATGTAGGGTTAGAAAATCTTTAACTAAATGTAGCTCCATTTGTTATTCTAAAAAACATATAAATAATTAATTTCCAGAAAAATGTAAATATAATACCTACCCAAGCCCACCAAAATTTATAAATAATAATAATGAGCAACACTCAAATGATTAGATAAATAAAATAAAATAAACAAAGAATTGCACGCATTATGCATGATAAGATGCTTTTTTTTCCTTTGTAAGCAACCTTACCCGATGGAAAAGCATTCCCCAGGGAGCATTTGTTGAGGAGTAAAACACTGCATTTCAAAAGAATAAGTTGTAGAATTGCAGATTTATAGGTGGTGGAAAGGCTTCTTTCTTCTTTTTTACGTGGAAACTTCTTTCCACCTTCCATATTTGACATTTAGCTGATATAAACAGCAGATAATGGATATGCTTTACTTGTCTTCGCCTTTTCCTCGGATTTAAAAGTCATAACTTGTTCTTTAACCAACTTCTAACAGAAAACTTGTAATAAGAATGTTACAAATTCGTTTGCCAAAAATAAAAAGAATTTATATTATATACTTACAAAAAATTTTGTATATAGTTTTCTCTTGACCATTGTCGCTTGCATTTTTTTTCTTTATTTAATTTGCGGCGACACCAGTTTTTGTATTGGTTGTCGATCGTCGATGATTTATATTTTATTTTTTTTGTTTATTTGTCTTTCTTTTGCACATTTTGTTGCGCTTTCTTTTGTCTTTGTGGCACGTTTTCTTTGTTTTATGATATGCTTCTATTATAAATTTTACATGTTTTTGATGTTCGAGTGGTGACCCTCACATCACTTGTCTCTGATTCGTATTTGTCGATGGCCACGTAGAGTTTGATCTCCTTTTAGGTTGTTTGCCGATGTAATCTAAAGCAAATCGTTGTTTTTGAGAATATGTGTGAAAGGTTGTTGCCGATTTTGGGGATTTCTTCTAGTCCGTGTTTTGACAACTCCCCATGGATCCTTCCTACAATGGACCGTCGAAATTTTCTTTGGTGCAAAGAGAAAGTGTCTGATCTGATTGGTGCAACGCTCAACTTTTCTTTTTAGATTTATGATTTTTTTGGTCTTTTAGATATTTTAAAACCTCTATTATGTTTACGTTCTGGTTTTATTTTATTTACCAATAAAGTTGTCTGGTTAATGTGTCAAAAATATTTTTAAATATTTTTTTTTATTTTTTAACATTACAATTCAATTAAAAATTAGTATTATAGTTCGGCTCTAAGTTTAAATAAACTCATGCACACCTGCAAACTGAGTTATTCGAACCTGAATCACTTAGAAGGAACTAGGTCATCTTTTAACACTGGAAGTGGCGGAACTTGGAGTAAAAATTTGTAACGGCCAACTTAAATTTTTAAAAAATTTAAAGGCTTAAATAAAAATTTTCAAAATTTTGAGAGGTCGTAACCCCCTAATCCCTTCAAAGATCCGTCCCTGACTACTAAAACCACTTAATAGGTTCATACATTTTTTAAATAAAAAAAACTAAAATACAATATTTAAAAATTGAATATTAGACCGACTGATTCATATAAAATTCCCTAACCACTTCACTAAATATTATTTGTTATATATATATAATGTTTTCATTCACTGATATCATAAGTGTAGGTCGGTGTCCCGAAGATTTTTTTTCACCTTTGTCACTTTATTTAATTTTTTAAAAAAATTTATTTATTTATAAATTTATTCTCTAATTTCAAACATTTATAATTTATCTTAAAATTTTAAATTCTGGCACCATCCCTGTGGATGTATAATCTAGCATTAAAAAAGTCTGAATCATTAATTTTTAAACAAAAACATTGACGAAAATGATAAATTCTTAATGTCACTTATATTGCATCCCAACTAATAGTCTACATATGTTTCATGCAATAATTTTTATATTTTTAAAATTTTTGAATATTTTCATAATTTTAAATTATTTATTGAAATATAAACAAATAATGACAAATTAGCATAAAGTACATGTAAACTATCACGTGACCTGTCTCTTGAAAATCGTTAACATTTTAATGTTTGTAAACATTTTTCTTAAAAATATAAGTTTTTCTTTAGATTAAAGGTTAAATTCATAAAAAATTATTAATTCTTAGACTGAATTTACCTTTTAACTCTTAAAACCTCCAATACTTAGAGATATAAATACAAATATAATATGACATTAAAGACATTAAAGCTACTTTTTTTTTTAACTAAGAACGATGAATTAGATTTTGTTGAGACAAAAGAAGGCACATCATGAACATCAGAACCTATTAAAAATAAAATTTTAAGGGACTTAATCTACTAAAATCTCGTAAAGGTAAATGAAAAATCAAAGGCGCAATATTAAAAAGCCGATGCCCAGCTTTGAAACTGATGTCCATTATCTATAGAAACCCAACAATCATCAACAATACTCATTGTCTCTATCCAATTAGACGTTTAAAATGCGATGTAGGAGTGGTGAACGAAGAAAACATCTTGCATTTGCTTCGCTAAACAAATTTGTGTGCAACATGAAACAACCATGATCTAACTACTAAAGAAAGCTGACAAACGTAAATTATATCCGAGCGTCTTGAGAAACTCTACATGAACGTAAATCTACCGTAAAGGTAGACAGAATCATGCTATAAGGTAGAGAGACATGCCACAATGTAAAAGAAAAACGTGTCATAAATCAGAGGAAAAGTGTGTCATAAGACACAATAAAAGAAGCGAAAAATATGAACCCGAAACAAAAACTTTTTGTTAAAAACTTAACGAAAAACCAACAAAAAGAACTAAAAAAAAAAGGAAGGTAAAGGAATGCCGGCAGTCGACGGCCAACTCTAAAACTAATACCGTCGCGACCTATTAAAGAATGAAAAAAAAAGGTAAATGGAGCACTAGGACAAGCGGACCAAAAAGTTTAGATGAGAAACCCAAAATATATTAAGGCAACTAAATGATTAGATTCGAATAATTATAATAAGTTGGGAGCAATGAAGTGTATTTAGAAAGCAATTAGTACTTAAATTGTGGCATATTTAGGTATATGATTGATTCATACCATCGTCTTAATCATAAATATTGAGAAAATATAGGTGGTTTGTCGTTACTAAAAATAATTAATAGGGATGAATGGCGCTAATTAAAGCATATCCACAACGTAACCGTCTGTTTTGTTGTTTTCCCGCAGGAAGTTTCGAGGAAGGCTCGTCGCCCATAATCAGTACGGAATCCGCACGAAGAACGTGAGGCTGATGGTGTCCAATTTCAACTTCTCTTCTTCAAAATCCATACAACTTTTGATACACGTAAAAACTTCATATAAGTGAAAGATGAGCTCAAAGTTGACCAACTCCAAAGCAAAGCTACAACTTGTTTACAGTGAGAGGACAACGCCAATTAAGACCGCACACTATCTTGCCATCGTACCATCCTGGTTCTGGAAAATCTGTACACATTTTTGTATGGTTCTGGACGTGGCTCTTATCTGCCCTTGCTTTGATTATTGATAAAAACCATGGCTACATGTTCAGAGTTAAACGATTACTACTCATTATTCTCCCTCGGATCCTTTTCTGCTTATAATTATGAGCTTCAAAAACAATTCATTAATCCTTTCAGGGAAGTGCAATTCTGTTTGTAATTAAAATTCTTTACGTGTACTTTCATAAATTCAATCTCATATCACACCACGTACATATAAATGTTATCTTCGTAAAATGGATACCATTGACACACCCGGAGACAGACGCAAGGCGTTACACAGGGTATAAACTATTAGGAAGTTATATAAAAAATATAAGGGGTGCGAAATTATAAATTTTTAGGAGGTGCGAAATTATATTGTCAATAGAAAATACAAAGAAAATTAGAGGCTTAAACTAACTTTTTTCAAATTTTTTAAGAGAGTCTACAATTTTTAAAAGAGACGACTGCCCTCCTTAGCATTTCTCAGTCCACCCCTGGACACATCTAATTCAATAATATAAGATGGATATGATATAATTTATTTAATATAATTCATATTTCTATGAAGAATGGGTAGATTTGATAATTTTTTAATAAATAAAGGGAAAGAGTTGTTTAGAATTATAATCTCAATAAAAATTCATTTCAATCAATTTGTATTATATGTATATTAAAATAATATAATGAATAGGATAGGTCTAAACAGAATTAATATTACATCAATTTTTATAATTATCTGTATTCAATTTATTAATTCAATAATTCAAATTAAACATTACAAATGTTTATTAGGAGAGGATAATTATTCTAAACCGGTTTAGGGTTTCCAATCATGCAATTGAAACATTCTCATATTCATGATTGAAATCTGAAAAATAATAAATTAATATATATGAGCCCACGTGGCTTGCCTCAAATTTAAAATAATTGTTGAGAAGCTTCGTGGAAGCTGCATAGAATATCCAGTATTTATAACAGTGGTGCATCTCACGTTTGAAAACCATCGAAATAGAATTCCTTTTTTGTAACGGTCCTCCCTGTTGTCAGAAAGAAAGATATTTGAGCGTGGCAATGGCTTCCCTTCAAGAACCATGGCTACTGGAGACCGGCAACTTGAAGGGTTGCAGCAAGGAGATTCGCCATGGAAGAACTGCACACAACATGTCGTCTTCCTCCTTGAGGAAAAAGTCGGATTTGACCCTTGTCTCCAAGGTTCGCTTTGTATTGCTTAGGCAGTTCCTCACCAATCTTCAAGAGGTCATCTTGGGGACAAAACTCTCCGTTCTCTTCCCCGCTATTCCATTGGCCATTGTTGCTGAATGCTACGGCTTTGGAAGAGTGAGTTTCTTTCTTTTTCGTCTTCTATGTTTGTTGGTTTTTTGATAAAACAGTGAAGATTAATTTCACTTTTTTTTTGGAAATTAAGTCAATCCAGGAGATTTTCTGCTGGAAGAATTTGATGATATTACCAATATTCAAATTCATAAAAGTCAAATATGATTTGAATATTATTTCCACTTGATTCAAGGACTGACATTTATGAATTTTCCTGTAAAACAATCAACAGCCCTGGATTTTTGCATTGAGTTTACTTGGACTTACACCCTTGGCTGAACGAGTCAGCTTCCTCACCGAGTAAGCCATGTTCATATCAATTTCTTCTTCTTCGATCCTAATCTCTAGAATTCAATTTGACTAACCATATTTTCTTTTTTGTGCAGGCAAATTGCTTATTACACTGGTCCAACAGGTAATTATTATCATTTGTATGTATGTATGTATGTATGTATGTATGTCAACCTTACTAATCATGATTTAATTTTTGCAGTGGGAGGGCTGTTGAATGCAACCTGTGGCAATGCAACCGAGCTGATCATAGCAATATTTGCACTGAGCCAGCATAAAATAGATGTGGTCAAGTATTCCCTGCTGGGTTCTGTCCTATCGAACCTGCTTCTGGTCCTTGGGACCTCTCTCTTCTGTGGCGGTATTGCCAACCTCAGAAGGGAACAAAAATACGACAGAGTACGTGTTCAACTTTAACATGCAATATCTTAACTAACAAATCTTCAATTTGTTGAAAATTTTACTACCATTCGTGTGTTAAACACTGTTGGATTTCGACAGAGACAAGCCGATGTGAACTCTCTCCTTCTTTTGCTCGCATTGTTGTGCCATTCGTTGCCGTTGTTGTTCCGAATGAGTGGCGCATCTGCCGCTCTCACGGCCGACCCTACGCTGCAATTGTCGAGAGCGAGCAGCATTGTGATGTTGATTGCATACATTTCGTACCTGGTCTTCCAACTGTTCACACATAGGCAATTGTTTGAAGCACAAGAGGTAGTTCATTAATGTCATAACTCATAAGGCCATATCTTAAAAAACTATAGTTTCTAGAAATTTTGGTGGATAACCCTTTGTAATGCAATCGCTCAGCAATCGGAAGACGACGAGGGAATATCCGAGGAAGAGCCGGTGATTGGATTTTGGAGTGGATTTATATGGCTAGTTGGAATGACTGCTGTCATTTCTCTCCTCTCTGAATATGTTGTGGAAACAATTGAGGTAACTTGGTGGTTGATTGTGAATTTATGATCATTTAACAAAGTTTGTTTATTGAAAATCAATCAACTAAATATTCCAGGATGCATCCGATTCCTGGGGAATTTCTGTTAGTTTCATCAGCATTATTCTGCTACCAATCGTTGGAAATGCAGCAGAACATGCAGGAGCTGTCATTTTTGCTTTTAAAAACAAGCTGGTGAGTTTAAATAAAGCAACTGTTTTATCAATAAAGCAAATACGCTGACACAGCAATTTTGAATACTGCAGGATATTTCATTAGGTGTTGCATTAGGGTCTGCAACTCAGATTGCCATGTTTGTGGTACGAAACTAGAATAATTGAACCCTTCATTGTCGTTTACTAATTAGAAATATTTGGAGCCTTCTGATTTTGAAAACTCGACATATCAATGTTGTTGACTCAGGTCCCACTCTGCATTGTCGTAGCTTGGATTATGGGAATTAAGATGGATCTTAATTTCAATCTCCTTGAAACCGGCTCTCTCGCTCTATCCATCATAGCTGTTGCCTTCACTTTACAAGTAAATAACAACAATATCATCTTTCATTTCAAACATTCTTATAACATATTGAGTCTGACTCGTTGTTTTACCAAATTTGCAGGATGGCACGTCTCACTACTTGAAAGGACTGGTTCTTTTACTGCTCTACATTGTTATCGGAGCTTGCTTTTTCGTGTCGAAAACACCTCTAAGCAACGGTATCGACACAGTCGTCGGAGCTTGACAACGATGATGATGAAAATGTTTGGAAAACATCAACCGGAGATTTCATACATTTGTTGATTCTTTTCATATCCGGGGCCTGCCTGAAAGCTGAGAAATTTGCAGTTACTACGCTGCATATAGTTGTTGTCATGCCTTCAAAGTTTAATGAAGACAGGTTACAATTACTACACAGCAGCACATTGTTCTGTGTGTGTATTCATCTCTCTTTTTGTGTGTTCTCTAAATTATGCCGCCCGTATATGTTAGTAGTGGCAAATGAGCTTATCTCATGGGTTTGTGTGTTTCCCTCTTGTAATGCGTGCAGCTATCAAAATAAATGAAATCCTTGTTTTTTGTTTAGCAATTTAGCTCAAGCTTCCATTTAGAATTTTACACGTATATATATATATATACATAGACATAGACATATACATATATGTATGTATGTATCAACACAAGAAACGTACGTACGTATGTGGAGAAGTAAATATTTGTAGCTACTTGCCTGCAGATGATTAATATGGATGCTGGGTCTGCAGCAAAATTAATTTGTAGACCACATGGTTTTCTGTGATTCTTACAGGATGAAGATTATCGTAATCATTAGGAACTGTCTGGACCATGAGTCTGTAGGGACACTACCTCTTTGTCAAAAGTTGCTCCAATTAGGGTGAGTAAAAAAAATTTACTCGAATCAAGTGAAAAAAATTCGATTTGTATTGACTCGACTCAGAATTTTATAAATTCGACTTAACTCGAAAAAAATTCAATAAAGTTTGACTTGTAAAATGGAAACTTGAATAACTCGAAATTTTTAGTAATTAGTAGGTTAATTTTTACGTTCGAGTCAAGTCCATTAATTTTTCCTGGTATATATACCAGTATAAAAAAATAAGAAATATATGTCATATATATATATAATAGAGAAAGTCATTTAAATTTGAACCAAATTGTACTATAACATGATAAATAAGTACGATTAAATTTGTATAGGAACTCGAAAACTCAACCCGACTCAAATCGAATCGAAAAAATTTCAAATAAAGTATGAGTTGTAAAATATGACGCGTCAACTCGAATAACTCGAAATTTTTTTGATTTGACTCGACCGAAAGCTCACTCCTACTCTAATAGTGTCACCAATTAGGGCGAGCTAAATTGAACGCGATTAAAAAAAATCGAATTTTCAATTTGACTCGAAGTGAAAAAACTCAAGACTTGTAATTCAATAAACTCAACTTGAAATATTTCAAATAAATTTTGAGTTATAAAATAAAAATTTAAATAACTCACAATTTTTATTAATTAGTGGATCGGTTTTTAAGTTCGAGTTGGACCTTCAATTCTACTCGATATATATCGCTTTATAATAAATATGAAGAAATATATATGTGTATCGTATATAGTTATAAAAAGTCGTTTAAATTGAAACTAAATAATATCATAACATTATAATTTTTTTACAATTAAATTTGAACAAAAACTTGAATAAATCGACTCAACTTAACTTAAATTTAATTTATAAACTTGACTTGAGTCAAAAAATGTAAATAAAATTTGAGTTATAAACTATGACTCATCAACTCGACTAAATCGATTTTTTTACTCGACTCGATCGAATACTCTCCCCTATCCAGGGGCGGACCATACCCAGGGCCAGTAGGGGCCCTGACCCCCCAAAGTTTTCAAATTTTAAAATTTAACCTTTGAATTTTTTAAATTTTAATTCGACCCCTTAAAAAATTAAACTTGTAGAAACTTTTAATTGAATCCCCTTCTAAAAATTCTAAAAGTTCTTAATAATTCTTAAATTTTATAAAAAAAAGTTAGACCTCAATTTTTTTTTAGAATTTTTAAATTAAACCCTTAAAAATATTTTTTAAAATTTAAACCTCCAAACTTTTAAAAAATTTGAATATACCCCTCAAACTTTGTTTCCAAGATCCACCCATGCCCCTATCATTAATTATAAATTATTCGAAGAAGTAAAATTGGCTCAACAACCTGGTTTTGAACAGTATGATGAAAATTAGTTCAACAAATTGAAAGAATTTTTGGAGGGGGTTCTTTTTCCGATGTCAAAGGTCGATCGTTTTTTATTCTATTAAACTTATGCTAGTATATAAACCTCTTGCTGATGTAATATTGGGCATGGTATTTTTCAAGGGATTTCATCTGAATCATTATGTTTTGGGCTACTCAAATGATCACTCAATTATAAGGTTTGTCTTGATTTGACCACTATACTTTCAATTATGGCAATATGACCACTCAATTATGTAAGTAATCTCAATGGGACCATCTGCCGTTAAAACCTAACAGAGGGAGTGACGTGGCAGTTAGCAAAATTTCGGTCCTCATTACTTATACATTCTATCAATTTGGTCATAATTTTAATTTAATAAAATAAATTAAACATTCAATTAAGTAGTGATACGTCACTCAAATGACCACTCAATGGATTCTTTTTCAGCTCCACATCTCGGGCAACAGTCCGAATCCAAGAAACAACCATGGAATCTAGCAGCAAGAATTCCTTTTGTGGGGATAATGTTGTGACAAAGCTTCCATAGGAAAGACCGAATTTTGTTTGGAGTTTTTAGTCCCCAAACGGATTTCCAAAAACCCCTGTTGTTTCCAAGATCATTACTTGAAGAAGGTTCCGAGGGAGAGGGGTGTTGTTCTTCTATGAACCAGTAACCTGATTTGGCGGAATAATCACCATTTTTTGTACCTGCCCAGATTAGAGTATCTTTAATTCGAGGACCCCCGATTGGAATAGTTAAAATGGCTTCAACTTCCGTCGGCCTAAACAAAGCTTCCAGCTTTAACCGATCCCCCGACCTATGATCATCGGTCATAAGACTAGAGACAGAAAGATGGGAGGATTGAGGCGGGGGTCGTGAAGATAAACGGAACTTAGGCAGATTCGGAACCCAATTATCTTTCCATATTGAGATGCTCCTTCCGTTTCCTACTCGCCATAATGAGCCCTCTCTGATAACCTCGATGCCCGCCCAAGCCCAAGAGAAATTATTACATTTTGGTGCTTCAAAGATGTTTCCATTGAGGAAGTAGATTCCTCAAAGTGTTTGCGCTAAGAGGGAATTTGGTTCCTTTATGATTCTCCAAGCGACCTTCGAGATAAGAGCTTTGTTAAAGGACCTAAGATTACGAAATCCCATACCTCCTTGATCCTTAGGCCGACACAGATTCCTCTAATTGATCTAGTGAATACTCCTCTCTTTGGATCCACTGTTGTTCCACCAGAATTTTGCCACTAAAGAACAGAGCTCATCACAGAAGGTGACAGGGAGAAGAAAACATTGCATCACATAAGTAGGGATGGCCTGGGCGATAGCTTTGATGAGAACTTCTTTTCCGGCTTGGTTCAAGAATTTAGTTTTCTAGCTCCGGAGCTTATTTTGAACTCTCTCCTTGATGAAGATGAGGGCTTCCTTTTTGCTACGTCCCCAAAGGGAAGGGAGACCAAGGTATTTGCAGTCATCCTCTAAGGGTTTAAAACCCAGTATATTGGTGAGGTGGTTTTGAGGTTGGCACTGACATTAGGTGAGAAGAGCACTGAGTATTTTTGGAAATTCATGGTTTGTCTCGTTGATTTCTGAAACAACTGGAGGGATTCCAGGACTGACTTACAATTTCCTTCATTTGCTGTGGAAAACATCAGACAGTCGTCAGCGAACATGAGATGACTGATGGTAGGGCATCGTCTTTTGATCTTAAGTCCTTCGAGGTGGCCAGATTCCACTTCCTTCTCCAAAATCCATGATAATATGTTTGAGACAAAGGTAAAAAGGAAAGGCGAGAGAGGATCGCCCTGTCTTATACCTCTTTCTGGAAAAAATTCACCAGATCTCTCTCTGTTCAAGATCAGGGAGAAGGATGCAGAAGAAACGCATGCCATGACTCTTTTAATCCACCAATTGTAGAAGCCCATTTTTTCCATTGTAAAACTGAGCAGGTTCTAGTCAACCTTATCGTAGGCCTTTTCAAGATCAATTTTAAGAGCCATTATGCCCTTTTTACCTCTCTTAGCCCGTTTGATTGCTGTAAACACTTCGTTTTCCAGAATGACATTGTCGTGAATAACTCTTCCTTGAACAAAGGCGGATTGACAGGGATTGATGATGTCCAGGAGGAATTTCTTGAGACGGGAAGCTAAAATTTTAGAGATTATTTTAAACGAGCAATTATAGAGGCTAATTGGCCGAAAGTGAGAGACCTCACAAGGATTTGATCTTTTGGGGATCAGAACCAGGTTCGTCTTGTTTAAACCTTGCTCCAGGAGACCATCTTTAAAAAAGCCTTGAACCATTGCAACAAGATCTTCTTTGATAGTTTCCCAAAAAGAATGGTAAAAGCAACCCGAGAAGCCATCCGGACCTGGAGATTTCGTTGCCCCTATACTGAAGAATGCTTTCTTAATTTCCTCCTCCGAGACATCTTTACTGAGATTAGAATTCATCTCCTCGCTCACCAACTTCGGGATGATGTTACTTATGCCGTGAAGATCGATAGAATGGTCTTTGGCAAAGAGATTCTAGAAATATTGTTGGAAATGAGCCGCAATTTCCTTAGGTTCTTCGATCCAGGTCCCGTTATCCATTTTTATCTTGAAAATGGCATTCGTTCTTCTATGCTGAATGGTTGACGCATGTAAGAATTCCGTATTTCTGTCACCCTATTTCAGCCAGTTGATTCTTGATCGTTGTTGCGTGTAAAAGTGTCTATCGCAATTGCAGTGCAAGTGTACACGACGCAAGTAGTAAAGTGATACTGAAGTATCGGATATCGTCTCCACAGGGACTGGGCTAATAGCTGCACCTTGAATTACTGCACGAGAATAAAAAGAATGATTTAAGAGTTTGTCACAAGAATAATAAAAAGTGCTGGAAAATAGAAGTAAAGTAATCAAGATAGAGAGAATGGGCTGGTATTGAATTGCTCAGTAGTGTAGGTATTGCTAAGTCTACGAATATCAGCTCTGCCGTCGTCCCCGTCGCGGCAGCACCTGTCGCGGCGGCAGTCTGTTGCTTGTCGCGGCAGCGAACACACAACTCCGTACTTCAAGTTTGGCAAGAATCCCTGCTGTGCCTTGGCTATCCCTAGGTCCAAGTCTGTCGATGATCACGTCTTTGATGATACCTCCCGGCGTGAATCGAAGGATGAACACCGATGTTGATGAATTCTTCTTTAGCCACTTAACCTCGTCCTATCCCTAGGTCCGAGATAGTTCAACTATAAACTAGAGAACTTACACTTATTTCTTTCATATACTTAACTCTCCCGATATTAAGTAAATAGATAACCTCGCAATGCTCTCCCGATACTCTTGCAAGATGTTAATAACCAAAATAAGAGAACTTGAAGTTTATTTTATTGAACTGAAACTTCTTAAAACAAAAGCAACCCTTGCAACTACTTTACAAATCAACCCGTGGCCCTAAGGGGAATTTAGAACACGATGAGAGGATGGAAACGGCTAGGGTTTTGGGAAGAAGGCTAGAGATAGGTTCTCCCTTTTCCTAGGTCGAATTACATGCCTTTATATAGGCTTTGGGTCCAAGTTTTCTAAAATAGCAAGAATACAAGTTTAAATTAAAGTACAACTCTGATAAAGACTAAATCTTCAGAGAATATAACTTTAACTCGTCCTCCTTCTTGCTTGGATTTTTTCTCCTTGAACTTTGGGCTTGGCATTCCTTCTGATCTAGGGCTTGGAAAAATATACTGGTTTGCCACGACAGACAGGCTTAATTTTCTCTTTCTGTCGAGGTCCACTTTGCTTCTTCTCCTCAAAACTGCTGCCGTCCTCTGCTGTCATGGCGGCAACCATGGCAGCATCGTCCTCCTTGACTGCTCATCCAGTTCCAGCTCTTCTGCTTCACTGCCCAGTGCCTGCCTCTCCATCTGCTGCAACAGCAACCAATTTCAGTAGAAACTGTGCCTTTTAATATATTTGTGATGTCTACTGTAAACTAGTCTAAATGCAATGAATTATGCTTGAATGCATCAGAAATATGGGTTAAATAGGGGGTAAATAATAGAACTTTTACACACTCAACACACCCCCAAACTCAAGTTTTTGCTTGCCCTCAAGCAACTAAGACCTAAAAGAAAAATAAAATATTTGTGTTTTGGCTTAAAACAATGAACTTTCCCTTACCCTTCATTCTTTCTCTGTGACGGCAGCACCCTGTCGGATAACTTAGGATTTGTCCGGAGTCTCACTATAGTCCTCGTGCAGTGTGTGCATGCTTGTGAACAGTTATATGCCAAGACTCTCTTAGTTTCACTAGAATATTTCAGCCTCTAACTTGAATTTTTATGCCAAAGTTTATCTTTTGAAGGCATTTCTTATGCTCCTTTGATTTTTTTGTTTTGACTCGATTTCATTATTTCTTTAAGCTAAAGTTTCACTAGAGCCAGTTTTGGGCACCTCTAGCTAACTTCCTAGAGCCGGTTTCGGGCACCTCTAGGGCTGTTGAGTCTCTTTTGCTAAACTTCTTTCCTAGAGCCAGTGTTAGGCACCTCTAGGGGCTATTCAAGTACTAAGCTTTCTATTCTAGTTGACTAAAAGAGTTCTAGGCAGCATAACAGTCACAAATGGTGTTTAAGTTTTCAGAACTATAGAAAGGCTCTAAACTGCTCCTAAAACTATCCTAAAGGCACTGCCATGACAGAGCTGTCACGACAGGTAAGTTCAGTTCACAGACTTAAGCCAAAATTTTCAATTTTTTTACCTAAAAAATAAACTAAGTAAAAGACACAATTTTAAAACTAAATTAGACTCCATTAATGGAGGGATGCCACCCCAAACTCAAGGGTTACATTGCCCTCAATGCAAAATGACAGAATAAAATAAAAATAGTACATCACAAAATATATAAGCAGACAACAAAATAAGTTAAGAAACTCAAAATTTTAAGCGATGTCGTCACTGCTACTGCTGACGCGGATCTGGCGGCGGGCACGGGCCTTCGGAGCTGGCTGGCGGATGGAGGAGGCAGATGTGTTCTTTGTTTTAGCCTCCCTCGGGGGTTGAATTCTGGTTGGGGAGATGTGAGGGGGTTTCTCCACAACTTGGATCTCTTAACTGCTGTTGCTGTCCTCACCACTGCTGCTGTCACTGTCGCTATCGCTGTCTGGCTTGTTTTTATCTGCCGTTTCACCGGTGTAAACTCCTTTGAGAGATTCCTCTTAATAGAGGGTTCGTGGTCGCTTTCTGCCCAAACAGAGGATGAAGAAAACCCGGCAATGAAGGCCTCAAGCTCTTCCGAAGGCATTCGTCGTTTTGTTCCACGGGCCGAAGTCTCAGCACGGGTACTGCCGGTGTTTGTCGTGGCAGGTGTTGGTGTGGATGCTGCAGAAGGTGTTTGTGGTGTGGCAGCAGGTGTTGGGGTGTGGGCAGGGGTTGGTACAACAAAATAATGTGCAGGGAAGGTGGGAAATACGACATCAGGGAAATTTAAAGAGTTTTGGATAAAGCGTACCGTAGATGTAGTGAAATCCCTGATGAAGCTCATAAGACCGAGCTGCCATTCCTCCTTCTTCTGGATATCAGCAAGAATCTGGGAGGAGGAGTCAGTCGGGGCTGCTGCTGCTAGATGCTGTCTGGCTTCTATTGCAGCAGGTTCAGTCTCCGTCGGTTTTGTCGTGTCAGCTGTCGTGGCAGCTGGATCAAATGAGGACAGAGGGGTGGAAATAGTCAGCTCCATTAAGCTGAGTATGTTCTTGTCCGTCCATCCCTTCCCTTGGACTCTAAGGTCGGTGACAACTTTAGGTACCATATGGCTGAGGCAGAGGGCTGTTATGAGGTATGAGAGGCAGAGCGGTCCCGTCGGCCGGTGTGCGCACTCCAGAATGCTTTCGCGGATAAAGCTGCCCACGTTAATGGGCCTCTTATGTAAAATGGAGTGAATTAAGGCTAACCTGGGCTGGTCAACAATGGTGTTGTGCGAGGACGACATGATCCGCTTTTTGATGAAAGCGTTCCATAATTTGGCTTCTGGCAGGAGTTGAGTTCTTTTTACCGTCCTTGGGTTCTTACGGTTGGTATTCCACTGAGTTCCCTCATCTGTTAATTCTGCCATGACAGCATCGTAGGCAGCAGGGTCGAGGCTATTCAGGAACTGCTGGTGGCCATCGTCGTTGCTGCCGACGTAGAATCCGTACAAGGTGTTGATATATTCAGCTTCGAACGGCACTTCCCTCCCACGTACGGTAACTACTGTCGCCGTTCTGCTGTTGATGGCAGCATAGAAATCACGCACTAAAGAGACGTTCATCTCCTCAGGTTGTTCGGCAAAGATCTGCCACTGTAGAGCTCGTATTTTGCGAGCAATGAACGGCTTGAGGCCCAAATTTCCTTCCTTCGAAGTGTAGATGAATCCCCTTTCTTCCCACATGTCTCTGATCTGGAACGAACGTGGGGTAGATGCTGTCGGGGTGGAGCCAGAGGCAGCATTCCTACGGGTATTTCTGGAAGACATTGTTGCAAGGGTTGAAATAAGAAAAATAAAAGCAAATAAAATCTAGAGGAAGCAAGTGAGAAGAGTAGAAGTGAGTGAAAATGAAAAAATGAAACGGGGTTTATATAGAGAAGAATTTGCTGCCCGTTGGAGCTGTAATGACATGCGCGAATAACGAGGCCAGCTATTACGCGTTTGCGTGTCTGATGCGTCTGTCACGCGTTTCCGTGTCTGCTGCGCGTCTGTTACGTGTTTGCGTGTCTGTCGCGACATCGTGATGACAGCCTGTATTTTCCGCGTCTGTCGCGGCAGCTGAAACGACAGGCTCCAAAATTTGGGCTTTTTGGGCTGGTGGAAGGATGGTGGGCTGAATTCACTTCTCCTGTTCTTCTTGTCTCCTTTATTTCCTAAAAACAGAAAAATAAAAACATTATTTAAAAATAAAATAAATCTAATTTCCTAATAAATAATACTAAATTATGAAAATAATTAAAATAAAATTTAGGTTAAGTTAGGGATGCCAGGTGGGGCAGCTCCTAAGGTAACCACTTCCTGCATTCGTGGGGCTTCAGTCCCCTAATAATGCTTCAAGCGCTGTCCGTTGACTTTGAATTGGTGCCCATCTTTTAAAGATCGGATCATGATGGCACCATGGGGAAAAACCTGTACAACTTGGAATGGGCCTAACCATCTAGATTTCAGCTTCCCTAGGAAGAGTTTCAATCTAGAATTAAATAGCAATACAAGCTGCCCTGGGCAGAACTGTCGTGGCAGCAACTTTTTATCATGCCACTTCTTAGTTTTATCCTTGTAGATTCTTGCATTGTCATAAGCCATTGTCCGGATTTCTTCAATTTCATTCAGATCCAATAGTCTTTTCTGCCCTGCCTTTTCCAAGTCCATATTAACTGCCTTGATTGCCCAGTATGCTCTGTGCTCTATCTCGACAGGTAAATGGCATGTTTTCCCGTAAATCAATCGGTAAGGAGACATTCCCAATGGAGTTTTGAAAGCTGTCATATAAGCCCATAACACATCATTCAGGTGTAAAGACCAATCTTTCCTAGTTGGCTTAACCATTTTTTCAAGAATGTTCTTAACTTCCCTGTTGGAAATTTCAGCTTGTCCATTGGTCTGTGGGTGATATGCTGTTGCGATCCGATGCTTAACACCATACTTCCTTAAGGCAGCAGCTATAACCCTGCTGTCGAAATGTCTCCCTTCATCACTGATGATCGCCTTAGGGATGCCAAATCTGGAAAAGATGTTTTTGTGTAAAAACCTTTGAACTGTCTTGGCATCATTCTTTTGAGTGGCGATAGCTTCAACCCACTTAGATACATAATCTACTGCCAGGAGGATGTATAGATTCCCACACGAAGATGGGAATGGTCCCATAAAATCGATCCCCCAAATGTCGAAGATCTCGACTTCAAGAATGTTCTGCAGCGGCATCTCGTGTCTCCTTGAGATGTTTCCTGTCCGTTGGCACTTGTCACAGCTCTTGTAGAAGATTTGAGCATCTTTATACAGTGATGGCCAATAAAATCCTGACTGCAGAACCTTGGCAGCAGTTTTGTTGCCTCCTAAGTGTCTTCCATACTGTGAAGCATGACAGTGATGAAGTATGTCTTCCTGCTCATCCTGTGGTATGCATCTTCTTATAACCTGATCTGCACAGATTTTGAAAAGAAGAGGTTCGTCCCAATAATAATGTTTAACATCATTTTGGAACCTCTTCCTGGCTTGATAATTAAGGTTAGGGGGAATTATTCCGCTAACCAAGAAATTAACGAAATCAGCATACCAGGGGAGTTTAGAAGACTTACCTGCCGCCATGGCTGTCGCGACAATGACTGTGGCAGCAAATAGCTGCTCATTTGGGAAGGTCTCCAATATGTTTGTCTCATCTGTCGGTAGACTATGTCCCTTCTCCAACCGTGACAAGTGATATGCCACTTGATTTTCTGTCCCTTTTTTGTCCTTGATTTCAAGGTCGAATTCTTGCAATAGCAGGATCCAACGTATCAGTCGAGGCTTTGCATCCTTTTTCGTGAACAGATATTTCAGTGCAGAGTGGTTTGTGTGTACTATAACCTTCGTTCCAAGTATATAAGAACGAAACTTGTCAATGGAGAATACCACAACTAATAACTCCTTCTCTGTGGTGGTGTAGTTCACTTGGGCGTCGTTCAGTGTCTTGCTGGCATAATATATGACATGAAAAAGTTTGTCTCTCCGTTGCCCAAGTGCTGCCCCGACAGCATAGTCACTAGCATCACACATGATCTCGAACGACAGTGTCCAGTCTGGTGGCTGTACTATTGGGGCTGTTACCAGTTTTTCTTTCAGAACCTTGAATGCTTCAGTACATTCAGTGTTAAAGTCAAAGGGTCGGTTCTGCTCCAGAAGATGGCACAGGGGCTTGGTGATTTTTGAAAAATTCGCAATGAATCTCCGATAAAAACCAGCATGTCCTAAGAAACTTCTGATGCCCTTGACTGTGGTGGGCGGTGGCAGCTTTTCGATCACTTCTATCTTGGCTCTGTCGACTTCTATGCCACGGCAGCTAATCTTATGGCCAAGGACTATCCCTTCATCCACCATGAAGTGACATTTTTCCCAGTTCAGCACTAAATTTGCTTTTTCACATCTCTCGAGTACCTTTTGTAGGTTGCCTAGGCAGCTTTCAAAGTCGTCTCCAAAGACTGAAAAGTCATCCATAAAAATCTCTAGGAACTCCTCCACCATATCGGAGAATATGGCCATCATGCACCTTTGAAAGGTGGCTGGTGCATTGCATAATCCAAAAGGCATTCTCCTAAAAGCGTAAGTTCCGTATGGGCATGTGAATGTCGCCTTTTCTTGATCGTCCGGTGCGATAGCGATTTGATTGTAACCTGAATAACCATCAAGAAAACAATAGTAAGGTTTACCAACTAATCTATCAAGCATTTGATCAATAAAGGGTAAAGGAAAGTGGTCCTTTCGGGTAGCTTTGTTAAGCTTCCGATAGTCCATACAAACCCTCTAACCGGTCACAGTCCTGGTTGGGATTAACTCATTGTTTTCGTTGGTTACCACTGTCATTCCTCCTTTCTTGGGAACACATTGCACCGGGCTCACCCATTTGCTGTCCGAGATGGCGTAGATTATTCCAGCATCTAGCCATTTGATTATCTCTTTTCGCACCACCTCTTTCATCGCATGGTTCATCCGTCTTTGAGCATCAATAGTCGGCTTATGATCATCCTCTATGAGGATTTTATACATACATAATGCCGGACTAATGCCTTGAATATCAGTTATCGTCCATCCAATAGCCTTTTTGTGCTGCTGCAGCATCCCTATTAACTGCTGTTCCTGTTCCTGCATCAACTTGGAAGAGATGATTACGGGCAACGTATCATTTAAACCAAGAAAAGCATATTTTAGCTGCCCTGGCAGGGGCTTAAGATCTAAAACAGGTGGCTCAACAGTTGATGGCTTTTGAATTGCATGGTTATCCGAGGTATAATTTAAAGGCTCGAATAACTTACCTGGACGATTGTCTATCCAATTTACCTCCTTCCGATCTTCAGTATCAGATGTATCAGATTCTGAGGAGTTGTTGTCGTCTGTGCTGTCGTGACAGTCTTGTAAATGGCTACCGAGGCAGTGACCAATGTTGATGTCGTGACAGCCCGACCTGATGCAGGGTTGGTCAAGGGCAACTTCAGTGATAACCTTGCATTCTTCTTCTGCATCAGCATGCTTCATAGCTTGGAGAACATTCAACTTTATTTCTTGATCGTTCACTCTCATGGTGAGTTCTCCTTTTTCCACATCAATCAGTGATCTTCCCGTGGCTAAGAAGGGTCGCCCCAGGATGATTGGTGCGTTTTCATCTGCTTCACAATCTAAAACAAGAATGTCAGCATGAAAAATAAATTATCCACTCTTACCAGAATATCTTCAATTTTTCCTTCTGGGTGAACGTAAGAGCGGTCTACCAGCTGCAGTACTACTGTTGTGGGCCGAGCCTTTCCAATACCTAATTTCTGAAAAACAGATTTTGGCATTAAATTTATACTAGCACCAAGATCACAAAGTGCCTTACCCCACAAATTTGTCTCCGATTACGCATGGTATGATGAAGCTCCCAGGATCCTTCTTCTTCTGGGGTGGATACTTGTGCAAAATACTCATGCATCCATGTGTCATATTTACCGTTTCAAACTCCCCAAGTCTGGACTTCTTTGACATGGCATCCTTGAGAAATTTGGCATAACCGGGTATTTCCCTCACAACATCTAACTGTGGAATGTTGATATGAACCTGCTTAAAAATATCATAAATTTTCTTAAGCTGTGATTCCTGTTTCAATTTCTGTAGTCGCTGAGGGAAAGGTGGTGGGGGACGATAATCAGCAATGCATCCTTCCCACTGCATACGGATCTGAGGAGGTTTGGGTTCATCATCTTTCTCCTCTGTCCCTTCTGCCGTCATGACAGGCTCATCGGCAGCAGGCTGTTTACTACCTGTCGGGGCAGCTTCCTCGGCAGATGTCTTCAGGGCTGGTTTCTTAACTGTTTCAGCTTCCTTCTCTGGCCCTGGTAATTTCTTCCCACTCCTAGTAGTGATGGCTTTACACTGCTCATGTGTAGGCTGTCTAGCATTTTCAGTATTGTTAGGAAATCCGCCATTCTGCCTTGGTTTAACATGCTGGGAAATCTGACCCATCTGTGTCTCCAATGATTTCAGAGTAGCTTCATGATTTGTCATCTGCATCTCTGTTTTGTCCATGAAAGTTTCCGTCTTCTTGACAAAGTGATTCATGTTCTCAATATAGGTACCTGTTTGAGACATAAATGTAGCCAGAGTCTGTTCCAGTATACTATTTGAGGTAGCTGGTGGCTGCTGCTGTTGCTGTCGAGTAAGCAATCTAGGTTCTCCCTGGTTTTGATTATTCTGTGCTTGAGGATTCAGAGAATTTTTAGGATTGCTCCAAGAAAACTTGGGATCCTTTCTCCAGTTGGGATTATAGTTGTTGGAATTATAATTCTGCTTGTTGTAGTTTCCAACATACTTTCCCTCTTCTAACTGTATTGGACATTCCTCTGAACTGTGATTTCCTTCACAAATGTCGCCTACCTCTTCAGCAGCGTATACATGCTGTGAATCTTCGTTCAAGAGCTTTTTCATTGCCTTAGTGAGATATGCCACCTGTGATTTCATTGTGTTGTCGGCCTCATAATCCTTTACAGCTAAAACCCGTTTACCCCCTCTTCTTGCTGTCAGAAACTGCTCCTCATTCTTCGCCAGATTTTTCAATACTGCCATTGCCTCATCTGGATCTTTGTCCAGCAGTAATCCATTTGCTGCTGAATCAATTCTAATACGAGTTTGTAAATTGGCAACATTATAGAATTTCGTTACCTGGTTCCAAACGGGGAATCCATGCATTGGCCAGTTCCGTAGAAGAGTGGTAAATCTGTCCCAGGCCTCGTGCATCGGCTCGTCTTCTTCCTGTTGAAAAGTAGCAATTTCGTTACGTAATCGCTCAGATAAGTGTGAAGGATTAAAACGAGATAAGAATTCACGAGTTAAATCTGCCCAAGTTCTAATTGAACCCGGCGTTAGTTTATTCCACCAAGTCTTTGCCATGTCCCTCAATGAATGAGGAAATAACCGAAGCCTCAGTATCTCTGGATTAACTCCTGGTAGTCTAAACGAACCACAGATTTCCTGGAACGTTTTCAGATGCTCCCTAGCATCCTCAGTAGCAGCACCACTAAATTGGCCAGCGTTGTTGATCATGCTGAACATGACAAGTTTCAGCTCAAAGTTGTCAACATCTACATCCGGCAGCGTGGTTTCTAGTTCTACATGATCATTCAGCATGTAGTCTCGGCAGGACTGTCGTGCGGCAGCGGCAGGAGGAATAATCTCTCCATCTCTGGCAGGATTATCAACCCAGGGGTTCCCTTGGTTGTTCATCTTCTCTAACTGTTCTTCAAGGTACTCGTTCCTGGCTAGTACGTGACGAAGTCGGTTCCTAAGATTGAACGAACGTTCTATTTTAGGATCTAATGGATATTCAAGTTCTTCTCCTCGTCTCGATCTGCGCATAAACAAGAAACCTTGTGAAAAGCAAAAGTTGTACAAACCAAAATAAAACAGAAAAATAAAAATAAAAAGAAAAGTGCAGTAAAAGAAAAGGTAGAGTTATGTTGCCAGTCTCCGGCAACGGTGCCAAAAACTTGTTGCGTGTAAAAGTGTCTATCGCAATTGTAGTGCAAGTGTACACGACGCAAGTAGTAAAGTGATACTGAAGTATCGGATATCGTCTCCACAGGGACTGGGCTAATAGATGCACCTTGAATTACTGTACGAGAATAAAAAGAATGATTTAAGAGTTTGTCACAAGAATAATAAAAAGTGCTGGAAAATAGAAGTAAAGTAATCAAGATAGAGAGAATGGGCTGGTATTGAATTGCTCAGTAGTGTAGGTATTGCTAAGTCTAAGAATATCAGCTCTGCCGTCGTCCCCGTCGCGGCAGCACCTGTCGCGGCGGCAGTCTATTGCTTGTCGCGGCAGCGAACACACAACTCCGTACTTCAAGTTTGGCAAGAATCCCTGCTGTGCCTTGGCCTATCCCTAGGTCCAAGTCTGTCGATGATCACGTCTTTGATGATACCTCCCGGTGTGAATCGAAGGATGAACACCGATGTTGATGAATTCTTCTTTAGCCACTTAACCTCGTCCTATCCCTAGGTCTGAGATAGTTTAACTATAAACTAGAGAACTCGCACTTATTCCTTTCGTATACTTAACTCTCCTGATATTAAGTAAATAGATAACCTCGCAATGCTCTCCCGATACTCTTGCAAGATGTTAATAACCAGAATAAGAGAACTTGAAGTTTATTTTATTGAAATGAAAATTCCTAAAACAAAAGCAACCCTTGCAACTACTTTACAAATCAACCCGTGGCCCTAAGGGGAATTTAGAACATGATGAGAGGATGGAAACGGCTAGGGTTTTGGGAAGAAGGCTAGAGATAGGTTCTCCCTTTCCTAGGTCGAATTACATGCCTTTATATAGGCTTTGGGTCCAAGTTTTCTAAAATAGCAAGAATACAAGTTTAAATTAAAGTACAACTCTAATAAAGACTAAATCTTCAGAGAATATAGCTTTAACTCGTCCTCCTTCTTGCTTGGATTTTCTCTCCTTGAACTTTGGGCTTGGCATTCCTTCTGATCTAGGGCTTGGAAAAATATACTGGTTTGCCACGACAGACGGGCTTAATTTTCTCTTTCTGTCGAGGTCCACTTTGCTTCTTCTCCTCAAAACTGCTGCCGTCCTCTGCTGTCACGGCGGCAACCAAGGCAGCATCGTCCTCCTTGACTGCTCATCCAGTTCCAACTCTTCTGCTTCACTGCCCAGTGCCTGCCTCTCCATCTGCTGCAACAGCAACCTGCAAAAGCAACCAATTTCAGTAGAAATTGTGTCTTTTAATATATTTGTGATGTCTACTGTAAACTAGCCTAAATGCAATGAATTATGCTTGAATGCAGCAGAAATATGGGTTAAATAGGGGGTAAATAATAGAACTTTTACACACTCAACAATCGTTGATGCCAGTATCTCTCCTCACTCTCCCATTCCAGGTTTAGCTCATTCTTCAGTTGTTTATATTCCTCCAAATCTGAATCCTGCAGTTTCTTCCCCTGAAAGTTCCTGATTCTGGTTATTAACTTTTCTTTCTTCACATTTTCCTGTTTGCGTTTCATCTTGCTCCATTTAATTAAAGTGGTTCTAGTTCTTCTAATTTCCCCCCCAAAACTGCGATTTATTCTATCTGGGGTGGAGTCCCAACTTTTCTGAATCTCCTTTGGGCACTCCTCATCTAGGAGCCATTTTGTTTCGAATTTAAAATCTCTTTTGTATTTCCGAGGGATTCTAGTAGGGTATAAGATAATTGGGGCATGATCAGATCCCACAGCTATGTCCATCAAACATATAGCTTTTGGGAAAGCGTTGCTCCATTCGGTAGAACAAAGGGCACGATCGAGTTTTTCCAGAATTGCTTCATTATCGCTTCTCTGATTATACCACGTGAATGTACCCCCTTTGATCGGCAAATCCATGAGCATTGCCGAATCCAAAAAATCTCTGAACGTATTGGCCTCACTAAGATTGACCGGATTCCCTCCTACCTTCTCCTCTTGGAAAGTTACAATATTTGAATCCCCTATTACAAGCCATCTCACATTAGGGGTCTTTCTCAACTTTGAAAGATTGTCCCAGAAAGCTTGCTTTTCATCTTTATAAGGGGGGCCATAAAAGAAAGTTCCGAACCAATTTTCACCCTCTTGCACTGTAATCTTTGCATCAATAAGGTTCTTTGTGTGGTTCAAAATTGTGATTTTCACTTCACTTGACCACCATAGGGCTAGACCACCAGCAATACCCTGCAGCTCTACATAGAAGAATTTTCCATTTCCATTTTCATTTTGATTTTGTCAAGATATTTTATCTTTTGCTTTGTCTCGCTCAGAAACACAATATTTGGCTTATTCTTCTTAACATAACTCCTTAACGCTCTGACAGTCTCTCTGTTACCCAAACCTCTCACATTCCATGCCAGAATTACCGTGTATTGGACGAAGAGGAAAACCAGAGACAGAAACAAGTCACTGCAGATGCTAAAGGCGGTGCCGAGAAGAAACACCAAGGAGCGAGGGAGAAGGAAAAACCACAGAAAACGGAGCCAACCAGTAAACTCAGCCAGAACACAGAAACCAGCAAGAGGGTAACCAGGACAAAAACAAAGCAAAAAGCCAAGCAGAATCAACACCTTATCATAGCAAACAAAGAGCAGCAAAGAGAAAAAGACTCGTGTATAACCGTAGATATCGTGGAACCAAATCAAAGAACGGGAGATTTGTGTGACTCATCTGTTGCCGGTTAGAACACGGTACATCTCAAGAACCATCAATGAGGAAGAAAGAAATCGCCATTTCCGAAAACAATCAAAAGACAAGCAAAAAAAGAAAGGAAACAAATAATCACCGATTAAGCAATCACCAATTAAGCATTCAGAGCAACACCATACCACAACACTCAAGGAAGCGACATTCCCTCAGCATTCAAAGAGAAAAAACCAGCCAAAGCAAATGCACAAGAAAAGGGTAATTCACAAGAGGTGGGGAGTGGCGAGGGAGGAGGATAGACAACCATAAACCAGGGTAAAATCGCTGAGAGGGGAGAAGGAAAAGTGAGGCAGTTACCGACAAGAGTTGCCAACACCGATGAACATTGCGTGCGGCAGAAACCTGTGAGCAAGCTGGAATGATCACCCCAACCACCGCCCATTCAAGAAAAGCTTCCAAACAACCACCGCCCATTCAAGAAAAGCTTCCAAACAACCACCGCTCCTTTGAGAAGCACCAACCGCCGTTGTTCCAGTCTTCACACCGACAAACCGACGACCACAATGCAGGGCGAAGCCACTTGCAGTTGGAATCCGAGCAACAATGCAGGGAAGTGGAGATCAAAGCAGCGTCTGGTCTCTAGGGATTTGGGGTAAGGAAGGAGAAATTGGGGGCGTAGCAGGCGCGTGTAGAGATGATTTTCTCTAATTCAACTTAGCATTGGCACTAGCATAGTTTGAACCCAAACAAGCATGGAAAAAATGACATGACTTTACCACTAAGCCAAGTTTGCTTTCGTGATATGATTTGCAAAATATAATACATGTTTTAATATGCAATTAATGCCAGAAAAAATAAAATAAATATGGATTAAGAGGACTCGAACATTATGTATTTGGGATGCATAAAAACATCTAAGCTACCGATATAAATCTATTAATTAAATTAAAGTTGAAACGCTTGTATTTTTAAACTAAATTTATTATATTTTTTCTTTTCATAATTATTTTGTATAATTTCACATATATAATCATTGAATTATTTTTCTAACTTAATTAATAATTTTATTTTTTTAATAGAAAATTTTAATTATTATATATGTGAAATTATATTAAAAATAAAAAATTAAAATTATATTAAAAATTTATTTAATGAATTTAAACTCACGAACATAATTCAAATGAATCACGAACATAATTCAAATGAATTGATATAATTTTAAAATTTTGAACTTTTAACATAATTTTACATATATAATAATTTAATTAAATATTTTTAATAAATATTAAAATTATTGATTAAGTTAAAGAATTAATTCAGTCATTATATATGTGAAATTATATAAATAAATGTGAAAAAATATTAAATTTAGTTTAAAAATACAAAAATCTTAAAACTATTTTTACTTTAAATCATGTATTAACAATAATTTAAAAATATATACAAATATTATCAAAATTATTTTAATTAATAGATTTATTTCAGTGGTTTAAATGTTTTTATGTACTTATGTTCGAGTCCCCTTAATCCATATTTATTTTATTTTCCCCGCCATTAATTGCATATTAAGACATATACTATATTTTGTAAATTATATCACAAAAGAAAACTTTGCTTAGTGGTAAAGCCACAACATTCATTCTATGTTTTCCCAGATTTAAACTATGCTAGTGCTAATTTTTTGTTGAATTTTATTTCCTTCCTTCAATCATGTGACATGTGTCATCACATAATTGAATATTTAATTTATTTTATTAAATTAAAATTATAACCGAATTAATAGAATGTATAAGTAACAAAGACCAAATATATAATCATACAAATTTTACTAACTACCGCGTCATTTTTATAAATAAAGCCTGTCGGCCGACAAAAGACATCATTGATCTAGTTCTTGTTTCTCTCTATGTATAAATAATCTGTTTCGTCTTTCTTTTATCATATGATTATCCAAATTTTGGTAGTTAGATGTCCTTTTTGTCCCAACATTATTAATTTAGTATTGCTTTTAGGAATTTTTTTTAAAAAGAGTGCAGATTGAAACCCAAAAAGTAAGTAGTTTCTAAAGTTGGGTAATACAAATCACTTAATTAGGTGTTTGGTTACCTATAATACCCCTCACTCGGGTTAGTAGTAATCCGACCAAGGAGCGCTACGACAAGCAAAACAAGAACACAAACAAATATGCAAGAAGACACAAATGCATGCCAATTAAAATTTTCTCCAACTCATCACTAGAAGATGAGTTTCTTAACTAGCAAGAACCATTCGATCAAGATTACTTCTTAGCCAAGAAATTCTATTTAACATTCAGATACAACATGGAGAACAAGATTTCAAACAACTTAAACATGGTTTTAACTTGTTGCTTCAAACATGGATCATACAATTCAAGATAGGCATGATGGCATTCAAAGTGCTTCTAAAACTTAAACAAGATAGGTTCATTTACACGCAAGGTTTAACCAATGATATGGCCTAATTAAACATATCATGGCATGTGAACCAACATTACCATTTCAATTGACAATTTCATTCACAAGAGATCATACATGATGTTCGAATAAGCTACCAAGATTCTTGCATGTAACGTATCATTTTCAAGCTCACTTATTCATATCAAGATCATGTAAACAATAACAAGGACACCATTTCATCAAGACAAGATAGCATCAAGCCAAACATTTGATTTCAAGGCATAAACAATGCCAATTAAGTCTTACAATACCATAAGAGTCATGAACATTTAATTACTAGTCTCCAAGTACTAAATGCATGAACTAGCATGAGTTCTATATACATATCTAAGTGCCATCAACTAGGAAAGTAAAAAAACAAGTACAAAATCATACTTCGAGCTTTGCTTGTGTCTTGCTTCAGGCTCAAGAAAGATAGCTTTTCGATCACTTTAGACCTGTGGTTTGGGAAGAATGGAAACGAGAGTGATAAGCACATAATGTACTTAGTGAGGTAGCAACTAAGCTAGAAAGTTTCAAGTTTAAAGGTCTTTAAGATAAGATCAACCTAGCTACGCTTTAAGTACTATAGATCAAACCTAGCTAAGGTTGCAAGCATCACAAGTCTAGTAGAGAGCAAGTAGACCTGTATTGTCAATATCATTTAAGCATTTCATAACAAGGTCAAGCTTATAATCAAGAATCTTAAGTCTCAAGCAACATGTATCATGTTTCACAAGTAGTATCATTCGAATGGATTTCAAACAAGAAGAGCATTTGATTTGAAGCTCAAACAAGTATCACACAAGTTAAGAAGCATACTCAATATTCCATTTCATGCATCCATTCGAAACAAGTAGCATATAGCTAATGTATTAAGTCAAGCATTTCAAGTCTTTAGTCAAGTATTTCATGTATCAAGTCTAATATTTCAAGAATCAAGTCATATATTTCAAATACCGAGTCTTGTATTTCAAGTAACACGTCAAGTGTTTCAAGTATCAAAATAAGTGTTTCAAGTATCAATCAAGTGTTTCAAGCTTTGAATCATATTTTCTTATTAGCTTGTTTACTTTAAATTTGGCCTTAGTATATAGTCATGTCTAGGTAATCAAGTCACTAACCAAAATGTCGCCACAAGATGGTACTTATAGTACCGGTCTATACCATCCTACTGTCGCCAAGTGACCATACACACATCCTTAGCTCAATTAACAAGTAACATTCGAGCATTAGCAAGTATACATGTCCATGTTTTCTATTATCTTGTATCAAGTATGATTCTTAGATCCAATAACGTTTAACATTCGAACATTAACAAGAATTTAAGTCCATGTTTCATATCATCAAGCATGATCATACTAGACACATCAAGAAGCATTCGAATAGTATCACAAGTAGTCATAGAGGATCATACAGTTGTCACATATTTCAATTGCATAATCAAGTTTCATATCATGCATATTTCAGTCAATCAAGTTTCCATTTAGCCATTCTTCCCTTTAAGATTACCAAGTATAATTTAGGTTCATTTCATGGAAATTTTATAGTAAAAACATAAGCAATATATATTTGGTTAGGACCTAAGTCCTAACCCTAAGTGAAGCTACACTCACTATACTCCAAGCTACTTGTTTTCTTGGATCCAAATCCCTTTTTCCTTTCCTTTTGTTTGTTCAACTCTAGCCTCTTCAACAAGTCCCTCTTCTTGTTTATCTTCCTAGCTTTCAAACACTTCAAATTCCTAGTACATGCAAGCTTTTAAGATCCCAACAATGGTTTTTCTCTCAAATCTCTTTTCTTTCTCTATGTTTCTCTTTGGTTTCAGGTAAATGGAGTAGTGGAGAAGATGATACTATCATCTCTCCTTAGGTGCCAGAGTTAGGCTAATGGAAAGGACATGTGTCCTAGTCCTTGAATTAATTAAGTCTTAGCATACAATCAAACCATAATTCCCTTAATTCGGTTTAGTCCTTTCTAATTACGGCCACCTATTTGATTCTTTTCACACTTTAGTCCTTAATTCATTTAATCCATTTATACTTCAATTTGTTTGCACAAATAGAATCTAATTACTTGTGCACCAAGCTACTAGGCCCTATTTTGGGGTGTTACAACTCTCCCCCCCTTAAAAAGAAAATCCCCCCTTGAATTTTACATGAGTTGAATAAGTGAGGATATTGATCCCTCATCATAGCCTCAGGTTCCCGCATTGCTTCTTCCATCTTGTGGTTCCTCTAAAGAACCTTCACTAGAGGTACATTCTTGTTTCAAAGTCTTCTAACTTCATTGTCAAATATTTAGATAGGTTCTTTTCACACCGTCGAATCTATTTTTGGTTCGAGTCGAAATTGGTTGGGCCTTCAAAGGCTCATTATGGTTTGGAGTCGCCATCGATCGTTTTGGATTGGGTACGACCGAAAATCTACAGAATTGGTCTGCGTCTGAACATAAAGCAGGTTGGGCATGGGAGTCGGTTACGTGTGAGGAAGGTTATAACACCCCCACAACACCTAAAATTGGTACCTAAAGGGGTTGTGTTGTCTAAAAGGCTTCAAAGAGAGGGTTAATATCACTATTATAAACGATGAAAATATGCAAATAAATCGAATAAATCAACAAACAAAATTAAACATGCTAAAAATGATAAAAAACAAATGGAAAATTAATATTTTAATTGAAAGCCATAACCTTAAGTCGAATCATAATTTATCCCAAATTAGGCGAATTATTAATCGAACATATTTTAAGACCAAATCATATTATTCCCACAATTTTAAGACTAATTTATAAGTAAACTCAAATTTGAGTCCAATTAAATAATTAATCGTCCATTTTAAAAGGAAAAAAAATTAACCAAAACAAACTAAGTGTATTACACACCAAATTGAGTTAAAATAAAACTTATTATCCAATCATCTAACCAATTATACCGATTAAAAACCTAATTAAAGGAATCTAAACATTAGAGCTCTCACTAAACTAAACAAACTAACCTAAAATCTAAAAAACCTAAAAGAAGAAAGGGACCTAAAGTGGAATTTTCCCTAAAAATTCAAATTGAAAGCTAGCCAGATATGGCGTGATTTAGTTTACAACAAAAGCATCGGTTTCCAAGGCTCATCGATGAGTTGTACAACACTTTATTCTAATTGAAGTATTTTTTGTTTGGATCAATCTGCTTTTTATTTGGTTCCCCAATGCTCATCGGTTCCCAAGGTTCATTTAAGGTACTTTTATTTCGATTCATTTTACTATCAGCTTTAAAAAAACTAATAAACATCTCTTTCCCTTCTTATTCTCTTCGTTTCTTACTCATTTTTTTTTCTAAGAAACCAGGTTCAAGATTATTTTCCTTCATACATAAATCGATTCAAGCAGATAAAACACCCAAGCTATGAGTATACCTTTCTCAAACTCGTGAATTCTCCGTTGGATCAAACTAATTTCAAGATATGTTGATTCTGATGGTGTTGTGGGCTCTTCTACAGTTCCGATCTCGCAAATAGTATGCTGCCGCCGTGAGCCGAGGTAATTTCCTTCTTGCTTCTTCGATTTCTCCCTCACTTTCTCACTAGATTCACTAGCTTTTTGCTATGATCTTTCTCGTTAATATTCTGTCCCCTCTAAGGTTTTCAAAGCCGATATTTCTGAGACGAAATTAGGATTTTTTCAAGCCTTCTCACCACCAAAAATCTCGGAAACAGTTGGGATAAGCTCGGATTTCATTTTTGGGCGCAAGAAACAGAGGTGACTCAGAGTCCTCTTGGCAATAGGTTTTTGACAACGGCGATAGAATACTCGAAAGATTTAGGGTTTTTTCATTTTTTGTATTATTTTGGATTTTCGCTGATTTTCGAGGGTTTTTTATTTTTACTATTTTAGTTTTTTGATCTTGTTAAGCTCATTTGATTTGACTCGAGTTGTGTATTTAGCCCAAGTAAAGTTTAGTGCTTTCAACTGCCCCTCTTTACTCATTGCTCGAATGAGAGGAATAAAGCAAAGACTAGAGCAACAACTTTTCTAGTGAGTGTTGAACTTGTGCCCATGTAGAGGTGGTAATCAGGTCGTTCGGTTCGGATTCGGTTTGGGTCATTTCGGGTCTATCTAGAATCGGTTTAGATTCGGTTCAGGTCGGTTCGGTTCAGGTTCGAGTCTAATTCGGGTCTGTAATGAGTTAGATCCGGTTCGGGTATTGGATTGGGTCAAAACCGGACCGATTGTTTTTGGGTCAGGTCAATATCGGATCAGTCGCTTTAGGTTCGGGTCAAAATCGGGTCGTTTGGGTCGCTTTCGGTTCGGGTCAAAATCGGGTCGTTCGGGTCGATTTCGAGTCGGGTCAACATTTAAATTTTTGGGTCAATTCAGTTTGAGTTGGGTTTAGGGTTTGAGGTTTAGTATAGAGTTATTGGTGTATGAGATTAATTCTGATTCAACTTGTTAATTTATGCATTTGAATTTGATTAAATATTTAAATCAAAGCTTCATGTATCCATATCAAAATTTTGTGTATAATTATATTAAATCAAAGTTTATTATAAATAATAATAATAATAATAATAATAATAATAATAATAATAATAATAATAATAATAATAACAATAATAATAATAATAATAATGTCTGAAATGAATTAATTTATTAAACTTAGAATCTAATTGAGCTAACTAAAATCTAGAAGCATAAATCACGAACATAATTAAAATAATTCTAAAACTAAATGTGAAATTTCAATTAAATTAATCTAAATTAAAACTCAATTAAATTAAGAAAAAGAAAAAGACAATTGGTAAAAATAGAGAGGGAAATGATTAAATTTTGGAGAGAAATAAGCCACCAATTTTTTAAGCTAGATTGAAAAAAAGACAATTGGTAAAAATAGAGAGGGAAAAGACAAAATTTTGGAGGGAAATAAGCCACCAATTATCTAAGCTAGAGATTAATTACTTTTTAGGTCATGTTGCATTTAAAATGTTACATTTTAGTACTAATATTCAACTTTAAGTTTTAGTTTAATTTAATTTATTCACAAGTATCCCCACGGTTTAGACTTCGGATATAGAAATCCCCTCCCTGTAGTGATATTTAATCTCTAAAAATTTACTTTTTTTTTCAAAATTAACTAATCTTTTGGGGTCGTGCTCGGATGAGGGGGAGAAATCGGGCGATAAAGTGGTAGAATAGAAGTCGAACTCGACCTTTGTTGCGCGGGATGAAGCATCCGATGAGACCATTGTGCCAAATTCCTTTACACATGAGGAACCACATGTGTCGTTAGGGAATATTGTGGTGGAGAAGAGCTACCTTGAGAGAATTTGGGAGGATAATAAGCGAGAGGACTGGAGGGTGAAGGCGACGGTGAGTTGGATGGAGGAGGAAGCCTTAGGGATGGAGAACAGAGAGATGGGGAACCGAACGAGCTGCGACGTAATGTGTAGTGTCGATGAGATTGAGCAGGGAGGCGATAGCCGGTGTATTACGGTGCAGGACACGTTGGAGCTAGATAAGGGAATTGAATCGAGCCCAGTGGCAATTGGGCCACGTGGTGAACAATCCAGGGCTAATAAGGCAAGTTTTGTAGAATTAAATAGAGAATGTAGAAGAGTTCGACTTCTTTCGGAAATCAATCCCATTGCTACAACGACATGAGGCATTAAGTTGGCGGACAAGGCACCAAAACGGGGCCGTGGTCGTCCGAGGAAGAACAAGACGGAGGAGCAACCAGGACCGATCGAGATTGCTAATAGATCGCTGTCCGATTCAGATTTCATGTGTCGCAAACAGACAATTCTAAGAGAGGCGAAGGAGACCATTCGATTGGGGAATCTAATCGGTGCCGTCACAAAGGGAAGGGAGGAAGAAGTGATACAAGATATAACGCATTTATTAGAGGCGCGCGAGGACAAGGCATAGCGACGAATGAGGCTGTTGTCGTGGAATGTAAGTGGGCTTGGTGCGGCCTCGAAACGAAGGTCGATTAGAAGGGTGCTGCGACAACAGTGATGCGTGTTCGTTCTACTCCAAGAGACCAAGACGGAGTGTATTTCGGAAAGGTTAGTAAGCCAATTGTGGTATGCGAATGTCTTTAATTTATTTTTGCACCTTCCGACGGTAGATCAGGTGGGGTGTTGGCTACCTGGGACCCAACGAGTTTTAAAGCTACTGTGTCTGAAGTTCGGATAAATATGGTGTTGATTGAAGGGCAATGGATTAGAGAGGACTGGGCGTGTGGGATTATAGGGGTTTATGCACTTTGTGTATTAGCGGAGTAGATTGGTTATTGGGATGGTATTGTCGAGGTCGTGTTGTCGAGGGCGATTGAATGATGTATTGGTGGCGACTTCAATATGGTGAAGTGCCAAGAGGAGCGACGAGGTTGTGTTCAGCTAAGTAGAGGTACGGCTAATTTTTGTGACTTCATTGAACGCGCTGCTCTACTGGATGTTCCAATAAGAGGGAAATGTTTCACGTGGTTTAGACCGGGTGGGAAAGGGAGTCGACTAGATAGGTTCTTGGTAACGAATGGTTGCTTTCAACGATTCAATTCACTTGTGGTGGTACACCTTCCTAAGGAGTTATCAGATCATTCGCCAATTGTGTTGGAGAGTGATGTGTGGGATAGTGGCCCGAAGCCGTTTCGATTCGTCAATGCATGGTTAGATAATTTGCCGATGCTAGAGAAAGAATGGCAACAACTATCATTGGGGGAGAGTGGCCATTCGATTAGCATGAAATTAAAGGGCCTAAAAGATGTGTTGAAAGGGTGGAATCGTGAGCAGTTTGGGGATATGGACAAACAATTCTCTGATTTGTCACACTGTATTGATAGGCTAGATGAGAAAGTTGGGGTTGGTAATTTGCCCACGGCTGAGGAATTGGAGCGTAGGGAGTTGTACTTGAAACTATGGAAATTGACTCAAATGTGTGAGTCATTGTGGCGACAAAAATCAAGGGCGATGTGGTTGGCCGAGGGTGATCGCAACACTAGCTTCTTCCACAAGGCAGCGAAGATTAGGCAAGTGCAGAACACGATCACGGGGCTGAAAATTGAGGGCGTATGGGTAACCGGGCCGAAGAAATTGAAGAGGGTGGTTTGTAGGGAGTTTACAAGGCATTTTGATCGACACACGAATGTTGGGGAACTTTTGTCGGAGGTGGAATTCAGTCAGATAAAAAATGAGAATCGGGAGTTGTTGGAGAAGAGCTTTTCCGAGGTTGAGGTGAAAGAGGCATTGTGGAGTAGCGAGGGCGCAAAGGCTCCGAGACCGGACGGATTTCTGTTTGAATTCTTTAAGAAGGGGTGGCATTTCCTTAAAGATGACATTATGCATTTTGTGGAGGGTTTCTATACATCGGGTAGGTTGCCGAAAGGATCGAATTCGGCTTTTGTGGTGTTAATAGAGAAGAAGGAAAATCCACGAGTCTTGGGAGACTATCGCCCTATGTTTCTATTAAACTCACTATCCAAGATCTTGGCAAAGTGCTTGGCAAGAAGACTCCAATTGGTGTTACCTTTGCTTATCAGTGATGTACAAGCTGCATTTATCAATGGTCGACAGATTCTCGATGGCATACTCTTGGCAAACGAGGTAATACACTCGATGAAGAAGTATCAAGGTACGAAGGGTGGTTTAATTTTAAAGCTTGACTTTGCAAAGGCTTACGATTGTATCAATTGGAAATGTTTGAATCATGTTTTGGTGCGGATGAGCTTTGGTGAGAGGTGGTGTCGATGGATTAGTGAATGTGTGGAGACGGCTCGGTTGTTGGTGCTTATTAATGGTATCCCGTCTAAGGAATTTCCAATGAGGCGGGGGCTTAGACAAGGCGATCCGTTATCGCCTCTCTTGTTCGTTATGGTAGCTGCGATTCTTCACCATTTCCTATTGAATACCGAGAAGTTGGGTCTTATTAAGGGTGTGCGTGTGGTGGGGGATGTGTCGATGTCGTATCTCCAGTTTGCGGATGACACGGTGTTGTTCATTCAGGGGGATGTCGATGGTACGCGCAATTTGAAAAGGGTGCTTACATGCTTCGAGTATGTGTCCGGGTTACAGATTAATTATGAAAAATCTTTTATTTTTGGAGTTGGCATTGATGAGTCGGTGATGGACCAACTTGTGGGTATTATGGGCTGTCCGAGGGGCGTTTTACCTATACGATATTTGAGAATTCCTTTGGGTGTCCAATCACGGGGTATGGAGATTTGGGACCCGTTGGTGCAACGATTTCGTAAAAGGCTAGTGGGGTGGAAACGTGACTCGCTATCGTTTGCGGGACGACTATTATTGGTGAACTCAGTTCTTTCAGCTTTGCCTATGTACTACATGGGAGTGTTCTTAGTCCCGAGGTGGATTATATTGAAAATTGATCGCATTCGCAGGAACTTCCTTTGGGGTGGAAAGGAGGAGCGGTTAAAGCTTAGCCGCGTGAATTGGGAAGTGGCGTGTAGGCCGAAACGTTTAGGGGGTTTAGGGGTGGTGAATTTGCATTCTCGGAATTTGGCATTGATGACGAAATAGGCGTGGCGATATGCACAAGCGAAGGGCTCTCTATGGAGGGCAATAATCGGTGCGAAATATGGGACGGAGACTTTAGCGTGGCGGATACATCATAGAGGTAAGGGGACTATGTCGGCCATGTGGATACAAATAGTGGATGTTCAACAAGATGAGTGTGTGTCGAGGTTCTTAAATGTTGCTCAGTTCACATGGATTTTAGGTGATGGCGAGTGCATTATTTTCTGGCATGATTGTTGGTGTGTTTCGGACCCTTTGAAATTGGTATTCCCTTGGTTGTTTGGTTTGGCGTGCGATAAGATGGCGAGGGTGTGTGACATTTTAAGTGTACCGTTTGTCGAGTGGGGGAATTGCTTTCGACATGAACTTCGATCGTTCGAGGTGGGTTTGGTCCGTGAGCTACAGGCGTGTGTGATAGGCTTTCCCTTGCAACGCAGTGTGAAGGATCGCCTCGTTTGGGTCCATGAGGCGACGAGAAAGTTTTCGGTTGGTGCGTTGTATAAACTGGTGTCGTCATTTGGCCTATCGGACGTTTCAGATGTGAGTTGGTCTTGGAATTTACCTTTGTTGCAGAAGATTCAGTGCTTTATTTGGTTCATCATGGTTGGTCGCTTGCCTACGTTGCGTATGTTATTTGATCGTGGCTTGCCGTTGATGGACACTTCACTTGTGTGCCGCGGATGTGGGATTGGGGAGGATAATATAGATCATATCTTGTGGCAATGTGAATTGCATGGAATGTTTGGAGCTCGTTCTTTGCATGGTGGGGGGTGTTGGTTGTGAGACCTTGGTGGGTTGGGGAGTTTATCAGTCAGTGTTATCATAGTTTTTTCAGCGGTGATACGCGCCAATGGTGGATCATTGGATGTGCGAGTGTCTTATGGTCGCTGTGGTTAGCACGGAATGAACTTATGTTCCAGGATAAGCGACATACAAGTCAGGGGATATTTTTCTTGGTACAATTACGGTCGTTTCATTGGACTCGGACCAGGTATGGCTCTATCAACTTGATTGAGTTGGTGTGGTGGGACTGTCCGCTTAAGTGTAGCATGGAGTCGACGGTGAAATCAGCGGAGAGGAGGGGGTGGTGTGGTCACCTCCGCCGTTTGGTGTGTGGAAATTTAATGTGGATGGAGCAGCTCGGGGTAAACCGGGTTTGGCGGGTTGTGGAGGGGTGCTAAGGGACTGGGATAGTCGGATCGTGGGACTTTTTTCAGGATCGATCGGGATGTCTGAATCTAATGAGGCTGAGTTGCAGGCGATTGCTTTTGCCTTGCGGATGTTACAGGAGATGTCGTGGGTTGGGGTGCAATCGGTGGTTATAGTCGGATTCGACGGTGGCAGTGGCGTGGGTTCAGGGGCTGGAGCGAAGGCCTTGGAGACTTTGGCGTTGGTTTTATCAGATCGATGAGGCCTGTGAGGCTTTGCCACGGGTGTGCTTTTCGAATGTGTTTCGAGAAGCTAATCACATAGCGGATACCCTTGCTAAGGGTGGTGTCGACAGGCCAACATGGATTTGGGAGCGAGCTTGTTGATTTTTGTAGTGTGTGTTGTGTTCTATGCCACAATCGCCGGTACTCTTTTCCCCCGACAAGGATTTAGGGGGGTTTTTAATGAGGTCGGTTGATTGTGCTGATATGTATGATTATTCTATAATAAAATCATGCATTTTCCGATAAAAAAATTAATATAATGATATTTTTGTTCATTTTAATTTCTAAGATTTAATTTTTAGCAAAATTAACCCCTATTTATTTATATGGTATAATTATGAAACTGGTCATTGGACTCTCAAATTTCTCCACTTCCAAATTGTCAATTTAGTCCACAATTTCAGTTTTATGCTATATTTTATGGTAAAATTATAGCATAAAACTGAAATTGTGGACTAAATTGACAATTTGGAAGTGGAGAAATTTGAGAGTCCAATGACCAGTTTCATAATTATACCATATAAATAAATTGGGGTTAATTTTGGCTAAAAACCTTAGTGTTAATGGTTTAGGGTTATTGATTTTAGATTAATTTCTATGGCTTAAAGGTTAATAATTTAGGTTTTTAGGGCTTAGTGTTAATGATTTAAGGTTTATGGTTTAGTTTAAGGTTATTGGTGCATGAGATTAATTTCTATGGCTTAAGGTTTATTGTTTAAGATTTATGACTTAAGATTAAATATTGGGAGAGAAAATAGTACATTAAAATTCTAAATTTAAAAATTAGTAGGGACAAAAGTTTTATTTAATTAATATTTAAACGTAAAATGACATAAAATGTTATTATATCAAAAGTTTGACAAGAGCAACGGTCTCTTCCATGTTATAGTACAAAATGATAATAAAACACACTTCATTTTATTATTTATTATATGGTTAAAAATAGATAATATTAAAAATAAAATTTTCATTTATTTTACCTTAATTTTCGGGTTAAAATCGGGTCGATATTCGGTTTAGCTTTCGGTTCGGGTCAAATCGGTTCGAGTCCATTCAGTTCGGGTCTATTCGGTTTGGGTCCATTTCGGTTCAACAAAAAATTTCAGTTCAGTTTATTTCGTGTTTCAGGTCAACTTCGGATCATTATGTTCGGGTCAAAATCGGGTCTCGGTTCGGGTCTCGGGTCAAGTTTGCCAGGTCTATGCCCATGACACTCTGTCTTGGAGGCGAATCATGACACTTCATCCTGAAGAAAAATGGTGGCACTCCGACTTGAAGGCGATTTGTGGCACTCTCTTTTGGACGCGAATCATGGCACTCCCTCTTGGAGGCGATTAACAACATTCCTTCTTGGAAGCATACGGTGACATTTCATCTTGAAGGCGATTGGTGGCTCTTCATCTTGAAGGCAAATCATGGTACTCTCTCTTGGAGGCGATTAACAACATTCCTTCTTGGAAGCATATGTCGACACTTCATCTTAAAGACAATTGGTGGCACTTCATCTTGAAGGCGATTGGTGGCACTTCATCTTGAAGGCGAATTATGGTACTCCCTCTTGGAGGCGATTAATAGAATTCCTTCTTGGAAGCTTATGGCGGCACTTCATCTTGAAGGCGGATCATGGCACTTCATCTTGAATGTGATTAGTGACATTCCTGTCAACCTGTCATGATAAAAGATACATATGTTTATAATGTATTTATCTTACATGCAAAATGCTCTACTATTCTAAATGTATGCAAACTGTATGTATTTTAAGTTCTGAATTTATTTTCGTTGAGATCAAAGTCCTTGTACTTTTTCTTTCTGCCTCATACAGTGCCTCTTGAATTCATTCCTTTCCATTTATCAGAGAATGTTGTTCGTGAGCATTTTCTAGAATTATTGTGTTCTAAAATCTCTTTTTGAGTAATGCATCAAACATCAAAACATATTTTAAACCCCCTTAGGTAAAGCAACGAGTTTACCAATTAACAAAAGAATGCACAAATGTCCAAATGACAAGTACAAGGAAACGCAAGGTAGCAAGAAAATTGAAAATTTCCTCTTATTGAATGAAAATGGTCTAAGCCTTGACAGATGATAATCAAATGTTTAAGACAACAAAGGTCAAAGGGAAACATAAACAAAAAACAAAAAAGGAAGAAAATGCCCCTAAATATCAATTGCGAGGATTTCATTGCTACTTCGCTCAAGAATCTTTTCTGATTACGACCTCTGCCTAGTAAAGCTTGAGTTCTTAGACAAACATCTGAAGACATATAGATTTTCCCTTCATCCTACTTGGACCATTTTTGAGCTTCTGACTTTGAATCTTCCATTGATTCAAGACGCCCTTTGCGGGTTTTCATCTCATTGTTTACCAATGGGGCCATTTCGAGTCTTCACCTTTTGGCATTTCTCTTTTTTTTTCTTCTCCTTTTCTTTTTTTCTTTTACCAACAGAGCCCTTTCGGGGTTTCACCTCTTGGCTTTTTATTTTTCCTCTTTTTTTACCGACAGGTCCCTTTCGGGTTTTCACCTCTTGGTATGTCATGAATTCAAGCATAATATTTCTTCACCGAGTCAGAATTCAAAGGATTGGATAACTCATTCTCATCCATCTCGGTTAGGATTAATGCCCCACTAGAAAAGGCCTTTTTCACAACAAACGACCCTTCCTAATTTGGCATCCATTTTCCTCAAAAATCCCTTTGCGTAGGCAACCACTTTTTCAGAACCAAACCCCCTTTCCGAAACGTTCTTGGTCGTACTTTCTTATCGTGGGCTCGAATCATTCTCTTTTGGTACATTTGCCCATGACAAATTGCTTTCAATCTCTTTTCTTCTATCATATTCAACTGGTCATATCTAACTCGAATCCATTCAGCTTTGTCCAACTCAAGTTCCATTAAGACACGAAGAGATGGAATCTCAACCTCAATCGGTAATACTGCCTCCGTTTCGTAAACTAAAGAATATGGAGTTGCCCCCGTAGATGTTCGCACAGATGTACGATACGCTAGCAAGGCAAAAGGTAGTTTCTCATACCAATTCTTATATGTTATCGCCATTTTCTCCACGATTCGTTTGATATTTTTATTGGATGTTTTGATGGCTCTATTCATTTTTGGGCGATAGGGTGCTAACTTATGATGCTTTATCTTGAACTGCTCACACACTCCCTTCATCATTTGGTTGTTCAGATTTAAAGCATTGCCAGAGATAATTCTTTCTGGTAGACCATACCGACAAATGATTTCCTTTTTTAGGAACTTGCATATTGTCGACCTGGTTACATTTGCATACGAAGCAGCTTCCACCCACTTGGTAAAGTAATCAATCATCACAAAAATGAAATGATGTCCATTTGATGCCTTTGGCGTAATCGGTCCGATCACATCCATGCCCCACGCTGCAAATGGCCACGGAGCTGTTATAACATGAAGAGGTTATGATGCTGCATGAATTTTATCTCCATAAATTCGACATTTATGACATCTCTGAGTGAAGTTGATGCAATCTTCTACCATAGATACCCAGTAATAACCCAACCTCATAATCTACCTAGACATACTAAGTCCATTTGCATGAATTCCACAAATTTCTTCATGAACTTCCTCAATTATCTTTTTTACCTCATGATTTTCTACGCATCTGAGCAGCATTTGGTCACTCCCTTTTTTGTATAGGATTTCTCCATCAAGACATATCTTGCAGCCATTCTCTGAATTGTTCTTTTATTAACATCAGTCACCCCCTCGGGATATTTTTGATACTTGATATATTGTAAAATATCGTAATACCAAGGGTGATCATCTACCTCATCTTCGATGGTATAACAACTGGCGGGTGAATCATAAATACTCATTTGTATGGGCATTATATCATATTCTCTATTTGCTTTAAACGTAGATCTGCCATTTGGTTATCTTCTCGGGGGAGGTAATGGAAAGATATCTCCTCGAACTCTTTTATTAATTCAAGGATGAGCTTTCTATATCCAATCAATTTTGCATCTTTTGTTTCCCAGTCTCCGAGTAGTCGATAAATCACTAACGACGAATCGCCGTATGCTTTTAGGATTTTAATTTTTTGCTGAATTGCCGCACAAAGTCCCATTATACATGCTTCATATTCTGCCATATTATTGGTACACTCAAAATTTAATCGACCAGTAAAGGGATAACGATTCCCTTTAGGAGATACTAAAACTACCCCAATTCCATGCCCAAATGAATTTAAAGCTCCGTCAAAATTCATTTTCCAAAGTTTTCCACGAGTTGGTTCATCTTCACTAGCAGTTAAGCACATTAGGTCTTCGTCAGGAAATTCAAAACTCAAAGGTTCATATTCAGAAGAAGCACGACTTGCTAAGAAGTCTGAAATAGCGCTACCTTTGATGGCTTTCTGATTTACGTACTCAATATCGTATTCAGAAAGTAAAATTTGCCATCGAGCCATTCTTCCTGATAAGTCTGGCGATTCCATCATGTATTTTATTGGATTTAGCTTTGCAATCAACCATGTTGTGTAGTATAACATATACTGATGAAGCCTGCGAGCAATCTAGACCAAGGCGCAACATAACTTCTCAATAGAAGAATATCTCGACTCACAATCGATGGATTTTTTGCTGAGATAGTAGATAACTTGTAGGGATGGCAATGGATCGGATTTGGATCGAATTATATAAAATCCAAGACCGAATCCGTTACAATCGGACTTGGATATTTTTTTTTTCAGATTTAGATTCGGATTTTTTTCAACCGGATTTGGATCATATTTTTTTGGATCAGATTTTTTCGGATCAGATTCGGATTTGTTTCAACCGCATTTAGATTAGAGTTTTTTGATTCGGATTAAATTGTCATCCCTAATCTGGACCCAAGTCTGAGGGGTAGATTTGCGAATTTTAGCGTCTTTAGGGTATATTCTATTTTGGCCCTTGAATAATTTTATTTAGTGCAAACCAGTCCATAATTTTGTATATTTAATTTCTTACGCATTTAATTTATGCTATTTAATTCTACACTTGTTCATTTTTATCCCTTGTTTGTTGACTACATTTAATTTTTTGTGTCTATTGTTTATGCTTTTAATTTTCTTTCTATTTTAATTCATAATTTTAACATAATATATCATAACTTTATCTATCAATTGCACATAACTTACTATTTCATTCACTAACTTCTTTAATTTTAGTAATTCATTGATATTTACATTTATTTGTTTCTCCATTGTATTTATTTTATTATTTTTTATCTATGACTTGATCTTTCATTTATTTTTCTCATATTTATCTATACATGCATATGGTATAAATAGATATATTACACTATATTAAGATTAATTAATATATATAAATCATAATAAATATTATTATTATTTAACTTACATTCTCAAGACATTTATATTTTTATTATCACTTTTAATATATATATATATATATATATATATATATATATATATATAAAGTTAATTTTGTTTTTACCATTATTCCAAATTACCTAATATATACATTTATGTTTTCGTTTAAAAAATATATGTAGTTATGTTTCTTTTAATGTATTTAGTTTAACTTTTTACTCTATTTATGTTGTCTTCTTGTTTTAATGTAAATATTATACATGATATTTTGTTTTAAGGAATTAAAAGTCCTAAATGTTTTGATTCGGACTCAGATATGGATCAGATGTGTCGGATTTGGATCGGACATGGATATGGATCGGATTTGGATTTGGATTCGAATCGAATCTTGGCATGATCCATATCCAACCCATCTCCTATTAGGACTCAGAAATTTTTCTCGGATTCGGATCCAGTTTTTTTCAATCCAATATGTATAGGATAAATTCCTTCCGATCGGATCGGATTCGGATCAAATTGCCATCCCTAATAGCTTGTTCTTTTTTCCAGTTTTGTCATGTTGACCTAATACATATCCCATGGAATTTTCAAATACAACTAGATACAAAATCAAAGGTTTGCGTGGTACAGGTGGCACTAACACCGGAGGATTTGATAAGTATTGCTTAATTTTGTCAAAGGCTTCTTGACATATTGGATCCCAATCACCAATATTATGCTTTCTTAGGAGACGAAAGATGGGATCACATTTATCGGTCAATTGAGAAATAAACCAAGAAATATAATTTAGTCTTCCTAAGAAACCTCGAACTTCTTTTTGGGTACGAGGAGGAGGAACTTCTTGGATAGCCTTGATTTTATCAGGATCTACCTTAATACCTCGCTTGCTAACAATAAAACCCAATAATTTGCCAGAAGCAACAACTGTAACATCCTCCTTTCCGTCCTAAAATTTAACTTATTAAATTAGAGTATTGATTATTTCTTTAAAAGCAATAAGTTCAAAATTAATCAATTTATTTAATTTGGTACCCGAAATTCTTTAATTAGTATTTATTTGATTAAATTGGAAAGATGGTTAAATTGGGTGTTTTAATTTAAAGGGCTAAACCGAAATCTCACTAAAATAATTAGATTGCATGCTAAACTTATCATTCCATGGGCTGCCCTTAGTTAAAATAAATTTAAAAGAGATAGGTGAGGGCATTTGGGTAAAAACTACTCCAACAAGAGTCCCCAATTTTGGGATTGTTGTCTACCTTCTCTTCCATTTCCCCTTATGAACCGATTGTGTGAGAGAGAGAGAATGAAAAGAGAAAAACTTTGTTCAGCCATGGAAATGGAAGAAGGAAAACTCATGCATGATGCCGAATTTAAATTAAGAAGAAGAAACGTTGTTTGGTGTTTGTAAATTTAAAGTGTAAGCACACTATTCTTTTTCTCTTATTATTCGAACAAGAGTAATTGTTAGCACGAAGTTTTAAGTTAATTTTAAGAATGAATAATGTTATAATTTAGTATTAAAATGATTTGTGATGATGGAAAATTCGAATGGTTGAAATTAAATTAGAGAATCGGGTAATTAAGGGACTGTTTTGAGGAAAGGTTTAAGGTCCTGGATTAAACTAAAAATTTGAGCTAGTTAGGGAACAAACCGGAAAATTCCTATTAGAACAAAGTTGTAGATAAATGAAAATTCAATAAGGGAAAAGTCTTAGGTTGATGAGAAAATGTAATTTAATAGGAAAATTTTGATTGAAAACCAAACTGGGCGTATAAAGTAATAATGGAATTAGGGAATGTTTTGAATAAAAATTAAGAAATTGAAGGACCTGAATTACACAAAATTCAGTGCTTAAATTGGAGTTTGGAATCAGGGGATTGTACTGGAATGAGTATGGAAACTTGAATTGATCCTTAAATGATTTAATTTTTGTAAATTGAGTAAACTAGTCACCTAAAACATGAAATGGGACTAATCTAGAAATTTGGAAAAATTGAGGACATATCCAATAATTACAGGAACTATAAAGGACTTTAAAGTGATGCTAATGAATTGTATGAATCATGTTAGAATCAATTTTGGAAGTGAATTAAGGTAAATAGGTGGAATTAGGATTTAAAGTGCACGAAGTGTAACTTGACAGATTAGGTTCTGAAATTTATACTGACTTAAAGTATTAAACTGCATTAACTTAGAAAAGAAAAAACTACAAGGTTTATATGGTTAGAAATCTGAGTGAGTTAACTTTCTAAGGATGTATGATAATTGAAATTTGGAGTTACGAGTAAAAAGTTATGACCAGTTTAGTGACTAGTGCTCAAATCTGTCAATTCTGGGCAGTTTAGGGTAACTAAAGATAACCTATTTGTACTAATGGTTAGATGCATAAAAATGACTCTAATATCAATGTTATGTGTACTTGTATGGGTCTCAAGATCATAGGATTGAAGAACTTGAAGAGGAGGCAAGGGGAGAACCATCACAAAGGAGAAACAAGGGAGTTGTCGTCAAGGAGCAAATCTAAGCTTGTGTGTGAGTGTAGTCACCTTAGGGTTGGGACTAGTATCCCAACCTTTGATTTTAATTCGATCATTGTTATATTTTATGCATGAAATGAACTTAAACTGAAGTTGGTAATTGTAGTAAGGGAAGAAGATATAAAAGGGAACCTGAAAGTATGTTTAAATGCATTGTTAATGTGTGATTTTGATGCTATGGGACTGCCTCTCATGTGAATATATTGTTGATTGATTGACTTATGAAATGGATCACATTTCTACTATTTTGCATGTTAAATTTAAGTATGAATGCTTATGTGTAAGCATGGCTATTATGTATGACATGGATTAACTTGATATATGTTACAAGATGTATGAATGGATTGAATTAAGAACTATGAAATTAAATGATTAATTCTCTATATGAAATAAATTTTGAACAATGATTTTAAAGGTAAAGGACCATGGATGAGTAGAAGGTCATAGGTATAAAGGGCATGCCTTAGAGTTTAGAGATATCTCAAAATTTAGTACTTTGTGTACTTTCCGATTATATGTTTAATGTGAACTTTTGATGGATGGACTCAAGCATCCTTGTTGGTTGTCAAAGTGCTTACATTGATGGACAATTACTTGATACATTGGTATCCTCTGATATGATGCCTAGGGCATCCTCTGTTTGGTACTTTGTACCCTCCGTTAGACTTGTTTACTTTGTCCGTTCTGGTCTTCCAAGGTGTATAAAATTTCTTGACTAATAAGATAATTAAATGATCAAATAGAAACAAGAATGCAAACTCATGATATTGACATGGAATGTTTATGGTAGAAATATGACATGAATGTGTTCAAATGGAACCATGATCGTTCGAATTACATGCCTTGGATCTAAAGTGATTATTTTGACCGAATCATGCTTGATTATGATGCTTGATAATTGTAATGAGATGTATGAATTTTTTTAGAGCATGTTTGTGATTCAAGTGCCTATTTGATTATGATGTATGAAAATAAAGTGATGGAAATGTTATATATTACTATTGATAAAGTTATGATCTAGTTAAGTAATGTTTTATTCGAACCATATGATTGAGATATGGCACGATCTTGTTTGATTATGAATGATTGTGTACTGAATTTGGAACTTGGTACTTGTGTTCATGATTGAAATCGTATGATGACTTGTTGGATTTATGTTAGATAAGCATGTTTCTTGATAGCTAAGCAAGCTTGAAAATTTATAAGCCTAGCTAAGAATTCTTGGATTTTTGACATGATAAATTAAAGAATGAACTTAGTTTTAGTTCTGCCTCACTAAGTACAATTGTACTTATCACTCTCTGCTTTCTTCTTCCCACCTAACATGGTAGCTTGGAAAAGAAGATACATGATTTCAGTTTGAAGGCTAATCTCAAGGTTATCAAAATGTACGACTTAAGTCTTGGTTTTAGGTCCTTAGACGGTGGCATGGAGATTTGGTTAGATGTGCATTTTTTGTTCCTTAATATTAACTTGAATTTATGTTGGTGTGTGAATTTTTTTTATGCCCCTTGAATGCTAGTATGGAGTCTAGTAAGCATGTTATGTAATTAATAAGTAAGCCTTATTTTGTTTGTACATACGTAGTCAAGCTTGGTGGTTTTTGTAATGGTTTTATTTTGTTGTAAATATTAGAAAAGTAGTTTGACATGACTTAGGGTATATCATGATAGGATGATATTTTGTAACTAAAGTATGCTTAATGGAAGGAAGTTATGTTAGTAAGTGAGATTACATGTATGGTTCATATTGCGTTTGTGAATTTAGTAATTAATGATAAAATTTAATGTGGCTGTATGATTCGAAATAAACCTTGAAAGTTTGAGTAGGTATTTTTCGAATGGCTTTGTAAATTAAAGGTACTAGGTTGTTCGACTATGCTTGGAATAGATCTTTAAAATTTGAAACAATTAGAAATAATGAGAATATGATTTGTAAAATTAGCAACTAAATTTTATTTAGATTGTAGTTTAAGGATGAAATTAGACAACATGAATTGCTTATGATGCTTCATTTGAAAAATGAAAATGGAACTTTAAATTGGCAAATTATTAGTAACCGAATTTGATTCTTAATAATATAGTATGAAATTTTAAGTTGCATGTAAGATAATAATAAGGTTTAGTGTGGTGACATGATAGCTTGATCTATGTTGCGTTAGAAATTTTTTTGTTAGCTTACTTTCCGCATGCATTTTGATACGGTTTGCTAATAAGAAACCATTCTTATTATGATTTCTGTTTTGATAATTTGTTATGTTCTGTTCCAGTAACGCTCCTCGCTCCTAACCCAGGCGAGGGGTGTTACATTTTGTGGCATCAGAGCTTTTTAGGTTACAGATCCTAAAAACCTCGAATAAGTTTGTTGTGCATCATTTAGGTTAAACCAAGCCACTTAGGACTCGTACATTGGATTTCTTGTGATTATGCTTCTAACTTTGATTTTGTTTAAACTGAAATAGGATGTTTGAGACACGGCTAGCTCGAGACGATGAGAGTCCTTGAGAATTCTCAAGTAAAAGGGATAGTGTTCGTATGAGAGTGAATCCTCATGCACAAGATAATACACGACAACAACCTCTTGTATAACCTCAATCGAATGCTGCTAATCCAACTGTTCAGAATGCTCAACGAGACCGTCTCTTGAGTATGAAAGAGTTGTTCGAACAACTCTTGACGAACATGCGACAAGAACAACCTACTCCGGTAGCGGCTGCACCTAGCAGAGCTCCTATTGAAAAGCTTGCACAACACTGAGCTTACATGTTCACTGGTGCTAGTGAAGGGAAACCTGAAGAGGCTGAGTATTGGTTAGAAATAACTACTCAGATATTGACCAAAAACTTCAGTGCTCAGATGAGCACAAGCTCGAATGCGTTGTTGCTTTGCTTGCTGACGAAGCTTTAAGCTGGTGGGAGACTACGACACTAATCGCTCCAGCGGAGTCGATATACTGGAAAATATGCAAATAAATCGAATAAATCAACAAACAAAATTCATCATGTTAAAAAAATGATAAAAAAACAAATGGAAAATTACTATTTTAATTGAAAGCCATAACCTTAAGTCGAATAATAATTTATCCCAAATTAAGCGAATTATTAATCGAACATATTTTAAGACCAAATCACATTATTCGCACAATTTTAAGACTAATTTATAATTAAACTCAAATTTAAGTCAAATTAAATAATTAATCATCCATTTTAAAAGGAAAAAATTAACCAAAATAAACTAAGTGAATTACACACCAAATTGAGCTAAAATAAAACTTATTAGGCTAAAGGGGTATTTTTGCCCCTTAGTTCGACCCAAAAATGCAATTTTGCCCCTCGCCAAAAAGTGCACTCAATGTAGCCCTCCAATCCATGAAATCGATCAAATTGACCCTTTGAATGACGTTGACCATTACAATGCTGACGTGACAGTTAACGGTGATGACATGGCAATCTATGATGCTGACGTGGTGGTCAACAGTGCTGACGTGGCAGTACACGTGGGATGATGACGTGGCAGGAGGGGCTGAATTGATTATTTTAACCGAATTCGAGGGCATAATTGATTTTTTTCCTGAGTTTAGGGGCACAATTGATTTTAATTAAAATTTCGATAATTTATTTAATATTTAAGTTGCAAAATAAGAATTTATAAAATTATTAAAATTTTAAAATGTTAAAACTAGATAAATAATTTTATTAAGTGAGGATAATTTAAAAAAAACAAAGTGAAGACTCTCACAGAAGATCAAAATTTTATTCAATTTATTTTATAAAAATCTATAAAGTTAATAAAAATTAATAAAATATTCTAAAAGTTATTGAAAATAAAAATTATATAAAAAATTAAAATATATTATAAATTAAAAAATGATAAAATTTAATGTAAAAACTTAATAAATTTTGTATGAAGTATTAAAAATTAAACACTTTTATAGAAAAAAATTCTACTTCGTCACTTTGAGTATTATTATTCGTTAATTTTTTTAGTGGAATCAACATTGTACTAGAGTAACAATAGAATTCATTTTTTTTTCTATTTTTTTACACTAAATTGATGCTCATTAATATTTGATGTAGAGAAATAAAAGAGAATTTTGGCTTTATTAATACTATAATACAAGAATGTCTCATTTGAAAATATGTTCAAGGAACATTAGTACGCGTAGCATAACGAGAAACAATCGAAAGATTCTCCAATTGTTTATAAATATTTTTTAATTTTTTATGTTTATAACTTTAATGTTTTTACTTATATTTAATTCATTATGGTGTTTTATATATTTTTTAATATTTTATGAATATTTAAATATTAATAGTTTTTATTTTTTTAGCTTAAAGATTAAATAAGTTATTGAACTTTTAATTATGCCCCTAAACTCGGGAAAAAATCAATTATGCCCTCGAATTCGGTTAAAATAATCAATTCAACCCCTCATGCCACGCCATCATCCCACGTGTACTGACACGTCAGCACCATTGACCACCACGTCAACATCATGGACTGCCACGTCATCATCGTTAACTGCCACGTCAGCACCATAACGGTCAACGTCGGTTAAATGATCAATTTGATCGATTTCATGGACTGGAGGGGCACATTGAGTGCACTTTTCAACGAGGGGCGAAATTGTATTTTTGGGTCGAACTTAGGAGCAAAAGTATCCCTTTAGCCTTATTATCTAATCATCTAACCAATTATACAAATCAAAGACCTAATTAAAGGAATCTAAACATTATAGCTCACACTAAAAATAAACAAACTAACCTAAAATCTAAAAAAAACTAAATGAAGAAAGGGACCTAAAGTGGAATTTTCCCTAAAAAGTCAAATTGAAAGCTAGCCAGATATGGCGTGATTTAGTTTCCAACAAAAGCATCGGTTTCCAAGGCTCATCAATGAGTTGTACAACACTTTATTCTAATTGAAATATTTTTTATTTGGATCAATCTTCTTTTTATTTGGTTCCCCAAGGCTCATCGGTTCCCAAGGTTCATTTAAGGTATTTTTTATTTCGATTCATTTTACTATCGGCTTTAAAAAAACTAATAAACATCTCTTTCCCTTCTTATTCTATTCATTTCTTACTCATTTTTCTAAGAAACCAGGTTCAAGATTATTTTCCTTCATACATAAATCGATTCAAGTAGATAAAACACCCAAGCTATGAGTATACCTTTCTCAAACTCGTGAATTCGCCGTTGGATCAAACTGCTTTCAAGATATGTTGATTCTGGTGGTGTTGTGGGATCTTCCACCGTTTCGATCTCGCAAATAGTACCCCGCCGCCGTGAGTCGAGGTAATTTCCTGCTTGCTTCTTCGATTTCGCCCTCACTTTCTCACTAGATTCACTAGTTTTTTTTTGCTATGATCTTTCTCGTTAATATTTTTTCCTCTCTAAGGTTTTCAAAGCCGGTATTTATAGGCCGAAATTAGGGGTTTTTTCAAGCCTTCTCACCACCAAAAATCTTGGAAACAGTTGGGATAAGCTCGGATTTCATTTTGGGGCGCAAGAAACGGAGGTGACTCAGAGTCCTCTTGGCAATAGGTTTTTGACAACGGCGGAAGAATACTTGAAAGATCTAGGGTTTTTTCATTTTTTTGTATCATTTTGGATTTTCACTGATTTTTGAGGTTTTTTTTTATTTTTACTATTTTAGTTTTTTTTGATCTTATTAAGCTCATTGGATTGGACTCGGGTTGTGTATTTAGCCCAAGTAAAGTTTGGTGCTTACACACACTTTAGTCCTTAATTCATTTAATCCATTTATACTTCATTGTCAAGTATTTGGATAGGTTCTTCTGAGCATAGAGACATGAAAGACATTGTGGATCTTATCGAATTCACTAGGGAGTGCCAATCTATAAGCCACTAGACCAATCCTTTCAGGATTTCAAATGGTCCAATAAACCGTGGGTTGAGCTTGCCTTTTCTTCCAAACCAGATTACCTTCTTCCAAGGTGACACTTTGAGGAAGACCTTGTCTCCAACATTGTGTCGTATATCCCTTATTTTTGAATCTGCATAGGCCTTCTACCTATCAAAGGCTTGCTTCAGTCGATCATGGATAATTTGAACTTGTTCTTCTATTTCTCATAGCAATTGTGGTCCTAGCACCTTGTTCTCACCCAATTCAGACCAGCACAAGGGAGTTCTACATCGTCTTCCAAACAAGGCTACAAATGGTGCCATTTGAATCAAAGCTTGATAGCTATTGTTGTAAGCAAATTCCACAAGAGGTAAGGATTTCTCCCAATTCTTCTCGAAGTCTATAACAAAAGATCTTAACATGTCTTCAAGTACTTGAATCACCCTTTCAAATTGGCCATCACTTTGGGGATAGAAAGTCGTGCTTAAATGCACTTTGGATCCAAGGGCTTTTTGCAAGGATTTCCAAAATCGAACGGTGAATCGAGGGTCTCTATCGGAGATGATGGATGTAGGAACTCCATGTAAGCTTATTACTTCATGAATGTATATCTCGACCAAGGCATCCAAGCTTAGACTCATTCGAATAAGGATGAAGTGAGCTGGTTTAGTGAATCAATCTACTATCACCCACACGACATCACTCTTTCTTGGAGTGCAAGCAAGACCACTTACGAAGTCCATGGTGTTATGATCCCACTTCCATTGGGGTAAATCAATTGGTTGAAGCAACCTCGTAGGGATTTTGTGTTCAGCTTTTATTCTTTGACAAGTGAGACACCTGGATACGAAGTCTGTGATGTCTGACTTCATTCCTGGCCACCAATAGAGGGGTTTCAGGTCTTTATACATATTAATCGATCCAGGTTGAATCAAGAAAGAACTTTGATGAGCTTCTTGTAGGATCTCCTTCTCCAAGCTTTCATCATTAGGGACACATACCCTATCCTTGAAGTATATGAAGAACTAATGTTTTGATATAATAATTGAAAAATAGTTTTGGACTAAATTGAAAATATTTTATAAGTGGCTTTAAGTCCAAACAACTTGAAAATAATTTTGTGGATGTTTTAAATGGTTTTGGCAAGGTTTAAAACTTTTTTAAGTAACCAAAGCAGACTTTTCAAGGTAACCGTTTCGAAACTGGGGGACCTGTATCGAAACATTTTGAAACTGCCAAAACTCGTACCGAAACAGGGCTTGTCCGTTTCGATATGGAGGGTTTTCATTTCGAAACACCCCTTTGGTGTTTTGATACGCCCAACAGTCAAAACCTCCCTAACGGCTATTTTCTCAACGGTAATTTAAATTGCAGCTCAACTGTCACACGTATCGAAACGAGTTATAACCGTTTCAATACGGCTAGAAGGGTTTTGAAATGGCCAGAGGCGTTTCAAAACGGCTTGCTGCATCAGACTCCAACGGCTAGTTCTGAAGAAGGGCATTCCGAAACGGGTTCAATTGTTTCGAAACAGACGTCTGCAGAACATAATTTATGGTGGGAAATAAAGTCTCCAACGGCTCCAAAACATTCCCAACGGTCCTCAACGGCTCCAAACTCAATTAGGAGTATAAAAGGGACCTCCAAGCATCAAGAGAAGAAAAATCCTTAAATTGTCAACAACATAATGATCAAGAAATTGTCTTAGAGCTTAATTGTTCATTTTCTAGTGAGCTAAACATTGTTATATTTGCTCAAGTGTTTAGGTTTTGGGTGAGAGCTTTATAGTGCAAACAAATACCTATTAGAGGGATTTCAAGTTTGCTTAAGAATTTCTCTTGTAAGAGAGTGTTTGATTAAGCTAAGGGTAGTTAGCTTAATCATTGTAACGGTTTCCTCCTAAGCCGAGAAAAGGGGACGAAATTTAAGAGTGAATTTGTTGAAATCCTTAGTGGGGAGCTAAGGTAGTTACTATAGACCTTGGTTAGAAGGTTGAACCACTATAATTCCTTGTGTCATTTGCCTATTTTTCACCTCCCACTAAAACACCCAAAAATCCAACTTCTCTACACTTGGCAAGCTAGAACAGTTGATGGAAATCGAGCACCTAAAAACCCAATAATTGGTATCAAAGCTTGGCTCAATTGAAGAGGATTAACATCCTATTGAGGTGATCCAGCAAGCTCGATCAACATTTAAAACAACCGTTTTAATGGCGCAATCCATCGACAAGCCACCCTTCTTCGACGAAACCAATTATGCTTATTGGAAGACGAGGATGATGTTCATTTTCAAATCCAAAGATTACAAGCTTTGGGATATCATTGAAGATGGCTCGTTCGTACCAAAAGGAAGCAAGGCAGATTGGAGTGTCGACAATCGTAAGAAGATAGAGCTAAATTGCAAGGCTTTGCACTTCATCTTTTGTGCACTTAGCCTCAACATATACGAGAAGATGTCTTCTTGCGAAAGTGCCAAGGAAGTTTGGGACAAGCTCGAAGTTACATACGAGGGGACAAACGAAGTAAAGGAGACCAAGATCGGCATCCTCAACCTAGAGTATGAAAACTTCAAAATGGATCTGGAAGGGGACATTGAGAAGATGTTCCATCGATTCTCCACTATCACCAATGGACTTAAGGGTTATGGAGAAGTCATCCTGGAAGAAAAGCTTGTCCGAAAGCTTATCTATTCTCTTCCCGAGTCATGGGACTCAAAGGAGACCGCCATCATCGAAGCTAAAAATTTGAAGACCTTGAAGCTTGATGAACTCATGGGGTCACTTCTCACTCACCAAATCATGAAGAAGGATGAAAAAAAGGAGAAGAGGAAGGAAGAGATAAGAAAGATGGGGAAGAAGAAGATCATAGAGCTAGGCATCCATGCAAATGCCATGGCTCTCAAAACCTCCAAGTGCAACCATGTGATACAAGCGAGAAGGAGGATGAAGAGGAAGAGATAGTTCATCTCTTCAAGAAGTGTGCCTCATTCATAAAGAAAGCATTGAAAGAATTCGATTGTGAATCAATGAAGAAGAAAAGGGCAAGCACTTCAAGCCATAAGAAGAAGGCATGTGTGGCTACGTGGAGTGATGAAGACTCCACCGAAAATGAACAAGCCAACATTTGCCTTATGGCCATCGAAGAAGATTCAAGGGTAACTTCTAATTCATCTACTTCATGTTCATATTCCTTTGATGAATTACAAGATGCCTACGATGATTTGGTTTTAGAATTTAAAAACCACATTTTGAAAAACAAGAAAATTGTTACAAATTTGAAAATTCAAAATGATTTGATTTCTAAAACCAAAATTGATCTTGAAGAAAAACTCAATGAGTTTGAACAAAAATGTGTTGATTTACAAAAATTGCTTCATAAAGTTCAAGAAGAAAAAGATTTGATTTCCAAAGAGCATGAAAAGAAAAATAATTTTGGAAAATCAAATTTTTATGTAAGACAATCTAGTGCCCCTAGATTTTTTAATGGAAAATGTTTTAGAAGTGTTTGGGTTCCAAAAGAACTAACCACTTCAACTAAAAAGGATGAAATTGAAAAATGGATTCCTAAGGAGACTAAACTTTGTGCAACTAACGTCTATGGATCCAAATCAATTTGGATATCAAAAATTACTTGATTGTCTTGTTTATGTGTGATGGATAGTGATCAAAAGTCCAAATATTGAGGGGGAGCTCCATACACACAAGGAAGAACACTTGAAGAAGGAAGGCTTCACATCCTCCCTTGAGTTCAAGTGTGGTAAAATCTAGTTGTTTTAGTTGTTTATTTTTTTTTAATTTCAACTAGATTATCATATATGTTGGACTAACATCTTGATGATGCTTTGAGTAAGGGGAAGCCATTTTAAAACCAACATTCTTATTTTTGTCATTGTTTTTAACCTCCCAAGCTATTTTGAACTTAAAGTCATTTAAATTCTTTTTGATATAACAAAAATGGGGAGAGTTTAGTTCGAAAAATTGCATTTTCAAATGAATAAGGGGGAGCTTTAACTACTTGTCAATTTTGAATTCTCTTATTCAAATTTTTAAACTTAAAGGGGAGAATCCCAAACAATTTTTCAAGTTGGTTTTATTATATCAAAAAGTGGGAGATTGAAGAACTAATGTTTTGATACAATAATTGAAAAATAGTTTTGGACTAAATTGAAAAGATTTCATAAGTGCCTTTAAGTCCTAACAACTTGAAAATAAATTTGTGGATGTTTTAAATGGTTTTGGAAAGGTTTAAAATGTTTTTAAGTAACCAAACCAGACTTTTCAAGGTAACCGTTTCAAAATAGGGACTTGTATCGAAACATTTTGAAACTGCCAAAACCCGTACCGAAACAGGGCTTTCCCGTTTCGATACGGAGGGTTTTCGTTTTGAAACAGCCCTTTGGTGTTTCGATACGTCAAACAGTCAAAACCTCCCCAACGGCTATTTTCCCAACGATAATTTAAATCTCAGCTTAACTGTCATCCATACTGAAACAGGTTGTAACCGTTTCGATACAGCTAGAAGGGTTTCGAAATAGCTAGAAGCGTTTCAAAACGGCTTGCTGCATCAGACTCCAACGGCTAGTTCTGAAGAAGGGCATTCCAAAACGAGTTCGATTGTTTCGAAACGGACGTCTGCAAAACAGCATTTATGGTGGGAAATAAAGTCTCCAATGGCTCCAAAACATCCCCAACGGTCCTCTACGGCTACAAACTCAATTAGGAGTATAAAAGAGACCTCCAAGCATCAATAGAAGAAAAATCCTTCAATTGTCAACAACATAATGATCAAGAAATTGTCTTAGAGCTTAATTGTTAATTTTCTTGTATAGACAACACTAGTGAGCTAAACATTGTTATATTTGCTCAAGTGTTTAGGTTTTGGGTGACAACTTTATAGTGCAAACAAATACCTATTAGAGGGATTTCAAGTTTGCTTAAGATTTTATATTGTAAGAGAGTGTTTGATTAAGGTAAGGGTAGTTGGTTTAATCGTTGTAACGGTTTCCTCCTAAGCCGAGAAAAGGGGACAAAATTCAAGAGTGAATTTGTTGAAATCCTTAGTGGGGAGCTAAAGTAGTGGATGTAGACCTTGGTTAGAAGGTTGAACCACTATAATTCCTTGTGTCATTTGCCTATTTTTCACCTCCCACTAAAACACCCAAAAATCCAATTTCTCCATACTTGGCGAGCTAGAACGGTTGAAGGAAATCGAGCACATAAAAACCCAACAGTATAGCATTCCACTCGAATGAATGGAGAAGTCTAAGTTGGCTTTCGAACCAAGCTTCAAGAGAATAGTTTGGAGTTCAAGATCAGTTTGTTGGAGATCCTTGATTCTCGAAATCAAGTTAGAATGAACTTGTAGTTCGGACATGAATCCATGCTTTTTGTACACCCGAAAGTGTGCATTGATTGCATTAGAAGCTACAAGGAAAGTCATTTAATTAGATATGGATTCAAGAGGAGTTTTCGAATACATCACTTATGTATAAGGTTTTCGAATAGCTTACCCAAGTTAGATTTACGGTCGAGAGCATCTGCAACTACGTTGGATTTTCCGGGATGATAGTCGATTACTAGATCATAATCTTTCAACAATTCTATCCATATTCTTTGTCTTAAGTTTAAATCCTTTTGAGTTAGGAGATATTTGAAGCTTTTTTAATCGATGTATAGGTGACACTTCTCACCGTACAAGTAGTGCCTCCAAATCTTGAAAGCAAACACGATAACAGCTAGTTCGAGGTCGTGAGTATGATAATTTAGCTCATGAGGTTTTAGTTGCCTTGATGCATAAGCTACCACATTTTCTCCTTGCATCAATACACATCCTAGCCCCGAGTGTGAAGCATCATTGTACACAGTGAATTCTTTTCCCGATTCAGGTTGGATAAGGATCGAGGCATGGGTCAAGGCTTTCTTAAGCTGATCGAAGCTTCTTTGTTGCTTCTCAGACTATTCAAATGGTGTCTCCTTTCAAATAAGCTTGGTCAAGGGCATGGCTAAGGTCGAGAATCCTTTGACAAAATGTCGATAGTATCTAGCTAAACCGAGAAAGCTTCTAACCTCACCTACATTCCTCGAAGGTTTCCAATCTAGAATAGACTGAATCTTCTTCGAGTCTACTTTAATCCCTTCAGCCGAAATAATATGCCTAAGAAACGAGACTTTCGATAGCCAGAATTCACACTCGGAGAACTTGGCGAATAATTGACGTTCTCGGATAGTTTGCAAGACAATAAGGAGGTGTTTCGAGTGTTCCCCTTTATTTCGAGAGTAGACCAGGATGTCGTCCATGAATATGACCACGAATTTATCAAGATAGGGCTTGAATATTCGGTTCATAAGGTCCATGAATGCAGTCGGGGCATTCGTTAACTCGAATGACATTACGAGGAATTCATAATGTCCATATCGAGTACGAAAGGCTGTCTTGGGTACATCTTCTTCTTTTACCCTCATTTGGTAGTAACCCGATCGAAGATCGTTCTTTGAAAACACCGCAACATCTTTAAGTTGGTCAAAGAGATCTTCAATTCTTGGCAAGGGATACTTGTTCTTGATGGCGAGCTCATTCAATTGCTGGTAATCAATGCATAATCTCATCGTGCCATCCTTTTTCTTCACGAATAAGACTGGTGCACCCCAAAGATAGGAGCTAGGCCGAATAAAGCCTTTATCTTGAAGCTCTTGGATTTGCTTTTGAAGTTCCTTTAGCTCAATAGGTGACATTCGATAAGGTGTGATGGACACCGAGTTTGTTCTAGGCTGTATATCAATCCCAAACTGTACTTCTCTAGTTGGAGGGAGACCAGGGAGTTCCTCGAGAAAAGCGTCAACAAATTCAGATACAACAGGGATAGTTAATAATCCAAAATCATATTCATCTTTTATAACCATGACAACAAGATCGAGGTTGGCTTTTTATCAATGAGAAGGATGGATTCTTTTCCTAGACCTCGGAGATAGAGTCTCTGATTTTGGCAATCTATCCAGGCTTGGTGTTTCCCTAGCCAATCTAGTCTCAATACTAGATCAAACTCACGATAAGGCAAGATATACAGATCTATGGGGAAAGGCACATTTCAAATGGTTACATGACATTGCTTGCAAAGCAAGTTAATAGGCATATTTCCCCTATAGGATTCGAAACTACAAGGTTAATTTTAACAAGTTTGGGTTTCAAGTTTAGCTTAGCAATCAGGAAAGAACATATAAAAGAATGGGCAGACCCCAAATTAATCAAAGCATATGCGGGAGTTGAATTTAATTCAATAGTACATACGATAGCATCGAGTGCTTCTTCTTCCTCCTTCCCACAAATGTGGTAGATTCGAGCAAGGGCTCAGGATTCTTGGTGTGTAGGTGCCGAATGTTGGCCTCTACCTTTTCTTTGATTCTCGAACTAAGCTTGTCTCGGGCTTTTGTTTCGATTAGATAGAGTTGAACTAGCATTCACTAGGGTTCAGTTGGGAAGTTTGTTAGCATTCTGGGGGTAATCCTTGATATAGTGATCCGAGCCTCCACAAAGATAACATAGATTGGATTGACATTGTCTAGAATGGAGCTTTTGACAAAACTTGCAAGTAGGGACTTGGTTAACTATTCCAGAATTCCCCGTGCTATTAATAGAGATAACCGGGGCTGAGGGCTTGGATACCGATTGAGGTCTCGGTATGAAATTGCTCTTCTGAGCAAGAGTATAAGTTGAAGAGTTCTCCTTATGGTACTTGGCCTTCTTCGATTTCCAAGAGGACTTATCATCATGCTTGGGTCTTTTGTCTCCTCAGTGACTACCACCCTTTCTTTTTTCCGAAGCTTTCATCTTAGCTTCAGCTGCAATGGTTCAGTTTACCAAACTTTGGAAATTTGTAATCCCGAGAGCCACAAATATATGACTAAGCTCATCTTTCAAGCCATCGATAAAAATTCTACACTTGTCTGCATCCGTCTTGATGTACTTTGAGCCGTACTTGCAGTATTTGCAGAAATCACTCACATAATGCTCTATGGGTTGACCTCCTTGCTTGAGATACAAGAAATGCTTCCGTCGCTCAGCTAGATATTTCTCACTAATGTACTTCTTCTTGAATTCTTCTACGAAGAATTTCCACGTGATAGTATCGGCAGGAGGAGTTAGAGTTGTGGTTTCCCACCAGCTTAGAGCTTTATCAGCCAAAAGAGCTATGGCGCATTCGAGCTTGTGTTCATTAGAACACGAGAGTTGTTTGGTGAGAATTCGAGTAGTAGATTCTAACCAGTATTCAGCTACTTCGGGATTGGCTTCATCAGCACTGGTGAAGGTATAGGCCCGATGTTGAGCCAGCTTGTCGATTGAGGCTCTATTGGGTGCAGTAACAGGAGGAGTAGCAGGATGGTCTTGTTTTAGAGAAGTTACGAATTGATCGAACATCTCCTTCATGCTAAGAAGACATATTCTTTGGACAGCTTGGATAATAGGAGCTTCCTGCTGAGGTTGAGCTTGCTCTCGTGGTTTGACTGGGTCTCGAGGTTCGTCTTGTCTTGAAGGATTTTGTTCTATCATAATGCTATCTCCTTCATTCGAGGAGCCTTCAAGACTTTCATCGTCCCGAGAGAGTCTTGCTTCGGACATTCTAGAGTTAGATAAACAAGGGAGGGTTTAGTTTAAGCAAAGACACAAGCAACATGAAATATAACTCCTAGGTGGCACAATTAAACCTATATGATGCATGATTGGCCCGGTTTAGTCCTAGAATCGACTAAACCTAAAGCTCTGATTACCACTTCTGTAACACCCCTCACTCGGGTTAGTAGTAACCCGGCCAAGGAGTGTTACGACAAGAAAAACAAGAACACAAAAAAATGCAAGAGGGCACAAATGCAAGCCAATTAAAATTTTCTCCAACTCATCACTAGAAGATGAGTATCTTAACTAGCAAGATAAACCACAAGGTCATACATGGAATTCGATCAATAACTAGATCATGTAGAGTATAGAAAACAATTCGATCAAGTGTAACCCCCTTAACCCGGCCCAGACGGTTGAACCGAATTAAGAAGTTTACACGGGGAAAACCAAAGTCAACCCGAAAGTCAACCTTGATTAACGACCTTTTTTTTCTTTTTAAACTTGTCTAGATGCTCATTAACCCTAGATGTTATTCGAACAAACATCATACTCAAAGATCATAACCATCAGAGAACATTCAGGGACCCAATTGCACAAGTTACAACTTTAGGGACCAAACTGTAAATTCTGAAAATTACAGGTACTTAACCCAATTAAAAGTTACCAATATGAAATTAGTCATGTTCCATGCTTCACTGCCAAATTTCAGCTCAAACGGACTTCTCAAACTCAACCAATTGCAAAAACAAGATTCAGGACCAAAACACAAACATTTCGAAACACATAACCGCCAATGTCAGCCCCCAACGGTCAGGTGTTCCGAAACAGGGAGAACCTGTTTCGAAACGCGGGACCGTTCCGCAACTGGTACCGAAACGGGGGTCTGGCAGTAGCATATCCGTTCCGGAACGGTTCCTCCCGTTTTGAAACGCCCTGGCCATAACAGGCCCCTGTTCCGAAACGGTAGCGATCGTTCCGAAACGACCTGCCCAGACTGCAGCAACTTTACTGGTTTAACACAACATTGACCCACCAAACATGCTCCAAAAGCAACCAAATCACACCAGCAAACCGTTCAACATATAAGGTACATAAATGCATCAAAACTAGATTCATGATCACCCCTAGGTGCACCAACACATTTAACACATTCAAAGCTCAATCATGCTTTTAAACAAAGAGCATAACATAGCAACTTAAGCTCAAAATGATTCAAACATTACAACATTAATCCACATGATTCAAAAACATAAACCAAACTTGTCCACATATACAATCTCATAAAACATCAACATAAGAGATTCTTTCCCCCATTGCCTTTATTAACTATAGCTATTAACCGAGACATACATCTCAAGTGGAGTTCTCCTTGAATCCCTTGCTTCTCGCTGTCCAAACTTCAAATATCTGCATTGATGGACAAAAAGGAGCGTAAGCACATAATGCTTAGTGAGGAATGCTCAAAACCAAAACACCATCAATGCAGCGAATCATAAAACACTTTTGAAAACAACTCGATATCATAAACCAAAGCAATGTTTGAAAACCCTTTTCAACAACATGCTTAAAACCATGCATTACTCAATCATGAAAACCAACCCTAGCTTAGAAAGCTAAGCAAGCCCATTCAAAACATAAACTTGCAAGACCATCAATTTAACCACACCATGCATAAACACCATATGCAAAGTTAAATTCAAACCCTTGGAAATCACTTCCAATTCACAACATACCTTTCTCACACTTGATCATCACTTTAAGCAATAACCCTTTTTAAACCATTTTCTCATTCATTATAACACATGCATTACAAATGCAACATATGAACCACAACATCAATATTTGCAACTCATGCTTTTGAAAACAAGTCTTCACAAGACTTCAATGCACTAAAGAGATTTCATGCACACATGCACCATTCTCAATAGATAAACAACACTTGTTCAAACTAACAAGTAAACATGCATTTCATAATACATTAAGCAATTCTCATGCAACCATGCATCAATTCAAGCATCTCATGCTTCATTATATTCAAGAACATTATATTGGCTTCCAAGTAATCAACCAAATCCACTTTTCAACTCAACATCCGATCGGATACGCGGATCACAAGCGTTGTCCCCACGCTTCATACACACTACCAATCCAAGGTCCCCAAATGGACTTTTAAACACCATTTGACCTTACCATTCACAAGGTTCTCATGTATGGACTTTTAAACACCATACAACCTTAACTTTCACAAGGTTCCCATGTATGGACTTTTAAACACCATACAACCTTAACTTTCACAAGGTTCCCATGTATAGACTTTTAAACACCATACAACCTTAACTTTCACAAGGTTCCCATGTATGGACTTTTAAACACCATACAACCTTAACTTTCACAAGGTTCCCATGTATGGACTTTTAAACACCATACAACCTTAACTTTCACAAGGTTCCCATGTATGGACTTTTAACCACCATACAACCTTAACATGCACAAGGTTCCCATATATGGACTTTTAAACACCATATAACCTTAGCATCACCGATTGGTAGTTGTATAACATCACTAACGAGATCCGGGACACCCTATACAAGATCCACACATAGACTTTACACCACCATTGTGATCTTAACAAGCACAAGGTCCACCAATGGAATTTTAACCACCATTGTTACCTTTGCTTACCCAAGGTCCTCGAATGGGATTCCAATCACCATTATAACCTTACCCATCTCGTTAGGATACTTGGATGGAGTTTACCGGTTCACACTTAACCACTCCACATCCAAGGTGACTTTATTCACGGTGCACCCAATCCTATAGCCGGCTAACTATATCCGATCAAAGAACCAAGAACCACTTACATCACTTGCCAATATAACCATCTTACCACATTAATCCTTTAATTCACATGCATAACCATAATGCAAAATTCATCATTTACCATCATCAATTCACTGTTTTTAAAGCATTACACAAAGCCATTAAACAACATGCAACACCATGCATCAAAACCACAATTTCCATGTACAAAACCAAGGATCTCTTACCTTGAGCATCCTTCACATATGGCTTTCAAAACCAGCATTAAACCATGCTAAAACATGCTTCCAAACAGAATTTAAAACATGCAAATCATATGCATTGCAACCATCAAACACAATTGCTTAAAAAACCAATTCACAACACAAACAAAGAGCGAAAATCCATTTACTTACTCTTGAGCTTAGCAAAGTTGTTTAGACTTAAACTAAGCTCCCAAACCTTCAAACCCTGGTTTAAAAGCTGAAAACCCAACTTCACTCACCGATACACAAAACAAGGCTAGCCAACAAGCCTTCCAAGCATCCGAAACCTTCCACACCACCTCAAATGCTCACGGATCTTCCTCCCCTGTTTCAAGCACATAACAACAGAAGATTAATGCATCATTATGCATTAAAAACACCAGCAACACAACTAAACTCGCTGCTCATTGCAAATCCAACATTTCGGCTACCAAATACAACCGAAATCACCTCCAAACACTTCCAAAACTTAACCCAGCCAAGATCCATCACTTCTAACCATTTTTAAACATCAAATAATACCCAAAGTGATCACAATCACGTCCTTATACCTCCAGCTATAACAGATCATCAAAAACACCCCAAAACAACCAAAAACATCAAGCAAAACTTAGGAAATTCAACCTATTCGGGGTTGCATTGATAAAACCTCAATTCTTGATCAATTTAACATTCATTTTACATAAATTTGACACCTCAAAACACTGCCCAAACAGATCTCACGAAATTTCACCAAAAATCACCAAATCTTGCATTTTAAAGCCAAAATCAAGATTACCATTGTAAAACCTTTAATAAATCATAATTCAAGGATTGAGAACTTGGGAATTTCAGTAAAGAACTGAGAGTTTAGAGGAGAAGGACGTTCTTACCTCCAAACTTGAGTTTCTCCCTTTTTGGAACCAAAATCTTGAAAATTCCACTTAGCAAATGGTGAGGTTTTGTTGAAGAAATGATTAGAGATCAAAAGAGAATTGAAAAGAGATGTTTAGGTGACAAAATCAGAAGAAAATCTCTAGAGAAAAGATGTTTGGGTTGAGAGAAAATGAGGGAAAAGAAAATAGAAGATTGAGAGAAAAGTTAGTTAGAAAGTGACAAAATATCTTCCCTCCACTTTTCTTTTATTTAAAAACCATTTAATAAACCTTTAATATTTTAGAAAAATCTGGAGAAACTCCCATTGGGTAAATAGCTCCTTAAAGATTCAAAGTTTCAATCCTTTCTAAAACAGTCACGCAACTTTCAAAAATTACATTTTGGTCACTAGCCAAAATGTCACTCTCCCAAACCTCATTTTGCAAAATTGATTTCACCTTTCTCTTATATATAATAAAAGAGGATTTTAGAACATTTTTCCATATTTTTAATGCAACCCGAACTAGGCTTTCCTAAAAATCACCTTTTATATTCGAACCGCAACCCGACCGGTCCGGTCCAAAACCTAAAACTTCTAAGCCCAAAACCGGGGCGTTACAACTCTCCCCCCCTTAGGAAATTTCGTCCCCGAAATTTCAACTGGCGAAAAGAGCACAACCAAACTTCTCAAGCAACACGCAACAACACAAGAGACTTAACCACCACAGAACACTCTCTCCACAAACTCCACCCAAACTCAACACCACCACATACTGTTCACAAATTCCAGAACACTCAGATGTTAACCACATCTTAACTTTTCACACTTCCAGACTGCACATAGCCTCATCAACAACCTGAAGAACCTCAAACTTTTTACAACATATTCCACCCTAACACACAACTCCCAAAACCTGTTCACACAGTGACACCAACCAATTCAATCAGCCACTATGTAACACACATCCTTCACTGCTTCTAACACTCTTTACAACCTCCCCGTCCTCTTTCAAAGATTTCTCAACAAGCAAAAAAAAATCTTAAGCAACAACTGCTTACCCAACTTCTCAACGTATTACTGTCCTTACTTCACATCCACCACAATCTTTACCATCGACTCACCAGAATTGCTCACTCATCGACAGATAATCACGTCACTAACCCCAACCTTGGCTTCGCCCACCATTCCACACACCACCAGCTGAACTCAAAAAGAAAATTCACTTACTCACAACCAACCAACCACTTCCCACAAGAACTCATTCAACCAACAATGGCCTTCCATCTTTCATTGCCTTTCCTCCACAAGCTTTGACCACAACACTCGCCTTACTAGAACACCGCCCAACCTGAACATACATACCATCTTCTCAACTCCTCGAAGATTGCTACGAACTCTCACCCATATAAACAACCCTTCTATTACAACATCCATGCCAAACTACCTCAGCACTTTAGAAACACAACCACTAGCCTGCAACATCACTTAACACCAAGGGACCACCTTTCTACTAGCCATTCAAAAACCACTTGACCGATTCTAACTTCAACCGGTACTCCTCACTACCAAACCACTAAACTCCTTAAGCCTCAAACACTTACCTTCTACCAGCATGCTATACCGCACTCACCATTACTAGCAACTAGCTTAATACCCTCCATTACTTCTATCCTTTCACTCAGCACCAAAACAACCTCTAAAAACCCATCATCCAACCTAACCCAACCACAACACTAACAGACTCGATCAGTTATTGGCGAGTGTGAACATTCGTATGCATGGTCACCAATATGCTCTATCAATGCCCGATGTACATGTATGCAAAACCTCTAATGTCATGCCACATGTATGCATGGACCAGTACATATATAATATAGCATATAACAATGATTTTAACTGTGCATGAATACCGGTTCACACCCACCAATAACATCCTCAGAATCTGTCTAAGAACAACCCCCCTATCTCACTTCTAACTGGTCTAACTATAACATTCTAGCAACTTACTATCCACAAGATACTCACTAAAGCCCTCTTCACACTAAAGATGTTTCCAAACAGCAACAACAACTACCACAACCTGCTAACAACAAAACCATACCCACTACGCAAGAAAAACCAAACTAAAATAACTAGAGCAAAGATTACTTAGCAAGGTTACCTGAAAACACCTCACTGCCCCGAAGCTTCAACAGACGGGCTCTCTTCCTCGCAGAACCACCATCCTCCAGCCGCACCGCTGCAGTATCAACCAACACACTAAGATCACCACCACCTCCTTGCGACAAAGAACCCTGGCGATTCCTAGCCAACATCAAACAATCACGTCTCATGTGTCCAACAGACCCACATTTCCAACAGATTTCATCTTCCAAACTCTTCACAACTTTCTGCTCTTTCTGCCACCTTCGAACTTTGTCTCGACCGTCCCCACGACCCTTCAGAGACCCTTTGGCTGCCACAGAAGCTAACTTCACCCCAAGAGGACAATCTCGCTTCACATGCACTTTAGAACCACAGTTCCAACAAGCACCTGCGCCCCAACAACCTCCAACATGGCGCCTTCCACAACGGCCACATACTGGTAGCTGAACTTCCGCTCCTTGTTCAAGCAGCACTTGCCCTAGATCTGCTCTACCCTCAACTTGCTTAACCCTTGGGAATTTCTCCCCAAGATACCTTTCATAAAAGGCAGACACAAAGAAATCCCAATCAATATCATTGATGTGCGACGCCACCGCCACAGATGTCCACCAGGCACAAGCGTCCTCCAACATCAAAGAAACAACACTCCCCAGCTTACAGGCATAATCACAGCCTTCCTGATCCAAAATCAGAATCACACCGGCCAACCAGGCCTCAAACGTCTCTGGTGTTGAACCATGATACTCCACAGCACCCAAATCCAACAAACGCTGTTTCGGCAAACCCACACATCCCACAGCCAGCATATCCACTGACTTTACCTTCGCTACAACCTGAGATGTTCCCGACACCTCCTGAACAACAGGTGATGATCTCTTCATCACAGAACTAACTTTTTCCTCCTGCCTTACTAACTCAACTCCAGGCACAGAAGACTGAGACGAAACACCTCCACCAAAGGGTGAATTCCATGCCCTAATAACCTGCCCTAAGGCAGCAACCATCTCACCCAACTGCCATTCTTTCATCGACTTCGCCATACTATTAACAACAAGCAATCACAACAAAACAAACAAAACCATTAGACCAGCTTTAAGCAAGGATTCAAATTCCAACTCCAAAATAACACAATAGCTATATTAATAAGGCAATGGGTATCCCGAATCCTCCCCTTTACATGACATAACAGTCAACACAAACATGGTTATCTCAACATCAAGCATATCAAACAACATATTCGATCATGCTTACATCCAACAACATCTACTTGCAACAGCATAAAACCAACATATCATGCCCAACACACTTTCATCATGCATAAAACTAGCTCACAACATCAGCACAAACCACATGAGCTCAACGAAGATTCATAACCACAAAACATGTTTAAAAACATCAACAACTTACTCAGAAACACGCGTTTCAACCAACCTTCAACCACACATCAGGATAAACATCAAACACACATTAAAACAACTTACCGCTTTCCCCAAGCATTCGCAACTCAGCTCTGATACCACCAAATGTAACCCCCTTAACCCGGCCCAGACGGTTGAACCGAATTAAGAAGTTTACATGGGGAAAACCAAAGTCAACCCGAAAGTCAACCTTGATTAACGACACTTTTTTTTTTCTTTTTAAACTTGTCTAGATGCTCATTAACCCTAGATGTTATTCGAACAAACATCATACTCAAAGATCATAACCATTAGAGAACATTCAGGGACCCAATTGCACAAGTTACAACTTTAGGGACCAAACTGTAAATTCTGAAAATTACAGGTACTTAACCCAATTAAAAGTTACCAATATGAAATTAGTCATGTTCCATGCTTCACTGCCAAATTTCAGCTCAAACGGACTTCTCAAACTCAACCAATTGCAAAAACAAGATTCAGGACCAAAACGCAAACATTTCGAAACACATAACCGCCAATGTCAGCCCCCAACGGTCAGGTGTTCCGAAACAGGGAGAACCTGTTTCGAAACGCGGGACCGTTCTGCAACTGGTACCGAAACGGGGGTCTGGCAGTAGCATATCCGTTCCGGAACGGTTCCTCCCATTTTGAAACGCCCTGGCCATAACAGGCCCCTGTTCCGAAACGGTAGCGATCGTTCCGAAACGACCTGCCCAGACTGCAGCAACTTTACTGGTTTAACACAACATTGACCCACCAAACATGCTCCAAAAGCAACCAAATCACACCAGCAAACCGTTCAACATATAAGGTACATAAATGCATCAAAACTAGATTCATGATCACCCCTAGGTGCACCAACACATTTAACACATTCAAAGCTCAATCATGCTTTTAAACAAAGAGCATAACATAGCAACTTAAGCTCAAAATGATTCAAACATTACAACATTAATCCACATGATTCAAAAACATAAACCAAACTTGTCCACATATATAATCTCATAAAACATCAACATAAGAGATTCTTTCCCCCATTGCCTTTATTAACTATAGCTATTAACCGAGACATACATCTCAAGTGGAGTTCTCCTTGAATCCCTTGCTTCTCGCTGTCCAAACTTCAAATATCTGCATTGATGGACAAAAAGGAGCGTAAGCACATAATGCTTAGTGAGGAATGCTCAAAACCAAAACACCATCAATGCAGCGAATCATAAAACACTTTTGAAAACAACTCGATATCATAAACCAAAGCAATGTTTGAAAACCCTTTTCAACAACATGCTTAAAACCATGCATTACTCAATCATGAAAACCAACCCTAGCTTAGAAAGTTAAGCAAGCCCATTCAAAACATAAACTTGCAAGACCATCAATTTAACCACATCATGCATAAACACCATATGCAAAGTTAAATTCAAACCCTTGGAAATCACTTCCAATTCACAACATACCTTTCTCACACTTGATCATCACTTTAAGCAATAACCCTTTTTAAACCATTTTCTCATTCATTATAACACATGCATTACAAATGCAACATATGAACCACAACATCAATATTTGCAACTCATGCTTTTGAAAACAAGTCTTCACAAGACTTCAATGCACTAAAGAGATTTCATGCACACATGCACCATTCTCAATAGATAAACAACACTTGTTCAAACTAACAAGTAAACATGCATTTCATAATACATTAAGCAATTCTCATGCAACCATGCATCAATTCAAGCATCTCATGCTTCATTATATTCAAGAACATTATATTGGCTTCCAAGTAATCAACCAAATCCACTTTTCAACTCAACATCCGATCGGATACGTGGATCACAAGCGTTGTCCCCACGCTTCATACACACTACCAATCCAAGGTCCCCAAATGGACTTTTAAACACCATTTGACCTTACCATTCACAAGGTTCCCATGTATGGACTTTTAAACACCATACAACCTTAACTTTCACAAGGTTCCCATGTATGGACTTTTAAACACCATACAACCTTAACTTTCACAAGGTTCCCATGTATGGACTTTTAAACACCATACAACCTTAACTTTCACAAGGTTCCCATGTATGGACTTTTAAACACCATACAACCTTAACTTTCACAAGGTTCCCATGTATGGACTTTTAAACACCATACAACCTTAACTTTCACAAAGTTCCCATGTATGGACTTTTAACCACCATACAACCTTAACATGCACAAGGTTCCCATATATGGACTTTTAAACACCATATAACCTTAGCATCACCGATTGGTAGTTGTATAACATCACTAACGAGATCCGGGACACCCTATACAAGATCCACACATAGACTTTACACCACCATTGTGATCTTAACAAGCACAAGGTCCACCAATGGAATTTTAACCACCATTGTTACCTTTGCTTACCCAAGGTCCTCGAATGGGATTCCAATCACCATTATAACCTTAACCATCTCGTTAGGATACTTGGATGGAGTTTACCGGTTCACACTTAACCACTCCACATCCAAGGCGACTTTATTCACGGTGCACCCAATCCTATAGCCGGCTAACTATATTCGATCAAAGAACCAAGAACCACTTACATCACTTGCCAATATAACCATCTTACCACATTAATCCTTTAATTCACATGTATAACCATAATGCAAAATTCATCATTTACCATCATCAATTCACTGTTTTTAAAGCATTACACAAAGCCATTAAACAACATGCAACACCATGCATCAAAACCACAATTTCCATGTACAAAACCAAGGATCTCTTACCTTGAGCATCCTTCACATATGGCTTTCAAAACCAGCATTAAACCATGCTAAAACATGCTTCCAAACAGAATTTAAAACATGCAAATCATATGCATTGCAACCATCAAACACAATTGCTTAAAAAACCAATTCACAACACAAACCAAGAGCGAAAATCCATTTACTTACTCTTGAGCTTAGCAAAGTTGTTTAGACTTAAACTAAGCTCCCAAACCTTCAAACCCTGGTTTAAAAGCTGAAAACCCAACTTCACTCACCGATACACAAAACAAGGCTAGCCAACAAGCCTTCCAAGCATCTGAAACCTTCCACACCACCTCAAATGCTCACGGATCTTCCTCCCCTGTTTCAAGCACATAACAACAGAAGATTAATGCATCATTATGCATTAAAAACACCAGCAACACAACTAAACTCGCTGCTCATTGCAAATCCAACATTTCGGCTACCAAACACAACCGAAATCACCCTCAAACACTTCCAAAACTTAACCCAGCCAAGATCCATCACTTCTAACCATTTTTAAACATCAAATAATACCCAAAGTGATCACAATCACGTCCTTATACCTCCAGCTATAACAGATCATCAAAAACACCCCAAAAACAACCAAAAACATCAAGCAAAACTTAGGAAATTCAACCTATTCGGGGTTGCATTGATAAAACCTCAATTCCTGATCAATTTAACATTCATTTTACATAAATTTGACACCTCAAAACACTGCCCAAACAGATCTCACGAAATTTCACCAAAAATCACCAAATCTTGCATTTTAAAGCCAAAATCAAGATTACCATTGTAAAACCTTTAATAAATCATAATTCAAGGATTAAGAACTTGGGAATTTCAGTAAAGAACTGAGAGTTTAGAGGAGAAGGACGTTCTTACCTCCAAACTTGAGTTTCTCCCTTTTTGGAACCAAAATCTTGAAAATTCCACTTAGCAAATGGTGAGGTTTTGTTGAAGAAATGATTAGAGATCAAAAGAGAATTGAAAAGAGATGTTTAGGTGACAAAATCAGAAGAAAATCTCTGGAGAAAAGATGTTTGGGTTGAGAGAAAATGAGGGAAAAGAAAATAGAAGATTGAGAGAAAAGTTAGTTAGAAAGTGACAAAATATCTTCCCTCCACTTTTCTTTTATTTAAAAACCATTTAATAAACCTTTAATATTTTAGAAAAATCTGGAGAAACTCCCATTGGGTAAATAGCTCCTTAAAGATTCAAAGTTTCAATCCTTTCTAAAACAGTCACGCAACTTTCAAAAATTACATTTTGGTCACTAGCCAAAATGTCACTCTCCCAAACCTCATTTTGCAAAATTGATTTCACCTTTCTCTTATATATAATAAAAGAGGATTTTAGAACATTTTTCCATATTTTTAATGCAACCCGAACTAGGCTTTCCTAAAAATCACCTTTTATATTCGAACCGCAACCCGACCGGTCCGGTCCAAAACCCAAAACTTCTAAGCCCAAAACCGGGGCGTTACATCAAGCATGTGCAGAAGGAAGAACCATTTGATCAAGATTACTTCTTAGCCAAGAAATTCTATTTAACATTCGGATACAACATGAAGAACAAGATTTCAAACAACTTAAACATGGTTTTAACTTGTTGCTTCAAACATGGATCATACAATTCAAGATAGGCATGATGGCATTTTAAGTGGTTCTAAAACTTAAACAAGATAGGTTCATTTACATGCAAGGTTTAACCAATGATATGACCTAATTAAACATATCATGGCATGTGAACTAGCATTACCATTTCAATTGACAACTTCATTTACAAGAGATCATACATGATGTTCGAGTAGGCTACCAAGACTCTTGCATGTAACGTATCATTTTCAAGCTCACTTATTCATATCAAGATCATGTAAACAATAACAAGGACACCATTTCATCAAGACAAGATAGCATCAAGCCAAACGTTTGAATTCAAGGCATAAACAATGCCAATTAAGTCTTACAATACCATAAAAGTCATGCACATTTAATTGCAAGTCTCCAAGTACCAAACGCATGAACTAGCATGAGTTCTATATACATATCTAAGTTCCACCAACTAGGAATTGACGAAAACAAGTACAAAATCATACTTCGAGCTTTGCTTGGGTCTTGCTTCAGGCTCAAAAAAGATAGCTTTTCGATCACTTTAGACATGTGGTTTGGGAAGAATAGAAACGAGAGTGATAAGTACATAATGTACTTAGTGAGGTAGCAACTAAGCTAGCAAGTTTCAAGTTTAAAGGTCTTTAAGTCAAGATCAACCTAGCTAGGCTTTAAGTACTATAGATCAAACCTAGCTAAGATTGCAAGCATCACAAGTCTAGTAGAGAGCAAGTAGACATGTATTGTCAATAGCATTTAAGTGTTTCATAACAAGGTCAAGCTTATCATCAAGAATCTTAAGTCTCTAACTACATGTATCATGTTTCACAAGTACTATCGTTCGAATTGATTTCAAACAAGAAGAGCATTTGATTTCAAGCTCAAACAAGTATCACACAAGTCAAGAAGCATACTCAATATTCTATTGCATGCATCCATTCTAAACAAGTAGCATATAGCTCATGTATTAAGTCAAGCATTTCAAGTCTTTAGTCTAGTATTTCATGTATCAAGTCTAATATTTCAAGAATCAAGTCATATATTTCAAATATCGAGTCTTGTATTTCAAGTAACATGTCAAGTGTTTGATTACACATATCAATTACTCATGCATCATGCTCATTTAAGTATTAAGTATTCAAGTTTCATGCTTTCAAGTTTCAATTTCATTCAAGACATCACTCTCAAGTGATGATTAACAAGATCAAGATTGCCCTTGGGCTATCAGAGCCTTAGCTCAATTAACAAGTAACATTCGAGCATTAGCAAGCATACATGTCAATGTTTTCTATTATCTTGTATCAAGTATGATACTTAGATCCAATAACGTTTAACATTCGAGCATTAACAAGCATTTAAGTCCATGTTTCATATCATCAAGCATGATCATAGTAGACACATCAAGAAGCATTCGAATAGTATCACAAGTAGTCATAGAGGATCATACGATAGTCACATGTTTCATATCATCAAGCATGATCATACTAGACACATCAAGAAGCATTCAAATAGTATCACAAGTAGTCATAGATGATCATATGATAGTCACATGTTTCATTTGCATAATCAAGTTTCATTTCATGTATATTTCAATCAATCAAGTTTCCATTTAGCCATTCTTCCCTTTAAGATTACCAAGTATAATTTAGGTTCATTTCATGGCAATTTCATAGTAAAAACATAAGCAATATATATTTGGTTTGGACCTAAGTCTTAACCCTAAGTGAAGCTACACTCACTATACTCCAAGCTACTTGTTTTCTCGGATCCAAATCACTTTTCGCTTTCCTTTTGTTTGTTCAACTCTAGCCTCTTCAACAAGTCCCTCTTCTTGTTTATCTTCCAAGCTTTCAAACACTTGAAATTCCTAGTACATGCAAGCTTTTAAGATCTCCAACAATGGTGTTTCTCTCAAATCTCTTCTCTTTCTATATGTTTCTCTTTGGTTTCGGGTAAATAGAGTAGTAGAGAAGATGATACTATCATCTCTCCTTAGGTGTCCGAGAGTTAGGCTAATGGAAAGGACATGTGTCTTAGTCCTTGAATTGATTAAGCCTTAGCATGCAATCAAACCATAATTCCCTTAATTTGGTTTAGTCCTTTCTAATTACGGTCACCTATTTGATTATTTTCACACTTTAGTCTTTAATTCATTTAATACATTTATACTTCAAGTTGTTTGTACAAATAGAATCTAATTACTTGTGCACTAAGCTACTAGGCTCTATTTTGGGGTGTTACATTACCAACTTGTTACTACTTTTTTTCTAAAAAATATAATTTAGTCATTCATTTAAAAAAATAGATTATTATGTTATTAAAATTGAAACGAATTTCTAATATGGTTTGATATAATAACAATTTTAGTTCTCAAACCTTATGCATTCCATTAATTTGGTCATAATTTAAAATAATTCAATAAATTTAACCCATCATATCTATAATTTTTATTAGTGAGGTGATTATGTCTATTAGGAGGCGAAGCTAGAGTTTAATGAGTCTATTCAATTAGTTTTTCAGTTGTCCATTAGAAAAGTAGTTGTGCCAGACGAGCTATCACATAAGTCGGTTATTTATTTGATGGAGGGTAGCAGGGAGTGTGGCAAGTGTAGTAGGGTGTGTCAAAATGGTGCAATATTGAAAATTCTTAATATGAAGGGTTAAATTTATTGAATCATTTTAAAATTTATCTTGCTCTTCTTCCTTCTCTTCCTCTTTTGGGTCTAAGGCTTTGTCGGTACACTGAATCAATCTGGTCATACTGTCGCAAAGCATATCAATCTCGAGGTTGAAGTGGCGTTTGTTCATCATCATCTCCTACACTCACATCCCTACAGTCCTCATCGTCAGTGCCATTTGCATGCTCTAAACTCATACGACGCGGTGTAGTGAACATACTAGAACTGACTCCCCTAATATCGTCAAAAATTAAAGGACATGATATGAACGTTGTCGACATTATTGATGTCATGTAATCAATATCATAATGTTGGCCATCATAATATTGAGGTTGTGTAACCACAAACTCTGGCACATAAACATTTTCAAAATCACATGTTGATTCGTGTGCTTGTGATGTAGAAGCTTCTTGAGTTCTTCAAATACCAAGTCCATCTCTCCATATGTCAGCTTCATACATAGTCTGCAAATGACATGGCCCCTATGTACTTTGCAGAGCTTGCTCCCAACTCAAAAAACCAGTGTTACCTAATTTGTGGTTCGCTTTGATTCACGGAACGAGTACGGGATCGCAATTCATTAGTTTTACCGTTTGCGGTACGTTAGGGATAGTCTTCTTTGGAATGCAGTTTTGGATCATAATTTTTGATGATATTTTGTTTGGTTCATTGATAATTTTTTAATAATATATTAATATGTTCATTCATTTTTTTTCTTTTTTGCAAAATAATTATTATTATAACCAAAATGGCTACCCTAGTATATTAATACCCAAATAGTTGTCAGCCTCGATTCAACAAAACAAGCTTCCTAGAAAGTGTTTTCTTGAGTCGAGATAACTGCATTTAAGCAATTAAAAAATTAATTTTATTTAGTTTGAAGTTATTAGACTATTAAGTGGGCGAGTGAGCCCGTTATGATAACCTACAAATGATGCGATCCGATTTGTATCAAGATTTTTCCAGCAACTCTCGGACGAGGCCTACACGCTATTGTCAATATATCCGCCAAATTTAATATGTTCGCCAATGCGAACACATTTCTTTCACTAGTTCGCGGATGAACGACCATGCGCAATTCTAATTTGCATTTACATTCTTGTTTGCATGTATTGCATTTGACTTTTTATGTTCCGTTCACATTCGCATGTCAGTTTTCCTATATTAAATTATGCTCGCATACATATGTCTGTTCGTCTAACTTACATTATGTTTGCATTTATAATTTATTTGAACACATGTTGTCACTAAATTTTCACCCTAGCTTTTATAATAATAAAAAAACAGAAAATTAAAAAAGTCAAAAAATATAAAATATATAAAATAATAAAAATCCTTTTAAAGCTCACCTTTTAAAATACAAACCCATTTTTAAAAAGAGCCCATTTCGAAAGGCTCACTTTTAAATAAAAAAAAGTCCATTTTGTTATGTTGTAGCCCACTTTTAAAGTAAAAGAAAAAAAAGAAAAGGAAAAAATATAATTATGGAAAAAATAAAGTGATGTAATAATTATGAAAATGTGATAAAAAAAGAAAAAAACAGCAAAAAAGGGGTCAAAATAGTCAAAAAAACAATAAAAATAAAATAAAAAAGCGAAAAGAAAGTCAGCCCGAGGGTCACGTGCAAGCGCGTGCAATCCACGCGCGCGGGGGGCTCTCCAAACCCTCGTCGCGCACACGGATGGCCACCGTTCTCCGTCCATCGGTCACGGCAGCCGGCATGGTTGGTGCCGATCGGACTGCCTTGTTGCCACCGTCCCTTTGTCGCCGACGTCGCTTGCCGCCGTTGCATATAACCGCTGGAATCTGCGAAAAACCAAAACTAAATAATAAACCCTAGATTCAAATTAAAAGGGAAATTATATCCCAAATTTGGATCAAAATGGATGATTTCTTGGGGGTTTTACCGGGTATCAAGTTGTTTGTCTGATTAAGGCTCCAATTTGGGGATTGAATTCGGAAATCAGCTTGATTTCTCAAAGTTTAGTATAAAAACCCCCCTTCACCCATTTGTTGAACACACACCATTTGGGAGAAAAATCACTAAAAAGGTCCAAGAAAAATCCGAAAAAATTCTCTGAATTTTTCTTGAGTTGGCTAAAAATTTTCGGAGTGGAAGTTCAAGTTTGGAGTAATTTTCCAGAGGTGGTTTGTAGCATTTCAAGAAGCTTGAATTTGAGTACGTCGATTTCTCGGTAAAATTTCTAACTTTTCTCTGTTTATTTTTTATGTTAATTACGTGTTTGTTCTTGGTTGAATTTTGGTGTTTTTGCTTGTGTTGTTTGTGATTTTTTTTGGTTGCTTTCTCGAAGTCGGAAAATCGTTCACGATTCCGGCAACCTTTTTTGTTTTAAATTTCGTTTAAATTCCTAGTTTGATCTTAAAATTTTTGCATGCTTTTAAAAATGTTGTTAGGGTGATTTTGATCTTTAGAAATGTAGGAATTAATTTGAAAGATGTTTAGATTTAAAAATGAATAAATGTGGTTAGTTTGAAAAACTTAAACTTAGGGATTTAATTAGAAAAAAATAATAATGTGAGGTGTTAAAGGGCTTGATTTTAAGAAAAAATATTAAAAAATATTTTTTATTAAGTTTGTTTTAAATAATTGATGGGCAAGATGATTTTAAAAATAATAATAAAAATGTTTTTTTGTAGAAAAGAGAGAGGAAAAGAAATAAGTTTTCAAAAAAAAAAATAAAAAAAGTTTAGGGTCTAGGATAAAAAATGAATTTTGAAAAGGGAAAAAACTTAAAAAGAAATTTCTTTAGTAAGAAATAAAGTTTATTTTTTGGGTTGTTTTAAAAGAAAAATGAAAAAATAAAATGAATTTAGAAAAGAGGGTGAAAATGCTTTTGAAAAAGAGAAAACATAAATTGGTAGAGGAAAACATAAAAAATAGAAAAAAGTAAAAAACACAAAAAAAACACAAAAAATTAAAAAAAACGTAAAAAGGGGTTTTGACTTAGAAAATAAAAAGAAATTAAGGCTTTTAAAAGGAAGAATAAAAGGGTAAAAACTCAAAAGAATAAAAGTTTGCTTGCTTGTTTTAAGAATAGGTGAAAACTTAGGATTAGGGACTAAAGCTTAGATGGAGACTTGTTTTGTTGAAAAATGTTCTTCACAAAAATAAAATACACTTAAGCAAACTTAAACTTTAAATTAGGAATAAAAGACTTAAACGTTTTTAGGGCTTTTAAATAATCGAACTTAGAATTAAATAAAATGCTCAACACACCTGAATTTCTTTGTTGTTTGAAAAGTGAAAACCTAATCAATGCGGTGTCTTATCAAACAGGAATGACGGGTTAGCGCCAAAAATATTGGCGGTGATTAAAGTTCATCTCCCAGGCGATAAGGCCGTTAAAATAGACTAATATTCATTAAATGGACAAGTAAAGTCGAACCTTTTTAAACTTTCAAATTCCAGTTTTGAAAACGATTTTAAAACCAATTAGGTACCAATTTTGGGCGTCGAAGGGTGCTAACCCTTCCCCACGCGTAACCGACCCCCGAACCTATTTTTTGATTTTCGTAGACCAAAACTGTTGTTTTATTAAAACCAAAAAGGTTTTATCAAAATAACCTTATTTTTTAAAAGTGATCCAATCACACTTTTTTTCAGAAAAGATTGGTGGCGACTCCGTTGATTTTTTTTAAAGGTGTTTTCCAAAATGTCGAAGCCTCCTCCCTTCAAAAAGGCGGTTGCGACAGATTGGCGACTCCGATAGGGACATGTTTTTGTTTTTAAAAATAAAAACAAAGAGGGTCAGGCCACAAATAGGTTTTAAATGATTTTCAAAAAAATGTTTTTAAAAAAAATATGGAATTTTCAAGTTCACCATAGGTTCTATTTATTTGTCCGTTTAAATGAATATAATTATATTTTACGCATTTAAGACTCAATTCCAAACTCTATTCCCGAGCTTTGTCTCGTTCGTTTAAGTGGGGGGAAAACGCTTTGCTCATGTAAGAATATTGATTCTTCGTATGACCACGCAAAGTACCTTCGGGACTCAATTCATTTGCCTTCGTAAGAATATTGATTCTTCAAGAAGGCTACGGTGGTGAGTCCTCTTGAGTTGAACTCGATTCGTTTGTAGCCTATAATGGGTGAGAATCGAGGGCCTTGCTACTCTTAGTAGAAGACAACAAGGACAGCTCGGGTACCTTTTTAGAACCAAACCAAGTTTGAGAATTTAGAGCTTACCCCTAACAGAGCCATGCGGAAAGCCTAGGGTGTTGAGCCGCATGAATAATCCGTGGAGAAATCGTGTATTTGAATTATTGATTGTTTTATCTATTTCATTTTCCTTGTTTGTTTGATCTCTGTTTATTATCTTGTTTATTTTACATGTGCATCATTTCATATCAGAAGGGGTTGATTCTAGAAAATTGTTTAATTATGAATGGAAAGCTCTTAAAGGAGGAGAACCAAGCACGTGAAAATATTGGCAAATGAAGCTGCAACCCTTCGTCAGTATATCAAGCATGTTGGAGAAGTTGGACCAAGACTCATGTGGCTAGGAGTTAGGTGTTCAAGCAAAAATGTATTTGTAAAAAAGAAAAGAAAAGTTGTAATAAAATTTTCGTATTCAATAAAGAGTTTCCTTTCATGAACAGATTTTCAATGGAATTGATGGCCCTTCAACTGCATTCATGCATTCGCATTATCTTGATTGCTTTTTTGTGAATTCATCTGTGCATACATTCATTAATTCATAAACTAATTAAGTTACAACTTAATAATAAAAACGACACAATATCTAAAATTGCTAAGAAAACCCATAAATACGGTACACGAGCCCAAACCCGAGCCATGAACTCTAAGGAAAGGTTGGCAAATTTGGAGGCGAATCAAAAGAACATTCAGGATAAGCTAGAGAAAATAGAGGTCGACATGAAACAACAAGTTGAGGCGGTCCATCAGAAAACAATCAGTTCGATAGCTGCTATGCTTGGATTCTAGGACTCGAATGCTGTTGAAGAAGGAGGAAATACTTCTACTATTCCACGATTCCCAAGAATGACCTTTAGGAAGGAGGCTGCTGCCAAGACCAAAACATCCATTCATATAGCTGAATCTTCCACTCATATTCCAAATGTGGATGCCAACAATTACGAGGTGCCTGACCTCGATGAAGTTGCTGATAAGGCTCGAACCGAAAAGAAGTTGGAAGAGAAATACAAGAAGTTAGAAGGAATGTTCAAGTCCTTCCAAGATGGAACTGCTTATGGTGGAATGGATGCCAAGGATCTGAGCTTGGTAACTGATTTAGTTGTGCCACCAAAATTTAAGATCCCAAACTTCGACAAAATATAATGGGACCACATGCCCGTCAGCACATCTTACCATGTACTACAGAAAGATGTCCATGTACCTCGACAATGAGAAGTTTCTCATTCACTGTTTTCAAGACAGCCTAGTAGGATCTGTTGCACGTTGGTATTCACAGTTAAGTCGAGTAAACATCAAATCATTGAGAGATCTGTCCAGAGCCTTCAGTGAGCAATACAAACATGTTTCAGACATGGTTCCAACCCGTCTGGTCTTACAAGGGATGAAGCAAAAGCACCACGAGAACTTCCACCAATATGCTCAAAGGTGGAGGGATGTAGAGGCACAAGTGCGGCCACCATTGCTAGAAAACGAGATCACCCCGATGTTTGTGGAAACACTAAAGGGTCCCTTTTACGACTACATGCTTAACCATGCAACGAAGAACTTTGCAGATATGTTAATGAATGACGAACTCATCCTGGCCACCATGAAGAGCGAAAGATTGGACAGTGGGGAAACAAAGAAGACATATAGGAAGAAGGATAACGATGAAGTAAATGCAACGAATGTCTACAATCCCAACTACTCAACATGCGTGGTATTCAACAAGCCCAACACTTTAGCTTCGACGGTTGCAAATGCCCCAAAAGGAGAGCGAAGATATCAAGGAAACTCGAGGCCCTACTTTCCTCCTATCCCAATGACTTATGCAGAGTTGTTTGCCGAGCTGGTCAAGTCGCAGATGGTGCTACCCAGACATGTTCCTCCATTCTCACCTTTCTACCCACTTTGGTATGACGAGAAGGCCCAATACGAATATCATGCAGGAGTAAGGGGGCATACCATCAAAAACTACACCGCATTCAAAAGGGTGGTAGATGATTTAAGAAATTCAGACATGTTGGCATTTGAAACTTCCGAGGAAAAAGGAAACCCATTGCCAAATCACCAAAAGACGGAGGTGAATGCAGTGCTCGAGGAAGAGAAGAGGATGATCAAGGAGAATGTTGAAGAAATTAAAGCGCCCATGACTTCGGTATGGGATCAATTAGTAGCAGCCGGGATATTGAAGGATGAGAACCCGAAAATGAAGGATGATGAAAAACCATACTGTAAGTATCATGGAACTGAAGGACATGAGATCCAGTGTTTCCTAGAGTTTAAACTGATGATTCAAGCCAAGATGAATAGCAAGGAACTTGTGTTCTTTGAGAAGGAAGATGTAGAGCACGAAACAAATGTGTGTGCTACGGAAGAAATCTCCTTCGGGAAACTAGGAGAGGAAGTTAAAGAAGGAAGACGAGGAAGGCCTTATCCTGTGGTAATCCCAGTGAAGAAGGATCGATTTGGTTTGGGCTTTAGGCCCGATAAGTGGAAAAAGAAACTGGAAAAGCAGCATGCGAGCATGGAAATGAAGCAGAAAGAAGAAGAAGTTGAGTGGGAGCCCATGACGTACCCACCCTTAAGTGCTATCTTCAAGACTGGAGGGCTTTTAGACCTCAAAGCCCGCGTTGACAAGGGGGAAAAGGAAAGAATGAATTATGCAAAGTTTTTGAGAATTTGAGCAACAACGCCATCACAGACGGGGAGGAAGAAGAAAACAAATTTCTGTCCAAGATTCGCCCCTGCACTGAATTGAAGAAATGGATCGCGGAAATAGTTCCTGAAGTTTTAAGACTGCCTCAGAGTAATTCTCAAAACCAACTCTTTTACCCTCAAACCCTAGGGTAATTAGAGATCTTATGTAAAAGGGTCTATTGTCAAAACCATGATTTGAGTTTCAATAAAAGACGCATTTTCCCCAATACATCTTGTGGCAAACTTACTTTCTTTCACAAAACTAATAACACCAAAAGATCATAAAACCCAAAAAGCAAAAACAAACCCTAAAAACATAACAAATCATATCATTTCATTTATTCTTTCTTTCTTGGTATATATATATATATTGCCTCCTTTTATTTGTGGGTTTTTAGATATCAATGGTCCAAATAACTTCGAATCAGATTCCGAGGTTAATTTTGAGTTACCGCTATGTTTAGAGGAAGTTGAGAGTACTAGTGATGAAGAAGGGTATGACTTGTCAGATGATTTACTTAGAATGGTAGAAGGGGAGGAAAAGCAAATTCTGCCCCACAAAGAAGAGTTAGAGGTTTTGAATCTTGGAACTAAAGAAGAAAAGCGTGAAGTAAAGATTGGAACCACCATCTATGTTAAGACGTGACAACATTTGATTGAGCTTCTACAAGAGTATAAAGACATCTTCGCTTGGTCATACCAAGATATGACTGGTCTCGACACAGTTATTGCCATACATAGGCTTCCTATAAGAGAATGATGGGAGCCCGTGAAACAAAAGCTTAGAAGAATGAAGGATGATACGCTCTTGAAAATTAAAGACGGGGTCAAGAAGCAGTACAATGCAGGATTCCTCGAAGTAGCTAAATATACAGAATGGGTGGAAACCATCGTCTCAGTGCCTAAGAAAGATGGAAAAGTAAGAATGTGCATTGACTACATGGATCTTAATAAAGCAAGCCCTAAAGACAATTTTTCGCTTCCACATATCGACACCTTGGTCGACAATACAGCTGGCCATTCCCTTTTCTCGTTTATGGACAGATTTTCCGGTTACAATCAAATAAAAATGTGCCCAGAGGACATGGAGAAGACCACTTTTTAACGCTTTGGGGAACCTTTTGCCATAAAGTAATGCCCTTTGGATTGAAAAACGCAGGGGCAACGTATCAGAGAGCTATGGTTACCCTTTTCCATGACATGATGCACAAAGAAATATAAGTTTATGTGGATGATATGATTGCCAAGTCTAGAACTGAAGAAGAGCATCTGATGAACTTGAGTAAGCTTTTTCAAAGATTAAGAAAATTCCAGTTAAACCTTAATCCTGCCAAGTGCACATTTGGGGTTACATCTGGGAAATTGTTAGGCTTTGTGGTAAGTAGAAGAGGAATCAAAATCGACCCAGACAAGATAAAGGCCATACAAGAGCTTCCACCTCCTCAGACACAGAAGCAAGTTCGAGGATTCTTGGGAAGATTGAGTTACATAGCCTGATTCATTTCTCAACTTACAAATAAGTGTGACCCAATATGCAGGTTGCTTAGAAAGAACAACCCAGGGACCTAGAATGAAGAATGCCAAGCAGCTTTAGAAAAGATCAAGGAGCAGCTAATTAATCCTCCAGTGTTGATGCCACCCGTTTCAAGAAAGCTGTTAATACTCTATCTGACGGTGTTTGAAAATTCAATGGGCTGCGTACTAGGTCAGCACAACGAAACTGGAAGGAAGGAAAGGGCGATTTATTATGTGACCAAGAAGTTTATTGACTGTGAAGCAAGATATACGCCAATTGAAAAGGTATGTTGTGCTTTGGTGTGGGCCACTAAAAGGCTTAGGAAGTATTTGTTGTATCACACCACATGGTTGATCTCATGGTTAGACCCATTGAAGTTCATGATGGAAGCTCCAGCCTTATCAGGAAGAATAGCATGATGGCAAATGTTGCTTTTAGAATATGACATCCAGTATGTGAATCAAAAAGCAGTAAAAGGAAGTGCCATAGCAGATTTTCTTGCAAGTCATGCACAAGACGATTATGAAGCATTAGATTTCAGTTTCCCCGATGAAGACTTGATGTGTATCACGGAAGATGAAGAGTCACCAACAGAATCCTGGGTCATGCATTTCGATGGTGCTGTAAATGCTCTAGGACGAGGTATTGGGGCAGTTTTGGTTTCGTCAGAAGGTGATCAATATCCTTTTACTTGCCGTTTGAAATTCTTCTACATCAATAATATGGAAGAATACGAGGTATGCATATTGGGCCTAAGGGAAGCCATCGATAGAAAAATCAGAAAGTTGAGAGTCTATGGGGATTCGTCTTTGATCATCTACCAAACGCACGGTGAATGGGAAACAAAAGATGCAAAACTGATAGAATATCACAATTTGGTCCTCGAGTTAGCTAAAGAGTTCGAGGCGATTACTTTTAAGCATCTCCTAAGAGAAGATAATCAGATGGCCGAAACGTTAGCTACTTTGGTTGCCACATTTAAAGCAAGTGAGGGTTCGGAGATGATACCCATTAAGTTACGAATGATGGAGTCCCCAGCATATTGCTACAATGTAGAAGATGAAGAAGATGGTTTACCGTGGTTTCATGACATCTTACAGTATTTAAAGTTGCAACAATAATCAGCATAGACTTCAGAAAATGAAAAGAAAATGATCAGGAAAATGGCATCATGATACATCCTTGATGGGGAGATCCTCTACAAACGAAGTCGATACCAAGTATTACTAAGGTGCGTGGATGCAAAAGAAGCGCAGTTGATCTTGGAAGAAGTTCATGAAGGAATTTGTGGAACCCACCCTAGTGGTTTCACTATGGCAAGAAGAATTGTGCATTTAGGGTATTATTGGTTGACAATGGAAGGGGATTGCATTAATTATTCCCATAAATGTCACAAGTGCCAAGTTTATGCTGACAAGGTTTATGTGTCTCCTCAGTCTCTTCATGTCATGTCATATCCATGGTCTTTCTCTATGTGGGGCATAGATGTTATTAGGCAGATTCATCCAAAAGCGTCAAATGGTCATCGCTTTATCCTGGTAGCTATTGATTACTTCACAAAATGGGTAGAAGCGGCCTCATATGCAAATATAACTCGGTCCACTGTTTGCAAGTTTTTAAAGAAGGAAATCTTTTGTCGATATGGTCTACCAGAAAGCATAATCACAGACAATGCCTCTAATTTGAACAGTCGAATGATTGCTGGGGTCTGTGAGCAGTTCAACATCAAGCATCAAAACTCAGTAGTATATCGCCCAAAGATGAATGGAGCAGTGGAAGCGGCCAATAAGAACATTAAGAAGATAATTGCAAAGATGATTGATACGTATAAAGATTGGCATGAAAAGTTACCATTTGCTTTGTATGCATATCGAACAGCGATACGAACATCTACTGGGCAACTCCATTCTCATTAGTATATGGAGTTGAAGCTGTGCTACCAATCGAGGTGGATATACCATCGTTGTGAGTCTTGATGGAAGCCAAGTTAGATGAAGTAGAATGGGTTCAGGCAAGGTATGACCAGTTGAATTTAATTGAGGAAAAGAGACTGAAAGCTGTATGGCATGGTCAAATGTACCAAAGAATGATGATTAGGGCTTATGAAAAGAAGGTTCGCCCTAGAGAATTCCAAGAAGGTGATTTGGTCTTAAAGAAGAAATTGCCAATTCAAAGTGATCCCCGAGGAAAATGGGTGCCTAATTGGGAAGGATCGTACATTGCAACAAAGATTCTTTCAGGTGGAGCATTGATTTTAGCTGAGATGGATGGAAATGAGTTTCAAAACTTAGTAAACTCTGATGCTGTCAGGAAGTACTATGTCTGAAGAAGAAAAGAAAAAAATAAAAAATAAAAGAAAAGAGAAAAAAAAGGAAAAGCAAAAGGAGGGTTCAAAATGAAAACCCGCAAAGGGCGTTTTGAAACAAAAGGAGGGTCTAAGTTGAAAACCCGTAAAGGGCGGCTCAGATAATTTGACAGATTTCGAGGCTTCACAAATCATGCACTGTACTCAAGGCTTCTTCGACACTGGCGTCATTCAAGATTACTTCTGGCGTTTGAACGGAGAAGTTTGGACTATTGATATTTGAATAATTGTTTCCCTTCCTTTTTATAAACCTTCTTTTGTTTGCCACAACATTAATAAATTTGATCCATGAATTGTTCTTGCTTTCTTATTTCTTTCCCTATCTTTGTTAGCATCTTGCTTTGAAATAAGGATTAATGGATTTGACAATCATTTATATATCCAAAAGATTTTTTGAGCATTTCTTTGAGAATGTTTTGAAAAGTTCAGGGACTATGAAGTGTTCCATAATTATTATTTGGGGTAAATGTCTAAAGAAGAAAAAGTAAAGCCTTGTTGCGAAACTTTTTAAAAAGGAAGAAAATCCATATGAATGTCTGGGAGCTTAAACAACATTTCTTAACCACCAACTTTCCTTACATGACGATAGGAGCAGCTTTACAAGGTCGAAACTTGACTTAGGGTGTGCTTCCCTGAATACGAAAATGTCAATTGAGAAGATAGATAAGGATTAAATGTTTCCAATGAAGTAAGAATGGGATTGAACTAGTCAGCAGAAGACGAGAAAATGAGGAAGAGTCAGAGTAGTTCATAACTCATGAGTGATTTCCAAAGCAAAGGAAATGGCCTTATCTCAGAGAATGGTGAATTCAAAACCAAAAGGCCAAGAAGGGTTGAAAGAAGAGTGAAGCAAATCGTCTTGACCTTCACAAGTTTAGGAGGGAGAGTTCATGATTAATCGGGTTGGCCTCGATAACCAAGATTTCATCAAAATTAAAAAATGGTATAAGTAAAAGGAGTTTTTTAAAGAAAACCTGTCATGCATTCATGTTTTAGACACCCCTAGGGGCATGCACATCATATTGCATGTTGCATTTTGTTTTTTCAGGTACATGGAAGACTTGTTCAAATAGGAGTTTGCTTATTCATCCAAGCATAAGGTGGATGAAGTTTTTCAAAAGATTTGCCTATTCGTTCAGGCATAAGGAGAATTGAGTTTGCTTATTCATCCAAGCATAAGGACGATGAAGTGCTTAAGAAGATTCGCTTATCCGTTCAAGAAAAAGAAGATTGGAGCCCGCTTATTCATCCAAGCATAAGGAGGATGAAAGTTTTCAGAAGATTTGGCCTAATTGAGCATTTGGGAGGACAAAGCCCAACTCAGTTGCTTAGGCATTTTGGGAGAATAGAACCCAGCTCAGCTATTCGAGCATAAGGAGAATAGAGCAAGCCTATCCGTTTGGGCATTTGGAGAATGGAACCCAGCTCAGCTATTCGAGCATAAGGAGAATAGAGCCAGCCTATCCGTTCGGGCGTTTGGAGAATGGAACCCAGCTCAGCTATTCGAGCATAAGGAGAATAGAGCACGCCTATCCGTTCGGGCATTCGGAGAATGGGGCCAATCAGTAAATTAGGTGAAAATTTGTGTCTTTTTGTCTTTGCTTTATCTTTGTTTCACAGAGATAAGAAAAGAGGGGCAACTGTTGTCACTAAAATTTCACCCCAGCTTTTAATAATAAAAAAAACAGAGAACGAAAGAAGTCAAAAAAATATAAAATATATAAAATAATAAAAATCCTTTTAAAGCCTACATTTTAAAATACAAACCCATTTTCAAAAAGAGCCCATTTCAAAAAGCCCACTTTTAAATAAAGAAAAGCCCATTTTGTTATGTTGTAGCCCACATTTAAAGTAAAAGAAAAAAAAGAAAGAAAAGGAAAAAAATATAATTATGGTGTTTAATAATTATGGGGAAAAATGAAGTGAGGTAATAATTATGAAAATGTGGTAAAAAAAAGAAAAAATACAACAAAAAAGGGGTCAAAAACAGTCAAAAACAATAAAAATAAAAAAAATGGGTAAAAGAGAGTCAGCCTGCGGGTCACGCGCCGGCGCGTGCAATCCACGCGCGCGGGGCTGGGCTCTCCAAACCGTCGTCACGCACACAGATGGCCACCGTTCTCCGTCCACCGATCACGACAGTCGGCGTGGTTGGTGCCGATCGGACCGCCTTGTTGCCGCCGTCCCTTTGCCTCCGATGCCGCTTGCCGCCGTTGCCTATAACAGCCAGAATCTTGCGAAAAACCAAAACTAAATAATAAACCCTAGATTCGAATTAAAGGGGAAAGTATATCCCGAATTTGGATCAAAATGGATGATTTCTTGAGGGTTTTACTGGGTATCAAGTTGTTTGTCTGATTTAGGCTCCAATTTGGGGATTGAATTCGGAAATTAGCTTGATTTTAAAGCTCAAAGTTTAGTATAAAAACCCTCCTTCACCCATTTTTTTGAACACACGCCATTTGAGAGAAAAATCACTAAAAAGGATCCAAGAAAAATCCGAAAAAATTATCTAAATTTTTCTTGAGTTGGCTGAAAATTTTCGGAGTGGAAGTTCAAGTTTGGAGCAATTTTCCAGAGGTGGTTTGTAGCATTTCAAGAAGCTTGAATTCGAGTTTGTCGATTTCTCGGTAAAATTTCTAACTTTTCTCTGTTTATTTTTTATGTTAATTACATGTTTGTTCTTGGTTGAATTTTGGTGTTTTTGCTTGTGTTGTTTGTGATTTTTTAGGTTGCTTTCTCGAAGTTGGAAAATCGTTCACGATTCCGGTAACTTTTTTTTTGTTTTAAATTTCGTTTAAATTCCTAGTTTGATCTTAAATTTTTTGCATGCTTTTAAAAATGTTGTTAGGGTAATTTCGATCTTTAGAAATGTAGGAATTAATTTAAAAGATGTTTAGATTTAAAAATGCAAGAAATAAAAATGAATAAATGTGGTTAATTTGAAAAACTTGAATTTAGGGATTTAATTAGAAAAAATAATAATGTAAGGTGTTAAAGGGCTTGATTTTAAGAAAAATATTAAAAAAATATTTTTTATTAAGTTTGTTTTAAATAATTGATGGGCAAAATGATTTTAAAATAAAAAATAATAAAGATGTTTTTGTAGAAAAAAGGAAAAGAAATAAGTTTTAAAAAAAATAAAAAAGTTTTAAATAAAAGTTTAGGGTCTTGGATAAAAAATGAATTTTGAAAAGGAAAAAAAAGTTAAAAAGAAGTTTCTTTAGTGAGAAATAAAGTTTATTTTTGGGGTTGTTTTAAAAGAAAAACTTAAAAATGGAAAAATAAAATGAATTTAGAAAAAAAGGTGAAAATGCTTTTAAAAAGGAGAAAACATAAATTGGTAGAGGAAAACATAAAAAAAATGGGAAAAAAGTAAAAAACGCAAAAAAATACAAGAAAGTAAAAAAAAACGTAAAAAGGGGTTTTGGCTTAGAAAATAAAAAGAAATTAAGGCTTTTAAAAGGAAGAATAAAAGGGTAAAAACTCAAAAGAATAAAAGTTTGCTTGCTTGTTTTAAGAATAGGTGAAAACTTAGGATTAGAGACTAAAGCTTAGATAAAGACTAGTTTTGTTGAAAAATGTTATTCACAAAAAATAAAATACACTTAAGCAAACTTAAACTTTAAATTAGGAATAAAAGACTTAAACGTTTTTAGGGCTTTTAAATAATCGAACTTAGAATTAAACAAAATGCTCAACACACCTGAATTTCTTTGTTGTTTGAAAAGTGAAAACCTAATCAATGCGGTGTCTTATCAAACGGGAATGACAGGTTAGCGCCAGAAATGTTGGCGGTGATTAAAGTTCATCTCCCGGGCGATAAGGTCATTAAAATAGACTAATATTCATTAAATGGACAAGTAAAGTCTAACCTTTTTGAACTTGCAAATTCCAGTTTTGAAAACGATTTTAAAACCAATTAGGTACCAATTTTGGGCGTCGTGGGGATGCTAACCCTTCCCCACGCGTAACCGACCCCCGAACATGTTTTTTGATTTTCGCAGACCAAAACTGTTGTTTTATTAAAACCAAAAAAGATTTTATTGAAATAACCATATTTTTTAAAAGTGATCCAATCACAGTTTTTTTCAAAAAATAGTGGTGGCGACTCCGTTGATTCTTTTAAAGGGTTTTTCCAAAAAGTCGAAGCCTCCTCCCTTCAAAAAGGCGGTTGCGACAATATCATACATATATATATATATATATATATATATATGTATATATATATATATATATATATGTTTGCATTATTGTATATCTGCATGCATTATACTTTGGTCGCATTATATCTATGTTTTAATGCATGAGTTTGCATATGATTGTTCGCATGTTTGAGTTTGCATGTGTATGTCCATATATAAGTGTGTTGCTTGTAGTTGCATGAAGAATTAATACATTTGTATGTTTAATTATGCAAGGTAGTTCATTTATTTCACATGAATAAATAAGCATTTTAGTTCATTTGAGCGTGATAGTTCATTAAATCATGCTAGTTCATTAAGTATGATATTTTATTTAAGTTGCATTATTTTAACATGTCTTTTTGTATTATTAGAAGCATGAGGCTGAATAAATTCGACACTCCAATGGGCACCAGGATGGATTAATCACATGTTTGAAGTCTTTTTGGATTCAAGCACTTAAGGGAGAGTAAAGGCATGAATTAAAATATCACTTAAGGAAGGAATTCAATGAGTTTCGTACAATCAGTCAACTTGTTCTCCATTTTTGAATTATATCCAGGCTGATCTAAGTCTTGAAGTTTTCTTAAAACTTATTCCTCTATTTCTTAGCTTTCCAACGCACGTTAAATCACACCAATCTGATATCATGAGCTTAAGATTTAACCAAATTATTGAAGATAGTGCAGGCCGGAAATTCAATACGGGAATAATCACCACTCAAACAAGAGACCATCCATTTGTTGCCAGATTGATTCTCCATGCAAGGGCCATTCAACTCCCCCTTTAAAGAGCATTCAAATGCTTCATGATTATCTAATTCATCTATTAAAGGAGATTTAATGACAACCAACCAAGCTTGGAATCTCAAAAGTCACTTCATTGTGGACACATGGATGTCTACATTCATCCCACAATTCATCTTAGAGAATCAAGCCTTGGAAGCTCAAAGGTTTCTTCCACGTGGACAAATGGGTGTCTACATTTGTAGAGAGTTTCAGTGTACTCTATTTATGAGCGCAAGTGCACACTCTTGTCAAGTTATAGTATATAAGATATCGTCTCCCATAGGGTTTGGATAGCTTGGTTCGAATTGTTGTTCCTGCACAAGTAAAGTAAATGCACAAGTAAGATAGTTGTTTGAGAAGAAAAGTAAAATAAAACACAAGTAATTAAGGAATTGATCATATTGAAAGAGAGGGCAGGGTTATGCTGTTGCTTAGTGTGAAACTGCGTTGAATAGGCCAAGTTGTTTTGCGCTGCCACGATCAACTGCCTCGGTAGGTAATGGCGAATTGAGGCTGCGACAACTTTCGATGCCACGACGGATCTCTGCTCTTGCAACTTTCATTGTCTCAGCAGGTGAGATGGAGAGAAGTCATGGCAGCAAGTCTGGCAGATACTCCAAGTTCGGCGAAGCAATTCTGAAGTGATCCTTCCTATGTCTAGGCAAGGATTCTGTCACTACGTGATGTAGGCAATACCTAGCAATCTCAGCGTAAACCTAACACAGGCAGTCGATGTTTGGTTGCTCCTTTTAGCCGCTAAAATTCTAACTTATTTCTAAGCCGAATTAGTCAACACCTCGTCATGATGAGACCGTACTTAATTCTTTTGTGAGTTTGACACTCTCGTGCCCGACAAATGGATTTCTTCAACTGGACTTTTGGAACTAATTGAAGAAGTGAAGTACATGAATTAAGCAAACTTGAGAGTATTGTATTGCAAAAACAAACTTAAAAACCTATACAACCGTTCTCACAACTAATTACAACATAACCCCAAACCCAAGAGAGAATTAGAACATGCCGGCAGCAAGAAAACCTAAGCTATGCCTAAAGAAAACCTAAGATGATTTGAATTAGAATTACAATAAGTATTTATAGACAATAGCTAGGTCTAGTCCTTCTTGAAGTAGAAGTCTTCAAAATTAGCTTTCCACATTAAATACGACTTTAAACTCTGACTTCTTTGAGTTGAATGTGGACTTTATCCAATTGCCTTATCCTGCAAGCAATCTCGAGATTTTGCTTTGGCGGCTCTGCCCGCTGCTACAAATGTCAGAAAATTTAGTGGACAGCACCGATAGAATCAGGATTTTCTGCTCTACAAATTGCACTCCGATTCTCCAACTCCATAGTCTGCTGTTGTGGGTAGAAAGGTAGGCGGCAGAAGCACTCGGTAGATGTTGTTTCTATCTGGAACTGTATCAGTACAGCTCCCTGGTTCGTTACCTCAGCTCCTCTTTTCCTCTGTCAGCCTTTAGTGCCTAAAACCAAGAATACACTAAAATAATACATTTTCTTCACCAACTTAAAGATAATCAATACAAGCAAGGCAAAGTAAAGAAATACTATAAAATGCAATGCATGATCCTAATTATGCCTAAGATGTACTAAAAACAACAATAATATGAGATGGAATGTGCATGAAATATAGAACTTGTAGACACTTTACACACCCCCAAACTCGAACTATTGCTTGTCCTCAAGCAAAGCAACCTAAACATACTTGCCCTTATATTAATCAGAAGGAAAACTTGTTTTCAACTTGATTTCATACCTCAAGGTTGTGGTACATATATTAGATTATTGAAGGGAACTTAGCAAAAAATAACTCAGAATTAATTTCTAATGCCAGTGCAGTGTGTGCAGGACTGTGTACAGCTAAATATACAGAATAACTAAATAAACAAAGATGTTGTTACAATATATAAGGTTGTTGCCGAGGCAGCACAGTTAAACACAATATTTTAATCATGGCAATGAGGGCTTCAGCTTATCACAACTACTCTTCTAGGTCTGAAATTAAGATAGGAGCAAACTACAAAACCCCGAACCCATGGAGTAGAGTCATCCCGTGAAGACTTTCATTCACTCATGCTAATTTGTCTGTCACTTAAAATTTTTTAGATTCATGGGCTTTGATAGCAGCGGAGTGTCCTCGCATATGATTCTTCCTAGAGCCTGTTGCGGGCACCTCTAGGGTCAAACAATAATGTTCTTTGTTTTTACTTCTGCTACCGTGGCAGTGCTGTATTTTTTTGTTTCTCTTTTCTGCCTCGGTGGCTACCTGCAACCATTGTTAGAACTTTGCAAAGAATTCTAAAAACAAGCAAGGAGTGTTCATTAGATATTCTAACAAATCCATCAAGTAACAGTAGTGTTTGACAGTTTTGGAAAAAAAGAAAAATTCTAAGTCATTTTGCATGCTTTTCCCATATTAAGTTCAATTTATTATTGGTGCGAAATAAGTAATCGGCTAACTATCATAGGCATAAATTATATAACAATTTTTTTTTGTTCTGATTATTACTAAGGCAAGTACAATGAAACCTATACGCTACAAAGTATGCCTAGACAAAAGATGTGAGAACTATCCCCCCCAACTCGAGATGGGCATTGCCCTCAATGCACAAAATAAAGCATAAAAAATAATAACAGAAAAATAAATACAAGTGAAAAATAGAAAAATAAAATAAAGAAAAGTGAGAAAAGAAACTAGAAATTTGCGGTGGCCGACATAGGTTTTGGCGGCAGTCTTAGCAGGTGAGATTTTTGTTGTCCGCTTGGGCGTGGGATGAGGCTCTTCTTGAGGTTCGACAGGGGGAGCAGCAGGAGGTGCTTCACTCTCTTCTAACTCTGCCTCGTCATCCACAGGCTCGGCGGTTATTATGTGTCGTTTCCTCTTCCTAGTGCCTTCCGCCATGGGTGCTGCTGAAGGGTCAATCGCCATTGGGATGGATGTTGCTGCTGCTACCATTGTTGTTGCTTGTTCCGGCGGCTATTGCTCTGGCTCCTTTGATGAGGAGGTGTTCGCCACTATCGTTGTTGTGCAGGCAGATGAATGGTGCTGCTGATGCCTCTCGGGGGAGTCTGCCACTGTATTGGATTCGGTGGTGGTTGAGTAAGATGGTAGTGCATCGGAGAGGGCACCTGGCGTGCGGTGTGGCGGGCAGTGACGGCAGATGGAGTTCCTTGTGCTGGGGCTGCTGCTGCAAGATCTGCAGGATATGGAGGCGGGATGAGTATATCATCAAGGAATTTCTGCAGGAGAAAAGCCACAAAGGCTTCTTGGACTTCCCCCACGTATTTCATGAAGGTTAGCTGCTGGTGCTCGATACGTTTGTTGTTGTCGATAAGGGTGTGCAGCAGCTTGAGGACTTCGTTGTATGGGGCAGCTGGATTTTCAGGCTAGGTGGCAGATGGCTGGCTGGGCGTTATGGGCTCTGTCTCCGAGCCTTGCATCATCTGTATGCGAACTTTTCTGGTCCACCCTTCTTTGTCTGTTATCATCTTATATTTTGGGTATGTCACCACTCCAAAGTTGGCGCAAAGTCTTGTGATGAGGGACGGGAAGTACAACCTGCCCTTCGTCTTCCAGAAGCAGGTGTGGATCTCCTTACAGATAATTCCCCCAACATTGATGGGCTGGTTCATCATGATGATGTGGATTAGGGCAAGGCGCGGCCGATCGACAGTAGAGTTGTGGGATGTGGGCAGCAGACATCTCTTTACAAATGTATTCCACATCATTACCTCGGGCAGAAGGTGGCAGCGTTGGACAGATCCTACATGCTTACCTGGTAACAACGACATGTTGGGCTTGCAGAGTTTGGCCTTGATTTTCTCATAATCGGCAGCCGGCAGTGACTGCCTCCACTCCTCGTTAGAGTTTTCGTGCATATCCAGGCCATAGAAGTTGTTGATGACGGCAGTGTTGAGCTTGATAGGCTCCCCTCGGATGTACATGAATGGAATCTCTAGGCGGGGATGGTGGGCATAGAACTCCCTGACCATGGTGATGTTGGCTATCTCTGGTTACCGTGCAAACATCTCCCATCCCTTGTTGTGGATGGTCTCGAACAGGGCAGGCTCTAAGCCAAGATCTCCTATCTGCTTCGTATAGTGGAAGTCTTGCTCCTCCCATATATTCTGCTTTGCGAACTGAGTTCGGTATCTCGTTTCAGCTACGCGGGAGAAGAAGCGTTGGAAGGTGGGTTTGGGTGTTGATGATTAAGCCATGTAAGACGGTGTTAATTAACTGAAAATCTAAAAGAAAAATAGGTAGGAGCTGTGGATGCAAGAAATAGATAGCGAGGAGGTGAAAGTAAAGAAAATGAATGAGGTGTGAAGGGTTTAAATAGAGGTTGTCGAGAGGTGCCGTGGCGACATTAAATGTCTAACGGTCTAGTTGTCTTACGCACGTTACAGGATTTCTGCCCAATATTTTCGGAGCCGTTGACGATCAACTAGCCGTTACACGTTTCTGCGCTGGGCTGCCCTAGGCTGTCTCGACGGGATGGTGGGCAAGCTCCTTGCTGGGCCTTCTTCTTGATCCGGCTCTTTTATTCCTAAACCTGAAATGAAAATAAAAATAAAGACAAAAATAAAAATCTGGAAACTAACCTAATCCTAAGAAAATAAATTAAACTCTAAACCTAATGCATAAAAATAAAAATAAAAAAATTGTAAAAGAAAATTTTAAGTTGGGAGTGCATTTAAGTGCATCTCCCAAGCATAACCACTTCCTGAGGTAATTTTGCTTGTCCTTCCCTCCCAGGGGGTCCTTTTGTTCCTTCAAGTGCTGTGCTACTGGTCTTTTAGCCTGCCCCTGGGTCTGTTGTGACAGTTGCTGCCCTACCTATCTCTATGCTGATTTTTGCAGCTCTTGCATCTGGGCATCCTTTTCTTTCTTTTTCTGAGGGTTGTAGCACATTCAACTTTATGCTCTAGTCGTCTACCCTCATAGTCAGCTCCCCATGTTCCACATCTATTAACGTTCTGCTCGTGGCCAAAAATGGTCGCCCAAGGATGATAGGGGCTTTTTCATCGGCCTCAAAGTCTAAGATGAGGAAATCAGCTGGAAGAATCAGGTTGCCCACCTTTACTAGGATGTCTTCGATTTTTCCCTCTGGTTGTACAAACGAATGATCGGCAAGTTTTAGCATAGCGGATGTAGGTTTGGCTGGCCCAATTCCTAATTTATCGAAGACTGCTTTGGGCATAAGGTTGATGTTGGCTCCCAAGTCGCACAGGGCTTTTGTTTCATGTTTGCTTCCTATCCCGCATGTGATAACAAAGCTGCCCGGGTCTATTTGCTTGGGCGGCAGTTTGTTGTACAACATTGTTATGCACTCTTCTGTGACAGCAACTGTCTCGAACTCCTCAATCCTCTTCTTTCTAGAAACCATGTCCCTGATATATTTGGCATAGTTAGGCATATTTTGAATGGCTTCTATTAGAGGTATGTTTATGTGCACCTGCTTTAGAATATCCAGGAATCTTCTGAAGTGGTGCTCATGTATCTGTTGCTTTAGTCTCTGGGGGAAAGGTGCTGGCAGGCGGATGTCCTCTATACGCTCCTTGCATGGGAACTTAATTTGTGGAGGATCATCAGCTTCAGGACCGCTGTTAAGTTCCGCTGCCGGGGCGGCTGGTGTTCTTGCTGCTGTGGCAGGCTGTTCCTTCTAGTCTGGCTGAGTTTCTGGCTGTTTCTCTAGCCTGGGTTCATCCACCTTCTTCCCACTTCTAGTAGATATAGTTTTGCACTGCTCGTAAGTGGGTTTGGCTACTGCCTCTGAGCTGCTGGATGATGCTCTCGTTGTTCGGCTGCTGAAGATCTTTGTGAACTGCCCAAATTGGGTCTCCAGGTTTTTAATAGAAGCCTCCTAGTTGTTCATCTTCATCTCCGTCTTGTCTATGAAATACTCAGTTTTATCAATGAATTTATTAGTCCGAACAATAAAATCACTAGTTCTAGACGTAAAGGTATGAAGAGTTGCTTCTAGTGAATTATTGTTTTGCGGCTGCTAAGCCTGCTGTCTGGACAGGTTTTGTTGGTAGCCTTCACGTTGTTGTTGTGGGTTTGCAACATTCTTTGGGTTGCTCCAGGAGAAGTTGTGATGGTTCTTTTATCAAGTGTTGTAGGTGTTCTGGGCAGGTCTGCTATTCCTCTCGTATCCTCCCATGAAGTTGCTAGATGCGGCACAGTTAGAGGAATCATGGTTGCCCCCACACTCTTCACAGAATGGCTCTATAGCCTTTGCCTCATAGACTTTCCCTGCAGATTTCACGATACTCATGACTAGCTCTGTCAGCTTGTCAAGGCGGGCATTGACAGATTTTGAGGCTTCTACCTCGTTCACAGTGGCTGGCCGCCTAATGCCGCCTTGGCGGGCTATTGGATACTTATAGTCATTCTTGGCGGCTTGGTTCAGAATCCGCAGTGCCTCCTCTGGTGGTCTGTCAAGGATGATTCCATTGGCTGAGGCATCAATAATCATCTGTGTTGGGTAGTTCACCCCATTGTAGAATATTGATACTTGTGTCCAATCCGGAAGACCATGTAGCGGGCAATTGTTCAACATCTATTGGTACCGCTCGTATGCTTCATACATCGGCTCATCATCCCCTTGTCGGAAGGTTGTTATCTCGTTACGCAATTTGTCTGTGACATTGGACAGGCTGAATCGGTCCAGAAAATCTTTATACAACTTTGTCCATGTGTTGAACGACCTTGTTGGCCGATTGTTTAACCACTGTTTTGCCCTATCCCTCAGTGAATAGGGAAATAGTCTCAGCCTCAGTACGTCTTGATGGACCCCGTGTATTTTGAATGCTCTGCAGATGTCCAGGAATCCTCTCAAGTGCTGCCGAGCATCATCTGTAGCAGTCTCACCAAATCGTCCCAACGTGTTGATCATGTTAAACATAACGGGCTTCAACTCGAAGTGGTCCACCTCAATCTCAAGTTCTGTCACTGTCGGATTGAACCCTCTAAAGTCATGTTCCAGATAATCCCTAGTGGTTCGAACGTACTGTGGCTTCCAAGGCGGAATATGGGGTTCCTGCCTTGGTGGATCTTGCTGCCCATCCCTGCCGTTCGCGACATTGTTGGGTGGGTCCATGTTTACCTTTGCTTCATCATTTTCTTCTTTGTTTTCCCCAAGGGTTACTCCGAGTTCCTTCTTGAGTTCTCTTGCTCTACGCTCGATATCTTCGTAGATGAGGATTTCTCCTTTTGGATTCGCCCTGGTCATACACTAGCAAAGGAAACTGTAAAATTCTTTTTTCTCGATAAAAATAAAATATAAAGTAAAGAAAAAGTGCATAAATTAAAAACGAAATTCGATTTTACCAATCCTCGGCAATGGTGCCAAAAACTTGTATAGCGTTTTAGTGTACTCTATTTATGAGCGCAAGTGCACATTCTTGTCAAGTTATAGTATATAAGATATCGTCTCTCACAGGGATTGGACAGCTTGGTTCGAATTGTTGTTCATGCACAAGTAAAGTAAATGCACAAGTAAGATAGTTGTTTGAGAAGAAAAGTAAAATAAAACACAAGTAATTAAGGAAGTGATCAGATTGATAGAGAGGGCAGGGTTATGCCGCTGCTTAGTGTGAAACTGCGTTGAATAGGCCAAGTTGATTTGCGCTGCCATGATCTGCTGCCTCGGCGGGTAATGGCAGATTGAGGCTGCGGCAACTTTCGATGCCACGGCGGATCTCTGCTATTGCAACTTTCGATGTCTCGTCAAGTGAGATGGGGAGAAGTCCTGGCGGCAAGTCTGGCTGATACTCCAAGTTCGGCGAAGCAATTCTAAAGTGATCCTTCCTATATCTAGGCAAGGATTCTTCACTGCGTGATGTAGGCAATACCTAGCAATCTCAGCGTAAACCTAACACAGTCAGTCGACATTTGGTTGCTCCTTTTAGCCGCTGAAATTATAACTTATGTCTAAGCTGAATTAGTCAACACCTCTTCATGATGAGGCCGTACTTAATTCTTTCGTGAGTTTGACACTCTCGTGCTCGACAAATGGATTTCTTCAACTGGAATTTTGGAACTAATTGAAGAAGTGAAGTACATGAATTAAGCAAACTTGAGAGTATTTTATTTCAAAAACAAACTTAAAAACCTATACAACCATTCTCACAACTAATTACAACATAACCCCAAACCCAAGAGAGAATTAGAACATGTAAGTGGCAAGAAAACCTAAGCTATGCCTAAAGAAAACCTAAAATAATTTGAATTAGAATTACAATAAGTATTTATAGACAATAGCTAGGTCTAGTCCTTCTTGAAGTAGAAGTCTTCAAAAGTAGCTTTTCACATTAAATGTGACTTTAAACTCTGACTTTTTTGAGTTGAATGTGGACTTTATCATATTGCCATGTCCCGCAAGCAATCTCGAGATTTCACTTTGGCGGCTCTGCTCGCTACTACAGATGTTGGAAAATTGAGTGGACAGCACCGATAGAATCAGGATTTTCTGCTCTACAAATCGCACTCTGATTCTCCAACTCCATAGTCTGCTGCCGTGGGCAGCAAGGTGGGCGGCGACATCACTCGGTAGCTGTTTTTTCTATCTGGAACTGCATCAGTACAACTCCCTGGTTCGCTGCCTCAGCATCACATCCTCAACTCCTCTTTTCCTCTGTCAGCCTTTAGTGCCTAAAACCAAAAATACACTAAAACAATATCTTTTCTTCGCCAACTTAAAGATAATCAATACAAGCAAGGCAAAGTAAAGAAATACTGTAAAATGCAATGCATGATCCTAATTATGCCTAAGATGTACTCAAAAACAGCAATAATATGAGATGGAATGTGCATGAAATATAGAACTTGTGGACACTTTACAACATTCATCCTAGAATTTTCCACATTCATCCTAAAGCTTCATCAAGTCTCTTCGGCTACCATGAGAGAATGAAGGACACAAGCCATTATGTAGTCTTCATTACAATAAAGATGACACTTTACTCTTTGTTCTGACCTTTTAAATTCTAGCTTTGAACGCTATAAATAGGCATCATTTCTCCATTGTAGTAAAACTTTGAACATTTGAATACACTTTTGTGAGAATTTAATCTCTTTGTTCTTCATTGAACTTATTGACTTATCAAGGAATTCTCCTTGTGGCGTCAATTCTATTCCATTATTTTATATCTCTGGTTCCTAGTTGTTATGTAACTAGTGGGTCTCGATCCATCCTTGGATTTTGAACATTACAAGGTTCGGGTCTTCACTTTAATATAGTGTTGGTTCTTCCTTCGTTTCGAAAACCAAACTATCATCATTTTCATCACCGTCATTTTTCCATTGATCTATCATTTTCCCTTCATCTCCTTTCATAAGCTTCCGCAACCATATCAATTCCATCATCATTGTCCTTATCCAATTACCCCTTTAAAACCATTTTCCGCATGCTTGAGAAATACTTATTGCATTCACGATCGGGCAATCATAATTTCGGTTATTCCGCAACCGGGATCACATCGACTAATAAACAATATTAATTTTTTATATTGGGCTATAAAAAGTCTTAATGACTAGGCCCGATGGGTTACATAGTGGCCTACATTTAACAACTCTCTAAAATTTTCTAATTCTTTACAGCTGTTCACAACTCTTTATTTATTGACGGTTCATTTCTTGTACATCTATCTAACAGCTTCCAAAACAAGATAATCGATTATCTTTTTTTCTCGATACTTTCGAAAAAGCTCTAAATATTCACTCCAACAGGGGAATGTCAATTTCTTTCTCCTTCCCTTTTATTTCCTTTTTTATTTTCAGGTTGTGGTTCGTAGCAGTGATTGCCACGTGCTTCCCTTCTTTTTCCTTCTTCTATGAGTTTTCGGTACGCTAAATTTTTCGTTTCAGAATATGTACCTTGGCGATTTGGCACGAAAATGAACCCCAAACTGGAACAAACGAATCCAAATGGGATCCGTATGGTGAGGACGAATTAGGTAACACTACGAGAAACCCTTGGAAGGTGGATAAGAGCCGACATCAAAAGCCTCTGCGTCGACATTAGTGTGCAATGGAGGTTTAAGTTTAGGTTTAGGTTCAGCCGCTCTTCTTAAACGTCTACCTCCAGATGACCCGGCACTCAATGGCGACTCACTCGATGTTCTCTGCCCTTGTTGATTTTTAAATATAACAATACATGCTTCTCGTTCGACTTCAATCGTCGGGTATGGTTTGTTGTTTGCCACATACCATTGATGGTTCGCAAAAATCGACAAATCAAAATCATCAACTTGAATACGAACAAGATTCGGTAACCTACGTGACCTTTCATCCCATCATGCAACATATGAAGAATGTTTCTATGGCCAATTAACATCATTCTTACCCCGTAAGTCCACCTGTTCCATGTCATCCATATTGATCGACTCCTCCAGCACGAGTTGGGGTATTCAAACTGCCTAAGAAATCAATTATTGTAAAACACCTCAGCAACCTCAAAATGCATCAATGACATTATGGAACATCAATTTTTAGCATCTTCATAGGAATCATTCAGAATCAACTCTCGAATATCTTCATCCAAATATGACATCCATCGAAACTGCAACAATGATTTCATCAGTATAAAGTTTCATCGAAATAAATTGAATAATGAAACTATCAACCAAAATCAAAATAGCATTACATGCTCTTGGCAATGCATGTCTGTAACCCCCTCGTCCCGGTCCGGGCGACTGACCGGCCCGAGTGGGCTACACGGGGATAACCGAGGCGAAACCCGTTAAGGCTCCACTTCAGTTACCGACCGAAGAAAACTTTTTCAATTATTATTATCTTATCTAGATGCATTATTATGTCCTATGTGAAAAAGGCAACAGCGGAAGAAACAAGCGAGGCAAACAACCAAAAAGCCCAACAAAACAGCCCATCTTAAACTTAAACTGCAGGCCGTTTCGAAACACCCAAGGGGTGTATCGAAACGCCTTAACTAGGTCAACTGGCCAAGTCAACACGAGGAGACCGTATCGAAACGATGGTCAACTGTTCCGAAACGCCCTCAGCGGTCAACTTCTCGTGGTCAACGATACGAAGACCGTTTCGAAACACCAAGGCCCGTTTCAATACCTCAATTTTTCGTCAAAATCTCAGATTTCCAGTAGCACAAACGTATCGAAATGACCCCCTTGCGTACCGAAACGTCTGGCCTGAAACAAGAGGTCGTATCGAAACAGGATCGACCGTTTCGATACACCTACTGCGAACAGACAGGTTTTAGCTGGTTTTTGGCACAAGGCTACCTCAAACACAACCTAAAACCTTCCACAACCAACCTACATCAACTCTAGATGCAAGGCACCCTATACAAACATGCTTAGCATTCAACAACAATGAAAAAGCCATACATAGATAAGAAGCATCAATTCAACATAAGATTCATACATTGCATTTAAGATTCATGCCTTAGACAACCATACATAAGAGCATACATAAGAGCATTCACAAAAGGCACAAGGCCAACATGCAAGGTATAAGCAAACCTTAAACAAACATCCACCAAAAACATAGGAGCCTAACATGCTCCTAACACATAACATCAACATACATCAAAAGCTCAAATTCCATTGCTTGACTATTACAATCTCATAACATAAAAATCCATACTTGATAAACTCAAAAGCCAAACTAGCACACTTGGAGGCCCTCCTCTTGCACTAGCAACCCACGAACTACAGATCTGTATTGTCGAACAAAAGAGAGCGTAAGCATAAAGCTTAGTGAGGGTAAGCTCATAAAACAAACCTCGACAATGCAGGGTCCAAGCACGAACAACAACCCAAGGTAGAATGCATGATCTTACCTTCGAACCACACGAGTCAAGATAATAATGATGCATGAACACAAATATCAACATCATGCCATGCTCAACAACTCATAAGCTCAACACATGGAAATACATATATCATTGTATTATCAAACACATTCCACAATCCGTATTGGCAACACATATATCAATCCATATTGGCACCTAGCTATGACTCGAATACGCGGATAACCGTTGGAACTCACATCCAACCACAATCATTACCTTACGGTGGGATTACACTCATCACCGTTTCACGTGGAGGGGATTCCACTCATCCTCACGCCCCGTCGATGGGATTCCACTCATCACCGACTAACATATATATAAGAAGATTTCCGGGAGAACCCGTACTCCATCTTAATGACTACCATCACCAAGACCACGCGCGCATTTTGACTCACGTGTGCACACTAAACATCCTAATGATCGATCATTGTACCCAAGAATACTAGTGCCAATACTAAAGACAATTCATAACCTTTCACAACACCATTTCATATCAACTTTTGTGCTTAGCACGTACTCACCATGATTACCATCATGCACAAACCACATGCATATAACAATGCATCAATACCATGCCTCAACATACATGTATAACACAATATACATAGCCACCATAATCACAATTAAACATGAGGCATACACAACATTTAAAGATCAACCATAGTCTCTAACTAAAGCTTGGGATTAGACTAACAATCTAATCCCATCTCTAGGTGGGTCTACCAAGCCCAACCTAGTCCACATGCTTGAACTAACCTTTGAAAATCAATTTAAAAACATTAACCACTCACCGACTAATCCAAGCTCAACCACACAAGCCGATCAAGCTCTCAACGGTTCCGGATTCATTCCCGAGGCTTCACCAACACAAATCTTTGCTTCTAAACATCCCAACACAATCAAAATAACCTCAAATCAGTTCACAAATTAATGTAGCAAACCCGGAACACTAATCAAGCACAAAACACATGTTTTTCATGCTAAGAACAACCCCAAAATTCCATTCCCGAGCAGCCCTAAAGCACAGTCCAAAACCGATGATTCCAACACTTAAATTACTCCCAAAAGCTTCCATAACAACCCTTATACATAGCCTAACCATCAGCCAACAAATTCTCACACAAAACACCTCCAAAACTCAACATTTCAACTATCTAAAACCTCTCTAAAACTCAATTTCGGGAAACACCATAAAACCATGTAAAAATCGAATATGTTGGACCTTTTAGATTGTAAATAACTTATATAACCTCAACAAATCAAAAACTTAAGTTAAAGATAATAAAGATGACATTTTTAATCAAAAATCTCAAAACTCCAAAATACAAAAACCATGAGCTTTATGAAAAATAATGGTACTAGCTTGTAGAGGAAAGAGAGGACAAGTCAAAAGTGAGTTTACGTTTGAAAAATCTCCAACAATGAGCAAGAGAGATGATGGAATAGTAAACTAGGGAAAATGGGGTTTTGTCGTGGAAAAATGGAAAGGAAGAGGGAAGAAGATGATGAAAAAACTCTTTTAAAATAAAATGGGTTTTTAATTTCACAAGTCCATTTATTTACAAGAGTGCCATTAATGAGATGGCTATCTCAAAAATTCTAAAATCCATGGAATTGGGCTTTAAATCAAAATAAGTTCAACATAAAATATTTGTTTTGAAAACACTAGGCCCAAAATATTTTTTTATTATTTTAATATTATTTTCACCTGGCCCCCGAACCTGGGTGTTACAACTCTCCCCCACTTAAGGAATTTCGTCCCCGAAATTACCTGATGGAAACAAGTACAAAAACTGCTCAAGCATATCAGCTTTCCTCTCCCACGTGGCCTCTTCCACACCTCTATGTCTCTACAACACTTTGACCAACTCTATGGTCTTGCCACGCAACACCTTGCTATCAGAAGCAAGTATCTCAACTGGTTCTTCATTGTAGGACAAATCCGGATTCAGTTCTATCTCCTCAACGGGCATAACATGAGACAGATCTGATCTATAACTCCTAAGCATCGACACATAGAAAACATCATGGATCTTCTCTAACTCTGAAGGTAATCTCAAACGGTAAGCTACTGGCCCAATCCGCTCAACTATCTCATACGGACCAATAAACCTCGGACTCAACTTGCCTTTCTGGCCAAAATGCATTGCCTTCTTCCACAGAGATACTTTCAGAAACACCTTCTCACCCACTGAGAACTCAATCTCTTTTCTCTTCAAATCTGCGTAAGATTTCTAACGATCGGAAGCTGCTTTCAAACGGTCACAAATTAACTTCACTTTTTCGGTAGTCCCCTTAAGCAAATTCGGCATAGGAAACAATTTTTGACCCGTTTCAGCCCAACAAATCGGAGTCCTACATCGTCTACCATAAAAAGCCTCATAAGGAGCCATATGTATACTAGTCTGGTAACTGTTGTTGTAAGCAAACTCAACTAAGGGCAAATGCTTCTCCCAAGAACCCTGAAAGTCAATCACACAACAACGAAGCATATCCTCTAGAATCTGTATCACTCGCTCTGATTGTCCATCTGACTGCGGATGATACGAAGTACTAAAATGCAAACGGCTACCTAAGGCACTATGCAAACAACTCTAGAACCTCGCTGTGAATCTCGGATCTCTGTTTGATACAATAGACTTCGGAACTCCATGAAGTCTCACAATCTCGCGAATGTACAAATTCGCCAACTTGTCTAAAGAATCTGTAGTGTTCACTGCTAAGAAATGGGCACACTTAGTGAATCTATCAACTATCACCCAAACAGAATTCTTCTTCGAAGGAGACAACGGTATCCCCGACACAAAGTCCATAGTGATCCTCTCCCATTTCCATTCCAGAATCTTCAAAGGCTGTAACAAACCTGAAGGAACCTGATGTTCTGTCTTCACTCTCTGACAAACCATGCAACGGCTCACATACTCGGCTACATCCTTCTTCAAACCAACCCAGAAATAATCATTCTTCAAATCTCGGTACATCTTAGTACTGCCCGAATGCATAGAAAAAGGACTCGAATGTGCTTCGCTCAGAATCATACGTCTCAACTCAACATATTCAGGTACAACAACTCTGTCTTTAAAACATAACACATTCTCACCACTGAAACTATACTCGGTCGGTCTACCTTCGGCTATTTCCTGAACATGAGGAACTAAAGACACATCTTGCAACTGCTTCTCTCTGATCATCTGAATCAAAGAAGGCTTCACTTACAACTCGATAATCAAACCACCATCATCAGATACACTCAGTCTAGCAAACATAGCTTGCAACTCAACTGCAACTTTTCTGCTCAACGCATCAGCTACTACGTTTGCCTTACCCGGATGGTACTCAATAGTCAAATCATAATCTTTCAACAGTTCAAGCCATCTTCTCTGCCTCAAGTTCAGCTCTCTCTGAGTCATCAAATACTTCAACCTCTTATGATCAATGTAAACCGTGCACTTCTCACCATACAAGTAGTGACGCCAAATCTTCAACACAAACACAACTGCGGCTAACTCAATATCATGTGTAGGGTAGTTCTTCTCATGCACCTTCAATTGTCTCGAAGTATAGGCAACAACTCTCCTTTCTTGCATCAGAACACAACCTAAACCTACGTAGGAAGCATCACTATAGATCACAAACTCTTTCCCTGAAACTGGTTGTACTAACACTGGAGCAGTCGTCAAAGCTTCTTTCAATTTCTCAAATGCCTTCTGTCTCGCATCTGACCACTCAAAATTCACTCCTTTTTGCAACAATTTAGTCAACGGATCAGTTACTCTAGAGAAACCATCAACAAACCTCCTATAGTAACCAGCTAATCCTAGGAAACTCCTAATCTCTATCACTGACTTAGGTTGTTTCCACTCAACAATAGCTTTAATCTTCGTTGGATCAACACGGATACCTTCAGCTGAAACTACATGGCCAAGAAACAAAACCTCTCAAATCCAGAATTCACATTTGCTCAACTTCGCATACAACTGATTACTCATCAATCTTTGCAAAACAAGTCTCAAATGCTCATCATGCTCTTCTTCTGATCTCGAGTACACAAGGATGCCGTCTATGAAAACAACTACAAACCGGTCTAGATAGTCTCGGAAAACTCTTTTCATCATATCCATGAAAGCTGCTGGTGCATTCGTGAGCCCAAAAGGCATCACAAGGAACTCATAGTGACCATATCTAGTCCTAAAAGCTGTCTTCGGAACATCACACCCTTTTACTTTCAACTGATAGTACCCTGATCTCAAATCTATCTTCGAAAACACTGTGGCACCCCTCAGCTGATCAAACAAGTCATCTATACGAGGCAACGGATACTTGTTCTTTACTGTTAACTGGTTCAACTGCCTGTAGTCAATACACATCCTCATACTGCCATCTTTCTTCTTCACAAACAACACAGGAGCACCCCAAAGCGAACTACTAGGCCTAATAAAACCACGGTCTAACAATTCCTGAAGCTGACTTTTCAACTCTTTCAACTCCTTCGGAGCCATACGATACGGAGCAATAGAAACTGGAGTAGACCCTGAAACAGTCTCAATCACAAAACTCTACATCTCTGTAAGGAGGCAAACCCGGTAACTCTTTTGGAAACACATCCAGAAAATCACAAAATGTTCTGATGTCTTTCGGTCTAACCTCGCTCATATTCGGATTCATCACATACGCTAAATAAGCACCACATCAAGAATCCATCAACTTATGAGCCTCTAAAGCTGACACAACATTCGACAAGAACTTAATGTTCTCGCCTACTACCACTACCTCGTAGTCATCGGAAAGCTTCAACGAAATTCTCTTTGTCTCAAAATCTACACTAGCTCTGTGCTCAACCAACCAATCCATACCCAGAATAATATCAAAACCATAGAACGGAAGCTCCATCATATCAACAGGAAACACATGACCCTGAATCTTCAGCGGACACCTCCTATACATCCGTCTAACTACGACTGTCTCATCGAAAGAACTAGTCACATGCATACCTACATCTAAGATCTCAACAGGTATGTCTAACTTCTTTGCATGCTCACTCAAAATGTAAGAATGCGTGAAACCCGAATCAACTAAGGAAAGCAAAGACATAGACTGTAACTCAAAATTACCTACTATCACATTTGTGTCATTCCCTGCCTCTCTCTGTGCGTAGACTCTGGCTGGTCCACCGGCCTCTGGCTGTACTGCCACAACATGAGCAAGATTCCTCGGTGCCTCTATCCTAGGTGCATCAACCCTCGGCTACAGGTAACAACGACCGCGCCCATGACCTTTCTGATAGTCTATCGCTCTCGCAGGAGCCTGTGCTAGATTCGGTGCCTGTGCCGCCTAATGTGGACACTCTCTCCTGAAGTGGTCTTTCGATCTACAGTTCCAGCAAGCATGGAAGTTACCCCAACACTCTCATGAATGCTATTTCCCACAACGAGTGCACTCAGGAAAACGCCCTCCAGCTCTATGGCCCTGATGGCCTCTACCATGGTGGCCACCGCCACGCCTATGATCAAACTGATGTCCACCTCCCCGATGCCTCTTGGCATCACCACGATCAAAGTTGTTGTGCCTCTTTACCGAACTGGATCCTCCCGAACGCTTGGTCAGCCCCAAGTTATGATCAATGTCCTTAGCTCTAGCGACCAAGACATCAAAATCAGAATAATCTAAAGCTAAGGTGTACCTCTTGACTTCCTCATGAAGTCCATATCTGAACCGATTACAACGGTCCCTCTTAGTAGGAACCAACTTCGGAGCATACTGACTCAAATGGACAAAGCGAATCTCATAATCTGTCACTGAAGCGTCTCCCTGAACAAGAGCCATGAACTCCTGCTTCTTCTCATCCAGATACCTCGGCCCCAAATACCTCTTTCTGAAGGCAGTCTCAAAGAAATCCCAACCAAACTCGGCCTCAGGCACACCAGTAGTAATGGTGGCCCACCAGATGTAGGCATCACCCTATAGCAATGAGACCACACAACCCAACTTACGAGCACCAACACATCCCATCTGAGCTAAAATACGTAATGTCTTCTCCAACCACAACTCGGATCTCTCAGGTGTAGATCCCCTGAACTCTTCTGCCCCTAGGCTACGGAGCCTCTCTAAGGGTAAGCTAGCATCATCACCTCTCGGCTGAGCTGCAGCCTGAGCTCCGGCAACTGCGGCCTGAAACGCTCCCGCTATAGCTTGAACTAGCGGATCCATATCTATTCCCGCAGGACCTTGGCCACCCTAACCAACCTGAGGTCACGCTCCCTCAACCCCAGCCCCGTCTCCCTCACTAGGCGGAGGAGGTGGTGGTGGAGCTCCGACTCCAACAACAGGCTCTTCCACAGGAGCCTCTACTCCAGCCACCGGCTCATCTACAGAAGCCGCAACACGAGGTTCCTGACGAACCATCCTCGGTCTACCTCTAGGCCTCGACATAAGCGCTCACAGATAACAACTACAGCACAACCACAACATAAAAGATAGGGTTAGCAAGGGCAAGGGTTCCAAGTGGCTCAAGTATGTTCCCTCACTTAAAAATCCTCTTTCCGATGTAATAGAAGCAATGAAACTCTAATCAACATGCTTCAAACAACATACATACACGATCAAACAAGCATACATCAAAACAGACTTGATAAGCAAGCAAACATACTTACATGGCAAGCAAACACCGTGAAATTGCAATACAAGAAATTAACTTACCTCACTTACCTGCCCAAGGTCTCGGAAACCTCAGGCTCAAATACCAACAAGTGTAACCCCCATCGTCCCAGTCCGGGCGACTGACCGGCCCGAGTGGGCTACACGGGGATAACCGAGGTGAAACCCGTTAAGGCTCCACTTCGGTTAGCGACCCAAGAAAACTTTTTCAATTATTATTATCTTATCTAGATGCATTATTATGTCTTATATGAAAAAGGCAACAGCGGAAGAAACAAGCGAGGCAAACAACCAAACAGCCCAACAAAACAGCCCATCTTAAACTTAAACTGCAGGCCGTTTCGAAACACCCAAGGAGTGTATCGAAACGCCTTGACTAGGTCAACTGACCAAAGTCAACACGAGGAGACCGTATCGAAACGCTGGTCAACCGTTTTGAAACGCCCTCGGCGGTTAACTTCTCGTGGTCAACGATACGAAGACCGTTTCGAAACGCCAAGACCCATTTTGATACCTCAATTTATCGTCAAAATCTCAGATTTCCAGTAGCACAAACGTATCGAAACGACCCCCTTGCGTACCGAAACGCCTGGCCTGAAACAAGAGGCCGTATCGAAACGGGATCGACCGTTTCGATACACCTGCTGCGAACAGACAGGTTTTAGCTGGTTTTTGGCACAAGGCTGCCTCAAACACAACCTAAAACCTTCCACAACCAACCTACATCAACTCTAGATGCAAGGCACCCTATACAAACATGCTTAGCACTCAACAACCATGAAAAAGCCATACATAGATAAGAAGCATCAATTCAACATAAGATTCATACATTGCATTTAAGATTCATGCCTTAGACAACCATACATAAGAGCATACATAAGAGCATTCACAAAAGGCACAAGGCCAACATGCAAGGTATAAGCAAACCTTAAACAAACATGCACAAAAAACATAGGAGCCTAACATGCTCTTAACACATAACATCAACATACATCAAAAGCTCAAATCTTATTGCTTGACTATTACAATCTCATAACATAAAAATCCATACTTGATAAACTCAAAAGCCAAACTAGCACACTTGGAGGCCCTCCTCTTGCACTAGCAACCCACGAACTACGGATCTGCATTGTCGAACAAAAGAGAGCGTAAGCATAAAGCTTAGTGAGGGTAAGCTCATAAAACAAACCTCGACAATGCAGGGTCCAAGCACGAACAACAACCCAAGGTAGAATGCATGATCTTACCTTCAAACCACACGAGTCAAGATAATAATGATGCATGAACACAAATATCAACATCATGCCATGCTCAACAACTCATAAGCTCAACACATGGAAATACATATATCATTGTATTATCAAACACATTCCACAATCCGTATTGGCAACACATATATCAATCCATATTGGCACCTAGCTATGACTCGAATACGCGGATAACCGTTGGAACTCACATCCAACCACAACCATTACCTTACGGTGGGATTACACTCATCACCGTTTCACGCGGAGGGGATTCCACTCATCCTCACGCCCCGTCGATGGGATTCCACTCATCACCGACTAACATATATATAAGAAGATTTCCAGGCGAACCCGTACTTCATCTTGATGACTACCATCACCAAGACCACGCGCGCATTTTGACTCACGTGTGCACACTAAACATCCTAATGATCGATCATTGTACCCAAGCATACTAGTGCCAATACTAAACATAATTCATAACCTTTCACAACAACATTTCATATCAACTTTCGTACTTAGCACGTACTCACCATGATTACCATCATGCACAAACCACATGCATATAACAATGCATCAATACCATGCCTCAACATACATGTATAACACAATATACATAGCCATCATAATCACAATTAAACATGAGGCATACACAACATTTAAAGATCAACCATAGTCTCTAAATAAAGCTTGGGATTAGACTACAACATAATCCCAACTCTAGGTGGGTGTACCAAGCCCAACCTAGTCCACATGCTTGAACCAACCTTTGAAAATCAATTTAAAAACATTAACCACTCACCGACTAATCCAAGCTCAACAACACAAGCCGATCAAGCTCCCAACGGTTCCGGATTTGTTCCCGAGGCTTCACCAACACAAATCATTGCTTCTAAACATCCCAACACAATCAAAATAACCTCAAATCAGTTCACAAATCAATGTAGCAAATGTTGCGTGTAAAATAGTCTATCGCAATGGTAGTGCAAGTGTACACGACGCAAGTAGTAAAGTGATACGAAGTATCGGATATCGTCTCCACAGGGATTGGGCTAATAGCTTCACCTTAGTTTACTGCACGAAAGCAAAGAAAATATTTTAAGAAAGTTGTCACGAGAGTAATAAAGTAAACGTAAATAAAAGAATTGAGATATCAAGATAGAGAGAATGGGCTGGTATTGAATTGCTCAGTAGTGCAGGTATTGCAATGCTTAGGAAATCCAGTTCTGTCGTCGCGCCTGTCGCTGGCAGCACCTGTCGCGGCAGCAGTCCGTTGATCGTCGCGGCAGCAAACACACCAACTCCGTACTTCAAGTTTGGCAAGAATCCCAGATCTACCTTGGCCTATCCCTAGGTCCAAGTCTGTCGATGATCACGTCTTGATGATACCTCCCGGCGTGAATCGAAGGATGAACACCGATGTGTATGAATTCTTCTTTAGCCACTTAACCTCGCCCTATCCCTAGGCACGAGATAGTTCAACTATAAACTAGAGAACTTGCTCTTATTTCTTTCGTATACTTAACTCTTCCGATGCTAAGTAAATAGATAACCTCACAATGCTCTCCCGATGCTCTTGCAAGATATTAATAACCAAAATAAGAGAACTTGAAGTTTATTTTATTGAACTGAAAATTCCTAAAACAAAAGCAACCCTTGCAACTACTTTACAAATCAACCCGTGGCCCTAGGGGTTTTTAGAACATATCGACGGCGGGTAAACGGCGGAGGGGTTTTTTGGTTGTCGGTTATGGGGTAATCGGCTATGGGATATGATGTCCCTCCTAGGTTAAAATATATGCCCTTATATAAGCTTTGGGCTCAAGTTTTCTAATGTAACAAGGATTACAACTTTAATTAGAAGTATGATTCTAATAAAGACTAAATCTTCAAGGAATCTACTTTCCAGCCGTCCTCCTTGTTTCTTGGGATTTTCTCTCCTTGAACTTTGGGCTTGACATATCTTTTGATCTGGGGCTCGGAAAAATATGAGGTTTTCACACGACAGACGAGCAGAATTTTCTCTATCTATCGAGGTCCACTTTGCTTTTTCTCTCCACAAAACTGCTGTCACCATGCTGTCACGGCGGCACCATGGCAGCATCGTCCTCTTTGTCTGCTTGTCCAGTTCAGCTCTTCTGCTTCTCTGCCCAGTGCCTGCCTTCTCCGTCAGCTATGGCGGATACCTGCAAAAACAGCCATTTTTAGTAGAATCTGTGCCTTTAATATATTTGTGATGTTTTGCTGTAAACTGACCTAAATGCAATGAATAATGCTTGAATGCAGCAGAAATATGGGTTAAAAAGGGTGTAAATAATAGAACTTTTACACACTCAACAGCAAACCCGGAACACTAATCAAGCACAAAACACATGTTTTTTAAGCTAAGGACAACCCCAAAATGCCATTCCCGAGCAGCCCTAAAGCACAGTCCAAAACCGATGATTCCAACACTTAAATTACTCCCAAAAGCTTCCATAACAACCCTTATACATAGCCTAACCATCAGCCAATAAATTCTCACACAAAATACCTCCAAAACTCAACATTTCAACTCTCTAAAACCTCCCTAAAACCCAATTTCGGGAAACATTATAAAACCATGTAAAAATCGAATATGTTGGACCATTTAGATTGTAAATAACTTATATAACCTCAACAAATCAAAAACTTAAGTTAAAGATAATAAAGATGACATTTTTAATCAAAAATCTCAAAACTCCAAAATACAAAAACTATGAGCTTTATGAAAAATAATGGTACTAGCTTGTAGAGGAAAGAGAGGACAAGTCAAAAGTGAGTTTACCTTTGAAAAATCTCCAACAATGAGCAAGAGAGATGATGGAATAGTAAACTAGGGGAAAATGGGGTTTTGTCGTGGAAAAATAGAAAGGGAGAGGGAAGAAGATGATGAAAAAGCTCTTTTAAAATAAAATGGGTTTTTAATTTTACAAGTCCATTTATTTACAAGAGTGCCATTAATGAGATGGCTATCTCAAAAATTCTAAAATCCATGGAATTGGGCTTTAAATCAAAACAAGCCCAACATAAAATATTTGTTTTGAAAACACAAGGCCCAAAATATTATTTTATTATTTTAATATTATTTTCACCCGACCCCCGAACCCGGGTGTTACAATGTCAATCTTCCATCTAACTTTGAAAATAAAATTGTAATCAAACTTGTTGCTTTTGAAACTTTTAGACCATCTAGATCATACAAATACATGCATCATATATTTCATTATTAACATCAAAAAATAATTATTTAAAACAAATATTATTACCTTGCAGTGAGTAGGAATTGAAACAGACCATCGCAAATTGGTGTCAAAATGGAAGCATGTATCATGCCCATGAATGAAGCAGCACCACACATCTGTCAATATCAGCATTCAAAAAATTTCTGTTTCATGACTGACTATTTTGATGCCTTGCACAACTCGCGATACAAGTAACTTAAAGTTGCAGATCCCTGACTGGAACTTCTTGCTTGGAACAAAATTTCTAAGAACAAGAGGTATTGCGTGTGCACCATAGAACTTGATTTTTCAGACATAAGCATACCACCGATAAGGACCAATATACAAGCTCGAACAGCGCACTAAATTTCTTCCATTGTGAAATTTGAATCCACTACAAATTCATTCTTCAACCATGTTAATTTGACACGTTTACCATTAATCGCATTAATTGGTGGTGTCTTCCCTCACCCTAATATTTGTAGCACATAACCTTAACAAAATACTTGTTTTGAGCAATGATTGGAGCACCCAAAACTGGGACACCAAGCTGCATAGCGCCACATCTTCAAGAGTGATTATGCACTTCCCGCACGACATGTGGAATGTATGCGTCTTCGGTCTCCAATACTCCACCAACTCATTAATCAACTCGGGTACAACCTTAGAGTCATGAATCTTTGACGCGTGATAAAAATCGGCTAACTCGAGAAATCCTTTTATCAACACACTTGACGGATCGCTCCATATCAAGCGATGCCAAAACTTTGTTTGCTCGTTCTACAAACACAACTCGTTAATAAAATTAATAATGTATCATTACAAAACTTATAATCAAAATAAATTAATAATATTTTTTAATAATAATTGCATGTTGTTCGTAACGTGGGAATCTTCAAGCCTTAATAATGTCATATTTTCAATAATTCTGCACCAAAAACATCGATCAAATATTAAAAAATCTATTAATCAATAATTTCCTAAAAAATTAATTATAAAAACACAAAAAATTCATATATAAAAAAGTTTCTCCAGCAAAATATTATAAAGTATCAGAAGTTGTTACCTTAAATCTTTCGAAATATTGGAGTGGTTGCTTTTTTTGGTGCTCTAAGAAATAGCACCCTTCACAATCTTGTTTTCTCGAGAAAAAAAATGGGTCTACAATTTTTTGGTGTTCTAAACCTTCAATCAAATTACCTATTTATAGGAAACTGAAAACCTAAACACAAAATTTTACTCGTTTCCCAACCAACATAATTTTGAACGTGCTGTTATGTTAAGTTACGAGCCGTTACAACCAAACGTTACCCACATGAAACTCGTCGTACATGCACAACGAGTTCGAATTAAGATTACGTTAATGATCTGATTAACTTTTAAACGGAGATTTAAAAAATGGATCTCACCTTGTATGCACGAGTGAGTTACAATAAAAATTATTTTATTGAAACTCGTCGTGAATGCACGGTGAGATTACTGTAATGGTGCTATCCTAGGAAATATAGAAATCTGGTTGCTATTTCGTTAAATACAAAACCTAATGTGCTGATTTTAAGTTAAAGCTCATTCTTGAAAAGTTAAAGTTTATTTTGTTAGAAAACTAAAAGAGGGTAAAAAGACAAAAATATATCTAATAAAAGTTAGGGCAAACTACTCTAGTGACCACTCAACTATGAGTCGCGACCTGTTTTGACCATCCAACTAAAAATATTTAAAATTCGACCACCCAATTATTTAAATAGACCTATTTTGACCACCGGCCGTTAAAATCTAACAGAAAGGTGACGTGGCCATTAAGTAAAATTTGTATAATTACACATTTGGTCCTTGTTAGTTCTTTATTATATCAATTTAGTCCTAATTTTAATTTTAATAAATAATAAAATTAATTAACCAATCAGGTGACACGTGTCACCATTTGGTGGAAGAAAAATATAAAGAACAAGGGTGCTTAGCATGAAACTCGTCGTACATGTACAACGAGTTCGAATTAAGATTACGTTAATGATCGGATTGACTTTTAAACAGAGATTTAAAAAATGGATCTCACCTTGCATGCACGAGCGAGTTACAATAAAATTATTTTATTGAAACTCGTCGTGAATGCACGGTGAGTTTACTGTAATGGTGCTATCCTAGGAAATATAGAAATCTGGTTGCTATTTCGTTAAATACAAAACCTAATGTGCTGATTTTAAGTTAAAGCTCATTCTTGAAAAGTTAAAGTTTATTTTGTTAGAAAACTAAAAGAGGGTAAAAAGACAAAAATATATCTAATAAAAGTTAGGGCAAACTACTCTAGTGACCACCCAACTATGGGCCGCGACATGTTTTGACCATCCAACTAAAAATATTTAAAATTCGACCACCCAATTATTTAAATAGACCTATTTTGACCACCGGCCGTTAAAATCTAACAGAAAGGTGACGTGGCCATTAAGTAAAATTTGTATAATTACACATTTGGTCCTTGTTAGTTCTTTATTATATCAATTTAGTCTTAATTTTAATTTTAATAAATAATAAAATTAATTAACCAATCAGGTGGCACGTGTCACCATTTGGTGGAAGAAAAATATAAAGAACAAGGGTGCTTAGCATGAGGTTTGAACCTACAACCTCTTGGGGAAAAATCCTATGCTTTTACCACTACACCAACCCATTCTTTATGATATGGATTGCACCATTTAATATATATTTTCTAATGCAGTAAATGCTAGGGAATAAAGAAATAAAAAATGGTTGCAAGGGGATTCGAATCTAAATCACTTGAGATGGGTAAAACCATATAAACCACTTAACCGAATCAAATAATTAATTTAAATACGAACATATTTTAAATATATTTTAAATATAAAATATGAATATATTTCAAATACGAATATATTTAAAATACGAACATATTTAAAATATGAATATATTTTAAATATATTTGTAGTTTAAATATGTTCGTATTTTAAATATATTTTAAATATATTCGTATTTTATATTTAAAATATATTCGTATTTTAAATATGTTCGTATTTAAATTAATTATTTGAATCGGTTAAGTGGTTTGTATGGTTTTACAAATTCGAAGTGATTTAGATTCGAGTCCCCTTGCAATCATTTTTTATTTTTTTATTCCCTAGCATTTACTGTATTAGAAGATATATATTAAAACGGTGACACATGTCACCATCTGATTGGAGGAAAATAAATATATTAAATATTAAATTAAATTAAATAAAAATTAAATTAAAATCCTCCAATCGGGTGATGACACATGTCGTCACCTGATTGGTTAATTAATTTTATTATTTATTTAAATTAAAATTAAGACTAAATTAATATAATAAAGAACTAACAAGGACCAAATGTGTAATTATATAAATTTTACTTAACGACCACATCACCTTTCCGTTAGATTTTAACTATCGATGGTCAAAATAGGTCTATTTAAATAGTTGGGTGGTCGAATTTTAAATTTTTTTAGTTGGGTGGTCAAAACAGGTCCGACCTCGGGTAGTCACTGAAGTAGTTTACCAAGCTATTGAGTTTTTTCAAAAGTCCAATTCAAATGAGACAATTTTAAAACTCAAAATGGACAATTTTTATGTGACAGAAAATTACTAAATTTAGTATTATGACATTGTCTATTACTCAAAAATTTGTTTTCTATATAGACTAAACTATAAAATAAGTGCTCAAATTGTGTTTTTTAATAGGTGCCTACAATATTTTTAGTTAAAATAAGTGCCCGAAATTTCGTTTTTAACTGAAATAGGTACCTAAACTATTTTTAGCTGAAATTGGTGTCTAAACTTTCATTTTTGGCTTATTTTAAAGTCACTTTTGACACCTACTTGGGCACATGTTCCAACCAAAAATAAAAGTTTAGGCACCTATTTCAGCCAAAAAATAATTTAAGCACCTATTCAGCTAAAAATGAAACTTCATACACCTATTTCAGCTAAAAGTACTTTAGACAACTATTGAAAAAAGAGGCATAGATTGAGCATTTATTTTATAGTTAAGTATTTTATATACTAAAAAAAACAAGTCGAAAACCCTCCACATGCCGACAAATTTGACTGAAAACAGCTTTCCCTGATCCGCGAAAACCTAGCATGCTCTTCTCTCTGCATTTCTCCCTGCCTCCGGCCATCACCCCTCTTCCCTTTAAACCATTATCGCACGTGCCACACCACCACCACACACTCAACATGCTCCCGTCTCCCCCCGTGCTAAAATCCCCACTCTGCTCCACCATGGAACACTTCACACTCAATCATCACGGCAAAGAAGAAGGCCTTGATGGGGGAGTAGAAGTCGACCAAACGCTCCCATTGGGACTACGGAGAGAGACAATGCCGAGACACGTGGCGGTGATCATGGACGGGAACCGGAGGTGGGCCCGGTCGAGAGACTTGCCGGTGAGATCCGGGTATGAAGCCGGCGTACGGTCCTTGAGAACGATTGTGGAGCTCTGTTGCAAATGGGGGATAAAAGCTCTGAGTGTTTTTGCTTTCTCTAGTGATAATTGGTTTCGTCCCAAAGTTAGGTGTGTTCTTCTTTTACCTTTGAAATTTCTTTCTTATAATTGGACTGTTAATTTATAGCGACCGTTCCATTGCAGGTGGAAGTGGAACTTTTGATGAGTTTGTTCGAAAGGGGGATGCAGGAGGATACCGGGATCTTTTTTAGGTAATATTTTATTTATCTTGTCCCTTTCAATAATATTGTTATTTCCAACTCCAAGGAAGAAAGTGGTGATATGTGTTGCTCTTGTTACAGGGAAAACATCAGAATATCTGTCATTGGTGATCTAGTTAAGCTCCCTCAGGCCCTTCAGGAACTGATACTCAACTTGGAGGAAACCACCAAGAACAATACGCATTTTCAACTGATCGTAGCCGTCAGTTACAGCGGACAATACGATGTCGTTCAAGCTTGCCAAAGGCTAGCTCTCAAGGCAAAGCATGGTCACATCGAGCCTAGTGACATCGACATCTCTCTAATCGAACAAGAACTAGAGACGAATTGCAGCGAATTCCCCCGTCCAGACCTACTTATACGGACCGGCGGAGAGTTTAGGATCAGCAATTTCATGTTGTGGCAGTTGGCGTATACCGAGTTGTTCTTTGCACAATCACTGTGGCCTGATTTTGGAGAAGCCGAGTTCTTGAAGGCATTGCTAGCATTTCAGCAACGGCAGCGGCGTTACGGTTGTTGAAGAAGGCTTCGGCCATTTAAGCATTATACAATGAACTTGCTCGGAGCATAAATTTTGAAATGGGTTCCGATATCGCAATAAGCCGAATGTAAAGACGGTATAACACTAGGTAAGTTTTACTGTTTTGAAAATCCCACTGTGGCTTGTCAACTGTCATAAAATTAGGAAATCTCCTTACCATATGAATTGCTGTAACTGATTGGATTTCACCATATTAGATGAAAATCACTGCACTTGTTAACATGTATCAAAATAAAAAATAAAAATCTCCTTGCCCTTTACTTTTTAATTTCCATGTAAATTGCTGTAATCGAATGGATTTCAACATTGTGTCAGTGTCAATGGTTTGTTTATTTTTGGGAACCTAGATATAAGAACATAGGAAAAAGAAATCAAAGGTCAACTATGTTGTTTTCTAGCCAACGATTTTCAACACACAAAAAATTAATGAAACATGATACATAGTTATATCTCACTAAGATATGTATCTTCCTGTTAGTAAATATATACTGGACAAAACAAGAAAGATACTAAAGCATCATCATGCTAATTGCTAAGGTAAGCAAATAGCTACCATTTGACCTACAAGTATAAACATACAAAATATAGAAACTTTTTGCAATGTTATATCATTTCGTGTCCAAACCAACCATTGACTTTCAATCTTCGTCGTCGTCATCTTCCTCCTCCCCATCCTTCCAAAAGTGCACAACATCAGAGTTATAGAAGGGACATGAAAACTAGTAATGAACACGCAAACATTACCCAAAGTGATGCAGCCAGAAATTAAAACTGAATTACCTCTCCACTAGCCTCATTCTCTTCATCATTCGCCTCTTCAGCATCTTCGTCGTCCGCCACACCATTAGCAGAGGTTTCCTATCAATTAAGACAGTTCTAAAAAAATCAGTAAAAACTAGAGCAAATCATTGCTTGAAATGAATAAATCATAAGGCAGTTGTCCACCTGCTTCTTGTTGTAGTCCTTCATTTGTTTTTCATAGTCGGCCTTCCTTTTTCGAGCTTTGGCCTCATAAGGAGCTTTGTCCTTCAGAAACATGCAATAAAGTCATTAAAGGAAATTATTACAGTTAGAAACAACCCTTCTTATGAAAATGGAAATTTTACACCCTACAACTAAAAGTAGGCCTTTCATGATTAATTCGCACCACCAATACAAGTGTTTAGAAGAAATGATAAAGCATATGCCACAAAGAATTCCAAAGTTGAAGCCAAAAACGACGGAGATATTTATCAATGTCCAAAGTCCACGCAAATTGGAATATCCTGACAAAAACAAATACACATCTATATAATAAAGGTTTCAGGACTTACTTCCTCGGACATGGATTTCCACTTCTCTCCGGCAGCTTTCCCAACCTTCAAGCAAAAAATTCAAATCAACAACCATTACATTCCGAAAACATAACTTCAGTAGCAATAGCGTGATCAAATATTGCAACTTACAGCCGATACAGCCTTCACATTAGGATTTTCCTTCTTGAAAGTAATTCTAAACTCTTCTCTGTTGCACAGACAAAATTAAACCGATAAAAGAAATAGAGCACCAGATTCAAGTAGTTAATATTTATACAAGTACATACAGGAAAACAAAGAAAGCACTAGGAGGCCTCTTGGGTTTGTTGGGGTCTTTATCAGCCTTTTTCTCCTTCTTAGCTTTCGGAATGCTGCTTCTACCAACAGGTGCCTTCCGCTTCCCAGCCTTTCTGAAAAAAAGAATAAAAGAGAGAATATATTCATCACTGCAATATTCCTATATGAACTATATCAACCATATCCATATCTAAACGGCCATTAAGCATCAATAAAACTCATTGATTCAACTACAAAATTCTCGCATCTCAAAATTAATTATAGATGTAAAAAGAAAGGGGAAAAAAGCAGAACTAAGTCAACCAACCTTTCATCAGCAGGCATCAAGGCAGTAGTCGTGTTCTTCACAGCACCTTTACCTCTACCTCCTGTCATTCTACAGCAAACCAAAAGCATGAAAAAATATTAGCAATAATCACTTATATAAATATGCAAATCAAAATTCAGCACATAATAAACAATTCGAAGCGATTTTTTTTAAATTGCTAGATTAACAATAAAAAATAATGAAAGCATAAAACTAAAAAGATTTTTCCAATTACAAGTACTCGTCAAGCAAATTGGACCTTAATTTGATCAGATAACTTGAAAAAATCCATGAAAGTAAACAGAATTCCGGTAACATGAGTTGCTTGAATAATCCTATTCCTATGACATGATTATTTACTAATTTTTTTTAAAAAAAAATTAAAAAGAAGATAACAGAATTTCTATTTTATTCAATTTTGCTTGCTTACTTCTCCGTTCTAATCAATTTTAAAAAAAAACAAGGAATTAGATCTAGAATACCGACGTTACCTCACGGCGGGGAAATAACAGGCGAGAGAGATGCTTTTGAGAGAAGAAAAAGAAAAAACAGAGCAAACAAAAGTAAGAATCGCAGAGTTCTTTCTTTGAGAATATCAAAAGGGCAGAGAAAGAGAAAGGAAAGGAGGGGAAAAGAGCGGTGAAAAAAAAAACTGGAAGTGACCGGATCAGACGGTTTAATTTTTTAGGGCTTTGGCGTGAAGGGGGTTGCCAACATCGCCAATAGGGGTAATTACCGGAAATAGCCGGTTAGATATATTCGAGAATGTGATTGATGGTTTTGTTAGTTCTAGGGTAAACTACACCGGTGGTACCCTAACTATGCCTGTATTCCTACTTTGGTCCCAAAACTATGTTTTTCGGCAAAAGAGTCCCTTCCGTTACATAGTTTTCCTGTTTTGGTCCCCAGACGTTAAATAACTAACGGTTTTGCTGATGTGGCATTTTTTAATATTTTTTAAGGCTGACGTGGCATTTTTAAATATTTTTTAAATCATTTCTCTCTCCTCTTATATATTATTTTTATTTAATTTTATTCACCCAATCATGTTGTGACACGTGTCACTACACTATTAGGTGAAAAAACCCCCCCAAATATCCTAAAAATTGAAAGTGGTGCTACTGGGATTCGAACCCAGGACGAGCAGCCCACCAAGCATGCGCTTGAACCATCTAAGCTAGGCTGGATACTTGATTCAAATCTACTAACACTTATATTTAAGCTGTACAAATTAACCCAAAAAAACCTAAAAACATAATTGGTGTCGCTGGGAATCGAACCCAAGACCACCAATGCATAAAGCATGCGCGTGAACCAACTATGCTAGGTTGGTTAACTAATTTTAAACTACTAACATTTATATTTAAGCTGTACAAATTAACCCAAAAAAACCTAAAAACATATTTATTTATTATAAAATTAATATTTATTAATAATATAAGAGGAGAGAAATAATCAAAAAATATTAAACTAATGATATTTATTAATATTAATAATTGTTAAATTTTTACTTTACTATTACTGCAAGTCTTTTTATTTATTTTATAATAATATTTATTAATAATATTAATAATAATTGTTAAATATTTATTAATAATTGTTAAATATTTATTAATAATATTAATAATTGTTAAATTTTTATTTTACTTTATTTTATAATAATATTTATTAATAATATTAATAATAATTGTGAAATATTTATTAATAATATTAATAATTGTTAAATATTATTAATAAATATTATTATAAAAATAAATAAAAATACTTGCAGTAATAGTAAAGTAAAAATTTAACAATTATTAATATTAATAAATATCATTAGTTTAATATTTTTTGATTATTTCTCTCCTCTTATATTATTAATAAATATTAATTTTATAATAAATAAATATGTTTTTAGGTTTTTTTGGGTTAATTTGCACAGCTTAAATATAAATGTTAGTAGATTTAAATCAGTTAACCAGCCTAGCATAGTTGGTTTACGCGCATGCCTTATGCATTGGTGGTCTTGGGTTCGATTCCCAGCGGCACCAATTATGTTTTTAGGTTTTTTTGGGTTAATTTGTACAGCTTAAATATAAGTGTTAGTAGATTTGAATCAAGTATCCAGCCTAGCCTAGATGGTTCAAGCGCATGCTTGGTGGGCTGCTGGTCTTGGGTTCGAATCCCAGCAGCACCACTTTCGATTTTTAGGATATTTGGGGGGTTTTTTCACCTAATAGTGTAGTGACACGTGTCACAACATGATTGGGTGAATAAAATTAAATAAAAATAATATATAAGAGGAGAGAGAAATGATTAAAAAAATATTTAAAAATGCCACGTCAGCCTTAAAAAATATTAAAAAATGCCACATCAGCAAAACTGTTAGTTATTTAACGTCTGGGGACCAAAACAGGAAAACTATGTAACGGAAGGGACTCTTTTGCCGAAAAACATAGTTTTGGGACCAAAGTAGGAATACAGGCATAGTTAGGGTACCACCGGTGTAGTTTACCCTTAGTTCTATTTAGTTATTAATTTTTAGGGAAAACTACACCGGTGGTCCCCTAACTATGCCTGTATTCCTACTTTGGTCCCAAAATTATGTTTTTCGGCAAAAGAGTCCCTTCCGTTACATAGTTCTCCTGTTTTGGTCCCCGACGTTAAATAAGTAACGGTTTTGCTGACGTGGCATTTTTTAATATTTTTTTAATCATTTCTCTCTCATCTTATATATTATTTTTATTTAACTTTATTCACCCAATCATGTTGTGACACGTGTCACTACACTATTAGGTGAAAAAACCCCCCAAAAATCCTTAAAATTGGACTTGGTGCCGTTGGGATTCGAACCCAAAACCACCAGCACACCAAGCATGCACTTGAACCAACTAGGCTAGGCTAGATACTTGATTCTAATCTACTAACACTTATATTTAAGCTGTACAAATTAACCCAAAAAAACCTAAAAAAATAATTGGTGCCACTGGGAATCGAACCCAGGACCCCCAGCGCATAAGGCATGCGCATGAACCAACTATGCGAGGCTGGTTACCTGATTCAAATCTTTTTTTTTTTTGAAAGATAGAAATTTTATTCATTCAATATCACCGGACGACATAGTGTCTCGTTAAAAAACCTCCCTAACCTAAGATGGAGGAAAAAGAGTGCACCGTGCCGTCACTTGTTTGGAAACCATACAAATTATTGTTCTGCAATACACATTGAATACCCTGTATACAATTAGGGTGCCATCACAGTAAGGACTTTAACAAGTTTCCTAATAGTGTATCATGACAAATAACTGGGCCTACTTACTCAGCTTCACATATAAAAAAGGTTGAGACTTTAAACTGAAAGTTTTTCATGTCGACTCGCCTAACTGCTGCAGATTAGCATTTTAATTGAAACTTGTGCTTGAGTGATCCATTTTCCAACGGAGTTCAATTTCCCTGTTGATCCCTTGTTTTGCTAGTTGATGAGCTTCTCCATTTGCTTCTCTTTTTTCAAATACAAATTTCCAGTCAAATCTCATTTTGAACACACAGACCTCATTGACTAAAGCTGTAAACACATTTGGAGTGTTTGTATGGGAAAGAATCCAATTGATTGCCAACTGACTGTCAGAAGCGATCACCAACTGATGAGAGTTCTTCCATTTTGAAACAGCAAATGTTTTACAATCTACTAACATTTATATTTAAGCTGTACAAATTAACCCAAAAAAAATATTTTTAAATTAGAAACAACACATTCGAACGCAATACCTTATTGAATTTTTTTTAAAATATTTAACCACCAAGTTAAACTAGTAAATTGTGCTATTTTTAAATTAAATATATTTAACTAAATTATGTTTAAAATTAAAAAATCAAACTAATTTTTTTACTTTGATTGATAATAACAAAATTAATTAAATATTTATTTATTATTATAAAATTATTATAAATTAATATTTATTTATTATAAAATTAATATTTATTAATAATATAAGAGGAGAGAAATAATCAAAAAATATTAAACTAATAATATTTATTAATATTATATTTAATATAATAAATAAATATTAATTTATAATAATTTTATAATAATAAATAAATATTTAATTAGTTTTGTTATTATCAATCAAAGTAAAAAAAATTAGTTTGATTTTTTAATTTTAAACATAATTTAGTTAAATATATTTAATTTAAAAATAACGCAATTTATTAGTTTAACTTGGTGGTTAAATATTTTTAAAAAAAAAATAATAAGGTATTGCGTTCGAACGTGTTGTTTCTAATTTAAAAATATTTTTTTGGGTTAATTTGTAGAGCTTAAATATAAATGTTAGTAGATTTGAATCAGGTAACCAGCCTAGCATAGTTGGTTCACGCGCATGCCTTATGCACTGGTGGTCCTGGGTTCGATTCCCAGCGGCACCAATTATGTTTTTAGGTTTTTTTGGGTTAATTTGTACAGCTTAAATATAAGTGTTAGTAGATTTAGATCAAGTATCCAGCCTAGCCTAGTTGGTTCAAGCGCATACTTGGTGCGCTTGTGGTCTTGGGTTTGAATCCCAGCGGCACCAAGTCCAATTTTGAGGATTTTTTTGGGGGGGGGGGTTTCACCTAATAGTGTAGTGACACGTGTCACAATATGATTGGGTGAATAAAATTAAATAAAAATAATATATAAGAGGAGAGAGAAATGATTAAAAAAATATTAAAAAATGCCACGTCAGCAAAACCGTTAGTTATTTACCGTCGGGGACCAAAACAGGAGAACTATGTAACGGAAGGGACTCTTTTGCCGAAAAACATAGTTTTGGGACCAAAGTAGGAAGACAGGCATAGTTAGGTGACCACCGGTGTAGTTTTCCCTAATTTTTATCAGGGCCACGTACATGATTTAGGGTTTTTTTTTGTGATCGATGAGTTTGAGCGTTGATTATTGTGTTTGCCGCCAAATTATTCCCTACGATGCCACGAGCCCACGACAAGGGAGAAATATGTGTCTCACTCTCGGAGTAGACACGTATCCTTTTAGAGTTTTTAGAAAACATAAATTATCATTCGATTGTATAGAATTCGGGCCTATTTGCCTAACTATACTAAATTCGAAATTAATTTTTAGGCTAATGAGTTAAATTTATCTTTAAAGTAAACTTAAATCAGTAATATTGTCCCTATTTTTTTTTTACATTAATTTTGATTTTGAAATCATTCAATTGCAGCAATTCTGTCATTCACCAACGTTAACCGTTAATATATTGACGTGACAGTTAATAGTGCTGACGTGACGGTTAATTATACTGACGTAGCAATATACATGTAATGATGATGTGGCAAAGGGGCTGAATTATTTTTTAAATTGTTTTTGAGGCTATAATTGATTATTGGTTTAATACGCTTTTCCTCCTTAAATTTTACCTGTTTTTCTAACTTGTCTCTTAAGGGGCGTTTGGTTCGCGGAAAAGATCATTACCATGGGGAATAATCTTTTCCGGAATCACATACCCACGTTTGGTTTAAGAGCATTCCCTCCCAGGGGTAATGAAATATTCCCAACAATAGCTATTTTTTGGTCTTTTCCCAGGAATGTCATTCCCTCTCTTTTCTTAGGTATTAGACAATTCCCTCCCCTTTGGACAAGAATACCCCTAAAAATATAGTAATTTTAAAATGATCTTTCCTTTTTGTATATAATTACACAAGTATAAATCTATTTTATTTTTTAGTGGTTTAGGGTTTTAATACATATTATAAAATAATATGATGCATATAAAATAAAAATATATCAGATTTTTATTTTATTTCGATTTTTTATATATGTGTTTGATTCAAATTTTATTATTGGTATGTGTTTTATTACATTTATTATTTATGATTAATTTTCATAAAAAGGTTTTCATATTATATTTTTTTTATATTTTCTATGAACTTTTATGTAAATATTTTGACTTTAATCTTAAAACTTCAGTTGGTTAAAAAAGAAAATATGTTTCAAGGACAATTTGGTAAAACATTCATTTTTCCTATCTTATATTCCTTCAACCAAACAATGTAATCTTACATTCCTACCAAACAAATCAAACAAGGGAATACAACATTCCGGGTAATATGTTAAGTAATGTAACATTTCGGTAATCTCATTTCCAAAGGTAATCTTACATTCCGTGAACCAAATGACCCCTTAAAGTTTATTTTGATCACTTTTGCCCTCTAACGTTTTCGATATTGCCCATATTATTTTCTACCGTTAAAAAATATGTCTTGACCAATCAGAACGTGCCACGTCATTATTTATTTATTTTTAACTTTTAAAATAAAATAAAAATAACTAAAATACCTCATCATCTTCTCCCCAAACACACTTCCAATCCATTCATCCAAGCTGCACCAAGACATTTCCATTGAGCCTTAAATTTAGTTTTGAAGAAATCCTGGTTGTGAAGGTAATGATTGAGGAACAAACTTTGAAGAGCTAATAATTGGTTTCGTTGAAAGAAATGGATTAAACACACACTTGCAAGTTGCAATATCTAAAGAGATATTAAACCTGCCTGCCTGCTAATGGTTTTGCACGTGAAGAAGCCATTGCAAGTCCCGGAATCAATGTATTTCCATCTACTTGAATTCCCAGTAAATCCAAATCTAAATCGGCACTAAACACGAACCTTTCGTCCAAGGATAAAATTTCCTCTCGAACAGCTATAAAGGAAACGAGAGAATGATGTCAAAAGAGAGCATATTAAACAGAATACTACTAACATTTCGGTTGAGAAATGAAGACAAATCTAGGGTCTGAAATGTATTGCAGACTTGCAGTAAGATATATCCTAAAAAGATAACTGAACAAATGCCCATTTTTCTCCAAATAAGTTCTCTGAAAGTTCCATTGGAAAAGGGTTATCTAAGGCCAAAAGTGGCTTAGAACCCTTTTGAAAATCAGGATGGCACATCATATACACTCTCATAACGTTCTTCCAACCAAAGTAGCAGTGGCAGACACTGAAAAAATGACAATAACCAAGATGGCGCATACATTTCGAGAGTTAGGGGAAAGATGCGAAATTTCATGGAAGATGGGATGAAGATAGGGTGTTTTGGATGTTTTAATATTTTTTAATATATTTATTTTATTTTATTTTAAAATTTAAAAATAAATAAAAATGATGGGGCATGTTCTGATTGGTCAAGGCATATTTTTTTTTACAACATGGGTAAAGTCGAAAACGTTAGGGGGCAAAAGTGGTCAAAATAAACTTTAAAGGCAAGTTAAGAAACAAGTAAAATTTAGAGGGAAAATGTATTAAGCCTTGATTATTTTACCGAGTTTAGAGGTATAATTGATTTTAAAATTTTATCAAAAAAGTAATTAGTTTTAATTAAATATTTGATAATTTATTTAATATTTAAGTTAAAAAAATGTGTTTGATAGGGAGTGTATTTGTTTACGTTTGTGCTAACAATGTTTCTACCATGTATTGCATGTACTGTATCTTTTTGAACATAACTTTTTAATTTTTTTATTCATTTTCGTCCTTAGAATGTTGTCTCTGCCTACTTAAAAAAATATTATTACTTATACACACCTTCCTAGGATTCTACCACGTAAGTAAACAACTATAAAAGGATTAAATTATTCGTGATCATCGACAACTTTAAATTAGACATAAATATTATAAAAATATCTACACGAGTGTCAAACGACTGTAAATGTATCCAAAAAACGTGTCATAAGATAGAGACATACCATAAATGCAGAGAAAAGACGTGCCACAAGGCAGAGAAAAACAAGCGCAACAAGATGTGCGAAAAGGGTATAACCAAAACACATAGAATTTTATTGAGGCTAGAAGAAAAACCTAAGAAAAATAAAATCAAAACGAAATAGAGAAAAATATGGAGAAGATGAAACATCGACAGTCAACAACCAGAAACAAAGCTGGTGCATCGCCGATTAAAACAAAATTAAGAAAGGAACAAGCGACTAAGACTAGGGTTGGGCATTCAATCGAGTTGAGTCAAAAAATTTCAAGTTATTCGAGTTGACGCGTCTAATTTTATCATTCAAACTTTATCTGAAATTTTTTCGAGTCGAGTTGAGTTTCGAGTTTCTATACAATTTTAACTGTAATAATTTATAGTGTTATACTATAAATTGATTCCAATTTAAATGTCTTTCTCTATCCAACAATATAAAATATATTTCTTCATGTTCTTTTTCAAGTGTGTAAATAAGATTTTTTATATTATTAAATAAATCAAATATTATATTATATAATATATTTATAATCATAATATACATATACGTTCCTTCATCGACCAGTAGTTTTAGAACTCTCGATGATGTCAAAGCTAGAGCTCTAACAAGTCAACAACAGTGTTGATCACAAATTCAGCATTGCATGTGAAACCGTTGTTACTTGTTCGAGCTCACAATAGTAGAAGAATTTGAAGTATCGTGTAAATTAGGTTTTAAAATTTTAGGGCCTTTGAGATTTATGTTAAGGGAATTGTGGGGTTTTCATTTAAATTCACGTGAGATATGAATAGATGAAGAAGGAAAGTAAGGGATTGGAGAAGGGTATAACATTAACTAAAATTAATTCAAATTCGAGTCTAAGACTTGGGAGGAACCTAGCTACTAGGATTTTAATAATATTATGGTTATAATATCTAAAGGCTTAATCGTAAGAAAGGCGGTCAATCTATACATTTTTTTCAGTTTGGTGCCTAGTGTTTATTTCGAGACACTTTGGTGCCTACCATTTTCTTCCGTAATTCAAATCAATTTTTTTTGTCAACGACCATTAAAAACGTCGTATCCAATTATAATAATACATGTGGCTTGAGTTTTTGTTTTATTTAATTTCTAAATTTCTTAAAAAACCCTAAAATTTTAGTTTCTTTCAATCGAACCCGCAAATCACATCTCTCTCACCATCCAGCTTCCCTCATACGTTGGTGGTTCACCTCTCACCACCCAAGCGTCGTGTACCTCACCGTTCAGTATCCCTCACTCTCTAGCCGGCGGTCAGAAGCCCAATCGATCTTTTTTTCTTCATTGTTGGATGTTCATCGACGGAATAATCGGCGGTTCATTCTTCAGTTTTGACGACAGGATGATGGAGGGGTTTAGTCGTGGGGTCCGACAAAAAAAAATGGTGGAGTTTGGGGTTTTAGGGAAATTAAAGATTTTAGATTTTTTTATAGAATTAAAGATTTTCTGATTTTTAAAATATAAAATTAAAAAAATATCATAAATATGTCACATGTCATAATTTTATTGGATAATGAAAATGATTAACATCTAACACGAAAAACCTAATTTGAGTTATAGAAAAACATGTTAGGCACCAAAGTGACTTAAAATATACGTTAAGCATCAAACTAAAGAAAAAAAATAAATTGAACACTTTTATGACGATTAAACCATATCTAAAAGAACATATGTCCGAGTGTCCTAGTTATGAGTTTATACCTATAAGATATAAGATTATAGGGTAAACTACACTGGTAGTCACTAAACTTTTAGAGCGCTTTCAACAAGGTCATCGAACTTTTAAAATTTTCATTACAGTCACCCAATTTTTAATTCGCTTTCAATAAGGTCATTGCCGTCAACCACCGTTAAAAAAGCTGACGTGGCATGCTAAATGTAAGGGTAAAATACACTGTATGATGTTGTGATGTTGATATATGATGTTTGAGCTTAGTATGATGTGAGATGCCATATTATGGCTTGTCACATCCCAAAAACCGGTCTAGTCGGAATTAAATTCTGGTGACCGAATATTTTTATTAATTGAATAATTTATTCGATCTTATTTAGATTATTCGAGATAATTTATGAATCAAGGTCAAGTTCCAGTAAACAAATATTTTTTATTTCGATTAAGGGTTGGTTCGATTTGGTACCCAAAATAGATTAAATAGTTAGTTTATTATTATTATTAATATATATATATATAAATATATATATATATATATATATATAAAAGAAATGGAGACCTAATTAAGTTAGGTATTTGTAATGGAAACACCATTAGAATTAAGATAATAAGTATAATTGAAAGTGGCAACACCATTAGCTTAAAATAATGAATAAAAAAAAAGAAAATTAGGGGAGTGGTTTGGACGGCATATTAGAATAAGAAATGGTGGGTGATAAGTGATATAAAAAAATTTGAAATAATTGAAGTGGGATTTGCACCATTTGTGGCTTTAAATCAATCTCATGAATTTGAAATTGATTTGAAGGCTGGCCAAACTTGTATAAAAGGGGCAAGGGATTTGATGAAATGCACGGCAAAACAAAGGAAAGAAAAGAAAAGAAAGAAAGAAATTAGTAGGATAAACATACGATCCAATGTTTGATTGGTAGTCCGATATTTTCGATATAGTAATATCGAATTTCTACCGATGACGGGGTAAGCTCAAATCTCTAGTTAGTTTAAGTTTCGGTATCGAGTTGATTAATATTTTTATATATATTCGATACTGTCTTATTGATTTTTATTAATTATCATGGTACACGAGGTAGATTCGGAACAACCGTCAAGCCCAAGAAATAATAATAAAGTACCGGTCTATCAAGGTGAGTGAAATAAATTAGAGTTGAGATTAGAGTCTCAACTACCTTTAATTTAATGTTAGAATATATATTAAGCATGAAATTGGATTAATTAAAAGTTGGTAAATGATAAGGGAAGAAAGAATAAAGAAATTCAGATTTGTAAACTGTCCTGTAGAAAACTGCATTTTTGAGCATGTTAGAGTCATTTCTGGAAAAAGTGTTCTTCTACAAAGTTGTAGAGAACAAAATTTTACATGAAATAGAGGTATGATTTGCTCAAAAATGTTAAGTATAGGTCTCTGAATTGTTGTTAGAAGTTACTGGACTAAAACTGAATAAATATAGAATCTGCTATACTAAATTGTAAAATTCGAAAATTATAGGGGCTTAAATAATGCCAATAAAATTCTGGAAATTTATACTTGAAACAGGGGAGTCATGAAATGAATGAAATTAAATGGCCAAGCTTGAATTAAGTCTCAATTGATAGGTTAAATCCATTTAGATCACATATAGGATTATTAAAGAATTAAAGGGGACTGTTTTGTAGAAATTGATAAATTGAGGACTTACATGTCCTATTTTTGAGGTTACTGTATTATAAAAATAATGTTATAAGATTAATTTAAATGTGGTTAAAAGCTCAAGATTAGTAGTGTAGTGAAACATAGATTATAAATACACTAAAGTCACAAATTAAGCATAGACAGATTAAGTTTCTGAAAATGTCTTATGTTCAAGTAATAAACTGTATTAATCGGAAAATGATAAAATTATATGCCATACATAGTTGTAAAGGTGTGTTTATAAGCTTTCCAGAATGGTAAAGAACTCCTTATTTGGAGTTGTGAGTAAAAAGATATGAATTTTTGAATAAGTAAATGTCATAAAACAGAGTAACAGTTTGCCCCTAAATCTGTATCAGCAACGATTTTAGAAATTCATTATAAATTGTATAAGAGGAATTAAAAGTTATAATTTATATGGTTTAAAAGGTTATTAAGTCTATTTTCGTTTAAAACAAACGAAATCAAATTTTGAGTTATAGAACATTTTATATAATATTTCTTTGAGGACAATGCAAGCTGCCTAATGTACTAAATGATATATTTCTTTAATGTTTGGTTAGAAAAGAGTAGAAATGAAGGAAACCACAAAGTTGGAGAATAAGGAAAATGTCTCTAAGCTTGGATTGAGGTGAGTGTGGATGCATTTGTCTCGGGTGACGCGGTGTCATTCCGATCATTGTTTTTATGTTCTGATATGTGAGTGTGGATGCATTTGTCTCGGGTGACGCGGTGTCATTCCGATCTTTGTTTCTTTGTTCTGATATGTGAGTGTAGTTGCGTCAAGGGATAGGCCCGGTGCCTTCCCGTTGCATTATTTATGATTATGTTTGCATTTGTTAAGGGCTCATGTAGAGCAACTATGTTTGAATGGCAAATTTGGTAAGTGCCTTGCATTACTTTGATATGTTCGAATATAACTATGAAATGCTACATGACATGGAGCTACGGCTCATCTTGTTATTTCATATGATATGATATGAAAATCATGGACTATGTGAATTTGTGTGTATTTATGGACGTTGGATACAATTGGCATGCCATAGGGTTATTCGAGCTCACCATGTAAGGGAGGACTACGGTCCAGGGCTACGGCCTATATGTGGGAGATAAAAGGATGGAAGTGTAAGGGATACATGGAGCTACGGCTCAGGGCTACGGCTCATTACTGATTTATGATATGGTGTACAGGGAATCCGCGTATCCAATGGTACCAATATATTATGTGTTTGATATGTATGCTATGTTATGCTCATGATATGATATTATATAAGAGATATATGGAGCTACGGCTCAGGGCTACGGCTCAATTATGATACATGATATGGTGTACAGGGAATCCGCGTATCCAATGGTACCAATATATTATGTGTTTGATAAGTTATGCTATGTTATTCTCATGATATGATATTATGCTTTGTTATGAATATAAAGTATGCCATGTTATTGCATTATGATCATTTTTGGAAGCATGCTACATGACATAACATGTTCATTCATTGTCATTGACTACCTCACTTAGACTATGTAAGTCTAATGCATTCATTGCATAACATTTCAGGTTAAGGAAAGTAACAGATCGAGATCGAAATTAGTTGGAAGGTTGGCAAGTCACTACAATTAAAGAGTAATGTGTTTTGTCCTTATGAACTCCTAGTATGGTGGCAAAGTAGTTAAAGTAATTATACTAATCTTGTGGGCCTACTATTATGAAATTTGCCTATGTTTTATATAAGGTTTTAAAGCTATATAGACTATTGAGTTAGTAATAAAATTGACATAATTGGTAGTAAAACATTGATTAAAGGACTCTATGATTTTTGTGAGTTGTTAGGCTCATGTAAATATGTAAAGAATTTTAATAAGATAATTCAAAAAGAAGTAGATTTGAATACTTTACAAAATGGTCATTAAAATATTGTATCGTCTAATCAGATAGGTAAATGACCTCCATTAATAATGAGATTTTACAGGCTAATAGCTAGTAAGTTTAATTTCAGTATAATATCACGAATTTCAGATAAGGACCCCTAGTTTGTAAAAATTACAATTTAGTCCCTAAGTTTGAAAAAGTTTAAAATTGACCCCAATTTGAGTAAGTTGTTAATAAGTTAAGTGTTAAGTCTTAAAAGAGATTAACAAAATACGCTAAAATGATTTTTGAACTTTGGATTTATGTCTCCGATCTCCGTATTGTTTTCCGGTAGCGCTCTCCGACGCGGTTCTCTACCAGGCCGGGAAGGGGGTGTTACATGGCTCTTTTAAGACTAGCTAGGTTGACTTGTTGATCCCTATGTATGTTGTTTGTGAGGTTAAGGATTTGCATGCTTGGACCCTGCATTGTTGTTGTTTTTTATTTTAGAGCATCCTCACTAAGCTTCTAGCTTACGCTCTCATTTTCAACAATGCAGATCATTAGCGTGGTGTTAGCACGGAGCAAGGCGAAGGGGCTTTCCAAGTTTCTGTTGCTCAAGTACGGTTTAGCAATTAATGTGGTAATTTAGCAATGTGGCAAGAGTGTGTTTTGTATGAGCGATGTATGACTTATATACGTGATTGATGTTCATGAATTGACTTTGATTGTAAACATGTCATGTCTTGTCAAATGCTTGTGTGATGACATGCCTTATAAATGTTTAAGCTGCTTTTGGATGGCATATAAACCTTATTGTGATGAATTGTGCCTTTTGGCTTTTAAGTACTCAAGCATGCCCTTATATGTAATGTTGCCTTTTGTGTAAATGCCATGAATGGATGTTTCATCTTATGCCTTATGTGTTTGAACATGTTCTGATATAGGGACCATGCCTTTAGTTCATGTATGTTGTGTTGAGTGCTTCTTGGGGGCGTTTAGGACCTTTAGAATTGTTGAGAAATGTTTAAATTTGGTTTTCAAAGGTTGCAGACAGCTCGTGTTTCGAAACAGGCTGAGCCGTTTCGGAATGGGTAAGGCTTCAAGGACCCCGTATCGGAACTCGTTTCGATACGGTTTGGCCACTGTGAACTCCTGTTCCAAAACGAGTATCGGAACACTTTGGCTACTGGAAATCTGAGAAATTGCCGAGATGAAAGCGTTTCGAAACGGGTCTAAGGGTTTCGAAACGGTCAATATCTCGTTGACCACGAGAAGTTGATCGTTGAGGGTGTTTCGGAACGGTTGACCTCCGTTTCGATACGACCTCCTCGTGTGGGCTTGGGGCAGTTGACCAGGTCAAGGCGTTTCGATACGCCTCAATGGTGTTTCGAAACGGCCTGCCTAATGGATTAAAAATTAGACTGTTTATTTGTCGGTTTGAGTTCTGTTGCGTGTTTTTTCTCGATTTCTTCCGCTGATGTGTTCACATAGGATTCAAATGTGCCTTTAGAGAAGATTAGTTTAAAAGAAAATTTTTAGGGTTGCTAACCGAGAGAGAACCTTAACGGGTTTCGCTTCGGTTTTCCCCGTATAGCCTACTCGGACCGGTCATCCGACCAGACCGGGACAAGGGGTTACAAAAACTTTTAAATAATCAAAACAACAACAATAATAAATAAAATTAATACCTGTTATAATAATAAATGTGCATAACAACAACAATCACCACCACCATAATAATAAACGAAAGAGTGCAGTTATCTGTCTAATTACATTAATTATTTTCCCTCCCTAAGAATTAGAAAATGTAATTAGGGAGCTACAATTACACTCAATTCAACTAGATTTTCAAATTAAACCAGTTGATCAAACATTTTTGACCAGTATAATTATATCCAATTATTTCAAATCCAATTATCAGAGTGACTTTTCAAACGCACCATAAACATACAAGTTAATTGAGTACCAATTCAATTAGCGAAAAGACGGAAAGGTTAGTATTGTCAACCATAATAAAATAGTACAATTATTTTTTGTATTTTCATGATTTTATGTAATATTTAAATAAAATAATTAAAAGTCTCAACTCAAATGATCAGACACTAAATTAATATGTTTGTATACAAATCTTTTTACCGTGTCACCTATGTTATAAATACACTCTTTACATAAATTATTTTCTTTCATCCACATCACGAGTATAACGAAATCTAATATATCTTTAAAAATCACATGTTTAATTTATATATATTTATTTAAAAAAGTAATTGCATCAAATATCCCTAGATTTTAAATTGATCGTTAATCTTTAAAATATTTTAAATTAAGTCTTTTAAGTATTATATTATATTAATTAGGTCATTCTATCAACTTAATTATTAAATGTTAGCTCAATCATGACGTGGGTCATATTTAAAACACAGTAATTAAAATTCAAACAAATTTCTACTTACAACATGGACGAGTTAAATTTAGATTGTTAATTTTTTTTGATAAATTTCAATGATGTTATATATTCTAATATATTAATCTTAAATCATAATAAAATAAGTATATTTATATATAATTTGGTTCATAACTTTTAAATATAATTCAGACCTATCTAAATTAACATGTAACACTAAAATTACACGCTAGAGTGATAGATTATATTAATAAAAAACTTAATTAATATGAAATTTGATATTACTATGAAAACTCATTAGATTTTTTTAAAATAATATACCAGTTGAATTTTTATTAAAAATTAAAATAGAAAAAATTCATTAGAGCAATAATATCATTGTCATTGTTTTAAGGGTAAAGTGCACAAGTGGCCACTAAACTATCCCAAAAAATAAAAAATAGTCACCAAACTTTCAAAAGTTACATAATGGACATTACCTTTCAAAAAACATAATGGACATTAAACTTTAGTTTTTGTTACAAAATGATCACTGAGCTGTTAACTGTCGTTAAGCGAATAACGTAACAATTACGAAATTTGAATAATAACGCATTTAATCCTCAATATTTATACATCCAATCAATTTAGTCTTAATTTAACCCTCATTATTGATGTCTAAATTGATTGAATGTGTAAATATTGAGGATTAAATGTGATGTTATACAATTTTTTTAACTGTCATGTCACCCAGTCAACAACAGTTAACGACTCAGTGATAATTTTGTAACAAAAACTAAAGTTTAATGACCATTATGTAACTTTTAAAAGTTTGATGACTATTTTGTATATTTTGAGATAGTTTAGCGACCATTTGTATACTTTATCCTTGTTTTAGTATGTGTAAAGGAATCCATAGATTTCCTTGTATCAACATGAGCCACAAAACGATAGTCTTATTAGGGATGAGTCTACAGTGAATGACAAACACCGATATACACTAATAATGATATACACTGATATACACCACTATTTTTTCTTCCTTTTATTATTATTTTTTATTTTTTTATTTTAAATAAAATATTTTTAAATGAATTTTTGGGACCCACCGCAAAGATTTGAATTCTAATTTAAAACAAATTTATGTTGGAGTTTTTCTTTTTAGTAATTTTATTATTATTAATTTAATTTTATTTTAAAACAAAACCTTTTAACTCTATCTTTTGCTTCCATCAATTTTCTTTCTTTTTCATAAACTCTACTGTCGTCAGCGGCACTTACCTTGCCAATAATTTTTTTTTCACCAATCTCTGACAGATTGGCCCTTGATTAAACCTAACATCACACACATCATTGTATACACCCTTAACAACTTTCGAGTATTCTTTGTCGTGGTCATGTCTGCCACGCGCGACTATAAGTTTTAATTTTCTCTTGTTTTAACAGCACCTGTCCCCTATCTTGTCTGTTTAGCGTAATGGCTCCAGATTTTTTATGTTTTATTTTGAGTTTTTTGAGTGTGTTTCTATGCTCTTTTGATGTAATTTTTGATGGACAACAAATTTTCTAGTAATACTTGTGAGCACTATGGATCATGTGAGAGTTTGAATTTGAAGCAGATGTGATAGAATGAAATTGCATGGTTATGTTGATTGATTGAAAATAGAAATTTGTATATATGCTTATTCGTGATAACAAATGTTGAACTTTAAAATTCGTATAAAATTTTTAAGGACGGATTATATTTAAAACTTCAATTGTTGCTTAATGATCGTTGATTAATAAGAAAGTTAGTATCTTGTATAATTGCTAACACCGTAAATCCATCCATGACTAAATGATGCACCACACACTTGATATGTTAATAAATTTATGTTGGAATAGATTTCTTGGTGAATTTAATTGTTTTTAGGAACATTGTTAGAACCTTATCTTTTTTTGCACTTTGTAGAGCATAATTTATAGTACAAAACATGTTCTGTTTTTTGGTTGATTGTATTAGATTAAGATACAATAAGAACTGTAAATCGAGCTTAAAAACCAGCATGTGATATACTTCTTTCCTTTATGGCTATAAGCGCAATTATATACATTTTTTTCTAAGCCGATATAGTTTATTAATAAATATAGAAATCTGAAGCCGATATATACCCAATTATATTCCTTTGATATAAGAAAATAATCATTCAAAACAATGTCGAAGGGTAACCAAAAGAATGATTCAAATGGTGTACCAAAATAATTTGTAATTATATTGTCTTGTTTCGAGACAGAGGTTGAAAAAAAATAGTAAAAAGGTAGTTAATAGATGAAGAGAAAATTATAAGCAAGGTATGATCAACGATGATAATAAGATTTAAGGAAGAAGGTGAATAGATGAAGGGAAAATTTATCGTGAACAATTTTATATTAATATGAATTAATAAAAATAGTAAAAAAGTAGAGCTATCTTTTTTATTCAAAAAAAAATAGTAAAAAAGTAGTTAATGAGTCTCACATTTATTTTAAAAATATCTAAAATAATAAAATATAAATATTTAGTGATGTATTTCAGTTAAAAGGCAATTAATGGGTTAATGGGTCTCACATATTTTAAATAAAGATATTTATCTAAAATAAAACAATAAAAAAATAAAAATATAATGGTGTATTTCGGTGTGTGACATTTATTGTAGAATTTTTTGTCTTATTAGATAAAATACACACAAAAGTTTAGAGATATTAGCCACATAGGCCAGTTACACATGTCATTGTGAAACATCAAAGTGATCATATCTCCGGACCCCACAAACAAGAAAAATAATTTCTCCTCTATAAGATAAGGCAGAGATAAGGCCTATACTTTCTCATCCGTCAGATAGTTACGCCTCTTTGTCCAACGGTCTCTATATTTCTTCGTGGATAAAATCTCAAAGCCTTTGATTTCCCACTTCCTTTTATTATGAAAAGGCTTAAAGGTAAAATTGGCCCTCAATAAAATATTAAAAAACCAATTAAACATCTATAAAAATTTTACACCGAATTTAGCCTTCATAATTTAAATTACACCCAATTTAGCTCCTTCGTTAGTTTGACCGCATTGACCATAACGGTCAGAGACAGAAGGACGTTATCGTCCGGTTCAGCATACCATGTATGCGCCGACGTGTATAAAATGCTGACGTGGACCGATGACTTGTAAAAAACATTTTAATAAAAAAATTCCTAAAAGGACCAGTTATTGCCTATAAAGAGAACAAAAGTTTTGAAAGAGGAGAAATTAGAAGTTAGGGTTCTTAAACGATTTCATCTGGATTTTATCATTCTCTTTCAAGATTGTCAAAATTAGCTTCGATTATTAGCGGGTAAGCTTCGATTAGCAAAGGGGAAAGGCAATGAAACGATTTTTCTTATTATTCTTAATGTTTTATGCGGATATATTCATCTTTAATCATATTTTGGTTTGAGTTATTTTATTTGATTTTTCTTCTTTTTCTTAAGAGATTATATCTTTATTTGGTTGACAGAAAATGAGTTCATCGTCCTCATCAGCTGTTGCCAGTAGAAACATTCAACATGGAGGTTTCTTTGAGTATGAGGGTGGTCTTTTCTGTTACTATGGGAAAAAAGTCCAATGCGGACCGCATGAAAGACAAAAAACATAGGTAAAATGTTTTTTGGTTGTCCCAATTTTAAGGTATCCGACTGTGAGTTTTTCAAATGGCATGACACCGAACTAAGTGAAAGAGCTAAGTTTTTACTACATGAGATAAAGAAGGAGAATGAAGCGTTTAAGAGAAAAATCGAAGCTTCAACACTCAGAGTAATATTGAAGATGAACTAGCAGAATTGAAAGCTGAATTAAAAGAATTGAAGGTTAAAATGAGAAAAACTAAGGATCAGTTGAGTTTAGCAGGGCAAAATTTGAAGCGTTTGAATAGGGAAAAGAATGTGTTCTTGATTGGAATGTGTATTGCTTGGATCATATGTATGGTAAGGGTAAGTGATTTCTTCGAAAACAAGTAGTTATGTTAGTGTTAGTTTACTATGATTAATGGTTTTTGATGTAATGGATGAACAACTTGATTGAAAATATGTATTTGAAATTGTTCGAAACTCATATGTATGTTACATTTTGAATGATGGTCTAGTTTGCAGAGATTAAAATGTTGCATCTTGAATTTTACAAATTGAATATTAAAATTACATGAGACATCATTTCCAAACATCATAAATAATTTAAACTTAAGAAGCTTCAAAATGAGACAAACTGAAAGATATCATAGTAATAAGACATCATTGTCATACTACAATAATGGATAAACTAATGTTTTCAAGATACATCACTGTCAAACATCTTTAATAAAGTAAACTTAACAATGGCTTCAACATGAGAATCATCATTGAAAAAACAAGTTTAAATATCTATTTTTTTCAAAATAAAAGTACCATAGTACCATACTTCAAAATAGTGAAACACGCTTACTAAGTTTGACTTGATTGTGTGCCTAATGTTTGACTTTTTGGAGGTCTCCCTCTCTTCTTCTTAAGTGTCTCAACATTTTCTTGAAGTTGTCTTGTAGTGAAAAAAATATTTCCCTTCCAACTCAATCTTTTGCCTTTCTAATGATGTTGGAATTGAGATGGATCAGCCTCACAAATTCTCCTTTTGCTTTCTCTTATGAAAACACGTTCAGTTGATGTACCAGTCTACAAGCATTTTAATTTCTTCATATCAACTATATGTTGGTCTTCTCTATGCTAAACCTCGTAGCCTCCATCACCATTCCATACTAATCTACAATGTATACTTTGTTCCATATTGTGCTCCAATTTTTCTAAAGCCTTCGGACTGATGTTTGACCTCCATTTTGATGCCCACATTCTCTTGACATGCAACCTACTCATCACCATAACTCTGATTTCTTATAAAAAAACTAATGATTAGCTTGCATCTAGCATCTAGTATCCAAGCATTGAATGCCTCAACCATATTATTATCTACAACATCACATGTTGATGTTGTAGAAAAGTAGGCCTTAGTCCAATGCTGGACAAGATTCTGTAACAGTTCTTCATTTAAAGTAGGACCCATTTTTTCAAGCTTCTAAAGGTTGTCATCAAAGTCTTCAATATAAGTTGACATGAGCATACAAATATTGTTAAAAAAAAATTATACGACATACTTCACTTACTAAACATCGAGCATTACAATAAAAGAAGGGTTTGATGTTACCTAGCATAGTTCCAAAAACACATTTTTCTATTCATACCCTTCCCTTTTTTCAGTCAATTGGCATACAAGTGTCTTGCACACATTTTATATGCAGTGTCTGGATAATCTTCCAACAACACCTTCACTAATCCCTACACCATGAAAGATATAAAATATTTTAGACAAAAAAAACCAAACAAATATTTCAGAAAAACACATGCATACCTTTTGTTGATATGACATAAGTGTAATTCCTTCACTAGTTGGATGGTCTAGATCAGTGAAATTTTTTTCCTTCAAAAACCATCTCCATGAAGATGCACATTCCACTTCAACTACAGCTAATGCTATGGGAAACATTTGGTTGTTGGCATCCTTGCCAACAATAACTAGGAACTCTTCTTTTTGTGCAGTCTTCAGCCAATATCCATCCATTCCAATAAATAGTCTACAACCATCTTTTCAGCCTTGCTTAAGGGCTTGAAAATACACAAATTTTGAAGAACAAAACTTGTCCAACATCATTCCTATGAACTTGTATTCTTACAGTACTTCCAAGATTGCTTTTGATCAGTTCGACAGCATACCCCCAAAGACTAGCATATTCCTTTACATATGATTCTCGAAACTCCTTAAGAACTTGTTTCCTAGCTCTCTGACACATATTAAAGGTGGCATAAACTCCCAACTCTCTTTTACACATCTCTTTCAACGTCTTCACTTTCATCTTTGGATCAACTAATATTTTATCCTTAAATTCTTCCTGAATGTACTTGGTAGAAATTAATTTTTTCTCGTTAGTCCTATAGCACTTGTGCACCAGATTGTAAGTTTTTATATTATAACATCTAAGCTTCTTTTCAATGTTAGCAAATAGTGTCCAAGGACAACCTTTCATACAATGAAATTTAGTTCTATTTGATTCATTCTTCACAATTTTTAATTGTACCCCTTTTGCAAAAGCATACTTTCGCACCGCTTCTTTAAATTGTTTATTATCATCAAGCCTTAAACCTAATTCCCACACATGAATAACACAGTTGGGATCATGCCTTGTAAAACAAGATTGTCTTGCTCTTGGTGCATCATCCTCTGACTGCTCACTATCTTCATATTCCCCAGGATCAGAAGATGAAATTTAATCACTTTCGAAACCTTCCAGTTTCCATCTCTACCGCCAAATCTATCGTCTTCATCTACATTATCTGGTTGCACTGGTTGACTCTCACAATCTTCAACAATTTACTTCTCATTTGCAGCTTTTTCTTTATGTCTTCTGCCTCTCCCTATTTCCCTGATTTCCTCTACCTCTTCATCCACATCACTCCCAATATCTACATTAAATAAGAATACATCTTCATCGTCAGAATCCCTACCCTTATTCACATCAACCTCTGACCTATCAATACTATCTTCTGCCCCGTTATCATCACTAGTCTCATTATAAGCATGCTCTGGCCCAACATCAACATGCTCTGGCCCATCATCAGTATGTTGTGGCCCATCAACATGGTCTTCACTATCATCACTTGAACCAACATCATTTCTCCCAACCCCTGCATCACCATCATTAACATTATCTATTTTCTTCATAAATGTCACATACATGTAACGCCCAGGGTTTGGGGCCCGAGAGAAAACTGGGTTTGGTTAAATCAGTTTAGGTTAATTTATTTGAAAGAAAACATTATTAATTAACACTAAAAAGGGGTTTTTATTGAATAAGGGCAAAAGGGGGAATTTGGGATTTTAAAACAAAAGGGTTTTTATCATATTTCTTCTCAAAATCAAAAAGAAAAGCTATCATCTTTTTGAAAGGCAAAAACTCATAACTTTTTCAAGAGCAAACATTTCTTCATCAAATCTACAGTTGTGGTGATTTCTTCAAGGTAAACGTCTTAATCTATTGACCTTTACTAGATTAAGATATATTTCAACTTAGTTTTCCATTTACCTAATGATTTCTAAGTTTACCCTAAAACCCATCATTTCAAAAATGGTGAGTTCTTGATGATTTTCGAGTGGGCTTTGATATATGTGTTTTTGGGTGGTTAAAATCACATTTTGGTGTTAATAAAGTGTTGAAATGAAGCTTTAAATCAATAAACCCGAAACTAGGGCAGTGATAAATTTTTGAAGGTGAAAAGGTGGTGTTTTTGGCTTAGTTTTGTGGTAAAATGAGGGTTGGAGGTATACGAACCTAGGATGGGTGTTTTTAGATGATTTTGGTGTGTTTTTGATGTTTAATCTGATGGGTTATTGCTGAGCTCTGCTTAAGAACGGATTTGATGATATTTTGGTGGATTTCGGCTTTGTATTATTGAGAGAATGTTGTAGATTTGTGAACTGATGTTGACAGTGAATTTATGGAAGAGTAGGGGAGCAATACTTTGTTTTTGGTTGATTAGAAACAGGGGAAATCAATTTGGGAGTTCCGGACGAGAATCTGTGAAGTTGTGGAAGCTTGAAGAAGAATTGTTAGCGTGTTTGGGTTTTGAGCTGGTGAGTGGAAATGTTTTGAAGCTTTAAAATGATCCAAAGAGGTTTTCTTGGGGGTTTGGGTGGAGCCTTAAGGGCTAACCTAAACCCAAGTGTAAGATTGTCTAATTTGCCTCGTCTCATTAATTGTTGGTGTGTGTGTGTGTATATTCGTGTGTTGTGTGAAATGTGGATTGCTTTTACTCCCCGTTCTAATGTTGTTGTGTAATCGTAGTTGATGTCAAGCCTCGCGTGATGGTTAGTCATTGTGTACGGTGATGTGTAGTCCCACCGGTAGTGACTAGTAGATGAGTACGTTGATGTGTTGTCCCATCGAAAAAATGCTAGTTGTTGTGTACGGTGATGTGTAGTCCCACCGAGGATGGTTGTGCATGTGCAAAACATGTTTCTCTATGCTTCCATTTCATTGTATCTCTTTCTTAAGTGGTTTCGTTTTTAAAACTAAGATATATGTTTTAAACTGCATTGTTGTTGTGTTTTAGAGCTCCGCTCACTAAGCCTTTAAGCTTACGCTCTCTTTTCCAACAATGCAGATTGTTAGAGGCTCTGGGAGGCAAGTGGGAAAGGGATGAGTTCTTGGAGTTCTTGCTAGCTCAAAGTATGGTTTTACTAGTTGTAATAATGCTTAGACGATGGGAATACTAGACTTTTATGTTAGGGAGTTGGTGTTCAAACTCCTATGTTTGGCTTTGTTTAAATTGCTAGCATGTTTTAAATGTTGATACCAGGATATGTTGAGGCTTGTTATGGCTTTGGGTAGATTACCTTGCGTTTTGACTTGTTGGTGTTTTTGAAGCTAAGTGTTCTTATGAGCTTTGGGTTGAGATCCATTTTGTTGTGTGTATGCATGTTTGAAGTTGTGTTTAGGGTGTCTTGCCTCTAGTTTGATTGTATAAAAAGTTACCATGTGCTTTAAGATGTTTTGGGGTAAGTTTGGGAACGTTTGGAGATGCTGAAATGCATTTTCGGGCCAAACTGTGTCTAGGTGTTTTGAAATGCCTGATATGGTTTCGGAACGGCCAAGTTCTATGGGTACCCGTATCAGAACGAGGGTGGTGCCGTTTCGGTACGATCTGCCACTAGAGGCTCCTGTTTCGGAACCATGTAGGGCCGTTCCGGTACGTTTGGCCACTGGAGGCTCCTGTTCCAAAACCATGTGGGACCTTTCCGGAACGGCTTGGTGTTACGTTTTGAGTGAAGCCCACGTTTCGGAACGGGCAGGCCTGTTTCGAAACGCGGGTAGTTAAAACGGTTAAAAGGCATCCTCAAGGGTTTCCAAATGTTACATTTTAGTCCATAATGCTTGTATGCTTCCTAGTTGAGTTTATATGTGTTCTCTATGATGGTTTTGCTTCATGTACATGAAACTTGACTAAACAACTACTTGGTAAGTTTAAATTATCGTATGCCCTCTGCTCGGTTCATATCTGTGTTCGCTTTTCCGCTGGTTGCCCTTACACCTAAGGCTAAATGTGACTTCTAGACAAGACTAATAAAATGGGAAAAAATAGGGTTGCTAATCGGAGTGAGGCCTTTGTGGGTTCTGCTTCGTTTTTCCCCGTGTAACTCGTTCGGTTCGGTCTGTTGGCTAGGCCGGGACGAGGGGGTTACAATACAAATCAACACTGCCCTTATCTTCAATATCTCAATCACCTCTCTTATAGTGTCATCATCATGTACTAAAACTAGAGCTTTAGTATTGATTGTCACTACAGGAATCCTATAATAAACAATTTTTTGTTTATTGACAAACCCCAAGTCATTTACATTGCCTATGATATCCCAATAGCATAATCTATCAGGATCAACTTGCAATCTATCTACTTTCTAGTTTACATAATCAAATTTAGGAGATGAAACAAACTTCCCACCATGAAAATATCTTAAAACATATACAACTTGAGGTTCATTGATGTGAGTTTCATCAACCATCCTATAAACAATAATAAAAAAAATCAAAATAGCAGTACATATTTAATCAAAAAGTAATATAAAAATAGGACTAGTACTTGTCTTCTCTTTTTTTCTTTACTGTCACAATCGTGGGTCACAAATGCCTCTCTCCTTTTCAGCTTCTACAATATGTGTTGACTTAAAAGGGTTAATAATCCACTAAACTTACAAGGGTTTGATTTTTTATCAGTTCAAATTCCCATAAACTGAATACTCCTAAAAAATGGAAGTTTTAATTTTCAAATAACAAATGTAGTACCGATTTTGTCATAAAAAAGAAGCTTTCAATTTTGATAGCAAAAATAAAAGCTTTTGATTTTCCCAGAAAAAGTGTTTCGTTTTCCTTTAAAGGTTTCACCTTCTTCAAAATGAACTCAAAATTTTCATAAGGTTTTTTTCGATTCAAAAAGATTTTTGTTTATACAAACCCGTTGTTACCTGCAAATCCAAACTACGGTCGACATCTTTCAGAAAACTCTATGAGTTTAACTCTAAGAATTGAATAGGTTTTTCTGCTTAATTCTGGGTTTTACGCAATAACTCGTCTTTTTAGGGATTTTTCATTAAAAAGTTTTTTTTTTTAATTTTTACACGTCATCGGACCATGTTAGTATTTTATACACGTCAGCGCATACATGGCATGCTAAACCGGAAGATAATGTCCTTTTGTCTCTGACCGTTAGCGGACCGTTACGGTCAAACTAACGGAGGGGCCAAATTGGGTGTAATTTGAATTATGAGAGCTTAATTGGGTGCAAAAGTTTCATAAGAGCTTATTGGTTTTTTTTTTTATTTTTGCTGGGGGCCAATTTAACCTTTAAGCCTTATGAAAAACATAAAACATTAACTCCACAAACTCACATTCAATCTTGTCTTCACTTAACGTTAGCTTCCTTCAAGTGACCAAAAGCTGCCACCGACTCTGCCGCCGCTACATCCTCCTTTATCAGCACCCGCCTCCCCGATGTTTACTCTAGCTCTGGGAGAGTCGTTGCTATGTTCGGTTTAGGGGAAAAAATACCAAGAAAGTCACAAAGTCAAAGGCACCAACCACCGGTTGCCCTCTGTGGTACCCGAGAGCCGTAACACTCGAATGGCTTGACGGAACCCTGGTCGGTGACTACGGGTTCGACCCTTTCGAATTGGGGAAACCTGCAAAGTACTTGTAGTATGATTTGGAATTTTTGGACTAGAACCTGGCTAAGAACTCGGTTAGTGAGATCATCGGGACTAGAACTGAGATCGCCGACGTAAAGACAACACTGTTCAAGCCCTACAATGAAGTCTTTGGCATGTAGAGGTTCCGCGAGTGTGAGTTGATCCATAAAAGATGAGCCGTGCTGGCTACTCTCGGTCCCCTCACCTTCGAGTGGCTAACTGGAGTTACCTGGCAAGATGCTGGCAATGTTCGTTTACTCTTACGTTTTTACTCCCCTATTTTTGTTGTAGAATTACGATTATTTCGACTTGAACCTTAAAATAAAAACGTGTTGATTATTACAGGTAGAGCTAGTTGAGGGATCATCTTACTTGGGACAACCCCTTCCATTCTCGATGATAACATTGATTTGGATTGAAGTGTTGGTGATTGGATACATCAAGTTCCAAAGGAATGCAGAGCTCGACCTAGAAAAGAGGCTGTACCCAGGAGGAAATTTCTTTGACCCACTTGGCTTGGCCGCAGACCCAGAGAAGAAGGTCACCCTTCAACTGGCTGAGATCAAGCATGCTCGCCTCACCATGGTTGCTTTCCTCGGTTTCGTAGTCCAAACTGTCACCACTGGCAAACTATCCACTTGAGTGACCCTCTTCACACCACCATTATCGATACCTTCAGCTCTTGAAAACAAATCGACCCCTTTGCGTTTGAGTAGATTTTCCTAGATGTAGTAGTTTTTGAATTTTCCTTCTATCCATGCTGTAAAAATATTATAACATCTGGCAATTTCAGGTAAGAATGCTATTAATTATCTCATAATGTCTCATTTTGTAGTAAAGTTATATCTATTCCCATAACCAAAACAAGTGGACGTGAGAAAGAGGGAATAAAGAAGAAAAATAGAAAAATATTGCTTAGATTTCAATTGATATTGTAATACTCATATTTTGTCTGGGTATATATATATATATATATATATATATATATATATACTTTCTTTATAAATAAAACAAAAATAAATAAACAATAAATAAATAAATAAAACCATAAATAATACCAAATAGTCCAAATGTCAATTACATATATAAAATATCCCTCCCATAATACAAAAACCCAATTCAGATTACAAGACCCATTTTTTATTGTTTCCCTCCCAAATCTGATGAAAAAGGCCCAAAGAAACACATTCGTGTTTCTTGAGCCCGCCAAAAGTGCCATGTGGCACTCTGTGATTCGCCTGCTCCTCATTCATGCGGATTCAAAGCCCGTTAACATCAGCGCTTACACCAGCTATAAAATAGCATGGAGAGAGAGAAAAACACAATAATTACACAATTAATTGTGCCCATAATTGAAGAAAGAGGGGGAGACGAAAAGGCTTACCAAAAGAGGAACGATCGTCGGAAATAGATCGCCGAGAAGGTCGCCTGAGCATGTCAAGCATGCCGAAAGGTATATTCCGACTTCCTCTTTTGTTTTCCTGCATCCAAAACACAAAAGAAATTATATTTAAGTCTTAAAAACCTAAAAATAATATCTCAAGCAAATATAAACTCTTGATCTAAATATCAAACTAAAAAAAGGAATCTTAGGCTTATATGAGTATTTTGAGAGGGATTTTGGAAGTTAAAGAGCTTGAATGTCATGACGGAGTTAAAGAGGGTAGGTTAGGGTTTAGTTCGTTTAGTTTAGGCTCGAGATGGGTGGAGAAGGGTTGCTCTATTGAGTCGGAAGTAGATCTAGCAAGAACGGCGACGAAAAACACATTTTTGAGGGTTTTTAGGAAATTAGGGTTTTGACGTATGGTGGCTGGAAATTGCCTGGAGGCGGAAGATGGCGGTTGGAGATGCAGGTTTGGTCAGAGAAGGTGACCTTGAATTACAAGATGACCAGAGAAGATGATCGGAGACGACGACCAGTGGTCAGTGTTGCCTCCGACGATCGACGAACAATCCAGAGATTGGTTTTGATGGTGGTAGAAGATTAAAGTGAAGAAAGTTGAAGAATAAGGGATAATTTTATGAGGATTTGGTGTTTTGATATGAAAAACAAATGATCAAAGGGATTTTAGTGTTTTTACAGATCAAAAGGGGAAAAGCTGATGAACGCAGATGAATTTGGGATGAATTAGGACGTTTTGATCGAAAATAGGGTTTGTTTCTTGGTGTGCGAGTGTTAGTAGAGAGAGAATTCGATAGGATGAGAGAGAGATAGAGATTGCGCAAATGGCCGATCCGACTTGGTCGAAGGGGCTTAAATACTCGAGTCGAAACAGTGTCGTTTTAGCACTGGGTTGACTCAACCCGCGCAAGGGATTAAGTTCTGGTCTGAGGATTCGCGCCCTTCTTTCCCCTTTTCATACTTTGAGCTTTCAAGTTTTACATTTCTCACAATTTAGTCACCAAACCCTTGTAATTTGGCTCTCTTAGTTGGAATATAATTCAATTTAGTCCTTTCAGTTTTGTTTCAAGTTTTATTTTTTTCAATTTAGTCCTTTACAACTATGATAATTTAATTACAATTGTTTAGTTTTATATGTATGTTTGCATGTTCTTTAAATTGAGCATATAATATATTTGTTAGGTGAATTTAATCACATAGTTAAAATAATTAGAGCCTTTTAGCTTAAATTCCTTAATCAATTAAACAATTTAAATAAGGAGATAATTATAGAAAATAAATGAATATTAAATAGAGACTTTAATATTCTAGTTTGATTAGTGTCTCATTGCAATGAGATGTTAATCAAAGGAATATTTTAGTTGAACATTTAACATTTCATTTGAACTTAGAATAATGAAATCATCTAGTTAGTTTAATCAAAATAAAATCAGGATTAAGAAAATAGTTAGAATCATTAAATAATTAGGAATATTATTAATTTAGGGCCTAATATGGATAATGCCCAATTATTTGGATGTTATCTCATAAACCCTAAACTTGATAATATTCATAGTTTCCTTATTTAGTTAAATCAATGGAGCCTTAATTAGGATTGAACTTAAAAATGACAAGGAAATAATTAGACATGCATTAAACCTTTTGTGTTGAGATACATTTTGAATATAATTTGAAGTGTACGAAAGTAATTGGATGTTTTAAAACTTATATTCGTTTAAAATGTATTTTCTTACAAAAGGATATCTCCATTTGAAATGAAATTCAATTAACAATTAAAGATTTAATTAAATTCCAATTATTGCTCAAAATGCCAAAATGTCATGTGAAATTAATAAGGTACCGATAACGGGCGTTTGTAGGGGGTGCTAATCCTTCCCTACACGTAACCGACTCCCGAACCTGATTTTAAAAGAAAATAATCTATGGTCCGATTTTTATGGTGTCCGGTCTACCAAAGTGATCGGTAGCGACTCCAAATTAATTTTTTAAGAATAAATAAAGGGTAACCCGATTTAATATGAAAAAAACCTAATTTCAAGATTAAATTAAAAATGGTAATACCCCAATTTCAAAACCCTAATTTTTCAAAAAAATCAATCGTCAGGCTATTTCTACACTCGGTTTAAAAAATGATCGCGACAGCTTGGCGACTTCGCTGGGGACGAAATTGAGAGTCAGACCTAATTGATTAATTTCACGTGGCATTTTAAGCAATAATTTGAATTTAAGTTTTTCTAAGAATTGGATGAATTTTCAGGAAAATTGAGGTAGTTTTTTGTGTATGATATATCTGTCATTCATGCATAAACCATAAACCTGGGTTTTTCACCCTTAAGTGGGAGAAAGACAACATCCGACGTGATGCTCTCCAGCTCTAAGTTTAGATTTTTTTCTTCTAATATACTAAACTTGTGCATCATAGGGCCCATGCCTCCGTTATAAGGGACCTATACTATCGAATCGATGTCTTACTGTTGCAGTAGACTGTAACGATAGTTCGGGAACCTAGAGTCTAGAACAAAGCTCGCATTCTGTTTCTAGAAGCCCACCCCGCTAGAGCCAGACAGGGACCTAGGATAGGTGCTTCCGGTTTAATACATTTCTTTGGTTATTTTCTTTGCTAAATATTATGTGCTTCTTTGTAACACCCCTTCCTGGTCTGGTCGAGAACTAGGTCGAAAGGTGATATTGGTGCTCAATACAGTAGACAGTGCAATAAAATTTCTTTTTAATACTAACCTTTAAGCAAATATCTTACAATAATACAATGCCTCAATACATTTTAGTCCATTTAATCCATACGAAGCAATAATTAATCAATCGAGGCTAAATTGCTATTATTACAAGTTTTAAGGACTAAACTATAAATTCAACAAATTAGAGGTCCTTCAATGCAATAGACTTTACCAGATTGAAATTCACAACATTATTAACATACCTGTAAAATTTCATGCCATTTGGGGACCACTAGCTCATCCAATTAATCTTTCAATATTTAATGACTAAATTGTGAACCGTGCAAACTATTTAATATGCCTTTAACTAACTTAACTAACCCCGTATCGAAACACCCTAGGGTTGTTTCAAAACGGGTGAATGATGGTCAATCCTTGTTGACTTTACCATTTAGACTGTATCGATACGGGCATACCTTGTATCGAAACGGGTGGACTTCATTTGTCTTTGACTTTGACCCGTTTCGATACACTATAAACTCGTATCAGAATAAAGGATTCCAGTGGCAAAATGTTTCGAAACGACCATGAACCATTCCGATACGCCTTATTCCTCAGGCTCAATTATACTTACCCGTATCGAAACGCCATCACCCGTTTCGATACTGTCTGACCTGTAATGACGGATTTTTGCTAGTAGTTTATTCCATTGAAATATTGTGTGTGAAATTTCGTTGCATTTGGATTATCGTTCAATAGGTCAAATTGAATAAATACCAACAAAATTTTGTCATTACAAGTCAGGCCGTATCGAAACGGGTGATGGCGTTTCGATACGGGTAAGCATAATTGAGCCTGAGGAATAGGGCATATCGGAACGATTCATGGTCATTTCGAAACATTTTGCCATTGGAATCCTTTGTTCCGATACGGGTTTATAGCATATCGAAACTGGTCAAAGTCAAAGTCAAATGAAGTCTACATGTTTCGATACAGGGCATGCCCGTATTGATACGATCTAAAGGGTAAAGTCAACAAGGATTGACCATTGTTCACCCGTTTCGAAATAGACCTAGGGTGTTTCGATACGTGGTTAGTTAAGTTAGTTAAAGGCATATTAAACAGTTTGCAAGGTTCACAGTTTAGTCACTGAATATTGAAAGATTAATTGGATGAGCTAGTGGTCCCCAAATGGTATGAAATTTTACATGTATGTTAATAATGTTTTGAATTTCAATATGGTAAAGTCTATTGCATTGAAGGACCTCTAATTTGTTGAATTTACAATTTAGTCCTTAAAACTTGTAATAATAGCAATTTAGCCCCGATTGATTAATTATTGCTTCGTATGGATTAAATGGACTAAAATGTATTGAGGCAATGTATTCTTGTATGATATTGGTTTAAAGGTTAGTATTAAAAAGAATTTTTTTTGCACTGTCTACTGTATTGAGCACCGATATCACCTTCCGACTCGATTCTCGACCAAACCGGGAAGAGGGTGTTACATTTGTGGCATCAGAGCCAGGTTTCATGATCATACGAATACATTTACTATGTTTTGACCTTTATGAGCCAAGTATGCACTTTTAAGCCAACCAAAAAGGCCATTTAGGGCCATTAACCATATTCCAACATATGCATATCACCAACACAACAAAATGGGCATAAATGACTAGTTCAACTCTTTGCCACCTTCTTAGGAGTTCTTAAGCCTTCCTGAATCCTTTATTGTTATTTCCTACTTGATTCATTGTATATTGTTGTATAATGTTTCGATGACAATAACTATATCAATGACAATGCATAATGACAATACTCATAACTATGTCCAATATTCAATAACAAAACTTACCGACACTTACCAAAGTGTCCGATTAACACTCCAATGCAATTTCTTCAATAACAATATTATTAGCGATATGGTCGGAAATAACAATAAAGGATTCGGAAAGGCTTTTTGCCTAACCTCGAGACTCCGACTACACTCACCTTGACAATCCGAAGCTTTCAAGGCTCTCGGATAACAATCCCTTTATTCCTAGCTTTAGTTGGAGACGATGGATGTTCCTTATCAACTTCTTGAGCTAGGAAATCAATAGGGAGATTGATATATCCATAGAATTCAATAACTGATTGAGGAATATAGCTTACCCGATCGATATAAACGATTCGATAACAATAAATTGAAGAAAAGCAAAGCTTGAAGCTAGCTCCAATGGAGGTGCTTGCTTAGGTAGAAGATGATGAAGATGAAGAGATTGAGAGGTGTATGCTTCAAAGGTTTTCGGGTAAGTTTTCCTCAATTCTATTTTGCTTTGTTTATAAAGAAAAAGGCTTTCCTTTTGGTGAAGCATTCTCACCAGATTATCCCACGTATGCAAATATAAATTGAGGAGGGGTTAATCACAAGGTTAGTCCCTCACTTCTCACTACATTATAGTTTTGCCTTCTAACTTACAATTCCTTCAATTTAGTCACTATATAGGTTTCAATATTATTCGATAAAGTCAAGTGACCACATACTAGCTCAAATAGGATATGATATCAATAATTAACTAGCCAATTCTATACTTAGATTTCATCAATGCAAAACTTTCGATCACCGGAACCAAATTTCGTCTAGACCGGATTTTGGGGTGTTACATTCTTTATGTTAATAATTTGTTTATTTTCTTTTTATATTAATTAATAGTATTAACACGAGTTTTTTTTTGTTTTTCTTGTGTTGTTTTATTTTGTTGTTTTTAATAAATCCTGTCGTGTTGTATTTGTTTTGGCATCGAATCGGGAGTTAGTTAATTTGGAAGTGTTCAATATGTCTAGAGAGTTTAAGATAGGAGAAGACAATATGACGGTCTGGACTTGGTCAGAACAGACTCAGTATGAGAAAGGAGACAATCTTAGTAAAGATGACGTGTCAAAAATGAAAGGTCAAGTCAAGATAAATACTAATCATAACATTTGTCTACCGGAAGTCAAAGCAATATGGGATCAATGGGGAAATGACATGAAATAACTATTCGGAAAGGAATTTGGAGATATACCTTTACTGTTAAGCGTAAAAATAAAGCATGAGTAGGGATGGCAAAAATACCCGGCCCCGACCCGACCCGAGGTGCCCCGACCGGGTATTTTTCCTAAAATTTCGGGGATCGGGGCGGGGCGGAAAAAGCATGAAGTCGGGGCGGGGCGGGTTTGGGTATTTGCTAGAAATTCCCCGCCCCGCCCCGCCCCGGTATATTTTTATATTTTTATTATATTTATAAAAAAATATCATTATATTTAAATATTTTTATGTGTTTTGAGCTATTTTTTGTTTTTGTTTTGGTTCGTACATTTTGTAAAATTTTGTTAGATGTTGTTCAAGTTTTGATATATTCGATTCTAACGGTCAATGATTCAAGTTTATTCTTTTAAATATGTAGTTTAACACGTGTATAATTTAAAATTGGTTTTATTTTATTTTTTTATATAAGTTTGAAGTCCCTTGAAACCATAATTTGTGATTGTGGTGGAAGATTGGTCGAATCTAACATTTACCGTCGACGAAGTTTAATTTTTTTTTTAATTTTTCGGGGCGGGTCGGGGCGGGGTCGGGTTTAAGGGTTATTGTATCGGGGCGGGTCGGGGCGGGTAAATTAATATTTTTATTCGGGGCGGGGCGGGGTCGGGTATAGTATCTTATAGGTCGGGGCGGGTTCGGGGCGGCCAAAAACCCGCCCCGCCCCGCCCCGTTGCCATCCCTAAGCATGAGTTGCTTAGAGCGATGGCACAATTCTAAAATTCCGCATATAATTGTTTCACCTTTGGCCGAGTAGACATGACACCTACGCTCGAGGAGTATGAGGTACTGATTAATTGCCCTAAGATCCAAAGTGACAACATCTACACTAGACCTAACAACAACTCAAGTTTTAAAAAGAAATTGATATCGATTACCGAAAAGACAAAGGAATGGTTAGACGGGAAGATGACCAATAATGATAGTACCAATCAAAATGAGGATAAACAACGTATCAATTGGAAGGTTCTTAAAGAATTAATATTAGCAAGTAACGATGAACTAGCTAGGATGAGAAGTCTATTCACCTTATGCATATATGGGTTAGTTCTATTTCTAAGGACTCCAAAGAACATAGATCTATCAACAATGGGATTGTTCGAGCGATTAGAGAAAGGGGTCAATCCAGTGTCTGCCATCTTAACCAAAAATTATAGATCACTGACTGCGTGCAAGAAATCAGAGGAAGGAAGATTTTAGGGATGTGCACAATTTCTTGATATTTTTTAGAGGTCATAGGTGGAACACTCTCTACAGAGGAATCATGTATCTTGATACATACCAATAGAAGAATATTTAACTAGTTGCCCGTTAGAGAAAAAGAATGAGAGACAATGGGAAGAATATTTTAAAGATGTGAAGGATGTTGATGTTGTGTGGAAGGCTCCATGGCTGAATAGGGGAACAACCTTTTTATATCGATCTGGACACAAAGATTGGGTCCTGCTACTAAGAATTTGGGGAGGAACAACCTATTTCCCCTGTTAATATCCAGACAGTTTGGTTCGAGACAATTTGTACCAGCCACTGCAGGTATGGAAAATTTTTAGTATGCACACAAGAGAAATGATTATAAAAGGATAGTAGTACAAACTACAAAAGCATGGGAAAAGCCGAGAAGGGTTCAACCATATTAGGGTCTGGAAGTAATGGCAAGATATGAAGAATGGATGACACAAAGGTTTAATGATAATACATTTCAAGAAAGACCAGTAAATGCTAGCCCGTCTACTCAGTCTGTTAGAGAAGCACCTTCTGCACTAGAAAAGCTTAAGCATGATTGGGAGTTAGACTTGAAGAAATATGAGAAAGGAATTAGTGACCTTACTAAAGAATTGACCATGCAAAAGCTGCAAGTGAATATGCACGAAGGAAAGGAAAATGAGTTAATAGAGCAAAACAAAAAGATCAGCCGAGATCTAAAAGAGTTGCAAGAAATTCAAGACGATTATAAAGCGAAGCAAAAAGGAGGGACAAGTATGGTGGTGAAGAATTTATCAGAAAAATTGGATGCCATGACGAAGGAAAGGAATAACTACAAGAAAATGTATGAAAGGAAGTCTTAGTCAAGCAAGGAAACAAGCATCAAGGCAAAGAAGAAGCTAGAGGGAGAACAAGCTAGAAACTTTGACCTAACAAGCCAAGTGAAACATTTAGAGCAACTGATCACGAAGTACCATAACGAAGACAAGGTTCATATGGAAATAGAGAAGGAAGGTGATGCTCGCGTAAAAGTGCCACACAATAGTGCAAGTGTACATGTCAAGTAATATAGTGATAAATATATCGAGTATCGTCTCCATAGGGATTGGGCTAGCCTTTTGGTCCTACTTGCTCGCACTGCAAAATAATTAAAATAAAAACACAGATGAGTTGGGTTGGTTGAGTAAACTAAAAATGCTAAAACTAAAGTAATCCAGAAGTAAAAGTAAAGAGAAGATTAGGGTTGATAGAATGGGCCGAATTATAATGTGTCGTGGTGTGGAATCCTATTGACTTGTCTTCTGTTCTTGAATGTTGCAACACTATACTGTCGTGGCAGTCACCTAAGTTCTTGTCGCGACCACAAAGGTTGATTCTCTACCGCGACAATCTCTTGCTCTAGGGCAGATGTTGTTAAGGCTCAACAAAGCGTCCTTGAATGGCTCCTCCTTATCTCTAAGCTCGAACACTATTGATGGCTGAAATCTGACCATACCTCTCGACGTAAACCAAAGACAAACAACAACCAATCATACGCTTCTCTTAGCAGCTGAAATTCTTAACCTATCTTTAGGCCGAATTAGTTAACACCATTGGATAAAAACCGTGCTTACTCGTTTCGTGAATTCAAATCTCTCGACATCGAATAAATGGATAATCTCACAAACTCTCTCTCGACAAGAATGCAAGAATGTTTAACACCAAGAATAAGCAAACCTCAACTTAATTGCATTAAAAACAAAAACAAGAACAATAGTCTTCACACAACTACTAAACAAACTAATCATAACCCTAAGGAAATTAGAACATAATGGATGAAAAAAAAACACAATATAAATCCTAAGCTCTTCTCTCTCTCGAACTCTCTTGATCATCCTACCTTGATGGCGGCAAGCCCCCTTGTATAGGGGAAGGTGTAGGCACAAATCCTTTTTGGAGAGGAAGTTAAGTTGGACTTGGAATAAACTTTATTAAAGAGGTAAATCTCTTTAAATTATTACAATATACACTTTTGGCCAAAAGTCCAACTTTATCATTCCTTCCATGTTTTTGTCCTCTTCTAGAGATCCAATTACCACGCAAAGTGTGTAAAAAAATCCGGAATTTAAAGCTCTTCAAATCGGCTACCACTTTGCCTGATTTTCCCTCCGGCATGTACAGTAGTGCACGGCCGCGACATGGCATTCTACTGCCTCTGCATGGGTCTGTGAATGGTTTTGCTCCGCAAGGCTTCATCATCACTCAGTAGAAGCTATCTTTTGTGGCTTGGCTCGATCAGGGTCTACTACTAACTGGTCCTGCCTCATTCTTCCCTTGTCCTCCAGTGCCGTCACGATATCATTCCGCCCTCGCATCGTGCAAATCTGCAAAAGCACCAAACATGCATCAAATATTACATTTTCCATAGAATAAATAGAATATAAGGATCAAAGGCATAAAAGATGAAATTTATGCATGAAGGGCCATAATGCAGCTCAAATGAGTGTAGGTTGAGTGATAATTGCCATGAAAAAGGGGTCAAAATATAGGACATTTGGGCATTTATCACACCCCCAAACTCGAACTATTGCTTGTCCTCAAGCAATGCAAACCATCAATTGCCAAACCTTAGTTTTTATAAACCGTCTCCTTGGTCTTACTTTTCCTTCTCTCTCCAAACCATGGCAAAGAACGCTCGGGCCTTAAGTCTTTGGATGCCTTAGGAATTCTCTGGAATCAAACTATAAGATTTGTGAGTGTGTGCATGCATTGTGAACAAGATGATTATAAGTATTCTAAGCAAACACTTAAGCATTAACCTACTTAACTTGGGTAATATATATACATATACATATATATATATATATTTTAAGCAACCGAACCGACTAGAGCCAATTTTGGGCACCTCTAGTGATTAGCCTAGAGCCGGTTTCAGACACCTCTAGGGCTTCCTTAAGCTAGAGCCAGTGGTGGGCACCTCTAACTTTTTACCTAATTTTCTTTCTAAGCTAGTCTATGTCCTAAGTGTACTAGAATTCCTTAAATCATGCAAGCCACAAAGGTGTTTTAAAGTTCTAATTTCATAGTGTGATCCTAAGTTATCTTCCTTTAAGCATCCTAAGAATAAAGGCTCCAAACAGTTCTAAACAATGGCAAGAAGAGGGAGTTCTATTGCCAAGAAAGAAGATTTAATTAAAACTAAACTAAGGCAATTGATAGAAAGTACTGTCTAGGCATAAGCAAAATTCGGTTAAGGCAATGCAATAATATAAAAAACGTTGACAAGTAAAAGAACAAAACTGCATGGCAATTATATTATACTACCGCGACATCTCATTTCCTTGACCATTGAACCTACAACCCCAAACTCGAACCAAGCGTTTCCCTCAATGCTTACATTTCATACATTAGATAGAAAAAATTAGCACAAAAAAATATGAGGGCATTAAAAAGAAACGACATAAAGAAGTGGAATTTAAATAGGTTTTGATTTGGAAGATTTATCTTCCTCTTCACTTTCACTCGTTAAGATCAGCCTCTTCGGTTTTGATGTCGTGTGCTTGATTCGTTTGGATTCGTAGGGTGGCTAGATGCGTGAGGCTGGGGTGGGCTTTTCTATCGAGTCAGTGACCTCTTCGTCCTCTGTGTCATGGCAGATTTCTTTTACGGTCTCTGCATTGCGTTTAAGTTCTTCAAAGACCCTACTGACCGAGTGATCGGACCAGCTGGAGGTAGTGTGGTACAGAGATCCGGCAGATGTATCCAAGCCAACCTTGTGCTTGCCTTTTCATACCACGACTAAAAGGGTGTCAGAGGCCACGACAGTCGGTACTTAGGTTGCCTGGGCAGTGGCGGCGACAGCAGGTGTTGCTTCTTCTCTAGGCTCAGGTGCGGCGACAGTGAAGACGGCAGGGAAGGGAGGAAACAGGCCATTTCTAAAATCAATTCCCAAAGCTAGAGATCAATTATCAAGCAATCCTGACATTACTATTCTGCTGGCATAGGCATCTTAAGATTTTAAATTTCCTCATTGGATAGAAATCTAAGTCAAATTAAACTTGCCTAACAAATGTTAACATACTTCAAAATTCGATCGAGACAAAATTTTCTTTTTCACTTTTTTAGTGGTTCGGTATGCATGGCACTAATCCTAATCTAACCTATATGGCATGGCATGAAAACATAATGGAGTACAAAAAATAAACATGAATGGCATGGCATAAATGTGAGGAAATGCGCACCCCCAAACCCAAGATGTGCATTGTCCTCAATGCATGAAATAACACATATATTCACACACAAAAAAGAAAAATAAAAATTCATGAACATGTGAATGCATGTAAATGAAGTGCAAGGAGTTATTAAGAATAAGACTCCCCTTCAGAAGAGGCTCCTCCTTTAGCGGCACGGGCTTCAGTGGCTAATTTGGCTCGGGTCTTTCTCTGGGTGAAGCTTCCACGATCAGGAGCCATCCTTTTGTTTCTGCTCCATCCTTGAGTGGTAGTGGAGGTAGGAGTTTCTTTCACAACCTTCACCTGCTCAAATGAGGTTGGCATGGCAACTGACTCGGTAGGGGTAACATGTTTCTTCTCACTTTGATCCTCAGATACTGGTATTGTAGCAGACTTGAAAGTTTCATCTTTGAGTGGGGAGATAGGTTTTGTGGCAGTAGACAGAACTCGACTGGGCATTGTAGTGCGGACTGGACTAGGCACTAGGATGGTTGGCATTGCATCATCATCGGTAAAGATTCCCACTAGAAGGCAGGGAACGCTGGTATAACTCTTGGGGAAAGACTCACCAAGGTCTCTTCAATGGCATCGTCTTTGGTGCACTCATATTACCATAGCCTTTTCCTTTGCTCCTCAGCCTCTTATAATTTTGTAAGAATTTTTTCTTGCCGGAGATATATCTGGGCAAGCCTTTCCATTGTCTCCGCTGGCATTGAAGCTGTTGGTTTTGCCTTTGGTTCCTTGGCATTGGCTGTTGGCGTAGCAGCTTTGCCTTTACCCTTGTCAGTATCCTTCACAATAATGCCCGTGAGGTTCTTCCAGCCGGCCGGTGTAATTGTGTAACCCTTCACTTCGAGAGCAACGTCTTCCTCTGTTGTGGGCACATCGTGTCATCGACAAATATTTCAAATAAGAAGAGGAAAGAACAACCCTCTAGTTGGCTTTAGGGCACACTTGTAAATGTCATCAATGATAATCCGACCAACATTAATCTTCTGGCCCGCAAGAATTGAATGTAGAAAAACCCGTAAGAACAACCCTCCAGTTGTTTCTGTTAGACCCAAGGCTGGGAGATTTTCAGATGCAAATCCGACAATAGCTCCAAAAGTTGTGATTTCATCTCCTGCATCGTTTGCTTTCAAAAGAACCCACAAGGTTCCCTGGAATTATGCAACCAATGTGACTATACCTTGGGAGGGAAAACCACAAGAGGAAATAAAGGCACCAGATGCAATAAAGACAGTGCCAGAGGAAAAGAAGGATGAACAGCCTGGTACAGAACCAATAAATGAGGTGAGACACTTTACCCGTAGTGGTATATGCTAATCTTCTCTTGAAGTATCCAAGGAAGCAAAGAAAATTAAAGGAAAGGATGTGGCAGTACCTGAGAAGATTTTTGGAGAAAATCTTGCTCCAAAAATAAATGAGCCGGTAACAGAAGAACAAGCTCAGGAGTTCCTAAAATTTCTGAAGCATAATGAATATTGTATAGTTGAGCAGTTTAAAAGGCAACATGAAGGAATTTCTTTCTTGGAGTTGTTGCTGAATTCTGAGGGGCACTGTAATACTCTAATAAAGGTGCTCAATCAGACGTTCGAACCAAATGAAATATCCATGAACAATTTGGAAAGGATAGTGAATCATATTACTGTTGACAATTATATTACATTCACTGATGATGAGATTCCTGAAAGGGGGAATGAGATCCGTGAAGGCTTTAAACATCACCACGCACTGAAAGGGCTATATGTTGCTAGAAGTCACGATAGACTATGGATCAGCATTGAATGTTTTGCCGATGTCAACTCTACAAAGGTTTCCAACCGATGATCCACACATGAAGACATATAAGAACACCATGAGGGCCTTTAATGGTACCACTCGAGACGTACTTGGGAAAATAGAAGTGCCGTTGTTAATTGGGCCAACAATTTACAACGTAAATTTTATGGTGATGGATATCAAGCCAACGTATAATTGCCTACTGGGTAGACCTTAGATTCATTCAGCCGGTGTAGTCCCGTCATGCCTACATCAGAAGTTAAAGTTTGTGATAGAAGGGAAGCTAGTCAGCGTTGGAGCAAAAGAAGATATCATTGCTTCGGTAACCACTTTTGTCGCTGAGGGTAACCATTTCCTTGACCAAGGTTTTTGAATTACACCAAGATGATTGTATGTGAAATGCTCGGAAGAGGTGCAAAGACAGGAAAAAGACCGGGAAAGCATCTTCAGGGGTGCCTACGTCCAAAACATGTTATCATGAAAAAGAACGACTTTGGACTTGGTTTCAAGCCTAGCATACAGGATAGGCTGAAAGACCTGAAAAGAAGAGAATAACAAAGGAGCTCTCGTTTTTTGGGAATTGGAGCTCATTCCAAGCATGTGACCTCATTTGATATGGCTAAGATTTTCAAGTTGCGAGGATTTAAGAATGTTGAGAAGCAACTTGAAGAGGTCAACTGCGAAACTGCAAAGTTACATGAGGAAAATTTTTTGGTAATGATCTGGACGAGCTTTTTGTTGGAGGAATTTTTAGGAGAGCTCAACCTGGAAAATTTCTAGAAAAGATTCGCCCATGCTTCCCTGGTGAGGTGCTTGGTAACTGGACAACCGAAGAGCTTTCCTTAGTGTCTAAGAATAAAACAGAGTAAATACCATGAACAACTCTATACCTTTGCCCGCGGGTATATGGAGTTATCTGTAAAGGGCCATCATATTAGTTCATTTTAATAAAGATGCTTTCATGCTGATTCACAAATGGCAAACATGTTTCTTGTTTTTTCGCATCCTTTCCAAAATATATACTATTATTTTCTTTGCTGGTCTTCAACTATCAATTGCATGAATGATCCTAAACCTAATCTTGTAGTAGATTTTGAGCGGCCAGTGTGTCTAATGGAAGTCAATGAGGCCGAGGATGAAACATAATGTGAAATCCCTGAAGAATTACATAGGTTGTTAGAAAAAGAAGACAAGCAGATCCTACCTCATAAAGAGGAGTTGGAGATTCTCAACTTGGGAACAGATAAAGTCAGTAGAGAGGTAAAGATAGGGACTTCATTCTCGCCAAAAGCAAAACAAGGGTTGATTGATTTGTTGCGAGAGTTCAAAGATGTCTTCACCTGGTCATATCTGGACATGCCAGGATTGAACACCGACATAGTGGTACACAAATTGCCCATAAGGCCAGAGTGTAAACCGGTTCAAAAGAAGCTTAGAAGACTGAGGCCGGAAATGGTACTAAAGATAAAATAAGAGGTAAAAAAACATATCAATGATGGTTTTCTCGGGGTGTCCTAGTATCCGGAATGCGTGGCCAATATAGTCCATGTACCAAAGAAAGATGGAAAGGTACGCATTTGCGTGGACTATGGAGATTTGAATAGAGCCAACCCGAAGGATAATTTTCCCTTTCCACACATTGATATCCTGGTTGATAATACGCCGGGGCATTCATGGTTCTCCTTCATGGATAGGTTCTCGGGGGTATAACAAAATAAAGATAAACCTGGAGGTTATGGTCAAAACAACATTCATAACCCTACGGGGAACGTATTGTTACAAAGTGATGCCCTTTGGATTAAAGAATGTCGGGGCAACTTATCAGCGAGCAATGGTTACCTTATTCCACGACATGATGCACAAAGAAGTTGAGGTGTACGTGGATGACATGATTGCTAAGTCTCATACTGAAAAGAAACATATTTAGAACCTAAGAAAATTATTTTTGAGGTTGAGGAAGTACCAGTTGAAACTCAACCCCAATAAATGTGCTTTTGGAGTAACGCCAGGAAAACTCTTAGGATTCGTTGTCAGTAGAAAAGGAATTGAAATAGATCCAGATAAAGTGAAGGAAATTCAAAATTTGCCACCAACCAGTTCACAAAAAAGTTTGCGGATTCCTTGGGAGGTTGAATTATATTTCTCGGTTCATTTCTCAATTGATCGATAAATGTGATCCAATCTTCAAGTTGCTTAAAAAGAATAATCTCGGAGAATGGAATGAAGAATTCCAGGAAATGTTTGACAAAATTAAGAAATACTTGACAAATGCTCCGATACTAGTTGCACAGGTTCCTGACAGACCACTCATCCTTTATTTAACAGTTTATGAGAACTCAATGGGATGTGTGCTGGGGTAGCATGATGACACGGGAAAGAAAGAAAGAGTCATTTACTACTTGAGCAAAAAGTTTACTGAGTGTGAAGTACGATACCCACCAATCCAAAAGTTATGTTGTGCCTTGGTTTGGGTAACTCGTAGACTCAGATAATATATGTTATACCACACTACTTGGTTAATTTCCCGCCTTGACCTATTAAAGTTTATGATGGAAGTTCCAGCATTGACTGGAAGATTGGCATGTTGGCAAATGTTGTTGTCAGAGTTCGACATTGTATATGTGAGTTAGAAAGCAATAAAAGGAAGTATTTTAGCAGATTTCCTAGCAAGTCGTGCTTCAAAAGATTACGAGCCCCTAAAATTTAATTTCCAAAATGAGAATGTGATGAATATCTCCACAAAAGAAAATGGAATCCCAGAGAATGAAAGTTGGAAATTGTATTTTGATGGAGCATCCAATGCCCTTGGACGTGGAATTGGAGCAGTATTGATTTCTTCAAATAATGTACACTATCCTTTCACAAGCAAGCTAGAGTTTCTTCGTATTAATAACATGGCATAATATAAGGCTTGTGTCATGAGCCTGCGAGCTGCTATTGAAAGAAAGATAGAGATCTTGAAAATATACGAGGATTCAACCTTGGTAATCTACCAGCTTCGTGGTGAATGGGAAACAAAGGACATAAAATTAATCGAGTACCGAAAATTGATCCTAGAGTTTATAAAAGAGTTTGAAGAAATTACCTTTGTATACATCCCTAGGGAGGACAGTCAAATGGTGGATGCCTTAGCTACACTGACTTCGATATTCCTAGCAAATAAACGAGAAGATATGATGCCATTTCGAATCTAGAGTTATGAGACCTATGCTCACTGTTGTAGCATAGAAGAATAGGTAGATAAAAATCCTTGGTATTTTGATATCTTGCAATACCTTAAATTTCAGACTTATCCCATGGGGGCAAATGACAATGATAAAAGAACTATTAGAAGAATGGCTTCAAGATATGTGCTCGATGGAGAGATCTTGTATAAGAGGGGTAAAGATCAGATCCTGTTAAGGTGTGTCAATGCCAGCGAAGAAAGAAACATTATGACATAAATGCATGATGAAATATGTGGAACACATGCAAATGGATTTTTGATATCTAGAAAGATCATGAGATATGACTATTACTGGACAACTATGGAAGGAAATTGCATTGAATATGCCAAGAAATTTCATAAATTCCAGATATATACTGACAAGATTAATTCCCTGCCAGTATCTCTTCATACAATGAATTCACCGTGGCCTTTTGTTTTCTGGGGCATGGATGTTATTGGGCATATTCACCCAAAGGCTTCTAATGGACATAATTTCATCCTTGTAGCCATTGATTACTTCACCAAATTGGTAGAAGCAGCCTCTTATGCCAATATCACGAGAACAACCGTTTGCAAGTTTTTAAAGAAAGAGATAATATGTCAGTATGGATTGCTAGAAAGAATTGTTACTGATAATGCCACCAATTTCAACAACAAGGTAATAACAGAAGTGTGTGAGCAATTTGAAATCATGCATCACAATTCTGTGACTTACGGTCCTTAGATGAATGGGGCAGTGGAGGCAGCAAATAAAAATGATAAGTGCCCAAAAGTCTTATATTTTTACCCCTTTTACGTGGAAATTATCACTCAACCTACACCCATTTGAGTTGTATCATGGCCCTTCATGCATTGATTTCATCATGTATGCATGTAATCCTTATATTCTGTTTATTCTATGAAAAATGTACCATTTGAGGCATGTTTGGTGCTTTTGCAGATTTGCATGATGCTAGGGCAGGAGATGTCGTGACGGTACGGGAGGAAAAGGAAGGATGAGGCAGAACCAGGTAGTAGCAGACCCTGATCAAGCTAAGCCACAACCGATAGCTTCTACCGAGGGAAGCTAATTTATGAACGAAGCCTTGCTGAGCAGAACCAGTCACAGACCTATGCCAAGGCAGCAGAATTCCATGCCACGGCCGTGTACTACTCAACATGCCGGAGGGCAAAAAAGGCAAAGTGGTAGCCAATTTGTAGAGCTTTAAATGCCAGATTTTTCTACACACTTTGTGCGGTATTCGAAATCGAGAAGAGGATGAAAACATGGAAGGAAGGATAAAGTTGGACTTTTGGCCAAAAGTGAATAATGTATTAAATTAAAGAGATTCACCTTTTTAATAAAGTTAAGTCCAAGTCCAACTTAACTTCCTCTCCAAGAAAGATTTGTGCCTACACCTTCTGCTATATAAGAAGGCTTGCCGTCACCATCGAGAAGAGTAGAATTGGAGAGAGGAGAGAGCTTAGGATCAGTTTGTGTTTTCTTTCCATTCATTATGTTCTAAATTTCCTTAGGGTTAGGATTAGTTTGTTTAGTAGTTGTGTGAAGACTATTGTACTTTGTTTATGTTCTTAATGCAATTAAATTAAGGTTTGCTTATTCTTGGCTTTAATCATTCTTACATACTTGTCGAGAGAGAGTTTGTAAGATTATTCATTTATTCAATATCGAAAGAGTTGAATTCACGAAACGATTAAGAACGGTTTTCATCCCACACAGTGTTAACTAACTCGACCTAGAGATAGGTTAAGAGTTTCAATGGCTAAGAGAAGCGTGTGATTGGTTGATGTTTGTCTTTGGTTTACGCCGAGAGGTATAGTCAAGGTTCAGCCATCAACATTGTTCCGAGCTTAGAGATAAGGAGGAGCCATTCAATGACGTTTTGCCGAGCCTTAACAGCATCTGACCAAGAGCAAGAGATTGTCACGACATAGACTCAACCTTTGTGGCCGCGGTAGGGACTTAGGTTACTGCCACGACATAGTTGTGTTGCTTTATTCAAGAACAGAGACAAGTCAATAGGATTCTACACTACGACGCATTCTAATCTGACCCATTCTCTCAACGTGATTTTCTCTTTACTTTTATTTCTGGCTTATTTTAGTTTTAGTATTTTTAGATTACTCAACAACGCAACTTATCTGTGTTTTTACTTTATTCATTTTGCAGTGCGAGGAAGCGATATCAAAAGGCTAGCTCAATCCCTGTGGAGACGATACTTGATATACTTATCATTATATTACTTGAGATGTGTACACTTGCACTATTGCGGGGCACTTTTACGCGAACATCAAGTTTTTAGCGCCGTTGCCGGGGATTGAGAACTTTTGTTTTTATTTTCTTGCACTCTTTATTTTATTTATTTTATTTTATTTTTGTTTTAGTACTAAAAAAATTTGTTTTGTGTTGGTGCATGACCAGAGGGAACTCAGGCAGCCCATTGTGAGACTTAGATCCAGAAATCGAATGCTCTTACTTAAAGCTTAGACGAGAGAACGCAGCTGCAATGCAGGAACTTGAGGGCCGAGGCAACAACCAAGGTGCCCGAAAAATAATGTCATTGGGCAGCCACTTGTCGACGAGCTGCCACTTGCCGATGGGCAGCAGAATATCCTTGCAGGAGATGGAGAAAATCTGCGAGTTCCATTCGCACCAGTACGACACCCAACTGTCTGAGACTACCTTTAAGAGGATCTGAACGAACTAAACCCTGGAGTTGTTACACCGGAAATCGAGGTTGCCCACTTTGAACTGAAGCTCGTGATGTTCAACATGATCAATACTATGGGGCAATTTGGCGGCTCAGCAACTGAAGATGCCAGACATCACCTTAAGTCCTTCCTCTAGATTTGTAACTCGTTTAAAATACAAGGAGTACATGATGATATTTTAAGATTGAAATTGTTCCCCTATTCATTTAGGGATGGGGCAAAAACATGGCTCAACAATATTTCAGCATAATCAACTGGATCCTGGAGTGATTTATGTCGTTATTTCTTGTCGTGTTTTAATCCTACAAATTTAACTGACAAATTGCGTAATGAAATCACTTATTTTCGACAGGTTGATGACGAGTTCATGCATGAGGCTTGGGAGCGATATAGAGAGCTGTTACATAAATGCCCTTTGCATGGATTCCCATGCGGGTGACTATGTTCTATAACGCGGTCAACACGGCGGCTAGGATGATGATCGATGCCTCGGAAAATGGCATACTCTTAGACAAAGAGCCGGAAGAAGCCATAGATATTCTGAATAGTATGGCCAAAAACGACTATCAGTTCCCAACGACCAGAAGGGGAGGAATCCGTTGCCAACCTACAGCTAATGAAATAAAGTCCTCAGACTCAATTTCATCTCAAATTGCCACCTTGACAAAGCTGGTCCTGAACATACAATCGCAAAAAATCACCAGGAGATCAAGGTAATGGATTTATTTTGTGAAACTGTGGAGGTAACCATGTCTCTTATGAATGCTTGCAGAACCCAGAGTCGGCCTGCTATGTTGGAAATTTCAATCGTAACAACAACATGATGTCCAACAATTACAATCTAGCCTGGAAAAAGCACCTCAACTTCTACTAGAGCAACCCCGACAATACACTTAATCTGCAAAATCAGAATGCTCCAGCCGTGGGATTCCAACAAAACATGCCTTGGCAGACCATGCCACACTAGCAGCCCATGCCGCCGCATCAGCCAATGCAGTCTAGTTCCTTGGAAGACACTCTTCATGCTTTTATGACACAGACTAGTGCATATATAGCTAACACTGACAAGTTCATAAAAATGACTGAAATTTTTATGGACAAGATTGAAATGAGGTTGTAGAACACCGAGACAACTTTGAAATTAGGGTTGTAAAAACAAGTCAGAACCTGAAAACCTGCCTGAAACCTGCTCGAGTCAGAACCTGATTTGACCTGAGAATTTGATGACCCGAACCCGAACTGTAACTGACTGTTGCTGACCCGAACCCGAGTTGAACATGTTACTGTAGCAACCAAACCCGATCTGTGTCCGACTGAACGAACCCGAACCTGAGACCGACATGGCAAATTACCTGATATTACCTGACTGAATCGACCTGAGATCCGGTTTTACCCGACCTGTTTTGAAACCGACCTATTTTGAACCTGACCTGTTTTGAACCCGACCTGTTTTGAACCCGACCTGTTATTAGACCCGACCTATTTTGAACCCGACATGTTTTAAACTCGACCTGTTATTAGACCCGACTTGTTTTGGACCTGACCTGTTTTTAACCCGACCTGTTTTGTACCTGAACTGATATTTACCTGGTTTGATAATTGATACTTAATAAGTAATAATGATATTTTTAATATATGATATGAAGTAATATTATGAAGTATTATGAAAAATTCTATCTATAATTTGAATAGTTTAAAATGTTAAGCATCTAACAAAAAGTATTATATATATAATTAAAAGATTTATTTTTAATAAATAAAAGATTTGTTTAATAAATATTAGTAAAAATAAATATAAACTTGATAAATAAAAATATTTATTTTTAATAAATAAAAATCTAATATATACTAAAATACATAGTACATATATACTTTTTACTAAGGCATATATAGACAAATTTACTAAGGCATATATTTTAGTATATATATTTTAAGTCATACTAATTTGATTTGATATTGTTTATTTTAACTTTTTTCTTAATATATAGACTAAGGCATACTAAAATACATATATAGTATATATTTTTACAATTAATAATTTAAATCTTTCTTAATTAATTGATTAATTGATTCAATTTTATGGTTTTAGGGTATGTGTTTTAGTTTTAAAGGTTTAGGGTTTTATTGTTTTGTTTTATGATTAGTGATTCAATTTTAGGGTTTTATGGTATGTGTTTTAGTTTTAAAGGTTTAATTTGTAGGTTTCATTTATCTTAAGTTTAGGGTCTAGGGTTTATTGTTAGGGCTTATGGTGTTAGGGTTTCATGGTTTAGTTTTAAAGGTTTAGGGTTTTATAGTTTTGTTTTATGGTTAGTGATTCAATTTTAGGGTTTTAGGGTATGTGTTTTAGTTTTAAAGGTTTAGGGTTTTATAATGTTAATGTACATATCATGTATGCATGAAACCCTAAACCCTAATCATAATGTATGTATGTAAATTATGTATGTATCATGTATGTATGTAATATGTATGTATTTATTATTTAATGTATGTAGGAACTTAAAAGTCCAAAACTCTAAACCCTATAATATATATACATATGTATAGTGTATACATATACATTAATTAATATACTGTTATATACATATGTATTATAATATATATATATATATATATATATATATATATTATTTTAATTTTTTTTATAATTTATAGTACTTAACATCTAATTAACTAATTTTATTTCAAGTTGAGCCCTTTTTATTTTTATTTTTTTTAATTTAGACTATTGTTTTAACTTTTTAATATCGTAATATTTTTTATGTTAGTCTCTAAAACTTTTATTTAATTCTAAATTGATCCCTATTCATTATTTTTTTATATTCACCCAATGTTTTTTATTTATAATTTGGTACATTTCTTCATTAGTTTTTTAACTTGATGTTTTTCCATTATAGTCTCCAAAGCTTTATTTGTATCCTAAGGGGGAGTGGATGATGACATCGTTGCTGATGTCACTCGTACTGAGGTCAGCACCAACTGTGTTCAAACAAACACATATCCACGTGAGGCTTTATGGGCCAATAGGGGATCACCACGTGTCCATTGAGATGTAAATTTGTGTGGGAAATAGATTTTATATTCTAAATTTGTGTTTCTTTAGTTTGGATTGAGCGGGAATGAGCTGGCAGATTAGGAATTTGGGATTTAGTTGGACTTTTGAATTTTTATAAAGGGTTTTTGGGTATTTTAAAATGTAAATGGACACTTACTATATAGGCTATTTATATTTGGGTTTATTTAAAAAAATTGACCTCTATTCATTTTTTAAAAAAAATTAGCCCGATATTTTCTAATTTTAATATGATATTTTTGTTCATTATACTCCCTAAAACTTTATTTTTATTCTAAATTGACCACAATTCATTATTTTTAAAATGTTTCATTGTTTTAATTTGATATTTTTGTTCATTATAGTCCTTAATAATTTATTTTTATTCCAAATTGACCCTAATTCCTATTTTAGTATTTTATAATCTTTTTTATATATTTATTCATTATAGTCACTAAAATTTTGTTTTTATTTCAAATTGACACATATTCATTATTTTTCATTTGTCTGATGTTTTATACTTTTAATTTGTTTTTTTTTTCATTATAATCCCCGCAAGTTTATTTGTATTTTAAATTGACCCATATTCATTTGTTTTTCAAATGAATGCCCAATGTTTTATAATTTTAATATGATATTTCTGTTCATTCTAGTCTTCAAAACTTTATTTTTATTCCAATTTGACCCATATTCATTGTATTTTTACGTTTTCTAAATTTATTTTGATATTTTTGTTCATTATACTTCACATAACTTTATTTTTATTCCAAATTGACCCATTTTCATTATTTTTCTTTTCATTATTTTTTAAATTAATTCAACCTGAAATGAACCCGACCTGAAGTCCACCCGAACCTGAAATGAACCCGACCTGAAATGAACTCGATCTGAAATGAACCCGACCTGAAGTCTACCCGAACCCGAAATGAACCCGACCTGAAATGAACCCGACCTGAAATGAACCCGACCTGAAGTCTACCCAAACCCGAAATGAACCCGACCTGAAGTGTATCCGAACCCGAATTAACCTGTCAATTATCTGCTTCGGACCCGACCCGTTTTGACCCGACCTGGAATGGACCCGACCTGAAATGGACCCGCACCCGACCCGACTCGAGTCAAGACAGAAAAATGACGTGAAATGACCTGTATCCGATTTTACCCGACCTGACAGTACCCGACCTGAAACCCATCCGATTACCTGTTTTTACAACCCTAGTTGAAATCCCTAGAAACACAAGTGGGGCAGATCATACAAATTCTGAACACCAGGACAATAGGGGTTTTTCCTAGCAACACTGAAGCCACTAAAGGGACATCATATGAACATTGTAAAGCCGTAACCACCATGAGTGATGTCCAACTACAGGGCCTCAGAAAAAGCAGACATCACAAGAGAAATCAGAGGAGTCAACTACTACAACATAGTCTAAAGACAATAAGGCCGCGACAACAACCAAAAACAATATTGCGTCAACAGAACCTGTGGCAGCACCCATGACAGAATCTAGAGTCAACACACCAGCTCCAGCATTCCCACAAAGGCTGAAACCACAAAAGCAAGAGTACCAATTTAAGAAGTTCCTGGACATCATAAAATAGGTACACATTAATATACCTTTGGTGGAGGCAATCAAGGAGATCCCAAACTATGTCAAAATCCTCAAGGACATCGTGTTAAAATGGAAAAGGATTGGGGAATTTGAAACGGTGGCTGTAACAGAGAAATGCATGGCCGCATTGCACAACCGAGCTCCACTTAAGCTAAAGGGTCCCAGAAGCTTTCTCATACCATGCGCAATCGAGAATCATTACGAGGGGCACTCTGTGATCTAGGGGCAAGTATAAACATCATGCCTAAGTCAGTCTTCCAAAAATTGGGGATTGGGACGGCCAAACCGACAACGATAATGATACAACTTTCTAATGGATCCCATGTGCAACCTGAAGGGAAAATTGAGGACATACTGGTAAAAGTCAATAAATTTATTTTCCCTACTGATGGTTCCTCATTTTAGATTGTGATGCGGGTGAAAAAACCCCACTCATTCTGGGACAGCCATTCCTTACCACCAGGAGGACAATAATCGATGTTGAGAAAGGAGAGCTGTCAATGCGAATCAACGACGAGCATGTAAAACTCCACGTACTAAAAACAAGGAAACATACCGAGGATTCAGAAAGATTCCATGCACTCCAAGCCACAAGGAAACCAGACCTCAACAAAGAACCAATCTGTTCCGGCATAAAAGCTACACAATGTCGTGGCAAACATGTAGGACCCTACCAGGACCACTGTCGCGGCACACTAATGGGAGATCCCACCGGCTGCTACCTCACAAGGGATCACATGTGATGAGGGATAAGGAAATAAACACTTTAGGAGATGCATCCACATGCACTCCTTTAGTGTTCTAATATTTTCTCTCAATTTTTTTATTTTTAATTTTTAGTTGTTAGTTTTCAATTTCAGTTATTTTTAATTTTCTGCAATTTTTTTAGGAACAATATTTTATTTTATTATTTATTTTAGAACGGGGATCAAGAAAGGAAGAGGAGATGAACAAACAGCTAGAAGAAAGAATCGTTAGCTATAGCGGCATTTTCCGTCCAATGAACCGTAAAATCCGCAATGGCTAGTTTCTAACGGGCAGGAACCGCAAGGGCAGAAAACGGCTCATAACGACTAGAAGTGTCGCGGCTGAAATTTGCGCTCCAACGGCATTATGTGCCAAAACTCTATATAAAGGCCACTATTCTCCATTATTCTTTACTTTAACATTCTCTTCTACTGCCTTGCAATCTCCAAAGCTTATTATTTTCTTTTACTCTCAAACACCTACTCTCAACTCTTCTCAAATTTCAGATGGCACTCCGAGGGGAAAGCTCTAGCACTGCCGTGGCACAGACTTACCCACTTTGCACCGCCAGGAGTCGAGCATCGATTTAAGAAATACTTCATCTCTCAGCAAGTATGGGAAGAACGGGGCTTCCAAGTTTCCGATGAACCCAACTACGGCATCAACCTCTATCTGTTCTACAAGAACAATCATCAAAAGTGGCAAATATTCTGCCATCAACCTGCCCGGGCCAACATCACCATAGTTCGAGAATTTTATGCCTACATGCCTAGTGACGATACGCTCTTCGTACACGTAATAGGGAAGGTAATTAGAGTTGTTGCCGAGGCCATAAACAACTTTTATCATTTACACATTAAAAGGGACGAGCATGCAGAGGTCTTGGAAGCACTCACGGAAGAAGATTACGAACAGATTAAAGAGGAGCTTTGCTATTCCGGCACGACATGAGAGGCCAGGGCACACCGAGGGTCGGTCCAAAGGCGAAGCCTCAGACGATAAGCGAAACTATGGAACAAATTCATCTGCAACCGACTCATGCCAACCTCCCACAAAACTGCCATTGATCTGCCTAGTCTCGCTCTAATCCATTCTATTATGCATATCCGAAAAATTAATGTTGGTAATCTTATCTGTCAGGAAATCTACAAATGCGCTCAGAAGGACAAAGGGTCGTTTTACTTTCCATCGTTAATCACAGGCATGTGTACGAAAAAGGAGGTTCCCATCGATGAAGTCGACGAATACATGCCGCACCGAAAGGGATGGGATTGGGAGGCCTACCACAGACTGATGAATATCACCGAATTCGATCTTGTCCAGGCCACCCCGATTCAAGGCATTACCGGGGCAACAGCCGCGGCAACCATCCCAGAAACGCCCCAGATGCATGCCCCGGCTGCGGTAGACCTTTAACAAAATCTGCAAAAAAACAAGAGGAAATAGACCAACGCAAGCAGCTGTTCATGGCACACACAAGGAACTTTCATGCCTCAATTATACAACTGATCCAGAGGAAGTTCCCAAACCAGACGGTCCAGTTCCCACATTTCACTGTCGTCTTCACTGCCACCGTCATCCCTGAGCATAGGAGAAGAAGCAACCCATGTCGCCGCCACTTCCCAAGCATCCCAAGTATCCACTTTCGTGGCCTCTAACATCCATTCGGCTGTGGCACGCAAAGGCAAGCACAAGGTTGGCTTGGATACACCTGTCGGATCTCCATAGCACGCCGCCTCCAGCTGGTCTGACACAAATCATTCTGTCAGTCGGGTCTTTGAGGAACTAAAACGCAAGGCAGCGATCGTGGATGAAATATGCCCAGACTCATAGGACGAGGAGGTCACTGTCCCAGCAGCAAAACCCACCTCAGCATCACGCATCCAGCCACCCCGCGAATCCAAATGAATCAAGCACACGACATCTAAACCGAAGAGGCTAATCTTACAGAGCGAAAGTAACGAGGAAGATGAATCTTCCAAATCACCATCTATTTAAATTCCTCTTCTTTATGTCGTTTATTTTTAATGCCCTTATATTTTGTGTGCTAATTTTTCTATCTTAATGTATAAAATGTAAGCATTTAGGGCAATGCTTGATTCGAGTTTGAGGTGTAGGTTTAGTTACCAAGGCAAGGTCATGCCGCTACATTATAATATAATTGCCATGCAGTTCTATTCTTTTACTTGTTTAAATTTTTTTACTGCTTTGCCTTAACCGAATTTTGCTTATGCCTCGGCAGTACTTTCTATCAATTGCCTTAGTTTAGTTTTAATCAAATCTTCTTTCTTGGCAATGGAACTCTCTCTTCTTACCATTGTTTAGAACTGTTTAGAGCCTTTAATTTTATGATGGTTAAGGAAGACAACTTAGGATCATACTATGAGATTAGAACTTTAAAACGCCTTTGTGACTTGTATGATTTAAGGAGTTCTAGTACACTTAGGGCATAGACTTGCTTAGAAAGAAAATTTTGGGTAAAAAGTTAGAGGTGCCTAATACAGGCTTTAGCTTAAGGAACCCCTAGAGGTTCTTGAAACCGGCTCTAGGCTAATCACTAAAGGTGCCCGAAACTGGATCTAGTAGGTTACGATGCTTATATAAAAGAAAAAGAAATAAAAAAGAGAGAATTTACCCAAGCTAAGTAGGTTAATGCTTAAGTGTTTGTTTAGAATCCTTATAATCATCTTGTTCACAATGCATGTACACACTCACAAATCTTATAGTTTGATTCTAGGGAATTCCTAAGGCATCCAAAGACTTAAGGGCCGAGCATTCTTTACCATGGTTTGGAGAGATAAGGAAAAGTAAGACTAAGGAGACGGTTTATAAAAATTAAGGTTTAGCAATTAATGGTTTGCATTGCTTGAGGACAAGCAATAGTTCGAGTTTGAGGGTGTGATAAGTGCCCAAAAGTCCTATATTTTTACCCATTTTACGTGGAAATTATCACTCAACCTACACCCATTTGAATTGCATTATGGCCCTTCATGCATTGATTTCATCATTTATGCCTTTAATCCTTATATTCTGTTTATTATATGAAAATGTACTATTTGAGGCATGTTTGGTGCTTTTGCAGATCTGCACGATGCCAGGGCAGGAGATGACGTGACAGCACTGAAGGAAAAGGAAGGATGAGGCAGAACAAGGTAGTAGCAGACCCTGATCGAGCTAAGCCACAACCGATAGCTTCTACTGAGGGAAGCTAATTTATGAACGAAGCCTTGCTGAGACTTAGGTTACTGCCACGGTAGAGTTGTGTTGCTTCATTCAAGAACAGAGACAAGTCAATAGGATTCCACACTTCGACGCATTCTAATCCGACCCATTCTCTCAACTTGATTTTCTTTTTACTTTTATTTCTAGCTTATTTTAGTTTTAGTATTTTTAGATTACTCAACAACCCAACTTATCTGTATTTTTACTTTATTTATTTTGCAGTGCGAGGAAGTGAGATCAAAAGGCTAGCTCAATCCCTGTGGAGATGATACTCGATATACTTATCATTATATTACTTGAGACGTGTACACTTGCACTATTGCAGGGCACTTTTACGCGAGCATCAAAAAACATCAAGAAGATCATATCAAAGATGATAGAAACTTACAAGGATTGACATGAGAAACTACCCTTCGCATTGTTTGCATATCGAACTTTGATACGAACCTCAACAGGGGAAACACCCTACTCTTTGGTCTACGGGACAGAATCAATACTTCCTATTGAAGTTGAAATTCCATCTCTTCATGTTTTGTCCGAAGTAAAGTTAGATGGTGCAGAATGGGTACAAGTGTATCAAAAAATAATGATGCGGGCATATGATAAGAAGGTACGACCCAGAGAGTTCCGAGACAGAGATCTTGTGTTGAAGAAGGTCTTGCAAATACAGCGAGATGATCGTGGAAAATGGATGCCTAATTGGGAAGGACCTTATGTTGGTAAAAAGGCTTTCTCTAGAGAAGCGTTGATACTGGCTGAAATGGACGACAAAGAGTTACATAAACTAGTAAACTCTAATTTAGTCAAGAAATATTATGCTTGAAGAATTCAAAAAGAGATTGAAAAAAGAAAAAACGGAGTAAAAACTCGAAAGGTCGCTTCGCAAAATAAAAATATCTATGGTGAAAACCCCAAAAGGGCGTCTTAGATATCTCAAAAAAAGAAAAATTAATAAAGAATAAAATAAAAAGGGGGTTCAAGATGAAAATTCGCAAAGGGCGTCTTAAAAACAATGGAGGATCTGGGTCGAAAACCCGTAAAGGGCGACTCAGATATGTGAGAATATGCATTCGACAATTAGAACCTCTCGAACACCTAGTATTTCGGAAGGGATTTCACATTTGTAAGCATCCTAACAACGTTCGAAGTCTGTTGAAGAAGGAAATGTGAATTGTCAAGATATCAATATAGTCAATTTGAGTTCTCAAAAAAAAAGAAAAAGAAGAAAAAATCAAGGTACAAACATGAAAGGGCACCTTGGAAAAACAAGAGAAAAAAAAAGAAAAAAATAACTGAAGTGAAAACCCAAAAGGGCATTTTGAGAAAAGTAAATCTAAAGTGAAACCCCGAAAGGACACTTTAGAGCAAATGGCTAGAAAAGCATAAAGTAAATCTTGACGGCCAATCTTAAATATGAGATGGGGCATCAAGGAAAATGAGAATTAATAAAGAAGTAGAAAGGAAGCACCATAATGGATCCTCAAGAGAGCGGAAGTTGATTGATGAATCTCAGCAAGTCATGGTTCATGCATCATGAAGAAAATTAAGGACATGTTAACCCTCATATTTTAGTTTGTTTTGACAGGAAATTGATGAAAAAAGAAGAACTCCTAATGAGAAGAGTTCGCCCAACAAAGATAGATCTCCTAATGTGAAGAGTTCACCCAACAAAGACAGAGCTCTTAATGTGAAGAGTTCGCCCAGCAAAGACAGAGCTCTTAATGTGAAGAGTTCGTTCAGCAAAGAAAAGACTCCTAATGTGAAGAGTCCATACCCATCAAAAAAAGAAATTCAAATGAGAAGAGTTCATCCGGTAAAGATAGAATTCCTAATGAGAAGAGTTCATGCCGAGGTTCTAAATGAAAACAACATATTTATTAAGAATGAGGAAGTCTACAATAAGAAGAGCTTTCTTACTCGACATCTTTACAGAGAGACAAATTAGCAGAGGAGATTGAAGCATTTCATAATAAAAAGAATATCTTCCAAACTCCAATGGTTAGACAGTTTGAAACACCCCTTTCCTGGCATGGTTGAGAATCGGGTAGGAGTGTGTTACCGATGAATAGTGCAGCGATCGGTGCAATAAAATTTCATTTTTATTATCAACACTTAAACAATAATATACAATAACATAATATCAAAATGCATCTTAGTTCATTTATTCCGTTATGAAAATTAATCCAATCACTTAGGACCAATTTTTACTATTACAAGTTTTAGGGACTAAACTATAAATTAGGAAAATTAGAGGTCCTTCGATGCAATTGCCTATATCATACTTAAATTTAGTACAATATGGACAAGCCTATAAAAATTCATGCAATTTAAAGTCCATTTACTCATTCAATTTAATGATCCTAAATACAGTGACCAAAATGTAAACAATATAAACCTTCAGATTATGCCTTTTTAACCCACTTAACTAACCCTGTATTGAAACACCTTAAGGTTGTTTTGATATGGGTGTATAATGGTCAAACTTTGTTGACTTTATCCTTCATATCGTATCGATACGACAAAGCCTTGTATCAGTACGGGTTGACTCTCTTTGACCTTGACTTTGACCCGTTTCGATACAGGTTAGACCCGTATCGAAATAGGGGATTCCAGTAGCAAAATGTTCCAGTACGGCTCTAGACCGTTTTGATACGTCATGTTCCTTAGGTTCAATTATGTTTATCCGTATCGATACGCCATTACCCCGTATCGATACAATCTAACCTGTAATGACAGATTTTTGTTGGTTTTTTAATCGAATTGACCTACCAAACAATGTTCAAATGCAATGAAACTTTACATGCAATATTTCAATGCTATAAACTATTGGCATGTCAAATTTCATCATCATTCAAATACATTTACTAGGTTTTGACCTATGTGAGCCAATTAAGCCATTTTTAGCCAAACCAAAAGACTATTTAGAGCCCTTAACCACTTACAATATATGCACATTACAAACATAACAAAATGGGCACAAAAGACTAGTTCAACTAATTTGTCACCTTCCTAGGAGTTCGTAAGGTCAAAATACAGTACTTAGGCTTGTACTGACTTGTCTCGCCTTGACTATCTGATCTTCAAGAACAGTGACCTTTCAACCTAAAATGTATGAGATGAGACACGTTAGGCATACATTGCCTAGTGAGGTAGTCAAAAACAATATGAACAACAATCTATGAAGTATATATATATATATATATATATATATATAATCTCATGCTCATCAATGTCAATACTATGCATCAAAATACAATGTTTAACATATTAATTTCATCATTAACCCTTGGATTGAATCAAGATAGTGGATACGTGAATTCCTACGCCTCGCCAAATCAATGAATGGTACAATCCTTCGCCTCGCCAATATGACCAATACCAAAACACATCCCTCCGCCTTGCCAAATCAATATAGGCCGTAGCCCTAGGACCATAGTCCACCCGTACACTAAGCTCATGAATTCTATGGCATGCCAATTGTATCCAATGTCCATTCAAATTCAAGGTTTCAATGTATGTATCCATATTCAATGTTCAATGAGAATTTCGATGACCAATGACTTCAATTTTATTAATAGCAAACATGTCTCATTATCAATATGCCATGGTTTCAATGTTAATGTCAATATCAATATCCGATGATTTCATTACAATATTTCAATAACAATAACAATAATTATATCAATGACAATGCATAATAGCGATGTCAATAACTATTTCTAATGTTCAATAAAAACTTACCAATGCTTACCAATGAGTCCGTTCAAAAATCCGATGCAACTTCCTCAAAAGTAATGTTAGCTAAATGATTGAAATCAATAATAAGGATTAGGGAAGGCTCCTCGCCTAATCCCGAGACTCTGACAACACTCACCTTAGAATCTAATGCTCTTACGACTCTCGGATGATAACACCTTTGCTTCTAGCTTTCGATGGAGATGTCGAAACATATCTCTCCACTTCTTGAGCTAGAAAATAAATAGGGGGATTATTAGAATCGATATTAAGATATCAAAGTCAACATCCGATTTCAATATAAACAACAACGATGAAATATCTATGGATGGTCAAAACCCTAGCTTGAGATTAAGCTCGATTGATCCATGGAATCCATAATCGATTGAGGAATATAGCTTACTCGATCGATAGTAACGATTTGATATCAATAAATCAAAGAAAAACTAAACTAATGCTTGCTCTCCAATGGAGGTGCTTGCTTGATTCTAAGTCTCGGTGAAGCTTTGATTAAGCTATTTACTTAGCTTTTTAATTTGTGTAGGTTTCCTTCCAATGAAGGAAACTCTCCAGACATTCCCACGTATGGGATTTTTAATGAAAAAGGGGCTAATCGAATAGCCCCTCAATTCTCAATTCTCTATAGTTTTGACTCCAATCTCCCAACTTCCACAATTTAGCCACTAAAATGTTTTCGATACTATTCAATAAAGCCTATTTTCAATAATTTGAATCGATTAGGGTCCAATATCAATAATTAATTGATCGATGCTATATTTAGACTTTACCAATGTGAAGTTTCCGATCACCAAAATCTAATTCCGGCTAGACCAGATTTTGGGGTGTTACAACCCCCCCCTTAGGAAAAATTAATCCTCAAATTTTACCTGAACCGAAGAGATGTGAATATTGTCGTTTCATGGTCTATTCCGGTTCCCGAGTAGCTTCCTCAACGGTGTGGCTTCTCTAGAGCACTTTAACTAACGGTACAGTTTTGTTGTGAAGCCTCTTGACTTCTCTTGCAAGAATCTGAACCGGTTCCTCTTCGTAGGATATATTTGGTCAAATTTCTACAGATTCGGGTTCCACAATATGCATAGGATTATAACGATACTTTTGGAGCATCGATACATGAAAAATATCGTGGATTTTACTAAATTTAGAGGGTAACAATAATTGATATGCCGCAGCTTTTTCAATAACTTCAAAAGGTCCAATGAATCGAGGACTCAATTTTCCCTTCTTGCCAAACCTCATAACCTTTTTCCACGTTGAAACTTTAAGAAAGGTTTTTTCACCAACTTCATACTTAATGTCTCATCTTTTGAGGTCAGCATAAGCTTTTTTTCGATCAAAAGCAACCTTCAAACGATCATGAATGATGGTAACCCGCTCTTTGATTTCCCAAAGTAAGTTAGGACCCAACATCTTGCCTTCACCAAGCTCAAACCAACACAATGGAGTTCGACACTGTCTACCATACAATGCTTCATACGGGGCCACTTGGATTGATGCCTAATAACTATTATTGTAGGCAAATTCAACAAGGAGTAGGGATTTCTCCCAAGTTCCACCAAAGTCAACGATGCATGCTCGAAGCATATCTTCCAAGATCTGTATAGGAAGGTTCAATAACAATAAATATTTATAAGGTTTCAATGGAAGAGTCTTTCGATAAATACCTAGATTACCCTTTCTGACTGACCATTAGATTGAGGGTGAAAGGCTGTGCTGAGATTAACTATGTTGCCCAGAGCTCATTGTAAGGTTCTTTAGAACCGAGATGCAAACCTGGGATCTCGATCAGAGATAATAGACTTGGGTACTCCGTAGAGTCGAATCACTTCCTTGATGTATAGATCAGCCAGTTTAGGGAGTGTAACCCCCTTAACCCGGCCTAGACGGTTGACCCGAATTAAGAAAGTCACACGGGGAAAACAAAAGTCAACCCGAAAGTCAACCTTGATTAACGACCCTTTTTTTCTTTTTAAACTTGTCTAGATGCACATTAACCCTAGTTATGATCATTCAAACAACATACTCAAAGATCATAAACATCAGAGATCAAACAGGGACCCAATTGAACAATTTACAACTTTAGGGACTAAAAAGTAAATTCTGATAAATACAAGGACTTCACCCAAATTAAAGTTACCAACTTGAAATTAATCATGTTTCATGCATCTCTGTCAAAATTCAGCCCAAATGGACATCCCAAACTCATACAATTGCACAAACAAGTTTCGGGACCAAAATGCAAACATTTTGAAACATATAACTGCCAATGTCAACCCCCAACGGTCAGGTGTTCCGAAACAGGGAGAGCCTGTTTCGAAACGCGGGGCCGTTCTGCAACGCGTACCGAAACGAGGGCTGGCAGTGGCCTTTCCGTTTCGGAACGGTGTCTCCCGTTTCGGACGCCTGGGTTGCTACAAGGCACCCGTTCCGAAACGGTGGCTACTGTTCCGATACGGCCTGCACAGATTGCAGAAAATTGCTTGCTTAAACACACAATTGACCAACCAAACATGCTCCAATTGCTATCAAACTTTACCAGCAACTCATACAACATACAAGAGACATACTTGCATCAACCAATTATCATTATATCATCATTTATGAAAAGCCCCAAATCTAAAGGCATGCTTCCTACACAAGCAACCATTCATGCACTAAAACCTCCAAACCAACACATAATGGCCAATTACAGGTACCAACATTAACAACAACATAAATCCAAAATAGGGAGTCCAAAACATCTCCCAAAACAACAACATAGGTCCCCCATTGCCAAAAACCAATAGCTAAAGGTGTTTAAGAAAACCTTCCCATACATGAGCTTATCTTTCACTTGATTGCTTGCCTTCCTTGCTGCCCTCGATGCACCTTAATGTTCTGCATTATTGGTTTAAGAAAAGAGAGAGAGCGTAAGCAAAAGCTTAGTGAGGAATGCTCATCAAAACCACACAATAATGCATTTATAGAACACTTTACAAGTCATACTTCAAAATACATTTAGACATGCTCACAAGCAATCTTAACCAAGCATCTCATGCTTCATATCATAACATGTCATATTGGCCACAAGTGATAATTACCATCTTTTAACAAGATCAACATAAGACTCACACATGGACTTTTAAACACCATTGTGATCTTATCCCCATGGACTTTTAAACACCATGGCCCATGGACTTTTAAACACCATGGCAAGGACCACACAAGGACTTTTAAACACCTTTGTGTCCTTAACAAGTTTCACCTCAAGGACTTTTAAACACCTTGACCCCAAGGACTTTTAAACACCTTGGCCCATGGACTTTTAAACACCATGACATGAATCACCCCAAGGACTTTTAAACACCTTGGCCCCAAGGACTTTTAAACACCTTGGAAAGGACCACACAAGGACTTTTAAACACCTTTGTGTCCGTAACAAGAACCATCCAAGGACTTTTAAACACCTTGATGTTCTTAAATAAACAAGGCTCACTCAAGGACTTTTAACCACCTTGGTGACCTTAACCTTTTCAAAACATCACTTGCCAATATACATCATTTATCATCAATAATCCACTGTTTTAAAGCATTTAACCAAGCCATAAACACCATGCAACTTTAAGCATTAACCACATCTAAACAATGTCAAAAACAAGGAACTCTAACCTTGAGCTTCCTTAAACACATGGCTTATAATCTCAGCAAACAAACATGCTAGATATGCTTTAAAAACAGAATTTAAACATGCAACAAACACATTGCACCCAACCATCACATGGTTCCTCATCAAGAGAGTTTTTCCGAAAACTTACTCTTGAGCTTAGCAAAGTTGTTTAGACTTAGACTAAGCTCTCAAACCTCCAAAACATTGGTTTCAAAGCCGAAAACCAAAATCCACTCACCGATTCCGTTTTGCTTCTTGCCGAAACACCAAATCAAGCTTCCGGATCACCACCACTTGGATCCAAAGATGACTCCCCTGTTTTAACACATCAAAACAGTAGATTAATGCATCATCATGCATTAATAGCTTCAATGAAAGCACCTAAACTCGTTGCTCTCATCCACACTCCATTTTCGGCCACCAAACACAACCGAAAATGCATCCAAACAACTCCTCAACAAAGCCCAGCCATAAACCATCAAAACTAAGCATCCTTAAACATCATTCAACATCTAAAAAGGACCTAACAACATCCTTATACCTCCAGCAACAACAGATCCACAAGATCACTCCAAAAACAACCAAGAATCACAAGCTAAACTTAGGAAATTCAACCTACCCGGGATTGCATTAATTAAAACTCAATTTCCAATCAATTTAACATTCATTTATCATCAAATATACACCTCAAATCACTGCTTTAACAGATCCAACGAAAATTCATCAAAAATCATCAAATCTTGCATTTTAAGCCAAGATCCATTACACAACTTTAAAACCATTTATAAATCATCAATTAAGGATTAAGAACTTAGGAATTTCAGTAAAGAACTTGAAGTTCAGAGGAGAAGGACGTTCTTACCTCCAAACTTGAGTTTCTCCTCTTTTAGAACCAAAAAGCTTGAAGAATCAAATGGCAATTGGTGAGGTTTTGTTGATGAGATGATTAGCAACCAAAAGAGGATTGAAAAGAGAGATTTAAGTGGCAAAATCAGAAGAAAAACTCTGGAGAAAGATGTTTGGTTTGAGAGAAAATGGGAGAAAAGGAAAAAATGAGATTTTAGGAAAATTAGTTAGAAAATAACTTCCCTCCACTTTTCCTTTTGTTTAAAAACAGAATTAAAACATTAAATATCTTAGAAAAATCTGGAGAACTCCCTTTGGGTAAATAGCTCCTTAAAGATTCAAAGTTTCAATCCTTTTTAAAACAGTCTCACAGTTTTCAAAAATTACATTTTGGTCACTAGCCAAAATGTCACCCTTCCAAACCTCATTTTGTAAAATTGATTTCACAGCTCACTTATATATATTAAAAGAGGATTTTAGAACATTTTTCCATATTTTTAATGCAACCCGAACTAGGTTTTCCTAAATTCACTCTTATATATTCGAACCGCACTTTGACCGAACCGGTCAACGCCCAAAACTTCTAAGCCCAAAACCGGGGCGTTACAGGGAGACCGTAGTCCATTCTAACATGTATGAAATGAGCGGACTTTGTGAAACGATCTACAATGACTCATATAGCATCATATTTCGCGGGAGTTAAAGGTAGACCACTAACAAAATCCATAGTGATCTTTTCTCATTTCCATTTCGGTGGATTAATAGGTTGCCATAATCCAATAGGAGCACAATGTTCTGCTCTAACACATTGGCACGTAAGACATCTTGAAATATAGTCGACTATGGCCTGCTTTATTCCCGGCCACCACTAGAGTTCACGTAGGTCCTTATACATCTTCACGGACCCGTGATGAACAGAAAAAGAACTTGAATGAGCTTCTGAAAGGATTTCAGTACGAAGAGATTCGTCATTAGGTACACAGACCCGATCATGGAAACACAAAAGCCCTTTAGAATTAATTTTGAATTCGGGGTTGTTTGATAACCTAGAGACAATGGATAGAAGCTCAGGGTCTTGCTCTTGCAAAAACTTGATTTACGAAACGATGGTAGACTGAACTTGAAGTTCAGCTACAAGACAACGATGCTTCCGAAGCCGGAAGTGTGCGTTAATTGCTCGAGGGGCTATAATCTAGCGATATTACAATGAGTTAAAGTATTGCACAATACATATAACTCTATATTTATTGTCAATGCTTACCAGGCAAAGGTTTGCGGCTAAGCGCATCGGCTACAATGTTGTCCTTGCTCAAATGGTAATCAATGACAAGGTCATAGTCTTTAAGAAGTTTCATCCATCTCTATTGTCGAAGATTCAATTTCTTTTGGGTCAATAGGTACTTAAGGCTTTTATGATCGGTGAAGAGATAACATTTTTCTCCGTATAGATAATGTCTCCAAATTTTCAATGCAAAGAAAATGCAGCCAACTCAAGGTCATGAGTAGGATAATTCATTTCGTACGGCTTAAGTTGTTTAGAAGCATAGGCGATGACTTTGCCTTCTTGCATCAATACACACCCTAACCCGAGATGCGATGCATCGCTATAAATTGTGTAGTCCTTTTTAGAATCAGGTTGGGTTAGGACTGGTGTGTAAGTCAAGACTTGTTTCAATTGATCGAAACTCTGTTGTTGATCTTCGATCCAAACAAAAGGAGCTTCTTTTCTCAGTAGCTTAGTCAAAGGAGTGGCTATCATAGAAAACCCTTTCACAAATCTTCGGTAATAGCCAGCAAGCCCAAGGAAGCTTCTGACTTCACCAATGTTCTTCGGTGGATGCCAATCTATGATAGCTTGGATTTCCTTCAGGTCCACCCGAATACCCGAAGCTGACACAATATGTCCTAGGAATGCAACTTTGGTGAGCCAAAACTCACACTTTGAGAATTTTGCGTATAGTTGCTTCTCTCATAAGGTCTGAAGCACGATACGAAGATGATCTCGGTGTTCCACTACATTCTTGGAATAGATCAATATGTCATCTATAAACACCACTACGAATTTATCACGATAGGGTCGAAAGACCCGATTCATCAAATCCATAAAATCTCCTGGTGCATTGGTTAACCCAAAGGGCATCACCAAGAATTCGTAGTGTCCATATCTTGTTCGAAAAGTAGTATTCGGTACATCACATTCTTTAACTCTCACTTGATAATAGCCCGACCTTAAATTGATCTTGGAAAACACAGATGCATCTTTTAGTTGATCGAATAGGTCGTCTATTCTAGGCAATGGATACTTGTTCTTGACAGTTATCTTATTCAACTGTCGGTAGTCAATGCACAATCGCATAGAACCATCTTTCTTCTTTAAAAAGAAAATCGGTGCTCCCCAAGGCGAAGAGCTCAGTTGAATGAAACCTTTGCTCAATAATTCTTGAATTTGAGCTTTCAACTCCTTTAATTCAACAACTGCCATACGATGTGGTGCAATGGAAACTGGAGCAGTCCCAAGTTGCACTTCGATGCCAAACTCCACTACACGGGTTGGGGGAAATCCCGGAAGTTCATCAAAGAAGACATTAGGGAATTCACATACAATGTCAATGTTTTGCAGTTGAGATTCGTCTTTGGTTTCCAACGTCAAAGCATACAATGATGGGTTCTTCACATTCATCAATACAACACTTTCCTTACCCAGACCCCGAAGGTACAACTTCCTCTTACAACAATTTACCCAGGCTTGATGCTCACTAAGCCAATCTAAACATAGGATGACATCGAACTCATAGATCAGTAAAGCTAACAAATTGGCCGGAAAAGGAATCCCTTGGATCAATAAGGGGCAGTTCTTGCACACTACCCTTACAGTGACACAATCTCCAGAGGGATTGATTATAGAGATTCTCGATGCTATTGGTTCGGAAGACATACTATACTTCTTAACTATGATGGTGCTTATAAAAGAGTGAGTGGAACCAGGGTCAATCAATGCATATAAAGGATGTGAATATAACTCAATGGTACATGCAATGACATCAGGTCCATCCTCTTTTTCTCTACTCCTTACGTGATACATTTGGGCAGGGGCTTTAGAATCTTACTTATTGAATGGTTTCCCCGAACCACTCGATCTTCCATAAGTCCCTGTCAATCCATGCTTTGATCCTTTATCTCAAAAGGATTGAGCAGAAGAGGTAGCACTAGTCGGTGTAGCAGTAGATTTGGTTGCATTCAATGGACAATCACGAATGAAGTGTCCTTGTTCACCATAGTAGTAAGAAGATCTAGTCTACTTACGACATTGACCCGATGGGTGCCTATTCTGACAATAATTGCAAACTGGATGTTGGTTGCCTCGATTTGAACCTTCGGTTCTATCAACAGACGCTGCCTTAGCAAAGAACTATGTTACAGACTAAGGCCTCTCAATATTTACAGAACATGAGGGTTGTGGATATGCATTCTACTTGGGTCCTTGATATCTCCCTTTCTTGTTCCATTTCGGAGGTCAAGAATCATCCCTAAACCTTTTCTCAGACTTTCCGGACCCACCAGCTCATTGAGCCCTCTGTGCAGCTTCAGTGGCCTTAACTCTGTTCACCAAGTCTTGGAAATCAACAATGCTCAATGCAGTGAACATATGACATAATTCATCATTGATCCCCGCAATGAACATTCGACACTTCTCTTCCTTCTTCTTAATATACTCAGCACCGTACCTACAGTACTTGAAGAAGTCATGGATGTACTGTTTGATCGGTCGTCCAACCTGCTTGAAATGTAGAAAGATGTTACGTCTTTCAGCAAGATAAAACTCATTGATGTACTTCTTGCGGAATTTTTTAAGGAAGAACTCCCAAGTTACTGTGTCCTCGGAGACCGTCAATATAGTAGTCTTCCACCAGTGGAGTGCCTCATCAGCCAGCAATGCAATGGCACACTCGAGTTTGTGCTCGTCCGAGCACTGAAGTTGCTTGTTCAAAATCTGTAGAGTGTTATCCAACCAATATTCGATAACTTCATGGTTGTCGTCATCTTGTCCAGTAAAAGTGTATGCTTGATACTGTGGAAGCTTATCGATAAAAGCTCGGGTGTGTTGGACAGTAGGAGCGATGGGTTGCACTACTTGCTCAGCTCCCATAGCATTCATAAACTGCTTGAACATGTCAACCATGTTCTTGTAACATTCGGCCTGAGCGGTAGGTGCTACAGGCTCGGTATTCTAAGCTGAAGGATCCTACGGATGTGGTGGATTCGGAGGATTTCCTCCTCTAATATCCTCGCCATAAGTCTAGGAACCAGTGGCAAGCTCGTCAATGTGAGCTTCTTTAGTTTCAGACATATTTATATGAAAGATCGAATTAGTCGACAATTCACAATATACACAATATATAACTCCTAGGTGGCAAAGTAACATAACAACAATGCAACAAACTTCGGTTTAGTCCTAGAATCGAATAAACTCTAGCTCTGATACCAAAAATGTAACACCCCCTTCTTGGCCTGGTTGAGAACCGGGTCGGAGTGTGTTACCGATGAACAATACAACGATCAGTGCAATAAAATTTCATTTTTATTATCAACACTTAAACAATAATATACAATAACACAATACCGAAATGCATCTTAGTTCATTTAGCCCATTATGAAACATAATCCAATCACTTAGGACAATTTTTTGACTATTACAAGTTTTAGGGACTAAATTGTAAATAAGGCAAATTAGAGGTCCTTCGATGCAATTGACTATATCATACTAAAATTCAATACAATATGGACAAGCTTAAAAAATTCATGCAATTTGGAGTCCATTTACTCATTCAATTTAATCATCCTAAATACAATGACCAAACTGTGAACAATATAAACCTTCAGATTATGCCTTTTTAACCAACTTAACTAACCATGTATCGAAACACCTTAAGGTTGTTTCGATACAAGTGTACGATGGTCAACCTTCATTGACTTTATCCTTCATATTGTATCGATATGGGCAAGCCATGTATCGGTACAGGTTTGACTCTCTTTGACCCATTTCGATACAAGTTAGACCCATATCAAAATAGGGGATTCTAGTAGCAAAATGTTCCTGTACGGCTCTAGACCGTTTCGATACGCCCTGTTCCTTAGGTTCAATTATGCTTATCCATATCGATACGCCATGTATCGATATGGCTTGACTTGTAATGACAATTTTTTGCTGGTTTTTAATCAAATTGACCTACCAAACAATGTTCAAATGCAATGAAACTTTACATGCAATATTTCAATTCTATAAACTACTGGCATGTCAAATTTCATCATCATTCGAATACATTTACTAGGTTTTGATCTATGTGAGCCAATTAAGCCATTTTAACCATTTTTAGCCAAACCAAAAGACTATTTAGGGCCCTTAACCAACATACAATATATGCACAATACAAACATAACAAAATGGACACAAAAGACTAGTTCAACTACTTTTCCACCTTCCTAGGAGTTCGTAAGGTCAAAATAAATTACTTTAGGCTTGTAGTGACTTGTCTCGCCTCGACTATCCAATCTTCAACTACAGTGACCTTTCAACCTGAAATGCGTGAGATGAGACACGTTAGGCATACATTGCCTAGTGAGGTAGTCATAAACAATATGAACAACAATATATGAAGTATATATATATATATATATATATATATATATATATATATATATAATCTCATGCTCATCAATGTCAATACTATGCATTAAAATACAATGTTTAACATATTAATTTCATCATTAACCATTGGATTGAATCAAGATAGTGGATACGCGAATTCCTACGCATCACCAAATCAATGAATGGTCTAATCCCTCTGCCTCGCCAATATGACCAATACCAAATCGCATCCCTGCGTCTTGCCAAATCAATATAGGTCGTAGCCCTAGGGACGTAGTCCACCAGTACACTGAGCTCATAAATTCTATGGCATGCCAATTGTATCCAATGTCCATTCAAATCCAAGGTTTCAATGTTCGTATCCATATTCAATGTTCAATGAGAATTTCGATAACCATGACTTCAATTTTATCAATAGCAAACATTCCTCATTATCAATATGTCATGGTTTCAATGCCAATATCAATATCCGATGATTTCTTTACAATATTTCAATAACAATAACTATATCGATGATAATGCATAATAGCGATGCCAATAACTATTTCTAATGTTCAATAACAACTTACCGACGCTTACCAATGAGTCTATTCAACAATCCGATGTAACTTCCTCAATAGTAATGTTAGCTAAATGATCGAAATAAATAATAAAGGATTCGGAAGGCTCTTCGCCTAATCCCGACACTCCGACTATACTCACCTTAGAATCTGATGCTCTTACGGCTCTCGGATGACAACACCCTTGCTTCTAGCTGTCGATGGAGATGGTGAAACCTCTCTTTACACTTCTTGAGCTATAAAATCAATAGGGGGATTATTAGAATCGATATTACGATATCAAAATCAATATAACGATATCAAAATCAATATCTGATTTCAATATAAACAACGATGAAATATCCATGGATGGTCAAAACCCTAGCTTGAGATTAAGCTCGATTTATCCATAGAATCCAATAATCGATTGAGGAATATAGCTTACCCGATCGATAGCAACGATTCAATATCAATAAATAGAAAAAAAAAACTAAATTAAAGCTTGCTCTCCATTGGAGGTGCTAGCTTGGAGGAAGATGATGAAGATAGAGAATTGGGAGGTGCTTACTTGATTCTAAGTCTCGGTGCAGCTTTGATTAAGCTATTTACTTAGCTTTTTAATTTGTGTAGGTTTCCTTCCAATGAAGGAAACTCTCCAAACATCCCCAGGTATGGGAATTTTAAAGAAAAATGGGCTAATCGCAACATTAGTCCCTTAATTAACAATTCTCTATAGTTTTGACTCCAGTCTCCCAACTTTCACAATTTAGCCACTAAAATGTTTTCGATACTATTCAATAAAGCCCATTTTCAATAATTTGACTCGATTAGGGTCTAATATCAATAATTAACTGGCGGATGCAATATTTAGACTTTACCAATGTGAAGTTTCCGATCACCGGAACCCAATTTTGGCTAGACCGGATTTTGGGGTGTTACACGGTTCGGAAAAAATCTACATCTTTTCAGTCTTTGTCATATTCTTGTTTTACAAAAATAAGCTAAGAGTGGCAGCTGTGATACCCATATTTTGTCCGGTTATATATATATATATATATATATATATATATGTGTGTGTGTGTGTGTGTACTTTCTCGATAAATTAAACAAAATTAAATAAACAATAAATAAATAAATAAACCCATAAATAATGCCAAATAGTCCAAATGTCCATTACATATATAAAATATCACTCTCACAATTCAAAACCCCAATTCAAATTACAATACCCATTTTTTATTGTTTCCTGCCCTAATCTGGTGACAAAGGCCCAAAGAAACACATTTGTGTTTCTTTAGCCCGCCAAAAGTGCCACATGGCACTCTGTGATTCGCCCGTTTCTCATTCACGCGGATTCAAAGACCGTTGACATCAACGCTTACACCAGCTATAAATAGCTTGGAGAGAGAGAAAAGCATAATAATTATCCAATCATTACACAATTAATTGCGGCCATAATTGAAGAGAGAGGGGGAGACAAAAAGGCTTACAAGAAGAGGAACAATCGCCGAAAGTAGATCATCGAGAAGGTCACCGGAGTACGTCAAGCACGCCAGAAGGTATATTACAACTTCCTCTTTTGTTTTTCTGCATCCAAAACACAAAATAAATTAGATTTAAGTCTTAAAACCTAAAAATAGTATCTCAAGCAAATATATACTCTAGATCTAAAAATAAAACTCAAAAAAAGGAATTCGAGGCTTATCTGAGTATTTTGAGAGGGATTTCAGAAATTAAAGAGTTTGAATGTTATGGCGGAGTTGAGGAGGCTAGGTTATGGTTTAGTTCATGTAGTTTAGGCTTATGATGGGTGGAGAAGGGTGGCTCTGTTAAGCCGGGAATAGATCTAGCAAGAACGACGGTGAAAAACGCATTTTTGAGTGTTTTTAGGAAATTAGGGTTTTGGCGGACGGTAGCCGGAAGTCGCCTGGTAGCGGCGGACGGCGGTCGAAGATGCAAGTTTGATTAGAGAAGGTGACCGGAATTACAGGATGACCGGAGAAGATGATCAAAGACGACGACCAGTGGTCAGCGTCGCCTCCAGCGGCCGACGGACATACCGGAGATTGGTTTCGATGGTGGTGGAAGATTAAAGTGAAGAAAGTTGAAGAATAAGGGAAATTTTTATGAGGATTTTGTGTTTTGATCTAAAAGAATAAATGATCGAAGGGATTTTAGTGTTTTTGCGGATCAAAAGGGGAAAAGATTATGAATGCAGATAAATTTGGGATGAATTGGGACGTTTTGATCGAAAATAGGGTTTGTTTCTGGGTTTGTGAGTGTTAGTAGAGACAGAGAGAGTTTGCGCAAATGGTTGATCCGACTCGGTCGAAAGGGGCTTAAATACCTGAGTCGAAACGGTGTCGTTTTGGCATCGGGTTGACTCGACCCGCGCAAGGGATTCAGATCCGAGCAGAGGATTCGTGCCCTTCTTTCCCCTTTTCATACTTTGAGCTTTCAAGTTTTACATTTCTCACAATTTAGTCACCAAACCCTTGTAATTTGGCTCTCTTAGTTGGAATATAATTCAATTTAGTACTTTTAGTTTTGTTTCAAGTTTTAATTTTTTTAATTTAGTCCTTTAAAACTATGATAATTTAATTAAAAAAGTTTTAATTTATATGTATGTTTGCATGTTCTTTAAATTGAGCATATAATATATTTGTGAGGTGAATTTAATCACATAGTTAAAATAATTAGAGCCTTTTAGCTTAAGTTCTTTAATCAATTAAACAATTTAAATTGAGAGATAATTGTAGAAAATAAAAAAAATATATTAAACAGAGACTTTAATATTCTAATTTGATTAGTGTCTCATAGCAATGAGATGTAAGCCCCTCGACCTGGGCTAGCCACCAGACCGCATCGAACGGGTTACACGGGGAAAACCGAAGCGAAACCCGTTAAGGCTCCACTCCAATTAGCAACCCTAGAAAATTTCATTTAAAGTTATCTTGTCTAGATGTTTAAGTATATCCTATGTGAGAGGACACGTAGCGGAAACACACATGGACACGAAACACGCGAAGCAGACAATTAAACAAACCCTTTTTAACTTTTACAAAAGGTCGTATCGATACGCTAGAGGACCGTATCGATACGCCTAGACCTGGTCAACACCCCAAAGTCAACCCAGGGAGACCGTATCGATACGCTCTCAACGGTCAACTTTCCAAGGTCAAACTACGAAGACCGTACCGATACTCTCAGGACTCGCACCGATACTCTCGGGATCCGTACCGATACGCTAAAATCTCGTCAATTTCTTAGATTTCCAGAGAGCTTTTTGCATATCGATACACCCCCACATACCGGTACGCAAAGCCTAAAACAAGGTTCAAGGCAGGGGACCGTATCGATACAGCCCTTGAGAATATCGATACGCCCTGCACTGCAAACCTTACTTTGGCTGCTAAAAACACAATGACTCGACTCTAGAGGCATTTAACGACTAGCCAAGCATCATACAAACTCAAATACAACACAAGACATACATGGACAAACATACGAAACAATTTAAACATTCAACGAGGCAGCATACAACAAGATAAGATGTTTAGATGAAACATGTATATAAGGCATTCATCCACATAGGCAAAAGTTAAACTAAAGCATACTTCAACATGGCATAAGGCAATACAAGCCCAAAACGTCTAAACAAACTTGTCTAAGCAAAGGAACATGCCATCAACATCACAAAACACAAAGGTCTTATCTCATTGCTTAAATATTAATTATCGATGTCTAAACCATACTTGAGGAAACTAAATTCCCTTGGAATCTCCCTTGTTCCCCGAGCTGCTTCGAAGGTCTAAGGTGTTGCATTGTTGGAAAAGAGAGCGTAAGTGTTTCAGCTTAGTGAGCGGTGCTCAAAGAGGTAACTACAACAATGCAGTTTTAAAACATAGTTTGCTTTAAAACCAAACCCTTTTCCAAATCATTTCCACATGTTTGAACACACAATGTCATGCTTTTACCTTCACGTGCATTTACCGAATGCAACCACAAGCCATAAGCTTACCATATGCTCATTCTCATAACACAAGCAAAGTAAACAACAATGCATAAACATAAGCATAATAGATAGAATCAACAACATGTTTAACATGAGAATTAGAGCAATCATGGGTATATTGACATTTAACGTTTTTACTCGGATATGCGGATAGTTATCAAACCCACTAGACATTTCTGGTGGAATCTCACATCACCGTACTCACTCGTCTAATAATAACATGATTTCCGGTGGAATCTCACATCATCATACTCCTTCTTAGTGGAATCTAACATCACTAAGGCCACGCGCAAATTTTACCTTTAGTGCACTCTAATCCTATTGATCGATCAATTATATCCGGTAACAACCAACACATGTCAATGTACTCTAACACAACCGCAAGCATTACCGATGCTTGGACCACTTACCAAGTCCAACTTCCATGCAAGGCATGTACTCACAATGCAAGTATAACACAAGTCTCACATCTCAACATGCATAAAAAATGCAATTCAACACTTTACAACATAGCATATTCATCTCGCATTCAAGAAATCGTAAAACACAATTTAATTGCATAAACCTTTAAAACTTACTCTCGGGCTTGGATTGGTCTTTCAAGCTCAATCCAAACTCCTAAAGCACTCCCTTAACCACGTTAAGGCTTTTAAAATCGATCCATTCACCGATGAAACCCAACACAAGCCGAAAATGTCGATCAAGCCTCCAAGTTCCCCGGAATTGAGTCTAAAGCTTCTCCAACGTTTTCTCTTGCTTCTAATCAACCAAAAACAGTGCATTACACATCAAAACATCCACAAAATCACTGCCACAAATCATATTACAACCCAAGACAAATTTCGCTACATTTCCAAACCAAGAACTAACCTAAACTCTTCATTTTCGGACCTGGACACAACCCAGCAGTTACTCATCAATTTCATCATTCAAATCATCACTAAACATGTCCAAAACAGTCCCCAAGTGTAACCATACCATCAGCCCAACTTTCCCCTCACATAACTACCTCAAAACTCTAGATTTTTACTTCTAAACTCACCCACTAATACTCATTTCGGGATTTCATTAAAACTTCACAGTTTTAACAAATGTTAAGCTTAAAAGCAAGTTTATAACATATATGAACTTTACAAATTAAAAACTCGACGAAAAACCAACAAAGTTTCCATCTTTAACTTAAAACTTTGAACACTTGAAACAACTCAAAAATGGGTTTTATGGAAATCCAAGACCATGAAAATGTTGAGGATGAAGAGAAGAAGTTAAAAATGTTATTACCTTGATAAAATCTCTTGAAATCGTTGAGGAAGATGATGGAACAGTGTTTGGTTGGGGGAAGGGGTTTTGAACGTGAAAAATTAAAATAGGGAAGATAATAGCTTTGAAAAACTCATTTTTTATTCCTTTTTGTGAAAAATCCTCTTTTTGCCTTTTAAAACTCTTTTTGGTGCATTAAAAATAGTTTATCTCCAATTCAATTTAACCCATCCCGGTTTAGCTAACCCTAAACTCGGGGTGTTACATGAGATGTTAATCAAATGAATATTTTAGTTGAACATTTAATATTTCATTTGAAATTAGAATAATGAAATCATCTAGTTAGTTTAATTAAAATAAAATTATGATTAAAAATAGTTAGAATCATTAAATAATTAGGAATATTATTAATTTAGGGCCTAGTATGGATAGTGACCAATTATTTGGGTGTTATCTCATAAACCCTAAACTTGATACTATTCATAGTTTCCTTAATTAATTAAATCAATGGAGCCTTAATTAGGATTGAACTTAAAAATGACAAGAAAATAATTGGACATGCATTAAACCTTTTGTGTTGAGATACATTTTGAATATTAATTGAAGTGTCCTAAAGTGATTGGATATTTCAAAACTTATATTCGTTTAAAATGTATTTTCTTACAAAAGGATATCTCTATTTGAAATTAAATTTAATTAACATTTAAAGATTTAATTAAATTTCAATTATTGCTCAAAATGCCACGTGGAATTAATAAGGTGCCGATAACGGGCGTTTATAGGGGTGCTAATCCTTCCCTACACGTAACCGACTCTCGAACCTGGTTTTTAAAAGAAAGAATCTATTGTCCATTTTTATGGTATCTGGTCTACCAAAGTGATCGGTGGCGACTCTAAATTGATTTTTTTAAAAATAATTAAAAGATAACCTGGTTTAATATGGAAAAACCCTAATTTCAAGATTAAATTAAAAATGATAATACCCTAATTTCAAAACACTAATTTTCTAAAAAAATCAATCGTCATATTATTTCTACACTCGGTTTTAAAAATGGCCGCGGCAGATATCATAATCAAATTAGATGTGATGAAACATTGCTTAGAGTTTGGTTCAAACAACGTTCAACCATGTTATAATATTAACAACAAATTGACTCATCCATGTACGGTTTGGCGGTGAGGAGGACATAGCTTGTAAGGTGTCGATGGTAATCATATACTTTAGTAAATTAAAGGATGAATTTACCACGTTCGACGAGTACCGATGAGCACCACTAACAACGAGCATCGATGAGCACCATTATTTTTTTTTTGAAAAGAAATGGGCCTCGTTAAAAATCCCCCTCTAAGCCTAGGTAGGGGGGAAAGAGTACCCACTATGAGCACCATTAATTTAATTTATAAAGATTAAAATTTTAAAGGATTCACCGTATAATTATAAATTATTTAAAAATAAAAAGATAAATTAATTAAAATATATTATTTTCTTTTAAATTTTCTTTTAAACATAAATCAAAATACCTATATACCCATAAATTACAAAACCATAATTTTTGTTTATTTGAAATTTAAATTTCGCCACCGTTATTGTCGTCGCCAAAGCCAAGCCCTTCGCTTGCTTCGTGGATAGCAAGCAACAAACGTTCCCGAAGTTGTTCCTTCGAGGGATAATCGGGGAGATCTAGCTGATTAAAGCTGGAGATGCGAGTCAAAATGAAAATAGATGTCAAGAACAAATTGGTTATAAATGGGAAGGGATTCAATATGGCAGTAAAGAATATATTCATCACCATGTATGTGCAGAAGGCAGGCGCTCAGAGCCCCCAAGGCGATGGCAGGAGGCAGCTGGGGCGACGACAGCAACGGCGATTTTAATTTCAAATAAACAAAAATTAGAGTTTTGTAATTTAGAGATAGATAGCTATTTTGATTTATGTTTAAAAGAAAATTAAAAATAAAATAATATATTTTAATTAATTTACTTTTTGATTTTTAAATAATTTATAACTATATTGTGAGTCCTTTAAATTTTTAATCTTTATAAATTGAATTAATGATGCTCATCAGTGCTCATCGTTAGTAGTGCTCGTCGAGCATGACAGAATTTTTCTAAATTAAATGCATTTTTTATACCATCATATACTTTAATAAATTAAATGCATTTTTTATATAGGATGTGTGTTTGGTAAGTTAAATTAATTGAATTTAGGTATAATCGCTCGTAATTGTACAAGTTTGATATATAATTTTAAATATTTTAATTAATGGAAGGATAAAGACATTTAAACATATTTGATCGTACATCATTTTTTGTGTTATACCAACGATAATACCATCTGAACTAAACTTAATTGATTGAATGGATTGTAATTGAATACTTTACCATAAAAAATAACAGATTTTCATCCGAGGATCCTATATAACAATTGGTTTCGGTATATTAAGAATGGCTTAACCCTCAAATAAGTGTCCAAAATATACCATTTTTTCATATAGGTCTCTAAAGTTTGTTTTAGGCAAATTAGGTGTCTAATGTTTTCTTTCGTGATCCAAATAGGTGTATCACCGTAACGAACGTTAATTTTCTACCGTTATCCAATCAAAATCGTACACGTGGCAATATTAAACATTTTTTGAATTTTATTTTTTAAAAATAAATTAAAAATTTTAAAATATCTTGAAATTTTCAAATAATCCCAAAATAGTCCCCAAATCCTAACCCCCAAATCCGACCACTCCCATTGGCATTGGTCGCGTTTCCGATATGGAATAAAGCACCCTCTTCTCGCCGAACGATTCACACACCGCTCATCTTTCGTTATGTCTTCCTTCGTCGTGAATCATTCGAATGAATCATTCGACGATTTCGGTGTTTTGCACGACGTCGATCGATTTTCGGCGACGAGGTGGTGGGGTAAATGGTCGTGATGGCCCGATGGTAGATGTGATGGTGGCGGCGTAGCAATCGGCGGCGAAACCAGGTCAAATCGAAATTTAGGTTTTGGGTGTTAAGAATTTCAAATTTTGGGGTTATTTTGTGAATTTTGGGTTATTTTGTTTTATTAATTGTTATTTATTTTTAAATATAATTTTATAAATTTAAAAAGAAGACACGTATCAGATAACATAAGTTAACGGTGAAAATACATACAGTAACGTCGGGGCATCTATTTGAGTAACGTTGAAAACGTTATGCACCTATTTGTCCCAAAACAAAGTTTAGGTACCTAACTGGAAAAATGTATAGTTTGGGCACTTATTTGACTATTAAGCCATTAATAATAGAAAGCCCAATAAGTGGTCCCAATTGAAAATATGGTGGTGTTCATCATAGGAGACTCGTGTTCAAACCGCTTCGTTCACAAGGTGTGTGCATTGTCAAATGTTAAGAATTTGTATGAACAAATAATATCTTATAATAACTTTAAGACTATTCGGAAAAAAAGATTTTAAATTTTAGGGTTTAGAATTTATGTTTTAAGGTTAGTGTTTATGTTTCAGGGTTAGTAATTTAGAATTTATATTTTAAAGAATGGTTGTTTAATATTATTTTTACACTTGTATATCAAAATATAGCTCTATTTATAAGGCTTTATATCCAATACACTAGCGGTGGAAACTAAAAGTTTTCACAAGCATCTTAGTTTTAAGATTTAGGTTATTAGTTTAGGGTTTATGGTTTAGGGGTTTAGGTGCATGGGTTTATAATTTAGAGATAGTGGTTAGAATTTAGGCTTTATAGTTAGAATTTAAGGTTTAGAGGTTGAGGTTTAGTTTTTAGGGTAATATGGTTAGGGTTTAAGCTTTAACTTATAAACTCTAAATTTTAACCATTATCCCTAAATTATAAACCCCTACACCTAAATCCATAAACACTAAACCCTAAATTAATATCATAAACACTAAAACTAAGGTGTGTGAAAACTTTTAATTTCCACTATCAGTGTATAAAATAATAATCCCTATTTATAATGAGTTATTATTCAATACATGGTCAATGTAAATTTTTTACACAAGCATGAAAATTTTAACATTAAAATATAAAATATAAATATCTAACTCGATAGAAAACAAAAGAAAAAGTGGCTTAAAAAAATAGGTCACGTGTGGGTTGTAAGGGGAATTGAAATATGATAGCATATCACAATTGTGGGGTCCACAGAAATAGTGTGAAAAGGTAATGGGATGAGTCACGTGAATTGAAACAAATCTTGAAGAGATTTGACCGGTGGGAATTTTAAAATTGAAAAGGAAGTTGGGTCAAGGGAAATTTGAAAGAGGGATAAAGAGATAAGGATTTGGAATTGACCGGTCAAAGTGATCTGAAAAATCAACCAAAGGGTTAGCATGCGCCTACAAATGTGGGCTTTGCTAACGTGCACCTATTGGTTTAGATGATGGGCACGAGTTTTAAATGGTGGTAGCAGATTAGGTGTTGGCGTCGGCTAGACCTGGCAAACTTGATCCGAAACCCGAACCGAATTATTTGAATTAAAACCCGATTTTGACCCGAACATGATGATTCGAAGTTGACCCGAAATCCGACCCGAACCGAACCAAATTTTTTTGTTGAAACGAAATGGACCCGAACTGAATGCTACCCGAACCGAAAGCTGAACCGAATATCGACCCGATTTTGACCTGATTTTAACCTGAATATCTATTTTTAACAATATAATAAAAAATAAAATGAAGTATAGAAATTTGAGATCTTGGTGACCAATTTTATAATTTCATCATAAAATATAGCATAAAATTGAAATTGTAGACTAAATTGACAATTTGGAAGTGGAGAAATTTGAGAGTCCAATGACCAATTTTATAATTATACCATATAAATAAATAGGGGTCAATTTTGGCTAAAAATTAAATCTTTGAAATTAAAATGAACGAAAATATCAATATATTAAATTAATAGACTAAATTACAAAGATTAGTTAATTTCAACTAAAAGTAAATTTTTAGAGACTAAATATCACTACGGGGAGGGGATTTCTATATCCGAAGTCTAAACCGTGGGAATACTTGTGACTAAATTAAATTAAACTAAAACTTAAAGTTGACTAAAATGTAACATTTTAAATGCAACATGACCTAAAAAGTAATTAATCTCTAGCTTAAAAAATTGGTGGCTTATTTCCCTCCAAAATTTTGTCTTTTCTCTCTCTATTTTTTCCAATTGTCTTTTTTTTTCAATCTAGCTTAAAAAATTGGTGGCTTATTTCCCTCCAAAATTTTGTTTTTTCCCTCTCTATTTTTACCAATTGTCTTTCTATTTTTCTTAATTTAATTGAGTTTCAATTTAGATTAATTTAATTGAAATTTCACATTTAGTTTTAAAATTATTTTAATTATGTCCGTTATTTATGCTTTTAGATTTTAGTTAGTTCAATTAGATCCTAAATTTAATAAATTAATTCATTTCAGACATTATTATTATTATTATTATTATTATTATTATTATTATTATTATAAACTTTGATTTAATATAATTATACAAAAAAAATTATATGGATACATGAAGCTTTGATTTAAATATTTAATCAAATTCAAATGCATAGATTAACAAGTTGAATCAGAATTAATCTCATACACCAATAACTCTAAACTAAACCATAAATACTAAACCTCAAACCTTTAACCCAACTCAAATCGAATTGACCCGAAAATTTAAATGTTGACCCGACCCGAAATTGACCCGAAATTGACTCGATTTTAACCCAAACTGAAAGCGACCCGAACGACCCGATTTTGACCCGAACCGAAAGCGACCGATCCGATATTGACCCGACCCGAAAACAACCGATCCGATTTTGACCCGATCCAATACCCGAACCGAATCCGACTCATCACAGACCCAAATTAGACCCGAATTAGACCCGAACCCGAACCGACCCGACCCGAATCTAAACTGATTCTAGATAGACCCGAAATGACCCGAACCGAATGATCCGGCTTTACAATTTTCTCAAGTATCGATTTAATCTCATGATTTAAAACTTTCGGTTGCCCGTTGGTTTGCAGTTGGTAAGATGTTGCAATCCGCTGAGTTATGTCAAACTTCTTCATAAGAGCGTCAATAACTCGATTGATAAACTGCTTTCATCTATCGCTTATTATTGCCTGTGGTGTGCCAAACCTGGAAAAAAATAAAATCTTTAAGAAAGTTAACCGTAGTTTAACATCATTATTTTTTTTTTGTAGCATTAGCTTCTACCCACTGAGACACATAATCTAAAGCAATAATAATATAAAAATTTCCAAATGAAGAAAAAAAATACCCATACAATCAATTCCGCATACATAAATTGGGGTAAGGGGCATTTCATTCCTACGACTTAAATTTTTTACACGTTGACATCTTTCACATGATTTACAAAATAAATATGTTTCACGAAAGATATTAAGCCAAAAGAAACTACATTCAAGAATTTTGTGCGTAGTTCGCTTTGGTCCAAAATGACCGACACAAGAATAAGAATGACACAAGTTAAGGATCGAATTTACCTCATCTTCGACGATACATCACCTAAATACCTGATCTGAGCAATGCTTCCATAGGTATAGATCGTCCCAAATATAAAATCGGGATTTCCGCTTAAGTCGGTTAGTTTCAGCTCTCGGTAGATCTAATGGTAACTTACCTGTGGCCAAGTAATTGACCATATCCACGAACCATGGTGTAGTTCCATGTGCCAACATTAATCTTTATTCAGGGAACTCATCGTTAACTGACGGATCGGATGCAGTAAGGGGAATGTGACTCAAGTGATTAGCCACGAGATGCGTAAGCTATAACATAAGGTTCTTTTCCAATCTTTTGGCCGAGAACGGCTCTAACACATGTATCTGACGTGTCACACATTAGCTCGAACGGATAATCACAGTTCAGTGGTTGAACGATTGGTGCTGTCACAAGTTTTTCCTTTAGCGCATCGAACGAATCCTTGCACTTCTTGTCGAAATCAAAGGCTTGATCCTTCTGAAGTAACTGCATAGTGGTTGCGCTATTTTTGAGAAGTCCTTGATAAATCTACGGTAAAAACTGTATACGGTGAAGTCAGCCATGAAAACCTCGATATACGGTGAAATAAAAAGGATCATTGAAAAAGAATTTTTACCCTGGATACATACCGATTACAGTCTACAAGGCCCAACCCTTGTAACTTGTTTTTCTCTCTGATAAACCGATAATCTAAAATCAATTTTTAGATTTCAGTTTTCTGGTTAAACTAACCACGACTATCACCGTTAGAAATAAACAGTTTTAAAGTTCTGGAAAAACCCGACTCAGATTATGTTGTCTAGATGAGAATCGAATCCGATCTCAATTTTCCCTTAGCGAATCTGTCGCTAAGTGTGTTCATAGGAAGTTGAAACCACAACTATCGTCGATTCTTTCTCCCACTGTAAATCTCAACAACAATCAAATCAACGTGCACTTTTGAAATGAAAGCTCAAAGAATTTAATAGAAAGGCCGATTGTCGATCTAAGTTTTCAGAAAAACTGAGAATGTAAAATGAAGTTGTTAAGAGCTTTTTAATTCTCACAAGGTGAATTGAAGCTTCGCTTTAAACCCTTGGCTAATAGAAAATTTAGCTAAGCATGATTATGGAAGAAATCATACTTAGCATTTTTAAAATAAAGTAAAAAAACTAAAAGAAAAAAAAACTTGTAACTCCCTCGACCCGACCTAGCCACCAGACTGCATCGAACGGGTTACACGGGGAAAACCGAAGAGAAACCCGTTAAGGCTTCACTCTGATTAGTAACCTTAGTTTTCTTTTTTTATAACTATTATAATTTAATCTTGTCTAAATTCCATTTTAAAACCTATGTGAGGAGACCAACAACGGAAAAGCAAAACACGAGCAAGAACCACTCGAAATGAGCTTTTGAGACTACTTGTACAGTTTTAAAACAGGCCGCATCGATACGCTCGGGCCCGTATCGATACCCCTTCAACTGTCAAAAATCCCAAGTCAATCTCAAGAGGTCGTTCCGATACGCTTAGAGACCGTACCGATACGGATGTATCGAAACTGTCTCGAGGGTTTCAGAATGCCAGCTCGTATCAAAACACCCTTGAAACGTTTCAGAACCGCAAATTCCAGTAGCAAATCGTACCGATACGGGCCCAATCTGTATCGATACGCCAAGGCCCTTTCAGGTCCCCCGTTTCGATACAACCTCGACCATGTCGAAACGGTAAGCCTGAAATGACTGAATTTGCTGGTTTAAGCCAATTAAAAACCACCGAAAGGCATCCCAAAAACATACAACACTCAACAAACTTAAGGCAACCAATGGTACTCATCAAGACATGCTAGAAACACATCATGGCAAAACTTAACATAACAAGATTTAAAACGAAAGTCAGACTTTGCATAAAATCCAACAAACAACCAAAACTCATAACAAGTCATACTACAACAAAATAAGAGCCTTTACAAGTCTATATAGGCATATCAACGTATCCCAAATAGCAAGGAGTTCTAGCAACATCTCCAAAACAAAAGTCCATATCCCATTGCTATATACTAGTTATTATGCCGAAAACCATACTTGAGTAAAAGCGACCTCCTTGGTCACTCCCTTGTTCCCTTGGCTGCACCGAGACACAACATATCTGCATTGAGCGGTGCTCAAAACAATAGCTACAACAATGCAGTTTTAAAACTATAGTTTGCTTGAAACCAAAAACCATTTCCAAATCATTTCCCTCATGCTTGAACACATACAACATGCATTTAACCTTTCGTTCATTTACCGAATGCATCCACAAGCCACAAGCTTACCTCATGCTCATTCTCATCATACATACAATGTAACCAACTACATGCATAAGCATAAATGGAAATGAACGATAAAACATGCCCAACATGAGAATTTAGAGCACCATGGGTATATTGACATTTAACACTTTTACTCGAATATGCGGATAGTACTTCCGGTGGAATCTCACATCTCCATACTCACTCGTCTAGTAAAACATAGCTTCCGGTGGAATCTCACATCACCGTACTCATCCTTAGTGGAATCTAGCATCACTAAGGCCACGCGTGACTTTTACCCCGAGTGCACTCTCATCCTATTGGTCGACCAACTATATCCGGTAATAAGATTTCACATTGTCAATAACCCACCAAACCAACACTTACCTCGTGTTCTCATGGTCACAACCATAACCAACATAAGATCAATTAAAGCAATCATATGCATAAAATAAGGATATTCATGGAAAACATGCACTATGGAAAGTCATTCATAACACATAGTAGAATTTATCGAAAATAAAGACTAAAATGCTTAAAACTTACTCTTGAGCTTAGATTGGCTTATCAAGCTCAATCTAAACCCCCAAAACATATCATTAACCAAGTTAAGGCTTAGAAAACATTTCCACTCACCAGCTAACACACAAGCAATAGCCGAAACACCGATTCAAGCTACCAAATAACCCGGTATCGCGTCCGAAGAGCCCAAATTTGTTTCCCCTGCTTCTAACCAATTCAAAAATGGAGCAGTAGACCCAATTCAAGCCCCCAAACTTGCAGCAACACAGAATCTCAACATCTATCATCAAAACCAATCGATTCACAACCGAAAACATTTGGAAACATCGTCAAAACGACTCAAACCAACTAGCGGCCAAAACCCAACGAAATTACCATCAAAACCAAACCTTTCAACATCCAAAACACTTATCCAAAGTCTAGAAACCATCAGCCCAAAGTTCTTCACAAGAACAAACCAAAAACCCAAATTTTCAACTCCAAAAACCTCTCATTTTTGCTAGTTTCGGGTTTCCCATTATTAAGCTACTATCCCAACATTATTTGAACATCAAAGAAAAGTTAAAAACACTTTTAAACCTAGTATCAAACAACCCAAACAAAAATTCCCTCATTTTCCTTTTTTTCCAACATAAAACCTTTTGGAAACAAACTTAAACAATGATTTAAGGAAAGATTTCATCAACAACTAGTTTAAGGAAGAGAAAATCAAAACAAGAAAAAGATTACCTTGAAAGCTTGCTTGGATGAAATGCTTGACTCAACGGAATAGTGAAAATGGTGTTTTGGGGAAGATAATGTGAAAATGGGTTTTAGGAAGATGATGGCTATTTTCAAAAAACCTTTCTAATTTCAAAATTCCCTTTTTACCCTTTTTCTTTAAAACCCTTAAATTTGTTTATTATAAATGGTTCCCCAAAATTAGTTTAACCAAACCCCGATTACCTCTCGGGCCCTAAACTCGGGTGTTACAACTCTCCCCCACTTAAGGAATTTTGTCCTCGAAATTTACCCGACGGGAAGAGATACGAAAACTGTTTCTTCATGTCATTTTTTCTCTCCCAAGTGGCTTCTTCCACTCCTCGGTGTCGCCACTTCACTTTGACCAACTCAATGGTCCTTCCCCGCAACATTTTGCTGTTCGAAGCCAAAATCTCAACTGGTTCTTCGTCGTAGGTCAAATCCGGATTCAATTTTATCTCCTCAACTGACATAATATGTGACAGATCTGATCAATACCTCCGAAGCATCGAAATATGAAACACATCGTGCATATTTTCTAACTCGGTTAGCAATCTCAATATATAAGCAACGAGACCAACTCGCTCAACTATCTCATACGAGCCAATGAATCTCGGACTCAACTTACCCTTCCTACTAAATCTCATCACCTTCTTCCAAGGTGAGACTTTCAAGAACACTTTGTCGCCCACGGCATACTCTATCTCTCTTCTTTTCAAATTGGCATAAGACTTCTGTCTATCCGAAGCTGCCTTCAAACGATCACATATCAACTGCACTTTCTTGGTAGTACCCTTAAGCATATCAGGCAAGGGTACCAACTTATGTCCCGCTTCGGCCCAACAAACATGTGTTCTACATTTTCTACCATACAGAGCTTCATAAGGTGCCATCTGAATACTCGTTTGATAACTGTTATTGTACGCAAACTCTACTAGCGGTAAATGCTTCTCCCATGAATCCTGAAATTCAATAATGCAACATCTCAACATGTCTTCCAACACTTGTATGACTCTCCCCGATTGAAAATCGGTTTGAGGATGATACGGAGTGCTGAAGTTCAATCGAGTTCCTAAAGCACTATGCAAACTCTCCCAAAATCTAGTTGTGAATCTCATATCTCTGTATGACACTATAGACTTCGGTACACCATGCAATCTCACAATCTCATTGATATACAAATCAGCCAACTTATCTAAGGTATAAGTAGTGTGAACAGCCAAGAAGTGTGCACATTTCGTAAAACGGTCAACGATCACCCAAACCGAATTCTTCTTAGAAGGAGTCAACGGCAAACCTGATATGAAATCCATGGTAATTCTCTTCTACTTCCACTCGAGAATTCTCAACGGTTGTAACAAACCTGAAGGAAACTGATGTTTGGCCTTTACTCGCTGACAAATCATACACTTACTCACAAACTCGGCAACACCCTTCTTCAAACCAACCCAGAAGTACTCATCTTTCAGATCGTGATACATCTTCATACTTCCCGGATGCATAGCAAACGGACTACCGTGAGCTTCGGTTAGAATGGTGCGTCTCAACTCAACATCTTCCAGAACAACTACTCTATTTTTGAAACACAAGATTCCATCACTACTAAAACAAAAATCTGTCGGTTTACCCTCTGCTATGTCTTGCACGTGAGATGCTAATGATCTATCTTGCAACTGTTTCTCTCGGATCAACTAAATCAACGAAGGTTTAACTTGTAATTCGGCCACAAAACCACCATCTTGAGACAAACTTAGCATAGCAAACATAGCTCGTAACTCGACTGCCACCTTCCTACTCAAAGCATCAGCCACTACATTGGTTTTACCCGGATGGTACTCAATCGTGAGATCATAGTCCTTAAGTAATTCTAGCCATCTAAGCTGTCTAAGGTTCAATTCCTTCTGCGTCAACAAATGCTTCAAGCTCTTACGATCGGTGTACACTGTACATTTCTCGCCGTAAAGGTAATGTCTCCAAACTTTCAAAACAAAAACCACTGCAGCCAATTCTATGTCGTGTGTAGGGTAATTACGCTCATGAGTCTTCAACTGTCTAGACGCATAGGCCACTACTCTTCCCTCTTGCATAAGCACACAACCTAAGCCAACATACGATGCACCACTATAGATTACGAACTCTTTCCCTGACACGGGCTGAATCAAAACATGAGCTTTTGTCAAGGCTTCTTTCAATTTCTCAAATGCTTGTTGTCTTGCATCAGTCCACTCAAACCGAACATCATTTTGCAGCAATTTAGTCAAAGGAGCTGCAACCTTTGAGAAACCTTCAACAAAACGTCTATAGTAACCGGCCAAGCCTAAGAAACTACAAATTTCGATCACAGACTTTGGTTGCTTCCAAGTCACAACTGCCTCAACTTTCTTAGGATCCACTCGGATTCCCTCGGCTAATACAATATGACCTAGGAAGACTACTTCCCTGATCCAAAACTCACATTTGCTCAACTTGGCATACAACTGGTTGTCTAACAATTTTCTGCATTATCAAACGCAAATGCTGATCATGAGCCTCCTCGGTACGAGAGTACACTAAGATATCATCAATGAATACTACCATAAACTGATCCAAGTACTCATAAAACACCATATTCATCATATCCATAAAAGATGCTGGTGCATTCGTCAAACCAAAGGGCATCACTAAGAATTCATAATGTCCATAACGAGTGCGGGAAGCTATCTTCAGTACATCTAGATCTCTTATTTTCAACTGATAGTAACTAGATCTCAAATCCATCTTCGAAAACACTAAAGCACCTCTCAACTAATCAAATAGATCGTCAATCCTCGGCAAAGGATATTTGTTCTTCACTGTCAACTTATTCAACTATCGGTAATCGATACGCATCCTCAAACAGCCATCTTTCTTTTTCACAAACAACACTGGTGCACCCCAAGGTGAAATACTCGGATGAATGAACCCTCGGTCTATCAGTTCCTAAAGTTGTGTCTTCAACTCTTTTATTTCTTTAGGAGCCATTCGATACGGAGCAATCGATATTGGAGCAGAATTAGCATAAGTCTCTATAGCAAACTCCACCTCTCTATAAGGCGGCAAACCAGACAATTCTTCTGGAAATACCTTGGGAAATTCACAAATAGTTCTGATGTCTTGTGGTCGTGCCTCACTCATATTTGGATTCATAACATAGGCTAAGTATGCATGGCAACCAATATTCATTAACTTCTGACCCTCTAAAGCTGAAACAACATTGGACAAGAACTTAACGTTCTCGCCCACTACTACTACCTCATAATCATCTGAAAGCCTCAAAGACACACGCTTTGTCTCGAAATCTACCCTAGCCCTATGTTCCATAAGCCAATCCATGCCCAAAATTACATCAAAACCATAAAATGGCAATTCCATCATATCCAAGGGAAAAACATGACCCTGAACCATCAAAGGACATCTTCTGTACATCTTTCTAACTACAACTGTCTCACCAAAAGAACTCGTGACACTCATACCCACATCTAATATCTCAACCGAAATATCTAACAGCTTTTCATGCTCACTCAATATATATGAATGTGTAGAGCCGGAATCAATCAAAGAAAGCAAAGTCAAAGACTGTAACGAGAAATACCTGCAGTCACATCTTTGTCATTCCTATCCTCACGATGTGCATACACTCTAGCCAGTCCCACTCCCTCGGGCTGAATTGCCACAACATGAGCCACATTCCTCTGATCATCATTTCTAGGCTGAAAGTTACCTCGACTGCGCCTACAGCCTCTTTGATGCTCGACAACTCGTACAGGAGCTTGTCCATCCCTAGCCGAATGTGGACAATCACCCTTCAAGTGCGTTCGAGACTCGTAGTTCCAACATGAGCCATAAGTTCTCCAACACTCGCCAAAATGACATCTACCACACTTGGTACACTCAAGAGTACGATTTTCAGCCCCTTGGCCGTGATGGCCTTGCCCCGGATTACTACCTCCACGCCTATGATCATGATGAGGTATCGTATCCTTGTGCCTCTTGGCACGGTCTCTATCCCACTCGGCGATCCTTTTCCCTGAACTAGATCCACCTCTACGATTAGCAAGTCCCAAAGACTGTTCAATGTCCTTGGCCCTAGCGACCAATGCATCAAAATCCACATAGTCAGAAGCCAACATGCAGGTCTTCACCTCCTGGATCAAACCATATCGAAAATGCTCACATCATTCCCTCTCAGTAGGAACCAACTCAGAAGCGTACTAACTAAGACGTACGAACTTGTACCTCATACTCGGACACGGTCAGGCTACCCTGAACTAGAGCCATGAACTCTCTCTTCTTCTCGTCTAGGTATCGATGACCTAGATACTTCTTACGAAAAGTAGTCCTAAAGAATTTCCAAGTAACCTCGGCCTCTGGTATACCCGTTGTGATGGTAGTCCACCAAGTGTAGGCATCTCTCTGAAGCAAAGAGACGATGCAACCTAGCTTACGTGCATCAGAGCACTCCATCTGTCCCAAAATATGAATTGTGCTCTCAAACCATGCCTCTGAACCCTCGGGTGACAATCTCCGAAACTCGACTTTGCCCAAGCTACAAAGTCGTTCTAATGGCAGACCAGAACATGCACCTTGAGGAGTTGCTGCAACTTGAACACCCGCTAAAGTTGTCTGAATAGCCTTGGCTATAGCCTAAATCAATGGATTCACATCAATGCCAGCCTGTCCCTGACCAACCTAGGGTCCAACACCTTCGACATTTGCTCCACCACCACCCGGAGGAGGAGGAGGAGGCAAGTTCTCCCCTTGCACATCCTCAACATTCTCAATCCACTCAACCCTCAGATTATCCATTCTGGGCCTTCCCCTCGGTCTCATCATGCTAACAGGTGCAAAACTAAACAATAAACACAACAAGTGAAATGATTTGGGGTCAGCAAGGAACAAGGTCCAAGGCGCTCAAGTCTTCAAACTTAAAACCACTTACAATAGCAGTTTACTAGCAATGGGTGCTTATAACTATGTCCTAACCAACACAAAACAAAGCCATAAGCATGCTTACAATCATCGTGCATCACAACCAACAACCATACACAATAAAACTTACCTCACTTACCTTTCGGCTTTGTGAAAACTCAGCGAACCTAGGCGAACCTAGGCTCTGATACAAATAAGTGTAACCCTTCGACCCGGCCTAGCCACCAGACATCATCGAATGGGTTACACGGGGAAAACCGAAGAGAAACTCATTAAGGCTTCACTCCAATTAGCAACCCTAATTTTCTTTTTTTATAACTATTATAAATTAATCTTGTCTAAATGCCATTTTAAAACCTATGTGAGGAGACTAGCACCAGAAAAGAAAGACACGGGAAAGAACCACTCGAAATGAGCTTTTGAGGCTACTTGTACAGTTTTAAAATAGGTCGTATTAATACCCTCGGGCCCGTATCGATACGTCTTTAACGGTAAAAAATCCCAAGTCAATCTCAAGAGGTCGTTCCGATACGCTCAGAGACCGTACCGATACGGGCATATCGAAACTCTCTCGAGGGTTTCGGAAAGCCAGCCCGTATCGAAACACCCTTGAAACGTTTCAGAACTGCAAATTCCAGTTACAAATCGTACCGATATGCGCCCAACCCGTATCGATACGCCAAGGCCCTTTTAGGTCCCCCATTTCGATACAACCTCGACCGTATCGAAACGGTAGGCTTGAAATGATTGAATTTGCTGGTTTAAGCCAATTAGAAACCACCGAAAGGCATCCCAACAACATACAACACTCAACAAACTCAAGGCAACCAATGGTACTCATCAAGACATGCTAGAAACACATCATGGCAAAACTTAACATAACAAGATTCAAAAGGAAAGTCATACTTTGCATAAAATCCAACAAACAACCAAAACTCACAACAAGTCATACTTCAACATCATAAGAGCCTTTACAAGTCTATATAGTCACATCAACGTATCCCAAACAGCAAGGAGTTCTAGCAACATCTCCAAAACAAAAGGCCCTATCCCATTGCTATATACTAGTTATTATGTCGAAAACCATACTTGAGAAAAAATGACCTCCTTGGTCACTCCCTTGTTCCCTTGGATGCATCGAGACACTACAGATCTTCATTGTTAGAAAGAGGATTGTAAGCAAGAATGCTTAGTGAGCGATGCTCAAAACATTAGCTACAACAATGCAGTTTTAAAACCATAATTTGCTTGAAACCAAAAACCATTCCCAAATCATTTCCCTCATGCTTGAACACATAACAACATGCATTTAACCTCTCATGCATTTACCGAATGCATCCACAAGCCACAAGCTTACCTCATGCTCATTCTCATCATACATACAACGTAACCAACTACATGCATAAGCATAAATGGAAACGAACGATAAAACATGCCCAACATGAGAATTTAGAGCACCATGGGTATATTGACATTTAACACTTTTACTCGGATATGCGGATAGTTCTCAAAACCACTAGACACTTCCGTTGGAATCTCACATCACCGTACTCACTTGTCTAGTAAAACATAGCTTCCGGTGGAATTTCACATCACCATGCTCCTTCTTAGTGGAATCTAGCATCACTAAGGCCACGCGTGACTTTTACCCCGAGTGCACTCTCAACCTATTGGTCGACCAACTATATCCGGTAATAAGACTTCACATTGTCAATAACCCACCAAACCAACACTTACATCGTGTTCTCATTGTTGAGTGGATCGAATGATCGAAATAAACCAAGAGGGGGTGAATTGGATTTTTAAAGTTCTTGGTGGTGGAATTTTCAAATAAAAATGGTAGACAAGGAATTTTAGAGTGGTTCAAGTTCCAATTGAACTCTACATCCACTACCTTAGCTTCACTAAGGATTTGCAATAATTCCACTAATTGCTCTTCCCTTTTTCTAGGCTAAGGAGGTAACCCTTACAATTTTCGGTCAAATTTTCTACTCAAAATTTGACCCAATCCTCACACAATTGAAACAAAGAAGTTGTTGGCTAAAACAAGTATCTCTCAATACACAATATAGCCCAATTACAAGCACTCAACCCAATTGAAATGATAAGAATGAAAAATACAATTGGGGTTACAAGACAATAATGAGAGTTAGGCACAAATACTTGGATTTGATGTTTAGATGTTTGCTTTAGGATCAATAATTGTTGCTAAAGCTTTTAGAGGTCCCTTTTATACCTTCTCATTGAATTCTAGCCGTTGTGGTTGTTGCATTCATCAATAGAGTCGTTGGGGGTGTTATCTTCCCTCCATAAATGCAGTCTGCAACCAACCGTTTCGAAACGCCCGACCCTGTTTCGAAATAGACCAAAATAGAAAGAGCCGTTGGGGTGCATTAAAGAGCCCGTATCGAAACGGTTAGACTTGTTTCGATACGCTAAGAGCCGTTTCGAAACATTTTGCCACTGTCAAGGATCGTATCGAAACAGGATGATATCGTTTCGATACGCCTTAACGACTTGTTTAAAATCAGTTAAAAACATTCAACGGTCATATTTTTCAAATCAGATTGAATACTGTTTCGAAACACTGGATGTCGTTTCGATACGGTGTCTCAATGTTCTTAAGCCGTTTCGAAACAAGTTTCGAAACACGGGTTGGCAGTGTTGAAATCGTTTTGATACCCGTTCCAAAACATGAACTCACAGTTTCAAAACTGTTTCAAAACGCCTAAGGCCGTTTCAAAACAGTGACTCGAAAATCACTATTTTGGCTTTAAGAAAACTTAGAAAACATTTGATAAATTTAGTTTTTAACTTAGGCATATTGTTTAAAACATATAGAGAGGTTTGAGGACTTAAAAATTCGTTTTCACATTTTCAATTTAGTCCTTAGGTTCTTTAGTTATATCAAAATTAAAATATCGGTTTCACAATTTCCCCCTTTTTGATATAACAACCAAATTTAGAATTTTTAAGAGTTTTGAAATTTTTTGAATACATTCTAACTCCCCCTCAATTTAAGATGAATTTTTAAAGTTTTAAAAAAGATTTAAAGATTTAAATTCAAGGTTTAAAACTTAAAACAAAAAAAAATGAATTTTGGCTCTTAGATTACTTCTCCCCCCTTTTTGTTAGATCAAAAATAAAAAACAAGGCTCAAAGAGAAGAGATAGGGTTAAAAGAAATAATCAATAAGCAATAAGCAACATAATATTAAATTCATAAAATTCAAATATCCGAAACATAAATCTTAAACAATAAGTTCAAAGCATAATCCCAAATAAAATCAAAGCATAGGTTCATAAAGCATAATGGAAATAAAGATGCAAACTTAATCCTAATATGCATAGCTAATATGAGATGACATGAGAATACTAAGCCTCGTCGTCGTCACCATCATCATCCTTGGCTTGAGAGCAACGAAAATTCATCCATTGGCCATAAAAGGTGGAGAAGGACATGTCCATAGATGCATGTTGATTCTCAAGGGATGTGAGGCGATTCTCATTTGCAAGGAGACGATCCTCCACGGATTGCAAGTGGGTATTGATAGCACCAAACCCTCTAGACATGTTAGTGTCCAAAGTGTTGAACCGCTCGGTAAGGAAAGCCGTGAGAGCTTTATTGTTTGCGACCGGAGCTTGTGGTTGAGGTTCAACTTGAGGTGGAGGTGCTTCCCTATCAACATGTTCCCATTGCCCATTGATGTATTGAAAACCGGACTTGCGAAGAGAGGACTCACCAATTTTTGACTTGCGGGGTTCCGGAGAGTCATAGGTGCAATCAAGATTAAGCTTTCCAAAGATGTAACTTAAAACAGTCCCATAAGTGAAAGATTTGAGTGCATCGGTGTCACGGAGCTTAACATTATTTACTATCTCGGCAAACATGATCTTCACAAGATTAGGGCGCTTACCACGACGAAAACATTCAAGCCAAAAATAGTCTACTTGACGAACATGAGAAAATTTACCTCCGGAGGGGCGAAGAAACCACGAGACTATCAAGTGGAGGAACCTATCGTGAGCATCCAAGGTAAGCACCGAACCGGTGTGAGAACCAAAGTGACTCTCATTCTCGATTCCTTCGTTCTTAAGACCAAAAGTAGTATCTAAATAAGGGATGTCAATGACAATCCTTTTTCCCAAGATAGAAGACTCAAGGCCAACAACTACGGAGTTGTCTTCACTATTAATAAATTGGGCATTTGAGTAAAAGAGAAGAACCATGTGCTTGTAGCAAATATCCGGGATACTCAAGAAACCAAAGAATCCCCATTCTCTTAAACGGGGGAGGTAACGAAAGAGAAAGCGCTCGGAGTCAAGAAACGAGAGGTCAACAACACGCTCATGATGAACGTCAAATCCTTGACATAATTGAAACGCTCCCTCATCTCTGGAGTCTGAAGACTTTTGAGAAACAGCTGGGTGAGATTAGGATGGATACTCGAATCACTTGTTTGACCCGTCTTACGTTTTTTGTTAACGTTCTCCATAGACATCCTAAAAACATAGAGCAAGCAATTTAAAAACAAGTTTAAGTGTATGCATGAAATTTCTTAATTCATTCCAATGGTAAATCCCACTTAGGTTTAAAAACAAGTTTTAAAAACAAAGAAACAAAACAAAAAAAAGAGAAAAACAATTTAAAAAAACAGTAAAGAAAATACGAACGAAAACATATATATTCGAATCAGAAAATTGAAGATTTTGAAAAAAATTTACAAGTTTTGAAAAACCCAAGTATCAAAATACATGAACTATACAAAATAAAAATTTTCTAACCTAGGATTCGAATACAAATTTAAGGAAAAAGAAAAAGATGAAAATATACCTTAAATTGGGATTTTGGATGAATAGATGAAAATCCTTGCACAAGATTGTTGATGCTTGCTTAGACTTGTGTTTAAGAGAAAAAGCCCTCAAGATTTGGTGAAAAACAATGAGGTTTAGAGGGTTTTTATAGGAAAAAATCGTTTTAGGGTTTTTAGGGTTTTGAGAGAGTTTTGATTAAAGTTAAACTTTAACATTAAAAGCCCCTTTAAAGCAGTCTGCTAACCCGTTTCCGAACGGTGTCGACCGTTTCGAAACGCGGGCACGAAAGGTTGATCAACTTTTTAACTCCAGCTGACCGTTTCGATACGGGTTTGACCGTATCGAATCCTCGTTGACTCGTATCGAAACTCGTTTCGATACACCCCTTGGCAGTAGCAAAAACATTTCAAAACCTTTGGAAGGCGTTTCGAAACACCCTTCTCTCAGATAGAAACTTAAAGCATCCGTATCGAAACAGGTGGACCCGTTTCGATACACCTGGGCCTGGAAGTGCATATGAGGCTCTAAAAGTGCAGAAAAATGAAATTTTTGAAGGCCTAACTTGCATGAATGACATGAATGAACATGAATAACATGTGCAAACATAAACATACTCCCCCTAGCTATAGGCATGGATGAAATTAGGAGTAAAAACACATAAACATGGCATTTCACAAGATCAAGCAATTTTAAGCACAAAAGAGGTCCTAAAAGGTCAAGATAGGCTAGTTAGACCTAACTCTCTCCTAAGAGACCAAAAACGCTCTTTGTCTAAAGGTTTTGTAAATATGTCCACTAATTGATTTAAGATGTCAACATACTCTATAACAACATCTTCTTTAAGGACATGATCTCTAATGAAATGATGCCTTATTTCTATATGTTTGGTTCTAGAGTGTTGGATGGGATTTTTTGTCAAACATATGGCACTAGTGTTATCACACTTAAGGGGTATGGTTTCAACTTTAATACCATAATCTAAGAGAACACTAGCCTATGTTTGAGCACAACAACTCCCTAAGGATATGTACTCGGCTTCGGTGGTAGATAAGGCTACACTATTTTGTTTCTTAGAGAACCAAGATATGAGCATACTACCTAGGAATTGACAAGTTCCTGAAGTACTCTTCCTATCGATTTTACACCCCCCATAATCCGCATCCGAATAAGCATGAAGGTTGAAGGTGGAGTCTCTAGGGTACCAAAGACCTAAACAAGGAGTATCTCTAAGGTACCTAAAGATTCTCTTAACGGCTATAAGGTGAGACTCTTTAGGACTAGCTTGAAACCTAGCACACAAGCAAACACTAAACAAGATATTCGGTCTACTTGCGGTAAGGTAAAGCAATGATCCAATCATAGAGCGGTAAAGCTTAGAGTCAACACACTTACCTCCTTCATCTTTGTCAAGCTTTGTAGATGAGCTCATAGGTGTGGCTTGAGGCTTTGCATTCTCCAAGCCAAACTTCTTGAGCATATCCTTTATGTACTTTTCTTGATTAATGAAGGTGCCATCCTTCCTTTGCTTGATTTGGAGTCCCAAAAAGAATGAGAGCTCCCCCATCATGCTCATCTCGAATTCACCTTGCATTAGCTTAGCAAAGTCTTTGCAATGACATTCGTTAGTAGAACCAAAAATAATATCATCAACATAAATTTGTACTACTAAGATGTCATTTTTATACCTTTTTTATAAAAAGTTTAGTGTCCACCTTGCATTTTTCAAAACCTTTTTCAATTAAAAAGTTTGAAAGTCTTTCGTACCAAGCTCTAGGAGCTTTTTTTAAACCATAAAGAGCTTTAGTGAGTTTGAAAACATGATTTGGAAATTTTGAGTCTTCAAAACCCGGTGGTTGTTCCACATACACTTCCTCATTTATAAAGCCATTTAAAAACGCGCTTTTAACATCCATTTGAAAAAGCTTGAAATCATGATAACATGCATATGCAAGCAACATCCTAATGGCTTCTATTCTAGCTACGGTTGCATAGGTTTCATCAAAATCTATTCCCTCTTCTTGAGTGTAACCTTGTGCTACTAGTTTAGCTTTATTTCTCACAATGTTACCACTCTCATCTAGTTTGTTCCTAAAGACCCATTTAGTTCCTATGGTAGATTGATCACTAGGCCTATCAACTAATGTCCAAACGTTACTTCTCTCAAATTGATTTAACTCTTCTTGCATAACCATAATCCAAAAATCATCTTTCAATGCTTCTTTTATATTCTTAGGCTCTATGCATGAGATAAATGCAACATGATTCATTAGTCTAAGAGAAGATCGAGTGGTTACCCCCTTGGATGGATCACCCAAGATTTCACCATCTTTGACATAGTTAAACTCCCTTGGGTAGCTCACTTCCTTTTCCTCAAGAGCCAAGTCCTTCAAGGCTTCAAGAGGTGGATCTTGTGTATCCTCTTCTTTTGTTGGAATCTCATCCTCCTTTGAAGTTTGTCCTTCATCAAAGGCATTTATGATTCCTACATCATCATCATTACAAGAATCCTTCCTTGGAAGGAGGTTATCATCGAATACAACATGTATAGATTCTTCTACTACTAAAGTTCTCTTGTTAAATACACGATAGGCTTTAGAGGTTAAAGAATATCCTATGAAAATAGCTTCATCACTTTTTGCATCAAATTTACCTAAGTTGTCTTTTCCATTATTCAAAACAAAACACTTGCAACCAAAAGGATGAAAATAGCTAATGTTAGGCTTTTTAGATTTTAAAATCTCATAAGGTGTTTTCTTTAAAATTGGCCTAATCATTACTCGGTTTACAATGTAGCAAGCGGTGTTTGTGGCTTCCGCCCAAAAATATTTAGGTAAATTGTTTTCATAAAGTATGGTTCTAGCCATTTCTTGTAAAGTTCTATTTTCCTCTCAACTACCCCATTTTGTTGAGGAGTTCGAGGAGCCGAAAAATTGTGGCTAATACCATTTTCATTCAAAAACTCTTCAAACCCTAAATTTTGAAACTCGGTTCCATGATCACTTCTAATATGAGAAATTCTAAGATCAAGATCATTTTGGGTTAGTTTTGAAAATGTGATGAATTTTTCTAAAACCTCATCTTTAGTACTTAAAAATAGAACCCAAGTAAATCTAGAAAAATTATCAACAAGAACAAATGCATAAGATTTACCATCCAAGCTCATAGTCCTAATTGGCCCAAATAAATTCATATGGATAAGTTGTAAACACCTACTTGTAGAAACATCATTAATGGATTTAAAGGATGACTTATGTTGTTTACCCTTAGAGCATGCATCACAAATTTTATCGTTTGAGAACTTAATCGTGGGTAAACCTCTAACTAGATCAAGGGAAACTAATTTTTCTAAATCACTAATGCTAGCATGTCCTAGTTTCCAATGCCACAACCATGCATCATTTTCATTTTGAGCTACTAAACATGCATGAGATGTATGTATGTCATCTAGATGCACCATGTAAATGTTACCTATGCGATGACCTATGAGTATAATATTATTAGATTTAATGTCAACTATTTTGCACCCATTTTTATCAAATAAAACATTAAATCCTTTATCACACAATTGACTTATGCTCAACAAGTTATGTTTAAGACCATCGACATATAAGACATTTTCAATAAGAATAGTAGAGTGATTACCTATAGAGCCAATACCTTTAATGTGGCCTTTGGAGTTGTCACCAAATGTCACCACTCCTCCACTTTTTGGCTTTAGATCCATGGATTTACTCTTGTCTCCGGTCATATGCCTCGAGCATCCACTATCAAGGTACCATGAGTTTTGACTTTGTGCTTTGGCCTTGTAACAATGCCCCCTACAAACAAAGATATTAAGCTTTTGTTTTTGGTACCCAATCATTTTGGGTCCACGAGTGTTAGCTCCCAATAACTTGGTTCCCTTAGGAATCCAAGATGACATAGCAACAATGTTATTAGATTTTACAAGTTCCTTAGGAACCCATACACTTCTAATTCTTTTAGTTCTACTATGTCTAGGAAATCTACTTTGTTTGTAGTCATTAGTCTTTTTCCTAGGTTGGTTTGTTTTTGAAGATTCACCTATTCCATGCTTCACACTACCAACATTTTTAAAAGACTCTTTGAGCTTGTTAAGCTCATCTAACACCTTTTGGTGTTCACTATTACATTGAGAAAGAAGAGTATTAAGGTCAACATTTTCATCTTGGAAAAATTTTAGTTCATCTTTCAACCCTAAAATCTTTTTCTCAAATTTTAAATTAGCTTGAGGAAGTGAGTCATTTTTATCATTTAATTCCGAAATAATTTTCTTATTTCTAATGACCGACTCTTTGTATTTCTCAACTAATTCATCATAGACCTCTTGCAACTTATCATATGCATCATTTAATTCATCGTATGTAAAATCTAAAGATGATGAGTTAGAGGTTACCATGGAGGAATCTTCCTCAAGTGCCATGAGGCAAAGGTTGGCCACTTCTTGTTCGCCATCCTCGGATGACTCCTCATCACTCCAAGTAGCAAGCTTGGTTTTGAGATTCTTCTTCTTCTCAAAGCCCTTCTTCTTGAGTTGAGGGCACTCCGAACGTATATGGCCGGGTTTATTGCACTCGAAGAAAATGATTTGATCTCTTGCTTCTTCTTTGTTTTTACCTTTGAAGTCCATCTTTCTTTGAATTTTTCTTCCCCGGTTGGACCTCATGAAGCGTGAGAATCGTTTGGCTATCATAGCCAATTCTTCTAGCTTATCCTCCTCACTAGAAGAGCTCTCCTCAAGTAATGAAGCTTTGAGAGCTATTCCCATATTCTTCTTCTTTTCCACCTCTAGCTTCTCTACTATTTTCTCTTCCTTTTTCTTCTCTTCTTCCCTTCCTTGCTTCATAATCTCATGAGTAAGAAGAGAACCCACTAGCTCATCAAGTTTTAAAGTCTTCAAGTTTTTGGCTTCTATGATGGCGGTTCTCTTCCCATCCCAAGATTCGGGAAGTGAGTAGAGTAGCTTCCGGACAAGCTTGTCTTTCGGTATAGTCTCTCCAAATCCTTTAAGCCCATTGACTATGGTTGAGAAGCGATCAAACATCTTGGACACCGTCTCACCGGGCTCCATCTTGAAATTCTCATAACTAAGATTGAGAATTCCAATCTTGGTTTCCTTCATAGGTGGTCTCAAGAGTATCCCACACTTCTTTGGCACTCTCAATGGATGAGACTTTGGAGTAGATGTCCGAACCGAAAGAACAAAAGAGCATGTGAAGAACTTTGTCATTTATTTGGATCTTCTTCCTCTCTTTTTCACTCATCTTCATCTTTTTCTTCAAAACCATCTTCCCTTCACTATCTTGCTTCAATGGAATGTAGGGGTCATCTTCAATGACATCCCAAACCAAGTAATCGTTGGACTTGATGAAGAGGCGCATCCGATTCTTCCAAAACGGATAGTTGTCACCATTGAAGAAATGTGGTTTTGTAGTGGATTGAGACTCATACATGCTCGAACCGGATGTAGATACCATCTCTTGATTTTTGGATGATCACACTCTTCCTAGGAACTCCTCTTGTGGTTGTTAATCCTCAAAGAGGTAGGCTCTGATACCAATTATTGAGTGGATCGAATGATCGAAATAAACCAAGAGGGGGTGAATTGGATTTTTAAAGTTCTTGGTGGTGGAATTTGCAAATAAAAATGGTAGACAAGGAATTTTAGAGTGGTTCAAGTTCCAATTGAACTCTACATCCACTACCTTAACTTCACTGAGGATTTGCAACAATTCCACTAATTGCTCTTCCCCTTTTCTAGGCTAAGGAGGTAACCCTTACAATTTTCGGTCAAATTTTCTATCCAAAATTTGACCCAATCCTCACACAATTGAAAAAAAGAAGTTGTTGGCTAAAACAAGTATCTCTCAATACACAATATAGCCCAATTACAAGCACTCAACCCAATTGAAATGATAAGAATGAAAAATACAATTGGGGTTACAAGACAATAATGGGATTTAGGCAAAAATGCTTGGATTTGATGTTTGGATGTTTGCTTTAGGATCAATAGTTGTTGCTAAAGCTTTTAGAGGTCCCTTTTATTCCTTCTCATTGAATTCTAGCCGTTGTGGTTGTTGCATTCATCAATAGAGTCGTTAGGGTGTTATCTTCCCTCCATAAATGCAGTTTGCAACCAACCGTTTCGAAATGCTCAACCCTGTTTCGAAGCAGACCAAAATAGAAAGAGCCGTTGGGGTGCATTAAAGAGCATGTATCGAAACAGTTAGACTTGTTTCGATACGCTAAGAGCCGTTTTGAAACCCGTTTTGAAACATTTTGCCACTGTCAAGGATCGTATCGAAACAGGATGATATCGTTTCGATACGCCTTAACGACTTGTTTAAAATTAGTTAAAAACATTCAACGATCATATTTTTCAAATCAGATTGAATACCGTTTCGAAACACTGGATGTCGTTTTGATACGGTGTCTCAATGTTCTTAAGCCGTTTTGAAACTTGTTTCGAAACATGGGTTGGCAGTGTTGAAATCGTTTCGATACCCGTTCCGAAACATGAACTCACAGTTTCAAAACTGTTTCGAAACGCCTAAGGCCGTTTCGAAACGGTGACTCGAAAATCACTATTTTGGCTTTAAGAACACTTAGAAAACATTTGATAAATTCAGTTTTTAACTTAGGCATATTGTTTAAAACATATAGAGAGGTTTGGGGACTTAAAAATTCGTTTTCACATTTTCAATTTAGTCTTTAGGTTCTTTAGTTATATCAAAATTAAAATATCGGTTTCACACTCATCACTCATGGTCACAACCTGTTGAGTTGATCACACAATTGCAAATGGCCAAGAGGGGGTGAATTGGCAATTAAAATTTTGGTAGGAGATAAAGATGAAAAATAAAAAGTGGCACAAGTGGTTAGAGTGGTTCAAGTTCTCCAAATGAACTCTAGATCTACTACCTTAGTTCCCACTAAGGATTTTCAACCAATTCACTACTTGAATTCTTCCCCTTTTCTTGGATGAAGAGGTAACCTTACAATTTGATTAAGCTTTCTACCCAAAGCTTAATCCACTCACTTTTACAAAGAGATGAATTTGGTAAACTCAAAAAGTTCCTCTCAAAGGATGAATGTTTACCCAAATACAATTTCAAACTCCCCAAACTCACAATACAAGATTACAATAAGAACACAAGAGTTGGGTACAAGAATTTGACTATGAAAGGCACTAGGGTTTGGATTTGATGCTTTGATGTTGCTTGTAGGTTCAATAATTGTTTTTTGGTCAATTAAGACTTGTTTTATACCCTTGCATTGAATTCTAGCCATTTGGGTAGATTGGGATCATCAATAGAGCTATTGGGAGCATTTTTCCCGCAATAAATGCAGCTCTCCAGCCTACCGTATCGGTATTCGTAGAGGGCGTATCGATACCTGTATTAAAGAGGAAAGAGCCGTTGTGACTGAAAACAGAGTATATCGATATGCATAGAAGGCGTACCAGTACGGTTTTAAGGGGCGTATCGCTACGGAGGGCCGTATCGGTACGGTGTTTGCTCACTGGAATACCAAGTTTGGTTTTCTTAAAGATTGTATCGATACGCATACCAAGCGTATCGGTACGGTATAACGGTCTTTTAAAAATTTGGAAACCAACCAACTGACAAGTTAACGTTCGAAAATTAAATGCAAAGATTTTGCAAAGATAAGCTTATCGTATCGATACAGTTGCAAAGCGTATCGGTACGGATTCATTGAAAGAGTTGTCCAGATGAATATCGTATCGATACGGGGTAATACCGTATCGGTACGCTAAGTCCATTAAAATTCCAGTGGCTAAAACCCGTATCGATACGTCTAAGGGTATCGATACGCCTGGGCGTTTTTGTATAGTTTGGCTTGAAAACTCATAGGAAAAGACTTAGAAAGATTTATTATTTTAAGATCTTGTCTTGAGTTATTATTTTGTTTAAAATACTTGTCAATAGTGAGACTTAAAGAGTACTTAAAAATTTATTGTTTTGCAAATTGGTCCTTAAGTTTAGATGTTATATCAAAATCAATTTTGGTTTCACACAACCATAACCAACATGGGATCAATTAAAACAATCATATGCATAACACAAGGATATTTATAGCAAACATGCACTATGGAAAATCATTCATAACACATAGTAGAATTTATCGAAAATAAAGACTAAAATGCTTAAAACTTACTCTTGAGCTTAGATTGGCTTATCAAGCTCAATCTAAACCCCCAAAACATATCCTTAACCAAGTTAAGGCTTAGAAAACATTTCCACTCACCAGCCAACACACAAGCAATAGCTGAAACACCAATTCAAGCTCCCAAATCACCCGATATCGCATCCGAAGAGCCCAAATATGTTTCCCCTGCTTCTAACCAATTCAAAAATAGAGCATTAGACCCAATTCAAGCCCCCAAACATGCAGCAACACAGAATCTCAATATCTATCATTAAAACCAATCGATTCACAACCAAAAACACTTGGAAACATCGTCAAAACGACTCAAACCAACTAACGGCCAAAACCTAACGAAATTACCATCAAAACCACACCTTTAAACATCCAAAACACTTACCCAAAGTCTAGGAACCATCAACCCAAAGTTCTTCACAAGAACAAACTAAAAACCCAAATTTTCAACTCCAAAAACCTCTTCTTTTTGCTAGTTTCGGGTTTCCCATTTTTAAGCCACTATCCCAACATTATTTGAACATCAAAGCAAAGTTAAAAACACTTTTAAACCTAGCATCAAACAACCCAAACAAAAATTCCCTCATTTTCCTCTTTTTTCAACATAAAGCATTTTGGAAACAAACTTAAACAATGAGTTAAGGAAAGATTTCATCAACAACTAGTTTAAGGAAGAGAAAATCAAAACAAGAAAAAGATTACCTTGAAAGCTTACTTGGATGAAATGCTTGAATCAATGGAATAGTGAAAATAGTGTTTTGAGGAGATAACGTGAAAATGGATTTTAAGAAGATGATGACTATTTTCAAAAATCCTTTCTGATTTCAAAATTCCATTTTTACCATTTTTCTTTAAAACCCTTAAAGTTGTTTATTATAAATGGTTCCCAAAATTAGTTTAACCAAACCCCAATTACCTCTCGGGCCCTAAACCCGGGCATTACAAAACTTAAAAGAAAGGAAATTTTATAAACTTTAAAAGTAAAAACAAGCTAAGAACAAGAGAGATAATTCTTGAGTTTACCCCAAAGGGGGTATCTATAGTATTCTAAAAACCCTAAAATAACCCTAAAGTGATAGAAGATAAATCCTAATATATTTAAATTGAATACAAAAGATAATTTCCAAGTTTAAATTTTAAATCTCGGCTGATAAGTTATCGAAATGCGGCTGATAAGCTGTCCGACGTCGCTGACGTCATCTTCTAGAAGCTGTTGACATGGCGTCCAGTCAGCCTTTCATTCTCAGATTCATGCCCACTAATACGGCCTTGACTCTAAAAAAATAAAAACTGCAGAATTCTGCCTCTTTCCAGTGTGTTTTCCAGAATTACAGACTTACACGAAAAACATAATAAAATCCAATCATCACCATATTCCAAACATTATAGGCCTAATTAAAGATGAAATAGTGACCATTTTATTTACCTATCAATCCGACTTTAGTAGTTTAATTTTAACATGAAAAAAATACTATTCAAAGACGGATTAGACACAATCGAACTTCTGAATTGATACAGTAAACAACCATATTGTTAGAAATAAAGTGGGAAGTGCCATATTGTTGGAAAAAATTGAGAAACAATATTTGGATAAATTTGCCTTGGCAAACTACTACGTCAAACAATGGCGGATCCAAAAATTTGACAATGGGGTTCAAAATAATTTTATTTTTAAATGAGTATGTAAATTTTCATATTTTTTTCCTCTGCACACTAAATTAATTTTTTATAAAAATAAATTAAAAATAAAAATAATTTCCAAAAAAAATGGGTGCAATTGCACCCTCCACAAAGTCCAATAGGTTCGCCCCTAACGTCAAACCTATGATCAAATAATTATCCTTCATTAATAATAAATACTCAAATTAAAATTATTAAAAATAATGTTTTTTAAATTATAAATATAATGCTAAGGGTTCAATAAGCCTTTGAATTTTTTCATCCAATTAAACTTTTGTACTATAAATCAATTAAACTTTCGAACTAAAAAAATATATCAATTAAGTTCTTTGACCAATTTTAACCGTTATCTTGCCGGATTCATGTTATTTGCCGTGTATTGTGCCATGTGGTAATCACTATGATGATGTCACGTTAAACATCAGAGCAGTGTATCGTGAATCCAAAATTTTTTAATAGAAAAGGCATTGCTTTAATTTTTTTACTTTTTATTTATTTGGTACGAAGAAGCCGCTGCTTAAAACTTGGGGGTTGTTGGATTCAACTTAAGCTTAGGGTGGTTATAACAATTTGGTTAAACATCAGAGCAGTGTATCGTGAATCCAAATTTTTTTTGCTGATTGACCACCATTTATTTACCTCTGATTGGTATACAAGTTAAATTATGCTCTACTTTAGGTTGCTTTACAAAATTTCTTATACAACCAGAAGTTTTCTGGTTTTAGATTCTTCTTGCTCATGCATCTTCATCATTCAAAAGATTTAGTTTGCAATGAAGTTTGAATTGAGTCGAGTATTAGTCTCATTATAAGGAATTTTGTTTTAAAGACCAAATTGAAAGAATGTGTAAATAACGAAGGTTAAATTTAGTGATTTTTTCGAGTTAAGACTAAATTAATTGAATGTGTAAATATATAGGATTAAATGTGCTATTATACAAAATTTTATATATCCACATTAAGTACTTAACGGCCGAGTTATCATTTTATTACAAAACATAAAGTTTAATTATCATTTTATAATATATGAAAGTTTAATTACCGTCTTATTTTTTTTAATAGAGTTAAGTGACTATTTATGAACTTTACGCAAATACTTAATTGGGTGAAAAAACTCAAAGGATTAAATTATTTAAAAAAAAAATTAGGAACTTATTTAACTCTAAATATAATAAAAGATTCAAGAAATTATTACTAATATATACTCTTAAAAGATTATAAATCGCGCTCAACTCGAATGTCCGTATATTTTCTGGGATTTGGGTTAACCGATGCAGTATTGCCTCGACAATTCATCGCGATTTGCATTTCCATTTTGGTCTTTGTAACTGCTGCCTGGGAATTGGTAAAGATATCGTATTTATACATATATGTATGTGTATTAGACGTCCGCCTTCATTGGTTTCCTCCATTTATTTTGATTTCTTTCTGAAGGTTTAGTGGATAGATTGATGGGAAGGGTGTTCAGGATCACTCTTGAAGGAAACGTTTATAGCTGCAAGCACTGCCTTACCCATCTGGCTCTCCTCGATGACATCATTTCAAAGGTTCCTTCTTTTTATTTTGCTAATAAAAATCTTTTCATCTTTCTTGTGTTAGTTTTTCGACATTCTTGTTTTTTTCTTTATAGGGTGTCTATATTTGATCTTGAAGTTTTGTTTGGGTTATGGGAAATTGATAAATCTTTTGACAGATGAACCAAATGAATGAACCTTTCGTCTGAATAATATTAGGGATTTAACTCTGACAGACTGATTCCTCTTCAGTTTTGGTTGTTGAATGTTGAAGTTTTTCCCTAAGGATGACATGTCTCGTCTTGCTGCTTATCTTTGTTGCACCATAACATTCAATATGATATCTTTTGGTTTTGCAATTGTGCATATTAGTTTGGAATAAATATTTGCTTTCAACTCTGATTGATGTGGGAGTCATTGTGTCAAAAAATACTCTAAGAACAATCAATTTTGCCTCTATGAGAGTGACGGTCATTAGCATTCTAAATTCGAGCTCGGGACAAAAGGAAGCAGTAGAATAAGCAGGTTGTACTTGTACATTATCATGTTAAATTTTGAAGATAAAAGTATACGACTCATTACAATTTTTCATTGATTCTTAACTACATCGTAGTAGCAGCGGAGCCTTATTAATATGGAAGTTGGCGGAGATTGTCGATAGCCCTTTCCTTATTCGAATCTGGATGGATATTCTGCCTTATCTCTTTATCTATGTCATGTGTTCTCATTGTCCCCTGCATTATATCAGGTATCTTTCGGCAATGCAGACACATACTAACCTCATCCTTTACTTGTGTTTCAGTCCTTCCACTGCAGGCATGGAAAGGCTTATCTCTTTGATAAGGTGTAAGTGTTTGTCTGTCGCATGTTCTTCAAAACTAATTTTTGTCTCTGTAGAATGTTGTCTACAAAGATTCTTATAAACAATCATGTTTTTATTAAGCCAATTACTATATATTTATTCTCTCTTAGTTGCAATCTGTGAAAGCTATGTACTTATAAGGTTTCAATTGTGTTTATTTGCATAAAAAGGAAAATGAATGAGGTCATCTTATTTCTACTAAATGCACACTAAAAAGTCAACAATCTGAACCAGTTAGCTACCCTGATATTCTAGACAACGCACTGACAAACAGACGGCCAAAAATCAATACATTTGGTCATTCCCTTTCTGTTATGCCCATTCGTTCTGCTTATTGTTGCAAGAATAACCATGGAATACGCAAATGCAAAATGCTTATGATGGAATTCGGAGTCTTGGGGCGTGCTTCATTACTCATTTGTCATATGCATTCTGCAGACATGAATGGTTCAAATAACTTGTTTTCTTTCTTAATGCGTTACAGAGTAAATATCTCAGTAGGAGAGAAAGAAGACCGCATGATGATGACTGGAATGCACACTGTTGTTGATATATTCTGTGTTGGGTGTGGCTCGATTGTGGGATGGAAATACGTAAGAAATAGTTTTGGAGTTTTTGCTGGTTTGATTTCTTTCGAGGCTTAGTTCCATGAGTTAATTCCGCGGAATTTCTTTCCGTTTCACTAATGTTGTTAATTGTGAGTGATTCTAGGAGTCTGCACATGAAAAGACTCAGAAGTACAAGGAGGGGAAATTCATTCTTGAGAGGTGTCATACTGTTTCTTCTGGTTGCATGTAATAATAGTTAAATGTTCTTAAATGTCTTTTTTTAGCAGGTTCAAGGTGTTGGGTCCTGATGGAAGCCACTACATGGTGAGCCATGAAGCTCTGGTCAGTGGCAGTGATGCTGATAATGCTTCTATTTAACCAAATGTTTTAATTGTACATTCTCTTCATCCCATGTGATTTTTGGCCTTATGGCCTCTTAATGTGGAAAAATTTTGTTAGAGAAATGATACCATTCTTCCAAAGTCCATGTTTGTCATGGATTGCTAATGAAATCCCTATGCAACCCTTGTTACAATTTGATATAGCGTATAATTACTACATGAACTTCGATTTGTTACAGCACACACCATAAACTAATGCAGTACCAGTGCCTAACCCTCCCATTTAACAGAACCGAAGCACGGCAATGAGCATTCATAACGTCTAGTATAGTCTAAACTGAGCTATATAAATCTTAAACTGCTGAAAAGCTTCTGCAATGCGTTACGACCCCATTGGACATCACTTTGCAACACGTTGCTTCGAAAAGGCTCGGGATCCGGTTGTTGTTCTTCGGCTACTAGGGGTTCCTGAATATGTTGGTTGAGCTGCTCCTCATCGTCCTTGGCTACCGCAATTGTTTCTTCTTCCTGTGGTGCACTGTCAGGTTCGTGCTTCTCTTCTGACTCAATATTATCATGTCGGCACTATAATACGATAGAAAAGGAAAAGACATGATAATATAAACTGCAATACAAAAAGACATGGCAAATTTTGCAAGGGGGTAATGATATATCATTGTCAGGTACATATCAAAGTATCACAGATTGTCGAATGGGCAAGTAATTGATCAAGCAGTGAAGTTTATCCTTTACATATAGAGCTTCATATGTATGAATAACCGGTAAATGCAACATTGCCATTGATAGCAAATTTCGATCAATATGCAATACTTCATTGATGAGGGATTAAAAGAGCAGCATTGATGATTACACATCATCTGAAGAAGATACAAGCTGCAACCAGATACTAATATTGAAGCAACATGATTGGAAGATGACAAAGAAAAATAAAGGGTAAAGCAATACACTCATCAGGCGATTACCTCGGACAATGTCTCAGTTGTACTAATCTTCTCATCTTGACTCACCATTGATTCTTCAGCTAACATTGTTGCTAATGGACTCAAGCCAGGTACAAGGACAGGATTACCTTCATATGCTACCAAATTTCCCTCAACATCGGTGGTTTCTTCTCTGTCAATATCTCCAAGGTCTTCTGCTACCAAAACATTCTTATTCGAAACATTGAAAGCTTCATCATTGGGGTAGTCAGTTTTGTTCGAACCAAGCACTCCATTATCTGCATTTGCTATCAAGTCTTCTGTTGGGTAACTAATATTCTCTGCAACAATAGCCAAGGGCTTCTCTGGTGAAGGATCACCATCACCAGTGACTGATTCCTCAGATAATGCTTCTAATTGCTCCTTTGCAAGAGAGGTGGGATTTGTCTCAAGGACTAGTTCTTCCTTTGGAGGATTCAAGTTTTCTGCAACAATTGCCATCTCAGAATCAAGAATTGATCCATCTTGATTAGCTATTAGTTCTTCCTCTATGACTTTCTGATTTTCAGCTTTTCCCCAGTCTTCGCAAACAATAATGGTATTCTTAGTTTCGTAGGATTCGAATATCCGGTCAGGGTCTGGTTGCCACAACAGTTTCCCAGTGCTAGTTTTCAGAATGAATTTGAACTGGATAGATACTCCAACAGGCATGTCCTGAACAAGTTCAAAACAACAAATCTCATGCCTTTGCAAGTTTCAACAAAAACATTTCACATTCTTTATAGATTCCACCTTACCAGCTCTGCTGTCCAAACATGTCCTTCTGACCAAGTCAGTGGCACAGCACTTTCAGGGTCCCACAACCCTACAGTAGGATGATCCCCTACTATGAAAAAATGCTCTCCAAAGGAGCACTCTTTCTGTAACTGGAATTTGACATTAATAGTCTTGGATGGAACTGTTCATTAGAGGGATTGAAGATGAGACTCAAAATTTCAGAAATATCAATAACAGACAAATAGTTAAAGGGCTAAAAGATCTTACTTTCTTGTTCAGGTTGAGTTTCTGTATTCTCCAAATCTACCTACATAAAAGAAATTGTAAAAGGAACCATATGAATTTCAAGGAATCATGAAAACAAGTTACCTCAACAACAAACAAGAATTACAGTTTCCAGAAACCAAAACCATTCAAGAATCAGTAGAAGGAAAAACAAAACAAAAACCATATGAATTTCAAGCAATTAATAGGGGGGGGACAGAAAGGGGTAAAGGGTACATGCCTGTGAATCTGGTGACAAAGAAAAAGATGAAAGAAGAGGCTGAAGACGCCTGTGTTGCAAAGAACACAGGTGCAAGAACCGGATTCTTACAACATCTTTCGAAGGGAATAAGCATAGTTCAGCTCTGTTACAAGAAAGATCCTTAAAAAAACAACAAAACCCTGCATGTTTATGCTTGCCAATGATGGCCTTGGAACAAGAACTCGGTAAAGTTTTCATTGTTTCCAGTTTCCCAACAGTAACGTAACTCTCTGTATCTCTCTTGCACTAAAAGCTTTAAGTTGTGGTTCATAGAAATCAGTACTTTGTCTATTATGAACACTAAATAGTACTAGAATAGCAATGGTATCCGTCTTCCACGTGGCGTTTAGACACGTAATCAGCGTTGGAGTAGAGTTGAATCTGGGTTTTACGTCAGAATCTCAAGTCTCAAGACCCTTGTGTTTTGATCCTACACCGTTGGATTGGAAGATGGGCGGTGACATGTGTCTCGTTATTATACATATTTACAGGTAACTTAGGATCTCCAACTCATAATTAAAACTTACAGGTGCAGCTCCATTTATGGCCACGAGTTTTGGAAAGTTGTTTGTTTCAGGGTCCATTTCATAAAAAGCTTTCTTCTTTAACACTGTCCACAATCCATTTAATCTTTGGATAAATTACACTACAAGTAACGTAGTTATAGGTTTAATAACAAACCGACCACTCTTCTTTTTAAAGTAACAATTCAGCCACTCAGTTATAGGTTTAAGAATAAACAAGACACTCAATTAAAATTGAAACAAGGGCTTGGTATAGTAGTAATTTTAGTCAATGGAACTTATGCATTCATTTAACTTGGTCCTAGTTCGAAATAGTTCAATAAACTTAACTCTTTTTTATTTAAAATTTTCATTAGTGAAGTGATTGTGTCTACTAGTAGATGACGTTAAAGTCGCAACAAGATTGGTCTATCAGTTGTCAAATAGTGAAGTGTCTGTGTCATTTGAGCTATCATATATGTTGATTATTATCGGACTGATGAATAATAGCATGGAGTGTGGTAAGTGGTCAGAGGGTGTGTTAGGATGGTTTAGTGTTAAATTTTTTTAAACGTGAATGGTTAAATTTATTAAATTATTTTTAATTAAGACCAAATTAATACAATGCATAAGTTTATAGACTAAAATTGTTATTATACCAAGTTTTTATTTCAATTTTAATGATAGAATGACCTGATTGTCACATTTTAGTTGAGTGACATGTTTGGTCCTAAACTTATAATTAAGTGACTTAATCATTTTTTTTAAAAATTGCATGTTTATTTTTGAACCTATAAATAAGTGATTGAATTGTTACTTTTAAAAGAAAAGTGATATATTTAATACTTAACTTATAACTAAATGATGTGATGTAATTTACCCATAATCTTCTAAAATGTCCTTTCGGACTAGGGGTGAGCAAAACTCGACTTGTCTCGAAAAAACCAAAATTTTTGACTTGACTCGAGGCGAAAAATTCGACCCGTATTGACTCGAATCAAAATTCTATAAATTCGACTCGACTAAAAAAAATTTAAATAAAGTTTGAGTTGTAAAATGAAAATCGAATATTCGAGTAACTCAAAATTTTTAGTAATTAGTGGATTGTTTTTAAGTTTAAGTCGAGTTCTTCCATTTTTCCTTATATATATATATATATATACTGGTATATAAAAAATATGAAGAAATATATGTCACATACGAAGAAATATATATATGTATATCTTATATGATTAGAGAAAGACGTTTAAATTGAAATCAAATTATAGTATAACATGATAAATAATTGCAATTAAATTTGTATAGGAACTCGAAAATTCGACTCGAACCAAAAAAATTTCAAATAAAATTTAAGTTGTAAAATATGACGCGTCAACTTGAATAACTCAAAAAAAGTTACTCGACTCGACTCGATCGAACGCTTACCCCTATTTCGGACAATCAATGGAATCCTACATATTTTGGCACCACCTGACTTGATGGACTCTATTAAGGTCTCCTTTTTTATTGATATATATCGATTTTAAAAGTATTTATCAAATATTTCTTTATGATTTTTTTATTTTTTTTTCAATTTGATCCAAGTGGTGACAAAAATTGATACAAAGGTGTGATCTTGATTTATTTAAACCCCTACAGAAAAAGCACAGTAAATTAAAAAAAAAATCTAAAATCAGTTGATTGTGGGTTGTCACGTATGACAAAAACAAGTTATATCTAATACACTTTTCAAAAGTCGTAGATGATAGATCGCACATTTACTTTATATATCGAAAATGAGTGTTATTTTAATGAATTATACATAATGAGTGTTATTTTTATAATTAATTTTAAAAATCGGTATATATCGATAAAAGCCCTATTTGTTCACTTCTTGAATAGCATGGGATTAATAGATTCCTGATGACCCTTTAGTGAATAGTGATATGATGATCCAGAATCAACACTGAACTTTTGGGTCTTTTGGGCTGCAAAAATAGAGTGGTTAGCCCTAATGCGAATTCGGCATTGAGGTCTATTTCTAGGATGACTGTAAGAATAATGGGCATTGAGCTCAATTTCTTTTGATTTTTTGTTCGAGTCATAACGAGTTGTTTGAATTTTTGTTCAAAAGTAATTGTAGATATTTCATATAAAATATGTATATATATATACATATATATTTCACTAATGTTTTGGTTCCAATTTAAACAGCTTTCTATATGATATATATATATATATTTCATATGCAATATATATCAAGCAAAGTTAAGTTACTCGACTAGAATTTGAAAACTAATTCACTAATTTCTGAGTTACTCAAAAGCTCATTTTATAACTCAAACTTTAGTTAAATTTTTTCGAGTTGAGTTTATAAAATTACGATTAGAATTAAATTGAGTTGTATTGTCTCTACATCTAATCAAATAAAAAAATTCAAAAAAAAATTCGAGTTGAGACAAATTTTATCCACCGCCGTTTAAAACACGTAGGGGCTGAGTTAGGGCTCGTTCAGTAGGGATTTTGCGCTCAAAAATTATTGCCCAATAGGTCGTTTCAGAAAAGCTGAAAAAGTAGGTTGTGGAGGAACGCTCGTTTGAAGCGCATAATTAGAAAAAAACGAGGGCAACGCCGCACATTGATACCATATTTAGCAATGCTTCTCTGTTTGGCACTCCAATGGCCGTTAGAGAAGCTATGCTGAACGCAACCTTAGTGGGATTGACAAAGCTCGTGACTCCCTAAAATAGTAAATTTTCGGTTTTATCTTATTATGATGAAAATGTACTCTACTTTCCATAAAGGATAAAATTTTAATGGTTTAAATATACATTTGATATCTGAACTATGCATTTTCTCTCATATTTGTATTTAAAGAATTTTTATTTTCAAATTGATACTTGAATTAGACACATTTTCTCAAGTCTATACTTAAAGAATTTTTGCTCTAATGTTGGTACTTAAACAAGACACATTCTCTCAAATTGGTATCAATATACAAGATAAAATTTTAATGGTTTAAATATACATTTGATATCTGAACTATGCATTTTCTCTCATATTTGTATTTAAAGAATTTTTATTTCCAAATTGATACTTGAATTAGACACATTTTTTCAAGTCTATACTTAAAGAATTTTTGCTCTAATGTTGGTACTTGAACAAGACACATTCTCTCAAATTGGTATCAAAACTTGTACATTTCATGAATTCGGTCCTAATTTGGAACAAATCAATAAATTTAACATTTTATATTTAAAAATTCCATCAATTTATTTTTTTATTCTCCTAAATTATTTGTTCTTATCCCATGAATTTTATATTACTTTTATGGTATAATAAAAGTTTAACAATAATTTGTTGGTTTATCGTAGAATGCAATTGTCCAATTGTTTCTTTGATACTATAGAATCACTTGATTAACAATATCATATTTTTTAATGATTTTATGAAATTTTAAAATATGAAGTGTTAAATTTATTGAATTGTTTTGAATTATGATAAAAATTGATAGAATGTATAAGTTTTGAGGAGTAAAATTGTTAATAAAAATACCAAAATAATGAATGAAATTAAAGTTTGGGTACCAACTTGAGAGTAAATTTTTTTTGGGTACCAACATTAAAAAAAAGTTTAATTCAGGTACCAACTTGAGAGAAAATGTATAGTTAGGTACCAATTATATATTTAGGCCAATTTTAATTACTTTTAAATATAAAATTATAAGATAAAGAAATGATAAAAACATATTTTAGTCCTTTTACAAAATTTACTCCATAATTTACATCTGACATTTAAAAGAAGGCATAATACAAAAAAAACGCTCTTAACGTTTGATCTTGGGTCAAAATAGCTCTTCCATGAATAAAAATTGTTAGTCAACTGATGCTAAACAACTTGACAAAATAACATATCAGTCAAAAAATAATTTTATCCGCAGAAGGACCATTTTAACCCAAAATAAAACATTGAAGATTAAATTACTTTAAAAAATATGAACAAAAATGATTATTCAGTTAAACGACATTTTTTGATATAATGCCTTAAAAGAAATTCTCAAGTTTCGCCCATGAGACGAGCTACGGTTTTTCCATCTGTTTCGTTGAGATTGTGGCTGCTTAGTTAGGTTGAGAGAGGTGGGCTTACTAATCTTGTAATTATTTGATGATAAAGATGTTTCTTCTCTACAATACACAACATAAAAGTTGGAGCTTTGTAAATTATTGGTATTATTAATCTTGAAAGTCGTACCTTTATTACTACTAATAGTTGTTGGTGATTGGTTTTTTTTGGGACAATTTTTTGGTGATTGTTGAATGCAGACGTGGGTGTTCTTTTATGGGTTGCCTAAAGTTTGCTGCAAACAGCAAAGCTCTAGTGTGGTCCCTCCCATTGCAACTTCCGAGTTTGATGCACAATGATTGTTGCCTTATAACATTTTATAAACCACTTTTTTTTTCCTCCCATTGTTAGGTTTTGTCTTGACTAATTAAGATCGACATATATCATATACTTAATTTTGGTGAGTGAATTTTTCAATGAAATTTTTTTGCATAGACAAAACCTCAAATTCGAAATTTAGTTAAACAATACTAAACTACTTACACTTAGATCGACCATGTTAGTATTATTTTAACCACTTTACTAATAAATTAATCCACCCACCTAAAATCTTTAGGAAAGAAATTTGAATTCATTAAGAGTATCTGTCGTTTTTATTTCTGTAAAGAGTGTAATGACAAAGTTTAGAAAGATTTTAACGAGGCATATAGTGGTAACTCTTTTTTTTTTATCAAGAGAGTGTGTGTAATCACAATAATAAAAAAAAGTTAAGTTAATGAAGAAGATGGGATGGAGAATGGGAGATGGAGGAGAATCTCCTTGAATGGGGAGTAACCTAATATCTATATGTATTTATGCTTGCTTCTACAAAGTTTTTGACAATTATTATTTGTGGTGCTATTCGTTAATATTTTGTTATATGAGACATTTCAAATCTCAATGAAATTATTAAAAATAATAAAAGAAATATTTTATGTATCGGTAGTAAAAATTTTGTTTTCCACGAATAGTTTTAATTTAGGTTTTAGATGTTTATTTTTGGTAATTTAAGGTTTTCTGTTTAAGTTTTAGGCTTTTAATTTTAGGGTTTAACTTTTAAGGTTAAGATTTAAGGTTTATGGGTTAGAGTTTAAAACTTTAAAATTTAGAGTTAAAGATTCAGATTTTATATTGTTGAGTTAAAATAAACCTGCTTTATTTGCATCAATAATTAACCTTAAAAATAAAACCAATAGGATACTAATATATATTAACAAAGATTAAATTATGACACTATGTCCTATACCATGTATAAATTGTGGATTTAGTCTTTATAGTCTAATCTGATCAATTTTAATTATTAAACTTCTGAAATTTGAAATTTTAGTCTTCGCCCAATAATTAAAGGGACAATAACTTAAGCGAAATAGATGAATTAATACCAAAATTTATACTAAAAAATTTAAATATTAGTGTTTGAGTTATTATTGAAAATTTGAAATTTGAAAAATATAAAAAAATAACTAAATTAGAGTAAAAAATTAAATCTATAATTCAGGATTTTAAAGTCTAAAGAGAAAGACATGATAAATTATATCATAGGCCCGACTCGTCACGTTATTCATGGTCCTAACCAATAAAAATTATTTATTTCATTAATTTTTTCCATGTCATTTTTTTACCGAGTGAATCTTCACTCAGGTTTATTGTAAATTAAATTAAAAAACACATTTTTACCAATTATAGATTTATTTGATAAAAATATGATATAAAAAAATAATAAAATAAATATTTTTTATTGGTTAGAACCATAGATAACGTGACGAGCCGAGCTTATGATATAATTTCTCGAATGACAAAGTATGAAGATTCATTCCATTTTTAACTAATGGAGAAACATGATAATAATTCACAATTTGATATTATATAATTATCTACAATTAATTGACCCAATTCACAAATTTGAAGTAGTGACATACGACCAGTTAATATAATATAATATAATATAATATAATATAATATAATATAATATAATATAATATAATATAATATAATATAATATAATATAATATAATAAGACTATCATCTTGGCAGATCCATGTCTAGTTTTATAATAATTGATGAGTTTCTTTATTTTATTTATTTTCTAGATATTTCTTGTAAATAATTCTTAGTAATTAATTATTTGTATTTTCTACAATACTTATTCCTTAACAGTGACTTCTCATCTTCCAAAAATATGATTGAGGGATCAAATTTTGCATTCAAGAGTTCCAACTCGGTCCCATATAAATTATATATTTAGATATGTCAAAATCTTAATATTATTTATGTCACATCATAAAAATTAAATAATAAATAAGTTTATTTAAAAGAAAACGACTTAACGTGAAACTAATACAAGGCTTTTGTTTCTTGACCCTTGGATTTAGCTGATTCATTTATAAGTGTTGAACTAAAAAAAGAGAAAAAAGAATACCCGATGAACCGGTAATTTTAAAATAGGGTAAAATGCAACCTAAAATCAGCCATGTCCCTTAGTTGAGCGGGAAAACACATAAGGGTTAGGGTAAACATATTCTCAAACACGTTGGAAGCATTGAAGGGGTATATAGTGCATGGTTTTAATTTGTAAAGGAGATTTAGAAGGAAGCAAGAAGTCAGGTAAGATTCTTGTTCGTATTTATTCTTAAAATTTGAGATTATGAGTTTTTGTTAGAATTTTTTGTAAATTTGAGAATATGATGTTATTGGAGATTTTCGAAAATTTGAGAATATGAGGTTCTTTTGGAGCTCCTTCAAGTGTTGGGTTTAAATCTGTAAAACCTATGTTTGATTTTGATATAATTAAATCTTTAAGGATCAATTTGAAAAACTTAAAATTGTCTTATAAGTCCCTTAATAAGTTTTAAATCACCAACTCTTTAAAACTGATTTGAAAAACTCAAACTCAAAATATTTTCTAAGTGTTCCAAGACCAAACTATTGAAAAACGTCCAAGTGTATCGATACCCTTCCAAGCGTATCGATACCTTTTTACCAAAGTTGGCTACTGGAGGAACACGTATCGATACGACAAACCCTCGTATCGATACGCCCCTGTGTAAAAGCCTAAAGAGTTTGAATGGCGTACCGATACGGCAAACCCTCGTATCGATACGGACTTAATAAATTTTCAAATTTAAGTCGGTTTAAATATTTTGACCGTTGGTGTCAGTTGGTTGGTAACCGAATTTTAAATGGCCGTTGGCCCGTATCGATATGCCAAACCCTCGTACTGATACGGAAATCGACAGTGAGCTAAGTTGAGAAAAAGGTATCGATACGGCAAACCCCCGTTTCGATACCCAGTACCGATACGCTTACGTGCGTATCGATACCCCTTATTTATTGCACACAACGTCTCTTTCTTTTCTGAGACATATATCGATACGGCTTCCCGAGTACCGATACGCATAGCTGCAGAAGTGCATTTATGGTGGTAAGAGAGGGTTCCAACGGCTCCATTTATGTTCCCAACCACCCAAACGGCTAGAAATCAATGAGGAGGTATAAAAGAGACATCTAAAAGCATCAGCAACAACTATTGATCCTCAAGAAAACATCCATACATCAAATCCAAGCAATTGTGCAAAAATCCCATATTGTCTAGAAATCCGAATTGTAATTTTCATTCTTATCTTGTTCAATTGGATTGAGTGCTTGTAATTGGGCCACTACTTGTATTGAGAGATACTCTATTTAGCCATCAAATTCTTTGTTACCTTGTTGTGAGGATTGGGTAGAAAATTTAACCGAAATTGTAAGGGTTACCTCCTTAGCCTAGAAAAGGGGAAGAGCAATTAGTGGAATTGTTGCAAATCCTTAGTGAAGCTAAGGTAGTGGATGTAGAGTTCATTTGGAACTTGAACCACTCTAAAATCCCTTGTCAATCTTTTTATTTTGCATTTTCCACCAAACAAACTTTAAATTTCCAATTCACCCCCCTCTTGGTTCATATCGATCTTTCGATCCACTCAACAAAATCACCTGGCATCAATAAGTTTTGCAGTACTCTCTTAGATTTTACTTCAATTTCATTGCCTACTATGTCCATACTCCATAGTCTTTGTTGGATTTGGTGATTATTCTGTATATAAGATAGCAAGTTATACTCTCGTTTTGTGGTGTTCTTCACTTAACAATCTGACATCTTTCAGCTTCATGTATTCTATAGAAAATGTTCTTTACTTGTTATTGGTTGTGTATAAAGTCTATTGTCTTTTATAGAGGTTTATGGATGCACTCTACACTACTTTATGCACTCAATTTTAGAAGGCTAGTATTTTTAAGAACTGAACATAATTGGATTCACTATAAATGTATGTATTCATGTAGAAGTTGCTTTAATAATTGCTGCCAGAGATATCTCGAATTTGAATTCCTTAAATTTACCTAATTTTACATTGCATATTCTTAATTTAGCGAATGAGTGGTTGTTGTTTTATATACAGGGCTAATTTTTTGCTCCCTCTACCGTGCTCATTTATGTTTTATTTCTTATAGCTTCTCCCTATGTTAAGGTACTTTTGGTCAGGGACAATTATGAAGCACTTGCAAAGGTGCATCCGTACAAACTTGCATGTATATACCACACTTATAAAAAAATTTATTCTATGTATGATAATTCTTGCACTTATACACATTACATAAATCATATTTTACCCAGAGCTAAACATTTCTTGCGCTTGTTATGCATCTCATGTATGAGGTGTTAAATAAAGTGCTTAGAAGGAACTAAGTTTTATCTTTTTGCATTTTGTTTTAATATTTCGATTTTCATATACTGGTCTGAATACTTAATAGCTTCAATTTTAACTTTCTTTTATCCTTTATTTTTTAGTTACAATATTGTCAATTTTGGGACTATCTTGTAGAGTAAGGTAATGCTCATAATTAGTTTTATTTTATGATTTTTTATTTGCCTGGTGTACTTCCATATTACTGCATTGCAATGTCTTTCACTTCAGTAAATTTTATTGTGTATGTTTTGATCTCTAATTATAATTATTTTTGCTTGCAGGCTGAGAGAACAAAGGCAAGATTTAAACAGGTAATAAATTGCAGCTTTTATTAGAGCAACAGTTAATCAGATTTTATGAGATTGGTCAAAATAAAGAAATAGTTTGATGTTAGTGTAGTTAAAAAAGTTTATGATAATAGGAAATTGAAGTGAGAAGGATTTTCAAAATAACCTATCGATTTTTTTTTGAACAAGTAACATAATTTGATTTAAATATATAAATGTGTAATTAATACTAGTTGAGGAATTATGTGACTTTGTTAGTGTAGAATTTTGCAAGCGTGTAGATAATATTAATTCTTCATGAGATTTCAATTGACGTATGATTCATTGAAAGGTTGTTTAAACAAACTTATGTGGCCCATGTCTAGTGAAATATGGGAAGCTTTTGGTTCAAGTTGAAATTCAATTAGAATTTTTTATGAAAAATTATACCACTGAAAATCACACATTTCTGTTTGGGTGACATTTGTATTTGTTTCTCTACTCGTACATATGTGTGCATAGAGTTTAGCATATAAAAGTAACTTGGTTTCAAATTAACTGTAGGACTCAACTGTCTATATTTCATTGAAGCTCAAGTTTGTGCATTCCTTATTGCTTACTTGTTATGAAATAAACATGAAAATTTATATAAGCTTAGTTTGAATAATAGTAGAATGTATGATGTTCGAACAAACTTTACGTATTTGTTAAAAGATTTTTATGTTTTGGTTGAATGGTTACATAGTAGATCACGCATATTGTTGTTATGATAAAATCAACATAAAAGCGATGAATTAAGTATAATTTTGAATGTGTTGAGATCATGTGGATATTTTTTATTTTAATTGATACATAATTGTGGGTTTAGTATATCGATGTGTTTGGATAATTTGGGTGATCACTTTATTGTTTAGATTTGATTTAATTTTAGGCTTGCAGTTCATATGGATTGTCACATTCTCTCTTGTTTTGTTTGTGTTTTCATCATTGTTTGTTGGTTGTTGGTTCTTGTTTGGTTGGAATTTTTTAATGAAGTAATTATCTTTTTGTATCCTTGATTCGTTTCCTCTTTCCTTCATTTATTATTTGGTTTACATGAATTGTTTATTGTTTGTTTATAAGTTGTTAGGAATAGTTGTCTTTAATTGATTAAAGTAGTAAGGAAATTGCATTTGTTTTGGTATATTACTATATGATGTTGAGTATTTAGCCAATTAATAAAATCTAATGTCACGTTTATTTTAGATAGAAGTAGTTGGTAATGAATGCACCTATCAAAGGCGACGTAGTCGGGGTAAATGATGACACAGTTGGGGACGATGAGGCACATAAACCATTGTGTGCATATTTTAACTTCTAGTAAGTTAAAACTTAATCAATAGAGCATTCTTAAAAGTGTTACTTGGTTAGTGATATGTATTGCATACTCATAACTTTTTAATGATGTATTTACAATAAAAGTTTCAGTATTGTAAAGGTTCATAAAATGTATTTGTGATTGTTAAGTTTGCATATTGTGAACAATTTATTCGTTATATTCATTATTGGGTAGATTCCTTATGGGACATATTATCAAGTGGATAACATGAAAAGAAAAAATTGAATAAATGTTAACATAAAGTATCATGCACGTTATATGGTAGTAAGGATATGCACAGATTGGTTCAAAATATTATGCAATGGTAGGCACTGCTGCATCAAAGGAACAAGTGGCTCATAGTTGCATGATAACGTCATGTCAATCAATATAGGACAATCTTTACAAAACAAATTCTTCAAGCCATGACCCTATCTGACCATGAAAGGAGATAATGTATGGTAGCACTTACCCTAATTTAGTCTCTGTTTTACCAAAAAGTAATGCATCAAATTAAAGCTAACTCATAAAATGGAGGTACTGTAAGACATCAACTTAAATAGCGTTAGTAGTACAAAACACATTCGTACGAACAATAAATATTATTGTCGAAGTAGATGGGTTGAATGAAATATTACCTTGGATGTCTCATGCGGAGATACATAATAAGCTTGATCGTTTTCATTCCACACATTTGATTGGTCCTAAGTGAAATGTAGAAGAAAACACGTGTTAAATTATAATACCATCACATATAAGAAAAAACCCAAAAATTTATGGCTCACATTTCGTTCATCCCCGGAGATGTTTAGGTGTTCTACAAATTCCATGTCGTCTTGAAAACAACTTGACGTTGTGACACGCGAAGGTGTAGGAAGTTGAAGCTTCAAAGCATGACACATGTTTTTATTATGGCCCTCAAGATTACAAAAGGAACAATGGTAAGTTCTTGAGGTTGGCAGTTAAGTTTTCTGCTTTTGTTTGCGTTTATTAGGTTTTTTTGGCGGGTCTCGAACGTTGCGTTTGGTATCGTTATGAGATGATAATTTTTTCACTGAACATGAGTCATCAAACTCATAAGTTAATCTAACTACCTCGTCTTTCACGGTTCAAAATCTTTCATCAGTTTGCGATGCAATGAAACACAAACGTGATGACAGTGATCGTAGAGATGCAAATCGAGACATCTTCTTCAATTCCGGTAACAAATTGAAGTCGATAAAGGACATAGCTGAAATATTAGCATTTTTTGTCCACTGAGGTAGAATCAAAGATTTTGGTAGCTCTGAAAATTTTTCAAGCTTAAGAACATGCAGTTGATGCCGACATGGAATCCCAATTGACTCAAATCTCCTACAAGAACACGTGAGGTTTAGCGAGTCCACATGAAGCACAACTTCATATTTTTTTGTTGGATCCTTGTACTTTGTTAAACGATAAATCTGTGATTCCTCAATATTGACAATCAGATGTATAAGATGATACAACGTCTCATGTTTAAGTTTGTTCTAGAATTTTGCAAACGATGTCTGGGTATACAATTTAGCTGTATTTCCTTCAAGGCCAGTCAGTTTCGTAATTGGGCAAGGCTTACTTTATGTAGTGAAGAAATCTTCTTTCAACTCTTTTATGCACATCTCATTAATGCCATTTTCAATGGCACGTACAACATCTATATATGTCTTCTTAAACTGAAGCACAATAGCCAGTGCAGCATTCATGGCCTCGCACCTTTGTGTTGACCAAACTTCAGCGAAGAAATGTCTGATAATATATGCTTGTGCCCACAAATGTTAAGTCCGATCCTTCTCCAACACCCAAGGATGGTTCTGCATGTTAAAGTATTGGACAATTGAACTCCATTCTCGATCAAATTCTTTAATTGTCCACCAAGATGACATGTATCTAGTAAATTCTGTAGTGAACTTTATATCACCAATGTTTGCCTGAGCATTTCGGGACAAGTGCCACGAACATATACAATGTCGAGCAAGAGAAAACAACGTATTTATAGCCCTTTGCATGGCTCTATCCCCGTCTATCACGAATGGAATTGGAGCCTTGTTGAACATAGCTTCCAAAAAATACTGCAACATCCATTCAAAAGTATCAGCGGTCTCGTTGGCCATAATCGCAACATCGAAGACAATGGTCTGGTGATGGTGATTCACACCAACTATAGGCATCAAAGGCCGCCCATAGGCATTAGCCTTGTACGTTGTGTTGAATGCAATGATGTCGCCGAAGCATGAGTAGTCGTACTTTGACGTTGAATCACAGCAGAAAATATTTTGCAATCTCATAAACTCATCTAGGCTGTACTACATGTAGAAGCCACTATCATGGTCTTTCTTACAGTCAAAATAAGTGAGCAGGGCTGTAACACCCCCTTCCCGGCCTGGTAGAGAACCGGGTCGGAGAGCGCTACCGGAAAACATAACGGAGATCAGAGACATAAATCCAAAGTTCAAAAATTATTTCGGCATATTTTATTAATCTCTTTTAAGACTTAACACTTAACTTATTAACAACTTACTTGAATTGGGGTCAATTTTAAACTTTTTCAAACTCAGGGACTAATTTGTAATTTTTACAAATTAGGGGTCCTTATCTGAAATTCGCGATATTATACTGAAATTAAATTTACTAGTTATTAGCTTGTAAAATCTCATTACTAACGGAGGACATTTACCTATCTGATTAAACGATGTAATGTTTAATGACTATTTTGTAAAGTATTCAAATCCACTTCTTTTTGAATTATCTTACTAAAATTCTTTACATATTTCAATGAGCCTAACAACTCACAAAAATCATAGAGTCCTTTAATCAATGTTTTACTACCAATTATGTCAATTTTATTACTAACTTAATAGTCTATATAGCTTTAAAACCTTATATAAAACATAGGCAAAATTTCACAATAGTAGGCCCACAAGATTAGTATAATTGCTTTAACTACTTTGCCACCATACTAGGAGTTTATAAGGACAAAACACATTACTCTTTAATTGTAGTGACTTGCCAACCTTCCAACTAATCTCGATCTCGATCTGTTACTTTCCTTAACCTGAAATGTTATGCAATGAATGCATTAGACTTACATAGTCTAAGTGAGGTAGCCAATGACAATGAATGATCATATTATGTCATGTAACATGCTTCCAAAAATGAATGTCATGCTAATTATGCAATAACATGGCATACTTCATATTCATAACAAAACATAATATCATATTATGAGCATAACATAGCATAATGTATCAAACACATAATATATTGGTACCATTTCTTGATTTGTGCGTGTCATCCTTGCACAAGGGCCATGCTAATCTTGTAACTATTTCAAGTAATCATTGATGCAACAATAACATCATACTTTTATATTCATTTATACAACAAGTATCGATCAAACATTATCATATACAACAACAAGCATCATTTAAAAGCATTAGCATATACAAGACAAGTAGGCATATCAATCTCATTTCATTGGTACTTATCATTTAAGTACTTATCTTTCAAGTCATGTAACTTTTAAATATTTTGCCTTGGATGATTAATGAACAAGGTAATCGAGTCTTCATGTAACTTGTAACATTAGATACTCAAAGTATCCATTTCTCATTTCAACATATAACAGGGGATGCATAGGCATCAATGGTGACTTACCACCATTCAATTATCAAGGTGACTAACCACCTTATCAGGTTTATAGGTGACTAACCACCATCCTGTAACAAAGATCAGGGGAGCTCAACGACTCTAAGGCATGCCCTTCTACCTATAGACACTAATCATACCAAGGACTTTACTTATCTTTCTTTATTAACAAGATCATTCACTTGTCAATCATTCATAATTTCAAAGGCATTTAACCATTTCAATAGGCATATACATATAATCAATCAAGCATCATGGTAATATAAAATTCCAGCAAGTACATGAGATCATTTTCATTTTATGATCATCAAAAACCAGTAACAAAGCTTATCATTTAGTCACATTTCACATAGCTCAAGTAATCAACACATCATAGCAACTAATCATATTTATGCTAAGCATGCTTATCTAACAAGCAATATACACTTAGATCAATATTTTTGCCTTTAATCCTTCTTCCTTATCATTTTAAATTTTACCAATCATTATTAAATTCATTTCATGCTTTCTTCATGTTATCTAAAAAAATAACAAGGTTAGGATACTAATCCCAACACTTTAAACAAAAACTACACTCACATATCAGAACATAAAAACAAAGATCGGAATGACTCCATGTCACCCGAGACAAATGCATCCACACTCACATATCAGAACATAAAAACAATGATCGGAATGACACCGCGTCACCCGAGACAAATGCATCCACACTCACATATCAGAACATAAAAACAATGATCGGAATGACACCGCGTCACCCGAGACAAATGCATCCACACTCACCTTGATCCAAGCTTAGAGACATTTTCCTTATTCTTCAATTTTGTGGTTTCCTTCATTTCTACATTTTTTTCTAACCAAACATTAAAGAAATATATCATTTAGTACATTAGGCAGCTTGCATTGTCTTCAAAGAAATATTTATGTAAAATGTTCTATAACTCAAAATCTGATTTCGTTTGTTTCAAACGAAACTAGACTGAATAACCTTTTAAACCATATAAATTATAGCTTTTAATTCCTCTTATACAATTTATAATGAATTTTTAAAGTCAATGTTGATGCAGATTTAGGGGCAAACTGTTACCCTGTTTTTATGACCTTTACTTACTTAAAAATTCATATCTTTTTACTCACAACTCCAAATAAGGAGTTCTTTACCATTCTGGAAAGCTTATAAACACACCTTTATAACTATGTATGGAACATAATTTTATCATTTCTTCATCAATACAGTTTATTACTTGAACATAAGGCATTTTCAGAAACCTAATCTGCCTATTCTTAATTTATGACTTTAGTGCATTTATAACTTATGTTTCACTACACCATAAATCTTGAGATTTTAACCATATTTACCTTAACATATTAACATAATAATTATGTTCCAGAAACCATGAAAACAGAGCATATAAGTCCTCAAATTATCAATTCTTACAAACTAGTCCATTTTAATTTTCTATATGTGATCTAAATGGTTTTAACCTACCAATTGAGATTTAATTCAAGCTTGGTCATTTAATTTAATTTATTTCATGAATCCCCTGTTCTAATCATAAATTTTCAGAATTTATTAACACCATTTGACCCCCCTAAACATTTCGAATTTCACAATTTAGTATAGCAGATTCTAGATTTATTCAGTTTTAGTCCAGTAACTTATAACAACAATTCCGAGACCTATACTTAACATTTTTGAGCAAATCATACCTCTATTTCATGTAAAATTTTGTCCTCTACAACTTTGTAGAAGAACCCGTTTTCCAGAAATGACTCTAACATGCTCAAAAATGCAGTTTTCTACAGGACAGTTTACAAATCCGAATTTCTTTATTCTTTCTACCCTTATCTTTTACCAACCTTTAATTAATCTAATTTCATGCTTAATATATATACTAACATCAAATTAAAGATAGTTGAGACTCTAATCTCAACTCTAATTTATTTCACTCACCTTGATAGACCGGTACTTTATTTTTATTTCTTGGGCTCGACGGTTGTTCCGAATCTACCTTGTATACCATGATAATTAATAAAAACTAATCAAATAAACAATATCGAATATATATAAAAATATTCATCAAACTCGATACCGAAACTTAAACTTACTAGAGATTTGAGCTTACTCCGACGTTGGCAGAGATTCGATATTACTATATCAAAAATATCGGACCACCAATCAAGGATCGTATAATTATTTCTCACCTAATTTTTCCTTACTATTTTTCTTATTTTTCCTCATGCTTTGGTTCGTCTTCCTCCCCCTATTTATAGTAAAATGCCGTCCTCCAAAGTTTTCCCAATCTTCACATTTGTGGGAGTGGTTGCCAAATTTTGGACTATCATGCCCTTAAGTTGGTCCACATGGTGGACAAATTAGGTGAATGTTTCCATTTTTTTTTCTTTACTTGCCACGTACATTGACACTTGCCACCCCATTTCCAATTCAATTCCCCCTTTAATCTATTGCCACATGTAGTGGCAATCACAATCACTTTCTTATCTTCACTTTTGTATTTAATTGATTTACATTTGTGGAGTGGTTGGCTTGTTGCCGTCCACTCTACTTTGCATTATTATATATATTTTTTTAATAATAATAATAATAATAATAAACTATTATAAATTTCCCCAAATAATATTTATTAGTTCAGATAAGATCGAATAAATTAATCGATAAAAATATTCGGTTACCAGAATTTAATTCCGACTAGACCGGTTTTTGGGATGTGACACGGGCATTTACATCACCATCACTAATTTCAGCATGAACGGTTTTCTGGAGGGAGTTGTACAAGTCTTTTCTAATGAAGCAAACATTATGAAATCCACCTGACTGTTGGGTGAAATAATTTATAACCTTTGATGTTCTAACACTGATATTTTTTAAAGCGCGTGCCTCTATGATATATGCATCATTAACTTCTCTATTCGATCGAAGAAAAGGCCGCATAATAGGTGGGCACAACGAATTATTATGTTCGGCATGAAAAAATGAAATGCACCACTCAAATGAATCTCTAGGCATGACAACTATTTTTGCCTTGCAACCGGTTCGTGTGATAGCTCGTGGAGCACGTTGCCGTTCTACATCAGTAACAATTGATTTCCTAAACCATGCTCTTAAACAACAAAATTCTTATGTTCTTACATTACCGAGGGTGTCTTTCCTAGTTTTTGCCTGACGTGCACTAAATCCAACATTTTTCGCATATTCCTTGTAAAACTCCCATGCATTATTATGAGATTGAAAAATCATACCAATTATATTATCAGCAACAACTTTTAACTCAGCTTCACAGTGAGCATTCAAAGAAGTATCAGCAAGATTTCCATCTTTGTCCTCCATGTACCAGTAATTTGGTTTGAAGAGTTCCTACCATAACATTTTTTATTGTTGTAAAAAAGATACTTAAAATGTACAAATTTTCAGTTAAGTAAATTAAAAGAGTCAAGCTTCCACATACCTTGTAGGAACGAATGAACACTTTTGAATCTTAGGCAAATTCTGCAAGGGATACTTGTTGTGTGAGGATAGGGTGAAAAAATTTACTCCACTCTAAGCATTCATTGTAGCATTTAAGATGGTTGTTCTCGGTATTGATTGTACCGGTCATTTTTATAAATACACCTCTTTTAGTGCATGGTTTCGAAACTAGTATTTTTGGATTCGAAACCGCAACCAAATATTTTGTTTGAACCATAATTTGCGTAAGTGATTTCGATACCCCCTATGAGGGGTTTCGAAACCTCTTAACCAATTTACATGGCAGGTCAATCTGCCAAACTAGTATCGAAACTACCAAACTGTGGTTTCGAAACCGCTAAAGTAATTTTAATGGCAGGCCATTCTGCCAAACTAATATCGAAACTATTGAATGTAGTTTCGAAATCGTTGAAGCAATTAGGTTTCCTTGTTATTCTACCAAACTAGTATCGAAACTTTCAGAAGGTGGTTTCGAAACTGTAAACCTAATTTACATGGTTTGTCATTCCCGCATAATAGTATCAAAACTTTTAAATGGGGTTTCAAAATCCCAGAACCAATTTATAGTCCATATTCTACCGTAAAGACTCCCAATACCATAAACCCTAAAATTGTGGTCTTCAAATCGACCAAAGCTTTAAACCCATTGAAATTCGTCCGAAGATCTTCCCTTCTTCTTGCAAACATTTGTCCACCTTTCGGGTTCTCAGAATCATCTCCAGCAATCTTCTAAGGTAAATTTCATGTATATCTTATCTTTTTCAATGCTTTTTTAAAAGAAATTTGGTGTTCTTTTTGGTATGAATACTTCTTTATAATTTACATTATGTTTCATCTAATGTTTGAAATCATCTTTAATCATGATAGTTCTTCATATTTGGTATTCTTTGGTATAAGTAGTACCAAAATATATAAATTGATTATTGTCAAGATCTAGTTTTTCCTACGGTTTATGAAAACAGTCAGGTTTTTAGTATATGTAGATAAAATTGATGATTTTCGATTGCTCTAATATGCCATACATTTTGTTTCTTGCAGGAGGTTTCATCTAATCATTCTCAAACCCCTCCTAAAACTATTTAAAATTCATGACCACCAATTGTTTGTCAAAAGTCCCGAACTAACTTTTTTAAGCCAATTGTTCTTAACATTTTTTAAATCATGCCTCCTAAAACTAAGCCTACTAGAACTAAACGTCATCGTCTTGAGAGAGGTCGAAATTCCCGTAATAATAAACCTCAACCTCAATCCGAAAACCCAAACTTCTTGAATCTTTGTTTTAAAGATCCTAAATGTCTTCAACTATTTCATCAAATTTATGAAACCAAAGAGATTAGAGCATAGCGAACTATAGATTTAAACTTTTTAACTTCCGAGCTCCATGAATTTGACTTCTTTCCTTTTTTATCGAATGGGGTTGGATGGATTATCTTGACATTAAACCTCATGTTTTTTATAACCTTGTTAGAGCATTATATGCCAATGCTACTATTTTCCATAGTTCTTACTATAAATCCGAGGTTTTTGCCATTGATTCCTATCTAATGGGTGTTCTTATCGAGTTTCCTGATCATAGTCCTACCCATCTTCATATCGAGTTTCCTGATTATAGTCCTACCCAACTTCATATATATGATAGGCTCTTACATCTTTTAACCATATGGTTCTTTTGCCCCTCCGATGGACAATGCACTCGCATGCGTCATATCGACTATTGGTGGTTACACCAATTTTGTACCGGTAACCGACCCAATATTGCCCTAATCATCTTCACTTCTCTTGTCAAAATCATTAACAACCCTTTTAATGTCTCTCTCAATTATGGATGTGTTCCAAGTCGCATATTTGAGAAGTTCAACATTGACACTTTCGTTGATCGCGTCATACGTCTGAAGAGCAAGATTGATAAGACAACGACTAAAAAGAACGGTTAGAGGTTCATTAATGATGAATGGGTTCACAAAAAGGATGAAGATGAAGCTCGCGTTGATCAAAGAAATGTTGTTGCTCCGGATGCTCCACCTACCATGACCATTGATTCCATGTGCGCGGCTATGCTTACTCGGTTCGACAACATTGATGCATTTTTCGTAGCTCTCATGATGAGACTTCCAGCATGCTTCACACCTTAAATGATCGTGTGACATCTTCAGAGCATAACATGCATAGTGTTTGTAGTCATCTTTTCCCGGCTACATCGGCTTTTAATGAACCGGATGCTTAGCCTTTATGCTTTTTTATTTTGGACTTATTTTGATGTACTTTGTTTGGACTATTTGTTTAGGATTCTTATGCACTTTGGATTAAAAATTTGGTTTTAGTTGCAAGTCTATAATAGTTTTTATATTTGGGTTTATATGTTGGATTCATGACGATGAATTATTTTATTGGTAAGGATTTCACTACCAACGGTTTTTATTACAAATTATCTAATACATTACGTACAAGGTGTAATAAATTAAGTACAAACTCAATTTCTCATACTTTTTGTAACAAATTAGGTTTTCATGTAATAAACTATGTATGTACATAGTTTCTTACCCTTGGTTGAGGTAATTTTAGTTTTGGTGATCTCATGTAATGATTTCGGTACATACCGTTTTCCTTACAAATTGTGTAACAAATTACGCACAACGTGTAATAAATTAAGTACATACTTAATTTCTCATACTTTTTTTGTAACGAATTAGGTTTTCCTGTAACAAACTATATATGTACATAGTTTTTTACCCTTGTTTGAGGTAATTTTGGTTTAGGTGATCTCATGTAATGATTTCGATACATACCGTTTTCCTTACAAATTGTGTAATAAATTACGTACAACGTGTAATAAATTAAGTACATACTCAATTTCTCATACTTTTTTGTAAAAAAATTAGGTTTTCTAGTAATAAACTATGTATGTACATAGTTTCTTACCCTTGTTTGGGTACTTTTGATTTTGGTGATCTCATGTAATGATTTCGGTACATGTCGTTTTGCTTACAAATTGTGTAACAAATAACGTACAATGTGTAATAAATTAAGTACATACTCAACTTCTTATACTTTTTGTAACAAATTAGGTTTTCTTGTAATAAAATATGTATGTACATAGTTTGTTACCCTTGGTTGGGGGTACTTTGGTTTTGGTGATCTCATGTAATAATTCTGGTACGTACCGTTTTACTTACAAATTTTGTAAACAATTACGTACATGTAATAAATTAAGTACATACTTAATTTCTCATACTTTTTGTAACAAACTAGGTTTTCAAGTAACAAACTATGTATGTACATAGTTTCTTACCCTTGGTTGAGGTACTTTTGGTTTTGGTGATCTCATGTAATGATTTCGGTAATACCGTTTTTCTTACAAATTGTGTAACAAATTACGCACAATGTTTAATAAATTACGTACATACTCAATTTCTCATACTTTTTGTAAAAAAATAGGTTTTTATGTAATAAACTATTTATGTACATAGTTTCTTACCCTTGTTTGATGTACTATTGGTTTTGGTGATCTCATCATGTAATAATTTTGGTGCATACCGTTTTTCTTACACATTTTGTAACAAATTACGTACAAGCTGTAATAAATTAGGTACCTACCGTTTTTATTATAATAGTTGTAATAAACTATGTACACTCTATAGTAATCTCGGTACATATATATATATATATATTCTTTGTTGTAATGTTTTATGTATATATCGTTTTATTACACTTTTTGTTATCAATTATGTACAAACCTCGTAATAAATTATGTACAAACATATACCCTGAAGAACCGATGAGCCTTATATTAGTCTTAAATTAAAGGTTTCACCCTAGAATCTCTCTGACTAACTGAAAACAACTTATTTGAGTAGATTCAATACGTATTTTTTTCATGACACGTTATTTGAGTATATATCTTCTAGTTGTTTATCGATATTGGCGACACATTTTTCTTTTGTCTTGTGTCATGTTATCGTCTACCGTTATGGTAGATATACGTCCGTGGATTCATTTTTCATGACACTCGCTTTGATTTGTTGTTTGTCGGTGGTCTTTAATAGTTTGATACCTTTTGTGGTTCTTTTACCGATACAATCAGATCGGTTTTGCGAAGCAACCTCCAAGATTGTTGGTTTTTCTCACTACTCCTACTTCAAACATGAAGCGTGTAGGTGGATAAAGACATGGAGTCTTGCTCTCTACTTCTATTTCTAGTGTTTCATCTTTATCTCTGTTTTATAGCCCACTGATGTATTTTGCTGGTCTGATGTTTTGTTTTTTAGTTTTTCTCTGTCTAGATTTAGTGTGTTTTGTTATTTTCTGTTACTATATCTTTTCCTTTTGGAATTTTTCCTTATTTTGATATCTAATAAAATTCAATTGGCATATTGTTCAAAAAATAAGTATTTATATTTTTAACTGTCAAGTTTAAAACAAAAAAATTTAATCATTTTTAACTATTATATCCAATTAATTAATAAAATAGGTAAATATATTTCCTTTATCAACTATAAGTTGGTCTAGTGAGATGATACTCTATGCATCTTGAAGAAAGTCACAAGTTCGAATCTTGATATTGTGAATGAGACAAATTGGATTGAGAGAGTGGCTTCTATAATAAACCTTGTTAAGATACTTATTTTGATATAACAAATGAAAAGAAAAATATTCTTGAACTTAATCGAATATACTAATTTCTCAAAAATTATTCAAAGTCCAAACAAAGTAGAAAATTTTGTTTCAGATGTTTTCCATCTAAGCCGAACTTTTCAAAATTAATATGATCCGTTTTTTGCGCTTCTAAAAACTGATTTCCAGTCTTCAAGGAAAAAATGATCGATCTCATAGATCGATTCCTTTTTGGGCAGAAACGTTTTAATTTTGCCTCCCACACTCCAAGTGCAAAAGGATATAACCTATGGTTTAATGGATTGATCCCTTGACTGTAACGGTCATATTTTTATAAAAAAGGATCGATCCCTCGAGAAAAAGGATCGATGCAACGACCCAATTCCTAGGTTAGTGAATCGGGTCTCGGGCCCAGGTTATGAGGCTTTGTCTTGGAAGTTAAGTAAGAGATTTTAGGTTTGGGCTCATTATTTTGGAAGATAAGGGTTTGAATTTTAAATAGGATAGTGGATTGAAAACGAGGAAGAAGATATTATAAAGAGAGAGAAGAACGAAAAAGGAAAAAGTGGATATTGGGAGAAAAAGTGTTGCGTGTTTTGAGTGCAACGCAAACAGTACAAGTATACACGTCGCAAGTAATAAAGAGATATGATAAGTATTGATTATCGTCTCCACAGGGATTGGTTTGGGCCACTTTGCTTTAGTTATCGCACTGTAAAAATAAAAACACAAGTGATAATAGGAGTTCTAATTTACGAGTAAAATAAAAAAGCAATAAAATAAAAGAAAGATGTGATCAAATGGGAGAGGCCAGATTATCGTGAGTTTGGGGACTGATAATTGAATGGACCATCTTGGTATTTGAGTGCAAAAACGACTCAATTACTTGGGCAGTGGCATCAATCGTATTGACAGGGCAATGGGTTAAGCCGATGCTAGGGCAATAAAGGAATGGAGCTAATGTCGGGGCAATAAGTAAAGCCGATGCCTGGGCAATGAAGAAACTGAGTGATTTCTTGGGCAATGCACGAAGAGAATGCCTGGGCAATATGGAAACGACGTGCTTTCCTGGGCAACGTTCAACAACCTTTAAGGTTCGGTGAAGCGTTCTTCAATGATTTCTTCTTATCCCGAAGTCAAAATACTAGTTAATTTTACAAGCCTTGATAATACCTCCCAACGTGAACCAAGGGTGGACAACAACCGATCTTGCGCTTCTTTTAGCCTTTAAAATTCGTGACTTATCCCTAAGCCGAATTAGTCTTCACCATCGATAGATTGAATAAAGACCATGTTCATTCGTTTCATGAATCTAACTCTCCCGATACTAGATAAATAGATAGTTTCACGAGATCCTCTCCCAATTCACTTGCAAACAAGATTTAAAAACCAATAATGAACAAACCTTGAATTAGAATTGCAAACTCAAAAACCTAAACCAAATCCAATCGTTCTCACAACCACAAACCCAAAATAACCCCAGTCAAGTTACATCAATTCATGGCTGGGTTCGAAAGATATACAAAGAATATTCCCTAACCATGAATCGAATGGAAGAAAAGAAGAAATCGATCAACCCTTTTGAATTCTCTCTCAATTGAACTTGTTTGTAGTTGGTGGCTAGGTCTTCTATTTATAGGAGATGGATAGGTCAAAGTATTTCTTGAGGAGGAAGTTATTTGGAATTAAATATCTTAAAAGAAATAAATCTCTTTTATTATATTTTAATTCCTCCAAGAACTTCTCCTATTTTCATGGAACTTTAATCTCCCTTTGACCACTTCATGGAATTCCAACTCATTTAGGATTTATCCTTGCTTCACGCCATGTTGGATGAATCTATTCATCAATCGGCTACCACATCAGCTTATCCTCAAATTCCGGTGGTTGCCTCGGCAACTGGTTCGGCAGGTCATTCCTGAATTGCCTCGGCAATTTCCAGTTTGTCCGGACAATAAATCATGCATACACAAAACAGCTTCTAGCAACATCTTTTTCCATAAAACTAACCAAAACATGAAATCAAGCACAACCACAAAGGAAATAATGCAAATATGCATGAATGACTAAAAATGCAACTAATATAAGCCTAAGTCTAGCAATAATATGAGTAAAAAGGTTCATAAAAATATTGAACACTCATCACACCCCCAAACTCGAACTATTGCTTGTCCTCAAACAATGCAAAACTAATAATTACATGCCAAGGCTTCAACTATCAAAAACATGCTTTGAACTTATCTTCGATCCTCAGAACTTATGCACAAGATATGTTCAATGTTTGGGTAGCACGTATATTACCCAGAATCAGACTATTATTTTAGTGACTATGTGTGTGGAGTTGTGTACAATTCGGCTACTAGGGTCTTAATTATGAACAATAGGTTTTGTCAATTTAATCCTTAGGGTTTTTAAGTTTACTAGAGCCAACTTGGGGCACCTCTAGCAAAGCAAACAATTTCTTATGTTAATCAACTAGAGCCAATTTCAAGCACCTCTAGTGATTCTAATGTGTAATAACTAGAGCCGGTTTCGGGAACCTCTAGCAAGAAATTATTTATTTATTTATTTTATCCAATTTTAGTTGAGGCTAGAGCCGGATAGGCACCTCTAGCTCAAATTTTTAAGTACAATTTTTACCCAAATTTTAAGCAACCTAAGTTCACTAAGTTCCTCGTAATCGACAAGTCACAACAATGTCAAATAAAATTTAGCATCATAGTAAGATTCTTAGTGTTTTCTATGCAAATCCTAAATTGAAGGATTTTATCAATTAAGAGCAGTGGTAAAATTTCATCATCAGACATCCAACAAGTTTAGGCAGTTTAATCCGACAAAAGACATGACAAGTAATCTATGCATCCTATATGTTATGACTAAAGATGAATGCAACTAAACATGAAACAAATTAAAGACAAATACCCCCAAACTCGAGTAAAGCATTGTCCTCAATGCATGCAAAAAGTAAAGAAAAGATGATGAAAGATGACTTACTCCGAGAGTTCGTCATCATTAATGATGAGCTTCCTTCGTGTGATTTGCTTGATTCGCTTGCTAGCGCGTGGTGGCGGGTGGCTGGTGGTACAACTATTTTCTGTATGTTGGCAACCTCGTCACCATTGTCATCTACGTCCTCAATCTCGTTGGTGCTAGATGCTTTGTGTTTCGCCTTTGAGGAGGTGATTGTGGGCGACTTTGTTGTGTGCAGTAGTTGCCGTGGCATCTTCAGTTTCGGTTACTCGAGCATGTTCAGATGCTGTTGTTGGGGCATGTTGAGGTGTTTTTTTCGTGGCAAGCAGTTCAACAGGGAATATCAGAAAAGGCACTGTGTTTTCCGGGTACTTTTCCAAAATTACTTGAGTGATGGTTGTGGTGTGGTCTTTCATGTATCGCATGAATAGCAATTGACGGGCCTCCATTTTCTCAAGTCGGGTGGATAAGGGCGGATCATCTCTTCAATTCGATCCATATTCACCGAAGTAGAGTCAGTTTCCTGGGCATCAGGACTTGCCGAGGCATCAGGAGTTGCCCGGGCAATTTCATGTGCAGGGGATTTTTTTGGTTTATGAGGTTGTGGTTCTTGATGTGGAAAAGAAAGGAAAACAAAGAAAACCTAAAAACTAAAGATAATGAAGACAAATAAAATAAAATATCTCCTAAAATTTTTTAAAATAAATAAAAACAAAAATAATCGAAAATAAAATAAAGTTAAAAATCTAAAATTATTAGAAAGAGCATTTTCGTGCATCTTCTAATGTTACTGCATATCCGAGAAAACTTGAGGAGGGCCGTTTCTAATACTTCTTATTGTCCATCCGCACCCTCAATCGAGTGACAATATTGCCCAAAAAGAGTTGGTCCAATGTGCTCGCAGCTACTCCCCTTTGCGTTACCATGGTGGAGGTGTCTTTCTTTTGTGTTCCCTTGTGGTCCATGTATACCTTCCACCTTGCTACTGTTCTTGAAGGCATGAATATATTATTAGGAAAAATTATATCAACACCCAACCATTTAATTACCTCATTCTTGTCGATTTCCATCATGGTTTATTATAGCCTTTGTTGTTGCGGTAATTACTGCTCAAGACAATTGTCGTGGCAATCTTCTGCCAAAATTCGATGTAAGTCAAGGGAAAAACAATATTCTGAAAAGCTTTATGAATCCAAACACTGTTTTTTTGGCCTCTCAAACATCTCTATCAATAGAGATTTTGATGGCCTCAAATCTACCAACATCTATTCCTCAAGACAAACCTGCAATGGACGAGGTGAGTTTTTAAAGAATTCAAAAGGTTCAACCATTACCTACTCATATTCCATTGGCAAAGTATTGTCATCTCGTTGATCTTGCATGTGATCGTGCAATTGTCGTGGCAAATATAGTTAAGAGCAATCTTTATATTCTTGCTTCAGCATCAATGTTGTAACATTCTGGGCATCAGATTCCTTAGAATTTGCTGTAACATCACTCATCTTAGCCTCTTGGAATGTTGTCGTGACATTACTTTGTTCAGGCTCCTCAATCATTGATGTGGCAAATTGTTGCTGAGGTTCATTAAGTGTTGGGCAGTCTTTCTCATCAACATACTCTCGACTTGGAGGTTCTAGTTGTTCCTCACACATCGGAGAGCTCTCTTTGTGTTGTTCCATACCCTCTTGCCTTGGGACGTCAGTATCCCTAGGACTTAATTGTTGGTGCATGTTATCCATTACATATGTGGATCTCCTCAATTGATCTTCTGAATCCCCCAAGGGTGCATCCAACTTAGCTATCCTCGCATCCATGGATTTTGTTAGCTCTCGAATCCCCTCAATTTCTCTGTCAAGTTTAGCCAAGGAAGCTTGAAGCGTTTCTTCCAAGGAATTTGAATGCTCTTGAAAAGGACTACACTGCCATGACATATTTGTTGCCGTGGCACTTGGCTGCTTATAATGACTACAATTCCGAGGTATGTCTGTTGCTGCAGCAGAATTGTTATGGTAAAAAAAATTGAGCTTTTTGATCATACCATGAAGGATTTTGTCGTTGGTTTCATCTATGGTACTCTATGTAGTCATATGCACAAAAAATGTGAGGGCAATTTTCAAACACATGATGTTCTCCACACATAGCACAAGAGTTTTCCATGGTATAGGCTCTTTGGGCTTTTCTCGATTGGTATAGGTAATCATCGAAGGGTGTAAGAAACTCTAGAGTGATTGATTCCTATATTCCCACATTAACTATAGAATAGATCGGCTTTTATTTCTTGATATGTTGATGGCCCTTAACTTGTAGCGCACTTGAATTTTTTTTAATAAACAAACAAAAAGAAAAGTTAGTAAAACTAATAAAAAATACAATAAAAAAAACAACTAAAACCAATTGCCAGTCCCCGGCAACGACGCCAAAAACTTGTTGCATGTTTTGAGTGCAACGCAAACGATGCAAGTATACACGTCGCAAGTAATAAAGTGATATGATAAGTATCGAGTATCGTCTCTACAGAGATTGGTTTGGGCCACTTTGCTTTAGTTATCGCACTGCAAAAATAAAAACACAAGTGATAATATAGGGTTCTAATTTACGAGTAAAATAAAAGAGCAATAAAATAAAAGAAAGATGTGATCAAATGAGAGAGAAGAGGCTAGGTTATCGTGCGTTTGATGAGTGATAATTGAATGGACCGTCTTGGTATTTGAGTACAAAAAATACTCAATTGCTTGGGCAGTGGCAGCAATCGTATTGCCAGGGAAATGGGTTAAGCCGATGACAGGGCGATGAAGGAATGAAGCTAATGATGGGGCAATGAGTGAAGCCGATGCCTGGGCAATGAAGAAACTGAATGATTTCCTGGGCAATACGCGAAGCGGATGCTTGGGCAATGTGGAAACGACGTACTTGTCTGGGCAACGTTCAACAACCTTCAAGGTTCGGCGAAGCGTTCGTCAATTATTTCTTCTTATCTGTAAGTCGAAATACTAGTTAATTGTGCAAGCCTTGATAATACCTCCCAACGTGAACCAAGGGTGGACAACAACCGATCTTGCGCTCTTTTTATCCATTAAAATTCGTGACTTATCCCTAAGTCGAATTAGTCTTCACCGTCGATAGATTGAATAAAGACCATGTTCATTCGTTTCATGAATCTAACTCTTCCGATATTAGATAAATATATAGTTTCACGAGACCCTCTCCCAATTCACTTGCAAACAAGATTTAAAAACCAAGAATGAACAAACCTTGAATTAAAATTGAAAACTCAAAAACCTAAAAAAAATCCAATCATTCTCACAACCACAAACCCAAAATAACCCCAACCAAGTTACATCAATTCATGGATGGGTTCGAAAGATATACAAAGAACAATCCTCAACCATGAATCGAATGGAAGCAAAGAAGAAATCGATCAACCCTCTTGAATTCTCTCAATCGAACTTGTTTGTAGTTGGTGGGTAGGTCTTCTATTTATAGGAGATGGATAGGTCAAAGTATTTCTTGAGGAGAAGTTAAGTTGGAATTAAATATCTTAAAAGAAATAAATCTCTTTTATTATATTTTAATTCCTCCAAGAACTTCTCCTATTTTCATGGAACTTTAATCTCCCTTTGACCTCTTCATGAAATTCCAACTCATTTAAGATTTATCTTTGTTTCACGCCATGTTGAATTTATCAAGTAATCAATCGGCTGCCACATCAGCTTATCCTCAATTGTCGGCGGTTGCCTTGGCAACTGGTTCGGCAGGTCCTTCCTGAATTGCCTCGGCAATTTCCAATTTGCCCGGACAATAAATCATGCATACACAAAACAGCTTCCGGTAACATCTTTTTTCCATAAAAACTAACCAAAACATGAAATCAAGCACAACCACAAAGAAAACAATGCAAATATGCATGAATGACTAAAAATGCAACTAATATGAGCCTAAGTCTAGCAATAATATGAGTAAAAAGGGTCATAAAAATAGTACTTTTGAACACTCATCAAAGAGAAGAGGAAATGAGAAAGGAAAGTTCAAACTCCAATCTATGGAGATTCGGCTGTCATTTGTCAACACCTCCACCGCCATTGTGTTCATCTCGCTCAGACGAGTTCATCGGTACTAGGGGCGTTGCCATCGGAGCCGCCGTCGGGGGAGGTGAGAGAGAGGAAGTTTCAGGTTTTCTACTTGAGGAGGTTAGAGTGCTCAAATTGAGAAACAAAGGCCACCACCGTGATCGGATGTCAAAAAATAGCCAAAATGGGCGTTAATCACCTCCGTCCGGCCACCAGAAGCCACTACACACGTCGCAGTTTGCCTGCGGGCGACATCCAGCCGACCAGACTGTTATAACGGTTGGATTGAGCCGTTGGGCCGAGCCGAGCCGAATTGGCCTGTTGAGCCGACCCAAGCCAGTTGGATCCAGTCGATATGCTAATCGTGCCCCAGAGCCGAGTTGAGTCGCTATTGATCGAGCTATGTTGACCAAGCCATTGACTTTTTTAGGGGACCCTACCTGGGGATTTCTCGACGTTCCGGGTCTGTTGGCGTAGTCCGTTTCGACAAATTCGAACCCGCTAAGCTGTTTTTACGTATTTGACCTTTCAAATTCATTAAAGTATATGATTAAGAGATACTTATGGTATTAATTGATATACGTGGATTATTCGGGATCAGATATAGGATCAAGTGGAATATTTGGGAAGCTCGGATGAGGACTTTAGCGATATCGACTTAAGGTTAATACACATCCAACTTTTATTGCTTCATGAGCATCATAGATGTGAATGCCTTGCTTGTTAGTATCGGCAAAATAAGTAGGCGATAAATAAGCACGTATTGAGACTGATATTATGGGTAACGACTATTTTGCATCCCCAACGGCTATAACTCATCTCCAACGGCCATAAATGGTTACAAACTCATTCCACACTATAAATACAATTCAAGGACACTTTAAGAAGTGAGAGATGGACCTCCAAGCCTAAAGTTCAAGAGAGAAGAATCTTAATGTGTCGAAGTGAACGGATAAATTTAGTAATATGATAAATAGTAAATATGTATGTTTTATTCTTCTTTATATCATCTTTTCTCCTTTAAAAGACCATCTTCATATCAGATTCGATAGTATTTGATATGAAAGATTATAAAATAAAGTTACTCACTAATTACTACCCAAAAAGTGTATTAATGTGGTTAACTTTAATTTACATCTTTTAGACAGTAGATTATAGTTTACTTTAAAAGAAAAGAAATTTCATTTTTTACGAGCACAAATTAACATGAAACACAAGTATCAAATAAAGAATTCTCTTTCAAAAGTGATATTACACTATTATGTCTATTTTTTTAAAAAAATAACGTTAAAATTTATTATTAAAATATAAATAAAAACATTATTTTTATCTCATCAACAAGGATTGAGTGTATTGGTAAGGTACATGTACTTTAAAAGAGAGAATCTAAATTCGAACCTTGAAAATGACATTATTAATAAGGAAAACAACGAATCTCAAACATAAACCATAAAAAGGATGTAAACTATACAAAAAACTAAACTCTCTTTTATTCCAATTGTCCATCCAGAATTCAACCATGATCACAATTTAAAATATATAAGCTAATATAAATTAATCAGAAACTAAGGAAAATAATCCAAATAAGATCAAAATTACTTGTGTGGACAGATATCGAAAAACTCACCTTGAACTGTAATGAAATCCAAACATAACCAGACAACAATATCGTGAACATAAGGTATTTTTTTTCTTTGGCCAAAAATTTGTACTCCATAAAGTGTTAAACATGATGATTAACAAACTAAATAATAGTAATATTTGCTACAAACCAAGTTAAAAATACAATAAAGACTACCCTTACATATCAAACTCAATTATATTAAGTTTTTTAAACAAAACTTAAAAAATCAATAAAGTGGTCTCAAAGTAAACATAAATAATGTATGCATCAATTGTTAGATTTTGTTGTGGTCCAATCCACATTAGAACCAAGAAACTTGTCATCTTCCTTAGCATAAACAATAACAAAAAAATATTATTTTGTTTACTAATAAAATAAGATATTAAGCAAATGTATTATCAAAAATTAAGCAAATGTATCTTTTTTAAGTTAAAGTAAGAAAATGCAGTAGACTAGTGGTACAGAAGATTGTGTAGTAAACAATATTTCTTATAGGAAATTAAAAATAAATCTAAGGGGTAATAAAAAAGCTTATATTCATAACCGAACAACCAACTACGAGTTGTTATCAAAGCCTCCATATTTTTAGGGATATAAGATCTTCTCCACCCATTCAAAATTCGACCTCAAATGCTAAAAAATGATTCTGAAGCAACAATAATGAAGGGCACAGTCAAAATATCTCTAGCAAGATAAGAAAGCCTTTCATATCGTTGTTCATTCTGTTTTCAAAAATTAAGGATGTCAAGTTCTATTTTCCTATCCATTTTAGGATCTTCTAAGTAAAAATATAAAAGACAAAATAGAAAATAAACGGGTAAATAAATAAATAGAAACCAAAAAATATGGAAATAATAAAATATTTAAAAATATTAAACTTACTGCAATAAAATATTTAAAAATATTAAACTTACTGCAAAAAGATTAAATTTGCGCTTCTAGTTTCCAGATGAGCTCTCGGTATTAGAGTTTAGCTTGATTCTAATGATGTTTTATGTGGGGCGTGCGTTTCTGGATCATACTCTTTAAGAAGCTTTCTTAGCTTAACTTTGACATCACGAACCTTCATAACAGCCTCTGTTTCATCCTCAAATAATTTTTCGTAATAATTTTCGAGAAAAGATAACTTAAAACGAGGATAAGAATTACTACAAAAGCAAATAATGTGCCATATTTATCCTCACTCGAGTTAAACCAATATTTATCAATTTTTTTCTTCAATTCAACTGCCATTGTTTTTAAAATAACATCATTGCTTTTTGTCAACTCTTTCAAAAGCATAATTTTTTTTCAAACATTCTCAATTATAAATTTTCAATAGGATAATCACTTCCCGAAAATAATTCAGTTATATCAAAAAAAGTTCTGAAATATCTTAAAATTTTTCAAGTATTTCCCACTCTTCGGTATTTGGACAATGATGAAGAAAAAGAATCTAAAGCAACCATTTTCTTAAAAGCTTCACGATATAAAATAGTCCTATCAAGCATTATATATGTAGAGTTTCATCTTGTAAGAACATCAAGCCACAACACTCTAATTTCTTCTACCTTAGCTAACTTCACACTACATCGAAAAATATTTTTTTCTTAATTCTGACCATTTAATGTACTTCATGCATTCTCTTATTTTGGCAATAATATATCCAATGATTTTAAGTTTATTTTAACAATTAGATTCAACACATGTGCAACACATCAAACATGAAAGTAAACCCCTTTACATAATAAACCCTTCAAGAATTAAAAATTTTCTTTAAATTATCTTGTATTTTATCATTACTAGAAGCATTATCTAATGTAATGAAAAAAAATTATAGTCAATACCTCATTCTTGAAGCAAATCTAGCACAACACTATATATGGTAGGTCTGTGTGCGGTGAATCAATGTGACAAATGTTCAAAACTCTACTACTTAACTTTCAATTCACATCTACATAATGAACAACCAAACACAAATATTCCTCAGTTTGAAAAGTAGTCCACATGTCAAAGAAATACGACAAGGTACATTATAAAGAGTTTCTTTTGTAACCCCCTTGTCCCGGTCCGGGCAACTAACCGGTCTGAGTAGGCTACACGGAGATAACCGAGGCAAAATCCGTTAAGGCTTCACTTCGGTTAAAAACCCGAGAAAACTTTTTCATTATTATTATCTAATCTAGATGCATTATTATGTCCTATATGAAAAAAGCAACAACGGAACCAATAAGAGAGGCAAACAACCAAACAACCAATCAAAATAGCCCATTTTAAACTTAAACTGCAGGCCGTATCGGAACGCCCAAAGGGTGTTTCGATACGCCTTGACTAGGTCAACTGGCCAAAGTCAACCCGAGGAGACCGTATCGAAATGGTTGTTGACCGTATCGATACGCCCTCATCGGTCAACTTCTCATGGTCAACGCTACGAAGACCGTTCCAAAACGCCAGGACTGTTTCGATACTCTGAATTTCTCGTCAAAATCTCAGATTTCCAGTAGCAAAAACGTATCGAAACGACTCCCTTGCGTACCGAAACGCTTGGCTTGAAACAAGAGGCCGTATCGAAACGGAACCAACCGTTTTGATACACCTACTGCGAACAGACAGGTTTTAGCTGGTTTATGGCACGAGGCTGACCCAAAACACCAACTAAGACCTTTCTCAACACACATGCATCACTCTAAGGCAAAACCACACACAACGAGCATGCTTAACACACTTCATACATATAAAAGCCATACATAGATAGGAAGCATCAATTCAATAAAAGATTCATACATTGCATTCAAGATCACATGCTTAGACAAGAGCATACACTTAAGCATTCATAAAAGGAACAAGGCCAACATACTAGGCATAAGCAAACCTTAAACATATCATCCACATAACAATGAGTCTAAACATGCTCCTAAAACAAAATAGCCACATAAGTCCCCATTGCTTGACTATTACATCATTAACTTAAAAGAGTTCATACTTGAGGATAGCAAAAGCTCAACTAGCACACTTGGAGGCCCTCTTCTTGCACTAGCAACCCACAAACTACGGATCTGCATTGCCGAACAAAAGAGAGCGTAAGCATAAAGCTTAGTGAGGGTAAGCTCATAAAGCAAACCTTGACAATGCAGGGTCCAAGCACGAGCACACAACCAAGGTAGAATGCATGATCTTACCTTCGAACCACATGAGCCAAATATATATGATGCATGAACATAATCTCAACATCATGCCATGCTCCACAATTCATAAACTCAACACATGGAATACATATACCAAAGTATTACAAACACATTTCACAATCCGTATTGGCACCTAGCTATGACCTGAATACGCAGATAACCGTTGGAACTCACATCCAACACAACCATTATCTTACGGTGGGATTACACTCATCACCGTTTCACGCGGAAGGGATTCCACTCATCCTCACGCCCCGTCGATGGGATTCCACTCATCACCGACTAACATATATATAAGAAGATTTTCGGGCGAACCCGTACTCCATCTTGATGACTACCATCACCAAGACCACGCGCGCATTTTGACTCTCTTTTGCACACTAAACATCCTAATGATCGATCATTGTACCAAGCATACTAGTGCCAATACTACACAATTCATAATCTTTCACAACACCATTTCATAACAACTTTCGTGCTGAGCACGTACTCACCATGACTTACCGTCATGCACAAACCACATGCATATAACAATGCATCAATACCATGCCTCAACACACATGTATAGCACAATATACAAAACCATATTAATCACACTTAATATATGAAGCATAATCAACAATTAGAGTTCAACCAAAGTCTCTAACTAAAGCTTGGGATTAGACTATCAATCTAATCCCAACTCTAGGTGGGTCTACCAAGCCCACCCTAGTCCACATGCTTGAACTAACACTTGAAAACCATTTAACCACTCACCGACTATTCCAAGCTCAACCACACTAGCCGATCAAGCTCCCAACGGTTCCGGATTCGTTCCCGAGGCTTCACCAACACAATTCCTTGATTCTAATCATCTCAACACAATCAAAATGACCACAAATCAGTTCACAAATCAATGTAGCAACCCAGAACACAAACCAAGCACAAAACACATGTTTTCAAGCTAAAGACAACCCCAAAACCTTCATTCCCGAGTAGCCATGAAGCACAGCCCAACACCATTGATTCCAACACTTATATTACTCCCAAAAGCTTCCAAAACAACCCTTATATATAGCCTAACCATCAGCCAACAAATTCTCACACAAAACACCCCCAAAACTCAACATAAAACCCTTTAAAAATCTCCTTAAAACCCAATTTCGGGAAACACCATAAAATCATGTAAAAAAGCAAGTATGTTGGACCTTATAGATAGTAAACAACTTATATAACATTAATAAATCAAAAGCTTAACTTAAAGCTAACAAAGTTAGCATTTTTAATCTAAAACTTCAAAACACCAAAATGAGAAATCATGGGTTTTAATGAAAAATAAAACTATAGACTTGTAGAGAATGATAAGGACAAGTCAATAGTGGGTTTACCTTTGAAAAATCTCAAACAACAAGTAAGAGAGATAATGGAATAGTAACTCAAGGGGAAAATGGAGTTTTGTCGTGGAAAATAGAAAGGAAGAGGGAAGAAGATGAGTTAAAGTGGGTATTTTTAATGTTTGTTTAAAATTAAAAGGCCAAAGACCAAAATACCCTTAATGAAATAAGGCATTTACAAATAGGAGATATTCATGGCTATTTGGGCTTGTTTATGTAAATAGTCCAACATAATTTATTTGTTTTGAAAACTCGAGGCCCAAAATATTATTTTAAATGCACCCGACCCCTAAACCCGGGTGTTACAACTCTCCCCCACTTAAGGAATTTCGTCCCCGAAATTACCTAACGGAAACAGATACGAAAACTGCTCAAGCATATCAGCTTTCCTCTCCCACGTGGCCTCTTCCACACCTCTATGTCTCCACAACATCTTGACCAACTCTATGGTCTTGCCACACAACACCTTGCTATCAGAAGAAAGTATCTCAACCGGTTCTTCATTGTAAGACAAGTCCGGATTCAACTCTATCTCCTCAACGGGCATAACATGAGACGGATCTAATATATATCTCCTAAGCATCGACACATGAAAGACATCATGGATCTTCTCTAACTCTGAAGGCAATCTCAAACGGTAAGCTACTGGCCCGATCCGCTCAACTATCTCATATGGACCAATAAACCTCGGACTCAACTTGCCTTTCCGGCCAAATCTCATTACCTTCTTCCACGGAGATACTTTCAGAAACACTTTCTCGCCCACTAAAAACTCGATCTCTTTTCTCTTCAAATCTACATTAGATTTCTGGCGATCGGAAGCTGCCTTCAAACGGTCACAGATCAACTTCACTTTTTCTGTAGTCCCCTTGAGCAAATCTGGCATAGGTAACAATTTCTGACCCGTTTCAGCCCAACAGATCGGAGTCCTACACCGTCTACCATACAACGCCTCATAAGGAGTCATCTGTATAGTAGCCTGGTAACTGTTGTTGTAAGCAAACTCAACTAAGGGTAAATGCTTCTCCCAAGAACCCTCGCTCTGTATCACTCGCTCTGACTGTCCATCTGACTGCGGATGATAAGAAGTACTGAAATGCAAACGGCTAACTAGGGCACCGTGCAAACAACTCCAGAACCTCGTTGTGAATCTCAGATCTCTGTCTGACACAATAGACTTCGGAACTCTATGAAGTCTCACAATCTTGCGAATATACAAATTCGCCAACTTGTCTAAAAAATCTGTGGTGTTCACTGCTAAGAAATGAGCACACTTAGTGAACCTATCAACTATCACCCAAACAGAAATCTTCTTCGAAGGAGACAACGGTAACCCCGACACAAAGTCCATAGTGATTCTCTCCCATTTCCATTCCGGAATCTTCAAAGGTTGTAACAAACCTGAAGGAACCTGGTGTTCTGCCTTCACTCTCTGACAAACCATGCAACGGCTCACATACTCGGCTACATCCTTCTTCAAACCAACCCAGAAATAATCATTCTTCAAATCACGGTACATCTTGGTACTACCCAGATGCATAGAAAAAGGAATCGAATGTGCTTCGCTCAGAATCATACGTCTCAACTCAACATCTTCAGGTACTACAACTCTGTCTCTGAAACACAACACATTCTCACCACTGAAACTATACTCGGTCGGTTTACCTTCGGCTATGTCCTGAACATGAGAAGCTAATGACACGTCTTGCAATTGTTTCTCTCTGATCATCTAAATCAACGAAGGCTTCACTTGCAACTCAGTGATCAAACCACCATCCCCAGATACACTCAACTTAGCAAACATAGCTCGCAACTCAACTGCAACTTTTCTGCTCAACGCATCGGCTACTACATTTGCCTTACCCGGATGGTACTCAATAGTCAAATCATAGTCTTTCAGCACTTCAAGCCATCTTCTTTGTCTCAAGTTCAGCTCTCTCTGAGTCATCAGATACTTCAAGCTTTTGTGATCAGTGTAAACTGTGCACTTCTCACCATACAAGTAGTGACGCCAAATCTTCAACGCAAACACAATAGCTGCTAACTCAATATCGTGTGTAGGGTAGTTCTTCTCGTGCACCTTCTACTGTCTCGAAGCATAGACAACAACTCTTCTCTCTTGCATCAGAACACAACCTAACCCTACGTAGGAAGCATCGCTATAGATCACGAACTCTTTCCCTGAAACTGGTTGTACTAACACTGGAGCATTCGTCAAAGCTTCCTTCAATTTCTCAAAAGCCTTCTGTCTCGCATCTGACCACTCAAACTTCACTCCCTTTTGCAACAATTTAGTCAACGAAGCAGCTACTCTAGAGAAACAATCAACTAATCTCCTATAGTAATCGGCTAATCCTAGGAAACTCCTAATCTCAGTCACCGGCTTAGGTTGTTTCCACTCAACAATAGATTCAATCTTCGTCGGATCAACATAGCCAAGAAATATAACCTCTCGAATCCAGAACTCACATTTACTAAGCTTAGTATACAACTGATTACTCATCAATCTCTGCAAAACAAGTCTCAAGTGCTCATCATGTTCTTCTTCTGATCTCGAGTACACAAGGATGTCGTCTATGAAAACAACTACAAACCGGTCTAGATAGTCTCTGAAAACTCTATTCATCATATTCATGAAAGCTGTTGGTGCATTCGTAAGCCCAAACGGCATCACAAGGAACTCATAATGACCGTATCTAGTCCTAAAAGCTATCTTCGAAACATCACACTCTTTTACCTTCAACTGATAGTACCCTGATGTCAAATCTATCTTAAAAAACACTGAGGCACCTCTCAACTGATCAAACAAGTCATCTATACGAGGCAACAGATACTTGTTCTTTACTGTCAACTGGTTCAACTACCTGTAGTCGATACACATTCTCATACTGCCATCCTTCTTCTTCACAAACAACACAGGAGCACCCCAAGGTGAACTACAAGGCCTAATAAAACCACGGTCTAAAAACTCCTGAAGCTGACTTTTCAACTCTTTCAACTCTTTCGGAGCCATACGGTATGGAGCAATAGAAACTAGAGTAGACCCTGAAACAGTCTCAATCACAAACTCTACATCCATGTCAGGAGGCAAACCCGGTAACTCTTCTGGAAACACATCCGAATAATCACAAACTATTCTGATTTCTTTCGGTCTAACCTCACTCATATTAGGGTTCATCACATACGCTAAGTAAGCCCCACAACCGGAATCCATCAACCTATGAGCCTCTAAAGCTGACACAACATTCGACAAGAACTTAACGTTCTCGCCTACTACCACTATCTCGTAGTCATTGGAAAGCTTTAACGAAATTCTCTTCGTCTCAAAATCTACACTAGCTCTGTGCTCAACCAACCAATCCATACCCAAAATAATATCAAAACCATAGAACGGAAGCTCCATCATGTCAACATGAAACACATGACCCTGAATCTTCAGCGGACACCTCCTATACATCCGTCTAACTACAACTGTCTCACCGAAAGAACCAGTCACATACATCCCTACATCTAAGATCTCAACAGGTATGTCTAACTTCTTTGCATGCTCACTCAAAATATAAGAATGCGTAGAACCTGAATCAACTAAGGAAAGCAAAAACATGGACTGTAACTCAAAATTACCTGCTATCACATCTGTGTCATTCCCTGCCTCTCTCGGTGCGTAGACTCTAGCTGGTCCACCGGCCTCTAGTTGTACTGCCACAACATGAGCAAGATTCCTCGGAGCCTCTATCCTAGGTGCATCAGCCCTCGGCTGGAAGTAACCACAACCGCGCCCACGGCCTCTCTGATAGTCAAACGCTCTCGCAGGAGCCTATGCCAGATTCGGTGCTTGTGCCGCCTGATGCGGACACTCTCTCCTGAAGTGGTCTCTCGATCCACAGTTCCAGCAAGCACGAAAATTACCCCAACACTCTCCTGAATGTTATCTCCCACAACGAGTGCACTCGGGCAAACGCCCTCCAGCTCTATGGCCCTGGTGGCCTCTACCATGGTGGCCACCGCCACGCCTATGGTCAAACTGATGTCAACCACTCCGATGCCTCTTGGCATCACCACGATCAAAGTTGTTGTGCCTCTTCCTCGAACTGGATCCTCCCGAACACTTGGTCAGCCCCAAGCTGTGCTCGATGTCCTTGGCCCTAGCGACCAAGACATCAAAATCAGAATAATCTGAAGCTAAGGTGTACCTATTGACTTCCTCATGAAGCCCATATCTAAACCGATCACAATGGCCCCCCTTAGTAAAAACCAACTCCGGAGCATACTGACTCAAACGGACAAAACGGATCTCATAATCAATCACTGAAGCATCTCCCTAAACAAGAGCCACGAACTCCCGCTTCTTCTCATCCAGATATCTCGGCCCCAAATACCTCTTCCTGAAAGCAGTCTCGAAGAAATCCCAACCAATCTCGGCCTTAGGCACGCCAGTAGTAATGGTGACCCACCAGGTGTAGGAATCACCCTGTAGCAACGAAACCACACAGCCCAACTTACGAGCTCCAACACATCCCATCTGAGCTAGAATACAGATTGTTTTCTCCAACCATAACTCTGATCTCTCAGGTGTAGATCCTCTGAACTCATCAGCCCCTAGGCTACGAAGCCTCTCTAATGGTAAGCTAGTATCATCACCTCTCGGCTGAGCTGCAGCCTGAGCTCCGGCAACTGCAGCCTGAAACGCTCCCGCTATAGCTTGAACTAGCGGAGACATATCTATCCCCGCATGTAACACCCGTATTTTGGGGCTAGAAGTTAGTCGGGTTTGTAGTTCGAGTCAATGAAATTAATTAAAATAAATTCAACTTAAATTGTGATGTAATTGAGCTTTATTAAAGAGGGAGGGACCTATGTTGCAATTTTCCCCAAAACATTTTAAAAGGATGACAACTTTTGAAAGTTGTCATCTTCTCCCCTTTTCCCATTATTTCCAACGTGAAAACACTACACCCACTTTCAAACTCTCTCAAAATTTTCAAGTTACTATCCCCTTTGATTTCTTCATCAATTCAAGGCCGTTTTTAAAGGTAATCACATATTTGAACTCTCCTCTCCATTTCCTATCTATCCATGGTCATTGATTTTAAAACCATGAACTTTTGAAAGTTAGGGTTTATATCAAAGTTTGGATTTTTAAGGGTTTTTCATATTGTTTTGATAAGTTAAGTTGGGGCTTTGTTTAATCATGTTAAAATACACAATATATGTTAATTTGGTTGAATTTTGATGAATTTCCGAAGTGGGTTCTCGAACCCATTTTTGAGTTGTCAAAAACACCATTTTTGGTGGGTTTTAGGTTGAAAACAAAGGGTTGATGGTTTAGGTATGTTAGGGGGATGTTTTGGGACCATTTAGATGTCATTTGGGTGTTTAAAAACATGATTTTCTGCTGGGTAAAATATGAGTACGAAAATGGAGTTTTGGAGGGTTTTGGGTGAGTTTTGAGGGTTGTTTTAGGTGGGAATTGATAGCCCAATGGTAGTACTACGGTTAGAGATTGATTTGGGATCATTTGTGGGTGAAATGGATGTTGGAAACATGGTTTTTGGAAGAGGTATTGGGGCTGTCCGAAATTTCTAAGTATGGGGTTTGGTCATGACTTGAAATGTTGGGTTTGATATTTGAATTTGTATTCCGGGTTGATATTTTGATGTTGGGCTGATTTGAGGATTATTTGAATTGTATTGAGGTTGTTTAGAAGCGAGAGCTTGCGTTGGAGAAGCTTCGGGAAGAAATCCGGAAACTTGAAGGTGATGGTTGCTTAGTACTTGAGCTTGGATGTAGAGGTGAGTGGTTATTGTTTTTAAATGGTTTTAAACATTGGTTCAAGCATGTGAACCTAGGTTGGGCTTGGTAAACCCACCTAGAGTTGAGGTTAGGGTGGTAGCCTAATCTCAAGCTTAAGTTTAGGAAACCTTGGTTGAACTCCTAATTGCTTGTTATGCCTCTTATTTATATGTGTTTACGGTAGTTATGTATATTGTGTTATACATGTTGTTGAGGCATGGTTTGATGCATTGCTATGCGTGTGGTTTGGATTGTGAATTGTGCATGATGATGATCATGGTGGGTACATGCTAGGCATGGTATTGGGTTGTGAAATACATGTATGTGAGACATGATATTTGATGCATTGTTATATGCATGTAGCTATGAAAAATGGATTGCGTTTAATGTTGGCACTAGTATGCTTGGGTACAATGATCGATCATTAGGATGAGTGTGCACAAAAATTGAGTCAAAACGTACGTGGCCTTGGTGGCGTTAAGGCACCAAGGAGGAGTACGGTGATGTAATATTCCACCGGAAGCTTTTATATATTTCTACGTGATGATGAGTGGAATCCCATCCGTAGAGCATGTGGTGATGAGTGGGATCCCGCCCATGCAAGGACCGGTGATGAGTGTAATCCCACCGAGGTAATGTTGTTGTTGGAAATGCGTTCCAACATGTTATCCGCGTATTCGAGTCATAGCTAGGTGCCAATATGAGATTGTATGTACATATCAATATAAGTTTATATGCGCTTTTATGAATTGAGATGTGTTGCCAATATGATATGAGATGTGATTTCCCTATGCTTTGAGATATGTTGTTATTAATACATTGCTATATGTGTCTTGGTAAGTCGAGCATATGAGTTGTAGAGTATGACATAATGTTGACTATATGTTCATGCATCATGTTCATTTTGGCTTGGCGGACCGGAGGTAAGACCATGCATTTCATCATGGAAATAACTCGTGTTTGGACCCTGCATTGTCGAAGGTTTGTTTTACGAGCTTACCCTCACTAAGCTTTTATACTTACGCTCTCTTTTGTTCGACAATGCAGATAAATAGCTTGTGGGTGGAAAAGGCAAGGAAAGGTCTCCAAGTGTTGCTTTTGGTGAGCTCAATGTATGAATTTTAAGTAATAGAATGTAATAGTTAAGCAATGGGATAGGTGTTATTGATTTGAGTTTTGATGTAAGTCGTTGTTGGCTTGGTTCGTGGATGCCTTGTTTGATTGTAAATATTGCTTATGTTACATGCCATGAATGTCTGCATGTTTTGGTTGCTAAGGCATGAGATCTTAAGTGCTTGTATGTCCATATATGCATAAATTGCTCTTTAATTGGAATGCTATGTATGAATGCTTTAGTCCATGTTTGAATGACTCCCTTGGCTTAAATATGTGTGCTTGTATGTTCGTATATGCTTAGGTGAGTCGAGAAATGCATTTAGAGTCGTGTTGGGGTCGTTTAAGTTGAAATTTGAGGAATTGCAGGGCAGGGGGTATCGATACCCCTAGCTAGGGTATCGATACTGTCTTGCCCAAAGGCCTCAGATTTTGCCTGGGGTATCGATACCCTAAGGGTATCGATACCCTCCAAAGTTACTGGAATTTGGAGTTTTGGGTGAGAGTTGAGCGTATCAATACGGGGTTCCCGAGTATCGATACTGGTCTACTCTGTTGACCAAGGAGGGTTGACCGAGAAAGGGGGTATCGATACCCCTGGTAAGGGTATCGATACGGTCTTCTCGTGGTTGACTTCTTGGGTTGACCTAGAAAGGGGGTATCGATACCCCTGGCAAGGGTATCGATACTGTCTGCCATGTAAGCTTAAAAATGGACTGTTTATGCATGGCCGGGGTTCGAAGGTGTTTTCCTTGTATGTTTTTGCTGTTGTGAATCACTTAGGGTTTAACCATCCTCTAGACAAGATTAAAATAAAAAGAAAAAAAATATAGGGTTGCTAACCGAAGGGAACCTTAACAGGTTTCACTCGGTTTTCCCCGTGTGGCTCACTCGGACCGGTCATCCGGCCAGGCCGGGACGAGGGGGTTACATTTGTTGGTATCAGAGCCTAAGGTTTCCGAGACCTTGGGCAGGTAGGTGAGGTAAGTTTAAGTTTTGAATTGATATGCGCGGTGTTTGCTTGCTCCGTAAGTATGACTGCTTGTATGACAAATATGTTGATTGTTTGTTTAAAAGCATGTTATTCGTTATCCGTGTATGCTGCGATGTATGATCGTTTGATTGAGAATGTATGTTGTTTGATCGTACGCATATGTTGCTTGTTTAGCAAGCATGCCTTGTTATATGCTTGGTTGAGCATGTATGTGTGCTGATTTGTTTGAAACATGTTTAGTAGAGTTACATTGCTACTATTACATCGAAAAAGGGATTTTTAAGTGAGGGAAACATACTTGAGCCACTTGGAAGCCTTGCCTTGCTGACCCGATCTTGTATGTTAAATTGTTGATTGATTTACTGTTTTTAGTAGTTTGAGGCCAGTGTGTGGGCCGTGATTTGGTAAGTGGGAGTTGTGGTTTCTGAAAACATGGATGTTGTTGAGGAAGTCCTTTGCTGTATTTAGGGGAGAATGGTTGTACCGGAATTGAGGTACAATTTGTCCGTTTGAGACGGTGCGTATGTGGGTTGATTCCTGTGGATGAGGGACAATGTGATCAACACTGGCATCAGTTGGTAAGAAGAAGTGAAGGCATATGAGTGGGAGATAGAGTGGTGTCGATGTTTTAGAAGATAAGCCCTTGGTACAGTGTTAAGTTGCTTCCTCTAGTTGATTCTAAATCCGTGCTTTCGTATGTCGTTAGCAAGTATGCAAGTCTGAATATGTCTGGTGAATTGTTAGAGGTAGGTGCGAGTACCTTGGTTCTTGTAGCGAGATCAAGGTAGGGGTCTCGTGTGAGTAATCTGAAGTTCAGAAGTGTTAGTTGGTGATCGTTGGGGTTCGGCCTATGATTTTAACGCAAGACAGCCGGTCAGTGTCTGTGAATGAGAGCTAGTTTGTGTGATTGGGTCAGTGTACGTTGAGTTGTCTTCCAGCAAGCGGAAGAGATGAAGTCACGTCCGATACAGTTGAGCCGAGAAGGGAGTCTTGAGCTTTGACTCCAGATTGTTTGGTAGGGGTAGAACAAGTCCAGCATGACTGTTTGGGCGTGATCAGAATTGAATCTTGAAGATTACGAGATGCTCTAAGAATAGTTTAGAAGAGTCAGATTTTGTTGAAGAACCAGTCTGAGAACAAGAGGACAGAAGACTATCAGTTGTGTACATGTGAAGTTGCAATTTCCGCGGATACCTCCTTTTGTGTGAGCATGTAAGAAATTAGATATCCTAGTTGAGACTTTAGGAGTAGGGACACATGTGACTAGCCTTTGGGAGATAGTAGTGATCAGAAAGATGTACAGAAGATGTTTGTTGGTGGTTCAGAGTTACTAGTTTCTAGTAGACGTGAAGTGATCGTCTTCCTACGGTTTTGATGTACCTTTGACAAGGTTTGGCTTGAAGAGCACAGAGTTAATGTATACGTCAAGACAAAGAGAGAGAGTTGCCTTGAAGTTGCAGATTTCTGTGTGACTGTAGTAGTAGGTGAGGAGGTGAACTTCTTGTCGAATGTTGATCCGGCTTTAGAGGTCGAAGATTGATTGAGTTTAGTTGGCAGGCTTGCTTAGCAAGTGTGATGAATTTGATTTTGAATGAAGATTAGACCGCAGAATGCTAGAATAGTTTGTGTTTTCCTAGAAGTGTTTAGAAGATTTACCCGGTTTGTCTCTTAATGGAGAAGAAGAGTTCGTTATTGAGACCGTCTCCGAGGTTGCTTCAGTTTTGTTTGCTCTGTAAGTTATGAATCCCGGAAGAATTGAGAATGTTGAAGAAATAACTTCGAGATTAGCTGGACCTTAGACTCATTAGGCCTAGTACGTCATCTTAGAGTATGACAGTGCAATTTGTGAAGAAGAAAGAGGACAATACAAGAATAGGTTTAGATTTCAGACAATTGAAACAAGTGACAGTGAATGATTAGCATCAGTTTTCGAGTGTGAGTGATTTGTTGGTCAGTTAGTGTGTGCTTCAGTCTATTTGAAGATTAGTTTGAGATCCGTTTACTACCAGTTGAAAGTGAGAAAGGTTGAAGTACCGAAGACAACCTTCGGGCAAGATGTGATCATTTTGAGTTCTGAGTATGCCGTTTTGTTTGACTAGTGTATTTGTTACCTTCATAGAGATGTTGAACAGAATAATTCCCGAGTTCCTGGATCGGTTGTAATAGTTCTCATAGATGACACATGAGTATATTCAAGTACCGAGGAAGATCATGACAAGCTTTGAAGTTAGTGTGGTAGATTCCATTAGAGAATTAATTGTATACCAAGTTGTACAACGTGGACTTCGAGTTCATGAAGATGTTCTCTTAGGACATGTAAATTAGCCGAGCGTATTAGAACAAATCTTGAACAGACAGAGGAAGATGTGAGTTGGAAGAAATTGAAGACTGTGACAGGAACCTATAGTTCTAAGTCTAGCAGTGTTACTACCGGAAGTTGTAAATAGCCGTTCAAAGATAGCTTCTCTTTTGTCAGATTGCTACAGAAGAATGTTCAGTTGTGAGGTTAGATGCGAGACATTGAACCCTTGAGAAACCGAAAGAAACTTTGAAGAGAGCTTCGACCTTGATCCAGCCTATACTAGAGAAAGAGCTTGTGAACTGTAGTGATGTATTACATGTAGGGTTAGGTTGTGTGCTTATGCAAGACGGAAGATTGTGACTTTTTCATCAAGATAGTTGGAAGACTGTGAGAAGAGTTATCTGATATGAGACATAGAGTTAGTTACAGTTGTGTCTGCTTCGAAGACTTAGAGACAAAGCTTGTATAGTAAGAAATGCACAGTGTGTACGTACATATTATCAGAACTTGAATTGTTAGACAACTTAGGAAGGGTTGAAACTTGAACAACATAAAGTGTTAGAACTGCTTGAAGACTGTAATATCAAGATTGAGTACCATCCGAAGATAGTCTATGTAGTAATCGATGCTTCGAGTTATATTGTTGCTAGACTAGTAGTTGAGATGCAAGTTGTATTTGCCAGATTCAGTTTACCAAATGATAGTAATTTTGTGTCCAAGTTTCATGTTAAACCTACATTGAGTCAGAATGTTTGAAGAGAAACAGTTGCAAGACAGATTCTTGGCACCTCACGTGCGAGGCATAGCGGAAAGAAGACCTTCAGAATACAGTTCAGAGATGAGAGAGTTTGTAATTGTTAGAGATAGAATTGTTGTACTGATTGACATAGTGTTTTGAGACTCATTGTTTTGGCCGAAGCACACGGTAGTTCATCTGTATTGCATCTGAGTGGTATGAAGACGTATTGTGGGTTGAAGATGAGTACTTCCAGAATGAGTGGGTGAATAATGTGGTTCATTATGAGAGTAAGTATGTAAATTTCCAGCATGCCAAGACCGAGCTTCAGTTGTCTTCTAGTTTGCTACATTCGTGGAAGATTTTTAATGAAGGTGAGTAATAGAGATTCAAGATTTCAGCTAGATTATTTTTGAAGACGTTTGTATAGTGTTTGGTTACTTGTTGAATTCAGATGGTCAGTTAGAGAAAGTTATGAGTCAAGTGCTCAAGCAGTGTTGTATGAGATTGTGAATCGGGCTAGTACAATTGTTTATTTGTTGCGGTTACCACCAGGGTTAGAAAGAGGTTTGTGATGTGTCTGTGAATCTATGATTCGGGGATGTGAGTCAGATCTGCTCCGTGCTATGTTTGTTGAAGAGATTGAGTTGAGTTTGAAATTGTGCGCAACGAAGAATCAGTTGAGATCTTAGCATCAGATATCTATGTTGTGTGGTAAGTTTACCGAGTTGATGAGTATGTTGCGGTGAGAAGGAAAGTGTGGAGTAGCATGTTTCAGTGGCTCTTCATGTTCGATGAATTTCGGGGACGAAATTTCCTTAAGTGGGGGAGAGTTGTAACACCCGTATTTTGGGGCTAGAAGTTAGTCGGGTTTGTAGTCCGAGTCAATGAAATTAATTAAAATAAATTCAACTTAAATTGTGATGTAATTGAGCTTTATTAAAGAGGGAGGGACCTATGTTGCAATTTTCCCCAAAACATTTTAAAAGGATGACAACTTTTGAAAGTTGTCATCTTCTCCCCTTTTCCCATTATTTCCAACGTGAAAACACTACACCCACTTTCAAACTCTCTCAAAAATTTTCAAGTTACTATCCCCTTTGATTTCTTCATCAATTCAAGGGCGTTTTTAAAGGTAATCACATATTTGAACTCTCCTCTCCATTTCCTATCTATCCATGGTCATTGATTTTAAAACCATGAACTTTTGAAAGTTAGGGTTTATATCAAAGTTTGGATTTTTAAGGGTTTTTCATATTGTTTTGATAAGTTAAGTTGGGGCTTTGTTTAATCATGTTAAAATACACAATATATGTTAATTTGGTTGAATTTTGATGAATTTCCGAAGTGGGTTCTCGAACCCATTTTTGAGTTGTCAAAAACACCATTTTTGGTGGGTTTTAGGTTGAAAACAAAGGGTTGATGGTTTAGGTATGTTAGGGGGATGTTTTGGGACCATTTAGATGTCATTTGGGTGTTTAAAAACATGATTTTCTGCTGGGTAAAATATGAGTACGAAAATGGAGTTTTGGAGGGTTTTGGGTGAGTTTTGAGGGTTGTTTTAGGTGGGAATTGATAGCCCAATGGTAGTACTACGGTTAGAGATTGATTTGGGATCATTTGTGGGTGCAATGGATGTTGGAAACATGGTTTTTGGAAGAGGTATTGGGGCTTTCCGAAATTGCTAAGTATGGGGTTTGGTCATGACTTGAAATGTTGGGTTTGATATTTGAATTTGTATTCCGGGTTGATATTTTGATGTTGGGCTGATTTGAGGATTATTTGAATTGTATTGAGGTTGTTTAGAAGCGAGAGCTTGCGTTGGAGAAGCTTCGGGAAGAAATCCGGAAACTTGAAGGTGATGGTTGCTTAGTACTTGAGCTTGGATGTAGAGGTGAGTGGTTATTGTTTTTAAATGGTTTTAAACATTGGTTCAAGCATGTGGACCTAGGTTGGGCTTGGTAAACCCACCTAGAGTTGAGGTTAGGGTTGTAGCCTAATCTCAAGCTTAAGTTTAGGAAACCTTGGTTGAACTCCTAATTGCTTGTTATGCCTCTTATTTATATGTGTTTACGGTAGTTATGTATATTGTGTTATACATGTTGTTGAGGCATGGTTTGATGCATTGCTATGCATGTGGTTTGGATTTTGAATTGTGCATGATGATGATCATGGTGGGTACATGCTAGGCATGGTATTGGGTTGTGAAATACATGTATGTGAGACATGATATTTGATGCATTGTTATATGCATGTAGCTATGAAAAATGGATTGCGTTTAATGTTGGCACTAGTATGCTTGGGTACAATGATCGATCATTAGGATGAGTGTGCACACAAATTGAGTCAAAACGTATGTGGCCTTGGTGGCGTTAAGGCACCAAGGAGGAGTACGGTGATGTAATATTCCACCGGAAGCTTTTATATATTTCTACGTGATGATGAGTGGAATCCCATCCGTAGGGCATGTGGTGATGAGTAGAATCCCGCCCATACAAGGACCGGTGATGAGTGTAATCCCACCGAGGTAATGTTGTTGTTGGAAATGCGTTCCAACATGTTATCCGCGTATTCGAGTCATAGCTAGGTGCCAATATGAGATTGTATGTACATATCAATATAAGTTTATATGCACTTTTATGAATTGAGATGTGTTGCCAATATGATATGAGATGTGATTTCCCTATGCTTTGAGATATGTTGTTATTAATACATTGCTATATGTGTCTTGGTAAGTTGAGCATATGAGTTGTAGAATATGGCATAATGTTGACTATATGTTCATGCATCATGTTCATTTTGGCTTGGCGGACCGGAGGTAAGACCATGCATTTCATCATGGAAATAACTCGTGTTTGGACCCTGCATTGTCGAAGGTTTGTTTTACGAGCTTACCCTCACTAAGCTTTTATGCTTACGCTCTCTTTTGTTCGACAATGCAGATAAATAGCTTGTGGGTGGCAAAGGCAAGGAAAGGTCTCCAAGTGTTGCTTTTGGTGAGCTCAATGTATGAATTTTAAGTAATAGAATGTAATAGTTAAGCAATGGGATAGGTATTATTGATTTGAGTTTTGATGTAAGTCGTTGTTGGCTTGGTTCGTGGATGCCTTGTTTGATTGTAAATATTGCTTATGTTACATGCCATGAATGTCTGCATGTTTTGGTTGCTAAGGCATGAGATCTTAAGTGCTTGTATGTCCATATATGCATAAATTGCTCTATAATTGGAATGATATGTATGAATGCTTTAGTCCATGTTTGAATGACTCCCTTGGCTTAAAAATGCGTGCTTGCATGTTCGTATATGCTTAGGTGAGTCGAGAAATGCATTTAGAGTCGTGTTGGGGTCGTTTAAGTTGAAATTTGAGGAATTGCAGGGCATGGGGTATCGATACCCCTAGCTAGGGTATCAATACTGTCTTGCCCAAAGGCCTCAGATTTTGCCTGGGGTATCGATACCCTCCAAAGTTACTGGAATTTGGAGTTTTGGGTGAGAGTAGAGCGTATCGATACGGGGTTCCTGAGTATCGATACTGGTCTACTCTGTTGACCAAGGAGGGTTGACCGAGAAAGGGGGTATCGATACCCCTGGTAAGGGTATCGATACGGTCTTCTCGTGGTTGACTTCTTGGGTTGACCTAGAAATGGGGTATCGATACCCCTGGCAAGGGTATCGATACTGTCTGCCCTGTAAGCTTAAAAATGGACTGTTTATGCATGGCCGGGGTTCGAAGGTGTTTTGCTTGTATGTTTCCGCTGTTGTGAATCACTTAGGGTTTAACCATCCTCTAGACAAGATTAAAATGAAAAGAAAAAAAATATAAGGTTGCTAACCGAAGGGAACCTTAACGGGTTTCACTCGGTTTTCCCCGTGTGGCTCACTCGGACCGGTCATCCGGCCAGGCCGGGACGAGGGGGTTACACCGCAGGACCTTGGCCACCGTGACCAACCTGAGGTCCCGCTCCCTCAGCTCCAGCCTCGCCTCCCACTTCAGGCTGAGGAGGTGGTGGTGGTGGAAGAGCTCCGACTCCCACAGCAGGCTCTCCCACAGGAGCCTCTACTCCAGCCACCGGCTCATTAACAGGAGCCGCAACACGAGGTTCCTAACGAACCAACCTCGGTCTACCTCTAGGCCTCGGCATAAGCGCTCACAGATAACAACTACAACACAACAACAACATACAAGATATGGTTAGCAAGCGCAAGAGTCCAAGTGGCTCAAGTATGTTCTCTCACTTAAAAATCCTTTTTCTGATGTAATAGAAGCAATGGGACTCTACTCAACATGCTTCAAAAAACATACATACATGATCAAACAAGCAAACATCAAAGCATACTTGATAAGCAAGCAAACACCGTACAATTGCAATACCAACAAGTGTCTCGGAAACCTTAGGCTCTGATACCAACAAGTGTAACCCCCTCGTCCTGGTCCGGGCGACTGACCAGTTCGAGTGGGCTACACGGAGAAAACCAAGGCAAAACCCGTTAAGGCTTCACTTCGGTTAACAACCCGAGAAAACTTTTTCATTATTATTATCTTATCTAGATGCATTATTATGTCCTATATGAAAAAGGCAACATCGGAAGCAACAAGCGAGGCAAACAACCAAACAACCAATCAAAACAGCCCATTTTAAACTTAAACTACAGGCCGTATCGGAACGCTCAGAGGGTGTTTCGATACGCCTTGACTAGGTCAACTGGCCAAAGTCAACCCGAGGAGACCATATCGAAACGGTTGTTGACCGTATCGATACGCCCTCATCAGTCAACTTCTCGTGGTTAACGCTACGAAGACCGTTCCGAAACGCCTAGGACCGTTTCGATACTCTAAATTTCTCGTCAAAATCTCAGATTTCCAGTAGCAAAAACGTATCGAAACGACTCCGTTGCGTACCGAAACGCCTGGCCTGAAACAAGAGGCCGTATCGAAACGAGACCAACCGTTTCGATACACCTGCTGCGAACAGACAGGTTTTAGCTGGTTTATGGCATGAGGTTGCCCCAAAACACCAACTAAGACCTTCCCCAACACACATGCATCAATCTAAGGCAAAACCACACACAACGAGCATGCTTAACACACTTCATACATATAAAAGCCATACATAGATAGGAAGCATCAATTCAATAAAAGATTCATACATTGCATTCAAGATCACATGCTTAGACAAGAGCATACACTTAAGCATTCATAAAAGGCACAAGGCCAACATACTAGGCATAAGCAAACCTTAAACATATCATCCACATAACAAGGAGTCTAAACATGCTCCTAAAACAAAATAGCCACATAAGTCCCCATTGCTTGACTATTACATCATTAACTTAAAATAGTTTAAACTCGAGGATAGCAAAAGCTCAACTAGCACACTTGGAGGCCCTCTTCTTGCACTATCAACCCACGAACTACGGATCTGCATTGCCGAACAAAAGAGAGCGTAAGCATAAAGCTTAGTAGGGGTAAGCTCATAAAGCAAACCTCGACAATGCAAGGTCCAAGCACGAGCACACAACCAAGGTAGAATGCATGATCTTACCTTCGAACCATATGAGCCAAATATATATGATGCATGAACATAATCTCAACATCATGTCATGCTCGACAATTCATAAACTCAACACATGGAAATACATATACCAAAGTATTACATACACATTTCATAATCCGTATTGGCACCTAGCTATGACCCGAATACGCGGATAACCGTTGGAACTCACATCCAACACAACCATTACCTTACGGTGGGATTACACTCATCACCGTTTCACGCAGAGGGGATTCCACTCATCCTCACCCGTCAATGGGATTCCACTCGTCACCGACTAACATATATATAAGAAGATTTCCGGGCGAACCCGTACTCCATCTTGATGACTACCATCACCAAGACCACGCGCACATTTTGACTCTCGTGTGCACACTAAACATCCTAATGATCGATCATTGTACCCAAGCATACTAGTGTCAATACTACATAATTCATAACCTTTCACAACACCATTTCATAACAACTTTCGTGCTTAGCACGTACTCACCATGACTTACCGTCATGCACAAACCACATGCATATAACAATGCATCAATACCATGCCTCAACACACATGTATAACACAATATACATAACCATATTAATCACACTTAATACATGAGGCATAATCAACAATTAGAGTTCAACCAAAGTCTCTAACTAAAGCTTGGGATTAGACTACCAATCTAATCCCAACTCTAGGTGGGTTTACCAAGCCCAGCCTAGTCCACATGCTTGAACCAACACTTGAAAACCATTTAAAAGCATTTAACCACTCACCGACTATTCCAAGCTCAACCACACTAGCCGATCAAGCTCCCAACGGTTTCGGATTCGTTCCCGAGGCTTCACCAACACAATTCCTTGCTTCTAATCATCTCAACACAATCAAAATGACCACAAATCAGTTCACAAATCAATGTAGCAACCCGGAACACAAACCAAGCACAAAACACATGTTTTCAAGCTAAAGACAGCCCTAAAACCTTCATTCCCGAGTAGCCATGAAGCACAGCCCAAAACCATTGATTCCAACACTTATATTACTCCCAAAAGCTTCCAAAACAACCCTTATATATAGCCTAACCATCAGCCAACAAATTCCCACACAAAACACCCCCAAAACTCAATATAAAACCCTTCAAAAATCTTCCTAAAACCCAATTTCGGGGAACACCATAAAACCATGTAAAAATCAAGTATGTTGGACCTTATAGATAGTAAACAACTTATATAACATTAATAAATCAAAAGTTTAAGTTAAAGCTAACAAAGTTAGCATTTTTAATCTAAAACTTCAAAACACCAAAATGAGAAATCATGGGTTTTAATGAAAAATAAAACTATAGACTTGTAGAGAATGATAAAGACAAGTCAAAAGTGTGTTTACCTTTGAAAAAATCTCCAACAACAAGTAAGAGAGATGATGGAATAGTAACTCAAGGGGAAAATGGAGTTTTGTCGTGGAAAATGGAAAGGAAGAGGGAAGAATATGAGTTAAAGTGGGTATTTTTAATGTTTGTTTAAAATTAAAAGGCCAAAGACCAAAATATCCTTAATGAAATAAGGCATTTACAAATAGGAGATATCCATGGCTATTTGGGCTTGTTTTGTAAATAGTCCAACATAATTTATTTGTTTTGAAAACCCGATGCCCAAAATATTGTTTTATTATTTTAAATTCACCCGACCCCCAAACCCGGGTGTTACATCTTTTATGTCATTTTTTAAATTTCTATGCATTAGCATTTGATCCCATGACTGTCAAAACAAAAAATATAAATCGAATGATAAATAGATCTAATTAGGAGGACTTAAGATAACACAAGGAATTTAACACAAGTTAAAAAAACAATAGATTATCACATAGTCATGAAGTAATTCTAACAAATATTTCTAAATATTCGAGAACGTGATTTAATATATTTGTATTTTTCTCTAAATTAATAGTGTTAGTCGTGGTTTAAAAAAATTAGAAAATCCGTTGTGAAAGCTTTTTTTAAAAATTTCTAAAAAAATCAAACATGGTATGTAATACTATAAATATAATCAATTGTCTAATACCTATGTATTTAAGAATTTGATGTCTTGATACAAATCTTCTAGCAAATCTTCGAATTGTTTTGCACAACCCGGACTTCTTTTAGATTTACGATTCAAACCAAAAGATCTTATTGAAAATTCTAAATAACCGCAATGATTATTTTGTAAGAAATTGTCTTACTGAAAATACCAAATAATTCTAACATTTTTCTCTCTACTCTAGTATATGTCTCGGGATTTGTGAGAATTTTTCAAGATGTAAAACAATGAAACCAAACATATCTATTTATAGAGAGAGATAGAAAGACATTTGAACTAATTAGGAATACTATTCTAATTAAAACAAAAATATACAAATTTAAAGAAAGTACATCATATATATTTAATAATATATATAATATATATTGGAGTGAAAAGTTAAAATCTAACTTCCAACTTTTTCATATATATATAATTTTTTATTTGATTTAGTTTTTTGTTTTATTTATTTGAATTAATTAAAATTTAGAAGTACTAATTCAATTCAAACAAAAATATATCAATTTAAAGACAGTGTACATCATATATATTTTTAATAAAATTATATATATATATATATATATATATATATATATATATATATAAAGTTGGAAGTGAAAAAGTTGAAATCTAACTTTGGATTTAATATATATATAGAGAGAGAGTTATGATCAACTTACATAATGTAAAACTCTTTAAGTTTTATACGTTTTCTGGATCGTTAGATGGGAGAAATGAATGGCTCAGATTTACTCTTTACTCTCTTTTTTTTCAAGTGATAATCTTCACATATTTACTATTAATCTTATCCATTCGTTTCACTCATCCAACGGTTCAAAAAACGTGTAAAACTTAAAAGAATTTTACACTGTGTAAACGGATCCTATCTTATATATATTTGATTTGGTCGTTTATTTAATTTATGATATTAATTAAATAATCAAGTAAAAAATTAAATACCTAAATAATGTCTAAAATTAAAATATACTTAAATAAATTTTATTCAAAAGTAAGTAAATAAATAAATAAATATGATAAAATTAATTTTTTATTAAGTAATTTTTACATAGTCCAATTTTAATTTCGTTAAATTAATTTAGTCTTAGAATTAATATAAAATTTTATTTTTAAAAAATAGAAAATAGCTAGTTAAAACTTGATAATGGTCACATTACTAAATTCAAGCTATAAATTCTAACACGCTTTATAGGTTCAATTGGATCAAATTGACATCCTTAATATTGGTTGAATTCGAAACATAAAACAATTAAGAGTTGAAACTGAGCATACATGATAAGATTGACAAAAACCCATTTTTTTACAAAAAAAATATATCAATAATTATATATACACTTTGGACAAATACCCAAATCAACTCGAATTGCCCCGACCCGAAAAATTAACCGATTTGATATTGGCATAACCCAAAAAATCAACGGATCCGATATTGACCCGACCCGAAAAATCAACCGATCCAATATTGACCCGACGGAGAATTCGACCGATCTAGTATTGACCTGAACTGAAAAGTCAACTGATCCGATATTGACCCCGAATCAAAAAGTCAATCGATCCAATATTGACTCGACCCAAAAAATTAACCGATTCGATATTGACTCAACCCGAAATACCATAGACCATAGCTAAATTCGATTCAAACCCGACCCAACTCGAACCAAATCTGAACCGAAAACAACCCGAACCAAAAATCAACCAGAACCAAAATGACCCGAACCGAACGACCCGATTGCGATCTCTATCAATAATTATACTAAATAAATATTTTTTACATCAACAAAATGTTAAAAACAAAAAGGGTAATAGGGATTTCGATGAAAATTTAATAATCACATATATAATATTGTATTTTTAAATATTAGTTTAAATAATCTAGGTTTTAAATCTTAAAAATATAAAAATCAAACTACTAAAAATAAAGTTATGAAATTTAATCGATCTTTTTTTAACCAAAATTTAATCGATCTTAACTATTACTGAAATGGATAGAGATGCATTTAATTTATAAAGCCTTGAAATTAGGGTTTTGCTGGGCTGCTATGAGATGTGGCAATAAATATACACAGGTTTTTGCCTCTCACATGGACTAATTGTAATAAGAAATCTTATTATTAACAACAAGTAATTTCCATAAATTTAACACGCGGATGCATAACAATGACATTAAATATCATTACAGAAGAAAAATAAAAAATTAGGCAAGACTTAATTAAGTATTAAGTATATATTAGAGCTGGTCCAGTCAGAATTTAAATAATCTATTCTAGCCATATTAATTGAATCCTAAAGTCAAAAGAAGCTCACATTGTTTTCCCACGATAATTCCAATGCCAAAATTCATATTTGCATAATTATTGCAAATAATAAATCTTTAAGGGTGCGTAAGGTTTACGAAATGTAAAATTATCTTTAGGAATAAGATTATCGGAATGTAACACTACTTGACACATTATTGGGAATGTTACATTACCTTGTTTAGTTTGTTGTATAGGAATGTAAGATTACTGTGTTTGGTTGGAGCTATATAATATTATCTGAAAGTAAAATTTACTAAATTGTCCATATGTTATATTTTCTTTTTAACATGTTAAACTTTAAATATTAACTTAAAAATACCTGCACAAAAATTAATAGAACTATTTTTATTACACTATCTAAAATTTGTAAAAATTATATATTTATCATATTCAATATAATTATTATATTAACTATTCTTTAAAAGAACCCAACAAGTGACTTCAGTGGAAAAATGGATGAGGTTCGTCCTAAAAGACATGGGTTCAATCATTGTCTATATTACTTTGTAATCACCTTTATATTATTAAAAAAATTATTTTATATTTACTTACCATCGTTATCCTCTATTAAAATATTTTTGTGAATTTTTAAAATGTTAGAGATTTAATATGTTTAAAATTTTATTTTTTATTACTTGTGACATGTTAAGCAAATTAAAGTAAATAATAAAATAAATCTAAAAGTTATACAATAGTGATAAGAATTTATATCATAAGTTTAACCTACTAAAATATTTTTATAATCATAAACATAAAAATAAAATTAAAAACATCAACTCTGAACTTATTAATTTTCAAGCAATATGATTATATGATATCGCAGCATATAACCTATAAACATCATAAATATAATATTAATAAAATACATTAAATATTAAAATAATATTTAAATATTTGTAACACCATTTAAATATTAAACTAATGTTAAATAAAAACATTTAATTAATTTACACCACACATATTTAATCATCTAAATAAATTTTACATAAGATCTATATGAACAAAATCTATTAACTTAGTAATGATTTTTTCCACCCTTTAATGGAATCACATTCCCACCCTTTAATGAAAAAACTTCCACTGTTGGGAATGCAAAATTATCTTTCGGGGGAATGCTCTCCAACCAAACGTGAGTATGTGATTCCGAAAAAGATCAAGTAATGATTTTTTCCACAAACTAAACGCTCCCGAATAGTTTGTAAAAAGGAATTTGCATATGTATATTATACATATTTCGGGGAAAACATTTATTTATTAAAAACTCATAAAATAAAATAAAATGGTAATTTAATGTTACATTTAATGTATGGTAAATATTCTTTTAATAATCTTAAGATGAATGCACAATAACTAGTTAACTGTTGGGATAATTCTACAGTAAATGATATGTATCGTAATGTATCACTATTTATATGTACCGTAATGTACTATTAACTGTTTTAGTTAATTTTGAAATCTTAAGGACCGAAAGTGTTATTATTCCCTTTTAAAATAAAATTTTAAAAATAACTTTTATATTATTTTTCAGATTTTTTTTTATTTTTTAGTTCAAAAGATAATTAATTTTTTATAACTATAATAATTCTACATTCACTTTAATTTAAGGGCAAAGTTCACAAATTGTCACAAAATTTTGATTAATTATTCAATTTAGTAACCAAACTTTCAATTGCTTCAATGTTACCATGAATATTTTAATTTTGTTTCAATTTGGCCACTGAACCGTTAACAACAATTTAAAGAATGATGTATACTTTCTCCCAATTATCGAACCCTGAACTCTAAAGCCTTAAAAATTGAATAATTAATCAAAGTTAACAAAACCATCTTTATATTTTTAGTAAATGAAAAAACTAACACATAATCTAACAAATAATCTACATTTCAAATAACAATTGTACCGAAGAGGATATTGTCTGATTTAACCAACTTTACCGTATCCTCTTCCATTTGCTTTCCATCAAGCTCTCAAACCCTTCAATATTGCACCGAATCATGCACTGTCTGATCTAACCGAAATCTTATTCTCTCAAAATCATAGAGTACAAGACCTTGCTTCTATTATTGTAAGTATCTCAGCCGAAGTGACATCAACAACGCCAATTTGTTTGGAAAACATTATCAGCTATATATTCTTCGCATTTCTCAGTAATCCGTCAATACCTGCTTTGTCAAAACCACCCTCCGCTGCTCCGTCCACGTTAAATTTAAGAGTTTCAGACGAAGGCTTTACCCAGCTGCATGGCTTGAGACAAATCTGTTTTGTAATCTTAGATTTAAGCACATGGGGACACAACAATATTTCATAAGCATAGTTTATTAAGGATGGCCATTTCGCTTTGCACCACCATCCTAATCGAATGTTGCATAAGTTGTATAGTTGATTATTGTCGACAAGAATTCCCTTAAACACCACATCGTTCTTGTACAACCAAATAGACCACACAATACACAGAAACGAGAGCTGCCAAACATCTTTTGAATTTATTGGAACGAACATAGAGCACCATGAAGTGTAAAAGGAAGTAATATTACCCGGTATTGCGCTAGAAACCCCCAAAACATGACACCACCGCTGCCAAATATGCCAGCTAATACGACAATGGCAGAAGAGATGTGTTATAGTCTCATCCTCCAATGAACAAAGTGGGCAAAGCAGTGATTGTTGACCCATCGCACCTCTTTTAGATAGTTCGACCCTTGTTGAGATCCTACCATGCATCAATTTTCATAAAAAAGCCTCAACCTTTGGTGGAGCAATATTCGGCCAAACGTTCTTCCGCACTTCGCTTTTGAGTCTGCTATCATGTGAAATTAGTTCACAAAACGATTTAGAAAAGTAAAGTCCGTTGGAGTTAACGATCCATGTTGAGTGTATAAAAGTTCTATATTTTACCCCCTATTTAACCCATATTTCTGCTGCATTCAAGCATAATTCATTACATTTAGGTTAGATTTCAATTATACATCACAAGTATATCAAATGACACAGTTTCTACTAAAATTGGTTGCTTTTGCAGGTAGCTGCTATAGCAGATGGAGGGCAGTGGAGAAGCAGACACTGGGCAATGAAGAAGCAGAGCTGGAACTGGACTACAGACGAGAAAGACAATGCTGCCATGGCCGCTGCCGTGGCAGCCAAGGACGACAGCAATGGTGAAGGGAAGAAGTGAAGTGGACCTCGACAGAAAGAGGAATTTAAGCCGGTCTGTCTTGGAGCACCCTTATATTTTTCCAAGCCCTAGATCAGAATGAAGGCCAAACCCAAAGTTAAAGGAAGAAATTCCAAGCAAGAAGGAATGACGAATTAAAGACATATGCTCTGAAGATTTAGTCTTTAATAGAGTTGTACTTTAGTTTAAACTTGTATTCTTGCCATATTAGAAAACTTGAACCCAAGGCCTATATAAAGGCATGTCTTTCGACCTAGGGAAGGATATCTTACTCTCTAGCCTTCTTCCCAAAACCCTAGCCGTTTTCCCCTCTCATCATGTTCTAAACTTCCCTTAGGGCTACGGGTTGATTCTGTAAAGTAGTTGCAAGGATTTCATTGTTTTAGGATTTTTTTTGTTCAATAAAATAGACTTCAAGTTTGCTTATTCTGGTTTTTCACATCTTGCAAGAGTATCGAGAGAGCATTGTGAGATTACTCATTTACTTAATATCGGGAGAGTTAAGTATACGAAAGGAATAAATACAGGTTCTCCAATTTATGGTTGAACTATCTCGGACCTAGGGATAGGACGAGGTTAAGTGGCTAAGGAAGAATTCAACAACATCGGTGTTCATCCTTCGATTCACGCCGGGAGGTATCATCAAAGACGTGTTCATCGACAGACTTGGACCTAGGGATAGGCCAAGGCATAGTAGGGATTCTTGCCAAGCTTGAAGTGCTGAGTTGTGTGTTCGCTGCCGCGACAACAACAGACCGATGCCGCAGCAGGTGCTGCCGCGGTAGGTGCTACAACAGAACAGAGAAGTCCTAGATATTGCAACACCTGCACTACGGAGCAGATCAATACCGGCCTATTCTTTACTCTGAATATTTTACTCTTTTATTTTCAATATTCTTTATTATCTCGTGACAAACAATTAAACTATTTCTTTTCTCTCTTGTGCAGCAATTTAAGGTTAAAGCTATTGGCACAGTCCCTTTGGAGACGATATCTGATACTTACGTATCACTTTACTACTTGCGTCGTGTACACTTGCACTACATTGCGATAGACACTTTTACACGCAACAATCCACCGGATGCTGTCATTTTTGAATTGTTCAGGTATGGCGTTTTCAATCAGCGCTCGAAACTCATCCCAAATGCCTTTCTCCCAATCAAACAAACGTCCGTGAAGTTCGATTTTCCAATGCCATTGTCCTTCTGAAAATTTTCCATAATCTGCAACTACTCCAATTTTGTTGGATGCTAGCGCAAATAATCTGGGAAAGGCATTTTTCAGGGAATGGATCCCACCCAAACATCATTCCAGAATTTAACTCTCTCATGCAAAATCGTTGTTAGATTATGTATTAGTATTTTTATTTACTACAAAATATATAGATGATTTTGTTAACTTTGATCAATTTTTAAAGTTTTAGAATTTAAGGTTTAAGGTTTAAGGTTTGATTTTATGCTTAAATTGTTTTTAATTAAAAATAGGGGCAAATTGAACTAATGCGTAAATAATGAGGGTTAGTTTTATTATTTCTTTCAAATTAGGACTAAATTGTTTGAATGTGTAAACGTAGAGAACTAAATATGTTATTATACAAAATATTTTAACAACCACATCGTCCTTTTAACCGTTATTAACGGGTTAGTGGCCAAATTGAAACAAAATTAAAATTTTAATGGTAACATTGAAGCAATTGGAAGTTTGGTTACCAAACTGAATAATTGATCAAATTTTTGTGACCGTTTGTGAACTTTACTCTTAAATTCAAGTGAATGTAGGAATTATTATAGTAATAAAATTTTAATTATTTTTTAAATTAAAAAATAAAGAAAATCAAAAAAATAATATAAAAATTATTTTTTAAGATCTTATTCTAGAAGGGATAACAACACTTCCGGCTCTTAGAATTTCAAAACTAATTAAAACAGTTAATAGTACATTGTGGTACATATGAATAGTGGTATATTGCGGTACATAGCATTTACTATATAATTATACTAACTGTTGTTATGAAATTTAGAAAGATAATTAACAACAAATTGGAAAATAACATCAATTCTCTCCAATAATCTTAAATATTAAACTTTATTATATATTTAGAGTGTCTATTACTTGATTACCAAAAAAAAAAAAACTTGAATAACAAGAAATCTGCTTCAATTAAGTTTTTTTTAATCAGTACTAATTATTACTTAGAATTTCCTATTTGAAGAACTCGTGATTCTTCACATTCCATCATAGACCCCTTTTTCTCCCGAAATAATTATTTACCAAATCGACCGTAATGTAAAATTTTCAGATCGGATTAAAACAGAATTTAGATCGTAATTTCTAATTTTTTTAAAAATAAAAATTTAATGAAATGTTTTTAATATTTTGTAAAAGATGTGTATAAATTTTGCCACTGAAAATCAATGTTATGTGGATGAGGAGTGGTATTATTTCATGGGTTAGCTGAAAACCACAAATTCAAGATACTGAATATGTTTAGGTAATAGTATTTAAGAGCTATGGCCTATGTATATGTATGTGGGTCAAACTAAACACTTTTATAAAGAAACCGAAGGAACAAGTAACCGAGTAATTTTTCATTGGGTTGGTAATAACCAAGAAATCTTCAAAATTATGTCCTTTTTACTTTTTTTTATTTCTCTCAAATTCATATTTTTTTAGTATGACGTTAGAAAATTTGAGACTAATGTTGTGCTTAATTACATGAGTTTATCAGTTGTTTTACTAAATTTGAAATCATCGTAAAATATTAGAATATAATTATTGAAGTTTAATGTTATAAAAACTTATTTGATTATAATCTAATAAAATATTAAATACAAATTTTTTTTGACTTTGAGTCTAGACTTTTTTGGATTCCGATTATTTAAGGTTTATTTCGAAGATAATTTGGAGTTTAGGTTTTTCATTTTTTTGTTAGGATCAAATTTAATTCGTTAGGGTTTGGGTTCATTTTACTGTCACTAATTGGTATATATTTTTGACTTCTTAAGATATTTATTGGAACATGTGTATGACTAATTATTTGTGTTTTAACATTTTATATAAGAGTAGACGCTAACTAAAAATTCTAAAATTCTATATCTAAAAAATCATTTACCCCTAATTACGAAAAAAAAAAAAAGAACAATCTTTAGCGTTTCACTTAAAGTGCATGGAATCGGTATTATATATATATAAGCAGTCATTTTTATGAAAGAGAATCAAATTGTTAAAACTAAACGTTGACATGATTATTGGCTTTTTTATAGGATAATCCATAGCCTCGTCCAAATCAAAGACAAAGGCCTGCTGGCTTTTGCTTTTAAAAATATTAGTGATAAATAAGCTTAACCCACGTCTTCTATCCCTAAAACGATGCACCATGGCGGCTTTTCAATCAAACCACGACCACTAGTTTTAAACAAAAGAAAATGGACCAATTTCTTCTGTTAGTCCTTATACTATGTGACAGCTCTGAATTTAGTCCTTTTACTTTTTAATATTTGAAACATCGGTCATAATTCGAATAGCAGCCATGTGAAATTCTTATCTTATGCCTGAGTTTATATTCTCTAGTTTGATTATTCTATGTGTTTGTATTTTAGTCATATAAAAATCACATACTAAAATTATGATGGTTAAAGTCATAACTTGCAAAAGAAAATTACCCTACCAACCAAGGGAAAGAAAGGAAAATCGTAGTTTTCCATATTTATATAATACTTGATCCAAGTTTCCTTGGACCGTGTTTCTGACCCTGTTTTATTACATAAAAACCATTTCTTTGCTCTGAGTCTGACCACCATGAAAGCTTCATTTCTATAGCTCTTAATTCAATTTGATTCTGAAAACTCAGCAGCTCAACCCTATTATTTTTCCATGTCATTTAAAAGAGTAGTTTACCATGAAATCTTCCGTTACCGGCTTGTTAGCCGGGCCAAATCGCCTCTAATATCTATCATCTTGATATCCCTTCTCCTACTCTTCATGTTTGCATACGGTACGGTTTCTTACGTGCCGCTGCAATCGGCTGCGTTCACCAGAAAAGAAGACTCCGAATTGATGCAGACTGACAAGTCTATGAAAAAAATGAATTCGGGTGTTGTTCTTCCTATATCGTTGACTATCTCTACACAGAGGAATATGATTATTGAAGTTGATAGTAATGATCAATTTCACGGGAGAAAACTCCCGGAATCCGATATTTTCCGGTCCGATGAGCTGACGAAGAAGTTCCACGGTCGAGTCCTGGAGTTCTTTAACAGCAAGTGTGAGCTTCAATTCTTCATGACATGGATTTCAGCTGCAGAGTCTTTTGGTAGACGGGAAATATTAGCTGTGGAAAGTGTTTTTAAAGCACATCCCAATGGTTGCTTGATGATTCTATCAAGAACCATGGACTCTCCCCAGGGTTACACGGTCCTTAAACCGCTACTCGATCTCGGCTTCAATGTTCAAGCGGTGGCACCGGACTTCCCGTTTTTGCTCAAGAACACGCCGGCTGAAGGTTGGTTCGATAATATCAAGAGTGGGAAGAAGGATCCCGGAGTGATCCCACTGGCTCAGAATCTATCTAATTTAATGAGACTTGCAGTTTTGTACAAGTACGGAGGCATTTACTTGGATACGGATTTCGTAGTGGTGAATAGTTTCAAAGGGTTGAAGAATACGATCGGAGCACAAAGCATCGATTCGGCATCGAAGAACTGGACGAGATTGAACAATGCAGTGCTCGTGTTCGATATGAACCATCCCCTCCTCTTCAAATTCATCGAGGAATTTGCATTAACCTTTGATGGTAACAAATGGGGACATAATGGACCCTATATGGTTTCCAGGGTAGTTCATAGAGTTGAAGGGAGACCAGGTTACAATTTCACCATCTTGCCACCTATGGCCTTTTATCCTGTTGATTGGATTAAGATAGTAAAATTGTTTAAGATGCCGAAAACCCCGGCCGAGTCGAAATGGGTCGAAGCTAAGCTGCACCAGCTAAATGTGCAGAGTTATGCAGTTCATCTATGGAACAAGCAAAGTAGCAAATCAATGGTTGAAGATGGAAGTGTTATAGGAAGATTAATATCACAGCATTGTGTTTTATGTAAACTGTAAAGCTTATTCGAAACATATACTGTACATGATTGCTTTTTGATTGCAAAAATGGAGTAAAATTAGAACAGTTTACCACAAATCATGATCCTAAATCTTTTGATTCTCAATCTGAATCTAAATCCTGGCAGCTTCCTATATGACTTTTTCCTGGTCAATCTATGTTTACTGTTTCTTATTTTCCTATCATCGTTGGAAGCGAAACCGCTTAGGCTGCCGGTTTGGAATTTATTTATGGATGCAATCCGCTTAATATCTGCCCATGGATCTTCTACTTCACCATCTGTATCACTTCCCCATAAGGGTATAGATTTTAGAAGTGGTGAGCCACTGTAATCCTGGAAATGAGTTAATAAACTAGTGTGTTCCGTTTCGAATAATCTCTTCAATGATGTGCTTCCACTTTTCATCAATTCTAATAAACTGCTGCTTCGTCGAGAAGATGAAACCGAGCAAGTCGAAGCTGCTGCTGAGGCGGAAGACGATGAAGACGGAATCCGATACAGGGATTTCTGATGCTGGATTATCCTTCTGATGCTTCGTTTTTCAGCTGCTGAATTGATGAAATAAGGATTCTCTTCATCTTGCTCTTCGGTTATCTCCGGCAATACCATAATCTAGAATGTTGTGAACATTTAAATGAATGAAATTAAAAACAGAGTTGTTTGTTATGGAAAAGCTCCATATGGACATAAGAAGAAATAAAAAAAAAAAAACAGGAACACAGATGCCTACAACTACAATTGCCCAAAAACAAAAGCCGGCCTATAGAGACAAAGAAAGCAAGTCTTGTTTTGTGTTAGTTTACATGTTCCAGGCTATATTGCTGGAAGACAGTTTCAGAATAGAAGATACTCATATAAAATAAAAGAACATAAACATTTCTAACTACTTGGCCGATTAATGGATTTCAACATGTTATTTTTTAATAGATAAGATTTGATATTAGATACTATGTAGGGATGGCAAAAAAACCCAAATTCGGCGGGTTTCAATCCGACCCGATCCGATAGGGTCAGATTTTTTTTGAATTTTTGGGTTTCAGGTCGGATTAGATTTTAAATAGATTTAAGTTGGGTCGGGTCGGGGTCGAGTTTAGGGTGAAAATTCCCCGCCACACCCCGACCCAGTATATATTTAAATATATTATATATTTATATATTATATTTTATTAGTTTTATTCGGGTCGGGTCGGGTCAGGTTTAATCGGGTTTTTTTATTAAATTTTCAGGATCGCGTTATACTTTTTATTATATCATGTCGGGTCGGGTCGGGGATAAAAATATATTAAACTCGGGTCGAGTCAAGTCGGATTTTAATTTTATATTTTCCGGCCGGGTTCGGGGCGGCCAAAAACATGCCCCGCCCCGTTGCTATCCCTAATACAATTTAAAACTTGCTTGAGAAGCCAACTAAATCAAGGACTTTTTTTATCTTTCCATTTTACTATCTATGTTCGAATTTTATGGTTGTCACCACAGCTGATTTTTTTAGGTTAATTTTAAGGATATACTTTGTACAAAAAAAGAAGTTCAAGAACCCATTGAGTGGTCCTGATAGTAGAGGATGTTTGATCTCACAAAAAGGGTGAGAAATATTATATAGAGCCAATTGTTGAAAACTTGAAACTTAAATTTGAAAATCTATCTTAAATTAAGAGGAGTAAGCTTTTCAAAGGTTTCAAAACTTAAAAATTTATATTTGGTTTTGTTATATCAAAAAAGGGGAGATTGTGAAACCAAAATTGATTTTGATATAACAATTTAACCTATGGAGTAAATTGTAAAACAATAAATTTTTAAGTATTTTCAAAGACTCATATTTTGACAAGCCATTTTGAACCAAACACTCTTTCAAGTCAAAACATATTTAAAGGTTTGATTTTCACTAAGTCTTTTCATGTGTTTTCAAGTCAAACTTCAACAAAACGCCCAGGCGTATCAATACCATTATGCGTATCAATACGGTTCTTCAACACTGGAATTTTAATCGTTCATAGCGTACCAATATGGTCTATTCCCATATCGATACGATATTCATCTGGGCAAGACTTTAAGCTATAGCGTATCGATACACATCAGAACTGTATCGATACAGTTTTCATATTAAAATAATATTTTGCTATAGCGTGCCGATACGGCATGTCACTGTATCGATACGATATGCTGACCTTTACAAAATCCTTGCATTTAATTTTCGAACGTTGGCTTATCAGTTAGTTGGAATCCAAAATTTTAAATGATCGTCGAACGGTATCGATACGCTAAGGGAGCGTACCGATACGCTTTTTATCAAAACTAAACTCAGAATTTCAATGAGCAAAATCCGTATCGATACGTCTAACTGTATTGATACACCCCTTAATATCATATCGATACGTCTTGTTTTTCAGTCACAACGGCTCTTTCTTATTTGAGACAGGTACCAATACGCCCACGAGCCGTACTGATACGGTAGGTTGTTGAGCAGCATTTATTGCGGAAAATTGCAGCCCAACGGCTCTATTGATGATCTCAACCACCCAAACGGCTAAAAATCAGTACAAGGGTATAAAAACAAGTCTCAAATGTTACAGCAACAACTATTGAACCTACAAGCAACATCAAAGCACTCAAATACAAACCTTGTTCATTTTAGAGTCAAATCTTTGTACCCAACTTCATTTTGTTTTTCATTGTAATTTTTATTGTGAGTTTGGAGAGTGTTTGGTTGTAATTGGGTAAACATTATCCTTAGAGAGGTGTTTGTAAAGTTTACCAAAAACCCTTCTTTGTAAAAGTGAGTGGATTAAGCTTTGGGTAGAAAGCTTAATCAAAATTGTAAGGTTTCCTCCTCATCCAAGAAAATGGAAAGAATCAATTCGTAGATTGGTTGAAAATCCTTGGTGAGAGCTAAGGTAGTGGATGTAGAGTTCATTGGAGAACTAGAACCACTCTAATTGCCTTGTGTTCAATTTTTATTCTTTCAATTTCCATCCTCAAATTTTTTATCGCCAATTCACCCCCTCTTGGCCATTTGCAATTGTTTGATCAACTCAACAATTGGTATAAGAGCTACACTGATTGGAAGGATTACAATCATCTTGAGTCGATTCTAGGAGAGTTTGATCAACAACAAGTCAAACAATGGCATCCACCTCTATTTCCAACCTCTATGAGTCTCAATCTACCACCAAACCACCATTCTTCAATGGGGATAACTACCCATATTGAAAGAATAAGATGAGACTCTTCATCAAATCTACCGACTACATGGTATGAGATGTATTTGAAGAAAGGTCATACATTCCGATGGAGAGAGATGGTGAAGGAAGACTTGTCCCAAAGGTGAAAGCCGAAATGACCGAAGATGATAGAAGAAGAATGCAAGTCAATGATAAAGCCTTGCATGTTATCTTTTGTGCTCTTGGTCCGGATATCTACTCCAAGGTGTCTTCAATCGAGAATGCCAAAGAAGTTTGGGATACCCTCGAGACAACATATGAGAGAATTAGCGATGTCAAAGAAACAAAGATCAGGCTACTCAATCTAAGCTATGAAAACTTCAAGATGGATCCCGATGAAAGTGTCTCCAAGATGTTTGATCGATTCTCGGTCATCGTCAATGGATTAAAGGGTTTCGGTGAAATCATTCCCAAAGACAAGCTAGTGAGGAAGTTATTGTATTCTCTTCCGAAATCTTGGGATAGCAAGAGAACATCCATTATTGAAGCTAGAGATTTGAAGACTCTCAAGCTCGATGCTCTTGTTGGATCTCTACTTACCCATAAGATCATGAAAAAGGGAAGAGAAGAAGAAAGGAAGATGGAGGAGAAGAAGGTAGTTGAGAAAAAAAAGATTGGAATCGCACTTAAAGCTTCATACAATGATAGTGATTCTAGTGAGGATGAAGATGAGGAGATGGCCATGTTGGCCAAACGATTCACTCGCTTCATGAAGTCCAACCGAGGGAGAAAGTTCAATAGAAAAGGGGACTTCAAAAAAAAGAGTAAAGAAGAGGAGAATGACCAAATCATTTGTTATGAGTGCAAGAAATCCGGCCACATTCGATCCGAGTGCCCTCAATTAAAAAGGAAGAGTTTTGGGAAGAAGAACAAGCTCAAAGCTCAAGTGGCAACTTGGAGTGACGAGGAGTCATCTGAGGAGGAGGAGGAAGTGGCTAACCTTTGCCTCATGGCCATTGATAATGATCCAAAGGTAAACCTCAACTCATCTAATTTCTATTTTACCTATGATGAGCTTCATGATGCATATGATGAGTTGCAAGAGGTCTATGATAAGTTAGTTGAAAAATATAAAGAGTCAATTTTGAGAAATAAGAAAAATATTTCCAATTTGAAAATTCAAAATGGGTCTCTTTTAAAAACTTACTCGGAATTGGAAAAGAAGGTTTTATACTTGATAAATCTTTCAAATGATCTTAAAAAGAAAAATCTTGATCTTAAAAAACTTCTTTTCGATTTTCAAGATTATCACACAAAGGAGGTGGATAATCTTAAAACTTCTATTACTATTGGGAGAAATAATTTTGAGAAAGTAAATTCTTCTAAAACCCAATATGTAAAAAGAAAACCTTTTATCCTAAACAAAGAAATTTTTCAAAGAAATCTAATAATAAAAGAATTAAGAGTGTTTGGGTTTCTAAGGAACTCATTATTTCTAATAATGTGAATGTTATTGCTTCTTGGATTCCTAAGGGAACCAAGGTTTTGAGGGCTAACACACATAGACCCAAAATGATTTGGGTACCAAAAACCAAAGCCTAATTTCTTTGCTTGTAGGGGGCATTGCTACAAGGCCAAAGCTTCATGTCAAAACTCATGGTACCTTGATAGTGGATGCTCAAAACACATGACCGGTGACAAGAGTAGATTCTTAGAACTAAAGCCAAAGAGTGGTGGAGTAGTAACTTTCGGTGACAGCTCCAAAGGCCACATTGAAGGAATTGGCTCCATTGGTAATCACTCTTCTATTTTCATTGAAATGTCTTATATGTCAATGGTCTTAAACATGATTTGTTGAGCATTAGTCAATTATGTGATAAAGGTTTTAATGTTCTATTTGATAAAAATGATTGCAAAATAATGAACATTAAAACGAATCAATTGATGCTCATAGGGCATAGGATAGGAAATATTTACATGGTGCATTTAGATGAAATTCACACATCTCATGCATGTTTAGTTGTACATGATGAACATGACTCATGGCTTTGGCATAGAAAATTAGGACATGCTAGCATGGGTGTTTTAGAAAAATTAGATTCCCTTAATCTAGTTAGAGGTTTACCCAAACTTAAGTTCTCTAATGATAAAATATGTGATGCATGCTCTATGAGTAAACAACATAAAACCTCATTTAAATCCATTAATAATGTCTCTACTAGTAGATGCTTACAATTGATTCATATGGATCTTTTTGGGCCAATTAGGACTATGAGCTTGAGTTGTAAATCATATGCTTTTGTACTTGTTGATGACTATTCTAGGTTTACTTGGGATCTATTCTTAAGTACAAAAGATGAGGCTTTATAAAAATTCATCACATTTTTAAAAATAACTCAAAATGATCTTGAGCTTAAAATCACTCATATTAGAAGTGATCATGGAACCGAGTTTCAAAATTTAGGTTTTGAAGAGTTTTTAAATGAAAATGGGATTAGCCACAATTTTTCCGCACCTCGCACTCCTTAAAAAATGGGGTAGTTGAGAGGAAAAATCGAACTTTAGAAGAAATGGCTAGAACCATACTTTGTGAAAATAATTTACCTAATTATTTTTGGGCGGAAGCCACAAATACCGCTTGGTACATTATAAACCAAGTAATGATTAGGCCAATTTTGAAGAAAACACCATATGAGATTTGAAAATCTCAGAAGCCTAACATTAGCTATTTTCATCCATTTGGTTGCAAGTGTTTTGTTTTAAATAATGGAAAAGATAACTTAGGTAAATTTGATGCTAAAAGTGATGAAGCTATTTTTTAGGATATTCTTTAAACTCTAAAGCCTATTGTGTATTTAATAAGAGAACTTTAGTAGTAGAAGAGTCTATTCATGTTGTTTTCGATGATAACCTCCTTCCGAGGAAAGATTCTTGTGATGATGATGATGATGTAGGAATCATTAAAGCCGTTGATGGAGGACAAACGTCAAAGGTGGATGAGATTCCAACCAAAGAAGAAGATGCACAAGATCCACCTCTTGAAGCCTTGAAGGACTTGGCTCTTGAGGAAAAGGAGGTGACATACCCAAGGGAGTTCAACTATGTCAAAGATGGTGAAATCTTGGGTGATCCATCCAAGGGGGTAACCACTAGATCCTCTCTCAAATTAATGAACCATGTTGCATTTCTTTCATGCATTGAGCCTAAAAATATCAAAGAAGCATTAAAAGATGATTATTTGATTTTGGCCATGCAAGAAGAATTAAATCAATTTGAAAGAAGTAAAGTATGGACATTAGTTGAAAGACCTAGTAATCAATCTACTATAGGAACTAAATGGGTCTTTAGAAATAAACTAGATGAGAGTGGTAACATAGTGAGAAACAAGGCTAGGCTTGTTGCTCAAGGTTACACTCAAGAAGAAAAATCTGATTTTAATGAAACATATACACCCGTAGCTAGAATGGAAGCTATTAGGATGCTTCTAGCATTTTCATATTACCATGATTTCAAGCTTTTTCAAATGGATTTAAAAAGTTCTTTTCTAAATGGTTTTATAAATGAAGAAGTGTATGTTGAACAACCACCGGGTTTTGAGGATTCAAAATTTCCAAATCATGTTTTTAAATTAACCAAAGCTCTTTATGGTTTAAAACAAGCTCCTAGAGCTTGGTATGAAAGGTTTTCAAACTTTTTAATTGAAAAAAGTTTTGAAAAAGGCAAGGTGGACACTACACTTTTCATAAAAAGATATTGTAATGACATCTTAGTAGTGCAAATTTATGTTGATGATATCATTTTTGGTTCTACTAATGAATGTTATTGCAAAGAATTTTCTAAGCTAATGCAAGGTGAGTTCGAGATGAGCATGATGTGGGATCTCTCGTTCTTTTTAGGGCTTCAAATCAAACAGGGGAAGGATGGCACCTTCATAAATAAGCAAAGTACGTGAATGATATGCTCAAAAAGTTCAGCTTGGAGAATGTAAAACCTCAAGCCACCCCTATGAGCTCTTCTATAAAGATTGAAAAAGATGAAGGAGGTAAGTGTGTTGATTCTAAGCTTTATAGATCTATGATAAGTTCTTTGCTTTACCTTACCGTAAGTAGACCGAATATTATGTTTAGTGTTTGCTTGTGTGCTAGGTTCCAAGCTAGTCCTAGAGAATCACACTTAGTAGCCATTAAGAGAATTTTTAGATACCATAGAGACATACCTAACTTAGGTCTTTGGTATACTAAGGATTCTTCCTTTAGCCTTCATGCTTATTCGGATGCGGATTATGAGGGATGCAAGATAGATAGGAAAAGTACCTCCGGAACATGCCAATTCTTAGGTAGTATGCTCGTATCTTGGTTCTCTAAGAAACAAAATAGCGTAGTCTTATCTACCACCGAAGCGGAGTACATATCCTTAGGGAGTTGTTGTGCTCAAGTCCTTTAGATGAAACAACAACTCTTAGATTACAATGTTCAAGTAGAAGCTATACCCCTTAGGTGTGACAACACTAGTGCCATTTGTCTCACTAAGAATCCCATCCAACACTCTAGAACCAAACATATAGAAATTAGACATCATTTCATTAGAGACCATGTTTTGAAAAATAATGTTGTTCTAGAATATGTTGATACCTTGAACTAATTAGCGGATATATTTACCAAACCTTTAGATAAAGAACGTTTTTGGACCCTTAGGAGAGAGTTAGGCTAACTAGTCTTTCTTGGCCCTTTTTAGGTCCCAAATGGTCAAATTTTTGCTTGAAATTGGTTGATATTCATGCTTATGTTGTTTTGCCTCTTTTTGCTTCAATGCATTTTGCTAGGGGGAGTATGCATTAATTTTAGTCATTAAATCTTGTTCATATGTTATTCACATGCATTTAGGAACGTTTAAAGTTGAAATTTTGGACCTTAAACTGTCAAAATTGCACTATCTGGTAAAGGCATATCGATACGGCTAAAAGCGTATCGATACGGGTTCGTCAAGGGAAGTGATACAGGTCAAACTGTATCGATACGGTATTGAAATCGAATTAAAATTTAGAGCAAGGCGTATCAATATGCTCTACAAGCATACCGATACAATTTCGACGGAGAGTTAAATTAGGGTTGTTATTTGATAAAACTCTTTTACAAACTTTTCCCCTCTTTTTTTCTCTAAAATACCTAGCCGCAAATATCTATAAAAACCCCCCTCAATCTCTCAAATTTTTCACATCAAACTTCAAATTCTTTAAGGGTTTTTCATCAACACATCAAAGCCAAGCTTTGTTAGCAATCTTGTGCATTCACATCAAACATTCATCCATTCTACTAAATCAAGGTATAAACTTTTCTCCTTTTTTCTTTTTAATTTTCGTTTATTTTATTGATTGATTTCACCTAATTTTTGTATAAAACATATATATGTGATATGGGTTTTCAAGTTTTTACAAAAACTTTTCAAAATCTGAAATCTTTTCATTCGAATATAATTTTATATCGTATATTTTTGTAAACCTTTTTTTTAATTTTTTAACCAATCTTTTCTTTTATACATGTATATATTTTTAACATTAAAATTATTTTTCAAATACCTTGAATTATTGGAAATTTTTTGTTGGATTGAATGAGATGTTAATTGCATACATATTCGAATTGTTATGATGTTTTCAGGTTTATGGCACCCAAAAAGAAAGTGAAACGATACTTAGCCACTACTTCCGATCCTATCGAGGACGATGAGGGTAATCCTAAACCAAATCTCCCTTACATAATCCAACGTAGTTTTCCAAACCCTTCGGATATATCACATTATAAACCTTTTTAAGGTTTTACTCTTAGGGAAGAACGTGTCGTGTCTATTCCTTTTTTAAACTCCGAACGCATTAAATTTGCATACCTTCCTTTGATTCGACAATAGAAATTTATAAACTTCTTGAACCTTCCTCCCGTTTTTATATCGAAATTTGGTCACAATTTTCTTTTCCAATGCCATATGCATTCATAATGAAACGAGAGAACACATTGTTTCTATAGAGTCTCATCTTATGGGCACAACTTTTCAAATCGATCAACATGTTCTTTGCAAAGCTTTTTGTTTTGAAAATATAGGGATTGATGATGAGAATTCCTTAGGTCATGTTCCTCTAGGTCCAATCAATGTTTTAAATGCTCATGGCCGTATTCTAAATCTAATTATTAAATGGTTTTTTCGTCTCTCGGGTGGAAAATTTTCAACTATCCGTCAAGTTGACGATTTTTGGCTTAGGTGTTTTCGTGAGGGTAAACGCCCTAATCTTTGTCAAATCATGTTCGTCGACCTTGTTTACCTTGTTCAACACCGACACACCGATCAAGTAAGGTCCTTTTACTATTCTACTGTAACGCCCCGGTTTTGGGCCTATATGTTTTGGACATCGGATCGGACCGGTTGGGAACGGTTCGAATCGATTTTGGTGATTTAAGGAAATCAAGGATCGGGATAGGATAAAAATATGGTAAAATTTGATAAAATCCTCTAAAATTATCTTTAAGAGGTTGGTCAAATCAATTTTACAAAAAGAGTTTCGGAAGAGGTACATTTTGGGTACTGACCAAAATGTAAAGTTTCAAAACTATGGAAAATGTGATTTTTAAAAGAGGAGCCAAAATCTTAGAATCTTTAGGGAGCGTTATGGCAATTTAGGATTTGATTACTATGACATGTGTTTTAAAAGGGATTTTAAAGTGATTTAGTAAAAGGATTTTTATTAAATTAAAATTAATAAATTAGAAAATAAGATTTCACTTGACATAACTATCTTTCTCTTCTCATTTTCAGCCAAACACAATTCTAACTCATTTTCTCCAGAATTCTTTTCTCCCAAACACTCTCTCAATATTTTCTAAACAAACTTCAAGAGTTCTTTCAAATTCTTCAAGATTTTTGCTAAGGAAAACTTGTCATTCATTGAGGAAAGCAAGGATTGGAGGTAAATCTCGTTCTCAACCTTCAATCTAGGTTCTTTATTGAAATTCCCAAGATCTTTGACTTCTAATTAATGTTTTTAGTCGAGTTTTCATTATAGTATTGATTTGAGATTGAAATCTTGCAAAAAAAGATGATTCTTGATTTTCGGACTTCTTTAGTTAAGCTCTGTTTTGGATTAATTTTAATTGAGTTTTGAGATGGTTAATATGTTGAAAAGAGGTTTTGTTGATATAGATCCTGAAATCCTTGAGATCCTTGAGTTTCTTGATAGTTCTAGTTGGGTTTCTGAGGTGATATGTGGGAGTAATGCTTGCTGGAGGTATAAGGTAGGGTTTAGGTTGGTTTTAGATGTGTTTTGATGTTTATAATTGCTTAGAAGTGATGTATGTTGGCTGGGCTTAGTTTAGGAAGCAATCGGTTGAGTTTTCGGTTGTTTCGGATGGATAAATTGGTGTAGTTTGGGTGAGCAACAAGTTTGTGATTGGTTGTTGGTGTTGAAATGCATTTTAATGCATTTGGATCTCTGTTTTGATGATGTGAAAACAAGGGATCTTGATCCGAAAGCAAACGAGACGTTGTTGGAGGCTCCAGAAGAGTAATTTTCGTGTCGGCGAGCAAGGCTTCGCGTATCGGTGAGTGGAAATGGATTTTTCAGCTTTGTAACGCTTTGAGCGTGGTCCTGGGAGCTTAGTGTAAGTTTGAAACAGTTAGCTAAGCTCAAGAGTAAGTGATTTGAAAGCCTCTCTCGAAAATGTGCTATGTTTTGATGGAAATGCACTTGAGTTAATATGGTTTTGATTACTGTTTTAAAGCATGTTTTAAGCATGGTTAATGCTGGATTTTAATGCCATTATGTTAAGGATGCACTAGGTAAGTGATCCTTGGTTTTATGTGATAAATGCATATGATGTTAAGCATGTTTATGCTTGTAGAAATGGCATTGTGTTTATGCTTGTAAAATAGTGGAATATTGATGTTAAATGATTATATTGTCAAGTGATGGAAATGGTTTTTGGTTACTTTAATCGAATATAGTTAGCCGGCTATAGGATTGGGTGCGCCGTGAATAAAGTCGCAGGGATGTCGAGGGGTTGTGATTGTGTCGTAATCTTCATCCAAGTACCCTAACGATTGAGGCTAAGATCACAACGGTGAATGGTTTAATCTCGTGTGTGAGTCTTGTGGTATGTGTCTCGTACTCTCGTTAGTGGAAATATACAACTACCGATGAGTGATGTTAGGGGTTGTGATTGTGCCATTGATCTCCACCTTGTGTAGTCCGGTAGTATATATGAAGCGTGTGGGACAATGCTTGTAATCCGCGTATTTGATTGTGTCTTTTGTTTTGGTATGGTTTGGGGATTATCACTTGAGAGCCAATATAATGTTAATGAATAATGATTAAGCATGAGATGCTTGTGAATGATGCAAGAATACATGTGATGCTTGGGTTAAGCATGAGCAAAGGAATTTGTTGTTGTTTTAATGATGCAATATGCATGTGGTTTTAAAAGTGCATTGAATGCCTAAATGAGCAAGTTTAAAAGAAAGGCATGAGTTTGCAAATGATGTTGCAATGATTAAATGAAATGCAATGATGAATGTTGTTTTAGCGATCCTCACTAAGCTATATGCTTACGCTCATTTGTTTCATCAATGTAGAGAATTGAGCTTTCAAGGCAGTCCAAAAGCAAGGGGATTCTAAGAGTTTTGACTAAGCGATGTATGTGGTTCACCCTTAGTGTAATAAGAGGCAATGGGTGGGAATTCCTTCTTTATGGATTTGTTGGCGATGATTGTTGTTTTAAGCATGTTTGGTTTTTGATTTTGGACTTGCAATCGGCCTTTAATTGGTTTCACGGTCTACTTATGGTGTTTTGCGTATGCTTTAGCTTAGTTTCTTAAGCATGCTTGAATAACTAACATGTCATCATGGTTTGATGAGTCTGATGAGTGTGATTCACTGGTTGTTGATGTTTACTTGTCTAATAGTTAGGTTATAACTTGTATGCATGATTTAAGCTTGTTTGGATATGATTAAGCATGTTTAAATACCCTTGGAATGTGTTTTTCTGGTATGCGTATCGATACACGGGGAAGTGTATCGATACACTAAGGCCAAATCCAAGCATTTCAGTACAGGGGTATCGGTACAGATTGCCCGCGTATCGATACGCCCAAGCCAAGTTTGAAGGTCGTACCGATACGCAGGGAAGCGTTTCGATAGGCCCTTCCCATCTTTTGCTACTGCCTTCCCGCGTATCGATACAGACTCAGGTGTATCGATACGGGTAGTTAAAATTCAGTTAAAAGTATCTTTGTAAGTCTTGAAATGTTACGTTTTGGTCCTTGAATGTTGTTTGATTAATTGGATGAGTTTGGATGATCGGTTTGAGCTGAAATTTGACGTGATATCATGTTACATGACTAATTGATGATAGGTAACTTAAAAAATCTAAAAAGTCCCTGTATTTTTTGCAATTTGCAAATTGGTCCCTAAAAGTCATAAGTATGCAATTGAACCCCTGATTGAACTCTAATCGCTGTGTCGTTTCTTTCTAATTGTCTTGCTGAACAAATAGGTTAATATTGTGCATCTAAAGAAGATAAAAAAGGTCGTTAATCAAGGTTGACTTTAACGAGTTGACTTTGGTTTTTCCCGTGTAATCTTCTTAGTTCGAGTCAGGCGTCTAGGCCGGCTAAGGGGGTTACATTTTTTGGTATCAGAGCCAGGTTTCGAAAGAATTGGGGATGTTGGTTTGTGAAATTTACATGTATTGACGTATGTTGATTGAAAAGCATGAATTTGGTTAAATTTTGGAGCTTATGCCATGCTTGATTGATATGAATCGCATGAGAGATGAATATGATTGTATGATGATGATGTGATATTGATATGTGCTGATTTTGGATGATGGAAAGCATGATGAGTTTGATATGCTATTGTATGCTATGTTATGCTTGAGGGAAATCGGGGTACCCATTGCCTTATTACACTAGTTAAATGTTTTTGTAAACTTGGTTCCTTGCTTGAGGCTGGCCTAAATGGTTTGATTTGTTTTGTTGTTGTTATGCCTTGTTAAAAATAGCACTATGGGTCCAAGGAGAGAGCTAAGGTCGAACAAAATAGTGCATGCGGCTGAGCAGGGTGACCAGGGTGAGTAAAGGGCTGATGTTCCTCCTGGTGGAAACTTACCTCCTCCGCCACCACCTGGAGGTGGGGAGCAGGAGCAGAAAGGACCTGCTGGTCTGGGTTTGGGTGATCTAATTCCGTTGGTTCAGGCAATCATCGGGGTGTTTTAGGCTGTGGTAGCCGGAGTGCATGTACAGGTTCCTGCAGCTGGGCAGGCGGGTTTACCTTTGGAGAGGTTGAGGAGCCTAGGAGCTGTTGAGTTCTTTGGAATGTCTCCTAAGGCGTCAGAAGCCTGGTTGGCAAGTATGGTCCGTATCATGGATCAAATGGGATGCAACGATGTGCGCAAGCTGGGATGCGCAGTTTCCTTGCTTCAAGGCGACGCATATAGTTGGTGGACGACTACCACCGCTGGAATAGAACCCAATGAGGTAGATTGGGAGTTTTTCAAGGGTGCCTTTAAGAGGAAGTATCTGGGAGTGAGATACTTGGATGATAAGAAACGCGAGTTCATGTCGTTAGTTTAGTGAACTCTTTCTGTGGCTGAGTACGAGGTCCAGTTCGTACGCCTGAGCCAGTATGCCCCTGAGTTGATACCTAGTGAGAGGCACCGTTGTGATCGCTTCTGGTACGAGCTGGTACAAGAAGTCAAGACGTACATGGTAGCTGCAGATTACACCGATTTCAATGTACTTGTATATCGAGCGAAGGACATTGAACAGAACTTGGGTTTGTCGTCTCGAGGTGTTGGTTCTAGCTCTGGGAAGAGAGCAGCTGAGTATAGTTCCGGGGGTGGACGGAACAAAAGAGATCGTGATAGGAGACATCAGCCTAAGGTGAGGCGAGGTGCTCCAGGTCGAGGCGGGCAGGTCCAGGGAGGCCGAGTGAGGTCTGAGCAGCACACGTGCTGGACATATGGATCGAGAGACCATCTGAGGAGAGATTGTCCTCGAGCAGCTAGAGTGGCTCAGGCTCCTGTTATGGTGACAAGGAATTCATGTTGGAACTGTGGTTCAGCGGATCACATGAAGCGGGAGTGTCTTTTATTGACTGGTGGAGGCTAGGGACGTGCACATGATGTGGTTGCACCTCAGAGAGGCCGTGGGCACGGCCGAGGGAACTTCCAAAGGAGAGACGAGGGCCAGCGAGGCATTTCACATGTGGTAGCAGTTCGGCCTGAAGGTGGCGGTCCTGCGAGGGTTTATGCTCAGCGCGAGGAGCGCAACGATACAGATGTTATCGCAGGTAACTTTGTTCTTCAGTCTTTATCGTTGTTAACTTTGATTGATTTTGGATCTACGCATTCTTATATCTTGAGTGAGCATGCGCTTATGCTTGATATACCTGTTGAGTTGCTTGAAGTAGGGATGCAAGTGACTAGTTCTTTTGGTGAGACTGTAGTCACTAAGAAGTTGTATAGGAGATGTCCTTTGTCTGTGCAAGGTCATTTTTTTCTTGTGGATTTGATGGAGTTACCCTTCTACGGTTTCGATGTAATCCTCGGTATGGATTGGTTAACTGAGCATAGAGCGGTGGTTGACTTTGATGTCAAGCGGGTCACCTTAAAGCTTGTTGATGATTATGAAGTGGAGATAGTAGGCGAGAATGTGAAATTCTTGTCGAATGTGATTTCGGCTTTGCAAGCAAATCGTATGATGAGGTTGGGTTGTGAGGCTTACCTTGCCTATATGATGAATCCCGGCACAAAGGATGTACGTGTACAGGACATCCGAACCGTTTGCGATTTTTTTAGTGTCTTTTCGGAAGAGTTGTCTGGGTTGTCACCAAACAGAGAAGTTGAGTTTGGTATCGAGTTGTATGAGAATACGACTCTGGTGTCCATTGCTCCTTATCGCATGGCACCTAAGGAGCTGAAGGAGTTAAAAACGCAACTTCAGGAGTTGTTGGATCGAGGGTTCATCCGGCCGAGTGTGTCACCTTGGGGTGCTCCGGTCTTGTTTGTAAAGAATAAAGATGGGACGATGCGGATGTACATAGATTATCGGCAACTGAACAAGTTGACGATCAAGAACAAGTATCCCTTTCCTAGGATCAATGATCTTTTTGATCAGTTTCGAGGAGCCTCGGTGTTTTCTAAGATAGACTTGAGGTCAGGATATTACCAGCTGAAGGTGAAGGATGCGGACGTACCTAAGACAACTTTTAGGACAAGGTACGGGCATTATGAGTTCTTAGTGATGTCGTTTGGTTTGACCAACGCACCTGCTGCTTTCATGGACATGATGAATCGTGTATTCCATGAATTCTTGGATCAGTTTGTGGTGGTGTTCATCGATGATTTCCTTATGTATTCACGTACCGAGGAGGATCATGATAGACACTTGAGAATCGTTTTGCAAGCGTTGTTGGAGAACCAGTTGTATGCCAAGCTAAGTAAGTGTGAGTTTTGGCTTAGGGAGGTAGTCTTCCTTGGGCATGTTGTGTCAGCTGAGGGTATTCGCGTTGATCCACACAAAGTAGAGGCTGTGATGAGTTGGAAGGTACCTAAGCCGGTGACAGAGGTACGAAGTTTCCTTGGTTTAGCTGGGTATTACCGTAGGTTTGTCGAGGGTTGCTCGAAGATTGCTGCATCTTTGACCAATTTGTTACAGAAGAATGTTCGCTTTGAGTGGACAGATGCGAGGCAACAAGCTTTTGAGAAGCTGAAGGAAGCTTTGACGCAAGTTCTTGTCCTGATTCAACCTGAGTCTGGTAAGGAGTTTGTGGTCTATAGTGATGCGTCCATTGTTGGTTTGGGTTGTGTGTTGATGCAGGAGGGTAAGGTGGTAGCCTATTCATCTAGACAGTTGAAGGTGCATGAGCGTAACTACCCTACTCAGCATCTTGAGATTACGGCTGTGGTATTTGCGCTGAAGATCTAGAGGCATTACCTGTACGGCGAGAAGTGTGTTGTGTTCACGGATCATAAGAGCTTGAAGTATATTATGTCTCAGAAGGAGTTGAATCTTAGGCAACATCGTTGGGTGGAGTTGCTTAAGGATTATGATCTAACGATCGAGTATCACCCAGGCAAGGCTAATGTTGTGGCAGATGCTTTGAGCCGGAAAGTGGCCGTAGAGTTGAGGGTGATGTTTGCTCGTTTGAGCATATCGCGTGATGATGATCTTATTGCGGAATTGCAAGTGAAACCATCCTTGATTTAGTTGATCAAAGATAAGCAGTTGTTAGATGATTCTCTTGTTCCTCATGTTCAGGACATTGCGGAGGGTAGACCTTCGGATTTCAGTTTTAGTGACGACGGTGTTCTGTGCTTTGGAAGTCGAATAGTGGTGCCAGATGATTTTGAGTTGAGGCGCACTATTCTGACTGAAGCTCATAGTAGTCCTTTTGCTATGCATCCTGGTAGTACGAAGATGTATCGTGATTTGAAGGATGAGTACTACTGGGTAGGGTTGAAAAAGGATGTTGCTGAATTCGTTAGTAAGTGCATATTGTGTCAGCGGGTGAAAGCTGAACATCAAGTTCCTTCTGGGTGGTTGCAACCTTTGAGAATTCCAGAATAGAAGTGGGAAAGGATTACCATGAATTTTGTGTATGGGTTGCCGTTGTCACCGTCAAAGAAGAATTCGGTTTGGGTGATTGTTGATCCCCTTACGAAGTGTACACATTTCATGCATGTGCATACTACGTATACCCTGGATAAGTTGGTTGAGCTGTACATTGTTGAGATTGTGCGGTTTCACAGTGTGCCAAAGTCCATAGTGTTGAATAGGGATCCGAGGTTTACAGCGCGATTTTGGGAATGTTTGTATCAAGCCTTGGGTACATGGTTGAATTTCAGTACTTCCTATCATCCTCAGACGGATGGACTGTCGGAACATGTGATCCAGGTGCTTGAGGATATGTTGAGGTGTTGCGTGATAGAATTTCAAGGTTCTTGGGAGAAGCACTTGCCATTGTTTGAGTTTGCTTACAATAATAGTTACCAGGCAAGTATTCAAATGGCTCCATACGAGGCTTTGTATGGGAGAAGATGTAGAACCCCTCTTTGTTGGGCAGAAGCTGGGCAAAAGTTGATTTCGATGCCAGCTATGTTAAAGGGAACCATCGAGAAGGTGAAGCTCATTTGTGAGCGTTTAAAGGCAGCATCGGATAGGCAAAAGTCTTACGCAGAACTGAAGCGTAAAGAGATTGAGTTCGCGGTTGGCGAACGTGTATTTTTGAAAGTATCGCCTTGGAAGAAGGTGATGAGATTTGGGTGTAAGGGTAAGCTTAGCCCAAGGTTCATTGGACCTTAAGAGGTTGTGGAGCGTATTGGTCCTGTGGCATATCGGTTGAGATTGCCTTCGGAGCTGGAAAAGATTCATGATGTGTTCCATGTCTCGATGTTGCGGAGGTACAGATCGGATCCTTCGCATGTGATGCCTGTTGAGGAGATAGAGTTGAATCTGGATCTGTCATATGATGAGGAACCAATGAGGGTTCTGGACGTGAGAAGTAAAGTTCTTCGTGGCAACACGATAGAGCTAGTGAAGGTGTTGTGGCGACACCGAGGAGTTTAGGAGGCCACGTGGGAAAGCATGGCGGACATGCTGAAGCAGTTTTCGCACCTTTTTCCTTCAGGTAAAATTTCGAGGACGAAATTTCCTAAGTGGGGGAGAGTTGTAACGCCCCGGTTTTGGGCCTAGATGTTTTGGACATCGGATCGGACCGGTCGGGAACGGTTCGAATCGAGTTTGGTTATTTAAGGAAATCAAGGATCGGGATGGGGTAAAAATATGGTAAAAATTGCAAAAATCCTCTAAAATTATGTGTAAGAGTTTGGTCAAATCAATTTTACAAAAAGAGTTTCGGAAGAGGTACATTTTGGGTAGTGACCAAAATGTAAAGTTTCAAAACTATGGAAAATGTGATTTTTAAAAGAGGAGCCAAAATCTTAGAATCTTTAAGGAGCTTTATGGCAATTTAGCCTTTCCTTAATATGACATGTGTTTTAAAAGGGATTTTAAAGTGATTTAGTAAAAGGATTTTTATTAAATTAAAATTAATAAATTATAAAAATGAGATTTCAATTGACGTAACTACCTTTTTCTTCTCATTTTCAGCCAAACACAATTCTAACTCATTTTCTCCAGAATTCTTTTCTCCCAAACACTCTCTCAATATTTTCTAAACAAACTTCAAGAGTTCTTTCAAATTCTTCAAGATTTTTGCTAAGGAAAACTTGTCATTCATTGAGGAAAGCAATGATTGGAGGTAAATCTCGTTCTCAACCTTCAATCTAGGTTCTTTATTGAAATTCCCAAGATCTTTGGCTTCTAATTAATGTTTTTAGTTGAGTTTTCATTATAGTATTGATTTGAGATTGAAATCTTGCAAAAATAAGATGAAATTCTTGATTTTCGGACTTGTTTAGTTAAGCTCTGTTTTGGATTGATTTTAATTGAGTTTTGAGATGGTTAATATGTTGAAAAGAGTTTTTGTTGATATAGATCCCGAAATCCTTGAGATCCTTGAGTTTCTTAATAGTTCTAGTTGGGTTTTTTAGATGATATGTGGGAGTAATGCTTGCTGGAGGTATAAGGTAGGGTTTAGGTTGATTTTAGATGTTTTTTGATGTTTATAATTGCTTGGAAGTGATGTATGTTGGCTGGGCTTGGTCTAGGAGGTAATCGATTGAGTTTTCGGTTGTTTCGGATGGGTAAATTTGTGTAGTTTGGGTGAGCAACGAGTTTGTGATTGGTTGCTGGTATTGAAATGCATTTTAATGCATTTGGATCTCCGTTTTGATGATGTGAAAACAGGGGATCTTGATCCGGGAGAAAATGAGACGTTGTTGGAGGCTCCGGAAGAGTAATTTTCGTGTCGGCGAGCAAGGCTTCGCGTATCGGTGAGTGGAAATGGATTTTCCAGCTTTGTAATGCTTTGAGTGTGGTCTTGGGAGCTTAGTGTAAGTTTGAAACACTTAGCTAAGCTCAAGAGTAAGTGATTCGAAAGCCTCTCTCGGAAATGTGTTATGTTTTGATGGAAATGCACTTTAGTTAATATGGTTTTGATTACTATTTTAAAGCATGTTTTAAGCATGGTTAATGCTGGATTTTAATGCCATTATGTTAAGGATGCAATAGGTAAGTGGTCCCTGGTTTTTATGTGATAAATGCATATGATGTTAATAATGTTTATGCTTGTAGAAATGGCATTATGTTTATGCTTGTAAAACAGTGGAATATTGATGTTAAATGATTATATTGGCAAGTGATGGAAATGGTATTTGGTTACTTTAATCGAATATAGTTAGCCGGCTATAGAATTGGGTGCACCGTGAATAAAGTCGCCTTGGATGTCGAGGGGTTGTGATTGTGCCGTAATCTCCATCCAAGTACCCTAACGATTGAGGCTAAGATCACAACGGTGAATGGTTTAATCCCGTGTGTGAGTCTTGTGGTATGTGTCCTGTACTCTCGTTAGTGGAAATATACAACTACCGATGAGTGATGTTGAGGGGTTGTGATTGTGCCAATAATCTCCATCACATGTGTTGAGGGGTTGTAATTGTGCCATTGATCTCCACCTTGTGTAGTCCGGTAGTATGTATGAAGCGTGTGAGACAACGATTGTAATCTGCGTATTCGATTGAGCTTTCATGGCAGTCCAAAAGCAAGGGGATTCCAAGAGTTTTGACTAAGCGATGTATGTGGTTCACCCTTAGTGTAATAAGAGGCAATGGGTGGGAATTCCTTCTTTCTGGATTTGTTGGCGATGATTGTTGTTTTAAGCATGTTTGGTTTCTGATTTTGGACTTGTAATCGACCTTTAATTGGTTTCACGGTCTGCTTATGGTATTTTGCCTATGCTTTAGCTTAGTTTCTTAAGCATGCTTGAATAACTAACATTTCATCATGGTTTTATGAGTCTGATGAGTGTGATTCACTGGTTGTTGATGTTTACTTGTTTAATAGGTATGTTATAACTTGTATGCATGATTTAAGCTTGTTTGGATAATTAAGCATGTTTAAATACCCTTGGAATGTGTTTTTTCGGTATGTGTATCGATACACGGGGAAGTGTATCGATACACTAAGGCCAAATCCAAGCATTTCAGTACAAGGGTATCGGTACTGATTGCACGCGTATCGATATGCCCAAGCCAAGTTTGAAGGTCGTACCAATATGCGGGGAAGCGTTTCGATACGCCCTTCCCATATTTTGCTATTGCCTTCCCGCGTATCGATACAGGCTCAGGTGTATCGATACGGGTAGTTAAAATCCAGTTAAAAGTATCTTTGTAAGTCTTGAAATGTTACGTTTTGGTCCTTGAATGTTATTTGATCAAATGTATAAGTTTGGATGATCGGTTTGAGCTGAAATTTAACGTGATAGCATGTTACATGACTAATTGAGGATAGGTAACTTTAAAATCTGAAAAGTCCCTGTATTTTCTGCAATTTGCAAATTGGTCCCTAAAAGTCATAAGTATGCAATTGAATCCCTGATTGAACTTCGATCGATGTACCGTTTCTTTCTAATGGTCTTGCTGAACACATAGGTTAATGTTGTGCATCTAGAGAAGACAAAAAGAAAAAAGGGGGTCGTTAATCAAGGTTTACTTTAACGAGTTGACTTTGGTTTTCCCTGTGTAATCTTCTTAGTTTGGGTCGGGCGTCTAGGCCGGGCTAAGGGGGTTACATCTACGGCGTTGAGTCACTTGCTCCACTCCCTTAAGATCGATTGCACCCATGACTATCTCGAACCCCTTGGCCAACCTATAGATGAGTGTTCCCTCTCTCATGCTCACTTTGCCTATGTCAACAATGAATGGGTTCGTGTCCCTCGAGCTCCTTGACAAGATGTTCAAGCCGATGCCCCACAAGCTCCTCAAGGCTCTCAAGGTGCTCTTATTGCTTCCTCCTCCATGGACACTCTCATGACATTCCTTAATGAAAAATTCACAGACATGGAAGCTGGGTTTGCAGCCATTGACATTTGATTCACATCATTGGAAGATCGAGTCAAGGGTCTTGATACTCGCTTCACATCTTTAGAGGATGAAGTCAAAGCCATAGATCTTCAACAAAACTTCATGGATGCCTCTCTCACCGCTTTCATGGTGCTTGGCTCAATCAATCTAGGAGGCATCAACCGAGTCAAGATGATGAGGATGAAAAGGACGAAGATGACGATGATGGTGGGAACGAGTAGTTATGCATATCATCACATATCATTTAGTTTCATTGTTTATGCACATATCTTTTAGAACTCTATGCTTTTCTTTATGTTGTTAGGATTTGAATTTGGATTTATGTCTTTGAACTATTTTTTGCTTTAAATTATGAATTTTGCATTTGAATTTAATAATATTTTGTTGCTATTATCCTACCTTGTGCTTTTATGTTTGATTTCGCAAAAAGGGTGAGAAATATTATATAGAGCCAATTGTTGAAAACTTGAAACTTAAATTTGAAAACCTATCTTAAATTTTGGGGGAGTAAGCTTTTCAATGGTTTCAAAACTTAAAAATTTATATTTGGTTTTGTTATATCAAAAAGGGGGAGATTGTGAAACCAAAATTGATTTTGATATAACAATTTAACCTATGGAGTAAATTGTAAAACAATAAATTTTTAAGCATTTTCAAAGACTCACATTTTGACAAGCCATTTTGAACAAAACACTATTTCAAGTCAAAACATATTTAAAGGTTCGATTTTCACTAAGTCTTTTCATGTGTTTTCAAGCCAAACTTCAACAAAAGGCCTAGGTGTATCGATATCGTATGTGTATTGATACAATTTTTCAAAATCGTTCATAGCGTACCGATACGGTCTATTCCCGTATCGATACGATATTCATCTGGGCAAGACTTTAAGCTATAGCGTATCGATATGCATCGGAACCGGATCGATACAGCTTTCATATTAAAATAATCTTTTGCTATAGCGTACCGATACGGCATGTCACCGTATCGGTACGATGCTTGTCAGATAGTTGGAATCCAAAATTTTAAATGACCGTTGAACGATATCGATGCGCTTTTTTATCAAAACCAAACTCAGGATTCCAGTGAGCAAAATCCGTATCGATACGTCTAACCGTATCGATACACCCTTTAATATCGTACCGATACAACCTTCAAGCGTATCGATACGCTCTGTTTTTCAATCACAACGGCTCTTTCTTATTTGAGTCAGGTACCGATACGCCCACGAGCCGTACTGATACGGTAGGTTGTTGAGCAGCATTTATTGCGGGAAATTGCAACCCAACGGCTCTATTGATGATCTCAACCACCCAAACGGCTAGAAATCAATACAAGGGTATAAAAACAAGTCTCAAATGTTACAACAACAACTATTGAACCTATAAGCAACATCAAAGCACTCAAATCCAAAACTTGTTCATTTTAGAGTCAAATCTTTGTACCCAACTCCATTGTGTTTTTCATTGTAATTTTTATTGTGAGTTTGGGGGTGTTTGATTATAATTGGGTAAACATTATCCTTAGAGAGGTATTTGTAAAGTTTACCAAAAACCCTTCTTTGTAAAAGTGAGTGGATTAAGCTTTGAAAGCTTTTTGATTGTAAGGTTTCCTCCTCATCCAAGAAAAGGGGAAGAATCAATTTGTGGATTGGTTGAAAATTCTTAGTGGAAGCTAAGGTAGTGGATGTAGAGTTCATTGGAGAACTTGAACCACTATAATTGCCTTGTGTTCAATTTTTATTCTTTCAATTTTCACTCTCAATTTTTTTATCGCCAATTCATCCCCTCTTGACCATTTGCAATTATTTGATCAACTCAACAAAAACACTCATTTTAATCCCTAAAACTCTTAATTTAAATTTTTACCGTCCCTAATTTATTTCTTTTCCTATCGTCTTTACTCTTTCTATTTCTGTAACTCTTAAATTCTTTTTACTATTTGAACGACCACCAATGATAGAGAGGCACTTTTATTTTTCTGTCCATTGAAAATTTTCACACTCTGTTGTTCGGTGGGCCATGTTTATTCATATACCCATGAAAATGATTCTCTTCATTCCTTAAAAATTGTTGTATGCCGATTGATTACATTTTGTCAAAACACATCATATCAAATTACATGTCGTTCACCCAAAAGTAGGTTCGGATGATGCTAGTGATAATGCAACCCTTTTCTTGGCAAGGTATTCCTCGACGAGTAATGTTCTTTGCAACTGATGGCTTAACTCACTTCTTCACCTCTCAGCAGCACGGTGAGAAAACAGCCGGCAGCCTCAGGCTTTTTCTTCGTGGATGCTGAAAAGGCACGATCATTCAACTTCGGCTTTACTTTCAGTTCTCCCTCACCAAGGATCTAAATTGAAACAGTTAAATTAATCATTAACAGTGGATGTTTTTATTTTTAAAAATGAGCATAATTTTCGTTGAGAAATACAACAATTTTTTTTGAAAAATATGTGGAATAGAGTTGATAATTTTAAAAGTTACAAAAGTAGAAAAAGTGAAGACGGTGGAGAAAGAAAATGAATTATGTAGGATAGAAATCTAAATTGGGAGTTTTAGAGATTAAAAATAATGTTTTATTAAAACTATGTCGTTTTGCATTTGAAATAAATTTTGTTTTACTTTAAAAAATAACTACCTGGAAAAAAAATATTTAATAGGATAAATCAGCGATTTAACGGTAGATGATATATATGTCATCACACCGTTCATATTTTAACGGCAGAGTGTTATAATTGGGAATAAAATTAAAGTTTAGTGGTATAATTAGACCAATTCAAAAGTTAGAGGCAAAAACAGGTCACCTCCTATAGTTGAGTGGTACCTGGCATAGTTTACCCAAGAAAAAAAACTCAATTCCAATGGTTTCTTTCCTGTCGGGGCTCAATTTATATAATGGGCCAATTTAAGCTTTCAAACGTTTATTTTAGCTTGAAATTTAAAATCTATAGCCCAAAGGAGTAGGTACGGTGAGGTCCATGACACAGATTATCCATTTTCAAATTGAAATCTTAAAACCTTATATTCTTGTACAAATAATCGAAATCTTTGCAATTAGACAAACATTAAGAAGTTTTGCTGTTTGAGTTTGAATTTGAATTTGAATCAAGGACTATCAGAATAGTGCTTGGAGTTAGAGAGCTTGCCCCTAAAATATTTAGAATCTAACCCAACATTTTCTAAAGAAAAAAAATTACAACTTTCACTTGTAAACAGCATGTGAAGTGTAAGTAAATTCCTTTAATCAAATCTAATCCTGTAACAGGATGCTTATATTAGAAGTATTCTATTATTCGTTTATTTTGCAGATTTGTTGCTGCAACATATGATGTGAAGAAAATTTAAGACCCATATATATTAATTATATGGATGAAGATAGAATCCAAAGCCACTTTTCTTTCCAATGAATATAGATTGCAATAATTGCATCAAACAGCGAGTTAATGAAGCAAGCATGTGCCAGATTTGGTCAGTTGGAAACCAGCTCCCCCACATGATTTACAAATTCTATCACTTTTCTTCTTTCCCCCTTGCCTAATCAATGAATTATGAATTCAAAGTTCATGACTTGCTTCACCTGAAATCCGGTAGAAGCCTAATCAATGCTCCTACATATTAGAGATGGACACGGGACGGTTGGGTTTTTGACTACTCCAATCTGAAAATTTAAAGTCTCCACTCGACTCTGACCTGCTCAAAGTTTTTTTTTTCATTTTTATTCGGCGAACTCTAATTGTTTCTGCTTCTCAGTTTAGGTTACACAAACTTCATATTCATAGGTAGGGGTGGACATTTTACCCGGACCCGAAGGGTTCCGACCCGACCGAGTCAGATTTTTAAATGAAAAAATTAGGTTCGGGTCAGGTTCGGGTTTAGGGTGGAAAATGTCCGACCCGACCCAGGATTAATAGTTAATTTTGCCCTAAATTTTTTAGGGATATTTATAATAATACCCCTCTTTATATATATATATTGAATTTTTATTTATAATTTAGTCCTTTAAATTATATTTTTTTACAATTAAGTCCTTTAAAAAATTAACAATTAGGTCCCTAAAATTAATTTATTTTATATAGGTCGGGTCGGGGTCGGATTTGGTATATTTATTTTCGGGTCGGTCGGATTTTTTAAAGAATATTGCCGGGTCGGGTGCGGGCTTTGTTACACCCAGGTTTAGGGGTCGGGTGAAACTAAAATATTAAAATATTATTTTGGGCCTCGTGTCTTCAAAACAAATAAATTTTATGTTGGGCTTGTTTTGATTTAAAACCCAAATCCCATGGATTTTAGAAATTTGAAAGATTGCCACTTTCATTAATGGTAATCTTGTAAATAATGAGACTTGTAAAATAAAAACCCTTTTTATTTCAAAAGACCCAAAATAATGTCATCTTCTACCTCCCAAAAACAAAATCCAACGTGAAAACCCCTCCCACCATTGAAGTTACTATTCCATCTCTTCCCTCCATCAAACTTGGTGATTTTTAAAAGGTAATAACACTTTTGAGTTGTCCTCCCCTTCCTCTTTCTCCTCATGTATTTAGTTTTCCATGAAACCAACTATTTTGTGTTTTGAGTTTTTGAGCTTTTAAGTTAAAAATCCAAACTTTGTTGTCCAATATAGAAGCTTTTGATTTATTATCATTATTTATGTTATTAGCAACCCAAATGGTCCAACATATGTGATTTTTACTTAGTTTTATGTTGATTTCCGGATTTGGGTTTTGTTGGGGGTTTTAGAAGGGTTTAAGGTTGGTTTTTGGGCTGTTTTGGGTGAGAACTTGAGGGCTGATGTTAGTATGATGTTTAAGGGTTGTTTTGGAAGCTATTATGTGTGTTAAAAGTGTTGGAATCGATAGTCTTTTGTTGTGCAAGTGGGCTACTCGAAAATGAGGATTTTGGGGTTGTCTTTAGCTTGAAATCATGTGATTTGTGCTTGGTTTGTATTCCGGGTTTGCTACAGTGATTTGTGGACTGAAATGTAATTATTTTTATTGTGTTTGGATTGTTTAGAGACAAGGAATTTTGTTGGTGAAGCCTCGGAAACGAATCCGGATAGCTTGGTGGATTGATCGTATTGAGTTTGTTGAGCTTGGAATAGTCGGTGAGTGGTTCTACGTTTTTAAATTAGTTTTCAAATGTTGGTTCAAGCATGTGGATCTAGGTCGGGCTTGGTAAACTCACCTAGGGTTGGGATTAGATTGATAGTCTAATCCCAAGCTTTAGTTAGAGATTTTGGTTGAACTTTAAATGTTGTGTATGCCTCATGTTTTAATTGTGATTAATGTTGTTATGTATATTGTGATATACATGTGTGTTGAGGCATTATGTTTGATGCATTGTGATATGCATGTGGTTGTGGAATGTGGTTTGCGCATGATGGTAAATCATGGTGAGTACGTGCTAAACACGGAAATTGGTAAGAATTTGTGTCGTGAAAGATTGTGAAATGAGTTAGTATTGGCACTAGTATGTTTGGGTACAAATGATCGATCATTAGGATGTTTAGTGTGCACACGAGAGTCAAAATGCGCACGTGGTCTTGGTGATGGTAGTCATCAAGATGGAGTACGAGTACGCCTGGAAATCTTCTTTTATATGTTATTCGGTGATGAGTGGAATCCCATCGACGGGGCGTGGGGATGAGTGGAATCCCCTCTGCGTGAAACGGTGATGAGTGTAATCCTACCGTAAGGTAATGGTTGTGTGTTGGATGTGAGTTCCAACGATTGTTATCCACGTATTCGGGTCATAGCTAGGTGCCAATACGTTTGATATATGTGTTTCCATATGGATGTGTTTATGGACATTGTTGAGCATGGCATGATAATGGTATTATGTTCATGCATCATTTATATTTGACTCTTGTGGCTTCGAAGGTAAGAAATTATGTATTCTTCCTTGGTTTGTTACTCGTGCTTGGACCCTGCATTGTCGAGGTTTGTTTTATGAGCTTACCCTCACTAAGCTTTACGCTTACGCTCTCTTTTGTTCGACAATGCAGATCCTTAGTTTGTGGGTTGCTTGTGCAATGAGAGGGCCTCCAAGTGTGCTAGTTGTGCTTTTGCTATCCTCAAGTAAGAATTTTTAAGTTATGGATGTAATAGATGAGCAATGGGGTATTTATGTTGTTGTTTCGTGTTAGGAGCTCGTTTAAACTCCTTGATATGTTGATGTTTTGGTATGGCTTGTTCATGCCTTGTTTTGGTTTGTAAACCATGCTTTTAATGTGTATCTTGAATGCTTATGTGTTTAGTTTCTAAGGCAAGAAACCTTAAAAAGCTATGTATGTCTCTTTTATGGTGAATGCTTGACCCTTTTAAATGCATGCCCTTATCATGTGTCTTTGTGTGTTTTGAACATGTATGTAATGGGGTGTATGCCTCTAGAGGTTATGTGTGCATGTTATGTTTGCTTCTTGAAGTCGTTGGGGGCGTTTGGGATCGTTTAGAGATGTTTAAATCTGATTTTGGAAACTCACAGACTGCAGGTGTTTCGGAACGGGTTGGGCTGTTTCGAAACGGGTGTGGTTCCAGGGAAACCCGTATCAGAACGCGTTCCGATACAGTTTGGCTACTGTAAGCCCATGTTCCGATACGAGCTTCGAAACGCTTTGGCTACTGTGAGAGCCTGTTCCGGAATGAGTTTCGGAACGTCCAGGTGAAATGGACCTCTGTTCCGAAACGGGGTGGATGCGTTTTGGTACGGGTGTCTGGCTTTTTAAACTGGGGCCCGTGTTTCGAAACGGGCAATGCATGTTTCGAAACCCAGGCCTAAAATGAGGCTTTTTGACATCTCTAAAGGTTCTCAAAGGTTGGGCTTAGGCCCTGTTTGTTGTTAGTATTCTTGTGAGTCTTGTTTCCGCTGTCGCTTCACACATAGGTTTAATTAAATCCATCTAGACAAGATAATAAATGAAAAAGCTTTCTCGGGTTGTTAACCAAAGTGGAGCCTTAACGGGTTTCGCCTCGGTTTTCCCCGTGTAGCCCGCTCGGACCGGTCAAGCGTCCGAACTGGGACGAGGGGGTTACACTTGTTGGTATTAGAGCCTGAGGTTTCCGAGACCTCGGGTAGGTAAGTGAGGTAAGTTGAATTCTTGTATTGCAATTGTACAGTGTTTGCTTGCCATGTATGCTCGTTGTTTTTTGATCGTATATGTATGTTGTTTGAAGCATGTTGAGTTGAGTCACATTGCTTCTATTACATCGGAAAAATGATTTTTAGGTGAGGGAAACATACTTGAACCACTTGGACCCTTGCCCTTGCTAACCCAATCTTTGTATGTTGTTGTTGTTGTTGTAGTTGTTATCTATGAGCTGTTATGTCGAGGCCTAGAGGTAGACCGAGGTTGGTTCGTCAAGAACCTCGTGTTGCAGCTCCTACTGGTGAGCCAGAGGTTGGAGTTGAGGCTCCTATGGAAGATCCTGCTATTGGAGTCAGAGCTCCTCCACCACCACCACCTCCTCCGCCTGGTGAGGGAGATGAGGCGGGAGTTGAGGGAGCGGGACCACATGTTGGCCAGGGTGGCCAAGGTCATGCTGGGATAGATATGGCTCTGCTAGTTCAAGCTATAGCGGGAGCGTTTCAGGCTGCAGTTGCTGGAGCTCAGGCTGCAGCTCAACCGAGAGGAGATGATGCTAGCTTACCTTTAGAGAGGCTCCGTAGCCTCGGAGCTGATAAGTTCAGGGGATCTACGCCTGAGAGGTCAGAGTTGTGGCTAGAGAATACAATCTGTATTTTAGCTCAGATGGGATGTGTTGGGGCTCGTAAGTTGGGCTGTGTAGTTTCGTTGCTTTAGGGTGGTGCCTACACCTGGTGGGTCACCATTACTACTGGTGTGCTTGAGGCCGAGATCAGTTGGAACTTCTTTGAGAAGGCTTTTAGAAAGAGGTATTTGGGGCTGGGGTATTTAGATGAGAAGAAGCGGGAGTTCATGGCTCTTGTTCAGGGAGACGCATCAGTGACAGACTATGAGATCCGCTTTGTCCGATTGAGTCAGTATGCTCCGAAGTTGGTTCCTACTGAGAGGGACCGTTGTGATCGGTTCAGATATGGACTTCATGAGGAAGTCAAGAGGTACACCTTAGCCACTGATTATTCTGATTTTAATGTCTTGGTTGCTAGGGCCAAGGACATCGAGCATAGCTTAGGGCTGACCAAGCGTTCGGGAGGATCCAGTTCAAGGAAGAGGCACAACAACTTCGATTGTGGTGATGCCAAGAAGCATCGGGGCAGTGGACAGCAGTTCGATCATGAGCGTGGCGGTGGCCACCATGGTAGAGGCCATCAGGGCCAGAGGGCTGGAGGGCGGTTTCCCGAGTGTGCCCGGTGTGGGAGACAACATTTAGAAGAGTGTTGGGGGAACTTTCATGCTTGTTGGAACTGTGGATCGAGAGACCACTTCAGGAGAGAGTGTCTGCATCAGGCGGCATAGGCATCGAATCTGGCATTGGCTCTTGCGAGAGCGATCGATTATCAGAGAGGTCGTGGGCGCGGTCGTGGTTACTTCCAGCCGAGGGGTGATGCACCTAGGATAGAGGCACCGAGGAATCTTGCTCATTTAGTGGCAGTTCAGCCAGAGGCCGGTGGACCAGCTAGAGTCTACGCACAGAGAGAGGCAGGGAATGACAGAGATGTGATAGTAGGTAATTTTGAGTTACAGTCCATGTCTTTGCTTTCCTTAGTTGATTCGGGTTCCACGCATTCTTACATTTTGAGTGAGCACGCAAAGAAGTTAGATATATATGTTGAGATCTTATATGTAGAGATGCATGTGACTAGTTCCTTCGGTGAGACAAATGTAGTTAGACATATGTATAGCAGGTGTCCGCTGAAGATTCAAGGTCATGTGTTTCCTGTTGATATGATAGAGCTTCAGTTCTATGGTTTTGATATCATTTTGGGTATGGATTGGTTGGTTGAGCACAAATCTAGTGTAGATTTTGAGACAAAGAGAATTTCGTTGAAGCTTTCTGATGACTACAAGGTAGTAGTAGTAGTAGTAGGCGAGAACGTTAAGTTCTTGTCGAACATTGTGTCGGCTTTAGAGGCTCATAGGTTGATGGACTCCGGTTGTGGGGCTTATTTAGCATATGTGATGAATCCGAATATAAGTGAGGTTAGACCGAAAGATATTAGGATAGTTTGTGATTTTCCGGATGTGTTTCCAGAAGAGTTACCGGGTTTGCCTCCTAACAGAGATGTAGAGTTTGTGATTGAGACTATTTCAGGGTCTACTCCAGTTTCTATTGCTCCATACCGTATGGCTCCATAGGAGTTGAAAGAATTGAAAAGTCAGCTTCAGGAGTTGTTAGATCGAGGTTTTATTAGGCCTAGTAGTTCGCCTTGGAATGCTCCCATGTTGTTTGTGAAGAAGAAGGATGGCAGTATGAGGATGTGTATCGACTATAGGCAGTTGAACCAGTTGACAGTGTAGAACAAGTATTCGTTGCCTTGTATAGATGACTTGTTTGATCAGTTGAGGGGTGCCTCAGTGTTTTCGAAGATAGATTTGAGATCAGGGTACTATCAGTTGAAGGTAAAGGAGTGTGATGTTCCGAAGATAGCTTTTAGGACTAGATACGGTTATTATGAGTTCCTTGTGATGTCGTTTGGGCTCACGAATGCACCAGCAGCTTTCATGGACATGATGAACAGAGTTTTCTGAGACTATCTAGACCGGTTTGTAGTTGTTTTCATAGACGACATCCTTGTGTACTCGAGATCAGAAGAAGATCATGATGAGCACTTGAGACTTGTTTTGCAGAGATTGATGAGTAATCAGTTTAATGCTAAACTGAGTAAATGCGAGTTCTGGATTAGAGAGGTTGTATTTCTTGGCCACGTAGTATCAGCTGAAGGTATCCGTGTTGATCCGACGAAGATTGAAGCTTTTGTTGAGTGGAAACAACCTAAGTCAGTGACAGAGATTAGGAGTTTCCTAGGATTAGCTGGTTACTAGAGGAGGTTCGTAGATGGTTTCTCTAGAGTAGCTGCTCCGTTGACTAAATTGTTGCAAAAGGAGTGAAGTTTGAGTGGTCAGATGCGAGACAAAAGGCATTTGAGAAATTAAAAGAAGCTTTGACGAATGCTCCAGTGCTAGTACAGCCAGTCTCAGGGATAGAGTTCGTGATCTATAGCGATGCTTCCTACGTAGGTTTAGGTTGTATTCTGATGCAAGAAAAGAGAGTTGTTGCTTATGCCTCGGGACAGTTGAAGGTGCACGAGAAGAACTACCCTACGCACGACATCGAGTTAGCCGTAGTTGTGTTTGCGTTGAAGATTTGGCGTCACTACCTGTATGGTGAGAAGTGCACGGTTTATACTGATCATAAAAGCTTGAAGTATTTGATGACTCAGAGAGAGTTGAATTTGAGACAGAGAAGATGGCTTGAACTATTGAAAGACTATGATTTGACTATCGAGTACCATCCGAGTAAGGCAAATGTAGTGGCCGATGCGTTGAGCAGAAAAGTTGCAGTTGAGTTGCGAGCTATGTTTGCTAGGCTGAGTGTATCAGGGGATGGTGGTTTGATTATCGAGTTTCAAGTGAAGCCTTCGTTGATTCAGATGATCAGAGAGAAACAGTTGCAAGATGTATCTTTAGCTTCAAATATTCAGGACATTGCAGAAGATAGACCGACAGAGTACAGTTTCAGTGATGAGAATGTGTTGTGTTTCAGAGACAGAGTTGTAGTACCTGAAGAAGTTGAGTTGAGACGTATGATTCTGAGCGAAGCACATTCAAGTCCTTTTTCTATGCATTCGGGCAGTACTAAGATGTACAGAGATATGAAGAATGGTTATTTCTGGGTTGGTTTGAAGAAGGATGTAGCCGAGTATATGAGCCGTTACATGGTTTGTCAGAGGGTAAAGGCAGAACATCAGGTTTCTTCAGGTTTGTTACAGCCTTTGAAAATTCTGGAATGGAAGTGGGAAAGAATCACTATGGACTTTGTGTCAGGGTTGCCGTTGTCTCCTTCGAAGAAGAATTCTGTTTGGGTTATAGTTGATAGATTCACTAAGTGTGTCCATTTCTTAGCAGTGAACACCACAGATTCTTTAGACAAGTTGGCAGATTTGTACATCCACGAGATTGTGAGGTTGCATGGAGTTCCGAAGTCTATTGTATCAAACAGAGATCCGAGATTCACATCGAGGTTCTGGAGTTGTTTGCATTTCAGTACTTCGTATCATCCGCAGTCAGATGGTCAGTCAGAGCGAGTGATACAGGTATTAGAGGATATGCTCCGTTGTTGTGTGATTGACTTCCAGGGATCGTAGGAGAAGCATTTACCCTTAGTCGAGTTTGCTTACAACAACAGTTACCAGGCTAGTATACAGATGGCTCCTTATGAGGCATTGTATGGTAGGCGATGTAGGACTCCGATCTGTTGGGCTGAAACGGGTCAGAAATTGTTACCTATGCCAGATTTTCTTAAGAGGGCTACTGATAAAGTGAAGTTGATTTGTGACCGTTTGAAAGCAGCTTTCGATCGTCAGAAATCTTATGCAGATTTGAAGAGAAAAGAGATTGAGTTTTCAGTGGGTGAGAAAGTGTTTCTGAAAGTATCTCCGTGGAAGAAGGTAATGTGATTTGGCCGGCAAGGCAAGTTGAGTCCGAGGTTTATTGGTTCGTATGAGATAGTTGAGCGGATTGGGCCAATAGCTTACCGTTTGAGATTGCCTTCAGAGTTAGAGAAGATTCATGATGTTTTTCATGTGTCGATGCTTAGGAGATATAGATCAGATCCGTCTCATGTTATGCCCGTTGAGGAGATAGAACTGAATCCGGATTTGTCTTACAATGAAGAACCAGTTGAGATACTTGCTTCTGATAGCAAGGTGTTGCGTGGCAAAACCATAGAGTTGGCCAAGGTGTTGTGGAGACATAGAGGTGTGGAAGAGGCCACGTGGGAGAGGAAAGCTTATATGCTTGAGCAGTTTCCGTATCTGTTTTCGTCAGGTAATTTTGGGGACGATATTTCTTAAGTGGGGGAGAGTTGTAACACCCGGGTTTGGGGGTCGGGTGAAACTAAAATATTAAAATATTATTTTAGGCCTCGTGTCTTCGAAACAAATAAATTTTATGTTAGTCTTGTTTTTGATTTAAAACTCAAATCCCATGGATTTTAGAAATTTGAAAGATGACACCTTTCATTAATGGCAATCTTGTAAATAATGGGACTTGTAAAATAAAAACCCTTTTTTTATTTCAAAAGACCCAAAATAATGTTATCTTCTGCCTCCCAAAAACAAAATCCAACGTGAAAACCCCTCCCACCATTGAAGTTACTATTCCATCTCCTCCCTCCATCATCCTTGGTGATTTTTTAAAAGGTAATAACACTTTTGAGTTGTCCTCCCCTTCCTCTTTCTCCCCATGTATTTAGTTTTCCATGAAACCAACTATTTTGTGTTTTGAGTTTTTGAGCTTTTAAGTTAAAAATCCAAACTTTGTTGTCCAATATTGAAACTTTTGATTTCTTATCATTATTTATGTTATTAGCAACCCAAATGGTCCAACATATGTGATTTTTACTTGGTTTTATGTTGATTTCCGGATTTGGGTTTTGTTGGGGGTTTTAGAAGGGTTTAAGGTTGGTTTTTGGGCTGTTTTGGGTGAGAACTTGAGGGCTGGTGTTAGTATGATGTTTAAGGGTTGTTTTGGAAGCTATTATGTGTGTTAAAAGTGTTGGGATCGATAGCTTTTGGCTGTGCAAGTGGGCTGCTCAAAAATGAGGATTTTGGGGTTGTCTTTAGCTTGAAATCATGTGATTTGTGCTTGGTTTGTGTTTCGAGTTTGCTACAGTGATTTGTGGACTGAAACTTGATTGTTTTGATTATGTTTGGATTGTTTAGAGACAAGGAATTTTGTTGGTGAAGCCTCGGGAACGAATCCGGATAGCTTGGTGGATTGATCGGCTTGAGTTTGTTGAGCTTGGAATAGTCGGTGAGTGGTTCTACGTTTTTAAATTGGTTTTCAAATGTTGGTTCAAGCATGTGGATCTAGGTCGGGCTTGGTAAACCCACCTAGGGTTGGGATTAGATTGGTAGTCTAATCCCAAGCTTTAGTTAGAGACTTTGGTTGAACTTTAAATGTTGTGTATGCCTCATGTTTTAATTGCGATTAATGTTGTTATGTATATTGTGATATACATGTGTGTTGAGGCATGATGTTTGATGCATTGTGATATGCATGTGGTTGTGGAATGTGGTTTGTGCATGATGGTAAATCATGGTGAGTACGTGCTAAGCACGGAAATTGGTAAGAATTTGTGTTGTGAAAGATTGTGAAATGAGTTAGTATTGGCACTAGTATGCTTGGGTACAAATGATCGATCATTAGGATGTTTAGTGTGCATACGAGAGTCGAAATGCGCGCGTGGTCTTGGTGATGGTAGTCATCAAGATAGAGTACGGGTATGCCCGGAAATCTTCTTTTATATATTAGTCGGTGATGAGTGGAATCTCATCGACGGGGCGTGAGGATGAGTGGAATCCCCTCCGCGTGAAACGGTGATGAGTGTAATCCCACCGTAAGGTAATGGTTGTGTGTTGGATGTGAGTTCCAACGGTTGTTATCCGCGTATTCGGGTCATAGCTAGGTGCCAATACGTTTGATATATGTGTTTCCATATGGATGTGTTTATGGACATTGTTGAGCATGGCATGATAATGGTATTATGTTCATTCTTCATTTATATTTTAGTCATGTGGCTTCGAAGGTAAGAAATTATGCATTCTTCCTTGGTTTGTTGCTCGTGCTTGGACCCTGCATTGTCGAGGTTTGTTTTATGAGCTTACCCTCACTAAGCTTTACGCTTACGCTCTCTTTTGTTCGACAATACAGATCCTTAATTCGTGGGTTGCTTGTGCAAGGAGAGGGCCTCCAAGTGTGCTAGTTGTGCTTTTGCTATCCTCAAGTATGAATTTTTAAGTTATGGATGTAATAGATGAGCAATAGGATATTTATGTTATTGTTTCGTGTTAGGAGCTCGTTTAGACTCTTTGATATGTTGGTGTTTTGGTATGGCTTGTTGATTCCTTGTTTTGGTTTGTAAACCATGCTTTTAATGCGTATCTTGAATGCTTATGTGTTTAGTTTCTAAGGCAAGAAACCTTAAAAAGCTATGTATGTCTCTTTTATGGTGAATGCTTGACCCTTTTAAATGCATGCCCTTATCATGTGTCTTTGTGTGTTTTGAACATGTATGTAATTGGGTGTATGCCTCTAGAGGTTATGTGTGCATGTTGTGTTTGCTTCTTGAATTCGTTGGAGGCGTTTGGGATCGTTTAGAGATGTTTAAATCTGATTTTGGAAACTCACAGACTGCATGTGTTTCGGAACGGGTTGGGCTGTTTCGGAACGAGTGTGGTTCCAGGGACACCCGTATCAGAACGCGTTCTGGTACGGTTTGGCTACTGTGAGCCCCTGTTTCGATACGAGCTTCGAAACGCTTTGGCTACTGTGAGAGCCTGTTCTGGAACGAGTTTCGGAACGTCCAGGCGAAATGGACCCATGTTCCGAAACGGGGTGGATGCGTTTCGGTACGAGTGTCTGGCTTTTTAAACTGGGGCCCATATTTTGAAACGGGCAATGCCTGTTTCGAAACCCAGGCCTGAAATGGGGCTTTTTGACATCTCTAAAGGTTCTCAAAGGTTGGGCTTAGGCCCTGTTTGTTGTTAGTCTTCTTGTGAGTCTTGTTTCCGATGTCGCTTCACACATAGGTTTAATTAAATCCATCTAGACAAGATAATAAATGAAAAGGCTTTCTTGGGTTGTTAACCGAAGTGGAGCCTTAACGGGTTTCGCCTCAGTTTTCCCCGTGTAGCCCGCTCGGACCGGTCAAGCGTCCGGAACGGGACGAGGGGGTTACAGGTTTAGGGTGTTTATTTTCAAGACGGGTCCGGGTGGGCCAAAAACCCGACCCTACCCGACCCGTGCCCATCCCTATTCATAGGCCTATAAATAACAAAACTTTTTATTTAAAGATTATTATCTCATACACAGACAATGGAAAGTTTTTATTTTCACAAATACTTTAATTTTAGGGTTTATGATATTAGTTTAGAGTTTAGAGATTTTATTGCATGGGTTTAGAATTTAGTATTCAAGGTTATAATTTAGAGTTTAAAGTTAGAATTTAAATTTTATGAAAAAAAAAGTTAAACTGAATATAGAGGATATGGACCGAGTTCTAAAATAGTTTGTACTATATTCCTCAGCTGGAAAAACTACATCAATTAGAAAAGAAAAAAATGGCATAGATGAGGCCTGTACTCCTACTATTTACATTAAATTGCACCATAAGTAGTTAACTTGTGGATTATGGCATTTATTTAAAGTCTTTTTTGTTTGTTATAACCATTGTTGAACGTTAAAAAATTATTAAATGGACTTGGCTCAACACGTTATTTATAATCTCATCTAATGAAATTTTTTAAATTTTTTTAAAGGTGAATCTTCACTTTTTCTTACATGTAAGTAAAGAGTGAGCGGTTACTTGAAAGTTACACTAAAATAGGTGAATGTTATTGGATGGACCATGGATGACATGGTGAGCCGGATCCATTTAATAATTTCTCGGAATAAGCTAGGCACCTAAAGCATGTGCAAAAGTTTTTGATTTATCTTTGAGGAAGAAAAATACAATTTCGGTTTTGTTTTAACCATCGATATCTGACTCACTGACTAACTAATTCAGATCAAATTTTGTAGAAATCCGGTATAGGTTGATTCTCCCACCTTAATTTTTTATACTCTTAACGTCTAGATTTGAACTCAAGACTTTAATATGATTATATATATGTGTGTGTAAGATTATTGATCATAAATTTTAATTAAAAGTTCAACAACCTACCAATTTGATCATATATTTGTGGTTACTTATCATAAAGTATTAGTTTGTTTAATACGATTATTAGATGTTGGTTAGGTATTAAGCCACTTGAGATAAGATGGCATGAATTCGGTGTAGGGTACGTTCACATGCGAAATTGGGGAGGGAATATTTAGGAGTGAATAGTGGCACGTGATTAACAGATGAATCAACGTGCAACCCATGTGAATGTGGGGAAGATCCATGGCCCACTCCCCTCCACACAATTTAATGTTAAATGGACCGTCAAAACATCTCCAAATACAAATACAACCAAACCCATGTGTCAATTTAAAAACAACACTATCACTTTCGGACCAAACCCAAAATTCGATCCAAATCTAAAAAATTTAAATGGTTTGAATTCAAAATAAACTGATGAAATAGTTTTTAATTTAGCAATTAATTTTGGGAGGTGGAGATAAAAAAAGAAGGAGAAAATGCAAAATCTAGCACACATCACATGTAGGGGGAGATTTTGCAATCTCCCTATGTATGATACAAGATATGGAGTAAGAAAGAAGTGAATTAAAATAAAGTTCAGTGGTGCACTGCTGCTGCCGGAGACTTGCATTGATAGCATTTAGCAAACAACCCGAAAGTGTCGATTTGCCTGATGAAATTGGTCATGCTAGCCCATCCACCAAACCCGAATCCAATCACTAGAACCCACACCACGATCACCGCGTTTACTGCGTACATTGCGCTCCAGCTCGGCAAGAAGAACGGTGGCTTCTCTGCAGCATTCTGCATGTTTACAAAGTTAGGCAAACAAATCAGTCGAAATTTGGCATTTGTTGGTAGAAAATGTGACCAAACTGGAAGGAAAAGAGTCAAGTCAGCCAGCTAATACAAGATGGAGTAATGTTTTCCAAATCCAAGCCTTAAATGCTTTTGTACATTTGCTGCAGATTTCCCACAACTAGAACCATGCAAATGGGGACAACAAGATAATAGCCTAAGTGAAAATAAAATTACCTGACGAGCAGAGGCTGTTCTGTAGGTGAGCATATGCGCTAAAGCCGGGATGATGTAGACGGTGAAACTAACCAAAAGAGCACCAACGGCAGAGTTTATCGGGCCGAAGAACGGGAAGATTATGGCCAAGAACCAGATTGGAATCACCACAGGCAGCCTAGCCAGCGCCCTCAAACAAAGACTTTTCGTGTCATGCATCCCTATCACTTTCTCCCACACGAAGTACAATGGGGTGCAAGCGAAGCCGAATGTTATAAACTGCAAAAACCACCAATTACACGTTCAAATTCAGTAATTTACTGTAGCATTTAGCACTTTGAACAAGCAAAACGAACCTGGTGAATAAGCATTAGGATGACGGCGGCATCACGGAAGCCGGTCTTGGGGAGGAGGGAGAAGGCATTGGAATGGTTGAGAAGTTGGTCCCCGAATGCCCAGTAGACGGCAGAAGCGGATGGAATGGTGAGTGTAAAAACGTACAATGTAGCCAACAAGTATATGTACTTGAATTTTTGAGGCTTCCACATCGCATGCATGATTTCCCTGGAAAGAAGAGGTGATAAACTGATCAATTATGTTCAATCATTAGCTTAATATTTACAACTGATGTAGAAATTATGGTATAGGTAAAGACAAAGGACAGTAAACCAGATTAATGTTTGAACAACTGTTCAATTTTCCTAGAGAAATAGATAAAAAGGAGAGAAGGTGGGATTATAATGTTTGTTTCCGAGCAAACAAAAGTAGTTTTGCATGTTTTTTTTGTCGGGGACTCGAACCCCGAGATGGCCGGCAAAAGCTGCAAAGAGAAGCCGCGTAGAAACAAGACAAGGGAAAGAAACTAAAAAGGCTTACACAGTCACGGCATGTCCGCCGAAGGTGTAGAGAATGTTGGTAGCTCCGGTGAAGTAGAGTACTAGCTTTGTTGGACCACTGTGCGTCACGCCCTCATCCTGGCCGTGAATAAGAGAAGCTATGGCCATGTACCAGGCCGTATAGGTCGTCATTCCAAGACCTATAAAAGACCAAATCCGGTAGTTGTGGAAGGACGGTATGAAAACCGTGGTGGCGCAGCAAGCTCCAAAAATATAGGTCCATGTCCTCTTGTCCAGTTTATCATTGATGTAGTAAATATTACTGTCATCAGATCAGACAAAACAATGAAACCCATTTTCAGATTCTGGTTAAGTAGTTAAGTTTGATGTTAAATCAAGAAGAATTGATCGGAAGTTGGAACCTTGCACAAGCTATGAGTTGTATGACAGATCCGAATAAGAGGAAAGTACAGTTGAAAGCAAGTCCAGCTGCCTTCCAGTATGGTCCCAGCAACCCATCAAGCACTTCAAACCACTGCAATCAATGAAAACATTTTAGCATAGTATAGAACTGGCTATGGGGGCGGTGGTGGCGGTACAAACCTGGATGACATGGTTTTTGAATCTGACGTTCTCTTTCTCCTTCCTGCTTCTGTACTCTACATAGAGCACACTGATGAGATATGCAGTCCAACTTCCCATTAGTCCGTAAAATACCTGAAGTAGAATCCCTGAGAGCATGCCCAACTGAGAGAAGGAATAGGGCAGTGTCAGCAGCACTTGCGCCACTTGATTGGAGGCGCAACTGAACCAGGCATCCCAGGCGGAGCCGCCGTGCCATAGGATGTTCTTGATGCTGAACATTGACTGCTGTGACTCATCTTCGTTTTCTTCTTCTCTGCTTTCATGCCCCGTCTCGGTGGACACTATTGCTTCTTCCGCTTGCTTCTGTGTCAACATTGTTTTGTTTTTGTTCTTCTTCTTTTTCTCTGAAACATGTCAAAGACAAACTATAATCAAAACAAAAACAACCCCAGGAAAACGAAAGTCAAATAATTCCACAGATCCAAACACCCAAAAAAAAATAAACTGAAGAAAACGAAGCTCAACCTTGTCCGGAGACTTGTCTCTTTGGTGCAAAAGATTGAAGAAAATCAAAGAGAGAGGGAGAGCTTAAATGCCTGGAAAATCCAGCAACGGATCTCCTGTTGGTCTGGCAGTAAAAGCTTATCACTTTAAAGCAGCCACCCTTGTTCTGTGCAGAAATGATCAAATAAAGAACAATGACGGCGAGGGAAAAAAAGAGATGTCTCAGTCTCACCTAAAACGCCCACCCAGATTCAATTGTCTTTGAAGTGGTTGGATTAAAGGCTCTTTTCACCCCTATTCAACTACTACTATATATAGATAGTGTTACAGTTTCTTTGGGTTTGAAAACTTTTCACTAGCTGAAGCAGTAAGCAGGTGTTGTTCTTTATTATTAATATTTAGTGAGTGGAGTATGAAAGGGGAAGCGTGAGAGTGACTAAACCCAAAATTCCCTGTGTATTTATTTCACTTTTGATTCGATTCTTGTTGGGGTGAAATCAGAATGATTAAATACTCTGTAAACGACTGGGACGTTGTTCTCATCACAAATGGAAGAGTTTCAACCTAACCAAACACTTTGCCTTCTTTATACAAATACCACCTTTTCCAATCTTTACTTAAGACTTACATCCTTTTTTACTATAGGTCTTAAAGTATATTTTGACAACAAAAAAAAGTGTTTAACGTTTTATTTTAAATTATTTTAAAGTTAATCTGTCAAAAAAAAATTTATCATCTAATTATAGTTTGATTTGTGACTTTTGTTATTTTTTATTTCCATCAAAAAAATTGAAAAAAAATTAAAAGTATCTCAAAAATTACAAAATTTTTAAATCCCTAAAATCCAAACCCAAAACCTCAAAATTGATGTTATTATTGTCGACGATAGCCTCGTCGAAACACAATACCATCGTCATCAGAGTCTTCTACTTATTTTTCTAACCATCCATCGTCAGTAATCAGCATGAGGCATGTCAATCGCACGTCGAACAACGAACGCGAAAAGATCTAATTGTTCGACATCTGATTGGCACGCTTCTCACCGATTACCGGCCATAGGTGGTTGAAAAAATTGAGTGGAAACTTCCAACTACGGTGATGGTAGAGTTTGGTGAGGCTATTGATGACGGCAATATTGTCGATTTTGAGATTATGAGTTTTAGAGATTTTGAGACTTTTTTAGAGATTTTAAGAAGTTTTAGACTTTTTTTAAAAAAATTATTTAATTAGTTCAGTTTTTTTGAAAATAAAATAAAAGAAACATGTCAAAATTTTATTGGATGATGAATTTTTTTAATGGCGTTATCCTAGAACAGCAACGGAATAAAATTTTAGGCACATATTTCAGCAAAAATATACTTTAAGCACCTATTGCAAAAGGAGGTATTGCTTATTTTATAATTTAACCTTTATTTTTTATTTATAATATCAGAATTCGAATACCCGATACTCGATTTTAAAAAAAAAATTGTATTTATGTAATGGTGGCTGAGTGTCAATGGAGGATAATTTATTGATTACCATGGAGCTTGTTTACGAGGCTGTTTTGTGTGATTCTGGGGATTCATTTTCCTTTCCCAATTAATGGTGGCTCAGCTGCTCCTGCTGCCTGTTGCCTGTTGCTAGCCTCCAGGATCAGATCCAAATCTATGTCAATAGTTCTGGGGATTCATTTTCCCAATTAAGTTTATTTTCTTCTCTTTTTTTCTAACTTGGGATTCATTTCGTGTATCCAGTTTTTAATTAAACGAGGCTCGAATTAAATGGGAAGAAATCTATTTCTCACTCAAATTGATCAGCGCGTGAATTGCATCGATCAATGAATTGTTCACCGATTCAATATGATCAAACATTTAATCCAAATTTAATAGGAAAAATTAAATATTTCTAATTTCTAATCATTCTGATTAAGTACTCAATTAGGAAAATATTTAACTCTGGTTAGTCAAGAATTTGATTTTGTCTTTTTAACTTTATTTTGAGAAAATGAATTTGTTGTGTTTTTTAACGTTTATTTGATAAATTTTCAAAGGCTTCTACGTAAATATTTTTTTAATAACACTAAATTTTCAAATAAATAAAAATAATTAACAATTTTTATATAATATTTGTAAGTTTTTTATCATTTAAAATATAAACCACTTGATTTTTATTATAACAAGATTAATTATAAATTAAATTCGAATAATCTTAATTTAATTTCTCTCAGCCTAACCACAAGAAAAACACGAGTATGACGAGGATTGTTTTTCTTTTAATAATTGAACGCCTAATGTTTAGCCAAGAATGGACTAATGCCGGACCATTTCGCTTTTAATTGCCTGCTTCATGTTTTTGGAAAATACTAAGGTTTTCAATTTTTTATTTAACTATTGGTATTTGATTCTTAGTCGATTAATTTAGATTTAATTTTATAGATATTTAACATAAGACAATTTTTCTAACCATATTTTCTCTGCTTTGAATGTAATAATTCAAAATTTTAATTTAATTTAAAAAATTTAATGTCTCATCTCCTGAACCAACTGGTACGATCTTTGGTTACAAGGTTATCACTTTAAACGCTCATTAAACATACCAAATAGGACTTTAGCGGAGGCGGAGATGGACCCGCCACGATGCGGCACGCTTTTAAAGGAAAACACACGCGCAATGAAGCCTTTTATAATATGTGAACGGCTTATACTTTAAACATGCCCTTTAATCAGACGGCTTCTTGTGGCCCACTCTTGGACCCCCCAATTCCCTCTCTTTACAAATTCAACTTTATACTTATAAAATCATATTAATAATTTTAATCAAAACCAATCTTTATAAATGCCAAACCAACATTATCTCTTCACTATCAAATTGTTAAGAGGTAGGGCCAATAAAAAGTGTTTTTTTTTTAGCATGCGATGATGGTCTGGTGGTCAGAGCACGCTCACCTGCTCCACTCCCTTCCCCTTAAGTTTCGGGTTCAAGATCCCTCAGGAGCATTGTCTTCGCCTAGATTTCCCCCTCTCCCTCTAGGTAGAAGTAGAATAAGATTTAAAAAAAATATTTTTTTTTTCGTTTCAATACTTAGTAATTAGTATGAAAAAAAAAACATAAATTCCGAACCTAAATTTCATGCTATATAGTCTCAGAGCGTAAATTATTTAATGCTAGATGTAGCCCTATAAGTTATATCCTATTAATTGTCAAACTAAGTTTTCAAGAAGATATAATATTAAAATTATAAGATTAAATAATATTTTGATTTTAAAAATTATATTTATTATTACACATTTATACCTTAGTTTTTTTTCTTTCAACTAGTGCGGTCTATTTCTCCTTTTTCATTTTTAGTTTGGCCGATGTTTTATCGCAAGTGTTTATTATTATTTTTTATTAGTATGTTTTTAGTTTTTACTTTTCTTTTATTTTAATAAAATTTTCTGTTTTTTGTGATACATTTTTATGTCTTTGTGATACATTTTTATGTCGTTTGATATTTTCATGACTCTTGTTTTTTGAATTAGGTTTGTCGGTGGTCATAAAAAGTTTGATTCCCCATGATAGTTGTTTACTGATGTAATCAGATTTGGGTAACCGAACAATTTTCTTCATAGTTTAATTCACTCTTCACTATTTTTTCATATTGTTAAGCATTTCGTCTGGATTGAGACAAAGGAGAATCATGAAAGTTTTTGTATTCTTTGCCGATGGATGTCATTCTCAAGAGAAGAATTCACTTTTCTTTCGCAGTTTTAGTTTCTATGTTCTATTGTATGAGTTTTTTAGTGGACTTAATCCTTATATTTTCGTTTATTCGAATGTGTTATATTTTTTATTCTTTCTTTTATTTATTTTATTGAATCCGGATGTTATTGTTTAAAAAATATTATTTATATATCAATTCACATTCTTTCGGTTATTCAGCAGAATAAGAATAATATTATGAATGAATTTGTTCAAAGATATGTTGTTCAGACTCTATACTTTCATAGCTTTCAAACTAAATGTGGACTGCAGCTGCATGGCTGCTGACGGACCTATTCAATCGCGTTCACATCGATGATTGCATCAACGCCGGAACATGAGTGTGGGTGTGGCTGGCTGCATGGGAGTTTTCCCGTAGCTAAATTGGGTGAAAATTATCCGTTTAAAGGTGAAATGAAATGGAAGCAATGAATGACCATGTGACATTAGGGTATATAACATAGGCTACATTGATTGGAAACCGCCAACGAAGGCGGCGCCACCGATTGTGTCAGCAGCACGATTTTACCGATGCAAAGATTACAGCGACAAAAAGCTGTTCGGAATTTCACCAATTCGAAGCACCATTGTTTAATCCAATTCACATTCAATGAAACCAAAAGTTGCAAAGTTCGAGCATAATCATAATAAATTCTGACTTTTATGTATAATATCTCTCGATTTTATATACCTTTTATAATTAGTTCACGTCCCCTTGGTTTATGCTTCAAGAGAGAGAGAGAGAATCCATCCAAGTGTTGTCAAATGTGTTTCATGAATCCAAAATCAGATGGTCAAACCTAGCTAAAGCTGCCGTTTGATGACTAATTTGACTTGTTTGAGAAGCCGGAATTGGAGAAAACAAATTGTTCATCATATTGATGAACACTTTTGGGTAATTGCAATTGATTTTTTTACAGGATATCTATTCTTTCAAAATAAGTTTTTCCAATGTTGTTTGTTGTATAATCAATCGAAAGTTTATATTAAATCTAAAATTTTTATCTCTCATACTCTATTAAAAAGTGTCTTTTTCACTTGTCATTAACGATTCAATGGCGGAAGTAGATATTTTATTTGGGAGCAATTACTGAAGGTAATTTTAATAGTAATCTTATTGATCAAACCACATATATCTGCATGTGATTTCATGGAATAAATGTTGATCTATAACATATTTTTTCGACAAATCCTCTAATGTAGAAGAAAAAAATAAAATTATAGTTGCAGATTTTGATACTTAGCTTGTCGAATAAACTCCTAAAATGATGAATAAATTAGTAGAAATGTACTTTTAATTTAGAATAGATTATGTGCTTAAAAGTGTTTAAAATAATAGGTAGATTAATGAAAATTTTAAGACTCATGTCAGTGTTTAAAATAAATTTAATTTTTTTGCTTCAAATGAATACAAATCATATATTCTTTTTCGGTGCTCTATATATGTTTCAACACTAAAAAAATTTAAACTCTATACTCTAACCCTAAATTATAAAAATTAAATCTTTCACCCTGAATACTAAACTCTAACCCTAAACTTAAAATTTTAGTATTTGGACATATGTAAAGACACCGCACAAAGAACGATCGGCTCCACGCTCTTGGAAACGAATGACTGATGGCCGGTACAATTGAAAACAAGAATGATAACAAAGGCATCACATAATTTGCACGATAAATTAGGGTTTCATTTGAAGGAGACCAAGTGTGGACAAAGTCTAGTAAACATGCACTTTGTCCCGTTAGTGCCCCCTTCAACTTTCCTTTTTCCACTTTTAAATTTCTTCAACAGATGTAAATGTAATATAAGGTTGGATTAACTGGAACGGCACTATGACAATCCTAAAAAGCTAGCAATTTTGTTGTCGATTAAAGCTCGTTGTTAACTGTCAAGCATTAGGCTAATTAAAACTCTTCTATTAGATTTATGCAAAAGTCCCCGAAACATTCTTCTCAAGATTTGTTAACTCCATTTTGATTCATTAACGTCGGAATATTTTCTTTCAAATCATAGGGTGAGGAGATAATAAGGAAGAAAAAAATAATATATTTCACACTAATAAGATGGTGGATAATATAGATTGGAACAAAGATAAGTCAAAATTTTAATTTGAATTATGTCGATTTCAAGAGAATTTTAAGGAAAATTAAACTGCGAACAAGAAAGAATAGAGAAAGCGAAATGTTTTGGTACTAGCTATATTGCAAAATGATGGTCAATGGCAGTCGAACGACAATGGAGAATGATTCCGATCTTCAGAAAGAAAAGGTTAAAATTTAAGGAGATTTTCAGAATTAAAAGTCTCAAGGCACAATATTTGATACTTTCGTTAGACACTTAATGACCAAGTGAAAAAAACAGAAACAATTCAAAATCTAAGCAATGAAACAATAAATTTTTAAAGTTAAGTGACAAAAAAAAATACAGGGAAATGGAATGGCAAAAAAGTAGTTTACCCTAAAATTCAAGATGATTTTTTTTTGACAAATCTTAATTCTAATCATAATTCTATCTAAAATGGAGGGGAAGGGAAGAGTCTAGGAGAAGGAATAGAGTGCTTCTAGTAAGTCTAGAACCTATGACTTATAAAAATATGAGGAAACAAATATGAACAATTTAACCAACCGGCCAAATGTGCTTCTCGAAATTCTAAACCAATGCTTAGAACACAAGGTTGATATGTATATAAACCAAATTATAATATTTGATGCATTAATCATACGAAAATTTAGGCGCCATTAGTAAATCAACTGACATTATTAAATAAAGTTAAATAGATTAGATTTTAATTTTTTTGATAATACAACAGGAGTCGATTTGACAACAGTGCATAAAATTATAGATCGTCTTTTAATGTATTACAAGATTATCAATCATTTTATTTACTACAATTGTATTATTGAAGTTGACATCTCAGCTGAAAAACACCAAAAATAATATTTAAAATCACTATTTAAAAATCAAATACAAAACTAATAGATTTAAATAAAAGAATATTTACCATTTCAATTATGACCCTAAATTAGATAGATTTTTAAAAATAAGTTTCTTACATCAAAATTTCATTTCATTCCCATAATAGATATGATGAAGGAAAATTTTACAATGGGCGACGAACATTGATGAACACCACTAACGATGAACACAGATGAACACTATTAATTTTTTTTAAAAAAAAACTAAAAATCATGAAGACTATAATTGTAATTAAATTTTTTTTTAAAAATAAAAATTAAATTTAATAATATTGTTTTTTTTTTTGCAAGATTATGCCACAGCAATGAAGTTGATTGAACGGGTTTTAGCTAGGAAGTGTCGATCACAACTGATTACAAACTCATTGCTATAGCATCTTACTGTCAATGTTTACTTCGACAAAGCAACACAACAGTTTATAGCATTCCACAACTCATTAGTATATCCCATCAAGAAATTAAAGATAGCGGTTGCGAAACCATCTTAAACATAATACCATTACACAACGGAGGGAAACAGAGCATCTCTATATTTAGTACCTCAGATGCCGTTGAGGGTCACCACCACTCTACGAGCCGTTGGAGCATCACGATGCTCACAAAGCCAAATACCCTGCCAAGTTTGCAGCCGTCGTCCGCGGCCGGGCTCCGACGAACCAAACCCATCGTCGGCGACCCCAAATCTCAAATCAAAAACACTAATTTTTAATTTTCCCCAATTTCATAAACCTAATTAACCAATTATAAACCCTAATCCCCAAATCAAAAACACTAATTTTTTAATTTTCTCAATTTCATAAACCTATTTTAATAATTTATTAAATCTAATTTTTATTTTTTTAAATAAATTTTATTTACAATTTGAGTCCTCATGATTTTTAGTTTTTTTTTTAAAATTAATAGTGTTCAGCGGTGTTCATCGTTAGTGGTGTTTAGCAATGTTCGTCGCACGTGGTAGACTCATCCTATGATGAAACCTAGTATCAATTAATCGAACAATAATTTAAGTGTAGTCTATATATGTAAAATTCTTGTGACATCTAGGATTTTTTTTCGCAAAGTAAAAAAAATACCTGCAATTCAATTGTAGGGATGAAAAAAATACTCGATCTCGACTCGACTCGAGGTACCCCGACCTGCCCTGGCCGGGTATTTTTTTAAAATATCGGGGATCGGGGCGGGCGGGGCGTGAAAAGCATGAAGGCGGGGCGGGGCGGGTTCGGGTATTTGCTAGAAATTCCTCGCCCTGCCCTGCCCCGATACATTTTTATATTTATATATATATTTATTATATTTATAAAAAATATCATTATATTTAAACACTTTTATGAGTTTTAAGCTATTTTTTGTTTTTGTTTTGGTTCCTACTTATTGTAAAATTTTATTAGATGTTGTTCAAGTTTTAATATATTTGATTATAACGGTCAATGATTCAAGTTTATTCTTTTAAATATGTAGTTTAACATGTGGATAATTTAAAATTGGTTTTATTTTATTTTTTATATAAGTTTGAAGTCTCTTGAAACCATAATTTGTGATTGTGGTGGAAGATTGGTCGAATCTAACATTTATCGTCGACGAAGATTAAAATTTTTAAAATTTTTCGGAGCGGGTCGGGGCGGGGTCGAGTTTAAAGGTTATTTTATCGAGGCGGGTCGAGGCGAGTAAATTAATATTTTAATTTGGAGGCGGGACAGGGTCGGATATAATATCTTATAGGTCGGGACGGGTTCGAGGCGGCCAAAAACCCGTCCCGCCCCGTTGCCATCCTTATTCAATTGGCAAGGTTAAAATAATGATTCTAAAATATGTTCCCATCCCAAGCCCGACCCACACAAATTACTCGTTTTACTACTTAAAAATAATATTATAGTCCTGTTTGACAATTAGCAAATAACTGATAACGGATTATATTAGCTAATAATTGATTGCATTAGGTAATTTGATTAGCGAATTTTATTAGTTGATTGTATAAAAGTGTTTGGTAAAATTAATTGATAGCTGATAGATGTTTAATTACTTAAACAAGAAAAATGACATATAAAAACAAGATTATATTTGATACTTGTTTGAACAATTTATTAGTCATCAATATTTTGTATCTATTAATATTAATTAGATTATGAAAAATATTTTTTAATATAAGAATATTTGAAGGAATTATATATTAATTTATTATCTATATAATTATTTTTAATATAATTTAATTAATTATTAAATTTAAATACAAATATAAATTTATGAGAATAAAAAGAAAAAAATAAAAAGTATTAATTTACAAATGTCGCACTATAAATAAGCAATGATGAGAATTAAAATAGAAAATGTTAAATTTAGGTTATTTGGAGATTTTTTATAATTGTTAAGGGTAAAAGAGTGTTTATAATTCTTATGTCAAATCCTCTAATTTCAAAAAACTCCAATTAGTAGCTTTTTCAAAGTTAGAGGTTTCACCTTAATTCACTACTCACCAAACATCTAAATTAGCGGATTGACCGATCAAACCTCATATTATCTCAAACCTCTAATTTTGACTCAAACCACTATTTACCAAACAAAGCCTATATAATATTATATTAGTATTATATAATTTAACTATTATAGGCGTTCATGAGTCGAGTTTGATCAAGACCTAATTCTAAAACAATTCTAGACCTAAGCTAGGAATGCTTATTACCCATTTTTTAGTTTAAAAATTGTAAACTATATATTTTTATATTAATATTTACATAATTAAAATTAAATTACATATATATTTTAAATTAATAATCTGCCCAAATCTAGCTTGAGATTAGTCACCCGAAGCATAGTGTAACAGCCCGCTACTCTGTGACTGAGCGAGCCGCACACCAAAGGGCTTGCCTTAGCACACCACGTGCTTCAACCGACCGAGGGACCCGAGACTACACCAACGTCGCACACCATGGGGCCATGACTAACACCCCATGGGACGTCCACAACCGAAGGAGCCGAGCCAGCACCCTTCACGCGCACTATGGGGCCAAGACAAGCACCCCATGTGCTGCTCGAGAGAAAGGGACCCGAGGGTTCACCCAAGAAGGCCCAGACGAGCACCCTCCATGCCACCCAAGCCATAGAGCCCGAGTCAGTACCCAACGTGCACCCCAAAGGGCCGAGACACGCCCCATCCGAGTTACCACCATGCCTAGGGCCCGATTCAGCACCTAGCATGCCACCGAGGGGGTTTTGGACGGGCCAACCGAGCCTATCAATGCCCAATCCGCCCAAGAGACCAAGACCCATTGTGAGTTGTCATCCTTTGACCAACACACATGGAAAGATATCACCCTTTGAGCCATACTTGAGGAAAGTATCCATTGCCAACACATTTGTGATGTCATGGCCATTGTAATCTAGGCAACTTTATATTTGAGTGATAGTCTTACCATGTTTAGGAGATTGTATCTTGAAGATTGATCTATAGCCCTTGGATCGAATCTTCCTAGACCATTAGATCGTAGGAGGTGAGGCTATAAATAGAGCCCTCCCCTCACCATTGTAAATCACCTTTCATTTGTCATCTTTCTTTGAGTTTGAGAATAAAGAGTTTATAAATTTCTCTTAACGATCTTCCACGTGTTTTTCCTTGTGCCTCGTTTCAAAGCTTCCGCCATTTTAATTTCTAAGCACTCTTACTTAGTAAATTCGAAGGCTGACTTAGTTTATTGACTTAGCTCGACGAGTAAGGCCGTACGGACCAACTAGTCAGACTCTAGCCCCGTGACAAGTAGTATCAGAGCCAGGTTCCGCATTCGTTCGGGTCAGAGTTGGCGCAAGGAGGAAGGATCATTGCAGCAAAGATGGACGTGGAGAGGTCACCGAAGTGTTGGAAATGTGGTAGTCCACACAAGTTTACCTATTGCCTAAAGATGGACGTGGAGAGGTCACCGAAGTGTTTGAGATGTGGTGAACCACACAAGTGGATCCATTGTCCGCATAGAGCAAGGATGGACATGAAGAGGACACTGAAGTGTTTGAGGTATGGTGATCCGTACAAGTGGATCGATTGCCCGCACAGAACCAAGCGGTCCAAGGTACAGGACGAGCCCGACGAGACCGAGGCTTCGAAGCTTGATTCGTTTTGCAAAGAGCCACCAATGGGTCCAGTGGATGCGTTCAAAGAGCAAGACATCCCGATGAGACCGGGGCTACAAAGCTTGATTCCTTGTGCAAGGTACCACCAGTGAGTATGGTGGATAAGACATCAAACTTCGTGAGAGAAGTGTTGATGTGCGAGAAATTGCTAGAGGGCGATGAGTCCACAAATTCATGGGAGAAGCACAGACCGGTAGAGTGTTCTAGCGACCAAGTCCACTCGCTTCAAGCCAAGAGTGGACGTGAGAAGAAGGAGCGTGAGTTCGTGAAAATTGTGTTCCCCGACATAGAGCTAAAGACACTAGTGGATCCAAATGCATCCTCGTTGCTCATGTCCGAGCGAGTTGCCTAGTGGCTATACCTTCAAGTTGAGAAGGTAAATGGATGGACCGAAACCATCAATTCCAATGAAGAGCTAGTTGTGGGAGTTGCAAAGGGCGTAAGTCTTCGAATTGGAAATTGGTGCGGTACAACGAACATCAAGGTATTACCCCTTGATTCTTTTGATTATATTGAAATCGTCATTGGTTTATCTCGCATAGAACAACTTAACGCACTTGTCTTGCCAAGAGCTAAAATTGTGTGTTTTGTAGAACCACACAAAGAAGGCATTGAGTCATTGAGCCGAGATTAGGGTAAAAAGACCAAGGCGTTTCTAACCAACCATTCCAACGAGGGAGTGCCCTAGATAAAGATAACCAACAATGACGAGATCATGGTAGAGACCATAGAAGTCCCCGAGAAGGTGAGATAAGTCCTTAAAGAGTTCGAGGACGTGAAGGCATTTGAGATTTATACCGTCGCATCCGACGATGTCATCGGAGGAATCCTTGTATAAGAAGGAAACACGATTACTTGTGTGAGTCGAAAGCTTAATGAATCCAAGGAGAGATACTCGGATCATGAAAAGGAACTTATTGCGGTCGTGCATTGCATGCACACTTGGAGACATCGACTACTTGGGTCAAGGTTTGCCGTCTATATCGAAAATGCTTTAAATAATTATTTCTAACCCAAGGAAAGTTATCTCATAAGCAGATTCGTTGGCAAGAAATTCTTGCAAGGTTCGACTTTTCCTTGGAATGCAAACTAGGAAAAGTGAGTGACGTAGTCGTTGCCCTAAGCCGAGGGTACAATGCGGAGCATGCTAGGAAGCCATCAAGAAGTGAGGTGGTTCATGAGATCGAGCACCATCCGAGTGTTGTGCCACCATCCAAAGCACAACACCGGATAACATCATCCGAGTTTAGAGAAGTGGATCAAGCCAAAGAGGGCGAGCTAGACCACATCCAACCATCTGAAGCACCACATCGGATAGTATCACCAAAGCTTGATGAGTTGAGCCAAGCTGTGAAACCGGTATTTTAATTTTGATATAACTAAAGAACCTAAGGACTAAATTGAAAATGTCAAAACGAATTTTTAAGTCCTCAAACATCCCCATATGATTTAAAGAATGTGTCTAAGTTAAAAACTAAGCTTTCCAAATATTTTCTAAGTGTTCTTAAAGCCGAAACAGTGTTTTTCAAGTCCATGTTTCGAAACGGCCTAAGGCGTTTCGAAACGGTTTTGAAACTGTCAACCCATGTTTCGAAACGGGTATCGAAACGTTTTCAACACTGCCAACCCATGTTTCGAAACAAGTATCGAAACAGCTTTAGAACATAGAGAACCCGTATCGAAACGACATCAAGTGTTTCGAAACGGTTCTTCATTTGATTTGAAAAATATGACCGTTGCAAGTTTTTAACTGATTTTTAAGAAACCGTTAAGGCGTTTCAAAATGAGTTCAAGCCGTTTCGAAACGACCCTTGACAGTGGAAAAAGTGTTTCGAAACGGGTAAGACCGTTTCGATACAGGCTCTTAAATGCACCCCAACGACTCTTTCTATTTTGGTCTGTTTCGAAACAGGGTCAGGCGTTTCGAAATGGGTGGTTGCAGATTGCATTTATGGAGGTGAGATAACACTCCCAACGGCTCTATTGATGAATGCAACAACCACAACGGCTAGAAATCAATGAGAAGGTATAAAAGGGACCTCTAAAAGCTCCAGCAACAACTATTGATCCAAAAAGCAAACATCCAAACATCAAATCCAAGCATTTGTGCCTAAATCCCAATATTGTCTAGAAACCCCAATTGTATTTTTCATTCTTATCATTTCAATTGGGTTGAATGCTTGTAATTGGGCTACAATTTGTATTGAGAGATACTTTCTTAGCCAACAAAATCTTTGTTCTATTTGTGTGAGGTTTGGGTTAAATGTTAGGTAGAAAATTTAACCGAAAATTGTAAGGGTTACCTCCTTAGCCTAGAAAAGGGGAAGAGCAATTAGTGGAATTGTTGCAAATCCTTAGTGAAGCTAAGGTAGTGGATGTAGAGTTCATTTGGAACTTGAACCACTCTAAAATTCATTGTCTATCTTTTTAATTTGCAATTTCCACCACCTAAACCTTTAAAAATCCAATTCACCCCCTCTTGGTTCATTTTGATCATTCGATCCACTCAACACAAGCCAAGGTGGATGAGCAAGAGACGGTGTTGCTAGACGACACCAAGTCGGTTGAGTCCGACTATGAGGCGTTTGCCATCGAGGATTTACCGATGCAAGTGAAGCATCCAATCGCTTTCAAGAGTAGAAAGCCGAGTGAGGGAGTAATGCTTGAGAGCATCGAAGAGGGGCCAATCCATGACCCTCATGCCAACAACACTTGCCTTGGATATCGACAAGGCATAGTGGATTGAGCCAACAAGGACATTGCGTCCGAGGTAAGTGACTCTCTATTTGAAGAATCGAGCCTTACACATGGTCATTTGGTTGTTTGTAGGTTGCCTACAAGGTTGAACGAGGGACCAAATCGAGTCATGAGACGAGTAGGCAAGAATGCCTATGGATGGGAGAAGCCATCGAAGTCGAGAGAACACCTCATCCCAACCATCCTAGTCAAGTCGAAGGACAAGGATGACGAGGAACCTAGTGTCAAGGTGGATGGAACAAGCCAAGAGCCTACAACCATCTACCAAGCCGAGGAAGAAGTGCTAGAGAACACCGAAAGGGCGTATACCACAACCCCGCCATCATCACTTGTCTTGAGTATCGACAAGACATAGTGGAGCAGTCCAACGAGGACATTGTGTCTAAGGTAAGCGATCAAACTTTTGAAGAATTGGATCTAACTTGTTGTGGTTCCATCCACATGTTACTTGCGAGACCAAGCGGGGGACCGAGTCGAGCCATGGAGCAAGTAGGCGAGGAGGCCTACAAGGTGGAGTTGCCACCGAGAGCACATGTAGATCGTGCCAACATGCCCAAACCGTTGGAAGAGGATTCCGGTGGCCAAGAGTGGGGCGAGCAGAGCCATGCACCACTAGGAGTGGAGTTCTCCTACGACGAGGAGACACAAACCATCGAGACCGAACGAACACCAAGCCCAAGGCACGAAGGCCTTGCACTTGGGACGAGATTTCCCGAAGTCGATCGAGTATTTTCCAAGGAGCCAATACAGTTCGAGGACGAGACTGCCGGGACTCTTCATCGCCTAACGACGAGGGCGTCACTAGATTGAGTGGGGGAGAATGTCATAGCCCGCCACTCTGTGACCGAGCGAGCCGCACACCAAGGGGATTGCCTTAGCACACTACGTGCTTCACCCGACCGAGGGACCCGAGACTACATCAACGTCGAACACCATGGGGCCATGACCAATACCCCATGGGGTGTCCAAAACCGAAGGAGCCGAGCCAACACCCTTCACACGCACTATGGGGCCAAGACAAGCACCCCATGTGCTGCCCAAGAGAAAGGGACCCGATGGAGCACCTTACACGCATCCAAGAGGGCCCAGCCGAGCACCCTCCATGCCACCCAAGCCATGGAGCCTGAGTCAGCACCCGACGTGCACCTCAAGGGGCTGAGACACGCCACATCCGAGTTGCCCACCTGCCTAGGGCACGAGTCAGCACCCGACGTGCACCCGAAGGGGCCGAGACACGCCTCATTCGAGTTGCCACCATGCGTAGGGCCCGATTTAGCACCTAGCATGCCACCGATGGGGTTTTGGACGAGCCAACTGGGCCTATCAATGCCCAATCCGCCTAAGAGACCAAGACCCATTGTGAGTTGTCATCCTTTGACCAACACACATGGAAAGATGTCACCCTTTGAGCCTTACTTGAGGAAAGTATCCATTGCCAATACATTTGTGATGTCATAACCTTTGTAATCTAGGCAACTTTGTATTTGAGTGATAGTCTTGCCATGTTTAGGGGATTGTATCTTAAAGATTGATCCATAACCCTTGGATCAAATCTTTCTAGACCGTTAGATCGTAGGAGGTGAGGCTATAAATAGAGCCCTCCCCTCACCATTGTAAATCACCTTTCATTTACCATCTTTCTTTGAGTTTGAGAATAAAGAGTTTATAAATTTCTCTTATCGATCTTCCACGTGTTTTTCCTTGTGCCTCGTTTCAAAGCTTCCGCCATTCTAATTTCTAAGCACTCTTGCTTAGCAAATTTGAAGGCTGACTTGGTCTATCGACTTAGCTCGACGACTAAGGCAGCACGGACTAGCTAGTCAGACTCTAGCTCCGTGACAATAGGCAAGCCTATTAAATATTAAAAAAATACATTTTAAAGATAATTTAATTTTATTCCGGCTAAGTTTACCACATCCAAAAATTCTTACCAAACTTGACCGGGCGATCGGGTTGGACAAGCCACCCAAGCGATGAGTAATACTTGGGAGTTGAAAGAATATCTGATTCTTTTTAATGTTTAAAAACGAGTTAAGATTGAATCGTAGTTATTATTATTGGAAGTACTTGCATATTTCTTATTACCTAGAATTACTCTCAGGATATAAAATCAAATGAAGACACATATGGTTATATATTGACACGAGTATTTTTAATCACTCGATTAATTAATAGATATCAACTTAACTGATTCTTTTATAACATCCGATAAATCGATGAAGAGAGCTTTATTGATCAATGTAATTAGATTTTACAGAAGAAAATTGTACGATTGAAACTAAGGAAGAAAAACTATTTATAAACAGGAGCTAACCAACTAACCTAGCTGGATAACTAACATAACAGACTGAAAACTCTTAATATACTCCAATAGCCCCCCTCAAGATGGAGCCGAAGCAGTATGAATATTAAGGAGGCCTAGCTTGGCCATAAGCGATCTAAAGGCAGGTAGATTGAGAGCCTTAGTGAACAAGTCTGCTAACTGGTTGCATGATCGAACATGGAAAATTTTCAGAAAACCAGAACATACTTTCTCACGAATGAAGTGACAGTCCACTTCAATATGCTTTGTTCGTTCATTGAACACCTGATTTGTAGCCAAGTGAATGGTAGATTGGTTGTCGCAATATAACGTTGTTTGAGAAATCGAAACGTTGAAAGAAGATAGAAGAGCTGATAGCCATACGAGTTCACATGTGGCAGATGCCATGGCCCTGTATTCAGCTTCGCATGAAGAACAACTTACAACAGACTGCTTCTTGGATTTCCATGAAATCAATGTGTCTCCAAGAAAAGTGCAAAGCCAGTGGTTGATCGCCTTGTGTCAGGACATGAGCCATAATCTGAGTCTACAAAACAACTTAATTGAAAGTTTGACTGTGTTGAAAAGAACAGACCAAGTCCAGGTGCCTGCTTAATGTAAGCAAGGAGATGATATGCAGCATTGAGATGAGGCTTTCGAGGGGTAGAAACAAATTGACTAAGCATGTGAACAATATAGGCTATGCCGGGTCTGGTGTGAGTGAGATAAAGCAATCGACCAACCAATCTCCTGTATAATGAGGGATCATCAAGTAATTCACCTTCATGCATACTAAGTTTGTTGGCTACAACAAAAGGAAGATCAGCAGGCTTCTTAGCAAGTGTACCTGTTTCTTCAAGTAGCTTCAATGCGTAATGCCTTTGAGAAAGAGAGATCCCAGTGGCATTGCGAGCAATCTCAAACCCTAGAAAAAATCTTAAGTTTCCCAAGATTTTGAGTTTGAATTTTGTCTGTAGAAAAGTCTGAGCATCATGTAAAAGATCCAAAATTTTGCCAGCAAGAACAATGTCATCCACGTATACCAACAGAGCAATAAAGTCATCTCCGGATCCTTTGGTGAACAATGAGTGATCAGAAGGAGATTGGATGAATCCATATTGAAGAACCACTTTTGAGAAAGCAGTAAACCACTATCTGGAGGCTTGCTTAAGCCCATATATTGATTTGTTTAATCGACAAACCAAGTTTGAACCAGAAACATGTGGATCATATCCCAATGGCAGCTTCATATAAACTTCCTCATCAAGTGACCCGTTTAGAAAAGCATTGTTTACATCAAGCTGTAAAAGATGCTAATCGTTTGCAGCAGCAAGTGCTAGAAGAACCTTAAAAGATGTCATTTTAGCCACAGGAGAAAACGTGTCAACGTAGTCGATCCCTTCGATTTGAGTGAAACCTTTAGCGACAAGTCGAGCTTTGTGTCTTTCGACAGTGCCATCAGCATTATACTTAATACGATAGACCCATTTACAGTCTATGGGCTTCTTTCCTTCAGAGAGTGGAACCACAGACCATGTGTTCAAAGCTTCCATTGCATGAAGCTCTTCACGCATTGCAGCTTGCCATGCAGGAGACTTAAAAGCCTGATGATAAAAAAAGGGTTCATTAGTAATAGAAATATTAGATACAAAGGCTAAATATGAAGGAGTTAATTTAGAGGTGGATATGTATTTGTCGATAGAGTATGGACAAGATTCAAAAATCATGTTGGTGCTATAATATTTCTCAATGTATGAAGGTTTATGAGTCACACGTGATGATCTGCGAAGACACCTTGAAGAATCATCAACTTGTGAATTATGAACAATGTGAGAAGGAACACTAGTATGTGCAACATTAGGAACACTATCATCATGTGTATTATCAGCATGCGTGTTATCAGCATGTGCAACATTAGGAACATTATCACCATGTGTATTATCAGCATGTGTAACATGAACATTATCAACTGTGTGTTATCAGGAATGTGATCACTAGGTTCAGTTTGATCATGTGCAGGAATATTATCAATAGGTTCAGTTTGATCATTAAGAGCTTCTTGAACATTGTCACCACGTGCAGAATCTGTTATATCGGTCTCCTGCATGGTAGATCGAGATAAAGGAATGTTAGTGTCAGTAAAAACTTCAGTTTCAGTGAAAGAATTATCATGTATAGAACGAGGAATATAAGCAATATTATGATCAACTGAAACTTTAGGAAAAGAGAATTGAGGAAAAGGATCAATAATTGAATCTCTTGAAGTTATGTTATGAAAAGGAAGAATATCCTCATGAAACTCAACATCACGAGATACAACAATAGTTTTAGACTGCAACATGTACACCTTATATCCTTTCATACCAGAAACATAACCTAGGAAAACTCCAGGTAAAGCACGTGGAGAGAACTTCCCACGATTAGCTTTTAAAGTAGATACAAAACAAAAGCAACCAAAGGTTTTTAGATGTTGATAAGTAGGAGGATTAGAATGCAACAATTCATAAGGTGTTCGATTAGCAAGAATAGGAGACGGTAATCTATTTATTAAATAAGTTGCTGTTAAAACACAATCACCCCAAAACCTTAGAGGAACACGAGAATGAAAAAACAACGCACGTGCAACGGCCAACAAATGCTGATGCTTACGCTCAACAACCGAGTTTTGCTGAGGAGTCTCAACACAAGAGAACTGATGCAAAATTCCAAGTTTAGCAAATAATTCAGTGAATTTGAGCTCAGGAGCATTATTGGATCGAAAGCACTTTATATCAGCATTAAACTGTCTCTTAACAAGGTTGATAAAGTTGGGAATAATGGTGAGAACATCAGACTTATGTTGCAAGAGATAGACCCATGTATTGCGAGAAAAATCATCAACAAGAGTTAGAAAATACCGTTGATTGTTGTAAGTAGGAGTTTTGAAAGGTCCCCATATATCACAATGAATTAAATCGAAAATAGATGCAACACGAGTATAAGAATGAGGAAAAGGAAGATGATGCTGCTTTTCAATAGGACAAATAGAACAAATGGAACTTTTATTATTACCATGAGAAAACAATACATCTTTGAGAGAATCTAAAACACGAGAACTTGGATGACCAAGTCTGTCATGCCAACTAAAAGTAACATGATGATCATAATTTGAAACAATATTATCAACATCAGATAATTGTTCAGAAACAACATTAGAGATAGGAATCTTCAAAAGATATAAGCCTTGACACAGCTCACCCTTCCCAATCATATGCTGCAGGTCCTGAATAACACAATGAGCATGAGAAAATAAGACCTGTAAATTAGAATTTTTAACTAAACAACTAACAGATAACATGTTGAACTTGAATTCTGGAACGAAAAGAACATTTTCAAGAATCAATTGAGAAGAAAGCTTGATGGTTCCAGCATATCGAATAGGGACAAGAATTTTATTATGAAGTAAAATATTACCACCTTCAATAGAATGTAGAGAAGTAAAAAGATTTTTGCAAGAACAAACATGTTTGGATGCACCAGAGTCAATAATCCAACATGTTTGTAATCCTAAAGATCCAAACGCATTGATAAAAGAAAGAATTTTACCTTGTAGAGACATGTTGATTGAGGAAGAGGGTAATTCTGCATTAGAAGCAGATTGCAACTGACTTGTAAGCATCTCGATCAGCTGTTGGCACTGAGTATTGGTGAGAGAATCACTTGAAATACTTGAAAGTGATTGTTGAGAATCACTTGATGCAACAGCATTAGCATGAACCTTACTAGTGTGGGACTGTTTTGATCGAGAAAGATATCCAGGAGGATAACCATGCAACTTGTAGCATTTATCCTTAGTATGTCCAAGCATGTTGCAATGACTGCATTGCGGCCTAGTCTTTCGAAGATTGACATTAGTTTTAGCTACAAAAGCAGTTTCTGTAACTGGATTGTTAGACACCACAGATCTTTGATTCTCATCTTGAATCACCAAAGAAAAAACCTTGGTTATGGATGGCATAGGGTCCATAAGCAGAATTTGACTACGCACATGAGAAAAAGAATCACTTAATCTCATAAGAAACTGCATAACCAGCTCTTTTTGTTGATCTTCAAGAACTTTTCGAAGACCACCACAAGAACACGATAAGCAGGTACAAGAAGGCTTAACCGAAACCAATTCATCCTAAATAATCTTGAGACTAGTGTAATAAGCGCTTACAGACATGGTGCCTTGAACCAAATCACTGAGTTTCTTTTTCAATTGAAAAATACGAGGGTCGTTGATCTGTTGGAAACGATCTTCGAGATCTTTCCATATATCAGCAGCAACAGAATGATACAAAAGACTAGCAGCTATATCCTTGGAAACTGAATTCAAGATCCAAGAGCTTACCAAATTATTCGCACGCGTCCAGGCGCCAAAGTTTCCAAATTATTAAGTTTGGAAACTTAATATACTCCAATATCTTTAGATCTTTAATTCAATTCATATGATTAAACGGTTTGACTCAGTGGTGGGCAGCCTCTTGGGGAGCAGCTACATCCCAATTTTTTTGAAACAAGCTTAAATTAGTCTTAATTTTTTTTATTAAAAATTAATTTAATATCTAAAAAGTAAAATAAATATTTACATACCCATTTTGAAAGAAAAATATATTATGTACTATCGTTCACCCATCCGACCAACCAAATTTTCATGGCAATTGGAGTAGGAGAGTGAGATACGGGTGCATTGCAAATGGGAAGAATGAATCGAGGATGGGGTTTGAGTGGTGAAAGCTGTTTGAAATGAAATTGGTGCGGCTATTCAAACCATGCAACCATTGTGTTCGGAGAAACAAAATCAGTGATTTGAACCATGCGGTGCCAGTGGGCGCCACCCCCATCCTCGACTCGACGGCAACGCGGATAGCAAGCCGAACATGCAAGCAACACAGTGGCCACAAATCTTCGGTTCCGTGATTAAATGGAACTAATAATTGCATTTTTGGTGAACAGTGTACGTACGTAATCAGAAACTCTCATGCCCATTCCTGTCCCCTGCTAACCTCAACGCTAATCTTTTTGTGCCGATATCATTTATAATCTCGACGCTCAATCGATTACTCTTTTTGTATACAAATTACAAATTCTTAAGGCTTGGCCAAGAAAAAAAATAGAGATGTAAATAGTTGATCCGATTTTAAAACTCAACTCAAATATGCTTGAGTCAGAATTTATTTTGACCCGAGAAAGTGATGATCTGAAATCGGTAACCAGCTGTTGTTTATTCTAGTACCTTAAATTTATATTTTAGTCGAAATTAACCCTAATTTATTTTTTTTATAATTTAGTCTAATATTTTTAATATGATGATATTTTTGTTCATGTTAGACCCTAAAATTTTATTTTTAACCAAAATTAACACTATTTATTATATATATATTTTTAATTTAGTCCAATATTTTTAATATGTAGATATTTTTGTTCACTCTAGTCTCTAATATTTTATTTTTAGCCGAAATTGACCCTTATTTATTTCTATTTTTTATAATTTAGTCCAATATTTTAAATATGATGGAACTTTTGTTCATTCTAGTCCCTAATATTTATTTTTAATGCGATTCGTGTTCGTAAAAGACGTTAAATAATTCACTCGAAATGACCCAACCCACAGTCTATCGACTATTTATACCGAACTCAAACTTAATACGAATTCGAAACTCGAATTAACTCGACCTAAAATTAAACCGACCTGAAGTTCACCCGAGCCCGTATTAACTGTTTCGGACCCGAACCGCTCTGACCCGACCTGAAATGAACTCTACCTGAAATTGACTCGCACCTGACCTGAATTGAGTTGAAACATCATATCAACTTGAAATGATATGTATCTGAATTAATCCGAGCTGAGATAATCCGACCTAAAACCAATATGATCACCTGTTTTTACATCCCTAGAAGAAATTAACTACAAAATTTGAAGGCTTGGATTAGGAGACATGTCAGATGCGCGGCTTTCGGGCTACATGGCCATGTGGGAGTTGTTGGAAAAGCCCGTGGCATAGCAGTGACAAATTGGGTTCCGAATCATATATTATAATAATGGTTTTCTCTACATGTTCATGTAGTGTCTATACCATGTTTTTGAAATGAAATGTGGATGTTTATCAGATTCCCGGCCTTCATTTGCACGCCAAAAAAGGAGGCTTCGACATCTTGAATGAGATTTCCCCCCTCCTTGGGAAGGATTTCGTGCGTGGAGGTTCAATGTTTGTTGCTTTGATACCCCACTTGCTTTCTTCCAACATGGTATGATTCAAGTTTATGTCCCCTCTTTTATCTCTTAAAACTTACCTTATGGTTACGGTTAAAATTAATCGTAAAAATGTGTAAAAGAAAATTATAATAAAAATCAATCATTATTATTCCCATTTTATTTCTTAATGGGGTGAGCAGCTGCTGATATGGAGAAGAATTATCTAGGCTTAATGGGGGGGGGGGGGGGGGGAATGGCCTGATTTCAATTCCCCATCAATCTTTTCAATATTTTCTACCTGCTACGATGTGCTTGTTCCCTCTTGAAAGGGTTGGGTGTTGGATGGAATCCAATCAAACAGAATATGAAATGATTATCTTGAATACGATATGTCCCTTCAGACTATAGCCACCGTCGAATTTGTGGGATGGAATCCATATCTTTTTGTGCAGCCAATGCCAGGATGAAAGGTGTTCTCGGGGACTAAACAGAACATACATTTGCAGCAGCCACCAATGGTTTCTTTTAAAGTTTTCTAGGGAAATTGAATATAAACACATGTTGTTCTCTTTCCACTAGTATTTGTCCCCATTTTCTGATTAGGACGGAGTATTGTGGCGAAATTGTATGGAAGATTCGGTATATGTGATGTAAAGAGATTCTCCAACCACAGGCTTGCTGTTTTAAATGATAATCGGGATAAAACCCATCTGGCTTTTGGTTTGGGTCTTATGATCATAGATGCCCAGCATGCTCACCTCTGGCCCACATACTCCAGCACCTAAACTAACATTGCTTTCTTAAAAAGACTTCTATCAATTATATATACATGTATTCATTTTTTAATTTTTATATCATATTCTTATTATGTCTTTACAGTATTGTTATCTTCCTTGTATTTATATTTTGGATGAGCTTATATTCGGTGAGACTTAAATCAAAATAAATTTAAAGAGAATAGAAACATAACTTGAACGTAAAATCTTAAAATTAAAATAACTTTAATCTTACCATTAGGTCAAAACACTCTTCCCTCTAATAAATAAACAAATCATCTTAGGTACCATCCCTTTTAGGGTTTGGCAGAGAGCGATGCAATCCTAATATTTTCTTTGCAAATTAGAGAGGGTCGTAACCTTTCATATTTTTAATATTACTTGTCGACCACCGGGTTTAATATTTTTTGTTTTTTGTTTTTTTCTTCATATTTTTAATAAGAATCCCTTCCTTTGTGGTACATTTTTTTCTCTGCCTTTGTGGCACGATTTTCTTTGTTTTTGTGGTTTCGTTTCATCTGTCGTTTTGGCATGATTTCAGCATATATACCCTATGGGTCGTTTGGTGCTCACACAGAGATTTCAACGAAACTAGTTTTTTATTATGATTCTGTCGGTGGTCATAGAAAGTTAGATCTCCACTCGGATGATGGTTGTTTGCCAATATAATAAGTCATGGGTAGCGGAACATTTTGCATGATAGTTTGGGTCGCTCACCACTCCTTCTTCACCATGTTATGCGTCAACCACTCCTTCTTCACCATGTTATGTGTCTTGATTGGATAGAGATAAGGAGATTCAAGAAGGCTTCTGGATTTTGATGGTATGTTATTCTTTATGGAAGTATTCACTTTTCTTTGCACTTTTAGGTTTGTGAGAGATTTTGGTGGATTAGCCCCATTATTCTCTTTTCTGAATGCGTTGTATTTGTGATATTTCTATAATTTTTTAATAAAAATTTAGTGGCCATTATATAAAAAAAACACTCTTCCCTCTGCTATGTTAATCTTAAATATTTTTATTTAAAAATAGAATCATCATATCTATTAAACATATTGTGTTGAGTAATCTTCACCCATGGTCCCTTTTGTTTGGGTTTGTTCTATTTTGGTCACTCAAATTCAAAAAAGATCATTCTTGCCACTAACGTTTTGAATCGTGTCTATTGTGGTCCCTTAGCCATTAACCCCTGTTAATAAAAAAAATTAATTTCTAATTTAACCCCCAAACTTTCAAAACCTTATTTTCACCATCATCCCAAAAAACTTGAAAATTTTTATAACACTCCAAAATTTTGCCCTAAATTAACTCTAAATTGATTAAAATCCCAAATTCGGAACCCTAATAATTTGGGAAATTTTTATTTTGAAAACCTAATTGATTCAGTGGTTAAATTGAGAATTTTTTGGAATTTTGGTGACCTGATTGAGTAAAACCTTAATTATTGTGGCTATTCTAAAAGGCGGGCTAAGTTGTAGCCCTTATTGTGTAATTTACCAAAAAATAAGGCAAAATCTGATTCTTTACCTTTTGAGAATCAAATTTGCACCGTTTTGAATTTCCTTCTCATTTCTTTCTCTCTCTCGTGCGATAACAAACTCCAAACTCATGTTTTTCGATTTAGCTCTGGCCACGACCCTATCGGCGGCCGTTCTTCAATCCGAGGTCGGCAATCGACTCCCAGTGGCCGCGCAACTAGAACCCTTCTGTTGTTTTCCTTCTCCAATCATCGTTGCTCAGAAACGGTTCAAACAACCGTTTGAATTCTTGCATGTGCCGCCGTGTCCTTTTATTTTCGTCCGATTTCGAGTAGTGGCTAAGTCGTTGTGGCCTTGTTTTGTTACCATGAGGGTGCATGCGTGTTTGTTGAGTGTTGTATGGCCGGAAAATGACCTTTATGGTCACCGGTTGTGTCGCCGGTGAGCTGTGCCGTCAAGGGTTACCAAACCCTAATTGTTTGGTTGGCTAAGGGGTTGTGTGTGAGTGGGCTGTGTGGGGGGGGGGGCTTTGGGTTAACCCAAGTGTTGAGTGATGCCCGAGTGAGAGTGAGTCGGCTTAGTTGAGAGAGAGCCAAACCGAACTGGTTTAGTGTGCATGAACCAAGCCGGCCCAAAGAACCGAACCGAACTGAACCCATCAGACCGAACCGAATCTGTCGAACCGAACCAGACCCTTCTCCAGAACTGAACCGGCTGACGTCAACGTTGACCTGATGACGTTAGCCGTTGACCATTGACTTTTTCAGTCAAAGTCAACCTTAGGTTTTTCGACGTCTTGATTCCAAATCTGTTGTCTGTTTTTCCAAATTCGAACTTGAAAGACCGTTTTGACCAATTTTTTCCAATTATGCTTACTATTTTGAGAATTTTGAACATTGGAAATTAATTCAAATTATTCTTGTGTTCAGGCGATGATGACTCGGACACTAAAATTCTTCCTTCTCCTCTACCTGGACGACCTCATGTTGCTCAATCTTCAGGATCTGCTCGTGAGTTTAATTAAATTGTTTAGTATTATCATTAACGGTGACATGACATAGTAGTAGTGTATCTGATGTAATATTTATTATCGTAGGTGCTGACTCTGTTCGACCTAGTGCTAGAGCTGAGCGTGGGAGACGTCATCATCGACATTGAGTTTTAGTTGTCTGAGGTGTGTTCTCTATTGTGCTATATGATTTACCTTGCTATGTATGTATACATGACCGATGGATTGATTTGTTATTATGGCATGATCTATTTGTTGTATGGTTACGATATGTTCTATTGATCTGTTGTGCATGACAAGTCTAGTAAGTTGGTATGCTATGCAAAATGTATCAGAATCGGATTGTTTAGTATCGGACTATGTGAACATGCATTTTCATTAATAAATAAAAATGCATTCTGATTCAGAAAATTGGATATCTATGTCATCTCATTGGGTTTGGATTTTGTACGAGGAAGTTTAGCAGTTTCTTCCTTCGGGTTGAAGCCTGCTTCGGATCAGTGGTTCCACCCTTCGGGCTGAGTTTCACTTCGGATGGTGACGATGTAAAGAGTGGTTCTAGGGAACCTTACTCTTCGGATGGTGATGTAGTTGGGTGCATACCATGTTGACTCACACATTACATACATTCATATCTGTTTACTGGATTGACTATTTGGTTGAGAATGTTATTCGGATATTATGCTGTTTGACTTTGGTTGACTTTGTTTGACTCTGTTTGCACTGTAGAGACACACTGAGTGTTATAGCTGACTCCCCTTAGTTTCTATTTTAGATACTCAGACTTAGGCTACGGTACTTGAAGGACCTCGTTTATCGGACATATTTTATATTAGGGTAAACTACATAAATGACCACCATACTATTGCAAAAGTTGCGATTTGACCACCTTACTTTTTTTCGAAGCAATTAAACCATCATACTATTAAATTGGGTGCAATTTGACCACCAGCCGTTAAGGGTATAATTACACATCTGGTCCTTACTACTTATACATTCTTTCAATTTAGTCCTAATTTTAATTTAATGAAATAAATTAATTATTTAATTAGGCGATGACACGTGTCACTACTTTATTGAAGGGATTTAATTATTTATATTTGATTAAATAAATTTATTTAATGCAAGTAGAGGGTTGAACCTGCGTCTCCTAGCAAGGAAGAGGGATGGCTTACCACTACGCCAAATGCTATATTGTGATATAATTCATGCAATATATATTATATTTAAATAAACATCAAAAACTGAAAAACTCCATCATCGTTTTCTATTGCCTTGAGCTTCGTTTACATTCATTATTCGTTTTTGTTTACATTCATTATTCATTTTTGTTATGTTAAGTTCCAAATTTTGAAGGAAAAATTAGACCTCTACTTTAACTGATGATATGATATAATGCTTTCAGTGTTTTCTGCAAATGGTGATACCAAGCTTGTGATGAAAGGGATTACACATGGGGCTTGTGATTATTTATTAAAACCTGTTCGAATCAAGGAGCTGCAGAATATATGGCAACATGTCATCAGGAGAAGGAAACTCGAAAGAAAAGATCGGTCTAATTCTAGCAGCATAGACAAGCCTCGTATTGACAGCGGGGATGTTGCAGGGACAGGAAATGTTGATCAGACTGGGAAGCTTAAGAAAAAGCGGAAGGACCAGAATGAAGATGAGGATGAGGAGCATGATGAAAATGTGAATGATGATGAGGAAGATACATCAACCCAAAAGAAACCTCGTGTTGTTTGGTCGGTGGAGTTGCATCGCAATTTTTTGGCTGCGGTTAATCAGTTAGGCATTGATAGTATGTTCGAAACTTTTCTCAACTTTGGCTACATGTATGTCATAACTATTAAAATTGTTGTTGTATTGCAGAGGTTGCACCTAAAAAGATCCTAGAACCGATGAATGTTGAAAATCTGACCAGAGAAAATGTTGCCAGCTATCTCCAGGCACTATTTCTTAACTGTCTTAGTTACTATGATCCAAAACTTACTAGGAAGCTAACTGTATCATTCATGTGATTGCAGAAATTTAGGCTTTACCTGAAAAGAATCAGTTGTGTGGCGAACCAGCAAGCTAATATGGCAGCAACCTTGGGCAGTGCAGATTCTTCCTTTTTCCAAATGGGGCCTCTGAATGGAGTTGGGAATTTCCATTTGTTGGCTGGACCCGATAATCTTCGCAATGCTGCCTTTAGATCTTTCCCACCAAGTGCAGTGTTCAGAAGATTCAACACTGCCGGGCTAGGTGTTAGTGGAGTTCCTTCTCCGCGAATGGTTCAGTTAAGTCCTGTTCAAAACTTGGGCAATAGCAGTAACAATCGGAGCATGTTGCAGTCATATCTAATTCCTGGTAACCATAATGCTAACATTCTACAAGGGAGGCCAATGTCTTCATTGGAACTGGATGAACTACAAAATAACAACGGTGCTAACCACATTGCACAACTTCTCCAAATCCCCAGAAACAAGAAAGCCAAATTATATCACAACATTTCTGCAACCATTTCTGTAATGATGCTTGCATCAGGTTGACTGGGAATCCAATCCCAAGCTGGGTCAAAGCCTTGCTAGAATTGGTAAGGCTAAGAACATCTTATGTTTATTTCCAATCCAATTTTTTTGTTTTGACTTTAAGTTTCCATGGAAACTGTTTTCTTTTCTGGGTAGGAATTATAATGGTTGAAAGTGTCAACAATGAAAGAATTGAGTTAATGCATTAGTTAGTTTTATGTTATTCGGGTTCGGATTAAGTGACATCTATAAGAATAGTTTTGAAATACATGTACCATCCGAAGATCATATCCTATACCGGAATATGTTCTTTATATGAATAGTTTTAGAGAAAATTAAAAAGTTTGTATAACATTCCTCAATTTTATTGAATTTGATTCCTCAATGTTTGTGATGTTGTAGGGTTCTTCTGCAACTGTGTTCTTCCTGTGACTTTAAATGCAACCAAAGTGAGGCATCACAGAATCGAAGACAAATCATGTGAAGGAGAAAAGAAGAAATTAACAAACGATGATGGAGAAGCTCAAGGCAATGGAAAACGATGATGGAGTTTTTCAGTTTTGATGTTTATTTACATATAATATATTGCAGGAATTATATCATAATGTAGCATTTGGCGTGGTGGTAAGCTATCACTCTTGCTTGCTAGGAGATGCAGGTTCGACCCCCTACTTGCATTTGTGATTTTTTTCCATTATTTTGATCCTCCAATCAATTTATTTTATTAAATTAAAATTAGGACTAAATTGAAAGAATGTATAAGTAGTAAAGACCAAATGTGTAATTATACCCTTATTTTTTAACTGACATGGTCAAATTGCACCCAATTTAATAGTACGATGGTTTAATTTCTTCGAAAAAAAGTAAGGTGGTCAAATCGCGACTTTTGCAATAGTATGGTGGTCATTTATGTAGTTTACCCTTTATATTATCAGTATGGACTACTTTGACTTTTGGATTTTATTTATTATTATTGGTTTATGTATGATTATAGACTCGGACATTTTATTTGGGAGTTTACTGTTTTTATCATGCATGACTATTTCTGAATATTTTATCAACTTTTCAGGATATTAATATACGACTAAGTTTTATGTAATAGAAACATTATGGTGTTTAATGTGATGTTACTATTTATTATGAATATGACGTTTTCAAACCTAATAACTTTACTTGAAGGACAAGTTTCATTCCTGACTTCCTATATTCGACCCATTTCTTTTGGGTCGGGTTTAGGGGGTTACATTTTGTGGTATCAGATCCAGGTTCAACCCTCGGACTGGGTTGCTCAAACTAATTTTAAACTAGAAATGAATTTTGCATGCATTAATAAATGTTTTCGGGTAAAACAAGGATTGCAGAAAATTTGTTATTTTTAAAGAATAATAAATATTTTGAATAGGAACTCCAAGTACCAACTCTAATCTTAGGATTCTTTCCATTTTTTTAAAAAATATACTACTATGCCACCTCGTAGAAGCTCTAGATTAGCGGCCAGTCGTGGTCATGGTCGAGGTCATACCGTGGCTGCGGATAGTGATGTTTCACCTCCTGAGGGTTCGATACAGAATCATGATGATATTAATGATGCTAATGTGGAGGAACAGTCTGTGGATCATACATGAGCTAATCAGACTAGTGGTGGAGATCCACATGATCAGAATGCTCAGAGTAGTGGTCCACATGATTCTAGGGATAATGAGACAGTGGGAATGGATTCTGTTACAGTGCATAGAGAGTTATTACTATATTTCGTCAGTCTGAGGGTGTAAGGAGACCCATATCTACTGAGTTTTTAATTGTCGGGATGACTATGTTTGACGGAATTACGGTTACGAATTCGACTGATACAAAGTACTGGTTGAAGAAGCTTCAGAGGTTGTTTGTTGAGATGGATTATCCTACAAACCGAAAGCTTATGGCTGTTGTATCTCTGTTGCAGAGTGAAGCCCAGAATTGGTGGGAGGCTGAGAAGCATGTTACTCCAGCCAGTCAAATCTCTTGGGATCATTTCTGACAGACATTTCGTGATCGTTATGTTTGGGCTGAGTATATAGCAAAGTACCGGGATGACTTCATGAATTTGAAGCAGAATGACATATTCGTGAATGATTATGAGATTGAGTTCATGAGGTTGATTCAGTATGTTCCGGGATTAGTGACCACTAAAAAGGATAAATGTGGATGGTTTCTGAATAGGTTGCGTACTACGATTAAAGCCGGTGTTGCTCTGCTTTTGGACAAAGAGTATAAGGAGATTACTCGAGGGGCCAGGACTGCTGAGCAGAATGAGGCAGAGCTGAAACAACTTGAGTCTTAGGGTACTGATCGTGGTAAGAGGCCAGCGTTAGTGGCAATTCAGCACAGTCAAGGAATCAGTCTAGGAAGAGAACCAAAGACGAGTTAGATCATCAAAGTTATTCCAGAGCTAGACCAGTGACTTCTACTATTCTGACTGCTAGTGCTGGGGGTTCGACTAGTACTCGTGGGGTGCCACAATGTTTTTTTTGTAGGAAATGGCATTCAGACGAGTGCAGGAGACAGTCTGGGGCTTGTTTCAGATGTGGTTCCTTTGAGCATCTTTTCAGAGATTGTCCGCTTTCACCTCCATTAGCTTATACTTCGAGTCAGTCTTATGCATCTGCAGAGACTCCCGCTAGGGGGAGAGGTTAGGGTAGACCTGTTACTTCGGGTTTTGCTAGTAGAGGTAAGCCTACTCAGAGTAGAGGATCGTGATGAGCCAGACGTTATTGCCGGTACTTTCTCTATTCATTCTATCTTCTATTTTGCGCTGCTTGATAATGGTTTGACCCATTCGTATGTTGCGAGTTTAGTGTCTAGGGGATTTGAAATTTTTGTCAAGGATACTGTTAGTGATGTTACTGTACACAGTCCAGTGGGTAATTTTGTTGAGGTTACTAAAGTTTACAAGAATTTTCCTCTTGAGATTCAAGGGGAGATCTTTCCAGCTAATTTAATAGAGTTACCCTTTGGGGAGTTCGATTTTATTCTCGGTATGGACTGGTTATCTGCGCACCGAGTCACGCTAGATTGTGAAAAGAAAAGGGCAACTTTGAGAACTTCCGATGATCGTGAGGTGATTCTGATTGGGGAGCGCAGATGCTTTTTGTCTAATGTAATATCGGCTCTCAAAGTCGAGAAAATGATCAGGAAAGGGTCCATTTCTTATCTTGCTTATACTCTTTATCTGAGACAGTCTAATTCTGGGTTAGATAAGATCCGTTTTGTGAGAGACTTTCTAGATGTTTTTCTGGAAGAATTTCCAGGGGTACCATCGAAACGTGATGAGGTTGAGTTTGGCATCGAGGTTAATCTGGGTACAGCTCCTTTTTCTATGGCTCTTTACCGAATGGCACCGAAAGAACTTAAAGAGTTCAAAATTCAGTTGCAAGAATTGCTAGATCAGGGTTTCATTCGACCTAGTGTTTCACCATGGGGAGCTCCTATTCTGTTTGTTAAGAAGAATGATAGGACACTTCGACTCTATATCGACTATCATAAACTAAATAAGCTGACAATCAAGAACAAGTATCCCCTTCCTCGAATTGATGATCTCTTTGTCCAGTTCCGGGGAGCTAAGGTATTTTCTAAGATAGACCTGAGATATGGTTATTACCAACTCAAGGTGAAAGAATCTGATGTGTTCAAAACAACTTTCCGAACACGTTACGGTCATTACGAGTTTATTGTAATGCCTTTCGGATTGACTAACGCCCATGCTGCTTTTATAGGCATGATGAATGATATCTATGCTATTACCTATATATTTATGCCTCTTTGCTATAGCAATTGCTTGTTTTCAAGTGCATTACATTGCATATAGGCTGCATTTTTAGTATATTATGGGTGCTTTTCAATTTATTGCTCGTGTGGAGTTGGTGTTGCGTGAAAGGTAGTTTTGGCTGATTGTGTGCAGGATGACAGAGCAGAATGCGAGGGAAGAAACAAGGAACAAAATGCTTTAGCAAGGGAGAGAAAGAAGGCTAGCTGGCGCATGAAAGTACAAGCACGTGAAGTGCAGGAAAGGACACCTGACACTGTCAGACAGCTTTATGCATCAGCCGCTCTCCATCTGCAGACTGTCCTTTTGTCCCCTGGTGGACAGAGCTTGTCGGAGGATATTCGTTGGGATCCCCAACGAGATACCAAGGCACCAAAACCCTAGAAGACCTCCTCCACTATAAAAAGGTTCCATCTCTTCAAAGCGGAAAGAAGAGGGAGGAGAGAGAAAAGTGTGCAAGAGGAAGCACAACAGATGGGAGGAGCACTTCATCGTTGGTCAGCTTTGGTATCCTTCATCGGGGAGCTCGAGGCTTGGCCTCACCGTCCTCTTCCGAGGCAGTGAGTCTAAGGCGGTCATGGCAGTCCACTGGCTAATTGGGAGTTTATCTTTCCTTTTTGCTATAGCATTTATTTATCTGGAGGGTTATATGGCAATGATACATTTGATTATTGCCTAGCCATGAACTGTTTTAGATGGCTTGGGTTCTGTTGGTTAATACTCTGTTGATTTTCTTAATTTCATGTTAAAGTTTACTGTTCTTTCTTGATCTATGCTTTGTTTATGGCGTGCTTAACTTCCTAATGTTGTAAGAGGTTAGGGTTGTCAGTGCTTTGAGAGATAGGCCCTACCTTAAGCGCCTTCGAGAGTTGGTCTTTCTTTAGGAACAACCTAGGGTTGTAAGAGATTAGGGATGTTAGTGCTTCGAGAGACAGGCTATTCCTTATGATTCCTTCGAGTGATAGTCGTTCCCTAGGTACAGATGGGGGTAGTGATTAAGAGAGTAAGCCTTAGCTAATAGTGACAGTTAGAGTAGTGTGTGACAACCTTCGAGAGAGGGTCATTGCTTTAGCATTAGCTAGGGGAAGTGATCGAAAGAACTACCCATAGATCTTCATAAACAATAGAGTAACCACCAAGAGGAAGGACTCCAACCCGCCTTAGAGATAAGTGATAGGTTTAAACGGCTAAGAGGGATAGAGATTAGGAGAGTAGAGTGTTGGAGTCAAGCCGAGAGGTATTGCTGTAGCATTTTAGTCTCCCAGCTTTCTTACTAGAGATAGTTTAGGAGCAACCTAAGTAAATCCCACCGAGCATAGTGATAGAACTAGGATTCGTTAGCAGTGTTAAGAGGTTTGAGAGGGTTATCCTTCAGAAGCTAGCCAGCCATTCCGTAGAGAGCTTCGTATCCGAGAGAGGACCTATCTTCCATTTGATTATCTCTTCTCTGTTTGCTTGTTTTGCTACTACATTTTCTTTCATTCGTTCTGCCTCAACATACTCATATTACAATTTGGTTACTATAGCAATTTGGATACTAAAACTGTGTTCACCTCCAATCCCTGTGGAGATGATACTCACTTGTCACTTTATTACTCGTTCGACGTGTATACTTGCACCATTTGCGTATCATTTATAGTCACTGCACGAACGCAACAATGAACAAGGTGTTTCAAACCTATCTTGACCAGTTTGTTATGGTATTTATAGATGATATTCTGGTATATTCCAAATCTGAGGTTGATCATGAGGAACATCTCCGGATTGTATTACAGACTCTGCGAGAGAAACAGTTGTATGCTAAATTCAGCAAGTGTGAATTATGGCTTTATGAAGTTATGTTTTTGGGGCATATAGTTTCTGCCGAGGGTATTCGGGTTGATCCAAAGAAAGTTGAAGCTATTATGAGCTGGAAACAGCCCAAGAAAGTTCCCGAGGTTCGAAGACTTTTGGGTTTAGCCAATTATTATCGAAGGTTTGTTGAGGGTTTCTCTTCTATTGCAGCTCCGTTGACTAAGCTTCTGAGGAAGGATGTTCCCTTTGTCTGGACTAAGGCCCAGCAGTCTAGTTTTGAGAAGCTTAAGACCGTGTTGACTGAAGCACCAATTTTGATTTAGCATGAGCCTGGTAAGGCTAATACCATTTACAGTGATGCTTCTTACACCGGATTGGGATGCGTTTTGATGGAGGATGGTAAGGTAGTGGCTTATGCATCCCGACAGTTGAAACCGCATGAGTGTAACTATTCTACCCATGATCTTGAGCTTGCTGCCGTGATCTTTGATCTTAAAATCTAGAGACATTATCTCTACAGAGAGAAGTGTTATATCTACACAGACCATAAGAGTCTGAAATATCTTCTCACCCAGAAGGAGCTTAATCTGAAACAACGTCGTTGGTTAGAACTTCTCAAGGATTATGACTGCGAGATTGATAACTGCATAAATATCCTTGTTTTAATACCTTTTTGCTATAGTATTTGTCTGTTCTTGAGTTCATACCATATCATTTAGACTGCATTTAGGTTGCATTTTCTTCTTTCTGGGTTCATCTTTATCTTGCTGGTTACTGGTCCATATTGAGGGGTACTGCTCGGAAGGCTGGTTTTGGATTTGGTGGTACGCAGGAAAGGAGTCAAGAGAGAAAGCCGGTGTCGAGAATTGCTATAGCATGATGGAAGTGGATATTGGCCAGTACGTTAGATACACGTGAGCTGCAGAAGCACGTGAACATGCAGAAAAGGACGATCTAACATGTGCAGCAGCCGGTACCCACCTGCAGACAGTCCTCCTTATCCCCTCGTGGTAGACCTTGTCGGTGGATATTCCTTGGGATTATCAAGGCATCTTTAGGGCACCAAACCTTAGAAGCCTCCACTATATAAAGAGGAGAGAAGCTTGGAGAAGGTTGTGTTGTGAAAGAGAGGCGGAAGAGAGAGAAAATGAGAGGGAAGTTTTCACCTTCATCTTCTCCAGCTTGGTGTCCTTCATCATTGAAGCTCCAAGGAGTGGCCTCACCGGCCTCGAGAGAGGCGGTGAGCCTAAGACAGTCGGGCAGTCCATGGCGGAGAGGGAGTTCACCTTTCTTTTTGTCGCTATAGCAATTTCATTTCATATTTTTATATTTGGTAATGTTATCGCAATGATACGTTGGATGATATTGCCCAGCCACGAACTGTTTTATGTGGCTTGGGTTTGATGGATGATTTTATTTTGAGTACTTTTTAATGCATGCTATTGCTTTTTCAGTGTTTATCATGATTCTATGTTTTGCTTATGCACTTCTCATTTCCTTAAAGTTATAAGAGCTTAGGGTTATAAGTGCTTTGAGAGATAGGCCCTACCTTAAGCGCCTTCGAGAGTTGGACGTTCTTTAAGTGTATGTTGGGGTTAGTAATCGAGAGAGCTAGCCTTAGAACCCTCATAAGCAATGGGGTGACTATTGAGAGGCAGACTCTAACCTACCTTAGAGATAAGTGATAGGTTTCAAGGGCTAAAAAGGATAGTTCGTGCAGGGTAGGAGAGTGTTAAGAGTTTACACCGAGAGGTATTGCTGTAGCATTTCTCACTCCGAGTTTCCTGGCTAGAGATAGTTTAGGAGCACTCTTAGCAAATCCCGCCTAGCATAGAAGATAGCTGAAGACTCTTAGTGTCGTTGAGAAGTTCGAGTTAGGTTGTCCATCATTCCCAGCCAGTCATTCCGTAGTGAGTTTCCCATACGAAAGGGGACTTGTTTATCATATTGTTATCTCATCTTTCTCTGCAGCATTTTGCTTCAGCATTATTTTACACCATCTCTTTTACTATAGCATTGTCATCTGCAAAATGTTCAATCTTTATTGTTACAGCAACCGTGAATACCTCCAATCCCCGTGGAGACGATACTCACTCATCACTTTATTACTCGTTCGACGTGTATACTTGCACCATTTGCGTATTATTTATAGTACTGCACGAACTCGAACAAGTTTTTGGTGCCGTTGCCGGGGATTGCCAATTGGTTGTTTACGGTTTTTGTTTTTATCGCTTGTTCATTTTGTTTTTGTAGAAATTTATTTTAGGTTTTTCATTCTTCTTTTCAGGTGTCTTGCTAGTGTATGACCAGAAGGCGACCTAGAGGACCCATGCAATCACCTATTTCTGAGATCGAGCATTTCTTGAGACTTAGAAGACGTGTTCGAAGGGAAGAGACTAGAAACATGAACGGAGAAATACCACCACCTCAAGGTAACGAAGATGCTATGGAAAATGGCCAGGGAGAAGCAGTTCGACCTCGAGCAATTAGAGATCATTTGACTCCTATCTTGGACGATCTCTATCCCGGAATAGTAGCTCCAGAAATTCAGGCAGCCCAGTTCGAGCTTAAACATGTTATGTTCAACACTATTGGTCAGTTTGGAGGTATGCCTTACGAAGATGCAAGACAACATATCTGTGATTTCTTGGAAGTTTGTGACTCGTTCAGACAGCAAGGAGTGCACGAGGATGTGCTAAAGCTTAAACTATTTCCATATTCTTTACGTGATCGAGCTAGAGCATGGCTAAGTGGAGTGCCAGCTGGATTAATAGAGACTTGGACAGATCTATGCAAAAGTTTTCTGCTACGATATAATCCACCTAATAGAAACACTCAGTTGAGAAATGATATTGCTTCTTTTCGTCAAGCTGATGACGAATCCATGTATGAGTGTTGGGATCGATTCATGGGATTATTGAGGAAGTGCACAAATCATGGTTTTCATGATTGGACCCAAGTGGTTATGTTCTATAATGGAGTGAATGCTCTCACAAGGATGATGCTAGATGCTTCAGCAAATGGGCCCTTGTTAGACAAATCACCAGAGGAATCATTTGACATTCTTGATAGGGTAGCCAATAATGATTACCAGTTTCCGACCACAAGGCTTGGAACGTGGAGGAGAGCCCAAGTAGCTCGAGACACTGAAGCTGATGACTCGGTAGCCACCCAGTTAGCTGCTATCACAAATGTGCTAAATAACCTCTAACGTCCCAACGAAGTCAAGGAAGTGAAGTCCACAACCTCATGTCTCAGATGCGATGGCAATCACCATTTGAGTGAATGCCCTGACAATCAAGAGTCAGCCAACTATGTGGGGAATTATAACTGCAACAACAATCCATACTCCAATACCTACATCCCAGGATGGCGTCAGCATCCAAATTTCAGTTGGGGTAATCAAGGGCACATTAATTCTACTCAGTCAGCGCCACAACAATATCTAATTGAAGCACCATGTTCTAACCAGATGATGCTATAGCAAGGTCACAAGGGAGCAACATCTTCATCGAACAGCTCGCTAGAGACTACATTCAAAGAATTTATGGCTATGACAAAAGATTTCATGGGAACCACGAAAGTTTTGCTACAAGATCATGCAACAAACATTAAAAATCAAGGAGCCTTATTGCAAAGCCATAGTTCCTCTCTCCGAGCCTTAGAAACACAAGTTGGTCAGATAGCTCAAACCTTGCATGTGCGACCACAAGGAAGTTTGCCTAGTGACACTGAAGCCACTAAGCACCATAGCAAGCAACAATGCAGCGCACTCACATTAAGAAGTGGCAAGGAAATTAGCAAAGAAGACAAGTTTGGGGGAAAAGAGAAGGAGGACTCTCAGCCCAACTTGCCCCAGGAAGAAGATAACTTACAAGATCCTCCAGTTGAAGAGAAAGGTGAGGAAGTCATAGAAAAAGAAACACCGGAGGAGGAGCCTGCTTTTGCTACAGCAAAAGATGCAACTCCACCATTTCAGACAAATGAAGTTAGACCCTTCCTCCTTTTCCTCAACGATTCAAGAAGCAGAAAGAAGACCTGCAGTTCCAGAAATTTGTGGATATCCTGGACAAATTGCATATCAATGTCCCATTTCTGGAGGCCATTGATCAGATGCCAATATATGCCAAGTTCCTCAAGGATATAGTCACGAAAAAGAGGAAGGTCGAGAAGAAAAAGATTGTCGCTATAGCAGAAGAATGCTATTCTATGTGGAGCAGGTTGCCACCTAAGAGGAATGACCCATGTAGTTTTTCTATCCCATGTTCTATTGGCAACAAGTTTGTTGGAAGAGCACTTTGTGATTTGGGATCAAGTGTTAACTTGATGCCTAAGTCGATTTTTTTGAAACTGGGAATTCGAGAGGCACAACCCACCAAGGTTGTGCTACAGCTAGTAGATCATTCTCATGTTCGCCCAGAAGGGAGAGTTGAAGATGTTGTGGTGAAAGTGGACATATTTATCTTTCCAGTCGGCTTCTTAATCCTCGACTGTGAAGCTGATAGCAACACACCCATTATCTTGAGAAGGCCATTTTTAGCCACTGGGCGAGCTTTGATCGATTGTGAGAAGGGTGAATTCACGATGCGAGTGGCTGATCAAACGGTCATGATCAATATTCATGACACCCTCAAGTATGCAAACAACCCAAGAGTATGCCAATATGTAGATGCTACAACATAGAATATGATTGATGAGTTTTGTTATAGCAATGTGATGCAAATGGAAGAGTTTGAAGCACTCTGCAAAGATGATGATTCAGACCAAGAAGAGCTCTCAAGGGAACTGGAGCGGTCTAGTCGACTCGAGGCTAGACCAGGTACGCACTTTGAACCTCTTGATTTTTCAAAATTTATACCTCATAAACCTTCCCTTGAGCATGCACCTTCTTTAGAACTGAAACCTTTGCCATCACATCTTAAATATGTTTACTTAGGGAGCAATGAAACTTTGCTTGTAATAATCTCATCTAGTCTCACACCTAAGCAAGAAAATAGTTTAGTAAATATGTTGTTACAACATAAAAATGTGATAGGGTGGACTATGGCTAATTTGAAGGGTATAAGCTCTGCTATATGTATGCACAAAATTTTGCTTGATGATTGTCACAGCAATTCAGTTGAGTCCCAGAGGAGACTAAACCCAATCATGAAGAATGTAGTGATGAAAAAAAATAATCAAGTGGCTTGATGCTGGAGTAATCTACCTGATATCCAATAGCTCATGGGTCATCCCGGTGCAATGTGTACCGAAGAAGGGAGGCGTGACCGTGGTAAGCAACAAGGAGAATGAGCTATTGCCTACTAGAACCGTCACGAGGTGGAGGATTTGCATGGACTATAGGAAGCTCAACAAGGCGACCAAGAATGACCATTTTCCCCCATTCATTGATTAGATGTTGGATCGACTAGCGGGCAAGGCATTCTACTGCTTCCTCAATGGGTATTCTGGGTACAATCAGATTGCTATAGCACCCGAAGACCAAGAGAAGACGACTTTCACATGCCCTTATGGAACTTATGCTTTCCAGAGAATGCCTTTTGGTCTCTACAATGCTCTAGCAACTTTTCAAAGATGTATGTTGGCTATATTTTCAGACATGGTCGAGGATTTTTTAGAAATTTTCATGGATGAGTCTCCGGAGATGACTTCGACACATGCTTGGGCAATCTCGCCAAGGTCCTAAAGAGGTGTGAGGAAACTGACTTGGTGTTCAATTGGGAAAAATGTCATTTCATGGTAACGGAAGGAACAGTCTTAGGCCACAAGATTTCAAAGCAAGGGATAGGAGTTGACAAAGCAATGGTCGAGGTCATTGAAAAGCTACCTCCCCCCACTAATGTCAAGGGAGTAAGAAGCTTCCTAGGGCATGTTGGCTTCTATCGGAGATTCATCAAGGATTTTTTGAAGATCTCAAAGCCGCTATGCAATTTGCTACAACAAAATCAACCATTTGTGTTTGACAAAGATTGTTATAGTGCGTTTCAAGAGCTGAAAGAGAAGCTTATCTCTGCACCAGTTGTCATTCCACCTGCTTGGAACGAGCCGTTTGAGCTGATGTGTGATGCAAGTGACTACGCTGTTGGTCCAGCACTTGGACAACGCCGAGGTAAACTCTTTCATGTTATTTATTATGCTAGTCGCACTTTGAATGATGCACAAATCAATTACACCACTACTGAAAAAGAATTGCTTGTTGTACTATTTGCCTTTGATAAGTTTAGGTCATACTTGATAGGCACTAAGGTCATAGTTCATACCGATCATTCAGCCATTAAGTACTTAGTGACTAAAAATGATGCTAAACCTAGACTTATTAGGTGGATACTCTTGCTACAAGAATTTGACTTAGAAGTTAGAGATAGGAAAGGATGTGAGAACCAGGTAGCTGACCATTTATCTAGGTTAGAAAATGCTATCACACAAGGTAGTGAAAGTGAAATTAAGGAGGAATTCCCTGATGAGAAACTGTTAACTACTACAACAATTCCGTGGTATGCTAATATTGTTAATTATCTTGTTAGTGGTACTTTGCCTCCTATTTATCTAGCCAGAGACTCAAGAAATTCAGACATGATGCAAGATTCTACTATTGGGATGAACCCTACTTGTTCAAGCAATGTCCTGATCAGATCAAAAGGAGATGTGTTCCAGAGGAAGAATACCATAGCATTTTGTACCACTGTCATTCATCACCGTGTGAAGGGCATTTTGGTGGTGCTAGAACTGCTGCAAAAGTTCTTTAAGCATGATTCTATTGGCCTACACTTTTTAAGGATGCACACGAGTTCTAAAAGACTTGTGATCGATGCCAAAGAACGGGGAACATCTCCAGGCGGAATGAAATGCCATTGCAAAATATTCTGGAGGTTGAAATCTTTGCCTTGTGGGGAATTGACTTCATGGGTCTGTTTCCTGCATCATATGGAGATCTATATATTTTGCTAGCAATCGACTACGTGTCAAAATGGGTGGAGGCTGTTGCCACCCTAAGGAACGACTCCAAGACAGTCATGGAGTTTCTTCATAAGAACATCTTCACTAGGTTCGTAGCACCCTGAGCCATCATCAGTAATGAAGGAACTCACTTTGACAACAAGCTTATTGCTAAAGCATTACATCGTTATGGAGTCAAGCACAAGATTGCTACATCATATCATCCGCAGAAAAACGGACAGGCTGAAGTTTCCAACCGAGAAATCAAGCAAATCTTGGAGAAGGTAGTTAATCCTAAGAGAAAAGACTGGCCCCCCAAGTTGGATGAAGCACTTTGGGCATATAGGACAGCCTTCAAGACACCTTTAGGCATGTCACCCTTCAAGCTTGTATTTAGCAAGGAGTGCCATTTACCCTTGGAGCTTGAGCACAAAGCTTATTGGACAATCAAGAAACTCAACATGGTGCCCAACTTGCTGGTGAAAGGAGGTTGCTGGAGCTTAACGAGATGGAGGAATTTAGAGTCCAAGCATATGAGAATGCTCGCATCTACAAGGAGAAAACCAAGAAGTGTTATGACAAACACATTTTGCCAAGGCATTTCTCAGAAGGTCAACAAGTGCTTCTCTAGAACTCCAGGCTAAAGCTTTTTCTTGGAAAGCTGAAATCGAGGTGGTCATGGTCATTCATCATTCACAAGGTGTACCCTCATGGCGCAGTGGATATCAAGAAGTTGGACGACGGTGAAGTCTTCAAAGTCAATGGCCAACGCCTGAAGGTGTACAGTGGAGCCCCTATCCTCAGAGACAAGTCACACCTGGATCTTCACGATCCTTAAAAGTTTGCATCTCTAAACTCTATCTTTTATGCTATAGCATGTTCATAAATAATGCTTTTCTTTTTAGTCCAATTTTATGTTATCTTTGTTTTTAATTTTCATATCTTTTCACGTGACCCTCAAACAAGGCTTTCTCTTTCCTAGTACAATGTCAGGTATAGAGCATGGGAGTGTGTTGTCTACAGGGTTAGTAGCAAAAGGGAGAAGGACATGAAGTTTGTTTTTATCCACTTTTGGAAGTACGAAAGAAAAGGGGAAAAGAAAAAGATAAGGAGAGGTTTTATCCGAAAAAATGGGGAGGATTAATTAAAAAAGAGAGAAAAAAACAAAAATAAGAGAGAGAATATTCACCTATTTAATGAGGAGAAACCCTAGCCACATAAACCCATATTCTCTCTCCAGCTGTCAGCTATCACATTAACTCCAAAAAATTTTCTCTCTCCCTTAAAGCCGACACATGTCCCCATCACCTCCCTCTTCCATTAATTCTTCAGTTTTTTCCACCTTTTTCAACTCCCCATATTTTCCTCATCATCATCAACTGTCCCCTCACCTTTTCATCTTCTTCAACACTCAAAACTTTTTCTTCTTCACTCCATCTCTTCGATTTTCTCCCAAACACACAGAACACCCTTCACCATTTTCTTTCCCTTCACATATTCACTCCTCCCTATTTTTCAACAAAAACTCCATGGCTCGTTGTAAGAACGCCCCTGAGACTTCTGATCGTCCTAAACAACAACCAGTCTTGGAAATTTCTAAGTTTCTTGACGAGGTAGCAAAGGAGAGATAGACAAAGATCAAAGATAGGAATGTTCTTCCAGAACTAGGGTTTAAATACCCTAAAGAAGAAGAATATCAGTTCAATCAGGCAATCATGGATGTCATTGGCATACATGAATGGAAAACCTTCGCTGCTCAGCCTGAGGAGTTATGTACCTCACTTGTAAAGGAGTTTTATGCACACCTCACAAGTCCAACACAATCTACAGTTCATGTGCGAGGAGAGTAGATAAAGTTTACTGCCGCAACAATTAACAAGTTCTATGGGCTAAAGCACACTATAGACCGCCACACTTCTTTTGTGATGACAATGGACGCGCAGACACAACACGAGGTGCTAGAGGATATTTGTTTTCAGGGAACAATGCTGGAAAACAACAAGTCAGTCGAGAGAGGACGCCTCAAACCTGAGGCAAAGGTATGGAGCCATTTTGTGAGACATAATCTTATGCCTACACCACACACTGCTACCGTCCACATCTCTAGACTTTTTCTCATTCATTCGATAATACGTGGTAGACGCATTGACATAGGAAAGATAATAGAGGATGAGGTATATGCTTGTTTGAAATGGCCTCGTAGTCCTCTAGTTTTCCCTAACCCGATTACTGCCTTGTGTAAAAGAAAAGACGTCTTCATAGACGATCTAATGGATGCAACTATTTCAAGAAAGACAAGTTTAACTCCAGCCCTCATTACGGAACTCCAAGGATTCAATGAAGACATGCCTCAGCAAACAGTGGAAGGAGGAGCTAAAAGTTTTGCTGCAGCACGAGTAGCAGCATTGGTGGTAACAACAAAAGAACCGAGCACCGAGCTCAGCCTGATGAAGGCATACCATCGGGCGTACTTCAAGTATGCCCAACACCGCGATAGTGCCATAGCATCATGCTTAAGCAAACTCCTACCAGACCAAGAACGTCTCATTTCCACTGCTCCCCACTGAGTTACTGCAAGCCCCCACCACTGCTCCAGCAAGCACAATGTCCCCCAGTGACCCTAGCTCCGTCCAACCTGCTGCCAAGAAGAAGACTCCAAGAAAGAAGACACATACAACTCCTATTGCCCAGCAGAGAAAGAAACTCCTTCTGTTCCACCCACTGTAGAAGAGACCGAACTAGTGGCTACCCCGACCAAGAAAAGGAAACTTACCAGGAAGGCAACTAACCCAACACCGTTACGACCGGAAAACCCACTTCCTGAGCCAGAGCATGTACCAAGTGATCCTGAGGAAACCCCTCAGAAGGAAACCACTACAGCAAAAACAACTGAGCCAACACCAGCGCGATCTGCGGATGCTACAGCATCTAGACAAAAAACACGCATCAAACATACGGTTGGACGTGCCAGGCCCTCATCTAGTGCTCAGTCAGTATCCTCAGGGAGTGTGGACGATGTAGCAGACCCACACTACTACTCCTCTGAAACATTAATGGACAATACTAGCAGCACGACATAGCCTCCGCACCCAGGAGGTAACTAACTTTTTTCTTTTCAATTTTTCATTTTTCATCATTTTCCATGGCATATAGTGTAGATTAGTTTATGCATTGCGGACACTGCATTTCTCAAGTTTGGGGGTGTTAGTGTTCATAGTAATATTTTACTTTAGCATATGCATTATATGATAGAATAAAATTTTTACTATGGCATTCTATTTAGTCTAGAGACAGCCTATGAATGTATTTATGATGTCTGTGTAACACCCGGGTTTAGGGGTCGGGTGAAAATAGTATTTTAATATTATTCGGGTTCGGTTTTATAATTTAAATAAATAAAATAATGGTTCGAGTTTTGTTTACAAATAAAACAAAGGTGTTGGACCCAATTTTTAAACCAAGCCCAATAGCCATTCATTAATGGCATTTGTGTAAATATCAAATAAAACCCATTTTTTTTATTACCTTATAATTCAAATAAACCCAAAAACCCCATCATCTTCTTCCCCAAAGCAAAAACCCACGACAAGAGGAGGAGCTTACCTCTTGTTACTATTTCATCATCTTTCTTACTCATCTATGGTGATTTTTGAAAGGTAAACATATATTTGGCTTGCCCTCTCTTTCCTCTACATTCTAGTACTCTTAGATTTCATTAAAACCCATGATTTTGCATTTTGGTATTTTGAAAGTTTAGACTAAAAGTGTCATCTTTGTTGTCTTAAACTAAAGCTTTTGATTTATTAATGATATATGAGTTGTTTACTATCTATAAGGTTCAACATATCCGATTTTTACATGGTTTTATGGTGTTTCCCGAAATTGGGTTTTAGGGAGGTTTTAGAGTGTTGAAATGTTGAATTTTGGGGATGTTTTGTGTGAGAATTTGTGGGCTGGTGGTTAGGCTATGTATAAGGGTTGTTTTGGAAGCTATTAGGTGTGTTAAAAGAGTTGGAATCATCGGTTTTGGACTGTGCTAAAGGGCTGCTCGGAAATGGCTTTTTGGGGGTTGTTCTTGGTTCGAAAAACAAGTGTTTGATGTTTGAATTTGCATTCCGGGTTTGCTACATTGTTTTGTGGACTGATTTGAGGTTAATTTACTTGTGTTGAGGCGAGTAGAAGCAAGGATTTGCATTGGTAAAGCTTTGGGATCGAATCCGGAAGTGTGGAGGCTTGTGTCGGCTTTGCTTGGCTTGCTTAAGGAAGTGAGGTGAGTGGTTAATGTTTTAATTTGATTTTCTAAGATTGGTTCAAGCACGTGGATGTGGAAATGTTTTCAAAAATCGTTTTAGTTCAAAGGTAATTTTGAAAGTGGTTTAGATTTGGGCTTGAAGGTGACTTAAACTCAAAGAGTAAGTTGATGTGAAATGCCTCTTTAATTTCCCTTTTTATCATTGTTTTCATTGCTTGAAATGATGGTTTGTTAAGCATGAAATTTAAATACTTGAGTAGAAGCATGTTGCTTATTACTATATCGTTAATGATGTATGATGGTAATAATGGTGACGTTGTCATGTCTTGTAAGATGTGGGTAAGTTGGTGCAGGTTGTGCATGAAAATGGTGAGTAAGACCGTTTGTGATCGGTAAGGTTGTAAGTAGTAAGTGATGCCTAATTGTGGATGTTGTTTGCAACTTGTTTTGGTTGTGCATGATATAGTGAGTACATGTCGCATGATAGTGATTGTATATCGTGTTGCATGGTTGGTGTCGAACCTCACGTGATGGTTGTCGTTGCTCCGGTGATGTGTAGTCCCACCGGTAGCGAGTGGTATAAGACTCCGGTGATGTGTAGTCCCACCGGTAGTGACTAGTAGAAGAGTACTTTGATGTGTAGTCCCATTGGAAAACTACTAGTCGAAACGGTGATGTGTAGTCCCACCGTGTGTGTTTTGGTTATGCTTGTGCATACCTTGTGTTGTTCATGTTGTGTCTCACTATATCATACTCTTTTTATTGTTTTGCTTTAATCTAAGATCATGTCTTCAAGCATGCCATGGAGTGTGATGCCATGATGAATATCTATATTGTTGACCTTTGGTTGAACTTGCATGTTAGTAGGAGGATTATGTAGTTGAATGGGTCTTTGTGTTGGCCTTTATTTTAAAGAAATCTTTGAACCCTGCATTGTCGTAGTTATGTTTTAGAGCTCCGCTCACTAAGCTTTATGCTTACGCTCTCCTTTTTCCGACAATGCAGATCTTTAGCTTGGAGTTGGCAAAGAGCAAGAAAAGGGCGTCCAAGCGTGTGGTAATTGCTCAAGTATGGTTTATTAAATAATGTAGTAGTCTAGCAATGGGAAATGCTACGTGTTTTAGGAGCTTGTATCTAGACTCCTTTGTGTTGGCTTTATGTTGTTAATGCCTCATGTTGATGTTTTGGATTGATTATGGGTTGTAATGCATGAATGCTTTGATGTATGCTTGTGTGTGGTGGCATGTCTATAAACGTTTAGGCTGCCTTGTTATAGTGCAAACCTCTTTATGCTTACCATGTGCCTTTTAAGGCCTTTGAGCACCATGTATGACCTTAAATGTTGAAATGCCTTTTGTTGGAATGCTATGCTTGAAAGCTTATGTTGCTTGTATGGTTTATGTATCATCTAGCGTTGGATTGTGCCTTTGATTTCAAGTTAAAGCATGCTTTTATGTTTGATTTGCCTTAGGATTGATGATAGTGTGTTAGTTGAGGTTTTAGAGGGATTTAGGGGCCTCCTTGTGCCCTAAATCAGCTCAAACCTGCAAATTCGTAGCTGGGGTATCGATACTGTTGGTCTGGTATCGATACTGCCTTTTGGTTTCAGGCCTCGTGTATTGATACTCGAGGGAGAGTATCGATACCTTTTTGGTCACTGGAGCCACTGTCAATTTCGGTATCGATACTGGCCTCTAGGGTATCGATACCGTTATCTTGGCGTTGACCGTGGGAAGTCAACTTTTGGGGAGGGTATCGATACACTCCTTGGGGTATCGATACGGTCTCCACGGGTTGACCAAACCCTGTTGACCTAGTCAAGGGGTATCGATACACCCCTTAAGGGTATCGATACCGCCTGCAGTTTAAGGTTTAAAATGGGCTTTTAAATGTTAGTATGGGTTCGTTTGATTGCTTCGTAAATGTTGTTCCGCTGTATGATCACTTAGGATGCAACTCTCATCTAGACAAGATTTAAAATGAAAAAAATAGGGTTGCTAACCGAGGGAGAGTTCCTTAGGGAGTTTTCACTCGGTTTTCCCCGTGTAGCTCACTCGGACCGGTCATCCGGCCAGACCGGGACGAGGGGGTTACAGTCTGACAACGAAATCTTAAAGGCCTGAACTAAGTTAGAAAAAACACAACTAGTTGAGATCTGTAGAACTGACTTTAGGATCTAGTTGTTAAAAAAATTGTTACACAACTGCTCTCTTTCTATAAGTAAGTTTGTTAGAAAATATTTTTCAGGAAGAACCCTAGTAAACTCTGATATGTAAACTCTAGAGAATTTAAAAGAAAAATTAGACGACCCTGTGCTCAAACAAACGAATAAATGCTACGGCATGTTTGTAGAAGGACACTCCGCTTTACTATAGCTTTTTCACTGTTCAAAAAAGAAAAAGAAAAATAAAGCTTTGCTATAGCATATGAGTGAATGAAAGTTGTCACGGGATGACTCTACCTACTAGCTTGGGGGTGAGAGGTTTGCTCCCTGCTCATCTAGAGTTAAGGACGGTAGGTGTGATGAGCTGGCACCCTTCGTAGCAGAAAACCTATATCTTTGGGAGTCTAAAAATTGGAAAAGAACTAGAGAACATAGTTATGGTATAACTAGGGAGCTTCCTTGAAAATTTGTCTCACCAGCTTAAGTATAAAAGGAAGGCAGCCCCGCACACACGCACACAACTTAGTCCTAAAGAATGTTCTTAAGGATCTCACGTCTGGTTGTATATATTTATTTGCCTAAGTTATTTCTGAGGACTGAAATATTGCCATAGCAATCCTATAGGTTAAATCTTTGCCATAATAATTCTTTTGTTCTGTTCTATTCATTGCTTGAGGACAAACAATAACTTAAGTTTGGGGGTGTGATAACTGCATAAATATCCTTATTTTCATACATTTTTGCTATAGCATTTGCATGTTCTTGAGTTCGTACCATAGCATTTAGACTGCATTTAGGTTGCATTTTCTTCTTTCTGGGTGCATCTTTATCTTTGCTGGTTACTGGTCTATATTTAGGGGTACTGCTTGGAAGGTTGGTTTTGGTGGTATGCAGGAAAGGAGTCAAGAGAGAAAACCGGTGTAAGGAATTGCTATAGCATGATGGAAGTGGATATTGGCTAGCACGTGAGATACACGTGAGCTGCAGGAGCACGTGAACATGCAGAAAAGGACGATCTGACATGTGCAGCAGCCAGTACCCACCTGCTATAACATGGAAGGTTGGTTTTGGTGGTATGCAGGAAAGGAGTCAAGAGAGAAAAGGACGATCTGACATGGTGGATATTCCTTGGGATTATCAAGGCATCTTTAGGGCACCAAACCCTAGAAGCCTCTACTATATAAAGGGGAGAGAAGCTTGGAGAAGGTTGTGTTGTGAAAGAGGGGCGGAAGAGAGAGAAAATGAGAGGGAAGTTTTCACCTTCATCTTCTCCAGCTTGGTGTCCTCCATTGTTGAAGCTCCAAGGAGTGGCCTCACCGGCCTCGAGAGAGGCGGTGAGCCTAAGACAGTCGGGCAGTCCATGGCGGAGAGGGAGTTCACCATTCTTTCTGTCGCTATAGCAATTTATTTTCATATTTTTATATTTGGTAATGTTATCGCAATGATACGTTGGATGATATTTCCCAGCCACGAACTGTTTTAGGTGGCTTAGGTTTGATGGATGATTTTATTTTGAGTACTTTTTAATGCATGCTATGGCTTTTTCAGTGTTTATCATGATTATATGCTTTGCTTATGCATTTCTCATTTCCTTAAAGTTGTAAGAGCTTAGGGTTGTAAGTGCTTTGAGAGATAGACTCTACCTTAAGCGCCTTCGAGAGTTGGCTGTTCTTTAAGTGTATGTTGGGGTTAATAATCGAGAGAGTTAGCCTTAGAACCCTCATAAGCAATGAAGTGATTGTTGAGAGGCAAACTCTAATCTACCTTAGAGATAAGTGATAGGTTTCAAGGGCTAAAAAGGATAGTTCGTGAAGGGTAGGGGAGTGTTAAGAGTTTACACCGAGAGGTATTTCTGTAGAATTTCTGACTCCCAGTTTCCTGGCTAGAGATAGTTTATGAGCACTCTTAGAAAATCCCGCCTAGCATAGAAGATAGATGAAGACTTTTAGTGTCGTTGAGAATCTCGTGTTAGGTTGTCCATCATTCCCAGTCAGTCATTCCGTAGTGAGTTTCGCATACGAAAGGGGACCTGTTTATCATATTGTTATCTCATCTTTCACTGCAGTATTTTGCTTCAGCATTATTTTACACCATCTCTTTTACTATAGCATTGTCATCTGCAAAAAGTTCAATCTTTATTGTTACAACAACCGTGAATACCTCCAATCCCTGTGGAGACGATACTCACTCATCACTTTATTACTCGTTCGACGTGTATACTTGCACCATTTGCGTATCATTTATAGTACTGCACGAACGCGAACAGAGATTGTGTATCATCCAGGCAAGGATAATGTTGTTGTCGACGCCTTGAGTCGTAACGCCATTTCAAATTTGAGAGCTCTGTTTGCCCAGATGAGTTTGTATGATGATGACAGTCTTTTGGCAGAACTTTGGGTTATTTCTACTCTAATTTCTGATATTCGAGCTGAACAGCCTAGTGATCCATTTTTTATGCACCGTATGAGAGAGGTTGAAGATGGTACATCTCAAGATTTTTCTATCGATCAGGATGGTGTACTATGTTTCCGAGGTCGGTATTGTATTCCGAGGAATTCTGGGTTGAAATAGGTTATTCTCCGTGAGGCCCATGATAGTCCTTATTCTATGCATCATGGGAGGACAAGATGTATAAGAATCTTCGTGAGAGGTATTGGTGGAAAGGTCTCAAGCGTGATGTTGTCAGATTTGTATCTAAGTGTTTGGCCTATCAGAAGGTCAAGGCAGAGCATTAACGTCCGTCTAGGTTACTTCAGCATATTGATATTTCTTAGTGGAAGTGGGAGCGTGTGACTATGGACTTCGTTAGTGGACTTCCTTTGACACCGTCAAAGAAGGACTCCATCTAGTTTATTGTTGATCGTTTGACTAAGTCCGCGCACTTTATTGCTATTCGAGTTAATTATTCTTTGAACAAGTTGGCTCTGCTCTATATTTCTGAGATTTTTCGACTTCATGGGGTACCGTTGTCTATTATTTCTGTTACAGATCCGAGGTTTATAGTGGAATTTTGGAATTCTCTTCATACTGCTCTGGGTACTCGGTTGAACTTCAGTACATCTTATCATCCACAAACTAATGGTTAGTCCGAGCGTGTGATTCAGATTCTTGAAGATATGTTGAGAGGTTGTGTTCTTGATTATAAAGGCAGTTGGGAGGATTTCTTACCGCTTGCAGAGTTTGCCTACAATAACAATTATCAGGCCAGCATCAAGATGGCACCGTATGGGCGTAAGTGTCGTACACCTATTGGCTGGACTGAGCTTAATGAGCACAGATTGTTGGGATCCAATATTGTTCATGAGGCTGAGTAGACTGTCAGATTGATTCATGATCGGCTTAAGGCTGCTTTGATAGACAGAAGTCTTATGTTGATTTGAGACGTCGGGATATTGAGTATGACGTAGGAGATGCGGTTTTCCTGAAAGTATCTCCTTGGAAGAAGGTACTTAGGTTTGGTCGGAAGGGCAAGATGAGTCCTCGTTACGTTGGTCCTTATCGGATTATTCGTCGGGTTGGACCAGTTGCCTATCAACTTGAGTTACTACCAGAGCTTCAGCGTATTCATGATGTCTTCCATGTCTCTGTGTTGAGACGTTACCATGCTGATCCGTCCCGTATTATGCCTATGAAGCAGATTGAGATCCGTCCTGATTTGCGTTTTGAGGATGAGCTTATTGAGATTCTTGCTCAGGACACGAAGGTTCTCAGAAGGAAGACCATTAAGATGGTCAAAGTCTTGTGGCGTGGTTGTAGTCATGATGAGGCTACATGAGAGCCCAAGGCTGTCGTCAGAGCTTAGTATCCGCATCTTTTTGCTCCAGGTAAATTTCGAGGCCGAAAATTTTTTTAACGGGGGAAGAGTTGTAACACCCAAAATTTTTGCCCTAAATTAAAATTCTAAATTGATTAAAATCCCTAATTCGGAACCCTAATAATTTGAGAAATTTTTATTTTGAAAACCTAATTGATTTCGTGGCTAAATTGAGAATTTTTTTGGAATTTTGGTGATCTAATTGAGTAAAACCTTTATTATTGTGGCTATTCTAAAAAGAGGGCTAAGTTAGAGCCCTTATTTTGGTGACCTAATTGAGTAAACCCCAAACCTACATTTTCTGATTTAGCTCCGGCCAAGGCCTTATCGACAACCATTCTTCAATCTGAGGCCAACAATCAACTACCCGTGGCCACGCAACCAAAACCCCTCCGTCATTTTCCTTCTCCGATCATCGTTGCTTAGAAACGGTTCAAATAACCGTTCGAATTCTTGTGTGTGCCGTCGTGTCCCTTTATTTTCATCTAATTTCAAGTCGTGGGTAAGTTGTGGCCTTGTTTTGTTATCGTGGGGGTGTGTGCATGTTTACTGACTGTTGTTTAGCCAGAAAATGACCTTTATGGTCACCGGTTGTGTCGCCGGCGAGCTGCGCCGTCAAGGGTTACCAAACCCTAATTGTTTGGTTGGCTAAGGGGTTGTGTGTGAGTGGGCTGTGTGTGTGAGTGGGATTTGGGTTAAGCAAAATGTTGAGTGAAGCCCGAGTGAGAGTGAGTCAGCTTAGTTGAGAGAGAGCTGAATCGAACTGGTTAAGTGTGCATGAACCGAGCTGGCACAGAGAACTGAACCGAACTGAACCCATCAGATCGAATCGAATCTGTCGAACCGAACCGGACCCTTCTCCAGAACTGAATTGGTTAACGTCAGCGTTGACCTGATGACGTCAGCCGTTAACCTTTTTGACCGTTGACTTTTTCAGTTAAAGTCAACTTTAGGTTTTTCAACGTCCCGATTCCAAATTCGATGTTCGTTTTTCCAAATTCGAACCCGAAATACCATTTTGACCAATTTTGTTCAATTGTGCTTAGTATTTTGAGAATTTTAAATATCAGAAATTAATTTAAATTATTCTTGTGTTCAGGCGACGTTGACTCGGACACTGAGATTCTTCCTCCTCCTCTACCTGGACGACCTCCTGTTGCTCAATCTTCAAGATCTGCTCATGAGTTTAATTAATATTGTTTTGTATTATTATTAACGTTGACATGGCATAATAGTAGTGTATCTGATGTAGTATTTATTATCGTAGGTGCTGACTCTGTTCGACCAAGTGCTAGAGTTGAGTGTGAGAGACGTCATCATCGACGTTAAGTTTTAGTTATCTGAGGTGTGTTCTCTACTGTGCTATCTAATTTACAGTGCTATGTATGTATACATGACTGATGGATTGATTTGTGATTATGGCATGATCTTTTATTGTATGGTTATGATATGTTCTTTTGATATGTTGTGTATGACATGTATAGTATGTTGGTATGATATGCAACATGTATCAGAATCAGATTGTTTAATATCGGACTATGCGAACATGCATTTTCATTAATAAATAAAAATGCATTTGGATTCAGAAAATTATATATCTATGTCATCTTATTGGGTTGAGATTTTGTACGGGGAAGTTTAGCAGTTTCTTCCTTCGGATTGAAGCCTGCTTCAGATTAGTGGTTCCACCCTTCGAGCTGAGTTCCACTTCGGATGGTGATGATGCAGAGAGTGGTTCTGGGGAACCTTACTATTCGGACGGTAATATAGTTAGGTGCATACCATGTTGACTCACACATTACATACATTCATATCTGTTTACTGGATTGACTATTTGGTTGAGAATGTTATTTGGATATTATGCTATTTGACTTTGGTTAACTTTGTTTGACTATGTTTGCATTATAGAGACACACTGAGCGTTATAGCTGATTCTCCCTTAGTTTCTATTTCAGATACTCAGACTTAGGCTACGCTACTTGGAGGACCTCGTTTACCGGACATATTTTATATTATCAGTATGGACTACATTGACTTTTGGATTTTATTTATTATTATCGGATTATGTATGATTATAGACTCAGACATTTTATTTGGGAGTTTACTTTTTTTTTATCATGCATGACTATTTCTAAATATTTTATCAACTTTTCAGGATATTAATATACGACTAAGTTGTATGTAATAGAAACATTATAGTGTTTAATGTGATGTTACTATTTATTACGAATGTGACGTTTTCAAACCTAATAACTTTACTTGAGGGACAAATTTCAATCTCGACTTCCTATATTCGGCTCATTTCTTCTGGGTTGAGTTTAGGGGTTACAATTTTATTTCTCCGCCTACCACCCGATCCCGACCCTCTTTCCACCGCCATAGGTCCGTCACTCTACTCCGCCCCAAAGCATTAAACTTCTTAAACAAAAATCTTTTTCTGCAAGGAATATTTAACGAGCGGACTATTGAACTTCTTTAGTTAAACTTTTTAAACATCATTGGAAATGATTTACCTTCAACAAAACCAATTTACATATAAACAATACATTCTCATAGTTGTCTTTGTGTTTTTTTTAAATTCTGTCATGTCTGTTTTATGAAACAAAGATTTTAATTCATGTTTGTTTTTGCTACTTCTTTGTTCTTATAGATAAGTAGGATTCTTTATACATTCTAAGCATATAGTAATAGTATATAAGTGTGTTTTTATTTACAAGATATTTTAGATTTCATTCATTGTTTCCAACTTTTCCTAGTTTTTTTTAAGACAAGATTTTATTAGAATGCTTCCATGAATTCTTTCAATGGGGAAGAAAAGGAGCCGGTTTAGTTGGGTGAAGAAGATTTTTGCTTATGATGCAAAACCCAAAATTGAAAAGGTTCATTTGCATATACTTTTTTTGCTCCATTTTTAAATAATTAATAGCTTTTTCTCTTGAGTTTGGTTCTGTTTTTTAAGTTCTTTGTTGTTTGTAATATGATTGTGTGTTTTTTCCAGAAATCAAAGAGGTGGAGATGGATTTTTGGAAGACTGAAGCTCAAGCATTACCAACCTGCACTGGCGGCACGTCTGTAGAAATCATTGTGTCAAGCAATGGAGGAGCAAAGAATGGATGCTTTTGCGACAGCCGCTGCACAAGCGGCAGCCGAGGTCGTTCGTCTTACGGGATCAGGTGGCGGACTCATGGCGGTGAAAAGAAGGTCGGAATCGGGTGGTGGACAGAAAAAATAAAATTTTCAAGTTTTTTGGGGAAGATGGTGAAAAATAAAGTTTTAAAAGTTTGGGGGTTAAACTAGAAATTAATTTTTTCTATTAACGGAGGTTAACAGCCAAGAGACTAAAATAGACACGATTCAAAACGTATGTGGCAAAAACAATTTTTTTTAAATTCAGGTGACCAAAATAAAACAAACCCCAAACAAAAGGGACCACGGGTGAAGATTACCCTATTATGTTTAAAATTCTAAATCCAATTTTACAAGGCGTAACAAAAATGTATTTTAATTAGTTTAAAACCGTCATATATTTTATATATTTATCTCATATTTAAAGAGGATAATGTTCATCATAGGAGACTTAAGTTCAAGCAGCATTGTTTGTAATGTGTGTGTACGCCGTCAAATGATTAAGAAAACAAATATGAACAAATACTACCTTATAATCACCAGGTCATTCTTAAATTTTTTTGACTCGAGGTTGTTGAAGATAATGCCAAAATACCACTGCATGAGCTGGCAAATACACAGCTGTCCATGCAAACAATCCCCTCCAAGTTTGTTGGAAACGATCAGAAGGAATCAAATGACAATACACGTGTCATGTGCTGACACACTAGGGTTTCCATTCATCGTGTATTTAAACACCCTTTAGCAATGAAATGAATCAAGCTTTCCCTATACAATTCATATATCTGCTGCATTTATATCAAGCATGTTGTATGCTTAACATGGTATCAGTAGCCTAAGGTGTCCCCTGGTCCCTCTTCTTCATCCTCACCATGCCTGACTCGACTGGTTCCGGCGGTGCTTCAGACCTTCCCCCCACATCAACCGATGATACTTCTGATAGCTCCTTCTCCAACAAACGAATCAGCCTTCAACTAGATGACACCAACTACCTACTATGGAAGCAACAAGTTACCTTGCTCATTCGCGGTCAGGGTCTCGAAGGATACCTCGATGGCTCCATCACTCCTCAACCAAAGCTAATTGCTGGTGAAAATGGTGCCCATATTCCCAACCCTGCTTATCTTCGCTTCTTCAAGCAGGACAGCTCGTTGGCTTCCTGGCTACTTTCCACCGTGAGCTCCAACGTTCTCCCTCAATTAGTAGGTGCTGAATCCTCCTCAACTATCTGGTCCACCATTACTGGCATCTACTCTCAACTGTCCACAACAAGAATCATGCACCTTCACTGCAGATTACGCTCCATTAAGAAAGCTTCATTGTCAATGAGGACCTACACCATGCAAATAAAGGAAATTTGCGATCTCTTGGCCTCGTGTGGCAGTCCTGTTTCACCCGTTGAGCACATCGCCACCATCCTGAATGGTCTCTCCTCTGAGTACGATCCTTTCGTAGCAGTCATCTCCGCTAGCAATGAGCCATATACAGTCGATGCTGTTGTCTCCATTCTTATCGATGATGAATCTCGTGTCACTGATCCACTAAGGCTTCCCATTGGCATCAACAACACCTCATACTCCAACAATACCAACACCCAACCCCGTGATGACTCTCGTGGTCGATACCGTGGCACCAGACCCCGCATACAGTGCCAACTTTGTGGCAAACCTGGCCACCTAGTCGACCGCTGCTGGCATCGTTTTGACGAGTCCTTCAAAGGGGTCACTTCCACCCAACCGAGAGCAAGTCCTACCAACCAGGCCTCAACCCAGGCTAATGCCTGCTCCTTCAAACAAGACACTGTTGAGGTTGCATATGATCCATATATTAATGAATCTTCCAACACTGACTCTCCTCCCTCCAATAACACTCCATATGCTGAAATGCAAGTTCACACTCTGGTTGCATCTTCCACTGCTTGGCACCCCGACTCTGGAGCTACACACCACGTAGCAAACAACACAGCCTCTCTTCAAGGAGGTTCTCCCTATTTTGGTAAGGGCTCAGTATACATTGGTGATGGCTCTTCTCTCTCAATTACTAGAGTTGGTTATTCTGAAATTCCCACTACCTCTCGTACACTTATACTACGTGATCTTTTACATGTTCCTCGAATCACAATAAATCTTTTATCCGTTTCGAAATTCACTAAGGATAATTCAGTGTATCTTGAATTTCATGAGGATTGATGTTATGTGAAGGATAAGGACACATGTTCTATATTGTTCGAAGGAGTTCAAGAGGGGGGCCTTTACACCTTTTCAAGAGACTCGTTCAGCAACACCATCAATGCCTACTCCACATCAGTTCAATACCATTCACCATTCTGGCTTTGGCATCGACGCTTGGGTCATGCATCGTCTGAAGTTATCAACACAGCATTGAATAAGTCACTGGTTGTAGACAAGAATGTTGTATGTAGTGCATGGCAATCAGGCAAATGTCACTCCTTACCATTCAAAAATTCTGTAACCCTGTATGACACTCCATTTGAGTTAGTGGAAATTGATATTTGGGGCCCTGCACCCGTTCTCTCCAATGGCTACTCCTATTATATATCATTTCTTGACATGCACACAAGAAACTGCTGGGTGTATCTGTTAAAGACCAAGTCAGAAGCCTCAATTGCATTTAATCTCTTCTTCAAGTTAGTGCAAAACCAATACAATTTTCGTATCAAGGCAATTCAGACAGATGGAGGTGGTGAGCTCCAGTTCCTTGACACTCTCCTACCATCTCTGGGCATTCAGCAACGCCTAACTTGCCCCTACACATCCCAACAGAATGGGGCAGTAGAACGCAAGCACAGGCATATTATTGATATGGCATTATCCTTCTTAGTTCAAGCCTCCATGCCAATGAGATACTGGTCGTATGCTGTACTTACTTCGGTCTTTCTCATCAACAGATTACCAACAAGGAAACTTGGCAATCAGTCTCCACATCAGAGACTCACTGGGAAACCCACAGATTATACCTTCTTCAAGGTTTTTGGATGCGAGTGCTATCCAAACCTACGACCCTACAACAACCATAAGCTCTCATTCAGAACCAAGCCCTGCTTATTTCTTGGTTACTCCCCAAAGTATCAAGGTTACCAGTGTGCAGATGAAACTGGCAGGATCTATATCTCAAGAAATGTTACCTTCAATGAAGCCATATTCCCCTGTGCCAAACCAACTCCACCAGACAATGCTCCACCTTCCCTTCATCGATCTCGAGCTTTTCCCAATCTAGCTCCCTCCTCCACTAATCCACCCATCAACCCCACCACTATGCCAGACACATCTGCTCAGCCTTCCTCATCCACCAACACCAACACCATTACCCCACCCAATAGTCCCAACACACAATCTCCTCCTACATCACCAAACATTACAGAATGTCAACCCTCACACACCCCTCAACCAACACCACCAAATCCTCAACCTGATACCTTCTCAGTACAATCTACCCCTCCTCATGAACCATCACCTCCTCCACACATAACACCAACTGACCCAACCACTATTGACCCTCCACCAAATCCTCACATATCCAACAAACATCCTATGGTAACACGTAGCAAGGTTGGAACCTTCAAACCAAAAATTTATGCCACCATCACCACACCCACCAACATTCAAGAAGCCCTCGACCATCCATCATGGGCTGAAGCAGTTCACCTTGAGTACACTGCTCTTTGTGACAATGATACTTGGGAGCTCACTGAACTACCATCAGGCAAGAAAGCCATAGGAAGTAAGTGGTTATTTTGAGTGAAACATAATGCTGATGGTTCAGTCAGCAAACTCAAAGCAAGGCTAGTAGCCAAAGGCTACTGTCAAACACCAGGGCTCGATTTCATGGAAACGTTCAGCCCAGTGGTACGCTTCTTCAATGTGAACATCTTAATCTCAGTTGCAGTCACAAACCAATGGCACATTCACCAAGTGGATGTAAACAATGCATTCCTAAAGGGTGAACTGCATGAAGCTGTGTATATGCACCAGCCTGCTGGCTTTATTCAACAGAATTCAACAGGGAAGCCACTGTTCTGTAAGCTCAAGAAAGCCATCTATGGTCTCAGGCAGGCACCAAGAAACTGGTTTGCTCAGCTTAAATCTTTTCTAAGCACACAAGGCTTTCTTGCATCACAAGCAGACTCAACACTCTTCATCCTCAAGCTTGATGCTCTAACCATATACCTAGCTGTCTATGTGGACGACATGTTAATCACAGGAATTGTTGAATCTCAAGTGCAGCAAATTATACAAGCTCTTGATGACAGGTTCTCCCTCAAAGACCTAGGCCATCTACACTATTTCCTAGGCATTGAAGTCACACCATATGCAGGGGGCCTCTTCTTATCACAACAACAATACATTGTGGATTTGCTACACAAAACAAACACCCTGGGTGCCAAAGCTGCTTCAACACCCATGGTGTCCTATCCCAAGCTCAGCAAATTAGATGGCTCTCCCCTAATTGAGGCTCAACCCTATTGAAGCATAATAGGGGCACTTCAATATATATGTCACACCCGTCCAGACTTAGCCTTTGCTGTCAACAAAGCAGCACAATATATGCAATCCCCTACTGAAAAACACTGGCAGGTCATTCAAAGGATCCTGAGATATCTAAGCACCACACTTGACTATGGCCTCTGGTTTCAACCACAATCCAGTGACAACCTCCAACTCACTGCATTTTCGGATGCTGACTGGGGCAGTGATGTCGACGACCGCCGCTCCACATCATGCTACTGTGTTAAACTTGGCCACTATCTGCTCACATGGTGTTCGAAGAAACAACGCGTAGTCTCAAGATCATATGCCGAAGCTGAGTACAGAAGCCTCGCTGATGCTATGCTTGAGATCATCTGGGTTCAATCCGCACTCACTGAAATGGGAATCATGGTTCATAACATTCCTCAACTCTGGTGCGACAACACCAGTACAGTCTCCATGGCAGCCAACCCCGTCCTCCACGCGAAAACAAAACACGTGGACCTTGACCTTCATTTTGTCAGAGAGAAAGTCAGCTCACGACTACTTCAAATCAACTACATCCCAGCTCATTGTCAAATCGCAGACATACTCACCAAAGCTCTTCCCACGCTTCAGTTCGAAGCACTGCGTAAACAACTCAACACTCGACAACTTGAAGAAAAAACAAGCCCGAGAAATGTTGAAGATAATGCCAAAATACCTCTGCATGAGCTGGCAAATACACAGCTGTCCATGCAAACAATCCCTTCCAAGTTTGTTGGAAACAATCAGAAGGAATCAAATGACAATACACGTGTCATGTGCTGACACACTAGGGTTTCCATTCATCGTGTATTTAAACACCATTTAGCAATGAAATGAATCAAGCTTTCCCTATACAATTCATATATCTGCTGCATTTATATCAAGCATGTTGTATGCTTAACAGAGGCGAATTTAAAAAATGAGCCCCTTATATACAAGAAGTTTAAGGAATATGTAATATATAATTCCTATTAAAAGTGGCTTTTCTACTCCATTTAAAAAAATGCCCAAAGGCCCCTTTTGTGATTCTGCTAACTCACCACTTTATTTTTCTTCTTCTTTTTTCACTACCAAACAAATGTATTTTAGGCAATGTAATAGGAAAAATGCAACTAATGTAAAAAAAAAAAACAATAACACTCGTAATATAGGAAGAAGAATCTCAATCGAAGCATTTATATACTAAATTTACAAGACTTCCGGACTGAACTATGAAATTAGATAAAAAAAATTACATTATAATATGTAAAGTTCTGTTAAAAAAACAATAATGGCACATTAATAATGCACAAAATAATAATAAGAAAGAAATTCCTTTCTCTCATATTTTTGATTGTCGACCGAGAGTAACATATAAAATTAAGATAAATATTCTATACACATGCGGTGGAAACTGAAAAGTTTCCACAAGCGTCTTAGTTTAGGGTATATGGAGTTAGTTTAGGGTATATGGTTTAGGGGTTTAGGTGTAAGGGGTTAGAATTTAGGGATAGTTGTTTCAATTTAAGGTTTAGGGTTATAATTTAGGGTCTATAGGTTAAAACCTAAATCCTCACCATATTACCCTAGAAACTAAACCCTAACCTATAAGCCCTAAATTATAACACAAACTTTAAATTGAAACAACTATCCCTAAATTATAAACCCCTACACCTAAACCCCTAAACCCTATACCCTAAATTAACTCTCTATACCCTAAAACTAAGGCGCTTGTGGAAATTTTCAGTTTCTACCGCCAGTGTATAGGATATTAATCCATAAAATTATTACCTAAAACTTTTAAGAATAATTATAACTTTGTGTGAATTTGAGAAGTGAGAGTAATAATTTTTTTAGTTGAATTGTAAGATATGGAAGAGAGAAAAAAAAGTTACTTATACTTAAATGTTCTCCTCTCATTAAGTTTTGAAGAAAATAACTGTTTTATTAATTTTCCCATTGATATGGAAAAATTTCTTAGAGATTAAATATGAGATTTAAGTGAAAATTAGAAAAGAGAGATGATTAATGAAGTGAGAATTTGGAAGGACCTAAACTAGAGGGAATTGATTAGATTTTTTATTTTAGTTTTGGGAAGGAAACGTTGAATTAGAGTTTTTGGGAAGTAAACACTGAGTTAGTCTAATGATGATTAGAAGGTAGTATCTGTTCATGCATATTTTTAAGCTTTTGACAAAACACACACAATTTGCAGACAAAACGATTGAACTCACGTCTTCTAAAATGAATATCCTGCTTTTCCACTAAAACCAGTTATTAGGTTCAGTATATATCCGAATTATGTGTGATGTTTTCACGGACACATGGCTTTAATTTTTTTTTTTTTGATCATACAGAAAAAAACTAATAAGCTAACTTGAGCTCAGCTCCTCTTGATAAATAAGGTTAGTAACTTGTATGGGCTGGTCTGCGTAGAGAGTTTCTCCAAATGGTGCACCTCGTAGCATTGAAGCCATCGTATCTGCAACTTTGTTCGCACTCCTTCGTACATGACGGATTCTTAATTCCCAACCTCTTGTCCCGGCCGTGCTTAAGACTAATAAAAAAACTGTATCGATAGAGACGAAACTCTTCCATTGCCAGCATATTAATAACCAAAGAACATCTTAATTCAAAACTTGAAGTATGGATCCCAAGACTAATCCCATAGTCCCAAACCAATGTCATAGGCTCATAGCCCTGATTTTTGTAGATCCATCCCAAGAAACCACTGAACTAGCGGAAAAAGCCTTCGCTAGTGGGTCTTTGTTGAGAGTAGAGCCCAATTTCCCCTTGCATTCAGCCGTTGAGCTGCAGACGAGTCATTATCAGGGCGGCGAAAGTCGGTCCGCCACGATGTTAAATATGGTGTGGCTAGAATCTACAGTCTCTTCATCTTAGTCAAACAAAAGCAAAGCAGCAACACGAGGGCAGAGGGCCCCTACCTCCACCATTGGAAAAAGGTCGGTCCTATAGCTGCAGCCTCACACACTATAGTGGAAGAAAATATATTCAATCAAGGTAAAAAAAAAAGCAATTTTTTTTTTTTACTAGATTATTAGGTTAGGACCAAAGCCCCAAACCCACCATCCTTTTAAGTAATCGACTGCTTTGAAATGGCAGTGATTAAGCACTTACAGATGCTTTTTCCCTAAACCCAAACAAACAACTAAAAAGACACTAACATTTTAAACTAAAACAACATTGATTTTGGTGTGGTTGGCTAGTGAAATGATTGGTACATGACTGGAACCGGCTTCTTGAGTGTGCGCCTCGGCTCGGTCCCGGGGAATGTGGCGGCCCGTGGTACAACCTTTTTCACTAATCTGATTATGGTAGTAAATGCATCACATGTCTATATCTGAAAACCAAAATCATTTGAAATCATTGCCAGAATTGATTCTATCAAAATTTTGTCCCCATTATTGTCTTCTTTGAAGAAATAAAAAAGGCTACATACTTTTACTAAGAAGTTGTGATATATGTATTATATTTTTAAAAATAAAATATGGGTTTGAATTCTAAGATTATAATATTTAAAAAACGACTAGAAACTTCAAATATATGCATTTTCCTTACTATTAGTAATATACGCCGAAAGCGAGAATGATAACCATATTGCCCACCACATGTTGGTAAAACAAATACCACTACTGCAGTCTGCATGCTTGGTTGCAGTATTGAAATGCAAGGTCTATATTTAATGGAGTGAAAACTACTCAAGGGAAAAGGACAAACACATCCAAAATCTTTACATGATTTTAAGCAGAGAGAAGCGACTTTTTGAGATGTGTGTGGGATTATGGAGTGTCGGTCACATGTCACCACAGTTAACACCTTTCCGACCACTCCACAGCTTATACACCCTCAATCTTTGTCCCTAACTCACGTTAACAAATGTCTATTTACTATGTTGAGATTTAAGTTTTAATCCTTTTGCTTTATTATAATTTAATTCCATCTCTTTGTTTTTATAAATTATCACTAGGACCAATTTGATATTACTACTAGTTTTTGGTGTTAAAGTGATGACGTGAATTTTTCACATTATCTTTTTGTGTGATCAAATAACTATAAAGAAAATAAAAACTCTACGTCGTAACTTTAAAGGAAATAATTATATTTGTTAATTAGTTGTTAATGCCAGGAAAAAGAAGAAGAGCAAATGTAGTTTTAGGGGACTCGAACATAATACACTTATGATGCATAAAAACATCTAACCCAATTAAATAAATCTAATAATTAAACTTAACAAAAATTTTGTATACATTTTAAATTATAGTTAGTGCACGATTTAAAATTAAAATTTTAAAATTACATTAAATAAATAATATGATTGGAGAAGAAAATAAATATATTAAATTAAATAAAAATAAATAAAGTCCTCCAATCACGTGGTGACACGTATCACCACCTAATTAAATAAACAATTTATTTTATTAAATTAAAATTAGGACCAAATTGATAGATTGTGTAAATAATAGGGACCAAATATATAATTATACCATTTTATTTAACATCACGTCATTCTCTCCGTTAGTTTTTAACGGTTGCTGGCCTGATTAGAACCAATTAAATAGTTTAGTGGTATATTTGTCAAAATTGAAAGTATAGTGGTCATTTCGACACCAATCCCATTGTTAGGTGGTCTTATATGTAGTTTACCCTAAATAAAAACATAATTGAAAAATTAAATCTCTAATTTCATTATAATAGAAGGACTAAAACTGCAATTAGATTTGCTATAAATACACCCTCCCCTCACTTCCAAAGCTTTTAAGTTCATTGCTTGTTCCATTTCCAACTCAGAAATCCTGAAAACAATAATCCTCACAACTCATCCCTAGCAAGAAAAATGGAAGGACAAGGTGAAGATGTAAGATTGGGAGCCAACAAGTACAGGGAGAGGCAGCCTATAGGAACAGCCGCTCAAACCCAAGATGCCAAGGACTACACCGAGCCACCTGCAGCACCACTGTTCGAGCCTGCCGAGTTATGCTCATGGTCCTTTTACAGGGCCGGCATAGCAGAATTCGTCGCCACTTTCTTGTTCCTTTACATCACGGTTTTAACCGTGATGGGCGTCGTCAAATCTCCCACCAAGTGTTCCACAGTGGGGATTCAGGGCATTGCTTGGGCTTTCGGCGGCATGATCTTTGCCCTTGTCTACTGCACCGCAGGCATTTCGGGTACACAACACTTGACTACACTACTCGATTAAAAATCTTGTATGGCTAAGCAACTAATTGTTTGTGTGTTGCAGGGGGGCATATCAACCCCGCAGTGACTTTCGGGCTGTTCTTAGCCAGGAAGTTGTCTCTTATAAGAGCAGTCTTTTACATGATAATGCAATGTCTGGGAGCCATATGTGGCGCTGCCGTCGTAAAGAGTTTCGAAAAGAACCGATACGAAAAGCTAGGCGGCGGTGCAAACACCGTTAACACAGGCTACAGCAAGAGCAGTGGCCTCGGAGCTGAGATTGTTGGTACCTTTGTTCTGGTCTATACTGTCTTCTCCGCCACTGATGCCAAGCGTAATGCACGAGACTCCCACGTCCCGGTAAGCAAACCTTCCATTACCTATCAATCTCAAATTGTTATACCTTTTTATTGTTGAATTTAAATGAGTGGCAGATCTTGGCACCGCTGCCTATTGGGTTTGCTGTGTTCCTAGTTCACTTGGCAACAATTCCGGTTACCGGAACAGGCATCAATCCGGCTCGGAGCCTTGGCGCAGCTCTTATTTACAACAAGGAGCAAGCATGGAAGGACCATGTGAGTGTATTTATATAACACAATGAGTTTGATTTGAAAAACGTGATCTGTAATGCAAAATCCTGTACGGGTGCAGTGGATATTCTGGGTCGGGCCTTTCATTGGGGCAGCACTGGCAGCTTTGTACCACCAAATAGTGATAAGGGCCATCCCTTTCAAGTCCAAATAAGCGATTGACGGTGTCCAGTCATCTTCTCCTAGGGTGAATGAGTGTGGTGTTTCGTTTTCCTGGATGTAATTAAACTTGAAGGACAACCATGGCTACTAGTTGTGGTCCCATGCTACTGAATTTTATTATGCAATGAAAATGGATCCTTTTTCTACTCTATATAAATTGTGGATTAGGGTAGTTTTATTCTACATATTAATTATGAAAAAAATCTAAGAACAATTATATATACTAAATCGATTTCTGAGTTGATGTTCTTTTTCAATCATTTTAAGCATGTAATAGTTATAGTTTAATTCAATCAAGACCGTGTAAAATTACACAAAATTAAAATTAATATATTATATTACACATCAAATTAATATTCACGTGATTATTATCCCTCTTATTTTTCTTGGAGGTTCTTGTTATATCCTTCATTCACTTACAATTGTTCTACTATCGCCCCAATTATATTATATGGATTGCTTGGATTATGAATCAAAATGGGTAGGGAAGAAGTGCCGATTAATTAGGTAAGACCTAATGCATAAATCCATGTGCCCTTTTGAGTGCGAAAATATATGTATTTATAAATCTTTTGCTTAAATTTTAAATAATAATTTTTAATTGTTTTATCTAAAAGTTATATAAAAAATATGAAAAATAAAACACCCTTACAATATTATTATTATTATTATTATTATTATTATTATTATTATTATTTGGGTAAAAAGTATAGAATCACACACGAGTATTATCACAACCTCTCTAAGCCTAAATGAAGGAAAATAGTACGAGTGATAACACAATTAAAAGAGTTCAAACAAGTAAACCAAACTAAGGCTGAAAAAAGAAAGACAATCAGCACCACACAAAATTACACCACCTAATCCTCAACATTCGGCCAATCTTGTTGCAAGAGATGAGAGAGCGATGATGAGGGAGCGTCAAAAAATACAGGGTCTATCGTATTGAGTTTGGCTAGACGAGCGCAAGCATCCGCAACTCAGTTACCATCCCAGCGAACATGTGGTTGCCGCCAAAGCTCAAACAAGTGACTGTGCAACCTAGGTAACCCGGTGTAGTTGTAACGAAGAAGCCAAACTGCTTTCAAACTATCAAGCTCCAGAATAACACGCATGAACCCCACATCCCATGCATAAACAAGGCCAATATAGGCTCTCCAAACTTCTGCATCCACAATCAAACAATACCAATGAACTTGGCAAAACCAAAATGCCATCATGTTGAGTGGATCGTTGAATCGATTTAAGCCAAGAGGGGGTGAATTGGATTTTTAGAAAGTTTGGTGGTGAAGTGGTAAAATAAAATTTGCAAGACAAAGCACTTAGAGTGGTTCAAGTTCTAATTAAACTCTACATCCACTACCTTAGCTCCCACTAAGGATTTTCCAACAACTCCACTGCCAAAACTTGTATCGAAATGGCTTAAAACGTTTCAATACACTCTAACCGTTTCTTTGAAAATTAGTTATAAAATTGCAACAGTCATATTTTGAATCCAAGTTTGAAAATCGTTTCGAAACGTTTGAGATCGTTTCGATACTGACGTTTCGAAACGGTTCAACCCGTTCCGTTGTTCTTCATCCGTTTTGAAACACGGAGACCTGTTTCGATACACCCGTATTGAAACAGGAAGGCTTGTTTCGAAACAGAGGTTAACAGATTCAAAACATTCCAAAACGCCTAAGGGCCGTTCCCAAATGGTGACTCGAAAATCACTGTTTTGACTTGGAAAACACTTAAAAAAATTGAATAAACTTAGGTTTTGACTTGGACAATTTGCTTAGAGACTTTGGGAAGTTTTGAGGACTTAAAATTTATTTTCTCTTTTTCAATTTAGTCCTTAAAGCCTTTGTTATATCAAAATCAATTCATTAGTTTTACAATCTCCCCTTTTTGATATAACAAAACCAAGTATAAATTTTTAAGTGTTTTGAAATCTTTGAAAAAGTTTTAACTCCCCCTCAATTTAAGATAGATTTTAAAGTTTTGAAAAGATTTAAAATTCAAGTATTTGAAACTCAAAACTAACTTTTAAAAACACTTAGGCTCTTAGATTACTTATATTTGAAACTCAAAACCAAATTTTAAAAACACTTAGGCTCTTAGATTACTTCTTCCCTTTTTGTTAGATCAAAAATAGATATACGAGGCTAACAAGAGAATAAACGGAGTCACAAAAAATAAACCAAATAACATAATTATCATAGATATCATTTAAGTTCAAGAAACAACATCAAAACATAAATATGTAAAAAATTTAAGTTCAAGCTCAATCCTAAAAACAAATAATCAAAGCATAGGTCTTAAAGATAAAAACATAAATAGATGCAAACTTAATCCTAATATGACATAATAATATGATATGCAATATGAATCCTAGGCCTCGTCACCATCATCGTCACCAACGTCATCAAGAGAATCATCCTTGTCCTTAGCTTGATCTTGGAGAAAGCACCTCCAATCACCATAGAAGGTGGAGAAAGAGAGATCCATGGATGTTTGTTAATTCTCAAGAGTGGAGACACGATCCTCCAAGGATTGAATACGAGTGTTGAGAGCACCAAAACACGAAGCCATGTTCGTGTCCATCGTGTTGAACCGTTCAGTAAGGAAGGCCATAAGAGCATCATTGTTAGGAGCCACAACGGGAGCCGGAGCTTAAGGTTGAGGCTCAACTTGAGGTGCTGGAGCTCTCCTATCAACACGAACCCAATGGCCAAGTGAGTAACGAAACCCAGACTTCACAAGAGAAGATTCACCAATCTTTTGCTTTCGGGGTTCCGGAGAATCATAGGAACAATTAAAACCGAGGCTACCAAAGATATAGCTCAACATTGTCCCATAAGTGAAGGATGTAAGTGAATTGGTTGTACGAATCTTCACTTGATGGACCATCTCGGCGAACATGATTTTTACTAAGTTCGGTCGTTGTGCTTGGCGAAAACACTCGAGCCAAAAGTGTTCGACTTGTCAGATGTGGGCAAATTTACCTCTTGAAGGGCGAATGAACCAAGAGATGATCAAATGTACGAATCAGTCATGAGCATCCAAGGTAAGAACAGATCCGGTGTGAGCACCAAAGTGATTCTCATCCTCAAGACCTTCATCTTTGAGCCCAAGGGCGTTCTCTAAGACGAATGGATCAATACGAAACTTCTTGCCCAAAAGATAAGACTCGATGCCAATGACCTCGGAATGATCTTCATTGTTGATGAGAACGACATTTGAGTAAAAGAGCAAGACCATGTTCTTGAAGAGGATGTCGGGAATGCTAAAAAAGGCTAAGAAACTCCATTCTTGCAAGAGAGGTAGATAACGGAATTCAAAACGCTCGGAGTCAAGAAAATCTATATCCACAACTCGCTCTCTTTGAACGGCGGAATCATGAATGATTTTGAATCGTTCTTTAGTATCTTGATTCCTAAGACTTTTCTGAAAAAGGAGGGTAAGGTTTGGACGAATGTTCTCTTGGGTCGAACCTTCACGCGCTTGAGTCTTTCGTTTCTTGTTTTCCATTAAAAATTCCTAAAAACACGAAGCAAGCAAGAAAGAATTTGAGTGTATGCACTTAAATCCTAATTCAATCCAATAAAAAATCCCATTAAGGTTTTAAAACCACTTTGAAAGTATATACATATATTATTTTTTTTTTGAAGAAAACAATTTTGAAAAACAATGTTAAAAAATACGATTAAAATCAAATATATTCGAATTAAAAATTTAAGATTTTGAATTTTTTTTACAAGTTTTGGAAAACCCATGATGTAAAACTTATATTCTATACAAAACTATAATTTTCTAACCTAAGATTCGAATGAAATCAAAGGAAAAAGAAAAAAGTTAGAAAATACCTTAAAAGATGGATTTTGGAAGAATTGATGGATGAAATTGCACCAAGTTGTTGAAGCTTCATTAGATTTTCGTTAGGGAGTAAAAGTCCTCAAGATTTGATGAAAAACAATGAGGTTTGAAGGGTTTTTATAGAGGAAATCGTGTTTGGGGTTTTTAGGGTTTTTGAGTTTTAGTAAAAAGTAAATTTTGAGCATTTAAAACCCTTTAAAAAGGCTTTCAGGATACACATTTCGAAACAGGCTATACCGTTTCGAAACAGGCGTACCGAAACGTCTACGAACGTTCCAAAACCTGCTGACCGTTCCGACACAGTTTTGACCGTATTGAAGCCTAAGAGATTGCCCGTATCAAAACGCATATGGGTCGTTTCGATACATGTTTTGGCAGAACCAAAATGTTTCGAAACCCTTTTGGGCGTTTCGAAACACCCTGGTCTATTTGTATTCATTTAAGGCACCCGTATCGAAACAAAGTTACCCGTTTCGATAGGCCTAGGCCTAGAGGTGTAGATGAGGCTCTAAATTGCAGAAAAGCTGAATTTTAAAAGGTCCTAGATGCATAAATGATATTAATGAGCAAGAAAAACATATCAAAACACAAACATACTCCCCCTATCTATAAGCATGGATGAAATTAGGATAAAAAACACATAAGCATGGCATTTTACAAGAAATCAAGTAAATTTAAGCACAAAAGGTCCTAAAAGGTCAAGATAGGCTAGTTAGACCTAACTCTCTCCTAAGGGACCAAAAACGCTCATTATCTAGAGGTTTGGTAAAGATGTCCGCTAGTTGATTTAAGGTGTCTACATACACTAAAACAACATCTTCCTTAAGGATATGATCTCTAATGAAATGATGCCTTATTTCTATGTGTTTGGTTCTAGAGTGTTGAATGAGATTTTTGGTAAGACATATAGCACTAGTGTTATCACACTTAAGGGGTATGGTGTCTACCTTAATTCCATAGTCTAAGAGTTGTTGTTTTATCCAAAGGACTTGAGCACAACAACTCCCTAAGAATATGTATTCGGCTTCGGTGGTAGATAAAGCTACACTATTTTGTTTCTTAGAGAACCAAGATATGAGCATACTACCTAGGAATTGGCAAGTGTCGGAAGTACTTTTCCTATCTATTTTGCAACCCCCGTAATCCGCATCTGAAAAAGCATGAAGGTTAAATGTTGAGTCTCTAGGGTACCAAAGACCTAAACAAGGAGTATCTCTAAGGTACCTAAAGATCCTTTTAACGGCTATAAGGCGAGACTCTCTAGGACTAGCTTGGGACCTAGCACACAAGGAAACACTAAACAATATATCTGGTCTACTTGCAGTAAGGTAAAACAAAGATCCAATCATAAATCGATAGAGCTTAGAGTCAACACACTTACCTCCTTCATCTTTGTCAAGCTTTGTGGATGAGCTCATTGGTGTAGCTTGAGACTTTGCTTGCTCTAAGCCAAACTTCTTGAGCATATCCTTGATGCTCAGCTTGATTGATGAAGATGCCATCCTTCATTTGTTTGATTTGGAGTCCCAAAAAGAATGGGAGCTGCTCTATCATGCTCATTTCAAATTCACCTTGCATCAACTTAGAAAAATCTTGACAAAGCAATTCATTAGTAGAACCAAATATAATATCATCAACATAAATTTGAACTACTAAAATATCTTTGCCATTGTTTTTAATAAAAAAGTGTTGTGTCCGCCTTTCCTTTCTCAAAACCTTTTCCAACTAGAAAACTTGAAAGTCTTTCATACCAAGCTCTAGGAGCTTGTTTTAAACCATACAAAGCTTTTGACAATTTAAAGACATGGTTTGAAAAAATAGGATCTTCAAAACCCGGTGGTTGTTCCACATACACTTCTTCGTTTATAAAACCATTTAAAAACACACTTTTGACATCCATTTGAAAAAGCTTGAAATCATGAAAACATGCAAATGCAAGTAGCATCCTAATGGCTTCTATTCTAGCTACGGGTGTATAAGTTTCATCAAAATCAATTCCCTATTCTTGGGTGTAACCTTGAGCAACAAGCCTAACCTTGTTTCTCACTATGTTACCACTCTCATCTAGTTTGTTTCTAAAGACCCATTTAGTTCCTATAGTAGATTTATTTCTAGGCCTATCAACTAATGTCCACACTTTACTTCTCTCAAATTGATTTAACTCATCTTGCATAGCCATAATCCAAAAGTCATCTTTTAATGCTTCTTTAACATTCTTAGGCTCAATGCATGAGATAAATGCAACATGATTAAGCATTTTAAGAGAAGAATGAGTAGTTACCTACTTGGATAGATCACCCAAGATCTCACCACCCTTGACATAGTTGTACTCCCTTGGGTAGCTCACTTCCTTTTCTTCAAGAGACATGTCTTACAATGCTTCTAGAGGCAGTTCTTGTGCTTCTTCCTCTTTGGCTGGAATCTCATTCACCTTTGATGATTCTCTACCATCATTGGCTTCAATGATCCCTACATCATCACCATCACAAGAATCCTTCCTCGGAAGGAGGTTATCATCGAAAACCACATGAATAGATTCCTTTACAACTAAAGTTCTTTTGTTAAACACACAATAGGCTTTAGAGTTTAAAGAGTAACCTAGAAAAATAGCTTCATCACTTTTTGCATCAAATTTATCTAAATTGTCTTTTCCATTATTTAAAACAAAACACTTGCAACTAAAAGGATGAAAATAGTTAATGTTAGGCATTTTAGATTTTAAAATCTCATAAGGAGTTTTCTTCAAAAAATGCCTAATCATTACTCGGTTTATAATATAACAAGCGGTGTTAGTGGCTTCCGCCCAAAAATACTTAGGTAAATTGTTTTCACAAAGCATAGTCCTAGCTATTTCTTCTAAAGTTCTATTTTTTCTCTCAACTACCCCATTTTGTTGAGGAGTTCGAGGAGCCGAAAAATTATGGCTAATCCCATTTTTATTACAAAACTCATCAAAACTCATATTTTGAAATTTCGTTCCATGATCACTTCTAATATGTGAAATTTTAAGTTCAAGATCATTTTGGGTTATTTTTGAAAATGTGATGAAGTTTTCTAAAGCCTCATCCTTGGTGCTTAAAAAGAGAACCCAAGTATATCTAGAGTAATCATCAACAAGCACAAAAGCATATAATTTTCCACCCAAGCTAGTAGTCCTAATTGGCCCAAAGAGATCCATATGGATCAATTGCAAACACATACTTGTAGAAACATCATTAATGGACTTAAATGAGGCTCTATGTTGTTTACCTTTAGCACATGCATCACAAATTTTATCTAATGAGAACTTGAGCTTAGGTAGGCCTCTAACTAGATTAAGGGAAATAATTTTTTCCAAAACACTAATGCTAGCATGTCCTAGTTTCCTATGCCATAACCATGCATCATTTTCATTTGTGCAACTAAGCATGCATGGGATGTATGAATGTCATCTAGATGCACCATATATATATTGCCTATGCAATGACCAATGAGCATTATTTTATTAGATTTAATGTCAACTATTCTACACCCATTTTTATCAAACATGACATTAAATCCTTTATCATAAAGTTGACTTATGCTCAATAAGTTATGTTTTAGACCATTGACATACAAAACATTTTCAATGAGTATGGAAGAGTGATTACCTATGGAGCCAATACCTTCAATATGGCCCTTGGAGTTGTCACCAAATGTTACTACTCCTCCACTTTTTGGCTTTAATTCCATGAATCGACTCTTGTCTCCGGTCATGTGCCTCGAGCATCCACTATCAAGGTACCACGAATTTTGACTTTGTGCTTTGTCCTTGTAGCAATGCTCCCCCTACAAACAAAGAAATCAGGCTTTTGTTTTTGGTACCCAAATCATTTTGGGTCCATGTGTGTTATCCCTCAAAACCTTGGTTCCCTTAGGAATCCAAGAAGCAATAACATTCATGTTATTATATATAATGAGTTCCTTAGGAACCCAAACACTCATAATTCTTTGACTTTTAGATTGCTAAGAAAAATTTCTTTGTTTAGGATGAAAATATTTTCTTTTTACATATTGGGTTTTAGAAGAATTTTCTTTTTTTAAAATTGTTTCTCCCAATAGTAACATAAATTTTAAGATTATCCACTTCCTTTGTGTGATAATCTTGAAAATCGGAAAGAAGATTTTTAAGATCAAAGTTTTTCTTCTTAAGATCATTTGAAAGATTTATTAAGTATAAAACCTTCTTTTCCAATTCCGAGTTAGTTTTTGAAAGAGACTCATTTTGAATTTTTAAATCGGAAATATTTTTCTTGTTTCTCAAAATTGAATCCTTATATGTTTCAAATCATCATATACCTCTTGTAACTCATCATATGCATCGTGCAATTCATCAAATGTAAAATCAACGCAAGATGAGTTAGAGGTTACCATCAAATCCTTCTCAAGAGCCATGAGGCAAAGGTTGGCCACTTCATGTTCCTCGTCCTCGGATGACTCCTCATCACTCCAAGTAGCAAGCTTGGCTTTGAGCTTCTTCTTCTTCTCAAAGCCCTTCTTCTTGAGTTGAGGGAAATCGGAACGTATGTGACATGACTTCTTGCACTCAAAGAAAATGATAGGATTCCTTTCTTCTTCTTTTCATTTGTTCTTGAAGTCTATCTTTCTTTGAAATTTTCTCCCTCGGTTGAACTTCATGAACCGTGAGAATCGTTTGGCTATCATAGCCAACTTCTCAAAGTCTTCCTCCTCACTAGAAGAGCTCTCCTCTTGAAGAGAGGCTTTGAGAGAAACTCCTAGCTTTTTCTTCTTTTCTACCTTATGCTTCTATATTCTTCTCTCTTCCTTCTTTTTTTCTTCTTCTCTTCCTTTCTTCATGATCTCATGTGTAAGAAAAGACCCAACAAGCTCATCAAGCTTCAAAGTTTTCAAATTCTTAGCTTCAATGATGGTCGTCCTCTTACCATCCCAAGACTCCGGGAGAGAGTATAGAAGCTTCCTTTCTAGATTATCTTCAGGAATCACTTCACCGAATCCTTTAAGACCGTTGATGATGATCGAAAACTGATCAAACATCTTTGAGACGCTCTCATCGGGGTCCATCTTCAAATTTTCATAGCTCAAATTTAACAACCCGATCTTCGTCTCCTTCACATCGCTAGTACCTTTATAAGTCGTCTCTAAAGTGTCCCACACTTCTTTCGCGCTTTCGATAGATGAAACCTTTGAGTAGATATCCGGACCAAGTGCACAAAATATAATGTGTAGAGCTTTGTCGTTGACTTGCATCCTTCGTCTATCTTCCTCGGTCATCTCTGACTTCACCTTCGGAACTAGTCTTCCTTCACTGTTTCTTTTAATCGGAATGTAAGGAACTTCTTCCACTACATCCCAAACCATATAATCCTTAGATTTGATGAAGAGACACATCCGATTCTTCCAATATGGGTAGTTATCCCTATTGAAGAAAGGTAGTTTAGTGGTTGATTGTGACTCGTAAGGGTTGGAGGTTGAAGTAGATGCCATGGCTTGTCTTTGAATTTGATCACACTCTCATAGGAACTTCTCTTGTGGTTGTTAATCCTTCAAAAGAGGTGGGCTCTGATACCAATTGTTGAGTGGATCGTTGAATCGATTTAAGCCAAGAGAGGGGTGAATTGGATTTTTAGAAAGTTTGGTGGTGAAGTGGTAAAATAAAATTTGCAAGACAAGGCACTTAGAGTGGTTCAAGTTCCAATTGAACTCTAAATCCACTACCTTAGCTCCCACTAAGGATTTTCCAACAAATCCACTAGTTGATCTTTCCCTTTTCTAGGCTTAAGAGGAAACCTTTACACAATGACCAATTTTCTATCCAAAAATTGACCAAACCCTCTCACTTGGTTACAAAGAAGATTAAGGCCAATAACTAGTATCTCTCAATACAAATGTTGCCCAATTACAAGCACTCGACCCAATTGAATCAAATAAAATGGGAAATACAAAGAACCACAATTGGGGTTTTACAAGGAATATGGAAATTTTGCACACAAGCTTGAATTTGATGTTTGGATGTTTCTCTTAGGATCAATAGTTGTTGCTGGTGCTTTTAGGACTCCCTTTTATACCTTCTCATTGAATTCTAGTCGTTGGGTTTATTGCCATCATAATTATAGGCGTTGGGATGCAATCTTCCCACCATAAATGCACTTCTGCAACTACCCGTTCTAAAACGCTCGACCTTGTTTCGAAACAGACCAAAATAGAAATAGTTGTTGGGGTGTAATTAAGAGACCGTACCGAAACGGACGAGATCGTTTCGATACGCTAAGAGCTTGTTCTGAAATGTGCTAGAGCCCGTTTCGAAACATTTTTCCACTACCAAAACCTGTATCGAAACAACTTAAAACGTTTTGATACACTCTAACCGTTTCTCTGAAAATTAGTTATAAAATTGCAACAATCAAATTTTGAATCCAAGTTTGGAAATCGTTTCAAAATGTTTGAGATCGTTTTGATACTGACGTATCGAAACGGTTCAACCTGTTCCGTTTTTCTTCATCCGTTTCGAAACATGGAGATCTGTTTCGATACACCTGTATCGAAACGAGAAGGCTTGTTTCGAAACAGAGATTAACAATTTCAAAACGTTCTGAAACGCCCAAGGGCCGTTCCGAAAATGTGACTCAAAAATTACTGTTTTGACTTGAAAAACACTTAGAAAAGTTTGAATAAACTTAGGTTGACTTGGACAATTTGCTTAGAGTCTTTGGGAAGTTTTGAGGACTTAAAAATTTATTGTCTCTTTTTCAATTTAGTCCTTAAAGCCTTTGTTATATCAAAATCAATTCATTAGTTTTACACATAACCCATTGCTATCCCGCGCTACACCGCCACAAGAAGCACAACCATCAAACTCTGGACGTGCACCATCAGTATTGGCTTTAACCCATGAAGCAGGCGGAGGGGACCATTGCGATGGTTCACAGTTGAGAATAGAGGTAATAACCAGAGATGTAACACCCCAATTTTGGGCTTAGAAGTTTTGGGTTTGGACCGGACCGGTCGGGTTGCGGTTCTAATATAAAAGGGTGAATTTAGGAAAGCCTAGTTTGGGTTGCAATAAAATATGGAAAAATGTCTTAAAATCATCTTTTATTATATATAAGAGAAAGGTGAAATCAATTTTACAAAGTGAGGTTTGGAAGAGTGACATTTTGGGTTAGTGACCAAAATGTAATTTTTGAAAACTGGGTGACTGTTTTAAAAAGGATTGAAACTTTGAATCTTTAAGGAGCTATTTACCCAAAAGAGTTTCTCCAGATTTTTCTGAATATTAATCAATTTAATTAATGGTTTTTAATTAAGTACAAAAGGAGGGAAAAGATATTTTGGGATTTTAACTAACTTTTATCTAAATTTCCATTTTCTTTTCTCTCAACTTTTCTCTCAACCCAAACACATTTCTCCAGCAAAATTCTCTCTGATTTTGACAACTAAAGATTTGATTTCAATCCTCATTTGATCTCTAATCAATTCTACAACAAAACCTTAGCATTTGCTTATTGGATTTTCAAGAATTGTGGTTCCAAAAAGGGAGAAACTCAATTTTAGAGGTATGAACGTCCTTCTCCTCTAAATTCTCAGTTCTTTACTGAAATTCCCAAGTTCTCAATCCTTGATTTGTGTTTTATTAAAGGTTTTACAATTGTGTTCTTGATCTTGGCTTTAAAATGCAAGATTTGGTTAATTTGTGATGGAATTCGTATGAAATGGTTGGGCACTGTTTTGAGGTGTGTTTTTAATGTAAATTGGATGTATAATTGATGAGAAATTGAGGTTTAATCAATGCAATCCCGGATAGGTTGATTTTCCTAAGTTTCTACTTGTGAAAATGGTGGTTTTTGGGGTGATCTTGGTGTTTTGTTAATGCTGGAGGTATAAGGACGTGTTTGGGATCATTTTGGATGTTAATTGATGTTTAAAAATGGTTAGAAGTGATGGATCTTGGCTGGGTTAAGTTTTGGAAGTGTTTGGATGTGATTTCGGTTGTGTTTGGTAGCCGAAATGTTGGATTTGCAAAGAGCAGCGAGTTTAGGTGTGTTGCTGGTGTTTTTAATGCATAATGATGCATTAATTCTCTGTTGTTATGTGCTTGAAACAGGGGAGAATGATCCATGAGCAATAGAGGAGGCGTTGAAGGTTTCGGATGCTTGGAAGGCTTGTTGGCTAGCCTTGTTTTGTGTATCGGTGAGTGAAGTTGGGTTTTCAGCTTTAAAACCAAGGTTTGAAGGTTTTGGGAGCTTAGTTTAAGTCTAAACAACTTAGCTAAGCTCAAGAGTAAGTAAATGAAATTTCTCTCTTGGTTGTGTTATGAATTGGTTTTTAAAGCACTTGTGATTGTTGGATGCAATGCATGTGATTTGCATGTTTTAAATTCTGTTTTGAAAGCATATTTTAGCATGGTTTAATGCTGGTTTTGAAAGCCATGTGTGAAGGACGCTCAAGGTAAGAGATCCTTGGTTTTGTACTTTGGAATTGTGGAATTGTTGCATAGTGTTGCATGTTGTTTAATGGCTTTGTGTGATGCTTCAAAAACAGTGGATTGATGATGGTAATTGGTGGTTTTGGCATTTTGGTTATGCTTGTAAAACAATGGATTAATATGGTAAATTGGTTATATTGGCAAGTGATGTATGTGGTTCTTGGTTACTTGAATCGGATATAGTTAGCCGGCTATAGGATTGGGTGCACCGTGAATAAAGTCGCCTTGGATGTGGAGTGGTTGTGATTGTACCGGTAACTCCATCCAAGTACACTAACGAGATGGTTAAGAACACCATGGTGGTTAAAAGTCCATAGGTGGGTCTTGTGTATGTTAAGGTCATAATGGTGGTTAAAATTCCATTTGAGGACCTTGTGTATGTTAAGGTCATAATGGTGGTTAAAATTCCATTTGAAGACCTTGTGTATGGTAAGATCACAATGGTGGTGTAAAGTCCATGTGTGGATCTTGTATGTCCCGTGATCTCGTTAGTGATGTTATACAACTACCAATGAGTGATGGTAAGGTCATAATGGTGGTTAAAATTCCATTTGAGGACCTTGTGAATGTTAAGGTCATATGGTGTTTAAAAGTCCATATGAGGACCTTGTGTATGGTAAGGTCGTAATGGTGGTTAAAATTCCATTTGAGGACCTTGTGAATGTTAAGGTCATATGGTGTTTAAAAGTCCATATGAGGACCTTGTGATTGGTAGTGTGTATGAAGCGTGGGGACAACGCTTGTAATCCGCGTATCCGATTGTGTCTTGCGTTATGATGGTTTGTGAATTATCACTTGGAAGCCAATATAATGTTCTTAAATATGTTGAAGCATGAGATGCTTGAAATGATGCATGGTTGCATGAGAAGTGTGTAGTGTTCTATGAATGCATGTTTTACTTGTTAACTTGTACAAGTGTTTATCTTCTATTGAGAATGGTACATATGTGCATGGAATCTCTTTAGTGCATTGAAGTCTTGTGAAGGCTTGTTTTAAAAGGCATGTAATGCAAGTGTTGATTTTGTGGTTCATATGTTGCATTTGCTTAATGCATGAGATGGAATTGAGGGTGTAAGTGGTTTTTAAAGGTTTCTTGCTTTGAAATGATTTTCAAGTATAAGAAAAGTATAATGTGAAGTGGAAGTGTTTTCCAAGGATCTTGTATTTAACTTTGCATAGGATGTTCATGCATGGAATGGTTAAATTGATGGTTTTGCAAGGTTGTGCTTTGAAGTGAATTACTTAGCTTTTCTAAGCTAAGGGTTGGTTTTTCATGTTTGAGCAATGCATGATTTAAAGCATGTTGTTAAAAGGGGTTTTCAAACATTGCTTTGGTTTATCGAATTGTGTTTACTTTTAAAAGAGGTTTTATGACTCGCTGCATTGATGGTGTTTTGGTTTTGAGCATTCCTCACTAAGCATTATGTGCTTACGCTCCTTTTTGTCCATCAATGCAGATATTTGAAGTTGGGACAGCGAGAAGCAAGGGATTCAAGGAGAGCTCCATTTGAGATGTATGTCTCGGTTAATAGCTATAGAAAATAAAGGCAATGGGGGGAGAATCTCTTATGTTGATGTTTAATGAGATTGTGTATGTTGGACAAGTTTGGTTTATGATTTTGAACTATGTGGTTTAACGCTTGCAACGTTGAGTCTTCTTATTCTTAGGTCGTTATGCTATGCTTCTTGTTTTAACAGCATGATTGAGTGTTGGATGTGTTGAATGAGTTGGTGCACCTAGGGGTGGTTTTGTATCTAGATTTTGATGCAAATTGGTAGGTATGATGCTTGGCATGTTGTTGATTTATTGTGGAATGGTTTGGAGCATGTTTGATGGGGTTTAAAGGTGTTAAAACAGGCCTATCTGCTGTTTCAGGGCAGGGTGTTTCGAAACACCCTTGCCTGTTTCGAAACAGGCCCTTGATTTTGGCCTGGGTGTTCCTGAACGGCCTAGACCCGTTTCTGAACACTTTGGCTACTGCCAAGGGGTGTTCCTGAACGGCCTAGACCCGTTTCTGAACACTTTGGCTACTGCCAAGGGGTGTTCCTGAACGGCCTAGACCCGTTTCGGAACACCTGACCGTTGGGCATAAAATTTGAATGGTTTTGAGGTTTGCAAGCTTTACGTTTTAGTCCCGATTCTTGTATGGGCAATTTCTTGAGTTTGAGATGTCCGTTTGAGATGAAATTTGGCAGAGATGCGTGAAACATGACTAATTTCATAATGGTAACTTAAAAATTGGTAAAGTCCTCTTAATTTTCAGAATTTGCAATTTGGTCCCTAAATTCGTATTTTGTGCAATTGGGTCCCTTATTGTTTTCCGATTGCTGTGATTTTTGAGTATGCTTATCTCAAGAGAATGCCTAGGGTTAATGTGCATCTAGACAAGTTTAAAAAGAAAAAAAAGGGTCGTTAATCAAGGTTGACTTTCGGGTTGACTTTGGTTTTCCCCGTGTAATCTTCGTAGTCCGGGTCAACCGTCTAGGCCGGGCTAAGGGGGTTACACGAGACGCCCGACTGTTCTCTTGTGCCTAAATTATTAATTCCACAAGACTCATTCCTTTCACAATCACCCCACGACCATCTTCAACAGGAGATTCAAAAACCACTGCATTCCCGTCGAGCCATAAAATCCACACGGTGCAGCCGAAAAGCACATCCCAATTTCCAACCTATAAAAAAAGTTGAGAACCAGCCGATAGATTGACCAATACCTAGTTACACAACTCCATATTTCAAGAACAACTCCAGTTTGTCTGGACGAATTAATTCTTTCCAAACAAGCATTGCAGAGGACAATGTCGAAGAATGTGATCGATGCTTTCGGTTGTAGCCCCGCAAACGACACAACCACCATCACCAGTAAGGTAACGACGTATGCGTTTCTCATTTTTCATAACTCTACCTTTACACACTTGCCACAGAAAACATTTGATCTGAGGCAGCCCCGAGAACCGATGAATAACACTCTGCACTCAATGCATCAGATCACTCAAACCGCTACATCGCACCTTATAGGGTGACATTACAGTAAATCCCAAGACCCTAGATCCTTGCCAACCAATGGAATCGTGGACTTGTAGTTGGTTAGGCCTTTAACATTCGTAATACAAAACAAGATTTCCCGCGACAACAGATGCTCGAATAGGCTCCACCGCCATTCTCTTGTATTTTCTACCATCCGAGAAACCGAAACACGTTCAAGAGATGATGCTAAACTGGAATGTACATAGCCAACCAAAAGACCCACTTCCTCAATCCAATTATCATGCCAAAAAGTCTATATCTGAGCCGGTACCAATCGTCTAATGACTGTTATTACGCACATTATTCTAAACCACACTTAGGCCCTTTCACAAGCGAGAACAATTAGAGTTGCGGAGAACCAACAGAACGCCATCACTACACTTATACTTCTCACGAATAAACCGAACCGATAAAACAATTCTTCGAGTAAGTAAATTCAATGCAAGCTTCATAAGAAAAGCTTCATTCTATTTAATCATTTTACGAAATCCCAAGCCGCCTTCCGGAATAGATTGACACACCGTATCCCATTTGACAAGATGAACCCCTCATGTAGCTGGTGCAATACCCCACACAAAACGTCATATCAAACATTCTAAATCTACACATGTACGTTTCTGAAGTACCGCAATTTTCATAACATGGAGAGGTATAACCGAAAGCACTGATTTAGCAAGGTAATTCGTCCTACCAACGATAGGCACTTTGTCTTCAATCCGCTTAGCTTACGTTGCACCATCTGAACTAAATATTGATAGGAAGCCGTGGTAACCCGTCTATGCAATAAGGGAACACCAAGATACTTCCCTAAATCATCCACCTCCAAGAATCCAAAACCACCACTGATGTTTTTCTGCGTCTCAACAGAAACATTCTTAGAAAAGAAAATTATGGTCTTAGCAGCACTTACTTTAAGGCCTGATACCTGACAAAACTCCTCTAACATCGAGCGTTTAACTGCCATCTGATCAATGAATGCTTCAACGAATAAAATCATATCATCTATAAAAAATAAATGGGATATAGCAGGCCCATTCACCGTAACCCAGAACAATGTCCACCTTCCCTGATCAATAGCCGCTTGAATTCCATGAGCCAGTCTCTCTATGCACAACACAAAAAGATAAAGCGACAGCCGATCCCCTTACTGAATTCCACAAGAAGGCTCAAACACACCAGTCATTGAGCCATTCCACAGTATTTGTGTTGATATTGTAGATACACATTGCATGATCAAAGACCGTACAAAATCCAGAATACCGATATCAGAAAGGGTATCATCAATGAAGTCCCAATCTAATCTATCATACACTTTCTCCAAGTCAATCTTAAGAGCCATCCAACCTCGTTTACCAGATTTCTTACGCATTGAGTGAATCACTTCCTGTGTAATAACAATGTTATCCGTAATGGATCTGCCCGAAACGAAACTAGTTTGATTTTCTGACACCTAGGATGGTAAAAAAGGATTTATCCGTTTAACTAAAATTTTTGAAGCTGCCTTATAAAGCACTATACACAAACTGATCGGTCTAAACTGACTCATCGGCTCTGACAAGGAGACCTTCAGCAACAACACAAGCAACATGCGATTAAGATGTTAGGGAATGATACCGGTCTAAAATATATGAAGGATAAAGTCACAAATTGAATCGCCCACGATGCCCCAATTCTTCTGGAAAAAAAACTTGTATTGAACCCATCAACACCAGGTGCTTTGGAAGACCTCATATCGAAAATAGCAGTCCATACATCCTCCTTAGAAAAACCCAATGGCTTCTATGGATACTTGCGACCCATGCGGAAAACTACTTTTAGGCATTGACCTTGGTCGTGATGAAGATTCGGTACTAAAAAGTTGGCGATAAAATGTCAATGCCATGCAAGCAAGCTCATCATTATCCCAGCACCACGAACCATACTCTTGCTTGAGAGCCGAACTTCTACTAGCCCGCCGACGAGCCATAATAGAGGCATGAAAGAAGTGGGTGCTTCGATCACCATGCAACTCCCAATTCACACAAGCCCTTTGTCTCCATAAAGTCTCTTCATGCGCCATCTCCTTATCAAGTTCCAATTTCAATTTATCGAATAAAGATACTAAAGAAGAGGAATGTCGGGTTAGGAGAGCCTTGTCAATACCTCGTATCCGCGCCTGAAGACACTTTTTCCGTTCACCAATGTGTCCAAAAACTTTCGTGTTCCAAACACCAATACTCATATTGAATTTGGCAAGATTAACCTCAAGAGCGCCTCCACCATTCCATACCAATTCTAGGAACTCTTGGAAATTCGGATGGGATTGCCAAGCATTAATAAAACGGAACGATCTATTACCTCTAGAACTATCATCCTCCCATGAAGAGATAAGTAAAGGACGGTGATTCGAACCCAGTTCATCAAGGTGAGTAACAAAAGCACCCACAAAAGATAAACTCCACTACGCATTCATAAGACATCAATCAAGCCGTTGGCATAAGTTCCCACGGTTCCACGTAAATGGAGGTTTTTAGAAACCATGATTTGACAACCCTAAGTTTCCTATAAAGTCAGTAAACGCTTAGCTTCCCATAGCATTTTGTGTTTCCCCTCAACTTGTTCGTCTGCATAGAGAAGCACATTAAAATCACCTCCTAAAATCCAAGGAATATTCTCACCTGGACTAAGGTTTTCAAGTTGCCGTCACAAGAACTTGCGTTTCGAACTAGCTGGACTAGAATAGACAAAGGTAATCTGAAACTAAAATATACCCCTCGAATCAAACACTCTACTATTAACAAATTGGTTAGAGACATGTAACATATCAACAGACACTGAATCATTCCAAAGTAACCACAAACCCCCATTAAAATCATATGATTCCACCCGATAAGAGTTCGGAAACCCAAGTTTAGCTATAACTCTGTCGGCACCACGACCACTCACACGAGGCTCAAATAAAACCACCATACTTAATTTGTGCTCACGAACAAAAGATCTAAAGTGCCTTCTAAAAGTCAGTATGGCAGCACCCTAATAATTACACAACATAAAATTAATCATTAAAACAAAAAACGAAGGGAATAGTCCTTACTGACTATCGACAAGACCTCCTCCGTCGTGCCCCAGTCCATCGACCATATCATCAGATTGAAACTCGACATGAAACTCAACGTCATCATCCGATGAGTGCACCATAGATGAAGTATGATCAGAGTCAACTACATGCCCAAATAGATCATCATCTCCAGGTGGTTCACCCGCGTCCAACTACTTTGATAGGTGTCGGAACAACTCAACTAGAGACAAGTTTGACTATAACCGATGGTTAAGATTTTTTTGGATTTTCAATCCCTGACTAACAGTATCACCCACCTCTTACCAAATGCACCCTTACCATGCTGGCTAGTTGACTTAGAGACCCTAGCCCTATTTTTTGCACCCACAACAATAGTCACTGCCTGATGGGAACCTGATAGAATAGCAACACGGTGAGGGATCGCCTTAGCACCCCGCCCATCAACCAACAGAACCACCTCAGCTAGTTTACTAGCATGCTTATCCACCCTACTTTTCTTCTCTAGATTAGACGCCAAGTATGCTTCCGTACGATGTAACTCTATCGTAGCAACCGTCTTTGCCTTACTAGCAAGATTCGCTTGTTGGAGAATCTCTTTATCAACAAACCTACCCTTCGTGGCCCTTACCATCCTTGTTAGCTCAACAACATTATCTCCAACCGTCTCCAAAGAAGTAAACAGTGACCCCACAGCAGCATGAGGAGATTCCTTAACCGCACTCGTATTTAGCCTTGCTCTTCTACGCCTCGTATCCACAACCATCTAAAGACCAAATAAGTTCGATTTCGAAATCTCAAACTCCTTCGGAACACTCGGACCCACACCATTACCAGCAACCTCAGTCAGATCTTCCGACACTGTTTTACCTACAACATATTCTTCCTCCAAAAACTGTATAGACGTAATAGCACCCTCACGATTCATGATGATATCTTCAGACATAATGGCGACTTCATCCTCCACAAAACCTGCAATTGTACTTGAACCCGCCATCGTTTGCTTTCCCCCAGCAACCTTACTAGCATAAGTGCTTTTAGCAGCGTCCAGCTGAGCCGCATTCACTACACCAGCACCGTCTACGGTCAACGACATACTCGTCGTATACCTTGCAGCATCAGCAGCCACGTTATCTACCTCCATATCAGTAGACTCATCCTGCACGGTACCATCAAAATCACTCTGGCCATTCTTAGTTGTACGCTGCATGTCCTACAACGTCAGAGACGGTGGTCTTTCTCGTGCCGGTGACACAAGATTGGACGGAACTACATTCGGTGGCCTTCCACAAGGGTTTTCGTAAGGGTTAGGGCTCGGCGGCACGAGAGGGTTTCCTTGAGTTTGGAGCATTAAGGTTTCTCGATTATTGATTATATAGTATTATTATCATTTAATAAGTCAATCTTTAAAATTATTTCTATTTAATTGGTTTCGAATTAACTCTTTGACCTTAATACTATACAAGTCATCTTCCGAATAATACATAATTGTATTATATATATCAAACGATTTTCACATTTAGGTTTGATATAAATTTCACTAACTTTTGATTTAACAATATTATTTTATGTTAAACTAAATCATTGATGCGGTGGCAAATAAATCATTGATATTAACTTATGAAAAAAAACTTTTATTAATATGTATTTTAAAATTTATTGAATTAAGACTCATTCATTTTTACAATGTAAAAATAAATATTTTATATTACAACATAAAAGTAACACTAATAAGTGTTATGTAATGGTTATGTAGTGTGTTTTAAGGAGAAAACTCATATTTGAATTTTGATGAATAGAATTTAATTGAGAGTGACAATTATAAACTCGTGTAAGAATTATTGATTTTTTTATTTTTCTTGAAAACTTAAAATTTGTAGAAACATTTATGAAAAAATACTTTGAAACCTTAACAAGTAAGTCCATGAACCATGTACGAAAGATTATTATTATTTATTTGAAAAATTATTTTTTTTAGAAATATTTTTGAGAAACATTTGAAAATTTAACAAATGGTGTCTAAAAGTAGTAAAAATAGGGGCATAAATGAACCGGGTTTGAACGAACAAGGTTACGTTCGTGTTCGTTTATTTATTTTTTAAGTTGTTCATGTTTGATTGTGTTTGTGTTTGCTTATTTATTTTTGAAGGTGTTCGTGTTCGTTTGTTTAATGTTCTTGAACATGTTCGATTAACGTTCACCAAGGACATACTTAAAGGCATAGTGGGAGGGCTCTTGCCCCAGGCAGGGGAAAAATTTACCTTTGTTTTTATTTATTTATATTTTTTAAAAATAGATTAATCATGAATTTGCCTCACTTTTCAAATTTTATGTTTCCCCCACCTCAAATTATGGCCCCGTCCCTGACGTTCGTGAATATGTTCGTTTATATGTTTGTCAAAAAGGTGAAACTACACCACTAGTCCTTAAGCTCATCAGGTTTCATAGTTTGAACTCTAAAGTTCATCATGTGTTCAATTTAGTTACTACCTTCACAAATATTTAAAATGTAAAAAAAATAATAGGAAAGAGAGAATCGGGTAAACAAGCGTATAAAAGAGTTTGTTCGTAAACATAAACGAACAAAACGCACCTCTATTCGTGTTTGTTCGTTTATTAAATGAACATAAACATGTTGTTCATGCTCGTTTATTTAGCTTGATAAACAAACATGAATGAATGTTATATAAACAGTTCGTCGAATGCTCTATTCATTTACATCCTTAAATAAAACAAAATCATTTAATAAAAAATAAGATAAAAAATAAAAATTGAAAACCAAACTCTAAATCAAGTTATCACAAAATAATTCAAAAAAAAAAACCCTACCGAATCAAACTTACACCTACAACATTCTACATGAAAATTGAATAGGAAACAAGAAAATCAATGGAAATGGACCTCACTCGACTAGGCCGATGTGTTAGTTGTGCTAAACCTTTCTAATTGTATCTTGGGATTGCTTCAAAACTTTGTCATGCAAAGATTACAACCACAAGTATATATCTCATGCAATTAAAACACGTTCTTTTTAATTTAAATGTTGCAAGTTGCCAAGTTGTGATTTATTTTATTGCTTAATTATTAATCTTAATCAAAAGGAGTTTCTTGTTAATCTTCCTTTTAATCTGGTGGCTTAACCCAACTAATCCCATGACTACATTGTCTAAACAAATTATGTTTCTTGGTTTACAAGAGTTTTACTTTTAGACTTATTATGGGCCGTTGGTTTTCTCTTTGATTATTCCTATTAGCTTGACTTTCTTTGGCGGCTTATTTGGAAAGAAGGAGTCCAAGTCCAACCCCTAACACCGGTAAATTTAGGGGTTTATTGTAATTGGAAATTAATTTTAGGGGAATAGGGGATGGAAATATTTGAGAATCTACGACAAATTTTACAATAACCAATGAAGTCGTCACCCTCAGGAGGCGATTTTGGTTAAAAACTTATTTTTTACATCGCCTTTGTGTAATGATGAACAACTGAATCGAAAAAATAATATAAATATTCAAAGTCGCCTTATGGAGGTGGCAAATTCATGAGTTACTGTAGAATTTTTCATAGATTTTCAAATATTCCCCAACATCCCTTATTTCCCTAAATTTGCCAACAACAACTAAACCGAGTTAGAAACTATTATATTATTGATAAAAATAATATGGAAAATGTAAAATTTATGTTTGATTTTAATATAACAAATTATTTAAGGACCAATTTGCAAAAGTAAATAAAATTTTAAGTACTCAAAAGTTTCACTTAAAGTCAAAACTTAAACCCCAAAAATTTTCTAAGTGTTTTCAAGCCAAACTTTACAAAATCGCTCATGCGTATTGATACGCTCTATAGCGTTTCGATACAGATTTTGGCTACTGGAATTTCATTTGAACACATCTTTCCGATATGGTTCACCCCGTTCGATACAGTGTTGCGATACGGGCTTGTTAGTTTCAATACGGCCTTCAACCTGGATTTATACTTACGAGTTTCGATACATGTCTTAGGCGTACCGATCCTCAGTTTCGGTATGACACGTCAGCGTATCGATACAGGGTCTTAAGATTTTTAAAATCTTTGCATTAAATTTTTCGACCGTTGAGAGTCACTTAAAGCTTCAAAATTCAGTTAACCCGTACCGATAAGATTACGTCCGTTTCGATACGCTTTGAAGTGTACCGATACCTTTTTCTCAAGACTTTTTCATCAGATTCTAGCAAGCAAAAATCGTACCGATACGACTTAGTCATTTCGATATGACCCCCATTTTACACTAAGATTGTTTCGATACGCCTTCCCGCGTATCGATACTCCTATGCATTTACTCTTGCAACGACTAGTTTCTATCTTACAGGTGCCGATACGGGGCTCCCGTGTACCTATATTCCCTGCACCAGAAGTGCATTTATTGCGAGAAAAATGGTCTCCAACGGCTCTATTAAATGATCTCAACTACCCAAATGGTTAGATATCAATGAGGGGATATAAAAGCAAGACTCAAAAGCTACAACAACAACAACTATTCATCAAGTAAGAAGCATTCAAGCAAAAATCAAATCTCTTTGAGCCTTTTAGAGTCAAACCCTTATACCCAACTTGTGATTTTTTATTGTATTCTTTTATTTCAAGTTTGGGGAGAGTTCACTTGTAATTGGGCAACATATAAGCCTATTTGAGAGGTCAATTTAAGTTTGCCAACAATTCCTTGTTAGAGACTGCTCTTGGTCAAGCTTTGGGTAGAAAGCTTGATCGATTTGTAACGGTTTCCTCCCAAGCCTAGAAAAGGGGACGAATTCAATAGTGAATTGTTTGAAATCCTTAATGGGGAGCTAAGGCAGTGGATGTAGAGCTTGTAAGAAGCTTGAACCACTCTAAATCTCTTTTTCTTCATTTTTATCTTTCCAACTTGCTCCCTTCAATTTTTTAATTTCCAATTTACCCCTCTTGGCCATTTGAATTTGATTGATCATCTCAACAATTGGTATCAGAGCTACACTCATTGGAAGGATTAACATCCTCTTGATTCGATTCTAGGAAAGATACATTAATCCAACTTTCAAGCCATGTAATCTACCTCCAACAATAGCTTGTACGAGTCTCAATCGGTTACCAAACCACCTTTCTTCAATGGAGAAAATTTCCCCATTGTAAGAATCGAATGAAGCTATTCATCAAGTAAAATGATTATGTCATTGGGATGTAATCGAAGATGGACCATCCATTCTGATGAAGCAAGAAAGAGATACGCAAGTTCCAAAATCAAATCATGAAATGACAGATGAAGAAAGAAAAAAGAAGAAAGCCACTAGGCCTTGCAAATACTCTTTTTTGCACTTGGACCGGATATGTACTCGAAGATGTCTTCGTGTAAAAGTGCAAAGGAGATGTGAGACACGCTTGAGACCACCTATGAGGGAACCAACGATGTAAAGGAGACCAAGATTGGACTTCTTAATTTGAGCTATAAGAATTTCAAGATGGGGCCCCATGAGAATGTCACAAAGATATTTGATCGTTTCTCCGTCATCATCAACGGCCTCAAAGGCTTCGGAGAAGTCATCCATGAAGACAAGCTTATCCAGAAACTCTTCTATTCTCTTCCCGCGTCATGCGATGGGAAAAGAACCGCCATCATCAAGTCAAAGGATTTGAAGACTTTGAAGCTTGATGCTCTCATGGGTTCTCTTCTTACTCTTGAGATTATGAAGCAAGGAAAAGAAGAAGAAATGAGAAGTGAAGTGAAGAAAAGAAGGCCAAGAAAAAAGAGGTAGAGAAGAAGAAACTTAGAATTGCTCTCAAAGCTTTCTTTGAGGAGAGCGATTCGAGTGAGGAGAAAGACAAAGAGATGGCTATGCTAGCCAAAAGATTCACTCGGTTCATGAAGTCCAATAGAGGAAGAAAGTTTAACCGAAAGGGAGACTTGAAGAACAAGAATAAGGAGGAAGAGAAGGATCAACTCATATGATATGAGTGCAAGAATCCGGGGAACATTAAAACCGAATGTCCCCAGCTCAAAAGGAAGAGCTTCGGGAAGAAGAAGAAGCTCAAGGCAAATGTTCCTACTTGGAGTGATGAGGAATTATACGATGAAGAGGAGCAAGAAGTTGCCAACCTTTTTCTCATGGCTCTTGAAGAAGATCCTAAGGTAACCTCTAACTCATCTACATTTGATTTTACTTTTGATGACCTTCAAGAAGCTTATGATGAGTTGCAAGAGGTTTGTGACGAATTGGTTGAGAGGTATAAAGAATCAATTTTGAAAAAGAAGAAAATTATTTTTGATTTGAAAACACAAAAAGATTCCTTATCTAAAACCAATTCCGAACTTGAAAATAAGATTTGTTTTTTAAAAGATAATTTAACATATTTTGGAAAGAAAATGTTGATCTAAACAAAATTCTTTCTGAGTTTCATGATCATCACCATAAGGAGGTGAATGATCTCAAATATTCTTTGAACAAAGTTGAGAATTCTAGTTTTGTAAATGGTAAATCTTCAAAACCTAACTATGTAAAAAGAAACTTTGTTAACCATAAACAAAGAGGCTTCCAAAGGCCCTCTAGAGGTAAGAGGATTAGGAGTGTATGGGTTCCTAAGGAACTAGTTACTTCTAATAATATTAATGTCATTGCTTCTTGGATTCCCGAGGGAACCAAGTTTTTGGGAGTTAATACTCATAGACCCAAAATGATTTGCGTATCAAAAACCAAAGCTAAATTCTTTATTTGTAGGGGGAGAATTGCTACAAGGCCAAAGCTATATGTACAAATTCATTGTACCTTGATAGTGGATGCTCAAGACACATGACCGGTGACAAGAGTAGATTCTTGGAGCTAAAGCCAAAAACTGGAGGAGTAGTAACATTTGATGACAACTCCAAAGGCCACATTGAAGGAATTGGTTCCATTGGTAATCACTCTTCCATACTCATTGATAATGTTTTGTATGTCAACGGTCTTGGGCATAATTTATTCAGCATTAGTCAATTGTGCGATAAAGGCTTTAATGTTCGTTTTTACTTAAATGGTTGCAAAATTTTAAACATTGAAATAAATCAAATAGTGCTTATTGGTCATCGCATATGAAACATGTATATGGTGCATTTAGATGACATGCACATTTCTAATGCATGCTTTGTTGCTAAAGGTGAACATGACTCATGGCTATGGCATTGAAAACTAGGACGTGCAAGCATGAGTGTTTTAGAAAAATTGGTTTCCAAAGATCTATTTAGAGGTTTGCCTAAAATTAAATTTTCACTTGATAAAATTTGTGATGCATCTGCAAAAGGAAAACATAAAAGAACTTCTTTTAAGCCTATTAATGATGTCTCAAACATAAAGAGTTTTACAATTGATTCACATGGATCTTTTTGGCTCTATTAGGACAATGAGCTTGAGTGGAAAATCATATGCATTTATTTTAGTTGATGATTACTTTAGATACACCTGAGTTCTTTTTTAAGTACCAAGGATGATATTTTAGAAAAGTTCATCACGTGTTCAAAAATTTCTCAAAATGATGTTGGTCAAACTATTTGTCATATTAAAAGTGATCATGGTACCGAATTTCAAAATTTAGGTTTTGAGAATTTTTTGTAATTCAAATGGGGTAGAACCATGCTTTGTGAAAAATCGAACTTTGGAAGAAATGGCTAGAACCATGCTTTGTGAAAACAATTTATCTAAGTAATTTTTGGCGGAAGCCACAAATACAGCTTGCTACATTATAAATCGAGTAATGATTAGGCCAATTTTAAAGAAAACTCCTTATGGGATTTTAAAATCTAAAAAGTCTAACATTAAGGTACTCTTTAAATTTGAATGCAAGTGTTTTGTTTTGATCAATGGAAAAGACAATTTAGGTAAATTTGATGCTAAAAGTGATGGAACTATTTTCTTAAGGTACTCTTTAAATTCTAAAGCCTATCGAGTATTTAATAAAAAAAAGATTTGTTGTTGAAGAGTCTATACATGTGGTTTTCGATGATAACATCCTTCCGAGGAAGAATTCTTGTGATGACGATGATGTAGGGATTTTTGAAGCCAATGATGGTGGGCAATCATCAAGTGGAATTAAACCAATTTGAGAGAAGTCAAGTTTGGACATTAGTTGATAAGCCTAGTAATAAATTTACTATAGGAACTAAATGGATTTCTAGAAATAAACTAGATTAGAGTGGTAACATAGTGAGGAATAAGGCTAGACTTGTTGCTCAAGGTTATACTCAAAAAGAGGGAATCTATTTTGATGAAACCTATGCACTCGTAGCTAGGATGGAAACCATTAGGATGCTTCTTGCATTTGCATGTTTTCATGAATTCAAGCCTTTTCAAATGGATGTTAAAAGTGCATTCTTAAATGGTTTTATTAATGAAGAAGTGTATGTAGAACAACCACCTGATTTTGAGGATCCAAAATACCCAAACCATGTTTTCAAACTTTTAAAGGCTTTATATGGTTTGAAACGAGCTCCTAGAGCTTAGTATGAAAGGTTGTCTAATTTTCTAATTGAAAAAGGTTTTAATAAAGGAAATGTGGATACTACACTCTTCATTAAAATAAATGGTAAAGACATATTAGTAGTCCAAATCTATGTTGATGATATAGTTTTTTGGTTCCACTAATGAAATGTTTTGCCAAGATTTTGCTAAGTTGATGCAAGGTGAATTTGAGATTAGCATGATGGGGGAACTCTCATTCTTTTTGAGACTCCAGATTAAGTAAAGGAAGGATGACATCTCCATCAATCAAGCTAAGTACATTAAGGATATGCTCAAGAAGTTTGGCTTGAAGAATGTGAAACCTCAAACCATACCAATAAGCTCTTCTAAAAAGCTTGACAAAGATGAAGGAGGTAAGTGTGCTGATTTAAAGCTCTATCGTTCTATGACTGGATCTTTGATTTATCTTACTGCAAGTAGACCCGACATTATATTTAGTGTTTGCTTGTGTGCTAGATTTCAAGTTAGTCTTAGAGAATCACACCTTATAGCCGTTAAGAGAATCTTTAGCTACCTTAGAGACACACCTTGTTTAGGCCTTTGGTATTGTAGACTCTGTAGAAGATGTGTAAATTGAAAGTCGGCAAAATGTATAAATGATATGTATTGGGCAAGTTATGCCAAGAGTCTTTTGGGTGCAAATATACACGGTATACAAGTAATTCAACTTGGTAAGCTGAGTTATCGATCCCAAAGAGATTGACTTGAATTCGATTGCTTAATTGTTATTTGCTTTGAAATAAAAGATGTTTGTTTTGAAGATTGTTTTGAAACTAAAGAAAAGAAAATAAAATAAAAATAAAGTAAAATGTTGGCAAGGAATGTGTTTTTAAATGAGTGATGATTGTTGGCAAGGAATGCTTGGATTCAACATGGCTCATGCCAGCCTTCATTGGCAAAATTGTCTTGGCATTGTTTACCGAGCAGATTCAACATTAGCAAAGCCTCTCTTGATGGCCATTGCCCTAAATTGGCCAAGTAAAAACATCTATATCTCTATAGTGTATGTTTCTCTTAAACCAATTTGATTAAAACCAATCTATACTCCGAGGGGATAGATTTCACTTCCGTACAAGACGAATTTTAAGCTAAAAATTTGATATGTGTTACTTTGGGACGTCTAGTTTAATTGAGAGAAAACAAGGATGGATTTTAATTAGTGATCTGAAAGATATAAATGAAAGTATCTAGACAGTGCAAACTGTCCAGAACTACAAAATGACATATGTTTAAACAATAAATTGTATTGATGTACAAATAGGAAAAATATGAATCATACATGGATAAAAACTCTAGTTGAATAATCTTTCTAACGAGGTAAATTAATCGAAATTATGACGTATAGATCAATAGTTGTGATTAAATTAGTAATAGGTACACAAGATGTCAGCACTGGAAAAAGAGTCTTGAAATTTTGTGTGTTTGTAATTGTTTGAATGAATTTAAATGGATAGTTCGGATGCTGAATTTTCTTGTTTATGTGTATGTGAGGATAACTAGATCAAGTAGTTGAAGAAAGCTTGGAAGAAACCAAGGTTGGCCAAGCACATAGGAAGGGCAAAGGCATAGTTATCCAAGAACAAGAATAGAGAAAGCTCGGAGTATTGTAAGTGTGGTTAACCTTAGGGTTGGGATTAGTGTCCTAACCATTGTTTTTCTTAATTTATATTAATGATGAAAGCATGAAATGAACTTAATCTTTATTTGATAATCTAACCTAAGGGAAGAAATGATTTAAAAAGGAAATGAACTATTAGAAACATTGTGTGATAGTTGCAAACCATGTATGAAATCTATTGTGAAATGCTATCAATATAATGAGTGTATGATTGATGAAATGAGTCACATGCTACTGCCTTTGGATGATTTTTGACGCATCAAGTATGTTCATATGCTATTTGCTCGAAATTTATAATTGGTTGAATATGAGTAAGGATTATCCATTAGAGACTTATACATGATATGAAATGGATTGGTTTGATGGCTTAGACATTTGAAAATGTGGTTGTATATCCTAAAAACTATAAAAGCCTTAGTTGACTAGTTGGCCTTAGGTATGAAGGTATGCCTTTGATTCTAGAGCTTCTCTGAATTAGTACAGTATGTACTCTCTGATTTGGTGATTATTGCAATCGCTGATTCTGATGCTTTGAGCATCCTCTGATAACATACTTTGATAATGTTAAGTGAGTATACAAGATACTTTGATGCATTTTGCATTCTCTGTTTGATATGTCACATTTTTAGACCCGATTACCCAGCCCACTAATCTTCAAGGCAAATCATCTTAAGATAAATTAAATGAGATATGTCATATGTTAATAGATGTGTATCATGTCAATTGAATGATTGATCGAAATGGTTAAAACATAATAGATTGATTGTGAATGGGTTCTAATTCGAATGGTGCAATGTTATTAAAATCGACGTGTGTATATGTGATTTAGTTTGACTAATGTAATTAAAAATTATTAATTCAGCTAGATGAATGTGTTACATGATTACATGCTTGATTGATTATTAGCGTGATAGTACGCACATGATTTAGTAATGTTTTGGGATGATAGCAAAAATTTGCTAAGAATGCTACTAAAAAATACATGAAACTAGTTAGGTTGTCCTTGAATGCTCGGAAGCCTATTTAGGTAAACTTTGATTAACATGATAATACACCTAATAAGCTAAATGAAATTGAGTTAAATTAAAACTACCTCACTAAGTACTATTAGTACTTACCACCCTCCTTGTTTCCTTCTTCCTAAATTAACAGGGTACCTGTTTGAAAGTTGATTTAAACATGTCTTTGAAACCTTCTCAAACCTAGATACAAGTATGCCTTGTTTCGTTTTGGTAGTACTCCTTCTCGGTGGCTTAGTGTCGTGTCTAGTCATCCAGATTTCATGTATTTGGCTGCTTTTAGGCATTTATATGAGGTGTATTTAGAACTCTAGTATGGACTTTATTATATGGTCTTGATATGTAAATAGGTAACCATGAATACATGCTTATTTTGAGTTGTACGTAAAGTTTAATAGTTGGCATGTATTAACTAATTTAAGAACCTTGAATATGTATTTTGTTAAGCATTATGGTTGTAAATACTTATGGCTAGATGCCATATTTTGTATGTATGAAATATTTATACATTTGGCTGCTCGATGTTATATTTTGATTAAAATGAATCGAAATGAACCTAATATGCATATGAATGGAATCGAAAGATTATGTTACATAGTTGAGGATGTTCGAAAGGTAAAATATGAAGTGACCGAACCCTATTTAAGTGTAGTATTCGAATATGATCATGTATTGTAGGTTAAAATCGAATAGGTCTTATAAATGATTTAAAATTACTTATCCTTGTTTGTTGATTGATGGTATAAGCATGATTGAATGGAAATTTATTGTATTAGTATACATAATTGATTGTATTAAAATTAGTAACATGTCTAGTATGATTTATGTTTAGTATATATATGGAATAAAAGTTTTTGGTTGCCCACCTTTTTGATAAGTACTTTGAATTGTATCGAAAAGTTCATGTGAATATTATCCTGAATATGTTCGCTGTGCTTTGTAACGCTCTTCGCTCCTAACCCGGGCGAAGTGTTACACCACTGGTCCCTCTGTGCCCACAACTTTTGGCATTCACCTTGTCATTCCTAACTGTGTTGCTTTCCAGTGTTCATTCCTCTGCCAAATCCTATGCCAAACCTGTAAAATAGCCACAAAAACAACCCTTTACTCTGGCATAGGCAACCTACTAACTCCTTGATGAAAATTCATGATCCTAACAAATTAATGCAATTAAATGTACCTGAAAACAAGCAAAAGCATATCAATATAGGCATGAAAAACAATAATTTTGAGAAGGTAACAAGTATCATAGAGATTCCTCCTTTGATTTACATGCTTTCTCAGATGCAGATTATGGAGGTCGTAAGATAGATAGAAAAAGTACATTCGGTACTTGTCAATTCCTAGATAGTAAGATCATATCTTGTTTCTCTAAGAAACAAAATAGTGTAGCCTTATCTACCACCGAAGCGGAATATATATATGCCGAGAGTTGTTGTGCTCAAGTCCTTTGGATGAAGCAACAACTTTTAGACTATGAAATTGATGTAGGTATCATCCCCCTTAGGTGTGACAACACTAGTGCAATTTGTCTCACTAAGAATCTCATCCAACATTCTAGAACCAAACACATAGAAATTAGACATTATTTCATTAGAGGTCATGTTTTGAAAAATGATATTGTTATAGAATATGTAGACACCTTGAACCAATTAACGAATATTTTTATCAAACAATTAGACAAAGAGCGTTTTTAGACTCTTAGGAGAGAGTTAGGTTTGACTAGCCTTTCTTGGCCCTTTAGAGCCCTTTTTGGTACAAAAGTTGCTTGAATATGATTGATTACCATGCTTTTTGTGTTTTTGCTCTTATATGCATCTATGCTTGTTGTTAGGGGGAGTATGTATCTGTTTTATTCCATACATGTTGTTCATATATCATATACATGCATTTAGATTCGATTAAGATTGACTTTTAAGCTCTTTGTTGCCCAAAATGCACATTCTGGCAAAAAGGTATCTATATGGTCTATCACATATCGATACGGGTTCAAGAACACGCTTCGGTACAAGCAAGACTGTACCGATACGGTCACGTATTTTGGTACGGCTTAAAAAGCGTACCGATACGCGGTTCTGATACACCATGTGGCGTTTCGGTACGCATATCTACTGGGAGTTTAAATGAGCTTTAAAGACCAAATTTAATTTTAATTCAAACACCCATATTTTCTCTCAAAAACCCTAACTCGATTTTTCCTTATAAAATCCCCTCAAATCCTGTAGTTTTTCACACAATTCTTTGAGGGCTTTTGTTTTTCAAAACAAGTCTAAACTCTATCATCAAGTTTGGTGCATCGTCATCCCTTCATTCATCATAATCTCATACTCAAGGTATAAACCCTTTTTTGTTTTCTTTTAATTTCATTATTATTTATATACTATTTTAATTAAAATTTATGTTTTTAGTATGTTTATAACATGGGTTTCAATAGTTTTGTAAAAACTTATTCAAAAATGAAATTTTTTGATTCGAATATAAAATTATATCGTATATTTTTCTAAACTGTTTTTCAAAATTCTTTTTACCAAAAAATATTTTTATACTTCTATATGTTTTCTAAACTATATTGTATATGTTTTCGTTCAATACCTTGATCATTGGATTAATTATTTGGATCGAATGTGATGATTTATGCATACATGCATTTTTGGTTTGATTTTGATTTCATGATTTCTAATGGCTCCTAAAAAGAGACCAAGAATTAGTGAGGTTGGAGAATCCACCGAGAACGATGGTACGAGACCAACCCTCATCCTTATCATCCAAAAGTGTTTTTAAACACCCGCTAGAATGGCTCACTACAAACAATACCAAAACTATAAGATCTGTCGTGAGCGTATTACTTCTATTCCATTTTTGAATTTCAAGCGTTTTAAATTCAAATACCTTAGTTTATTGCATCAATGGAAGTTTATGCCCTTTTTTAAGTATACTCGGCCTTTTGTACCGTAACCTTGTCATAATATTTTATGCCGATGCCCAGTGTATCTACCATCCCGATAGAACCGAGGTTATAGCCATTGAATCCTATCTCATGGGGAAAAAGTTTAGGATAGACCAAACCGTTTTGACTAATGTCTTTGAAAACATGGGGATAGATGATGAAAACTCCTTAGGCCATGTCCTTAGCGGCTCCGTAACCGCCCTTGATGCCCATGATCACATCCTTTACCTTATGATCACTTGGTGGTTCCGTCCATCCGGTGGCAAGTTCTCCACGATTCGACAAGTCGATGATTTTTGGACCCGATGCTTTCATGAGGAAAAGCGCCCTAATCTAGCTCAAATTATGTTTGCGGAGATTGTCTACCTCGTGCAACATCGCCACACCACCCTTTTCTCATCCTTCACATATGGCACCAGTTTGATCTACTTGTTCTCAAAGTTGGAGATTGATTTCTCGCAAGACTATGTCGAGCCCCTCACTGATCCGATCGACGAGCGTTTCTTAGGTCAATCCAAATTCCATTATATTAATGGAGATTGGGTTCGTCTTGAGGCCCCTTGTAGAGCGTTGGGTGTTCTGTAAATAGGAGCGCAAGTTCACACTCTTGTCAAGTTATCGTATAAAATATATCGTCTCCCACGAGGATTGGACAGCTAATTCGAATGTCAATTCCTGTACAGAAAATAAATGCACAAGTAAATTTCAGTTTGTTTAAGAGAATAGTAAATAAACACAAGTAAATAGTAGAAAAGATCATGGTGATATATGGGTCAGGTTATGCTACTCAGTAGTGTGAAACTGCGTTGAATAGGTTAAGTTGTCTTGCACTGTCAGACTTTGCTGCCTCGGTGAAAGATGGCAGATTGGTGCTTCGACGCTTTTGCTGCCTCGGCAGGTAGAACGGACGATTGCCTCGGCAGCAAACTCGGCAGACCTTTAAGTCTCGACAGAACGCTTCGATAATGATTCAGCTTATGTCTAAGTCAGAATAATGTTGTTGCCCACTACAAATAATACCCGTCGGTGTGAATCTTGCAATGAACAACAACCTTGGTTTCGTCCTCTTTTAGCCGCCTTAAACCCTAACCTATGTCTAGGCTGGATTGATCAACACTTGGTATTGATGAGATCGTGCTTACTTATTTCGTGAGTTTGACTCTCTCGATACCAAACAAATGGATTGCTCCCAATCGATCTCTCGACTCAATTGAAAACAATGAAGAACATGAAATAAGCAAACCTTAAATTTATTGCAAAAACAAACTTAAACCTAAACAACCGTTCTCACAACTACTTTACAACATAACCCAAATCCTAGAGAATTTAGAACATAGTGGCGGCAAGAAAACACAAGAGAAACCTAAGCTATGCCGACTATGAGTTGTCTAAAATACAGGGTATGGTCGGGTATATATATGGCATATGCCTAGGTTAAGTTCTTCTTGGAGTAGAAGTCTTCCTCATCATAAAGTAGCTTTTGCATTGAATGCATCCTTTAAATTCTGACTTCTTTGACTTAAAGTTGAACTCATTGTGGCACAAGTAACCTTACGCCGCCTTGGACAATTTCCTCTTGGGCGGCTCAGTCCGCTGTTATCGGCATCAATAATTTGCATGGATGGGCTCATTCGACTCAAAAAATTATGTTCTTCCAATCGCACTTCAATTCACCAATCCTCAAGTTGCTGCCCTGGGCGGCAGATATGGCGGCGGCAACTACTCGACAGCTTTTCTCTCTGTGTTTAGCTGCTTCAGTATAGCTCCTTGGCTTGCCGCCTTAGCATCAGCTCCTCTCTCCTCCTGACAACTTCTAGCAGCTGAAACTAAAACTAAACTAAAACAATATCTTTTCTCACCAAATCAAAGATATTCAATAGAAACAAGGTAAAGTAAAGAATACTGTAAATAATGCATATAATATGAGATGAAATGCGTATAAAATATATGACTTATGAGCACTTTACACCCTCCACAAAATGTTGAAGCCGATCCGATGGCTCCTCAAGAGGCTCCTCAAGCTCCGGTGGCCCAACCTTCTATGGATGCTCTCATGGACTATCTCAATGACAAATTCACTTCTTTGGGCACCGACATGAGTTTAGGTTTTGCCGCTATTGACACTCACTTCACTTCCTTGGAGGAAAGAATGACTACCATTGAGAATCGAGTCACGACCATTGAAACTTAACAAAACTCAATAGGCGTCTCTCTCACCGCTTTTCATGGTGCATGGCTTCAATCTCAACAAGCCAATGATGAAGATGAAGATCAAGAGGATGACGACGATGGGAACGAGTCTTAGGCTTATGCATCTCATGTCATATCATATCATTTTAGGATTTTAATTTTTCTGCACCTATGTTATTTGATTTTGAACCTATTCTTAATTATAATTATGTTGTTTGCTTTATATTGCTTTAATGTTTATATCTTGCTTATGAACCTATGTTTATCCCATTGATTTTGATCTAACAAAAAGGGGGAGAATACTTAAAGAGGCAAAAAATTTAAATTTTTTTCAAAACCTAGCTTAAAGTAAGGGGGAGTACTTTCTCAAATCACTTAAAAATTTACTTTGGTTTTGTTATATCAAAAATGAGAGATTGTAAAACCTATGTTTGATTTTGATATAACAAATTATTTAAGAACCAATTTGCAAAAGAAAATAAATTTTTAAGTAATCAAAAGTCTCACTTAAAGTCAAAACTTAAACCCCAAAAGTTTTCTAAGTATTTTCAAGCCAAACTTTACAAAATCGTCGAGGCGTATCGATACACTCTATAGCGTTTCGATACGAATTTTGGCTACTAGAATTTCATTTGAACACATCATTTCGATACGGTTCACCCCGTTTTGATACGGTGTTGCGATACGGGCTTTTCAGTATCGATACGACCTTCAACCTGGATTTATACTTATGAGTTTTGGTACAGGTCTTAGGCGTACCAATCCTCAGTTTCTGTATGACACTTCAGCGTACCAATACATGGTCTTAAGATTTTTAAAATCTTTGCATTAAATTTTTCGACCGTTGAGTGTCAGTTAAAGCTTCAAAATTCAGTTAACTCGTATCGATACAGTTACGTCCGTTTCGATATTTTTTTGTAACAACAAGTTTTCTGTTTCGATACGCTTTGAAGTGTACCGATACCTTTTTCTCAAGACTTTTTCTTTAGATTCCAATGAGCAAAAATCGTACCGATACGGCCTAGTCGTTTCGATACGACCCCCATTTTACACTAAGACCGTTTTGATACACCTTCCCGCGTATCGATACGCCCCTACATTTACTCGTACAGTGGCTAATTTCTGTCTTATAGGTACCGATACGGGGCTCTCGTGTACCGATACGCCCTGCACCAAAAGTGCATCTATTGCGGGAAAAATGGTCTCCAACGGCTCTATTAATGATCTCAGCTACTCAAACGGTTAGAAATCAATGAGGAGATATAAAAGCAAGACTCAAAAGCTACAGCAACAACTATTCAACAAGTGAGAAACATTCAAGCAAAAATCCAATCTCTTTGAGCCTTTTAGAGTCAAACCCTTGTACCCAACTTGTGATTTTTCATTTTATTCTTTTATTTCAAGTTTGGGGAGAGTTCATTTGTAATTGGGAAACATATAAGCCTATTTGAAAGGTCAATTTAAGTTTGTCAACAATTCCTTGTAAGAGAGTGATCTTGGTCAAGCTTTGGGTAGAAAGCTTGATCGATTTGTAACGATTTCCTTCTAAGCCTAGAAAAGGGGACGAATTCAATAGTGAATTGTTTGAAATCCTTAGTGGAAAGCTAAAGTAGTGGATGTAGAGCTTGTTAGAAGCTTCAACCACTCTAAATATCTTGTTCTTTATTTTTATCTTTCCAACTTGATCCCTTCAATTTTTTAATTTCCAATTCACCCTCCTCTTGGCCATTTGGATTCGATTGATCATCTCAACTGAAAGTACTTTGATACAAAAAGTTTGTGTAAACTAAGCCTTTCAATTTTAGGGTTTAGAGATTTAGGTTGTGGTTTAGGGGTTTAGGTTGTATTGTGTAGAATTTAGGGTTTATTGTTAAAATGTAGAGTTTAGAGTTTAGGGTTTAAGGTTTAGGTTTTTGAGTGGTTGGGAATTTAGGTTTTAGATTTTATAGCTTAAATATGACGGGTTGTGTAATTTTTTTACACAGCTCGTGTATCAAAATATAACCTAAATAATATTTATGTTAAACTGTAATTGAAATTAATTATCTTTATTTTGTGAAAATATATTGATTGTAATATAAATTATAATATATATAATATTAATTAAAACATGTCAAAATTATTTATAAATATATATTTTTTAAAATTATATTAATTATAACATAATTTTTTATAATTAATTATAACATAAATTATAAAATATTATAAAAATGTATTTATAACCTCAACTATTGCATTAATCATATTAATTATTTATAATTGATGTTATAAACATATTTGTCTAGTACCATTTATAATTTATGTTATGATATAATATATTTTTATCATTACATTTGTACTATTATTGTTTATTAGTTTTCAGTTTTGTAACCTAAATTATTAATATTTTTTTAATAATATATTTTAATTGATGTTATAAATATATTCTTAAATATTTTAGGATAAATTACACTGACAATCACTGAACTTTTACGGTGCTTTCACTTTGGCCAGTGAAATTTAAAAACTTTCATTACAATCACTAAATTTTTAATTTACTTTCATAATTGGTCATTATTGTTAACCCATTAAGAAATTTTGATGTGGCACATTAAAGTCTTCTTCCCCAAAAGAACCATAATTTTTCATATTTACAATTAAGGGTGAACAAAACTAGACTAAAACAAACTGGATTATTTGACTTGACTCGACGCAAAAAAAAATCGACTAAAAAAATTTCAATTAAAGTTTGAGTTATAAAATAGAAATTGAATAACTCAAAACTTGTAGTAAATAGTGGATCAATTTTCAAGTTCGAGTGAAGTCCTTCAATTCTAAACGATATATATATATATATATCACATATGAAAAAAATTATGAAGAAATATTTGTGTGTATTATATATGGTTATAGAAAGTCGTTTAAATTAGAATTAATTAGTACCATAACATTATAGATGTTTACAATTAAATTTGAACAGAAACTCGAACAACTCGACTCGGCCCGACTCGAATTTCATAAACTCGACATGACTTGAAAAAATTTCAAAAAAAAGTTTGAGTTATAAAATAGGCATAATTAGGTTAATAATCCAAATTGGGTTTATATTTTGGTTTCTAGGGTAGTTTGAGGGAAATTTTGGGAAGTAGGGCAAAAACTACTATACCACGCCACCTCCTTATGGCGTGGTCACTTTGAAGGTCAAGCTCGCCACCTCCTCTTGGCGAGGTGCCTGGTGGCTAGCTGGTTGGCTCACATGGTAGTTGGAGGAGCTACTTCAACAAAGACAAGGCTGACCTCGCCACCTCCTTATGGCGAGGTCACATAGCCTTACATGCATGAGTTTTACGTGGCATGGATAGGGTTCATGCATGGTATGTATGGTTTAGGGTTTAGGTAAATGTTTAGGGTGGTTTAGGGTTTCGGTATTGGTTTATGGTTTAGGATTTGTGTGGATTAGGGTTTGGGGCTAATTTGCGGTTTAGAGTTAATTTTCGAGTGGATCTATTTTTACGTTAATTCGAATCTAATATAAATTTAATATAATTTGATTTGAATTAAAAAATTCAATCATGAATTTTCATTTTTTTTTAATTTTATTTTTTTTGCGAAAATAAAAAATAATTGAATGAACAACTAATTTATTGAATTTAATAACATAGAATAAAGTGAATTTTTAATTTAATAATATAACATTAATACTGGCCTAATACTTTATATGTTAATTTTCACACATTTTTTTTATCAATATTCAAATTAAAATTATATAAAAATATTTATATAGTTTTCTCGGGTTGGATTAGTGCAGGTTTATCTAAACTCAAAATCAACCTAAAACCCTTATTTTATTGAAAAAACTGATATTATTAAATTCTATCAGATCAAAACTCATCGAATATAGTTTTTTTACCAACCCTAATTCAGCCTAAGCTTGACCACCAATTTTGGTTCACGTGATTTTCCCCACTTTTCATCTTTCACTTACATTTTTTTATTTTTTTAGTTATTACATACGTAATATATTTTTTAATAGTCTAAAGATGATTATAGCGTATTATTTGTTTATACATATTCTTAATCTTTTAACAATACATATATATTTTATAGACAAAATTTAAACTTGTATATTAACAATACATATATATTTTATAGACAAAATTTAAACTCGTATATTCTAAAATAAATATTATCCGATTTTTACTACAACGCCCACTAAATTCTATGCATATAATACTTTTTAATTGTCAAAGAATATCACATGAAATGAAAGTTTACATATTATAATGATGTACTCACTAGGGGTGTTCAAAAATACCCGACCCGAACTACCCGACCCGCCTACCCGAATAAAATTTACCTGGTATTTATATTAAAGTACCCAATTTTTTCGGGCCGGGTACCCGACCCGCAATTTTTTCTGGGTAGTTGGGCCGGGTCAGGGCCGAATTTTTTTATAACCGGGTACCCGACCCGCTAATTTTAATATTTATATATTTTATATTTTAAATTCTATTTTCATTTTATGTTTCTTATTATTTTTCCTTAAAATTAATTTTAAATCCCTAACTTCTTTTTATACTTGTATTATATACTTTTAAGTTTACAATTTTTCAAAAATATTTATATTAATTTGTCAATATGAGAGTCGAAAGAAAAATCATGATCGAGATTAATATTTCTATTTTTTTTGTCGATAAACTTTAATATATATACATATATATATATCCAAATATTTCTCTCTTAAAACTAACCTCAAATCAATAATTTTTGTGTTTGAAATATATATTATGAATTTTTATGTGTTTCCTATGTATTTTAAAAAAAATAGATTTAAAAAAATATAAAAAAAAGTAAACCGGGTACCCGGTACCCGATTTTACGGGTACCCGAATTTTGCGGGTACCGGGTTTTTATGGGCCGGGTCACGGGCCGACTTTTAGGTACCCGAAATATAGGGTACCCGGATATGAACACCCCTGGTACTCACCACTCATGCGAAATGAAGTTCATGCTCTTTCTTTAATGATTAATATTTGTCGGGGTATTTCGAGGATAAAATTTGAATTTTTTTTAGGTTTTGATTTTTTTTCATGTGTTTCAAAAATTTTAAAAAATTATTTAAATAAGAATTGAATTAATTGTTTAAATCGATTCAATTTAATACCAACACGACATTTCTCATAACTGTTGAGAAATAAAAATGTATTGTAATTACAATTATACATGTTTTGTTCAATAATTTCTAACAATATTATAATTTGATTGAATTATAATATCAATATGACATCATTTTAATTAAAAACTTATATATTGGATTTAAGTAAAACTATATATATAAATAGAGCAAAATCTAAAATACTGAAAGTAACTAAGGTTGCAAAAATAGACTAATACAATAAAACTAAGAGTTAATTCGAAGTCAAAATTATAGTTTAATATTAAAAAACTTTAATAACTTTTTTGTATAAAATATTCCTAGAAATTTTAAAAATATATGATATTATTATAAGGGTTTATTGTGTAGGATATAGAAGTTAAGGTTTATGGTTAAAAATATCTTGTAAAATTTGAAGATTAGGATTTAAGGTCTAGGGTTTAAAACTTATTTTAGTTCAAATATTTTTTCATTCGAATATGAATTGTAAAAAAAGGAAATGTTAATGATTTTACATTAGTTCGAATATGAACTGTAAAAAAGGAAATGTTAATTAATTATTTTAGTTCAATTATGAACTGTAAAAAAGGAAGGCTTAGCTCGAATATTCAAATATTTATTTTTCTGTAAAATAAATTACGTAAACACAAATTGTAAAATTGAATGAGATAAAAAAAAGTACTTGCATTAACACAAATTGCAAATTACATTAGCTTGATGGTCCGACATGATAGTTTGAAAGATTGTGTTTGTTCGTACATTTGTTTCGATTATGACCTGGTCCCCTACAAAGAGTACAATGCTTAACTAGAACTCCCCCTCTCTATTATGCTTTGCATCATCCATATTCGTATGAATTCGAGTGGACGCCGGTCGACCCTTCAACTTTATACGAAGCTCTGGATTTGGTAACCATTCTTCGTATATTGCCTTTACCGGCCAATAGTCTTGGTTCGGGATCGTGTTAAACTGATTTCTGTAAATATTTTCCATATTCTCCAGCTTATAACATTGATCCGCAAATTTGTAAGGGTCGAGACGGAAATGCAAGCATGTGGCGTGTGCGTGAGAGCAGGGGTATCTAAATGCTTGGAATGCACCACAATCACACCATCTCTGAGCAAGGTTTACGGTGTACATTTTGTGCTCACCTCGGACCTTAGCTTCGACCGAAAATTGAAAACCATGTGGGTCGAATGTTCTGACTCTCATAGAGGTGGCTTTGGCTTGAAGTTCGAGCATTTTACTTTGTAGGGTTTCAGACCAACTGTGTCTGTTGTTTATCCGGGCGTTCACTTCCTGGCCTTTGTTGGACCACACTTTACCCAATCTAAAGTAAGTCTCCCACACAATGCTTGCAATTGGGAGATGGCGTGTTCCTTTAAGCATTGCGTTTATAGCCTCTGCAAGGTTCGTTGTCATATGGCCATAACATCGACCTTCATCATATGCATGTTCCCATCTTTCTCTAGGTATGTCGTTTGCAAAATTAAAAACATTCGGACCATACCGCTGCAACCTGTTTATCCTCGAGGCAAATTTTGGTTGAACTAGTTCGTACCCTATTAAAAAGAAATTAAATAAGTCAACATGATCAGTTTAAAAGATTTACTTTAACTATTTTTTATAAACAACAAATAACAACTTAATCGCGCCTAAAATCTCTCTTCGGATTTGATTGTTTCGGAAACTCGTCTTCGCATTTGACGCAATATGCCAGACACAATAGGTTGGATATGCATGTGGAGGCTTCCATAAACTGTTATCTCTGTCAATTATTGATAACAACACAATCCCCCTATCAGAAATCATGCAAATCCCATCTTCCTTCACTACATGGTTGCGTAGATGCTTCAAAAAGAATTCACAACCTTCCGCGTCTTCTTTTTCAACTATGGCAAAGGCAATTGGGAATATATTACGGTCTCCATCTTGTGCAACGAGCACGAGTAATATATGACCGTACTTCCCATACAGCCAAGTACCATCCACTTGAATCATGCGTTTACAGAACGGGAACCCTTCGATGTACGCATTTAACGCCCAAAACAACTTACTAAATATTCTTTTACCATGGAGTATTTCGCCTTGTGCGTTGACCGCGACCTTTGTTTCGTATTCCACCTTGGTTCCTGGGATGAATATTTGCATTGCTCGTAAAAGAGTTGGTAGCTCATTATAAGATCTATCCCAATCACCATACACTTGCGCCATCGCCTTCTGCTTTGCCATCCACGCCTTGTAGTAAGATAGACTATATCCAAGCTGAGCCCGGATTGATGCCACCAAGACTGCAATCAAAATTATTGGGTCCTGTTCCACCAATCCGCTAGTGTAAGCACAAATTAGATCAGAGTTTAAATTAATGTGATCTTGGGATAAAACTCTATTCGAACAGGTGTGCTCATCAATCAACCGTGTCACCACCCAGTTTTCAGTCATCTTCTTGTATGAATCTCTTACCCACCAAGGACATTTGCTCTTCCAATGTATACACCTTACACAATAGGTACTTTTTTTGGACTCATTAACAAGACATGATGTATGGCGTTTGACGCAGTGCTCTTGAATTGCCAACTGGGCAGCTTCTTTTGTGTCAAATTCAGCTTTCAATACCAATTCTCCAAAATCGGAATGTGATGAAGAACCAAACACATGAGCTTGATGTTCAGCATCTCGCATTTTAGAATAGTCGACCTCATACATACGAGCTGCTGGAGCTTTATAGGCTGGATAAACTGGTTGCGCTTGCTGGGGCTCCGGTTGAACATAACCCCAAACTGGCTAGTCATTTCTCAACCCGAGCTTAGCAACAGTCGTGGCCCAAACATCATCTTCAACATCAATATCGTTGCCCTTAGACGCATCTGCCACAATAGCCTCAACATCATCTCTGTCGAGTTACTCTACGTCTTCATCTTCTATAGGAACAGTATTTTCTTCATCCTCACTGAATTCTACAAGGGGTTCGCCAAAACGACCAACTAAGGGTTCGGTGTCACAATTTGTTGATGAACTCATTCTTTGTAAAATTTGATTTTCATATTAAAACTTTAAAAATAATAAACGGAAAACGAATTACAAATCTGAAAATATAAAAGTTACCCGATTTGAAGTAATCGAACAGAACAATATGCTCCAACAATCTTAAATCATCTTCCAATTTATCTTCAAAAAATACGAACGAAATCTTTAACAACTGGGTAAAACTCTCTCAAATTTTCAACAACAAAAATTTTATCTTCTCCCTTCTCAAGTGGCAAAATTAAATACACAGACTCACAACAACACATATATAGACGGAAAAAAAAATCTCAACACGACCTCGCCATAAGGACATGGCGAGGTCACTTTTTTAACGTGGCCAGCAACATGCATGCATGCTATGCAGAAGCCATCAATTCTGTTTTAGGGTAGGTTAGTGTAGGGGGTAGTTAGATCATTCACATTGAATTTATTACTGATGATTGTTCAAATTATCACACATTCGTTCAAATTAGGGTTTGATTTTAGGGTTTAGAGTTTGATTTTAGAGTTTGAGGTTTTAATTTAGGGTTTATGATTTTATAGTTTAGGGTTTGATTATAGTTTATGGTTTAGGGTTTTGTTTATAGTTTAGTGTTTATGGTTTGGTTTATGGTTTCAATTTAGGGTTTGGTTTACTATTATTTGACATTTTATTATTATTAAGTTCAAATAAGTTTAAGTGTTAGTTTTTCATAGTTCATACAAATATTATTTGACAAAATTTCTTAAAAAATTAATATAAGTAGGCTTGTGCGAAATTTTGGACAATTGGCTAAAACTCTCTCAAATTTATTTTAAAGAATTTTAATTTTATTATATTTTAGTCACACAAAAGTTTTAATAAATTCGTGATTATTCGAATCAAATATATCAGTTTAACTAGGATTTAAGCATGCTGAAGCTCCCCTATAGTACCCTACCCTACCCCTGCCCCCTGCCCCTACCCTGCCCCTGTGTTAGGCCCTACCCCGCGGCAGGACCTCGCCACCTCCTTATGGCGAGGTTCTGCCTATGCTGAAGCTCCTGCTAAATGCATGCTGTCGTGCTGACGCTGCTGCCGTGCTGACAAGGACTGCTCCTGCATGCATGCCATGCATGCCAACCTGCTGCCCACGTGAAATTAGGTGACCTCGATGTGTCCTTATGGCGAGGTAGTGTCTTTTTTTCGTTCCTACAAAAAGCCGAAGGATTCTGTGTATTTTTGCAACTTGAGAAGGGAGAAGATAAAATTTTTGTTGTTCAAAATTTTAGAGAGTTTTAGCACAAACCATAATTCGTGAATTTTATATTTGAATGATAATTGTTTTGTAGGCCTTGAACTAAAAAATGGAATCCGAAGGAGTTTTGCTATATCGTGACCACGAGCACATTTCCTCTCATATTCACGAAGAGGGAGTAAGTTGAGATTGTGTAATCTTTATTTACTACTATAATTTAGGATTTAAAAATTCTTTATTTACGGTTTTTATTATAATTATAGGGTGTGGAGCATACTATCTGGCGTCGAGGACTGAAGATTAAGGAACCTGATGAACGCATAGTTTATTTTCTGCAACGTTCGAGTTTTTATAATGCTTCATTTCTCCGTAGATTTAAAATTATCCCTGGCTTGATTACCACATTGATTGAACGGTGGAGACCAGAGACACACACATTTCATTTTCCATTTGGTGAATGCACAATAACTCTGGAGGATGCATCAGTACAACTTGGTGTCCTAACAAATGGGAAGCTGTTGGTCAGACAGAATTCGCGTATAGCAGATGACCTTTGTTTGCAGTATCTGGACAAAATACCTCCTCCAGAGTGTGTGGACGGTCTTCGTATCAAAATTTCTTGGCTGTAGCGGGAATTTACATTAACAGATGAATCTGATGATCGAGAACTTGAGTGTGCAACTCGAGCGTATATACTCCAACTTATTGGCGGGGTATTGATGCCAGATACATCTGGTAATATGGTTCACACTCAGTGTCTGCCGTTCTTGGAAAATTTTGACACAACTTCTACATACAGTTGGGAATCTGCAATATTGGCATTCCTGTACCATGAAATGTGCAGAGTTGCAATTATGTCTGGTTCGAGAAAGTTAACAGATATGGGTGGATGTCAAATCTTATTGCAGTCCTGGACATGGTATAGACTGCCTTATCTAACGCCAATTGTGGAAGTACACGTACCGATGGAGTTTCTGCTTGCTGGAAGGTACTAATATTGTGATTACAGTTGTATATTAATTTTATTGATTAAATATTTTTCTACAAAGACTTAGAAATATATGTTTTAAATCTTGGTAGATGGAGACATAGGATGACAAATGCGGGAGTGGTGCACAACACTGTTAGAGAAATAAGACTAAAAATCCAAACAATAGGGAAAGATCAGATATCATAATTTTATTTTTTAGCTTTTATTTTAGCTTTGTAATTTATTAAAGTAACACGTTTGTTTGTGTATGCATATTAATAATTGTGTTTTGCAGTTCTTTTGACAGTCGTACGTGAATAATACAATCTGGGATATTGTACCACTAAATTTTCGTCAAATGTCATCAATTTGGGGTGCGATTGTGCCTTTGATACATTTTTCTATTGTTGAGTTCCATTGCGCTGACAGAGTGTTGCGGCAGTTTAACTACCATCAACCCATTCCTAGAGCTCCACCTCAACAAATTTATATTGTTCATAGAGGTCGATTCAACGAGAATTGGATTGTCAAGCAAGCAGAGTTCATTCAATTGTGGCGGGAAATACGGAGGCATTGGGATGCCAACTTGAGTCGAATTCAAGCCGACGGTTTTGACTTTAATTCAGAGTACTATTTGTGGGTAGGGTAGGGTAGGGTACTTTAATCAAATATATAATTTTATTATATACGGAGGCATTGGGATGCCAACTTGAGTCAAATGGAAAACCGTTCATAGTACCTCTTGAAGAGGCAAATCAATGGCTTCAAGATCCGCGGTGCTCAAGACACGTACATCTGTCGTACGCGTTTGTTCAGAGCTTTCATCAACCAAACTTGGAGGGTTCAACGAGTTGGCATTCTTCGTGGTCTTTGGACCAATCCCAACCACCATTTGGTAATGTTTCAGAACAACCACAGTTTGGAGAAAGCTCATCTTACCAGTATGCTTACAACAATGATGGAGGATACATTCCACAATTTCAGTATCCTCAAACACCCTTATATGGGGAAGGTATGACTGTTGGTACTATGATATCTTTGTTGTCGACTACCACGATCAGTAGCTCGCCATTAGATCTGCAAGGCATGTATAGTACTCCACCTTCTATGCAAATGATGGGTGACCAATGTGACAACGATGAGCAGACTCCAAATGAGCATACTCCGAATCAACTACGAAGACAAATTCGACCCCCGCAGTTGTACGATCAAACATCATCCTTCCACCGGCAGGTGTTACCAAGGACCCGTAGGAAATAGATTATATTTATTTAATTGTAAAATATTTCTATTTTTGTTATAATATTTTCACGGTAATATGTTATGTATTTTCATATGAATTTGACAAGGTTTATATTTTTTATTTATTTAATTTTAGTTATCGTATCTGAACTCATTTAATTATTTCAGACAATAAAACCTGCAAATATCTATAAATTCATCCAAATTTAAAATTTAACTTAGATATTATAATATTATAATTGAATTAAAATAATCAAAAATTGACATGACCCAACGTTAATTTATTTTAATTGTAGAGTAAAAACGATTATTTTTTAAAAAAATTCAATTAATCTTAACTTTGTCTTTCTATATAATTTTTATAAAAAATTAATTTATGAATTAATCTCTCACTTTTAAATATTAATGTTTTGTCCGTTTAATTTTAAATCTTAACTTCATCCATATCCATAATATGTTATACTTTTAATCTTAATTAACTTTTCACCCTATTAGGATTAAAGTATTATAATTTAACTATAAGATGTCCTTTTTTTCTTAGGTGGTTTGAGTTTGAATATCACAGTTTTCAAATGTGTGTAAGTTTATTCGGATATAAAATTAAATTAAATTGAAATATTGCCTTTTAATTGAACTAGAATGCAAATTACACTGCCCGAACCTAATCACTTAAGAGAAACAATGTCATTTTTTTATCACTGAAATAATTCAACGAATTCAAGATTTTGACTTTAAAAAGATTTTTACGTTACTTCTTATTTTTTATTGTCATTTTTTTAAATATTTTTTATATTTTTAAGTTTTAGAATTAGAGTTTTTTTTACTTTTCTTTTATGTGATTTTATTTATGGCCTATCTTCCTAAAGACATTAATTTTCGTATTTTTAAAAATATATTCGAATCGAGTTCGAGACGTTGTGTTTTAACAAAAAGGCAGAATAGTGAAAAAAACTCAAATTATATATACATATATATATATATATATATATATATATATTCATATGTGTGTTTAAAATACATACATATATATATATATATATATATATATATATTCGGTTTGAAATATATATATATATATATATTTAAATATGTGTTTAAAATACTTTTCAGTTTAAGTAGATGTGTAACGTTTTTATCGTTACCATTTTAGGCTCCTCACCGTTAACATTTGTTTTTAAAAAAATTCTTTAACCAATCAAAACATGCACATAATTTTGATTTTGTTTTTTTATTTTTTAGCTTAATTTACAAATTTTACAAAATAAATCTAAAATCTTTAGATCTTCAAATTTGACTTCTGTCGTTGCCTATGTGAAAAATGTATAGTTTGAGCATTTTTTCACTATTAAACCTAATAATAATAATATGATATGAAATTAGAGTGTTGAATTTTTTAGTTTTAGATAGATTTAATAGGAGTATTTTTTTAACGTTTCAAAAACTATTTTTTTTATTCAAGGTTAGTTTATTACGTTACAATAAAATCAACAAAATTTAAACTTTTAGGACGATAACTGATACTGATATGAGAAGCATGCACCATGCCTACTGGAGATTATTTGGTGGTTCAAAAAATAAATTATCATTAGAATACTCGTCCTTAACCTTAAACCCTAAACCTATACATAAAATAGGTACGCCTTGACCACAAATTATCCCCAACCCCTAATCCACACAAACCCTAAACCATAAACCAATACTGAAACCCTAAACCACCCTAAACATTTACCTAAACCCTAAACCATACATACCATGCATGAACCCTATCCAGGCCACGTAAAACTCATGCATGTAGGGCCATGTGACATCGCCATAAGGAGGTGGTGAGGTCAGCCTTGCCTTTGTTGAAGCAGCTCCTCCAGCCATCATGTGAGCCGGCCAGCTAGCCACAAGCCAGCCACCAGGCACCACGCCAGGAGGAGGTGGAGAGCTTGGCCTTCAAAGTGACCACGCCATAAGGAGGTGGCGTGGTACTGTAGTTTTTGGCCTACTTCCCAAAATTTCCCTCAAACTACCCTAGAAACCAAAATATAAATCCAATTTGGATTATTAACCAAAAATCACCCTATAAAATAGGACTCGTCAACTCGACTAACTTAAAAAAATTTGACTCAACTCGATCAAATACCCACCTCAATTTACAACTACTACCAATGCCAAAAATTTCGATGAACAGAGCGGTTATCGATCAACCCCAACGATGTGAAATATCCATTTTGCTAGAAGTTTAATATAATTTACTTACAAGTTGATCTGACGATTGATAATAGTGAATGAAAACTAAAAATCTCAATTAAAACTTCTTGATACGTCATTCTTAACCGTCAGGTCAGCTTGAAATCAAACTATATTAACCTTTTGATTAAACGAATCATTCTCATTGTTGGGATTGATCAGTGACGTCCCCGTTCATAAGAATTTTGCCATTGGTGGTGATTGTAAATTTGAGAAATTATGGTTCTTTTTTAGAAAGAAGATTGCTAGACTTATTTTGATTTTGATATAACTATAAGGACCAATTTGTAAAAATGTAAACTTAAGTTATTCGATTTGATTTTATCAAAAACATAATTTTAACTTGAACAAATGATTTCTAAATTGTTTGACTTAATACGTATATTGTATACTCCTTCAAAAGTCAACAAAAGTCAAAATTGTGAGTTTTCAAGTAGAGGTTTCGAAACCCTCCTAAATCGGTTTGAAACCATTAAAGCAGCAAAGCCTAGAAACCAAATCTTGGTTACGGGTTTTGAAACCCCCATGCTAGTTTTGAAACCAAGCCTTGTAATGACTATTTTTCTTTTGAAAATACCTACAAGTTTGGAAACCCCTGTATAGGTGGTCATTTAATGCTCGGTTTTAATGGCTTCCAACGGCTCCAAAGTCCCTCCAACGTCTCCCAGCGGTTAGAAAAGATCAAAAACATATAAAATGGGTCTCCAAACATTAATGAAGCAACAAGAAAGCCTATCCAACTATTCAAGCAATCAAAATCCAGTTTGTGCTCAGTTTTCCACCTTTCTTGTAAACACTAGTGTTGTTCTTCATTGTAATCCATTTACAACTGCTTCTTGGATGTGTGAGAGAGCTTAAACTTTACAAACACCTTCTTTGTGAGGATTTTTTACTTTGCTTATTTGTACTTGTTTTTGGAAAATGATTCAATAGACTTTGGGGTATAAGTTTATTGAATTGTGTAAGGTTACTCATTATCCTAAAGGAAAGACAAATTTATGGATTTGTAGAAAATTCATAGTGTGTTAACTAAGGTAGTGGGTGTAGACTCCATTTAGGGAGTTGAACCACTATAAATCCCTTTACATTTTCTTTCTTTGCAATTAGTTTCCATTGTTCTTTAAAATTCCAATTCACCCCCTCTTGGCCACTTTTCGATCGATTGCTACACTCAACAATTGGTATCAGAGAGAGGCATATTGGAAGGTCTTACAAACTCTTAAGAAGATCCAAGATGTTTACAATCATCTAAAAAGCCATTCATGGCTTCCCTTCCACCATTGAAGCTTGGGGAGATTCTTAACCCACCAACAAGCCTTTTTTCTTCAATGGAATAAACTACACATATTAGAAGAAACGAATGAAGTTATTCCTTTAAGTATTTGATCTTGATGCTTGGAAGATCATCGTGGATGGTTACACTACTCCAACCATCGAGATGAGGACTTTGAGCAATGATGAGAACACGAAATTCTCTACAAATGCCAAGGCGATACTTCTTCTATTTTGTGCTCTTGGCCTAGATGAATATGGAAGGGTGTCATCATGTTCCAACGCCAAAGAGATTTGGGACAAACTTGAAGTCACACATGAAGGAACCAACGGAGTGAAGGATACCAAAAATTGGGCTCCTCAACCTGAACAACGAGAACTTCAAGATGGACCCTGAAGAAGATATCAAGTCCATGTTCGATCGATTCTCCGTGGTCACAAATGGATTGAAGGGCTATAGAGAAGTGATCCTGGAAGATAAAATCGTGAGGAAGATGATATACTTTCTTCCTGATTCTTGGGAATAAAAAAGAAGACAATTATAGAAGTAAAAAACCTTAAGACTCTCAAATTAGATGAGCTCATTGGTTACCCATGAGATGATGTCAAAAAGAAAATAAGAGAAGAAGAAGGAAGTTGAAAAGAAGAAGTTTTGAATTGCTCTCAAATCAACAAAAGAATATAGTGGTTCTAGTGGAGAAGAAGAAGATAAAGAGATGACTATGTTTGCGAAGAGGTTTATAAGATTCATGAGGTCCAACGAAGGAAGAAGATTCCAAAGAGAAGAGGGCTTCAAGAATGAATTCAAGGAGAAATATCCCATCATTTGTTATGAGTACAAAAAGTCGAGACATGTCAAGTTTGATTGTCCACAATTGAAGAAGAAAAGCTTTGAGAAAAAGAAGCACAAGGCTCATGTAGCTACTTGAAGTGATGAAGACTCGTTTGATGAGGACGAGCATGAAGTATCCAACTTGTGTCTCATGGCAATAGATGATGACTCTAAGGTAACCTATAATTCATCTATTTCAATTGACTATACTTTTGATGAATTGCAAGAGGCATATGATGAATTAGCTTTGGAATTTGAAGAGTTAATTTTGAAAAATAGAAAGATCATTTTAAAGTTAAAAAATGAAAATGACTCTCTTTAAAAATATAATAAGGAATTTGTAAGTAAAGTTGAGAAAACACAAGTCAAAATGACTGAATTTGAAAAGAAAAATCAAGATTTTTACAATTTACTTTCAAGGGTCCATGATGATCATCAAAAGGAACTTGATGATCTTAAAGCTTCTTTTGAAAAAATTGGGACAAAAAGTTTTGATAAAAGTGAAAATTCAAAACTCAACTATGTTAGAAAGAACTTTAATGGATATAGATGCAGTGTTCCCCAAAGATCATATAATAGAAAAATAGTTAAAAGTATTTGGATTCCTAAAGGACTCATTGCTAACAAAGAATATGATCTTTTGTCTAAATGAATTTCAAAAGGGGATAGATTATTAGGAACTAATTCTTATGGACCCAAAAAAATTTGGGTAACAAAATATGTATAGTTCTTTATTGTAGGTGTGTTGGAGCCATGGTGAGCAAAATGAAGAAAATTGAAAGCTCTAGACACACTAGAAGGAAAGACACTTGAAGAGGATGAGGCTTAATCAACTTATCTTGGTTCAAGTGGTAACATATTCATTTACATACAATCTTTACTCATTCATGTTGCTTTATATGTGTTTATATGTTTAAAAGCATGTTTGAAGGTCCTCATATGTTGCTTTAGTGCTATTAGTGAGGGGGAGTTTTTGTTGCATAAATTGCTTATTTTTGCCCTTATATGCTTATTTTTATGTTCTTTGACCTTAAAATTAGCAAAAATATGAATTATTCAATATTTTCATGATTTGTGTGCTTACATGTTTTTCTTGACCTTAAATCGATTGATGTTCATGCTTAAGTGACTTAAAATATTTCTCCCGTGCAAATTAGATGCATGTGTTATGATTAGTCACTTATAACTCAATATGAACCTTTTAGAATCCAACTCTTAGCATAGATGTTCTAATTTTAATTTCTTTATCTATGGCTAATGTTTGTTTACATGTTATACAATGACTCTGAGGTTATTGCCATTAATTCCTATCTTATGGGAGTTAAGTTTCGACTTTCTCCGGCAAGTATTGCCAACCATCTAGGTGTCTCTAATAGTGGTGCTTTTAATGAGTCTGAGGAAGCGTTCCTATCAAGTTTGATGATGATAGTCTTACCCACCTTCATATCTATGATAGACTTCTTCATCTTTTCACCACTTGGTTTTTCTGTCCCTCTGGTGGAAGATGTACTTACATACGTCACACTGATTATTGGTGGTTACATCAACTTCGTACCGATAATCATCCCAATATTGCTCAATCATCTTTATTTCTCTTATTAAAATCATTAGCAACCCTTCTAGCTTCTCCTTCAATTATGGATGTGTTCTAAGCCACATCTTTGAGAAGCTAAACATTGGCACCTCCCTTGATCCCACCATTTGTCTCAAGAGCAATAATAAAATGACAACTATGGGTGATAATGAGCTTGGCCGGCTCGCGAGCTAATCGAGCTCGGCTCGGTCAAAGCTCAACTCGGGCTCGGCTCGAGACCTTAACAAGCCGAGCCGGGCCGAGCCAACTCAAGCTCGGCTCGAAAAGCTCGTGAACAGGCTTGGAATAATTATTTATATATATATATATATGCACTAAAAGTAATCTGTTTAGCAAAAGATACAACAATTAAGAAAAAAATACTTCTAAATTATAGTCGTATTAAACAACAATTAAAGTTGTAATTATTTAAATTCACTTCTAATAATTTTTAGATTGTTTTCTAACACTTATATTAGTCGATTACTAAAATTAAATGACTAAATTGAATTAAAGTAAACTTTACACTCTAAATTAAGAAAAAAATCAAGGACTAAATATAATAAAACTAAAAAGTAACATGACTGAAATGGGTATTTACCTATCCCTATAAAGCTTGAGGGGGAGAAAACAGCTTACACTTACAATACACACTCAATGTCCCACATCTTTAACATGCATAAAGCAAGGAGAGCAAGCAACCTATAAATAGGTGCTTAAACTTAGAACAATAAGCTAATTCACTCTTAGCCTTTCGGTTGAGATCAATTAAACGTGGGCCTTTTGTGCCCATGAGTTTTTAGTTGAGATGGCTTAAAATTTGAGCTTTCAAAGTTCGGATTACTTTAATGACCCTTGAGCTTAGCATGGTTTATTTTGAGCCTGAGCTTGAGCCGAGCTTGGTGAGCTTTGAGCTCGAGCCGAGCCCAATAATATTATTTCCGAGCCAAGCTTGAGCCTAAAATTTTGAGCTCGGCTCGAATCGGTAGCACCCCTAATGCTCCATTGATCTAAAGAATGTTGATGCATCGAATGCTCCACCTCCCATGACCATTGATTTCATGGATGCGACAATGATTACTAGTTTTGACAACATAGATGCATTTCTTCGTAGCTCTCATGATGCACTGGATGTTTAGGACTTATATTGCATTTTAGTATGACTTTATGCTATGGTTTTTTGGATTTATATTGATTTAGGTTTTTGGATTATGTTTTTAGGCTTTTTATGCTCCTTGTTGGATATTTGTATGCTTATGGTTTTTTGATGGATTCTATGCTAGATTTTATATTTAGATTTCTTATGTTGGATTTTATGTTATTTTAGGTATTATGGTTTATCTTTTTATTGTTTCATTCAGTTTTGGATAATGCCCCATTGCTTTAATGATGTTTGCTTTTTTTGAAGCATTTTTGTTATTTTGCTATAACAAAAATGGGAGAAAATTAGTGATAAAAATTAAAAAAAATAATTTGTCAATTTGTTTTCAAAAACAAAAATGTCTTTAAAACTAAATTTTTAAAGATTTCATAAAGATATTTACTAAGGGGAGTCCAAATGGGGAAATTTAAAGTTTGACAAATTTTTCAAAAACAATTTTTTATCAATTGTTTTGTTATATTATAATGAGGGAGATTGTTAGAGTTATTTTGATTTTGATATAACTATAAGGACCAATTTGTAAAAATTTGTAAACTTAATTTATTCGATTTAAATTTTTTAAAAACATAATTTCAACTTGAACAAATGATTACTAAATTATTTGACTTAATATGTATATTGTATACTCCTTCAAAAGTCCACACAAGCCAAAATTTGTGAGTTTTCGAGTATAGGTTTCGAAACCCCTAAGTGGTTTTGAAACCACTAAGGCAGTAAAGCCTGGAAACCAAATCTTGATTACAGGTTTTGAAACACCCATGCTGTTTTCGGAACTAGGCCCTGTAACGACTATTTTTCTTTTGAAAATACCATTAGGTTTCGAAACCCCCTAAGTAGTTTCGAAACAACTATGTATGTGAGCATTTAATGCTCGATTTTAATGGCTTCCAACGGTTCCAAAGTCCCTCTAACATCTCCCAACGGTTAGAAAAGATCAAGAACATATAGAAGGGGTCTCTAAACAGTAATGAAGCAACAAAAAAGCCTATCCAAATATTCAAGCAATCAAAATCCAATATGTGCTCAATTTTCCATCTTTCTTGTAAACATTAGTGTTGTTTTTCGTTGTAATCCATTTATTAGTGCTTCTTGGGTGTGTGTGACAGCTTAAACTTTGCAAACACCTTCCATATGAGGATTTTCTAGTTTGCTTATTTGTACTTGTTTTTGGAAAAGGATTCAATAGACTTTGGGGTACAAGTCTATTGAATTGTGTAAGGTTACTCTTTATCCTAAAGAAAAGAAAAATTAGTGGATTTGTGAAAAATCCTTAGTATGGTAACTAAGGTAGTAAATGTAGACTTCATTGAGGGAGTTGAACCACTATAAATCCCCTTGTAATTTTCTTTCTTAGCAATTAGTGTCTATCGTTCTTTAATATTTCAATTCATCCCATCTTGACCATTTTCGATCGATTGCTATACTCAACAAAGACTCTAATGTGCCATATCAGTATTTTTAATGGAAGTGACCTAATAAAAATGAATTAAAAATTTAGTGGCCGAATGAAAGCAAATTAAATGCTTAATGACTATAGTAAAATTTTTGTTTTTGATTCCAGTTACCAAAGTAAAAGCGTTATAGAAGTTCACTTTGCCCAGTATTTTATAATTTATGTTATAATTAATATATTTTTATAAATATAAGTATAATTAATTTCAACCACAGTTAAACCTAAATAATATTTTCGTCAACAATATAACAACTTTTTGGCTTGGTTTAGTGGTTAGGGGTTGGATCCCTCTCACGAGACTCAAATTTGATATCTTTTCCTACCCCTTGCAATTCATATTTTCTCACTTTTCTATGAATAAGACGATGAGATGTGTTATTAATTTTAGTGGATGATATTAATTTATTAATAAAATAAATAAAAATATTATAATGTTATATTATAAATACTTGATTAAATTATAAAATTTTGATTAAAAATAAGGATTAAAATGAACAAAAATAACGTTGAGAGACTTGAAATGTCATTTATCTTTTTCATCAAATTTAGGTGTTGATTAAAGTATTATATGTCACGTTTCAATTAGTTGTTGTTCTTTTTTTTTTTTTTTGAAAATTAGTTGTTGTTCTTTTCAATTGTAACAGTTTGGGTGATTTATATATCCATTTAAAATTTTATAGATAGATCAATTTACCGATTTGAAAATAAGAGCTGACATACTCTAGGGACAAAAAGTCGCTTAAGCTATTTAAAAATATTATAAAATCGAATTTATGAGTGGTTCCAGTAAAAAATAAATATTGTTATTCTTATGAAACTCATATTTGAACAATTTATTTGTTTGATATGTTACGTTTTTAAAGAGTTAAAAATAAATAATAGATAATATTGGAATATTAAAAAAAATATATTAAGAAATCAAGGTATGGAGGGTGACAGACATGGGAGCAGCTTAATAAATGTAGAAGGAATACATTTCAACAACAAAATACTGCTTTTAATTGCTTCTTATTTTATTTAATCTGTTTCTTGTCAGCCACGTTGGTTGATGACAATCTGACATACCATTTGCATAACTGTAAAATTTAAAGCCCATTTAGTTAGCCTTGTATTAATTAATCTCAACCAGCTCCACTCTCCAGCTGGCTTAACTGCGGAAGCCGCTGTGTCCAAGCTAGGGGTGATAATAAGTCTGACTGGCTCGCGAGTTATTTGAATTCGATTCGATTAAAGTTCGGTTAAAACTCAGTTCGAGTGAGTTCGATTCGGGTTCGGCTTGAAAAGCTCGTGAACAGGTTCGAAATAATTATATATATATATATACACTAAAAGTAATATGTTTAGCAAAGGATACAACAATTAAGAAAAAATACTTTTAAATTATAGTTATAATTATTTAAATTAACTTCTAATAATTTTTAAATTATTTTCTAACACTTATATTAGTAGATTACTAAAATTAAATGACTAAATTGAATTAAAGTAAACATTACACTTTAAATTAAAAAAATCAAGGACTAAATATAATAAAAAACTAAAAAGTAACATGGCTGAAATGGGTATTTAGTATTTACCTATCCCTATAAAGCTTGAGGGGAGAAAATAACTTACACTTACAATACACACCCAATGTCGTACATCTTTAAAGCAAGGAGAACAACAAGCCTATAAATAGGTGCTTAAACTTAAAAAAATAATCTAATTCACTTTTGGCCTTTTAGTTGAGATCAAGTAAACATGGGCATTTTGTGCCCATGAGTTTTTAGTTGAGATGACTTTAAATTTGAGCTTTCAAAGTTTGGATTACTTTAATAATCCTTGAGCTTAGCATGATTTATTTTGAGTTGAGCTGAGCTCGAGCCTGAGCCGAATTTAGTAAGTTTTGTGCTCAAGCTGAGCCCATTAATATTATTTTCGAGCCGAGCTTGAGCTTAAAATTTTGAGCTCGACGAGCCTAATAATATTGTTTCTGAGCTGAGCCTGGTCAAGCTCGGGCTCGACTTGTTAGCACCCCTAGTCCAAGATGCTTTTCTCCCCTCTCCTGTCTCATCTATTGAACTTAATGCCTCCGTACTATTATATCAAAAGTCTACTGCCTCCGTACTATTTAATAGGTTCAATATTAAGTTTTAGGGCTAATTTTTTAATTTTAGCTCATTATTATTTTAAATTTATTATTTTTATAAAATATTAAATCAAGTAGTATAGAAATATATATATATACAGGGCCGTCTCAGAGATTTTCGGGGCCCTGAGCGAAAATTAGAAAATTGACCTCTATATAACAAAAGCATATCTTATTAGTTTGAACAATTAAAGTAACATTTTTTAAGTCTTAATTACAAAATAAGTGTCCAAACTATACACGTTTTTTTTTTTGCTTTAGGTGCCTAAAGTTTATTTTGTTATCATTTTGAGGTATCGATCATTATTTTTTATATAAAAAATGAAACTTTAGACTCCTAAAACAAAAAAATGACATAATTTGGACACTAATTTTTTTAAAAAATAGACACCTAAAACAAAAGGCAGCATAATTTGAGCACTTGTTTTTAATTTTTTAACGGTCGTTATCTAAAAATGACCACCGAGTAAACTTCAAACACTTATTTTGACCCAAAAAACATTTTAGTGTCTAAAAATAAAAAAAGAGTATAGTTTGTACACTTATTTTGTAGTTAAGCCTTTCTTTAATAAATCATAAAAATATGATTAAATTTTTATCAAACACATTATTTTTATTTTTAGATTAATTAATTTATTTATCTAAAAAAAATTAATTTTTACCATTAAATTAATTATTTAATTAATTAAAAAATATGAAAAATAAAATAAAATTTAGGGGCTCTAGGCTGGTTGGGGGCCCTGAGCGGTCGCTCGGGGTGCTCCCCCTCATAGCCGGGCCTGTATATATATATATTTATAATATTTAATTAATTAAAATATTTAAAATAATTATAGTTAAAATTAAAAAAATACTTTTAAAATGTCAATGTTGAACATGTTAAGTATATATCAATTCAATTATAAATTATTGAATTATTCATATCTGTGAAATGTAGTAAATATTACTGTAGAAATTTTGTTATCTTTTTGCACTTTTACAAAATTTCAAATAAATTTACTAAATTTAATTATTTGAGATCTAATGCATAACCAAAAACTTTCATACACACACCTTTTACCATTTTACCTATAATCATTTGACAATATTAATTTCACTAAGGAAATTGTTTAAATTCTTTATTTTTTAATATATATTTCTAAAGAGTACTTAAATTTGATGTCATTAACTCAGTGACATATTTCATTTCTAAAAGTATGCTTAAATCAGAATAATATATATATATATATATATAAAGTATTTATACAAGTTTATAACAATAACTCAATTTTATTTGTACTAATAGATAAGTATCATTTAAAGCGATTAATTGTCTAAATTGTGAATACTTAAATTATTTTTTTGTAATATAAGTATTTTACCAAATTTAACTATATTTAGAATTTTAAAATTAATTTTATTAAAAGAAGATAAATTATTCAAAAATATTAAATATTCCATTACAAAATGAGTACTATTCGCATGCTTAATGTAACCACATTGGAGTGTTCAAAAAATTGAACTATTCTTATTAGTTTAAGATCTTGATGTTTTAATCACATTAACTTTAATTATATCTAAATTCGAATTAGATCAAATATTTTTTGAATAATATGTCGACTGAATTTAATAGAAAATAAAATAGAGAAACATTTCAAACAAAATAATCATGTAGCAGAAAAAATCAAAAATCACAAAACAAAGCAAAACTAAATTGAAAAAAAAACTAGAAAATGAAACATAAGACCAGCAAAAATGCATGTCTATTGAGCTACAACAACATAGATGAGATGAAACACTAGAGAAAGGAAGCAAAAGACACAACTCATTGTCTCTATTCTCCTACACATTTAAGGATTGAAGTAGGAGTGGTCAGTGATACCAACAATCTTCCAAGCTGCTTCGCAAAAATAAACCTGACTGCATCAGTAAACACCGCTAACTCGCCAAGAATGAAAGGAAAAGGAAAAGCGGTGTTAGGTCAAGTGGAAACGGTGCTAAATGAAAAGAAAATCAGATCGGACATTTAAATAAAAGGCTTAAATATACATTTGGTACCTGAACTAGACACATTGTCCCAAGTTGGTACCTAAAGAAAATTTTCTCTCATATTGGTACCTAAACTATACACTTCCTCCCAACTTGGTGCCTAAAGAATTTTTGCTCCCAACTTGGTACCTGAACTATACACCTTATCCCAGGTTGGTACTAAAACTTATACATTTTATCAATTTGGTCCTAATTTGAAACAATTCAATAAATATAACTCTCCATATTTAAAAATTCTATCAATTTACTATGTGTTATTCACTTAAATTGTTTGTTCTTCTCTTAGAAATGTTATATTACATTCTTGGTATACTAAAAGTTTAAACATAACTTGTTGATATAATTCAGTTATCCAATTGTTGCTTTGATCTGATGGACTTGCTTGATTTGATATTCTCACAAAAACGATTAAATTGGTGAAATTTTTAAATATAAAATGTTAAATTTATTGAATTATTTCAAATTATGACTAAATTGATTGAATGTATAAGCTTTGGGGGACTAAAACTGTTAATAAAAATATTAAAATAGTGGATGGAATTAAAGTTTGGGTATCAACTTGGGAGGAAAAGTTCTTTAGGTACCATGTTGGGAGAAAGTGTATAGTTCAAATACCAATTTGGGAGAATTTTTTTTAAAGTACCAACTTGGGACAATGTGTATAATTTAGGTACCAAAGCTATATTTAAGCCTAAATAAAATAAAGTTAATTCAATATATTTTTATCCACAAATCACAAACATAAAACCTTACCTAAAATACATGATAATATTATTTTCTTCTTGTAATATGATTAGGGGTGAACGTCTGATCGAGTCGAGTAAAAGAATTTCGAGTTATTCGAGTGGATACATCATATTTTACAACTCAAATTTTATTTGATTTTTTTTAGATTTGAGTCGAGTCTAGTTTTCAAGTTCCTATATAAATTTAATTGCAATTATTTATCATGTTATATTACGGTTTGATTCCAATTTAAATAACTTTCTTTAATCATATAAGATATGCATATATATATTTTTTTATTTTTTTTCTTCATATGTGGCATATATTTCTTCATATTTTTATATCGGTATATATATATTAGGAAAAATTGAGGTACTCGATTCAAACTTAAAAATAAATTCACTAATTATTAAAAAAAATTTGAGTTATTCGAATTTCCATTTTACAACTCAAATTTTATTTGAAATTTTTTCAAATTGAGTCGAGTTTATGAAATTTCTAATCGAGTCGAGTTTTTTCCGTCTCGAGTCAAGTCGAAAATTTTAATATTTTCTAGTCGAGTCGAGTTTTGTTCACCCCTAAATATGACTACAATGCCATAAAACCACGTGGTAGATGGTTATTGGCCACCATTTGGTCAACCATCATTCCCGTAAATGACCTAAATAGTCATATGATCAAAATTAATGTTCCCTTTTTTTTCCCTACGTTCAATCAAATCATGAAATAAATTCTTTCACTAAAATAAACTCAGTTCAGGTATACTATATTTACTCGTAATCAAAGAATTAATTACTATTTTTTAGTCAATTCCTCTATGTACCCTTGAAATAAGATATTTATACTACACCATCATAACCGAGTTGGAATTAATATGATATTTATATTTTGAAAATTTAATGAAAATATTTTAAAGTTAGTAATTAATTTAAATTTTAGGTCATAATCTGAGGACCATTGACGAAATTAATCCTATTATTTTCTTTTGTGCCTTTTCACTCGAATTGGAGCCGAAAGTTGAGCTTTGATGAAGCGGCTGTGGGTGGCGTCCATGAACTAAAAAATAGGCTAATTGAATGAAATTGCAGATTTATTGGTATCCGACTTCCAACTACTCGCACCCTTTCTTCTCACGCAACTGCCCCAAATGTTTTTTTTTTTTTTTTTACATATCAACTAGTAAGTTTTATTGATAAACAAAAATATAATCAGAATATTACTAACAAAAATTTAAAACATAAAAAACAGTAAAAATAAGATAAATGTTACACCAGTCACCTATTGTTGGAAGTGTCTCTGGAAAGTTGTCAAAACACGAATTAAATAAAATTCTCAAAATCGGCAACCACCTTTCACACTTATTTGGGATGATCCACAACATAATACATCAACAAACAATCTAAAAGAGGATCAAACTCTATGTGAACACCGATAAACACGAATCAGAAATAAGCGCCGTGAGAATCAACATACAAATACCAAAAACACACAAAAGTAATCATAAAAACGTGCCAAAAGACAGAGACAGAAGAAAGCACATCGAAATGTGCAAAAAATAAATAAATAAAATCAAATAGGAAAAACGATAAGAAACATAAATCACCGACGGTCGATAATTAACAGTAAATTTCCGTCTTCGATTATGCAAAGAAGAAAAGAAAGAAAACTATGCGGCTAAAGTTTTAGGTATTGTTAATGTATTAATTGCAACTGCCCAAATTTATACCTTATAATATACATATATTTACATTGTAACTGACTTATACTATGATTGGCACTTTCCTGAGATTGTAAATTTGAATACGTTAATTATTATTGGTTGATTGAGTATAATTTGATTGATATTATTATTGATGCAATATACGAGAACCTAAGATAAAAATGTTTAATATCCTCCTATATACGGAGGTTGAAAAAAAAAATAGAAATTATTGCATTTCCTTACCCATCAAAGTCTCAACTACAAAAGGCTAACGAATTGCTTCAACAATATCATTGTCATATCCCCATTTGCCATCTTTCTCCAATCCTTTTAAATCCCCCCTCTCCCCTCCTCTCCTTTCTCTTCATAACTAACATCAAAGTTTCTTAGCTCTTTTCTAACTTCTCTTCCATAATCATGGGGGCTCACCCTCGTTTCGAACCGATTTCGAAATGTAGCAGCGAGGGTAGATCGAATCAGACGGTGGCTGCGGATTTAGACGGAACCCTTCTCGTATCACGTAGTGCTTTTCCTTATTTCATGCTCGTTGCCCTCGAAGCCGGTAGCCTTATTCGAGCACTTGTCCTCTTGACATCCGTCCCATTTGTGTACTTCACTTACTTGTTCATCTCCGAATCCGTGGCCATCAATACCTTCATTTTCATCGCCTTTGCTGGGCTGAAAGTTCGAGACATCGAGCTCGTCTCGAGGTCGGTCTTGCCCAAGTTTTATTCGGAGGATGTTCATCCAGAGACATGGAGAGTTTTCAATTCCTTTGGGAAAAGATACATTGTTACAGCAAATCCTAGGATCATGGTGGAACCCTTTGCCAAGACATTTTTAGGAGCTGACAAGGTTATTGGAACTGAGCTGCAGGTGACGAAATCGGGCAGGGCGACCGGTTTTTCCATTAAACCCGGCGTTCTGGTCGGAGAACGCAAAAGTGCTGCCGTCTTAAAAGAATTCGGCACCAAGTTGCCGGATTTGGGCCTGGGAGACCGAGAAACTGACCATGATTTCATGTCATTATGCAAGGTTCATAGTCATACCCTTTCCTTTTTAAGTACTGCCATGATTGAACTTTACAAATTGTTGCTTAACTTAATAAAGGTTCTACTACAGATTCCTAAAACATAAGATTATGTCTGGTCTTGCAAATTGCAATATGGTTGGTGAGAGCGTTTATGATTTAATACTGTTTTGCTCGATATGTCTCCTTTGTCTCTCCCAGCTTTAAATTGCTTTTGCCTTTGGGTTACAAAAATTTAATTTTCAATGGTCCACAAATTTCTTACTCCTAATTTTAACGGTTATACAATATTATTTAGAGGGAGAACATAAAAATTTCACATTTTTAAGACTTTTTTTTATATTTAATTTTGTACTTATTAACATAACTTTTTCGTGCCTTAACCACTCTTTTGCACCTCTAGTTTTTATACAGATCATTATCCTCGTGATGTTGAATAGATAGTCTTGCATTTTTATTTATTTATTTTTCATAAATTTGGTGTTGTTGCTTGCATGGAGCCTACTCCCTTTCAATGCATTAATTAATAAGGAAAAAGAAAGTCTAACATGAAAGTAACATGCAGCCATAAATATAGTAACTCTACTCATGAATTAACTCTGTTTTGTAATAAAAAAGGAAAAGATTACCATATGGTTGGAAATTGGAATTCTTACATTGGTTTTTGTTTGTATGCGCAGGAAGGATACATGGTGCCAAGAACCAAATGTGAACCATTACCGAGGAACAAGCTTCTAAGCCCTGTTATATTCCATGAAGGTCGCCTTGTCCAAAGGCCTACACCATTGGCTGCCCTCTTGACCTTCCTATGGCTTCCCATCGGCTTCATCCTCTCCCTACTCCGGGTTTACACCAACATCCCGTTGCCGGAGAAAATCGCTCGCTACAATTACATGTTGTTAGGTATCAAAGTGATTGTTAAGGGTACCCCGCCTCCACCACCTAGGAAAGGCCATAGCGGAGTCCTCTTTGTTTGTAACCATAGAACGGTGTTGGACCCGGTTGTGACAGCGGTTGCCTTAGGCCGAAAAATCAGTTGTGTTACTTACAGTATTAGCAAATTCACCGAGATTATTTCGCCTATTCGGGCTGTTGCATTATCGAGGGAAAGAGAGAAAGATGCGGCCAACATCAAGCGCCTTCTTGAGGAAGGTGACTTGGTGCTTTGTCCCGAAGGGACGACTTGCAGGGAATCGTTTCTGCTAAGATTCAGTGCACTGTTTGCTGAACTCACTGACAGGATCGTGCCGGTCGCTATCAACACGAAACAAACGGTTTTCCATGGGACAACGGTTCTCGGTCACAAGATGTTGGATCCTTATTTTGTGTTCATGAACCCGATGCCTACTTACGAGATCACCTTCTTGAACCAGCTGCCTACAGAGCTGACTTGCAAAGGTGGAAAATCAGCCATTGAAGTTGCAAACTACATCCAAAGGGTGCTCGCCGGGACATTGGGATTCGAATGCACGAACTTGACTAGGAAAGACAAGTACGCTATGCTTGCAGGAACCGACGGTCGGGTTCCATCCAAGAAGGAAAAAGATGAGGAAAAGGAAAAGGCTTAAGCAAAAAAGAAGATAAATTTATATTAGTTTGGCTATTGTTTTGCATTGTGTTAAAAACTTTGTCTTACAAATAAAAATTGATTCTGATGCTAATTATATAAAAAATAACAACTATGTATATTTTGGTACTATTTTTTATACAAACAAATCTTTAATGTGTTAGTGGCCAAGCCAATGCCTATCTTTCTGCATCTTCTTCATTCTTCTTGGATATCACCATATCTTTTCGTGACAGTAACGATGGCGGTGCTGGGCGCTTGATGAAAAAAATCGATAAGGACCAACTGTTTTCTCTTCATTGACGGCTAAACAAAGTTGAAGGTTGATCATCAAGGCACGGCGGCGGGTTGCCTAGTTAGTTAGTGAGCAGATAATTCAATGCCAACAATTTGGTGAAATTTCAGCTGACATTAATGCCTCCAAAATTAGCTCACAAATGATATGATTTAATTGATTCATAATTTACATAACGATAAAAGGTTCAGCAGGTAAAGAAAATTCACAGGCTTGATCTACATTTGAGTGGTCCATTCCTAACAAATGGGGACCAATCCCTATTTCCCACAGCTTTGAGTAGAAACAGCTGGATTGCTAGATCCTTGCTTTGTAAATCAAATTATAAATTCATGCACTATAATGAAGGTGGGCATGACAGAGGGAGAATTGAACTTGCAGTTACTCCCAAGTCCCAACCCTGGCATAGTGGCATTGTTATGTTAGGCGTTAGCCACACTGTCAAGCAGTCCCACAACTGCTGCAGCTCTTTAATTGCATGAACTCACCATTTATGGTATATTTATCTCAGTAAAAAAAGTTTGCTCTGATTCCATCACTGATAGGTCCATTTTTTACATCTTTTTTCAGAATCCAATCTGTATAATCAACTGCTGTATGTGACACCTAAATCTACTTTGCAGGCCAAGAAGTTCCATACTGGAAGGTGAAAATCCAACTACTTCACCATTTCCCATAATTCATTCATAAAATAAAAAAAATGTGATCTTATTTGGTTTTAGTTCGATTGCGCTGTTATTATTACAACATACAAGAGGACGTGAATTTGAGCCTCTAATAAATAAAAATGGATTTGAATAATCTAGATACAATATGGGAAAAATGAAAATAAATAAAAATGGGATGATTGGACCCTCATCTTGAAAGCTTTGGGTTAGGGGTCAGTTGAGATACCTAAAAGTGACTTGACTCACCCTATTTAGAAAAGAATGAGTGGACAATGATGCCTTGACAGTTGGCACAAGTGACAAATGTTAAAGACATTGGATCCTTAAGTTTTTAGATTCGATTTTCACTATGCCTAAATTTTATGTTTGTGCGAGGTTCAGTCTAAATTTATTTTGATTTAAGTTTTACCATGTATAAACTCTATCCAAAATTATATTGATTCTAGTTATTAAATAGGGTAAATTACACCGTTCATCATTCGACTTTCTTCTCACTCCTATTTTAGTTATTGAATTTTAAAAAAATTCAATTTAATAACTAAAATTTTAAATTATTCATATTTTGGTCACTTTGAAATGATATAACTTTTTTTATTAATATTTTGATCACTCAACATTAAAAAATAATATAATCGAGTCGAATAGAAAAAGTTGCAAAGAATGAGTTTCTCTCGAGGCGTATGTTAGCAGGCCTAACGGCCTTCGAGATCTCCTTCTTCCCTTCTTCGTCATTCGTACCAAAATTGGGGGTTTTTCCTTCATTGATTCGCGTTTTTCATCTTGTATGAGTCGTGTGGATTGGAAATCGTTATTCTGTGGGGGTGGGGATGAGCAGGCTCTTGAATTTTTCCCCCCGTTGCTTCTGCGGATGCTTTCTTGATCAATTCCCCGTCGAAGATTTTCAATGAAGGTGTTTCGGATTGGAGACATTCATTGGTAGGTCAGTTCATCGGCGCTGCTCCGAACTTCATTGCTTTGAAGAAGCTTGTGGGTTCACTGTGGGGAGCGGATTCGTTGACAAAGGTTAGTCTAGCATGCCCTAATTTGTATGTATTTTCTTTCGTGAATGATACTGCTAGGAATTTGGGTCCTGGAGAATGGACCTTGGCACATTCAACATAAGCCCCTTGTGCTTAGGAAGTGGGAACCGAACTTGAAGCGGCTGGATTTCGATCTAACGAGGATGTCGATCTGGGTTCAGTTATACAATGTTCCGTTGGAGCTGTTTACGCGCAAGGGTTTAAGTTACATTGCCAGTGGATTGGGGATTCCACTATACATGGACTCGATTACGGCTTCTAGAGAGCGACTGGAGTTTGCAAAGGTGTGCGTTGAGGTGGTTGCAGGTCATCGAATTCCTCGCACCATTCCAGTCAAGTTGAGAGATGGTTCAATTGTTACTGTGAAAGTTCGAATCCCCTGGATGCCGACTTTCTGTACTCACTGCAGAATCTTTGGGCACTCTGATAAGCAATGTGAGCTATTACCTGCGTAGAATCCTGCTGATGCAGTGCAAGGCAAGGAAGTTCCTCAATGGAGAATCAAGGATTCTGTTGCTATGGATGATGCGTCGAGTTCCAAGGCTCCTGATGATACCTTGAATACTATGAATGTGGTTGTGAATGCTGATCCAAAGGGTGAATTTGCTACTGTACCTAATGCAGAATCTGGTGAACATACTACAGTAGCTTTCCCTGTTGTTGACTCCACTGCTGATGTTGGAGTGACAGTGGATGGAAATGCTGAAGTTAAGACTGATGCCACTGTTTTGGTGGGAGTGATGGATATTATGGCAAATGAGTTTCCCCCTGCATAGTCCTCATGAGAGGGGAAAGGTCAAGAGTAAGGGGAAATCTGGATTGTTTGCACAGTCCTCAAATAAATTTGAAGTACTCAATGGACTGGAAGCTGATGAACCTCGAAAGCCTAGGAATGCTTCTCTTGGTGTTGCAGTATTATTGCAGGAGATGAAAGCGAAGAAATCTGAGAAGTTAGACAAAGTGAAGACCAAGGGGTCTGCCGTTAAAAATGCTAAATGATTGTCTCTTATTGGAACGTGAGGGGTTTCAATGACCCCAAGAAGCAGAGGAAAGTGATGCACATGATGGAAAACTTGAAAGCTGATGTAGTTTGTTTACTCGAAACCAGGGTAAGACAAGATAAGTTTGGTTCTGTTTTTAAACATTATGTTGATGCTTGGAGTTGTTTTGATAACTATAATTAAATTGATCTGGGGAAGATTTGGATTTTGTGCAAGAAGGAATTACAGTTCACGGTGGTCTTTACTGGTTCTCAAGCTATTACAATTAGGGGACTAGTAGATGGTAAGGAGGTTTTTGTTTCTGCAGTGTATGGGAGCAATGACTGTGTTTTAAGAAGAGATTTGTGGACACAACTTAGGCAGATTGAGGCAATGGTGGGAGTGCTTCCCTGGATAGTTGGGGGAGACTTTAATGTCATTGGATCTGCATCTGAGGGTTCTGATTTTGATGGTGTTGAACATATCTCCTCTGATATAGAAGAGTTCTTGGAATGCATGAGGGATGTGGGTCTGAGTGATCACCCTTTTTCTGGTCCGCTTTTTACCTGGTCAAACAAGCAAGATGATTCTTTTCTTGCAAGGAAGCTTGATAGGGTATTGGTAAACTCACAGTGGTTTATTAGTTTACCTTATACTAGTGTGGAATTTTTAGCACCAGGGGTCTCGGATCATAGTCCAGCTGTGGTGAAAACTTTGGTGGTGGCTCCTGTGCATAAGCCTAAACCTTTCAAATTTTTAACTTTTGGACACATCATAAGGATTTTGAGGCAATGGTAGCAGAGTCTTGGGCCTTACCTGCTACTGGCAATCCTTTACAATCTTTGTTCATTAAGTTGAAGAGATTGAAGCCTTGTTTACGAGCTTTGAATAATGAAAACTATTCTGATATCTCGAAGAAGGTTGCTGAAAAGAGGAGCCAATTAGAGTCATTGCAATTGTTAAATCTAGCATTACCTGTAAATGAGGATGCTGTCAAAGATGAGAAGAGGCGGATGAGAGAACTGGAGGATCTGGAGAAAGCTGAAATGCTGTTCTACAGACAGAAAGCGAAAGTCAATTGGTTGCAGGAAGGGAATCAGTGTACTAGATTCTTGCACTCTGCAGTGGCGGCAAAGAAGAAAAGAAACACCATTCATTTTCTAGAAAATGAGATGGGGGCAAAGGCTTAGTACTTTCGAGGAGATGTCTGAGGAATTCATTGGTTTTTTTACAAATCAGATAGGCTCTATTGATGGTGGAGTGGGAAACTGCACTGTTGAGGAGTTGAGGAGTATCCTTCAAGTGCAGATTCTAGTTGATGCGCATAGTTTGCTTACGCGTGAAGTTACTAATGAGGAAATCAAGGCTGCAATATTTGGTCAGGGCAAGGACAAGGCACCTGGGCCAGATGGATACACTTCATGGTTCTTCAAAAAAGCTTGGAAAATTGTCGGAGCGGATTTCACAGCAGCTGTGAGGTATTTCTTTGCTTCCTCAAATTTGTTACCAGCATTTAATGCCACTGCCATTACTCTTGTGCCAAAGATACCTAATGCTTGCAAAGCTAAGGACTTCAGACCAATATCCTGTTGCTCTGTAGTTTATAAAACAATTACAAAATTTTTGGTTGAGCGTTTGAATGTATTCTTGCCTAGTATAATTTCTTTAAATCAGTCAGCTTTCATTAAAGGAAGAAGCATTATGGATAATACTCTTCTTGCTCAAGAATTAGTAAAGGGGTATGGTAGAAAGTTTATTTCCCCTAGGTGTGCTGTGAAGGTGGATCTACAAAAAGCCTTTGATTCCTTGAATTGGGATTTTGTGATGCATGTTTTGGAAGCAATTGGGTTACCTCAGACCTTTAGAGATTGGATTGGGGCTTGTTTCACTGGCAGTAGGTTCTCTATCTCCTTAAATGGGAGTTTGGTGGGTTTTTTAGGGGGAAGAGAGGGATAAGACAAGGAGACCCACTGTCTCCTTATCTTTTTGTGATAGCCATGAATGTATTGTCTCACATGCTTGACTTAGCTGCAAAAAATGGACTATTTCAATTTCATCCAAAGTGCAAGAAAATAGGTATTACTCATCTATGCTTTGCAGATGATCTACTTATTTTCTGTAAAGGCAATCTTGATTCATTGGTGGGAGTGCAGTGTGTTCTTGAGCAGTTTTATGTTTTGTCTGGTCTTCGATTAAATGTGGCCAAAATAGAGTTATTTGTGGCAGGGGTAAGCTCAGATGATATGAATGAATTGGGGCTTGCTACTGGGTTTAGGATAGGCAAACTGCCTGTCAGATACCTTGGCATTCCTTTGGTCACAAGGAAGTTATCTGAGAAGGATTGCTTGCCTCTTATTGACAAAGTGAAGGCTCGATTGGGGCAATGGTCTAGTAGACACCTCAGTTATGCTGGGAGGGTGCAGCTTATTAATGATGTGTTATTCAGCATAGCAAACTATTGGTGTAGGCAGGTTCTTCTTCTTAAGGGTGTGGTTCGAAAGCTTGAACAGCTTTGTATGAGATTTTTCTGGAGGGGGAAGGATGAACCTGCTGCTGGTGCTTGTGTGAGTTGGAAGTTCATTTGTAAGCCCAGGAGTGAGGGTGGTATGGGAATTAAAGATCTTACAACTTGGAATAGGGCATGTATACTGCAATTAGCAAAGGCACTCTTGCTTTCTGAAGGCTCCCTTTGGGTAGCATGGGTCCATGCTTATGTGTTTAAGAAAAGAGAAATGTGGGATGTTGAATCCAAAGCACATTTCAGCTGGGGAATCCGGAAAATTTTGAGTCTCAGGCCTGTTCTTCGTTCTCTAAGCTCTAATGGAGACATGAAGACTGGGAGCATATGGGATGAAATCAGGGAGGTGGCTACTAAAGTGCCTTGGCATAGATTGGTTTGGTTCAGCCTGCACATACCAAAGCAATATGTGATACTTTGGATGGCTATCCTGGATCGTTTGCCTACTTTGGATAGATTACAACGTATGGGCTTATGTACAGAGAATTGCTGCATACTATGTGCTGATCTCCCTGAATCTAGGAATCATTTATTTGCAGAATGCACTTACTCGAAGCAAATCTGGAATGACATTCTCATGATGTGTGGTTTACGCAGGGAGATGTTGGATTGGGACAATGAGATTTGTTGGTTGTACAGTCATTTAAAGGCAAATCTTTGCTGGTATTCATCCTCAAACTAGCATGGAGTTCATAAGTTTATCACAGTTGGGAGGAAAGAAATCATAGGAAGTTTAGGGGCACTAATAGAAACTGTGGTAGTCTCATAGAGTGTATAAAGGAAGTTCTGAGGATACGAATTCATAGTAAAAACATTAGAATGGATACTGTAAATAGGGACATCTGTATAACTTGGGGACTTTTTTAATCAGTCTCTCAAGTTTTCATAGGTTGTACTGATGTAGGGTTTTGCCTGCTTTCTTGGATAATACAAACAAAACACACTTATCCAAAAAAACATTAAAAAATAATAAAATATACATGCCATATGAAAATATTATTAAAAAATTATGTCACTTAAGAGTGGCCAAAATATGAATAATTTGTAAGTTGAATTAATAAATTAATTTTTTAATTTTTAGTGATCAAAATAAGAGTAAACAAATTGAATAATGAATGATGTAATGTACCTATTAAAAAAATAGTACAAGAAAAGTACATGCCCATCAAATTTGTACTAACATTTAATGGCACTGTGCCTCAATATTAGCTCTTTCCATATACTTAAATCAAGCTGAGAATTGTGGAGTGAAATTTAAGGTATTTATACTTGGACAGTAAGGTATCCTACATTATCAAGGGTACATTCTATTTTGAGTAAATGGAAAAGCTCGAAGAAGAAAGCAAGGCCATTGGATAAAATTTTAGTGGGGTATTATTAGGGGTGTAAATGAGTCAAGTCGAGCTTGAGTAGTGTTGAGCTCAACTCAGCTCGTTAATGTAAAACATATGTTTGATTTTGATATAACAAAGTGTTTTAAGGATTAAATTGAAAAATTTGAAATAGATTTCTAAGTGTTCCAAGGCTAAACTATTGAAAATCGTCTATGCGTATCGATACGCTCCTTGTCGTATCGATACCTTTTTTACCAACTTGGCCACTGGAGAAATCCATTTCGATACGTCTCTTACCGTATCGAAACAGGGTATCGAAACAGATTGCATATGTATCGATACGCTCTCTCTATAAAAACAGAAGGAGTTTGAATGGCATATCGATACGATGTCTCCCGTATCGATACGAATTTAGAGTAATTTTAAATTTCAGAGCCTTAAATGTTTTTGACCGTTGGTGTCAGTTGGTAGGTAACAAACTTTTAAAGAGTTGGTTAACCCGTACCGATACGCTCTTTCCCGTATCGATACGGATTCCTCCAGTGAGCTTTGAAGAGAAAATTGCATCGATACGCTCTTATCCGTATCGAAACAGATCCCTATCTCGTACTGATACGCCTACACGCGTATCGATACGCCCTTCTTGTAATTATGCAACGTCTCTTTCTTTTTTTAGACAGATATCGATACGCCTCATCGTGTACCAATACGATAGGCTGCAGAAGTGCATTTATGGTGGAAAGAGAGGGTCCCAACGGCTATAATCAATTCCCTAACCACCCAAACGGCTAGAATTAATGGAGAATGTATAAAATCAAGCCTATTCAAGACCAACAACAACTATTGCATCCAAGAGAAACATCTATACAAAAATCCAAGCTCAAAGTGCCTAATTTCTCATTCTTGTAAAATCCCAAATTGTGTTATGTGTAATTCCAATCTTATATTCCAATTTGGGTTGAGTGCTTGTATCAAAAGGGGCAAATTTGTATTGTGAGATATTCTTCTTGCCTTAAAATTCTTCTTTGTATCCTAGTGAGGGTTTGGTCAAATTTTGGGTAGAAAATTTGGCCGGTATTGTAAAGGTTACCTCCTAAGCCTAGAAAAGGGGAAGACCAATTAGTGGATTGTTGGAAAATCTTTAGTGGTAACTAAGGTAGTGGATGTAGATTTCATTTGGAACTTGAACCACTCTAAATTGCCTTGTTCTTCAATTTTAGTCATTCCACTTTCTCCAACAAATTTTAAAAACTCAATTCACCCCCTCTAGGCTTTGATCAATCCATTGATCCACTCAATAATTGGTATCAGAGCCTATCTCTTTGAAGGATTAACAACCGAAAGAGGATATTCTAGGAAGAGTGTGATCAACTACAAAGCAAGACATGTCATCTACCTTCGGCCCTAGCATGTACGAGTCTCAATCGACCACCAAACTGCCTTTCTTCAACGGTGACAACTATTAATTTTAGAAGAACCAAATGCGTCTCTTCATTAAATATAGTGATTATCTTGTTTGGGATGCTATAGAAGATGGTCCCACTATTCCGATGAAGAGAGACGACGAAGGAAGACTTGTGCCAAAAAGGAAAGATGAAATGAGTGAAGATGAGAGAAAGAAGATTCAAATCAACGACAAGGCTCTTCACATGCTATTTTGCTCTTTTGTTCCCGGTATCTACTCCAAAGTTTCTTCCATCGAAAGTGCTAAGGAAGTGTGAGATACACTTGAGACTACATATGAAGGAACAATAAATGTGAAGGAAACAAAAATTGGAATTCTCAATCTTAGCTATGAGAATTTCAAGATGGAGCCCGACGAAACCATTTCAAAGATGTTTGATCGTTTCTCAACAATCGTCAATGAGCTAAAGGGTTTTGGAGAGATCATACCGGAGGACAAGCTAGTCCGGAAGCTACTCTACTCACTTCCCGAGTCTTGGGATGGGAAAAGAACTGCCATCATCGAGGCAAAGAATTTGAAGACACTAAAGCTTGATGAGCTTGTTGGTTCTCTCCTAACTCATGAGATCATAAAGCAAAGAAGGGAAGATGAAAGGAAGAAAGAAGAGTGGAAAAGCTTGAGGTAGACAAGAAGAAGAAGCTAGGAGTGGCTCTCAAAGCTTCTATACATGAGGAGAGCACTTCTAGTGAGAAGGAAGATCTTGAAGAATTGGCTATGATAGCCAAAAGATTATCACGGTTTATGAGGTCCAACTGAGGTAGAAAAATTTAAAGAAAAATGGACTTCAAGACCAAAAACAAAGAAGAAGAAAAGGATTCGATCATATGCTATGAGTGCAAGAAACCGGGTCTTATTCGTTCTGAGTGTCCTCAACTCAAGAAGAAGGGCTTTGAGAAGAAGAAGAAGCTCAAATCTAAGCTTGCTACTTGGAGTGATGAGGAGTCATCCGAGGATGAGGAACAAGAAGTGGTCAACCTTTGCCTCATGGTTCTTGAGGAGGATTCTTCTATGGTAACCTCTAACTCATCTACTTTTGATTTTACATTTGATGAATTGCATAAAGCTTATGATAAGTTGCAAGAGGTGTATGATGATTTAGTTGAGAAGTATAAAGAGTCCGTTTTAAGAAATAAAAAGATCATTTCGGATTTAAATGCTAAAAATGACTTACTTTCTCAAGCTAACTTGAAATTTGAGAAAAAGATCTTAGGTCTACAAGATGAACTTGAATACTTTCAAAATAAAAATGTAGATTTAAATAATCTTATTTCTCAGTGTAACATTGAACACCAAAAGGTGTTAGATGAGCTTAATGAGCTCAAAAAGTCTTTCAAGAGTGTTGGTAATGTGAAAAATGAAATAGGTGAATTATCTAGAACAAACCAACCTAAGAGAAAGAACTATAACTACAAACAAAGTGGCTCCTATAGGCATAATAAAACTAAAAGAATTAGAAGTGTATGGGTTCCTAAGGAACTTGTCAAATCTAATAATGTTGATGCCATGTCACCTTGGATTCCTAAGGGAACCAAGCTTTCAAGAGCTAACACTCGTGGACCCAAAATGATTTGGGTACCAAAAATCAAAGCTTAATCTCTTTGTTTGTAGGGGGAGCATTGCTACAAGGCCAAAGCACAAAGTTAAAACTCATGGTACCTTGATAGTGGATGCTCGAGGCTCATGACTGGAGACAAGATTCGATTCATGGATTTAAAGCCAAAAAGTGGAGGAGTAGTGACATTTGGTGACAACTCCAAAGGCCACATTAAAGGTATTGGCTCCATAGGTAATCACTCTACTATAGTCATTGAAAATGTATTGTATGTCGATGGTCTAAATCACAATTTATTGATCATTAGTCAATTGTGTGATAAAGGGTTTAATGTCTTATTTGATAAAAATGGTTGTAAAATTGTTGACATTAAATCTAATAAAATAATACTCATTGGTCATCGCATAAGTAACATATATATGGTACATCTAGATGACATTCATTCATCCCATGCATGTTTTGTTGCACAAAATGAAAATGATGCATAGCTATGGCATAGGAAACTAGGACCTGCTAGCATTAGTGTTTTAGAAAAATTAGTTTCCCTAAATCTAGTTAGAGGTTTGCCCAATATTAAGTTCTCAAATGATAAAATATGTGATGCATGCTCTAAGGGTAAACAACATTGATCATCATTTAAATCCGTTAATGATGTCTCTACTAGTAGATGTTTACAATTGATTCATATGGATCTTTTTGGGCCTATTAGAACTATGAGCTTGGGTGATAAATCGTATGCTTTTGTACTTGTTGATGACTATTCTAGATTTACTTGGGTTCTATTCTTAAGTACAAAAGATGAAGCTTTAGAAAAATTCATCACGTTTTCAAAATTAACTCAAAATGATCTTGAACTTAAGATTTCTCACATTAGAAGTGATCATGGAACCGAGTTTCAAAATCTAGGTTTTGAAGAGTTTTTAAATGAAAATGGTATTAACCACAAATTTTCGGCTCCTCGAACTCCTCAACAAAATGGGGTAGTTGAGAGGAAAAATAGGACTTTACAAGAAATGGCTAGAACCATGCTTTGTGAAAATAATTTACCTAAATATTTTTGGGCGGAAGCCACAAATATCGCTTGCTACATTGTAAATCGAGTAATGATTAGGCCAATTTTAAAGAAAACACCTTATGATATTTTAAAATCTAAGAAGCCTAACATTAGTTATTTTCATCCATTTGGTTGCAAGTGTTTTATTTTAAATAATGGAAAAGACAATTTAGGTAAATTTGATGCTAAAAGTGATGAAGCTATTTTCTTAGGATACTCTTTAAACTCAATTATGCCCATGAATTTAGTAAAAAGTTAATTATGCCCTCGAATTATGCCCCTGAATTCGGTAAAAAAATTAATTATGCCCTCGAATTCGGTTAAAATAATCAATTTAGCCACCACTGCCATATCATCATCCCACGTGTACTGCCTTGTCAGCATCGTGGACCGCCACGTCAGCACCGTAACGGTCAACGTCAGTTAAAGGGTCAATTTGATCAATTTCGCGAACTGAGAGGCCACATTGGATGCTTTTTTTGGCGAGGAGCGAAATTAATTTTTTGGGTTGAACTCAAAGGCAAAAGTACCCCTTTCGCTTAATAATAATAATAATAATAATAATAATTTATTATTATTATTATTATTGTTATTATTATTATTATTATTATTATTATTATTATTATTATTATTGAGTTGATTTATTGAACAATACTAGTACTACTACTATTACTATTAGGGTAAACTATACTGGTAATCCTTAAACTTTTGGGGCACTTTTAATATAACTTTTTAAACTTTTATTACAGTCATTCAACTTTTAATTCCTTTTTATTACGCTTACTCATCATTTGTCGTTAAAAATACTAATGTGACACATTATTTTTTCTTTTTTCATCTTGTGTCTATTTCCTTCATTATTAGTCATTCTTTATCAAACTCTTAATTTCTTACTCTTCAGACATCTAATTTTTCCTCCACATCTTTTTTTCTCCTCCATCAAAACTAAAATACATATATAAACTCATACATACATTATCAAGATTTGCAACTGATGATACCATAAAAGCCCTTGTTGAAATGGAAAAACTAAATAATTAAAAGCTGAAAGCTAAAATAGTTTTCTGGAAAATTTCTATCACCTGCATAAAACAACCACTGCCAATGGGATCAATGCTCCCAAACTTTTAGTCAGTAACTTGAAACTTTTAAGAAACAACTGAACCTCTTCTCCTGTGAAATTTGATTCTTACTCGATTTGTTTTTTATGAAATTCGACAACAATCAACCAAAATGAAAAGATTAAAAAAACCAATGAGATTTTCAAAGAAAATATTCTCCAAAATTTAAACTGATACAAAGCATGAGAGAATAATTAAAATCGACACCTCTAAAAAAGGACTATAAGAAGGACCAAACAAATTTTACGGCAAAACATGAGGCATTTTTACAACTCTAAAATGTTTTCTCCTATTATCTTGCTTATCCAATACTTTTTTAGCTTGTGGGGAAGGGATTGTGTTAATCTCCCACAAAGTGGTAGCAAGTTTTTTAGCAGAAATTGAGGCTTCTTTGGTTTGTGTGACAAATTTTGGTGAAACTTTGATGGAGATTCAACGGTTACCATTGTTAAAGAAGGCATTTTTGTTAAAAGTGAGAGAATAAAGGAATATTTGCATTTTATTAATTCTTCACTACTTCATTAATTTACAATATAGCTATTTATAATAACATAGCTAACTATCTGTTACTAACTAACTATTAGTAACCGCCCAACTAATCAAACAAACTAGCTAACTAATTACAACAAATACAAAATTCACTCCTCAACACTCCCCCTCAAGTTGGTGGTTGGAAAACATCTTTCAACCCCAACTTGGAGATTAGATACTGATGTTGTTGTGTACCGAGTGCCTTAGTCATCACATATGCCAATTGTTCTTCTGACTTTATGTGCTCAGCTCGAATCACCCCTTCCTGGATTTTTTCTCTAACAAAGTGGCAGTCGATTTCAATGTGTTTTGTTCACTCGTGAAAGACTGGTTCGCTGCAATCTGTAATGCTGCCTTGCTATCACACCATAATTGAGCTGGATGCATTTCAACAACTCTCAATTCAAGCAATAGACCTCTAAGCCATACAACCTCAGTTGTTGTTACTGCCATGCTTCGATATTCAGCCTCAACCGAGGATCTAGCTATCGTATTCTACTTTTTGAACTTCCATGAAACCAGAGAATCTCCTAGCATCACACAATATCCAGTTACTGATCTTCTTGTCATAAGATATGAGGCCCAATCATAATCACAATAAGCAACCAATTGACACTTAGTCACAACACTTAAGAAAATTCCTTGGCCTGGATTCTTCTTTATATATCTGATCACTCTAAAAGCTGCATCAAGATGAGACTTCTTTGGATGCTGCGTAAACTGATTTAAGTGTTGGACAACATAAGTAACATCTGGCATGGTGTGTGTCAAATAAATCAGCCTGCTAATTAGTCTTTGATAAACTGATTTATCTTGTAACAACTCATCATTGACTACATTATCACTCAAGCCCTCATCATAATCAATAGAAGTAAGCTTCTGATTTTGTTCCAATGGAGTCAGAGCAGGTTTAGCTCCCCCTAAACATGAGTCTTCAATCAATTCCAAGGCATATTTGCGCTGATTCACCACAATTCCATCTTTAGATCTTAGTATTTCCAACCCCAAGAAATACTTTAACTCACCAAGATCCTTCATTTTAAAGCTCTTGTTCAAAATCTCTTTGAGCTCCCAAATCAAACTATCATCATTACCAGTTATCATCAAATCATCCACATAAATCAACATTATAACTATGCTTGAACCATTCCTTTTAGTGAAAATTGAATAGTCACTCTTACTCTGGCTATAACCAGCATGAAGCAAAGCTTCTGTAAGCTTCAGGTTCCACTGTCGAGAGGCTTGCTTAAGTCCATATAAGGATTTTTGCAGCCTACAGACCTCAGACTCCCCCTGGCTGTAAAACCCTTCCGGCAAACACATGTAAACTTCCTCCACTAAATCCCCTTGTCAGAATGCATTATATACATCCATTTGAAGCAAGGGCTAGTGGAACATGGAAGCAAGGGCTAAGATAGTACGAACAATAACCAGCTTGGCCACAAGAGAAAAGGTATCAGAATAATCAACCCCTTCCTATTGTGTAACGCCACGGGTTTAAAGGTCAGATGTTACACGAGTGAATCGAGTTTGAGTTGTGGGCTCGTTTTAAATTAAATTGGGCTTTGGTTTTAATTAAAAAGGGTTTGTGGCTCATTAAGGGCAAATTAGTAATTTTAAAATAAAGGAAAATAAGATGAGAAAAAGAGACTTTTGAAAATGCTATTCATCTTCTTCTTCCTCTAACAACTTCACGTTAAAACCTCCCCCAAAACCTCTGTCACTATTCCATCAAATCCCTCCACCATTTCAAGGGATATTTTCAAGGTAATTATATTTTTGATTTCTCCTCATCATTTCCAACATTTCTATAGCTTTAGTTTTTCATAGAAATCACTTTTAAAGTTTTTGAAGTTTTCAAGTTTTGAAGTAAAAGTAAGAAGCTTTAATGGGTTTTTGATGGAGTCTTGATTTGTAAAGCTAATTTATGTTTTAGTCTTGCCCTTAGATGTAATATATCTCAAAATAGTGAGTTTTTATCAAAAATCCCGAAATGGGTTTTCATGGGTATTTTAAAAGGGTGAAAATGTGAGTTTTTGAAGTAGTTTAGTTTTGGAGAGTGGGGCTGATTTATAGCAATGCTAGAGGGTTGTTTTGAAGGTGTTTAGTGGTGTTTTGGGTGTGGGAATAATTGGTTTTCTGCTGGGTTATTAGGGAGTACGAAAATGGGAGTTTTGGAGTTGGCTTTGGATTGAAATTGTAAGAATTTGGCTTGTGGTTGTGGTTTGGGGTTGTGACAGGTTTTTGTGATGATTTGGTTGAGTAATTTATTGTTTTTGATTGGTTAGAATCAAGGGAAACCGTTGGAGAGGCTTCGGGCACGATTTCGGGGAATTTGGAGACATGAGATCAGTGTTTCGTCTTCCGTTTGGGTTTCATCGGTGAGTGGAAATATTTTGAACATGATTTGATTTCGAAAAGGGCTCTTGGGGTTTGGGTGGAGCCTAGAGGGCTAACCTAAACCCAAGTTTAAGTTTGCTAAATTTTACTTTGATTGTTAAGTATTGATGTATGAACAATTGTTGAGATATTGTGTGAATTGTGGATTTCCTTTACTTCCGTTTGATGTTGTTGTTTAGTCGTTGTTGGTGTCGAACCTCATGTGATGATTGTCGTAACTACGGTGATGTGTGGTCCCACCGATAGTGACTAGTAGAAGAGTACGGTGATGTGTGGTCCCATCGAAAAACTACTAGTCAAACGGTGATGTGTGGTCCCACCGTGTTTTTATTGTGCATGTGCAAACCATGTAATTGTGTTGTTTGTGCCTCCTTTTGTGCATTTAAATGGTTTACTTTTCAATTAAGAAATGTGTTTTGAAAACTGCATTGTTGATGAGTTTTAGAGCTTCGCTCACTAAGCTTTCAAGCTTACGCTCTCCTTTTTCCAACATGCAGATCGTTAGAGTTTCAGAAGGTAAGTGGGCAAGGGAGGAGCTTTTCGGAGTTCTCGAGTAGCTCAAGTATGGTTTAAGTCTTTGTAATAATGCCTAGACAATGGGGGTATTAGACTTGTATGGAGTTGGTGTTCAACTCCTTAGTTTGGGCTTATTGATGTTCTAGCATGCTTGAGTTGATGATGCTATGTGTTTTTGTATGAGCGTTGTTAGACTCATATGTGTTGGATTTTGGATGTTATTTCCTTTGATGTAGATTGTAAACCATGCTTATGTTGCTGCCCAAATGTTTTGTGTCTTGAGGGCTTATGACCATGTTCTATGATGTTCATGTGTTTTGTTTAAAGGCATGTTGACCTTGCTATGCAATGTATTTTGGTGAATGCTTGAATTCCTTTATGGATGGCCTTTTTATGTATGTTAAGTGTTCGGACATGCTTGTAGTAGGGTGTATGCCTCTAGAGTTCGTGTATGCAAGTTGTATCTTGCTTCTTGAGGTGTTGGGGTGGTTTGGGAACATTTGGAGATGCTTAAATCTGATTTTAGAAACACACAGACTGCAGGCGTTTCGGAACGCGTAGGGTGGTTTCGGAACGGGTGTGGTTACAGGGATACCCGTATCGGAACACGTTTCGATACAGTTTGAAACTGTGAGCCCCTGTTCCAATACGCGTACCGAAACGGTTTGGCTACTGTGATGGCCTGTTCCAGAATGTGTTTCGGAACGTTTAGGCGAAAAAGGACCCTGTACCGAAACAAGGTGGGCTGTATCGGTACGGGTAGTCTGGCTTTTAAAACCGGGGCCCGTGTATCGAAATGGGCAAGCCTGTTTCGAAACACATGCTTGTAATTTGGGCTTTTGGCATCTTTAAAGGTTCTCAAGTATAAGGCTTGGGTTCTGGTTGTCGTACGCTTTCTTGTGAGCCTTGTTTGTAGTCGTTAATGTTTGGTTTGAGCGCGTATGTAAGAAACCGGATTAACTTGACACATGGTAAATTTAAATTACCTTACGTTCCGCATGTATCGTCTTTTCCTCCTTTTCCGCTGTCGTTTTCACACTTAGGACCTAACGATACATTTAGACAAGATAATTAAAGAAAAATTTTCTAGGGTTGCTAACCGAGGCGGGACCTTAACGGGTTTCACTTTAGTTTTTCCCGTGTAACCTACTCGGACCGGTCAGTCGTCCAGACCGGGACGAGGGGGTTACATTTGGTGGTATCAGAGCCTGAGGTTTCTGAGACCCCGGGAAAGGTAAGTGAGGTAAGTTTGATGTGTTATGTTGTTTCTATGTCTCGGTGAGTGTTTTGCCATGTATGCTTGAAGTTTGCTTGCTAGTACGATGTTTGAAAGCATGCTTTAGTGGCCTTGTTGTTGGTTAAGAGTTAGTCAAATGTCCCCATTGTTAGGTGTTGTTGTCGAAAAAAATGGTTTTTGGTTTAACGAGCTTGAGAACTTGGGTCCTTGCCCTTTTGCTAACCCAATGTTTCCTTTTTTGTGTGTGATGTGTTGCTTGTTTTAGATTTCATCCCATCATGGTGAGACCGAGGGGCGGCCTAGAGCGGGTGACCAGGCACCCGGGGGTGAGCCTCTTGTTCCTCATGCTCTCGATGGTAATGGAGTGGGTGGAGAAGGTAATGTGCCTCAGGCGGGTGCGCAAGTCGAAGGTGATGGTAATGGGCCTCAGGCCGGTGCCAATGTTGGAGGTGTTGGAGCTCAGGCGGGTTAGGGTCCAGTAGGCGCGGACATGACCCATTTGATTCAGACCATAGCCGGAGCTTTTCAGACAGCTTTGGCCGGTGTGCAAGCTGCAGCACCACCTCAGGGTGCGGGGATAGGATTACCTCTAGATAGGCTCCGTAGTTTGGGCGGAGTTGAGTTCCGTGGGTTGACTCCCGAGGGTTCAGAGGCATGGCTTGAGAGTACTACACGCATCTTGGGTCAGATGGAGTGCTCAGACGCCCGTAAGTTAGGTTGCATTGTCTCCTTGCTTCAGGGGGACGCATACACTTGGTGGACCTCTATTACTTCGGGTATGGCCGAAGCAGATATCACGTGGGAGTTCTTCAGAAATGCTTTTAAGAGGAAGTATCTTGGAGTTCGGTATTTGGATGAGAAGAAGAGAGAGTTTATGGCCTTGGTTCAGGGTAACAGGACCGTGTCCGAGTACGAGGTTCGGTTTGTGAGATTGAGCCAGTATGCACCTGAGTTGGTTCCTAATGAGAGGGAACGGTGTGAGCGCTTCCGGTATGGGTTGACTAGAGATGTGAAGACCTACATGCTTGCCTCTAACTACACCGAGTTTGATGTTTTGGTCTATAGGGCCAAGGATATTAAGCAGAACTTAGGCTCTAGTGCTCGTGCTAGTGGGTCCGATTCCGGAAAGAGACACGCGAATTGGGATAGAGATCATGCCAAGAGGCATAGGGATAGGAGGTATCAGCCTGATTCGAGACATAGGGGTGGTAACTATGGATGGGGCCACCAGGGACAAGGAGCTGTGGTACACACTTCAGAGTGTACTAGATGCGGGAGACGCCACCAGGGCGAGTGTACGGGTACCTTTGGGCCATGTTGGAACTGTGGTTTTCGAGATCATATGAGGCGTAACTGTCCACACCCGGCTAGGGGCGGATCGACTCCAGCTAGGGGTTTTGAGCATCAGAGAGGCCGTGGGTGTGGTCGTGGTATCTTTCAGCCGAGGAACGAGGGTCAAAAGAACTTAGCTCATGTAGTGCCAGTTCAGCCCGAGGGTGGAGGACCGGCTAAGGTGTATGCACAGCGAGAGGCTGGGAATGACACGGATGTCATTGTAGGTAATTTCTCGTTACAGTCTTTGAGTTTGCTTTCTTTGATAGATTCGGGGTCGACACATTCATTCATTTTGGGTGAGCACGCAAGGTCGTTAGGGTTACCATGTGAATGGTTAGAGGTATGTGTAAATGTTACTATCTCTTTTGGTGATACAATGGTAGATAGGAAAATGTATAGGAGGTGTCCCTTGATGGTTCAGGGCCACGTGTTTCCGGCTGATATGATAAAGTTACCGTTCTATGGTTTTGACGTGATTTTGGGCATGGATTGGCTCGTAGAGCATAGAGCTAGGGTTGACTTTGAGACCAAGAGAGTCTCCTTGAGGCTTACAGATGACTTTGAGGTTGTGGTAGTTGGTGAGAACGTTAGGTTCTTGTCCAATGTTGTTTTTGCTTTGGAAGCCCATAAGTTGTTGAATTTGGGTTGTCAGGCTTATTTGACTTATGTAATGAATCCGAATATGGGTGAGGTTAGACCACAAGACATCATGACAGTTTGTGATTTTCCGAGTGTTTTTCCGGAAGAGTTGTCGGGTTTGCCTCCAGATAGAGAAGTCGAATTTGCTATTGAGACGTATTCCGATTCTGCACCAGTGTCTATTGCTCCGTATAGGATGGCACCGAAAGAGTTGAAAGAGTTGAAGACACAGCTTCAGGAGTTGTCCGATAGAGGTTTCATTAGGCCCAGTATTTCTCTGTGAGGTGCTCCGGTCTTGTTTGTGAAAAAGAAGGATGGTAGTATGAGAATGTGTATAGATTATAGGCAGCTGAACAAGGTAACAGTGAAGAACAAGTACCCTTTGCCGAGGATAGATGACTTGCTTGATCAATTGAGAGGTGATTAGGTGTTTTCGAAGATTGATTTGAGGTCCGAATACTATCAGTTGAAGGTGAAAGATGTGGACATACCGAAGACAGCTTTTCATACACGTTATGGGCACTATGAGTTCTTGGTGATGCCTTTCGGGTTGACTAACGCTCCAGCAGCTTTCATGGATATGATGAACCGTGTGTTTCACGAGTTTTTTGGACAAGTTTGTGGTAGTGTTCATAGATGATATCATAGTATACTCTAGGACCGAGGAGGATCATGATGAGCATTTGCGGTTAGTGCTTCAGACATTGCTTAAGAATCAGTTGTATGCCAAGTTGAGCAAATACGAGTTTTGGATTAGAGAGGTAGTCTTCCTAGGTCACGTGATCTCGGCTAATGGGATTAGTGTGGATCCCAAGAAGATAGAAGCCATAGTGAGTTGGAAACAACCGAAGTCAGTGACAGAAATCCGTAGTTTCTTAGGTTTGGCGGGATATTATCGAAGATTTGGGCTTGACCTTCATTCTGATCTAGGGCTTGGAAAAATATAAGAGTGCTCCACGACAAACCGGCTTAATTTCCTCTTTCTGGCGAGATCCACTTCACTTCTTCCCTTCACCATTGCTGTCGCCCTTGGCTGCCACGGCAGCGGCCATGGCAGCATCGTCCTTCTCGTCTGCTGTCCAGTTCCAGTTCTGCTTCACCACTACTCTTCATCTGCTACAGCAGCTACCTGCAAAAGCAACCAATTTCAGTAGAAACTGTGCCATTTGATATAATTGTGATGTATGAATGAAATTATTCCTAAATGCAATGAATTATGCTTGAATGCAGCAGAAATATGGGTTAAATAGGGGGTAAAATATAGAACTTTTACACACTCAACACACCCCCAAACTCAAGTTTTTGCTTGCCCTCAAGCAATTCAGACCTAAAAAGAAGTACAAAAGTTTTTGGTTGGCTTAAAACAGTGAACTTTTCCTTACCTACCATTCACTCCCTATTGTGAGCAACACCCTGTTGGATAATTATATGCCTAGACTCCCTTAGTTTACTAGAATAGCTAAGCTTATAACTTGAATTTTATGCCAACTTTCATCTTTTTGGAGGCAATTCTTAGGCTCCTTTAGTTTTTGTTTAGACTCCATTCTCTTTTCTTAGTTTAAGTTTGACTAGAGCCGGTTTCGGGCACCTCTAGCTAACTTCCTAGAGCCGGTTTCGGGCACCTCTAGGTATATTGAGTCTACTTTTTCTTAACTTCTTTTCCTAGAGCCAGTGTTAGGCACCTCTAGGGGCTACTCAAGTGTTAAGCTTTTCCCTATTTTAGTTTACCAGTAGAGTTCTAGACAGTATAAAAGTCACAAAGGGTGTTTAAGAATCAGAACTATAGTAAGGCTCTAAACTGCTCCTAAAACTATCCTAAAGGCACTGCCACGACAGAGGCTGTCACAGCAGGTAAGTTCAGTTCAAAGACTTAAGCCAAATTTTTTTAAGCAAACTTAAACTAAATAAAAGACACAATTTTTTTAAAAATTAAAGACACTTCATTAATGGAGGGATGCCACCCCCAAACTCAAGGGTTGCATTGCCCTCAATGCAAATGACAAAATGAAAAAGAAATAAAAATAACATCACAAATATAACAAAATAGCAGACAAAAAAATATAAGAAAATAACTTAAATTTTAAGCGCTGTCGTCGCTGCTGCTGTTGTTGCTGATCCGAATTTGCCAGCGGACAATGACTTTTCTTGTCGGTGCCGGCAGATGGCTGGGAGAGGCAGAGGTGGTCTTGGTCTTGGCTTCCCTCGGAGGCTGGATGCGGGTAGGGGAGATATGTGGTGGTATCTCCAACACCTGAACCTCCTCGGAGGAGCTGCTGCTGCTGTTACTGATGCTGCTACTGTTGTTGCCGCTGTCAGATTTGCCTTGATCAGATGTTTCGACCCCGGTGTTTGTTTTCTGCCGTTTCACCGGGGTGAATTCCTTGGACAGGTTCCTCTTGACCGAGGGCTCGTCATCGGATTCCCCCCAAATAGAGGAGGAGGAGAAGCCAGCTATATACCTGTCAAGGTCGGACATGGGATCTTTTCTCTTCTCTCCCCTGGCAGATGCTGTGGTAGTGTGGCTGCCGCCTGCAGCTGTTGTGGCCGGGGTCGGGGTAGACGCGGCAGATGGTGTTCTTGGTGTTGCAGTAGGGGTAGGGTTATGGGTAGGTGTGGGGGCAGCAAAATAATGGTCGGGGAAGGCAGGAAACAGTACATCGAGAAAATTAAGATTGGTTTTAATGAAATGTACTGTTGCTGTGGTGAAGTCTCGAATGAAACTCATCAGGCCCAGCTGTCGTTCCTCCATTTTCTGTAGGGCAGCAAGGATTTGGGTTGAGGAGTCTGCTGGGGAGCTGTTGCAGCGGGCTACCGTTGTTCTGTGGTGGCAGGCTCCGTCCAGATAAGTTTTGTCGTTGCGCCTGCTGTGGCAGTGGGGTCGAAGGACGACAGCGGCGTGGCAGCTTTCAGCTCCATTAAGCTAAAGACATTTCTTTCCGTCCACCCTTTCCCTCGAACTCTCAAATCTTCGGCGGCTTCCGGTACGTTGTGCCCACGGAAGAGGGCAGTTATGAGGTATGGGAAGAAAAGTGGTCCTGATGGCCGGTACGCGCAATCCAAAATTCCCTTCCGAGCATATCTACCAACGTTAATAGGCCTCTCATTTAGAATTGATTGGATGAGGGCTAACCTTGGTTGGTCTACCGTGCTGTTGTGCGAGGAGGGCATAACTTCTTCTTGATGAATACGTTCCAAAGCTTGGCTTCCGGAGTGAGTTGAACTCGTTTTACCGTCCTTGGATGTTTAGGATCGGTATTCCACTCGGTACCTTCGTCGGTGAGTTCTGCCATAACAGCGTCATAATCTGCCGGCTCTAAACTCTCCACAAACCTCTGATGGTCGTCTTCCCTTCTCCCAACATAGAACCCATAGAGGGTGTTGATGTATTCGGGCTCAAAAGGTACCTCCTTTCCACGAACCGTCACTGCTGTCGCCTCTCTGCTGTCGATGGCAGCATAGAATTCTCGGACTAAGGTGACATTCATTTCTTCAGGCTGCTTGGCAAACATCTGCCACTGCAGGGCTCTGATCTTGCGGGCTATAAATGGTTTTAGCCCAAGGTTCTCCGTTCGTGTGGTATAGATGAAGCCTTTCTCCTCCCACATGTCTCTGACCTGGAAGGAGCTGGGAGTGGCTGCTGCTGGGGCAGATCCTGAGGCAGCACTACGGCGGGTGTTTCTGGTACTCATATTTGCAAGGAACTATGGAAAAGAAAAATGAGAGCAAATAAAATTCTAGAGAGGAAACAAGTAGAGAGAGTGAAAGTGAGTGAAAAATGAATAGTAAAACGGGGTTTATATAGAGGAGGAGTTTGCTGCCCGTTGGAGCTGTAACGGCAGACGCGAATAACGGGGCCAGCTGTTATGCGGTTTCTGACGCGTCTGTCACGCGTTTCCGTGTCTGCTGCGCGTCTGTTGCGCGTTTGCGTGTCTGCCGCGACAGCGTGTTATCAGGCTGGATTTTTCGCGTCTGTCGCAGCAGCTGTAACGGCAGGCTCCTAGTTTGGGCTTTTTGGGCTGATGGAAAGATGGTGGGCTGAATTCACTTCTCCTCTTCTCCTTGTCTCCTTTATTTCCTAAAAATAATAAAAAAAACTTAGTTCCTAAAAATAGAATAATTCTAATTACCTAATATATATAAATAAATAATAATTAATAAATAAAATTAGGTTAAATTAGGGATGCCAGGAGGGGCATCTCCTAAGGTAACCACTTCCTGCATTCTTGGGGCTTCAGTCCCCTGATAATGCTTCAATCTTTGTCCGTTGACTTTAAATCGGTGCCCGTCTTTTAAGGATCTGATTGTGATGGCACCATGGGGAAAAACTTGTACCATTTGGAATGGGCTGGACCACCTAGATTTCAGCTTCCCTGGGAAGAGTTTCAACCTAGAGTTGAACAACAACACAAGCTGCCCTGGGCAGAACTGTCGTGGCAGTAGCTTCTTGTCATGCCACTTCTATTCTTGTCTTTGTAAATCCTTGCGTTGTCATAGGCCATTGCTCGAATTTTTTCTATCTCATTCAAATCAAGTAGCCTTTTCTGTCCTGCCTTTTCCAAGTCCATATTCACTGCCTTGATGGCCCAGTATGCTCTGTGCTTAATCTCAACAGGTAGATGGCATGTTTTTCCATAAATCATCTGGTAGGGTGACATTCCCAATGGAGTTTTGAATGCTGTTCTGTAGGCCCAGAGTGCATCGTTGAGGTGTAGAGACCAGTCATTTCGAGTTGGCTTGACCATCTTCTCAAGAATGTTCTTTACCTCTTTGTTTGATATTTCAGCCTGTCCATTGGTTTGAGGGTGGTAAGCTGTTGCAATCCGATGTTTGACACCATATTTCTTTAAGGCAGCAGCTATAACCCTATTATCGAATTGTCTCCCTTCATCACTGATGATCGCCTTGGGGATGCCAAATCTGGAAAATATGTTTTTATGCAAAAACCTCTGAACCGTTTTGGCATCGTTTTTCTGTGTAGCGATCGCTTCAACCCATTTGGACACGTAGTCCACTGCCAGGAGGATATAAAGGTTCTCACATGATGCTGGAAAAGGTCCCATGAAGTCAATCCCCCAAACGTCGAAGATCTCTACTTCCAAAATGTTTTGCAGTGGCATCTCATTTCTTCTTGAGATATTTCCAATCCGTTGACATTTATCACAGCTTTTGTAGAATGCCTGGGCATCCTTGAACAGTGATGGCCAATAAAATCCTGACTGCAAAACCTTGACAGCAGTTTTGTTACCACCTAAGTGCCCTCCATATTGTGAAGCATGGCAGTGGTGAAGCACCGCTTCCTGCTCATCCTGTGGTACACACCTCCTGATGATATGATATGCACATATTTTGAAAAGAAGAGGTTTGTCCCAATAATAATGTTTAACATCATTTTGGAACCTCTTCCTAGCTTGATAGTTAAGATCAGGAGGGAGTATTCCGCTAACTAAATAATTAACGAAATCAGCATACGTGGGGAGTTCAGAAAACTTACCTGCCATCGTGGCTATCGCGGCAGTGCTTATGGCAGCGAACAGCTGCTCGTCAGGGAAGGTCTCCAGTATGCGTGTCTCGTCTGTTGAGAGATTCTTTCCCTTCTCCAATCTTGACAAGTGATCTGCAACTTGATTTTTTGTCCCCTTTTTATCCTTGATCTCAAGGTCGAACTCTTGCAGTAGCAGAATCCAACGTATCAGTCTAGGCTTTGCATCCTTTTTGGCGAACATATACTTTAGTGCAGAGTGGTCTGTGTGGATTATGACCTTCGTTCCAAGTATATATGAACGAAACTTGTCAATCGAGAACACCACAGCTAAAAGTTCCTTCTCCGTTGTGGTGTAGTTTACTTGTGCATCGTTCAGTGTTTTGCTGGCATAATATATAACATGAAAGAGCTTTTCCTTCCTCTGCCCAAGTGCTGCCCCAACAACGTAGTCACTAGCATCACACATGATCTCAAATGGTAGTTTCCAATCTGGTGGCTGTATTATCGGGGCTGTTACCAGCTTTTCCTTCAGAACCTTGAATGCCTCAGTACATTCAGTGTTGAAGTCGAAGGGACGGTTCCGCTCCAAAAGATGGCACAAGGGTTTCGTGATCTTTGAAAAGTTTTCGATAAACCTCCGATAAAACCCAGCGTGCCCTAAAAAGCTTCTGATTCCCTTGACTGTGGTGGGTGGCGGCAGCTTTTCAATTACCTCGATCTTAGCTCTGTCGACTTCTATGCGTGGCAGCTTACTTTATGGCCTAGGACTATCCCTTCATCCACCATGAAGTGACATTTCTCCCAGTTCAACACCAAGTTTGCTTTCTCGCATCTCTCGAGCACTTTTTGTAAGTTGCCTAGGTAGCTTTCAAAGTTGTCTCCAAAGACAGAGAAATCATCCATGAATATCTCCAGGAAATCATCCACCATGTCGGAGAATATTGCCATCATACACCTCTGAAAAGTAGCTGGTGCGTTGCAAAGTCCAAATGGCATCCTCCGAAAAGCGTAAGTACCGTATGGGCAAGTGAACGTCGTCTTCTCTTGATCCTCCGGTGCGATGGCTATTTGGTTATAACTTGAGTATCCATCAAGAAAATAGTAGTAAGGCTTTCCCGCTAATCTATCAAGCATTTGATCAATAAAAGGCAGGGGAAAGTGGTCCTTCCGGGTAGCTTTGTTAAACTTCTGGTAGTCCATACAAACCCTCCAACCGGTCACAGTCTTGGTTGGGATTAACTCGTTTTCTTCGTTGGTTACCACGGTTATTCCTCCTTTCTTAGGAACGCACTACACCGGGTTCACCCATTTGCTATCCGAGATGGCATAAATTATTCTAGCATCTAGCCATTTGATGATCTCCTTACGAACCACCTCTCGCCTAGCATCGTTTAGACGTCTCTGGGCATCAATGGTCGGCTTGTGATCATCCTCTAAGAGGATTTTATGCATGCATAGTGCCAGGCTGATGCCTTGGATATCAGCTATCGTCCATCCAATAGCCCTTTTGTGTTACTGCAGCATCTCTATCAGCTGCTGTTTCTGTTCCTTCATCAACTTGGAAGAGATGATTACGGGCAACGTATCATTTAATCCAAGAAAAACGTATTTAAGCTGCCCTGGCAGGGGCTTAAGATCTAGAACATGTGGCTCTACAGTTGATGGCTTTTGGATGATATGTCAGAGTCTGAGGAGCTGCTGTCGTCATTGCTGCCGTGACAGTCTTCTAAATGGCTGCTGAGGCAGTGGCCAATTTTAATGTCATGGCAGCCCGACCTGATGCCGGGTTGGTCAAGGATAACTTCAGTGATAGCCTTGCATTCTTCTTCTACATCAGCATGCTTAATTGCTTGGAGAACATTCAGTTTGATCTCTTGATCATTCACTCTCATAGTGAGTTCTCCCTTTTCTACATCAATCAGTGATCTTCCTGTGGCTAAGAAGGGTCGCCCCAGGATGATTGGTGCATTCTCACCTGCTTCACAATCTAAAACAAGAAAGTCAGCAGGAAAAATAAACTTATCCACTCTTACAAGAATATCTTCAATTTTTCCTTCCGGTTGCACGTAAGAGTGGTCTGCCAGCTGCAGCATAACTGTTGTGGGTTGTGCTCGTCCAATACCTAATTTCTGAAATACAGATTTTGGCATTAAATTAATACTAGCACCTAGATCACAGAGTGCCTTACCCACAAATTTATCTCCGATTATGCACGGTATTATGAAGCTCCCAGGATCCTTCTTTTTCTGGGGCGGATGCTTGTGCAGAATAGTCATGCATCCTTCTGTCATTTTAACCGTCTCAAATTCCACAAGTCTGGATTTCTTCGACATGGCATCCTTGAGAAATTTGGCATAACCAGGCATCTCCTTGATAGCATCTAACAGTGGAATATTGATGTGAACCTGCTTAAAAATATCATAGATTTTCTTAAGCTGGGATTCCTGTTTCAACTTCTGTAACCACTGAGGAAAAGGAGGTGGGGGACGATAGTCTGCAATACGTCCTTCCCACTGCATTCGGATCTGAGGAGGCTTAGGTTCTTCATCATTCTCTTCTGTCCCTTCTACTGTCGTGACAGGTTCATCGGCAGCAGACTGTTTGTCATCTACCATGGCAGCGTTCTCGGCAGTTGATTCTAGGGCTGATTTCTTAACTATTTCAGCTTCTTTCTCTGGCCCTGGTAACTTCTTCCCACTTCTAGTTGTGATTGCTTTGCACTGCTCATGTGTGGGTTTTCTAGCGTTTTCAGTATCACTAGGGAATCCTCCATTCTGCCTTGGCATAATATGCTGGGAAACCTGACCCATCTGTGTCTCGAGTGATTTTAGAGTAGCTTCATGGTTGGCCATCCGCATCTCTGTTTTATCCATGAACGACTCAGTCTTCTTGACGAAGTGATCCATGTTTGCTATGTAGGTTCCTGTCTGTGACATAAATGTGGCCAAGGTTTGTTCCAGTATGCTAGGGGTGGCTTCTTGTGCTTGTTGCGGCTGCTGTTGCACTTGTTGCCGTGTCAGAATTCTAGGTGCCCCCTGATTTTGAGTGTTCTATGCTTGAGGGGTTTAGGGCATTGTTAGGGTTTCTCCAAGAGAACTTAGGGTCTCTCCTCCAGTTGGGATTGTAATTGTTGGAATTGTAGTTCTACTTATTGTAGTTCCCAACATACATCCCTTCCTCTAACTGTAGCGAACAATCTTCCGAATTGTGATTCCCAGCGCAAGTTTCACATACCTCTTCAGCAGAGTAGATAGGTTTTGAATCATTCTTCAAGATCTTTTCCACTGCCTTTGTGAGATATTCCACCTGTGTTTTTAGGGAATTATCGGCCTCATAGTCTTTCACAGCTAGTACTCGTTTACCCCCTCTTCTTGTTGTAGGAAACTGTTCCTCGTTCTTTGCCAGGTTTTTCAATACTACCATTGCTTCATCTGGGTCTTTGTCCAACAACAATCCATTCGCTGCTGAATAAATTTTCATACGAGTCTGTAAGTTGGCAGCATTATAAAACTTAATTACCTGGTTCCAAACGGGGAATCCATGCATCGGGCAATTCCTCAATAGAGTGGTAAACCTTTCCCATGCCTCGTGCATTGGCTCGTCATCTTCCTATTGAAAAGTAGCAATTTTGTTACGTAATCGCTCAGATAAATGTGAAGGATTAAAACGAGACAAAAATTCACGATTTAAATCTGCCCATGTTCGTATTGAACCCGACGTTAGTTTATTCCACCAAGTTTTCGCCCTGTCCCTCAATGAATGAGGAAATAACCGAAGCCTCAGTATCTCTGAATTTACTCATGGTAGTCTAAACGAACCACAGATTTCCTAGAACGTTTTCAGATGCTCCCTAGTATCCTCTGTAGCAGCACCACTAAATTGGCCAGCGTTATTAATCATGTTGAACATGACAGGTTTCAGCTCAAAATTTTTAGCTTCCACGTCTGGCAGGGTGGTTTCTAGTTCCACATGATCATTGATCATGAAATCGCGGCAGGTCCAGCGTGCGGCAGCAGGAGGAGGATCGGCAGGTTGTTCGTTCCTTCCATCTCCGATGGGATCTTCAGGACCTCGGGGATTCCCTTGGTTGTTCATGGCCTCTAACTGTTCTTCAAGGTACTCGTTTCTGGCTAATACAAGTCGGAGTTGGTTCCTAAGATTGCATGAACGTTCGATTTCAGGATCTATCTTATACTCAGGTTCCTTTCCTCGTCTCGATCTGCGCATAAACAGAAAATCTTGTGAAAAGTATAGGTTGAACAATCCAAGTAAAAACAATAAAGTAAAAGAAGTGCAGTAAAAGATAGGGAAAAGATATGTTGCCAGTCCCCGGCAACGGCGCCAAAAACTTGTTGTGTGTAAAAGAGTCTATCGCAATGTAGTGCAAGTGTACAAGACGCAAGTAGTAAAGTGATACGTAAGTATCAGATATCGTCTCCACAGGGACTGGGCTAATAGCTTTAACCTTGGGTTGTTGCACGAGAGGGAAAAAGAAAGAGTTTAATCGTTTGTCACGAAGAAATAAAGAATACTGAAAATAAGAGATGAAATTATTCAGAGTAAAGAGTAGGCCGGTATTGATCTGCTCCGTAGTGCAGGTGTTTCAATGTCTAAGACTTCTCTGTTCTGTTGTAGCGCCTGTCGCGGCAGCACCTGCTACGGCAGCGGTCTGTTGTTGTCGCGGCAGCGAACACACAACTCAACACTTCAAGCTTGGCAAGAATCCCTGCTATGCATTGGCCTATCCCTAGGTCCAAGTCTGTCGATGAACACGTCTTTGATAATATCTCCCGGCGTGAATCGAAGGATGAACACCGAAGTTGTTGAATTCTTCCTTAGCCACTTAACCTCGTCCTATCCCTAGGTCCGAGATAGTTCAACCATAAACTGGAGAACCCGCACTTATTCCTTTCGTATACTTAACTCTCCCGATATTAAGTAAATGTGTAATCTCACAATGCTCTCCCGATACTCTTGCAAGATGTTGAAAACCAGAATAAGCAAACTTGAAGTCTATTTTATTAAACAGAAAAAATCCTAAAACAATGCAATCCTTGCAACTACTTTACAGAATCAACCCTTAGCCCTAGGGGAAGTTTAGAACATGATGAGAAGGGGAAAATGACTAGGGTTTAGGGGAAGACGGCTAGAGAATAAGATATCCTTCCCTAGGTCGAATTACATGCCTTTATATAGGCATTGGGTTCAAGTTTTCTAATATGGCAAGAATACAAGTTTAAACTAAAATACAACTCTATTAAAGACTAAATCTTTAGAGCATATATCTTTAATTCGTCCTTCCTTCTTGCTTGGAGTTTCTTCCTTGAACCTTGGGCTTGGAAAAATATAAGAGTGCTCCACGACAGACCGACTTAATTTCCTCTTTCTGACGAGATCCACTTCACTTCTTCCCTTCACCATTGTTGTCGCCCTTGGCCATGGCAGCATCGTCCTTCTCGTCTACTATCTAGTTCCAGTTCTGCTTCACCACTGCCCTTCATCTGCTACAGCAGCTACCTGCAAAAGCAACCAATTTTAGTAGAAACTGTGCCATTTGATATAATTGTGATGTATGAATGAAATCTATCCTAAATGCAATGAATTATGCTTGAATGCAGTAGAAATATGGGTTAAATAGGGGATAAAATATAGAACTTTTACACACTCAACAGATCCCAAGAAGATAGAAGCCATAGTGAGTTGGAAACAACCGAAGTCAGTGACAGAAATCCGTAGTTTCTTAGGTTTGGCGGGATATTATCGAAGATTTGTCGAGGGATTTTCTAGGATATCAGCTCCTTTGACTAAGTTGCTTCAGAAGAATGTCCCATATGAGTGGTCAGATGCAAGACAACAGGCGTTCGAAAAGTTGAAGAAAGCTTTGACTGAAGCTCCTATTTTGATTCAGCCTGAACCGGGAAGAGAATTTGTGGTTTACAATGATGCATAATATGTAGGTTTAGGTTGTGTGCTTATGCAAGAAGGTAAGGTGGTAGCTTATGCTTCGAGGCAGTTGAAAGTTCACGAGAAGAACTATCCCACCCATGATATAGAGTTAGCTGCAGTAGTGTTTGCTTTGAAGATCTGGAGACACCACATTTATGGTGAGAAGTGAACCGTATATACCGACCACAAGAGTTTGAAGTACTTGATGTCTCAGAGGGAGTTGAACCTTAGAAAACGTAGGTGGTTAGAGCTTCTTAAGGGCTATGACCTCACGATAGAGTACTATCCGGGTAAGGCAAACGTAGTGGCCGATGCTTTGAGTAGAAAAATGGCAGTTGAGTTGCGAGCTATCTTTTTGAGATTGAGTTTGTCCAAGGATGGTGGTTTGATAGCCGAGCTTTAGGTTAAGCCTTCGTTAGTTTAGTTGATTCGAGAGAAGCAGTTGCGAGACGAGTCTTTGGCACCTCACGTGCAAGATATAGCCGAGGATAGGCCTACCGATTTTTGTTTTGGTGAGAATGGGATCCTATGCTACAAGGATAGGATAGTCGTTCCAGAAGATTTAGAGTTGAGACGTGTTATCCTGAATGAAGCTCATAATTGTCCTTTTGCTATGCATCCAGGTAGTACGAAGATGTATCGTGGGTTAATGGAATAATACTATTTGGTTGGGCTGAAGAAGGATGTGGCCGAGTTTGTGAGTAAGTGTATGGTTTGTCAGTGAGTTAAGGTCGAGCATCAGTTTCCTTTAGGGTTGTTACAGCCGTTGAAGATTCCGGAATGGAAGTGGGAACGTATCACCATGGACTTTGTGTCAGGTTTACCGTTGACTCCATCGAAGAAGAATTCAGTGTGGGTAATAGTTGATAGATTTACTAAGTGTGCTCACTTCATACCCGTTCATACTACCTATACCTTAGATAAGTTGGCCGATCTGTACATTAGGAAGATAGTGAGGTTGCATGGGGTACCGAAATTGATTGTGTCAGACCGAGATCCGAGGTTTACAGCTAGATTTTGGGAGTGTTTGCATCGTGCCTTGGGTACTTGGTTGAACTTCAGTACTTCATATCATCCGCAGTCAGATGGTCAGTCCGAAAGAGTGATTCAGGTGTTGGAGGACATGTTGAGGTGTTGTATCATCGATTTTCAGGGGTCTTAGGAGAAACATCTACCGTTAGTAGAGTTTGCTTACAACAACAGTTATCAGGCTAATATTCAGATGGCACCGTATGAAGCTCTGTATGGTAGGAAGTGTAGGACTCCGATTTGTTGAGCCGAAGCCGGACAAAAGCTTGTACCAATGCCCGATTTGCTTAAGGGCACTACCGAGAAGGTAAAGTTGATATGTGATCGTTTGAAGGCAGCTTCAGATCGACAGAAGTCGTATGCCGACTTAAAGAGGAAAAAGATAGAGTATGTCATGGGTGAAAAAGTGTTTTTGAAAGTCTCACCTTGGAAGAAGGTGATGGATGATGTTTGGTAGGAAGGGTAAGTTGAGCCCGAGATTCATTGGACCTTATGAGGTAGTTGAGAGGATTGGTCCCGTTGCGTATAGATTGAGGCTCCCGATCGAGTTAGAGAAGATCTACGATGTATTCCATGTATCGATGCTCCACAAGTATAGATCGGATCCGTCTCACGTAATGCCAGTGGAAGAGATTGAGTTGAACCCCGATTTGTCCTATGATGAAGAGCCGATTGAGATTCTCACTTTAGACAAGAAGGTGTTGCGTGGAAGGTTTATCGAGTTAGTCAAGGTTCTGTGGAGACACCGAGGCGTGGAGGAGGCTACTTGGGAGAGAAAGGAGGACATGGAAAAACAGTTTCCGTACCTCTTTCCGTCATGTAATTTCGGGGACGAAATTCCTTAAGTGGGGGAGAGTTGTAAGGCCCCGAGTTTAGGGGTCGGATGTTACACGAGTGAATCGGGTTTGAGTCGTGGGCTCGTTTTAAATTAAACTGGGCTTTGGTTTTAATTAAAAAAGGTTTGTGGCTCATTAAGGGCAAATTAGTAATTTTAAAATAAAGGAAAATAAGATGAGAAAAAGGGACTTCTGAAAATGCTATTCATCTTCTTCTTCCTCTAACAACTTCATGTTAAAACCTCCCCAAAACCTTTGTCACTATTCCATCAAATCCCTCCACCATTTCAAGGGCTCTTTTCAAGGTAATTATATTTTTGATTTCTCCTCATCATTTCCAACATTTCTATAGCTTTAATTTATAATAGAAATCACTTTTAAAGTTTTTGAAGTTTTCAAGTTTTGAAGTAAAAGTAAGAAGCTTTAATGGGTTTTTGATGGAGTCTTGATTTGTAAAGCTAATTTATGTTTTAGTCTTACCCTTAGATGTAATATATCTCAAAATGGTGGGTTTTTATCAAAAATCCCGAAATGGGTTTTCATGGGTATTTTAAAAGGGTGAAAATGTGAGTTTTTGAAGTAGTTTAGTGTTGGAGAGTGGGGCTGATGTTATAGCAATGCTAGAGGGTTGTTTTTAAGGTGTTTAGTGGTGTTTTGGGTGTGAGAATCATTGGTTTTCTGCTGGGTTATTAGGGAGTACGAAAATGAGAGTTTTGGAGTTGGCTTTGGATTGAAATTGTAAGAATTTGGCTTTGTGGTTGCGGTTTGGGGTTGTGACAGTGTTTTGTGATGATTTGGTTGAGTAATGTATTGTTTTTGATTGGTTATAATCAAGGGAAACCATTGGAGAGCCTTCGGGAATGATTCCGGGGAATTTGGAGACTTGAGATCGGTGTTTCGACTTCCGTTTGGGTTTCATCGATGAGTTGAAATGTTTTGAACTTGATTTGATTTTGAAAAGGGCTCTTTGGGGTTTGGGTGGAGCCTAGAGGGCTAACCCAAAACCAAATGTAAGTTTGCTAAATTTTACCTTGATTGTTAAGTATTGGTGTATGAACAATTGTTGAGATATTGTGTGAATTGTGGATTTCCTTTACTTCCGTTTGATGTTGTTGTGTAGTCGTTGTTGGTGTCGAACCTCACATGATGGTTGTCGTTACTACGGTGATGTGTGGTCTCACCGATAGTGACTAGTAGAAGAGTACGGTGATGTGTGGTCCCATCGGAAAACTACTAGTCGAACGGTGATGTGTGGTCCCACCGTGTTTTGGTTGTGCATGTGCAAACCATGTAATTGTGTTGTTTGTGCCTCCTTTCGTGCATTTAAATGGTTTACTTTTCAATTAAGAAATGTGTTTTGAAAATTGCATTGTTGATGAGTTTTAGAGCTTCGCTCACTAAGCTTTCAAGCTTATGCTCTCTTTTTTCTAACATGCAGATCGTTAGAGTTTCGGAAGGCAAGTGGGCAAGGGATGAGCTTTTCGGAGTTCTCGAGTAGCTCAAGTATGGTTTAAGTCTTTGTAATAATGCCTAGACAATGGGGGTATTAGACTTGTATGGAGTTGGTGTTCAACTCTTTAGTTTGGGCTTATTGATGTTCTAGCATGCTTGAGTTGATGATGCTATGTGTTTTTGTATGAGCGTTGTTAGACTCATATGTGCTGGTTTTTGGATGTTATTGCCTTTGATGTAGATTGTAAACCATGCTTATGTTGCTGCCTAAATGCTTTGTGTCTTGAGGGCTTATGACCATGTTCTATGATGTTCATGTGTTTTGTTTAAAGGCATGTTGACCTTGCTATGCAATGTATTTTGGTGAATGCTTGAATTCCTTTATGGATGGCCTTTTCATGTATGTTAAGTGTTTGGACATGCTTGTAGTAGGGTGTATGCCTCTAGGGTTAGTGTATGCAAGTTGTATCTTGCTTCTTGAGGTGTTGGGGTGGTTTGAGAACATTTGGAGATGCTTAAAACTGATTTTAGAAACACACAGACTGCAGGTGTTTCAGAACGCGTAGGGTGGTTTCAGAACGGGTGTGGTTCCAAGGATACTCGTATCGGAACACGTTTCGGTACGGTTTGAAACTGTGAGCCCCTGTTCCGATATGCGTACCGAAACGGTTTGGCTACTGTGATGGCCTATTTCGGAACGTGTTTCAAAACGTATAGGCGTAAAAAGGACCATGTACCGAAACAAGGTGGGTCGTATCGGTACGGGTAGTCTGGATTTTAAAACTGGGGCCCGTGTATCGAAACGAGCAAGCCTGTTTCGAAACACATGCCTGTAATTTGGGCTTTTGGCATCTTTAAAGGTCCTCAAGTATAGGGCTTGGGTTCTGGTTGTCATATGCTTTCTTGTGAGCCTTGTTTGTAGTCGTTAATGTTTGGTTTGAGCGGGTATGTAAGAAACTGGATTAACTTGACACATGGTAAATTTAAATTACCTTACATTCTGCATGTATCGTCTTGTCCTCCTTTTCCGCTGTCGTTTTCACACTTAGGAGCTAACGATACATTTAGACAAGATAATTAAAGAAAAATTTTCTAGGGTTGCTAACTGAGGCGGAACCTTAACGGGTTTCACTTCGGTTTTCCCCGTGTAACCTACTCGGACCGGTCAGTCATCCATACCGAGACGAGGGGGTTACATGTTGAGTGAAGCCTTTGGCAACAAGGCGAGCCTTAAAACGTTCAACCTCACCATCAGCCCGAACCTTGATCCAAAACACCCATTTACACCCAATAGGAACTTTACCAGGAGGCAGATCAACCACAAACCATGTATTGTTTGATTCCAAAGCAGAAATCTCCTCTTTCATAGCCTCAATCCAGATGGGATTTTGAACAGCTTGGGAAAAGGTTTTGGGCTCAACCAAAGGGGAGGTAGAAGAAAGAAAGGACTGAGTACGAAAAGGTAAATGATTATAAGAAATTGAGGAAGAAATAGGGTACAAACCTAACTTAGATTCTAGAAGGAATGGAGATTGATAAGATTGCACATAGTCATTTAACCAAGAAGGTTGTTTAGAGACACGAGAAGACCGTCGAGACTGAACAATTGAAGGACCAGCAGACTGAGAGACATCTACAGAAATTGAATCTGACAGAACAAGATGGGATCCATTTGTTGAAGCAGGAATATCAATAGAAAAATCAGAATTAGGAGAAGATAAAACAGGTTCAGTGGAAGAATCAAAAAGAGGAGAAGATGAAACATGTGCAGTAGAAGAATCAAAATTTTGAGAAGAAGAAACAGGTTCAGTAGAAGAAGCAGAAGGAATAGTAAGAAGTAAAAAATCTAAATCAGGGACAGAAGAGTCAAGAAAAAACAGAGGAGAATTAGAAACAAAAGTTTCAAAAGGAAAGACATGTTCATGAAAATGAACATCCCTGCTAACAAAATTTTTTTTAGAGAAGAGGCAAAAAAGAATATAACCCTTTTTAGTAAGGGAATACCCCATAAGGACTGGGGGAATAGCTCGAGGAGAAAATTTATCCTTAGGGGGAACTTGTGTAGCAAAACACAAGCAACCAAAAACTCGTAAGTGAGAGAGGTCAGGAGGTTTATGATGAAGCATTTCAAAAGGGCTCTTCTATCCCAAAACAGAGGTAAGAAGCCTGTTGATTATATAACAGGCAGCATACACACATTCACCCCAAAACTTATGAGGCATATTAGAATGAAATTTGAGGGCACGAGCCACCTCAAGCAAGTGTTTATGTTTTCGCTCAGCAACACCATTTTGCTGAGGAGAATGGACACAGGAACTTTGATGTAGAATTCCAAGAGAAGAAAAAAGACCAGAGCAGTCAGAGTTAAAAAAAACTTTGTGCTATTGTCACTTCAAACTACTTTAATAGTAGTAGAAAATTGATTATGGATAAGGGAAATTTTTTTTAAAGAAGAGATGAGTATCACTCTTGAGCCTCAACAAATAGATCTATGTCATCCTAGTATGGTCATCAACAATTGTTAAGAAAAAACGATGTCCACTATGAGTAGACACTCGATACGGACCCCATAAATCTAAATGAAGCAACTCAAAGGGTGCAGAGGCACGCGAAAGACTATCAGGAAAAAGAATCCTAGACTGTTTAGCAAGAGGACAAACAATGCAATTATGTAAAACCTCATTATGCAGCTTGAAAAGAATGCAAAAAATGAATCTTACTCAACTTAGCAACAGAAGCATGCCCCAATCGAGCATGCCACACCTCAGTATTATTAAAAGTAGAAGATGCAGTACAAGCAGAAACGGTACAAACAGGTTCAGAAACAACAAACTCAGAATTGAAAGAAACAGAATTTGAACAAGAAAAGGATGACACACCAGCACTTGAAGAATTGAACAAATAAAGACCAGGTGATTTTTTACCAATCCCCAATATCCTTCCAGTGAAGAGTTCCTGAAAAACACAGAAGTCAGGATAAAAAGCAACACTACATTTCAATTCTTTGGTTAACTTTGAAACGGAAATAAGATTATGGGTAAAGGTTGGTACAAAGAGGACATTAGTAATCAAATGAGAAGAATCAAATTGAAAAGAACCAACGTGAGAAATGAGTGCGGTTTTACCATTGGGTAAATGAACAGACCTGGATTGAGAAGCACATGACAAAGGAGAAAGTAAGCTATGGAGATCAGACAACATATGATCTGTGGCGCCCGTATCCAGGACCCACTGAACACCCCTCTTAGCAACAGAAAAACAACAAGGGGAATTGGCAGAAGCAATACCTGCCATATTAGCCGCAGAATCAGTGGAAGGAACTTGATTCAAAAGGCTCAGAAGCTGACTATATTGATCAGGGGTGAAGGCAGGAGCACTAGGAGGCAATGAATTTCCAGGAGCACTGGGCAAAGATAGATTAACCACAAAGGCAGTAGAAGAAGTCCGTTTCTTGGTGAACTTGAAATCAGCAGGAAATCCATTTAATCTGTAACAGTTCTCACGCTTGTGACCTTTGATTTTGCAGTAATCACAAGAACCATTGAAACGACGACGCTCAGGCGCGGCGGAGTACAGAGCAGTAGGCTCAAACAATAGTGAAATTTCTGAAAGATGAGCCCGCTACGATTCCTCTTGAATAATCATTGAATAAGCTTGATTGGCAGTAGATAAAGGCTTCATTAACAGGATTTGGCTGCGGATTGAAGAGTAAGTGTCGTTGAGACCCATTAAGAATTGAAACAAACTCTGTTGAGCAAGATGAGAAGCATTCTGCTGGGAAACCTCACAATCACAAGAAGCAATCGGAACTAGAGAGTTAAACTCATCCCACAGCAATTTGAGACGAGAAAAATAAGTCGAAACAAAAGAATCACCTTGCGATAAAGTTGAAATCTCGCGATGCAGAAAATACACCCTAGCGCCATCTCCTTTATCAAATCTTTTCTTCAAATCGGCCCAAACATGAGCAGCACTGGAAGCGAAGACAATCCCAGCTGATAGATCATGACTGACCGTGTTTAAGATCCAGGAGAGAACAAAAGCATTGCAACGCTCCCACTGAGGATACAATGTTTCATTGTAATTAGCCTTTTTGCAATCACCATCAACAAAACCCAACTTGTTTTTGGCAAGAAGAGCAATCCGCATGGATCTGCTCCAAAGATTGTAGTTCTCAACACCGACAAGTTGATGAGAGACGAGGAGACCACCAAGAGTATCCAGCGGATACAAAAACAATGGATGATTGAAGTCAATCTCCGACGAAACGCCCAATGGAGGCATCAGATTAGGGCAAAATGAAGGAGAAAAAGAAAGGGGAAAATTAAAGAAGCAAGACGACGAGAACATAGAATAGGGAAAAACCCAAACAGGCCCAAAAAACGTGAAGAATTAGTGGGTAACCCGGCTCGCTGATACCATGTTAAAAGTGAGAGAATAAAGGAATATTTGCATTTTATTAATTCTTCACTACTTCATTAATTTACAATATAGCTATTTATAATAACATAGCTAACTATCTGTTACTAATTAACTATTAGTAACCGTCCAACTAATCAAACAAACTAGCTAACTAATTACAACAAATACAAAGTTCACTCCTCAACAAGTTTCGTTGTAGTTATTGTCCATGGAGGAATAGGGGCGGCTAGCCTTTGTTTTTTTTTCACACCAAAATTGTATGCTTGAATATGTAGTTTGTATTAGAGATGATAATGAAGATGAATATTTGTTGGTGTCGATTTTGGGCGGCACCAAACAAAAAGGTGGAGATGGTAGTCGAAGGTAGGTTTGAAGACAAAGGTTGGTGGTTCACCCGTCGTGGGACCGGCCGAGAACCACAATGAACCATAGTTGGTCGTTGAGTTAGGCGGTTTACCCCTGCTTGACTTGGGCCGAGAGTCGCAAACAGTGTAAAATGGGTGGTCAGAATCATATGGAGAAGAAAGAGAGGGTCGATGTCGAAGAGAGTTGTAAAATCATCCTGTTTGTCTTCGGTTTTGGGGAATTTATATCCCCTAGGTGTTGCTCGAGGGATGAAGTGAGACCTAGCGTCATGATGACTACTGAAAGGCTGATAGAGTAGACTTGGCTGTCGGAAAGCAGGTTGAGCCAATGAGTCAAGAAGATTGAATGACTATCTTGTCGAGTCACAGCTGTAGAGTATGCAAAGTGGTTCGAAAGATTAGAGCTTCGAAGGCTAATGGTTCCAGAGGTGTATGAGCGTTCGAGCGGAGAACTCTAGATTCCCTTATGCTAGAGTGTTGTGAGGGGCAGTGGCATCTTCTCTGGAAGTAATGTATTTCAAAGGCATTTGGTGGAGGTACAATAAAAATCTACCGCATTTAAGATAAACTATCATTTGAAATCTTTGACGGAGGGTAACATAATTTTTTGGTGAAAAATAACCATTCATAGAGAAAAAAGACATGAGATGAACAAAGAGAGAGAAAGTAAAAAGATGTGCCACGTCAACATTTTCTAACGACATGTGACAATAGTGATTGTAATGAAAGTGAATTAAAAGTTAGTGACTGTAAGGAAAGTTTTAAAGTTCAGTGACTACATTGAAAGGCCTTAAAATTGTAGGGACTACCAGTTTAGTTTACCCTTATTATTATTATTATTATTATTATTATTATTATTATTATTATTATTATTATTATCCAACAACATACATTTTAGTTCATTTTAATTTTAAAAAATTAAAAAAATAGTATATTATATTTTCGAGTGGCTCACGAGCATTTTGAGTCGGTTAATGAATAGCTCTGTTCGGATCATTACAAACTCAAGTCGAATTCGAGCTTAAATCCAGTCCATTTGAATCCAATTGAGTCGAGGGTTGAGTCTCATCTCAATTACAACCCTAATTATTATTAGGGAAAACTACACCACTGACCACCAAACAAATTGGGGATACCTATTTGGACCACCGAACTATAAAAAGCGTCAATCAGACCACCAAACTTATAAAATCAACCTATTTTGACCACCGCCGTTAAAAACCTAACGGTGGAGTGACGGAACTGCCACGTGGCGATTGACGGAAAAATTTAAAAATTACACATTTGGTCCCTATTATTTACACATTCTTTCAATTTAGTCCTAATTTTAAATTAATAAAATAATAAATTATTTAATTAAGTGGTGACACGTGTCAACACCTTATTGGAGGACTTTAATTATTTATATTTGATTTTATTAATTTATTTTCCCCTCCAATCAGGTGGTGACACGTGTCACCACCAATTTAGAGGAGAAAAATAATTTTCTCTCCTTTGCGTTTAACATGAATCGAACCTGGGGGGATATTTTGGCAGATAATCCAAAATGGATTATTAATTAGTAAAATAGGGGAGTTTGGGGGATATTTTGGCATATAGGCCAAATTCTACAGGACCACGCCACCTCCTTATGGCGTGGTCTACTTTTTGCCCAACCTCGCCACCTCCTTATGGCGAGGTGCTTGTGGCTCCCTTATGGCCGGCTGCTCGGCTCCAATCCTGGTTGGTGGCTGGCTGGTGGCTGTTGTAATTGAGGTAAGGGTGACCTCGCCATAAGGAGGTGGCGAGGTCACATGGGTTCGGGCCATGCACATTACGTATCAATTATGGTTAATATGGTTTAGGGGTTAGGTAATTGATTAGGGTTGTTTAGAGTTTTGGGTTTGTATAGAGTAGGGTTTAGGGCTTATGTTAAGGGTTTGGAATTGGTTTAGGGTGAGGGTTTGGAATTGGTTTAGGGTTATAGATTGTGTTTTAAATAAGTTTATTAAAATTTTACGTAGGGTTGATGCATGGCGAGGTCACATGGCCCATGTATTTTACGTAGGGTTCATAGCTTATGTTTAGGGTTTGGAATTGGTGCATGGCGAGTGTTTGGAATTGGTTTAGGGTTATAGTTTATGTTTTAATTAAATTTATTAAAATTTTACGTAGGGTTGATGCATGACGTGGTCATTTTACGTAGTGTTCATGCATGATTAAATAATCATGCATGTTTTAATATAATCTAAACCGCAAATGATCCCCGAACCCTAAACCCTAAACATGAAATGAACCCCTAAATTATTTTAATCATGCTTGGATATCATGCACTTGACGTACAATGCATGAACACTACGTAAAATGACCACGTCATGCATCAACCCTACGTAAAATTTTAATAAATTTAATTAAAACATAAGCTATAACCCTAAACCAATTCCAAACACTCGCCATGCACCAATTCCAAACCCTAAACATAAGCTATGAACCCTACGTAAAATGCATGGGCCATGTGACCTCGCCATGCATCAACCCTACGTAAAATTTTAATAAACTTATTTAAAACACAATCTATAACCCTAATCCAATTCCAAACCCTCACCCTAAACCAATTCCAAACCCTTAACATAAGCCCTAAACCCTACTCTATACAAACCCAAAACCCTAAACAGCCCTAATCAATTACCTAACCCTTAAACCATATTAACCATAGTTGATACGTAATGTGCATGGCCCGAACCCTAAACCAAACTCGAAACCCTAAACAATCATAACAAATTATCTAACCCCTAAACCAAATTACTATGTTTGTACGTGTGTTGCATGGCCCATGTGACCTCGCCACCTCCTTATGGCGAGGTCACCCTTACCTCAATTACAACAGCCACCAGCCAGCCACCAACCAGGATTGAAGCCGAGCAGTCGGCCATAAGGGAGCCACCAAGCACCTCGCCCTAAGGAGGTGGCGAGGTTGGGCAAAAAGTAGACCACGCCATAAGGAGGTGGCGTGGTCCTGTAGAATTTGGCCTAGATGCCAAAATATCCCCCAAACTCCCCTATTTTACTAATTAATAATCCATTTTGGATTATCTGACAAAATAACCCCGAACCTGGGTCTCCAGGATGTAAAGCACACGGCTTTGCCACTACACCAAGTACAACCTTGTGTCATAATTCTCCAGATATAATATGAAACCCCCTCGTCCCGGTCTGGCCGGATGACCGGTCCAAGTGAGCTACACGGGGAAAACCGAGTGAAAACCCCCTAAGGAATTCTCCCTCGGTTAGCAACCCTATTTTTTTCATTTTAATCTTGTCTAGATGAGTATTTAATCCTATGTGATCATACAGCGGAACAACATTCACGAGGCAAACAAACGGACTCAGCCCAACATCTTACAGCCCAAATTTTAAGCTTTAACTACAGGCGGTATCGATACCCTTAAGGGGTGTATCGATACCCCTTTGACTAGGTCAACTGGTCAAAGTCAACCCATAGAGACCATATCGATACACCCAAGGAGTGTATCGATACCCTCCCCAACGGTTGACTTCCTACGGTCAACGCTAAGATGACGATATCGATACACCAGAGGCCGGTATCGATACCGAAATGGACAGTAGCTCCAGTGACCAAAATGGTATCGATACACCCCCAAGTGTATCGATACACGAGGCCTGAAACAAGAAGGTGGTATCGATACCGTACCAACCGTATCGATACCCCTGCCACGAACTTGCAGGTTTGAGCTGATTTAAGGAACAAGGAGGTCCTTAAATCCCTCTAAAACCCCAACCAACACACTAACATCAATTCTAAGGCAAATCAAACATAAAAGCATGCTTTAACTTGAAATCAAAGGCACAATCCAACACTAGATGATACATAAACCATACAAGCAACATAAGCTTTCAAGCATAGCATTCCAACAAAAGGCATTTCAACATTTAAGGTCATACATGGTGCTCAAAGGCCTTAAAAGGCACATGATAAGCATAAAGAGGTTTGCGCTATAACAAGGAAACCTAAACGTCTATAGACATGCCACCATACACAAGCATACATCAAAGCATAACATGTTTTACAAACCAAGGCCAATTCAAAACATCAACATACACCCAAACTCAAACAACAATACCTATCCCATTGCTTAACCATTACATTCTATCACTTAAAATTCATACATTGAGCTCACCAAAGCAACACTTGGAGGCCTTTCCTCGCCCTTGCTACCCATAAGCTATTGATCTGCATTGTCGAACAAAAGAGAGCGTAAGCATAAAAGCTTAGTGAGGGTAAGCTCGTAAAACAAACCTTCGACAATGCAGGGTCCAAACACGAGTTATTTCCATGATGATATGCGTGGTCTTACCTCCGGTCCGCCAAGCCAAAATGAACATGATGCATGAACATATAGTCAACATTATGCCATGCTCTACAACTCATAAGTTCAACTTACCAAGATACATATAGCAATGTATTAATAACAACATATCTCAAAGCATAGGGAAATCACATCTCATATCATAATGGCAACACATCTCAATTCATAAAAGCGCATATAAACTTATATTGATATGTACATACAATCTCATATTGGCATACACGTACAACCTCATATTGGCACCTAGCTATGACTCGAATACGCGGATAACCCGTTGGAACGCATTTCCAACAACAACATTACCTCGGTGGGATTCCACTCATCACCGGTCCTTGCATGGGCGGGATTCCACTCATCACCACATGCCCTACGGATGGGATTCCACTCATCATTACGTAGAAATATATAAAAGCTTCCGGTGGAATATTACATCACCGTACTCCTCCTTGGTGCCTTAACGCCACCAAGGCCACGTACGTTTTGACTCAATTTGTGTGCACACTCATCCTAATGATCGATCATTGTACCCAAGCATACTAGTGCCAACATTAAACGCAATCCCTTTTTTTATAGCTACATGTATATAACAATGCATCAAATATCATGTCTCACATACATGTATTTCACAACCCAATACCATGCCTAGCATGTACCCACCATGATCATCATCATGCACAATTCACAATCCAAACCACATGCATAGCAATGCATCAAACCATGCCTCAACAACATGTATAACACAATATACATAACTACCATAAACACATATAATTAAGAGGCATAACAAACAATTAGAAGTTCAACCAAAGTTTCCTAAACTTAAGCTTGAGATTAGGCTACCACCCTAACCTCAACTCTAGGTGGGTTTACCAAGCCCAACCTAGGTCCACATGCTTGAACCAATGTTTAAAACCATTTAAAAACAATAACCACTCACCTCTACCTCCAAGCTCAACTACCAAGCAAGCATCACCTTCAAGTTTCCGGATTTCTTCCCGAAGCTTCCCCAACGCAAGCTCTCGCTTCTAAACGACCTCAATACAATTCAAATAATCCTCAAATCAGCCCAACATTAAAATATCAACCCGGAATACAAATCAAATATCAAACCCAACATTTCAAGTCATGACCAAACCCCATACTTAGCAATTTCGGACAGCCCCAATACCTCTTCCAAAAACCTTGTTTCCAACATCCATTGCACCCACAAATGATCCCAAATCAATCCCTAACCATAGTACTACCATTGGGCTATCAATTCCCACCTAAAACAACCCCCAAAACTCACCCAAAACTCCATTTTCGTACTCATATTTTACCCAGCAGAAAATCATGTTTTTAAACACCCAAATGACATCCAAATGGTCCCAAATCATCCCCTTAGCATACATATACCATCAGCCCTCTAATTACACCCTAAAACCCACCAAAAATCAACCTTTTGACACCTTAAAAATGGGTCTAAGAACCCACTTCGGATTTTTACCAACATTCAACCAAATTGATATATGTTACACCTTTTAACATGATTAACTAAAGCCCCAACTCAATTTATCAAAACCAATTGGAAAACCCCCTTAAAAATCCAAACTTGATATAAACCCTAATTTTCAAAAGTTCATGGTTTTAAAATCAAGGACCATGGATAGATAGGAAATGGAAAGGAGAATTCAAATATGTGATTACCTTTCAAAAACCCCTTGAATCGAAGTTGAAATCGAATGAAATATAAGCTTGAAATTTGAGAGAGTTTGGGGAATGGGGGAGGTGTTTCACGTGGGGGATAATGGAAAAAGGGGAAGAAGATGACAACTTTGAAAGTTGTCATCCTTTTTAAAAGTTTTTGGGCAAATTAAAACATAAGTCCTTCCCTTTTTACTAAAGTTCAATTAGGCCACATTTTAGGTTGGATTTATTTTAATTTAATTTTATTGACTCGAACTATAAACCCAGATAACTCCTAACCCCAAAACACGGGTGTTACAACTCTCCCCCACTTAAGGAAATTTCGTCCCCGAAATTCATCGAACATGAAGAGCCACTGAAACATGCTACTCCACACTTTCCTTCTCACCACAACATACTCATCAACTCGGTAACTTACCACACAACATAGATATCTGATGCTAAGATCTCAACTGATTCTTCGTTGCGCACAATTTCAAACTCAACTCAATCTCTTCAACAAACATAGCACGGAGCAGATCTGACTCAAGTCCCCGAATCATAGATTCACAGACACATCACAAACCTCTTTCTAACCCTGGTGGTAACCGCAACAAATAAACAACTGTACTAGCCCGATTCACAATCTCATACAACACTGCTTGAACACTTGACTCATAACTTTCTCTAACTGACCATTTGACTTCAACAGGTAACCAAACACTATACAAACGTCTTCAAAAAATAATTTAGCTGAAATCTTGAATCTCTATTACTCGCCTTCATTAAAAATCTTCCACGAATGTAGCAAACTAGAAGACAACTGAAGCTCGGTCTTGACACACTGGCAACCCATACACTTACTCTCATACGAAACCACATCATTCATCCACTCAATTCAGAAGCAATCATCTTCAACCCACAATACGTCTTCGTGCTACTCAAATGCAATATAAATTAAACTATCGTGTGCTTCGACCAAAACGATACGTCTCAAAACATTATGCTAATCAATGCCACAATTCTATCTCTAACAATACAAACTCTATCCTCTCTGAACTGTATTCTGAAGGTCTTTTTTTCGCTATGTCTTGCACGTGAGGTGCCAAGAATCTGTCTTGCAACTGTTTCTCTTCAACATTCTGACTCAAGGTAGGTTTAACATGAAATTCGGCCACAAGAATACTATCATTCGGTAAACTGAATTCGACGATTACATCTCGCAACTCTACTACTAATCCATCAACAACATAGCTCGGAACATCGGTTACTACGTTGACTATCTTCGGATAATACTCAATCTTGATATTACAGTCTTCAAGCAGTTCTAACACTTTATGTTGTTCAAGTTTCAACACTTCCTAAGTTGTCTAACAATTCAAGTTCTGATAATGTGTACGTACACACTGTGCATTTCTTACTATACAAGCCTTGTCTCTAAGTCTTCGAAGTAAATACAATTGTAATAAACTCTATGTCTCATTTCAGATAACTCTTCTCACAGTCTTCCAACTATCTTGATGAACAAGCCACTATCTTCTGTCTTGCATAAGCACACAACCTAACCCTACATGTACTTCATCACTATGGCTCCCAAACTCCTTCTCTGATATAAGCTGATTCAAGGTCGGAGCTCTCTTCAAAGTTTCTTTCGGTTTCTCAAGGGCTCATTGTCTCGCATCTAACCACACAACTGAACATTCTTCTGTAGCAATCTATCAATGGAGCAACTATCTTCAAAAGACCATTTACAATTCTCTGAAAGTAACAATGCTAGACCTAGGAACTATAGATATCTGTCACAGTCTTCAATTTCTTCCAACTCATGTCTTCTTTTGCCTACTTGGGATTTACTCTAATACACTCGGATGATCTGCACGTTCTAGGAGAACATCTTCATTAACTCAAAGTTCACGTTGCACAACTTAGTATACAATTAATTCTCTAATAGAACCTACCACACTAACTTCAAAACTTGTCATGATCTTCCTCGGTACTTGAATATACTCACGTGACATCTAGAAGAGCTACTACAACTGATCAAGAAACTCAGGAAAATATTCTGCTCAACATCTCTATGAAGGTAACTAATACACTAGTCAAACAAAACGACATAACTCAGAGCTCAAGGCGATCACATCTTGCCCCTAAAGCTGTCTTCGGTACTTCAACTTTTCTCACTTTCAACTAGCAGTAAACGGATCTCAAACTAATCTTCAAATAGACTGAAGCACACACTAACTGACCAACAATTCACTGACACTCGGAAACGGATACTAATCATTCACTGTCACTTGTTTCGACTGTATGTACTCTGATCACATTCTTGTATGGTCTTCTCTCTTCTTCACAAATTGCACTGTAGAACTCTGAGATGATGCACTAGGCCTAATGAATCTAAGGTCTAACAAGTCTCGAAGTTAATTCTTCAACATTCTCAATTCTTCCGGAATTCATAAGTTACAGAACAAACAAAACAGAAGCAACCTCGAAAACGGTCTCAATAACAAACTCTTCTCATTTAACAAGAGGTAAACCGGCAATTCTTCCAAACACTTCTAGGAAAAGAAAACACAACTATTCTAACATTCTGTGGTTTGATCTTCATTCAAAATCAAATCCATCACAATTGCTAAGCAAGCCTGTTGACTAAACTCAACCAATCTTTGACCTCTAAAGCTGGATCAACATTCAATAAGGAGTTCACATCCTTACCTACTACTACAGTCTCATAAAAATCTGTGACTTCAAGGCAATTCTCTCTCTGTCTCAAGGTATACACTAACTATGTGCTCTTCAAGCCAAACCTTGTCAAAAGGTACATCAAAACCGCGGGAAGACGATCACTTCACATCTACTAGAAACTAGTAACTCTGAACCACCAAAAAAAACACCTTCTGTACATCTTTCTGACCACTACTATCTCCCAAAGGCTAGTCACATGTGTCCCTACATCTAAGGTCTCAACAAAGATATCTAATTTCTTACATGCTCACACAAAAGGAGGTATCCGCAGAAATTGCAACTTCACATGTACACAACTGATAGTCTTCGGTCCTCTTGTCTTCAGACTGGTTCTTCAACAAAATCTGACTCTTCTAAACTGTTCTTAGAGCATCTCGTAACTTCAAGATTCAATTCTGATCACACACACAAACAGTCATGCTGGACTTGTTTTACCCCTAACAAACAACCTGGAGTCAAAGCTCGAGACTCCCTTCTCGGCTCAACTACATCGGAAGTGACTTCATCTCTTCCGCTTGCTGGAAGTCAGCTCAACATACACTGACCCAATCACAAAAACTAGCTCCCATTCACGGACACTGACCGACTGTCTTGCATTAAAATCATAGGCCGAACCCCCAACGGTCACCAACTAACACTTCTGAATTTCAAATTACTCACACGAGACCCCTACCTTGATCTCGCTAAAAGAACCAAGGTACTCGCACCTACCTCTAACAATTCGCCAGGCATATTCAAACTTGCATACTTGCTAACGATATACGAAAGCACGGATTTAGAATCAACTGGAGGAAGCAACTTAACACTGTACCAAGGGCTCATCTGCTAAAACATCGACACCACTCTAACTCCCACTCATATGCCTTCACTTCTTCTTACCAACTGATGCCAGTGTTGATCACATCTTCCCTCATCCACAGGAATCAACCCACATACACACCGTCTCAAACGGACAAATTGTAACTCAATTCCGGTACGACCATACCTCCCTAACTAAGGTGATGGACTCCCTCAACATCGTCCACCTTTTCAGAAACTACAACTTCTACTTACCGAAAAGCAATTAAATCAACAACAACATCAACAGTAAAACATACAAGATTGGGTTAGCAAGGCAAGGCTTCCAAGTGGCTCAAGTATGTTTCCCTCACTTAAAAACTCTTTTTCGATGTAATAGTAGCAATGGGACTCTACGAGACATGTTTCAAACAACTCAACACACATACATGCTCAAACAAGCATATAACAAGGCTTACTTGCAAAACAAGCAAACATATGTGTACGATCAAACAACATACATTCTCAATCAAACGATCATACATCACAGCATACACGGATAACGAACAACATGCTTTTAAACAAACAATCAACATATTTGTCATACAAGCAGTCATACTTACAAAGCAAGCAAACACCGTGCATATCATTCATAAAACACAACTTACTTCACTTACCTGCCCAAGGTCTCGGTAACCTTAGGCTCTGATACCAACAAATGTAACCCCCTCGTCTCGGTCTGGCCGGATGACCGGTCCGAGTGAGCTACACGGGGAAAACCGAGTGAAAACCCCCTAAGGAATTCTCCCTCGGTTAGCAACCCTATTTTTTTCATTTTAATCTTGTCTAGATGAGTATTTAATCCTATGTGATCATACAGCGGAACAACATTCACGAGGCAAACAAACGGACTCAGCCCAACATCTTACAGCCCAAATTTTAAGCTTTAACTGCAGGCGGTATCGATACCCTTAAGGGGTGTATCGATACCCCTTTGACTAGGTCAACTGGTCAAAGTCAACCCATAGAGACCGTATCGATACACCCAAGGAGTGTATCGATACCCTCCCCAACGGTTGACTTCCTACGGTCAACGCTAAGATGACGGTATCGATACACCAGAGGCCGGTATCGATACCGAAATGGACAGTAGCTCCAGTGACCAAAATGGTATCGATACACCCCCAAGTGTATCGATACACGAGGCCTGAAACAAGAAGGTGGTATCGATACCGTACCAACCATATCGATACCCCTGCCACGAACTTGCAGGTTTGAGCTGATTTAAGGAACAAGGAGGCCCTTAAATCCCTCTAAAACCCCAACCAACACACTAACATCAATTCTAAGGCAAATCAAACATAAAAGCATGCTTTAACTTGAAATCAAAGGCACAATCCAACGCTAGATGATACACAAACCATACAAGCAACATAAGCTTTCAAGCATAGCATTCCAACAAAAGGCATTTCAACATTTAAGGTCATACATGGTGCTCAAAGGCCTTAAAAGGCACATGATAAGCATAAAGAGGTTTGCGCTATAACAAGGCAACCTAAACGTTTATAGACATGCCACCATACACAAGCATACATCAAAGCATAACATGTTTTACAAACCAAGGCCAATTCAAAACATCAACATACACCCAAACTCAAACAACAATACCTATCCCATTGCTTAACCATTACATTCTATCACTTAAAATTCATACATTGAGCTCACCAAAGCAACACTTGGAGGCCTTTCCTCGCCCTTGCTACCCACAAGCTATTGATCTGCATTGTCGAACAAAAGAGAGCGTAAGCATAAAAGCTTAGTGAGGGTAAGCTCGTAAAACAAACCTTCGACAATGCAGGGTCCAAACACGAGTTATTTCCATGATGATATGCGTGGTCTTACCTCCGGTCCGCCAAGCCAAAATGAACATGATGCATGAACATATAGTCAACATTATGCCATGCTCTACAACTCATAAGTTCAACTTACCAAGATACATATAGCAATGTATTAATAACAACATATCTCAATGCATAGGGAAATCACATCTCATATCATAATGGCAACACATCTCAATTCATAAAAGCGCATATAAACTTATATTGATATGTACATACAATCTCATATTGGCATACACGTACAACCTCATATTGGCACCTAGCTATGACTCGAATACGCGGATAACCCGTTGAAACGCATTTCCAACAACAACATTACCTCGGTGGGATTCCACTCATCACCGGTCCTTGCATGGGCGAGATTCCATCATCACCACATGCCCTACGGATGGGATTCCACTCATCATCACGTAGAAATATATAAAAGCTTCCGGTGGAATATTACATCACCGTACTCCTCCTTGGTGCCTTAACGCCACCAAGGCCACGTACGTTTTGACTCAATTTGTGTGCACACTCATCCTAATGATCGATCATTGTACCCAAGCATACTAGTGCCAACATTAAACGCAATCCATTTTTTTATAGCTACATGCATATAACAATGCATCAAATATCATGTCTCACATACATGTATTTCACAACCCAATACCATGCCTAGCATGTACCCACCATGATCATCATCATGCACAATTCACAATCCAAACCACATGCATAGCAATGCATCAAACCATGCCTCAACAAATTGTATAACACAATATACATAACTACCGTAAACACATATAATTAAGAGGCATAACAAACAATTAGAAGTTCAACCAAAGTTTCCTAAACTTAAGCTTGAGATTAGGCTACCACCCTAACCTCAACTCTAGGTGGGTTTACCAAGCCCAACCTAGGTCCACATGCTTGAACCAATGTTTAAAACCATTTAAAAACAATAACCACTCACCTCTACCTCCAAGCTCAACTACCAAGCAAGCATCACCTTCAAGTTTCCGGATTTCTTCCCGAAGCTTCCCCAACGTAAGCTCTCGCTTCTAAAGGACCTCAATACAATTCAAATAATCCTCAAATCAGCCCAACATTAAAATATCAACCCAGAATACAAATCAAATATCAAACCCAACATTTCAAGTCATGACCAAACCCCATACTTAGCAATTTCGGACAGCCCCAATACCTCTTCCAAAAACCTTGTTTCCAACATCCATTGCACCCACAAATGATCCCAAATCAATCCCTAACCATAGTACTACCATTGGGCTATCAATTCCCACCTAAAACAACCCCCAAAACTCACCTAAAACCCTCCAAAACTTCATTTTCGTACTCATATTTTACCCAGCAGAAAATCATGTTTTTAAACACCCAAATGACATCCAAATGGTCCCAAATCATCCCCTTAGCATACATGTACCATCAGCCCTCTAATTACACCCTAAAACCCACCAAAAATCAACCTTTTGACACCTTAAAAATGGGTCTAAGAACCCACTTCGGATTTTTACCAACATTCAACCAAATTGATATATGTTACACCTTTTAACATGATTAACTAAAGCCCCAACTCAATTTATCAAAACCAATTGGAAAACCCCCTTAAAAATCCAAACTTGATATAAACCCTAATTTTCAAAAGTTCATGGTTTTAAAATCAAGGACCATGGATAGATAGGAAATGGAAAGGAGAGTTCAAATATGTGATTACCTTTCAAAAACCCCTTGAATCGAAGTTGAAATCGAATGAAATATAAGCTTGAAATTTGAGAGAGTTTGGGGAATGGGGGAGGTGTTTCACGTGGGGGATAATGGAAAAAGGGGAAGAAGATGACAACTTTGAAAGTTGTCATCCTTTTTAAAAGTTTTTGGGCAAATTAAAACATAAGTCCTTCCCTTTTTACTAAAGTTCAATTAGGCCACATTTTAGGTTGGATTTATTTTAATTTAATTTTATTGACTCGAACTATAAACTCGGATAACTCCTAACCCCAAAACACGGGTGTTACATAATATATACCTCTTAGTAGTTTCCACATTTATAAGCCAAAAGCTCAAACCTTAAACACTAATTTCACATATATATAAATCTCAAACCCTAAACTCTAACCTTAAATATTTCAAATTAAACCCCAAACCCTAAACATTTCAAATAAATTCCACGCTAAATGTTTTAAATTAAACTCTAAACCCCAAAACCCTAAAAATTTCAAATTAATTTAACGCTAAATATTTCAAATTAAACTCTAAACCCTAAATATTTCAAATTAATTTCACGCTAAATATTTCAAATTAAACCCTAAACACTCAACCCAAACCCTAAACCCTAAAAATTGAAATTAATTCCACGCTAAATATTTTAAATTAAACCCTAAACCCCAAAACCCTAAAAATTTCAAATTGATTTCGCGCTAAATATTTTAAATTAAACCATAAACCCTAAATATTTCAAATTAATTTCACGTTAAATATTTCAAATTAAACCCTCAACCCTCAACCCAAACCTTAAACCCTAAAAATTTCAAATTAATTCCATGCTAAATATTTAGGGTTTAATTTGAAATATTTAGCATGAAATTAATTTGAAATATTTAGGGTTTAATTTTAAATATTTAGCATGGAAATAATTTGAAATTTTTAGGGTTTAAGGCTTGGGTTTGGGTTTAGGGTTTAATTTGAAATATTTAGCGTGAAATTAATTTGAAAGTGTTAGGGTTTGGGGTTTAATTTGAAATATTTAGCGTGAAATTAATTTGAAATATTTAGGGTTATAATTTAGGGTTTGAGATTTATATATATGTGAAATTAGTGTTTAAGGTTTGAGCTTTTGGCTTATAAATGTGGAAACTACTAAGAGGTATATATTATATCTGGAGAATTATAGCACAAGGTTTTGCTTAGTGCAGTGGCAAAGCCATAGGCTTTACAACCTGGAGTCCCAGGTTCGAATCATGATAAACGCAAAGGAGAGAAAATTATTTTTCTCCTCTAAATTGGTGGTGACATGTGTCACCACCTGATTGGAGGGGGAAAATAAATTAATAAAATCAAATATAAATAATTAAAGTCCTCCAATAAGGAGTTGACACGTGTCACCATTTAATTAAATAATTTATTATTTTATTAATTTAAAATTAGGACTAAAGTGAAAGAATGTGTAAATAATAGGGACCAAATGTGTAATTTTTAAATTTTTCCGTCAATTGCCACGTGGCAGTTCCGTCACTCCACCGTTAGGTTTTTAACGGCAGTGGCCAAAATAGGTTGATTTTATAAGTTCGGTGGTCTGATTGACGTTTTTTATAGTTCGGTGGTCCAAATAGGTATCCCCAATTTGTTTAGTGGTCAGTGGTGTAGTTTTCCCTTATTATTATTAGGATAAAGCTTAAATAGGCCCATTGATGTACTGGTTAATTGCCAGTTCCTTTTTTGTTTTTCTTTCATGGCCCAACCATCTTCTTCTGGGTACGTAGTTTTCGCCTTTTGCGTTCAGCCCCATTTTTCTTCTTGATTGTCCGATAAACCCCATTATACTGTAAAACCCTCGACCTCGACCTCGACGGCCGGGTTTTGAAGTTACAACCCCTTACTGGAAATAATGGGCAAAGCTTCCAGGGATAAGAGGGTTAGTTTTTTTTTCTTTGTTGGGATTTTGCAACTTTCATGGTAAGGTTAAACTGTTTGATCTTCAGGATATTTACTATCGGAAAGCAAAAGAAGAAGGTTGGCGTGCTCGAAGTGCCTTTAAGCTTCTCCAGATCGACGAAGAATTCAACATCTTTCAAGGTCAACTTCTCATACATACATACATACATACACACATAGAACATTGTATTCATTGGTTTGATTCTGATTTGATCTTTAGGAGAAAAGCGCGTGGTAGATTTATGTGCTGCCCCAGGTAGCTGGAGTCAGGTTTTGAGCCGTAAATTGTATCTCCCTGCCAAGCAGTCGCCTGCTTCAAAGTAAGTTCCTTTTTTGCTATTTTTGGTTGGCGTTCGTTTGCCTAATTCATGCATTCGGATTCTATTTCTTTGTCCAAGGACTAAGGAGATATGCCAAATTATACACCTTTTAGTTTGGTCTTGCCTGCTTATTCTTTTTGCATCTAAAATTTTATTTGCTGCTACCATTTTCCTTATATTTATCATAACTTGCAGGGATGGTGAGCTTCCTCTTATCGTCGCCATTGATTTGCAGCCAATGGCTCCAATTGAAGGTGTAATCCAAGTGCAGGGCGATATAACTAATGCCCGGACTGCTGAAGTGGTGAGGATTTCATTTTTTTAATGTCTTCTAGTTTGTGATAATTAGAGGTTTTGGATGGTCGCATTAGGAGATTCCCTGAATGCCAAAAGTACTTTGGGACCGAGAGCCAATTATTATAGGCAAGATTCTTTACTTCAGTGGATGTTTGCATGTTGTTTTGATGTTGAATCTTAATTATTAGCTTTCCACTTAGGTTCGATCTTCGGTTGATAATTACATGACAAATGGAATCCTTGATCCACTTCTATAATCTATGATGATTCGGTACTCCCTGTTCTTGCTCTTATCATCATGAGGGTGTTAGAAAATGTGGCTGGTGGGTGTACATGATTTACTTTCTGGAGCTATGGTTTAATTTGTTTTACCTTGTGTTGTTTATTGAACGTGTGTATGCACCATCAATATCATTTATTGTTTATTTGTCATTTGCAGGTAATTAGACATTTTGATGGCTGTAAGGCTGACCTTGTTGTGTGTGATGGTGCTCCTGATGGTAAAACAATATTTACGGTTAACTTAGCTTATGGTCTACAGCATTGTAGCTGTTTCTGTTTTTCCCACCTTAAGCTTCTTAACTTTGTTTTATTCTCTCTGGATTTGCAGTTACTGGTCTTCATGACATGGATGAATTTGTTCAGTCCCAACTCATACTCGCCGTAACTGCTCTAATTCCTCTCATGTTGACCTGCTTGTATAACGAGAAACTCAGTTTTGTGAATAATTCTGTGTGTGATAATGCTGTAGACCATAATCTTATAGTTTTATGGGGAAATCCAGTGGCAAAAAGAAGGAAATTCATTAGCTCATTATTTACTCCGAATCAGTGAATGAAGGAATTCATAAAAATAATTCAACAATCCCTGGAAATGGATTCCAGGTTCCCTATGAGAATTAAGAAATCCGATGCTTTGATTGAGAAAGAGATCTAGAATGGAATGATTTTGAATATCGGTTCATTAGTGAAAATCCTTCTGATAGGGGATCAAAGCAGTTTTCCTTGGAGATGGAAAATCCCCCCCCCCCCCCCGGTTCTATCAAATCCTGACATTTATGAAACTTAAATAATCTAGTTCTACTGTATTTTGCATCATATTCTTCCTTTAACCTTTCCCCGAATTTTCCGGTCAGTGCTTATGATTTGGTTTATTAATCCAGGGTTTAACAATTGTTACTCATATACTTAGACAAGGTGGAAAATTTATTGCAAAAATATTTCGTGGAAAAGATACAAGTCTTCTGTATTGTCAGGTAAGTTAAATTCTAAAAACTCTCAGTTTTAGTATCTAAGTTTGTAAGATATAAAGCTTATTACAGCAACCCACTCCTTTTTTGCTTCTTTCTTGCAGCTGAAACTATTTTTCCCTGTAGTGACTTTTGCAAAACCAAAAAGCAGCAGAAACTCTAGCATAGGTAAGGATAACATGCATAGACATACATGTACTAATCTTTGGCAGCTCACCTTTTTTCTATATATATCGATATAATTGTTGCATTATCCTTAGGATCTTCCAACTTTTTCTTTCATACATCTTTAAAATTGTTTGTGGAGCAACATAGTTTTTCTCCTTTAGGGGATTCGAGGCATTGGCTCATTCATTGCAATGGGAACCTGTGAAATGCTCTATATTGCTATGTATAATCTGGGGCAGCTATATATTACACGTTATAATCTAGTGTTTACTTCCTTTGGATTTATTGCTTCATAACGATTTCTAGACAACTTGACATTAAGCAGAAAGTGGCTAATACAAGTCTTATTTCTATTACAGAGGCATTTGCTGTTTGTGAGAATTATTCACCTCCTGAAGGATTCGATCCAAAACACTTGCATCGCCTCTTGGAGATGGTGGGCAGTCCCTCAGGTGTAGATGATCTAGGTAAGTGGACATCATAGTTTCAAAGAATCCCATTCCCTACTTGAGATTTTGTGATACTTGGACAATTCTCTTTCTTCAATTTCCTTCATTTATTTGTCAGATTGCAGTAGTGGATGGTTAGAGGGAGCGAATAAGGTTTATATTCCGTTTTTAGCCTGCGGGGACCTAAGTGGATACGACTCTGATCGTTCATATCCACTACCGAAAGTTGCGGATGGAACTTACCAGAGTTTGGATCCTGTCCAGCCCCCCATTGCTCCTCCCTATAAGAGAGCTCTCGAAATGAAGAAAGCTTCCAGTCATGGCATCCAAGACCTTGAAAAGCCTTCTTTGGATTCTCGACTTAAAAAGCATGGTTAAATCCGTTGCAATATGGTGTTATTAACGGAGAAACAATGCTTACCGCTCTCGATTTTTATATTATCAGTCATACTCTTGTTTCAAACAATGATCATTGTATTTTGTAAGGAGTTATTATTCAAATTCAAATTTTCTATTCTAATTTTAACTCTTTAACCATTAATCATTGAGCTAAACCCATGGTATATTGTAAGAGTTCTTCATGTTATGAAACTATAAGAATTTATTGAGCAGTCTCAAGATTCAAAGAACCGAAATAAATGAGAAACCAAGTGGGATATTTGCTGAGCTTTCACCTACTGACTTTTCATTTGAATGGTTCGTTTTCAAGAAAATTTATGGCCGCAAATTTGTTCATGAGATTTCTCATCATGTAATGAATGGATATGCATGTGTTTTCCTACATCTAATGCTGGAAGCTAAACGATCAATGAATTTATACAGAATCCCTTTTCATTTGCATATCTATTTCCTAGCAAGAACATGTAGTTACCGAGTTTGTTCTCGACAAGGATGAAGAAGAATTCAAGAACTCGATGCAATCTTCTACAGCTTCAGCACGATGAGACTCAACAGATTCCACCAGTGACCGAGACCTGGACAGCTTGGAAGCAGAAACTTTGCGCGAAGAAGAGTTTCCTCGAATGGATACGAAGCGCAAAGCGCCTGTGACTTTAGCTCCAACGTGTCTCAAAAAGCTTGCCGGTGAAAAGCTCGAGCTTTCGACAACCCTTAACGTGAAAAACCCAACAACAACCCTTCTTTTGTTACCTGCCGTCGTCTTGCTGCTGCCTCCATGTTTGAGAAACGTGGTCGGCCTTTCACCCACGTCGGGGCTGAAACTCACTCGCTTGCTGCTTCTTCTGGACATGCTCGACTCAAGAAGACGGAGAAAATAAAGAGAGGACTTGTGATATGTGATGCAAAGAAGGGGCAGTTGGTAAGGGGTTTAGAGGGTATTTATTGATGAAATGTTGTGAAAGCAAGGGATAGGATAGGATTTTGTGTCATTGAAATGAGTAAAATTGGCAGGGGAATTAATTTTTGGGCGTCACCATATTAATTTTCATAGATGTAGACCAAAAAATTCCCCTTTTCAACATAGCAATCCAAAAATTTTCACATGCATCTGGCGCATTCGAATGTATAATTGTTGTTTAAATCCACTCATTATTTGTACCCAAAACTCCCCTTCAATGGTGTAAGTAAAAGATTAAATAATAAATTTCTCTCATCACATATTTAATACTATTGTATTCTAAAGTCTCGAATATGAGAACTTGAGTAGGAATGTAAAAACAGGTAATCGGATGGATTTCAGGTGGGTTCTGTCAGATCAAGTCAAATCAGATACAAGTCATTTTAGGTCGATTTGATGTTTTGACTCGATTCGGGTCGGGTGCGGGTCAGTTTCATGTCGGGTTCATTTCAGGTCGAGTCAAAACGGTTCGGGTCTGAATCAGTTAATTGACGGGTTAATTCAGGCTCGGGTAGACTTCAGGTCGGGTTCATTTCATGTCGGGTAATTTTAAGTTGGTTTCATTTCAGGTCGGGTTAATTCGGGTTTCGAATTCGTATTAATTTTGAATTTGGTACAAATAATTGATAAACTTTAAGTTTGGTCATTTCGAGTGAATTATTTAACGCCTTTCACGAACGCTGTTGTCTCTGAGTTTTCACCCAAGTCTATACTTATTATTGTTGTTGTTATTATTATTTATATAATAGTGTTATTATACTTAGCTCATTTAGTAAAAGAAGATTCATCCGAAATGAAACAAAGCCCAAAATATAAACAATTCATTTGATCAAAAACTCATTTCATTTTATAGGAGTCCATTAATCAGACTACATGCCCATTATTTTTTTACATGCCCAATTACATAACAAGGCCCGATCGACCCGATTTAATTAAGCCTTAATGCCTTCTCCTTGTTTATGCTCAGCTAACAAGAGACCGTTGTATTAGGAATCGATCCAACATCGTAAATTATGTCCATCGAGAAAAGATTAAGAGCTGCACTACTTAACCGTTAGATCAGAAGTGATCTAACAGCCCAGATTACTTCTAGGAAGGCCACACAGATCACACGAGAAGATCAAGTGGTGCATCCCTTTGACCGTTAGATCAAAAATGATCTAACGACTCAGATCATCCCGAAGTAGGTCATGAGGATCGCCACTCGTGCGTAACAGCCACGTGCTCGTCATTTAGAATTCTCGCGAGCGTCTCATCTTCCCAGACCGTCTGTCTCCGTTTCGACCGCTCTCGTCGGCGTCATTTCACTATTTTTGGTCACCGAAAACACAGATGAAAACAAAATGGGTTAAAATCCCTAAACAAAAAGCACAACTCAAAGGACTAAATCCATAAATCGAAGCTTTAGCAAGAATCAAGCAACGATCGGATCAAGACAGAGGGCAAATCGCGAGTCAACAACAAATCAGCTTAAAATTAGAGCCGAGATAGAAGCATTGTAGATGATTATTAGGGATTTAAGCTTGAGATTCAAGCAGAAATGTACCTATATAAACACTGTAAATTTCTTGTAACAACACACAATTTTTGATACACGATTCACATAAAAAAAAGAGCAAGTAGATTCAAGCACTAGGAAGCAAATTTGTAATCGTGATTTCGAAAGAAATAAAACAAGCATTTTCTGGTAATTTTTCTCCTCTTGTTTCTTGTTATTCGAATTAAAATAAAGAAAGGGGATAAGCTCTTTTTACCTTCTTTTTGCGTTTCACCATGTTAAGCAGCCGAGGACTAGCTTCGATGACGATTGCATGTTCTGAGATTTGTCGAAATCTGAAAAATCGCCGTGCGAAGAGAACTGATTTAAAGAAAGATTTTTTGGTTTTTCAAAGCATTTTCGGTAGGCTGATTTCAAAGGGTTTCAAAAAGGGGAAGTTTTAATAATCGAAAAATGTTTTTTTTGAATTTCCGTCGTAAAAAACGACGGTCGACGCCGGTGGAAGGCGGGTGTTCTCCATGGCGAGCTCAGAGAACAGAGGAAAGTGTTGAGATCAGTTTTGTTTAAAGGGGTTTCAAATGGTTTTCTTTTTATTTTCACCCTTTTATATCGACCCGCTAGCCAACTCATATATGCTTTTCAACCCGCGCCTAATTCTCTCGGGTCTTCTACCGCGACATCCCAGCTTTAAACCATTTCAATTTCTTCATTTTTTTATTAAAAATTGACCACCAAATTTCATTTTTCATTCAATTTGACCACTATATTTTGTTCTCCTTATAATTTAATCACCAATTTTTATTTAAAAATATAAAATAAAAGTTTTTTATTATCCCTTTTCTTTATTTAAGTTCCTTTATTTATTTTCAGTTATTTAAATTAAAATATTTTAATTCTAGTATTTCCTTTTCGTTAGTTTTTATTGGTTGTTAAAATGTTTAGTTAGTTTCAAAACTTTAGGAATAAGGTCTTAAAAAACTTAGTTAGAGCCTTTGTGTGATGAAAAGCTTCATTCATATATCATTGAATAAAATACACTTAACAATACTTGAATTTCTTAATTAATTAAAATGAATAAAGAGACTCTAGGGATTAATCACCATCTAATGTTTAAAAGACTTTAACACACTAAATTGTTTCTGTTGGTTTGTTTAAGAAAGTGGAAATTAACTAATGATGTTTCTTACCAAACGGAAATGACGGGTTAGCGCCAGGAGTGTTGGCGGTGATTGGAGTTCATTTTCCGGGCGGTAAGCCCGTTAAAATAGATTTATATTCATTAAACATACAAGTAAATTGAATCTTTGTAAACTTGCAAATTCCAATTTTGAAAATTCTTTTTGAAATCAATAAGGTACCAATTTTTGGGCGTTGTGGGGGTGCTAACCATTCCCCACGCGTAATCGACCCTCTGAACCTGTTTTTTGATTTCCGTAGACCAAAAATGTTGTTTTAATAAACAAAACTCTTTATTCAAAGAACCCCATTTTAAAGTGATCCAATCACATTTTTTAAAAAGATTGGTGGCGACTCTGTTGTTTTAAAGTTTTCAAAATGTCGAGCTCGAAAAGGGTTGCGACAGCTTGGCGACTCCGCTGGGGACATTTTATTTTTAAAATAAAAATAAAAGAGGGTCAGGCCACAAATTGGTTTCAAACGTTTTTAAAAAAATGGAATTTGCAAGTTCATAAATCTTTCAAATTATTCGTCCGTTTAATGAATATAAATATATTTTACACATCGTAAAACTCCTCAAGAAAGCTCTATACCAGAGCTTGTCCCGTTCGTTTAAGTGGGGGAAAATGCTTTGCTCATGTCAGAATATTGATTTTCTATATGAGCCTAGCAAGTACCTTCGAGACTCATGCCCATTGTCTTCGTAAGGATATTGATCCTTCGACAAGGCATAGGAGGTGAGTCCTCCTAATTTGAACTCGATTCGTTTGAAGCCTATAATGGGTGAAAATCGACGGCCTTGCTACCCTTAGTATGGGACAACAAGGACAACTTGGGTACCCTTTTAGAACTAAACTAAGTTTGAGAATCTAGAGCCTATCCCAGTAGAGCCATGCAGAAAGCCTACGGTTTTGAGTGTGGTCAAAATCATTTCACAAAGATAATCCGTGGAGACATGTCCTAGAGTGTTGGAATGTGTTGCCCATAATTATTTATGCAGTGAAATTATTTTGGACCCCTTTTGTCTTCTTATTTCTAGTCCATTTGACTTGTTGTTTTGCATGTTAATCTTGCATCATCATTCCATATCAAGAAGGGGTTGGGTTTTACAGAATATTTGCTCAAATAGAAAAACTGTCATCATGGATGGAAGGATCCTTAAGAAAGAAGATGAAAATGTGCGGGTGCGTCATTGGTTCGAGGTAAACCAACGAACATATGGGGATAGTCTGGCCGCTAATCATGAAACAGAAGCTTCCGAGTATGCCCACATTAGTGTCAAGCAGAATAATGTACAAGAGCTGAGGGAAATTTGGGAGCGCTTCGATTTCAAGACCAAAAAATTATTCTACGAGACTTTTACGACGATATATCATACATGATGTATGTGAAGGTAGATGAGCAATTCTTGAAGGCTTTGGTGTAGTTATGGAATCCTGGGTATTGCTTCTTCACTTTTAACGGAGAAGACATGATGCCCACATTCAAGGAGTATTTGGCTCTTTTCAATCTACGAAAGGTTAAAGAAGATTGGGTTTATGCAAAGCCACCTAAGAACAAGAACCCACATGTGACGCTTACTACTTTTGTCGGCATGAGTGATGGATGGGTCAAGGGTTTGATAAGGAGAAGAGGAGGTAGCTTTTCCTTTCCTTGGTTAAGCATCAGAAACATAATATATGTTCACCCTGACATTGAAAAGAGAGTGGATCTTTTGGCTATTGTGATTTATGGTTTGGTCATCTTCCTAGGGTCTTAGGAAACATTGATGTAGCCTTTCTTGATTTCTTTGAACAATTTAAGAGAGAAGTCCACCTAGTGCTTGCGGTGTTAGCTGAAACCTTAATCTCACTGAATGCATGTAGAAAAGTAGAGGGTGTACGCTTTGGTGGATGTGCCCCTTTACTCCAAGTTTGGGCCCTCAGCCACTTTTAGAAGTGTCTGACTTTGACTCTGTCCAATGTGTTCTCCCCCAATTTTTTTCCACTTAAAGAATTCTTAGCTCAAGATTGGTCAACTGTCAAGAAAAGCAAGTGGGTTGATATATTTAGAGACCGTCGTGACGATGACATCAAATGGAGGGTTCCGTGGATGGGTCATGCTAAGGTTATGTACAGATGCGGAGATTACAACTTCTTGATGCCATTGGGTTTATGGGGTGGAATTGGTTGCACTCTTTTGTTAGTGTCACGTCAGTATGGACCACGACAGTTCGTTCCATTCACCACTAGTCTCGGTACATCAGAGTTTGATTTTCAAGGCGAGTTCAGAGGGAAGATACAAACAATTAGCGATTTATGGGATAACTACTATTATGTGAAGCTAGAGTCTGACAACCACTGCATGTTCACCCCTAACTATGACATTTGGAGGCAGGAGGCATACAAGAGTAAATGACAAGATCATGCTACCTACTCCTAGGCAGGCCAAATCTTTAGAAGAACACTTGAAGGTGGTTCCCTCTGAGGCTGATATTCTAAGAGAAGAACTGAGAAGGGCCAAGTCAGAGATTGAAGCTCTACAAGAACAAAACCAACAAGACAAGTTCGAAGCAAGCCTTGATGTGGAGAAGTACAAAGGGGAGACCAACCGAGCAATGGAGATTCAAAGGGTTGACTTCCTCAAGTTTCAATCCATTGTACGGAATGTTGATTTAAGAAAAAGCCCAGAGCAATAGAGACAAGAGTTGAACAAGCTGTGGCCAAGGAGAAAGAGCGTGGCAGAAAAGAAATTGAGAAGTATAGGTGGGCCCTTACAGAAAAGAAGAAGAGAGAAAAACAAGTGGCAGAAAATGAGAGGGGCAAACATACCCTTGTAAAAGAAAAAAAACGTAATTGCCTGGAAAAGGAAGGACCACGACAACAAGATCCATTTTTTGGAGTTGTAGTCAGCCTATGATGAAACCTGCGAGAAGTTGAAGCAAAGCCAGGCCTTTGTTACTGAGTTGCAAGCCCAGATAGAAGACCTGAACCAGACGCTTCACAAGTTTCAGAATGATCAAACCTATGAGAAGCTTCATGATATTCTGAACGAAAATGACTTCTTGAAAGAGTGAGTGGAGGAAATGGACAACATTATCCAAGAATATAGAACGGAGATCCTAGTCCTCTAAGATATTGCTAAAGGGGGAAATGATTACTGGTTCACTCTTCTCAAAGACAACGCTAGAAAATTCCAAGAACGAGATGAGTTTGATAGAATCGTGATGACTCAAATCCAAGAAGTGGCTAGGCATGTAATGATGTTAGCAACTGAGGCCATAGATCTCCGTCATTACATTAGGCATGTAGGAGAAGTGGGTCTAAGTCTCATGTAGTTAGTAGAAGAAATTAAGGAATTGGGTACTTTGGCTGAGATGTACACGTGAAAATAAAACTTCTTGTAATAAAGGACCTTTGGCATTTAAATAAAAGTTGTTTCTTGAGCAACTATTTTATGAAACTAATGACCATTCGTTTGCATTCATACATTTGCACCTTGTTTGTTTATTTGGTTGTTTGTTTTTATTTTCTTGTTGCATACATTCATGACATGATAAGAAAATAACTAAAAAATGACAGAAATAATCTTCAAAATAGCCAAAACAACTCACAAGTCAGAGTAATGGACATGGAAATAAATTAACGACTCTAGAAACCAACCAAAAAAGCACATAAGACAGGCTGGAGAAGATTAAAACTGGCCTGAAGCATGAAATAGAGTTAGCTCATCAAAAAATGATGAGTCAAATTGCAGCCATGTTGGGGTTCAAGGATCCAAATGCAGCTAAAGTAGGAGAAACTAGCACACTACCGCGATTCTTTAGAATGACTTTTGGGATGCAAAAGGAGGCTGCCTCCAAGCCAAAACCCTTGTCCATTTTGTTGAATCCTCTATTCGCATCCCAAATGAAGAGGTTAACAACTATGGGGTACTTGACCTCGATGAAATTGATGACAAAGCCAAGGCTGAGAGGAAGTGGGAAGATAGATATGAGAAGCTTGAAGGAATGATCAAATCTTTCCAAGAAGAAAGTATTCACGGTGGCATGGATGACAAAGACTTGAGCTTGGTGATAGACCTAATTGTGCCACCAAAATTTAAGGTTCCAGACTTTGAAAAATACAATAGAACCACATGCCCCATGACACATCTAACCATGTATTGTAGGAAGATATCAATGTACTTAGACAATGAGAAGCTACTCATTCATTGCTTCCAAGACAGTCTGGTAGGGTCAGTTGCACGTTGGTACACGCAGCTAAGTCGAGACAACATTAGGTCATGGAAAGATTTATCCAGAGCATTTAGTGAGCAGTACAAACATGTCTTCGATATGGTTCTAACCCGATTGGTCTTGCAAGGGATGGAACATAAGCATCATGAGAGTTTTCGCCAATATGTGCAAAGGTGGAGGGTTGTAGCTGCACAAGTTCAGCCACCACTGCTAGAGAATGAGATTACACCGATGTTTGTGGAGACGTTAAAGGGCTTTTTCTACGACCGCATGATAAACCATGCGACCAAAAAGCTTCGCAGATATGCTAATGAATGGAGAGTTGATTCTAGCGGTTGTGAAGAGCAGAAAGCTGGATGGAGAAGAGACGAAGAAGCCCTACAAGAATAAAGTGAAGTCAATACCACCAATGTCTACAACTCCAGTTATTCGAAGGGAGTAGTTTTCAGCAAGCCCAACGTTTCGACTGCTGCTCCAGCTGCTACAAATTCGCCAAAGAAGGAACGGAGGTATCAAGGGAATTCGAAACCATACTTCCCTCTTATTCCAATGACATATGCAGAGTTATTTGCTGAGCTTGTTAAATCCCAAATGGTGCTACCACGACATATCCCTCCCTTCTCACCTCCAAACATGCTATGGTACGACGAGAAAGCGCAATACAAATACCATGCAAGAATTAGGGGGAATACCATTCAGAATTGTACTGCATTTAAGAGGGCGATGGACGATATAAGGAAGTCAGACATCTTATCTTTTGACACGTCTGAAGAAAAGGGTAACCCTTTGCCAAACCACCAGAAGACAGGGGTGAATGCGGTCATCGAGGAGGAGAACAAGATAATTAAGGAATATGTTGCCTAGGTTAGAGCACCCATGAAATGGGTATGTGCCCAAATGGTGGCAGCTAGAATGATGAAAGGAGAGGCTCAAGAATTGAAGGTTGAAGTTGGATTGTATTGTGAGTGCCACAAGGTAGAAAGACATAGGATCGAGTGTTGCTTGGAGTTTAAGCAATTGGTCCAAAGGAAAATGTATGAAAAAGAACTTGAGTTTTTTGAGAAAAGCAACAAGGAGTGTATGTTGGATGTTTGTGCAACAGAGGAGTCATCCTCTAAAAGAGATTATACTGGAATGAAGCCTCTAGTTATCAAAACTAAGGCAAAAGTAAGTGAATCCATGAGGGGTGTAACCCCACGACTTATAATCAAATCACCGACTTCATTTTCGTACAAGGACAGCAAGCAAGTCCTATGGAACTACGCTTGCACAATAACGGCCCTATGAGAATTGTAGGCAGAAGGAAAAACAAAATATGAACCAGTCAATGAAGTAAGTCATTTCACCATGAGTGGGAGACTGTATTCTCCTCCAGTAGCTGAAGACATAGATGCAGCATAGAGAAAGGCTGCAGTTGAGGAGCTTGAGAAGGAAAACGAGGGAGATTTCTTTAAAGAGAAGCCACCAGTATACCATGAGCCAGTGAAGGAGTTAGAGGGTCAAGAATTTCTGAAGATACTCAAACACAACGAGTATAGTGTGGTAGAACAGCTTCATATGCTCTCAACTCGAATTTCAATGTTATCTCTGTTACTGAGTTTTGAGGGCCACCATGAGGCTCTGTTGAAGATTTTAAACCGAACATTCATACCAAAAGAGATTACCACTGAGAAGATGGACATGATGGTCGGTAATATTGTTGTCAATGACTTTATCTCATTCAACGATGAAGAAATACCAGAAGGAGGGAGGGGATCATGCAAGGCTCTACACATTTCAACAAGATGCAGGGTTCATGCTACCAGGTGTCCTAATTGACAATGGGTCAGCACTTAATGTGCTACCGCTGGTAACATTGAAGAAGCTGCCAATAGATAGCTCACATATGAAAGCTTACCAGAACACGGTGAGAGCATTTGATGGAACACAAAAGGAGGTAATAGGGAGGATTGAAGTTCCTTTACAGATTGGACCGTCAACTTTCGATGTAGAGTTTGTGGCTATGGACATTAGATCCAATTATAGTTGCTTGCTCAGGCGCCCATGGATCCACACAGCTAGAGCAGTCCCTTCTACCTTACATCAAAAGCTGAAATTTGTGATCGATGGACATTTAGTAACCATAGGTGCAGAGGAGGAAATCATTGCATCAGTAACCACCGATGCACCCTTTATCGAGATAGATGAGGGTGTGCTCGAGTGTCACTTTAGAACAACCTTTGTCACCGAGGGAAGCAAAGTACCAGAATCGGAGTTATCCAGCTGCACAAAAATGCAAGTGAAACAAACACTCGAAAAAGGATCTAAAGATAGAAAAGGATTTGGGAGGAGGAACCAAGAAAGGTTGTACCCATTGGTTATCCCCGCAAAGACTGGCCGATTTGGGCTAGGCTTCAAGCCCAACCACTAGCAAAGAAAGGCCGAAATTAGAAAGCATAAGGAGAGAAGAAGGGCAAGACTAAAAGGGGAAGAAATTGAGTGGGAGCCCATGACATTCCCACACATGAGCCATAATTTTATATCTAGAGGCTTTTTGGACCCCAACGCCCAACTTAATGAGGAGGAGAAAGGAAAGAATGACTTGTGCAAAGCATTTGAGAACTGAGCATCAACGCCCTGACAGACGAGGAAGGAGAGAGCAAATACTTGTCCATGATTAGCCCCTGCTCTGAACTTGACAACTGGAATGCTGAAGAAATTCATGCAGTCTTTAAGACAATTTCAGAGTAATTCTCAAAACCAACCCCTTTGCTCTAGGCCCGAAGACAATATGGGATCTTATGTAAAGGGCCTATGTCAAAACTATTTAATTTGAAATTCAATAAAGATGCATTTTAACCAATCTTGTGGCAATTTCTTCCATAAACCATGAATAACCCTCCAAGTAAAAAACTAAAAAAAATCATTCCATTCATTGGTTCATCTTTTTCCTTTTTTATATATTCCTTGTTGTTCCTTTGCAGGTCTTCAGATATCAGTGACTTAAACGATTCCGGGCCAGAATCCGAAGTAAAATTTGAACTACCTTCATGCCAAGTAGAAGTTGAAAGTGTCGATGATGAAGAATAATATGATTTGCTTGAAGATTTTCTCAGAATGGTAGAAGAAGAAAAGAAACAGATTCTACCGCACAAAGAGGAGTTGGAAATTCTGAACCACAGAAGAAGAGAAGCTCGAGGTCAAAATTGACACCACTATTTCAACTATTACACGACAAATCCTGGTCGAGCACTTAAAAGAATATAAGGATACTTTTTCCTGGTCTTACCAAGACATGCCTGGTCTTGACACTGACATTGTTGTACATCGGTTGCCAATAAAGTTAGGATGGGAGCCTGTAAAGTAGAAGTTTAGAAGAATGAAAGCTGAGACACTCCTAAAATTTAGGGATAAAGTGAAGAAGCAGTACGATGAAGGGTTCCTAGAAGTGGCCAAATATCCAGAATGAGTGGCAAACATTGTTCTAGTTCCCAAAAGAATGGAAAGGTACGAATGTGTGTAGACTACAGGGACCTCAATAGGGTGAGCCCAAAAGACAACTTTCCATTACCACACATTGATACATTGGTGGACAACACAGCTGGACATTCCATCTTTTCTTTCATGGATGGGTTCTTCGGGTATAATCAGATAAAAATGTGTCCAGAAGATATGGAAAAGACCACGTTCATAACATTATGGGGCATTTTCTGCTATAAAGTAATACATTTTGGCTTAAAGAATGTTGGGGCAACTTACCAAATAACCATGGTCACTCTATTCCATGACATAATGCATAGGGAAATAGAGGTGTATATTGATGATATGATTGCTAAGTCTCGATCTGAGGAGGAGCATCTAGCAAATTTAGAAAAACTTTTCCAAAGGTTGAAGAAATTCTAGTTAAAACTTAAGCCAAATAAGTACACATTTTGGGCCACGTCCGAAAATTTTTTGGGCTTCGCCCTGAGCAAAAAAGGAATAGAGATTAACCCAGACCAGATTAAGGTCATACAAGAGCTTCCACCACCACAAAAACAGAAGGAAGTTCAGGGTTTTCTGGGAAGATTAAACTACATTGCTCGTTTTATCTCCCAGATGACAGACAAGTGTGATATGATGTTCAGGCTGCTTAGAAAGAATAACCTAGGCACATGGAACGAGGAATGCTAGACGGATCTAGAGAAGATCAAGGAGCAGCTAACTAATCCTCATGTGTTGGTCCTTCCAGTTTTTGGAAAGCCATTAATTCTATACCTAACGGTGTACGAAAACTCTATGGGTTGTGTGCTTGGGCAACATGACGAAACTGGAAGAAAAGAAAAGGCGATATATTACCTAAGCAAGAAGTTCACTGATTGCGAAACTAGGAACTCTTCCATTGAAAAACTATGTTGTGCACTAGTCTGGGCAGCTAAAAGGCTTAGGTAATATATGATATATCACACTACCTGGCTAATTTCGAAGCTGGACCCACTGAAGTTTATGATGGAAGCCCCAGCCTTACCTGGAAGATTAGCACGATGGCAGATGCTGTTGTCAGAATTTGATATCTAGTACGTGAGTCAGAAAGGAGTAAAAGGAAGTGTTATAGCCGACTTTTTGGCAAGTCGTGCTTGTAATGATTGTGAGGCATTAAATTTCAATTTCCTTGATGAGGATCTGATGTGCATCTCGGAAGATGACGAGGCTTCAGCAGAATCTTGGGTCATGAATATTGATGGTGCCGCAAATGCATTGGGGCGAGGAATCGGGTAGTTTTAGTTTCGCCAGAAGGAAATTACTACCCTTTCACTAGTCATTTGAAGTTCTTCCGCACTAACAACAAGGCGTATTTAGCATATTTTGGGATTTATAGTTGGTTATCTACAAAGTACGAGGGGAATAGGAAACGAATGTATTTTGGGAGGCCATCAAAAGGAAAATACGCAACTTGAAGGTATTTTTGGGATTTAGCATTGGTTATCTACCAAGTACGAGAGGAATGGGAAATGAAGGATGCAAAGTTGGTAGAATACCAAAAGTTGGTTCTCGAATTGACCAAAGAATTTGATGTGATCACCTTCAAATATCTTCCTAGAGAAGACAACCAGATGGTTGATGCCTTGGCCACCTTAGCAGTCATGTTCAAGGCAAGCGAAGGTTCATAAATGATGCCCATCAAATTGCAAATGTTAAACTCTCCGGCTCACTGTTATGACGTAAAAGGGGAAGCAGATGGTTTGCCTTGGTACAATGATATTTTGTAGTATGTAAAACTTAAGCAATACCCACCACAAGCTACAGAGAATGAAAAGAAAATGATCAGGAAAATGGCATCAAGGTACATCCTAGACGAAGAAATCCTATATAAGAGAAGTCGAGATTAGGTGCTTTTGAGATGCGTGGATGCAAAAGAAGCCCAATTGATTATAGAAGAGGTTCTTGAGGGAGTTTGTGGAACTAACCCAAGTGGTTTCGCCATGGCTAGAAGGGCCATGCGCTTTGGATATTATTGGTCAAAAATGGAAGGTGATTGCATCGATTACCCTCGCAGATGCCACAAGTGTCAAATTTATGCTGATAAAGTTTATACACCTCCTCAATCTCTTCAATTCATGTTAGCTCCTTGGCCTTTTTCCATGTGGGGTATAGATGTCATCGGGCAGATTCACCCGAAAGCGTCAAACGGGCATCGCTTTATTTTGGTGGCCATTGATTATTTCACGAAGTGGGTGGAGACAACCTCGTATGCAAACATTACTAGGTCTACTGTTTGTAAATTCTTGAAGAAGGAAATTATTTGCTGGTACATTCTACCCGGGAGTATTATTACTGATAATGCTTCTAATTTGAACAATAAGATGATTGCACGGGTTTGTGAGCAGTTTAACATCAAACATCATAATTTAGTGATATATCGCCCAAAGATGAATGGGGCAGTGGAGGCTGCAAATAAGAACATTAAGAAGATCGTTGTAAAAATGACTGACACCTATAAAGACTGGCATGAGAAGTTACTGTTTGCCTTATATGCATACCGAACTGCAGGGACTATGAGGCATTTCATGGTTAAGATTAGAACTTGGGGCATGTAGCACCAACATCAAAGACAGTCAAAGTGGAAATAAGTCTTGCTGCAAAGATTCTCATGCAAATAATCTGAAGAGCTAAGTGTTTTGATATAATAATTGAAAAAATGTTTTGGACTAATTTGAAAAGAATTTAAAACATGTCTTTAAGTCCAAACAACTTGAAAATAAGTTTGAGGTGTTTAAAAAGGTTTTTGGCAAGGTTTTAAACGTCTTAAAGTAGACAAAACAGGCTTTTCAGCACCACCGTACCAATACGGTATACCCCATATCGATACTTTTTTACTCCAGTTTTGATTCTAGCAAAACCCGTACCGAAACGGGCTTGCCCGTATCGATACGGATATGGGTCGTACCGATACGCCTTTAAAGTGTACCGATCCATGCTTTAACAACCCCCAACGGCTATTTCCCTACGGACTTTTAAATTGCAGACCGTACCGATACGCTCCCTAGAGTATCGATACACATAGGCTGGCAAGAGCCCAACGGCTAGTTCTGAAGAAGGGCGTACCGATACGGGTACCCGTGTACCGATACAGTAGGCACCAGAACTGCAATTAATGTGGGAAATAAAGGCTCTAACAGCTCCAAAACCATCCTAACGGTCCTCAACAGCTACAAACTCATTTGAGAGTATAAAAGGGACCTCCAAGCATCAAGAGAAGGCTAATGCTTCAATTGTCAACAACACTTTGATTAAGATTTTGTCTTAGAGCTTAATTGTTCATTTTCTTGTATAGACAACACTAGTGAGCTAAATATTGCCAAATTTTCTCAAGTGTTTAGGTTTTGGGTGAGAGCTAAATAGTGAAAATAAACACCTATTAGAGGGATTTCAAGTTTGCTTAGAATTTCTCTTGTAAAGAGGGTTTACTCAAGCTTTGGGTAGAAAGCTTTGAGGGTTGTAAAGGTTGCCTCCTTAGCCTTGAAAAGGGGACGAAATTCTTAGTGAATTTGGTTGAAATCCTTAGTGGGGAGCTAAGGTAGTGGATATAGGTGCTTGTTAGAAGGTCAAACCACTATAAATCCTTGTGTCCAATTCTAATCTTTTAGCTTCCACTTTTACACCAAAAAATCCAATCTTCTCCAAACTTGGCAAACACATCATTTGAAGGAAACCGAGCACCATAAAATCCAACAATTGATATCAGAGCTTGGCTCAATCAAAGAGGAGTATCATCCTATTAAGGTGATCTGGGAAGCTCGATACAACACATCAACCAACCGATCAAATGGCGTAATCCATCGGCAAGCCACCATTCTTCGACAGAACTCACTATGCTCATTGGAAGACAAGAATGATGTATTTCATAAAGTCCAAGGACTACAAGCTTTGGGACATAGTAGAATACAGTCTGTTCGTGCCACAACGAAGGAAGGCGGATTGGAGCGCGAATGATCGCAAGAAAATGGAGCTCAATTGCAAAGCCTTGCATATCATCTTTTGTGAAGATGTCTTCTTGTGAAGATGCCAAAGAGGTATGGGACAAGCTTGAAGTCACATACGAAGGAACCAACGAAGTAAAAGAGACCAAGATCGGACTCCTCAACCACGAGTATGAAAACTTCAAGATGGATCCGGAAGAGGACATTGAGAAGATGTTCGATAGGTTTTCCACCATCACCAATGGACTCAAAGGTTATGGAGAAGCCATCCCGGAAGAGAAGCTTGTCTGAAAGCTTATCTACTCCCTTCCTGAGTCATGTGACTCAAAGAGGACTACCATCATCGAAGCTAAGAATTTGAAGACCTTGAAGCTTGATGAACTCATGGGGCCACTTCTCACTCACCAAATCATGAAGAATGATAAAGAAGCAGAGAAGAAGAAGGAAGAGATAAGAAAGACGGGGAAGAAAAAGATCATAGAGCTAGGCATCTATGCGAATGCCATGGCTCTCAAGTCCTCCAAGTGCAACCATGTTGATACAAGTGAGGAGGAGGATGAAGAAGAAGAGATAGTTCATCTCTTCAAGAAGTGTGCCCCTTTTCATGAAGAAAGCCATGAAAGAACTCGAACGAGAGTCCATGAAGAAGAAGAGGGCAAGCACTTCAAGCCATAAGAAGAAGGCATATGTGGCTACATGGAGTGATGAAGACTCCACCGACGATGAACAAGCCAACCTTTGCCTTATGGCCATCGAAGAAGATTCAAGGGTAACTTCTAATTCATATACTTCATGTTCATATTCTTTTGATGAATTACAAGATGCCTATGATGAGTTGGTTTTAGAATTTAAAAATCACATTTTGAAAAACAAGAAAGTGATTTCAAATTTGAAAATTCAAAATGACTTGATTTCTAAAACCAAAATTGAACTTGAAGCAAAAATCAATGAGTTTGAACAAAAATGTTTTGATTTACAAAATTTGCTTCATAAAGTTCAAGAAGAAAAATATTTGATTTCCAAAGAGCTTGAAAAGAAAAATGATTGTGGAAAATCAAAATTTTACCAAAGACAATCTAGTACCCCTAGATTTTTAAATGGAAAATGTTTTAGAAGTGTTTGGGTTCCAAAAGAACTAATCACTTCACATAAAAATGATGAAATTGAAAAATGGATTCCTAAGGGGACTAAATTTTGTGCAACTAACGTTTATGGATCCAAAGCAATTTAGATACCAAAATTTGTATGATTGTCTTGATTAGGTGTGATGGAGATGTTCATCAAGTCCAGTCAATGAGGGGGAGCTCCATGCACACAAAGAAAGACACTTGAAGAGGAAAGCTTCACATCCTCCCTTGGAGTTCAAGTGTTGGTAAAATCTAGTTGTTTTTATTTGTTTAATTCAATTTATTTCCATTAATTCAACTAGATTATCATGTGTTGGACTAACATCTTTTGATGATGCTTTGAGTAAGGGGGAGCCACTTTTAAAACCAAACAATTTAATAGTTTCAAAATTTAAATCTCCATTGTTATTTTGAGCCTAAAAGTATTTTAAATTCTTTTTGATATAACAAAAAAGAGGAGAGATTGGTTTAAAAAATGTGTATTTCAAATGAATAAGGGGGAGCTTTAATTACTTCTCTATATTTCATCTCTTATTCAAATTTTTAAACTTAAAGGGGGAGAATCCCAAACAATTTTTCAAGTTGGTTTTATTATATCAAAAAGGGGGAGATTGAAGAGCTAAGTGTTTTGATATAATAATTGAAAAATGTTTTGGACTAATTTAAAAAGAATTTAAAACATGTCTTTAAGTCCAAACAACTTGAAAATAAGTTTGAAGCGTCTAAAAAGGTTTTTGGCAAGGTTTTAAACGTCTTAAAGTAGTCAAAACTGGCTTTTCAGCACTACCGTACCGATACAGTATACCATGTATCGATACCTTTTTACTCCAGTTTTGATTCTGCCAAAACTCGTACCGATACAGGCTTGCCTATATCGATACGGATAGGGGTCATACCGATACGTCTTTAAAGCGTACCGATCACCGTTTTAACAACCCCCAATGGCTATTTCCCAACGAACTTTTAAATTGCATATCGTACCGATACGCTCCCTAGCGTATCGATACGCATAGGCTGGTAAGAGCCCAACGGCTAGTTCTGAAGAAGGGCGTACCGATACGGTAGGCACCAGAACTGCAATTAATGTGGGAAATAAAGGCTCCAACGGCTCCAAAACCATCCCAACGGTCCTCAACGGCTACAAACTCATTTGGCATAAAAGAAATCTCCAAGCATCAAGAGAAGGCTAATGCTTCAATTGTCAACACCACTATGATTAAGATTTTGTCTTAGAGCTTAATTGTTCATTTTCTTGTATAGACAACACTAGTGAGCTAAATATTATCAAATTTGCTCAAGTGTTTAGGTTTTGGGTGAGAGCTAAATAGTGCAAAAAAAACACCTATTAGAAGGGTTTCAAGTTTGGTTTGAATTTCTCTTGTAAAGAGGGTTTACTCAAGCTTTGGATAGAAAGCTTTGAGGGTTGTAAAGGTTGCCTCCTTAGCTTAGAAAAAGGGACGAAATTCTTAGTGAATTTGGTTGAAATCCTTATTGGGGAGCTAAGGTAGTGGATGTAGGTGCTTGTTAGAAGACCGAACCCCTATAAATCCTTGTGTCCAATTCCAATCTTTTAGCTTGCACTTTTACACCCAAAAGTCCATTCTTCTCCAAACTTGGCAAACACATCGGTTGAAGGAAATCGAGCACCATAAAACCCAACATAATCCCACGAAGGCGAGAATCTGAGAATTTTCAAAGAGCCTTAAAAGTGTCTTGAAAGCAGCATGTAGTGAAATAGGGGTGCCTTCCTGATCGCCAGTCTTTCTTCCATGATAATGAGAACAATTTTACAAACATTGGAGGTGGGCTAATTCTAAGTTATAGGGATTCTCACTCACGCTCCAGAAGCACTCAAGAAGGCTTGTCTCTGAATATGGATGTATCAAATACAATGATAATAGAGTTAAGGACATTTACATGCAAAGATCAAATGTTTTCAATGAAGCAAAGAGATACAAAGAATGAGAATGATGAAGACGAAGAAGTCTACCCTTCTAACTAGGAGTACAAGATTACTGGATTAAGAGAAGCAAAAACCGGAGCAAAAGGTACAAAAGATTGGGAAAGACCATTGGCAAAATAATAGAGGATGGAATGTTGCCAACTTTTCTACTCATTGTGATCCTAATAACATTGTGCAAAGTCTTGTTCGGTGCGGATAAATGAAAGGAATTCCCATTGCACCTCCATTTGATAAGGCGGGCTGGAATAGACGTTTGCCGCCCTTGGCCAGAGTTGAGAAAATGTTTAAGATGATACAATCCAAGTTTTCTGGAGTATCAAATATTAATGTGTCTGTTGCCTGACAGAAAATTAATAAAAGAATTTAAAAAGAAATCATAGAAGTTTGAAATGCATTTATGTTTTAGGCATCTATAGGGGCATATTCATCTACGTTGTGTATTGCATTTTTCACAGGTATATGAAGGATTTTTCAGCAATAGGAATACACTTATCTATACGAGCATAAGGAGAATAGAACCCGTCTATCTGTTTGGGCATTTGGAGAATGGAATACGGTTATCTATTCAAGCATAAGGAGAATAGAACCCGTTTATTCGTTCGGGCATTTGGAGACTGGTGTCCGCTTACCTATTCAAGCATAAAGAGAATAGAACCTGCCTATTCGTTCGGGCATTTGGAGAATGGAATCCGTTTATCTATTCATGCATAATAATAATAATAGAACTCGTCTATCTGTTCGGGCATTTGGAGAATGAAATCTGCTTATCTATTCAAGCATAAGGAGAATAGAACATGCTTATCTGTTCGGACATTTGGAGGATGGAACCTACTTATTCGTTCGAGCAAAAGGAGAATGAAGCCCGCCAGTTCGTCGATATAAGAAGTTTTGATGGTTTGGTAATTGGTGAAAATCAATGTCCTTTTGGTTCTTTGTTCTATTCCTGTTTCACTAGAATGACCAAAAAGGGGCAGCTGTTGTCACTAAGTTTTCACCCAAGTCTATACTTATTATTATTATTATTGTTATTATTTGTATACTAGTGTTATTATACTTAGCCCATTTAGTAAATAAAGGATTCATCCAAATTGAAACAAAGCCCAAAATATAAACAATTCATTTGATCAAAAACTCATTTCACTTTATAGGAGTCCATTAAGCAGACTACATGCCCATTGTTTTTTTTACATACCCAATTACATAATAAGGCCTGATTGACCCGATTTAACTAAGCCCTAATGCATTCTCCTTGTTTATGCGCAGCTAACAGGAGACAGTTGGATCGAAAATCAATCCAACGGTGCAGATTATGCCCGACTGAGGAAGGATCAAGAGCCACACTACTCAACCATTAGATCAGGAGTCATCTAACGACCCAGATTACTTCGAAGAAGGCCACACAGATCGCACGAGAAGATCAAGCGGTGCATCCCTTTAACCGTTAGATCAAATGATCTAATGGTTCAGATCATCCAGAAGTAGGTCACGAGGATCGCCACTCACGTGTGGCAGCCATGCGCTTTTCGTTTCGAATTCCTGCGAGCATCTCATCTTCCCAGACCGTTTGTCTCTGTTTCAATCGCTCTCGTCGGTGTCATTTCACCAATTTCGGTCACCAGAAACACAAATGAAAACAAAAAGGGTTAAAATCCCTAAACAAAAAGCACAACTCAAAGGACTAAATCCCTAAATCGAACCTTTAGCAAGAATCAAACTACGATCGGATCAAGACAGAGGGCAAATCGCGAGTCAACAACAAATCGTCTTAAAATTAGAGCTGAGACAGAAGCATTGTAGATGATTATTAGGGATTTAAGCTTGAGATTCAAGCTGAAATGTACCTATATAAACACTGTAAATTTCTTGTAACAACACATAATTTTTGATACACGATTCATATACAAAAAAGAGCAAATAGAGTCAAGCACTATGAAGCAAATTTATAATCGGGATTTCGGAAGAAATAAAGCAAGCATTTTCTGGTAATTTTTCTCCTCTTGTTTCTTGTTATTCGAATTAAAATAAAGAAAGGGGATAAGCTCGTTTTACCTTCTTTTTGCGTTTCATCGTGTTAAGCAGTCGAGGACTAGCTCCAATGACGGTTGCATGTTCTGAGCTTTGCCAGAATCTGAAAAATCGTCGTGCGAAGAGAACTGATTTAGGTTTTCAAACTGGAAATTTGATTTAAAGAAAGATTTTTTTGTTTTTCAAAGCATTTTCGGTAGGTTGGTTTCAAAGGGATTTAAAAGGGTTTCAAAAGGGGGAAGTTTTATTAATCGAAAAGCACTTTTTTAATTTCTATCATCGAAAATGATGATCGGTGTCGGTGGAAGGCGGCCGACACGACGGACGTTCGCCATGGCGAGCTCAGAGAATAGAGGAAAGTGTTGAGATTGGTTTTGTTTAAAGGGGTTTCGAATGATTTCCTTTTTATTTTCACCATTTTATATCGACCCGCTAGTCAACCCGTATTCGCTTTTCAACTCGCGCTTAATTCTCCCGGATCTTCTACCGCAACATCCCGGCTTTAAATCATTTCAATTTCTTCCTTTTTTATTAAAAAATAACCACCAAGTTTCATTTTTCATTCAATTTGACCATTATATTTTGTTTTCCTTATAATTTAATCACCATTTTTTATTAAAAAATATAAAATAAAAGTTTTTTACTATCCCTTTTCTTTATTTAAGTTCCTTTATTTATTTTCATTTATTTAAATTAAAGTATTTTAATTCTAGTATTTCCTTTTCATTAGTTTTCATTGGTTGTTAAAATGTTTAGTTAGTTTCAAAACTTTAGGAATAAGGTCTTAAAAAACTTAGTTAGTGCCCTTGTGTGATGAAAAGCTTCCTTCATATATCATTCAATAAAATACACTTAACAATACTTGAATTTCTTAATTAATTAAAATGAATATAGAGGCTCTAGGGATTAATCATCATCTAAAGTTTAAAAGACTTTAACACACTAAATTGTTTCTGTTGGTTTGTTTAAGAAAGTGGAAATTAACTAAAGAGGTATCTTACCAAATGGAAATGACGGGTTAGCGCCAGGAGTGTTGGCGGTAATTGGAGTTCATTTTTCGGGAGGTAAGACCGTTAAAATAGATTTATATTCATTAAACGAACAAGTAAATTGAAACTTTGTGAAATGGAAATTTCCAATTTTGAAAATTCTTTACGAAATCAATAAGGTACCCATTTTTGGGCGTTGTGGGGTGCTAATCCTTCCCCACCCGTAATCGACCCTCGAACCTATTTTATGATTTTCGTAGACCAAAAATGTTGTTTTAATAAACAAAAGTTTTATTAAAATAACCACGTTTTAAAGTGACTCAATCACACTTTTTCAAAAAAAATATTGGTGGCAACTCTGTTGATTTAATGTTTTCAAAAATATCGAGCTCGAAAAGGGTTGTGACAAACACAAATCACATTAAAAATAAAATATCATCTTTATTTAAAATATCAGAGTAAATTGCAAAAATTAGAAATAAATAAGGTCAATTTCGGTGAAAAAACTTTTAGGGACTAACATGAACAAAAATATCATCATATTAAAAATATTGGACTAAATTATAAAAATATAAAATAAATCTGGGTTAATTTTGGTTAAAAATAAAATTTTAGGAACTAACATGGACAAAACTAAATTACAAAAAAATTAATAGGGGTCAATTTCGACTAAAAATTAAATTTTAGGTACTAGAATAAACAAAAATATTATTGGACTAAATTGCCAAAAGTATAAATAAATACGGGGAAATATTGACTAAATATTAAATTGTAAGGACTAGAATAAACAAAAATATTATTCAACTAAATTACCAAAAATCGAAATAAATATGAGTCAATTTCGGCTAAGAATAAAGTTTTAGGGAATAGAATGACCAAAAATATCATCATATTAAAAACATTGGACTAGATTACAAAAATTTAAAATAAAAAGGGGTCAATTTCGGTTAAATATATCTAATTGGTCTAAATTAAAACCTATAAGCAAAATTACATACCTAATTAAAATAATTCTAACATTAAATGTCGAATCTCAATTAAATTAATCTAAATTGGGACTAAATTGAATTAAACTAAAACATAAAAGTGAACATTAAGGGCTTAAATGAAAAACATCTAAAGTTGGAAGGGTTAAAAAATAATTGCCCCAACCTAAAAATCTAGGCGGGTAGTTTCCCTCCTTCCCACCCATTTCAAATTAAAGTAAAAAAAACAATTGGTTAAAAAGGGGGAAATGAATAGGGGTCAATTTGGACTAAAAAGTTATCAATTTGGTCCCTGTTTTTAGTTTATGGACTAAAATTTAAATTTTAGCTATTAGAATATACAAAAATATTATTGGACTGAATTGCCAAAAATATAAATAAATATGAGGCAATTTTGACTAAAAATTAAATTGTAGGAACTAGAATAAACAAAAATATTATTCGACTAAATTACCAAAAATAGAAATATATATGGGTCAATTTTGGCTAAAATAAAGTTTAAGGACTATAATGAACAAAAATATAATCATATTAAAAACATTGGACTAGATTAGAAAAAATTTGAAATAAATAGGGGTTAATTCGGTTAAAAATTAGGGACTAATATGAACAAAAATAAACTCCAAATACCTAAACTAATCCCATTACCCCAAACATTCCACTTAAACATTTACCCCTAAATCTTACAATCATTATTCGCTAATAATTAAAAGAGCAAGTCTAATCCTCTATTCCCTAAACTAATCACATAACCACAAACACTCAACTTGACACATTTTCCCTTAAACCCCAAACCTCAACCTCTAAATCTTACAATCACTAGTAATTAGAGTACAAGTCTAATCCATAAATCCCTTAATCCCTAAATTAATCTTATAACCCTAATCCCAAACACTCAACTTGAAACATGTATTGTTTATACCCCTAAATCTTACAATCGCTAATAATTAAAGTGCAAGCTTAATCCCTTAATCCCTAAACTAATAGTATACCCTCAAACACTCAACTTTACATGTTTACCCCTAACCCCCAAACCTCAACCTCGAATCCCTCAATCCTTAAATTAATATCATAACCTCAATTTCAAACACTCAACTTGAAACATGTATTGTTTATACCCCTAAACTCCAAATCTCACCCCCTAAATCTTACAATCACTAATAACTAAAGTGCAAGCTTAATCCCCTGATCCCTAAACTAATGTCATAACCTCAATCCCAAACATTCAACTTAAAACATATATCCCTAAACTTCAAACTTCAACCCATAGATCTTAAAGCCAATTAATTATCAAATTAGATATAAAGTGAATTAAAAGGTTTAATTATTAATTAATTTTATGAAGAGAGATCTAATTAAAAAACCTAAGCCTAGGGGCTAAAATCTAATCAAACTAAACTAAAACATGATTAAATTAAAATAAACTAAATATAAAGCTTATTAAAAACATAAAAACTAAAGCACATAAACAAGCAAGGATCTACAACGTAAATAACCCCTAAACTTAAAAAAAAGGTAGATTCCCTCCCAAATTGCATCCATCGGCATGAATTAATAACAAAGGATTTTAATTCAGTCAAAAAAATAAGGATTTTAAATCCTTTTATTATTATTGCATGTGCTTTTGATCAAAAAGTCACTTTATTGTCCTTTTAATGTATATCGATATAAGACGAACAAAAGAAAAGAAGAGTTATATTCTCTCAACTCTCATATGCATAATATTGGTCACCGCCGCTCACCGACCACCGTCCATCCTCGCCGACTATGGCCAAATATAAAAAGGAAATGTGCTTTCTTACTCTTTTTCTTCTCCTGTCTTACTCGAATTTCGAAATATGCCGTTGTATCGCATTTTTCTTGGAATACGTGGGTTCGCTCGTTGTTTTATAAATATCTACCGCTCGATTTTACAATCAGAAGCCTTGGTCACTGGAAAATAAAATAGTTTAATTTATTGAGAGATACTCAAGGTATCGGATGTCGAATCCATAGGGACTGGAAATAGCTTTATCCTTGGATTGTTGCACAAGAGAGAAATAAAAGAGTTTAATTTATTGAGAGATAATAATGAAGAATACTAAATATAAAAGAACAAAGTTTTCAGGGTTAAGAAATAGGCTGGTATTGATTTGCTCGGTAGTGCAGGTGTTGCACTATATAAGAACTCATGTTATATCGTCGTCCTTGTCGCGGCAGCACCTGTCGCGACAGCGGTCTATTGTTGTCGCGACAGCGATCACACAACTCTATACTTCAAGCTTGGCAAGAATCTATGATGTGACTTGTCCTATCCCTAGGTCCAAGTACTGTTGATGACACTTCTCAGATGATACCTCCCGGCGTGAATCAAAGGGTGAACATCAATGTTGTTGAATTCTTCCTTAGCCACTTAACCTCGTCCTATCCCTAGGTCCGAGATAGTTCAACCATAAACTGGAGAACCCGCACTTATTCCTTTCGTATACTTAACTCTCCCGATATTAAGTAAATAAATAATCTCACAATGCTCTTCCGATACTCTTGCAAGATGTTGAAGCCAGAATAAGCAAACTTGAAGTTTTTATTCAATGAACAGAAAATTTCTAAAAACAGTACAATCCTTGCAACTACTTTATAGAATCAACCATTAGCCCTAGGGGAAGTTTAGAACATGATGAGAGGGGGAAAACGAAAAGGGTTTTGGGGAAGACGGCTAGAGAATGAGATATCCTTCCCTAGGTCGAATTACATGCCTTTATATAGGAATTGGGTTCAAGTTTTCTAATAAGGTAAGAATACAAGTTCAAACTAAAGTACAACTCTAATTAAGATTAAATCTCCTGAGTAGATGCCTTTAATTCGTCCTCTTTTCTTGCTTTGGGTTTCTTCCTTGAACTTTGGGCTTGGCCTTCATTCTGATCTAGGGCTCAGAAAAATATAGGAGTGGTCCACGACAGACCGGCTTAAATTTCTCTATCTGTCGAGCTCCACTTCACTTTTCCCTTTAACCATTGTTCTCGTCATGGCTGCCACGGCAGTGGCCACGGCAGCATCCTCCTTCTTGACTCCAGTCCTGTGTTCCAGCTCTGCTCCTTCACTATCCTGAGTCTGCCACAACAGCTACCTGCAGAAGTAGCCAAAATTAGTAGCAATTGTGCCATTTTATATAATTGTGATGTATATGTGAAACTTTACCTAAATGCAGTAAATTATGCTTGAATGCAGCAGAAATATGGGTAAGGGGTAAAAAGTAGAACTTTTGCACACTCAACACACCCCCAAACTCAAGTTCTTGCTTGTCCTCAAGCAATTATGACCTAACTAAAAAAATAAAAATAAAAATTTGTTTGGCTTAATTCAATGAACCTTTCATTACCTACCACACATGCCCTATCACGAACAACACCTTGTCGGACATTTCTAGATTTATTCGGAACCATGCTATAGGCCTCGTGTAGTGTGTGCATGCTTTGTGAACAGATATGTGCCTAGACTCCTTTAATTTACTAGAATAGTTTAAGCTAATTACTTGAATTTTTATGCCAACTTTCATTTTCTTGGAGGCAATTCTTAGGCTCCTTTAGTTTTTCTTAGACTCGGTTTTCTTTTCTTATTTTAAGTTTGACTAGAGCCTGTTTTTATGCACCTCTTTTTAACTTCCTAGAGCAGGTTTTAGGCACCTCTAGGTGTATTGAGTCTAAATTTTCTTATCTTCTTTTCCTATAGCCAGTGTTAAGCACCTCTAGGGGCAACTCAAGTGTTCAAGCTTTCCTATTCTTGACAAGTGGTCTGCGACTTGGTTTTCTGTCCCCTTTATATCCTTGATTTCAATGTCGAATTCTTGCAGCAGCAGAATCCAACGTATCAGTCTAGGTTTTGCATCTTTTTTGGCGAACATATACTTCAGTGCTGAATGGTTTGTATGGACCACCACCTTCGTTCCAAGTATGTATGAACGGAACTTGTCGGTTGAGAGCACCACTGCTAATAGTTCCTTTTCTGTTGTGGTGCAGTTCACTTGGGCATTATTCAATGTTTTACTGGTGTATTAAATCACATGGAAGAGCTTATCCTTCCTCTGCCCTAGTGTTACCCCTACTGCATAGTCACTGGCATCACACATAATTTCAAATGGCAAACTCCAGTCTGGTGGTTGTACAATCGGGGATGTTACCAGCTTTTCTTTCAGGATTCTAAATGCCTCAGTACATTCAGTGTTGAAGTCAAAGGGACGATTCTGTTCTAACAAGTGGCATAAAGGCTTGGTAATCTTCGATAAAACCCAACATGCCCTAAGAAACTTATAATTCCCTTGACTGTGGTGGGTGGCGGCAGCTTTTCAATCACTTCTATCTTTGCTCTGTCGACCTCTATGACGTGGTAGCTTACCTTGTGGCCTAGGACTATCCCCTCATCCACCATGAAGTGACATTTTTCCAGTTTAATACCAAGTTTGCTTTCTCGCATCTTTCGAGCACTTTCTGTAGGTTGCTTAAACATCCTTCAAAACTGTCTCCAAAGACGGAAAAATCGTCCATGAATATTTCCAGGAAGTCCTCCACCATGTCGGAGAATATCACCATCATACACCTTTGGAAGGTTGCTGGTGCATTGCAGAGTCCAAATGGCATTCTTCGAAAAGCATAAGTGTCGTATGGGCAACTGAAAGTCGTTTTCTCTTGATCCTCCGGTGCGATAGCTATCTGGTTGTAACATGAGTAACCATCAAGAAAACAATCATAAGGTTTCCCCGCTAATCTATCAAGCATTTGATCAATAAAAGGTAGGGGAAAATGGTCTTTCCGGGTAGCTTTGTTAAGCTTCCGGTAATCCATACAAACCCTCCAATCGGTCACAGTCTTGGTTGGGATTAGTTCGTTCTCTTCATTGGTCACCACGGTTATTCCTCCCTTTTTAGGAACACACTGCACCGGGCTCACCCACTTACTATCCGAGATAGCATAAATTATCCCAGCGTCAAGCCATTTGATAATTTCTTTTCTCACCACTTCTCGCATAGCGTCATTCAAACGTCTCTAAGCATCAATTGTCGGCTTATGATCATCCTCTAGGAGAATTTTATGCATACATAGTGCCGGACTGATGCCTTGGATGTCAGCTATCGCCCATCCAATAGCCTTTTTATGTTGTTGCAGCATCCCAATTAGCTGTTGTTCCTGTTTCTGCATTAACTTGGAAGAAATGATTACATGCAATGTATCATTTAAACCAAGAAAAACATATTTAAGCTTCTCTGGCAGGGGCTTAAGATCTAAAACAGGTTGTTCTACAATTGAAGGCTTTTGAATTATGTGTTCATTCAAGGTATAGTTTAAGGGCTCGAATAACTTACCTGGACGATTTCCTATCCAATTTACCTCCTTATGACCTTCAGTGTCGGATATATCTGAATCGGAGGAGTTGTTGTCGCCGTTGCTGCCGTGACAGTCTTCCAGATGGCTGTTGTGGCAGTGACCAAACTTGATGTCATGGCAGCTCGACCTGATGCAGGGTTGGTCAAGGATTACTTCAGTGATAGCCTTGCATTCTTCTTCAGCATCAGCATGTTTGATCGCTTGGAGAACATTGAGCTTGATCTCTTGATCATTTACTCTCATTGTTAGTTCTCCCTTCTCTACATCAATCAGTGATCTGCCTGTGGCTAGGAAGGGTCGCCCAGGATGATTGGTGTGTTCTCATCTGCTTCACAGTCTAAAACAAGAAAGTCAGTAGGAAATATGAACTTATCCACTCTTACCAGAATATCTTCGATCTTCCCTTCTGGTTGTATGTAAGAGCGGTCTGCCAGCTGCAGCATAACTGTTGTGGGTCATGCTCGTCCAATACCTAATTTCTGAAACACAGATTTTGGCATTAAATTTATACTAGCACCTAGATCACAAAGTGTCTTACCCACGACTTTATCACCAATTATGCACGGTATGATGAAGCTCCCAGGATCCTTCTTTTTCTGGGGTGGATGCCTGTGCAAAATAGTCATGCATCCCTCTGTCATTTTTACTGTTTTGAATTCCCCAAGTCTGGATCTTTTCGACATAGTATCCTTGAGAAATTTCGCATAACCAGGCATTTGCTTGATGGCCTCTAACAGTGGTATATTGATGTGTACTTGTTTAAAAATTTCATAGATCTTTTTAAGCTGGTACTCCTGTTTCTGCATTTGTAACCGCTGTGGGAAAGGAGGTGGAGGACGGTAATCTTCCAATCGTCCTTCACATGGTATCCGGATCTGAGGAGGCTTAGGGTCTTCAGCATCTTTGTCTTTCTCCTCTGTCCCTTCTGTCGGGGCAGTGTTCACGGCAGGTGTATCTAGGGCTGGTTCCTCAATCGGTATGGTTTTCATCACCGGCCCTTGCAGTTGTTTCCCACTCCTAGTTGTAATAGCTTTGCACTGCTCATGTGTGGGTTGTCTAGCGACCTCAGTATCGCTAGGGAATCCTTCGTTCTGCCTTGGCTTAATATGCTGGGAAACCTGACCCATCTGTGTCTCCAGTGATTTCAGTGTAGCCTCATGGTTAGTCATTCTCATCTCTGTTTTGTCCATGAATGACTCAGTCTTCTTGACAAAGTGATCCATGTTTGCCATGTAAGCTCTTATCTGTGAAATGAATGTGGCCAAAGTCTGCTCTAGTATACTAGGTGCGGCTGCCGGCTGATGTTGCGGTTGCTGCCGTGTCAGGATTCTGGGTGCCCCTGGTTTTGGTTGTTCTGCATCTGAGGATTAAGTGCGTTGTTTGGTTTGCTCCAGAAGAACTTGGGATCATTTCTCCAGTTGGGATTGTAATTGTTGGAGTCGTAATTTCTCGGCTTGTTGTAATTTCCAACATACATCCCTTCCTCTAGCTGTAATGGGCAGTCTTCCGAACTGTGATTCCCACTGCAAGTTTCACAAACTTTTTCTGCATAGTAGATAGGTTTTGAATCTTTCTTTAGGAAATTTTATACTTCCTTTGTGAGGTACGCAACCTGTGTCTTTAGGGAATTGTCGGCTTCATAGTCTTACAGCTAGCACTCATTTTCCTCTCCTCACTGTGGGAAATTGCTCTTCATTCTTTGCTAGATTTTTCAAAACTACCATTGCTTCGTTTGGATCTTTGTCCAACAACAGTCCATTTGCTGCTGAATCAATTCTCATCCGGGTGTGTGTGTTGGTAGCAATGTAGAATTTGATGACTTGATTCCATACGGGGAATCCGTGCATCGGGCAATTCCTCATAAGAGTGGTAAACCTGTCCCATGCCTCGTGCATTGGCTCGTCATCTTCCTGTTGAAAAGTAGCAATTTCATTACGTAATCGCTCATATAAGTGGGAAGGATTAAAACGAGATAAAAAATTCACGAGTGAGATCCGCCCAAGTTCGTATTGAACCCGTCGTTAGTTTATTCCACCAAATTTTCGCTCTGTCCCTCAGTGAATGAGGAAATAACCGAAGCCTCAGTATCTCCGGATTTACTCCTGGTAATCTAAACGATCCACAGATTTCTTGGAGCGTTTTTAGATGTTCTCGGGCATCCTCTGTAGCAGCACCACTAAATTGACCAGCGGAATTGATCATGCTGAACATCATAGGTTTCAGCTCGAAATTTTCAGCTTCTACGTCTGGCAGGGTGGTCTCCAGTTCCACATGATCGTTGACCATGTAATCACGGCAGGACCGTCGTGCGGCCATAGCAGCGGGAGGTTGTCCATTCCCTTCATCGACGAGAGGATCTTCATGATTCCTCGGGTTGTTTCCCCCGTTATGCATTGCTTCTAACTGTTCCTCAAGATAATCGTTTCTAGCTATCAAAAGACGGACTTGATTCCTGAGGTTGCACGAGCGTTCGATTTCAGGATCTAATTTGTACTCAGGTTCTTTTCCTCGTCTTGATCTGCGCATAAGCAAACGAAAAACCTTGTGAAAAGCACAGGGTAAACAGTCCCAATTAAAAACAGAAGAATTAAAAAGAAAGTGCAGTAAAGATAAGGGTAAAGATATGTTACCAGTCCCCGGCAACGGCGCCAAAAACTTGTTGTGTGTCAATTAGTCTATCGCAATAGAGTGCAAGTGTACACGACGCAAGTAGTAAAGTGATACTCAAGGTATCGGATGTCGAATCCATAAGGACTGGAAATAGCTTTATCCTTGGATTGCTGCACAAGAGAGAAATAAAAGAGTTTAATTTATTGAGAGATAATAATGAAGAATACTTAATATAAAAGAACGAAGTTTTTAGGGTTAAGAAATAGGCCGGTATTGATTTGCTCGGTAGTGCAGGTGTTGCACTATATAAGAACTCATATTCTGTCGTCGTCCCTGTCGCGGCAGCGGTCTGTTGTTGTCGCGGCAGCGATCACACAACTCTGTACTTCAAGCTTGGCAAGAATCTCTGATGTGACTTGTCCTATCCTTAGGTCCAAGTACTATTGATGAAACTTCTCAGATGATACCTCTCAGCGTGAATCAAAGGGTGAACACCAATGTAGTTGAATTCTTCCTTAGCCACTTATCCTCATCCTATCCCTAGGTCTGAGATAGTTCAACCATAAACTGGAGAACCCGCACTTATTCCTTTCGTATACTTAACCCTCCCGATATTAAGTACTTAAATAATCTCACAATGCTCTCCCGATACTCTTACAAGATGTTGAAGCCAGAATAAGCAAACTTGAAGTTTTTATTCAATGAACAGAAAATTCCTAAAAACAGTACAATCCTTGCAACTACTTTACAGAATCAACCCTTAGCCCTAGGGGAAGTTTAGAACATGATGAGAGGGGAAAACGACAAGGGTTTTGGGGAAGACGGCTAGAGAATGAGATATCCTTCCCTAGGTCGAATTACATGCCTTTATATAGGCCTTGGGTTCAAGTTTTCTAATAAGGTAAGAATACAAGTTCAAACTAAAGTACAACTCTAATTAAGATTAAATCTCCTGAGTAGATGCCTTTAATTCGTCCTCTTTTCTTGCTTTGGGTTTCTTCCTTGAACTTTGGGCTTGGCCTTCATTATGATCTAGGGCTCAGAAAAATATAGGAGTGGTCCACGACAGATCGGTTTAAATTCCTCTATCTGTCGAGCTCCACTTCACTTTTCCCTTTCACCATTGTTGTCGTCATGGCTGCCACGGCAGTGGCCACGACAGCATCCTCCTTCTTAACTCCAGTCCTGTGTTCCAGCTCTGCTCCTTCACTGTCCTGAGTCTGCCACAACAGCTACCTGCAAAAGTAGCCAAAATTAGTAGCAACTGTGCCATTTTATATAATTGTGATATATATGTGAAACTTTACCTAAATGCAGTAAATTATGCTTGAATGCAGCAGAACTATAGGTTAAATAAGGGGTAGAAAGTAGAACTTCTGCACACTCAACCTAAGGTATACAACAACAGTTTCTAAACCTCAATCCAAATGGCCCCATATAAAGCTCTTTATGGAAGGAGATGTAGAACCCTTCTTTGTTGGACCGAGCTTGGTGAAGGCAAGGTGTTAGGACCTGACCTATTCTAGGAAATCGAAGAAAGGGTGACTATTATCCGTGATCGGCTCAAAGCTGCATTTGACTGGAAGAAAGCCTATGTTGATCTGAAATTGAGAGACATTCAGTATGACATTGGTGAGAAAGCCTTCTTCAAGGTGTCTCCGTGGAAAAAGATCCTTCGATTTAGCAAGAAAGGGAAGTTAAGCCCTCGTTTCATTGGCCCATTTGAGGTGATCGAGAAATTTGGACCGGTTGCCTACCGATTAGCTCTCTCTGAGGAATTAAATTGAATCCACAATGTCTTCCATGTGTCTATGCTACAGAAGTACCGGTTTAATCCTTCCCACGTGATCGAGCTGGAGTTTGTGGAAATTCAGTCTAATTTGACGTACTAGGAAGAGCATGTGCAAATCCTCGCACGAGAAGTCAAGAGGTTTCGTAATAAGACTGTCTTTGGTGAAAGTCATTCGGAGAAGTCATTCAGTTGAAGAAAGCAACGTGGGATCTGGAAGAGATTATGCAAAAGCACTATCCCAATTTGTTCAGCTAGAGTGAAAATTCGAGGACGAATTTTCTTAAGGGAAGAGTTGTCACATCCCAAAAACTGGCCTAGTTAGAATTAGGATTCGATCATCGGAAATTTTCTATCAGATGATGTAATTGTTCAACTCTTGTACCCATTTTGAAGTAATGAAAGCTAGTTGGACTAAAATTGAGTTATGGGACCTTTTTGTAAGAAAATCAAAGCTGAAAGTGCTGAAATTGAGCCAGGTGTATCGATATGGTAATGCGTGTATCGATACGGCCTAACTGTTATAACTGCTTACATGTTTTAGCGTGACTGTATCGATACAACCATGAGTGTATCGATACAGGTCCTCTGTCCAAACCTGTTTCGAAAGTTATATTAAAAGAAATAGAAAGTAAGGTGCTGACTCACCTCCTTGCTTGCCCTCCTTCACGTGAGTTGATCTGAAAAGATGGTATTTAGCCATCCAATGCTCATGATTTATGAAAAGCATGACTTGATGGAAATTAATAAAGTAAGCAAACCTTTTACAAAGGGAAAGCTTTTCATTGGACCATTGAGAGGTGGGAATAATCAAGGCCATGGTGTGGTTAAAAGGAAATGGAGAAATGTTCTCATACTTGTTTGAACCTCCCGAAAGCAAAACTCAATTTTGGACAAGCTAGCACCTCCATTATCATCCCTAACCTCAAGCTCAAGCACACACCTCCATCTTTAAACCTTCTAAGCTAAAGCTTTCTTCATTTCGAAAACTCCATTGCATAGCCATCGGTTGGGTAAGGAGAAACCCTCATTCGATTGTTGAATTCCATAAACAATTGAAGTTTAATATCAAATTGAAATTCTAAGTCTAATCTTCAAAATAAGCACTATATCGTATATTGATTATAATGCCTCCTTGTGTTTCTTCCCAGCTCAAGAGTTGAGGAAAATCAATCCATCATCTCCAACCAAGTCTAGGAGCAAAGGAGTCGAAATTGGGGAACCTTAAAAGCTTTCGTGCTCTAGGTGAGTGTAGTTATGTTAAGGGATAGGCTAGGTGCCATCTCGTTGCATTTGATTTGTGGTTTTTTATGTGTATTCTTTCTAAGGCTTAAGTAAAGCAAGTATATGCAGTTGCTAAAGGTGAGTATGGTAAGTCTTCGATATGGTTGATATGTTATAAGCTTATATTAGACAATTTAAACATGCTATATATGAAAATCGACATGAACACAATATGATATGATATGTAAAATTGATATGATTTTGCTATGGTATGATATTTGGAGCCAAGGCTCGATTATGTGATCTGATATATTGTGGCCTAATGGCAAAAGGTAAGGTTTATGGTAAAATGTGTAACCTTGGACATGTGTGAGTTTTGGATACAATTGGCATGCCATAGGGTTATTTGAGCTCGCTAAGTAAGGGAATTGGCTACGACCTATATGTGGTGAGGTAAGATTGGTTTGTGTAAGGGACATTTGGAGCTACGGCCTATTTTATATGTGTTGGCGTAAAGGGGAATCAGCGTATCCATTTGTTTTATGTCCAAGGAATTGTTATGTGTTTGAGCTTTGCAATGAAAATATGGAAATATGTTATTTGACCTTAAGCATGAGACATATATGATCTGCAATGTAATTGTGTCATCCAGGTTTGTTAATATGTTATTCATGATATTAATATGCCATTCATGTCATTATTGCCTTGTTTTACATTTTTTATAACTACCTCACTAGGCTATGTAAGCCTAACATTCGTGTGTCTCATGTATTTCAGGATCTTGAAGGTACTCCGAACTCGATCGTGTAATCGAAGTTGCAAGTCACCTCCCTACGAACTCATATATGCTTACTTTTGTTTTAAACTCCTAGTAAGGTGGCATATGGGTTAGATAAGTTGTATGTGACTATTTTTGACGTGATTGTATAAGCCTAATGGTACCTAGGTGATGTATGTGGTAGTTGGTATGTTTTGAATAGGCAAACTAGCTAAAATGAGCTTTAAAGGTACTAAATGGTAAAACCTTAGTAAATGGGTTCATAATGGCCTAAAAAATTGCATGCTATTAGATATATTGTTTATTAGCTTGCTGGTAAATTTTGGATAACGTTTGCTAGGGTAATTTGAATAAAAACTAGTAAAAATTTGTCATTGCAAGTCAGGGTGTATCGATACAGGTGATGGCGTTTCGGTACAGTCCTTGTAATTTTGGTCAGGTCAACATTGGTTAAACAGGGCGTATCGATATAGTTTGAGCGTATCGGTACGAAAATTGGTCACTAGAATTTGGTTGGGAAAAAGGTATCGATACGGTCTTAGAACGTATCGATACGTTGTCAACGAAGTCAACATGTATTGATACGGGCCTAGTTGTATCAGTACGGGCTTGCTACCCTTTGAATCTGGATTCTGGAAAATAGGTTTAGCATATTGATACAGTCCAAAGGGTATCGATACAATGTTAGTTAATTCGGTTAAAAGACTTAGATTTAAGTTCTGCACAATTTAAAGTTTGGTCACTAATAAGTTATATAGCTAAATTAGTTGGGTAAACAACCTCCGATAGTAACGAAATTTTCACATGATAATATTCAACAAGTTTAATTACAAGATGGTAACAAGAAATTCTGATTCGGATCGTAAATTAGAAATATTTCTGTTTTAGTCCCTAAGTTTGAAAAAGTTTAAAATTGACCCCAATCCAGATAAGGTTAGTAACGAATAGGCTTGATAAGTCTTAAAAGCGACTAATAAGATATTCTGAATAAGTTCCAAACTCTGATTCTATTCCTGAATCTGTTTTCTGGTAATATTTTTCGAACCGGTTCTCTACTAGACCGGGAAGGGGGTGTTACAGGTAACACCTCCAACAATCATGCCAAAAGCATCATGCTCAATAGCTGCAGCACCTGCAACGTCAGTCTTAGGATCAACAACAATATCAGCATTAATTTTCAGACAATCTGAGGGGGGCAGACCATGAATCAGGTAGATATTGGTTTTCCTTCACAGTGTGATCATGAGCAGCGCATGTGGAAATCCATTCAACAAAGGAATTTTCTGCCATGTTCCAAACATCAATAGGGTAGGAGGCAAAACCAGAGAAAACCATATTATTCTGAGCCTTCCAAATCTGCCCGTAAAGAAAGGCGATTAATTGTAAACCTCTAGTCAATTTGTTACACGCACGCATGTCCTTCATTTTTTACCACCACTTGCAAAAACTAGGAAAACCTTCCTTCTTAGGACAATAACTAAATCTCGACCCCCTCCAAGTATCTTGGGTGAAAGGAAAGAAAAAAACGTGTTCAAAACTTTCCTTACAACAAGCACATCAAGGACACAAAGGAGAAGGATTCTTAATTCTCTTGTGAAGATTTGCATTCGAAGCATGGACATTGAGACAAGCTTTCCAAAGAAAAGATCGAACCTTAGGAGGAACTTTCAAATTCCAAATAGATCTCCAAATATCTTTCTTAAATCTCGGATTCTCACTCGAAGAAGGAGTCTTACAATTGTCAGCAGAATTCATCATAAGAAGATAACTAGATTTGACCGAATAACATCTATTCTTGCTATCAAACCACACAAGTTTATCTTTGACATTAGGACCACCAATTGGTATCTTTAAAATGTTATTTCGATCACTTTCAGAAAACAAAGAAGTAAGTTTTCTTTGATTCCATTCGCGGCCGTCCTCTGAAATCAAATGAGAGACAAGAGGTTCAACAGAATCATGTGGTCTAATAGAGTTGATCATAAAACTTGGGTTCCCTGGGATCCATCTATCATCCCATAAGAAAACATCTTTGTCATTCCCAATGCTCCATAGCGAGCCTCTTTTAATGATCTCAATCTCATCATATAAACTTTGCTACACCCAAGAAGAGTTTTGACCCTTTGAATCTGAAAACAGATTATCATTGGGAAAATTAAGTCCTCGCATAATTCGAGCCAATAAAGAATCATGATTTTTAACAATCCTCAAAACTTGTTTTGCCACAAGGGCTCGATTAAACAAATGAATTTCTCTAAAAGCCAAGCCTTCGTCATCCTTCGACCTACAAAGTTTATCCCAACTCAACCAATGGATTACACTTCGCAATTCAACAGAGCTACCCCACCAGAATCTTCCAATAATTGCACTTACCTCATTGCAGAAGCTCGCTGGCAATAAGAAGCATTGCATAACATATGTTGGGATAGCTGTAATAACTGATTTGATCAAAACTTCTCTTCCCGCTTAAGAAAGCAATTTACTCTTCCAACCTTGAAGTTTCCCTTTGATACGATCCAGAATAAATCTTAGAGCTTCTCTTTTTCCTCGACCCTAAACAAAAAGAAGCCCAAAGTATTTACCTTCATCTTCCATAATGCTAAAATTCAGGACATTTAGGAGATGTTGTTTCACATGTGGGCTCAAGTTTGGGGACATAAAGATTAAGGATTTTGAGAAATTAACAATTTGTCATGTTGTTGTTTGGAAATCCGAAATAACGCGTAGAACACTTTCACAATTCTTTGAATCTCTTTTGTGAAAAGAAGACAATCATCCGCGAATAGCAAATGGCTCACATTAGAACATCTTCTACCAAATTGGAATCCATAAAAGTTTTGGGACTCAAGCTCCTTTTTGATAAGCAACGATAAGATATTGGAGATAAAAGGAATAAGTATGGGGAAATGGGGTCCCCTGTCGAATACCTCTTCTCGGGTGAAATTCTTGTTTTCTTTCGCCATTAATAACCAGAGAGAAGACATGAGTTGTAACACACTCCATCACTCTAGCAACCCACCATTCACATAATCCCATATGTTCCATAACTTTATTCAGCACCTCTCAATCCACCTTGTCGTAAACTTTTTTCAAGTCCAGTTTGAGTGCCAATAGCCACACGACTCCTTCTTTCTTTCTTTTCAAAGTGTGAAAAGCTTCATGGGCGATAATGATATTATCATGAATCAGTCTTCTGCTGATAAAAGCCAATTGCATAGGTAAAATGAGCTCAGGGAGAAAAGTCTTCAATCTTGAGGCTAAAATCTTAGAGATGAACTTGTAAGCAAAGTTACATAGAGCAATAGGCCTGAAATGATTAACTTCTTCCGGATTCTTCCTCTTAGGAATTAGAACCAAGTTGGTTCCGTTAAGGTCCTTCAGTAGCATCCCAAGTCTAAAAAACTTTGTAACTAATGAGATAAGATCAGTTCGAATGTCATTCCAAAAGGATTGAAAGAATACGACATGAAAGTCATCAGGACCTGGGGCTTTCAATGCCCCTAAGTTAAAAACAACATCCTTAATTTCTTTTTCCGTAACTTCACTACTTAGCCTCTCATTCATGTCACTGGTCATTGATATAGGAATTGTGTTCCTTATACTCTCGAAACTTGTAAGGGGATCCTTCTCATACAATTTATGGAAGTGATTCTTAAAATGATTAACAATACTATCTTCATCATCAATCCATCCTCCACAATCATCTTTTATCTTTACAATGGCATTTTTCCTCTGATTCTGTAAAGTAGTAGAGTGAAAAAATTTAGTATTTTGATCTCCTACCTTCAACCTTTTAACTCTAGATCGATGGTGCCAGTGCATCTTTTCCTTTTTCCACTCTGAGTCCAAATATTTTTTAAAGTTTTAACTTCTTCTGCCGAGGCTTTAGTAAGGGGAACATTTTAAATAAGTGAGATTCTTTGGCGCAGGTCTTCTATAGTTTTCCTTTTTTTCCCCAAATTTTTCTTTACACCAATGTTGGAGCTTGAATCTAGTCCTCCTTAGTGTAGGTGTTTTTAATAAAAAAAAGCCAATTTATTGTCCTTTTAATATAGATCGACATAAGTTGAACAAAAGAAATAGAGAGCTCTATTCTCTTAACTCTCACATGCATAATATTGGTCACCACTGGTTATCGACCACCGTCCATCATCGCCGGCGATGGCCAAACATAAAAAAGGAATGTGCTTTCTTAATCTTTTTCTTTTCCTTTCTTACTCGAATTCCAAAACCTGTCGTTGGATCGTGTTGTCCTTGGAATACGTGGGTTCGCTCGTCATTTTATAAGTATCCACCGCTCGGTTTTACAATCGAAAGCCTCGGTCACTAGAGAATGAAGGTAAGGCATTTCCATTTTCTTTCTTTTTCTTCTCGTTTTCAAAATTGGAAAAAACTCTATTTTTTATTATTTTCCGATTTCTCCTCTATTTGTAAAAATAATCTCCCCCTCTAACGAAGATGAAAAAGGGTTTATATAGGGCTAGATTAGGTTATGGGTGAAGGGATGAAGAACGAATTTCGTGGGATTCATAGAGATAAAGGTAGTGTTTGAGTTGGATTCAAACATTAGAAGATAGAACTCCTATTTTTTATTTATTTTTATGAATGTTTTATCTTATATGAGGTATTGTGGCCAGATTTTTAAGGACTAGTCATGGAGTGGCAGAGTCCTAATCGAAAAATGACTGCCGGCTAATTTTGGCAGTAAAGAAAAGGTAAGGTTGCAACAGTTTAGGGTTAAGTTTAAGTTTTGGTTTGTTTGAGTTTTGAGTTTATATTTTTCGATATGTGTTTAATATTCATGAATTAAATTTTGATGTTTACATTGAGAGCTTAATTTTGTAACCAAAAAACTTACTTTATTCATTTGTAATTTTTAAGTTTATTAAGCTGTAATAAATTTAATATTATTATATTTTTTAATTTCAATTTGTACAAATGTAATCTATTATGGTGGTAAGAATAAAAAAACTAACTTAAAATTATATTTTACATTACTTTTAGTTACAAAAGTGTTATCTAACCTCAATAGAAAATATACTTTAGCATCATTAAAACTTTATTTTCACCAAAATTATTTAAATTATTTATTAACGGTATAAATTTGTGTATGATAATTAAAAATTATGATACTTCAATTGCAACTATAAATTTAAAACATTGTAAACGGTTATACTTCTAGCATTTGATTTTTATTAAATCAACAAATAATTTCAAATCCTCCTAATAAAATTTGGCCAAGACAATAAGAAAAAAAGAAAAATGAATTTTTATCTGTAAGGTAATATTATAGTGGAAGATGATATAGTTTACATTTATCAACACTTTAAATTAATTATATATATACTTATATATAATTTAATAAATTAATAATCAATAATTGAATTATTTAACAAAAAGATTTAAATAAAAAATCAATAATTAATAATTTAAATGGTGAAAAATTAATTTCTCACAGTATAATATAATAAATTTATAATTTCTCAAATACTTGATTTTTCTCATGAAAATTATCAAATCATAAACTTCTTCGATTACAGCAGGTCAGGTCAATATAAGTTCAGGTTAACAACATGTTAGGTTTAAAATGAGTCGGATCAATTATAGGTCGGGTCCAAAACAGGTCTGGTAAAATCGGATCTCGGGTCGATTTAGTCGGGTAATATCAGATATCTGCCAGGTTAGTCTTGAGTTCGGGTTCGTTTCAGTCGTGTTTCGGGTCCACGGTAACATATTAAATTTGGGTTTGAATCATTCTCGGTCGGACACAGGTCGAGTTCGGTTACTACAGTAACAGGTCTAACTCAGATTCAGGTCAAACCAGATTCTGACTCGAGTAGATTTCAATTGGGTTTCGGGTCGGGATCATCTTTTTACATAACTAAACTTGAGACCTTGGTCATGCATAGGGAAAGGGAAGCAACGAGGGCATTGGTAAAAAAAATAAAGAGGGAGTACGTAGCAGGAGTGCAGGTAGCTAGCAAGGGGAACACAAGGAGACAAGCACTCGATACTCTTCTTATCATCGTTGCTGCTTTTGAGGTGGTGTTAGGCCCACTTTTTTTTCTCCCTTTTGTTGGCCATTTCTTGTTGATCCTGTTTTAGAAATGGAATTGCTAGGGCGATTGGTCCATTTTGTTTTTGATTTTTGAAGAGAGAGGGGGGAATATATTTGAATATAGTAGCAGGAGTGTGGGGTTTGGCGTGAAAATGAGGGAAAACCAAACCAACCACTTTGACAGAACACAAGACAATTCAATGTTGAGTTTTGTTTGCCTGCTGACTGCTGAGTGCTGGGGATGTGTTTTTTGACCCTAGGAAAAAGGTCCCATTTCTCAGTTTTGCACCTCTATTGGAGTGCATTCCTGGTCAAGTAAGTAATCAAAGACGTCATTGTTTAATAAAGCTTTTTCTGAGTGCAGAGCAAAATAAAAGCTAAAGCAGCACAAAAGCGAGTCTCAGGCTCAGCCACTCAGAATCTCTGAGTTTTTATTTGCCTGGTTTTAGAGGTAAGGTAAAGAAGATTATGATGTAAGAAGTGGGGTTAGGGGAGATTAACACTGGAACAACAATTTCAAAGTAATAATTGCAGTTCAAAGAAAATATGTGACGTTTGCCATGAGTTGATAGTCCCTCAGAGACAAACAATGACTAACTCATAAATGCTTTGCTTCCATTTGTCATAACTGGTTGTGGATCCAATTCAGCAGTTCACATCTCCCTGTTTTCAGTCATAAATACAGCCATTGTTGGGTCGACTGTCGAGGATGGGCTTTCATGACCCTGGTTTTGGAAACATTAAATGGACCTGTAATGAGGCTTTTCTAGCCCCACAATCTGCTTCAGCTCTTTTGTTGTTCAAAACAGTTCTGCTTGGCCCAATGGCTGCCACTAACTCAGTATATGAGTTTCGTGTCCCATGGAGAAGGAAGGAGTTAGGAGTAGGGATAGATCGACCGCGTAACATGCCGCACCTGTGAATTTTTATTATTAAATAGAGATATTACATTCTTAAAGTAAATATCGAAATTTGAATTTATATAAAGTAGGGGCAATATAAACATCTTTAACCACTCGACCAATTATTGGATCTCAACTTGTGAAAATTTTAAATTCTCTTACAATTTAAATATATATATATTTTTATATTTTATTGATCATCAAATTAACTTAGATTTTAGATTTTTATTTTATTCAGATTTTAATCATTTTACATTGGGGTCATTTTTAAATCATACTGAAAAAGATTCGAATATGAATCAATATTTATATGTATACCTAGATTTCTACCTTTATGTTCATTGGATCTAGCATACACTCATCCTTGTAAATAATGTACTATTATCTTCATTTTCATATGGCTGCCTTATTAATTTCAATCTGTTGTATTACTTCTTCTTCTTTTTTGAATTATCTGTGGTACTACTTTTAAGTATACTGAAATATGTCCCTCGTAACGTTTTGAGAGATTATATTAAAATTTTAAATATCATATAGACATAAATTATTGATAACTATAATATTCAATTATTAAGTAAATCATTTTTTAAAGTTAAATTATTATACAAATCAATAAAGTAAAATAAGGAACGGCTATAGACATAATGAAAATGTACAACAATTTTTTATATTCTAACCTAATTATAAAGTAATATTTTTAGTTCGATTATATAACTGAATAAACTCACACCCACTTATAGATTATGTTGTTCAAGCCCGAATCATCTATGAAAATAACTCACCATTTACCACTGGAACAATTCGATAGAATCAATATGTACAACTTTTTTATAAAAAAAAAAGAAGCAAGGTACTATTATAAAACATGTGACAACAAATTGAGAGCTAGTGCAAACAGGGCAGATCTAAGAATTTAAATTTGGTGGTTCACCTATTTACCTTAGTTAGAGGCTTAAAGCTTTGAATTCCTCCATACAATCAATTTGACTACAACAGACTAAATAGCATCAAAAAATTCATTGTTAAAGAAATCTCCATACTTAAAAAAAGAATTAAAAAAAGTAATAACAATCCCTCATTGGTAAAAATGACAAGTAGAGTTGTAAACGAACCAAACGTTCAACGAGTCATTCGTGAACCGTTCGACAGAAAGTTCGTTTATGTTAGTTTATTTATTAAACGAATATGCATATGGACAAGATTTATGTCCGTTTAATTAAATGAACAAGCATGAACAAATGGCTCGTTCGTTCATTTACGTTCGTGAACGTTTAGTAATTCGTTCGTTTAAATTTATTCACATATATCCATTTATATTTTTTATTTTTCATAAAAAATATTATATTTTAAAAAAATAAATTTATTCACATATGTTCGTTCGTTTATGTTCATTTAAATTTATTCACATATGTCCTTTTATGTTTGTTCATTTATGTTCGTTTATCATTTTAACGAACGAACACGAACAAGCTAAATTCCTTAACAAACAAACACAAACAAAAAATTATGTCCGCTTAGTTGTTCGTGTTCGTTCATTTGTTCGATTAAAATTAAACGAACGAACATGAACATACCATCGTTCGTGTTCGTTTGCATACCTAATTACAAGAAAGTTGAATTGGTAAAGGTATGAGTAGAGAAATTCGAGATCAACCATTTTTTTCTTGTCAAATAAAATGTTTTAAAGAGATAAGTGTGATATCGTGAAAGTTCTTCCGGGTTTTAAAGACAAAGGTTATAAAAAATTTGAACATTTGAGGATTGACCAAAATGTAATTTTTAAAAATTGGTGACCCAAATATAACATTACTCATAATTTAGTGTCCTCTGTGGTAGTTTACCAAAAAATTAATGGTGGATCACGTGACCTACCAGGTCCTTAATAGATTCACCCATGAATACAAACATAAATTTTTTTATTTAAAATTTATAACAAATAAACAATATAAAATATGAAATGAATTGAAACATAATACAAATATAAAAGAGAATAAAATAAAATAAACAATTAAAAAGCAATACGAAACCAATATAAACATATAAAAATATGTACAAAAATTTTCTGCATAAAAATTTATATATATACGTGCACACGAATTTTGTATTTGGCTTCTTTTTTCCTAGTGTTATTAGCCTGATTCAGTTTTTTGTTCATTTTTATCTATAGGTTCTTTGGCATCACAAAGACAAGACAATCAGGCTTCTTGATAGATCGCGCTCGTGGAAATGCAAGATGCCACTGCGGTTCGGTAGATTCGTCCCCGGAAGTCGAGATATGCAGGCAAATACAATTTATGCCCATGGAGTGCTTTAGCCAGCTTCAAAATCAACAAAGAATGGTTCTAAATAAGTGTAATAAGAACAATCGTACGATGTTCAAAAAAAGGATTTTAAAATGAGTTCGATTAAATCTTTGCAATGGAAAAATAAAAGATTAATTTTGATTTAGTGATAAAGTACATGAGAAAATACAATAATGTTGTACTTCATAGATTTTGAGTAATGTTAGACTCAATTTTTATTCACAAGTCAATGTACCACATACACAATATATATATATATATAATATATAATATATATATATATATATATATATATATATATATATTAAATTGAAGGGCTCATTTTAATAATTTGCAATGACCCTTTAAATCTTTGAACTGTCGTACTTTTTTTTTTTGATAAATTGTAATTCTAATTCTAATCTTAAATAAAATGAGAGACTCTAAGGAAAAAAAAGTGTTCCTATTGGGTCTAGAACTCATGACCTAAAGAAAATGAGGGAACAAAATGAGCAGCTTTACTAACCGACCAAATATACTTAATCGAACAATCGTAATTTTATAGGTATTAGTATTTTCAATTAAAGATATCATTTGTATGTGTTATGTTTAACTAAAATCCTCTCTAGCTTAAAAGTATATTATAAGGATGAGTGTACCACACTCGACGAACATCATTGAACACCATTGCCGTTGAACATCGTTGAACACTATTAAATTAATTAATTAAGATTAAAAATTTCAAGGATTCAATATATAATTATAAATTATTTAGAATAAAACTTCAACTAAATCATTTTCCATATATATATATATATATTATATTTTTAATTTTTTAAAAATATTGGATCAAATACTAACGTTAGCTAATTTAAAAGAAAAACTCTAAATCTTAAACCCAATGTTCCGACGCATCATGTCTGGTGGTGAGTTTGAGGAGTTAATCACCGTTCTACTCAGCAACCGTTGATTGTTGAAGATCAAGTATATTTGTCTGAATAATAAACCTACAGATTACCTGGTAGAAATATAAGAAACTGATCTCAACAAAGCCCTGTTTTAGCCACCATCACACAATATTGCTTTGCTTTCGTTGTTTATGTTTAGACTAAAGTTCTTCATTGTAGCAGGCTTTTATTTGAAAAACCATTAATCAACTGGTAAAAGAAATTCAAAATATTAATTTTATTGCTTGCTATTTATGTCTTCAGTAACATTCTTCAACTTGATTTGAAATCATTAATTAATCTAAAAAATTGAGAAAAAAAATCCTTTCATATTAAACATATGTTACAGTTAATTCGAATTAATCGGCCCAATAAGTCAAATACACCTAATTAAAAAAATCTTCCCCTTCGTATCTCTTCCACTCCTCGCCTAATAATGCTCTGGCCTTCCCCACTGTCATTTTTCTAGAAAAGTAAAGTAACAAATCTTTTACTGTCTTTAGTATAGTATAGTAATATTTGTAATTTGATTGTCTTTGCAGAGTTAACTTTAGTTTCAAAGAAACTGATAACAATGTAAATACATAGAAAACAAATGAATTATTAAAATTTTGGACTCTTTTTTCGGCGAAATTGGTTCAATATTATACCTTAAAAAATTATTTTAAAATTTATAGTACCCAAAAAATATTTTTAAATCTATTGTACTTTTTACAGTGAAATTTAAGGTCGGATAGCTTTCAATCCGACTTCATCAAAAATTAAAAAAAATGAAAACAAGGTGCTTTCAATCCGACCTCATGAAAAATTATTAAAAAATATGAAAGTTAATTGCTTTCAATCCGACCTCATGAAGAACATAAAGAAAAATAATAATAAAAAATATAAAAGCCCATGCCTACCACGCTGAAATCAGTGCATGTCTTCATGAAAATTTTTGGATATTTTTAGCTATGAGATCAAACTGAAAGCAAGGGGCTTTTATAAATTTTTTAATTTTTTTTGTTAAGGTCGGATTGAAAGCAGCTTGCCCTCATAGTTATTTTTAATGTTTGTTGAAGTCGGATTGCAAGCTATCTGACCTTATAGGTCACTGTAAAAAGTGCAATAGATTCGAAAATAATTTTAAAAGTGTTATAGATTTTAAAATAATTTTTTAGGGTAAATATTGAACAATTTTGCCCCTTTTTTCTACTAATTTGACACATAGCTATCCACAATTTTTCTTTTTATTTCGTATTTTTTATATTATAAATAAATAAAATCGTTGCCTCTTATTCCACCTCTCTTATTGACGGTGTTGTGTCTTTCTTCTTCCAGAAGTTCAAACTGAAAAATCATTTCTTTTTTTTTTATAAAGAGTTCAATCCTCATAAGGGTAAAGAGCTATGTCGGGTATTTATAATCCCAACTTTTCTCCTGCCATAGCTGCTTCTCCGCATATCAGACCACTCAGTTAGTTTAGGTTGATATTTGATCTAATTATTTTAAAAAATTAAAAATATAATATATATAATTTAATTAAAATTTTATTTTAAATAATTTATAATTATAGGTTAAGTTCTTAAAATTTTTAATCTTTATTAATTAATTTAATAGTGTTTAGCGATATTCAACATTAGTAGTATTCAGCGGTGTTCGTCGAGCGTATAGAATTTTTCATATTATAATCAATAATGGTGGGTATTAAAGGTTAAAGCCCGCTCATTTGACTTAATTCCATGGCTGGAGCCTGGAAGTCCTAGATTCCCACAATTCAATTAACAAATGCTTCCACTATAATCTTCCTTAAAAGTAATGAATCCAATAACTTGGCACCTTGATCATTTTAAAGCAAAATTCACAAACATGTTCTAACATAGGACAAAACATAAGTGGGTTAAATAAGTTATAGGTTTAGTATATGAACTTTAATTTGGTGGTTTGTAGTTGTTAAATGTTAACACTACTAACTAACATTATACAAAAATATCTCAGAATTTACAAAGAAACAAATTATAACTTTCCGTTACAAGTACGGAATTTACATTAAATTTGATTTGTGCAAATTTACAAAGAAACAAAAGTTTGATTTGTACGGAATTTACAAAGAAACAAATCAAAACTATGTTTTATTTCGTTGTTCTTTCCATATTAAGTATATGTCAACACTCCGTGCAATTTTGAGAATAAAAGTGATTAAGAGTTTACTCTTAACTGAGTAAGTTAATTTCAACTCTTACTATCATATGTTGAATGTTTTCGTTAATTCTGCGTAGCTTCAATATATCATATCATACTTTTTAAAAAATTATATTCAAATAAATAATGAAAGTGTGATTTCATTTTAATTTTACGAAAACAGCAAAGTCCATCATTAATAATACCCATTTGCAATCATCTATTCTTTATTAAAAGTTCACAAAAAAACTTAGAATGCTTAGAAATATGCTCGGGAAACCAAATCAATCTATGCCGCAACACCTTTTTTCTTGCTCCAAAGAAAAGAGGTTAACAATTTAATTGGATTAGTTAAAATACTAATTTGTAATTTAACAATATTATACTTGTATTATTTGGATCAAAGTTGAAATTTTAAAAACATATAGAGACAAAAGCCACAATTTATGCATGGAACAGAGATTGATAACAGAACTCGACAAAGAAAAGTAAAATAAAACTTCTTTTTTTTAATTTCGTCACGTGGTAAAGAGAAGCTTTCGCCTACAATACCAACATGCCAACTCGTCGAGCAAAGCAGGCAAAACGTCGCCGTTTTAGCTCTTATGATTTTTACACAAATAAAATCACAACCGTCCAAACATCATCCCATCGTTTGGTTTAAGGTTTAACAGCTAAGATGATTTCATTTTTCTTAATTCCCTCGCTCGTGGTTGCATCACAGACAAAGCGTAAACTCAGTTCACTGATACGTACTGCATAATCTCGGCGTCGTTCTCGAGACCCGCCATTGTTTCCGGCGCTAAAACAACCTCCAAGTCAACGCTTCCTTTTTCTCCCCTCCCGGGAAAAGCTGAGATCTTCCCATCAAACTTGTTGGCCCTACCGCTCCTCACCGCCAAAGGTTTGCCCCATCCGAAGTCATTGTTATACATCGGAAACCGAGGCGAACTTCCCATGGTGATCGAAGCTCCGTCGGCGTTCCCCAATGGAAACAACCTCGGCTGTCTCTCCCAATCCTCCACGCCGCGGCGTACCGTTTCGTTATCGTGCGCCACCACGCTTTTGTGAAGCAGATTGGCGCCCCAGCTCAAGTCCTTAGCCAACAATTCACCCGCCGGAGCAATATTCGGAATACTCTGAATGGCGTTCCCGAAGTAGTATGGATTGAGCTTCGGGTCCAACCTTTGCCGGCAATTCACCGCCATCCTAAACGTCGTCGTTTTGGTCGGCTCCAGTTTCCTCGCTCGTGTCACCGACCTCCAAAGCTGAGCGCAAAGAGATTGGAAAGATGAAATCTCGGTGTCACTGTTAATCGATTTCCGGTTGTCATTGCTGAGCTTCCCTAAAACTTCTGATTTTGATTGTTTTGTTAATAAACAACCGTAATTAGCTCTGTATTTAAGCTTTAAAATCGCTTCTCTGCTGAAATGAAAGATCCTCTCCCTTAATGGTTCGTCGCCGGAGAAAGTAACGGTGGGTCCACCGGGAGGGAATTTAAGCACCGCTTGAGAATTAAACACGGTTTCACGGCAGAAATCGGGTGTCTTCGATATTTTCGAAGCTCCTTTAGTGATCTCGGCGAAGGTGTTGAAAAAGTGCCAGAACGAAGTCCCGTCGGTCACGGCGTGGTTCACCGAGCACCCAATGAAAACACCATCGGCCAACTCCGTCACCTGAACCGCAGCTAACGGCTTGAAATGGCCGGAGTAACTAAGTGTCTTGTCGAAAGTGAAGAACTCCTTGACGCAATCGGGAACATCACCGGGACACAAAATGTCGTTGACGGAAAGCGTAGGGGATTTTACGACGAGGAAGTCAATGCCGGCGTCGTTGCAGTCGATGTGCACGTGGCCATCGGAGTCGGTTATTAGGCGACCGGCCAAAGGAGGGAAGTAAGAGAGAGTAGTGGAAAGAGATTGGTGAAGGAAAAGCACAAGGTCGTCGAAGGAGAAAGGAGGAGCCGTCAGCAAAACTCCCTTTTGAATGTACTGACAGGAGAGCATGGGGATGTCGGAAACCGAGAGCTTTAAGGTTTCGACATGGGATTTCTGGTCCGCGAAAATTGTGCATTTGGAAACAAGATTAGCTAAAGAAGAAGGCATGGTAATTGGTGAAATTGGATACCGTTTTTCTTTTAAAGAAAGAGAGTGGATTGTCAATTGTGGGAAAAATTATTGCATGGTCCCGGACCACCACGTCATCCATGGTCCCATCCACTAAAAATTAGCCATGTAATTTCCATGTCATTTTTTCAAAGATGAATCTTCATCTTTTTAAGCCATATAAATAGGAAGTGGGTGGTTACACAGTGACATGGAAAAAAAGAAATTACATGGCTGATTTTTAGTGGATGGGGACCATGGATGACGTGGTGGTCCGGGACCATGAAATAATTTCTCCAATTGTGGAGTGAGGAGAATGGAAGAGGGGGAATGAGTTTATATAGGAAATTGGAAAGGGACGGCGCGACTAATAGATCGAGTCGAATAAATTTTTTTGAGTTTACGAGTTTTATTTTATAATTTAAATTTTATTTAATTCTTTGTAAATCGATTAGAGTTTATGAAATTCGAGTCGAGTCAAGTTGAGTCGAGTTGTTCGAGTTTTTATTCAAATTTAATTCTAGATATTTAAAATGTTATGTTAGTAATTGGTTTCAATTTAAAAAGTTTTTTATAACCATATATGATATACAGATATATATTTTCATATTTCATATGTGATATACATATATCGGACAAGGTTGAGAGACTCGACTGAAACTTAAAAACTAATTTAATAGTTATTATAAATTTCAAGTTATTCTAAGTCTTATTTTATAATTTAAACTTATTTGAATTTTTTTTAAATTGAATCAAATTTATAAAATTTAAATTCTAATTATATCAAGTCGAAAAAATCGATAGTTTCAAATCGAATTGAGTTATACTCCTCCTATAAATGGGTTCATGAACTTAAGAGGAAAAGGAGGTGGACAGTTTGGTGGTGGTTGGTTGTTTCTTTGTGCTGTCTCCTTACACTATAATAAATCCATTAGTTTATCCTTGATTTGCCCATAATTTCATCCAACAGAAGCAGAGAGGAAGGTACGTGGCAGGAGAAGAGGGAACATTGGAACAGGTTGAGGAAATTAACGTTGAAGTTTGAGCCTACTGCACCCCAGTTCCTGAAAGTCATGGAGAATAGTATTCCTGGGAATCAGAAACAAACCAGTTTCCTAGGATGTTCTTTCACAAGGTGATAATGTTGTTATCCTGTCTCTCTTCTGTTTTTCTTGTTAAGTTTGTTAAGCTGGTGACCTCCAACTAGGGACCGACTCAAGACTTTAAGTTAAGGGGTGATGAACCTATAAATTTCTAAAGGGCCGAAAATAGATTTTTAATAAAAAAATACATAGAAAAATTCTAAATTTTTTCTAAATCATAATATTTTTTAAAATTTTAGAGGGAGCGATTGCCCCACCAGCACCTTCCCTGCCTCCAACTTAACCTATTACAACCTAGTTTTGGATTTATAATAATTTCCACCTTGCCTTGTATTTACACTTACAAGTGATTAAGTACTAACATTTCTGACAAAAATAAGTACGAACACTTCTTAAATTATTGAAACCAATCATTTTGTCACCTAATAATCAATTATCGGTGGTTCTACTGAAAATGGAGTATTGTTGTCTATAAAAAAGTTAGATTCGAATAGTTTATTTACAAGATGTGTGTACTTTTTAAAAAAAATGGAGTAATGTAATTACAACAGAAAGTAAAAAAAAAATGAGTTTGAAAATTAATTTTTATATTTAAAAAGTTAAAATTTAAAAAAATCTTAACCGCTTAATTTTTCATTTTCTATTGTGCCGTCTTTTATTTTTCATTGTTAGCAACAACACTAGCCTTAGATTGGAGAAGATGAAAATTAAAAAAATGGGGGTTAAAGTAAAAAATTTGGTATTAAAATGTTTTAAATTGACTTACTAATTGAGAAGGGTCAATAATATAATGTTCTATTAATTAAATGATTGATAAAGAATAATTGATTTTTGAAGGGATTAAAAATGAAAAATTTCCCATTAATTAAGGGACCAAGGCCCGTGCTTGCCTACCGGGCACCGGCCCTATATTCATCCTACCTTCAAAAAGTAGATCATTATTGATTCCAGAAACATATATGATAATAAGTAAATTTTAACAAAACAGATAATATCAAGGGTAAACTACATATGCCACTAAATTATTATCGACTTAAAAATGTTATTGAACTTTAAAGATGTTCAAATCTAACACTAAATTTTACTTTATGGCTCGTTCATGCCATTCCGCCGTTAATTTTTAATGAGACTATTAACTCAAAACGATGTTGTTTTGGTGCGGCTATTTTGAAGCCTAATTTGGCCCAAAATGACGTAGTTTTGCTGGAGAAAAATTAAAAAAATGCTCTTTAAAAGGTTTGAATCGAAGACCTATAAATACAAAGGCCAAGCCTTAACCACTAAACCAACATAATATTATATATGTTAAACTACTTAAGATTAATTTAAATTATTTTATGAAATAAATAATACTATACATAATATTAATATATAAATAGTATAAAATATGTTATTTACATATATGTATATCAATATATAAAATTATATTATTTTTATATTTTTTATATAATATTTATAATGTATATTATTTTTCATAAAACCCAAAATATTCATCAAATAATATATTTATATTATAAGTAATATAATAAAACTCTTAAATCCCAAACCTCAAACTCTAAGATTTATGATTTATGATTTATGTTTTAAGGTTTACCGTTGAGAATTTGGTTTGGGGTTTGAGTTTTGAGTTTATGGTTTTTATATATTATTTATAATATAAATATATTATTTTATAAATATTTTAGTTTTTTTAGATAATATATTTATATTATAAATAGTATGTAAAAACATAATACAATATAGTTATATATATATATATATATATAGATATGTAGATAATATATTTTATATATTTTATATATTAATATTATTTACAATATTATTTATTTCATAAAATAATGTGAATTAATCTCAAGTAGTTTGACATATATAATATTTGGGGTAAAATATTACATAATATTTATGTTAGTTTAGTGGTTAAAGCTTAGCATTTGCATCCATAGGTCATGGGTCCAAACCTCTTGAAGTACAATTTTTATATTTTTCTTCCAGCCAAACGACACCGTTTTGGGTTAAATTAAGCTTCAAAACAGCCGCACCAAAATGACGTCATTTTGAGTTAACGGTCTCATTAAGAATTAATGGCGGAGTGGCGTAAACGAGTTAAAAAGTAAAGTTTACCGATTTGAACATTTTTGAAGTTTGATTTCGGTGACATTTTCAAGTTAGTGATAATAATTTAGTGATTCTGTGTAGTTTACCGTAATATCAATTATTGAAAGTACACAGACTGATGTATGCTTAAATTGTTTTTTAGTATAGGGTTAAATTATTAAATAGATAGATAGATATGAATATTCATAATTTACACTAAAATAAAAATAAAAAATCAATCAGATATTTGGGAGGAAATGAATAGAAAATAAATAATTAATTCCTTTATAATTTAACTAATTAATTGTTTGCATTAAAGAAGTGGAAGAATGCATATGAGTATGACATATCACCACCATGGTTTGGCATTCATCTATCACTTGTCACTAGTAGCATGCATAAAGGGATGTGCACATGTCAGGTCGGGCTTTTTGGCCAATTCGAATTCGACGTGAAAAAGAACAAACATGTAATGTAAGATTTTAAAGATGAACATACATGAAAGATAAAAAAAAAAAATCCACCTTGTAATATATAGGTTAAACTACAATAGAGGTCACTTAATTATGGGTAAGGTTACATTTGGGTCACTCAATTATTAAAAGTTACACTTGGGTCACTCAATTATAGGTTAGGTTACATTCGTGTCACTCAATTATTAAAAGTTACACTTGGGTCACTCAATTATGGGTAAGGTAACATTTGGGTCACCCTTCATATTTAAAAAATATATATCAATTTATGTATTAGATTAATTAATGATTTCAAATGAAGTTCTCTAGTGTTAACAAGGGTATACAATGATTTGGAAGGAAAAAAATGATAAAGTTAATATATTTTTTAAATATGAAGGGTGACTCAAATGTAACATTAACCATAATTGAGTGACCCAAATGTGACCTTTAATAATTGAGTGACTCAAATGTAACTTTACCCATAATTGAGTGACCGAAATATAATTTTTAATAATTGAATTATTTTTCTTGCAATTTAATATAACTTACCACTAATGTTCATTAGTTATGGATCACATTCTTTTTCACATGGTACTAAGAAAAGTTAATTCATGAATCTTAACCGTACTGAGCAATTCAATTTTCACAATGATGATCTATGTCCCATCAAAACCAAATAATTGAGTTTTTCCAAATAACATGCCTTTTATTCATATTAATTGAAACCAACATGGGATTCTACGAAAATGTTAACACAATAATGATGAAAAGGGAAAAATAATGGTCAGCATAGTAAACAAAAATACAAAACATGTTGACGTGCTCATGTGAAAGCTCGAATTCAACCAGACATAACCCATGATGCTAATGAGCCTATGATGTTCTCTTTGCCGCCGGCGGACCATTTTAAACGTGAAGCACATGATTCTTATTTCTTTAACCTTTTACCCAATAACAAATCCCGGAACAGAAATGAAGAATTTTATGTTAAAGAAACAAGATAAAAAAAATCAAATAATAAATTTTGAATTAATAATATGAGATTTTACTGTATTTTAAGGACTCATCGGCTGGCGATACGATTTTTTTTATCGGTTCAAGCTCCTATCACGGCGACAAGGTTCGGTTGTTGGATGCGAGACCTTAACCGTACAGCTCTTTGTACATCGACGGAAGACACAATTCATTATTTTAGAAGAAGGAACCATTTGGCGATGAAAATCTTCTATTCTTTTCGGTGTCTATATTTATGTCTCACGCTCAAAGTTAGATTTAGGATTTAGAATTTTAGGTTAGGGTTTAGGGAATTTAAGGTAGGGTGTATTTTTAGGGTATTGAGTTTAGAATTTAAAATTTAGGGTTAGAGCTTGAAATTTAATTTTGTAATATTTTTTAGTATTGGAGCATAAATATGAGCATCGAAAAAGGCATAGTATTTTTATCAACACTTTGGTGGGGAATTGAGCATGAACCACCTTTACCTTCTTGTTTATTGGGCACATTTTAAGCATTATCTTATGAAAATTTCCAAAAATGTTGCATAGACCACCAAAGTAAACTAATCGAGCCTGCCTACATTTGGACTTCACTCATAATAAGTGCATTGTTTTTGAATGAAGTGCCTGTTACTTTATTAAATTAAAAAAATTAAAAAGAAAAAAATCAGGACAACTGTCCCGCAATAAAGCTATCCAAACTGAAAAGAAGAAAGCTGAAGAGACACTTAGAAGTCTCTGAAACGAAGACCGGCACACTACCCACCCCCATTCAACAAAGAAATCCCCAATTCACACACAAAGGGGTGCAGCAAAATAAAATTCAGATCGATCCTAAAGCACAACAGGCCTAATTCTGATGAAGAGCCCGTCGTTCCTCTTCCACCACGCTCGCGATCGACGGGGGAACCTCCTCCACCCAAAAACGATCGTCCAGATCCCACGTCGAGTCCGCTGCCAACAGATGTGCAGCCTGATTGCTTGCCCTAGAAACGTGGTCAAACCTTACTGCATGTAACGATTGGCTCCTCTATTTTGCTTCCCACACCAGTGAGCTTATCGGCGACATATCCGGAGCTGGAGAAACCATCTTCTGAACCACCGTTAGCGAATCCCCTTCAAAGACGACTCGAGATAGACCCAGGTCAAGCACGAAAACCAACGCATGGGTCAACGTCGTTGCTTCAGCTGCAAACGCCGATTGAATTCGGTAAGTTTTCTGACGACACGCCCCTAGTATCTGCCCATTTGAATCACGAACCACCACCCCTGACCAAGCTTGTTTTGTGTTAACTGCAAATCTGGCATCGAAGTTGGCTTTGGCATATGGGTCCTGCGGCGGAGACCAACCCTGTGGCAGTGGCGGCGGCAAAGCATGGAGACGGGCTGGTAAAACCCTTAACTCAGTTAAATATGATTTTACGTGTGTTGCAATATCTCTTGGTCTCTGATCCAATCTTTCATGTATAAATTTATTGCGTGAGTACCATAATGCCCACAAAGTGATTATAATTTTAAATGTTTTGTTCTCGTATTATTATCGAACATCCACGAAAGCCATTCTTTAAAACCCAACTGCGTCTCCGCAATAGTCCAAAAGTAGCCTAGGACATTCCATACTTGTCAAGCTTTTGGGCAATCCCGCAATACATGGAGTATATCTTCAGGGGCATTCGAGCATACTGGACATGTAGAATCAAATAGAAGCCTTCAATAAAGCATATTAGCCTTCGTAGGAACATAATTCCTAATAAACTTCAAATTTTGTAATTTAATTTTAGAAGGGCAGTCCACTAACCAAAGTTTACGGTAAAGACTTTTATCCTGTTGTGAGGTAGTCGTAGGCCCCAATAGTGTACGATATCCACTCCTGACCGAATAGATTCCAGATTGCTCTTCGTTCCACACTCAACAATCTTCTTGAAAAAAACTCGACAAAGGGATAGAGAGAACCAGATCTGCCTCTTCTGGAGAAAATATTCCCCGTACCAAGTCCTCATTCCATTTTCCTTCATTAGGTAGAATAAGGTCAGCCACCAGTAATGCATCAGTACGTTGCTCGGATAATACTCGTCGAAGAGGGGAGCAAGGAAGCCAATAATCGTTCCATATGTTGATGGTTGTCCCCGCACCAACTTTCCAACGCAATCCATGTTCCAGCAGCCCATATGCACTCCATACGCTCTTCCAGATATACGATGGTTGTGAGCCGAGATTCGAAGTAAGAAACGAAGATCACGGATAATATTTAGCCCGATAAACTTTTGCCACCAACGATGTAGGCTGGACCATTAATCGACATGCCTGTTTAGCTAGGAGTGCCACATTGAATTTCATTAGATCATGAAACCTAAGCCCACCTTCCTCCTTCAGCTGACACAAATCAGCCCAAACACACCAATGGATACCCTTTCTGTCCTGGCCCTTTTGCCACCAATACCTAGCCATAATAGATTCCAGGGACTTGCATAATATTTTAGGTAACAGAAATATACTCATAGCATAAATCGGAATTGCCTGTAATATTGATTTGATGAACACCTCTTTACCTCCTTGTGATAAAGGCCGAAGACTCCAAGAATTAACTTTCCCTTTCATCCTCTCTCCAAGTCCACTAAAAGCAAGACATTTATTTCGACCCACTAAAGGAGGTAGGCCCAAATATTTTCCATACTCGACACATTCTCCACCCCCATCATTTTCTTAATCAACGATCGAGCATGGTCCGCTGTATTGGACGAAAAAAACAGACCCGACTTATTAAAATTAATAAGTTGACCCGATTTCTCAGTGTAAGTCTGGAGAATATCTTTAATATGCTGAGCACCAGTTGATGAAGCCTTGCCAAAGATGAGGCAATCGTCGGCAAACAAAAGATGTGTTACCGATGGTGTATATCTGTTCAATCGAAAACCAGTAAGGTGACCATTCATAAGAGCCTGCCGAATCAACGCGGATAAGCCCTCAGTGCAAAACAGAAATAGGTAGGGGCTCAAGGGGTCCCCTTGCCTCAAACCTCTAGTAGGCGAAAAAGGCTCACCCACACTTCCGTTAATAACCACCGAGTAAGTTACAGAAGAGAGACAACGCTGAATGATTGAAAGCCACTCCTTCACAAACCCCATTTTCCTCATAACTGCCAACACAAAATCCCACTCCACACGGTCATATGCCTTACTCATGTCAAGCTTCAAGGCAAAATAACCTTCAGAACCCATCCGATTTCGAGTGAAGGAATGCAATATTTCATAGGCAATCATCACATTATCTGTAATTGCATGCCCCGGAATAAAGGCACTTTGACTCTCATCAATGCAGATATTCAAGAACTTCTGTAACCGATTCACTAACACCTTCGATGCAATTTTAAAAAGCACATTGCACAAACTAATTGGGCGATAGTGCGTCATGTTGGATGGATTACTAACCTTCGAAATAAGCACAACATGGGTCTGATTAATCGGTTGCATATCATAGATACCATTCAATAAACCAATGCAAAAATTAACAACCTCATGTCCAATGATATGCCAAAAGCGTTGATAAAAAACAGCTCCCAACCCATCCGCACCTGCCGCTTTAAGAGGACCCATCGACTGTAGTGCAGCATAAACCTTCTTCCGGTCAAAAGGGGCCAACAATATATCATTGTCATCCATCGAAATACATGGATCAATCCCTAAGAGAATCTGCTCATAGTTCTCCGGTTGAATAGTAGAAAATATGTTCATGAAGTAATCCCTGGCAATTGCGTGAATTTCCAATTCCGACTCTGTACGAACACCTTGGTCCGAATCCAGAAATAAAACTCTATTACGTCTTTTCCGTTCAGATGCAAAACGGTGAAAGAAAACTGAGTTCTGATCACCATGGCGTAGCCAATTGGCCCGAGTACGTTGTTCCCAATACAATTCAGATCTGCCAAGTTCTAGGTTCAGTGCAAGCTTAGTCTCCATGATCTCCTCTAACGCCTCGTCTGTTGGTTGTTGATTAGCCAACATTTCCAGCCGCTTCTTAAGCATAGTAGTGGTCACTTTACGGGAACATCGAAGTTTACGAAACCAACTGTCTAAACCTCTGTTAACAGCAGCGAGTCGTTCAGGGACCAAAACCTGTTGATTCGACCCATAATTTATATACCTCCTGCTCACAGCTTTCTTCAACCAACCAGGCCGCCTCGAACTTGAAGAGTGAAAATGCCGCAGACCTCCAGGATCACCACCCGTGTTTAACAAAAGGGGACAGTGGTCCGGTAACGAATCCACCAAGTGTTGTAAAGAAAATTGAGGGAATAGATCCCACCAGGTCCCATTAGCCACTCCGCAGTCCAACCGCTCTCTAATATTTGTGGTTGAGAATTTACCTTTCTCCCATGTGTACCATCAGCCAGTATATCCAAGGTCCGTAAGGCCACAGTCATCTAGTGCAGTCTGAAAAGCATCCATCTGTCTCTGACTTTGAATCCGGCCCCCACCTTCTCACTAGTGTAAAGTATTTCATTAAAATCACCCATTACCACCCATGGTATCTCCGGACTATCATCCAAGTGACAAAGTAAAGCCTAAGATTCATTCTAGAACTGTTCCTCCGATGCACCATAAAAACTAGTGAACCGCCAGCAATTGTCATCCGAGTCTTTTGAAATGATAACATCAATATGTCGATCCGAAAATGACCTAAAAGTAATATCACAATTTGTTTTCCATGCGAGACAAAGCCCCCTACTTCGTCCCCTAGAACTTACCTCTACACCATACTAAAAACCCCACCTACGACGAACATTAAGCATTTCCGCCGCCTGCAACTTAGTCTCAATTAGAAAGATAACAGACGGATACACGTCTCGTAAAGTTGCTTGGAGACGCGTCCTTGCCTGAGGCTTGCCCAAGCCCCGGACGTTCCAGCTAAGAAGATTCATTGTTCCCGGCTGACCTGTTTATCCAGGCCTGCCGATCTCGAAGAAGTTGACTCATTGGAATCCTTATGATTAGAAACAACCGAGAGTGTGCAATGGCGCTTGAGACCATCCGACGTTGTAACTGGTTGACCCTCCTCTCCCATTTCCATAACCGTGTCACAACTGGAGGACAAAGGCCCAAGAGTCCAGCCCAACTGTGGGCCTCGACCTTGAGTCTGATTAAACACCAACTTTCCTTTGGATTGAATTTCCGTAAATCCCGAATTCTGATTCTTAATCCCCTGATTTTCGCTTGGCAAATTCCACCACTGAGAGGAACGGCCACCGTCCTCCTCCCTCAACCAAGGGCTAGCTTGTACATTCCGTCGATATGCCGGTGCCTTCAGCGAAGCATCCCACAGAAAGGACACCTCCGATTGATCCTGAAGCACTCGAAGGGGGCAAAAACCTTCCCCGTGACCCAAACGACCACACCTGTAGCAGAACAATCTCAACTTTTCATACTGGAATGAGACAAATCCACTTTGTCCATTTGGTAAAAGAAGTTTCTTCCGTCTCTTGAGGGGGTTGAAGACCGATAAGCAAACCCGGATACACATAGATCCCCGGATACCTAGTGTAAGGGCCTTTGAATCGTACTCCAGAAAACACCAATAAAGTTACCCAATTGCTTAGCCACCGTCTTCTTTACAAAACCCGGAGGCAGATCATTCACAAGTACCCAAAAATTAACCTTCTCAAGTGGTACTCCCATCGGATCATCGCCATCCTTAAGTTTATACAAAACCAGTAGATGGGAGTTGAAATACCATGGCCCATCCTGTTCAATCCGCTAGACATCTACCACGTGATACAATCTAAACAAATACTGGCCAGATCCGAGATCGCAATTCCTCCGATTGGGTGCCAGACATTAGCCAGTGTGTTTCTCATCGATTGAAAATTAATCATACTTGAAGTCAAAAAAGAACCCACAAAACAGTGGGCAAAGGAGATCTGACTCTCAACCGGATCCGGATCAGAGGCAACAACAATCACCTCTTCCTCATCCAACGAAAGATCCGCCAATCCATCCACCACCTCCGCCATAATCAAATGAAGCGCAAAGACTACACATAGAATCACCACAGAACTAGGTAATGAGCGAAAATGACAAAAAACCAGAGAAAGAAAGAAAGAAAAACTAACAGAACCAGAAGAAGAAAACTGGCAGAACCAGAGGAATCCTAATAAGTGCATTGTTTTAAGGCCAATTTCACTCTAAATCTATCATATTTTCCTATTTGGAATTTGGATAATAATACAGTAATGTTTTTATCAATTCGACCTTTTTGGCATTTTTTAAATATTTGTATTATATTTTGAAACTTTTAAATATTTTTAAAAATTCTCATTTAAGTAATTTCACGGCAAACCACTATCTTTGACTCTCTCTCTCTCTCCCGAATTCATGAAAAAGGAGTGCGAACTCTCACTGCAACCTAATTTCAAAGGAAAAAGAAATCATTTTCACACAAATATCTTGTAGAGTATCTCAAGTAGGCGAGACATTGAAACAATATCTAACAGCCATCAGATATGACTATGAACTTGGAAATATATAAGCTAAACAATAATCAAGGATTTAAATAGGGGTATGGAACTGTTATAACCTTCATATATGACTATTATGCAGTATATTCTGGTATGATTCAAAATTGTGATACCTACAACAATATATGTTTTTTTTTTAAATTCACAACCGTAATAACTGTAATGACCACAATAACAACCATTATGTATCAACCGTGATAAATGAAACGAGATTGCAACTGCAATTTAAATCCATGACAGAAAGTACACTGTAAAAGCAACTAAACCTCATCTTAATCGTCAACTCGAAGTGGTGGCTTCTTTTGACTAGACTTGGCAAACTTGACCAGAGAACTGAACTGGTTTATCCGAATTGAGACCCGAAATTGACCCGAACACGATGACCCGAATTTGATCCGAGAACCGAAATAAACCAAACCAAAATCGAACCAAATTTCAGTTGAACCGAAAATGGACTCGAACCGATTTTCAACTGAACCAAATCAATTTCACCAAAACCGAAAGCAACCCGAAATAAGAAAAATATATTAAAATAAATAAATAAAGATAAAATGTAAACTATCGCACAACTGACTAAAAAATCAAATATACATACTATATAAAGTCATATACATGGTACATATACAGATGAAATTGTTATGCATATGGTTCTTGTTGTGAATTAAAGAGGACATGTTAAAAGAATCCGATCAAATAAACACTAAACAATCTAATGCGACAGAAAATATCATGCCTGCCTAGCTAGTGTTGCAGACAAGGACCTGAGATGTCTGTTGTTGTTATCAAATTAAAGCATTTGAGAGAATGGACCTACAAAATTTAATTGCAGATCCTGTCAATGGTGCCAGGTTCCCCTTGCCACCAAGTGTGATAGAAATTAAAACTAGGGTGAATAAAACTCGACTCTATTATAAAAAGTTGATTCTTTTAGCTTTACTCAATGCGAAAAATTTGATTTAAAAGAATTTCAAATAAAATTTAAGTTATAAAAAAGAAACTCGAATAACTCAAAAATTTTAGTAATTAGTGGATGAATTTTCAAGTTCAAGTCGAATCCCTCAATTCTGCCTGATATATATCACATATGAAAAAAATACGAAGAAATACATATGTGTATTGTATATAGTTATAGAAAGTCGTTTAAATTGAAACCAATTAGTATCATAACATTATAAATGTTTACAATTATATTTAAACAAAAACTCGAACAACGTGACTCTACTTGAATTTCATAAACTCGACTTGAAAAAAAATTTAAATAAAATTTGAGTTATAAAATAAGACTCGTAAAGTCGATTAATTCAAAAAATTTCGACTAAATTCAACTCGACTCGATTGAATGCTCATACCTAATTAAAAGGATAGATTATTTCTTTATTTTCCATTTAAGGAACACTAAACAAGTTTATATATATATTTGATTAAGTAGAGAGATATTTACATTTTCAATGCAAATGTCGGAATTTGAATTCAAATAAGATTGGACAATATGAACATCCTTGACCACACGACCAATTAGTGGATCTCAAACAAGTTTATATTTGATATATTGTTCATGCATGATTTTACGTAAAATTATAAGTGTCAAGAATCTAATGGTGAGGGACTGGAACTAAACCAGAACCAATGAAAAGACACAGGTCAAAATATGCTTTCAACGTCCTCGCGTACTCATTAAACCATAAATAATTCATGCATTATCTCGGAAACTAAATCTAGTAGAGGTAAATTAGATTCCCCAGAATAGAAAAAATCCAAGAATCATCGAACAAAATCCGTTTTCTTTCTTCTTATTTGGAATATTGGGTAATTTAAAACCTGGATAAGATTCCATATATTTCTCATCACACCTTCAGGGACTCCATAAATCATCCAATGTGCCAGGCAGCTTTATTATGTGTGTATGGTTTTTTTAATAGTTTTAAAGTGATTATAAGATAGAATCTGTTCATATATATTCTTAACATTTTGACAATGCACATACACTTTGCAGACAAAACGATTTAAACTCGAATTTTCTAGGATGAACAAATTCTATTTTTTTCTTCTTACGGTCTTTTGAATGTTATGAGAGGTTCACGCAAGAAAAAAAATAATAGTAATGAATTATAACTAATTATTCACACTAAGAAAAAGATAAGTAGATGGATCAAAGGCAAGCCTTTACACTAAAATTGACCCTATTGATTTCTATAGACTGGGCCTTAGTTTTAATAGACAACACAACAAGCACAACTCCAACCTAAACTTTTGTGCTGAAGGGCGAAGGCTGAAGCGTTTTATATCATGCAGAGATGGCAAACTCTAGCCATGTCTACATTTCAAATTACAACTTTCTTTTCCTTTTTTAAAATAAAGAGTATGTGCATGATGGAGCCAATTTCTTTAGGGACAAGATCAATTTAGAAAATTTTAACAGGATACAATATAATTTTATTATTGGTTTAGTTTATATTTTTTTAATTATTAAAAGGATTAGATTGAAGTTTTATCGTTTATGAGGTCAAAATATAATTTTACCTTTATTTTAACTTAGAATTGTAAAATTTAAAAGGAATGAAATAGTATTTTTCCCATTTTAGTAGGGTCAGGGCTCATCTCCAGTGGCAGATGCTTATTTTGGTCCTCCCCTTCCCTGGGTAAGAATTGTTTAAAAAATGTTGCTTAAAATTTTAGGCTAAATACTTAAATGACTAACCTTTCAAAGCAGTCAAATAAGAGTCTAACATTTTTAAATTTGTTAAAAATAATGATTTAACCTTTCAAAATGGTTGAATAAAGGTCTAATGTTTTTGAACTTTCTAAAATAAGGGTCAAATAGATTCGAAAACTTTACGTTCTTTGACCTTATTTGAATATATTATTAAAAATATTATGACTTTATTTGAGCATATTAAAAAATCTTAGGCTTTTATTCGACCGTTTTGAAATATTAGACCTTTATTTGAGTATACTTGAAAATGTTATGAGCTTATTTGATCCTTTTGAAATGTTGGACCCTTATATAGCAGACACTTAAAAGATTAGACTTTTATTTGACCATTGTGAAAGGTTAGACCTGATATGAGTACAGGTCCTTGTTTGAACCATTAGCAAATTTTTTGATATTATACTAATAACATATTAAAATCATATGCATGTGAATATGTTATATATATATATATATATTGAAAATGAATATGTTATATTATATTATACTATATACTAAATAATTATATGTAATGAAATTATGTTTAGGAATAAATTACGAGAAAATATTCTAATGCACAAGCGGAGGTGTAACGACTAAAAAAATTCGGTCGAGGTTCGTTTTGGAAAACTCTTAATTTTGTTTTTGAAAATGTTTAAAAAATGATAAAGTCGCCACCGGTCACTTGGATTAGGTAGACCGGACACCAAAAAGAGTAACCTGAGAAAATTAGGGTTCGTTAATCAGTTACGAGTGGGGAAGGTCTCGCACCCCCACTACGCCCGAAAATCGTACCTAGTCGATTACAAGTTATCTTAATATTAGAATTTATGAGTTCGAGTTTAATTTAATTTGAGATCCGTTTGTGAATGAGAATTCATTTTAAAAGCCTCATTATTTGAAAGAGAAACAAAAATTATCGCCAAGTCTTTTAGCGCTAACCAAATTTACCCTAAATAATGAAATACCGCATTAACAGTTAATATATCCCGGATGCAACATAATATAACAAAGCATGACAATATATAATACATAAACAAAAATAAAACAAAGCATTACATAGATGCGAAATAGAATTATATACGTACACACATATATATATATATATTATATAATATACGATGTAAAATATATAAAGGAGAACATATAAACATAGCTAGGTAAAAGAAATCATAAATGAATAAAAATATATTATCTCCGTTTTATTAATTTTGTCCTTTATTGACTTTTTAAAAGTTAATTTTTAAACTTTGATATGATTATTTTAAATATTTTAAACAATTAAATTTTATAAAATATATTTTAAAACTACTCGATTGAAGGTTTATAAAATATATATTTTTTATATTTTTATTAATAATAAAATTTAAATAATAATGAACTCAACGCGTGGTCCCAGTAGAAAAGAGGATGATGCTATTCATCCTAGGAGACTCGAGTTCAATCCGCTTTTGTGTACAATGTATCGAAATTTTCACAAAAATCGTAAGGATTTGTGTATATACACAAATTCTTACCACTTTTGTAAGAATTTCGGTACATGTACACAAATCCTTACAAAAATAGTAAACTCGGTATATGTACACAAATACTTAACATTTTTGTAAGGATTTATGTATGTACACAAATCCTTACCACTTTTGTAAGAATTTCAGTACATGTACACAAATGTTTACGATTTTTTATAAAGATTTGTATACGCATCTTTTTTAGCCTATTTTTAAAGAGCCTTTCACTAGAATTTCCCAAGTGCTTCACCTATGCAACTTGCAGGAAACTAGAAAAATAATGTTTTTCCCTCCTTTTAAAAAAAGAAGAAAGTGTACAGTTTTGTTACTAAGTAAGAGAAAAAGGCTTATTGTACTTTATATATTGCACCATGCTGCCCTGCCCTTGTCTAGTGGGTGGAATGGGACCTGAAAACTATACGTTCATTGTTGCAATCAATTTGGTGGAACCGGCCATCAAGGTTTACCGAAGCAGCACCACCAACAACAATAACAATTTGCTGACAGCAACAAGCAACAAAGAGAACAACCAAACTATGAAGTATTAACAAAAGTATATTTGCAGAAAAGCATCAATGGCAACTCTTGCTTTGCTGTTCATCTTTTCAGAGCATTAGCACAAGTTCTTTGTTGTCATTTTCACCATATTCAAAAGGGGGTCTCTGAACTTTATTTTGGTAAGCTTTTCATATTGGTTAAAGGTCATATAAGGATTCCTCACTGCACTACCCAGGAAGAAGATTCTTACATTTTTTTGGTTACCTTCTCGGTTCTCCAGGGTTTTGCCCTGATTAATCTGAGCCGATCCGGGTCGCACACTTGCTTTGGTGGGTGAGTCTCTCAACGGGATGTTTTACACACAAAACCTTAAATTCGAAACCTATTTAAGCGATACTAAACTGTTTATCACTTGGACCAACACATTAATAAGATTCTTACAATTTTTAAGTGCTTTTTCAACCAAAATGAAAAGCCATGATACTACAAGTACAACTGCCACTACTTCGTTTTCAAACCATTTCTTTTATAGAGAATATTGACCTAAATTTAAAAAAAATGATACATAAACAATTTGACATGAAGGTGGTCACATAATTAAGACTCCATCCCACCATGATAGAAGATGCCCCCAATTATCAAGATTCTATAGGAAAAGGTGTGGTAAATATCAACACTCAAATCAGAACTAAGTAGCGTTGCTTTAGATGTGACTGCATAAACTATAATTTGGACTATATTAATGCATCTTCAAGGTTATACACATTGCATGGATAAAGCTAGCTTACATCTGGATTAATTAATAACATAACCTGCAGAGAACTCTTCACTGACGTTGCATCAACTGCATCTGCAAAAGAGTGTCGTATGATTTGAATTGAGATCCGATCGGAGCTCCACTTAGCAAACTGTGTTCTTCCAGCTTGGGTCCATATGGAGGAATCCCACAGAAAGGGGAGAAAACAATAGCAGCACCTTCATTCTGTTGGTTCCACTCAAAATTAGTTGTTACCCTCGGAGACGTAAGCTTGCAATGATCGGAGGAAGAAGACGGTGTATTGGGGATGTTAACCGATGTGATATCGTGGATGCTGGACCGTCTCTTATCCTTCCCTCCGGTGAGCTGCCTGATGAAGTATTTTTGAGCGTGACTCGCCACCTGAGTGGGCGTTCTAGATGTCACAAAACTGCGTGAAATACTCCTCCAATCCCCTTTACCATACTTTTTAAGACCCATCAGAAATTGCCTGTAGGAGCCTAAAGGAGATGAGTAAAGCATTGAAAGTAGATAATTTGCAAGGTAATTAATAAAGGACAAGCAGCTACCTGTGCTCTTCTTGGGTCCATGGAACCCCTTTCTTCCTTTCTTGATCGGAATGTGGAGTCGCAGTCCCACTTTTTCCACCCCAATCCAATGAAAAGGAATGAGTGATATATCCAGGAATTGGTATCAACCCTGCCTCGATATCACTAACATCCTCTTCCAATTCTCTGTACTGTTTGATTACATCCGCCACGGTTTTCCCAGGAATCATGGCTGCCACCTTAAACCATCGGTCAGGGGTGTCCTTATCGTACAAAGCCAGAGCATTTTCGAAACACTTGTTCTCTTGGTGTGTCCATTTTATATCCGCGCTCTCTTGGAACAACCAAGTGGAAGCCTGTAAACAAGAGGGTGGAGATAGAATCTGGAGTCCACTATTCATCATTTTGTTTGATTGAAAAACCAAGAAAGATGGCAGAGAAATGAGTGTTTTAAATGACCAAACAAGTAGGGAGTGATGGAAAGCATTTAAATGGAATCCGAGGTGCCTTACTTTTGACCTAAGATTAAACTTTAAACTGAGGAATCTTGAAAAGCACCAACCTTCCAAAACTCCAGGAAAATTCCATAAACAGACAAAACTCTAAGCACCCATTATTATTACAGATGCAAGTGCAATCTATAAACAGAAATCAAAGGTAAAACAGAGAGAGCAGAGAAATGTGGCAGCACCTTTGTTTGAGCTTAGCTTTTACTGCTTTTGTATGTATGAAATAGAGAGGTGTCGAGGTTTGATTGGTGGGAATAGAGATTGTGGGCACTGATGCTGCCTGCAAAAGCAAAGTATTAATATACTATACGGGAAGTGTGTGCCAAATGGAATAGAGAAAATGAAAGGGAGAGTATGCCACGTGGCTTTGGTTGGTGAACGGAAGTGGGGGTGACACAGCTGCCGAGTGTTTGACATGTTAGCAGTGGTACACGTGAGATGCTTTATACTTCATGTTGCCAAACAAAAACTCTATTAAATTCAAACCTTTAGGAATGCTAATCTTCAAAATATACTTGCACATTAATATTAACACCCTTTTAATTGAAAATAAAAGCACTTGTACTTGAAGGTTGTTGCTGTTAAGACTAAGATATAACATGATGCTGGTCAAGAAAACAACACCGAAAATATTTATGATTTAATTAGATATCTTTTTGTGGTAATTTGCCGATGCAATTAGAACAGGTTGTATGATTGGTGGAACTTTTTTGTTTTCAGAGTAAATGATCCAATATTAAGTCATTTCTCTTGTCTATCACTTCTGCATCAATATTTCTGTGTTGCTTTGAAAAGGGACAAGGAGGCTTTAACAATGATTGTTTAATTAAGTAATATTAATATTTGACTGATCATCGAAAATTCATTGTTTAATTAAGTAATATTAATATTTTAAAAATAATTTGCATTCTTTCTTCTAAAAATTTGGTGGATAGGATTACTGTTTAAATAAAAGGGTTTTGATACATTACAAAAATTAAAAAAATAGTAACAACAACAACAATGCTTGATCAAGTGTTATTCAAACACGCTTGAGTAAATTGTTAGATTATTTACCCAAGAAACAAATTCAATCTCAACTCATCACTTTGCATATTTAACATTTCGGATAATCACTCGGAGGTGGAAGAAGTGACTGATTAGGCCCTTTTCCATTGTCTACCAAGAATGACATCTTCAATCCCCATGTCGTATGGATTTCTAAATGGCAATGCATGAACCAAACTCCTGAACATTTCCCAAACAAATCAACAAATTTAGTGTGTACAAAAACATGGGAAAAATTCTGTGATTTCATTGCAACATTGTTCTTTACCTGGGTTATCTGCTCGGAATCTGATAGCTACCCATCCACCGGATGGTACACCAATCGTGTTCCTCTCCACCGGATCCACAAGATTAAAGTTCCGAGGATCGGTCTTCGGATTATAGTTTCCGAGTCCCCTACCGATGGCGAAGAAATTGTATCCATGCAAGTGGATGGGGTGGTTCTCAGGGGCTATGATCCCGGTATCTTGCAAAACAAGTTGCACGGTCGAGTTATAAGCCAGTCTGTACACCTTTGTTCCATTTGTGGTCTGTAAACTACTTGGTGGAGTTCCGGTGTAGTTGAACACGTGTGGCGGGTTACCGGGGAAATCAGTGGTGAAAACCCCACTGATGTTGAAGAAATGTGCTTCAAGTAAGGCTGTAGTAGGCATAACGAATGTCACGTTGTTAATAGAAGCTACCGCCCGACTGCCGTTACCGGCTTTGCAAGTCGGACAGGGGTTGATCCCGAGTCCGACGGTGAAGAACAGATTGTGATCGATGGTTTGTGGGACTAAGGCAGGGTATTTCTTGGAGTTGAGGGAATGGAGAGAGTTTATAAAGTTGTTGGCAATTGGTGTTGCGTTCTGCGCTGGTGGGGTAGTGAGAGTCGTGCCGGTGTTGGCAAGTGTGCCCGAGTATTGCAAGGTTGCTGTTGCGGTCAAGTTATCGACTGCAATAGGAGAGTCCATAAAAGGGGAGGCTGCAACCATGTATTTTCCCGAGTTTTGATCGGCCGAGACAAGGACATTGGTGGTTTGGCCCGGGGCAATTACGATCGTATCGGTTTCGAATGGTTTAACATATGTGGCGTCGACTTCAACGACAGTGAGCTTGTGACCAGCAATCTTGAAAAAGAGCTCTTCATTAAGTGCAGCATTGATGAGGCGTAGCATATAAGTCTTTCCATTTTCAACTGGCAATGTGAAGCCTCCTGGATATGATTGGAACAGGGTTTCATATCAGAGATAATAGTTTTAATCGAAATTTTCGGAATTACGGAAAAAGGAAAAGGGAAGTACCCTGGGAAGGACAATTGGAGATTGGCCCGGGATGGCCGTTTATGGTGTGAGCGTCCGAGATATTCGGTGCCAATCCAGACTTGAGTGCTTCATTGATGACAGCTTCGGTGTCGGATTTCCACCACTCACCTAGCACAACCACAACTTCATCATCCGGTTTCGGGAACGGATAAGGCACATCACGCTTGGGCAAGATAACAATAGCGCCATGGACCGTGGACCTTAGCCAGAGAATATGCGCATGCCATAACAATGTGCCTCTTTGTCCTGTGATGGTAAAGTTATACACATAGCTTTGCCCTGTCTGAATCGGACATTGTGTAATATATGCCGGACCATCTGCCCAACCTGTTCGAAGTTGCCTTATACCATGCCTGCACAATCAAGTGAACAAAAAATGAACAAATAGTCCATACAGATTATTTAATTCACGAATTGTAATTATTCGAGTCCTCACCAATGTATAGAAACATTGTAATTGACATGGTTAACCACTTTGACAAGTACTGTATCGTCCTCTCGGGCGTATAAAGTTGGCCCCGGGAACTCTCCATTGACAGTCACAATGGGTTTGCTCGAACATAATCTAGTTGTATTCTTCATTACCACCTGCACATTATACGTAAACATGAATTTTTCAGTCTAGTGGGTGACATTTCGGTCGAAAATTAAGCAATGTACTTGCATCAAACTTGTAGTGCCGGACAGCAGAGTGGACAAAAACAGGAAACAAGAGCGCGACATGAACTAAAATCCGAACCCAAGTGTTCATTTTCTCTCCTTTTCTTTTCAGCCCTTGGCGCTTCACTTGTTTTTCTTTTGTTATTTGATTAATCACTCTCACTCGGTTCACCTGGGGCTTGTTATAGTCGCGTATGACTCGGCAACACACAGCATTTTAAAGGGTGATAGAGAGCAATTGCTGCCATGTCGTTTTTGTTTGGTTAGGTGGATGAATGTGTATATATCCTCTAGAAACAAGGAATTGTTGAGAAATGCCATGATTCTACCCATCATTTCTTGCATTTCACATAAAGTTATATTTAGGACCAAATTATAAGTGGAAGTTAAGTTATTAAAACTCTTAATCCCATTTCCCAATTAATTACAACCTTAATCACAAATTTGTACAAAAATCTAAAAAAAAAACTGGCATTTCCTTGATATTATTTCATGACCAAATGATGTTGTTGATCAGTCCTTAAACAGATCCAATGTACTTTTTTAATTGCATTATCGGGCTACTAAATTGAAATATCTATTTAGGATTAGAATTAGAATCTAAAGTTTAAAACGATTAATTCAAATCTTGTTAAGGATTATTTAGGAGTTTAGGATTTTAGTTTAGAGTTTAGAGATTTAAGTTATAGGGTTTAGAATTTAGGATCCACGATTATAATTTAGGGTTTGTGGTTAGATTTTTAGGGTTTTAAGGTTAGAATTTTAAATTTTAAATTTAGGCTTGAAAATAAACATACTTGTGTAAACTTTTTTTTACGCTAGTAGTGTATCAAATATTAAACATTTTATTAATTCCAAACACTAAATTTCTTTGTATCAAAAATTTTATAACAATCTTCATCTATTAATTAAGGATGAGTCTACCACGTGCGACGAACACCGATGAACACCACTAATGATGAACACCGATGAACACCGTTAAATTAATTAATAAAGATTTAAAATTTCAATGACCCATCATACAATTAATAATTATTTTTAAAAATTCAATTAAATTATTTTTTATATATATTAAAATTTTATTTTTTAATAAAGGTAAACTATATATTTAGTACCTCACCTATTTTTGTATTTCTATTGAACCCTCATTATTTAAATTTTATTTCAATTTGACCCTATTCTTTATAAAAAATAATTTAACCCTTAACCCTCAACATAAAACCCTAAACTATTAAACCTTAAACCCTTAAACTCTTAAACCTATACCATAAACCATATACCATTAAAAATAATTTCACCATCATCAATTCAATTCAATTCAATTCAATGAATTGTTGAATAATCCTAAAAAATTCAATTAAATTATTTTATATATATACCAAAATTTTATTTTTTATATACCATTAAGTTTTAGAGTCTGAATCCAAGGATTTCAACAATGGAGTTCCAGGAAGCTTTGCGATTCATAAAACACCAACTCATCATAGAGATTTTTTCCATTCAATTCCAGGGAAAGAGACGGCGAAAGTTGCATCAATGAAGCCAAAATTGAAGGTTTTGTTTCAAAGATCATCATCTGCAAGCGTGTCCAGGACACCTCGTCATCAACTTCAACCAAAGTCGATGGTGAAATTATTTTTAATGGTATATAGTTTAGGGTATAGGTTTAAGGGTTTAATGTTTAATAGTTTAAAGTTTTAGGTTGAGGGTTAAGGATTAAATTATTTTTTATAAAAAATAAGGTCAAATTAAAATAAAATTTAAATAACGAGGGTTTAATAGAAATACGGAAATAAGTGAGGTACTAAATATATAGTTTACCCTTATTAAAAAAATAAAATTTTAATATATATAAAAAATAATTTAATTGAATTTTTAAAAATAATTATTAATTGTATGATGAGTCCTTAAAATTTTAAATCTTTATTAATTAATTTAACGGTGTTCATCGGTGTTCATCATTAGTGGTGTTCATCGGTGTTCGTCGCACGGTGTAGAATTTTCCATTAATTAATATGTATTTCTAAATGTAAATGTAAATAATTTGGTTGGTATGTTTGAGGAGATGGTTTTAATACAATTTGGAAGACTTGATAGTTGAATTTTAATTCACATCATATACAAGTAAAAATAAGTTTTTTTTGTATGGCTAATTTATCCAATCAACACCATAAAAAATATTAAATACAAAAATAATATAGATTCTTAATTATATATTGAAGTAGCATTCTTCTTGTGTACATACATTAAAGTTCGTTTACTCTGCCGTGTCTTTCAAAGACGCAGTTGATTGAACAAGCTTTTAACTTACACGTCACTAAAGAAACCCGATTAGGGCTTTTTTTTTTAATAAACGGCTTAAAAGCCAACTAAATACAAACCAACATCGATACTCTTTGGTGAAATAGCATATTAAAAAGGTATATACTTTTTTCTCTTACAAAATTGTTACAATTTGTGTACATTTTTGTACTCATTTGTGTATATGCACATTGTGTAATATTTTTGTGTACGTACACATTTTGTATAACAAATGTACCAATTTTTTCATGTCTGCCAAACCAGCATCGATACCACCTTTAGGTAGTATCGATGCCCCTTGTTATTATTGTACCAAATTGTGTTTCCTTGTAACAAGTTGTGTACATACACATTTTGTATAAATATACTAATTTTTTCTTGTCTGCCAAACCGGCATCGATACCACCTAAAGGTGGTATGGATGCCCCTTGGTGAAATAGCGTAATAAAAAAGGTATGTACCTTTTGTGTTACAAACTTGTAAAGATTTATGCACATGATTTGTAATAAATATCTTCCGCTTTTTACCCAGTAAACAATGCATCTTTGTAATAAAAAGGTATATGCTTTCTTCTATTACAAAATTGTACCAATTTGTGTACCGCTTTATGTACAATTTGTGTACTGCTTTTTACATCTGCCGTTTTTTAGCTTGTATTTAAAGGTTGTTCCCTAGAATCCCCCACCAGATCAAAATATTACTTTATTATACTATGAAAAGATGTTATTAGACTTGACAAACTTGACCCGAGACTCGAACCGAGATCCAAACATGATGATCTGAAGTTGACTCGAAATTCGAAATAAACCGAACCGAAATCGAACCAGATTTTTTTGTTGAACCGAAATGGACCCGAACCGAATATTGACCTGATTTTAACCCAAAAATTAAGGTAAAATAAATAAATAAATTATTTTTAATATTATCTATTTTTAAAAATATAATAAATAATAAAATGAAATATGTTTTATTATCTTTTTGTACTATACCATGGAAAAGACCGTTGCTCTTGTCAAAGTTGTGGTATAATAACATTTTATGTCATTTTACGTTTAAATATTAATTAAATAAAACTTTTGTCCCTACTAATTTTGAAATTTAAAATTTTAATGTACTATTTTCTTTCCCAATATTTAATCTTAAGCCATAAATCCTAAACAGTAAACCTTAAGCCATAGAAATTAATCTCATGAACCAATAACCTTAAACTAAACCATAAACCCTAAATCATTAACACTAAGCCCTAAAAACCTAAACGGTTAACCTTTAAGCCATAGAAATTAATCTAAAATCAATAACCCTAAACCATTAACACTAAGGCCTAAACCATAAACTAAAATTAGAGACAATTTTTACAATCTTACCATAAAATATAGCTAAAACTGGAATTAGAGACCATCTTGACATTTTGAAAGTAGAGAAATTTGAGAGCTTGATGACCAATTTTATAATTTCACCATAAAATATAGCATAAAACTAAAATTGTGGACTAAATTGACAATTTGGAAGTGGAGAAATTTGAGAGTCCAATGAGCAATTTCATAATTATACCATATAAATAAATATGGGTCAATTTTGGCTAAAAATTAAATCTTAGAAATTAAAATGAACAAAAATATCATTATAATAAATTAATAAACTAAATTACAAAGATTAGTTAATTTTGACTAAAAGTAAATTTTTACAGACTAAATATCACTACGGGGATGAGATTTCTATATCCGAAGTCTAAAACGTGGGGATACTTGTGACTAAATTAAATTAAACTAAAACCTAAAGTTGAATATTAGTACTAAAATGTAACATTTTAAATGCAACATGACCTAAAAAGTAATTAATCTCTAGCTTAAATAATTGATGACTTATTTCCCTCCAAAATTTTGTCTTTTCCCTCTCTATTTCTATCAATTGTCTTTTTTTTTTCAATCTAGCTTAAAAAATTAGTGACTTATTTTCCTCCAAAATTTTATCTTTTCCCTCTCTATTTTTACCAACTGTCTTTATCTTTTTCTTAATTTAATTGAGTTTCAATTTAGATTAGTTTAATTGAAATTTCACATTTAGTTTTAGAATTATTTTAATTATGTCCGTGATTTATGCTTCTTGATTTTAGTTAGCTCAATTAGATCCTAAGTTTAATTATTATTATTATTATTATTATTATTATTATTACATATAATAAACTTTGATTTAATATAATTATACACAAAATTTTGATACGGATACATGAAGCTTTGATTTAAATATTTAATCAAATTGAAATGCATAGATTAACAAGTTGAACCAGAATTAATCTCATATACCAATAACTCTAAACTAAACCATAAATACTAAACCTCAAACCCTAAACCCAACTCAAACCAAATTGACCAAAAAATTCAAATGTTGACCCGAACCGAAATCGACCCGATTTTGACCCAAACCGAAAGCTACTCGAACGACCTAATTTTAACCCGAACCGAAAGCGGCCGATCCGATATTGACCCGACCCGAACCGAAAACAACCAATTCGATTTTGACCCGATCCAATACCCGAACCGGATCCGACTCATCACAGACCCGAATTAGACCCAAACCGACCCCAACCGAATCTAAAACAATTCTAGATAGACCCAAAACGACCCGAACCGAACGACCCGATTGCCACCTCTAGATGTTATCCATAATTAGGCGATTAGTAGCCCTCCTGTTGAGTGGATCAATGAAACGATTTAAGCCAAGATGGGGTGAATTGGATTTTTAGGACTTTTTGTGGTGGAGTGGAAAATTAAAAATTGCTAGACAAAAGATTTTAGAGTGGTTCAAGTTCCAATTGAACACTACATCCACTACCTTAGCTTCACTAAGGATTTTCCAACAATCCACTAATTGTTCTTCCCCTTTTCTAGGCTAAGGAGGTAACCTTTACAATATCAGTTAAATTTTTTACCTAAAATTTTACCAAATCCTCACTCAAGTAATACATAGAAGATAAAGGCTAAGACTAGTATCTCTCAATACAAAATGTAGCCCTTTTTACAAGACTCAACCCAATTGAACAAATAAGAATGGAAATTACAAAGTTCACAAGAAAATATGGGATTTTAGCACAATTGCTTGGATTTGATGTTTGGATAATTCTTTGGGGATCAATAGTTGTTGCTGGAGCTTTTAGAGGTCCCTTTTATACCTTCTTATTGAATTGTAGCCGTTGGGGTTGTTGCCTTCATTAAAATAGCTCCATAAACGCAGTCTGCAACTACCCGTTCCAAAACGCTCGACCCTGTTTCGAAACAGATCAAAATAGAAAGAGTCGTTGAGGTGTAATAAATAGGACGTATCGAAAGGGGCACAATCGTTTCGATACGCTAAGAGCCTGTTTCGAAACTCGTTTCGAAACATTTTGCCACTGTCAAAACCTGTATCGAAACGGCTTAGAAGCGTTTCGATGCGCTTTAATTATTTCTTAAAAATATTAGTTTAAAAGTTCAACGACCATGTTTTGAAACCAAGTTTAAATTCCGCTTCGAAACATTTGAGGTCGATTCGATATTACCGTATCGAAACGGTTCAAACCGTTCAGTTGTTCTTCATTTGTTTCGAAACATGTTCCGAAACAGAGGTTAACAGTTTCAAAATGTTCCGAAACGCCCAAAGGCCGTTCCGAAACGGTGACTCGAAAATCACTGTTTTAGCTTGATAAACACTTAGAAAATATTTGACAAGTTGAGGTTTTAACTTATACATTTTTATTTAAACACATAGAGAGGTTTTGAGGACTTAAAAATTCATTTTCTCCTTTTCAATTTAGTCCTTAAATCCTTTGTTATATCAAAATCAATTTATTGGTTTCACTATCTCCCCCTTTTGATATAACAAAACCAAGTTAGAATTTTTAAGAGTTTTGAAATATTGAAGACGTTCTAACTCCCACTCAATTTAAGATGGGTTTTAAAGTTTTGAAAAGATTTAAAATTCAAGTTTTAAAACTCAAAACCGACTTAAATTTTTTTAGCTCTTATATTACTTATCCCCTTTTTGTTAGATCAAAACGAATAATAAAAAAGGCTCATCATGAGAAGAAACAAGGTTAAAAGCAATAAACCAACCAACATAATATAGATAGAATTAAGTTCAAATAACCAAACATAAATACTTAAATCAATAGTCTTGAAGCTCAACCCCAAACAAAAACAATCACAACATAGGTTCTTAAAACATAAATAAAAGAGAAAGGTGCAAACTTATTCCTAATATGATAGTCTAATATGATATGTAATGAAAATCCTAAGCCTCGTCATCATCGTCACCATCATCATCAGAAGAATCATCATTGTTTTTAGCTTGAGCACGCCGAAAGGTCATCCATTGACCATAGAAGGCAGAGAATGACAAGTCCATCGATGTTTGTTGATTCTCAAGAGTGGTGAGACGATTTTCGTTTGCAAGAAGACGATCCTCTATGGATTGCAAACGAGTATTGATAGCACCAAGTTCTGAAGCCATGTTTGTATCCATCGGGTTGAACCGCTCAGTGAGGAAAGCCATAAAAGCTTCATTGTTTGGACCCGGAGCTTGAGGTGGTGGTTCAACTTGAGGTGGCGGGGCTTGCCTATCAACACGTTCCCATTGTCCAAGAGAGTAGCGGAACCCGGACTTACAAAGAGAAGATTCACCAATCTTGTTCTTGCGGGGTTCCGGAGAATGATAGGAGAAATCAATGTTGAGAGTGCCAAAGACATAGCTTAAAACTGTCCCATAGGTGAAGGAAGTAAGAGTTTCGGCTTCACGAATCTTCACATTATGGACCATCTCGGCAAACATGATTTTGACAAGATTTGACCGTTGTCCTTGGCGAAAGCACTCTAACCAAAAATAGTCAACTTGACGGACATGAGAAAATTTACCTCTGGAAGGGCGGATGAACCAAGAAATCATCAAGTGGAGGAACCGATCATGAGCATCCAAAGGGAGAACGGATCCGGTGTGAGCACCAAAGTGGTTCTCATCCTCAATGCCTTCATTATTGACCCCGAGAGCATTTTCTAAAACGGATATACTAATGATGAACTTCTTACCCAAAACGTACGATTCAATGCCAATTACTTCGGTATGATCATCATTATCAACAAGCACGACATTGGAGTAGAAGAGGAGCACCATATGCTTGTAGACAATATCCGGAATGCTCAAAAGGGCTAAGAAGTTCCATTGTTGCAAACGTTCTAGATAGCGGAATGCAAAACGCTCAGAGTCAAGGAACGAGATATCAACAACACGCTCTCGACGAACGGCTATATCCTTGATGTAAGTGAAACGATCCTTCATCTCTTGAGTCCGAAGACTCTTGATAAAAAGTTGGGTGAGGTTAGGACGGATATTGGCTTGGTTTGAGGCTTCACCCGTTTGAGACGTCTTGCGTTTCTTGTTAATGTTTTCCATGGAAAATTCCTAAAAACATAAAGAAAGCAATTTAAAAAATATAAGTGTATGCATGAACATCCTTAATTCAATCCAATGACAAATCCCATTTAGGTTTAAAAAAACTAAATTTTTTTAAGAGGAAACAACTTTTGAAAAACAAAAAAAACGAGTAAAAACAAATATATTCGAATAAAAAATTTGAAGATATTGATTTTTTTTTACAAATTTTGAAAAACCCATGTTGCAAAACATATAATCTATACAAAAATAATATTTTCTAACCTAAGATTCGAATAAAAACAAAGGTAAAAGAAAAAGATGAAAATATACCTCAAATAGGGATTTTGGATGAATGAATGGAAGTACTTGCACAAAATTGTTGAAGCTTGCTTAGACTTGAGTTTGTGAGTAAAAGCCCTTAAGATTTGATGAAAAACAATGAGGTTTAGAGGGTTTTATAGGGAAAATCGGGTTTAGGGTTTTTAGGAGTTTTAATTAAAAGCAACTTTATCATTTAAGGCCCTTTAAAAGGTTGTCCGCAGAGCTATTTCGGAACATACACGATCGTTTCGGAACGTGCGTACTGAAACGTTGACTGACTTTTTGAATCCGTTGACCGTTCCGATATGATATTGACCGTATCGAATCTCATGTGTTGACCCGTATCGAAACGCGTTTCGATACAATACTTGGCAGAGGCAAAACGTTTCGAAATCCTTTTAGGCGTTTCAAAACACCCTGGTCATAGATCACTCTTTTAAGGATACCATATCGAAACAGATTGACCCGTTTGATACGCCTAGACCTGGAGGTGCAGATGAGGCTCTAATATTGCAAAAAAATGAATTTCATGAAGTCCTAGATGCATAAATGATATGACTGAGCAGGAATAACATGTACAAACATAAACATACTCCCTCTAACTATAAACATGGATGAAATTAGGAGTAAAAACACATAAGCATGTCATTTTGCAAGAAATCAAGCAATTTAAGCACAAAAAGGTCCTAAAAGGTCAAGATCGGCTAGTTAAACCTAACTCTCTCCTAAGGGACCAAAAACGTTCTTTATCTAAAGGCTTGGTAAAAATGTCCGCTAGTTGGTTTAAGGTGTCAACAAACTCTATAACAACATCTTCCTTAAGGACATGATCTCTAATGAAATGATGCCTTATTTCTATATGTTTGGTTCTAGAGTGTTGGATGGGATTTTTGTATAAGCATATGGCACTAGTGTTGTCACACTTAAGGGGTATGGTTTCAACTTTAACTCCATAATCTAAAAGTTGTTGCTTCATCCAAAGGACTTGAGCACAACAACTCCATAAGGATATGTACTCGACTTCGGTGGTAGATAGAGCTACACTATTTGTTTCTTAAAGAACTAAGATATGAGCATACTACCTAAGAATTGACATGTTCCCGAAGTACTATTCCTATCGATTTTACACCCCCCATAATCTGCATCCGAATAAGCATGAAGGTTGAGTCTCTAGGGTACCAAAGACCTAGACAAGGGGTATCTCTAAGGTACCTAAAGATTCTTTTAACGGCTATAAGGTGAGACTCTCTAGGACTAGCTTGAAACCTAGCACACAAGCAAACACTAAACAAAATATTCAGTCTACTTGCGGTAAGGTAAAGCAAAGATCCAATCATAGAGCGATAAAGCTTAGAGTCAACACACTTACCTCCTTCATCTTTGTCAAGCTTTGTAGATGAGCTCATTGGTGTGACTTGAGGCTTTGCATTCTCCAAGCCGAACCTCTTGAGCATATCTTTCACATACTTTGCTTGATTGATGAAGGTGTCATCCTTCCTTCGCTTGGTTTGGAGTCCCAAAAAGAATGAGAGCTCCCTTATCATTCTCATCTCGAATTCACATTGCATTAACTTAGCAAGCTCTTTACAATGACACTCATTAGTAGATCCAAAAATAATATCATCAACATATATTTGTACTACTAAGATGTCATTTTTATATCTTTTTATGAAAAGTGTAGTGCCCACCTTACCTTTTTCAAAACCTTTTTAAATCAAAAAGTTTGAAAGTCTTTTATACCAAGCTCTAGAAGCTTGTTTTAAACCATAAAGTGCACTCGTTAGTTTGAAAACATGATTTGGAAATTTTGAATCCTCAAAACCCGATAGTTGTTCCACATACACTTCCTCATTTATAAAACCATTTAAAAATGTGCTTTTCACATCCATTTGAAAAAGCTTGAAATCATGATAACATGCATATGCAAGCAACATCCTAATAGCTTCTATTCTAGCAACGGGTGCATAGGTTTCATCAAAATCAATTCCCTCTTCTAGAGTGTAACCTTGAGCAACTAATCTAGCTTTGTTTCTCACAATGTTACCACTCTCATCTAGTTTATTCCTAAATACCCATTTAGTTCCTATAGTAGATTGATTACTAGGCCTTTCAACTAATATCCATACATTACTTCTCTCAAATTGATTTAACTCTTCTTGCATAGCCATAATCCAAAAAACATCTTTTAATGCTTCTTTAATATTCTTAGGCTCAATGTATGAGATAAAAGCAACATGATTCATGACTTTGAGAGAAGATCTAGTATTTACCCCCTTGGATGGATCACCCAAAATTTCACCACCTTTGACATAGTTGTACTCCCTTGGGTAGCTCACTTCCTTTTCCTCAAGAGCCAAGTCCTTCAAGGCTTCAAGAGGTGGATCTTGTGCATCCTCATCTTTAGTTGGAATCTCACCCTCCTTTGAAGTTTGTCATCCATCAAAGGCATCAAGGATTACTACATCATCATCATCACAAGATTCCTTCCTCAGAAGGAGGTTATCATCGAATACAACATGAATAGACTCTTCTACTACTAAAGTTATCTTATTAAATACACGCTAGGATTTAGAGGTTAAAGAATACCCTAAGAAAATAGCTTCATCACTTTTAGCATCAAATTTACCTAAGTTGTCTTTTCCATTATTTAAAACAAAACACTTGCAACCAAATGGATGAAAATAGCTAATGTTAGGCTTTTTAGATTTTAAAATCTCATATGGTGTTTTCTTTAAAAGTGGCCTAATCATTACTCGATTTACAATGTAGAAAGCGGTGTTTGTGGCTTTCGCCCAAAAATATTTAGGTAAATTGTTTTCACAAAGCATGGTTCTAGCCATTTATTGTAAAGTCCTATTTTTCCTCTCAACTACCCCATTTTGTTGAGGAGTTCGAGGAGCCGAAAAATTATGGCTAATCCCACTTTCATTTAAAAACTCTTCAAAACCCAGATTTTGAAATTCGGTTCCATGATCACTACTAATATGAGAGATTTTAAGTTCAAGATCATTTTGAGTTAATTTTGAAAACGTGATGAATTTTTCTAAAGCCTCATCTTTTATACTTAAGAATAGAACCCAAATAAACCTAGAATAGTCATCAACAAGTACAAATGCATACGATTTACCACCCAAGCTCATAGTTCTAATAGGCCCAAATAAATCCATGTGAATTAGTTGTAAACACCTACTTGTAGAAACATCATTAATGGATTTAAAGGATGATCTATGTTGTTTACCCTTAGAGCATGCATCACATATTTTATCATTTGAAAACTTGATCTTGGGTAAACCTCTAACTAGATTTAGGGAAACTAATTTTTCTAAAACACTAATGATAGCATGTCCTAGTTTCCTATGCCATAGCCATGCATCATTTTCATTTTGTGCAACAAAATATGCATGAGATGTATGAATGTCATCTAAATGCACCATGTATATATTACCTATAAGATGACCAATGAGCATTATATTATTTTATTTAAAGTCAACAATTTTGCACCTATTTTTATCAAATAAGACATTAAACCCTTTATCACACAATTGACTAATGCTCAATAAATTGTATTTTAGACCATCGACATATAAAACATTTTCAATGAGAATAATAGAGTGATTACCTATGGATCCAATATCTTTAATGTGGCCTTTGGAGTTGTCACCAAATGTCACTACTCCTCCACTTTTTGGCTTTAAGTCCATGAATCGACTCTTGTCTCCGGTCATGTGTCTCAAGCATCCACTATCAAGATACCATGAGTTTTGACTTTGTGCTTTGGCCTTGTAGCAATGTTCCCCCTACAAACAAAGATATTAAGCCTTGATTTTTGTTACCCAAATCGTTTTGGGTCCATGAGTGTTAGCTCCCAAAAGCTTGGTTCCCTTAGGAATCCAATGTGACATGGCATCAATATTATTAGACTTGACAAGTTCCTTAGAAACCCATACACTTCTAATTCTTTTAGTTCTATTGTGCCTATGGAAGCCACTTTGTTTGTAGTTATTGTTCTTTCTTTTAGGTTGGTTTGATCTAGATGATTCACCTATTTCATTTTTCACATTACCAACACTCTTGAAAGATAATTTAAGCTTATTAAGCTCATTTAACACCTTTTGGTGTTCACCATTGCATTGAGAAATAAGATTGTTTAAGTCTACATTTTCATCTTGAAAGAATTTAAGTTCATCTCGTAAACCTAAGATCTTTTTCTCAAATTTCAAGTTAGCTTGAGAAAGTGAGTCATTTTTAGCATTTAATTCCGAAATGATATTTTTATTTCTTATGACCGACTCTTTATACTTCTCAACTAACTCATCATATACCTCTTGTAACTCATCATAAGCATTATGCAATTCATCAAATGTAAAATCAAAAGATGATGAGTTAGAGGTTACCATGGAGGAATCCTCCTCAAGAGCCATGAGGCAAAGGTTGGCCACTTCATGTTCCTCATCCTCGGATGACTCCTCATCACTCCAAGTAGCAAGTTTGTAATTAAGCTTCTTCTTCTTCTCAAAGCCCTTCTTCTTGAGTTGAGGGCAATCGGAACGTATGTGACCCGACTTCTTGCACTCAAAGCAAATGATTTGGTTCCTCTTTTCTTCTTTGCTTTTGTTCTTGAAGTCCATCTTTCTTTGAAATTTTCTCCCTCGGTTGGACTTCATGAACCGTGAGAATCGTTTGACTATCATAGCCAATTCCTCAAAGTCTTCCTCCTCACTAGAAGAGCTCTCCTAATGTAGAGAGGCTTTGAGAGCAACTCCTAGCTTCTTTTTCTTTTCTACCTCATGCTTCTTTATCCTTCTCTCTTCCTCTCTTTTTTGCTTCATAATCTCGTGTGTAAGAAGAGACCCAACAAGCTCATCAAGCTTCAAAGTTTTCAAATTCTTTGCTTCAATGATGATCATCCTCTTACCATCCCAAGACTCCAGGAGAGAGTATAAAAGCTTCCTCACTAGCTTATCTTTGGCAATCACTGCACCGAATCCTTTACGGCCATTGACGATGATCGAAAACCGATTAAACATCTTTGAGACGCTCTCATCGGGGTCCATCTTAAAATTCTCATAGCTCAAGTTTAGCAACCCAATCTTTGTCTCTTTCACATCGCTAGTGACCTCATAAGTCGTCTCCAATGTGTCCCACACTTCCTTTGCGCTTCGATAGATGAAACCTTTGAGTAGATATCCGGACTAAGTGCACAAAATATGATATGTAGAGCTTTGTCGTTGACTTGCATCCTTCGTCTCTCTTCCTTGGTCATCTCCGACTTTATCTTCGGAACTAGTCTTCATTCATCGGTTCTCTTAACCGGAATGTAGGGGCCTTCTTCCACTATATCCCAAATCATGTAATTCATTGACTTGATGAAGAGACGCATCCGATTCTTCCAATATGGGTAGTTTTCCCCCATTGAAGAAGGGTGGTTTAGTGGTTGATTGTGACTCATAGAGGTTGGAGGTTGAAGTAGATGCCATGACTTAACTTGTAGATGATCACACTCTTCCTAGGAACTCCTCTTGTGGTTGTTAATCCTTCAAAGAGGTAGACTCTGATACCAATTGTTGAGTGGATCAATGAAACGATTTAAGCCAAGATGGGTGAATTGGATTTTTAGAACTTTTGGTGGTGGAGTGGAAATTAAAAATTGCTAGACAGGAGATTTTAGAGTGGTTCAAGTTTCAATTGAACTCTACATCCACTACCTTAGCTTCACTAAGGATTTTCCAACAATCCACTAATTGCTCTTCCCCCTTTTCTAGGTTAAGGAGGTAACCTTTACAATATCGGTCAAATTTTTTACCTAAAATTTGACCCAATCCTCACTCAAGTAATACAAAGAAGATAAAGGCTAAGACTAGTATCTCTCAATACAAAATGTAGCATTTTTTACAAGCACTCAACCTAATTGAACAAATAAGAATGGAAATTACAAAGTTCACAATTGGGATTTACAAGAAAATATGGGATTTTAGCACAATTGCTTGGATTTGATGTTTGGATAATTCTTTGGGGATCAATAGTTATTGCTGGAGCTTTTAGAGGTCCCTTTTATACATTCTCATTGAATTCTAGCCGTTGGGGTTGTTGCCTTCATTAAAATAGCCGTTGGGATGTTATCTTCCCTCCATAAATGCACTCTGCAACTACCCGTTCCGAAATGCCCGACCCTGTTTCGAAATAGATCAAAATAGAAAGAGCCGTTGAGGTGTAATAAATAGGTCGTACCGAAACGGGCACAATCTTTTTGATACGCTAAGAGCCTGTTTCGAAACTCGTTTCAAAACATTTTGCCACTGTCAAAACCTGTATCGAAACGGCTTAGAGGCTTTCGATACGCTTTAATTATTTCTTAAAAATATTAGTTTAAAAGCTCAACGGTCATATTTTGAAACCAAGTTTGAATTCCTTTTCGAAATGTTTGAGGTTATTTCAATACTACCGTATCGAAACAGTTCAAACCGTTCCGTTGTTCTTCATCCGTTTCGGAACACGTTCCGAAACAGAGGTTAACAATTTCAAAACGTTCCGAAACGCCCAAAGGCCGTTTCGATACAGTGACTCAAAAATCACTGTTTTGGCTTGATAAACACTTAAAAAATATTTGACAAGTTGAGGTTTTGACTTATACATTTTTCTTTAAACACATAGTGAGGTTTTGACAACTTAAAAATTCATTTTCTCTTTTCAATTTAGTCATTAAATCCTTTGTTATATCAAAATCAATTTATTGATTTCACACCTCCGATAATGCATTAGATCAAGGTCGTCAGCACCCTACAAAAAAAACTTCACCATTCCCTCTGATACAACACATGGAGATTATTCTCACCAAGTACCCTCCTCAACACAACCCACAAGGTGGAGAAATTATTTGATGGACCTTGTTCAATACGTCATCCGTGATTCAGCTAATAAGATCCATCCATTTTAAAATAACTCTCTAATAACCACCCACTCTCTCTCAATTTGTAAGAAATAGGTGGTGACTACTGATCCATCTTGAAAAAAAATAATGTGGATGAACCTTATTGGATGGGACCACGGATGACGTGATAAACATAATTTATCTAATAAATTTTCCACAAGGTGCTAGACCAAGGCCGACAACTGTATTGTGATACAACCCAAACCCTAATAGTCTGTTGCATAAGTCGAAAGTTGCGGAGATTTTTTATATATCGAAAATGAATAGACGATATTAGAGTTACAATAATTCTATGTTGGTCAGAAATAACTGAAGAAGATTAAAGTGTTAAGATTCATGCTAGTTTTACTTTAAACCAACAACTTAAACATTTTGATTCTTTAAATTTAAGATTTAAGTTTTTAAGTTATGTGAGAAATTATAACTCGTCCAATGAACATTCTATCATTCCTTAGCTGAATGCACTTCTACTATACGTGACACTGAAAAGGTATCATTTCTGTGTAAAATTAGATTAGAGAGTGATTCTTGTATTTAATTTTTGTGATATTTCGGTAATTTAACTTTTCTTAGTCTACTAATTGAGTTTTAAAAGTAACACCTAAAGCCGCTGGGGGTTTTCTAAAAATTTTCTCTCTAGCAATTATTGTCTTTTTATCATGTTTAGCCCCTGACAATGAAACTAACATTGATTGTCGATCACCGGTAATCTTTCATTTCTTTTGTTAGCTTTATTATATTCTATCTATATTTTTCTATTTAGATTTATTATGAATAATTTCGTCTTTGTGTCTCGTTTTTTCTCTACTTTTGTGGCACGTCTTCCTCTACCTTTTGATACGTTTTTTGTTTTTATTAAAGGTCGTTTGGCCATGTTTTTTTCATTTTAATTTTTTTAAGGTAGATTTGTTTTCGCCATGACTGATCAAGATGACACTTATTTGGTTATCTTCCATGCTTTGGACCCTCAAATTGGATTTGAATACGCAATTTACGTTTGTGGATTTTTTTTCACGACGCTCGACTCTGATTTGCGGTTGTCGATGGTCTTTCAATAGTTTGATCCCCTTTTGTGGTTCGTATGCCGATGCAGCTAGATCTGTTCGTATTTATATTTTGTTCGAGTCTTTTGTTTAAGTTTTTAACATTTTCATTGTATAGTCCTTTTATGATTTAAAGTGACTAGTTTCTTTTGTCATTGATTATTGAAAAATGTCCAAGTTATATGTTTAATTTACGTTTATAATTGTAATACATCATTGTAATTTGGATATATTTTTTTTATAATAATACTACGTGCTTCTATAAAAAAATGCACTTAAATATCAACACTTGTTGCTGGTGTATGGACGGCATAATGTTCAAGGATAGAAATCGTTTGCCTAAACTATGCCTTCATTGGTGTCTTGTTTCTAAAAATGAGTTTAGAATTTAGAGTTTAGGGTTTAATGTTAAGAGTTGTTGTTAGGGTTTAGGAAATTAGGGGTAGGATGTATTTTTTAGAGTTTAAGGTTTAGGATGTGGAAATTAAGATTAGGGTTTAGAATTTAATTTTTAAGTATTATTTAGTGTAAGGCATAAAAAAGGCATAAAAAAGGCATAATTAGGGAGCAGATGATTTTTGTTTAAAGTTTGAAACCTCTGTATTCTCTTATTAACTAATACACGGAGGTGCAAACTCATCGGGACTTGAGGGGGTCATGGCCTTCGCAAGTAATAAAGATTCAAAACTAATAAGATATAGACTAAAGGGTCAAATTTGCCCCTGTAGTACTCTAAAATCAGCAATGTTGCCCTTATTTTTTACTTTTCATAATTTTGCTTTCAAAGTTAGTCAATTGCAACAATGTTAGAGATTGGCATGGGTCGGGTCGGATTTTTGGCCCACTCGAACCTGACCCGAAAATATATACTTCAAATCTGGACTCGACCTGACCTCATACTTGAAAAAAATCCGACCCGACCCAACCCGAAAACTATATACTCAAACCCGACCCGACTTGAGCTATTAAAAAATAATAAAATTTAGGGACCTAATTGTAAAAAAATAAATTTTAGGGGTCTAATTGTAAAAAAATAATTTTAATGACCTCGTTGTAAAAAAATATATAAAGAGTGAGCATTATTGGAATATCCCTAAAAAAATTTAAGGGAAAATTACACTATTAGTCCCGAGTCGGGTCAGTCGGATTTTTTTCACCCTAAACCCGAACCTGACCCGACCCGACCCGACTATACCCTTTAAAAAAACCCGACCCGACCCAAACCCGAATTTTCTATGAAAAAATTCGACCCGATCGGGCCGGATCGGGTAAAATGCCCATCCCTAAGCAATGTTGCCCTTTGACCGACGTTGACCGTTAAAGTGCTGGCGTGACAGTTAACGATGAAGTCATTTATGCCATTTTGCCCTCAAAGTCATTTAATTGCAGCAATTTTGCTCTCATTTTATTTAATTTTTGAATAAAATTAGATAAATAATTTAGTTTTTCGAGTTGAACTTTTACAAACATAATATATGAAAACCAATTAATAAAATGGTGTAAATATCCTTTGGGTCATTGGTAATTTAAAAATAAGCAAAGTGAGAACTCTCACAAAAAATCAAAATATTCTTTAATTTTTTATAAAAAATCCATAAACTTAATAAAATAAATAAAATATTAAAATTAAAAATAATATTAAAATAAGATATTAAAAAAATTATTAAAAATCATGTATGTAAAAATAAATTCAATTTTTTACTGATTTTTATTTTAATATTATTTTTAATTTTTATTTTTCAAACCATGACAGTTTTAATTTTCCTCTATTTTTATAATTTTTCAAATAAGAATAAAATAGGAAAAATGAAATTGTGAGTCCTTTCAATTTTTAAATTGATAAATTGAAAGTTTTCAATGATCGCAAGTAATATTTCAAACAATTTTATGTTCTTATTTCAATCTATGTATAAAGATATATATATTTTAATTTATTCATCATTTTAGGAGTTTTCTTACCAGTTAAGTGCAAAATCCGGTACTATAAATTTATTTTCTTTCCAAGAAAATCTCAACAAGAGATTTGTTAAAAAAACACATCATATATCTTACCTTTACTCCGTGAAATCACATAAATATACATGAATCGATAAATAAAACTTGTGATAAAATTATCTTCAATAATCGTTCCCCTCAAAATAAAATATCTAGTTCCGCAAATACTAATTTAAAAGAAAATAAAAAAGTGTGTCCTAATCACAAATTGCTTAAAGGTTTTAGACAAGATTAAGGTCCAAGAAAATGTATTTATAGGAATAAAGTTTGGTTTTGGTGGTGAGTTTTCGGTTGACCATTCATGCTTTGTTCAAAGCACTAGGATGAATGTTAGGTCTATGGTGGGGTGCATAACAACAATGGTGATTGTGGCATTTCAGCTGAAATCAAGAATTTAAACTAATTGGGTTATAATTGGTGGATTGCTCGTTTGAACCCAAATTCCCAATTGAAGTCGGTGGTTAGCTACCAGATTATGAGCATCGCCTTTGGCAATGAGTTCAGATCACGTTTACTTACAAAATCACCTCTAGGGGATATAAGAGAAGCTTGTTCATATTAAAGAAATATAATAATGGTATTTATGTACTATGCCCATAGTTTCTTCCACAATCTCAATTCCTTCAAGTATCCGAAATACATAATCCGCATACCTTTTACCCCGAAATGTCCCTCCAAATGCACCTGGAGCCTATATCCTCGCAACCTCCGGACGATTACCATCTTGATAAGGTCAACGTCCAACCCACTTACTCCATCGATCAAGTCTATTATCTAACACCACTCAAAATAGAACGTCAGTAGGCATCAATCCGACGAACATAGGCATCACACTTGTCATTAAGGTTGTAAGATGAGTCTCCTTAAATACCCAAAAAAAAAAAAAACCGACAAAGGGATACAACGAACACAACCAAACATACTCTCTCCCTTTCATACCCGAATACTCCGGCATTCCTCCCTCCAGCTCTGCTTTACTACTCCGACCACCACCTACAATAGGTGCTTAAAGTTACGTTTTTGTTCTGTTTTGTTATCTCCACCGTTTAAAATTGACAGAAATGGTGACGTGTCTTGGGTTAATAATATTTTTAGTCCAAAAACTTACACAATATATCAATTTAGTCTAAAATTCTATCACTTTAAACATTATTTTAACTTTTGGATTAAAATTGTAAATTCCTCATTTTTCTTCTTCTTCCAGTTGAACAATTTTTTTGGTTTTGGTGTTTTAAAAACACGCTAGGGACAATAAAAAAATTAGGATTTGCGGATCAATATGGGGCTAATGCGGGATCCATTGGAGGACCCAATCTTCACGGTCAGGATACCGATGAGAATACGAGGGGTGGGAAAGGGATGAGACAATATTCAATCAATATTAAGATGATGTTTTGAATTGATAGGTTTTGGACTATATATAGTGTGTGTGTGTGTTTTGGGCTAAAACAGTGATTATACCAAGCCACATCATTATCTTTGTTAGTTTTTAACGGCCGGGGTATCAAAATAAATAAAACGTAACGTTAGGTACCATTTTGCTAAAAGTAATAGTTGGGTACCAAAACAATAACATTGGCATAGTTATGGTACTAAAATGAAGTTTTCCCTATAATTAATGATTTGTTCGAAATTACTCCATTAAAGCCATTTCATTTTTCAAATCAATCCATCCAAATTTAATCCCAGAAAATAAATCAGTCAGCCAATCAATTAAATCTAGTCAATCAAAGTTGTCAAATTCACATGTTAGTTGTCGAAAAATAAGAAACTTGTCGTGATAGGAATATTCGATGACTGTGCCTCCATCCCCCGAAACCCTAGGAAACATCGACGACTCGATGATGACCCACCTGATGGAGGAGGGACTGATCATTCGACTGCCAATGCCACATGATCTAATCCTGGTCTGAAGAGCGTTGTACCATCTGTCCCCTCCTATAAAGAGTCGCTTGTGCATAATTCCACGCATATCCCATCCGAATCGGATGAGATTATGGATGAAGAAGAAACCCCCCATTGAAGAAGGAGACGTTGTGCGCGGTGAAGTCGATAGAATGATCTCTATTGATTTCTCGGATCGGGTCATCTCGCTGGCCGAAAAGAGTTTGGAGCAAACGGTTGTTGTCAAGCTTTTGGGGCGACGCATATGGTATACCACCCTGAGAAATAAGATCTATGAATTATGTAAACCATCTCAGCCGATCAAGCTCATGGATATGGAAAACAATTACTTCTTCGTATCCTTTCGGACAAAATTTGACTATCAACAAATCCTTACCCAGGGGCATTGGACGGTATTTGGCCATTACCTAACTGTTCAACCTTAGACACCTTTATTCTCAACTGCCATGCCATACCCGAGTCAAGTAATAGCTTGGATTCGCTTGCCCGACCTTCTAATGACCATGTATAAAAGAAGCATTATCACGGAGATAGGGGAGTCTATTGGACCGGTGATCTGCATCGATTACCAAACTGAGAATGGGAGGAGAGGACGCTTTGCAAGAATGGCGGTGATCTTCGACCTTAGTTAACCGCTCACCTCTAATATTCTTATCAATGGACAAGTTCAGATCATTGAGTATGAATCCCTTCTGACGATTTGTTTTCACTGTGGAAAATATGGCTATCTCCAAGAAAAATGCCTTGATGTCCAAACAAGCACTGTTGCCCCAGAGAATGTTGACCCTCCCGACAATAATCAACAACGGGCGAAGGAGATCTTTTTTGGCCCATGGATGGTAGTTGAGCGTAGACAACGAAAATCGGTGAAAAAACATGATGAATCTAAGAGTAACTCAAGTGGCATGGTATTTCAGGGATCACGATTTAATCCAATCTTTGAATCAGAGATAGAGGAGAATAATGCCCAACACGATCAAGATGCCCTCCTTGCCAAAGTTCCCATTCAGCATGTATGAACAACTACTTCTATGTCAAGGTCAAAACTAAAAAACAAAGGGAAGTTGACAGCTACTTTCAAAGTGACCAAACATGTTTCCCTCAGCAAACCCCCAGCAGTCACCCTATGTGTGTTCCCGATCCTTTCTCGCAGTTAATGTAAACCCAGTAGATCACGCATGGCCCCCTCCCTTGATCGATCGAAATACTTTACAGTCGTGGTTGATGAGAGTATGGATCCTAATATTCCTTTGGCCACCAGAGAATCTGCTCTAATCAACACAGCTGACATGAATCCCCCAGCAAGTGAACCCCCTGACCAAACAGCTTTGCGAGCTGGCACCATCCATGATCCAGCCTCTCATACTACATCTGGTGTTAGCATGCAGCCTGGACAGATTGATGTTGTTAGTGATGAATCGGGTAGCACTCAAGCCGTGGCGATGCTTGAATAACATCGGTGTACCCTTCACCATTTGTTTTTTTTATGATGAATTTAAAAATAATTTCATGAAATGTCCAAGGATGTGGTGGCTGCAGTTTTCTTCCTGCTTCTAGGCAAGTTTTGCGTGATTATAAGCCTGATCTTGTTATCTTTGTTGAGCCGCAAATTAGCGGCCGTAAAGCTGATTTTGTTATTTCCTCTTAGGGTTTCCCAAATTCACACCGCGTTAAAGCTGTAGGGTTCTCGGGAGAGATATAGCTAGCTTGGTATGACTCAGTTTCTGTTGAAGTCCTTATCAACCACTTTCAGTTTGTACATTGTCGCGTCACTAATAACATGGCTGGACACTTAGTTCTTGCCATAGAAGTCTATGCAAGCCCTTCTTCCACGGGCTGCAAGATTCTTTGGCCAAATCTCTGTCGACTGGCTGCATCTATTCGTTCTCCTTGGGTCCTCTTTGGTGACTTTATCGCTACCCTCAGTATGGATGATAGACAAGGATGTGTTCAGTTATCGTGTAAATCCTTTCAACATATTGTTGCGTGTAAAAGTGTCTATCGCAATGTAGTGCAAGTGTACACGACGCAAGTAGTAAAGTGATACTGGAGTATCGGATATTGTCTCCACACGACGAAAATAGTTTAAGATGTTGTCACAAAAATAATAGAGAATACTGGAAAATAAGATTGAAATAATCAAGATAGAGAGAATGGGCTGATATTGAATTGCTCAGTAGTGCAGGTATTTCTAAGTCTAGGAAAATCTGCTCTGTCGATGTCCCCGTCGCGGTAGCACCCGTCGCGACGGCAGTCTGTTGTTTGTCGCGGTAGCGATCACACAACTCTGTACTTCAAGTTTGGCAAGAATCCATGCTGTGCTTTTTCCTATCCCTAGGTCCAAGTCTGTCGATGAACACGTCTTTGATGATACCTCCCGGCGTGAATCGAAGGATGAACACCGATGTTGTTGAATTCTTCTTTTAGCCACTTAACCTCGTCCTATCCCTAGGCCCGAGATAGTTCAACTATAAACTACAGAACTCGCACTTATTCCTTTCGTATACTTAACTCTCCCGATATTAAGTAAATAGATAACCTCACAATGCTCTCCCGATGCTCTTGCAAGATGTTAACAACCAGAATAAGAGAACTTGAAGTTTATTTTATTGAACATAAAATTCCTAAAACAAAAGCAACCCTTGCAACTACTTTACAAATCAACCCGTGGCCCTAGGGGGAATTTAAAACATGTTGAGAAGGGGAAAACGGATAGGGTTTGGGAAGAAGGCTGGAGATAGATGATGTCCTCTCCTAGGTCGAATTATATGCCTTTATATAGGCCTTGGGTACAAGTTTTCTTAATGGCTAAGAATACTAGTTCGAATTAAAGTACAATTCATTAAAGACTAAATCTCTGAATAAACATCCTTTAGTTCGCGCTATATTCTTGCTTTGACTTTCTCCTCAAATTTTGGGCAAGGCCTTTCTTGTGCTTCTGGGCTCCAAAAATTATGCAAGTGGTCTCTAAAAATTAGGCTTGAAATCCTCTATCAGTCGAACTCCACTTCGCATTTTCCATCTCTTCTTCTTCACTGTCGCCACCTCTGTCACGGCATATGTCACGGCAGCGAGTTATAAGGCAGTTTGCTTCAACACTGTCGCCACTTCTGTCACGAAAACTGTCACGGCATCACTGTCACAGCATCACTGTCACAGCATCACTGTTACGGCATCTGTCACGGCATCTGTCACGACAATGATGTATGAGGCAATTTTCTTCACTCCAGCTCTTCTGTTCCTCTGCTGCCCTGGATGCTGCCACGACTGCTGCCCTGGATGCTGCCACAGCAGATACCTGCAAAAGTAACCAAATTTAGCAGTATCTGCGCAGTTTTATCTAAATGTGATGTTGATGCAAAACTTAACCTAAAATGCAGTTAAACATGCTTGAGTGCAGCAAAAATAAGGATAAATGATGGGTAAAATATAGAACTTTTATGCACTGATCACACCCCCAAACTCGATTCTTTGCTTGTCCTCAAGCAAATGCAACCTAACTAACATGCATGCATACATACATATATATATATATATTTATTATTATTTTTTCTTGGGTTAAGTCAGTGAACAATCCTTACCCACAACACCATCCCTATCATGTTTAGCACCTGTTCAAATATTTAAGGATCTACTTAGAGCAAAAGTATAGTTCTCGTGCATGTGTGTGCATTTATTATGAACATAAATGAATATAGACTTCCCTAGCAACTAGAATATTATACTTAGCTTGTTTAGAGTTTTCCTTCGAGACTTTTTTTTACTAGAGCCAGTATCGGGCACCTCTAGTTGTTTTCCTTCTTTTTATGAATTTTTCAATTTTTTTACTAGAGCCAGTATTTCAGGCACCTCTAGTTAACTATCTAGAGCCGGTGATAGGCACCTCTAGAAGTTTTTCTCTGGTTATTTTCCTAGAGCCAGTGTTAGGCACCTCTAGGTTCCCTGGGTTTCTAGTCTCTTTCTACTCTAAGTTCTAAGTTTTCTATTCTAAGTATGCTAGAGAAAGTCTGTTATCAAGTAAGTCACAAAGTGTTTCAGTTTTTCAGAACTATACTAAGGCTCTACTTACTTCCTAAAATATTTTTAAGGGGCTGTCACGACAGAGATGGCAGCGGCAGATAATAAAAGTTCAATAAATTAAGCCAATTTTTTTGTATAAAAATAAATGCGACACAATTAAAACTAAATGCAATATTATATTAATAATTAGGAGGACTGCCTACCCCCAAACTCAAGGGTTGCATTGTCCTCAATGCATGCCACAAGACATAAAATTGAAAAACAGAAAATAAAAATGATAGAAAAGTGAAACATCACAAAAAGATAATATATACAGCAGGCGGCAGAGAAAAGGAAAAAGAAAACTTAAGTTGTGCGGCTGTCGTCGCTGCTGCTGGAGCTTTGGATGAGGAGCTGTCGGCGGGCAGTCTCCTTGAACTTTGTCGGAGGAGCTGTAGGTGCTACCCTGGGAGTATGAGTGCTGTCGCGGCAGGGGTGGAGGCAGAGCTTTCTCGGGTTGCTTGTATCGTCATTTCAAGGGTTTTCTCTGTTTACCTATTAACAAACTAAAAACTAATATCAAATTTCTAATTCCTAAAATATTAAAGATAAAATAAGATAAAAATAAAATAAATTAAGTTAAATTAGGAGTGCCTTGAGGGGCATCTCCTAAAATAACTGCTCCTTGTTCTATTGATGCTTGAGGGGTCGTTTCCGGTACTTCTTGAAGTCCATCCGTACCCTCCATCTGGTGATTATTCTCATGGTGAGGGCTCTTTTCTTTCTCTTCCCTTTGTAGTCCATCAAGTCCTCCCTTCTTGGTAATGTTTCTGAGGGCATGAATATATGGTTAGAAAAAATTAAATTGACATTCGACCACAAACTTACCTTGTTTTCATTGAATGTTGTTGTGGTTGAATGTAGCCCTTGCTGTCGTGTCTGCTGCTGGGGCAGCCAGTTATTTTGACAACCCTTTGTCAGGTTACTTTGCAGGTCAAGGGGACAATGGAAAGTACCATAATTCTCCATATCAAATTCTGTTGGCCACTCGAAGGTCTCCATCAGTAGAGATCTCGATGATTCTAAATCCACCAACGTTGGTTCCTCAAATACCTGCAATAGAATTTGTGAGTTATCAAAGAATTCAAAAGGTTCGTTGATTACCTGCTCATATTCCATTAGCGAGGCATTGTCATTGGGTAGCTCTTCTAGGTGGTCGTGCGAGTGCCATGACAGGGATGGATGTATGTAATCTTGGTCGGGCAAAATCGAGGTAGTGGGTTGAGAGTTTGCCTCGGATGTGGTTGCCGCAGTGACATTCTCTTGAATTTCACTAAGTGTTGTTGCGGTGTTGCTCCATTCCGGTTCCTCGATCATTGTCATGGCAAATTGTTGCTCAGACTCATCACGTGTTGGGTATTCCTTCACATGGGCATCCTCGTCATCTTGCCTCAGGATTTCAAGTTCAGTCGTGGCATGAATGAGGACTGGTCTGCTCAAGATTTCATCCATCTTGGCGATACTTTTGTCCATAGAAGCCAACAATTCTTGAGTGAGTGCCATGAAGGCTTGTAGTGTGTCTTCTAAGGATTTTGAATGCTCTTGAGGATGATGACATTGCCAGGGCATGTCGGGTTCTGCAGCAAAACTGTTATGGTACAAAAAATTTTCGGGTTTTGATCATACCATAAATAATTTTGTTGTTGTGGTAGCGGCATCTGTTGTCCCTGTTGCTGCTGTGGCGGCATCTCTTGTTCTTGTTGGTTCCATCGTTGGTTGTCCATATATTCATCGAAAAAATGGGGACAACTTTCGAGTGCATGATTACCTTTACGGTAATTGCAAGAACTTTCCCACATCAACTCTCGAATGGTTTTTCCTGACATGTTGATGCCCTCGAACTTGTATTGTGCATGAGATATAACAACTAGAAATAAAAAATAAAAATAAAATAAAATAAATAAAAAGTGCAGTAATTAAAGGTAGAGGTATGTTGCCAGTCCTCGGCAACGGCGCCAAAAACTTGTTACGTGTAAAAGTGTCTATCGCAATGTAGTGCAAGTGTACACGACGCAAGTAGTAAAGTGATACTGGAGTATCGGATATCGTCTCCACAGGGACTGGGCCAATAGCTTCACCTTGAATTACTGCACGAAAGTAAAGAAAATAGTTTAAGATGTTGTCACGAAAATAATAGAGAATACTGGAAAATAAGATTGAAATAATCAAGATAGAGAGAATGGGCTGGTATTGAATTACTCAGTAGTGTAGGTATTGTTAAGTCTAGGAAAATCTGCTCTGTCGATGTCCCCGTCGCGGCAGCACCCGTCGCGGTGGCAGTCTGTTGTTTGTCGCGGCAGCGATCACACAACTCTGTACTTCAAGTTTGGCAAGAATCCCTGTTGTGCCTTGTCCTATCCCTAGTTCCAATTCTGTCAATGAACACGTCTTTGATGATACCTCCCGGCGTGAATCGAAGGATGAACACTGATGTTGTTGAATTCTTCTTTTAGCCACTTAACCTCGTCCTATCCCTAGGTCCGAGATAGTTCAACTATAAACTAGAGAACTCGCACTTATTCCTTTCGTATACTTAACTCTCCCGATATTAAGTAAATAGATAACCTCACAATGCTCTCCTGATGCTCTTTTAAGATGTTAACAACTAGAATAAGAGAACTTGAAGTTTATTTTATTGAACATAAAATTCCTAAAACAAAAGCAACCATTGCAACTACTTTACAAATCAACCCGTGGCCCTAGGGGGAATTTAGAACATGTTGAGAAGGGGAAAACGGCTAGGGTTTGGGAAGAAGGCTGGAGATAGATGATGTCCTCTCCTAGGTCGAATTATATGCCTTTATATAGGCATTGGGTACAAGTTTTCTTAATGGCTAAGAATACTAGTTCGAATTAAAGTACAATTCATTAAAGACTAAATCTCTGAATAAACATCCTTTAGTTCGCCCTATATTCTTGCTTTGACTTTCTCCTCAAACTTTGGGCAAGGCCTTTCTTGTGCTTCTGGGCTCCAAAAATTATGCAAGTGGTCTCTAAAAATTAGGCTTGAAATCCTCTATCAGTCGAACTCCACTTCGCATTTTCCATCTCTTCTTCTTCACTGTCGCCACCTCTGTCACGGCATATGTCACGGCAGCGAGTTATAAGGCAGTTTGCTTCAACACTGTCGCCACTTCTGTCACGAAAACTGTCACGGCATCACTGTCACAACATCACTATTACGGCATCTGCCACGGCATCTGTCACGACAATGATGTATGAGGCAGTTTTCTTCACTCCAGCTCTTCTGTTCCTCTACTGCCCTGGATGCTGCCACGACAGTTATTTTCTATTCCTCTGCTGCCCTGGATGCTGCCATAGCAGATACCTGCAAAAGTAACCAAATTTAGCAGTATCTGCACAGTTTTATCTAAATGTGATGTTGATGCAAAACTTAACCTAAAATGCAGTTAAACATGCTTGAGTGCAACAAAAATAAGGATAAATGATGGGTAAAATATAGAAATTTTATGCACTGATCACATATCCTTTTTTATTATGGTCTAAGAGACATAGGATTTTAGGGTCCCGACTTCACCTAGTCTCGTGGTTTAGCTCAGGCCCGACTTGATCGCTTCATTTGTAACAGTTACTGGGACGAATCATATCTTATTTCCGGTGTAACTCACCTCCTTCGTCTTCGTTCTTATCATAGACCTATTTTACTCCAAGTTGGACATTCTAGTGTTTGGAACTCCTCTGAAGATTTCCATCAGATGGTGTCGGATAACTGGCATCTCAATACCACTATGGCCGAAACTCTGATCCACTTCTCTAAGGATGCTGATGTGTGGAATAAATTAATTTTTGGTTACATAGGAGGTAAGAAACGCCTAATAATGGCTCGTCTACGAGGTACTCAGAAAGCTCTCGGTTCTCGCCCTTCGCACTTCCCCTCTTGTCTTGAATCGGAGCTTTTAATCAAGCTTGAAAATATCCTAGACCAAGAGGAGCTTTTGTGGAAACAGAAATCCCGCTCTGAGTGGTTTCAAAATGGAGACCGCAACACCCGTTATTTCCATCGTCGGGCTGTCAGTCGCAAACAAAAAAATCGAATATCCTCTCTCAAACCCTCTAATGGTGAGTGGTGTGATGTTGATCAATTGCTCCAACATGAGGCTGTCAAATTCTTCCCTGATCTATTTAAATGTGATGTTACTCTTGCGCCACCTTTCCCTATCCGCGACGCCTTCCCAAAAATTGATGAGGAGTTGATGCAATCTCTTGAGTCTGTCCCCTCTGATCAAGAAGTACATGATGCCCTTATGGAGATGGCTCCCCTTAAATCCCCAGGTTGGGACGGATTGCAAGCTGAATTCTTTCAGAAGAAATTGAGTATTGTCGGTGCTTCTATTTTTCATATGATCCAAAGTATTTTTGAAGGGAGTCACCTGGAGAGTGCTTTAAATAAAACTGTCTTGGTTCTTATTCCAAAGAAAGACAAGCTTGAGACCTTTGCTGAATTCCGCCCTATCAGCCTCTGCACCGTACTTTACAAACTGCTCACAAAGATAATTGTACGACGACTGAAGCCTATCTTTTCGACAATAATTGGAGATAACCAAACCAACTTTATCTAAGGGAATTCAATAATGGAGAATGTTATCATCAATCAGGAAGCAATTCACTCCATGAAATCCCTAAAGACTAAACATGGTTGGATGGCCATAAAAGTATATTTAGAAAAAGCTTTCGATCGCCTCCACTGGGGATTTATTGAGGATTCTCTTATTGGCACAAGCTTCCCTATGGGCCTTCGCCGAATCATCATGGAGTGTGTAAAGACCTCTATCATACAGGTTCAATGGAAATGTGCTCTCTCACATTCATTTCAACCTGAGCGTGGCCTTCGACAAGGTGATCCCTTGTCACCGCACTTATTTGTTCTTGCGATGGAACGTCTTAGTCACTTGATAAACCATTCAGTTGCTCAAGGCTCTTGGGATCCTTTCCGTTTCTTCCGCCATGGCCTCGTTCTCTCCCACGTGTGTTTTGCAGATGACCTAATTTTATATACGAAGGAAGACATGACACAAGCTCAAAATATTCATGGCATTCTCATAGTTTTTGGTACCTCCTCGGGTCACCGTGTAAGTAAGCGAAAGACTACTATGTATTTCTCACCAAATACGGACTCTGCCTTACAATATGAAATTAGTTCGTTTTTTGGTTTCCAAATTGTTGATTGCTTGGAGAAATACCTAGGCGTTCTAGTCCTGAACCGTAGGGCCAAATGTTCCGATTACGATTCTTGACAAAATGCGCGCCAGATTAAACAGTTGGGCTGCTCGCACTTTATCTATGGCCGGCAGGATAACACTTGCAAAATCCGTGCTCCAAGCTATACATTTCTTCTTTATGCAATCCATGATGCTTCCGAAGAGGGTATGTCTCAATATTGAAAAGATTCTTCGGCAATTTATATGGGGTTCTAGCTCGACAACCTCTAAGCTCTCTCTCGTTAATTGGGAAGCTCTATTCCAACCCCTCCATCATGGTGGCCTTGGTCTTCGCCAAATCCATGACATTAAAATTACTTTCGTTATGAAAATTGGAGTCTCATTGGTCACAGATACTAAAGCAATGTGAGTCCAGCTAGTTCGACTGAAATACAGGTTAACTGGTCTACTGCCAGCTTCAGTCCATATAGCGAACTGCACTCCATTATGGCGCGCCATTGCGAAATACTAGGATGTGCTGAGGAATGGTATTGCATGGTCATTGGGGTCTGGTACATCTATCCATCTTTTAAACGATATTTGGTTTCCCTCTTTAGGTTCGTTATATAGGCACTTGACATCTGAAGGTCTTCTCTTTCTAATAGGCTCTTTCTCGGACTTGCTTGACTCTGATGGCAATTGGGATCGAGCTATGCTTTGTACCATCTTTCATCCGGGTGTGGTGCCGCATATCTTAGGTATCAAATGTCTTGATCCATCCGATACTGGTAACCACATAATTTGGAAATCGACGCCAAGAGGTAACTTTGAGACACAATCTGCATATACCCTTTTGACGTAAGCTTCTTGGGACCCAACCAATGCGATATGGAAGCATATTTGGTAAGCCCCTATGCCGCAACGCTTAAGAATTTTCCTATGGGTGTCTTTTCGAAACAAATTAATGACGAATCTTGATAGATGTCGGCGGTTTATTGGACAATCTTTTTTATGCCCCCAATGTAGCACAGCCGATGAGTCCATCCTTCATGTACTCCGCGATTGTCAGAACACGTCTGCTATGTGGCATCGGTTATTACCTGCTTCCATTCCCCAACATTTTTTCCAGTCCAATTTGCAGGTTTGGATTGCAGATAATTTATGCTCCAGGTTAACAAATGCGGATCGAGATATCCCATGGCCATCCTTGTTTATCTCGACGCTATGACAGCTTTGGAAATGTCGCAATGATCTGATCTTTAATGGAATCACGCCTTCGTCCGTTGTTACGGCAAACTGAGCTATCACTTGGGCTAGGTATTACATAGAAAGTATCTCGCTAGTTACTTGTCTAGTCCCTACTAATCGCTTGCCGCTATAGTGGCGCCAACCTGAGCTGGGATGGATATGCCTCAATGTGGATGGTGCAGTCTCAACAAGTACAAACAATGGCACAATTGGAGGTTTTCTATGCGACCATTCTGGGAAATGGATCTCGGGTTTTCAGAAGGCAATCGGTAAATGCAAGCCTTTACAGGCTGAGTTATGGGCTATTTTCATCGGCTTACACTTTTTTTGGAACCAGGGGTTCGAGATTATACAAATTCAATCGGATTGCGCTGAGGCGGTTAAGATGTTGAATGCTATAAACGTTGACAACAACACCCTCTCTCTTGTTCACGCCATTGCCAAGCTTTACCAAAACGGCTGGGTAACCGATGTTATCTGGATTCCCCGAGAGACCAATCGAGTTGCGAATATGCTTGCGAAGACCATTGATCCCACTGAACTGAACTTGCTGCACTTGCAAACACCGCCTGTGGGCATACTTCCTCTACTTCAAAGTGATGCACCTGATGTAGTCTTTGTTCACACCTAATTCATAGGTGTATCTTTCAATTCAAAAAAAGTTGTCAAATTCACGATATTTTAATCAATCAATCGAGATCTATTGAAATCATGTTGTCTTTATTAGGAAATAAACGGTTGAAATAATTGGCTTGTTTGAAATGTTCAAGTTCGAGTGCCTATAAATATATGAAAATAACAAAAGCTATTTGCACAGTTTTAAATTTTCTCAAAAAATTATATGCACGCGATACATGTCGAAGACGCGTATTTACATGAGCTGAGCCGGTTGGACGATGGCTTGGGTTGCCTGAATTTATGCCTTGATGTACCATGTTCTTTTTTGGGCCTCAATGGAGTCTGTTCCTGTGGGCTTTAGGCAAAATGTATATCTCTTTTGATAGACAAAAACTATTGATACCTTCTCAGTGTATCGATACTTTAGTATTCATACCATTTTAGAATTAGAGAGTTTTTAATGAGGCCGATGGTAATATTTTTTCATAAAAAAATTTAATATTTAATTTTAAAAATAAATTAACTTAAGTGTCAGAAACCATCCTAAAATCATACAAGTATTGATACTCCCATTAAAGTATTGATAGTGAATGCTTAATGGTCACAAATGTTAGACATTAAATGCCTAATTTATATCAACTCCTTTGTGAAGGTATAATTGTTTAATTAAAATCCGCAATTGTGGGCACATATGTAAAATGTATGATACCGGCTAAAGCTCTCGAGCCAAGCCTCTGAACCCTCAGGAGTCAATTGTGGCCTAAGATTCGTATAGTGCTCTTGAGCCAAGCCTCTGAACCCTCATGAGTCAAACCACGAAACTCCACTCCACCCAACTACTAAGTCTCTCAAGGGGTAAACCAGTCCTCGCACCCTGAGGTGGTGCTGCAGCATGTATACCTGCTAAAGCTGTCTGAAAAGCCCCGGCTATGCTCTGAATCAAATGAGTCATGTCTGCACCTGCCTGACCCTGACCAGCCTGAGCTCCATCACCTCCAACATTCGCCCCAGCCTGAGGTACATTATCTCCGACATCCACCCCATTACCATCGGGAGGAGGAGGAGGCACAACCCTGGGTGCCTGGTCACTCGCTCTAGGCCTTCCCCACGGTTTCACCATAACGAAGATAAAATCTAAAACAACAAACATAACACACAAGAAAACATTGGGTCAGCAAGGGCAATGATCCAAGTGCTCAAGCTCTTTTAACCAAAACCATTTTCCAATAACAATACCTAGCAATGGGGACGCTCAACTACACTTCAACCAACAACAAGAACGAGAAATCATGCATTCACACACCGTGCAATGGCAAACAAACAAACTTACCTGACTTACCTTCCCGGGAGACCTCGTAATCGAGGCTCTGATACCACCAAATGTAACCCCTCGTCCCGGCCTAGCCACCAGACCGAACCGAACGGGTTACACGGGAAAAACCGAAGCGAAACCCGTTTAAGACCTCACCCCGATTAGCAACCCTATTTTTATTTCATTTTATTAATCTTGTTTATGTGCCATGTTTAAACCTATGTGTGAAGGCAAACAACAGAAAAGCGAACACGGGTACGAACCAAGTAGAGGGCATAAAGGTAACTTAACCTTACCAACTAGTTTATTAGTCAAGTTACAAGCACCCGAGACAAAACCAACTCAAACGATACATATAAACTCATTTAGGAAGCATACAAGCATTAGGGACTAAAACGTAACATTTGGAAACCTTCAAAGATGCCCTTTAACCACTTTAACTACATGTGTTTCGAAAAAGGGTTGCCCGTTTCCAAATGCGAGTTCTCGGAAAAAAGCAAAACATAGGCCGTTTCGGAACGACTCCTCATAGTTCCGAAACGGGGGTTCTCGGCAAAAAGCAAAACATAGGCCGTTCCGGAACGACTCCTCATGGTTCCGAAACGGGGGCCTCTAGTGGCAAAACGTACCGAAACGACACCACCCCCGTTCCGATACGAGTGCCCTAAAAGCTTGGTCATTTCGAGACCATACCAGACGTTTCGAAATGCATGGGCACAGATTGGCCCGAAAATGCATTTTGGCATCTCCAAACGTTCCCAAACTTCCCCCGAAAGGTCACAACCACATGGCAGCATATTAAGCAAACATACTAAAGGCATTACACCCTAAAACCAGGCTTCAAAACATGCATACACATAAACAAGGATCTTAACCTCATAAGCTCATAAGAACACTTTAGTTCAAAAACACCATCAAGACAAAACACATGTCAAATAACCAAGAGCCATAACAAGCCTCAACATAGCATGATATCGACTTTTAAAACATGTTAGCAACAATAACAACTACAAAGGAGTTTGGACACCAACTCCTAATCACAAAAGTATAGCATTCACATTGCCTAAGTATTATTATTACAACCATGAAAACCATACTTGAGCTAGCAAATGAAACTCCAAGGTTCCTCTTTTGCCATACTTGCCTCCCGAAGCCACTAACGATATGCATTGTTGGAAAAGAGAGCGTAAGCTTAAAAGCTTAGTGAGCGGAGCTCAAAGTCACAACAACAACAATGCAGTTCAAAACATATATTTAGTTTAAAGTCAAAACCACTTAGAAGGGAAATATACTAAGACGAAAACTCAAGACAAAACCATGGTGTGCACATGCACAACCATTCCCGGTGGGACTACACATTACCTTTCACATCAACTAGCATATTTTCGGTGGGACTACATGTCACCGTACTCATCTACTAGTCACTTCTAGTGGGATTACATATCACTGTGTTCAACAACACATTTCCCCTAACCCATCATGTGAGGCTTTGACAACAACAACAACAATACACAACATCAAAAAGGGGGTAAAAGCAATCTGTAACCCACACACCAACGCGTATAAACACATACACCAACAATCAACGAAACAAGGCAAAATTAGATAAACTTACACTTGGGTTTAGGTTGGCCCCTAAGGCTCCACCCAAACCCAAAGAAACATTCTTTGAACATTTTAAAGCTCCAAAACAATTTTCACTCACCGGTTCAATACCAAAACAAGCTAACGGTCCTCCTTCAAGCTTCCGCAACTCCCGGTATAGCGTCCGAAGAACCCAAATTGTTATTCGCTGCTTCTACCCAAACCAAAACAAGGAATTAATATACTTTTCAACAACCAAACCCACTAAAATCAATCCCATCAAAATCTGGCAACAACAAGTTTTTGATTTCTATCCAAAACTAACCAAAATCAATCACATTTCCTCTCTAAACTAAAATCAGTCAAAACCTCATCAATTTAACATCCAAAACATACCCAAAAGCTTCAAAATCTTCAACACACATCCACAAACCCCTTAGGAACCATCTCCAACCACAAACAACCCAAAAACCCATTTTTCCCCAACTCAAAATTTACCCATTTATCCCATTTCAGGATTCCTTGATAAACCCATCATCTTAACCTTATTCTATACTCAAAACATCATTTAAAACTCACCTAAACCATTGTTTTCAATACATTGCTTAAACCCTTCAAAAACTCATTTTACCCAAAACGAGAGAACTTGAGAAATCTTTAAGTTTTTGAAAAGAAAATGCTACTAGTAAGATATAAATGAAAAGAGGAGTAAAAATCAAGTGATTTACCTCTTTGAAACCTCCAAAATGGTGAAGCTTAGTGAAAAGGGATGGTGGCTATGACTTTGAGAGTTTTAACGTGAAATGAGAAAAATGGGAAGGAAGAAGATAGAAAGTGGGTTCCCTTTTCTTTGTTTTTTTGAAATAATCTATTTTATTCCACTTTTATTTTAAAACTCTTTTTGAAACCAAAAACCCCCTTTTGCCTTAATTTACTTTCATTTATACCTAAAAACTCAATTAACATTTTAAAACTCTTTTACGAAACCATTTTTATTTAAAGAAAACATGAACCCTACAACTCGGATATCAAACCTTTCTCGGGTTCCGATCCGAACTCCCAGGCCCTAAACTCGGGACATTACAATTCTCCTCTACTTAAGGAATTTCGTCCTCGAAATTTTACCTGATAGGAAGAGCTATAGCAACTGTTTCTCCATGTCATCCTTTCTCTTCCAAGTGGCCTCTTCCACAACTCGATGTCTCCACAAAACCTTGACTAACTCGATAGTCCTCCCACGCAACATTTTACTATCCGTAGTAAGAATCTCAATCGTTTCTTCGTCATACGACAAATATGGGTTCAACTCGATCTCTTCCACTGGCATCGCATGGGACAGATCTGATCTATACTTTTGAAGCATCGAAACGTGGAACACATCATGAATCTTTTCTAACTCGGTCGGCAATCTCAATCTATAAGCAACGGGACCAATTCTCTCAACCACCTTGTAAGGACCAATGAATCTCGAACTTAGCTTCCCATTCCTACCAAACCTCATCACCTTCTTCTAAGGTGAGACTTTCAGAAATACTTTGTCGCCCATCACATACTCTATCTCTTTTCTCTTCAAATCGACATACGATTTCTGTTTGTCTGAAGCTGCCTTCAAGCGATCACAAATCAATTTTACCTTCTCGGTAGTTCCCTTAAGCAAGTTTGGCATAGGTACAAGCTTCTGTCCGGCCTCGGTCCAACAAATAGGTGTTCTACATTTCCTACCATACATAGCTTCATACGGTGCCATCTTAATACTAGCCTGATAGCTGTTCTTGTACACAAACTCCACTAGTCGTAGATGCTTTTCCCACGAACCCTGAAAATCGATGATGCAACACCTCAACATGCCCCTTAACACCTGAATAACCCTCTCTGACTGTCCATCTGACTGTGGGTGATATGAAGTGCTAAAGTTCAACCAAGTTACCAAAGCTCAATGCAAACACTCCTAAAATCTAGCTATAAACCTCGGATCTCGGTCTGACACAATCGATTTTGGTCCTCCTTCAAGCTTTCGCAACTCCGGTGTAGCGTCCAAAACAAGCTAACGATCCTTCTTCAAGCTTCTGCAACTCCGGTGTAGCGTCCGAAGAACCCAAATCGTTATATGTTGCTTCTACCCAAACCAAAACAAAGAATTAATATACTTTTCAACAACCAAACCCACTGAAATCAATCCATCAAAATCCGACAACAACAAGTTTCCGATTTCTATCTGAAACTAACCAAAATCAATCACATTTCCTCTCTAAATTAAAATCAGTCAAAACCTCATTAATTTAACATCCAAAACATACTCAAAAGCTTCAAAATCTTCAACACACATCCACAAACCCATCAGGAACCATCTCCAACCACAAACAACCCAAAAACCCATTTTTCCCCAACTCAAAATTTACACATTTATCCTATTTCGGGATTCCTTGATAAACCCATCATCTTAACCTTATTCTATACTCAAAACATCATTTAAAACTCATCCAAACCACTATTTTCAATACATTGCTCAAACCCTTCAAAAACCCATTTTACCCAAAACGAGAGAACTTGAGAAATCTTCAAGTTTTTGGAAAGAAAATACAACAAGTAAGATATAAATGAAAAGATGAGTAAAAATCAAGTGGTTTACCTCTTTGAAACCTCCAAAATGGTGAATCTTGGAGAAAAGGGATGGTGGCTATGGCTTTGGGAGTTTTAACGTGAAATGAGAAAAATTGGAAGGAAGAAGATAGAAAGTGGGTTCCCTTTTCTTTCTTTCTTTTTTGAAATAATCTATTTTATTCCACTTTTATTTTAAAACTCTTTTTGAAACCAAAAATCCCCTTTTGCCTTAATGTACTTTCATTTTTCCATAAGAACTCAATTAACATTTTAAAACTCTTTTACGAAACCATTTTTATTTAAAGACAACTCGAACCCTACAACTTGGATATCAAACCTTTTTCAGATTCCAATCTGAACTCCTAGACCCTAAACTCGGGGTATTACAATATGGTTTAGGTTTATGGGGTTAGAATTTAGGGTTTAGGGTTTATGGTTAAAATTTAAGGGTTATAGGTAAAAATGTAAATCCTAAACATGTTACCTTAAAACCTAACCTCTAACCTCTAAACTCTAAATCTTAACCCTAAAGTCTAATCATAAACCCTAAATTCTAAACCCTAGACTATGTGATGAGAGTGACAATCGATCGAACAAAACCAAGAAGAGGTGAAATGGATTTTTGAAAGAACAGTGGACACTAATTGCAAAGGTAGAAATTGCAAGGAGATTTAGTGTGGTTCAATTCCCTTAACTGGAGTCTACATCCACTACCTTAGTGACCACACTAAGGATTTTCCACAAATCCACTAATTTGTCTTTCCTTTAAGGATAAAGAGTAACCTTACACAATTCAATAGACTTATACCCCAAAGTCTATTGAATCATTTCCCCAAAACAAATACAAATAAGCAAACTAGGAAATCCTCACTAGGAATGTGTTTGCAAAGTTTAAGCTCTCACACACCCAACGAAACACTAGCAAAAGAATTATAATGAAGAACACTCTAGTGTTTTACAAGAAAGATAAAAAATTAAGCACAAAATGAACTCTTGAAAGCTTGAATGTTTGTATGGACTTTTTTATTACTTCAATATTGTTCTTAGACCTCTTTTATGTGCTCTTGATGTTTTCTAACCGTTGGGATCCGTTGGGGGGACTTTGGAGCCGTTGGAAGCGATTAAAATTGAGCATTAAATGCTCACCTACATAGTGGTTTCGAAACCATTGAAGAGATTTCGAAACTTGGGTGAAATTTAAACTGAAAAACTAGCCGTTGCAAGCCCTGGTTTTGAAACCACTAAGGAGGTTTCAAAACTTGTAGTCAAAAACAGGTTTCCAGGCCTTACTGCCAAAATGGTATCGAAACCACCTAGTTAAAAATGAATTGTTTAGACTTTTGTTTACTTTTTCAAAAAGAAAACCATATAGGTATTAAGTTAAACCTTTTGGAAAAAATTATTCAAGTTAAAAATATTATATTTGACAAATCTGAATCGAATATAGAGTTTACAAATTTTTGCAAGTTAATCTTTTTAGTTATATCAAAATCAAAATAAGTCTAACAATCTCCCCCTTTTTGATATAGCAAAACTCTTGATAAAAATTTGTAAAAAAATTGTCAAATCTTTTAATCTCCCATTTAAACTCACCCTAAGAAAAATGTCTGTATGAATCTTTAAATTTTAAGTTTTGAAGACATTTTTAGTTTAGTTGGCAAAAGGAATTTTTATCTCATTTTCTCCCCCTTTTCGTTATAGAAAAAAGGGCAAAGAAAAGGCTACAAAAAGAGCAAACAACATTAGATCAACGCGGTATATAAAAGTTAATAACAATAAGCCATAATTTCCAAAACATCAAAATAATCCATCATAAGAGATCCAAATATTTCAACAAGCAATAATCCAACATAGAACCATAGGCATAAAAAATATCCAACAAGGTACATAAAAAGCCTAAAAACATAATCCAAGGAATTAAATCAAAATAAGTCCAAAATACTATATCATAATGTCATAGAAGAATGCATAAGCTCCTAAGCATCCGGCGCATCATGAGGTGGTGTAGGTGGAAAACGATGACCACGAACGTCATGCATGTCACGCTCTAACGAGGGCACACGACCATCTAGGCTTCGAAACAACTCATGAGAACTACAAAGATGGGCATCGATGTTGTCGAATCTAGTGACCATTGCTGCATACATGGACTCGATGGTCATGGGAGGTGGAGCATCCGGTGCAACAACATTTCTTGGACCAACGTGAGCTTGATCTTCATCGTTTTTGTGAACCCATTCACCATCAATAAACCTCCAACCAGTCTTTTTTGTCGTTGTTTTATCAATCTTGCTCTTTAGAGGGATGGGAGGATCAAGGGAGGCATCGATATTTAGCTTCTCAAAGATGTGACTTAGAACACATCCATAATTGAGAGAGAAGCTATGAGGGTTTCTAATTATACTAACAAGAGAAGCAAAGATAATTTTGGCAATATTGGGACGGTTACCGGTGTCAAGTTGGTGAAGCCACCAATAGTCGATACGACACATGCGCGTGCATCTTCCACCGGAAGGACGAAAGAACCAAGTGGTAAAAAGGTGAAGAAGCCTATCGTAGATATGAAGGTGGGTAGGAGTATAATCATCAAAATCCTGGATAGGAACGACTTCGGATTCATTAGAAACACCACTATTGGGAACATCTAAAAGATCGACAATAATTATCGTAGAAAGAGTAAAATGGGTACCCATAAGGAATGAATCAATTTCAACAACCTTGGTGTTATCATAAGGATCATGAACAAGAGTAGCATTTGCATAAAAAGCTTTTACAAGGTTATGAAAAATACAAGGTTTAATTTCAAGAAATTCCATCCAACCCCATTCAACAAACAAAGGCCAAAAATCAAATTCATAGAGCTCGAAGGTTAAAAATCTAAATCAATGGTTCGATCTCCTCTAACTCTTTTGAATTCATAAATTTGATGAAAACGCTCAAGTTTTTCATTATCTTCAAAACAAAGATTTAAGAAATTTGGGTTTTGAAGATCAGATTGATTTTGGGGTTGATTAGAACGAGACTCTTGACCTCTTTCAATACGAGGACGTTTGGCTCTAGAGGGATTGGTTCTAGGAGGCATGGTTTTAAGAAGAGATTTGATTTTTGGCTTCAAAAACGTTTGTTGGAGAATTTTAACAAACACTTGGTGAGCAAGGGTTTGAGAAAAATTTGGAAGAGTTTGTGTTAGATTGGGCAAAGCCTCCTGCAAATTGTACAAGATATAACATATAAATTTCAACCCAATTCAATATTTCAATGCAAAAATTCTCTAAAATTAAAAGATTTTTGAAATACCCACAATCATGAAAATATTTGTGAAACGCAATGAGTTTTGTTAAGAATCATGCTTCAAAGAAGGAAAGTTATAAAACTAACATGATTTATATTATTTGAAAGCATGAAAAACATCTTATTATGCCAAAATAATCAGTGAAAATTCGAATAAAAAAATTAGGGTTTTGAAAACACACCAGAAGATTGAATGAGAACCACTCAATGGATAAAATCAAGTGCCAAAGGTGTGTTGATGATGAATCTAATATGAAACTTAAAGGAGTGAGAGTTTGAGTGAAAGAAATTTTGAGAGGGTTTGAAGGGTTTTTCGTTTAGAAGCGCAAAAAGTAAGGGTTTGGGTGTTATAAAATTGGGAATTTTTGGTTACAAAAGTGCCCAGCACTTGAAACTGCCCAACTAGTTTCGAAACCAGCTGGGTGGTTTCGAAACATCCTAGCCCGGATTTCATATTTTTCAACATTGTCAAAAAGGTTTCGAAACCAGTGTAAGTGGTTTCGATACCTATGGCCCTGAAACAACAAAATAAGCATTTTTATGCCTCTATATGATCTGAATATGCATTCTTAAAGCTTATGACAATTATATGTATTTAGGACACTTTGAAATAAGTTCAAAGAAGTATGTCATTTAGACAAACATTGTCCAAGGCTAAAGGTTGGATCCTAAAAAGTTCATATAAAGCTAGGAGTGACTAACCTAACTAAGGCCACTCAAACATGAACAACAAACAATTTTAAGTCAAGATAGGCAAATAAGCACACAAGTCATGGAAAACAATTACTAGAAACAAAATTGCTAATTATAAGGCCAAAAGACATACAAGATCACATAGGGCCAAAATTAACCAATCCAAGAAACACATAATTCCCCCTTGGTAAAAGCATTTAAACAACATATGGGGACATTTAAACATGCTTTAAAACACATAAACACATATAATCAACATAAATGAATAAAGATTGCATGTCAAATAAAATGTTACCACTTGAACCAAGATAGGTTGATTAGGCCATATCCTCTTCAAGTGTCCTTTCTTCTATTGTGTCTAGAGCTTTCCAATTTTTTCATTTTGCTCATCATTGCTCCAACACACCTACAACAAGAAACTATGCATGTTTTGGTACCCAAACTCTTTTGGGTCCATAAGAGTTAGTTTCAACAATTTTAGTCCCTTTTGGTATCCACTTAGACAAGAGATCATATTCTTTGTTAGCAATGAGTCCTTTTGGAACCCAAATGCTTCTAATTATCTTTCTATTAAATGATCTTTGATGATTTCCTTGTCTATGCCCATTAAAGTTCTTTCTAACATAGTTGGGTCTTGAATTTTCACCTTTTTCAAAAAATTTAATCCCATTTTTATTAAAAGAAGCTTTAAGATCATCAAGTTTCTTTTGATGATCATCATGGACCTTTGAAAGTAAGTTGTGCAAGTCTTGATTTTTCTTTTCAAATTCTTTTATTTTAACTTGCATTTTATCAACTTTACTTTAAAATTCCTTATTAGATTTGGAAAGAGGGTCATTTTCATTTTTCAATTTTAGAATGATTTTTCTATTTTTCAAAATTGACTCTTCAAACTCCAAAGCTAATTCATTATAAGCCTCTTGCAATTCATCAAAAGTATAATCAATTGAAAAAGATGAATTAGAGGTTACCATAGAGTCATCATCGATAGCCATGAGACACAAGTTGGCTACTTCATTCTCGTCCTCGTCGGATGATTCATCATCGCTTCATGTAGCTACATGAGCCTTGTGCTTCTTTTTCTCATAGCTCTTTTTCTTCAATTAGGGACAATCGAACTTGATATGTCCTAGTTTTTTGCACTCATAGCAAATAATTTGATCTTTCTCTTTGTTGTCATTCTTGAAGCCCTCTTCTCTTTGAAATCTTCTCCCTTTGTTGAACCTCATGAATCTTTTGAATCTCTTGGCAAACATAGCCATCTCTTTATCTTCATCCTCTCCACTAGAATCAATATCTTCTTTTGATGCTTTAAGAGCAACACCAAATTTCTTCTTTTTCACTTCCTTCTTCTTTTCTTCCTTACCCTTTAACATCATATCATGTGTAAGCAAGGAACCAATGAGCTCATCCAACTTGAGAGTCTTGAGGTCCTTTGCTTCTATGACCGTCGTTTTCTTTGAATCTCATGGATCAGGAAGAGAGTAAATCATCTTCCTTACAAGTTTATCTTCCGGGATCACTTCTTCATAGCCCTTCAATCCATTAACAATCACGGAGAATCGATCGAACATGGTTTTGATGTCTTCTTCGGGGTCCATCTTGAAGTTTTCATAATTGAGATTGAGAAGCCCAATTTTGATCTCCTTCACTTGATTGGTTCCTTCATGTGTAACTTCAAGTTTGTCCCAAATCTCTTTAGCATTGGAACAAGATGACACCCTTTCATACTCATTCGGGCCAAGGGCACAAAATATGAGATGCATTGCCTTAGCATTTGTGGAGAATCTCTTGTTTTCTTCATTGCTTCATGTCTTCATACTACTAGTTGGTGCGATGTAACCACTCATTATGATCTTCCAAGCTTCAAGATCACAAACTTGAGTGAATAGCTTCATGTGGTTCTTCCAATAAGCATAATTAACTCCATTGAAGAAGGGAGGCTTGTTGGTGGGTTGAGAATCGCCCCAAGCTTCGATGGTGGAGGTGGAAGCTATGAATGACCTTGTAGATGATTGCACACTTCTTGGATCTTCTCAAGAGGTTGTAAGACCTTCCAATGATCCAAGCTCTGATACCAATTGATGAGAGTGGCAATCGATCGAACAAAAGCAAGAGGGGGTGAATTGGATTTTTGAAAGAACGGTGGACACTAATTGCAAAGGTAGAAATTGCAAGGAGATTTAGAGTGGTTCGACTCCCTTAATTGGAGTCTACATCCACTAACTTATTGACCACAATAAGGATTTTCTACAAATCCACTAATTTGTCTTTCCTTTAAGGATAATGAGTAACTTTACACAATTCAATAGACTTATACCCCAAAGTCTATTGAATCCTTTCCCCAAAACAAATACAAATAAGCAAACTAGGAAATCTTCACTAGGAATGTGTTTGCAAAGTTTAATCTCTCTCACACACCCAAAGAAACACTAGCAAAAGAATTACAATGAAGAACACTTTAGTGTTTTACAAGAAAGATCGAAAATTAAGCACAAAATGAACTCTTGAAAGCTTGAATGTTTGTATGGACTTTCTTATTACTTAAATACTTTTCTTAGACTTCTTTTATGTGCTCTTGATGTTTTCTAACCATTGAGAGCCGTTGGGGGACTTTGGAGCCATTGGAAGCAATTAAAATCGAGCATTAAATGCTCACCTGCATAGTGGTTTCGAAACCATTGAAGAGGTTTCGAAACGTAGGAGAAATTTAAACTGAAAAACTAGCCGTTACAAGCTCTGGTTTCGAAACCACTAAGGAGGTTTCGAAACATGTAGTCAAAATAGGTTTCCAGGCCTTACTACCAAAATGGTATCGAAACCACCTAGATGATTTCGAAACCTCTAGTTAAAAATGCAGTGTTTTGACTTTTGTTGACTTTTTCAAAGAGAAAACCATATAGGTATTAAGTTAAACATTTTGGAAAAAAATTTCGAGTTAAAAATATTATATTTGACAACTCTGACTCGAATATAGAGTTTACAAATTTTTGCAAGTTAATCCTTTTAGTTATATCAAAATAAGTCTAACACTATGAACCCTAAATTAAATCCATATCTTTTAAAATTAGGATGCTTGTAGAAACAAAATGTTTCCACCGCCAGTGCATCATATATTTTCCCTTTCTTTATTAGGTGTGAGCTTAAGTTTGGAAACATTTCATCTTTTAAGGATTGTTTTTAGTTTGTTTGTTTTTTACCAAAATTTGTTTCTTTATTTATTCTTGAAAGGGTTTGTCTCAATATTTAGATAAAAATCTTAAGGGATTTTTGTAAGGTTCAATAGTGTCCTCAAAGTTTTATTCGTTGTTAAGTCCTCAAAGTTTTGAATTGACATAGTGGATTTTAAAAAAATAGTGAAATAAGCAACTAGAGTTGAACCACTCAAAATTAGTGTGTCCTTTGTCCTTATTTCTTCATTACTTTCACCAAAAAATTTTTAAAAAAAATCAACTAATTCTTTTATTGGCTAGTAAAGTGAACAATGTTCTCAGTATCGATAGAGTGTTCCTCCTTTTATTTTCTGTTACATAACTATTTATAGTGGTTTGAACAGGTATCGATAGAGAATTGTCGTGACATTTTTTTTGAAATATAATTGTATGATTAAGATATAACGATCATACAAAGGATATTGCTTGAATACGTGCCTCATTAAAAAAACCTCCCTAAACCTAAATTGGAGGAAAAAGAGTGCGGCGTATTCAAGTTAATAGTTTACACAACATTCTGAACTAAACTTAAAAGTACAACGAACTCACAAATTAAAGTGGAGTGAAAGATACTAAGTCTTCCTTTCTCAATATGCCCTTTTTAGCCAGACAATCTTCCAGAGAATTACTTTCTCTAGGCACAAAATGAATGTTCCATTCAAAATCCTTGCGTATTCTAAGGCAAGACAATACGATCGATTTAAATACATTAAGAACATAGTGAGATTGAGATATATATTCCACAGCTAATTTATTATCGCTCTCAAAGAAAATTATGATTTTATTGCACCACGATGATAAGCTAAACAAGCGTAATCCTTATTTGATAGCTAAGATCTCTGCAATCGACACATATGTTTGTAATCACTAATTTTGTTCGGGGTGTTAGACCCGATTTCTTTTATTTTTAGTAATGGGCTTTGATATTATATATGTTGTGATTAAAAACCAAAAAAAGAAGAAAGGAAAGAAAAATTAAAAAACAGTATATATTATCTATTATTACTATTATTATACTTGCCAATCATATTTTTACCTATTATTATTATCATACTATAAGTATTATATTATTATCGTTACCTATTATTTTTATATCTATTATTATCCTAATATTATTCTTATTATTATTGTCATTATTATTATTATTGTCATTATTATTATTATTATTATTAATCAAATTTAACAAAACAAAAATATTAAATAATAGAGCCCATTATATATTAAATAAATAAAGTCCAGAATGTTTATTTATTTACAGTCCATTTTACATTATCAAAACCCAAAAATAATATACAAGGCCTGTTTGGGCCCAAATAATTAATGGCCCTAATCTGAGAAAGAACCCTAACCCCCTCTTTGTGATGTAGCCGCCACAAGCCACAACCGTCGGATCTGGCACGAGATCAACGACCCAGATCGACCAAAGACGGAGAAACCCTATAGGCCCTCTATTGTAGCTCTAGCGCCGCACCAGATCCACCGTCAGATCTGGATCGAGATCAACGGCCAGGATCGAAGCTCGGAAGCTTCCAGAGCCCCACGCGCGGCTCCCCAGTTTCTTCACGCGCGTCGTTTCAGCTCCCCACGCGCGCGTGCGGTACACCGACGGCCTCTTCGAGTTCCCCGAGCACGTCCGAATCCCATCAACGGCATGCAACCGGCCACGTCTCAGCCGAGCACTGGTCACCTCTCCCCACGGGTCGCATGCAAACAAAACGAGCCAAAATGTCAGAAACGCAAGGCAACAAAAAATCAGACGCAAAAATAGAAATCAGAGGCACAATTGCAACAAACATTTTCAGAGGCAATCAGCAGACAAATCGTACAAATCAACAATGTATTTCCAGCATTTCATGTATTTAGAAAAAAGCCGAAAAATGTAATATTCGGGCTTATAAAAGCCGAAGCAAGCGATGTAATTAGGAGGATTTTTTAGAGAGGATTTCGGGAGGACGGAGAGCATGAGAGGTTTTTTTTAGAGAGGATTTTTCGGAGAGAATTTTTCAGAAAGGATTTCGGGATTCAAAAAATCTCAGAGAGTATTGTAATCGAAACCTTCAGAGAAATACAAGCAACCTCAGTTTACAAGAGGTAGATCATCGTTTTCATCTTCTTTTCATTTCAGTTTCGAAAGTAAAAAAATAAAAAAAATATAGATTAGGGTTTCATCCTTTACCTTCGCCGTTTCGGTTTCTCCATCTCTCTTCTCTCCGGCGACAATCCCTTCGACCTCTTCGAGGTCGTGCGTGGTGAGTCGGGGAAAGCTAACATCAAAAGGTTTTTTTCAGCCCTCCGTTTTCGATTGTCAAAAGAGAAAAAAGAGGTTTTAGGTTTGATTTCGTAAAAGGGTTTTTCTGTTTTTCGGGTTCGGAAAAGTCAGGAAAGGTTTTTTTAGGGGTTTCCGGCGCCGGCAACGGCGACCGGAGTGCCTTGCGGCGCCAGAGAAAGGAAACGAGGAAGGGGGAGGCCCTCGGTTTAGGTTAGGGTTTTTTAAAAAGAAAAGGGGTCAAGTGAGTTTTTTAATCTCTATTTATAATGTTTTTTAAATTTTAAAATGGTTTATTATCACCTTAAACCCCCCGCGTCACCTTTTTTACGCGTGAGGGGCCTCCGTGTTTCAAAACCCCATCCCGGGTCCTTCCACGTTTTGAATCTTTTTAATTTCGTCCCTGGGTCCGATTTAATCAGTTTCCGGATGGTAAAATGCTCGTTTTAGTCCCCGTAGGTTCCCGCATCATTTTAATTAAGTCCCTATTTCGTGTTTTAATTATTCTTTTAAATGGGTTAATTACCATTGCGGTCCCTGTCTGTTTGTATTTTATTTATATTGCATGTTATTTTGGTCATATTGTGATATGTGATGTATGCATTTTTAATAAGTGTATGTTTATCTGCTTTCATGTGGTTCGAATATATTTTTTGTGACATGCATTTTAATTGTCATTGCATGTGATTTTTTAGTATTTTAATTTGTATGTTAATGAATTTTAATTCTAAAACGGAGATACCTATTAATTCGCGTATTCGGGTCGACTAGCCTAACTTATTGGATGTCCCGCGAATATTCGAATTAATTCGAATCGTCTAAAGGTAAATTCGTAATTAAAATAGACAAGACCATAGCACCATATTTTATTCGCTTTCATCATGCATAAAGGTGACGTACGAGATCCGAACCCTAAACTAACACGGCAGTCAGTCTTATATGATGTCGGTTTAGTCTTTGGTCCGGTGTACCGTCATCCTTTTTAATTAAATGTTTAATTAATTCTAAACCTCTAATTTGAAAAAGCTCGTACGATTAAAGTCCGGTTTTCAATCAAGAACCCCTAATTAAAGTCTTTTTAAATTTTGAATAATTTCCATCAATTAAAGGCAACAATTGTTTTGGTACCGATTTCCGGGCGTGATGGGGGTGCTAACCCTTCCCCACACGTAACCAACTCCTGAACCCTTTCAAATGAATTTCTGGTTTTGTTTTTACGGTGTCTGGCCTACCTTAGTGGCCGGTGGCGACTCCAAACCGAGAAAAAGATTTTTTAAAAGGTTGTTTTCCTGAAACCCGAATCATTTTTTAAATTCCCCCCTTTTCAAATTAAATTGAACATTTTTTTAAAAGTAGCGGTAAGAGAAAAAAAAACTCGTTACAGTATGGCGGGTCCAACCGAGAAAAAAAGATTTTTTAAAAGGTTGTTTTCCCGAAACCCGAATCAATTTTTAAAATCCCCTTTTTTCAAATCGAATAAAAGATTTTTTCAAAGTAGCGGGGAACCCGATTTGCGGAAAAAAACCCCGTTACAGTATGGCGACTCCGCTGGGGACAAATTTTGTTTTTCAAAACAAAAAGAGAGTTAGGCCAAAGAAATAATTGTTGCTTTTAATGATGGAAATTTTTGGAATTTAATTTGACTTTAGCGAGATGGTTCTTCCTTGAAAATAGAACTTTAATTACACGAGCTTTGATAATTGGTGGTCTTGAATTAATTTTTCATTTAATTTCAAAGGAATCACCGACATGTGTTGCATCACGCATTAGGCTCTATACCCGAGCTTCGCCCCTTAAGTGGGAGTGAAACGCCCATACCTACGTGAGTCTCCCTCCACGGGTCGGTAATTCACTTCCGGAATCCACGCCTTTGACATGTGAGCAGCCCTCCACGTCATTAGGTTGTGCTTTCCCCCAAACCGAAACCAATTCGAAAGCTTGTAATGGGCCAGAATTGGGGCTCTTGTTACCTTAGTAGGTGATAAGATAGGTTCGGGTACCCTTGTTAGAACCGAACCATATGTGTGAGAATTTAAGAAGCCCACCCCGATTAGAGCCATGCGGATAACCGTAGAATTAGAATTCATGCTATTAGGTCTTGCATCGTTAATTTGCTTTGATGTGTTTCCTTTTGCTTGTTTTATTCAGTATTCATTATTATTGATACTAACACAGTTGTCTTCTTGTCTTGTTTTGCTTATTTTTGCATACTCATCGCATTCTCATACGAGGTGTTGATTTGAGAACAGTCTAAAGTTGAAAACTTTCACAATGGGAGAAAGAGTCCATAGCAACGGAGTTTTCGGGACCCTAATTCGAAGGAAAGAGACGAGAAAAAAAGAAAAAAATCGTAACCTGTGTATCTATTCTCTTACCTCATTGTAACAAGATTTGATCTCCGTTATGGAAAGTGATCAGTGTATAAAAGTTCTATATTTTACCCATCATTTATCCTTATTTTTGCTGCACTCAAGCATGTTTAACTGCATTTTAGGTTAAGTTTTGCATAAACATCACATTTAGATAAAACTGCGCAGATACTGCAAAATTTGGTTACTTTTTCAGGTATCTGCCGTGACAGCAGTCGTGACAGCATCCAGGGCAACAGTCGTGACAGCACCCAGGGCAGCAATCGTGGCAGGCGCTGGGCAGAGAAGCAGAAGAGCTGAACTGGACAAGCAGACAAAGAGGACGATGCTGCCATGGTGCCGCCGTAACAGCATGGTGACAGCAGTTCTGTAGAGAGAAAAAGCGAAATGGACCTCGATAGATAGAGAAAATTCTGCTCGTCTGTCGTGTGAAAACCATATATTTTTCCAAGCCCCGGATCAAAAGATATGTCAAGCCCAAAGTTCAAGGAGAGAAAATCCCAAGAAACAAGGAGGACGGCTGGAAAGTAGATTCCTTGAAGATTAAGTCTTTATTAGAATCATACTTTTAATTAAAGTTGTAATCCTTGTTAACTTAGAATACTTGAGCCCAAAGCTTATATAAGGGCATGTATTTTAACCTAGGAGAGATACCCCATAACCGATAACCAAACCCCTCCGCCGTTTACCCGTCGTCGACATGTTCTAAAAAACCCCTAGGGCCACGGGTTGTTTTGTAAAGTAGTTGCAAGGGTTGTTTTGTTTTAGGATTTTCCAAGTTCAATAAAATAAACTTCAAGTTCTCTTATTTTGGTTTTAATATCTTGCAAGAGCATCGGGAGAGCATTGTGAGGTTATCTATTTACTTAGCATCGGGAGAGTTAAGTATACGAAATAAATAAGAGCGAGTTCTCTAGTTTATAGTTGAGCTATCTTGTGCCTAGGGATAGGGCAAGGTTAAGTGGCTAAGGAAGAATTCATACACATCGGTTTTCATCCTTCGATTCACGCCGGGAGGTATCATCAAGACGTGATCATCGACAGACTTGGACCTAGGGATAGGCCAAGGCAGATCTGGGATTCTTGCCAAACTTGAACGTACTGAGTTGGTGTGTTTGCTGCCGCGACGACCAACGGACAGCTGCCAGTGACATGCGCGACGACAGAACTGGAGTTCCTAAGCAATACAATACCTGCACTACTGAGCAATTCAATACCAGCCCATTCTCTCTATCTTGATTTCTTTAACCTTATTTTCAAGTATTCTTTATTATTTTCGTGACAATATCTAAATCATTCTTTTTCCCCTTGTGCAGATAGCGAAGGAAAGGGTTAGCCCAGTCCCTGTGGAGACGATATCCGATACTTCGTATCACTTTATTACTTGCGACGTGTACACTTGCACTCAATTGCGATAGACTATTTTACACGCAACAAGTTTTTGGCGCCGTTTTCGGGGACTGGCAACACACTCTTACCCTAGCTTCTGCACTTTTCTTTTTTTTATTTTTTATTTTTTTTATTTTTTATTTTTTTTAACAAAAAAAAAAACTCAGGTGAAAATACAGGTTCAAAGGCATCAACATGCCAGGAAAAACCATTCGAGAGTTGATGTGAGAAAGTTCTTGCAATTACCGTAAAGATATGCTGCCACAGCAGCAACAGGGGCAGCAACTGCCGATGCCGCAACAACAAAATTTTTTATGGTACGATCAAAACCCGCACAATTTTTTATACCATAACAGTTTTGCTGCAGAACCCGACCTGCCCTGGCAATGTCATCATCCTCAAGAGCAGTCAAAATCCTTAGAAGACACACTGCAAGCCTTCATGGCACTCACTCAAGAAGTGTCGGTTTCTATAGACGCAAGTATCGCCAAGATGGATGCACTCTTGAGCAGACCGGTCCTCATTCATTCCACGACTGAACCTGAAATCCCAAGGAAAGATGACGAGGACGCCCATGTGAAGGAATACCCAACATATGATGAGTCTGAGCAACAACTTGCCATGGCAATGATCGAGGAGCCGGAATGGAGCAACACCGCGACAACGCTGAGTGAAATTCAAGAGAATGTCACGGCAGCAACCACTTCCGAGGCAGAAACCCCATTCAAAGCGGAAACTGCCGCCTCGATAGAAACTGTCGCCTCGGCAGAAACTACCGCCTCGGCAGAAACTGCCGCCTCGGCAGCAACTGATGCTGAAGCAGCAACCACATCAGAGGCAAATTCTCAACCCACTACCTCGATTATGCATGACCAAGATTGCACACATCCATCCCTGTCATGGCACTCGCACGACCACCTAGAAGAGCTACCCACTGACAATGCCTCGCCGATGGAATATGAGCAGGTAATAAACGAACCTTTTGAATTCTTTGAAAACTCACAAATTCCATTGCAGGTATTAGAGGAACCAAAGCCGGTGGACACAGAATCATCAAAGTCTCTACTGATGGAGATCTACGAGTGGTCAACAGAATTTGGTATAGAGAGTGATGGCACTTACCAATGTCCCATTGACCTGCAAAGTAACCTGACAACGGACTGTCAAAATAACTGGCTGCCGCAGCAGCAGACACGACAGCAAGGGCTACATTCAACCACAACAACATTCAACGAAAACAAGGTAAGTTTGTGGCCGAATGTCAATTTGATTTTTTCTAATCATATATTCATGCCCTCAGAAACATTACCAAGAAGGGAGGACTTCATGGACTACAAAGGGAAGAGAAAGAAAGGAGCCCCCACCATGAGAATAATCACCAGATGGAGGGTACGGATGGACTTCAAGAAGTACCGGAAACGACCCCTCAAGCATCAATAGAACAGGGAGTAGTTACTTTAGGAGATGCCCCTCAAGGCACTCCTAATTTAACTTATTTTATTTTTATTTTTATTTTATCTTTATTATTTTAGGAATTAGAAATTTGATATTACTTTTTAGTTTGTTTTTGTTATTAGGTAAACAAAGAAAAACCCTTGCAATGACGATACAAGCAACCCGAGGAAGCTCTGCCTCCACCCCTGCCGTGACAGCATGGTGACAGCAGTTTTGTGGAGAGAAAAAGCAAAGTGGACCTCGATAGATAGAGAAAATTCTGCTCGTCTGTCGTGTGAAAACCTCATATTTTTCCGAGCCCCAGATCAAAAGATATGTCAAGCCCAAAGTTCAAGGAGAGAAAATCCCAAGAAACAAGGAGGACGGCTGGAAAGTATATTCCTTGAAGATTTAGTCTTTATTAGAATCATACTTTTAATTAAAGTTGTAATCCTTGTTAAATTAGATAACTTGAGCCAAAAGCTTATATAAGGGCATGTATTTTAACCTAGGGCAGATCTCAACCTCCACATCCCATACCCCATAACCCATAGCCGAATACCCCATAACCGATAACCAAACCCCTCCGCCATCTACCCGTCGTCGACATGTTCTAAAAACCCCCTAGGGCCACGAGTTGATTTGTAAAGTAGTTGCAAGGGTTGTTTTGTTTTAGAATTTTCCAAGTTCAATAAAATAAACTTCAAGTTCTCTTATTTTGGTTTTAATATCTTGCAAGAGCATCGGGAGAGCATTGTGAGGTTATCTATTTACTTAGCATCGGGAGAGTTAAGTATACGAAAGAAATAAGAGCAAGTTCTCTAGTTTATAGTTGAACTATCTTGTGCCTAGGGATAGGGCAAGGTTAAGTGGCTAAGGAAGAATTCATACACATCGGTGTTCATCCTTCGATTCACGCCGGGAGGTATCATCAAAGACGTGATCATCGACAGACTTGGACCTAGGGATAGGCCAAGGCAGATCTGGGATTCTTTCCAAACTTGAACGTACTGAGTTGGTGTGTTGCTGCCGCGACGACCAACGGACAGCTGCCGCGACAGGTGCTGCCAGCGACAGGCGCGACGACAGAACTGGAGTTCCTAAGCAATACAATACCTGCACTACTGAGCAATTCAATACCAGCCCATTCTCTTTATCTTGATATTCCTACTCTTTTATTTAAGTTTACTTTATTATTCTCGTGACAACTCTCAATTATTTCCTTTACTTCGTGTAGTAAAATTAGGTGAAGCTATTAGCCCAGTCCCTGTGGAGACGATATCCGATACTTCGTATCACTTTACTACTTGCGTCGTGTACACTTGCACTACAATTGCGATAGACTCTTTTACACGCAACAGAAAGTTGTTTAATGAGGATGTTCGTCGAATCAACATTTCCTTGCATTCGATTTTGTGTTTTTTAATTTGTTGCCTTCATTCATTTGTTTCCTTTTTGCATACGACATTCCATGCATTACATCATTAAGTCTTGGAATTAATTGTTCGAGGTCATGGCAGCATTCGTGACTATCGAAGATTCCGCACCCACACTTTACCCGCCATCAAAGAAGGTAAATGGAGGAAAGTTTTGCTAGTTAGAAGCCGACTTTAGAAGGGTCCAAATGGGGCATATGATGGCCATGAATTCTTTTACGAATACCATCAGACCGCGGGGCACGAGATTCAGAGTTGTCCGGAGTTCAAACAGTTGATGGACAATAAGGAGGTTGAGTTCCTCGAAGAAGTTTGAGGGGTGGAATGGATGGTCAGCTCAACAGTATTTAAGAGTTTATGCATCCAAGTTTGCTTGTTTTCATTCCATTGCATTTTAATCTTTTCTTTGAAGTGATGTGTAGAATCCACTTTACCCTTTGCCCGAAGGTAGCAAAGATTTTTTGTTAAGGGCCTAAGATTGCATGTCTTAAAATTTTCAATGAAAGGATGCATTATGTTTCAATTGCCTTTTCACTTTGTGTGTATATATTTGTCTGTTGAGTCCCAGTATATCAATTGCATAAGGGACATTGACTTTGACCCCAAAGGTTGACTTCGAGCCGCCTTTGTCTAGTGGAAATCGAAAGCTTTGGAGATGATGAATATGTGGCTTACACTCCAAGATAATTTGGTCACCTAATTAAACACACATAGAATTATGACCTTCGGGAGAATAACCGGAAATCTTTCGTGCTAAAAGAAGAAAAAAGAGAAGAAGAAAGAAAAAGAGAAAAAGAAAAAAAATGAAAAAGAGAAAGAGAAAGAGAAAAAGAGAGAGAAAAAATGAAAATGAAAAAATGAAAAAAGAGAAAAAGAAAAGAGAAGACAAGAGAGAGAGAATGATAAAAGCGTAACAAAAGTACTCCAATGTTCGAAGCCTGGTAATAGGCATCTTCGGATATGAGTGTGGAATTTTTGGGGCACTCCGCTGTAGCAAAAGACCAATAAGGTTGCTATGCACCATTCACCTTAGCCACATGAGTGATGGTAATATTTTCAAATCATGACAATGCCGAGTAGCTCGGGGTTTTGTTGTTTGCTCCATCATTTATTTCGAGCCAAAGGAATGTGATGAGTTGACTTCCCCAAAATTATAAAGAAATGATAAAGGTGAAGCCTACAGAAGATTAGCCTAATTGATTAAAAGCCGAAATAACTTGGAGAGTATGTCGCATTTTCAGACATCAGCTCAGCTTTCGAGGTCTCCTAGACACATGATGCTTGAGGCAATCCTTGGTAAGCCACGATAGTGTTGTTCGTGCACTTGATATTCGGGGAATTTAATTTGACTTGATATATCCCTAATGTGAAAAGAAAGTATAGTTTTTGAAAACGCATCTCGTTTTGAAATTAAAAAGATGCAATCAAAATCTTTTTTGAACACAATAATTTTTTCCCGTTACTTCAGGGATAAAAATTTAGAATGCAATGTCATGAATACAAATGACAGCTTGTCAGTGGCTATGATGAAGATTGTAATAAGTTTCTACATGCTACAGTTCAGTGACTTGAAGCAAATTTTTGTCGAAATGTTTCGATTGCTTCAGAAGATGAAATTGGACATTGATGAACTTAAGAGAAAAGTTCAGGGACTTGGGGGCATGTGTTTCCTCTATTGTTGAGAAGAGAAGAAGTCGTTGAATTAAGACGAAGAGAATAATTTAGCACCCAGTTTGAGAAATGGGCAATGTTTTGAGAGCGAGCACTATGAGAAGTGCTATGTCTAGTCTAATCAGTGGAAGTCAACAGCCGTCATTGAGAAAAGACCAGAAATTGAGATTTGGCAAAGATGAGAAGGCCAAAAGAGATTGAGAAAAAGAAGAGAAGAAGAAGAAGGTCAAGATGGACCAATCTGAAGAGTGAAAGCATCCGAGCACTTCAGAAAATGAACTTGAGAGAAAAGTTCAGAGACTTGGGGGCATGTGCTTCCCCCTATTGTTGAGAGAAGAGAAAATTCGTCACATTCAATAAAGACGAAGAGAACGGTTGAGCACCCAGTTTAAATAGGGGGCAAATGCTTTGAGTATATGCACTACGAGAAGTGTTACGTCTAGTCTGACCAGTGAAAGTCAGTAGTCATCTTTCGAGGAGAGACCGAAAGATTAAGATTTGGCAGAGATGAGAATGCTAAGAGAGACTAAGAATAAGAAGAAGAAGAAGGTCAAGATCGACCGATCCGGAGATAGAAAGCATCCGAGCAATTTTGATGTCTTAATTCATACATCATTTGTAGTTAGGCATCCCTAGGATTAGGGGCATGCTAACTCACATCATCATATATATATATATATTTTTACTTTCGACATGTATTTTAAAGCTTTCCCCGTAAAAGGAAACCGGCCTATCTATTCAGGCTCTTGGAGAATAGAACCCGCCTATCCGATTAGGCCCTTGGAGAATGGAACCCGCCTATCCGATCAGGCTCTTAGAGAATGAAACCGGCCTATCTATTCAGGCTCTTGGAGAATAGAACCTGTCTATCCGATCAGGCCCTCGGAGAATGGAACCCGCCTATCCGATCAGGCTCTTAGAGAATGGAACCGGCCTATCTATTCAGGCTCTTGGAGAATAGAACCAGCCTATCTATTCAGGCTCTTGGAGAATAGAACTCGTCTATCTATCCAGGCTCTTGGAGAATAGAACCGGCCTATCTATTCAGGCACTTGGAGAATAGAACCAGCCTATCTATTCAGGCTCTTGGAGAATAGAACCCACCTATCTATTCAGGCTCTTGGAGAATAGAACCGGCCTATCTATTCATGCTCTTGGAGAATAGAACCCGCCTATCCGTTCGGGCTTTTGGAGAATGGAACCTACCTATCTGTTCGGGCTTTTGGAGAATGGAACCTGCCTATCTGTTCGGGCTTTCGGAGAATAGAACCTGCCTATCTGTTCGGGCTTTCGGAGAATAGAACCTGCCTATCTGTTCGGGCTTTCGGAGAATAGAACCTGCCTATCTGTTCGGGCTTTCGGAGAATAGAATCTGCCTATCCGTTCGGGCTTTCGGAGAATGGAACCCGCCTATCTATTCGGGCTTTCGGAGAATAGAACTCACCTATCCGTTCGGGCATTTGGAGAATGGAGCTTCTGCTAATTATCTGTTTGATCGGACATCGAAGGGTTGAAGAGTGTTGAAATGAGAAAAACAGCTTCAGGCCTCCGCGACCGTTGCATTTTCCCGTACCGACTTCCAAACTGCCAGTAGTTCAAGTGCATGGTGACTCGGAATCCAAACAGGGAAGTCGGACAAAATTTGTGCTTATGGCCTTTGCTTCATCCTTGTGCTACAAGTATAAGCAAAGGAGGGCAACTGTAATCACTAATTTTGTCTGGGGTGTTAGACCCGATTTCTTTTATTTTTAGTAATGGGCTTTGATATTATATATGTTGTGATTAAAAACCAAAAAAAGAAGAAAGGAAAGAAAAATTAAAAAACAGTATATATTATCTATTATTACTATTATTATACTTGCCAATCATATTTTTACCTATTATTATTATCATACTATAAGTATTATATTATTATCGTTACCTATTATTTTTATATCTATTATTATCCTATTATTATTCTTATTATTATTGTCATTATTATTATTATTGTCATTATTACTACTACTACTACTATTATTATTATTATTATTATTATTAATCAAATCTAACAAAACAAAAATATTAAATAATAGAGCCCATTATATATTAAATAAATAAAGCCCAGAATGTTTATTTATTTACAATCCATTTTACATTATCAAAACCCAAAAATAATATACAAGGCTTGTTTGGGCCCAAATAATTAATGGCCCTAATCTGAGAAAGAACCCTAACCCCATCTTTGTGATGCAGCCGCCACAAGCCACAACCGTCGGATCTGGCACGAGATCAACGACCCAGATCGACCAAAGACGGAGAAACCCTAGAGGCCCTCTACTGTAGCCCTAGCGCCGCACCAGATCCACCGTCAGATCTGGATCGAGATCAACGGCCAGGATCGAAGCTCGGAAGCTTCCAGAGCCCCACGCGCCGCACACGCGGCTCCCCAGTTCCTTCACGCGCGTCGTTTCAGCTCTCTACGCGCGCGTGCGGTACACCGACGGCCTCTTCGAGTTCCCCGAGCACGTCTGAATCCCATCAACGGCATGCAACCGGCCACGTCTCAGCCGAGCCCTGGTCCCCTCTCCTCACGGGTCGCATGCAAACAAAACGAGCCAAAATGTCAGAAACGCAAGGCAACAAAAAATCAGACGCAAAAACAGAAATCAGAGGCACAATTGCAACAAACATTTTCAGAGGCAATCAGCAGACAAATCGTACAAATCAACAATGTATTTCCAGCATTTCATGTATTTAGAAAAAAGCCGAAAAATGTAATATTCGGGCTTATAAAAGCCGAAGCAAGTGATGTAATTAGGAGGATTTTTTAGAGAGGATTTCGGGAGGACAGAGAGCGTGAAAGGTTTTTTTTAGAGAGGATTTTTCGGAGAGAATTTTTCAGAGAGGATTTCAGGATTCAAAAAATCTCAGAGAGTATTGTAATCAAAACCTTCAGAGAAATACAAGCAACCTCGTTTACAAGAGGTAGATCATCGTTTTCATCTTCTTTTCATTTCAGTTTCGAAAGTAAAAAAATAAAAAAATACAGATTAGGGTTTCATCCTTTACCTTCGCCGTTTCGGTTTCTCCATCTCTCTTCTCTCCGGCGACAATCCCTTCGACCTCTTCGAGGTCGTGCGTGGTGAGTCGGGGAAAGCTAACATCAAAAGGTTTTTTTCAGCCCTCCGTTTTTTATTGTCAAAAGAGAAAAAAGAGGTTTTAGGTTTGATTTCGTAAAAGGGTTTTTCTGTTTTTCGGGTTCGGAAAAGTCGGGAAAGGTTTTTTTTTAGGGGTTTCCGGTGCCGGCAACGGCGACCGGAGTGCCTTGCGGCGCCAGAGAAAGGAAACGAGAAAGGGGGAGGCCCCCGGTTTAGGTTAGGGCTTTTTAAAACGAAAAGGGGTCAAGTGAGTTTTTTAATCTCTATTTATAATGTTTTTTTAATTTTAAAATGGTTTATTATCACCTTAAACCCCCCCGCGTCACCTTTTTTACGCGTGAGGGGCCTCCGTGTTTCAAAACCCCATCCCGGGTCCTTCCACGTTTTGAATCTTTTTAATTTCGTCCCTGGTCCGATTTAATCAGTTTCCGGATGGTAAAATGCTCGTTGTAGTCCCCGTAGGTTCCCGCATCATTTTAATTAAGTCCCTATTTCGTGTTGTAATTATTCTTTTAAATGGGTTAATTACCATTGCGGTCCCTGTCTGTTTGCATTTTATTTATATTGCATGTTATTTTGGTCATATTGTGATATGTGATGTATGCATTTTTAATAAGTGTATGTTTATCTGCTTTCATGTGGTTCGAATATATTTATATTGCATGTTATTTTGGTCATATTGTGATATGTGATGTATGCATTTTTAATAAGTGTATGTTTATCTGCTTTCATGTGGTTCGAATATATTTTTTGTGACATGCATTTTAATTGTCATTGCATGTGATTTTTTAGTATTTTAATTTGTATGTTAATGAATTTTAATTCTAAAACAGAGATACCTATTAATTCGCGTATTCGGGTCGACTAGTCTAACTTATTGGATGTCCATCGAATATTCGAATTAATTCGAATCGTCTAAAGTTAAATTCGTAATTAAAATAGACAAGACCATAGCACCATATTTTATTCGCTTTCATCATGCATAAAGGTGACGTACGAGATCCGAACCCTAAACTAACACGGCATTCAGTCTTATATGATGTCGGTTTAGTCTTTGGTCCGGTGTACTGTCATCCTTTTTAATTAAATGTTTAATTAATTCGAAACCACTAATTTGAAAAAGCTCGTACGATTAAAGTCCGGTTTTCAATCAAGAACCCCTAATTAAAGTCTTTTTAAATTTTGAATAATTTCCATCAATTAAAGGCAACAATTTGTTTTGGTACCGATTTCCGGGCGTGATGGGGGTGCTAACCCTTCCCCACACGTAACCAACTCCCGAACCCTTTCAAATGAATCTCTGGTTTTGTTTTTACGGTGTCTGGCCTACCTTAGTGGCCGGTAGCGACTCCAAATCGAGAAAAAGAATTTTTAAAAGGTTGTTTTCCTGAAACCCGAATCATTTTTTAAATTCCCCCCTTTTCAAATTAAATTGAACATTTTTTTAAAAGTAGCGGGACGAGAAAAAAAACCTGTTACAGTATGACGACTCCAACCGAGAAAAAAAGATTTTTTAAAAGGTTGTTTTCCCGAAACCCGAATCAATTTTTAAAATCCCCTTTTTTCAAATTGAATAAAAGATTTTTTCAAAGTAGCGGGGAACCCGATTTGCAAAAAAAAAACCCGTTACAATGTTCTGCCAACACTCTTGGAGAAATAGATCAATATCTTCAAGCTCTCATTCCTTAGACAACCACCTATTTTAATTTCTCTAAAACTACCAATGATTGCCCCATCTATGTTGAATTTTAAGGTTCCAATAGTAGGCGGCACCAAAAGCTTTTCTTTATCTTAGGCTTACTGTATCGTAAGCTACTAAAAGAATTTGGACATCGTAGAATATTATAAATTGATAAGCTCTCGTCTGTTATTTTGCCTTGCACCACCAACATAGCCTCATGACACACAGATCAAACAATTGATTTAAATCACCCTTTGCAACTTTTAAAACTATTGTGTTTCTATATAACCAAGTTGATCAAATGAAATTAAAAAAACTCAAGACCCATACCTCATCATGTAGCTCGGCTTTGGGAATCGAAATCTATTGGTAAATCAAATTCGCCCAGATTTACAGGAATAACAAAGCATATCTTTCACAAACTTCATCACTTTTGCCAAAGGCTCCAAGTATTTGAGCAATGGCAGAATAAATGTGATATGGTTTCTAATTTCATTGAACAGAATGGACGTAAAGCTGAGGACTGATCGAGAACACCCCTTTTCATCAACTCAAATCTAGTTGAAATTTTTTGTTTAATGTTTTTCATACAAACGCTTCAACGTTAGGTGGAGGAAGGTTGCACCACACAATCTTTTAAATAGAGTTTGATTTACGATTAACCAGTTTAGAAAGTCCTAGGAAGTGATGGAAGATTGTGTGTTTAGACCAGTCTAGACCATCACTTCCTAGCATTTGTATGGAAAGCATTGATTGGACATTTAATATATGATTGCCGTGACACTAATATTGATTAAACGTCCTAAGAAGTGATGGTCTAAACTGGTTTAATGTGCTTGAACTCACCGAGCTCATATTACTGATAAACTTTCGCTAGTGACCATTTGTATATTATGCTCGCAAGAGGTCACGGATGATTGCCCGTCTGTATAAAGATTAACATTCTAAAAAGTTTCTATAGTGACGGTTCACGAATAATAACATGTTTGTAGACATGTTTCCATTATTAGATAGAACCAACAATTAAGCATATAACATTATTATATTAGCCAATTCATGTATGTTGAAAATATAGATTTTACCTTGTAATCTTGTTAATGAATTGGTTTTAACATAGTTCTGATGTAATCATGAGCGCATCAAAGTTTGGGTAAAAAGGAAGACATGTTAACAATGAATGATGATATAAGCACAAGTCCTTGTCAACATCATTCGGCCCAACCATGGGTTATCAACCAAAAGGCAAAAAGGTAACTATTTTTTCTGGGCAATGTATAATTTTGTTGAGGACTTACAATATTATTATGTGCCTCGTTAAAAAAAAATTCTCCACTTTAAAAGGAAAAAAATACAACATAGCAATCGAATATGAAGGAAACAAAACACCTAAAAAACAACAAAACTATTCATCACCTAACCAAAGCACAATACCATGCAAAATGATCAACAATTGATCTAGGGGTGAGCTTTCGATCGAGTCGAGTTAAAAAATTTCGAGTTATTCGAGTTGACGCGTCATATTTTTCAACTCAAACTTTATTTGAAATTATTTCGATTCGAGTTGAGTCGAGTTTTCAAGTTCCTATACAAATTTAATTGTAATTATTTATCATGATAGTCCGATTTGATTTCAATTTAAACGACTTTCTCTAATAATATAAGATATATATATATATATATATATATATATATATATATATATTCATATTTTTTATATATGACATTTATTTCTTCATATTTTTTGGGTATATATATAGCAGGAAATTTTGAGGGATCTAACTCGAACTTAAAAACCAACCCGCTAATTATTAAAAATTTCGAGTTGTTCGACTTTTCATTTTACAACTCAAATTTTATTTGAAATTTTTTCGAGTCGAGTCAAAACGAGTCGAATTTTTTTGCCTCGAATCAAATCAAAAATTTCAGTTTTTTCGAGTCGAATTTTGCTCACTCCTAACCTAACCTAACAACCAGAATTTATTATCAGCACCCAGAATTTATTATCAGCACATCAACACACAAGTCACTTAAAAATGCAATGGGGTCAAAGGCGTCGAGGAATAAATTAACAATGGCTTCCGCATGATAGGATCTATAAACCAAAATAATATTATTTTAAACTTAATTGATATTAAATTTTGAATTCCATTTTATATAACTTTCATTCTATCAAATAAAAATTTAGTTTAATAGTAAAATAAGTGCTCAACCAATATATATTATTTTTTTTGGTTTCTAAATCATTTTTAACGGCAATTAAAAAATCTTTTATTCAATCAAAACTTGCCATGTGGCATGTTTTTTTATATTTTTTTAAATTTTTAAAAAATATATTAACAATTTTAAAATTTTACAAAATAGTCCCAAATCTTTAACCTAAAATTTTCAAATTATCGTTGTTGTCACCGCTGATTGACTCGTCAGATCCTATCACTACTGGCGTCGAATGCCTCCGTCCATTTTCCCCAACCGCCTATCACCGAAAGTCAACGGTGGGTTCATCGATCTACTTTCTTTCGTGAGTTCAGCTTCCTACGACATTAGAAAGCCGATCGGCACACCTATCGTCGACTTTCGGCGATGAGTCGTTGGGGGGGAATAGACTGCGGCATCCGACGACGATAGTAGTGGGCTCTTACAAAGTAGCCAACTGCGGTAATGACAGTAATTTGGGGATTTTGCATTAGGGGTTTGTGATTATTTTGTTAGTTTTATAAAATTTAGTTTTTTATTAAAATTAAGTTAAAAATAAAGAAAAATAAAAATAATAGTTCTTAACAACAGACACTTAAAATTACTTAAATGAAGTTAAGCACATGTTTTAAGAAAAAAAATAGTTTAAATACAAAAAGTAAATAATAAGTATAATTTGGGTATTTATGTAAAAAAGTTAACAATAAATCTGTAACACCCGTGTTTTGGGGCTAGGAGTTAGTCGGGTTTGTAGTCCGAGTCAATGAAATTTATTAAAATAAATTCAACTTAAATTGTGATGTAATCGAGCTTTATTAAAGAGGGAGGGACCTATGTTGCAATTTTCCCCAAAAGATTTTAAAAGGATGACAACTTTTGAAAGTTGTCATCTTCTCCCCTTTTCCCATTAATTCCAACGTGAAACCCCTTTCCCCATCTTCAAAACTCTCCTAACTTTCAAGCTACTATTCCCTTTGATTTCTTCATCAATTCAAGGGCGTTTTTAAAGGTAATCACATATTTGAACTCTCCTCTCCATTTCCTATCTATCCATGGTCATTGATTTCAAAACCATGAACTTTTGAAAATTAGAGTTTATATCAAAGTTTGGATTTTTAAGGGGTTTTTCATCTTGTTTTGATAAATTGAGTTGGGGTTTTGTTTATTCATGTTAAAAGGGGCAACATATATTAATTTGGTTGAATTTTGATGAAAATCCGTAGTGGGTTCTTAGACCCATTTTTAAGGTGTCAAAAAGTTAATTTTTGGTGGATTTTAGGGTGTAATTAGAGGGCTGATGGTTTATGTATGTTAGAAAGGTGTTTTGGGATCATTTAGATGCCATTTGGGTGTTTGAAAATGGAATTTTCTGTTGGGTAAAATATGAGTACGAAAATGGAGTTTTGGAGGGTTTTGGGTGAGTTGTGGGGGTTGTTTTAGGTGGGAATTGATAGCCCAATGGTAGTACTATGGTTAGGGATTGATTTGGGATCTTTTGTGGGTGCAATGGATGTTGGAAATATAGTTTTTGGAAGAGGTATTGGGGCTGTCCGAAATTGCTAAGTATGGGGTTTGGTCAAGACTTGAAATGTTGGGTTTGATATTTGAAATTGTGTTCCGGGTTGATACTTTGATGTTGGGCTGATTTGAGGATTATTTGAATTGTATTGAGGTTGTATAGAAGCGAGAGCTTGCGTTGGAGAAGCTTCGGGAAGAAATCCGGAAACTTGAAGGTGATGCTTGCTTGGTAGTTGAGCTTGGAGTAGAGGTGAGTGGTTATTGTTTTTAAATGGTTTTAAACATTGGTTCAAGTATGTGGACCTAGGTTGGGCTTGGTAAATCCACCTAGAGTTGAGGTTAGGGTGGTAGCCTAATCTCAAGCTTAAGTTTAGGAAACTTTGGTTGAACTTCTAATTGTTTGTTATGCCTCTTAATTATATGTGTTTACGGTAGTTATGTATATTGTGTTATACATGTTGTTGAGGCATGGTTTGATGCATTGCTATGCATGTGGTTTGGATTGTGAATTGTGCATGATGATGATCATGGTGGGTACATGCTAGGCATGGTATTGGGTTGTGAAATACATGTATGTGAGACATGATATTTGATGCATTGTTATATGCATGTAGCTATGAAAAATGGATTGCGTTTAATGTTTGCACTAGTATGCTTGGGTACAATGATCGATCATTAGGATGAGTGTGCACACAAATTGAGTCAAAACGTACGTGGCCTTGGTGGCGTTAAGGCACCAAGGAGGAGTACGGTGATGTAATATTCCACCGGAAGCTTTTATATATTTCTACGTGATGATGAGTGGAATCCCATCCGTAGGGCATGTGGTGATAAGTGGAATCCCGCCCATGCAAGGACCGGTGATGAGTGGAATCCCACCGAGGTAATATTGTTGTTGGAAATGCGTTCCAACGGGTTATCCGCGTATTCGAGTCATAGCTAGGTGTCAATATGAGGTTGTATGTGTATGCCAATATGAGATTGTATGTACATATCAATATAAGTTTATATGCGCTTTTATGAATTGAGATGTGTTGCCATTATGATATGAGATGTGATTTCCCTATGCTTTGAGATATGTTGTTATTAATACATTGCTATATGTATCTTGGTAAGTTGAACTTATGAGTTGTAGAGCATGGCATAATGTTGACTATATGTTCATGCATCATGTTCATTTTGGCTTGGCGGACCGGAGGTAAGACCATGCATTTCATCATGGAAATAACTCGTGTTTGGACCCTGCATTGTCGAAGGTTTGTTTTACGAGCTTACCCTCACTAAGCTTTTATGCTTACGCTCTCTTTTGTTCGACAATGCAGATAAATAGCTTGTGGGTGGCAAAGGCAAGGAAATGTCTCCAAGTGTTGCTTTTGGTGAGCTTAATGTATGAATTTTAAGTAATAGAATGTAATAGTTAAGCAATGGGATAGGTGTTATTGATTTGAGTTTTGATGTATGTCGTTGTTGGCTTGGTTCGTGGATGCCTTGTTTGATTGTAAATATTGCTTATGTTACATGCCATGAATGTCTGCATGTTTTGGTTGCTAAGGCATGACATCTTAAGTGCTTGTATGTCCATATATGCATAAATTGCTCTTTAATTGGAATGCTATGTATGAATGCTTTAATCCATGTTTGAATGACTCCCTTGGCTTAAATACGTGTGCTTGCATGTTCGTATATGCTTAGGTGAGTCGAGAAATGCATTTAGAGTCGTTTTGGGGTCGTTTAAGTTGAATTTGAGGAATTGCAGTGCAGGGGGTATCGATACCCCTAGCTAGGGTATCGATACCCCTAGCTAGGGTATCGATACTGTCTTGCCCAAAGGCCTCAGATTTTGCCTGGGGTATCGATACCCTCCAAAGTTACTGGAATTTGGAGTTTTGAGTGAGAGTAGAGCGTATCGATACGGGGTTCCCGAGTATCGATACGGGTCTACTCTGTTGACCAAGGAGGGTTGACCGAGAAAGGGGGTATCGATACCCCTGGTACGGGTATCGATACGGTCTTCTCGTGGTTGACTTCTTGGGTTGACCTAGAAAGGGGGTATCGATACCCCTGGCAAGGGTATCGATACTGTCTGCCCTGTAAGCTTAAAAATTGACTGTTTATGCACGGCCGGGGTTCGAATGTGTTTTCCTTGTATGTTTCCGCTGTTGTGAATCACTTAGGGTTTAACCATCCTCTAGACAGGATTAAAATAAAAAGAAAAAAATATAGGGTTGCTAACCGAAGGGAACCTTAACGGGTTTCACTCGGTTTTCCCCGTGTGACTCGCTCGGACCGCTCATCCGGCCAGACCGGGACGAGGGGGTTACAAAATCTTAAGCCGTCAAGCAATGAATCACCAAAAACAAGCACAAACTGGCATGAATTAATATGAAATTCGTGATTTAATCCATTTAATTTATACAATAATATTTAATGATGATATATAATACGTTTGAATTTTGAATTTTACCACTTATCTTTCCTTATAAATAAGAAAAAAGTGAATAATTGTGAGCATAAATTGTACTTAACTTTCCGCTTATCTTATCAAAGATTCATGAACGCTAAACATAATTAAAATGAATTAACTAACAAATTTTAAATGAGATTATAAGACTCGTTCTTAACTTGTTGGCTTATTTGGAAGCAACGGTGCAGCCTCATTTTTGATGCTGCTTATGTGCAAAAGGAGGATATTAACACCCAGTGTAGAAGGGTGTTAGCTGATTGTCTTGCTAATTTGCAACCCCAAACGCATAATTTAACTGGGGAACAGCAAGTGCAAGTGTGTTGGAGTTGTCCGCCGTTAGAATGGATCAAAGCTAACTGTGATGGTGCTAGGCGTTCAAGTGATGGTATGGCTGCGGCTGGGGGGCTGGTTCGTGATGCGCAGGGACAGTGTATAGTGGGATTTTCTCGGAGTATTGGTTGCTGCACTGTTTTATGGGCGGAACTTACGGCTGTTGTTGATGTCCTATATCATGCATGGAGAGTAGGGTGTCGACAAGTTATACTTGAAACGGATAACATGGAGGTCTTTCGGATTCTTAATCGATCTTCTCAGAGTTTGGCAGGGACGTCTTTAGCTTGGTCAGCGCTTGAGTTGATGAATCGTGCCTGGAGGGTCGAGGTTTGTTGGGTTGATCGTCGCGGAAATAGAGCTGCGGACTGGCTGGCAAGTGTTGCCCGTGGAGAGCCTGTTGGTGTGTGTGTGTTTATGAGGATCCACCGTTTGGGATACTGGAGCTGCTAAAGGAGGAGGCTAGCCCTGTGTGAAAGTTGCGTTCCTTTTGTTCTTCATTATCAAAAAAAAAAATTGATTTTTGTCGTAGGTATAAAGTAGTTTTAAAACTTGTGATCAATACCTATTTTTTATATGGACTAATAGAACGCGAAGTATTAAATTATTGGTCTCATTACATATATTGAAAATAAAAATAATAAATAATTGTTGAATGCGGTGATGAAGTGTGTTACATTTAAGAAATTAGAGAATATAGATTTGGATTTTAAAAATAATAATGTAACATATTTAGTGAAACCAACATAAACTATATAAAAATCAATTAATTTAAGGATGAGTCTACCACGTGCGACGAACATCGATGAACATCACTAATGATGAACACCGATGAACACCATTAAATTAATTAATAAAGATTTAAAATTTCAAGGACTCATCATACAATTAATAATTATTTTTAAAAAATTCAATTAAATTGTTTTTTATATATATTAAAATTTTATTTTTTAATAAGGATAAACTATATATTTAGTACCTCACTTATTTTCGTATTTCTATTTAACCCTCATTATTTAAATATTATTTCAATTTGATCTTATTCTTTATAAAAAAAATAATTTAACCCTCAACCTAAAACCCTAAACTATTAAACCTTAAACACTTAAACTCTTAAACATATACCCTAAACCATATACCATTAAAAATAATTTCACCATCATCGACAGAATAGTTATCGTTTACCGCTCGTTTTGATTAGCGCTCAATGTGTTATGAAAATTAGTGATTGTTATTAACATTATATTAGGAACCCTGTAATGTTTGAGATGTATTGTATTCTGTCGAATATGTATTTTTTTTTTGTAAGAAATTTGCTTTTACTTTCATGAAATTTGAATTTCCATGTTTACATATCCCAGAAATCAGGAACATGTACAGTGTACAATGGTTCTACTTCCATGTTAGTATTGTGAGAAAATGGCTCCAGTCACTCCACAAAGTTATGAACAGAACCAGTTTCTCGAGTCCGGAAACTGCATTGGATTATAGAATTCAAGAATCACTTCCGGTTGCTTGCTAGCGAAAAGGGAAAGTACCGTCGTGACAGTAAGATGGTGCTACAGTGGCTGACGTCGCTCTTGCTTGACGTTGGGAGATTTCATCGTCTCCAGCATCTTAACTTTGTCGAATATGTGTTTGATCGTAAATTAATTAAACTCGAATCTCTTAGAATTAAACTCGAATCTCCTAGAATTAATTTTGATATATATATAAAATAATTTAATTAAATTTTTTAGGAGAATTCAACGATTCATTGAATTGAATTGAATCGATGATGTTGAAATTATTTTTAATGGTATATGGTTTAGGGTATATGTTTAAGAGTTTAAGGGTTTAAGGTTTAATAGTTTAGGGTTTTAGGTTGAGGGTTAAATTATTTTTTTATAAAGAATAGGGTCAAATAGAAATAATATTTAAATAATGAGGGTTTAATAGAAATACGGAAATAAGTGAGGTATTAAATATATAGTTTACCCTTATTAAAAAAATAAAATTTTAATATATTTAAAAAATAATTTAATTGAATTTGTAAAATAATTATTAATTGTATGATGGGTCCTTGAAATTTTAAATCTTTATTAATTAATTTAATGGTGTTCATCGGTGTTCATCATTAGTGGTGTTCATCGATGTTCGTCGCACGTTGTAGAATTTTCCTTAATTTAATTACGTTTGATTGAAAGAAAAAAAAACGTTTCATTTGACAGCCAATACCAAACTATGATGGAAGTTTTTTTAACACAAATTTAATTTTTTTAACAAATCCTAATTCTAATCCTAATCATAATTCTATGTCTAAGGAGGGGAAGGGGGACTCTAGGTGAAGGAAAAGGGTGCTCCTAATTGATCTAAAACCAGGGATTAAGCCAGGAATCAAAAGTAGGGGAAAAGTATAAATAACTATAAAATGAAGGGGTAAAGTTCAAATAAATTAAAAACTGAGGGTTAAAATAGGAAATTTTCCCATTGTATTTTTAAGTATAAGAAAAATTGGGAAGGGCCACATCACCCTAAGCTTGTAACAGCTTCACCTATGTCTAGAATTTATGACCTAAGAAAGTATTAGATAAAAGAAAGTTGAGTATGTCTAGAACTCATGACCTAAAAGATTATGAGACGGAACAAAGCTGAGCAGCTTAAGTGCTTAATCAACTAGCCAAATATATAAAAAAACTGATATAAATTTCACTACTTGATTACGCACTAATAGTAATTGATATAGATTTCCCTTTTGAGCTAAAAAAACTGAAAAATAAAATAAAACCAAAAGATAAAGGAAGATCCCGTATAAAATCGAAATATTGAACTGGCAACAGATACTTTACGAAATCCTTATTCTATACATAATTACAAATTTACTTTTATTTGAAATTGACATACAACAAGCAAATGTTAACATTTTTTTTTTGGAGCCTGAAAAAGGAATAATAAATGTTTTCCATTTTAAAGCTATAAATAACATGTCCAGGTACAATGGTTAATTAACATTGGGAATATTCAGATTTAAGAATCAAATTATAGGAAATGCCACCAAATCAGTATTTATAATTTTCACATTAGTTCATAAAGAAACTGGCTAAATTATCTACTTAATCCTCTATTTATTTTAACTCATAGAATTAAGCAACCAACTACCTGGGTCAATAGTTTGATAATGAATTCTTGGACCTACCATAATTTTCAATAATAAATGATAACACATTAAGATTATGGAATGAATTTAATAATATTTTTATTATAAAATGTATTATAATTATCGAGACGATAATGATAAAAAACAAATGATCACAAAAATAATAAGAAAGTAAACAAAAGGATTTACATAAAAAAACTCAAAAAAAAAGAAGAAAAAAAACACAAAGGAAACTTGTAGTTTCTTACTCTCCCGCTTCCACATATACCCAAATAATGAAGTAAAGTTCCACATGAATTGATCAATCTCGTATTAAATAAAAGTGTAAAATATAATTCGAGTCACTCTAACAAATAAATAAATATGTGAGTAATAGTATATTAATTAGTAAGGTGTGGGACTAGAATGCAAAGAATCTGAAATGAATTTAATAGTATACAAAGATTGACAAATGGTGACAGTTTACAAATCGTCTGAGAATTGAATCCTATCCTTTTTGCTGTTTACCCGAGTTGGAACCGGGCTTCCCTCGTTTCTCCTTGTTTCTCTCCTATTAACTCCTTTTCTCTTTATCTCCTTTCTTCTGCATTTCTTCTTCAAAGGTATGTATCTCTCAACTCTATCTCACTGTTAATCACATTCACAGACTTTTGTTTTGTTTCTTGTGTTTTTCTCCACTTTTTTCTATCGAAATTCTCCATTGTTTCATGGTGTTTGTTTGTTTTTTCATTCTGTTGCATGCATACCAAAACATGCAGATTTATGGGTTCTTTTTGTTTTGGAATATTGTCTACTCTGTCTTTAAGAATCTGAGATATATATCCAACACCCGGAATTGTTATGGTCTCTGTTTCTTACAGGATTATATTTCTTAGAGTTATGTTTATCGTATGAAGTTTTAAGCTTAGGCAACGGTTTTAAACATCGATGTTGAGTTTGAGCGATCTGTGTCGTTTATTTTATCTGAAATTTCGGATTCCCTTATTTATTGTGTTTCAACTTGGTACCCTTTGTGTTGCTAGTGAAATAGTAATTCTAATTCGAAGTGTGCTTCGCCTACTCCGCATTGTTATCGGAAAGTGGTAACCTAATGAGTCCAGGAATTTGGTATGACCGGATTTATGTGAGATTTAGTTGGACATTAGTTTGGATTTTGGCAGAATCCAAGTGCTTTGATATTGTCATTGATCGGGGCATTAAGTAGTATTAAGAATTTAAAACTCGTTAATCGTCGGACCGGAGATTAAATGCTGGAAATTTCTTTCATTTCTCAAGATGCTTACTTTAGTTTTTAAGATGCTTGCTTTAATGACTTTTATCTCTTCGCTGTAGTGGTTGTTTTCGTTAAATTCACATGATATACCTGCTGACTGTGTTCATGTTCCTCTTGAACTCGAATTGATTGTAAGCCTTCAAAGGGTAGAAAATTTGATCCAAAGATAAGATGCTTGAGAGTGATGATCTCTATACAAGGGATGGGACGTTGGATATCAATAAGAAACCTGCTAACAAGAAAAAGACTGGGAATTGGAGAGCTTGCTGTTTCATTCTTGGTATGCTTTTAATATTTTTTTTATTTTGTCCTTGTTTCGAATGTATTTATTACTATTCTGTTTTTTCTTTCCCTTCTCGATCTGCTCTGCATCTGTTGAATTGAACTCTAAAATTTCATAAGGAAATGAATGCTGCGAACGGTTGGCATACTATGGGATGGGGACGAATCTTGTCAACTATCTCGAAGAGCGTCTCAATCAGGGAAATTTCACTGCATCGAATAATGTTACGAATTGGTCTGGAACCTGCTATATCACACCGTTGATCGGAGCCTTTTTAGCCGATGCATACTTTGGTAGATACTGGACAATTGCTATTTTCTCAATCATCTACTTCTTTGTAAGTTTGGTTTCAACACAAAATTTTCTCTGTTTTAAAACTGTTAGATTCTTGGAATGCATATGTTGATGGTATTTTATAGAGGCGTCTAGTTATGTTGGGTTAAAACAACTATACTCTACGCCTTGGTTGATGATTATCTGTTTTTCTTGAAGGGTATGACATTGTTGACATTATCATCTTCTATTCCCGGACTAAAGCCATCATGCAATGGAGATGCTTGCCACCCAACCGAAGGACAAGTTGCAATTTTCTTTGTAGCCTTATACATGATTGCTTTTGGTACTGGTGGGATAAAGCCATGTGTATCATCTTTTGGTGCTGATCAGTTCGATGAAACTGATGAAGTTGAGAGGAAAAAGAAAAGTTCATTTTTCAATTGGTTTTACTTCTCAATCAATATCGGAGCACTTATCGCTTCTTCCGTTCTAGTATGGATACAAATGAATGTGGGGTGGGACTGGGGTTTTGGAATCCCAGCTGCTGCAATGGCTATTGCAGTTATATTTTTCTTTGCTGGTAGTCGAACGTATCGCCTTCAAAAACCTGGTGGTAGTCCACTTACAAGGATTTGTCAGGTTATTGTTGCATCCTTCAGAAAACTCAACGTTAAAGTTCCTGCCGACCAGTCTCTCCTTTATGAGATTGCCGACAATGAATCTATTAAAGGGAGCCGAAAGCTTGAGCACACGGATAAATTAAAGTATATTATTGATGCCCAACAAGATTGCTTATGCTTTGTGTACATAGACAACCTTGCTTTTTATTTGATTTGTTTTTTTCTTTTGAACTTATAGGTTCTTTGACAAGGCTGCAGTAAAGACTCAAAATGACTATGCAGCAGGGGAATCATTAAACTCGTGGAGCCTGTGCACTGTAACTCAAGTTGAGGAGCTGAAATCGGTTATCAGATTGCTTCCGGTATGGGCATCGGGAATCGTCTTTGCTACTGTTTACAGCCAAATGAACACTATGTTTGTTTTGCAAGGCAACACAATGGACCAACACATGGGCCCGAACTTCAAGATTCCTTCGGCATCTCTCTCCCTCTTCGACACTCTCAGCGTTATCTTTTGGGCTCCTATTTACGACAAAGTCATCGTCCCATTTGCTAGGAAATTCACAGGCAATGAGCGAGGCTTCACCACGCTCCAACGAATGGGCATTGGCCTTGTCCTTTCTATCTTTGCAATGCTTACGGCAGGTATCTTAGAGGTGGTCCGGATTCGAATTGTCCAGAAAAACAACTACTATGATCTTGAGTCCATTCCCATGTCAATCTTCTGGCAGGTCCCTGAATATTTTCTAGTTGGGTGCGCCGAAGTTTTCACATTCGTTGGACAGATAGAGTTTTTCTACGACCAAGCACCTGATGCAATGAGAAGCTTGTGCTCAGCTCTCGCACTAACGACTGTTGCACTAGGAAACTACTTGAGCACTGTGCTGGTTACAGCTGTGACAAAGATAACCACTCGAGACGGGAAGCTCGGATGGATTCCGGACAACTTGAACAGGGGTCATCTTGACTACTTCTTTTGGCTTCTAGCTATCCTCAGTCTAATCAACTTCATAGTGTATCTGTGGATTGCAAGGTGGTATACGTATAAAAAGGTAGCTGAACACCCTTGAACGATAAATTTAGCCTAGGATTCCAACATGTAGACTTGATTTGGAGATTTCAGTATGTTCTTGTATTTCGAATTTGCGAATTATATTTGGGTTCAGGATGCTTTCACTGGATATGATGTTTGGGCCAAAGACTCGAAAATGACTCCAAAAGGTTTCTTTCCCAACACTCAATATGAGGGGTTTGAGCCGAAGACTGGAGACTGTCAAATGGAGCTCATGAAAAGTGGGCTGAACCTTTAAAACCCTCCAATCTATACAAATTTAGAACTATTTGAGATAAAGGATGGTCAGTGACGGATTTAAAAATATTTTTTCGGTGGGCACACATAAAATTATAAAAATAAAAAATAAAATTTAAAGACTAGTTCATAAAAATTAAAAAAATTAAAATTAAATGTGTAAACTTTAAAAAGTTTAGATAGACAAAGGTCTGCCTAACCATACACATACATCTGCCACCGAGGATGACAATGGAATGGGATGGATGGATATTGTTAAATCTATTTCCATTTCACAATTCTACTTTATGAGGATGATAATATGATATGTTCACGTGATTGGACTGATAATCCTTTGACAATGTATACATATTTTATAGATAAATATTTTTACAAATAAGATAAAGATTATCTTCTTTTACACTTGCATCATTGTTGAGTTCACATCAATATATTTTTACAAATATTGTGAATGTATATTTTTATTATATATAAATATTATAAATGAATATTTTTATTATATATCTTGTCCGAAGATATCACTTGTGTTGCAAATGATAATACATGTCATATATTTGAGTGGATTCAAGAACCACACAATATAAAAACAGAAAAATAAAGTCCGAGTCTGGATCTTATCAAATAAGTGTACAAAAGTTGACAAATAAGCTTTCAATTATCCTGAAAACCACCTCTATCTCCGGCTTTAAGTTGCGAGTTTCTTAGACAAAGCCCTAGTGTTTTGAGTTTCTTTTTCGCTACATGCTGAGGATGTTTTTTAGTCACCTTTTGACTTTTGGAGCTTTTACATCAAAAGTATGCCTTTCCACCATGATTTTCGTGTTAGTTATGGAAAATAGGGGTGTGCAAAATAAATTGTAACCGTTAATCGGTATAATCGTTCATTTTATAGGTGAATTAATTTAATTATTAAAAGTTAAACAGATTCGATTAATCTAATCGTAAAAAAGATGATTAATGGTTAACTTATAGGATAACATATATATGTACTTTTTTTTAACTAAATATGAAGTTTGTGTTTAAAGTCTATAAGTATTTTTTTAAATTTTAATACAATATTTATCAGAAAGATAAATTTTTTATTGTAAAAGTAATAATGAACATTTAAAAAAATTGTAATAAGAACCATTTCTTAGTGGTTAACTATTATAATAGTTAAGCATTAAAAAATTAACAGTTAGGTTACAATTAATATAACAGTCCGTTTAAGTTAAACGATACGGTTAACCTACCGTGAGCAGGCTCTAATGAGAAATTCGAAGTTACCCAGTGGTAACCAAAAGGAAAATGAAGAACAGACATTAAGATTTCAGAATCCCACTTTGCTTGAGGTTGAGCACGATATTCTTCGGTAAAGCTACTCGGGATGAGATTTTTTTTTCTTTTTTGTGCCATGAATGAGATGGATTTGGCAGCCATCAGCATCAGCTATCTAAACACAAAAAGAAACCAATTCTGATCATAAATTAACCGAGAAGAAACATTACAGAAGCTAAAAAAAAATCATTTCAGAAAATATTAGACCATGTGAATCAAAGAAGTCGAGCAGTTTGTTATTTCAAAGGGAAGCATGAGCCCACCTAACAGTTCAAAACATGCCAAATGCCCATCAGTGTTGTTTCAAACATACCCTGACAACACTTGCACCCAACTCCGAGTGAGACAAACAACACAAACCAAACTCAGCAAGAATATTAGGGACTTCTTCTTTTGTTTTATCCGACCAACCAGCAAGAATATGCAACGGCCAAATGCAGCAAAATTAGCAACATTAAACCAAAGAAAACACCTAATTAATCTCAAATTCAATACAACCTCAGTAAGCTCCTAGCAATGGAATGTGCCTGACCCACACCTCCGGCTGCCCCTCATCGGCATTGCATAAAATCTTAACAGTCCGTTATCGATGTTATTAGGCGAATGTCTTGCACTCCTACTCCTTTCCAACATAAATTCGTCTCTCTTCTTCTTACAGTGCCCATTTGACTCAACACAGCTCTTCCTTGCACCGACAAATGGTCCGCCGAAACCGCTCAAACTCCTCCAGCTTACACTGCTATTGCTCCTCAAGATCTTCGGGTTAAAGCCCCCTCTCAACTCCGGCCAAGATTCCGAATTCAACCTCTCCACATTATTAGCTCTAGTATACTTATCTTCATCCTCCTCTTTGTTAACACTCCTCCTGTTAATAAACCCGAAAATGTTCCAAGCTTTACTCCACCTCCGTGACTTCTTAGACGACCTTTTCAGATCCCCGTTCCCGATCACAGACTCAAAGGTCTCAGAATAATCATCCCTCAAAGAATTTGAGTTAGAATCCCTATCAGGCACAACGAGTTTAGGTCCATTGAATGAATCAACACTTGCAGGGGAAACCTTTGCATTAGAAACGGATTTCATTTCATTCATCTCGGCTACGACAGCTGCAGCAGTCTTCCTAATAGAACTCGACTTATCTAGACTCTTTCTTCTCCTAGAAGAAGAATCAGAGTAATAATCCCTTGTCTGAGCTGACCCTCCAGGAAGGGATTCATCCTCCATAGTCGAATTCATAGCCGGCGGATCTTCGACGGCGATTTGAGTATGAGACCCCAAAACATGAAGAGCTGGAGCATCTTCCACAACGGAAACCATTGTGGGCATTCTGGGAAATGTTCTGCCAATCAAATATCCATCCCAGGAAGCTCTGGGTTCATCGAAAGAATACCTCGGATCATCGTACGACATCCTTGCTGCATCAAACGACATCCTCCCAGCATCAAGAGAAAACCTTGGATCCGTGTCACAAGACCTTCTCCCGAACCCGTTATCCGCAATCTCAGACTGGGTTTCTCTGTACTGTCTCCTAATCGGCATCTTCACTGGCAATCTCTCTGATCCACCGTCATTTCTCCTCTTCTTAAGCTTTTGTTTTTGCCTCCATTTCTGCAATTTCTTGCTGAAAACTGAAGCGGCTGACCAGAAACTCCCGGCAATCTCCTTGAGATCTCTTCCGGGAGCCTTTTTTGTTTGCGAATCAAGACCAATATGATCCTTCATAGGCTTCAGCTCTTCTTCTTGACAGAGTTCCTCTTCGTATTCCTCCACAATATCTTCCACTTTCTCTTCGATTAAACTCGCGGCAGCAACAGCCGCATTGGGTTCTTCTTCTTCTTCTTCTATGATCTCTCTGTCATCTGCGAGACTGGTTGCATTCTCGGTTTGGCTTTCTTCTTCGATTTCAAAAACAGGACCTTGAACGACACTTGAAGTAGAACCCAAATTCGGAGCTTTGGCCTCGACGATTTCAGAAGACCTTCCGTTTCCGGTTGCTTCTTTTTTATGTGGATTCCTCTCCGCATCGTTATGAAAGAGTGACCAGAGCGTATTTCGAGCCCTAACGTCACAAGATTTCCTCTGAGGTTCAAAAACCCCTAAGAAACCCTCGTTCTTCGAGGCCGAGAAAGACTTGGTCCGTCTTAGCTCGGGAAGGAACCCAGGTCGGTTACCCCCTCCACCGGAAGGCTTGAAAATGGCTTTAAGTGCGGCGGTAGCGGTGGAAGCAGTGATGGCGATTGGAGGCTTCCGAGAAGAAGATGAAGCAGCGGCAGAAGAAGTAGAAGAAGACTCAAGAACATGGAGACGTTCGCAGAGGCATAAAGGGCAAAAGCTAGTGAAACGCTCTTCAGGGTGGCGATGACAGGAAGTAGAAGGGCGGAGGAGCTGCGGTGGTTGAGGTTCCGGCGCTAATGCTGGGGGAGGAGGAGGCTCCACGTTGGGATTCATAACCGATAGCAGTATGAGCTCATATTATTAGCTTGAGGAAAGGGAAAACGTGAGAGAAAGATGGAAATTTGTTTATTTTCCGGTACTGAGTTGAGCGTGTGAAAACTGTTTGGTTCCAACGGACAGCAAGAGAAAGAGAAGGAAAAAGAAAAGAAAATCTGGGCGTAGAATTCAGACTGGCCCACGACAATACACTACCGAACTCACTTCACACTTCACACTTCACCCACCACCAGGCACCATGGCCTATGACTATATTCAATATTCATCCTACTTTATCTCGACTCTTGGAACCACAAAAAACAGTTTGATGTATTTTAAAAAAAAATGAAGTTGAGAGAATTTATCAAGTTTCATAACTTATTTGAACTAAAAATATTAATTACCAAGATGAAGTAAGTTACTAAGTTAAGGGACTAAAAGTTATATTATCAACATAACAAAAGTTAACGTTTGAGTTTGAGTGATTATTCTGTGATAAATTAAAAAATAAATGGTCAAAATGCAACATCTAAAAGTTGAGTCTAAATGCATGGGCAGGGGAAAGCTCACTAACCTCATGTCATTGTTCTTAAGGGTGCCGAGTAAAATAAGTGAATTACTCACGTTAACAAGTTATATTTTATCAATTAAATTTTATTTAAAAAAATTCGAGTTGAGATATTTAAATTTCTGTTCAAATACAATTGTAAATATTTATAATGTTTATTACGTAATTTTAATTTAAACGACACAATATATATATACATTTCTTCATATATTTTTCACAAATTTAAGTAAAATTTGTAATATTATTTACAATAAGTTTACCTTTTTTTACCTTCCACAAAATAAGCATAATGGATGCAACAGCCAAAACCAAAGACTTAACCTTTTTTTACTTCCTTCCATTTGACAAAACAAAGGGAGGAAAGCTGCAACTTTTTATTTTAAAATTTTAAGCTCTCAATCTAAATATCTTAGATCCAAATATTACATAAACCCTGGTTGATAAACAATGGTACACCCTATGGCGCACAATCTAAATATTTTAGATCCAAATATTACAGAAACTCGTGTTGATAAACGTTGGTATACCTTATGGCGCAGCGAAAAAGTATCTGAAGAATTTCGCTAATAATCCATGTACAAGGGACGAATTCGGGGTGAGTAGGGATGAAATATTACCTTAATAAATATGATATCTTGATATCTTTAGGGAGTTAGGATAAATCAAATCGAATCTGAGTTGTCACAATAGAGCTCTGACCTCTACGCAGTCCACCCGAACGAAACGAACAATATTTATTCTTCTCTAACTGTTAGAGAGGTTTTTTGAAAAAGTATACTTTGACTGCTAGACCTTATGTCTTTAAATAACATTAAAAAACATAATTCTAATTAAATTCGGATTCATTAAATATACAATATATCTAACTGAATATAATTAAATATGTAGAATCTAATTCTACTTTAATTCAAATTCATTAAATATACAATATATTTAACCGAATACAATTAAATATGTAGAATCTGATTCTACTTTAATTAGGTTTCTTTAGGGATATATATATATATATATATATATATATATATATATTAATAGTGTTTGATAATTATAATAATTATCTAATTATTAAAATATATATAAACGAGATTATTTATAATTATAATAATTTCGTCTTTAATAATTATTATGTGTACAACAAGTTTGTACACATGTTATCTAGTCGATATTTGTTCGTTTCAATCATAGGGTGTGACCCTTGTAGGTTCATGTAACGTTAGTAGTACAATTCTAATATTACAAACAATGAGTGGCATCTAGCAATACATTATTGCTACTTAAGTTACATGAAGTTATGGTTCGACTTTACCTTTTTCGTGATTAACTTCTTTTATGTATTACATCATTTTGTCTTTATATATAGATCGAACAGAAGTTATGGATTAGTCACACTTGTATAGTCCATCTAATATTTCTTGATGTCTTGAGTAGACTATGATAAACGAATAACTATGACATCTCATATCAATTTATTCGAGCATGGTCATGCATTTTCTAGTCTCACTCAATCAAGTGGCCTACGATATTACTCCTATTATGTAGGAGAGACAAATCCTATCTTGATCAACCATATTTCGCTATATAGAGTGTGACATATCCAATAATAGTCTGTATAGTATAGTTTGTTACAACACACGTTTGACTGCATCAAAATATGTCACTCTCGATATTGAAATAATGATGATCTCAAGTCTGAGGATCATACATTTAGCTATCACCATGAGCAATATTGTGACTGTCACATAATAGTCCAAGAAACATGCTCACAGCGGGTCAGTCCAGTATGTCGTTCTCTAACACATACTTATATATTGATTTTGACATCTCTATGTCAATAACAACACTTTGTTATCAATCAACTATATATTAGTGTTAATATATTATTGTTGATCACGTCTACAATAATTCTCGACTAATGACATTCAAGAATAAATATATTATTTTAAGGACTTTATTATAATTCAATTTATTTATAGATGCACAGAATAAGACTGAAATAATAATAATGACTTTATTAATAAACAAGATAAAATAAACATGTATTTTACAATCATTTTATAATTAGTCTTGTGCATACTCCAACAATACAACATTACAACAAAAAATCAAAAACCAAAGGCATAGTTCTCAAATCGCACCATTACCGCTTTAAAATCTCTTCAATCAAATCTTTTAGCAAGTTAAATAATAATAATACTAAAGGTGAATAGTGGGCAGTAATATGTGGCGATGGCCATTGTGGTGGTGGATTGCAGCAGACGGTGGCCGAAAATTTGGATTGATTTAGGTAGATTGGGAGAAATGAGAGGGAGAAGAAAAGAGACAAATAAAGACTTTTTTCACATTTGTTCATTTTTTTAGGATTCAAAACGACGTTATTTTGGTAGTTTGTATAAGGATCTAAAATTACGTCATTTTGGTGAGTCATAAAATCATTTGCCATGTCAGCACACTGTTTGTGATTTAATGGTCAAGTGCCTAAAAACGACTAATATTAAAGTTGAATGAGTAAATTAAAAATATTTAAATTTTAGTGACCAAAATAAGAGTAAGGGTAAAGTTGAGTGATAAAATTTGCAATTTAACCTTTTTTATTTAATCTTTGACTTTAGCTTGACATAATTTGATACATATACTTTTATAATATCATTGAATCCATGGGCGTAACCACGTGTATAGGTGGGGTGTCTGTTAACACCTTAATTATATAATTTGTATATAAAAAATTAAAAATATATATAATTAGCATCCATTTATAAATAAATTGACACCCCTTTATAAATTATTAACCTTTCTTAAATATTGTTCAAGAAAATGACACCCTTTAAATACATTCCTGGCTCCGCCCCTAAATTCATCCAAATTAACTATTACTATTTAAGGCTTGACCTAGATTTTTCTTAAAAATAACATCTTCCATCTTTTTAAATATATATTGACATCATAAGTTAGAAGGCGGAAGCTTTGCATTTTTAGGGTTGTTGATTTTTTCTCTCAATATAGCACAAGCAAAATTATTTATACAAATATTATAGTTTGAATAGTAAAAGTAAAGTCGGTGTGCATTTAATCCGACTTCACTGTTCATTCCAATTTTTTTATTAAAAACGATGAAGATAGGCGGTGGGAATGCACTTTACACAGAAAACATTATTCAAAGTCGGATTGTAGGTGATTCAACTTTAATTTTTTTAGTCCAAAAAATCAAAACATTGTTAAAAAACTGTGGGTATTCCTATCATCCTCACTTTAATTGTAGCAAATGCTATATTTGCGAAAATAATATGGCTTGTGCCATGTTTGGGGGGGATTAGATGCAATATTTGAATAATTTTCCCGTTAGAAGAAAGGCACACTTTTAGGGTAAAACGACGTCGATAACTTAACTTAAATAATTTATGGTATTAACTATTAACTATTTTAACTAACCAATGGCATTATAAAAAAATATAAGATAAAATTACATTAAATTAAAGTACAAGGAATGAGCATTAAAATTAAGTATATTAGGGGGGTCAAAACTAGATTTTGACCAGCCAAAATGTATTCAGTACTTTCATGTCTTTAGGTGAAGACAAATTACATGTGTGTGCTTTTGGGAGTATAATCAGATGGAGATGATAGTAAGAGTATGAGGGAGCCTTGACGCTCTAAGATTTGAGAAAAGTTTTTTTTCCTTTATTTAAAAAATAATAATTTGGCTCTGCATTTTTTGAAAAGAAATCTCGTTAATCCTCTTTTAATTTTTTAAAATTTTAATTAGACCTTAAATTTTTTAGAAATTTTCATCAAATTCTTTAAAAATTATCAGACCATCCAAAATTTCGTATCAAAATCTGCCACGGTGTATTGTTTAGAAAGTAGGTATAGCCGTATAGGTGTGGATATGAAAATCCTTAAGAATCAGTCTCAATTTGTAAAAGTTTCATATGAAAAACATTTAAAAGGTTAATAGTAGTATTAATAAATGTAATTAGAAAGAGTAGATAAATAATTAATTGGTATTAAGAAGAATAATTAGGAGATGGAGGTGGCACACGTGTATAAGTACAGATCACGTAGGCTTACGTGCACCGTATCGTATCAGAGACGTTAATTTATATAAATACATGCAGGTGACTGCTTGAGGTTCAGAGATTGGATTGATTTGGTAGTGCGTGGTGTACACGCTGGGGCCCAATAGAGGTTGTTATCATAGGGCCAGTCTACCCCTAAGCCTTTTGATTTGACGATTTCACCATCTGATTGAAAGTTGTAGTTTGAATATTCTCACGTGTGCTCAACAATAATAAGAGGAATCTCCCCTACCAAATTTCTTAGGCGTATAGCAAAAATAAATATATAAAATATATTATTTTTTTTCATTTAAGTATCTAAGATATTTTGGTCAAAACAAGGGCAATTTTGGGTGAAAAACCCATTTTTAATTATTATCTGAAAAAATGGCTCTCAAACCCTTTTATTTGGCAAAATGACCCCCTTTCTTGCCAGGTCGGACGACCTCGCGTTTTGTAGGACGCGAGGTAGGACCTCGCGTTCTGCAGAACGCGATTATAGTCGACATGGCGTTGCAGTTCGTGGTAACGGTTTCACAGTAACTCGCGTTATGCAGAACGCGAGGTCCCCGAGAAATTGAAAAGGCGGCTGGAATATATCGCACGGACCTCGCGTTCTGTAGGACGCGAGGTCTGTGCATTTCCAGCCTGAACCACAAGCAAAAACATGCCTAAGTAGGCCTGTTCGAACCCAATTTCGAGCGTGTAAATGGTATATTTTTAGCGATCATCGAGTTTGGGGTCGTAGTACTGAAAATTGTCTATCGTATGATACCAACATGGTTAATTTCCGTCCATTCTACAATTGTTTAAAATGGCTTCGAAAACCCTATGCTAGCATACTTTTTTTTGATTGAAGTTGTATTTTAACTAATGTAGATAGGCATGTTCGAGAAGAATTTCATACGTATAAATTTTAAATTTTTAGGTAACATCGAGTTTGGGGTTGTAGTATTGGAAATTCTCTATCGTATGACACTGACACGGTCAATTTTCGTCCATTGTACGCTGATTTAAAGTTGTTCGAAAACACTATCATAACATATTTTTTTGAATGATTGAAAATATAAGATGACGGATTGTATAAATCGAAGTGGACTAACTTTATTGATTAGATTGTCATGTGCGAACTCACATATACAAATGAAAAATAATTAATTAATACGAGGGGCTGAGCGATTAGGACACTTAGGAGCTGTGTGCCCAAGATTTCGACATATAGAACAATGCTTCTTTTGTCCGGTTTTCTCTCGATGTTCGACCAAATCCTCGGCACAATATATTCTTGTAGAAGGTGGACGTCATTTGGCTCGTAGTAGTGCTGGATCTGGGCGTATGATCGGTTCAGTGTCCACAGCATTTGGATCAACCTCATTTCCGATTGGAGGAAACTCTTTTTCGTAAACTTTAAGCACCGTTTTGAGTAAGTATACCGGATCAACCATATGCATGTATTCTATTCGTTGGTTAGTGCAAGCAGCAATGGCGTGTGCGCACGGGTATTTGAAAGTTTGGAATATTCCGCACTCGCAGGTTTTTTCCCTCAGATCTACAACGTAAGCGTTGTGCTGAATGCCTTCTATCCGCCTGGAAAATTCCGCAACACGAAACAAGTGTCCTTCTCGCGAGAAGAGAGTTGCTTGCACCTGTCTTGATTGGGCCAACTGAATATGCAGTCTTGAGCGGAAATCTGGATGGACTTTGTGTCCACCTGCCATGTACTCAGCTGCTTGCCTGCCCAAGGTTGCAAAAAGGGTAGCTAAACGATAATAGGTGGCTTTGACAATGGAAGTGATAGGCAACTGCCGAACTCCCTTCAGTGATGAGTTCACTGCCTCAGCCAAGTTCGTTGTCATGTGACCATAACGTTTGCCCTCGTCATACGATCGAAGCCATTTTTCCTTTGGGATTTTTTCAAGGTATTCTGCGCCTTTTTTGTTTCTCGCTCTCAATTCCTCGAGCAGCTCAGCCACCTCTTGTTTGTAGTGCGAGTTGCCTACGGAATGACAGTTGAATAGTTATGGGAGTAAGAAATAATAAAAGGGAGTAAGAAATAATATAGTAAATGAAAATACCATAAGGACGTACCCATATCGAGCACCATTTGACGTTCATCACGGTTCTTGTATTGCAGCAGGTAGTTTGCGGCTATGTGCCGCAAGCAGAAACGATGGTGAATGTATGGAGGCTTCCAATAGTCACCCAAATTTTGTATCGCCCATAACAGCGCTGTGCCTTTGTCAGAAATAACACACACCCCTTCATCCCTTCTTCTTCGTATTACAGGATCAATGACATATTTTCGTAGGTTCGTAAGGAAGAACGTCCAAGACTCCATATCCTCCTTCGGGACGATTGCGAATGCAACAGGAACGCATTTGCGATTGTCGTCCTGTGCTATAGCTAGAAGTAGGATCTGTGTATATTTTCCGTACAACCATGTGCCGTCGATTTGGACCATCGGTTTGCATTGCTTGAATGCGTTGATGCACTGGGGGAAAGTCCAAAATAACCGGTGGAATTGACAAACACCTCGGACGACACGATCATTTTCGTATGCCAGAACCGTATCAAGTTTGACAACCATTCTGAGGATGTGTTTCTGCAAGAGATTAAGCCACGGGCGCAACTCTATGTAAGATTCCTCCCACCGGCCATACAATTCCTCTTTGGCCTTTTTCCTTGCATACCATGCTTTCGAATAACCTGGACGGAAGCCGGTGACAGCTTGAGCTGCAGCCTGACATGTGGGGACCGACACAGTGGGATTTGTTTTCACCAGTGTGGAAAAGATGTCCGCCAGGTACTTTGCATCCAGGTTCTTGTGATCCTGGTTGAGGCTAGAAATGGTGCATGTATGGGGCCCCTCAAGTTTTGTTATTTTCCAACGGTTGCCTGCCCTCTTCAACTCTGATATACGGATTTTCCATTTACAGCCTTGATCCTTTTGGACGCAGTGAGACTTGTAGTATTTGGCTTGGGTTTTCTTAACCGTCGTCTCAACATTATGACGAAGGTTGTACTGCTTAACTGCCGCCACCGCAATTTCCTTCTTCGCGAACGCCATACCAATTCTTAGTTCACCATCAGAACGGTGGACTCGGCCATCTATTGTGTCGTCATGGAGAAAATCAGGGACATCCATTGCATCCATATCAACCGTTGTGAAGTGGGATGGTGGCTGGAACATAGAAATTGGTCTTGCATCTACAGGATAGTTGGTCGCAGTCGGTTCTTCGTCCAAATCTGGTGGTGAAACGACAGTGTCTTCTGGGTCTGCTGGTAACTCTGTCAAGTCTTCTGGTTCGGGATAGAATGGCCCCAGCTCGTCTCCGTCTGGCCCGGGTTCTCTAATCGGTTCTTCGTCAGAAGCATCCTCCGGGAGCTGAAATAGTAGAGCTTCTAGAATCACTACCCTTTGAGGCGAGGATTGGGGTCGATGAGCGGGAGACCTCTCACGAGATCGCTCAGGAACCTCATTTCCAAGACCAAAATCAAGATCACCATAAGAAGAATGTATTCCCATTGATGGTTGAACGTACTCCGTGCTAGGGACATAAGTTGAGTGTCGTCCATATGATGAATCATGGTCGTGCATAGCGTAAGAAGACGACGCTCCCTCACCCCCAAAAGAAGAATGTCTCCCCATAGATGGTTGACCGTAGTCGGTGCCAGAGACATACATTGAGTGCCGGCCATATGATGCTTCATGGTCGTGCGTAACGTAAGGAGCTGACGTTCCCCCCCAAAACTATAAGGATTGTATGGATTGTATGTATTGTATGGACTGTATGATGCATTTGTTGGTGCATCGAATTCATCGTTTGAGGGTTGGTTCAGGTCGAACCCGATACTAGCTACGCAGGACTGCCTTGGAGGAGCAGATGACGATACACCAACTTCGTAGTCTCGACAGAGTAGGCCAAAATCACGTCGTAGACCTGCGGTCGGGCTATCAACGTTGGCATTCGAATCGAAGTCGAAATTAGCCCGGCCCCAGCTTGGTATTTCGACAACTGGATTAGACTCGGAGAACGATACATACAGCTCCAGGGGCCCCCAATTGAATACTCGAAGTGGGCTTCCGTCATCATTTGCACATCAGCATTTTCCGCAATTTGGCATACAGAGTACTCTAAAGGGTCTACAGATATTGGCACCCGATACTTCACGTCGAACAAACGATGATTATCGAATGAGGAACTTTTGCCTCCAGTTCCTTGACCAACTTCTTGAACGATAATCTCCTCGGAAGCTTTATCGTTACCGGATCTTCGCAGTGAAAAAGGACGCCGAGTTCGGTACCCTCGAATATCTGCCCATCGTAGTAAACTTTCGTAGTAACGCCTCGTCCGGCCATTTGAATATTTTATGAAAGACTTTTGAAATTGGGATACTTAGAAAATTAGGAATTGATTGACAATTGAAACTTATATTTTCGGTTTATGATTCTTCTTCATATATAGGCAAAATTATTGGCCCTTGCAATCTAGGAGAATCTGGTTGTGTAAGGCAAATAATGGTTCAGAGAGGTAACTTTGCTTGTCCATTACCTAAAACCGATAAGCAGGTAAGGGATAGATTTGATGGGAGGCAGGAATGGCGTGTGTTTGCCTGGGAGGCAGTCCCCTAACTTTCGACAAGTAAGGGATAGATTTGATGGGAGGCAGGGTAAACCAGTACCTCGCGTTCTATAGAACGCGATATTCGTACCTCGCGTTCTGTAGAACACGATGTTCTATTGATATCGCGTTCTATAGAACGCGAGGTCACTTTAAATGCTTTGTTTCAGATATTCCGTCAGAAGTTATAATAACCGTACTATTTACTATTTGTTTGTTTGTGTAATTGAGAACATGTTCGAGAATTTGAGACAATTGTAGTCTTGTAATTGAATACTACTAGTGTTGCCTATAATGTAATTGAGTACTAGTGCTTGTCCATAACTTGAAGTCCGTTTAACATTAATAAAGGATGAAATAAGACGTCATATAACATAATTTGAAGATCATTTCATAAGTTAATGGTTAATCCGAATCATCGTAGTCAGTGGACACGTCTGAACTTAGGTTTAGTTCTTCGATCATCTGTTGTTTTCTTTCTCTACGCCTGTACATAAAAAGTTGCAGCTCCTCCACAGCCGCATCAACATCCGGTGAAGACGGTGCGTGTTCAGTGTTCGGAGCAGGTTCTACGGGTGCAGACGTACTACCTTCGCCGGCGTTGACAAACTTAACATTGAAATCGACGTCTCTAGCTCCGACGGAATTGAGCCGGTCATACATGTTACGAACGTCTGTTTCGTTCGTAAGCTTCATAACGTAGTGCGTTTCATTAGCTGACGGTGTTGGGATTCGACATTCCATGCCCGCAATTTGTTTCTCGGTGTGTTTACTAACCTCGATTGTTGTCAACTGTATTAAATCTTTCAGTGACATTTTGCCGGTGATTGTTGACTCAAAATAAGTATCGAGAAAATAAAATGTTGCCTTAAATTTTGCCATAAGGTGAGCAAGGATTGGGTGTTTAGAGAGAATTTGGAATGAGTAAATGATGGTGGAATTCGTGGGTATTTAAAGGAAATGAAAAACACCACATAAATAAATTTAAGTCGAACTTCATTTAACAAAACTTTCAACATGTATTCTTTAATAAGTAAATGGAGACAACTACATAAATTATCTACAAAATTCGAAACAATATATTCAGCAGCTCCGGCGGGCAAATTTGATCGGAGGTCCCGACTGAAAGAAGCAGAGAGCGAAATCCAGATGTAAATGTTGGCTGCCACGCCGCATCTGAAATGAGTAAATGGTAGCAGCTTTGGTCCACATTAACAAATGTAATCGGCACCCGCCGCATCTGAAAATGTCGATCTGAATCCGCCCCCGCTTCCTAAAAGTCCTTTCTTTTCAAAACTATAGCCGGGGATCCTCTCGACGGCGGCTACAGAAGCTGCCATTGAAGCCACTACTGCAGCATACAACCTCCAAAATATTGCGATATGTCGGTAAATATAAAGGTATGTACCCCCGATGAACACAAATCTTTAAGTGAACTCCAACTATCATAAAGGAACAATATTTCGGACATAAAAATTGCAACGGAAAAAAACTCAGCATTACACGAACTCATATTCAACTAACCTAAACTAAACTTAACTTCTTACAAAAATTCATCTCCTCCCTGCATATATATATATATATATATACACTAACATCTCATAGACCTCGCGTTCTGTACAACGCGATGTAATAGTGACCTCGCGTCCTACAGAACGCGAGGTTGCCACGTCATCATATTCACCTCTATAAATAGCAAACTCTTGGAGAGGCACGGAGCACCGACATAGATATTTTCCTGTATTCACGTACGCAGTTTTCGCTTGCAGCTACTAATGGCAACATAGCGCATATTTTGGAAGTTTTGTTTTAATTTAACTTCCAAAATATTGCGCTATGTCGTTATTTTTAGTTACTACTGAAAATATAACGCGTATTTAGTATGATTCATTGTTGTTATTATTATTATTGTTCTTATTATTATTGTTATTATTATTACTATCATACTAATAATTTTTATTGTTAGTATCATTTATTATTATTGTTGTTTTTATTATTAATATTATTTTTATTTTTATTTTTATTATAATTTTTAATTTTTTAATTTTATTATTATAAATCAAAAACCCTTATTTAAAACCCCTAATTGCTTCGAATCCAACACATGTTTTAGTCTCTGTTTGTGGTGACAGAAGTCCCTCCCTACAACTCATGAATTAAGAATTCTCGCAACAACAAAGTCTACTCGACATAAATGATATAATAGAATTAATTAGAATTAATTAGAATATATAAATATATAATATAAAATTACTCATTAATTAGAATATATATTATAATATATAAATATATATTAGAATTAATATTCTAATATCTAATATAAATTATAAAATTATATAATATAAAATTATATAATATAAACTCAATAATAAGAAATCAATAATAAAAGTTATAATACTAATAATGAGTTTCCCGCTTTAAAAACCCAAATTTAAAAAACCCCACGACCTCGCGTTCTGTAGAACGCGATTACTTTAGAACCTCGCGTTCTATAGAACGCGAGGTCCCTTCTGACCCTTCAGTTCACGCGTCTGATCACTGACGCGCCTTTTCAGTGAACCTCGCGTCCTATAGAACGCGAGGTACTTGAACCTCGCGTGCTGTAGAACGCGAGGTTCATTAACATCGCCTCCCAAACGACGCGAGGTCTTCTATAAATTGGAGGTTTTTTTTCTAAAAACCTCCACAGAACGCGAGTTCTATAGAAATTTTACAAAATATTGTCAGCAATTTTTATATATCGTTTGATCACATGGAGCCCTTGCTACGCAACCAAGCGAGTCACTGCAGTGAATATTGGCGCAACAGTCCAGAGGTATTATTTTTTTCCCTATTAATTTCTAAAAAAAATTATTTAATTAAATTTTTTTATTTGACTAACTATTATATTTTTTTTCAGGGATACGAACGTAACTTACAATGTTACCTTAATCGTATCACCGTCGAACCCGTTCCTGCTGTTATGCGTTTTATTGAGCGGGCTGGTTTTGGGCACATAGCTCGCTATATAGGGGGTGAAGGTTAGACCGTCGTTGATCAGCGCGCTGATAGAACGGTGGAGACCCGAGACGTACACGTTTCATCTTCCATTTGGCGAGACAACAATTACGTTGGAGGATGTTGCCTACATTCTCGGGTTGCCTATAAATGGCAGCGTTATTACTGGTATAGCGATGGCGGATTGGCGAATCCTAGTTGCTGATCAATTGGGCGTGATGCCCCCTGATAGAGCGTGGGACGGAGGGAAAATTTCTCTACCGTACTTGGAGGAAGAGTTTGGAATCCCTCCCGCCGATGCGGATGAAGTTGCACTTCAGGTATTTTTTTATTATATTTAGTATGCTATTATTACATTTATTATTAAATTAAAATTATTTATTTGCACATTAGGCTGCTTTATGAAATTTTTATGATGAATTCAGACAATATTTAGGATCTTTTTAATAAATATTTCGGATGAATTATAAATATTTAGGATAAATTTTTAGGATGAATTCAGTAACTATTCAGGATACTTTATTAAATATTTAGGTTGCCTACATTAAATTTTTTATTTGCACATTAGGCTGCTTTATGAATTTTTTATGATGAATTCAAACAATATTTAGGATCTTTTTAATAAATATTTCGGATGAATTATAAATATGTAGGATGAACTTACAATTTTTTTATTTAGGATGAACTTACAATTTTTTTAATTAGGATGCCTTTATTAATTTATATTTTCACAGCGGTGTGCGCGAGCCCACATCTTGCGCATTATTGGCGGGATATTAATGCCCGACAAAACTCGCAACAAAGTGCACGTTATGTGGCTTCGTCATCTGACAAATTTAGACGAGTCTGGACGAAAATCTTGGGGGTCAGCTGTCTTGGCGTTTCTTATCAGAGACCTCTGCAAAAACGTTGACGCCTCAAAAGCATCGATGGGAGGATGCTGTTTATTCCTGCAGGCTTGGGTTTGGCTTCGGATCCCTACTTTGGCACCACAGCTTAGGATTCTCAGTCCTCTGTCATTTCCGCTTCTACGGAGGTACTACATAATCTACTATATTTTTTTATTAAATTATTTTATTTAACGATCTTTTTCATTATTTAAAGGTGGAGCACCACAGTAACCCACGTCGGCCTGCCGGACTCCCAGAAAGCATACAGACATACATTCGATGCCTTGACGGAGGACAAGGTAATTCAACAATTATTTTTGGTTTTTTCCATACTATTTTTTCCAATAATATTTCATATAGAAATTTTACTAACTTTTTCATTCTTTTTAGTTCGTGTGGAGGCCCTACGATTCAGAGGAGATTCACATCATTACTCCAGCAGATATTGTGCAAGAGCGAGACCTCTGGATTTCCGTCGTGCCGCTGCTGAACTACGAAATTTGCGTGTGGCATTCTGCGGATAGGGTACTCCGACAGTTTGGGTACGTCCAAAATGTTCCACGCCCTCCGCAAAATATGGACGAGTTCCACAATCTTACGCGTCAGGGGAAGATGGAGATTGACTGGGCCGAGCACCACGCTAGCTGGATAGCGCTTTGGGGTCAACGATTTCTCAGACGCCCAGAGTTTCTCCAACCAATTATGGTAGGGGGTCCTTTGGTCACTTTCAATTATGAGCAGTGGTATAGGGACAATGGGATGCCACATATCCTTACTCCGGCCGAGCTCGAAGCAGGGCTTCTCCAGCGACCCCAAAACCGCCCACGCGGGAGCGGGCGAGCGAGCCAGACCCAGAGCCAGTCCCAGACCCAGAGGCAGTCGCCGCAGCACGGTCCGAGACCACGATATGACACTCCAGGGGCATCATCTTCTGCCCCACCATTGCATAGCGGTCCATCGACTTTCGAGCAGACGATGCCTCCACCCCAGTTCGGCTCCACTGATGCCTATCGCCCCCATACGCCCACGACTGACCTTCTACTTATCGATTATCCACCTCAGTATGAGTTTCCGATGGTGGAGAATACGCCGATAGGTAGTTTGTTTTACTCCCCGCCTAGGCCCAGCACAGATCCGCAGATCACGCACGATGGTAGGGACCAGGGACCACCACACGATGGACCGAGGAGGAATCCGGATCGCCAGCGTCATCCACCCGACTGCGGAACCGGTGGATATAGGCATTTTTAGTTTTTTTTGTTGTTTTCTACTTATGTTTTTAATATTTATGTTAAACACTTTTAAATTTTATAATGTCGTATTCTAATTTTGTTTGCATATTATAATTTAACTTTATAATGTTTATTTAATTTTTGTTTTTACTAAATTTAATAGGATTAAAAAACCGAAAATCGACATTAGTTGAAATACAACTTCAATCAAAAAAAGTATGCTAGCATAGGGTTTTCGAAGCCATTTTAAACAATTGTAGAATGGACGGAAATTAACCATGTTGGTATCATACGATAGACAATTTTCAGTACTACAACCCCAAACTCGATGATCGCTAAAAATATACCATTTACACGCTCGAAATTGGGTTCGAACAGGCCTACTTACGCATGTTTTTGCTTGTGGTTCAGGCTGGAAATGCACAGACCTCGCGTCCTACAGAACGCGAGGTTCGTGCGATATATTCCAGCCGCCTTTTCATTTTCTCGGGGACCTCGCGTTCTGCAGAACGCGAGGTACTGTGAAACCGTTAACACGGACTGCCTTGCCACGTCGACTAAAATCGCGTTCTGCAAAACGCGAGGTCGTCCGACCTGGCAAGAAAGGGGGTCATTTTGCCAAATAAAAGGGTTTGGGAGCCATTTTTTCAGATAATAATAAAAAAGGGGTTTTTCACCCAAAATTGCCCAAAACAAGTAACTAGGTATTTTTTTGTTAAAATGAATATTTAAAATATTTTTTGTCAAAATAGATACCTAAAGTATAATTTTTTAATCAAAGTCACATGCAGGGGTAATTTTGGACATGCTTAACAGGTACGATCACATAAGACCCTAAAAAAATAAGGTTCTGAAATGAGTTCTCTAGTATATATATATACAACAATTCTCTAAAAAAATCTTAATCCAAAGTTTTAATCGTGGCTATCGGTAGTTCAATTCCATTACATTTTTTAACGGCTAGATTAAAAGTAGAATATAACAGTTAAAAGCTAACCTTAAAAGATATAGAATATGACTACTCAAGTCATATGGGGCATTTTGTCTTATTGTTTCATTCTGGCAAATTAAATTTTTTGGATGATAATAATCTCAAATCTAATGATAATAATTTTGAAAATGCTTTTAGGAAAGCTGAGTTATCTGATGTTGATGAAAATGAACTTTTTGTTGAGCTATGGATTTATTAAAAATTTTAAAATGTTTTAACTGTTATCCAAATTTGAAAATTGCATATAGTCTTATTAATTATTGTCGTTTTTGCACAACGAATCTTTTCAAAATTGAAGTTTGTGAAGTCAAATTTACGAACAACTATGTTTCAAGAAAGGCTAAATGGACTTGCTTTGACGGCAATCAAGAGTGATCTTTTGGAAGAATTTGATATTGAAAACGTTGTAGATGATTATGCTTTGAAATATGCAAGAAGAACAACACTTTTAAGTGAAAATATTAGATTTTAGATTTTGTAAATAATTTTTATGTAGCTCAAGAGAGTAGTCCAACATTGTTTTTATATTAAGAAAACTTTATTTGAAAAAAAAAACATTTATATTTCTTTCATTTTATAAATTAAGCGCCTCATTTTAATATATTAGACATGACCCCTTAAATCTTTAAACCGCCCACAACCACATGTCAACTTTTTAGAATCTAGATGAAATATATATATATATACTTTAAATACCTATTTTGACAAAAAAAAATACACTTTAAATACATATGTTGACTAAAGAATACTTTCGGTACATAAATAAAAATGTTGGTATACTTTAATTACTTATCGGTAGTATAAGCTAATTTCTTATTATATTTTTTAAGGATAAAGTATACAAATTGGTCATTAAACTATCCTAAAAATATAAAATAATCACCAAATTTTCAAAAGTTATAGTTTATGTTGATCTGGTTTATTATTATTATTATTATTATTATTATTATTATTATTATTATTATTATTATTATTATTATTATTATTATTATAACACTCGGGTTTAGGGTTAGGTAAAAATAATATTTAATATTATTTGGGCTCGGTTTTATACTCTAAATAATATTTCGAGTTTGTTTTCAAAATTTATTAATTTTGAGTTGACCATGTTTTAAGATTAAACCCATTTAGCCATGGATTTTATACTATTGAAATTTTCCTTATTCATTAAGGGCAAAAGGGTCATTGGGCTTTTAAACTAAAACAAAACAAATAAAAACCCAAAATTTCACTCATCTTCTCCCTCTCTCCACAAAACTCACGATAAACCCTCCCTTCCATTGAAGAACACTGTTCCATCACCTCACCTCCTCATTTCAACTCCGTTTTGAAAGGTAATAGTATTTTTGACTTCCCCTCATCTTCCCCTTCATAAAAGTACCATTCATTTTCGTTTTCATGAAGTTTTTAGAAAATGGAAGTTTTGAATATTTTGATTAAAGATGAAAGCTTTATGTTGTAAAACCAAATGTTTTGATTTAATATGTTTAGTTATGATGTATAGAGGTCAAATGGTATGATATATGTGAATTTTAAATGATTTTGAGCAATTTTCGGAATTGGGTTTTAAGAGGGTTTTTGGAGGGTTTCAAAGTGGTTTTTGGGGTTGGTTAATGTTGGATTTTGGGGGCTGTTGGTAGTATGATATATGAGGGTCACTTTGGGTGATTTTGAAGGTTGTTTGGATGCTTGAAATGGAAGATTTCAGTGGGTTATGTGGGCTGCTCGGAAATTCTATTTTGGGGTTGATTTTGAGTGTTGAATGCTTGCTAATGTTAATCCGGGTTGGTTCCGATGATGAGTTATTGATTTCGAATGTTTTGTTTGTGTTTGAGATGATTAGAATCGGGTTTGGACATCGGTGAAGCATCGGAAGTGAATCCGGGAATTTGAAGGTGGTTGCTCGCTTAGGCTTGGAGCTTGGAAGCTTAGGTGAGTGGTTAATTGTTTTACTTGGTTTTAAAATGGTTGGTTCGAGTATATGGACTAGGTTGGGCTTGGTAGACCCACCTAGAGTTAGGATTGGGGTGGTAGCCTAATCCTAAACTTGATCTAGAGCCTTTGGATGAACTCATTTATATGGTTGTGTATGTCTCGTATGAAATGTGATATGAATGCTTATGTATATTGTGTTATACATGTGAGATGAGACATGAATTGTGATGCTTGAGACATGCATGATTATGGTTGTTGGTGAGTACGTGCTAAGCACGGAATTGATTGAAATGAGTAATGTGAAATGAGTAAATGTTGGCACTAGTATACTTGAATACAAATGATCGATCATTAGGATGTTAGTGTGTACACATGAGTCAAAAGTCGCGCGTGGCCTTGGTGGCGTTGAGTCACCAAGGAGGAGTACGGGTACGCCCGGAAATTGTATTTAAATATAGTCGGTGATGAGTGGAATCCCATCGACGGGGCGTGAGGATGAGTGGAATCCCCTCCGCGAGACCGGTGATGAGTGTAATCCCACCGTCAGGTAATGGTTGTGTTGTTGGATGTGAGTTCCAACGGTTATCCGCGTATTTGAGTCATAGCTAGGTGCCAATGTTGATTGATAATTGTATCAATGTGTTGTGATAAATGATCCTTATTTGGATGTTTGATGTGGCTACTTATGTTGAGGAATTTAGAGCTTGATGATCATGACACCTACTTGTATATATTGCTCATGCATCTTATCTTGTGGCTCTTGTGGATCCTTGATATGTTTGTAAAATGCCTTGGCTAGATCGTGCTCGGACCCTGCAATGTTGAGGTTTTTTTTAGAGCTTACCCTCACTAAGCATCATTGCTTATGCTCTCTTTGTTCAACATTGCAGATCCTTAGTTCGCGGGTTGCTCGAGCAAGTGGAGGGCCTCCAAGTGTGGTTGTTAGCCTTGAGTGCTTCAAGTATGGATTTTTAGTGTTTGGATATGTAATAGTTTGAGCAATGGGACATGTTTTGTTGTTTGGTAGTTGTTGGTTGTTAAGAGCATGTGTAGACTCCTTAGTACCTTGCTTTTGTATGGTTTATGTTGCCATGTTGGTTTGTATCTCATGCCTAAATTGCTCTTTTTGAATGTTGGTCATATGCCTTAGAGGTTACCTTCATGTTGAATGATGTTGAATGAATGCATGTCTTGTGAGGTCTTACCTTAGTGTTTAGACTTGTCTTAACCTAGTTAAAGCATGCTAGTAATGTTGGGATGCCTTGAGTTTAATTTGTATGGTGTTGTGAGGTGTTTTGGTGGTGTTTTGGGGCACCCTTGTGCCTTGAAACAGCCAAAACGAGTCTGCAGACAGGGGGCATTTCGGAACGGGTCCCCCTGTTCCGATACGGTTCCTTCCCAAATAGCCTGCCGTTTCGAAACGGATGAGGGTCGTTTCGGAACATTTTTGCTACTGAAATTTTGAGAAATTGACGAGATAAAGGCGTTCCGAAACGGGCCTTTGATGTTTCGAAACGGTCAAATCTCGTTGACCACGAGAAATTGACCGTCAAGGTCGTTCCGATACGGGTCACCCCTGTTTCGGAACGGTCACCTTATGGTTGACCCTGGCCTGTTGACTTAGTCAAGGCGTTTCGGAACACCCTAAGGGCGTTTCGAAACGGCCTGCTGTAAAGGGCTAAAATGAGCTGTTTGATGTGTTCGTTGGTCGGTGTATGTTTCAATGTTTGTATTTCCCGCTGCTGTGCTTCACATAGGTTTTAATTATGCCTATAGACAAGATATAATAAAAAGAAAATTTTAGGGTCGTTAACCGAGGGGAAACCTTCACGGGTTTCGCTTCGGTTTTCCCCGTGTGGCCCACTTGGACCGGTCATCCGACCAGACCGGGACGAGGGGGTTACAATTATTATTATTATTTAATTAACAAGGATTTGAAGGATTCGCATGACCCCTGCTTCATGCAGTGCAGTTTTTTTAGGCAATCTTTCAATTTGTTTTCTTTCAATGGGTTCTCGACATGTGAGAGTGGAACGACCGCACAGGGCCTCCGAAAAAATAGGGCCCCAACAATAAGGACCAAATATAAATTAGATAGTTATATTTTTTAAATCATAATAATTATAATTTTTTTATATTTGATAATTAATAACTTTCAAAAAATTTACAATGTCCTTCAAATTAATTGTAAAATACGAACATTAATATCTCTAGGGGTGGGCAAAACTCGACTCGAAAAACGATTTTTTTTTAATTTTGAGTTGTTCGAGTCACTCGAATAACTCGTTAAACTTTCGAGTTCGAGTCGAGTCTGAATTTTAAAAATTCGAATAACTGAAAAATTGAATAATTCAAACTTATAAAATTATGTCGTTTCATTTTAAGCCTTTGTACTTTTAACCTTCTTTGATCCCTTCTTTAGCTATTTAAATTTGATGGTTCTCAAACTCTACCACTTTGTTTCTCCCCGAAAACAAAACAACAATCATGGACTAAACAACACAGACAACACCACCTCTATCATCACCGATCCCCAATCTGTCATGCTTTTCTCTTCACAACTAATCTACACTCTATTCCTACAGTTGACTGGTGAAACGATGAGTTGTCGATGAGAGAAAGAAATGAGTTTAAAAAGGTAAGAGGATTGCAATTGATATATCTTTTGCTAATATAATGGAATATTTTTTTTTTCATGATTAAGAAGTTGAAGGGATCTATCCTTAATTATTTAGAAAGGAAAAATTAAATTACCTATTCCAGAAGATGGAAGAATTTTAAAGCTGCAAGCAACATGCCACATGTATTTTTTAAAATTATTAGAGTTTCTGGTTTACTTCTAATTCTAGTTTAAAGATCTGTTTCATATTTCATTACATGTTAATTTAAAATTATCTAATGTATAATATTATTAAAAAAATTATCTAATGCATATTAAAATTAAAGCCTCTTAACTACGTTACAATTATTAAAAAACTTCGACACATAGGCCGTAAACTTTAGTTCACACACTTTTAATTTTAGAGGTTATGAGTTTAATTGAGTGTTTAGAGTTTATGAGTTATAAGTTAATGTTAGTATTTAGAATCTATAATTTAAATTTAGAGTGTACGGTTTATATTTTTAGGGTTTATGATTATCAATTTAGAATCTAAATTTTATAGTATAAATGTGTAGGTTTGTATAAAATATATTTTACAGAGCCTGTGTATGGAAATATAACCCTACTTTTAATAGTAACACAAGTTTATTTTTATGATTCCGTATTATACTCACATTTAGGGCTGTAAATGAGACGAGACAGATCGCGAGCTACTCGAGCTCGACTCGGTCAAAGCTCGACTCGATTGGACTCGACTCGAGCTCGAACTCGGCTCGATTTCTTGACGAGCCGAGCCGAGCTACTTGATACCCGACTCGAAAAGCTCACGAGCTACTCGAAAATATAATATACTAATTTTTTTTTATAATTTAAAATCTAAATTCTTAAACTTAAAACCCTAAATATAAACCCTAAACATAAGTATTAAACCCTAAAATCTAAATCCTAAATTTTAAACCCAACAACTTAAACCTCTAAACCCTAAACTAACACCTAAACCCTAAAATTAACAAGCTTGAGTTTACACAACTTGTGTATCAAAGTTTTTTCTTCATAGGACTTTAAATGAGACGTGACAGATGAAGAGTTACTCGAGTCCAATGCAGCCAAAGATTGGTTAATACTTGACTCGATTGGGCTCGAATTAAGCTCGAACTCGACTCGAATTCTAAACGAGCCGAGTCGAGCTCAGATTTCTCAAGCTCGTTAGAAATTACTCAAGCTCGAACTCGACTCGAAATCTTAACGAGTCGAGCCGAGCTTAGCACTACTCGAGCTCGACTCGGCTCGTTTACACCCCTACTCACATTGCATAAGACCATTACAACTATTTGCAAATTAAAAGGGAATTGAATAGAAACATTGTGTACGGCCATTTTACCGTGTGATATTAGAAATTTGGATCTAGGAGTGTTATAATATTATAAATAATTACAGTTAAATTTGTCCAGAAATTCGAAGCTCGATTCGACTCGAAAAATTTCAAATAAAGTTTGAATGATAAAATATAATGCATCAACTCGACTAACTCGAATTTTTTTGACTCGACTCGATCGAATGCCCAGCCTTAAATATCTCCTTAGTTTAGAATTGAATGTTTCTTGTATAATGTCGATCAAGTCATTATTTCTTTGGATAAGAGATTTGAACAACGTCAATTATATGTGAATATTTATAAATCACTTTTATTAATAATTTTGAAAATGCTCTTAAGAAGGGTGAGTTATCTGATGTTGATGAAAATACATCATTTATTGAGCCGAAATTATTTAGAAAAATTTTACCTAAGAAAAAATGAGAGCGTTGGATTTATTAATATTTTTAAAACGTTTTAATTGTTACTCAAATGCGACAATTTCTTAAAGAATCTTGTTGACTATTCTTATTATTGTTGCTTCTACAGAACGAAAATTTTTAAATTGAAGTTGTTGATGTCATACTTACAGACAACTATGTCACAAGAAAGGTTAAATGGACTTGCTTTGATGGCAACTGAGAGTGGTCTTTTGAAAAAAGTTGATATTAAAAATGTTGTAAATGATTTTGTTCAAAACATGCAAAAAGAGCGGCACCTTTTAAGTGAAAATATTAGATTTTTAGTTGTTTATGTGTGAATCTTTGTTGTTCAAGAGAGTAATTAAACAATTTTTTATATTAAAATATTTTTTAAAAAAATTATTTAGAGTATAAATTAAGGGCCCATTTCAATAAATTATACAGGACCCATAAGTTTTGAACCGTCCTTGAAGATGGAATTTGGTGAATTTAGATGAAATTCAATGGTTCATATCCCACTACTACATATTTATATGTTTGCGTATGTATGTATGTTTGTATATGCATCTATTGCTTCACCATTATTTTTTTAATAATTTAAAAGTAGAACTAAATTAAAACAATGTCTAAATAATGAAAGCTAAATTTAATGAATTTTTTAAATTAGGACGAAATTGATTGAATGCGTAAATATGAAGAGTTAAATGTGTTATTATATAAAATTTTGTAACTGTTACGTCACTCATTTAACGACTCAATGACCATTTTGTTACAAAAACTTTTTTGTTCAAAATAAAAACTGAAGTGCTTATATGTAACTTTTAAAAGTTTGGTAATCATTTTATATGTTTTGGAATAAATTAGTAGCCATTTATGTACTTTACCCCTTTTCTTATGTATTTACAATTAAAACAATAACTATATTGTTGTGAATAAAATAACAAGAACAACGAACAAGAATAAAAGAACAAAGAGATGAGAGAAAGAAAGAGATTTGTATTATTCTCAAATATAGACTTGTGTACAACGCCTTCAGTAAATCATCTATTTATAGACATAAGAAGTACATAATACATTAAACTCTAATTAATGTAGATAATATTCCTAATGATAAAGTAAGTAAAATCTCAGTGATAAAGTTCTTATCATGATAGACATCCACATAGATAAATATTCATATCACTCCCTCTTGGATGTCTATTAAGATAATGTACCTCGTTAAAACTTTACTAAGATAAAAACTCAATGGGGAAAAAATCTTTAGTGAAGGAAAAAGAGTACACACATCTTTGATACGCATAACATGTTGCCTCATTAAAAACCTTACGAGGAAAACCCATTGGGACAAAACCTCGGTTAAGGGAAAAAGAGTGCAACGCGTATTTACTCCCCCTTATGAAAACATCACATAAGATATTTGAATCTTCATAATTCAATCTTAAATACTATTTTTCTAAAGATCGTGAGGGATGGAACTTTAGAGTAATATGTTCCATGATGTATCCACCTTTCGATTGAGATATACATCTTGCATTATCTCTACACTAGATAGCTTTCTATCGTATCTTGTGAAAGTAAATCACATATCTTCTGGATATGTTGGGTCAATGGTCTTAGCCAAACATTTTGGGTTGCCTCGTGCACAATAATTATTTCTACAAGATTTGAGGAGGCATCGACGAATGTTTGAAGATCTAAAGGTAATGATCTTTGTATATCCATGGATTTTTCTTGACCAACTAATATATGGTGCTTCAAGACCAAGAAAAGATATAATTATCTTTATTCACACCCAACAATCTTACAATATATATGTTTTATCCATATTGAATCTTCTTTAAGATTCTTTCAAATTTTGTTCATTCATAGACAAAAACACATATTTAAGTGCTCGATCTTTAGGTCGAGACAAAACCACATCTCAAGATTCTTTTTCTCAAATACTTTCATTAAATACTTTGAAAGCTCTTCATGACTTTCCAATTTGAAGCTCTTCAAGAGTGCTAATGATATAATGAATCTTGATCCAAACTCCTTTATAAAATACATAAGGAAATATGATCATTCTTATAGTATTTCCTCAATTAGTATCCACTAAGGAGATTTTACCAAATGCACCAAAGTATGAATATTCAAGAGGACATATCTAAATAAATTTCTTTAGAAATTTTCAAATTCGTCACGGATAACTTTCCTTTTATAGGGATCCACAAAATGATTAGACGCGTATAAAATGTTCCATAACTGCCAAAGTAATTGCATCCACCATGAAGTAATTAAAATTCTTCATAAATCATAATTCAAGTCGTATTTACGACTACTTATTTGTGCCTCACTTGCATTACACCTTTAGGTGTTTGGACTGTCGGTCCAAATACTTCTCTTTTAGAAGTTCAAAACGTCTTTCTATATTGGTCAATTCAATATCTATACTTTTGGATAGATTTCTATACAAGATCCTCATTTTTTCTTTACTTCTATAGAAGTATTCTATTTAAAACTATTTGTAAAATCGTTGTCGACAACTTTTCAATTTTCTGGTTCCATTCTCGTAGTGACATAACTCATCGAGATCTCTTCAAGATTTTAATCTTTATTTCAGGTACCTGAAACTCTTCTAGAGTTTTATTATTAGTTATGTCTTGGGTCTCTTCAAGAGCACCCGCCTCCAATATATGATCATCTCATATTACTTTCTATTTGCGAGAATTTTGATCATTGGAACCATTTCAACTATCATGCTTCAGGCATGGTTTACATTCTCTCGCTCTAACATATAATTTAAACTTAGAGCATTTCAGCTGGTATATGAGACTTAATTACTCTCATTAGGTCAGTAAATATGGCTGGCAGTTGACATGTAATAACATGAATTATCTTATGAACTTCTAGTTCATATACGAGGATCTAGATAATGATAATTCATTTTCCTCTATCCATCTGATTATTATCTTCCCATGATGTTGAGAAAAATCATGTCATAAATGATTCTCCAATTAATGTTTAAGAATTTAAACATAAAAAGAGACTCGTACTCAATATATATTTTCAACCCTTTTTATTTATCCATTTTGTGCGTTGTGGTGGAGCAATTCATATCACACATTCAAAAATCATAAAATGGGAAATGTATGGTTTCTGACCAAAAACCAATCATAACAGAGAGTTTATTATAACTCGTTGGCTTGATGTGTATAAGTGTTGCTATATAGAAACATCATATAAATAATAACTCTTTTGTTCTCATACTTTAGCTATTAAATAGGAGGCATCCAATTGAAATTTTGCTAAACTATATTTTTCATAATCAATAGGCTTTGTAACAACTGATATAGCCTAAAATATAAACCCACTAGCTTTTGCATGACGAGTAGTCTAACTGCATAATCCGAATCTTTTTATAATCAATCTCACAAATTTCTGGTTGTAAGTTGATAAAAGAATGTAGATACATCTACTAAAATCATATAAAACTTTCTACATTTGCGGATATATGGGCCCATATTTCGTTCAGATATGCAAGACATGCAGTCTCAACTTCAGCACAAGAACATCAAGTTCTAATTCTTTTGGTAAGTGGGATCAACTATATCCTTTGAGAACAAACAACACAAGAACTTCAAGTTCTTTTAGTAAGTGGAATTTAATCAATTCCATTAAGCAACACAAGAACTTCATGTTCTTTAATAAGTGGAATTTAATCAATTCCTTTGAGAATAAGCACCACAAGAACTACAGGTTCTTTTAATACATATGCATGTAAATCTCAATAATTTCTGCACCATTATTGATCAGGATGGTCTAACCGATCATGCCAACTATATATGTGTGAGTATATATCTCTGAATTTGTAAACTTCTTGTTTACCATAACATGTAATTCAATCTCACTCGTACATGTCTAGTACGACCATCAAAAATGTTCCTTTAAATAGGAATATATTTAGCTCTTTCAGAGTTTTCAATTAAAATTATCTTTTGGTAGCAATATATAGCTCTTCTAGAGCTTTCAATTGACTTTTTGGCTACCAGAACTTATGTGAACTCATATTGCTCTCTTAAAATTTCCACTTATAGTGGTGACGATATTATTACCATTAGCGGTAATTATTGCAATATTCGCAATTCTGCACTTTTCATAATGTGCTTTCTCTCAAGAATTTATGGCTCTTCTAGAGCATCAATATTTTCAGTACTTTGAGATATAGTACTCACAGTATTCCCTTGCATTTAAATGGGAAAATATATCTTATGCTTATGTTGAGCATAAATCGTCACTATAGATTGTATTTGACAAGTAATCATGTTAAACAAAATAAATAAATATCATAATATATAAATATAAAACATAAATAATTAATGTGTGTAAAATAAATAAACGTAAAGTAAAATAAATAATTCTCTTCAAAGTTATGAGAATAATTAGAAGATGATTTATTTGGTTATAAGAAAATCAACAACGTCCAAATGAGTTGGACCAGCAATGTCTAAATAAAGTTGGACTGGTATCATGTTCGTCATGTTTCGCAAACAAAATTTGCTTTTATTTTCTTTCCTTTATCATTTAATGATTCTTGATTTTTCAACGTGCAACACGTACGAGACCAATGGTTTATAACATCACATTGGTAATAAGAAGAGTTTTACTTCAATAGAATGATCTTTATCACTCTTGTCATCCTTATAACCTCACTACCAGTGGGTAGAAGTATTCTTAAAATGACCATATTTTTTCATGTCTATATTTATAGCCCCGACCACGACCACAACTTCTAATGTGGTTTTTATTCCTTCCATAATATAATCTCACATTCACTTCAGGGAATGGAGTAGAGCCAGTGGGCCTTTGAAATCTTTTTCACATATCCTTATCACAGAGAACAAAGATTTAATCTTTGTACGCGACATTGTTAAACCTGTCTATAAGGTCCTTTAAAAACTTCATTTGAGACCAGTAGCCTCGCAGAACGGGATGTCCAGCCAATATACTTGGATTATATCGAAATTATGTCTCTAATTGAATAATGATTTACCATGTTTGCATTCACTTCAGGGAATGAAACAGTTCCAATAATCGCATGGAATAAACATCATGCTTGCATTCACTTCAGGGAATGCTCCATCATTGATAATCACATGGAATAAACATCATGCTTTGCATTCACTTTAGGGAATGTCTCCCATAAAACTTTTTGGATCAAGACGAATTTTCGTAACTTGAAATTGGGAGAGGTCTATGGTCGAGTTTTTCGACGAAGAAGAAATATTGTTTTCGAGCAAATATAGACTTTATAACAATCTTTTTATAGATTGAAATTCATCATAATTTATCGCACATTAAAATCGTAATTAAAAAATAAAAAAATCAAAATGTGTCGATATTGATTTTCCTCTCGAGGACAATGGAGACGTAGCAAATGACCAAGGCAACTTCTCATAATGTCATGTTTCTTTCCAAGTCATTATATCATGCAAAAACTCAAAACAAGGTTAAAAATATCAACTTTCATATTTAAAATAATATAAACATTAATATTTAGTTATGGATTAAAACGAAAGATTTTCCGAGAAAAAAAATTAAAACAACTTCCAGGCTTCAACACTCGTCATTGTGGTCACAAGCTATATACACGCATATAACCATAAATTGATTTTATATATGTTTTCTGTATGCAACGAATATTATGAATTTCAAAGGGGAAAATTCTATGATCGGCACATTGAAGATGAACGGCAGCCAATGATTAAACATTCCAATCCATTCATATCATATGAACCAAACAATGGATTGGAATACACTACTATTAATTTAATAATAATTAACCAACTATTAAATTGATATAAATAAAACATACCAGACTTTTCAAGGTAAGGTGAATATACAGTCGATGTAGCAATCAATATCAAATTGAAAAATTTTCTTAAAGAACTACCAATAAGAACCACGGTAATTGAACAAGATCATGCTACCGTGCCTTTCAAAAATTAAAAACCAAGTTAAAGTACAAAGAGAAAGGTAATCAGTAACAAAAAGAAAATTGAGAAAAAAATTTATCTTTGGTTCACCCTGGAATCAAATTCTTTCAAATATATTTTTTTAAAATTCGAACAATGAAGATCTTAGTTGATTAGAAGCTCGTGCTGATAACGCGTTGTGAATAAAATAACAAGAACAACGAACAAGAATAAAAGAACAAAGAGATGAGAGAAAGAAGGAGATTTGTATTATTCTCAAATATATACTTGTGTACAATGCCTTCAGTAAATCATTTATTTATAGGCATAAGAAGTACATAATACATTAAACTCTAATTAATGTAGATAACATTCCTAATGATAAAGTAAGTAAAATATCATTGATAAGGTTCTTATCATGATAGATATCCACATAGATAAATATTCATAACATATATTTTTTTTAGTAGTCCTAAGATGATTATAAGGTAGTATTTGTTCATCTTTTCCTTAACTATTTGATAATGCACACACATCTTGCAGACAAAACTAATTGAATTCGTATCTCTTAAGATAAACAACATTTTCTTTTTTACTGAGAATACTTATTGGGTTAAACAAGAACACTATTCTTCAATGCCGGTAGGCTAAGCCGATTGATATCATTGAATCCTTAAACGTGGTTATTGTGTCCATAAGTGCACTTCAATATATGAGTGTAAATGAATCCAACTTGAATGAAAAATAATTTATGTTTGTTTTTTTATTTTACTCTTGTTTGAATTGATTTATGTTTATTAAAAATAATAAAATTGTGTTGATGTTCATTTATTTAAAAATTATGTGTGTTAATGTCTGTTCGTTAAGTGTTCACGCATATATTTATTTAATGTCTATGAATAAAGACAGAGCTGGAATCAAACATTGAGAGAAGTAAAGGTCTATTAAGCCTTTAAATCTAAAAATTAAGAGGGGCAAAAACTTTATTTTACTACTATTTAAACTAAAAGGAACCTCAACTACAATTATATATACCAATAAAATTAGTGTTCATAAACACTAAATAAACATATTCATGAGCATTAAACAAACATGTTCACAAGCACGCTCATAAACATATATAGACACACACTTGCAAATTTATTTATGAATTTTTTTAACATAAACTTTATTCATGAATAATGAAATATAATTTATTATAATTTTCTTTTATTTATTCAATAAATTAATTGGTAGTGTTGTTTTTTTTGGAATAGAATTGGTATATACAATGTCAATATAGCATGGAATGTTAAGAGAATATATAGGTAGACAGGAAGATTGCCTGAACCCGCCGCTGAGTCACGAGACAGATTACCTGAATCCGCCGCCGCCGGCAGCTCAAGGCTAAGATACATATTAGGCCACGTGTACCCCTTTGGGGTCCACCCAACCTCCTCCTTTCGGTTGCTTGGCTTTCACATGTGACATGCCCATCAACAGTAGCACGAGAATAAGATCTCAATGCTACCAATGTACAAAGTTAACTGATACACATTTATTTTTTGAAAAAAAATCAAAAGAAAAAAAAAGCGAGTGTTATAGAAAATCAAATTGAATTAATCGATTTTAAAAATAATAATTTATTTAGCTGGACGGATGATATATAAATAAAAGTAAAACAAGTATTATAAATGATTTAATCAATCAATACGGAATTCCTTTAGCGAGTGTTATAAATGATTTTTATTATAAATTAATAATTTATTTGTCTTTTTTAACAGAAAGATACAAACCAGTGAGTCGTGACTGGATTCGAACCTGTGCTTTAGGGTTTGTCTTTGTTGGCTTTTAATTTTGTTTTTTTTATGATTATTTGCACATTGCATATAATTTTTGGGGGCGTTTGGTTCGTAGAAAAGATCATTATTTAAGGGAATGATTTTTTCCGGAATCACATACCCACGTTTAGTTGGAGAGCATTTCTTCCAAGGGGTAATTTTGCATTACCAACAGTAGCAGTTTTTCTATTAAATGCTGGGAATGTGATTCCCTTGGATTTCTTAAGTATTTGTCAATTCCTTCCCCTTTGGACCATATTGCCCTTAAGTTAATGAATTTTGTTCATATAGATCCTTTGTTAAATCTAATTAGATGATTAAATATGTGTGGCGTAAATTAATTAAATATATTAATTTAATATTTAAATGGTGTTACAAATATTTAAATATTATTTAAATATTTAATGTATTTTTATTAATTTATATTTACGATGTTTATAGGTTATATGTTGAGAAAGCATATTGCTTGAAAATTAATAAGTTAAGAGTTGATGTTTTTAATTTTATTCTTATATTTATGATCTTATAAAATATTTTAGTAGGTTAAACTTATGATATAAATTCTTATCAGTATTATACAACTTTTAAATTTATTTTATTATTTACTTTAATTTGCTTGACATGTCACAAGTAATAAAAAAATTAAAAATTTGAACATATTAAACGTTTAGCATTTAAAAATCCATAAAAATATTTTAATAGAGGATAACGAGGGTAAGTAAATATAAAATAGTTTTTTAATAGTCTAAAGGTGATTGCAAAGTAGTATAGACAAAATGATTGAACCCAGGTCTTCTAGGATGAACCTCATCCAGTTTTCCACTGAGGTCACTTGTTGGGTTCTTTTAAAGAATAGTTAATATAATAATTATATTAATTACATGATAAATATATAATTTTTGAAAATTTTAGATAGTGTAACAAAAATAATTCTATTAATTTTTGTGCATGTATTTTTAAGTTAATATCGAAAGCTTAACATGTTAAAAAGAAAGGATTAGTATCCTATACACTGGCAGTGGAAACTTTCAGTTTCTACAAGCGCCTTAGTTTTAGGGTATAGAGAGTTAGTTTAGGGTATAGGGTTTAGGGGTTTAGGTGGAGGGGTTTATAATTTATGGATAGTTGTTTCAATTTAAGGTTTAGGGTTATAATTTAGAGTTTATAGGTTAGGGTTTAGTTTTTAGGGTAATATGGTGAGGATTTAGGTTTTAACCTATAAACCCTAAATTATAACCCTAAACCTTAAATTGAAACAACTACCCCTAAATTCTAACCCCTTGCACCAAAATCCCTAAACATTATACCCTAAACTAACTCCCTATACCCTAAAACTAAAGCGCTTGTGGAAACTTTCAGTTTCCACCGCCTGTGTATAGAATATTTATCCAAAAAGAAAATATAACATATGGACAATTTAGTAAATTTTACTTTCAGATAACTTTATATACCTCCAACCAAACACAATAGTTTTACATTCCTACACAATAAACCAAACAAGGAAATGTAACATGTTAAGTAATGTTACATTTCGGGAATCTTATTCCCAAAGGTAATCTTACATTCCGTGAACCAAACGCACCCAAGCTGGCACCTGAACTAGACACTTAAACTATACTCTTTCTTAGAAAAATAAAGGCTTAAATATACATTTGGTACTTAAACTATACTCTAAGTTGGTACTTAAATTTTTTTTCCTCCCAAGCTGGCACATGAACAAGACACTTTCTCCCAAGTTGACACCTAAAATTTTTTTGCTCCCATTTTGGTACACAAACTTTAATTCAATCCACTATTCTGATACCTTTATTAACATATTTAGTCTCAAAACTTATATATTCTATCAATTTGGTCCTAATTCAAAATAATTCAATAAATGTAATCATTTGTATTTAAACACACCATCAATTTAGTTATTTTTTTGCAATACTATCAAATAAAACAAGCCTAACAGATCAAAACAACAATGAGATGTCTGCATTCTACCATAAAATAACATCAAGTTATCGTTTGTAAAACCTATGTTTGATTTTGATATAACAATGTATGTTAAGGATTAAATTGAAAACTTGAAATAGATTTTTAAGTCCCTCAAATGATTTTTAAATCATCAAGGCTTTAATCTGATTTGAAAAACTCAAACTCCAAATATTTTCTAAGTGTTCCAAGGCCAAACTATTGAAAAACGTTCAGGCGTATCGATACGCTTCCAGCCGTATCGATACCTTTTTTGCAAAGTTGGACACTAGAGAAATGTGTTTCGATACGCTCCTCACCGTATCGAAACAACGTATCGAAACAGATTGCATCTGTATCGATACACTCTCTCATAGCGTACCGATACGGTCCCACCCGTATCGATTCATATTTAATGGAATTTTAAATTCTAAAGCTTTTAATGATTTCGACCGTTGGTGTCAGTTGTTAGGTAACCGAAATTTAAAGTGGTGGTTGTCCCGTACCGATACGCCCGTTGCCGTATCGATACGGCCCCACCCGCATCAATACGGATGTTCCCCGTATCGAAACGATCCATATCCCGTACCGATACGCTTACACGTGTATCGATACGCCCTCTTGTTATTGTGCAACAGCTCTTTCTGTTTTGAGACAAGTATCGATACGGGTTCTCGTGTATCGATACGGTAAACTGCAGAAGTGCATTTATGGTGGAAAGAGAGGGTCCCAACAGCTATAATCAATTCCCTAACCACCCAAAACGGTTAGAATTAATAGAGAAGATATAAATTGAAGCCAATTGAAGACCAGCAACAACTATTGCATCAAAGATAAACATCCTAGCAAAAATCCAAGCTCAAAATGCTTATTTTCCTATCTCTTGTAAAACCCTTAATTGTGTAGTGTTCAATTTTGATCTTGTAATCAAATTTGGGTTGAGTGTTTTTACTTAAAGGGGCAATCTTGTATTGAGAGATATCTTTCTTTCCTTTATTTATTCTTTATACTCTTGTGAGGGTTTGGTCAAATTTTGGGTAGAAAATTTGACTGGTATTGTAAAAGTTACCTTCTAAGCCTTGAAAAGGGGAAGAACAATTAGTGGATTGTTGGAAAATCCTTAGTGGTAGATAAGGTAGTGGATGTAGAGTTCATTTGGAACTTGAACCACTCTAAAATTCCTTGTTCTTCATTTTTAGCCATTCTATTTACTCCAACAATTTTTAAAAACCCAATTCACCCCCTCTTAGCTTTGATCAATCCATTGATCCACTTAACAATTGATATCAGAGCCTACCTCTTTGAATGATTAACAACCATAAGAGAAGTTCCTAGGAAGAGTGTGATCAACCACAAAGCAAGCCATGGCATCTACCTCTGGGTCAAGCATGTACGAGTCTCAATCAACCACCAAACCGCCTTTCTTCAACGGTGATAACTACCCCTTTTGGAAGAACCGGATGCGCCTCTTCATTAAATCCAACGATTATCTAGTTTGGGATGCCATTGAAGATGGTCCCTATATTCCGATGAAGAGAGACGACGAAGGAAGATTGATGCTAAAGAAGAAAAATGAGATGAGTGAATAAGAGAGAAAGAAGATTCAAATCAATGATAAAGCTCTTCACATGTTGTTTTGCTCCTTCAGTCCCGACATCTACTCCAAAGTTTTCTCCATCGAAAGTGCTAAGGAAGTGTGGGATACACTTGAGACTACTTATGAAGGAACAAGTGATGTGAATGAGACAAAGATTGGAATTCTCAATCTTAGCTATGAGAATTTCAAAATGGAGCCCGACGAAACCGTGTCAAAGATGTTCGATCGTTTCTCAACAATCGTCAACGGGCTAAAGGGTTTTGGAGAGATAATCCCGGAAGACAAACTAGTCCGGAAGCTACTCTACTCACTTCCCGAGTCTTGGGATGGGAAGAGAATCGCCATTATTGAAGCCAAAAATTTGAAGACACTCAAGCTTGATGAGCAAGTGGGTTCTCTCCTAACTCATGAGATAATGAAGCAAGGAAGAGAAGATGAAAGGAAGAATGAAGAGAGAAGAGTGGAGAAGCTAAAGGTAGATAAGAAGAAGACGATAAGAGTGACTCTCAAAGCTTCTCTACATGAGGAGAGCACTTCTAGTGAGGAGGGAGACCTAGAAGAATTGGCTATGATAGCCAAAAGGTTCTCACGATTTATGAGGTCCAACCGAGGAAGGAAGATTTAAAGAAAAATGAACTTCAAAACCAAAAACAAAGAAGAAGAGAGGGATCAAATCATTTGTTTTGAGTGCAAAAAATCGGGTCACATTCGTTCGGAGTGCCCTCAACTCAAGAAGAAGGGCTTTGAGAAGAAGAAGAAGCTCAAAGCTAAGCTTGCTACTTGGAGTGATGAGGAGTCATCCGAGGATGAGGAACACTAAGTGGCCAATCTTTGCCTCATGGCTCTTGAGGACGATTCCTCCAAGGTAACCTTTAACTCATCATCTTTTGATTTTACATTTGATGATTTGCATGATGCTTATGATGAGTTACAAGAGATATATGATGAGTTAGTTGAGAAGTATAAAGAGTCGATCATAAGAAATAAAAAGATTATTTCGGAATTAAATGCTAAAAATGACTCACTTTCTCAAGCTAACTTAAAATTTGAGAAAAAGATCTTAGGTTTACAAGATGAACTTAAATTCTTTCAAGATGAAAATATAGACTTAAACAATCTTATTTCTCAATGCAATAGTGAACACCAAAAGGTGTTAGATGAGCTTAACAAGCTCAAGGAGTCTTTCAAAAATGTTGGTAATGTGAAAAATAAGATAGGAGAATCCTCTAAAACTAACCAACCTAAGAGAAAGACATATAACTACAAACAAAGTGGCTTCCGTAGGCATAATAGAACTAAGAAAATTAGAAGTGTATGGGTTCCTAAGGAACTCGTCAAGTCTAATAATGTTGTTGCTATGTCACCTTGGATTTCTAAGGGAACCAAGCTTTGGGGAACTAACACTCGTGAACCCAAAATGATTTGGGTACCAAAAATCAAAGTTTAACTCTTTTTTTGTAGGGGGATCATTGCTACAAGGCCAAAGCACAAAGTCAAAACTCATGGTACCTTGATAGTGGATGCTCGAGGCACATGACCGAAGACAAGAGTCGATTCATGGACTTAAAGCCAAAAAGTGGAGGAGTAGTAACATTTGGTGACAACTCCAAAGGCCACATTAAAGGTATTGGATCCATAGGTAATCACTCTACTATTCTCATTGAAAATGTTTTATATGTCGATGGTCTAAAACACAATTTATTGAGCATTAGTCAATTGTGTGATAAATGATTTAATGTTTTATTTGATAAAAATGGATGCAAAATTGTTGACATTAAATCAAATAATATAATGCTCATTGGTCATCGCATAGGTAATATATACATGGTGCATTTAGATGACATTCATACATCTCATGCATGTTTTGTTGCACAAAATGAAAATGATGCATGGCTATGGCATAGGAAACTAGGACATGCTAGCATTAGTGTTTTAGAAAAATTAGTTTCCCTAAATCTAGTTAGAGGTTTGCCCAAATTTAAGTTCTCAAATGACAAAATTTGTGATGCATGCTCTAAGGGTAAACAACATAGATCATCCTTTAAATCCATTAATGATGTTTCTACAAGTAGGTGTTTACAACTTATTCATGTGGATTTATTTGGGCCTATTAGAACTATGAGCTTGGGTGGTAAATCGTATGCATTTGTACTTGTTGATTATCATTCTAGATTTACTTGGGTTCTATTTTTAAGTACTAAAGATGAGGCTTTAGAAAAATTCATCAAGTTTTCAAAATTAACTCAAAATGACCTTGAACTTAAGATTTCTCATATTAGAAGTGATCATGGAACTGAATTTCAAAATCTAGGTTTTGAAGAGTTTTTAAATGAAAATAGTATTAGCCACAATTTTTCGGCTCCTCGAACTCCTCAACAAAATAGGGTAGTTGAGAGGAAAAATATGACTTTACAAGAAATAGCTAGAACCATGCTTTGTGAAAATAATTAACCTAAATATTTTTGGGCGGAAGCCACAAACACCGCTTGCTACATTGTAAATTAAGTAATGATTAGGCCACTTTTAAAGAAAACACCATATGAGATTTTAAAATCTAAAAAGCCTAACATTAGCTATTTTCATCCATTTGGTTGCAAGTGTTTTGTTTTAAACAATGAAAAAAGACAACTTAGGTAAATTTGATGCTAAAAGGGATGAAACTATTTTCTTAGGTTATTCTTTAAACTCTAAAGCCTATCGTGTATTTAATAAGAGAACTTTAGTAGTAGAAGAGTCTATTCATATTGTATTCGATGATAACCTCCTTCCGAGGAAGGATTCTTGTGATGATGATGATGTAGGAATCCTTGATGCCTTTGATGGAGGACAAACTTCAAAGGAGAATGGGATTCCAACGAAAGAAGAGGATACACAAGATCCACCTCTTGAAGCCTTGAAGGACTTGGCTCTTGAGAAAAAGGAAGTGAGCTACCCAAGGGAGTACAACTATGTCAAAGGTGGTGAAATCTTGGGTGATCCATCCAAGGGGGTAACTACTAGATCTTCTATTAAACTCATGAACCATGTTGCTTTTATCTCATACATAGAGCCTAAGAATATTAAAGAAGCATTAAAAGATGATTTTTGGATTATGGCTATGCAAGAAGAGTTAAATCAATTTGAGAGAAGTAATGTATGGACATTAGTTGAAAGGCCTAGTAATCAATCTACTATAGGAACTAAATGGGTATTTAGGAATAAACTAGATGAGAGTGGTAACATTGTGAGAAACAAAGCTAGACTAGTTGCTTAAGGTTACACTCAAGAAGAGGGAATTGATTTTGATGAAACCTATGCACCCGTAGCTAGAATGGAAGCCATTAGGATGTTGCTTGCATATGCCTGTTATCATGATTTCAAGCTTTTTTCAAATGGATGTTAAAAGCGCATTTTTAAATGGTTTTATAAATGAGGAAGTGTATGTGGAACAACCACCGGGTTTTGAAGATTCAAAATTTCCAAATCATGTTTTCAAACTAACCAAATCACTTTATGGTTTAAAACAAGCTCCTAGAGCTTGGTATGAAAGACTTTCAAACTTTTTGATTGAAAAAGGTTTTGAAAAAGGTAAGGTGGACACTACACTTTTCATAAAAAGGTATAAAAATGACATCTTAGTAGTACAAATATATGTTAATGATATCATTTTTGGATCTACTAATGAGTGTCATTGCAAAGAGTTTGCTAAATTAATGCAAGGTGAATTCTTTTTGGGACTCCAAATCAAGCAAAGGAAGGATGACACCTTCATCAATCAAGCAAAGTACATCAAGGATATGCTCAAGAAGTTTGGCTTGGAGAATGCAAAGCCTCAAGCCACACCAATGAGCTCATCTACAAAGCTTGAAAAAGATGAAGGAGGTAAGTGTGTTGAATCTAAGCTTTATCGCTCTATGATTGGATCTTTTCTTTATCGTACCGCAAGTAGACCAGATATTTTGTTTAGTGTTTGTCTGTGTGCTAGGTTTCAAGCTAGTCCTAGAGAGTCACACCTTATAGCCGTTAAGAGAATCTTTAGGTACCTTGGAGATACCCCTTGTTTAGGTCTTTGGTACCCTAGAGACTCAACCTTCAACCTTCATGCTTATTCGGATGCGGATTATGGGGGGGTGTAAAATCAATAGGAAGAGTACTTCGGGAACATGTCAATTCTTAGGTAGTATGCTCATATCTTGGTTCTCTAAGAAACAAAATAGTGTAGTTTTATCTACCACCAAAGCCGAGTACATATCCTTAGGGAGTTGTTGTGCTCAAGTCCTTTGGATGAAGCAACAACTCTTAGATTATGGTATTAAAGTTGAAACCATACCCCTTAAGTGTGACAACACTAGTGTCATATACTTAACTAAAAATCTCATCCAACACTCTAGAACCAAACATATAGAGATAAAGCATCATTTCATTAGATATCATGTCCTTAAGAAAGATGTTGTTATAGAGTACGTTGACACATTGAACCAACTAGTGGACATTTTTACTAAACCTCTAGACAAAGAGCGTTTTTTGTCCCTTAGGAGAGAGTTAGGTCTAACTAGCCTTCCTTGACCCTTTAGGACTCTTTTTGAGGTTAAAATTGCTTGAATTTGCGATATTGCATGTTTATGTGTTGTTGATCTTGAAAATATTCATGCTTATAGCTAGGGGGAGTATGCTTATGTTAGAATATGCTTAGAACTGCTCATTCATCAATTGTATTCATTTAAGAGGTGCTAAAATCGAGCCTTTGGTTGTTCTTAAAGCCTAAAATGTATTTCTGGGCATAGGGTATCGATACGGCCTTCTGTGTATCGATACGAGTACTATATTAGCTTTCCAGACTACATTTTGCCTAAAACGGGTATCGATACGGTTAAACACGCATCGATACGAGCTAAAAGTGTTTCGATACGGATTGCATCCGTTTCGATACGAACCTTCAACGAGCGTTTCAAGGGAATTACCATTTTACCCTCGTATCGATACACCCTCAGGCGTATCGATACGCGATTGAACATACAGCTTCTTTAAGGCATTTAAAGAGTTTTACTTTAACCAAAATTGCTTTTACAAAACCCTAGCTGTTTTTCACTCTATAAAAGGCCTCTCAATCCCTCATATTTTCACACCACAACTCAAAATCTTTTGAGGGTTTTCAACATCAAGCAAAGCTCTTCAAGGTTTTCATCAATTTGGTGCAAAGTTCCTCTCCCACTCCCCTCTCTCTCAATATCAAGGTATAAATCCCTTTTTATTTTATTTGATTTTCATTTTAAATTTCCTTTTGTTCTTGTTTTGTTTTCTCAAAAACAAATTTTTTCAAACTTTTTGTCTTTGTTTTGTTTCTCAAAATTTTTAACACAAACCTTGATTATTGATTTTCAATGGGTTGAATGAGAAAGTTAATGCATACACTATTTTTGATCTATTTCTCTAGTCAATGGCACCCAAAAAGAGATCGCGTACTAGTGAAGTCGGTGAAGGTTCCAATGCCGGAGATGGTACTCGCCCGAACCTCACTCTTATCTATCAACAATGCTTTAAGACCACCGGAGATCTCACCTATTTCCGACAATTTCAAAACTACAAAATCCGTCCGAAGAGGGTAATTTCTGTTCCTTTTCTCAACTAGGAGCATTTCAAATTTGATTACTTACCATTGCTCCAAGAATGGAAATTTATGGACTTCATTCAAATTCCCGACTTTTACTACCGCAATTTGGTTTTGATCTTCTATACTAATGCCAAATGTGTCGCCAATCAAGCGGGTGTTGTTACGACTGTTAATTCCTATCTAATGGGTAAAAAGATCACCATCAATATTCAATCTATCTGTGATGTGTTCAAGTTAGAGGATGGGGGTCTTGATGATGAGAATGCTTTTGGCCATGTCTTGGGAGGTTCCGTGACCGTTCTCAACGCTTAAGATCGAATCCTTCACTTAATGGTTACTTGGTGGTTTAGGCCTTCGGGGGGGGGGAAGTATTCAATTATCCGCCAAGTTGACGATTTTTGGATTCAGTGCTTCCGTCAAAGACAACGACCAAATCTTTCTCGAATAATGTTTGCGGAGATTGTCTATCTCGTGCAACATCGCCACACTTCTCTTGTCACTTCATTCACTTATGGAACGGCCTTGAGTTATTTCTTCACCAAAAATGAGATATATTGCTCTCACAACTACCCGTCTCCCCTCACCTATCCTATTGATGAAAGATCTCTTTCAAGGGGTAAGTTCATGTACTTTAATGGTAGTTGGCTTCGTCTCTCCGAGCTCCCTAACGATGCTATTCCGGAAGAAATTGCTAATCCTCAAGCCGCTCAAGCTCCTCCTCCACCTTCCATGGATTCCCTTATGACCTTTCTCAACGAGCAATTCACGGGCTTGCGTACAGGAATTGCTTCCATGGATCAAGCGATAAGTTCGGGATTTGCCGCTATTGACACACGCTTTACAAGTCTTGAAGATCGTGTGAAGAATGTGGAGACGCGTCTCACTTCCCTTGAAGACGGTCACAACTCGATGAACATATCTCTTACCGCTTTTCATGACGAGTGGCGTCAATCTCGAAGGAATGATGATGCACATGATGAGGACGATGAAGATGATGAAGATGGCGATGGAGATGCATAGTAGTTCATCTTTGCATATCATTTATGGCATTTAGGATATCTATTTATGCACTTTAGATTATGTTTTTAGGACTAAGTTTGCATTCTAAAACCTATGCTTTGATTTTCTGTTATTTGGATTTTATGTTGATGTTATCTATATTATGTTGCTTGGTTATTATTTATGCCTTTTGCCTATGTTTATCAATGTTTCTATTTTTGATCTAACAAAAAGGGGGAAAGGGAACAAGCTCACACTTAAAGTTTTGATTTTTAACTTAAAAGTTACATAGCTAATATTAAGGGGGAGCTATTTTGCAAAGTTTTTCAAAAGTGTCAAAATTTTCAAGTTTTGGTTTTGTTATATCAAAAAGGGGGAGATTGTAAAACATATGTTTGATTTTGATATAACAATGTATGTTAATGATTAAATTGAAAACTTGAAATAGATTTTTAAGTCCCTCAAATGATTTTTAAATCATCAAGGCTTTAATATGATTTGAAAAACTCAAACTCCAAATATTTTCTAAGTGTTCCAAGACCAAACTATTGAAAAACGTCCAGGCGTATCGATACGCTTCCAGCCGTATCGATACCTTTTTTGCAAAGTTGGTTACTAGAGAAACGCGTTTCGATACGCTCCTCACCGTATCGAAAGAGCGTATCGAAACAGATTACATCTGTATCGATACACTCTCTCTATAAAACTGAAAGAGTTTGATGGAATTTTAAATTCGAAAGCTTTTAATAATTTCGACCGTTGGTGTCAGTTGTTAGGTAACCGGAATTTAAAGTGGTGGTTGTCTCGTACCGATACGTCCTTTGCCGTATCGATACGGAAACTTCCAGTGAGCTCTGTTGAATTAATTACATCGATACTGATGTTCCCCGTATCGAAACGGTCCCTGCCCCGTACCGATACGCTTACATGCGTATCGATACACCCTCTTGTTATTGTGCTACGGCTCTTTCTGTTTTGAGACAGGCATCGATACGGGTCCTCGTGTACCGATACGGTAAGCTGCAGAAGTGCATTTATGGTGGAAAGAGAGGGTCCCAACGGCTATAATCAATTCCCTAACCACCTAAACGGCTAGAATTAATAGAGAATGTATAAATTGAAGCCAATTGAAGACCAGCAACAACTATTGAATCAAAGATAAACATCCTAGCAAAAATTCAAGCTCAAAGTGCTTATTTTCCTATCTCTTGTAAAACCCCAAATTATGTAGTGTTCAATTCTGATCTTGTAATCAAATTTGGGTTGAGTGTTTGTACTTAAAGGGGCAATCTTGTATTGAGAGATATCTTTCTTTCCTTTATTTCTTCTTTGTACTCTTGTGAGGGTTTGGTCAAATTTTGGGTAGAAAATTTGACCGGTATTGTAAATGTTACCTCCTAAGCCTTGAAAAGGGGAAGAACAATTAGTGGATTGTTGGAAAATCCTTAGTGGTAGCTAAGGTAGTGGATGTAGAGTTTATTTGAATCTTTAATCACTCTAAAATTCCTTGTTCTTCATTTTTAGCCATTCTATTTACTCCAACAATTTTTAAAAACCCAATTCACCCCCTCTTGACTTTTATCAATCCATTGATCCACTCAACACCGTTAAAATTTTTATACCATGAAAGTGATATTACATTTATAGGAGAAAAACAAAGCGTAAACTGATAAGAATTTTAAATATAAATGATTATATTTATTGAATTATTTTGAATTATGACCAAATTGATCGAATGCATAAATGTTGATGTCAACTTGGGAGAAGGTACCTAGTTCAAGTATCAACTTGAGAGTAAAATTTTTTTAACTACCAACTTGAAAGAAGATGCTTAACTCAGGTATCAACTTGAGAGTAAAATTTCTTTAAGTACCAACTTGGGAAAAGATATATAGTTCAGGTACCAAATATATATTTAAGCCAAAAATAAAACAGTAACTAAACTTTCAAATGTTGCAAAATAATAACTAAGCTTTGTGTTTTATAACAAAATAGTAACTGAAACATTAAACCTCATTAACCCCTTAACGGCAAACTTTCAAAGTACCCTCAATTTTTACATATTATTATATTTTAGTCATAATTCTAAAAAATTAACCCTTAATATTTTAAAATTACTTCAATTTAATCCCACTTCACCATCATTATCCCCTTCATCATCCTCATTACCTAAAATTGAGAGCTCATCGTTCCTACACAATGTGTAGAAATTGAAACTGATCAATCCCTTTGTAAGACCCTGCAAAACCATAATCAAATCCCAAACAAAGTAGCAAGAACAAGCAAATCCAATATCAAAACAACCCCAACATGTTTGCCTATCCTCACCTGAACCAAGGCTATGGCCTATGGGTGTTTGAAGAAGGGGGTTTATCTCTTAACCCCGACAATCCACCCCATTTTTATCTTAAACCGTTCTTAAATTCTAAAACCTATTTCAATTCTAAATGTACCCTTTTTTCTTAATAAATAAACTAATCTTAAATTTACCCCATTTTTCTTAATAAATAAACCAAGGCTATGGGGTAACCGGACTTCATGATTGATTTCTTGTTGCAGCCTGGGATTTCACGGTCTGAGAGTTAACAGATTTTGCCATTTCACCAAGACACTAATGGAAACTAACAGTCTACATTAATGGCAATGCTTGTCGAGTTACGGTAACAAAATACAGGCTTATAGAAGCCATCGGACACAATTCCCATAATGGTTTTCAAACTCCATTTTCACAATGCCCAGAATGGTTTTTAAACTCCATTTTCAAACACCCATTTATTAAGAAATTCAAGCTTCTGGGATTTCGGCCATTGTTGGAGAAGCTGTTATTGCTGCAATTTCTTCTGTTTTGCAATTTGGTTTTAGAGAAGTACGGGGAGATTGTAAACTTTTATTAAAATACGACTAAATTGATCAAATCTATAAATATAAAAATTTAAATGTACTATTATTTAAATTTTTGTAATTATAATATTACTCACTTAATGTTTATTAACGGTCGAGTGACTACTTTCTTAACAAAATATAAAATTTAATTATTATTTTATAACCTTTAAAAGTTTACCTACCGTTTTATTTTTTTAACAAAATTTAATTACCATTTCAGTAACTATAATTTATAAAGTGAAAATGTGTATAAATGTACGCCTAAAATTGTTTGGAACAAATGTACAACCAATGTCAATGGCCCCTTTACATGACCCAGAATTTTCTTTGTTTCACTAAATATATTGTTAACACATCTTTAATTAATATTTAAATAAATAATTAAAGTTGTATAACAATGGATTAAAATTACGTGTAAAATTATTATTATTATTGTTATTATATATATATATATATATATATATATATATATATATATATATATATATTAGATTTAAGGGTGTTTAAGTTTCTATTTTTTAAAAATAATTGACCATTGTTTTTACTCAATTAAGTCTATATACTCTAAAATTTCTTTAATTTACTTTTTTGATCAATGTTAGCTGTTAAATGTAATATTTTTTTTTCACTTTTTGGAATCTATTAATGTCATGTGCTACATCATAGTGTTATCACTTGACATTTTTAAAATATTTTATCTTATTTAAAAATTATAAAAATTTTAATATAAAAATGTCACACCAAAAAATGTAGTGTTTCACATGGTATTATGGTAATAATATCTTAAAAATATTATTGAGATTTAATGGTTAAATTAGTAAAAAAAAACTTAATTCAATCCATTTATCGGTAAAGACTTAATTGATTCATGAAAGAAGCTATAAATGGAAGAATCAAAAGAAGAACAAAGAAAAATTGAAGAGGAAGAAACAAAATTAAAAGATGAACAAATGAAAGAAAATAGAAAACTCGAAAGAGAAAAACTCTCTGAGAAAAAAGAAAGTTTTATTATTCAATTACTTAATTAACCAAGTCATTTACAATGGCCATATATAGCCCAATACGTAAGCCCAGCTGACTGGCCCAACTAACTAACAAACTCTAACAAATCTGTTACAGTTTAACAAACTATAGTAACTATACTCTATTATCCTCCCGGTTCTTCTTCACTCTTTGATTACTTCAGGTGCAACTACACCAAGACGAGCCCATGTGTAGTCAAAGGAAACAGGAAGAATTGGCTTTGTCAGAATATCAGCAACCTGTTCAGCTGAAGGAATAAAATTAACAACCAGCTTGCCATCAAGAACTTTCTCACGAACAAAATATAGATCAATCTCAACATGTTTAACCTTTGCATGATGAGTTGGATTTGCAGTCATAGATACTGTTGAGGTGTTATAACACCAAACAACAGGCTTACCAACCAAGTTGACACCAGCTTCATTCAGAAGACTATCAAGCCAAACCAACTCAGAAACAGAATTAGCTAGGCTCCTATATTTTGCCTCTGATGTAGACCTGGAAACAACACTCTGCTTTTTAGAGCTCCAAGCTATTGGATTATTGCCAAGAAAAATGCAATACCCAATTGTGGACCTCCTATCTTCAGCAGAGGAGGCCCAATTTGCATCAGCATAACACACAAGTTCAAGAGAACAGGACCTTTTATAGTGCAGACCATAGCCCACTGTTCCACAGAGATATCAAAGAATCCTCTTTACTGCACGCCAATGAAACTCAGAGGGATTGTTCACATACTGTGAAACTCTATTGACATCAAAGGCAATGTCCGGTCGAGTCAAGGTGAGATATTGAAGACCACCAACAATGCAGCGATAAAGATGTATATCTACAACCTGATGATTTTCCTCCTGCAGCTTTGAAGCAATGCTCATAGGAGTGGGAGAAGGTCGAGCTGCAAGCATATCAGCCTTAAGTAGCAATTCAATAGTGTACTTTTCTGGCTGAGGAATAGGCCGTGAGCACCTTGCTGAACTTCCATGCCAAGAAAAAACTCAATGGAACCCAGATCCTTTAGAGAAAACTCAGCATTAACAACCTGAACAACATCATTCACCTCACTCTCATTGCTGCCAGTGATGACAATATCATCAACATACACCATGAGTAACAGTTTATCTACACATGTATTTCGTATGAATAAAGAAGAATCTGATTTGGAAGTGGTAAAATGCAGATGCGAAACCAGAAATGACTTCAATGTCTCATACCATGCTCGAGGGGCCTGTTTTAGACCATACAGAGCCTTTTTGAGATGGCACACCAACATTTCTCCATTAGGTCCAAACTTCTCAAACTTATGTGGTTGACTCATGTAGATTTCTTCAGACAAATTACCGTTCAAGAAGGCATTATTAATATATATTTGCCTTATGAACCAATTCTATGAGACAGCAGTAGCCAAAACTGTTCTGATGGTTGAAGATCTCACAACAGGACTATAAGTCTCACGATAGTCACAGCCAACAGTTTGAGAGTACCCTTTGGCCACAAGTCTGGCCTTAAGTCTTTCTACATAACCATCAGATTTCTTCTTAACCTTAAACAACCATCTGCATCCTACTTCTTTTTTGGATAGTGGCAAAGGTTGCAGCTCCCAAGTACCATTCTTCAGGAGAGCTGTATACTCAGCTAGCACAACTTCTTTCCAGCAAGGATTTTGTAGAGCTTCAGTGATATTAGTAGGCTCATGAGGCTCACCATAAGCAAGAAAGACCTTAGGCTTAACAATACCAGCCTTTCCACGAGTAACCATGGAGTGTGTATTGTGGGTGAAGGTAGATAATGGAGGTAGATCAGATGGAAGTGTAGTGGATGAAGATGGATTAAATGGAAGTGTAGTGGATGGAGGTGGATTAGATGGAAGTGTAGATGATGGAAGAGAATCTGATGGAAGTGTAGATGATGAAGATGGTTCTGATGGAAGAGAATCTGATGGAAGTATAGGAGAAGAAATAAGTTCAGATGGAAAAGGTAATGAAGAAGAAGGAATGGATAAACTGGATGTAGAAGCAGGAGATGTCAATGGAGAATGAGGATGAGCACCAGACAAACCAGGTTGCAAAGGAAGTGAAGGAAAAGTTGAAACAGGGACATGTAAAGAAGGAGATGGAGAATGAGAAGAGACTGAAGGGGAAGCATGTGAACCAACTAAAGGAGACACAGGGGAATCAACCAAAGGAGGCACAGTAGAAGGTTGTACTTGTGGAAGAGATGAACTAGTTACAGGAGAATCATTAAACCTAAAGAGAGTATGAGATGGGGAAGAATGATGTCCAGTATAAGAGGAGGAAGAAGGACTGAAGTGATGAAATGTTTGAAATATTGGTGAACAATCAACAGGCCTATTGCCAGTAGAAACATCAACATTAGACTTTGACAAAGTAGATATATGCCCATCTTTTGAATGAGAATCAAAAGGAAAAATAGACTCATCGAATCTGACATGCCTAGACACATACATACGACCAGAACCAGAAATATCTAGACATTTGTACCCTTTTTGTAGAGGTGAATACCCTAGAAAAACACACGAAACAGACCTAAATTGCAGTTTATGAGCATTATAAAGACGCACAAAAGGATAACATAGGCATCCAAAGACTTTTAAAAGACTATAATCTGGACTTCTATAAAATAATTTCTCATAAGGAGATAAACCAGACAAGACATCAGTAGAAAGACGATTAATAAGAAACACAACACTAGAGAAAGCATCGTACCAGAATTTTAAGGGCAGTGAGGCTTGTGCAAGCAAAGTGAGGCCCATCTCAACAATATGTCTATGTTTTCTCTCAACGAGACCATTTTGTTCTGATGTGTGAGGGCAGGAACGTCTATGAACTATTCCTTGATCTTGAAGATAAGATTTGAGAGCCATAAACTCTCCACCACAGTCTGTCTGCAGCATCTTAAGTTTCTCACCAAGCTGCTTTTCAGCCTCTTTGTGAAACAAGACAAATGCCTCTTTAACCTGTGACTTAAACTTCAGAAAATAAACCCAGGTATACCTGGTACAAGCATCAGTAAAAGCTATATAATACTTAAACCCATTGGAACCTATAGGAGCAGAGCCCCACACATCTGCCACAATTAATTGTAAAGGTTTGAAGTACTCAGTTTGAGAAGCTTTAAAAGGAAGTTTATGACTCTTACCATATTGACAAGCTTTGCACAAAGAACCAAACTCATGATCAACTTTATTCTTAGAAACAACAAGATTACAATTAGTCAGAACTTTACTAAGGACATCAGAAGAAGGGTGACCAAGCCTTTGATGCCACAAAGTAAAAGAAGTATTATTACAGGTAGCTAGACTACATCTAGCATCATTAGAAGGAAAAGACCGAACAAAACTACTAAGCAAAGAACCGAAACTATATAATCCATGAGTCTCCTGACCAGTCAACACCACTTGCTTGGTTTTCAGATCACGAACTTGACAAAAATGAGGATATAACTCAAGGGAAACACCATTATCCTGAGTAAACTTTAAAACAGAAAGTAAGTTTTTGGTAATGCCAGGAACAAACAATAAATTCTTCAAATGAAACAGTTTATTATGACTTAAAAAGGAAGATTGACCAGAATATTTAATTGGGATGCAATTACCATTCCCAACCTGAACATTACCTGTGCCATTAAAAAAAGAGCCTGTCTGCAGGTTGGTAAACTCATTAGTAAGATGATGAGTTGCTCCTGAATCAGGATACCAAGAATTGTCAGCAACAATGTCAGGGGTGGCAAGTAAAGCTTGAGGATGAGAAACATAAGGCATAGCTGTAGAAGAAGAAGAAATAGTAGGTACAACATTAACATGAGAAACAAACTGAGGAAGAACAGATGGTGCTGAAAAAGGTGCAGGAGAAGAAAGCTGGGAAACGCCACTGGAAACAAACTGAGGGGGACAAGATGAGACAGGAAAATGTTGAAAAGCTGAGGATGCAACATGAGAAGAAGTAATAGTGGGTGAATAAGCAAGAACATGAGACCGAGATGGCAAGTAAACAGGACCAGAACCAAAAGGTGAAGCAGAATAAGCACTAATATGAGCTTGAGGACCAGGACCAGGTCTGATATTCTGAGTAGATCTAGCAGATTCATTCTTGAAATGCATATCATATCTATAATAACACTTGTCCACTAAATGACCAAATCTTCCACATAATTGGCACTGAGGCCTGCCAAATTATTTCTACCCCTGCCTCTACCTCTATTACTGTTATTATAGAAATATGAACCAATTTGAGAATCCTGGGTAGGTGACACATCAGTGTATTCAACAGCAGCAGCACTAGGCTGAACTACAGAAGTAGATGGAGACAAAATAGGTGAACCTTGTGACTGATGAGACACTTCTTGTGTAACTAAGCCCTGTGGCTGATTAGGAACAGATTGAGGAACAAAACTTTGAGACTGACTAACAACATGTTGAGCAACAAAGCCCTGTGGCTGAAGGACTATGATGTGTGGTAATATGTGCAACAGCACTCAAGGATTCAGAAGTTTGAGATTGCCTAGCATCAGCATCTAAAAGAATAGAGCTCACAAAAGAATAGTCTGAAGAAGAGGGACTGGTTGTTATAACAGTAATAACAGACTCATAATCAGTAGGCAAACCATTAAGCACAACAGTAACATGCTCTTGTTCAGATATAACCTCACCACAGTTAGCTAGGTTATCACAAACTGACTTAATCTTCATGAGGTAATCTCTTATAGACAAATCCCCTTTCTTTTGTGAATGTAATGACCTCCTATAAGACATAAGTCTAGATGTTGTTTTACCACTATATAACCTATGTAAGGTAATCCAAATATCAGAGGCTGTATTTAAACCTATCAAATGAGGCAGAACACTCTGACTTACTATGGAAAGAAGCCAAGTGGCTAGAGCACCATCTTTCTCTTCAAACACTTCAAAATCAGGATTAATCGAAACAACACCATTACTAGTAACATACTGAGCAGGAACAATCAGTTTACTATCAATGAACCGTAAGAGCCTATTAGTTTTGATGATGAGGTAAACTTGTTGATGCTAGAGTAAGTAATTAAAATCATCTAAGGCCACATTTATCTTCTTTGAAGCTAATAATTTGAAAATATTTGAAGACTAAGTGCCAGAGGTATTAGAAACAAAAGGTTTGAGAATTATCAGTAGCAACATTAGACTGATTATTAGCATTATTGACATCATCAACTACAGGATCAGAAACAGTATCACCAGCCATTGAAACAAGCCAAACAACAAGACAATATCAGCGGAAGACAAACGAAACACTAGATGCACAAATCAAACACAACAGAGAAGCAGAGCACAGCAGATCAGCAGAAGATGAACAAATATCAGTAGAGAAGCAGACCACAAGCAACTAGATCTCAAAGCGAAACAACTATGAAAAGGAACAATCTCACCAATCACTGAAGAACAACACCGTATGCAAAAGGCAAGCCACGAAGCATCAACTAGAATACGAACGGATCACGAACGGATCACGAACAGAACACGAACGGAGCATGAACAGAACACAAACGGAGCACGAATGGAGCACAGCACTGCTAACAGCCGGAGAAACCAGAAATTGAAACGACAACAGTAGCCATGGAACGCAGAACGAAGGATTTCGATCAGAGAAATCGAAAAACCCTAAAGCCCTAAAACTTCATCGATTGAAAAACAGAACAAAGCACGAACAAATTGAGCCAAAGAAAAAAAACTCCGATACCATGAAAGAAACTATAAATGGAAGAATCAAAAGAAGAACAAAGAAGAATTGAAGAGGAAGAAACAGAATTAAAAGATGAACAAATGAAAGAAAATAGAAAACTCGAAAGAGAAAAACTCTCTGAGGAAAAAGAAAGTTTTATTATTCAATTACTTAATTAACCAAGTCATTTACAATGGCCAAATATAGCCCAATACGTAAGTCCAGCTGACTGGCCCAACTGACTAACAGACTCTAACAAATCTGATACAGTTTAACAAACTATAGTAACTATACTCTATTAATTCAAACTCTCGAATACATGAGTTTAATTATGTGTATAAAAATTTTAAAAATTTAATTCACCCCCAAAAAAAAACCTTAGAAGCTTTAAGAATTCCTTATGTCTATATCTTAATATGCATGTATGTTTGCTAAAAAATAATATGAATCTATGTACGTGGAGTTTTTTATTTGGTACAATTTTCCCATGGTGATAGCCTCCAACTCATTTGATCAGTCCCCACCAATACCATACCTCTTATATATGGAATATTAGACTACAAAATGACAATAACATGTCTCTCCCATCAATCATTTTATTTGGTGATATATTTTTTTATCAAATGACTTGTTTTTATCTTTGACAAATACTTTTTGGAGTTATATTAATTATTCTTAATAACAATGTGTTTGAAAAATCTTCAAATAATTGAATTTAGATATAACTATACAGGTGTACATGTTTGAACAACCATTGTAATTTATGAATTTTGTTGCATTGAGTGTAATTGAAGGCTCTCAATTACACTACTCAATTCTTAGGGGAAGTGAACCTCGTGTAATCACACACATAATTACACGATTCAATTTTATAATTAATATGATTTTAAAATTTAAATTTATTTAATTATGTATTATAATATATACTGTCAAAAATTTAATTACACTTTGTCGGTTCAACATTTTTAATAATATTAAAAAATAATTACAAATGAAAATAATTAATAAATAATAACTAATTTTCAAATAATTATATTTTTTTGACGAATCCTAATTCTAATCCTAATCATACCTACAGGGAAGGAGAAGGAGGACTCTAAGGGGAAAGAATGGGGTGCTTCTAGTGGGTCTAGAACCTATGACCTAGGAAAATATGAGAGAACAAAGATGAACAGCTTGACCAACCGACCAAATATGCTTGCTCTCAAACAATTATATTGTAATCTCTAAACAAACCCTAAATTTATATTCTTTGATTAATGGGTGCGCCTTCAATGTCTACATAATAGGAGTAATATATAATGTGGACTTTAATATACATCAAGACAGGTTATTTGTCAATTTTTTTGCAAGTATATGCATGCATGCCAATTTTATAAAATAAAACTTTTTTTAGGAATGCTAATATATTTATTTCTCCTATATTTTTTTGTTAATTTAATCTATATTTTTTGTTAATTTAATCTTTATTTTTTCCTTTAATTAAATTTAACTTTAGTCTTTCTTAACTTAATCTTTTAACTTAGAAGTTTTAACTTTTTTTGAGAACATATCACTCCGAGATTATACTGTCATTATTTTTTTTATAAAAAATATATTTATTTATTTTTTGGTGAAGAAGGGTATGATTTTATTAATGTGAAAATCATACAATAACACTCGCTAGGGCCTCGTTAAAAACCTTCATAAACCTAAATGAAGGAAATAAGTACCCCAACCAATGTCTTAGAACGCAAGAAACATAGAATCAACAATGGTCACAAGCGAACCAATCGAAACAAAATAAACCCACCCAAACTCAACTAACATCGACCAGCAACAAAGGTTCAATCACAGGGGGAGGGGAATCAAACCAATGGACCTCAAAATCACTACAAAATCACCAGCTTAGCCATCGCATCTATGACACAATTGTCGGATCGCAAGACATGAACAACTCGGACATCCCATGGACAGTTCAACAAATCTCGCATGTGTATGACCAAAGGGTGATCTCCCATACCCTTTTGATGAGTAAGGAAAAGCTTCCGAACCTCAAGACTATCAACTTTCAAGATGAGTCGACGTACTCCTCGCTCTCAAGCACACTTGAGGCCCTTGTATGCCCGCCACATTTCAGCTACAAGGGACTCACATGCTACGGCAAATTTAGTAAAGCCAAAGCACCAATTGCCCATATGATCCTGTAAAACTAAAATTGATTTTGATATAACAAAAAATTTAAGGACCAAATTGCAAAATAAATAAATTTTTAAGAACTCTTTAAAGGTTCAAATATTAACAAAATGTTTTGTATAAAATATTGTTTGAAGATTAGATCTCAAAACATTAAGTTTCTCAAACCTTTTTCATGTTTTTCAGAAACAAATTATGCAAAAATGGCCCTGCGTATCGATACACTCACCGTATCGATACACATGAAACTCACTGTAATTCTGAATGAACATAGCGTATCGATACGCCTTCCATACGTATCGATACAGTGTTCATCTGGGCAACCGTACCGATACGCTTAATAACCGTATCGATACGCCAAGCATAATTATTTGAAAATTTGTTTTGACCGTTATAACGTATCGATACTCTTGGTCACAGTATCGATACTCTTTGATGCAACAAATTAATGTTTTTAACAGAGAGTTTGGACCGTATCGATACGACCCCTGTATCGATACGCTTTGATGCAACAAACTTGACAGAGAGTTTGGACCGTATCGATACGCCTAGTGTATCGATACGCCCTGTTTTTACGCACAACGGCTAGTTTGAATTTAAACTAGCGTATCGATACACCCTTGTCGTGTATCGATACGCGGTGCTGGGGAGCTGCCTTAATAGCTGGAAAAATGTTCCCAACGGCTCCTTCAATAAGTCAAATGATCCAAACGGCTAGAAACTGATTCAAGGGTATAAATACAAGCTTCATTTCACCAGGAAGATCAACAATACACATTCAAGCATCATCAAAGCAAAAAGTCCAAATCCTAGAGCTATTCAAAGCTATATTCTTGTGCCCAACTCTTTGTATTCATTTTGTCATATTATTGAGAGTTTTTGGGTTGCTGTAATTGTAAGTGGGTAGACAATCATCCTTTGAGAGGAAATACTTGAGTTTACCAAAAATCTTCTTTGTATTTGAGTGGATTAAGCTTGGGGTTGAAAAGCTTAATCGAGATTGTAAGGTTTCCTCCTCATCCAAGAAAAGGGGACGAATTCAAGTAGTGAATTGTTTTGGAAAATCCTTAGTGGGAGCTAAGGTAGTGGATGTAGAGTTCGGTTGTTGAACTTGAACCACTATAACCCCTTGTGTCATTTTATTTTCCAATATTCTCTTCACAAAAATTTTAATTGCCAATTCACCCCCCTCTTGGCCATTTGCAATTGTTTGATCAACTCAACAATTGGCATCAGAGCTACACTCATTAGAAGGATTACAACCCTCTTGAGTCGATCCTTGGAAAGTTGAAAGTTTGATCAACAACAAGTCAAGCAATGGCATCCACCTCCAACTATGAATCTCAATCCACCACCAAGCCACCATTCTTCAATGGGGATAACTATCTTTATTGGAAGAATAGGATGAGGCTCTTCATTAAATCTACCGACTTTATGGTGTGGGATGTAGTTGAAGAAGGTCCATACATTCCCATGAGGAGAGATGGAGAAAGGCTTGTTCCAAAAATCAAAGCCGAAATGACCGATGATGAAAGAAGAAGGATGCAAGTGAACGACAAAGCCCTTCATGTAATATTTTGTGCACTTGGTCCGAATATCTACTCTAAGGTGTCTTCAATCGAAAATGCCAAGGAGGTTTGGGACACTCTCGAGACAACATATGAAGGGACTAGCGATGTAAAGGAGACAAAGATTGGACTACTCAATCTAAACTATGAGAACTTCAAGATGGATCCCGATGAAAGTGTTTCCCAAATGTTTGATCGATTCTCGGTCATTGTCAACGGTTTAAAGGGTTTCGGAGAAATCATTCCCGAAGACAAGCTAGTAAGAAAGTTGTTATACTCTCTTCCGGAATCATGGGATAGCAAGAGAACGGCCATAATTGAAGCCAAAGATTTGAAGACTCTTAAATTAGATGCTCTTGTTGGATCTCTACTCACACATGAGATTATGAGAAAGGGAAGAGAACAAGAGAAGAAGATAGCAGAAAAGAAGGAAGCTGAGAAAAAGAAAGTTGGAATCGCATTAAAGGCTTCACAATTAGAAAACGATTCTAGTGAGGATGAAGAAGAGGAAATGGCTATGTTGGCCAAACGATTTACTCAGTTTATGAAGTCAAATCGTGGAAGAAAATTCATGAGAAGAAGGGACTTCAAGAGTAAAAACAAAGATGAGGAAATAGACCCAATTACTTGCTATGAATGCAACAAACCGGGTCACATTCGTTCCGAGTGTCCTCAATTGAAAAAGAAAAGCTTTGGGAGGAAGAACAAGCTCAAAGCACAAATTACAACTTGGAGTGATGATGAGTCTTCCGAGGAAGAGGAAGAAGTGGCCAACCTATGTCTCATGGCCATCGATGATGAATCAAAGGTAACCTCTAATTCATACAATTTAGATTTTTCTATTGAAGAACTTCAAGATGCTTATGATGAACTTCAAGAAGTGTATGATGAGTTGGTAGAAAAATACAAGGAGTCCATTTTGAAAAACAAGAAAATAATTTCTGATTTAAAAATTCAAAATGAGACAATTTTAAAAAATAACTCCGAATTGGAAAAGAAAGTTTTATCTTTAGTTAATTTTTCAAATGATCTTAAAACTAAAAATCTTGAACTTGAAAAACTTCTTTCCGATTTTCAAGATTATCACACAAAGGAAGTAGATAATCTTAAAACATCTTTTGATATTGGGAAAAAGAATTTTGAAAAAGAAAATTATTTTAAACCCCAATATACAAAAAGAAAATATTTTATACCTAAACAAAGAAATTTTTATAAGCAAACTAAAAGTCATAAAATTAGAAATGTTTGGGTTCCTAAAGAACTTATCACTTCTAATAACTTAAATGCTATTGCTTCATGGATTCCCAAGGGAACCAAATTGTTAAAGGCTAACACTCATGGACCCAAGACGATTTGGGTACCAAAAACCAAGGCCTAAATTCTTTGTTTGTAGGGGGAGCATTGCTTCAAGGCTAAAGCTTCAAGCAAAAATTCTTGGTACCTTGATAGTGGATGCTCAAGACATATGACCGGTGACAAAAGTAGATTTGTGGAAATAAAGCCTAAGAGTGGTGGAGTAGTAACCTTCGGTGATAACTCAAAAGGACTCATTGAAGGAATAGGCTCTATTGGTAATCACTCTTCTATCTACATTAAAGATGTTTTGTATGTCAACGGTCTTAAACATAATTTGTTGAGCATTAGTCAGTTATGTGATAAAGGTTTTAATGTTTTATTTGATAAAGGTGGTTGTAAAATTGTAAACATTAAAACAAATCAAACAATGCTCATAGGACATAGAATAGGCAATATTTACATGGTGCATTTAGAAGACATCCATTCATCCCATGCATGTTTAGTTGCACATGATGAACATGACTCATGGCTATGGCATAGAAAGTTAGGACATGCAAGCATGAGTGTTCTAGAAAAATTAAATTCCCTTAATCTAGTTAGAGGTTTACCCAAACTTAATTTTTCAAATGATAAAATTTGTGATGCATGTTCAAAAGGTAAACAACATAGGAGTTCTTTTAAATCCATAAATGATGTCTCTACTAGTAGATGTTTACAATTAATTCATATGGATCTTTTTGGGCCAATTAGGACAATGAGCTTGGGTGGAAAATCATATGCATTTGTGCTTGTAGATGACTATTCTAGATATACTTGGGTTCTATTCTTAAGTACAAAAGATGAGGCTTTAGAAAAATTCATCACATTTTCTAAAATAACTCAAAATGATCTTGAACTTAAAATTTCTCATATTAGAAGTGATCATGGAAGTGAATTTCAAAATTTGGGTTTTGATGAATTTTTAAATGAAAATGGGATTAGCCATAATTTTTCTGCACCTCGCACTCCTCAACAAAATGGGGTAGTTGAGAGGAAAAATCGAACTTTAGAAGAAATGGCTAGAACCATGCTTTGCGAAAATAATTTACCTAAATATTTTTGGGCAGAAGCTACAAATACCGCTTGCTATATAATAAATCGAGTAATGATTAGGCCAATCTTAAAGAAGACATCTTATGAGATTTTAAAGTCCAAAAAGCCTAACATTAGCTATTTTCATCCTTTTGGATGTAAGTGTTTTGTTTTAAATAATGGTAAAGAAAACTTAGGTAAATTTGATGCTAAAAGTGATGAAGCCATTTTCTTAGGATATTCTTCAAACTCTAAAGCCTACCGTGTATTTAATAAAAGAACTCTAGTTGTTGAAGAGTCAATACATGTTGTTTTCGATGATAACCTCCTTTCGAGAAAGGAATCTTGTGATGATGATGATGTAGGAATCATTGATACTATTGATGGAGGACAAACATCAAAAGAGGATAAGATTCCAACTAAAGAAGAAGACTCACAAGAACCTCCTCTTGAAGGCTTAAAAGACTTAGCTCATGAAGAAAAAGAGGTATCTTACCCAAGGGAGTTAAACTATGTCAAAGATGGTGAAATCTTGGGTGATCCATCCAAGGGGGTAACCACTAGATCCTCTCTCAAATTAATGAATCATGTTGCGTTTCTTTCATGCATTGAGCCTAAAAACATTAAAGAAGCTTTAAAAGATGATTTTTGGATTTTGGCCATGCAAGAGGAATTAAACCAATTTGAGAGAAGTAAAGTTTGGACATTAGTAGAAAGGCCTAATAATCAATCTACTATAGGTACAAAATGGGTTTTTAGGAATAAATTAGATGAAAAGGGTAATATAGTGAGAAACAAGGCTAGGCTTGTTGCTCAAGGCTATACTCAAGAAGAGGGAATTGATTTTGATGAGACTTATGCACCCGTAGCAAGAATGGAAGCTATTAGAATGTTACTTGCATTTGCATGTTATCATGATTTCAAGCTTTTTCAAATGGATGTAAAAAGTGCCTTTTTAAATGGTTTTATAAATGAAGAGGTATATGTTGAACAACCACCAGGTTTTGAGGATTCAAAATTTCCAAACCATGTGTTTAAACTTACAAAAGCTCTCTATGGTTTAAAACAAGCTCCAAGAGCTTGGTATGAGAGACTTTCAACTTTCTTAATTGAAAAGGGTTTTGAAAAAGGAAAGGTGGATACAACACTCTTCATAAAAAGATATAACAATGACATCTTAGTAGTTCAAATTTATGTTGATGATATTATTTTTGGTTCTACTAATGAGTGTTATTGTAAAGATTTTTCTAAGCTAATGCAAGGTGAGTTCGAGATGAGCATGATGGGGGAGCTCTCATTCTTTTTGGGACTCCAAATCAAACAAATGAGTGATGGCACCTTCATAAATCAAGCTAAATACGTAAGTGATATGCTCAAGAAGTTTGGCTTAGAGAATGCAAAACCTCAAGCCACACCTATGAGTTCTTCCATAAAGCTTGACAAAGATGAAGGAGGTAAATGTGTTGATTCTAAGCTTTATAGATCCATGATAGGTTCTTTGCTTTATCTTACCGCAAGTAGACCGGATATTATGTTTAGTGTTTGCTTGTGTGCTAGGTTTCAAGCTAGTCCTAAAGAATCACACCTAGTTGCCATTAAAAGAATTTTTAGATACCTAATAGACACACCAACCTTAGGTCTTTGGTATCCTAAGGATTCAACTTTTAGTCTTCATGCTTTTTCGGATGCGGATTATGGGGGATGTAAGATAGATAGGAAAAGTACTTCCGGTACATGTCAATTCTTAGGTAGTATGCTCGTATCTTGGTTCTCTAAGAAACAAAATAGCGTAGCCTTATCTACCACCGAAGCGGAGTATATATCCTTAGGGAGTTGTTGTGCTCAAGTCCTTTGGATGAAGCAACAACTCTTAGACTATGGTGTTAAAATGGAAACCATACCCCTTAGGTGTGACAACACTAGTGCCATTTGTCTCACTAAGAATCCCATTCAACACTCTCGAACTAAACACATAGAAATTAGACATCATTTTATTAGAGATCATGTTTCGAAAAATGATGTTGTTATAGAATTTGTTGACACCTTGAACCAATTAGCGGACATATTTACTAAACCTTTAGATAAAGAGCGCTTTTGGACACTTAGAAGAGAGTTAGGTCTATCTTGTCTCTCTTAATTTTTTTTTGGTCCCAAAATGACAAAAATTTGCTTGAGATTGTTTGTGATTCATGTTTATGTTAATTTTGTTCTTTTTGCTTCTACACATATTGCTAAGGGAAGTATGCATCATGCTAAGTCATTAAAACTTGTTCATATAACACATACATGCATTTAGGGGCGTTTCAAATTGGATTTTTGCACATAAAAATACCAAAATTGCAGAAACAGGCAAGCGTGTATCGATACTGCATATCAGCGTATCGATACGGTATTCAAATCTGGGATTTTTGCAGATGAATGCGTATCGATACAGAAGAGTGTATCGATACGGTAAGAGTCAAGGGAAAAAGTCAACACCTGTGCGTATCGATACGTCAACGGTATCGATACACATAAAACGACAAAGATAAAATTAGGTTATAGCGTATCGATACGCATGCATAGCGTATCGATACTCGACGAACGGAGAGCCTATTTAGGCTGTTTTAATCAAAATCCCACACTTTTTAAAACTCCTCTTCTCCTCTTCAAAAACCCTAACCGAAAACCCCTATAAAAACCCTCAAAATTCTTCAAAATTTTACACAAATCTTCAAAATCTCTTGAGGGATTTTACTTCATACATCAAGGCTATCCTTGGGCATCAATCTTGTGCACTAACACACCCTCTTTCATCCACTCTAAGAAATCAAGGTAAATTTTTTTTTTCAATTTCTTTAAATTTCGTCAATTTTCAATTATTATTTCAACTGATTTTTATATACATTATGATTAACTTACTATGGGTTTCATATTGTTCGTAAAATTTTTCAAAAATAAATTTTTTTTGGTTCGAATATATTTTATATTCGATAAAAAAATTTTTTTTAAACTAAAATTTTTTTTTGTAAATATTCTTTAAAACAATTTTTTTTTTAACAAATTACCTTGAATTATTAGAATCTATTGGATTAAATTGGATGTTAATTGCATACATATTCGAATCCTTTTTGATGTATTTTCAGGATTATGGCACCGAAAAAAGGGAATAAGAGACATCGCACCGCTTCCGTTTCTAATGAGGATGAGGGTAATCCTACTCCTAACCTTCCTCATATTATCCAAACTAGTTTTCCCACACCCGTAGCTAGAGAAACCTATAAGCTTTGTATGGGAATCAATCTTAGGGAAGAACGAATCGTGTCTATTCCGTTTTTAAACTCTGCAAAATTCAAATTTAAATATCTTCCTTTAATTAGGCAATGGAAATTTTTAACCTTTTTGAATATTCCTCCTATTTTATATAGGAATCTTGTCATTGTCTTCTTTTCAAATGCTTGTTGTGTCAATGATGACGCCAATGAGCATGTTATTGCCATTGAATCCTCGGTTATGGGAACTCCTATTCTAATTGATCAAAAAGTCTTGTGCACTGTTTTTGGTTTTGAAGATGTTGGGATAGATGATGAACACTCTTTAGGTTCGGGTTACATAGGTCCGGCAAAAGTTTTAGATGCTCATGATCGTATACTTCATCTTATTATCTCTTGGTTTATTCGTCCCTCGGGTGGTAGATATTCTACCATTCGTCAAATTGATGATTTTTGGCTTACATGCTTTAGGGAGGGTAAACGACCAAATCTTTGTCAAATTATGTTTGCCGATCTTGTGTTTTTGGTTCAAAACCGTCACACCAAACTTGTTCAATCTTTTTACTACACTACGGCCTTGAGTTGTCTATTTCATTCCCTTGGTGTTGATTGCACACATGACCTTCCCGAAAACCTTGGTCAACCCATAGATGAGCATTCCCTTTCTCGCTCTGGCTTCTCTTTTGTCGGCAATGAATGGGTTCGCAACCCTCAAGCTGATCCTCCCGCTGCCCCGGTAAATGCCTCTCGCGCATCCTCTAGCCGTGCCTCTCATGACTCCTCCTCCTCCATGGAAAATCTCATGACTTTCCTCAATGAAAAGTTCAATGCTATGGACAGTCGCTTCAACGCTATAGATAATCGGTTTACATCGATGGAAGAAAGACTCCAAGGCATGGACAAGAAAATAGATACCTTGAGTGCTCGCCAAGACTCAATGGATCTTTCTCTTACCGCTTTCCATGGTGCTTGGATCAACCAAAACCGAAGGAACCAACCACCTCAAGAAGATGAAGACGAGGAAGAAGATGATGAGGATGATCATGATGATGATGGTGGAGACGCATAGATGATGCATCTCATATTAGGATATTTTAAGATTTCATTGCATTTTTATTAGAACATGAATTATGCCTATTTTCTATGTTTTAGGATTTTTAAGGTTTGGATTATTATGCTTGCTTGCTTGGTTTATGAATTTGGAGCTTTATGTTTATTCTTTTGATTGATTTTCCTATGCTTGATTATTCTAATCCTTGTGTTTCTTTTTGATCTAACAAAAAGGGGGAGAAGGACTCATTGTGTAAAGGTCAAAAATTCTCTATCTTTAAGTAAGGGGGAGAAACAAATTTGTTTTGAAACATTTATCTTAAAGCAAGGGGGAGAAAAGCCTTTTTCAAAGTTTTCAAAAACTTAAAAATTTATTATGGTTTTGTTATATCAAAAAGGGGGAGATTGTAAAACTAAAATTGATTTTGATATAACAAAAAATTTAAGGACCAAATTGCAAAATAAATAAATTTTTAAGAACTCTTTAAAGGTTCAAATATTAACAAAATGTTTTGTATAAAATATTGTTTGAAGATTAGATCTCAAAACATTAAGTTTCTCAAACCTTTTTCATGTTTTTCAGAAACAAATTATGCAAAAATGGCCCTGCGTATCGATACACTCACCGTATCGATACACATGAAACTCACTGTAATTCTGAATGAACATAGCGTATCGATACGCCTTCCATACGTATCGATACAGTGTTCATCTGCGCAACCGTACCGATACGCTTAATAACCGTATCGATACGCCAAGCATAATTATTTGAAAATTTGTTTTGACCGTTATAACGTATCGATACTCTTGGTCACAGTATCGATACTCTTTGATGCAACAAATTAATGTTTTTAACAGAGAGTTTGGACCGTATCGATACGACCCCTGTATCGATACGCTTTGATGCAACAAACTTGACAGAGAGTTTGGACCGTATCGATACGCCTAGTGTATCGGTACGCCCTGTTTTTACGCACAACGGCTAGTTTGAATTTAAACTAGCGTATCGATACACCCTTGTCGTGTATCGATACGCGGTGCTGGGGAGCTGCCTTAATAGCTGGAAAAATGTTCCCAACGGCTCCTTCAATAAGTCAAATGATCCAAACGGCTAGAAACTGATTCAAGGGTATAAATACAAGCTTCATTTCACCAGGAAGATCAACAATACACATTCAAGCATCATCAAAGCAAAAAGTCCAAATCCTAGAGCTATTCAAAGCTATATTCTTGTGCCCAACTCTTTGTATTCATTTTGTCATATTATTGAGAGTTTTTGGGTTGCTGTAATTGTAAGTGGGTAGACAATCATCCTTTGAGAGGAAATACTTGAGTTTACCAAAAATCTTCTTTGTATTTGAGTGGATTAAGCTTGGGGTTGAAAAGCTTAATCGAGATTGTAAGGTTTCCTCCTCATCCAAGAAAAGGGGACGAATTCAAGTAGTGAATTGTTTTGGAAAATCCTTAGTGGGAGCTAAGGTAGTGGATGTAGAGTTCGGTTGTTGAACTTGAACCACTATAACCCCTTGTGTCATTTTATTTTCCAATATTCTCTTCACAAAAATTTTAATTGCCAATTCACCCCCCTCTTGGCCATTTGCAATTGTTTGATCAACTCAACAGATCCCGGCAAACCCCACCACATGCTGCAACCTTGGTTGATCCATTGCACATTGCATTGGTGTTCATTTTACACCATCCCTCGATCGGCGGCAACCACAGAGCCGAGCCTCTCGCCTCACAAACCAAAGGACCACCAAAAGCTAACCTCCCTTCAAAAGCAATGCGAGACAAAGAAACCAATCGATGACATCGATCCAATAGGCTCTCATATATCTCATCCACTCCATTGAACACCACATTATTATGCTGCAGCCATAAGTTCCAAATCACGGCCCCAAAAAGAAGAACCCAATCCGAAGCATAACGCGCAAAATAATATGGGTTAGTAAGATTAGTCACTAACCAAGTCTTAGTTTCCATAACCAGAAAATCAACGAGTCTCTCTTATTTTACCAGGATTTTCCAGATTGACAATGCCACAGGACACATGCGCAATACATAACACACCGTATCCTTCTCCGATCGGCAAACATGACATATATATTATCACTATAAAAATGTCTCCGAACCCGCTCGCTATTAGTCATAAGTTTGTCACAACAAACTAACCTCATAAACACCTGAATTTTTGGCAAACCTTTAAAAGAATGAATGACTTTCCAAACCACCTCTGTATCATCACCAAACGAACCAGTACGAAGGCGATATGCAGACTTAACTGTAAAGCGATGATTAGATTCTCCCCTCCATCCAATTGAATCATTTGAGAGATGTGCTAAAGGTAGCTTAACTGCAGCAATACATCCTCGAGAAGTAAGTGCTAAAAGGATTGCCACCACCAGTCACCATTCAAGTCGACGATGAAAGCAACCGGAGTGCGCGACAAGGATATGGCCAAACTAGGGTCAACGTAATTACATAAAGGTCTCGTTTCATCAATCCAATTATCAAACCAAAAGTCGATGAAGAGGTCGTTTCCTACACTCCAAATAATATTACTAAGAACATCATTCCAAGCTAGACCAATCCCTTTCCACAACCTCAAGACATTCTGAGAGCGAAGCACAATTGAAATTCCATCGGAGCACTTATATTTAGCCCGTAAGAAACACACCCATAATACATCTTTATTAGCCACCAACTAAAATGCTAGCTTCATAAGAAAGGCATCATTTTGGTCACCCAACCGACGAAAGCCAAGACCCCCATGCGCTATTGGGTTACAAACAGTATCCCATTTAACAAGATGCACGCCTCCCTTTTCCAGTGTAATCCTCCAAATAAAACGTTGTATCAAATTTTCAATCTCAAGACACGTCTTTTTCGGCAAAAGGGTTGACTGCATAGTATATAATGGAATTGCAGCCAAAATCGAACGAGCAAAAGTGATACGCCCCGCAAGAGATAACGAATGAGCCTTCCATCCACTAAGTTTCTTACGTACCATAGTCACAAAATAAGCATACGAAGCTGCAGTAACCCGCTGGTGAAGAATGGGAACTCCCAAATATTTACCCAAGTCAGCGACCTCTGATATCCCAAGAATCGAGCAAATATCCTGACGCAAATGAGGAGGAACATTTCTGGAGAAAAAGACATTTGTCTTCGCCTGACTCACCTTATGACTAGAGGCCGAGCAGAAAATATCAAAAGCAGCCTTAATAGTCTCTATTTGAGCAACCGAAGCCTCCGCCAATAAAACAAGATCATCAGTAAAGAAAATGTGCGAAATACCAGGGCTGCTCGCAAAAGTACGAAATGACTTCCAGTGTCCCTACTGGACCAAAACTTGAATCAGCTGTGAAAAACGCTCCATACAAAGAAAAAAAAGATACGACGACAGAGGATCACCTTGACAAATACGTGTGTCAGACAAAAAGGCTTAGTTTTTAAACTATTCTAAAAGACCTGAGTCGAGATCGAGGACACGCACTGCATAATTAACATCCATAAATCATCGGGAATACCAACATCTCGAAGAGTGTCATCAATGAACACCCACTCAAGCCTGTCATACGCTTTCTCCAAATCAACCTTAATGGCCATCCATCCTTTCTTCCTGGATTTTTTCCGCATCGAATGGACAACATCCTGGGCAATAATGATATTGTCAATGATAGATCGACCAGGAACAAAATTAGTCTGATTTTCAGAGATCCAATGTAGAAGTAAAGGCTTCAAACGTTCGACAAAGATCTTCGTGATTGCTTTATACACTACGTTACACAAACTAATTGTTCGAAACTGCGATATCCATTCAGGAGACGCCACTTTAAAAATTAGTACAAGCAAAGTGTGGTTTAAATGAGGAGGGAGAAATCTAGAAGCAAAAACTTACTAAATGCAATTACACACAGATGTACCCACAACGCTCCAATTTTTCTAATAAAAAACTGCTTGTAACCCATCCACGTTCGGGGCTTTAAAGGCACCCATATCAAAAATAACATGTCGAATTTCCTCATTCGAAACATGTAAGGAGAGCTGGCCAAGTAACCCACTATCCAACGCTGGAAAACATCCTCTAATTGTCCAAGAAGTGACATCACAATCTGAGCTAGAGAAAAGAGACTGAAGAAATTCCTTGCTATCACCATTAATAAGCCCTGGTCCGTACACCAATTATCGACAACAGTTTTCAGCGCAGAGACAAAGTTCGCTCTTGGCCGAGCTAAAGTTAAAGCATGAAAGAACTTCGTGTTATGGCCACCTTCCAAAATCCACTGTGAACATACTTTTTGCCTACAAAGCGATTCCTCTTGCTCAAGAATAATATCAAGATCAGCACGAAGGGAAGTCGCAAGCTCCACAAGGGAATCTGAATGTTGTTTAGAAAGTGCAACATCAATCCCATATAGGCGAGCCAAAATCCTACGATTCTTACGACCTATATGACCAAAAACATCTCTATTACACGTCATAACCTCCGTCGTAAAAGTAGAAACATTTTGCTCCAGAGAAACATCCCCACGCCAAACCGTTTTCAAGAACTCCACAAAGTCTGGGTGATCATGCCAAGCAGCAATGTACCTGAACGGTCAATCCTACGAAGAAGTTTTATCAGCCCGAAGGCGAAGAATGAGAGGTCTATGGTCTGAACCCAATCGATCCAAGTGGGAAACCGAGGAATTAGAGAAACAATCAAACCATTTACAATTAACCAGACACTTATCCAAACATTGTTGTAAGTTCCCACGCGACCAAGTAAATGGAGGGCCATTAAAACCAAGATCCGACAAACCACATTGAAAGATAAAATCAGCCATCAAACGACTCCCGCTATTCGTACTATCAGCCTTGCCCAATCTTTCCTCATTACTTAAAATCACATTAAAGTCCCCTTCGAGAACCCACAGAAGAGCATCCCCATCATCTAAAGACTGAAGCTGGCTCTACAAAAAAAATTACTTCGTACTAGTAGGGCTTGCATATACCGCAGTAAACTGCAACCATACATCTGAAAACCGACACCGTACTCTCCCATTAACAAATTGATTAGAGACATGATCAATCTCCAAATCTACCCCATCCCTCAAAAGAATCCAAATGCCACCACTAAAGCCATGGGCCTCTATCCGAAAAGAATTCGAGAAACCCAATCTATGAATCACAAAATCAGCACCTCTGTCACTAATACGTGGTTCAAAAAGAGCCACAACACTTGGGCGAAACTTCTGCACAAAAGACCTGAAAATACGTCGAAAATGAAGGCTAGCAGCGCCTTGTGTATTCTAAAACATAAACTTAATCATGGAGAAAGAACCAGCTTTGATAATGATCCTGTCAGTAGGATCTCCCACCGGGTCACTCGCCTGGCCAAGGTTTACCAACTGCGCATCAACCTTTTGAACCCTTTCCCCCAAAACAACCCGAGACCCATGCTTCGACTCAACGACCTTGTGCACCTTTAGCCCCCGAACGATATTCTCCTTACCAACCTTACTAGGCAAGCCTCTCTGTTTACCAAATTTAACACCAGCAGAAGGGAGTGTTTCTATTCCTTTCTCAACAATATTCAACGATGTATGAACCCCACCGGAATGCTCGTTCTTTTGCTGCATGAAACGGTCCACAACTGTAGCCTCCTGACCTTCTAACATCGTACCTTGAGCAACCTATTTTGACGATTTATGTTGCTTCAGTGGATTGGAAGCCATATACGCGGCATTCTTCACCACCACCTTAGGTTGCGTCCCACTAGAAGTCTGCTTCAAAGGACCATCCCCTGATTGAGGCTTATCCTGGAACAAGGCAGCCACCTTCCCTCGAGAATTTTGACCCCCACTAAGCTCTGCATTGTTCCCCGAGATCTCCTCCGCTTCCAATGCCACAAAACGAGAGCCACCTTTGGGAGCTATCGACCCCTCCAAATTACGAACCCGTCTCACCAAATAACTCAGCCGACATCTTCTAGTATCCACCATCATCCAAGGACCAAATAATTTATCTTCTAAAATGTCCGCACTAGTAGCAGTAGTCGAAACCCCACTAGTAGTATTAGCATTCGTTGTCGCTTCAGGTTGTTTAACCAATTTCGGGCAACACTCCTTCGCATGTCTATAGATCCCACACTCAAAACAAATATGCTGAAGACCCTCATATTCAAGCTTTTGGATAAAGCCATCAATTCCAATACAAGGAAGCAACAGTTTGTTAAGATCAACCAGAAGGGCTAAGCACGCGAATTTGCCACGTTCACCAAGTTGTGTATTATAATCTATCTTCACAAGACGACCAATATTGTCGGCAATCCGACGAAATAGCGCCTTTGTGTAATACCGATAAGGAAGACCAGGGAGGCGGACCCAAACGATTACTTACGTCAGGTATTTCTCAGCAGTCGAAAAACTACGACTCCAAGGTTGCATTGTCAAATAACTACCATAGATTGTCCACGGGCCTTGGGTAGGAACTTTCACATAATCACTCTCCTCAGCAAATTTAACCATGAAGTAATTGTTATCCAAGTCAATCAGTTGGATTTCCCCCAACGGATTCCATAGTGTTTGGATCCTTGTCGACAAAGTCTTGTATCTAATCGACCAACCAAGAAGCCTTACAATGAGCAAGTTGCACATATTATGATCAATTTGGTTATGCACCCTGTTCGAAAACCCAATCGAAGGGAAATGAATAGATGACTCAATCCGAACATCCTCATTAAGAACTACCACCTCCTATTCAATCCAGTTTGGCTTAGGTCCTTTAACAGAAATTCCTGTTGCAACTTTACTGGCGTATGAGACCGACTCATCCGGCAATGACCCGGGCTGCTTATTAGAAGCAGCAACATCCGCAGAAACGTTGGCCCCATTGTGCAGACAATCAATTTCAATAGGCATCATCACCCCCATCAGTAATCATCTTAGTAGAATTCAAAGCATGATCCATACCGCTCGGCACATCACTTTTATTCTTCTTCAGGATACGAGGATCCACTAGATTCGACGGAGACGTTGGTCGCTCCAGGGCCGACGACGCTGGAATATGAACTACTCCTTTAAGAGGCCTTCTGCTGGGGCTCTCATAAAGGATCGGCCGATCAATCTGATCACCATGTGTAGATTCCGATACAGTAGGGTTTCCAGAGCTATTAGGGTTAGCCATTTTGTTGTTTTAAAACTAACTATTCTTTTTAAAATATATTTATTTTTTAATGATGACACAATCTCATAATGTCAAGTCATCAAAAGAGCTAAAAGTTAATGTTCAATAACATAGTTGAGAGACAACTTTGTAACATTTTTCCTGTAATTGTAAGTGCACAACCTGTAACGAATTGTGTAATTACATAAACATTTGAAAATTGTAACAATTTATTTAATCTAATACATTTTATGTGTTTGAGTATTACACAAAATCATTATAAAGTTGTAATAATTTATGTGATTCTAAGGGTCCTTTTGCTATAGAATTTTGCTAAGTTGCAGGAGCAAAATGTACACATTTCAGGTTGAGAGCTACTGAACTTGGAGTTGGTGAAGCAAACAGTGAAACACAATACTAGAATGAAGCTGCAAAAGCTGATGTTCTGTGTTCGGACTCGGATGCCGAAGCTCCATTGTTTATGTTCTGTTGTTTAATGGGGAACTGAAGATTCGGTGGTCAGATTCAGACCAGTAGTTTTGTCTCCCTCAAGCTTGAAGCTTTATGCAGTGAGAATGAGCTTTCCTTCCTTTCTTTTCAATACTGTTTTGACATTTTTTTTATATAAATGAAGAACAACTGAACAAGGGAATTAACAGTCTCAAATCCGAATTAAACACAAGATTATTACAATGATAACGTGATCTGCGACAACATGGTAGGGCAAATAATGTAACCTTAATGGAAATTGCCATAATTCATGTTCGTAATATGCATCATTAATTCATAATAATTCATTCATCCACCCACTTACGACTCCGATCGGATATGATCCGACTTTAAAAAAACTCGAACCTCAAATCTAAATTAATAACTCAAATTCGAAACAACTCAAATGTGAATCTAAAATGTTTCACACCTGATATTAACCCAAACTGAATATTTTAAAACAGATCCAACTCGGCTTATTTACTTGTAAAAAATGCAGAAGAGTTAACATGTTTAGGAACTGTAAAGCTCACTTTTGAAAATACAAAATGATGGAGAAAATGGATCTGTAAACAGTGGGGGGAAAAGGATAGAATAATGCAAAGATCAAAAACATGCGCATGGAGTAATGGATTCCACAAATTTCGCCGAAACCATTATGTTGTCTTAAGCCTAATATCATTATTGTTCATAATTACACAAACCATTTGCATACATAAAGTTGGTTCATTCTCCTTGTGCTATATACTTGTTTTTGGTCATATTTTTTCCAGGAAAATGAACTATATACATGTTGGTTGTAGATTTAATAAAAAAAATGGTAAGCCCCATCATCACCAAAGAGTAATGAGTGGCAAAAGGAAATAGTAAAAAAAAAGGCCTCCATTTTGTCCAATTGGACACCCAACGTACCAATCTTAAATATTTAAGGGTTTTGCTATGTGTAGCCCAGGGCTATATATAAGAACCAACTATATATTTTACTATATATGTATTATTAATACTTATTTTACTTTTGGCTTAACCCTTAAATAGGTGCCTAAATTATGTCTTTTTTTCAGTTAGGTGCCTAAACTATTTTTCGGGCAAAATAGGTGCCTAACGTTTCATTCCGTCACTAAATAAGTGTCTACCGTTAATTTTCACCATTAAATGCCACGTGTCACCTCCAGATAAATCCAAAATTATATTAAAAATAAAAAAATAAAAATATATCTTAAAATTTTCAAATATTCTTAAAATAGTCCCTAAATCCCTAAACTCCCTAAATCCGACCATTCCCGCCGGCGGCAGTCGCGTTGCCGGCGACTCAATGAAGCGCCCTACCCTCGTCGAACAACCCACACGCCGTTCGTCGCCCCTCATGCTGCCATTCATCGTGAATCGTTCGAAAGAACCATTCGACAATCTCGTCGATTCGCACGGCACCGACTGATTTCTGACGACGGGGTGGTGGGGGAAATGGTCGTAATGGGTCGGTGACCGGTGTGGTGTGCGGCAGCGTGGCAATCGGCGGCAAAATCGCCCCAAATTGGGATTTAGGTTTTAGGGAATTAGAGATTTTGGATTTTGGGGTTGTTTTGTAAAATCTGGAAAATTTAGAGATTTTTAAAAATTAAATAATTTTATTTATTTATAATATAATTTTGGATTTTTTTGGAGGTGACACGTGACATTTAACGGTGAAAATTGACGGCAGACACCTATTTGGTAACAGAACGAAACGTTAGACACCTATTTGGCCCGAAAAATAGTTTGGGCACCTAACTGGAAAAAAAAATGCATAGTTTGGGCACCTATTTGACTGTTAAGCCTTACTTTTCAATGAAATCTACTAGAATGTAATTAATTATAATTTTTTTTTAAAAATGTACTCCATTAATTTAGAGTGTTAATGTAACTAAATCATAAAGCCTAAACCGTAAAAACCTAAAATCATTAATTATAAACATCTAAATCATTAATTTTAAATTCTACTTAATTTAAGTTAGAGTTACTTGAGTTTGTATCATTTAAGTTTAATAATTAAATGTTTAGAGTCAAATTAAATTGTTTTAATCGTTTCAAGGTATCTATTTAGACAATTTTAAGTTAAGGGCATTGTTGATGTTATCATTTTAAGTTTTGATATTTTGGATTAGTAATAGGGTTCTCTCAACACCTTCAACCTAGTGCACGGCTTGCTCTTTTTCTTTCACTATGGCCGCTAATCTTAGCGATTTCTTTCCCTTTATTTTTTTTATATTTCATTTTCTTCAAGTTTTATATAAAAAATATTTTTTGTTCTTATCTTTTTGCACTTATTATTGTGTTTGTTTCCTCTATCTTGTGACATGCTTTTCTTTGTGTTGTAGTAAATTTTTTGTTTTGTTTTGTGGCACAGTTTTCATCTATTTTTGCAGTAGATTTATATTTGTGTAGAGTTTTTTACAACATTTGAATTTGATATGCGTTTGTTGTCTGTTTTTACTAGTTTGAACCCTTTTTATAGTTGTTTATTTCGCTCATCATTTTTACATCACATTTTAAGCGTTCACTTGAACAAAAATAAAGAGTATTATTGGTGAATACTGAATTTATATAGATGTTGAATGCCAATTTCAAAGGTAAGTATTGTTGGGGAAACCGGGTTATTTCCCACACGAACGTAGCTTCAAATCTGAGCTGAAATGTCGAGATCGAAACTACCGAAATTTGCACAGCGGACAAACCCGTCAACTATTGAATATTGAAACCCAATGGAAAAACCCAATAATAAGCAAGCGAAATAAATAATGGAGAGAACACACCGAATTTACGAGGTTCGACGAAAATGTCGTCTACTCCTCGGGCACCACCACCAGATGATAACTTCACTAATACCAAAATGGTACAAACAAATGGAATTCCTAAGAATTCCCAAATATGAGAGAAGATAAACAAATGGGAGAGATGGATGTTGGGATGATTTCAAATGACAAATGCTAGGCCTATTTATAGTTGAACTTTAAGGACTAAACTTGTAAATAGCCTAAACTTTAGGGACCAAAAAAGTAATTTCCCCATTGGTCTTTTTCAACCTTTGCTGTTACCTACCTTTCGCCCACTTTTCGGTGCAGCCTTTGTTGAAACCTTTCAAGCCAATTTTCAACAAATCTCCACCTTAGCTTGAAATTTCACCAAGCTTTTCAAAAATTTCTTCTCTCCAAACGTTATCTTTTGTAGTGCCTCCAAATGCGCCTACGAGCGCCATACACCCGAAGGTGCTCAAACTTGCAAGATGTTAATCAAGTTCAAACAATGATTGAACTTGATTGATGTTACCACCTTGGTCAACATATCTGCAGGATTTTCTGCCGTAGCAATCTTCTGAAGTAGAACCTTTCCTTCTTCAAAGATCTCCCGCACAAAGTGATACCTCACGTCGATGTGCTTGGTTCTTGAATGGTAGACTTGATTTTTCGCTAAATGAATAGCACTCTGACTGTCACAATAAAGACTAATGTGACTTTGAACAACTCCCAAGTCTTCCAACAATCCGTTAAGCCAAATCGCCTCCTTAACAGCCTCTGCAACTGCCATGTACTCTGCCTCTGTAGTTGACAAAGCCACCATTGACTGTAAAGTAGACCTCCAACTAACTGGGGCTTTTGCTAAAGCAAACAAATACCCAGTAGTAGACCGACGCTTATCCAAATCACCAGCATAGTCGGAATCAACATATCCAACCACAAACTGACCAAGTGTTTCATCTTGCTCAAACACTAAACCAACATCTACGGTTTGTTGGAGATACCGTAGAATCCATTTCACAGCTTGCCAATGTCCTTTTCCAGGATCATGCATGTACCTGCTCACAACTCCAACTGCTTGTGAAATGTCAGGCCTCGTACACACCATCGCATACATCAAGCTCCCTACTGCATTAGCATATGGAACTTTTGCCATATATTCTCGCTCTTCATCAGTTTTAGGAGATAATTGAGAACTGAGTTTCAAATGAGAAGCAAGTGGGGTACTTACATGTTTTGTGCTTTCATTCATGCCAAAACATTGTAATACCTTTTTCAGATATTGCTTCTGAGTCAAACAAAGCTTGCCTCTCCGTCTGTCTCTACTTATCTCCATGTCGAGAATCTTCTTGGCCTCACCTAGATCTTTCATCTCAAACTCTTGATTCAACTGAGCCTTCAAATTGTCTATCTCTTGTTGACTCTTTGAAGCGATCAGCATATCATCAACATACAAGAGAAGATAAATGAAAGATCCATCTTGTAGCTTTCGCAAATACACACAATGGTCGTATTTGCTTCTTGTGTACTTCTGCCTCCTCATAAAGCTATCAAATCGCTTGTACCACTGCCTCGGAGATTGCTTCAATCCATATAGCGATTTGTTCAGCTTACAAACCCATTTCTTACCACCAGCATCTACATATCCTTCTGGCTGAGTCATATAGATCTCCTCTTCCAAATCACCGTGCAAGAAAGCCGTCTTTACATCGAGTTGAGCTAGCTCCAAATTCAACTGTGCTACCAAGGCCAACAATGTTCTAATGGAGGAATGCTTCACAACAGGGGAAAATACTTCGTTGTAGTCTATTCCCTCCTTCTGAGCGTAGCCTTTAGCTACCAACCTTGCCTTGTAGCGAACATCTTTCTTGCTGGGAGATCCGTCTTTCTTTGCAAACACCCACTTGCATCCAATTACCCTTTTACCTTCTAGTAAATATGCCAAATCCCAGGTGTTGTTCTTCTGGAGAGATTGCATTTCTTCATCTATGGCATTTTTCCACTTGTCACTTTCTAAGCTTTGCATTGCTTCTTGATAAGTGACAGGGATATCATCATCAACAACTGGAAGGGCATAGGCCACTGTATCTGTAAATCGAGCAGGTCTACGAATTTCTCTCCTTGGCCTTGTAACTGCAAGTGGTTCTGGTGTCTCCAATGGTTCTTGGGTTTGAACCTCTTCATCTTCTGATTCCTCCATTGGAGTTGGAGAATCAGTAACATCAATTGCTGGACTAATCACCGTCTCTTGAAACTCCACCTGGTTTGGAGTATACTCCACCTGTTGTGGAGTACTACTTGTCTGAACAGCTCCATTTGTTACCTTCTTCAACATGACAGATTCATCAAAGGTAACATCTCTGCTACAAATTATCTTCTTTGTGTCTAAGCACCAAAGTCGAAATCCCTTCACTCCATGAGTGATTCCCATGAAGATAGTCTTCTTTGCTCTAGGATCAAGTTTTGACTCCTTCACATGATAATACGCAGTGGATCCAAATACATGTAAGGAATCATAATCTGTAGCGGGTACTCCAGACCATACCTCCAACGGTGTTTTTCCTCCAATCGCCGATGACGGTAGACGATTGATGAGATGGCCAGCATATGTCACAGCCTCAGCCCAAAATGGTTTGCCCAACCCAGCATTGGACAACATACATCGAACTTTCTCAAGTAGTGTTCGATTAATACGCTCTGCCACCCCATTCTGCTGTGGTGTATGTCTAACAGTGAAGTGTCGAACAATACCATGCTCCTGGCAAACGTCAAAGAGCGGATCACTTCTATATTCCCCTCCATTGTCCGTCCTAAGCCGTTTGATCTTCTTGCCAGTCTGGTTCTCAATCATATTTTTCCACTTCAGGAAAACTTTGAGCACTTCATCTTTAGACTTCATCGTATACACCCAAACTCTTCTGGAAAAGTCATCAACAAAAGTTACAAAATAGTGTTTTCCTCCCAGCGACATTGTTTTGGAAGGACCCCACACATCTGAGTGAACATAATCCAAAATACCTTTCGTATTATGGATAGCGGTGCCGAATTTCACTCTCTTCTGCTTTCCCAGAACACAATGCTCACAAAAATTTAACTTGCAAGCCTTTGCACCTTTCAACAATCCTTGCTTTGCCAAAATTTGCAAGGATTTCTCACCAGCGTGTCCCAACATTCATACTATCTCTCCCAAGTCTGGACTTTGACTTTGATCTCCCTCTCATTTTTGGCTTTTGGCTTTTCTCCTCCATATCTACGGGTTTTTCTTCCTCAATGGCAATGTCTAGACCTTGTTGAAATAAAGAGTCTAGCTCCTCGCCTTGCCACATGCCGAAGTGACCGGATCCATCGAACAACTCCACCTAGGAGTTTGCATTTGACATTATCCTCCTCACCGGTATAGAGGAAGAGCTTGATGTCCCTTATGATCCGTCTTTTGCCATGGCAACGAATAATATTCAACAGCACGAACTGGATATTGAAACACTGCACCAGGTAAGTTCCCAGGAAAGAGAGGTGGATCACACGGATCGCTTAAATACCCAGTCTTTCCTAGCCAGAACTTTCCTAGACATGCACTGTCACAACACCACACTTCTTTGCAGCAACCGAGCAACCGGGATAGCCTTCACCGAAGCTCTGATACCAATTGTTGGGGAAACCGGGTTATTTCCCACACGAACGTAGCTTCAAATCTGAGATGAAATGTCGAGATCGAAACTACCGAAATTTGCACAGCGGACAAACCCGTCAACTATTGAATATTGAAACCCAATGGAAAAACCCAATAATAAGCAAGCGAAATAAATAATGGAGAGAACACACCGAATTTACGAGGTTCGACGAAAACGTCGTCTACTCCTCGGGCACCACCACCAGATGATAACTTCACTAATACCAAAATGGTACAAACAAATGGAATTCCTAAGAATTCCCAAATATGAGAGAAGATAAACAAATGGGAGAGATGGATGTTGGGATGATTTCAAATGACAAATGCTAGGCCTATTTATAGTTGAACTTTAAGGACTAAACTTGTAAATAGCCTAAACTTTAGGGACCAAAAAAGTAATTTCCCCATTGGTCTTTTTCAACCTTTGCTGCTACCTACCTTTCACCCACTTTTCGGTGCAGCCTTTGTTGAAACCTTTCAAGCCAATTTTCAATAAGTATTACCTTTTCAATGTACCTTTAGTTTTTCATTTATTTGTATGAGATTTTAGTAGATTTAGTCTTAATTTTTTTAATGTTATAATGTTTATGATGTATGTATTTTTTTTCAATAAAATCTAATTTATCAGTTTTAGTTCATCTTTTATATATTTTAAATTTAAGTCATTTCCTGTTTAAAGCGTATTTTATTAAAAAAAATAAAATTCATTTGATTGGATTTGAACTGGAATTTCTCTAATTGTTTTTTTATCAGAATCGACGTGTCGACTCTATCAATTTTTTAAAATAAGAGTTGTTGATCGGTGCATGTGTGTGACAATGAAAAGGAATGCAACCGGCAACCCTACTGTCTGTACTGCCCAATAATTTTTATGTTCCATAGGCTATTTTTCATTACTCTTCCCCATAAATGGACGCCGTTCATTATCAAATTTGTTTTGCATGGAATTCAAGTTCTGTAAATAATAAAGATAATCAAGGGTTGGATAGTCATTTCAGAAGTTGATAGTTTATTTTTTGAGCACAATGATTAATTTAATCTTTGACATTTATATATTTTATCAGTCTAATCTTTTTTAAACCTCAATCTTGCATTTATAATTAAATTGATTCAATTTTAACATAAATGATAATGATATCGTTATTTTTTTACTGTACTGACTTGATAACTCATATTATAATCTAAGGTAAACTATATCATTGACCACCGAACTAATTGGGGATTCTTATTTTGACCACCGAACTAACGAACTCGTCAATCAGACCACCGAACTTATAAAATCAACCTATTTTGACCACCGCCGTTAAAAATCTAACGGTGGAGTGACGGAACTGCCACGTGGCAGCTAACGGGAAAATTTTAAAATTACACATTTGGTCCCTGTTATTTACACATTCTTTCAATTTAATCCTAATTTTAAATTAATAAAATAATAAATTATTTAATTAGATAGTGACACATGTCACCACCTATTTAGAAGAGGAAAACGAAATTAAGCGCAAATGCCACCCAGGGGAATCAAACCTGGGTGGTGTAGGTGGAAGGGCCGTGGTTAAGCCACTGCACCAAGCCCAACAATGTGCTTTGAAACACCCAACTTAATATATAACTCTTATTGGTTTCTACATTTATAACCCAAAAGCTCAAACCCTAAACACTAATTTCACATATATAACCCTAAACCTTAAACCCTAAATATTTCAAATTAATTTTACACTCAACATTTCAAATTAATTTTACATATATAAATCCTAAACCCTAAACCTAAACCCTAAAGCCCAATTTAAAATATTTGGTGTGAAATTAATTTGAAATATTTAGGGGTTAGGTTTTAAGGTTTATATATGTGAAATTAATTGAAATTAAGCGTGAAATTAATTTGAAATATTTAGGGTTTGGGTTTTAAGGTTTATATATGTGAAATTAATTGAAATTAAGCGTGAAATTAATTTGAAATATTTAGGGTTTGGGTTTAGGGTTTATATATGTGAAATTAATTTGAAATGTTTAGTGTAAAATTAAGTTGAAATATTTAGGGTTTAAGGTTTAGGGTTTAGGGTTTATATATGTGAATTTAATTTGAAATTTTTAGTGTAAAATTAATTTGAAATATTTAGAGTTTAAGGTTTAGGGTTATATATGTGAAATTAATTTCACACCAAATATTTTAAATTGGGCTTTAGAGTTTAGGGTTTGGGTTTAGGGTTTAGGATTTATATATGTAAAATTAATTTGAAATGTTGAGTGTAAAATTAATTTGAAATATTTATGGTTTAAGGTTTAGGGTTATATATGTGAAATTAATGTTTAGGGTTTGAGCTTTTCGGTTATAAATATGTGTAAAGATTCACCGTGTAAAAAGATGACAAGAAAAAATAATGAAATTGATAGTTTTTATTAGTTGGGACCATGAATGACGTAGCGTGATGAGCTTATGATATAATTTTTGGTTAAAATTATAACAATTTGATTAAGAAACAAGAAAAAGTGAAAATTAGATCTAATTTTGCCAAAAATAAATATTTTATTGGACAAAAGATGTGAATGTAAATGTTAAAGTTTTCATTAAACATTTTTTACTAAGATACTTTTTTTTTTGTAGAAATATTAAAATGTAAAAGTCAAATCCCATATAGAGCTCAATACAATAATTCTGGCATCCAAGAAAAGACATTTCCAAGAATTGTCTCTAATACCTAATGGCCTCTTTGGTAGCTTGATTAGGCTGCACAGGAAGCAGAAAGAATCATGAAAAGGAATTGGAATTCCAGGTGGAAGTAAATAGGAATCCCAAGGGGAGATTGGCATTAATTCAAGAACTCAAACCTGGGGATTTACAGATACTATGTGTTTTCCCAACTCCAAAGAGATGTTTGCTTTTGAGCTTTGATGAGCAGCCAGCACTCAGCAGCTCCACTTGCCTTGAAATCTACAACAAAATTAATACCTTTCCAACTACGTTGTTTTGTATATTATTATTATCATCACTGCATCTGCATCAGTGGAGATGTTTTCCAGAGGTGGGGGAAAAGCCAAAAGATGAGTCTTTGCTTCTTCTTCTCTCATTCTCCTTTTCTTTTCAAAGCTGAAAACCATTGGTGATTCAAAGAAACACATGTACCACATTTATAGAAGTAACAAATTTATGTACAAAACGATATATTAAACCTAAAATCAAAACAAAAACTATGAGCTTCATTCTATAAGTTGGATCATAAACTTTTTAATATTCCAATTCCATCCCTAAACTATGACTCCAATTCTAAATTAATCCCCAAAACTTTTGAACATTCTAATTTCATCTTCAAATTATCATTTGTCACATCATATTATTACATAATACACATCAATGTTTACATAACAATTAACAATTTATATAACAATTTTATTAACATAATATATTATTGACATATACCGATAATTTGATGATGAAATTATAAAATTCAAAAGTTTAAAAACCAATTTAGAATGACACTCCTTGTTTGAGGATGAAATTGAAACTTTCACAAGTTTAAAGATCAATTTAAAATAAAAGTTATAGTTTGAGAACATATAATATATTTAACTTCAAAAGAACTAAGGATGAAAAGGAAAAAAATGATTATTAAACTCAATATTTTTTGTTAAAAATAGCTATAAAAAACCAAGTTTTGCCAATTTTAATTATTTCTTTGTTCTTACTATGTTACCGGCTATCTAACGTTCTTATTCAACTTATATAATTGAATCGACTGATCAACCGATTCTCAGTTCAATCGGTTAAACTAATCGGTTCAGTTTAAATTTTACAGGCTACAGCCATGAAAAATGGTCGTTCAATTAAACGGAGCCGAGATTCTGTTTTACAATTTCAACCACCCTTTGCGACAGGCTCTCGGCAAGTGTTCCTAACAGAGGTTCCAACGTTGAGCCACCTTCAACATTACTTGTGGATGAAGCAACGTCGCTGGTAATGTTATCTTGTACCAGTTTGGCTATTGCACTGATTTTTTCTGTAATTTTTGGCACTAACTCTTTTGCCTCGTTGTATAATTGAGCTCGGGATCCACTTGAAGACTCTTCCATGGAAGTTTCTGTTCTTAATTTCGTGAATAACTCAAAAACATTATTGGCTGCAATGTCCAGGCTGATCAATGCTTCTTTACATGCTGTGATTTTCTCCTGTACTTCAGTTTGTTCATCAACATGTTGCTTCGGAGCTTCGGGTTCTTCTTCAATGATTGATGAACCTTCTTCATCCTTTTCATCATGAGAAGGAGGGCAATTTAGGTCCTGCGATAGGGCTCAAAATGTGTGTCAGCTAAGATCTAACATGAATCCCTTTTTAAACACTGTGGATTAAAAACTATTCTAAACATGTCAAATCCTAAGAAAGGCATAATTGGAACCATACTTGAATTAGAGAATTCAACTGGAACATTTTAAATTTTGGGGAGCAATTTACAGTTACCACTTTTAACTATATATGTTATTAGAAAGTAAACAACTACAATTAGTATATATCATAATCAATCATTATATTGGATGATGGGACACGAAATACTCTTTCAATATATTAAAAACAGGGGAAAGAGTATAAACAATGACCGAGGGAGTATGGTTTAAGGAACAATGAGTATATATAATCGTTTGTATTCGTACTCTCAAAATAAAATTATATCTTTATCTATACTTAATGCATTAAAAATTAGAAAAAGAAACCATTAAAACTACAATTTCTTATAATGGCATTCATATACCGCACAGCAGTGATAAATGTACCTGATCAATGGAGCCTGCTACTTCCTCCAAAGTGACATTGGTGGCCGATTCGTTCTTTTGCATGGACGGGTTAAAAAGTCTTTTGCATCCCACTAAATAATCCCGCCGTACAAAATATTGTGAAGAGTACCTTCTCCTAGCAGATGATTGCCTTCTCTCAACCTGTAAACAGATAGGAATAAGACTTTGAAAGTTTTGGTGTCAACCAAATGGTTTATATGGTCTGTCAAGTACTTTTTGTAATGTCAAACTCTTTTTTACACTGCATTTGGTAAGAAATAACGAGAAAGAAAAACACCTACAAGAAGAAAAAAATCAATCGTTTCTTGCGTTATCTGGGATAATTTTTTTCCTTTTAAAAATGGAACATTTTCATTCTCAGAATGAAGTTTATCTTCTCAAATGTGAAAACACTCATAGTTTAAAGGCAAATATACATTTTGGTACATGAACTTAGTTTCAAGGTTCAATTTGGCACCTAAGCTAATTTTTGTCCAGTTAAGTATCTGAACTTGCCTTTAATGTTCAATTTGGTACCTAAAGTTTTCTTCGGTACGATTAAATACCTAAATTTGACTTCTTGGTTTCAAATTGGTACATGAACTTGTCTTTTTGGTTCAGATTGGTAATTACTGTAAATTACTCATTTGAACCAATTTGAATCTTGAAGCCAAGTTCATGTGCCTAATTAGATAAAAAAAATTAGTTACGAAATTGAAACTTGAGACAAATTGGTTCGAGTACCAAAATGAAAAATTACCCTAGTTTAAATACTAAAATCTACATCAGTTTTCACTTTTCAGTTTCAAGCTGTAGCTTATTGGGCCCAAGGCGCAAAGAATATAGCCTGACCCAATTCTAGCCACCTCTGTGTTCTTTTCTCCCAATATTCTGAATGAAAAAACATTTTGAGACTTTAAGTTAATTTTTAAAAAAATCCACGCATGAAAACTAACCTTGAGTATTGCAGATAGGTTGTCAAAATGCTCCTTGAACAGATCACTGTCCTCAGACTTCACATGGAAAGCATTAACATCCATAGAATTTTGCTCTGTTTTATCAGAATAAAATTGCTCTATCACATCAGGAACTTCCTTGTGGTTAACTTCTAAGACAAGTATGTTCTGAGGTAGCAGTCTTACCGTCATTAACGAAATGGTCTCCGTGACCCAAAGAATGTTCACTCTCACTTGGCATCTCAGCTAGGCCTTGCACTGCAAAAGATATACCAAAAAGGTTCTCATCTTAGGCTAAGATTAACTTTAGTTAATTTTCCCCTTTGTAACATAAGGATTCATTAATATTATCAAGTCCCATATAAGCATTGCTGTTTTATATCTTCAGTTTCATCCTGAATTTCATTGGAATCTTTCCATCATAATGAATTACAACAGACCTTCAAAATTTGTAGCTATTTCTTCAACTTTGTAGCCAATTAGTAGAGCGCTAAAAGTACTTTGAATTCAAGACAAAACTTGGGTTTACCTAGTTTTGGTGATGACACTGGCATCTTTACGTGTTTAAGATTTTGCACCTCTGGGGAGTTTAATAAATCCAGACGTACATTGTAGACGGTGAACCAATGATCTTCCGCTGCAGAGCTGCTGAATTAATGATAAAGGATCATGAGGAATTAGGATACAAAGTATGAAACAAATGGTAAGTGCTAACCTAACATTTGCAAAGCAGAAGAGATGAAATTATTTAAACCTCACCGAACTAGTTTATCTGGTGATGCAGAACTTTGGGTTTCAGTAGCATCGGAAGAACTGCTGCATAAGTTACTGAGGCGTGAATTGCTCCCTCCTGAGCAACGATCAGATGCTGTTTGGTCTTCATGGCACAATGAACCATAACCCCCACCACTGCTAATCAAAGGTGATGAAATTTTTGGGTCTATTTGCATTTGCTGGAGGCATCAACGGGAAAGATAAACCAAGATCAATGAAATGCAAAACCATTCATCAGTTGAAAATGTTTTTTATACAAGAGATGGTGAAAAATCTCCGAATTCCTTTTAGGAATAAAGTGATCAGTTTATATCTATGACTGAGTCCAGCTAAAATGAAAGTAGTATGGCTGAAAAGAGCCGAACTGAAACTAGGAAATCAATCGTGTCTCAGTGCACATGGTTATCGAAACAAAAAGTACGGCCTCTTTTATGGTAAGTGTTCATTGAAACTTTCCAAACATCATTCAGATTATCCTTGGATCCTGATGGAAGTTTCTGGTGTTCCAAAAATCTTATTGGTTTATTTACTATGAAGACACAACAGAAAAAAAAAATTGGGCGAGAATTATTATTGATCCTATAAATGAGGGTCCAGGAAACCAATTTTCTTTTCTTTTTTCTTTGCTTTTTACGTTGGAGATATGAATGCAAATCAGCGTGTCAAAGTCTACCATCAAGAATACCTGAGGTGAAGTGATCTCAAGATTTCTGCGGACAAAATCAGAGCTTGTTACTTTGTCTTGTGCCCATTTTGGAAGTCTAGAAATGCTTAATTTAAATGCATAGGTCTCCTGGGAATCACATCCATGATAATTCGCTCTTTGTTTATGTTGGCTGGACCTCTCAGCTAGCAATGAAATCTTGGAACTACATGACTTGTTTTCCTCTCCATAAATTGTGGTTCGAGTAAAAGCCACTGGCATGTATAGGGTTCTTGGAGACAATAAAAGAGTTTTTTCCTTCACTTTCTGTAGCATCCTGGAAGCCAAGCGAGTGGGAAGTTTCCATACAAAAATACAACCATCACCACCTACCTGAATGCATCATAAAATTGAGTGAATGAACATACAAACAAGTTGCCTTGAATTAGTTCAAATTCAATAAAGACATGATATGTAATGTAAAAAAAAAAGTTAATTAAGCATGAGAAAAACTCACAGAAACTATATGCTTGCAATCTGGTAAAAAAATGACACCAGTCACAACTTCTCCATGTCCTACAGCTTGGGCAATCATCTCTCCACTTGTAAAATCATAGACGCATATAGACTTGTTTGAAAATGAACATATGAAGTAGCTGCCGCTAGGGTCCATTGTAACCTGACGCACATATTTAGGTGTCAGTAGCAGAAATGTTGACGGTCACATCCTACTGATTATTAACTCAAAGCTCATAAGTCATAACTCACCTTTATTGGATCACCAAAGTCTTTGTTTTGCTTGAATGATCTAATAAGTTTTCCAGTAGCAATGTCAAATATATTTATCTTCTTATCCTACAAGTAAAAAGTAACCACATAATCAATTCAAATGAGGATTTCCAACACGAGGAATCCGCAAATTATGTCAAGCAGTTAACTAAAGGTTAGTTTTTAATGTGTAGTATTTAACCATATGGCGGATTTAAGGAGCTCGTTCCAGTAATTGAGGCAGCCCTTGAAGCTGCCATTGGAATATAGAAATTACTCCCTTAGAAATAACAAGATGCAAGCTTACCTGCCCAACCGTGACAACAACCTCCGTCACTGGATCTACAGACATATCATAGACAGTTCCATTAGATGCCATTTGATGGTGACGACGTGAAACCTTACATCTGCTGTCAGTTAAATGGACATCACGGAACACAAGGGACCTATGGTAGATAAAAAAACACAACTTTACAATGAGCCATTTGGACATCCATGGTGAGTAATCATTGAATAAAAGTAAAAATTGCAAGATAGAAATAATAAATGTAAATCATAATTGTTTGATTTGTTGAAAATAATTTAACTAATTAAAGCTATTTCAAATTCCATCGAAACAAAATTAACTATCCAGAGTGCAACCTAAATAACAGTGATTTTGTGTCACTTCCGCGTTTTCTCAAGTAGTTTCCTTATCAATCAAGCCTCATTTTATACATAAAGCAAAATACCTATCTGCACTGCAACTCAGAATCTTACATCCATTGCAAGCAAGTTGAACAGAAGTCACAGCAGCAGAATGGTCATCAATGCTTTCAATGAGCTCAAAATTCCTGGCACGAAGGACAATAGATCAATTAGCATACATATCCAAGAAGCTTCAGTAAAATTCAAAAAGAGAAAAAGAGGCGTTAAGTATTCAATCATAACCTTTTAACATCATGAAGATGGATTATTCGATCTCGTCCCCCAGAAGCAAGCAAGTAATGATTGTCATTTCCTCCAGAATCTATATCCTTTGTACTTGATAAGCTAAAACTCAATGAAAGAATCTCTGCATCATGAGAATCCTGTCACATTAAATAATGTAATTTGTAAGACTGGCAGAATTTAGTAAACTAATCGCAAAAATAGTTAAAGTACTCGCAGCACTAAATTCTTTTTCAAACAAATTATCTTAATGTATAATGATGGGCTCAAGTTTACCTTAATGCATGTATACTCAGAATTGTGAAGATCATATATATGAAGGTTTCCCTCACAACCACCAACAGCCATGTATTTTCCATCGGAACTAATTGCCATTGATCGTAAACCTTGATTGCCAAAAGTTGTATCCCCGGTGGTAATCTCAAAACTTCCAGCACTCACTGCTTCAAGTAAAAGAAATAAATAAAATCCAACAGTTTTGAGGTGGAATATACAAATATAAATCAACTTACTGAAACACATTTAGCAGCAAGAACATGAAAAATTCACTATAAATCAGTTCATAATAATCCAAAATAGATAAAGTGCCTGGAATGAAAATATATAACTCTGCACATTATAACATGTTTCCAACTTATGCTAGGACCTATTATAACTTAGGCCTTTACCTATATTAATAATCCCCTCTGATTCAGTGATCAAATAATTATTGTCAGCAGTATCCCTTGATAAATCAGGTTGTGAGACAAGATCCCATAACCTAACTGTGCCATCGGCTGAACAGGTTGCAAACGAGATTCCTCCAGAACACCCCTTCACAGCACATGTAAGATATGGATCGTGCATTTTTTCACAACAGAGATTCTTGATATCCCATATACAAGCCGAATGAGAAATAAGAGCAAAGGACCTGGTAGCCTGGAAAGATGCCAATAAAAGTTTGCTTAATCAAGTTCCAATCTATTAATAAGCTCAAAATATCAACTTAAGGAGAAGAATTTAGTTTGTAACTAATTTTCTTATAGAATCAGATAACAGATTAAGCTTTCTTCCATGGACAAATCAAAAACTGAATTTCACCAATCTTATATGGAACAATCACCTCATTCTCTTGATGGAAATTCCATATATGGAGACTATGATCTCCATAGACCACAACTGCATAAGAGAATTTGAAAATTGACCATTATGTGTACAACAAAGATGGATATCAAGAGCCAAAAGAACTAATTGAATTAAAAGCTTACCAAGCTTTTGTGAGATGAACTGACAAGCAACTGCATCAGGAAGAGTAGGGGACGATGGACAATTATTTTCATTGGCTTTAGGGCAAAAAGGATCAATTTCTTCATGGCATGATTTGGCCTTAGAGTACAATAGGCTTCCCACATAGCCAAGATTCTCAACGTTGAAGAGTTGTACTTGTCCGTTGCTACATGCACAAGCAATTAACTTACTGGATGCGGATAGTGCAAATCCTTTTTCAACCTGAATGTTCATTTTTGAATGTATCAAACTCACACATGACCCCAATTGCAATAGTTGAGATATATTTCATGCAGTAATACACTCCAATATCACATTATGTAATTGAGAATCCTTGGTGAGAACTTTCCAGCTTTGTCAGCAAAAACAATCTACTAAGTTATAGAACTCAATCCTCCCTTACCATAGGAGCCAACCATGTTAACCTCACAGTAGAGCTAAAAATTTATCAGATCCAAAATTCAAAAGTGTGGAAAGGTTCCTTGGTGTGCTGGTTCATTTATATCAAAAACAAGAACATAATATTGGAAGTCAAGCATACCTTTAAATCAACCGAATTTCTTAATGACAGCCCAGAATCTATGAGGCATAGAACTCCTGTAAGTAAAATGAAAATGAAGAGTATTGAAAATTTTTACTACGCTTTAGAAAATCTAATCAATTTAACTCTTAAATACAATGTCAAGCAATATGAACCTGCATCAGTCAGTGCGTATATTGGAAAGAGCTCATCAACCTGATCACAGTTCACAACACTACCCTCTGTCCAGACGGCGGACGAGACAGATATAAATGAACTGCCTTTCTGAGGACCAAGATTAATAGGCTTCGAATGAATAGACAGTGACACTGTCCCTTTGTTCATGCGAGTCCTTGGAGATGCACCAACTGCCCAGAATTTCAGGTGCTTCTTTCCGGCAGTAACAATGTAATTTGCATCTGAAGAGAAAGTGACAGACGTAACAGTAGAACATGATGAACTTGCTTTAAGCTTGGTAACCAAAATCCCACTCCTCCAATCCCAAAGGTAAATATACCCTCCAACAGAAACCAGATGTTTCCCTACAAAAACCAATTAGAAATTTAGAACGGTCAAATATAGGTCATATAAATATATAAGTATAACCACGACATGGATTTTGCATTCAACTGTATATAGTAACTAACCATCAGGTGAGAAGGCAATGCACTCAACTCCGTATATATGACCTTTCAGCTCAGATATGAAGGCATGGGTTACACAGTCCCATACCAGCACCGAAGGTTGTGGCCCTGACTGCAAGACAACAGTAGATCCATACACATAGTAACAAACCACAAACATAAGTAATTTACCACTGCAGTATCCAAACCAAGTACATCTTAATAATTAAACATAAAATATAACGCATTTATGAATAATTATAATTAAACAGATTCTCGCTTTTTATCAATTATCATTGAAAAGCTAGTTCAATATATACTTTTAAAATCCAATCACACCAAGATAGGAAGAAACCCATAGGTAGATTAAACTAAAAGCCCCCAATTAAAATCATTTTGGTACCTCTCCGGCGGCTACAAAGCGACCGTCATGTGACATGGCGACGCAGCACAAAGGTTTAGGCATTCGATGAGAGAGCATAAGATGCGATTGGGTTCCAGATTCCACATGGTAAACCACCGCAACGCAGCCGGCGACATAAATGAAGCTGGATGTGGATAGGGTGGAAGCTAATCCGTTGGCGTTCTTGGTAGTTAATCCGACAATCTCTTTCAAAAGCAGCTGCAAGAAGAAAGCAGAAATTCTACTAGCCTTGTGTTACAATAAACAAAAATTAGGATGGAGTGGGCATGAGAGCGGTACTTACCTTGGATGAAGATGGATCTGATTTCTTGAGCTTTCGATTAGTTTTCATATTGAAGTGGAGACTGGAGAGTAATGTTTTTTTTTGGATGAATTGAACTCGTTTTATGTTCCAACTTCGAATCACTAAGGGTGGGGTTTGGGGCGGGAAATCTTTGCAAATCAAAACAATCTCTCTCTTTTTTTTTTCTCCCCCCTTCTTTTAAATATAAAATTATGCATCACGGAAATGAAACACGTGTGATTAGGATGAAAAAAAATCCAAACCCCGTAGACTTCAACCAAATTCTATAAGATTATTTTTATAAAAAGGTTTAATACATGTTCTCCTAAACTTGACACGTTTTTTCAACTTACCCCTAAACTACGTTTTGCGCATTTTTACCCCCTAAATTTTATCGTCGTTACTCGTTTTCTCCTATTTCTGTTATCCTTGTCGTTAAAAAAATTCTAGCCAATAAGAACGTGCCACGTCATCTCTTAGTTGACTAAGTCAATCCGTCTAGTCTTATTTAAAGGGTAAATGACATGTTAAGTTTGTTTTTTGTTCAATTTAGTCACTGAAAAGTTTATTTTTACCTAAAATTGATCCCTACTTGTTTCTAATTTTTATAATTCAGTCCAATTATTATTATTATTATTTTATTTAAATGTTAATATTTAATAAAAATAAATAAAATCAAATATTTTAATTCTAAAATAGTAATTTTCTAAATAAAAATAATTACCTAAAATTTACCCTAACAATTACTTATTCGAATTATATTCTTTTTTTGAGAAAATTTCAAATCATATTCCAATTATATTCGAACTTTGCTAAACTTGAATTGTATTTTTGAGTAAAATTCAAATTATATTTGAATTATATTTCAATTATATTCTAATTATTATTTCAGATTTTGCTATATTCGAAATATATTTTTTGAGTAAAATTTAAATTATATTCGAATTATTATTTTCGAATCATGTTCGTATTACATTCCAATCATATTCAAATTATATTCGAATCATACTCTAATTATATTATAATTATTAATTCGAATTTGGCTATATTCGAAATATATTTTTTGAGCAAAATTCAAATTATATTAGAATTATATTCATATTATATTCGAATCATATTGAAACTATATTCGAAATATAATCTGAATATAATACGAACATGATTCGAATATAATTCTAATATAAAACATGTTTTTCCAACTATTATATTTGAATCATGTTTGAATCATGTTCATATTATATTCGAGTCATGTTTAACATGTAATTATATTCGTATCATATTCAAATCATTTTTGTATTATATTCGAATCATGTTCAAATTATAATTCTAATCATGTTCATATTATATTCGAATTATGTTCGTATTATATTCAAATTATATTTCGAATATATTTCAAATATAATTTCAATATGATTCGAATATAATTTGAATATGATTCAAATATAATATGAATATAATTCTAATATAATTTGAATATTGTTCAAAAAATATATTTCGAATATAGCAAAATTCGAATTAATAATTGGAATATAATTAGAGTATGATTCGGATATAATTTGAATATGATTGGAATATAATGCGAACATGATCGAATATAATATAAATATGATTCAAATATAATTTAAATTTTACTAAAAAATATATTTAGAATATAGCGAAATCCGAAATAATAATTAGAACGTAATTGAAATATATATGATTCGAATATAATTTGAATTTTGCTCAAAAATACAATTTAAGTTTAGCAAAATTCGAATATAATTGGAATATGATTCGAATTTTTCTCAAAAAAGAATATAATTCGAATAGTAATTGTTAGGGTAAATTTTAGGTAATTTAATTTATTTAAAAAATTACTAATTTAGAATTAAAATATTTGATTTTATTTATTTTTATTAAATATTAACATTTAAATAAAATAATATTAATAATAATAATAATAAAGATTGGACTGAATTATAAAATTAGAAACAAATAGGGGTCAATTTTAGGTAAAAATAAACCTTTCAGCGACTAAATTGAACAAAAAACAAACCTGACAGACTTGACATGTCATTTACCCTTTAAATAAGACCAAGCGGATTGACTTAATCAATTAAGAGATGAAGTGGCACGTTCTTATTGGCTGAAATTTTTTTAACGGCGAGGATAACAAAAATGGGGAAAACGAGTAACGACGACAAAGTTTAGTGGGCAAAACGTAATTTAGGAGGTAAGTTGGGAAAATAGGTAAAGCTTAATGGGAAAACATGTATTAAGCCTTATAAAAATTATGACGATATCTTTAAGAAGAAAAAGTAAAGTTGGGTTATACCTACACTCATATATAGGGGTGGGAATCGGGTGGGGTGGGGTGAGGTGGGCTGGGAAGTTTTACATTTTTCATTTTGTTTTTAATACTTGCGGTTACGATTTTAAGAAATGCACAATAAATATTTCAGATATTTTTTTGTCTTCATACCCTTTCCAAGCAGATCCCTACCGTTTTCGTAGAATTCCATGCCCAAATATACTAAATAAAATTATTATTTTATCGGCCAAAATAAATGACCAATTTAGTTTAAAATATAAATAAAATTTGGATACTTCGATTGGAAGTAGTTACGTGATGATGAAGATTGAAAGAATGTTGTGTTAAGGAAGATTTAGACGATGATTTTAGTTTAAATTTAAAAACTAAGATAGAAACATGTTGAGAAACTTGAGTGTGGCTAGGCTTGAGAGAAAGTTAAAATGATAATAATATAGTTAAGATTTTTTTATTAATATATATATATATATTATGTGTATATAAATAAGTATATATTTTTTAAAAAATTTGTAAAATATTGGGATTTTTAGGGATATATTTTTGAGATCTCTACGATTATTTATACGGTTACGGTTTGGGTATCTCCACGGTTGAGATATATCAATCCCTATCTCCATTTGAACTTCGGTGATAATACTTCTCCGTCCTCATCCCGTGAGTAAAGATTTCGGTTATTCCTCAAGCCTGTCGGTTCCGATCCTCACAGTTTTCAAATATCTCCACCCAATTCCCACATCTACTCATATATATTGTTAATTATAAAATAACAGCTTAAATCACATAGGTTTAAAGTATTTTTTTAGATATTGTAAGTATTTAAATGTTTTTTATTAAAATATATGTTTAGCGTTTTGAACATGTTGCTATTTTAAAATTAATCCGTTTAAAAATTCAACACACGATCACTATTTGATAGGCCCAATCAACTGCTTCAACATTTGGAATTTGATAGGCATGGATGTAATAATCTTAGTTTCCTTTATTTTTACAATTTAAAAAAAAAATCAACACACGATCACTATTTGACGTCTATCTTTATTTTTTAATTTTTTTTTATGAAATGAAACATTTCATTTCGATAAAAGAATGACATATACCTTTATTTTTTTATCTTCTTTTAGTTTCTAAAATCTAAATTTCTTAAATTAAAAAAAACCCTAAATTTTTATAATTTCTCATAAAAACTTCAAAATAAAAAGACAATCTCAACCCTAAATCTCCAAATTCATTCATTGTCGCCGTCGATCTCCACGCCACCACCGTCACAATGAGTCTTCCCCTCTCGCCACAAGAACTACAACGTCGTTCGATGCTTGTTGCTCGATTGAAAGCATTCAAGGTTCGACATTTGGCGTTCGATTAACACGCCATTGGACGAGTTTATGACAAATAGTGGGGTAATCGGTGGTGGAGGTTCGACGTTTAACATTCGATAGACACACCATTGATCGACTTTTATGACAAAAGAGTGACGTAATTGGTGGTGTAAGTTTGACAACATAAGGGTGGTCGGTGGTGGTTGATTCAGCAACAATATTGGGTGAATTTGGAGATTTAGAGATTAATGATTTAATTATGAAAAAAAATATTGAAGTTTTGGGAATTTTTTGAGAAATTTAAAGTTTTATTTAAAAAATAAAAAATAAGCAGGCCACATGTCATTTATTTATTGAATGACATAATATTTTTACGATATTTAACGAGTTGAGTTTAAAATAGAACTGAATGAAATACGTTTTTTGATAAGTAGAGTTATAATAATATTTCAAAGGAAAATATCAAGATTCGAGCCCACACAAAGAGTGAAACGGATGAACATCCATGACTACTAGGTTATTAATGAATCTTGACCAAAAAAACTTGAGTCACCATTACAAATATATATATATATATATATATATATATATAAAGTGTTTTTTTGTAATTAAGCTCTCATTTATGTATAAGGTGTAGACAAATCTAAACTATTTTGCATTCATCCTCTCAATTTTTTAGTTATTGCTTCATTTGCTTCGATTTATGTATAATGATCAAATTGATCATAATATGCGTAATGCTCTCATTGTTCTGCTTCTTGGGAGGTTAGTTGGATATAAAGTGTTGGTGTCGCGAACTCACACGCTTCGGAAACCTGTTGGTACTCTGCAGTTCATCGATCTTGACAATAATTATTTTCTGGTGCGATTCTCTGATGAGCATGATTACATGAGGGTGCTTACGGAAGGTCCTTAGATTATATATGAGAGTTACCTCACTGTTCAGCCATGGAGTAGAGGCTTTTCAACTTCTGAAACATCCTACACATGTTATCGTGTGGGTGCGATTACCAGGGTTACCCTATCGGTACTATACGAAGGCGTTGTTTCGTCATATTGCTGCCTTGATTGGGCGTGTGGTTAAGGATGATTACAGTACGTAGGAGGGTGTTCGAGGCAAGTTTGCACGACTTGCACTTCTTGTGGATTTGAGTAAACCATTGTTGTCATGCATCTGCATTGATGGTTTTATCCAGAAATTGGAATATGAAGGTTTGCAACAAGTTTGTTATTCTTGTGGCATTTATGGTCACTCGAAAGACTCTTGTGTTTCGAATGTGGCGCCATCGGCTGGCCAGGAAGGCATGAGGGAAGGGTTTGCAGTGCCCCACACTCAACAAGTGGCGAATATATCTAAATCAAACTTGTTTGGCCCATGGATGATAGTTGACAACAGGCTTCAACGTGGATGAGTTAATCGTGTATCAGGGCATTCTGTAATGCCAACAGGTTCTAGTTCTCGTTTTACGACCCTTGCAGCATTTGAAGGTGTTGAAGTTAGCAGGGCTGATGAGTGTGTGGTTGAGGGGCCATCTGCTAGGCCTAACGAGTCAAGATTGAGTAAATCAGGTAAGGTTGCGGGTGCAGGTAAGGGTGTGGTACATGAGATTGCCAAAAATGTTGCTTATATGGCTTCGAATCTAGGTAGAAAAGTGAAGGCTGGGAAGAAGGCAGCTAAAAGCACGGAGGTGGTGCCTTTGGTTGAAGGTACTAGTGTCCAGCTTACGGATCGTGTGGTGTCCGTACGGGCTGGTTCTCATAAGGCGGTTAAGATTGTTAAGGAGAATGATTGGGCAGCTGATGCATCTGCTACTAGGGGTATTCGTGCTCGTTTGGCTCAAGGTCGAGGAAAGATTGAGGGGAATTGTCAGGGGTTATAGGTTCGAAAGTCGGTTGAGCCGAAGGTGGGATCTAGAGTTTCAGCCGTGGAGCTTTCTCGTCGTCTTTCCGCTGAACTAGATGGGGCGTTGGGCGATTCTATGGCTATGGGCGATGGGAATAAAATTGTGCATGCTTCAACAAGTTCGTTGGGTCCCTTCTCAGATGAGGAGGAGGGTTAATTTACCTGATACTCCTCCTGGTGCTATGTTTGAGAAGAAGGGCGATGATCGTGACAAGCTCTTGCCTGGGCAGTAAGGTGCGTTGTTTTTTATTTTACTTATAATGATTAAATTCATGTTTTGGAATTGCCGGGGCACTGCTAGTCTGACGTTTAAGAAGCATTTCAGGTCTTTTGTAAGGGAGAATATGTCGAGTGTTGTGGCTATCTTTGAACCGTGAATCAGTGGTAGGATTGCGAATGCTATCATCTCGAGGCTAGGTTTTGATCATACCTTTCGTGTTGAAGCGCATGGGTTTAGTGGTGGCATGTGGTTACTGTGGAATGGTGATGTATGTGTGGATATTCTCAGTATTTCGAATCAGTTCATTAATGGTGTTATTTATGATACGTCTGTGGGCATTAAAATCCAGTTTACAACTGTGTATGCGAGTCCGATCGTATCTAAACGAAAGCACTTATGGAGGCTTCTTTCTAACCTTAACCTGGGGGATGGGGTCCCTTGGATCTTAGGCGGTGATTTTAATGTTATTTTGTCGACGGATGAGCGTTTTGGTGGAGTGGATACTCATGTTCAGGGTAGTCGTTTATTCACTGACTTTATCGTCAATTCGGGTCTTTTGGATTTGGTTTTCCATGGTCGTCCTTCACATGGTCAAGGGGTGGCTTGTACAAGCGTCGAGATCGTTACCTGGTCAATACTAAATGGTTGTCGGAGTTTAGTGATTCTTTTGTTGATCACCTTGATCGGTTAGGGCCTGACCACCGACCGTTGCTAGTAACTTTGCATGATGAGCGTGGTGATGTGTGAAATATGCCTTTTCGATTTATTAATGCTTGGCAGTCTCACTCACAATTTGTAAACTTTCTTGATCAAGTTTGGTCAGGTGATGCTTCGGTGGATGTTAAATTAGCCAAGTTCTAAGAGAAGGTGCATGTATGGAACAAAGAAACCCTTGGTCACCTTGGGACGCATAGCAAATGGATTTGGGCACGGTTACGAGGTATAGATCGTGCTTATCGCGGCGGTACTCTGACTCTCTGGTTACTCTATATGTTCAGCTGAAAGAGGAGTTAGAACATATTATGGATCAGAAGAAAAGTTTATGGAGACAAAAGACATGTTCGCAATGGGTTTTTTAGGGGGATCGCAACACTAAATTCTTTCATGCATCAGTTATGGCACGTAGAGAGGCAAATCACATATTAGCCTTAAAACATGAGGATGGGTCTTGGTGCTCGGATGAGGTAGAGCTCTGTCGGATTGCTGTTGACTTCTATCGAACTTTATTTTCTTCCTCTGTGGTTCCTCGACCGACTTTCTCTGTCAAGGGGAGGTTTCCGGCAATGACTCAGATACTAAAAGATGGCTTGGTAGCGTCAGTTACAGATGAGGAAATTAGACGGGCGATCTTTGATATGGGGGCGTCTAAGGCATCGATAGTGGATGGGTTCAATGCAGGATTTATACAACAAAATTGGTCTGTGGTGGGGGCCTCTATGTGTCAGTTAATTCATCAGGTCTTCTGTACAGGGATGGTGCCTCATAATATTAATTGGACTCTGCTGGTTCTTATTCCTAAAGTACCCCAACCGGATTCTATCGGACAATTTCGTCCGATTAGCCTCTGTACTGTTATATATAAGGCCATATCGAAGATCATGGTTAACCATTTGAAGAGCCTTTTGCCGGGTTGGGTTTCCGAGAACCAGACTAACTTTGTACCTGGGCGGGCTATTACTGACAATATTATTGTTACTCAGAAGGTTTCCGAGAACCAGACTAGTGTATGACAGGTTGTAATGAGATTTCATATCTAACACTCTGGCTGATATTGGCATCCCTGAGTCTTTGCGATGGTTGATTATGTAGTGTGTATCGACGATTACAACACAAATTGTTTGGAATGGGTCTGTGATAGATTCTTTTACCCCGTCACGGGGTATTTGGCAGGGTGATCCTTTATCTCCTTACCTGTTTGTTCTCTGCATGGAGTGCTTATCGCAATTAATTAATGGTGCAGTTCATGTGGGTGCATTGAAACCTTTCCGTACTGTCTCTACTGGACCGACTATTTCCCATTTATTTTTTGTTGATGACATGATTCTATTTGTCGAGGCATTTCTAGAGCAATTTTTTTTGTGCTTCAGCAAGTTCTTCTTATGTTTTGCCAAGCATCGGGTCACAAGGTTAATGTTTCCAAGTCCACTATGTTCTTCTCTAAGAATGTTCCCGCAGATGTTCGGCAGACGATTAGCTCTGGTTTTGGTTTCATTGAGGTGGACGATTTAGGTAGATATCTTATTGTGCCTCTGTTGCATCATCGTGTCACTACAACATCATATCAGTATTTGGTGCAGATGATTCAACGCAAGCTTAGTGGGTGGAAGGTGAGTTGTTTATCTCGGGTGTAACACCCGTGTTTTGGGCTTAGGAGTTAGCCGGGTTTAGTTCGAGTCTAATAAAATTAAATTAAAATGAACCAACTTCAAATAATGACCAAATTGAGTTTTAATATGAAGGGAGGGACCCACGTTACTATTTACCCAAGTTTTAAATAAAGCAAGACAACTTTTAGGAAAAAGTTGTCATCTTCTTTCTCATTCACCCTTTCCCAACTTCAAACCCCTCTCCCCCATTTTCAAACTCTCCCAAACCCTAGTTACTATTCTATTGATTTTGCTAATCGATTTCAACACCAAATTTAGAGGTAAATATATTTTCTTAACCTCCTCTCTATCCTCTACTTATCTATGGTCTTGGATTTCAAAAATATAGAGTTTTGGGGATTAGGGTTCATATTGAAATTTGGGTTTTAATGGGGTTTTTCAGTTCGTTTTGATAAGCTGTGTTAGGGTTTTGTTTAAGCATGGTGAAATACACAACATATATTAATTTGGTTGGTTTTGGATGAAATTTCGTAATGGGTCCTTAGGGCAGATTTTAGAGTATGAAAACTTGGGTTTTTGGTGGGTTTAATGTTGAAATTAAAGGGCTGATAGTCTACCTATGTTAGGAGGGTGATTTGGGATGGTTTGGAAGTCTTTTGGGTGCTTAGAAATGGGTATTTCAGCCAATGGTTGTTGGGGTCCGAAAATTGGATTTTTGAGATGTTATGTGGGTTGGGAAATTGTGAAAATTGGGTTGTGTTTGCAAAGCAAGTTGGTGGTTGGGTTTAGCATTGATTTTGGAAGTAATGTATGTGTTTTGTTTGACTAGAAGCAAGAGGGGACGTTGAGGAAGCTTTGGGACCGAATCCGAGTTCGTAGGAGGATTGTATCGTTTAGCTAAGGAAGGGCGGTGAGTGGTCTTAACTTGTTTTAAAGTTTGGTTCGAGCATGAGTAGTGTGTGTGTGTAAAGTGTGCTTGGTAGGCCACTTTCATTTAATTCAAGTTGATAGCTTAGCTTTTGATATCCTTAAATGTTATGTGCTTAATGACTATGCCCTTGTACTTGTGATTATATGATGCATGTATATATATATATATCATGTTGTGGATATATGTGATGAGCATGAGTGTGGTTGATGATATGTGATTGATGTTGATAATTGGCACTAAATAATTACCGGTTGTAAATGATCGGTCATTAGGATAGTGTGCACACAAATTGAGTCAAAACGTACGTGGCCTTGATGGCGTTAAGTCATCAAGGAGAAGTACGGTGATGTAACATTCCACCGGAAGCTTTTATTTATTTCTACGGGATGATGAGTGGAATCCCATCCGTAGGGCGTGTGGCGATGAGTGGAATCCCGCACACGCAAGGTCCGGTGATGAGTGTAATCCCACCGAGGTAAAGTGTTGTTGAGTTATAAATCCGCACAATCAGGGTAATTAAAGTGGCCAATTAACTTGTTCATACATTGTGATATGTGATGATGATATATGTTGGTAATATATGGTGTTGCTATATGATGTTGATGTTGATAATTGATCTTGGTAGGATTGAGAGACCATATATGCCACTTGAAAGACTAGCTAGGTCTACTTGATTTCATGTCAATGCTTGATATATGTGAGATTAGGATTTAACATGCTTGAACCCTGCATTGTTGATGTTCTTCGTTTTAGAGCACCCTCACTAAGCTTATAGCTTACGCTCTCAATGTTCAACAATGCAGATCGTTAGCTTGGCGTTAGCTCGAGGCAAGGCAAGAAGGGCTTCCAAGTTTGTGACTCAAGTACGGTGGTGATTTTGTACTAGTTAGCAATGTGGCATGGGTTGTGTATGAGCTTGTATGACTCTTTTATATGTGATGTTTTGTTGGATGAATGTTAGTTGCTTAGGAGCTTGCTTAGACTCCTTGTTAACCTGCTTTTGTGTGGCTTGTGTTGCCATGTCTAAATTGTAATTCATGCCTAAATGCTTATCTTGAATGTTGGCCATGTGCCCTTGAGGTTGTCTATATGTTGGATGTTGAAGTATGAACTTTGAATGTTTAAATGCCATCTCGAGTCCCTTTGCATGAGTTCCTTGTTGTTTATACATGTTGGGTGCTTGTATGGCTATATAGTAGTATGTAAATGTTGTATGTATGTTTGGTTGGGGTTAGAGAAGTCATAAATTGCATCTAGGTTCAAGTCTTGTTCGTTTTAGTTGAGTTAGGAGGTTTTTGCTGTGCAGGGGTATCGATACGGCAGGTCTGGTATCGATATCGCCTTCTTGTTTCAGGCATCGTGTATCGATACACGAGGGGGCGTACTGATACCATTTTGGTCACTAGAGCTACTGTCCAGTTCGGTATCGATACGGGCCTCTAGTGTATCGATACCATTTTGGTCACTGGAGCTACTGTCCAGTTCGGTATCGATACGGGCCTCTAGTGTATCGATACCATTTTGGTCACTAGAGCTACTGTCCAGTTCGGTATCGATACCAGCCTCTGGGGTATCGATACCGTCATCTTAGCTTGACCATGGGAAGTCAACCGTTGGAGAGGGTATCGATACACCCCTTGGGTGTATCGATACGGCCTCTACGGGTTGACTTAGACCTGTTGACCTAGTCAAGGGGGTATCGATACGCCCCTTAGGTGTATCGATACTGCCTGCAGTATAAGTCTTAATCGAGTTCGTTTGTGTGTCTCGTGAGTGTTGTTTCGCTATATGATCACTTAGGATCTAAAAGTCATCTAGACAAGATTTAAAATGAAAAAAAATAGGGTTGCTAACCGAGGGGGAATTCCTTTGGGAGTTTTCACTCGGTTTTCCCCGTGTGGCTCACTCGGACCGGTCATCCGGCCAGACCGGGACGAGGGGGTTACATCGGGCATGCTGGATTGTGTTAGCTAAATCTATTATTGTCGCGATCCCAGTTTACACGCTTCAGACTGGTGTTTTTCCAAAGAAAACTTGTTTGGGTATTGAGAGGCTTATTCGTTGTTTTGTATGGGGCATCGCAACTAATAAGAGTTGTGTGCACTTAGTGAAATGGGATGACGTGTGTAAGTTGGTTAAGAATGGGGGTTTGGGGTTCTTTCAAATTTCCATTCTTAATGATGTTTTTCTGATGAAGCTGGTTTTTCATCTACTTGCTAAGAAGGATATGTTATGGGTGAGGTTTCTCTCGGCAAAATATAAATGTGTTGAGGGTGTCCCTCTTGTGATTCGTAATACGAGCTATTCTTGACTTTGGAAATGACTCAGTGTTGTATGGGAGGATGTGCGTAATAACTTGGTTTGGACTGTAGGTTCGGGTCATGAGGTCGACTTTTGGTATGATAATTGGCTAGGAGTAGTTGTCCCGTTAATCAATCATGTTATGGCTCCGGTTGGATTCATAGTGGAATATATATCGGTTGAGCATATGATGTCGCATGAGGGTGAATGGGCGTGGAATTTTTTTGAACATTTATTACCACAAGATATGCTGCTTCGGATTGCGACAACGAAAGGGTCGTGTCCACATGCAGGACGTGATTGGATAGTGTTAGACTTGATAAGTTTGATTTCCTTCAACCGTCATGGATTCCCAAGAGGTGGAGAAGTTGGATTTTTGGGTGTTTGAGTTGGTGGCAAAAATTGAGAATTAAACACAAGGATTTAGAGTGGTTCAGCTTTCTAACCCAAAGCCTACATCCACTACCTTGGAATACCACCAAGGATTTCCCAAATTCACTAAGAATTTCGTCCCCTTTTCTCGGCTTAGGAGGAAACCAGTACAACGATTAAGCTATCTACCCTTAGCTTAATCAAACACTCTCTTACAAGTTAAATTCAAAGAAAACAAGAAATCCCTCTAGTAGGTATGTGTTTGCAACTCTAAGCACTCACCCAAACCTATACACTTTAGCAAATTTGACAATTTAGGCTCACTAGTGTTTTGTCTATACAAGAGAATGACAATTTAGCTCTAAAGACAATTTGACATCATAATGTTGTTACAATTGAAGCATTAGTCTTCCCTTGATGCTTGGAGGTCCCTTTTATACTCCCAATTGAGTTTATAGCCGTTGAGGACCGTTGGGGTTGAATTGGAGCCATTGGAGACTTTATTTCCCACCATAAATGCAGTTCTGCAACTACCCGTATCGAAATGATACCTGCTTGTTTCGAATCATGACTAAAACAGAAAGAGTCGTTATGTGCATTGAAGAGGCCGTATTGAATCATCTTGGTTCGTATCGGAACGCCAGTATCGAAACGCCTAGTGTCGTAAAGAAACAACCTGCAATTCAAGTAGTCGTTGGGAAATAGTTGTTGGGGTTATAGCCCTTAGGGTGTATGCCATGTAGGCGTATCGAAACACCTTATGGTGTTTCAAAACCACACCTATTCGTATCGAAATAGGTAACCCCTGTATCGAAACGGGTTCTGGCAGTTTCAAAATGTATCGATACAGATTATGCCTGTATCGAAACATGTACCTTTAAAACATTGGTTTGACTACTTAAAAACATTTCAAACATTGCCAAAACCTTTTGAAACATCCTCAAACTTATTTTCAAGTTGTTTTTTACTTAGAGAATATTTTAAATTCTTTTCAATTAAGTCCAAAACATTTTTCAATTATTATATCAAAACATATATTTCTACAGATAGTTTGGAAGGCATCGAGTGATCGTTTGTTCTCCATTATGCCAACTTTCATGGTGCGACAAAGGGCAGTTTCGGCGGAGGCCCCGGGCATTTAGGTGATGTTATATAAGTTCAGGAGGTCTTCCTCGTATCCGGTATTTTTATGGCTTGTTTGTTGGCGTAAGCTTATGACCAATGATGAACGTGCGAAATGGTCTTTCTCCACGGATAGCAGTTGTCAAGTATGTGGAGCCGCGGTGGAAGATGTCGACCATGTGTTTCAGAAGTGTCCCCTTGCAGTACAAGTGTGACTGAGATGGTTTGAGCCGATCGCTTGTCATCTTTTCTGAGTATGTCGTTTCTTGATTGGATTGTCGGGAATCTGTTGACAACTAGCATGGGAGTTGTGTGTACAGAGCAGTGTCATCTCTTGTTTGGTAATATTTTTTGGCAACTTTGGCTTCACCGGAATGCAACGGTCTTTGATGCGCATAGGGAAAGGTCGTGGACTATTTTGGAGCGCAGTAAAAATGTTGTTGCTGTGCAAATTGCAGCAGCTGAATGGCATTGGGCGATTGCTCCTACATGCCGAGGGGGGTCGCCCTAGTAGCTTCGTGGTCTCCACTTGCGGAACAATGGGTGAAGCTCAATACCGACGGGGGTCGGTGCAGTGCTAATGGGCGAGGCTCGTGTGGTGGTGTGGCTCGTGATAGTACAAGGACTTGGCTTTTTGTGTTTTCTAAATTTCTTGGCATTTACTCGGTTCTTGGTGCAGAGCTATGGGGTGCGTACTTGGGAAGCTGGGTTTCGACGAGTTGTTCTTGAGTTGGATAGTTTGAAGGCTTGTCGTGTGTTATGTTTTGAGGCTGGTGGTGGTCACTTTATGAGCTGACATTTGAAAGATTTGTGGCAGTGGGATTGGTTAATGCAGGTTCGCCATGTTGGTCGTGCGAGAAATCAAGTAGTTGATGCTATGGCCAAAGCTGCGAGGAGGGACAGTCTCGAGGTGGAGCTCTTTGAACATCCGCCTATTGGCGTTGATTCTATTTTGTTGATGGATAGTTGTAATAGCCTAGGCTAATGCTCTGTTTGTCTTTGGTTATATCTTTAGTGTTACCATGTGCACTCTTTTTCCTCCACTTAGGTTTAGGAAGATTTTTTAATGAGGCATGTGCTAACACTCACTTATGTATGATTTTTTTCGAATAAAATCATACCTTTCACCAAAAAAATATGTCATATGTCGAGTTATAATTGGTTAACAATTTGTTGAGTTGATCAAATGATGGCTAATCACCAAGAGGGGGTGAATTTGTGGAATAAAAATTGAAGGGTGCAAATGGATAATATAAAAATAAAGACAAGGCAATTTCAGAGTGGTTCAAGCTTCGAACAAGCTCTACATCCACTACCTCAGCACCCTACTGAGGATTTTAACAATTCACTAACTTGAATTCGTCCCCTTTTCTTGGCTTATGAGGAAACCTTACAAATCGATCAATCTCTCTACCCAAAGATTGACCCAATATCACTCTTTTACAAAGGAAGATAGGCAAACTTTGATTGTACCTCTCAAAGGCTAATTGTTTACCCAATTACACATAAACATTCCCCAAACTCTAAAAAGATTTGCAATGAAAAATTTCAAATGAGTTGGGTACAAGAATTTGACACTAAAGGCACAAGGGTTTGGATTGAATGCTTTGATGTTGCTTGAAGATTCAATAATAGTTGTTGTAGTTTTGGAGACTTGCTTTTATACATTCTCATTAATTTCTAGTCGTTTGGCTTGTTGAGATCATCAATAGAGCCGTTGGGGCTCTCTCTTCCCTCCATAAATGATGTTCTGCAACTACTCGTATCGGAACACGAGGCCCCTGTATCGAAACGGACACCACAAAAAGAAAGAGCCGTTGTGCGTAAAAAGGGCACGTATCGAAACGGATAAGGCTATATCAAAATGTTTTGAAACTGCAAATGAGTGTTTCAAAACAGCCTAGGGGTGTATCGAAACACTTAACCAAATCTTCAAAAATTAGTTTTTGACAAGTAACGACAAGTTCATTTAATGCCCAATTTTAAAATTACTTAACCCCTATATCGAAACGGGTATAAGCCGTTTCGAAACAACAATTAAAAATCAAAAGCCCAGATGAGGCTGTATCGAAACAAGTATGAGCCGTTTCGAAACAGTCATTTCCAGTGGCAAAACGTATCGAAACACTTTGAGGTTGTTTCGAAACGCCTAGGCAATTTTGTATATTTTGGCTTTGAAACACTTAGAAAAATTTATGGGGTTTAAGTTTTGACTTCAAAACATTTTAAGTATAAATTTTACTTGTCAAAATCAAGTATTTTGATTGCTTAAAAATTTATTTACTTTGCAATTTAGTCCTTAAATTATTTGTTATATCAAAATCAAATATTGGTTTTACAATCTCCCACTTTTTGATATAACTAAACCAAAGTAAATTTTAAGTAAACTCCCCCTAAATTGAAGCTAGGTTTTGAAAAATTTAGCTTAACCCTTCTCCCTCTTTTTGTTAGATCAAAATCAATGAAGGCAAAGATAAAGCAATATAGCACAAGGCAAAGCAAAATTAAAGCAACATAATTTCATTAAGCATTAGAAACCAAAGCAAAATAAGTTCATAATCTCCAAACATAATATCCAAACCTTAATACTTAAAACATAATATCCAAACATAAATCAAAGCATAGGTCTTAAAACAAAAACATAAATAGGTGCATAAAAAGGGAAATCCTAAACTAGATGATATGCAATGGAATGCAAAGATCTAAGACTCATCATCATCTTCATCTTGATCATTGGTCGAGCTCCTTCGGAATTGTCTTCATTCGCCATAGAAGCCAGTAAAGGACATGTCCATAGAGGGTTGTTGAGTTTTACCGAAGTGAGTCGATTCTCAACACTTTGGATACGTCTCTCCACGGAAGTGAGGCGAATATCAAGAGTGGCAAAACCGGAGTCCATGTGAGTGCGCAAGCCATTAAATTGCTCGGTAAGGAAGGTCATGAGGGCTTCGTTGTTTGGTGGAGCTACTTAAGGTTGAGGTTCGAGAGCTGCAACTTGAGGATGATTCTCGACACGAGTCCACTCTCCATCAATGAAATGAAATTTACTCCGGAGAAGTGTGTGCTCATCGATGGGATCTTTGAAAGGTTCCGGATAGTCAAGAGAGCAATCGATCCCCAACTTTGAGAACAAGTAGCTCAAGGTAGTGCCATAGGTGAAGGAGGTGACAAGATCTGAGTTGCAATTCTGGACAAGGTACACCATCTCGACAAACATGATTTGACAAATATTTGGTCGACGTCCCTCACGAAAGCATCAAATCCAAAAATCTTCCACTTACCGAATGTGGGAGAATTTTCCTCCGGAAGGACGAAACCACCACGAGACCATGAGATGAAGGATGCGATCATGAGCATCAAGGACCGCGACAGAGTCACTAAGGGTATGTCTCAAAGAGTTATCATCTGAAATTTCCTCATCTTCAAACCCGAAAACATTGACCAGGGTTTCTGGATCAACCACTTGACCGATATTAGAGATGCAACGAGCATTGGCATAGAAGAGAAGAACCATGTTACGGTACAAAGTATCGGGTAAGCCCAAAAAAGACATGAAATTCTAACGCCTCAATAAATCAAGATAGCAAAATTGAAATCGTTCGGAATCCAAAAAGGGTATAGAAACGATACGCTCATGACGGATAACATGATCTTGAAATAGCTTGAAGTTGGTATAGGCATCTTTGTTTCGAAGAGACTTTTGGTAGAGTAAAGTGAGGTTAGGACGAGTAGAATCATCATTGATGTTGGAGCTTTCGCTAGCCTCATTGGTTCATACTCATTTCCTAGAACCCATATTCAAAATCTAGAAGTAAATCAAGACAAAAAAATATGTATGCGTAAATCAACCAAATTCAATCCAATAAGCAATCCAAAAGTCAAGGTATATAAATAAAATTATACAATATAGTGTAAAAATATATAAACATAAAATAAATTTTTCGTAAAAGAATTTAAAAAAATAGATTAAAAAATTATACGGTATAATTTTATATTCGAATAATTTTTTTTCTTCAGATTTTAAAGATTTTTTTGTAAAAACTTGAAAACCCATACTATATGTATATGTTTTTATAAAAAAAGTATTTAAAAAACCAATAAAATTAAACGAAAATTAAAAAGAAAAGAAATTAGGGTTTATACCTTGATGTAGGATAATGGATGAATGAGGGATGATTAAAGCACCAAATTGCTTGCAAAACTCTAGTCGTGATGTGAAGATTGAAAACCCTAAAAAAATTTAGGTTTTGATGTAAAAAATTAAAGGATTTGAGGAGTTTATATAAGGGTTTTCGGTTAGGGTTTGAGAGAAAAAGAGAATTGACGTTTTAATTAAAGTTTGATACCTTTTAATGCCATTTAAAGCAATCTGCGCGATCGTGTTTCGATATGCCACTTGGAGTATCAGAACAGGCGTTTTGAAACGCTATCAACCTGTTTTGGTACCAGACATGTTTTGATACAGTGTGACCCTATTTCAGAACAACACCTCGAACCGTCTCAAAACGTGAAGAGCCCATTCAATACGATTCACTACTGGAAACATCTTATATTAAGCCCGTATTGAAACAAATTTAACTATTTCGATACACCCTTGCTAGAAAATGCATTTTGGGTAGTTTCATGTCCAAAGAGCCAACTTAGATCGAGCTTAAATGCATGTAAATGATATATGAGCATGTTATATGAACTAAAACTGATGCATACTCTCTCTAGCAACAAGCATATATACATTAAGAAACAAAATCACATAAGCATGATCATCATCAAAATTCAAGCAAATTGTGGCCATTTGGGACCTAAAAGGGTCAAGGAAGGATGGTTAAACCTAACTCTCTCCCAAGGGTCCAAAAATGCTCTTTATCTAAAGGTTTGGTAAATATATCCACTAATTGGTTCAAGGTATGAACATATTCTAGAACTACATCATTTTTCAAGACATGATCCCTAATGAAATGATGTCTAATTTCTATATGTTTGGTTCTATAGTGTTGGATGGGATTCTTAGTGATACAAATTACACTAGTGTTGTCACACTTAAGGGGTACGATATCTACTTGAATACCATAATCTAAGAGTTGTTGCTTCATCCAAAGGACTTGAGCACAACAACTCTCTAAGGATATGTACTCCGCTTCGGTGGTAGATAAGGCTACGCTATTTTGTTTCTTAGAGAACCAAGATACAAGCATACTACCTAAGAATTGACATGTTCCGGATGTACTCTTCTTATCTATCTTACATCCCCCATAATCCGCATCGGAGAAGGCATGAAGGTTAAAGGAGGAGTCTCTAGGATACCAAAGACCTAAACAAGGTGTATCTCTAAGGTATCTAAAGATTCTCTTAATGGCAACTAGGTGTGATTCTCTAGGACTAGCTTGAAACCTAGCACACAAGCAAACACTAAACATGATATCGGGTCTACTTGCGGTAAGGTAAAGTAAAGATCCAATCATAGAATGATAAAGCTTAGAATTAATACACTTACCTCCTTCATCATTGCCAAGCTTAATTGATGAGCTCATAGGAGTAGCTTGAGGCTTTACATTCTCCAAGCCAAACTTCTTAAGCATATCCTTGATGTATTTAGCTTGATTTATGAAGGTGCAATCTTTCCTTTGCTTGATTTGGAGCCCCAAGAAAAATGAAAGCTCTCCCATCATGCTCATCTCAAATTCACCTTGCATTAGCTTAGAAAATTCGTGCCAATAAAATTCATTAGAAGAACCAAAAATAATATCATCAACATATATTTGAACTACTAAAATGTCATTGCCATATCTTTTAATGAAAAGTGTAGTATTCACCTTGCCTTTTTCAAAACTTTTTTCAATTAAAATGTTTGAAAGTCTTTCATACCAAGCTCTAGGAGCTTGTTTCAAACCATATAAATCTTTTGTTAGTTTAAAAACATGGTTTGGAAAGTTTAGATCTTCAAAACCGGGTGGTTGTTCAACATACACTTCTTCATTTATAAAATAATTTAGAAAAGCACTTTTTACATCCATTTGAAAAAGCTTGAAATCATGATAGCATGCAAATGCAAGAAGCATCCTAATAGCTTCCATTCTAGCGACGGGTGTATATGTTTCATCAAAATCAATTCCCTCTTCTTGAGTGTAACCTTGAGCAACAAGCCTAGCCTTGTTTCTCACCATGTTACCACTCTCATCTAGTTTGTTCCTAAATACCCACTTAGTTCCTATAGTAGATTGATTACTAGGCATATCAACTAATGTCCATACTTTACTTCTCTCAAATTGATGAAGCTCCTCTTGCATAGCCAATATCCAAAAATCATCTTGATGAGTGATTTAAATAGTTATATTCATGTTTTTAATTACTCCTTATTTGTCGATTTAGATAGCTAATTTGGGCGTTTTCCCTTATTTTCTATGCAGGACATTAGATTCCAGAAATTGTGCTAAAAGTGGTTGGATTCTGCAATATTCCTAGATTCATGGTTGGATTAGTGGGCATGAAAGTGGCGACTGGACGACACGTCAGAAGATGACATCAGCATTGACAGAGGACGACGTCAGCAACAGCAGAGTGGGAGGATGACGTCAACAACATCAGAGTGGGAGGATGATGTCAACAGCGGCAATGATAGGTTATCAAGTCTATTCTGATAGCTTATCAACAATATTTAAATTTTAAACTTAGGATTTATCTTTTGTATTTATTTTGAATATTTTATCTTTTATCTCTTATCATTTTAGGTTAATTTTAGGGTTTTTAGATTAGTATAAATATCCCATTTAGGGTGAACTTAAAAATCATCTCTTGTTCATTGTTTCATTTTACTTTAAATTTATAAAACTCCTTTCTCTTCTTTGTTCTTATTTTCTTTTTAAAGTTTTCTTTTTTATTTTAAATATGCTAAGCATGATTTCTTCTATAATCATGCTTAGCTACTTTTCTTTAAAGCCGAGGGCTACATCAATGACTCAATTCCAATGGGAGGATTGAAAAGTGTTTTCAAAATTACGGGAATCTCTTTCAGTTTTCTAAGGTTTTGTTGAATGGATCAATGGATTGATCAAAGCCAAGAATGGGTGAATTGGATTTTTTAAATTTTGTTGGAGAAAGTGGAATGACTAAAATTGAAGAACAAGACAATTTAGAGTGGTTCAAGTTCCAAATGAACTTTACATCCATTACCTTAGCTACCACTAAGGATTTTCCAATAATTCACTAATTGCTCTTCCCCTTTTCTAGGCTTAGGAGGTAACCTTTACAATACCGGTCAAATTTTCTACCCAAAATTTGACCAAACCCTCACTAGGATACAAAGAAGAATTTTAAGGCAAGTAGAATATCTCACAATACAAATTTTCCCCTTTTGGTACAAGCACTCAACCCAAATTGGAATACAAGATATGAATTACACTCAACACAATTTGAGATTTTACAAGAATGAGAAATTAGGCACTTTGAGCTTGGATTTTTGTATAGATGTTTCTCTTGGATGCAATGGTTATTGCTGGTCTTCAATAGGCTTGATTTTATACCTTATCCATTAATTCTAGCCGTTTGGGTGGTTAGGGAATTGATTATAGCTGTTGGAACCCTCTCTTTCCACCATAAATGCACTTCTACAGCCTAGTGTATCAGTACGCAGGAATCCGTATCGATACCTGTCTCAAAACAGAAAGAGCCGTTGCACAAATACAAGAGGGCGTATCGATACACGTGTAGGCGTATCGGTACGAGTTAGGGGAGTGTTTCTATACGGGCAAGACCGTATCGATGCAATTTTCTCACAAAGCTTACTGGAAGAATCCGTATCGATATGGGTAAGAGCGTATCGGTACAGGTTAACCAACTCTTTAAAAAATTGTTACCTACCAACTGACGCCCAACGGTCAAAAACATTTAAGGTTTTTGAATTTAAAATTCCTTTTAAATCGTATCGATACGCGTGAGACCGTATCGGTACGTCATTCAAACTTCATCTGATTTTATAGAGAGAGCGTATCGATACAAATGCAATCTGTTTCGATACCCTGTTTCGATACAGTAAGGGCCGTATCGAAACGGATTTCTCCAGTGGCCAAGTTTGTAAAAAAGGTATCGATACGGCAAGGAGCGTATCGATACGCATAGACGATTTTTAGTAGTTTGGCCTTGGAACACTTAGAAAATATTTTGGAGTTTGAAATTTTCAAACTAGAGTAAAGCCTTGTTGATTTGAAACCTTTTGAGGGACTTAAAAATCTATTTCAAGTTTTTCAATTTAATCCTTAAAACACTTTGTTATATCAAAATCAAACATAGGTTTTACAATCTCCCCCTTTTTGATATAACAAAACCAAAGCTTAAAATTTTTAAGTCTTTTTTGAAAAAGTCTTGTAAAACAACTCCCCCTTAATATAGGCTAGGTAAATTTTAAGTTTACAAATTTTAAGTGAGCTTGTTACCTCTTCCCCTTTTTGTTAGATCAAAAATAAGAGACATGGGCTAAAGGCATAAACAATAACCAAGCAAACATATTATAGATAAACATTAAGTTCATAAATAAGAAAACATCAACATAAAATCCAAACAATAATCAAAGCATAGGTTTTAAAAAGGTAAACTTAGTCCTAAGAACATAATTCAAAGTGCATAAACTAGAAATCCTAAATGACATGAATGGTATGCAAAAACAATCTACTACTCTTCTCCATCGCCATCTTCATCATCTTCATCGTCATCTTCGTTGGCGTCATCATCATTCCTCCTAGATTGACGCCACTCATCATGAAAGGCCGTGAGAGAGATGTTCATCGAATAATGCCCGACCTCAATAGATGAGATACGCTTCTCCACATTTGTCATACGATCTTCTAGGCTTGTGAAGCATGTGTCTATGGCGGCAACCCTCGAATTCATGACTTGATCCATAGAAGCAATCCTCGTGCGTAGGCCTGTGAATTGTTCATTGAGGAATGTCATAAGAGCATCCATGGATGGAGCAGGAGGAGCTTGAGGAGCTTGAGGGTTGGAAATCTCTTTTGGAATCGCATCACTAGGAAGCTCGGAGATGCGAAGCCAACTACCATTGAAGTAATGAAACCTCCCCCTAGAAAGAGATCTCTCATCAATGGGATCAGTAAGGGGTGTAGGATAGTCGTGAGAGCAATCAATCTCCTTTTGAGTGAAGAAATAACTCAAGGTGGTGCCATAGGTGAATGAAGTGACAAGAGTTGTATGACGATGTTGCACGAGAAAGACAATCTCCACAAATATGATGCGAGTAAGGTTTGGTTGTTGTGTTTGGCGAAAGCACCGAATCCAAAAGTCATCAACTTGGCGGATGGTTGAATATTTTCCTCCCGAAGGTCTAAACCACCAAGTAATCATCAAGTGAAGGATTCGATCTTGAGCATTGAGAACGATCATGGAACCCCCCCAAAACATGTCCAAGAGAATTCTCATATTCGATACCCTCATCCTTAAACTTAAAAACAGCACAAAGGGATGGAACATCTACGGTAATCTTTTTGCCCATAAGATAGGAGTTAACGACAATAATATTACCCGAGGGATCGACAACACACTTGACATTAGCATAAAATATCAAAACCAAATTGTGAAAGAAAAATCTTGGAATTTGTATAAAATCCATGAACTTCCATTCTTGGAGCAAGGGCAAATAGACAAACTTGAAGCGCTCTGAATTAATAAAAGGAACAGAAATTACCCTCTCCGGATGAATCTTATAGTTTTGAAAAGATCGGAAGTAGGTGAGTTCTCCGGGAGTTCTAAAGCACCGTTGATAAATAAGAGTTAAGTTAGGACGTGTGCCATCACTGGGATTGGATCCTTCACCAACTTCGCTTGTAGTGCACGCTCTCTTTTTGGGTGCCATAAGTCTAGAAAAATTGATCAAGACAATGTGTATGCATTATTTTTCTCATTCAATCCCATGTAAATCAATAATCAAGATTTAAAAAAAATTGAAAGTCAAAACAAAAACCAAAAGAAAAGTTTGATAAAATCTGTTTTTGAAAAAGCAAAACAAAACAAGAGAACTTAAAAACGAAAATCATAAAGAAAATAAAAAAAGAGTTCTATACCTTGATATTGAGATAGGGAAGAATGGAAGAAGATTGTGCACCAATTTGATGGAGAGCCTTTAGACTTTGGCTTGATTTTGAAAAACCCTCAAGAGATTTTTAGTTTTGTGGTGAAATTATGAGGGATTGAGAGGCTTTTTATAGAGTAAAATCGGCTAGGGTTTTAAAAATTTAGTTTTGGTAAAGGTGAAACACTTTTAATGCCATTAAGCAGCTGTTTGCGCGATCGAGTATCGATACGCCAAAGGGTGTATCGATACGGGGGTAAAATGGTAATTCTATGGAAACGCGTATCAAGGGACCGTATCGAAACGGATAGCATCCATATCGAAACATTCACAACTCGTATCGAAACAGGTTTAACCGTATCAATACCCGAAAGACAAAAAATGCAGTCTGGTCAACTAATGAAGTGCTCGTATCGATACGCTTAAGGCCGTATCGATACCCTATGCCCAGAAATGCATTTTTGGCTTTTAGAAAAACCAAAGGCTCGACTTTAACATCTCCTAAATGAATGCAAATGATGTATGAGCATATCTAAGCATATTCTAACAGAAGCATACTCCCCCTAGCTATAAGCATGGTTTATATCAAGATTAACAACACATAAAAATGCATTTTCACAAATTCAAGCAATTTTAACCTCAAAAAAGTCCTAAAGGGTCAAGATAGGCTAGTTAGACCTAGCTTTCTCCTAAGGGACCAAAAACGCTCTTTGTCTAGAGGTTTGGTAAAAATGTTCCCTAGTTGGTTCAAGGCGTCAACATACTCTATAACAACATCTTGCTTAAGGACATGATCTCTAATGAAATGATGCCTTATTTCTATATGTTTGGTTCTAGAGTGTTGGATGGGATTTTTGGTTAGGCATATAGCACTAGTGTTATCACACTTAAGGGGTATACTTTCAACTTTAACTCCATAATCTAAGAGTTGTTGTTTCATCCAAAGGACTTGAGCACAACAACTCCCTAAGGATATGTACTCGGCTTTGGTGGTAGATAGAGCTACACTATTTTTTCTTAGAGAACTAAGATATGAGCATACTACCTAAGAATTGGCAAGTTCCCGAAGTACTTTTCCTATCAATTTTACAACCCCCATAATCCGCATCTGAAAAAGCATGAAGGTTAAAGGTTGAGTCTCTAAGATACCAAAGACCTAAACAAGGAGTATCTCCAAGGTACCTAAAGATCCTTTTAACGGCTATAAGGTGAGACTCTCTAGGACTAGCTTGAAATCTAGAACACAAGCAAACACTAAACAATATATCTGGTCTACTTGCGGTAAGGTAAAGCAAAGATCCAATCATAGAGCGATAAAGCTTAGATTCAACACACTTACCTCCTTCATATTTGTCAAGCTTTGTAGCTGAGCTCATTGGTGTAGCTTGAGGCTTTGCTTGCTCCAAGACAAACTTCTTGAGCATATCTTTCACGTACTTCGCTTGATTGATGAAGGTGCCATCCTTCCTTTGTTTGATTTGGAGTCCCAAAAAGAATAAGAGCTCCCCCATCATGCTCATCTCGAATTCACCTTGCATTAACTTAGCAAACTCTTTGCAATGACACTCATTAGTAGATCCAAAAATAATATCATCAACATATATTTGCACTACTAAGATGTCATTTTTATATATTTTTATGAAAAGTGTAGTGTCCACCTTACCTTTTTCAAAACCTTTTTCAATTAAAAAGTTCGAAAGCCTTTCATACCAAGCTCTAGGAGCTTGTTTTAAACCATAAAGGGCTTTAGTTAACTTAAAAAAATTATTTGGAAATTTTGAATCCTCAAAACCCGGTGGTTGTTCTACATACACTTCTTCATTTATAAAACCATTTAAAAATGCACTTTTCACATCCATTTGAAAAATCTTGAAATTATGATAACATGCATATGCAAGTAACATTCTAATAGCTTCAATTCTAGCTACGGGTGCATAGGTTTCATCAAAATCTATTCCCTCTTCTTGAGTGTAACCTTGAGCAACTAGTCTAGCTTTGTTTCTTACAATGTTATCACTCTCATCTAGTTTATTCCTAAACACCCATTTAGTTCCTATTGTAGATTGATTACTAGGCCTTTCAACTAATGTCCATACATTACTTCTCTCAAATTGGTTTTAACTCTTCTTGCATAGCCATAATCCAAAAATCATCTTTTAATGATTCTTTAATGTTCTTAGGCTTAATGCATGAGATAAAAGCAACATGATTCATGATTTTGAGAGAAGATCTATTAATTATCCCCTTGGATGGATCACCCAAGATTTCACCACCTTTGACATAGTTGTACTCCCTTGGGTAGCTCACTTTCTTTTCCTCAAGAGCCAAGTCCTTCAAGGCTTCAAGAGGTGGATCTTGTGCATCTTCTTCTTTAGTTGGAATCTCATCCTCCTTTGAAGTTTGTCCTCCATCAAAGGCATCAAGGATTCCTACATCATCATCATCACAAGATTCCTTCCTCGGAAGGAGGTTATCATCGAAAACAACATGTATAGATTCTTATACAACTAAAGTTCTTTTGTTAAACGCACGATAAGCTTTAGAGTTTAAAGAGTAACTTAGAAAAATAGCTTCATCACTTTTTGCATCGAATTTACCTAAATTGTCTTTTCCATTATTTAAAACAAAACACTTGCAACCAAAAGGATGAAAATAGCTAATGTTAGGATTTTTCGATTTTAAAATCTCATAAGGAGTTTTCTTTAAAATATGCATAATCATTACTCGGTTTATAATATAGCAAGCGGTATTAGTGGCTTTCGCCTAAAAATATTTAGGTAAATTGTTTTCACAAAGCATGGTTCTAGCCATTTCTTGTAAAGTCCTATTTTTTCTCTCAACTACCCCATTTTGTTGAGGAGTTCGAGGTGCCGAAAAATTGTGGCTAATACCATTTTCATTTAAAAACTCTTCAAAACCTAGATTTTGAAACTCGGTTCCATGATCACTTCTAATGTGAGAAATCTTAAGCTCAAGATCATTTTGAGTTATTTTTGAAAATGTGATGAAATTTTCTAAAGCCTCATCCTTTGTGCTTAAAAAGAGAACCCAAGTATATCTAGAGTAATCATCAACGAGCACAAAGGCATATGATTTTCCACCCAAGCTAGTAGTCCTAATTGGCCACAATAGATCCATATGAATTAATTGTAAACATTTACTAGTAGAGACATCGTTAATGGATTTAAAGGATGATTTATGTTGTTTATCCTTATAGCATGCATCACATATTTTATCATTTGAGAATTTAATCTTGGGTAAACCTCTAACTAGATTTAGGGAAACTAATTTTTCTAAAACACTAATGCTAGCATGTCCTAGTTTCCTATGCCATAACCATGCATCATTTTCATTTTGATCAACAAAACATGCATAGGATGAATGAATGTCATCTAGATGCACCATATATATGTTACCTATGCGATGAATGATGATCATTATTTTATTTGATTTAATGTCAACAATTTTACATCCATTTTTATCAAATAAGACATTAAACCCTTTATCACACAATTGACTAATGCTCAATATACATTTTCAATGAGTATAGTAGAGTGATTACCTATGGAGCCAATACCTTCAATGTGGCCTTTGGAGTTGTCACCAATTGTCACTACTCCTCCTCTTTTTGGCTTTAAATCCATGAATCGACTCTTGTCTTCGGTTATGTGCCTCAAGCATCCACTATCAAGGTACCATGAGTTTTGGCTTTGTGCTTTGGCCTTGTACCAATGCTCCCCCTACAAACAAATAGATTAAGCTTTGATTTTTGGTACCCAAATCATTTTGGGTCCACGAGTGTTAGCTTCTAAAAGCTTGGTTCCCTTAGGAATCCAAGGTGACATGACATCAACATTATTAGATTTGACAAGTTCCTTAGGAACCCATGCCCTTCTAATTCTTTTAGTTTTATTATGCCTATAAGAGCCACTTTGTTTGTAGTTATAGTTCTTTCTTTTAGGTTTGTTTGTTCTAGATGATTCACCTATTTCATTTTTCACATTACCAACACTCTTGAAAGTCTTTTTGAGCTCATTAAGCTCATCTAACACCTTTTGGTGTTTAATGTTACATTGAGAAATAAGATTATTTAAATCTACATTTTCATTTTGAAAGTATTCAAGTTCGTCTTGTAGACCTAAAATCTTTTTCTCAAATTTCAAGTTAACTTGAGAAAGTAAATCATTTTTAGCATTTAAATCTGAAATGATCTTTTTATTTTTTAAAATAGACTCCTTATACTTCTCAACTAACTCATCATACACCTCTTGTAACTCATCATAAGCTTCATGCAATTCATTAAATGTAAAATCAAAAGTAGATGAGTTGGAGGTTACCATAGAAGAATCCTCCTCAAGAGTCATAAGGCAAAGGTTGGTCACTTCTTGTTCCTCATCCTCGGATGACTCCTCATCACTCCAAGTAGCAAGCTTAGCTTTGAGCTTCTTCTTCTTCTTCTTCTCAAAGCCCTTCTTCTTGAGTTGAGGAAACTCGGAACGAATATGACCCGGTTTCTTGCACTCATAGCATATGATCGAATCCTTTTCTTCTTCTTTGTTTTTGGTCTTGAAATCCATCTTTCTTTGAAACTTCCTACCCCGATTGGACCTCATTAACCGTGAGAATCTTTTGGCTATCATAGCCAATTCTTCAAAATCTTCCTCCTCACTAGAAGTGCTCTCCTCATGTAAAGAAGCTTTAAGAGCCACTCCTAGTTTCTTTTTCTTGTCTACCTCAAGCTTCTCCACTCTTTTTTCTTCCTTTCATCTTCCCTTCCTTGCTTCATGATTTCATGAGTTAGGAGAGAACCGACTAGCTCATCAAGCTTTAGTGTCTTCAAATTCTTTGCCTCAATGATAGCGGTTCTTTTCCTATCCCAAGACTCGGGAAGTGAGTAGAGTAGCTTCCGGACTAGCTTGTCCTCCGAGATGATCTCTCCAAAACACTTTAGCCTATTGACGATTGTTGAAAATGATCAAAAATCTTTGAAACAATTTCGTCGGGCTCCATCTTGAAATTCTCATAGCTAAGATTGAGAATTCCAATTTTTGTTTCCTTCACATAGCTTGCTCCTTCATAAGTTGTCTCAAGTGTATTCTATACTTCTTTAGCACTTTCGATGGAAGAAACTTTGGAGTAGATATCGGGTCCAAAGGCACAAAATAGCATGTGAAGAGCCTTGTCGTTGATTTAAAGCTTCTTTCTATCATCTTCACTCATTTCATTTTTCCTTTTTGGAACAAGTCTTCCTTCACCGTCTCTTTTCATCAGAATAATGGGACCATCCTCTATACCATCCCAAACAAGATAATCACTACACTTTATGAAGAGACGCATCCGGTTCTTCCAAAAGGGATAGTTGTCACCGTTAAAGAAAGGCGGTTTGGTGATAGATTGAGACTCGTACATGCTAGAGCTGGAGGTAGATGTCATGGCTTGTGTTGTAGATGATCACACTCTTCCTAGAATCTCCTCTTCCGGTTGTTAATCCTTCAAAGAGATAGGCTCTGATACCAATTGTTGAGTGGATCAATGGATTGATCAAAGCCAAGAGGGGGTGAATTGAGTTTTTAAAATTTTGTTGGAGAAAGTGAAATGACTAAAATTGAAGAACAAGGCAATTTAGAGTGGTTCAAGTTCCAAATGAACTCTACATCCACAACCTTAGCTACCACTAAAGATTTTCCAACAATTCACTAATTGCTTCTCCCCTTTTTCTAGGCTTAGGAGGTAACATTTACAATACCGGTCAAATTTTCTACCCAAAATTTGATCAAACCCTCACTAGGATACAAAGAAGAATTTTAAGGCAAGTAGAATATCTCACAATACAAATTTGCCCCTTTTGATACAAGCACTCAACCCAAATTGGAATACAAGATAGAAATTACACTCAACACAATTTGGGATTTTACAAGAATGAGAAATTAGGCACTTTGAGCTATGATTTTTGTATAGATATTTCTCTTGGATGCAATGGTTATTGCTGGTCTTCAATAGGCATGAATTTATACCTTCTCCATTAATTCTAGCCATTTGGGTGGTTAAGGAATTGATTATAGCCGTTGGGACCCTCTCTTTCCACCATAAATGCACTTATGCAACCTAGCGTATCGGTACGCGATGATTCGTATCGATACATGTCTCAAAATAGAAAGAGTCGTTACACAAATACAAGAGGGACGTATCGATACGCGTGTAGGCGTATCGGTACGAGTTAGGGGAGTGTTTCGATACGGGTAAAACCGTATCGATGCAAATTTTTTCACAAAGCTTACTGGAAGAATCCGTATCGATACGGGTAAGAGCGTATCGGTATGGGTTAACCAACTCTTTAAAAAATTGTTACCTACCAACTGACGCCCAACGGTCAAAAACATTTAAGGCTTTTGAATTTAAAATTCCTTTTAAAACGTATCAATACAGTTGAGACCGTATCGGTACGCCATTCAAACTCCATCTGATTTTATAGAGAGAGCGTATCGATACAGATGCAATTTGTTTCGATACCTTGTTTCGATACGGTAAGGGGCATATCGAAACTGATTTCTCTTGTAGCCAAGTTTGTAAAAAAGGTATCGATACGGCAAGGAGCGTATCAATATGCATAGACGATTTTCAGTAGTTTGGCCTTGGAACACTTAGAAAATATTTTGGAGTTTGAGTTTTTCAAACTAGAGCAAAGCCTTGTTGATTTGAAACCTTTTGAGGGATTTTAAAATCTATTTCAAGTTTTTCAATTTAATCTATAAAACACTTCGTTATATCAAAATCAAACATAGGTTTTACAGGTTTGATTTCTAAACCAAAACGATTTCGAAACTAAAGATTGACTTTGGTCAGAATTTTGTTTTTGGTTAAATATGTGGGAGGAAGGATCAGCTATTGAAGCACATTCGAATTCCTGGGAACACACTTAGTAAATTCATTACTAAGAAGAAAATTGAGATCAGAACTGTTGTTATTGAAATAACATAATCAAAGTTAGTTTTTACCGAACTTAAACGATTTTGATATGCAACATTGTTGTTGACTAGATCAACTTCGTAAATCGATATCAAAGATAGAACTTGGGTATTCGGTTACAAAAGTGTAGTCTCAAGGATTGACCCTTGTAGGCAATTAACCGACGTGAATCCTGAAGTAAAAATTCTTTTCTGATGATCCGAGGAAATTGAGTCAGAGCCAATGCCTAAGGCTTATTCATAAATACTTAATCTATTTCTTTTAAAACATCGCTTCAATTTCTTTGCGTTCTTGCTATTTCACAACCCCCTTTTTTTTACTGAAATATTATTCAATTTTCTTCTTGGCTCACCGATTGAATATACATTAATCAAGAAGTTTTCCGAGTCCCTGTGGGATCAACCCTTACTTCTTTTTTACTACGTATTATTTCTTTTATTTATTATCATGGAAGAGGGAATTATTTCCTTTTAAAATCATCTTTTAATGTTTATTTGATATTTTTAGGCTCTATGCATGAGATAAATGCAACATGATTCATAAGTTTGAGAGAGAATCTAGTAGTTACCCCCTTGGATGGATCACCCAAGATTTTACCACCTTTTACATAGTTGAACTCCCTTGGGTATGTCACCTCCTTTTCCTCAAGAGCCAAGTCCTTCAAGGCTTGAAGAGGTGGATCTTGTGCATCATCTTCTTTTGTTGGAATCTTATCCACCTTTGATGTTTGTCCTCTATCAATGGCTTCAATGATCCCTACATCATCATCATCACAAGATTCCTTCCTCGGAATGAGGCTATCATCGAAAACAACATGTATAGACTCTTCAACAACCAAAGTTCTTTTATTAAATACACAATAGGCTTTAGAGTTTAGGGAATACCCCAAAAATATTGCTTCATCACTTTTAGCATCAAATTTACCTAAGTTGTCTTTTCTATTATTTAAAACAAAGTATTTACAACCAAAAGGGTGGAAATAGCTAATGTTAGGCTTTTTGGATTTTAAAATCTCATAAGGTGTTTTCTTTAAAATAGGCCTAATCATTACTCTATTAATAATATAACAAGCCGTATTAGTGGCTTCCGCCCAAAAATACTTAGGTAAGTTGTTTTCACAAAGCATTGTCCTAGCAATCTCTTCTAAAGTTCTATATTTCTTCTCAACTACCCCATTTTGTTGAGGAGTGCAAGGAGCCGAAAAATTATGGCTAATACCATTTTCATTAAAAAAATCTTCAAAACCCATATTTTGAAACTCAGTTCCATGATCACTTCTAATATGTGAAATTTTAAGATCAAGATCATTTTGGGTAATTTTTGTAAATATAATAAAATTTTCTAAAGCCTCATCCTTAGTACTTAATAATAGAACCCCAAGTGTATCTAGAAAAGTCATCTACTAATAAAAATGCATACGACTTACCACCTAAGCTCATAGTTCTAATAGGCCCAAATAAATCTATGTGGATTAGTTGTAATACCCTACTAGTCGAAACATCATTAATGGGTTTAAATGAGGTTCTCTTTTGTTTACCCTTAGCACAAACATCACATATTTTATCTAATGAAAATTTTAGTTTGGGTAAACCTCTAACTAGATTTTGGGAAGCTAATTTTTCTAAAACACTTATGCTAGCATGCCCTATTTCCTATGCCACAACCATGCATCATTCTCATCATGTGCAACTAAACATGCATGAAATGAATGTATGTCATCTAAATACACCATATAAATATTTCCTATGCGATGACCAATGAACATTAATTCATTTGTTTTAATGTTCACAAGTTTACACCCATTTTATCAAAATGAACATCAAAACCTTTATCACAAAGTTGACTAATGCTCAAAAGATTATGTTTAAGACCATTGACAAGTAATACATTTTCAATGAGAATGAACGGGAGATTACCAATAGAGTCAATACCCTCAATATGGCCTTTGGAGTTGTCACCGAAAGTCACCACTCCACCATGCTTTGGCTTGAGCTCTATAAATCTACTCTTGTCTCCGGTCATGTGTCTTGAGCATCCACTATCAAGGTACCATGTGTTTTGACTTGAAGCTTTGGCCTTGTAGCAATGCCCCCTACAAACAAAAATTAGTTCTTTGATTTTGGTACCTAAACCATTTTGGGTCCACAACTATTAGCTCCCAAAAGCTTGGTTCCCTTAAGAATCCAAGAAGCAATTGCATTTACATTATTAAAAACAATGAGTTCCTTAGGAACCCATACACTCCTAACTCTTTTAACTTTGGATTGCTTTTGAAAACCTCTTTGTATGATAATCTTGAAAATCGGAAAGAAGTTTTTCAACATCAAGAATTTTCTTTTTAAGTTCATTTGAAAGATTTATTAAATATAAAACATTATTTTCCAATTCAGAATTGGTTTTTGAAAGAGAGTCATTTTGAGATTTCAAATCAGAAATGATTTTCTTGTTTTTCAAAATAGACTCTTTATATTTTCCAACCAATTCATCATAAACATTTTGTAACTCATCATATTCTTCATATAATTCATCATAAGTAAGAGATAGTTATAGTTTACCATGTGATCCTCCTTAAAGGCCATGAGGCAAAGATTAACCACTTCCGCCTCTTCCTCGGATGACTCCTCGTCACTCCAAGTTGCCATTTGAGCCTTGAACTTGTTCTTCTTCCCAAAGCTCTTCTTCCTCAATTGAGGGCAACCGGTTCGTATATGGCCGAGCTTCTTGCACTCATAACAAATGAGTTGATCCTTTTCTTCATCTTTTCCTTTATTCTTAAAGTCCACTCTTCTATTGAATTTTCTTCCTCAATTGGACTTCATGAATCGAGTGAATCATTTGGCCAACATGGCCATCTCTTTATCCTCCTCCTCACTAGAATCGTTTTCGTTGTATGAAGTCTTGAGTGTGATTCCTAACTTCTTCTTTTCAACCTCTTTCTTCTCTACATTTTTCTCTTCCTTCTTCTTTTCTCCCTTGTTTCATAATCTCATGAGTGAGTAGAGATCCAACAAGGGCGTCTAGCTTGAGAGTCTTCAAATCTCGAGCTTCGATGATGGTTGTCCTCTTGCCATCCCAAGACTCTAGAAGAGAGTAGAGTAGCTTCCGGACTAGCTTATCTTCGGGAATAACTTCACCGAAGCCCTTTAGTCCATTGACAATGACCGAGAACCGATCAAACATCTTGAAGACACTTTCAACGACTTTCATTTTGAAGTTTTCATAACTCAAATTGAGCAACCTAATCTTCGTCTCCTTGACGTCATTTGTTCCTTCATATGTAGTCTCTAGGGTGTCCCACATTTCTTTAGCACTTTCGATTGAAGACACCTTTGAGTATATGTCGGGACCGAGAGCACAAGAGATTATGTGCAAGGCTTTGTCGTTGACTTAAAAATGTCTTCTATCTTCATCGGTCATTTCGGCTTTGGTCTTCGGAACAAGCCTCCCTTCACCATCTCTCTTCATTGGAATTGTAGGACCGTCTTCTACCATGTTCCACACCATGTAGTCGTTTGATTTGATGAAGAGCCGCATCCGGTTCTTCCAATAAGGATAGTTATCCCCATTGAAGAATGGTGGTTTGGTGATGCATAGAGACTCATAGAGGTTTTGGCCGGAGGTGGATGCCATAGCAAGATGTCAATTGAAGTGCACTTGATCAAACTATTCCAAGATTTACTCAAGAGGGTGTTAATCCTTCCAATGAATGTAGCTCTGATACCAATTGTTGAGTTGATCAAATGATGGCTAATCACCAAGAGGGGGTGAATTGGTGGAATAAAAATTGAATGGTGCAAATGGATAATATAAAAATGAAGACAAGGCAATTTTAGAGTGGTTCAAGCTTCGAACAAGCTCTACATCCACTACCTCAGCACCATACTGAGGATTTCAACAATTCACTAACTTGAATTCGTCCTCTTTTCTCGGCTTAGGAGGAAACCTTACAAATCGATCAATCTCTCTACCCAAAGATTGACCCAATATCACTCTTTTACAAAGGAAGATAGGCAAACTTTGATTGTACCTCTCAAAGACTAATTGTTTACCCAATTACACATAAACACTCCCTAAACTCTAAAAAGATTTACAATGAAAATTTTCAAATAAGTTGGGTACACGAATTTGACACTAAAGGCACAAGGGTTTGAATTGAATGCTTTGATGTTGCTTGAAGGTTCAATAATAGTTGTTGTAGCTTTGGAGACTTATTTTTATACCTTCTCATTGATTTCTAGCTGTTTGGGTGGTTGAGATCATCAATAGAGTCGTTGGGGCTCTCTCTTCCCTTCATAAATGTTGTTCTGCAACTACCCGTGTCGGAACATGAGGCCCCTGTATCGAAACGTACACCACAAAAAGAAAGAGCCGTTGTGTGTAAAAATGGCTCGTATCGAAATGGATAAGAGCTGTATCGAAACGTTTTGAAACTGTAAATGGGTGTTTCGAAACAGCCTAGGGGTGTATCGAAACACTTAACCAAATCTTCAAAACTTAGTTTCTGACAAGTAACGACTAGTTCATTTAATGCCCAATTTTAAAATTACTTAACCCCTGTATCGAAACGGGTATAAGCCGTTTCGAAACAACACTTAAAAATCAAAAGCTCAGATGAAGGCTGTATCGAAACGGGTATGAGCCGTTTTGAAACAGTCGTTTCCAGTAGAAAAACGTATCAAAACACTTTGAGTGTGTTTCGAAACTCCTAGCAATTTTGTATATTTTTACTTTGAAACACTTAGAAAAATTTATGGGGTTTAAGTTTTGACTTCAAAATATTTGAAAATTTATACTTCAAATATTTTGATTACTTAAAAATTTATTTACTTTGCAATTTAGTACTTGAATTATTTGTTATATCAAAATTAAATATTAGTTTTACACAATTTTAAAAAATGACAATTAACTATTATACACTTAAAATTAACGAAATTAAACGAAAAACACATGTTTTTATATGTAAAAAAAATAATTCACACACCTAAAAGTGAAAAAGGAATATAGTTTAAACATTTATTTATATATTAAGCCCAAAGTAAATACTAAAATTCAAATCTATAAAAAAACACAAATAGTTTTAACTATTAAACAACTAAAGAATTTTTCTAAAACTGTAATTTAAAATCTCTAAGCTTTACTCATAAACAAACAATAATTGGAGGGGAAAACCTAAGAAGAAAAGTCCAAATTCCTATCCATCACATATCTGAGCTGACAAAGCCCATATTACTGTTGCAGAAGACCCTCCAAACCTACTTTGATTCCTCCATCTCCATAGACAACAACTGCTCACCCTTCTTATTTTTCAACTCTCCTTCTTTGGATTACATTCCCAAAGTTCCTCCCTTTTCTGACAGCTTCCTCAAAACTAAAACAATCTCATCGTCTTTATAGTTTTCCTCGATTTGGATTTGCGAAATCCCAGTCAAACTCTGCTTTTTGCGATTTTTAGCCTAAACCCATCAGTCAAACCAAATCAAGGCTGGATTTTTCTTGTTAAGTTTCTTTTTTTCCCTTCTTCTTATCAGGTGATTTCAAGGCATCAACTTTGTCGATTGGGAGATGAATTTCAGGAGCTTGGAGGAGTTTTGGGCCTACTATGTGAATCAGCACTCCAAACCGTGGACAAGACGGTGGCACTTTGCCGGCACACTGTTGAGTATTGTGACGTTTATATATTCTGTGTTGTTTAACTGGTGGTTCTTGGTGTTTGTGCCGATATGTGGCTATGGATTGGCCTGGTACAGTCATTTCTTTGTGGAAAGGAATGCCCCTGCCACTTTTGGGCATCCGTTTTGGTCCCTTTTGTGTGATTTCAGGATGTTTGGATTGATGCTTACTGGGAAAATGGATAGGGAGATCAAGAGGCTCGGGAAGAGACCTATATTACAGGGATTCTAAAGGATTCTTAATGTAAAATTTCTTCTTTTTTTGCTGTTTAATTCATATGATACAGTTTACTTGTATTTTTCATCCGTCAGCTATAGTTAAACTCTCGTTTTACATCTTGCTTCTGACAATGTTTAGTTCACGTTTCTCTTGAGTTTGTTGGTGTAGAATCTGTAGATATAATCATGGTGTTTCTGACATATTTGGTTAGGTTTTCTGCTGTTAATGCTTTAGCTAAAGAAAGCATTTGCTCAGCCGTGGTGTGTGGTTAAAGCTTATCTATTTGATTGCATCACCCCCATTGTCTGAATTGAAATTAACATGGTTTGGTTGGCTCCGAATACTTTTGTTGAGATTGGGCGTGGAAACTAGGGATCAACCCAACCAGCCTGAGCTCTGTGGGAGTGTGGCTGATGCTTCTAAATGAAAACAAAAACAAAAGTATTGTTGATGCATCCAAACATGCAATCATCTGCGTTAGCTTTGTAATGCTTTGGTTTTGCATTTTTTAAGGGATACAGCAGCTTTTTAGTCTTTAAACTTCCCAGCTTCATCCTAGAATTCTTTTTCTCCACATTTTGACCATTTAATTATTTTAGTGATGTTGCACAAAATCATCAAACTAAAATGAAATATGTATACCAAAGTTTAGGAACTGATGTGAATCAAAATAAAGTTTGAGTATATGTTAAAAGGCTTAACTACAAAATAAGTGCCCAAATTATTTTTTTCTCTAATAGGTGCCTAAAGTATGTTCTGGCTAAAATAAGTATTTAAAGTTTTTTTTGGCTGAAATAGGTGCTTAAAATATTTTTTTTGGTTGAAATAGGTGCATAAAGCTTCATTTTTTGCTTGTTTTAAAGTCAACTGAAGCACCTATTTTGACATCTATTTTAACCAAAAATAAAATTTTAAGCACTTATTTCAGCCAAAAAATACTTTAAGCACCTATTGCAAAAAATGACATAATTTAAGAACTTATTTTACAGTTCAGCCGGAAAAAAAAAGTTTGAATAACTTTGGAAAAATTGTCACCAATGTGACTTAAAATAAAGTATAAGGACTAAATTTAAAAAAAAATTGTCAAGTTTAAAGATACAACTTTAATTTTTTAACTCGTAAATATCTACTCAATCACAAGCTGCATATCAACCTCGGCAATTAAGACTTTAACATCCAATTAATTGGAATTCAAATATGATCCAATTTGATTTGATCATAAAATATTAATAATTTGGACATGTTTAATCTAAATCTGATTTGATCCAAAATTAAAATGATAAAGAATAAAATTTTGAAACACAAGCATGTATTTGTATTACCCAGCTACTTAGGGAATTGAGTTCACGGTCCCCTCTTCCTCAAAATGGTTAAGATAAATTGTGACGCTGCTTTTAATAATCAAACTGAAAAAGTTATGATGGCGACTATCGCACGCGATAGCTCGAGATCCTTTATTCAAAGATTATCCGCACCAGCAATAGCTCTATCTGCAGCAGTGGTAGAAGCTTTGGCCATCAGACTTGGTATCTCTCTAGCTCTCCTGAATGGTTTCTCGAATATTATCATCGAGACAGATTATCAAGCAGTCATTGAAAGGCTCTGTTCGAGTTCCCTCTCTGATTGGATATCCTCAGCAATAGAAGAGGATATCAGAACTCAAACTAAATCTTTTGTTTCTTGCTCTTTTACCATTATTTTTCGATCTTGTAATCAGGCCGCGGATTGCCTAGCCAAATTCGCTAAAAACATTCAGCGTCAAACTTTCTAGGGATCTAACTTGCCTCCCCGTTACGGTTGTACTTGTAATTTGCGTGAAATGAAATTTATCTCTTTGAACAAAAAAATCTTGTATTTGCATTAGAACTCAAACCCTAAACCCTAAACTCTAATTCCTAAAAAATTAAACTCTAAACTTTATATCCTAAATTTTAAACACTAACCATTAAAATTTTAAATTTTTAATTCCAATGATAAAATGATTTAGCATAAAGTGAGGAACGATCCATCTGAAATAAATGAAACTTGACGTAGAAGATCTAAACTTTAAATAACGCAATACAAGGAACCAAAATGACTTGAACCTAAAATTAACCAATTCAATCCAAAATTAATTTGACAAATCAAAGGATGAGGTGGTCCTTAGATTTGTATAAAGCATCGTGTCAAAATTAACTTTTAACTATCTAATCTCAAAATGGAAACTCAAGTTCCACAACAATCGTACAAATCGCCACATCCTTAATCAAAAGGTTAGAAAGGCCAACACTGTATAGGCAACAAAAACAAATTTGAGCTTGGCTGCTTTTTAACCGAGACTTAAAGGGGGATCTTAGGTCAGTGGCCTTGATTCAAGTAATAAACTATAGCATGTGTTGAGATCCAATATGGTGCACTTGTCACAACTCACAAGTCGGTGTTTCGGGAGAATGACGGCAAAGGCCTGGCCTCCTGTGGACGAAGGATGACAAGCACACCAAACATCCCAAGCATTGGGATGACGAGGAGCCACTTCAGCAATTTGTAGTAATACATGTGGAATGTGAGGGAGAAGTCATCTGAGAAATAGAGTCCGTTCTTGTCGACCATCTCCACAACAACAGTCCCTGTAGTCCTTACCCCTACCGTTGGAAGTTTAATCCGATATTTTCCTGGACGCTCAAAGATCTGGCTTTGCTTTATCCTTCTTTCTCCTTGGTAGTTACCCGGGACTAATAATGTCGTCTGCATTGTTTCAGCACAGTGTCAAGAGAAAAAAAAAATGAATGAAAACCTAACTACTTTAAAAAGTTAAAAAAAAGCATTTGAATTGCTTTTAGCAATTTTCATTTGTGCATGAAATGGTGGCTTACTGTGACATTGTAAGGTGCTTGGAACCCTGTAGGATATCTATGTTTATCCACAATCTCAATCTCCACCCAGAAGCTTTTGCCTTCCTCATCACGGAAAGCTCGGGATGAATGTTTGACGTATACTCCCTCACGGTTGTACCTGTTAGCAACATTGTTTCTTCCTTGATTTTTTGATCTCCATGCCTGAAACAAATTACAATTAATTAACATAATTCTTAATGCACAAGAAATCAATCATATGTCAGGTTAAGTTCTATCCTGCCTTGAGGGGATGATGCGGGGTGGGGGTCGAAAAGCAAAAGACATTTCCATTCATAGTTGTAACAATAAGATCTAGATCATCACCACCATCAACATTGTCAGCTAACACCATGCTATACCTGTCAAGACATGGTCCAAATATAAGAAAAGAAACATGAAAGAGCATTGGGAAAGGTACAGAACCATAGGCCATATGCACAAACTACTTACGAAGTTTCACCAATATCTACAACATCAGCACATGATGTAGGTCCATCTATCAGGTACAAATAACCGTCAAAGGATGTTGTCACAATAGTGAGCCCCTTGCTTTTCTCCCCTCGTTTACTTAAGTCAACTAGAAGAACTTGATTCATTACTCTCCCGTGAGTTCTATATGGATATGGACGAACAACTGAACCGTCCTTTCCACTCAAAACATAAATATTCCCAGATAATGTGGGAACTACAAGATCTGTGTGTCCATCTCCGTCAACATCACCAACAGCAGGACCCTGAGGAAAGAGATGATATTCAGACAAAACAATCTCAAGGTACTTCAAACAGGTATAAATCTTGATGTGTATCAGCTCAGCACTAGATTCTCAATTAATTATTTAGTTCAATGTAGAGTTCAAAACCAGAGGAAAGATGCTTGAAAAATGGCTAACATGCACCCAGGGCATGTACCACTGAACATATCATATCCAATGCAATAATACAAAGTGGTGGAACAATACCAAATTATAAATGAATATAGAGAAACTAGCTACCTATTAATTATACTGTCCATGTATCATGTATGGACAAAGATACAGAAAGTGTGCTACTCACCTGGGGAATCAGACTCTTTACATGAGCTTCCCAAATTTCTTCTCCTTGTGCAGTCCATGCTGCAACATTCCCATGTGTATCTGTTGTCACTAGTTCAATCTTGCCATCATCATTGATATCAGCTGCAATTACAGCACTTTGAATTTCCGCCATTTCAAGAGGAAACTTTTGTCTGACATTTCCTGAATGAATGAACAATTCAATTGGATTGATTGGTGAAACTAATTGCATAAAATTAAAGCCATTTAAAACAAGAAAAACAAATACGGAAGAAACTTGAATAGAAAGTTATTTCTAGTGAAAAACAACAAGCATCACGAGGACGAAAACTTCAAAAGAAGGAATACAAAACAGAGCACTGTGATAATGAGGATTCCAAGTAGAAATTTCCAGTGTTAACATTTTCAACAAATTCAAATGTGAAACCCACAGAATTGAACCAAAATCATGTGTAATGAAATTAATTGATGTAGAAAAAGAATAATCCTAATGCAGATTTGGTAAAAATCTGTATATAGGATAAAGTAGTTTCAACATCAAGGTAGAGTAGACAATTACTTGAATTCACATAGGCAGGGAAATATTGATTAGCTAATTTCTAAAGTATGGATCACACATACAAGACCAGCTGTAAGAAATCTAAATTAATCATAGGAAGAAGCTCATCAATCTAAATGGATTACCATGGTGATCTAATACATAGAACAAGCCGTATGAAGTTCCCACAAGGATGTCCAAGTTTCCATCACCATCCAAATCAACAACATTTGGAGAAGAATATATATGTGCACGGAAGTTGGCAGTATCTGTACTCAAATCCAAGTCTTTTGTCCACTTAACCTGCTTTGTATCAAGATTAAATACAACAATGCCTCCAGCGACATATTTTCCAATATCAATATCTCCAAGTTCCTTCATATGTTCTGGGTTGTCATAGTACCTAACAAATAATTTTCAGTTCTTCAACCACTTCAATTGTAAAAGAGCATCTTCATCCCTCCTTCCTCAAAATATAAATCAACTTAGAACATATTATAAAAGTTAAATAAGAAAAGGGAATAAGAAGCTACGATTTTGTTAAAAGGAATTTCAAGTTGCATTTGACAGAAACTTAGACTACGAAGTCAAAGTGAAACAGAAGGAGAGGAACTTACTCATGATCAAAGAAGTAGGAAACAGAAACGATCATTTCCAATACCCCATCATTATCGATGTCTGCTATGACCTGATGACAATAGGGGAAAAGTTGCGACTTATCAATGTTGTTCCTTCACTATAAAGAAACATATTATCTCATTGAAATTTATACTCACCGGAGTGGACAAGATGTGAGAGTCGATATTCACATAATCCTCCATTTTCTCATGTTGTCCTTCAGTCCATTCCTCATCTCCCCACATGGATTCATCAACATAATCATCATAATCATAATTATACTCATCAGCCAACTCATCAGTATCACGGAATATCTCAAAGGATTGATCTGCATCTGCTTCTAACCCTTGATCATTTTCTACAGTAGCTTCCCGAGCATTCTCTTTTGAATCAGAGCTACCTTCCTGGGAACCTGTTGAGGTCTTATCTTCTAGAAGCCGTCTCCCAGAACTGGTTTTTGTATGTGTTTCATTGCTTCCCACTGATCCATTGTTTACAGAAGCATTAACATCGGTAGGCAGCTTGATGGTATCTTCTATTTGACTTCCACTAATTTTCGTTTCATTTTCTGCCTTGGACAAGTTAACCTCGCTAGAGTGATTTGCTATTGATGTTGAACCAGTAAGGTTAGATTTAGGTAAACTTTCATTTGTTTCTGCAAGGATACACATTATGTAATGGTGTGAGTCATTTCATGGGAAAAGAATGATCCGAAATATTAATAAAACCATGCTCTCCTAAACTTGTTTCGGACTTCCCTTTTAAAGATTAAAGCAATATAACACGCCAAATAAATAAAATCCGAAACAGGTGCTGCAACTTAGTAGCGGAATAAGGAAAGAACTAGTTCATTGTCTGCATAATATTATTATGGAGTTGAGTGCAATGGAGCTACTTTAGCAATTAATATAACCTAAGAGATTAAGAAAGAAGTAACAGGGGTATAGAACTATTGAAAATTGGGAATAGCATACGATTCAAAGCATTCATTTTAGAAGCCTCCTCGACGAGTGAATCATCATGGACATCTGGATGAGAACGGTCCACTGGATCAGGATGCAACCCTGCGTACCAATCTTTACGAACTTTTCTGCGTGGTACCTCCAATTTATCAGTCATCAAGTACCCTGAAGCCCTGAAAATAACAACCTTTGGACAAATTAGTATTCCAACATTGCATTAATGAGTTCCTCTACCAACTAGAAAGCATTTCCCCTGATGAGCAAATAATTAAGAAAAATAACCTGAAAAAAAGCACTTCACCATTGTAGGTACCTAGAGCAATTTCCCTCACACCATCTTTATCAATATCATACAAGAGAGGACTAGAATGCACGGTTGACTGGTGAAAAGCAGGCCAACCTGACAAATTATTGAAAACTCAGTGACATCAACTTTGATTTGATTACTCTAGACTCATCAATAAGCTTTGTTAAACATGATCAGAGGAAAACGAAGCACCAGTACCTGGCATTTTATCACCATCAGAACCTTCTAAAACTTCAAGGTAGTGAAGAAAAGAGGGAACCACTATGTCAAGCTTCCCATCACTAAAAATTATACAATCATACGAGAGTCAGTTAAATTATTCTGAATGATGAATTTACTCATATAAGAACTAAGAAGCAGATTTTCAAAAGGGGAAATGAAAGAATTGAAATTTTTAACATAGTCAAAGCTTAGATGCGATAAAAACATGAACTTAAAGGTGAGAGTAAAGTCGACCTATTGATATCAGCGATCAAGGGAGTTGCATAAATGCTAGAGCTGACCTCCGTTTGCCATCTAAGTTCTAAATTCTTAGGGCACTGTGTGTTCAACAACGCATCTTCATCCCTACACATTCATATACACACATTTTTTTAATTATCAAATAACAACAACTCCTCTGATTGAATCGAAAATAAAAAACAATAGAAATGAAATTGAAATAAAAAGGGCATACATTTCGGGATAACCAAGCTCGTCGTCGGTGGCCTTTCGTTGACGGAATTTATTATTGGATTCATCGCCGTGAGAGAAAGTGAGGCTACTGATAAAGAGGAAAAACATCAAAAAAGCCCTAATCTCGAAGTGATTCATGGTGTGATCTTCGTTTCGGTACAAAATTTGGTGAGGGGAAGTATCATAAATTGGGAATGGGGGAAGGGAATAATTAAACCCTGGGCTTTGGGTTGTAAAGATCCAGTTGCTGTCTGCTCGTCCTCTCAACTCTCTAGGATTTTCGAGCGGAAAAGAAATGCTCGCAACATTCACGATTCTCACGCCTTCTTCACTGCGTACAATCTATGGGAAGTTCTGCCGTTAGGCAGCTTAAAATTAGCCAGAGGAGTATTATCGGTACTTGGTTCACCCGCGGTAACATAAATGTTTACTGTAATTGTAAGAAAAATGGTGGTTACACAAATGCTTACCAGAGTAAAAAATTGTGTGATAACATAGACATGGTTATCTAATAATATTAATTTTTACAAAACGCATAACAAATAAAATACTTACATAATATTTTACCATAACTACAGAAATGTGTATGAGATTTATAAGAATAAACGTAACTACACAAAATATTACCTCATATCTCCTAATCTTAAACCAACCAAACTTATGGTAAGAAATTGTGTAACTACCTAAAATCTTAAAGGATTACTCTATATATTACAAAACGCATGAGATATTCGATGTCTACACAATGTTTCACAATACCTACATGTATCTTTACATAAGTTATAAGAAGAAATGTAACTACACAAAATATTACCACATATCTCCTCATCTTAAACCAACCAGGAAAGCCGTAAGGGCTTCATTGTTTGCAACTGGAACTTGCGGTGGAGGAGCAACGGGAGCAAGATCCGCTTCTCTATCAACTCTTTCCCAAAAACCATTCACATATTGGAACCCGAACTTTCGAAGGGATGACTCACCAATCTTGGTCTTGCGAGGGATCGGAGAGTCGTAGGTACAATCAATGCCAAGATTATCAAATAGGGCGCTCAAGACAATGCCATATGTGAAAGACTTCAACTCATTCGTGTCAATAAGCTTGATATTATTGACTATCTCGGCAAAAATAATCTTAGGCACATTTGGGCGCTCACCCCTACGGAAACACTCTAGCCAAAAGTGATCAGTGTGACGGATATGAGAGTATTTGCCTCCGGAAGGACGAATAAACCAAGACACCATCAAGTGAAGAACTCGATCGTGCACATCCAAAGAAAGTGCCTTACCGGTGAAAGAGCCAAAGTGGCGTTCATCCTCAAGACCCTCATTCTTAAGCTTAAGAGCAGACTCTAAAAGTGCAACATTAACAACAAACTTTCTGCCTAATAAGGATGATTCAATTCCTATGATCACGGTTTTGGTCTCATCATAAAGAAAACGAGCATTTGAATAAAAGAGGAGTACCATGTTTTTGTAGCAAACATCCGGAAGGCTCAAGATATCCATGAGATTCCACTCATCCAAACGAGGGAGATAACGAAAAAGGAATCGCTCGGAATTGAGGAACTCAAGATCAATGACACGTTCCTTACGAATCGCAAAATCCTTGACATAAGCAAATCGAGCACGCGCGTCCGGATTTTTAAGAGATTTCTGAAAAAGCATAGTGATATTCGGACGAATGCTCGAATCACCGGATTGAACGGCCTTGCGCTTTTTGTTCGATTGATCCGCCATCTAAAAACATTAAGCAAGTGTTTTAAAATTGAGTGCATGCATTGATATTTATAATCAATCCAATAATAAATCCCACTTAGGTTTTTGAAAACAAAATTAAAATAAAAAACAGTTAAAAAAAACGATTGAAAAAATTTATATTCGAATCAAAAATTTTGAGATTTGAAAAATTTTTACAAGATTTTGAAAACCCACAACAAAAAACATATAATTTTTAAAAAAATAAAATTTTCTAACTTAAGATTCGAACAAAAATTGAAAGAAAAAGAAAAAAATAGAAAAATTACCTTAGTTTGGGATTTTGGATGATTTTGAAGAACTCCTTGCACAAGATTGATGAAACTTGCTTAGACTTAAGTTGAAGAGTGAAACCCCTCACAATTTTGTGAAAATCAAAGAGTTTTAGAGGGTATTTATAGAGAGGGAGGCGGTTTAGGGTTTTAGAGATTGATATAAAGTGAGTTTGTATCATTAAAAGCCCTAATTTAAAGCAGTCTGCGATGCCGTTTCGGAACGGTCAAGACCGTTTCGGAACGGGGCGGCTAGGGTTTTGACCGTTTTAAGACAGTTGACTGACCGTTTCGATACGGTGTTGACTGTTTCGAAACCCCTTTGACCCGTATCGGAACACGTTCCGATACACCCTTTGGCAGTAGAAAAAACGTTTCGGAACGCCTTAGGGGCGTTTCGAAACGCCCTTCTCTCAGAGCTGGATTTAAGGTATCCGTATCGAAACAGGTTCACCCGTTTCGATACACCTGGGCCTGGAAGTGCATATGAGGCTCTAAAAGTGCAGAAAAATGAAGTTTTAAGAGGCCTAACATGCATAAATGTCATGAATGAGCAGGAAAAACATATTTAAGCATAAACATACTCCCCCTAACTATAAGCATGGATGAAATTAGGAGTTTAAACACATCAACATGGCATTTCACAAAATCAAGCATATTTAAGCACAAAAGAGGTCATAAAAGGTCAAGATAGGCTAGCTAGACCTAACTCTCTCCTAAGGGACCAAAAACGCTCTTTGTCTAAGGGTTTTGTAAAAATGTCCGCTAATTGATTTAAGGTGTCTACATACTCTATAACCACATCTTCCTTAAGGACATGATCTCTAATGAAATGATGCCTTATTTCTATATGTTTGGTTCTAGAGTGTTGGATGGGATTTTTAGTTAAGCATATTGCACTAGTGTTGTCACATTTTAGGGGTATGGTTCCAACTTTAATTCCATAATCTAAGAGTTGTTGTTTCATCCAAAGGACTTGAGCACAACAACTCCCTAAGGATATGTACTCGGCTTCGGTGGTAGATAAGGCTACACTATTTTGTTTCTTAGAGAACCAAGATATGAGCATACTACATAAGAATTGGCAAGTTCCCGAAGTACTTTTCCTATCAATTTTGCAACCCCCATAATCCGCATCCGAGTAAGCATGAAGGTTAAAGGTAGAGACTCTAGGGTACCAAAGACCTAAACAAGGAGTGTCTCTAAGATACCTAAAGATTCTTTTAACGGCTATAAGGTGAGACTCTCTAGGACTAGCTTGAAACCTAGCACACAAGCAAACACTAAACAAGATATCTGGTCTACTTGCGGTAAGGTAAAGCAAAGATCCAATCATAGAACGATAAAGCTTAGAGTCAACACACTTACCTCCTTCATCTTTGTCAAGCTTTGTAGATGAGCTCATAGGAGTGGCTTGAGGCTTTGCATTCTCCAAGCCAAACTTCTTGAGCATATCCTTTATGTATTTTGCTTGGTTGATGAAGGTGCCATCCTTCTTTTGCTTGATTTGGAGTCCCAAAAAGAACGAGAACTCCCCCATCATGCTCATCTCAAATTCACCTTGCATTAACTTAGCAAACTCTTGACAATGACATTCATTAGTAGAACCAAAAATTATATCATCAACATAAATTTGAACTACTAAGATGTCATTGTTATATCTTTTTATGAAGAGTGTTGTATCCACCTTTCCTTTTTCAAAACCTTTTTCAATTAAGAAATTTGAAAGTCTCTCATACCAAGCTCTAGGAGCTTGTTTTAAACCATAGAGAGCTTTTGTAAGTTTAAACACATGGTTTGGAAATTTTGAATCCTCAAAACCCGGTGGTTGTTCAACATACACCTCTTCATTTATAAAACCATTTAGAAAGGCATTTTTTACATCCATTTGAAAAAGCTTGAAATTATGATAACATGCATATGCAAGCAACATCCTAATAGCTTCCATCCTAGCTACGGGTGCATAGGTTTCATCGAAATCTATTCCCTCTTCTTGAGTGTAACCTTGAGCAACTAGTCTAGCTTTATTTCTCACAATGTTACCACTCTCATCTAGTTTGTTCCTAAAGACCCATTTAGTTCCTATTGTAGATTGAGTACTAGGCCTATCAACTAATGTCCATACATTACTTCTCTCAAATTGATTTAATTCTTCTTGCATAGCCAAAATCCAAAAATCATCTTTCAATGCTTCTTTTATGTTTTTAGGCTCTATGCATGAGATAAATGCAACATGGTTCATTAATCTAAGAGAAGAACGAGTGGTTACCCCCTTGGATGGATCACCCAAGATTTCACCATCTTTGACATAGTTCAACTCCCTTGGGTAGCTCACTTCCTTTTCCTCAATAGCCAAGTCCTTTAAGGCTTCAAGAGGTGGATCTTGTGAGTCCTCTTCTTTTGTTGAAATCTCATCCTCCTTTGAAGTTTGACCTCTATCAAAGGCATTTATGATTCCTACATCATCATCATCACAAGAATCCTTCCTAGGAATGAGGTTATCATCGAATACAACATGAATAGATTCTTCTACTACTAAAGTTCTTTTGTTAAATACTCGACAGGCTTTAGAGGTTAAAGAGTAACCTATAAAAATGGCTTCATCACTTTTTGCATCAAATTTACCTAAGTTATCTTTTCCATTATTTAAAACAAAACACTTGCACCCAAAAGGGTGAAAATAGCTAATGTTAGGCTTTTTAGATTTTAAAATCTCATAAGGTGTTTTCTTTAAAATTGGCCTAATCATTACTCGATTTATAATATAACAAGCGGTGTTTGTGGCTTCCGCCCAAAAATATTTAGGTAAATTGTTTTCACAAAGCATAGTCCTAGCCATTTCTTGCAAAGTTCTGTTTTTCCTCTCAACTACCCCATTTTGTTGAGGAGTTCGAGGAGCCGAAAAATTATGGCTAATACCATTTTCGTTTAAAAAGTCTTCAAACCCTAAATTTTGAAACTCGGTTCCATGATCACTTCTAATGTGTGAAATTCTAAGTTCAAGATCATTTTGGGTTGTTTTTGAAAATGTGATGAATTTATCTAAAGCCTCATCTTTAGTACTTAAAAATAAAACCCAAGTATATCTAGAAAAATCATCAACAAGCACAAAAGCATAAGATTTACCACCCAAGCTTATAGTCCTAATTGGCCCAAATAAATCCATGTGAATTAATTGTAAGCATCTACTAGTAGAAACATCATTAATGGATTTAAAGGAAGACTTATGTTGTTTACCCTTTGAGCATGCATCACAAATTTTATCATTTGAAAATTTTATTTTGGGAAAACCTCTAACTAGATTTAGAGAGACTAGTTTTTCCAAAACACTAATGCTAGCATGTCCTAGCTTCCTATGCCACAACCATGCATCATTTTCATTTTGAGCAACTAAACATGCATGAGATGTATGAATGTCATCTAAATGCACCATGTATATGTTTCCTATGCGATGACCTATGAGCATAATACTATTAGATTTAATGTCTACAATTTTGCATCCATTTTTATCAAAAAGAACATTAAATCCCTTATCACATAATTGACTTATGCTCAATAAATTGTGTTTAAGACCATCGACATATAAGACATTTTCAATGAGAATGGTAGAGTGATTACCTATAGAGCCAATACCTTTAATGTGGCCTTTGGAGTTGTCACCAAATGCTACTACTCCTCCACTTTTTGGCTTTAAATCCATGAATCGACTCTTGTCTCCGGTCATGTGTCTCGAGCATCCACTATCAAGGTACCATGAGTTTTTACTTTGTGCTTTGGCCTTGAAGCAATGCTCCCCCTACAAACAAAGATATTAAACCTTGGTTTTTGGTACCCAAATCATTTTGGGTCCATGAGTGTTAGCTCCCAAAACCTTGGTTCCCTTAGGAATCCAAGATGACATAGCAATAATATTATTAGATTTTACAAGTTCCTTAGGAACCCATACACTTCTAATTCTTTTAGCTCTACTATGTCTAGGGTAGCTACTTTGTTTGTAGTAATTAGTCCTTTTCTTAGGTTGGTGTGTTTTAGATGATTCTCCTACTTCATGCTTGACACTTCCAACATTTTTTAAGGACTTTTTGAGCTCATTTAGCTCACCTAACACCTTTTGGTGTTCACTATTGCATTGAGACAAAAGATTATTAAGATCAACATTTTCATCTTGAAAGAATTTAAGTTCATCTTTTAATCCTAAAATCTTTTTCTCAAATTTAGAATTAGCTTGAGTGAGTGAGTCATTTTTCTCATTTAGCTCTAAAATGATTTTCTTGTTTTTAATGACCGACTCCTTAAACTTCTCAACTAATTCATCATATACCTCTTGTAACTCATCATATGCATCATTTAATTCTTCATATGAAAAATCTAAAGTAGATGAGCTAGAGGTTACCATGGAGGAATCTTCCTCAAGTGCCATGAGACAAAGGTTAGCCACTTCTTGTTCGTCATCCTCCGATAACTCCTCATCACTCCAAGTAGCAAGTTTGGCTTTGAGTTTCTTCTTCTTCTCAAAACCCTTCTTCTTGAGTTGAGGGCACTCCGAACGGATGTGGCCGGGTTGTTTGCACTCATAGCAAATGATGGGATCCTTTCCATCTTCTTTGTTCTTCCCTTTGAAGTCCATCTTTCTTTGGATTTTTCTTCCTCGGTTGGACCTCATGAATCGTGAGAACCGTTTGGCTATCATAGCCAATTCTTCAAGTTCGTCCTCATCACTAGATGAGCTCTCATCAAGTTGTGAAGCTTTAGCCTTGAGAGCTATTCCCTTCTTCTTCTTCTTTTCAACCTCAAGCTTCTCTACTCTTTTCTCTTCCTTCTTTTTCTCATCTTCCCTTCCTTGCTTCATGATCTCATGAGTAAGGAGAGAACCCACAAGCTCATCAAGCTTTAATGTCTTCAAGTTCTTTGCTTCGATGATAGCGGTTCTCTTCCCATCCCAAGCTTCGGGAAGTGAATAGAGTAGCTTCCGGACAAGCTTGTCTTCCGGTATGATTTCTCCATATCCCTTTAGATCGTTGACGATTGTGGAGAATCGATCAAACATCTTTGACACCGTCTCATCGGGCTCCATCTTGAAGTTTTCATAACTAAGATTGAGAAGTCCAATCTTAGTTTCTTTGACATCATTGGTGCCTTCATAGGTGGTCTCAAGAGTGTCCCACACTTCCTTGGCACTTTCAATTGATGAGACCTTCGAGTAGATGTCCGGACCGAAAGCACAAAATAGCATGTGGAGAGCTTTATCGTTGACTTGAATCTTCTTCCTCTCCTCTTCACTCATTTCGGCTTTCTTCTTCAACACCATCTTGCCTTCACCATCTTGCTTCAATGGAATGTATGGCCCATCCTCAATGACATCCCATACAAGATAGTCACTTGACTTGATGAATAGCCTCATTTTGTTCTTCCAAAAGGAATAGTTGTCACCATTGAAGAAAGGAGGCTTGGTGGTTGATTGTGACTCGTACATGCCGGAACCGGAGGTTGAAGCCATCTCTTGATAATTTGATGATCACACTCTTCCAAGGATCTCCTCTTGTGGTTGTTAATCCTCAAAGAGTTAAGCTCTGATACCAATTGTTGAGTGGATCGAAAGATCGATATTTACCAAGAGGGGGGGTGAATTGGAAAATTAAAGGATTGTAGTGGAAATTGGCAAATTAAAAATGATGAACACGGAATTTAGAGTGGTTCAAGTTCCAAATGAACTCTACATCCACTACCTTAGTCTCACTAAGGATTTGCAACAATTTCACTAAATTGATCTTCCCCTTTTCTAGGACAAGGAGGCAACCCTTTACAATATCGGTTGATTTTTCTACCCAAAAATCAACCCAACCCTCAAACAAGAGAACAAAGAAATTTGTAGGCTAATTAGGTATCTCTCAATACAAATGATAGCCCCACTACAAGCACTCAACCCAATTTTACAAAATATGAATGAAGAACACAAATTGGGATTTTACACAAATTTGGGATTTTTGCTCAAATGCTTGAATTTGATGTTTGGATGTTTTCTTTTGGATCAATAGTTGTTGCTGATGCTTTTGGATGTCTCTTTTATACCTTCTCATTGATTTCTAGCCGTTTGGGTGGTTGGGAACATAAATGGAGCCGTTGGAACCCTCTCTTGCCACCATAAATGCAGTCTGCACCAACCCATTTCGGAACACGGGGAACCTGTTTCGGAACGGACTAAAATAGAAAGAGCCGTTGGGGTGCATTTAAGAGCCTGTTTCGAAACGCCTTAGGGCCGTTTCGAAACGTTTTTGCCACTGTCAAGGGTCGTTTCGGAACGGTCCTAGCCCGTTTCGAAACGCCTTAACGGTTTTCATAAAATCAGTTAAAACATACAACGGTCATATTTTTTCAAAATAAAACCTAGCCCTTGTTTCGGAACGGGAGTGAACCGTTTCGAAACGAAATGGCTACTGTCAAAGGGTCGTTTCGGAACGGTCTTGATCCGTTTCGAAATACCCCTTTTATATTTAAAAATCTGAAATATTTGAAATAAAACAACCCTTTTTAAATCCTATATGAAGAACAGTTTCGAAACGAGTTGTGTCGTTTCGAAACGGTTTTAAGTGTTTCGATACGCGTTTCGGAACGGTGGTCGACAGTGGTGAAAATGTTTCGAAACGCCTTATGCCGTTTCGAAACGGGTACTTGAAAAACACTGTTTTGGCTTGAAACACTTAGAAAAATATTTGAAATAGTATGTTTTTAACTTGGGCATAATACTAAAATTATATGGGGATATTTTGAGGACTTAAAATTCGTTTTGACTTTTTCTATTTAGTCCTTAGGTTTTTAGTTATATCAAAATTAAAATATTTGTTTCACACGTATCGATACGCACTTCTAGTGTATCGATACGGCCTGTTGATCAAAGTAAAATGGGACGTTTTAAATTGCTTGTTTGATTGCTTCGCATCGCTTGTTGTCTTTCCGCTATCACATCACACATATGGTGTATGAATGCCTTTAGACAAGATAATTTTTAGGGTTGCTAACCGAGGTGGGGCCCTAACGGGTTTCATTTCGGTTTTCCCCGTGTAGTCTACTCGGACTGGTCAGTCGTCCAGACCGGGACGAGGGGGTTACATTAGCAGGGTAGCTTGGACCTAAAGCTAGCATTTGATCGGGACAAGTTACAAGACCAGAAAAATGTATGATCTTAGTCTTATATTTAGACTCTTAGATGGTGGCTTCGAAGTTTGTTTAAGGGCTCGTTTCGTTTTGTTGGGTCGTAGCCTAAGTTTACGTTGGTGTTTGAAATTATATGCTTCTTGATGGTTAATTAGGAGGCCAAAATCATGTTTTGTATCTAGATAGAAAGCCTCATTATTTTGTTGTATATATGTAAGTCGAGCTAGTGGTCTTGCCTATTCTTTTTGTTGTATATAGTTGATAGCTTGGCATGGTTTAGGGGCATATGAAACTTGATATTTTGTAATGATCTGGTTAATGGAAATCAAATATCATAGTATATGAATCGGGCATGACTCGTATGTAAAATTTATGTTTTAATTATTGGTAATATTAGTATAATTCGAAAACCACCTAGACTAAATTAATCAAAGTTTCGAATGGCTTGGTGATGAATAGCTTAAGTATCGGCATGTTTGATTTAATTATTATCAATGAAATAAATTGTAAATGATTAGTTAATGGTTAGAATTAATTGACCATATAGAAAGCCTAGTGATCGAATGTTTGTGGATCGGTGAATTGAAATTGAAATTTGATAAGCAAGATTAAAAAAAACTTGTTTGGTCATGTATGTTAGAAAAAGTTTTTGTTAGCCCACTTTCCGCGTGCGCATTAATACGAATAATTTAATTAAGAATGGATTTTGTTTCCGATTTTCTATTTTCTGATTCCGGTAACGCCCCTCGCTCCTAACCTGGGTTAGGGGTGTTACATATTTATTTATTTTATTTTGTTCTTAGATTAATTTTATTTAAATTTTAAGGTATCCCAAATATTTTTTAAACTTTGATGAAGATGATTGCGACGATTTTTGATCGAGCGTAGCAACCAGTCCATGAAGGTTCTTTACGAATGGACCAACAGTAGAATAACCATTTTAATTAGAGGGTGCATATTAGCAAAACCTTTCACCATCTCTCGGTGCATATTAGCCAAACACAAACCCAAGCTTCTGTAGAAATCTCTATACCCATAATTTTAAATTATCCTTATCCACCATTCTTTCAATTTTAAATTATCTTTTGTTTTATTCCCGTGAACCCCACGCTCACTTGATAAGTCATGTTCCCCTTTCCCAAACAAATTCATTTTCTTTTTTATTATTCCCTCACATGTCAAATTAAACTTAAACTTTTTTTCCTTCTTTTCCATCTCCGCCTCATAACCATCTCCCAGCCTCAACCTTCATCACCAAACCTCCATTTTCCACGATGGTAAGAACTAGATGCCAAGAGAACCGTGCTTTCGTCCCACCGGTTGTTCTCGAAGGATGCCGCCGGTTTGCGCCACCACAGTTTGTCCAAGTACCCAGCAACTACGACTCTGCGACGCCATCTCCTCCGGTCAAACCCGAACCTTCATCCGTCCACGGCCGCGGTCATCAATAAACACAAGGAATATCTCTATTCCTTTTCTTATGCTTTAATTTTTTGTATTGGGATAATACACTTTAAGTGAGGGGGTAGAGATTAATTGCATCGATTTTCTCTTGCTTATTTATATGATTGGAATTGAGTATGCCTTGGCTGATATGTTGAAATTTTTGACGATTCTAATTTTTACCTTATTTCATTGATTACTTTATGAGTTTGTGATTTCACTTTTATCGGAATTAGGGTGCATGATAATGAAATGACATGATTAGTATTTTCTTTAAAATTTGCTTGATATCCCATGCGTTTGTCGATTGATATGTTTCTTGACTTAGTACAAATTACAATTTCTTGTGATATTTAAGCTTAAACGAGCATCTTTCCATTCTTGCTCATTTGTTTGATTTGAGTGTGCCAGACTAATATTGATATTCTAGAACTTGTGAGTTAATGCATATCGAGACTACATGTTTTGAACTTGATGCTTTAATATGATAGGGGCACTTAGGATTAACCCACTTATCTACCTAAAATTTCCTACCCGTTTGTATCCATTAGTGAGCCATTTTTGTGCATTTACCCTTCCCTTTGTTTTTACCACATTATAAAACCCAAAAGCTTTTATTTTTACCCTTTTATTACCCTTGTCAAGATAGAGATCAATATGCACCACAAACAAGAAAAAATGATGAAATAACAGAAAAGAGGAAACGATTAAAAAAATTTGGTTCGAACTGTGCTTGAATAGAAAAGAAAAAAATCAATAGAAAAAAAAAGGAGAAAAAGAGAAAGCAACAATTTGGTTATTTGATTTTTGCATTTGTTTACTTTTCTTGTTTCGTGACTTGAACTTATATATTTGCATCTCTTGTCTTGATGTTAACCCATATTATTGGCCTTTCTCCTACCTTTACCTAAGCCCCATTACAATATTTAAAGACCATTTGATTAATTCATCTTGTTCATTTTAGTGGTGGAGACTTGATTTTCTTACAAGCATATGATAATGTCATATTTGATTCCGGCTTGAGCGACTTCTCTTACCTTAAACACTTTGAGCGACAATGAGCGAATCCTTGTGAGGTATTGAGTTTTGTTACATTCAAAATTGATGGACTATTGGGATATCTTGGTTTTGCTTGCACTCGTTGGATTTTCTTTAATATATTGTGAGATGAAGGATGGTAACTTGAGATTTCTTTTATTTGACTAAGGCATGCTTGAGGAAAAGCATTGAATAAGTGAGGGAGAATTTGATTAGTGTTCTATTTTGTTATTATTTTACCGTTAATTACCCCTTGTTGAATCTTTAATATTGCTGATTTTGATGTTTTATGCGTTTTCTATGCAGGTCTTAAATTCTAAGATTGCACTTAAAAGGAAAAGTTCTACAGTTTTATTTTCTAGAATCAAGGTTGGGTTAGTGGGCATTAGTCTGGGCATGAAGCGTCTAACGTGGCATCCAACCAGCAGCTTCTAGAAGGTCCAGTCAGCAGCTTCTAGAAGGTCCAGTCAGCAGCTTCCATAAGGTCTAGCCAGCAACACGGACGAGCAGGATTAGCTGCATTTTAAAATCAAATTAAAATTATCTTTTGTTTTTAGGACTTAATTTGAATATTTTCAAGAGTTATCTTTTTATCATTTCTAGGTTATTTTTAGGGTTTTAGAAAACTATAAATACCCCATCGGGGTAACCTAGAAACATATATCATTCTTAGTTTTGTTTTTGCTTTCTAAGTTCTCTTAAATTCTCTTTTTCTTTACGTTCTTATTTTTAAGTTTTCATTTTATTTTCTTTTAAAATGTTGAGTATGATCTACCTTAATCATGCTTGACTAATTTTCCAACAAGCCAAAGGCTAGAGCAACAACTCAATTATGATCGTGAGAATTGAAAAGAACTTAATATCTTCGAATATATTTCTAAAATTTCTGCAAACTTGGATTGGCAATCGACCTTTCCTTTTAGAATCCCTACACTTTCAAATTCAAAAAGGGCTCGTTGGTTTGAATGTTGTTTCGATTTATAGTTGGGAGGAAGGATCATCTTGTAGCACATTCGACTTCTTGTGAACACATTTAGCGGCGGTCCGCTAAGGGAAATTGATATCGGATTCGATTCTCATTGAGACAACATAGCCTGAGTTGGGTTTTTCCAGATTTTAAACTGTTTTATTCTAATGGTGATAGTCGTGGTTAGTCTAGCTAGAAAACTGAAACTCAAAAATTGATTTTGGATTATCGGTTTACCAGAGAGAAAAACAAGTTACAAGGGTTGGGCCTTGTGGACTGTAACAAGCATTTATTCGGAGTAGAATCTTCTTCGATGATTAGTCGGAATTGAGGCAAAGCGAAGCCTGAGGCTATACAATTTAATTGATTTTATTTTCAAAATTTACTTTTGTCATTTTCGCTTTTATTATTCTACATTTATTTTCTACTCTCTTGATCAGAAACCCCCCATTTACTTTATTTTCTCGCTACACTCAGAATCAAAATCTCCAGATATTAGAAGCTCCTTAGTCCTTACGGATCGACCCTTCTCCTCTATTACTACATTATTTATCTATTTAATTTGAGTTTAAGGATAATTATTTTGACAATTTACGACGCTTGTCAAAAAGTCTCTCTCGGTCAGATTTAATTTGTACCGTTGGATCAGATCTGATCCAACGATTGAGATTTCTTGAAGATGAACAATCTAGATGACTTTTGTGAGGTGACGTGGCAGCCATCGAGTGCCGACATGTGGCGCATGGGAGCTGAAGAGTCTCCGCGTTCATTGCACGCCCGCGTGTGGAAATAGTTAACCAGTGCGTGTGTCCTACGCAAGATCTAGAAGGACGATGGGCTTCAATCTTGGCCGTTGGATCTAGCTTGATCCAACAGCTCTCCTTTGGCTGAATATGACAATAGATAGCATATTAGTGTTTTTTATTTAAACAGCTGGGCCTAAAACGGGCCATGTAAATATTAGCTAGGTTTTAATTATATTGTAATGGACTTAGAGTGATTTAATTAAATTAAATGGGTTATTGTTATCTTATTTGCCTTTTTTTATTTACAACCTAGTACAACAACAACAACAACAACAACAACAACAACAATAGTAATAAAAACCCGGGTCAACAGACTCGAATAAAATTAGTATTTACAGTTGCCCCTTTTTGCTCATTCTGGTGAAACGAGAATAGAGCAAAGATTATAAGCACTAATTTTATCCCACTCCCCTGTTCGGAGATTCGGAGCCACGAGTCCCTCCTATATGGAACTGGTGCACTTTTCCTACGCCTGAAGCCTTGGAGTTGCGAGTTCTTCCTATATAGAACCTTTAGCTTGTCCTTAGCGATATATTTTTAGGCCGCAAGTCCTTCATATATAAAACTTTTTGCCTTAAAATCGTGAAGCTACGAGTCTTTCCTATATAGAACTCTTCGCATTGAAATGCTGGAGCTACGGATATGTCCTATACAAAACCTTTGGCTTTGAAATCCTGGAGCTTTGGGTTCTTCCTATGTAAAACCTTTGGCTTTGAAATCCTGGAATTACAGGTTCTTCCTATATAGAACCTTTCATTTTGAATCTTGGAGCTACAAGTCCTCCCTATATAGAATTTTTTGGTTTAAAATGGCACCCTGTTTTCTTACGTTATGAGTACCAGAAAACTTTTTCCATCACTTCCCAAAAGGCTGAAGCTTGGAAAATATTGAAACAATTTCCCGATTTCTTGTCGTGTTGGCATGAAAAGATGTTCATTGCTTAAGATCTACTTCTCTGAACGTGGAGTGAAAGTTCCAGTCTTTTGCTAATTTCTTTAGTACATTTCAAGAAAATAGACAAGATGTTTTGATGGTATGAGTCAGTATGTTCCTAACTTAGGGATGCCTAACTACGTATGATGCATGGTTAGCCAAATTTCCAGATTGCTCGGACGTTTTCACTTTTCTGGTCGACCAATCTTAGCTTTCTACTTTTTTCCTCACTCTTTTGGTTCTTTGTAATAATGGTACCCCATCTCATGTTCGGGTTCAACCATCCTAGCTCTTTTTTTTCGAGCTTCTAAAACTTTACCCTAAAGCGTCTTTTCAGGTTTTCACTTTATATTTGTTTTTCTGAAAGCGCCTTTTCGGGTTTTTTACTTTGGTTCTTTTTTTTTCCTTTTTTTCTTTTTCCTTCTTATTTCTTTTTTGCTCTCTCTTTCTTTCTTTTTTCTCTTTTTTAGACGCCCTTTCGGGTTTTCGTCTTGCCATTCTTTTTTTCACGATTCTTTTGCTTTTCTCTGACAAGCTTGAGCTTCGATGTAAGTGACACTTTTTGTTTGATCTCGGTGTAATCTCATATCTCGGCGCCTAAGATCTTCTTCTGGGTATACCATGAATGTCAAGGCTAATTCTGTCTTTGGATCACCTACGCTTTAGAGGCTAGAATCACACTAATACCAAGAAATATTTTTACCCGAACTATCGCTAGGACATCGATTTGGGGGGATACGACCCATATACCATACAAGGGTGTGGAGCCCAGAAAATATAAGGATCGAATTCCGAAAGTAAATTATAACACCATACGGAGGTGAATACCCCACGAGGCAAAGTAATCATTCCCACTTAATAGTTCTAAAACTAATATATGATGACAAATTATATCAAACACCGTACAAAATAAAGCAGTAAAGAAACAATGTTAGGAAATAAAAATTAACTTAAATTGAATTTAAATTTTCTTAATAATTACGATACGAACCCAACTAAGGCTTGACTATTTTTTTGTGAAAACAAAAAATGTCCCCAGCAGAGTCGCCATGCTGTAGCGACTAATTTTTAAAATTATAAGCATCTCCTCGCTTTTGAAAATATTTAATTGAAAATTTTAAAAAAACTCGTATTTTGAAAACTAATAAAGGAGTCGCACACCAGTCATTTTAAAAAGGGTAGACCAGACACCGAAAAGTAAAACCAGAGATTTAAAAGGGTTCGGGAGTCGGTTACGTATAGGGAAGGATTAGCACCCCCACGACGCCTAAAATTGGTACCTAAGGGTTCATATCATAAATGCAAAGAAAATTTAAAATTTGGTTTAATTTAAAATTGTAATGCCCTGGGTTTAGGGGTCGGATGTTACTCGAGTAAATCGGGTTCGAGTCGTGAGTTCGTTTTAAAATTCAATTAAGCTTTGGTTTAAATTAAAAAGAGTTTGAATTCATTAATGGCGTTTTGGTAATTTTAAAATAAGGGAAAATAAGATAAAGAAAAGGGGGGTTAATTTCAAAAGAATGCTCATATTCTTCATTCCAACATTTTGACGACCTAAAACCTCTCCCAAACCCCTTGTCACTATTCCATTAAATTCTCCATCGAATTCAAGTGATTTCAACGAGAATCAAGGGAAAACATCAGAGAGGCTTCGGGCACGATTCTGGAGAATTTGGAGAATTGAGATCGATGTTCGGCTTCTGTTTGGGTTGCATCGGTGAGTGGAAATGTTTTAAACTTGTTTTGCTTTCGAAATGGGATTCTTGGGGGTTTGGGTGGAGCCTTGAGGGCTAACCTAAACCCAAGTGTAAGTTTACTAATCCTACCTTGATAGTTAAGTGATGATGTATGAGTATTTTTTGTGATATCATATGCATTGTGGATTGCTTTTACATTCGTTGTTGTTGTGTAGTCGTTGTTGGTGTCGAGCCTCACATGATGGTTGTCATAACTACGGTGATGAGTGGTCCCACCGGTAGTGACTAGTAGTAGACTAAGGTGATGAGTGGTCCCATCAGAAAACTACTAGTCGAACGGTGATGTGTGGTCCCACCGTGTGTGTTGGTTGTGCATGTGCAAACCATGTAGTTGTCTTGTTGTGATACCTTTCGTGCATTCAATGGTTTATTTATCATTTAAGAAATGTGTTTGAAAATTGCATGATTGATGAGTTTTTAGAGCTTCGCTCACTAAGCTATCAAGCTTACGCTCTCTTTTTTCCAACATGCAGATCGTTAGAGTTCGGAACGCAAGTGGGCAAGGGAGGAGCCTTTGGGGTTCTCGAGTAGCTCAAGTATAATTTAAGTATTTGTAATAATGCCTAGACAATGGGGGTATAGACTTGTATGGGGTTGGTGTTCAACTCCTTAGTTCGGTTTGTTGGTGTTCAAGCATGATTAGTTTGATGATACTATGAGTTTCGTATGAGCGTTTATAGACTCATGTATGCTTGGTCTTAATGTTGATGTTGCTTGAATGCTTTGCGTTTTGAAGGCCTATAGTCATGTTCCATGAATGCTTATATGTTCGTTTTAAAAGCATGTGAAACCTTGTTATGAAATGTTCATATGTGTGTTTATTTCCTTTGAATGAAATGGTGAAGTCATGTATGCTTTTATGCAAGTTCCTACCTAATTGCCTATCTTGAGTTGGATGCCATGTTTGTTCGGTTGTGTGGAATTGCATGATATGTTTTGGTTGCTAAATGTTGTATGAAGGTTTGTTTGTGGCTAGGTGAGTCGTAAAATGCATCTAGAGTCGAGTCTTGGTTTGTTTTGCAGCTAATTTGAGTCTTGCAGTGCAGGGCGTATCAGTACGCCCAAGGGCCGTATCGATACGGTCCTACACTATGGGGCTCAAATTAAGTTTAGCGTACCGGTACACGGGGGTGTATCGATACCCCAAAAGCTCTTTGGAAATCTGAGATATTGACGAGATTTTAGCGTATCGGTACGGGTCTAGGGTGTATCAGTACGGTCTTTTATCGTTGACCATAAGAAGTTGACCGTTGAGGGCGTATCGGTACGGTCAACCAGTGTACCGATACAGTCTCCCTAGGTTGACTGGGGGTTATTGACCAAGTCAAGGCGTATCGATACGGTCTCCTAGCGTATCGATACGGCCTGTTGAAAAGGCTAAAATGGGCTTTTGAATTACTTGTTTTGATTGCTTTGCATCGCTTCATTGTCTTTCCGCTGTCGTATCTCACATAGGATGTATGAATGCCTTTAGACAAGAGAATGTTTTAAAGAAATTTTCTAGAGTTGCTAACCGAATGGGAGCCTTAACGGGTTTCACTTCAGTTTTTCCCGTGTGACCTACTCGGACCGGTCAGTCGTCCAGACCGGGATGAGGGGTTACAAAAATATAATCCCTAGAACACATGCATGCATGTTAACATGAATAAAATTATCTCGGTATTCACGATACTAAAGGAAATGACACCCGGAGATCGAGATGACACTCCCACTAGAATCCAGGAACAATGAGACCTAAAATTGTATGCGGCAAATACATGTATGAGCAATTAATACACATGAATATTTCAAACGTGATCAAATGGAATAAATGATAATATATGCATGAGCCTATTTAATACATAATATATATGTACCGTATATAATAATAAAAACTATAGTATATTCATAGCATATATAATATAGTACAAATCACATAATATATACATAATTACATGTACGCCAAAAAAAACATTATGTATTATATATATATATATATATATATATATATATATATATTAGTTCTAATAACTGAAAGTTTCCACAACCGCCTTAGTTTTAGGGTATAGAGAGTTAGTTTAGGGTTTAGGGTTTAGAGGTTTAGGTGTAGGGGGTTAGAATTTAGGGATAGTTGTTTTAATTTAAGGTTTAGGGTTATAATTTAGGGATTATATGTTGTGGTTTAGTTTTAGGGTAATATGGTGAGGATTTAGGTTTTAACCTGTAAACCCGAAATTATAACCCTAAACCTTAAATTGAAACAATTATCCCTAAATTCTAACCCCCTACACCTAAACCCCTAAACCCTATACTCTAAACTAACTCCATATACCCTAAAACTAAGGCGCTTGTGGAAACTTTCAGTTTCCACCGCCTGTGTATAGGATATTTATCCATAAAGGATTAATATCATATACACAGGCGGTGGAAACTGAAAGTTTCCACAACCGCCTTTGTTTTAGGGTATAGAGAGTTAGTTTATGGTATAAGGTTTAGGGGTTTAGGTGTAGGGGTTAGAATTCAATGATAGTTGTTTTAATTTCAGGTTTAGGGTTATAATTTAGGGATTATAGGTTAGGGTTTAATTTTAGGGTAATATGGTGAGGATTTAGGTTTTAACCTATAAACCCTAAATTATAACCTTAAACCTTAAATTAAAACAATTATCCCTAAATTCTAATCCCTACACCTAAACTCATAAACCCTATACCCTAAACTAACTCTCTATACCCTAAAACTAAGGCGCTTGTGGAAACTTTCAGTTTCCACCGCCTGTGTATAGAATATTTATCCATATATAAATACATCTATGTGAAACAAAAGTATGGATAAATACAAGGGCAAAATAAAATAACACGCTATACACAACAACATATATAAAACAAACGAACAAAAGTATAAATAATATATAAATACGACGAACGATATGCAGTCAAACATCGAAAGCGAAATTGATGTTCAACTCGCATGTCGTTCGTCGTTTCTGACGACGTCATGTTGGGGAAAATGATCGTCTTGGTCCGGCGACCAAAGGTGAAAGCAGCGGCGATTTGGGTAATTTTAAGGATTTAGGGACTGTTTTGTAAAAATTTCAAAATTTTGAGATTTTATGATAAACTGAATTTTTTTGGGTGTTTTTGTTTAAGAAATTAAAAAGAATAAAATTAGTGCAACGTGTCAACCATTGATTGGTTAAAGATTTGTTAACACCTATTAACGGTAGGCACCTAAAATTGTAACTTTTAAAACTTCGAGCACCTAGTTTTACAAAATAATACTTTAGGCACCTAAAGTTCAAAAAAGACATACTTTGGCACCTATTTTTGATGTAAGGCTTTTTTTTTATTTTTTATCCGTTACGGTGGCTGGAGAGCCGATAAAAGGGCGGTGACGCAACATTCCTCGATTTGCGGTGAAAGGGCCACCATCGATCGTCCCACGCGGCGTCATCGGATAAAAAGAGGCAAAGAGTCTCTCTCGGTCAAATTTAATCTAGGCCGTTTGGTCAGATCTGATCCAACGACTAAAATTGCTTGAAGATGAACGATTCATATGACTTCTGCGAGGTGACGTGGCAGCCATCGGGTGTCAACACGTGCGTGTGTGGAAACTGCTGGCTAGTGCGTGTATCTCGCGCAGGATTTGAAAGGACGCTGGGCTTCAATCTTTGCCGTTGGATCTGGCTTGATCCAACGGCTCACCTTTGGCTGCGCAGGACAATAGATAGCAGATTGGGGTTTTTCATTTAAACAGATGGGCTTAAAACGGGCCATGTAGATATTGGCTGGGTTTTAATTATATTATGGGTTATTATTATCTGATCTATCTTTTTTATTTACAACCCAATAATAATAATAATAATAATAATTCGGGTCAACAGACCCAAATAAAATATGTGTTTACACTTTTCTTAACCTTATTTTAAGTTTATTGCTTTAGATTTTAATATTTGATGATAAATTTTATTAACCTTAATTTAATTTCATTCCTTACAGGTAGTGATGGAGCCATAAATTAAGATCAGAAAACAAAATATAACTAATCATGAAAAAAAGAACAAAATTCAAATGAATTAAAAATTAAAGGTCTAAATAGGTAAAAAAAACTCATTCTACTTTGTAGTAAAAAAGGAAATTGAGGGCCACAGCCCCAAACCCAAGCTTTACTTCCGTCCTTGGTTACAGGAGAAAGCCGCCTGTTAAACATAAATTTGCTCCTTGAGTTGCAACGACGAACCTAGACGCGAGCAAAAATCTTCATTCCTCTAATCATGCCTCCATTTATAAATTATGTTAAAAAAACACTTAAAAATTAAATTAGGAACCCTAACCCTAAATTTCAAATCTTAAACCCTACACCCTACAAAATACACCCCACCTTAAATTCCCTATACCCTAACCCTAAACCTTAACCCTAAACTCTAAACCCTTAATTTTATTAAGGAGGCATAGTTAGGAAGCAGACGATATCCACCCTAGACGCAGCCTATATCCTATAAACTTTGAAATTATTAATTATCATAATATAAAAGTGAGGAGACTGCACTTTAAGAACTTGAGAAGATTGTCAGCCCATTACAATGCTTAATTAAAGACCCAAGAAGTTGAAAAGATCACATGTAAACAGCAAAAACACAAGCATTTTTCTAGTCCTGGCTTCCTGTAAAGCTATCACGGTACCCTTGGCCATCTCGACCCATATCACCGGGGTGGAGGTTGCCTCGTTTATGTTGTGACATATGATGCGGTAGTTGTGGAGGCGGTGGCTGAACCTGCATGGGTTGTGGTGCCAATATACCTACACCATCACGAGGGTCTATTGCATTACTACCCTGCACAGCTTGATAATTTGCAAAACCGTCTGGCATCAAGTGACTACCTGGTGTAGCTTCAAATCGGACACCGGGTTGCCCTCCGTTCCAGGGCTGAGGATAAGCAGCAGGGTAATTTACACCCCCGATAGGACCTGGTGGGAAATTCATAAACGTCCCTTGCTCAGAACCAGCACCTGGTGCTGAACTCGGCCTAGCCATCTCATAGGGAGCACCATAAAATGGTTGAGCTCCATCAGTTGGAAAAGGAGGAACGCCGTATGGAGTTAACATGGGGTTTGAATTCATTGGCATAGCAAAATTAGGTGGCTGTTGCATGGAATGCATAGGTGGGTAATCTGAAAACTGGTTTTCAGATAACTGTCCCTGCGACTTGTCTGAAAACTGACTCAATTCTGGTTGTGGGGTGCCCTGCCTGTCAAAGCCTTGCTGAAAGTGATGGTGAGGGCCAGTCCTGTCAAAACCCGGGGGTTGGCTATTGTCCAGTTGGGGCTCTGATGGATAATTTTGCACTTGACCAAATGCTGGTGGCCCCTTCGGCATCATTTGCCTTGGAGGCAGTTGTTCCCTCGGCTGCTGCCAACGAGCTTTGTCTTCAGTATCATGGAACTGTGGGTTCGAACCAGGAGAAATGGCAGGCCTTTGAGGACCTCGGATGGTGGAATCTGAACCTGTAGGTTGGTTACCACTCTGAACCTCTGATTCTTTACCATCTTCCTTCTCAGCATTAGGCTGTAAAAGGTCTGTGTGGCTTGTATGGATATGAGATTCAAAGTCGGTCCTCTTCAAGAACGATTTAAGACAGTGAGGAGCTGCACATATGAAGATCCCCTCCATTATCTTGATTGTCTGAATCTTCTGTATACGTTCATCACAACTACGCAAAATAATAAGAAAATTAACTTTTTAGTCAATGCCAAATTACTCATGAATCAGCCAAAACTGGACTTCCACACAAAAAACACCATAGAAATTTCCACATCATAATGATCTTGCTCCTAGTGAAACCCCAATAAACTATTGATCCTAGCTGCTATTACTCATGAACATCACCAAAAAAGTAAAAGGAAAACCAAAAATATAAAATTCTACAATTCTTTGAACTCTACTTTGCATTAAAGAATGAAAAAGTAATCACTTACAGATAGCAAATTGAATCGCTTCTTGCACAATCAAGGCAGAAGGCATGCTCACAGGGACTCTGCAAACGAAAAAAAAAACATATATTTTCATATGCAGAAAACAAATTCGAACTTCACATTCAATACCTAGCAATTCCACTTCTATTTCTTATTCAATTTACAAATATCTTTACCAACAAAATTTCACAGATTTGGCTTAAGTTATCTGATTCATTGTTTACTCTACTCGTCCGCAATTACTCAATTAATTAAAAGGAAAAAAAAGAGTAGAAATAGTAATTATTAAAACGTACCAAGCGGCCGTATATCGCAATAGGAAAATCGCAACGAACGCAGAAGTGTACTCGCTCGCCAAGCTGGCGGCGGGATCTCCGACCGACGGTCCTCACGAGCGAGGAGGAGGTAGCGGCGCCAATGCTCTTGGCAACCGGAAGGTCGGCGAGGACGAGATGGTCAGGGCAGGCCACCGTCACCGTTTCCGCGGGCAATGGCTTGACGGAACCGCCGGCATCCGAGGACGGTCCCTTGCTTAGTCTGATTTGAAGCATGTTTGTTTTCCACGAGTTTATTCGGCTTTCCCTTCTACGAAATCAAAATCGAACCACTTTGTTCTTAACCTTCTCGGATTTCGCTTAGTCGGATTTTGTCTGTTTTGCTCTTAACCACGAGTTTAAGGCTTTTCTTCTTTATTGGGCTTTTATGTCTAATATTGGTTGGGCCTTTTTTATTTTATTTTATAGAGAAAAGCATTGAATTGTGTTGCATGATCAAACAAAACAATCCAGTGCATAAGAAGATCCGCCGGCACTACAATTGATGTATAAAAGAATTACATCACCATAAAACCGAGAGATTCATTAATTGGTTAAAAATTTCATATTTCGAATGTCAACATTTCCTTCAGAAATATATATATATATTTCTACTTAGTCAAAAAACAATCTTTTTAAACATTTGAGTGTAGAGTAAATATACTATCTAAACCACTCTCCACCCATAAATAGAAGAATATTGAGCACTTAAGCATGCACAATTTCACCTTCTTTTGTATATTACACCACCAAACATGCCAATCAAACTATACTCAGTCAGTGCATGTTTGTATGATTTTGTTTCCAGAAAGGTAAAAGAAAAAGAGGTTCCATCAATGGCGGATGCCTAGCCTGAAATTGATGGAACATAAAACAATCGATGTAATCTGCCTTTGGCAGCCTCCACTCTCCGGTGCCTATAGACATGCACTTTCCTTAACAATCATGTCAACAAACTCATAAATATTGGATCTTAAATGGAGAACTTCTGATACAGAAAATACAATTCAATTACAACAACATATTGTGTAAATCCCTCACCTACCTACACTTCTACAAGTACCGAAAGAGCTACTTAAGATGGAATGAAGAATTCAGCAGAGCCAAGCCACATACATGTCATGTAGCCTCTGCCTCTTTTCATTAGTTCTTATCCAGTAAATTTCTGACATTGCATTATCTGCCTCTAAACTACCACATTGAAGGTACATAAACCTGTTCTTTCAGATTTTGCGTAGCACTCTCAGTAGGAAAACCTCTCACACCACCAATCGTCCACTGCGATATGATTCCCGCAGCGATCGCAAACCGGAGCTGCCTCTCTAAGACATCTTGATTCTCAAACATATCGGGGTAAGTGGTCAGTTTCCTCATAATACCAGCTACAACAGCATCACCAGAACCGGTTCGATCACAAGTGAACGGTGTTATTAGCACATCCTCCGTTCCAACAACCACACCGTCGAATGAAGGTGCATAATAATGTATTCTGAGTGTTCCATCAGTCACAAACAGAAATTTAAGTCCATCATGCCACAACGGAGAGATCTCCTCACGCGTATAATGATAGTAGTCTCGCCTTTTCTTGGTTTGATCAAAACTTTCAGCATAGTATTGAGGCCTGTAATTTCTCCTCCTCTCATAATACTCTTCATCCAGTAGAAACTCCAGCTCTTGCCTTGAAACCTCAATGATGTCTGCTTTGTTCCAGGCTTTCTTGATCACCTCCCTCGTCTCATCGCGCGATCTCCACAAAGGTAACGGCAGATTCAAGTCGAAAAACACTAGCCCCCCAAACTTCTTAGACCATGCAATCGCTTTAAAAAGTGTAGATTCCATGGAAGGAGATGTTAAAACCTCTGAATTGAAGTGGAAAATCCTAGCCTGCAAGCATCCACATTCAATCAAGAAACTCAATTCAACCATATGATCAACTTCAATCATCTAGACAAAACTGGTTCCCACATTAAGAGAATCAAAGATTCATATATTCTCAAAGCCATTAGCCATCAAACATGAACTACTCAATTAACAAGAGAAATCCACTACCTACAGAAATGCTAATATAAGCCTAATCAATTTCACATCATTATAAATGTTCCAAGATCAAAATCTGGGATTTCTCCTACAATACTAATGTAAAGAAGGTTCTAAAAGTTACCTCTTTGAGAACAGCAAGATTCAGTTCAGAGCTAAGAAGAGAATCCTCAGCAGATTCCTTAACAGTCTCCATCTTCAATTTTCCATTCTCATCAAACTTAACCTTCATATAAGTACACCCGGTCTTTAAATTCTCATCAAACTTAACACCTCTAGTTTGCACTTTCTCTTTATTCATCATCAGAACAAGCTCATCGCCGAAGTCATCATCCCCAACTTTCCCCATAAACGCAGCTCTCCCTCCGAGCCTGACGTGGGATATCGCCACGTTGGATGGTGGCCCACCTGGCGCTCTCCCGAACTCCGGTGGGTCCCATTGGAGCATTTTCCAGGTGGAGTATTTATCCGGGTGCATCGGCTCTTCGTTCACTCGAACCGTGGGTATAAACTCCTTTTGTGCAGCGCCAAAGCAGCATATCAAAGGAGGTTCATCGTACGGAAAATCCATGCCGTCGTCGAAATCCCATAGCTCATCTTCTTCTCCCTCACCTTCAGATTCGACGGATCCATTTTCAGTCTGGCGCCCTGTTTTGTTTTCCGTTGGAGTTTCTGGGGAAGACGAAGCTGGTTTCTTTTTCCTGCCTCGACGAGCTGGTTTTGGGGTTTCAACCGAGGCTCTTGGTGAAGATGCAAACTTGGAAGAGTTTAGAAAATGAATCCTTGGGTTCGGGGAATTAAAGAACGGGGAGAAAGAGTGAGGAAGTTGAAGAAGTGATGCCATTGTTTCTGTTTCAAATCTTGTAGGGTTTATCCATGGGGGTTTTCCCTTGGTTCTTCGTTTGATAAATTTTATCGGGTCGTGTTTTTCGGGTCATGTAATAAAGTAAAGGACATATCCAACGGATGTACCAGCTCGATGGATACGTAAGCAAGACGATGTTATCCGTTAGATCAAAAGTATCTCCTTTCCTGAAAAAATATTATTTTTAATTTCACTCATAAATTTTAGGAAAAACTACACCGGTGGTCCCCTAACTATCACTGTTCTCCTGTTTTGGTCCCCAAACTATGTTTTTCGGCAAACTCGTATGGTTTTTGAATTAATAATATTTCGTCAATATTTGAATTAATTTTCTAATCGGATATTATTATTATTTTTGAATTAAAAGAGACACCTAAACATTAGGTGTGAACAACATCAGGTGCATCATAGTGAAGAAAAGAAAGAACTTCCGCCGGTGGGGAGTGCAAATGCAGCAAGTTCAGTGTGGTCGTATCGGTGGTTTTCACAAGCATGTCGGCAACGCGGTTCGTTGAACGAGGAACCCAAATGACATCAGTAACCCAGCCATATCGGCGAAGCTTGGCAATGGCGCGAACTAGAGGAAGGTGACTGCTATCGACGTGCATAGCGTTCAACATCTTAACCGCCTCAACGCAATCAGATTGAATTTGTAAAATCTCGACTCCCTGGTTCCAAGCGAATTGTAAACCAACGAGAATAGCCCATAACTCAGCTTGTAAAGGCTTGCATTTTCCGATAGCTCTCTTGAAATCCGAAATCCACTGCCCAGAGTGATCACGCAGCAAACCGCCGACTGCTCCGTTATTGGTACTCGTGGAGACCGCACCGTTCACATTGAGGCAAACCCATCCCGACTCAGGTTGACGCCACTGAGGTGGTAAATTAGTTGTAGGAGCAGGACGAGTAAGAAGCGGAGAACTAGCCATGTAGTGTGTAGCCCAAGTTATGGCTCGGTTTATCAACACATCAGACATGAGTGTGATTCCATTAAAGATCAGATCGTTTCGACCCTTCCATAGTTGCCAAAGCGTCAAGATGAACAACGTTGACCAAGTGATATCCCTAGCCACTGATAATACCTTGGAACATATGTTCCCTGCGATCCAAGCCTGCAAACTGGATTGGAAAAACTGTTGGTGAAGTGAAGCAGGTAGCAGCTGGTGCCACACAGTAGACGCGAACTGGCAGTCACGGAGGGCGTGAAGGATGGACTCGTCGGCAGCACTGCATTGCGGACATAGGGAAGATTTCCCAATAAACCGACGACACCTCTCAAGGTTCGTCATTAATTTGTTACGAAAAGCCACCCATAGGAAAACTCGCAAACGTTGCGGCACTGGGGCTTGCCAAATATGTTTCCAGATTACACTGGGTTGATCCCAAGATGTTTGTGATAAGAGAGCATAAGCAGATCAGGTCTCAAATTTACCTCGCGGCGTTGATTTCCAGATTATGCGATCACCCGAGTCAGATGGGTCGGGGCATTTGATGCCTAATATATGCGGCACCACATCCATATGAAAGGTGGTACAAAGCTTAGCTCGATCCCAGTCTCAATTCGAGTCAAGTAAATCCGAGAAAGAACCTATCGGAAAGAGTAAACCTTCAGGAGTCAAATGCTCATATAGCGGACCTACAGAGGGAATCCAAACATCATTTAAAGGGTGAATGGATGTACCAGACCCCAAGGACCATGCAACACCAGTTCTTAAAACATCCCAGTCTTCGCGATTGCCCGCCATAGAGGAGTGCAATTCGCTCTTTGGACTGAAGGTGGCAGAAACTCAATTAGCCTGTATTTTTGCCGAAGCAGCTAAACCCACATTGCGTTAGTATCTGTAACCAATGAGAAAGTAATTTTCATGACGAAAGCAATATTAAAGTCATGGATTCGACGAAGACCAAGGCCACCATGATGAAGGGGTTGGCATATAGCTTCCCAATTAATAAGAGAGAGCTTTGTGGTTGTCGAGTTAGAGCCCCATATGAATTATCGGAGAAGCTTTTCAATATTGAGACATACCTTCTTCGGAAGCATCATCGATTGCATAAAGAAGACAGGAATGGCTTGGAGCACGAATTTGGCAAGAGTTATCCTACCGGCCATAGATAAAGTGCGAGCAACCCAACCATTTAATCTAGCTCGCATTTTATCAAGAATGAAATCATAGTCGGAACATTTAGCCCTACTGTGCAGGACCGGCACGCCTAGGTATTTCCCCAAACAATCAACAGTTTGGAATCCAAAAAATGAACTGATCTCAGATTGCAAAGCATGAAGCGTATTTGGCGAGAAATAAATAATAGTCTTTCGTGTACTTACACGGTGCCCCGAGGAGTTACCAAAAGCCGTGAGGATGGCCTGAATAGTGTGAGCTTGTGCCATGTCTGCCTTCGCATATAAAATGAGGTCATCAGCAAAGAACAAATGGGAGAGAGGGAGACCATGTCAGATGAAGTGAAAGGGTTCTCATGAATCTTGGGCAACATAATGATGAATCAAGTGACCAAGACGTTCCATCGCTAGAACAAATAAATATGGTTACAAGGGGTCACTCTGTCGAATGCCACGCTCAGGTTGAAAGGAATGGGAGAGGGCATCATTCCATTAAATCTGTATGGTAGAGGTCGTTACACATTCCATGATGATTCGGCAAAGGCCCGGAGGAAAGCCGGCGTCAATAAGAGAATCTGCAATAAAGCCCCAGTATAGACGGTCGAATGCTTTTTCCAAGTCGACTTTTATGGCCATCCAACCATGTTTAGTCTTGAGGGATCTCATTGAGTGAATTGATTCCTGGTTGAGGATAACATTCTCTATAATTGAACGCCCTGAGATAAAACTTGTTTGGTTACCTCCAATTAAAGTCGGGAAGATAGGCTTGAGGCGTCGAACAATTATCTTGTTGAGCAATTTGTAGAGAACGGTACAGAGGCTAATAGGACGGAACTCCGCAAAGGTCTGAGGCTTATCTGTCTTTGGAATAAGAACTAAGACAGTTTTATTCAAAGCACTCTCGAGATGACCTCCTTGAAAGATACTTTGGACCATTTGACAAATAGAAGCACCGACAATACTCCATTTCTTCTGAAAGAATTCAGCGTGCAATCCATCCCAACCCAGGGATTTTAGGGGAGCCATATCTATAAGGGCATCATATACTTCTTGATCGAAGGGTATAGACTCAAGAGATTGCATCAAGTCCTCATCGACCTTCAGAAATGCGCCACGGATAGGGAAGGGCGGCGTAGGAATAATATCACCTTTAAACAAATCAGAGAAGAATTTAACAGCCTCATGTTAGAGCAATTGATCATCGTCACACCACTCCCCATTAGGAAGCTTAAGAGAGGATATACGATTCTTTTGCTTGCGACTAACAGCCTGACGGTGAAAGCAGGGGGTGTTGCGGTCTCCATTTTGAATCCACTCAGAGCGAGATTTCTGCTTCCACAAAAGCTCCTCTTGGTCGAGGATACCTTCAAGCTCGATCAAAAGCTCTGCCTCAAGGCAAGAGAGAAAGTGCGAATGACGAGAACTGAGAGCTTTTTGAATACCTCGTAGCCGAGCCATTAACATGCGTTTCTTGCCGCCTATGTAACCAAAGACTAATTTGTTCCACACATCCGCAGCTTTAGAGAAGTGGGTTAGAGTTTCAGCCATAGAGATAGTGGGACACCAATTATCCACCACCATCCGATGGAAATCATCATGTGATAACTGATAACCATCCCAAGAAATACTTGAAAGGAAGAGAGGAGTGCCGAATTCTAGGATGCCCGACCTGAAGCAAGATAGGTCTATGATCAGAACGAAGACGAAAGAGATGCGACACATCAGAGATATGATATGATTCATCCCAGTAACTGTTACAAATGAAGCGATCAAGACGAGCATGAGCTAAACCACGAGACCAAGTGAAGTTGAGGCCATGAAATCCCATATCTCTTAGACCATAATAAAAAAGAAAATGTTGAAAGGCTTTGCTCGGGAGCTAAGCACAACCTTGCTTGTCTTCCATACCAAGGGTGGCGTTAAATTCACCAAAGAGCACCCAAGGAGAACGTATAGATGCAGCTAACCGACGGAGACTTGGCCAAAGAATCTTGCGGCCTGTGGAAGAAGGACTTGCATAGACTGTTGTGGCAAGAACTGATTGACCATCCGTTTTATTAGTGATGAGACAGTGAACAAACTGAAAGTGGTTGATAAGAACATCCACGGAAACAGAGTCATACCAAGCTAGCCAAATCCCTCCCGAAAACCCCGCAGCTTCAACTCGGTGTGAATTTGGAAAACCCAAAGAGGCGATAACAGAATCAACTTTACGACCGCTAATCTGCGGCTCAACAAAGATAACAAGATCTGGCTTAGAATCACGCAAAACATGCCTGGCAGCCTGAAGAAAACGCCAGTCTCCACATCCCTAGACATTCCATGAAAGTATTTTTAAATTCATCATAAAAAATAGCAAAAGGTGGAAAGTACCCGAAGTTATTCAAGCATCGCCACAGCCTGAGCACTTCCTAAATCATCACTAATAGGGTCATTCAGTCCAGGCTGCGTACTAGCGCTAACCATTACATTACGGACCAGGTCTAGGGTTGTGTCGGACCGTAAAACTGATTGGTCAGGGGGTTCACCTGATAGGGAATTCATACAAACCATGGTGTTTGGGATAGTCTCCTTGACAGGCAAAGGAATATTAGGATTCATATTCTCATCAACCACAACAGCAGAGTGCTTTGATTGATCAAGGGAAGGGGCGATGCGAGAGCTACTGGCCTTACTTTGGTTGCGGGAAAGAATCGGGAACTCCGAAAGGGTGACTGCTAGGGGTTTGCGGTGGGAAACATGCTTAGACACTTTGGGGGCAGCCGTCAACTCCCCTTGTTTTTCATTCTCAACCTTGAAATAGAAGCAGTCGTACATACCTTTTGAACAGGAACTTCAGCGAGGGGGCGTCATGGCTATGTTAAGCATTATCCTCCGGTAACTCGGATTCAAATGTTGGATTAAATCGTGAACCCTGGAAGACCGTATCACTGGAGCTATTTTTAGGTTCATCTTGCTTTTTCGTCGATTTTCGTTGCCTACGTTCAACGACCATCCATGGGCCAAAAGAACTCTCCCTCGATTGTTTCAGATTGTTATATGTAGCGTCAACATTCTCAGCAGTGGCATTCTCTGCGGCAACATTGTTGGCGTGGGCATCAGGGCATTTGTCTTGGAGGTGACCATACTTCCCACAATGAAAGCAAATTATCGGAAGCGATTCATACTCAATGATCTGAACTTGTCCATTGATAAGGATCTTAGAGGTAAGCGGTTTACTAAGATCGACGATCACCGCCATTCTTGCAAAGCGTCCTCTCCTCTCAGTTTCTGTTTAGTAGTCGATGCGAATCACATGTCTGATAGATTCCCCTATTTCCGTGATAATGCTTCGCTTATACATGATCACTAGAAGGCCAGGCAAGCGAATCCAAGCCATGACCTGGCTCGGATATGGCGTGGAGGTTGAGAATAAAAGGGGTCCAGGGTTGAACAGTGAGGTAGTGACCAAAGACCGTCCAGGGTCCCTAGGTAAGAATTCGCTGATAATCCGATTTAGTCCGAAAGGAAACGAGGAAGTAGTCGTTTTCAATATCCATGAGTTTGATCGGCTGGGATGGTTTCCATAGTTCATAAATCTTGTTTCTCAAAGTGGTATACCCTATGCGTCGCCCTAAAAGCTTGACGACAATTGTTTGTTCAAAACTTTTTTCAGCCATCGAGATGATCCGATCTGAGAAGTCAATAGTGATCATCCCATCAACCTCGTTGTGCACAACGTCTCCTTCCTCAATCGAAATTTCTTCCTCATCCATTATCTCATCTGATTCAGATGGGAGATGCGTAGAATTTTGCACAAGAGAATCCTTATAGGACAGAACAGAAGGTGCAACAGTTTCTCGACCAGGATCAGCCCCTCAACCATCAGGGGGTCGTCATCAAGCCTACGATGTTTCCTAGGGTTTCGGGGTATGGAGGCGCTATCGTCGAAAATTCCTATCATGGAATAGGAATAGGATGGTGTATGACAAAGAATAATGGACGATTTAATGTGAAAATATTACTTAAAAGTAGGAAATCGTGGTAAAAGAATAATTTTTTTTATGTTTCAGGAATAAAAATCTTTTGCCCCCTAACCATGTCTCCTTATATGCCCCATACTAAAAAACACCTAAAAATTAAATTTTAAGTCATAACCCTAATTTTCATATCCTAACCCCCTAAATCCTAAAAAAATACACCATACCCTAATTCCCTACACCCCAGCCATTAACCTTAAACCCTAAACCCTAAAATCTAAACCCGCTATTTTAAAGTGGAGACACTAATGAGGGCATAATTAAGGGGTAGACGATTTCCATCCATGTTGAGGCTTTATCGCTTCAAAAAATAATAGACTTTATAAATAGATAATATGGTTTAGTCTTTGAATGAAGTAGAGTTGATATTCTTTTTGTATAATTTTCGACTATAGTAAATATTCTATCTAGTGATTTTTTTCGTCTAGGATTTACACATACGTGTGCAGGGATGAACAAAGCTTGATCCTAAAATATTTTTTTTTCAACTCAAATAATTCGTGCAAATTAAGTTTGAGTCGAGTATAACTTTGCCAACTCAAAAAATTAAAAAAATCATTTTTTACAATTTTACAACTTGGTCTTTAATTTCTTTATTTCTTCTTCATTTTAAGTCGCTTTTTGGTCAAATTTGAAACATGTGTTTATAAACCATTGGAGAACATGTTTACCTTCAATTTTTACTTTTAAAACTTTTTTTTACAATTTAGTCCCTCAATATTGTATGATTTTTCATTTCTTCAATTTTTCCTTTGTTTTAAATTCATTTTTGACCAAATTTGAATCACATGCTTCACTACCATTATAGAATATTTATGTAATTTCAATTCATATTTTTAATAACAATTTTTTTTTCTTTTTTCAATTTAGTCTCTTAACTTTATATTTTATTCAATTTGATGCTTCAATTGTAACTTCTTGAAAATTCTTTCTTCTCGTCAATTCATTGACTTCTTTATACTCCCATCAATATTTGTTCTAAAAAAACATTCTTTAATAATAAAAGTATAAATATATTGTATAATTTTAGGTGATGTCTGTTTTTATTAAATAACATTACAAATCTTACTTACACGAGTGAAAAAAGAATATGAAGAAATATATATGTAATCTTATATGATTAAAGAAAGTCGTTTAAATTGAAATCAATTTGTACTATAACATTATAAATAATTTGATATGAATCTAGTTACGTGAATTTTTTAGTTGTAAATGGTTGTCCGACCTTTATTCAAGTTTCTTGACAAGGGTTAAACTGAATTTCAATTGGTAAAAACTTAATGTAGGGAAGCTGTTGGATATGCTAAAGATGAAAATGATGTAATAAGTATCGGAATATATATTGTAGGCAAAAAAGAAAAATAAAGGGTATCGTTTGTTCCAGTACAATGACGGTTTTGTAACAAAATGTTTAGTTTCGTAACTTAAAAGATATGGTTTTAGAACAAATGAAGAACCAAGAATATATGAAAAGTTGACTCGAACCTTATAATGTTCTTAAAATCTTGGATAGATGAAACTAGATCGTGGCCTACTAGTTATAACGGACTAGGAACCAACAATACAACAAAATGAAATGAATTGATGCCACAAGACTAAACTTAAAAATCGATAAAGCTTTTGAAGAACTATGAAAGATAACACTCACAAAAGGAGTTTCAATATATTTCTATCTATCTATGAAAGATAACACTCGCCAAGAATAATGATTTTTTTTTAAAGCTAAAGTGATTACAAGTAGTAATTGTTCTGAATATACCCTCCCCTCAACCATTTAACAATGTATGCTTAATCACCCTTCTACAGTTGCTAGTGCTCGAACCTGTGACCTCTAGGAACAACAACCGTTCTCTTAACCACTGAAACAAATTGGTTCGTGCAAATAATTTTCTTCTTAATGACAATACATTAAAGCTTGTAACATTTTTTAATGATGATATATTAAAGCTTGTAACCTTTAACATGCACAAAAAATGTAACCATTCATATATCCTCAAGAAGAATCGATTTTTTTCCCTTCAAAGTCTTAATTGGTATTCATTTTTCCTTTAATGGCTAACTAAATTCAATTCTTAAAAAATCTGAACAGTTAATTCATGAATGGAATTCAAAAATTCTGGTGCTGGTCAATGAGTTTCTTGTCGTTGTATGTAATTTTTTTTTCAAGTCTTCTATTGTAAATAATTCAGCTTTAGGTTTCTCTTTTCCATTTAATACATTCAATTTAAGCTTTTTTTGTACATAGGAAAAAATAGACACAAAATTTAATTACCCAACTATAACACCTAAGACACATTAAAATGTAAATGATGTAATTTATTTAGATAAATTAAACTATCATGTAATCAATGGTTATAACAGCTAAGAAAATTAAACATGCAAATGAATGATAATTTATTCATGAAAGTTAAGCCATAACAACTAAGAAATATGCAAATGAATACTATTTTTTATAAAAATCAAACCATCATATATTAAATGCTTATAACATCTAGGAAACATGCAAATGAATGTTATTTTATTCATGTGAAACTAGTTAAACTATCATGTAAAAGTAATCCATGACATACTCTTGCACGAGTATAAAATTGCAAGGCTCAATTGAATTTGGAGCCTCCATATATAAGTTCCAGTTTTAGCAGGGGCGGTTCAAAGATTTTGGGGGCCTTGTACAATATATTAAAATGAGGCCCTTAATTTATAATCAATAAGAGATTTAAGTTGTTTTTTTCAAAAAAAAAAAAATAATACAAAAAATTAATTTATATACACACATAAATATATATATATATACACACATAATTATATATATAAATCTATAAATTTTTACAAATATTTAATTTAATTTAATTTAGATTATCTATTTTGAGGCCCTCTCTATTGGGGGCCCTGTGCGGTCGCTCCTATCGCACCTGTCCAGAACCCCCACTGAGTTTTAGCAGAAAATATTTTCGATAATTTCTCGAAATCTTTTAACCCTAGAACGAGTGATAAGTCCTTTAGGTAATTCTTCCAGGTTTCTATTGGCTGTGATCACATCATAATTAGAATTATTTTTTTACAAAAAATTGACAACTCAAGTCGACTCGAAACGATAAATTAAATAAAGTGAGTTATAGAATATGACTCATCAACTCAACTAACTAATTTTTTTTTACTAGACTCGAATCGATCAAATGTTCATCCTTATATGTGTTTTCATTATGTTTGTTTCTTTTTTGATTTGTGATTTCTTACCAATATCGTGTCTCAATTTCACAACAATCTAATATTAAAATGATCATGGTTGGTTTACTCGGGATTGTAATACCCTTAAAATTGGGTTAGAATTTATCTATAGATTTTAGTAATTTGGAATTTTTATAAATTGAAATTCTTATGAAAGTGTTAAAAATCAATTGATTAATAGAAATCTATTTGAGGTAATATGGATTAATTTGAATGCTTAAAGAATTAATTTGTAAATGAAAGGATGTCATTGTTGAGGAATAAGTTGAATTGAAGGCTTAACTTTATGGAATGCATAGATATTTCACCATTTGAAGTTAGTGGAATCTATGTGTCTCTAAATAGACAAATTTGGTGATGAATAACGTAAAATTTTTCTTTAAAAAAGAGAAAATAATAGATGGTGTGGGTATACCATTCGAGTAGATGAAATAAAAGAAAAGAATGAAGAATTCAAGAAAAACTCTCATTTTCTCCATTGTTTTCTCCCCACCTGAGACATTCATGTAAGAACCCTTGAGGAGAAAAATTTAAAAGATTGAAAATTCAAGCAACTTGACCCTTGAGATGCTTAAACAATTTCTTGATTTTGAGTTAAATTTTTTAAAAAAATGGTCTTGATTAGGGGAGTTCCTGTTTATAACTTGATGAATGTTTAAGATAAGTTATATAGTTAAAATTATTGGTGAATGTTAACTAAGAGTGAGCAAATTTTAAGATATTGTTAATTAGATAATTCTCGATTATAAAATTAGATATGGAAAAATTGATTTGATGAATGGATTGATTTTGAATTGCATGGTCATTGAAGATTTCGATTTTGGGGGGATTATAGGCACTTCAAAACAGAGGTGACAATCCTTGATTAACTATTGTGTGAAATGAATACATTGACCATGACATTGGTTGTTTGAAAGCATGAGTATTATTTCCTTAGGTTATTGATTGGTAGGAGAGTTTTTTTTAAAAAAAAATATAAAAATGAGAAGAATGTATTTAAATTTTGATAATGTTGTAATGCAGTTTTTTTGTAATGCAGGAATGTAGTGTTGATAATGTTGTAATGCAGTTTTTTGTAATGCATAAATGCAGTCTTGATAATGCTGTAATGCAGTTTTGGCAATTCAAAAATGCAATCTTGATAATATTGTAATGTTGTTTTGGTAATACATAAATGCAATCTTGATAATATTGTAATGCAGTTTTGTAAATAAATTAATGCAGTGTATCAAATGAATCAATACAATTTGGTAATGCATTGAAAACAATTTGATTTTGTAATGAAAACAATGTTTTAGTATAAATAAATTGAGGTATAAAATTATTGGTCACAAGAGGAGTCTTTGAATAACATGGCTTATTGTATACATGTGTATTTTGAGATTGATTTTCTTGACTTTTAAATTGTTCTAATGAATTTTATATGGCAACAAGTTAATTGAATGATTTTATAATAAAAAGATTTAAGCTTGTAGTGCTATGAAATATTTATGAGAATATTTTGTATGCGTGGCTATGATGATTGAATTGCATTGAGATAGAGGTATGAAGTTGTTAATGGGTACTTTAGAAGTCCTTAAATAGTATGGATGTTCGTTTAGAGAAGTATGATGATAATGCATGTGGTTAAATTAAAATGAGAAGTTCAATGTTTGGAATTCTTGTTTTGGTTAAGGAGTTAAGATGAGAATGGAAAGATTACTATGTCTTTAGTATGCTCTATGAAATAGTTGGTGTATAAATAATTAAAATGAAATTTAATGCATAGTTTGTATTCTATTGTATGCCTAGATCAAAAGATAATTGATGTGGAAGAAGTGAGGTTTCAAAAGAAATTGTAGAGCAAATTGTATGATGTATTTGGTATAGCCCGTAACTTCGAGATATCGGATGAGTGTAGTTTATGCATTTGGGATGACATGATATCATCATAATCTTTGTTTACTCAAATCATTATATTTAAATCACATTCATTTTGCATAAGGCTCAAATAGAGCACATTATGAAAGAGCATTCAAGGCATATCATCCTTTGTAAGTCTCTTAACTATGTTGACATTACATATGCATATTTTACCTTGCTATGCTATGATATCTTTTGTTAAATTGAAAAGATGGATTGGAAACCTTGAATTAAGCTTTGAAACATCTATTGACCCATAATGTCATAAGATACAATGAACTCCTAATTAGAGTTATATGCTCACTTGCCATAAGACATTGTGAATATTAATACAAAGCTTACAAGTATAAGTTTCTTGAACAATGGAAGCCTTTGGACACTTTGACACGGTACATGGTATATAGACTACGGCTCAGGGGTGACAATTTCATATTGTGATATATTGACGACAATAGAAGGTAACGGGAGAGGTGATGGAAGAGAAGAGAATTATATGCTTGAATAAGATTCTAAATAAAGCCTCCATAAGACAAAGTTAAATTTAAGATATGACTCGGTATAATAAATTTGAATTATGCTAGCTATCTAAATTTTAACAATACTAATGCTATCATATATTTGTTTACTTTGAATCATGTCACACATTATGCTATGTTATTGTATGGTTACTACCTCACTATGTTCATTTGATTATAATGTTTAAATAACATCATGAATAAAGTTGAGTTGAGTGGGAATCGAACCTGTGATGGCATGAGTAAAGTTGAGTGAACATAACCGCTAAGCCAGAATTATTATCTATTATAATTTTTTTTTGCTCAACAATGTCGTATATTAATATGCAATATACAACCAAAGACCACAACGGCCGCCTCATTAAAAACCTCCCTAAAACCTAACGGAGGAAAAGAGTACGAACCGTATGTGGTGAAACCATAGTCCAAAGAAATACAAACGGGAAAAACACCAAATCGACCTATCACTAACAAGCACAAAACAACGAGACGCGCGTTACCCCCTCCTTTGCCAAAGCATCCGCTAAACCATTCGCCTCACGGAAAATGTGGGAGAAGCAAACCGAAGCCAACGATGAACAACAGTTGTCAATCTCGCGAAAAACCTCCCATAATCTCCAAGGCCGTTTGTCCAGATGTAACACCCAGCTAACCGCAACCATAGAATCCGATTCCACAATCAAAGGAATCGTTGCCCATGTTGACTTCCGGAAATATGACAGAGCGAACGCAATCGCTCGCAATTCAGCCTCGTTTGATTCGATACACCCAAGGGGGCCAGAAAATAACGCCAATATACTCCCAAACTCATCGCGTAACACTCCCCCATAGCCTGCCGGACCCGGCTTCCCACGTGCTGAACCATCCACCGAAAACTTCAACGACCCACTCGATGGCGGCTCCCATACCACACCAACCCGCGCTGGTCGCGAGGGAGGCGTCTCGGAATATAGACTCGGACAATCCCACCACAATGCCTCGGCAATGCACAAGTCAGTCTTTAAAGTCCGCAACCAATAGAACGAACGCAATTTAATCAAAAAACATACCTCCTCAACCGGTAAGAGTTTCTTGTTGAATACCATCTCATTTCGTGCTAGCCAAATCGACCATAACATCGCTGCCACGCACGATACCCACATGCTACGACGCATACCCAAAAACGAGCAATGGAAGTCAGGAACAAAAAATTCAGCCAATGATCGTGGTAGCGGCAAACTCACACCCCACCAACAACGAAACCAATCCCAGAAACGCTGAACAACCGGGCATAGGTATAACAAATGATCAATGTCTTCCTCACATTCCCGACACCAAATGCACGTCGTGCATTGCCCTTCAAACACAACCCCCCTTCGGCTCAAGAATGCAAAAGTCGGTAGGCGACGTAACCACACAAACCATAGGAAAGCCTGTACTTTCGGAGGGACTAATACCTTCCACGTGAAACAAGCCCCAAACTCACTCTCCCCAGCTTCGTCTAGCATCAAAATCTGAGAAATAGCTTTAACCGTGAACTTACCTCTCCTATCCGGAGTCCAAATCAGCGTATCACAAATACCAGTGTGTAAATGCGTATTGCCTACCACTGCCCGCATGTCTCGCAACAGCCCCGCCTCGAACACACGCAGCGGACGCCGGAAAAATGCAGCCCAACGTGAATGATGGAACCCCCCCTGCACCGAATAATCCACCACCAACGCCAATTTATCGATAGCACAAGAGAATAACCTTGGGAAAATATCCTTCAATGGCATGCTCGCGCACCATGAGTCAAACCAAAAGAGAACTCGATTACCCGCCCCCACCTGCCATACCAACTTCTCGTGTAAATTTCGTTGCACTTCATCCGAGCAGGCGGTTTGCACAATTTACTTCCATACCACCGACATCGCATGTGAACGAGATGAATTAAATCTCCACCATTGAACATTCTCCCCATATTTTGCCACTATAATAGCCCTACAAAGCGAGGATGTATCCGTGGCATATCGCCACGACCATTTGGACAATAAAGCCGTGTTGCGAACTTGTAAATCCGATATTCCCAAACCACCCAAGTATCTCGGTTTGCACACCAAAGCCCAGCTGACTCTACTCATTTTCCTTTGTAGATTTACACCACCCCAAAGGAAAGCACGGCGGATTTTGTCAATTGCTGCGATAACTCCTTTAGGAATGCGAAATACTCCCATGTAATAAATCGGTAGGGAAGACAGAACAGCATTAACCAGTGTGACTCGAGCCGCAAAAGACAACGAGTTGCGTTTCCAACCTGCTAATTTCCGCCTCACCTTTGCAATGACCGGTTCCCAAACTGCCAAACTTCGCGGATTAGAGCCTAGCGGCATCCCCAAGTATGTGAAAGGGAAAGACCCGCGTCGGCATCCCAATGCCTTAGCGCAGAACTCAGTAAAATCCTCATCAACCCCAATCGCAAATAAAGATGACTTGCTAAAATTTATTTGTAAACCTGTGCAAACTTGGAAGCAATTGAGTAACCGTCGGATATTGTCGGCACAACCAGGAGACGCCTCAAAAAACAAGACGGTGTCATCTGCAAATTGTAAGTGCGATATAGATACACCCGGTGCAACACAAACGCCCTTTATCAGTCCCGCCGACTCAGCTTGAACCAATAAACTATGAAGAGCCTCCGCTACAATAACAAACAACAAAGGCGATAGTGGACAGCCCTGTCTCAAACCACGCCCCAAATTAAATTCAGATGTAGCACACCCATTTAGCAAAATAGACATGCGAACCGTTGAAGTACATTCTGATATCCAATGGCGCCAAGTCTCACTAAAACCCATACTAACCAGCATATGATCGAGAAAATCCCATCGCACACAGTCATAGGCTTTAGCAAAGTCTAACTTAAGCACCAAGCCACCCCTCGAACTCTTCTGTAAAGAATGAATTATCTCATTTGCTAGCAGGATACCGTCTGTAATCTGTCGGCCACGAATGAAAGCCGACTGATGCTCACTAATCAGCGCTCCTAACACCCTTTGCAGCCTCATAGCTAACACCTTTGCAAGAATTTTGTAAACTGAATTAACGAGACTTATCGGACGGTAATCGCTAAGTACCTTTGGCGAATCAAGCTTAGGGATCAACACGAGAAAAGTGCAATTAACACCCGGTGGTAATCTGCCTGTTGCATGAAATTCACCAAGAAATTTTAGCACATCCTCACTCACTGTGTTCCAACATACCTTGAAAAAAGCCATGCTAAACCCATCCGGTCCTGGCGCTTTCGATCCATCACACCCCCGTATAATCTCCCACACTTCCTCACGGCGAAACGGTGCCACTAACATCTCATTATCGTGCCTCTCCACCCATCCAAAATCACCCTCAATGGTCCAAGAGCATCGACGTTGTGTGGCTTTAAAATGTATATCAAATTCTGCCACAATATATTTCCGCAAGCGCTTAACATTCGTTTCCCATCGTCCATGTATCATCAGACCAGAAATCAAATTGCGCACAGCTCTAAGCTTTGCCGTACGGTGAAAAAATGCAGTGTTTCGATCCCCTAATCGCAACCAGCTTGCCCTTGATTTCTGTCGCCAAAGCGACTCCTTGCGCCTTATAGCCTGCCATAAACAATGTAACCATTCTCTTTTCTTTTCAATCCACGCGGCTTCCGATACGTTCAATTCTTCGTTCGAAGCCGCTGCATCAACATCGTCTAATTTCCCTTGCATCAACTGTATCTCCTTTTCCACATCGCCAAAAACCGTCCGGTTCCAAACGCGCAGGAAATTCTTCATGTTTCGGAGTTTTACCATAATGTTAGCACTACCAACCCCCTGGTCCGACAACCGGCTCCATTCAATGGAGAGTTCAGCCACACTTTTATTATTTTCCAACCAGCAGTTTATAAAACGAAAGGGGCGGGGTCCCCAGTCCTGTTCATCACACAACAACGCGAGGGGTGTATGGTCCGAAATCCCCTTAGGCAAGGCATGTTGACCGATATTATTGAAAGCATCGACCCAACTAGGAGAAAGCAGAAACCTATCCAACCGACTGCGCCTAAAACCCCTCCCAAACCAAGTAAACTGTTTTCCTATCAACGGCAAATCAACAAGCCCCGTGAGTTCGATAAAATCAGAAAAATCTTGCATACCTGTCGATACTGTGTTACATCCCGCTCGTTCCGATTGCCAACGTATAGAGTTGAAATCCCCCGCGATACACCAAGGTTCATCAACGCCCAGTATAATCTCCCCCAGTCTTTGCCACAACTGATTTCGTTCATCTGCGTCACAAGGTGCATATACATTCAGCATGCAACAACTTAAATCATCCGCAAGCCATTTACCTTTAACGAAGTTAAAATTTCTATCCGCCTCTACAGAAGATAGATTGAAGCGTGATGTTTCCCAAACCGTTATCAAGCCCCCTGATGCGCCTATCGACGGCGAAAAGACAAAATCAAAACCATCCGATAACCACATACACGTGAGCATTCGTGCTGAAACCTCCTCTAATTTCGACTCTTGAAAAAATGCCATATCCACCCTTTGCTTCTTTACAACGTCACCAACTGTCCTACGCTTCAAATTTGAACCCAACCCCCTAACGTTCCACGACACGATCCGCATAATGTCAGAAATTATCGCCTGTCCCCGGTAAAAACCTGCTGTAAATCTTTGATAATGTCCGCTTCACATCCCACCGTTCTCACGCCCACAATGTCCCCCAATGCCACTGTCGCCTCTATCTCTTTAGCAATCAATCGTTGCCGGTTTTGTACATCGGAATCAGTCAAAGACGCGTTTGCAACTTGTGTTGATACAATCTGGGTGTTGAAGAATTTTCGCGGCCTGCCCCTCCCAGGTTTCACTGCCGATATCACACCGGAGATAGAGTTGACTGATTTTGTTTTTTTACCGTTTATGCAAATGATATTGCCCGTATCTGAGAGTCCTGCGTTGTCGCCCACTGAATTTCTTATTTTCTCTCTACTAGAATCCACGTTTTCCACCACCTTTATAGCCTTGGGGATAGAGTTAAGTACCTCCTGGAGTGTAGTATTCCAATCAGCGGAGTTTGAATTGGATTTAAATTCCTCAACTAAGGGTGTGTAGCCAAGACTCTGTTTCCCCTCACTGGTGAAACTCCTTGAACCTTGCCCTATCAACAAATCCGTTTCCTCTCCGATACCCTGTGTCTCCAACAGCGCCGTCGTATCCTCACCAGCCTGTAGCTGTGCCGACTGTGACTGCTCCTTAGCCGTATTCACCTCCAATTGACTGGTCACCGCCCTATGGTCCCATAACAGATTCGTGTGCCACTGCCGTGACTCGGCTAATTGAATCTGATTTCCAATAGAATCCTCCTTCGGCGCATCCGTAATTTGATACTTAACCGCCTGATGTTCCTCATCTGATCCGTCCGACCCCTGCATCGAAGAATCATCATTATCTTCATCCTCGGAATTAAGCATGTTACACTCACATTCCAACCATGGTCCGAACGTACACTCCCTGACTTGAATAGGAAAAGAATTGCCCTCCACTTCTAAACATAATGTGGCCTCAATATTTGTCATTGTCTGTGTCTCAATAAGGATCCAGCCACGCTCGAAGGATTTTGGCGAGATGGTAGAGTCTGCCACTCGAACCAGATTGCCCCACACTCTCGCGATATTCTCGAACGAATGGTGAGACCAAGTATGGATCGGCATTCCTTGTATCGACAGCCAAACTCTCCGTGAATTCAATAACGTTGTAGGGGTCCAGACTTCAATCCGTGTGAAACAGTCTGTGATCGACTTCAATTGCACCACCCTATCGCGCGTATTCGAGTCCTTGAACATGAGTAGGATGCCGTCCCCTGCAATGCGTAGAATTGAGAGTCCTTCTATCTCTGGCAACTTTAATTTCGCCGCCAATTATTTGATACTCCATGGCTCTTTACACCATCCGATTGCGCAATTCTTTAGTATCTCCATCTTTGCGCTATCCGCGGATCCCTTCACTGTGTAATTGACGGCCTTACCATCATTTACCTCCACTTCTGATCGCGATGTCCCCGGCGGCTGCGGACCCATTTTCTTATCGGGTTGATTTGTATCAGTTTTAGGTTGCTTTCTTTTCCAATAAGAGTATCGCTCGCCATATCTCGCTCTACATACCGTGATTCTCGATCCATAGATCCATTTTTCATTCAATCTTTCGATCACCCTTTCGGCATCATCGCGGTTGTTCATCCGTACAAACCCAAATCTGCGGCCGTTTCTATCTACCTTCCGAGGAACGAACACATCCACCACTGTTCCGTGGCGATCGAACACCTGCCATACCCCCTTCCAATGGATCGACGTTGAAAGATTACCAACGAAGACTGTCCACGCCTCTCTTTCTCTCATTGGTTATTGATGTTTAAGTTAGGTCTAATTCTATTATAATTTTTTAACTTATTTTATTTAAAATCTGCTCAAAAAGAATTTAATCACCTGCTCAATATTAGAGCTATGATCGGCAACGCTGCAACTGTTACAAAACAAATTCATGCTTGAAACTGTTTCTCTAAGCCTATGATCATCGGCATTTGACATACCATTAATTCCTATTCCACAAAAATTCATTCCAAGAATAAAAGTGGTAGTTGCTGCCTTTGATGCAAAGGGCAAGAATCGCTGGCTTTAATCTTATAAATCAAATCTAAAAGATATTTCGATTCTAAGGAAAATTTATATTTTCCACTTCTACCACCGTCGATTTCACACATTGTTCATCATTAAAAGTTTCTTCCTTTACTTTCAACTTGAAAGTATATTTGTTAAACATAATCTGATGCATGATTTCCTTAAACCTTTTCACATTCTGATTTTCATACCTCAAGCAATACAAATCTTTTACAGACACCTCCAATAAACCCTTACCGAATTCTTGAAAAGCAAATAAATATTCACATTATGCCTATATGATCTTGTATCTAGAATTGAAAAATATATTTGTAGTCGCATTCATCTACAAACCTATCACATTTATCAAGCTACCATTTCTCATCTCTATTATTGTAACCTTTTTGTTGCATTGAAGACCCCATCCATGAGAGGACAAGTTGTATAGCAGAAATTGTTTAACTTGATGTAAGCAATTATCTACAACTGTAATCCAATCCAGGTTCTTAGAAATTCTTAATCTTTTATCATTAATTTGTGAGATAGTTTTTTTATTACATGTCATACCCAAGCTTGATTTTTGAGATAGCGTTCCTCCCTTCACTGAAAAATTATTCTTGGAGCCTGTGGGTTTTAGGAAAATCAAGATCTATAAACAAGTGAATAGAAGAAAAAGTTCCCACTTTCTTTCCACTAAAATCACTCACTCTACCAAATTTCACAGCTAGAACCGCGGACTCTAGAGAGTCACACAAAGTTTGGAGAAATTTTCCTTCATTGTTGCAAAAAGCTCCCTATAAAATTAATTCAATGCTCTGACCAAACATGTACTTTAAATGACAAGATCTTTTTAAAATTTTCGTATCATTTTTTATCATTAACAGAGAAGTAGGACTGATAATTCTAGTGTAAAAATGCTCTGTGTCGTTCTCCTTTTCGACAGCGATCGTCGGAGCACTGAGTCTTCCTCTTTCAAGTTCGTGCATCAACCGGTGCAAGCGTTGTTCGAATGGCAGTCTCGGGAGTGAGCTTTTCACTCCTCGGCTCCACCGGCGGTCTTGCAGTGGATCGTTGAGCAGTCTTGGATGGTGGTTCGAAGATTTTCCAGTTTCGGTGGGTCGCGGGAGGGGGGCAAACGACTCGAGGGAGCGCCGGAAGCAACCGAGGGGGGGAAGAAGAATGCTTATGGAGAAAATTTTCATCTTCTCGGGTGTCGGACTTTAGAGGCACTAAGGCACAGGCCTTGGTTGCCGATGTTAGTCTTGGTGTTCTACTGCTACCAGCCGACATGTCTGTTTTTTGTGTGTTGGCAATTTTCTACACCGTTTCGCGAGTGCTTTGATCCTGGCGGCCTGTGGAGAGGGTGGCTGGTTGATCTTTGTTTGGCTTCTTCGGGGCGCTGCGTTTTCAGGTTCTTCATGGCTAGTAGAGATGGCGACTTGCCAGACTTGCCGGGGTTGAGAGAAGGTGGAGATCAAAGCGAACGACACCTGTCGGCTTTGTGCGCGGGAAAGCGAGATCAGATTGATCTTAGTAGTAGTGTCCGCCGGAGTGCCGGAGAAATTCCCGACGTTGCAGTGTTAAACCTGTGGGAACTGTGGAAGCAGGAAACGTTGGAAAGGACAGTTTTGTCCTTTCCACTCTTGACAAGCCTTTTCACATGTGGGGCCCATTTTACCACAGCTGGATATTTCTATATTCTGCCTATGGTGTCTGGATACCTTGGGACGTGATCTTGTCTTTACTATTTTAAGACAAACAAATCCTCAATAGATGGGATTTGGAAGATTGCTAATGTCAGGAGCTTTGTTGATTTTGGGAAAATCTCTGATTCGAGATTTCGTTGGGACCCGGGAGGGTTTTGGTCTCATTTCCTTTTTTATTGGGCTTAGTTGACAAAAGTATGCACGATGGATCATGTTTAGTGGTTGTTGATTTATTTCCCTGGGTCTGCGTTGATTGGGCACTGGTGCTGATGCTCGGAGCCGGTTTTTGTGGGATGGAGCCTACCGTTTCTAAGATCTTTCCTAATCCGCAAGGTGTCCAGCCCATACCGGTTTCTAGTCCGCTATGTTTGTTTTATGTTGAGGTTCGGAGCTTAAAGTTTTTTAATTATCGGACCAGACTTCTTTTTGGGAGTTGGAATATCAGCGGGTCTCGGTTTGATGCTAGTTCTCGAGAGGTGAAAACGTCGAGCTTTGAATGGGATCCGGGTGGATTTTACCCTTTGTTGTTGTTGAAAACGTTACAGTATCGGTTTGTGGCTGTCCTGGTGTTCTCTTTGTCTTTGATGGGGTTTTATCTTGGTCTTCAGACGGTGAAGCCTGATCAGATAGGGACTAGTACTCCCGCGGCTCTGGTGATAAGAACCAATCCTTTCATGAAATTGGAAGCCTGCCTCCGGATGGAGCTCTCCCAGACGAACATGAGTATTGTTCACGCCCCTTCTGATCCGAGAGTGTCTTGTGGTGGTGATTTTGCTGGGTGTTGGATTTTCTTTGTGGGCTTGAATGCCCCGAATCTGTTTAGGCTTTATGCCTCAGTTGTTTTGTATTCCCTCTGCATTGCTAGGCTATGCATGGATACTATTTTCTACCGCTTGATTACCTCTGGGCTTTTACCTTATGATGTTCCTTTGTTTCCTGCACTTCATGTGCATGGGGTTGGGCCCCTTTATTCTTAATCGAAGTAAGTTATCTTTTGAACAAAAAAAAGAGAAGTAGGACTGATAACAAACATCATACCAAGTAAATCCACAAAATCATTATTCTTCATGCCTTCAACATCGATTATGGTACAAAAATGAAACTTCTACCAAGGAATTGTGTTTTCCTCATAACACAGTTATACCATTGATTTGTTATCAAGAAAATTTTGATAATCATGATTAAGGTGATTAAATTCCTTCTAAGTAGGTTTTGAATAAAACAAGTTGTAAAACTATAATAGATAATAACCCTTGGCTCAACGGTTGTGTTCACTCAACTCCACTCATGCCATCAAAGATTTGATTCCCACCGAACCCGAGGTTGGGTTTAAAATTTTCCTTTCCTGGTGACACACGTCACCATCTAATTGGATAGAAAAATATTGGTTAAATACATTAAAATTAAGAAAAATACTCCTCAAATCAGATGGTGACATGTGTCACTATATGACTTAAGGATAAATTTATTAAATTTAATTCAATTTAAGACTAAATTGATATAATGTGTAAATAATGAAGACCAAATGTATAAATAAGGATCAAAGTTTTCAAACAATGTTTAATATCGTATACCATATCATTACAAGTATGACATAGCCAATACACAAGATGCATAAGTAATGCAATTATAATCAAATGTACTTATTAAAAATGTCATGCAATGTATAAACCCACCCAATGTGCTATAAATGAGCCATATGAATAATGAAATGATCAAATACAACCATACATAGGTATCGTGTTCTTCAAATTCAAAGAGACAATAATCGGAATGACTCCGTATCATCCGAGAAAAATGCAACTACACTCACATGATATCCCAAAGTTATGGGATACCTGAACCACAATCACATTTTGTTCACATTTGATTCCCAACTTAGTTCTCGTCATATCTTCCATATAAAGTATTTACCTCAAAACAAAACAATTTATTAGTATTAATCCTATTCAAACTTATACCAATGATTTTCAAAGCACACATACAACACTAATTTTCCTTAATTGATCTTATAAACTCTAATTAAAGCATGACTTTTAAGCATATCAAAGCAAAGTTTCTAAGAATTCTTTCCCTCAAAAGTCTTTATTATTCTATTATCTTCAACACTTAATGTTTTAAGCTTTAAAACATAGATCATGTTCACATAAACACTTCTAGTTCATAGCACCAAAGCAAAAGTTCATAACATGTTCATCATCTAAATTTCAAGAATTCAAGATTGTCGGCAAAACTAATTTATTAAACAGTTTAAGTTAGACATTCCATGACTACATTTCAAATTGCATAAAACAGATTTTCATATACATAACAATACTACACTACATTTTACAGTTTCCAGCAGCTACACTCAAATAAATTGCATTCATACATACACCTTTCTACATTTTTAAACGTGAATTCTGCATTTAACTGCACACAGATTTCATTTATTACAAACCAACACTATCTTTCAATCACACAAAATTGCAGTTATAAACATACTACACTGCATTTTGTTCAATACTAATACATCTTAATTTTGCATATGTTTTAATACTGACTCCAAACTGTTTTTATCATATTTTTGAACTGCATTTATCATAACAATTGGTTCATAACATATTAATCATAAATCATGAATTACTAACATCTTATCTATCATTAAACACCCATCATCAAGACAAATTCAAATAATTCATACACACTTTAAATCTTAATTTACTGTTATCATACATCAGCTTCAACATGTCTCTCTTATGAATTACCAAAACATTACCACATAATGAACCATTTATCTAAACACATGTCTTTAAGAACAACATAAACACTATTAATTATCACGATTATCACAAGCATTAGGTTTTCTTATCTTTGACTACCTTTTGATTCAACATTCAATAAAAATACATCTTAAGACATTTTATCAAAACTATATTCATTTCTCATTTCTAGTACTTGGCAGTTTACATTGCCTTCAAATAATTGTCTCTATAGAGCAGATTATACACTGAAATACAACTTATTTTATATCATCAAAAACTAGATTTGACTACGATTCTAACGATATAATCCAAATAAATTAATAAAATCTACAAAAATTATAAAAATTCATTGAACTCCCGAAACAGAAACTGTCCAGAGCAGAAAACTGCTTCCAGTTTTCTGCACTACCTTCACCTAAAAATTCATAACTTTTGATTTAGATCTCAAAATTAATCAATATTGGTTGGAGATTAAACTAGACTCACACATGGTTCTATAAATATAAAATTCATCTTTTATCTCAACAAATTATATTTTCTATGATTTTCTAAACTCACTGACAGAACAGAGTCTCCTGGGCAGATTGCATTCATCCCCCTATTTTTTTTCTTTTGACTAGTTTAAGTGTTCCAACTCAAGCCTAATCAACAACAAATTAACCTCAATTCAAGCAAACATAATTTTAAGATTCCATCATATTTCAAATCTCAAAAATTTCCAGTTTAAACATGTTCTTATAACCATCTTTAACAGCTCTCTAATTAGACTCTAACCGAGCATAACAGCCTCAACAGGGCAGCTCCAATGTACACTATTTTGAGCTTAAAAATTATACTATTGTACACCTAATATCAAGTAATACACACATGATACAAGGCCAAGGATTTAGCTGCTGTTGATGCTACACTTTAGCTACCAATCTAAGTAAAAATCGGTTGACAACAAATTAAAAAATTACAGCTCACTTAGCTATTGTTTCAAATATATTTAAACTTAAACCATAAAAATTTTATCCATGAATAATTAAGCTCAAAATTTAATAAATGGGTACCAATGGATAGTTAAGGATGTGAACTTACCAAAGATATAAGACATTAAACTAAATTTGAATTTAGGGATTAACTAAGATATAACTAAACATCAATTAACTAAGAAATATTTATAAGACATTAAACTAAATTTGAATTTAGGGATTCACTTTGGATTAAAAATCTAAGACCACCACCATGTAGAGAAATCCCCAAGGATCTTAAATTTATTTTTTTCTTAATTTTTCTCTCACTCTAGCATGGTTTGCTAAAGCTTTCTTTCTCTAACTCTCATGTATTCATCCATGGCTTCCTCTTGCCTAAGGAAGATGAACATGTCGTGTTCTTTCCTCCCTTTTTTTTTTATTTACTCCAAAAGATGGTGAGTAATCACCTTGTTCACACTAATGCATGCCATATGGAATCCATTCATAAAAGTGAAATAATTAGTCATGCATTCATTTTTTTTCTTATAACTAATCAAAATGGTCATTGAACTTATAACCTTCACTTTGACATCTTGACACAATAGTGCTTGAGAACAAAATTTTACTATCGAACTTAATCCAATGGTTCTCAATTACCTTACTAAGGTTTCAAGAAGGGTTTTTCTAAATTATTCAATTTATAGATAAATTCTAGCCCGGTTTTAGGGGTATTACAAGCCTCTCCGTTATGTTTTAACATTTGGTGGCTACATTGGAACCACTTAAACAGTTAACTGGTATATTTTCTAAAAATGAAAGTATATTGCTCAAATTGACACCAACCCCATAGTTAATTGGTCATCTGTGTAGTTTACCCTTGCATCTTTCAATATTTCATATTTCCAAATGGGAAAACTACATATTTGGTACTATACCTTTACTCGTGTTTCTGTGTTGGTATTTCACCTATTTTTTTGGCAAATGACACCCAACGTTATATTTTGTTTCTATTTTAGTACCTCGCCGTTAAAAAACTAACAACATTCTGTCTAGGAGAGAGAAAATTGGGTGTGGTAGGTTGCCACATCATTTTTCTCTCCTAGTCAGCATGCCATATCTACTAAAATCATAAAAAAAATCACATGTGACATGTAGACTATGAGAGAAGAAATGACATGGTAATCTGTCACGTGTGATTTTCTCTCTTCTAATCAACATGTTGTTAATTTTTTAACGGCATGGTACCAAAGTAGAAACAAAACTTAATATTAGATATCATTTTGTCAAAAAATAAGTGGATATCAAAATAGACACACGGACAAAGGTGGGGTACCATATATGTACTTTTCCCTTTCCAAATTTTATGAGCAATTGAGAGGGAAAATAAATCCAAATTCGATAGTGATAGTGAATCGAAGGTAGGATAAATCCGTAAAGATAAAAAACTTCAAGGATAAAACAATTAAACAAGAAGGATTCCAAAAAAACATTTGCGCGATGAAAGCTATTTCCCAAGTTTTCATGTAACAAAGAGTATTTTGTCGTTAAGTCTGGTACTCGAGAGACTATCATCACTCTAACACTAAATGGAAAACAGAACTTGAAACTGTTGAAAACCAAGTCCCATCACTACCACCATTAGATGGCGGTGAACCCATCAAAGAAGGGGTCGTTTGCGGAAGTCGCGAAGATTCAGCAGCCAGAGGGCGAGTGCGTAAACAGCGAGTGAAGGGGCCTTGGTCACCTGAGGAAGATGCAATACTGAGTGAACTCGTGAGCAAGTTCTGGGCGAGGAATTGAAGCTTGATTGCGTGATGAATCATTACCCCACTATATGGTAATTCTGACTCCGCCACTTGATTTAAATGAACCATCATATTATTTCCTTAAAATTTCTCAATGTTGAACTCTTTAGTTAATGGTGGAATTGAAATAAAGTAGCTAGATTTTGCTATGTAAAAGCTTGAATCACAGATTTTTTTTTTTTTTGAAATTGGGACAATAGGAGTCTAGTTTCTCGGAAATGGCAGTAATTTTTGGCAAGTATTAGAGAAAATTCTTGTAACTTGGGGAAGTGTCATTACTTATATGAAAGTACCAATCTTCATATCATACAATCAAGTCAAAGAACATTTTGCTCGTAGTCATATGGCAGTGGCGAGTATTCGTTTGCAACTTCACCTATGCATTTCTGCGGTTAGTTGGTGTGTTTCACTTTATTAACATTTATCTTTTTGACAAGAATGCATTTATTTCTTTATGATAAATCGAACTGATAATCATGTTTGCGGCAGATGAGGAGGATCAGATGATAATTTCAACTCATGTTATACATGGGAACAAATGGGCGGTGCTTGCAAGGTTTCTACCCAGTAGAACAGACAATGCCATAAATATCATTGGAATTCCACATTGCAACGCTGGTACATGAATCTTGGTAGAATAAACTCTAAATCTACATATATGGTGAAAGATGTTGGCTTGGACAAAAACAAGGCATCATCTGAAGAAACTCTGTCTTGTGCAGAGGACAATTCATTCAAATCAAAGGAAGTAAAATATGTAGGCTATTCGGAAAAGTTAGATAACCAATCAAAGGGAAAAGAATCAACAAGAACTCGATATATCCATGAATCGATTGAACAACCTATTCATTTTTTACCTGTAGCCTGTATCAGTGCTTTTAATGTTTATAATAACATGGATGAACTAGAATTTGTTTCACCTTGTTCAAGGCCAGTTCCAGCCTTAAGCCATTATATTCAAACATCAAAGCCAGATGTTGGGATATGTAAATTGCTTGAAGGAGTTTACATCGGTCGTTTAGTACCTCTGCAATGTGGCCAAGGCTATTGTGGAGCTCAAAATGGTCAAAGTAAGTCCTTGTTAGGGGCAGAGTTCGTGGAATTTTCAGAAACTCCATCTTTTCCCAACTATGAGTTGGCTGCAATAGATGCCGATACAAGTAACCTTGCTTGGTTGAAAAGTGGATTGGAAAGTAATAGCGTCAGACTAGTGGATGATGTAGCTGTTGGTACAACACCTCATAGATCTCTAGACTTTGAGAACATCAAATTAATGGGCACTGTGATCAGCCTACTGTCAACATAGAATGAGGCAATTATACTTATAAATTGAGAGAAAGCAATCAGAAAAAATGACGAAGAATAGCAGTCTTCACTTTTGAATTAGCATGGGAGTAATGCTGGAATGGGATCCTGATTTCTCGTGTTCAAGGTAAATGGCATATGATACTGAATCATAAGAATGACTCTATTGGTTCATGTTCATTGCAGTGCTTAACCTAGATGCTTAAATGGGCATAGTGATTGATAAGTTTGATGCAGGGGAGCTTGTTTACATTTTAATTTTATCAATAATTCCTACTAACATCCTTGCACCAACATGAATCGATGACAAAATTTGAAAATATTGATTTACAATCTAATTACTACAATTTATCTTTTTTTCCCTTAAATCATTGCAAATTCTTTGCTACTGTATCAGTAGCTTAGTTGACAATTTTTCTGATACTATACCAGTATGTGACAAACACATGACTTATCCTAGAATGAATTATAGTGGAGAAAAGCCTCTAATTGTGACTCATATTGAACTAGTAGTCTTTGGCATTTAGAATCGCTGAAAGTAGATGAGAACGTGGGCTTTAGATGAAATTGTCATGTTTAGTGCTTGAACGGCGTTTGATGCCAAAGAATGACATGGGCTGTGGGACGAAACTTAAAGTAAGTTTCGTGTGTTTTATTCAAAAGTAGAAATGTAACTGCCTTGATATTTAGTTTTGTTAGATTCAAATAGGTAATCAGGGTCAATCGTGTTTATTTCTTTTGATAGCAAATAAATAGTATAGGGATTTAAAGTTGGTGATGGTGAGTTAATATAAAAATGGAAGACATCTGCTTTCACTAATACTAGTGAAAGAAATACATAGAAAAATGAAAAGGGTCCTTTCAGCCTCTACATTTGTGCTGACATGTGGCTTGGGATCCAATCTATTTTCAACTGATTCTCAAACCCTTCTTTGCATATTCCCCAAAATTATATTTGTATACAAACAAGACGTTACCAAATGTTCAACCACCGATCTACTATATTATAATATATAATTGTATTGAAATAAAAGTAAAATAATATTTATAATATATGGTGTCGTAATTTGATTACCTACGGTGTGAGTGCATATTTTAGTTTTTATTTTCTAAGATACTCATTGAAATGAATTCAATCATTAATCTTTTACGTTTTTGTTGGTCTATATCAAGGTAGACGTCTTAGACCACAAATATTTAGTCTATCTTCATCATAACTTTGTATTGTCGTTACATTACCAATTCGGCTTTATTGCAAAACGATTCCATTTAGAGTCTTCTTTTTCTTTATTCCTATGTCCCCCCCATAAAAAAAAATAAGCATCCTTAATTTCAAACACTAGCCTTTTGTGTTGTTCATGCAAAGGCAGATCATGTAGGAAATAAACAGATCTAATTATGATTTTATTCCTTCATGTTAGAAGTTTAAAATTTCATTATATATTTTAATTTGAGAAGTTTTGATCTTCTTTATTATTTGCTAGTTCAGATTGGTGACACTGTTAAATATTAACATCGAAAATTTTGAGAAAAAAAACTTACACAATTTGATTTTTTCTACATTTAAAAAAATCAAAAAAAAATTGTATAATATTTGCCCCATTTTATGAACGAGAAATTTCATTTCATAAAAACACCTTACAACAGAGGATACAAATAAGAGAAAGACATTGATTCAGTCAAATTCCGTATGTCAACGACAATGACTTGGCTTCCCAAGCATCATGTGTTTGACCATTGATCATTTCAATAGCATTTTGCAGTCGGACTCAACAATAACTTGTTGCTAGCCATGTTGGTCGATAAGGGTTGAGCCAACTCTTAAAGCAAGACATTCAGCTACAAGTGCACTAGAAGCGTGAACTTGTGCGTTGATTCTATCGAAAATCGTTCCATTACAATTCGGACTACAACTGTAATCCCGAAATACTTCCTGCTATTGGAAAATGAAGCATCACAATTAATTTTGAAGGAAATTGAAAGAGATGGAGACCAACTACTCTCCAACGATGAGCAACTCGTACTAGACATGCAAACAATCTGTTTCTGTTGAAACTCTATAAAATCCTTAAGAATAGTATTCCAAACATGAATAAGACTTTCACAAAGGCCTTCGAAGATCTAAGCATTACGAGCCTTCCAAATCCCCCAAACAGTCCAAGCTAGCAGACTTCGACTTGAAAATGTCATCCTCATAAAAGGTATCTCACTTCCTGCCACAATTTTTCAAAAAAACCAAATCCCATCAAAGCAGGAGAATAATAGAAAGTTGAAGCTCTCTGAATAACTTGAGAAAATAGACAGATAAAAATAATATGTTCAAAAGATTTAATATTATCTCCACATCGCAAGCAATACGATTTATTCAGGTGTCTCCTTCGAACTAAATTTTTATTTGATGGGACAACGTTGTGGCATGCCTTCCAAATAAAATTACAGATCTTGAGTAAAGTTTTAAGGTTCCAAATGTGACATCAATCTGTCTCGTTTCCCTTCTCATGTCGGCTTGAACTTAAAGCTTGGTTTTGTCTCTTGTTCAGCATTAACCTATGGTAAGCAAGTTTAACAATATATCCTTCATTCTTTTAAATAATGCCAAACTAAGAAATCAAAGTTTTAATGTAAACTTAAAGGATTTGAATAATAGCTTTCACTTTTTCCTCTAAAAAAATGTATGTAGTCTAGGAATGCTCCAAGAAGATCATTAACCAAATGTTTGACAAGAGAAAAATCAATTCCACTCAGTCTTGAAGATGAAATTTTGAAAGAAAATAACGAAAAAATGCACTTATATTCCCATATCATCACTGTTATAATTATTGGTTAGTGGTGACCGCTTCCCACATTTCCACTATTGGAAATGCAGAGTATGGAAAGCAAAATGCTTTTAGCCATGCATAGTGGATAGGCTTGAGTTGGGTGGTTTCTCACGTTTATAAATAAGGACATTTGCACGATTATGGTTGCGCGATTTTAGTTCATGTGTGTGACATCCCAAAAATTAGCCTAGAAGTTTATGAGTTAATTTAATAATTAGTGACTCAATTAGGTTAGAAACATTAAATAAATAAATTAGAGTAACTACATTAGGGACTCAATTAAAATTTAAGGAAAGTTAAGGAAATGACTAAACCGAATAAAAGAAGAAATCGGAAGGATTGTATGCAACATTTAGAGGATTACTAAATCTGCCCATATTATTAAAGCTAATTAATGTATTAGATGAGGGTGAATTAGACAAATGTGATGGTAGTTAGGTGACTATCATGTCACCCATTATGACCTCTTAGCCGGCTCCCTTAGTGAGAAAGGAAACCTCAAAACTTAAGCTAAAAACTAAAACAAATTAGAGAGGGAAGAAGCTTCATTCGGCCATTGTTGTGAAGAGAGGAAGAAGAGAGCCTTGTATGTCAAACAATTTAGCTTAAGATCACCAATTAAAAACTGAAAGTAAGTTAAACTTGTCATCCCCTATTCGATCATGTAAGAATTTTTTAGAATGAGTTTTGTTTTGTACATTCGGTAACTCATGGAAATTGATTAGTAAAACATGTAGTGTTGCTGGAAAAATGTAGAGACAAGGTTAATGAGTTGGGATGAGAAAAATTTGAAAGATGATGAGTGTAATGAAACTCCTAAGATAAAAAATTCAAAGCTGGCCAGAAATGTACTAGTCTAAACACTCAAACTTGAAAAATTGTAGAAAATAAAATATTAAGAATTTGAATCTGAAATTTTAATATCATCTACTTTAGCATGTATATTTTAATAGGAAATTTACGAAAATTGATTTAGAGCTTTATAGAAAAATCTGAAGCGAAGTTAGGCATGGTACTCGAATCTGTCCAGTGGTATTTTAGTTTGGACAGTGAACTTTGAAAAATTATAAGAAATGGTGCACCTAGCAATTCGGTCTGAAATTTTAATAGGTAGCAATTGAAGATGTTAATGGAGCTTGGAAACAAACGGAACTTAATCCCAAGTTATATAGTGAAAATGGGAGCTAAATTAAAATGGATGGTCGAAATTGTCCAATTTAGAAAATGTTGAACCTTGAATGAAAATTTAAATTGAATTGATGAAAATTGATAAAGAAAAATTATTTTTTTTGAAAGGTATAATATATTAGAAATAAAAAATCACCATTAGCAAGAGCCTCATTAAAAAACCTCCCTAAACCTAAGTGGAGGAAAAAGAGTGCATCTTGCTAATAGGTAATAATGATCCACATAAAGATAATGACCACCACCATTACAAACATCCAAATCACAACTATAAAAAAGAACACGCATACATCAGCCGGGGTCTGCTTCCAATTCCTGCGTACATACGACAGCATCCGACTTTACCCAGCACAAGTTCTTGCACCTCCTAATCCCCTTTTTCGCCAATTTGTCCGCGGTTATATTTGCTTCCCTCGGGATCCATTCAATCGACCAGTCAATTCCCGCACATAGTTGCACACATTCAGCCACCACATCCGCGAAAGGTGCAGGGGCGATTGAAGGTTTCCGTAACCACTCACAACATAAGGAGGAATCCGTTTCCAACATCAGCAACACTGGTTTTTCCAATTTCAGTCTTCGAAACAGCAATAACGCCTCTTTAATGGCCAATAGCTCTACCGTAGTCGCATCAATGACCCCAATTGACTTAGAGAACACTGCGAGCGACACATTATTACCATTCCTTAAGATACCACCAATGCTCGCCTCTCCGAAACCACCCGTCACTGCCCCGTCAACGTTAAATTTGACAGCATTGCTTGGGGGATTCGTCCATACACACCTATTCATCCCATGCTTACTCAACACTCCCCCTTTCAGAATCGAAGGATCCCGAAGAATCGAATCTGCCGAAACAAAAGAATCTGGCCACTTATAGCGGCACCACCAGCCTAGCCTAACAAGCATGCTGACCACTAACTGTTTTTCATCTACCATTCTACCTCTAAAAATAACTTCATTACGATAGGTCCAAATAGACCAACAGAAGCAACAGAGACTCAATTTCCAGATTTCTACAGAGTTCCATGCAATTTTGCTTTCATACCACATTACCAGCAGAGATTTAAAATTACTTGGCATCACTATATGAAGACCCCACATCTTTAACCAGCACATAAGCACTTTCCAACTCAAAGAACAATGGCAGAATAAATGATCCACAGATTCAGTTTCAGAGTGACAAAGTGGGCATACCAGATTCTGCAGGTTATATCCTCCTCTTCTCGCGAGCTCGACTTTGGTAGGTAGTCTGTTATGCACCAATCTCCACATAAAAACTTCGACGTTGGGAGGTGCAATGTTTGACCATACATATTTCCAGATTTTTTCCTTTTCCCTCCCACCTGTACACAAAATGTCACAATAATTTTTAACATTATAAAGCCCAGTAACATTACCTTTCCACCTCACCGAGTCTTTCTGGAATCTTCCTATACCAGTGGTGTTAATGGCCGCTACAAACTCCTCCCAGATATTCACCTCTCAATCGAAAACCTCCCTCCGCAATTTGATGTACCGTTGCCAAGCATTATTCACCAGTTTACCAAAATTAGCAATGGGGCCTGATTTTTCCACTGCTAGCGCAAATATTCTGGGGAAACGATCCTTCAGTGTCGCGTTTCCAATCCAAACATCTGTCCAAAAATGAATACTATGACCATTACCCACCACTAGGCCTAAATTCTGGAAAAACGCATCATTTGGGTTTGTCAAGGGGGCGATAATTTTTTTCCAGACCCAAGATTTACGCCCTGACCGTGTGTTCCTTGGTATTATATCTGCTGCATTTTCTGAGTATTTAGCATTGATCACTTTCCTCCACAAGCTTTCACCCTCCGCTCCAAACCTCCATAACCATTTGTTTAACAACGCTATATTTCTCAAGGAAAAAGAAGTTAAACCCAAACCTCCACACTCTTTGGGCAATGCAACCGTATCCTTACTAACCCAATGAATCTTCTTTTGTTCCGTCGCACCCCAGAGGAATCTTGAAATGAGGGCTGATAACTGCTTATTAATGCTTGCAGGCATCGCAAACATTGACATAAAGAAAACCGGTAGGCTGGCAAGGACGGATTTGATCAGTGTTAAACGCCCACCAAAAGACAGTAGTTTAGATTTCCATCCGCCCAATTTACGCTTAAAGTTGTCCAGAATAGGAGACCATATGTGCGCAGAATTTCTAACCTCACCCAAAGGAAGGCCCAAGTAAGTGCTGGGCAGCGATTCGACTTGGCATTTTACCAAATCCGCCCACAAAGAAAGTTACTGCATTTCCACATTAATACCAAGTATTTTTAACTTTTTCCGGTTAAGTTTAAGACCAACCGCCACCTCAAACCCCTTCAGCACTCTGAAAACATTTTTAATCTGATTTTCACCCGCCTTGCAAAACACTATGAGATCATCCGCATATTGGATGTGAGACACCAGAAAACCACTTCGGCCAATTGCAATCCCCTGAAAGAAACCATGCAGATGCGCCTTACCCAATATAGCACTAAGTCCCTCCGCAACCAAATTAAATAACAAAGGCGATAAAGGACAGCCTTGTCGGAGCCCTCTACCAATCGTTGATCAGCACCGAGATATACGATGTGGATATACATAGATGTATCCAACTGCACCAAATCAGACCAAAACCCATGCAGCTCATCATATTAATGAGAAAATTCCAGTCAACGGAATCATACGCCTTGTAAAAATCGAACTTTAGGATTACACCTTCCAACCCGTTACTTCTCACATAATCAATCGCCTCATTTGCAATGAGCGAACAGTCGATCATTTGTTTACCCCGACAAAAAGCGAATTGATTTTCCCCTATTAGCTTGCCAGCCACTTCATTCAATCTAATAGCCAAAACCTTGGCTAAAAGCTTATACACGCAGCCCATCAAACTGATCGGTCTATATTCTTCGATCTTTGTAGGATTAATTCTCTTTGGAATGAGGAAGATGAACGAGTGGTTAAACGCAAAATCTTTTACTTGACCCGAGTGAAACTGATTGAAGAACAACATAATATTCGGCTTTAAGTTGTTCCAAAACTTCTTTAGGAAGCCCATATTAAAACCGTCCGGACCGGGGGCTTTAGACGATTCCATAGAATTCAGAGCTGCCCAAATTTCCTCTGAAGAGAAGGGTCTTTCCAGCCAACTAGCCTCAACCGAAGATATCTTCTTTAAATCTCATCTTGACAAATCCACAGGAAGAGTATTAGAGTGATTATATAGCTTTTTGAAGTGGAGAGCAACGTTTTCCTTAACATCCTCTGGATTGCAACACTCTTTGTTATCAACACGAATTCTTCCTATAAAATTCTCCTTTTTTCTGATCGAAGCATATGTATGAAAGAATTTTGAATTTCTGTCCCCTTCCGCTGCCCATTTGATTCGAGATTTCTGCCACCATTCTCGTTCTTCACGTCTAATGGCATCCCACAACTTCTTTCTTGTTTCACAAAGCTCCATCCTGACTGCCTCTTCTTGGATCCCCGACTGCCATTTATTCTCTAACTCAGCACATTTTTTCCCAAGCATTTTCATTGCTCCTTCTGCATTCATTTTGCTTTTCGCCACCCATTCCTTGGACATTTTTTTACACAGTTGCAGCTTTCTTCCTAAACTTACCCCGCTGTTTGAAGCACACTCCTTCTCAACTGCTTTAACATACTCTTTATCCTCCGCAAGGTAATTAAACCATTTGAAGTAGCTAACCCCCGCACCTTTACATAACTCCACTAACTCAATAGGATTATGATCCGAGATACTTTTCGGATGTAACCTTTGGATAACATTAGGCCAGATATTTAGAATATCCGATGAGAAAATGACCCTGTCCAATCGGCTAAAAGAGGGAGTATCCCGAAAGTTGGACCAGGTATATTTACCCCCCCTGCAGTGGGAGATCAACTAAGCACAGGGCATCTATAAACTCAGAAAATTCTGCCATCGCTTTTTTATTAGCCGAGACCCCGATTCTTTCTTCCGAGCACCTAACCACATTGAAGTCTCCTCTAATTAGAACAGGTAGGCTGATATCAGAGATCATACACTGGAGCTTATTAAAAAACTCCCTTCTGTCAGCAACTTCGTTTGGCCCATAGACATTTATCACTGAGCATTTCAGATTTCTATCGACAAAATTGCCAATTAACATCACAAAATTTTGGTCCCTAATGCACCTTTCAACCTTGAAAAAATTGGGATCCCAACACGAAATGATACCACCAGCCGATTCGATTGCAGCGATATAAGCAAATTCGAAATTATTCCTATTTCCACAAATTTGACTGATGAGCCGATTATCTACAGAGCCTAATTTAGATTCTTGCACAAAAACCATTTTAGCTTTTACACTGCAAACCATCCTTCTCACTACTGCCTTTTTTTCCCATCTACCTAAACCTCTAATGTTCCATGAGAGCAAAATCGAACTATTCATCTAATAAACCATAGCACAGTGACTCACCCGTTTCACAATCCCACCTTCAACTGTCGCACCTGTCTTCAATTTCCAGTAATTTGCCCAGCACCCTGTCCTTTTTAGCCCGGAACTGGAGACCAACTGCTTCGCATACCTCAAAGGTTGCTAACGCCTCAGCCATGCATACAGAAACTGTAGGATTTGTGGATGATTGGTTGCCGTTCTCAAAATAGGGCCTCCACTCCTCGATTTCCTAACTTTTTCCAGATTCTGCGACACCCCCGGTGCAGATACAGAACCACGAGCCGGTGAGGAAGAAACCTCCATCGGTTGTCTTGAAATTTTTAGTTCAGACAAGTTTGCAAATGGACTTTTAAGAATCTTATCCCCTTTTAACAATTTTGGCCTAATTGAGAACATGCCCGAAATAGGGTCTAGGCTCGGCTCCAAGGATATGCTTACATTAGAGGAGCCCAAGGATTCAGATATCTCATTAACTGGTACCTCATAAAGGCCCTCCCCGAAATTGGGCTTAGCTGGTACCTCTAACAGGCCCTCCCCAGACAAAAGCTTAGCCGGCCCGGATGGGCTTCCTTTATCATCAACACACATATTACTATCATGAACACGTGAGCCCCGTACATTCTTGCATGAGATGTCAACATCTGATACATTCCCATTAGCTTTCCTATTCTGCATTGACTTTTGACTTCCCCTAGGAGACATATAATCAGAAGAATAATTACAACATTGCGGCTGGAGTAAACCCGCGCCGTCCTCCACATTTCTTGGAAACCCACAATGTTCCCTAACGGAAGGGGAACGGTTCGTTTCTCGCTGAGGGTGAACCGGCACCCCCGACACATCTCCGGTAACAGCCTCACCATCGATCCACCTTTTTTCATCTTCATACTCAGTCATCGACACCCTTAAACAGAACCTGGTATTGTTCATGTCCAGGTACACTATCACCGGAAACTTCGAGAGACTGTCCACTCCGATCAGGATTTTCGCCATGCCAAGCCTTTTCCTCGATACCGTATCTTCGTCCACACGAATCACCTTGCCCAAGCATTCACCAATTCGAATCAGGTTTTCCTCAGACCATGCTTCTAATGGCATACCTTCCAATCCAACCCAAACTAGCAGTTTCTTAGCATTGCGAAAATCTTCCAGTAGGTCTACATCCGAGAACCATTGCTTTAAAGATGATTCTTTTAACTCCCAAAAGATCTCCACTTGCTCCAATTCTTCAAAGGTCACAATAACATAGAACCCGAACCAGTGATGCACAGTAATTTTAAAACCCTCAGACCTTAAAATTTGCTCAATGAAATCTGCATCATACATTGGATTTATCTTACCTACGAGTGCATTTTTTAGCCAGCACCCATCAGTTCTACAATCCTTTATCTTCACGGCCAATGTCCGATCTATACCCGGGCTTATTTTGACCCCTTTCTTGTCATCCATCTGCTTTCGGTTGATCTTACCACCACTCAAAACCTGCTGAGAAACACCTGCAACATGACTTGGGTTGTCCAAGGCTTGATTCGCCGGTGCCACCCTCGGCCCTCTTCTGTCCGTATTTTCCTTGCCTTGAACCAATACCTCCGCGAAGGATCTACCATCGATTCTTCTTGACCAATCCACCGAATCCTCTGCATTTTTAATTACTGTAACTGTCTTTTTGGAACTCATATTTTTTGCCACAACATTCTTGTCCAACTGAACCCTAATGTAGAATCCATCCAGCCTCCTGTTATTCGCTGCATCCACTACTGCCATTGCTTCCCATACATTAGAGAATCTCACAAATGCAAACGTGTGCCTGTACTTAGCTCTCCTCTGATTGAAATGTGCAATGTATACATCAAGCACCTCTCCATATTCCTGGAATACAACTCTAAGAGCGTTGGTGTGAATCCTTTTGCTAACGAAATTGACAAAAATCGAGATTCCTTTTGCTCTCTGCTGCCTTCTACGTGCACCTACGTCTTCCACATTCCTGAACTTGTTGTCCTGTGGATGCTCCAGACTGCCTGCACCCTGACCTTCTCTCCCAAAGCTGACGCCTCTTCTTCCTCCATTTCTTCCGCCGCTTCTGCTGCCGCTTGCTATCAAACCCTCTCCCCTCATGTTTTCTCAATTCGATTCTATCGATTTGTCGATAAAGAAAAATTATTAACATGAATGAGAGAATTATTATTACTAAATTGACATAAGTAATTAAGTAAATCGAATGGTGGATTAAGAAATATAAGAAATTTGGTAGACTAATTCGACTCTATCCGAGGTTGAAATTAGTTTAGGGACCAAAACTGAATTGTGAAAATCTAATAGCTCAATTGAATTAATAGATTCTGAAATTTGTCTTGTATGATTGTATATAATGTAATAGAGCCTAGAGAAGAAGGAATTGACGAGGAGCCGATAGCAGGATTGGCAACGGAGCGTGGGAAGAATCTCCGAATTCGGAATTAGCTCAGCGACAGTGAGTGAAACAAACTTTAGAGTTGAGAATAGTGTCTCAACTAAATTGATTTAATTTTTATCTTAGAATTGCATAAAAATGGACGTAATAATAGTTTGGTAAATTATTAAGGGAAGAAGGATTATAAAGGAACTTGGTATTGTGAATTCTTGTTGTGTTCGAATGGTTGTATGCATTGATTGAAATTTTGGTGATTGTCATGTTTAATTAGTATAGAATTGGAACCATGTGGATCTAAATTATGCTGATTTTCACATGAATTGGTTGCTGAAATTGCATAAGGATCAAGATATGATCTTGTTATTCGAATTATACGATGAGCAATGTATAATACATGGTCAATGGTTGAATTTACATGTCATGAGTTTGAAAATTTTGTTGTAATTGGAATTATGTGACATGTAATTGAAATTATATGATTGGAATTGAGGATATGCGAATTGTGGTGTATATATGATATGTTTGAAAGTGATATTACATGTGCTATTGGAATCGAAATTTACATGTGAAATTAATCGAAAGGATTGGTTGATATATTCTGAAATTTAATTACTGAATTATATGGATTAAATTTAAAATGTAATTGACAAGCCCTTGGTATGTATAGTCAGTCCAGGTAGTACGGCATGCTTAGAGTCTAGAGCTCGATAAGAATCGATACGTTAGTGTACTCGATTGCTATGGTACGTAAGTGTACCTATTCGCTTAGTGTAAATTGGCACTAAGATGACATGTAATACGATAATATGAAGTGGTACTTGGGTACCTATTATATGGTGAATTTGATTCATATCTTTGTAAAATGTGACTCGAATACCTAGCTAACTATATGAACCAAGGCATCATAACCAAATTAATAATTAAGTAAACTTGTGAACATTAGTGTTGATTTCCTTGATTTTGATGAGTTGCTAATTGGAATTGGAATGAAGCATTCAATTTATGAATTACAAATTTAATTGTTATTCTGCTATAGTTTGCTGCTGTTTGAAATTAAATTGTAGTATTGTAACTATGATTAGATTAAAAGTATGATTCTAGTTCCACTTGCTTGTCAAATTACTTGTGAATTTAAATGTTGGCTAGAGATCCATTCGAATTGAATGGTGTAAAAATGTTAAATTAAAGATTTAGATTATTGTGTGATAACTTAAGCAAGAGAATTTAAAGTGGATAGACTAGGGTTTCCTCACTAAGTACTATAAGTACTTATCACTCGTACTTTTCTTTCTTCCCAAAACTACAGGAAGTAGAGTTATCGGTCTACCCACTGATCTTGTTAGCTCGAAGATAGAAGTATGCCTTTCATTATCTTTGTTGTGCTTATGATGGGTGGCCTAGCTGTCAGCATGCTAGTTCAGTTTGCTCTTATGGTCATGTTTATGAATTATTATCTTAAGACTGTTTAAAACTCTTAAATTAAGTTTCCCTCATTTTGTTATGTAAGTATAAGGTAAATATGTGGTATATCTTAGCCCTCGGTATATGTTTTGGGCTGGTTTCTTTTTGTTAACTTTTTGTATAGGCAACCGATAGGTTCAGCCAATGGTAGCTACCCCGAAATCTTTTGTATAAGGAAAACAAACATTATGGATGATTAATGCATATAGAATATAATGATATGATGATGATATCGAAGATGAAATTCTCTAGTTGAACATGATTAGAAATTATTTTACTCCCTAAATTGAATTTTTCATAAATGATTAAGTAAGGATTTAAATATGTATATGTGTATGGATGTTATATGTTGGATAATTAAGATCAAGAATTGAACGTAGATCATATGTAAATTAAATGAATCGAAATTAAGTAGGTCCACCTAGTTAGCATTCGAATATATATATATATCTATATATATATTTCACGTTTTCCGCTGCCTAATTGTTACAAGTTAATACGAATCTAATTAACGCCCCTTACTCCTAACCGGGGTTGGGGGTGTTGTAATTTAATTATGGTTGCACGATTTTAGTTTGTGTGATTATGATACGGTTGGTTGGTGATTTTTTATGGGAAAATCACCTAATAAATACTCATAGGCACAAGGTCCCTAAGCACCAAGAATCACAAAGTATTCTATTCCATCTAGTGAGGTTTCTCGAGTGTTTAGAAGATCTTTGGCATTTTGAGTTTTGTTTGTGTAGCCGTATTCGATAAATTCGACGGTGGTTCGAGACTTTATCAACGATGGTGCAACCACATCTCAATTTGGCATACGGTTTTGACAATGACTAGAGGTAATTATGAATTTCGATCTTTCCGCTGCGTTTCTGCTCGACGTATGCTTACATTTGGTATCTGAGCATGGTTAAATCTTTGCCTTGTCGTTTTAAAGTTTGTATGTTTTTCAAAATTAAAATTCCATATTGATCTTTAAATTCTAAAATTTTTGAGAAAAATTATGTTACATACTTTTGTTTTAAAAATCGTAAGATTTTATTAAATTAATTTTTAAAATTTATTAATAATTATATTAAAAATAAATTTTAGAAATAATTATTGTATATGTCTAAATTAAGAATGATATATAACTTATCCAGTAATTAGTTATATATATAAAGTTAGGTACATAAAATCTTAAGACTTATTACATAAAGTATTAAGAAATAAATCTATAGAATATATGTTTAGGGATTTGAATAATTAATTTAATTAGAGAATTAGCCACTTCAAATTTAATTAAATAAAATTACGGCAAGGATCTCATAAGGACTAGACATAAAATGTTGCATAATCAATTAGCAACAACTTTAAAAAAAGTCTAGGGTTAATATCTAACTAAGTAATTTTCATAATTTTATTTAGTTAAAGAATAGCCACAACATCTTTAGTTAAATAAAATTACTAAGGTTAAAAATCACATAAGGAAAGCTTAACTATTAAATCTCATTACAGAATTTATTAAGTTAAAAATTATTAGATTAATTTTTATAATTACCCACTTGAGTTATGGAAATAAATTTAATAAATTTATAAGGGATAGAAAATAATTCTATCATAAAATGAATCTGATTGAATTAAAATTTTAGCCCGCATGTAATTTTTATCTCACTTGATTTATTATTTACATAAATTGCGTTGGTAAATTATGACTTATATTTGCCTCAAATTTATATTAAGCATGTATGTTAATTTTTTTACAGCATTACAACCTATGAATATGTCTGATAATAAAGAAGATATCCCTGAATTAAGCAATGAAAACTTTAAGTTTTGGAAGGAGGGTATTATTCTTCAATTGGGGAGTATGGATATTGACTATGCTATAAGGAAATCTGAGCCACATATCATTGACTCCAACAATCAGGTTGATCTTGCTCTTTATGAAAGGTAGGAGTGATCCTATCACTTAAGTATTATGTTCATTAAGAGCAAGGTTCATGCTGATGTTCGTGGCTCAATTGAGCATCATGAAAATGTCAAAGAGCTATTAACGGCTATAGAGAAACAGTTTCAAACTTCTTAAAAGTCGTTAGCCAGCACTCTAATTATGAAGTTCACATCACTGAAGCTCACTACAATGAAAGGTGTACGTGATCACATCAATAAGATGCGAGATTTAACAGCTCGACTTAAGGCACTTGAGGTTGAAATGTCTGAATCTTTCCTGGTGCATTATATATTGAACACTCTTCCACCTTAATATGGGCCATTTAAGATCTCTTATAACACACATAAATATAAATGGTCTATTGATGAACTTTTGACCATATGTGATCAAGAAGAGGGTAGGCTCATATTGGAGATGAGAGAGAGTGCACTGACGGTTACTCAAGGAAAGAGGTCAATCCAAGCCAAGCAAAGGGGGAAGGCTAAAATGCAACCCCAAGCTGACATAAAGAAAGAGTTCACGTGCTTCTTCTGTAAAAAGAATGGACACATGAAGAAGGATTGTGTCAAGCATAAAGGTTGGCTTGAGAAGAAAGGTAAATCAATCTCACTTGTTTGCTTTGAGTCAAATATGGTTGATGTTAATTATAACACATGGTGGATTGATTCTGGTTCTACAATGCATGTATCAAATTCCTTACAGGGATTAAAAAAACTGAGGGAACCAGTGGGAGCTGAGCGACACATCTATTCAGGAAATAAGATGCAGTCGCATGTGGAAGCTGTTGGGACCTGCGAATTAGTGCTTAGTAGTGGCTTTGTTTTAATTTTAGAAAAGACTTTTATATTCCTAGTTTTTCTAAAAATTTAATTTACATTTCAAGACTTGCACCCTTGGGGTATTGTTTTAATTTTTCAAATGTTCGATTCTGTTTATTTTATAAATCTGAAATTGTTGGAAATGGTGTTTTATGCGATGGTCTTTATTCAATTGATTTACAAAATAATTCCATTCATAATGTTATGCACATTCAAACTAGTATTAAGCGGTGTGTTATAAATGAAAATTCCTTTACTTCATGGCATTGGAGGTTAGGACATATATCCATTGAAAGGATTAAAAGATTAGTAAATGATGGGGGTACTTAATACCTTAGATTTTACTAATTTTGATACTTGTGTAGACTGCATTAAGGGCAAACAGACTAACAAGTTAAAGAAAGGTGTCAAAAGGAGTTCGACCATATTAGGAATCATCCATTCTGATATATGTTGCCTAGATATAGATGTGCAAGGTCAGAAATACTTCATCACTTTCATATATGATTACTCACGATACATGTATGTCTACATGCTTCATCATAAAAGTGAAGCGTTAGAAGCCTTTAAGGTTTTCAAGGCTGAAGCACAGAAACAATGCGGTAAGCAAATAAAGATTGTGAGAACCGATAGAGGTGGTGAGTATTATGGTAGATACACTGAGGATGGACAAGCCTCTGGTCCATTTGCGAAGTTTCTTCAAGACAACGGTATAGTTGCCCAATACACCATGCCAGGCTCGCCTGATCAGAATGGCGTTACAGAAAAAAGAAATCGAACTTTAATGGATATGGTGTGAAGTATGCTTAATAGCTCTAAGCTACCTAAGTCTTTATGGGTTGAAGCTCTCAAGACGGTTGTGTATATATTAAATCGGGTTCCAACCAAGGCTGTCCCAAAGATACCTTTCGAGTTATCCAAAGGCTGGAAACTGAGTTTGCGACATATACGCGTATGAGGATGCCCGTCTAAAGTGAGAATTTATAACCCACAAGAGAAGAAACTTTACCCAAGTACCATTAATGGGTATTTCATTAGATATGCTGAAAAGTCCAAAGGTTATAGATTCTATTGTCCATCTAACAGCACTAGAATTGTGGAATCAAGAAATACAAAATTTCTTGAGAATGACTCAATCAGTGGGAGTGATCTGTCTCAGGATTCAATACATGTAGATCAACCATTCACTTCAAGTGAGAAATTGGTTATCATATATAACACCCCTCAAGCTCAACCGAGTGTTGAACAACCAATGAATGAAGTTCTACAACCTGCTGAAAACACTCAGGTAGATCAAGTTGTTTAAGAAAATTCAGAAATTATTGAACAACCAATTGAACAAAACGATCTACAAGAAAATGTTGGTTCAACATTAAGGAAATTTACTAGAGAAAGAAAATCAGCAATTGCTAGTGATTATTTTGTGTGTTTACAAGAATCTGACTATAATGTTGGAGCTAAAAATGATCATGGGTCATTTTCACAAGCCATGAGCTGCAATGAATCAACACTATGGTATGATGCTATGAAGGATGAGATGAATTCTATGAAAAGAAACAAGGTTTGGGATCTTGTACCGTTGCCTGATGGTGTAAAAGCCATTGGATGTAAATTTGTCTTCAAAACAAAAAGAGACGCAAAAGGCAACATAAAAAGATATAAAGAAAGACTCGTTGCCAAAGGATTCACTCGGCGAGAAGGAATCGATTACACTGAGACTTTTAGTCTAGTGTCTAAGAAAGATTCCTTACGCATTGTGTTAGCATTAGTAGCTCAATTTGACCATGAGTTACAACAAATGGATGTGAAAACTACCTTTCTTAATGGTAACCTAGAGGAAAAGGTATACATAAAACAACCTGAAGGATTTTCCTCTAGTGATGGTGAAATTTTGGTTTGTAAGTTAAAGAAATCTATATATGGATTGAAACAATCCTCCCATCAGTGGTATTTGAAATTCAATGAGGTTATCTCTTCATTTAGTTTTGTTGAGAATATCATGGATCAATGTATATATCAGAAGGTTAGTGGGAGTAAATTTTGTTTTCTTATTTTATATGTAGATGACATTTTACTTGCAACAAATGATAGGGGTATGCTACATGAGGTGAAATAATTCCTTTCTAAGAATTTTGATATGAAAGATATGGGTGATGCATCTTATGTCATTGGAATTAAGATTCATCGTGATAGACATAAATGTGTCTTAGGTTTATCTCAAGAAACCTATATCAACAAAGTTTTAGAAAGATTTCGGATGAAAGATTGTTCACCTAGTGTTGCTCCTATTATGAAGGGTGATAAGTTCAATCTGAATCAATGCCCGAAGAACGAATTTGAGAGGGAGAAAATGAAAAACATTCCATATGCTTCTACTGTTGGAAGCCTGATGTATGCTTAGGTCTGTACAAGACCTGACATTGCATTTGTCGTTGGGATGTTGAGAAGATATCAGAGTAATCCGAGTATAGACCACTGGAAAGTTGCAAAGAATGTTTTGAGATATTTCAAAGGGACAATGGAATACATGCCTACGTACAAACGATCTGACCATTTGGAGGTGATTGGCTACTCTGATTCAGACTTTTCTGGTTGTGTTGATTCACATAAATCAACATCAGGTTACATATTTATGTTTGCCAGCGGAGCTATATCTTAGAGGAGCATTAAGCAGACATTGACTGCTACTTCCACTATGGAGGCTGAGTTCGTTTCGTGTTTTGAGGCTACCTCACATGGAGTATGGTTGAAAAGTTTCGTTTCTGGGCTTAGCCTTGTGGATTCAATTTCTAGGCCATTAAGAATATATTGTGACGATTTAGTTGTTGTCTTTATGGTTAAGAACAAAAAAAGTGGAATTCGAGGTAAACACATCGACATTAAGTATCTAGACATAAGGAAACGTGTTAAAGAAAAGAAAGTGATCATTGAGCACATTAACACTGAGTATATGTTAGTTAATTCTTTTACTAAGGGCGTGCCACTACATAAATTTAAGGATCATGTTGTCACTATGGGACTTGTTCCCACTTTGTAAATCTTCGTTGTAAGAACGATTCTATTGAAACTCTAATAAAGTTTGATATTTCTTATATCTGTTGTGTACACATTAAGTTAATTGTTTCGAGAAATGTCACTAAAGTTTGGACCGAAAATAAATATTGGGTTTATTCATTAAGTATTTGGGCTAAAAACGTTGAGACTTGATGTATTGTGATACATGGAAGATACTACTCAAATTCTAAGAGAAAATATCGCCATGATTCATACATTATGTTTTAATGGATAATACGAACCAAGTGGGAGAATATTATAATTATTAGTTCATGGTGAACCGTTTCCCACGTTTCCACTATTGGAAATGCAGAGCATGGAAAGCAAAATGCTTTCAGCCATGCATAGTGGATAGGCTTGAGTTGGGTGGTTTCTCACGTTTACAAATAAGGACATTTGCACGATTATGGTTGCACGATTTTAGTCTGTGTGATTATGATACAATTGGTTGGTGATTTTTTATGGGAAAATCACCTATAAATACCCATAGGCACCAAGTCCCTAAGTACCAAGAATCACAAAGTATTTTATTCCATCTAGTGAGGTTTCTCGATTGCTTAGAAGATCTTTGGCGTTTTGAGTTTTTTGTGTAGTCGTATTCGATAAATTCGACGGTGGTTCGAGACGTTCTCAACGATGGTACAACCACATCTCAATTTGGCATACGGTTTTGACAATAGCTGGAGGTAATTATGAATTTCGATCTTTTTGTTGCCTTTTTGCTCGATTTATGCTTACAATCACATCATTTCTATTCCCAATATTCCATCTTATACCTTGTGAAAAAAAGTTAAGTCCTTGTAAACTGCTTCATGCCATGAACATTGCTTACTCTTCTGTAATGAAAGAAGATTAGAGAAAGGATAATGAATACTTTTTTAGGATTTGTACCCATTTATCCTTTGGATTATGAAGCAGTCTCCAAGCTTGTTTAGCGAGTAGTGTTGTGTTGAAAGCTTGAAAGTCTCGAAAACTCATCCATCCTTTGCTTTTAGAGACTGCAAGTTTGTCCCAAGTAGACGAGTGAATACTTTTCTTGGAAAAATCAACCATTTTCCACTAAAACCAATTGAGGATGAGATTGAGATTTTAGTAATTTGGATCTTGAGACAATGCATGAAAGAAGTCCGCATTACCGAGACCACTGCCTTGATTAGGACTTCCCTCCCTACTTGAGAAAGAAACCGTCCTTTACAACTAGAGAATTTTGAAACAATTCTATCCTTAATGAAAGCGAGTGTTGCTTTTTACCCCCTTCCCCAAATCATAGGAATACCCAGATATTTAGAATCCAACTCCACTACAGAGATGCAAAGAAAGTTAAGGTACACATACCACGTCACTTATTTAAAAAAAAAAAATAAGTCAGCTCACTTTAAATTATTTGACAAAATTAATAAAAGAATTGATTCGAGACTTAGAATACATAATTCGAGTAGAACATAAGATGATGTAATTTTTTATTAAAAAATGTACAGTACAGACCTTTTATACAATTTGCACGTATCATTTAAAAACAAAAGGATTATGTTTCCAACCCTAGTTTTCTCTTCAAATCCAAGTGCAGCACTTTGCCCTCTTAATTGGTAGTCAACTATAAATCTTAATATTAGTTGTAGACCAACGGTTTTATATTTTTTTGTTTTTTATATTTTAATAAAAATCTATGCTTTTGTGGCACGCATTTTCTCTGTCTTTGTGACACGCTTTTTCTTTGTTTCGTGGTTCGTTTCATTTGTTCTTGTGGCATGATTCCAGCATACCTTGGCGGTCGGTTGGTACTCGTACAAAGATCTTCACGAAGTTAATCTCTGAATTTGATTCTGTCGGTGGTATTAGAAAGATGAATCCCCACTTGGTTGATGGTTGGTTGCCAATGTAATTAGACCTGGGTAGCGGAGCAATCTGCGTGATAACTTGGTTCGCTCACAATCCTTTTTCATCATTTTAAAGCGTCTCGCTTGGATAGAGACAAGAAGATTCAAGAAGGTTTCTGAATTTTGGTATGCTAATCTCGATGGGAGTGTCTGTTTTTCTTTGCACCATTGTAAGAGATTTTTTAGTAGCCTTTTTTCTCTTTTCGATGCCTTTTATTGTATTATCTTTCATTGTGATTAATAAAATTCAGATGTCATTCTTGAAAAAAAGATTATGTTTAATTAAGGCTTAATACCAAAATAAGTGCCCAAACTATTACATTTTCTCTTTTTAGGTGCCCAAACGATCTCGTTTTCTCCTTTTAGGTACCTAAACTTTTTTTGCCCCTTTTAAGTGCCCAAACTATCTATTTTTTTGTTAAAGTATGTGCTCAAACTATCATTTTTGGGTCAAAGTAGGTGTCTCAATTTGATCTTAAAATAGGTAAAAATGATAGTTTGAGCATCTAAAAGGAGCAATAAAAAAATTTAGGCACTTAAAAGGAGAAAACAAGATAGTTTAGGTATCTAAAATGAGCAAAAATAATTTAGACACTTAAAAAAGAAAAATATGAAAGTTTGGACACTTATTTTGACATGAAGCCTTCAATTAAAGTATAAAGATGAAATTTTAAAATTCATCACAGCAGAAGGACCATAACTAAAATTTGACCCTAGAAACGTCAGCGAGCCAGTGAACCTGAGTCAAACAGCTTGTTTCGCTTCTTGATCAGTCTCCATGCAGTGCTTCTCTGATCCATCCTGTGATATATCAAATCATATTCACTGTTCCCTTTGCTTGAAATGGTCGCCGATCAAAGTTGAATCCAATCGATATACCCCCAAAACTCAGAATTCATTAGATATTATATATTATGATAAACTAAAAAAATAGATATATTAATTTTGTATAATTTGAAACTCAATTTTTATAACATCACTAAATAGTCTAAATTGCTAACCAGCACTAATGGTGTAGGCAAGTGAACCTTTCACTCAAACTCTACTTGAAAACCCGGTAAATTTACTATTTGGCCTTTCTTAAAAATATTAGTGAAGTTTCTACTAAGCAAAGTTAAGTTAAAATAAGAGTGTATATTGCATGCACTTACGGTGAAAAAATGTTTTTTATAAATAAATTTAATTTAGAATTTAGTGATTTAAGGTTTAGGGTTTATGCTTATATTTTTTAAATTTAAGGATATGATTTAGGATTTTAATGTTAGAAATTTAAATTTTAAGTTTTAGAGTGAAATTAGGTAGGTTGTGACAAATTTTTCCTGTTAATATATAGAATAATAACCCTTGAAATAAATATTATTGAATGAGATTTTGATAGAATTGAGAGTCAAAGTTTTAAGTCTTTGATCACTATGGTTCAAGTCCCATGCATAAATATAGTGTGTATGTTCTAGATCCAAAATTATTCCGGGTGAAGTTATATTATGTGCAGGTTTTAGCCGGTGTTATTATGATATGAGTTCGAATGTATTTTGAACCAATAAGTGTTCTAGTGAAAAAGCGGATGATATTATTTTAGGAGACACGGGTTTAAATTGCTTTGACTACAAGATATAAGTGTATTGTCAAAAGGTTAAAAATATATATAAATGTATACTACATTGTAATCACTTTTAAAATATTTTAAAAGGAAAATTCTACAACGTGCGACGAACACCGATGAACACCACTAATGATGAACATCGATGAACACCATTAAATTAATTAATAAAGATTTAAAATTTTAAGGACCCATCATACAATCAATAATTATTTTTAAAAATTCAATTAAATTATTTTTTATATATATTAAAATTTTATTTTTTAATAAAGGTAAACTATATATTTAGTATCTCACCTATTTTCGTATTTCTATTGAACCCTCATTATTTAAATATTATTTCAATTTGACCCTATTCTTTATAAAAAATAATTTAACCCTCAACCTAAAACCCTAAACTATTAAATCTTAAACCCTTAAACTCTTAAACCTATACCATAAACCATATAGCATTAAAAATAATTTCACCATCATCGATTCAATTCAATTGACATATTAAAAAATAAAGTTTGTAGATGTATTGATAAAACACCGGACTGATAATGGGGTCGATTCTCATCTAGCTTCTCAGAATGTAGATGTATTCGAACATTCGGTTCGAAGTTTGTAGGTTTATCGAGTCAGTAAATATTTGATTCCTTCTTACATCTCCTCTTTTGTTAATTCAATCCAGAAAACTTCATGACCGGTTATCGTATAGTCTTCGATCGTGAGAAGATGGTACTCGGCTGGAAAGCATCTAACTGTAAGTAAACTTCATGAGAATCGACATATTAAAAAATTATTATTATTTTTAAATTTTTTAGGAGAATTCAACAATTTATTGAATTGAATTGAATCGATGATAGTGAAATTATTTTTAATGGTATATGGTTTATGGTATATGTTTAAGAGTTTAAGGGTTTAAGGTTTAATAGTTTAGGGTTTTAGGTTGAGGGTTAAATTATTTTTTTATAAAGAATAGGGTCAAATTAAAATAATATTTAAATAATGAGGGTTCAATAGAAATATGAAAATAGGTGATGTACTAAATATATAGTTTACCCTTATTAAAAATAAAATTTTAATATATATAAAAAATAATTTAATTAAATTTTTAAAAATAATTATTAATTGTATGATGGGTCCTTAAAATTTTAAATTTTTATTAATTAATTTAACGGTGTTCATCGGTGTTCATCATTAATGGTGTTCATCGATGTTCGTCGCACGTGATAGACTCATCCGTTTTAAAAAATGTATTGCGGTCATCATATTCGGCTATACTTTTGTAATAATTAATTTTGATCGTAGTTATATGGATCTAATGAATATATATGCATTTTTTTGACAAATTTTAATTTTATTTAGAGAGGAGAGTAAGGAACTATAAGGGAAAGAAGGGGTGCCCCTTGTGGGTTTATAACCCATGACCTAAGGAAAATGTATATGTAATTTTTTTTAAACAATGACACATGGATTTTATTAAGCACCATGAAAGATATTACAAATACAATGCATAAAAAAAATGAAAAATGGACTAGTCCACTAAAATTATCATACATATGTGCATAGAAAAGCAAATCATTCCATAGAGATTAGCATATCACCAAAGCTCAGAAATCTCCACGAATCTCCTTGTTTCTAGTCAAACAAGACTCGTTACGAGATGAAAAAGAGTGGTGAGCGAACCAAACCATCATGCAGATTGCTCCGCTACACAGTTCTGATTACATCGACTAACAAACCATTAAACGAGTGAGAATTAGGCATTGTTTGGTAAAGAGCGGTTTGGGCAAAAGTTAGAGGTTTGAGCCATAACTAAAGGTTTGACTAGTCAAATTCGATAATATTGTTGTTTGGTGAACAGCGGATTGGGGTGAAACCGCTAATTTTGAAAAAGCTCCTAATAGGAGTTTTTTGAGATTAGAGGTTTGATATTAAAGTTGTAAAGACTCTTTTACCCTTACAAGTTACCAAAAATCTCCAAATAACGTAAATTAAATATTTTCTCACCCTATTTATAAGCTAATCCTATTTATTTTTTTTTATTATCACATATTTATATGTATTTAAATTTATTAATTAACTAAATTATATTAAAATAATTATATAAAAAATAAATTAATATATTAATCATTCGAATATGTTTAGAAAAATTATATTAAAAGTAATTTTTATAAATCTAATTAATATTAATTAGATACAAAATATTGATAACTAATAAACTATTCAAACAAGTATTGAATATATTTATGTCCTTATATGTCATTTTGCTTGTTTAAATAATCTAACAGTTATCAGCTATCAGTTAATTTCACCAAACACTTTTATACAATCAACTAATACAATCTGCTAGTCAAATCAGGTATCATCTAATGTAATCCGCTATCAACTATCCGGTAATTGTCAAACAGGGCCTTAATTTTTTTATGACCACCAACAGAATCAAATGAGAAAACTAGCGCCATGAGGATCTCTATACAAGCATCAAACGACCGCTAAGGTATGTTGAAATTGTGTCAAACGACATATTAAACGAACCACAAAAGCTAAGAAAAAAGCGTGTCATAAAAGCAGAAGAAACACGTGCCACAAGAGCATAGATTTTTATTAAAATTAAAAAAAAAAACATGAAAGAACAAAAAAAATAATTAACACCGGTAATCAACAACCAGTACTAAGACTGATTGTCGTCACCGATTAAGAAAAAAATATATAAAAAAAATATGTTTGCTGCGGCTATGAAGGAAACTATATTTTCAGAGAAGAAAATATGTATATGTAATTTTGATTTTGCATAGTATTGATTAATTCTGATCATTTTCGTAAGAATATATTACTTGTAGTTGTACTTGTAGTAATAACTTAAAAAAATACATAAATTGAATCTCAAATTTTAGTACATTAGAGGTATCAAAAAACCATAATTTTACGTAATACTACATAACATGTAAAGAAAGATTTTTGGAATGAGATTACTTTGTTTGAAAGATTAGTTTTAGGATTTAGGGTTTATTTTATGGTGTAAAATTTAAGAGTTTAGGTGTAAGGGTTTAGAAGTTTAAGGTTTAGGGTTAGAATTTAGAGTTTAGATGTTAGGATTTAGTTTTTATGATAATATGGTGAGAATTTAGGTTTTAACCTATATATCTTAAATTTTAACCCTAAATCATAAATTTTAGTCATTATTTCTGAATTTTAAACCTTTACACTTAAATCTCTAAATTTTACATCTTAAAACATATACCTAAATTTTAAAATTAAAGCTTTAGGAAAGCTTTTAGTTTCTGTCACTAGCTAGTATATGAAATAATTACCCTATTTTATATAGGAGTAATCTAAAATTACTAATAATAAATAGTATCGAGAATATAATGAGTAATGTTATTATCTCTCATTTCTTAAGTAACGTGACATGTCATGCTATATTTCACACAATTTTGTCATCAAAATTTATTATTTTTCTTAACCTAATCTTTCCAAATAAAACAAAAGTCTTATTTATTTAACTGTGCATTGTTTATTTAGTTAAAAAAACAATTTGCTCACGACAATGATTTTTTGTAGTTTATTCCTATATAGCCTTGACACTGTTAAACATAAAATTAATAAGAAACATTACTATATATATTAACTGTATTAATAATATGTGCGATTACTTTGTTAAACGTTATTTAATATGTAAAATCGTGTATTTTTAGTAATAAGCATGTCCGTCTTACGGTCCATATTCGGGGTGCAAGGCATGTTCTTCCTAACAATATCGCCTCTAAAATTTAAACTTGTGTCATTTCCTTGTGAGTGCAATGTATCTTACTAATGTAACCATCATATGTTGGTAACATTATTTAATATATTAATAATATTCAGAATGTAAAATTTCAGTAGAGTTGAATGAAAAGAGTTCTATGAATTATAATATCTTTTAATTTAATAATTTAAGAGATCTTCGAACCTTTTTGAATTTTCTTTTTGAAAGTATCGTTAGTCAGAAAGTCAAATGAACTATTAGTAGTTGATAATGTATTCCTAGTACATTGTGGTAGTTTTAGCGTGGGATTTTGTCTCTTGTACTCTTGAAAAGCGTGTTAAAAACTAGGGGTGTGAAAAACTGACCCGACCTGGTAACCTGCCTGAAACCCGATCGAGTCAGAACCTGGTTTGATCCGAGAATTCAATGACCCGAACCCAACCTGCACCCGACCGAAACAAACCCGAACCCGAATTTGACCTGTTATTGTAGAAACCGAACCCGAACTGCACCCGACCGAAGTGAACCCGAACCCGAATTTGACATGTTACTGTAGTAACCGAACCCGACCTGCACCCGACCGAAACGAACTCGAACCCGAGACTGACCTGCCAGATAACCGATTTAACCCGACCTGTTTGGACCCGACCTGTTTTGAAACCGACCTGTTTTGAACCCGACCTGTTTTGAACCCGACCTATTTTGAACCCGACCTGTTTTGAACCCGAACTGTTCTTGACCTGAACTGATATTGACCTGAACTGATATTATTATTTGATTTGCTGATAATGATAATTATCTGACATTTAAAGAAGTTATATTTAATGAATTTAAAATTTTAAAATTAATTAAAAATAATAAGTAGTTTTTAGATTTAGTAATAATGTCAAGTATTAATAAATTAACTAGCTTAACTTTAATTAAAAGATAAATTGAATGAATAAATATCAAGTGGTAATAAATTATCTTTAATTAAAAGATAACTTTAATTAAAAATAATAAAAATAATCTTTTAAGTTAACAATAAATAATATGAATAAATTAATGCTAAATTAACTTAACTTAAGATTAAAAATAACTTTAATTAACTTGCATTCATTTTAAGTTGAATGAATAAACATTATTAAATCAAATTGTCTTTCTAATTAACTTAACTTTTATTTTAAAATAACTTGAGATAAATTTTTATACTTAATTAACTTAAGTTGAATGAATAAACATTATTAAATTAAATCTTTATACTTAATTAACTTAACTTTAATTTTAAAATAACTTGAAAGATAAATTTTTATACTTAATTAACTTAAGTTAAATGAATAAACATTATTAAATTAAATCTTTATACTTAATTAACACAAGTTGATTAAATTTTTTTATTAACTTAACACACTTAATTAACTTAAATTAAATAACTTTATAAAAACCTGAATAATTTAAATGACTTAATTAAGTTAAGTTGTTTAAATCTTTATAATTAACACAGTGAATATATAAAAACTTAAATAACTTTAACAATAACTTAAATGACTTAATTAAGTTATGTTGTTTAAATCTTTATAATTAACTTAATTAACTTAGCAATAATGTTTGTGTTTAACTTTGGATAGAATAAGGTAAACTTACAAATTTTTAGTTTATTGGATATAATTAACTTAATAATGTTTGTTTTTAGGGTTTAAATATATAGACTATGTATGGATGCAATCCAAACAAGCAATGAAGCGACACGTCAATGCCAAAGTTTTGGTTTGCTTAGCGGGAGATTCGGCGGTTTTGGTTTGCTTAGCGGGAGATTCGGCGCGGGAGATTCGGTGGTTTTGGTTTGCTTAGCGGGAGATTCGGCGGATATTAGAAAATTTATATATGTATGTATATATATAATGCACATAAGTATGTATGTATCAACTTATGAACCCTAAACTATAATCCCAAAACCATAAACCCTAAAAATAAAACCTCAATCCATATATGTATGTATATATAATACACATAAGTATGTATGTATCAATTTATAAACCCTAAACTTTAAACCCTGAAAGTAAAAACCTTAATCCATCAATATATATATAATACATGTAAGTATGTATGTATCAAGTTATGAACCCTAAACGCTAAACCCTAAACAATACACCCTAAACCCTAAAAATAAAAACCCTAATCCATCTATATATATACAATGCATGTAAGCATGTATGTATCAATTTATGAACCCTAAACATTAATCCTTAATCCCTAAACCTTAGACCATACCGCCCACCCCTAAACCCTAATGTCTAAACTACTAAAGCACTAAACCATAATCCCTATATATGTACGTATAATGTACTAATATTATGTATGTTAAATCCTAATCCCTAGTCCCTACACATAACACAATAAACCCTAAACCTGAAGAAACCCAGCGTGAAATGAACCCGACCTGAAATGAAACCGACCTGAAATGAACCCGACCTGAAACGAAACCGACCTGAAATGAACCCGACCTGAAACGAAACCGACCTGAAAAGAATCCGACCTGAAAAGAACCCGACCTGAAACGAACCCGACCTGAAACGAAACCGACCTGAAATGAACCCGACCTGAAACGAAACCGACCTGAAATCAACCTGTCAATTAACCGTTTTGGCCCGACCTGAAATGAACCGACCCGAAATGAACCCGACCTGAAATGAACCCGACCCGAAATGAACCCGACCTGAATTGAACCCGACCTGAAATGAACCCGACCCGAAATGAACCCGAACCCGAACCGAACCGAGTCAAAACAAAAAATGGCCTGAAATGACCTGTAACCGATTTGACCCGACCTGACAGAGCCCGACCTGAAACCCAACTGTTGACCTGTTTTTACATCCCTATTAAAAACGATCACTATAATTAGATAGAAATTTTACCCGAATTGGTCGAGTTCCGATCCGATTTGGCTTGATCCAATCGGATTTTTTAATGAAAGATGAGTTCGGGTTGGGTTCTGGTTTAAGGTCAAAAATATCTGATCTGATCTGAGACTAATTGTGTAATTTTTTAAAAAAAAATTAGGAATATTTATAATAATACTCCCTTTTTATATTTTTTTATAATCAGGTCCTTAAAATTGAATTTTTATTTACAATTTAGTCCTTAAAATTATTATTTTTTATGAATAAGTCTCCTAATTTTTTTTTATAATTAAGTCCCTAAAATTAATTATTTTGCAATAGTTGCTCTCAGCAAAGTATGGTTTTGCGTGGACATGGTGATTCATCAGTGCAGGTTTGCGAACCTTGTAAAATGCTCGAAGAGGCTGCGCGATTCGAGTCCCGACATGGATACAAAAGTAGAGTTGGGAGAGGTATAATTTCGTTTTTAGTTATCACATAAGTGTTTTCCTGGTTGGTGGTGACGCCGACACCAATGATTGAGTGGGTGACGCCAGAGAGTGGATGAATGATTCCAGTGAGGGTGAAAGTGGTTTAGAGACTTGAGTGTTTTGGATTTTATTTTAAATTATTTTTTATTTAATAGTAATAAAATGTATTTTGTTTCTATTTTAAATCATTTTTATATTCAATAATAATAAAATATGTCAAATCATACCAAAAAATTAATAAAATAATTTAAAGTGATCAAAATAGGTCAAAATTTAAAGTTAATTGATTGTTTTGAAAGTTCAGTGATAAAAAATAAGTCACAGAGTAAAGCTGAGTGATGATTTAAGTATTTTACCTTAATATTTTACTCGACCAAATGAACAAAATAAAATAATATATACATAATATGTCGAATAATTTTATATTTTAATAATTATAACATTTTATGAATCAAACTAGCGGTTTCATTTCTATATTAAGTTTAGAACAGGTTCTTATCTGTTGACTGAAATCTTTCAGCTTAAATCCAATTATTAAATGCCAAAATATCTCGTTGTTTAATTGAAGACCAGCCAAAATCAAGAGCAACCTAAAAACCCAGGGATTAGATCTGTGAAAAAATGAAACCAGACAAAGAAGACTAAAAGTGGCAACTGCCAATTCTCCGACAAGTAAATTTGTTGTTAGCCTCGAAATTCCATCGTCTTAAAACTATCCTGCTATCCTGCAAGAGTATGCCTACCTCAATTCTTGACCAAGATTCACACATCACTATACTGATACCATCGGACGTACAGAATCTGCTGAGGATAGAGATCGCCATGTACCAACCCCAAATCTTCCAACAACTTCGTTTTCTCTGTCTTATTAATAATGTAAAGGCGTAAAGCAAAAAGAAAAGAAATCGCTTCTCGGTTCTATGTGCACTCACTGCACGTTTCTGTTTTTCCTCTCTTTAAGCTTCTGTTTCACACTCTCTGTCTTTTTTTCTATGCATTTTTCTTAAGTGAGAAGCCATGGCTCTGTTAATCTTTGCCATGTTTTCACCTTTTGGTTCTTTGGGTATGTTCTTAATTTCTTTCATTTTCTAAGTTTTTCATGTTCAACGAAAACGCTAATGGAGGTAAAGGGTCACCTAATCCAATAGTAACTTCTTTAAATTATCATATTTTGTCCCTCACAAAGCTTGAAACTTTGTCGCCATTGATGACCTTCAAAGCTTGAAACTTTGACCCTGTTAATGCTCTTTTAACAGAGCCTCAACTCAAAACTCCCAAGTTTCAGCTTCTCGGTCTTTCCAAAAATGGCATCATTAGAGATGTCCCATGTCGATTTAGAGCAAGGTACTCACCGCCGAAACGGGAGTGATGTCAGCGCCGACGAGGTTAGCGTCTGCTTCTCCGATGCCGACGAGGGTTCTTGCTACTCTCAGTTCTATTCCACTACCGGCGGTTCCCACGATGATTACTGCTTGGCCTGCGGTTCAGATGGCGAGATTGGTGACGTTTCGGGTTCCGGGAGGGTGTCTTCGGCCTCGGATTGTTCGGTGGAGGTGCGGATTCAAAGCGGAGCTAATGAAATCAAAGTGCATTTGGCTAAAGTCGAGAAAGATTGCAGAATTTGCCACTTGGGTTTAGAGAGTAACAGCCATGAATCCGGTGTTGCTATTGAATTGGGTTGTTCTTGCAAGGATGATCTTGCTGCTGCTCATAAACACTGTGCTGAGGCTTGGTTTAAGATCAGAGGAAATAAGTAAGTAAAATACAATTCCAATTTCAACCCTTTTTACTGAAAATTAACCACCTTTTGATGGATCATTACTGATATTTCTGTGTATTATTCTTTTGATGATTGCTTGGACTTGGGATAGTTACTCTTTCTTGACAGTTAAAAAAGTGATTATTTTAGGTGATACTGTTAGTTTTAGGTGAAAGAGAGAAATTTGCTTAATTGGAAAGAAAGCAGGTTTAAAGTAAAGCTAAAGACTAAAGACTTATGCTATGTTTGGCTACACCGACGAATTCCTTGCTGTTGTGTGCTTCTTTTTGAGGTTTATGAATCTCTAGCTTTTGTTCTCTTCTCCTTTTATGTTCTCTTTCCATGTAGGAAAGTGGGGATTTGACCTTTTTTATTGATGCACTGTCTAATCTTTGGTCGAAGATCATTGTTTGGTGGTGCATCACTTTGGATATTTTTAATTCGAGATTTCTTGATTAGGGTTATTAGATATTAGTGATATTTTAGGTACCGGGCAATTCCATGATTGTAGACTTTTAGCAGGTTTTGCATTGGCATGTTCTGCACTTGATGAATGTCTAGTTCGGTGAAAGGATTGTTGATACAATGACTACCACAATCACTGTATATTCTGGTTTAAGTGGTTGATTGCCCTGACCTTTATAACTGATTAGATAGGGATTTGAAATGTCGAACAACTGATTAAGCTTATTGGTTTTCGATAAGAATTTACATGTTATCTGTCAAATGCAGACAAGAGGGACTAACGGTTGGAATCGATGGAGAATGTTGGCTACGATATCCGAGTTAATTTGCTACTGTTGAAACTATGTACAAATGGTTATCTGTGCAGAGGAACATGGTTTATTAATATTAGTAGCTCATTAAATCTGTAATGCTGTATATTGAGTCATCCTTGTACTCGAATTTTCTTTTTCTTTTCTGAATTATTGCACCTCTCCATTTGCTTATTTCTCTTAGGACCTGTGAAATTTGTAATTCTACTGCACGCAACGTAGTTGGAGTCGACGGAGCAACCAAATTGAGACCAGCAGTTCTGCTGCAACAGCTGCAGTAGACACCCGAAGCTTCTGGCATGGCCATCGCTTCCTCAACTTTCTCCTAGCGTGCATGGTATTTGCTTTTGTCATATCATGGCTCTTCCACTTCAACGTGCCATCATCCTAAAACTTCTGAATGAAAAATAAACAGAATTACTGTAAACCAGCCTGGGGAACTTGTTGCTGTCATGATGAGTAATGGAAATACGAATTATATACACCTCTAGAATTCATTCATCTTAGTTAGGGGTGAGCGTTCGATCGAGTCGAGTCAAAAATTTCTGAGTTATTTGAGTTGACGAGTCTAATTTTATCATTGAACTTTCATTAGAAAATTTTTCAAGTCGAATTTTTGAGTTTCAATAAAAAAATTAATTGTAATTATTTATCATGTCATAGTACGGTTTGATTCCAATTTAAATAGCTTTTTCTAATCATATAAGTATGCATATATTTTTTTCATATGTGTCAATATTTCTTCATATTTTTATATATTGGTATGTATATATCAATAAAAAATTGAGGGACTCGTCTCGAACTTAAAAATAAATCCACTAATTATTAGAAATTTTGAGTTATTCGAATTTCTATTTTACAACTCAAATTTTATTTGAAATTTTTTGAAGTCGAGTATTTTTGCCTCGAGTCGAGTTATTCGATTTTTTCGAGTCGAGTTTTGCTCACCTTAAATTCTTAGTTACCAAAGCTGTTGATGGTTATGCTCTTGTTGGTATAATCGTTGTTGCTTGATTGTCGTTGCACGGGTGCCGTTTGTTTTACCGGATTTCATTTTATCCACGGTTTTGATGTCAGGAAAATACCATGTGCAGCAATTATGATTATATTATGAAATCTTAACAAAATTTCAAAACCAACCATAAATATTGAAGAATTTTGCAATGTAGCGAAAACCCATAATTAAATACAAGAGCCTGAAGAAAAACTATGGGAAGAAAAAAGAAAAGATAAAAAATAAATAAAACAATTTGAAAAGCTATACAATATTCAGTTTTTGGTCCTTTTGGCTTCCAAGTTGGTGCCATCTTTGAGGGTTTCTTGGGCATCAGCTTCCATCCCCAGGCTAAACAGGCAAGCCGCTTGTAAATACAAAGCAGTGGGCCACTGCGGCGACACCACCTGCGCTTGCATCGCATCCCCGAGAGCCTGTTGTGGCTTATCATTCATCAAGTAAGACAAGCAGCGTCTGGCGTAGATGGTTGGTGACACTATGGTACCGCCATCGATGAACTACATAAGATACACTAGTTGTTAATGTTAAGAAAAAAAGAACTGAGAAAATCCAAACCCAATCGCAAAGGGCAGTCATATAGGAAGTGTTGTTTCCTTGCATATGAAGCATGGTGTCTATTATTTCAGTGAAAAGTCATATAAATCAGTCTTGAATCCAGTATGTTGTCGTACAGAAACAATCACAAGCAGTATAGATTTGAAAATGAGTAACTCACCTGCGTGTAACAGTTGGTTGCAGTTGTAAAATCCTTAGCTCGAAAAGCGGTATCGCCATGTTTCTTGGAGTTCAAGCTTTCCTGCATTTGGCTGGTCCACACTTGGAATGAAAGCTGAAATGAACCAGAGAATTTGGATTTACATGATAGCTCAAGTAACATTAACAGTGAAATAATAGAATATCGAGGATGGAGTAGCAAACCTCGTTAGCAATTCCCTCGTCGTCTTTGTATCCAGTCTTCTCCAATATTTCATGTATAGCAGTCAAATCAATCCTCATACAAGCCTCTCCAAACGGTGTCAACGACAACGGCTGTTTCGATACAGTACCATGTGGAATGCCCATCAACACATATGATGGCACCTAGCAAAACTCCATCCAGTGAGAAATACAATGGTGTTTACAAAAGATAAATCTGTAATAATGAAGGCCATGGAGTTGGGATGATACCAAACTTGCAGGTTTCAATTCAATCAGCAATTATATATTTACATGTACCTCTGCTTCCTTCTGAACTGACATGAGAGATATGACAAGGGATTTCGTGTTCGGCCTCTCACGAGCTTCATACTGCAAACAGCGAGAAGCTAACCGCACTAACTCTGTTCCGTCGTCGTTTGAGAAATGGCCTTCCAAAGCAGAATCCATCAGCATGAGAAAATTCTTGCCTCGAATCAAATCAAGTGCCTACAAACAAAACAGACAGACTTTAATACCACATGAATTAATTCAATCTGGATACACTAACATCACATCTTCATTTCAGAACTTTTAGACCATCAACAAGATAAAGTTCACATCACTAAGCTTTCTCTTGGAATACCATAAAGATCCTAATGGCAACAAAAAATATTACTATGAAAGAAAATTTACATGACTAGGAGGAATATGTTTGCCACTCATAAGATCTAGCAGCAAGGTTCCGAAGCTATACACAACACTTTCCGGCGTCACTCGACCTGCCGAAGAAGCACATCCAGACATTGAGTAAAGATTCAAAGTAATACATTTCTTAAATGTAAAGAGAAATGAACCTTTTGAACATGTTTAACCTGTTCTCAGATATTCTGGAGGTGTAAAAGCTAAGTTTGTACTATAACTCCTGCCATCTCTGCTGTTCTTCATGAGCCCAAAACAAGACAACCTGGGATTACCATCCTTTTACCAGAAAAAGAAAAAGAAGTCAATTCAGAAATCATAATCAAAGGAAATCTTCATGAAGTTGATAAAATTTACATTATCAAACAAAATCCTATAAGCATTCAGATCATGGTACAAAGCTCTTCCTTTACTGCTACAATACTCCAAAGCTTGAGCCAAATACAAAGCCACCCTCAACCTCATTGCCCATTTCATTGGCTGATTTTCCCCTGAGAAAATTAACCCATTTTCCTTTAACTCTAATCCCAAGCTTAGTGGAATGAAAAGACGAAGAAAAAGCTATAAATTTACAGTGAAAAAGATGCTTAGCCAACGTTTCATTGGGCATAAACTCGGCGACCAACAATCTCTCGTCGCCTTCACAGCAACAACCGATCAGATTCGCCAACCGCTCACTCCTTAAACTCCCAACAGCTTTGGCTTCCTCCTAAAGAAACATGCAGTTTTCAAAAAATAATCTTAACTCAGTCAAATGATCAAGTATTTAGAGAACAAAAATGAAGCGGTGACTTGTGATTGTATTAGAACGGACGAGGAATTGGCGAGAATCGGGCCAGGCGAACTTGTTAAACCGTTTAACGGCAACCCAACGGTCATTGTCGAGCTTCCCTTTGTAGACAACGTTCGGAGCTTTTTCACCGTGTTCCGACACTATGTTGTCGGAAGAAAAACCATTCGTAGCAACTTTGAGTTGCTCCAAGCTAAACTCAGCGAAACTCGGCCATGCGTTCTTCTCACCTTTGCCCCCACTCTCTGCATTTGATTACAATCTTTTACAATAAAAAAAAGGAACATATTTTTTAAATAAATAAAAAAGCAAAGAACCGGAAACTGAAGTACCGAGATCGGAGGATTCGAGGACGGAAGCTTTAAGGCGAGACTGAAACCAACAGATAGAGAATTTTGAACAACGAGCTCCCATTTTCTTTCAAGTCAAAACGATCAAACGACAGACAATCAAACTAATAGACTCCGTACATGTCTGCAAAAAAACCTCAATTCTGATTTATCAAACAAATTCACAAGAAAAAGCTCTTCTTTTTTCTACAGGCTCATCATTTGAGTTTCCTTTTTCCCTCTCATTTCTCCTTTTTCAACTTTGTAGGTGGTTTTTCTGGAAAATATGTTATGATTTTGAGGGCCTTTTGAAATATATTCTTTGCCTTTTAAATTTAATGGATAATATCAGAATTACAAAACAAAGCAGGGTTGTTCTTTCGTACGCGTAGTGGTAAAAGTTGGACAAGATCATAGTTTGGTTTGGTGATAAGAAAATCACTGACGTGGGGAAGTAGATTTACGAGAACGTGGATTGGTTTGGTCTTAGATTTGGTAAATTTGCATTAAGAAATTGATTTTCTTTCGATGACAGGGGCTAATTCGCCATTTTTAACGAGAAGAAAAACAGGCAATTTGGGTTAAAATCTGAAGCTTGATTTGTTAAAAAATGTGATAAATTTGTATTCTACTGGTTTTTTGAAGTATGACGCTTTGCATGACAAATCCACCATGGAAACACGAATAGTGTGCATGATCATCTGGAAATGATTGTTACTAATAAATAAATTTTGAAAAAAACTGTAGGAATCCCATTGATGGTATTGTAGGAAATGGTGGGAAAGCAAGTGATCATTGACAATGAGGCCAAGTTGTCGTCTAATTTAATTTCACTCATCAACCCCATGCTATAATCAGGAGGGAATTCCAATAATGTGAATCCGAAAAACCATAATCAAAGGGGAAAAGGCAGATAAAGGGATCATATTACCATATTTAGAACTCGATTAATTTAGATCGAGTTTTGCATAGGCCCATTATGAGACGACCCTCACAACTCAATTGTCGCTCACAATGTTAGAATTTGAACCTCTGACTTTATCTAAGGGATATAATATCCACCAAACCAACTGGTTGTTGGTTATTAGACTTATATTTTAATATAAATTGTGTAAAAAAAATTATAAAACCCTTCAATAATAAAAGAGTAATTATACCCTGACGATAGAAACATTGTGTTTCCGTAAACGCCCTAATTTTACGAGTTTAAGATCTAGTATAGGCGTTTAGATTTATGTGCTTAGAATTTAGGGATTGTGGTTTGAATTTAGAATTTAGGATTATAATTTAGTGTTTCTAGGTTAAAATCTAAATCCCTAATATATTACCCTAAAACCTAAACCCTAAATTATAATCATAGTCCCTAAATTCTAAACTCATAAACCTTAAACCCTAAACAAAATCTCTAACCCCTAAATTATAATTTTGTTTCCACCGATGGTGCATAAGATATTTTCCCTTTTATAAAGGTCATGTTTGATAAAGAGAGGTTTGAACCAAAATTAGAGGTTTGACCGGTCAAATCTGATAATTTGGATATTTGATAAAGAGCGGATTGGAGTGAAATCTCTAATTTTGAAAAAGCTGCTAATAGGAGCTTTTTAAAATTAAAGGTTTTGACATAAGAGTTATAAAGACCCTTTTACCCTTAACAATCATCAAAATCTCCAAATAAACTAAATTTAACCATTTCTATTTTAATTCTTCAACCTCACGTATTTACATTGTGACATTTGTAAACTAATACTTTTTGTATTTTTTCTTTTTATTCTCAAACATTTATATTTGTATTTAAATTTAATAAATAATTAAATTGTCTTAAAAATAATTATATAAACAATAAGTTAATATATACATCCTTTAGATATGCTTAGTAACGTTATATTAAAAATTATTTTTCATAATCTAATTAATATTAATAGATACAAAATATTGATAACTAATAAACTATTCAAATAAGTATCGAATATAATCATGTCCTTATATGTCAATCAAACAGCTATCAGCTATCAGTTAATTTTACCAAACACTTTTATACAATCATCTAATACAATCCGCTAGTCAAATCAACTAATGCAATCAGCTATCAGCTAATGTAATATGCTATCAGCTAATTACCAAACAGGGTCAAAATCTAAATCTTTATATTCTTAAATTATAAACCTTAAATTAAACTCATAAACTCTAAACTTATAAACCTTAAAATTAACATTATGTATATCAAAATATTTTTCAAATAGTTATCATATGTCTATTGCACATTTAACCACCGGTAGGAAAATAAAAAAACGGTCAAACGACCGAGAAAAAAGATGAAAACATGCCAAAAGACAGAGATAAGCGTGCCACAAAGGTAGAGCTATTTTTATTAAAAACTAAAAACTAAACAAGGGAACAAAAAAAAGAGAACTGGCGAACGACAACCAACATCAAAGCCGGTGACGTCGATAGTTAAACAAAATTAAAAAAAAAGAAAATGCAGTGATCGAAGAGCGGCGTAAACCCTAATTTTCCAAGCGGCACAAACATATATTTTACATTTGACTCTGATTTGTGGTTCTTGGTGGTCTTTCAATAGCTTAATCGCCCTTTGTGGTTCGCTTTGTCGATGTAATCAGATTTGCTCGTATCTATTTTTCGTTCGAGTCTTTTGGTTGAATTTTTAACCCTATTTTTTCATGTATGGTCCTTGTATGATCTAAAGTGGCTAGTTTCTTATGTCAATGTTATAGGGAAATGTCCCAGTTATATATTTAGTTTACCATGATAATTGTAAACCTTATTGTAATTTTAGATATTTTTTTTCTTTTTAATAAGACTAGCAGCTTTTATTTTTAAAAAAAAAAAATTGAAATCCACTAATTTTATTAAACGGGTATACATCCGAAATTACAATGAAAGCTCACAACTTAGTAAACAAAACACCTAAATTCAGACATAATCTTAGTAAACAAAACTAGCGTCTCGAGATCAAAAGAGGACCATACAAAGAAAAGGTAAAAACCTAACTCAAAAACTTGAAATAAAAGAAGGATACAAACATCACTAAAATCGACGATTATAGGTAAAACCATCAACAAACAACATAAAAATGCATATTATAATGAAGGTACGTTGACAATAAGGTTATTACCACAACTCAATCGTGAATAAGGTACGTAGATGTAATCGTGTATCCAAATCTAGTTCGAGGGTCCGAGACAAGGAGATCATCAGCATAATGAAAGGAGCGCCATCATGATCAGTCGTGGCATCATCAGATCCAACCCTAATAGAAAATAAAAAAACAATAAAGAAAAACGTGTCAAAAGACCGAGAAAAACGTACCAAAAGGTAGAGTAAAATCGTGCCATAAAAGCAGAATAATTTATTAAAAACTGAAAAATAAAACAAACGAAACGATAGATCCCGGTGGTTGGTGACCAATATTAAAATTGGTGTCGCTGACGGTGTTTAAAGAAAAAGAGGAACAATAGTAAGCAGCTCTAAAGTTGAGAGAAAAAGATTAGTGAGCGGTTGACTAGCAGTTTTTATTAAAAGAATCACAGAGGATAGGGAAATATAAGATATACGATTTTTTTTAAAGATAAGAGATATATTTTTATTGAAGAAAACATACAGATTAAAATATGGACACGAGCCTCATTAAAAAAAACTCCATAATTCTTGTTCAACCATAATTAAATAAAAATATTAAAAATTGATTCTACGAGATGGACGCAAGTTTTTATCTGATTTGCAGTTTAATAATTTATAATTTTCTATATAATATTCAATTTTATTTCACAAGTTTAATTGATTGATAAAGGCGGATTTTGACAATTTAATTTGACGAGATCTATTTAATATTTTTAAGGGTTTAATTTATATTTTTCTTTAAAAAACAGGGGCTTAACTAATTTTTTTTTTAAAAAAAAAAAGTTAAGATCTAATGAGAACTTTTACAAATTTTAGGAGGGAGTTGAATTCAAATATTTAAAATTTTGAAATATAAAATAAATTTTAAAATTTTTGAAGGCATTAAATTAAAATTTTAAAAAATAAATGTCAATTTCTCAATTTTTGCAGGATAAGTCCTTATCGACTTTCATAAGGGTCTTTCCTTGTGTAAAACTGATTGTTCAATCAACCGAGGACTGATCTAATCTGATTATAACAAACATTTTGATAGAGAGGGGAGCTAGGGGTGAGTAACTGAGAATTCAAGTTATATATATATATATATATAGGGTTAGGATCTAAACTCAATTACTTTTACACTTTTTTAGACCGTTGGATGAGGGTAATAAATGGCTAAGATTATTTTTTTTATTTTTTTTCAAGTGATAATCTTCACATATTCTACAGTTAATCTCAGTCATCCATTTCACCCATCTAACGATCCAAAAAATGTGTAAAACATAAAAGAAAATTACAATGTGTAACCGAATCCTATCCCATATATATATATATATATATATTAGGATAGATCCACTAATTATTAAAAATTTCGAATTATTCAAATTTTTATTTTACAACTCAAATCTTTATTTAAATTATTTTTTAGTCGAGTTGAATTTATGAAATTACGAGTCAAGTTAGGGCAAGTAAAAAAATTTATGTCGAGTCAAATAATTTAAATTTTTTTTTTCGAGTTGAGTTATGAGCACCAAGTGGAGGGAGTTTCCTCGACTCCAGTTATTTTTTTAAAAAATCGTGAAATTACAAGTTAGTATAACGAGGAATTTGCATCTTGGTCCCAAAATATAAGTTATGACCCCCAAAAGAATCAAGACTCAAGAGGGAGTCCAATGTCTGACATAATTAGAAGCACCCCCACATAGGGTTCAAGAGGACCCCCTTTTAGGTTTTTACAAAGGGAAAAGCAAAACAAAAAGGGGGAGAGCATGCAAAAGGAGAAAGTAGTCGTTATTCAGACATGCAACCAACAATCATGAAAAACAATTGCAGCCCTCTCTCTCTCTCTCATGCCATCCTCCACACTCATAAACCAGACATGCCATTGCTGAATGCTGAATGCTGAATGCTGAATGCTGAATGCTGATTGCTGATTGCTGTTGTTCTCCACTCTCCTTTTACTTTATTGACCAACTTTTCAAAGCTTAAATTGCGCCCACGCATTGCTTACAAGTATGGGGCCTCTTTGCTGTCAAGTTGTCCACTCCAGGCTCCAGCACACCCTCACCATTGCCAATCATGACATAGCCCCATTTCCTTGAAACTTTATGTTTTTATAACATGCTGAGGATTTAAGTTCTATATTCCATTTCTAATTATGTCAATATTTTCTGTCAAGAATGAAAGACAAAGCAGCCTGGCTTAGTTGTATGTAATTTGGCAAAGCATGTAAACAACTGGCACTTGGGGCCATTCACACAATCGTCCTGCCAACGCAGCATCTACCATTTTAGTTGTTGCTGAGAATATAGTTTTTAGAGACAGGCTGCCCCATATGCAATCCTATCTTGAAATGAAATGCAAGCAATTTTATCTCAACAGCCTTCGGCATTGAGACACCCACAATATATTTCACCATTAATATGACATTGTTTAGAGTAAAAATTCACTACTCCTGCAGCAATGAACACAGAAAATTCCATGATACATGTTGATGCTGAAGAGAAGACACTTTAGGAGAAGTGCACTAAGGTTCAGTTTTCATAAGAATACAAATCAAATTTACCGGCCTTGATCCAAGACCATAAGGATTCATTCAAGCAGCAGAGCCCCACCCCACTACACTGAGATGGCCGTAATTTCCATCATCTATGCACCGTTCATTGCAGTATCATGGATTCCATTGGCTTCTTCTTGAATCTTGCCATTCACTTGAGTTCTCGGCCTCTAAATACATTAGAAAAAGAAACATAAATACCAATCTAACTTCGATAATCGAGATGAAGGTATTAAAAGAGGAAATGGATTAACAAATTAAATTAATATACCCAATCAGCAGGGTCTGCAGAATTCCCATTCAAGAGCTTGTGATTCTCTTCTTTGTTTTTACTATCCTTGTCTCTGGTACTTAACGGTAGCGACATAGGTAAATTTCCACTGCTTCTGTCGGGCAATTCTGCAGTAATATCTCTGTGTTAGAAGATTCAATGCCATCAAGGGAATAATTAGACCAAAGTTCGATAGGATCAGAATATTCAAACCTGGCAGCTTCTTGTCTATGAAGAATACCACTAAATTAACAGTATACCTGCAGAAGAAGAAAATCTTACCATTGTCAAGCGAAATCAAAGAATATTAAAATCCTAATTGTAAATAGAAATCTCAAAAGTGTACTCCATACCATGCAACAACTACATCGACCGTGTAATGTTTGCGGGATGCCACAATCAAGAGACTCTGAACAATAGCCACCAACCAAGCAAAATGCTTTATACAGCTGCAATCACACAACAATACCATCAGAAATCTATCAATTATTTGCCTATATGTATGTCAATATAGCAAGCAAGAACAGACTATCTATTACCAGATTTAAACATTTCACTTTTGAGAATCAGAAATGTTTTGAGAATTGCACTCAAGACAACTTTTTTGTTCCCAACAATTTTGTGTTGTTTTACTCATTATTTTCTCCAAGGCTAATAGCTAGAAACAAGTAAAAAGAGTACTCCATATTTTACCTTCTCATGCCATACTTCTGATAGGTGAGCACAAAGACCAGGGTGAAGATCATGTGTGATGAAAAAATCAAGTCACCACAACCATATATTACACCACGAGGAACTGCAAATTTGCGAGCAAATGAGCCAAAATATTCATAATAAAGATGTATCTATATCTTTGAAAGTGATAAATTGAAATTTTCAATGAAACAAGAATACATACAATTAATTAAGAGGACTTCTAACGCACTATGCGGTTTTGGAAGCGTGGCAAGCTTTGAACCCTACAAAAGTGCAAAAAAAAAAACAGAATTATTTACTAAAAGATCCTAAAATTCAAAATGTAAACATAAAGTTGAGGGCAAGCTAACATATAATTTCGAGGCTATACCTCTCGGCAATGATAATTAGGTCCTGGAAGCTGAGTAGAATAGAATGTGATGATGCGGAGAGTCTGAGAAGCCTGCAACAAAAGTAAACAAAGAAAAAAATTGTGAGTAAAACATGAGGAAATGCTTAACATTTCAAAATTTATCAGCAGCATTCAGCAATAAGTTCAGTTTTATTAGACCATAATATTGATGAAAATGGTAATCCTAGAACAAGACTCTAGGTTGGGTGCAATAACAAATATAAAACCAAGCATCAGTACTCACAACTAAACATGCTAGCACCCTGCACCAAACAAGAACCGTGTAGATCTTTTTGCTCTTGAAGATGAAAGGATGGAAAGTCCACTGCAAAGAGCAATTAATACGTTAGAAGTGGAGAAACTAAAAAGTTTCCAATATAATTGCAATGTCAAGTACTAAAAAGTGGGAGTTAAATAAAAGCAGTGAAAGGAATTACCAATAGACAAGTAAAACAGAAAAAGGACAGTAAAAGAATAACTCTACCAGTACAAATGATAGAAAGACAAAGGTGAACACAGTCTCACTGATGTATGCTTTATCTTGCCCAAGCTCCTAAATTTACAAGAAAATTATATATAAGAATGGCATTTTTCACCAATTAATAGACACATAATAGAGATAAGTAGAGAGCCAAAAAAAACTTGTTCTTACTGGTAGAATGTAGAACCCAAGATCCTGAAGTGTTGGCCCTGGCCTGTGTAGGTAATGAACTCCTCGAGCAGCTAGACCATGAATGTACTGCAGTGAGAAAAATGCACATTTCAGACCCAGGATTGAAGCCACAGTCAAATTATAAAATGACCATAAATTAAGCATACTCTAGTGTTGGAAAATAAAAACACTAAACAAGGTTTAGATGACCTATAAATCTTATTCGAAGCAATGATAAGAACTATACAGCAATGCTTAATCAGCCAATTATGAAATCCATTTAGGTAAAAAAAATCATTGCTAAAGCAACGTTTTCTGTATGAACCATTTCTCAAAGTTACAACTTACAAGAACAAGAGACTACGATCATTACAGTTTTTTTTAAATGTTTGCTTCTCCACTATCTATCACAATACTTTAAAATGCTAAAATTTTGTCTTTTGGAAAAGAATTAAGTTATGCAATTATTTAAACGAAGAAGATACCGAAAATAGAAATGGGTTTAATTTGAACAAAATGGAACCTGAAAGATGAGACCAGCAAGAAGATATTTCCAGTTATCTAGAAGAAGGTTGATCTCTGTAGTTGTTTCTGAACATATTCTTTTCCATAACTACAAAAATGGAAAATTATCAACAAATACAAACAAAAAATCAAATAATAATGAAAATAAAAGAAAAAGGGAAATAAAAAACAAACCTTTGAAGCCTCGCGACCAATGTAAACCGTCATCTTATTATAGTTGTGTAACAACAAGTAGCACAGCACTTCAAAACCCAGCAATTAAGGTGAACACCATTAAAACTAAAAGGAAACAACTCAAATCTTTTGAAAAGTTAACCGCCGCCGCCGCATAAAAAAAAGAAGTTTCTTTGAAATCCACCACAACTGAAAAATCGATGCTTCTTATCAATTCTTCAAGCGATGATCAAAGACAACGCGATCCCACGATCAAGATCGAACAGCAAATCAACAATGAAGGGTATGATTCGCTGAATGAGTGGAAAAGGGGGTTATGTTAAGGCTTCGATACAAATTAAGGAAGAAGAAAAGTTTGAGAATCTGTTTTTGCTGCTTGTATCTTCCTTTTGGGTTTATGATTCGCTGGGATTTTTTTAAAACCGCGACGCGAGTTGAACGCGGAGAGGACTATGAGGCTTTTTATTTTCAATTATTTTCAAAAAAAAAAAAAGAAGAAAAATTCATCCCCAGTGAAAAAAGACAAAGAAGAGACTCTCAGAGACGGTAATTCCTTAATTACTGCTTACCATTAAATTAATTGAAGTACAAACACAAATATTCCCCGGACTTAATTATAAAATAAATATCTAAATTATATATTTTTTAACAAGTGCTTAAAGTATTTTTTAGTTAAAATAAGTGACTGAAGTTTTATTTTTGGTTAAAAATAGGTGCCTAAACAGTTTTTTAGCTAAATTAAGTATCTAAACTTTTATTTTTTGTTGAAATAGGTTCTTGAGTAAGTGCCAAAATTAACTTTAAAATAAGTAAAAAATAAAAGTTTAGGCACTTATTTCAGCCAAAAAATAGTTTAAGCACGTATTTTAATTAAAATAAAAATTTAAATACCTATTTTAACCAAATTAAAAAAAAAAACATAATTTAAGCATTTATTTTATAATTTAGCCCCCTCATAAATTAACTTTCTTACCCTTCTTTTTTACTTTTACTCTGTTTGAAGTTTGGAAAAGGCGGTAAAATTTTCCCTTTCTCCGCACGTCTATCAATGTTGACCTTCTTTTTCGGCCTGTAATTTCGGATAAAGCCATATGGTTTAATTAATTAATACAACTTGTCAACTTTGAGGTGCTTTTAATGTAAACGGTAAGTGATTTACTAAAATGCCCCTTTGTAGGTGAAGTAGTCACGAGCAGCCTTGACTGTTGGTATCCCCTCGTATTTATTTTGAAAATTTGTATGGTTGAGAATACAAATAGAGGGAGTTTTCTAATATACGGCCGCCTAATATACGGCTAAGAAACGGCGTTACCGAAAATATTATAAGATATATAATGTATTCGGTAAAGCGCTACCGGATATGTTAATATTAAATGATGTATCCGGTAAAAAAACATGAAAAAAATGAAAAAAAAAATGGTAACCGGTAAATTTAAGTTATCGGTCAGACATAACAAAACCGGTAATTTTACCTATTTTGTTATCCGAATATCAATATATTCGGTAGCGCCTAAATTGTTGATAATGTTTGAGTTGATGGGGCCTCGGAAATTCCCACGATAACAAAACCGGTAATTTTACCTATTTTGTTATCCGAATATCAATATATTCGGTAGCGCCTAAATTGTTGTTAATTTCGAGCTGATGGGGCCTCGGAAATTCCCACGATAACAAAATCGGTAAAATTACCGATTTTATTATCCGAATATCAATATATTCGGTAGCGCCTAATTTGTTGTTAATTCCGAGCTGATGGGGCCTTGGAAATTCCCACGATAGCAAAACCGGTAAAATTACCGATTTTGTTGATCTGAATATCAATATATTCGGTAGCGCCTAATTTGTTGTTAATTTGAAAGTATCCATACTTTTTAAAAGTTTATCGATTCTTTTTTATCAATATATCCGGTACTAGGGTAACGTAATAGGTAGCCAATAAGAATCGATACTTTAAACAATAATATCGATAGTTTAATAAAAACATTAGAACTGGTTCAATTGTGGGTCGATAGTATGGATACTTAAATAAAACATATGGATAGTTATATTAAATGTTTCGATACGTTTATTAGAAGTATGGATAATTTCTTTTACTTGCAGGAAAAAGTATGGATACTTATATCAAATGTTTGGATACTTCTAATATTAAATCAAATGACAATCCCAATAAACGAATAAATGCTTAGCAATCTGACCTTTCAAATAAAAATATGATGAAATATTAAGTTCACAACCTGGCCTTTCAAATGAACAGAAGGTAAAACACAGTAATTCAGTAATGAATAACACATGTGACGAAAAACGAGATGGCAACGGAAAGAATCAAGAAATTGAGAAGAAGAAAAAAAGATTGATCTTCTAATATTTATGTGCAATGCAAAGACCAAGCCGGATTGTTTCCAATATCATAAAACCCCATTACATGATATTGGAAACAATATCCGGCTTGGTCTTTGCATTGCACATAAATATTAGACCATCAATCTTTTCTTTCTTCTCAGTTTCTTGTTTCTTTCCGTTGGTGGTAAATAGGATCTTGTCCCTTCAAGCCTCCTCCCTTCAAGTACCCCTGCCACCCATGGAACTTGTTCCAGCACCAGCTTGCTGTCCAACCATCTGTGCATATGGTCGCATCTCAAACTTGACCTTTTGGTTGCCTAATGAACAAATTTTTTTTGCATAAGTATGAGCATAAGTGTATCTTGTTATTAATAATAGAAGAAAACGATAGAGAATTCTAACCTTGGAGATGGCGTTGAAGATGTGTATGTCTTCTTTTTCAGCCATATAACCATATAGTTGGCGCTGGCTGGATGGAGCATAACGTTGCCAAGCATCTCTTCCGAAACCTTGGGCAGCAAACTAGTTATGTAGACGCTGAGCATCTAGATAACCTCTTGTCGTGCTCTCAAAAATCAAAAGGCTCATCCCACGATGGCCTTCTAGACCGTATGAATGGCGAGCCTTGGAAACAGCACTATAGGAATTGAAAGAGTCGAGAAGCTCTTTGTTTCCCATACCAATCCACTGAAGCAAACAGAAAATTAAAAAAAGAAGTTAAGTATTAAAATATAATATTAATGAAAACATAATTCAGAAGTTATATAACTACTTTCCCATCTCCATCTCTATGAAGCTTTGTGTTCATAATCATCACCATGAGTGGCTAGAGTATTTGGTGATGAGCTTCCTGGTTGCTTGAAGGCGGGGGGGGGGGAGACAATAGCAGCATCATTACTCAGACCACTCCATTGGCCTAAAGCTTGACCTTGAGGAGTAGCCGAAGTACCCCTTCTTCGCAATTCCTCCTCCAACATCTGACCAAGGAGGCGATGAATTTTCAGCTTTGGTCCTCCTTTGGTTTTTGCATGGGTGAGTAGGGACTGAAGGCCACGAAACTTGTGAAAGGCACCAGGACCTCCGTGGCATGTTGGACACAGCCATTGAGTAGAAGGGTCGTTGATAGAGTTCATTCGATCGAAGGTCTCGGAGAACTTCTTGAAGAATTTGCTGGATTTCATTGCCTCGTGGCTTAGTTGTTCCTCATTATCAGAATCAGAATCAATATAGAAATCATCATCACTGTTTGATGATGTCTCAAAATCAATCTTCCTCTTTGCCAAAGGCTGAGGATTTTTACCCGAACTTCTGCTGGAACTCATTGTATAATAGAAGATTGTACCCCTTCTTCGCAATTCCTCCTCCAACATCTGACCAAGGAGGCGATGAATTTTCAGCTTTGGTCCTCCTTTGGTTTTTGCATGGGTGAGTAGGGACTGAAGGCCACGAAACTTGTGAAAGGCACCAGGACCTCCGTGGCATGTTGGACACAGCCATTGAGTAGAAGGGTCGTTGATAGAGTTCATTCGATCGAAGGTCTCGGAGAACTTCTTGAAGAATTTGCTGGATTTCATTGCCTCGTGGCTTAGTTGTTCCTCATTATCAGAATCAGAATCAATATAGAAATCATCATCACTGTTTGATGATGTCTCGAAATCAATCTTCCTCTTTGCCAAAGGCTGAGGATTTTTACCCGAACTTCTGCTGGAACTCATTGTATAATAGAAGATTGTGAAAGAGAACTGATTATAAAAGTAAACGAAATGGTTGAGTAGATTAATTTGAAGATGTTGTGAAGAGTAAATAGAGGAGTTGTTAATTTATAGGCAATTTCCGTTTGGGAGGGAAAGTGGGAGGGAAAGTGATAATGCATGAAACTGAAAAGACAGATTCAGATTCAGAGATTCGTTCGTTCTCCTTGTTTCCCGGGTTATAGAAATAAATGAGGAGAAGGTACATGAACAGAACGGTGCATGTGATACATTGAAAAGACACGAAACTGAAAAGGTAGAATCAGATTCGTTCTTCTCCTCGTTTCCGGGGTTATAGAAATAAATAAGGAGAACTAGGAGAACTACCCAATAAATGAAGGTAATGAACGGTGCATGTGATACAAGTGAGTGAAAAGACACGAAACTGAAAAGGAAGAATCAGATTCGTTCCGGGGATTAAGGGTTTCATCTTTATATAGGATGAGCAGTAAACGGTGCATGTGATACAAGTGAAAAGACATAACACTGCAATGCAAAGTTGATGTAGTGTATAATGAAAACGGTAATAATAAACTGGATACATTGATGTAATGAATAATGAATACAGTAAACATATACCGGAAACATTAATGTTTTTGCAAACGTATCGATAATTACATTCAAACATGGAAAAAAGTATCGAAAATTTTGTTTCCAGTAAGCTATGGGAAGCCTTTAGTTTTTGTTAATTATCGATATTTTTGTAAAAGTATCGATATTTTCGAACGATATTCGTACCGGAAACATTGATTTTCTTTCAAAAGTATCGGGTTTTTTATTAATAGTGTCTAAATCGTATCGAAACTTTTGTTCCAGTATGCAATGGGAATCCATTTATGAATAAAAAGTATCGATAATTGTTTTCAAAGAGGATTAAAATATCGATAATTTCGACCATATTTGCTAACGTATCATGTAATTTTATAACATAATTGGAAGATAATTTCAGAACTTTATGGTTAATCTGAATCATCGTAGTCAGTGGACACGTCTGAACTTAGGTTTAGTTCTTCGATCAGCTGTTGTTTTCTTTGTCTACGCCTGTACATAAAAAGTTGCAGCTCCTCCGTAGCCGCATCAACATCCGGTGAAGACAGTGTGTGTTCAGTGTTTGGAGCATGTTGTACGGGTGCAGACGTACTACCTTCGTCGGCGTTGACGTCGTCAAACTTAACATTTAAATCGACGTCTCTAGCTCCGACGGAATTGAGTCGGTCATACATGTTGCGAACGTCTGTTTCGTTCGTAAGCTTCATAACGTAGTGCGTTTCGTTTGCTGACGGTGTTGGGATTCGACATTCCATGGAAGAAATTTGATTGTCGGTGTGTTTACTAACCTCGATTGTTGTCAACTGTATTAAATCTTTCAGTGACATTTTGCTGGTGATTGTTGACTCAAAATAAGTATCGAGAAAATAAAATGTTGCCTGAAATTTTGCCATAAGGTGAGCAAAGATTGGGTGTTTAGAGAGAATTTGGAATGAGTAAATGATGGTGGAATTTGTGGATATTTATAGGGAAAAAAACACCACATAAGTAAATTTAACTGGAATGAAAACTTTAATTCGCATTTCATTTAACAAAACTTTCAACATGTATTCTTTAATAAGTAAATTGAGAGAATCCTTTGTGCCTGAAAGTATCGATAATTTTATCGTAACGGACAGAAAGTATCGAAAGTTTCGAGCAGATTCGCTAATGTATGATGGAATTTTACAACAATATCGAAACATTATCAGAAAGGGGGGAAAATGTATCGAAACTTTATTTCCAGTAACCTAAGAGAATCCTTTGTTTGTGAAAGTTTCTATAATTTTTATCATAAAGGACAGAAAGAATCGATATTTTCGAGCAGATTCACTAACGTATCATGGAATTTGACAACAGTATCGAAACATTTTCAAAAAGGGGGAAAATTGTATCGAAACTTTATTTCCAGTAACATATGAGAATCCTTTGTTTCTGAAAGTATCGATAATTTTTATCGTAAAGGACAGAAAGAATCGATATTTTCGCGCAGATTTGCTAACGTATCATGGAATTTTACAACAGGATCGAAACATTTTCAGAATTGGGGAAAAATGTATAGATAATATACTACAATTCATTGCACGTTAACTTTGTAGGAAGGAAGAAATAAATGCTGTTACTGCTTTCAACCACCATCAACCACCACCACCTACCGAATTTAGTACCTGAAAATGAAAGCAACACACAACTCCTGTGCAGGAAAAGTTTGGACCACTTCAACCGATCGTGTTTAAGAAAATGGAAGATACTTCATCCAACGATGTTAATGGTAGCGGGAATTTGCAAGATGAAAAGTTGACCGTTGATGATTCGGAACGGTTGGTAGGTCAGCTCTTTTCTTCATGTGAGGAAGCTTGGAATTTTTACAAGGAATACGCAATGAAACATGGTTTTAGTGCACGTCGAGGAACAACACGGCTGGATGGCGAAGGGAATGTGAAGACACAAGAATTTTGTTGTTCAAAAGAAGGTTTTAGGTCTTCCAAAGTCGAAACTGTTAATCGTCAACGTGCTCATACGCCAGTAACACGAACAGGATGCAAGGCCAAAATCGTTGTCACAACAACAAAAACAAAAGATCAGTGGGTTCTAAGTAAGTCTTTCGACAAACATAAACATGACTTGTGCACACCTCTTATGACACCATTTATGCGTTCAAATAGAGCTGTGAGTGAGGCTGATGTGGCTGAGGCAACAGCGTTGAAAGATGTTGGTGTTGGGACATCAAAGGTAATGAATTATTTCATGGATCAGGCAGGGGGATTTCATAATGTTGGATTTACTAGTAAAGACCTGTACAATGCACTTGATAAAGGTAAAGCAAAGGAGATTGTCAATGAGGATGTGAATGCACTCATTGCTTACTTTGATTACAAGAAAGAAGATGATCCGGGGTTTTTTATGACATACTCCACAGATGAATCAGGGGCATTGCAGCATCTTATTTGGTCTGATTCAACATCGAGATCAGATTACACTTGCTTCGGTGATGTTATTGCGTTCGACACAACTTACAAAGGTAATTACTATGCACGACCAATTATACACGACACAACTTACAAGTTTTTTGTTCTGTGTTAGAGAAATCATATATCTGTTGGGGTCTTCACTGTCATCATCATCTTAACTGTCTACCTCTTCATCATTCTCCTCTTTCGGCACCGTATTCTCCTCTTCAGGCACCACTGGATTCTCCACTTCTGTTATAAGCATGTAAATAGTCAAATAACCGAATGTCAATAGTAAATTTAAAGGGTTATTTTACCTATAGGTTTGTATTTGCTTTGAAGGCATTGATTACGGAAGTTGGAGAAGTCAGCACGAAGTGACGAAATATCTGCTCCCATTTGGCCGATTTGGTCATTAATCTCGCCAAAACGAGCATCCATATGCTCGCGGAAATGAACCATGTAAACCATCACTGACTTCATCGTAATCACCCCTTCGATCTCATCTTCTTGCATCCGCTCGTTGTCTGCTGCTTCAACGTTTTCCACTTGGTCGTTGCCTTGTTCCGCTCCAATTACAGATTTGTTTAGCCAACCGACATTTTCAATAAAATCGTATCCCGCTTTTGTCAAGGTAATCATGTCGATCTTCCGGGATAGTCGAAGAGGGTAGTCAAGATTGAATTGCACTCCTTTCTTCCTCAATATATGGGTAATTATGCATCCATATGGTAGTGAGGTTGTAATGGAGGGACCCTTCTTCACTATATTTAAAATTGTCTCATATATCAGTTTTGCTATGTTTGGAGCGGTTTTTGATTCATATTTAGACAACCACCAGTAATCACTATCTCGAATTTGTGAAAATTTCCCACCGGAAGGCCGAAGAAACCAAGTGACAAGAAGGTGGAACAATCTGCCCTTCGCACCAAGGTTAATAGGACTATTCCGATCCACACGTTTAATGGTAGGATCTAAAACATGTTCATCGGAATCTCCTATATTCTTCACTCCTATACCAGCAGCAATAGAGGACGCATCTATATATATCTCCTTACCCATGACAGAAGTCGTAATTCCTAATATTTTTTCCCGTACTAGGCTGGAGGTCTAATTTTGCATTACTGTAGAAAACTCTAACAAGATTGGGGTAATATTTTGGTTCTACACCAAGCAGTTCAAGCCAGCCCCAATCTGTAAATGTTTGTTTAAACCCAAATTTGTTTTTCTCATCGAAGATGAAGTCCATGTCAATAACACGTTCTGGACGAATCTTTCTTGTTTTGAAATTGCTATCATATTTCAGAAACTCTTCCTTGCTTCTAAAGTTTTGCGTTTCAAAAGACAAATTTTCTTCAGAAGAACTTACTTGACCATCAGACCTTGCTTTAGAAGATGACTTTATCTTGGAAGCAGTACCTCTCTTACGTTTGGTTGCCACTTTTTTGGGTGCCATTACTACTGTTATATGCACAAGAGGAACGGTTTCTCCAAAATCGTGCAAAACCATAACCCTAAAGTACGCAAAATCAGTCTCTTTTACTAACCTGTAAATCTGATCTTAGTAATTGTCCTCGTCGGTGTTGATTTTATACCCAGGTTGAACGGTGCAATTTCTCTGAACTCTGCTAATCGTCGTTGGAGTTGAAGAGATCTCTGCTAAAGAATCGATAAAATTTGGAAATGGAAGATTTAAGATTAGGGCTGGGTTAAATAGAAATCCCGCCTAAATTTTAGATTCAGATCTCTACCGGAAACATTGACAAGTGTACCGGTAACATTGATGTAGTCAGTAATGAAAACAGTAAAGACGCAACCGGAAACATTGATTTTGTTTACTTTTATCGACACTTTCAGATCGCTATGTCAGTCATTCTATTTCAAAAAGTTTCGATAATTTCATCATAAAGGAAAAAAAATATCGATTTTTTTGGGATTTTTTTATCCGGGTCCATATTTTTTGTTTAAAAGTATCGACATTTGTACTCATAGCGGCACAAAAGAATCGAAACTTTGATTCCAGTAAGCTATGTCAGTCTCTCTGTTTCAAAAAGTTTCGATAATTCCATCATATAGGAAAAAAGTATCGATTTTTTCGGGATTTTTTATCCGGAACCATATTTTTCGTTTAAAAGTATCGATATTTGTTCTCATCGCGGCACAAAAGAATCGAAACTTTGATTCCAGAAAGCTATGTCAGTCCCTCTGTTTCAAAAAGTTTCGATAATTTCATCAGAAAGGAAAATTAGTATCGATTTTTTCGGGATTTTTTTATCCGGAACCATATATTTCGCTTAAAAGTATCGATATTTGTTCTCATAGCGGCACAAAAGAATCGAAACTGTGAATCCAGTAAGCTATGTAATTCATTCTGTTTCAGAAATAATCGATAATTGCAGTAAACTATGGCAAGCATTAATTTGAAAAGTATCGATTTTTGTTTAAATTGATTTTTATAGCGTTATTAAAGTCTCCATAATTAGTGTTACATTTTTGCAAATAAGCTATTATTGCAATTACATAATTTACAACAAAGTAGCTATGGTAACATAATGTACATAGTGGGAAAACTCCTAATAAACAATTACATAGTGGGAAAAATTATGGTAACATAATGTATATATATTTGCTTTCAGAAGGAATTATCTTTTCATACGTTCCAGGCAAGCAGTTGTGAACTTAGCTCTCCTTCTATTACATTCGTGATTTACGAGATCGTTTAAAACTCTCGGACGATCATATTCCCCAACAACCTACATTCAAATTAGGAGTCAATGTCAGTGCCATTTTTTTTTTAAAAGTTCTTTTTGGACCACTTACCAAATCATCCGGTGACCTCCCTTCAAAAATAGCTTCCATCCACATGACCACATACATTCCGCACTCATATCTGTTATAATGACGCAAAATGTCAAATAGTTAGATAAGCACAATGAATTTTTGACTTATTAAATACTCAAATTTCATACCCGTTCGTTTGCACCTTCGTCTTACGGACCACGAATTCTAAATCCCTCGGTGGGACCTTCATCTTCCCAAATTGGGCACAAAACGCCTCGTCCTCATTAAATTTATGTAAACATTCCAGCTGCGTCAAAAAAATTATAAAATTAGATTACGAAGAAATTATGCATTATAAATTACAAAATGTATCGACACATACTATTTTCTTGGTTTGTTCCACTCTAGTCCTGTGCTGGATAGATCTATGTAGACTATCAAGAAACGATGCTACACGATCAATCATATCCAACACCAAGAGACACCAATGATTATTCTCATCGTTTATTGGCATGAAGATCTACAACAAATGTCACACAAGATATTAGAACATTTATTGTAATTATTTAAATACTGAACAACATGTACGCAAAAATATCTTACCATGTCACAATCGGTGAATTTATTATGGTCGACCAATGTATTAGAATAGAAGCTTATAAGATTCGGCACATTTTGACCATCCATTATCAACTCGTGCTGCATTTTAAAAAATAATCTCCATTAATTGACCAGTCATGAACAAATTTGACACGAAAATGTGTAAAAATGTAACTTACCACAAAACAGGATGGTATATAGCAAATCTTCTAGTTCGCTGAACTATTCTTCATCGATTCGTAACCCAACAACCAGCCTTTCAAATCAATAATCGGACTTAAAAGCCATTCTCCAAGTTTTAACGAGCCAAGGTCGCCTACTGTGCCGTGTTCGACCCCGTAATCTAGGATAACATCTCTATAGAAACAATTTTTTGTATTAATTTTTTCCCAAAATTATTTAAATATCACTCGCGAAGCAATATATATTACTTACGCATCTTCTAACAATCCACTATTCCATACATAATCACACATCGCAGCCTCCATCGAATCAATTCCACTTGGTATTTTGACCTTTGCAGCCTACGATATATCAATACATATTAGCCATAACACAATAATCAAAATGGATGTCATTTGTATTATTCATTTTACCTTTTTATTCTTCTTCTTCTTTGGTGCAGGACACCCTGAATCGAGATCTACATTTATTGCATGATCCGGTGTCCTCATATCTTCATGGTGGACTTCTCTTATATTTTCCTCCCTCTTACTCAATTCTTCTAAATTTTCTTCATCATTTTTTCTAAGTTCATCATATTTTTCCTCAACATAACTCTTCTTTTTGTTTATTTCACAACTTAACTTTATCCCCTCATCCATTTTTTTTCTACCATTCCAATCACCCCCTTCAACTCACCCCTCAATTCCACCACTTCTTTCACAACACCATCAACCTTTTCCCCTACTTCCCCCTTTAAGCTCTCAATCGCCTGTTCGATTCTGGATTGTCTTTGCAAACAATCAGAAACGGCTTTTTTAACCTCCGCCAACTCAGCCATCAATATGTCATATTTACTTCCCCCTTCATTCTATTTCACCTTATCTTCTACCTTCTCCTCTTCCTCCTCCCCAATCTTCACAAATAAACTACATTATTAGAGCATCTTTCTTTTTTAAGTCCTTACTAATCTATAAATACTTAAATTACCCTTACTTTCTTTTTCGGTAATTCCAACTTTAACTTTGCCATAACTCGAGCAACTTCTTCCTTGCCCCATGTAGTGATGTGTGCCACTCCGATTTTTTGGAATGTCGGCACACTTGAAGAATCTGACCAAAAATCAAACAATACAACCTGCATTTATAATAAACTTTACCATTTTCTATAATAACTATTTACAAAGTTTTCTAAACCAACACCAAGATTCAACTCATTTACCTCTAAGACAACTATGCATCCTTTGAGGTATGTGGGGTTTTTGGCCTTTTGAAAACTCTTGATTGCATCAATTAATTTGTCACTGACATATGACGCCCAATTTAATTCACCTTTCAACCCGGAGTCGCAAATCAACTTCATACTTTCCTTGCTCGGGGATGTATCACCCGTTGGACAAAGGAATACTCCGACAATGTACAATAGTACCCGGACCTTCAGATCACCCCCATCATACTTGTCGTTTTTTATATCGTCCTCAAGTGTAGCAAATGACACCTTCGACGTTAGGCCATACTTCTTCACAAGTATTTTCCAATCCTCCCTCTTAATAACTTCATCCACACTCTGCCCTTTATTTTGTAGCCCCAATACGGTTTCAACAAATCGGACACTAAAATGAAATGAATATTTGCCGTATCGAACATCACACTTGTGCAAATCAAAATCTCTCATCAACAAGCGACACAATTCCCTCCGAATTGGTCGGTCCTACATCCCAATAAGAGATCCAAACCCCATTTCTTCCAACACATTTGCTTTATCCTTCGCTTTCAACTCCTCTATTATGTGGTGCACTCGTTTTATGCTACACCTAGTCAACACTTCCTATGTAAATAGTATAAATATAATGTCAGAGTTTTTATATATCATTTATCAACATATTTACAAGTATAATGAATACCTTCTTCACATTTTTTTCTTCTGCTTTCTTCTTGGCCTCATATTTTTCTCTATCATTTGTGGACAACATGTTGAATGGTTGCTTCTCAGTTTCACTCATCGTGTTCCATTTATTCACCACAATGTCTCTCATCTGAAAATTATGCATAAACCATCAACAATCAGAATATTCAACCTACAATATATTCACTATAAATTCAATTTACATACCGAACCGACAGTGTAAGTACCAGAATCCTTCATCCTCTGACATTCTTTCATACTGTCATGATAGGAAAGTTTAAACCATTTCAGAATCCAATTACAATTTACAGAACAATTATTTGACAATTGCTACTTACTAGAAGTACATATATGAACCCTTTGGTAGCTTCGGATTTTCCTCACTTTCGATACTCTCCGGCTCCATTTGAACCATTTCAGTCTCATCTTCAACAACATCTTCATGATCCTTAGCACCCATCTCGCTTCAGTTCTCTGAAAAAAGTTTTGATATTTAATTTCTACCGACATTATTAATTTCTACCGACAAGTTCTCAGAACAAAGTACCGATATTTGATTTCCTAAATATAATTACACAATTTCGACCTATAATCGATCCGAATTCCGATTTTACTTCAACATCACTAAACCCAAAACATTATCCCCAACTACCCAATACTACATTACCAAAAGACTAGGGTTTCGACAACATACCTTTTACTTCAGACTTCAAAGTCCCCAAACCCAAAACCTTTCCTTTCGATTCTGATACAACACGACTCCAAGAACGCCTACCTTGTATTTCGCAGCAACCAAACTCGGGTCGATTTCAAATACTCTCCTCTCTTAGGTTTTCTGTAAATGCAAGCAATACAAAGGTTTGTATTTTTAACCGGTTATATCATTATGTAATATATAATCGAAACAATTCCCCAGGTTTCGACACTTTTTTGAATTGTACCGATTCTTTTACACACGTTCTTAAAAAAAGAATCCAAACCAAACAAGATATCCGGTAATGATTTACCGGTTACATTATATGTATTAATAATGTAACCTGTTATGTCTAATTTTTTCTATTGTACCGATTCTTTTGCACACGTTCTTAAAAAAGTTTCGAAACCAAACAAAATATCCGCTAACGATTAACCGGTTACATTATATGTTTAAGTAATGTAACAGGTTATGTCAAATTTGCTTGTATTTTACCGATTCTTTGTCAAATTTAGCTATTACATTGTATTGAATTTAAAAAAGTATCGAAAATTTCGATACTTTGTGCACAATTTTTTGTATTGAATTTAAAAAAGTATCGAAAAAATCGACATTTAAAAAAGTATTGAATTTAAAAAAGAATCGATAAACTTTTAAAAAGTATGGATACTTTCGAAATTAACAACAAATTAGGCGCTACCGAATATATTGATATTCGGATCAACAAAATAGGTAATTTTACCGATTTTGTTATCGTGGGAATTTCCAAGGGACCATCAGCTCGAAATTAACAACAAATTAGGCGCTACCGAATATATTGATATTCGGATCAACAAAATAGGTAATTCTACCGATTTTGTTATCGTGGGAATTTCCAAGGCCCCATCACCTCGACATTAACAACAAATTAAGCGCTACCGAATATATTGATATTCGGATCAATAAAATCGGTAACTTTTACCGATTTTGTTATATTTAACCGGTCACCTTTCTATCCGATTACGCCGTATATTAGCCGCATATTAGCCGCCTTACCGCAGAACTACCCCAAATAGAGGGAGTGATTAAGTTAAGTAATGATGATTAAATTGGGCAAATCCACGTGGAAGATGCCATGTTGAACGCACCAATCTGCTATTGGTGGGTTTAATTTGAAATAGAGTATTAGGTTGAACTTTTTTGTCCATGTGCCATTCTGCAAATACTCAGATTTTGTTATTTTTTGCCAGTATGTCTGTCTGTCTGGCAATTGTCATTGCTTGCTCACTCTGTCCTACTTCTCTTTTATTTATATATAGAATGGTATTATTATGGGAGTAAATGAGTCGAGTCGAGTAGAATCGAATCTAATTGAATCGAATATTAATAAGCTCGAGTCAAGTTTAATTGAATCGAATATTAACCTAGCTTTGACCGAATTGAATTTAAATAGCCCATGATCTGTCTCGTCTCATTTACAGTCATAATAATAATAATAATAATAATAGTTATTATTATTATTATTATTATCTAACAACATACATTTTAGTTTTTTTTTATTCGGTATGTTATATTTTCCAGTAGCTCGACTTGGCTAGTTAAGAACTTAAGTCAAGTTCGAGCTCGAGTCAAATCCAATCGAGTTGAGTTTTGACCGAGTCAAACTCAAATAACTCGCAATCAGCATCGCTTCATTTACACTCTTGTTATGCGGATTTTCTTCGTATTTTATGTTATTTATTCTTGTTGTATATAGAATATTTTATTTAGAGTTATTTTAGTTTGAATTTATTCGATTGATATTTTGTATTAGTTATTTTTAATAGACTAAAGATGATTACAAGATAGTATTTGTTTATACATAATCTTAACTCTTTGCAATACACGCACACCTTATAGACAGAGCGATTGAACTCGAGTCTCCTTGTATTAGTTAATTATATTTGAAGTGACTCGAGTAAATTAACATTGTATGTGTAGTTAATAGTTTGATTGTATTTATATATTTGGAAACACTATAATAATAGGTCACATTATAAGAAAACAAACATGATCTTAAAAAAATGTGATTGTATCGTATTAATGCAAATGATATGTTTATAATTTATTACTGAATAGTTGATCGCATTGTTATATGTTATTTAGATATCAAGTTGGTTGAGGAATGTTCAAAAACTATTATTATATTGTTGTTGTTATCTGTTCATACTTTTATATAATTTATAGTAAAAAAATATTACTTTAATGATAAAACACGAGAATAATATATTTTATATGAATTATTTAGACTTTATTTGATATGTAAGATGAAAATGATCGAGGACATAAAACTTTTAAATTTAATGATTAAACTATAAAGTAAAAATGTGGTTACGACTCTTAATTGTTCGATTAACAAAAATTTATGATTCCTTTGTTCTATCTTTCAGATTAAGCAAAATCTTACTACTCCACCTACAATCTTCGTTAAATATATTTTTATAAGTATAATTTTACAAAATATATTTTTTTCACTCACATCCTTGATATGACAGAATCTAATGAAATTGAACCAACTTAATAAACATGTATTGTGTTTTACTTAATTCTAGGTCAAATTAGTTTAATTAAGGTGAAAATTAATCGTTGGTGACAGTTAAGGGCAGTTATGGAAGAAAAAAAAAAGAGAAGTGGTGGCGGGAGAAGCAAAGAAGGTCAAAAGTCAAAGGTCGTTATTGCCGACCAGTCTCCACGTTCAAGGTGGGCGGGCAATGGAATATTGATTTTTCACATATTTGGCCAAACTTAAGCTAATTAACGGCTTCACTAAACGATGAAACTAAAACCAATAATATAGCACAAAATGATTTATTGTATCTACCACCGAGACGAGGGCGGCAGCCACTACAACAAATTTAATAATTAGTGACAAATTTTTTATACGACGTTGCCTATAACATCACAAAATATATTAAAAATGTGACGTTTTTTTATCTTCGTCACATTTAATGAATAATGGTATGTAATTTTGTGACAATTTTTAAAAACGTCATTAGTTTCGTCACTATATGTTTGGCGCCAAAATATTTTTTGGAGGGAAGCATTTTAATGACGTTTAGTCAAGATGGCGACGTTGTAAAATCGTCAACAATGAAATGAAACTATTGGTGACGAATTATTATTATGATGATCTGATGTTAATTAGTGACGTTTTAAATTTTTCACCAATAATTTTTTTTTGTGACAATTTGATTCGTCAAATTTTAGAAGATATCGAAGGTGATGTTTTATTGTTGTCATAAAAAATGGTTTAAGGCGATGAAAACATTATTTTGTCACTAATTGTTATTTTTTTATATTTTATATGACGATTTTCAAGAACGTGATAAGAATGTCATTTAATGCTAGACAACACTATGTAATGCAAAAAATTGATGAGAAAAAATATTTATGATGAATTTTGACATCTTGATTGCATTTCTAGTTCAAAAATCTTATTAATGGTGAATTTTCATATGCTTTGAATTTTAGGCTCAAAATCTCAATAATTAAAAAATAAGTCCTTACAATTAACCTTAATGAACAATGCATTTTGGAAAGCTTTTCTTGTGTTTTCAATTCTACTCACATTATGATTTTGTATTAGAAAAAAGATCACATTCATATATTTTGTTTTAAAGGAAAACATAAAAGTAATAAATGAAAAATGATTAAGTGGTTTTTCTCTTACTAATATACTTCTACATTGTTTCACAAAATTACAATAATATTGAGTTTAGAGGAAAAAAATATACTTATACTTTATCATAGAAAAATAAATATTACCCACGGGATAAAAGAAAAACAAAAAATATATTATAAAAAATGTCATACAAAAAATTAAATTACAAAAGTCTTAAATTATTTAAACAAAATAAAATGGTAACTTACAAAATTCATCAATCTTTATAAAAGAAATTAACGACCACACATTTCATATTGAAACAAAAAAGTTATAGAATAGGTTCTATATCAGTATCATATTCATCACATTCAATTTCACCCTCTTCGACGCCATCTTCAATATCTTGATCAGAGTCAACCAAAATATGCATGTTGTCTACAAGCTCAGAATCAATTAGATTTGCAGCAATGTCATCTCTGTGTAATGATAAATTCTCTGAAATTTGTATTCCTATATTGTGATCATAAATTTCAAACTCTTCATCCACGTTAGAGACATCGTCATTTTCAATAACTTGCATCTCTGGAACATCATATAAATGCCTGTGATGAAACTTTTGCACCACTCTCCAATCTTTCCCTAACTTGGTATCATCCAAGTAAAAGACTTGCTTTGCTTGAGTTGACAAAATAAAAGGGTCACTCTCGTACCAACATTTGATAATGTTGATACTTAGTAAATGACCGTCTTTATGCATTTTTCTCTTTTTATCGCCCAAGTCAAACCATTTGCATTTGAATAAAACAACTTTGTAATCTTTGATATAATCCAACTTAATGATATCAGTAAGAACTCCATAAAAATTGATTTGATCCTCTTCATGATTCCCTTCAACCGTCACACCACTATTTTGACTTGTCAAATGCTCATCATGCATTTTGGTGTGAAATCGAACCCCATTAACAATGCAGCCTGTGTACCTTTGAACACGTCTGTCAGGACCATAAGCTAAAGAAAGTAATTCACTAGATATTTCTTTCGGATCTTGATTAGTAACCTATCATTCAAACACAGAAAAAAATAAAAAAAGTTATACTCAGTGTTTTCCATGATATGAAGAACATGTATAAAAACATCGACTAACATGATTTTTGAACCACAATGAAAATTGTGCTCTATGTCTTTCTTCAGTAGACAATGAATTTTGCAATTGAATCTCCATTTTATGTTTTCTATTTCAATAACAAAATATAAGTTAAATCACATTAAATGTAAAAATTACTTAAATGATTAGATGATAAGATATATACTCACTCCATATATGGTTCAACCTCATCACAATTTGTCAGTATATACCACTGCATCATTTCGAAATCTTGCTGAGACAATAACTCATATTTCGCAGCTCCTAAAGGCCGAAAACGTCCTGAAAAAACAAAGAGACTTGGATCATGGAATTCTTTCCCCCCATCACCATCATCATTTCTATCTTCTCGATTAAATTTGGTCTCAATCCCAGAGAGATACATGGAGCAAAAGGTTAAACATTCAGTATAAATATATGCTTCTGCTATACAGCCTTCTGGGCGAGCTTTGTTTCGTGTATATTTCTTGAGCTTACCTAAAAACCTATAATATAAAAAATTCATTATGTAAAAAAAACTATGAAATAATTTTAATTTGATTAAAAAAATACAATGACATAATTACCTTTCAATAGGATACATCCATCGATAGTGCACAGGTCCCCCAAGAATGACTTCATGAGGCAAGTGTACAACTAAATGCACCATCACATCAAAAAAACTTGGAGGAAAAATTTTCTCTAACTTGCACAGAATTAAGACACTAATTTTTTGTAAGTCTTCTACCTCATTCTTCTTTAGTGTCTTAGAGCATAATCTTAAAAAAAGTTTCCAAGCTCATCCAATGCTTGAAACACATCTTTCGGAACAAAATCTCTAATGGCAACTGGAATCAATCTTTGCAAAAGAATATGACAATCATGACTCTTCAATCCTGAAATCTTACCATCACTTATATTAGCACATCGTGAAATGTTTGATGCATATCTATCAGGAAACTTCACTGACTTTAGAAAACAACAAAATTTCTTCCTTTCCTCTTTTGATAAAGTGTAGCATGCAACAGGCATCAAGTAAGAACCATCATCCATTTTCTTCAAATGTAGTTCTTTCTTAATTTTCATGTCCTCAAGATCCAATCTCGCACTTACAGTATCTTTTGTTTTTCCTTCAATGTTCAACATTGTTCCTAAAAGATTATCACAAATGTTTTTCTCAATATGCATGACATCTAAATTGTGTCGTAACTTCAGTTTTTCCCAATAAGACAGTTCAGAGAATATGCTTTTCTTAGTCCAATTCAACTCTTCAGGGGTACGCTTTCTTTTCATTTTGTTCGGATGTTTCCCAAAATAGTTTTCTTTGATATTATTTAATTGGTGTAGTAACTCCTTCCCAGATAAATATTTTGGGTGCGATCTATTTTCTACCTTACCATCAAACATTCTACTTTTTCTCCAAACATGACCATGAGGAAGAAAACGTTGATGAAACATGTAACATATCTTGTTTCTTAACTTTCGTGATGGAGCATCCTTATTACAAACGGGGCAAGCCAAATAACCTTTAGTACTCCAACCTGATAAATCTCTATAAGCAGGAAAATCATTTATAGTCCAAAGAACAGCTACATGCATTTGAAAATGCTCATTTTTATAAGCATCATAAGTCCATACTCCATATTCCCACAAATCTTTCAGTTCGTCGATCAATGGTCTTAAATAGACATCGATATCCTTTCCTGGAGAGTTTCGTCCAGGAATAAGTAATGACAACATCATGAATGGCTCTGTCATACATTTCCAAGGTGGAAGATTATATGGCATAACAACAACTGGCCATATACTATATGAAGAGCTTATAATACCGAATGGATTGAAGCCATCAGTTGCTAGACCAAGTCTAACATTTCGCGGATCACGTGCAAACCAATCATTTTCTATGTCGAAATTTTTCCAAGCATCTCCATCTGCTGGACGCCTTAATGTGTCATCATCAACGCGCTTTTCTGCATGCCACTGCATATCTTGTGCTGTGTTCTTATTCATAAACAACCATTGAAGCCTTGGTTTTAGTGGAAAATAACGTAAGACTTTCCATGGTATTTTCTTCTCAACAACCTTCCACCGTGATGTTTCACATTTTGGACAACTTTGTCTATCTTTGAACTCTCCCCAAAATAGAGCACAATCATACCTGCATACATGAATTGGTATGTAACTGAGTCCTATGTCTGTCAAAGTTTTCTTTGCCTCATAATATGATGTTGGAATTATACTGCTGGGAAATGCCTCTCTCAATAGTTCCATAATCATATTAATTGATTTGTTGCTGATTTGGCAATAAACTTTAATGTGCAACAATTTAACAATAAAAGACAATTTGGACATGCTTGAGTACCCTGGTAATAACACACGTTGTGCATCATCCAATAATTTGTTAAATCTTCTAGCTTGTTCTTCACCTTCACCTAAATTAAAATCATGATTTGTTTGGTCTGCATCCATTGCGGGGAACATATCTCCTAATAATTCATTTAATCCATCATCTAAGTATTCATCATTATAATTTATCCCTCAGAAGAAGTGCCCTTTCCAACAGTGAAATTAAAGTGCTCACCATGATAAACCCATTTGGTATAGCTTTCTGAAATACCTTTTAAAAGTAAATGATCTTCCACCTCATTTTGAGATCTCAAGCATACATTTACACACTCTCGACAAGGACATCGAATTTTACATTCCAATCCCATATTACTTTTAACGAATTCCATGAAAGTTGAAACACCCACAACATATTTTGCAGAATATTTAGACTCCATCATCCAGCTTTTATCCATAGCACTAACTTATCCTAGTAAAAAATAAAAAAAATACTAATTAAAACATAAAGACAAATGTATGCGGAATTTCTTAAATTTAAACATTTAGCATCAGTTTTCATACTTACAGAATAAATTCTTGCGACTCTTTTAATAGTATGCTACTTGTGAACTGATTAAATTACAACCCAATACCTGAAAAAGTAACAATCCATAACAAAGTGTTAGTTTCGATGAAACCCAATAAGGTAATTAAGATTGACTAAAAGTATATTAAGTTTTAAAGTTAATTTAGACATTTTTTCCTGAAATAAAAAAGTATTCGATGATTAATCTCGAGTCAGTTATACCAACTAGTTCATGGATTCAAGAATAATATAAATTAAAAAGGAGAAATTGACATTTTGTGTACTGTGTGCACTTCACTTTTTGGGAATTTTTAAAGACAACTAGAATGAAGGTCGTAATTCTTTACCCGTTTCACTTTATTTTATAAGACAAAGCTTCATAATGAAACTTTTATGGTAACAACATGGTGATTTATATTCACTTAAATATAAATCTTTAGATTGGCGACGTTAGAAAAAATATGAAATTTAGAAAAAAGACTCAACTCATTAGAATTTTACTTCGATACAAGAATTTGGCAAACCTGGTCCTATAAACTAAATCTAATGTAGCATAGAATTTCTTGTGTTTTTTGTGTGTGTGCAAAATCCCAGGAAGCGGATCTAAAAAAACAAAATAGTTTCGTGATAACATTTTTTTGTTTATTAAACAAAATTTTCCATACCCACAAGTTTGCTACTGTAGTTCATATTTGATAGTTGGAATTGGAATTAGTTCTGTAGGGAGATTTTGTAAGCAATTCTAAGGTGTCAAGGGTGAATTTTGTAAGTCAAAATGTCCGATTCTCAATGTTATTGTGTTGAAATTGGAGATGCATCAAAATCAGAATAAAGAAAATCAAGAATTTAAAAACTCTAATTAAGAAGAAAAGGTAAATTCTCTGATTTTCATCAATAAAAATAAATACTAAACATCTTAATCGACTATATGAGCGAATTCGAGAAACCCAACAACACTTCAGGATAAGAATATTTTTATCTAAGATAATTGATAAGAAGATCAAGAAAAACATAATCTATAAATAAAGAAAGATTCTTGAAACAAAAAGAAGCACAAGAAAGCGTACCATATAGCCACACCCAATAATTCTAGTTGAATTGTAACCCGAAATAATTTTTATCCTTGATTCTTGATTAGCCACGCCCAAGAAATTGTGATGGAGAATAATTTTGTTTAGACGTTGGATGTACTTAGGTTTTTTGCTGAAATTGTTGTTTTAGGGAAAGAAGGTAACGATAAATTTATAGGTTTTAACTTAACCTTTTATTTTTTATAATAAAAGAGTAAATTTCATATGTCATCAATTAGTTATTTTATAATAAAATAATGATATTAATTTCATAAAATACTATAATAATTAAAATGTATTAAATTAAAAATATATTACAGAATAATAATATTGTTAATATTTAGTTTAGAATGCACGATTTTTTTTTACAAATATTTTACATTAAACCAAACAATATATTTTACTATCAGACCAATTCTAATTTCAAAGTTTAATAATAATAATAATAAATAAATAAATAACTCATGTATGTATCTGTGTGCGATAATTTTGTTTCTAATTTCATATTGAGTTTAGTTTACTTACATGTATTTGTATTTTTTAATTAAACAAATAAAATTAGAGAACACATGATTTTGTAAAACTATCATAAGGTAGTAATGAATATAATGTTAGAGACAGTGACCATAATTTTATTTGACCCGATTTGAAAAGTTCGTATTACGACTCGTTTGGTGTATTTAGCTTAACCTTACCTTATATAATTAGGGTAATTATTTGATACAGTACTGGCGGTGAAAACTAAAAGTTTCCACAAGCGCCTTAGTTTTAGGGTTTAGGGATTTAGGGTGTATAGTTTAGGAGTTTAGGTGTATGGATTTTGAATTTAGGGATAGCTGTTGAAATTTACATTTAAGGGTTATAATTTAGCGTTTATAGATTAAAACCAAAATTATCACCATAATACCCTAAAAACTAAACCCTGGCCTCCAAACTCTAAATTATAACCCTAAGTTCTAACTACTATCCCTAAATTCTAAATACCTACACCTACACCCTAAACTAAGCCCCTAAACTCTAGGATAATAATCCATATAATTATATATAAAATGCTTTTTCTGACTGACATTAGATATCAGATTCGATTCAAACAACCCTACCCCTTTCCCTTAATGAAAGAAAGCATTTACTCACTCCAATTACAACTCAATTAACAAAGAAAGCCACTGGATTTTTAAAGTTTCATCCATTCTCCTTAATCAATCTTCTAAACATTAGTTCATGAAATAATCTCATATTTTTATAGTATATATGTCATCAATCCCAATTAAGCATAAAAATTAATGAAATTTCTTGTATAAGTTGAGATGAAAACTTTAACACGATCAATTTGACCTATGTAAGTATTCTTTTTTTTTAATATCGATCCTGTGAAGATTGTTTTTCCTCACATGAGAGGATAACTTTAGCAAAGTTTTGTAGTAGAGACTAACAATTACAGTAGCAACCAATCAAATTTCTAATTATTTTCTGATATCACTATTTTTCTATTTTTTAAATGTAATAAATCTCTCATTTTTGTCATGTGAATTATATAAATACAAAATTATAATAATAAAATTGTACTTTATCTAATTTTTGAAATAAAAATAACGATAAGATTTGTAAATAACAATAGATAATTTTAAACAATTTTTTATCACTTAATTAATTATTAAAATTATATATAACCTAATGAGATAAAATTTCCTTTTTCCCTCTTCCCTCTTCCCTCCAAAAAAAATCACGTTTCCTGTTCATAGCAACACTCTCCCATATTCATAGCCATTTTTGTATATATTTTTGTTAGTCGTCTGATTTCCTTAGTCAATACTTGGGCTAACGACATTTTAAGGTGAGTTTTTTTATTTATTTTAATTACAAATTTCTTCTGTTATGTTCTGCTACTCGTGCTTTTCAATTTTTGTTACTGAATGTTCTATTTGTTTTTTACTTCAGATTGAAGTTTTTGAGTAATTAGATTTCTGACCCATTTAAATTACAGGTAAAAAGAATTTTTATTCTATATTTTCCTCCTGTTGTGTATATCTAATTATGTTTTCCATTTTGTTTTTCAAGAACCTGTAGATTTGTTTCTCATTCTTGGTTCTCCTTAAGAAGCATTGATTTTTTTGGTGATTATGATTATGATGTCTATGAAAACACTAGAGATTTTAAAATCTATAGAGGATTCTGGAGGGTAATTTGGTCAAAGTATTATCCATTTATTTGAATCAATTATGTATAATGTTTGTGATAACTAGAGATTTTAAAAAGAGATAAAATTAATCTCGACCGTCGATGTAATTTAAACTGAGCCGTTGGATGTAGGGGAGTTCAACTGTAAATAGAGGCTCCACAGCTCATTTGTAATTTACTCCATCATCTCATTCCATTCATTCTCACTTGAATAATACAAAGAAGCATTTACTCTAAACTCTCTGAATGTTCTTCGTGTTCTTGAATGTTCTTCGTTGTTCTTGTTGCCAATCTCTTTCAGTTGTTCTTTGGTTTAGCTTCCTCTTGTAATGATCTTGCGTTCGAGGGAAAAGATTGATTTTCCATCTTAATGTTTTTTATTTTGATTTTCCATCTTTGATGAGCATAGGTCACTTGAGACCTCGCCTTCGGTGCGAGGGAAAAGATTGGAAGGGACCTTTCAGAGTTCTAAGGGGCAAGTCAGAGTTGCCGACGAATCTGGGAGTTCGACCGGTGTTCAATTCTGTGACAACTTCCAAGTTTTTGCCGCAGGACTAACAGGGTCCGAGTCAAGGTAAATCAAGGCTTGTAAGAGAGGGCTCCTACGAGGGTGATGTACAAGTGGCGTCTTAGCACGCGATGTTCCAAGGCAATTTTAGCCGAGGCAAGCAGTTCTTATGGGGGAATTTCAAGAAGCTGAGGCATCGACGAGTAATCAAGGTGACCCTACCCAGGATCGTTCGAGTGGAGCGACGAGGGCGTCGCTAAGTCCAGTGGGAGAGAATTTCACAGACCAAACTTTTGGGATCGAGGCATTAGCGCAAACATCGGCCAAGGGGGTTGTGCGCGATGCATCGGGCTTGCCAAGACCATCAAACTCTGCCCAGCACTTGGAAAATGCTAGAAACCCCGCAAGCTCATCAGACTTAGTAAAATCCATGGAGGATTCATGAGGTAATTTGGTCAAAGCATTATCCATTTATTTGAATTAATTATGTAGATAATTTTTGTGATAATTAGATATTTTGAAAAGAGATAAAGTTAATCTCGATTGTCGATGTAATTTAAACTGGGCCGTTGGATGTAGGGGAGTTTAACTATAAATAAAGGCTCCCCAGCTCATTTGTAACTTACTTCACCATCTCATTCCATCCATTCTCACTTGAGTAATACAAAGAAGCATTTACTCTAAACTCTCAAAGCGTTCTTCGTGTTCTTGAATATTCTTCGTTGTTCTTGTTGCTAATCTCTTTTAGTTGTTCTTTGGTTTAGCTTCCGCTTGAAACAATCTTGCGTTCGAAGGCTTTGGAAGAGTTTAATCTTTTGGAGCGAGAGTCAAGGCTGAGTTAGGCGTTTGTCAAGAGAACTTCGCCTAAGGCTGGATTCAGGGTGACTTAGCCGTAGTTTCAACCGAGAAAGCGACTAAGGCCCGCGCGGTTTGGCTGGCAAAAGTCTAACCCCGTGACACTATAAACATATATTTTTTAGTTTTTCTCAGTTCTACTTTTAAACTATATTTTTTATTTGATGTTTTATGGGCCATTCATTAATTTATTGAAAGTTTGAATCATTTTTTCACTTTTAATAAAAAATGAGGGTCAAAATAAGATTTTTAGTATAGTTTAGGGATCAATGGGATGGAGCCATGTATATAATCCGTTGAAAGTTCGAATCATTTTTCACTTTTAAATCTTCGTTCCAATGGCGCGCCCTATCAAATTGTTGGAATGATCTCCTTCCAAACATTGTCTGGTCAGTTGGGAATGGCAAATCTATTCGCTTACTTGATGATATTTGGGTTCCTTCTCTCGGCCCTCTACAGAATCACGTCATTTGTACAAATTTTAATCCAAATTTGCTCTCTTTAAATGACAGTACATGAGAATGGTCATTGGGACATGCATGCTCTTCAGTTTATTTTCTCTAAATATGCTGTTAAACATATTATGAGCATCAAATGTCCGGATCCAACCAATGTGAATGATTCATGTATGTGGCGTTGGACCCCCCGACACAACTTTGAGGTTAAATCTGCCTATGCCAAAATGGGTGAGTCTGTCTGGGGGTCGAAACAAGCAATCTGGTCAGTAATTTAGCGTATGCGTGTTCCTCAACGTCTTCGCCTATTCTTATGGATTGTGTACAAGAAAAAGTTGATGACAAACTCTGATGGTCATTCATCCATATTGTAGGGCCTATGATGGTCAAGACAAGACGACTCTACATGCTCTGTGGTACTACTATTTTCCCAACAATTATGGCTGCAAGTTCTCCCTCGTGCTTTGGTCAATTCTTTTTTCACTCAACACTCAATAGTGGTTCTCTTGTAACCTTAGTTCTACCGTTATTCACTATATTTGGAATTTTCCATGGAAACTGCTTTTTTCATCTCTTTTTTAACAGATATGGAAGAGGCAAAATGATTCGATTTTCAATGAATTTGTTATCTCTGATGCTGAGTTGTTACGACGTAGTCTCAACTGGGCAATGTACTATATTACGAGGTATAACCTGCCTCAACCGGGGGCCTCGATGCAACCCTCTTTTCATGTACAATGGCAAGCATCAGAAGCAGGTTGGATTTGTCTCAATGTGGATGCGTCGTCTCTAATGCTTCAGGTGATGGCCGAATATGTGGACTTGCTCGTGACTCCACAGGTAACTGGATCATGGGATTCATGAAATCCATTGGTAATAGTGATGCAATACAGGCAGAGCTTTGGGCAATCTATATCGGGCTACATCCCTCATGGGAGCAAGGTTTAAGTCTATTGATTGTGCAATCTGTTTGTCAACAATCAGTAGATTTAATCAACGGCCCAATGGCAAGCTCGTCGTCTTCATCTTTAGTTTGGGCAATCGATAGACTACGCAGGTGACAAGCGTCGTAACTGTCAAATAAATTATCCTTAAATATCAAATAAATAAAAATAGCGTAGTATAGAGAGAAGAAGGGTCGATCTGCAGGGACTTTGAAGCTTCTGATATCTGAAGGTTTTGATTATGACTGTTGCGAGGCAATATAGTGAATGAGGGGTTGAGCACGAAAGCTAGAAAATAACTGTAGAGTAAAAGTGAAAACGTTGGAAGTAAATTTTGAAGAGTAAAATAATTAGCCTCAAGCTTTGCTCCGCTTCAATTAAAAATGATCATTGAGAAAGAATTTTAACTCCGGATACATGTTAGTTACAGTCTACAAGGCCCAACCCTTGTAACTTGTTTTTCTCTCTAGTAAACCGACAATCTAAAATCATTTTTTAGATTCCAGTTTTCTGGTTAGACTAACCATGACTATTGCCGTTAGAATAAAATAATTTTAGAATTTGGAAAAACTCAACTCGTATTATGTTGTCTCGATGAGAATCGAATTCGATCTCAATTTCCCTTAGCGAATCCGTCGCTAAATGTGTTCATAGGAAGTCAAATTTGCTACAAGTCGATCCTTCCTCCCAACTATAAATCTAAGCAACAATCAAGTCAACGTGCACTTTTTGAAATGAAAGCGAAAAGATTTTAACAAAAAGGTCAATTGCCGATCTAAGTTTTCAGAAAATTGAGAATGTAAAATGAAGTTGTTGAGTGATTTTAATTCTCACAAGGTGAATCGAAGCTTCGCTTTAAGCCTTTGGCTAATCAGAAATTTTAGCTAAGCATGATTATGGAAGAAATCATACTTAGGCTTAGTTTGTGGTTGCTTTTAAAAAGTGTGGTGAAAAAAGTGATTTTCAAACTAGCGGTTGAAAAGTAGTTTTGAAAAGCTAGTTAGTGTTTGTCATTGAAGTCAAAAAGTGATTTTCAGGAGATAAAATGTCTATTTTAGACATGATATTAAAAAATAAAAGTAAATTTAGGTGATTGATCAAATTAATTAATGTTATAATTTATGAAATAAATCAATTTCAATTATAATAAAAAATTATTTTTTATAAAATTTAATTTGAAAATATAAATTGCATTCTAGATTATATACGAACATACCATTTACACATTAATAATAAATATAAAATAAAGTACAAATAAAATAATTTTATTCTCAATATAAATATTATAAAATATATATTATTTTACAATTATGTATGCATAAATATTATTTTAACAATAAATTATAATTAAAAAATAAGGGTAAACAAGTAATTTTATTTTCAAACTAGTTTTTCCACCAAAAGCTATAAAATCTAGCCTTTTGGATTGGGTGGAAAAGCTAGTTTTAAAAGCGACAAAAAACAACTTATTTTAACTAAAAGCATTTAAAAAAGTACTTTTAGGTTGCTAAATGCAACCAAAAACAGACCATTAGCATAATTTTAAAATAAAGTTAAAAAAAACTAAAAGAATTAAAACGTAAAGGGAAAGGAAATTTTATAAACTTTAAAAGTAAAAACAAGCTAAGAACAAGAGATGATTCTCTAGCTTATCCTAAGGGGGTATTTATAGTATTCTAAAAACCCTAAGATAACCCTAAAATGATAGAAGATAAATCCTAAAAATATTCAAATTAAATTCTAAATACAAAAGATAATTCCCAAGTTTGAATTTTAAAACTCGGCTGATAAGCTATCCGACGTTGCTGATGTCATCTTCTAGAAACTGCTGACTAGAAGCCACGTCCAGATTCATGCCCATTAGCCCAAACTTGACTCCTTTTAGCGTGTTTTCCAGAATTGAAGACCTTCACGAAAAAACACATAATAAAGCCGAGATCAGCATCATATTTGAATCATTAGAGGCATAAATAAAGATAAAATAGTGACCATTTTAGCTACGTATCAAATTCCCCTCACTTATTTGATGGTTGTCCTCAAGTATCTCTCAACTAACTCACCAAAGCTCAAATCCTCACCCTTTATTTCACGATGTCTCTAAGTTATCCGTATGATCGAAGATCAAAACAAATACTGATATTAAGGCACAATTGAAAACATGCAAGACTAGGAACAATTTTAAGCAAAATTAGACATTCCAATAATCTGTCAATATCAATGAAGCAAAGTCAAGTACTCTCACAAGGATTCACTCATTTCACTCAAAGTGTTTTGGGTTAAATGATCACTCAAGCCAAAACTAATCTAAGCATTACCATAAGCTTGTAACTAAATCCAATCTCCACTATTAAGCATGAACATGATGTAATAATCAAGATATCTTTTAAAGGGTTGTAATGGGGTTAAGGTTCGGGTAGAACAAAGGCCAAAGATTAGGCTTAAAATTCAAGACAAAGAGAAAATTATTCCAAAAAATTATTTTAAAGGAAGTAAAAATGAAAGAAAGGAAAACAACAAATCAAACGATCAAAGCTTATTCACTCTTTCTCCTTTTTTTTCTTTTTTCTTGTTCGAAAAATTTATTCAACTGCTCTGTACTGCATTTTCTGCACTGTTCGAACCAAAGTGCACTGTTTTTTTAATCTCTCCCCTTTTTTGCTTCATAATAACATTAACTTTGTCCTAAAAAAAGGATGTCAAAAAAAGAGAAAAACACAAAATCGGTTCATGTCAAAAATGTGGTAAACAAAAGAAAGGAATAAGGCTCAAAATTGGTTATCTAAGTGGTAAATCTAATGCCTCTATCACACTAAAGCATCACATTCAATCGTGTAGTCTCGACAAGTATTATGCTACAAGTTCTAGAATGCAAAGAATTAGCCGGCACATTAAAAATTAACAAAGAGCAAGCATGAAAATATATGCTCATTAGGCTCAAAACTCATATGAGGTGCTATGTGTACTCGGTAGGCAACATGTCAATTAACAAATTAAGGAATGTCATAACAGATTTTATTTGAAATTACAAGTCAAGCCATTATCTAGCATGCATCCTATTCTTCGATACAAGCAAGATCTCAGGTCATAGGGAAATCAGCGAGACAAGTTGAAATAAAGAACACGCAACAAGAAACTCCGACGAATTACAATCAAGAGAACTCAACTCAACCAATCGAATAAGCAAAAAAAAAATGACACAAATTCTACCCCCTCACTTAATCATATTGTCCCAATATGTAATTGAAAGTACAAGAGATGCAATAGAAATAATCCCCGTTCTAACTATGACAACAACAATGAATCTTAGTTTTCTTGATTGTTTGGTCATGACACTTGGTTCTTCTACTCGAAAGAGAAACCGAGAACGATAAGCGTATACGTCTGTAGAAGACGTCGAGCTTGATCTCTCGTTCGGACCATGGTGACGGGTTGATGAAGATGAGGGTTGAGGAAGAAACAAAAGAGGCGGGATTGGCAGGGTATGCGAATGATGGGGAAAAGGGTTTATGTTTAGGTTAAAAAGATCACGTGGGGTAAAAAAAATTCTTTTATAAAAAAGGATTCGATAATCATCAAGGCGTAGGGTCCATGGGTGGGGGTTTAAATTTTAAAAGTTGGATTGTTAAAAGATAAGGATAAAATGATGGTGTTTTTGATGGGTCAGAGGATTGTTATCACTTTTGTGGATAAGGTTGGACCCGTGAGTAAGATAAAACAAGCACTTATCTGTCGCCTTTATGCAAATGATGTTCCCTTTTGTGCAACATTGTCTCGAATCTTAATATATCAGATCAGCTGGATTTATTCGAGTTTGGGAATTTCTTCATACATAAAAATATTAAAAATAAACATGAGCAAAAATAAAAGTAACCAAAATTAAATAACGAAGAAAAGAAACAATGGGTTACCCCCCATTAAGCGTTATTTTAACGTCATTCAGCTCGATGACCTGATTCAGACTACATGTACTGCGACAAATATTTCTTCCAATTCACGCGCTTTGTCCAACTTAGAATTTTTCTAAGAGAAATTTTACGATTGCGAAGTTCTTTTATTTTTCTTGACAGAATATCTTCTTTACTTTTTAATTTATCCGGTGGTAATTTTAACTCCAAATTTGGTGTCTGCAAAATGGAAGGAAACATTTTAGTTTTCGAAGGAGTTAGGCGGAAATCAGAATGTACAGAAAAAATATTTTCCAACTCCTTAATTTTTTTGTCGCGACCTTCCAATTCCTTGCATAAATTAACAGATAAGTTAGATTCTATAAACTCTTCAACGGCAGGTTCAATGGCATCGATAAAATTAATACTAGCAACATTATCTGGATGTCGTATTGGTTTGTATATGTCAAATTTAACGACCTCACCGTCAAACTCCATTGTAAGAATTCCGCTTCTTACATCTATTTTTGTATTTGTCGTACTAAGGAAGGGACGACCAAGAAGGACTTTGGAAGAGGTATTTGATCGGTCATTTTCCATGTTAATGACATAAAAATCTGATGAAAATATAAGTTCATTTACCTTCACCAAAACATTTTCAAGTAGTCCTTTCGGGTATATTACGGACCGGTCTGCCATCTGGATTGTCACTTTAGTTTCCTTCAATGGCTCAACAGAAAGTGAGTTGTAAACAGAAAGAGGCATGGCGTTTATGGAAGCATCCAAATCACACATATCATGCTTAATCCCAACCTTACCAATTTTGCATGAAATAACAAACATACACTGATCCTTCAATTTCGGCGGAAGCTTTCGTTGGAAAACGACCGAGACATGTTCACCAAGATTTACTTTCTCAATTCTGGTAAGTTTTCGTTTGGTTGTGCAAAGGTCTTTCAAGAATCTAGCATACTGTGGAACCTTTTTGATCACATCAAGGAGATATATGTTTACCTCCACTTTACGGAACATATCAAGAATTTCTTGTTCCTCGGCTTGCTTATCGCGCTTCACCAACCTCGAAGGAAAGGGAGGTGAAGTAGCGCATGGAGATGGCGCTGTAGGAGTTTGTGAATCAACTTTCTTCTTCTTCTTCTTCTTCTTCTTCTGGGTTTCTGCGTCAACAACTCTTTTTCCTTTCTGGGACTCTGATTCATATTTCTTTAGGGATTCTGCAGCAGCATCTTTAGGAACCGGTGGTGTGATAACAATACCGCTCCGTAGGGTGATTGCACTAACATTTTCTCGTGGATTTGCCTCGGTTTGCGACGACAGCTTCCCTTTGGATTCTAAATGACTCACCACTAACGGCAGTTGACTCATCTGTTTGTCAATTGCTTCAAGGTGTGCTTCGGTCTTTAGTTGAAATTTTTATTGGGATAACGCCAACCTTTCTACAATCGACTCCAACGACGATTTTTTCGGTTGATATTGATGTGGTGCAGGTGGTTGATAAGCTTGATTTGGTCTCTGGTTTTATGCACAATTGAAATTAGGATGATCTTTCCATCCCGGGTTGTATGTATTAGCACTAGAATTGTATTGTCTCTGGGGAGGTCCGGGAAAATTACCTATGGCATTTGCTTCTGCAACATCCTCCTCTTGTATCATCGGGTAGCAATCCGTTGGATGTTCTGGACTCGTGCATATCCCTCAAAGTCTAGTCGCAACTTTTTTATCTGCAACAAGGGTTTGAACAATTTCAGCCAGTTTGTCAATTTTATGTTCTAATGAAACGTTACTTACCTCGTGAACTCGCCGAGGGGGTTCACTAGAAGGGAAAAATTGCTGGGAGTTAGCGACCATCATGGAGATTAGAGTCCTTGCTGTTGTTGGGGTCATGTACACAAGTGCCACTTCCCTTGCCGCATCGATCATCTTCATTTTCATAGGGAATAGGCCTTCGTAGAAATACTGAAGAAGTGTTTGTTCCGAAAACCCGTGTTGTGGGGAATTTACGCACAACTTCTTGAATCTCTCCCAGTAGTCGTATAATGACTCAGTATCTTTTTATCGGATACTCAAGACGCTCCGCCTTAGTTCGCTCGCCTTGACCGTAGGGAAAAACCTGTCGAGAAAAAGCTGCGCCATGTCAGTCCAAGTTGTAACAGAATTGAATGGTAGGTCAAACAACCAATCATTGGCAATATCAGATAAAGAAAAAGGAAATGTGCGAAATTTTATTTGATCTTCAGATACTCCTTGTGGTTTTGTACTCAAACAAACCATATGAAATTCTTTAAGGTGTTTGTGCGGATTTTCGCTCGGCAAACCATGGTAGGTTGGTAGAAGATGTATCAAACCCGTCTTGGGTGCGAATGGTGTTTCTCCATTCGGGAATGTAATGCACATCGATTGTTGATCGTCAGGTGCTGTGACTAGTTGGCAAATGGTTTGGTCCTCATTCGCCATTGAATTGTACTCGTCGTTGGTGTATTAGAAGTGTGTAACTTTGCCGAAGTCCCCAGCAACGACGCCAATTTGACAAGCGTCGTAACTGTCAAATAAATTGTCCTTAAATCTCAAATACATAAAAATAGCGTAGTATAAAGAGAAGAAGGGTCGATCCGCAAAGACTTCGAAGCTTCTAATATTTGAAGGTTTTGATTCTGACTGCTGCGAGGCAATATAGTGAAGGGGGGGGGGGTTGAGCACGAAAGCTAGAAAATAACTGTAGAGTAAAAGTGAAAACGTTAGAAGTAAATTTTTAAAAGTAAAATAATTAAATTAATTAACCTCAAGCTTTGCTCCGCTTCAATTCAAAATGATCATTGAAAAAGAATTTTAACTCCGGATACATGTTAGTTACAGTCTACAAGGCCCAACCCTTGTAACTTGTTTTTCTCTCCAGTAAACCGACAATCTAAAATCAATTTTTAGATTCCAGTTTTCTGGTTAGACTAACCACGACTATCGCTGTAAGAATAAAACAATTTTAGAATTTGGAAAAACTCAACTCAGATTATGTTGTCTGGATGAGAATCGAATCCGATCTCAATTTCCCTTAGCGAATCCGTCGCTAAGTGTGATCATAAGAAGTCGAATTTGCTACAAGCTGATCCTTCCTCCCAACTATAAATCTAAACAACAATCAAGTCAACATGCACTTTTTGAAATGAAAGCGAAAAGATTTTAATAGAAAGGTCGATTGTCGATCTAAATTTTCAGAAAATTGAGAATATAAAACGAAGTTGTTGAGTGCTTTTAATTCTCACAAGGTGAATCGAAGCTTCACTTTAAGCTTTTGGCTAATCAGAAAATTTAGCTAAGCATGATTATGGAAGAAATCATACTTAGCATAATTTTAAAATAAAGTTAAAAAAACTAAAAGAAATAAAACGTAAAAGAAAACAAAATTTTATAAATTTTAAAAGTAAAAACAAGCTAAGAACAAGAGATGATTCTCTAGCTTACCCCAAGGGGTATTTATAGTATTCTAAAAACCCTAAGATAACCCTAAAATGATAAAAGATAAATCTAAAAAAATATTCAAATTAAATTTTAAATACGAAAGATAATTCCCAAGTTTGAATTTAAAATCTCGGCTGATAAGCTATCGATTCGCGACTGATAAGCTATTCTACGCTGTTGACGTCATCTTCTAGAAACTACTGACTAGACACCACGTCAGCTTTCATGCCCAGATTCATGCCCACTAGTCCAGACTTGACTCCAGATAAAAAATACATAATTTTTTTTTTCTCTTTTCAGTGTTTTTAGAATTGAAGAGCTGCACGAAAACACACATAATAAAACTGAGATCAATATCATATCCGAATCATTAGAGACATAAGTAAAGATGAGATAGTGACCATTTTAGCTACGTATCAGCAGGAAATGTTGGATAACTGAGTTTGCTTGGGTTCCACGTGACGGAAATCGACCCGTCGATACTTGGGTGAAGTTAGCTGATCCTTTGGTCTATTCCACGACTATTCTGGAGGAACCACCTCAAGAGGTGTTGCTGCTTTTAGAAGATAGATCTGGTGTTGATACTCATAGTATAGCCACTTAGGCTATTTCATGTTAATTCAAAAAAAATATTTTTTTTTGATTTTTTATATATATTTTAATGCTTAATGTATATGATTTGGTCTCCACGCTATACTTCTTTTTTCTCATTTTGGTCCTTTTAATTTTGATTAGATGTGTCACATAGTCTGTACATGTCAATCATTTTTAACAACATCAATAACAATAGGACTAATATGAGAGAAATAATAATGTTAGGTCCTAATCTCAATAAAAAAGTTATAATGAGTAAAGAAAGAAAAACAGTATATTTTAGGGACTAATTCATACACCAAGCCTAGATAATGAAACATGTAAATTTCTGTTTACATCATGAATATATAAAAATTAGGAAGTGGCAACATATTCGAGGTGTTTCTTTTTACTGGATCAAATTGAGTGACAGGTCAGATTATCTTCGTCTAAAGTTTAGAAAGGCTGCTGCCATCTATGATGGTTAGGGGCTTAGGGGAAAGGGGGACCCTGCCCTGTCCTGGGCTGACATTGTTTGTTGCTTCCACCTCCCTTTGTCTGTGTGTTGCAGACTTGCAGTGAGATCCATGAACGCCACCTTTCACTTTACCTAACACCACTCTTTCTCATGTTAGTTGTTTTAGCATAGGGTGCTTCTAATTTCAATTTCAGCCACTACATCCCATCTAAGTTAAGTCCTATTTCTATTTGCAATACTTTTGAAATGTGCTGTGAAAATATGTTTTTAAAAGTAACACTTTTCAAAAGTTAGGTTTAAGATTATAGTATTTTTGTTGTTACAAAAAGTTATGACTCTAAATAGGTTCAAACACAGTTATTTTTTAAATATAATGTCAAAAAATATTCATAACTTGTGATTAGATGGATAGTCACTTTGACCAAAATTCTTTTTTAGAAGCAATGCACGCTGACTTAATAATTTCATATAGACAAAGGTGATGACTTGACATAATGACATATCAATCAATTTTTTTATAAAATTATATAAAATATAAAATTATTTTTCTAATGATATGTTATTCTGTAAATTCATTTTAAGTTGTTACTTGACTAACTGTTTTCATCCACGAATGTGCTATTTTAACCAAAATTAAAATATTGAGAGTTAAATGCTTCAAAAAAGAATATAAGCTAAAAGTAACTATTTAATTAAACGTTAGAAGTATTTAACACTATGCCTATTTTTTATTTAAAGGTCGAGACTTGAGATTTTTAAGTAGTTTGATCTTTATAATTTGTACTTTATAATTTTTTAAGGCTTCAATGTAAAATAAGTGTCTAACATATCTTTTTATTTTCATTTAGGTACCTGAAGTTTAAAGTTTTGCACAAATAGATGCCTAACTTTTGTGAATTTGTTTTTTTGCCACGTGTCAATTAATGATTGAGTGTTGGGTTTTTTTTAAGTTAGACATATATTTTGAAAAAATAAAAATTTTAGACACTTATTTTATCCAAAAATAATTTAGACACATGAAAAACTTTGAACACTTATTTTGTATTTAAGCCAAAATTTAATGCATATATTGTTTATTTTTTTGACGTTGTCCTTGAATATTATTTTATCATTTTATCTTTTAAAATTAGAAAAGTCATTGTGTCACGGACAATGTTGAATGTACTGCAGATGAAAATGAAAATACAACAATTGTCCATAATGTTAGGGAATGTGTAGAAATTCGAGAGAAAGAAAGGCTCCTATGACCTTAACTGATTTTGTCCGTTTTTAGAGGTTAAAAATATAAAATAAGCAAAGTATGTAATCAATAATTATGATATATCTTTGAAATTTTCAACTTTTATAATTTATTGTCTACTTCTTCCTTCTTTTACTTCGATTTTTTGTTGTTGTTACTTCGTTCATAACACATTGTCATCATTCTATTATTTTTCTTTTCTATTAATATAATGTGATACAATTAAAAATGTGTCGTAGTATAATAAAAATGTGTCATATGACGATTTTAAAAGAAAATTAAAAACGTAAATAAATCAGGAAAAAACCCTATAATTAGATATCATTTTTTTGAAAATTTATAAAAGGTAAAATAAAAATACATATTGTAAAAAACAAAACTATAAATTTTTTGTTGAAATTTTAATTTTTAACAAAATAAATTGTTTTACCGCATGACGTTTTCTTATGGTGTCACTTTTCAATCTTAGCACACCACTTTTTTCTAAGCATTCTAATTACTTTATAGGATAATATCTTAATCCGAATTTAAATTTAAATAAACTCACACATACATATTATATTGTTAGTATTTGAATTACCAAAAAAAATAACACTATCTTTAACCACTTAAACCACACCACCATAATAAAGCAAAGTAACAGTGAACCAATGGTGATATCGTTTTACACCTTAAAAAGGATAAATTGATAAAATATAAAAAAGTGAATAACTTTAAGGGTACGTAACCTAAAATAAAATACAGTAGTCTACAAAGAAGTGAACCCAAAACTCAGGTCTGCATTTATCTAATCTTTGTCGTGTACATTGAGAGAGCCCATGTCTGAATCTATGTTCAAATGGACCATTGAGCCCATATTTTCCATTACATGAAATGCCCTCAGGCCTCAGCTATCAAATCTTCCAGTTTCTGTTTCCTGACGCCTGTCGTTATCTTCTTCAAGATTAGAGTAAACCAAGCAAAACCCCTTCTTCTTCTTCACCTTCAAACCCCCAAAACCTTGTTTCCCCCCTCTGTTATAATATCTTTTCATGTAAGTAACCTTGGGTTTCATTTTGATGGCACTCCCAGGATCTAGCTTTTGCTACAATGTAAGTTCAATTTTTTCTCCTACTTATGGATATCTTTGTTGCTAATCCTATTTTTGCTGAAGCTTTAGTTGCAGTTGATTACTTGAATTTGAACAAATGGGTTGGTTTTATTTATTTTTTCAATCTAGTTGATTATCCCTTTCAATTTCTTGAATTTGAATCATATAGATATGGTTCCAAGCTCACTTTTCACCCTATATCTATTCATTTGAAAAAAGAAAGGATTTGCTTGAACGAAGAAAGATGAAAATTTCGGTGTTGTTTGAGATAAATTTGGGGACATTGTTTGTTTTCAGAGATTTTTGTAATTCAATTATCATTTTTTATTGTTGTAGGTAAATGCTAATTGCATGCCATGCTCAAGCTCTAATTGTTTCAAGAGTCTTGGTTGCCTTTTGCCACCACTTCCAATTCCAAAGCCATGTACTGTGGTTTTAGCTAAGGCTTCAGGAGGAAACAAGACCCGGTTTTTTCTGGGTCAGTGTCTCTCCAAGTTGCCAAATGGAAGACCTCGTAAGTTTCTTCGAGTTGCAAATTATCTGCACAGACACGTTTATATATATATATATATATATTCATTATATGTACCAGGCTAGTTGCAATACATTTTCTTCTGATTTCTCTTGAGTTTTTTTTTTCATATGAATTAAGTAATTGTCAAGTTGGCTGAGCCTTTCCTTCCTATAGATTGTCCAGATTATCCGCATTTTGAGCTCATTTTTATCTTCTGATGTGTTCTTCAGTATGTATTTTGTTGGATTGAATATTACATTTTTCTTTAGGTTTCTTCACATGTCACCAATATAATTTCCTGTTTTTCCTTATTGGGATTTGAGTTCCACACAGTTCTAACTGCTGATTAATTTAGTGCAGCACCCTTCGAACAAAATCTGCGTATGCTACCGTCAATGCCTTTTCAAGCCAAACGTGATGACATTGAGGGTAATCTAAGTGCTGAAAGCATCATATCTGATGAGCAAACCTTGCAGAGGGACCTTCAGACTGCCATTGAGGAAGAAAACTATGCTGAAGCAGCGAAAATCAGGGATGACCTCCGAGTCCTACACGAGGACAGTAAGGCTTCGGTACTGGCAGCGAATTCTCGGTTTTATGATGCTTTCAGGAGAGGGGATTTAGCCACGATGCAGAACCTTTGGGCGAAAGGAGATGATGTTTGTTGTGTGCACCCAGCAGCAAATGGGATATCCGGCTATGATTTCGTAATGGAAAGCTGGGAGATTGTGTGGATGAACTATGAATTCCCCCTAGAGATAGAGCTGAAAAATGTCTGTGTTCATGTTAAAGGAGATTTCGGGTATGTTACATGCATGGAATTCGTCAAGACGACAAAAGGTAACAATTGGGGAGCACAGTTCGTAACAAACGTGTTTGAAAGGATCAATGGTCAGTGGCACATATGCATTCACCATGCTTCCCAAGCTGACATTTGAAAGCACAGCTCACAATATCAGTATGCTTTTGTACATTCTTTTTTTGTTGTTTTTATTCCTTTCCGGAGTCTGGTTTCCCCCATCAATATGGGTGGATGTTTATTAAATCAAGCATTCGTTTTAACACATTGTTCTCAGTTTGTTTCAGCTTGTTAACATTATTATTTGTGGACCGTTTAATCGATCGATACATTTCAGCTTGTGCTACCATATATGACCATGCTGTTCTTGTTTTTTTTTTTTAAGTAAAGACCCAATTGATTAAAACAGTGAATGGTATATATATTGAATTACCATTATTATTTCCTTTGTACAAGTGGTATAGTGCAACTCTTACAAAATCATGACGATTAATCATGTTGAACAAGCCTATACCCCAAATCCAATTCCCTGTATGCATGATGATTTGCCTCGAGTGTTAGCACTCTTTGAGACTTTTTTTTTTATAACTGTACCTGAAAACCGAAGCAGGTCCCCGTGCACGAAACTATTAACTATACCCTCCCAACGGGAGAATGAGGTGGGTTCGGAGCATATTTTGCAGGCGTGGTTCCAAGGGCAATGGTTGGTTTGTAGTCCATCTCAAGGCTGCCATCCAACATTGTTTCATTTATAACTTTTCCTTCGGGCAGGTTACTGAATTCTGGCAAATCGGAGGATTTCCAGCAACTTATAACTGTTACGGAGACGAAGAACGCTTGCAATGCAGTGATTGATGAACTGAACTCAATTGCATAGATTCCTTTTTTGTGTGGAACCAAGCTGAAGATAGGCATGTTCTGTTGTGTTTCTTCCTACATGAAGTACAAAACAAAAACAAAGTTAGAAATCCGGTCCACAATACATCACAGTGGAGAACTAAGAGGTAAATCAATAGAAAAGGGGATACCTGCTGATAAAGTTCAAGACGGTCTGGGCATGTTTGACGTGCCCTTGAATTCTTACAGCATCTGCTGTTTCGGTTGGAGAGAATATGTAATTTGCAACCAACATCCCATCCACCACAGTCGCATAATCCACCAGATCTCCATCGGTCAATCAATGGGGAAGGCATTCCTTTGTTTGGCATGCTGTGGACTCCACCGGGAAGTATGACAGTAGTACTTTTGAAGCACGGGCATCCATCCGTAGCCAAAGATTCTGTAGAGCTAGTCTTCACTATATCTTTATCAGCTTGCTGTGCATTGCTTTCAGCAGGTATTTTGATGACAACAGCAGCAAGCTCGGTACTTGGTGTAAACTTCGCCAATGCTTGATCTCCTTGTCCTTGCTCCACACTGAACAGAACAGATTCTCTTACCAGATGATAATTGCAAGAGTCCTCCACAGTCAAATCTGAAATATGAGAGTCGGAAATCTTCATTTGTCCAATGATATTATAGATGTAACCACAATTTTTTTCCTTGTTTCCTTTACTTATCCAGCTGCCGCTCTTCTTCTTAATTTCACTAACCGAAGAGAATACGTAATTCCGATCAGATCCCACCCTGCCAGATGATGCTAGATTTTTCATGGTAGTTGCAAGCATGTTGTTGCCATTGGTGACAACAAATTTGAGCAGCGGGTGTCCATTCTTCATTGCAACCTCTAGAAGAGCTTTAATCATTGATGACCCCAACTTTTCTTCCCTAAAGGATTCATTTGCTTCAAGTGGTCGTGGAGTAGAGGAGTTCAAGCTTCCTTTCAATGGCTGAACAGTGTCAGTGGATCGAAATGAATTTAAGCCCTTGGACTTCAGTAGCGGATCCAGCACCCTTCTAAAGGGGCTGGATCTAGTTCTATGACGGGTATTCAGCTTCTCTATGTTTGCATCATCAAGAAAACCAGAAGAATAAGAACTCACTGGACCGGACCTCACAGAAACATAATCGGAGCTCAATTGAGGGACCGCAGAACTTTCTTTAAAACTGAAACTTCTACTAATACGACTCAAGCTGAAACTAAAGCGGCGATTTGGTGAATTAGTTCTGCTTCTTTCGGATGCTAGCTCGGCCATTTCTTCTTCCAATATCTTCAAAGTTTCAAAATCAGCATCTTGAGAATTGGTTTTGTTCTCTGCTGAATACTTGCCCTGAGACCTTACATTTCCTGCGTTATCTGAGAACAATGGTCCACTAGATGCATCAGGCAAAGGTTCCAGACCCTGTTCCATAATGTCAGTTTCAGGATTCATCTCAAATCCAGAAGGAAATGTACGAGAATCAGGAACGTCAGAACATAATTCCCGAAAATGATCCTTCTGAAGCAGGTCATAGGAAGAGCTATTATGTTTTGCTTCATTCAAAGTCCCATCTCGGGGTTCTTCAAAAAAGTTGTTTCGGGCAGAACTTGGAAGAAGAAGAACAATGTTCTTGTGCTCACCAGGAGAACATTCATGATTAAGATCATGTTCGGATTCCTCAGTATCTTTGTTCATAGTTTTGTTGCTTTCAGCACCGAGCATTTTGCTGGAACCCAGTGAAACTGCATGGTTTCTTGATTTGGATGAAGAAGTCTCCATATCTGAAGCACATTTATTATCGAAATCCTTCTTATTTACATCAGTTTCCCGCCTTTGCTCTACTCTGTTTTTTGCTCCAATATCACAAACACTTGCAGTTTCCTTTGACAGAGGTGAGACTCCATGATTTCTCATGTTTGACGGCATGTTACCCATATCTGAAGTGATTTTCTGATCTAATTCTTTTCTCTTCCCCTTCTCAGGATTTGCTTCTGAATTAATTTCGTCGAAGGATTTATATGTCTTGCATGTCGTCTTCTGCCGATCCAAGGTGCTCTTGGAAGCAGTTTCAATATCTTGATAGTGCCTAACCTTTGGAATAGATAATTTTGCACCTCGAAGAATGCCATCCTTTTGAGATGGGGCAAGACTTGAACAAGTTGAGGAGTGTTGCATACCTTTATTGGCAGAGGCAACCTTGGGAACAACATTAGAAAAGGAAGGAGACTTGGCATTGGTTTTTGATGATAAAATGGTGATTGTGGATTCATCATTGCCAGTTGTTGGTATATGCTTTCGGTGGTACTTCCATTTTTCTAGACGTGCCCAATCCAGAACTCCGACATTCAATGCCGTCTCGTGAAGGTTATCTGAACTGTCTACCCGCTGTAGGTAACCTGGCAAGCTTGACATGTACCTAACAAGCTCATCTTCTTTTGTTGGTCTTCTCTTGAGAGGCTGGCCCTTGCAATCCCCATAAGGAAGGAGGCTTTGAATCTGATTGTTCATTATTTCACTCGGCAGTGTACCATACGGAAAAGTAATACCATTTTTTACATTTAACTTGCCTTGATTCTGTAATCTCAGGTCTGCATGTGGGAAGCGAGCTTTCTCCTTCCCTGACCTTGAACATTGCTGTGGGTTTGAACTCTTATCTGACTTTGAACCAAATCCCATGCCCCTCAAACTTTCTAATTATTCATTAGCTTTTCTTCTATCAAATGCCAATGAATTCTTTGGCTTTACCAATCCATCTTGGCTGCAAAATTCCAAAGTTCAGTTTTCCACATCAGCTTTTCACCAATTTGATTGAACTTGCGGGTGAATATGTATATATGACATAATGTACTGAATTATTGCTATTTTAAAAGCCACATTATCAAAACATGCCATGTTTCCTCTCAAAAAATTGTTCCAATCATCAGTGCCAACAAATGCAGTAAAAACTTATCTGGGTCATCCAGGGTCAAACAAATCCAAGCTCATCATTTTTATTTACCCACATATAAGTCCATTTCCCTCTGGAAAAACACTAACACAAAATCGAAGGAGCAAGGCATAAAAATTAAATTTACACCCAAAGAGAGCAAAAGTAACATTAGGCAACCTATCAATAGAAATGACTTGGGCGATCTTCATCAAAACACTAGTGATCAGTGATCACAGTCGTTTACCATTGTAAAAGTTCCAAAGTTGTAGTCTTTTTCTTCCCATTTAAACTTTGGAAAAGAAACAAGAAAGAGTCTAAATTCTTAACAACGTTTTGATTTCTGTATCTAAATCTACGGACATCATAAAGGTCTGATGAAACAATACAGACATGATCAAACACAACCAGCTTGATTTGATTCGAGTCGAAAACAAAGAATCTCACATATCCATAAAGAATCCTAATCAAGAATAACAGCCTCTTTTGAGAAGTTTAGAAATTCACGGAAAATGCAATAGTGAACAAAAGGTCCGCACTTTTTCCAACGTTGAGGTTAAATTAAGCATCGTTTACAAATTTCAATTGAAACAGAATGAATAAACCAAAAGAACGTAAAACAAAACTATTTCTCGACTTTTCAGTCTTTTCTTTTATTTCCTTCTTGTTTCCCAGCAACCAAACACAACCAACGAGAAGAAAAAAGGAAGCTAAATCAATCAAAGAAAAATAGTGAGACAGAAAGCGAAAGAGAGAGAGAGATAATCATTCATTACCAGGTAGAAACGAAACCAATGCAGGTTGAAGAAAGCGACGTAAATCTTGAGAAGCTCGCCGATCTCTAAAAGTATGATACCGATTACATAATTAGAAGTAAGTCGGCGAAAATCCCGAACACCGAAAAGAAAAGAAAAACCAAATATACTAAAACTCAAACGTAGATTCTAAGCAAAGCAAAGAATTAAAAAGAATTACCTCATATTGAGAACAAATAAGCAAAAGCAATCACCAAATATGTTTCTTCTTCAACAAAATATCAAATTTGTTTAAGTCATTAATCCAAAGAAGAAGAAATCAAGTGGTAGAAAAATAAAACGCGGCCAAGCAATTTTTTTTGTTTGGGAGCGAAGTGAGAGTGAATCCCTATTAATAGCGGGGGATTTGGCTATAAATATGGGCCCGCCTTTATGTGACTTTGAAGACCATTTCTGGGTGAATCCCTATGTACGACTGTAGGCCCACGCGCCACCCTCCCCTTCTTCTTCCCCGATTTGGTGGTCTACAACAGCAGAGACTCTTCCAGTCTTCCTGTAATGTTTTGTTGGAAAAAATGTGATAAAATGGTAACTTTGAGCTATATTTTTTTATAGGTAAATGTTGAGATTTGAATGATAAATTTATTGGTTTATATTTTATTTTATGAGAACTTTACAAGGGTTCTTCGTATACTCAAATTGGTTAAGTGATGAATAAAAAATTAAAACTCAAAATAATGTATTTGCGAATTATGTAAAAAAAATAGAAAACTTTTATCCTATATTAATAGGATAACGAGCATCATGAGAAATGTTTATATACACTAACTTACTTGCTAGTTATTTAATGATTTTGGTTTAAATTGTGCCTTGCGCGATTGAGCCTATGTACAAGGGGTGCAAATCGAAGCTAATTGAACCTATCTAGATTGAGACCCATAACGTGGGCGACGTAAATATTCGAACCGGTCGGTCCTCTGTGGGCTTGCGAATATTTTACGCACTTCCAATTATTTTTTTTAAAAGTGGCATATCTTTTTGAATATTTCGATTTGAATCTGACACATAATTAATGACCATTGTTTCGGAATACTTCGTTTTCATAATTCTTCTTGCTTGAATCCCCTATAAATATCGTGTCAATTTTCAACGTTGAGATACAACTCGAAATTTTATTCCCTTCTAATATTTTCAGTGGTGGGCAAAGTCAAGAGGATAGTTCGTGATCTTTACAGTTGTGTTATTGTAGCTAATCATCCGTTATTGTATCTTGGGAGACAGACGACCGGCGAACTCAAACACTTCAGAGTGCCCGAAATCTGTCTTAAGAAAATTGCGTAGTTGAAGGCCTCAACACATTTCTTACTGTATTTTCGATCGAATCAAGAGTTTGATTTTTCCTACTGTTGTATTTCGATTAAATAATAACATTTTTATTTTTTTATCCTCTCGAATTGTTATATTTGTAACCGTTTCTCTCTCTTTATTATTATTAATTATTATAGGCTTACTTAGCTCATTTTTATTATAGAAGAGAAGGGGGAATGATTTAGTACTAACGAGTTTGGTCCAAGTGATAAATAGTCTGATATTATTTAAAGCATATTTCGAGTTTAAGATCTTTTGTATGCAAATAATTTTGCTAGAATATTCACCTTAAAACCAGATGTACAACACGGGTCCACGGACAGACGCAAAACTTTATGTTAGGGGCGGACTTAAAATTTTTTTAGGGGACCGTCTTATAAAATTTTAGAAGGACGAAAATAGATTTTCAATAAGAAATACATAGAAAATTTCTAAATGATATAAGAATTTTAAAATTTTAGGGGCGACCGCCCCCTCCAGCTCCCTCTAAATTTATCCCTGTACGGGTTAATTTAAATTAGTTAAGGCAAAATCTTAAAAATCATATGAAGAAAAGACGGTTTATTAAAAAAATTTAAATTACTTTTTAGTATTAAATTGTAATCTTAATGATTAATTGACTTGAGAAGTTTTTTTTTTTTGAAACAACACTTGAGAGGTTCAGTATTGTCCAACTGCAGCCGGAGCCTAAGCCTAAGGCAATTGGATAAAGTCATGAATTAATGACTTTAATATTTGTCTTTCCTGTCCGCTTTATAAAGTTCGCGACATTATATTTTTATAACTATTTATATTATCTATCGGTCATTTAATTTAAAAATTATTTAAAGTATTGTTAGAGTAAATTTTAGTTTACATAAACACATTTATTTTTAAAAGTTTATATTTTAATATTCTGAATTTGAGATTTAAATTTAAAATTTAGAGTTTAAGGTTATAATTTAAGTTTTAGATATATAAGATAAGAGATTTATGTTTTAATATAAACCCTTAATTTGAATTAAATATTATATAAATTTATTACAATTAAATTTTTTCTCAAACTCAATTTTTTATTTACAATAATATCATAATTATGTAAAAAGACAAACTTTAATCTATTAAACTATCTTATCATTTTCATAACTTCCCTTAAATTAAGTCATGTTTTTAAATTTAAATTTCGAATTATTTTATCTTTTATTAGTCTGAAAAAAATTGTCCATTTCACATTATGGTGTTATTCTAGGAAAATTGGTGGGATAATCCAATCCAAATAAAAATTTGGTTTATAGGGAATTTCCACCTATATTTTAGAAATTAGGCCAAAAATTACAGTGTATAAGGGACTTCACCATTTTCACATGGCGTTGTGGGACTATGCCATTTGCACATAGTGTTGTGTTGTTGATACCAGACTTTATTCGGCTTTGGCTCAACGAGCCAGGCATGCAGCTGGTCAGCATTGGGACATGATGCCATTTGCACATGGCGAAGTCCTGTAATTATCAGCCTTATCATGCATGCATACAAACCAGTTTTCACGTGAAAGCTGGTCAGATAACATGTAAGCATTTTTTTCTTACTTAAATGTTTTTTTTCTTAAATGTTATATATATATATATATATATATATATATATATATATATAATATTATTGAGGAGGAGGTGTGTGTATAGGATTTGAGAAAAAAATTAATAGAGTTTGAGTTAAAAATTGAGAGAACTTGAGTTAAAAATATATTCGAATACGGTGAAGATTGTTGAAGTATATTTTTTTTGTATATCTTCTCGGTTTCTCAAAAGTAAGTAAGTAATTTGTTTTTTTAAATCATATATTTACACATAGGAGTTAGATTGTTGTTTTTTTTTTAAATTATAGAGGGCTTTGTAGATTTTTTTCTGTGATTAAAGATATATTCAAATAAAAATTATGTTATATTTTTAAAGATTTAAAGCACATATTTACACAGTTTATCATTTAATCCGGTAAATTTTTATATTTTTTAGATTGTAATTAGTTTATTATTTTTTAAAATTTAACATTGTTGTTACATATTTGTAGTTTTTGCATTTACAATTTTAATAAGAAAATTTTAATCTATGCTTATGACTATTTTTTAATATTTAGAGAGAATGAGTTCATCAACATATTGTGACATTAAAAACATAATTGGTCATTCAGGCGAATCACTTAATGATTTCAGTGAGGATGAAGAAAATATTGTGCATATTACGGAATAAGATTTGACATTACCCATATATGAATTTTTCTTCTCACCATCCATAATTGCGACCTTACACATTTCATGGTACAAGAATGTCAATATTGCAGATCCCCAGCTATATGCACCAATTGTGTCAAAATCAGCCAATATTGGTAGATATTGTGCGTGAACCAGATTACCAAGATGTATCTGACATCAATATCCCACCAATAATTTACAGTATATATGCTTGAGCTGCATAATCAAGTTCTTGGCGAGCATATCCATTTGTTATAATGAATTCATTCTGCAACCATGAAATTTTCAGACGCAGACCGTTCACATATGCCTCAAGAGCAATTTTGCCGAGGTACTGCCAGCAAAGCTCAAATACATTATACTTGTTTTGTCCAACCAATAGATTCTCATTTATTGGGACACCAAGCTGTACTGCTACATCATCCAGAGTTATTGTGCATTCACCAAACGAAAAATAAAATGTGTGAGTCTTTAGTCTCAACCGTTCAATCAAACCGGTAATTAACCCCAAGACAATCTTAAATCCACGGAGAAATGAATCAATATAAAAATCGATGCGCTGTAAGTAATAAATTATGTGGTCATAAGGTTCTTTGATCTTCACTCCTCGATGACGGAGTCTATGCTCCACATCCTATAATTAATTTATTATAATAAATTATTTCGTTTTACACATGACAGTAAATATAATAATTTTTAATTATTTACTTGCTCTTCATGAATATGAGACGAAATGTGTTCATGTTCACGGCACAACAAAACTCCTTCAGATGCCATTTTTAAATAAATTTGTAAAACAATTATAATTCGATAATATATACAACCAGAAATGTATTATTTTCAAAAATTTTGATCTATATGAATATCTCTTTAAAAAATACAAAAAATTACTGAATTAGACGAGAAGCCGTGTAAATGTGCTCTAAAGCCTTCAACAATAAAAAATAATTATCATTCAAATATATCTTTAATCACAAAAAAATTCTACAAACCCCTCTAATTAAAAAAATGAATTACTTACCAACTTCTGAGAAACTGAGAGGATCTACAAACAAATGTACTTCATCAATCGTTAACTCTTCGAATATATCTTCAAAAAATATCACTCAAATTTTCAACTCAAACTCTCTCAAATTTTTTCTCAACCCCTATACACTCATCTTCTTCTCTATATCCTATATATATACAAAATTTACAAAAGAAAATATATTAAATGACCGGACCAACTTTCACGTGAAATCTAGTGTACATGCATAACACACAGTACAACGCCAACTAGAGGTGACGTTCTACCTTGAATCAGCTTTAATCGATCTGATGAGCCATGTATGGCAAGAGCAGCCTTCACGTGAAAGCTGCTGAGCCATATCTGAAGCACAACGCTATGTGCAAATGGCGTGGTCTTACAACTCTACGTGGAAATGGCAAGAACTCCCGTGCACTGTAATTTTTAGCCTAATAAAATATGGCCGGAAAATCCTTATAAACCAAATTTTTATTTAAGATTGGATTATCCCACCAATTTTTTTCTCGATAATACTAAAAGAACAAGAAGACCAGGTGATCATGGCCATATCACAATCTAAGAGGCTTATAACAAAGCCTGAAGGTGCATCATAGACTGTTCCTCCAATCGGTAGATCTCGAGCCATAGTAGCCAACTTATCCGCCGCAACATTTGCCCCTCGGCCGATATGTCGAACTGTGATACACCAATTAATTCGGTGGACATTAGTGAAGTTTACCTTTTTATTTATATTTGTGGAGTGACTCCACAGTCCACAGCCTCTCAAATTCTCAATAGAATTTTCTCCCAAATTTCATTCGAAAATCACAATTCTTTTACTTTGACCAGAAAGAAAACGAGGAACCCTTATTTTTAAAAAATCAAATCACGAAGATTATAACCCTAGTTTTATCGTTATGATTCATCTTTGTCGAACATATACGGTGCTAAGATTTTCATGGTATTTTTCTATCTTCATCTCTTTTGTTCTCTCTTTTCGGGAGTTTAAGTATTACTTCTTTATGAACTGTGTAAGTGCCTTTTAGTTAATACATGAGTACATTGATTCTAGAGATTTGGATGCACCATCCATTAACTCATAATTTGAGTAAGAAATACGAGAGAAGTATTAAAACTGACAGCATACATCAATTCTAGAAACAAACTGGCAGCCTCGTTTATTACTAATTCCTTATATTAAGTGACATTGAAAGATTTAGGCCCTGTTTGACAATTAGCGGATAGCTGATAGCTGATAACGGATTACATTAGCTGATAGCTGATAGCTGATTACATTAGTTGATTTGACTAGCGGATTGTATTAGCTGATTGTATAAAAGTGTTTGGTAAAATTAACTGATAGCTGATAGCTGTTTGATTATTTAAACAAACAAAATGACATATAAGGACATGATTATATTCAATACTTGTTTGAATAATTTATCAGTTATGAATATTTTGTATCTAATAAATATTAATTAGATTTGTAAAAATTATTTTTAATATAAATTTTCTAAACATATTTGAAAGATTTATATATTAATTTATTATTTATATAATTATTAAAAAAAATTATATGCACATATAAATATGTGATAATAAAAAATAGAATTAACTTACAAATATCACCATATAAATTAGTAGTAACAACAAATAAGTCGAATATTTAATATGTTATTATTTATATTAAAAAATGTTATTATTCAATTTAAGTTATTTGGAGATTTTTGGTAATTGTTAAGGGTAAAAGAGTCATTAAAACTCTAATATCAAACCTCTAATCTCAAAAAGCTCATATTAGGAGCTTTTTCAAAATTAGCTTTTTCACCTCAATCCGCTCTTTCAATCCGTTATTTACCAAACATTAATATTAGTGGATTTGACTAGTCAAACCTCTAATTATACCTCAAACCTCTAATTTTTGCCCAAACCGCTATTTACCAAACAAGGCCTTAGACTTGTATGTTTATTTTAAAACTCTTCGATTTTTTTAATCTTGAATTAAAATACTGTCTTGATATCTTCTAATTTATTTTTACCCAAATTGAGTGACATGTTCGGACCGAAAATTCGGATATTCAAAAATTCGAATTAGATAAGGATCACTATTTTAGTGATCGGATTCAATATTCGAATTTGCACACCCCTAATTAAAATTAAAAAAGTTACGTCTATTTTTAGGGTTCTTCTCCAATGCCCTCCTTGCTTACGGCACAAATTCTGAAAAATTATCAGTGAAAAAGTCCTTACAGTATACGTGGAACTTAGACGATCATGCCAAAAATAACAAGTTCTTTACTAAAAACGGTCGGTTCTTAATTAGTTTATTATTATTAGTTAAAAATTATTTTTATTTTTTGTTCGCTATTGATTTTCTTGTCATTTCCTCCAATTTTGCAAGACTATCATGCGCTAAATAGTATGTTTTTTTCCTGGTTTGTCTGCTATTACTTTTATGTTTGAACTAGTGTTTTTTTCGTTTTTTTTCGACGTTACTTTTAAGAAAGTTTAATTTTAAATTAAGAAAAACATTAAATTAGTCGAGTTGTATTATGCCTTCAAATATATATTTTACCCATACTAATACCGGTATTTTCGATTGTGGTTGTAGTTATGTGTTAGAAGCTGTAAAAATCTTTCTAAAAGTTTTTCATTCTGCTTTTTCTTGGTTATAACAATACTTGTTAGTTTTAATTTTTTTTTAACTAGTTTTGTGTTTGGTTGATGTGAAATAGGAAAAATTGTTAAGAAAATTATTTGTTGAGCGAGAAGCATGTTAGTACTTATGAGTTTTGTTTAATTGTGAAGTTTTGTTTTGTTATTTGAGTATCTCTATTCTGTCGTTTGAGTTCTATGAATTAAATGAAAAAATTAGTACAATTTGTTTATGAATTCTGCTAGCTGCGATTTTTTTTCTAGAGTCATATAATATTTCTTAATTGGATACATAAGCAATTATATCATGTTGATATTTTTATTTTAATCTTGTTCACACGAACAAGACAATGATTTTTTTTTTGAGTTTGACAAGTCGAAAGATATATTTGAAAGTTTGGTTGATGAGTACAAAGCTTGCGAGTCACTAGATTATATCAAATGTTTCGAGAATAATGGATCCAAACTTGGCTGTGTGTGAAATACGTAAAGCCTCAAGCCCTCAACTATGTAGTCTTCTAAGGTAAGGCCAGGGCGTAAGGCTATGTTAGCGTCCTTATATCCATTGGTTCCCTCATGTGTTTGTTTGTACCCTACAACCCCTAAACCTTAAATCATAAATTCCTAAACTTTAAAATTGAAAGGTTTGTGTATTAAAATATTTTTCATAAAATTATTAATATTTACATGATGTTTTATAAATAGGAAAAAATTTAGATACACAGGCTGTGTAAATTAAAGTTTATACAATACTTTTAGTTCTGGGGTTAGGAGTTTATGTTTTAGTGTTTAGAATCTCTAGTACAAGGTTTAGAGTTTATGATTTAGTTTTTTTGGGTTTAAGATTAACAACTTAATATTTAAATTTTATAATGTAAATATATAAGCTTGTGTAAAATAATTTTTATACAACCCGTGTATTAAAATTTTACCCTTATAAATAATAATTACATAACCTGACCCCTTACTAAATATTTAAATTTCTCTATCAATAAACATACATCACTTTTACCTTTAAAGCAGGATCTTATTTTATGTCTAGGATTTATGTGTTCATGTTATATAGTTTAGAGTTATGGTTTAAAATTAAAATTTGGGGTTTAAGGTTTAGAATTTAAGTTTTTAAGATTAGATACATAAAATTTAAGGTTTAAACTTAAAATATAATTACGTGTAAAATAAATTTTACACTGTCTATAAATTAAAATATTTCTCTATTGAAAACAAAAATAAAAAATATCAAATGATAGAAATATTCAACATAGGTATACTATAGTATAAATTTAAATAACCTAATTTAATTTGGTTGATACTAGAGGTGTAGGCTGATGTTTGTCGAATAGTCATGCACTTAAGAGCAAATATATTCGTCGTATCAAGTAATAAAGTGAGAGTAGAGTGTCGAACCCACGATGATTGAATTAATAACTACGAAGTTAATAACATTGTGGTTAAGGTGATACATGTGTGCGTTAAACCTAACAACTCTATTATTTGTTTAAGAGCTCTCTTTTAGTCGTTGAAACCTAAACTTATGTCTAAGCCGGATTAAGACTAAGTTGACAACTTAACCTCACTGTTCTTGTTTGTATAACTTAATTCTCTCGAATATTAAGCTATAAATCAATTAACTACGCATTAAGCACATGAACATAATAGATGAAGATAAAATCAACTAAAGCATTAAAATATAATAATAAAAACATAAAAATCCTAGGACGCAATAATCCCAACTAAAAAGTTTAGCTCGTGTCTGAGCATAAAGAAACTATAATTAAAACTGTAAAGTATGGCAGTTTATCAAGCAAGAGAAAAGAAAGATCCGAACGTCCTCGACAAGAACTCCCTCTATGCTATCCAACTGTGCTGCTAGCCTCATCTTCGTCAGCCCCTATCGATGGCTTCGTTCGATGAGAAGAATTTTCTAGCTTCGCTTCGGTGGTTCTCCGCAAGCTCGGACTAGGACTATTGTCTAAATTATGCTCTTTGTCGATTCCTCCTCTTGGGTAGTATCCAAGTCTTCTTTATATAGGCGGTAAAATTAGGGCTTCAATACCCTAAAGTTGCGCGACTTCATAAAAGAAAGCCAATGGTTTCCCGCTTCATTGGATGTTACGTATCTGGGAGAAACTCTACACGGGCGAAGGCAGATTCATCTCCAACTCTTTATGCATTGTCAGCTCCAACCATGCGATCTGCTCCTCTCCTGATCCAGTAATCCTTTAGCAGCCACCAGCATCCTACATATCCACCACAAAACACCACATTTCCTGTGAAAATCACCAATATATGTAACAGTTAAGCACATGTGGTGTAACTCCCTATCTACACGTAAATATATACAATCTAACACAAATGCAACCTATATGAGCTTGAAAACATGCAAAAGTCAAGAAATATGGACACATAAAATATAACAATTAACCACTCGTCAATTACCGCCAAATTTAAACTATTTCTTGTTCTCAAGCGATGCAAAATGAAAACAAGAAAAATAGAAAATAGAAAATAAGAACAACAAACAACCCATAAGTCCTAAGGTTCCACTCAGCTTTGATTACGGTGATTCCAAGTTATGCTACAACAGTAATTCATTTCTCAGCTAAGTTGATGATGAGCAAGTGCATTAGAGCTTCCAGTTTTATTCAAAAGATGAAATCTAATGTAAGTGCAGTGTATGCTAAATTACATACATTCATCATTTAATTGCCTTAGAAAGGCTTAAGGATTGCTTTATTTTTCTGCTTCGGCATGTTGCTTTTCCTTTTTCAGCACATCTTTACTCTTTATTCTTTTTATGTTTGAAAATTGTATCATTAGGGCTTCAATTTATCACACTAACCCTTCATGTAACCCTCTCGACCCGGCCTAGCCACCAGACCACATCGAATGGGTTACACCGGGAAAACCGAAGCGAAACCCGTTAAGGCTCCACTCCGATTAGCATCCCTAGAAAATTTCTTTTAAAGTTATCTTGTCTAGATGCATTAATTATGTCCTATGTGAAGGAACACGCAGCGGAAAACACACATGGATACAAAACAAGCAAAACATGCAATTTAAAACAACCCTTTTCAATTTTTCAACTGGCCGTATCGGTACGCTAAAAGACCGTACCGATACGCTTGTACTGGGTCAACACCCCAAGTCAAACCTAGGGAAACCGTATCAATACGCCCTCAACGGTCAACTTTCCCTTGGTCAACTACGAAGACCGTACCGATACTCTCAGGACCCGTACCGATACGCCAAAATCTCATCAATTTCTTAGATTTCCAGAAAACATTTTGGGTATCGATACGCCCCCGCGTACCAATATGCCTTGCCAAAAACAAGGGACTGTATCGATACCGCCCTTGAGCGTATCGATACGCCCTGCCCTGCAAGACTCATTTTAGCTGCTAAAAACACAAGGACTCACACTAGAGGCATTTAATCAAGCGTCTAAGCAACATACAAACACACATACATTACAAGACATCCATGGATAAACATATAAAGCATTTTAAACACTTAACGATGCAACAACCATCAAGACAAGATTTTAAAGGGAAACATGCATATATGGCATTCACCAACATAGCCAAAAGCTAAACAAAAGCATAAATCATCATGGCATAAGGCAATACAAGCCCAAAACATCTAAGCAAACTTGTCTAAGGAAAAAGGACATGCCATCAACACTTCAAACATAAAGGTCCTATCCCATTTCTTAAGACTAATTATTGAAGTCTAAACTCATACTTGAGCAAACCAAACTCCCTTGGATTTCTCCCTTGTTCCTCGGGTTGCACCGTAGGTCTAAGGGCCTGCATTGTTGGAAAAGAGAGCGTAAGCGTTTAAGCTTAGTGAGCGGTGCTCAAAACGGTAGCTACAACAATGCAGTTGTAGAACATAGTTTGTTTGAAAACCAAAACCATTTCCAAATCATTTCCACATGCTTGAACACATAACCACATGCATTTACCTTCACATGCATTTACCGAATGCAACCACAAGCCATAGGCTCACCACATGCTCATTCTCATAGCGCAAGCAAAGTAACCACAATGCATAAGCATAAAAGAAGAAATCAACAACATGCTTAAAATGAGAATTAAAGCATCATGGGTATATTGACATTCATCGTTTTTACTCGGATATGCAAATAGTTTCTCAAACCCACTAGACACTTCCGGTGGAATCTCACATCACCGTACTCACCCGTCTAGTAAAAACATAACTTCCGATGGAATCTCACATCATCGTACTCCTCCTTAGTGAAATCTAATATCACTATGGCCACGCGCGACTTTCACCTCGAGTGCACTCTAATCCTATTGATCGATCAATTATATCCGGTAACAACCCAACACGTGTCAATATACTCATTCACAACCACAAGCATTACCGATGCTTGAACCACTTACCAAGTCCAAACATCCATGCAAGGTATGTACTCACAATGCAAATATAAACACAAGTCATAAGTCTCAACATGCATAACAATGCAAACTAACACATTATCAACATGACATGTTCACATTGCATCAAAAATCATAAAACACGGATTAGCCTTTCAAGCTCAATCCAAACTCCCAAAACAATCCCTTAACCACGTTAAGGCTTTTAAAACCGATCCACTCACCAGCCAACACTCAAACGATGTCCAAAATGCCGAATCAAGCCTCCTAACTACCCTAATTTCCATCCACAAAGCCTGAATCTGATTCCTCTGTTTTAAGCAACCCAAAACTGAACATTAGAAAACTAATACACTCACAAACACAACAAAAACCCGTAACCCAACAATCTTGCAACAACACACATCGATTCAAGCCCCAAATTTCACCTGAAACATATCGATTCAGTCCCAAACTACTTACAGCCATACCCAACGGATTTACCATAAAAAATCAACCTTTTAGCATCCCTAAAAATCAACCCAAAGCTATCAAACCTTCAACTGTCATTTAGACCCAAAACCCATAAAAAAACTCAAGATTTTCAACTTCCAAAACTACCCACAATACCCATTTCGGGTTTCCCATAACAACCCACCATTTTCATGTTATTTTAGCAATAAAACAAAGTTAAAACACACTCTAACTCAACCATAACCAACCCAAACGAAAAACCCATAAACCTTCTTTCATTTCAAACCAAACTTTAAAAATTAAAACAAGTTAAATCCATGAGTTTTGCAAAAATCTTAGCATTTAGGACTCAAGGAAGATAAAACTAAGTTAAGGAATCATTTACCTTGAAGAAATCACTTGGATTGAGGTGTTGAAACCAATAGAATAGTGAAAAAGGTTTTTGGGTGGTTTTTGAACGTGAAAGAGATTTGGAGAAGACAATGGCTTTCAAAAATCCCCTTTTCCTTATTTCTTTTATTAAAATTCTCGTTTTTCCCTTTACCCTCTTAAAACACTTTAGGTGTGTTAAAAATGGTTTTTCCTCCAATTTAAATTTAACCTGACCCGGTTTGACTAATCTGATTATCTCCCGACCCTAAACTCGAGGCGTTACACTTCAGTACCTGAAGATGCAATGGAGCAAACAGCCCGTCCTCGAGTCCTACGAGCAGTGTCATCTTTTGAAGACTTTCATTTACTCTTTGCCAGTACTATCATTCCTACCAGGAAAAGTTAAATGGAGCAAACACAACTCACATAGTGTACTAAGATAGCAAGATGCATAAAAGAGTGTCCCTCAACGGTTTTGTTTAAATTATCAGCTCTTAATTTATTTTCTTATTTTTCCAGGGAGTTTTTAGCCTTTGTTTTGCTTCATTGAGCATTTAAGTTCATTTCTTTTAATTCATGCTTAAGCATCAGAAAGTCGACCTAGAGCATCCCTAAGGTTTCTTAAGTGGTTGATTGCATGCAACTTGTGGTTTTTAAGGGAAATAGAAGATTTATCATTAAGTTCTAAAACTTGAAAGCTTAACACCTTGCAAAGCATCAACATAGATTCATCATAGGAAGTCATGATCAGTGCAACAATAGATTCAGAATCAAAGGAATCATAGCAAAGGGAACTTGTTGGACTAATTAGGCTAATTATTGTTTTATTTTTTTTAAATTTATCTAAATTTAACCTAATATATAAGGGTATGTACTCCCCCCAAACTTGAGAAGAGCATTGTCCCAATGCAAAAAGAAAATAAAAACAAATTAAGGAAAAGCAAATTGAAAATAAAATTGCAAATGAAAAATATGTAAAACTAAATTAAACTAAAACAAAATAAAAGAAAGGAAAAGAAAAACTAACCTCGGGAGTTACTATTGTGGTGGTGCACGGAGGGCCTGGATCTTTGATCGTTTGCCAATGTGTGGCACAGAAGGAGCATGTATCAGTGATGTCTTTTGGATTTCATGGGGTGCAGGAGATGCAGAGGCATGTTGTTGCTAGGAAGCGGGTGGACATTGAGGAGCCTAATGAGGTGGATAATTGGGGTCGACGCCCCAAGTGTGCTTGTAGCTCCTCAATTAGCTTGAGGACTCGAACAACAGAAACCTTGGTATGAGTCCTAGGAGTTTTTGCAGACGGAGTTGCAGTTGGTGATGTCTCGTAGCCAGATCATTTACTCGGATATAATCAAAGAAAGGCCTGAAAAATTCTACCTTTGCACCCATCAAAGCAGTGTGCAACGAATTCTCATAGCCAGATCATTTGCTCGGATATAGTCAAAGAAAGGCCTAAAAAATTCTATCATTCCATCAAAGCAGTGTGTAACGAATTCTCATAGCCAGATTGTAGAACTAATGTTTTGATATAATAATTGAAAAATGTTTTGGACTGATTTAAAAAGTATTTAAAACAATTTCCAAAGTCCAAATAACTTGAAACTATGTTTAGGGACATTTTCAAAGGGTTTTACATGTTTTCAAAGGCCAAACTACACAAAACCGTCTAGGCGTTTCGAAACACCTTAGGGCGTTTTGATACGGGGGATTCCAGTAGCAAAACGTTTCGATACGAGTATCGAAACGGGCTTTCCCTGGATGAGATTTTTGAGTAGCATTTCGAAACGGGCTATGCCGTTTCGATACGCCTACGTGGCTTCGACCACAACAGTCATAAACCCCAACAGCTATTTCCCAACTAACATTTAAATGCAGGTCGTTTCGATACAGGACTAGGCGTTTCGATACGTGTTCCGAAACGGCCAAGGGCGTTCCGATACGGGTGACTCATCAGACTGCAATGATTCTTTCTACTTAAAGGGTGTTTCAAAACGGGGAGCTGTAGAACTACATTTATGGTGGGAATTAAAGTCCTCAACGGCTCCAATTCAACCCCAATGGCTAGTAACGGCTACAAACTCATCAAGGAGTATAAAAGGGACCTCCAAGCATCAAGATATGGTTAATGCTCATATTGTCAATCAAAAAATGATCAAATATTGTCTTAGTGCCTAAATTGTCAATTCTTGTATAGACAAACACTAGTGAGCCAAAATTGTCAAAATTGCTCAAGTGTTTTAGGCTTTGGGTGAGTGCTTAAATTGTGCAAACAAACACCTATTAGAGGGATTTGTGTTTGCTTTTCTTATCTCTTTGTAAAAGAGGGTTTGATCAAGGCTTTGGGTAGAAAGCTTGATCGGTGTATAAGGGTTTCCTCCTAAGCCTAGAAAAGGGGACGAATCAATAGTGGATTGATTGGAAATCCTTAGTGGGAAGCTAGGGTAGTGGATGTAGACCTTGGTTAGAAGGTTGAACCACTATAAATCATTGTGTCACTTATCATTTTGGCTTCCACACCACCTCCACCCAAAAATCCACCTCTCCACCACTTGGTGAGCCATATCGGTTGAACGAATTGAGCACCTCACAACTTAACAATTGGTATCAGAGCTTGGCTCAATTGAAGAGGATTCACATCCTATTGAGAAGATCCGGCAAGCTCGATCACTATTTCATCAACCGGCTCAAATGGCATAATCAATCGACAAACCGCCTTTCTTTGACGGAACCCACTATGCCCATTGTAAGACAAAGATGAAGTAATTCATCAAATCTAGAGACTACAAGCTATGGGATATAGTTGAAAATGGTCCGTTCGTGCCTCAACGAATCAAAGCGGAGTGGAGTGCCGACGATCGCAAGAAGATAGAGCTAAATTGCAAAGCCTTGCACATTCTCTTTTGTGCATTTGGCCCATCCATCTATGAGAAGATGTCTTCTTGTGAGAGTGCCAAGGAGGTATGGGACAAGCTTGAAGTCACATACGAGGGAACCGATGAAGTCAAGGAGACCAAGATTGGGCTCCTCACTTTGGAGTATGAGAACTTCAAGATGGATCCGGAAGAAAACATCGAGAAGATGTTTGATAGGTTCTCCACTATCACCAATGGTCTCAAGGGCTATGGAGAAGCCATTCCAGAGGAGAAACTTGTCCAAAAGCTCATCTACTCACTTCCCGAGTCTTGGGACTCAAAGAGGACCGCCATCATCGAAGCAAAAAACTTGAAGACCTTGAAGCTTGATGAACTCATGGGGGTCACTCCTTACTCATCAAATCACGAAGAAGAACAAAGAAGATGAGAAGAAGAGGGAAGAAATTAGAGCTATGGGAGAGAAAAAAATCAAAGGGCTAGACATCAATGCAAGTGCCGTGGCTCTCAAATCCTCCACTTGTCATCATGTCTACTCAAGTGAAGAGGAGGATGAAGAAGAAGAGATAGTTCATCTGTTCAAGAAGTGTGCCCCGTTCATGAAGAAAGCTGTGAGAGAGCTTGAACGCGATTCCAAGAAAAAGAAGAGGGCAAGCACTTCAAGCCATAAGAAGAAGGCACATGTGGCTACTTGGAGTGATGAGGACTCCACCGACGATAAACAAGCCAACCTTTGCCTTATGGCCATCGAAGAAGATTCAAGGGTAACTTCTAATTCATCTACTTCATGTTCTTATTCTTTTGATGAATTACAAGATGCCTATGATGATTTGGTTTTAGAGTTTAAAAATCACATTTTGAAAAACAATAAATTGATTTCAAAGTTAAAAATTCAAAATGATTTGATTTCTAAAACCAAACTTGAACTTGAAGCAAAACTCGAAGAGTTTGAATTAAAATGTTTTGATTTACAAAATTTGCTTCAAAAAGTTCAAGAAGAAAACTACTTGATTTCCAAAGAGCTTGAAAAGAAAAATGTGAAACCGATATTTTAATTTTGATATAACTAAAGAACCTAAGGACTAAATTGAAAATGTCAAAACGAATTTTTAAGTCCTCAAACATCCCCATATGATTTTAAGAATATGCCAAAGTTAAAAACTAAGATTTTCAAATATTTTTCTAAGTGTTCTTAAAGCCGAAACAGTGTTTTTCAAGCCCTTGTTTCGAAACGGCCTAAGGCGTTTCGAAACGATTTCACCACTGCCAACCCTTGTTCCGAAACGGGTATCGAAACGGCTTTAGAACATAAGAACCCGTATCGAAACAACTTCAAGTGTTTCGAAACGGTTCTTCATTTTGATTTGAAATTTATGACCGTTGCAAAGTTTTTAACTGAATTTTCAGAAACCGTTAGGGTGTTTCGAAACGGGCTCAAGCTGTTTCGAAACGACCCTTGACAGTGGCAAAAGTGTTTCGAAACGAGTTCAATCCGTTTCGAAACGGGCTCTTAAATGCACCTCAACGGCTCTTTCTATTTTGGTCCGTTTCGAAACAGGTTCCCGTGTTCCGAAACGGGTGGTTGCAGACTGCATTTATGGAGGTGAGATAACACCCCAACGGCTCTATTGATGAATGCAACAACCACAACTGTTAGAAATCAATGAGAAGGTATAAAAGGGACCTCTAAAAGCTCCAGCAACAACTATTGATCCAAAAGCAAACATCCAAACATCAAATCCAAGCATTTGTGCTTAATTCCCAAAATTGTCTAGAAATCCCAATTGTAATTTTAATTCTTATCTTTTTCAATTGGGTTGAGTGCTTGTAATTGGGCTACAATTTGTATTGAGAGATACTATCTTAGCCATCAAACTCTTTGTTACCTTTGTGTGAGAATTGGGTTAAATTTTGGGTAGAAAATTTAACCGAAAGTGTAAGAGTTACCTCCTTAGCCTAGAAAAGGGGAAGAGCAATTAGTGTAATTGTTGCAAATCCTTAGTGAAGCTAAGGTAGTGGATGTAGAGTTCATTTGAAACTTGAACCACTCTAAAATTCATTTTCCATCCTTTTAATTTGCAATTTCCACCACCTAAACCTTTAAAAATCCAATTCACCCCCCTCTTGGTTCATATCGATCATTCGATCCACTCAACAATTGGTATCAGAGCTTACCTCTTTGAGGATTAACAACCACAAGAGGAGTTCCTAGGAAAAGTGTGATCATCAAATATCAAGAGATGGCTTCAACCTTCGGTTCGGGCATGTATGAGTCTCAATCCACTACAAAGCCTCCCTTCTTCAATGGTGACAACTATTCTTTTTGGAAGAATAGAATGTGTCTCTTCATCAAGTCCAATGATTACTTAGTTTGGGATGTTATTGAAGATGGCCCTAACATTCCATTGAAGCAAGATAGTGAAGGCAAGATGGTCTTGAAGAAAAAGGTGGAGATGAGTGAAGAAGAAAGGAAAAAGATTCAAGTAAATGACAAAGCTCTCCACATGCTCTTTTGTTCATTCGGTCCGGACATCTATTCTAAAGTGTCATCCATTGAGAGTGCCAAAGAAGTGTGGGACACTCTTGAGACTACCTATGAGGGAACCAACGATGTCAAAGAAACTAAGATTGGAATTCTCAATCTTAGTTATGAGAATTTCAAGATGGAGCCCGATGAGACAGTGTCCAAGATGTTTGATCGGTTCTCCACTATAGTCAATGGGCTCAAAGGTTTTGGAGAGATCATACCGGAAGACAAGCTTGTCAGGAAGCTAATCTATTCACTTCCCGAATCATGGGATGGGAAGAGAACCGCCATCATAGAAGCTAAGAATTTGAAGAATTTAAAGCTTGATGAGCTAGTGGGTTCTCTCCTTACACATGAGTTTATGAAGCAAGGAAGGGAAGAAGAGAAGAAGAAAGAAGAGAAGAGAGTAGAAAAGCTAGAGGTTGAAAAGAAGAAGAAGATGGGAATAGCTCTAAAAGATTCACTACTTGAGGAGAGCTCTTCTAGTGAGGAGGATGAGCTAGAAGAATTGGCTATGATAGCCAAACGATTCTCACGCTTTATGAGGTCCAACCGGGGAAGAAAAATTCAAAGGAAGATGGACTTCAAAGGCAAGAACAAAGAAGAAGCAAGGGATCAAATCATTTGCTTCGAGTGCAATAAACCCGACCACATACGTTCGGAGTGCCCTCAACTCAAGAAGAAGGGCTTTGAGAAGAAGAAGAAGCTCAAAGCCAAGCTTGCTACTTGGAGTGATGAGGAGTCATCGGAGGATGACGAACAAGAAGTGGTCAACCTTTGCCTCATGGCACTTGAGGAAGATTCCTCTATGGTAACCTCTAACTCATCATCTTTTGATTTTACATATGATGAATTAAATGATGCATATGATGAGTTGCAAGAGGTCTATGATGAATTATTTGAGAAATATAAGGAGTCGGTCATTAGGAACAAGAAAATCATTTTGGAACTAAATGAGAAAAATGACTTACTCTCTCAAGCTAATTCAAAATTCGAGAAAAAGATATTAGGGTTGAAAGATGAACTAAAATTTTTTCAAGATGAAAATGTTGACCTTAATAATCTTTTATCTCAATGTAATAGTGAACACCAAAAGGTGTTAGAGGAGCTAAATAAGCTCAAAGAGTCTTTTAAAAATGTTGGTAGTGTCAAACATGAAATAGGTGAATCTTCAAGAACAAACCAACCTAAGAAAAAGACTAACTACTACAAACAAGGTAGCTTTCCTAGACATAGTAGAGCTAAAAGAATTAGAAGTGTATGGGTTCCTAAGGAACTTGTAAAATCTAATAACATTATTGCTATGTCATCTTGGATTCCTAAGGGAACCAAGGTTTTGGGAGCTAACACTCATGGACCCAAAATGATTTGGGTACCAAAAACAAAAGCTTAATATCTTTGTTTGTAGGGGGAGCATTGCTACAAGGCCAAAGTACAAAGTCAAAACTCATGGTACCTTGATAGTGGATGCTCAAGGCATATGACCGGAGACAAGAGTAGATTCATGGATCTAAAGCCAAAAAGTGGAGGAGTGGTGACATTTGGTGACAACTCCAAAGGCCACATTAAAGGTATTGGCTCCATAGGTAATCACTCTACTATTCTCATTGAAACTGTCTTGTATGTCGATGGTCTTAAACACAACTTATTGAGCATAAGTCAATTGTGTGATAAAGGATTTAATGTTTTATTTGATAAAAATGGATGCAAAATTGTAGACATTAAATCTAATAATATTATGCTCATAGGTCATCGCATAGGGAACATATACATGGTGCATCTAGATGACATTTATACATCTCATGCATGCTTAGTAGCACAAAATGAAAATGATGCATGGTTATGGCATAGGAAACTAGGACATGCTCGCATTAGTGTTTTAGAAAAACTAGTTTCCCTTGATCTAGTTAGAGGTTTACCCAAGATTAAATTTTCAAATGATAAAATTTGTGATGCATGCTCTAAGGGTAAACAACATAAGTCTTCCTTTAAGTCTATTAATGATGTTTCTACAAGTAGATGTCTACAACTAATCCATATGGATTTATTTGGGCCAATTAGGACTATGAGCTTGGGTGGTAAGTCTTATGCTTTTGTACTTGTTGATGATTTTTCTAGATTTACTTGGGTTCTATTTTTAAGTACTAAAGATGAGGCTTTGGAAAAATTCATCACATTTTCAAAACTAACCCAAAATGATCTTGAACTTAGAATTTCACATATTAGAAATGATCATGGAACCGAGTTTCAAAATTTAGGGTTTGAAGACTTTTTAAATGAAAATGGTATTAGCCACAATTTTTCGGCTCCTCGAACTCCTCAACAAAATGGGGTAGTTGAGAGGAAAAATAGAACTTTGCAAGAAATGGCTAGAACTATGCTTTGTGAAAATAATTTACCTAAATATTTTTGGGCGGAAGCCACAAACACCGCTTGCTATATTGTTAATCGAGTAATGATTAGGCCAATTTTAAAGAAAACACCTTATGATATTTTAAAATCCAAAAATCCTAACATTAGCTATTTTCACCCTTTTGGTTGCAAGTGTTTTGTTTTAAATAATGGAAAAGACAACTTAGGTAAATTTGATGCAAAAAGTGATGTAGCTATTTTCATAGGATACTCTTTAACATCTAAAGCCTATCGAGTATTTAACAAAAGAACTTTAGTAGTAGAAGAATCTATACATGTTGTATTCGATGATAACCTCCTTCCAAGGAAGGATTCTTGTGATGATGATGATGTAGGAATCATAAATGCCTTTGATGGAGGATAAACTTCAAAGGAGGATGAGATTCCAACAACAAAAGAAGAGGACACACAAGATCCACCTCTTGAAGCCTTGAAGGACTTGGCTCTTGAGGAAAAGGAAGTGAGCTACCCAAGAGAGTTCAACTATGTCAAAGATGGTGAAATCTTGGGTGATCCATCCAAGGGGGTAACTACTCGATCTTCTCTTAGATTAATGAATCATGTTGCATTTATCTCATGCATAGAGCCTAAGAATATAAAAGAAGCATTGAATGATGATTTTTGGATTATGGCTATGCAAGAAGAGTTAAATCAATTTGAGAGAAGTAACGTTTGGACATTAGTTGATAGGCCTAGTAATCAATCTACCATAGGAACTAAATGGGTCTTTAGGAACAAGCTAGATGAGAGTGATAACATTGTGAGAAATAAAGCTAGACTTGTAGCACAAGGTTACACTCAAGAAGAGGGAATAGACTTTGATGAAACCTATGCACCCATAGCTAGAATGGAAGCCATTAGGATGTTGCTTGCATATGCATGTTATCATAATTTCAAGCTTTTTCAAATGGATGTTAAAAGCGCGTTTTTAAATGGTTTTATAAATGAGGAAGTGTATGTGGAACAACCACCGGGTTTTGAAGACTCAAAATTTCCAAATCATGTTTTTAAACTCACTAAAGCTCTTTATGGTTTAAAACAACCTCCTAGAGCTTGGTATGAAAGACTTTCAAACTTTTTAATTGAAAAAGGTTTTGAAAAAGGTAAGGTGAACACTACACTTTTTATAAAAATGTACAAAAATGACATCTTAGTAGTTCAAATTTATGTTGATGATATTATTTTTGGTTCTACTAACGAATGCCATTGTCAAGAGTTTGCTAAGCTAATGCAAGGTGAATTTGAGATGAGCATGATGGGGGAACTCTCATTCTTTTTGGGACTCCAAATCAAGCAAAAGAAGGATGGCACATTCATCAATCAAGCAAAGTACATAAAGGATATGCTCAAGAAGTTTGGCTTGGAGAATGCAAAGCCTCAAGCCAAACCTATGAGCTCATCTACAAAGCTTGACAAGGATGAAGGAGGTAAGTGTGTTAACTCTAAGCTTTACCGTTCTATGATTAGATCATTGCTTTACCTTACCGCAAGTAGACCGGATATCTTGTTTAGTGTTTGCTTGTGTGCTAGGTTTCAAGCTAGTCCTAGAGAGTCTCACCTTATAGCCATTAAGAGAATCTTTAGGTACCTTAGAGACACTCCTTGTTTAGGTCTTTGGTACCCTAGAGACTCCACCTTCAACCTTTATGCTTATTCGGATGCGGATTATGGGGGTTGCAAAATCGATAGGAAAAGTACTTCGGGAACTTGTCAATTTCTAGGTAGTATGCTTATATCTTGGTTCTCTAAGAAACAAAATAGTGTAGCCTTATCTACCACCGAAGCCGAGTACATATCCTTAGGGAGTTGTTATGCTCAAGTCCTTTGGATGAAGCAACAACTCTTAGATTATGGAATTAAAGTTGAAACCATACCCCTAAAATGTGACAACACTAGTGCTATATGTCTAACAAAAAATCCCATCCAACACTCTAGAACCAAACACATAGAAATAAGGCATCATTTCATTAGAGATCATGTCCTTAAAAAAGATGTGGTTATAGAGTATGTAGACACCTTAAATCAATTAGCGGACATATTTACAAAACCCTTAGACAAAGAGCGTTTTTGGTCCCTTAGGAGAGAGTTAGGTCTAGCTAGCCTATCTTGACCTTTTAGGACCTCTTTTGTGCTTAAAATTGCTTGATCTTGTGAAATGCCATGTTTATGTGTTTTGACTCCTAATTTCATCCATGCTTATAGCTAGGGGGAGTATGTTTATGTTTGCATATGTTTTGCTTGCTCATTCATGTCATTCATGCATGTTAGGCCTTAGAAAAACTCAATTTTATGCACTTTTAGAGCCTCATCTGCACTTCCAGGCCCAGGAGTATCGAAACGGGTCAACCTATTTCGATACGAATGCTTTAAAATCTTGTCTGAGAGAAGGGCGTTTCGAAACGCCTCAAAAGGGTTTCGAAACGTTTTTGCTACTACCGAGGGGTGTATCGAAACAAGTTTCGATACGAGTCAACGGGGCTTCGATACGGTCAACACCGTATCAAAACGGTCAGCTGAAATCTTTAAAGCGGTAAAACTCTCATGCTCGCGTTTCGAAACGGTCAGGACCGTTCTGAAACGGTTTCACGGACAGCTTTAAGTAGGGCTTTTAATGATAATGTTCTCTTTAAATTAAAACTCTTTAAAACCCTAAAAACCCTAACCCGACCTTTTCCCTATAAAAACCCTCTAAACCTCCTTGTTTTTCACCAAATCTTGAGGGGTTTTTCTAAAAAAAAAACTAGTCTAAGCAAGATTCATCAACATTGTGCAAGGATTTTCATCCATTCATCCAAAATCCCAAACTAAGGTATTTTTCCTCTTTTTCTTTTTTCCTTCATTTCTATTCGAATCTTAGGTTAGAAAAATTTATTTTTGTATAGTTTATATGTTTTTATGCTTGGGTATTTAATATCTTGTTAAAAATTTTCAAAATCTTAAATTTTCTGATTCGAATATAAATTTTTTCAGTCGTATTTCTTTTTACTGTTTTCTCTTAATTTTTTTTCTTTTGATTTTTTATTGTTTTAAAAACTTGTTTAAACCTAAGTGGGATTTATTATTGGATTGAATTACGAAATCTATGCATACACCTAAAATTTTCGCTTGCTTGCTTATATTTTTAGGATGTCGGAAAGTGTTAGAAAAAAGCGTAAGTCCGTTCAATCCGGTGACTCAAATGTGCGTCCGAATCTCGCTCAGCTCTTTCAAAAATCCCTTCGAACTCCAGAAATGCGAGCTCGTTTCAAATATGTCAAGGATTTCGAAGTTCGTCGTGAGCGTGTCATTGATCTCGAATTTCTCAACTCCGAGCGATTCCTTTTCCGTTACCTTGAGCGTTTGAGCGAATGAAATCTTCTTCCTTTGTTGAGCATCCCGGACATTCGCTGCAAACACATGATACTCATCTTTTACTCCAATGCTCGTCTCATTAATGATGAAACAAATACCGAGGTTGTTGGGATTGAATCTTTTATGTTAGGGATAAAGTTTGTTGTTGATGTTGCTCTCTTGGAGTCTACTTTTTCCCTTAAGGATGAAGGAATTGAGAATGAACGTCACTTTGGTACTAATACCGGTCAAGTGCTTACTTTGGATGCGCACGATCGTTTTCTCCACTTGATGGTTTCATGGTTCCTTCGCCCCTCCGGAGGTAAATATTCTCATATCCGTCAAGTTGATTAGTTTTGGCTTGAATGTTTCCATCGTGGTGAGCGCCCTAATGTTCCTAAGATCATTTTTGACGAGATGGTTAATAACGTTAAGCTTATTGACACCGATGCCTTGAAATCCTTTACTTATGGCACGATTTTAAGTCACATCTTTAGCAAGATTGGTCTCGATTGCACCTACGACTCTCCGGAACCCCGCAAGTCCAAGATTGGTGAGTCCTCTCTTCGCAAGTCCGGTTTTCACTATGTGAACCATGTTTGGGAACGTGTTGATAGAGCCGCACCTCCTCCTCCTCCTCCCGTTGAACCTCAAGCTCCAGTTGCAAACAATGATGCTCTCACGGCTTTGATTACCGAGCGGTTCAATGCCATGGACACTAACATGGCTTCGGGTTTTGGTGCCATCAACACTCGCTTGCAAAATGTAGAGGATCGACTCCAATCCCTTGAGGCTTCCCACTCGAACATGGATTTGTCCTTCTCTACCCTCTATGGCCAATGGACGAAGTTTCGCCGTTCTCAAGTCAAGAGCGATGATGAGACTTCGGATGATGATGATGGTGGTGACGAGGCCTAGGATATTCATATCATATCATATTATCTATGCATTTTAGGTTTAAGTTTGCATCTTTATGTTTCATTATGTTTTAGGAACCTATGCTTTTAATCTTATTTGGGATTATGTTTTGAACTTAATGTTGATTTATGTTTTGGATATTTTAATTTTATGAATTAATATTATTGTTGCTTATTACTTAATGCTTATTGGTACTAACCCTTTCTCTTCTCTATGAGCCTTATTTGTTATTTTTGATCTAACAAAAAGGGGAAGAAGAAATTTAAGAGCTAAAAATTCGTTTTAAATGTTTAAAGAGTTTTTAAGTTTTAAAACTTGAATTTCAAAGTTAAAACATTTTTAAAACTTTAAAATCCTATCTTAAATTAAGGGGGAGTTAGAATATGTGTTGAGTGGATCGAAAGATCGATATGAACCAAGAGGGGGGTGAATTGGATTTTTAAGGTTTGTGTGGTGGAAATTCCAAATTAAAAAGATTGATAAGGAATTTTAGAGTGGTTCAAGTTCCAAATGAACTCTACATCCACTACCTTAGCTTCACTAAGGATTTGCAACAATTCCACTAATTGCTCTTCCCCTTTTCTAGGCTAAGGAGGCAACCCTTACAATTTTCGGTTAAATCTACCCAAAATTTAACCCAATCCTCACACAAAGGTAACAAAGAATTTGATGGCTAAGATAGTATCTCTCAATAGAAATTGTAGCCCAATTACAAGCACTCAACCCAATTGAAAAAGATAAGAATGAAAATTACAATTGGGGTTTCTAGACAATATGGGATTTTAGCACAAATGCTTGGATTTGATGTATGGATATTTGCTTTTAGATCAATAGTTGTTGCTGGAGCTTTTAGAGGTCCCTTTTATACATTCTCATTGATTTCTAGCCGTTGTGGTTGTTGCATTCATCAATAGAGCCGTTGGGGATGTTATCTCACCTCCATAAATGCAGTCTGCAACAACCCGTTTCGGAACGCGGGGTACCTGTTTCGAAACGGACTAAAATAGAAAGAGCCGTTGGGGTGCATTTAAGAACCCGTTTCGAAACGCTTGGAGCCGTTTCGAAACACTTTTGCCACTGTTAAGGGTTGTTTCGAAACAGCCTGAGCCCGTTTCGAAACACCCTAACGGTTTCCAAAAAATCGGTTAAAAACATTGTAACGGTCATATTTTCAAATCAAAATGAAGAACAGTTTCGAAACGCTTGGACTCGTTTCGAAACAGTTTTGCTACTGTCAAGGGCCGTTTCGAAACTGATTGAGCCCGTTTCGAAACACCCTATTGATCTTTGAAAATTCAGTTAAAAATATTATAACAGTTATAGTTTTCAAATCAAAACTGAAGAACCGTTTCGAAACGCTTGAAGCCGTTTCGATACGGGCTCATGTGTTCTAAAGCCGTTTCGATACGCGTTTCGGAACAGGGGTTGGCAGTGATGAAAACGTTTCGAAACAGGGACTTGAAAATCACTGTTTCGGCTTTAAACACTTAGACAAATATTTGAAAACTTTGTTTTTAACTTTGGCATAATCTTAAAATCATATGGGGATGTTTGATGACTTAAAAATTCGTTTTGACATTTTCAATTTAGTCCTTAGGTTTTTAGTTATATCAAAATTAAAATATTGGTTTCAAAATCTCCCCCTTTTTGATATAACAAAACCAAAGTTAGAATTTTTAAGAGTTTTGAAAATTTTGAACATATTCTAACTCCCCCTTAATTTAAGATAGGTTTTTAAAGTTTTAAATTTGTTTTAACTTTGGAATTCAATTTTTAAAACTTAAAAACCTTTAAACATTTAAAACGAATTTTTGTGGCTTCTTAAATTTCTTCTCCCCCTTTTTGTTAGATCAAAAAGAATAAATAAGGCTCATAGAGAAGAGAAATGGTTAGTACCAATAAGCATGAAGTAATAAGCAACAATAATATTAACTCATAAAATTAAAATATCCAAAACATAAATCAACATTAAGTTCAAAACATAATCCCAAAAAGATCAAAAGCATAGGTTCCTAAAACATAATGAAACATAAAGATGCAAACTTAAACCTAAAATGCATAAATAATATGATATGATATGAAAGTCCTAGGCCTCGTCACCACCATCATCATCATCGGAAGTCTCATCATCGCTCTTGACTTGAGAACGGTGAAACTTCGTCCATTGGCCATAATGAGTAGAAAAGGACAAATCCAAGTTTGAGTGGGAAGTCTCAAGAGATAGGAGGCGATCCTCGACATTTTTCAAGCGAGTGTCGATGGCACCAAAACCCGAAGCGATGTTAGTATCCATGGCATTGAACCGCTCGGTAATGAGAGCCGTAAGAGCATCATTGTTTCCAACTTGAACTTGTGGTGGAGGTGCAACGGGAGGAAAAGGAGCTTCTCTATCAACACGTTCCCAAAAATCATTCACATATCGAAACCCGGACTTGCGAAGAGAGGACTCACCAATCTTGCACTTGCGAGGTTCCGGGGAATCGTAGGTGCAATCGAGACCAATGGTGCTAAAGATATGGCTTAAGATCGTGCCATATGTAAATGATTTCAACTCATTGGTGTCCATAAGCTTAACATTATTGACCATCTCGGCAAAAATGATCTCAGCAACATTAGGGCGCTCACCTCTACGGAAACATTCAAGCCAAAAGTGATCAACTTGACGGATATGAGAGTATTTACCTCCGGAAGGGCGAAGGAACCACGATACCATCAAGTGAAGAAAACGGTCGTGCGCATCCAAAGTAAGTGCATGACCGGTGTTAGTGCCAAAGTGACGTTCATCCTCAATTCCTATATTCTTAAGGGAAAAGGTGGACTCCAAGAGAGCAACATCAACAATAAACTTTTTCCCTAACATGAAAGATTCAATCCCTACAACCTCGGTCTTGGTTTCATCATTAATAAGACGAGCATTAGAGTAAAAGATGAGTACCATATGTTTGTAGCGAATATCCGGGATGCTCAACAAAGGAAGAAGATTCCATTCACTCAAACGCTCGAGGTAACGGAATAGAAATCGCTCGGAGTTGAGGAAATCAAGATCAATGACACGTTCACGATGAACTTCGAAATCCTTGACATAAGTGAAACGAGCTCGCATCTCGGTAGTTCGAAGGGATTTCTGAAAGAGCAGAGCGAGATTTGGGCGCATGCTCGACTCACCGGTTTGAACGGACTTACGCTTTTTGTTAGCTTGATCCGACATCCTAAAAACATTAAGCAAGCATATTTTAAAAATCAAGTGTATGCATAGATTTTTAAATTCAATCCAATAATAAATTCCACTTAGGTTTTTAAAAAAATTAAAACAAAGAAAAAAATAAAAAAAAACAGTAACAGAAAATACGACTGAAAAATTTTATATTCGAATAAAAAAGTTTAAGATTTTGAATTTTTTTTACAAGATATGGAAAACCCAAACATGAAAACATAATATTTATACAAAAATAAAATTTTCTAACCTAAGATTCGAACATAAATTGAAAGAAAAAGAAAAAGAGGAAAAATACCTTAGTTTGGGATTTTGGATGAATAGAGAAAAATCCTTGCACAATGTTGATGAAACTTGCTTAGACTAGAGTTTTAGTGAAAACCCCCTCAAGATTTAGTGAAAAAACAAAGAGGTTTAGAGGGTTTTTATAGGGAGAAAGTCGGGTTAGGGTTTTTAGGGTTTTAAAGAGTTTGATGTAAAAGTGAATTTTAACATTAAAAGCCCTAAATAAAGCTATCTGCGATACCGTTTTGGAACGGTCTGGACCGTTCGAAACGCGAGCACGAGGGTTTGACCGTTTTGAGACTTTCAGCTGACCGTTTCGATACGGTGTTGACCGTATCGAAGCCCCGTTGACCCGTATCGAAACATGTTTCGATACACCCCTTGGCAGTAGCAAAAACGTTTCGAAACCCTTTGGAGGCGTTTCGAAACGTCCTTCTCTCAGACATGAATTTAAGGTATCCGTATCGAAATAGGTTCATCCGTTTCGATACACTTGGGCCTGGAAGTGCAGATGAGGCTCTAAAAGTGCAGAAAAATGATTTTTTCTTAGGCCTAACATGCATAAATGATATGAATGAGTAGGCAAAACATATGTAAACATTAACATACTCCCCCTAGCTATAAGCATGGATGAAATTAGGAGTCTAAACACATAAACATGGCACTTCACAAGATCAAGCAAGTTTAAGCACAAAAGAGGTCCTAAAAGGTCAAGATAGGCTAGCTAGACCTAACTCTCTCCTAAGGGACCAAAAACGCTCTTTGTCTAAAGGTTTTGTAAATATGTCCGCTAATTGATTTAAGGTGTCTACATACTCTATAACCACAACTTCTTTAAGGACATGATCTCTAATGAAATGATGCCTTATTTCTATGTGTTTGGTTCTAGAGTGTTGGATGGGATTTTTTGTTAGACATATTGCACTAGTGTTGTCACATTTTAGTGGTATGGTTTCAACTTTAATTCCATAATCTAAGAGTTGTTGCTTCATCCAAAGAACTTGAGCACAACAAATCCCTAAGGATATGTACTCGGCTTCGGTGGTAGATAAGGCTACACTATTTTGTTTCTTAGAGAACCAAGATATGAGCATACTACCTAGGAATTGACAAGTTCCCGAAGTACTTTTCCTATCGATTTTGCAACCCCCATAATCCGCATCCGAATAAGCATGAAGGTTGAAGGTAGAGTCTCTAGGGTACCAAAGACCTAAACAAGGAGTATCTCTAAGGTACCTAAAGATTCTCTTGACGGCTATAAGGTGAGACTCTCTAGGACTAGCTTGAAACCTAGCACACAAGCAAACACTAAACAAGATATCTGGTCTACTTGCGGTAAGGTAAAGCAATGATCCAATCATAGAACGGTAAAGGTTAGAGTCAACACACTTACCTCCTTCATCTTTGTCAAGCTTTGTAGATGAGCTCATAGGTGTGGCTTGAGGCTTTGCATTCTCCAAGCCAAACTTCTTGAGCATATCCTTTATGTATTTTGCTTGATTGATGAAGGTGCCATCCTTCTTTTGCTTGATTTGGAGTCCCAAAAAGAATGAGAGCTCCCCCATCATGCTCATCTCGAATTCACCTTGCATTAACTTAGCAAACTCTTGACAATGACATTCATTAGTAGAACCAAAAATAATATCATCAACATAAATTTGAACTACTAAGATGTCATTTTTATACATTTTTATAAAAAGTGTAGTGTCCACCTTACCTTTTTCAAATCCCTTTTCAATTAAAAAGTTTGAAAGTCGTTCATACCAAGCTCTAGGAGCTTGTTTTAAACCATAAAGAGCTTTGGTGAGTTTGAAAACATGATTTGGAAATTTTGAGTCTTCAAAACCCGGTGGTTGTTCCACATACACTTCTTCATTTATAAAACCATTTAAAAAAGCGCTTTTAACATCCATTTGAAAAAGCTTGAAATCATGATAACATGCATATGCAAGCAACATCCTAATGGCTTCCATTCTAGCTACGAGTGCATAGGTTTCATCAAAATCTATTCCCTCTTCTTGAGTGTAACCTTGTGCTACAAGTCTAGCTTTATTTCTCACAATGTTACCACTCTTATCTAGCTTGTTCCTAAAGACCCATTTATTTCCTATGGTAGATTGATTACTAGGCCTTTCAACTAATGTCCAAACATTACTTCTCTCAAATTGATTTAACTCTTCTTGCATAGCCATAATCCAAAAATCATCTTTCAATGCTTCTTTAATATTCTTAGGCTCTATGCATGAGATAAATGCAACATGATTCATTAATCTAAGAGAAGATCGAGTGGTTACCCCCTTGGATGGATCACCCAAGATTTCACCATCTTTGACATAGTTGAACTCTCTTGGGTAGCTCACTTCCTTTTCCTCAAGAGCCAAGTCCTTCAAGGCTTCAAGAGGTCGATCTTGTGTGTCCTCTTCTTTTGTTGGAATCTCATCCTCCTTTGAAGTTTGTCCTCCATCAAAGGCATTTATGATTCCTACATCATCATCATCACAAGAATCCTTCCTAGGAAGGAGGTTATCATCGAATACAAATGAATGGATTCTTCTACTACTAAAGTTCTTTTGTTAAATACTCGATAGGCTTTAGAGGTTAAAGAGTAACCTATGAAAATAGCTTCATCACTTTTTGCATCAAATTTACCTAAGTTGTCTTTTCCATTATTTAAAACAAAACACTTGCAACCAAAATGGTGAAAATAGCTAATGTTAGGCTTTTTAGATTTTAAAATCTCATAAGGTGTTTTCTTTAAAATTGGCCTAATCATTACTCGATTTACAATATAGCAAGCGGTGTTTGTGGCTTCCGCCCAAAAATATTTAGGTAAATTGTTTTCACAAAGCATAGTTCTAGTCATTTCTTGCAAAGTTCTATTTTTCCTCTCAACTACTCCATTTTGTTGAGGAGTTCGAGGAGCCGAAAAATTGTGGCTAATACCATTTTCATTCAAAAAATCTTCAAACCGTAAATTTTGAAACTCGGTTCCATGATCACTTCTAATATGTGAAATTTTAAGTTCAAGATCATTTTGGGTTAGTTTTGAAAATGTGATGAATTTTTCCAAAGCCTCATCTTTAGTACTTAAAAATAGAACCCAAGTAAATCTAGAAAAATCATCAACAAGTACAAAAGCATAAGACTTACCACCCAAGCTCATAGTCCTAATTGGCCCAAATAAATCCATATGGATAAGTTGTAAACATCTACTAGTAGAAACATCATTAATGATTTAAAGGAAGACTTATGTTGTTTACCCTTAGAGCATGCATCACAAATTTTATCATTTGAAAATTTTATCTTGGGTAAACTTCTAACTAGATTAAGGGAGACTAGTTTTTCTAAAACACTTATGCTAGCATGTCCTAGTTTCCTATGCCACAACCATGCATCATTTTCATTTTGTGCAACTAAGCATGCAAGAGATGTATGAATGTCATCTAGATGCACCATGTATATGTTCCCTATGCGATGACCTATGAGCATAATATTATTAGATTTAATGTCTACAATTTTGCATCCATTTTTATCAAATAAAACATTAAATCCTTTATCACACAATTGACTTATGCTCAATAAGTTGTGTTTAAGACCATCGACATACAAGACATTTTCAATAAGAATAGTAGAGTGATTACCTATGGAGCCAATACCTTTAATGTGGCCTTTGGAGTTGTCACCAAATGTCACTACTCCTCCACTTTTTGGCTTTAGATCTATGAATCTACTCTTGTCTCCGGTCATATGCCTTGAGCATCCACTATCAAGGTACCATGAGTTTTGACTTTGTGCTTTGGCCTTGTAGCAATGCTCCCCCTACAAACAAAGATATTAAGCTTTTGTTTTTGGTACCCAAATCATTTTGGGTCCATGAGTGTTAGCTCCCAAAACCTTGGTTCCTTTAGGGATCCAAGATGACATAGCAATAATATTATTAGATTTTACAAGTTCCTTAGGAACCCATACACTTCTAATTCTTTTATTTCTACTATGTCTAGGAAAGCTACCTTGTTTGTAGTAGTTAGTCTTTTTCTTAGGTTGGTTTGTTCTTGAAGATTCACCTATCTCATGCTTGACACTACCAACATTTTTAAAAGACTTTTTGAGCTCATTTAGCTCATTCAACACCTTTTGGTGTTCACTATTACATTGAGACAAAAGATTATTAAGGTCAACATTTTCATCTTGAAAAAATTTTAGTTCATCTTTCAACCCTAATATCTTTTTCTCAAATTTTGAATTAGCTTGAGAGAGTGAGTCATTTTTCTCATTTAGTTCCAAAATAATTTTCTTATTCCTAATGACCGACTCCTTATATTTCTCAACTAATTCATCATAGACCTCTTGTAACTCATCATATGCATCATTCAATTCATCATATGTAAAATCTAAAGTTGATGAGTTAGAGGTTACCATAGAGGAATCTTCCTTAAGTGCCATGAGGCAAAGGTTGGCCACTTCTTGTTCGTCATCCTCCGATGACTCCTCATCACTCCAAGTAGCAAGCTTGGCTTTGAGCTTCTTCTACTTCTCAAAGCCCTTCTTCTTAAGTTGAGGGCACTTCGAACGTATGTGGCCGAGTTTATTGCACTCGAAGCAAATGATTTGATCCCTTGCTTTCTCTTTGTTCTTGCCTTTGAAGTCCATATTCCTTTGAATTTTTCTTCCCCGGTTGGACCTCATAAAGCGTGAGAATCGCTTGGCTATCATAGCCAATTCTTCTAGCTCATCCTCCTCACTAGAAGAGCTCTCCTCAAGTAGTGAAGCTTTGAGAGCTATTCCCATCTTCTTCTTCTTTTCAACCTCTAGCTTTTCTACTCTCTTCTCTTCTTTCTTCTTCTCTTCTTCCCTTCCTTGCTTCATAATCTCATGTGTGAGGAGAGAACCCACAAGCTCATCAAGCTTTAAAGTCTTCAAATTCTTAGCTTCTATGATGGCGGTTCTCTTCCCATCCCATGATTCGGGAAGTGAATAGAGTAGCTTCCGGACAAGCTTGTCTTCCGGTATGATTTCTCCAAAACCCTTGAGCCCATTGACTATAGTGGAGAATCGATCAAACATCTTGGACACCGTCTCATCGGGCTCCATCTTGAAATTCTGATCCAATCTTAGTTTCTTTAACATCGTTGGTTCCCTCATAGGTAGTCTCAAGAGTGTCCCACACTTCTTTGGCACTCTCGATGGATGAAACTTTAGAATAGATGTCCGGACCGAATGAATAAAAAAGCATGTGGAGAGCTTTGTCATTTACTTGAATCTTTTTCCTTTCTTCTTCACTCATCTCCACCTTTTTCTTCAAAACCATCTTGCCTTCACTATCTTGCTTCAATGGAATGTAAGGGCCATCTTCAATGACATCCCACACTAAGTAGTCACTTGACTTGATGAAGAGACGCATTCTATTCTTCCAAAAAGAATAGTTATCACCATTGAAGAAGGGAGACTTTGTAGTGGATTGAGACTCATACATGCCCGAACCGGAGGTTGAAGCCATCTCTTGATATTTGATGATCACACTCTTCCAAGGAACTCCTCAATGAGGTAAGCTCTGATACCAATTGTTGAGTAGATCGAAAGATCAATATGAACCAAGAGGGGGGGTGAATTGGATTTTTAAGGTTTGTGTGGTGGAAATTGCAAATTAAAAAGATTGACAAGGAATTTTAGAGTGGTTCAAGTTCCAAATGAACTCTACATCCACTACCTTAGCTTCACTAAGGATTTGCAACAATTCCACTAATTGCTCTTCCCCTTTTCTAGGCTAAGGAGGCAACCCATACAATTTTCGGTTAAATTTTCTACCTAAAATTTAACGTAATCCTCACACAAAGGTAACAAAGAATTTGATGGCTAAGATAGTATCTCTCAATACAAATTGTCGTCCAATTACAAGCACTCAACCCAATTGAAAAAGATAAGAATGAAAATTACAATTGGGGTTTCTAGACAATATGAGATTTTAGCACAAATGCTTGGATTTGATGTATGGATATTTGCTTTTAGATCAATAGTTGTTGCTGGAGCTTTTAGAGGTCCCTTTTATACCTTCTCATTGATTTCTAGCCGTTGTGGTTGTTGCATTCATCAATAGAGCCATTGGGGATGTTATCTCACCTCCATAAATGTAGTCTGCAACAACCCGTTTCGGAACGCGGGGTACCTGTTTCGAAACAAACTAAAATAGAAAGAGTCGTTGGGGTGCATTTAAGAACCCGTTTCGAAACGCTTGGAGCCGTTTCGAAACACTTTTGCCACTGTCAAGGGTTGTTTCGAAACAGCCTGAGCCCGTTTCGAAACACCCTAACGGTTTCCAAAAAATTGGTTAAAAACATTGTAACGGTCATATTTTCAAATCAAAATGAAGAACAGTTTCGAAACGCTTGGACTCGTTTCGAAACAGTTTTTCTACTGTCAAGGGTCGTTTCGAAACTGATTGAGCCCGTTTCGAATCACCCTATTGATCTTTGAAAATTCAGTTAAAAATATTACAACAGTTATAGTTTTCAAATCAAAACTGATGAACCGTTTCGAAACGCTTGAAGCCGTTTCGATACGGGCTCATGTGTTCTAAAGCTGTTTCGATACGCGTTTCAGAACAGGGGTTGGCAGTGATGAAAACGTTTCGAAACGCTTTAGGCCGTTTCGAAACAGGGACTTGAAAATCACTGTTTCGGCTTTAAACACTTAGAAAAATATTTGAAAATTTTGTTTTTAACTTTGGCATAATCTTAAAATCATATGGGGATGTTTGAGGACTTAAAAATTCGTTTTGACATTTTCAATTTAGTCCTTAGGTTTTTAGTTATATCTAAATTAAAATATTGGTTTCACAATATGTTCAAAATTTTCAAAACTCTTAAAAATTCTAACTTTGGTTTTGTTATATCAAAAAGGGGGAGATTGTGAAACCTATATTTTAATTTTGATATAACTAAAGAAGCTAAGGACTAAATTGAAAATTTCAAAACGAATTTTTAAGTCCTCAAACATCCCCATATGATTTTAAGAATATGCCAAACTTAAAAACTAAGATTTTCAAATATTTTTCTAAGTGTTCTTAAAGCCGAAACAATGTTTTTCAAGCCCCTGTTTCGAAACGGCCTAAGGCGTTTCGAAACGATTTCACCACTGCCAACTCCTGTTCCAAAACGGGTATCGAAACGGCTTTAGAACATAAGAACCCGTATCGAAACGACTTCAAGTGTTTCGAAACGGTTCTTCATTTTGATTTGAAAAATATGATCGTTGCAAAGTTTTTAACTGAATTTTCAGAAACCGTTAGGGTGTTTCGAAACGGGCTCAAGCTGTTTCGAAACGACTCTTGACTGTGGCAAAAGTGTTTCGAAACAAGTTCAATCCGTTTCAAAACGGGCTCGTAAATGCACCCCAACGGCTCTTTCTATTTTGGTCCGTTTCGAAACAGGTTCCCGTGTTCCGAAACGGGTGGTTGTAGACTGCATTTATGGAGGTGAGATAACACCCCAACGGCTCTATTGATGGATGCAACAACCACAACGGTTAGAAATCAATGAGAAGGTATAAAAGGGACCTCTAAACGCTCTAGCAACAACTATTGATCCAAAAGCAAACATCAAATCCAAGCATTTGTGCTTAATTCCCAAAATTGTCTAGAAACCCCAATTGTAATTTTAATTCTTATCTTTTTCAATTGGGTTGAGTGCTTGTAATTGGGCTACAATTTGTATTGAGAGATACTATCTTAGCCATCAAACTCTTTGTTACCTTTGTGTGAGGATTGGGTTAAATTTTGGGTAGAAAATTTAACCGAAATTGTAAGGGTTACCTCCTTAGCCTAGAAAAGGGGAAGAGCAATTAGTGGAATTGTTGCAAATCCTTAGTGAAGCTAAGGTAGTGGATGTAGAGTTCATTTGGAACTTGAACCACTCTAAAATTCCTTGTCCATCCTTTTAATTTGCAATTTCCACCACCTAAACCTTTAAAAATCCAATTCACCCCCCTCTTGGTTCATATCGATCATTCGATCCACTCAACAAAAAACAATTTTGGAAAATCAAATTTTTATGTAAGACAATCTAGTGCCCCTAGATTTGTAAAAGGAAAATGTTTTAGAAGTGTTTGAGTCCCAAAAGGACTTAGCACCTCAATTAAAAGGGATGACATTGAAAAATGGATTCCTAAGGGGACTAAAATTTGTGCTACTAATGTTCATGGATCCAAAGCAATTTGGATACAAAAAATCACTTGATTGTCTTTTGTTAGGTGTGATGGAGAGTGATCAACAAGTCAAACTTTGAGGGGGAGCTCCATGCACACTAAGGAAGAACACTTGAAGAAGGAAGACTTCACATCCTCCCTTGAGTTCAAGTGTGGTAAAATCTAGTTGCTTTTGATTTTATTTGATTTATTTTCATTTATGTCAACTAGATAATCATATATGTTGGACTAACTTTTTAATGATGCTTTGAGTAAGGGGGAGCCATTTTAAAACCAAATTCTTATTTTTGTCAAAATTTTTCCTCTATAGTTATTTTGAGCTTAATGTTTTAAATTATTTTTGATATAACAAAAAGGGGGAGAAATGGTTTAAAAAATTGAATTTTCAAATGAATAAGAGGGAACTTTATTTGATTTATATCTTTAATTCTCTTATTCACATTTTTAAATTTAAAGGGGGAGAATCCCAAACAATTTTTCAAGTTGGTTTTATTATATCAAAAAGGGGGAGATTGTAGAACTAATATTTTGATATAATAATTGAAAAATGTTTTGAACTGATTTAAAAAGTATTTAAAACAATTTCCAAAGTCCAAATAACTTGAAACTATGTTTAGGGACATTTTCAAAGGGTTTTACATGTTTTCAAAGGCCAAACTACACAAAACCGTCCAGGCGTTTCGAAACACCTTAGGGCGTTTCGATACGGGGGATTCCAGTAGCAAAACGTTTCGATACGAGTATCGAAACGGGCTTTCCCTGGATGAGATTTTTTAGTAGCGTTTCGAAACGGGCTATGCCGTTTCGATACGCCTACGTGGCTTCGACCACAACGATCATAAACCCCAACGGCTATTTCCCAACTAACATTTAAATGCAGGTCGTTTCGATACGGGAGTAGGCGTTTCGATATGTGTTCCGAAACGGCCAAGGGTGTTCCGATACGGGTGCCTCATCAGACTGCAACGACTCTTTCTACTTAAAGGGTGTTTCGAAACGGGGAGCTGCAGAACTGCATTTATGGTGGGAATTAAAGTCCTCAATGGCTCCAATTCAACCCCAACGGCTAGTAACGGATACAAACTCATCAAGGAGTATAAAAGGGACCTCCAAGCATCAATATATGGTTAATGCTCATATTGTCAATCAACAAATGATCAAACATTGTCTTAGTGCCTAAATTGTCAATTCTTGTATAGACAAACACTAGTGAGCCAAAATTGTCAAATTTGCTCAAGTGTTTTAGGCTTTGGGTGAGTGCTAAAATTGTGCAAACAAACACCTATTAGAGGGATTTGTGTTTGCTTTTCTTATCTCTTTGTAAAAGAGGGTTTGATCAAGGTTTTGGGTAGAAAGCTTGATCGGTGTATAAGGGTTTCCTCCTAAGCCTAGAAAAGGGGACGAATCAATAGTGGATTGATTGGAAATCCTTAGTGGGAAGCTAGGGTAGTGGATGTAGACCTTGGTTAGAAGGTTGAACCACTATAAATCATTGTGTCACTTATCATTTTGGCTTCCACACCACCTCCACCCAAAAATCCACCTCTCTACCACTTGGTGAGCCATATCGGTTGAACGAATCGAGCACCTCACAACTCAACACAGATCATTTGCTCAACTATAGTCAAAGAAAGGCCTGAAAAATCTATTTTAACAAGTTTTAAAATCGACGATTAAGCGTTAATCATGTGTTTGTTGCGGTAAGCTTTTGATAATCATATGTTAATAGTTGACATGATGAACATGCGGTTAATATAGCAGATCATTTTTTGCAGAGGAATAATGGTTGTTCTAAAGTGAAAACCTTAGGAATTGAAAAACCCAAAAACACGAATCTATTGATAAAAGTTATCAAATTGTGAGGTTTTTCCATAGTAATCTCAGAGCTGCTGGACCGTGTAGGCAACAAAGGTCGTATGAACTATTTAAGTAATCTTAATTAGCAATATAAAACATGTGTATGTTTTGGATGATATGCATGGTGTTTGAAATGTATGGTTATAGCCCAATAGCCTATTTACTTTAGTTTCATATAAATACGGCATGCGGGTCATGCCTTTCTTTCTTCTATTGTAATTCTCTTCTCATCTTACTCCCTTGTATGAAAAATGAGTTTTTAAAAAATTGTAATAGTTGCGGAGAAAGCGTGGACCAAAGGAGCCGACTGATGGGCCGATTAAAGGTGGATTAGATGCTTGAGAAGCAAGTTCTATCTTTAGTATTTTTGGTTCTCCCATTGACTTGGGATGGGCCACCTTAGTTTTAAGGGTTATAACCATTGTATTAATATTTACTGCTTTGTATGTATATGATACAATGTATGTTTTTAGCATGCTGGTAACTGATTAGATTATAATAGAATGGTGAGATTAGTATAACTAAAATCCCTCCATATTTAATTAAAATTAGTCATCCAATATTAGACCTTGTTAAAACTTCGATCGGTACTATGTAAGATTTGCCAAAGCAAAATACTTAGATCTATCTTGGTTAAACGCGAAGAATAAACAAGTGATATTCACTGGTTGCAATATTGGTTAAACTAGGTTGCTCTAATAAGATTAGAAACCTAAATGCTAATGATTTGGATAATCATGAGATGATTAGGAACAATAGTTGTTCACCAAATAAAGGAATTACATGAGATGTAATTAGCAAGTGTTGCTTACCTAAATAATTAAATTCTAGGAGTAAAGCCAAACCTGACTTAGGATGAAATGAAATATGAATCTTTACCCACTAGAAATATTTTTAGTAATTTTTTCAATTTTGAGGGTTTTTAATAGTGGGAATATTATTACTTTATAAACATGATAAAAGGTAATCATATTTTATCGTTGTAGATTTTATGACAAACTCAAACACATTATCATTGTGATCTGTCCTTGAGAAGGACAAATTGAATAGCTTGAACTTCCTTGATTGGTTCCGTAACTTACAGATTGTCTTTAAGCAAGAACGGAAACTGCAAATCATCGAAGAACATGTCTCTAAAAAGCCAACAGATAATGCCTCTAGAGATTGAAGAGAAACCTTTGAGAAATACTCAAATGACATAATAGATGTTGGATGCTTGATGCTTGCGACCATGACTCCTGAGCTTCAAAAGCAACATGAGGACATGGTTCCTTATGAGATGGTTAAAAATCTCAAAGAATTATATGAAAGGCAAGCTCGTCAAGAAAGGTATGAGACCTCTAAGGCTTTGTTTTGATGCAAAATGGTGGATGGAACTCTAGTGGGAACTCGTGTTCTCAAAATGATATGGTATATTCTGACCCTGGAAAAATTGAGCTTCCCTCTAAGTGTTGAATTGGCTAATGGTGTTATCTTGCAATCGTTGCCGGATAGTTTTAATCAGTTTGTTCTTAATTTCAATATGAATGAAATTTACAAATCGTTGCCCCAGTTGCTTGATCTGTTAAGAACAACATGAAAAAGGTTGGCTGCAAACCTATTCTGATGGTCCGAAAGGATAACAGAAAAGAAAAGCCCAACACTAAGGCAAAGCCAAAGCCCAACAAAGGAAAGGCTGCATTGAAATCCAAAGGAGGAGTTGCAAAAGAAGGAAAATGTTTTCATTGCAACAATGTTGGACATTGGAAGAGAAATTGCCATGTCTATCTTGAGGACATCAAGAAGGCAAGAGAAAATGGACAGTTTGAATCAGGTGTTTATGTTATTGATATTAATATATCAACATCTACTTCTTGGGTATTAGATACTGGTTGTGGTTCTCACATTTGTGCTTATGTATAAAGACTAAAAAGGAGTAGAAATTTGGCAAAAGGAGATGTGGACCTACGAGTGGGAAATGGAGCAAGAGTTGTTGCATTAGCTATAGGAACATATACTTTGTCATTACCTAGTGGACTTGTTTTAGATTTAAAGGATTGTTATTTCGTATCTAGTTTGACTAAAAACATTATTTCAATTTCTTGTTTGAACAAGATTGGTTTTGAGATTATTATTAAGAATAATAGTTGTTCTTTTTCCTTCAATAATGTTTTTATGGTACAACACAATTAATCAATGACCTCTATATCTTAGATCAAGACAATTCTATATATAACATAAATACGAAAAGATCAAAAACAAATGACTCTAATCAAACTTATCTTTGGCATTGTCGCTTGGGTCATATAAGCGAGAAACACATATCAAAACTTCATAAAGATGGATTTTTGAATTCTTTTGTTTTCGAACAATTTGATATATGTGAACCTTGCTTAATGATAAAAATGACCAAATCACCGTTTGACGGTAAAAATGAGCGGGCACGTGATTTATTAGGTCTTAAACATAGTGATGTATGTGGACCGATGAATACACAAGCCATAGGAAGGTTTCAATACTTTATTACTTTCACTGACGACTTCAGTAGATACGAGCACGTTTACCTAATGCATCATAAATCTGAAGCCCTTGAAAAGTTTAAGGAATTTAAAAATGAAGTACAAAACCAATTATGAAAGAGTATCAAAGCTCTTCGATTAGATAGAGGAGGAGAACGCTTAAGCCTAGAGTTTGATGAACTTCTTAAAGGATATGAGATTGTCTCACAACTTACACCTCCAAGTACTCCACAACATAATGGAGTCTCTGAAAGGAGAAATCAAACATTGTTAGACATGGTTCGATCAATGATGAGTCATGCTGATCTTCCAACTTCTTTTTTGGGACATGTGCTAAAACAACTGCTTTCACACTAAATCGTGTTCTATCTAAATCGGTTCAAAAGACACCATATGAGATGTGGACTGGGAAGCGTCCTAGCATGTCTTTTATGAAAATTTGGGGATGCGAAGTTTATGTTTATTAAGATATATGTTTTGATATAATAATTGAAAATTTGTTTTGGACTAAATTGAAAAAGATTTCAAAATGTTTTGTAAGTCAAAACAACTTGAAAATATGTTTAAGGGTTTTTACAAGGCTTTAGAATAACTTAAAATGTTTTTAAAGTAGCCAAACCTATGATTTTAATGTCATCGTACCGATACGATATATACTGTATCAATATGCTTTAAGGTTTTAGCTACAGGGAAAATTCCAGTAGCCAAAACCCGTACTGATACGCTTTTTCCGTATCGATACAGAGTGCTTTAAAACTCCCCAACAGCTAGTTCGCGTACTGATACACCTTAACCACTCCCAACGGTCATTTTCCCAACTACTATTTGAAATGCAGGTCATACTAATACGCTCGTAAGTGTATCAATATGTATTAGCTGGAAGAGCTCAACGGCTAGTTCCTAACGAGGACGTATCGATACGGTCATTCGAGTATCGATACGCTAAGCTCCAGAACAACAATGAATGCTGGAAAAATGCACTCTAACGACTCCAATTCAATCCCAACGGTCTATAACGGTTAGAAGCTCAATTGGGAGTATAAAAGGGACCTCCAAACATCCATGGAAGACTAATGCTACAATTGTCAACAACATTATGATGTCAAATTTGTCTTAGAGCTTAATTTCCTACTCTTTGTATAGACAACAGTTGTGAGCTTATATTGTTATATTTGCTCAAGTGTTTTAGGATTGGGTGAGTGCTTGATTAGTGCAAACACATACCTTTTAGAGGGATTTTTAGTTTGCTAAGCTTTCTCTTGTTTGAGAGTGATCCTAAAGCTCGGTTTGTGAGCTTTGGTTGCTAGACTTGGTGAGTGAGTCTAGGTTGTAAATTGGTTGCCTCCTAAGCCAAGAAAAGGGGAAGAATTCTTAGTGAATTGGTTGAAATCCTTAGTGGGAGCTAAGGTAGTGGATGTAGAGCTTGTTAGAGGCTTGAACCACTATAAATTCTTTGTTTATTTTGTCTATCGTTTGTTTCCACCACAAACACCCAAAAATCAATCTTCTCCACACTTGGCAAGCAATTCGGTTGAAAGATATCGAGCCTAACAATGTTAAACATCAGATGTCTATAAAACTTGAACTCAAATCTCATAAATGTAATTTTGTAGGGTATCCTAAAGAAACAAAAGGATACTATTTCTTTAATCCATCTGAGAACAAAGTGTTTGTTACTCGAACAAGTGTCTTCCTCGAGAGAGAGTTTATTCTCGGAAAAGGAAGTGGGAGAAATATTGAACTTGAAGAAATTCAAAGTCAACAAGAGATCACTGAACCAGAGATTGAACAACAACAAGTTCCGCAAATAGTTGATGAACATCCAACCATTCTTTAAACACAACCAATGCGAAGATCTATAAGGGAACACAATGCGCATGAGAGATATGGATTTCTCGTCACATTGTATGGAGATGTTCTCCTCATGGACCAAGATGAGCCTAGGTCTTATCAGGAAGCAATGGGGAGCCGAAACTCCAAGAAATGACTAGAAGCCATGAAATTCGAGATGGATTCCATGTCAGAAAACCAAGTATGGACTTTGATTGACCCACCTGAAGGGATAAAACCCATAGGGTGCAAATGGGTTTTCAAAAAGAAAACTGACATGGATGGCAATGTACAAACATACAAAGGGCGATTGGTCACTAAGGTATTTCCTCAAATTAATGGTATAAACTATGATGAAACTTTTTCCCATGTTGCTATGTTTAAATCTATCCGGATATTGCTTGCAATAGCTGCATATTATGATTATGAAATCTAGCAAATGGATGTCAAAACTGCTTTTCTTAATGGAAAATTAGATAAGGACGTGTACATGACACAACCTGAGGGTTTTTTCGATCCAAAATATGCCCTAAAAGCATGCAAGCTACAAAGATCCATTTATTGGTTGAAGCAAGCTTCTCGAAGTTGGAATCTTCATTTTAATGAGGCAATCAAAGAGTTTGGTTTCATTAAAAATGAAGATGAGCCATGTATTTTCAAGAAAACTAGTGGGAGCATTGTTACATTCTTGGTATTGTATGTGGATGACATACTAATAATAGAAAATGACATATCTACCTTACAGTCTGTAAAGACTTGGTTAGGAAAATGTTTTTCTATAAAAGAATTGGGTGAAACAACCTACATATTAGGAGTCAAAATCTATAGAGATAGATTAAGACGTCTCCTAGGACTAAGTCAAAATACATACATAGATAAAGTACTGAAAAGATTTAGTATGGAAGAATCTAAAAGAGGATTCTTACCTATGAGACATGGTATTTCACTCTCGAAGGAAATGTGTCCTTTAACGCCTCAAGAGAGGGAACTCATGAGTAAGATTTCACATACTTTGGCCATTGGATCTATCATGTATGTCATGCTGTGTACACGTCTAGATGTATCATATGCACTAAGTATGACAAGTCGATACCAAGTAGATCCCGATAAAGGTCATTGGGTTGCAGTAAAAAACATCCTTAAGTACTCAAGAAGAACTAAGGATACATTCCTTATGTATGGAGGTGAGGAAGAGCTAAGTATAAAAGGTTATACTGACGCAAGCGTCAAAACTGATAAGGATAATTCTCGATCGCAATCGGATTTAGTGTTTTGCCTTAATGAAGGTGCTGTAAGCTGGAAAAGTTCAAACCAAGTATATTTCAGCAAGCGATGTTGCAAAAGAGGCTGTTTCAACCAAAAAGTTCATATCTGAACTAGGGGTCGTGCCCAACATATCAAATGCTATAGATCTATGTTGTGACAACAGTGGAGCCATCGCACAAGCAAAAGAACCTAGATCTCATCAGCGATCCAAACACATACTTAGACGTTACCATCTCATTCGTGAAAACATTGATCGAGGGGATCTAGAAATATGTAGAGTATCAACGAATGACAATATCGTCGATCCATTGACAAAACCTCTAACACAACAGAAGCATGAACATCACACTAAGTCTCTTGGTATTAGATACATGAGGGATTGGTCTTAGTGCTAGTGAGAGATTGTTGGAGTATGTCCAAAGACCAATCATGAGATGGTTGTAAAAGACATACTTATTTTATCTTGTTTATTAATATAAATCCATTATTATTATTTCAGTCTTATTATGTGCATCTATAAATAAACTAAATTATAATAAAGTTCTTAGAATAATATAGTTATTCTTGAATGTCCTTAGTCAAGTATTATTGTGGGCATGAACAACAATAATATATCAAGACTAACATGTAGTTGATTGATGATAAAGTGTTGTCATTGACATGGAGATGTCAAAATCAATACATAAGTATGTGTTAGATAACGACATACTAGACTGACCCGCTATGAGCACGTTTCTTGGATTATTATGTGACAGTCACAACATTGCTCATGGTGATAACTACATGTATGATCCTCTGACTTGAGATCATCATTATTATAACATCGTGAGTGGCATATTTTGATACAGTCAAACGTGTGTCGTAATTGACTACACTATAAAGACTAATATTAGATATATCACAATCTATGTAGCGGAATATGATTGATCAAGATAGGATTTGTCCCTCCTACATAATAGGAGTAATATCATAGGCCACTTGAATGAGTGAGACTAGAAAATGCATGATCATGCTCGAATAAATTGATATGAGATATCATAGTTATTCTTTTATAATAGTCTACTCAAGATATCAAGAAATATTAGATGGACTATACAAGTGTGACTAATCCATGACTTGTGTTCGATCTAGATATGAGGACAAAAGGATGTAATACATAAAAGAAGTTAATCATGAAAGAAGGTTAAGTCGAATCACCACTTCATGTAACTTAGATAGCAATGATGTATTGCTAGATGCCACTCATCTCTTGTAATATTAGAATTGTTCTAGATATTATTGCTAACGTTATATGAACCTACAAGGGTCACACCCTATGATTGATACAAACAAATATTGACTAGATAACATGTGTACAAACTTGTGCACGAAATAAGTAAGAATCAAAATTATCATGGTTATTGTAATTATAGATAATCTCATTTATATATTTTAATACTAGATAATTAATGTAATTATCAGATACTATTAAAATATATATCCCTAAAGAAACCTGATAGAAGTAGAATCATATTCTACATATTTAATTATATTCAAATAAATATAATGTATATTTAAAGAATCCGAATTTAATTAAAATTAAGTTTTTGAATGCTATATAAAGGTATGAGGTCTAGCAGCCAAATATATGATTTTTGGAAAACCTCTCTAATAGTTAGAGAAAAGAAAATATTGTTCATTTTATTCGGGTAGACTGCGTAGAGGTCGAAACGCGATTGTGACGACTCAGATTCGATTTGGATTCTTCTATACTCTCTGCGGATTTCTAGATTTATTAAGGTAACGTTTCATCCCTTTTTACCCCGAATTCGTTCCTCGTACATGGATCTCTAGAAGTAATCACCAGTTAATTTTTCCGCTGCGTCATGAGGTGTACTGGCGTTTCCCAACATTTCCAAATTAGGACATACGTCCGCAAAGTCAGTAAAATTCCATCCAAGATGTTCATTATATTGTAAATCTTCATTCCATAATCGATTCTCATGGTTAGGGTTGAAACTCGTAGACATGTCAACATGTAAGGTTTCGTTTTCCCTAGGGAAAGTTTATTTCACTTGTAAGGGAAGAAGGTGTATGTCAAGTATCGGTGGATACCCAGGTGATGGCTTGGAAAAGTTAATCCTAGTATAATCAAGTGGTCCAAAGTTCATACCTGGCGTGTGAAGCACAACAACAAATTGTTTAATATCAACCGTACCTTTTTCTTTAGCTTCATGCGTGGCCCTCTCATAGTAAACGTGTACATCAGGACTGAGCACATTGCTACAACACATCTAAGGCAAACATTCTTTAGGTGGAGCTATTTCAGTATCCACGAGTATGGATTCTTCTAATTCATCTGTGTGGGTGTGCTAAAAATGTTGAACGTGATCTTTTCATCGTTCATCCACATGGTTAAGTTGCCGTTTTTACTGTCGATCACGACCCGTACGATGGCTAGGAATGGTCTCCTTAGAATGATGGGAGCATTTTCATCAGCTTCGCAGTTAAGGATGATAAAGTCTGTCGGGAAGACAAACTTATCTACCCTAACTAACACATCTTCAATTCTTCCATCAGGTTGGATTTGAGATCTGTCAGCCAGTTGAAGAATCACCGATGTAGGTCTTGATTTTCCCATTCCCAATCTTTTAAACATAGATTTCAGCATCAAGTTAACACTTGCACCAAGATTACAAAGGGCACAACCAGAGTAGTTGTGGCATATCGAGCATGGAATGGTGAAGCTACCATGGTCCTTCATCTTGGGTAGCAAATCACTCAGCACATCCACAAACTCGCCCATGGTGGTTATAGTTTCAACATCACCCACCATCTTTTTCTTTGTCACTATCTCTTTTAGAAACTTTGCATAGATATACATCTGATCAATGGCCTCCAAAAGTGGGACATTAATGTGCAACTGTTTTAGCATCTCCAGAAATTTCTAGTATTGGGCATCTTGTTTCTGAGCTTTCAATCTCCGTGGGAAAGGAGATGGTGGTCTGGGCTCGTCTTGTGGCTTATTAGATGCAAGTGCATCGTCAGTTTTCTCATACTTGCCTTCAGTAGCAAGGTCTCTTACTGTATCAGACACGTGAGTTGGTTTCTTTGGTACATGAGCATCGATGGATGGCTTGTAACCCCCTCATCCCGGTCTGGCCGGATGACCGGTCCGAGTGGGCTACACGGGGAAAACCGAGTGAAAACTCCCTAAGGAATTCCCCCTCGGTTAGCAACCCTATTTTTTTTCATTTTAAGTCTTGTCTAGATGAGTATTTAATCCTATGTGATCATACAGCGGAACAACATTCACGAGGCAAACAAACGAACTCGGCCCAACATCTTACAGCCCAATTTTAAGCTTTGACTACAGGCGGTATCGATACCCTTAAGGGGTGTATCGATACCCCCTTGACTAGGTCAACTGGTCAAAGTCAACCCGTAGAGACCGTATCGATACACCAAAGGAGTGTATCGATACCCTCCCCAACGGTTGTCTTCCTACGGTCAACGCTAAGATGACGGTATCGATACACCAGAGGCCGGTATCGATACCGAAATGGACAGTAGCTCCAGTGACCAAAATGGTATCGATACACCCCTCAAGTGTATCGATACCCAAGGCCTGAAACAAGAAGGTGGTATCGATACCGCACCAACCGTATCGATACCCCGGCTACGAACTTGCAGGTTTGAGCTGATTTAAGGCACAAGGAGGCCCTTAAATCCCTCTAAAACCCCAACCAACACACTAACATCAATCCTAAGGCAAATCAAACATAAAAGCATGCTTTAACTTGCAATCAAAGGCACAATCCAACACTAGATGATACACAAACCATACAAGCAACATAAGCTTTCAAGCATGGCATTCCAACAAAGGCAATTCATCATCAAGGTCATTCATAGAACTCAAAAGCCTTAAAAGGCACAAGATAAACATTTGAGGTTTGCACCCAACAACAACGAAACCTAAACATCTAAAGACATGTCACTACACACAAACATTCATCATAGCGTATCATGCTTTAATATCCATACACTTAGGCATTCTCACAAGGCACATCACCAGCACACATGGCAAGCAATTTAGACATGGCTACAATCCAAACATGGCATCATCAAGCCAATCAAAACAACATAATTAAAGAGTCTAGATATGCTCCTAAGAAACCGACAAAGCACACATCAACAACACATATCCCATTGCTTGACTATTACAATCTACAAATTAAAGTTCATACTTGAGCTAACCAAAAGCAACCCTTGGAGACCTTTCCTTGCCCTTGCCACCCACAAGCTATTAATCTGCATTGTCGAACAAAAGAGAGCGTAAGCATAAAAGCTTAGTGAGGGTAGCTCATAAAACAAACCTCGACAATGCAGGGTCCAAGCACGAGCATACAATCAAAGTAAAATGCATGATCTTACCTCCGATCCACACGAGCCATAATTATAGATGATGCATGAACATATATTCAATATTAGGTCATGCTCAACATGTTTAAATCCACAACATATGAAATCACATATATTAAACCATGTTAGCAACACATCCCAAATCACATTGGTTCACAATTTAATCACATATTGGCAACATAAACCACAATCCGTATTGGCACCTAGCTATGACTCGAATACGCGGATAACCGTTGGAACTCACATCCAACAACTCAACCATTACCTGACGGTGGGATTACACTCATCACCGTTCACGCGGAGGGGATTCCACTCATCCTCACGCCTCATTTCACGCGGAGGGGATTCCACTAATCCTCACGCCCGTCGATGGGATTCCACTCATCACCGACTAATATATATATATATATGAAGATTTCCGGGCGAACCCATACTCCACCTTGATGACTACCATCATCAAGACCACGCGCACATTTCGACTCACGTGTGCACACTAGACATCCTAATGATCGATCATTTGTACCCAAGCATACTAGTGCCAATACTACACATTTCATTACTCTTTCACAATACCATTTCATAATAACTTCCGTGCTTAGCACGTACTCACCATGACTCACCGTCATGCACAAGCCACATTTCCATGCCTAGCATGTACTCACTATGATCCTCGGATCATACAATCACCTCATAACATCATTACACATGTCAACACTACATGTATCTCAACAACACAATTATCACATCATATTTCATACATATGTATATCTCTATCACATTTATCATCAACATGCATGTAACAATGCATTAAGCCATTTCTCCACATACATGTATAACAACATAAGCATAACCACCATAAGCATGATTAAACATGAGGCATAATTCAACACTTTAAAGATCAACCAAGGTCTCTAACTGAAGTTTGGGATTAGGCCACCACCCTAATCCCAACTCTAGGTGGGTCTACCAATCCCAACCTAGTTCACATGCTTGAACCAACACTTGAAAACCATTTAAAAGTATTTAACCACTCACCTAAGCTTCCAAGCTCAACTACCAAGCAAGCATCACCTTCAAGTTTCCGGATTTCTTCCCGAAGCTTCTCCAACACAAATTTCCGCTTCTATACAACTTCAAACACAATTCAAATAATCCTCAAATCAGCCCAACATCAAAAGACCAACCCGGAATACAATTCAAGCAACAAGCACATTAATTCAAGCCATGTACAACCCCCAAAACACTAGACCTGAGCAGCCCTCAAATCCCAACCAAAACTCATGATTTCAACCTTTTTAACACATCTAAATGCTCCCAAAACAGCCCCCAACAATTACCCTAACATCCACCCTCAAATTCCAACACAAACCATACCCAAAACTCAACTAAAAACCTTCCTAAAACCCCACCAAAACCCAATTTCGGAAATCCTTAGAAAACACTTTAAAAATTACATATATTGGACCTCTTGGGTTAATATTAACTTATATATTAACAAGGAATCAAAAGCTCAAGCAATGGATGGTAAAGTTTACATCTTTCTCTTCCAAACCCTAAAAACCCAAAACTTTAAATCATGAATTTCAATGAAAACTAAAGGCATGGGAAGAAAGGGAAAGTTGAGGACATAAAGAATTTGTTGTTACCTTTGCAAAAGCTCCAAAAATGAAGGCAAGATTTGATGGAAATCAAAATAGGGAAAAGGAGAGGGTTTCACATTTTAAAAGAAGGAAAGGGGAAGAAGATGGTGAAAGGGGGTTTTATTTTTGTTTTAATCTTTTGGGCTATTTCAAAAATCCTCAATATTACCACTTTGCCATTAATGAGATGGCAACTCCCCCTTACTTTCAAATCCAAGAAATTTTAGGTTCGTTTCAAATTAGTCCAAACATAAAAATGTTTATTTTGAAAATAAAGGAAGACACAAGGTCCAAATAATATATAATATTATTTAATCATAAATCGAGACCCGAAAACAATATTCTCATATTATTTTCTCCCGGCCCCCGAACCCGGGTGTTACAACTCTCCCCCACTTAAGGAAATTTCGTCCCCGAAATTTATCGGACAAGAACCCACTTTCTTTCACACCATAACACACTAACCAATCTCGGTGGACTTGCCACACATCAATAGGTATCAGATGCTAAGATCTCAACTGATTCTTCGTTGCACACAATTTTCAAACTCAACTCAATCTCTTCAACAAACATAGCAAGACCCAGATCTGACTCACATTCCCGAATCACAGATACACAAATCACATCACAAACCCATTTCTAACTCTGGTGGTAACCGCAACAAATAAACAACTGAACTAGCCCGATTCACAATCTCTTACCACACTGTTTAAAAACTTGACCGATGACTTTCTCTGACTGATCATCTAACTTCATCAGTTAACCAAACACCATGCAGACGTCTTCGAAAACAATCTAGTTGAAATCTCAGATCCCTATTACCCACTTCCATTAAGAACCTTCCACGGATGTAACAAGCTAGAAGAAAAATGACGTTCGGTCTTGACATGCTGGCAAATTGTACACTTACCCTCATACTGAACCACATCACACATCATCTCAATCCCGAAGTATTCATCTTCAACCCACAATACGTCTTCATACTACTCAGATGCAATACAGATGAACTACCATGTGCTTCGGTCAAAACAATACGTCTCAAAACACTATGTCAATCGGTACAACTATTCTGTCTTTAAAATGCAAAACTCTATCATCTCTGAAACTGTATTCTGAAGGTCTTCCTTCTACTATGCCTCGCACGTGAGGTGTCAAGAATCTGTCTTGCAACTGTTTCTCTTCAAACATTCTGACTCAATATAGGTTCAACATGAAACGCGGTCACAAGAATACTGTCATTCGGTAACTGAATTCGGCAAATACAATTCGCAACTCAACTACTAATCTAACAACAATTACAACTCGGAACATCGGTTACTATGTTGACTATCTTCGGATGGTACTCAATCTTGATATTACAGTCTTCAAGCAGTTCTAACACTTTATGCTGTCCAAGTTTCAACCTTTCCTAAGTTGTCTAACAATTCCAGTTCTGATAATATGTACGTACACACTGTGCATTTCTTACTATACAAGCTTTGTCTCTAAGTCTTAGAAGAAAATACAACTGTAATTAACTCTATTTCTCATATCGGATAACTCTTCTCACGGTCTTTCAACTAACTCGATGAACAAGTCACAATCTTTCGTCTTGCATAAGCACACAACCTAACCCTACATGTAACACATCACTGCAGTTCACAAGCTCTTTCTCTAGTATAGGCTGGATCAAGGTCGAAGCTCTCTTCAAAGTTTCTTTCGGTTTCTCAAGGGTTCAATGTCTCGCATCTAACCTCACAACTGAACATTCTTCTGTAGCAATCTGACAAAAGGGCAGCTATCTTCGAACGGCTATTTACAAACTTCCGGTAGTAACACTGCTAGACTTAGAACTATAGGTTTCCGTCACAGTCTTCAATTTCTTCCAACTCACATCTTCCTCCGTCTGTTCAAGATTTGTTCTAATACACTCGGCTAATTTACATGTCCTAAGAGAACATCTTCGTTAACTCGAAGTTCACGTTGCACAACTTGGTATACAATTAATTCTCTAATAGAATCTACCACACTAACTTCAAAGCTTGTCATGATCTTCCTCGACACTTGAATATACTCACGTGACATCTAGAAGAGCTACTACAACTGATCAAGAAACTCAGGAAAATATTCTGCTCAACATCTCTATGAAGGTAACTAATACACTAGTCAACCAAAACGGCATAGCTCAGAGCTCAAGGTGATCACATCTTGCCCCTAAAGCTGTCTTCGGTACTTCAACTTTTCTCACTTTCAACTGGTAGTAAACGAATCTCAAACTAATCTTCAAATAGACTTCCTAAAACCCCACCAAAACCCAATTTCGGAAATCCTTAGAAAACACTTTAAAAATTACATATATTGGACCTCTTGGGTTAATATTAACTTATATATTAACAAGGAATCAAAAGCTCAAGCAATGGATGGTAAAGTTTACATCTTTCTCTTCCAAACCCTAAAAACCCAAAACTTTAAATCATGAATTTCAATGAAAACTAAAGGCATGGGAAGAAAGGGAAAGTTGAGGACATAAAGAATTTGTTGTTACCTTTGCAAAAGCTCCAAAAATGAAGGCAAGATTTGATGGAAATCAAAATAGGGAAAAGGAGAGGGTTTCACATTTTAAAAGAAGGAAAGGGGAAGAAGATGGTGAAAGGGGGTTTTATTTTTGTTTTAATCTTTTGGGCTATTTCAAAAATCCTCAATATTACCACTTTGCCATTAATGAGATGGCAACTCCCCCTTACTTTCAAATCCAAGAAATTTTAGGTTCGTTTCAAATTAGTCCAAACATAAAAATGTTTATTTTGAAAATAAAGGAAGACACAAGGTCCAAATAATATATAATATTATTTAATCATAAATCGAGACCCGAAAACAATATTCTCATATTATTTTCTCCCGGCCCCCGAACCCGGGTGTTACATGGCTTGCTTAGAATCGGATCTACTGGAGAGCTTTCCCCAAACTTGGCTTCTGTCCTCAACTGTGTGCCACTATGTAGAGTGGTGGTATTGCATTGCTCTGCGTTAAAGGCCTTAGTGACTTTAGTATCACTAGGTAATCCATCAGGTGGTCTCGTCTTCAACATCTAGGTAATTTGCCCAACTTGAGTCTCCAATGAACTAATTGAGGTGATGTTGTTGTGCATGATCGCTTGCTGGTTTTGCAACATGGCAGCCTGTGTTATGAGCATCTCACCATGGTTCTTTAGGTGGGTTGCTTAATCCTGCATAATGACACATGCAGTTTCTATAAAATTTTGATAAGTATTATCAAAAGAATTAGAGTTGGAGTTAGAAGCTTCCTGGTTCTGCCTCTGAGTCTTTTGGAATCTATGAGGGTCAGTTGATGTAGCTGGTTGTGCTCCTGAATTTCCCTTGTTGCCTCCCAACCAAAATTTGGATGTTGCCTCCACCATGTGTTGGAGTAGGGATTAGTGTTGCGATTGGTGTTCTCTATATAACATCTAGATTCCTATTGTTAAGGGCATTCACTCGACAAGTGTATTGGACCATCTTTACCTCTCAGACATTGGAGGTTCCTTGTATGTTCTTAAGTATGTTTGTGATGGTAGAGAGTTGAGCTGCTACAGTCTGAGACTCATCAAATTGGAGTGTTTCAGCTGCTTTAGGCCCATGCTTCAACCTCCATCGTGGGAACTGGTAGTCTGTGTTGGCTATCCTATAAAGTGTACGGAAAGCCTCATCAAGTTCTCTATCGAGTAAGGTACCATTGACTGACGAGTCGATCATCATCCTTGTAGGTGTATTGACGCCATTATAGAACATCATGACTTGTAGCCAATCTGTGAATCCAAGGATCGAGCACTTGCGAAGCATATCCTTGCATCTATCTCATGCTTCATACATGGATTCATCATTGTATTGTTCGAACGAGATGATGTTGCTTCTCTTTTGGTTGTGCACGTTCGGTGGATCATATCGGTGTAGAAACTTGCTGCAAAAGTTATCCCATGATGTAATAGATACTGCGGAACAAGTTTTCAACCATGCTCTGGCTCGACCACGCAACGAGAAAAGGGAATAGCTTGAGTCGCAAGGCATCAGTAGGTATGTCTAGTTGCCTGAAACAATCACAAACTTCCAAGAAAGCTTGGAAGTGCTCACGAGCATCTTCTCTTGTGGATCCTCCAAATTGTCCAATATTATTGAGCATGTTGAACATAATGGGATTTAGCTCAAAGTGGGTCATCCTTAGATCATGCACAACAATTGGTGGGTTGAGATTGTTGATAACATGTTCAATGATACCTCGTATAGGTCTTCTAGCCATGGCAGATGGTGTGTTGGACCTTCTAGTCATGCATCAGAATACACATGAGAATAAAAATAAAAATAAAAACAATAATTAAATGCAATAAAAATAAAAGTCCTAAGCGTAATTACAATGTAATTATCAATTGTCAATCCCCAAAAACGGCGTCAAAAACTTAATGCTTGTCGAATAGTGATGCACTTTAGAGCAAGTATACTCGTCGTATCAAGTAATAAAGTGAGAGTAGAGTGTCAAACCCACGAGAATTGGATCAATAACTACGAAGTTATTAAACTTGGGAATATGTTTGCAAGTATGGGTGATTGTTGATTTTGAGTAAACTAAATTAACTAATCTAAAGATAGCTAAATTAAGACAAATAACTGCAATGACTTAACCGATAATTATAGAGGTTGAGATTATTGCTAAGGATATATGCTTGATTATCTATCTCAATGCTATAGCGACGAGCAATACATGTCTGCGTAAATCCTTAGGTTCTTCATCTAATTGACAGGATTTTCTAATGTACTTCTAACTCCCTCGATGCCTAGAAGTTAATAACATTGTGGTTAAGGTGATACATGTCTACGTTAACCCTAACAACTCTATTATTTGTTTAAAAACTCCCTTTTAGTCGTTGAATTCCTAAACTTATGTCTAAGCTGGATTAAGACTAAGTTGACAGCTTAGCCCCACTGTTCATGTTGTATAACTTAACTCTTTCGAATATTAAGCCACATATCAATAGTTGTCTTGCCTCTCTCGATAGCTCTTACAATTAACTACGCATTAAGCAAATGGACAAAATAGATGAAGATAAAAACAATTAAAGCATTGAAATATAATAATTAAAACATAAAAATCCTTGGACGCAATAATCCCAACTAAAAAGTTTAGCTCATGTCTGAGCGTAAAGCAACCATAATTATTTTTTTTAGGAAAAGATAACTTTCATTAATCATGAATAGCATCCGCCAATACACCAGTCATTATACATTCCGGATAGTCCATACCAAAATTAACCGACGTATCACTATCTATACCTAATTGTGCTAACTTATGGGCAACCGAATTTGTTTCCATAGAAGTATAATTAAAAGTATAAAGTATGAAAATTTTTCAAGCAAGAGAAAAGAAAGAGCCTAGCGTCCTCGACAAGAACTCCCTTCGTGCTATCCAATTGTGCTGCAAGTCTCCTCTCCATCAGCTTCTCTCGATGGCTTCGTTCGATGAGGAGAATCTTCTAGCTTCGCCCCGGTGATTCTCCGCAAGCTCGGACTAGGACTGTCGTCTAAATTGTGTTATTTGTCGATTCTTCCTCTTGGGTAGCGTCCAAGTCTTCTTTATATAGGCGGTGAAACTAGGGCTTCGGTACCCTAAAGTCGCGCGGCTTCATTAAAGAAAGCCAATTGTTTCTTGCATCATTGAATGTTGCGTATCTGGGAGAAAGTCCATGTAGGCAAAGGCAGATTCATCTCCAACTCTTTATGTCTCGTTAGCTCCAGTCATGGGATCTGCTCCTCTCTTGCTCCAGCAATCCTCCAGCAGCCACCAACATCTTACACATCCACCACAAAACACCACATTTCCCGTGAAAAGCACCAATATGTGTAACAATTAAGCACATGTGGTGCAACTCCCTATCTACATGTAAATATATACAATCTAACCTAAATGTAACCTATATGAGCTTGAAAACATGCAAAAGTCAAGGAATTTGAGCACATGAAATAGAACAATGAAGCACTCGTAATAGACCAAATTTTATTTTTCTAAAAAGGTAAATGACCTTTGACTTTTGATATTTAAAAAGTTATAATACGGTTATTTTATTCTTTTAATTTTTAAAAATTATAAAAATACTCATTAAATTATTATTGGACATTATAAAATAATGTAAAATCTAATGGTTAATTTATATCAATTCGATAAAAATTTAAAAAAAAAATTAATGACTATTTTATAATTGTTAAAATATCAATAATCAAAACGAACCTCTTATATAACTTAATGATCACTTATATGGTTTATCTAATATAGTAGGAATCTTTTATTTTTTCTGTCTTTTGGGATTGTCGCATTCCAATCTTTGCTTACACTCAACCATCAAAGTTCTAACCTTTTAATGAAAAAACATATAATTAAAGGAAATGCACGGATTTAAACAAATATTTTTTTAATATTTGGTGTGATTATATGTTAACATAAGCTTTTTATTCTGAATTTTTTGAATACAAACACATTGTACATATTACGCTGCTCGAACTCGAATCATTTATGAGGCATAATGTCATTCTTTATTAGTGAGACCATTCAATGAGTTCAATAATCACTACACTAAAATACCGAGAGTTTGAGAAATGTTTACTCTAATATCTCGTTCTTTGATCGTGGCCCGCCTTGCCCAAAGAAAATTGCACCCTTCTTTTGGTTTTACCAATTTTGGAAACAAAGTAATTGGATTATTGCATTTTTAGGGTTTAAAGCTTAAAAAGTTTTAAAAAAATCTATATTTGAAATGATGTTGTAAGTTCCAGTTAGGAAAATATTAAAAAATATTTTTTACATGATATTTTTTTTGAATATGCTGGTGCGATGCAAGGGTATGCACCTGTTTAACTTTCTTAGTCTTTTCAAAGACCGCACACATAACATGCATTACTGGTGCTTGAACCCGGGTCCTAAGGGATGATAAACATCAACCTTTGCCACCAGCACACAAAGGAATGAGCACATGATAATTAAATTAGTTTAAAAGTGTTTTTGTTCTTTTTATAGTTCTACATAATCTTAAAACATGTTAAATTAAAATTCAAACACAATACTAATGAATCCGTATATAAATCTCTCATATAAATCACTTGTAAAAAATATGTGTTAGACATTGCAATTTAATTTTTTTTTTTGACTGTCCGTAACGGACTTCACAAAATTTAATATTAAAGATAATGGGATTTTCTGTGTATTTGGGTTCCAACATAATTGGCTTAAAGCGTTCGTTTTTTGTAAGGAAGCCCAGGCCCAAGACATTTGTCTAGTTATGCAGGGGCTAAGCCTTTCCATGGAGGTTATAGTTTGGGGACCTCCTGTGCAATTAACTTTTTTTTTTTTTTTTACATAGTCTTACTCTTTATCGGAAACTTAGGGATTTGCTGATTTCCTTGAAGTGCTCTTTGACTTGCGGAAAGCCTAATCTTTTCTTGCCAATCAGGTTTCGGCATAATCTTTGATTTTTTTTTTACCATTTGATTGAGTGTTTCTGCCTTGATTTCGATCTTACTTTTTCAATTTTGAAAGAATCTGGACTTTAGTTGCTTGTGTTTGGATATGTTCTTATGATTATTTGATTTGAATGTTGGATCCTTTTTGTCATTACAAGTTTTATTATGATTCACTGTTCTCCTATCTTCTTTTTATTTTATTGTCGAAATATTCTACCAGTTCTATCAATTTAGAAGCTGATTGATTTTGGTTATTATATGGGTACGCAGAATCCTAAGTAGTTTTCTTTGGGTAGTGAATACAAGTAATGGAGGATGTCAAGGAGCACCAAAGTCAATCCCATGGTAACTTTTCGAGTTCTCGTATTTCCTTTTGGATATTGAATTGTTTGATCTTTATGAAGCACATTTTGCACTTGCTGTTTTTCTGGAAAACTCCCTTTTTTTAGCTTACCAGTGGAATCATTTCACTGCATTAAGTTCCTTGTATTAATATTAATGATATTCTTCATTTTACTTTTTGATCCACACTTCCTAAGCATCTTGCCTTGTTCGTCGCAGCTGAAGATGATGAGAATGAAATAGTTACCGAAAATACTGCATTTGTGCATGGGGAACCACTTCAAGATGCTGTTGGACCTCCAAAAGTTGATTCTGAGATGGAAATTCTTCATGAGAAAGTAAAAAAGCAAATCATTAAGGAAGGCCATGGCCACAAGCCATCAAAGTATTCGACGTGCTTCTGTAAGTATCAGAAACTTGTGAAGTGTTTGTTTCTCATATCTTTTTTGTCATTCTTTTAATTGACTGTGTGAAAACTTGGAACTCATCACAAGCTATTGCCAGTGCTGTTATGAAACCTACATAAGTTATCTGGTCTAACTTTTTATTCGCTGGTGTGGTTACACATTCACCAACTGCAACTAGAAGGTTGAATCTTGTATCTGGTTATTTTACTCAATATCTTAATGAAACTTGAATCTTTTATCTGATTCTTTTAGTCAACATCTTGATGAAGCTATACAAATGAGTAATCATTGTCCCTTAAATTGTGTCAGTGGAGGTGTGATTCAAACAGCTTGGCTCTTTAGTCATGCATATGTTGAGAATTTTTACTGATTCTGTATTTTAGCCCATTAGTTGAGCAAAATGCTAGTCTGGTAACTATAGATATTTAGTCCAATGATCAATTTCGAACTTCTACTGCTATTTTCTTTCCAACGTTGTTACTTAGTATTCTTGTAGGAGATTAAGGAACTGTACTAATTCACTTTTTTGTTATGCATTCAATACATTTGACTAACTGCAAATATGAAATAGTGCACTACAGGGCCTGGGCTGAAAGCACCAATCATAAATTTGATGACACGTGGCATGAACAACAACCACTTGAATTGGTCTTAGGCAAAGGTATCCATTTGATTGTGTTCTCTTTTCGTTGTTGTTCGTATTAGTAAAAAAAATAAGTATTGACATGAGAGCTGTTTATATCAATAATCATCTTAAGGAAGTGCTTTATTGGTTTCTGGTGTATTGGCCATATTATGAAATATTAATGGTTCCCATTACTGTGGTGGCAGAGAAAAAGGAAATGACTGGTTTGGCTATGGGTGTGTCAAGCATGAAATCAGGTGAACGTGCATTGTTACATGTGGGCTGGGAATTGGGTTATGGGAAAGAAGGAAGCTTTTCTTTCCCAAATGTTCCTCCTATGGCAGACATATTATATGAGGTTGAGCTTATTGGGTTTGATGAAACCAAAGAAGTAAGTTGCTCTGTTGTAGTTTCATGTATTTTATATGTAGATCTTCATTTATCTTCAAAATATTTTCAGACTGGATTTTCCCTCATTCTAATCGAATCCCTCTTTTGGTGAGGCATTTCTTTAGGGAAAAGCTCGTGGTGACATGACTGTAGAGGAAAGGATTGGTGCTGCAGATAGAAGAAAGATGGATGGGAATTCGTTATTCAAGGAAGATAAGCTAGAGGAGGCCATGCAACAGTATGAAATGGTTATACACTTGAGTTCCTTTAAATTAGAATTTGATATTGTACCTATTTTTCTTTTATTTCTCCTTAGTTATTCTAGTGAGATCTAATGATTATTCTCCTTTTTTTTCCATGGTAGGCTATAGCATACATGGGTGATGACTTTATGTTCCAACTATTTGGGAAGTATCGAGACATGGCTTTAGCTGTAAAAAATCCATGTCATCTCAACATGGCAGCATGTTTGATAAAGCTCAAGCGCTATGAAGAAGCCATTGGACACTGTTCCATTGTAAGTGTACATTCTAGCTGATGTCATTACTTTTCTATTTAACTGGCTTCTCAAAGTTCATTGATCTGTAATTTGGCATCACAACCATGTAAAGTCTGTATAATTGGAAAACTTGAAAAAAACAAGTCTTAGTCTGTAATTGTCTCCATTTGATTCTTTACTTTGATGGCTTCTGAAGAGGAAAGTGATTAACTTGCGTAGCAGTTTAATTGTTAGAAAGAATCAGTGACTTGAGGTCTTTTTATGTGTCAATCCTGAACTTGTTATGAAGCAGCTTGTATGATGAGTATTCTGGACACACACAGCCACTTAGGTTAAAATTCCACCCCTTGAAACTTATTATGTCTTGAACCTAGCTGGTTTTTACATGTTTGGCCAGTTTATGGTACGTAACGTCTTAGAGATATCATGATTTTGTGTGCGACTGTGTGGAGGTAATCTTTGTTGGTATTTTAACAACATCCTCATTTGGCTCTCAGGTATTATCAGAAGATGAAAATAATGTGAAAGCAATGTTCAGGCGTGGGAAGGCCAGAGCAGAACTCGGGCAAACGGATGCTGCACGGGAAGACTTTCTAAAGGCTCGCAAGTATGCACCTGAAGACAAAACTATTGCAAGGGAGTTGCGCATGCTTGCAGAGCATGACAAGGCTATATACCAGAAGCAAAGGGAGATTTATAAAGGGATTTTCGGACCAAGACCAGAACCTAAACCCAAGAGGAGTAATTGGGTAATCCGGTTGTGGCAATGGCTTCTGTCACTATTCTATTTCATATTCAGACGTGAGAGAGTGAAAGCTGATTAGGTTAAGCTCCAAAAAAGGAACAATCAAATGAAACTTTGAATCATTTAGTAGTTGTGCAAAAACTCATAATGAATGTACGTGTAAAATAAAATCCTTTGATAATTTTTTAAAACCATTTTTCGAGAGCTGTTTTCAATACAAACAAGCACATAAATATTCGGAGCTGAATAAAATTTGTTTTTAATAGTAACTAAAAAAAATCAAGCAGAATAAAATTCCATCTGCCATTTTGTTCGGGATTCTGAAAATGACTAGCCATTCAAAGATGTTCGGATGCCATATTCCTTCAGATCACTTTAATGATATGGATCAAAATTCCATCTTAGCCTAAAGCAGGTGTCCTCTCTCGAAGCACCATGCATGCACAACACATAATAAAAACATCAACCATTCCACTGTTTCACCCGCATTCATCATCCCATTTTCCCCTTTATAAAAACCTTGTCTATCAAGCTAGTTATTGCCTTTGCCTAGTTGGTCTTACGACGATGTCGTTGATTCCGAGTTTGTATTACTCTGGGCGCACCGTTCATCACGAGCCTTACTACCACCATCCAGCAGTTTGGGATCCCTTCCAAGAATTCCGGGCTGCTCCGCCTGTTTCCCCTGCCGAATCACGGTTCGAGCTCACGAAGCTGGACTGGAAGGAGACCCCGGAAGCTCACGTGTTCGTAGCGGAACTCCCGGGGCTGAAGAGGAACGAAGTGAAGGTGGAAGTGGAGGAGGGGCGAGTACTCTGCATCCGAGGCGAGAAGAGCGTGGAGAAAGAAGTGAGCAGCGATATGTGGCAGCGCGTCGAACGTAGCAGGGGCACGTTCGTGAGGAGGTTCAAGTTGCCGGAGAACGCGAAGCTTGATAAGCTGACCGCATATCTGGAGAACGGGGTGCTTACCATCACAGTTCCAAAGAAAGAGGCCAAACACTACCCCAAAAGAACCATTGAGATCCATGGTGGCGAGTGAAGGGAGAAAATCTTCATGATCTTATATAAATAAAGAAATCTCATATGAAATTATGAATGCTTTGGTAATTGGTGTGCTCCACTTAAAGAAATTACTAATTATATTAGAATGATGTATTAAAGGGTTTGAGATGTTGTGATTAAGTACAAGTATTGTGTTAATCAGGTTGCTACGTATTAATGTTAACTTGGATTTAATGGAGTATATTTAAATTATGTTGTTTAAATTTTATTTTCCTCATGAAGCCCATATTAGCCTCAATCAAAAGCTTGTTGGTAACCATTTCCCTGAATTTTAATCTCATTATTTGGTTTTCTTTTGTTTTATATTTAAAATTTTCATGTGTGACGTGTTAATAATGTTGTCTTCCTAGTTTGTTCTTTTTAGTCTTGAGTCTGATCCAAGTTGGTTTTTAGAAGGTATATGTGTTTACAATTTAATTAATATATTTTACATATGATCTATATCATAATTAAACTGGTATCCAATACCCAAAGAAATTGACAGTAAAATTAACATAAAAACCTAATTAGAACATATATATTAATAGAAAAAGTATATTAAAAAAATTATTAATAGAAAAAGTCCTGTATAACAGTTTGTGGAAAAATTATATCATGGGTGATTCCCACCACGTCATCCATGGGACCAACCAATGGAAATCACTCACTTCACCATGATTTTTTCATGTCATTTTTTCCAACCAATGAATCTTCACTAAAATTTAAACAATGATAAAGTGGGTGGTTTTCATTGGTTGGTCCCATAAATAACGTGGTAGGAATTACCCATGATATAATTTCTCCAGTTCGTGATTCTTATAAGAACTCAGGACGGTTTTCAGTAATGATTAAATATACACGTCTAATCTAATTTTTATCCACAACAATCCTAGCTTTTTCGCCCATGTTTCATTATGCGGCAAAATTTTCTGTATCCCTTTTTATTTGACCGGTGACGTTATTGGTTTAATATTAGTTGTCGACCATTAGTGTTTATTATTTTACTTACTTGTTTATAATTTTGTTTTTTATTTTATTTTAAATTTTTAATAAAATATCTACTCTTGTGATATGTTTTTCCTATGCATTTGTTACACATTTTCCTTTTAATTTATGATGTGTTTCTTCTATTGTTTGACACGGTTTTCGCATATCGTAGCGGTCGTTTGGTGCTAATTCAGAGATTCTCACAGTTAGAGCCGTTTCTGAGATTTTAGTGGCTCAAGGGCGAACAAAAAAAATAGGTCCCTAATAATAAATATTAAAAATGAATTTTAAAAGTAAGCCCCTAATAACAAGTATTAGAAAAAAATTAGGCCCCTAATAACAAGTATTAGAAAAAATTAGGCCCCTAATAACAAATATTAGAAAGAAAATTAAATTTTAAGAGTGTTCCTAATAACAAATATTGAAAAAAAAAATCATGTCCCTATTGGACTCATAATAAAAAATATTAAAAAATTAAATTTTAAGAGAATGTCCCTAATAACAAATATGGAGAACAGGGCCCCTAATTATAAGTATTAGAAAAAAATCGGGTCGTGTCTAATAATAAGTATTAAAAAATTAAGAATATGTCACTAATAATAAATATTGGGAAAAAAATATGCTCTAAATAATAATTATTGAAAAAATTTGGACCTTTTATAACAAATATTGAGAAAAATTAAATTTTAAGAGTAGGCCCCTAATAACAAATATTAGAAAATTTGAGTCCTAATAATAAGTGTTAAATAAATAAATTTTAAAAGTATACCTCTAATAATAAATATAAAAAATTAAATATTTTATTATTATTATTATTATTATTATTATTATTATTATTATTATTATTATTTATGTTTGGCTTTTTGTGTCACTCATATTCAAAATATCTACTATTTATATAAATTTTGATACGTTGATGATTTATATTATATAAATTTTGAATAATATATATATTGTATTGTATTTATGTTACCTTTTTATTGTATCGAATTCTAATTTTATTATATTCTGCAGTTTTGCACGTTGTCTGCAATTTTGCAACTAGGTTTGTCTCATTTCTTCTGAGTTTTTTACTATGGAATCTAATATAACTTCGCTATCAATTGATGATGGAAAAGAGGAGCCTATTGTTCTACCATCTGAAATCGAAGAGGTGGAAGGTGTTTATGCTTTGTGTCTGGTTTGTCGGTTCCTTACATTTAGTGTGCTTCATTTTTTGTCAATGTGAAACACCATGACTGATATCTGGCACCCGTTAGGAGGTATTTCGATAACTGATTTAGAGGATAAAAGAATATGCTTTCGGTTCTACCATGAGGTGGACTTGTTTAGGGTGTTGGATGGCTACCCCTGGCTTTTCATCAATCATTTGTTTTTGTTGCACAAGTTGGAGAAAGATGAAGATCCATTAACTATGTCTTTTGATAATGCTGTTTTTTGGGTGCAAGTACATGATCTTTCACCTGGTTTAATGTTTGAGCACTTGGCTTGACAATTTAATAATTTTATTGGACAGTTCATGGAGTATGATTCGAAGCTAATTATGTCTGGAAAAAAGCAGTATATGAGAGTCAAGGTACTTATTAATGTTAATCACCTTTTGAAGAGGAAAAAGAAGATTAATTTGAGAAAAGATCGAAATGTTTATGCACATTTCCAATATGAAAAACTTAGTCTGTTTTGCTTCATTTGTGGCAAGCTGGGCCATGGTGAAAGCTACTGCCCTTTGCGTCTGACTATGGAACCGAGGAAGGTGGTGTTTGGGTGGGATTTGTCGATCCAGGCTGCGACCAGGAGAGGATCGTCACCGCCGAGCAGGTGGTTGAGGGAGGAAGTTACCGGGGCTTCTTTGGTGGACATTTATGTTGCTACTAACGTTCATGGGCAATTACAATTACGTGAGAGTGATGATGGAATGTATAATATGCCTAATGCTCCACGTGGAAAAAGTATTGTGGGTCCTATTAATTTTGATAAGGGGTCTTTAACAAGCGGCCACATGGATATAGGATCGGATACGGAAGAAAATCATATTCCTATTATGGATGAAAAAAAATGACAGCGTATTGTGGGGGAGGTGCCACCAGTTTCATCAAACGTTGATTCTGCTACACCTGATGTAACAAAGGAGATATTGGTTGGCTCTGCAAAGCAGGGCAGCCGGATGCCATGAAGTTACTAAGCTGGAACGTCCGTGAATTGGGGAAGCTACGGGCGGTGAACCGAATCAGAAATACACTGAGAGGTTGCAATCCCCAAATCATGTTTCTAGTAGAAATTAAATTAGATGTGCAAAGAATGGAAAGAGCTAGTCGTAGATGTGGTTTTTTATTTGGTATAGATGTAGCTGCTGATGGTTCGAGGGGAGGTTTATCATTAGGATGGATGCCTGGGGTTGATGTAACATTGTTAAGTTACTCACAATCTCATGTAGATGTTGTAATTAAAGAAAGTGATACTCTGCAATGGAGGTTTACTGGCTTTTATGGCAAACCTATTGAGCAAGAACATCCAGATTCGTGGAGACTGCTTCGACAGTTGAAGTCTCAGCAATCGATACCATGGATGGTTGCTGGTGATTTCAATGAAATTACTTACTACTTTGAGAAGCAAGGAGGGAGGTTGCGAGTTGAGCGTAATATGGCTGCCTTCCGTGATGTGCTAGAAGACTGTGACCTTAGTGACTGTTGCGTGTAAAATGGTCTATCGCAATTTGGTGCAAGTATACACGTCGCAAGTAATAAAGTGATACTAAGTATCGGATATCGTCTCCACAAGGACTAGGAATACTTTTATCCTTGAATCTCTGCACAAGAAAAGAAATAATAATAATGAAGTGATTTTGGAAAAGTTGAAGATGAACTAAAGTAAACAAGGAAATCAGATTGAGAAAATAGGCTGGTATTGATTTGCTCAGTAGTGCAGGTATTGCACTGCTCAGAGGAACTTCTGTTGCTTCTGTCGTTGCGCCTGTCGCGGCAGTGGTCCGTTGTTGTCGCGGCAGCGGCCAACAACTCTGTACTTCAAGTTTGGCAAGAATCTCTGTTGTGACTTGTCTTATCCCTAGGCCCAAGTTCTGTCGATGAATACGTCTTGGACGATACCTCCTAGCGTGAATCAAAGAATGAACATCGATGCTTGTGAATTCTTCTTTAGCCACTTAACCTTGTACCTATCCCTAGGCCAAGATGGTTTAACCATAAACTGGAAAACTCGTATTTACTCTTTTCGTATACTTAACTCTCCCGATATTAAGTAAATGGATAACCTCACAATGCTCTCCCGAAACTCTTATGAGATGTTGAAACCAGAGTAAATAAACTTGAAGCTTTTATTAACTGAACAGAAAAATCCTAAGAAACAGTACAATCCTTACAACTACTTTACAAGATCAACCCTTAGCCCTAGGGGAAGTTTAGAACATGGTGGAGAGAGAGAAACGACTAGGGTTTTGGGGGAAGATGGCTAGGAGCTAGATATCATTTGCCTTGTCGAATTACAAGCATATATATAGGCCTTGGACTTGAGTTTTCTTAATGGCCAAGAATACAAGTTTGAATTAAAGTACAACTCTATTAAAGACTAAATCTATGAGTAGATGTCTTTTAATTTGCCTTATCTTCTTGCTTTGACTTTTTCCTCAAACTTAGGGCAAGGCATTCCTTGTGCTTCTGGGCTCCGACAGTTATGCAAGTGGTCCACGAAAATCAGGCTTTAAATGCTCTATCAGACGAACTCCACTTTGCATTTTCCCTCACCATAGTCTTCTCTGTCGCCTCCTCTGCCACGACAGACGTCACGACAGTGTTGTAACCGGCAGACTTCTTCAACCCTTCACTCCACTTCTACAACTATATTCTGTTCCTCTGCTGCCCTCGATGCTGCCACGACAGGTACCTGCAAGAATAAACCAAAGTCGGCAACATCTGTGCAATATTATCTAGTTATGATGTTTATGCAAAAATCTATCCTAAAATACAGCTAAACATGCTTGAGTGCATCAATTATATGGGTAAATGAGGGCTAAAATATAGAACATTTATGCACTCAACACACCCCCAAACTCAAGTTATTGCTTGTCCTCGAGCAAATGCAACCTAACTAAGAATGAAGCTTTTTTTGCTTTGGCTTAACTCAGTGAACAACGATTACCTATAGCACCTTCACTATCAATGGCAGTACCTTTTCGGGTGTTTATGGACTTATCCGGAGCAATGCTATAATTCTTGTGCAAGTGTGTGTAGGTTTTGTGAACAAATATGTGCCTAGACTCTTTAGCAACTAGAACAATTATGTTACTCACTTGAGTTTTATTTCAAATTAATTTTTAACTAGAGGCAATTCTTAGGCTCCTTTAGTTTTTTCTAACTTAGACCCAAGTTTCTTTCTTATCTCTTTTTTTGTTTGTTACTAAAGCCAGTTTTGGGCACCTCTAGCTATCTTCCTAGAGCCAGTGTTAGGCACCTCTAGGACGAGTGAGTCTAAGTTTTTTTTCTTCTCTTATTCTTTATATATTTTTTCTAACTCAAGTGGTTAAGCTTTCTATTCTAAATTTACTAACAGTAGTCTAGACAACATATAAGTCACAAAGGTGTTTTCAAAGTTTAGAACTATCGTAAGGCTCTAAATAATTCCTAAAACATCCTAAAGACATTGTCACGACAGAGAATGCCGCGGCAGGTAAGTGCAGTTCAAAGACTTAAGCCAAATAAATATATTTTTTGACACAAAAATAACTAGTAATGAGACACAACTTAAATTAAGTTCATTAATTAAAGGAGGACTGCCTACCCCCAAACTCGAGGGTTGCATTGTCCCCAATGCATGACACAAACGGTAAAATAAAAACATCACAAATATCAATAAAAAAACACAGACGACAGAAAGAGTAAAAGAACTTAAGTTGAAGAGTTGTCGTCACTGCTGCTGTCGATGCGGAGCTGTCTGCCGACAGTTACTTTGGTGGCAGAGGCTGATTTTGGATTTGGAGAGGGTGAAGATACCTTCTTTTTGGCTTCTCGAGGTGGCTGGACTCTAGTAGGTGAGATTTTTGGGGCCTTGTCCAGGACCTCTAGCTCACTGTCATTACTGCTGCCGCGGCTGCCACCTGCTCTGTCGCGGCAGGGTCCCTCAACGTCAAGGTCAAGCTTTTTCTTCTTCATCTGAGGAAAATCCTTTGCTATCTTTCGGACGACAGAGGGTTCAGAGTCAGAGTCATCCTGCAAGACTGGGGAGGAGAAGAAACCTTCGAAATATTTTGGGTCTATTTCTGGCAGTGGTTCCTCGAGGGTGGCAGATCGTCTGTAGCCGTCTCCGGTCATGGCAGAGGGTGAAGTAGAGGCAGCTGTCGGTGTGGGTGTCTTAGGGCTGGCAGCAGGTGTAGGGGCAAAGAGAAGGGTTTCTCGAAAAGAGGGAAACTGCATGTTTGGATAATTTAACTCAACTTTTATAAAGTTTACCGTGGCAGTGGTGAAGTCCCTCATATATTCCATGAATCCCAGCTGTCGTCCCTCCATCTTTTTCAGCAGTTGAATTATTTGGTTGGAGGAGGTGGCTTCTAGTTGTGCAGATTCTGTCGACTCTCGCTCTGCCGCGACAAGTTCTGTGTAGTCTGGTTCTTTTATCGATTTTGTTGCAGCAGAGGGATCAACATATGCCATTAGGGTGGTTGCCTTCAGCTCCATCAAGCTGTAGATGTTCTGTTGCGTCCACCCCTTGCCCTGGATCTTCACGTCTTCATCGATTTTGGGCACATTGTTGGCTCGGCAGAGGGATGTGATTAAGTAGGGGAAGAAGAGGGGGCCCATTACTCTTAATGCACACTCATGGATGCCATCGGGGATATATTTACCAACGTTGATCTGCCGCTCGTTAATGATGGAGTGTACAAGGGCAAGCCTCTGTCGGTCCACTGTTGTGTTGTGCGATGTTAGCATGAGACGCTTCTTTACAAAGTAGTTCCAGAGATTTGCAGCAGGTGTGAGTTGGGTTCTTCGCACCGTCCATCTATTTTTTGGATCATCGTTCCAATTGGTGCCCTCTTCAGTCAGGTCTGCCATGATGCCATCATAGTCTGCCGGCGACAGATTGATGATAAACCTGCTGTGTGCATCCTCTTTCCTGCCTACATATAAGCCATAGAGTGTATTGATGTAGGCTGGCTCGAGAGAGATTTCCTTACCCCTAACAGTGACTGTCATGACATCCTTGAATGTGACGGCAGCATAAAATTCGCGAACAAGTGCAACGTTCATCTCTTCTGGTTGTGCCGTGAACATCTGCCATTTTAATGCAATAATCCGTTTGGCAATGAACCCTTCCAGCCCTAGATCTTCTGTCTTCTTTGTGTAGGTGAAGCCTCTTTCATCCCACATCTCCCGTTTTTGAAAAGAATCATAGTATCTTTTCTCTGAATCTGCCGAGGCAAACCTTCTGTGGATTCTGCTGTGGCTAGGAGTGGAGACTGCCGCGACAGATGTGGAGGCAGCACTTCTTCTGGTTGATCTCGTCGTCATTGTAAGGAAACTGTAGAAATGAAAGAAAATACTTGAAAAGCTAAAAATGCTCGGAAATAAAGTAGAGAGAAGAGAATGAGGTGAAAATTGAAATGGATGTAAGGGTTTATATAGAACGAGATTTTCTGCCCGTTGAAGCCGTAACAGGTGGCGTGAAAAACGGAGCCAGCTGTCACGCGGTTTCTTGACGTGTCTGTTACGCGTTTCTGTGTCTGTTGCGCGTCTGTTACATGTTTCCGTGTCTGTCGCGACAACATGGTGACAGGCTGTATTTGCGCGTCTGCCGCGACAGCTGGTGACCGGCTGTCACGACAGCCTTGTTGCCATTAGGCTTTTTGGGTTGTTGTGAGTGTGGTGGGCTGGTTCATTCTTTCTCCTTACTCTGTTTCTTTTATTTACTTGAAAATTAAAATAAAGAAATATAAAATTCTTATTTCCTAAAGCAATAAAAATAAATAAAATAAAATAAAACTAAGTTAAATTAGGGATGCCTTAAGGGGCATCTCCTAAAGTAACTACTTCCTGCTCTCTTGGGGCTTCAGTCCCCTGATAATGCTTTAGCCTTTGTCCATTCACTTTGAATTGGTGCCCGTCCTTGATTGATCTGATTGTGATGGCACCATGAGGAAAAACCTGGACTACTTGGAAGGGTCCAGATCATCTAGACTTTAGCTTTCTTGGGAAAAGCTTCAACCTAGAGTTGAATAACAACACGTTCTGCCCTGGGCTAAACAGTCGTGGCAGCAGTTTTCTGTCGTGCCACTTCTTTGTTTTGTCTTTATAAATTTTGGCGTTGTCATAGGCCATGGCTCGAATTTCTTCAATTTCATTCAAGTCCAGCAGCCTTTTCTGCCCTGCTTTGCTCCAGTCCATGTTAACTATCTTGATAGCCCAATATGCCTTATGTTCTATCTCGACAGGTAGTGGCAGGTTTTTCCGTAGATGAGGCGGTAGGGTGACATTCCCAATGGTGTCTTAAATGCAGTTATGTAGGCCCATAATGCAACATTCAGGTGAAGAGACCAGTCCTTTCTAGTTGGTTTAACCATCTTTTCCAGGATGTTCTTCACTTCTCTATTTGAGATTTCAGCCTGCCCATTGGTTTGAGGGTGATATGTTGTTGTGATCTTGTGCTTAACTCCACACTTCTTCAGCGCACTAGCAATTACCTTGTTGTCAAAGTGCCTACCCTCATCACTAATAACCGCCCTTGGGATGCCAAACCTTATGAAGATATGTTTGTGGAGAAATCTTTGCACGGTCTTGGCATCATTCTTTTGCGTGGCGATAGCCTCTACCCACTTGGACACGTAGTCCACTGCCAACAATATGTACAAATTCCCGCAAGAGGCTGGGAATGGTCCCATGAAGTCGATTCCCCAAACATCGAAAATTTCGACTTCGAGAATGTTCTGCAGGGGCATCTCATGCCTTCTAGAGATGTTTCCAGTCCTTTGGCATTTGTCACAATGCTTGTAAAAGGCTTGTGCATCCTTGAACAATGTAGGCCAAAAGAAACTAGATTGCAGAACTTTGGCAGCAGTTTTGTTTCCTCCAAAGTGTCCTCCATAAGGAGCAGCATGACAGTGGTGGATTACTTCTTTCTGTTCTTCCTGTGGTATGCATCTCCTGATGATCTGATCTGCACAGTGCTTAAATAGAAGAGGTTCGTCCCAATAATAATGTTTTGCATCATTTTGGAACCTTTTCCTTGCTTGGTAATTAAGTTCAAGAGGTAATAAACCACTCACAATGTAATTTACTATGTCAGCATACCAAGGGATTTTAGGAAGCTTACTTGCTGCCATGGCTGTCGTGGCAGTGCTGGTGGCAGTAAATAACTGCTCGTTTGGGAAGGTCTCATGTATGTTAATCTTGTCTTTAGCTTTGTGCTTTCCCATTTCCAGTCTTGACAAGTGATCTGCTACTTGGTTTTTTGTTCCCTTCTTGTCCTTGATGTCTATATCGAATTCTTGCAATAGCAAAATCCAATGTATCAGCCATGGTTTTGTGTCCTTCTTGGTGAACATATATTTTAGTGCTGAATGATCCGTATGGACCACCACTTTTGTTCCAAGTATGTATGGTCAGAACTTGTCAAAAGCGAACACCACTGCTAGCAACTCCTTCTCTGTTGTGGTGTAGTTTATCTGGGCATCATTTAAGGTTTTGCTGGCATAATATATAACGTGGAAGAGTTTTTCTTTCCGCTGCCCTAGTGCTGCCCCGACAGCATAGTCACTGGCGTCACACATGATCTCGAATGGTAAACTCCAGTCTGGTGGCTGCACTATTGGGGCTGTTACCAGCTTCTCCTTCAGTGTCTTGAATGCTTCAGTACATTCAGCATTGAAATCAAAGTCCATATTTTGTTCCAACAAAAGACACAAGGGTTTAGTGATTTTAGAAAATTTTGCAATGAATCTACGATAAAACCCTGCGTGTCCCAAGAAACTTCTAATGCCCTTGACTATGGTGGGTGGCGGCAATTTTTCGATGACTTCGATTTTTTCTCTATCCACTTCTATGCCACGACAGGAGACCTTGGATCTAATACAAGAATACAAGAAAGGACGCCTCACAAATATTGATTAGTAGAATTTTTTATTTTATTCTTTGCTCTTTTTTTATCTATATCTAATACTATCGACTACTATTACTTGTTATTAGACGACTAAGCAATTCCTTAAAAAAAAAGGAGGGCTTACAACAAAAAACAAAACCCCTTGCGCAACTACGAAAAAAAGTAAATTTTTAGATTTCGCATCTAATTGACTTGCGGAAATATGATAATTTCCTTCATGAATTATTATAAACCAACTCGTTGGATTCACGGGTTACCTGATCTTACGTTTCTAGGCCCAAGCCAATAATAGAACCCCTATATTATATATTATATTTATTATATTCCAGGAATTTGAGGAATTTTCTATCCAGCACTATACCCTCATCCACCATAAAGTGGCATTTCTCCCAATTTAATACAAGGTTTGCCTCCTCTCATCTTTCGAGCACCTTCTTTAAATTACCTAGGTAATCATTGAAACTGTCTCCAAAGACGAAAAAGTCATCCATGAAGCTCTCTAGGAAATCTTCCACCATATCCGAGAATATTGCCATCATACACCGCTGGAAAGTTTCTGGTGCATTGCATAGTCCAAATGGCATTCTTCGAAAGGCGTATGTTCCGTATGGGCATGTGAAGATTGTTTTCTCCTAATCCTCCGGTGCAATTGCAATTTGATTATAACCTGAGTAACCATCAAGGAAATAATAATAAGGCTTCCCCGCTAATCTATCTAACATTTGATCAATAAAGGGTAAGGGGAAATGGTCCTTCCGGGTAGCTTTATTAAGCTTCCGGTAGTCCATATAAACCCTCCAACCAGTCACAGTCCTGGTTGGGATTAGCTCGTTGTCCATGTTAGTCACCACAGTTATGCCTCCCTTCTTGGGTACGCATTGCACTGGGCTCACCCACTTGCTATCCGAGATGGCGTAGATAATTCCAGCATCAAGCCACTTGATGATCTCTTTTTGTACCACCTCCCGCATAGCTTCGTTTAGTCTTCTCTGGGCATCAATTGTTGGCTTATGGTCATCCTTCAAGAGGATCTTATGCATACAAATTATCGGACCGATGTCTTGGATGTCGGCAATGGTCCATCCAATCGCCTTCTTATGCTGTTGTAGCATCCTGATCAACTGCTGTTCTTGTTCCTGCATGTTGAGTGGATCACACGAATGATAATAACCAAGAGGGGGGGTGAATTGGAATTTTAACGATGTTGTAACGGAAATTGCAACTTAAAAATATTGACACGGGAATTTAGAGTGGTTCAAGTTCACCAACCGAACTCTACATCCACTACCTTAGTCTCACCAAGGATTTCCAACAATTTCCACTAAATTGTTCGTCCCCTTTTTCCAGGACAAGGAGGCAACCTTTACAATTTCGGTTAATTTTTCTACCCAAAAATTAACCCAATCCTCACACAAAAGAACAAAGAAATTTGGTGGCTAATAAGGTATCTCTCAATACAAATGATAGCCCGATATCAAGCACTCAACCCAATTGAACAAAAATGTAAATGAAGGATACAATTGGGGTTTCTAGATAAAAATGGGATTTCAACACAAATGCTTGTATTTGATGAAAGGATGTATGCTTGTAGCTTAATTGTTGATTGCTGGAGCTTCTTGGGGTCTTTTTATAGCCTCTAGTAGATTTCCAACCGTTGTGGGTGATGGGCTGAAAATTAGAGCCGTTGGGGTGTTTTTCTCACAACTTTTCAGCTTCCAGACGCCTACCGTTTCGGAACGGGGTCACCTGTTTCGGAACGGATTTCAAATAATATAGCCGTTGGAGCGTCTACGAGAGCCCGTTTCGAAACGCCTAGTGGCCGTTTCGGAACGGTTATGCCACTGCCAAAGGGGTGTTTCGAAACGTCCTTGCCCGTTTCGGAACAGATTTGCCACTGTCAAAGGGGTGTTTCGAAACGGCCTAAGCCCGTTTCGGAACGCCCTGTTTATTTTCAAATTTCAGTTTATAGCCGTTGCCCTTGTTCGTTTAAATGAAGAACAGTTTCGAAACGAGTCATACCGTTTCGAAACGCCTTGACCCGTTCCGATACGCGTTTCGGAACAGGTGCACATCGAACTGAAAGTGTTTCGAAACGCCTTGGGCCGTTTCGAAACGGGGCTTGAAAATTCCCTGTTTTGACTTTGAAATACTTAAAAAATATTTTGTAAGTCTTTGGTTTTAGCTATGAAGTGATCTTTAACAAGATATAGGAAATTTTAAGGACTTTAAAATTTGTTTTGATATTTTCATTTTAGTCCTTAGGTTTTTAGTTATATCAAAATTAAAGCATATGTTTCACAATCTCCCCCTTTTTGATATAACAAAACCAAAGTTAGATTTTTTTAAGAATTTTGAAAGTTTTGAAGATATTCTAACTCCCCCTTAATTTAAGATAGGTTTTGAAATTTAAAACTTGTGACTTTTGAAATCAAGGATCAAAACCTTAAGACAAATTTAAAAATTTGAAAATTTTAAAAGTTTGAAAATTTTTGGTGGCATGGCATGGCATGGCAATTCTCTTAAATATCTTCTCCCCCTTTTTGTTAGATCAAAAAGAAACAAGCTCATAAAGAAGATTAGTACCAATAAGCAATAATAAGCAATCATAATTAATATCATCAAAATATCTAAAGCATAAACAATAAGTTCATAATCAAATCCCAAAATAAAAGATCATAAGCATAGGTTCTAAAATATAAGGATGCAAACTTAATCCTAAATGCATAACTATTATGATAAACATCCTAAGCCTCGTCATCCGAATCATCATCATCATCCTTGGCTTGCGAACGATGAAACTTCGTCCATTGCCCATAAAGTGTAGAGAAGGAAAGATCAAGGTTGGCATGCGAAGTTGAAAGAGTATGAAGACCATCTTCAACGTTCTTCAACCGATTGCCCATAGATTCAAAACTTGAAGCAATGCGAGTGTCCATAGTATCAAGTCTAGAATCTAAGGCATTGAATCGCTGGGTAAGGAGAGTAGTGAGAGCATCAGTGTTTCCCACTTGATCTTGAGGCGGAGGAGCAACAGGAGGAGGAACCGCTTCCCTATCAACCCTTTCCCAAATACCATTCACATAAGTGAATCCTGACTTGCGAAGAGAGGACTCTCCAATCTTGGTCTTGCGAGGTTCCGGGAAGTCATAGGTACAGTCAATATTGAGATGATGGAAGAGGAAACTCAAAACAATCCCATAGGTGAACGAAATTAACTCATTCGTGTCAATAAGCTTAATGTTATTGACAATCTCGGCAAAAATAATTTTAGGGACATTTGGGCGCTCACCCCTACGGAAACACTCTAGCCAAAAGTGATCTTTTTCTCGGATGTGGGAGTATTTACCCCCGGATGGTCGAATAAACCAAGAAACAATGAGATGAAGCACACGATCATGCACATCTAAATTTAGAGCTTTCCCGGTAAAAGTGCCAAAATGGCGTTCATCTTCAAGACCCTCATTTTTGAGTTTAAGGGCAGACTCCAAAAGAGCAATATTGATAACAAACTTCTTTCCCAATAAAGATGACTCAATTCCTACTATCTCGGTTTTGGTTTCATCGTAAAGAAAACGAGCATTAGAGTAGAAAAGGAGTACCATGTTTTTGTAGCAAATATCTTCGATGCTCAAGAAGAAAAGAAGATCCCACTCATCCAAACGACCAAGATACCGAAAGAGGAATCGCTCGGAATTAAGGAATTCGACATCAATAACTCTTTCCTTACGAACTGCAAAGTCCTTGACATAAGCAAAACGAGCACGCTGGTCTGGAGTTCTAAGAGATTTTTGAAAGAGCTGAGTGATATTTGGACGAATGCTCGATTCACCGGATTGAACGGCTTTGCGCTTTTTGTTCGATTGATCCACCATCTAAGAATATTAAGCAAGAGTTTTAAAATTAAGTGTATGCATTGATTTTTAATATCATTCCAATGATAAATCCCACTTAGGTTTTTGAAAACAAAATTAAAAAAAAATACGATTAAAAAAATTTATATTCGAATCAAAATTTTGAGATTTTGAAATTTTTTTTACAAGATTCGAATAACCCACAACTAAAAACATATAATGTATATAAGAATAAATTTTTCTATCCTATGATTCGAACATAATTTGAAAAAGAAGAAAAATAAGAAAAATTACCTTAGTTTGGGATTTTGGATGATTTGAGTGAAATCTTTGCACAAGATTGATGAAGCTTGCTTAGATATATGTTTTAGAGCAAAACCCCTCACAATTTTGTGAAAAACAAAGGGTTTGAGAGGGTATTTATAGAAGGGGGTCGGTTAGGGTTTTTAGGGTTTTAAGAGTTTGATAAAAATTAGAATTTTGAACTTTTAGAAGCCCTAAATAGGGCTGTCCGCGAGTCCGTTTCGGAACGGTCACGACCGTTTCGGAACGGGGCGGCTAGGGTTTGACCCTTCTTAAAACCTTTGACAGATCGTTTCGAAACGGGGATGACCGTTTCGAAACACGTTTGACCCGTATCGGAACGCGTTCCGATACACCCTTACATCGAACCGAAAACGTTTCGAAACGCCTGGGGCCGTTTCGAAACGCCCTTCTCTCAGGACAAATTTTAAGGCATCCGTATCGGAACGGGTTAACCCGTTTCGATACACCTGGGCCTGGAAGTGCAGATGAGGCTCTAAAATGCAAAAAAAATGATTTTCTAAGAGGCCAAACATGCATAAATGATATGAATGAGCAGACAAAACATGTTTAGGCATAAGCATACTCCCCCTAACTATATGCATGGAAGAAATTGGGAGTCTAAAACATATAAACATGATATTTCACAAATTCAAGCATATTTAAGATTGAAAAGAGGCCCAATAAGGTCAAGATAGGCTAGTTAGACCTAACTCTTTTCTAAGGGACCAAAAACGCTCTTTATCTAATGGTTTTGTAAAAATATCTGCTAATTGATTTAAGGTGTCTACATATTCTATAACCACATCTTTCTTAAAGACATGATCTCTAATGAAATGATGTCTTATTTCTATGTGTTTGGTTCTAGAATGTTGGATGGGATTTTTTGTTAAACATATTGCACTAGTATTATCACATTTTAGGGGTATGGTTTCTATGTTTACACCATAATCTAAGAGTTGTTGCTTCATCCAAAGGACTTGAGCACAACAACTCCCTAAGGATATGTACTCGGCTTCGGTGGTAGATAAGGCTACACTATTTTGTTTCTTAGAGAACCAAGATATGAGCATGCTACCTAGGAATTGACAAGTTCCCGAAGTACTTTTCCTATCGATTTTGCAACCCCCATAATCCGCATCCGAGTAAGCATGTAGGTTGAAGGTAGAGACTCTAGGATACCAAAGGCCTAAACAAGGAGTGTCTCTAAGGTATCTAAAGATTCTCTTAACGGCTATAAGGTGAGATTCTCTAGGACTAGCTTGAAGCCTAGCACACAAGCAAACACTAAACAGTATATCCGGTCTACTTGCGGTAAGGTAAAGCAAAGATCCAATCATAGAACGATAAAGTTTAGAGTCAACACACTTACCTCCTTCATCTTTGTCAAGCTTTGTAGATGAGCTCATAGGAGTGGCTTGAGGCTTTGTGTTCTCCAAGCCAAACTTGTTGAGCATATCCTTTATGTATTTTGCTTGATTTATGAAGGTGCCATCCTTCATTTGTTTGATTTGGAGTCCCAAAAAGAATGAGAGCTCCCCCATCATGCTCATCTCAAATTCACCTTGCATTAACTTAGCAAATTCTTGACAATGACATTCATTAGTAGATCCAAATATAATATCATCAACATAAATTTGAACTACTAAAATGTCATTTTTATACATTTTTATAAAGAGTGTAGTGTCCACCTTACCTTTTTCAAATCCTTTTTCAATCAAAAAATTTGAAAGCCTTTCATACCAAGCTCTAGGAGCTTGTTTTAAACCATAAAGTGCTTTTGTAAGTTTGAAAACATGATTTGGAAATTTTGAGTCTTCAAAACCCGGTGGTTGTTCTACATACACTTCTTCATTTATAAAACCATTTAAAAATGCGCTTTTAACGTCCATTTGAAAAAGCTTGAAATTATGATAACATGCATATGCAAGCAACATCCTAATGGCTTCCATTCTAGCTACGGGTGCATAGGTTTCATCAAAATCTATTCCCTCCTCTTGAGTGTAACCTTGTGCTACAAGTCTAGCTTTATTTCTCACAATGTTACCACTCTCATCTAGTTTGTTCCTAAATACCCATTTAGTTCCTATTGTAGATTGATTACTAGGCCTATCAACTAATGTCCAAACATTACTTCTCTCAAATTGATTTAACTCTTCTTGCATAGCCATAATCCAAAAATCATCTTTCAATGCTTCTTTGATATTTTTAGGCTCTATGCATGAGATAAATGCAATATGATTCATTAATCTAAGAGAAGAACGAGTGGTTACCCCCTTGGATGGATCACCCAAGATTTCACCATCTTTGACATAGTTCAACTCCCTTGGATAGCTAACTTCCTTTTCCTCAATAGCCAAGTCCTTCAAGGCTTCAAGCGGTGGATCTTGTGTGTCTTCTTCTTTTGGTTGAATCTCATCCTTCTTTGAAGTTTGACCTCCATCAAAGGTATTTATGATTCCTACATTATCATCATCACAAGAATCCTTCCTAGGAAGGGGATTATCATCGAATACAACATGAATAGATTCTTCTACAACTAAAGTTCTTTTGTTAAATACTCGATAGGCTTTAGAGGTTAAAGAGTAACCTATAAAAATAGCTTCATCACTTTTTGCATCAAATTTACCTAAATTATCTTTTCCATTATTTAAAACAAAGCATTTACATCCAAAAGGGTGGAAGTAGCTAATATTAGGCTTTTTAGATTTTAAAATCTCATAAGGTGTTTTCTTTAAAATCGGCCTAATGGTTACACGATTTATAATATAACAAGCCGTGTTTGTTGCTTCCGCCCAAAAATATTTTGGTAAATTATTTTCGCAAAGCATAGTTCTAGCCATTTCTTGTAAAGTTCTATTTTTCCTTTCAACTACCCCATTTTGTTGAGGAGTTCGAGGAGCTGAAAAATTATGGCTAATACCATTTTCATTTGAAAAATCTTCAAATCCTAAATTTTGAAATTCGGTTCCATGATCACTTCTAATATGTGAAATTTTAAGTTCAAGATCATTTTGAATTAATTTTGAAAATGTGATGAATTTTTCCAAAGCCTCATCCTTAGTACTTAAAAAGAAAACCCAAGTGAATCTAGAAAAATCATCAACTAATACAAAAGCATATGATTTGCCACCCAAGCTCATAGTCCTAATTGGCCCAAATAAATCCATATGGATTAGTTGTAAACATCTACTAGTAGAAATGTCATTAATGGATTTAAAGGAAGATCTATGTTGTTTACCCTTTGAGCATGCATCACAAATTTTATCGTTTGAAAATTTTATCTTGGGTAAACCTTTAACTAGGTTTAGAGAGACTAGTTTTTCTAAAACACTTGTGCTAGCATGTCCTAGCTTCCTATGCCATAACCATGCATCATTTTCGTTTTGAGCAACTAAGCATGCATGAGATGTATGTATGTCATTTAGATGCACCATGTATATATTCCCTATGCGATGACCTATGAGCATAATATTATTAGTTTTAATGTCTACAATTTTACAACCGGTTTTATCAAATATAACATTAAAACCTTTATCACATAGTTGACTTATGCTCAATAAATTATGTTTAAGACCATTGACATATAAAACATTTTCAATGAGAGTAGTAGAGTGATTACCAATGGAGCCAATACCTTCAATGTGGCCTTTGGAGTTGTCACCAAATGTTACTACTCCTCCACTTTTTGGCTTTAGATCCATAAGTCGACTCTTGTCTCCGGTCATGTGTCTCGAGCATCCACTATCAAGGTACCATGAGTTTTGACTTTGTGCTTTGGCCTTGTAGCAATGCTCCCCCTACAAACAAAGATATTTAAACTTTTGTTTTTGGTACCCAAATCATTTTGGGTCCATGTGTGTTAGTTCCTAAAACTTTGGTTCCCTTAGGAATCCAAGGTGACATAGCAATAATATCATTAGATTTAACAAGTTCCTTAGGAACCCATACATTTCTAATTCTTTTAACTTTACTATGTCTAGGATAGTTATTTTGTTTGTAGTAGTTAGTCTTTTTCTTATATTGGTGTGTTCTAGAGGATTCTCCTATGTCATGTTTAACACTACCATTAATTTTTAAAGACTTTTTGAGCTCATTTAGCTCACTTAACACCTTTTGGTGTTCACAATTATTTTGAGATAAAAGATTATTAAGATCAATATTTTCTTTTTGAAAGAATTTAAGTTCATCTTCTAATCCTAATATCTTTTTCTCTATTTTAGAATTAGTTTGAGTAAGTGAGTCATTTTTCTCTTTTAATTCTATAATAATTTTTCTATTCCTAATAACCGACTCCCTATACTTCTCAACTAATTCATCATATACCTCTTGTAACTCATCATAAGCATCATTTAATTCTTCATATGAAAAATCTAAAGTAGATGAGTTAGAGGTTACCAAGGAGGAATCTTCCTCAAGTGCCATGAGGCAGAGGTTCGCCACTTCTTGTTCGTCATCCTCCGATGACTCCTCATCACTCCAAGTAGCAAGCTTGGCTTTGAGCTTTTTCTTCTTCTCAAAGCCCTTCTTCTTGAGTTGAGGGCACTCCGAACGTATGTGGCCGGGTTGTCCGCACTCGAAGCAAGTGATTGGATCCCTTCCTTCTTCTTTGTTCTTGTTTTTAAAGTCCATTTTCCTTTGGATTTTTCTTCCTCGGTTGGACCTCATAAGGCGTGAGAATCGTTTGGCTATCATAGCCAATTCTTCAAGCTCATCCTCATCACTAGATGAACTTTCATCAAGTTGGGATGTTTTAGCCTTGAGAGCTATTCCCATTTTTTTCTTTTTCTCCCCTTCAAGCTTCTCCATTCTTTTTTCTTCTTTCTTTCTTTCATCTTCTCTTCCTTGCTTCATGATCTCGTGAGTAAGGAGAGAGCCTACAAGTTCATCAAGCTTTAGAGTTTTTAAATTCTTTGCTTCGATGATTGCGGTTCTCTTCCCATCCCAAGATTCGGGAAGTGAATAGAGTAGCTTTCGGACAAGCTTGTCTTCCGGTATAACTTCTCCATAGCCCTTTAGACCATTTACAATTGTGGAGAATCGATCAAACATCTTTGACACCGTCTCATCAAATTCCATTTTGAAATTTTCATAACTGAGATTGAGAATTCCAATCTTAGTTTCTTTGACATCGTTGGTGCCTTCATAGGTGGTTTCAAGAGTGTCCCACACTTCTTTGGCACTTTCAATTGATGAGACCTTTGAGTAGATGTCCGGACCGAAAGCACAAAATAGCATGTGAAGAGCTTTATCATTTACTTGAATCTTTTTTCTTTCCTCTTCACTCATTTCCGTTCTTCTTTTAAGCACCATCTTGCCATCAACATCTTGCTTCAATGGAATATATGGTCCATCCTCAATGACATCCCACACAAGGTAGTCACTTGATTTAATAAATAGACGCATTTTATTTTTCCAAAATGAGTAGTTCTCACCATTGAAGAAAGGAGGTTTAGTGGTGGATTGTGAGTCGTACATGCCGGGAGCGGAGGTTGATGCCATCTCTTGATATTTTGATGATGATCACACTTCTTCCAAGGATCTCCTCTTGTGGTTGTTAATCCTCAAAGAGTTAAGCTCTGATACCAATTGTTGAGTGGATCACACGAATGATAATAACCAAGAGGGGGGGTGAATTGGAATTTTAACGATGTTGTAACGGAAATTGCAACTTAAAAATATTGACACGGGAATTTAGAGTGGTTCAAGTTCACCAACCGAACTCTACATCCACTACCTTAGTCTCACCAAGGATTTCCAACAATTTCCACTAAATTGTTCGTCCCCTTTTTCCAGGACAAGGAGGCAACCTTTACAATTTCGGTTAATTTTTCTACCCAAAAATTAACCCAATCCTCACACAAAAGAACAAAGAAATTTGGTGGCTAATAAGGTATCTCTCAATACAAATGATAGCCCGATATCAAGCACTCAACCCAATTGAACAAAAATGTAAATGAAGGATACAATTGGGGTTTCTAGATAAAAATGGGATTTCAACACAAATGCTTGTATTTGATGAAAGGATGTATGCTTGTAGCTTAATTGTTGATTGCTGGAGCTTCTTGGGGTCTTTTTATAGCCTCTAGTAGATTTCCAACCGTTGTGGGTGATGGGCTGAAAATTAGAGCCGTTGGGGTGTTTTTCTCACAACTTTTCAGCTTCCAGACGCCTACCGTTTCGGAACGGGGTCACCTGTTTCGGAACGGATTTCAAATAATATAGCCGTTGGAGCGTCTACGAGAGCCCGTTTCGAAACGCCTAGTGGCCGTTTCGGAACGGTTATGCCACTGCCAAAGGGGTGTTTCGAAACGTCCTTGCCCGTTTCGGAACAGATTTGCCACTGTCAAAGGGGTGTTTCGAAACGGCCTAAGCCCGTTTCGGAACGCCCTGTTTATTTTCAAATTTCAGTTTATAGCCGTTGCCCTTGTTCGTTTAAATGAAGAACAGTTTCGAAACGAGTCATACCGTTTCGAAACGCCTTGACCCGTTCCGATACGCGTTTCGGAACAGGTGCACATCGAACTGAAAGTGTTTCGAAACGCCTTGGGCCGTTTCGAAACGGGGCTTGAAAATTCCCTGTTTTGACTTTGAAATACTTAAAAAATATTTTGTAAGTCTTTGGTTTTAGCTATGAAGTGATCTTTAACAAGATATAGGAAATTTTAAGGACTTTAAAATTTGTTTTGATATTTTCATTTTAGTCCTTAGGTTTTTAGTTATATCAAAATTAAAGCATATGTTTCACACTGCATTAACTTGGAAGAGATGATTACGGGCAACGTATCATTAAGACCAAGAAAAATGTATTTAAGCTGCCCTGGCAGGGCTTTTAGATCTAAGGCAGGTGGCTGATCTATTGAAGGCTTTTGAATCACATGTTTATTAGAGGTATAGTTCAATGGTTCAAAGAACTTACCTGGACGTGTGCCTATCCAATTTACCTCCTCGGAACCTTCAGTATCAGATATATTATTGTCGGAGGAGTCGTTGTTGTCAATGTTGTCGCGGCAGTCTTCTAGATGACTGTGGTGAGATTGACCAAATTGTCTGTCGTGATAGCTTGTTCTGATACAGGGTTGGTCTAAAATCACTTCTGATATTGCTTTACATTCTTCATCTGCATCAGCTTATTTTATGGCTCGGAGAACATTGAGCTTTATCTGCTAATCATTGACTCTCATAGTCAGTTCTCCTTTCTCTACATCTATCATCATTCTGCATGTGGCTAGGAAGGGTCGCCCTAGGATGATCAGTGCATTCTCATCTGCTTCACAGTCTAAAATAAGAAAGTCGGCAGGGAATATAAATTTATCCACTCTTACCATAATATACTCAATCTTTCCTTCCGGTTGTACGTAAGAGCGGTATGCCAGTTGCAGCATGACTGTTGTGGGTCTTGCTTGTCCAATACCTAGCTTCTGAAAAACAGATTTGGGAATTAGATCAATACTAGCACCAAGATCACAAAGTGCCTTACCCACAAACTTATCACCAATTATGCATGGTATGATAAAACTCCTAGGATCTTTCTTCTTTGGGGGTGGAAGCTTATGAAGGATTGCCATGCATCCTTCTCTCATCATTACAGTTTCAAATTCCCCTAGTCTGGATTTCATGTACATTGCATCTTTCAGGAATTTTGCATAACCGGGCATTTGCTTAATGGCCTCCAACAACGGTATGTTGATGTGTACTTGCTTAAAAACATTGTGGATCTTTTTAAGCTGGTACTCCTGTTTCTGTTTCTGTAACCGTTGTGGAAAAGGGGGTGGAGGACGGCAGTCTTTGAGGCGTCCTTCGCATGGGAATCAAATCTGAGGAGGCTTACAATCTTCAGCTTCTTCTGTCGCCTCCTCTACTTCTTCTGCTGTCGTGACAGGAGTGACGACAGCAGATTTCTTCCCTTCTACCGGGGCAGTGTTCTCGGCAGGTGTCTGTAGGGTTGATTCCTTACCAGATGTTTCTTTAATTATTGGCCCTTGTAGTTGTTTCTCACTTCTCGTTGTAATGGCTTTGCACTGCTCATGTGTGGGTTTTCTAGTGACCTCAGTATCACTAGGGAATCCTCCATTCTGCCTTGTGTTGATGAACTGCGAAACTTGACCCATCTGTGTCTCTAGAGATTTTAAGGTAGCTTCATGGTTTGTCATTCTCATCTCTGTCTTATCTATGAAGGTTTCAGATTTCTTGACAAAGTGATCTATGTTGGCCATATATGCTCCAGTCTGAGACATGAAGGTTGCTAGGGTCTGTTCCAGTATGCTTGTTGAGGCTACCGGCTACTGCTGTGGTTACTGTCGTGACAGAATTCTGGGACCTCCTTGGTTCTGGTTATTCTGGACTAGAGGATTCAATGCAGTGTTTGGGTTGCTCCAGGAAAATTTGGGGTCATTCCTCCAATTTGGGTTGTAGTTGTTGGAATCATAGCTTCTGTTCTTGTTGTAATTTCCAACATACATTCCCTCTTCCAGCTTTAAGGGACACTCATCTGTACTGTGGTTCCCACTGCAAGTTTCACACACCTTCTCGGCAAAAAATACAACATTAGATTCCTTTTGCTGCAGATTTTCAACTACCTTGGTGAGGTATGCAATTTGAGTTTTTACCGAGTTGTCAGATTCGTATTCCTTGATAGATACTCCTCGTCTTCCTCCTTTTCGAGCTGTAGGGAACTGTTCATCGTTCTTTGCTAACTTTTTCAACACCAGTATTGCATCTTCTGGTTCCTTGTCTAGTAATAAGTCGTTTGCTGCTAAATATATCCTCATTCGAGTGTGTGCATTGGCAGCATTGTAGAATTTGACGACCTGATTCCATACAGGGAATCCATGCATCGAGCAGTTTCGTAAGAGAATTGTAAAGCGGTCCCATGCCTCGTACATTGGTTCGTCATCTTCCTGTTGAAAAGTAGCAATCTCGTTACGCAATCTTTTAGTTAAAAGAGAATGATTAAAACGAGAATGAAATTCACGACAGAGATCCGCCCAAGTTCTTATTGAACCTGGCGTTTACTTGTTCCACCAAGTTTTTTCGCTACCCCTCAATGAATGAGGAAATAATCGGAGTCTCAGTACTTTCAGGCTTACTTCTGGTTGTCTGAATGATCCACAGATCTCATGGAAGGTTTTCAGATGTTCACTTGTGTCCTCTGTAGAAGAACCACTGAATTGTCCGATAGAATTTATCATACTGAACATCACATGTTTTAGTTCAAAATGTTCAGCTTCCACATCTGGTAGTGTAGTTTGTAGTTCAATGTGATCATTGTCCATGTAATCTCGGCAAGTCTGTCGAACTACTGGGGTAGTAGGAGGTTGTCGATCGTCATGAACATGACTCGGAGGATCAACATCAACCTTGGGGTTTTTGTTGTTGTTGTTGTTATCCGCCCCATTACGTTGTCTTTCGTTCACCATTGCTTCAAGTCTTTCCTACTGATAGTTGTTTCTTTCTATCAAGAGTCGAGCTTGGTTCCTGAGTTGGTATGTCTGATCGATTTCTGGATCTAATTCGTACTCAGGTTCTTTACCACGTCTCGATCTGCACATAAGCAATAGGAGAACCTTGTAAAGAGCACAGGGGAATATAACAACTAAAAACAGAAAAGAAATAAAAACAAAAAAAAATGTGCATTAATTTAAGGTAAAGGTATGTTGTCAGTCCTTGGCAACAGTGCCAAAAACTTGTTGCGTGTAAAATGGTCTATCGCAATTTGGTGCAAGTATACACGTCGCAAGTAATGAAGTGATACTAAGTATCAGATATCGTCTCCACAGGGACTGAGAATACTTTTATCCTTGAATCTCTGCACAAGAAAAGAAATAATAATAATGAAGTGATTTTGGAAAACTTGAAGATGAACTAAAGTAAACGAGGAAATCAGATTGAGAAAATAGGTTGGTATTTATTTGCTCAGTAGTGCAGGTATTGCACTACACATAGAAACTTATGTTGCATCTGTCGTTGCGCCTGTCGCGGCAGCGGCCAACAACTCTGTACTTCAAGTTTGGCAAGAATCCCTGTTGTGACTTGTCTTATCCCTAGGCCCAAGTTCTGTCGATGAATACGTCTTGGGCGATACCTCCCAGCGTGAATCAAAGAATGAACATCGATGCTTGTGAATTCTTCTTTAGCCACTTAACCTTGTACCTATCCCTATGCCAAGATGGTTTAACCATAAACTGGAAAACTCGTATTTACTCCTTTCGTATACTTAACTCTCCCGATATTAAGTAAATGGATAACCTCACAATGCTCTCCCGAAACTCTTATGAGATGTTGAAACCAGAGTAAATAAACTTGAAGCTTTTATTAACTGAACAGAAAAATCCCAAGAAACAGTACAATCCTTACAACTACTTTACAAGATCAACCCTTAGCCCTAGGAGAAGTTTAGAACATGGTGGAGAGAGAGAAACGACTAGGGTTTTGGGGGAAGATGGCTAGGAGCTAGATATCATTTGCCTTGTCGAATTACAAGCATATATATAGGCCTTGGACTTGAGTTTTCTTAATGGCCAAGAATACAAGTTTGAATTAAAGTACAACTCTATTAAAGACTAAATCTATGAGTAGATGTCTTTTAATTCACCTTATCTTCTTGCTTTGACTTTTTCCTCAAACTTAGAGCAAGGCCTTCCTTGTGCTTCTGGGCTCCGACAGTTATGCAAGTGGTCCACGAAAATCAGGCTTTAAATGCTCTATCAGACGAACTCCACTTTGCATTTTCCCTCACCATAGTCTTCTCTATCGCCTCCTCTGCCACGACAGACGTCACGACAGTGTTGTAACTGGCAGACTTCTTCAACCCTTCACTCCACTTCTACAACTATATTCTGTTCCTCTACTGCCCTCGATGCTGCCACGACAGGTACCTGCAAGAATAAACCAAAGTCAGCAGCATCTGTGCAATATTATCTAGTTGTGATGTTTATGCAAAAATCTATCATAAAATACAGCTAAACATGCTTGAGTGCATCAATTATATGGGTAAATGAGGGCTAAAATATAGGAGATTTATGCACTCAACAATGACCTTGGCTTTAATGGAATATAGTACACTTGGGAGAAAGGTCGATTGCCTGAAAATTATGTTCTTGAGCGCCTGGATAGAGCAGTGGCTAATTCTAGTTTGTGGATCATGCACCCTGGTCATTCAGTTACACATATGACCCACTCTATTTTGGATCACTGCCCATTGTTAATTAATACAAAGGGTTATAATGTACGGTCAACAATGCCAAGGTACGATATCTTTCGCTTTGATGCTAACTAGTTTTAGAAGATGATGTTACTCAAGTTATAAAAGATAGTTGGGATTGTACAAACGATGATGTACCAGGCAAGTTGAATTCTCTAGGAAGTATTTTGATGGCTTGGAGTTGTGACCATAAAAAGTAGTCCACAGCTCGAAAGAGTTATTTACAGCGTCGTTTAAAGAAGCTGGTACAACGTGATCCAGAGGAAGAAGTTTTGAATGAATTAATTGAAGAAAAACTGAGCATGGATTTGGAATCTGATAAAGATGAGCTCTTTTGGGAACAACGTTCTCGATCCAACTGGCTACAACACGGTGATAAAAATACCCTATTTTATTTATAATCATGCTACGTATCGGAAGAAGAAAAATAAAGTGAAAGGGTTGTTCGATAGTAATGGAAACTGGATTACTGATGATCCAGGGATGCTTGTTGTTGCAAGGGATTATTTTGATGAGTTGTTTCGTTCCACTTCTCCGAATGATGCTTCTTTGATTTATGATAAGGTACAGCCAAGGGTAACTTCTGCAATGAATGACATGCTCTTAATGCCATTTACATCTGATGACATTTGGCAGGCAGTGAAAAGTATGTCCCCCCATGAAGGTAACTGGTTTAGACGGTTTCCCAACTTTGTTTTTCCAGAAATATTGGTCCGTAATTGGTGCAGACATTAGCAATTTTTGTTTATCATTCTTGAACGGTAGTGCTGATTTGTCTACAATTAATAAAACACAGATTGTCCTTGTTTCTAAGATGGAGAAGCCTCAGAATATGACTCATTTTAGGCCAATAAGCCTATGCAATGTATTGTATAAAATTATATCGAAGGCAATGGCTTGTCGGTTTTCCACAGTCTTAGATGCTTGTATTGATAGAGCGCAAGGTGCTTTCATACCTGGTCGCCAAATTTCAGATAATATTATTATAGCGTATGAAGTGTTAAATGCTTTGAGGAGAAAACATGGGGGCAAGCAGGGGACCTTTGCTTTAAAGGTTGGCCTTAGTAAGGCTTATGATAGAGTTGAGTGGCCATTTTTAAGGGGGGTGTTGCTTAAACTCGGACTTACCAATAGATGGGTGAGCATGCTTATGAACTGCATTCAGACCGTTTCCTATATGGTTTGTTTGAATGGTAGCAATGGTAATGAGTTCAGGCCATCTCGGGGACTCAGGCAAGGAGACCCTTTGAGCCCATATTTATTTTTAGTGTGTTGAGGGGTTGTCTGTGTTATTGAATGAAGAAAATGCTGAAAATGCTATAAAGCCTGCTACCATAGGACGCGAGCGTCTTGAAGTTGGTCATCTGCTGTTCGCGGATGATAGCATTTTATTTGGTGATGCATCTATACTGGGAGCAACTAAATTGAGAGATATTCTTGACATGTATGGTAGACATTTGGGCCAAAAGGTGAATTATGATAAATCACTAATTTACTTCAGTAAAAATGTTGAAAGCAGTTTGCAAGATCAGATTGGCTCGATGCTGGGAGTTCGTGTTTCACTGAATCTATAAAGGTATTTGGGGTTGCCTACAGTAGTGGGAAGAAAAAAAAGTGCTTTCCAGTTTTACCTTGATCGTTTTAACAAGAAGACTAACAATTATGGTGTCAAATTTTTGTCTATGGGTAGTAAAGAAGTTCTTATTAAGAGTGTTCTACAAGCTTTACCTGTCTATGCCATGAATTGTTTCCTTCTTCCAAGTACTTTATGTCGAGCTTTGGAGCAAGTAATGGCCAAATTCTGGTGGAGGAACAATAGAACGAAGTAGGGAATACACTGGAGCACTTGGACTTACCCTTCTAAGCCTAAATCGCGTGGAGGTCTTGGCTTTCGAGATTTGTCCCAATTCAATATAGCTCTACTTGCTGAGCAATGTTGGAGATTGATCACTCAGCCTAATTATTTTCTTGCTAAGGTGATTAAAGCCCGATATTATCCTATAAATTATTTTTTATCAGCTGCTTTAGGCTCTAATCCGTCTTACATATGGAGAAGTATTTGAAGTGCTAGGGGTTAATAGAAAAAGGGGTTGGTTGGAGGATTGGTTCGGGAGAGAAGGTAAACTTTTGGAATGATGCATAGCTTCCAAGGCCAAGAGATGGCAGAATTCAAAGGGATTCGATAAATGTCAACTATACACGAATTTCAGATCTCCTACATGCACTTTCTGCTTCATGGAGGGTAGATGTTTTAGAGGAGCTTTTTTATGAAGACCAAGTGCAAAAAATTTGTATGATCCCTTTGTCCAAAACTTGTAAAGTTGATGAAATTATTTAGAGACCAGATGGATCTGGAATTTATTCTGTTAAAAGTGGATATAAGTTCATGCGTGGTGATCTTCCTACTACAGATAATGTGAATACTTCTTCAAGCTCTAATGTTGTTGCTCGATTCTATAATGAAATGTGGGCAGTTCAATTACCTTTAGAAGTAAAGATAAATATGTGACGGATTGCAAACAATTTTGTTCCCACCTTTGCTAATCTCCAGAATCGTAGACTGGATGTCTATAATGTTTGCCCTTTCTGTTATTCTTCTGGTGAAAGTATAGTACTTTGATGAAGGAGTGTGATTTTGTTAAACATTTGTTCCTTGCACAAGGTCTTGATTTTATGCACTGCCCCTTAAATCTTAATTGGATGGAGTGGATAGCTATGGCTTTTTGCAGTTTAAATGTTCAGCAGAAAAGAATCATGTTGGTGACTCTATGGGCAGTTTGGTATGCACGCAATAAGTTGGTCCATGAAGGTGTAATAGCTATTGTGCATGGTACCCTGTCATTTATCTCAGCTTTCATTCGTGATTATGAAATAGTTAATACACATATAGCGACAAGATCAGTGGAGAGGATGGAAACTTGGCAGCCACCTGAAAGGAATGTTGTTAAATTTAACTTTGATGCGGCTTATGACAGTCTAGCTAAAACATCTGTTTCAGGAATTATTGGTCGAGATAACAAGGGACTAATTATTGCTTCGAGTGTGGTTACCCATTGTCATGTTGCAGATGCTTTTTTAGCTGAAGCTTTAGCATGCTTGCAAGTTTTTATATACGCTAAGGAACTTGGGTTTGGAAGGGTCGTGATTGAAGGAGATAGTGTTGAACTTTATATGCTCGATTACGTTCAACTGTTCTAGCTAGCCAAGTGGTGGAGAAGTTGGATATTTGAGTGATTTTTTAGGATGTGAAAAATAGACAATAGACGCAAGGATTTATAGTGGTTCTGCCTTCTAACAAGCACCTACATCCACTATCTTAGCTCCCCACTAAGGATTTCAACCAAATTCACTAAGAATTTCGTCCCCTTTTCTCGGATTAGGAGGAAACCGTTACAACGATCAACCTTTCTACCCAAAGCTTGATCAACCACTCTCTTACAAGAGAAATTCTAAGCAAACTTGAAATCCCTCTAATAGGTATTTGTTTGCACAATTAAGCCCTCACCCAAAACCTAAACACTTGAGAAAATTTGACAATGTTTAGCTCACTAGTGTTATCTATACAAGAAATTATACAATAAAGCTCTAAAGACAATTTGATATCATTATATTGTTGACAATGGAAGAATAAACCCTCTCTTGATGCTTGGAGGTCCCTTTTATACTCCCAATTGAGTTTGTAGCCGTTGAGGGACCGTTGGAGTTGTTTTGGAGCCGTTGGAGCCTTTATTTCCCACCATAAATACAGTTCTGCAGCTTGGCGTATCGATACGGTTCGGAAAAGGAAGTAGCCATTGAGCACTTCAGCTGGTGTGTATCAGTACGCCTAGTAAGCGTATCGATACGGTCCTGCAATTTAAAAGATCGTTGGGAAAATGAACGTTGGGGTAGTTGGACGTATCGGTACGCGAACTAGCCGTTGGGCTATTTTAAATCACATCGTATCGAAACGGCTAAGCGTATTTGTACGGGTTTTGGCTACTAGAAAATCACTGTAGTTAAAACCCTAAAGGGTATCAATACGGTACCCTACAATATCGATACGGTTACACTTAAAGCATGGTTTTGACTACTTTAAATGTACTTGAAATCATTCCAAAGCCTTGTAAAACCCTTAAACACATTTTCAAGTTGTTTTTGACTAAAAACATATTTTAAATTCTTTTCAATTTAGTCCAAAACATTTTTCAATTATTATATCAAAACAATTAGTTCTACAATCTCCCCTTTTTGATATAATAAAACCAACTTGAAAATTGTTTGGGATTCTCTCCCCTTTGTATTTTAAAATTTTGAATAAGATATTTAAAATTTGAATGAGAATAAAGCTCCCCCTTATTCTCTTGAAAACTTGAAAAATCAATTTTTCAAACCATTTCTCCCTCTTGTTGTTATATCAAAAAAAATTAAAAAGACATTAGGCTTAAAATAACTTAGGAGGTTAAAAAAGATTGACAATTAAAAATTTTGGTTTCAAAATTGGCCCACCTTACTCAAAGCATCAAACAATGTTAGTTCCAACAAAATGATATTCTAGTTGTAAAGAAAATAATCTAATTAAAAATAAAGACAACTAGAAATTTTACCAACACCTGAACTTCAAAGGAGGATGTGAAGCCTTCCTTCTTCAAGTGTTCTTTCTTGTGTGTATGGAGCTCCCCCTCAATTTTGGACTTTTTGATCACTCCCCATCACACCTAAAACAAGAGAATCAAGTAATTTTTGGTATCCAAATTGCTTTGGATCCATAGACGTTAGTTGCACATAGTTTAGTCCCCTTAGGAATCCATTTTTTCAATTTCATCCTTTTTAGTTGAAGTACTTAGTCCTTTTGGGACCCAAATACTTCTAAAACATTTACCGTTCACAAATATAGGGGTACTAGATTGCCTTACATAAAAATTTGATTTTCTAAAACTATTTTTATTTTCAAGCTCTTTGGAAATCAAATCCTTTTCTTTCTTAAGATCACCTACCTCTCTTAGATAATCTTTTTCCATCATTTGAAGCAAATTTTGTAAGTCTAAAACTTTAAGCTCAAAATCTTTAAGTTTTGCTTCAAACTCTAGATTTGTTTTGGAAAGAAAATTATTTTGTTTTTTCAATTTTGAAATCAACTTTTTGTTTTTTGAAAATGATGCCTTGAATTCCAAAAGCAAATCAGCATAGGCATCTTGTAACTCATCAAAAGAATATGAATTTGAACTAGATGAGTTAGAAGTTACCTCCCCCTCATTGAGGGCCATGAAGCATAGGTGGGCTACCTCATCATCGGTGGAGTCTTCATCACTCCTGTCGCCACATATGCTTTCTTTGAAGATGATCCCTTTTTGTTGGACTTGTAGGATTCCTTCATCTTCTTCTTCGATTCATGCTTGGATTTATCCATTTCTCTCTTCATGGACCGAGTGAATTTCTTGAAGAGATATGTCATCTCTTCATCTTCGCTTTCCTCCTCACTTAGTTCTACATGATGGCATGTGGAGGATTTGAGAGCAATGACACTCGCGTTGATGCCTAGCTCCATGATCTTCTTCTTCCCCGTCTTTCTTATCTCTTCCTTATTCTTTGTCTTTCTTCATGATTTGGTGAGTGAGAAGTGACCCCATGAGTTCATCAAGCTTCAAGGTCTTGAGATTTTTTTCTTCGATGATGGCGGTCTTTTTCGAGTCTCATAACTCGGGAAGGGGGTAGATAAGCTTTCAGACAAGCTTTTCTTCCGGAATGACTTCTCCATAGCCTTTTAGTCTATTAGTGATGGTGGAGAATCGATGGAACATATTCTCAATGTCCTCTTCCGAATCCATCTTGAAGTTCTCATACTCGTGGTTGAAGAGTCCGATCTTGGTCTTCTTTACTTCGTTTAGTCCCTCGTATGTGACTTCAAGCTTGTCTCATACTTCCTTGGCACTCTCACAAGAAGACATCTTCTCATAGATGTTAAGGCTAAGTGCACAAAAGATGAAGTGAAAAGCCTTGCAATTTAGTTTCATCTTCTTGCGATCGTCGGCACTCCAATCCGCCTTGCTTCTTTGTGGTACGAACGGGCTTGTCGATCAAAGAAGAAGGCTTGTCGATGGATTGCATCATTGAACCGGTAGTTTGAAATGTTGTTCGAGCTTGCCGGATCACCTCAATAGAATGTTAATCCTCTTCAATTGATCCAAGCTCTAATACCAATTGTTGAACTTTATATGCTCGATTTCCTTCAGCCGTTCTAGCTAGCCAAGTGATGGAGAAGTTGGATATTTGGGTGATTTTGTGGGAGGTGAAAAATAGACAATAGACACAAGGATTTATAGTGGTTCGACCTTCTAAGAAGCACCTACATCCACTACCTTAGCTCCCCACTAAGTATTTCAACCAAATTCACTAAGAATTTCGTCTCCTTTTCTCGGATTAGGAGAAAACCGTTACAACGATCAAGATTTCTACCCAAAGCTTGATCAACCACTCTCTTACAAGAGGAATTCTAAGCAAACTTGAAATCCCTCTAATAGGTATTTGTTTGCACAACTAAGCCCTCACCCAAAACCTAAACACTTGAGCAAATTTGACAATGTTTAGCTCACTATTGTTGTCTATACAAGAAATTATACAATAAAGCTTTAAAGACAATTTGACATCATTGTGTTGTTGACAATGGAAGCATTAACCCTCTCTTGATGCTTGAAGGTCCCTTTTATACTCCTAATTGAGTTTGTAGCCGTTGAGGACCGTTGGTGTTGTTTTGGAGCTGTTGGAGCGTTTATTTCCCACCATAAATGCAGTTCTGCTACTTGGCGTATCGATACTCCTCAAACCGTATCGATACGATCCGGATAAGGAAGTAGTCGTTGAGCACTTCAGCTGGTGCGTATCGGTAAGCCTAGTAAGCGTATTGGTATGGTCCTACAATTTAAAAGACCATTGGGAAAATGACCGTTGGGGGTAGTTGGGCGTATCGGTACGCGATACAACCGTATCGGTACGCGAACTAGTCGTTCGGATATTTTAAATCACACCGTATTGATAAGGCTAAGCGTATCTATACGGGTTTTGGCTACTAGAAAATCACTGTAGTTAAAATCCTAAAGAGTATTAATACGGTACCCTACAGTATCGATACGGTTACACCTAAAGCATGGTTTTGGCTACTTTAAATGTACTTTAAATCATTCAAAAATATTGCAAAACTCTTAAACACATTTTCAAGTTGTTTTGACTAAAAACATATTTTAAATTCTTTTCAATTTAGTCCAAAACATTTTTCAATTATTATATCAAAACAATTAGTTCTACAGATAGTCTTACAGTGGTGAAGAAACTTTGTTCCAATACAATATATGGTTCTTTGATCAGCCCAATAATCCATGATATTAGGACCATAGCCAACGAGTTTTAAAGCATCAAGTTTCAGTTTGTTCGTCGACAAGGAAACAAATAAGCCCACACTCTTGCTCAGGAAGGCCGTGAACAAGAAACACCGTGTTACTGGATTGAAGAAGCACCTCCAGAGACAACATCTATAGCTTTACTGGATATAGTGAATCTGGGTTGATGCTTGATGGTCCTTGGTCATTATATTCTTATACCATGTAGAGTGTTCTGAGGCATGTTTAATCTCTTTATCGTAGTTTTTTAAGTATCTTCATTTCTTAGATGCACTCCGATCATATCAGTATTTTGAGTTAGCTGGTATCTAGGTATAGAATCTGTATTAGAGTTCTTGTTCTTTTACATGTCTATAATGTAATTTCTACAACCATATCTAATGAAAGCCAACTGATTTTTAAAAAAAATGGTTGCTAACATGATATTAATCAGTCAAAGTGATCATGCCATTAGGTTCTACATGTCATAACTTAATTAGTTGTTAAAATGCTCGATCAACATCGAATATAAATTTGAGAACCCTTTTAAACTCAAATGCTAATGTGAGATCAAAGATGAAGTCAAAGTATGAGAAAAGTTATCAAGTTCATGTACCAATTTGTACAATATATTTAGATATTAATTTGAGAATACAAGTAAATATCAATTTATTTTTTAACTTATAAATTAATTTGTACAATAGATCTAAATTTTGTATTATATTGCTATTCAAAAAAAAATTGTATTATATTTGTTTCCATATTATGTAACCATATTATATCTAATTTTATATTATCTAATTAAAAGATTTAAAAAATTATTACAAATGATCAAAGTCATGGTGCAAAACTCAACTTGAAAATCGAATTTTTCAATTCATGTTTACGTAAAAAGAAAATAAAAGGCTTAACCTGATTTGTAATTTCTTAAACTAGATTCGACTCGAAAAAATTTAAATAAATTGTGAGATAAAATAAAAATTTGAATAACTCAAAATTTTTAGTAATTAGTATATCGATTTTTAAGCTCGAGACAAGTCCCTCAACTTTATCTGAAAAGTGTATATATTTTTTGATTAAATAGTGATGTATTACATTCTTATGCATCCACTAGCCAATTAGTGGATCTTTGAAAAATGTATATTGCTTATGAAGAATATATATTGTCACAGCCCAACATCCCATGGTCGGACCGCCCACACACCATCTGGGCCCAGTCCGCACGATGCATCTCATCCGACACCATGGGGCCGAGACGAGCACCATCCAGGCACACCAAGGGGCCACGCCCACCGCCCATGCCAGCCATCAGCACCTAGGGACCGAATCCAGCACACCCTCGGCCACACAAGGGGTTCTATCCGGGGCCTTGGGCTTGTTCCACACCAATCCGCCCAAGGCTGCCCACAAGCCCGATTCAGCCCACATCTTGGAGAGTGCTCATCCATTGGAGCCACACAAACATGGAAAGGACATGCCACCAACAATCCCCCAATCCATGGTGATTTGTCTCCCCACACACAAGGAAACTATCCACAAAGATAAGGAAGGTTTGTTGTATTCAAATCCTTTCCTTTCTTAGATAGCTAGGCTTAATCTTGACCGTCGGATCAAATCCATTGTAACCGTTAGATCGGGAGGTGCTAGCCTATAAATAGAGGCCTCACCCCAACCTTTTTACTCACTCACTTTCTTTGAGAAATAAGATAATAAGCATTCACTCCTTCCCTTTCTAAGTTCTTTGCTTCGTTTCCACATTCTAACCGAGCTTTGCTTGGTTTTCTAGGCTGACTTGGTCGCCTATCATCCATTTTCACGACCAAGGCCGCACGGCGCTAGCACTTTGAGACCTAGCCCCGTGACAAGTGGTATCAGAGCTATGTTTTCGCAAAGAATTGTCTGAGATGATAAACCCGAGTGATGCTACCGTGGTCCCAGCAAAGACCGTTGAGACCCGTTCTGACAAAGCCAAGAGGGTGAGTTCGAGGGATGCAATTTCTTCGTTGCAAGACAAAGTCACATGGTTGGAGACGTTCGCGAAAGAGTCAAGGGAGAAAGCCGACGATGCGGACGACCGACTAGAAGAGTTGGAGAACTGTGGTGATCGTCTTTAGGAAGATTTCCAAAAGCTCTTCGATGAGGCCGTAGAGAATTTGGAATTGCAAAACGGATCCCTCAAAGCCGAGTTGATTGATCTCAAGGAAGTTGTGAGTGTGCTCAAGAGTGAGCTCTCCATCTACAAATCCGTCGTGACCAATGGCGTGATTGCAAGCCCATCGAGGGGTCTTGCCGATGTCCCTAAGTTGAGGCTTTTCAAAGGGGCGAGATCTGCCCAAGAAGTGGAGAACTTCTTGTGGGAACTTGAGCAGTACTTCAAGGCGTCCTGCATCGTGACCGATGTCGACAAGGTAAGTACCGCATCAATTTATTTATTTGACCTTGCTTTGCTTTGGTGGCGTCGCAGGTGTTTAGATGAGAAACGAGAGGGCACATCCGTGGAGACTTAGGCTAGTTTTCAAGAGGAATTCAAGCAACAATTCTATCCCAGAGATGCCGCAAAAGAGGGTCGATCCGAGCTTAGGAAACTCAAGCAAGAAGGGTTGATCCGAGATTATGTGCGGGAGTTTAGCGAGCTGCAACTCCAAATTCCCGATCTAAGTGAGAAAGACGCCCTATTCCATTTTATGGATGGGCTAAAGTTGTAGGTATGCACTGAGTTAGAGTGGAGAGATGTGAAAGAACTCTCCAAAGCCATTATCGTTGCTGAGTCATTGAAAGATCACAGTGCCAACCAAAATGATTCTAACAAACCAAAGGCGAAACACAACAACCATGGTGACAAACCAGCAAGATCCGGGGGCAACAAGGACGGCAATAGAAAACATTCCCACAACAAATCCAACCGGTTTGTGAGGTCGTGGAAGAAGAAGGATCAAGGCACAGTCAGATGCTTTCATTATGATGGGCCTCACTTCATCAAAGACTGCCCAAAGAAGTCCACCCTTTCAGCCATCAAAGGTGACGGTAATTTAAACGAGCAAGCCGTTCAACTTGGCGCAATCGTTAGCTCCCTTCAAATTAAGTCGAGTCACAAGAAGAAGGGGCTCATGTTCGTTGAAGTGACGATTGTGGGCAAGTAATTGAGCGCGTTGGTGGACACCGGAGCATCCGAGGTGTTCATGTCCGAGGGAGCCGCCGAGAAGCTTGGCCTTCATGTGGAGAAAGCAAGCGGATGGATCAAGACGGTCAACTCTAAGGAAGAACCTATTACCGGAGTAGCAAAGTGGGTAGAGCTTCGACTTGGAAGTTGGACAGGACGCGAGATCATCAAGGTAATCCCTCTAGACGACTATGATTTAGTCATTGGCTTATCTTTTTTGGATCGGATTAATGCGCTTATCTTGCCATTTGGCGATTGTTTGTGTATACTCGACCGCGCACACCAATGTGTGGTGCCCGTGAGTTGAGAAGCAGGTGTACGAGCCAAGATGTTGTCCTTCATCCAATTTAACAAAGGTGTTCAAAAGGAAGAGGAGTCCTACCTTGCCGTGCTCAAGGTGGACGAGGCTATTGAAGCCGAGGAGTTCCTCGATACCGTGGGACAAGTTCTTGAGGAGTTCAAGGACACGATGCCTTCCGAGTTGCCAAAGGCATTGCCACCCAAGAGAGAGGTGGACCACTGGAGCTAGAGGAGCTTCGAAGGCAATTGAGAGAGCTCTTGGATGCCGGTTACATCCGACCTTCCAAGGCGCCTTATGGTTCACCGGTGCTTTTCCAAAGGAAGCACGATGTGAGTTTACAAATGTGCATTGACTACCGCGCATTGAACAAACTCACGGTGAAGAACAAGTACCATATCCCATTGATCGCGGACTTGTTTGACCAACTTGGGAGCGCAAGATGGTTCACAGAGCTCAACCTTCGCTCGGGCTATTACCAAGTGAGGATCACCGAGGGAGACGAGCCCAAGACAACATGCACTACGAGGTATGGTTCTTACAAATTTCTCGTCATTCCCTTCGGCCTTACCAACGCACCAGCCACATTTTTCACGCTAATGAACAAGGTATTACACCCTTTCCTTGATCGTTTCGTGGTGGTTTATTTAGATGATATAGTGATTTATAGTCCCACTTTTGAAGAGCATATAAGGCACTTGAGAAAGGTTTTGCAGGTGCTTCAGGACAACAAGCTATACATCAAGAGGGAGAAGTGTGCGTTTGTCCAACGAGAAGTGCCATTCCTAGGCCACATCATCGGAGGAGGCACCATCCGGATGGACAAGAGTAAGATCCGGGCCATCGATGAGTGGGAGCCTCCAACCAAAGTTACCGAGCTACGCTCGTTCCTCGGGCTAGCCAATTACTACCGGAGGTTCGTCCGCGACTATTCCCACATTGCCCCACCCCTAACCGAGCTGCTAAAGAAGGATAAATAGTGGGCGTGGGATGCAAGTTGCCAAGAGGCCTTCGAGAGGCTCAAGCGAGCCATGGTAAGTGAGCCGGTGTTGGCCCTACCCGACCACACCAAGGCCTTCGAGAGGCTCAAGCGAGCCATGGTAAGTGAGCCGGTGTTGGCCCTACCCGACCACACCAAGGCCTTTGAGATCCACACTAATGCATCGGATTATGCGATCGGCGGAGTACTCATGCAAGAGGGGCACCCCATAGCCTTTGAGAGCCCCAAGCTAAATGAAACTGAGAGACGATACACCATCCAAGAGAAAGAGATGACCACCGTTGTACATTGCTTGCGCACGTGGAGACACTACATTTTGGGTTCGAGGTTTATTGTCTATACCGATAATAGTGCAATAAGTTATTTTCTAACCCAAAAGAAGTTATCTCCTAAGTAGGCTAGGTGGCAAGACTTTCTAGCCGGGTTTAACTTTTCCATGGAGCATAAGCCGGGAAAATCCAACACCGTAGCTGATGCCTTAAGCCGAAAGGCATCACTTGCTGCCATTAGCCAACCCGAGGGTGATTTGCTAGAGAGCATCAAGGAAGGCCTTCTCCACGACCCTTCCGCCAAGGCATTGATCGAGCATGGCAAGGAGGACAAATCCCGACGATTTTGGGTTGAGAGTGGGTTGCTTTACATGCGAGGACAACGACTCTATGTTCCACACTACAACAACCTACGAAGGCACCTCATGAAGGAGTGCCACGATTCGAGATGGGCAGGCCATGCGGGGATGCATCGCACCTTAGCGCTGATTTCCGAGAGGTACTATTGGCCCAACATGAGTGACGAATTCAAGGCCTACGTCAAGACTTGTCTTATATGTCAACAAGACAAGGTCGATGCCAAGAATCCAATGGGCTTACTTTAACCATTGCCCGTACCCGAGAGGCCATGGGAAAGTATATCACTTGATTTCATTATCGGTTTACCTAACGTTGACAAAATTTGTAGTATCATGGTTGTGGTTGACAGGTTTTCAAAATACGCAACCTTCATACCCGCCACCAAAGTTTGCCCAGCCGAGGAGGCTGCCCGCTTGTTTTTCAAGCACGTGGTCAAGTATTGGGGGATCCCAAAGACCATCGTGAGCGATCGAGACACCCGCTTCACCGGCCGATTTTGGATCGAGCTCTTCAAGTTAATGTGATCAAACTTGAATTTGTCAACGACCTTCCATCCCCAAACGTACGGACAAACCGAGAGGGTGAATGCATTGCTCGAGATCTACTTACGGCACTATGTGAGTGCCACACAAAGGGACTGGACAAAGCTATTGGACGTGGCTCAATTCTCGTACAACTTACAAAGGAACGAGGCAACAAACCGTAGCCCATTTGAGATCGTGAACGGCCAACAGCCTCTCACTCCCAACTCTGTTTTGACCAAGTACGATGGGCCAAATCCAGCCGCCTACTACTTTACAAAGGCATGGCAAGAAGAACGAGACTTAGCCCAAGCGTTCCTTCACAAGGCTGTCAAGCGATCAAAGAAGTGGGTCGATCAAAAGCGAAGGGACTCCGAGTTTCAGGTAGGGGGCTTAGTTCTCGCAAAGTTAAATCTAACACTTCGCAATTCTTCTGTCCATAGGGCGCTCGTTAGGAGATATGAAGGGCCATACCGAGTGGTGAAGCACGTAGGAAAGGTGGCGTACAAGTTGGAGTTACCACCCAAGCTTCGAGCCCATCCCGTCTTTCACATCAGCATGCTCAAGCCGTACCACGAGGATGTCGATGATCCAGAGCGGAGTAGATCGAGCCGAGCACCAGTTGGAGTCAGAGTCTCCTTCGAGAAGGAGGTCCAAGAGATTCTAACGGACCGAGTGATTCGACAACCAGGCCATAGGCCAAGGCACGAATACTTTGTGTTTTGGAAAGGACTGCCCGAAGCCGAAGGTAGTTGGGAGCTTGGCGAAGACCTATGGCAGTTCGAGGACAAGATAGCCTATTTCCACCAAGACCGAGCGACGAATGCGTCGCTCAATTTAGTGCGGGAGAATGTCACAGCCCAACATCCCATGGTCGGACCGCCCACACACCAAGGGGGCCATGAGTGTGCACAGCCCACACACCATTCGGGCCCAGTCCGCACAATGCATCTCATCCGACACAATGGGGCTGAGATGAGCACCATCCAGGCAGACCAAGGGGCCACGCCCAGCGCCCATGCCTGCAATCAGCACCTAAGGGCCAAATCCAGCACACCCTGGGCCACACAAGGGGTTCCATCCAGAGCCTTGGGCTTGTTCCACACCAATCCGCCCAAGGCTGCCCACAAGCCCGATTCAGCCCACATCTTGGAGAGTGCTCATCCATTGGAGCCACACAAACATGGAAAGGACATGCCACCAACAATCCCCCAATCCATGGTGATTTGTCTCCCCACACACAAGGAAACTATCCACAAAGATAAGGAAGGTTTGTTGTATTCAAATCCTTTCCTTTCTTAGATAGCTAGGCTTAATCTTGACCGTCGGATCAAATCCATTGTAACCGTTAGATCGGGAGGTGCTAGCCTATAAATAGAGGCCTCACCCCAACCTTTGTACTCACTCACTTTCTTTGAGAAATAAGATAACAAGCATTCACTCCTTCCCTTTCTAAGTTCTTTGCTTCGTTTCCGCATTCTAACCGAGCTTTGCTTGGTTTTCTAGGCTGACTTGGTCGCCCATCATCCATTTTCACGACCAAGGCCGCACGGTGCTAGCACTTCGAGACCTAGCCCGTGACAATATGCATATCACATATGGTTATAGAAAGTCGTTTAAATTGGAACCAATTAGTATAATAACATTATAAATATTTATAATTAAATTTGAACAGAAACTCAACAACTTGACTCGAATAGAAAAAATTTCAAATAAAGTTTAAATTATAAAATAAGACTCATAAACTTAACTAATTTAAAAAATTTACTCAACTCAAATTGATTGAATGTTCACTCGTAAACAAAGTGTGAGCTACGACCAACATTAGTCGGCAAGCCTCTTGTGATCTCATGGACTGTTGTAATTGATATTTAATTTATTGGACAACTATTCGATCAAATATCACAACGATCAATTATGTGAATGATAATTTTTTTTAATTTAGTTTGTTTTATATATAATGTCATTATTTAAATTTTAAATCTTATTCACGAAATTTAACGTCTCATCCCACTAAAATAACTCGTAAATAATAAGTGTAATCCATATTGATGGTAGAAGAATTCAATTTAATATTTTAAAAAATCAATTTAAAATCAACATACACTTATTTTATTATTTTAATTATTTTAATGTGATTACATAGTAATATAAATTTTTTACTTTAGTACTTTAAAAACGAACAGACACCATCTAGAAAAAAACTCATATTAAGACTCAAACTTAACAAAGTAACAATTTTAGAAATATTAGCTGACGATTGGAAACAGTAAAGAAAAAGTGAATAGAAACGGGGAAGGACGTTTGTTTTGTCTATTTTTTATGGTGTTAAATTTCGACATTTGTTTCGAAAAAATAATTATCCATGCTCAATAAAAAATGAATAAAAGCAAATACTGAAAATGACAGCTACAGGGGCTGCTTGGAAACCAATTTTGCAGGATTTAAAGGTGAAAAAAAGACATTAAAGAAAAGGAACGATTCTATAATTTCCCCCATTTAAAACCCTGTTTGTGTTTTTCGTACAAAAACAGACAAAACAGAGGAAGAACAAGCAAAACGAACACGGCGAGCATGTGTCAAACGACGTCGGCTCATAACACGACCGGACTCCACATGCATAGACATTCACCGACGCATACGAGCTTCTATTGGGGCCTTGAATCCCAAATCCCCCTCCCGGGTTGGCCCGGTTCCAGCAGGGGCATGTATGCATTGGCATTGTTCTTCGTATTTAGCTTGGGAGTGATCGTGGAATGCCTCTCGTATCGCAGCATGGTGAAGCCTGAAGCCAACAAGGTGGCCGCCCGCTTGATTCTTTACGATGGCGACACATATGATTCGTTCGGAGCTGAGTTGTTGGCTGTCATGTCGTTTAATGACGACGTCTTCCTCGTTACAGTTTTCGGACATGCAGTTGGGTTCTTGGTTTTTGGGAGTAAGGCTTTTTGGAAAGCACGGACGGACCTTAGTCCTAGGAAATAGTAGATGTAGAGTTTGAGGTGCTAAGGTTGTAATAAGTCAAGTTGCATGATATTAATATGTAATACCTCATATTTATCCGGATCGTTGATAATCTTGACTAAATATAATTACAATCGATGTCTGATAACGACATAATACTCGTTCAATTCATTTTCAATCAATTATTGATTTTGATTTTTTTTTGTTCACAATCAATTAGTGAGAATTCCTATCATTGTAATCTTGTGCCCCAAGTATCATGAAACTTGCAACCCAAATATCATGAAAACAAGTTGGAAGTAGTTGTGATGAACTTGACACTATTGATCATATAAATTGAGTGAATATACATTTACACGTAAATCATTTCATATCCCCAAATCATGTTTCTCTTAACCATTTAAAAAGGGTCTACACATGGCTTAAAATCTCTCCACCAACTTTGAATAAGAAATGACCCTTCACACTCATGTTTTCTCGCCATTGTTCCTACTGATATCGACGGTCGTGGTCCAACCCTCGTATGGAGCTAAGCATTTGAACGGTGAAACTCTTGCGGAGGAGATTTGCAGACACACATCCAGCCACGAATATTGTGTCGGTACCATGATTCCGGGGCCACCGTTGACGACCGAAGGGAATGCGAGTACCGCTTTGGGTTGGACACAGATAAGGGCATTGGAAGCTATTGCAAGGGAGTTGAGTATGCTTGGAGAACATGACAAGGCTATATACAAGAGGCAAAGGGAGATTTCTAAAGGAATTTTGGGACCAAGACCAGAACCTAAACCCAAGAGGAGTAATTCGCTAATCCGATTGTGGCTATGGCTTTTGTCACTGCTGTATTTCATATTCAGGCGTGAAAGAGTGAAAGCTGATTAGGTTAAGCCCTGCATGAATTTCCAAAAAGGAAATGAAAGCTTTGAATCATTTAGTAGTTGTGGATGTTTGTGCAAAATGGTGCTGGAGTTTTAAGTGTTGCGTAAAAACTCATAATGAATGTACGTGGAATAATCATTGTGTAGAGTATTTTTCGTTTAATATTTTTAAATCATTTTTCAAAAACTATTTTTAATAAAATGAGCACATAAAGAGTGAAATCATTTTTGCACACGTAGACTTCATGTTTTTGGAAAATCTTAATTATAACTATAATCTTATCTATTGGGGAAAATGGATTTTAAGAAGAAAAAAATATGATGTTTTTAGTAGTTCTAGAACTCATAACCTAAGGGTAAAGGATGTCAACTAGGCGGGATGGGGCGGATACCCCCTCCCCATGCTTATACCCACTTGAAATTTTTATATCTACCATCACTCACAGCGGGTACCATTTTTCAAATCTACACCCGCTCAAGTGTGTACATTCTCAAATCCACCTCCACCCCCACTACCTAAGTGGGTGCCCACTAAAGGTGTTCAAAATCGGCCAAATGGGTACCCAAGTAGCCCAATAAGCTCATAATGCAAGTTAAAAAAGTGAGACGGAAGATGAAACATAATAATAATACAGTAGTGATATTGGACGTATTGGGCCTCTGGTACCCATTGGGCCGGTTTTGAACACCCTTAGTGCCCACCACCTAAATTGTACCCGCCCGTACCCACATGGCAAGCAACCACTAATATTAAATTATGTAAAAATAAACCATAGACGTGTGTAAAATAGAGTAAAACTTCGCATATTTTATTAATTGATCAAGTGCATATAAATAATATATTTACACATGTATAGATTTAACTATATTTAACTTAACTAAAGCACATTTATGCCGGTACAAATTTTACTTAATTACATGTAACTAACTAAAGGCGGTAGACAATTGTAAAGAATGTTTATACCCTTAAGATTTGGTTAAATTATAAGGCACGCCCTTTAAAATCTTAGGGTTTATAGAATAAGTTGTGAACTTATTCCTAAACTCATAATGGTCCAAAATTCATATGGTGGATAGTTAGCGGGAGACGGGCCAATGCGGGGTAGGATGGGGCGAGTGAATACAGTGCGTGTAAGGTCTCAAATTCATCACCTACCCACTACCCACGTCGGGTATGACTTTTTACATCCACACTCGCCCGCTACCCACCAAACTCATACCCATCCCCGCCCCAACTGGAGTGGAGCGGTGCGGAATTCACAAAACTGTGCTCATCTGCCATCCCTAAAGGGAATGAAGGACACAGATGAGCAGCTTGACCAACTGGCCAAAGAGCAAACACATAGACTCAATTCCTATGTGTTGTGTTAAAACATAATGTCAAAAAAATTTAACATTTGATTGAATAATTAGTTGGCATGATGTCTAAACATGCTATTAAAGTATCACATATTTGTCACTTTGGTCTTAATATTTTTGATGCACTTTAGTCCTCAACATTTTATTTTGATCAAAATAACTTTTCGTTGGATGGAAAATGTTTGGTTCTCACTTATTAAGTAAGTACACATAAACTGTAATAATAATTTAGCATGTCCACATGTATGTTAATGATGATGTGACAAATTTCTTGTAATAATTATATTTATTAAATTAATCAGAATCAATCATACGCTAACATGTGGCAACCTTAAATTGATATAAATTTTAAAATTTTATTATCTGGGCTTGAGAAGACTCAAAACCCAAGCCCTGGTTAATCGTTACTCTTCCCTTAACCGCCGAGCTAAATTGTATTATTGGATAAGAATTTTATACAGCATAAAAGAAAAGGGTTTTATTAAAGGCTTAATACCCAAATAGGTGCCCAAACTATGCTTATGGATCACTTTTGGTGCATAAACTATTTTTAGCTTTAAATAGGTGCCTAAAGTTTCAATTTTGGTCATTTTAGGTTCCTAACCTTTCAACTACCGTTATTTTTATTAAAAAAATATTTTTTTATTTTTTATTTTATTTCTTTTTAAATTTTACTTATTTTTTAACTTATTTTTTTTAAATCTTAAATTTTCCAAAACTCACAAAATAGCCCTAAATTTAAAATCCCTAACTTCCCCAACCAATTTCGTCGTCTATGGTTACGTCGCCGCCCCTGTATCTGCCAACAAACCACCACGACCGTTTCCCCCAACCACCCATCGCCGGTAAGCGGCAGTAGGTGTGTCGATCGACTTCCTAACGTCGAAAAAAGCCAAAATCGCGAAAAGAAAGTCGTCGACACACCTACTGTCGGTTATCGACGATGGGTGGTTGGGGGAAACGACCGTTGTGGTCTGGCGGCGGTAGTGGTGGTCTCCGGTGAGGCAGTAAACGACGACAATGACGGTAATTTGGGGATTTTAGGTTAGGGATTTGAGATTGTTTTGTAAATATTTAGAACTGTCAATTTTTTTAAAATTGAATTTTATTTAAAAATTAATTAAAAGAAATTAAAAATTAAAACATGCCACTTGTCGCATTTTAATTGGCTAACAATTTTTTTAGTAACGGTTAGGCACCTAAATGATTAAAATTAAAACTTTATGCACTTATTTAGAGCTAAAAATAGTTTAGACACCAAAAGTGATCCACAAGCATAGTTTGGGCACCTATTTGAGTATTAAGCCTTTATTAAATTTAAAAAACAAATCAAGGGGTCGGGGCTGAAACACGGGGTGCTTGGGCGGTCGAGTCATAATGGTGTGGATGAAGAGGGTGTATAGAGGGGTCGTGCGATGAGGGTTCGGCGTGGTGATGCACGGGGAGTTGTATTCAGATATAGAAAAAAGATATGGAAAATCATTAAGTTTCCCCGATTCAAATATCAACCAATTGAGCATGCGATGATGGCCTGGTGGTCAGAGCACGCTCACATGCTCCACTCCCTTCCCCTTAGGTCCCGGGTTCAAGACCCCTCAGGAGCATTGCCTTCACCTAGATTTTCCCCCTCCCCCTCTAGGTAGAAGTAGAATAGGATTTTCAAAAAAAAAAATATCAACCAATCAGAATTTTTCTTTTCGATTGATATTTTGGGGTTTTCTTGGTTATGCAGATTGATGACCATGTTCAAAGGGAGATTAATGAACCATAGTTCTTTGAAGCGTCCAAATATAATTAGATTCAAAGAGGTAAATTTTTATATTTATATTGTCCATAATATTAAATTTCGGTTACGGTCTTTGTTACAGTTGCAGCTACGAACGTTGTGAACATTACATAATGTGTAATGGTTGATACCGCCGTGATTTGTTACTTGTCTAAGTTTTTATACTTTTTAAGTACGAAGGGAGGAGGGGCGAGTGCTCTACATCGGCGACAAAAAGAGCGTGGAAAAAAAGTGACAGGCGACATGTGGCAGCGCGTAGAACGTAGCAGCGGCACGTTCGCGAGGAGGTTTAAGTTGCCTTAGAACGCGAAGCTGGATAAGCTGACTCGCCATCACAATTACAAAGAAAGAGGCCAAACACTACTCTAAAAGAGCCATTGAGATCCATGGCGACGAGTGATGAGAAAGGGGGTTCCCTTTTGCCTAACAATTTCATGAGGGAATCTAGAGTGTCTTGATAATCTTATATAAATAAATAAGTCTGATATAAATGCTTTGCTTGGTGTGCTCCACTACTTAATGTCTGGTTTTAGTTTCTAAGGCTATGGCCTTCTTTGTAACCCCAGAAAGATACTGCTTATATTAGAATGATAACATTTTTGGTATTATTTAACCGATCTTGAGTTTAATGTATTGTGTGTGCATAAAATTTCACCAAAGTTAGGTGTGTGTGACACTGATTTTTTCAAACTAATCAAAACAAAATCCTGTGAAAATAAGAGGACAACAAAAAATATTTTAAGATTTTTTTTACTAAAAGAAATCACAATAAAACAAAGGGGAATTACAAGAGGGCCCTCAGGCCAGGAGGAATAAAAAGAGGCCAATCAGTCGGACAAGAGTTCAACTAGTGTTCTTAGAAACCCAATCGGCCGTTTGTTACAGTGCCTATGGATAAAGGAGAAAATACAATCAGAAAAAGAAGAAGATAAGGAAAAAACATCCTCCTCGATTTTCGCTATCTCCCAAACAAAAAAAGATTTAGACGTTAACCGGTTAACTAATCCAAAATTACCTGATTCAAGGATGATCCTAGAAAAGCCTTTCGTAATAGCAAGGGTAACTCCAAGCCTAATATCTTGAGCTTCAGCAACAATTACAGAGGAGGCGAAAAACAAAAAGGGACTCACTACCAATAATAGCACCGAAAGAATCACGTGCTATAATAGCTACCCTTGCCGGTCCACATTTCTTAAAGAAGACGAGTCCTCCCAAATAACACGGTTAGCCTCCATATGTTCATAGTAAGTGTATTCGGTACGGTGCCAAACTTCCACGGAAGAGTCAATAATTTCTGAAAAAATAAAACAATTTTTCGATGTTTGTGATTAAGAATAAATATTGTTTTGATTTGGTTGTTTGACATCTTCAATTGTTAATGTTACTTGGATTTAATGAATTATATTATTATTGTTGTTGTTGATGATAAATTAATTTATGTTTGGTGTGTTTGTGTTTTTCTTATGTCATACTCATATTCAAAATATTTTATATGTATATAAATTTTGATATATTAATAATTTTTATTATATATATTTTGAGTACTAATATATTTTATGTTGTGTCAAATTGTACACTTATTATATAAATTGATATCTAAATTTGATAACATTTTTAAAATCGGTACATATATTGACTTGGTATTTCAACAACTAGTCGGGTTGTTAAAGTGACATTGACCAATCAAAATGTAATATCATTATGTGTCACATGTCACAACCTAATTGATTATTGAAATGTCACATCTATATCATATACCAATATGAGAATTTTTCTAAATTTAGGTATAAATTTTAATACAAATCAAGTTCAAATGTCAATTTGAGACAAAAAAAAATTGAAGCAACAATTTGAAGAAAAGAAATGTCAAATTCATGTAACAATTTGTACAATAGACCTAAATTGAGATTTTTTAACTTTAGGTACAAATTTGAGAATTCTTTCCAAATTCATATATTAATTTGAGACAAAAAAGAAATTATTTATTTTAAAATTTTAAATTTAAAGGATAAATATATGATACAGTGGCGGTAGAAACTTTTAGTTTTCACAAGCGTCTTAGTTTTAAGGTTTATGGACTCAGTTTAGGGTGTAAGGTTTAGGGGTTTAGGTTTAGTAGTTTATAATTTAGGGACTGTGAATAGAATTTAGTGATTGAGATTAGAATTTAGGGTTTATAGGTTAAAACCTAAATCCTCAACATATTACCCTACAACATAAATCCTAACCTTTAAACCCTAAATCCTAACTCTAACCCCTAAATCTTACACCCTAAACTCTAAAACTAAAACGCTTGTGGAAACTAAAAGTTTTCACCGCCAGTGTATTGGATGCTAATCCATTTTATATTTATATAACCAAAATATTTAAAAGTTTAATATACAAACAAACAAAGTAATGAGCTCGGGCCATTGGCCAACATTTGACAAGATCATTGGGTATGGGCTGTGGGCATAGTGTTGATGCTACAAAGATCAAGTATTGATTTCGGTTCCTTTTTGTTTACAATCAATCAATTAGTGAGAAAGAATTCCGAGCATTGCAGTCTTGTGCCCCAAGTATCATGAAACTTGCAACCCAAATATCATGAAAACAAGTTGGAAGTGGTTGTGCTGAACTTGACACTATTGATCATATAAATTGAGTGAATATACATTTACACGTAAATCATTTCACATCCCCAAATCATGTTTCTCTTAACCATTTAAAAAGAGTCTTCACATGGCTTAAAATCTCCCCACCAACTTAGAATAAGAAATGGCCCTTCACACTCATGTTCTCTCGCCATTGTTCCTACTGATATTGGTGGTCGTCGTCCGTCCCTCGTATGGAGCTAAGCATTTGAATGGCGAAGCCCTCGTGGAAGAGATTTGCCAACACACATCCAGTCACGAATATTGTGTCGGTACCATGATTCCGGGGCCACCGTTGACAGCCGAAGGGATTGCTAGTACCGCTTTGGGTTGGGCACAGATACGAGCATTGGAAGCCGGGACTATAATATCCAGATTAATCAAGGATTCCTCCTCAGCCGCCCATCACCATCATTATCAAGTACGGCTCCAAAGGTGTTGGAATCTTAACATGGAGACCATGGCGGACCTCTGGAGTGCTAGCAGCTCGCTTTACAGTAAAAACATCAAAGCCATGGTTAATTATCTGTATGGTGCTTCACGTGACACTAAGAGGTGTCAGGCTCTCATAAGCGGACGCAATTTAACAGGCTTGATTGCGAAGAACAATGACATAATTAAGCTCAGTGAAATATGTGTCGTCTCCACCAAATTCTTTTGAGCATAAAGGATAAAGCTTTAGCTATAAAATATGTGCGTGTAATAGATAAATAAAGGATTCCTATATGAAAATTGTAAGAGTAATGCACACAAATAGTTTTAATGGAATCCCGTATAATATTTACATTCTACCTAAAGGCTTCAGTAACATTGCAATGACAAGTTTAGAATATCAAGACTTGGTCTATAAAAGCATGGGAGTGAAGTGGGCAACTGAGTACTTTGATTATGAAAAGGCATCAATCTTATGGTTGAGATTGATTCAAGATTAATGGTAAGTGTTTTAAATTATAATTTAGTAGTATATATCACTGCATGACATTTATCGTAAAATTTTCTATAAATTTATTAGGACTATATATTTGTCAAATAATTTTTTGAGCTAAAATTAATGATTTGAATCATTTTTAGATGTTTGGCCAGTCAAATCTGCTAATTTAATTGTTTGGTAAATTGTGGATTAAGATAAAACTTCTCAGATTAAAAAAAGATCCTTTAGGTTGGAGGATTATATATGAGAGTTGTAAACACTCTTCTGTCCTTAAAAATTACAAAAAAATCTCTAAATAAACTAAATTTCATAACTAATAAAATTAAAATGATATTTCATAAATAAGAAATTAATATATATATATATATCTAAATTTAATAGTTAATGAAATTATATTAAAAATATAATTTTATAAATAAAAAATTAATATGTATACCTAAATTTAATAATTAATAAAATTATATTAGAAAATATTTTTATAAATAAAAAATTAATATATACACCTAAATTTAATAATTAGTAAAATATATTAAAAATATTTATATAAATAAGAAATTAATATATGCATCCTTTATATATGCTGAGTAATGTTAAATTAAAAAAATTATTTTTTTCATAATATAATTATTATCAATAGAAACTAACCATTGATGTAACATCTCCTACTCGGTTTAGAAGAAAATCGAAGAAAATCAGGGTCAGAGATGTCACCTTAGAGAATTAAGTGTTCAAATTGTAACATTTAAAAAGTTTAGGGACCTATCAGTAGTTTATAAAAATTCTTAAAGAATTTTTTAGAAACAAGGTTTAATTCAAACATCAATTAATCAAGATACTCTTTAAGAACTAAATTACTTCAAGGGGTCGATCCTTACAAGTTACAAACCATGTACATTTTTTTTCATTAGTATTAACGATAGCTTGAGTCGTCATTCATGCATAAACTCCACTTGATCTATTAATCAATAATCATACACACTAGGTTCTTTACAACAATTACAATAACACCTATGCATACCTTTTCTTGTTAAGGTGTTTATCTAAACAAGAATCACTCACACATCCAAGCAAGAAAGACTTATTCAAGGATTTATACGATACGTAGGGTATTCATGAAACGCTATTCAAATGATCAATAAAAATTCAATCGTTACCTAAGCTAAACTTAGGACATATGTATAATTCATTTAAATGGTTAGTACTAAATTAACTAGTCATAAGCCATTCAAATCATAACTAATTAGAAGTAACTTAAACTTCAAGCTTAATCATTTTAAAATGGATTTATAAATTAAGGCATCATCCGAAACCACAACAAAAATGATAAAGCTTGTTTTTTTAACTCACATGTTCCAAGCATAGCTATTTAGCTTATTCTAATCTTTAGCATAATCCAAAGTTACCTTATAAATTATCATATAATTACAAACAGTTGAATGAATTACTCTTATTTAAAAAAATCTTGCCTAGTTTTTCTAATCCACCTATTATATATTTGTATCTTACAATCAAAACTTTATAAAAACTTTAAAAGCAACAAAGTCGCAAAATTATAACATCAAAAGGAGTTAATGGAATAAACAAGGATTCCAATATTTACATAAACATACAAGAATTAGTACAAGATCATATTATCGCTTACACATGCATATTAATCCCATTTTAACTATTCAGCAATTTCATATGTTCAACTATGTTTATTTTAACATTTCTAAGAAATATGCACTTTTAAACATAATGTCACCATTCTAGGAGTTTCAAATTAAGAATAATTTTTACACTAAGATTTTAATATGTGACTTACAACCTCCAACCACGATCGAGTCAAGCAAACCAATTAGTCCTGAAAATGCATGAATAGAATGCATTAGGCTTATATAGCCTAAGTGAGGTATAAACTTGAAATAACAAAACATAATGCTAATGATATTTTAAGCAAGGATTAAGAATTCAAGCATAAGTTAGTAATAGGTGTTTATGACTTAACTTTTTTAGCTTATGCATAACTTGTTTATTGAAATCTTTATCGGTGTTCATTTTCTTTCTATACTTAAATCAAATATCTTACAGAGTTTTTGACTTTGTTTCTTCGAATCTTTTATTGAACTTAACAACGTTCATATTTTATCTTAATGAAGTATTCTCAAAACTTATCGACATACTTGACAAAGCTTTCAGATTTCTTGTCAAATCTTATCGGAGTATTAATCAAAGCTTATCATAGATAAAAAAAAATAGAGCTTATAAGAGTTTCATTTCAAAGTTTAGTATCTGAGTTCTCAAATCTTTTAAATCGTTTGCCTTGGATCACATTTGGACATGTGTAGCATTGGTCCGAGTTTGACCTTATTGGTCTATGTTACACATAGCTCAAAGCACATAGCAATGGCTAATGTCAGCACATAACAAATCTAACTTCTCATCTATCCAACCAAACTGTCGTCAATCTTCATATCATCTCTCTCGTTACCTCCTACCGTCGCCAAGATATCACATATAAATGGGGCGTCCCCGAGCAATAGCTTATGGACCGTAGTCCCTGAAATATATACCTTTGTACCATGTCAAATTGTCCAAGGTCTTCCATTACTCAGGCAACTTACGTATCTTATGCTTAAGATTAGGAGGGTATCTTATGTTACAAACAATCTTACTTGGTTCTTTACTTAGTATCTTATGAATAATATGAGCCTTTAGCTTCTTGAGAATGTGAGTTCATATAATTTTAGAGCTGACATTATTTCTTTGTATATTATGCTTTCAAAGGATCAAAATTTGAATTTAATTTTTTAAGCAAAGCTTATATAACTAAATATTATTCAATTCAATAATTATCACACATCATAACATATCATGTAATGCATCTATGATGCATATGCAATACAAATCTTATTCATGAAGCTTCAATGTCGTGAATGTAACCCAAACCCAAATGCTCTATGTGAGTCTTATGCAAATGCTTTATATGTAATTCAAACATTTCAAACAATTAGTTATATAAAGGTAAAAATCTGAGTGACTCCGTGTCACTCGAGCAAGACAACTACACTCGCCTTATATTCCAAAGTTATGGAATACATGATCCCACAATAGTTCAACTTATTCTTAACCGATTCCTTTCCTAACTTTCAATTATTAGCATCCTTCCACTTTGTAAGCACCTCAAAATTTCAAAACATACTAGACATTAGCAACTATAAAAAGAAAGCTTAGTTTAAACAAGTTAAACACAATACTTAAACATTCCAAGCATCTCATTAGAACTTAAATTCCATTATATTTTCCAAGGCTGCCATGAATTAAGCATAACAAGACTGAATTTATTCTTTTCAATTCTGCATACCTTTTTATAGTATCCACCAACAAAATTACCCTTTAGAATATAGCACTACACCACATCATTTTCATTCAAAGTGTAAGATATTTCTATTCAAAACATACTGCATTCATATCCAAATTCTGCATTCTACAACTTATACCAAAACTGCATTATGCAGTTCAATCTAATTTAATTCTGCATTCTTTGACTATATACATATAAAAATATCATAAAACTGCACATTCACTTAGACTGCACTGTTTTACAAACTGTTTTCCTGTATTTACTCAAACTGTTTTACTGCATTTATAATACATTCTACGCTGATTTTAAACTCAATTCTGCACTGGTTTTAAACTTAATTCTGCACTCAAAACAGTCCAGGAACTTTGTAATTCTGTCTCCCTAAATTTTATATATCAGCCCATATTTCCAAATTCACATAACAGCCCCTTATAGATGCAAAAACAGGCATTAATGTTTTTAAAAAGGCGGGACAGTCCTTAATCATTTTATTTGTATTTAAAACCGCCCAAAATTGTTACAACCACCCTTAACACTTTTACATTTTCATAGAACAGTCTATACTCACTTACATGCATGTTTTTATACATTAAATCAGTCCCTAAACTTGTAAAACAGTCCTTATACTCATTCTTAAAGCTTTTCTACTATTTTGATTATTCAAAACAGTCCACTAGTGATCTTTAAACATACACAACAGTCCCAATTTCATTCATATACACTTACATACAAATCAGTCCCTTATATACTTATACACATTAAAACAATCTTCTATGTGATTATGCATACTTAAAACAGTCCAAACTCTTGTGTATACATGTGTATGTGTCCAAAACAGATTCTAACATGCATTTATCTACTCAAAACAGTCCCTATGGAGTCCTATACATCCAGAACAGTCCCGTTTACAAAAACAATCCCTAATGCTCTAGACAACCCATCATACATATATTCACTTACAGGTCTGCCCTAACACTTTTGCATACATTTACCAGCTCAAAACATTTTCTCACACAAACAAGTACTTATAGAACAGTCTAATAAATTCTTCTATGATATCAAATAGCCCAATTTCATATATATAATCAAGGAATCATACTCGAGACAGATTATTGACCTGCTTATGTGTATATGCCTTCATTCGAACAGTCTCCTACAACTTTTCTAAGTGATTTAAAGACGATTCGATTTCAAGCATCATAACATGTTTCATGGTTCAATATATATATATATATATATATATATATATATATATATACATTTCTACAAATGAACTAGAGTTTTCACTTAACAGGGGAGAAAGAGCATGGTTACCTTCTCCTAAGCTTCCTTTCGAATCCAATACCAACAATCTAGCTAGCATAAACAAGATTTGTAAGCTTTCTCTTACATCCTCTCACTCATTCGGTCATGGGGAAAGGCAAGGAAAGATGATGATGAACAAGCCTTCTTTTTTGGTGTTACAAATACAATTGATAACTAATAAATTATTCAAACAAATATTAAATATAATCATGTATTTATATGTCATTTTGTTTATTCAAATAATCAAACATGTATCAGCTATCATTTAATTTTACTTAAAACACTTTTATACAATTAGCTAATGCAATTCACTATCAACTAATGTAATACGTTATCAGTTACTCGTTAATGGTCGAACATGTTTTTTTTTTTGGTGGGGGAGGTTAGTTGTTGAAAGAATCAAACGAGCTTACGTGTAACCGATAAACATCACCATACTCTATTATTTTCCATTAAGGTTTTACATTTGTGTTGGTCTATTTTTCTGGTTTTAATGTTATTTCGACAGCTCCTAAATAAGAGGATTGGTTGGTTAGTTGGTTGAGCAAACCGTTGAAATTATTAGAAATAGGGTGGTCCTGCCTCACCCCTCTTCTCATACATAATTTCCTGCCAAAATTCTTAGGATACTAGATGAATAGATGAATTGCATAAGATGCTTTTCAACTATAGTTTTTTTTTATTAATTGTGAGGTATTACATTTTTATACCGGGATTCAAACCCATATAAGACGGGACAAAATTAGCATCCTTGGCCACTAGGCCAATCAGTGGATCTCGTTTTTCAACTATATTTTTTTATTATTAATTGTGAGGTATTATATTTTTATACCGGGATTCAAACTCATATAAGACGGGGCAAGATGAAGATCCTTAGCCACTAGGCCAATCAGTGAATCTCGTTTTTCAACTATAGTTAATTCTATATTCATTATAAATTTCAATGATTTAATTGAGTTACTAGAGTTTAAATATCGTATTAATCAAATCTTATTGTCAATTGAATCATCATTTTGATCAGTTAATATTAATTTAAATTTTACATGAAACATATTTAAATACAATGATTAGTTTTTAAACACATGTGTATTGTGCTCGAACTCAGATCTATTATGATAAATATCATGTTCTTTTATACTGAAATTATTTGAGATTTAGTATGTTGTATTGTTAAAAATAAAGAAACAAGTCAATATCTTTAAAGTCAAAATGAATTTTTCTGACTACTATTAATGTCATCACTATAGTAGTAGCGTTTGTCGGCGGCGGTGCTCAAGTCAGTGCAACCATTCGTGTCGGTAAGCAAACATTGGGTTACAAAATCTACTCATTTACAAAAGTATAGTCATAGGCTGGGCAGTGGCCACATTTACAGGCTACACATACGCGATTGGTTGAGATGTTCCATCAGCCGATTCAGCTGTGGGTGAGAGGGCACAATAAGGTTGAATTTCAAGGCATATTTGGGTGAAAAACTTTTTTAATAATTATATATACTTTTGGCTCCCTCCCAGGATTATTTAGAAAAATGACCCCCAAACTTGTCACGTAATTGAACCTCGCGTTCTCTGAGAAGCGAGGCTCGAACTCGCGTTCTGCATAGCGCATGTTCCGTCTACATGGTATCGGTGTTTGTAATAACGATTTTTCAGGAACTCGCGTTCTGCAGAACGCGAGGTCCCCGAGAATTTGAAAAGGCGGCTGAATATATCGCGCAGAACGCGAGTTCTGTGCAAATCTGGGTTGAAAAACAAGGGTGGGTAGGCCTATTCGAGCCCAATTTCGGGCTTATAAATCGTATATTTTTAGCGAACATCGAGTTTGGGTTCGTAGTACTGGAAACTCTTTATCGTATGACACCAACACGGTCAATTTCCGTCCATTCTAAACTGGCTTAAAATGGCTTCCAAAACCCTATGCTATCATCCTTTTTTGAATGAAATTGCCTTTGAACAAAGGTCGATAGGCATGTTCGAGCAGAATTTCAGACGTATAAATTGTATATTTTTAGCAAACATCGAGTGTGGGTTTGTAGTACTGGAAATTCTTTATTATATGGCACCAACACGATCAATTTTCGTCCATTCTACACTGACTTAAATTCGCTTCGAAAACGCTATCCTACCATATTTTTTTGAATGATTGAAAGTATAAGATGACCTATTTTATAAAACGAATTAGTCTGATTTTATTGATCGATAGTTATGGGCGAACTCGCGTAAACAAATTACAATGAATTAATTAAAACGAGGGGCCTAGCGATTATGACACTTAGTCTTTGAGTGTCCAGGATTTTTACATATACTACAATGTTTCTTTTGTCTAGTTTTTTCTCAATGTTCGACCATATCCTCGGCATAGTATATTCGTGTAGACCGTGGACGTCCTTTGTCTCTCAGTAATGCTAGATTTGGGCGTATGGTCGGTTCAATGTCAACGGCATTCGGATCAACCTCATTTCCGATTGGAGGAAACTCTTTTTCGTAAACCTTAAACACCGTTTGGAGTAAGTATATCGGATCAACCAGTTGCATGTAGTCTATCCGTTGGTTTGTGCAAGCAGCAATGGCGTGTGCGCACGAGTATTTGAATGTTTGGAATATTCCACACTCGCAGGTTCTTGCCCTGAGATCTACCACGTACGCGTTGTGTTGAATGCCTTCTAACCGCTTGGAATATTCTGAAACACGGAACTTGTGTCCTTCTCGCGAGAAGAGAGTTGCAGTCATCTGTCTTGATTGGTGCAATTGAGTATGCAGTTTTGTGCGAAAATCCGGATAGACTATGTGTCCACCTGTCATGTACTCAGTTACTTACCTTCCCAAGGTTGCAAATAGGGTAGCCAAACGATAGTAGGTCGCTTTGACAATGGAGGTGATAGGCAACTGTTGCACTCCCTTCCGTGATGAGTTCACTGCCTCAGTCAAGTTGGTTGCCATGCGACCACATCGTTTACCCTCGTCATACGATCGAAGTCATTTTTCCCTCGGGATTTTTTCAAGGTAGTCTGCGCCAAATTTGTTTCTCGCTCTCAGTTCCTCGAACACCTCCTCCACCTCTTATACGTAGTGCGAGTTGCCTAAGGGATGACAGTTGAATAGTTATAGGCGAACAACACATGCAAAGAGGTCGTAAATGAAAGCGAGCAGCAACTAATATAGTTGTAATTAGTCAGAGTAATTCTCTCTCTCTCTTGATTCATTAGAAAAGATATGTTACATATTTATATACAAGATATATATCTATCTTAGGAAACTCTAAATTAGGAAAGAGACTAATGTTAGGATAAGATATAATCCCTTAAAGTAAGGGATTCTAATTACACGAAATATTCTTAAATACATAACTTACACTCCCTCTCAAACTGGTGTATATATGTTGTATATACCCAGTTTGGATGACAGCTCATCGAAAGTTACTCGTGGAAGAGCTTTGGTGAAGATATTTGTCAGCTATTTCTTTGTCGGAATGTACTGTAGTTTTGTAAGTCCATTGTTAACCTTCTCGTAAATAAAATGTTTTTCTATCTCAATGTGCTTCGTCCTATCATGTTGTACTGGGTTTTTTTGCTATACTCATAGATGACTACCTATCACTAAATATCTCAAAATCATTCTTGTCATCTAAGTCCAGTTCTGTAAAGAGTCTTTTAGTCCACATTCCTTCGCATATTCCAAGAGCTAGTGCTCTAAACTCTGACTCAGCACTGATTTGAGAAACAACTGCTTGTTTCTTACTTCTCTAAGTCACCAAATTACCCCAAACATATGTACAGTAGCCACTAATTGACCTTCTATTAGTTAATTCACCTCCTCAGTTTGCATCCGTATAAACCTTCACTGTTCTGTATTCATTTTTTTCTAAATATAAGTCCAGCTCCTGGTGTAAACTTCAAGAACCTTAGAATTCTATTAGCAGCTTCCAAATGTTCTTCTCGAGGGTCACTCATATGTTGGTTGACAATGCTAACTGAGTATGCAATATCAAGCCCAGTAAGAGAAAGATAAATCAACTTCCCAACTAACCTTTGGTAGGTTTCCTTGTTTACTGGATTTCCAGTTCCTTCCTTGCAAAACTTCAAGTCCGACTCCATTGGAGTTTCAACTGGTTTGCAACCGAGCATTCTCGTTTCTGCAAGAAGATCCAAAACATACTTATGTTGGTTTATGGCCAGTCCTTCCTTGGACCTTGCGACTTCCATACCCAAGAAATACCTCAAACTCCCTAAATCCTTGGTTTCAAACTCCTTTGCAAGATCCATCTTTAGCTTTTCTATTTCTTCTATATTATTGCTAGTGATAATCATATCATCTACATAAACAATTAGGAGAGTTATCTTACCACTTGATGCAACTTTCTTGAATAGTGTGTGATCCGCTTGGCTTTGTTTGAAACCATTATGTGCCATAGCCTTAGCAAATTGATCAAACCACGCTCTAGGAGACTGTTTTAAGCCATATAAGGATTTATTGAGCTTACACACAGTTTTCTTAGTGGCCTTTCCTTCTAATCCCAGGGGGACCTCCATATATAATTCCTCCTCAAGGTTCCCATTCAGAAACGCATTCTTTATGTCTAGTTGATATAATTTCCAGTTCATGTTAACAGCCACTGACAACAATATTCTAATGGTATTCAATTTTGCAACCGGTGCAAAAGTCTCCTGGTAGTCAATACCATAGGACTGAGAAAAACCTTTGGCAACCAGCCTTGCCTTGTATCTCTCTACACTCCCATCTGAATGATATTTCACCGTGAATATTCGCTTGCATCCAACAGCTTTATTCCCTTCTGGAAAATCTGTCAAACTTCATGTCTTATTCTTTTGCAAAGCTTTTATCTCCTCTTCCACAGCCTTTTTCCACTTAAGAGATTGAAATGCTTCTGTCACAATTCTTGGGACTTTTACACTGTTAATACTGGCAGTGAATGCTCTGAAATGAGCCTGTAATTTCCCATATGCAACATACTTATTTATGCTATGAACAGTACATTTTCTTACCCCCCCCCCCCCCCACCTCCCTTCCTAATAGCAATAGGAAAATCATCAAGGTCAACAGCAGTAGCCTCTTGGGAACCATTATTACTTTCTGTTTCAACTGCAGCAGGATCCGAATCTGGTTCTCGGCAAATGCTAGGTTGACTGATTTCTTCAGCAACAGCTTTCCTCCTTCTTGAGTAAATAGTGAGTTGCTTCGGTTGGGTGTTATGGTTTCAAGGTCATTGTTAGGTGCAATTTTAGTAGTGGTGGAAGGTGTTTTGTACAGAGTAGGATTCTGAGATAATGGGGAAGGTAAATCATCATCAAAATTGTTTAGGTTATTCCCACCGCCCTCACTCAGACTTTGAAATGTGCTAGCTGGCTGTGGAGGAACAGTAACAGGTAAAGAAAGGATTGGTTGTAAAGAAATATTGGTTTGAACATGTTGAAATTCCTTGTAATTCTCCCTCTGAATTTCTGTTCCTGAAAAATAAGGTTGGTTCTCAAAAAATGTAACATCAAAGGAGACATAGGTCTTTTTCGTGGATGGTGAGTAACACTTGTAACCCTTCTGACTCGAAGAATAGCCTAAGAACACACACTTTATGGACCTAGGATATAATTTCCCTCTGTTATTGTTGTGGATATGAACAAATGTTGTACACCCAAATACCCGAGGAGAAAGACTTGAGTTTAACGGTTTAAAATGGAGGAAATGTCTAAACAGAACCTCAGTAGGAATTTGAAAACCTAAGGTCTTACTTGGCATTCTATTGATGAGGTAAGTGGCCGTAAGAAGTGCATCTCCCCAAAGATACTTAGGAGCCTTAGCAGCAAACATAAGAGACCTAGTAACCTCTAAAAGATGTCTATTTTTCCTTTCGGCTACCCCATTTTGTTGAGGTGTATTGACACAAGAAGTAAGATGAACAATTCCTTTTTCCTTAAAGAAATACCCAAGAGATTTATTCAAATACTCATTCCCATTGTCACTCCTTAAAATTTTTATTTTTGTGTCAAATTGGGTTTCAACTTTTTGATAAAAAATTTAAAGATAGACTCAACTTCAGACTTTTCTCTCATTAAGAATACCCATGTTGTCCTAGAGTAATCATCTATAAAAGATACAAACCACTTATACCCAGAAATATTTTTGACAGTATAAGGGCCCCAAATGTCACTATAGATGATGAAAAAAGGTGATGTTGGTTCAAATTTGGCTGCAATATATGGTTTTCTGGTGTGTTTAGATAACTGACAAATTTCACATGAAAACAAAGAGGGGTTTTTATTTATAAATAATTCTGGTAACATTTTGGAAAGATAGAAAAAGCTAGGATGACCTAATCTAGAGTGTCATAACATAATGTTATTGATATTGAGATCGGAAGATAAAAATGGTTTCCTAAGTTCACTGGATAGAGCATGATTCTGAGAAGCTCACCTCCCAAGTGTGTACAATACTTAGCCCAGCCTAGCATTGCCAATCACCATCTTCGAGTCATGTGCCTGAAAAATGCAACCACCAGTACCAAACACTACATTACAACGAAAATCTTTGATCAATTTGCTGACTGACAATAGATTGCATGCAAGTCTAAGAACATAGAGAACATTATGAAGTAGCAGATTTTTGTTTAATTTAACAGAACCATTCCCTTTGACTGTAGTAAGAGAGCCATCTGCCAATTTGATAGAAGCTTGTAGGTTGCTGTCACTATATTCCTCCAAGAGATCAATGTTTCTTGTCATATGATCAGTTGCACCCAAGTCTACTATCCATTGTACTGAGGAAGCATATGGATTAGTACCTTCAGTAGAAGTATAAGCTATGTTGGTAGGCTTGGCTGTCATACTACTAAAAATCTACTGCAGCTCCTCTATCTGCTTCTTGCTAAAACTGCTGGAGGACTCATCTTAAGAGGCAATATGAGCCTCCTTCTGAAACCTGGACCGTGTGTTCTTCCAATTGGCTGGTTTCCCGTGCAGCCTCCAATATTGATCTATCATATGACCTGGTTTCTTACAATGTTCACACCAGGGTCGATTTCTCCTCTGTTAGTTCCTAGAGTTGGAACTGGTGACAAGAGCAGAAGCATTTGTGTGCTGAATTGGTGGCACCATTAGAGATCTTCGGCTTTCCCTCCTAATTTCTAGAGAGAAAAAAACCTCTCGAACCAAAGGAAGAGGTTTGGTGGCAAGAATCCTTCCTCCTACTCAATTTGATTTTCAGATTTCATATTCATCTATTTCCCCAATAACCTCCTACAAACTAAATGGAAACAACTACCTCCCTTGGTCTCAGTCCGTCCGGCTATATATCATAGGAAGAAGGAAACTCGCCTATCTTTCTGACTCAATGCCAATTCTAGAAGAGACAGACCCAAAATACAGCACATGGCTGAGTGAAAATACCATGATCATGTCATGGTTAATCAATTCCATGGTTCCTGGATGCTGAGGGTTCGAAAACCATGGGAAAAATAGAGATGACTAGGGATTGAGGAAAAAGAGATCAAAATTTGGATGGATCGCTCTAACCTGATACCATGTAATTAGTTAGAGTAATTATCTCTCTCTTGATTCATTAAAAAAGATCTGTTACATATTTATATACAAGATATATATCTTAGGAAACTCAAAATTAGGAAAGAGACTAATTCTAGGATAAGATATAATCCCTTAAAGTAAGGGATTCTAATTACACGAAATATTCCTAAATGCATAACCCACAATAGTAAATGAAAATGACATAAAGGACGTACCTATTCTGAGCACCAGTTCACGTTCATCACGGTCCTTGAACTGCTACAGGTAGTTTGCGGCTATGTGGCGCAAGCAGAAACGGTGGTAAATGTATAGAGGCTGCCAATACTCACCCAAACATTCTAGCGCCCACAAGAGCGTTGTGCCTCTGCCAGAAATAACACATACCCCATCGTCCCTTGCTCGTATTACAGGATCAATGACATATCTTCGTATGTTCCGAAGGAAGAACATCCAAGACTCTAGATCCTCCTTCGGGACGATTGCGAATGCAACAGGAACGCATTTTCGATTGTCGTCCTGTGCAATAGCTAGAAGTAGGCACTGCGACAAAAGTCCAAAATAACCAGTGGAATTGAGAAACACCTCGAACGACACGATCATTAGCGTATGCCGAAACCGTATCAAGTTTGACAACCATTCCGGGGATGTGTTTCTACAGCATATTTAGCCACGGGCGCAACTCTTTGTAAGAATCATCCCATCGGCCAAACAGTTGTTCTACGGCCCGTTTCTTTGTATATCATGCTTTCCAATATTCAAAACGGTAGTCAATGACACCTTCAGATGTAGCCTGACATGTGGGGACCGACACCTTGGGATTTGCTTTGACCAGTGGCATAAAGATGTCGGCGAGGAACTTTTCATCGAGGTTCTTGTGATCCTGGCTTAGGCTACCAACGATGCATGTATGGGGCCCTACAAGTTTTGTTATTCTCCAACGGTCGCCTGCCTTCTTCAATTGGGATACACAGATTTTCCATTTACAGCCGTAATCCTTTTGGGTGCAGTGTGTCTTGTAGTATTTCGGTTGGGTTTTTTTCACTGTCGTCTCAACAGCCTGGCGAATGTTGTACTACTTAATTGGGGCCACCGTCAGTTCTTTTGTCAAGAACGTCATACCAATGGCCAGTTCACCATCAGAACAATTGAGTCTACCGTCAATTGTTTTATCATGCAAAAATTTTGGAACGTCCATGGCATCCATATCAACCGTTGTGAAGTGAGATGGTGGATGGTACATAGAAATAGGTGTCGTTGATACAGGAAAGTTGGTTGATGCCGGCTGTTCTTCAAAATATGCTGGTAGAACGGTTAAGTCTTCTGGTTCTTCATAGAATGGCCCCAGCTCGTCGCCGTCGAAACTGGGTTCTCTAACCGGTTCTTCGTCAGAAGCATCCTCTGACAGCTGGTATAGTACAGCTTCGTTGATCGCTACCCTTGGAGGTGAGCATGGTGGTCGACGATCGCGAGACCTCTCACAAGATCGCTTAGGAACCGCATTTCCAGGACCAAAATCAAGAACACCAAAAGAAGAATGTCTCTCCATAGATAGTTGAACGTACTCCGTGCTAGGGACATACGTTGAGTGTCGTCCATATGAGGGATCATTGAAGGGGTTGAATGTTTCATGGTCGTGCGTAACGTAAGAAGATGACACTCCCTCCCCTCTAAAACTATACAGATTGTATAGAGCGTACGTTGCATTTCTTGGCGTATCGAATTCATCGTTTGGGGGTTGGTTCAGGTCAAACTCGATACTAGCTACGCACGAATGTATTGGCACAGCAGATGACGATGCACCGAACTCGTTGTCTTGGCACAGTAGGTTAAAATCATTTTTAGACTTGCGGTCGGGCTATCAACGTTGGCAATCGGATCAAAGTCAAAATTCGCCCGACCCCAGTTTTGTATTTCGATGGTAGGATTAGAATTCGAAAACGATGCATACAGCTCTAGGGGCCCGCCCAATGAATACTCGAAGTGGGTAGCCAGCATCAACTCTACATTAGCACTGTCCGCAATGATGCATACAGAGTACGTTAACGGGTCTATAGATATTGGCACCTGATACTTCACGTCAACAAATGGTGGTTTTGGAAATGCAGGACCTTACTCTCCAGTTCCTTAACCAACTTCTTGTACGATAATCTCCTCAGAATCTTTATCGTTACTGGATCTTCGCACTGAAAAATGATGTCGAGTTCGGGATCGACGTTTATCTGCCCATCGTAGTATACTAGAGTAGTAACTCCTCCTCGTCTCGCCATTTGAATATTTGTTCAAAGACTTGTGAAATTTTAAAACTTGAAAAAGTTTTGACGATTTGTTTTGGCTATTCAAACATATATTTAGGGTTTATGGTTCTGCTTCATATAAGGGGACACTTATAGCTTATTATTGGTACCGGAAATCACGGAGAATCCGGGTGTGTAAGGAAAATTATTGTACTGGGGCAGCTTTGTGAAAATCGTGTTCTACAGAATGCGAGATCCTGGAGATTTCATGACATCGCGTTATGTATAACGCGAGTTCCTTGAAAACACACGTTGTACAGAACGCGAGGTCCCTTTCACTTTGAGAAGGCAGAGATTCCGTCAGAATTAATAATACTCGTACTGTGTACTCGTGTTATGTTTGAATAATTGAGTACATGTTTGAATATTTGAGACAATTGGAGACTATTAATGTAATTTGTTCGAGTCATTTAACGATAAATGGAACATGTTGAGAAAATATAATTGAATACAAATTCTACATAACGCGAGGTCCCTTGAACATTCATAAAGGATGCAAAAACGTCATATAACATAATTCGACAATAATTTAAGAAGTTTATGGTTAATCCGAATCATCGTAGTCAGTTGACACGTCTGAACTTAAGTTTAGTTCTTCGATCAGTTGTTGTTTTCTTTATCTACGCATGTACATAAAAAGTTGCAGCACGTCGGTAGATGCATCAACATCCGGTGAAGACGGAGCTTGTTCATTGGTCGGAGCAGGTTGTACAGGTGCAAACGTACTACCTTCGACGGCGTTGACCTCATCAAATTTAACATTTAAATCGACGTATTTAGCTCCAACGGAATTGAGCTGGTCATACATGTTACGAACGTTTGTTTCGTTCGTAAGCTTCAGAACGTAGTGCGTTTCGTTTGCTGATTGTGTTGGGATTCGACATTTCAAGGAAGAAATTTGTTTTTCGGTGCGTTTACTAACCTCACTTGATGTCAACTGTAATAAATCTTTGAGTGACATTTTGCTGGTGATTGTTTATTCGAAATAAGTATCGAGAAAATAAAATGTTGCGTGAAATTTTTCCATAAGAGGAGCAAAGATTAGCGTTGGGTGTTTTAAGAGAAACATGAATGAGTAAATGATGGTGGAATTGGTGGGTATTATAGTAAAGGAAAAACACCACATAAGTAAATTTAATTCGAATGAAAAATTTAATTCGTATTTCATTTAACAAAACTTTCAACAAGTCTTCTTATAGATATGTCAATCGGTCCATACAATATTTGCAAAAAGTCCAGAGTGAAAGAAGCGAGCGCGATAATCATCATCTTCCCAAAAGGTAGAAGCTTTGACCCGCATCTGCATGTCAATCGGTCGATACAATATCTGCAAAAAGTCTAGAGTGAAAGAAGCGAGCGCGATAATCATCATCTTCTGAAATAGTAGCAGCTTTGACCCGCATTAGAAAATGTAATCGGCACCGGCCGCATTAGCAAAATAGGGCTGCTTCTGCAATATGGTCGATCTGAATCTGCCCTAGCTTCTTTCAGTCTGGACTTTTTGCAGATGGTGAGGGCAAGCAGTGAACTTCACAAAAGAGTCGCCAAGAAGTGCCTAAAATGTTTAAGTGAAAACTTTCTAGGCACTTCTTGGCGGTAATTGGCAGACGGCCACACGCTCCCGGATATTATGATATGTCGGTAAGTATTCTTCAATCAACATATCATGCGGGGGCCTGAACCCAGCGGAACACAAAATCATGACACCACTCCAACTATCATGAACCCAGCGGAACAGAAAATACATAAACAACTCTAACTTCAAAAACCCAGCAAAACACGAATTCATTTGAAACAACTTCACTGGATACGAAAATCCATCGGCGTACAAATATATAGACCAACCTCACTTTCTGTATAAAGTGATTTTGACAGAAATCTAACTTCACAGTGAACTCACGTTCTATATACCGCGAGTTTCAAAAGACATCGCGTTCTACAAAACGCGAGGTTGCCACGTCAGCATATTCACATGTATCTATAAATAGCCAACTCTTGGGGAGGGAAGGACCACCCACCCATCAATTGACAAAATTTTCGATTGCAGCTACTATTAACAACATATCGCGTATCTGTGAAATTTATTTTCAAACTAGTTTCCCGGATATTGCGATATGTTGTTATTTGTAGTTGCATATATACGTCAGCATATTCACGTCAGTAATTTTCGATTGCAGCTACTATTGGCAACATATCGCGTATCTGGGAAGTTTATTTTCAAACTAATTTCCCGAATATTGCGATATGTTGTTATTTGTAGTTGCATATATACGTCCTCTTGGGTTAACTATGCATAATTTTTTCATCGCTCTTGATCGACATCAACAAATCGCAATATTCAGGAATCCGAGAATCTGGAAAACAAGCACGGGTTTTACCAAAAGTTAAATACGAGTCACTACGATGATCATCACCGTCGGAACAATTTGAGGATCTTTTAAGAAATGTTGGGTTCGACGTAACTACAATTTTATACATTAATTGTTATGAAATACTCAAATTCGTTCAATTGTAAAAAATGTTATTATTTTTAATGAATAATAATAATAATAATAATAACATTTTATTTTAATACTAATATAAACAATTATTACTAATAATAATCTATTTACTAGTACTACTAATAATAATAATAAATTTATATTTTTTAGAATATTAATAAAAATAATAACTATTATTACATTTATTTAATAATAATAATAAATATATAATAATTAGAATATTAAATGAATTTCCCGCGCGAAAAGTCATCTTTTAAAAATCCCACGACCTCGCGTCCTGTAGAAAGCGAGTTATTTAGAAACTCGCGCTATGCAGAACGCGATGTCTCTTCTGCCCATTCAGTTCACGCGTCTCTTGCGTGACGCGTCTTTTCAATGAACCTCGCGTCCTGTGGAACGTGAGGTCTTAAGAATATCGTGTTTCCCAGAACGTGAGGTTCATTAACCTCGTTTCCCAGAGGACGCGAGCACCTCTATAAATTGGTGGCCCTACCCGGTATCAACCACGCACAGAACGCGATTTCTTCTCTGTTTTTTACTACACTTACTAAATTTTCTTTCGATATAATGGCGGGCTTACGAAACGACGTGAAACACTACTCTAACTATTTCAGGACAACACAAGAGGTATTATTTTTTAAATTTTCTTTTTTTATTTTTTTATTTTTCACGCATTACCAACTATTTTAATTTTTGTTATTTTATTTTTAAAGGGATACGAACGCCGGTTAACTTGTTACCTTAACCGTATCAACAATGCACCTGATCCCGCTATTATGACGTGGGTTGATCGAGCTGGTTTTGGTCACGTAGCGAGGATCTTAGCGGGTGTGAAGTGTAACACATCGTTGATTAGCGCTCTAATAGAACGATGGAGGCCAGAGACGCGCACTTTTCATTTCCCGTGTGGCGAGGCAACAATAACGCTGGAGGATGTTGCCTATCATCTGGGTTGCCTACGGACGGCAAAACTTATTACGGGTATAGCGTTGGGTAATTGGCCAGAGCTATTTGCTCAACTAGTGGTAGTGGAGCCCCCAGCGGATGCGTGGGACGGTGGGAAAATAGCTCTATCTTATTTGGAGACTGAATTTGAAAACCCTCCCCTCATACGGATGACGAAACACTCCATATATTTTTTTTCTTTTTTTTCACTAATTTATATATATTTTAGTAATATTTAATATTTTAATATCCATATTTCTTGCTTTTCCTTTAGTAGTAAATTTTGTTTTATTTATTATTTTCACAACGGTTTGCGCGTACCCACATATTGCGCATTATCGGCGGGATATTAATGCCAGACAAATCTCGCACCAAGGTGCACGTGATGTAGCTTTATCATCTTATCAATTTCGATGAAGCTAGCAAAAAATGTTGGGGAGTAGTCGTCTTAGCCTTTTTTTTAGAGAGCTCTGCAGAAATGTAGACCAAGATAGAGCAACAATTGGAGGATGTTGTTTACTTCTTCAGCCTTGGGCTTGATTTCAGATGCCTTTTTTAAGCCCGTAGCCTAGACAGCCTGCCCCCTACTTATTTTCGCTTCTTCAGAGGTACTATTCAATTTATTATATTTATTTTACTTTTAAATTATTATATTTAACGAATTTTTTTATTTCTCATTAATGATAGGTGGAGCGAAACACTGAACCACCAGGGCCTGCTGAAAAACCAAGAAGACTACAGGCTTGTTATGGATAACATGAGGCACGATCAGGTAATCCAAAAATTTATTTGAATTTTTTCATATTTTTTCCAATAATATTTCATATAACTGTTAGAAACGTTATAATTTTTTTAGTTCGTGTGGATGCCCTATGCTTCTGAGGTGATTCAGCAGATTACTCCACCTGAGATTCTGCGTGACCAACACGTCTGGTTTGCACGAGTGTCGCTGATCAACTATGAAATTGTCGTGTGGCATCCTACGGATCGGGTTCTCCGACAGTTCGAGTACGTCCAAGGGGTTCTGCAAGGGGAACCACCAAATTTGGACGAATTCCACCTTCTAACGCGCCAGGGGAAGACAGAGATTGACTAGGCTCATTACCACGCTGACTAGATTCAGCGTTGGGATGACCGATTTGCCAGTCGCCCACGCATCCTCCGGCCCATTCTGGATTGGTCCGTTTCGGTCAATTTTGATTACTTTCAGTGGTATGGGCTCTATGGGAAGCAGCATATCCTTACTCTCGAGGAGCGCGAGCGACAGCTTCCCTAGGCTTCCCGAAATCGCCCACGCCCCACACGTCGAGCGAGCCAGAGCCAGTCAAGGCAGCGCGGTCCGAGACCGCGAACTGACATTGCAAGGGCCTCATCTTCTGCCACAGCGTTTCAGAATTTGAGCGGTCCTTCGACTTTCCAGCAGATGAGGCCTCCACCCGACTTCGGCTTCTCCGATGCCTACCGTCCTCATATGCCGACGAGTGATTCTCCGCTGATCGATATTTCACCGTTGCCATATCAGTTTGACTATAAGATTGTCCTGCAAACGCCGCCGGGTAGCTTGTTTTACTCCCCGCCTGGACCTAGCACAAGTCCGCGTATCGCAGATGATGATGATGAGGACCAGGAGGATGCAGCACAGCTTGTTCGGAGGAATCCAGATCGGGATCGTCGTCCACCCAACTGCGGAACGGGTGGACATAGACACCATTAGCCCTTTTTTCTAATGCATATGTACTTATGTTTCTAATATATGTACTTTTAAATGTTTATTTAATTTCAGTTTTTTATTACTTTTATGCGATTATTAAACCAAAATTATCAATTGTTCTTCAAAGTCAATTTCATTCAAAAAATGATGATAGCATATGGTTTTGTAACCATTTTAAGCGAGTTTAGAATGGACGGAAATTGACCGTGTTAATGTCATACGATAGAGAATTTTCAGTACTACGGACCCAAACTCGATGTTCGCTAAAAATATACGATTTATAAGCCCGAAATTGGGCTCGAATAGGCTTACCCACCCTTGTTTTTCATCCTAAAATCGCACAGAACTCGCGTTTTGCAGAACGCAAGTTCCTAAAAAAACCGTTATTTCAAACAACGATGCCACGTAGACGAAACGCGCGCTCAGCAGAACGCGAGTTCGTGTCTCGCTTCCCAAAGAGCGCGAGGATTAACTACGTGACAAATTTTAGGGTAATTTTTTCAAATAATCTTGGAAGGAGGACAAAATTATATATAATTATTAAAAAAGGGTTTTTCACCCAAAGGAGGGACTTGGGAGAAGTGTGTGTAGCAACAACGGACAAGAGTCCTCCAAATGCTTTGCCCGCTTAATGTTAGATTATTCATGCCTATACCTACACAAGGAGTTGATGTGAAAGCAAAAGAATTGATTGACAACCTCTTACGGAAAATATCATGGGAAAGATTTTGAAGAAACAGCAATCGTGAAAGGAAAGGGGGAATTAGAAAGATTTGGAAAATGGTTGGATGGAGTCAAAAACACCCACCACATGGTAAGGCAGCACCATTACAACTAGAAGCGGGACACATCAACCGACCTAAAACAAATATCCGAAACACGCAAATGAAAGTAGTGGGCACCATGTGGATCGCGGGGCATGGGTCTACTGTCTACACTACCAGCATTCAATGCGGTGCCATTCAAACAATGAACATGCCTAGTTCCAAGAGAGACAAGGCAATCTTAATGCTTGACGCATGTAAATGTAAAGGCTTTAGCTTTACTCCACTTTCATCAAAGTGAGGCACTCTGGAGAAGCTTCATCTTGGGGAAACCAAAACATCCTTGTAATTATAATTAAGATTAATCGGAGAACAATTCCGACTTCCAAACACACTGTTCTAATCTTAAATCATTTTTATCAAATGAAACAGCAGCAAAGGAGATGGTAAAGAAAACGATGAGGCCTTTCATTTCACTTTTTTCCAGCAAAATCCAAAAACTCTTATTGACCCAAACACCGAATTACAATAGTAAAGTAAACCCTGCCTGCCCAGAACTTACTGTTCTTCCCTAGCAGCCTCAACCAAACCGAACAAAAGCTGTGCTGGTTGCGCCGTCACTAAAACTAGAAAATCCTTTATTTTTAATCCTAAAACCTACCCCAAAAAAACCATCCTTTCATTTTCATCTTCTTAATAAACCAACATTTTCCTTCTTAAATCCTATACACCACTGTACTACTCCTTTTCCTATAGCAAACTATCAAACTTGTTCCCATTTTTCCTAACCTTGAAATTTCTACCCAAAAAGACTTGAAGGGAAACCGCCGAATGCAACGAGTCATCAATATGTCCACTCCTGAGGCAACCGGACTTCATTACTGATTTCTTGCTGTGGCCTGGGATTTCGCTGCCTTCGATTTCCGACCACACTCCCACCATCTTGATGCCTCAAAGCAGCAGCATCTGCATTGCATACCAAAAGTTCAATAACCAAATATCTAAAGCCTGTAAAGTACAACAATTTAATGAACACGATTTAGGGGAGAAACGAACCACCACTACCAGAAGAGAAACTTGGGATAAACCCAGGATGGTGAAGCTGGGCTTGGGCTCCGAGATTCAAATTCAATGCCTGAGCAACCCGAGCTGGAACCAAAACAGTAGGACAAGCTGCCAGAAGAGCAAAATTCAAATTAAAGAAAACCTTACTTCATTAAAGCGTCAAGTTGATAGCTACTAACCTGACTTCTTGCGGGGTTCAGAAGAGTTTCCAATACGCCGAGGAAGGAAAACACCAGTTCCAGCACATTGTCTTTTCCCATTTGGATTGCCCAAGAAAACAGCCCTCATACCCGACCCGTTTGGTGGATGCTGCTGCTGCTTCAGAGGGGGCCATGCAGATGGGGACAAACCCAAAGTCCCAATACCATACCTTCCTCTGTTTTGGACCACATGGTTCTGCTGTTGCCGCTTCAACCCTCCCCACACCAACGCGTTTTGTTCTTTCATTCGCTGCTGAAACTGCAACCAAAACGCAAAAGACAGAAAATTAATACCCTGCAGACAGAGAACCTGAATGCTCTGTTTTGAGGATCTTACATGAGTGGCCCGCAGCTTATTGTGAGAAAATGACTGTTGAGGGTAAAGGCCAGAAGCATCGAGGTTTGGCGAGGGGTTTCTAGCCGGTGGACCCAAGAGGCCTCTGTTGCTGAATCCTCCATATGTTTCTTCATTCATTCGCAACCTTTCAACTTCCCCGGCCGCCGCATACAGCAGGTCCCATGTTGCAGGCGGCGAAGAAACCCGAGATTGACAGTTTGGGCTTCCCCGGCTAGACCCTTCCTTGCAACCACAACCGCTCGGTAACGCACATAGGGTCGACTGCGGTGAACTGGACAAAACCCATCCCTAAAAGCCAAAGCAAGAAAAAAAAATAGGAACCATAATAAGGAGCGCTTCTTAATATAATAAACTTACTCAAACATGATTCAAGTTAGGCAAACTAACAGACCTTGGGATTTTCAGAGGCGTCAATTCGGCGGGAATCGTCTTCGAGAGTGGAGTGAGCCATTTGACGAGTTAACCCGGCGAGGTAATCTTCTTCATCACTCTCCGTTTCGGCAGAACCCAGAACGGACTCAACGGGAGAACTTAGATCCGAAGAAAACCCGAAAGACCCAAACCCGCCAGGGAACTCGTAGGGCAACAAAGATTCACCGTCTTTAAGATTCTTGGTATTGTTCGTAGCCTTAACTCCGTCGACGAAGAAGTCATCGTCGGTTAAAAACTGGGGCGGAAGCCAAAACTCACCGTCGTCTAAAACCTCAGCCATAACAAAGAAGAATAAAAGAGAAAAGAAGCAAAGACAGATTTGATGAGAGCTCGGAACTCGGTGAAGAATTAAAAATATCAATACAAGCAGTTGATCTTGCTGGCTACGAAACCAAATAACTCAGTGAGCTGCTAACGAGAGCGGTGTAACTGTCGATAAAAGAGCAGGAAAGAAATAAGGGAGGAATTGAGGGAAAGTTATGGAACCGAGATTTGTATTTGTAGGGTTGGGGAAAAAAAAGCGGATGTGAGTATCCCAGACGCAGAGAAAAGAAGGTTAGTAACACGCGCTCGTGTGTAGGGTCCACATATGAGTTGCAGCCAGCCAGGCAAGGGTGAACCCATTTGCAGCATGTGAGAGGGCCACCCTTTAATTTGGAAAGTTTTTTTATTTATGGGAGATCTCAAAATAAAGGGTTATATTCGATGGATATTATTAATTAATAAATGATTAAAAATTAAATTTTCATTATAATATGGAGTATTATTTAGTTCATGTATAAAAGATATACAGTGAATATATCAATATAAATAATAAAATAATAAAAGGTTAAAAATCTGAGAATTCACGAGTTTCTCTTAATGGCGGTGGTTTTACCAGCATAGCAGACATTTGTCATGGCTCTGCTGTCCACTTGGCAGTGCAGGGGACTCAAAATCTTTTGCACACAAGGTGTTCGGTTTAATTCTTCTTTACCCCCCCCCCCCCCAAATAATCATTGGTATTTTACCTCTTAGTATATTTTTTGGGAGTAAATTACAATAGAGGTCACTCAATTATGGGTAAAGTTATAATTGGGTCACTCAATTATTAAAAGTTACAATTAGGTCACTCATTTATGGATAAGGATACATTTGGGTCACCCTTCATATTTAAAAAAATATATCAATTTAGTCATTTTTAGGTTTTAGTTACTACTACCACATGATTTTCTACAAAAGTTTAAGTTTTAGTTATTGGCATGTTATCACATAAGTTACTGAATTTTTAATATAAAAACAAATTTCTTAAGTTCTCTACAAGTATGTTTTATAATTAAAAAATAGTGATGCAAAAATTATACTTTTTAATGAAAAATAAAGAGACTTGCAAAGAATTTAAGAATTTTATTTTATAATAAAATTGACTAAATTGATTTATTTTTTTTAATATAAAGAGTTAAATTTATTGAATTATTTTGAATTTGGAGTAAATTGATAGAATGTAAAAGCTTCAAGGACTAAAACTATCATTATACCCAATTAAAAGACAATACTTAACGGTTGAGTTACCCAAATATAATCATAATATTAATTAAGTGACCCAATTGTAATTTTACTCATAATTAAGTGACCTTCGTTTTTAGTTCACTTTTTTGTTTAACTATCGGTGTCCAAACAATTGGTTGACTAATTCAGATCGAATATTGCAAAGTCTCATTAGAGGGTGACTTTTCCAACTCAAATGCTCCATTCAGAACGTCATAATTCGAATTTTTTACCTTGTTTAAAGGATCTAGTGCTTCATTCTACAAGATTAACCGGTTGTTGGTACCTCTTAGGATAATTTAATATTTAAATATTATGAAGTATTATGTAAAATATTTAAAATATGCAAGTTAATGTTTTGTTAACAAATAATCATTGTAAAATTTGCCACTTTCCGCACGTGTGTGTTAGTCACTGCAATCTCTATCGTAAATTCTTGAGCTCTAATCTAAGAATGTGAATGCATGTGAAATGTATAAGTGGATCGCATTCACTTGTGGAGACTTCATCTTTAAGTTACACGATTCATTTCCCACATGTTTTTAGCTCAATGCCATAATGGGTTTGCTTAATTGGTGGATTTTTAAAAGAAAATTGGTGTCTAATGTATTTGTTAATTTTGGATTTTGGATGTATTGAATTGATTTTGAGTTAGGTTAATTAGAATTGGATTAATCTGAAATCTAAATTCATTGAATTGTGTTAAGTTTGAATTATTTTAATTTGAATCATTTCGAGTTTAACGTTCGAATTCGTACTAATTAAAGCTATTTGGGGAACAAAAATTTTCCATCTTTTTCTAGATTCAAATGCTAAAAAATTAAATTATATAAATTATTACCTAAATTTTAAATTTTAAATTTTAAACCCTAAAATATATCAAATGTATAATACATAAACTCTAACCCTAATTTTTTTTTTTTATATAAGAACATAAATAACACAAAAAAGAACAAGATTTATATTCTCCACTTGGGTTGGCATTCAAATTTCCCTCGTTTCAAATTCAGATTTTCTAGAGTTCAATTTAGAGTTACCGATGCCTACATTGGTTTGTGATGGCCTCATTAAAGTTTTTAGGGAATTTGATAAAATTTCCTATTTTAGGTATAATCAAAACTTTTAATAAATTAAAGTGATAAATGTGCTTTAAGAGATTTATTAATTGATTTATTGGTCATAGATGCTCATTAACTTTATCCTTTGTGTGGATTTGAACCCTGATATTTGTCTAAGAATGTTATTGTAACATTATTTAATAAAAAATATTTTAATAAGAATTTAAAATGTGTGGACAAATTAAAATATTTAAAAACTTTATCGTTATGGGAAATTTTTAAAATTCGGAGGTGATAAATTAATATTTTTAAAAACAATTAAAAGATAAAATATTTTCTTCAAATCTTAGGGTGTTAAAGGTGCCCTCAGTCTTCCATTATCACCCACCTCTGATAATATATTAGAATAATTATAACATAAATTAATAATTGGAAAAGTTTATTCGGATTGATAATTATAATATTTCCATACTTATATTAAAATAAATTTTTAAAAATACTCATTACATGACTTGCATTGCACATGAGAAAACATGAACGAAATAACTCAAAATTCCTGAACTTGAACACTGCCATTAAGTGAAAGTCTTATCGACAAAATTAATAAATATTTACCATCGAAAGATTTACATTTACTACACTACTTTTACGTATTTAGATTAAAAATGTAATATATTTGTATACTTGTGTAAATATTATTTGCTTTTAATATATTATATTTATTAGGATGTTCAAATGACCAGTTCAATTATTAATTGAATTGTACTACTTTACCCCCCCCCCCCCAAATTAGAACACTTAATCATTAACCAATTCAAATTATTGTAAAAATAATTAATCAAACTGAATTAACTTTGGTTGATTCTATCGGTTTTCATTTTAATTGAACAATATCATTTTAAGTCTTAAATATGTTATGTTTTACTTAAACTTCTAATACAATTTGAATTTAAAGCTTTATGTTTCTAAAAATCAACAAGCGGTATCAATAAAAAAAACGGATGATGTTCATCTTAAGAGACCCAAGTTCAACTGATTTGTCTGCAAGGTGTGTGCGCATGTCAAAGGATTAAGAATATATACGGACAGGCTACTACCTTGTAATCACCTTTAAATTATTCAAAAAAAATCGATTTATAATGTTTATATAGGGTTTATACATCATTCATTTCGGTTAAGTGATTAATTTTAATAATTAATCATTTTAAAATTGAATTAATCGATAATTATTTTCTAAAAAAATTTACTAATCTCTTATTAAACATTAACAAATAAATCGAATTATTTCATTTTAATCGATTAATTCAATTTTAATCTAACTCTGCACACCCTAACATTTACATAATTTTATATCACATTGACCAGTCTTATTAGATAATGGTGACATTTCATTTTCATGATCTGATCCTTGTATATTTCACATGATCCTTCTGCCAAAGAATATGGAAGGCCACACACACAATACTTAAACCGAACATAGAGGTGGAGAAAACGGCAAAGCAAATGTTGTGTAGAGATTAAAGAATCTTAAATGACACAACACAATCCTTGTTCAATCCAGGCAGGCTATTAGGGGTAGCACTATGAGCAATTATTCGACCTTCAATTAATCTAAGACTTTTAAAATTTAATTAATTTTATTTTTAAATTTTATTTTTGATTTATCGAATGAATAAATTAATCTAACGATAAAATTTAATTATCTTTCCTAAAATTTAATTATCTTTTCAGATTTTCTAAATTTAATTTTCTCCCTTACTCTTACAAAATAAAGAATGATACAATATTCTTATTTTTTGTATTTATTATTCAAAATCAAACTTTATATCATACCTACAATTCAATTCGTTTAAAATCAAGTGACATACCATACCCACAATACAATATTCTTCAATGAAAATAATGTGTTTGACAGAGTCTAGTAATGTTTATGTGGTTTATTAATGAAATATTTTTAGAATAGTCTAAATGTGATTTACAAGGTAATATTTGTTCATACATATTCTTAACACTTTAACAAAGCACATTCACCTTGACCCTAACCTTAAAGACAAAGGGATTGAATTCGGGTACCCATCTGCTTTTTCATTGGGACCACTTGTTGGGTTCAAATTCAATAAGTTCATTAATGAAACATTAAATTAATTGTTCAAAGTATTAAGCTATGCTTTTGTTATAGATGAGTCCATTTTTAAATTTTCGCTTAGAAGCCCGAAAATGTCCGAGACGATTTTGATTCCATTTTATAATGGAAAAGGAGTTAAAAGAAAAATTAAAAGATACTTATATTTATAGAACTAAATGTTTTGATATAATAGTTGAAAAATGTTTTGTACTAAATTGAAAAGAATTTAATTATGCTTTTAGTCAAAACAACTTGAAATTATGTTTAAGGTTTTTAAAAGGCTTTGGAATAACTTAAAATGCTTTTAAAGTAGCTAAGCCAGTGTTGTTCAAGTACCCGTACCGATACGGTCTGGTACTGTATCAATACGCCCTAGGGTTTCAGCTACAGTAAAATTTCAGTAGCCAAAACTCGTACCGATACGTCTTGCCGTATCGATACGATATGTTTTAAATAGCTAACGACTAGTTCGCGTATCGATACGGTTGTATCACGTACCGATACGTCTAACTACCCCCAACGGTCATTTTCTCAATGGTCTTTTAAATTGCAGGACCGTACCGATACGCTTGCCATGCGTATCGATATGCACCAGCTGGAAGTCTCAACGACTATTTCCTTATTGGGACCGTATCGATACGGTTTGAGGAGTATCGATACGTTAAGCTGTAGAACTGCATTTATGGTGGGAAATAAAGGCTTCAACTGCTCTAATTCAACCCCAACGGTCCTCAATGGCTACAAACTCAATTAGAAGTATAAAAGGGACATCCAAGCATCAAGAGGTGGTTAATGCTTCAATTGTAACAACATTATGATGTCAAATTGTCTTTAGAGCTTAAATTGTACATTTCTAGTATAGACAACACTTGTGAGCCAAAATTGTCAAAATTGCTCAAGTGTTTAGGATTGGGTGAGTGAGCTTAAGAGTGGAAACTATCTACCTAGTGAGGGATTTCAAGTTTGCTCAAATTTCTCTTATAAAGAGGGTTTACTCAAGCTTTGGGTTAGAAAGCTTTGAGTATGTAAAGGTTGTCTCCTTAGCCTAGAAAATGGAAGAAATTCAAGAGTGAATTTGGTGAAATCCTTAGTGGGAAGATAAGGTAATGGATGTAGGTGCTTATTAGAAGGTCGAACCACTATAAATTCATGTGTCCATTGTCCAATTTTTACCTCCCACAAAATCACCCAAAATCCAACTTCTCCACCAATTGGCTATCTAAATCGGTTGAAGTAAATCGAGCATATCAAGCCTAACAATATTCTTTATGCACCATTTAAATTAATTTAATTTGTTCTCATTATCTGTTCAAAAAATTGTCCTCCTTAATATATCGGAAGACATTATTTTCCGACTCGTTCATGCCACCTCCTTAACAAGACGATAGCATGGTGCACGACGTGATGACTTGAATGTTGTACCAAAATGCCGTCATTTTGGTGTTGCTATTTTGATGTTAAATGGCCTAAAACGATGTCATTTTGCTGGAGAAAAATGTGGAAAGATATGCATTCAATGTGATTTGAACATGAATAGGGATGGGCACGGGTCGGGTAGGGTCGGGTTTTTGGCCAACCCAGACCCGGCCCGAAAATAAGCACCCTAAACCCGCACCCAACCCGACAATATTTTTTAAAAAATACAACCCTACCCGAAAATAAATATACTAAATCTGACTCCGACCCGACCTATATAAAATAAATTAATTTTATGGGCCTAATTGTAAAAAATAATTTTAAGGGACTTAATTGTAAAAAAAATATAATTTAAAAGACTAAATTATAAATAAAAATTAAATTTTAAGGGCTTAATTATAAAAAATATATAAAGAGGGGTATTATTATAAATATCCCTAAAATATTTAGGGGAAAATTACACTATTAGTCCCAGGTCGGGTTAGGTCGGATATTTTCCACCCTAAACTCGAACTCAACCCGACCCGAGTCTACCCTTAACAAAAACCCGACTCGACATGAATTCGATTTTTTCATTAAAAAATCCTACCCGGTCAGGTCGGAACCTTTCGGGTCCGGGTAAAATGCCCATCACTAAACATAAAACCTTTACAATCAAAGGCAAACTCCTAATCACTAAGCGAACTTAATAAATTTGTTTTTTCTCTAACACAAATATATATATATATATATATATATATATATATATATATATATATATATATATATATATATATATATATATATATATCAATCTGCAGTTGAGGTTAATTTATTTTATTTTATTATATATATAATATTACTTTATATAAATAATATAAATATATTATTTCTAATATCAATATATTAGAATTAATATTAATATACATATATTAATATATAAATAATAAATAGAACATTTATATATAAATAAACTTTTTTATATTATAAATAATATTATTATAAAAACTAAAAAATTAATTTTTAAAAAACCCCCGACAATTTTCAAAATTTACAAAAAACCCCAAAATCCACCAAAACCTTAAACCCTAACCTTAAACTATAAACCTTAAACACTAAAATTTTATTTATAAACAAATAATATTAAAATATATGAACAAATAATATATTATTATAAAAACTGAAAAACTAATTTTCAAAAAAAAACTGAAATTTCCAAAATTTACAAAATAAACCCAAAATTCACTAAAACCCTAAACCCTAAATCAATCCATTGTCATTGCTAATGAGTTTTAGGTTTTAGGGTTTAAGGTTAGGGTTTAATGTTTTGGTGGATTTTGGGGTTTTGTAAAGTTTGAAAATTTTGGGCTTTTTAAAATTATTTTTTAGTTTTTATAATAATATATTATTTATATAGAGTAATATTATTTATATAATAAAATAAATTGAATTAATCTAAATTTCAATTTGACATATATATTATTTGTGTTAAAAATAAATCAAAGAAGTTAAGTTCGCTTAGCGGTTGGGAGTTTACCTTTGATTCTAAAAGTTTCAGGTTCAAATCCATTGAATGCATATTTTTCCACATTTCCTCTAGCAAAACAACGCAGTTTTGGGACATTTAGCATAAAAAAACGCTTTGGTCATCACGTCGTGCACTATTTCATCGTCCCAAGTCAAAAAATAAAGTTTAGCGATAAAATTGGATTAATTAAAAGATTGGTGGCAAAAACGAGTCGATGTCTTTAATTTGGTGGTACCTAGCGTAATTTACCCTAAAAGTATTTTTTTTGCCCACAAGTATGCAATCTAGTTACCCGTATTGTATTTTTTTTTGTTTTATTTTGATGCACAAGCTGTGTAAATTTTTTTTACACAATCCTTTTATAAAATTTAAAATCTAAATCACAAACCCTAGCAACCTAAACCCTAAACTCTAAACTCTAAATTCTAACCATAAACCTTAAATTATATACCCTACATACTAAACCCCTAAACCCTAACATAAAACCCTAAACCCTAAGCCCTAAAATTAAAGGGCTTGTGTAAACTAAAGTTTACACAGCTTGTGCATCAAAGTATTTTCCATTTTTTTTCTTTCTAATTGAGGTACAATAATGTTATGATATGAATTATGATACTAACTGTAGTAATGTCTCCAAATGGGAAAATATTAACCAAATTGACACTAAAATACCGTTACTTTAAAATATGAAAGATTTTTTTCTCTAATCATTGTCAGCTTCGCATAGAATCTTATCAATTTATACTAATAATCGAAATTTTGATCGACTTTAGTATTTGAGGTACCAGCTATAATAATCTATTATTTGAGTTTCGAACACGTGATCAAAAGCTTTTAAACAGAAATACATTATCACTTTACCTATAATTATTTACTAATAATTTTGTTTTCACAAATAAAATCGTTTACATACTTTTTTTTTCCTTTAAAATTTATGATAGCTACTAGTTTTATTTAATAAAGATGAAATATAATAAAATAACAAGAGTAAACTACAAAACTATAGTAGACTAATCACATTGACAAATGATTTTCTTTAAAACATTGAAGTGCACAAACTAGTCACTAAAGCGTAAAATATAATCATACAAGGAAATAGTTAAAACATAATCAAACAACTCATAAAATGATAGATAAAAAAAATACCATCGACGTCTGTGAAGGATAAACACTATCAACACTAACATAAAAAATGCATATTACAATGATAGCACGTTGACAAAAATCAACTATTTGATTTGTTGGAAAATTGTGATCATATGAAAACTTTGATGCATAATTTTAATGGGTAAAGATGGAGAATCAAATAATGAATTTACGTCTTCATATTTTACTCCACGAAAATTATATTGTCAGTGTGACACATTAGTAAAAATATTAATTTCTAATCTAACACCTAAACTTCATGAATCTATTACAATTTTAACCACAATGCTAAAAACTTTAAAAAATCTAATATATAAAAACATTTTTTTGTACTTTTTTAACATTATAGTTAAAATTTGTAAGGAAGAGGGTAAAGATTCATAATTTGGACAAAGTTCATGAGTAAAATTAGAAATTGGTACTTTTTGTTAATGTGTCACACCATCAATAGAAGTTAACATTTGAGTGATTATTTTATGGTAAATCAATATCATAAATGATTAAAATGTAAATTCTAAAAATTGAGTGATCAAAATTAGAAACAAAAAGTGACCAAAAATGTAATTTACCCTAATAAATAAGCATGGTTCCACTGTAAAAATAATTAGGCAAAAGAAGATGGTTCCACTGTATCGAGCGAGGAAGTCAAGTTGGCGATGTTTTCGATGAGGCCGTATAAAGCGCCAGGGATTGATGGGTTTCATGCGGTGTTTTATTAGAGGAATTGGTCGTTGGTAGGAGATAAAATTTGTGATCTAATTAAAGCAGCATTTGAATCAGGTTCCATACCCTCTTCGCTTAAAGCTACCCTTCTTGTGCTGTTACTAAAGATTGAGAAACCGAAATTTATTTCTCAATTCCGCCCCATTAGTTTGTGCAATGTCTTGTATAAAGAGATTACAACAATTATAGTCAACCATTTAAAACCTTTTATGCCATCTTGGATTTCGGATAACCAGACAAGCTTTGTTCCTAGAAGATCTATTGTTGATAATATTATTATAGCACAAGAAGCTATTCATTCAATGAGACATAAGAAAGGCAGTCTGGGCTGGATGGCGTTGAAGATTGATCTTGAGAAGGCATATGATAGATTAGATTGAGATTTTATTAAGGATACTCTTGTTGACTTAGGTATCTCGGAAAAGTTGCGCAATTTAATTATGACGTGTATTACGACAGTATCGACTCAGGTTTTGTGGAATGGTGCGATTTCTGAACCCTTTTTACCTTCAAGAGAAATCCGACAGGGTGATCCCCTTTCTCCATATATCTTTGTTTTGTGTATGGAGCGTCTTGCGCATACTATAAACGTTGGAGTCAGTTTTGGTGCTTGGAGGCCGATTCATCTATCACGTAATGGTCCTGGTTTGACACACATGTTTTTGCAGACGATTTGGTCTTGTTCACGGAAACTTTTGTGGATCAGGTTGCGGTTGTGCGTAAGGTTCTTGACGGGTTTTGTAACAGTTCAAGACATAAGGTTAGTTCTGCTAAATCCCGAGTATTTTTTTCTACAAACATCCCACACCCTGCGAGAATGAATATTTTTCAGGTGTTTGGCTTTGAGGAAGTTAATGATCTCGACATGTACCTCGGGGTTCCACTATTACATGAGAGGGTGACTTCTGAGACCCATAAGTATATTTTACAGAAAATACAAGACAAGTTAATTGGATGGAAGGCGAAACATTTGTCTTTAGCGGGTCGGATCACGCTTGTTAAATCAGTTCTATCTGCTATTCCAGCATACACTATGCAATCGGTGGTTTTGCCTAAAGGGATTTGTAATAAAATTGAGAGCTTGATCCGTCGGTTTCTCTAGGGAGGGTCAGACATTAAGCGGGGCATTTCACTTGTTAAATGGGAGGATGTTTGTAAGGTGCCGGCGGAAGGAGGATTAAGCATTCGTCAAGTATTCGAGAAAAATAAAGCTTTTCTTATGAAGGTGGCGTTTAACGTCCTGACTTGTCCGGATAAATTATGGGTGCAAATATTATGTTCAAAATACAATTGGTTCTATGGGATTCCCCCTTCGATTGCTAGAGGCACGGGTTCTAGACTTTGGCAAGGCTTGTCGAAAGTATGAGATGATTTGAAAAATGGATTAACGTGGAACCTAGGTAATGGAGCGAACGTTCGCTTCTGGATTGACCCGTGGATCAACGACATTGGTCCTCTAATTGATTTTGTTGTGGACCCTAGTAGGATTGTGAACATGAACGTTGTTGTTGCTGAGATGGTAACGAGGAATGGTGATTGGAATTGGCCAGCCTTTAGCGACTTTATTGGCCCGAGCATGATCCTTAAAATTGTAGCAATTAAACCACCGCAAGCATGCTTAATTGAGAGCGTGCCAGGATGGCGATGGGATCCGCTTCGGTTGTTCTCGGTTCGATCGACTTATATGTTGCTATCGAGGAATAGTTCATCGGTGGAGGATAAATGGCGTATGTTAATTCATAAATTTAAAGGCTCTTCTCAGGTAAGGACGTTTCTTTGGCTTGTTTATTGGAATATAATCCTTACAAATCAGAAGATAGTGCGGCGTTGTATTGCAGATGATGCGAGTTGCTCAAGTTGTGGGGTAGCTGTTGAAGATACTCTTCATGTTCTTCGGGAGTGGATGTGTGCTAACTTGAGGGGTGGGAGTCGATTTCCTATTAATCCTTTGCATTGGGAGGTTCTTTTTGGCTATATTCTATGGACACTATGGACTCAACGTAACTCAAGGATTTTTTACCCTAGCCGACAGCTGCAAGAGCCAATTTTGGCCCGGTGTAACAAGCTGGTTACCGAAGCTGTAGGGTGCACCATTCAGGCGAGAGTCTCGGCAACTGCAGTTAGCACAACACAGACTCAACAAACCACAAGGTTGTGGGTGCCACCACTAGAGAATTGGGTGACCTGTAATGCAGATGGATCGGTTCAACGCGGTTGTGGTGGTGCAACGTGTGGTGGTGTTATCCACAATGCCGAAGGTGATTGGATTGTAGGATTTGCGAAAAGTATTGGAATTTGTTCTATTATCGAAGTAGGACTATGAATTTTATATGAATGTTTACTTATTGCTTGGGAGTTGAGAATAAACAAGGTGAGGATTGAATCGGATAGTGGTCATGTTATTCAGGCAATAAAAGATCGTTACAATGGCAAGGGTAACTTATCGATACTTTACAGTATTTGGGAGCTTTTGGATAGAAGATGGGACATTGTACTTTCAGTGATTTACCGGGAAGGAAATAAGGTTACACATGCGTTAGCGCAATTGGCTTGGGAGCTTCCTTTTGGGTTCCATAATTTCGTTGACCCACCAAATGGAATACATAGGTTAGTTGTATCTGATGCTTTAGGTTAGTTTGTGATGATGATTTTCGTTCGGGTTTATCCCACTGTCTTGTAAAGTATTACCATAGGCACTCTTTTTCCTCCATTTAGGTTTAGGGAGGTTTTTTAATGAGGCCTTAGGTAATACTTCCCCTATTAATCGATTTTTTTACTAACCGTTCCTTAACAGTTCTATTACATGTTAACCTCTAACCTATTACAAATTCTTCACATGTTCACTGTTTATTTTGAATAATAAAATTATCTCTCCGATAAAATCATCCAAGGTTTTCATCGACTTCCTCTAAAATGAAATATGACTCATCAATCATAATTGTTGGTTGATTAAGTGTTAAATCATTCATTTATTTATTTCAAAACATAAAACAAGTTAATATAAGAAATATAATGTAATACTAGCAAATCAAAGCTAAAAAATAATTATAAATTAAATTACAAAGATAAACCATCCTCCAATTTCTCAAACTCAAGAAATTTTCCTATATTATAAAGGATTAATATCTTATACACTGGCGGTGGAAGCTGAAAGTTTCCACAAACGACTTAGTTTTAGGGTATAGAGATTTAGTTTGGGGTATATGTTTTAAGGGTTTAGATGTAGGGGTTTAGAATTTAGGGATAGTTGTTTCAATTTAAGGTTTACGGTTATAATTTAGGGTTTATAGGTTAGAGTTTAGTTTTTAGGGTAATATGGCGATGATTTAGGTTTTAACCTATAAACCCTAAATTATAACCCTAAACCTTAAATTAAAACAACTATCTCTAAATTCTAACCCCTTACACCTAAACCCCTAAACCCTATACCCTAAACTAACTCCTTATACCCTAAAACTAAGGCGCTTGTGGAAACTTTCAGTTTCCACCGCCTGTGTATAGAATATTTATCCTATTATAAAAGGGTATTGAGATTAACATAATTAATCTTGTGAACAAATTATATATATAAATAATTTAATACTAACGGTTAACTTATAAATTAATCATTAATCAGTATATTTAACGATTCAAATAATCAAAATTACTTAACCTTGGCAGTTTTTTCTTAAAATTAACCCTAACAATTTAATTAATCAAACTGTGAAATATTAGGCAATTATAACGGCAATTTTGGGTGAAAAACCCCTTTTTAATTAATATTGGGGAAAATGGCTCCCAAAAACTATTATTTGGCAAAATGACCCCCAAACTTGCCAGGTCGGCAGACCTCGCGTTCTGCAGAACGCGATTTTAGTCGACGTGGCATTGCTGTCCGTGTTAACGGTTTTACAGTACCTCGCGTTCTGTAGAACGCGAGGTCAACGAGAATTTGAAACGGCGGCTGGAATATATCGCACTGACCTCGCGTTCTATAGGACGCGAGGTCTGTGCATTTCCAGCCTAAGCAACAAGGAAAAACAAGCGTTGGTAGGCTTGTTCGAACCGAATTTCGAGCGTGTAAATGGTATATTTTTAGCGATCATCGAGTTTGGGGTCGTAGTACTGGAAATTGTGTATCGTATGATACCAACATAGTTAATTTTCGTCAATTATACAATGATTTAAAATGGCTTCGAAAACCCTATGCCATCATATTTTTTTTGATTGAAGTTGCATTTAAAGTAATGTCGATTTTCGGTTTTTTAATCCCATTAAATTTATTGTAATTGGGGAAAAATTAAATAAACATTATAAAGTTTAATTATAATATGCAAACAAAATTATAATTCGTAAAAGAAAATTATAATACGACATTATAAAATTTAAAAATGTTTTACATAAATATTAAAAACATAAGTAGAAAACAACAAAAAAAAGACTAAAAATGCCTATGTCCACCCGTTCCGTAGTCGGGTGGATGACGCTCACGATCCGGATACCTCCTGTCTCCATCCTGTGGTGGTCCCTGGTCCCTATCATCCTGACCATCGTGCGCGATCTGCGGATCTGTGCTGGGCCCAGGCGGAGAGTAAAACAAACTACCTATAGGCGTACTCTCCACAATCGGAAACCCATACTGAGGTGGATAATCGATAAGCATAAGGTCAGTCGTGGGCGTATGAGGACGATAGGCATCAGTGGAGCCGTACTGGGGTGGAGGCATCGTCTGCTGGAAAGTCGATGGACCGCTATGCAATGGTGGGGCTGAAGATGATGCCCATGGAGTGTCATATCGTGGTCTCGGACCGCGCTGCGCCGACTGCCTCTGGGTCTGCCTCTAGGTCTGCCTCTGGGTCTGCCTCTGGGACTGCCTCTGGGTCTGGGACTGGCTCTGGGTCTGGCTCGCTCGCCCGCTCCCGCGTGGGCGGTTTTGGGGTTGCTGGGGAAGCCCTGCTTCGCGCTCGGCCGGAGTAAGGATATGTGGCATCCCATTGTTCATATACCACTGGTCATAATTGAAAGTGACAGAAGGACCCCCTACCATAATTTGTTGGAGAAACTGTGGGCGTCTGAGAAATCGTTGACCCCAAAACGCTATCCAGCTAGCGTGGTGGTCGGCCCAGTCAACCTCCGTCTTCCCCTGACGCGTAAGATTGTGGAAGGAGTCCATATTTTGCGGAGGGGGTGGAACATTTTGGACGTACCCGAACTGTCGGAGTACCCTATCCGTAGAATGCCACACGCAAATTTTGTAGTTCAGCAGCGGCACGACGGAAATCCAGAGGTCTCGCTCTTGCACAATATCTGCTGGAGTAATCTCGCGAATCTCCTCTAAAGCGTAGGGCCTCCACACGAACTAAAAAGAATGAAAAAATTTGTAACGGTTATATGAAATATTATTGGAAAAATAGTATGGAAATAACCAAAATAATCGTTGAATTACCTTGTCCTCCGTCAAGGCATCGAATATATATCTGTATTCTTTCTGGGACTCCGGCAGGCCGGTGTGGGATAGTGCGGTGGTCCACCTTTAAAGAATGAAAAAGATCGTTAAATAAAATAATTTAATAAAAAAATTACAGTAGATTATGTAGTACCTCCGTAGAAGCGGAAATGACAAAGGAGAGGGAACCCTAAGCTGTGGTGCCAAAGAAGGGATCCGAAGCCAAACCCAAGCCTGCAGGAATAAACAGCATCCTCCCATCGATGTTTTGGAGGCGTCAACGTTTCTGCAGAGGTCTCTGATAAGAAACGCCAAGACAGCTGACCCCCAAGATTTTAGTCCAGACTCATCTAAATTTGTCAGATGACGAAGCCACATAACGTGCACTTTGTTGCGAGTTTTGTTGGGCATTAATATCCCGCCAATAATGCGCAAGATGTGGGCTCGCGCACACCGCTGTGAAAATATAAATTAATAAAGGCATCCTAATTAAAAAAATTGTAAGTTCATCCTAAATAAAAAAATTGTAAGTTCATCCTAAATATAGATTTAATATAGATTTAATAAATGCATCCAAAGAAATTAGTAACTTAATCCTAATTTGTAAATAAATATTTGTAATTTATCCTAAATATTTAATGTAGGCAACCTAAATATTTAATAAAGTATCCTAAATATTTACTGAATTCATCCTAAATATTTATAATTTATCCTAAATATTTATTAAAAAGATCATAAATATTGTCTGAATTCATCCTAAAAAATTCATAAAGCAGCCTAATGTGCAAATAAATAATTTTAATTTAATCATAAATATAATAAAAGCATACTAAATATAATAAAAAAATACCTGAAGTGCAACTTCATCTGCATCAGGGGGAGGGGTTCCAAAGTTGTCCTCCAAGTACGATAGAGAAATTTTCCCTCCGTCCCACACTCCATCAGGGGGCAGCACGCCCATTTGTTCAGCAAATAGGATTGGCCAATGTGCCATCGCTATACCAGTAATAACGCTGCCATTTGTAGGCAACCCCAGAATGTAGGCAACATCCTCCAATGTAATTGTTGCCTCGCCAAATGGAAGATGAAACGTGTGCGTCTCGGATCTCCACCGTTCTATCAGCGCGCTGATCAACGACGGTCTAACCTTCACCCCCTATATAGCGAGCTATGTGCCCAAAACCAGCGCGCTCAATCAAACGCATAACAGCAGGAACGGGTGCGACCGTGATACGGTTAAGGTAACATTGTAAGTTACGTTCGTATCCCTGAAAAAAAATAAAATAAAATAGTTAGTAAAAATATAAGAATATAATTTAATTAAAAAATTTAGAAAATAAAAGGGAAAAAAATAATACCTCTGGACTGTTTCGCCAATATTCACTGCAGTGATTCGCTTGGTTGCGTAGCAAAGACTCTTCCATGTGATCGAACGATATATAAAAGTTGCTGACAATTTTTTGTAAAATTTCTATAGAACTCGCGTTCTGTGGAGGTTTTTAGAAAAAAAACCTCCAATTTATAGAAGACCTCGCGTCGTTTGGGATGCGAGGTTAATGAACCTCGCGTTCTGTAGAACGCGATATTCATGTACCTCGCGTCCTATAGAACACGAGGTTCATTGAAAAGGCGCGTCAATGAACAGACGCGTGAACTGAACGGTCAGAAGGGACCTCGCGTCCTATAGAACGCGATGTTCTAAAGAAATCGCGTTCTACAGGACGCGAGGTCGTGGGGTTTTTTAAATTAGAGTTTTTAAAGCGGGAAACTCATTTAATATTTAATATTACAATTTTTATTTACAATAATAACAATAAAAATAAAAATAATAATTATAATTATAATTAAAATAATAACAATAATAATAAATGATACTAAGAATAAAAATTATTAGTATGATAGTAATAATAATAACAATAATAATAAGAACAATAATAATAATAACAATAATGAATCATACTAAATATGCGTTATGCTTTCAGTAGTAACTAAAAATAACGACATAGCGCAATATTTTGGAAGTTAAATTTAAACAAAACTTCCAAAATATGCGCTATGTTGCCATTAGTAGCTGCAAGCGAAAACTGCGTACGTGAATACAGAAAAAAAATTATGTGGGTGCTCCTTGCCTCTCCAAGAGTTTGTTATTTATAGAGGGAGGTGAGTATGATGACGTGGCAACCTCGCGTCCTGTAGGACGCGAGGTCACTCGTACCTCGCGTTGTACAGAACGCGAGGTCTTTGAGATGTTTGTATATATATATATATATATGCAGGGAGATGAATTTTTGTAAGCAGTTAAGTTTAGTTTAGGTCAGTTGAATATGAGTTCGTGTAATGCTGCGTTTTTTTCCATTGCAATTTTTATGTCTGAAATATTGTTCATTTATGATAGTTGGAGTTCACTTAAAGATTTGTGTTCCGCGGGGGTACATACCTTAATATTTACCGACATATCGCAATATTTTAGAGGTTGTATGCTACAGTATTGGCTTCAATGGCAGCTTCTGTAGCCGCCGTCGAGAGGATCCCCGGCTACAGTTTTGAAAAGAAAGGACTTTTAGGAAGCGGGGGCGGATTCAGATCGACATTTTCAGATGCGGCGGGTACCGATTACATTTGTTAATGTGGATCAAAGCTGCTACCATTTACTCATTTCAGATGCGGCGTGGCAGCCAACATTTACATCTGGATTTCGCTCTCTGCTTCTTTCAGTCGGGACCTCCGATCAAATTTGCCCGCCGGAGCTGCTGAATATATTGTTTCGAATTTTATAGATAATTTATGTAGTTGTCTCAATTTACTTATTAAAGAATACATGTTGAAAGTTTTGTTAAATGAAATGCGACTTAAATTTACTTATGTGGTGTTTTTCCTTTCCTATAAATACCCATGAATTCCACCATCATTTACTCATTCCAAATTCTCTCTAAACACCCAATCCTTGCTCACCTTATGGCAAAATTTAAGGCAACATTTTATTTTCTCGATACTTATTTTGAGTCAACAATCACCGGCAAAATGCCACTGAAAGATTTAATACAGTTGACAACAATCGAGGTTAGTAAACACACCGACAAACAAATTTCTTCCATGGAATGTCGAATCCCAACACCGTCAGCTAATGAAACGCACTACGTTATGAAGCTTACGAACGAAACAGACGTTCGTAACATGTATGACCGGCTCAATTCTGTCGGAGCTAGAGACGTCGATTTCAATGTTAAGTTTGTCAACTCCGGCGAAGGTAGTACGTCTGCACCCGTAGAACCTGCTCCGAACACTGAACACGCACCGTCTTCACCGGATGTTGATGCGGCTGTGGAGGAGCTGCAACTTTTTATGTACAGGCGTAGACAAAGAAAACAACAGATGATCGAAGAACTAAACCTAAGTTCAGACGTGTCCACTGACTACGATGATTCGGATTAACCATTAACTTATGAAATTATCTTCCAATTATGTTATATGACGTCTTATTTCATCCTTTATTAATATTAAACGGACTTCAAGTTATGTAAAACTACTAGTACTCAATTACATTATAGGCACCAATAGTAGTAGTATTCAATTACCAGACTACAATTGTCTCAAATTCTCGAACATGTTCTCAATTACACAAACAAACAAATAGTAAATAGTACGGTTATTATAACTTCTGACGGAATATCTGAAACAAAGCATTTAAAGTGACCTCGCGTTCTATAGAACGCGATATCTATAGAACATCGCGTTCTACAGAACGCGAGGTACGAATATCGCGTTCTATAAAACGCGAGGTACTGGTTTACCCTACCTCCCATCAAATCTATCCCTTACTTGTCGAAAGTTAGGGGACTGCCTCCCAGGCACACGCCATTTCTTACTTGTTCATCATTTACCTGCTTATCGGTTTTAGGTAATGGACAAGCAAAGTTACCTCTCTGAACCATTATTTGCCTTACACAACCAGATTCTCCTAGATTGCAAGGGCCAATAATTTTGCCTATATATGAAGAAGAACCATAAAACGAAAATATAAGTTTCAATTGGCAATCAATTCCTAGAATTTTCTAAGTATCAAAATTTCAAAAGTCTTTCATAAAATATTCAAATGGTCGGACGAGGCGTTACTACGCAAGTTTACTACGATGGGCAGATATTCGAGGGTACCAAACTCGGCGTCCTTTTTCACTGTGAAGATCCGGTAACGATAAAGCTTCCGAGGAGATTATCGTTCAAGAAGTTGGTCAAGGAACTGGAGGCAAAAGTTCCTCATTTCGATAATCATCGTTTGTCCGACGTGAAGTATCGGGTGCCAATATCTATAGACCCTTTAGAGTACTCTGTATGCCAAATTGCGGAAAATGCTGATGTGCAAATGATGATGGAAGCCCACTTCGAGTATTCAATTGTGGGGCCCCTCGAGCTGTATGTATCGTTCTTCGAGTCTAATCCAGTTGTCGAAATACCAAGCTGGGGCCGGGCGAATTTCAACTTCGATCCGAATGCCAACGTTGATAGCCCGACCGCAGGTCTACGACGTGATTTTGGCCTACTCTGTCGAGACAACGAAGTTGGTGCATCGTCATCTGCTCCTCCAAGGCAGTCCTGCGTAGCTAGTATCGGGTTCGACCTGAACCAACCCCCAAACGATGAATTCGATGCACCAACAAATGTATCGTACAGTCCATACAATCCATACAATCCTTATAGTTTTGGGGGGGAGGAAACGTCGGCTCCTTACGTTACGCACGGCCATGAAGCATCATATGGCCGGCACTCAATGTATGTCCCTGGCACCGACTATGGTCAACCATCTATGGGGAGACATTCTTCTTTTGGGGGTGAGGGAGCGTCGTCTTCTTACGCTATGCACGACCATGATTCCTCATATGGACGACACTCAACGTATGTCCCAAGCACGGAGTACGTTCAACCATCTATGGGAATACATTCTTCTTATGGTGATCTTGATTTTGGTCTTGGAAATGAGGTTCGTGAGCGATCTCGTGAGAGGTCTCCCGCTCATCGACCCCAATCCTCGCCTCAAAGGGTAGTGATTCCAGAAGCTCTACTATTCTAGCTCCCGGAGGATGCTTCTGACGAAGAACCGATTAGAAAACCCGGGCCAGACGGAGACGAGCTAGGGCCATTCTATCCCGAACCAGAAGACTTGACAGAGTTACCAGAAGACCCAGAAGACAATGTCGTTCCACCACCAGATTTGGACGAAGAACCGACTGCCACCAACTTTCCTGTAGACGCAAGACCAATTTCTATGTTCCAGCCACCATCCCACTTCACAACGGTTGATATGGATGCAATGGACGTCCCTGATTTTCCCCATGACGACACAATAGATGGCCGAGTCCACCGTTCTGATGGTGAACTAAGAATTGGTATGGCGTTCTCGAACAAGGAAATTGCGGTGGCGGCAGTTAAGCAGTACAACCTTCGTCATAATGTTGAGACGACGGTGAAGAAAACCCAAGCCAAATACTACAAGGCTCACTGCGTCCAAAAGGATCAAGGCTGTAAATGGAAAATCCGTATATCAGAGTTGAAGAGGGCAGGCAACCGTTGGAAAATAACAAAACTTGAGGGGCCCCATACATGCACCGTTTCTAGCCTCAACCAGGATCACAAGAACCTGGATGCAAAGTTCCTCGCGAACATCTTTTCCACACTGGTGAAAACAAATCCCACTGTGTCGGTCCCCACATGTCAGGCTGCAGCTCTAGCAGTCACCGGCTTCCGTCCAGGTTATTGGAAAGCATGGTATGCAAGGAAAAAGGCCAAAGAGGAATTGTATGGCCGGTGGGAGGAATCTTACAAAGAGTTGCGCCCGTGGCTTAATCTCCTGCAGAAACACATCCCCAGAATGGTTGTCAAACTTGATACGGTTCTGGCATACGAAAATGGTCGTGTCGTCCGAGGTGTTTGTCAATTCCACCGGTTATTTTGGACTTTCCCCCAGTGCATCAACGCATTCAAGCACTGCAAACCGATGGTCCAAATCGACGGCACATGGTTGTACGAAAGATATACACAGATCCTACTTCTAGCTATAGCACAGGACGAAAATCGCAAATGCGTTCCTGTTGCATTCGCAATCGTCCCGAAGGAGGATTTGGAGTCTTGGACGTTCTTCCTTAAGAACCTACGAAAATATGTCCTTGATCATGTAATACGAAGAAGAAGGGATGAAGGGGTGTGTGTTATTTCTGATAGAGGCACAGCGCTGCTGTGGGCGATACAAAATTTGGGTGACTATTGGAAGCCTCCATACATTCACCACCGTTTCTGCTTGCGGCACATAGCCGCAAACTACCTGCTGCAATACAAGAACCGTGATGAACGTCAAATGGTGCTCGATATGGGTACGTTCTTATGGCATTTTCATTTACTATATTATTTCTTACTCCCTTTTATTATTTCTTACTCCCATAACTATTCAACTGTCATTCCGTAGGCAACTCGCACTACAAACAAGAGGTGGCTGACTTGCTCGAGGAATTGAGAGCGAGAAACAAAAAAGGCGCAGAATACCTTGAAAAAATCCCAAAGGAAAAATGGCTTCGATCGTATGACGAGGGTAAATGTTATGGTCACATGACAACGAACTTGGCTGAGGCAGTGAACTCATCACTGAAGGGAGTTCGCCAGTTGCCTATCACTTCCATTGTCAAAGCGACCTATTATCGATTAGCTACCCTTTTTGCAACCTTCGGCAGGCAAGAAACTGAGTACATGGCAGGTGGACACAAAGTCCATCCAGATTTCCGCACAAGATTGCATATTCAATGGGCCAATCAAGACAGATGCAAGCAACTCTCTTCTCGCGAGAATGACACTTGTTTCGTGTTGCGGAATTTTCTAGGCGGTTGGAAGGCATTCAACACAACGCTTACGTGGTAGATCTGAGGGAAAAAACCTGCGAGTGCGGAATTTTCCAAACTTTCAAATACCCCTGCGCACACGCCATTGCTGCTTGCACTAACCAACGAATAGAATACATGCATATGGTTGATCCAGTATACTTACTCAAAATGGTGCTTAAGGTTTACGAAAAAGAGTTTCCTCCAATCGGAAATGAGGTTGATCCGAATGCTGTGGACACTGAACCGATCATACGCCCAGATCCAGCACTACTACGAGCCAAAGAACGTCCACCTTCTACAAGAATATACTGTGCCGAGGATTTGGTCGAACATCGAGAGAAAACCGGACAAAAGAAGCATTGTTCTATATGTCGAAATACTGGGCACACAGCTCCTAAGTGTCCTAATCGCACAGCCCCTCGTATTAATTAATTATTTTTAATTTGTATATGTGAGTTCGCACATGACAATCTAATCAATAAAGTCAGTCCACTTCGATTTATACAATCCGTCATCTTATATTTTCAATCATTCAAAAAAATATGTTATGATAGTGTTTTCGAATCAACTTTAAATCAGCGTACAATGGACGAAAATTGACCTTGTCAGTGTCATACGATAGAGAATTTCCAGTACTACAACCCCAAACTCGATGTTAGCTAAAAATTTAAAATTTTTACGTATGAAATTCTGCTCGAACATGCCTATCGACATTTGTTGAAATGCAACTTCATTAAAAAAAGTATGATATCATAGGGTTTTCGAAGCCATTTTAAATCATTGTATAATTGACGGAAATTAACTATGTTGGTATCATACGATAAACAATTTCCAGTACTACGACCCCAAACTCGATGATCGCTAAAAATATACAATTTACGCGCTCGAAATTCGGTTCGAACAAGCCTACCAACGCTTGTTTTTCCTTGTTGTTCAGGCTGGAAAAGCACAGACCTCGCGTCCTACAGAACGCGAGGTCAGTGCGATATATTCCAGCCGCCGTTTCAAATTCTCGTGGGCATTGCTGTCCGTGTTAATGGTTTTACAGTACCTCGCGTTCTACATAACGCGAGGTCTACCGACCTGGCAAGTTTGAGGGTCATTTTGCCAAATAATAGTTTTTGGGAGCCATTTTCCCTAATATTAATTAAAAAGGGGTTTTTCACCCAAAATTGCCAGTTATAACTGTATGATCTGTCGTTGGTCAAACATTTTTTTCTGTTTTCATGTGACCGTTTGTTTTAACGTGTGTCGTTTAAATTTAATCGTACACATCGTTTCGGCGTGTCCTTTTCGTCTTCACCCATTTGCCGGCGTTTGTCGGCGCCTCCCTCGTGGACGCAATACCCTTTTTATCAACTCCGTTTTATATTAATTTTCAAATCCATCGCTCTAAAAAGAAATCGGTAGGGACATGGTTGCCTGCCAGAGAGACAGCTCACAGGCCACGGCTCATAAGGACTACTCAGTTGTTAAGAACAGAGGCCGTACATTCCGAATCACGATCCATTTGGAGCTCCAACCATACTCGCCATCGCAGCCGTTCCTTTCCTGACAACGAAAACCATATCATATCAAGTGTTCGTATCCTTTCCTCCCCATCGTAGCGCGTGAAGACAATTAGTCGGAGTGCCGGACATTAACCTTTTTTTGTTTCCATATTCTCCATTTGATGACCATCATTACTCATTAGTTCATTGAATTAATAATATACATATTTTGATAAAACAAAATAATACTCCATATCTTGTCAATCTTTGGTCATTTTTGTTGTTGTCAATCAACAAAACAAGTGAAAAATATTTTAGTATATAAATATAAAATTTGTTATATCTATAATAATTATAAATGAAGTGTTATATTACCATTAGGTTATAATTGATCTTAAAAGTGTGATTTTAAAATTTTATTTATTTAAAGATAGTACAAATATAGAGGTGTTAATCAGGTCGTTCAGATCGGATTCGAGTCAGATTGATTTCTGGTTTAGGTTCGAGCCTGATTTGAATTTAGTTTGAGTCTATGTTATTTTAGGTCAAGTCGGTATCAGATCAGTTAATTTTTGGGTTGGGTCAACATCAGATCAGACGGTTTTTTAGTTCGTGTCAATATCGGATCGTTGCTTTTTCGGGTCAGATTAATATTGGATCGGTCTTTTTAATTTAAGTCAATATATGAAGATGGCCTTTTAAAAGGAGAAAAGTTGATACTAAACTATTACAAAAGGAGATTAAAACATACATATTTGAGCAAATTAAATTCAGATTGCTTTCAGTTCGTTTTGTTTTCGGTTCAAATTGCTTTCAGTTTCAGTTATTTTCGATTTAACTAAAGTTCGATCAGTTTGCTTCAGGTTTGGGTCAAATTTATATCATTATGTTTGGGTCCATATCGTATTTTGGGTCAGATAAATTAGTTCAAATTTCAGTCTCGGGCTAAATTTAGCAGGTCTATACAAATATATAAACATATTATTATAATAATATCAAATATAATTTAAAATAAAAACAATTTTTTAATTTTTTAATATCCGGTTAATACGATATCAAATTCAATTCTAACTTTAATTATTAGTGTAAATAATAATAGTAAGAAGAAGATGAGGTATTTGGAAACACAGCATTATTTAATGAGAGGAGTGATCTCGAATTCGAACAAAATAAGTAAAATAGACATAAAATAAATAAAAGTAATAATAACCATAATTTGAACTTTGCCGCCGAAAGAAATGATAATCGGAAAAAATAAAGAAAAAGAAAACGTAGTTTTCATATCAGGAGCAGTGTTAGCATTTTCTTTTGACCGTGTAATCTTGTTTTCCGATTTGGAATTTTAATGGATTCGTCAATTATTCATTGTTCACATCTAGCCCTAGCCCTGTCGGTTCAATTAAAAATCACTAACCGATTGGCATAAAATCAAAATATGCTAATAATATTTAACTGAATACTTTATTAGTTCTTGTTTTTTTAATTAATTTAATTTTTAAAATAGTTTCGACGAAAATTATTAGTTAACTGACAGTAAACAACTTAAAATGATTTGACAGAATAATGCATTAGAAGAAAAAATATTTTATATTTTATATAATTTTATAAAAATATTTTTTGACTGTTGTGTCACTATGTAAAGTCAACATATTTGTCTATATGACACTGCTATCGCCGCGTGCACTGCCATGTAGGTTTGTCACGTCATTTTAAGTTGTTTATCGTTAGTTAACTAACAGTTTTCATCCACAGATGGACTATTTTGACCCAAGATAAAACGCTAGGGGTTAAATTAGTTAAAAAAGAAGAATATGGACTAAAATGACTATTAAGTTGTGTCTAACCGATTTAGTATATGATATAAATTCATAAATATATTTTATTAATGAAAACCAAGTGAACCTATGCAACAGACAAAAAAATCAATAAATTAATCTTATATTTTTTATTAGAAGATTTAATCTTTAAAATTTTATCATCAGATTAAATAAACAATATTATTAATTAATTAATTAATTATTATATATAATCTAATTTTAAATGTATAATAATTCGATTCAAAGATATTACAAGTTGACGGGAGGAGATTTGGACAAACCAGACCCATGCGTTTCATGAACATATCTGTCCCTTTTTATGTCTTGTTCATGTTTTAACATGTTATTTTAATTACTATTATTAGTATATTTGTTTTGATTTGCAATCAATGGAGCCTAATCAAGCAAATTTTCAACTTCGGCTTTGTTTATTTAGATAATTAAGTTGAAAGTAATTAACATTTTATGAGGGAAAGCTTCATGTTTAGGACTTTTTTAAAAAGTACAATGGATATATGGGACATAATTCAGTTAATGATAAAAAATAATCACATTATTTATAAATATTTCTGCTAATAAATTTACATTTTTATAACAAAATGACGTGAATAAAAAAATTATAAACATTTGTTGATTGTTGTGCAATTATGTCAAGAGTTATAACGGGCATGTGAGTACAAATATGAAACCGTGGAAACTAATGATCGATAGGGATGTAAATAAACATAACGTTCGACGAATTGTTTGTTTAAGGTTCTTTTATGTTTGTTTAATAAGTTAAATAAATAAGTATGAACAAAATTTGTATGTTTGTTTAATAAACGAATGGATACGAACAAATGTGTGTTTGGTTCGTTTCTGTTTGCGAATAAGCTCGTTTACCGGGTTCCCTTTTTTTTCTTTTTTAATTTTAAATATTGGTGAAAGTAGGGTCTAAATTGAACACTTGGTGAACTTTGGAATTCAAACTGTGAAGTCCAAGGAACTTTAAGGACTAATGATGCAATTTCACTATTTTGGCGAACATATAAACGAACATGTTTGTGAATGTTAAACGAACATGTTCACGAACCAAACATGAACACCTTCAAAAATAAATGAATGAACACGAACATAGTCTTGTTCGTTCAAGTTTGGTTCATTTAGACTTTAAAACCTAAAACTTAAATTTTTACCCCTAATTTAAAATACTAAATCTAATCCTATAATTTAAACACTAAACTAAAACTCTAACCCCTAAAATTAATATGCTTATATAAATTAAAGTTTACACAGACAATGCATCAAATATTTTCTAACAATTTATATTAAATAATTGATTTAGTTTGGTGGTAAAGCCTTCTTATCCATACGTAATGAACTTGAGTTTGAATCTCTTCAATTTGATCAGTGGTTAATTTAGACAAAATTCTCACGGTCTTATATCACATTTTGGAGCTTATGAATCACAATTAGAAGGTTAGTATTGTTCATGTTCTTCGGTAAGGTATAGGTAAGCAAGTTAGACTAAATAGATCGTAAGTTACTCGAGCTCAACTTGAGTTCTTAACGAGCCGAACTGAGCTACTAGATACCCGGCTCGAAAAGCTTGCGAGCTACTTGAAAATATAATATACTATTTTTTAATTTTTAAAATTAAAGTGAACTAAAATGTAGATTGAGTGTTTTTGGTTATTATGTTATGTTAGTTTAACCTTTTGTATATTTTCATGTGTACTTTTTTCCTCCGACTAGGATTAAGGAATTTGTAATGAGGCACATGAAAATATTTCTTTTGTATGATTCTATCTATAATGAAATCATGTAATTTGATCAAAATAATAATAAGAATAATAATAATTTTTTGAAGTCATTGGGTGGGTTTTTGAAATTTCAATAATAATAATAATAATTATAAATGAAACGATACAGATCGTGAGCTACTCGAGTGCGATTCGTTCAAAACTCAATCAATACTCGACTCGATTAGACTCGACTTGAACTCAAATTTTTAACGAGCCGAGTCGAGTTTAGCACTACTTGACTTGTTTATAGCTCTAGTAAGGTAACGACTAGGTGATGGAATGGCTAAATAAGCTTAATCTAATATTTCAGATTTTCACCATTTTTATAATACTCCCGGTGAGATGTTAATTATATTTTATGAAAATTGTACGAGTTAAAGGACGAATTTTGGTTGTAATGTATTAAATATTTTATTCTTCACAAAAAATAATTCAAATTTGAGATCTTAAAATTTTCCCAACATAAAGAATCTCTAACTTTCTAGATAGTTGTATTGAAAGTTTTATTTATAAAATGTTTTGCACGGAGACCAGTTTTTGATGGAAATGGACTTTTCCATTTACCAAGTGACCTAACACTATGATTCATCGTCCTTTTCAATCAATTTCAATTTCGACTTCAAAGTCTCAACTAGTATCACGCATTTAATTGATTCCATGTTGATTGATGCTTAGGTTTTTTTTTTTTTTTTACAAATTCTATCTAATCTTAATCTTATCTAGAGGAAAAAAATGGGACTCTAAGAGAAAGAAGTGTGTTCATAGTGGGTTTAGAACCCATAATTTAAAAAAAAAATAGAGGAATAAAGATAAACAGTTTGGCTAACCGGTCAACTATAAAAATATTTTTAAAATAAAAAAAATCAGATTTAAACTTGAACATAAAAAATAATAACGACCTAAACATAAATAGAAATTTGGAAACTATATCCATAAAAAACATAAAAATTCAAAGGACGTGAAAAACAACAAATTACATTCTCTTGAACATGACATTCATCTTTCATAAAAATCTATTAATCATCATCAAAATCACATTATCTCTACCTAACTAGAAGCTTAACTAGTGATGGACAAAATCAATGTTGTAGATCGACAAACTGCTACAAAAGGTGATCTAATCATATTAGATCGTCTACCTTCGCTGATCAAAGTTATGTATTGTGATGACCGTTACACGAACGCTAAATTACTATAAAAGTAGAGAAAAATCACGTCATAAGACAAATAAAAAATGTGCCACAAGGCAGACGAAACAAATTTAACGATATATAAAAAAAAAAGAATTCAAGCCAATTTTTTTTTATTAAGAACTAATATCAAAGAAAATAAGAAAGATTGTCTGCGGTCACTAGCCAATACAAGACTACTATCATAATCAATAACAAAAAAAGGGAAAATTACTATAAAAATAGAATGCATAAAATAAAATAAAATAAAATCCTTGTTAAACATATAAAGAATATAGGCTTAATGGCTAGGGGTGGCAATTGGGCGGCTAGAGGATGGTTTTGCATTCTTCACTTTGTCTTTAATATTTGCGGGTACAATTTTACAAAATCCCCATGAAATATTTCAGGAGTTTTTTCGTCCTCATACCCATTCCTTACAGATCTTACGATTTTCGGTTAATTCTCGTACCTCAAAAAAATAATTTTTTTTAACACATTAAAACAAATACTCAACATTAAATCTCCAAAATTATAAACATAAATGATAAATTTAGTTTTACCAACAACAAACAAATCATTTCAAAACTATAAAACATGACTAAAATATTAACTATTAAAACATGGCAATCTGCACAACCTTTAAAAGAAAATATGTAACTAATAATCTACAGTTCTAAATCATGATATGTTTGTTCCAAGAGAAACTAGATTCGATAATCTTCCAACCATATAAATTATCTCTTCTACTAGTACGATTTATGGCAAATTTCTGAAGCCATTGTTGTTTTTGAAAACAATCATTTCTTCTAACATTTGCTCACTCAAAAAGTAATAACTCCTAATATATATTTCGAAATCAAGAACTGCTTGTTTTAAACGAATGTAGACTTCTGTATGGTTATAGAAATACAAGGCTCACTTCCTAATTTATCTTGTAGAATTTTTGGAGATTTTTTAAAGTCATTGATAAAACTGTTTTCTAAGAATTCTGCTGTCAAAATTTTTATGACTTTTCAACATTTAAATATTCATATTTTTTAAAATACATATCGAAATCGACCACCGTGTATTTTGAATAAAATTAGACTAATCAAATTTACAACTATGTAAAGAACACTTTCTAATTATTTTTATGGAATTTACGAAAAATTTCCAAACTTACTCCAGCCGACCATACTCAGATTATGAGAGATTAGGTTTTTGTTGAAAACGGGTAAATTACCCTTATGGCCATCCAATTTTGTAAAATATTAGGGGTTCCCTTCGGATATTTTTTGGGATCCCCACGATGATTTATACGGGTATGATTCGGTTATCCCCACGGTTCAGATATAGCAATCCTCGTTCCCATCGTCATTTGAGCTTTGGCGATAAAACTTCCCCGTCCCCGTGGTTTTCGATTATTCTCCATACTAGTCGGTTTGGATCCCCATGGTTTTCGATTATTCCCCACCTGATTGTCACCCATACCAATGGCTCCTAAAGTATACACTTTTTTCGAATGTTTTGCCCCAGAAACTTTAAATCATGACCTCAGTTGGTCATACTGTTAACTCAAGTTAAAAAATTTAATGGACTAATCAAAGTGCGTCATGCTTCTCTTTATTAACAAAAAATCAATTGACTTTAATAAAAAGGGTAAATTACAAGTTAAATCTGTTAAATTTTTATTTTTGTTCAATTTAGTCCTAACTTTTTTTGTTCAACCCGAAACTGACCCAAATTTCTTTTCTAATTTTTATAATTTAGTCCAATATTTCTAATATGATGATATTTTTGTTCAATTTAGTCCTTAAAATCTTTATTTAACATAAAATTGACTGTTATTTCTTTATAATTTTTATAATTTAGTTTAATATTTTAAATATAATTATATTTTTGTCAATATAGTCCTAAAAATCTATATTTAACCTGAATTGGACCCTGATTTCTTTATATTTTTTATAATTTAGTCTAATATTTTAAATCTAATCATATTTTTGTTCAAATTAGTCCAAAAAATATTTACTTAACCCGAAATTAGAACCAATTTCTTTCTAATTTTTATAATTTCTTCCAATATTTTAAATATAATTATACTTTTGTTCATTTTAGTCCTAAAAACTTTATTTAACCCAAAATTAACCCTAATTTCTTTCTAATCTTTATAATTTAGTCCAATATTTAAATATAATTATATTTTGTTAATTTTAGTTCTCAAAATCTTTATTTAACCCCGTAGAACCTGTATTTTGTCCGGGGTAGGTATTATATACGATATAAATAAATACATAAGTAATAAAACCAAAATAATAATAAATAAAATATGGGGTCAAAAATATATAAATAGCCTAAAGTTCATTTTTAGTGTCCATTTACAAAAATTCCTTCCACAATTCAAAAGGCTCATTTTAAATACAAAACCCAATCTATATATCCTATTATCCCAAACAAACACACAAAGAAACACAAATTGGCCCAAACATTAAATTTTTCCCGCCCAATCTACCACGTAACAGTCCCCTATAAATATGGAGAGAGAAAAAAGCTGCCAGATTCATTAATACACAAAATAATTACTATCATTTAATACTACTACTACTACTAATAATAATAATAATGAAGAGAGAGGGGGTTTACAGGGATTCGAACCGTCGAAAAACGAAGAATCACCGACCATTTTAATCATCGTCGGAGCACCGCAGAGGTAGGAAGCACAGGCCCTTGAAGCTGAATCAATCGGGACTCAACTGGTCCGACAGCTGAACCTCAAAAGTAGAAAAGTCGTTTGAAGCTCAACCATCGCCGAAAGTTTGATCGTTGTCACACGGAGAACGGTCACCGTCGTCGGAAACTGCAATCGGAGCGCCGCCAACGCTGTAGAAGGTAATTTCTTCTCGTTTTCTTTCCGATTCCTGCAAGAAAAACGCGAAATAGGTTAGAGGATCGAAAGAAAAATAAATAAATAAACAATAAAAAATAGAATGAAACGAGGAGATTGAAAGTTTATCGCGGCAGCCAGAGTTCAGAAGAATAGCGTGTCAGAAATAGAGGGTTTCAAGTAGTTTATGGCTTATGTTCGGGTGTAGCGGGGTGGATTTGATCGAATCCGGGCCTAGATCTAGTTTTAAGAGTGAAAATCGAGTGTTTTTTTTAGTATTTTAGGGTTTCGGTCGGCGGTCGGTGCGACAGCCAGAAATCGCCTGCAGCGGCCGGCCGAAAATCGGTGCGGTGGGCATGGCGTACGAAAATGGTGGTCGGGTGTTTGGTCGAGAGGATTTTGGGGGATTATAGGGAAAAGAGTGAATGTAGAAAGATAGAAATGGGTGAGTCAACTCAGTATAGAGGTTTTTATACCCTAGTCAAAATGGTACCGTTTTGGTATCGGGTTAAGGGGTGGATCCGCGTGTTTTCGATCCTGGTCAAGAGAGGATCCACGTGTTTTTGTAAAAGAGGTTAAATTTTGCTTTAGTCCCTTGAGTTTTGTAGCGCATTGTAATTCAGTTACTATATGTTTGCAATTTGGCACCTTACTTCCCTTTTTAATTCAATTCGGTCCTTTTTACAACTTTGGTTTATTTATTTAATTGTTTAATTATTCTTATATTTATTTTCTAATTTTAAATTGAGCATCTAATTTTATCAATTAGATAATTTGGTCACCTAATTAATATTGGTAATTAGAGCCTCTTACGCTTAGGTACTTTAATTGATTTAATTAATTTAAATAGAGAGGAAATTTTAGAAAATAAATGCGTATTAAATTAACAATTTAATACTTTAATTTGATTAATGTCTCATTGCAATGAGATGTCAATCAAGAGAGTATTTTTGTGAAATATTTAATATGTCATTTGAACTTAGAAAATGACAATCACATAGTTAGTTTAAATAAAAAAATAGGATAAACAATTAGTGTCACCATAAATTAAGAATATTATTACTTTTGGCACAATTAAAGGTAGTGTCCAAATTATTTGGATGTTATCATTTATGTCTAAAAATTAATAATATTCTTAGATTTTTAATTAATTAAATTGATGTAGCCTAAATTAGGGTTTATTTAAAATGAACAAGACAATAATTTGACATGCATCAAACCCTTTTGTGTTGAAGTACATTTTGAATATAAATTGAAGTGTCCTAATGTAACTAGACGTTTCATAATTATATTCTTCGAAAATGTATTTTCTTACGAAAGGATACTCCCATTTGGAATAAAATCCATTTTACAATTAAAAGAATTAATTAAATTCAGATTAATATTCGAAATGCCAAATTGCAACGTGTAATTAATGAGGTACCGATAACGGGCATTTGTAGGGGTGTTAATCCTTTCATACACGTAACCGACTCCTGAACCTGAATTTTATCAAAATAATCTATAGTCCGCTTTTTATGGTGTCCTGTCTACCAAAGTGACCGGTGGCGACTCTAAAACGATTTTAAGCAAATAAAAGAAATTTGATTAAAAATGGAAAACGCTCTAATTTCAAGATTGAATTAAAATGAGAAACCCCAATTTCCAAAACCCTAATCGTCATGCTATTTTTTTCTCCCACAAACCGATCTAAAACACGGTCGCGACAGCTTGGCGACTTTGTTGGGATAAAATTGAGAGTCAAGCCTATTAATTAATTCCACGTGGCATTTTGTCATTTCGAACATTAATTCGAATTTAATTTTTTCTAAAGAATTGTAGGATGGATTTTCAGGAAAAATGGGGGTAGGTTTTGTGTCTGATATATCTGTCATTCATGCATAAGCCCTCGACCCGAGTTTTTCACCCTTAAGTGGGAGAGAGGCAATATCCGACGTGATGCTCTCCAGCTTCGAGTTCGGATTTTTGTCTTCTTCCGGTATACTAACCTAATGCGTCGTAGGGCCCACGCCTCCGTTACAAGGGACTTATACTACCGAATCGATGTCTTACCGTCGCAATAGACGGTAACGACAGTTTGGGAACCAAGAGTCTAGAACAAAACCCACATTTTATTTTAGAAGCCCACCTCTCTAGAGCCAGACAGGACCTAGGACAAGTGCTGCCGGTTTAAATACATTTCTCTGGTTATTTTCTTTGCTGAATATTATGTGCTTTTCTGTGTCGATAATTTGGTTATTTGCCTTCCATATTAATTCACAATACTGACACTATTTTTTTATATTTTGTTTTGTCTTCTTTTTATATGTTGTAGAGTGTCCACGAGTTCTATATTTTGTACACATTCTTGCCCTTATTATTGATGTTCTTAAGTTCATTTAGGCATATTTAGGTGCATTGCATGCATAATAACAATATTTGCTCTTTCACCATGCTTTTATTGAATATTTCATGTTTGGTTAATAAAAGATATTGTTTTAGGTTAGTTTTTATTTTCAGGTGTCGTAGATGGTAGCTGTGGAGAGGACCGGAGAGGAAATGAGAGGATAGGAAAGCTGGGAACAAAAGAAGCTATACTGAAGCAGTTCTAGATGCCGCCAAGGATGCCGCCGTAGCAGCAATGCCGCCAAGTGCCGCCCAGGCAGGAGTTAAACCGACTTAGTCAAGATGGGTTGCGATTGAAAGAGGACAATTCCCCGAGTCCAATGAGCCCAGTCTTGCAATCATCAGAAGCCTGTAGCGGCCTGAAGAGCTGATTAAATATTGATAAGTAAGATGACTTATCTTTACTTGCTGAAGAAGGCAACGTCCAAAGAGTCCATATTCAAGTCAAAAAGGAGCCAGCATTTAATGTAAAGTTGCTTTAAGGACTTCTACTCCAAGGAGGACTCAAATTTAGGCCACGAGCCCTATATATACCCGTGTATGTGAGGGTATAGGGGCATGAGGGGATATAGCAGAGAAGTAGATAGATAGATTAACGGAGGTATTGGAGGTCGCAGCCCAACACTTCTAGGGTTTAGGTTTTTGTATGTAAAGTAGTTGTGAGAAATGGTTGTAATAGTTTAAGTGTGTTTTTAATAAAATTTTCCAAGTTTGCTTAATTCATGTTCTTCACTTCTTCAATTAGTTCCAAAAGTCCAGTTGAGGAAATCCATTTGTCGGGCACGAAAGTGTAAGACTCACGAAAAAATTAAGTACGGTCTCATCAAGTCGAGGTGTTGACTAATTCGTCTTAGACATAAGTTCGACTTTAAGCGGCTAAAAGGAGCAACCAAACGTCGACTTCCTGTGTTAGGTTTACGCTGAGATTTCTAGGTATTGCCTACGTCACGTGGTGATAGAATCCTTGCCTAGACATAGGAAGGATCACTTTAGAATTGCTCTGCCGATCTTGGAGTATCTGCCAGACTTGCCGCCATGACGTATTTCCATTCCACCTGCCGATACAAAGAGAGTTGGAAAAGCAGAGACCCGCTGCGGCCGCATGACAGGGCCGTAGCTACCATCCGCCATTACCCGCCGAGGCAGCAGAAAACACACTTAGGCTTTACAATGCAGTTTGCACACTACTGAACTACAATTACCTTACCCAATCTATCGACCTTATCTCTCCTTATCATCCCTATCATCATTATCTTTATCTTATTTGTGTCTTTATTTTTCCACATTCAGAAGTTTAATTGTGCATTTACTAAATTCTTGTGCAGGAAACCATTAATAGAAGCTGCTCCAATTCTCATGGGAGACGGTATCTTTTATACTATTACTTGACAAGAGTGTGCACTTACGCTCATAAATAGAGAACACCCAAACGCTCTACAAGTTTTTGGCGCTGTTGCCGGGGATTGGCAACAGCAACTGCGTTTGAATTTCTGCACTTCTACTTTAGTTTTTGCACATTAAATTTCTGTTTATTTTATTTTATTTAAAAAATGCCTCTTTGTTTTCTCTGGTGTATGTCCTACCAGGGCGGCAAGGATGGCAACCAACATCCACATGAGGAGGGGAAGGACATGCCCGGACGAAAAGCTAAAAGCAAAGCCCTCAGAAAGTGGTTATGTTTGGGAAAAGCGCAACCCAACATATCCTGATTTTTATTTTTATTTTTATGCATTAGGATTAGATTTAATTTTTAGTTATTTTTATTTGAATTTTACATTTATTTTATTTCAGGTTAGGAGTGAAGGCAAGACCAAGAAGGATGAAAGAATAAAGAAGAAGCCCAACCCAGCGACCAAGGCAGATGAGCATAACGGCTAGCGGCTTCATAACGGCTATATCTGTAACAACTGGCGGAACGAATATCTGCATAACAGCTAGAAGTGCGAAAATCGCGCTGCAATCATTGCCGCCCGTTGGCAGGGTGCCCGCGAAGGCAACGGGGAGAAGCGACTATATAAAGCCAACTATTCTTCCCATGTTCTTCACTTTGCTATCTTCTTTACTCTCAATTCTTCTTTTCAATCTATGCTTTCAAGATTTCACTTGCTTTACTTTCTTGCAATTTCTTTTTCTTTCTTTAGGAAAACACAACCGTTCTCTTAGCTATGGCCACATCAAAACAACTCGCCTCCACCTCTAAGCCTACCTTCCAAAGGTTCTTAAACCATGCCGTCGCAACAACTTACAAGCAGCACTTCACCGAGCGGCAACTCTAGGAAGAAATAGGGTTCCAATACACCAGGCCAGATGTGAATTTTGGCCTCAAACCCACCATATTTGAAAAGGTTCACAACTTAGGCTGGGACATTTTCGCACGGCAGCCAGAAGGGATAAACAAAAATCATGTGCGAGAGTTCTATGCCCACAAGCCTACGCCGGGAAACCCTTTTGTCTATGTCTGCGACGAAGGAGTCAAGTTCACGGCGGATACCATCAACAAATTCTACAACATAGACATCAGCGAGAATCCGCATAAAGAGTGGAAGTCCTATCTAACGGCAGCTGACTATAACAAGATCAAGAAAGAGATCTGCCTGCCCAACACCAAGTGGTTAACCAGCAAGAATAATGGTTCAGTCAACCGCCGTGATCTGTTGCCAGAGGCCGTTCTTTGGAGCAATATAGAGCGTTTAGGGTGTTCTCAATTTATGAGCGCAAGTGCACACTCTTGTCAAGTTATAGTATAAAAGATATCGTCTCCCACAGGGATTGGAATAGCTCCTATGAATGGTTTCCTGCACAAAGATTCAGTGAATGCGCCATTAAATCTCAAGATGTGGAAATATAAAAACACAAGTAAAGATAAAGATAGTAATGAGAGGAATGATAGGGAGAGATTGGGTGATAAGCTGGGTAAAATAGGTGCAGCTTAGTAGCCCGTGGACTACATTGTGAAGTTTTGAGTATGTTTTGCGCTGTCATGAATTGTTTCCTCGGCCGGTATAGTGGGCGGCAAACTACGACCTTGTCACGCGATCGCAGTAGATCACTGCCACTGCAGAGGTGGGTACTGTCTCGGCAGGTGGATCGAAAAGAAGTCCTGGCGGCAAGTCTAGTAGACATTCTGATTTCGGCAGGATAGTCGACAGTGATCCCTTCTATTTCTAGGTTAGAATGCTCGAGATTGCTTAACTTGAGGACTAGTGTGGAACCAAATTAGACAACTCGATTGGTAATCCCTTTTAGTTGCTGAAACTTGTGGACTAGTGTGGAACCAAGTTAGTCACGCCTTTGTGAGTTGTGACTGTGCTTAACCCTTTCGTGAGCCTTGCACTTTCGTGCCCGACAAATAGATTTTCTCTTCAATTGACTGGTGTAGACTAATTGAACGAAAAAGAAGCATAGATTAAGCAAACCCAGAACTTTATTGAAAACAACTTAAAACTATACAAGCGTTTCCCCAAACTACTTTACATACACGCGTCTAAACCCTAGAAGAGTTGGGCCGCAACCCCTAACACTCCAACTTATCTAGCTATCCCCCCATCTATACTCTCTTCAGTAGATGCCGTTGATCTCTCACGACATGCCCCTGATCCCTTTACGAGATGCCCTTATACCCTTACATACATTGGGAATATATAGGGCTCATGAACTAGGTTGAGTCCTCATGGAAGTAGGAGTTCTAAAAGTAAATTGCATTAAATACAGACTCCTTTATGCTTTAAATACAGACTCTTTGGATGTTGCCTTCTTCAGCAAGTAAGGATAAGTGCTCCCACTTATCAATCTTGAATTAACTTTACTGGCTGCTACAAGCTTCAGGAAGTTGCAAGACTGGGCTCATTGGGCTTAGAAAATTGTCCTCTTGAAATCGCAACCCATCTTGGCTAAGTCAGTGTAACTCCTGCCCGGGCGGCTCTTGGCGGCAGTGTCCTTGGCAATAACTTGAGCTGCTTCAATACAGTTTCTTTGGTTCCAGCTTTCTTGCCTAGTCCTGTCCTTTCCTTTCCCCTCCTAGCTATAGCACCTGAAAATTATAAACTAAACTAAAACAATAACTTTTCTCAACCAAATATGAAATATTCAAGAAAAGCATGGTATAAGAGAAGATACAGTTCTTATTAGGGGTGGGCAAAAACCCGATTACCCGGTCCCGTTGGATTTTTTCCCGATATTAGTTCCGGTGGGACCGGGACTGGATCCAAAATTTAGGTCCCGATTGCAACCGGGACCGAGACTGGATCTTGCTTTTTTGGACCCGGTACCCGGTGGGTACCCAATGGGACTGGGACCTGTACCAGGTACCCGATACTAGTCTGGTACCGAATGGCGTTGGAGAGGTTAAAAGCAACCGAAGATGCTCCTTTATTTCTCTTTGTGTGTGAATATTATGAGTATAACTCGTTTTAAGACTTCAACCTTCAAGCCTACAATATTCTAACTTTGTTATTTAATATTATTATTGATGGTTGGAATTTTTTCCCCTGCTGCTCAAATTTTATTAATAATAGACTAATTGACCGGGTACCCGATATTGGTACCGGTTCCCACTAGTACCGGTACCGATTCCTAAAATCTTGGACCCAGTCTAACAGGGACTGGTTCTAATTTTCAGGAACCGTTGATTACCGGGACCGGGACCAATTCTAGACAAATTGACCGGGTACCCGGTCTTGCCCACCCCTAGTTATTATGCATGCAATGCACCTAAATATGCCTAAATGAGCTCGAGAACAACAATAATAAGGGCAGGAATGTGTACAAAATATAAAACTCATGGGCACTCTACACACCCCCAAACTCGAACTATTGCTTGTCCTCAAGCAATGCAACCTAACTAGTAAATCTACCCTTAGCACAAAATTAATAGAATGATAGCCTTTAACTTGATTTCTTGCCTCAAGGCCGTAGCACCTATATAATGTTAGTGACAGGGAATGGCATGAAATAGCTCAAATTTTATTTTTCTTAATGCCAATACAGTGTGTGCAGGTCTGTGTTCATGCTAAACATGCTGAAGTTACCAAGTTAACAAAGTACGCCTACAATAATTAAGCTATTGGAAAGGATACGAGTTGCTTCCTTGGCAGCACAGTTGGGCACTTTTATTCTCCTTTTCTAATCATGGCTTAAGGGCTTCAGCTCATCACAACTATTACGGGTTTGAAGCCAAGGTATGTGTACTCTACAAAACTCTGAACCCTTTGAATAGAGTCATCCCGTGAAGACTTTCATTCACTCTTGCTAATTTGTCCGCCACTTAGCTTAGATTCATGGACTTTGATAGCAACGGAGTGTCCTTGCTCATGATTCTTCCTAGAGCCTGTTTCGGGCACCTCTAGGGTTTTTACTTTTTTCTGCCTAGAGCCTGTTTCGGGCACCTCTGGGGTTGTCATCATTTTTGCTGTGCTGTCTTGTGCTGTCGTGGCAGCAAACCTGTATCCAATCAAGAAAGTTTTATTAAGTAAGGAAGGCAGTGTTAAACTTAGAACTTAAGCAAAAATTCAGCATTTAACAGATAAGTGTAAAGATAATTAGCAAGAAGAAAATTTTTCTAAGTATTATCCATGCTTCTTCCCAAAGTTAGGTTAATTTTTTTTAAAAAGGTGCGAATATAAGTAATCGGCTAAGCTATCATAGGCACAAGTTTTGAACTAAAAGTTTCTATTTCATTAAGTGCTAGGGGCAAGATTTACATATGCATCTAAATGCTATGAACCAAAAACAAAGAGGACTAATTCCCCCCCCCCCCAAAAAAAAACTCAAGGTTGGCATTGTCCTCAATGCCTCTACAAAATAAAAATTAAAAACAAAACATAAAAAGAAAGAAAAAAATAAAGTAAAAATAGAAAAAAATAAAATATAAAATAAAACATAAAAATTAAAAAGAAAAGGAAAAAATGGTGCTATAAACTGGGAGAGTTCCCCTCTGTTGCTGCCGCGTTAGAGGAAGAATCTGAGGAGGCAGGCAGGACAAGGCAGCGCGTAGCGGATGGTTGTTTTGCTGGGCTCTTCTTCGAGCTACGTGGCGGCTAGATGCGGCTGAGGCTGGCTTTCTTGGTTTGGCGTTCAGCTTCTCCACCCTGGGGATCTGCTGCTGGCCGCTTTCTCTTTTTGGCTGCCTCTGCCAGCTCATCTTCAAAGGAGTCTGAGATCTCCATGTTTGAGTAGCCAGTATCCTTGGCAGCGGACGTTTTGGCTACTGGGGAGGCAGCAATTGTCTACTATTCCTTCTCTGATTCTGAGGAGGAGGTGAGGTCATATGGCTGGATGTAGGTTGGGGAGGTTGTTCTTTTGGGGCGGCGGTGTGGCCCCTTGCTGTCATCGGCGGCAGGAGCAGCAGCTGGTCTTGGAGTGATGTGGAATGGTTTGGATGCTGCTAGCTCCGTTAGAAAGGCGGGCAACTGTGGTCTGGCGTCCTGGTATTTGTCCAGCAGGTAAGCCACAAAGGCCTCCTGCACCTCTGCTACATATTTGGTGAAGATCACATGCTTGTGCTCGATCCTCTGGAAGCTTTCCACTAGGCTGCGTAATAAAGGAATTGTGGCAGACGTAAGGGCAGCATCAATATTGCCTGCTGTGGCTGGTGTGGCGGCAGCTTGGGACGGCGGCTGGGCGGTGAAGGTGTTTCTGGCTCTACACTACGCATCATTTGTTGGCGTACCCTTCTTGTCCATCCTTCCTTGGCAGGAAGAATTTTATCTTTCGGGTGCTGCGGCACGGCAAAATTGGCACACAAGCCAGTGATGAGTGCAGGAAAGAAGAGTGGACCTTTGACGGTTGGCTTTTCTGCGTGGGCATAAATCTCCTTTAGTATTACGTCGCCAACGTTGATCTGTCGTCCCTTCATAATACTGCTGATAAGGGCAAGTCGCGGCCTGTTTACTGTCGATCCGTGCGAGGTTGGCATCAGGCGGCGCTGGGCGAAGTAGCTCCAAAGGGCTGCCTCTGGCAGCAAGTCTCTGCGGTTGACTGACACATTATTTTTGCCTATCAGCCATTTGGTGTTTGGCCGGCAGAGCTCCTTCTTAATTTTGTTGTAGTCAGCCCCTGTCAGATATGATTCCCACTCTCCATGCTGGTCGCCGCTGATTTCTATGCTGTAGAAGCTGTTGATCATGTCAGCAGTCAACTTAACACCTTCGCCCCGGACGTAGACGAAAGGGCTTTCTGGGTTTGGTCGGTGGGCATAAAACTCTCGCACATGGTTGATGTTGATCCCTTCTAGTTCCGTGCGAATTGTTCCCAGCCCATATTATGGATTCTTTCGAACAGAGAAGGTTCCAACCCAAAATCTCCATCAGGCTGGGTGTAGTGGAAGCCCATCTCTTCCCATAGTTGTATGTCTTTGTAAAATTGGTTGTAGGTCTCCTCGACAGCAGGTTTCAAGAACCTCTTGTATTGGGTTTTTGGAGGTGGCGGCGAGTTTCTGTGATGAGGCCATCAGTTGTGGAATGATTGTTTTCCTAAAGAAAGAAAAGAACGCGAAAGAAAAATAAAGCAAAGAAATCTTGGAAGCAAAGACTGTAGAAAGAATTCAGAGAAAAGAGAAAGCAAAGTGAAGAGCGGGTGGTAGAATAGTTGGCCTTATATAGCCGTTTCTCTCCATTGCATTGGCGGGCACGCTGCCAACGGGCAACAATTATTGTGGCGCGAATAACGAGATTCTAGTCGTTTCATAGATATCTGTTCCGCTCGCTGGGGCAAATATAGCCGTTGCAGCTAGCCATTATGAAGCCACTAGCCGTTATGCTTATCTGCCTTGGCCGCTAGTTGGGCTTCTCCTTTATTCTTTCATCTTTCTTGGTCCTTCCTTCCTTCCTAACCTGAAATAAAATAAATACAAGCATTAAATAAAAATTAAATCTAATCCTAATACATAAAAATAAATTAAAATTAAAATTAAAATAATAATTAGGTTATGGTGGGCTGCGCTTTTCCCAAGCATAACCACTTCCTGAGAGTCTTTGTGTTTGGCTATTCGTCTGGGCATGTCCTTCCCCTCCTTAGGTGGATGTTGCTGCCAACCTTGCTGCCCTGGCGGGACATACACCAAGAAAACAAAGAGGCTTTTTTTTGTTTTTTTCAAGCAAATAAATAAAAAGAGATTTAATGTGCAAAAACTAAATAGTAGTGAAGAAATTCAAACGTAGTTGCTGTTGCCAATCCCCGACAATGGCGCCAAAAACTTGTAGAACGTTTAGGGTGTTCTCCATTTATGAGCGCAAGTGCACACTCTTGTCAAGTTATAGTATAAAAGATATCATCTCCCACAGGATTGAAATAGCTCATATGAATGGTTTCCTGCACAAAGATTCAGTGAATGTGCCATTAAATCTCAATATGTGGAAATATAAAAACATAAGTAAAGATAAAGATAGTAATGAGAGGAATGATAGGGAGAGATTTGGCGATGATCTGGGTAAGACATGTGCATCTTAGTAGCCTGTGGACTGCATTGTGAAGCTTTGTGTATATTTTGCGCTGTCATGAATTGCTGCCTCGGCGGGTGGCAAACTACGACCTTGTCACACGATCGCAGTAGGTCACTGCCACTGCAAGGGTGTGTACTGTCTCGGCAGGTGGATCGGAAAGAAGTCCTGGCGGCAAGTCTGGCAGACATTCTAAGTTCGACAGGGTAGTCGACAATGATCCCACCTATTTCTAGGTTAGGATGCTCGAGATTGCTTAACTTGAGAAATAGTGTGGAACCAAATTAGACAACTCGATTGGTAATCCCTTTTAGCCGCTGAAACTTGTGGACTAGTGTGGAACCAAGTTAGTCACGCCTTTGTGAGTTGTGACCGTGCTTAACCCTTTCGTGAGCCTTGCACTTTCGTGCTCGACAAATAGATTTTCTCTTCAATTGACTGTTGTAGACTAATTGAACGAACATGAAGCATAGATTAAGCAAACTCAGAAGTTTATTGAAAACAACTCAAAACAATACAACCGTTTCCCCAAACTTCTTTACATACACGTGTCTAAACCCTAGGAGAGTTGGTCCGCGACCCCCAACACTCCAACTTATCTAGCTATCCCCCCATCTATACTCTCTTCGGCAGATGCCGTTGATCTCTCACGACATGCCCCTGATCCCTCTACGAGATGCCTTTATACCCTTACATATATTGGGTATATATAGGGCTCATAACCTAGGTTGAGTTCTCCTTGCAGTAGGAGTTCTAAAAGTAAATTGCATTAAATACAGACTCCTTTATGCTTTAAATACACACTCTTTGGACATTGCCTTCTTTAGCAAGTAAGGATAAGTGCTCCCACTTATCGATCTTGAATTAACTCTACCGGCTGCTACAGGCTTCAGGAATTTGCAAGACTGGGCTCATTGGGCTTAGAAATTGTCCTCTTGAAATCGCAACCCATCTTGGCTAAGCCGGTGTAACTCCTACCCGGGCGGCTCTTGGCGGCAGTGCTGCTTCGGCAATGTCCTTGGCGGCAACTTGAGCTGCTTCAGTACAGCTTCTTTGGTTCCAGCTTTCTTGCCTGGTCCTGTCCTTTCCTTTCCCTTCCTAGCTATAACTCCTGAAAAATATAAACTAAACTAAAACAGTAACATTTCTCAACCAAATATGAAATATTCAATAAAAGCATTGTATAAGAAAAGATACCGTTATTATGCATGCTATGCACCTAAATATGCCTAAATGAGCTCGAGAACAATAATAATAAGGGCAGGAATGTGTACAAAATATAGAACTCACGGGCACTCTACATGCAACTTCGTCCAACGCTGCCTAATGCCCACCTCGCACGGATCAATAGTCAAAAGGCCGCGGCTGGCCCTTATCCACATCATTATGAAGGGGTGGCCAATCAATGTTGGCGAAGTAATTCTAGAGGAGATCTATGCCCACGCAGACAAGCCCAACGCCAAGGGACCCTTCGTCTCCCCTACACTCATCACAGTCTTATGCACCAATTTCCGTGTGCCACCGCACCCAAAAGATACAATCATTGCCGCCAAGGAAGAATGGACAAGAAAGGCGCGCCTCTAGATTGTAACCCCCTCGTCCCGGGCTAGATGACATACCGGTCCGACAGGTTACATGGGGAAAACCGAAGCAAAACCCGTTAAGGCTCCACTTCGATTAGCAACCCTAGAAAATATCTTTTAATGTTATCTTGGCTAGATGCTTTAGTATATCCTATGTGAAAGGACACGCATCAGAAAAGACACGCGGATACAAAACAAGTAATTAAACAACCCATTTTAGCCTTTACAACAGGTTGTATCGATACGCAAGGAGACCGTATCGATACGCCTGGACTTGGTCAACAACCCAAAGTCAACCCAGGGAGACCGTATTGATACGCCCTCAACGGTCAACTTCTCACGGTCAAACTACGAAGACCGTACCGATACACCTAGGACCCGTACCGATACGCCAAAATCTCGTCAATTTCTCAGATTTCCAGAGAGCTTTTGGCGTATCGATACACCCCCGTGTACCGGTACGCAAGGCTTAAAATGAGGTTCAAAGCATAGGACCGTATCGATACAGCCCTTAAGCGTATCGATACGCCCTGCACTGCAAACCTTATTTTAGCTGCAAAACGCACAAGGACTCCACTCTACAAGCATTTAACGACTCGATGAACAACAAATAAACACTCAAACATCATTAGGCAATCATGGATGAACAAACAGAGCTATTTAGCTATTCGACCAAGCATCAATTAACAAGATAAGCATCTAGATAGGAAACTTGCATAAAAGCATGCATAACAAAACCATTTAGCCAAAAGGAACATACATTCACTCAAGCAATGCACAAACAAGGTTTACACGCCTTCAACAAAAACATAAGCATTTATGAAGCAAGGTTTACATGCCATCAACAACACATGAACATCTCAAAAAATGGTTTACAAATCCACATCATAAAAGCATTAACAAAATAGGATTCTAGATACACGCTCCTACAAAACGTAGCATCCCCATTGCTAAACTACTACATTATTTACTAAAACCATACTTGAGCAACTACCACGCGTTTGGATACCCTTTCCTTGCTCCTTGCTAACTCCACACTAGTGATCTGCATTGCCGAAAACGAGAGCGTAAGCTAGAAGCTTAGTGAGGAAGCTCTAAAACAAAACAACGACAATGCAAGGTTCAAGCATGACATCCTTAAGACATTCACAAGGCATACATATACTCCAACATAGCAACATAGCTAAACGTTACAAGAATGCATGAACATGTCATCTTACCTCATGTTATGCTAAACAAGATATAGCCATTATCTTACACAACAACCACACATGAACAAGTATATTGGCAACTATTAGTTTACTCGGATATGCAGATAACTTCCGTTAGGATTTTCACCCCCAACGTACTTAACAACAATTACCTTCCGGTGGGATTACACTCATCACCGTTTCACTCATTGATGGGATTACACTCATCATCACATGCTAACATTTTCCGGTAGAATATTACCTCACCGTACTCCTCCTTGATGACTAAACGTCACCAAGACCACTCGCGAATTTGACTCTTACTGTGTGCACACTCATCCTAATGATCGATCATTTATACCCGGTAATTAACTAGTACCAATCATACTGTACAGGTCACACCATGATATCAAAATCATGCAACACAACATATCCTCATCATTATACAACATCAATATGTATATCAACATGCATAAACAAACACATACCTCACAAGTCCACATTATGCACATTAAGCAAAAATCATAAAGCACACAAGAGATTAAGCTACCAACTTAATCTCTACCTTGGATTGGCCTACCAAACACAATCCAACACCTCAACCACACACTTGAACCAATTTAAAGCCATTTTAAATAATCCACTCACCGAACACCCTTAAGCAAACCGAGAAAGCGAATCAAGCCTCCAAACTTCCCGGAATCGAGCCTGAAGCTTCTCCAATAATTTCCCTTGATTTTAATCAATCAAAAACAACATATTACTACACAAAGCATCCACAAAACAATGCCACTAATCAGATTTCAACCACAAGATCATTTCTCTACAATTTCAAGCCATGAACCAACCCAAAATTCTTCATTTTCGTACTCACACACAACCCAGCAGATATCTATCAAAACCAACACTCAAATCATCATTAAACACCTCCAAAACGACCCTCAAGCATCACTATATCATCAACCCTACTCTCCTACACCAAACTACCTCAAAAACCCAAGTTTTCACCCTTTCAAAATACCCACAAAAACCCATTTCGGGATTTTTGATAAAATCCCTCCATTTTGAGATATAATATACTTTAGGGCAAGTTTAAAACATATATTAACTTTGCAAATCAAAACCCACATAAAAACCTAACAAAGCTTCCTCTTTTTTCTTAAATTTTGAAAACTTGAAGAACAATAAAAATGGTGTTTAGGAGAAATTAAAACCATGGAAATGTTCGGAATAAAGAGGAGAAGTCAAAAATGATTTTACCTTGAAGAGAGCTCTTGAAATGGTGAAGAAATTTGATGGAATAGTAACTAGGGGGTTTCGGGGGGGGGGTTGTCGTGGAAATGGGTAGAGGGAAGAAGAAGATGAAGACTTTTTTTGTCAAAAAGGCACTTTTCACTCATATTTTCCCTTATTTTAAAAATTACATTTTTGCTATTAGTGAAATTCAAGCCCTTTTTAATTTTAAAGCAAAGCCTATTTTAATTAAAACGAGCCCAATGACTCGAACCCGATTTACACTCTCAACTCCCGACCCCTAAACTCGGGTGTTACATAGATGATGCAGGAATCGGAGCCGGAAACACCGTCAACACCCCAGCCGCCGTCCCAACCCGCGGCCACCCTAGCCGCAACGGGCAGTACTGAAGCTGCCCTCCCCTCCGCCGTAGTCCCCCTGCTGCGCAGCCTTATGATGAGCTGCCAGAGGATCGAGCACAAACAGATGATCTTCACCAAATACATTGCAGAGGTGTAAGAGGCCTTTGTGGCCTACTTGCTTGACAAGTACCATGACGCCGACCCACGGTTGCCAGCATTCCCATCGGAGTTAGCAGCGTCCAAACCGACCCAGATCACACCCAGACCAGCTGCCACTCCAACCACCACCGACAGCGAGGGGCCGCGCATCTGCTCCAAGAGAAGGACCTCACCTACTCCCATCCAGCCGTACGACCTCACCTTCTCATATGAGTTAGAGAAAGAGGAGAAGACTACCGCCGCCTCCCCAGCAGCAAAGAAGGAAGCTGCCAAAGATGTCGATGATTCAGACATGGAGATTTCTAACTCTTCGATGATGAACCGACTGAGGCAGCAAGGAAGAGGAAGCGACCAGCTGTGGAAACCGAACCTTAGGGTGGATGATCTAAACCTGAGCCAGAAGGACCATCCAAGAAACCTACCCTCAGCCGCATCCAGCAGCCACGTGGTTTAAAAAAGAGCACAACCGCCAGACCTTCTGCCCCACGCCGCCTAGTCCTGCCCGCCTTCTCAGAATCCCCCTTCGACGCAGCAACAACAAAGGGGAAATCCCCTAGCCTATAGCACCCTTTTTCTTTTTCTTTATTTTTATGTTTTCTTTTAATTTTTATGTTTTTATTTTTCTTTTATGTTTTTATTTTTTTTTATTTTGTGTAAGGTATTGAGGACAATGCCAACCTTGAGTTTGGGGGGAATATTCCTCTTTGTTTTCTTTGTCTTTAGGTTCATTTAGTAGCATATAGGAACAAATGTAAATTCTGCCCTAAACACTTAATGAAATAGAAATTCTTAACTTAAAACTTAAAACTTGCGCCTATGATAATTAGCCGACTACTTATATTCGCACCATACCTAAATTTGACCAATGGGATGAAGCATGAAAAATACTTAGAAAATTTTCTTTTTGCCAATTATTTTTACACTGTCTATTAAATGTTGAATTTTTGTTTGAGTTCTAAGTTTAACACTGCCTGTTTTACTTAATAAAATTTTCTTAATTGAATACAGGTTTGCCGCCGCAGCAGCACATGGCAACAACAAAAATATGGTGAAAACCCTAGAGGTGCCCGAAACAGGCTCTATGAAGGATCATGAGCAAGGACACTCCGTTGCTATCGAAGGCCAAGTATCTAAACCAAGTGACAGACAAATTAACAAGAGTTAATGAAAGCCTTCGCGGGATGACTCTATTCAAATGGTTCCGAGTTTCGTAGAGTGCACCTATCTTAGCTTCAGACCCAGAGAATAGTTGTGATGAGCTGAAGCCCTTAAAGCCATGATCAAAGAAAAAAGAGAGGAAAATAAGTGCTTAACTGTGCTGCCAAGGCAGCAACTTGTATCCTTTTTAAGAATTTAATTATTTTTAGCATTCTTTGTTAACTTAGTTATATCAGCATGTTTAGCATGGACACAGACCTGCACACACTGCATCGACACTAAGAAAATTAAAATCTAAGTTATTTCATGCCATTCCATATCACTAACATTAAATAGGTGCCACAGCCTTGAGGCAAGAAATCAAGTTAAAGGCTACGTTTCTATTAATTTTGTGTAAGGGGCAGGTTTACTAGTTAGGTTGCATTGCTTGAGGACAAACGATAGTTCGAGTTTGGGGGTGTGTAGAGTGTCTACGAGTTCCATATTTTGTACACATTCTTGCCCTTATTATTGTTGTTCTTAAGTTCATTTAGGCATATTTAGGTGCATTGCATGCATATGACAGTATTTGCTCTTTCACCATGCTTTTATTGAATATTTCATGTTTGGTTAAGAAAAGATATTGTTTTAGGTTAGTTTTTATTTTCAGGTGCTGTAGATGGTAGCTGTGGAGAGGACCGAAAAGGACAGGAGAGGATAGGAAAGCTGGGAACAAAAGGAGATGTACTGAAGCAGTTCCAGATGTCGCCAAGGAAGCCGCCATAGCAGCAATGCCGCCAAGTGCCGCCTAGGCAGGAGTTAAACCGACTTAGTCAAGATGGGTTGCAATTGAAAGAGGACAATTCTCTGAGTCCAATGAGCCCAGTCTTGCAATCATCAGAAGCCTGTAGCGGCCTGAAGAGTTGATTAAAGATTGATAAGTAAGATGACTTATCTTCACTTGCTGAAGAAGGCAACGTCCAAAGAGTCCATATTCAAGTAAAAAAGGAGTCAACATTTAATGTAAAGTTACTTTAAGGACTTCTACTCCAAGGAGGACTCAAATTTAGGCCATGAGCCCTATATATACCCGTGTATGTGAGAGAATAGGGGCATGAGGGGATATAGCGGAGAAGTAGATAGATAGATTAACGGAGGTGTTGGAGGTCGCGACCCAACACTCCTAGTGTTTAGGTTTTTGTATGTAAAATAATTGTGAGAAACGGTTGTAATAGTTTAAGTGTGTTTTCAATAAAATATTCCAAGTTTGCTTTATTCATGTTCTTCACTTCTTCAATTAGTTCCAAAAGTCCAGTTGAGGAAATCCATTTGTCGGGCACGAAAGTGTAAGACTCGCGAAAGAATTAAGTACGGTCTCATCATGTCGAGGTGTTGACTAATTCAGCTTAGACATAAGTTCGAGTTTAAGCGGCTAAAAGGAGCAACCAAACGTCGACTGCCTGTGTTAGGTTTACACTAAGATTGCTAGGTATTGCCTACGTCACGTGGTGACAGAATCCTTGCCTAGACATAGGAAAGATCACTTTAGAATTGCTCTGCCGAACTTGGAGTATCTGCCAGACTTGCCGCCAGGACGTATTTCTATTTCACCTGCCGAGACAACGAGAGTTGCAAACGCAGAGACCCCCTGCGACTGCGTGACAGGGTCGTAGCTGCTGTTCGCCATTACCCGCCGAGGCAGCAGATCGTGGCAGCTTAAAACACACTTAGGCTTTACAATGCAGTTTGCACACTACTGAACTACAATTACCTTACCCAATCTATCGACCTTATCTCTCCCTTTCATCATTATCTTTATCTTATATGTGTCTTTATTTTCCACCTTCAGAAGTTTAATTGTGCAATTACTAAATCCTTGTGCAGGAAACCATTCATAGAAGCTACTCCAATCCCTGTGGGAGACGATATCTTTTATACTATAACTTGACAAGAGTGTGAACTTGCGCTCAGAAATAGAGAACACCCAAACGCTCTACATATGTCCAACATAATTTTGCATACTTAGAGGTATCAATTTGAGGGTTAGTCAAGTTAGGCAGTATTCATAATGACCATTGAGTTTGATAGACAAGGAGAAGGCAATACGACGATGTGGACCCAGTCAGAGAAGACTCAATTCAAGAAGAGATCAATATCTATGAGAATGACATGTTAGGGTGCAAGCACCCACAAGAAGCCTTGTGAAGAGGTTAATAGCGCAACGAAAAATGAGATTCAAGAATTGATGGATTCAAACAGTCGGATCAAACAAGTATTATAGAAAGAGCAAGCTTTGAATTCATAATTGTCATCACAAGTTCCAAAGCTAGAGGAAATTATTAAAATGGTGCAATAAAAAGAAAAGGCCGATCTTTAGTTAGAAAATAAAGAGCTAAAAAGAAGATGACATAATTGAAAAGTGACGTACAACATTCGAAAGATTAGTTTGGAAGTCTTAGAAGGGGCGTTATAAATGAAGAGTAAGGTACTGAAAGCCGAGCTTGAAGTAGTTATACAGATTATCATGAAATAATCAAGTTTAGAGGCCATGTGCCGATTCGTGCAGATTTTATCCATTGAAGCCATGAACCTGTAACAACACCTTGACATCCGCGCCAAGCTAGAATAGACGCTGACTCGGAGGCAGAATGAAGTGATTAACCTAGGGACGAGGGCTAGCTGGTTTCTGTAATAAGAATGTCTATTTCTTATATTCGACCTTTTGGCTAATGTATGTTGCTCTAAAGACTAGTCCTTCAAATCGATACCTCGTGCATTCATGCATTGCATTGCATAAATATTTCATTTTAGAAAATCATCTCATTTTTTTAAAAAATAAACATCATTTTTTAAATAATAATTGCATTTTGTTTAAATAACATTGCATTATTTTCCAGATAATAGTGTGAAAGCTGAAAACCAATATTTTGAGAAACATGGGCAATATGCTGGTTAAGGTGAAGCAATCTCAAAAGGTTGTTGAGGACCAGTTGGGAAGCATTGAGTAAAAGATTGATCATTCCCAGAACGAGATGGTAACACAAACTACCATGTTACTTGGAATCAGGGAAGCTGAGAAAGAAAAAGTTTTAGATGGAAATACCAACATTGATGATCAGAATGAAAACTTATCTCACACAAAGGTTCAACCCGAATGATCAGTCCCGAAGGAAGTTCAGTCCAGTGTGGTCAAAGTATCAGCCAATGATTTAGAGAAATTGGAAACATACTTTGGAGATGACGTCCCTAGCCTCGATGTGTTGACAGAAATTGATAGAGCTAAATTGGATGTTATCAATTACACGAATACGGGAAGTTCGAGTAAAAGCTGGAATTTTGATGTTTGCCCTAGACTTGTATTGTCCAAGGATTGCGAGACTATTAAAGAACAAGATGATTCCAATAGAGTTGCAGAACCACATGTGTTTCCGGAATATTTCTCTGAAAAGATGAAAGTTAAGGATTCAATTGATGTCAAAAATTTTCTCACAATGAAGTTGCCTACACCAAAGAAAAGAGAGGCAACGAGTACAGAAACAAAAGATAAGTAGGTTGAATGGTTCATCAAGAAAAGGGAGACGATTGTTTCTATCCCAATAATATTCGGATCTGTTGCCATACCTTGTGCAGAATCATTTACTGATGATGGTTCCAACGAAGTTTTATAAGTCTTTCTATGACATAAGAAATGCTTGCGGTTATTATTGTGGAGATTTCAGTCACTCTGTGGAAGATTGTATGTTTTCTGAAACACATAGTTAGTGGCTTCATCAGGAATGGACATTTATGTTTTGAGAATGGAGAAACCAGATTCCAAAAAAGACCATCATTGGCTAGAAAGATCAAGATAAAAGAAAAGGAGCCGGATTTACAATAGGCTTTTATGGGCAATCCGCTACAGTTCGAGGTTTACTAGAATAAGAGTAATGTTTGGAAATCTACCTCCTTAATGTTTCATGTACTGAAGAATATCCCAAAGTTAGATGCTTAGAGTGCTCTTATCAGTGGAAAACCAGGGCCTAAATTGGATCTCATTCATATCTCTTATCGTGAGTTGTACTACAAGTTTCTCGAAACTTCGCCACATCACTTGAGGCCCTCAAAGCCCCGTCATCCAAGTTGTTACATCATCAAGAATTATTGTGAATATCATAATGAAGCTCATAATCATGACAATGAAGACTGTTACATGTACTGAAGAATATCCCAAAGTTAGATGCTCGGAGTGCTCTTATCAGTGGAAATTCAGGGCCTAAATTGGATCTCATTCATATCTCTTATCGTGAGTTGTACTACAAGTTTCTCGAAACTTCGCCACATCACTTGAGGCCCTCAAAGCCCCATCATTCAAGTTGTTACATCATCGAGAATTATTGTGAATATCATAATGAAGCTCATAATAATGACAATCAAGACTGTTACTTTCCAGCGTCAAGTTCAAAACTTATTGAATCAGGGGATTTTAGAGGTCGACACTGATGGCCATTTCATAAGGATTTACAATCCAGGAGGAAATCACCCGGTTGGTGCCAATGTAACTATATTGCCCGAAAATCAAATGCAGAAAGATGTCAAGAAAAGAAAAAGGAGCAAGAGTGAAGCAAAATTAATTGAAAATCAACAACCAACAATGAAGAAACCTCGAACAGACATGACCGTTAAAAGTTTCAACACTTCTAACCAACATCTTGAAAAACAGAGTTCATCTATGCGCAGACCAAAAGAGGTTGTTAATTTTCACATGCAAATGATTGAACATTCCATGGAAAAGGGCAAGAAAATGATTGAAGAAACAAGGAAACTCATACGTAGAATAATTCTACTCCAAGGTTCGATGTGTACATCAGAACATAATTAGAAGGGGCATGTCCCTGTGCTGGCAAAGGGAAATGAAGAACTGTTGATGTTGAAATCCACTCGAGTTTTCATTGAATAAAGATTCACAGTTAGACTACATGAGATCTGCTTGTAACTCTAGGACCGTTACAAAATAATACCCTAAACCATCCCAATCGCTTTTGCCCGCGAGCATTGGGGGTCCTTTTTAAGAGAGGTTAATCAGTTTATTTGTATTAGATGTTTGTTTCTTACAAGATTTTTCTTAAATGAAAAACATGCATCCTAAAATAATCATTCTCTTCAAGTATATGTACCTATTCCTAATTTCTTTGCAGGGCCCCTACTACTCATCGTATGAATGAATCAGACCCTAATTCCAAAATAGATCAGTCCATAAGATTTACGGAGGTAAGTGAATGCGAAGATGAAGCTGATGTCCCTGAGAAATTATCAAGACTGATCAGAAATGAGGAAAATAGATCTTGCCTTACAAGCGAGAAATTGAGATTCTGAATTTAGGGACTTGGGATGAAAAGTGAGAAACAAAGATCCGTTCAACTTTCTCAGCGAAAGCCAAGTGTGATTTGAATGGCTGCAAAGATTCAAAGACATTTTCGCGTGGTTATACCAGGACATACCGGGGGTTGGATCCAAAAAATGTTAAGCACAAGTTACTCATAAGTCCAAAAATGTTGTAAAGACAATTTGATGATAACTTCTTCAAGATGGCTGAGACATTATAATGGGCCAGAAAGGCAATCTTCTTTTGATCCGAACGAGGCAAAGAAAACAAAATTTGCAATCATATGAGATTCATTTCATTACAAGCTAATGTCACTGGGCAATATATCAGAAGGCCATGGTAACCGAAATAAATATGTGTGCAAAATTCAAGAATGATTCTCCAAAGATTACAGAGGTATAAGTTGAGGTCCAATTCGTCAAAACATACTTTTGAAAGTCACATTTTGGAAACTAATGGGTCAGCAAAAGTGGAACTGAAATTTATCCTGACAGAGTGAAAGTTGTTCAAAATCTTCTTTCTCCGGGCAAAAAAAAGAAGAAAAAAAAAAGAAAACATGCAAGTAAAAAAAGGTAAAAAAGAAAGTGAAAAAATAAAGAAAAAATGAAAAAAAAAGAAAATGAAAAAAGGAAGAAGCCCAGAGGGATTGAATTATTCATCGTAACAAACAGACAAAATGTGATTCAATGTTCAAGTTGCTGTCAAAGACTGATCCAAGAGTATGAGATGAAGAATACCAAAAAGCCCTATAAAGGTCTAGAAGCATTTTTCAAAGTGCACAATTCTGATAACAGCAGCTCCAGTCTGGTCATTGATTCTTTAAACAGCTTATAAAACTCAATGGGGTGCATTGGGCCAACATGATGAGACGTGAAGGAAATATCCATTTATTATCTGATCAAAGAATCACCAGTTACAAAATGCGGTATCCACTAATTCAAAAGCCATGTTACTTCGATAGCTTGAAGGCTCAGAAAAAATATGTTGTATCAGTTCGCTTGCTCGTTCTCAAGAATCGATCCTTTGAAACTCTTAATGAAAACACTAACATTGACTAGAGAATGGCTTATTGGAAAATATTATTATCAGAGGTTGATATTGGGTTTCTTGGCAAGATGTGCTTTAGATGATCAAGAGTCCTTGAACTTTAGTCTCCCAGATAAGGATTTGACGTACATAACAGAAGGAAAAAGAAAGTAAACCCCTGGGAAAATTATGCTTGAGAAAACATACAATGCCTTTTGTTGTGTAAGGCATATTCATTCAAAAACCTCCAAAGACACCATGTTATCTTGGTCGTGATTGATCACCTTACCAAGTGGATGAAAGCTGCTTCCTATGACGGTATTACAAGAGTAACAACTTGCAAGATGCTGAATAGAGATTATTTGTCGATCTGGTTTCCCAGAGAGAGTTGTCATTGGTGGCACCTCAAAATCTGAAAAACAAGATGATATTATAAGATTGGTGAATAGTTCAAGACAAATCATCATAATTCTGTGATTAATTACTCAGAGACAAATGGGACAATAGATTCGGCAAACGTAAACACCGAAGGACTATTTCAAAGACTTAGAAAGACCGAAATAAGAAATTACCATTAACCTTGAATGTATTTCGATCCACAGTGTGCACCTCAACAGGGGCAACATTGTATTCTCTGGTCTATGGACAAAAGTAGCATGACTAATTGAGGTTCAGGTTCTGTCATCAAGTATTGATAGATGTGAAATTGGACGATGCAAAATAAGTAAAAGCTCTATAAGGTCAGCTGAATCTCATTAAAGAGAGGGGACTAGTAATTTGACATTGTTAGATGTACGATGCGAGCTCACAACAACGAAAGTTCGTTCAAAAGAATTTCGAGAGGGAGATCTAGTGCTTGAAAAGATCTTGCCAAGTTCATAAAGATTTTCGTAGGAAATGGATGCCTAATTGGAAAGGGTTACACATCAAGGAGACCTATTTTCGGAGGAGCGTTGATTTTAACCAGATATGAGCCAAGTAATTCAATAAACTCAGACTCAGTCAAGAAGTATTACGCTCGAAGAATTACAAAAGAGATTGAAAAAAGGAAAATAAAGAAAAAGTGGAGTGAAAACCCAAAAAGGGCACTTCACAAAATAAAAATATCTATGGTGAAAATCCAGAAAGGGCGCCTTAGATATAAAAAAATCACCAATAGAAAAAGAATCAGAAAAGAGAAAAATAAAAAGAGAGAGGGTTCAAGATGAAAATAAGCAAAGGGCGTCTTGAAACCAAAGTGGGATTTGAGCTGAAAACTTGAAAGGGCAGTTCAAAAGCGTTTGAGATTAGGCATCCGGTAAGAAACCTTCTCGAAAACTGCAATCTTGAGTAAATCCGAGTTTTGAAGGCTCTATTTCGGTCGAACAAGTCTCGCTCCTTCATACAGTGGGTACCTGGGGCATTTCATTGAATTTATCATGTTTGCCATGACTTATCAAATTATTCCAACTTATTTTAATAATATTTGAGCCTTTCACTTATCGTTTCAACAAGGATCTTGCATATAAATCGATTAGATACAAGAAAAGCAAAGGATTTCATGGGTATTATTATGATATAATAATCCTTTAAGTGCAGGCAGAACAGGAGGTGGAATCGGTACTTGATTAATGATAAAAAGTATGATGAGGAAAATGACACAACTCAGAGTGTCAAAAATATTTAAACATAGCTGCAAGAAAGTAACATAGACAACCCTAGGGCAAAGAGAGAACATGAGCCATATTTTAGAGAAAAGCTGCTGCATGATTGATCCATCAAAGGTTCAAAAGCAAAGATTATCACGTTTAAAGATCGTTACTTCTAAGGCTTTACAAGACAAGAAAGCTTTGTGAATGTTAGAACGGACGAAGATGATGGTTGAATTCGATAGTGGGGCAATACTATAGAGAACATTACAGAAGAATGTATGTCATCCCAAAGATGACGAACTTTTTTTGGAACCATGACCCATGAATATTAAAGGAGAGTGAAAAGAGTTCAAAAGCAAAGATTATCACGTTTAAAGATTGTTACTTCTAAGGCTTTACAAGACAAGAAAGCTTTTCGAATGTTAGAACAGACGAAGATGATGATTGAATTCGAGAGTGGGGCAATACTACAGAGAACATTACAGAAGAATGTATGTCATCCCAAAGATGACGAACTTTTTTTGGAACCACGACCCATGAATATTAAAGGAGAGTGAAAAGGGTGAAGATAATGTTGAATCCCACGCTAGCAATTACACAGAAAAGAAAGAATGATGAAGCATTAGATCAAGTTATAGAGGCTTGCAAGTTCCTTGATGAGAGTTGGAATCCAAGGTTTGTGGTGGTTGCGCAAAAAATGGGCCCATTTTACTAAGTTTTTTCCAGCAGGGATCTTCGGACAATGTGCAACCAAGAACTGTTATTGACAACAAAGACTGCTAGCCGAAGAACAATGATTTTTATCTATGTTCTCGTGTTGGGATGTTTGCAACCACAGGTCCAACACATTATTATAGACTCTTAGATCAGTTGGGACAATTTATGAAGTTTGGAAATGCTTTCGAGACATCGTCGAGCCATGGTAGTATTACACACCTATAACCATTGTTGTTTGTTAGCCTCCAAGATTGAATGAGAATTTTTGCAGCTCCATGTTCTTCTGTTGAGAAAAGGAATTTGAATTGTTGTTGTCAGGCCACTAATATGATCAGCTTGATAAGGAAAAGGAAAAGAAAGAAAAAAGAAAAAAGAAAAAAAAGAAAAAAAGAAAAAAAGAAAAAAGAGAAAGAGAAAAAGCCGAGGTGAAAACCCGAAAGGGCGCCTTGAGAAAAAGAGAAAAGAAAAAAGAAAAGCCGAGGTGAAAACCCAAAATGGTGTCTTAAGAAAAAGGAAAAGAAGAAGAAGAAAAAAACCCAAAGCAAAAACCCCAAATAGTGCTTTGAGAAAAGCAATCTAAAGCGAAAACCGGAAAAGGCGTTTTAGAGCAAAAAATGCAGAGATCCTGAAGATTGAACTTGAGTGTGAGATGGGTTGCTTTGTTAGCCAAAGGGGTTTTGATGAAAATGAAGCGAGAAATTTTTGAGCTTCCTTGAAAATGAAAGCTCACCCAAGTGGTCCTCAATTGAAAGCATTCATGCATCATTCATAGTTAGGCATCCATAAGATAGAGCATGATAACTCATACATTCAAGCATTTTACATTTTTGCAGAAATTTACAGAAATCAACAAGAAACGAGCTATATTTCAATCTACAACTTCAAGATTTAGAAAGAAGATTCAGCAAAGAATTCATTCCGTTTACAGAGGCAGATTTCAAGATATTCCGTTTACAGAGGCGGATCGCAAGACATTCCGTTTACAGAGACAGATCTCAGGACATTCCTTTTACAAAGGCGGAGACATTCCGTTTGTAGAGGCGGATCTCAACAAGATTCCAATTTGTTTGAAGAGGCGAATCTCTACAGAGATATTCGATTGTTTGCACAGGTTTTGGACCTTTTACCTAGAGACAAAGACATTCCGTTTAAAGAGGCGGATCTCAGCAAGATTCCAATCCGTTTGAAGAGGCGGATCTCTGCATAGATATTCGATTGTTTTCACAGGAAAAGAAGTGTATTGCAACTTTGAATCCTTCGGGTAGTTAGTAAGCCTTTCGGGCAGCGTGATTTCAAATCTTCCAGACATCTTCCAGAAATGATGAGAACTTTTTGGATTATGTCACAGTAAGGCAGTTGGACGGTTGGGACATGATATTAACAAATATATTAATCTTATGTGGCTTAGTTTAAAACAAGGGAAAAAAGAAGAGAAAACAAAGAAAACAAAATGATTCATGCTACCAGGAGAGAAACACGGGAAAGATCAACCTTAGGATCAAATAAGAAAGATGTACAATTTAATTGTTCAAAAATTTCTGAGTTTCTCGTTGAAGCACTTAAAGTTCCTTAATGATTCACTCAAGTTGCAAATTTGCTCTATAATTAATGTTGGAGAGATAATGATGGATTTGGCTTGTACAAGTCACATGTAGTAGAAAGAGATGGACTTATACAGAAGGAAACAAGAGATTTGGTATGAGTTTCAGATTGAAAAATGGAGATACTTTTGACAGAAAGCAGTGTCTCTAAAGATCTCAGTGCTCCAAGATGGGAAGTGAGGATGTTTCATACTACTCCAATTTGAATTCTTATTAATTGATGATATTTCTTTTGCAGGTTTCAATTTCGTTTGTAGAGGTGGAACTCAAGATATATCGTTTGCAGAGGCGGAGATATCCCGTTTACAGAGACATATCTTAAGTCGTTCTATTTACAGAGGTAGAGAGATACCATTTATAGAGACGGATCTCGAGACATTTCGTTTATAGAGGCGAACATTAAAGATATACCGTTTACAGAGACGGATTTCAAAACACTCCGTTTACAGAGGCGGAGACATTTCGTTTACAAAGGTTGATCTCGGTAAAAATTTCAGCATGCTTGAAGAAGCGAATCTCAACAATCCGTTTGAAGAGGCGGATCCCAACTAAGATATTAACCTTTTAGATTACCCGTTAAAAAGAGAGAATGGAAAGCAAGATAGATCGACTTTGAGCTCAAATGAAGAGGATTCACAGTTTAACTAGTCAAAAGTCATGAAATTTCTGGGCGTAGAAAGAGATAGACCAATAGAGAAAGCATCAAGAGATCTGATATGGGTTACAAATTGAAAGATCAAGACATCATAAGCAGAAAAGCAGTGACCTTAAAAATTTTAATGCTTAAAGCGAAAATTGAAGATATCACATATTACACCAAGAATAATCCATATTAATTGATGATATTTTTTTTGCGGGAATGGTGAGCTCCTAATGAGAAGAGTCCGTCCAACAAAGAGTACAGAGTTCCCAATGAGAAGAACTCGCCCAGTGAAGAAGGATTCCTAATGAGAAGAGTCCTATCAACAAAGATAGAGCTCCCAATGAGAAAAGTTCATCCAGCGAGGAAGGATTCTTAATAAGAATAATCTGCTCAGCGAAGATAGAGCTCTTAATGAGAAGACTTCGCCCAACAAAGAAGGATTCCTAATGAGAAGAATTCACTCAGCGAAGATAGAGCTCCTAATGAGAAGAGTTCGCCCAGCGAAGAATGATTCCTAATACGAAGAATTCGCTCAGCGAAGATAGGATTCCTAATGAGAAGAATCTGCCCAGATACAGACAGGGTTCCTAATGAGAAGAATCCACCTAGATAAAGACAGGGTTCCTAATAAGAAGAGTTCGTTCGGTAAAGATAGAAGTCCCGATGAGAAGAGTCCGTACCGAGGTTTTAAATGAGAAGAACCTATTCTTGAAGAATGAGTAAGTTCACAATAAGAACGTTCTATTTCAACGTCTTCATAGAGGGACAAATTAGCAAAGGGGAAGATTGAAGAATTTCATAATAAGAAGAAAAGCTTCAAGCTTCAGTGGTTAGATGGTTCAGACAAAATTCGTGTCCTCTTAGTCTTTGCCCTATTCATGTTCCACATTAATGAATAAAGAGGGACAACTGTAGAACCTGTATTTTATCTGGGGTAGGTATTATATACGATATAAATAAATACATAAGTAATAAAACCCAAAAATAATAAATAAATATGGGGTCAAAAATATATAAATAGCCCAAAGTTCATTTTTAGTGTCCATTTACAAAAATTTTCTCCACAATTCAAAAGGCACATTTTAAATACAAAGCCCAATCCCTATATCCTATTATCCCAAACAAACACACAAAGAAACACAAATTGGCCCAAACATTAGATTTTCCCGCCCAATCTGCCACGTGGCAGTCCCCTATTCATCCAAAAGTGTTTCACGTGGATCCCTTCTCTTAGCTGGCCACAACTAACACGCTGACGCCAACAAGTTTGACCCTCATAAATATGGAGAGAGAAAAAAGCTACCAGATTCATTAATACACATAATAATTACTACCATTTAATACTAATAATACTAATAAAAATAATAAAATAATAATAATACAGAGAAAGGGTATTTACCGGGATTCGAACCGCCGACAAACGAAGGGTCGCCGACCATTTTAACCCTCGTCGGAGCACCGCAAAGGCAGTAAGCACGACTGCTTGAAGCCAAATCGACCAAGACTCAACTTGTTTGACAGCCGAACAGTCAAAAGAGAAGAAGCCGTTCGAAGCTCAACCGTCACCAAAAGTTCGATTGTTGTCACCTGGAGAACGGTCACCGTCGTCGAAAATTGCAATCGGAGCACCGCCAACGCCGAAGAAGGTAATTTTTTCTCTCTTTCTTTTCGATTCTTGCAAGGAATACACGAAATAGGTTAAAGGATCAAAAGAAAAAATAAATAAACAATAAAAATAGAATGAAACGAGGAGATTGAAAGTTTATCGCGGCGGCCGGAGTTCGGAAGAACGGTAAAGTCGAAAATGGAGGGTTTCAGGTAATTTAGGGCTTAGGTTTGGGTGTAGCGGGGTGGATTCGATCGAATCCGGGCCTAGATCTAGTTTTAAAGTGAAAATCGAGCGTTTTTTTAGTATTTTAGGCTTTCGACCGGTGGGCGGCCGAAGATCGGTGTGGTGGGCATGGCGTACGACGATGGTGGTCGGGTGTTTGGTCGAGAGGATTTTAGGGGATTAGAGGGAGAAGAGAGAGGGTAGAAAGATATAAATGGGTGAGTCAACTTGGTGTAGGGGTTTTTATACCCGAGTCAAAACATTACCGTTTTGGTATCGAGTTAAGGGGTGGATCCGCTTGTTTTCGATCCGGGTCAGGAGAGGATCTGCGTGTTTTTGTAAAAGAGGTTAATTTTTGCTTTAGTCCCTTGATTTTTGTAGCACATTGTAATTCAGTCACTATATCTTTGTAATTTAGTACCTTACTTTCCTTTTTTTAATTCAATTCAGTCCCTTTTGCAGCTTTGGTTCATTTATTTAATTGTTTAATTATTCTTATATTTATTTGCTGATTTTAAATTGAGCATCTAATTTTATCAATTAAATAATTTGGTCACCTAATTAATATTGGTAATTAGAGCCTCTTAAGCTTAGGTACTTTAATTGATTTAATTAATTTAAATAAGGAGGAAATTTTAGAAAATAAATGCGTATTAAATTAATACTTTAATTTGATTAACGTCTCATTGAAATGAGATGTCAATCAAGAGAGTATTTTTCGAAATATTTAATATGTCATTTGAACTTAGAAAATGACAATCACATAGTTAGTTTAAATATAAATAAAAATAGGATAAACAATTAGTGTCGCCATAAATTAAGAATATTATTACTTTTGGACCCATTAAAGGTAGTGTCCAAATTATTTGGATGCTATCATTTTTGTCTAAAAATTAATAATATTCTTAGATTCTTAATTAATTAAATTGATGGAGCCTAAATTAGGGTTTACTTAAAATGAACAAGACAATAATTTGACATGAATTAAACATTTTGTGTTGAGGTATATTTTGAATATAAATTGAAGTGTCCTAATGTAACTGGACGTTTCATAATTATATTCGTCCAAAATGTATTTTCTTACGAAAGGAAACTCACATTCGGAATAAAATCCACTTTACAATTAAAAAAATTAATTAAATTTAGATTAATATTCGAATATCCAAAATACCACATGTAATTAATGAGGTACCGATAACGGGCGTTTGTAGGGAGTGCTAATTCTTCCATACACGTAACGACTCCCGAACCCGAATTTTATCAAAAGAATCTTTGGTCCGCTTTTTATAGTTTCCAGTCTACCAAAGTGACCGGTGGTGACTCCAAAACGATTTTTTAAACAAATAAAAGAAATTTGATTAAAAATGGAAAATACTCTAATTTCAAGATTGAATTAAAATAGAAACCCCGATTTCCAAAACCCTAATCGTCAGACTATTTTTTTTCCAGGAACAGATCTCAAAAACGGCTGCGACAAACTCGAAATTAACCCTAATTTCTTTCTAACCTTTTTAGTCCAATATATTAAAAATAATTATATTTTTGTTCAGTTCAGTCTTAAAAATATTTATTTAACTCGAAAGTAACCCTAATTTCTTTCTTATTTTTATAAGGCTTAATGACTCCATTGGCCCCTAAAATATACACTTTTTAATGAGTTGACCCCTAAAAAAAATTTCGAGACGTTTTACCCCTTAAACTTTAAATCGTGATTTCAGTTGCCCCTACAATTAACTCCCGTTAATTTTTTTTAATGGAACAATCAAAACGCGCCATTGTCACTTTATTAATAAAAAATTAGATGACTTTAAGAAAAGGGGTAAATTGCACGTTGTGCTTGTCAATTATTTAGTTTTGTTTAGTTTAGTTCTAAATTTTTTTATTTAACCCGTAATTGACCCAAATTTCTTTCAAATTTTTATAATTTAGTCTAATATTTCTAATAAAATGATATTTCTATTCAAGATAGTCCTTACAATCTCTATTCAACATGAAATTGAACCCTATTTCTTTATAATTTTTATAATTTAGTCTAATCTTTTAAATAAAATTATATTTTTGTTCAATGTAGTCTTAAAATTATATATTTAACCCAAAATTAACCCCGATTTCTTCATAATTTTTATAATTTAGTATAACATGTTGAGTCGATCAAACAATGGCTAAACACCAAGAGGGGGTGAATTGGTAGAATAAAAATTGAAGGGTGCAAGTGGGAAATTTAAAAGATGAAGACATCACGATTTAGAGCGGTTTAAGCTTTGAACAAGCTCTACATCCACCAGCTCAACACCCTACTGAGGATTTCAACAATTCACTAACTTGAATTCGTCCTTTTTTCTCGTCTTAGGAGGAAACCTTACAAACCGGTCAATCTTTCTACCCAAAGATTGACCCAAGAACACTCTTTACAACATAAAGATAGGCAAACTTTAAAAATACATCTCAAAGGTTAATTGTTTACCAAATTACAAATAAAAACTCTCCAATCTCTAAAAAGATTTATAATGAAGAACTCCAAATGAGTTGGGTACAAGAATTTGACTCTTATGCTCAAAGGTTTGGATTTGATTGCTTGGATGTTGTTTTTAGGTTAAATAGTTGTTGATGGTGCTTTTAAGGCTTGCTTTTATACCTTCTTATTGATTTCTAGACGTTTGGGTGTTTGAGAACATCAATAGAGCTGCTGGGGCTCTCTCTTCCCTCTATAAATGCAGTTCTGCAACTACCCGTACCAGAACACGTGGACTTGTATCGAAACAACATAAAAAAAGAAAGAGTTGTTTTGTGTAACAAGGGGACCGTATCGAAACGCGGGAAGGCATTTCGAAACTTTAAGGGGTCGTATCGAAACGAATATAGGTTGTATCGAAACGATTTTGCACACATTTGAAACTGTAAAACGCCGTTTCGAAACACCAAAGGGGTGTATCGATACAATTAACCAATTTTCAAAAATTCCATTTTGACAAATAACGACTACTTCATTTAATGCTCAATTTTGAAAATACTTAACCCTTGTACCGAAATTGCTATGAGCCGTTTCGAAACTCTATTTAAAAAAATAATAAAGCCTAGATGAAGGTTGTGTCGAAACGGGCAACGGGCTTGCCCGTTTCGAAACCCTAGTCTCGAAACAAGGAATTTCGTATTGAAACGAAATTTTCCAATAAGCTTCAAAAAGTAACATGTATTGAAACATCTTGGGGTTGTTTCGAAACGCCTGAGCGATTTTGAGTATTTTGGGTTTGAAACACTTAGAAAATTTTATGGGGTTTAAGTTTTGACTTTAAAACATTTTAAGTCTAAAACTTACTTGTCAAATGTGAGTCTTTTGAGTACTTAAAAATTTATTTACTTTGCAATTTGGTCCATAGATTATTTGTTATATAGAAATCAAACATTGGTTTTACATAATATTTTAAATATAATCATATTTTTTCAAATTAGTCTAATTTTTTTATTTAACCCGAAATTGACCCCAATTTCTTTCTCGTTTTTATAATTTCGTCCAATATTTTAAATATAATTATTCTTTTGTTCATTTTATTCCTAAAAATCTTTACTTAACCCGAAATTAACCCTAATTTATTTCTAATCTTTATAATTTAGTCCAACATTTCAATATAATTATCTTTTTGTTAATTTTAGTCTTCAGAATCTTTATTTAACCCAAAAATTAACCCCAATCTCTTTCTAATATTTATAATTTAGTCCAATATTTTAAGAAATATATATTTTTGTTCAATTTAGTCCCAAAAATGTTTATTTAACCCGAAATTAACACCAATTTCTTTTTAATTTTATAATTTATTCCAATATTTTTAAAATCATGATAGTTTTATTCATTTTAGTCCTAAATTTTTTTTATTTAACCCAAATTTGACCTCACATTTCTTTCTAATTTTATAATTTAGTCCAATATTTTTAATATAATTATATTTTTATTTATTTTAGTCATAAAACAATATCCATTAAGTTTTGACTAATCATATTTATATTTCTAAGCGATTAACCTAAATCTAGTTCTGGCAATCTATAGGAGTATTATTTATTTTAATTCTTTTAAAATTTTATATTTTTATTTAGTACTTTTTAAATATCATACAAAGAAGACGTATATTATGTAGGAAAACCGACAAAATTCGAATGTTTTAGAAATAACAACATTCTCTTTTCTATTTAAATTAAAAAAATTAGAAAGAAATTGGTGTTAAATTCGGATTAAATAAATAATTTTAAGAATAAAATGAACAAAAATATAATTCTATTAAAAATATCATACTAAATTATAAAGATTTTTAGGACTAAAATGAATAAAAATATCATCAAATTAAAAATATTGGACTTTATTATAAAAATAAGAAAGAAATTAAGGTTACGTTTGGGTTAAATAAAGTATTTTAATAATAAATTGAACAAAAATATAATTATTTTTCAAATATTGGACTAAATTATAAGGATTAGAAAGAAATTGAGGTTAATATAAGGTTAAATAAAGATTTTGATAACTAAAATTAATAAAAACATAATTAAAGTTAAAATATTGGACTTAATTATAAAAATTAAAAAGAAATTGGGGCTAATTTTGGGTTAAATGAAGATTTTTCGGACTAATTTGAACAAAAAAACAATTTATTTAAAATATTGGACTAAAAATTTTTTTTAGGACTAGAATGAACAAACATATAATTATATTTATAGAAATTAAGGTTAAATAAAGATTTTTAGGATTAGAATGAACAATATTATAATTATATTTAAAATATTGAATTAAATTATAAAAATTAAAAAGAAATTGGGGCTAATTTTAGGTTAAATGAAAATTTTCTGGACTAATTTGAACAAAAATATGATCATGTCTAAATTATAAAAAATATAAATAAATTGAGGTCAATTCAGAATTATATATATATATTTAGGACTATATTTAACAAAAAAATATAATTATATTTAAAATATTAGAGTCATTAAGCCAAGAATATAATACAAAATATCCTAGTGTTGTTTTTCAAACTCAAACATGTTGCGTTACAATATACGATAGTATCAGATGATTGAAGCCGTGAATGGGGTCCAGATAGGGCGGTGGCCGGTGGGCTTGCTCCGCCTTGAGGGAGAGGGAAAGAGGGCGGCGTGGGTAATAATTAGATGAATATTTTATTTTTGAGTTTTTCTTTGAGTGATCCTTAAGCTTGCTTGCTTGCATGATTCCTTCTTGCTTTTTCCATACATTTTTCCTCTGTTTTTTTCTAGACCTGTAGAAAAGGCATCTACCTTTTCGCTTTATATTTTAAAAACATTTATGTTTGATATTTATACTCAACATTATATATTTAAGCATAATTATTTTATACACCGTCAATTAAATGAAAAAAGTTATAAATAGATATAAAAAATTGTCACATGTCTTTATAAAAACAAAATAAGATAAAATTAATATACGATAATGATATCTTAAAATCGTCTATCGATCGAGGTTTTTTATTCCAATTGCAGATGAATATTATGAGGAAAAAAATGACATCTAAGTTGAGAAAAGTTTATCCTTATAATAATGTTTTATATGACAATGATAAGATTGAAAACGAAGCAAAAGTATGTAGGACCCCATCCCTCTCGCATGTTTGGAAAGGAATTAATGCAAGTTGAGTATATGAAGCAAAATAATTGACTCAAAAGAATGTAGTCTGGTAAAATCATGAGCTGCTCTGTTAACTGTGTGTGACCAATTTCAACAAACACCATCAACATGCATATTGGATCATACAAAATCTTGGAAAGTTATAGAATAATAACAATATGATTATTATGCATCAAATTTCAAAAAGGATACAGGATAGGATCAAGATAGCTTTTCTTTGAATATTAAAAATTCTGTCTTTTTTCGTATCCTTATATATATATTCTAACATTAAAAAATTTGAATTTAAACATTAAGTTTATGGCTTAAGGCGTAAGGTTATGATGTCTAGTCTAATTTTTAGGGTTTAGAATTTAAAAATCAGAGTTAAAGTGTAAGCTTTGATTTTTTTGGGTAAAATACACAGACGGTCACTGAACTTTGGTAAAAAAATAAAATGGTAACAAAACTTTAAAAAATCACAAAATGACAATTAAACTTTATGTTTTATAACAAAATAGTAACTAGACGTTAAATCTCATTAAGTGTATGTTATAAAATTTGATATAATAACACATTTAGTCCTTTATATTTATACATTCAATTAATTTAGTCCTAATTCGAAACAATTCACTAAATTTAGCTCTCGTTATTTACGCATTCTTTCAATTTGGTCCTTAAAGCAAAATTCCAAAGTATGGTAACATGATAAATAATTACAATTAAATTTTTATAAGTTTAACTCGAAAACTCGACTCGACTCGAATAAAAAAATTTCAAATAAAGTTTAAGTTGTAAAATATGACGCGTCAACTCGAATAACTCGAAATAAAGTTCAAATCCCAAACTTAAATTTCAGTGGTTGCTGCCACCAATCGTCGATGGCATGCCCAAAAATTTCATCGCCAAAAGTCGACGACCAACGTATCTAACATCGAAACAAAATCAAACGACGAGTGGAGGAAAAAAGAAACGATGAGCGACAAACGACACCTGATCAGATGAAGAACATTGTGTTGGTCTTGCGGCGAGAGGAGGATAGGGGTGGCAACGGGGCGAATCGGTGACAATTTTGCATTCCCCACTCCGTCCCCAACACTTGCGGGTACAGTTTTGGGAAATTCCCATTAAACCTTTTGGGGATTTTTTTCGTCCCCGCACCCATCCTTTACGAATCCCCGCGGTTTTCGGTTAATCCTCACACCCAAAAAATAAACATAACTTAATACATTAAAACTAATACCCAACATTAAATCTTCAAAATTATAAACATATAAGATAAATTTAGTTTTACCAAACAACAAGCAAATCATTTCAAAACTATAAAATATGCCTTAAATATTAACTGTTGAAACATGACAACATGTACTACCTTTAAAAGAAAATATGTAACTAATAATCTACAGTTCCAAATTATGATATGTTTGTTTAAAAAGGAACTAGATTCGATAACCTTCCCAACCATATAAATTACGTCTTCTAGTTTTACTCGTACGATTTATGGTGAATTTCCGAAGTCACTATTATTGTTGTTTTTAGAAACAGTCTGTTGTCATTTCTTCTTACCTTTGCTCACTCAAAAATTAATAATTCTTGATATATAACTCGAAATTGAGAACCGTTTGTTGTAAACGAATATAGACTTTCATATGATTATAGAAATATAAAGATCACTTACTAATTTATCTTGTAGAATTTTTGGTGATTTTTCAAATTCATTGCTAATTTTTTTAAGAAATATGTTGTCATATTTTTATGACCTTTCAACATTCAAATATTCATATCATTTAGAATACATATCGAAATTAGACCTGACAAACTTGACCCGAGACCGAAATTATCCGAACCGAGACCTGAAATCGACCCGAATTTTAGCTGAACTGAAATGGACTCGAACTGATTTTCAACAAGACTGAATGAATCCGAACCGAATGGACCCGAACCTAAGACAACCTGAAATAAAGAAAAGTTATGAATAGAAATAGAGAAATATGAGATATGAAAAGTCGTACAACCTACCAAAAAGTCAAATATATTGGCTTTATAAAGCCATATATTGGGTATGAAAAACTGACTGACCTTAAAACTCGATTAAAACCGATCGATCTCTCACTGACCCGAAATTAACTCGAACCGAAATCAACCTAACCGATATTAACTGACCCGAAAATCAACCGACCCGAAATGACCCGAATCACAACAGACCCGGAATAAAATTGAACTGAAACTGAATTTGAACCGAATGATATCAGACCCGAAATAACCGAAATGACCCGAACTGAATAACACGTTTGCCACCTCTAATCAAAATCGATCACTGTGTATTTTAAACAAAACCAGAATGAATCATGTTTACAATAATGTATAGACCATATTCTAATTATTTTTATTGAATTTACGAAGAATTTTCAAATTTACTTCAGTCGGCCATACTCAGATGAGATTAGATTTTTGATGAAAAATAGGTAAATCACCCTTATGGCCATCAAACTTGTAAAATATCGGGATCCCTATGGATATTTTTCGGGAATCCTACAGTGATTTATATGAGTACGGTTTGGTTATCCCCACGGTTCGGATATAGCAATCTCCGTCCCCATCCCCATTTGAGCTTTAGTGATAAAACGTCCCCCGTCCCCGTCCCCATGGGTGAAGATTTCAGTTATTTCCCATACCCATCGGTTCTGATCCCCACGGTTTTCGGTTATTCCCTATCCGATTGCCACCTCTAGAGGAGGATGCTTCATTTTATCGCCAACATCGTGATGAATAGTGATGACAATGGTCGAATTTGGCGATCTAGGGATTTGTGGTTATTTTGTGAAATTTAGGGATTTTTTAAAAAAATAAGTTAAAAGAAAATAAAAAAATAAAAATCAAATTCATGTTTTGATTGGTTAAAGGAAGTTTTTTAAATGGCCGTTAACGGTCAGACACCTAAATGATAATGGTGAAAATGTTAGGGACCTACTTGGACCGAAAAATACTTTAGGCACCTATATGAAAAAAAAAGTATAGTTTGGACACTCTTTTTTGACTATTAAGCCAAATATAAACAATCAATAAAACTGTGGCATAAAATCATTAATACATGTAATATAAAATCATCGGTCGAACATATAAAAATGTAAAAAAAAAAGAAACATACGAGTTTTATTCGATATTACACATGGTTGGGGTTGGGGGGGGGGGATAGTCACTAATTAAACTTTTACTACTTTATTCCCCATAGCTCTCACATGCATGCCTTGGTGGGATTGAGATGCCGAGACTCGGGTGTTTTGAATCAGAGTTCCACTGCCCATTGTTTGCCAAAAGCTAGAGGGAACGTGGAAAGCAACAAATTCACACATGCCTGCTGCAAATCAAACAATGCATGCATTATTTCCCCGGTATAGTTTCATTGATATCAAAACTAACAAGTGCTTAAAGAGTTTAGAGGCCGGAACTTATTGTCATTGACTTAAAAAGTAATTAAATAGAAAAAGTTGGAGGATGAGTAAGGATTCCCTCTATCATCAACGTGGTTGCATGTAATAAAAGAAGTAAAAAGGGACTGAACCATGATCTGTTTATTTATTTTTAATTAAACATACCACTAAAAGGCCAGAAGCAGTATTATCCCTTAGGTTTTTGCAGATTTTGAGGAATAATGTTAAGTAAAAGAAGAAAGGGGCGGTTCAAGTGCAATGAGTGGCGTGTTTGAAGGAGACCAGCTGTAAAACCATAAGCTTAAACATGTCTCGTTGCTGCTAATCAATTAATAAAAAAAACATAAAAAGGGTTGGACACTGCAAACCAAAAGGTATGGAAGAGAAGGGAATATGGAGGGTCAGGGACATGACACCTTGAATAGCGGGGTTTTGTGTTCGAAACTTGTCCTTTCCAATTCCTTTTTAAATTGTCTGTTCTCCTTTGTTAGTTTTGACTAAACCATCGTCCAAAAGCACACAGATCTGCTGTTTGAAGTGGAAAACAGGGTGCAATTGCAAATGATGCAGAATGGGGTTGTACATGTGAGTGGTAGTAAACTAACAACTGCAAACATGTCTAAAAATGTAAAAATGCATAAAGTAAATCTATAGTATGTTTACACGGTTCGAATCACAAAAATAATCATACCTCTGCATAGTCTTAATCAGAAACAAATCCACTACACCAACTACGTACAAAGGAAATTTTAAGCCCAACTCAAACACTCCAATTATCAAAAACTACTCTTCACTCAAGCCATCAAAAATTGTAAGAATAATTTAGGGTTAATTCTAGTGGATCAATATATAGTTTAGTTTAGAGTTTAGAAAGCTTTTAATTCAAAATTCAAGCTTCAACAATCTTTATAAAAATAATGATCACAATTCGAAAATTCATCTCATCAATTTAACTTCAATATTCAGCTAAAAGATAAAGAACAATTTTGGTCTAACCCAACTACTTGATTCAAATCGAGAAAGATAACACAGTTTTGATGTAGCCGAAATTCTTGAGTAGCAAGATGATGATCCAATCGGTATGCAACTAAGCATAGAGGATTTCAATTTATTTAAACTAAATTGAAATTTTAATCGGATAATTAATAAATAAAAAAAACACATCAGAAACATAAGTAACAACAATAACTCCAGAAACCAAGCCATCATCGGGAGAAAAACGTTCACGGGGCATTAGTTTGAGCTTCCATGGCTTGATCAACGCGAGCTTTAATCACAGCCCATACTTTGTCTTTAGGAGGTAAACTTTCCTTAACAACGCCGCAACTCACGAATTCGTCGGTCCATTTGAACAATTCAGGGAAGTTGTCAACCGACAACAAATCCTGTCCTGTAACTTCTTGAATGATCCTAAGCCAAAAGCCAACAAAATTGGCAGCAATGTCTACCATTCCAATTACATCTCCACCAAAGAATCTCTTTCCATTCAGTTCACTTTCAAGCGTTTTCAGACAATCACCAACTTCTTCCCCCGCCTTGTCTCGCTCATTCTCCACCCCCAATACAGCTTTCTGAAAAGCAGGAAAGCACTACATGCACATGGACACCACAAATAAAGAAGCGACACACAAAATTCTCAAATTCAGTTCTTACACTATTATTGATGTGAAATTATACCTTGTCATCGATGAACTTGGCCCAGAATCGAGCCATGGCTTTGTCATAAGGATCCTCCGGCAATATGGGATTGGATTTCCATGTTTCCTCGATGTATTCAAGTATCACAAGTGACTCTGCAATCGGTTTCCCGTTGTGAAGGAGAACTGGAACTTTCTTGTGAACCGGATTGTACTGCAAAAGCAAAGGGCTCTTGTTCCCAAAGATATCCTCTTCTATGTATTCATAGGGAACACCTTTCAGCCGCAGAGCAAGCTCAACCCTGCGGCTGAAAGGGCTGGCCCAGAATCCGAAAACTTTCACTTCATCACCCATTATGCTGCTTAAGGCTGACTTTGGTTTCATGCAAACTACTTATAGAGGCAAGATTTGCTAGTTTTCTCAAGACTTTGGTTGCTCTAGTCGGTTAATCTTTTCAATAAATTGGTGATGGTTCGTCATCCTTTACTTAAGCAATGACCGCTATGTGATAGCGAAATGGTTGGAATATTGAAATAAGGGTAAACTACATAAATAATCATCGAACTTTTAGGGACACTTTTATCAGAATTCTTATGTTTATCATCTGTCAATTCTAATGGCGCTCGACGTGAATTGGATGGCTGCGCTTTATGTAGGGGCATAGGCAAAGCTCGGGATAGCAATGGAATTTGGAGGTTTGGTTTTATCAAATTCATTGGTGTTTGCTCGGTAGTTGATTCTGAGCTATGAGATGGATATGTTGGTCTTTTGTTTGCCTGGGAGGCTGGGTTTAGAAATATAGTGCTTGAGCTCGATAATTTGGAGGTGATTCGGATTTTTCGTCAGGACTATACTGGTTGTCACGCCTTGCTAGGAATAGGTCGTTCAGGTTCAATATGTTCCCCGAATGATAACAAAGTTACGGATGCTCTAGCTAGGAATGCTAACGTCCATCGTTTCAAGCCATATTTTCTCGCAGAACCACCAAATTGGATTCTCCAGGTCCTGCATGAGGATTATGCGATTGGTTGAGGTAGTTTTATGCGTTTCTATGTTAGGATAGTGTTAATAGGTTGTCGTTATTGTTTTTTCTTTCTTTCTTTCTTAATTGTTTGGATTCTTATTATTTATTATCACATATATTCTTTTCCTTCAACCGGGGTTAGGAGGTTTTTGGTCAAAATAATTATTTAAAGTATTTTTGGTCAAGATAAATATCTAAAGTATTTTTTTGGTCAAAATAAATACTTAAAGTATATTTTTTTGATCAAAATAAGTACCTAAAATATTTTTTAGTCAAAATAGATATCTGAAGTATTATTTTTTTGGTGAATATATATATATATATTTCATTCAGGTTCCTAAAAATTGTCATGTGACATTGCTTAAAAAATACACTAGGTACCTATTTTGACAAAAAATATATTTTATGTACCTATTTTAATGAAAAATACTTTAAATACATATTTTAACCAAAAAATATACTTAATTTGACAAAAAAATATTTTAAATATCTAAATAAAAAAATTAATATACTTTATATACTCATCTGTAAACCTTTGAATAACAAAAAAAATCTCAAATCTAATGGTGGGGTACATTCCGAATGATACAGAATGGGGTTGTAGTTGTAGATGTAGTTTTGCTCTGAGTAGTAGTAAAGTAATCGGAACAAAAACTTTCTGTTCTTTTCGGTACCTTAATATAATAAAAATTGAATTCTAAGCATTCATCGTTAAATTCTAAACAGCTCAAATATTTTAAACTCTAGTATTAAACTTAAACCTCAAACATATTTTTTAGTATGAGATATAAGTAGGGCACCAAATAATCATAAATTAGATACCATAAAAATATGGGTTAACTACACCACTGACCACCGAACTAATTGGAGATTCTTATTTTGACCACCGAACTAACGAACTCGTCAATCAGACCACCGAACTTACAAAATCAACCTATTTTGACCACCGCCGTTAAAAACCTATCGGTGGGGTGACAGAACTGCCACGTGACAGCTTAAGGGAAATTTTTTAAAATTACATATTTGATCCATGTTATTTACTTACTAAATCAATTTCATCCTAATTTAAATAAATTAATCATCCAATCAGATGATGACACGTGCCATCACCCAATTGGGTTAATTTAACCAAATTTTAATTTATTTTAGTCACCCCCGGTGAAAAGAAAATTAATAAAGAATAAAGATTAGTGTTATGGGAGTTTGAACTTAGGGCTAAGTGGAGAAAACCCCACACCATTACCACTAAGCCAAGCTACTCTTAGTGATATATTTTGCACTCTTTCATACACATAACTTATACTTCAGTAAATGTCAGGGAAAAAAGAAGTAAAAATAGTTGAAAGGGGACTCGAACTTAGATCACTTGGGATATGTATAGTCACACAAACGTTTGATTTAATTTAAATCTAAAAAATATTAAACATTCGATTTTAAAAAATATACATGAGTTAAAGTATTCGAATATTTTTTCTTTTTAAATTAAATCGAATATTTCATAAAATATTAAATATTCGATTTAAAAATATTTAATTTAAAAGAAAAAAATTCGATTTAAAAAGTATTTGAATATTTAATATTTTTAAATTAAATCAAATACTTTTTTAAATTGAATACTTTAAATTAATTCGAATACATTAAATTAATTCGATTTTTAAATACTTTAAATTGATTCAAATATTAAATCAAATATTTAAATTGTTTCGAATATTAAATCTAATACTTGTTTACATCAAACATTTTAATTCGATTCGAATTAAACCGAATACTTTTTTTTTAAATCGAATACTTTAAATTAATTCGATTTTTAAATATTCGAATATTAAATATTTGATTTAAATTGAATACTTTTTAAAATCGAATTTCTTTTCTTTTAAATCAAATATTTTTAAACCAAATACTTAATATTTTAATATATATTCGATTTAGTTTAAAACTAAAAAATATCGAATACTTTAAATCGAATATTTAAAAAAACATAGATTTAAATTATATCGAACGTTTGTGTGATTATACACATCCCAAGTGATCTAAGTCCGACCCCTTTCAACTATTTTTACTTATTTTCCCTAACATTTACTGAAGTATAAGATATGTATATGAAAGTGTGCAAAATATATCACTAAGAGTAGCTTGGCTCAATGGTAAATGCGTGAGATTTTCTCCACTAAGGCCCCGTTTGTTGTTGCGTTTGACAACTCAAACATGTTTTTTTAAGTGCTTTCACTTGTTTTTTGGTGTTTTTGGTTGCTTTTAAAACTAGTTTTTCCACCTATACCAAAAAACTAGATTTTATAGCTTCTTGGGTAGAAAAGCTAGTTTGAAAATAAAATTACTTTTTTAGCCTTATTATTTAATTATAATTTATTGTACATTATGCATACATAATTGTAAAATAATATGTATTTTATAATATTTATATTGAGAATAAAATTATTTTATTTGTAATTTATTTTATATTTAGTATTAATTTGTAAGTGATATGTTCGTATATAATCTAGAATGTAGTTTATATTTTCAAATTAAATTTTATAAAAAAATAAAATTTTTATTATAATTAAAATTGACTTATTTCATATATCATAATATTAACTATTTGAACATCACCCAAGTTTACTTTTACTTTTCAATATCATGTCTAAAATAGACATTTTATCTCCTCAAAATTACTTTTTGACATCAATGACAAACACTAACCAGCTTTTCAAAACTACTTTTTAACGGCTAGTTTGAAAATCATTAGCAATTTCTTTCTTTTTTTCCTCTCTAGCCGCTTTAGCTATCTTAACCTAGTCGCTTTATCAATGTTGTAAGGCCGGCGGAGGTGTTGACTCTCGTCGTGAATGATTATTTGCTGGCAATAGAGCGTAAAAGATATTGGAAAAGTGTTTGAAAACAGTGCCAAAAAAATCTATTGCGTGCAAGTATACACGGTCTGCAAGTGATACAACGATTAAGCTGAGTGTCGGTCCCACATGGATTGCGTTCAAGGGGTTTAATTGCTTAGCCAAGTACTTGCTTTGTGAAAAGATTATTTTGATTGGAAGTGATTTTGAAATGTCTAACAAGAAAAGAAATAAAATAAAATAAAGTTGAAGGCAAGGAAAGTGTCTTAGAAAATGACGAGCGTTGGTAAGGAGTGCCTGGTTTTCACGCTACTTGTACCATGCCAGCCTTTAATAAATCATGTCTTTGCATTGTTTGCCGAGCAGATTCAAAGGTAGCAATGCCTCTGTCGAGGGCATTGCCCTAAGTCAATTACGGAAAAATCCCTATATGTCTATAGTGCATGTTTTTACATAAATCAATCCGATTAAGTTCCAATCTTTACTCCAAAGAGGTAGATTTCACTCCCGAAGTAAGTCCATCTACTTGAACATCTTCTTTCGAAACATCTCTCCTTTGTATCTAGTAATCAATCGTTGCCACCCAAGTCAGTTATGATATTGAGTTGCAATAAGCCAACTATGTCAACTGTCGCTTGTCATAATATTTAAAAAGATAGTGCCACCTGTCGTGTGGCAACACACTTAAAAATGAAGAACATGCTAGATAGGAAAAACACTGTCGAGGCAGTGTTGATTTATTAAAAACTAAACATTCAAACGCAAACACCCCTCACCAACTATTAAATCAGTTCATGGTGAGGGTATCAACAAAAAAAACATAATCGTTTTCAACATCCATCGTCATTAAAACTAAGAAAAGAAAAATAACAACAAAGAGGATGGGCTAGAAGAGGGTTTGTCGATGCAACTCTTCACGGTCAGGCTCTCGATTGTTGCTCCTTATCTCCGATCACTCTCCTCGATTCTCCATTGTCTCTCATTTTTTTCGTTTTGCTTTGATCAGGATTAAATAAGACTCCATGGATAGCCTATGAATATCTTGAATTTGAATTTGAATGTGCATAGATAAGGTAGGTGATCATCTTATCCGCCGTTTGAATCCTAAGGCTGATCAGGTTAGGGCTGACATCATCGTGCCAATGTTCCTCCAGCATCACAGCTTGGCATGGTACTGCCAACCGTGCTTGGCACTGCTCGTCCCCTATTTTCTCGGAGATTGATCTGATCCCTATTTTCTCACAGCCTAATCTGATCCTATTTTTTCGGAGTCAACATATTCTTGGTCTGATATCAAATGTTCTTCTCTGCCGACCGGTGCTTGGCATTAAAGGTCCTTTCGCGCCAACGTCAACTCGGCATCCTCCTTGTTGTCGTCTCCTATTCCTACTCTGCCAAATGTTGTGCCATCAGCTATGCCAATCTGCAAAAAGGTGTCAAAAACAACCTTTCAAACTGGCATAACACAAAATCATAACTCTTAATGCAAATGCATGGTTCTAAGGCAGAATGCAACTAAATGTACTTAAAAGACAAGTAAAAGCATGTGGAATTGGTATATAAATCAATACTTTTGGAGCATCAACACTACCACGCTTAGCTCATTGCTTGTCCTCAAGTAATGCAAAGGAAAATAGAAAAACTAAAAAAATGTAAAAATAATACCTAGGCAAAGTTTTGGTCAGCACGCCAATAGATGCATGCATGCATAATTTGGCATAGATCTATCCTCAGTAATCTTAGTGCAATAATGCCAGGCAGACAGTAAACTCAAGAGCAGTAATATAACTCTAGTACAAGGTCATGAAAACAAGTGCATGAAGTGCAAGCAATATGCATCAAATAACCACTAACTCCCTTAACCAATTTTACAACTCAAACTCAGAATTTATTTTCAATTATTTTCTTTCTTGCCGAGGGTCTGTGGAATTAATTTAAGCTACGTGACGCTGTTTAGCGTGAGTGATAAGAGGGAGCATACCACGAATCAACACCTTAATCCAGACATCACTAGGCTCTCTCTTCAACTCATACCCTAAAGTTTTTTTTTGACTTAAGAACTAAGAGAGAGCATACCACGAAGCCCCAAGTAACTTATTATCTCTAGGGAGAGAAGAGTTCAAATTTTTTTTAGTGCCATGGAAGAACATTGTTGCCTTATTTATTTCTTTTTTTAATCACTCTGGCATAAACATTTTTTTTAATCCGAGCATGATTTCAAAAAGTTTAAGTTGCTAGGGAACTACATACATATCGCATGTTAAGTGAAGCTTCAATTCCCTAAACTAGAGATCAATTGGCAAGCAATCTTGGCATTACTATTCTGGTGGTATAGGCATCAAAAAAATTAAATTTCTTCATCGGACAAACACCTAGGTCAAACTAAACTTGCCTAACAAATGTTAACATGCTTCAAAAATTAGCCGAGACAAAATCTTCTCTTTTTTGTGGTTCGGTATGAAAACTTTCCTAACCTACATGGTATGGAATGAAAATAGAATTTAAACATGAATGCATGGCATGACATAACTATGAGGAGATGCACACCCCTAAACCCAAGATGTGCATTGTCCTTAGTGTATGAAACAAGACATATGTACAAGAAAAATAGAAAATAGAAAATAGAAATTGCATGAATTATATAAAAATGTATGAAAAATGAATGAAATGCAAAGAGTTAGGAAGAAGAAGACTCCCCTTCAGAAGAGACTCCTTCTCGGGCGACACGAGCTTCAGCTGCTAATTTGGATCGAGTCTTTCGCTGGGCGTAGCTTCCATGGTCATGAGCCATCCTTTTCTTTCTACTCCCTCCTTGAGCATTGGTGGAAGCATGTGTTTCTTTCACAACCTTCATCGGCTCAGATGAGGTTGGCGTGGCAGCGGACTCGGCAGGGCAGCAGGTTTCTTCTCACTTTGGTCCTCAGATACTTGTGGTGTAGCATACTTGGCAGTTTCATCCTTGAGAGGGGAGATTGGTTCTGTGGCATTGGACGGTACTGGACTGGGAACTGGAGTGCAGACTAGACTTGGCACTGGGCTGGTTAACATTGTATCATCATTAGCAAAGATACCCACATGAAAGGCAGGGAATGTTGGCATGCCTCATGGGGAAAGACTCACCAAGGTCTCTTTGATGGCAACATCTTTGGCACGCTCATATTGCTAGAGCCTCTTCCTCTGCTCCTCAGCCTCCTCTAATTTTATTAAGAATTTTCTCTTGTCGTAGATATATTTGGGCAAGCCTTTCCACTGTCTCCGCTGGCACTGAGATTGTTGGCTTTGCCTTTGGTTCCTTAACCCTGGTTGTTGGCGTAGCAACCTTGCCCTTGCCCTTTTCCTTGTCCATGTCTTTCACAACAATGCCAGTGAGGTTCCTCGAACTGGCTGGCGTAATTGTGTAACCCTTCACTTCGAGAGCAATGTCGTCCTTTATCGTGGGCACATCATGTCACCGGAAAATGTTGAAAATAAGAAGAGGAAAGAACAACCCTCCAGTTGGCTTTAGGGCACACTTGTAAATCTCATCGATGATAATCCGACCAACATTAATCTTCCGGCCCTTAAAGATTGAATGCAACAAAACCAGCCGGTCCTCCGAGACTATCTCATTGTGGGTCGACGGCATCAAACTTGCTTTAAGAAAATGATTCCAGCCCTTCGCTTGTGATTTAAGGGCTACTCTCTTGGCCGTGCGGTGCCCTTTTGAGGATACAGTCCACTCCGTGCCCGGTTAACGCAAATCTTCCAAGATCATCTTTCTCTTGGCATCGGTCATGTTGGCGGCAAACTCTGCATGCTCATTCCCCACATCTATCTTGAGCATTATGTTGATTTCCCCTTCATCAAAACGCACACATTTTCTCGGATCATCAAGAATGGGTTAGATTTAGTAGTTAAATGTGTGTAAACTTCACGAAAAAGATTTGGAAAGATCTCACCCTTTTGTTGGAAAAACGTCTTTCACTTGTGTTTGGCAACGGTGTCCATGACTTCAGAGGGAAAGGCTTAATCTTTCTCGGGCTCAAAACTGAAATTCCTTTCGAAGCAAAAAGACTTTGAAGTAAAGTTGTCTTCATACTTCTTTTGGATTTCTTCGTTGAAAAATGTTTGGAATGATTTGGAGAAAGACATCATGGAGATTTTTGAAAAGAAAAGAAACAAAATCTTGATTTTTTTGGATGAAAAGAGAGATAAATGAATGGCTATGGAAGAAGGTGAAGTGAAAAGGTAAAGAAAGAAATGTGATCGAGTTGAAAGATGGAAATGTTGAGTGTTTAGGGTAGAAAGTAATTATGATGGGTTTAAAGAAGGTAATGATGAAAAGATAGTGTGTTTTGGGGACAAAAAATGTGATGATGTGATAGCTTATGAAAATGATAAGTGATAAGGTTTAAAGTCATAGGGTATAGGGTGATAAGGAAACTAAATTAAATTTAAATTAAGTTAATTTTTGGGCAGCTAGGGTTTATTAATTTTTTTCTTTCTCTCTCATGGTTTAAATTAAATCAAGCTAGGGTAATTTCTATTTCCAAAGTTATTGCCGCCTCACGCCAAGCTTTTTACTGACATTGCTCCCGACATGGCACTGCACTCATTCTCTCGTCTGCCCATATATGTCTCTACACAGGCATACTTCCTGGCACAAAAATATGCATGCACTCAAACGAAAACCTTTCAACACAGAAAAGAAAAAAAAGTAACAGGTAAAATAAAGGAAAATACTGAAAGGAAAAATTCTAATCCTACTATATACAAGAAAATACCAACTCGGTGGCATCATGATAGCTCTTCTAAGAGGATGACCTCCTTGGCAGTACTCTGCTCTCCATCCCAATAATACTTCAGGCGTTGCCTACTCACCTTAAAAGTATCACCAATTTTTATATCCTTAATGTCTATTGCTCCATAGGCATAGGGTTTCAAAACCTCAAAAGGGTCTGGCCATCTTGATTGAGCTTTCCTGGAAACAATTTTAGGTGTGAGTTAAAGAAAAGGACTTGTTGACCTACCTCAAAGTTTCGTGGCAGAATCCTCTTGTCATGCCAACGCTTGGTTTGCTCTTTATATAACTTACCATTCTCATAAGCATGCGCCCTAAACTCTTCCATTTCATTTAGGTCCAACATTTGTTTTTCTCCCGCGGCTGCCCATGCCTCATCCAATGTCTTAATTGCCTAGTAGGCTTTGTGCTCGAGCTCTACCGGCAAGTGGCATGACTTACCATATACAAGCTTAAAAGGTGAAGTACCCAACAGAGTTTTGAAGGCGGTCCTATAAGCCCACAAAGCCTCATCTAACCTCAAAGACCAATCCTTCCTCAAAGGATTCACAATCTTTTCTAGGATTTTCTTGATTTGTTTGTTAGAATCAGCTTTCCCATTTGTCTATGGATGATAGGCCGTGGCTATCCTTTGGTGTATCCCATACCTGCACAAAGCTTTAGAGATTAGATTTCATTTAAAATGGGTGCCCTCATCATGAATGATCACTCGAGGAGCACCAAAACGTGTAAAGATATGCTTGTGCAAAAATTTGGCAACGACATTGGCATCATTTGTTGGCAAGGCTATAGCCTCTACCCATTTGGAAACATAGTCAATTTCCACTATGATATATATTTCCAAAAGATGTGGGGAAATGGTCCCATAAATTCTATCCCCCAAACATCGAACAAGTCCACCGACATGATGTTCTAGAGCGGAAGTTGATGTCTGTCAGAGATATTCCCAGTACGTTCGCATAGTTCACATGCCTTGGTGAAGTCATGAACATCTTTATACAGCGTGGGCCAATAAAAACCTGACTGCATCACCTTGGCATTAGTTTTTAGTCCAGCAAAGTGTCCTCCATATGGTGCAGTATGACATGCTTGCAAAATAGCATGCTGCTCATCTCTAGGAAAACAACGACTGATCACTTGATTGGCACATTGCTTAAATAGAAATGAATCATCCCAATAATACTGCCAAACATAGCGCAAAAATTGTTTCTTGGCATTGTACCTTAAATCTGGTGGCATGATCTTACTTACCAGATAATTGGCTATGTCGGCATATGTAAAGTGTCTATAAGTTCTATATTCTGCACACATTCCATCCCATATTATTGCTATTTTTAATTACATTTTAGGAATAATTAGGATCATGCATTGCATTTTACCGTATTCTTTACTTTGTCATGCTATTTATTGATTATCTTTTATTTGGTAAGGAAAAGGTATTTTAGTTTCAGGTACTAGAAGCTGGCAGAAGGAGAGAGGAGCTGAGGACATGATGTTGAAGCAGCAAACCAAAGAGTTGTACTGATGCAGTTCCAGACAGAGACAACATTTGTCGAGTAGTTGCCGCCGCCATACCTGCCGCCCAAGGCAGCAAGCTGAGGAATTGGAGAACTGGAGTGCGATCTGTAAAGTAATGTCATCGCCCTAGCATGTTATGAGTTGCATACCATCGTATTTATTGTTAACTATGACTACCTCACTAGGTACAATATGCCTAATTTATCTCATCTCATGCATTTCAGGTTAAACATAACAATGCCAGGAGATCGGAGCAATCGAGAGATTTTGGCAAGTCACTATTAAGCTAAAGTAAGGTATTCTACCCTTATAAACTCCTAGTATGGTGGCAAAGTAGTCAAACTAGTAACATATGGACCCTTTGATATGTGTGTATTACCTGTAGTTTGGGTAGGTGCAAAGGGCCTTAAATAACATGTAGAAGTTTGCTTGAAAACGACCATATATGCATAAATGGCCTAAGATAGTAAAAACTTAGTCAACGTATTCGAATGGTTCCAAACTTTGGCATGTTGGTAGATTATGGTGTTGAAATATTGTGCGTAAAATTTCATTACATTTGGACACCTACTTGTAGGATAATTTAGCTAAAAATCAACTAAAATCTGGCATTACATGTTAGGCGTATCGAAACAGGTGATGGTGTTTCGGTACAACCCTTTTAAATAAGGTTATTGGAAAACAGGGTAAAGTTAGGCGTATCAATAAGGTTTAGAGTCGTTTTGATACAATTTGCTACTGTCAAGACTCGTTTCGATACGAGCCTAACCCGTATCGGAACGAATTAATAGTTAAAGTCAACGAAGGTCAACTCGTATCGGAACATGGCTTAACTATTTCGAAATGGTATTGGGTATAATCGATATTAGGACTAATATTTGTGCACCCATTTCGAAACGGCTCAATGCGTTTCGATACAAGAATAGTTAAGTTGGTAAAAAGATAGATTATAATTTTGCATTACTTACAAATTGATCACTAATTATTGTATGGCCTAATTGAATGGGTAATTGACCCCAAAATGGCATGAAAATTTATAGGCTCGTTATTTACAAGTCAAATTTTGTTATAGTAAGGTTAAATTTAGATAAGGGTCTCTAAAACAATGATATTACATTTTAGTCTCTAAAACTTATAGCACTTACAATTTGACCCTTATTGGCTAGTCTTTATTCGTATTGAATTAAATTGGACTAAGACCTAAATTTTGGTAACGCTTGATGACCATAATATTAATAAGATGCCGCTTAATGGTTGACTTTTGTAGCACCAAGCACCATTTTGTTCTCTAGTAACGCCACCCGACCCGGTTCACTACTAGGCCGGGAAGGGGGTGTTACATAGCAACTCCCCCTTCATTACCTCCATTGCAATTTGAAGGGAAACATATTGTTGGTTTAGTTTCTCGTACGTCGCATTGAGAAGAACTTGAACCTCTTTCGTGACTTCATCTTTGAGGGGATCAACCTTGTTTTCCAGCTCTTCGAGGCGATCATTGACAACGTCTAGATATTCTACTGTCTCCTTTGTGCTGGTCTCAAGTCACTCTGCCTTTTCCTTGAGCGTTTTCAACCGATCCTTTGAAGTAGCCCTCTTCTTGTCGACATCTTGGGTCTTCGCAACCTTTGTTGTTGCATTAGTCTCTTCTTTCTTGGCCATCTCGAGCAAAAACCTTGCTCTAATACCACTTTTCACGTCCCTAGATTCTTCAACCGAGACGTGCAGCCTTAGGTGCCTTTGGAATGGTGTGGCTACTAAGTAAGTCTGACCGATCTAAGCAAGAAAGCTTAGATCGCGCGGAAACGAAAGTGAAACGCTAAGAAAAAGAAAATGAAAGAGGGATTGAACAAAAGCTTGACGGTTTATTACTCAAACGGAAAATAAAGGTTGAAGCCTAACAAAGCTTAATGAAATCTGATAAACTAAGATGAAGTGCCTAATGAGGTGGGCGGAAAGCCTCCTTATATAGACCCTTACATCTATTATTTCAGTTTCGCTCTAACCAGGACTTCTCCTATTAGAATCCTTCAAGGAGTAGAACTCCTTAACCCCAAGTGAATGGCCAAGTCAGAGGGATGCTAGGCCCAAGTAGGTGTAGCGGACTTGTCCAAACCCTGAGTGTGCGTGCTCGGCCCCTTAGTGCGTGGTCTCAGCCCTTCAGTGTGCACCGAGCCTGGATCCTCGGGTGTGGTCCGTGACATTAACGGATGTGTGCTGATTGGCCCAGGGGGTATGCGCGTGGATCCCTTATGCGGTATCCTGACGTGCGCTGGGTTTGGGCTGATGTGTGCCAGGATCGAGCTCCTCGGCCACCAGGTGTGCGACTCGATCGGGCCTTAGGGTGCGGCCTGTGACAATAGCCTTCAATTCAAAATTCAAGCTTCAACAATCTTTATAAAAAGGATTTTTTCTATTCACGGTCTAGGGTCTGTTAATAGTTGTGTTACATTAATTTAGTTTATTTAATATAATTAATATTCACCTAAAATAGGTTTAGTGTTTAAGTTTAAGGTTTTGAGTTTCAGATTATATAGTTTAGGGTTTTATGTCGTATGGTTTATAGTTTTAGGGTTTATTGCTTAATGCTTTAGGATTTAAGGTTTTATTGTTTATGTTTTATGATTTAGTATTTAAAGTTTAGGGATTAAGGATTATGTTTCATGGTTTCATGTTTATTAGTTTTAAGGTTTATGGTTTATGGTTTGGGTTTTAGTGTTTTAGAGTTTAGTGTCTTATATTTTAAGATTTAGAGTTTAGGTTTTTGTTGTTTTAGAGTTTTAGAATTTAATTACTTTAAACACCCTAAATTAATGAATACAACTTTAGGGTTTTGTGTCTTATAGTTAAGGGTTGTCAATAGCAAAGCCCTTATAAAAATAAGGTATAACTACATAAATAGTACCCCACCTATTCTCGTGTTACTATTTTAGTATTCCACCTATTTTTTTGGCAAAATTGTACCTAATGTTACATTTTTGTTCTGTTTTGGTACCCGACCGTTAAAAACAAACGGAAATGATGATGTGGCTTATTTTTAATTGGGATCATCACAGTTTTAGTCCCTAAAACTTATACATTTACATCAATTTGGTCCAAACTCTATCAATTTTATAATCATTTTAAATATTTGAGTTAAAACTGTAAATCTCCTATTTTATTTCTTCTTCTCGAAAACCCTAACCCCTCTTTTTTTTCTTAAGCAATTTCATCCCAGATATGATATTTCCTGCAAAAGCACCCAATTTCAATTTGCAAAAAGCATGAAAATTTACAAACCTACATTGATTTTTAGGAGAAATAGAGGGTATATTTGGGTTGATTCTGTCATCTTAATATAAACCCAAAAATTCTAGAGCTTTACTTCCAGATTCAACCGTAGTAACTGGAAATAGAATCAAAAAATAGATGAAAATCACAGCTCAGAAGTGAATAAAGTTGAAAACAAAGTTGACATACCCTGATAGGAAGAGGTTTTAAGCTGACATACCCATTGCTCAAATCTAATGAAAAACCAAAGAAGCAATGCGATTCAGAAAGTTTGTTTTTTATGGAGTATAATAAAAGGATTGAGACCAATTTGCATCCCAAATCTTGTAAAATTTTCAAGTTAGTTGGTTTTGAATTACATAGCAAGCAACAGTGGAAAAAAATAAATCAAAATGACAAATAGTAAACCAATTATCTTAAATCTCAGAGAATATTTAAGTTAGTTGATTCTGCACATCGATATGCAGCTTCCATGGCTTGAGACAATTTAAGATGATTCAATCCAAGTATTTAAGATGTGGCTAGGGTGTGAGACAATTTAAGATGATTCAAACAATAGTAAACCAATTATCTTAAATCTTGGAAATAGGATAGGGTTTTGGGGGAGAAGAAATAAAATAGAGATTTACAATTTAATTTAAATATTTGAGATGATTATTAAATTGATAGAGTTTGGACCAAATTGATAGAAATGTATAAGTTTTAGGGACTAAAGCTGTGATTATTCTTATTAAAAATAAGACACGTCATCATCTCCGTGTGTTTTTAACGGTAAGGGTACTAAAACAAAACAAAAACGTGACGTTATGTATCATTTTGCCAAAAAAAAGGTGGGATACTAAAACAATAACGCGAGAATAAGTTGGGTACTATTTATGTAATTATCCCTAAAATTAATGATTCCAAATTCGAAAATTCTTCTCATTGATTCAACTTCAATTTTTGGCTAAAAGATAAAAGGTCATGTTTGGTAAACAACTTTTGAGTAAAAATTAGAGGTTCAAATTATTTTTAGAGATTTGACCAGTTAAATCCGCTAATTTAAATATTAGGTAAATAAAGAATTGTAATAAAAAATTAGAGTGAAACCCCTCAATTTTAAAAAAAAAAACTTATAGGAGCTTTTTGAGTTAGAGGTTATTTTAAAAGACTTATAAAGACTCTTTTGCCCTTGGCAATTACAATTTTTTTTTAAATAAAATAAATTTAAATAACTAATAAAATTAGGCTTAAGAGTATCATAGGCTCCTGAACATTTGGGGAAAAAATTAATTAACCCCTGAATTTTTTTTGCACTAAATTAATCTATTATACTCCAAAATCACATCAATTCACCCCTTTGACTGATGTTGACTGTTGAATTTAGCAATTTTTTGGGATTAGTTGGTACAATGTATCGTGTTATAGTGTTTTCATTTAGGATTTTCAGCAGTTTTTTCTTTATTTAAAAAAATCTTTAAAAGTTTTAAAATTTCTGAAAAGTAAAAGAAATTATTAAAATTAGTTTTCTAAAAAATATATAAATATTACATGACATAACTCTAGTGTGTAAGGTGTCAATAATATCTCAAGGAAAAAACTATAAAAAATATTGGTCAAAGAGCTTAATTGATTAAATTTATTAGTTTATGGGTTTAATTGGGTGCAAAAAAAAATCAAGGGCTTTATTGATTTTTTAAAAAAAAAGTTTAAGAGCCTCAAGCACCCTTAACGATATATCACAATTTAATATATAAGTTAATGTATACATCTAAATTTAATAATTAATAAAATTATATTTAAAATATAATTTCATAAAAAATTAATGTATATATTAATTAAAATTTTATTAAAAAAATAATTTCACAAATAAGAAATTAATATATCCATCATTCGTATATATTTAATAATGATATTAAAAAAATAATTTTATAGGCTTAATTACACTGTTGGAATAAAACTATACCAAATTTTTAGTTTCATACATGTGGTATTACGTCGTTAATGAGCTTACCTACTTTCATTATAGAAGCTGACGTAAACCCCTTGGGCTAGTAAAAAAATGAAACGATTCATTTCTTTTAGGAAAAAAAAATCTCAATTTACTTTAAGGTTAAAAACAATATTATTCTTTAAAGGTTACTTGATTTTTTAATTTCATCCTTCGCATTTAAAAAATTAATTTTAAAATTATTTTTAAAAAATAAATTAATCAATTGACATGTAGCACAATATTAATTAGAAATTATTTTTTTCTTTAAAACTTTCTTTCATTTTTATAACTTTTTTTCTCTTTCACTTCATAACATGTTTGACTACTCGTCGACTCACCATCGGTTGCTGCTACAACAAATCAACGCCGACAATAAGGTCGATAGTGACAAAGAAGGTGAGCTCGAGTTTGAGAGAGAAGATTTTGCTCCTTGGCCCTCTCAAACCCCACTCAACGATTCAACTCGAGCCATCAAAACTCATTTTTCCTTGGCCCTCTTCGCCACCGTTATCTTCACCAGAATTATACTCTCAAAACTTTGACGCACTTTCAACGATGGGCCCAATCCTTTTAGTGTAGTTGTGGTGGGGACTGAAACATGAAAGAAATGGTGGTTTGGGATTTAAGAGAGTAATAGGTGTTGTCGAGATCAAGAATCGTGAACAGAAGAACAGTTATTTGGGGATAGGTGGTGGGGTTGGTTGGTGAGAATTCAGAATTTTAAGTGTAGTGTTGGAACTTGAAGGGAAAGTAGAGTGATGATTTTAAAAAATTGTTCTGAAATTTGGTATTGAATGGGGAATTAGATAAATTATTGAATTGCTGCCCGACAATGGCGGGACTATTGGATTCAACACCCTCTCCCATTGGCCTAAGCTTGGTGGCTGCTGCACTAGGGATGGGCACGGGTCGGGTTTTTGGCCCACCCGAACCCGAGCTAAAAATAAAAACCATAAACTCGCATTCGACTCGAACATATTTTTTTTAAAACTCGACCTAACCTGACCCGAAAATTTAGGGAATGTTAGGGAAAAATATCAGTTTACTAATGTAAACTAGCAGAATAAACGAGTCTGATGTACTGACATTGAAAAAGGTTGGCAAGTAATGCTCGTCTGCGTAGCAATTGCGGCCTTCCATATTCGGCTGTCGCAACATGCATAACATGTTAATATGATATGCGTAAATTTCCCGGAACGTCATACATATAATCGTGGTTAGCATTATTCATAATACATACAATACTGATTATAACAAAACAAAAAGGTAACTCCATTAAGCAGATTACCTTGCAGTAATACCTAAACTTTGTGTAATATAGGCTGTCAGCCATGGTTATTATAGCATGCTGCCGCTTCAACGCGAACCACTGAAATTAAATACGACCCGGAACCGATTTATCAGCACCAAAAGGAGCTAAAAGTTGAATTATCACATTTATAATCACAGAAATGCCGATTGATTCATTTATGCACAAAGCAAATCCCAAAATGCATGCCGGATGCCCCAATGGAGGATCCAGGATTTCTATATATTAAATACCAAGCTCCAAGCTAACTACATATGTCAAATTTACATTAGTAAACTGATATTATCGATCGACAGCGTTGTTCTAATGTATACAGGAACATATGTCAAATTTAGGGAATATATATATATATATATATATATATAGAGAGAGAGAGAGAGAGAGAGAGAGAGAGAGAGAGAGAGAGAGAGGGGTATTACTATAAATATCTCTAAAAAATTTAGGGAAAAATTACACTATTAGTCCCGGGTCGGGTCGGGTAGGATATTTTCCACCCTAAACTCGAACCCAACCCGAGGCTGCCCTTAACAAAAACCCCCACCCGACTCAAACCTGATTTTTTATTAAAAAATTCGACCCGATTTAATTGGGTCGAAACCCGTCGGGTCCGGATAAAATGCACATCCCTATGCACAACACGCCCAAGCACCACATTCTCATCCATTCATCGCAAGATGTTTGGCAACGATGATACTTGTACATAAGAAAGAGTAAATTGTAGAAAAGTAGGAGTTGGACAAAGTTTATAGAGAAATTAATTGAGGATTAATTTTGTAAATAGTAATTTTTTTATTTTGAATTAAAAAAACTGATCGTGAAAAAGTTTTAATAAACATTGCGCCACGTGTTAATCACGGGTTGGTCAGAATGTTTTTTAATTTTTAAAATAATTTTTTGATTTTTTTGAACTAAATACTTGGCCATTAATTAAACAAACAAAAACATACATAAAACGGGGTATAAGAGAAAGAAGAAGAACACAACACCAAACAGAATCACAGAGAACAAGCAAACAAGACAAAAACACAAACATGAGAACATAGGATAACATGGAACTCAAGAAAAACAACAAGAAGCAAACCGAAAAAGACAAGGACCTAGGACAACCAACACACGTACAAGCAGGGAAAGCCATGTCCGACGAGGAACGGAGGGAGACACCAAGTCAACTACCGATCAAACCTGCAATAACGTATCTGTTGGCACATAAAAGTGTAGACGGTGAAAGTGATACAACGAGAAGTCGAGGTCGAAGAAGAAAAACGGAGCTATGACCACTGGTGAAAAAGCAAGCATAGGTCAAGGCCATCGTGAAAATACCCAGCAGAACAGGAGGTAAGACACCAAATCCGTGAACCTATCGACGAACACAGCATTTCCACACGGATCGGAGACCTTAACACTATTAAGGGCATCAGGGAAAAAGATCTAAAGTAAAATGACCAGATGGTGATCGGAGAAAAATGAACGCCGAAAAAAATGAGAAGTCGAGAAAAGGAAAAAAACATAGCGAAGAAGAGACAAAACAAGAGGAAAACAGACTGGGGTGGAAACTACTCAGTACAAGAGCGACGCCACTCAAAGGTGAAAAGTAAAGGTTTGAAGCAGGAAGGGAGAGAGAAAGGGGAGCGTCTCTCTTTTAGGGTTTTAAGAATGAGATTGAAAAAAATAATAAAATATTGAAGACTAATCTCAATTTTATACCTTAAGTCAATGGAGCGTGTCTTTTTTACTTGTCCAAAAGGTTCACGTCAGCTTCTACTTATATTTCATTTTACTTGTTCAAATAATCAAACAACTATTAGCTATCTATTAATTTTCGTCACCAAATTGTTATATTTTTCCTGTTTTGGTCACCCAACTAATTTTCTTCGTCAAAATCGTCCATCCCGTTAGATATCTTTCTTGTTTTGTTCCCCTCTGTTCAAAATCTAAATCGTTGTTTTAGTCACCTCATGATTTTGAACAAGTCAAAGGAGAAAAATTACTCTTAAGTGTTAGTGGGAGGAATTAAACCAATAACCTCTTGCATAAATGTTACGTCGGTAGACTCTCGCTAACTCGAACATGCGACCTTAGCTCGCTTTCGGAAACTGTTCCGACTAAGTAAGCCTGAAATGATCAAGCACAAAGGCTTAGATCCTTGCGGAAATGGAAATAAACAACGGAAAGGAAAATGACAACACAAAGAAGAAGCAAATGTGTGGGAATGCTAGTTGTATTCCTCAACGATGAAGTGATTAAGTAAGGAGGGGCAAACCTCTATTTATACATGAAGCCTCGTACATCTAACGGTCTAAATTGAATTACATGAATAGCTAGGATCGCCTCAAAATCTCTAACATCCCTAAAATCAAGGGGAGCCATGAAATTATTGAAATAATGGAATAAAAATAAAATACATGGCTAAAAATAACAAAGACTTATTCCAAATTCGGACTGAACGCTCCTGGGCTCGATTGGGCAGACCCATGGTGCTGAAACAAGCATCCTAGGGGTCCTGGTGCGGGCAGAATGCACCTTGGGGTGCGTTGGATGAACCCCACTGCTGAACTGGCTCGATCGCTGGCTCGCGGTCCGTGAAATTCTCCCCCACTTGAGCTAGCGACGCCTTCGTCGCACGGTCAACATGATACTGCTCCACTTGCGTCTTGAACTGCCAAAGGTCCTCGACTAGTTCCCAACTCCCCTTACTGTCGGGAAGCCCCTTCCATCAAACAAAATACTCATGCCTTGGTCGGTGACCTGGTCGACGAATGACCCTTTCGGCTTGGACCTCTTCGACTTGGTTCTTATAAGAGACTTTCACTCCGACTGTTGCTCGGTGTGACTTACCCCGATCTGGATCCTCCTCATTCTGATGGAATGGCTTAAGTAGGTTGACATGAAACACCGGATGAGCTCGGATGGTTGATGGTATCTCCAATTTGTAAGCCATGGTGCCGACCCTCTTCAAAACTTTGAACGGACCCTCATATCTTCGCACAAGCCCCTCGTGCACGGTTGGGTTGCGCAAAATCCTGGTCAACTTGGCTAGGACAAGGTCGCCAACTTGAAAGTTCACATCTCTGCGCTTTCGATCCGCCCATTTCTTAGTCCTCTTCCCCGCATTGTGCAAACAAGCTCGGGCTAACTCATGTTGTTCTTGGCATACTCGTGTGATGTTGGATCAGGCCCATCAAACTTGGTAGCAACCGCGTTGGGTGTGAGCAGTTGCTGCCCCATCACTATCTCGAACTGACTCTGACTTGTGGCTTCACTTCGTTGCAAATTATAAGAGAACTGAGCCACGTCTAACAGCTTGGGCCAATTTCGCTGTGTAGCACTCACATAGTGCCTCAAGTAAACCTCCACGAGTGCATTCAGCCTCTCGGTCTGTCTGTCTGTGGGTGAACACTCGTCGAGAAATTCAAGCTCGATCCCATAAGCTTGAACAACTCGGTCCAAAAACAGCCTGTGAACCGTGTGTCCCGATCACTAATGATGGTCTTTGGCACGCCCCAATATTTCACCACGTGCTTAAGAAAAAGTCTGGCTGTCTCCTTGGCTTGGCACACCTTGGAAGCTGGGATGAATGTCTCATACTTTGAAAACCTGTCAACGACCACCATGATACTCGACAACCCGTCAGTACAAGGTAAACCAACAATGAAATCTAAGAAAAACACTTTCCCATGGTCGGTCGGGTATCGGCAAAGGCTGCAATAGTCCCGCAGGCTTCTTCATCTCTATCTTGTCTTGTTGGCACACAAGGCAAGTTTTCACATAGGCTTCAATGTCTGCACCCATGTGTGGCCAGTAATAGTCCTGGGCAATGAGGGTTATGGTCCGAGTAATACCTGGATGTCCTGCCTACATCGAATCATGACACTCCCTCATGATCTCCTTGCGCAACTCACCAAACTGAGTCAAATAAAGGCGACGGTCTCGGGCATATAACAAGTCCCCCTCGAGCTAAAACTTTCTAGTTCTGCCCTCATTGACATGATCGATCAACATCTTAGTTGTTGGGTCATGAGATAAGCCCTCTTTGATACGCTCTAACAAGTTTCCCACAGGCAGGCTAACTGTCTCGATGTTGTACCTTCGGCTTAATGCATCGGTAATTGAATTCACCTTCCCTGACTTGTACTCCAAAGAAAAACCAAACTCTGCTAAAAATTCCTGCCAACAGACCTGCTTGGGAGAAAGCTTCTTCTGGGTCAGAAAATAACTATTTGCAACATTGTCGGTAAACACAACAAACCTCGACCCCAGAAGATAGTATCGCTAAATGCGCAAGCAATGTACTACTGTCGCCATCTCTTTCTCATGGACCGTGTACTTCTTCTCGGTCTCATTGAGCTTCCGGTTTTCAAAGGCAACCGGATGTCCCTCTTGCATCAAGACTCATCCAATGACAACGTCTGATTTATCTGTGCAGACTTCAAATGGCTTGGTGTAATCAAGCAACACCAATATCGGTTCACTCACCATGGCCTTCTTCAATTCTGCAAAGGCATTCTGACACTCAATGCCCCAAACCCACGCCTTGACCTTCTTCAATAGTTCGGTCAAGGGTGCGGCAATCTTCGAATAGCCCTTCACAAACTTTCGGTAATAATTTGCAAGCCCAATAAACGACTGCAGCTCGGTCACCTTGGTCGGTGGGCTTCATTCATCGATAGCTTGAACTTTGGCACCATCCATTCAGATTTTGCCACCACCAATGATATGGCCAAGGAAAGGAACTTCTTTATGAGCAAACGAGCACTTCTCTTCTTTCACATAGAGCTCGTTCTGTCGCAATACTTCGAACACTTGTCCCAAGTGCTCAACATGCTCCATCAGAGATTTTCTATCTATAACAATATCATCAAGGTAAACCACAACGAACCGATCAAGAAATGGTTGTAGTACCTTGTTCATAAGTGTGCAAAAAGTGGCTGGAGCATTCATGAGGCCGAACGGCATCACTAGGAACTCAAATGAACCATAGCGGGTAACACAAGCTTGATAATACCAGGATCTCAAGTCCAACTTGGTAAACCACCTTGCACCACCAAGCTAGTCGAACAAGTCTGCAATAAGCGGGATCGGATACTTGTTCTTCACCGTGAGCTTGTTCAAAGCTCGGTAATCAATGCACATTCTGAGGGATCTGTCATGCTTCTTCTGAAATAATACTGGAGCGCCGTAGGGTGCTTTAGAAGGTTGGATATACCATGCTTCTAGGAGTTCTTTCAACTGTCTGTGTAACTCCTCTAATTCGGGCGGAGCCATTCGGTAAGGGGTCTTGGCTGGTGGCTCCGCATTCGGCACAAGCTCAATTCTGTAGTCTACCTCCCTCTTTGGCGGCGGACTCTTCAGCAATTCTGTTGGCATCACATTACAGAAATTTTCCAGCAATTGTCCCACCTCATTGGGGACTTTCTCGGCAATGACAGGCTCATATACCACCAATGCTGCTAGAAAGGTGGGTTCCTCCTTGCGCACCCCCTTAGATACCTGAATAGCTAAAAGCATTCTGGCCCCAACTCCGGTCTCTCGGCTTGCCGGAACAATACATTGGTGCTTCGGATCCAGGGTGCACAAACAATCGGCAAAAGGGACGGGAAAAGCATTAATCTTGTCAAGAAAGCTAATCCCAATAACAAACTCAAAATCATCAAATGGAATTACCTTGATGGCTTCCTTACCCGTCCAACCTCCAATGTCGAGTTTAACTCCTTTTGCTATGCCGGCAATCGGATCTTCTTTGGAATTAACTGTTTTGATGAACCTACTCGCCTTTTCAACATAAAGGCCGAGTTTCTTTGCTGCTTGTTCAGATGTGAACAACTTTGAGGCACTCGTATCAACTAATGCACTCATCTTCTGGTCAGCAACAATGATGTCTACAAACATCAGACCCTTCTTCTTGTTGCCTTTCTTGGAGTACATGCAACTGAGGATGGCTCCCATCTTGTGAGTCTCTTTCTCATTAGCATCATTCTCTTGGATGGCAGCAGCTCTCGCATTCTGTGGGCAGTCCCTTGCTATGTGTTTTCCCCCACAAGTGTAACACCCGTTACTATTATTGTTCCTGTCCCATGGCTGACGCCCCCTTCCATGGGGCGGCCTCCCATTGCCACTTGGAGGCCTATCAGACCCGCTCCTAGTTGCCTTGTCCCTGTCTCTTCCCCCACTACTTTTGAACTTCAGCTTTGGTTTGGATGGCTCAGGCTTCTTGTTCTCAAATTCGGCTATGTCTTCGACTGTGGATAAGGCCGACAAAAGGTCTTTAACTCTTATTCGCCTCAACTCCATCTTCGCCCACTTCTAAAGCCCATTCATGAAGTCGAAATAGCCTTCATCTTCACTCAAACTCGGCAGTTGGAGCTTAAGTTCTGTAAACTTCCTCACATACTCGAGGATGGTCCCATCATGCCTTAGTTGACGCATCTTTGAATGCGCCTCTTGCTGAGCATTCTTTGGATAGAAATGCTTCTTAAACTCATATTGAAAGTCCTTCCATGTCTTGAAGGGAAGTGTGTCGTCTTCTTCCTCGTCACACCTACGTCGCCACCATAAAAGAGCGACATCAGTAAGGTAAATCGAAGCACTGTTTTACATTGGTTGTATCATCATCGATACTGATCAGTGTATAAAAGTTCTATATTTTACCCATCATTTATCCTTATTTTTGCTGCACTCAAGCATGTTTAACTGCATTTTAGGTTAAGTTTTGCATAAACATCACATTTAGATAAAACTGCGCAGATACTGCTAAATTTGGTTACTTTTTCAGGTATCTGCCGTGACAGCAGTCGTGACAGCATCTAGGGCAGCAGTCGTGACAGCACCCAGGGCAACAATCGTGGCAGACGCTGGGCAGCGATGCAGAAAATCTGGAATGAGCAGTCAAGGAGGACGTTGCTGCCATGGTTGCCGCCATAGCTGACGGAGAAGGCAGGCGCTGGGCAGAGAAGCAGAAGAGCTGAACTGGACAAGCAGACAAAGAGGACGATGCTGCCATGGTGCCGCCGTGACAGCATGGTGACAGCAGTTTTGTGGAGAGAAAAAGCAAAGTGGACCTCGATAGATAGAGAAAATTCTGCTCGTCTGTCGTGTGAAAACCTCATATTTTTCCGAGCCCCAGATCAAAAGATATGTCAAGCCCAAAGTTCAAGGAGAGAAAATCCCAAGAAACAAGGAGGACGGCTGGAAAGTAGATTCTTTGAAGATTTAGTCTTTATTAGAATCATACTTTTAATTAAAGTTGTAATCCTTGTTAAATTAGATAACTTGAGCCCAAAGCTTATATAAGGGCATGTATTTTAACCTAGGGAGATCTGAACCTCCATATCCAATACCCCATAACCGATAACCTAAACCCCTCTGCCGTTTACCCGTCGTCGACATGTTCTAAATTCCCCTTAGGGCCACGGGTTGTTTTGTAAAGTAGTTGCAAGGGTTGTTTTGTTTTAGGAATTTTCAGTTCAATAAAATAAACTTCAAGTTCTCTTATTTTGGTTATTAATATCTTGCAAGAGCATCGGGAGAGCATTGTGAGGTTATCTATTTACTTAGCATCGGGAGAGTTAAGTATACGAAAGAAATAAGAGCAAGTTCTCTAGTTTATAGTTGAACTATCTCGTGCCTAGGGATAGGGCGAGGTTAAGTGGCTAAAGAAGAATCCATACACATCGGTGTTCATCCTTCGATTCACGCCGGGAGGTATCATCAAGACGTGATCATCGACAGATTTGGACCTAGGGATAGGCCAAGGCAGATCTGGGATTCTTGCCAAACTTGAAAGTACTGAGTTGGTGTGTTTGCTGCCGCGACGATCAACGGACTGCTGCCGCGACAAGTGCTGCCAGCGACAGGCGCGACGACAGAACTGGATTTCCTAAACTCTGCAATACCTGCACTACTGAGCAATTCAATACCAGCCCATTCTCTCTATCTTGATTACTTTACTTCTATTTTCCAGTACTTTTTATTATTTTCGTGACAAACTATTAAATCTCTTCTTTTCCCCTTGTGCATATAGCGAAGGAAAGGGTTAGCCCAGTCCCTGTGGAGACGATATCCGATACTCTAGTATCACTTTACTACTTGCGTCGTGTACACTTGCACTACATTGCGATAGACACTTTTACACGCAACAAGTTTTTGGCGCCGTTGCCGGGGACTGGCAACACACTCTTACCCTAGCTTCTGCACTTTTCTTTTATTTTTATTTATTTTTATTTTTTTTTATTTTTTTATTTTTTATTTTTTTTAACAAAAAAAAAACTCAGGTGAAAATACAGGTTCAAGGGCATCAACATGCCAGGAAAAACCATTCGAGAGTTGATGTGGGAAAGTTCTTGCAACTACCGTAAAGATATGCTGCCACGACAGCAACAGGGGTAGCAAATGTCGATGCCGCAGCAGCAAAATTTTTTATGGTACGATCAAAACCCACAAAATTTTTTATACTTTAACAGTTTTGCTGCAGAACCCGACCTGCCCTGGCAATGTCATCATCCTCAAAGGCAGTCAAAATCCTTAGAAGACACACTGCAAGCCTTCATGGCACTCACTCAAGAAGTGTCGGTTTCTATGGACGCAAGTATCGCCAAGATGGATGCACTCTTGAGCAGACCGGTCCTCATTCATCCCACGACTGAACCTGAAATCCCGAGGCAAGATGACGAGGACGCCCATGTGAAGTAATACCAAACATATGATGAGTCTGAGCAACAACTTGCCATGGCAATGATCAAGGAGCCGGAATGGAGCAACACCGCGACAACGCTGAGTGAAATTCAAGAGAATGTCACGACAGCAACCACTTCTGAGGCAGAAACCCTAGTCAAAGCGGAAACTGCCGCCTCGGCAGAAACTGCCACCTCGGTAGCAACTGCCGCCACGGCAGCAACTGATGCTGAAGCAGCAACCACATCAAAGGTATTTGAGGAACCAACGCCGGTGGACACAGAATCATCAAAGTCTCTACTGATGGAGATCTACGAGTGGTCAACAGAATTTGGTATAGAGAGTGATGGCACTTACCAATGTCCCATTGACCTGCAAAGTAACCTGACAACGGACTGTCAAAATAACTGGCTGCCGCAGCAGCAAACACGACAACAAGGGCTACATTCAACCACAACAACATTCAACGAAAACAAGGTAAGTTTGTGGCCGAATGTCAATTTGATTTTTTCTAATCATATATTCATGCCCTCAGAAACATTACCAAGAAGGGAGGACTTCATGGACTATAAAGGGAAGAGAAAGAAAGAAGCCTCCACCATGAGAATAATCACCAGATGGAGGGTACGGATGGACTTCAAGAAGTACCGGAAACGACCCATCAAGCATCAATAGAACATGGAGTAGTTACTTTAGGAGATGCCCCTCAAGGCACTCCTAATTTAACTTATTTTATTTTATTTTTATCTTATTTTATCTTTATTATTTTAGGAATTAGAAATTTGATATTGGTTTTTAGTTTGTTTTTGTTATTAGGTAAACAAAGAAAAACCCTTGCAATGACGATACAAGCAACCCGAGGAAGCTCTGCCACCACACCCCTGCCGCGGCAGCACTCATACTCTCAGGGCAGCACCCACAGCCCCTCCGACAAAGTTCAAAGAGACTGCCCGCCGACAGCTCCTCATCCAAAGCCCAGCAGCAGCGACGACAGCAGCACAACTTAAGTTTTCTTCTTCTCTGTCGCCTGCTATATATATTATCTTTTTGTGATGTTTAACTTTTCTATCATTTTTAGTTTCTGTTTTTCATTTTTATGTCTTGTGTCATGCATTGAGGACAATGCAACCCTTGAGTTTGGGGGTAGGCAGTCCTCCTAATTATTAATATAACATTGCATTTAGTTTTCATTGTGTCGCATTTATTTTATGCAAAAAAAATGATGAAAATATTTGGCTGAAAACTGTGATTTGAACTTACCTGTCGCGACAGCTCTGTCGTGGCAGCATCTTTAGGACAGTTTAAAGAGAAGTTTAGAGCCTTTCTATAGTTCTGAAAATCTTAAACACCATTGTGACTGTTATACTGCTTAGATTTCTTTTAGCCAAACTAGAATAGGAAGCTTAGCACTTGAATAGCCCCTAGAGGTGCCTAACACTGGCTCTAGGAAAGAAGTTTAGCAAAATAGACTCAACAGCCCTAGAGGTGCCCGAAACCGGCTCTAGGAAGTTAGCTAGAGGTGCCTGAAACCGGCTCTAGTGAAACTTTAGCTTGAAAATAGAGAAATCAAGTCAAAAAAAATCAAAGAAGCATGAAAATGTGCCTTCAAGAAGATAAACTTTGGCATAAAAATTCAAGTTAAGAGTTGAATATTCTAGTGAAACTAAGAGAGTCTTGGCATATAACTGTTCACAAGCCTGCACACACTACACGAGGACTATAGGGAGATTCCGGACAGATCCTAGATTATCCAACAGGGTGCTGCCGTCACAGGGAACGAACGACGGGTAAGGTAAAGTTCACTGCTTGAAAGCCAAAACAAAAATATTTCATTATTCTTTTAGGTCTGAATTGCTTGAGGACAAGCAAAGATTTGAGTTTGGGGGTGTGATCAGTGTATAAAAGTTCTATATTTTACCCATCATTTATCCTTATTTTTGCTGCACTCAAGCATGTTTAACTGCATTTTAGGTTAAGTTTTGCATAAACATCACATTTAGATAAAACTGCGCAGATACTGCTAAATTTGGTTACTTTTTCAGGTATCTGTTGTGACAGCAGTCGTGACAGCATCCAGGGCAGCAGTCGTGACAGCACCCAGGGCAGCAATCGTGGCAGACGCTGGGCAGCAATGCAGAAAATCTAGAATGAGCAGTCAAGGATGACGTTGCTGCCATGGTTGCCGCCATAGCTGACGGAGAAGGCAGGCGCTGGGCAGAGAAGCAGAAGAGCTGAACTGGACAAGCAGACAAAGAGGACGATGCTGCCATGGTGCCGCCGTGACAGCATGGTGACAGCAGTTTTGTGGAGAGAAAAAGCAAAGTGGACCTCGATAGATAGAGAAAATTCTGCTCGTCTGTCGTGTGAAAACCTCATATTTTTCCGAGCCCCAGATCAAAAGATATGTCAAGCCCAAAGTTCAAGGAGAGAAAATCCCAAGAAACAAGGAGGACGGCTGGAAAGTAGATTCTTTGAAGATTTAGTTTTTATTAGAATCATACTTTTAATTAAAGTTGTAATCCTTGTTAAATTAGATAACTTGAGCCCAAAGCTTATATAAGGGCATGTATTTTAACCTAGGGAGATCTGAACCTCCATATCCAATACCCCATAACCGATAACCTAAACCCCTCTGCCGTTTACCCGTCGTCGACATGTTCTAAATTCCCCTTAGGGCCACGGGTTGTTTTGTAAAGTAGTTGCAAGGGTTGTTTTGTTTTAGGAATTTTCAGTTCAATAAAATAAACTTCAAGTTCTCTTATTTTGGTTATTAATATCTTGCAAGAGCATCGGGAGAGCATTGTGAGGTTATCTATTTACTTAGCATCGGGAGAGTTAAGTATACGAAAGAAATAAGAGCAAGTTCTCTAGTTTATAGTTGAACTATCTCGTGCCTAGGGATAGGGCGAGGTTAAGTGGCTAAAGAAGAATCCATACACATCGGTGTTCATCCTTCGATTCACGCCGGGAGGTATCATCAAGACGTGATCATCGACAGACTTGGACCTAGAGATAGGCCAAGGCAGATCTGGGATTCTTGCCAAACTTGAAAGTATTGAGTTGGTGTGTTTGCTGCCGCGACGATCAACGGACTGCTGCCGCGACAGGTGATGCCAGCGACAGGCGCGACGACAGAACTGGATTTCCTAAACTCTGCAATACCTGCACTACTGAGCAATTCAATACCAGCCCATTCTCTCTATCTTGATTACTTTACTTCTATTTTCCAGTACTTTTTATTATTTTCGTGACAAACTATTAAATCTCTTCTTTTCCCCTTGTGCATATAGCGAAGGAAAGGGTTAGCCCAGTCCCTGTGGAGACGATATCCGATACTCTAGTATCACTTTACTACTTGCGTCGTGTACACTTGCACTACATTGCGATAGACACTTTTACACGCAACAGATACCCGACACGTGGAAGTACTGTTCAAGCCCCCATATGAAATTATCTACATATTAGGCTGCTCTCGACCCACTGAACTTGTTAGGCCGCGGGGCATCGATCTTCAGCTTGGGTGCTGCTACTTCGGCAAGCATTCCACTCTTTATTGCTGCTTGGTAAATGTGAAGCTCTCTCTTGAGCTCCGTCATTTCTTCCTTCATGGCGACAATCTGCGCCTGCAATGAGTTTTCACGATCATCAAGTTTGTTGTACATCTCACTTAGGAGGTTCTCCAACTCCTCTTTGATCTTCCCCTCAAGGGTTTCGACCAGACTAGAATGTGACTCCTCGTCACCTCGGGTCTCCTTGACTTCCCTCACGGATTCTTCAAGTTTAGCGACCCTTTTATCCAAGGCTGGAACCATGTCCTTGGAACTTCCTTGCTTCTTCTCGCCATTGCGGCCGGTAACTCCCTCGGCTGTTTGGACTTCACCGGAGTTTTGTGGTGCCATTTCTCCTGATCAAACTTGGCTCTAATACCACTTGTCACGTCGGTAGACTCTCGCTAACTCGAACGTGCCGCCTTAGCTCGCTTTCGGAAACTGTTGCGACTAAGTAAGCCTGAAATGACAAGCACAAAGGCTTAGATCATTGCGGAAATAGAAATGAACAACGGAAAGGAAAATGACAACATAAAGAAGAAGCAAATGTGTGGGAATGCTAGTTGTATTCCTCAATGATGAAGTGATTAAGTGAGGAGGGGCAAATCTCTATTTATACATGAAGCCCCGTACATCTAACGGTCTAAATTGAATTACACGAACGGCTAGGATCGCCTCAAAATCTCTAATATCCCTAAAATCAAGGGGAACCATGAAATTATTGAAATAATGGAATAAAAATAAAATACATGGCTAAAAATAACAAAGACTTATTCCAAATTCGGACTGGACCCTTCTGGGCTCGATCGGGCAGACCCATGGTGCTGAAACAAGCCTCCTAGGGGTCCTGGTGCGTGCTGGTTGCACCCTGGTGCGGGCAGAATACACCTTGGGGTGCACTGGATGAACCCCACTGCTGAACTGGCTCGGTCGCGATCCGTGACAATAAAGGTCCAACGCTTAATCATTGAGCTAGACTTAAGATTTTAGTAAGTTTTATCCAAACTAATATGTAACTTATACTCTCAACCTAAAAAATAAGCAAAAATACTTCTATGGAGATTTAAACCAAAAAAATCTTGCACCAAAAGCATATAGTTTAACCACTAAACTGGGTTGAAAGATTATTATATATCTACAAAATTTACTTTTTAATTTAAGATTTATTATTACCTCAAAATTAAATAAATAAATTAATTTTCCTAATTTTTGGGAATATAAAAATTATTTAGTTTTATAGAAAAACATATTAGGTCATTCTAAAAATTTACTATATAATATATATTCATGATAGAATATAAATTTTGAATTATTTGAAAATAATTATTTAGTTGTAAATTTATTATTTTAATTTTTAAAATTTTATTTAGCTTGAGATGTAATTAAAATTGAGATCAAACTCGAATTATTTTTTCATTTTGTTTGGAAATAAATAATAATAATAATAATAATAATTTATTTAATAAAATTAATATTAAACCATTCTAAAAATTAAATTTATAATATGTATTTAGGATAAAATATAATTTTTAAATAACATTTAATTTATTGATAGATATATGAACAAATCATTTTACATATAGTTAATTTTTAGAATGATCTACTATATTTTTTATAAAAATAAATAATTAATTTTTTATTCTCAAAAGAATTAAAATAATAATTTTAGATTGATTTTAGTAGTATTTTGATTTATTTTTGAGGTGATAATAAATCTTAAATTAAAAATTAAATTTTGTGAATATAATTTAAGCTCTTAACCTAGCTTAGTGGTTAAATCCCTTATTTTTGATGCAAGGTGTTCCTGGTTCAAATCTTTATAGATATATTTTTTCTTATTTTTGAGGGTGGGGGAGTATAATATAAATATTTGTTTGGATAAATTTGACTAAGCTCTAACTTTAGCTCAATGATTTAGTATTAAATCCGTTATCCAAGGTGTTCTTGGTTTAATTCCTCCCACTAACGCCTAAGGTGTATATTTTTTTCTCATTTGATTTGTTCAAAATCGGGAGGTGACACTTCCAGTTGGTTGAATAAAAAATTTTATTTAACATGCTGACAAAGAGAGAGCCGATGACGGAGGGGACCAAACAAGAAAGGTATTTAACCGGGGGACAAATTTGACGTAAAAATTAGTTATGTGACTAAAACAAAAATGTGATAGTTTGATGACCACCCGTGTAGTTTTCCCTTGATTTTACTATATTTTTATACAATCAATTAATACAATCCGTCAGTCAAATCAGAAAATGCTATAGACTATTAGCTATCTACTAATATAATATGTTATCCGCAAATTGTCAAATAAGGCAAAAAAAAAAAAAACAATTTTGGTCTAACCGAACTACTTGAGCAGCAAAATGAAAATTCAATTCGGCAAAGATAACACAATTTTGATGTAGCCGAAATTCATGGGTAGCAAGATGATGATCCAATAGGTAAGCATAGAGGATTTCAATTTATTTAAACTAAATCGAAATTATAATCGGATAATTCATAAAATGAAGAATTCTTGAATTACTTACACTTGAAGATTGATTAAAAAAATTCCCTTGGTGCAGTGATACGATCTGTCCTTGATGAGTACTTATTTGGTTTTGCAAGAAATATAGGGACTTGTTCGAAAACAACAACTCCATTATCACGTTTTTCGAAATGAAAGAAAAAACAACAGAAACAGATACACACGAAACCAAGTAATATAAAAGAGACCATCATCGGAAAAACGTTCACTCAGAGGATTTAGTTTGAGCTGTCATGGTTTGATCAAGACGAGCTTTAATCACGGTCCATACTTTGTGTTTAGGAGGTAAATTTTCCTTAACAACGCTGCAGCCTACAAACTCGTCGGTCCATTCGAACAAGGCAGGGAATTTCTCAGCTGACAACAACTCCACTCCGGCAATCTCTTGAATGATCCTAAGCCAAAAGCCAACAAAATTGGCAGCAATGTCTACCATTCCAATTACATCTCCACCAAAGAATCTCTTCCCATTCAGTGCACTTTCTAGCGTTTTAAGACAATCACGAGTTTCTTCCCTCGCCTTGTCTCGCTCATTCTCCGGCCCCAATACAGCTTTCTGAAAGGCAGGCAAGCACTACATGGACACCACAAATAAAGAAGCGAGACACATATTTGTCAAATTCGTGTTTTCATATTCTATACTATTATTGATGTGAAATTATACCTTGTCATCGATAAACTTGGCCCAGAATCGAGCCATGGCTTTGTCATAAGGATCCTCCGGCAATATGGGATTGGATTTCCAAGTTTCCTCGATGTATTCAAGTATCACAAGTGACTCTGCAATCGGTTTCCCGTTGTGGAGGAGAACTGGGACTTTCTTGTGAACTGGATTGTACTGCAAAAGCAAAGGGCTCTTGTTCCCGAAAATATCCTCTTCTATGTATTCGTAGGGAACACCTTTCAGCCGCAGAGCAAGCTCAACCCTGCGGCTGAAAGGGCTGGCCCAGCATCCGAAAACTTTCACTTCATCACCCATTATGCTGCTTAAGGCTGACTTTGGTTTCATGCAAACTACTTATAGAGGCAAGATTTGCTAGTTTTCTCAAGACTTTGGCTGCTCTAGTCGGTTAATCTTTTCAATAAATTAGTGATGGTTCGTCATCCTTTACGTAATCAACGATGACTATGTGATAGCGGTGTGGTTGGAATATTGAAATAATGAAAAAGTCAAGTACCAAACAATGAACATGGAAATGGAGGAGAGTCAACTATGGAAACTGCTAATCAAATTATTTTATCAAATATAACATACATATGAAGTTATATTTTGATACACAAAAATTTTACACAAAAATTTAAAATCTAAATCCTTAGCCCTAACACTCTAAAACTTAAATTTTAAACCCTAAACTCTAAATTCTAACCATAAACCTGAAATTCTACACCATATACCTTAAACCACAACATAAATCCCTAAAGGATTAATATTTGATACACTGTCAGTGTAAAAAAAGTTTACACAAACATGCCTATTTTCAAGCTTAAATTTAAAACCTAAAATTCTAACCTTAAAACCTTAAAAATCTAACCCCAAACCCCAAACCCAAACCCTAAATTCTAACCATAATTCTTAAATTCTAAATCATACAACCTAAACCCCTAACCTCTAAACCTTAAACTAAACCACTAAACCCCTAAATAAACCCGCTTGTGGAAACTTTATTTTCCACCGCCGGTGTATAGGATATTAATCCATCCCTAAAGCCTAAAATTTGAAGGCTTGTGTAAACTAAAGTTTACACAAGTTTGTGTATCAAAGTATTTTCCATACATATATTAGAGTTTAAATAAAAAAAATTGTGTAAGTTTCGTTTACACATATTGTATATTAAAATATAATGTAACCCTCTAAACCCGGCCTAGAAGAAAATACTGAATTTAAGAAGTTATCGTTGAAAACTTTTCACTCAAGTAATAAATTTTGTAACACCCGGGTTTAGGGGTTAGGTAAAAATAATATTTTAATATTATTTGGGCTCGGTTTTATACTCTAAATAACATTTCGAGTTTGTTTTCAAAATTTATTAATTTTGAGTTGACCATGTTTTAAGATTAAACTCCATTTAGCCATGGATTTACCTTCCTTGTAAATGCCCCATTTCATTAAGGGCAAACAAGTCTTTTGAGCTTTAAAATTTATCACATGTCAAATAAAACACCCACCATTCTCATCTTCTTCCCTTCACTCTTTCAAACCCAACGTTACCTTCTTCTCTCCTTGGGGGTTCACTATTCCATCACCATACACTCACATCCTTGGTGATTTTTGAGAGGTAATCATGTTTTTAGCTTGTCCTCACTTCCCTCTACATGCTCGTACCCATAGTTTTCATTAAAACTCTTGTTTTTGTATTATGGAGTTTTAGAGTTTGAAATTAAAAATGTTAACTTTGTTAACATTAAGTTGAGCTTTTGATTTGATAATGATAGATGAGTCATTTGTTGTTCAAAAGGTCTGAAATATCTAATTTTTATAAGGTTTTGTAATGATTTTCGGAATTGGGTTTTAAGAGGGTTTTTGGAGGGTTTTAAAGTGTTTTTGGGGTTGTTTTGGGTGGAATCTTGAGGGCTGATGTTTAGGTGATGTTTGAGGGTTGTTTTGAGTGTATTAGATGGCAAGTTGGATATTAGAATTGGGAGTTATTTACTGGGTTTTGTGGCTGCACGAAAATGGGGAGTTTGAGAGGGTTCTTGGCTTGAAATGTTGAGCTTAATGTTTGAATTGTGTTCCGGGTTAGCTACCTTGATGCTTGGGCTGATTTGAAGTTGTTTTGTTGTGTTTGGGATTGATTAGAATCGAGGTTTGGCGTCGGAGAAGCTTCGGGAAGAAATCCGGAAAGTTGAAGGTGGTTGCTTGCTTGGTCTTTGGGCTTGGAAGCTTAGGTGAGTGGTTAAACGTTTTACTTGGTTTTAAATTAGTTGGTTCGAGTATATGGACTAGGTTGGGCTTGGTAGACCCACCTAGAGTTAGGATTGGGGTGGTAGCCTAATCCTAAACTTGATCTAGAGCCTTTGGATGAACTCATTTATATGGTTGTGTATGTCTCGTATGAAATGTGATATGAAAGCTTATGTATATTGTGTTATACATGTGAGATGAGACATGAATTTGTGATGCTTGAGACATGCATGATGATGGTTGTTGGTGAGTACGTGCTAAGCACGGAATTGATTGAAATGAGTAATGTGAAATGAGTAAATGTTGGCACTAGTATACTTGAATACAAATGATCGATCATTAGGATGTTAGTGTGTACACATGAGTCAAAAGTCACGCGTGGCCTTAGTGGCGTTGAGTCACCAAGGAGGAGTACGGGTACGCCCAGAAATTGTATTTAAATATAGTCGGTGATGAGTGGAATCCCATCGACGGGGCGTGAGGATGAGTGGAATCCCCTCCGCGAGACCGGTGATGAGTGTAATCCCACCGTCAGGTAATGGTTGTGTTGTTGGATGTGAGTTCCAACGGTTATCCGCGTATTTGAGTCATAGCTAGGTGCCAATGTTGATTGATAATTGTATCAATGTGTTGTGATAAATGATCCTTATTTGGATGTTTGATGTGGCTACTTATGTTGAGGGTTTAAAGCTTGTTGATCATGACATTTACTTGTATATTGCTCATGCATCTTATCTTGTGGCTCTTGTGAATCCTTGATACTTTTGTGTAATGCCTTGGCTAGATCGTGCTCGGACCCTGCAATGTTGAGGTTTGTTTTTAGAGCTTACCCTCACTAAGCATTATTTGCTTACGCTCTCTTTGTTCAACATTGCAGATCCTTAGTTCGTGGGTTGCTTGCGCAAGTGGAAGGCTCCAAGTGTGGTTGTTAGCCTTGAGTGCTTCCAGTATGGATTTTTAATGTTTGGATATGTAATAGTTTGAGCAATGGGACATGTATGGTTTTGTTGGGTAGTTGTTAGTTGTTAGGAGCATGTGTAGACTCCTTAGTACCTTGCTTTTGTATGGTTTATGTTGCCATGTTGGTTTGTATCTCATGCCTAAATTGCTCCTTTTGAATGTTGGTCATATGCCTTAGAGGTTACCTTTGATGTTGAATGAATGCATGTCTTGTGAGGTCTTGCCTTAGTGTTAGACTTGTCTTAACCTAGTCAAAGCATGCTAGTAATGTTGGGATGCCTTGAGTTTAATTTGTATGGTGTTGTGAGGTGTTTTGGTGGTGTTTTGGGGCACCCTTGTGCCTTGAAACAGCCAAAACGAGTCTGCAGACAGGGGGCGTTTCGGAATGGGTCCCCCTGTTCCGATACGGTTCCTTTGCAAATGGCCTGCCGTTTCGAAACGGATGAGGGTCGTTTCGGAACATTTTTGCTACTGGAATTTTGAGAAATTGACGAGATAAAGGCGTTCCGAAACGGGCCTTTGATGTTTCGAAATGGTCAAATCTCGTTGACCACGAGAAATTGACCGTCAAGGTCGTTTCGATACGGGTCACCCCTGTTTCGGAACGGTCACCTTATGGTTGACCCTGGCCTGTTGACTTAGTCAAGGCGTTTCGGAACACCCTAAGGGCGTTTCGAAACGGCCTGCTGTAAAGGGGCTAAAATGAGCTGTTTGATGTGTTCGTTGGTCGGTGTATGTTTCAATGTTTGTATTTCCCGCTGCTGTGCTTCACATAGGTTTTAATTATGCCTATAGACAAGATATAATAAAAAGAAAATTTTAGGGTCGCTAACCGAGGGGAAACCTTCACGGGTTTCTCTTCGGTTTTCCCCGTGTGGCCCACTCGGACCGGTCATCCGACCAGACCGGGACGAGGGGGTTACACTTGTTGGTATCAGAGCCTAAGGTTACCGAGACCTTGGGCAGGTAAGTGAGGTAAGTTCAAGTTTTTGCTTGATATACACGGTGTTTGCTTGCTTTGTAAGAATGGTTGCTTGTTTGACAAGTATGTTGCTTGTTTTATTCAAAGCATGTGTGTGTGAGTCCCATTGCTACTATTACATTGGAAAAAATGATTTTAAGTGAGGGAACGTACTTAAACACTTGGAAGCCTTGCCTTGCTAACCCAACTTGTATGTTTTGTTGTTGTGGTTGTAGTTGGTATCTGTGAGAGCGATGTCTAGACCGAGAGGTAGACCGAGAGTGGTTCGTCAGGAACCACGGGTTGCGGCTCCTGTTAAGCCGGCTGTTGGTGTGGAGGCTCATCTAGAAGAGCCGGTGGCCGCGGGAGTTGGCGCTCCACCACCACCTCCACCACCACCACCTCCTCCACCTGGAGCTGGAGGTGAAGATGGAGCCGGAGGAGATGGACCTCAAGGTGGCCAAGGTCCAGCTGGAATTGACATGACTCCGCTAGTACAAGCGATAGTGGGAGCTTTCCAGGCCGCAGTTGCGGGAGCTCAGGCTGCAGCTCAGCCTAGGTGTGATGATGCTAGTCTACCTTTGGAGAGGCTCCGTAGCTTGGGAGCCGAGGAGTTTAGAGGATCTACTCCAGAGAGATCGGAGTTGTGGTTGGAGAAGACAGTTCGTATCTTGGCTCAGATGGGTTGTGCGGGCGCACGTAGATTGGGTTGTGTGATCTCGTTGCTTCAGGGTGATGCCTACACCTGGTGGGTCACCATCACTACCGGGGTTCCAGAGGCCGAGATAGATTGGGATTTCTTTGAGTTTGCTTTCAGAAAGAGGTACTTGGGACCGAGGTACTTGGATGAGAAGAAGCGAGAGTTCATGGCTCTTACTCAGGGAGATGCTTCTGTGACTGATTATGAGATCCGTTTTGTTCGCTTGAGTCAGTATGCTCCAGAGTTAGTTCCTACTAAAGTGGAACGCTGTAACCGATTCCGCTACGGGTTGAATGAAGAGGTTAAGAGGTACACGCTAGCTTCTGACTACTCAGACTTTGATGTATTGGTCGCGAGGGCCAAGGATTTGGAACATAGTTTGGGTTCGGCCAAACGATCTGGTGGTTCTAGTTCTGGCAAGAGGCATAACCACTTTGATGGTAGAGATGCCAAGAGGCATAGGGGTGGCGGACATCAGTTCGATCAGAGATGTGGTGGTGGCCACCATGGTAGAGGCCATCAGGGCCATAGAGGAGGAGGGTGTTTGCCCGAGTGTACACGATGTGGGAGACAGCACACTGGTGAGTGTTGGGGTAACTTCCATGCTTGTTGGAACTGTGGTTCGAGGGACCACTTTAGGAGGGATTGTCCGCATCAGGCGGCTCAGGCACCGAACATTGCTCAGGCTCCTACGAGAGCGAATGATTTTCAGAGAGGCCGTGGGCGCGGTCGTGGCTACTTCCAGCCTAGGGCTGATGCACCTATGGGAGATGCTCAGAGGAACCTCGCTCATGTTGTGGCTGTGCAGCCAGAGGCCGGAGGACCAGCGAGAGTTTATGCTCAGAGAGAGGCCGGGAACGACACCGATGTGATAGCAGGTAATTTCGAGTTACAGTCTATGTCTTTGCTTTCTTTGGTTGATTCGGGTTCTACGCATTCCTACATTTTGAGTGAGCATGCACAGAAGTTAGATATCCCTGTTGAGATCTTAGATGTAGGTATGCATGTTACTAGTTCTTTTGGTGAGACAGTTGTGGTTAGACGTATGTATAGGAGGTGTCCACTGAAGATTCAGGGTCATGTGTTCTCAGTTGATATGATGGAACTTCCTTTCTATGGTTTTGATATTATTCTGGGTATGGATTGGTTGGTTGAGCATCGGGCTAGTGTAGATTTTGAGACAAAGAGAATTTCTTTGAAGCTTTCTGATGACTACGAGGTAGTAGTAGTAGGCGAGAACATTAAGTTCTTGTCTAATGTGGTGTCAGCTTTAGAGGCTCATAGGTTGATGGACTCAGGATGTGGGGCTTATTTAGCTTATGTTATGAATCCGGATATGAGTGAAGCTAGACCGAAAGATATCAGAACAGTGTGTGACTTTCCAGATGTGTTTCCTGAAGAGTTGCCTGGTTTGCCTCCTGACAGAGATGTTGAGTTTGTGATAGAGACAGTTTCAGGGTCTAATCCAGTTTCGATAGCTCCGTACCGCATGGCTCCGAAAGAGTTGAAAGAATTGAAGAGTCAGTTGCAAGAATTATTAGACCGTGGTTTCATTAGGCCTAGTAGTTCTCCGTGGGGTGCTCCAGTGTTGTTTGTGAAAAAGAAAGATGGTAGCATGCGCATGTGCATTGACTATAGACAGTTGAATCAGATGACTGTGAAGAACAAGTATCCGTTGCCTCGTATAGATGATTTGTTTGATCAGTTGAGAGGTGCTTCAGTATTCTCGAAGATAGATTTGAGATCCGGGTACTATCAGTTGAAAGTGAAAGAGTGTGATGTTCCAAAGACAGCTTTTAGGACTAGATATGGTCACTATGAGTTTCTTGTGATGCCGTTTGGGCTCACGAATGCACCAGTAGCATTCATGGACATGATGAACAGAATTTTTAGGGACTATCTAGATCGTTTTGTAGTTGTCTTCATTGATGATATACTTGTGTACTCGAAGACAGAAGAAGAGCATGTTGAGCACTTGAGATTTGTTTTACAGAGATTGTTGAGCAATCAGTTGTATACGAAGCTTAGTAAGTGTGAGTTCTGGATTCGAGAGGTTGTGTTTCTTGGCCATGTTGTTTCGGCCGAAGGTATCCGTGTTGATCCATCGAAGATTGAGGCTATTGTTGAGTGGAAACAACCTAAGTCCGTGACCGAGATTAGGAGTTTCCTAGGATTAGCCGGTTACTATAGAAGGTTTTTTGATGGCTTCTCTAGAGTAGCTGCTCCTTTGACTAAATTGTTGCAAAAGGGACTCAAGTTTGAATGGTCAGATGCAAGACAGAAGGCCTTTGAGAAATTGAAAGAAGCTTTGACGAATGCTCCAGTGTTAGTGCAACCTGTTTCAGGTAAGGAGTTTGTGATTTACAGTGATGCTTCCTACGTAGGCTTAGGATGTGTTCTGATGCAAGATAGGAGAGTTGTTGCTTATGCTTCTAGATAGTTGAAGATTCATGAGAAGAACTATCCTACTCATGACATAGAGCTAGCCGCAGTGGTGTTTGCATTGAAGATTTGGCGTCACTATTTGTATGGTGAGAAGTGTATTGTTTACACCGATCACAAGAGCTTGAAGTATCTGATGACACAGAAAGACTTGAACTTGAGACAGAGAAGGTGGTTAGAGTTGCTAAAGGATTATGATTTGACCATTGAGTACCATCCGGGTAAAGCAAATGTAGTAGCCGATGCTTTGAGTAGAAAAGTGGCCGTTGAGCTGAGAGCTATGTTTGCTAGATTGAGTGTTTCCGATGATGGTGGTTTGATCACCGAGTTGCAAGTGAAGCCTTCTTCGATTCAGTTGATTAGAGAGAAACAGTTGCAAGATGCGAGCCTAGTTCCTCATGTTCAAGACATAGCCGAAGGAAGACCGACTGAGTATAGTTTCAGTGGTGAGAGTTTGTTGTGCTTTAGAGATAGAATTATTGTACCGGAAGATGTTGAGTTGAGACGTCAGATTTTGAGTGAAGCACATTCGAGTCCCTTTTCTATGCATCCGGGTAGTACCAAAATGTACCGAGATTTGAAGAATGATTACTTCTGGGTTGGTTTGAAAAGAGATGCAGCCGAGTATGTGAGCCGTTGTATGGTTTGTCAGAGAGTGAAGACAGAACATCAGGTTCCTTCAGGTTTGCTACAGCCTTTGAAGATTCCGGAATGGAAATGGGAGAGGATCACCATGGACTTTGTATCGGGGTTCCCTTTGTCTCCTTCGAAGAAGAACTCAGTTTGGGTGATTGTTGATAGGTTCACTAAGTGTGCTCACTTCTTAGCAGTGAACACTACGGATTCTTTAGACAAGTTGGCGAACTTGTACATCCGTGAGATTGTGAGACTTCATGGGGTTCCAAAGTCCATTGTTTCAGATAGGGATCCTAGGTTTACTTCGAGGTTCTGGGGTTGCTTGCATAGTGCTTTAGGTAGTCGTTTGCATTTCAGCACCTCGTATCATCCGCAGTCCGATGGGCAGTCAGAGCGAGTGATACAGATTCTAGAAGATATGCTTCGTTGTTGTGTGATTGACTTCCAGGGTTCTTGGGAGAAGCACTTACCGTTGGTTGAGTTTGCCTACAACAACAGTTATCAGTCTAGTATTCAGATGGCACCGTATGAGGCTCTGTATGGAAGACGATGTAGGACTCCGATTTGTTGGGCTGAGTCGGGTCAGAGATTGTTACCTATGCCAGACTTGCTTAAGGGGACCATCGACAAAGTAAAGTTGATATGTGACCGCTTGAAAGCAGCTTCCGATCGTCAGAAGTCTTATGCAGATTTGAAGAGGAAAGAGGTTGAGTACTCAGTGGGTGAGAAAGTGTTTCTGAAAGTATCTCCGTGGAAGAAGGTAATGAGATTTGGCCGTAAGGGCAAGTTGAGTCCGAGGTTAATTGGTCCGTATGAGATAGTTGAGCGGATTGGGCCTGTAGCTTATCGTTTGAGGTTACCTTCTGAGTTAGAGAAGATCCATGATGTCTTTCATGTGTCTATGCTTAGGAGATATCGATCGGATCCTTCTCATGTAATGCCCGTTGAGGAGATAGAGTTAAATCCGGATTTGTCCTATAATGAAGAGCCTGTTGAGATACTTGCTTCTGATAGCAAGGTGTTGCGTGGCAAGACCATAGAGTTGGTCAAGGTGTTGTGGAGACATAGACGTGTGGAAGAGGCCACGTGGGAGAGAAAAGCGGATATGGTTGAGCAGTTTCCATATATGTTTCCACCAGGTAATTTCGGGGTCGAAATTCCTTAAGTGGGGGAGAGTTGTAACACCCGGGTTTAGGGGTTAGGTAAAAATAATATTTTAATATTATTTGGGCTCGGTTTTATACTCTAAATAACATTTCGAGTTTGTTTTCAAAATTTATTAATTTTGAGTTGACCATGTTTTAAGATTAAACTCCATTTAGCCATGGATTTACCTTCCTTGTAAATGCCCCATTTCATTAAGGGCAAACAAGTCTTTTGAGCTTTAAAATTTATCACATGTCAAATAAAACACTCACCCTTCTCATCTTCTTCCCTTCACTCTTTCAAACCCAACGTTACCTTCTTCTCTCCTTGGGGGTTCACTATTCCATCACCATACACTCACATCCTTGGTGATTTTTGAGAGGTAATCATGTTTTTAGCTTGTCCTCACTTCCCTCTACATGCTCGTACCCATAGTTTTCATTAAAACTCTTGTTTTTGTATTATGGAGTTTTAGAGTTTGAAATTAAAAATGTTAACTTTGTTAACATTAAGTTGAGCTTTTGATTTGATAATGATAGATGAGTCATTTGTTGTTCAAAAGGTCCGAAATATCTAATTTTTATAAGGTTTTGTAATGATTTTCGGAATTGGGTTTTAAGAGGGTTTTTGGAGGGTTTTAAAGTGTTTTTGGGGCTGTTTTGGGTGGAATCTTGAGGGCTGATGTTTAGGTGATGTTTGAGGGTTGTTTTGAGTGTATTAGATGGCAAGTTGGATATTAGAATTGGGAGTTATTTACTGGGTTTTGTGGCTACACGAAAATGGGGAGTTTGAGAGGGTTCTTGGCTTGAAATGTTGAGCTTAATGTTTGAATTGTGTTCCGGGTTAGCTACCTTGATGCTTGGGCTGATTTGAAGTTGTTTTGTTGTGTTTGGGATTGATTAGAATCGAGGTTTTGCGTCGGAGAAGCTTCGGGAAGAAATCCGGAAAGTTGAAGGTGGTTGCTTGCTTGGTCTTTGGGCTTGGAAGCTTAGGTGAGTGGTTAAACGTTTTACTTGGTTTTAAATTAGTTGGTTCGAGTATATGGACTAGGTTGGGCTTGGTAGACCCACCTAGAGTTAGGATTGGGGTGGTAGCCTAATCCTAAACTTGATCTAGAGCCTTTGGATGAACTCATTTATATGGTTGTGTATGTCTCGTATGAAATGTGATATGAAAGCTTATGTATATTGTGTTATACATGTGAGATGAGACATGAATTTGTGATGCTTGAGACATGCATGATGATGGTTGTTGGTGAGTACGTGTTAAGCACGGAATTGATTGAAATGAGTAATGTGAAATGAGTAAATGTTGGCACTAGTATACTTGAATACAAATGATCGATCATTAGGATGTTAGTGTGTACACATGAGTCAAAAGTCGCGCGTGGCCTTGGTGGCGTTGAGTCACCAAGGAGGAGTACGGGTACGCCCGGAAATTGTATTTAAATAAAGTCGGTGATGATTGGAATCCCATCGACGGGGCGTGAGGATGAGTGGAATCCCCTCCGCGAGACCGGTGATGAGTGTAATCCCACCGTCAGGTAATGGTTGTGTTGTTGGATGTGAGTTCCAACGGTTATCCGCGTATTTGAGTCATAGCTAGGTGCCAATGTTGATTGATAATCGTATCAATGTGTTGTGATAAATGATCCTTGTTTGGATGTTTGATGTGGCTACTTATGTTGAGGGTTTAGAGCTTGTTGATCATGACATTTACTTGTATATTGCTCATGCATCTTATCTTGTGGCTCTTGTGAATCCTTGATACTTTTCTGTAATGCATTGGCTAGATCGTGCTCGGACCCTGCAATGTTGAGGTTTGTTTTTAGAGCTTACCCTCACTAAGCATTATTTGCTTACGCTCTCTTTGTTCAACATTGCAGATCCTTAGTTCGTGGGTTGCTTGCGCAAGTGGAAGGCTCCAAGTGTGGTTGTTAGCCTTGAGTGCTTCAAGTATGGATTTTTAATGTTTGGATATGTAATAGTTTGAGCAATGGGACATGTATGGTTTTGTTGGGTAGTTGTTGGTTGTTAGGAGCATGTGTAGACTCCTTAGTACCTTGCTTTTGTATGGTTTATGTTGCCATGTTGGTTTGTATCTCATGCCTAAATTGCTCCTTTTGAATGTTGGTTATATGCCTTAGAGGTTACCTTTGATGTTGAATGAATGCATGTCTTGTGAGGTCTTGCCTTAGTGTTAGACTTGTCTTAACCTAGTCAAAGCATGCTAGTAATGTTGGGATGCCTTGAGTTTAATTTGTATGGTGTTGTGAGGTGTTTTGGTGGTGTTTTGGGGCACCCTTGTGCCTTGAAACAGCCAAAACGAGTCTGCAGACAGGGGGCGTTTCGGAACGGGTCCCCCTGTTCCGATACGGTTCCTTTACAAATGGCCTGCCATTTCGAAACGGATGAGGGTCGTTTCGGAACATTTTTGCTACTGGAATTTTGAGAAATTGACGAGAAAAAGGTGTTCCAAAACGGGCCTTTGATGTTTCGAAACGGTCAAATCTCGTTGACCACGAGAAATTGACCGTCAAGGTCGTTCCGATACGGGTCACCCCTGTTTCGGAACGGTCACCTTATGGTTGACCCTGGCCTGTTGACTTAGTCAAGGCGTTTCGGAACACCCTAAGGGCGTTTCGAAACGGCCTGCTGTAAAGGGGCTAAAATGAGCTGTTTGATGTGTTCGTTGGTCGGTGTATGTTTCAATGTTTGTATTTCCCGCTGTTGTGCTTCACATAGGTTTTAATTATGCCTATAGACAAGATATAATAAAAAGAAAATTTTAGGGTCGCTAACCGAGGGGAAACCTTCACGGGTTTCGCTTCGGTTTTCCCCGTGTGGCCCACTCGGACCGGTCATCCGACCAGACCGAGACGAGGGGGTTACAAATTTTAAGTTTAAATAATTTATAAAACAAACAAATTTAGGTTATTTATTGAAAACGGCGTTGTTTCACAATAAGTTCTTTTAAAAAAAACACAGCCGTAAAAATAAAAACATCCTAAAATAAATTATTTAAATATTCAAATAAAAATTCTCATGCATGCTAAAACAGTTAAAAATCCCAAATAAATGTATAAGTAACCGAAATTACATAAATCCCAAAATAATAACTAAAATAAAATAATTCTGTAAATTCGAAATGTCCATACTGAAAACTGAAATAAATCTGATAAATTGTGGTCCTCCAAGACCAAAAGCCTATGTTTGAGAATCTAAAACAGGAACTAAGGGGGAGTCAGCTATTAAGCTCAGTGTGCAGGCAATCACAAACTCAGTTCCACAACAATAAATTTTCACAAAATATTTAAAAGACACAAAGCATGTTTAAACACGATTTTATGAAAACATAATGCAATGCACCCATACTGCATAGTCACCAAAAAGAGTAAGTTCCCCAGAACCTCTCGCTACATAGTCACCAACACGAGTGGTATAAACCACTAACTTCCTCCATACAATCTCAACCCATAATAACACAGTAAAAAGCTATCACAGTTTTCATAGTCTCAACACAGTCCGATAATAAATCAGAGATTCACAGTTCATTTACTTTAAAACACAATTTATTCAAGTCTGAAAATAATGTGCACAGAAAGTATAACATAAAATCATGACATAGCCGAAAATCATTCAAGTATAAAACTACAATCACAAAATCAAAGTATGTAGCACGGAAAGAGAACAAACCTTAGCCAAAGCAACTCAACCTATTGAATAATGTGTTTCCCACGATCAGAAGCATTGGGTTTAGTTGTATCAGAACGTGTAGGTCTCGTAGTACGTGTAGAGACGGTTCAAACGGGCGAAAGAAGTGATAGTTAGTTAGACTCACGGTCAGAAGAGTAATGATTACCTGATCGTGATGGAAAGCGAAGATTATAATTCACAAAGATATTGGTTTGCACAAAAAGGAGTAATGCAGACGGAGGTTTAATGGAAAAAAAATGGGAAATTGAGTGATGAATATTTGGTGGGGTGCGGCTACAGAAACATATGAAATAAAAAAAGGGTAAACTACATAAATGACCACTATACTATTAGTAAAGTCGCGATTTGACCACCTTACTTTTTTCGAAGCAATAAAACCACCAAATTATTTAATTGGTTGCAATGTGACCACCAGCCGTTAAAAACTAACGGAAGGAGTGACGTGGTAGTTAATAAAATTGGTATAATTACACATTTAGTCCCCGCTATTTGTACATTTTATCAATTTGGTCCTAATTTTAATAAATAAAATAATTTTATTATTTAATTAGGCTACGACACGTGTCGCCACCTGATTGGAGGATTTTATTTATATATTTTTAATTTAATAATTTTTATTTTGCTCCTCCAATCAGGTGGTGACACTTGTCACCAGATTGAAGGAGCAAAATTAAAGAAACAAACACTCTGCCCCCAATAAGATTCGAACCCAAGTCGACTGGGTTGAAACTGAGCTAACTTACCACTAGGCCAAAGCAATCCTTGTGATTCATTGTACAAAATCCAATATATATGTTAGTTTTTTGTTTGCTCGAATTGAAAGGCATTATACCCACTGTCATCCTTCGCCCCACCATCATCACCAGCACTTACAAAGAGCCCTTCCCCGCTGGGTCGAAGGAACCAGGTTGCTCCATTCATTTTCCATTTTTTGCTTCAAATTTTCTGTATGCAGCAACTTCCTCACTTATTCGGCTAAGATCCGTTTGGCACATCCTAAAAAAATGGTATTCAGGGAACTGGTTTACCTTAGAATGGGAATCGAACGACACAAGCTCCACAACTCGAAAACATGTATTCATAAAGATGAGGTATATATTAGGCAAACAGTATGATCAAATATAGTTTGGTAATAAGACATTCTTAGCTAAACATAATTTTGATGTTGCCATGCCATGAATTGCAGAAACTTGATCTGACTAAAACCATGAACTTGATAAAGTATATAGGAAATACAACCCTTATTGTCCAAGTTAATGTTTCTCCCAAATCATTTGAAAACATGTTTTACGATGTCAGGGATATGAATGTTCATGAAGTAATCTTCCCAGTCAATGCATTTGGGGTCGAAATACAGCACGTCCTCCTCCACCAGGCTAGTTCTTGCTGCCATTCGCAACTTCTCCGTGTTTAAATCATCGAAATTGTGATTCCGGTGAAATCAGAAGAGTTGCTAATGAAAACTAAAACGGCAACAGAACTATAGAGAGAGACTTACACGGCATCAAAGAACAAGTAAGGTCTGTAAATGTCGACCAACCGCATAACGTAGTTGATCTTCCTATTCATATTACTGTAAACACCTTGAAAGAAGTGGCAGAATGCTGCATTTGCCCATTCAAGTCCCTAACAACACAAGAGGATTGATAAAAAATGATTCAGTTTAATGAAACTCCATAGATAAAAGGGTTGAAAAGAAAACAAAACAGAAGAAGGGGTTTGGGGGAGGACCTTCAAAATGAAGTGAATGGAGCAACCTGGTTCCTTCGACCCAGCTGGGGAAGGGCTCTTTGTAAATGCTGGTGATGATGGTGGGGCGAAGGATGACAGTGGGTATAATGCCTTTCAATTCGAGCAAACAAAAAACTAACATATATATTTGATTTTGTACAATGAATCACAAGGATTGCTTTGGCCTGGTGGTAAGTTAGCTCACTCTCAACCCAGCTAACCTAGGTTTGAATCCTATTGGGGGCAAATTGCTTGTTTCTTTAATTTTGCTCCTCCAATCAGGTGGCGACACGTGTCGTAGCCTAATTAAATAATAAAATTATTTTATTTATTAAAATTAGGACCAAATTGATCAAATGTACAAATAGCAGGGACTAAATGTGTAATTATACTAATTTTATTAACTGCCACGTCACTCATTCCGTTAGTTTTTAACGGCTGGTGGTCACATTGCAACCAATTAAATAATTTGGTGGTTTTATTGCTTCGAAAAAAAGTAAGGTGGTCAAATCGCGACTTTACTAATAGTATGGTGGTCATTTATGTAGTTTACCCATAAAAAATGATAGCCGGTTTAAGGTATTTAAATACCTAGGGAAAAGTATCCCAAGGGTAAATTATATGATTGGTCCCTGAACTTTGAAAGGTTCATAAATTTATTTCTAAATTTGTTAAAAATTGTAATTCAACTATTTTCAAATTTTAAGGTTTTGAAATTAAGGATTTTTAAATTAGGGATTCTAAATTTAGGATTTTGCGAATCTAGGGTTTATAATTTAGGCGTAATTTTTTTGGTGTTACAACTCTCCCACCCTTAAAAGAAATTTTTTCCTCAAAATTTTCAGACTTAGCGATAGATCCGAAAAATTAACTAACACAACTTAAAATTCTTCATTCTAAATTCCTCATCCTTCAACATAAAAGTAAAAGCCTGAAAATATCAGATATGTACCTGTTATGTCTTCTAGTTCACCATCATAACTCTCATGAGCTCCAGTTGCATAAACTAATCTTGGTCGTCTAGTATCGAACCTAGCTGATCTATCACTTTGGGCAGGTCTTCCTCTACTAGCCGTACCAGAATCAGATGACCTACTATGTCCTCTACCTCTAGAAGGTGTCTGAACTGATACATGTGATTGATTCTGTACAAATGATCTGGTAGGTGAACGTGGACAATCATTAAAGAAGTGATCTAAAGAACCACATCTGAAGCAAGCTTTGATCTTTCTCTTACACTCCTCACTATGCCACTTCTTACAATAAGAACACTGAGGCACGGAATAAGAACCTGTTGATCCACCTACGTTAGCTGTTGGAACATTGGAAATCATTGGTCTAGCTTTAGAATAGCCCTGATGGTCAGACTCGTCTCTGGCTCTCTTCCTAGACTGATTTCCCTGACTATGCTGAACAGATGCGATCGGTTGCTTACTAACTTGATCAGTACCCTGAGATTCAAGTTGCTTCAACTCTGCCTCATTCCGCTCAGTAGTTCTAGCTCGTTTGGTAATCTTCTTGTACTCCGTATCCATATGTAAGGTGACTCCCGCCTTAATCGTTAGACGCAACCCTTTTTAGAAACCAGTCACATTTTTCTTTCTCTGTGGGCACTAACCCCGAAACATATTATATCAGCCTCATGAACTCTATCTCATAATCATTCACAGACATGTCATTCTGCGTCAGATTCATGAAATCATCCCGACACTTTGCTAGATACTCAGCCCTAACATATCGGTCACGGAAAGCCTATCAGAAATAGTCTCATGAAATCTGGCCAGCTGGAATAACATGCTCCTCTGCCTCCTACCAATTCTGAGCCTCACCCTGTAATAGCGATACAGCAGCCCTAAGCTTCCGGTCGGTAGGATAGTCCATCTCAATAAACAGCCTCTGAAGCTTCTTCAACCAGTACTCAGCATCAGCCGAATCTATATCTGTTTTCCCATCAAACAGAGTCATCTCTACAGCCAGAAACTCGGTAGATATGGGCTTCTAACACCCTCATACTGATGAAGGTAACAGAGCAACTCCTTATGCACTACCGCAATATCCAAGCCCGCAGTCTCACTATCCCTAGAGCCATGTGGTTCATCACCTTGTATCCCCTGTGCAGGCTGATCCTTACCCAACATATCGGTCACGGAAAGCCTGTCGGAAATAGTCTCATGAAATCTTGCCAGCTGGAATAACATGCTCCTCTGCCTCCTACCAATTCTGAGCCTCACCCTGCAATAGCGATACAACAGCCCTAAGCTTCCGGTCGGTAGGATAGTCCATCTCAACAAATAGCCTCTGAAGCTTCTTCAACCAGTACTCAGCATCAGCCGGATCTATATCTGTTTTCCCATCAAACATAGTCATCTCGATAGCCAGAAACTCGGTAGATATGGGCTTCTAACACCCTCAGACTGATGAAGGTAACAGAGCAACTCCTTATGCACTACCGCAGTATCCAAGCCCGCAGTCTCACTATCCCTAGAGCCATGTGGTTCATCACCTTGTATCCCCTGTGCAGGCTGATCCTTACCACCAGCCTGTTGAGCCAACATATCGGTCACGGAAAGCCTGTCGGAAATAGTCTCATGAAATCTGGCCAGCTGGAATAACATGCTCCTCTGCCTCCTACAAATTCTGAGCCTTACCCTGCAATAGCGATACAGAAGCCCTAAGCTTCCGGTCGGTAGGATAGTCCATCTCAACAAACAGCCTCTGAAGCTTCTTCAACCAGTATTCAGCATCAGCCGAATCTATATATGTTTTCCCATCAAACATAGTCATCTCGACAGCCAGAAACTCGGTAGATATGGGCTTCTAACACCCTCAGACCGATGAAGGTAACAGAACAACTCCTTATGCACTACCGCAGTATCTAAGCCCGCAGTCTCACTATCCCTAGAGCCATGTGGTTCATCACCTTGTATCCCCTGTGCAGGCTGATCCTTACCACCAGCCTGTTGAGCCCCAGTCTGCTAGGGCCCGATCTGTTGGGCTCTAATCTGCTGAACTTCAGGCTGCTGATCCATGACATACTCTTCCTCACTATCAAAGCTTGATGTGTTGGATGTTAGTAACTATCGAAGGTGGTCCCAACGCATCATGATCTTCGAGCAGTTGGACCTTGACTATGTGTTGCTCACTGAACCACCATCTGTGCATGTCACTACCATTGTTGTCCCTACCGATAACCAAGTGCAGAATGATGCTGCCACCGAAGCTATCGCTATCGCCACACTTGCCAAGTATGAGAAGGACAATAAGACGGTTCGTGGTCATCTCCTAAGTCACATGTCCAACAAACTTTTCGACATGTACCTTAAGGAGAGGAGTGCAAAGGTGATCTGGGATTCGTTGGAAATGAAGTATGGTACCGATGACGCGGGGATCAAAAAATACGTCGTCGGCGAGTGGTTGAAATTCCAGATGACCGATAACAAGCCGATCATGGACCAGGTTCATGATTACGAGAATCTTGTCTCGGATATCCTCGCGGAAGGCATGCAGATGTGTGAGGTTCTGCAAGCAAATGTCCTGATCGAGAAGTTGCATAAGTCCTGGTCCGACTATCGCATCTCCCTCAAGCACAAGAAAAGGGACATACCACTTCAGGAGCTGACCGGGCACATGAAAATTGAAGAGGCCAACCGATTGAAAGATAAGCTTACTAATAACTTTAGTCACTTATCTTTTAAATCTAATTTAGTTGATCTAGTGGTGCATATGGGTCCAAAAGCCCTTTAAGAAGGGCCCCCAAAACAAAAAGCCCAAACCACAGAAGACCATCAACTTCAGGAAACCGATCAAGGCCAAGGATGATGGGCAAATGCAATGTGGCGGAGGACAAGGATGATGATGTTATTATCGCGGTGGTTTCAGTAGACAACCTTGTAGAGAAGAACACCAAGTGGGTCGTGGACACCGGAGTTTCTCGACATTTCTATGCAAGGAAGGAGTTCTTCACCGAGTTCTAGGACGTGAACAATGGTGAACGTGTGTACATGGGAAACTCCAGCAGCTCCCAGGTGATGGGCAAATGTAAGGTTTTACTCAAGCTGACTTTCGGTAAAACTTTGGCCCTTAACAATGTCCTATATGTACCTGCCCTGCGTAGAAATCTGATCAGTGGTGGTCTCTTAAATAAGGCGTGCATTAAGTTAGTTTTTGAGGCAGATAAACTTGTACTTTCCAGAAATGGTGATTATGTCGGGAAAGGTTTTTTAAGTGAAGGTTTATTTGTCATTGAAACTCAACTTAATGAAAATAAAGCTACCACTTCTGCTTCTATTGTTGAATCTATTGATATGTGGCATGCTAGATTAGGACACGTAAATATTCAATATTTAAAGAAAATGATGAGTATGAATATTCTACCTAAACTAGACATAACGAACTTTAATAAATGTGAAGTTTGTGTAGAAGCTAAGCAAGCTAAACCTACCTTTAAAACTGTTTCTAAGAGAAAGACTGAACTGTTAGAACTTATACATATTGATCTAGCAGACTTTAGAAACACTGAAAGTAAAGGAGGAAAACACTACTACATAACTTTTGTAGATGATTTCTCTAGATATACAAAAGTTTATCTCCTAAGAACTAAAGATGAAGCTGAAAACTTTTTCCTTATTTACAAGGCAGAAGTTGAAAGCCAGTTAGATAGGAGAATAAAACGTGTTAGGTCTGATAGAGGTGGTGAATATGGATCTAATTTTCTAAAAGAGGTTTGTGAGACGAATGACATAATACATGAAACTTCAGCCCCCTATTTCCTTAACAAAACAGTATATTCGAGAGGAAAAACATAACTTTTAAAGAGATGATGAACTCATTGTTGATAAGTTATGGGTTGCACGACAACATGTGGGGGAAGCCATTCTATCGGCTAATCACATATTAAACGAGTGCCTCATAAGAAAATTGATTCTACCCCATACAAATTATGGAAAGGGTATACCCTAAATTTACAATACCTGAAAGTGTAGGGGTGTCTGGCCAAAGTGGGGTTGCCAGACTTTAAGAAGTCCACCATTGGACCTAAGACCATTGACGCAGTGTTTATAGGTTATTCTTCTAACAGTGCCGCATATAGATTTATAACTTTACAAGACTTCTATTTGTGAATCTAGGGATGTTGTTTTCTTTGAGGATATCTTTCCACTCAAGAAACCTAGACTAAGTGATGAAACACAAATAGAAAACCTGCCATCCACTTCTTCTAGTGTGCCAGCTAGGTCTTCTCAAGAGATTAAATTTGAGCCTAGAAGAAGTAAGAGACAAAGAGTTGAAACCTCTTTTGGACCAGACTTCATAACTTCCTTTATTTCTGAGATAAATGATTTAGACACCCTATCTGATCCTATAGCTCAAGCTTATTTGTTAGATGAGGATCCTAAAACTTACGAAGAAGTTATACGATCTATTGATGCTAATTTCTAGAAAGGCACTATAAAAGATGAACTAGAATCAATAATGTCTAATCATACTTGGGAATTAGTTGACTTGCCTAGAGGATTTAAAACCATCAGTAGTAAATGGGTCTTTCGAAAGAAACTTAGACCAGATGGTTCTATCTAGAGGTATAAGGCAAGGCTAGTAGTCAAAGGATTCACTCAAAGATTTGGTCAAGACTTCTTTGATACCCATTCTTCCGTCACTAAAATCTCAACGATCCATGCATTGGTTGCACTAGCCTCTATTCACAAGTTGCATGTACATCAAATGGATGTAAAGACTGCATTTTTTAATAGAGATCTAGATGAGGAGATCTATATGGAGCAACCTCTTGGCTTCGAGGCGCCTGGTATGGAAGGCAAAGTTTGTAGACTTAAAAAGTCACTTTATGGCCTGAAGCAAGCTCCTAAACAGTGGTATAAGAAATTTCATAAAACTATCCTTAGTATTGGTTTTGTTGTTAATGGTTCGGATACATGCGTGTATTCGATGATGTTTGGTACTGATTGTGTCATCATAAGCTTGTATGTTGACGACATGTTGATTTTCAGTACTAACATTGAGTCCATTAACAAAACAAAGAGTTTCTTGTCCACTAAGTTTGAGATGACTAACTTGGGAGAAGTCGATGTAATCTTAGGAGTCTGTTGAGTTGTAAGGAGCTCGATTCGTTCAACCGATATGGCTCACCAAGTGGTGGAGAGGTGGATTTTTGGGTGGAGGTGGTGTGGAAGCTTAAATGTAAATGACATAATGATTTTAGAGTGGTTCAACCTTATAACCAAGGTCTACATCCACTACCTTAGCTTCCCACTAAGGATTTCCAATCAATCCACTATTGATTCGTCCCCTTTTCTAGGCTTAGGAGGAAATCTTTATACACCGATCAAGCTTTCTACCCAAAGCCTTGATCGAAACCTCTTTTACAAAGAGATAAGAAAAGCAAACACAAATCCCTCTAATAGGTGTTTGTTTGCACAATTAAAGCACTCACCCAAAACCTAAAACACTTGAGCAAATTTGACAATTTTGGCTCACTAGTGTTTGTCTATACAATAATTGACAATTTAGGCACTAAGACAATATTTGATCATTTGTTGATTGACAATATGAGCATTAACCATATCTTGATGCTTGGAGGTCCCTTTTATACTCCTTGATGAGTTTATAACCGTTACTAGCTGTTGGGGATGAATTGGAGCCGTTGAGGACTTTAATTCCCACCATAAATGCAGTTCTGCAGCTCCCTGTTTCGAAACACTCGAACCCGTTTCGAAATACCCTTTAAGTAGAAAGAGCCGTTGCAGTCTGATGAGGCACCCGTATCGGAACGCCCTTGGCCGTTTCGGAATACGTATCGAAACGCCTAGTCCCGTATCGAAACGACCTACATTTAAATGTTAGTTGGGAAATAGCCGTTGGGGTTTGTGACCGTTGTTGTCGGAGCCACGTAGGCGTATCGAAATGGCATAGCCCGTTTCGAAACGCTACTAAAAATCCCATCTAGGGAAAGCCCGTTTCGATACAAGTATCGAAACGTTTTTGCTGTTGGAATCCCCCGTTTCGAAACGCCTGGACGGTTTTGTGTAGTTTGGCCTTTGAAAACATGTAAAACCCTTTGAAAATGTCCCTAAACATAGTTTCAAGTTATTTGGACTTTGGAAATTGTTTTAAATACTTTTTAAATCAGTCCAAAACATTTTTCAATTATTATATCAAAACATTAGTTCTACAAAGTCAAAGTAACCAAAATTGTAAAGGGATTTTCTTTAAGTCGGACACACTATATCGAGAAAGTGTTAAAGAAATTTGACAGTTTTGATGTCATCTCTGTTCGAACTCCTTATGACCCTAGCATACATCTCTTTAAGAATAAAGGAAGTAGCATTTCTCAAACGGAATATGCCAAGATAATTGGAAGTCTGATGTTCTTAATGAACTATACTCAGCCTGATATTGCTTATGTTGTAAGCAGACTTAGTAGATATACTCACAACCCTAGTGGTGAGCATTGGGTTGCTCTTAGACACTTACTTAAGTACCTTAAGGGTACGGTGGACTGGAGACTTAAGTTTGTTGGCTTTCTTGCTACTTTAGAAGGATATTGTGACGCTAAATGGGTCTCTAATAGTGATGAAGTAAGCTCTACGAGTGGATATGTTTTTACTTTGGGAGGAGCAACAATTTTTTGGAAGTCTTCAAAATAGACTTGTATTGCTTGCTCTACTATGGAGTCAGAGTTTATACCTCTTGACTTAGCTGGGCAAGAAGCTGAGTGGCTAAGGAGTTTGTTAGCCGATATTTTGTTGTGGGGAAGTCTGACTCCTCCTGTTTCCTTGTTGTGTGATTCACAAGCTGCGATTTGTGTTGCCCAGAGTCAAGTTTACAATGGTAAAAAGAGGCACATTCGCATAAGACATCAATCTGTTAGACATTTAATAAGAAATAGTGTACTTTCTTTAGAGTATGTGAAGTCGGAAAGAAACCTAGCATATCTGCTTACCAAAGGGTTAAGCTGAAAGTTGGTCCTAGATTCGTCGAGGGGGATGGGTTTAAAACTCATTGGTTAAGGAATTCATGGTGGATACCCAACTTAGTTAACTAAGTTCAATGTGGTCAGACGAAACCATGGAAAGACTCATAGTGTACATTTCTCACTACCTATCCCTATGACGAATAATGTACATGCCCAGGTTGAGTACTATTACTCTTAATAAATTCATAGCCCAGGTTTTGGGTGGTCTTAGTGAGAAAGACTTGATAAATTTACCAAATCATGGTTGAATACTTATTCTTAATAAAGTTCATAACACAAGACTGAATGTGTTGTCCTGTTGAGAAGGACAAGATGAACTTACCGCCCGAAGAGGTTGAGTTTCAAGAAACTCTTAATGAATTCAAAGTTTGAATGGTCCTATTGAGAAGGACATATTGAATTCACCGATAATGAGGTTGAATATTTATTCTTAATGATTTCTTATCCTAAGATTGGGTGGTTCATTTCAAATGAACTTGAAGAAATCACCATATCTCTAAGAGGATGAGCCATTACAAATGGTTCTTAATTATTTCATAGCCCGATTTCAGGGTGGTTTATGTCGAGATAAACTTGATGAAATAACCTATGTAAGTGAGAAGGATTAGCCACCTTCTGTGAAAAACGTTGGGCCGTTTTTTCTAATACACTTACTAGAATCCTGAGGTAAGATGGCCAAATATACACTTGTGTGTATATATCTTACACATCGAGAACTTCGGTGGATGAAGGAGTTAGTTGTGTGTTATGAGTTTACCCCTATCTTAGAAAGTTCAAGACTAGTTTCACTTATCTAAGAGAATGATCGCTCATCATCACTATGTACTAGTTCAAGATACGTTCACTAGTGCTTAAGCAACTAATTACGCTATTGCTCTTCTGAGGAGGTTTGTGTTTAAGATTCAGATGAATTCTTTTGCATTAATGGAGGAATGTTGGTAATACTTAAAGTTTGAACCAAGGTAAAAGCCTATATCCCACATGGGTTTGGAAAAAGGCTTGTGAAGGGTATTTATACCCAAGTTTCCCCCTCCCTTGTTGAGTGGGAAAGAACAAGGGACATCCTCGCGCGCCGCCGCCGCCGCCGTCCGGCCGATTCAATTCGGCTCAGTTAACACGTGTCTTCGACACGTCCGCACGCGGATATTATCTTTTTGGAGAAAATTCGTGAGGAATTTTCTTAAGAATAAAAGATAATCTGAAAGAATTTTTCTACTTTGGGATAAGAAAATTCGAATTAGAACGTTTTATTCCAACTTTGCAGTCTTCTGATTTGTTCAAATTTTAACAGTCTGTTTCAATTTCGAATTGTGTTGAATTTAGACTGTTTTTCAGTCAAATTCATTTGTTTAAATCAGCTGTTACTGCAGCTTAATTATGTTATTATGGAGAGCAGCTATTATTGCAGATTAATTCTGCTGTTATACAAATTAATATCATAATTAATTTGGACAGCAAATGAACGGTTCTGTCCTTGGTTTTCAGCCTATAAATAGATGGTTTCATGGTGCAACAAACACATACAAAATATTCTAAACTTCTCTGCATTCCTTCATCGCTAGTAGCAGCAATACCACCGTTGTTCACTCCGGTGTCGAGTGTACGACTCCCGGAGCGACCGTGTTCACTTCGGGGGACAATCTGCTTGTGGAGCGACTACACTTATCGGGGCAGAATTATTTCTAAGGCAGTGGCATAATACCACGACACAGATCAACTTGTTTATTTACTGCTTTCTTTATTTTCTAGTCATTGCTAACCAGATCGTTTTGCAGTCTTTCATTCTTACAATATGCTTTTGAATAATCTATGTGAAAATTTCAACAACTTACTTTTAGATGTGAGAGATAAGACAATTCTTACAATGCTTAAGGAAATCAATTTAAAACCGATGAGAAGAGTTTATAAGCAAAGAGATGCAATGAGAAAATTTGATGGCCAAATTTGTTCTAAGATACATAAGAAACTTGAAAAGTTGAAGCTTAATTCTTTTAAATGTATACCAGATTGGTCAGGAGGTCAAACATTTTAAGTTAGATGTCTATCAACTCAATTTGTGGTTAATATGACTTAAATGACATGCTCTTATAGGAGATGGCAACTAAGTGGATTACCATGCTCACATGTAATTTCTTGTATATTTAACCGAAGAGAACAAGTAGAAGATTATGTGGATGATTGTTACAAGGTTGGAACAATTTTAAACACTTATGTTTATACAATTAATCTAATTGCTGGTGAAGATCAATGGAATTCTGTTCAACATGGAGATGCAATTATTTCACCTGAGCTTCCTAAACCTAAAAGAGAAAGACACCAAACAACAAGTAAAAAGAATGCTATTGAAATACTTGAAGAGAAGGGGAAAAAGCAACTTGCTAAAGTTATACAAAAAAAAAAGATCAAAATGACTTGTAGTGTATGTGGAAAACAAGGACATAACAATCGTTTTCATAGTAATGAAAACTATTTACAAGTATAATTTTATTATTATCTTGAAATTTAATTGTAATGCAATTTAATTATTGTATAAATTATTTTAGTACTTATAACTTTATTTTTGCTAAAAAAATACACAAATTGATTCATCCAAACCACCCACTGATTTAATGCAAGATTTTGTCGAGGACCTTTAACCAAGCATTACATGTCATATCTTTTTATTTATATAAAACTTTAATGTAATTTTTATCGATTAAGATTGACTTAGGTTTAAGAACATCTTTAATTGATGTGTTCAATAAGTAGTTGACTTAAAGTATCAAATACATTTTATTTAAATTGGTTATTTTACAATAGTCATACTTTTGTTTTTGAACTTGTTTTCATCTTTTACTTTATTTGCTTCTCTAAGTCATTTGTACAATACTTTAGTTATATTATTTCATCATTATTGTATTATTTTACAATAAGTCAAGAAAATGGTTGTTTTAATTTACCATTTAACAATTATTTTGCCTTCTGTTGAATTGTCATTATAACTAATTGTGATTTTGTATTACAAGTTGCATCAATAGTTTATATGCAATATAAATTAAGTATAGAAAAAAAACGAATCAAACAATTCTTTCATGTTTTTTTTCTTGGTTAATAATACTACAATGCATATGGATACAGTTAATAATACTTTACAAAATCACTATTTCAGCTAAATAATGTTCACATAGTAAAATGAAAATATTATCCTAATCTGATGATTACAAATCAAACCTTCACAAAATCTCCAAATTTCTCGTTACATTCCAATTTATCTCCAGCCAATCAATTCTCTATAAGATTCTTTTTGTTTTGGTTTACCACAAGTTGAGATAATTCCAAAGACTCAAATGTAAACTTTTCTTTGGTTAAAAATATACCAAATTATTGCAACAATGGTGGAGTTTGCACAACTTGCATAGTTACACTCTGCAGTATTCAGATAAATGTTTTTATCAGAGATAAAAACAATGCAAACATAAAAATCAGAACTTACATTATAAAAAATGAACAACTTCGAGTTAGTCTAAACTTAAGTGAAACAGAGCAGCATATTTTCTATACATTTTCAGGAGCAAAGTCTCATAGTTTAGCATCACTAAATCGTACAAAACAATTTCTAAATAACCAAAACATAACTAGATTGAAAAATACAACAATAACGGTTGTAGGGTATACTTTTATGCAGTTCAGATCCAAATTTAATATCTTCTTATACTAAAAAATAAAGCAATAAATTCACACACTCACAAAGTTATAAACTTAGAGATAAAGATCAAATTATATTTGTGTGAATCTGCCAAATAAAAGAAACTTGTCTTAGAATAGACAATTAAATTTTAAAATAAATTATCAAGAAAAATAATAAAAAGTCAAGGAAATTAGGTTACCTGCACTGCAACTAGAAAAAAAATTACTTAAAAAACAATGTCAAGAAAGCAAAGACTACCTCAACATTACTATTATTATCTATTATTTTGTGAGGTATCAAAATAGTAACAACACATGAATAAAAAGTGTAGAAATTCGAATTGATCTCCTAAGTGTTGGACCTCAATATGTTGCAGTAATGACTTTTGTAGTTTAAGCTTATTTTTGTACCAATATAAAGTTGTAGCTTATTTAATAATAAAAATGAAAGAAAATGATGTGCTCTTTTTCATTAGCTTTTGATTGGATAATAACCCTTTGAATCTCAATTTTTAAACTAAGCCAAAGTTTACTTTAAACATTCATGGACACAACCACTGGTCATGTGGCATCAAAATCTTAAAAAACTGAAACAAAAACATGTAAATCATTTGTTTCACCAATAGTTTGGTAAGATTACTTTGGACTTTAAGGTCTCAATTTTGGATGGTGAAAAATCTTATCTAAGACTAAAGATAAACTACTCAAAGAACATTTTGTAAGTCAAATTGTTGCATTTATTTGGAGAATATTGTAGTAGCCAAACCACACCAAATTGAAGGTTATTTTTAACTGTTTATGGTGCATGACATCCTTAGAGTGACAGAGAATTTTACAGTTTAAAGTAAAAAAAAATTGTTGTCGAAATGAGTAATAAAAAAGAACTGCAATAGATACCCAATATTCAAACAAAGAATTCAAGAGAAATCACAATAAAAAACGGAGAATTTACAGTAAAAAAACTTAATATCACAACACCGACTCAAATGCTTAAAACTAAATTTTAAAGTTCTGAAAATAGTGAGAAAGTTTTCAAACCTTGGGCGTATGTTCCGAATCTTAAAGAGCAGCAAAAAAAACAGTGGTGGTTTGACGAAGGAGATAGAAAATCTTGTGAAATTAATTTAATCAACACGTGGGGCAGGTAAGTTTAAAAAAAATATAAATGCCAAGTAATTTTAATGTGTTTGACGTGGAAAATAGATGTCAAATAGGAGTTGTGAGTCATCTTTTCGGTTAAAATAATTTAACGGTGTTAGTAAAAGTGATTAAATTCGTTGATAATTTTTTTGAAAATAAGCCACTAGTTTTATTAATGAGAAAATACTCAAAATTACAATAAGAGTTTACAAACTATCATTGTAAACTAAATACATAATTTGGACTTCCTCCTAAAACTAGTCACTTTAGATCAGATATGAACCATACATGAAAAGGTTATAAACCCATCCAAATACTCGATCGAAAATAGATACGAAACCTGACTGCATCGGCAAAACGAACCACAAAAGGGGATGAAGCTATTGATAGACCACCGAGAAAACGCAGATCAGAGCCGAGCACTTGAAAACTCATCACAAGCGCAAACCGCATATCCAAATTCAAACCGAAAGTCCATAGCAGGGAAGATCAACATGATTACAAATAATCGCCATCTTGATCAGTCGTGGCGTCGTCAAATCAACCCTCATAGAAAACAAATAATGGAAAAACGTGCCAAAAGACAGAAAAACATGCTAAAAAGCAGAAAAACGTACCAAATGGTAGAGAAAAGCGTGTCATAAAGACAGATTTATTGAATTAAAAAGATTGAAAATCAAAAGAACGAAACAAATAAATGAAAGAGGGTGACCGGCGGTCGACAAATAGCCCGAAAGTTATTGCCGCCGCCGGCCTAAGTTCGAACCAAAGAGAAGGAGAGCGGCGGCACTGATAAAAAAGTGAAAAACCCTAAGCGGCACTGATGACTCATAATTCGTTGATAATTAAAGTTGAATGATTCAATTTGATGAAATTAAAGATACATGATCTATATGAAAGTAGAAGTTTAGTTATTTAAAATATAAATTACCCAAATTTAACTTTGTTCTAATTTAATAATTTCTTCAGGTTATCGACAGCTCTGCACAACTTCAAAAAAAAAATTTGTCAAACATACGAAGGCAACTTTAACGATTACGATAGGAATCAACCTATTTCTCTAAATCTTATTCCCCTAAGTTAACCAATAAATTACTGCAGTCATCTCATCTTAGTTGCATTAAATAATTTATATTATAATTATATACACTATGAATGTATAACCTTAATTTATAATTATTATGATTTAATTTTAAAGGAAGTCAAAAGATTTTAGGTTAGATTTGTTGAATTGATACATTTTTCAGCGAAACATACACTCTATATTCATGTTTATGAGGTCAAAAAGGAGTGAACTGAAAATTTTGGGTTGTAACATATGTGGACAACAATGGCAGGTGGCGGCCGGCAGTGATCAACGACGATGATGAGTGATTGTTGACGGTGGGATACTTTGGTCAAATTCATGAGTCAAATTGATATTTTACTTAAATTTATGGGTCTAAATGACATAAAATGTTGCAAATCGATAATGTAAGTGATCAATATGTAATAAATCAATAACATAAGTGACCAAAATGTAATTTTTCAACATAAGTGACTAAAAACGAACATTTACGAAACAAAATAGCCATTCTGATAATTTACTCTAATAATTATTATGGGTTCGACAAAATATTCAATCAACAATACTTTACAGGACTTTTCTTAATTTTTAATTTTGAAAATTTATTATGTTATTGGTAAATACATTGTGTTGATTTGAAACTGAAATGGGCTTTCAAATGAGTTTTTTTTCCCTCCCACTTACAGCCTATGAACAGAGGGGGCTTTTGGAAATGTCGTGGGGTTGAAACTAAGACAACGTGAGAGCCCCATGATGGCCCAGTAGCGGAGAGGGCATTCACCTTCTAGATGCGTTAAAACGGCCGGTTTAATTAATAACTAAATCGAATTATCCAGAATCAAATTAAAAGAATTTTTAAAAATTTTATTTGTTAGTTGAATTGAATTTTTTTAAAAAAATTATTAACTGAATCGAACTAAGTTCGATTAATTCTGCTGGTTCGAAATTTTTAATGAATTTTGTTTGTTTTGATTCAAAATATAAATTTAATTAGCAATAAATTGAAAGTATATTTTTATTAGATATTTTTTATTGGAATAAGAATAATTTTAACTCTTAAGCTTACACTTTATGTCATTTTGGCTATCATTCTATTTTGAGAATAAATTTGGCCTTCAATCTATATATTTTTTTGTTAAGTTACTCATTTTAAAATGTTGATTAGACTGATAAATAATTAACGGTAATGGCATGACACATACATGTAAAATACTGTAAATACATTTTAAATGGCATGACTTTTATATACTTACACGTGAATATAATTCTATTTTAATCTAAACTATAAGAAATAACTAAAATTCAAATAAAATACTAAAAAATTAAAAAAAACAAAAAATTGTGGAAAAGAACTCCCTTAATCAAGGTTTTCGAAACCTTGATCATAAATTGCTACAATGCAGTGACAGAGGTATGTCCAGTTTTTTTCACCTTTGTCTTCCTATATAAATTATTTTAAATTTTAGTTTATTTATGAATTTGTCTCTTCACTTCAAACATTTATGTTTTACCCTCAACTCCAATCTTGACTTCATGTGATGCTATTTTCCCCAGTATTTTTGATGTTTTTTTAAAATTTTATAAAAAAAATCATTTGATGTTATTTTTTAAATTCTTCAAATCCTAAATACACATAAATCAAAACCGTATACCCTAAATTAAATTAAACACCAAAATTCTTAAACCCAAAACTAAAATAATCAAAATCCAATTAATTCGTAAAAAACTCGTACCCTTGATTCAGAATAGAAAAATTCTACAACGGGCGACGAATATTGATGAACACCACTAACGATGAACACCGATGAACACCATTAATTTTTTTAAAAATTTTAAAAATCTAAAAGACTAAAATTATAATTAAAATTATCTCTTAAAAAATAAAAATTAAATTTAATAGTTACTTTATAATATTTTTTAATAGATTAGAATCAAATTAGGGAAAAATTAGGATTTGATTGGGGAAAATTATGAGAGTTAGGTATATTTGATTAAGCTTTTGCACACACTTCCTCCATTTGCACCTGCCACAAACTTGTTGTCATAAGAGATTTTCTCAAGCTTGTCTCCCAAAGGACCACCTTCGATCAAACTGTAACTGTAGGAATGAAAGAAGTAACCTTCAGCAAAGTTGATCTTGACGATGGTTCCAGGGCCACCATTACCCTCGAGCTCAACGCTCTTGATTGCGTGAGGAGAGTTGGGTATATTTGTTAGGGTTTAGGTTTAGGGTTTAAGCTATATTTGATTTTAATCTATTAAAAAATTATAATCTGATTTCTATTTTTTAAGAGATTGATTTTGTTAGGGTTTATGAGAATTGGGTATATTTGATTTTAACCTATTAAAAAAATATTATAAAGTAATTATTAAATTTGATTTTTATTTTTTAAGAGATCATTTTAATTATAATTTTAGTCCTTTAGATTTTTTAAATTTAAAAAGAAAATTAATGGTGTTCATCAATGTTTATCGTTAGTGGTGTTCATCAATGTTTGTCGCACGTGGTAGACTCATCCTTCGGAATAAGCAATCTTTGCAAAGCTAAATAATCACATTAAGTTTTCATTGCAATTATTCATCCATGTCCTAATTCAAAGTATTTTATATTTTAAAGAACAAAGTTGATTCAAAGTGAAACTAAATCTCAAAGGAGTAAATTATATTTGTTTGTATGGCGTGTGATTTTAGATTTTAAAAGAAATTTACTTTGAAAATTTTCAGTTTGATTTATGAATCTTTTAGCTAGGGTTATAGTTTAGATTATGTCATCATTCATATTAAGGGAATTCTTTCCCACGTTTTTTTAATCTTTTAGTATTTTATTTGAATTTTAATTATTTTTTATAGTTTAAATTAAAATAGAATTATATTTTCATGTGTAAGTATGTAAAAGATATTTCATTTAAAATGTGTCTGCATGTATGTGACATGTCATCAATGTTAATTATTTAACGGTCTAATTAATATTCTAGTTCAAAAAAATAGTATTTTGACAAAAAAAATATATATGTTGAGGGCCAAAATGACAAAAATTATAAACGTTAAGGGTTAAAATTATTTTTATGCCTTTTTATTTTTAAAATTTATTTTTCTTCCTTTTGGGTTGGACTTAAAATTCATATTAAAATATAATTATTTGGTTTTAAATATTATGGGTCATTATTGAGATTTAGGCTTAAAATTATATATATGTATATATATTTCGGTTAATTCAATTAATTAACTGAACTTTGAAAAATCTTTAATTGTTAATCGAAATTAATTTATGCTTGACCAGTTAATTCGATTTAACTAACCAGTTAAACAAGCTGGCCTGAAGTGGGCTCAGCTCAGCAGCTGCTAGGGGTGCTAACGAGCCGAGCCGAGCCCGAGCCTAACCAGGCTCGGCTCGGCTCGGAAACTATATTTTTAGGCTCGGCTCGGGCTCGAGGCTCGCCGAGCTCGGAATTTCAAGCTCGAGCTCGGCTCGGAAACTGTATTTTTAGGCTCGGCTCGGGCTCGAGGCTCGCCAAGCTCGGCTCGGGCTCGCCAAGCTCGGCTCGGGCTCGAGGCTCGCCAGGCTCGACTCGGCTCAGCTCGGCCCGTTATCAACTTTAAACACACCAAATTGAACATAATCCAACTTGAAAATCAACTAAATGCAAATTCAAACTCAATAGAGTTTGTAAATGAAGGCAAATAAGCCCTCATTCTAAAAAAATATACTTAGATGTGTGCATAAAAAGCCCACTTAAGCAAGATCTCAGCCATAAAAGCCAAGGTTAATGTGCTTACTTCCTCCAGCACCTGAGCCCCTATTTATAGGTGGTTCTCCCTCATTGCTTTACATATCTCACCAATGTGGGATATTGAGAAGTATTGCATAACCTTTGTTTTCTTCCTTGCTCCCTTAAGTTTTATGTAAGGATGGATAAATATTCATTTTAGTCTTTTTTATATTTTAATTATATTAATTTAATCCTCATTTTCTCTTAATTTTGGAGTGCAAAATTTATTTTTCATTGAATTTAGTTATTTAATTTTAATAATCTACTAATCTAAATGTTAGAAAACAATATAAAAATCATAAGAAGTGAATTTAAATAATTACAATTATAATTATTGATTAATACAATAAGTTATGCGAATTTTGAAAAAAATCACGACCACGACACCCGCAGTGACCGCAATAGCATCCGTTATCTCCGCAAACGCGATAAACGCAACGCGATAAACGCAACACGACCGAAAACGCGACCGCTATTTAAATCCCTGATTTTGCTATAGGTTTTTTATATAAAATATTCATTAAAAATCACTTTCATAACCAACACTAAAACGAAATTCAATGACCGGAAAGGGGAAAAAAGTGCCAAAAATTAGATTAATCCAAATAATCAATAAATATTCTTATAATACAAACACGTAATTAAAGAAAATACAAAATCAAACAACAATCAACAATTGAAAGAAAATACAAACACATAATTTATTTTAGTGCATATGTAGATTCCGAGCCTGTTCACGAGCTTTTCGAGCCGAGCCTGGGTAAGCTCGGCTCGGCTTGTTAAGTTTTCGAGCCGAGCCCGAGCCCGAGTCGAGCTCACTCGAGCCGAGCTTTGACCGAGCTTTGACCGAGCCGAGCCCGAGTAGCTCGCGAGCCGGTCAGGCTCATTATCACCCCTAGCAGCTGCAACGTCTTCCCCGGGGGGATGAGTGCAATAATTATGTATTGTAGTTGTAGAGCACAAACCATTCAACGTCTAGTTTTGATTTGAATTTGAAGAAGGGTTTATCGTTATACTTATTCATTCACTATGTTCACGTAAATATGCATGGCATTGGGTATTGGTAGCTCAACACCAGCAATAAATAAGCGAATTCAAAGCCAACGAACCCAATTTATGCTTCCATTTTTCAAATTTTGAGTTTTGATATCAAACAAAAGACCTTCAATCTTTTGGGGCTAAATATAACTTTGCTACTTAAATTTGGTATTTATGTGTTATGTGTAGGGGTGAGCAAAATTTGACTCGATTCGAAAAATTGAAATTTTCGACTTGTAATGTCATAAACTCGATTCGGAAAAAAAATTAAATAAATTTTGAGTAATAAAATAGAAACTCGAATAAATTGAAATTTTTAGTAATTAGTGTATCAGTTTTCAAGTTTGAGTCGAGTCTCTCAATTCTGTCTAATATATATATCGCATATGAAAAAATATATGTGTATTGTTTATGGTTATAGAAAGTCGTTTAAATTAGAACTAATTACTATCATAACATTATAAATGTTTACAATTAAATTTGCACAGAAACTCAAACAACTCGACTCGAAAAAAATTCAAATAAAATTTGAGTTATAAAATAGGACTCGTAAACTCGACTAGCTCAAATTTATTTACCCAAACATTTGCAACCATTTCTATGTACTCAAATTACAATATCTATTTCTTATATATATATAATCATTAGTATTCAATCATTTTGTTAATTAATCCGAGCATAGTATTGCAAAGGCTCGTTATAAAAGAGTCATTCTCAATCCAATTTGTTCCCGACACAACTTAAAGTTTAAATTGCTGACATTGTTTACGTGATTTAGTGTTTCATTTCACTAGACCAACCAATTATAAAAATACTACCTCAATTTAGTCTATCATAGAATGAATCAATTTGGCCCTTCTGTCATAGAGATTAGTTAAAATAAGTTAGATAAAACATTAGACCTTTTAAGGAAAAGTATTAGTCAAATCTAAGTATTATGAATAAAGTAAAATAAATTAAGAGGGTCAGCCCTAAAATAAATCTATGTAACACTTAATTTAAGTTAATCAACCAATAAATCAAATGTTAATGATTAAAAATATATATTTATCATTCATAGTTCAACTTCAAACAAGATATTTCATTTCTAGAGCCATAAAAACTATACAAATATCTAACTCTGTTGATTAGTAATTGACATTTTTCCTGCAATAATGTTAACTTTGTGAAAAAATTTAGTTTTATTTGATTATTTTTACTAATAGGGATATTAAATAGGTCTATCTAATAGTAGAAGAAATATCTTAAACCATTCTCTATAATAATAAAAATTAAATTGATCTATTTAAATAATAAATAAATTAAATTGATACAATCCATATAATAAACAATTCGAGAAATACTTTATGGTCCCTCCTAAAGGGGTTTCAATTAGGAAGTCAACATCAGCAAACTAAATTGTAGAGTTGGAGCAACCAACCCAAATCCTTGCAAGCAAAGCTAGAAAATAAACAATAAAAAGGGCATAGAGGGGAAGTTTGTGTTGAACAAAGGGAAAGGGATGATGATGATATCAACAATTATGACATCTTCACTTAAACTCCAATGTCATTTTCCAGTGTTAGTTTTCAGTTTTGAGAATAACAAAAATGTTTTTATTTGTCTCTTGCTTTCATTTCTTAATTCCTTTCCCAATCCTTAAACCATGTTCCTTTCTAGAGGTCACAACCGGTCATTTTAGTTCGAGTTGATTTTTGGTTTGACTTACTTTCAGTTTGGGTTTAATTTGACTCGGATCGAGTTCGAATCAGATTTAGTTCGAGTTTATGTTATTTCGGGTTGGGTTAGGTATCATGTCGGATCAATATTAGACCTGTTAAATTTTCAGTTTGCGTCAATATCGGATTAATTGAATTTTCGGAACGATTCAATATTGGAATCGGACGGTTTACGATTCGGGTCAATATCGGATCAGTTACTTTTTCAGGTAAAGTCAATATCAGATCGGTCGGTTTTTTATTTGAGTCAATATATGAATATAGTCTTTTATTGTAGAAGAAAAATAATATTAAACCATTAAACTATTACTACATATGGTTGTCAATTAGTAATATAAAACAAAAGGAGAATAAATCATACATATTTGAGCAAATTAAATTCAGGTTGTTTTTCGGTTCAATTATTTTTTGGTTCAGTTTAATTTTTGTTTCGGGTTATTTTTGGTTTGGTTCAAATTAGGAACATGTTTTTGGTTCAACTAAAATTCAAGTCAGTTTTGATTCGGGTTCGAATCAAGTTTGGACCATCATATTTAAGTTCATATCCGGTCTCAAGTCGAATAAACCGATTTAGATCTCGGCTAGGTCTATCCCTTTCCTATTTGAGTTTTCACTTTTACAGGGAAAAAAGGAATAGAAAACAACATAAATTAAACAAATTTGAAATGTTCCTCAAAACCCTAACTATGTCTGTTTATGTTTATTTTAAGAAAGATGGATAAGGTAGGGTGGTTTTTACATAGCCTATTAAAACTACCAAACAATCCCTGGTTCCCGTATGAAATTACTGAACAGCCCCGCCGTTCATAGTATTCCATTTCGATGTTGTCCAAGAGACAAAGGCATCCTTTTCCATTATCCATAGCATTCATCACAATGTGGTTGCCTAGAGCCAACCATTTTTTTCTAGGAATTTTCAGCTAACTAAATTTATTTTCTGCACCTTATTTTTTACCATGAACGACAAACAAAAAAAATGAAGATTTAAGCATAGCAATATTGAATTTTAAATTTTTTATGGAAGTTAAAAGCATAATTGAAAGAGATACACTAATTGACCTAATGACTAAGAATGTTTAAATTGCTTCATCTTGTATGAATTTGAATCTCGATATAAGAATGTAATTTATTTATTTAATAATAATAAAAAACCATAATTGAAGGTTAAGAACTTTAAGAAGGGTAAGATAATGATGGATTAATGATGAATCCGTCACCTATACGGCTACTTAATCAACTTCCTTTATCATTAATTTTCAAACATACCCTGGGGATTTTTAAGATTGTGTTTGTTTTGATTTGGTTAAAAATTATAGTATTTTTTTTAAAAAAATGGGAAATATGAGGAGATCTTAAATAGTGGTGAAGGTGAAAAATAGGCTCTCCAAGTCATGTCTTTGAGCAGGCCTCAGTAATCATCACCAGCTTTACTCCCCACGTATAAGAACACAAAGCTTCTGCCTTTTTTCTGTCACAGAAAAAGAAAAGAAAAACCCCACACCAAATTTCTCTGTTTTTTTTTTTTACTTACTTCCATTTTACCCCCATTGAAGCAGACATGTTGGCAACCTTATGGTTATGGATGGAGCTTTCACCAACCAAGAGCAAATAGGGTCTACCAAACAGCAACAACAACAACAACATCATTACCAGTTCAAGCTTCATATGCATTTGCCAAAGCTAAAAGCTAAGAGCTTTTGGGTTTCGAAATCTTTTAGAAGCTTGTGTTACAAAGCTTTTGAGTCCAATGTTTGTTGCTCCCAAAGGTTTGAGTATAGTGGTATTATAGTTAACAACTCTGTCTTTTGTCCTTCACCCTGCCCCTCTGAAGAACAGCAAGCTGAAATGGAGCGTTTGGTTGAGAAAGATGAAACCTTTGAAGAGAAAGATGGAAGCTTTAGCGAGAATGGGGTTCAAATGGGGACATTTGGTGAGTTGCTTGTTGAAGACGAGGGTCGTGAAAGCGGCTCAAGTTCTGATTTTTTAACATCTGAAACAACAGTTCATGAGGAGGAACACAGTCACAGTAGTTCCGAGGGAGGGTCAGTTTCATCACCTTCATTAGGATGGCCTGTAAAGGAAAATGCTGGGGAAGAAGACTGCACCAGTACTAATTGCAGTGAAGATGGAAAGAAAACCCCATTGGATAATAGGAAATTAGAGAAACAAGGGTCCACAATTTCAGGTACTATAATTGATTATCATATATGATTATTATGTCTCTCCATTTCCTTGCTTGAACCATTTGTTCTGATTTGTTTGGTTAATGGGGTTATAGAGATTGAGTTGATGAAGGAAAGATTTGCAAAATTGTTGCTTGGAGAAGATATGTCTGGCTGTGGAAATGGTGTTTGCACAGCCTTGGCTATTTCAAATGCCATCACCAATCTTTGTGGTATGAATTATGATAGTTTTCATCAATTCTTTTTGACTATTTGTCCATGTGTGCATTTGTTTCTTATTATATGTTGGTTAATTGCCATTGGCCTTTTTGCTTGATGGTTTATTTCCCATTCACCTCCATTTTGAAGCTACCTTATTTGGGCAAATATGGAGGTTAGAACCTGTTCCTCCTGAGAAGAAAGCAATGTGGCGACGAGAGATGGAATGGCTTCTTTCTGTTAGTGATCACATTGTTGAGTTGATACCTTCGTGGCAGACGTTCCCAGACGGAAGCAAGCTCGAGGTAAAGCTGTCAAATTTTTCCCTATAAACATCTCCCAGTATTTGAAAATGTGACATTAGGCCAGTGTTTGAGTTCTAGGGAACAAGTTCTATCCAATGGAAGATTTGTAGCTTAAAATTCCAAATGCCATTGGTGATGAAATGCTCCCTAAGAAACTTATAATATCAAGAAAACCTGCTAAAATGTTTTATAATTGTATAATGTATAGTCTAAATATGTTATGGTTCTTGTTGTGATTGCAGGTCATGACTTGCAGGCCTCGTTCGGACCTTTACATTAATCTCCCGGCTTTAAGAAAATTGGACAACATGCTTCTTGTAAGATCCACTGACTTTTATAACAATTTACATATCATTCTGGTTGGAGAGTTGTTGTTTTTTTAATATAACATTTTTTTTACAGGAGATATTAGATAGTTTTACCGATACAGAGTTCTGGTACGTTGACCAAGGGATTCTAGCCCCAGAGGCTGATGGATCAACCTCTTTCCGGAAAGCCCTTCAGCGACAAGAGGAAAAATGGTGGCTCCCCGTGTCTCGAGTGCCTCCAGGGGGCCTCCATGTAAATTCAAGGAAGCAGTTGCAGCATAAACGTGACTGTACAAACCAGATCCTAAAGGCTGCCATGGCAATCAACAGTATTACACTAGCTGACATGGATATCCCTGAATCATATTTGGAATCTCTTCCAAAGGTAAAGAGAATGAATAAATACCAGGAATTATTCATTGTTGAAAGTTCTTGTTAAAATTTTGGTACAAACATGTTTCAGAATAGCCGAGCCAGCCTAGGAGATCTCATTTATCGCTATATTTCATCGGATATGTTTACACCTGAATGCCTTCTTGATTGCCTTGATCTATCATCTGAGCACCAAGCTATAGAGATTTCCAATCGAGTGGAGGCCTCAATATATTTATGGCGCAAAAAATCAAACTCCAAACCTGTCGGCACAACCCGATCCAGTTCGAAGTCGTCATGGGATTTGGTCAAGGACCTAATGATCGATGCTGACAAGAGAGAGATGCTTGCTGATCGAGCAGAAAGCCTCCTGATTTGCTTGAAGCAACGTTTCCCTGGCCTTCCCCAGACCACTTTAGATATGAGCAAAATTCAGTATAACAAGGTTTGTGTCAATGTTTCCAGTTTGTGTTATGTTCTTATGAATTCTTTTATTACAAAATTCATGCTGATGAATGAACATTATGGTGATTATTAGGATGTTGGGAAATCCATTTTGGAGAGCTACTCAAGAGTTTTGGAGAGCCTTGCATTCAACATTGTCGCACGTATTGACGATGTGCTCTATGTAGATGACTTGACCAAGCATTCGGATCAGTTCTCTTCGCTATCCAGGATTGGTGTTATCGGTCAGAAGAGTCTTTCAATCCCATACTCCGTGCACTTCCCCAGCACTCCTTATAGAACAGCATTTTCGACCCCAAACTTTTCACCTGCACCCCTAGCTACCCCTACCAAGGGTGATAGATCACCATTTCTCTCAACCAGCAAATTTCCTCAGCGCGGGATGAATGTGGCAAAGGTCTTGACAGATTATCTTAGTATCGATTTAAAACCGAAGGAATCCAGTAATCCAAATGAAGGAACTGTATCCAGTTCAACCGTAGCTAAAGAAACATCCGCATCTTTTGAACCTCTAAAAGATGCAGCGAGCTTACCAAAACTGGATCCAGTTTCAGAGAAAGAGCCCTGATGCTGCTCACCATGAGCCATTTTTTTTTCTCTGTTTTAAATTCGGTAGGAATAGGAAGATGCCTGAGAACGGCAAACATTCACCCCGGTTATTGTAAATGATAAATAAGCGGAGTATGCTTTCTCAAGGCATCATTATGGTCTCAAAGTGGATCATGGCTGAACATTCTATGGATCAAATTTAGAATAGAACATGCCAAGCTATCTGCCACTTGTCTATAAACTTCAAAAAAGAAACTTTCTTTTTTAATATCTTCCATCTTCGTTTTACGGTTCATGTTTGAGGTTCGTGGATGTACCTCTCAATAATGCTCAAGTCCATTTATCATTTACAGTAATAGCCAACGTTGAATGTAACTCTTGTAATGTCCTAATGAGAGTGTTAATAAAGATGGGAGTAGTTGATTACACGTTGCCACGAAGAAAAGGAAGTTTGATTGGAGCAAGCACTGTACTAGGTTGTTGTTGGCAGAGTTCCAGAATAGGGGATGAAGTGGCTAAATGGAAAGCTTTCGACGGTTTTACACAGTCGTAGAGATGATTACAAATGGCAACACACTTTGATATATGACAGAACTAAAACAAGGAGTGTTTTTAAATCAAAGTGCTACTATTATAAAATTGTCTCTTCTTATAGTGCTACCTCCATTATACCATTAGTGCCTGGGGCTGTAGTTCCATTTCATGCTCAAGTTTCAGTATAAATACCCTGTCTCGAATGGGCGATCTGCATTCAGATTTAAGGGTCAGGTTCAGCTGAGTGTTGTACGATTTGTTCAGATAAGAGAAAAATGGCAGCTGCATTGAAACTTATGTGTGTCATGGGATTGATTGTGCTGGTTAGCATTTTGGAGATAGGAAACGTTGATGCAGCAGGGGAATGTGGGAAATCATCTCCTGATAATGAGGCAATGAAGCTAGCCCCATGTGCCGAAGCCGCACAAGACGCTAAAGCTCCTGTTCCAGCCGCTTGCTGCGACCAGGTGAAGAAAATGGGCCAAAATCCGAGCTGTCTCTGCGCCGTTTTGCTCTCCAACACTGCTAAAGCGTCCGGTATTAAGCTCGAGAATGCCATAACCATCCCTAAACGCTGCAACTTTGCCAACCGTCCCGTTGGTTACAAATGCGGGCGTGAGTCGTTATTTTCCATTGCTCCATTTTTGTACTCTTCACTTTCCAATTTCTCACATTATAACTGTTTGTTTTGCAGCTTATACACTTCCTTGAAGTGGAAATTCGGGGGACTCCAGAACTGACTGATATAAGAGTGCTGGAGCTCACTTGTACTACTGAATATGTAGCTTAAGCTTACCTTACCTTACCTTTGTATGAATAAAAAGCTTAAAGCTTTGTTTATATTATTATAGTTCACTATTATACAATATAGTTTGTTATATTTGTATTAGTTGTTAGTAGGTTAGTAGGTTAGTTAGTTGGTTTAAATTTCTGTTAGTATTGGCGGCATTTCCTTTTCCTTAGCTATTTATATAGCTTGTATCATTCTGTATTAAATAATCATATACAAGAATAAAAATTCTTCTTTTCTTCCACTGTAATATGGTATCAGATGAGTTTTGAGCTTCCCTAAGCTTCTCTATTTTCTTCTCAAGCTTTCTTCTTCGAAGCTTTCTTTCCTCGAGTCTTTCTTTTCTTTCTTTTTCATTTCTTTCTTGTTTTCATGGCTGTTAATCCCAATGATGATTTCAACAATGGTAATAATCCCTATTACCTTCATCAGTCCGACAATCCTGGCATGAGTTTGGTGACGCAGCTCTTATCAAATGATAATTACAATTCCTGGAAACGATCCATGGTGATGGCCCTTTCTGCCAAAAACAAACTTGGGTTTGTGGATGGCTCAATCACTGCTCCTGTGGTTACTGATCAGGTACGATACGATTCTTGGAAACGTGCCAACAATCTTGTTAATTCCTGGATCCTCAACTCTGTATCAAAAGATATTGCTGCTAGTTTAATCTTCCATTCATGTGCTGTTGATATCTGGAAAGACCTTGAAGATAGGTTTCAACAGAATAATGCCCCTCGTGTTTTTCATCTGAAAAAGAAATTACATGAATTGGTTCAAGGTTCTTTAGCAGTTAGTGCTTACTATACCCAACTTAAAATAGTTTGGGATGAGCTTGCTTCTTTAAAGTCTGTTTGTACTTGCTCGACTTGCACTTGTGAGGGTGTACGCAAGATGATTGATGAGCAACAGAGGGAATTGACAATGCAGTTTCTCATGGGATTGAATGAGTCCTTTGCTCATGTTCGTGGCCAGATTTTGCTTCTTGATCCATTGCCTTCAATCACAAAGGTCTTTTCCTTAGTTGCTCAAGAAGAGAGTCAAAGGTCCATTCGATTATCTAATCCTATTGCCGAAGCAACTTTTGCTGTCAAGACCTATAATGCTCCTAAGAAGGGTCGACCTCAGTGTAGTCATTGTGGTTTATTGGGCCACATCAAGGATAAGTGTTATCGGTTGCATGGTTTCCCTCCAGGTTATACTGTTCGATCAAAGCAAGCTCATGTGAATCTTGCTCCTATTGTTTCTGAGGTGTTATCTTCTGACACTCGTTCGAGTTCTAATGTTGGTAATGATCATATTTTAATTGCATCAGAACTGTTTCAACATGCATGGAACCAAAACCATTGATAATTTAACATGAAAATCCTAATCAACTTTGATAAAAATAAGCAAAAATAATATATAATTTACGAGTCTAAACAGAAATGACAGTTTGTAGACAAACTATTAGACGGATTAATAATCACATATATCTTACATACATTCAAAAAATCTAAAAAGAATTTAGTGAATCGGTGTTGTTTAAAATAAAAAGATGATTGTCCATTTAGGAACAGACCAGAGTGCCATGTTTGAATTCAGATGTCAACGGACTGTTATCCTTCCACTGCCATGAGAGGAGAGTATTCGCTGCTCTGTGAAACCAGCCTCACGCTATGCCTCTCACTCTAAGAGCCATGAGGACCAAGCTTTCGCTCGAGCCACATAAGCCCAACTCTTGGCTTGGAACGGGCAGGCCAGAGGCAAGACACCTTGAATCCGGCCCAAAGGATTGAACTAAAGTCCAACCATCTTAATGCCCACCACTTGGGTTACAAGCAGGAGTTACCCCACTCGGCGAGCAAGATACTCCTCAATCATCTATTTAAATAGCTTTTACATAAAATGCACCATCGATGTGGGATTGCTTCCAGTTGCTTATTTTCCTTTTGTCTAGACAAGTTCCATTTTGCTGACTTGGATCCGAGACATAAATGAACACTTTACCTTAATCTAGCTTTCCAACCCCAAATTCTCTAACATCAAAGCTCGGCTTCTTCCTTTATGGCTTTCTTAACTTGTTATTTTAAATCATGGGGTAGTTTTTATTTTTAAAGCTTAAACTGCTGCATTTAATCAAAAGTGCTACAATTATAAAATTGTCTCTTCTTACAGTGCCACCTCCATTCTACCATCGGTGGCTTGGGCTGCAATTCCGAGTTTTAGTATAAATACCTCCTAAGATCGGGCAATCTGCATTCAGATTTGAGTGTTGTGGGATTTGTTCAGATAAGAGAAAAATGGCAGCTGCATTGAAGTTTGTGTGTTGATTGTACTTGTTAGCATTTTGGAGATAGGGAAGGTTAATGCAGCAGGGGAATGTGGGAAAGAAGTTTGCCCCGTGTGCTGAAGGCTCCGGCCAAAAACCGAGCCGTAACACTGGTAAAGCATCCGGAATTGAGCCTTAGATCAACCTTTGAATAAAAATAAGAAGAAAATTGTGATTGCAGAATATTTGTCCTGAACCCTTTTTTAGTCGTCTTTTCAAAGCATTTGTCCCAAAAATAGATAGATCGAGACTGCTTTTAATCTAAGGGTCATAATTGAAAGGGCAGTTTGTAGGCAAAACTAGTTGGATGGTTTTCAAGATAATTGTGTAAATGGGCCATAGCAATTGAAGGTTGTCTTTAACCTTTAATGGTGCGTGTCGTCTTTAGAGACGATCTGTGAGTGTCATGAATTGGAAAGATGTGTTTCAGGTAACCTCAAACACAGTTTTAAAGGAAAGATATGTTCTCTTTTGACTTGTTTAAAGCAAAACTAAAACTTTATTTCATGTCCTTTGGATTGTAAATGAAGGATCCAAAGAAGCTAAGAAAATCGTGACAAGACTTGGATAACAAGATAAAGATTATTCCTATCCAAAACGAAAAGCAAAATCTCTTATTGGTTAAAGGTTTAAAGCAGAGAAAGAATTCATCCATGTATGCTATATTACTCAAGCAAAAGCACTACTTTCATTATAATACCATACTATAAAGTCGTTTAAGCATATATCCTTTACAGAAACAAAAGGATGAGCAAGTTCCATTATCCTTTACAGTAAACAAAGGTGACCAGATAACTATGCATATTTGTTTGGCTTGAGAAAGTAATACTGGCAAACGGCTGCGACGTTTTGATCCCACACGTATAACCCGAGATGGATTAAACTGCTAGCTATATTTTCCCATGTACCTGCCAAGGGTAGATTCAACAAACAAAGGTGCTATATTATCAGAAAAAAGAAAAAGGGAATATTGTGAAGTCATTTTAAGTGTTTTGCATATTATTCCTTCATTTTACTTTTTGTTCTGTCCGTGGGGTGTGTACCTTGGCTTCATCTCCGGCCAAAAAGGAGGAGGCTAGTGGGATAAGATAATAATCTACTGATCAAACTTTATGAAAAACCGTATTATTCATGATACGAATCGCATGATGTGATCGATATAAAACCCGAGTGACTATGGATATTTGAGTAATGGTACCTTCATATGAGTATGTTGACAAGCGAACAACAAACTCTTAGTAATATAGAGACCCTGCAGAAAGAAACCATAGCAAAAGAAAAACATAGATGTCAATCTTACAGTTAAAATGTTGTCCACTATGCTCAGTATATAGCATTAGATAATTTCATACCTTGCCACCAGTTCCCTCTCGATGCAGTCCCCGAATCATCTTCTCCACCATCTTTCTTGTACTAGAATGATATGTAAACACGTTAGCAGATTTCAAAAGACTCGTCAAACTAATGAATGCTCTCGATATGTGTTGCCTATAGGATAAGTTGGTGCACTCACCGCAGAGCCCTGGCTCTGGGGACTAGGGTATATATCTTGCCCGCCATAGTAGATCGACGAACTTAAGGGACACGGTTGCACTCTCTGCTCCTGATACATGTAACTCTCGTTTCGTATATTCTGATTTTCACCTTCATGTCCTTTGGAAGAAGCACCTGATGATTTACAATTACAGTGTCTCAGATACAAAACTGAGAATTCAAGATTCAACAACAACTACTTGGTGTTTCAGAATCATTTGGGATTAAAGAAGTAATTTGTGAAATCAAGCAAAGTCATGTAAAAGCTAAGACTGATGCTCAAACCAGAAGCTCCAGGCTTTGCGTTCCAGGGCTCATTTGGAGAATGCTGGCTTTTGTCCCCAGCAGGACGTAGAGATTCCCTTCCTAGCACCTAAATCAACACCAGATTGGATAAATTACAACTTTCTGAACAAAATAGAATCTAAAGTTTGTAATTTGTAGAAGAAGTTCAAGTTCACTACCATCAGTAAAGCTCTTGTCAATTAAACAAACAAGTTCTGAACAATAGTTTCTTGAACCGTCTCAAATAACCAAATTGAAAAAAGATTCAATCTTTGAAACTCCAAGGAAAATAAACAATAAAAACTCAAAACCCCGTTACCAAGAACAGGCAAGAAGAAAGATATAAAGAAATACCTTAGAGGGAGGAGCAAATATAGAGCCGAAAATCCCAGTGGAAGGTGAAGGGGAATCTTTTGAACCAAAGAGCTCTGAAGTAAAGGAAGAAGAGGACGACCCCACTTTTTTCTTTCCATCCATTCTTCAGCTCTCAACACATTAAACCTTGTGATCCTAATCAATCTTATAAGCCTATTGACAATCCTTGTTTAGACTCCAATGGAATGAGACACGTATATATATAGAGAGAGCGATATGTTTGAAAGAAAGCACCGTCAAGATAAAAAGGAAAGGAGTAAAGAACGGGGAAAAGAAAGGAAAGACACGTGAAGATTGAGGCTTGGTCTTAAGAATGAGAAATCACAAAGATAACTCATTTTTGGGTCATGAATTTGTTTTCCGGTAATGCGCTTTGAATTTGTTGAGAAAGAAAGTAGATTTTATGCTACGTGGAGCAGCGAGGGAGTAAGGTGGCAAGTCCCAAGCTTTTACTACCACGAGTAAGCTTAGTGGATAATAACAATTCCCCAAAGGCTCTGCTCTGCTTGCACTGCCAGTGTTGATTTCAGAAGAAGAACCTTCTGACTGTTGAATTCGAGTTTGACTCACCTGAGCTGACCAGTGAGTGTGAGTGTGAGTGAGCACCCCACTTTATGAGCTTATCCGTTTTGTCGCAGCGGACCACCCCCACATACAGTGGTGGGTCTCGGTCATTCCACTTGCACTCTGTCATTGCTTTATTTGATGCTAAATTGCTAATGGATAGAGAGAAGTGGAGAACTACAGGTCTACACTTACATTTCACTCTTCATAACTCATAATATATTAATCTTGGTAAAAGATATATATATATATTTTTTCGGATTATTATCTCATATACAAGTGGTTAAATTTTTTTATTTTCACAAAGACTTTAATTTTTAGGGTTTAGAGATTTTAGTGTAGAGATTTAGAACTCAGGGTTTATGGATGTCTAAGTTTTAGGGTAAGATGAATAGGGATTTATGTTTTAACCTATAAACCCTAAAATTTAACCTCAAACATAAAATTCTATCAACAACCCCTAAATTTAAAACTACTACACTCAGGCCCGGCCCTGGGCAGGGGCAAAAAGGGCGCCCGCCCAGGGCCCACAGCTTAATGAAGTTATCTGTTTGTAATTTTATTCGAATTGTATTTGTTTTTAATAGTTTAATTTTTTTAATACTTATTATTAGGGGCTCAATTTTTTCAATATTTGTTAATATAATTTTTTTTCAATATTTATTATTAGGGGCCTACTCTTAAAATTTAACGTTTTCTAATACTTGTTATTAGGGGCCCGTTTTTTTTAATATTTGTTATTTTGGGCATACTTTTAAAAATCATTTTTTTCAATTATTGTTATTAAATGCCTAATTTTTCAATACTTGTTATTATGGACTTACTCTTAAAATTATTAATTTTTTCATTACTTGCTATTAGGGACATAGATTTAAATAATAGTATACAACTGCAACAACGACTGTTACATTACGATAGTGGTAGTAGCGGAGCTAGAATTTTCTTATAGTGAGGTCATGAGTGAAGTATGATGTATTGAGAATTTCTATACCACTAGAATAAGCATTGTTGACCGCATACTCCCAATAAATTAAGTGGGGTCGAATCTAATATTTCCTATGAAAAATCTATATTACCTCCTTAAAAGTCTTATGCCCCAACAAATCAAGTAGAGTCAATTGCAACCCCAATTTATATGCTACATCCGCCTATGGCTAGCGGCACCATCTAAAACCGCGTTACTTGCAATTTTTATGTCTACAATAACATAGGTTATTAAGAGATTTCACAACCACGATATTTGTAGTGACCGAAATAGCATCTATAATGCCTGCAACCACAATAAAACCTAACATGACCGTAAATACGACGACAATCGCAATTTAAATTTCTAATTTGGGGCCCATGTTTTATATTCGCCCTGGGCCACAAAAAATTCAAGACCGGCCCTGACTACACTTAAACCCCTAAACCTTAAACAGAGTCCCTAAACTCTAAAACTAAATCACTTGTGTAAATAAAATTTACACAAATGACTTGTGCATGAAATAATTATTTTTTGAATATATATATTTAAGATATTTCATGTTTAGTAATCACACGAAGAGAAACCCAACGAAATTTTATTGAGGAATATGATATGTTGATTTTAAAATATATAAGTTTGAGTAATTTTATTGGTGATGTGTATGTTTTTATTAAAAGGTTAATAAATGTAAATATATATTATTTTATTATCACCTTATGAAAAAGTGTTGAAAAGTTAAAATATCTTTTTAACTTATATATATATATATATATATGAATTATCTTATATAAAAATATAATTCTAAATAAATAACACTGAAGTGTAAAGTTTGTTAATTGTAGTAACGAGATTGATCTAAATGATAAGCAGTTTGATATCATTGAAGTATGTATCGAGTTCGAGCTTTTGAATATGCAGAAAATTTATGTTGGAAGACTCACCTACCAAAATTAAGTGTGTGGCGCATGTTGATTCGAATTAGTCAAGATAAAGCCTTGTGGAACCAAAAGGGCAACCAAAAAAAGTTTGTACATTGTTAATATTTTATAATGAAATATATATTAATAGATCATTAGTTTTGTTAAGTTGGATCATTAAGGGCTAAGCTTGTTTGGCTATAGAGGATAAATACTATTTTTATTTTTTGGAAAATGAAAGACGTTTAAGAAAACATGTATGATTGTAGAAATAGAAAATGATTTTTAAAAAATTAAAACAACAATAAGTAAAAAATTGAAAATATAAAAAAAATCATTAAAAATATTTTTAGAAAAGTGAAAAATATAATAATAATGATTTTTTTAATTTTAACTTCATTTTAACCCGAGTTTAAATCTTTCTAATGTCACTTTTTAAAATGTTGGTTTGTTTGATCATATTTTATCTATTTATATATAGTAATAATAATATTTTTCTAATTATATTTTATTTTACCAACAAGTGTTGGGTGCAATGACAAAACACATTGCTCTCCCAGAACACTCGAGATCGAACGTTGGAGAAGACATTATTGGAAGTTAAAGCCAGGGATTTTAAACATGGACTATTTATTTTTATTATTTTTCCTTTTTTATTTCTTTTTTTTATTTTATTTCCCTTCCATTATTCTTTTAAGTCCCAAAGGTTTAATCTTGTAGAACCTGACCCATTTTCTCATTGAACGAAGGGTACGAAATAAATCAGATTGATTTTTCGATCAAAAACACTATGTGAAATTTTCTGATTTTTCCTCTTTCTCTATCCTATCTCATAGGTCCAGCATTTGAATCAATAGAGAACATTTTCTTATGTATCTATATGAAACAATATTATTACATTCTAATTCCTTACGGATACCACCCAAGGAAAATCCCGAATTGGATCCTAAATTGATGGGTTAGTGTGAGCTTATCCATTGGGTTATGCACTCTTCGAATAAGAATTTATTTTCTGAAAGATCTTGGCTTTCGTGCTTTGGTGAGTCTCCGAGATCCTTTCGACGACTTATGTTGTGTTGAAGGGATATTTATATGATCCGATCGATTGCGTAAAGCCCGTGGTAGCAACGAAAACGAGAGAAGTATACAGAAAAGACAATTATTTTAAATGAATATTTTTTTATCAAAAAAATATATTTTATTTTAATATTTAATAATTATGTGTTCATTTCTATTTTGAAAAGCTAGACATCATACACATTTTTACTATTTTAATTTTTGAAAATAAGTTGATCCTATTAGCCAAGATTGTTTTCTAATTTCTAAAAACTTAAAAATAAAAATTATTTTTTTGAAAAATAAAAATATTTTATAAAATCAAATTGAGCCTAATATTTTTGATCCAGAATAAACATACCAATTTAAACCTAAATTTTCAATATATCTGAAATTAAATTAAATTAAATTAAATTTGTATTGACTTATAACCTATTAATCGATTAATATAAATTAAATAATGCTATAATTTATTATAAAAACAACCTTTCTCAATTTTATTTAATTTATATACAGTACCAAAATTTGAATAATATGATATATCTCCTTGATTAATATGCCTAATCCGCATGGGCAATAAAAGACAGGAGGGGAGAAAAGAGAGAGAAACAAGGCAGAGGCCATGTGCAAGTGCAAGGGTAGGGTGGTCTCTCTCGGCCACTGTAGGTCGCCGCATGGTCTACGTGTGTCCAATCTTTACTCACATGTTGGGTGAGTAAAACTCGACTCAGAAAAATTAAATTATTTTATTCGACTCAACGTGAAAAAAACGACTCATTTTGACTTGACTTATAAAAAATTAAATAAAATTTAAATCGTAAAATAAAACTTTTAAACTCAAATAATTTTAAAAAAATTTACTCGACTTGATCGAACTCACAACCCTACCCACATGAGTGTCGTCGTCCTAGATTCAATCTGTCAACTTCTCAACCCCATAGGCCTGCCTTTTTCCTTCTCAAGTGAAAGATGAGATGAAAATAGGCTTTTGTTAAAAAAATGAAAATGGGTTAACAAAAGTCTTAACAAGTAGATGAAAATGAGCCTTGGGCCTGCTTCACTATCTACCCCATCTGACCATTAATGGCTAAAAGCTTAAAGCCCACACTTTTGGTAACTTTAAATGGCTCAGGTTATAAGAATATAAGGCTGAGTGTGAAACGTAGTACATTTTTTGTTAATTCACTAGACTATAGGGACGAAGGCTGAGTGTGAAAAGTAATACATTTGATGTTATTAACTAGACTACAGTGGGAGTAAAACTTGATTAGACTCGAAAAAATCAAATTTTTTTAGTTCGATTCGAATTATAATTTCATAGACTGAACTGAATTTTTTTAAAATAAAGTATAGATTATAAGATAATATTTCAAATAACTTGAGTTTTTTAGTAATTAGTGGATCGATTTTTAAGTCTAGGTCGAGTCCTTCTATTTTGTCTGATATATTATGTATGATTATAAAAAATTGTTTAAATTGAAACAAATTAGTACCATAATATTAAAAATGTTTACAATTAAATTTTAACAAAAAGTTGAACAACTCAACTCGAATTTCAAAAACTCTTTATTTGAGTAATGAAATAGGATTGGCCAACTCGAGGCTCAATCAAATGCTGGCCTCTACTACTAGAGTATAGTAGAAATGCCAAAAGGCAAAAGACATGGTCCAATGAAGAGGTAAAAGATAGTGAAAACAAATCCTCCACCGAAAGCCTGCCAATTGCCATACCATACTCAGCTTCAATGAGCTCATGAATGCTTTGAATATCAGCAAGCTGTGGCCATTGATCTTTGTACCATCCATCATCCCATCAAATTTTAGCCAGTCAGACTAAGAGTTATTATGTTAATAAACCAATACGAGAATAGATACGAAATCTATCATGTTTTGTCATGGAGATCCTTCTAGCTACATTCAAATGGCAGAATCAAGATCCTTATTACACATATCTTCCAATTCTCCTAGTTTCACTTCTACAGTACAACCATACTTCGATGGAGCAACTATGTGAAAAAAGGCTAATAAACCAACCTGACAAGAATGTACACCACTTATCTGGTTGATAAGTAAAAGGACGGTGACAAACCATTCCGTTTGATCTCGATGGAAGTCGATGAGCTTGAAAGTCTGGTACAAACCCTTTCTTCCACTCATCATTTCTAACATTTTCTATACGCTGCTGGCTGCAACTCCTTCACCTAGTAAACCTCAAAAGCATGCTGCCTCAATTCCCATTACACGCTTTAGATTTAAGATAGCAGTCAAAAGAAAACAGGAATTCGATTCCAGGTGCAGCAGGCAGAAGTAAAATATTAAAGGCACGTTGTACTTGCCAGCAAATCCTACATAATAAACAGCTTAACACAATATATCATTCATTTGGTTTGGGGGAATAATTCCTTTGGTAACTCCCACCGTGTTTTTGTTGACATCATATGAGGACAAGACCTTCCTCTGCAACAACCAAGGAGAACAATACATTTAAGAATGGTCTTTCAAATACACACACACACACACACACACACATATATATATATATATTTGTTTTCTCTTGTTAAAATAACCATGAAGGAATTGAAATATAAGAATACTCAAGCATTATAGACGAATACGCATATGAAGTAGCACCCGTGAGAAATTTTTACATCGATAGGAAGAAAAAAAATTGAAAGCACATAGTTCCCTAAGGCAATAAATTCGCAACGGAAATAATGTGTGAAGTATAAACAGAAACTTAATACTTACAATTGGCTCAAAATCTGGACTACACAAGTTAACGGTGAGGTTTCTCATCAGTAATAAAACCTGCATGGCGTAAGAAAAGGTATTACATACAATACAATCTAGAACAAGACAAATAGGGGGAAAAGGAGTGATAGAGCCCCAGGACTTGATGGGTATACTGCTTGTTGGGGAGGATCTTGTAAAAGCTGTGAAATATTTCTTTCAAAAGTCATAAATTAGTCATGCCTTTAACTCTACTGTTGTGGTGTTAGTTCCAAAAACAAATAATCCGAATCATGTCAAGGAGTTCAGGCCGATTTCCTGCTACTCTGCGGCGTACAAATGCATCACTAAAAGGTTAACAAAATATGAGATCCTTCAAAACTCGTGCACCAGCCAGCTCATTTATGCTGAGAGAAGGCAATTAATACATTCAGTTATCTTTAATATTCAAAATTACAGGTTAAATAAGTTTTGAAGAGGATCAATCAGCTGTGTATGAGATCTTTTTGGAGAGGTCAGGATATAGCAGCTGCTGGTGCACGAGTCAGCTGGTCTCAAATGTATTTGTTGAAGGCTGAAGGTTAGATTGGGGAAGAAAGATTTGGAGGGCTGGGACAAGGCATGTATCCTGAAATTAGTTAGAAGTACTCTAGCAGGGGAATGTTCAATCTGGATTGCTTGTCTGCAAGCTTATATCTTCAAAGAATCTGATTTTTTGGTATATGTTACCTAAAGCAAATATGAGCTGGATCTCAAGAAAAATGTTGAAATTAAGAGAGGAGGCCATTGATATTCATCATCTGCTTATACCAGGGCATAGAAAGATCTCAATTACTAAGATTTGGTATGGAATAAGATTGAAGCGAGAAAAGGTGGTGTGTCATAGACTCATTTGGTTCCCTTTGCATATTCCAAGACAGTCAATAATAGTTTGGATGCTATTTTGGATAAGTTACCAACAAAAGATAGGTTGATTCGAAGAGGGCAAGCTGTTGATGATTCTTAATACAAGTTTTGTTGCAATGATCTGAGCAGAGACCATTTGTTTTTTTTTATGTAGCTACTCAAGGAAGGTCTGGGAAGATATTCTTAAGCTTTGCAAGGTTAATAGAAGAGTTTTTAATTGGAAGCAGGAATTAATATGGGCTTACTCGAAACACGAGTCTCTTATTACTATAATAATGAAGATATCTTGGTGTGCCTATATATATTTGATCTGGAGGGAAAGGAATCAGAGGTTACAAATCGGCATATAACGTTATATGCATATCTAAAACATTATTACTACAATACTGAAGATTGCATATAACATTCCTTAGATGCTATAATTATGAAATGTTGAAACCAAAAAGAAAGTGCCATTTTGACTTACAGTTTCGAAATTTATGGGGTCCATCTCTTTGAGTTTTTGCACATGGCCCTCGGTGTCTGGATCGAAGACACTCCCAATGAAGTTATAAACTTCAGCAAAATCAGGTAAACCTGCAGAACAAAGACAAAGTTGGCCAAATACCATCAAATACGAAGTAACTGGGGAAACAATTGGTTACGGTCAATACAATTACCATGAAGCATAGATGCTTGTTTCCCTTGCTTTGGCATATCAGAATTAGGTATTATCCGGCCAGAGATTCCAATGCCACTAACACCACTGTTACTAACCCTTGATACGCCCTTTGATCCAATATCAGCTGAATCAGTAACGTTATGTGCATAAGAAATGCCGGAAAGTTTCCTTTAGGAAATCTTGTCTACTACTATTATAACAAAGGAATCGACATAGAGAAGAATTCATGCCTTCCGCTCCTCGAAGACAAGTAAAATCATCTTGTGGTGGCATGATTTTGCTCGAGGCTGTGTTTACTAGCATAGAAGCTTCATCCCAGGGGCCATATCCAGGTGGAATGGTATTTATTGAAGAAGGAAAGCCCATGGATGCTTGTAATGGCACTAAAACTGGTATTATAAGAGCATGTCAAAAATGAAATTGTACCACAAGAATTCTATAAAAAAATATCATCACAATCCAGTTTTGAAAACCAAACCATTTTTGGAGGCCTTTTGAGGGTAAGGGTGAGCAGCTTTGCGTTTGGGACGAGGAGGCGGCACATGTGCAGTTGTCCCATTCTTTTGAACCTTCAAAAAGTATTTCTGGGCATGACTTCGAATCTGTAAAGACAGCAAAAATATCCATTTAAAAATATGAAGCAAAATGAGATTAAAGATTGAAAACCTTAGCTCAAGGATAAACATCAAATCTTTGTCTTTAAACCTGGATAACTGTCTTCGAACCGACAAAATCTTCAATTTTTTTCCAGTCACGATCAAACCTAAGTCAGCAAGAAAGATAGAAAAACTATTTAACAGGCTAAAATGGATGTTTTTTTTTTCCTATCATAGAACAATATTAATCCTTATAGCTCATATTCCGACACAAAGATGAACAAGACAAGAGCTGCTAATGGATTGCCATTGGCATCCTCGTACACCGTTCAATACAACACAAGCTGACAAGGAGGCTTTAATAATTATGATTAGTTAAATTCTTGTACCAAATTCAACCAAAATTGAACTCCGAAACAACTTGAATTGAAGACCAAGCTTACGCCATCAATTTATTCGAACAAAACATCCAGTTCACAGTTGAACCAAGGAAAAACTCGATCAGGATTTTCTCAGTTCTCTACTAACCAAAACAGAAGAATTGAAACCAAGAAACAACGTGGAGAAAGGAAAATTCCCTACCAAAAGGGGAGAAATCAAAGTATTGGGTACTCGTAATTCAGCTTTTTCTTTCATAAAGAACAAAAGCTTCCATGTTTGGAAAAAGAACATACAGTTGAAGAGCTTCAAGGAACTTGTCGTGTTCTTCTTCAGTCCAGCTCTCACGTGACTTGGTAATGGTGTAAGGCTTCCTAACTTTCTTGCCGGAGGCATCTGCTGCGGCGGTGGTGGTGGTGGTGGAAGTGGAAGACTGCGGCGGTTGTGGAGGATTGGGTGATGAGTTCATGGCTATTTTCCCTCAGTTTTCTTTGCTTGGGCTTTGGTTTTGGCTACCTAACATTGAGAGAGTTGGGTGGTTAAGCAGCGGAAAACGTGTGGTGAGTCATCTGAGGACCGTTCAAATAATCGTCTGGTTTGAATTCCTCGTCCCCCCGAGTTTAGTTTATGGTTGTTATCCTGAGTCAGAATTGAGAGAGGTTTCTTTCGTGTGTGGGTCTCATTCAACACCATATGCTATGTACTCATCTACTTCTTTATTCTGATTGGATGACCACCTAATTCTCATAATTCCATCTTATTAAAATCACACTACACTTTAAACATAATTAATATAAGGATTATTATCCTATACACACAGTAAGGGTGAACAAAATTCGACTCCAAAAAAATTGAATTTTTTGACTCGATTTGTTTTAACTCGACTTAAAAAAAATTTAAATAAAATTTGAGTTGTAAAATGGAAATTCGAATAACTATATATATATATATATATTAATATCTTAATGCATTTGATATATAGTATTAATATCACAATAGACTTTTAAGTTTTTATACTTTCCGGGACCCACCGAGTAGTTTTAGTATTTTATTAAAAATTTATTTGTGAAGTCAAAAAAAATTATTTGTGGTGTCAGAATTTTGGATGTTAACTCATATTTTATTAAAAATGTATGGAATGAAATGCTGAGGGTCAATTTTCATCAAAAGATCTAAATTATTTTTAAACTAATGTAAATCTCCTTTTAAAATGGTGATTTCTCTTTTTTATATATTTTTCATATAAAATATATATTAAAAAATTCTCTAAATATTTGATTATTAACTAATACTCCATTCACCTAACTCCCTCCGTTCATGTACAAAGTGTATGTTTGGTCAAAAAATTAGAATATATATATATATATATATATATATATATATATAATTTAATATAATCACATCAGTATATTCAATATATATATATATATTTTTGTGTAAATTTTAAGTTCTCCACTTTTGTTTTTATGAATCGATCCTTTTTAATGTTTTGGATTCAAGAACTTAATTGTAATTACTAACACTGTTAAATTCATGTCCATTAGAACATTATTTTACTCATTTCTAAAATTATGGAACAGAAAACTAATCACTTATTAGTTGGTTTAGACCACTAAAATAAATCATTTAAATGTGTGTTTATTTAAGTATCAAATATCATATCGAAACACAAACCTTTAATATTTTTTGTCCCCATTTGTTTTACAAATATCCACTTTTGGTTAGATCCAATCCATACGACACAGACAAGTATAGAGAATATTTATGTCTATATGATTGATAAGAAAATAGATGCTAAACCTGACATTAATAACAAAATATTAAGATATTCATTGAGTCAGGGGAGGAGCCAAAATTTTAGTTTGATGTGTCATAATTTAAAATTTTTATAAATAGATATTTTTAATTAGATTAAAAAAAATAATGGGTGTCAATTTTCTTTTTAAGAGTGTCAATATTCATTTAAAGTTGTATTAATTTTATTTTTAATATTTTTATATTCAATTTATAGGGAGAATATTTTTTTCTAAAAAAGTTTGAGGTGTCATATGACACTCATGTTCCATTAGTGGCTCTGTCCATGAATATAATGATAAAAAAATATTTATATTTATGTATTTTTATGTAAATTTAAATTTTGACATTTGTTTTTGAGCTAAAAACTCTATATTTGAATTTTTTTTTAACAAAATACTAAAGAAATGTATTACAAGTGTATCTTTAATAATTTATTACATTTATTAGTTATTTTTTTTTTTGGATTTTTCTCGTTGTTATTTCTTTATGAATTATCATGTGTACTCTTTTCCAACGACCATGTCTAAAAGATTTTAATGAGGCTCATGGTAGTATTTTTATATATATTTTTCTCGTAAATGAAATCATACCTTTCAACAAAAAATAATTTATTCTCCCCTCCCCCGCCCCCCCAAAAAAAAATTGGCCAAATCGTAGTTCCCATTGAGAAGGAAGCAGAGGAATGGGTGCAATTGGTAGCAGTGAGAAACAACGCACCGTCGATATTTGAGAAGGTTTAAAAATTGGGGGAAGGTAAGTCCTATTACCCACTGTAGAGACTGAAAGGTACAGCCCAATCTTTCTCTTCCACTAAGTAACAACCACCAATATTATTTTGTGTGTATGTCTCATATTCTGTTTTTAATTATTTTTTAATTTTTTTAAACAAAAGAAAATAATTATAAAAGGAATTAAAAAATAGTGGTGCAGAGTTATACTATGTTGTTTTATTACGACTCAATGATCTAAATACAATTTTTTAGGTTAGGAGGTAAACCTATAAAATATTAACGGTAAAAATAAATTTTTAATAAAAATGCATAATTTTTCTTGAATTGATATAACTATAGTTGGATCAATCAATTTATTATATTAACTGGATTAATTTGAGTTGAGTAAATTACATTTGGGGTTAAGTGGTGGGGTGGTAAAATTTTCTAGATTAGTGGGTTGGTTGGTTAATTAATTAGATATTGAGTTTGAATTTAGGTAATTAAATTATGGGTAAACCACACATGTGGTCATTGGACATTTAAGACACTTTCTATATAATTGCCTAAATCGAAAAACTTTCACTGAAGTAATTGTCGTTAAAAAAAATTGTTTTGATTACCATGTCATATAAATATTAATGATAGTTGACGTGACATGCATATTTATCAACAATAATTGAGTCATCATATCTACATGTCATTTTATTAATAAATTAATACAACTAATTAGATGGTGTCATCTAATTGGATGAAAGATTGAGAAAAATATTCCCTCCGTCCCACTTAAAATGTCTCTTTTGTGTTTTAAAATTGTCCCACTTAAAATGTCTCATTGAAAAAATCAACTACTTTTACAATGTCCATTTCCCTTTCTATCCTTTTATTTAGTTTTCCAACAAAACAAGCTTTAACTTTTAAGGGTAAAATTGTCTTTTTAATTCATTTACATCACATTTCTTACACAAGCTTTTTCTTCCTAAAACTGCGTGAAAAGTCAACAATGGACACCTTAAATGGGACGGAGGGAGTACAAAATTTAGACTTATATAGGATCAAATTTGGGACTAGTGATAGGAGTGTAGCACCCAATTACTAGCCCAAACATAAGAACTAGTTATGATTTGAGACAATATTTTTAAATAAAAGAGTGTCTCGTTAAAACCTCCTTCATATCTAGTTTATGACAAGCTACAACTCAAATAATGGAATGAGAAAAAGAGTACACTAAGAGATATCATTATTGTAAAGTTCATACAAGATACAAAAAGTATAATACAATCTAGATCATCAATCACCCAGATAAAAAACTAAAAATGGACGAAAAAAAACACAAATGAGATCAACAACAAAAGAAAATAATACTACACAGATGCACACAATATTGTAAAGGGGTTTTGTCTTTTTTTTATCAGTTAAATAAGATCGAAAATTAAGGGTTGACTAGACTTAACAAGTCTCGAAAGACAATTTGATCTACTTTGCACTACAGGAAAACTATTGTGAGACTTTTGATTCGAAATTTTTTGAGATTTAATCTAGATGAATAATTTCGTTTCAAAGGGTTTTGTCTTTTCTCCATCAATTGAATAAGAATGAAGCTTAACTTTCTTTAAAATTAATGTGACATTCTTCATTAATTATTTGAGTTTTTTTATCTTAGTATTTTTTGAATTTTTGAAGAGGGGTTTCAATCTTTTAATCAGACATCGACTTCTAAACTTGTGTGGAATGATTTAGAGGTGATTGTTTTATAGAGCTAGTAAGAAAATTATTGTAGAATATTATTTCTCCAAACAAGAGTTTTACAAGAATTAATCATTTTTAATTTTTTTAATAGTATCTCACGTTTAGTGACTGGATTGTAATATTTTAAGAAGAATTTAAAATTTCAAAAGTGAAGAAGAAGGATTATAAAAATGTAAAGTGTTCATACATAAATTCAAGCATAAAAAATGAAGGCTTAACGTCCTTCGCCCTAAATATGGTAACATAAAAAGGGAAATAACAACAAACTAATTATTCTAGATGTCATTGTTTGCATCTGCAACGGTAATTATGGTACTGCACCAGCATGACCTATTTGCTGCCTGGCTCGTACGAATTTGACTTCATCTCATATCTTTCTTAGGCCTGATGATCCAGATGGTCTTTTAATTCACGCTCTCTCAATATGCTTGATACGACACTGTTTTTTCCTAACCTTTGAGTCTTTGTGTGACTTCCACGAGTCTTTGTTTTTGCTCTCATTTTCAATTCTTTTCTCTTCCTGCCCAACTTTAATTTCAAAGGTTCAAGCTCTAATTTCTCAGATTTTCCTTTTATGACCTTAACAATACCCCTCTTGCAAAGGATCCTTGACCCCAATGATCAAATTCAAGAAATTGAGTTTGAATAACGGTTAAATCTTCTCAAGTAGCATTTTTCTTTCTCAAATTTACCCATTTAATCAGCCATTGAGTAACTACCTGATTATTGCACTTCACAACCCTCAAATCCAGCATAGTTTTTGGGTAAACCTTTATATGACCATCGTCATCAGTTTCAGGGGGATCCATCGAGGTAACTGCTTTACTGCCAATTTTTTTTTAACAAATTGACATGGAAGATCGGGTAAATTTTTGCAGTCTCTAGTAGTTTAAATTTGTATGTGACTGGCCTTATTTTTTGAATGATTGAATAGGACCCATAGTAGCGAGCAGACAACTTCATATTTTTTTCCTCGAGGCTAGAGATGTTTGCCTGTATGGCTGAAGTTTCAGGTACACCATGTCTCCTTCATATAGCTCTCTTTCAATTCTTTTCTTGTTTGTGAATTGCCTCATTCTTACTTGAGTCTTGTGTAACTATTACTTTAATGATTGGTTGATATGTTCTCTAGTAGCCAATAAATCTTGCACATTAGCTACTCTTGAATCTCTATTTCATGTTAGTAATTGCGGTTTATAACCATAGAGTGCCTCAAAAAGGGTGATCCCTAGTGTTTTATGGTAGTTGGTGTTCACCACCATTCAGCTTGAGGTAGGTAGTTTGCCCATAGCCCTGGCTGTAAGAAACACATTCATCTTAGGTACATCTCAAGGCACTGGTTGACCCTTTTTGTTTGCCCATCTATTTCTGGGTGATAAACAGAACTAAAAAATGCCCGAGTTTTCATCCGCTTTATTAACTCCTAGAAAGTGCTGGTGAAGGTTATGTCTCTGTTAGAGATGCCAATCTTAGGGTGGCCATGTGTTGAGTATATAAAAGTTCTATATTTTACCCCTCATTTACCCATATTTCTGCTGCATTCAAGCATATTTCATTGCATTTAGGATAGATTTCCGCATATACATCACAATTACATAAAATGTCACAGTTGCTACTGATTTTGACTACTTTTGCAGGTACCTGCTGTGGCAGACTTAGGGCAGCAAAAGAGCAGAGCTGGAATACAGGACTGGAGTCAAGGAGAAAACGCTGTCGTGGGCACTGCCGTGGCAGCCATGACGACAACATTGGTGAAAGGGAAAAGTGAAGTGGAGCTCGACAGATACATGAATTCAAGCCGGTCTGTCGTGGACCACTCCTATATTTTTCTGAGCCCTGGGGCAGAATGAAGGTCAAGCCCAAAGTTCAAGGAAGAAATCCAATGCAAGAAAAGAGGACGAATTAAAGGCATCTACTCATAAGATTTAATCTTTAATAGAGTTGTACTTTAGTTTAAACTTGTATTCTTGCCTTATTAGAAAAATTGGACCCAAGGCCTATATAAAGGCATGTAATTCGAACTAGGGAAGGATATCTCATACCCAACCGTCTTCCCCAAAACCCTTGTCGTTTCCCCCCTTCTCATCATGTTCTAAACTTCCCCTAGGGCTAAGGGTTGATTCTGTAAAGTAGTTGCAAGGATTGTACTGTTTTAGGAATTTTTTGTTCAAGCAATAAAACTTCAAGTTTATTTATTCTAGTTTTCACATCTCGCAAGAGTATCGGGAGAGCATTGTGAGGTTATCTATTTTTTTGATATCGGGAGAGTCAAGCATACGAACGAAATAAATACGCATTTTCCAGTTTATGGTTAAACCATCTCGGCTTAGGGATAAGTACGAGGTTAAGTGGCTAAGGAAGAATTCAACAACATTGGTGTTCACCCTTCGATTCACGCCGGGAGGTATCATCTTAGAAGTGTTCAGCAACAACACTTGGGCCTAGGGATAGGACAAGTCATAGCAGTGATTATTGCCAAGCTTGAAGTACAGTGTTTTGTGATCGCTGCCGCGACAACAACAGACTTTTGCCGTGACAGGGACGACGACAGAACAAAAGTTTCTACTCAGTGCAACGCCTGCACTACCGAGCAAATCAATATCAACCTATTTCTTAAACCTGATCTTTTACTCCTTTAATTTAGTTATTATTCACGATTACTCTACAATCATTTTAAACTCTTTTTCTTTCTCGTGCAGCAATTCTAGGATAAAGCTATTTCCAGTCCCTGTGGAGACGATATCCGATACTCCAAGTATCACTTTACTACTTGCGTCGTGTACACTTGTACTACATTGTGATATGACTTTTGACACGCAACAAGTTTTTGGCGTCGTTGCCGGGGACTGGCAACATATCTTTACCCTTACTTTTACTGCACTTTTTCTTTTTAATTTTTCTGTTTTTATTGGTATTGTTTACCCTATGCTTTTCACAAGTTTTCTGTTTGCTTATGCGCAGATCTAGACGAGGCAAGGAACCTGAGTACGAACTGGACCCTAAAATCGAACGCACGTGCAACCTCAGGAACCGAGTTCGACTCTTGATAGCAAGAAACGACTATCTTGAGGAACACCAAGAAGCAATGCAGAACAACGGGGTAGATGATAACCAAGGGGTTATTGGAGATCCTCCCCAAAATGCCCGGAATGAACGGCCTGCCGCTGCCGCACGACAGTCCTGCCGCGACTACATGATCAATGACCATGTTGAACTGGAGACCACCTTGTCAGACGTGGAAGCTGAGAATTTTGAGCTGAAACATGTTATGTTCAGCATGATAAATTTCGCTGGCCAGTTTAGTGGTGCTGCAACAGAGGATGCCCGAGAACATCTGAAAACGTTCCAAGAAATCTGTGGATCGTTTAGATTTCCAAGAATAAATCCAGAAATACCGAGGCTCCGATTATTTCCACATTCACTGAGAGACAAAGCTAAAACTTGGTGGAATAAACTAACGTCGGGTTCAATACGAACTTGGGCAGATCTCTCTCGTAAATTCTTATCTCGTTTTAATCCTTCTCACTTATCTGAGCGATTGCGTAACGAAATTGCTACTTTTCAACAGGAAGATGACGAACCAATGCACGAGGCATGGGACGGATTTACAACTCTTCTAAGGAACTGCCCGATGCAAGGATTCCCCGTGTGGAATCAGGTCGTTAAATTCTACAATGCTGCCAATACACACACTCGTATGAGAATAGATTCAGCAGCAAATGGGCTATTGTTGGATAAAGATCCATACGAGGAAATGGTAGTGTTGAAAAACCTAGCAAAGAATGACGAGCAATTTCCTACAACAATGAGAGGTAAACGAGGGATAACTGTAAAGGATTATGAAGCTGACAATTCCCTGAAGTCACAGGTTGCATACCTCACAAAGGCGGTGGAAAATCTGTTGCGGAAAGATTCTAAACCTATATATTCTGCAGAAGAGGTATGTGAGACTTGCAGTGGGAACCACAGTTCGGAAGACTGTCCGTTACAGTTAGAAGAAGGGATGTATGTTGGAAATTATAACAAGCAAAGAAACTACGACCCCAACAATTACAATCCCAGCTGGAGGAAAGATCTCAAGTTTTCCTGGAACAATCCGAACAATGCACTGAATCCTCAGATGCAGAACAACTAAAACCAAGGGGCACCCAGAATCCTGTCGCGACAGCAGCTGCATCAGCAGCCACAACAGCAGCCGGTAGCTGCACATAGTATACTAGAACAGACATTGGCCACATTCATGTCATAGACATGAGCTTACATGGCGAACATGGATCACTTTGTTAAGAAAACTGAGTCATTCATGGATAAGACAGAGATGAGGATGACAAACCATGAGGCTACCCTAAAATCACTGGAGACACAGATGGGCCAGGTTTCTCAGCATATCAAGCCAATGCAAAACAGAGGATTTCCTAGTGATACTGAGGTCACTAGAAAACCCACTCATGAGCAGTGTAAAGAAATCACAACAAGGAGTGGGAAACAGTTACAAGGGCCGGAGATGAAGAACATACCAAGTAAGGAACCGACCCTAGATACACCTGCCGTGAACACTGCCCCGGAAGAGGAAGAACAACCTGCTGCCGACACACCTGTCACGACAGCAAAAAGGACAGAGGAGCAAATAGAGGATGCTGAAGAACCTAAACCTCCTCAGATCCGAATACCATGTGAAGGACATCTTGAAGATTACCGTCCTCCACCTCCTTTTCCACAACGGTTGCAAAAATAGAAACAAGAGTACCAGCTCAAAAAGATTTATGATATTTTTAAGCAGGTGTACATTAATATACCACTGTTAGAGGCCATCAAGCAGATGCCCGGTTATGCAAAATTTCTCAAGGACGTCATGTCAAAAAGGTCCAGACTTGGGGAATTCGAAACGGTAAAAATGACAGAGGGATGCATGACTATCTTGCACAGGCATCCACCCCAGAAGAAGAAGGATCCTGGGAGCTTCATCATACCGCGCATAATTGGTGACAAATTTGTGGGTAAGGCACTTTGTGATCTAGGTGCTAGCATAAATTTAATGCCAAAATATGTGTTTCAGAAATTAGGTATTGGACGAGCGAGGCCCACGACAGTCATGCTGCAGCTGGCAGACCGCTCTTACGTACAACCAGAATGGAAGATCGAAGATATTCTGGTAAGAGTGAATAAATTCATTTTTCCTGCCGACTTTCTTGTTTTAGACTATGAAGCATATGAAAACGCACCGATCATCCTGGGGCGACCCTTCCTAGCCACATGCAGAACTGTGATCGATGTGGAGAAAGGAGAACTGACCATGAGAGTAAATGATCAAGAAATCAAACTCAATGTTCTCCAAGCAATTAAACATGCTGATGCAGAAGAAGAATGCAAGGTCATCACTGAAGTAATCCTTGACCAACCCTGCATCAGGTCGAGCTGCCATGACATAAAATTTGGTCACTGCCACAACAGTCATCTGGAAGACTGTCACGGCAACAACGACGATAGAGACTCCTCCGATTCAGAAACATCTGACACTAAAGGTCATGAGGAGGTAATTTGGATAGGAAATCGTCTAGGTAAGTTCTTCGAGCCCCTAAATTATACCTCGAATGAACATATAATCCAGAAGCCTTCAATTGAGAAGCCACCTATTTTAAACCTTAAGCCCCTGCCAGAGCAGCTTAAATATGTTTTTCTTGGTTTAAATGACATGTTTCCTGTAATCATCTCTTCCAAGTTAATGCAGAAACAAGAGCAGCAGTTAATCAGAATGCTACAACAGCATAAGAAGGCCATTGGATGGACGATAGCTGATATCCAAGGCATTAGTCCGACATTATGTATGCACAAGATTCTCTTAGAGAATGATCATAAGCCGACTATTGATGCCCAGAGACGTTTGAACGAAGCTATGCGAGAAAAGGTGAGAAAAGAGATTATCAAATGGCTTTACGCCAGAATCATATACGACATCTAAGATAGTAAGTGGGTAAGCCCAGTGCAATGTGTGCCTAAAAAGGAAGGAATAACCGTGGTGACCAACGAAGAAAACGAGCTAACCCCAACCAGGACTGTGACCGGTTGGAGGGTTTATATGGATTACCGGAAGCTTAAGAAAGCTACCTGGAAGGACCATTTTCCCTGCCTTTTATTGATCAAATGCTTGATAGATTAGCGGGGAAACCTTACTATTGTTTTCTTGATGGTTATTCAGGTTACAATCAGATAGCAATTGCACTGGAGGATCATGAGAAAACTACCTTCACTTGCTCGTACGACACCTATGCTTTTCAGAGAATGCCATTTGGACTATGCAATGCACCATCAACCTTCCAAATGTGCATGATGGCCATATTCTCCGACATGATGGAGGATTTCCTAGAAATTTTCATGGATGACTTTTCCGTCTTTGGAGACAGTTTTGAAGGTTGTTTAGGCAACTTACAGAAAGTACTTGAAAGATGCGAAGAGGCGAACTTGGTCTTGAACTGGGAAAAATGCCACTTCATGGTGGATGGAGGGATAGTACTAGGCCACAAAGTGAGCTACCGCGGCATAGAGGTGGACAGAGCCAAAATAGAAGTCATCGAAAAGCTGCCACCACCCACAACAGTCAAGGGGATTCGGAGTTTCTTAGGGCATGCTGGGTTTTATTGACAATTTATTGCAAATTTCTCGAAGATTACTAAACCCCTATGCCACCTACTGGAGCAGAATCGTCCCTTTGACTTCAATGCTGAATGTACTGAGGCATTCAGAATTCTGAAAGAGAAGCTGGTAACAGCCCCGATCGTACAACCACCAGACTGGATTTTGCCATTTGAGACAATGTGTGATGCCAATGACTATGATGTCGGGGCAGCACTAGGGTAGAGGAAGGATAAGCTCTTCCACGTAATCTACTATGCCAACAAAACATTGAATGATGCCCAAGTGAACTACACCACGACAGAGAAGGAACTATTAGCAGTGGTGTTCTCAATCGACAAGTTCCGTCCGTACATACTTGGAACGAAGGTGGTGGTCCATACAGACCATTCAGCACTGAAGTACCTGTTCACGAAAAAGGATGCAAAACCGAGACTGATACGTTGGATTCTGCTGCTGCAAGAGTTCGACATTGATATCAAGGATAAAAAGGGAACAAAAAACCAAGTAGCAGACCACTTGTCGAGATTAGAGGCAGGAAGGAGTCAATCGACAGATATGACCAACATATTGGAGACCTTCCCGAACGAGCAGCTGTTTGTTGCCACCAGCACTGCCGTGACAGCCATGGCGGCAGGTAAGCTTACTGACATCCCTTGGTACGCTGATTTTGTTAATTACATAGTTAGTGGGGTACTACCTCCTGAACTTAATTTCCAAGCAAGGAAGAGGTTCCAAAATGATGCAAAACATTATTATTGGGACGAACCTCTTCTTTTCAAACACTGTGGAGATCAGATTATCAGGAGATGCGTACCACAGGATGAACAAGAAGCTGTGCTTCACCACTGCCATGCTTCTCCATATGGAGGTCACTTAGGTGGAAACAAAACTACTGCAAAGGTTCTACAATCCGGTCTCTATTGGCCCATATTGTTCAAAGATGCACAAGCCTTTTACAAGGGCTGTGACAAATGCCAAAGGACTGGGAACATATCAAGAAGACATGAGATGCCACTGCAGAACATTTTAGTGGTCGAAATCTTCAATGTTTGGGGAATCGACTTCATAGGACCATTCCCAGCATCTTGTAGGAACCTTTACATTCTACTGGCAGTGGATTATGTGTCCAAATGGGCAGAAGCGATCGCCACTCAGAAAAATGACGCCAAAACTGTTCAAAGATTTCTTCACAAGAATATCTTCTCTAGATTTGGTATCCCTAAGGCGATCATTAGTGATGAGGGGAGACACTTTGATAACAGGGTAATTGCTATTGCCTTGAGAAAATACGGAGTAAAGCACCAGATTGCAACAGGGTATAGAACATACTTGAGAAGATGGTTAAAACCACTAGAAAGGATTGGTCTCTACATCTCAATAATGCACTCTGGGCCTATAGGACAACATTCAAAACACCATTGAGGATGTCACCCTATAGACTCATCTATGGGAAAACATGTCATTTACCTGTTAAGATAGAACACAGAGCTTACTGGGCTATCAAGGCAGTAAATATGGACTGGGATAAGGCAGGACAAAAGAGGCTACTGGACTTGAATGAAATTGAAGAAATTCGAGCAATGGCCCACGACAATGCCAAGATCTACAAGGACAAAACCAAAATGTGGCACAACAGGAAGCTGCTGCCACGACAGTTCTGCCCTGGGCAGCAGGTGTTGTTGTTCAATTCTAGGTTAAAGCTTTTTCTAGGAAAGCTTAAATCTAGATGGTCCGGTCCTTTCCAAGTTGTCCAGTGTTGAGTGGATCGAATGATCGAAATAAACCAAGAGGGGGTGAATTGGATTTTTAAAGTTTTTGGAGGTGGAATTGACAAATAAAAATGGTAGACAAGGAATTTTAGAGTGGTTCAAGTTCCATTCGAACTCTACATCCACTACCTTAGCTTCACTAAGGATTTTCAACAATTCCACCTCTCCAAGATTTAGAATTTGAAGTCGATTAATTGCTCTTCCCCTTTTCTAGGCTAAAGAGGTAACCGTTACAATTTCGGTCAAATTTTCTACCCAAAATTTGACCCAATCCTCACACAATAGAAACAAAGAAGTTGTTGGCTAAAACAAGTATCTCTCAATACACAATGTAGCCCAATTACAAGCACTCAACCCAATTGAAATGATAAGAATGAAAAATACAATTAGGGTTACAAGACAATAATGGGATTTAGGCACAAATGCTTGGATTTGATGTTTGGATGTTTGCTTTTGGATCAATAGTTGTTGCTGAAGCTTTTAGAGGTCCCTTTTATACCTTCTCAATGAATTCTAGCCGTTGTGGTTGTTGCATTCATCAATAGAGCCGTTGGGGATGTTATCTTCCCTCCATCAATGTAGTCTACAACCAACCGTTTCAAAGCGCCCGACCCTATTTCGAAACAGACCAAAATAGAAAGAGCCATTGGGGTGCATTAAAGAGCCCGTATCGAAACGGTTAAGCTTGTTTCGATACGCTGAGAGTCGTTTCGAAACACGTTTCGAAACATTTTAGCCATTGTCAAGGCCTGTATCGAAACAGCTTGAAATCGTTTCGATACGCCTTAACGTCTTGTGTAAAATCAGTTAAAAACTTTCAACAGACATATTTTTAAATCTGATTTGAATACCGTTTCGAAACGTTGGATGTCGTTTCGATACGGTGTCTCGATGTTCTTAAGTCGTTTCGATACGGTGTCTCGATGTTCTTATGCCGTTTCGAAACTTGTTTTGAAACAAGGGTTCACAGTGTTGAAACCGTTTCGATACCTGTTTCGAAACACATGTTCACAGTTTAAAAAATGTTTCGAAACGCCTTAGGCCGTTCTGAAACGGTGACTCGAAAAACACTATTTTGGCTTCAAGAACACTTAGAAAAGTTTTGATAAAATCAGTTTTTAACTTAGGCATTTTCTTTTAAACATATTGAGAGGTTTGAGGACTTAAAAATTTGTTTTCACATTTTCAATTTAGTCCTTAAATTCTTTAGTTATATCAAAATCAAATTATCGGTTTCACAATCTCCCCCTTTTTGATATAACAAAACCAAAGTTAGAATTTTTAAGAGTTTTGAAAATTTTGAATACATTCTAACTCCCCCTCAATTTAAAATGGGTTTTAAAGTTTTAAAAAGATTTAAGTCCAAGTTTTTAAAACTTAAAAACACTTAAAACACTTAAAACGAATTTTGGCTCTTAGATTACTTCTCCACCTTTTTGTTAGATCAAAAATAATAAACAAAGCTCAAAGAGAAGAGATAAGGTTAAAAGCAATAATCAATAAGCAACATAATATAAATTCATAGAATTCAAATATCCAAAACATAAATCTTAAAAATATTTTCAAATCTTAATCCCAAACAAAATAAGCAAAGCATAGGTTCATAAAATATAAAGGAAATAAAGATGCAATCTTAGTCCTAATATGAATAGCTAATATGAGATGACATGAGAATCTTAAGCCTCGTCGTCGTCACCATCATCATCCATGGAATCGTCATCGTCCTTAGCTTGAGAACGACGAAAATCCATCCATTGGCCTTAAAAGGTGGAGAAGGACATGTCCATAGATCGATGTTGGTTCTCAAGGGATGTGAGCCGATTCTCATTTGCAAGGAGACGATCCTCCACGGATTAAAAGCGAGTATTGATAGCACCAAAACCTCGAGCCATATTAGTGTCCATTGTGTTGAACCGCTTGGTGAGAAAAGTCATGAGAGCTTCATTGTTGGCAACCGGAGCTTGTGGTTGTGGTTCAACTTGATGTGGAGGTGCTTCCCTATCAACACGTTCCCATTGGCCATTGTTGATGTAATGAAATCCGGACTTGCGGAGAGAAGATTCACTAAGTTTTTGCTTGCGGGGTTACGGAGAGTCATAAGTGCAATCAAGATTAAGCACGCCAAAGATATGACTTAAAACAGTCCCATATGTGAAGGACTTGAGCTCTTCGGTATCACGTAGCTTGACATTATTCACCATCTCGGCGAACATGATCTTGACAAGATTTGGGCGCTCTCCACGACGAAAACATTCATGCCAAAAATAATCTACTTGACGAACGTGAGAGAATTAACCTCCGGATGGGCGAATAAACCACGAGACCATCAAGTGGAGGAACCTATCATGAGCATCCAAGGCAAGCACTGAACCGATATGAGAACCAAAGTGAGTCTCATTCTCGATGCCTTCGTTCTTGAGACCAAAAGTAGTCTCTAAATAAGGGATGTCAATGACAATCCTCTTCCCCAAGATAAGAGACTCAATGCCAACAACTTCGGAGTTGTCTTCACTATTAATAAGTTGGGCATTTGAGTAAAAGATAAGAACCATGTGCTTGTAGCAAATATCCGGGATACTCAAGAAACTAAGGAAGCCCCATTCTTGTAAACGGCGGAGGTAACGAAAGAGAAAGCGCTCAGAGTCAAGAAACGATATGTCAACAACACTCTCACGACGAACGATAATCTCCTTGATATATTGGAAATGCTCCCTCATCGCGGGAGTTTTGAGACTCTTGAGAAAGAGTTGAGTAAGGTTGGGACGGAGAGCGGCTTGATTTGAAACTTCACTCGATTAAGGAGCCTTACGTTTCTTGTTATCATTCTCCATTGAAAAATCATAAAAACATGAAGAAGCAATTTAAAACAAATTTGAAGTGTATGCATAAAATTCCTTAGTTCAATCCAATGGCAAATCCCACTTAGGTTTAAAAACAAATTTTAAGAACAAAGATACAAACCAAAACAAAAAATTTTTAAGAGAAAAACAAATTTAAAAAAATAGAAAAAAAAGACGAATCAAAAACAATATATTCGAATAAAAAATTTGAAGATTTTGAATTTTTTTTACAAGATTTGAAAAACCCAAGTATCAAACACATAAACTATACAAAATACAAAATTTCTAACCTAGGATTCGAATACAAATTTAAGGAAAAAGAAAAAGATGAAAATATACCTTAAATTGGGATTTTGGATGAATAGATGGAAATCCTTGCACAAAATTGTTGATGCTTGCTTAGACTTGTGTTTAAGAGTAAAAGCCCTCAAGATTTGGTGAAAAACAATGAGGTTTAGAAGGTTTTTATAGGGAAAATCGATTTAGGATTTTTAGGGTTTGAGAGAATTTTAGTTAAAGTAAAACTTTAACATTAAAAGCCCCTTTAAAGCAGTCCGCTAACCCGTTTCGGAACAGGTTTCGACCGTTCCGAAACGCGAGCACCGAAGGTTGACTGACTTTTCAACTCCAGCTGACCGTTTCGATACGGCTTTGACCGTATCGAATCTCACGTTGACTCGTATCGAAACACATTTAGATACACCCTTTGGCAGTAGCTAAAACGTTTCGAAACCCTTTTAAGGCGTTTCGAAACACCCTTCTCTTAGATGGAATTTTAAGGCACCCGCATCGAAACAGTTGGACCCGTTTCGATACACCTGGGCCTAGAAGTGCAGATGAGGCTTTAAAAGTGCAGAAAAATGAAATTTTTGAAGGCCTAACTTGCATGAATGACATGAATGAGCAGGAATAACATGTGCAAACATAAGCATACTCCCCCTAACTATAAGCATGGATATTTTCAAGAGCTACAACACACAAACATGTAATTTCACAAGATCAAGCAATTTTAAGCACAAAAGAGGTCCTAAAAGGTCAAGATAGGCTAGTTAAACCTAACTCTCTCCTAAGGGACCAAAAACGCTCTTTATCTAAAGGTTTTGTAAAGATGTCTGCTAATTGATTTAAGGTGTCAACATACTCTATAACAACATCTTCTTTAAGGACATGATCTCTAATGAAATGATGCCTTATTTCTATATGTTTGGTTCTAGAATGTTGGATGTGATTTTTTGTCAAACATATGGCACTAGTGTTATCACACTTAAGGGGTATGGTTTCAACTTTAACACCATAATCTAAGAGTTGTTGCTTCATCCAAAGTACTTGAGCACAACAACTCCCTAAGGATATGTACTCGGCTTCGGTGGTAGATAAGGCTACACTATTTTGTTTCTTAGAGAACCAAGATATAAGCATACTACCTAAGAATTGACAAGTTCCCGAAGTACTTTTCCTATCAATTTTACATCCCCCATAATCCGCATCCGAATAAGCATGAAGGTTGAAGGTGGAGTCTCTAGGGTACCAAAGACCTAAACAAGGGGTATCTCTAAGGTACCTAAAGATTCTCTTAACGGCTATAAGGTGAGACTCTCTAGGACTAGCTTGGAACGTAGCACACAAGCAAACACTAAACAAGATATTCAGTCTACTTGCGGTAAGGTAAAGCAATGATCCAATCATAGAACGGTAAAGCTTAGAGTCAACACACTTACCTCCTTCATCTTTGTCAAGCTTTGTAGATGAGCTCATAGGTGTGGCTTAAGGCTTTACATTCTCCAAGCCAAACTTCTTGAGCATATCCTTGATGTACTTTGCTTGATTGATGAAGGTGCCATCCTTCCTTTGCTTGATTTGGAGTCCCAAAAAGAATGAGAGCTCCCCCATCATGCTCATCTCAAATTCACCTTGCATTAGCTTAGCAAACTCTTTGCAATGACATTCGTTAGTAGAACCAAAAATAATATCATCAACATAAATTTGTACTACTAAGATGTCATTTTTATACCTTTTTATGAAAAATGTAGTGTCCACCTTACCTTTTTCAAAACCCTTTTCAATTAAAAAGTTTGAAAGTCTCTCATACCAAGCTCTAGGAGCTTGTTTTAAACCATAAAGAGCTTTAGTGAGTTTGAAAACATGATTTGGAAATTTTGAGTCTTCAAAACCCGATGGTTGTTTCACATACACTTCCTCATTTATAAAACCATTTAAAAATGCGCTTTTAACATCCATTTGAAAAAGCTTGAAATCATGATAACATGCATATGCAAGCAACATCCTAATGGCTTCCATTCTAGCTACGGGTGCATAGGTTTCATCAAAATCTATTCCCTCTTCTTGAGTGTAACCTTGTGCTACTAATCTAGCTTTATTTCTCACAATGTTACCACTCTCATCTAGTTTGTTCCTAAAGACCCATTTAGTTCCTATAATAGATTGATTACTAGGCCTATCAACTAATGTTCAAACATTACTTCTCTCAAATTGATTTAACTCTTCTTGCATAGCCATAATCCAAAAATCATCTTTCAATGCTTCTTTTATATTATTAGGCTTTATGCATGAGATAAATGCAACATGGTTCATAAGTTTAAGAGAAAATCTAGTGGTTACCCCCTTGGATGGATCACCCAAGATTTCACCATCTTTGACATAGTTGAACTCCCTTGGGTAGCTTACTTCCTTTTCCTCAAGAGCCAAGTCCTTCAAAGCTTCAAGAGGTGGATCTTGTGTGTCCTCCTCTTTTGTTAGAATCTCATCCTCCTTTGAAGTTTGTCCTCCATCAAAGACATTTATGATTCCTACATCATCATCATCACAAGAATCCTTCCTTGGAAGGAGGTTATCATCGAATACAACATGTATAGATTCTTCTACTACTAAAGTTCTCTTGTTAAATACACGATAGGCTTTAGAGGTTAAAGAATATCTTATGAAAATAGCTTCATCACTTTTTGCATCAAATTTACCTAAGTTGTCTTTTCCATTATTTAAAACAAAACACTTGCAACCAAAAGGATGAAAATAGCTAATGTTAGGCTTTTTAGATTTTAAAATCTCATAAGGTGTTTTCTTTAAAATTGGCCTAATCATTACTCGGTTTACAATGTAGCAAGCGGTGTTTGTGGCTTCCACCCAAAAATATTTAGGTAAATTGTTTTCACAAAGCATGGTTCTAGCCATTTCTTGTAAAGTTCTATTTTTCCTCTCAACTACCCCATTTTGTTGAGGAGTTAAAGGAGCCAAAAAATTGTGGCTAATACCATTTTCATTTAAAAACTCTTCAAACCCTAAGTTTTGAAATTCGGTTCCATGATCACTTCTAATATGTGAAATTCTAAGTTCAAGATCATTTTGGGTTAGTTTTGAAAATGTGATGAATTTTTCTAAAGCCTCATCTTTAGTACTTAAAAATAGAACCTAAGTAAATCTAGAAAAATCATCAACAAGAACAAATGCATAAGATTTACCACCCAAGCTCATAGTCCTAATTGGCCCAAATAAATCCATATGGATAAGTTGTAAACACCTACTTGTAGAAACATCATTAATGGATTAAAATGATGACTTATGTTGTTTACCCTTAGAGCATGCATCACAAATTTTATCGTTTGAGAACTTAATCTTGGGTATACCTCTAACTAGATCAAGGGAAACTAATTTTTCTAAAACACTAATGCTAGCATGTCCTAGTTTCCTATGCCATAGCCATGCATCATTTTCATTTTGAGCTACTAAACATGCATGGGATGTATGTATGTCATCTAAATGCACCATGTAAATGTTACCTATGCGATGACCTATGAGCATAATATTATTAGATTTAATGTCAACAATTTTGCACCCATTTTTATCAAATAATACATTAAATCCTTTATCACATAATTGGCTTATGCTCAACAAATTATGTTTAAGACCATCGACAAACAAGACATTTTCAATAAGAATGGTAGAGTGATTACCTATGGAGCCAATACCTTTAATGTGGCCTTTGGAGTTGTCACCAAATGTCACCACTCCTCCAATTTTTTGGCTTTAAATCCATGAATCTACTCTTGTCTCCGGTCATATGCCTCGAGCATCCACTATAAAGGTACCATGAATTTTGACTTTGTGCTTTGGCCTTGTAGCAATGCCCCCTACAAACAAAGATATTAAACTTTTGTTTTTGGTACCCAAATCATTTTGGGTCCACAGTGTTATATCCCAATAGCTTGGCTCCCTTAGGAATCCAAGGTGACTTAGCAACAATATTATTAGATTTTACAAGTTCCTTAGGAATCCATACACTTCTAATCTTTTTAGTTCTACTATGTCTAGGAAAGCTACTTTGTTTGTAGTTATTAGTCTTTCTCCTAGGTTGGTTTGTTTTAGAAGATTCACATTTTTCATGCTTCCCACTACCAACACATTTAAAAGACTCTTTGAGCTTGTTAAGCTCACCTAACACCTTTTGGTGTTCACTATTGCATTGAGAAAGAAGATTATTTAGGTCTACATTTTCATCTTGGAAAAACTTAAGTTCATCTTTCAAACCTAAAATCTTTTTCTCGAATTTCAAGTTAGCTTGAGAAAGCGAGTCATTTTTATCATTTAATTCCGAAATAATTTTCTTATTCCTAATGACCGACTCCTTGTATTTCTCAACTAACTCATCATAAACCTCTTGCAACTCATCATATGCATCATATAATTCATCATATGTAAAATCTAAAGATGATGAGTTAGAGGTTACCATGGAGGAATCCTCCTCAAGTGCCATGAGGCAAAGGTTGACCACTTCTTGTTCGTCATCCTCGGATGACTCCTCATCACTCCAAGTAGCAAGCTTGGCTTTGAGCTTCTTCTTCTTCTCAAAGCCCTTCTTCTTGAGTTGAGGGCACTCCGAACGAATGTGACCGGGCTTATTGCACTCGAAGCAAATGATTTTATCCCTCACTTCTTTTTTGTTTTTACCTTTGAAGTCTATCTTTCTTTGAATTTTCCTTCCTCGGTTGGACTTCATGAATCGTGAGAATCTTTTGGCTATCATAGCCAATTCTTCTAACTCATCCTCCTCACTAGAAGAGCTCTCCTCAAGTAATGAAGCTTTGAGAGCTATTCTCATTTTCTTCTTCTTTTCCACCTCTAGCTTCTCTACTCTTTTCTCTTCATTCTTCTTTTCTTCTTCCCTTCCTTGCTTCATAACCTCATGAGTAAGGAGAGAACCCACTAGCTCATCAAGTTTTAGAGTCTTCAAGTTTTTGGCCTCGATGATGGCGGTTCTCTTCCCATCCCAAGATTCGGGAAGTGAGTAAAGTAGCTTCCGAACAAGCTTGTCTTCCGGAATAGTCTCTCCAAATCCTTTAAGCCCGTTGACTATGGTTGAGAAGTGATCAAACATCTTGGACACCGTTTCGTCGGGCTCCATCTTGAAATTATCATAGCTAAGATTGAGAATTCCAATCTTGGTTTCCTTCACATCATTGGTTCCTTCATAGGTGGTCTCAAGAGTATCCCAAATTTCTTTGGCACTCTCAATGGAGGAGACTTTGGAGTAGATGTTCGGACCGAAAGAACAAAAAAGCATGTGAAGAGCTTTGTCATTTATTTGGATCTTCTTCCTCTCTTCTTCACTCATCTCCATATTTTTCTTTAGAATCATTCTTCCTTCACTATCTTGCTTCAATGGAATGTAAGGACCATCTTAAATGACATCCCAAACCAAGTAATCATTGGACTTGATGAAGAGGCGCATCCGATTCTTCTAAAACGGATAGTTGTCACCATTGAAGAAAGGCGGTTTTGTAGTGGATTGAGACTCGTACATGCTAGATCCGAAGGTAGATTTCATATCTTGATTTTTTGATGATCACACTCTTCCTAGGAACCCCTCTTGTGGTTGTTAATCCTTCAAAGAGGTAAGCTCTGATACCAATTGTTGAGTGGATCGAATGATCGAAATAAACCAAGAGGGGGTGAATTGGATTTTTAAAGTTTTTGGAGGTGGAATTGACAAATAAAAATGGTAGACAAGGAATTTTAGAGCGATTCAAGTTCCAATCGAACTCTACATCCACTACCTTAGCTTCACTAAGGATTTTCAACAATTCCACTAATTGCTCTTCCCCTTTTCTAGGCTAAGGAGGTAACCGTTACAATTTCGGTCAAATTTTCTACCCAAAATTTGACCCAATCCTCACACAATAGAAACAAAGAAGTTGTTGGCTAAAACAAGTATCTCTCAATACACAATGTAGCCCAATTACAAGCACTCAACCCAATTGAAATGATAAGAATGAAAAATACAATTGGGGTTACAAGACAATAATAGGATTTAGGCACAAATGTTTGGATTTGATGTTTGGATGTTTGCTTTTGGATCAATAGTTGTTGCTGAAGCTTTTAGAGGTCCCTTTTATACCTTCTCAATGAATTCTAGCCGTTGTGGTTGTTGCATTCATCAATAGAGCCGTTGGGGATGTTATCTTCCCTCCATAAATGCAGTCTGCAACCAACCGTTTCGAAACGCCCGACCCTGTTTCGAAACAGACCAAAATAGAAAGAGCCATTGGGGTTCATTAAAGAGCCCGTATCGAAACGGTTAAGCTTGTTTCGATACGCTGAGAGTCGTTTCGAAACACGTTTCGAAACATTTTAGCCACTGTCAAGGCCTGTATCGAAACAGCTTGAAATCGTTTCGATACGCCTTAACGACTTGTGTAAAATCAGTTAAAAACTTTCAACAGACATATTTTTAAATCTGATTTGAATACCGTTTCGAAACGTTGGATGTCGTTTCGATACGGTGTCTCGATGTTCTTAAGTCGTTTCGAAACCTGTTTCGAAACAAGGGTTCACAGTGTTGAAACCGTTTCGATACCCGTTTCGAAACACAGGTTCACAATTTCAAAAGTGTTTCGAAATGCCTTAGGCCGTTCCGAAACGGTGACTCGAAAAACACTGTTTTGGCTTCAAGAACACTTAGAAAAGTTTTGATAAAATCAGTTTTTAACTTAGGCATTTTCTTTTAAACATATTGAGAGGTTTGGGGACTTAAAAATTCGTTTTTACATTTTCAATTTAGTCCTTAAATTCTTTAGTTATATCAAAATCAAATTATCGGTTTCACATCCAGGTTTTCCCACATGGTGCCATTACAATCAAATCCCTAAAGGACGGGTACCAGTTCAAAGTAAACGGATAGAGACTAAAGCATTATCAGGGGACTGAAGCCCCAAGGATCTAGGAAGTAGTTACTTTAGGAGATTCCCCTCAAGGCATCCCTAATTTAACTTAGCTTTTATTTTTACTTTATTTTATTAGGAATTAAGATTTATTTATTTTATTTTAGGAACTAAGATTTTATTTTAATTTATTTATTTAATTATTTTTAGGAAATAAAGGAAGCAAGGAGAAGAGAAGGAATGAACCAGCCCACCACATCCACAACAGCCCAAAAAGCCCAATGGACGAGTCTGTCGTCACAGCCTATCCTCAGCTGTCGCGACAGACGCGGAGAAGACAGCCTGTCACGGAGCTGTTGCGACAGATACGCAAACGCGTAACAGACGCGCATCAGACACGGAAACGGGTGACAGACGCGTCAGAAACTGCGTAACAGCTGACCCCGTTATTTGCGCCTGTCGTTACAGCTCCAACGGGCAGAAAATTACCCTTCTATATAAACCCCAATTCACTATTCACTTCTCATCTCATTCTCATTCTCTAAACTTGTTTTCTCTATTTAGATCTAAAAAAAATTTCTTTACATTTTTCTACAGTCCTTGCAAATGGCTAGCAGACAAACCCGCCGTAGTGCTGCCTCCACTTCTGCCGCAGCAGTATCCACCCCAAGCCATAACGCCATTCCAGACCGTTTCTCCTCCACCGACTCCGCCACGAGATACTACAGCTCCTTCTAGAAGAGGGACATGTGGAAGGAACGAGGGTTTATCTACACCGAACCCACGAGAGATCTAGGGCTCGAGAACTTCATAGCAAAGAAAATCCAAGCCCTCAAATGGCAGCAATTTGCTGCTCAACGCGAGGAGATGAACATCACACTCGTCAGAGAGTTCTACGCTACCGTCGATAGCAAGGACACCACGACAGTAATAGTTCGAGTTAAACAACTCTCCATCGAGCCTGCCTACATCAACAAAAGAAGGAGGACTCCCACAAAAGATTCGTGAATAGTTTGTCACTGACAGACTACGATGCGGTCATGGTAAAGGTCACGGAAGAAGGGACGAAGTGGAACACTGACCCAAAACACCGATGGACCATAAAGAGATCCCAACTGACTCCACAAGCAAAATTGTGGAATCACTTTGTCAAGAAGCGCATCATGCCATCCTCCCACAACAACATTGTCGACAGACCAAGGTTAGCCCTTGTCCATTCTATTTTAAATGAAAGACAAATAAATGTCGGCCACTACATACGGGATGGAATACTTGAGTGTGCCCTCCGACCGTCGGGTCCCCTCGTCTTCCCATACCTCATCACCACCATCTGCCGAGGCCACAATGTACCGAGGATTGAGGAAGACGTCAAAGTCCAAGGAAATGGGTGGACGCAGCGGAACATTTACAGCCTGATGGAGTTAAAACCTGCCACCCCACTGTCATACTTCAACCCCTCTGCCACGACAGACCAGACGGCAGGCCTCAGTTCCCCAGAACCTGCCGTAGCAGAACAACAGTAGGCGGCAGCAGCACCTCTAGCAGACATCTCCGCCCAGATCCTGTCGACGCTGAAAAAGATGGAAGAGCGGCAGCTCGGACTAATGAGCTTCATGAGGGACTTCACGGCAGCAACGATAAACTTTATTCACAATGATTTATATTTTACCCACGTGCCATTCCCCTCCTTCCCAGAACAGTTCTTTGCTGCCCCCACACCTACACCTGCTGCAAGCCCCAGAACTCCATCTACTGCTTCTACCCCTACCACGACAGGTGACGGCGGCAGGCAGTTTGCCACAGCTAGAGGGGAGAAGAGAAAGGACCCCCTCCCAGAAATGGACCCCAAATATTTGGAAGGGTTCTCCTCCTCTTCAGTTTGGCAAGATTCTGATTTCGAGCCATCAGTTGCCCGAGACATCTTCAAGGACTTCCCGCTAATGAAAAGGAATAAGCTCAATGAGACTATCGAATGACCCTCCGGCCGAGGCAGATCTGTCAACAGCAGCAGTAGTAGGTCCGACAATGAAGTCGAGGTTCTAGACAAGCCCCCACACATCTCACCAACACGTGTCCAGCCACCTCGGGAGGCGAAGAAAAAGGTAGCCTCTGCCTCTCCTAGTACTCTGCCAGCCCCTACCATGAAATTCACTGCCCGCCAGCAGCTCCAGATCAGCAACAGCAGTGACAATAGCTCCTCAACTTAAGTTTCTATCTTAAATTTTGTTGTCTTTGCTGCTTTATTTATTTTGTGATGTATTTTGTTTTTATGTTTTCATTTTCCATTCTGTCATGCATTGAGGGCAATGCAACCCTCGAGTTTGGGGGTGGCATCCCTCCATTAATGGAGTTATTAGTTGTGTCTTAATATGTGTCTAATTATTAGTTTATTTTCAAGTTTATTTTTGTGTCAAGAAAAAAAATAAAAAAAAATTGGCTTAAGTCTTTGAACTAAACTTACTTGTCGCGACATACTCTGTCGTGACAGTGCCTTTAGGAAATTTTAGGAACTGTTTAGAACCTTACTATAATTCTAATATGTACAACACTCTTTGTGACTCTTATGTTATCTAGACTTCTATAGTGCACTAGAATAGGAATGTTTACCCACTTGAGATTGCCCCTAGAGGTGCCTATCACTGGCTCTAGGAAAGGAATAAAAGGAAAGAAAGAATTCATACTCATTTGCTTGCAAAACTGCCTTGTACTGATTTTAGGGAGATTAATCTTTGAGCTTAAGTTAGAATAAAACTAAAGGAGCCTAAGAATTGCCTCTATAAAAGATGCAGTTAAATCAAGAGTCAGAAAAAAAACTAAAGGAGCCTAACAATTGCCTCCAGAAAAAATGAATTGGCATAAACTCAAGTTTGTAAGCATGACTATTCTGGTAAATTAAAGGAGCCTAGACACATAGTTGTTCACAAAACCTGCACACACTACACAAGAATTGTAGCATGGTTCCGAATAAATCCAGAAACACTCGACTAGGTATTGCTCTTGATAGGGAATAAGTGGTAGGTAAGGAAATGTTCACTAAATTAAGTCAAACCAAAAAAAGTTTTTATTTTTAGTTAGGTAGTATTTGCTTGAGGGCAAGCAAGAAATTGAGTTTGGAGGTGTGTTGAGTGTATAAAAGTTCAATATTTTACCCCTTATTTACCCATATTTCTACTGCATTCAAGCATATTTCATTGCATTTAGGATAGATTTCCGCATATACATCACAATTAGATAAAATGGCACAGTTGCTACTGATTTTGGCTACTTTTGCAGGTACCTGCTGCGGAAGACTTAGGGCAGCAAAGGAGCAGAGCTGGAATACAGGACTGGAGTCAAGGAGAAAACTTTGTCGTGGGCACTACCGTGGCAGCCATGACGATAACATTGGTGAAAGGGAAAAGTGAAGTGGAGCTCGATAGATAGAGGAATTCAAGCCGGTCTGTCGTGGACCACTCCTATATTTTTCTGATCCCTAGGGCAGAATGAAGGCGAAGCCCAAAGTTCAAGGAAGAAACCCAATGCAAGAAAAGATGACGAATTAAAGGCATCTACTCAGAAGATTTAATCTAAAATAGAGTTGTATTTTAGTTTAAACTTGTATTCTTGCCTTATTAGAAAACTTGGACCCAAGGCCTATATAAAGGCATGTAATTCGACCTAGGGAAGGATATCTCATACCCAGCCCCGTCTTCCCCAAAACCCTTGTCGTTTTCCCCCTTCTCATCATGTTCTAAACTTCCCCTAGGGATATGGGTTGATTCTGTAAAGTAGTTGCAAGGATTGTACTATTTTAGGAATTTTCTGTTCAAGCAATAAAACTTCAAGTTTATTTATTCTTGTTTTCACATCTCGTAAGAGTATCGGAAGAGCATTATGAGGTTATCTATTTGTTTGATATCGGGAGAGTCAAGCATACGAACGGAATAAATACGCGTTTTCCAGTTTATGGTTAAACCATCTCGGCTTAGGGATAAGTACGAGGTTAAGTGGCTAAGGAAGAATTCAACAACATTGGTGTTCACCCTTCGATTCACGCCGGGAGGTATCATCTTAGAAGTGTTCAGCAACAGCACTTGGGCCTAGGGATAGGACAAGTCATAGCAGGGATTCTTGCCAAGCTTGAAGTACAGAGTTGTGTGATCGCTGCCGCGACAACAACAGACTTCTACCGCGACAGGGACGATGACAGAACATAAGTTTCTACTCAGTGCAACGCCTGCACTACCGATCAAATCAATAACGGCCTATTTCTTAAACCTGATCTTTTACTCCTTTAATTTAGTTATTATTCACGATTACTCTACAATCATTTTAAACTCTTTTTCTTTCTTGTGCAGCAATTCTAGGATAAAGCTATTTCCAGTCCCTGTGGAGACGATATCCGATACTCCAAGTATCACTTTACTACTTGCGTCGTGTACACTTGCACTACATTGCGATAGGACTTTTGACACGCAACACCATGTAATTTTGAGATATATTTTGTCCATTTTAGTAGTTGTGTAGGGGTGAGCAAGGGCAATTAAATGCCCATATTTAGTGAACTTGTCTACCATAACTAGGATATTGTTGAACCTTCTTGATTAGGATAGCCCTTCTACAAAATTCAGAGAGATCACCTCTCAAACTTGTTTAGGTATTGCAATTGGTTGTAACAGCCCAAGCTTAGCTATATTCTCATGCTTAATTCTTTGACGCACATCACACTGCTGAATATAGTTCTTAACTCTTTTTTTGAGCTCGAGCCAAAAAAATACAAATTTTTTTTTATAGGAGGCTTGTATACTTGTATGACTTCTTTAGGGGAGATCATAAAGATCCTGAAGAATTTGTTGCCTCAACCCTCCTTGGCTTCTTACATAAGTTCCCCCTTTGTACCTTAGAATTTCATTTAAGTAAGTTCACCCTAAAGTCTGTTGTTTTTCAATAACAATAGTGGTAATCATCTTCTGGGCCATTTCATCACCTTCACAACTTGCTTTAAGCTCTTGCACCCACTTAGGATTAATTACAATACCCTCTAATGCTGACAGTTCTAATTTTGGCTCAATTTTTCTTAATAGTGCATCAGCAACTGTGTTACTCTTGCTTTTTTTATATTTGTTGAGCTCGATGGTCACAAACGAAATGCTTGCCAAGTGTGGAAAAGATTGGATTTTTGGGTGTTTTAGTGGAAGCTAAAAATATAAGAAATGAACACAAGGATTTAGAGTGGTTTGACTTTCTAACCCAAAGCCTATATCCACTAACTTAGCTTCATACTAAGGATTTCAACCAAATTCACTAAGAATCCCGTCCCCTTTTCTCGGATTAGGAGGAAACCATTACAACGATAAAGCTTTCTACCCAATGTAACCCCCTATTTTGACCTAAGAGGTTTGCTTAAATTATATTTGTCGTTTTAGGAAACTTGCCCCTCAAGAAAGATCACTTAAAAGAAAAACGTGTCGAAATTTATTATTCATTTGTAAAAGTCCTTTGAAGTTTCGTCATAAAACAATGCATGCGGAAATTAGTTCATCAATCCCAAAATAAAAGTTAAAAGTCCAAAATTACAACCAAGTCCGAAATACATAAATAATGGAAAGAAACTTGAAATAATCCATACTGAATAATAATATCAAATCTGTTTGAATGAGGTCCTCTAAGTACCGAATCCTAAGTCTGGAAATCTAAAACATGTACTAAGGGGGAGTCAGCTATAAAGCTCAGTGTGTCTCTAAAGTGCATAACAGAGGTAGAACCAACAATCCATCAACAATCAATATTAAATAGTTATTCCGATGTATTACAAGCAAGGCATAATGATAGCATAACATGACATGCACCCATCTACATCACCGTCCGAAGAGTGAGGTTCCCTTGAACCACTCTACACCGCAACACCACGTCCGAAGCAAAACTCATCCCGAAAGATGGAACTACTAATCTGAAGCGAAGTTCAACCCGAAGGATGAAGTCGCTGAGCTTCCTACATACAATATCCCATCCCAATGATATGACATGTTATCCGATTTTAGAGTCCGAATGCAATCTTGTTAAACAAGTAAGATGCATGTACATAATAGTCTGATTCCGATGTGTTACATAACACGACCACAGCATTCGAGTCACAAAATATTTATTGAATAACATAGCAGGATAGCATATAAATATATATGTCATACATATCATGCAATCAAACAGCAAAGACATGTAGCACAGACAGAGAACACACCTTAGGCAGCTAAACTATCAACGTCGGTAGTGACGTCTCCCACGCTCAGTTCTAGCGGAAGGTCGAACAGAATCGGCTCCTAAAACAAAGAACAATATATAAGATTCCTACTATGCCACATTCGAATAAGTTATGCTAACAGAAATCTTACTAGCAGATCTTGAAGACTGTGCCACCGGAGGTCTGCCTAACGGAGGAGGAGGTAAAGTCTCGGGGTCAGAGTCTACGTTACCTGAACACATAAATAACTGAGTCAAACTCTGATGCAACACTTAACAAAATTCTGAGTTCAACAAATAAACTTGATCCAAAAAGGTATTTCAGGTTCGAATTTGAAGAAACAGACAGCGGAAACGGAACCAGAACGTCGAAAAACATTAAGGTGAACCCGGTCGAAAAAGTCAACCCAAAAGTCAACACTGACGTCATCATTGACCATGATGACGTCATCGCTGACGCAAGCCTGCATCACCATTACAACAGCAGATGACGTCACTGCTGACGTCATCTGACTTGGTCAAACTGGTCGGTTTGGTTCAGAGTGCTGGCCCAGTTCGGTTCGATTCCCTCAACCCGGTTCAGTTCAACCATTCAAACCCAAAACAGATTTAAATCCCTAATCCCCAAATTAACCAAAACCCTAAACAAACATCCCCAAAACCAAACCCTAATCGGTTGACCCATCCCGACGGCAACCAGCAAGGATTCACGGCGACCGACAAACCGACGGCGGCGGCAATCGAAAACCCATCAGGCTCGACCACGATACTCACCCAAACCCGGGACGGAGGCGGCGTACAAAGAGGATGGCGGCGATAGACGAAAAGTCGAGGCTTTTGGCCTCTCCTTTTTTACGACAAGAGGCGGCGAACGAACAACCCAAACTTGGGTTTTGATCAGACGGTCACGAGGAAGCCACTGATGGTCGCGGAACGATGAACGGCCGGCAAAAGCTCCTTGGCCAGAGCTTCAACAGACAACGAGGAAAAGAGCTCGATTCAATTTGTTTTTTTAGAGAGAAAAAGAGAAGAAGAGCGGCGCAAAGGAATAAAAATCAGAACAAAAGGGTGTTTACCCTAAACAAATAGGATAATTACAGAAGAAGGGTCCCAACTTTAGCCCGCCTAACGACTAAAACACCAAACTTTAACTTTACTCAATTAGGTCCCGAATTCAAATTAGGTTAAAATCCGAGATTTCCCCCCAATTTTAGGGTTTCCAATTGGAAATTTTCATAATTAGGGTTTACAATTTGGGGCTAAATTGGGCTGTTACACCCAAAGATTGATCAACCACTCTCTCGCAAGAGAAATTCTAAGCAAACTTGAAATTCCTCTAATAGGTATTTGTTTGCACTATTAAGCACTCACCCAAAACCTAAACACTTGAGCAAATTTGACAATTAAGCTCACAAGTGTTGTCTATACAATAAATATACAATAAAGCTCTAAAGACAATATTTCATCATAATGTTGATACAATTGAAGCATTAACCTATCATTGATGCTTGGAGGTCCCTTTTATACTCTCAAATGAGTTTGTAGCCGTTGAGGACTGTTGAGATTGAATTGGAGTCGTTGGAGACTTTATTTCCCTCATTAATTGAAGTTTTGGTGATGTTCGTTTCGGAACAGGCGAGCCTGTATCAGAACGACCTTCTTCAGAACTAGTCGTTGAAGCCTAATGCAGCAAGCCGTATCGAAACGTCTTTGGCCGTATCGAAACGGTTACAAACCATTTTGGTGGGAGTGACAGTTGAGCTGCAATTTAAAATACTGTTGGGAAATTTGACCGTTGGGGAGGTTTTGACCATTAGGCATATCGAAACACCAAAGGGGTGTTTCAAAATCGAAACCCTCCGTATCGAAATAGGCAAGCCTTGTTTCGGTACATGTTTTGGTAGTTTCAAACTGTTTTGAAACAGGTTAACCTGTATCGAAACGGATACCTTGAAAACCCTGATTTGGCTACTTAAAAACGTTTCAAACCTTGCCAAAAACATTTAAAACATCCACAAACTTATTTTCAAGTTGTTTGGACTTAAAGGCATTTTTGAAATCATTTCAATTTAGTCCAAAACTATTTTTTAATTATTATATCAAAACATTAGTTCTACAATCTCCCCCTTTTTGATATAATAAAACCAACTTGAAAAATTGTTTAGGATTCTCCCCCTTTGTATTTTAAAAAATTTAAATAAGAGATTTCAAAAATTAAAAGAAGTTAAAGCTCACCCTTATTCTCTTGAAAAATCAAATTTTCAAACCATTTCTCCCATTTTTGTTATATCAAAAAGAATTTAAATAACTTTTAAGTTCAAAATAACTTAGGAGGTTAAAAAATTGACACAAATAAGAATTTTAGTTTTAAAATGGCTCATTCTTACTTAAAGCATCATCAAATAATGTTAGTTCAATACATGATAATCTAGTTGAATTAAAATTAAAACAAATAAAGCAAATAAAGCAACTAGATTTTACCACACTTGAACTCAAGGAAGGATGTGAAGCATTCCTTCTTCAAGTGTTCTTCCTTGTATGCATGGAGCTCCCCCTCAAATTTGGACTTGTTGATCAATCTCCATCACACCTAAACAAGACAATCAAGTAATTTTTGGTATCCAAATTGCTTTTGATCCATAGACATTAGTTGCACACAGTTTAGTCCCCTTAGGAATCCATTTTTCAATTTTATCTTTTTTAGTTGAAGTGATTAGTTCTTTTGGAACCCAAACACTTCTAAAACATTTTCCATTCAAAAATCTAGGGGCATTAGATTGTCCAACATAAAAATTTGATTTTCCTAAATTGTTTTTCTTTTGAAGTTCATTGGAAATCAAATCTTTTTCTCTCTTAAGATCATCTACCTCCCTTTGATGATCTTTTTCCATCGTTTGAAGCAAATTTTGTAAGTCTAAAACTTTAAGATCAAAATCTTTAAGTTTTGCTTCAAACTCTAGATTTGTTTTGGAAAGCAAACCATTTTCCTTTTTCAATTTTGAAACCAACTTTTTGTTCTTTGAAAATGATGCCTTGAATTCCAAAAGCAAATCATCATAGGCATCTTGTAACTCATCAAAAGTATATGAATTTGAATTAGATGAGTTAGAAGTTACCTCCTCCTCATTGAGGGCCATGAAGCATAGGTGGGCTACCTCTTCATCGATGGAGTCTTCATCACTCCATGTCACCACGTATGCTTTCTTTGAAGATGATCCCTTTTTGTTGAACTTGTGGGAATCCTTCATCTTCTTCTTCTTCAATTCATGCTTAGAATTCTTCAAATCGCTCTTCATGAACCGAGAGAATTTCTTGAAGAGATAAATCATCTCTTCATCTTCACTTTCCTCTTCACTTGATTCAACATGATTGCACTTTGAGGATTTGAGAGCAATGACATTAGTGTTGATGCCAAGCTCCATGACTTTCTTCTTTCCCATCTTCTTTATCTCTTCCTTCTTCTTCTCCTCTTTTTTGTCTTTCTTCATGATTTGGTGAGTGAGAAGTGACCCACCATAAGTTCATCAAGCTTCAATGTCTTTAAATTTTTAGCTTCAATGATGGCGGTCTTCTTTGAGTCCCATGACTCGGGAAGAAAATAGAGAAGCTTTCGGACAAGCTTTTCTTCCGGAATGACTTCTCCATAGCCTTTTAGTCCATTGGTGATGGTGGAGAATCGATGAAACATCTTCTCAATGTCCTTTTCCGGATCCATCTTGAAGTTTTCATACTCGTGGTTGAGGAGGCCGATCTTGATCTCCTTTACTTCGTTAGTTCCCTCGTATGTGACTTCAAGCTTGTCCCATACTTCCTTAGCACTCTCACAAGAAGAGACTTGGGCATATACATCTGGGCCTAAAGCACAAAAGATGAAGTGCAAGGCTTTGCAATTAAGCTCCATCATCTTCTTGTCGTTGGCATTCCACTCCACCTTTCTTCTTGTTGGCACGAACGATCCATCTTCAACAAGGTCCCATAGATGATAATCTTTACCCTTGATGAAGAACTTCATCCTATACTTCCAATAGGTATAATGTTTATCGTTGAAGAATGGTGGCTTGTCGATTGAGTGCGTCATTGCTTTGGTTGGTTGGATTGATGTACCGAGCTTCCCGGATCACCTCAATAGGATGTTAATCCCGATCAATTAAGCCTCGCTTTGATACCAATTATTGAGCTCTATGGTCACAACCGAAATGCTTGCCAAGTGTGGAAAATATTGGATTTTTGGGTGTTTTAGTGGAAGGTAAAAATATAAGAAATGAACACAAGGATTTAGAGTGGTTTGGCTTTCTAACCCAAAGCCTATATCCACTAACTTAGCTTCCTACTAAGGATTTCAACCAAATTCACTAAAAATTTTGTCCCCTTTTCTCGCATTAGGAGGAAACCGTTACAACGATCAAGCTTTCTACCCAAAGCTTGATCAACCACTCTCTCGCAAGAGAAATTCTAAGCAAACTTGAAATTACTCTAATAGGTATTTGTTTGCACTATTAAGCACTCACCCAAAACCTAAACACTTGAGCAAATTTGACAATTAATCTCACAAGTGTTGTCTATACAATAAATATACAATAAATCTCTAAAGACGATATTTCATCATAATGTTGATACAATTGAAGCATTAACCTATCATTGATGCTTGGAGGTCCCTTTCATACTCTCAAATGAGTTTGTAGCCGTTGAGAACTGTTGAGATTGAATTGGAGTCGTTGGAGACTTTATTTCCCTCATTAATTGAAGTTCCGGTGATGTTCGTTTCGGAACAGGCGAGCTCGTATCAGAACGACCTTCTTCAGAACTAGTCGTTGAAGCCTGATGCAGCAAGCTGTATCAAAACGTCTCTAGTCGTATCGAAACGGTATTGGTTGTATCGAAACAGTTACAACCCGTTTTGGTACGAGTGACAGTTGAGCTGCAATTTAAAATAATGTTGGGGAGGCTTTGACCGTTGGGCGTATCGAAACACCAAAGGGGTGTTTTGAAACCGAAACCCTCCGTATCGAAACAGGCAAGCCCTGTTCAGTACGTGTTTTGGTAGCTTCAAACTGTTTCGAAACATGTTAGTCTGTATCGAAACGAGGACCTTGAAAACCCTGATTTAGCTACTTAAAATGTTTCATAGCTTGCCAAAAACATTTAAAACATCCACAAACTTATTTTCAAGTTGTTTGGACTTAAAGGCATTTTTGAAATCTTTTCAATTTAGTCCAAAACTATTTTTCAATTATTATATCAAAACATTAGTTCTACAATATTGTATGACATAATCCAGTCCAATAGATTGGTCAATCCTTTCTTTTCTATTGTGATAATTAGCCTTTGTTTTAACAGATATTTTAAAGGGCTCATGATCTATTTTAATGACAAAAGAGACACCTTCTATGTAATATCTCCATTTACTGACAGCCATATGTATAGCCATATATTCTTTTTCATATACTGAAAAATCATAGTGCCTTGATCCCAAGGCCTTACTGAGGTAAGCAACATACCTTCCTTTCTGTGATAGGGTTGCCCCAATCCCTTTAGAGCTGGTATATGTTTTCAGATAAAATATCTTTGAAAATTTTGGTAAAGCCAACACATGTGCACAACACATAGTCATTTTTAGTGTTTTAAATACTTCTTTAGCTTCATTGTTTCACTGAATTTTTTTTCTTTTTTAGCATACTAGTCAGTGGCTTACTGATCTCACCATAACCCTTCATAAACTTTTTATAGTATCTTGTTAACCCTAAAAATCCCCCTTAAAGATTTAAGGTTTTTGGGAAGAGGTCAATTGCTCATTGCCTCAATTTAAGGCAGTTAGGTTAACAAGATCCGCCACTAATGTAATTTTTTTACTTTCTCAATTTCAATGATCTAAGATCGAGGGCTTTGATGCCAACTTGTCACGTTTAGTGACTAGATTGTAATATTTTAAGAAGAATTTGAGATTTCAAAAGTGAAGAAGAAATAATTACATAAATGCAGAGTGTTCATACATAAATTTAAGCATAAAAATGAAGGCTTAAAGTCCTTCACCCTAAATAGGGTAACATAAAAAAAGAAATAACAACAAACTAATTATTTTAGTTGTCCTTGTCTGTATTTGCAACGGTAATTCTGGTACTACACCAACATGGCCTATTTGTTGCCCAGCTCGTACGGATTTGGCTTCATCTCATATCCTTCTTGGGCTTGATGATCCAAATGACCTTTTAATTCAGGCTCTTCTAATATGCTTGATATATCACCGTTCTCCCCCAGCCTTTTGAGTTTCTGTGTGACTTTCACAAGTTTTTACTTCTACTCTCATTTTCAATTCTTTATTCTACTCGCCCAACTTTAATTTCAAAGATCTAAGCTCCAATTCTTCAAATTTTCCTTTCATGTCCATGACATATTAATTTAAATTAATTTACATAAAATGATCCTTACAAATATGATTTCATAAAATAGATATGAAAAACAATAGTATAGCGCATGATAATTTTTATTGGGCCAAAATTTTCTCATTCTACATAAACATAACTCACATAAGAATGCACAATGATCAATTGATATTTATTTTTATAGAATGCACTGATTTGCATGCTTTGTTTTCAAGTTTGAATACATGGAAGTGTACATGATGGAGGTAAAACTTTGTAGTACTTGTAGATATCGAAACTGGACAAATTCGAATCACACACAAAAAAATTTATCTGGTAAAATGCTACAAATTTAAAAATTCTCCGACTGATAAAAATAGTAAATATCTATTATATTTAGAATTAAAATTACTTTAGTAATCAAGTCAATTTTAGACATTGATTTATGCCGGAAAAAAGAAAATATTGGTATTACGAGTATGACCCATAGCTTTATGAGGCAAGTGATGTTATGACACATGGAAAAATAATGGTCCAATCGCGCGGGGATGTTGAAGTAGCGGGGAGAGAAGTCCATCCATGATCCATGTGTTGCTGTGTTAGGCCCCGCCCAATCTGCCGACCATTTTACACAACATGCAAATGGGGACACCCGCAGAGTTTGTGAAGGAAGGTCGAGGCGCGACTCACATTTAATTGGCTTCGCTTCGCTTGCCTTGATCTCATATCATAGGTTTTAACTAGGTAAAGGCCCATTTACTATTTTTTATAATTTAGGTCTCGTTTGGTACAACGAATATAAAAAATGTGTATTGTATTAAATATTACTTCCGTGTTAAAAAGATGGATGAAAGATTATTATTACTACGTCAAGGTGTTTGGTCGATAAAATTTAGGATAAAGTTAAAAGATAGGTTAAAGTTCATAAATGGTTATTGAACTTTATTAAATTATTGAATTTGGTAACTAAACTTTTGTTTGCTTCAATGTTATCATTAAACTTTTAGTTTTGTTCCAATTTGACCACTAAGTTGTAACAAAGTTTAAAAAGGTGTTAATTTTTTTTCTTCAAAATAACACATTTAGTCCTTCATATTTACACATTGAAACAATTTAATCCTAAGCCGAAATAAATCAATAAATTTAACTCTCATTATTTACACATTATTTTAAATTGATTTTATTTTTAATTAAAATAATTTACTAATTCAACATAACTCCTGCACTCTAAATAGATCTCTCCTTTCCATATCTATGCTTTCATATTTCATGAGCAACATAATAAGCACTCCCGACTATATTCTGATAAACCTTTCCCGCCAAAGACATCAAGAACAAGAAAAATAAGATAATGATAATATTACCACATGAACGCACCTAAAATTTATTGTGTTTTATTTTATTTTCTCTCATTGCATAGAGAATCCACTTTCAAAACTGCCGAGCATAATACATGTTATTGTGAACGAGAATGTGAAAACATACATCACTAGTGTTCATGGTATAGAGTTAAAGATTTATTGTTTAGGTTTTATAATTTAGAATTAAAGATTTCTTGTTTAGAATTTATATTTTAGGATTTAGAGTTTATAATTTAGAATTTATGGTTTAGAGTCTAATGTTTAGTGTTTAAGGTTTGGGGCTTAGGGTTTAGGGTTAGCATATTTTTTTGATAAATGGGTATGAGGGTAAATATGTAAAAAATAGTATGAGAGTATAATTGACAAAATTAGTTGACGTATTAAATAAATACTATTCGCAAGTCACTGATAAATATCACCAAACTTGCTAAGTAAATAATACGACCGACGTATTAAATATCACTTCTACTAAACACATATAATTGTTTGTACTTTCCGTAATACAGGCGTGTTAAATAATATATCACGTCAGTTACAAACCAACCAAACATATTTAATTTTATACTATATTTTTTGTGATATTAAGAGTTTGTATTATTTTTTATTTGAAAATATTAATTTCATACTAACTGCTATTTAATTTTACCGTTAATTTTTGATTTAATAATTGTAAAAAAATAAAATGACATTTCAGTCCTTTTGTATTTATAATTTTTTTTTATCAAACTGGCCATTAAAAAAATTAAACATAGATAGTTGAAAATTTGTGCCGTTCAATTAATGATAACTTTTCTTTATTTTTAAAGTTAGCCGTTAACGATAATATTAAGGAATAACTACATAAATAATACCCCACTTAATCTTGTATTATTACTTAGTACATTAATTATTTTTTTTAGCAAAAATGATCTTTTCTCTTTATTCTCTCATAATCAGATGTGCTTTGAATATTTTTATAATAATTTTTTCAGTCAATGATATAGCAACACATGTCACTATCCCATTAAACGGAATAAAAATAAAACATTCACAAATTTTTTTATGCAAAGATTCAACCCTACGCCATTCGGAGAAGATGTGCAAGCATTAAACCACCAAGCCAAGCAGCACTACTTCATACATTTTCACAAATTTGTATATTTAACTTATACAATATTCTATCTACTTCACTTCTCCACTCCTTCATTTTCTCTGAAGCGGTTATAAAATTTTTCTAAATTTTTCTTCTTCTTCATCGTTTTTCTTTACCGGCGACGGACTTTGGCCGTTCTGCTGGTTCTGTACATAAATAAAATTCATCTTTTTCGATGAATATTTCGTTTTTCAAGTTTGTTTCTTGTTTTTCTTCTACTTTGTCGGATTCTTATTCAAATCTGCTTTTATGGCAATTCTTTTGTCTGCTTGGTGGCAGTTCTTTCGTCTGCTTTTTAGCAGTTTTTGTCTATCTTCATGACAGTAGTCTGTCTTTTGACAGTTACGCGTTTGAGTGACGAGTATCAACGAGCGCTTTTCAACGAAAGAGGTCGTTCTATAGATGCTATGATTCCCTTTTGTGGTTGTGCTGACATGCCAAGAACAAGTAGCAGAAGAATTTTGCTATATTCAAAGAGCACTCAAGATAAAGTTATAGTTTTTCTGGATTTTTATTTCAGAAGGTTTCTTCTAACAGTGTTAGGTCTGATATTTTAACGTTTTTCACACCTTTAGAATTTTATTATTTTGTTATACATTGTATTTATCTTGTAAAAGATGTGATTCCTTTGTATTCCTTTCGCTGTTGAATAAAATCCAGATTCAAAAAAAAAACTTATACAATATTCTCATTAGAAATTAAAAAAATTTCACAAGAATTCGAACTTGAAACATTCTACTAAAATATAAAATATGAAACCACTGAGCTAACCAAAGGTTTACTTACATGCTACCAATATTTTTATTTATTTATTTCTAAATTAAATATCAAGCTAAATATATTTTTTCTTTTTATTTGAGAATAAAATTAAATATTTATATATATATATATATTTTTCATAATATTAATTATTAAAAATTAAATTTATAATGATAGTATATAAATTTTAAAGTATGTAAAAATTTAATAAATATTATAAAAATATATAAATTTTAAATTTTATAAATTAAATAAATATTTTATATTCTACAAATTTAGTATCTATAAAATTTTAAATTTATATTTTTATAATATTTATTTAATTTGTAAATAATTTAAAATTTTATTTTTATAATAATTTAATATTAATTTTACTATATTTTAATTGGAAAAACCATTGATCTAACTAAGAGTTTATATTTTTTAATATTTTTTTATAAATTTAACTTTTATAATAATTTAATATTAATTTTATAAAAATATATAAATATTTAATTTTATTCTCAAATAAAGAGTGGAAATAAATTTAACTTGATATTTAGTTTAGAAATAAATAAAAATGTTGATGGCATGTAAGTAAACTATTTGTTAGCTTAGTGGTTTGGTATTTTATATTTTAGTAGTAAGTTTTGGGTTTAAGTCTTTGTAAAAAAAATTAATTTCTGATAGAACATTATATAAATTAAAAATATTAATTCGTGGAAAAGTATCTGTATAGTTGCTCCTTTCCTCTAAGGGGGCGCTTGGTTCGTGGAAAAGATCATTACCAGGGGGAATAATCTTTTCCGGAATCACATACCCACGTTTGGTTCAAGAGCATTCCCTCCTAGGGGTAATGAAGTATTCCCAACAGTAGCTATTTTTGGGTCTTTTCCCAGGAATGTCATTCCCTCCCTTTTCTTAGGTATTAGACAATTCCCTTCCCTTTGGACAAGAATACCCCTAAAAATATAGTTATTTCAAAATGATCTTTCCTTTTTGTATATAATTACACAAGTATAAATTTATTTTATTTTTTAGTGGTTTAGGGTTTTAATACTTATTATAAAATAATATGATAAATATAAAATAAAAATATATCGCATTTTTATTTTATTTTGATTTTTTTATATATGTGTTTGATTCAAATTTTATTATTGGTATGTGTTTTATTACATTTATTATTTAGGATCAATTTTTATAAAAAGATTTTCATATTATATTTTTTTTATATTCTCTATGAACTTTTGCGTAAATATTTTGACTTTAATCTTAAAACTTCAGTTGGTTAAAAAAGAAAATATATTTCAAGGACAATTGGTAAAACATGTATTTTTTCTTTCTTATATTCCTTCAACCAAACAATGTAATCTTACATTCCTGCCAAACAAATCAAACAAGGTAATACAACATTTCGGGTAATATGTTAAGTAATGTAACATTCCGGTAATCTCATTCCCAAAGGTAATCTTACATTCCGTGAACCAAACGACCCCTAAAGGTGTGAGATTGAATCCTTACTGTCACAAATTTGTGGATGCCTTGTTTTTATTCCGTTTAATAGGAGGAGTGACACGTGTCACTACATCGTTAGCTGAAAATTTTATTATAAAAAATATTCTAATAATGACGGTTGATTAGGAGGGAAGAAACTAGTTTTTTTTTTTGAATATTCTAATAAAGACGGTTGATTAGGAGGGAAGAAACTAGTTGGAGTATTAAAATAATAACACGAAAATAGGTAGGGTATTATTTATGTAGTTATTCCTAAAATTAAATAGGACGGAACAATTGCTCACCCCTTGTTGTCTCGGTGGTAAAGGATGATGTAATTCATCCAGGTATCCCGGGTTCGAGCATCAGTTCTGCACGGTGTGTGTGTCTTATCAAAAAAGCTAAGAAAGTTGAACAAATATGATAAGTATTTATTTTGGTTATGTTTCTAGTCCTTATTTTGATTGAATATAAGTTTGAAGGACTTAAATGGGCTGTTTTTATGTTGTTTTCATGCAGGTTACGTGATGCTGGAAATAAGCTGGAATGCTGCAGAAAATACTGGACTCGTGGGCAGATTCATGGGCATGAACCAGGGCATGAATGCTGACTGGGCGTCACGTCAGCACCTTCTAGAAGCTGATGTTAGCAACAAGGATAGCTTATCAAGCCCCTTATCAGATAGCTTATCATCCGAATTTTAATTTTAAAATTCAAACTTGGGATAATTATCTTATGTAATTTAATTTAAATTTGGAATTTATCATTTTAGTTTGTTAGGGTTTTCAGCTATTATAAATACCCCACTTTGGGGGTGAATTAGATCATCAGTTGCTCATTGTTCTCTTCTACCTTGAGTTTAATAAAGTTCTCTATTTTCTCCATTTCTATTTTCTCCATTTCTTTCTTTATTTAATTAAGTATGGTTTCTTCACCAACCATGCTTAACTAAATCCCCTTTAGCCAAAAGCAACGCCAAACCCGACTAAACTCGTGAGATTAGAAAAGTACTTCAATCCTTCAACAACTCTTTTTTAGATTCTCCGTAAAATTGATTAGGCAATCGGCCTAATCTTTAGGCATCTCAATTGTTTCATTCCGAGAGCGCGCATCGGGTTGAAGTGGTTTAGATCCATCGTTGGGGACGAGGAAAAGCTTGTAGCCAATTCATCTCCCTAAGAAAAAACTTAGTGGCGGTTCACTACGGGGAATCAAAATCGGAAACAATTCTCATCGAGATGATTATCCGAGCACGGGCTTCTCTAGCACTAACTCAGATTGAGTTAGCATCGATTGTCGTAGCTAACTCACTAAAGCTTGACTTCAAGGATTGCCCTGGGAGTCGAATTTACCCAAGAGAAGTAAGTTGCAAGGGTTGGGCATTGTAGACTGTAACCGGCAAGAAAGTTGAAGAAAAATCAATTTCAGTGATCGAAGATGTCGTGGCAAAGCGTGGCTTGAGGCTAATTCAATCCATAATCCATTTTCAATATTTATTTTCTGTTCTTATTATTTTTCTTTATCACTCAAATCACTTCTCTAAAATCCCCCTTTTATTTTTACAGGTTTCTTGGTCTAAGTCAGAACGAAAGGTGTTAGAATTCCTATTCCCTGCGGATCGACCCTTACTCTCGCTATACTATTTTAATTATTATTTATTTGAGTTTAAGGATTTATTTTATCTGCAGCCACCATTATCACTTCATCTTCAACCTTCATCACCCGATCGTCCACCATTACCACCACCATGGTCCGAACTCGAGAGCAAGCTCGCCTCCGCCCCTACACTAGACTCGGAGCCCTCTACCGAAATATGATCTTCTGCAATCAGGGAGTATTTTCACCCTCTCTCTTTTGTATTTTATTTTATGTTCATTTTGAGGCAAAATGATTTAAGTGAGGGGGAGGGAGATATGCTTGTCAAATTTTTATCTTGCTTATCCGTTTTGGTTGTTCTCTTGATTTCTTGATTTTATTAATTTAAATTCTTCGTTTAATCCTTAGTTTTGCCTTGTCTCATTGTTTTCATATGGTTTTATATCTATCTTGTTAGAAAATTCTAGGTTGCATGGTAGATTTTGGCATGATTAATTTTTGATTAAAATCCTTTATATGACATTTCTTTCTCTACTTCACATGATGCTTACTTAGGTACACAAGACAAATTTTGTGAGTTTTGAGCCTAATGAGCATGCATTATTTTTTGCTCTTTGTTTCTTTGAGTGTGCCTAGCTAAATTAGTTGCACTCTAGAACTTGTGTTTAAATTTTTTTTGAGATTACATTGATTGAATATGATGCTTAAATATGATAGATGCACTGGGTTTTAACCATTTCTCTTCCCAACAAATTGTCTACCCTTTAATTAATTTCCCCTAGTGAAACAATTTTTTAGCCTTGCCCTTTTTCTTGAAAATCACCACATTTTAGCCTAATCTTTTTTTTCTTCTTCTTAATTCTATTATTTTTGTCCCCTTTTCAAGACAAGGTCGTCTTCAAAAAAAAGAACAAAACAGATTTGAATAAATGCAGTCCAACAACAGAAAAAAAAATTGTGCAGAAAAAAACTGTGCAGAACTGTTCGAATATGCAGTGCAGAAAAAAAGGTGCAGGAAATTGTTCGAGTCTGCAGAAAAAATAAACAGTGCAGTTCGGAAAAAAATACACTGCAAAACAGTTTTAGTTCGAAAAAAAAGAAGAAGTTTCGAATATATTTTTGGGATGATTTTTGTCTTGAATTTTAACCCTTTATCCTACCCTTACCTTAGCCCCATTACAACCCTTCTTTAAGACCTCTTGATTTTTGCATCACATCCATGTTAGTAGTGGAGATTAGATTTAACCACAAGCCTATGGTAATTCTCCAATTAGTTTTGGCTCGAGTGATTTTTCTCTACCCTTAAACACTTTGAGTGACATGAGCGATTCCTTGTGAGGGTACTTGGTTTGCATCATTGATGTTAGTAGGGTATTAGAATGTCATTTTTGCTTTAAATTCTTAATCTTGTCATTTATCTATTTTGCTCCTAATTTTTCTTTCATGTTTAGATGTTTAATCATATCGAAACCTTTGAGACATCGTGAAATTAAGGATGAAAACTTGAACTTAGGTTTGTTTAATTTTGAGATACTTGAGGACAAGCATCGGATAAGTGAGGGGGAATTTGATAAGTATTTATTTTGGTTATGTTTCTAGTCCTTATTTTGATTGAATATAAGTTTGAAGGACTTAAATGGACTGTTTTTATGTTGTTTTCATGCAGGTTACGTGATGCTGGAAATAAGCTGGAATGCTGCAGAAAATACTGGAGTCGTGGGCAGATTCATGGGCATGAACCAGGGCATGAATGCTGACTGGGCACCACGTCAGCACCTTCTAGAAGCTGACGTCAGCAACACAGATAGCTTATCAAGCCGCTTATCAGATAGCTTATCATCCTGATTTTAATTTTAAAATTCAAACTTGGGATAATTATCTTATGTAATTTAATTTAAATTTGGGATTTATCATTTTAGTTTTTTAGGGTTCTCAGCTACTATAAATACCCCACTTTGGGGGTGAATTAGATCATCAGTTGCTCATTGTTCTCTTCTACCTTGAGTTTAATAAAGTTCTTTATTTTCTCCATTTCTTTCTTTATTTAATTAAGTATGGTTTCTTCACCAACCATGCTTAACTAAATCCCCTTTAGCCAAAAGCAACGCCAAACCCGACTAAACTCGTGAGATTAGAAAAGTACTTCAATCCTTCAACAACTCTTTTTTAGATTCTCTGTAAAATTGATTAGGCAATCGGCCTAGTCTTTAGGCATCTCAATTGTTTCATTCCGAGAGCGCGCATCGGGTTGAAGTGGTTTAGATCCATCGTTGGGGACGAGGAAAAGCTTGTAGCCAATTCAACTCCCTAAGAAAAAACTTAGTGGCGGTCCACTAAGGGGAATCAAAATCGGAAACAATTCTCATCGAGACAATTATCCGAGCACGGGCTTCTCCAGCACTAACTCAAATTGAGTTAGCATCGATTGTCGTAACTAACTCACTAAAGCCCCTGGGAGTCGAATTTACCCAAGAGAAGTAAGTTGCAAGGGTTGGGCCTTGTAGACTGTAACCGGGAAGAAAGTTGAAGAAAAATCAATTTCAGTGATCGAAGATGTCGTGGCAAAGCGTGGCTTGAGGCTAATTCAATCCATAATCCATTTTCAATATTTATTTTCCGTTCTTATTATTTTTCTTTATCACTCAAATCACTTCTCTAAAATCTCCCTTTTATTTTTACAGGTTTCTTGGTCTAAGTCAGAACGAAAGGTGTTAGAATTCCTATTCCCTGCGGATCGACCCTTACTCTCGCTATACTATTTTAATTATTATTTATTTGAGTTTAAGGATTTATTTTTGATACTATACGACGCATGTAAAGATACTACCCTAGTATCACACCAGCATATTCAAAAAAAATAGAAGGGAAGAAACTAATTTTTTTTAAATAAATATATAATATAGACTTAATGTAGTAAAAATAAAATATAAAAACTAAATTTTGAATTTTTTTTTTTGAAAAAGTGCTGGTTTTATAGATATGAATTAAACAAGAGAAGAAAACAAAGATATATAGAGTACAACCCAAGTAACCTCTTCTCTAAACCTAAACTTAAAAAAACCAGCAAAATGATCTGTAAGACCTCGGAGTGCATCAAAGAAATGCATATAAAAGAGAAAAACCGAGAGATAACAATCGATAAGCAACCATCCCTTGAACGCTTGAAAGAAGTAAAAACCATTAAAACTTCAGAAAACTATTGTTCATTGAGTGGAGAGGTGCTGCCTATCCATTTTTGCTACCAAGGTGGTTGATACAGGGGCTTTTTTTATCCAATATACTGGCATATTGTAACACTCGGGTTTGGGGGTCGGGTGAAAATAATATAAAATAATATTCTGGGTTTCCCTTTTTGTTTTAAAAGTCCATTTATTATGTTGGACCCAATTTTAAACTAAGTTAGAACCCAAAATTCAATGGAATTTGGGAATTTGAGATTTGCCATCTCATTAATGGCAAAAGTGTAATTAAATGGTCTTCTATTTTTAAAACCCCCTTTGATTTGCAAGACCACTTTTAAATCCTATCTTCATCTCCTTCATTTCTCTTTTTCACGTCAAATGCCCTTTCCTCCCCAAATCTCTATTTCATCATCTCTTTTGATTTTTGTTGGTGATTTTTGCAAGGTAATCTCATTTTAACTTGTCCTCCTCTTTCTCTTCAAGATGGTACCATTAGTTTTCATAAAGCTCATAGATTTTGTAGTTTGGGGTTTTGAGTTTTTAGATTAAAAATGTAAACTTTATTGTCTTTAACTTGAGCTTTCGATTTGTTGAAGTTATATATGTTGTTTACTACCCATAAGGTCCAACATAGTTGATTTTTACATGGTTTTATGTTGATTCCCGAAATTGGGTTTTTGAAGGGTTTTGAGTTGAGTTTTGGGTGTGTTCTATGTTGGAATTTGAGGGTTGATGTTAGAGTAATAGTTGAGGGCTGTTTTGGAAGCATTTGAGTGTGCTAAAAAGGTTGAAATCATGAGTTTTGGATTAGGTTTAAGGGCTGCCCGAGTTTGATGTTTTGGGGGTTGTTCTTGGCTTGGAATCTTGTGTTTATTGCTTGAATAGTGTTCCGTGTTGCTACCTTGTTGTATGAGCTTATTTGAGGTTGTTTTGTTTGTGTTGAGATGATTGGAAACAAGATAAGGCAATGGTAAAGCTTCGAGAGTGAATCCGGAAACTTGAAGACCTTGGTTGCTTGGTAGTGGAGCTTGGAGGTGAAGGTGAGTGGTTAAAATGTTTTAAATGGTTTTGAGCAATTGGTTCAAGAATGTGGACTAGGTTGGGATTGGTAGACCCACCTAGAGTTGGGATTAGAGTGGTAGCCTAATCCCAAACTTTAGTTAGAGACATTGGTTGAACTCTTTAATTGTTGTTATGCCTCATGATGATTGTGTTTATGATGGTTATGTATATGATGTTATACATGTATGTTGAGGCATGGTTGTGATGCATCGTTATGTGCATGAGACATGGGCATGATGTTAATCATGGTGAGTACGTGCTAAGCACGGAAATGGTTATGAAATGATATTGTGGATTGTGTTTAATATTGGCACTGGTATGCTTGGGTACAATGATCGATCATTAGGATGTAGTGTGCACACAAGAGTCAAATTCGCGTGTGGCCTTGGTGGCGTTGATTCACCAAGAAGGAGTACGGGTTCGCCCGAAAATCTTTATATTAGTCGGTGATGAGTGGAATCCCATCGACGGGGCGTGAGGATGAGTGGAATCCCCTCCGCGAGAATCGGTGATGAGAGTAGTCCCACCGAAGGTAATGGTTGTGTTGGAAATGCGTTCCAACTTGTTATCCGCGTATTCGAGTCATAGCTAGGTGCCAATATGATATGAAAAGTGATTTCCAATGTAGATTGAGATATGTTGTTAATAATACATAGATATATGTATCTTCGTGTATTGGGCTTATGAGTCTTTGATCATGGCATAGTGATGATTATATGTTCATACATCATGTACATTTTGGCTCTTGAGGATCGGAGGTAAGATCATGCATTCTATTTTGATTCTTACTCGTGCTTGGACCCTGCATTGTCGAAGGTTTATTTTACGAGCTTACCCTCACTAAGCTTTTATGCTTACGCTCCTTTTTGTTCGACAATGCAGATCAGTAGCTTGTGGGTGGCAAGGGCAAGGAAACGTCTCCAAGTGTCGCTTTTGGTTAGCTCAAGTATGAACTTTAAATTGTAGATTGTAATAGTCAAGCAATGGGATAGGTGTTGTTGATTTAAATTGAGCTTGGATGTACGTTGATGTTGGTGTGGCCTTTGGTTGCTTTGTTTGAGTTGCAAACCTTGTTATGATGCATGTCATGGATGCTTGTATGTTTGGTTGCTAAGATATGAACCTTAAAGTGCTTTGTATGTCATCTTTTGGTAAATGCATGAATCTCTTGGATGAATGATGCTTGTTAGTGTTGGTTGCCTCGTATGTTTAGATCTTGGTGGTTAAAGGTTGTTTGTGGCTAGGGGAGTCGTAAATCGCATCTAGAGTCGAGTCCTAAGTTGTTTGGCTGAAATTTGGGGACTTGCGGTGCAGGGCGTATCGATACGCCTAAGGGCCGTATCGATACGGTCTTGCCCTTTAGGACTCAGTTTTGGCTGGGTGTATCGATATATGGGGGTGTACCGATACGCCCAAAGCTCACTGGAAATCTGAGATTTTGGTGAGACTTTGGCATATCGATACGGGCTCTAAGCGTATCGGTACGGGCTTATCTCGTTGACCACGAGATGTTGACCGAGAAGGGCGTATCGATACGCTCAAGGGCTGTATCGATACGGTCTTCCTGTGTTGACCTTAGGGCGTTGACCTTGGTCAAGGCGTATCGATACCCTTGATTGGTGTATCGATACGGTTTGCTTAAAAGGGAAAAATGGGCTGTTTTAAAGTGCTGTTTTGGATGGTCGTTTCTTTAATGTTTGTGTTTCCGCTGTCGTGCTTCACCTAGGACTTAATAATGCATTTAGACAAGATATAATTAAAAGAAATTTTCTAGGTTTGCTAACCGAGGTGGGACCTTAACGGGTTTCGCGTCGGTTTTCCCCGTGTAGCCTACTCGGACCGGTCATCCGGCCAGACCGGGACGAGGGGGTTACATTTGTTGGTATCAGAGCCTAAGGTTTTCGAGACCTTGGGCAGGTAAGTGAGGTAAGTCAAGTTCTTATATTGAATTGCACGGTGTTTGCTTGCCATGTAAGCATGTTGCTTGTTATTCGAGTATGTTGTGATATGTGATTGCTTGATTGTGAACGTATGTTGCTTGAAGCATGTTGAGTAGAGTCCCATTGCTTCTATTACATCGAAAAAAGAGATTTTAAGTGAGGGAATCATACTTGAGCCACTTGGACCCTTTCCTTTGCTAACCCAGATTGTATGTTAATTTTCTGTTGTTGTTAATTTATTGCTTTTGGGGTAAGTCTGAGGTCAGGGGTGAGCCATAAATCGGTAAGTAGAAGCTGTGGTTTCTGAAAGTGTGGATGATGTTGAGGGACGATGTGATCGGTTTTGGTATTAGTTGGTAAAGAAAAGTGAAGACCTATGAATGGGAGTCAGAGTGGTATCGGTGTTTTATCAGATAAGCCCTGGTACAGTTTTGAGTTTGTTCCCTCCGGTTGATTCTGAATCTGTACTTCTGTATATTGTTAGCGAGCATGCAAAGTTTAAATGTGCCCGGTGAAGTGTTAGGGATAGGTATGAGTACCTTAGTTCCTTTGGCGAGATCAAGGTAAGGGTCTCGTGTAGGTAATCTGAAACTCAGAAATGTTAGTTGGTGATCGTTGGGGTTCGGCCTATGGTTTTAACACAAGACAGCCGGTCATTCTCCGTGAGTGGGAATCGATTTGTGTGATTTGGCCAGTGTGCGTCTGAGTTGTCTTCCAGCAAGAATGAGAGATGAAGTCACTTCGGCTATAGAAGAGCTGAGAAGGAAGTCTTGAGTTTTGACTCCAGATTGTTTGGTAGTGTTATGTTTTGAGTCGTCTGGAACGATGCTACAGAACAAGTTCAAGCATGATTGTTTGTGTGCTGTTGCGTGTAAAAGAGTCTATCGCAATTATAGTGCAAGTGTACACGACGCAAGTAGTAAAGTGATACAAAGTATCGAATATCGTCTCCACAGGGATTGGGCTAATAGCTTCACCTAATTTCACTGCACGAAGTAAAGGAAATATTGAGAGTTGTCACGAGAATAATAAAGTAAACTTAAATAAAAGAGTATAATAATCAAGATAGAGAGAATGGGCTGGTATTGAATTGCTCAGTAGTGCAGGTATTGTATTGCTTAGGAACTCCAGTTCTGTCGTCGCGCCTGTCGCTGGCAGCACCTGTCGCGGCAGCTGTCCGTTGGTCGTCGCGGCAGCAAACACACCAACTCAGAACTTTCAAGTTTGGCAAGAATCCCAGATCTGCCTTGGCCTATCCCTAGGTCCAAGTCTGTCGGTGATCACGTCTTTGATGATACCTCCCGGCGTGAATCGAAGGATGAACACTGATGTGTATGAATTCTTCCTTAGCCACTTAACCTTGCCCTATCCCTAGGCACAAGATAGTTCAACTATAGACTAGAGAACTCGCTCTTATTTCTTTCGTATACTTAACTCTCTTGATGCTAAGTAAATAGATAACCTCACAATGCTCTCCCGATGCTCTTGCAAGATATTAAAACCAAAATAAGAGAACTTGAAGTTTATTTTATTGAACTTGGAAAATCCTAAAACAAAACAACCCTTGCAACTACTTTACAAATCAACCCGTGGCCCTAGGGGGTTTTTAGAACATGTCGACGACGGGTAAACGGCGGAGGGGTTTGGTTATCGGTTATGGGGTATATTCTCTCCTAGGTTAAAATCTATGCCCTTATATAAGCTTTGGGCTTAAGAATTCTAAGATAACAAGGATTACAACTTTAATTAAAAGTAAGATTCTAATAAAGACTTTAATCTTCAAGTATCCTACTTTTCAGCCGCCTCCTTGTTTCATGGGATTTCCTCTCCTTGAGCTTTGGCTTGACATATCTTTTGATCCGGGGCTTGGAAAAATATATGGTTTTCACACGACAGACGAGCATAATTTTCTCTATCTATCGAGGTCCACTTTGCTTTTCCTCTCCGCAAAACTGCTGTCTCCATGCTGTCACGGCAGATCCATGGCAGCATCGTCCTTCTTTGTCTGCTTGTTCAGTTCAGCTCTTCTGCTTCTCTGCCCTTCGCCCGCCTTCTCCGTCTACTATGGAAGCAACCTGCAAAATCAACCCTTTTTAGTAGAATCCGTACCTTTAATATATTTGTGATGTTTTGCTGTAAACTAACCTAAATGCAATGCAATGATGCTTGAATGCAGCAGAAATATGGGTTAAAAAAGGTGTAAATAATAGAACTTTTACACACCCCCAAACTCTAGTTTTTGCTTGCCCTCAAGCAACTAAGACTTAAAAGAAAAAAATTTTGTGTTGGCCTTCAAACAGTGAACTGTCCCTTACCCGTCGCTCATTCTCTGTGGCGGCAGCAACCTGTCGGAAAGATTAGGATCTGTCCGGAATCTCACTATAGTTCTCGTGCAGTGTGTGCATGCTTGTGAACAGTTATATGCCAAGACTCTCTTAGTTTCACTAGAACATTCAACTCTTAACTTGAATTTTTATGCCAAAGTTTATCTTTTTGAAGGCACATTTTCATGCTTCTTTGATTTTCTGTTTTGACTTGATTTTTATTTTTCAAGCTAAAGTTTCACTAGAGCCGGTTTCGGGCACCTCTAGCTAACTTCCTAGAGCCGGTTTCGGGCACCTCTAGGGCTATTGAGTCTATTTTGCTAAACTTATTTCCTAGAGCCAGTGTTAGGCACCTCTAGGGGCTATTCAAGTGCTAAGCTTCCTATTCTAGTTTGGCTAAAAGAAATCTAAGCAGTATAACAGTCACAATGGTGTTTAAGTTTTCAGAACTATAGAAAGGCTCTAAACTTCTCCTTAATCTGTCCTAAAGATGCTGCCACGGCAGAGCTGTCATGACAGGTAAGTTACTTCACAGTTTTAAGCCAACAATAAATTTTTTTAAGAGAAATAAATAAAAGACACAGCAATTAATTAAAATGTACTAAGACTCCATTAAAATGGAGGGTTGCCACCCCCAAACTCGAGGGTTGCATTGCCCTCAATGCAAATGACAGATAAAATGAAGGCAGGTACATCACAAAATATATATAAGCAGGCAGCAAGAAAAGAAAATAAAAGACTTAGATTTTAATCGCTATCTTCACTGCTGCTGCTGACACGGATCTAGCGGCGGCGTCTGGGTTGTGGGGCAGGCTGGGTAGGTTGCTCCACGACCTGAATGTCTGAGCTGCTGCCACTATCCCAAGTGCTGCTGGTGGTGGTGCTGGCTTTGGGCATTAGTTTTCTGTCTGCCACATGTTTCTGCCTCTTGACAGGCGTGAACTCCTTCGCCAAATTCCTCCTAATAGGGGAGTCTATCTCGATGTCATGTGAGGCAGGTCGCGTCGTTCCTCGGGCAGAGGTTTCTTCCGTTGGGCTGTCAGCTGCCGGCTGGGTAGGTGATGGGGTGGAAGCAGCAGAGTGTGCATGGGGGGAGGCAGGTGGCGTAGGTGTGTGGACAGGGGAGGGGATGTGGAAATAGTGGGCAGGGAAGGTGGGGAAAATAACATCGGGATAATTTAAAGTGTTGGTAATGAAATTTACCGTCGAGTTGGCGAAATCTCGGATGCATGTCATCAGCCCCATTTGTCTGTCTTCCACCCGTTGTATTGCAGCAAGGATCTGGGCAGATTGGTTGGTCTGGGTGTCTGCTGTGGCAGGTTCATGGGCAGGTTCCTCGGATGATTCTGCTGGGGAAGCAGCCGGGTTGAAAGAGGAGAGGGGAGTTGCGACTATGAGCTCCATGAGGCTGGTAATGTTGTTGTCGGTCCAGCCTCTGCCTTGGACTAGTTTGTCGGTGGTGGCCTCAGGGACAGCAGCGCAGCGGCAGAGTGATGTGATCATGAATGGTAGGCAGAGGCGGGAGGTTGATCGATATGTGCAATCCAAGACGATGTCTCTCATATAGTGGCCCACGTTGATAGGCCGGTCGTTCATGATTGAATGAATGAGGGCAAGCCTCTGCTGGTCCACAGTCGTGTGATGGGAGGACGACAGGATACGCTTCTTGATGAAAGCGTTCCATAATTTGGCTTCTAGAAGCAGCTGCCCCCTTTTGACAGAGTTGGGGTTCTTTTTGCTCGTGTTCCATGTCGTTCCTTCCTCTGTCACTTCTGCCATGACAGCTCCGTAGGCAGCAGTGTCGAGGGTGTCTAAAAATTTCTGATGGGCATCGTCGTTGGGACCAAAATAGAGGCCATACATGTGGTTGATGCTGTCAGCTGTGAATGGTACCTTGACCCCTCGGACAGTGACGAATGTCGCCGTCTTACTGTTGATGGCAGCATAGAACTCCCTCACCAACGTGTCATTTAATTCTGCCGGTTGTTCTGCGAACTGCTCCCATAGTTGAGCTCGTATGACCCTCGCGATGAATGGTCGAAGCCCCATGTTCGGAGCCTTACGGATGTAGATAAAACCTCTTTCTTCCTATAGTTCCTTGGTTGCGAAGGCCGACGGTGTGGGTGCTGCTGATGAAGAGGCTGAAGCAGCACCGCGACGGGTCTGTCTGGAAGACATTTTAGTTGCAAGGGTTGTGAAAGTAAAGAAAACAAATAAAAACGAGAGGAGAAAGCAAGTAAGAATAAGCAGAAGTGATGAAAATGGAAATGAGAACGGGGTTTTATAGCGGTCGAGTTGCTGCCCGTTTAATGCTGTAACGGCAGGCGTGAATAACGGAGCGACTGTTGAGATTTGGCGTGTCTGACACGTCTGACACGCATTTATGCGTCTGTTACGCGTCTGCCACACGTTTCTGCGTCTGCCGTGTCAGTCTGTTGACAGCTTGTCTTATCCGTGTCTGCGGCGGCAGCTGGAACGACAGGCTTCAATAAATGGGCTCTGTTAGGCCGATGGATGGATGGTGGGCTTGGGTCACTTCTTCTTTTCTTCTTGACTCCTTTATTTGCTGAAAACAGAAAATATAAAAACATTATTTAAATAAAATAAACCTAATTTCCTAATAAATAATACTAAGTAATAAATGAAAATAAAATTTAGGTTAAATTAGGGATGCCTTGTGGGGCATCTCCTAAAGTAACCACTTCTTGTATTCCTGGGGCTTCAGTCCCCTGATAATGCTTCAGGCGCTGTCCGTTGACTTTGAATTGGTGCCCGTCTTTTAATGATTGGATTGTGATGGCACCATGGGGAAAACCTTGTACCACTTGGAACGGGCCAGACCATCTAGACTTTAGCTTTCCTGGGAAGAGTTTCAGTCTAGAATTGAATAACAACACAAGCTGCCCTGGGCAGAACTGTCGTGGCAGCAACTTCCTGTCATGCCACTTCTTAGTTTTCTCCTTGTAGATTCTTGCATTGTCGTAGGCCATTGTCTGTATTTCCTCAAGCTCGTTCAGATCTAACAGCCTTTTCTGGCCTGCCTTGTCCAAGTCCATATTCACGGCCTTGATTGCCCAATATGCTTTGTGCTCTATCTCGACAGGCAAGTGACAGGTTTTCCCATAGATCAATCGATATGGAGACATGCCCAATGGAGTCTTAAAAGCTGTCCTATATGCCCATAATGCATCATTAAGGAGTAAAGACCAATCTTTCCTAGTTGGCTTAACCATCTTTTCAAGAATGTTCTTAACTTCCCTATTAGATATCTCAGCTTGTCCATTGGTCTGGGGGTGGTATGTTGTCGCGATCCTGTGCTTGACACCATATTTCTTCAAGGCGGCAGCAATAACCCTATTGTCAAAATGTCTCCCTTCATCACTGATAATCGCCTTAGGGATGCCAAATCTAGAAAAAATGTTTTTGTGCAAAAACTTTTGGACTGTCTTGGCATCATTCTTTTGAGTGGCGATGGCTTCGACCCACTTAGAGACATAATCCACTGCTAAGAGGATGTATAGATTTCCACACGAAGATGGAAAAGGTCCCATAAAATCAATCCCCCAAACGTCAAAGATCTCGACTTCTAAAATGTTCTGCAGTGGCATCTCGTTTCTCCTCGAGATGTTACCTGTCCGCTGGCACCTGTCACAGTTCTTGTAGAAGTTCTGTGCATCTTTATACAGTGTCGGCCAGTAGAACCCTGACTGCAGCACCTTGGCAGCAGTTTTATTGCCTCCTAAGTGACCTTCATATTGTGAAGCATGGCAGTGATGGAGAATGTCTTCTTGTTCTTCTTGTGGTACACACCTCCTTATGACTTGATCTGCACATAGTTTGAAAAGAAGAGGTTCGTCCCAATAATAATGCTTGACATCATTTTGGAACCTCTTCCTGGATTGATAATTAAGATCAGAAGGAAGTATTCCGCTAACTATAAAATTAACGAAATCAGCGTACTAGGGGAATTCAGAAGACTTACCTGCCGCCATGGCTGTAGCGACAGCAATTGCGGCAGCGAAGAGCTGCTCGTCTGGGAAGGTCTCCAGTATATTCGTCTCGTCAATTGGTAGACTCTGTCCCTTCTCCAATCTTGACAAGTGGTCTGCCACCTGATTTTCTGTCCCCTTTTTGTCCTTGATTTCAAGGTCGAACTCTTGTAATAGCAAGATCCACCGTATCAATCTAGGCTTTGCATCCTTCTTTGCGAACAAATACTTCAGGGCAGAATGGTCTGTGTGCACTATCACATTCGTCCCAAGTATGTAAGAACGAAACTTGTCAATGGAGAACAGCACAGCTAATAGCTCATTTTCTGTGGTTGTGTAGTTCACTTGGGCGTCGTTTAATGTCTTGCTGGTGTAGTATATGACATGAAACAGCTTATCTCTGCGCTGCCCAAGTGCTGCCCCGACAGCATAGTCACTAGCATCACACATAATCTCAAATGGTTGTGTCCAGTCTGGTGGCTGTACTATGGGGGGCTGTTACCATTTTTCCTTCAGAACCTTGAATGCTTCAGTACATTCATCATTAAAGTCAAAGGGTCGGTTCTGCTCTAAGAGATGACATAGGGGCTTGGTGATTTTTGAGAAATTTGCAATAAACCTTTGATAAAAACCAGCATGTCCTAAAAAACTCCTAATGCCCTTGACTGTGGTCGGCGGCGGCAGCTTCTCTATTACTTCTATTTTAGCCCTGTCGACTTCTATCCCACGGCAGCTAATCTTATGTCCAAGGACTATCCCTTCATCCACCATAAAGTGGCATTTTTCCCAATTCAAAACAAGATTTGCTTTTTCACATCTTTCAAGTACCTTTTGTAAGTTACCAAGGCAGCTCTCAAAATCGTCTCCAAAGACGGAAAAATCATCCATAAATATCTCAAGGAAGTCCTCTACCATGTCGGAGAATATAGCCATCATGCACCTTTGGAAGGTGGCAGGTGCATTACATAATCCAAACGGCATCCTCCTAAAAGCATATGTTCCGTAGGGGCATGTGAAAGTCGTCTTTTCTTGATCTTCTGGTGCAATTGCAATTTGATTATAACCTGAATAACCATCAAGAAAACAATAATAAGGTTTACCTGCTAATCTGTCAAGCATTTGATCAATAAAGGGTAAAGGAAAGTGGTCCTTTCGGGTAGCTTTATTAAGCTTCCGATAGTCCATACAAACCCTCCAACCAGTCACAGTCCTGGTTGGGATTAACTCATTGTTCTCATTGGTCACCACGGTCATTCCTCCTTTCTTGGGAACACATTGCACCGGGCTCACCCATTTGCTGTCGGAGATGGCGTAAATAATACCAGCATCTAACCATTTGATTATCTCTTTACGCACCACCTCTTTCATCGCATGGTTTAGCCACCTTTGGGCATCAATAGTCGGCTTATGATCTTCCTCTAGAAGGATTTTGTGCATGCATAACGCCGGACTGATGCCTTGAATGTCTGCTATCGTCCATCCAATTGCCTTTTTGTGCTGCTGTAGCATGCCGATTAGCTGCCATTCCTGTTCCTGCGGCAGCTTATAAGAGATGATTACGGGCAACGTGTCATTTGAACCAAGATAAGCATATTTTAACTGCCCTAGCAGGGGCTTAAGTTCTAAGGCAAGTGGTTCAATAGTAGATGGCTTTTGGATTAAATGGTTATCCGAAGTTTAATTCAAAGGTTCGAATAACTTACCTGGACGATAGCCTAACTAGTTTACCTCCTCCTGATCTTCAGTATCAGATGTATCGGAGTCAGAGGAGTTGCTGTCGTTGGTGTTGTCGTTGTTGCTGTCGTAACAGGCCTGTAGGTGGCTATCGCAGCAGTGACCAAATTTTATATCATGACAGCCCGACCTAATGCAGGGTTGATCGAGGGTTACTTCAATGATAGCCTTGCATTCCTCGCCCACATCAACATGTTTCATTGCTTGGAGAACATTCAACTTAATCTCTTGATCGTTCACTCGCATGGTGAGTTCTCCTTTCTCCATATCAATCAGTGATCTTCCCGTGGCTAAGAAGGGTCGCCCAAGGATGACTGGTGCGTTTTCGTCTGCCTCACAATCTAAAACAAGAAAGTTAGTAGGAAAAATAAACTTATCCACTCTTACCAGAATATCTTCAATCTTTCCCTCTGGATGAACGTAAGAGCGGTCTGCCAGCTGCAGAGTTACTGTCGTGGGCCGCGCCTTTCCAATACCTAATTTCTGAAAAACAGACTTTGGCATTAAATTAACACTAGCACCAAGATCACAAAGTGCTTTTCCCACATATTTGTCTCCGATTACACAAGGTATGATGAAGCTCCCCGGATCCTTCTTTTTATGGGGTGGCTGCCGATGAAGAATACTCATGCAACCATCTGCCATCCTTACCGTTTCAAATTCCCCAAGTTTATATTTCTTTGACATGACATCTTTGAGAAATTTGGCGTAACCGGGCATCTCCCTAACGGCATCTAACAGCGGAATATTAATATGAACCTGCTTAAAATATCATAAATCTTTTTAAGTTGAGATTCTTGCTTAGCTTGCTGTATCCGTTGGGGAAAAGGTGGCGGAGGACGATAGTCAGCAATACGTCCTTCCCACTGCATACGAATCTGAGGAGGTTTAGGTTCATCAATTTTCTCCTCTGTCGCGCCTGCTGTCGTGACAGGCTCATCGGCAGCAGTCTGTTTATCACCTGTCGGGGTAGCTTCCTCGGCAGGTTGGTCTAAGGCTGGTTCCTTTCCTGTTTCAACTTCTTTTTCCGGCCCTGGCAGTTTCTTCCCACTCCTAGTAGTAATTGCCTTACACTGCTCATGTGTGGGTGGCCTAGCATTTTCAGTATTACTAGGGAATCCTCCATTCTGCCTCGGCTTAATATGTTGGGAAACCTGACCCATTTGTGTCTCCAGAGATTTCAATGTAGCCTCATGATTTGTCATCCTCATCTTTGTTTTATCCATGAAATTTTTTGTCTTCTTGACAAACTGATTCATATTCTCAATATAAGTACCCGTCTGAGACATAAAGGTGGCCAGAGTCTGTTCCAGTATACTGCTAGTGGCAGCTGGTAGCTGCTGTTGCTGCTGCGGCGGCAGGTGCGTCGGCAGCTGCTGTGGCAGTTGCTGTCGCGTCAGCAATCTAGGTCCTCCCTGATTCCGATTGTGTGCTTGAGGATTCAGGGTATTGTTAGGATTACTCCAGGAAAACTTGGGATCTTTCCTCCAATTGGGATTATAATTGTTGGAGTTGTAATTCGGCTTGTAATTTCCAACATACTTTCCCTCTTCTACTTGTATTGGGCACTCATCCCGACTATGATTTCCCTCACAGATATCACATACTTCCTCTACAGCAAATCCTTGTTGACCATCATCATTCAATAACCTTTTCATTGCTTTAGTAAGGAAGGCTACCTGTGATTTCAACGTGCTGTCGGCTTCATAGTCCTTGACAGCAAGTACCCGTTTACCCCCTCTTCTTGCGGTCGGAAACTGTTCCTCATTCTTGGCCAGATTTTTCAAAACTTGCAATGCCTCGTCTGGATCTTTATCCAATAATAGCCCATTTGCTGCAGAATCAATTCGAATACGAGTTTGTAGGTTAGCAGCATTATAGAACTTAGTTACCTGATTCCAGACGGGGAATCCATGCATTGGGCAGTTCCGAAGAAGAGTAGTAAATCTGTCCCAGGCCTCGTGCATCGGCTCGTCATCTTCCTGCTGAAAAGTAGCAATTTCATTACGTAATCGCTCAGATAAATGCGAAGGATTAAAACGAGATAAGAATTCACGAGATAAATCTGCCCAAGTCATAATTGAACCCGGTGTAAGTTTATTCCACCAAGTTTTTGCTCTGTCCCTCAATGAATGGGGGAATAACCGAAGCCTCAGTATCTCCAGATTAACTCCTGGCAGTCTAAACGAACCACAAATTTCCTGGAACATTTTGAGATGCTCCCTAGCATCTTCTGTCACAGCACCACTAAACTGTCCGGCATTGTTGATCATACTAAACATGACAGGTTTAAGCTCAAAGTTATCAACTTCAATATCCGGCAGCGTGGTCTCCAGTTCTACATGATCGTTCAACATGTAGTCACGACAGGACCGTCGTCCGGCTGCTGCAGGCGGGTCGCCGACAGGCGGTATAACAGCTCCATCTCTAGAAGCAGGATTATTTCCTTGGTATGCCATTGTCTCTAACTGTTCTTCAAGGTACTCGTTCCTGGCTAGCACGTAACGAAGTCGGTTCCTAAGATTGAATGAACGTTCAACTTCCGGATCTAATGGATACTCAGGATCTTCACCTCTTTTAGATCTGCGCATAAACAAGATAACCTCGTGAAAAGCAAGAGTTGAAAGCACCAAAGAAAAAAAAAGAAAAAGAAAAATAAAAATAAAAACAAAAAGTGCAATAAAAGAAAGGTAGAGTTATGTTGCCAATCCCCGGCAACGGCGCCAAAAACTTGTTGCGTGTAAAAGAGTCTATCGCAATTATAGTGCAAGTGTACACGACGCAAGTAGTAAAGTGATACAAAGTATCGGATATCGTCTCCACAGGGATTGGGCTAATAGCTTCACCTAATTTCACTGCACGAAGTAAAGGAAATATTGAGAGTTGTCACGAGAATAATAAAGTAAACTTAAATAAAAGAGTAGAATAATCAAGATAGAGAGAATGGGCTGGTATTGAATTGCTCAGTAGTGCAGGTATTGTATTGCTTAGGAACTCCAGTTCTGTCGCCGCGCCTGTCGCTGGCAGCACCTATCGCGGCAGCTGTCCGTTGGTCGTCACGGCAGCAAACACACCAACTCAGTACTTTCAAGTTTGGCAAGAATCCCAAATCTGCCTTGGCCTATCCCTAGGTCCAAGTCTGTCGATGATCACGTCTTTGATGATACCTCCCGGCGTGAATCGAAGGATGAACACCGATGTGTATGAATTCTTCCTTAGCCACTTAACCTTGCCCTATCCCTAGGCACAAGATAGTTCAACTATAGACTAGAGAACTCGCTCTTATTTCTTTCGTATACTTAACTCTCCCGATGCTAAGTAAATAGATAACCTCACAATGCTCTCCCGATGCTCTTGCAAGATATTAAAACCAAAATAAGAGAACTTGAAGTTTATTTTATTGAACTTGGAAAATCCTAAAACAAAACAACCCTTGCAACTACTTTACAAATCAACCCGTGGCCCTAGGGGGTTTTTAGAACATGTCGACGACGGGTAAACGGCGGAGGGGTTTGGTTATCGGTTATGGGGTATACTCTCTCCTAGGTTAAAATCTATACCCTTATATAAGCTTTGGGCTCAAGAATTCTAAGATAACAAGTATTACAACTTTAATTAAAAGTAAGATTCTAATAAAGACTTTAATCTTCAAGTATCCTACTTTCAGCCGACTCCTTGTTTCATGGGATTTCCTCTCCTTGAGCTTTGGCTTGGCATATCTTTTGATCCGGGGCTTGGAAAAATATATGGTTTTCACACGACAGACGAGCATAATTTTCTCTATCTATTGAGGTCCACTTTGCTTTTCCTTTCCGCAAAACTGTTGTCTCCATGCTGTCACGGCAGATCCATGGCTGCATCGTCCTTCTTTGTCTGCTTGTTCAGTTAAGCTCTTCTGCTTCTCTGCCCTTCGCCCGCCTTCTCCGTCTACTATGGCAGCAACCTGCAAAATCAACCTTTTTTAGTAGAATCCGTGCCTTTAATATATTTGTGATGTTTTGCTGTAAACTAACCTAAATGCAATGCAATGATGCTTGAATGCAGCAGAAATATGGGTTAAAAAAGGTGTAAATAATAGAACTTTTACACACTCAACATGTGCGATCCGAACGGAATTTTGAGGTTTCGAGATGCTCTAAGAACGATTTTGAAGAGTTAGGTTATGTTGAAGAACCAGCCTAAAAACAAGAGAACCGAAGACTATCAGCTGTGTACATGTGAAGTTGCAATTTCTGCGGATTCGTCCTTTTGTGAGAACATGCAAGGAAATTTAATATACTTGTTGAGATCTTAGACGTAGGGACCCATGTGACTAGTCCTTTTTGGTAAGATAGTGGTGGTTAGAAAGATGTACGGAAGATGTTTGTTGATGGTTCAGGGTTACGTGTTTCCAGTAGATGTGAAGTAATTGTCTTTTTACAGTTTCGATGTAACTTTTGGCATGGTTTAGCTTGTAGAACACAGAGCTAGGGTATACGTTGAGATAAAAGAGAGAGTTGCCTTGAAGTTACAGATTTCTGTGAGACTGTAGTGGTAGGTGAGGATGTGAACTCCTTATCGAATGTTGATCCAGCTTTAGAGGTCAAAGATTGATTGAGTTTAGTTGACAGGCTTGCCTAGCAAATGTGATGGATCCGATTTTTGAATGAAGATTAGACCGCAGAATGTTAGAATAGTTTGTGTTTTTCCTAAAAGTGTTTGGAAGAATTGCTCGGTTTGCCTCTTGATAGGGAAGAAGATTTTGCTATCAAGACCGTCTCCGAGTTTGCTCCTGTTTTGATTTGCTCTGTATCTTATGGTTCCCGAAAGAATTGAGAGTGTTGATGAATTAACTACGAGATTTGTTAGACATTAGATTCATTAGGCTTAGTACATCATCTTAGAGTACGACAGTGCAATTTGTGAAGAAGAGAGAAGACAATACGAGAATGTGTTTAGATTACAGACAGTTGAAACAATTAACAGTGAATAATTAGTATCCATTTCTGAGCGTCAGTGATTTGTTGATCAGTTGGGGTGTGCTTCCATCTTCTCGAAGATTAATTTGAGATCCGATTACTACCAGTTGAAAGTGAGAGAGGTTGATGTACCGAAGACAGCTTTCGGGGCAAGATGTGATCACTTTGAGTTCTGAGTTATGCCGTTTTGTTTGACTAGTGTGTTAGCTACTTTTATAGAGATGTTGAGCAGAATATTTATTGAGTTCCTTGATCAGTTTGTAGTAGTTCTCATAGATGATATATGGGTATATTCACGTGCCGAGGAAGACCATGACAAGCTTTGGAGTTAGTGTTGTAGACCCTATTAGAGAATTAATTGTATGCCAAGTTGAGCAAACGTGAACTCCGAGTCAAGGAAGACGTTCTCCTAGGACAAGTAGATTAGCCGAGTGTATTAGAGTAAATCCTAAGTAGGTAGAAGAAGATGTGAGTTGGAAGAAACCGAAGACTGTGACAGGTATCTATAGTTCCTAGGTCTAGCATTGTTACTATCGGGGAATTGTAAATAGTCTTTCGAAGATAGATGCTCTTTTGACAGATTGCTACAAAAGAATGTTCAGTTGTGTGGTCAGATGCGAGAAAACGAGCCCTTGAGAAGCCGAAAGAAACTTTGAAGAGAGCTTCGACCTTGATCTAGCCTATATCAGAGAAAGAATTTGTGAATCATAGTGATGTGACACATGTAGGGTTAGGTTGTGTGTTTATGCAAGACAGAAGATTGTGGCCTATTCGTCGAGACAGTAGAAAGTACGTGAAAAGAATTATCCGACATAAGACATAGAGTTAACTGCAGTTGTAATTGCTTCGAGGACTTAGAGACAAAGCATGTATAGTAAGAAATGCACAATATATACATATCATCGGAACTTGAAATATTTGATGGCGTAAGAAGAGTTGAAACTTAAACAACACGAGTTGTTAGAATTGCTTGTAGACCGTGATCTCAAGATTGAGTACCATCCGAAGAGAGTCAACGTAGTAACTGATGTTCCGAGTTATATTTGTTGTTAGATTAGTAGTTGAGTTGCGAGCTATGTTTGTTGGATTCAGTTTATCGAATGATAGTAGTTTTGTGGTCGAGTTTCATGTTAAACCTACCTTGAGTCAGATACTTGAAGAGAAACAGTTGCAAGACAGGTTCTTGGCACCTCACGTGCAAGACATAGCAGAAGGAAGATCTTCATAATACAGTTTCGAAGATGATAGAGTTTTGCATTTTAGAGACAGAATAGTTGTGCCGATTGACATAGTGTTTTGAGATGTATTGTTTTGGCCGAAGCATACGGCAGTTCATTTGTATTGCATCTGAGTAGTATGAAGACGTATTATGGGTTGAAGATGAGTACTTCTGGATTGAGTTAATGAATGATGTGGTTCAGTATGAGAGTAAGTGTATAGTTTGCCAGCGTGTCAAGACCGAACGTCAGTTTTCTTCTAGTTTGTTACATCCGTGGAAGATTCATAATGAAAGTGGGTAATATAGATTCGAGATTTCAACCAAATTTTTTTTTGAAGACGTCTGCATAGTGGTTGGTTACCTGTTGAAGTCAAATGGTTAGTTAGAAAAAGTTATCGGTCAAGTATTCAAACAGTGTTGTATGAGATTGTGAATCGGGCCAGCTTTGTTGTTTATTCGTTGCGGTTACCACTAGAGTTAGAAAGGGGATTCGTAATGTGTTCTGCGTATCTATGATTCGGAAGTGTGAGTCAGATCTGTCTCGTGCTATGTTGTTGAAGAGATTGAGTTTAGTTTAAAAATTGACATGTAGTGGAGAACAAGTTGAGATCTTAGCATCAGATATCTATTGTTGCGTGGTAAATCTATCGGGTTGGTTAGAATGTTGTGGTGAGAAGGAAAGGGAAGTGTGGAGGAGCAGTTTTAGTGACTCTTCCTGTCCGATAAATTTCGGGGACGAAATTTCCTTAAGTGGGGGAGGGTTGTAACACCCAGGTTTGGGGGTCGGGTGAAAATAATATAAAATAATATTTCGGGTTTCCCTTTTTGTTTTAAAAGTCCATTTATTATGTTGGACCCAATTTTAAACTAAGTTAGAACCCAAAATTCAATGGAATTTGGGAATTTGAGATTTGCCATCTCATTAATGGCAAAGGTGTAATTAAATGGTCTTCTATTTTTAAAACCCCCTTTGATTTACAAGACCACTTTTAAATCCTATCTTCATCTCTTTCATTTCTCTTTTTCACGTCAAATGCCCTTTCCTCCCCAAATCTCTATTTCATCATCTCTTTTGATTTTTGTTGGTGATTTTTGCAAGGTAATCTCGTTTTAACTTGTCCTCCTCCTCCTCTTCAAGATGGTACCATTAGTTTTCATAAAGCTCATAGATTTTGTAGTTTGGGGTTTTGAGTTTTTAGATTAAAAATGTAAACTTTATTGTCTTTAACTTGAGCTTTCGATTTATTGAAGTTATATATGTTGTTTACTACCCATAAGGTCCAACATAGTTGATTTTTACATGGTTTTATGTTGATTCTCGAAATTAGGTTTTTGATGGGTTTTTGAAGGGTTTTGAGTTGAGTTTTGGGTGTGTTCTATGTTGGAATTTGAGGGTTGATGTTATGGTAATAGTTGGGGGCTGTTTTGGAAGCATTTGAGTGTGATAAAAAGGTTGAAATCATGAGTTTTGGATTGGGTTTAAGGGCTGCCCGAGTTTGATGTTTTGGGGGTTGTTCTTGGCTTGGAATCTTGTGTTTATTGCTTGAATAGTGTTCCGGTTGCTACTTTGTTGTATGAGCTGATTCGAGGTTGTTTTGTTTGTGTTGAGATGATTAGAAACAAGAGAAGGCAATGGTAAAGCTTCGGGAGTGAATCCGAAAACTTGAAGACCTTGGTTGCTTGGTGGTGGAGCTTGGAGGTGAAGGTGAGTGGTTAAAATGTTTTAAATGGTTTTGAGCAAATGGTTCAAGCATGTGGACTAGGTTGGGATTGGTAGACCCACCTAGAGTTGGGATTAGAGTGGTAGCCTAATCCCAAACTTTAGTTAGAGACATTGGTTGAACTCTTTAATTGTTGTTATGCCTCATGATGATTGTGTTTATGATGGTTATGTATATGATGTTATACATGTATGTTGAGGCATGGTTGTGATGCATCATTATGTGCATGAGACATGGGTATGATGTTAATCATGGTGAGTACGTGCTAAGCACGGAAATGGTTATGAAATGATATTGTGGATTGTGTTTAATATTTGCACTGGTATTCTTGGGTACAATGATCGATCATTAGGATGTAGTGTGCACACAAGAGTCAAATTTGCGCGTGGCCTTGGTGGCGTTGAGTCACCAAGGAGGAGTACGGGTTTGCCCAGAAATCTTTATATTAGTCGGTGATGAGTGGAATCACATCGACGGGGCGTGAGGATGAGTGGAATCCCCTCCGCGAGAACCGGTGATGAGTGTAATCCCACCGAAGGTAATGGTTGTGTTGGAAATGTGTTCCAACTTGTTATCCGCGTATTCGAGTCATAGCTAGGTGCCAATATGATATGAAATGTGATTTCCAATATAGATTAAGATATGTTGTTAATAATACATCGATATATGTATCTTCGTGTGTTGGGCTTATGAGTCTTTGATCATGGCATAGTGATGATTATATGTTCATGCATCATGTACATTTTGGCTCTCGAGGATCGGAGGTAAGATCATGCATTCTATTTTGATTCTTACTCATGCTTGGACCCTGCATTGTCGAAGGTTTATTTTACGAGCTTACCCTCACTAAGCTTTTATGCTTACGCTCCTTTTTGTTCGACAATGCAGATCAGTAGCTTGTGGGTGGCAAGGGCAAGGAAAGGTCTTCAAGTGTCGTTTTTGGTTAGCTCAAGTATGAACTTTAAATTGTAGATTGTAATAGTCAAGCAATGGGATAGGTGTTGTTGATTTAAATTGAGCTTGGATGTACGTTGATGTTGGTGTGGCCTTTGGTTGCTTTGTTTGAGTTGCAAACCTTGTTATGATGCATGTCATGGATGCTTGTATGTTTGGTTGCTAAGATATGAACCTTAAAGTGCTTTGTATGTCATCTTTTTGTAAATGCATGAATCTCTTGGATGAATGATGCTTGTTAGTGTTGGTTGCCTCGTATGTTTAGATCTTGGTGGTTAAAGGTTGTTTGTGGCTAGGGGAGTCGTAAATCGCATCTAGAGTCGAGTCCTAAGTTGTTTGGCTGAAATTTGGGGACTTGCAGTGCAGGGCGTATCGGTACGCCTAAGGGCCGTATCGATACGGTCTTGCACTTCAGGACTCAGTTTTGGCTGAGTGTATCGATATGCGGGGGTGTACCGATACGCCCAAAGCTCATTGGAAATCTAAGATTTTGGTGAGACTTTGGCGTATCGATACGGGCTCTAAACGTATCGGTACGGGCTTATCTCATTGACCACGAGATGTTGACCGAGAAAGGCGTATCGATACGCTCAAGGGCTGTATCGATACGGTATTCCTGTGTTGACCTTAGGGCGTTGACCTTGGTCAAGGCGTATCGATACCCTTGATTGGTGGATCGATACGGCCTGCTTAAAAGGGAAAAATGGGATGTTTTAAAGTGCTTTTTTGGATGGTCGTTTCTTTAATGTTTGTGTTTCCGCTATCGTGCTTCACCTAGGACTTAATAATGCATTTAGACAAGATATAATTAAAAGAAATTTTCTAGGGTTGCTAACCGAGGTGGGACCTTAACGGGTTTTGCGTCGGTTTTCCCCGTGTAGCCTACTCGGACCGGTCATCCGGCCAGACCGGGACGAGGGGGTTACACATATCATAAAGACGCCCGTCTTGTGCAAGCGTGTGAGCAGCCATATTTCCTTCGCGATATACATGGAAAAAGTGTGCTTCATGTAGACTCTTGATTGCTTCTTTAATGTTCAGAATCAACACCCTCACTGGTGAGAGATCCTCACAACTCGATTTCAATTTCTTGATTATAGTTAATGAGTCTCCCTCGAAAACAACCCTAGTAAAACCCAGGTCTTTGACAAAATCCACTGCCTCTCTACATGATAGTGCTTCTTCCATGAACGCACTCGCAACATGATGGTGTTTTATAGTGCATGCTGACATTATTAACCTAGCATTGTTCCTGCAAATAATACCCGAGACAGATACTTGAGATTGCTCACAATAAGCAGCATCAAAATTTATCTTTACTAAATTCCCCAGTGGAGCTTGCCAACGTGTTTGTCTTGCATTTTGTGTCGATTGCATTGCAAGTTGTAAACCCTCATGTTCCCGCAGAAACGCCTGGATGAACGAAACCGCTTCTTGTATAATAATAACCCGGTTCTCGTGTAATGCTTTGTTCCGAGCATACCATATAGCCCAACAAGAGACAACAAACACCTTTTTATCGTTATCGCTCAATGTATTGAAAGTAGTGGCTGTCCATTCCTTCCATGTCAAGTCTGTACTAGTAAAGGAAAGGGAGATACCCTGAGCTGAAAAAATTCCCTTTGAGTACCAACAATCACGCATTACATGATCTATACCCTCTCTGGCAGCTTGACAAAACCGACACATGTTAACTATGTTCAGCCTTTGAACTTGAAGATTTTCAAAGGTAGGCAAAAAATTATTAGCTATCCTCCACATCGTTATCTTCACTTTTTCTGGTAAACCTAAGGCCCACATATGTTCATAGAATTTCTTCAGACACACAGGAGGTGAAATATGATTCATACCTGGGTTACTAATGGAGTCCCTACGAAGAAATTTATTTCCAATCTTGACTGAGTAAGAGCCTGAACCATCATACCTCCACACCAAAGTATCATTTAGATTCGTATTTGCCAATGGGATGCCACAACTTTTAGACACCATGTAATCCGGAAATAGTCTTTGAAGCACGTCCAACTTCCAATTTTTTGAAGGTGAGTCTATTAAATCTACCACCTTTGTATAATTTACATCAATAACATCAGCTCTAAGCCTGCCATCACCTTCATCCAGAAGCCACGAATCATTCCATATGTTTACAGTCTCACCATTGCCAATTCGCCATGTAAGACCCTTTTTCAAGAAGGCCTCTTGCACTCCATATTCTGCGCCATGTATAAGAAGGGTTTGAACCCAAGTTTGCATGGAGAAAGTTCCCTGCTGGATAATACCTGGCTTTTAGAACCCTAGTCAGCAAAGTATTTGGGCTCTTGATGAGTCTCCAACATTTTTTGGCTAGTAAAGCCACATTAAATTGGCCAAGATCTCGGAAACCTACTCCCCCCTCTTGTTTCGAGCAAGCTAACTGAGTCCAAGTGGTCCAATGTATTCCCTTGCTTGTACCTGCATTCTTCCACCAAAATTTTGCCATTGCTTGCTCCAAAGCCCGGCATAAAGAAGAAGGCAATAGGAAACAATGCATCGCATAGACTGAAATAGCTTGTAAGACACTTCTGATTAGTGTTGCTTTTCCTCCCATGGATAGGAACTTAGTACCGTAATTATTCGTTTTGTTGTTGAGCCTATCCAAGTAGTAGCTGAAAGCTTCCCGTTTGTTTCGACCAACCATTGTAGGCAGCCCCAAGTATTTATCTGGATTAGATGTTATGCGAACACCTAAGATGGAACCAATGGATTCTTGAACCTCACAAGGTACATTACTGCTGAAAAAGAGAAGCGATTTATCATAGTTCACTCTTTGGCCAGAGACGCTACCAAATTGAGTCAATAAGTTCTTCATAGTCATAGCACCATCAGTCGTTGCATTAGCGAAGCAAATGCTGTCATCAGCAAAAAGTAGGTGACCTATCTCCAGTCTCTCACGTCCAATGGTGATCCCTCGGAGACACCTAGTTTGGTTAGCATGGTTCAATAAAACCGAAAGGCCATCTGCGCAAACTAGAAACAGGTAAGGGCTCAGCGGGCAGCCTTGCCGTAGACCATGGGAAGGAACAAACTTCTCACCAACAACACCATTTAAATTAATTGAATAAAAAACTGTTGTAACGCAGTCCATGATTAAACTCACCCAACGTTCAGCGTACCCCAGTTTCAGAAGCATCCCTTGCAGAAATGGCCATTCTACACGATCATAAGCCTTGCTAAGATCGGATTTTAATGCAAAGAAACCCATCTTCCCAGTCCGCTTATTTTTCATGGAGCTCAATATCTCATATGCTATCAGGATGTTATCTGATATTTGTCGACTTGGAATGAAAGCTCCTTGGCACTCGTCTATGCATACATCCAAGCTTGAGGAGAAACGAACAGCCAATACCTTAGCTACTATTTTGTAAATCACATTACAAAGACTAATAGGCCGAAAATGAGACATATTTTCAGGCTTTTTAATCTTAGGAATCAATACAATTAGAGTGTCATTCACGTCCCTAACACTTGAATTTCCGTTCAGTATAGACAAACAATATGCAGAAATATCAGGACCTATTATGTGCCAATACCTTTGATAGAATATTGCCGGAAAACCATCAACACCACAAGCTTTCATAGGAGCCATACATTTGATAGCATGCCACACCTCATCTACTGTGAATGGTTGCAACAACCTTTCATTAACACCATGAGAGACCTTAGGTTGAACTTTGTCGAAAATAGAGGAAGCATCATCAGGTGATGATGTTGTGAACAACTCCTTGAAGTAGAAGCTAGCCATCGCAAGCATCTCAGTTTCTGAAGTAATCCACCTCCCCCCAACATCAAACAAACCTTGGATTAAATTTTGCCTCCTACGATAAGATGCGAATTTTTGGAAGTATGAGGTGTTACTGTCACCATGAGATAGCCAATTTGATCGAGCCCTTTGCTCCCAAAATAATTCTTCCTTGTCCGCCTCTAGATTCAGCCCAAGTTTGACTTCAATTAGCTCCTGTAACTTATCATCATCCGGGTCAGAACAAACCAATTCCTACAATCTACAAAGCATTGCCTTCTTGGATGCAACTCTCTTCTTTTTCTTATCTCTACTCCATATTAATAGACTGGATCCCAATTTTTCAAGCTTTCCCGGCACATTATCTGGATCTCCCCATGAACTTTTTATTAGATCTTCAGCTTCTTCTTCCAAGACCCAATTAGCATCGAATCGAAATTTGTCTCGAGCTGTTCTTCTCTGAGCAACCACATGGCCTACAGTGTCTATTAACAAGGGAAAATGATCTGAAATTAAATGTACCAAATGAGTTACACAATACGACGGGTGCATGCTCCACCAATCTTGGTTTGCGACTGCCCTATCAAGCCGTTCACGCACGTTAGTTTGAGGAAGCTTGCTTTTCTCCCAAGTAAACCATGCTCCATTAAAACCGAGATCCCCAAGATCACATTCACTCAATGTATCTCGGAATACCACCATGTTTCTTTCTGGCCTTACTCTTCTCCCCTTCTTCTCAAAGGAATACATAACCTCATTGAAATCACCAGCTACTAACCATGACATGTCGTGAAGAGTGCTCAACCGACATAATAGATTCCATGGAGAAAGCCTATCTCTTTCGACCGGGTTGCCATAAAACCCTGTAAATCTCCCCTTTGCATCATCAGCTTCTTGAATAATCACATCTATGTGATGTTGTGAGAAACTCAATAGGAAATACATAAAATTTTGAATTCTAAAATCGTATAGATACCCTAACATATTCAAACCCATATCATATAATAATAGTCCATTATTAATTTATTATGGTTGGAATACATAAAAATTTAAAATTTAAAGTAGATTGAATAATTAACATCTTAACTTATATTATCACTTTTCCTTTAAAAGAATGTAAATATAATTTAAAAATCATTTGATATTGATTTTTTTTATTCACGATATAAACAAGTAAAATATATATTTATAAAAATTTATTTAACAAATTATTATAAAGGGAGTAATAAATTATTTGTATATAAATTTATTAATTTTGAATTTAAAATAATATATTTTAAAGAATTTATTTAGAAAATATATTGACAATGAAAGATGAAAACATGCAATGATGTTATTATTTTGAAAAATACTTTGATACACAATATTCTTAGAGTTTAGAGAATTAGGTTGTGGTTTAGAGTTTATGGGTTTAGGTCATATAGCGTAGAATTTAAGGTTTATAGTTAGAATTTAGAGTTTAGGGTATAAGGTTTAAAGTTTAGGTGTTAGGGCTAGGGATTTAGGTTTAAAATTTTACAATTTAAATATAAAAAGATTATACAATTTTTTTACACTATATTAAAATATAACTATTATTTTTATTTATTCAACATATCTCGAATGATAAGAACGATCACCATGGCATAATTAAAAACTTGTAGTAACACAATTTGATTTAAAATAAATCCAAAAATTTATCCATCCAAATCATAATCAAAGTGCAAAAAGTTATTAAATACTTTCCTTTACCTAATCTTTTTACAAGTCTCTTTTCAAAATGTATACACACACCATCACTGCATCACATGGGATCTGTTTAGTGCTATCACGTTTAAGTTATCCACACACACACACACATATATAATGGTCATGAAATGTCAAAAAATATATATAATGGTCATGCTGCCACGTGTCACTAGAATGATGACATGGAATATTTTGAGGTGTCAAATATTTTCCCCCCGTGGATAAGAAAAATGTTTTTGAGGTACATGATTGAAGCTGAGTAGGTGCAATTGGGAGGAATCTTCAGTTTTGAGATGCAAATAATGGATGTTCAAGCAGGGCTCAAGAGCTTAACATCCAATTCCAAATCCAACAGCTTTTGGACAACATCCCAGAAATCTCTGTCTTCTAATTATCCTTGTTCTTCTCTCAGGATTTTATGCTCCAAAAAGGACTCAAACGGTGATAACAAGGGTATGTCATCAGCTTCATAGCCACTTCGTCTGTCAACTCTGCAACATTCTCATTTAAATGTCTAAAGGGTATTTTACCATATCATTGTTTTTTGCTAATTTGCCTGTCTTGTCGGAAAAGTAAATAAGGTTTCGTTGTTTTTAGGTAATTTCTCTAGGTTTTTGTTGGTGTTGCTAAAACTATTCTGAGTTAAGCAAATGAATGCTGTATTAGTTAGAGTTTTCAACTTCAGGGTTTCATAGCTTAATAACCATTCAATGGTTTCAGAGTTTTCTTCTGATTTGTAAGAAAAAGTAATACATTAAGACTTGTGACTATGCATAAATGAGTATTATTTAGAATTAAGAAACTGATTCACAACTATGTAGACAAAATGTTATATATACTAACTTCCCTTTATTCGAGACTCGCTCTCGTTCCGCTTCTATTAAGAGGTGCCGTACCGGTACTGCTATAATGTGTATGCATCAGCACATTAGCATGTAGATGGAATCATACATAATCTTTCTCCTTCCTTCAAGCAATTATGCTTGGACCAGACACAAACTTGGTATTAGCTGATATTGCAGAAGATTGCTGTGTTTATCTCTTGTTAGCTAGATTTTTGGATTTCCGTCGATATCGAATGGATTTTCGGGATTGGACTAGTTCATATACGCGTGTACGATTTACAAAGAATGATTTTAACTATGCTGTGTTGGTATATGATCACTTTCTTATGCTTCACCTACTCAATTATTTACATTGCTGTTATTCTTGAACATATCTCAGGTGATAAATTCTCAACTGACTGGGATAAGGCATGGTCGAATTTCAAGAAGCAAAGCAAGAAGTCCCTTTTCTCAGGGTTTTCACCTAACAAGTATGTTACTTGGAACCCCAAACAATCAAACTATCCCTTGTCTGAAGAGGTTGATCCCATAAAAAGAACAGAGAGATCGAATCTCTCGTTATGGACCAGTCCAGGATTTACTTTAGTAGGGGCAATTATAATAGTCTCATTCCTTTTACTCTATACCATTCTTGCACCAGTTAAGTAATCTAATTTTCCCTTTTGCTGAGAATGTTCCATTGAGTATATGTGGGAAAGAATATATTTGTAAACCAGAATTTTGTATGTAAATTCAGGTTATAAGTCTTTGTTTTATCAGCAAACACTTATTTTCTTCCGTTCCCCCCCCCCCCCATTTTTTTTACTGCTGACATGGTTTTCGCATAGGCAGCCATTTTTTATAGGCTGAGAACTTAAGATCTTAGTCATCAAAGAACGGTTGCAGGCTATCTTTCATTATTATGACATGGTTGAGGATGTAATGTAGTAGAAACATGTTGACAGCATGCTTTGTTCGAGTTTTCCGAAGGAACGGAACACTTTAGTCTTGAATGGCAGAGAGCGATGTCTTCTTTCAATGGTTTACTGTTTATGATCCTATTGAAAAAATGATTCAGTTCATTGGCAGTCACAAGTCACAACCTGCTAAGGTTGACAAACAATAGTTGCAGGGGATACCGAACAAAGATGATATAGGAGGTAGCCGACGGCCGAGGAAGAACTCGTGTTAGCCAACTACTTGGCATGATTCTTGTCCTCTCGATGATTATGTTTGAGGTTGAACTCGAATAAAATGCAAGAAAATTCCAGCAACCATCACCAAAACTGGCATGATGAAGGCTTTATGATGTGTGAATTTCTTGGTCTGTTCCATGTGTTTTCCGCCATCATGAGCAAGTGGAACCAAGACCCAAATCTGGTTTTCAATCCTATGTAGGCTTCCACCTATTACTGCTTTTGAACGAAACCTATGAACTGGTTTGGGACACTGTCACCCTGCCAACCAACAGGTCCTTTTGTAAGTCGTTTTCAAGGCAGACAAGATGTCCTAAAATAATAGGATTCAACAGACATTGGAGTTCTGAGAATGGCATTGTGAACGTGTGGGCTTTGCCCCATTGTTGTATGATAATAAAATCAAGTTTTTACCATTTTTAATTCTGAGTGGATCCTGAAGGCTGAAAGGGCAATCAACTTCCATTTCCTATGATTACTTGCAAAGATGTTTTGAGGTTTGCTCAATTAATAAAATCAACCGTGCAAGTAACTATAAAACAGCCAAATTATGATTGAATTAGCATTAATCTCAGTTTCAAGTTACATAGGTAAACACAAGTATACAAATCTTACAAATGCTGTCAAATTCACAACACAACAAGGTAATTTATCTGGTGAATCAAATAAGAAAGCTAAGTCACCTGTCCCCCACTCCACCAGTCAACCCTTTTTCCCAACAGAGAAAAAACAAATGGCCCCTCAGTATATAAAGCACCCCTCAGGCTCCCAAGTTGCATTCACAATTTGCCAAAACTTGTAGCTTAGTTTGATCAGTTAATACTGATATTTTCTTTGCTCTGAAACTTGTTCAAGTCTTTAATTTGCCATCAATGGCTATGGAAAAGGCAAAAGATGAGGTAAAGCAAAAAAGGGTACCTCCAAAAAGAGGGCAGATCAAGGTTAGAATCATATCCATTATAATGGAGTCTGTTTTGAGAGTAGCATCGAACACAGGCAGCGGATGGCAAAGAAAGAAGAAGAAGGTGGCATCAGAAGAAATGCAGCTTCAGAAAACCAGATAAAAACTCCATTATGCTGGTTTCAATGAGAATTCTCATATGATTGCATCTTTGTTGTAGTTATCAGCCCTTTTCCCCTACATTGTTTCTTCTTTATCAGACACAATTTGGTCCTTGTTGTGAATAGCTAATGGTTCAGCTAGTGAGATAACGTTTTACTGCACTTGAAACATGAAAGTAATTCCATCATTTCTGGTTTTACTGCATGAAACTTGAACTTCCAAGACCAAGTGCCATGGATGGAACATGAGCTTAAACCGTGTGAACAAAAGGATCCTCAAATAATTGGCGTTCAGTTGTTTTTCTTTATTTAATTCCAAATAAAACATATTTTAGAGACAATTTGGGAGCATGTGGGGACAGGAATCAAAGTGAAATGGTCATATATTATATGTTGGATAAGGTGATTTGTTATTGAAATTTCTTACATGATCATTTCCGGTATGTGTTTGCACTTGATAAGTCCAATGATTCATGACAAGAAACAGTTTTAGCTTGTGATTTCTTCCCTTTTTTACCAAGCAAATCTCCTTCTTCGATAGCCTGTATGTGCCAAACACAGTCCGCAGCCATATTAACATGGACTTTAATCATGATTGATGCCTGATGGTAACCGGTACCAACTATGTTCAGTTTCGGTCCTAATCTATGGTTTACTCAAAATCTCTATATATTTCGATTAACTCCATGAATTTTGATTGTTTCAGTCAATACTAACATTTTAAATAAATTGTTAATATTTTTGTATTTATCATAATTATATTTTATCTTTAAATGATTATAAAATATCTTTTGTGAAATCATTAAATTAATATATTAAGGGTAATTATTCCATGCACAAGCGCTTGTGAATTTTTTTTTCCACAAGCGCCTTAGTTGGATGAACTTTAGGGTTTAAGGATTTTATTTAGGGTCTAGTGTTTAGGAGTTTTAGTGGATAAATTTTGAATATAGGGGTAGTGCTTAGAATTCAGGGTTTATGGGTTAAAATCTAAATCCCTAACCATATTATCATAAAAGCTAAACCTTAACTTCTAAACCCTAAACCCTAAGTACTAAATTATGTCTCTAAACCCTATAACTAAAGTACTTGTGAAAACTTTTCGTTTCCACCGCCGGTGCATGAGATATTTTCTCATATATTAAACCTAATTAATAATTCTAAAATTTAGAGATTCACTAATTGGCCGCCTAATGACTAAAGATGCTCATCTTATCTATCTTGTATGGGTTTGAATATCGGTACGATATATAATACCTTACTATTTAATCAAAAAATAATTCTCAAATTTATATTTACATAAAAATATATGGATTAGTATCCTATACACTGGCGGTAGAAATTGAAAGTTTCCACAAGCGCTTTAGTTTTAGGGTATAGGGAGTTAGTTTAGGGGTTTAGGTGTAGGGGTTTAGAATTTAGGGATAGTCGTTTCAATTTAAGGTTTAGGGTTATAATTTAGGGTTTATAGGTTATGGTTTAATTTTTAGGGTAATATGGTGAGGATTTAGGTTTTAACCTATAAACCCTAAATTATAATTCTAAATCTTAAATTGAAACAAATATCCCTAAATTCTAACCCCCTACACCTAAACCCCTAAACCATATACTCTAAACTAACTCCCTATACCCTAAAACTAAGGCGTTTGTAGAAACTTTCAGTTTCCACCCGCATGTGTATAGAATATTTATCCTAAATATATTTACATAAACAATATACTCCTTAATGCGCTGCTGACAATTTATTGATACATGAGATTAAGAATAAATTCATGAGAAATTAATCGACGATTTAAGGAATAAATTTTGGATTTTGCTATTGACAGCCCTTAGGGCTGTAAATAAGAATTCTATAAATTCTTATAATTAATGCTTGTTTTGCTTTGTAATTAATGTTTGTTTTGTTTTATAATAAATGGTTGTTTTGCTTTGTAATGAAATCTAGTAAAATGTAATTAAATACATTCCTAAAAAATCATATTTAATTAATTTTAGGTTGTTTAATGTAATTAATACTCACTTAAAACGATTCATTGTTTAGGGTTTAGGGTTTGATGGTTTGGATTTAGGGTTAGGGTTTAGGGTTTATGGCTTATGATCTAAGTTTTAGGGTTTGATGTTTAGGGTTTAGGGTTTAGGGTTTAGGGTTTAATTGATATGGATTATGGTTTAGGGATTAGGGTTTATGGTTTGGTGTTTAGGGTTTAGGGTTTGAGTATTTATGTTTAGGGTTTAGGGTTTATGGCTTATGGTTTAAGTTTTAGGGTTTGATGTTTAGGGTTTAGGATTTGGGTTTCGGGTTTGGGTTTGAAGTTTCGGGTTTATGATTTAGGGTTTAAGTTTGAGGTTTGGAGTTTGAATTTATGGTTTTATTATTTAATTAAATTAAAAAATTAAAATTAATGAAACACAACTTTTTAGGATTGTAATTAATTACATTATACTATATTTCTTTAAAAAAATTAATAAACATTAATTACAAGAATCTATAGTGTTTTTATTGACAGCCCTTAGGTCCAATACATGTAAAGTAATGATTCAAACCTAAAATAAAGTTTGTTGGAAGCAAGGTGTGGGTGTGGGCCAACACATGGGTGCACTCGTGCAACAAAAGCAAAGGGCCCCATGAAATTTGGAGTTATTATATGATCCTAAGTACCTAAATCGTTGAAAAACCGACATGAGTTGGCTCGTACACAACATTCAGACATTGAGCACTGTTGTGTTGGAAGTGGATCTCGTTTTCTTGGTGATTTTTTCCTTCTTCTTGACTTGGGAACGCATGCTTAAGCACCCAATTATTAGACTTGTAAATTCTAAATTCTCATATAAATACAATATCTTTTTTAGTAAATCAAGTAGAAAACTAAAGGCATATCATCAGCGACTCTAATCATAAGCACACTTGAACAATGATGAAGCTTTCTTATGTGAACAATCAGACTTATTAATCAAATGAATAACCGAATATTCTAATATAATTCCGAATAAAATTAGAGGGATCAAAGATGGCACATAACCAATCTTTTCAGGCCGAATCAACAATAACCAGGTAGAAATAATCATTGGACAACAACCAAAGATGTGATCCATATCCTCCATCGCAGCCCCACAAGAGAAACAGGCTGAATTTGGACTTTTATGATTTTCAGTTAAATTCATCCATGTCAAAGTATGTTTTAAATAGCTTTATTGTTTATTCCAATTTAATCTTATTTAATAATTACAAGTGATATGATGTCTTCCTCACATTCTCAAATTGTATGCAACAGATAATTGTTGTTGTGTTACCAGAAAAGATAATTGTTATCTTTCAAACACTATAATTTATAGGAAAAGAGAAGGAAGAATTTACTGAAAACTCCCATGTTTACGCTATGATAGATTCTAAACACGATATATTTCACAAAAACAGATTTACAGTATATACATACATATGTATATATGTGGAGGTCCCATTTCTCATGAGCAACAGGCTTTCAAAATGTCCTCAATCTCAGGATCATCCCCTGCTTCTTTATCCTGCCAAGTTAAATGGATTTCGAAGCCAATGTTAGGGACAAGATGGCTGTGAATCAATGACTGGTTTCAGATGAAATAGTTGTAATCTTTTCAGGTAACATACCTTGTGAATGTATAAAATGTTCTTTTTGCCAGGACCTGCTACTAAAATTCCACCTTGCTGCCTGCAGTGGGGAAAAAAACAATAATAATAATAATGTGTACAAGTTAACACTTAAACAGTCTTTTTGCAACACTGGATAAATTAAACCGAGGCAGACAATCATTGTTATCATGCAGATTTAATCTTTTGCATAAATTGAAGGAAGTGACAAGATACAAGTTTTCTACTATGACATGCAGGAAGCACTGTAGCGTAGAATCCTTCACAATATCCCTTGTTTTTTTGTACTAATGTGTGATGTGTACACGAAAAAGAGTTGAAAGATTGAAGTAAAAGTTTTAAGTTCATCCCACAGGAAACAGTTTTCGCAGATGTATATATCTTATGCAAGATTAGCTTGTGAATCTCAGTGTTGATTCATATCGTGATGAAATGGTCGACATACCAGCCACCTCTCTTGACAGTGTCTTCCTCGAATGAAAGCTTCCAGTCTTGTCGGTAGCCTTCCATGTACAACTGTATTATCTTAAGACCTGCCTGCCAGTCAAGAAAATACCTCAATGACAGAAATCCAAAATCTTTTCTAACAAACCAAAGCCATTAATTGTACAATGCTTTCTTTTTTTACATACTTTGGGGGTAAATGTGGTTGTAACCCCAGAAACAAATCTTAATGCATCGTATGACGAGTGCCTCGGATCTGCATAAACTTCTGAAGATAAAAACAACATTTAGTGTCAATATGCAATAACAAGATATCAAACTATATGCAGGAGCAGCAGGAGAGGATTTTTCGTACCTCCTTTGAATTTAGTTTGCTCTGCAAATGTTTTCGCCTGCATCGGATAATAGCATTAGTCATAACAACTATCCAGCCTAGTTCATATTTTTCATGCATGATTGTCTTAAGCAGCCTTATGTACTGATAAGGTCCAGAACGGTGAAATTGCCAAGTAAAATTTCATGGAAACATTCAACTATATTTATCCTACTACACGAGGAAAAGAATACATAAGCCACCAAATTAAAACAAGCTACAAATGTAATCAATTTCACGCATTGTTCGAGCACTTGCCTGTTCAATGCTTCCAGGCCCAATTAAAACAAGTGCAGCACCTGCTTTGTCCATAACATCCTGCCATGGTACTCGGTAAAACTCAGAGTCGGGTGGGTTTTTGAGTTCGGGTTTATTTGTTTGCAGTAGTTTACCTTCTTGGAGGCAAGATAATCAGCCCGTTTGCGGCAAAAAACACATCTAAAAGCAATGAAAGACTAAGAACTATTAGGAATCTTAAGTTAAAGCTTCAAGTTAATACACTACAGAAAAAGATTCAAGTCATAATAATCACCCAAAATGGCGAGCAAATGCTACAACAGCTTTCCTGTCTTTCCACAAATCAGAAATGGGAATTTCATTTCCGTTCAGATCAAACACTTTGACCGTATCCAACAAATCAACAGTATCTTCACTCACAGAGGAAGATTCGAGTCCTGTTAACAAAACCAACCCATTTCAAGCTAAAACCCTTTTATCAGCTTCAGATTAAAACACAAAACTTGGAGAAACTAGAGGAGGAATTATAAAATTGAAAGAAAAAAAAAACTGATACTTTCCGGTAGAGCCAGAGATGGCGGAGACGACTGGCAGATTCCGTTGAGTGGAGATTTTATTCTCGTGTATACGGTGTTTGAGACCGAATGTGGATGGTTGGTTGAGAAATAGGCGTGGGGAAAGGTGGTTGTGGTTCCCGTTGGATTGGAAAGTGTTTGGCAAAAGACTTGTGGAGATAGAAATCGCCATGTTACTGAACTGCGATTACTAATTCGTTACAGAGAGAATAAGAAAGAAAATTGCAGTGAAGTGAGAACCGTTGGTTATTTTATGGCAGCCGTTCTAACACGTGACAACAGATTAGCGACTATAATTAAACCATGTGCATGGTTACCGTTCAATAACGTTGGGACATGATTTATATTATGCCCTAGTCCCTGTATTTTGTACACTTTTGAAACTTCGTCTCTTTGCTTCTATTTCGATTAAAAAAAACCTCTCCAATCCCTCGAATTCTGATATTGAACAAATTGGTCCTATAAAAATAAGAGCAATAATTGTGTCAAACTCGATAGTGAACCACTAAAGATAATCACAACTCTAATGTATTCCATCAAATTTTACAATTTTTTTATTAATATACTAACAAAATTAACTCTCAATGTTTATATATTATGCCAATTTAATCTTATTCTTAACAATTGAACAAATTCAGCACTCAACATGTTACAAACATACCTTAAGCTTACAATTCATCCATGGTTATTCATCTAACATCACTGGCAGAGTCGGAAGTAATTGACAACACTTAAAAAAATTGACACCGGCTTAAAAAATAATTGAGATTCTTTAAAGAAAATTGACAACACCCAAAATTCTAACACCGCAACCTAAAATTTCTGACTCCTCCCCTATCTAGCATAGCCAAAGCAAGAAAGGGAATAATCTCAAGCCCTAAACAAGTCATAATATAAGAAGTATATATAAAAGTGCACTCACCTCAACTCCAAACTATTCAAAACACAAACCTAAATCTCCCTAGACTTCAATCTACAAGCTTGTGGTTGCGAAACACAAACCAACAAACACTAACGAATAGTCGAATACGGTTTTACACTGGCTACAAAAGCTGTAAAATATTAGAGTAAACACCTTCCAAAAAAGGATCCCAACGAGAAATTTATAGCCATATCCAAACTCTATATTTACAGCCAATAAGCACTAACAAATTCTTGGCTTGTGCTATTATCAAAGTCAATAGCACTAATATTCAAAGTTCTAAATAGCATAAGCAGGCAGCAACAATTATTTGCATCATACAACATTTGTTTCAAATTCAAATCAGACCAAGATTGCAACTTCCTAATGAAGATCATGACGATAAGCCGCTCACTCAAGAAAGTTAACATCAATGAAACCATAGGATAGGACAGAACATTGCTGGAAAGTCCCAGTTCTTGTGCCATCTGAATAACCTGCTCACCAAGGTTGCATGGTCTGCTTTCAAGTTTTCAGAAAATTCCAACTTCTCCTCAGATTACTCATCCATCCAAAATCGATTAAAGGTTGTCCATATTGTAGTTTTATAAGGTGCCTTCGATATGGGATTAGAATATTTTTCAGACCTGCCATTCATTGAGTAGAGCACTGAGAACAAAAATACTAAACACAGCCAAAAAAGAACATCATCCGATCAATATCTTCACCACGTTCATTGCAAGATTGGCCTCGAAAACACGGGACAGGAAGCAGTAAACAGAGAAAAATTGCATATAGTTTCTTTTCTATTTCCTTTCCCTATACACACCTCACACACATATAATTATGTTAAAGCACACTGAATACAAGGCATACCTGTGGTGCACATTATCTTGTAAAGTTGAGCAATATAGGGATCACCTCTTGTGCTCATATGAGGTCTCTCCAAGCATTCTAGAAATGCTAAATCAGCTTTTAAAAGTTTTTCCTGGTCATGAGTATCATAACCAATATCGTGACAATAGCAGCAAAAATCTAACCAATCAATTGGCCTTTTATCCCAAACAAGGGATCCACCTTCTTTCCCACTTGACCAATTAGGACCACAATAATGCCCATAACGTGGAATTAACTTCGAAACGAAGGCCCTACCACCTGTATGCCATGAAACCTTACAAACATATGGCCTAAACCGGATAGGAGTGGGAGGCTCAATAACCCGATTTTGTCGTGCGCGCCTTTTTAATCCCTTGTTTATAGTGGTTGGAGTTCGATTTCTATCATTACCATTCACTGCCTTAGGAGGAACAGAAACTAGAGTCCATCCCCAGAGCCTGATCTCAAAACTAGATTTTTGTTTAGGCTCTATGGAAGCACCTTTAGAAGCAAAAGTCGTATCTGAATCCCTTTTGAGATCAACACCAAACCATGGAATGCTAAGGAATCCAAAGTTCATTGTTTGCAAACACAAGATGCCACCATACTACAAATCACAGCCAGCACAAGGTAACTCTAACATAATGCCTGATAAAACAAAATTATATAAAAATGTAATTTCATTAAGAAACGCATAAACATAACAGTTTCTTTAAATGCTAAACGAAGTTCTCATCAATTAATAGAGATAAAACAGTACCGACAATCACATAAACATCCGACAAGATGAATGCAGTGTTTTCAGCATAAAAGTTTTGCTTAACAACACAAATCATCAATCACAATTCTAGATATTTAAAACCAAAGAGAAATGTCACAGATTAAAAACAAAATAAAACATGAAGCACAATCCCTAAATAAACACCGAATCCTTCATAAAAACAATACAAACTGTAAAGAAACCAAAATTATAAGATTGAAATTTTCGCTTCCCAATAAGACTGAAATTTAATCATTATTTTTCCTCCAAAGATGTGTTTGAAACAACGTGAAAATAGAATTCACATGTTTAACATGGATTGTACATGAACTACACAAAATTTTATGGAATCTAATAATCTATTCCAAAAAGGTAATTACCAAAATATTCCGAGTTTTGAGAGTTTAAGTGAAAGTTTTATGTCAACAAAATCAGGATTTATTACCTTTTTATCTATTACTTTTGTTTCAAAATAATAATAATAATTATGATTTTGCAAGCAAAGAAGAAGAGAATGGTAATATTCATAGGCCCTTCCAAAGTCACGATAATGGTAATATTCAATTTTGGGCAGGTTAGGTTGATTAAAAAAATTCCCTGAAATTGGTCTTAGTATTTTGAAGATAAAATTCCACAACCAGAAAACATACATCCAAAGGCTAAATCAAAGTGTCAAAAGCATTAGAACGCACAATACCTAATAATCAATTCAGAGGGGAAAAAAAGAATATCGCGGATTACAAGAACCTAAGATAAAATCATAATCGGCTTTGATTCAAATCTTTTATAATTAATCATTGATTTGGAAATACCAGCAAGGATTAAATTAAATTAAATTATCTCAAACCACTGTGTTACTTTCTGAGGAGCCAAACAACTTACAAATTAAAATAATAGATGACCTTAAAAATTTTCGAATCAACAGAATTAGAAAGAGAGAAAAACTGAATGAATTCAAAAAATAAATTGGAAATGTAGATCATCGCAGAAAAGAACATACCTAAGCAGATTGAAATATAAATTAGTGAATAGAGAGAAACAAGGCACCTGAATTAGCTGAAATCTGAGTGAAGAAGTGAAGACGAGAAAGAAAGGAAAGGAATTGGGAATTGGGAATTGATGAACAAATGGAAGATGCTGGTAACGAGACTGGTTTATTGGGTTGGTCCGAGTACGCAGGCCCAAGTGGAGCAATTGACCTAAAGTTGGTGATATAATTGGGATTTCAGAAGTTATACAGATTGAGCTGTAGCCATGAAATTAGTTATCATACGTGTCTTTTATATATATATGGTAAGAGGATGTACAAAAACCCTTATAGCAAAAGTAATGAAAGTTTTCAGCATTTTTATTTTTTTCGACCTTGGTCATAACAAAATAAACGTGGAAGAGAAAAGCCAACTAAATAAAAAATAGAATTAAGAACCAGAACAGACGTCAAAAAAAATAATAATAAAAGGGCAAACTATATGGTTGGTCACTTATGTTGCATAAGTGTTCAACTTTGTCTATCAAATTCAAAAACGTAACGTTTCGATCTCTTACGTTATCGATTTATAGCATGTTGGTCACTAAAACATTAAAGATAATCGGTTTAAATGTTTAATAATGTGACACGTTAGTACAATGAGTTGATTTTCAATTTGATCCTTGAACTTTAAATAAATTATTAACATGGTCCATAAATTTTAGATAAAATATCAATTTAACCATAAAACTTTAGATAAAATATCAATTTGACACCTAAATCTGACCACAGTTTCCGTCGTCGACTGTCGCTCACCATTGTCGCCGACATCCATTGACCGTCGTCGTTGACGACTATTAGATTTCAAATTTTATAATATATTTTTTTTGACCTATTGAATGTGAATTTAACTTAATACCAAATATTCACACATGATGCAGGTGGCAACAAATGCACTGAATGGTCTACATGATATTGGTAAATTACTAATATATGAAAGTATACACACAGAAAACGCAAATTTAGCTTAATACCTCACAGATGCATTGAGTGGTTCAGTGGTTTATATGGTAATGGTAAATTACCAAAAACTACGATAGAAGAGAACAAAAATTTAGTGTTTTTTTTCAAGTTTTAACACTAAAAATTAAATTTTAAGTTCTAACCTTAAATTTTAAACCCTAAAGTATACAACATATCTCAACTTCCATAGATCTTAATTCTAAACTCTAACTCTAAACATTAATCTTAAACCCTAAATTTATTTTTTTAATGTAAAAATATAAATAAGACACCAAAAAAGACAAGATTTATACTCGTTAAAAGATCCTGCCAGGGATTTAAATAACGGTCCACAACCACAATATTGGCCGTTATATAAAAATAACAACACCGACCGAAATCGCTATTATAAAAAATAATGGTCCGATATAACTGTAATCCGGCTGCTATTGTCTGCAACCGCAATATAACGTCCCGACTTCGACGACAATTTAAATCCCTTATCCCTGCAATGAAGAATTTGCTCCAGATGCAAGAAGCATTGATCCCACAACTCTTTGATTGGATATTACTAAACCAGTAGTATGAGAAGCCCGATATCCAAGGGGTAGTTCGTTTAGTAAACTCAATGGATTGTTTTACGTCTAAACCATTATCTAATAAAATTGAAAAACTGTCAAGAAAAAATGCTTTGTTTATAAACTAAGACACGAGAGGTTTAACAAGGTATATCTAGTATATTTTAGACATAATGTTAAAAATACCCTTAACATTTGATTGAATTGTCACTTTAATTTTTACTTTAAAGTAATTTAGCCTCAAAATTTTATTTTTGGTCAAGATAACCCCTATGTGAATAAAAACTGTTAGTCAACTAATGATAAACAACTTAAAATGACTTGACAGAATAACGCGTCAGAAGAAAAAATATTTTATATTTTAAACAATTTTTAAAAATTATTTCAAGAATGATGTATCACTATATAAAGTAAGCATATTTGCTTATATGACACTGTTATCGCGGCGTGCACTATCATGTAGGTTTGTCACATTATTTCAAGCCATTTACCATTGGTTGACTAACGATTTTTATCAGTAAAGGGATCATTTTGACTCAAAATAAAACATTAAAAGTTAAATTATTTCAAAAAAAAATAAAGATCAATTTTTTTTAGTATTATGCCCATATTTTAACCAACAAATTTCATGCACCTTCATTAATTGAACTGACAATGCACAAAAGTCTCCTTTAAATACCCTAAACCGAAAAGCTAAAAAAAACGAAAGCACCGAAGATACCAATAAGACTACCTTCAAGGCTTCAAGTCTTCAACTAGTTGATTAAACTATTGGTTTGTTTTTAAAAAGCTTATATGAAAAATATGTGACTAAAATATTTTTATTTTAAATTTTAATTGTAAGTATTTTTTTTTATAAAAATAAGTGTTTAAAGTTTTAACATATATAATTTTAGGTGCTTGACAATTAAACGGTGTTAAGTTTTTTTATAACCAATAAGTGTTTGACACGTGACACTAATGTTTTATTTTTAATATTTTAAAGAAAAACACCAAAATTTTTCAAATTTTCATAAAATCCCAAAAATTTTGAAAATTTTACAAAACAGTCCCCAAATCCAAACCCCCAAATCGGCGGCGGACACCCCTTTGGTCACCGGACCAAGGCGGTCATTTCTCCCAACATGACGTCGTCAGAAACGGCAAATGACGTGTCAGCCGAACGTTGATTTCGCGTTCGACGTTCGTCTACACGTCGTTTACCGTTTCTGACGACGCCGTATTGGGGAAAATAATTGTCTTGGCCCGACGACCACATGGGTGTGCTCAGACGCAGTGATCGGCGCCGGAAGCGTCGGCGATTTGGGGGGTTTGGTTTTGAGAGTTTTTAGGGATTTGGGGACTATTTTGTAAAAAATTCAAAATTTTGAGATTTTTTGAAAAGTTTAAAAAATTATAAAAAATTGTTCTAAGTTTTAAATTTTGAAAATAAAAATAAAATAAACATGTCATGTTTCAAGCATTGATTGGTTAACGATTTTTTAACATCTTTTTAACGGTAAGACACCTAAAATTGTAACATTGTAAACTTTAGGCACCTAAAATCATAACGGTTGAAACTTTGGGCACCTATTTTTATAAAGAAAAAAGACACCTAAAGTTCAAAAGAAAGAAACTTTGGGCACTTATTTTTTATTTAAACCTTCTTAAAACTACAAACATGCCAAAACCTCTAAAGATTAAATAATTGCACTCCAAACTCCATCAGCTTGTTTCTTGCCAATAAATATTCTTCCTTCTATCTCTAGTTCTCTATTCTCTCTCTAAAAACTCAAAATTCAGCCACTCGTCCATCACCTTCTACGTTTTGAGCCATCATCATTCGATTGTCGTCGATGCTAGCCATTCAATATCAAATTTTACCGAATGACTCGCGTTGACATGCTAAGTTTAAATCAAGTAGTTGTTTTGTCAGAAAACGTTTTGAACCCCTCGAATTTAGTTTAAAACCTTTCGACTACTCATTTTTTATTTACTATTTTGATCTTAGATCGTGACTAGCCAAACTATTAGATATTGACATGAATTTAAATTGATAATAAAATTAGTTTTATTGTAATTCTAGTGGTGAAAAAATACTTGCTAATTAGGATTATATACCTAAGCGTTTTAATTAGATGAAGAGCGGAAAAATCACAAGAAGAGAGAATGAGAATTTCTCAGATCGTGACTAGTCAAGCTGTTAGATATATTCGGTTCGTTTATGTTCACTAGCAAGCTCGTTTGTTAGCTTGTTTACCTGGTTCTTCTTTATATATATATATATATATTTATATTTTAAATATTGGTGAATGTAGAGAATAAATTGAACACACGGTAAACTTTATAGTTGAAAGTCTGTGAAGCCTAAGGAGCTTATGAATAGTTGTGTAATTTTATCATTTTGGCGAACATATAACAAACACTTTCAAAAATAAACAAACGAACACGGGCATGATATTAAAAATTTAAACGAACATAAATAAAAAATGAATACCTTCAAAAATAAATAAATGAACACGAACATATACTTGTTCGTTCAAGCTCGGTTCATTTACACTCTTAATTGGATCTATAATGAGGATTTGGGCCAAATATTGTTGGACTTGAATTAAGTTGAGGTCCAAACTCATGGTTTGGGTTTCAATTTGGGCCTAGACTCGGATCCGGGCGAAATGGGTTACTGACAATGTGTCCTATAGTTGGAAGAATATCTGAATGGTTTAGGCAAAGTTTTACTCATTATTGTAATTTTCTGTGAAAGGTCGTGTCTATACCACATTGGTGCCGGGCAACTCGCAACTTCATCGAAACTTTACAAAAAAAAAATAGTTAAAAAAATATATTTGGGGAAACTGGAGCATGGTACAAACTACAAAGACACCAATATCCAAAGCTAAATTTACTATTTTAAATCACGTCTGCGTCGTCGAATGTTGTTGTGTTGTCCAACTTTGATGGAGGAAGAGAAAAATGGCATGTCTATAGTATTAATTATTTAAGGATAAACTATATAAATGGTCGCCGAAGTAGATTTATTTTAGTTATTGTATTTTTAAAATATTTTATAAAGTTATTTAATTTTTAGTTTGATTTCAATATAATTACCGAATTTTTAATTCGTTTTCAATATGATCCCTCCCATTACCTTCAGTTAAAACCTAACATTTTTTTCCTTAATAAAAATTAGGTAAACTACACAAATCATCACTCAACTTTCTTTTCACTCCTATTTTAGTCACTAGAGTTTAAAATTTTTCAATTTAATAGCTTAACTTTCGAATTGTTCATATTTTGGCCACTCTCAAATGACATGTTTATACAAATAATTTTTTTTTGAAAAATCCTTACAAATTATTTTGGTTAACTGGTAAATTCAGATTATTCAATTCTCGATCTTATATTGTCAAATTAAATCAGATAATCGATTAACCAGTTAATCGAAATATTTAATTCTGGAAATGTTTTTTTACTTTGGGTAGAACTAATGTTTTGATATAATAATTGAAAAATGTTTTGGACAAAGTTAAAAAGATTTCAAAATCATTTCTAAGTCCAAACAACTTAAAACTATGTTTATGAGATATTTCAAAAAGGTTTTATGTGTTTTCAAAGCCAAATTTAACAAAACCATCCAGGCGTATCGAAACACCTCTAGGTGTTTCGATACGGGACTTTACAGTGGCAAAACATTTCGATACAGCCTTGTCTGTTTCGAAACGAGGCTTGATCTGGGTGAGAATTTTTCCTAGCGTTTTGATACGATCACTGCCGTTTCGATACGCCTATGTGGCATGACCTCAACGACAATAAACCTTTTTAAATACCTCAAACATATTTTCAAGTTGTTTAGACTTAAAGACATGTTTTAAATTCTTTCATATTTGTCCAAAACATTTTTCAATTATTATATCTGTAGAACTAATGTTTTGATATAATAATTGAAAAAATGTTTTGGACTGATTTAAAAAGAATTCAAAACATTTCAAAAGTCCAAATAACTTGAAACTATGTTTAGGGATATTTTATAAAGGGTTTTGCATGTTTTCAAAAGCCAAAATACACAAAACCTTCAAGGCGTTTCGATACACCTTAGAGCATTTCGATACGAGGGATTCTAGTAGCAAAAATGTTTCGATACGGGTATCGAAACGGGCATTCCCTGGATGAGAATTTTGCCCAGCGTTTCGAAACGCCTACGTGGCATCGACTACAACGGTCTTAAACCCCAATGGCTATTTTCCAACTAACATTTAAATGCAGAGCGTTTCGATACGGTGCCTAGCGTTTCGATACGGCCCATGGCGTTTCGATACGGATCCTTGTCAGACTGCAACAGCTCTTTCTACTTGAAGAGCGTATCGAAACGGGTTCGAGCGTTTCGATACGGGTAGCAACAGAACTGCATTTATGGTGGGAAATAAAGTCCTCAATGGCTCCAAATCATCCCCAACGGCTAGTAACGGCTATAAACTCACCAAGGAGTATAAAAGGGACCTCCAAGCATCAAGTAAAGGTTAATGCTTCAATTGTCAATCAACAAATGATCAAGAAATTGTCTTAGAGCTAAATTGTCAATTCTTGTATAGACAAACACTAGTGAGCCAAAATTGTCAAATTTGCTCATGTGTTTTAGGTTTTGGGTGAGTGCTTTAATTGTGCAAACAAACACCTATTAGAGAGATTTGTGTTTGCTTTTCTCATCTCTTTGTAAAAGAGGGTTTGATCAAGGCTTTGGGTAGAAAGCTTGATCGGTGTAAAGGGTTTCCTCCTAAGCCTAGAAAAGGGGACGAATCAATAGTGGATTGATTGGAAATCCTTGGTGGGAAGCTAAGGTAGTGGATGTAGACCTTGGTTAGAAGGTTGAACCACTCTAAAATTATTGTGTCATCTTTGTTTTAGCTTCTACACCACCTCCACCCAAAAATCCACCTCTCCACCACTTGGTGAGCCACATCGGTTGAACAAATCGAGCTCCTCACAACTCAACAATTGGTATCAGAGCTTGGCTTAATTGAGGAGGATTCACATTCTATTGAGAAGATCCGGCAAGCTTGATCATCATTTCTGTGAAACAAATATTTTAATTTTGATATAACTAAAAACCTAAGGACTAATTTGAAAAAGTCAAAACGAATTTTAAGTCCTCAAAATATCCCCATATAATTTTTATATTATGCCTAAGTTAAAAACATACTATTCCAAATATTTTTCTAAGTGTTTCAAACCAGAAACAGTGATTTTCAAGCACCCGTTTCGAAACGGCCCAAAGGCGTTTCGCAACAGTTTCATCACTGTCGACCACCCGTTCCGAAACGTGTATCGAAACACTAGACCCGTTTCGAAACGGTATAACTCGTTTCGGAACAGCTCTTTATATTTGTTTTTAAAAAAAGGCTTCAACGGTTCAAAGATATGCCAAATTTTTAAATATAAAATGGGTGTTTCGAAACGGACAAAGCCCGTTCCGAAACGACCCTTTGACAGTAGCCATTCCGTTTCGAAACGGATCAATCCCGTTCCGAAACAAGGGCTAGATTTTATTTTGAATAATATGACCGTTGTATGTTTTAACTGATTTTCTTTAAACCGTTAAGGCGTTTCGAAACGGGCTAGGACCGTTCCGAAACGACCCTTTTACAGTGGCAAAACCGTTCCGAAACGGCCCTAAGGCGTTTCGAAACGGGCTCTTAAATGCACCCCAACGGCTCTTTCTATTTTAGTCCGTTCCGAAACAGGTTCCCCGTGTTCCGAAACGGGTTGGTGCAGACTGCATTTATGATGGCAAGAGAGGGTTCCAACGGCTCCATTTATGTTCCCAACCACCCAAACGGCTAGAAATCAATGAGAAGGTATAAAAGAGACATCCAAAAGCATCAGCAACAACTATTGATCCTAAAGCAAACATCCAAACATCAAATTCAAGCAATTGAGCAAAAATCCCACTTTGTGTAAAAATCCCAATTTGTGTTCTTCATTCATATTTTGTAAAATTGGGTTGAGTGCTTGTATTGGGGCTATCATTTGTATTGAGAGATACCTAATTAGCCTACAAATTTCTTTGTTCTCTTGTGTGAGGGTTGGTTGATTTTTGGGTAGAAAAATCAACCGAAATTGTAAAGGGTTGCCTCCTTGTCCTAGAAAAGGGGAAGATCAATTTAGTGAAATTGTTGCAAATCCTTAGTGAGGCTAAGGTAGTGGATGTAGAGTTCATTTGGAACTTGAACCACTCTAAATCCCTTGTCCATCAATTTTTAATTTGCCAATTTCCACTACAAACCTTTAAATTTCCAATTCACCCCCCTCTTGGTAAATATCGATCTTTCGATCCACTCAACAATTTCACATAACTGGCTCAATGGCGCAATCCATCGACAAACCGTCTTTCTTTGACGGAACCCACTATGCCCATTGGAAGATAAAGATGAAGTTCTTCATCAAGTCTAGAGACTACAAGCTATGGGACATAGTTGAAGATGGTCCGTTCGTGCCTCAACGAAGCAAAGCAGAGTGGAGTGCCGATGATCGCTAGAAGGTGGAGCTAAATTACAAAGCCTTGCACATCCTCTTTTGTGCATTTGGCCCATCCATCTATGAGAAGATGTCTTCTTGTGAGAGTGCCAAGGAGGTATGGGACAAGCTTGAAGTCACATACAAGGGAACCGATGAAGTCAAGGAGACCAAGATTGGGATCCTCACCTTAGAGTATGAGAACTTCAAGATGGATCCGGAAGAGAACATCGAGAAAATGTTTGATAGGTTCTCCACTATCACCAATGATCTCAAAGGCTATGAAGAAGCCATCCCGGAAGAAAAGCTTGTCCGAAAGCTTATCTACTCACTTCCCGAGTCTTGGGACTCAAAGAGGGCCGCCATCATCGAAGCAAAGAATTTGAAGACCTTGAAGCTTGATGAACTCATGGGGTCACTCCTTACTCATCAAATCATGAAGAAGAACAAAGAGGATGAGAAGAAGAGGGAAGAAATTATAGCTATGGGAGAGAAAAAGCTCAAGGGGCTTGGCATCAACACCAATGCCATGACTCTCAAGTCATCCACTTGCCATCATGTTTACTCAAGTGAAGAGGAGGATGAAGAAGAAGAGATAGTTCATCTCTTCAAGAAGTGTGCCCCGTTCATGAAGAAAGCCTTGAGAGAGCTTGAACAAAAATCCATGAAAAAGGAGAGGGCAAGCACTTCAAGCCATAAGAAGAAGGCACATATGGCTACTTGGAGTGATGAGGACTCCACCGACGATGAACAAGCCAACATTTGCCTTATGGCCATCGAAGAAGATTTGAGGGTAACTTCTAATTCATCTACTTCATGTTCTTACTCTTTTGATGAATTACAAGATGCTTATGATGATTTGGTTTTAGACTTTAAAAATCACATTTTGAAAAACAATAAATTGATTTCAAAGTTAAAAATTCAAAATGATTTGATTTCTAAAACCAAACTTGAACTTGAAGCAAAACTCGAAGAGTTTGAATTAAAATGTTTTGATTTACAAAATTTGCTTCAAAAAGTTCAAGAAGAAAAAGATTTGGTTTCCAAAGAGCTTGGAAAGAAAAACGATTTTGGAAAATCAAATTTCTATGTAAGACAATCTAATGCCCCTAGATTTGTTAAAGGAAAATGTTTTAGAAGTATTTGGGTCCCAAAAGGACTTAGTACTTCAATTAAAAAGGATGACATTGAAAAATGAATTCCTAAGGGGACTAAAATTTGTGCTACTAATGTTCATAGATCCAAAGCAATTTGGATACCAAAAATTACTTGATTGTCTTTTGCTAGGTGTGATGGAGAGTGATCAACAAGTTAAACTTTGAGGGGGAGCTACATGCACACAATGAAGAACACTTGAAGAAGGAAGGCTTCACATCCTCCCTTGAGTTCAAGTGTGGTAAAATCTAGTTGCTTTTGTTTTTATTTGTTTATTTTTATTCATGTCAACTAGATGATCATATATGTTGGACTAACATTTCTAAATGATGCTTTGAGTAAGGGGGAGCTATTTTAAAACCAAATTCTTATTTTTGTCAATTTTTTTCCTCTATAGTTATTTTGAACTTAATGTTTTAAATTTTTTTTTATATAACAAAAAGGGGAGAAATAGTTTGAAAAAATTGAATTTTCAAATGAATAAGGGGGAGCTTTATTTGATTTATACCTTTAATTCTCTTATTCACATTTTTAAAGTTAAATGGGAGAATCTCAAACAATTTTTCAAGATAGTTTTATTATATCAAAAGGGGGGAGATTGTAGAACTAATGTTTTGATATAATAATTGAAAATTTTTTTGGACTGATTTAAAAAGAATTCAAAACATTTCAAAAGTCCAAATAACTTGAAACTATGTTTAGGGATATTTTATAAAGGGTTTTGCATGTTTTCAAAAGCCAAAATACACAAAACCTTCAAGGCGTTTCGATACGAGGGATTCCAGTAGCAAAAGTGTTTCGATACGGGTATCGAAACGGGCATTCCCTGGATGAAAATTTTGCCCAGCGTTTCAAAACGGGCTATGCCGTTTCGATACGCCTACGTGGAATCGACCACAACGGTCTTAAACCCCAACGGCTATTTTCCAACTAACATTTAAATGCAGAGCGTTTCGATACGGTGCCTAGCATTTCGATACGGCCCATGGCGTTTCGATACGGATCCTCGTCAGACTACAATGGCTCTTTCTACTTGAAGAGCGTATCAAAACGGGTTCGAGCGTTTCGATACGAGTAGCAGCAGAACTGCATTTATGGTGGGAAATAAAGTCCTCAACGGCTCCAAATCATCCCCAACGGCTAGTAACGGCTATAAACTCATCAAGAAGTATAAAAGGGACCTTCAAGCATCAAGTAAAGGCTAATGCTTCAATTGTCAATCAACAAATGATCAAGAAATTGTCTTAGAGCTAAATTGTCAATTCTTGTATAGACAAACACTAGTGAGCCAAAATTGTCAAATTTGCTCAAGTGTTTTAGGTTTTGGGTGAGTGCTTTAATTGTGCAAACAAACACCTATTAGAGGAATTTGTGTTTTCTTTTCTTATCTCTTTGTAAAAGAGGGTTTGATCAAGGCTCTGGGTAGAAAGCTTGATCGGTGTAAAGAGTTTCCCCCTAAGCCTAGAAAAGGGGACGAATCAATAGTGGATTGATTGGAAATCCTTAGTGGGAAGCTAAGGTAATGGATGTAGACCTTGGTTAGAAGGTTGAACCACTCTAAAATCATTGTGTCATCTTTGTTTTAGCTTCCACACCACCTCCACCCAAAAATCCACCTCTCCACCACTTGGTGAGCCACACCTGTTGAACGAATCGAGCTCCTCACAACTCAACAATATCAAAATATTAGTTCTACAATAATTAAATTAGAATGCTGAAAAAATTAAATAAAAATTATTATTTTTAAATAGTAACTTGTTTTGCATAGCCCTGTTCATACATAACTATGTTTGGCAATTAGCGGATAGCTGATAGTGGATTACATTAGCTGATAGCGATTGCATTAGCTGATTTGACTAGCGGATTGTATTAGCTGATTATATAAAAATGTTTGGTAAAATTAACTGATAGCTGTTAGATTATTTAAACAAACAAAATGACATATAAGGACATGATTATATTCAATACTTGTTTGAATAGTTTATTAGTTATCAATATTTTGTATCTAATTAATATTAATTAGATTTATGAAAATTATTTTTTAATATAACTTTACTAAACATATTTGAAGAATTTATATTAATTTATTATTTATATAATTATTTTAATATAATTTACTTAATTATTAAATTTAAATACACATATAAATACGTGATAATAAAAAAAAAACCAAAACACCTACCACTTTCAGACCTCAATCATCGCAACCCCAAACATGCAAAAAAATTAAATAAATATTTTTCACTATTCTTAATTAAACTAATTAATTAAATATGAAACAGGAAGTTGAAAATTGTAAAGAACACACGAACGAAAAAATAGAAGAAAATAATCAAACAAAGTGAAGAAAATATTTAATTTTGGTTATTTGAAATTTTTTTGGTAATTGTGAAGAGTAAAAGAGTCTTTATAACTTCAATATCAAACTTCTAATCTCAAAAATTCCTATTATCAGCTTTTTCAAAATTAGAGGTTTCACCCCAATCCGCTATTTCAATATGCTATTCACCAAACATCAATATTAGCGGATTTGATTAGTCAAACCTCTAATTTTAGCTCAAACCGCTATTTACCTAACATGACCATAATTTTAACTCTTTGACAATGCACACACCTGCAAACAAAACGATTTGAACCAGGATCTCCTAGGATAACCATCGTCCTCGTTTCCACTAAGACCACTTGTTGGGTTCTTAAAATATATATTTTATATTGATTGTATAGTATTTAATAAAATAAATTATACTTAACAAATACTTATGATAAGTTTATAGTCTATACAATATGATATTGCTTTTGAGAAATGCAGTGAGATTTGAAAAAATAGTTTAAAAAGTGTTTTTCAAAGAGTGTTTGATATTGTTGTCAAAAAGTGTTTTACTTAAAAGGATTGGTAATATAAACAAAACGATTTGAACCAGGATCTCCTAGGATAACCATCGTCCTCGTTTCCACTAAGACCACTTGTTGGGTTCTTAAAATATATATTTTATATTGATTGTATAGTATTTAATAAAATAAATTATACTTAACAAATACTTATGATAAGTTTATAGTCTATACAATATGATATTGCTTTTGAGAAATGCAGTGAGATTTGAAAAAATAGTTTAAAAAGTGTTTTTCAAAGAGTGTTTGATATTGTTGTCAAAAAGTGTTTTACTTAAAAGGATTGGTAATATAAACAAGAATATATGTATAATTTTACTTAAAAGTGCTTTTAAAAAAAATTAAAAGCTAAAAATTTTAGCTTTTAAAAAACACTTTTCAAACCAAGCTGAAAAGCAGGTTTGACTTGAAAAGCTACATGTTTTTCATTGCTTTTGGTCTCAAACTAGCTTCAAAAGCTGGTTTAAAAAGCAATACAAAGTGTAGTATATTAGTACCGAGTTGATGTCACGTGTTAACTAGACATCGATTCAATTATAAAACACTAAAATACATTTTAAAATACTTAAAAAATAAATATAATAATATTTTTATTTATTTAAATCAAATATCAAATTAATCATTCATTAAATAAAATTTTATAAAATGTTTTTATCTGATAAATTTAATTTAATTAAATTGTTAAGTAATCAGGATAAATTGAAATTTTAATTTAATTGATTTTGTTTGTGACGTGTCATCAACAGTTGCTGTGATTTACGAAGCCCAAGGGCATTCTTAATTCCGTGTAACACACTCACGCGGTATCACCTAGATATTTTCCCATAAGCCAAATTTGCGGATAATTTTGTCATTTTGTAATAACAAGGCTACTTCCGTCATTTTACGCAACAAACCTTAACGTCGTCACGACCAGACTTCAACAATAACGGCATAAACCCAACGGATTCCTAGAACTGAGCGACGCAGCCTTTGACGGCCGTGAAAACGACGTAACCTCCCGTCTCGATATTCCCCACCTCTTCACACGCCACGTGTCGCATCCGAGATTTCCAAGATCTTTAGAGATGCTATACACACTCGAGCTCCCGGCTTTTGATTTTGTCCAGCTCCGCAACCCCATCGGCCTCCCAACATTTTATCCACGTGGAAATATTGCCGTCCTACGTGGAATTTCCGGAACGTTCCATTCATCCATTTTATCCACGTCAGCATGGCTGGGTTCGTCTAAAATAGGAGTATCTTCTTACCTCTCGCGTCGCCCAAACATAAGGTCGCCTCCTTCCGACTCGCTCTAATTTCTCAGGCAGTCAATTTATTTTCTTTAAAAGAAATCTAATCTGCAATAAATTTCCAGAATTTTTGGGTATTAAACTGAGAATTTTCGTTTTAATGTAAAATTTACGCTTTGAAATAATTTTTTTGCTTAATTTTTGCGCAATGTTATTTTTAAATTCAAACATGTTTTCGATCCGGCTGAACAATGGTGGTTGGTTGAAGCTTTGCTGACGAGTATCTTCATTTGTAATACCTGTAAGCTCTTTAGCTTTATCTCTTATTTGAATTGTTTCCTTTTATTGAATTCCATTACTTTTGTCATAGATTTTATGTTTTGATCTGCAAAGAAATTTTTAGCTGTAGAATATTCAAAAACTTCAAATCAGTAGTTTACTTATAATTGTCTATATCTTTTGATTAGGTTTGTGTTAGTAGTAGAAAAGCTTTGCTTTAATTTTAGGTGCTTGATATTAGGGTTTTGGCATAGAAGTCTTTAAAACTTTTACTTATTTATTTTAATAATTTAAAATTAATTTGTGGTTACATGTTTATATCTAAGATTAAGCTTGTTTTGTAGTATAACGGGGTTGTTCTTTAAAACGAGGAAAATATCGGGAGTTTTACTTAGTTGAACTTAATGGTTGGATTCTGGTTGATTAGTTTGATGGGATACTCCTGTTGTTTTCTACAGGGTGCAAGCAGCTTAGGGAGTATAGAGTTGGTTTCTGAAGATTAAAAGGAGTAAACATTTTTGTCGTGGTGTTTTTTCTTTTAACTTTTTAGTTATGGATCTCCTTTGTGATTTGCTCGTGTTTTAGGTCGAACTGTCTGTATTTGCAGAGGTTTGCCTTTTCGAAGACAAGCTATGTACTATTTATTTTTGAATTTGAGGATTTCACTCTACCAACCTTGGACTGCCCTTATTGTTGTTACTGGTTTTTTCTAATCTGATTTACAGGTTAGTGCCTAGATGAATGTTGATAGTGATGGTGAAAAGGGTTTACGGGAACTAAATCATCGGCACTACGATGGTAACAAGAGAACTACAAATGGTGTCGTTGCTGAGGAACATGTGATGCTGGAAGAAGACGATCCAAAAGTTAACGAGATTGCACAAAATGTGAAAGATGGTGGTATTGGGGCTGCTCAGGCTCCAGCCATGCGGCAAATGGCACAGCAACACCCTCAAAGTGCAATGTGTTACTGGCAGAGGTTTCTGCATCTAACAACGGTTACAGTTCTGCTTGTAGAAAATGATGATTCTACTCGCCATGTTGTCACTGCCCTTCTGCGCAATTGCTGTTATGATGGTGAGTGACTCATCTTTCAAGGATCTGACACTTTTTTGGCTGAACAGTTACAAAAATACAGATTTATGCCTTAGAGTATCTTGGATATTGTTGTCATGGTTTCAAGGTTATTCACATTATTCTATAAATTATTAAATTTCTCATACATGTCACATGGAAGGAGAGCTGATTTCTCAACTAGACTGGTTTGATAATTAAGTTCTCTAATATTATATATATTGCTTGTTGAGAGCCAAATTAAGCTGATTTCTCTAATATATTTATATTGCTTGAAGTGAGAAGTTTTCTTATTGTACTTTGCATCTTGTCCATTCTAAGTATCAATAGACTTGGTATTTGGTTAGATTTTAATGATGAGATTTTACAATACCTATTTATCTCTTACCAGTTATTTCATGTTTGATTATCTTCTCTTCTTGATATAAGAGATATATTTATTAATATGTGCTACAAGCTTCTTCCATTCTGGAACACTCAACTTATCAATTATCTGGTGAAATATATGGGATGATATAGCCTATGCTAACCTAAATATTCACTTGATTTTCCCAGTTATTGAAGCTGGAAATGTATTACAAGCATGGAAGATACTAGAAGATTTAACCAATCATATTGATCTTATATTGGCTGAGGTGGGAATGCCTTCCTTATCCGGCCTTGTTCTTTTGAGCAAGATTATGAGCCACAAATCACGTAAAAATGTTCCTGTGATCAGTAAGCCTCCAGTCTCTTCTGCATTTTGTTGATTGTTCTAGCATTTCACTCTTGCTTTCACTTTGAGGTCTTTCAAGTAGATACTTTTAACTACTATTTTTGATGATATCTTCATGCAGTGATGTCATCTCAGGATTCAATGAATCTAGTCTTTAAGTGTTTGTCAAAAGGCGCCGTTGACTTTTTAGTGAAGCCTATTCGAAAGAATGAGCTTAAGAACCTTTGGCAGCATGTTTGGAGGAGATGCCATAGTGTGAGTCGTTAACTTCCTACTTCAGATTTAGATTCCCTGTTACAAGTAGAGATTACAAACTATGTACTAGGCCTAGCAAATTTTTCTTCTTCTTTCCTGTTTTATTTTCGAGAAAATATTTGAGATTAAAAGCATATTCAATTTGATTAAATTTTATGTTTTCATGGTTTTCTTTGCCAAGTGATTGATTTTCTGCTCCCTCAGTCTAGTGGTAGTGGAAGTGAGAGTGGAACACAAACTCAAAAATCTGTGAGATCAAAAAGTGTTGAGAAGTCTGACAATAACAGTGGCAGCAATGATGAGGACAATAATGGGACTGATGGTCTAAATGTTGGAGATGGTAGTGATGACGGGAGTGGCACTCAGGTATTATAAATCTGTCCTTCAGTTGCATGGTATTTTTTTATGAGGTTAATATCTAGAGGTCAAATTTAGGCCTTAGATTGCTCTGAACTATATAGTTAGCACTTAGCAAATTGATTTCTAAACTGCTATTCTTTCATTGATTTATGTCATACTGCAGAGAGGATGCTTTTTTCTGTTTATAGTAATTTATAATATTTAAATATATTTGTTTTTAATTGTAATCGTTCATTCACGTTTAACTTAAGGCATAATGTTTTACTAAAACCACAATAGCATGAGATGAGTTCTATAAGTTATGGATTACATTAAGCTCTGCTTGTGCTGATCTCTGCTTTGGAAATGATGTACATATTCTCAAGAAAAGTGAGCTGTTTGATTTCGGATCAAAATATTTGAGTAGCTCATTCTACTGCTTAGAAGGTTGTTTATATGAAAGAAAAAACAAGGTTCTGAACTTCTGATCTCCAATACTCCAATAGGTATTATGGATTAGCTACAGCAGACTTTTCTTCTCCTTCTTCTCCCAAGCTCTTCCATTCTTGATAGGCTTTCCCTAGGTGGCTCTATTTTAGTCTTAGATTTCCACTAATAATATTTAGTGACAAAATGCAACTTTGATATCCATTTAAAAACTTCAGCCTTAATCCAAAAATTTTATGGTAGTCTGCACGAATTATTTTATTCATTCCAAGTTAGGGCTAATCATGTACAAATGTAACATCCTCCTAATCACTTTTTGGTATTTGAGCTTTGTCCTCTAATTCCTCATCCTTAATGGTTGAACTTCATTGCCCTCGAAACTTGGATGAAAAGTTCATAAAGTTGTTAGAAACTTGGTATATGTAGTGGAAAGCTATCAGTGTATTTTCTTTTTGCAGAATTCTTGGACAAAACAAGCAGTAGAAGTAGACAGCCCCCGTCTAGTCTCACCCTCAGATAAAGTTGCTGAGTGCCCTGATAGTACGTGTGCGCAAGTTGTGCATTCAAATGCAGAAGCATCTGGGAACAAAGGGGTGCCAGTGGCTACAGCAAGGGGGTGCCAAGAACGAGATGAACAGCTTGGTAAACATGAATTTCAAATGTGTAGCTTGAAGTAGGTTTGAATTGAGTCAATTGAGCTCAACAGTAAGAAACTTGAGCTCAATTTGAAACTTGAGGCTTGATACTTGGTTCAAGCTCGATTCTAGATAAACATTGAACTGCTTGAGTTTGCTCAATTAAGCTTGTGTATCTAATAAAGACGAGTTCATTTCCCATACTTGACTTAAAATTTGATTGTTTGTATTAGAACTTGTACTCGAGTTCGAATTGAGATGTTTCTGATACTAAATAAAAACAATAAATATACATTAAAAATAAAATGAAAGGTTTGATTAGGCAGGGGAATTGCTCTAGCTGAGCTTTAAGTTTCTCAGAGTCTGCTCCTTAAATAGCTTTAGCTGCTTGAGCTTACTTGAAAATGACCAAACTGAATTTAAGTTTTTGTTGAGCTGAACCAAGAAGCTTGCAAGCACAGTCTTATTTACACCCTTAGCTTGAAGCATATCATGCTGGTCGCCAACATCTTTAATCTTTTAGTGCGTTTTACTTTTCTTTCATTTCTTGGTAAAACTTCCATGTCTCTCTTCACTTCTTTTAGCCTTTTGTGATCCTTTCTATTGCAGACAACGTTGCAATGGGCAAAGACCTGCGTTTAGACCTGCCTAGAAATTTAGATTTACAACTAGAGTGTCCAGTTGAGGTTCCAATCAGAAAAGTTGGAACAAAACAGATTAACCAGCTTGAGATGAGCTCCAGTAAGTTCAATGAACAGATTGATAAAAGGCAGCTGGACCTCAATAGTGAAGTCCCGTCCAGCAATCAGAAGTCTGAAGCTGCTAATCAAACAGGCATTACATCTCTGACATCTGATCTTAAGAAGGAAATTGCCGAGTACGAGGCTTCAAACAGGCTTTCCAAAATCTCGGATGGCAATGATAAAACTGTCAATGATTCTAAAGAACTACCATCTACTGAACTTGGGTCGAAGAGACTTAGAGTAGTTAAAGATGCTGGGACTGTAGTTACGGATGAGCGGAATGTCTTGAGACGTTCAGACTCCTCTGCCTTCTCAAGGTATAAAGTAGACTTATGCATAGGAAAATTCACCTAAACGGAATCCCAGAAAAGTATTCCACAAATATTTGTTGAATTCTGATTAGTTTTGACCATTATTCTATTACCTGCAGGTATAATACTGCAACAAATGCAAATAAGGTTCCTGTTGTCAACACTGGAAGTTCGTTTGCACTTGATAATGATTTAGAACTAACTAGAAAAGGATCAGTATGTGATAATCGTTTTCATTTGGTTAATGGCCTTCCCAATCAAAGCTCAAATGTCGGTAGCAATAACATTGATTTGGGCTCCACGACTAACAATGCTTCTGCCAAGGCGGCAGTTGAGAAGAATAAGTCAGCTGTTTTCCAACCTATGACAAATGACCTTTTAAGTGGTGCTCATAAAGTTGTATTAGACAAGGGCGATGATGTAACTACTACAGCAGGACCGGCGCAACCTAGAGGGACTCACCAAGAATTGCAAACGCAACGCCCCTCAAACCATTATGATCAACATCGCCATCTTACTCACGGTATGCAGCAGCAGCCACAAGAACATGATTTGTCTTTGAAAAAATTAGCTGCAGATGCTCCTCATTGTGGGTCGTCGAATATGTTGGGTGGGCTTGTTGAAGGAAATGCTGGTAACTACAGTGTCAATGGAAGTGCCTCGGGTAGTAACCATGGAAGCAATGGGCCAAATGGAAGTAGCAATGCAGTCAATACTATCGGGACAAACATGGGAAGTGACAACGGAATAGCTGGGAAAAGTGGAAGTGGTGATGCGAGTGGCAGCGGGAGTGGGAGTGGCAGCAAAGCAGACCAGAGCAAGTCTGCTCATAGGGAAGCTGCATTGACCAAATTTCGTCAGAAAAGGAAAGAGAGATGCTTCCAGAAAAAGGTAATAACATTGAGGTGTTTATGATAAATACGCGAAGTAGTCGAAATCTACCTTAAAAATCTTCAAGCCAATAGCTTATGTTATGCCATTTGTTTCTGACATGCACATATTACATGCATGAGAATCATTTAAACACAAGATTATGTTTTAAATTTCCAGTTTGACCAAGGAAAAACTGGTTGCTCCCCTTGTATTTTACAGAAGCATAGGCTCATCTCACCAGTTTGTTGAAGATAAATAGTAGAATGCTACTTCTGTTTTGTTTTTTCAACAGTTGGAGCTGATTAATTTCAGAGACTCAGAGTAACTATTTTTCTTAATACTTTGGCTTTTTACAGGTTCGGTACCAAAGCAGGAAACGACTAGCAGAACAACGACCTCGCATCAAAGGGCAGTTCGTGCGGCAAACACCGAACAACAATGACCAAGTATCCGAAGGCAATTCGTGTGATAAATAGTGAAGAAAACAAGCAGAACAAGAGATAAATCAAATCCTCTTGCTGATACCGCAAAGTGACTGGTCTAGATTATTGACAATGTTAGATTTGCTGAACTGTGTTTTATTGCTCTAGACCTTCCTTTTCTTTTACGGTTTTTTTTGTATAATTTGTTGTTCTGAGACTTTAATTGTACATTAGGGGAACCGGAGAAGATAGAAGACTTCTATAATTAGACCCCATTTGATTTGGTGTGCTGGGTTCATGAACATCGTTGAACAATAGGGTGCTTTGAAAACCTTTTTAATCATGTTCTATCGGTAACGTCCTGGTGTTCTTTTAACCATTATTTCATCCTCGAATCATCCTTGGAAATTCGGAATGAAATACTTTTTTTTATAAGTAAAATTTATATGGCAGTGCACGCTGACATAATAATATATCTGCCCAAGTATTCTTGGGAAAAATACAAGCATAATGTTAAAAAATATCTTTAATGTTTGATTGAATAGTTATTTTAATATTGTTTTTTTGAAGCAATTTAACCCTTAATATTTTATTTTGGGTCAAAATGACCATTCTATGGATGAAAATTGTTAGTCAACAACTTGAAATGACTTGACAGAATGACACGTAAATAGAAAAATAATTTTATATTTTAAATGGTTTTATAAAATTATTTTTTGACTGACGTGACGTTTATTCAGGTCAAACACCTTTGTCCATATGAAATTGTTATGTCAACGTGCACTACCATATAAATTTGTCGGGCAGAGAGGTCATTTTGACCCGAAATGAAATTTTGAGAATTAAATTGCTTCAAAAAAATGAATATGAGTCAAAGTGACTATTTAGTCAAAAGTTAATGATATTTTTTATGCCAAAATATATAAATTTTTATATTTTCGTTTGAATAATTATTTGGTGCGCTGTTTGATGTTTCAAGGAGATCATTCAGGAACATACTTTCGTTCACTCGATAAGCATGTTGTGCGAAATTTGAAAGGGACGCTTCCTGACCAAGTCGGCCTTTGTTCACTGTTGATCTGTTTAAGATAAAGCAAGCAACGCGTCAGTTTTTAAGCCACAACATGATCTTTCAAGCCATAGGTCGAAATCGTAAGGCATAGCGGATGCCCATAGTTGACCCCCACTTTTCCCGAAAAAAAAAGTGATTTTATTAAATAAAAAAATGATCGGGTTACAAAAGAAGACTCACCCACACCATCGATTGGGGCGGTAGGGGCCGTCTCGATAGTGTGCCTAAGACACGTACCTTAACTAGTGGATCATCCCAAACTCTGCCAACTGTCCACCCCCTACATATATGCAAAAAAAAAAAAAAAACATAATAGAAATGACCCGAGTAGACATTGTTTTTTTTAAGAATCCAAATAGACATTGACTTGCTTGAAAAGAAGACACTTTTTCCCTAGCCAAAGAAATGCTTCAGATGCTGACATTTTTCTAAAACATTACAATGTTTAAAATGAAGACAAGTATACTTTACCAAGTCATGAGGCCTCGCACATGATTGGTACCAACGCAATTACTCGGTTGTGGCCGTAGACATGAGATGACCACAACATTCTCTCTTACCTAACTTGTCGACGTCATCGTCGACTAAATATTCTTGAACTCTTTAGTCAACTTGAATTACTACAAATATCTTCTCGTTATTCCTTAAAAGGATAGTAGCTGCAACCCTCTTGAGATAATCTCGCCTTAAAACATCAAATGACTTTCTGAATGAGCTAGAATAGCTTGAGATAGTATCATGAAGTACAATCCTAAGACAACATTATAGAAGCTATTGTATAGTTAATCTTTCCTTCCCATGGTCCGATTTTGATCATCACCTTCTTATCTCTTTCACATGTTGTCAAGGCCGCAGAAATTTCTGTCTTGATTCGTTTGGCAACATGTGAAAATGCTAAGAAGGTGATGACCAAGATTGGACCATAGGAAGGAGACATTGATTATACAGTGGCTCTTGTAGATACTATGATGTTGTTTTAAGATTAGACTTCATGATATTATCTTAGGCTATTCTAGCTCATTCATAAAGTCATTTGATGTTTCAAAGAGATAATTAAGGGACGGTCGTAGCTATTATTCTTCCAAAGGATAACGAGAAGACATTGCAATAATTCAACTTGACCAAGGAGTTTAAGAATACCCAATCAATGTCGACAAATTAGGTAGAGGAGAATGTTGTGATCACCTCATGTTTTCGGCCACAACAGAGTAGTTGCGTCAAGACCAACCATGTGTGAGGCTTTATGGCTTGGTAAAGAACAAGTGTCTTCACTTCAAACATTTTAATGTTTTAAAAAAAGTGTCAGCATCTCAAGCATTTCTTTGGTTAGGGAAAAAATGTCTTCTTTTCAAAAGAAAAAATAATGTCTACTGGTTAAGGTATGTGTCTTAGGCACACCATTGAGACAGCCCGTATCACCCCAATCGGTGGTGTGAGTGAGTGTTCTTTTGTAACTCTATTATTTTTTATTTAATAAAATTATTTTTTTCGGAGAAGGTGGGGGTCGACTATGGGGCATCCGCTATGGCCTACAGTTTCGACTTGTAACTTGAAGCAGAGATAAATCCAGAGGGGGTTGGAAGGGGCAGTCGCCCGCCCCTAAAAAATTAAAATGCATATATCATTTAGAAATTATTTAAAAATTTTCTATTGAAAATCTATTTACGCACCCTAAAATTTTATAAGTTTGCCCCCCTTAAAATTGTATAGATTCACTTATCCTAACATAAATTTATGTGTCTGTCCCTAACTTGAAGGATCATGTCGTTTGAATAATTATTTGATGCGCTGCTGATATAATTTATCTTTTTTCCTGCACCAAATTCTAATGAAGCTGAAATCATTTAAGAATGATATTTCATTTTTAAATGCCAGTGGAGGTTTTCTGCATGTACAAGACCTTTTGTATATATAAGGTTTTAAATTTGAAATTTGTTTTAGCGATATCAAGTTATTTATCACTTGGACCAACCAATTACATTTAATTGCCTGGTATATAACATGTATTTCAAGGAACTACGAACATATATATATGGAGAAATTCTGCATCGAGATCACATAAATATTACTTATCACGTAGATGTGATATGATATGTACACTTGTCATTTTCATAGATTTCATTAAAGGGGAATTCAAATTACAATAAAATTTTTATAAATTAATACTTTTGGGACTATAAAATTTTATTAATTTAGAGAGATATTAATATATAAATAAATTAATAATTTATTAATTAAATTTTTTTTTTCAATTCAGCAAATATAACTTTGATAAAGATATTGTGTGCAAATAAATTGTAAATTGTACATAATATTCCAATTAATTAAAAATAAGTAGATTCATGTATATGTTATTAAATATATTCATGTATCAAATTATTTATATCTAACTAGACTAATGCATGTACTTAATAATTCATTGTTTCAATTTAATATTGTATTCATGAATTTACGAATTCATTGAAACTAATTGAATATATTCGTGTATTCATGAATTTACGAATTTATTGAAACAAATTACAATAGATTCATATTTTAGCAAGTTAACAAAGTACTAATTGTAATATTTATGAATTATTAATTTATAGTTTTGATGGGACCTTTATATTTATAAAGGAGATCTCCAAAAAATTGTTATATTATTATCTTATCGAATTTGATAATTTTTTATATTAGCTCAAGTCGGGACCGAAAAAAATTATTATTTAATAAAATTTATTAATTTAAAGAGTATTAATTTAGAAAAGTTTTACTGTAGTAATAGTTTCTATTTTCTATGTCTACACTTGATAAAAAGGAGCCATGTTAGGACTTGCAGAAATGGATCAAAGTACCAATCAATTTCAGTTTATATTAACTTTGGTTTCAAGTTGGACAGGTTCAACTATTGACTTTTTTATGGTTACAATTGACCTATAAAGCACAGGTACGACACTTGAAGGCCGTCCTACATACCTGATACATCTTCAAGATGGTATAGGTTAGGTACGGCTTGAATATGTATCGAAAACGTCTTATATTTATAGAATACAATAAAAAATTATTTGAGTATGTTGAAAGATCGAAAGAGACTTGTCAAAGACGCGGTTGGGAGTGTACACACGTACCCAACTTTCAACGAAAGACAAAATCCCCTACTTGAGTTGAAGAAGAAGAGTTGCAAAAAAAAAAGTTTTTTTTGAAGATAAGTTACCGAAGAAAGAAAAAGAACCCGTGAAAAAAGAAAAAAATATCTTTATTTTATAATGGGTAAACTACATAATGACCACTATATTATTGAAAAAGTCGCGATTTGACCACTTTATTTTTTTTCGAAACAATTAAATCACCATACTATTAAATTGGATGCAATTTGACCACCAACCGTTAGAGGTTAACGGAAGGGTTAGTGGTAGTTAAAAAATAAGGGTATAATTATACATTTGGCCCTCGTTACTTATACACTCTATTAATTTGATCCTAATTTTAATTTAATAAAATAAATTAATTATTTAATTATTTGGTGACACATGTTACTACCTTATTGGAGAAAAATTAGGGGTAGGGGGAATCAACCTAGGGTTGGATTGGTGGAAAGAAGCTGGGCTTGCCACTAGGCCAAGTTTACTTTTATGATATGAAATACCACATATAGTATATGTTTATATTGTTATTAATGCCTGGAAAAAATTAAAAGTAACAAAATTAGGACTAAGAAGATTCAAACCAAGACTCCATTGGTAGAAACACGTGCTTGCCACTAGGCCAAGCTTATTTTTGTGATATGAAGTACAAAATATAATATATCTGTTATATTATTAACATGGAAAATGGAGGAAATGCAGTTTTAGGGAACTCAAACACTAATTTTAAATTTTTTATTTTAATCGTGCACTAAATATAATTTAAAATATATACAAAATATTGTTAACTTTAATTTAATTATTAGATTTATTTAATTGGGTTAGATGTTTTTATGCAAGTATGTTGTGTTCGAGTTCCCTAAAACCGCAGTTCCTCTATTTTCCATGCATTAACAGTAATATAACAGATATATTGTACCACATATCACGGTCATGCCGTCCCAGCCCAATCGGCATGCCGTGCGGCACTTGAAAAGGAACACATCCTAGTCAAGTCAGCCTTACCCGAGTCCAATTCCCACGACCTTTACACGGAAGCGTCGTCTCATAATCCATCAGGCAACACGCCAATCCACTTTGGAATCCCGCAGGGCCTAGCGAATGCTAGGAGCCAACCCCTGGGTTCCGGATAGGGCGCGATATGGGGCCCTCTGGCCCCAAACCGTCCCTCGAGCCGCACCTAAGGGAGACATCGTGCCATCCGCTTGGCCCCGATGCCCACACACCTAGGCCCCACTCGAGCCTAGGAGAGGGTCACTTACACCATGGCCGCTCGGCTGCTAGCCTATGGCGAGGGGGAGGGTGGAGACACAAAAAATAAGTTTAGCTTAGTGGCAAGCACATATTTCTTTCCACCAATAGAGCCTTGGTTTGAATCCCCTCAACCCCAATTTTTTTACTTTCAATTTTTCTAGTCATTAATAACAATATAAAAATATATTATATGTGGTACTTCATATCACAAAAGTAAACTTGACCTAGTGGCAAGCCCAGCTTCATATCACAACCTGATTGGAGGGGAAAATTAATTAATTAAATTAAGTAATAATTAAAGTCTTCAAATAAGGTGGTGACACGTGTTATTAAATAATTAATTTATTTTATTAAATTAAAATTAAAATCAAATTAATAGAGTGTATAAATAACGAGGACCAAATGTGTAATTATACCATTATTTTTTTAACTGCTATGTCCCTCTTCTGTTAACCTCTAGCGGCTGAAGGTCAAATTACATCCAATTTAATAGTATGATGGTTTAATTGCTTCGAAAAAAATAAAGTAGTCAAATCACGACTTTTTAATAAGGGAAAACTACACCAGTGGTCCCCTAACTATTACCATCTTCCTATTTTGGTTCCAAAACTATTTTTTTGGCAAAATCGTCCCTTCTGTTACATAGTTCTCCTGTTTTAGTCCCCTGTCGTTAAAAACTAACGGAATTGCTGACGTAGAATTTTTTTCTTATTTTTTAAATATTATTTTATTATTTTCTCTCTCCTATATATATATTATTTAAATTTTTTATTCAGACTAATGTGGTGGTGACACGTGTCACCACCATAAGAAAGAAAATAAATTGAATCTAAGGGGGAGCTGGGATTCGAACTCGCATCCCCCACTTCCCAAACCAACAGGTCAACCATTGGGCTAAACCAATTGTTGTTATATATTAGCACAACTTAGATTTAAAACAATCGAATGGGGACGCAGATGACATCTTCTTCAGCAGAAAGAGTGGTCAAAGTAACCTGTTTCTCCGAAGAATCAGCAAAAATGACTTCTGAAGAATCATCCAAATATTTTTCACCATCGACGTCTGACAAATTAGAATTAGTTTATGGTTCAAATACAAGAAGACCTTAACAGTCCAAAGCTTCAACCACAAGTTCGAAAAAGAAGAATATTTTAAGACTTTTTTTTGTTCCATTTGTTCGGAAAAGGAAGTCAACATGATCAATCAATTGAACACTTAATATATATATATAGGGTTAGGAACAAGTTACACAATGTAAAACTCAACTAGTTTTACACTAATTTATGGCCATTAGATTGGTTAAATGAATGAATGAGATTAACTCCTTACTTTTTTTCCCAAGTGATAATCTTTCCATATCCTACTTTTAATCTCATCCATTCATTTCACTCATCCAATGGCTATGGATTAGTGTAAAACTAAATGAGTTTTACATAGTGTAACTTGATCCCATCCCATATGGGTTAGGATCAAGTTACACAATGTAAAACTCAACTAGTTTTACACTAATTTATGGCCATTAGATTGGTTATATGAATGGATGAGATTAACTCCTTACTTTTTTTCCCAAGTAGTTAATATATATATTCTTGCTTGCTGCAGTCGGAGTAATGAAGACATTGATTCAAGGTTGAGTTATCGGCAAGAAACAGACATGGCTTCTCCTCAAATCCTTGAGGATTGGAAGAGCTATTCAGGCCAAGGGAGAGATTCTTCCATTACTACTTTCGAGCCTATCGATCAAGAGTTTCCATTTGAGCAACCGAAGTTGAATTCGACGATCGGCTCCGGTAACGGTATACCGACGTGCTTGGGCTTATCAACAGAGTTTCCAATGGCTTCTGCATCGTATGGTTACCCATCAACACTGTTACAAAGTTTGTTCGAATCCGATTCTGACCCTCAAACTTCACAACAATCACTTTTCAGCAACCGGTCGTCAATAAACTATATGTCGCCTGCAATAGCCAATTATGGGGAAGAAGATGTCATCCGCGTCCCCATTTGATTGTTTTGAATGTAAGTTGTGCTAATACATAACAACAATTGTAGTTTAGTCCAATGGTTGACCTGTTGGTTTGGGATGTGGGGGATGCGGGTTTGAATCCTAGCTCCCCCCTTAGATTCCACGTCAGCAATTCCGTTAGTTTTTAACGACGGGGACTAAAATAGGAGAACTATGTAACAGAAGGGACGATTTTGTCAAAAAAAAATAGTTTTGGGAACAAAATAGGAAGATGGTAATAGTTAGGGGACCACCGGTGTAGTTTTCCCTTTTAATAATATAGTGGTCATTTATGCAGTTTATTCTTTTATAATTTATTTCTCTTAATTGAATTTTCTTGGACCCAAAAATGTTTTAATGACCACTTTCTTGCTTTAATTACTTAACAGTTCTTTTTAGAAATTAGGGTTTTTTTTTACTTTTAACTTTTTTTTATTAGGAATTTGTTATTATTATTTTTTATTTTTATAAAAACAACTATATTATTAATTTTGTGACTCAAACTTTTAATTTAGATTAGAGATCTAATTTTAATACTAATTTTGATGTAAAATTAATTTTGTGACTAAACGATATAAGCACAGTAAGCCATAGGCAATTCTTACAATTCTTTTTGGAATTATGAACTTTATTTTGAATTTTAATGATATTATTATTATTTTATATTTGCCGTTTTTAAATATTGCCGTTTCTCGTCCCCATATTGGAACATAGAAATTGACTAGTCTAGCTAGATACATGAAATAGCTGTTTTCCTATGTACATGAAATTTCAATCCTACTCACAAAATAAGCAGATGCCTCATTTTCTAATTTCTAGTACATTTATTCCATACGCTGAATACATGAAATATAGAATGATTGAACCAATTGCCAGATTCGAAAGTGCGATCTTAAATAAAAGTCTTTTGTTTACTGAATAAAACTGCAATATGCTGCTGCTACACATTTGATTATATTCAACCCCATCTACTTCTGCAAGTCTTCCTAGGGTTCAGATTGTTACATCACACAATTTGACCCTTTTCTTATAGGTAATTGCCAGTATAATTTGACCCTTTTCTTATAGGTAATTGCCAGTATATTCATGATACAAATGAGCAATAAAATACCAGAACAGATGCAGATAGCGGAGGGCTAGTTCAAAAGCGGGTGTTCATTTACAGAGTTGGTTTCTTCCAAGGTTGTGCTAGGGTTGGATTTTCGGTCAGTTGACTCCTCAAAATCGGGTTTGGCCTGCTATGTCAAATCCAAGTTTAGAAGCTTCAAACAAAGGTTATTGAAATTAGGTGAGGCAACATTGCCTTAACTCTAAACCTAATAGAAAATGTCTAAACAATTGTAGCCACTATTAACTCTACTTCAAGGAAACGAGTTGATATTTTCACATTTTGCAGTTATAGGGTTATAGCTCCAAAACAGTTAAAGTAAAATATATCATCTCAGATGTAAATGGATAATAGAAATCAAGGACTGGTAGACTAGTAAGGCCTTATTTGCAGGTAAGAGCGACCAAAACATGGTAATGTAAATATTCACCTTGTTCCTGTCACGCCAGCCAAGTCCGAATGACAACAGCCCTGCCTTTCTTCTGGGACTATCCAGTGTAGCATGCGGTGTCCTACGAAAACATGAATCTTTGTAAGAGGAAGGACATTAGAAAATGGATTTAAGTACCTATGCTCTTTGTTTTTTACATAGCCCGTAGTTCTCTTCATCAGAATCAAGTGGATTGAAAATTTATCAAAACATTTTGAATAAGTGGAAGGGCATACAGAAAAGGTACATATGTGTCATAATATTAGAATCAATGTTAGAAGAGTACGGTTCTTAAAATGTTACTCACCGTGGAGAAGATAACGCTTCAGCTTGGCCACTTTCATATTTCAAGGTAGCCTCCAACATTGATTCTGCCATTACGATCCTCTTCTCCATCCGAGCAATAGAATCCATAGCCTTCTCATATTTTTCCTGAAAATGTATGTTTTTTTATTGAGGATAAATATAGTCTGTTTTTTTATTGAGGATAAATATAGTCCCGAAAGAAAGAAGGAAAATAATACACTCTACTCGTGGGATGTTGAATATGATCAGAGCACAGAAAAGATGGTAGCAATCAGACGTGGCACCTCAGTTAGGAATAAGACATGCCTCATTTATTATGCTGAAAGACTTTGAAATAGTAAAAGAAGATACAACATATCATAAGATAAGAAAACAATTTCCAAGAATGTGTTGTCTAGCATGAATCTCAACTGACAAACAGAATCAATGGAAACAATATGACATCTATTTGTTGACAATATCCATGGTAGCAATTACATCAAGAACAGAAGAGAACCTGAAGCATGGTAACTGCAAATCTCTGCGCAGCTGCATCTTTCTCCACGTTCCTGCGAGCATCTTCAGTTATCCTTTGCTCTTGCTCCATCCGTGCCAAAACCTGTAACACATAGAACCTAAAAATCACTCGAAAGCTCAAAATAGAATAAGAATTATGCATTAGAGAAGGGAAAAAACTATAACTTAAGCATGGCAGCTTCCTGTTCTTTCTTATCAGCAAGAGCTTGGTGTAGATCAGCCACTTCTAGTTCTAACTGTTCAATCTGTTGCATTATTAATAAACTTCAAATCCTGCATGCAACTTGAGTGACCCGAAGCTTACATGGACAAAGTTGAAGTACTGCCAATGACCAAAAGATGTGCCAGGAAGGTCTAATATAATCAAGCAAATAATTTTACATCTTACCTTTGCACTCAATAGCCGTCTGTTATCTTCTTTGACCAACTCCACAAGAGTTGTCTCTAGCTCCTCAGCTCTGGAAAAGAACATGAACCACAGTTACAGGTAAAATGATTGGTTATAGAAGCTGTTGACAGTTCACGTTGATAGCTCATCAATTTATTAGTATCCAGATCTCTAGGAGTTAGTATCATTTCCTGAGGTCTTGCTACCTAATTTCTAGTAATTTATAGATTCCAAGCATTAGAATGGGATAGTTTCTTGTATATAAATATCCTAGAATTCCTTAAAGAAATGCAATAATAGTGAATTCCTTTTTGTTCTCCTTTACAGAGGTTCTTTCTATTTCTGTTTTTATGATATCAAAGCGTTTCAGTTCCATTGGTTGCTTGACATGTGCAAAGTTAACCAAATGAAGGAGAAGTAGGTTGCTCAACTTGGGGTCTATGGTCATATCGTAGTTGATGAAATTTGGTTAATCTTGTTCTATGACGCGTTGTTCCATAGCAATACTCTTCTTGATGCAATTTGTTCAGGTGTTTCTCAACATAGTTGTTCCTATTAGAAGATATTCTGAGCGTTAGTTGTTCTCAACATAGTTCCATAGCTATCTTGAACAAAGCAACCCCCGAAAATGATAATTGGCGAACATGGTTCTTAGTGTTTCACTTTTAAAGGCTGAAAAGGTAATATAGCACATGAAAATGCTCAACAACATCGGTAAGGCTAAATACCATGGTTCACTAGAAAGAGGGATTTTCTATTAAACGGTGCAATCCTTTCATATTAAATAAAAGTTCACAAACGATACGAATTGGCTGTAAAATAAATTGCAGGTCTGAAACAGCACTACTTGAACTAGATTCAGTTACTATAATGCCATCAACGAGTAAAGCAGAGCCACATGCAGGGATGGACCACATTTGGTGTGTGTATCAATCACTTCTTAGGTCCCTAGTAGTTTTGAAACTATGGAAATTAAGCCCTGGCCACCCACCCAATCTTTTAGGTTCAGTTATTTTTTAGGTCCCTATTAGTTTTGAAATTATGCAAATTAAACCTTGTCTCCATTTTTTTCGGTTTAAATATTTAGATCCCTATCAATTTTAAATTGATGGATTTAACAATGAGATCCCAACCCCTTATTTAATTACTATTTATATCCCTCCTCTCCGATGTTTCATCCTGACCTATCCCTGGCCACAAACAAAAAATTTGAGAAAGTAGAATATACTAACTGGAGTACAGCAGCTCTTTTTTCTTCAAGCAACCTACACAACTCGAACTTCATCCAGTCAACCTGCATGTAAACGGTTAACGATGGAAATTTGAAGAAAGCTGCACAAGAATTATTCATATCCGTCAGATAAATTACAAGTGAAACACCCTAGAAACCTTGAAAAAGTTCAGTGAGCATAAACCTTGAAGATTGGTTATAAGTTCAGCAAGTCATATGATGAATTTGTCCATAAATCAACATTCAAGAGAGTTCATGCATTGTTCAGTCAATGTACTTATTTAAGCTGATGTCAGTCATACTAATTCTTTGCTTTTTTGAGGGTCGGCAAATCGGGCAGCTCAAAACCAGCATTTGGTTAAAGTTTATACGGTGAAAAAGTAGGCAAAAATCAACAACTCATGGAAATTATTAAATCAGTTGCTTAAACACATATGGTATGCGGACCCTTGCAGCATAAAACAGGTATCGTTCACGAATGACTACCTGAAACATGATAAACGAAGCGTGCAAATGCAAAGAAGAAAAAAAGAAGTACCTGCTCCTGAATATCTGGTAGAGAACCAACTGAATCTGCACTGAAGCTACAAAGCAATTGATCCAGATTAGAGGAATGGGACTCCAACTTAAATTGATCTCCATCAGCTAAATCTTCAACTGGCTTAGCTTCTTCCAGCAGTGATCCACGACCGGCTTTTACACAATACTGTGTATATGCAAGTCCTTTTGAATTTTTCAAAACGCGGCCTCTTTTTGTTTTTTCCTCAACATCCAGTAGCACAGTTGGTCTATGCTTGTCTCTCAGCTCTTGTAATTTGGCATCAGTCACAGCCACAAAACCCATGCAGGCAGTCAAAACAAGTTGGCTGCTGTCAAATGTTGAGCCAGCAAGGGATTGCAGTAAAGTGATGGCATCCCCGGCATCCTTAGTTGTAATTAAGGCTGGACCTACAGTAAACTTTAGGTAACTAGACTGCCTTTTGAATTCCTCGTCCACATTTATGCTTCAGATATTTCAAAAAATATAAAATCTTGATACCATATAATTCCATTAATGCAAGGGCTGTGCGAAATAGCATAACACGATTTCCTTCAAATAGAAGTACATCCCAAATGCGAAGAACTGGAGAGCAAGAATCCATTACAAGGTAAACATGGTTACTGATAAAGAGAGTGCACGGCGCTTAAACTTGCGGCAAACATTAAATCTTACCACTTTCCCAAGGAAGGGTATTAATAAAAATGGAAAGAAACCAAGGTGCACATATCCATGCCACCTGCACTCCCAAATAATCCAGATGATTGACTGCACAAGAAGCATAGATGAAATAAAATCACCAATATTATTTCATGTAAAGCATGAGAATATAATTTATAAAGAGAATGAATGTTGAAAGGAACAAACCCAATTTGGGAAATCTTTCACGCATCAACTCATCAAATACAAGCTGGTCAACCTATGAAAATAGAAATATGTAGAATCAAAAGTTGTAAATTGGAAAATCTCTTTAAAAATACTACAATATTAGCATTTTGGTGAACATGAAGATAGAAGGAACATGGAATATCATAAAAAACAAAAGACGTAAAAAAAGAAAAAAAAACCTGATATTCTATCATTCCCTCTGTATGGTAACAGTCAAAGTAATCATCAATAATGGTCGCCAAGGCCCTGAGAATACATTTAAGAAATCAGTCTTTAAGGATGACCTAGCTATTCTTGTATCATGAGTATGCATGTGTTTATAGATGCCTCTGTATGGTAACAGTCAAAGTAATCATCAATAATGGTCACCAAGGCCCTGAGAATACATTTAAGAAATCAGTCTTTAAGGATGACCTAGCTATTCTTGTATCATGAGTATGCATGTGTTTATAGATGCCTTTGTATAACAAGCAGCAAAAGAGAAAAAGATGACCGTGTTTAGAAAGGCAACACCGTTTTCATTTTGCATGAAAAAATAAATTATTTTTAGCACCATTAGACAAAAGTTGGCCGAAAAAGCTTATGCATGCCCAAAATCATTCTAGGGATAGAAATAGCCACTTTCAGAAATTCATTATTTTATAGAAAGCTATCTGAACTTACCAAAAGGCATTTTCCTCTGGCATCACAAGTAACAATAATCCAGCAAAGAAATTCATTGCCTGCATGTGTTTGATGTCAACTTAGATGACAAGAATAAGTACAAGGAGTGCCTGATTATTAAAAATATCAATCACTTTTGAAATGGGACTGTTAAGATTCATTAAGAGCAAATTTAAATCCTAGGTAAAGTCGATGACATACTGGATGTTAGGTCTTTCAAGTTGCACACTTACACTTAAAGTTCATGTTTACAACTTTTTTCTGGCAAAACAGATTTAGCAGGGAAAAATCTCATATTCTTCTTACCCACTACTTTGGAGCAATTTGATCAACTTGTTAGGCGAAAAACGTTTAATGTTACATAAGCACAACCATAATTTTAGAAGATTAGATTTGTTCTTGAGGACCATGATTTTTCAATCAACAAAATAATGACCCTCACCTCTTGGTGCCGTGCTTACAAAGCAAAAGTATGACTGAAACGAAGGAGACGATAAGAAATTGGATAAATTTCTCTATAAATCTAAAGAAATTTTCTTACATTAGAAAGAACACAAGAGTGAAGATAGAACTAGTGTGAGTGAGAGAGGAAGTGCTGTACTACAGATGGACACTTGTGAAAGTTACAACTTACAAGTAGGTTTCTAATGATAAAGGATGAGAAAATTGCCATATATGAGACGAGTTTAAAAGAGAGACACCAATTAAAATTAATACTAATCGTTAGTATCGGTTGAACACATTTTAGAGAAAAAAAAAAGATTCAGTTGATCAGTTACCTGACAGTACCCAACAGAGGGGTTATGTCGAGCATATGCTAAAAGTAAACGCCTCAAGGAATCCCTATTCAGAGTTGGATGACCGGGAAAAGTCCGCATTAAATCCTGAAAAGATATGCAGAAGAATTAGCCTAGGGAGAAATGCAAAAGTAATATAAAGCAAAAGATGTAGAACCTATGAATTGATAACATTGAACTATAAAATCTAAGGTGCATGCATCTAATGACCTTCTCAATCTGCTTCCTCCATTTTCTCAACACATCGGATGAGTTGCTACGATGATCATCGTTTTCTTGAGCCAGCAAGTCCTCATAATATGTTTCCACTCGTCGTGCCTTGAAACCTATAAAAGCTTGCCAGACCTGCAAATGCAATGACCATATTATAGAAAACAGGGCATTTTTTCGACAAATAAATGACAAGACAATAACAAACTGAGAAGTTTCAACCTCACCTCCCCTCGTAGATCCTTCGATACTCCTCCATGGACAAGGCTTTCCAACTCTTGTTTCCAAGGAAAAAAGGATTCTTGAGAGTCCTCATTGCCTGCATTACTTTCTTTCCCATCGAAGATCTCATCAACACAGACCTCCTCAAACTCATCCTCTTCTGGAGATCTTGCCTCTTTTATTGATGGAAGATGGTCTCCACTTTCATTCACATTTTTATTTTTCATATTATTTCCTTTCTTAACCCTTGAATTCATCATATTCTCAATGCAACAAAGGACTGGTCTACTCTTAGCCCATCCTTCAGCTTTACTTGCCTTTGCATGATGTTCAAGGAAGACCTTCCATTTCTCCGATCTTTCCTCTTCCTCTTCCTGGTATGACAAATTACCATATCAATTTACCCAATAAACATAACGAACTACACACAATACATTCGAGACATTCTTTCGAGTAAATACAAGAACTAAACCTATAAAGAAACTCGTACCTTGTAGATATTAAGGTATTGTCGATATGTTTGTATGTGTTGCGGTCTGACAGCAAATCCATAGGCATCCCTAACCACATTATTGCGCAAATATTCAAATGCATATTAAACCCATGATTACTCAAAAACAAAGAAGAATTTGGAAAAGGAAATCATAAAAGAAGACCCGTCGCTCAAAGATCTTGACCAGTGACTATAATAAACAAGTTGGATATCAGATTGACTTGAAATTTAGACCAAAAACAGCAACATTTACTGGAATCGCCCTTCAATGAAAGAAATTAAAAAAAATCCATCTAAAATTAAACCAAAAACTCTACGTCCATTTTATCTGAAAATGCACAAACCTAATCAAAAGAAAAATTAATAAGAGCTTGAAAAAAGGTTACGTTTGTTTTCCCCCTAAATTTGTCTAACTGAAACAGTAGAAAACTAAAACTAAGAAACTTTCAAATTAATAAAAAAAAAAGCTTTAATAAGCAAATGTAGGAACAACAAAACTGAAGTACCTCATTGGTTCGAGAGATTGAAGGAGATTCGAATTCGAGTCCATCATTTTCAGGATGATCAACGGCTGGAATTGATTTCTTCTTTTCCTAATTTTTGTATGATCAACAAAAATTCAAGTTTAATTCGTTTGATTCGGAAGATCTAAGAATATTGCTTGATTTCTGCAAACAGAAAATTCATTTTTTTCAACAACAAAAATCTGGTGAGTAAGCTCCTAGTTGAAGCTGCTGGGTTTGGTCCTAGTCGTTACAGATTGTCAGGGGTTAATTTAGCGGGCTTTTTGTTCAAGCCGATGTTAAATGACGTGTACGACAATGGTGATTTTGTTTTGCCACGTGAACAAATTTGAAGCGGTAGATTTAGAGGCAGCGCTTAACTGTGAGGCACAGATGGGTAAGGTTAGGTTTGACTCTATAAGTTTGACTAAATAGGGTCCACTATGGGCTATGGCATCTGAAACGTCAGTTAATCATTTAAGTCCACGTTGTCTTGTCTTGTCACAATAAATTATCATCTGTTGTACACTGTTCAAAACTAATAAATGCGGATAAAATTATAATTCAATTAGGGACTTTTCTAGCATGCGACCGCCTAATATAAGGCTAATATACGGCGTTACCGGAAACATCATTAAGATTTACCGGAAACATGATAAGATTTACCGGAAACATAGATTTTGAAAGTATCGATACTTTTGGATATGTTGATTTCGACTTTCGAAAGTATCCATACTTTTGGATATGTTGATTTCGAAAGTATCCATACTTTCGAAATCCATGTTTCCGGTATATCTTATCATGTTTCCGGTATATCTTATGATGTTTCCGGTATTTCTTAATGATGTTTCCGGTAACGCCGTATATTAGCCTTATATTAGGCTGCCGTACCGCAGAACTACCCTTCAATTAGACTTAATTGAAAATTTCATAGTACTTGTTTTAGGTGAATTTAGAGAAATAATTTAATTGAAAAAAAAATTATGGGAGTGTTACGGTAAAAACATGAAATAGAAGAATTTAAGAAAAAAGAAAATTAAAGAGTAAGATGAGAAGAAGACGAAAAAAAAATGTAACACCCGGGTTTAAGAGTCGGGTGAAAATAATATTTTAATATTATTTTGGGTTCGATTTTATAATTAAAATAATTTTTTGGGCCTCGGGTTTCAAAAACAAACATTTTGTGTTGGACTAAATTGAAATGAAATTCAATTTGGATAGATTTTAAGGAAAATGGAAAATAGCCATTCATTAATGGCAAACTTGTAAATAACCCAACCTTCAATTTAAATCCCCTTTTATCATCTTTTCACTATTCATTCTCTTCTTCAAACAAAACCAACGACAAAGAAGAGCTTTCAACTCCTTCCACTATTCCATCACCTAGCTCATCCATTTTAGCTCGTTTTTGAAAGGTAAACACATTTTCAACTTGTCCTCAACTTCCTCTCTTCAAAAGTACAAGTAGTTTTCATTTTCATCAAGGTTTTGAAATTTGAGTTTTTGGTGGATTTGATTAAAAATAATAGTTTTATGGTGTTTAACTTAAAATTTCTATTTGATGTTGTTAGATATGAAGTCTATGAGTCAAATGGTTCAACATATATAAATTTTACATGGTTTTGAGCTCATTCCCGAATTTGGGTTTAATGGGGGGTTTTTGAAGGGTTTTAGAGTGGTTTTTTGGGTTGTTTTAGGTTGGAATTTGTGGGCTAATGTTAGTACTATGCTTGAGGGTTGTTTTGGAATCATTTGGGGTATTAAAAGTGTTGGAAACATCAGTTTTGATTGAGGTTTATGGGCTACACGAGTTTGGTAATCTTGGGGGTTGTTCATGGCTTGAAATGTTGTGTTTGATGTTTGAATTGTATTCTGGGTTAGCTACTTTGATGCTTGGGCTGATTTGAAGTTGTTTGGATTGTGTTGAGGTTGTTTAGAGGCAAGAACGTGTGTTGGTGAAGCCTCGGGAGTGAATCCAGAAGCTTGAAGGTGTCTGCTTGCTTGGTAGTTGAGCTTGGAAGTGAAGGTGAGTGGTTAATATTTTCAAAGTGTTTTTAAGTGTTTGGTTCGAGTATGTGGACTAGGTCGGGCTTGGTAGACCCACCTAGAGTTTGGATTAGGGTGGTAGCCTAATCCTAAGCTTAAACTAGAGACATTGGTTGAACTTTTAATTAATGTTTATGCCTCGTGATGTTTATGATATGATGATTTATGTATAATGTGTTATACATGTGTGATGAGGCATGGTTCTGATGCATTGTGATATGCATGTGGATTGTTCATGATTGTGATCATGGTGAGTACGTGCTAAGCACGGAATTGGTTTTAATTGATAATGTAGATTGAGTTAAATGTTGGCACTAGTATGCTTGGGTACAAATGATCGATCATTAGGATGTTAGTGTGCACACATGAGTTAAATTCGCGCGTGGCCTTGGTGGCGTTGAGACACTAAGGAGGAGTACGGGTTCGCCCAGAAATTGTAATATATATTAGTCGATGATGAGTGGAATCCCATCGACGGGGCGTGAGGATGAGTGGAATCCCCTCCGCGAGACCGGTGATGAGTGTAATCCCACCGTGAGGTAAAGTGGTTGTTGGATGTGAGTTCCAACGTGTTTATCCGCGTATTCGAGTCATAGCTAGGTGCCAATATAAATTGATATGTGTATCAATGTGATGCGGAAATGTGTTTCCTAGTTGGATGATTATATGTGTTTACATATATTGTGGAAATGAGCTTGTTGAGCATGACATATTATCAGATATTTGTTCATGCATCATTGACATTTTGGCTCTTGAGGATCGAAGGTAAGATCATGCATTTACCTTGGTTGAGATCGTGCTTGGACCCTGCATTGTCGAGGTTTGTTTTTAAAGAGCTTACCCTCACTAAGCTTTATTGCTTACGCTCTCTTTTGTTCGACAATGCAGATCCTTAGTTCGTGGGTTGCTAGCGCAAGTGGAGGGCCTCCAAGTGTGTGGTTGTTGGCTTGAGTTTATCAAGTATGAGTTTTAATGTTTTGGACATGTAATAGTTAAGCAATGGGATTTGTGCTATTGTTGGTTGTTTAGGAGCACGTTTAGACTCCTTGTTTTGTTGCTTTTGTATGGCTTGTTGATGCCATGTTTGAATTGCAAAACCATGTCGTATTTGCTTACCATGTGTGTTGGCCAAGTGCCTTTTGAGGATGCTTATGTGTATGGTTGTTGAAGCATGAAACCTTGAATGCTTATATGCCATCTTTTGATCAAATGCATGATTTCCTTGATGAATGATGTATGTTCATGTTGGGTGCCTTGCATGACTAGATCTTGGTTTATAGATGTTGTATGAACGCTTGGATGTGTCTAGGGAGGTCTTAAATCGCATCTAGGTTAGGGTCTTGTGTTGTTTTGCTGAGTTTAGGAGTCTTACAGTGCAGGGCGTATCGGTACGCATGAGGGCCGTATCGATACGGTCTTGCCTGCAGGACTCAGTTTTGGCTGGGCGTATCGATACACGGGGGTGTATCGATACGGTTTTTGCTCACTGGAATTCTGAGATTTTGGTGAGTTTTTGGCGTATCGGTACGGCGTTGAGGCGTATCGGTATGGGTTCATCTCCTTGACCACGAGATGTTGACCGAGAGGGGCGTATCGATACGCTCAAGGGTTGTATCGATACGGTCTTCCTGTGTTAGCTGAAGGGGTTGACCTTGGTCAAGGCGTATCGATACCCTCTCTTAGAGTATCGATACGACCTGCTTAATTATGAAAAATGGACTGTTTTAAAGGTGTTGTTTTGGATGGTCGTGTTTACGTTGCTTGTGTTTCCGCTGGTGTGTTTCACATAGGACATGGTGATGCATTTAGACAAGATAAATAAAAGAAATTTTCTAGGATTGCTGTAACGCCCCGGTTTTGGGCTTAGAAGTTTTGGGCGTTGACCGGTTTGGTCAAAGTCCTGTTCGAATCTTAAGAGGTTAAATTAGGAAAGCCTAGTTCGGGTTGCATTAAAAATATGGAAAAATGTTCTAAAATCATCTTTTAATATAATTAGATGAACTGTGAAGTCAATTTTGGAAAATGAGTTTTGGAAGGTTGACATTTTGGCTAGTGACCAAAATGTAATTTTCGCAAGTTTGGTGGCTGTTTTATAAAGAGTTGAAACTTTGAATCTTTAAGGAGCTATTAATCCAAAGATGATTTCTCCAGATTTTTCTAAGATATTTTAATCCTAAATTCTGATTTTAAAGGTTTCATAAAAGGAGGGAAACTCATTTTTACTATTTTCTTTCCTAACTTCCTATTTTCTTCTCTCATTTTCTCTCAAACCAAACACTGTTTTTCCAGAGAATTTGATCTGGTTTTCTCACCTAAATCCCTTCTTTCAACTCTCAATTAATAGCAAATCATTGTATCTTCAAAACCTCTTCAATTGCTTCAAGTTTCTTCAAGGCTTTTCATTCCAAAAAGTGGAGAAACACAAGTTTGGAGGTAAGAATGCCCTTCTCCTCTAAACTATCAGTTCTTTACTGAAATTCCCAAGTTCTCAACTCTTAATTGATGTTTAATTAAAGGTTTTAAAGTGTTGAAATGAATCTTGGCTTATTATGCAAGATTTTGATGATTTTTGATGAATTTCGTTAGATCTGAGTAATCTGTGATTTAAGGGATGTTTTTAATGTTAAATGATCTCTAAATTAATGAGGAAATGAGTTTTGATCAATGCAAGCCCGGATAGGTTGAGTTTCCTAAGTTTAACTTGTGTTTTAAGGTAGTTTTTGTGGTGATCTTGTGGATCTGTTGTTGCTGAAGGTATAAGGATGTTTGTAGGTTGTTTTTAGATGTTGATTGATGTTAATAGAAGTGAGGTTTTGCTGGTTTATGGCTGGGTTATGTTTAGAAGTGGTTTTGATGCATTTTCGGTTGTGTTTGGTGGCCGAAAATGGAGGATGGATGAGAGCAGCGAGTTTGAGTGCTTTCATTGAGGTAATTGATGCATGATGATGCATTAATTCACTGCTTTGATGTGTTGAAGCAGGGGAGGCATCTTTGGATCCAAGAGTTGTTGATCCGGAGGCTTGAATTCGTACTTCGGCAAGAGGCGAAGTGGAATCGGTGAGTGAAATTGGGTTTTCGGCTTTGAAACCAATGTCTTGGGAGCTTAGTCTAAGTCTAAACAACTTTGCTAAGCTCGAGTGTAAGTTTTCGGATTTTCTCTCTAGTGGTGGCCATGATTTTGATGTATTGCAAAATGATGATTTGCATGTTTTACATACTGTTTTGGAAGCATGTTTTAGCATGGTTTTTGCTGTTGTTGTAAGCCATATGTTGAAGGTAGCTCTAGGTAGGAGTGCCTTGCTTTTATACATTGAAATGATGTGGTTTAATGCTTTGAAACGCATGATGAATATGGCTTGGTTTTATGCTTTAAAACAGTGTTGTAAATGATGAAAATGATGTATATTGGCAAGTGATGTTTTGAAAATGTTAAGGTCACTAAGGTGGTTAAAAGTCCTTGAGTGAGCCTTGTTACTTATGAACATCAAGGTGGTTAAAAGTCCTTGGATGGTTCATGTTGCGGACACTAAGGTGTTTAAAAGTCCTTAGGTGATCCTTTCTATGGTGTTTAAAAGTCCATAGGCCAAGGTGTTTAAAAGTCCTTGGGATCAAGGTGTTTAAAAGTCCTTGATGTGTTTCATTCATGGTGTTTAAAAGTCCATGGCCAAGGTGTTTAAAAGTCCTTGGGATCAAGGTGTTTAAAAGTCCTTGATGGGTTACTTCTATGGTGTTTAAAAGTCCATAGGCCAAGGTGTTTAAAAGTCCTTGGGGCCAAGGTGTTTAAAAGTCCTTGGGAAGTTGATGAACTTGTTTTATTAAATGGAAATGTATCACTTGAGCCAATATAACATGTTGAGGTTATTGAGAAGCATGAGATGCTTGTTTTTATGTTTATGTTTAAGCATGAGATTGCTTGTTAAGAATGCTTTTGAGCATGTGAAAATGGTTGATTTAAAGCATGTTTTGTAAATGTTTTGAATTGCATTATTGAATGGTTTTTAAGAGCTTTCCTCACTAAGCTTTTGCTTACGCTCTCTTCGTTTTCTGAATTCAATAATGCAGAGCATTAAAGTACCTTGAGGGCAGCAAGAAGGGTCAAGCAATCTAGTTCAAGTGAAGCTCAATGTATGGAAGGTTTTGTTAAACATTTTAGCTTTTGTATGATTTGGCAATGGGGGACCAACGTATGTGTTTTGGGAGGTGTTTGAGGCTCCCTAAGTTTGTTAAATGCTGATGTGGTTGCTGGTTCTTGAATTGAAACCTTATATGCTTGTTTTGGAATTTTGGTGTTGAATAGCTAGCTTGTGTAGGAAGCATGCCTATAGAATTGGGGCTTTTTGCATATGATGTTAATTGGATGAATTGATGATGCTAGTATGTTGTTTATATGCTTACTTGCATGCTGGTAAAGTTTGGTGATGTTTGGAGCATGTTTGGTTGTGTAATTGCATGATTAAAGTTGAGTTTTGGAGCAATCTGGTGCAGGCGTTTCGGAACTGGGTGCCCCGTTTCGGAACGGGTGCCTTGCATGAACCCAGGCATCCGAAACGGGGAGGGCCGTTTCGGAACGAGTAAGCCTCTGCCAGACCCCCGTTTCGAAACGGGCTATGCCTGTTTCGGAACGGCCCCGCGTTTCGGAACGGGATGTCCCCCGTTTCGGAACGGTCGACCGTTGGGGGCTGACATGGGTAGTTATATGTTTTGAAATGCTTGCATTTTGGTCCTGAATCTTGTATGTGCAATTGTATGAGCTGTGGTTGTCCTTTTGAGCTTAAATTTCACAGAGAAGCATGAAACCTGACTAATTTCAAGATGGTAACTTTAAATTGGCTTAAGTCCTCTAATTTATCAGAAATTACAATTTGGTCCCTAAAGTTGTAATTTGTTCAATTGGGTCCCTGTTTGACCTCTGATGTTTGTGATCTTTTAGTATGTTGATTGTATGATCACACATAGGTGTAATGTGCATCTAGTTAAGATTAAAAAGAAAAAAAAAGGGTCGTTAATCAAGGTTGACTTTCGGGTTGACTTTGGTTTTCCCCGTGTGACTTTCTTAATTCGGGTCAACCGTCTAGGCCGGGTTAAGGGGGTTACAATTGCTAACCGAGGGGGAACCTTAACGGGTTTCGCTTCGGTTTTCCCCGTGTAGCCCACTCGGATCGGTCAAACGTCCGGACCGGGACGAGGGGGTTACACTTGTTGGTATCAGAGCCTAAGGTTACCGAGACCTTGGGCAGGTAAGTGAGGTAAGTTGTGTTTTATGATTGATATGCACGGTGTTTGCTTGCCTTGTAAGCATGATTGCTTGTGTGTCAAGTTATGCTCGTTGTTTTATCTCAATCATGTTGTTTAGAGTCTCATTGCTACTATTACATTGGAAAAGGATTTTTAAGTGAGGGAACGTACTTGAGCACTTGGAAGCCTTGCCTTGCTAACCCAATTTTGTATGTTTTGTTGTTGTGGTTGTAGTTATTATCTGTGAGAGCGATGTCTAGGCCGAGAGGTAGGCCGAGAGTGGTTCGTCAGGAACCACGCGTTGCGGCTCCTGTTGAGCCTGTGGTTGGAGTGGAGGCTCATATAGAAGGGCCTGCTGCTGCTGGAGTTGGAGCTCTTCCACCACCTCCTCTGCCTGGAGTTGGAGGCGAGGATGGAGCGGAAGGAGAGGGACCTCAGGGTGGCCAAGGTCCAGCCGGAATTGATATGACTCCGCTAGTGCAAGCTATAGCAGGAGCATTTCAGGTCGTAGTTGCGGGAGCTCAGGCTGCAGCTCAGCCTAGAGGTGACGATGCTAGTCTACCGTTGGAGAGGCTCTGTAGTTTAGGGGCTGAAGAGTTCAGGGGATCTACTCCGGAGAGCTTTGAGTTGTGGCTAGAGAAGACCGTTCGCATCTTAGCTCAGATGAGTTGTGGGGGTGCGCGTAGGTTGGGCTGTGTGATCTCTTTGCTTCAGGGTGATGCCTACACCTGATGGGTCACCATTACTACCGGAGTTCCAGAGGCTGAGATAGGTTTGGGTTTCTTTGAGTCCGCTTTCAGAAAGAGATATTTGGGACCGAGGTATCTTGATGAGAATAAGCGAGAGTTTATGGCCCTTACTCAGGGAGATGCTTCTGTGACTGACTATGAGATCCGTTTTGTTCGTTTGAGTCAGTACGCTCCAGAGTTGGTTCCTACTGAAGTGGAACGTTGTAACCGTTAATGAAGAGATCAAGAGGTACACTTTAGCTTATGACTACACAGATTTTGATGTCTTGGTCGCGAGGGCCAAGGACTTAGAGCACAGTTTGGGTTCGACCAAGCGATCTGGTGGTTCTAGTTCTGGTAAGAGGCATAACAACTTTGATAGTAGAGATGCCAAGAGGCATAAGGGCGGTGGACAACAGTATGACCATAGGCGTGGCGGTGGCCACCATGGTAGAGGCCACCAGGGCCATAGAGGTGGAGGGCGTTTACCCAAGTGTCCGCGTTGTGGGAGACAGCACACTGGTGAGTGTTGGGGTAACTTCCATGCTTGTTGGAACTGTGGTTCGAGGGACCACTTTAGGAGGGAGTGTCCGCATCAGGCGGCACAGACACCGAACATTGCTCAGGCTCTTGCGAGAGCGAATGATTTTCAGAGAGGCCGTGGGCGCGGTCATGGCTACTTCCAGCCTAGGGCATATGCTCAGAGGAACCTTGCTCACGTTGTGGTAGTGCAGCCAGAGGCAGGAGGACCAGAGAGAGTTTATGCTCAAAGAGAGGCCGAGAACGACACTGATGTGATAGCAGGTAATTTTGAGTTACAGTCTATGTCTTTGCTTTCTTTGGTTGATTCGGGTTCTACACATTCCTACATTTTGAGTGAGCATGCACGGAAGTTAGATATACCTGTTGAAATCTTAGATGTAGGTATGCATGTGACTAGTTCTTTTGGTGAGATAGTTGTGGTTAGACGTATGTATAGGAGATGTCCACTGAAGATTCACGGTTATGTGTTTTCTGTTGATATGATGGAGCTTCCTTTTTATGGCTTTGATATTATTCTGGGTATGGACTGGTTAGTTGAGCACCGGGCTAGGGTGGATTTTGAGACGAAGAGGATTTCCTTGAAACTTTCTGATGACTACGAGGTAGTAGTAGCAGGCGAGAACATTAAGTTCTTGTCTAATGTTGTGTCAGCTTTAGAGGCTCATAGGTTGATGGATTCCGGATGTGGGGCTTACTTAGCTTATGTGACGAATCCGAATATGAGTGAGGCTAGACCTAAAGATATTAGAACAGTTTGTGACTTTCCGGATGCGTTTCCTGAAGAGTTCCCAGGTTTACCTCCTGACAGAGATGTTGAGTTTGTGATTGAGACTGTTTCAGGGTCTACTCCAGTTTCGATAGCTCCGTATCGTATGGCTCCGAAAGAGTTGAAAGAATTGAAGAGTCAGTTGCAAGAGTTATTAGACCGTGGATTCATTAGGCCTAGTAGTTCACCTTGGGGTGCTCCTGTGTTGTTTGTGAAGAAGAAAGATGGCAGTATGCGTATGTGTATTGACTACAGGCAGTTGAATTAGATGACTGTGAAGAACAAGTATCTGTTGCCTCGTATAGATGATTTGTTTGATCAGTTGAGAGGTGCTTCAGTGTTCTCGAAGATAGATTTGAGATCAGGGTACTATTAGTTGAAAGTGAAAGAGTGTGATGTTCCGAAAACAGCTTTCAGGACTAGATATGGTCACTATGAGTTTCTTGTGATGCCATTTGGGTTCACGAATGCACCTGCAGCATTCATGGATATGATGAACATAATTTTTGCTTACCATGTGTGTTGGCCAAGTTCATTTTGAGGATGCTTATGTGTATGGTTGTTGAAGCATGAAACCTTGAATGCTTATATGCCATCTTTTGATCAAATGCATGATTTCCTTGATGAATGATGTATGTTCATGTTGGGTGCCTTGCATGACTAGATATTGGTTTATAGATGTTGTATCAACCTAGGGAGGTCTTAAATCGCATCTAGGTTAGGGTCTTGTGTTGTTTTGCTGAGTTTAGGAGTCTTACAGTGCAGGGCGTATCGGTACGCATGAGGGCCGTATCGATACGGTCTTGCCTGCAGGACTCAGTTTTGGCTGGGCGTATCGATACACGGGGGTGTATCGATACTGTTTTTGCTCACTGGAATTATGAGATTTTGGTGAGTTTTTGGCGTATCGGTACGGCGTTGAGGCGTATCGGTATGGGTTCATCTCGTTGACCACGAGATGTTGACCGAGAGGGGCGTATCGATACGCTCAAGGGCTGTATCGATACGGTCTTCCTGTGTTGGCTGAAGGGGTTGACCTTGGTCAAGGCATATCGATACCCTCTCTTAGAGTATCGATACAACCTGCTTAATTATGAAAAATAGACTGTTTTAAAGGTGTTGTTTTGGATGGTTGTGTTTACGTTGCTTGTGTTTCCGCTGGTGTGTTTCACATAGGACATGGTGATGCATTTAGACAAGATAAATAAAAGAAAATTTATAGGGTTTCTAACCGAGGGGGAACCTTAACGGGTTTCGCTTCGGTTTTCCCCGTGTAGCCCACTCGGATCGGTCAAACGTCCGGACCGGGACGAGGGGGTTACAAAAAATTAGTAAGAAGATGAACATAAAACAACATAAATTTTTTCATTTATATTTTTTATTATTTTTCAAGTATGCCCTAATACTATATATAAACTAATTACATGGGCTTTTTAGTCACCCAAACTAAGCCTACAATAGAATTTTAGTTATTAATCATGTAACCCCTCGTCCCGGTCTGGACGCTTGACCGATCCGAGTGGGCTACACGGGGATAACCGAGGCGAAACTCGCTAAGGCTTCACTTCGGTTACCGACCTAAAAAAACTTTTTCATTTAATATCTTATCTAGATGCGTTAATTTAACCTATGTGTGAAACGACAGCGGAAACAAGACTCACGAGAAGCCCAACAACAAACAGGGCCTAAGCCCAAACCTTGAGACCCTTTAGAGATGTCAAAAAGCCCATTTACAGGTCTGTGTTTCGAAACAGACAATGCCCGTTTCGAAACACGGGCTCCAGTTTTAAAAGCCAGACACCCGTACCGAAACGCATCCACCCCGTTTCGGAACAGGGTCCCATTTTGCCTAGGCGTTCCGATACCCGTTTCGGAACAAGCAATTCCAGTAGCCAAAGTGTTTCAAAACTTGTTTCAAAACAGGGGCTCACAGTAGCCAAAACGTACCGAAACGCGTTTCGATACGGGGGCCCTGGAACCACACCCGTTTCGAAATAGCACAACCCGTTTCGAAACACCTTCTGTCTGTGAATTCCCAAAATCAGTTTTAGACATCTCCAAATGATCCCAAACGTCCTTAACGACCCCAAGAAGCATACATAACATACGAACACACTCTAGAGGCATGCACCCTACTGCGAACATACTCAAGATACATAAGGGTATAAGATAGGGGCATCCATTTAAGAGATCATACATGGCATTCAAGATTCACGCTTCACAAGAACATATACTTAGATATTTAAGATAGGCAAATCCAACATGGTTTACAAGCAAATCATAACATCCAAAAGCCAAATCAACATAACATATAAAAGGAGTCTAGCATGCTCCTAAACAACCCAACATCAACCACACAAGTCCCCATTGCTTGACCATTACATCGTTAATATAAAATCCATACTTGATAGATTCAAAAGCCCAACTAGCACACTTTGAGGCCCCTTCTTGCACTAGCAACCCACGAACTACGGATCTGCATTGTCAAACAAAAGAGAGCGTAAGCACAAATCTTAGTGAGGGTAAGCTCATTAAAAACAAACCTCGACAATGCAGGGTCCAAGCACGAGCACAACCAAGGTAGAATGCATGATCTTACCTTCGATCCACAAGAGCAAAAAATACACATGATGCATGAACATTTATTCAATATTATGCCATGCTCAACAAGCCATAACCACATCATATGTAAGCACATAAATCAATCCATGTAGGAATCTCATTTCATGATATATTGATACACATATCAACTCATATTGGCACCTAGCTATGACTCGAATACGCGGATAAACACGTTGGAACTTACATCCAACACAACCATTACCTTACGGTGGGATTACACTCATCACCGTTCACGCGGAGGGAATTCCACTCATCCTCACGCCCCGTCGATGGGATTACACTCATCATCGACTAACATATATAAGAAGGTTTTCCGGGCGAACCCGTACTCCATCTTGATGACTACCATCATCAAGACCACACGCGCATTTGACTCACGTGTGCACACTAGCATCCTAATGATCGATCATTTGTACCCAAGCATACTAGTGCCAATATCAACCACAATCCACAACATATTTCATATCCAATTCCGTACTTAACACGTACTCACCATGATTAATATAATGCACATTCCACATGCATATAACAATGCATCAATCCACGCCTCAACACACATGTATAACACATTATACATAACCACCACGACACAAATAATCATGAGGCATAAACATCAAATAGAGTGCAACCAAAGTCTCTAACTAAAGCTTGGGATTAGGCTACCACTCTAATCCCAACTCTAGGTAGGTCTACCAAGCCCAACCTAGTCCACATGCTTGAACCAATTACTCAAAGACTATTTAAAAACATTTAACCACCCACCTTCACTTCCAAGCTCAACAACCAAGCAACCAAGGCCTTCAAGCTTCCAAATTCACTCCCGATGCTTCACCAACACAATTTCTTGCCTCTAATTAACTCAACACAAACAAAACAACCTCGAATCAGCTCATACAACAATGTAGCAAACCCGAAATACTAATCAAGCATCAAACACAAGATTCTCAAGCTATGAACAACCCCAAAATCATCAAACTCAAGCACCCCTATTGCATAGACCAAAACTCTTGTTTTCAACCTCTTTAACACTCTTAAATGATTCCAAAACAACCCCCAACTATCATACTAACCTCAGCCCTCAATTTCCAACATAAAACAACTCCAAAAACTCCCTTAAAACCCTTCTAAAAACCCATTAAAACCCAAATCCGGGAATCTTAACAAAACACTTTAAAAATCACATATGTTGGACCTCATAGTTCATAAACAACTCATATATCATTAACAAATCAAAATCTTTAGTTAAAAACAATAAAGGTAGCATTTTTAATCAAAACCCCCAAAACTCATAATATTATTTAAATATTATTTTTATTATTTAAATTATAAAACCAAGACTCATAATATTATTTAAATATTATTTTCACCCGACCCCTAAACCCGGGTGTTACAAATCAAAATGAGCCTGTAACAAAATTCTCCGCTCGAATTAATAATTGTCTTCAAAAATTAGAGAAGATTCAAATATTTTAAATGTTTTGACCAGACGTTCACCATTGACCGTATACTCAAAACCAAAAATGGCTCGAAAATAGTGAAGTATACTCCGGGATCAAAAACTCTCCTAGTCGATTCAACATGTTGATCAAGTTCGATGCCCTGAAACGACGAGGATCCAAGTAAACTCCAGTTCCAATCACCTAATCTTGCATTTAAATTCATTTAAAGGAATCGAGTCATTGGTGTTTTGTCACATCTCGGATGAACATAATTTGGATATACATAATTGGAATTTAAAGCACTCAAATGAGTCATAATCATATCTTGCTCTCCAATTGAAACAACATAATGTTGATTCAAATTACAAGCCAATTTCTTGGACGGATCATTAGTCACCAAAGTCAATTTCGAATTCCCTAAATCCGTAAGCAAATGATTCGGTTTAACATGTCCAACAAGGTTCGGGCCAACATTCTTAATCCAATTACCAATGAAATGACTTCTAATTGGTTCAATAATACCAACATTTTGATAGATGTCATGCAAGGAAAACTTAGCTACTGTGGAATCTACAGCAACAACAGCAGTTGAAGGTTCTGCCACTAACAGCTGAGCCAAAAAAGTAGCAGCGAGTGTAGCAGGAGATTGTTGCAGACACGAGGGTTTGACCACTATTGTCAAGGGGCTAGCTTTTTGACCTAGCAAACTTTGCGGCTTTAGTCGATGTTCTCAACACAAACGAATAAGTCAGCCTTAAAACTCTCTTCGGAAGATCAAACTCTTTCTAGGCACTACGAACGTTGAATCGTTCTAGCGGAAGCGAACAAACGAGAAGGCAACTCAAGAATGAAAGAAGAATGCTCAAGAACACAAGAGAGAGTTTAAAGTGAATGCCTTGTATTACTCAGAGAATGGATGATTTACAAATAAGGTGGGAAGCCTCTATTTATAGTTGAATCCCCGTACAATGAGTGGCCGAGATCGATTTACATCAGCGGCTCAGATCGAAAGCTACCAACTACATCCTAGCTAACTATGGAAAGTCTACCACCTTGGAATACTTTCCTTAGGTTCGCGTTCACATGGATGTTCACACTGTTGGATATTCCTTTCCCTTGGAATATGCCACGATAAGATGCCATCTATTAAATTACCAGCTTCAGTATGATTAGGATTTCTCCCAGTCTCCAACTGTCAGGCTAAGTCATGTGGTGTTCTAGGCAAGCCCAAGATCTTGCAAAGAATCTCTTGGGCAGCTTGATGTGCGCATGTCTTGGTCGCAAACTCGCGGGCCATAAAATTCTTCCCCACCCAATCCAGCGATGCCCTCATCGTTGACTCGAAAGAAGCTTGGCTTGGATGGATCTCCCTCGAAACCTTGATCTGCTCCCAACTCGGAATCAGGCTAGGTTGTCCCCCCATAAGGACTGCTCGCTTTGGTCACTACCGCCATGTAACATCATCTCGCTCACCATCATTCCGTACATATCGTTCGTAAGAGCTCTCTTTTACAAGTTGTGATTTGCTTCGGTGTGAACCATCATGATCCTCGAACAAAGGCTTGGACGCCGACGTCACTACGTTGAACACTGTGTGCACCCTTAGAACTCTAAAACGCCTCTTGTGTCCTCGCCAAGTCTTTTCTAGTCATCCAAACTAAGCACAAAATACAATTTTAGTTATTAATCAAAATGAGCCCGTAACAAAACTCTCTTAGAGACTAGTAGATCCTTGGCCATGAGTAAAGTTGATTTGTGCAACGGCGCTAAAACTAGTAGTTAAACGACTGACGATTTTATCACACTTCATGGCGACATTCAAAGTCTCAACGATCGCGTTCGTTCTTTGGAGTTCACTATTGACGTCCGTTTTGAGAAGCTAAGCTCCGATTTAGACCTTTGTTTGGATGCCAAATTCTCTGTTATAGAAGAGATGTTACAGTCTAGTCTTTAAAATTTCTTTTTTGGAAAGATAGGGTTTTTGTTGCATCGATATGTTGAACCGATTAAAAAGCCAAATCTGAATGAGGTTAAGTAATCAATCGAATCTGAGACGTCAATCACTCAATCGCTAGCGACGAGAAACTCAAACAAAGTTGGGTTGAGTATGTATGTGGCTGAGGAGTCGAATGGGGAGTCTCTAGCTACACTCACTTCTCCTTTTGTAGCTCAGCTGTCAGTGGTGGAACCTTTAACTGCTGTTGTTCCTGCAGATTCCACGGTAGCTAAGTTTTCCTTGCATGACATGTATCAAAAGGTTGGTATTGTTGAACCAATTAGAAATCTTTTCATTGGTAATTGTATTAAGAATGTTGGCCCAAACCTTGTTGTACATGTTAAATCGAATCATCTGCCTACGATTTTAGGAAATTCGAAATTGACTTCGGTGACTAATGTTGATCCGTCCAAGAAATTGACTTGTAATTTGAATCAACATTATGTTGTTCCAATTGGAGAGCAAGATACGATTATGACTCATTTGAGCGCTTTGAATTTCAATTATGTCTATCCAAATTATGTTCATCCGAGATGTGACAAAGCACCAATGACTCGTTTCCTTTATATGAATTTAAATGCAAGAATAAGAGATTGGAATCGGAGTTTACTTGGATCCTTGTCGTTTCAGGGCATCGAACTTGATTAACATGTTGAATCGATTAAGAGAGTTTTTGATCCCTGAGAACACTTTACTATTTTCGAGCCATTTTGGTTTTAAGTATACGATCAATAGGGAACGTTCGGTTAAACCATTTAAAAGATTTGAATCTTCTCTAATCCTTGAGGACAAGGATTAATTCGAGTGGGGAGTTTTGTTACGAGCTCATTTTGATTAATAAATAAAATTGTATTGTGGGCTTAGTTTGGGTGACTAGAAAGGCTTTGTAATTAGTTTAGATATAGTATTAGGGGATTCTTGAAAAATAATGGAAAATATGAATGAAAAGTTTTATGCCGTTTTATGTTCATCTTCTTACTAATTCTTCTTCATGTTCTTCTCATCTTACTCTTTAATCTTCTTCTTTGCTTAAATTCTTCTATTTCATGTTTTTACCGAAACAAAGGTATCAGAGACTAGTAGATCCTTGGCCATGGGTAAAGTTGATTTGTGCGACGACGCTAAAACTAGCAGTCAAACGGCTGTCGATTTCATCGCACTTTAGGGCGACATTCAAAGCCTCAACGATCGCGTTCGTTCCTTGGAGTCCACTATTGACGTCCGTTTTGAGAAGCTAAGCTCCGATTTAGACATTCATTTGGATGCAAAATTCTCTGTTATGGAAGAGAGGTTACAATCCAGCCTTTAAAATTTTCTTTTTGGGAAAAATAGGGTTTTTGTTGCTGTAGACTCTCGACGTGGATGATTATTTGTTGGCAATAGGGCGTAAAAAATATTGGAAAAGTGTTAACACAGTGCCAAGAAAATCTATTGTGTGCAAGTATACACGGTCTGCAAGTAATACAATGGTTAAGCTGAGTGTCGATCCCACAAGGATTGCGTTCAAGGGTTTAATTGCTTAGTCAAGTACTTGCTTTTTGAAAAGATTGTTTTGATTGGAAGTGGTTTTGAAATGACCCAAAAGAAATTAAATGAAATAAAATAAAGTTGAAGGCAAGAAAAGTGTCTTAGAAAATGACGAACGTTAGCAAGGAGTGCCTGGTTTTCACGCTATTTGTGCCATGCCAACCTTTAATAAATCTTGTCTTGGCAATGTTTGCCGAGCATATTCAAAGGTAGCAATGCCTCTGTCGATGGCATTGCCCTAAATCAATTATGAAAAAACCATTATATGTCTATAATGCATGTTTTTACATAAATCAATTTGATTAAGTTCCAATCTTTACTCCTAAGGGGTAGATTTCACTCTCGAAGTAAGTTCATATACTTGAACATCTTCTTTTGAAGCATCTCTTCTTAGTATCTAGCAATCGATCGTTGCCACCAAAGTCAGTTATGATATTGAGTTGCAATATGCCAACTATGACAGCAATCGTTTGGCATAATATTTTAAAAGGTAATGCCAGTTGTTGCTTGGCAGCATACTTAAAAATAAAGAACATGCCATATAGGAAAAACAGTGCCGAGTTAGTGTTGATTTATTAAAAACTAAACATTAAAGAGAAAACAACATTCAAACGTGTAAAGTGTCCATAAGTTCTATATTTCATGCACATTCCATCTCATATTATTGCTGTTTTGAGTACATTTTAGGCATAATTAGGTTCATGCACTGCATTTTACAGTGTTCTTTACTCTGTCATGCTTTGTATTGATTTTCTATTATTTGGTAAAGAAAATGTACTGTTTTAGTTTAGTTTTAGTTTCAGGTACTAGAGGCTGATAGAAGAAGAGAGGAGCTAAGGACATGATGTTGAGGCAACAAACTGAGGAGCTGTACTGATGCAGTTCCAGACAGAGATAGCCGCTGCCGAGTAGCTGCCGCCGCCCTACCTGCCGCCCACGACAGCAAGATGAGAAATTGGAGATCTGGAGTGCGATCTGTAGAGCAGAAAATCTTGATCTTAACGATGCTGTCCACTCAATTTTCTAATGATTGTAGCAGCAGGCAGAGCCACCGAAGGATGAACTCGAGCTTGCTTGCGGAGCAAGGCAACGTGATTAAGTCTACATTCAACTCAAAGAAGTCAGCATTTAGAGTTGCATTTAATGCAAAAAGCTACTTTGAAGACTTCTACTCCAAGAAGGACTAGACCTAGCTAATGCCTATATATACTCATTGTAATTGTACTACAAAACAACTTAGGTTTTCCCTTAGGCATAGTTTAGGTTTTCTTACCGCCATTATGTTCTAAAACTCTCTTTGGGTTTGGGTTATGTTGTAATCAGTGTGAGAACGGTTGCTTAGGATTTTAAGTTTGTTTTTGCAATAAAGCTTCAAGGTTTGCTTATTCCATGTTCTTCATGATTTTCAATTAAGGTGAAAGAATAGTTGATTACTATCCATTTGTTCGCTATCGAGAGAGTCGAACTCACGAAAGGAGTAAGCGCGATCTCATCTATAGACGATGTTGATCAATCCATCCTAGACATAGGTTAGGGTTTAAGGAGGCTAAAAGAGGACGAATTAACATTGCTGTCTTTGCACGATTCACGCCGCGACTGGTATTATCTGCAGTGGGCATCAACAACATTCTAACTTAGCCATAAGCGAGATCACTTTCGAAGCGTTCTACCGAGCCTTGTAGTTCTGCCGAGTTTTCCGCCGAGACACAAGTCCATTCCTCTGCCGAGGCAGCGAGAGCGTCTCAGCAGCCCAACTACCATCCCCCGCCGAGGCAACATAGTCTGGCAGCGCAAAGCAACTTTTCCTATTCAACGCAGTTTCACACTAAGCAGCAGCATAACCCTGCCCATTCTACCAATATGATTTCTTCCCTTTTATTTACTTGTGTTCTTATTTTATTTTCCTCTTAAACAAACCAACTTATTTGTTCATTTACTTTTCTTGTGCAGGAACAACGAATCGAGTTAAGCTGTCCAATCCCTGTGGGAGACGATATCTTTTATACTATTACTTGACATGACTGTGCACTTGCGCTCATATTTAGAGAACACTAAAACGCTATACTAAACGCAAACACCCCTTATCTCTAATCACACCCCTTAATTCTCCATGTATGCTTAATTTTTCTTTAATTGGGATTAAATAGGACTTCATGGATAGCCTAGGATTACCTTAGATTTGAATTTGAACATGCAGGGATAAGGAAGGTGATCATCTTATCCGATGTTTGAATCCTAAGGCTGATCAGGTTAGGGCTGACGTCATCATGCCATTGCTTATCCGGCGTCACAGCTTGACATGGTTCTGCCAACCGTAATTGGTACTGCTCATCCCCAATTTTCTCGAAGATTGATCTGATCCCTATTTTCTCGCAGCCTGATCTGGTCCTATTTTTTCGGGGTCAACATCTTCTTGGTCTGGCATCAAATGTTCTTCTCTGCCGACTGGTGCTTGGCATTAAAGGTCCTTCTGTGTTAATGTCAACACATCATCCTCCTTGGTTTCGTCTCCTACTCTGCCAACTACTGTGCCATCAACTATGCCAACCTGCAAAAAGGTGCAAAAAACAACCCTTTTACACTGGCATAACACCAAACCCTAACTCTTGATGCAATGCATGATTTTACAACATAAATGCAACTAAATACACTTAAAAGACAAGAAAGAGCATGCGAAATAGGCATAAAATTCAATATTTTTGGAGTATCAACACTCCCCCACACCTAGCTCATTGCTTGTCCTCAAGTAATGAAAAATGAAAAAATAAATAAAAACAATGAAAATGATACATCAACAAAATTTTGGTTGGCATGTCAACCAATGCTGGCATAGGCCTGTCCTCAATTATCTTAGTGCAGTAATGCCAAACAGATAATAATTCAAGAGCAACAATATAAATCTAGTCTAAGATCATGAAGAGTGCATGTAGTGCAGGCAATATGCATTAAGTATCCTTTCACTCCCTTAGCCAATTTATTTCTAAAACTCAGATTATTTTATTGTTTTTTTCTCTGCCAAAGGTATATATATAATTGCTGGCATTAAATTAGGGTAGCGTCATGCATCGTTTGGCATGAGATATAAGAGGGAGCATACCATGAATACCCACGTTAGTCCAGACTACATCACTTACTATCCTATTACACTCATACCTTAAGTGATGTTGGCTTGAGAACAAAGAGGGAGCATACCACAAATATCCTTTTCAATATCTTTTACGCCCTATTGCCAACAAATAATCATCCACGCCGAGAGTCTACAAGTTTTTGCCCAATTTTAATGATTCTTCTAAGGCATAGGAGTGTTTTAAAGTCCTTCAGCATTTGGCACACATTGTGCACTATTTTTACCTTGGAATTTTATTCTTTTTTTAAAATCTGAGCATAGTTTCAAACAGTCTAAGTCACGGTCATACTCCCCTGAAGCAAAGCCATAAATTCCCTCTTCTTCTCATCGAGATATCGAGGACCCAAATATCTCTTACGGAAAGCTGACTCGAAGAACTCCCAAGTGATCTCAGCCTCTTCCATACCCGTAGTGATGGTGACCCACCAAGTGTAGGCATCACCCTGAAGCAGAGATATAACACACCCTAGCTTGCGTTCCCCGGTACATCCCATCTGTGCCAGAATACGGACGGTCTTCTCTAACCACATCTCAGACCTCTCCGGTGTCGACCCTCTGAACTCTTCACCTCCCAAACTGCAGAGTCTCTCTAATGGCAAACCAGTACCCTCTCCCTGGGGTTGTGCCACTGCCTGACCCCCAACCACTGCAGCCTGGAAAGCCCCGGCTATCGCCTGAACTAGGGGAGCTAAATCTATTCCGGCCGGTCCTTGGCCAACTTGAGGTCCTACTCCCTCGGCTCCCGCCTCACCTCCCTCTTGATGAGGAGGAGGTGGAGGAGGTTGAGGAGCCTGCGCCCTACCAATCTGCTCAACTCCCGGAGCTTGTGCCCGTGGTTCCGGCTGAACCATCCTAGGCCTCCCTCGTGGTCTCATGATACAACTAGCAAGATAATAACTACAACAAACAACATATAATGATTAAGTTAGCAAAGGCAAGGGTCCAACTGTGCTCAATTACTTTCCTTTACAAAACCTTTTTAAATTAAGTAATAGTAGCAATGAGTACTCGACACTATACCAAACGCAACAATCATGCTTCCAAACATCATACGAACGATCAAACAACAAGAATACATGGCATAGCATACACCGAGACATATCAATTGCTTAACACATCAAGCTTACCTCACTTACCTGCCCGAGGTCTCGATAAACTCAGGCTCTGATACCGACAAATGTAACCCCCTCGTCCCGGTCTGGCCGTATGACTGGTCCGAGTAGGCTACACGGGGAAAACTGAAGCGAAACCCGTTAAGGTTCCCCCTCGGTTAGCAACCCTAGAAAATTTCTTTTAATTTTAATCTTGTCTATAGGCATATTAATTCCTAAGTGATAACGTCAGCGGAAAACATCAAGAAGAAACACAACCGATCCCCAAACAACATGTAAACAGTCCATTTTACACTTACAGGGCAGGCCGTATCGATACACCAGTCAAGGGTATCGATACGCCTTGACCAAGGTCAACATCCTTCAGTCAACACAGGAAGACCGTATCGATACAGCCCTTGAGCGTAACGATACGCCCTCCTCGGTCAACATCTCGTGGTCAACGAGATAAAACCGTACCGATACGCCTTGGCCCCGTACCGATACGCCAAAAACTCACCAAAATCTCAGAATTCTAGTGAGCAAAAAGCGTATCGATACACCCCCGTGTATCGGTACGCCAAGCCAAAACTGAGTCTTAAAGGCAAGACCGTATCGATACGGCCCTTAGGCGTATCGATACGCCCTACACTGTAAGTCTCTAAATTTCAGCAAAACAGCACAAGACACAACTCTAAATGCATTTTAAGACTTCCCTAGCCACATACAAACATTCATGCAACATACTACAACCAAGAATTAGCATATAGAGCAATTTAGATGATTAACAAGGCATCCATACATGACATTCACACAAAGGATAAATATTGCATAAATAGGCATGCTCAAAGACTTAAAAAGGAAAAAAACACATGTCTTCACATAAAGGTTTACATGCATCACTAACACATGCACTCATCAAAAAGCATAGCATCTCAAACAAGCATTCAACAAGGCTTAACATGGTTTACAAATCCAAGCAAATCATAAACATCGTCAACATCTATGAGTCATACAACGCTCATACAAAACACTTAGTAGCCCCATTGCTAAACTACTACTTTATTTACTAAGTCATACTTGAGCAACTACAAAGCTTGGAATGCCCCTTCGCCTTGCTCCTTGCTAACTCCAAGCTACTGATCTGCATTGTCGAAAATGAGAGCGTAAGCTAGAAGCTTAGTGAGGATGCTCTAAAAATAAAAAAGATGACAATGCAGGGTTCAAGCATGCAATCCTTAGCATCACACACATACATGGGCATCAACATAGCAACCTAGCTAGTATTTCAAGAGTCATAAATATGGCATCTTACATCATATTAAGCTCAACAATATAAATCAAATAACTCAACATCATAATCATAAGAGCAAGTACATTGGCCACTATTAGTTTACTCGGATGTGCGGATTTACTCTCAACAACAACATTACCTCGGTGGGATTACACTCATCACCGGACCTTGCATGGGTGGGATTCCACTCATCACCACATGCCCTACGGATGGGATTCCACTCATCATCACGTATAATATAAATAATTTCCGGTGGAATATTACATCACCGTACTCCTCCTTGATGACTCAACGCCATCAAGGCCACGCGCGAATTTGACTCAACGTGTGCACACTAATCCTAATGATCGATCATTTACACCCGATAAGTTAACTAGTGCCAATTACTTTTAAAACACATCACAACAACCATCATTTATATCATACAACCATCATCACACACAACAATATATACACATACAAAGTCAATTCATACTTCACAAGATCAATATAGGCATAGGCATCTAAAGCTCATTAACAAACAAGAAGTTAAACTACCAATTTAACTTCTACCTTAGAATGGCCTACCAAGCTCATTCCAATACCTCCACTACACACACTTGAACCAACTTTAAAACAATTTAAAGTTTTACTCACCACCATTCCTTAGCAAACCAAGCAAGCAAGTCAAGCCTCCTCAATTCTAGGATTCGATCCCGATCCTTCTCCGATGTTTCCTCTAGCTTCTAACCAATCAAAACACAAATATTACTCACCAATTCGATGCTAAACTCAGTCACAATTCCAACTCACAAACGCAAGCCAAGACTTCACAATTTCAAACCCAAACTAACCACAAAATTCTCATTTTCGTGCTCCCCAAAAACCCAGCTGAAAACCACAATTTCCAACACCCAAATGACATCTAGAGGCTTCCAAAACACTTCCCTAACAACCCTATACCATCAGCCCTTCAACCCAACACAAAAACACATAAAAAACTCAAGTTTAGACACTTTGAAAATTGCCCCAAAGACCCACTTCGGGATTTTCCCCAAATCCTTCCATTTTAAGATATTAGGTGTATCTAAGTGAGGTTAATTCAAAACCCAACTCAACAAATCAAAAACAAATGAAAAACCCATTAAAAATCCAAACTTTCCTTAAACTTGAAAAAATGCAAATGGTGATGGTTTTGAAATCTAAGACCATGAAAATGATGGGGATGATGAGGAGAACTCAAATATGAAATTACGTTAAAAAATGCTCTTGAATTGATGGAGAAATCAAATGGAATAGTGGATTAGGGGTTTAGAGAGGGTTTGGGTCTATTTCAATGTGAAAAGCAAAAGAGGGAGATGATAACTTTTTTTTTCTTTTTGATTCAAAAAGGTTGTCTTCCACATTTCAATTTAATTACAAAAATGCCACTCCTTTAATTTTTAATCTCCTTTAAATTAAAACCAAGGCCAAGTTAAATTAAATCGATTTTGATGACTCGAACCAAACACACATGTCTAACTCCTAAACCCAAAACACGGGTGTTACAAAGCTGATAGACCATTTGGAGAGCTATTCGAGAGCTGATAGAGGAGGAAATGACCAGAATGAAGAGCTGTGCCAACCCCTGCACACCACACCACACCTCTGCCGAGGCAGTCAACAGAGTGCCGCCGAGGCAGCAACTCGAGGAAGAGTGGAAAAATGCAAAGTGGTATGCGATAGAAAGAGTTCATCAAGCCCAATTTTTTGAGACCACTTGCACGTACATTGGAGACCAGCAGATAAAGAAAAGCCATGGTCAAAGTCAAGTTGGAAAAGGTCAAACGAGAATCTAGGAAGATTTAATGATCTTTTAAAGAGTTGTAATAATATTCTAACTAGGATTCCTACCCTAAACCGACTTAGGCCTAGGCTCCTCCCCTATATATGTATAATCGACTTGAATGAGAGAACACAATTGAGATTTGAGAGAAACTCCTTCTTGTCGAAACCATAGTGCCGTCAACACCCATCATGTTCTAAACCTTCCCTAGGGCTAAGGGTTGGTTATGTAGTAGTTGTGAGAGTTTTGCTTGTATTTGTTTAGGATTTCAGTTTTTGCAATAAAATTAAAGGTTTGTTTACTCTTGTTTCTTCACTGTTGCAATCTTTATTGGGAGAGAAGATGGCAACAATCTATTTGTTCAATATCGGGAGAGTTGAACTCAGGAAACAAGTAAACACGATTTTATCCAAACATAGGGTAAAGCTACTTTGGCTTAGGGATAAGTTAGAAGTTTAACGGCTAAGAGAGGTTTCATAATCGGTTGGTGTTCATCCTTAGATTCACGCCAGGAGGTATCATTCAAGACGTGTTTGCCAATAGTACTTCAAGCTTCGGGATAAGAGGGAGTCATAGAAGGGAGCCTTGCCGAACCTTGAATCATTGCTTAACTGCCAAGCAGTCACTTGGTCTCTGCCGAGGCGGTGCCTGCCGAGGCATAGTTGTGGGCGGCTGTTGAAAGTTGTTAAGTTGATCTGCAAAACTGTGCAGAGACAGTACATTCAATCTCCACACTGCGAAACATCCAATACTGGCCCATTCTCTTACTATGATTTCTCAATTTATTTTATTTTCTTTAATCTTAGTTTTAATTAACCCAACTCCTAATATTTATGTTTTTATTTTACTTGTACAGAAAACTGAAATCTGAAAGGTTGTCACAATCCCTATGGAGACGATATCTTAAATACTATAACTTGGCACCGTGTATACTTGCACGCAATTTGCGCATCACTTTTGCAAGCAAAAAAATGCACACCTCCAAACCCAAGATGTGCATTGTCCTCAATGCATGAAACAACACTTATACACAAAAAAAGAAAAAAGAAAATTAAAAATGCATGAACATGTGAATACATGTAAATAAAATGCAAAAAGTTAAGAAGAAGAAGAAGACTCCCCTTCAGAAGAGACTCCTCCTTGAGTGGTACAGGCTTAAACAACTAATTTGGCTCGGGTTTTTCGCTAGGCATAGCTTCCACGGTTAGGAGCCATCCTTTTCTTCCTGTTCCACCCTTGAGTGGTAGTGGAGGCACGAGTTTCTTTCACAACCTTCACCGGATTAGATGAGGTTGGCGTGGCAGCTGACTCAGTAGAAGCAACAGGTTTCTTCTCGCTGTGATCTTCAGATATTGGTGGCGTAGCAGACTTGATAGTTTCATCTTTGAGAGGGGAGATTGGTTTTGTGGCATTGAACAGAATTGTACTAGGCACTGGGTTGGTTGGCATAACATCATCATCGGCAAAGATTCCTACTGGGAAGGCAGAGAATGCTGGCATGACTCATGGATAGAGACTCACCAAGGTCCCATCGATGCTAGCGTCTTTGGTACGTTCATATTGCCAGATCCTTTTCCTCTGCTCCTCAGCCTCCTCTAATTTTCTAAGAATTTTTTCTTGCTGGAGATATATCTGAGCAAGCCTTTCCATTGTTTCTGCTAGAATTGAGGTTGTTGGCTATGCCTTTGGTTCCTTGGTTTTGGGTGTTGGCGTAGCAGCCTTGCCCTTGCCCTTGTTCTTATCCATATCTTTCACAAAAATGCTAGTAAGGTTCCTCCATCCGGCCGACGTAATTGTGTAACCCTTCACTTCAAGGGTAACGTCTTCCTCTGTCGTGGACACATAGTGTCGCTAAAAATATTGTAAATAACGATAGGAAAGAACAACCCTTCAGTTGGCTTTAGGGCACACTTGTAAATCTCATCGATGATAATCCGACCAACATTAATCTTTCGCCCCTTAAGGATTGAATGCAACAAAACTAGTTGGTCCTCCAAAACGGTTTCATTGTGGGTCGTCAGCATCAGACTTGCTTTAAGAAAATGATTCCAGCCCTTAGCTTGTGGTTTAAGGGCTACTCTTTTGACCGTGCGGTGTCCTTTGGAGGATAAAGTCCACTTCGTGCCCGGTTCACACAAATATTCTAAGATCACCTTCCTCTTGGTAGCGGTCATGTTGGCGGCAAACTCGACATGATCATTCCCCATATCCAATTTGAGCATTATGTTGATTTAACCTTCATCAAAACGCACACATTTTTCTCGAATCATCAAGAACGGGTTAGCTTTAGTAGTTAAATGTGCGTAAACTTCTCAAACAAGATTTGGAAAGATCTCACCCTTTTGTTGGAAAAACGTTTTCCACTTGTGTTTGGCGACGATGCCCATGACTTCAGGGGGAAGGCTTGATCTTTCTCGGGCTTAAAACTGAAATTCCTTTCGAAGCAAAAGGACTTTGAAGCAAAATTGTCTTCATACTTCTTTTGGATCTCCTCGTTGAAAAATGTTTGGAATGGTTTAGATAAGGACGCCATGGAGATTTTTGAAAGGGAAAGAAACAAAAGCTTGATTTTATTTGGGTGAAAAGAGAGAGAGATGAATGGCTAGGTAAAGAAGATGAAGTGAAAAAGTAAAGGAAATAAAGTTGAACGAGTTGCAAAATGGAAAGGTTGAGTGTTTAGGGTAAAAAGTAATTATGATGGGTTTAAAGAAGGTAATGATGGAAAGATAGTGTGTTTTGGGGAGAGGAAAAAGGGATGATGTGATAACTTATGGAAATGATAAGTGATAAGGATAAGGTTTAAAGTGATAATATATGGAGTGATAAGGTAATTAAATTGAATTTAAATTACCTTAATTTTTGGGCGGCTAGGGTTTGTTATTTTCTCTCTCTCATGGTTTAAATTAAATCAAGCTAGGGTAATTTTTTTCCCCAAAGTTACTCCCGCCGCATACCAAACTCAGTTGCTAGCATCATTCTTGGCGCGACACTATTCAATCTTGTCACTTAATGAATATATCTTTCTAGCATCAAATCTGCATCCACTTAAATGAAAACCTTTCAACCCAACAAGAGAAAAATTAAAACTAAAAGAAAAGGGAAAAATCTGATGAAAAATTCTAAATCCTAAAAGAAAAACATCTAACCTAATATTTACAGAGTCCTAAACCTGTCGATGGTGTCATGGTAATTCTACCAAAAGAACAGTCTCCTTGACATTTACATGTTGTCCCTCAAAATAATGCTTTAAGCGCTGACCATTTACCTTGAAAATTTCCCCAGTTTTCAGATCCTTGATGTCCACGACACCATGAACATAGGGTTGTACTACTTCAAAGGGGCCTGACCATCTCGACTTAAGCTTGCCTGGAAACAATTTAAGCCGTGAGTTAAATAGAAGAACTAGTTGACCTAGCTCGAAATGTTTTGGCAAGATTCTCGTATCATGCCAACATTTGGTTCTCTCTTTATATAGTTTGGCATTCTCATAGGCAAGTGCACAAAATTCTTTTAACTCGCTGAGGTCTAACATCCTCTTTTCTCCCGCTGCAGCCCATGCCATGTTAAGTGTTCTGATTGCCCAATAGGCTTTATGTTCAAGCTCCACTGGCAGATGGCATGGTTTACCATATACAAGCTTGAAAGGTGAAGTGCCCAACGGAGTTTTGAAGGCGGTTCTATAAGCCCACAATGCTTCATCTAACCTCAAAGACCAATCCTTCCTCAAAGGATTCACAGTCTTTTCTAGGATATTCTTGATTTGCTTGTTAGAAATCTCGTTTTGCCTATTTGTCTGTGGATGATAGGCCTTGGCTATCCTTTGTTGTATCCTATACCTGCACAAAGGTTTAGAGATTAGATTGAATTTAAAATGGGTGCCCTCATCATGAATGATCACTCGAGAAGCACCAAAACGTGTAAAGATATGCTTGTGAAAAAATTTGGCAACGACCTTGGCATCATTTGTTGGCAAGGCTATAGCCTCTACCCATTTGGAAACATAGTCAACTGCCACTAGGATATATATATTTCCAAAAGATGGGAGAAATGAACCCATAAAGTCTACACCCCAAACATCAAACAAGTCCACTGACATTATTTTCTGAAGCGGAAGTTGATGTCTGCCAGAGATATTCCCAGTCCGTTGGCATGGATCACATTCCTTGGTGAAGTCATGAGCATCTTTATACAGTATGGGCCAATAAAAACCTGACTGCAGCACCTTGGTAGCAATTTTTAGTCCAACAAAGGGTCCTCCATATGGTGCGACATGGCATGCTTGCAAAATAGCATGTTGCTCATCTTTTAGAACACAATGACGGATCACTTGATCAGCACATTGCTTAAATAGGAAAGTCTCATACCAATAGTACTTTCGAACACAACGCATGAAATGCTTCTTGGCATTGTAATCCAAATCTAGTGGCATGATATTGCTTACCAAATAGTTGACGATGTCGGCATACCATGGCACAACATTAACTACGAGTAAATACTCATCCAGGAACTCATCTTTGATAACTTTAACCTTTTCATCCTCTTAGTGATGTTCTAGTCGTGACAGATGATCAGCTACTAAGTTTTTGCTGCCCTTCTTATCCCAGATCGCAAGATCAAATTCTTGTAGTAGAAGCGTCCATCAGATTAACCTCGGCTTGGCATCCTTCTTTTCCAAAAGATATTTCAATGCTGAGTGATCAGTAAAAACAACAACTTTATTACCTATCAAATAAGGTTTAAATTTATCAAAAGCAAATACAACTGCAAGAAATTCTTCCTCAGTTGTTGTGTAATTAAGTTGTGCTTCATTAAGTGTTCTGCTGGCATAATATATGGCATGAAAAACTCTGCCACGCCGCTTTCCAAGTACTGCTCCTATGGCATAGTCACTAGCATCACACATGAGCTCGAAAGGCTCATTCTAGTATGGTTCCACGACTATAGGGGCATTAACCAGCTTCTTCTTAAGGACCTAAAACTCTCTCAAACAAGAATCATCAAATGCAAAGGCGACATCATTTTCTAATAACAAGCATAAAGGTTTATAAATTTTAGAAAAGTCCTTAATAAATCGACGATAAAATCTGGCATGACCTAAAAAAATTCTTACACCTTTAACACTCGTGAGGGGTGGTAGTTTCTTGATTACTTCAACTTTTGCTGGATCAACCTCTAGTTCATTCTTGGTCACTATATGCCCGAGAACAATGCCCTCATTCACCATGAAGTGGAATTTTTCCCAGTTTAAGACTATATTGGTCTCAATGCATCTCCGAAGAACTTGCTCCAAACTTAGAATGCATTCCTCAAATGTGCTACCAAACACTGAGAAATCGTCCATAAATACTTCCATACTGTGCTCAATCAGATCAGAGAAAATGAACATCATACAACGTTGAAATGTTGCCGGCGCGTTGCACAAACTGAATGGCATTCTTCTAAAGGAAAATGTTCCATATGGACAGGTGAATGTGGCCTTCTCCTGGTCATCGAGGGATATTGCAATCTGATTATAACTTGAATAACCATCTAAACAGCAATAGAAAGCTTTACCTGCCACCTTGTCTAGCATTTGATCGATGAAAGGCAAAGGGAAGTGATCCTTCCTCGTGACCTTATTTAGCTTCCTATAATCCATGCACACTCTCCATCCTATAATTGTTCTAGAAGGAATCAACTCATCCTTGCTATTCTGAACAACAGTTACGCCACCCTTCTTTGGCACGCACTGTACTGGGCTAACCCAAGAGCCATCGAATATATGATAGATTATTCCAGCATCAAGCCATTTAATAATCTCTTTTTTACGACCTCTTTCATCTTCGGGTTTAACATCCTTTGGCCTTCAATAGCCTTTCCATGATATTTCTCCAAAATAATCTTGTGCATGCAAATGGTTTGGCTTATCCCTTGGATATATGCCAAGGTCCAACCCAACACTTGCTTGTAGGTTTTTAATATTGCCAACAATCTTGCCTCCTTATCATTAATGAGATTAGTGGAAATAATCACTGGAAGAGTTGAGTTCTCACTTAGATAGGCATACTTCAAGTGTTCTGGCAATGGCTTAAGCTCCAACTCTGGTGGTTCCTCGATTGATGGCTTTGGTTTCTTTATCTCTCTTTCTGCCAACTGAAGTGGCTCAAAGTAACTCACATCTTTAGCCTCCAAGACTGGTTTCTCAAATTTTCAAACAATTCAGCTACACCATCAAGCATACTAACATCAAATTATGTATCCTAGCACAACTATGCCATGTCCAAAGTATAAACGACCTCTATCATTTCCTCAGCTTAACGTTCATCTAATTCATCTGCACATTTCAATGCTTGAAACACATTAAAAGTAACATGCTGGTCATTCATTCACATGGTTAGTTCCCCTTTATGAACATTAGTAAGCGCCCTACCCATGGCAAGGAATGGCCTTCCCAAAATAATTGGCACATGAGTATCAGCTTCATAATCTAAAATGATAAAATCAGCTGGAAATAATAAATTTGTCTACCTTTACCAACATATCCTCAATCTTACCCTTGGGGAGTGCATAGGATTGGTCTGTCAACTAGAGTGTCACCATGGTAGGTCTCGCTTCTATGCCAAGCTTCCTGAAAACAGATAATGATATTAAATTGATGTTGGCTCCTAAATCACACAACGCCTTACCCATGAATTTATTGCCGATAGTACAAGGAATAGTAAAACTCTCTAGATCTTTAAGCTTTGGTGGCAATCGATTCAAGATCATGGCACTGCATTCTTCTGTGAGGGTAACAGTTTCAAATTCTCCCAACTTCCTCTTTCTTGACAAAATGTCTTTCATGAATTTTACATAGTTGGGCATTTGTTCAAGGGCTTCTACCAATGGAATATTAATTTGCAATTGCTTAAGCACTTCCAAGAAACGCTTAAATTTCTAGTCCTGTTTGTGCTTTTGGAGTCTGGCCGGAAATGGTGGTGGTGGATACACATATGTCGGCACTATCGGATTTGCCGAGGCAGTGCTTACATCCACTTTGGAATCAATTTGCTTTTTTACCTCAGTCTACTTTTCATTTTTGTGAACATCATCGTTGGCACTGGGACTGGCATCTTGATGAGCACTAGAGCTAGCATGAGAATTGGCATTATTGGGGGCATCATCTCCGACATCATCTACTTTAGCTTTCCCTTTCTCGGATTCCTTGGGCTCATCTTCTGGGATTGGGTTACCGAATTGGCAGTCAACTGACTACTTGGCAACCGTTTCTACCTCACAATGTTTACCACTTCGAAGGGTTATGGCCTTGAATTGCTCATTACCTTTGTGCCGAGCATCTTCAGTGTCACTTGGCAAAGCTCCTTATGGCCGATTGTTTAGTGCATTCACAAGCTGTCCCATTTGGATCTCCAAATTCCATATTGAAGGTGCCAGGCTATAAACTATGACATCATCTTGCTCTATGTATTCTGTAAGATTGCCCCATTGATTGAGCCTTTGCTCCTACTGGAAATTATTTTGAACTCCTTGCGGCATGATGTTTTGGCAGAATGCTGGCATGGCATTCTGATTTTGCCTTTTGGCATTCTACCGTTGTGCATTGAACTGGTTTCCCTACGGTTTCCCCAAGCCAAGTTAGGGTACTACCACAGGATTAGCAGGATTGTAATAATGTCCAAAATTTCTAATGAAAATTACTGACACAGGATTAGCAGAGCATTCATCCACATGATGGTTTTCTCCACAGATAGTGCAAAATGGCTCTAATGCTTTAACTACTTGGGACTCGTTGCTTTTTTGTAAAGTTCTCACCATGGTGGTGAGGTTGGAATTCTCAACATGGATGGATGTTAGCCCATCCAACTACAATTTCCCACCGGCTTTGGTTCTAGTCCCGAGCCTAGCAACAGGATATTCAAAATCATTTTTGTCTATCCTTTCAAGGATGCCAACGGCTTCCGTATAATTTTTGTTGAGTAATGATCCAGCTGCCGAAGCATAAAAAATAGTTATTGTCTGTGCTTTTAATCTGTTGTAGAAGGTTTGTATATGGGTCTAATTTGGGAACCCATGCATAGGACACCTTCTCAACAAGTCTTTAAATCTTTCCCAGTCATCATATAGGGTCTTGTCCTCGGCCTGCCTGAAAGTAAGGATCTCACCACACAGCTTGGCAGTGAGTGTCGGTGGCTGAAATCGTGTTAAAAACTTTTGGCATAGATCTACCTAGGAAGTGACTGAGCCTGGTGGCAAAGAATTGAGCCACGTCTTTGCTCTGTCCCTCAAAGAGAAAGTAAAAAGTTTCAGCTTCATAGTATCCTCAGACACTCCTGGTTGCTGAAATAATTGGCAAATCTCCATAAATTGCTTTAAATACTGCATTGGATCTCCAGTCAGTGCTCCATCGAATTGTCTTACATTCAAAAGAGTTGAGATCATTACTGGTTTAAGCTCAAAATTTGATGCATTTACCTCATTGCCAATAACTACTGACATTAAGCATGTGATGTCATGTGTTGATTGCTCTCGAATGGGTCTTTCTTCTTCGGCATTGTTGACGACATCGTTATTGTGTAAAGGTATTCCTTCATTGTTTGGTTGATTCTCCTTATTGTTTAAAACACCATTTACTCCTATGTTCCCTTGATTTTCATGATTCATCTCTCGGATCTTCTTTCTCAATCTGCGCAACGTGCGTTAAATCTCAAGATCTAATGGTCAAACTTCCCTCTTAGCGCGTTTTCTAGGCATACACTAATAAAAGCAAAATTAAAATTAAAAATAAAACAAGTAAAAACCTAAAAACAATTAAATCTGTTGCAATCCCCGGCAACGACACCAAAAACTTGTAGACTCTCGGTGTGGATGATTATTTGTTGGAAATAGGGCGTAAAAGATATTAGAAAAGTGTTAATACAGTGCCAAGAAAATCTATTGCGTGCAAGTATACATGGTCTGCAAGTAATACAACGGTTAAGCTGAGTGTCGATCTCACAGGGATTGCGTTCAAGGGTTTAATTGTTTAACCAAGTACTTGCTTTATGAAAAGATTATTTTGATTGGAATTGGTTTTGAAATGAGTGACAAGAAAATAAATGAAATAAAATAAAGTCGAAGGCAAGGAAAGTGTCTTAGCAAATGACGAGCGTTGGCAAGGAGTGCCTGGTTTTCACGTTGTTTGTGCCATTCCAGCCTTTAATAAATCCTGTCTTGGCATTTTTTACCGAGTAGATTCAAAGGTAGCAATGCCTCTGTCGATGGAATTGCCCTAAATCAATTATGAAAAAACCTTATATGTCTATAGTGCATGTTTTTACATAAATCAATTTGATTAAGTTCCAATCTTTACTCCTAAGGGTAGATTTCACTCTCGAAGTAAGTTCATCTACTTGAACATCTTCTTTCGAAGCATCTCTCCTTAGTATATAGCAATCGATCGTTGCCACCCAAGTCAATTATGACATTTAGTTGCAACAAGCCAACTATGCTAGCAGTCGCTTGGCATAATATTTAAAAAGGTAGTGCCAGTTGTTGCTTGGCAACATACTTAAAAATAAAGAACATGCCAGATAGGAAAAACAATGTCGAGGCAGTGTTGATTTATTAAAAACTAAACATTAAAGAGAAGACATCATTCAAATGCAAACACCCCTCACCAACTTTAAAATCAGTTCATGGTGATGGTATCGACCAAAAAACCATAATCGTTTTCAACATCCATCATCATTAAAACTAAGAAAAATAACAACAAAGAGGATGAGCTAGAAGAGGGTCTGTCGATGTAGCTCTTCACGGCCAGGGTCGAATGTTGCACCCTTATCTCCTATCACACCCCTTGATTCTCCACGCGTGCTTCGTTTTGCTTTGGACGGGATTAAATAGGACTCCATAGATAGCCTAGGATTATCTTGGATTTGAATTTGAACATGCAGGGATAAGGAATGTGATCATCTTATCCGGCGTTTGAATCCTAAGGTTGATCAGGTTAGGGCTGACGTCATCGTGCCATTGCTCATCCGGCGTCATAGCTTGGCATGGTTCTGCCAACCGTGATTGGCACTACTCGTCCCCTATTTTCTCGAAGATTGATCTGATCCTTATTTTCTCGCAGCCTGATCTGGTCCTATTTTTTCGGGGTTAACATCTTCTTGGCCTGGCATCAAATGTTCCTCTCTACCGACTAGTGCTTGGCATTAAAGGTCCTTCTGCGCCAACGTCAACTCAGCATCCTCTTTGGTGTCGTCTCCTACTCCTACTCTACCAGCTATTGTGCCATCAACTCTTCCAACTTGCAAAAAGGTGCCAAAAACAACCCCTTCACACTGGCATAACACCAAACCCTAACTCTTGATGCAATGCATGATTTTACAACCTAAATGCACTTAAAAGACAAGAAAGAGCATGCGAAATAGGCATAAAATTCAGTACTTTTGGAGCATCAACAGTTGCATCCATATGTTGAACGAATTAAAAAGCCAAATCTGAATGGGGTTAAGGAATCAATCGAATCTGAGACGTCAATCACTTAGCCGTTAGCGACAGAAAACTCGAATGAAGTTGGGTTGAGTACATGTGTTGCTGAGGAGTCGAATGAGGAGTCTCTATTTTGAGCTCTATTGTAAACACAAGAAATAGAGAGAATAGAAGATTGATTAAGGAAGGAGAAAAATAATTTTTAAGGTTTTTGCACACCTTTTCCAGCTTACCAGCGAGCTATTTAAACAACACAATGCAGTAAATTAATAAAATACAAAATCTGTTAAGCCACGTAGAACCTTCCTCTCTCTGGTCCCTTTGCGCAATTCTTGGACATTCCCTGCAGCTGGAATAGATCTGGTATTCTGGGCAGTAGCTGGTGGTGAAGCCCTCGTGTCTGCAACATTACCCCCTAAAGAAGAAACCTTGTCCTCAAGGTTTGACTCGGGTGCGAATGACGAATCTTTCAACAAGGGCAACAGTGTAAACTGGTATAAGGGTTGGCCCTTGCATTGCTTAAGCTGAGAGATATGGAAGACCTTATGAATACTTGCTATTTCGGGCAAATCAAGTTTGTAGGCCACTGGACCGTTACGCTGAGCGACCTTGTAAGGACCAAAAAACCATGGACTGAGTTTTTTATGCTTGTGCAAACGAAAAGACATTTACCGATATGGTTGGAGTCGAACGAAGGCCCAGTCACCGACCGTCAGTTCCACTTCCTTGCGTTTTTTATCTGTCTGGTTCTTCATCCTCAATTGAGCTTGGACCATATTGTGTTTTTGTTCTCGTTGAATCTCATAGCGGTCATGGAGGGCTTGGTCAACTTGAGGATTAAGGGAACCCCTTCAACATAAGAAACGAGGGTCGAAAGATATCGACCATGGAGAGCTAGGAACGATGTCATGCTTGCGAAGGCCTAAAATGTCATGTTGTACCAGTATTCCGCCCACGCCAGATATTGCTCCCATTTACTTGGCTCGTCCCTAGTCATGCAACGTAAATACATTTCCAGACAGCGGTTCAATGCTTCGGTCTAACCATCGGACTGTGGGTGATAGGCAGAGCTTAGACACAGATCGATTCCTTATAGCCGAGCCATTTCAGTCCACACTACGCTTACAAAAATTGGATCCCTATTGCTCACCATCGGTCGTGGAATGCCATGCAACTTAAAAACCCCTTGGACCAAGACCTTAGAAACGGTCAATTTCGTTAAACGATCAATCACCACACAAATTACGTCCTTGCCGTTTAATAGTGGCATTCCAATGATGAAATCCAGGGAAATGTCTTCAAAAACCTGCAGTGGAATCAGAAGGGGCTGAAGGAGACTAGCTAGGGCAAGGTTATCACTCTTTATTGTAAGGTAAACTTGGAACTCATAAACAAATTATAGACGTCCTTACGCATCTTGTTCCAGAAAAATTAGTGGAAAAACGGCGAAATGTCTTCGAAATTCCAGCATGACCACCCAATGTTGAGCTATGAAATTCACGTAGAAGGCGATAACGCAATGAACTTTCATTAGGAACAACGAACCGATTGTTGAACAGGACCAAGCCTTGTTTCTTGGTGTAACCCTGGGTTGAGACGTGACCATCTTGCATAGCTGCCAGTAATTGAGCTAATGCTTCATCATGTTGAGTCGCGGTACAAATATCCTCCAAAACTCTAAAAACTAGTCATCTGAAAGCCATCAATTGAGCTCCGACTTCCTTGGACAATGCGTCGGCAACTGTATTCAACTTGCTAGGGCGATATTTGATTTCAAAATCAAATCCGATCAACTTTGCCAACCATTATTGTTGTTCCGGGGTTTGAATAGTTTTATGAGTTAACTTTCAGAGAGCCTTTTGATCGGTTATAATGACAAAAGGTCGGCCAAGAAGGTATTGATGCCACTTACCCACAGCCTAAGTGATAGCATACATCTCTCTATGGTATTGTAAAGTGCTCATAAGTCTTATATTTTGTATGCATTCCATCTTATATTATTGATATTCTTAAGTGCATTTTAGGCATATTTAGGTACATGCATGCATTATTTACAATATTCTTTACTTTACCATGTTTCTATTCAATATCTTTGATTTGGTAAGAAATTATATTGTTTTAGTTTAGTTTTAGTTTCAGATGCTAGAAGCTGTCAAGAGGAGGAGAAATTAGAGGAGGGGATGCTGAGGAAGCAAACCAAGGAGTTGTACTGAAGCAGTTCAACATAGAGAGAGATATTGTCGAGTAGTTGTCGTCGCCATAACTGCCGCCCAGGGCAGCAACTTAAGGAATTGGTAAATTGGAGTGCGATCGGTAGAGCATAATTTGCTGAGTCCATTGAGCCCATCCACTCACTTTACTGATGTTGGAAACAGCGGAAAGAGTCGCCAAAGGAGAAGATCAAGGATTGCTTGCGGCACAAGGCAACGACAAGAGGAGACCAAATTAAAGTTAAAGAAGTCAGATTTAAAGGTTGCATTTAATGCAAAAGCTACTTTATCATGAGGAAGACTTCTACTCCAAGGAGGACTTAACCTAGGCCATGCCCTATATATACTGGATCATATTTTGTATTTTAGACAATTATAGGGGAGGATTTCTTAGTCGAAAATAGCTTAGTTTTCTCTTTTGCTTCCTTGCCGCCGCTATGTTCTAATTTCTCTTAGGGTTTGGGTTGTGTTGTAGAGTAGTGTGAGAACAGTTGTTTAAGATTAAAGTTTGTATTTGCAATAAAAATTCAAGGTTTGCTTATTTCATGTTCTTCACTATTTGCAATTAAGTTTCAAAATATTGATTGTGAGCAATCCATTTGTTTGGCATCAAGAGAGTCAAACTCACGAAAGAAGTAAGCACGATCTCATCCATACCAGGTGTTTATCAATCCAGCCTAGACATAGGTTTGGGTTTAAAGCAGCTAAGAGAGGACGAACCGAAGGTTGTTGTTCATTGCACGATTCACGCCGACGGGTATTATCTGCAGCGGGAATCAACAGTATTCTGACTTAGACATAAGCAGAATCACTTCAGAAGCGTCTGCCAAGCCTTGAAGGTCTACCGAACTTGCCATCGAACCATTCATCCATTCCACCTGCCGAGGCAACGAAAGTTGTTGAAGCACCAATCCGCCATCATCCGCCGAGGCAGCACAGTCTGGCAGCGCAACACATCTTAACCTATTCAATGTAGTTTCACACTACGAAGCAGCATAACCTGGCCCATTCTATCAACCTAATCTCTTCCTTAAATTACTCGTGTTTATTTACTTTTCTTTTAAACAAACCGAAACTTAATTGTGCATTCAAATATTCTCTATACAGGGATTTACATTCGGATTTGGTTGTCCAATCCTCGTGGGAGACGATATCTTTTATACTATAACTTGACAACAGTGTGCACTTGCGTTCATAATTGGAGAACATCCAAACGCTCTACAAGTTTTTGGCACCGTTGGCGGAGATTGGCAACAGTAAATTCATATTTTTTTCACTTTTATTGCATTTAATTTCAGTTTTTATTTTTCCTTTTCATTAAAAAAAAAGAATTTTACAAGTTTTCTTGTCTAGTGTATGACCAAAGCCCACCCGTCGGCCGAAATCGTTTACATAGACGAGATCGAACGAAGAGCAAGAAAACTAAAGAAAGAAGCAAGAGAAGCCCTCGAAAAAGCTAAGGAAAAAGGAAAAGCAGAGGTAGCCATGCATAACGGCCAAGACAACAACCATGGCAACAATGCCTGAGAGGACATGGACATGTAGCATGAACCGCCGCATGGGCAGCAACCCACAGTTCAGCCTAGGCAGCAACAGTATGTGCGCACTACTATGGACTACTTGGAGCACGAATTCAGAGGATTTGATCCAACTGTGGCAAAGCCTGAAATTGAAGCATACCAATTTGAGCTGAAACAATGATGTTCAACATGATAAACACATTGGGGAAATTTGGAGGAACTGCCACGGAAGATGCTCGGCAGCACTTGAGGGGGTTCCTTGAAATTTACAGATCTTTTAAGATTCATGGAGTCCATCAAGATGTGCTTAGGCTGAGACTATTTCCCTATTCACTAAGGGATATGGCAAAACAGTGGTTGAATAACCAATCGACATGATCGTTTAGCACTTGGACGAAATTGTGCAAGGACTTTATTGATCGTTTCAGCCCTTCAAACGTAACAGACAGGTTAAGAAACGAGATCACTGCTTTTCGACAAGGGGATGATGAACCAATGTATGAAGCGTGGGAACGGTACCAACATATGCTAAACAACTGCCCGCTTCATGGTTTTCCAACCTGTACTCAAGTGTCAATGTTCTACAATGAAGTTAATCAACCGACGAGAATGATGCTTGACACTTCAGCCAATGGAATCATCCTAGGCAGACCACCCGAGGAGGCACTACAGATTCTGAACAGGATCTCAAAAAATGACTACAAATCCCCTACAGCCCGTCGCGACGGCACGAGGCGGCTAGCTGTTGCGAATGAAGTAGAAACCACTGAATCTGTCATTGCCCACCTGGATAAACTGACACATATGGTGATGAATATGGCCAAATTCACTGAAAAAATGTACGAGGTTAAAGTTGTGGAGCCCTTCTATGACGAGTGTGGGGGCAACCATGATTCCTCTGAATGCAACGAATCTGCCAATTTCATGGGAACATATGAGAGGAACAACAGACCCAACACTAACACGTACAATCCGAGCTGGAGAAAGCATCCAAACTTCTCTTGGAGTAACCCTAACACGGCTACAAATCCAACCCTGCAACCAGGAGGATATCAGCAAAACCTATCCCGACAACAGCCACAGTAGCAACATAATACGAACAATAATTCACTCGAATCTACTTTGCATACTTTTATGTCTCATACTAGTGATTTTATTGTTCATACTAATAAATTCATTGACAAGACTAAGTCTTTCATGGACAGGACTGAGATGTGGTTGCAAAATCAGGAGGCAACAATCAAGAACCTGGAAACCAAGTTCTGGTAGTTCACTCATATCATAAACAATAGGTCAATGGGTGCATCATCCAGCAACACAGAGGCCACATCAAAACCCACTTATGAACAATGTAAAGCAATAACGACAAGAAGTGGGAAACAATTGGATGATCCCGGAGTTGAGCAGTCAAAGGAACAACAACCAGAACAGCCCGCCATGGCAGCACCACAAACTGAGGCCCAGGTAGATGACAGCAGCCCTGAAACAGATGATCTTGAACCCTCACAGATCAAATTTCCCTGTAAGGAACGCATCCAGGACATCCGTCTGCCGCCGCTCTTCCCCCAAAGACTCAAATAGCAAAAGCAAGAGCACCAGTTCAAGAAATTTCTAGATATACTTAAGCAGGTGCACATCAACATCCCACTCGTGGAAGCCGTACAAAACATGCCAAACTATGCAAAATATTTGAAAGATATGGTTTCCAAGAGAAGAAGAGTTGGGGAATTCGAGACAATAACTGTCACTAAAGAGTGCATGGCAATGCTGCATAACAAGGTGTCGCACAAGAGGACAGATTCAGACAGCTTTGTTATTCCATGTTAGATAGGCAACAACCATGACATGAGAGCTCTATGTGACTTTGGAGCCAATATAAACCCGATGCCCAAGGCTGTCTTCGACAAATTAGGAATTGAGAAAGCAAAACAAACTTCCATCATGCTCAAGTTAGCTGACCATTCGTTTGTGCAACCAGAGGGAAAAGTCGACGACATCCTTTTACGAGTGGGCAACTTCATTTTCCTAGCTGACTTCCTCATCTTGGACTGTGAGGCAGATGAGAACACCCCTATCATTCTTGGGTGACCATTCTTGGCCACGGGTAGAGAATGGGAAGCTAATAATGAGGGTAGATAAGAAGAGCATAAAGCTAAATGTCTTACAACCCATGCACCCAACCAAGGAAAAGAAAGATGCAAAGACACACAGGCTTCCAAAATCAGCATAGAGACAGAGCAGGGCAGCAGCCGCAAGGGCAAGAAGCAGAGTAGAACTAGGGACCCCAAGGAACAAGAGAACCCACTAGGAAGAAAAGCAAACCAACTCAAGAAGTGGTTATGTTTGGGAGATGCATCTCAATGCACTCCCAACATAACTTAACTTATTTTTAATTTCTTCATTTTCTTTATTTTTATGTTTTAGGATTAGATTTTAATTTATTGCAATTTATTGTCCATATTTTTATTTTTCAGATTTTAAGTTTCCTTTATTTTTAGCATTTAATTATTTGTTTTATTTCAGTTTAGGAATAAAGAAGCAGGACCAAGAAGAAGGCCAAACAAGGAGCCAACCCACCATACCGCCGAAACAGCTGAGGGCAGCTCAACGACAAAAGCACGTAACAGCTAGAATACCGCTAACTGCTAGCTGCCAACGAGCATTTAATCCCGTAACGTATGCTGAAAAATCTGCCCATTGAAGTTTAATGTCGCCACAACATCTCCCGGTAACCCTTATAAATACCCTAATATTTCATTCATTTTCTTTACTCTGTCTCCTTGTTAACCTCTTCTTACCCGCCTGCTTTCTTACTTTTTTTTTAGTTTCAGAATATAAATTGTCTCACTATTATGGCATCATCACAATCCAAACCCTCTTTCTAGCGATTCTTCTCCGATTTAGATCAAAAGAGTCATAGAACGCAATTCGCCAATCGATCAATATAGGAGGAGCAAGGGTTCCATTACTCACAACAGACGGAAGATTTAGGTCTAGAGCTTTCCCTCTTTGAGAAGACACACAATCAAGGATGGAATATTTTTGCCAAACAGCCCGATGTGGCAAATATCACACTAGTTAGAGAGTTTTACGCCCACCACCCACGCCTAGAAATACCATTTGTCTTCGTCCGAGGGGAGGCAGTAAAACTCAACGCCGCCACCATCAACAGATTCTACGGGCTGGAGATGGACGATAATCCCCATGAGGAATGGCGGCAGACATTACAGCAGGGGACTACGACAGAATGAAGAAGCGGCTTTGCGAACCAAACACCCCATGGCTGGCTGGGAAACACAGTGGGTCTGTGCAACGCCGCCGTCTGCTGCCAGAGGCTATGCTATGGAACACCTTCATCAAGCAACGCCTGCTACCCACCTCCCACAACTCGGCAGTTGATCGTCCTCGTCTCGCCCTGATCCATTCAATCATGAACAACCAGCCAATCAATGTAGGAGATATCATCTGTAAAGAGATCTACAGATGCTACCAGAAGTCGAAGGGCAGACTCTATTTCCCCTCCCTCATCATCGGATTGTGCACAAATTTCAATGTCCCCACCGATTCCAAGGATGTGATGACAACGACAAGGGAGGGCTGGACTAAAAAAGTCAGGCTCCAGATGATGCAGGCTCCTAAAAAGAACCGATCACACCATCTCAGCCATCGACCGCGCACACAGCTACCCCGACAGTAAGAGCCAGTACTGAGGTTGCCCAAAACCTTGAAGTCATCTAGCTACTCCACACATTGATCGAAGGTAACAAGCGAATTGAGCAGCATCAACTGACATTCATGAAGTACGTGGGTGAGGTTCATGAGGCTTTTGTGGCCTATTTGTTGTAGAAATTTCCCAATGACGACCTCTCACTGCCCAGATTTCTAGAGGACTTGGCCGCCGCAGCTGAACCAAGAGCGGCTACACAACCAGTTGCTACTGCCCGCCACGCCGCCTTCCGCTGCCAGATGCCTTCTCCCGCACGATACCTGTCATACTCAGCCACCTCTTCTTCGAACACGGTGACAGACACTCTCAAAAGGCATCACCAACAATTCTCTCTATCCATCACAGCGGCAACGGAAGAGCTGCACCTTTCCAAGGATTCTGGGCAGCATACGGTAGAAACCAGAGAACCATTGGCCACAACAGAACCATCGGCATCACCCATGGCAGTGACCAGCAGAAAAAGAAAGCAACACATAATCTCGGCGGAGCCGGAAGATGAGGACTTAGAGACAGAACCGGTCCACACTGAAGCTCCTCTCCCTACAAGAGTCAAACCTCCGCGCACAACAAAGAATTCATCTGCCAAGACAGCTGCCAGGACCTTTGCCAGCCGCCGCCTGATCATCCAAACATCGTCTTCCTCCTCTACCGCAAACACTCCAGCAACATCACCACAATAAAAAAAACTTCTAGCTTTGTTTTCTTTTCTCTTTTTATTTCTTGTTTTTTTTGTTTTGATTATTTTTCTTGTCTTTTCTTTTTTATATGTTTTTAATTTGGTGCATTGAGGGCAATGCCCATCTCGAGTTTGGGGGGGGGATTAGCACTCATTTATTGTTTAGGCATTCTTAGATCATATAGTTGCATATGTATTTGCCTTTAAGTTAATCAAAAGAAAAAAAATTGTTAGAACTTGTGCATATGATAGGATAGCCGATTTTAAATATTTCGCACCATTAAAATTGAAATTAATTTTGGGGAAAGCATGAAGAAAACTTAGAATTTTTCTATAATTGCCAAAAATCATAACATTACTGTTACTTGCTGAATTTGAGTGAATTTCTGGTAAACACTGCCTGCTTGAATTATTTATAAAATTCTAACATGGTTGTAGGTAGCTGCCGCGGCAGACAACAAACAGAAAAAGAAAAGTACTGCCACGGTAGGAACAAAGAAATATATGTTGTTTTACCCTAGAGGTGCCCGAAACAGGCTCTATGAAGAATCATGTGCCAAGGACACTCCGCTGCTATCAAAGTCCATGTATCTGAAAATTTTGAAGTGACAGACAAATTAGCATGAGTGAATGAAAATCTTCACTGGATGACTCTACTCAATGGGTTTGGGGGTTTGTAGTTTGCTCCTATCTTAATATCAGACCTAAAGAGTAGTTGTGATGAGTTGAAGCCCTTATTGCCATGATTGCAAATTGTGCTTAATTGTGTTGCCTCGGCAGCAACCTTATATTACCTTGATAACATCTTTGTTTACTTAGAATATTCTTCAGATTCAGCCTATACACAGTTTTTGCATACACTCACTGGCATTATAGTTTAATTCTGAGGCAATTCATGTTATTTTCCTTTCACTAAACTAATGATAGGTGTAATGGCCTTAAGGTACGGAATCAAGCTTAAAACATGTTTTTCTTTCTAATTAGTGCAAGGGCAAGTATATTTAGGATTGCATTGCTTGAGGACAAGCAATAGTTCGAGTTTAGGGGTGTGTAAAGTGCTCATAAGTCTTATATTTTGTATGCATTCCATATCATATTATTGCTATTATTAAGTGCATTTTAGGCATATTTAGGTACATGCATGCATTATTTACAATAATCTTTACTTTACCATGTTTCTATTGAATATCTTTGATTTGGTAAGAAAAGATATTGCTTTAGTTTCAGATGCTAGAAGCTGTCAGGAGGAGGAGAAATCAGAGGAGCGAATGATGAGGCAGCAAACCAACGAGTTTTACTGAAGCAGTTCAACATAGAGAGAGATACTGTCCAGTAGCCACCGCCGCCATAACTGCCGCCCAGGGCAGCAACTTAAGGAATTGGTAAATTGGAGTGCGATCAGTAGAGCATAATTTGCTGAGTCCATTGAGCTCATCCACTCAATTTACTGATGCCGGAAACAGCGGAAAGAGCCACCAAAGGAGAAGATCAAGGCTTGCTTGCAGCACAAGGCCACGACAAGAGAAGTCCAAATTAAAGTTAAAAAAGTCAGATTTAAAGGTTGCATTTAATACAAAAGCTACTTTATCATGAGGAAGACTTCTACTCCAAGGAGGACTTACCCTAGGCCATGCTCTATATATACTGGATCATATTTTGTATTTTAGACAATTAGAGGGGAGGATTTCTTAGTCGACAATAGCTTAGCTTTCTCTTGTGCTTCCTTGCCACCACTATGTTCTAATTTCTCTTAGGGTTTGGGTTGTGTTGTAGAGTAGTGTGAGAACGGTTGTTTAGGATTAAAGTTTGTATTTGTAATAAAAAATCATGGTTTGCTTGTTTCATGTTATTTACTGTTTGCAATTAAGTTCGAAAGGTTGAATGTGAGCAATCCATTTGTTTGGCACCAAAAGAGTCAAACTCACGAAAGAAGTAAGAACGATCTCATCCATACCAGGTGTTGATCAATCCATCCTAGACATAGGTTTGGGTTTAAAGCATCTAAGAGAGGACAAACCAAAGGTTGTTGTTCATTGCACGATTCACGCCGACGGGTATTATCTGCAGCAGGCATCAACAGTATTCTGACTTAGAAATAAGAAGAATAACTTCAAAAGCGTCTGCTGATCCTTGAAGGTCTGCCGAACTTGCCGTCGAGTCATTCATCCATTCCACCTGCCGAGGCAGCAAAAGTTGTTGAAGCATCAGTCCGCCATCATCCGTCGAGGCAGCACAATCTAGCAGCACAACACATCTTAACCTATTCAACGCAGTTTCACACTACGAAGCAGCATAACCTGGCCCATTCTATCAACCTGATCTTTTCCTTAAATTACTTGTGTTTATTTACTTTTGTTTTAAACAAACTGAAACTTAATTGTGCATTGAAATATTCTCTGTGCAGGGATTTACATTCAAATTTGGCTGTCCAATCCTCGTGGGAGACGATATCTTTTATACTATAACTTGACAAGAGTCTGTACTTGTGCTCATAATTGGAGAACACTCAAACGCTCTACAGGTATGTCGAGGCAACTTGCATTTTGGGGCTCAGTTTTTTACTGAAAAATGCCAAAGGCCGATTGGCTTGGGTTAACACCGTCCCAATACCCACACAAGATACATTTGTTTCGACGACGAACTCTTTGTCAAAGTCGGGCAAACCAAGAATTGGGGCCGTGAAAAGACAAGCTTTTATGTGCTCAAAATCTTCCTAAGTAGCAGCAAATCAAATGAAGGAATCATCTTTCTTCAACAAATCTGTAATGGGAGCCGCGAATGTAGCATAGCCCTTAATGAAACGACGATAATACCCTGCGATTCCCAAAAATGCATGCACATCTCGGATCATAGTAGGCACAGGCCAATTCCAGATTGCTTCGACTTTGGTGGTGTCCATCGCTAACCCTTCACGCGAGACAATATGCCTCGAGTATTCAAAAGTTTCTTGCCCAAAGGAACACTTCGACTGCTTAGCCACAAACCCATGAGTTTTCAAGACTTGAAGGACGATGCGTATGTGTTGAAGATGGTCATGCCAATTGCAACTAAACACAAGAACGTCATCCAAAAAAATAAGAATAATTTTTTGTAGAAAAGGCCGAAAGATGACATTCGTCGTGGCTTGGAATTTCGAGGGAGCATTGGTTAAGACAAATGGCATAACGAGAAACTTACAATGGCCATTGTGAGTCCGAAAGGCTGTTTTATGCACATCCTCACCGCGAACTCTGATCTGGTGATAAGCTACCAACAAATCAAGCTTTGAAAAGAATTGTAATTTGCCCAATTCATCGAATGGGTCATCAGCCATAGGAATAAGGAACTTATCGCGAATAACGATCGTATTGCGAGCCCGATAGTCGACACAAAACCGCCAAGTCCTATCCTTTTTACGCACTAACAACATAAGTGAAGAAAATGAGCTCGTGCTTTTGCGAATCTGCCCAGCCTCAAACATTTGGTGAACCTGCTTCTCGATCTCAGCCTTTTGAAAATGTGGATAGCGATATGGTCAAACATTGATTGGCTTACTCGATGCATCAAGGTGATGGCATGATCATTGGTACGCTGCCGTGGTAAGTTGTGAACAACATCGAACACGCTGTTAAATTCCTCAAGTAAATCTCGCAGGTCAGCTCAGTCATTAATACACACCATGTTCTCAGAGTCGTCGACATGCAAGTGAAAAAATTCAGCAATATCCCTTGCTCCAACAAACGGAAAAGTGACTGTAGATGAATTTTTTATGGTCCACACTCAGTATCACCCTGCCAAAAATAATTCATATTCCCCTGGTGAAACTCAAATGCCAACTACACAAAATTCATAGTGACCAGCCCTAGAGTGGCCATCCATGCAATGCCCAAAACTACCTCGGCACCTTCCAGTAGAAAGATATAGAAATCGATGACTAGCTCAGTTTCTTGAACCAATACTTGGACGTCACGAACACAACCTTCTTGCTGCAGTCATTGAACATTGCCCACAAGAACACTAAAGTTAGGTGCAACTGTGACGTCTAAACCAAGATGCTTAGCCACTCTGGACTGGATGAAGTTATGAGTGTCACCGCCATCATTTAAAATACGAACCACCTTTCCTTGAATCTTCCCTTGTACCCGCAGTGTATTCGAAGTATTACAACTAGCGGGGGCGTTGAAAGAAACTGTAGAATGCTCATTGACTTGGGGAGGTTGAACATCGGAGCTATCGTTCAACTGTAGTTGTTGCTCGTCGCCATCAATTGTATCATCAAGCAAAAACAGCTGGGGAGCTTTACACATATGCCCATGAACATAACGTTCATCACAATAATAGCAAAGGCTTTTCAGTCGATGCACTTGTACTTCCACAGATGAAATACGTCGAATAGTTGGCGTAGGGGTAGTAGGTGGAAATATCTGGTCTGAGGGTGGGGAACAACCTGATTGCACCTTAGGATCATGATAGGGGGAAATGAGAGTTGGCCACAGGGGGAAGTTTGGGACCTGAAGGACGACTTGATGGACGATGATCAGGTAGCCGAGCTTCGTGAAATCTAGCCAGTGCCTGCACCTCAACCATTGACATGGAAAGGTGACCCAAAACTTCATTTTTGATATTAGTGCGAAGGCCTGAAGTAAAGCAGTCTAAGAGAAATTGCTTCGATAAGTTTGATGTTCGCAGCGCCAACTTCTCAAAATGAGATTGATAATCCACCACTGGGGTGGTTTGCATCAACTTCGCCAATTGGCTGGCCGGGGACACGACCTGCATGAATGTGAACCTTTTATGAATTGCCTCAACTAAGTGATTCCTCCCAGCTAGTTTTCGTTGTTGATGCATCCACCGGAACCACTTTTTTTCCGTACCGGTTATTCTAAAAGAAGCCATCCTGACACGATGATGGTCATACATACCATAAAACTAAAAAAAATAGTGTGCTGAGGCAATCCATTCCTCTGGATCATCGTCGGTGAAAATGGGAAGCTCAACCTAGACTGGCTTGGGAGGAAAAGGAAAACTATTCTCAGAGTCACTGCACACCTTCGCTTTACCTCGATTCATTGCACTATCGGCCGTGAGATCACCGCTTGCAGAAGTCGCAGCAGAGAATCCTAACTGAGCGGAAATATTCTGAAGTTGACGGGCCATCTCCAAAAGTATGGTTTGAGTGGCTGCGTTCCATTTCTCCTAGTTCGAGACATGGTTTTCCAGGGATGTGAGTGGTTTTTCATGGCGGGTGGTTGTGTCCTAGAAAGTAGGGATGGATTCAGTGTTGTTCGCCATGTTTGATAGCTCAATGAAGGTACCAAATTGTTATGAACTCCATTGTAAACACAAGAAATAGAGAGAATAGAAGATATATTAGGGAATGAGAAAATAGTTTTAGGGTTTTTGCACACCTTTTCCAGCTCACCAACGAGCTATTTAAACAACACAATGTAATAAATGAATAAAAAAACAAAATATGTTAAGCCACATGGAGCCTTCCTCTCTCTGGTCTTTCTGCGCAGTTCTTGGACATTCCCTTCAGCTGGAATAGAGCTGGTATTCTGGGCAGTAGCTGGTTGTCATGGCCCACAAGTTTGCAACCGAGACATGCGCACATCAAGCTGTCCAAGAGGTTCTTTGCAAGTTCTTGAACTTGCCTAGTAGACCACCTAACTCGGCCTGACAGTTGGAGACTGAGAGAAAGCCTAATCACACTGAAGCTAGTAATTTAATAGATGGCATCTTACCGTGGAATATTCCAAGGGAAAGGAATATCCAACAGTGTGAACATCCATGTGAACATGAACCTAAGGAAAGTATTCCAAGGTGATAGACTTTCCATAGTTAGCTAGGATGTAGTTGGTAGTGTCGCAACCCTTTTCGAGCCTGACATTTTTGAAAACTAAAACACGAAGTCGCCACTATTCTTTTAAAGGGTGTGATTGGATCACCTAAAAATGGGTCATTTTAATAAAACATTTTATTTTATTAAAACAACGGTTTTGGTCTGCGAAAACACGAAAACGGGTTCGGGAGTCGGTTACGCGTGGGGAAGGGTTAGCACCCCACAACGCCCAAAAATTGGTACCTAACCGATTACAAAAATGTTTAAATGTCGGAATTTGCAAGTTCATATAAAGTTTAGTTTAATTTTCCATTTATGAATATGATTATATTTTAAAGGTCTTATCATTCGGGAAATGAACTTCAATCACCGCCAACACTCGTGGAGCTAACTCGTCATTTCTGTTTGATAAAACACCGCATTTATCATTTAAACAAGAAAGCAAAGAAGTAATTAAAATATAAAATAAGAAAGCAGGAAATTAAATTGCAAAATTAAATGTATACAAGAAAGTAATAAAAAAGGTAAATCATGAATCTTAAAAAAATATCTTGAACTACAAATTTTAAAGGAGTTTAAAAATTAACTTAAAATATTGTATCTTTCCCAAAATTGAGTCAACACCCTAATTTATTTTTTTATTTGAAAACGTTTCAAAAGATGGGGAATTTAATGGAGGGGGTAAACTAAAAGGTTTTGGGTATAAATCTCGATTTTAAAATAAACGCATTTTCTTTTTTAAAAGAAAAAATAGATCAAATTTCAAACAAAACAAAATTTCTTATTGTTCTTGGTGTTTTTTGAAAATAACTCTAAAAACACAAAAAAATCAGTTTTAAATTTTAAAGCGAGGATCCAAGTTCAAAAACATTTTTTTCCTTTCAATCAAAAGTAAGAACAAGACCCAAACTAATATTAAAATTCAAAATAAAAGTAATAACAATAATAGAAGAAAACAATACTGAAGTGAGGAAGAAATTGCTTGCTTTGATTCCAACAGAATTCGAATACAATTGCTGCAAAATCAAGCCACTACTCTATGAATTTCTTAGGTGTTTTTTCTATTCATTTCCCCATAAAAAATACAATGGGGTGTGGGTTTATATAGGGTTCAAGAACTCGAATCTACAAGGAAAATTGGGATTTCAATCCCTAAAACCAAGCAAAATCAGACCAAACGTGATTCTTGGTTGAATTTCAAAATCAACCCGGTTTAGCTGAGATTTGGGACTAATTTTCCTTATTTCCATATTTGATTCGCGGATCCGGTTTTTGCACGCGCTATCTTCAGCGAAACAAGCATATCTTGAGCTCCCGATGTCCGATTGAGACGTTTCAAGATGCGTTGGAAAGGTAATTGAAAGAATATCAATACTTAAGAAGACAATTTGGCCTGGAAACGCTTCAATCATATCACAAATTTGCCATAAGTCCGTAGTGAGGAATTCTTGACTTTTCATGTTTGTTATGATTATGCTCGATTCCTTGCCTTACTTGAATGATTCAGATTTTCATTTGACTTTGATCTGATTTGCATTGATTTGGAATTTTGTTTCCTCTTTTTCCATATTTGATGCGATCTCTTCTCTTTTTTATGTCAGGTTAAAAATCAGTGACAACAATGAGCAAAGAACAAAAGGCATTGATTTTAGCCAATTACAATAAAAAAAGTGGTTGATGGACATCAAAGCTCAGTTCAATCTCCTCGCGCCTAAACGGATAGGCAATTTCTGAAAATAAGGGTTCCATTCTCCTTGCGCCCGAACGGATAGGCGTTGTGCTGAAAAAAAGTTTCATTCTCCTCAAGCCCGAACGGATAGGCAGTTGTTGAAAAATAAAGTCTTCATTCTCCTCGTGCCCAAACGGATAGGCAGTTTGTAAAAAACATGGTTCTTGTGCCTAAACGGATAGGCGGGTTCTATTCTCATCATGCTTGAATAAATAAGCTAGTTCTGAAAAAAGTTTCATCCTCCTAATGCTTGAATGGATAAGCAGGCTAAAAAATAAAGGTTCCATCCTCCTCATGCTCATATGAATAAGCATGTTCTATTCTCCTCATGCTCGAATAGATAAACATACTGAAAAAGGGTTCAATCCTCCTCATGCTTAGATAGATAAGCTGGTTATATTCTCCGTATGCTCGAATAGATAAAGGAGTTCCATTCTTCACATGCTCGAACGGATAAGCGGGTTCTATTTTCCTTATGCTCGAATAGATAAGCGGATGCCATTCTCCAAATCCCTGAACGGATAGGCGGGTTCTATTCTCCTTATGCTTGAATAGATAAGCGAATTCCATTCTCCAAATGCCCGAACGGATAGGAAAGTTCTATTCTTCTTATGCTTGAATAGATAAGCGGGTTCTGTTTCTGAAAAGGCCTTCGTATACTTGTGAAAAATGCAACACACATTGCAATTATCACGAACATGCCCCCAAGGATGTCTAAAACTTGAATGCATGCCTCATTTCTTTTGCTATTTAAATTCTTTTCCTCAGAATTAATTTTTCCTTTGTTTTTTTTTTGAATCCACGTGTTTGCTCGCTCAGTCTAGATAAATAATTGTGCTTTTTCAATGTATTTATTCGACTCATGGAAAACATCTGATCTTTGCAAATTTGCTCATTCAATCCAATGATCTTATATTCCTGGTTGGAAGGAAAAACTTCTTCAACTGTCATTGCTTCACCATTCTCATTCTCTATACCTCTTTGCTTTATCGAAAACATTTGATCTTAGTAGGCAAATGTCTCAAGATCTACCATCATTGTAGTTGATACATCAATATCGAATGAAAAGCCTCCTTGAATGGTCTTGAAAGCTTCAAGTCTTCATATACCCCTTAAAATAACATTAAGCACCTTCAGCGCATCTTGTGAATTCTCAAATTCTTACCCCCTACAGGACATCTTGAAGCGTTTGCACTCTAAACCTTCACCTTGAATGTCTTTGCATGATGTTGGCACTTTAATCTCTTCCTCTAATTCTTGTCAAAGTCAGAGATCATGAACCCTTTGTCGACATAACTTGCCCTAATCTGATGGCACAGTTTGCCCACTAGGCATGGCTCTATCCCTTTTTATGCTTTATGGATCTTACATCTTAAGTGTGGATCTTGCTTGACCACACAGTCCACTTAAAACTCTTCAACACATGTGCTTCTTCTTCTATTCTTTTTTAACTTCTCATGCAAAGTGATGTTCAAACTGAGGTTCAATTGTTTCCTGAAGTGATGGAAAACATGCGTTCATGGTTCCCTACGGTTGGGATCAATACAAAGAAATCCTTTGTTTTTTCATAAATCTATGTCAGCCTACTTGTAAGATACGGGAAAAGGCTAGAAATGATAGTTTAAAGGAAGAAGTCATGGCAGATGCAAGAAAAGGCTAAAATGGGGATTTTAAGAAAATAATGATGGCAAACATGGAAAAGACGAAAGTCAGATGCCCCAAAATTGATAGTATGAATGATTCATAAATCCATCAACCGAATAGTGCCCCACTTTTAGGTGGTTCTCTTTAATTCACTCACTCCTCAAATTTTAAATTTCCCACTTTCTTAATCTCAATAAGACATTAGAAGTTTTGAGGTCCCTGAAGGAAGGTTAACTCAATTTGGCGGAATGTGTTCTGAAAACAAACTCATCTTCTCAAATATTTATGTGTGATTCAAATGGTCTTTTAAGGCTTGTAATGTAGGCTAGACTTAGGTTACCAAGAAAAGGGGATATAGGCTCAAATACATGTTTTAAGGGTAATTAAACCAAGGATCAACTTTCTTGATGAAATCCTCATTCTTTTCTTCTCTGCATAACTCTAGACAGCCTATTTTGGGTTTTCACCCTAGAGTTCCTTTCCTTTTTTTGCACATGTCACATTTGAAGGATTCATTTCAAGTTTTCCTTCGTACTTCAGCTTTCATTTCTTCTTTTCTTTTTCCCTTCTTCTTTTTCTTTTCTTTCTCATTCTTTCTCCTTTTCCTTTTTGTGTCCTTTTCATTCGGAATTTAGGACATTTTCTTGATCTGTCGTGTTTTTTCCTTTGCTTGCAAATTTTTATCCTCTTTGCCCCCCAGTGTGGGGAGTGATCCTTGGTTAGGATTCCAACATTAGAAAAATATTAGGCTCAAAAGGGGAAAACGAGGGATTTTTTCATTTTCTTTTCATGAAGAGAAATGAAGGAATGCAAAATGTCACCTCACACACAAATATCATCGAAGGGAAGCGGTCTTCATTTGGTAGATGTTTTAGAGTTATCACTCCATTCAAAGACCCTAACAAAAATGTTTGAGAGGAAAATTCACTCAAAATTTGTATATGGGATCTCTCTATTAAACCTGAACACACTTTTTGCCCCTCTATCTCGGGATTAGGTTCAAAAGTCATTCATACAATCAATAATAGGAGCTCTGCCATAAAGATGTATGTTTGAAGAGAAATGGATGAAAAATGAAAAAATGAGAAATGTTTGCCACTTGAGAAAAATAAAGAAAAATGCATCTTTAAACAATTAGATTAACATGAAAGCCCTTTCAAAAGATCCTTAATGCTCGTGGGCAAAAGCAAGAGGGTTGATTCTAGGTATGACCCCAACAATGTTTGGGAAAATCCTCTATTATCAAGCTGTGAAGCATTATTCCATGAAGGGCATGAAGTCTAGTCATGCTCGAGTAGTTCAAGTTACGGGTGCTCATCATATTCTTCTCTCTCGAGTCTTCCACTTTTGATGGCCACCAATATCAACTCTCCATTCATGACCATGTCTGCAAAACCTTCGGTGACAAGGTTTAACATATAATCATAGGAGGGAATATTTAGAGTCTCCACAAACATTGGAGCAACCTCATTTTCTAGCAGTGGAGGTTGTACTTGGGCTGCCACATCTTGCCACCTCTGGCTATATTGGCGAAAGTTCACGTCGGGCCCTTGTTTCATATCTTGCAGTATGACCATGCTTGGGACCATATCTGTCACATACTTGTAGTGTTTGAGGAAAGCTCTTGACATATCTTTCCAAGTGCGTATGTTGACCCCACTTAGTTGAGTATAACATCGGGTAGCAGACCCCGATAGACTGTCCTGGAAATAGTGAATCAGTAACTTCTCATTTTCCAAGTGTTGTGACATTCTTCGGTAGTACATGGTCAAGTGCGCCGAAGGGCAAGTGGTCTCATCATACTTCTCGAAGTCAGGAGCTTTGAATTTTGGAGGAACCACCAAGTCAGACACCAGACTTAGATCCCTCGTATCTATACCACCATAGACACTTCTTCTTTTTAAGGCTTTGATGATCTCCTTGAGGCTGTCACATTGATCTTCTAGCTTCTTATTCATTATAAACCTATCGGCTATCTTACAGAGATCCCGCACCTTAATGCCTTGATTTTCCATATGATTCATCCTAGACCTTGCCGGAGTATGAGCTGAGGTTTCTGCTGTATGGATCTGGAACCTCTTATTCGGTGGAAATGTATGACCCGTCATCCCGGGCTGGGGCGACGAAACATCAACGACTTCCAGGCCTTTGAAACCTAACATAGCCGTTATCTGGATGACAATGTTTCTCTGGGCTTGTGCAATTTCTTCCTTCAAGTCTTTCTCCATTTTATCAAGTCTATCTTGGGTACCTTTTTTGCTATTCTCCAAAGTTGTCAATTTGTCTTCCACGGCCATTACTCTGGAATGAGAACGAGTATTGTATTTGTGAGATGTTTTTTTTTCTATTTTTTAAAATTCTATCATGTGATTGGTTTCTTATCATGTGTGAATATATGCAGCAATCACAACATAAATGCAAGAAACAATAAAAATGAAAATACATGAATGCAAGCGAAGGGCCATCGATTCCATTAAGGTATTGCTCTAGAAGTAGCCTTCATTAGATGACAAAGGTCCTACGAATACGTCTCAATCTGAGCACTCAGTTCCTCTATTTCTTCTATCAGTCTTTGAAGCCTTGGTCCTACCTTCCCCATTGGTCTGACGTATGGGTGAAAGGTTGTAGCCTTTAGCATCGTCACATTTTTAACTACATCTTCAATTTAAGATGTGATACCTCTATCAAACTCGTTTCTTTCTTGGGTCCTTTTGACATTGCCCTAAGCCGAGTGGACCAATGATCATCTTCAAATTCTTCAATTTGTAATAAATGCTTGGTTGCACGGTCAAAGTAGTCCCATAGCACCTGCAGCTTATGCATGATATTCTGCTTGGCACTGATGTGAGTATACATTGGTATTTCGTCCACATGGTCACCGTACATCCTCATTGTCTTCCTTTTTCTTTAGGTACCTTCCATCCATGGAAAAAACTTTTTCGAATTGAGCAACATGCTTCAGAATCGACCCCTTCTAAATATGAGATGCAAATGCAAGGGGAGAAAAAATAAAAATGCAAAACAAAATTAAGACAAGAAAAGGAAAGGATTCATATTCTTAAAAAACGTAAATAAAACATAAAAGGTCCAAAATAATTTCATTGTACGAATAATTCTGGGCAGCACATTCCAACACTCCAGGACATGTCTCCACAGATTATCCTTACGGAATAATTTTGACCAGTCTAAAAGCCTAAGGTTTTCCACATGGATCTATTGGGGTGGGATTTTAGATTCACACATAAAAGTTTGGTTCTAAAAAGGTTCCCAAGTTGTCCTCGTTGTCCCCTACTAAGGGTAGCAAGGCCCCTGGTTCTCACACATTATAGGCTACAAACGAATCAAGTTCAACTCACGGGGACTCATTTCCTACGCCTTTACGAAGGATCAGTATCCTTACAAAGACATAGGGTATATAAGTCACGAAGGTACTTGCTAGGCTCATATGGATAATCAGTATTCTAACATGAGCAAAGCGTTTTCCCCTCACTTAAACAAATGGGACAAAGCTCGGGTATAGAGCTTAACCAATTTTAAAATGCGTAAAATAGAATCATATTATAGATGGACAATTAAATTGAATTTTACATGAACTTCAGCAAATTCCGACATTAAAATAAAATGTAATCGACTTGTGGCATGACTCTCTTTTTTGTAAATACAAAATTTCCCCAACGGAGTCGCCAAGTTGTCGCAACCCTTTCAAGCCCGATGTTTTTGAAAACCAAAATATGGAGTCGCCACCAATCTTTTAAAAGGTGTGACTGGATCACCTAAAAACGGGTCATTTTAATAAAACATTTTGTTTTATTAGAATAACGGTTTTGGTCTGCGAAAACACGAAAACGGGTTCGAGAGTCGGTTACACGTGGGGAAGGGTTAGCACCCCATAACACCCAAAAAATTGGTACCTAACCGATTACAAAAATGTTTTAATGTCGAAATTTGCAACTTCATATAAAGTTTAATTTAATTGTCCATTTATGAATATGATTCGAGAAATGAACTTCAATCACCGCCAACACTCCTAGTGTTAACCCGTCATTTCCATTTGATAAAACACCGCATATATTATTTAAACAAGCAAGCAAATAAGTAATTAAAATATAAAATAAGAAAGCAAGAAATTAAATTGAAAAATTAAATGTATACAAGAAAGTAATAAAAAAAGGCAAATCATGAATCTTAAAAAATATCTTGAACTACAAATTTTAAAAGGGATTTAAAAATTAACTTAAAATATTGTATCTTTCCCCAAATTGAGTCAACACCCTAATTTATTTATTTTATTTGAAAACGTTTCAAAAGATGGGGAATTTAATGGAGGAGATAAACCATATAAATCTCGATTTTAAAATAAACACCTTTTCTTTTTTAAAAGAAAAAATGGATCAAATTTCAAACAAAACAAAATTTCTTATTGTTCTTGGTGTTGTTTGAAAATAACTCTAAAACACAAAAACTCAATTTTAAATTTTAAAGCGAGGATCCAAGTTCAAAAACATTTTTTTTTTCAATCAAAAGTAAGAACAAGACCCAAACTAATATTAAAATTCAAAATAAAATTAATAACAATAAAAGAAGAAAACAATATTGAAGTGAGGAAGAAATTACTTGCTTTGATTCCAACAGAATTTGAATACAATTGCTGCAAAATCAAGCCACTACTCTATGAATTTCTTAGGTGTTTTTCTATTCATTTCCCCATGAAAAATACAATGGGGTGGGGGGTTTATATAGGGTTCAAGAACTCGAATCTACAAGGAAAATTGGGATTTCAATCCCTAAAATCAAGCAAAATTAGACCAAAACGTGATTCTTGGTTGAATTTCAAAATCAACCCGATTTGGCTCTGATTTGGGACTGATTTTCCTTATTTCCATATTTGATTCGCGGATCTGGTTTCTGCACGCGCTATTTTCAGTAAAACAAGCATATCTTGAGCTTTCGATATCCGATTGAGGCGTTTCAAGATGCTTTGGAAAGTTAACTGAAAGACGGTAAATACTTAAGAAGACACCTTGGCCTGAAAACGCTTGGATCCTATCAGAAATTTTCCATAAGTCCGTAGTGAGGAATCCTTGACTTTCCATGTTTGTTATGATTATGCTTCATTCCTTGCCTTACTTGAATGATTCAGATTTCCCTTTGACTTTGATCCGATTTGCATTGATTTGGAATTTTGTTTCACTTTTTTCCATATTTGATACAATCTTCCCTTGTTTTTTATGTCAGGCTAAAAATCAGTGACAACATGTAGCTTTCGATCTGAGTCGCTGATGTAAATCGATCTCAGCCATTCATTGTATGGGGATTCAACTATAAATAGATGCTCCCCTGTAACACCCCCAACCCAGGCCGGGAGCCGGGGGCGTTGCCGGAACATGAAAGGCGGACAAACAGAACAAATCAGACAAAAGCGGAAGCATTTCGGAAACAAGATACCATTTTAATCATTTATTTCAAATTAATGCGCACGCGGAAGATGGGCTAACAAAAAGAATCGACACAACCACTAGCTTGACTTACATTTTATACATAAAATAATGAGGCTACCTACTTAAATACAAAACATGATTCTAGCCTCCTAACCAAGCATCATGGAGCATATAATTTCAAACATCATTTCAAACTTAAGTTACGACCGAACACAACAAAATGAATCCTTAAACAGACTTCAAAGCCACCATCTAGGAGTCTAAAAATAAGACTTAGATCGTACATATTTCAGAACTGTGAATTTGAGAACTTGATAACTTTGATCCAACGAATGCTAGCTTTAAGGTCCGAGCTATCCTGCTAAGGTTGGGAAGAAGAAAACAACGGAGCGGTAAGTACAAAAAGTACTTAGCGAGGTAATGCTAAAACTAATTCATTCTTGAGCTTTAGCGTGTTCAAGTATTGAGATCACTTAGCTAGGTTTATTAACAATTCAAGTGCACCCCACTAAGCTCATGAAAAATTCATGCACATAGCATCATACATATCATATCAACATTCATAGCACATGCTCGAATACATAACATATCACAATAATTTATCACATGCTTGCACATAGTTCGATCAATAGCATAATACAATCCATTTTCAGCATACTCAATCTCATGCTTAGCAATTGAATTAATCAAGATCTCATGCTAATCAATACATAGCATTTTTAACTTATCAAATCGAGTCACAATTTCATCATGGCATGTCATTCGAATGATCTCAAAATATCATTCAAAAATTAGAATTTCCCATTTCTTAATTACATGTATTCGAATAGGGTCATTACCCAAATTTCACATAATCGGACTTATAAGCAATTCATATGCTTCATATCATAATCGGAAAGGACCAACGTCCACATATCATAACATTGCATATCATATCATATCATATCATGCTAAGTCACACCATCATTTATCCACATCATAAGCTATTTTTAACTTAGCGAATTCCATTCATTTCAAATAGATCATGTCACATTCGTTCATTTCGTTACCTTTGATTTGGTTTCATAGCCCAAGTATTTTATTTAATATCTTTGCCCATGGTAGAATAGTCGTAACAGAAATTCGAGTCATCGGAAGGATAACATGTAACGCATATAGTTGCCCGCGGCAACATCAAGTATTGCACAAAGCAACATCAAAGGGGATGCCCATAGCATCATGTGTCTCGAACAGCAATCAAGAACACCCATCTTATCAAGAGTACACAAAGTACTATCAAAGATTGCACAAAGCAATATCAAACGGTGAGCTCAGACTCTAAGCATGCCGTTCTTATCTAAAACGTCCAATCGACCAAGGGCGTAATCTTGTTAAGTGATTAGTTCATTATTTCATTTAACATGTACATTTTTCAGAATTTACTTTGCATGCTCATTCGATCATAACATCATGCATGGCAGCAATATCATTCATACATAATCACATGCATTTTTACACATAGCATAAACAAACCATAAGGCAGTCCACATATTCATTTTATCGAGTATTATCAAGAATCCAATTCATGCATATTCATCATACAATTAACCACATGGGCAGTCCACATTTGCGCATACTTCAGCAACTATCAAAATCAAAATCGAACATATAATTCATGACAATTAACATCATATAAACAGCCCACATATTGCACACAATCAAACATAAATCATAAGTTTCAAATCATGCATCCAATTTCCTTTATATCTCCTTCCCTTACTAAGCACATTACCGAATATCATTTAGTCCAATTTCATGCATATAAAACGTAAATTACAGAGAATAAAGTGGTTCGGACACTAGTCTCAACCCTAAGACAAAATTACACTCACGATCCTTAAGCTTGATCCCGAATTGAGATGCCTTTGCTTCTTCCTTTCGAACGATCGATCCTAGCTTCCTCCGAAATTTCTTCGCTATTCCGATCTTAACTCTCAACATTAAACAAATACACACTATATTAGGAAGCAATTCAACCATAATTACTCCTCAATTTCAAACAAGAACTCATATTTTCAAATCTGACTTTTCATTAAACTAGTTGGAGGACTAGTTAACATTTTAATCATAACTTTTTAACTACTAATCCAAAATTAACTTATCATATACCGTTGGAAAGGTATTAAACTCAATTTTAAATTCATGTGAACCTCATATTTTTATCCTTTTCGAATCAATACAGTTTATTGCTTAATTACACTCATTTCGGTAAATCTGGACATCATGCACTGCCCAACTTTAAAAATTCATATCTTTTAATTTACATACTGAAATTGAGTTCCGTTTTCTCTCAATGATTTTAGACATATCAAAGTTTATACAGTATAAATTTCAGCTTTAAATACCTTATATCCAATTTTTGGTGAATTTCCAAAGTTACTATTTTTACATTGAACACCACTGGACAGTTTTCTTAACTTATTCTTTAGCTTAAAAATACACTTAATCACATACTTGAATCTAAAATTCCTTCATGGTATGACTTATACTATTTTTCCATGACATTTTACAGTCCATATAAACTTCCAATTTCAACATTTAAGCATTCAATTTACCGATTTCTCCAAATCAGTCCCTAATCTCCATAACTTTCGATTTCATGACCGTTTTTGGTTCTAATCAAAATATTATCTTTTTAACTCATTTTTCCATCAACCAATAATCATTTATAAAAAAATATTCATTTCTTCACAACTTTCTCCTAGTGAAAATTTTCAGATTTAATCCCTAAGAACTTTCCAAACGTTCAAGATTTTACATTTTCTTTCAAAACAGTCCCCTTTTTCACTCTCTTCACATCTTCTCAATAAGTTTTCACATATTTCAACATTTCATCTTGTTATTTCATTCAAGATTCATATAATTTCATGTCCTTACAAGTTTTAGGTTTGCATGCATGGTTTTTAACTCAACCGAAAACTACAAGGAGTAGGAAACTTACTTTCTTTAATTTCTTGACAACACTAGCTACCTTCTTCAATTTCCTAGCTTAATCCTCCACCATGCAACCGGAAATCTCACTATTTTTAGCTCTCAAAATGGCTGACTTTTGAGCTTCTCTCCTCCCCCATATTTTTCTTTTCTTCACGGCAAAGGAGAGCAAAATGAGGAAGGAAGACAAGCTTCCATCATTTAGGTGATTTGATAGCTCCCTAAATTACCCATGAGCCCTTTTGTCTAACTCTTTTACTTTTAATTTACTAAGCGTAGCCCCAAGGATATTTTATCCTTAACATGCAATTTTTACTATTTATAAACCTTTTAATTTGATCATCAAATTACCTTGTTACATGCTTTATTGAATTTTATCAATTTCATCCGACTTTCAAGGAGTATAATGTTATTTAATTTCTTTTTGTATTCTTTTAATTCCACACTTTAGATCTTGATATCACTAACTCAATTTCATTAATTTACCAATCGGCTAAACTACTTAATTCAAATCTAATTCTCTTTCTAATCCGAATTGGTGCACTAATTGCCCAATTAAGAACTTTAGGGACCAAATTGCATAACTCACAAAAATTTGCAAACTCAATTGCTTCTAAGAATAAATAAATGATTTAATTTCACGGCTTTAAATTCTAGGACGGAAATGTGGGTGTTACAATTCCCCCCTCCTTAAAGAAAGAATTCGCCCTCGAATTCTTACCTGAACTGAATAAATGAGGATATTGCTTCCGCATCGTATCCTCGGGTTCCCACGTTGCTTCTGTAACCTTATGATTCTTCCAAAGAATTTTAACAAGAGGGACGTTCTTGTTACGAAGCCTTTTAATTTCTCGATCGAGAATCTGAACAGGTTCCTCTTCATAGGAGAGGTCAGGATTAAGTTCAACTTCTTCTGGTTCCAGAATGTGAGACGGATCAGATCGGTAACGCCTTAACATAGAAACATGAAAGACATTATGAATCTTATCGAATTCAGGAGGTAGTGCAAGGCGATAAGCTACAGGACCAATTCTCTTAATTACTTCGAACGGTCCAATGAAACACGGACTAAGCTTTCCTTTCTTGCCGAAACGAAAAACTTTCTTCCATGGAGAAACTTTGTAACGCCCCAATTTTGGGCTTAGGAGTTTTGGGATTCGGACCGGTTCGGTCGGATCGCGGTTCGAATATATAAGAGTGAATTAGGAAAACCTAGTTCGGGTTGCATTAAAAATATGGAAAAATGTCTTAAAATCCTCTTTTATTATATATAAGCGTTTGGTGAAATCAATTTTACAAAATGAGGTTGGGAAGTGTGACATTTTGGTTAGTGACCAAAATGTAATTTTCGAAAACTGTGAGACTGTTTTAAAAAGGATTGAAACTTTGAATCTTTAAGGAGCTATTTACCCAATGGGAGTTTCTCCAGATTTTTCTAAAATATTAAAGGTTTAATAAATGGATTTTAAATAAAAGAAAAGGGAGGGAAGATATTTTCCTAAATTTCCAACTAACTTTCCACATTTTCTATTTTCATTTTCTCTCATCTTTTCTCTCAAACCAAACACATTTCTCCAGAGCTTTTCCCTCTGATTTTTTCATCTAAATATCTCATTTCAATTCTCTTTTGATCTTCAATCATCTCTTCAACAAAACCTTTGCATTTGCTAAGTGGATTTTCAAGAATTTGGTTCCAAAAAGGGAGAAAACTCAAGTTTGGAGGTAAGAACGTCCTTCTCCTCTAAACTCTCAGTTCTTTACTGAAATTCCTAAGTTCTCAATCCTTGATTTATGTTTTATAAAAGGTTTTACAGATGTGTTCTTGATTTTGGCTTTTAAATGCAAGATTTGATTAATTTTGATGAAATTTCGTATGATCTGATTGGGCAGTGTTTTGAGGTGTCAGTTTGATGTTAAATGAATGTTAGATTGATGTGAAATTGAGGTTTAATTAATGCAATCCCGGATAGGTTGAATTTCCTAAGTTTAGCTTGTGTTCTTGGTTGTTTTTGGAGTGATCTTGATGATCTGTTATAGCTGGAGGTATAAGGACGTGGTAAGATCCTTTCTGGATGTTAATTGATGTTTAAGGATGTTTAGATTTGATGGATCTTGGCTGGGTAGTGTTGTGGAGTTGTTTGGATGCATTTTCGGTTGTGTTTGGTAGCCAAAAATGGAGTGTGGATGAGAGCAGCGAGTTTAGGTGCTTTCATTGAGGATATTAATGCATGATGATGCATTAATCTACTGTTTTGATGTGTTTAAAACAGGGGAGTCATCTTTGGATCCTAGTGGTGTTGATCCGGAAGCTTGATTGGTGTTTCGGCAAGAGGCGAAACGGAATCGGTGAGTGGATTTTGGATTTCAGCTATGAAACCAATGTTTTGAAGGTTTGGGAGCTTAGTTTAAGTCTAAGCAACTTAGCTAAGCTCAAGAGTAAGTTTTCGGAAAAAACTCTCTTGATGATGAACCATGGATTGGTTGTATGCAATGTGGTTTGTTTGCATGTTTTAAATCCTGTTTTGAAAGCATATTTAGCATGTTTATTTACTGAGATTATAAGCCATGTGTTGAAGGATGCTCAAGGTAAGAGATCCTTGTTTTTGAACATTGTTTTAATGTGGTTTGATGCTTAAAGATGCATGATGTTTATGGCTTTGTTAAATGCTTTAAAACAGTGGAATATTGTTGTTAATGATGCATATTGGCAAGTGATGGTTAAGGTCACAAAGGTGGTTAAAAGTCCTTGTGTGAGCCTTGTTTATTTAAGAACAACATGGTGTTTAAAAGTCCATGGTTGGTTCTTGGTTAAGATCACAAAGGTGTTTAAAAGTCCTTGTGTGGATCTTGTGTATTTTAAGAACAACATGGTGTTTAAAAGTCCATGGTTGGTTCTTGGTTAAGGTTCAAGGTGGTTAAAATTCCTTGTGTAAGCCTTGTTATTTAAGAACACCAAGGTGTTTAAAAGTCCTTGGGTGATTCTTGTTAAGGACACAAAGGTGTTTAAAAGTCCTTGTGTGGTCCTTGTCATGGTGTTTAAAAGTCCATGGATGATTCTTGTTAAGGACGCAATGGTGTTTAAAAGTCCATGTGTGGTCCTTGGAAAATTGTAAGATCACAATGGTGTTTAAAAGTCCATGTGTGGATCTTATGTTGATTGTATCACTTGTGGCCAATATGACATGTTATGATCTTGAAGCATGGTTTGCTTGTTTTAAATGCTTATGAGCATGTATATTGTGGTTTTGAACAATGATTTATAAAGGCGTTTTATAAATGCATTATTGAGTGGTTTTAACGAGCATTCCTCACTAAGCTTTTGCTTACGCTCTCTCTTCTCTTAAACCAATAATGCAGAGCATTAAAGTGCATTGAGGACAGCAAGGTGGACAAGAATCCAAGTGGTGAACAAAGCTCATGTATGGTGAAGGTTTCTTAAACACTATTAGCTTATGGGCATTTGGCAATGGGGGACCTATGTTGTTGTTTTGGGAGATGTTTTGGACTCCCTAAGTTGGTATTATGTTGTTAATGTTGTTGGAACTTGTATTTGGCCATTATGTGTTTGGATTGATGTTTTGATGCTTGAATGGATTGCTAAGTAGGATGCATGCCTATAGAATTGGGGTTTTTCATAATTGATGCCATGTTGATGAATGGTTGATGCAATTATGTTCTTTGTATGTTGAATGACTTGCTGGTGAAGTATGGTTGCTTTTGGAGCATGTTTGATAGGCCAATTGTGTGATAAACCAGCAATTTTTCTGCAATCTGGGCAGCCTGTTTCGGAACAGGTGCTACCGTATCGGAACGGGGGCCTGAAATGGCCTGGGCGTTCCGAAACGGAAGCAACCGTTCCGGAACGGATATGCTACTGCCAGGCACTGTTTCGGAACCAGTTGCGGAACGGTCCCGCGTTTCGGAACGGGTCTTCCCTGTTCCGAAACACTCGGCCGTTGGGCACTGAAATTGTTGGTTAAATGTTTTGCATTGTTTACGTTTTGGTCCTGAATATTGTTTATGCAATTAAATGAGTTTGTGATGTCCGTTTGAGCTGATATTTGACAGACAAGCATGAAATATGACTAATTTCATATTGGTAACTTAAAGGTGGGTTAAGTCCTTGTAATTTCCAGTATTTATATTTTGGTCCCTAAGTTTGCGTTTTGTTCAATTAAGTCCCTGAACGTTTTCCGTTTGCGCTGATCTTTGAGTATGATGTTTGTATGAACATAACTAGGGTTAACGTGCATCTAGACAAGATTTAAAAAAAAAGGGTCGTTAATCAAGGTTGACTTTCGGGTTGACTTTGGTTTTCCCCGTGTAAACTTCTTAATTCGGTTCAACCGTCTGGGCCGGGTTAAGGGGGTTAAAAACTTTGAGAAACACTTTGTCTCCGATCTCATATTGGATGTCACTACGCTTCAGATCAGCGTATGACTTCTGCCTATCGAAAGCTTGTTTCAATCGGGAATGAATAATTTGAACCTGTTCTTCAGTTTCCTGAAGCAGTTGAGGTCCTAAAACTTTATTGTCTCCGAGTTCAGACCAACACAATGGAGTTCGGCATTTTCTTCCATATAGTGCTTCAAAAGGAGCCATCTGAATAGAAGACTGATAGCTATTATTATAAGCGAACTCGATTAACGGTAGTGATTTCTCCCAGTTCTTACCGAAATCGATGATACAAGCTCTAAACATATCTTCAAGAATTTGAATTACTCGTTCAGATTTCCCATCGCTTTGAGGATAAAAAGCTGTGCTAACATTCAGCTTAGTTCCAAGAGCCTTATGCAAAGCTTTCCAGAATCGAGCTGTAAATCGAGGGTCTCGATCTGAAACAATAGAAGTTGGAACTCCGTGTAAACGGATAACTTCTCGAACATACAGTTCTGCTAAGGTCTCAAGACTATAATTCATCCGTACCGGAATGAAATGTGCTGATTTAGTGAAACGATCAACGATCACCCAGACAACATCACACTTTCTAGGAGAGTCAGGGAGACCAGTCACAAAATCCATCGTAATTCGTTCCCATTTCCATTGCGGAAATTCAAGAGGTTGAAGTAATCCAGTTGGAGCACGATGTTCAGCTTTGACTCGCTGACAATTCAGACATCTTGATACAAAGTCATTGATAGCCAATTTCATTCCAGACCACTAATACAAGGGCTTGAGATCCTTGTACATCTTAACAGATCCAGGGTGAATTGAAAAAGAACTTTGATGTGCTTCTTGCAGAATTTTAGCTTGTAATTCCTTGTTATTAGGAACACAAATCCGATCTTTGAAATATAGAAGACCGTTTGACTTGACAGAAAAGTCAGGATTAGATTCAAGCTTAGACAAGATTCTCCGAAGTTCCGGATCAACTTGCTGAAGTTCTTTGATTCTAGAAATAAGAACAGATTGAACCTAGAGTTCGTTCAGATAATTCCGAGCTTTACATAGTCGGAAATGAGCATTGATGGCCAAAGAAGCTATGAACAACAAATCAAAGATGTTACTTAGAAAGCAAGACATTATTCGAATGGTTTAGAGAATTTTCAAGATTGAACATTTTTAGATTTTGAGAATTTCGAGGGACGTACCGAGGTTCGGTTTCCGACTCAGAGCATCGGCAACCACGTTAGCCTTTCCAGGATGATAGTCGATGGTCAGATCATAATATTTGATTAATTCTAACCACCTTCTTTGTCTAAGATTCAGATCTTTCTGAGTAAGCAAGTACTTCAGACTTTTGTGATCGGTGAATAGCTTACACTTCTCACCGTACAAATAATGCCGCCAAATTTTCAGTGCGAATACAATGGCTGCTAATTCAAGATCATGGGTTGGATAGTTTAGCTCGTGAGGCTTAAGCTGTCGAGAAGCATATGCAATCACATTACCTTCCTGCATCAAAACACATCCAAGGCCGGAATGTGATGCATCACTGTAAACAACGAACTCTTTTCTAGACTCAGGCTGAATGAGAACAGGAGCGCAAGTCAAGGCTTGTTTAAGCTGATCAAAACTTCTTTGTTGTCCTTCGGACCATCTAAACGGTTCACTCTTTCTGAGCAATTTGGTTAGCGGTGCAGCAATTACCGAAAATCCCTTCACAAATCTCCGATAATACCCAGCTAAACCAAGGAAACTGCGGACCTCGCTTACATTGCTCGGAGGTCGCCATTCAAGAATTGACTGAATCTTCTTAGAGTCAACTTTGATTCCTTCAGCTGAAATAACATGTCTGAGGAAAAACACTTCTGAAAGCCAGAATTCGCATTTAGTGAACTTAGCAAATAGCTGATTTTCTCGGAGTGTCTGAAGTACAATCCGAAGATGTTGAGCATGTTCTCCTCTGTTACGAGAATAGACTAGAATATCGTTGATGAATACAACAACAAACTTTTCAAGATAAGGCTTAAATACTCGGTTCATCAGATCCATGAATGCAGCAGGGGCATTCGTTAACCCGAATGGCATCACCAGAAATTCGTAATGACCATAACGAGTTCTAAAAGCAGTTTTGGGTACATCTTCATCTTTCACCCTCATTTGATAATATCCGAATCGAAGGTCAATTTTAGAGAATACACCAGCATCTTTCAGCTGATCAAACAGATCTTCAATTCGGGGCAATGGATATTTGTTCTTGATAGTGACTCTGTTCAATTGCCGGTAATCAATGCAAAGTCGCATCGTTCCGTCTTTCTTTTTCACAAAGAGAACTGGAGCACCCCAGGGAGAAGTGCTGGGTCGAATGAAACCCTTATCTTCTAATTCTTGAATTTGCTTCTTTAGTTCTTGCAATTCAATAGGTGCCATACGATAAGGCGTAATGGACACCAGATTAGTTCCAGACTGAACTTCAATTTTGAACTCAACTTCTCGAATTGGAGGGAGTCCAGGGAGTTCCTCGGGAAAAACATCAACAAATTCAGATACCACAGGCATTTCTGCTAAGCCAAAATCTAATTCATCTTGCAAAGTCATAGCAGCAAAAAGAGATGTTGGTTTCTTGTCGATTAGCATAATTGATTCTTTTCCTAATCCCCTTAAGTACAGTCTTTTATTCTGACAGTCAATTCAGGCTTCATGTCTACCCAACCAGTCTAACCCTAGTACTAGGTCAAACTCACATTTAGGTAGAACATACAGATCACAGGGAAAAGGTACATTTCAAATAGTCACAAGGCTATTCTTACAGATCAGGTTGATTGGTAAGTCACCTCCTATAGGGTTTGAGACAATTAACCCAGTTTTAACAAATTCGGGCTTTAACTGTAACTTGTCGATTAGGTGAGAACACACAAAAGAATGAGTTGATCCCGAATCAATTAAAGCATAAGCAGGAGTAAGGTTTAGTTCAACCGTACCCGCAATAACATTCGGAGACTCTTCCTCATCCTTGCCACGGATATGATAGACTCGAGCTGGAGCTCGTGATTCCTGATGTGTGGTGGCTTTCGACTGATTGCTTCTGCCTCATCCCTAATTCCAGACTGAGCTTGTCTAATATTTTTGTTCCGATTGGATTGCACATGACTCGGATTAGCAGAGTTTTGAGCAGGAGCTTGATCTCTCATCACTGGACAGTCTCTGATATAGTGGTCACTTCCGCCACAAGCAAAACATAAGTTAACCTGCTTTCGGCACTGACCAGAATGTGGTTTCTGACAATGCTGACAAACGGCAACCTTCTCTGAATTCCCAGGGTTATTAACAGATATGACCGGGACAGAAAGTCTACTCACAGAATGAGGCTTCGGTGTGAAGTTACTACGAGGTGCTGGATTATACGAAGAAGTACCTTCCTTATGGCTTCTAGACTTCTTTGATTTCCAGTGAGACTTGTCGTCACTCTTAGGCTTCTTATCATGACGGTAACCGCTTTTCCTCTTTTCTGCGATCCGAAACTTGGATTCTGTAGCAATAGCTCGATTTACGAGAGTTTGAAAGTCCGTGATATCCAGGGCGGTAAACATCGGACTCAGTTCATCATTCAGACCGTCGATGAACATACGACACTTTTCTTTCTCTGACTTGATGTACTCAGAACCATACTTGCAGTACTTACAGAAATCAGCCACGTACTGCTCTATTGGTCGACCCGCTTGCTTCAGATGCAAGAAAAGCTTTCTTCGATCGGCCAAGTACTGTTCACTGATGTATTTCTTCTTGAATTCATCTACAAAGAATTTCCAGTTTACATATTCAACTGGAGCCGTTAGTGTTGTAGTTTCCCACCAGTTCAAGGCTTCATCAGCAAGTAAGGCTACAACGCATTCGAGCTTATGCTCATCGGAGCACTGAAGTTGCTTAGTCAATATCTGAGTAGTTCTTTCTAACCAATACTCAGCTTCTTCATGATTCTCTTCAATAGAGCCTGCAAAAGTATAGGCTCAATGCTGAGCAAGCTTTTCAATAGGAGCTCTGCTAGGGGCAGCAGCTACCGGAGCAGGTTGTTCATGTCTCATGTTCGTCAAAAGTTGATCGAACATTTATTTCATGCTCAGAAGACAATCTCTTTGAACATTCTGTACAGTCGGATTGTCAGTGTTCGTCCGAGGCTGAACAGGAGATTGTTGTCGAGTATTATCTGGTACAAGAGGGTTCTCCTTATCCGGAGGGTTTTCTTTCATACGGACACTATCCCCTTCACTTGAGGATTCTCGAGGACTTTCATCGTCTTGAGCTAAATGTGTCACTTTGTGTCACTTTCATTCTAATTCAGATCAAACAAAATTCAAGTTAGGATCAATTCACAAGTAACAATATGTATGATCCCTAGGTGGCTTGACTCAACTAATGATGCACACAGAACACATTCGAGGTCTATAGGACCTATTACCTAAAAAGCTCTGATGCCAACAAATGTAACACCCCCAACCCGGGCCGGGAGCCGGGGCGTTGCTGGAACAGGAAAGGCGGACAAACGGAACAAATCAGACAAAAGTGGAAGCATTTCGGAAACAAGATACCATTTTAATCAGATATTTCAAATTAATGCACACGCGGAAGATGGGCTAACAAAAAGAATCGACACAACCACTAGCTTGACTTACATTTTATACACAAAATAATGAGGCTACCTACTTAAATACAAAACATGATTCTAGCCTCCTAACCAAGCATCATGGAGCATATAATTTCAAACACCATTTCAAACTTAAGTTACGACCGAACACAACAAAACGAATCCTTAAACAGACTTCAAAGCCACCATCTAGGAGTCTAAAAATAAGACTTAGATCGTACATATTTCAGAACTGTGAATTTGAGAACTTGATAACTTTGATCCAACGAATGCTAGCTTTAAGGTCCGAGCTATCCTGCTAAGGTTGGGAAGAAGAAAACAATGGAGCGGTAAGTACAAAAAGTACTTAGCGAGGTAATGCTAAAACTAATTCATTCTTGAGCTTTAGCGTGTTCAAGTATTGAGATCACTTAGCTAAGTTTATTAACAATTCAAGTGCACCCCACTAAGCTCATGAAAAATTCATGCACATAGCATCATACATATCATATCAACATTCATAGCACATGCTCGAATACATAACATATCACAATAATTTATCACATGCTTGCACATAGTTCGATCAATACATAATACAATCCATTTTCAGCATACTCAATCTCATGCTTAGCAATTGAATTAATCAAGATCTCATGCTAATCCATACATAGCATTTTTAACTTATCAAATCGAGTCATAATTTCATCATGGCATGTCATTCGAATGATCTCAAAATATCATTCAAAAATCAAAATTTCCCATTTCTTAATTACATGTATTCGAATAGGGTCATTACCCAAATTTCATATAATCGGACTTATAAGCAATTCATATGCTTCATATCATAATCGGAAAGGACCAACGTCCACATATCATAACATTTCATATCATAATCGGAAAGGACCAACGTCCACATATCATAACATTGCATATCATATCATATCATATCATGCTAAGTCACACCATCATTTATCCACATCATAAGCTATTTTTAACTTAGCGAATTCCATTCATTTCAAATAGATCATGTCACATTCGTTCATTTCGTTACCTTTGATTTGGTTTCATAGCCCAAGTATTTTATTTAATATCTTTGCCCATGGTAGAATAGTCGTAACAGAAATTCGAGCCATCAGAAGGGTAACATGTAATGCATATAGTTGCCCGCGGCAACATTTGTGTACTCTTGATAAGATGTTTGATTGCTGTTCGGCATAACACTTTTGTCGATCGCTAGAAGGCTATGTTTGATTAAGTCGGTCTTGTGCAGTCTTCCCATCTATTATCTAGGTATGTTTTTGATGCCGAATTCAGTAGCGGACAAACTTAACTCCTTAATAGCTAAATTCTTGTGGGGGGCTAATTCAAATCGTCCGATACATTGGATTAAATGGAATAATCTTGTTAAACCAAAAGAACTCGGTGGTCTTGGTTTTTTTGACTTACGATTGAAGAATAGGGCTCTCCTTAATAAGTGGATTTGGAGATATAGTGTTGAGCCTGATAGTCTATGGAGAAAGATCATTGATGCAAAGTATGATTATGAGCAGTTTAATCTTGTTCCTAAACCTATTTCCAATCGCCATTCATCTCGTGTGTGGAGGAATATTTTGTCGCCTTTGCAGAACAGTAATGATTTGTTTAGTAGCAACCTCCGCTTTGTTCTCGGAGACGGTAAACCTATTCAATTCTGGGACGACTATTGGACTGAAGTTTCGAGTCTTCGTCAAGCCTTCCCGAGAATTTTCAGCATCGCTCTAAGGAAAAGGGGGTGCATCGCAGATTTTGGTTCATTAGTTGCTGGCAAATGGGAATGGAGTATAGAATTGAGAAGAACATTATTTGCTTGGGAAGCCAAAATGTGGTCTGATTTTGTAGATACTATAGACAGAGCAGCAAAGTATTATGCCGATAGGGACTGCTTGCGATGGAGTGGGTCTACGCATGGTTTCTATAAACCTAAGGACTATTGTGTTTTAGTAACTAAGTCAGGGAATGTGGATAATAATCCCATATGGAAACTTATCTGGCAAAACTTGGCTCCCCCGAAAGTCGAAATCTTCTTATGGCGAGCAGTGCAGAACAGAATTCCTACTTGTTTTGAATTGGGAAAGCGTGGTATACCGGTTTGGGTTTGGCAAAAATGGTGCCATGTCTGGAACATTCACTTGACGATGCCGAGTAGCTTGTTAGACCTCATGGTTTGGTGGAATGAGCAACCTATCAATAAGGGTGCGAAACCTATCTGGATGATGGCTTTTTTCGGGTTAGTGTGGTCTATTTGGCTTAGTAGAAATGAGGCTATATTCAACAATAAATCTTTCACTGTTGTTAACTTATTCGATATTGCCATCACTAGAATTGGTATTTGGTGCAAAAGCAAGTGGCCGGATCAGTGTTTTTCTATTTTGGATTTTATCCGAAATCCTAATTTGTGCCATATTGTATCAACTAAGCCAAGCAGAATTTTTGCGGATAGTTGGATTGCTCCGGATTGTGACTCTGTAAAATTCAATGTGGATGCTTCAGTAAATGGTAGCTATGGTAATGGTGGAATAGGTGGAGTCTTGAGAAATCATTTGGGGTTTCAAATGGTTAGGTTTGTTAAGTTCATAGGAAGAACAAATCCAACCGAAGCTGAATTGTTAGCCATTTTAGAAGCTTGTTGCATTTTTGAGCATCACTTTGCTGGTTGGAAAAAGGCTGTGTTGGTGGAATCTGACTGTGAAACGGTTTGTAATTGGATTAATCAGGATGTGAATGTGCCTAATTGTTTTGCTGAGCTATCACAAAAGTGCAGGAATTTTTTTCGGAAGCCAAAGTGGACGCTGGTTTTTGCATACAGGGAGGCAAACGCCATCGCTCATCTTCTTGCTCGTGAAGGGGCCAAGGGAAAAGGAGATTTTATTTGTTTCAACTAATGCAATTCTTAAGCAAAGCTGTAATGTGTTTTGTTTCTGTTTTATGTAGTTTCTTTTTAGTGAACAATTCACAGTAGCCATCCTGTGTAACATTCCATAGCAGTGATGTACTCGAACATTGAACCATGTTCTTTATATTCAATAAGAAAGGACACTCTTTTCCCCTATTTAGGATTAGAGAGGGTTTTTAACGAGGCCCGTCACTTTTCAAAAAAAGAGAGTACACAAAGTACTATCAAAGATTGCACAAAGCAATATCAAACGGTGAGCTCAGACTCTAGGCATGCCGTTCTTATCTAAAACGTCCAATCGACCAAGGGCATAATCTTGTTAAGTGATTAGTTCATTATTTCATTTAACATGTACATTTTTCAGAATTTACTTTGCATGCTCATTCGATCATAACATCATGCATGGCAACAACATCATTCATACATAATCACATGCATTTTTACGCATAGCATAAACAAACCATAAGGCAGTCCACATATTCATTTTATCGAGTATTATCAAGAATCCAATTCATGCATATTCATCATACAATTAACCACATGGGCAGTCCACATTTGCGCATACTTCAGCAACTATCAAAATCAAAATCGAACATATAATTCATGACAATTAACATCATATAAACAGCCCACATATTGCACACAATCAAACATAAATCATAAGTTTCAAATCATGCATCCAATTTCCTTTATATCTCCTTCCCTTACTAAGTACATTACCGAATATCATTTAGTCCAATTTCATGCATATAAAACGTAAATTATAGAAAATAAAGTGGTTCGGACACTAGTCCCAACCCTAAGACAAAATTACACTCACGATCCTTAAGCTTGATCTCGAATTGAGATGCCTTTGCTTCTTCCTTTCGAACGATCGATCCTAGCTTCCTCCGAAATTTCTTCGCTATTCCGATCTTAACTCTCAACATTAAACAAATACACACTATATTAGGAAGCAATTCAACCATAATTACTCCTCAATTTCAAACAAGAACTCATATTTTCAAATCTGACTTTTCATTAAACTAGTTGGAGGACTAGTTAACATTTTAATCATAACTTTTTAACTACTAATCCAAAATTAACTTATCATATACCGTTGGAAAGGTATTAAACTCAATTTTACAGTCATGTGAACCTCACATTTTTATCCTATTCGAATCAATACAGTTTATTGCTTAATTACACTCATTTCGGTAAATCTGGACAGCATGCACTGCCCAAATTTAAAAATTCATATCTTTTAATTTACATACTGAAATTGAGTTCCGTTTTCTCTCAATGATTCTAGACATATCAAAGTTTATACAGTAGAAATTTCAGCTTTAAATACCTTATATCCAGTTTTTGGTGAATTTCCAAAGTTACTGTTTTTACATTGAACACCACTGGACAGTTTTCTAAACTTATTCTTTAGCTTAAAAATACACTTAATCACATACTTGAATCTAAAATTCCTTCATGGTATGACTTATACTATTTTTCCATGACATTTTACAGTAAATATAAACTTCCAATTTCAACATTTAAGCATTCAATTTACCAATTTCTCCAAATCAGTCCCTAATCTCCATAACTTTCGATTTCATGACCATTTTTGGTTCTAATCAAAATATTATCTTTTTAACTCATTTTTCCATCAACCAATAATCATTTATAACAAAATATTCATTTCTTCACAACTTTCTCCTAGTGAAAATTTTCAGATTTAATCCCTAAGAACTTTCCAAACGTTCAAGATTTTATATTTTCTTTCAAAACAGTCCCCTTTTTCACTCTCTTCACATCTTCTCAATAAGTTTTCACATATTTCAACATTTCATCTTGTTATTTCATTCAAGATTCATATAATTTCATGTCCTTGCAAGTTTTAGGTTTGCATGCATGGTTTTTAACTCAACCGAAAACTACAAGGAGTAGGAAACTTACTTTCTTTAATTTCTTGACAACACTAGCTACCTTCTTCAATTTCCTAGCTTAATCATCCACCATGCAACCGAAAATCTCACTATTTTTAGCTCTCAAAATGGCTGACTTTTGAGCTTCTCTCCTCCCCCATATTTTTCTTTTCTTCACGGCAAAGGAGAGCAAAATGAGGAAGGAAGACAAGCTTCCATCATTTAGGTGATTTGATAGCTCCCTAAATTACCCATGAGCCCTTTTGTCTAACTCTTTTACTTTTAATTTACTAAGGGCGGCCCCAAGGATATTTTATCCTTAACATGCAATTTTTACTATATATAAACCTTTTAATTTGATCATCAAATTACCTTGTTACATGCTTTATTGAATTTTATCAATTTCATCCGACTTTCAAGGAGTATAATGTTATTTAATTTCTTTTTGTATTCTTTTAATTCCACACTTTAGATCTTGATATCACTAATTCAATTTCATTAATTTACCAATCGGCTAAACTACTTAATTCAAATCTAATTCTCTTTCTAATCCGAATTGGTGCACTAATTGCCCAATTAAGAACTTTAGGGACCAAATTGCATAACTCACAAAAATTTGCAAACTCAATTGCTTCTAAGAATAAATAAATGATTTAATTTCACGGCTTTAAATTCTAGGACGGAAATGTGGGTGTTACATCCCCACCTCATTTGTAAATCATACAGTCTTTGAGTAATACAAGGCATTCACTCTAAATTCTTTCTTGTGTTCTTGAGCATTCTTAGCGTTCTTTCATTCTTGAGTTGTATTCTCGTTTGTTTGCTTTCACTAGAACGATTCAACGTTCGGAGTGCCTAGGAAGAGTTTGATCTTTCGAAGAGAATTTTAAGGCTGACTTAGTCGTTTGTCTTGAGAACATCGACTAAAGCCGCACAATTTGTTAGGTCAAAAAGCTAGCCCTGTGACAGTTGATATCAGAGCGAGGTGGTTCGAGCAAGGCACTAATCGAGATGGCACGTGAAGAAGGAGACATTGCGGCTAAGGGTGTGGAGACCCCATCTGAGAAAACCAAGAGATAGAGTTCAATGGACACTGTGGCTACGTTGGAGAAAAGAGTTGACAAACTCAACCAGGTTACCGACAGTGGGAATAAAAGGAGTGATATGCTTGAAGCTGAGATGAAGAATTTGAAGCTGGAGGGTCTTAAGGAGGGTATGCTCGTGTACAAGATTGCCATGACGAGTGCAGTGGCAACCATTGTGTCTAAGCCCATGAAAGATGTCCCAAAGCCAAAGAAGTTTGAGGGGACTCGATCGACACAAGATGTGTACAAATTCTTGTGGGGCCTGGAGCATTACTTTCGAGTTACGGGCATCGTCGAGGATGACGACAATGTAAATACTGCGAATGTTTATTTAACTGATGTCACTTTATTATGGTGGCGTCGTAGGTGCTCTGATGTCAAGAGAGGGGGCACTACCGTTAAAACTTTGGAGGAGTTCCAAGCCGAGTTGAAACAGCAGTTTTACCCAAGGAATGCTTAGGACGAGGCACGATCCAAGCTTAGGAGGCTTAAGCACGAGGGATCGATTATGGATTATTTTTGAGAGTTCAGTAAGTTACAACTCCAAATCCCTGAGATGAGCGACCATTTTGCTTTGTTCAACTTCATGGATGGGTTGAAGCCAAGAGCCAAGGCTGAGCTAGAGCAGAGGAATTTGCAGGAACTTTCCAAAGCTCTAGCAGCTGTTGAATCCTTGACCGAGTACATTGGCAACAAGTCCGAGAAGTCGAAGTCTTCCAAGCCCCGAAGCAAGGCCAAGGGTGGGGGAGACGATGAGGAACATGAGTCGAGTGATGGCGAGGAAGAGCCATCGAAAGAAAAGGCCAAGTCCAACAGTTAAAGAAGAGATGATATGGGGCATTGAGGTGCTACCATTGTAAGGAGCCACATCTGATCAAGGACTGTTCGAAGAAGAATCGTCTTGAAGCTACAAGGGCTGATGAGTCAAATGATAAGCTGAAACTTGGCGCGATTTCTTCGTAGAAGGCAGTCAAGCTGAAGGTGGAGGGGAAGCAACTGAAGTGCTACCAATGTAAGGGGCCACATCTGTTGCGAGTTTCCCAGATCGAGTCAAGTCGTCCACCAAGGAGGAGGACAAGCCCGAGTACAACGAGGCTTTAAAGCTTGGTTCGATGTTGTTGAGTTCTACCAAGGCGTGGAAGGGCTAAAAGAATAGAGGATTGATGTTCGTGGACATCAATGTTGTGGGTCAGAGGAGAAGTTCTCCTGTAGACATGTGAGTTTCTCACTTGTTCATGTCCAAGAAAGCTGCTGACAAGCTTGGTTTGAAGGTTAAAGAGTCAACCAGGGTGATCAAGACTGTCAATTCCAAAGGGGTTCCAACAGTTGGAACGACACGATGCGTGGAATTACAGATCGGAGATTGGAGGGCCAAGGAAACATTCAAGGTAATCCACTTGGATGACTATGACTTTGTTCTTGGTTTGAGTTTCCTTGACCAGATTAATGCGCTACTTGTCCCTTTTGCCGACTGTGTTTGCATTTTGGACCCCCGCAAACAATGCATCATTCCGATCCATCGAGACGTGAGGGTAGAGACCAAGGTGTTGAATGTTGTTCAGCTAGCCAAGCTAGAAGACTTAGTTGCTGCCACTGAGGAAGGACTAGAGGAGCCAATGCCTTCCCAAGACATGAGACCTGCTGAGGCACGAGAGAGACTACCACCAATGGGAGAGGTGGTTGAGGCGTTGAACTTCAAGGAAGAAAGGTCGATGAGCAAAGGGTTTCCAGAGGGAAACGGTGCATCAAGCTTCATGGGCGAAGAATTGATGCAACTTAGAGTGAATGCCACTGAGATTGAGTCGAGGGAGGTACATCTCAAACACAATAGTCATATTTTTCAGTTTGATTTACCGCCTTTACTAGGTGTATGAAGCGAAAAGCCTATCCCACCAAGGTGCGAAAGACCTAAGACTTGGCGTAGACAAAAGAGGCCTTTCAGAGTTTTAAGGGTGCACACAGTGTTTAACATAGTGACATCGGCGTCCAAGCCTTTGTTCGAGGATCATGAGGGTCCACACCGAAGTAAATCACAACTTGTAAGGGAGAGCTCTTACGAACGAGATGTATGGAATGATGGTGAGCGAGATGATGTTACATGGCGGCAGTGACCAAGGTGAGCAATCCTTATGGGGGACAACCTAGCCCAATTCTGAGTTGGGAGCAGACCAAGGTTCCGAGGGAGATACAACCAAGCCAAGCTTCTTCCGAGTCAACAATGAGGGCATCGCTAGATTGGGTGGGGATGAATGTCATGGCCCACGAGTTTGCAACCAAGACATGCGCGCATCAAGCTGCCCAAAAGGTTCTTTGCAAGATCTTGGGCTTGCCTAGCAGACCAGCTGACTTATCCCGACAGTTGGAGACTGAGAGAAAGCCTAATCATATTGAAACTGGTAATTTAATAGATGGCATCTTACCGTGGGATATCTAAGGGGAAAGGAATATCCAACAGTGTGAACATCCATGTGAACGCGAACCTAAGGAAAGTATTCCAAGGTGATAGATTTTTCATATTTAGCTAGGATGTAGTTGGTAGCTTTCGATCTGAGCTGCTGATGTAAATTGATCTCGGTCATTCATTGTACGGGGAATCAACTATAAATAGAGGCTCTCCACCTTATTTGTAAATCATCCATTCTCTGAGTAATACAAGGCATTCACTCTAAACTATCTCTTGTGTTCTTGAGCGTTCTTAGCGTTCTTCTTTCGTTCCTAAGTTTCCTTCTCGTTTGTTCGCTTCCGCTAGAACGATTCAACGTTCTTAGTGCCTAAAAAGAGTTTAATCTTTCGAAGAGAGTTTTAAGGCTGACTTAGTCATTTGTCGTGAGAACATCGACTAAAGCTGCACGGTTTGCTAGGTAAAAAAGCTAGCCCCGTGAAACTGGTGGTGAAACCCTCGTGTCTGCAACAGTCTCCTGCTACACTCACTGCTCGTTTTGTGGCTCAGTTGTCAGTGGCAGAACCTTCAACTGTTGTTGTTGCTGTAGATTCCACGGTAGCCAAGTTTTCCTTGCATGACATCTATCAAAAGGTTGGTATTGTTGAACCAATTAGAAATCATTTTATTGGTAATTGGATTAAGAATGTTGGCCCGAACCTTGTTAGACATGTTAAACTGAATCATTTGCCTACGGATTTAGGGAATTCGAAATTGACTTTAGTGACTAATGTTGATCCGTCCAAGAAATTGGCTTGTAATTTGAATTAGCATTATGTTGTTTCAATTGGAGAGCAAGATACGATTATGACTCATTTGAGTGCTTTGAGTTCCAATTATGTCTATCCAAATTATGTTCATCTGAGATGTGACAAAACACTAATGACTCGATTCCTTTAAATGAATTTAAATGCAAGATTAGGCGATTGGAACCGGGGTTTACTTGGATCCTCGTCGTTTCAGGGCATCGAACTTGATCAACATGTTTAATCGATTAGGAGAGTTTTTGATCCCGGAGTACACTTCACTATTTTCGAGCCAATTTTGGTTTTGAGTATACGATCAATGGGGAACGTCTGGTCAAAATATTTAAAAGATTTAAATATTCTCTAATCCTTGAGGACAATGATTAATTCGAGCGGAGAGTTTTGTTACAGGCTCATTTTGATTAATAACTAAAATCGTATTGTGGGATTAGTTTGGTTGACTAGAAAGGCCTTATAATTAGTTTATATTTAGTATTAGGGATACTTGAAAAATAATGAAAAATATGAATGAAAAGTTTTCTGCCTGTTCTATGTTCATCTTCTTACTAATTCTTCTTCGTCTTCTTCTCATCTTACTCTTTAATCTTCTTCTTTGCTTAAATTCTTCTATTTCATGTTTTTACTGTAACAGGGAGAAGAACGTCTAAGAATTTATTTAGGAATTTACTGTATTTGTTACAATACGATGTAAACTTGTTGTATAGTTCCGACAACTTGTAAATAAATTGATATTCTCATGAAACTTATAATGTAGTCCCGATGAGTTTCGTTAATTTTTTTTTCAAATTATATTGAAATTCTCGTCAATAAATCATGACAAGTTTGTTTGATCTTGGGATGAAAAATGAAAGGAAGGTAAAGTTGGGGACTGATTTGATTATTCGGTACAGTTAACAACCAACATTGGTCAATAATGTAGTTATAGTGCAGCCTATATAAAGGTGAAGAGAAGCTGTAAACGATCAAGGTTCCTTTTTATTCATATTCAAATTTATTCATACAGGTGGCAGATACAACTGAGAAAACAAATCACTGATACAAGCACAGCTTATTGTCATTCACACACACAATCATATGAAGGTGGCAATTCCATCAGTTCTAGGCCTGCAACAATAAGAATTTATTTCACTGGTTAGAGACTTCTGGTATAATAATTAATGATACAATACTAACAATCTAAGTTAAGGGTATAAACAGAACAGTACTGCGAACATCTTCTTATAAAGTGCCACTAATTCATTTGGATCCGTTTTCTTTGTCTGCTTATAGGCATCGATCTTGTTTGCCGCCTGCATCATCAAGTTATGACAACAAAAGGTGTTATCCTGGAACCAAAGTAGATAAAAAATGTTGCATAATAATGACATTGCAGAAATGTAGGCAAAACAACTCTCGATGCAACTCGAGACTTAGTCCAGTTGGTTCATGCAACCGTTCTTAAGAAATGACATCTAATAGGCTGGTCTTTGAAGCTCGATATCAGTAATCTCTTCTACCATCCCATTTGAGGTCTTGTTTGTACCGACCCCCCACCCCCCTCAATGTCCAAAAGCATTTTAACAACATTGCTAAAATCTGCTTGTCTTCAGCTGCAAAGTGACTATAAATCTGAAGGCCAGTTTTTGAGGAAATTTAGAAAGTAAACATAATGGTAGAACCTATTCTTTCGTTGAAAATTAGATCGTAGCTGTTGAATTTCAGAAGTAGATGTAGACAACATGTATGTATGCTTATATATATGATTTAAATTTTAAATTATACCTCAATCCATGCTGCCAGTTTCGGTCTGCCGGCTCTGATGTCATAATTAAATACCTCTGATAAGTAGATCTGGAATCTTTCAACCAAAGTAATGTAGGCAATGTCCGCCTGAAAATATGACAAAATCATTCATAGATCTTAGCAGAACAACTCAAACGGTACATAATGATTTCACCATTAGTTATTTTATATATTACGGCAGTGCAACAAGCAAACTATAAGCCTTTTTTTTTCTTTATCCTGAGAGTTCATTATTAATTCAACTTCTTACATAACTTCCTGTTAGAAGTCACCGACTTCTCTCATCTTCTAGAGATCTCCAAGATACCCAACATATATATTATAATAATCATAATAAAGTAATAGGGAAATCCAATGATCTAGAGTTATCCCCACTATATAGTATTATATTATTATTATGTAAAATATCAAGCCATGTAAACCGACATAGCTTGCCTATATATAGGCTTTGTCATTTGCAAGTGTAGGTGTGCAAGTTGAAAAAGAAAGAGAGAGGGACGTGGGGTGTGTGCAAAGTGAGATTGAGTGAAAGTGGAGTGTGTGAAATGTGAGTGGGTGTAAGTGTGGGTAAGAGTGTGAGTGCAAAGTGACGTGAGGCAAGAGTGAGAAAATTGTGTGAAAGTGTTTTGTAATATTTTATATATATATATATTAATAGAAGTCTTATTTATTGTAATTAGAAGTTTCCCGGTTAAGCCTTAATTTATGTATTTTTTAGTGCACCTGAATTTGCTATTAATGGTCGGCTATGCCGCCTAAGTTATATGGTCGGCTCTGCCGCCTGAATAATATATGGTCGGTTCTACCGCCTAATTGGTGTATGGTCGGCACTGCCGCCTAAATTGTGCACTAAGAAATTAAATATAAAAAGGCTAACCGACTCAGGGAGTTGGTTTAGTGTTAGTGGTCAGTCTTAGGTCCTCCATAGTGGGTGTGTTGGGTCCGTCGGGTTTTCAACAATTGGTATCAGAGCAGGCGGTCCGGGACCGTTACCAGTGGAGAAATCTTCGGTAAGCGTTGGACGCTTACATTGGTCGGTGCATCAGTTTGTTGAGGGAAGATTCTGTCGAAATACAGTCAGGGACTGTAAAGTTTCGGTAAGCGTTGGACGCTTACATTAGTCGACGTTGCATCAAGGTGCTAAGGGGAGACTCTGCCAGAATACAGTCGGGGACTGTAAAGCTATTGGTTTGGAACCAAGCTTAGTGGACGTCGGGCGTCAGTCAGCATGGCAGACTTTGAAAGCACAAGCAACGGAATTAGGAAGCTCAATAACCACAACTACGGTTATTGGGAGACATGCATAGAGTCCTACCTACAAGGTCAGGATTTGTGGGAAATAGTCGCAGGCACCGACACAACTCCTCCACCGAAGAAGAATGCCGAAGCCTTGAGAAAATGGAAGATCAAGGCTGGGAGAGCTTTATATATATTGAAGACCACAATCGAGGAGGACCTATTGGAGCATATTCGTGATGAGAAGACACCAAAGGCAGCCTGGGAAACTTTGGCGAAATTATTTTCAAAGAAGAATGAAGCACGCCTCCAACTCTTGGAAAATGAGCTCGCGGGCATCTCACAAGGAAGTCTATCTATTGCTCAGTATTTCACCAAGGTGAAATCTATTTGTCGCGAGATATCTCAACTTGCACCAGATGAGAAGGTTAACGAGGCAAGGATGAAAAGAATTATCATCCATGGCCTAAGACCCGAGTACAATGGGTTTATCGCTGCTGTGAGGGGATGGCCTACTCAACCATCCTTAGTCGAGCTAGAGAACCTGTTGGCTAACCAGGAGGAATTAGCCAAACAGATGAATGGGGTAACCATAAAAGACGAAGATGAGGCACTCTTCACCAACAAGAGGAAAGGTACGTCAAGAAGACAACGTGTGTCAAATGAAATAAGGACGCAAGAAGACAAGTTTCACTCGAGATATAGAAGTAACATTTCAGGGGAAGCTCGATGTAGGAAAGAAGACTATCACCAACAGTACGAGGAGAAGGATAGAAGACAAAATGGTGAATGCTTCAACTGTGGAAGAAAGGGTCACTTTGCTCGAGATTGTAGATTACCCATGAGGGAGAGTCGTGAATGCTTCAATTGTGGCAAGAATGACCACTTTGCTCAAAATTGCAGAGTGCCCAGGAGACAAACTTTCCAAGGAAACATGGCCACCACAAAAGAGGAGAAGAGAGAGGCCATGTTGGAAACTTCCATCAGCGAAGAAGAATGGGATGCAGAAGCTGGACTCTCTATTGGAGTGGAACAAGAAGAGTTCGAAGAAGACATGGAGGCACCAACTCTCGTTGCAACTACAAATACAAAATACAAGGATGAAGAGTTGGAAGAAGACATGGAGAAACCATCTCTTGCAACAATTATGGAGTCAAAAATTGATTACGAGGAGGATTGGATCGTCGACTCTGGGTGCTCCAATGATGAAAGATGTTGTGATCCAACCAATTACGAGTGCTACACTTCAAGGAATTTAATGTATGATGAAGCTTCTTCTTGGAGGTCGCCTCAGAAGATCGAGCTTTCAGAATCTCATGACCTAGAAGAGACTTCAGAAGATAATAAAGAAGGTAAAGAGCAAGCATCGGATCCAAGTGAAGAAAGAGAAAGCTCACCCTCAAAAGATAAATGTCTATGGAAGACGGTTGTACATCAACCTACATCTGAGGAGCTTCGTCCAAGCCAAATGGAAGTCGATGAGCTTCGCGAAGAAATGTCGAGAGCCCTAAGCGAGACTATTGGTATGTGTTCACAACGATGTGAGACCTCTTCTAGTGAAATTCTTGTTCTTAAAGAAGAGAACAAAGCTCTAAAGGAAGAGCTTAAGACGGTACGTGGGAAATTGGAAGATATGAAGGAAGAGATGGTGTTTCTTAAGAAGGCATTAGCTCATGACGGGGGAGCTACATCATCCGTCCCAATTCCAACTTATTCGAGAATAGAAGTTTCTAACGCCAAGTCTTATAAAGGGGATGAAAACGCGAAGGATGTAGATGACTTTCCGTGGAGCTTGGAACAATACATCCAAGCCACAAACGGCGTGGATGGTGCTAAGAAGATTAACCATGCCAGGAAGATCGATCATGCATTACATTATTTAGAAGATTCAGCGTTGCTATGGTTGTGGCGTAAGCATGGCAAAATGAAGAAAGGAATTTGCTCTGTTGCTATTTCTGAACCCCTCGCCAAATTTAAGAAACGCGAGAACTCCAAGCAAAAGGAGAACAAAGGTCATTATGTGGAAAGAAAGAAATCACATAAAAGGCGAAGATTAAAGCTAGCATACAAAGAAGAAGCCTTCAAGGGAAAGAGAGATGACAAAGGAGAAAGAGAGCAAGTTACTCAAAAACAAGGAGATATGAGTATGAAGTCTCACCATATCCTGAATTCTATCAAAGCCAATGACGAAGTGCCTACGTTTGAAAAGAAAGGATTGTTGTTCGAGCAAGTAAAGATTGAAGGACAACCGGTACATGTCTTAGTCGACAATGGAGCAACAAACAAGTTTATCAAGGAGATCCTTGAAGGGGAGATCAAAATGTAGCCAACAAAGATAGATGAACATGTTGCAAACATATTCACAAAGAGTATGCGTAGACCGAAGCTTGAGAATTTCATAGAAGCACTTGGTATGATCTGCAAGCCATCTATAGAGAGAAGTCGTTGAGGGGGAGTGTTAGAAGTCACCGACTTCTCTCATCTTCTAGAGATCTCCAAGATACCCAACATATATATTATAATAATCATAATAAAGTAATAGGGAAATCCAATGATCTAGAGTTATCCCCACTATATAGTATTATATTATTATTATGTAAAATATCAAGCCATGTAAACCGACATAGCTTGCCTATATATAGGCTTTGTCATTTGCAAGTGTAGGTGTGCAAGTTGAAAAAGAAAGAGAGAGGGACGTGGGGTGTGTGCAAAGTGAGATTGAGTGAAAGTGGAGTGTGTGAAATGTGAGTGGGTGTAAGTGTGGGTAAGAGTGTGAGTGCAAAGTGACGTGAGGCAAGAGTGAGAAAATTGTGTGAAAGTGTTTTGTAATATTTTATATATATATATTAATAGAAGTCTTATTTATTGTAATTAGAAGTTTCCCGGTTAAGCCTTAATTTATGTATTTTTTAGTGCACCTGAATTTGCTATTAATGGTCGGCTATGCCGCCTAAGTTATATGGTCGGCTCTGCCGCCTGAATAATATATGGTCGGTTCTACCGCCTAATTGGTGTATGGTCGGCACTCCCGCCTAAATTGTGCACTAAGAAATTAAATATAAAAAGGCTAACCGACTCAGGGAGTTGGTTTAGTGTTAGTGGTCAGTCTTAGGTCCTCCATAGTGGGTGTGTTGGGTCCGTCGGGTTTTCAACACTTCCACGCATTGCCATTCATTTAAGAAATAGACAGTGACAATATTACAGCACTGACAAAGCAATTTAGCATCACTGGAGAGCCAACTTACCAGAGAAAACTCGCCGCCAAGGAGGAACGGGCCATCATATTTTGTAAGAGCATGTTCCAAGAGATCAAAAGCAGCACCTGATGCAAGTCCTAAGATTAGCTGGTTTATATCACATCATATTATATTATATACAGATACACGATACGGTCAGTAAAGCGGAAGTATCTTTCAGACTAACCAGCTTCAGTTGTTGAGTCTCCTTTAAGTGTAGTAAACATCATCCCTGCAAACTTGTCCATGTCTGATAACAGCTCCTCGTATACCTTTCTTTTGTCGGGATCCTAAACATTTGTAAGAGATTTCTTAGTTAATATAGATAAAGAGAGCAATCTACACTCAGAGCACTAAACAATTCAACAGATCTTACATTAGGCAAAAGGGAAGGCCCTTCAAAGTTGGTATTAACATATTTAATCAAATCAAGACTGTCTCCAATGACTTTGCCATTATGTTCCAAGGCTGGCACCTGAAAATGAAAGTAATCCACACAATAATTAATAAAAGAACATTGGACCAACATTTTCCACAAAGCACTATTTTGATTCTCATACATAGATTTTTTTTCTTGACAAAATTCTCAACGGAACTTGGAGATGCAATCCTATGTAAGATCAAATAGCTCTACCAAGTTCACAACAGATTTTCAACCTCCTTTTTTTGTCTGAATTGTTCATTTATCAAAACACATTCTATCGAGTTCATGACAACTTCACATACTTCCTTATCAAACATGTCTCACCTTATTTTCAGGGTAAACTTTGTCCTTGTACCAAGCAGGTCTATTTTGAAGGTTCAAAGGAACCAACTTAATCTTGTCTTGCAAACCCTGCAACTCAACCAAATTCACAACACTTACATGGAAAACTTGGGAAAGGAAAAGGTGCAAACAAAACCATGGGAATTAGACAACCTTATAATTCCTGGTGATCCACACACGCTGAGCAAAAGGGCAAGTATAAGTCATATACAACCTTCAAATGGGAAGAAGAAAAGGGTCAACTTTATCATGTTGCAATAAACACAAACAAACAAGATTTCCGTTAAAAAAAGTACAAAATTATTCTAGAATCCCCCGGAAAAGAAAGAGTGAAACCTGGTAGTTCCATCAAAGAGAGCAGGTTGCTCTGCAGTAGCATCCAATGGAGGAGGCAAGAACTCTAGAGTTCTGAAATAACAAACATATAAAGTAAAAAAAAGGATTTTTGGAGAAACCCAAAAGCTAAAATTGGCAGATAAGCTGGAAAATTGAGAAGGTAGTTGAAGATTCTTACACAGTTGCCATGCTCCTAGGGAATTCCGTATATCCGAGCTTCGAAAATCTGCCATATTGATTGTTGATGCTATTTAATTTGCTTAAAAATTGTCTCCTCATTCTGGGAGTAATCACGAAACTGATTAAAAGAAAGATTAATTGTCAAATGACTTTGCTTCTCCCACTCCCGCCATACATATTTCCTGGGTTTACTTTGACTAGTCCAAATCCAAGAAGGAATGAACTGCTTAAGTCGTCATCAACGACGGCATGGGACAATAACTTCGTTTTTTTTAGGGTAAAGTACATAGACGGTCACTGAACTTTAGCAAAAAGAACAAAATAGTAATCAAACTTTCAAAAATCACAAAATGGTAACTAAACTTTATATTTTATAACAAAATGGTAACTAGACGTGAAATGTCGTTAAGTGACTGTTATAAAATTTGGTATAATAACACATTTACTCCTTCATATTTATACATTCAATCAATTTAGTCCTATTTCGAAACAATTCACTAAATTTAGCCCTCGTTATTTACGAATTCTTTCAATTTGGTCCTTAAAGCAAAATTCTAAAGTATGGTAACATGATAAATAATTACAACTAAATTTTTATACGAACTCGAAAACTCGACTCGAATCGAATCGAAAAAAATTCAAATAAAGTTTGAGTTATAAAATATGACACGTCAACTCGAATAACTCGAAATTTTTTGACTCGGCTCGATCGAACGCTCATCTCTATCTTAAGATATGACGCGTTAACTTGAATAACTCGAAATATTCGAATATTTTAAATCATTTTTCTTTTAAATCGAATATTTTTTAAAATAGAATATTTAATATTTTCATATTTAAATCACATCGATTATTTAATAACAACTTTAAATATTCGATTTAAAAGAAAAAATGATTTAAAATATTCGAATATTTAATTAAAATTTGATAGGAACTCGAAAACTCGACTCGACTCAAATCGAAAAAAATTCAAATAAAGTTTGAGTTGTAAAATATGATGCGTAAATTCGAATAACTCGAATTTTTTTACTCGACTCGATCGAACGCTCACATGTATCTTAAGATATGACGCGTCAACTCGAATAACTCGAAATATTCGAATATTTTAAATCATTTTTCTTTTAAATCAAATATTTTTAAAATAGAATATTTAATATTTTCATATTTAATCACATCGAATATTTAATAACTACTTTAAATATTTGATTGAAAAGAAAAAAACTTGATTTAAAATACTTGAATATTTAATTACATTTTTATAGGAACTCAAAAACTCAACTCGAATCGAAAAAATTTCAAATAAAGTTTGAGTTGTAAAATATGAGTATATGACGCGTCAACTCGAATAACTCGAAATTTTTTAACTCGACTCGATCGAACGCTCACCTCTATCTTAAGATATGACGCGTCAACTCGAATAACTCGAAATATTCGAATATTTTAAATCATTTTTTCTTTTAAATCACATCGAATATTTAATAACTACTTTACATATTCGATTTAATTTAAAAATATTCGATTTACAAGAAAAAATGATTTAAAATATTCGAATATTTAAAGTAGTTATTAAATATTCGAATATTTAAAATAAAAATATTTAAAATAGTTATTAAATATTTAAATATTTTAAATATTTTTTCTTTTAAATCAAATATTTTTAAATTAAATTCAATATTTAAAGTAATTATTAAATATTCGATGTGATTTAAATATGAAAATATAAATATTCTATTTTAAAAAATATTCGATTTAAAAGGAAAAAATGATTTAAAATATTCGAATATTTCGAGTTGACGTGTCATATCTTATGATAGAGATGAGCATTCGATCGAGTCGAGGTAAAAAATTTCGAGTTATTCGAGTTGACGCGTCATATTTTACAACTCAAACTTTATTTGAAAATTTTTCGATTCGAGTCGAATTGAGTTCCTATAAAAATTTAATTGAATATTTGAATATTTTAAATCAATTTTTCTTTTAAATTGAATATTTAAAGTTGTTATTAAATAATCGATGTGATTTAAATATGAAAATATTAAATATTATATTTTAAAAATATTCGATTTAAAAGAAAAAATGATTTAAATTATTCGAATATTTCGAGTTATTCGAGTTGACGCGTCATATCTTAAGATGGAGATGAGCGTTCGATCGAGTCAAGTTAAAAAATTTCGAGTTATTCGAGTTGACTCGTCATATTTTACAACTCAAACTTTATTTGAATTTTTTTCGATTCGAGTCGAGTCGAGTTTTCGAGTTCCTATAAAAATTTAATTTTAATTATTTATCATGTTACCATACTTTAGAATTTTGCTTTAAGGACCAAATTGAAAGAATGCGTAAATAACGAGGGCTAAATTTAATGAATTGTTTTGAATTAGGACTAAATTAATTGAATGTATAAATATGAAGGACTAAATGTGTTATTATACCAAATTTTATAACAGTCACTTAACGGCATTTAACGTCTAGTTACTATTTTGTTATAAAACATAAAGTTTAATTGCCATTTTGTGATTTTTGAAAGTTTAGTTACCATTTTATTTTTTTTTACCAAAGTTCAGTGACCGTATGTGTACTTTATTTTTTTTAATGAAAATTATAGGCGACGCGCCAAGTGTTCATGTTCGAAAATGAGAATGGAACCTGGATTGAGGTTGGGGTTGGGCTTAATTGAACACTTACGAGTTACGACTCCAATATACTTGATTCATAATTTACCTTAAAATACAAATGGGCTTGATCAAGCAAAAGTAGCTAAACAGATTTAATAAGAAATAAATTCAAATCTCTACCAGATATCCACCGCCCTTCTGCAAACCTATCCCATAAAACCCATCGTCCTCTCCAATAGCAACAAATTGAAGGGAAAAAAAAAATCAGATATAGTCGCCCAAACTATACATTTCTTTTTAATAAGTACGTAATTTTATTTTATTAAAATAAATATTTAAAATTTAGGTAAAGTACACAGACGGTCACTGAACTTTGATAAAAAAATAAAATAGTAACTAAATTTTTAAAAATCACGAAGTAGCAATTAAATTTTAGATTTTGAAACAAAATGGTAACTGGGGCGTTAAAACCCGTTAACCCCTAACGAAAATCTGACTGGGTATGCCACATCCCCATCCAGTTTTCCACCTCATATATAAAAAATAATAAAATTATATTCCACGTCATATTTAAAAATTAGGAACAAATCATTTTTCATCTTCTTCGAGAAACGCCCAAGTCGATTCCGTCACAAATTACTCCTCGCTGGCGTTGTTTGAAGCTACCAGAAACATGCAAAAAGGAAACAATGAGGGTTAAATCCCTAGACAAAAGCAAAGTCAAAGAGCAAACCCCTAAAATGAAGCCAGGGCCAAAATCACGCTTATTTTGAATCAAATCAGAGACAATTTGGGGTGGAAAATTAAGGATTCATTCGTGTAATTCAAGCAAACATGTAACTATATAAACCCATGTAATTGTTCATGCAACACACACAATACACAACAACAAAAACACACAATAGATACACAATATACTCAGCATTCAGATTCAAGTGTAGCAAGCAAAGGTTGTAAGTAATTTCTCAGAAGAATAAAGCAAGCCTTCTTTTCTGGTAATTTTTTTCTTCCATTTTTTTTGAATTCAAGTGAAAGGGATGAAGTTTACCTTTCTCTAAAAATATTTGCCTTCCTTGAAAAGCTTCTGCGATAAAGTTTTAATAAAGAAAGTGAGTTTGGGTTTTGAACTCTAAAATTTATTTTTAAGGGGGAATCAAAGTTAAAAGACAGTTTTGGAGTTGCAGGTTTAAAAAGGGATTGAAAGGCTCATTTTTAAAGGGGATTAAAAATGATTTGATTTTAATTTTTAAATATGACGTGGAATATAGTTTTATTATTTTTTATATATGAGGTGGAAAATTAGGTGGGGATGTGGCATACCCAGTCAAATTTCCGTTAGGGGTTAACGGGGTTTAACGCCCCAGTTACCATTTTGTTTCAAAATTTAAAGTTTAATTGCTACTTCGTGATTTTTGAAAGTTTGGTTACCATTTTGTTTTTTTATCAAAGTTCAGTGACCGTCTGTGTACTTTACCCTTAAAATTTTACTCCGTTAGTGTTTAGTGTTTTAAGATAATACCGTTAAAAAAATTTACTCAATAATAGATTGACACATGTCTTTTATTTTTTATTTATTTATTTTAAAAATAAACTGAAAATAAAATAAATTAAACTCTAAAACCTTAAACTCAAAATTAAAGTTGCCGTCGATAATCTTGCCAGAGTGCACATTCATCGTTGTCGGAGACTATTGTTCATTTCCCACAACTACTCATTGTCGTTAATCAGTAGAAGAGGTGTCAATTGGACGTCGAATGACGAACACAAAAGACTCTAGTTGTACGGCGTTCGATTAGCACACTTCTCACTAATTACCGACAATGGGTGGTTGGAGGAACATACGATGGCTTCATGCGACAGTAACGATGGGGTTCAGCGAGGCTATCGACGACGATAGTGGCCTCAATTTTAGGATTTTGAGCTTTGGAATTTTAAGGATTTGAGTCTCTTTTTTTGGAAATTTTGAAAACTTTTAAATTTTAAAAAAAAGTTCAATTTTTTTTTGTAAAAAAATAAAAAAAATAAAAATAAAAACGCACGTTAAATTGTTAATTCTGATTTGGTGAATTTTTTTAACTATATTACTTTAAAACACTGACAAAATAAAACTTTAGACACATATTTTAACTAAAAAATATTAATTATTTATCTTTAAAAAATTATAGTTTAAACACTCGGTTAAACTAAAAAAATCTAAAATTTTGGTGATCAAGATTCGTAAAATTTTATAAAAAAAAAATTTTGAAAGGAAAAGTTTTATAAAAGTAAATTGCTTGTAAACAAATGATACTCCGCTGCTCCATTCCTCTTAAGAGCTGGAAAGCCTGACGGGGAAACATATCGCGCGGCGGCTAGCAATAGTTTAACCGATAAATATGAGGGTAAAAATACAACAAAGGTCAATCAATTATGTGTTTGGTTGCAAACAAGTCACTTTTTCTAAAAGTTAAATAATTTAATAATTCAATTAAAATTTTGTTATAAAGTGAACTTATACATTCAATTAATCAGGTCATAATTCGAAATAATTTAATAAATTTAACCCTTTATATTTAAAATTTTTTGTTGGTAAAGTGGTTGTGTCAATTAGTAGGTGGCATTAGAATCATAATGAATTTGTTTCACTAGTCTATCAGTTGTCCAGTAGTGAAGTGATTGTGTCTGTCGAATTATTTTGGTCTGGTTTGATAATTAGTGGATAGCTGATAGAGGATTATATTAGCCGATACCTGATAACATTAACAGATTTGACTAGTAGATTGCATTAGCTAATTGTAAAAAACTATTTTAGCAAAATTAATTAATAGCTGCTAGTTGTTTAATTTTTTGAACAAGAAAAATGATATATAAGGACATGATTATATTCAATACTTATTTGAATGATTTATTAGTTATTCATATTTTATATCTATTAATATTTATTAGATGATGATAATTATTTTTTAAATATCATTACTAAGCATATATAAAGGATGTATAGATTAATTTCATTGTGAAATTATTTTTTAATATAATTTTAATAATTATTAAAGTTAGTTGTATATATTAAATTCTCATTTTTGAAATTATATTATGAATATTTATTAAATTTAGATGTATATATTAGTGTTTTATTTATGAAATCATCTTTTTAATCTTATTACTTATTCAAATTTATGTAATTTAGAGAATTTTTGTAATTGTTAAGGATAAAAGAGTCTTTACAATTCTATTACACAAACCTTATATCTCAAAAAGCTCATAAAATAAACTTTTTTCAATTGAGAAGTTTCACCATAATCCGCTATTATAATCCTCTAATTACCAAACATCTAAATTAGTAGATTTGATTGGTCAAACCTCTAAAAATGATTCAAACATCTAATTTTGGCTCAAAAGTTATTTATCAAACAAGGCCCTTATCTTTCGATTGTCGAGATGTTAGACAATAGTAGAGGGTCTATTGTGAGAATTTTTAAATATGAATGGTTAAATTTAATAAATTATTTTGAATTATGATCAAATTGATAGAATGTATAAGTTTTAAAAAGTGTATTCAGGGACGGTACTATAGTGTGAAATGTAGAGTGACATGTTTCAATTTTAACGGTAAAGTGACATGTTTGAGTTAGGATCAAGTTAATATAATATATCAATCCATATTTTAATTTTAACGGTAGAGTGGCATGTTTGTAACAAAATTTTAATTGAGCGACTAAATTCTAACTTTTAAAAGTGACTCATTTGTAATCTAACACAATTAAATGAACTATAGTGTATTCATGGACGAAACTATTACTAGGTTGGGAGACGATGTTGCCCTTCCCAAAATTATTGGTATAATAACATTTTAATTTTTTGTTTTGAATATTAGTTAAATAAGTTCTTTGTCCCTTCTAATTTTTAAATTTAAAGGTTTAATAGATTCTTGTTCCTCTCAAAATGTAATCCTAACTCTGTCTCTAGGCATATTTTACACATGTAATTTAAAAAAGATTGATGTAGAAATAATTGCTAAAAAATATTAAAATAATATCTATATCGACAGTAATATTAAAATATTAACTCAGTTAGAAATTATCCATGTACCCTATAATTTCTTATTATAAATTTTTCATACTCTTATTTAATTTTTAAATAAGACAACTAAAAACCATACTTCTAAAAATGAAAACACATCTAATAAGAATTATATATATGTCATACTATACAAGATGACACTGAAAGATATATATCGCACAAAAAAAAGATATTAAGAGTTTATGTGGAAAATTCTATAGGAAAAAATCATGGACATATGAGGAGAAATTTCACTAACGCTTAAAGTAACAATGATATGAAAAATCTATGACTAAGCACAATTTGTAGGTTAATGGACTATATTCTAACCATAATTACTAGTATTTATTTACATGGATAAATACTTGATTACAAAACAAAACAAACAAATTCGAACTAAGTTTTTTTTTTTTTTTTACTTTCAAGGAAAATACAATTATATAAGTACAATCATGTACGGATTTGAGGTAATTAATTTTTATTTTAGGCTAACTACTCCAGTGACCACCCAATTATTATGTTTTGACCACCCAACTAAAAAATTCAAAATTTGATCACTCAACTATTTAAATAGACATATTTGACCATCGGCCGTTAAAATATAATAGAAAGGTGACGTGACAGTTAAAGTAAAATTTGTATAATTACACTTTTAGTCCATGTTAATTACTTATTATATCAATTTGGTCCCAATTTTAATTTAATTAAATAAAATTAATTAACTAGTCAAAATAGCAACGCGTGTCATTTCCCAATTGGATGAATTTATTTTATTTTTTAATTTTATTTATTTAATATTATATATTTTTTCCTCCAATCAACTCACCACCTGGTTAAAGGAAAATTCAAGAGAAAAAGGGAAATTATTTTGGTGAGGTTTAAACCCATGACCTCTGTGAATAAAAGTCAAGGCTTAACCACTACACCAAGTATTCCTTTGGTGATGTAAATTGCACCATTATGTATATATCTTATAATGAAGTAAGTGCTAGGAAAAAAAGAAGAAAAACTGTTTGAAAGGAGACTCGAATATGGGTCACATGAATATATAAAAACACGCACTAAATTAAATATATTCGATTTAATTAAAATATAAAATTATTAAATATTCAATTTTAAAAAATATTCGATTTAAAAGAAAAGAAATTTGATTTAAAATATTCGAATATTTTTTCTTTTTTTATATTTAAATTAAATCGAATATTTATTAAAATATTAAATCTTTGATTTAAAAAAGTATTCGAATATTTTAAAATTTTAATTTAACATTTTTAAATCAAATATTCGAATATTTTTAAAAATATTAGAATACTTTTTAAAATCAAATTTTTTTTTCATTTAAATCTAATACTTTTTAAATAGAATATTTGGCTTTGTTTTTTTTTTTAAAATATTCAATTTAAATGAAAAGAAATTTGATTTTAAAAAGTATTCAGATATTTTTAAAAAAATTCTAATATTTGATTTAAAAATATTAAATTGAAATTTTAAAATATTCGAATACTTTTTTAAATCGAAGATTTAATATTTTAATGAATATTCGATTTAATTTAAATATGGAAGAGAAAAAATATTCGAATATTTTAAATCGAATATTTTTTAAAATTGAATATTTAATAAATTCATATTTTAATTAAATCGAATATGTTTGATTTAGTGTGTGTTTTTATATATCTCATAAGACCCATATTCGAGTCTCCTCTTAAACAGTTTTTCTTTTTTTTCCAGCACTTCCTTCATTATACGATATATACATAATGGTACAATTTACATCACTAAAGGAGTACTTGGTGTAGTGGTTAAACATTGATTTTTATTTATAGAGGTCATGGGTTCAAACCCCACCAAAGTCATTTTCACCTTTCTCTTGAATTTTCCTCCAATCAGGTGGTGACACGTGTCGTTATCTGATTAGTTGATTAATTTTATTTAATTAAATTAAAATTAGGACCAAATTGATATAATAAGTAATTAACATGAACTAAAAATGTAATTATAAAAATTTTACTTTAACTTTCATGTCACCTTTCCGTTAGATTTTAACGGTCGGTGGTTAAAATAGGTCTATTTATATAGTTAGGTGGTCAAATTTTGAATTTTTTTAGTTGAATGATGAAAACAGGTCGCGGTCAATAGTTAGGTGGTCACTGGAGTAGTTTACCCTTTATTTTATTGTAATTCTAGTATTTTGGATTTACACACGAACGAAAACACGTATAAGGTTGGAGGGGCAATTGTTCCCACACTTGTTAGGTTATTTGCATTTTAGGTCCTAATAATATTGAAATTATTGCAATTAAGCATTTGCTCTTCCTAAAAATTTTTAGTTTATTATTTTTAGGACCCTAGTAGTTTAAATTAATGAAATTAACCCTTGACCCTCACTTTTCTAGTTTAATTACTTTGTAAGACCTTTCAATTTTAGAATTAGTAAAATTAAACCTTAACTCCCTTAATTTTTATGATTTAATTAACTTTTAAGAACATTTTCGTTTCAAAGTTAATGTTTGCCCCCTTGTAGTTCAATCTTAACTATGTCTCTAGATATACCAAGTTATAGAATACATAAGATATCATATAGTTTGTACTCTTAATGATCTCTACGTTTATAATAGATTACTCGTTTTTCTAAGGATCGAAAGGAAAGTTAACAACTTGTTTAAACCATTCATTTTCTCTAATAATTTCTGTAACACCCGTGTTTTGGGGTTAGGAGTTAGCCGGGTTTATAGTTCGAGTCAATAAAAATTTAATTAAAACAATTCAACCTAAATTGTGATGTAATTGAGCTTTAATAATGAGGGGAGGGACCTACATTGCAATTTTCCCCAAAAGATTTTAAAAGGATGACAACTTTTGAAAGTTGTCATCTTCTTCCCCTTTCCCCACTATTCCAACGTGAAAACCCCTCTCCCCCTTTCCAAACTCTCCCAAAATACTAGTTACTATTCCATTTAATATCTCCTTCATTTCAAGGTGTTTTTGAAAGGTAAAATCGTTTTCTTACTCTCCTCTTTATTCCCTATCAACCTATGGTCTTAGATTTTAAAGATATGAAGTTTTGAAAATTAGGGTTTGATTTAAAGTTTGGGTTTTTAAGGGGTTTTTCATCTTGTTTTGATTAATTGAGTTGGGGCTTTGTTTAATCATGTTAAAATACACATTTTATGTTAATTTGGTTGAATTTTAATGAAAACCCGAAGTGGGTTCTTAGACCCATTTTTGAGGTGTCAAAAACACCATTTTTGGTGGGTTTAAGGTTGAAATTGAAGGGCTGTTGGTTTAGGTATATTAGGAAGGTGATTTGGGGCCTTTTGGGTGTCATTTGGATGATTGGAAGTGGAGTTTTCAGCTAGTGTTGTAGGGAGTACGGATTTGAGATATTTGTGGATTAAATTTGGTTGGAAATTTTGGATGAAGTTGGTTTGAATTCAAAGGTTATGTGTTGGTTGAATATTAGCATTGATTGTGGTTGTTGGTTGTGTTTTTGGTTGACTAGAAGCAAGAGGGATCGTCGAAGAAGCTTTGGGACCGAATCCGGGTTCATAGGAGTTTCGCTTGGTTGCTAAGGAAGGGCGGTGAGTGGTTTCAAACTTGTTTTAAAGTTTGGTTCGAGTATGTGTAGTGTGCTTGGTAGGCCATTTCTATTTAATTCAAGTTGTTAATTTAGCCATTGTTCTCCATTAAATGCATTTGTGCTTACCTATCTATGCTCTTGTGATTGTGGCTATTTGGTGCATGTATATCATGATATGTATATATGTGATGAGCATGAGATATGGTTGATGATATGTGATGTGATAATGAAAATTGGCACTAAGTAAATTAACGGTTGTAAATGATCGATCATTAGGATTAGTGTGCACACAAATTGAGTCAAAACATACGTGGCCTTGATGGCGTTAAGTCATCAAGGAGGAGTACGGTGATGTAATATTCCACCGAAAGCTTTTATATTTTCTACGGGATGATGAGTGGAATCCCATCCGTAGGGCATGTGGCGATGAGTGGAATCCCGCACATGCAAGGTCCGGTGATGAGTGTAATCCCACCGAGGTAAAGTGTTGTTGAGGTTTAAATCCGCACAATCGGGGTAATTGAAAGTGGCCAATTAACTTGTGCATATATTGTGATATATGGTGTTGATGTATGATTGTTGATATTGATGCTTGATGCTTAGTATGATGTAAGATGCCATATTATGCCACTTGAAAGACTAGCTAGGTCTACTTGATTATATGCCATTGTAGGTTGTATGTGAGATTAGGATTTACATGCTTGAACCCTGCATTGTTGATGCTTTTCGTTTTAGAGCACCCTCACTAAGCTTATAGCTTACGCTCTCAATGTTCAACAATGCAGATCATTAGCGTGGTGTTAGCTCGGAGCAAGGCAAGAAGGGCTTTCCAAGTTTGTGGCTCAAGTACGGTTATCAATTTTGTATTAGTTAGCAATGTGGCAAGGGTTTTTGTATGAGCTTTGTATGACTCATTTAAATGTTGATGTTTTGGGATTGATTATGGTTTGTAAAGCATGAGATACTATGATGAATGTTGGTGTGTGGTGGCATGCTTTAGATGTTTAGGTTGCCTTGTGTGTGTGAATGCAAACCTCCTATGTGTTGACTTGTGCCTTTTAAGGCTTTGAGCTTTCATGTATGCACATTAATGCCTAAATTGCTCTTTTGTTGGAATGCCATGTATGGATGCCTTGTTTCATGTTTGGTTGCTACCTATGGCTCATATATGATTGCTTAAACGTTTGTATGTGCTTAGGAGTGTCTAAAAATGCATTTAGAGTCGTGTTTGGGGTCGTTAAGTTGAAATTTGTGGCATTGCAGAGCAGGGCGTATCGGTACGCCTAAGGGCCGTATCGATACGCTCTTGCCTGTAGAGCTCAGTTTTGGCTGGGCGTATCAATACACGGGGGTGTATCGATACGGTTTTTGGTCACTGGAATTCTGAGAAATTGGGGAGTTTTTGGCGTATCGATACGGTGTTGGGGCGTATCGATACGGGTTTATCTCGTTGACCACGAGATGTTGACTGAAGAGGGCGTATCAATACGCTCAAGGCTGTATCGATACAGTCTTCTTCGAGTTGACTGTTTGGGTTGACCAAGTCAAAGCATATCGATACCCTTGATTGGTGTATCGATACGGCCTGCCTTGTAAGCTTAAAATGAACTGTTTATGCATGGCCGTGGTTCGAATGTGATTACATGTGATTGTTTTCCGCTGTCATGATCACCTAGGACTTAACAATTCTCTAGGCAAGATTAAAATGAAAGAAAAAAAAATAGGGTTGCTAACCGAGGGGGAACCCCTTTGGGTTTCGCTTCGGTTTTCCCCGTATGGCCCACTCGGACCGGTCATCCGGCCAGACCGGGACGAGGGGGTTACAATTTCATTTTACAATTCGAGATGATTTTGTATATACTAATATTAAATTAAAGGGTAAACTATACAGATGACGACCTAACTATGGGGTTGGTGTCCATTTGACCACTATACTTTTAATTTTAGCAATTATACCACGTAACTATTTAAGTGGTTCCAATCAAGCCACTTGCCGTTAAAACCTAACATAGATGATGATGTGACAGTTAATAAAAATTTGTATAATTACACATTTAGTCTCTGTTATTTATATATTATATTAATTTAGTCCATAATAATAATTAATAACACATGTCACTGTTTGATTGGTTGATATTATTATTATTATTATTATTATTTATTTTTAATAAATTTTCATCCAATTAAACAGTGACACGTGTCACTGCTTGATTAAACAAAAACTTCTAAAGCAAAAATGTAACCCCCTCGTCCCGGTCTGGCCGAATGACCGGTCCGAGTAGGGTACACGGGGAAAACCGAAGCGAAACCCGTTAAGGTTCCCCCTCAGTTAGCAACCCTAAAAATTTTCTTTCATTTTAATCTTGTCTAAAGGCGTGTTAGTTCCTAAGTGATCACATCAGCGGAAAACATCAAGCAAGAAACACGTTCGATCTACAATCCACACAACAAACTGCTCATTTTACACATTCAGAGCAGGCCGTATCGATACACCAACCAAGGGTATCGATATGCCTTGACTAGGTCAACTCCACTAGTCAACTTAGGGAAGACCGTATCGATACAGCCCTTGAGCGTATCGATACGCCCTTCTCGGTCAACATCTTGTGGTCAACGAGATAAACCGTACCGATACGCCCCAACACCGTACCGATACGCCAAAAACTCCCCAAAATCTCAGAATTTCAGTAAGCAAAAACCGTATCGATACGCCCCCGTGTATCGATATGCCCAGCCAAAACTGAGTCCTGCAGGCAAGACCGTATCGATACGGCCCTCAGGCGTATCGATACGCCCTGCTCTGCGATTCTCCAATTTCAGCAAAGACTCCTTAGACTCTAACTCTAAATGCATAGTATGACTTCCCTAGCCATATACAACCATCCATGCAACATACCATGTAACCCCCTTAATCCGGCCTAGACGGTTGACCCGAATTAAGAAAGTCACACGGGGAAAACCAAAGTCAACCCGAAAGTCAACCTTGATTAACAACCCTTTTTTTTCTTTTTAAACTTGTCTAGATGCATATTAAGCCTTAGATATGATCATACAACAGCATACTCAAAGATCATAAACATCAGAGATCAAACAGGGACCCAATTGAACAATTTACAACTTTAGGGACCAAATTGTAAATTCTGATAATTATAAGGACTTAGCCCAAATTAATATTACCAACTTGAAATTAATCAGGTTTCATGCTTCTCTGTGAAATTTCAGCTCAAAAGGACTTACCAAACTCATACAATTGCACAAACAAGATTCAGGACCAAAATGCAAACAATTCAAAACACATAACTGCCACTGTCAGCCCCCAACGGTCGACCGTTCCGAAACGGGAGACATCCCGTTTCGAAACACGGGGCCGTTCCGCAACGGGTACCGAAACGGGGGTCGGGCAGTAGCCTTTCCGTTTCGGAACGGTCCCTCCCGTTTCGGACGCCTGGGCTCGTTTAAGGCACCCGTTCCGAAACGGTAGGTGCTGTTCCGAAACACCCTGCACAGATTGCCCAAAATGCATACTTAAACATGCAATTGACCAACCAGTCATGCTCCAAAAGCCACCAAACTTTGCCAACATGCAATTCAACATATATGAGACATACTAGCATCAACAATTCATCAAAACATCAACATATATGAAAAGCCCCAAATCTATAGGCATGCTTCCTACACAAGCAACCATTCAAGCATAAACTTTCAATTCAAGCATATAAAGGCCAACCACTAAAAACCAGCATTCTCAACAACATTCAACACACTTAGGGAGTTCAAAACACCTCCCAAAACATACACATAGGTCCCCCATTGCCAAATTACCAAAAGCTAAAAGTACTTAATAAAACCTTCCATACTTTGAGCTTTACTTCCACTTGAATGCTTGCCTTCCTTGCTGCCCTCAAAGTACTTTAATGTTCTGCATTATTGATTTGAGAAAACAAAGAGAGCGTAAGCAAAAGCTTAGTGAGGAATGCTCAACAAAACCATCAAATAATGTATTTATAAAACACTTTATAAATCATGCCTCAAATCATCATTTACACATGCTCAAAAGCATACTTAAACATGCATCTCAAGCATCATATCACAACATGTCATATTGGCCTCAAGTGATAAGTTCCATTTCTTTAAAAACAAGTTCATCAACTTTCACCCCAAGGACTTTTAAACACCTTGGCCATGGACTTTTAAACACCATGAAATGTATCACATCAAGGACTTTTAAACACCTTGATCCCAAGGACTTTTAAACACCTTGGCCATGGACTTTTAAACACCATGAAATGTATCACATCAAGGACTTTTAAACACCTTGATCCCAAGGACTTTTAAACACCTTGGCCATGGACTTTTAAACACCATGGAAGGACCACACAAGGACTTTTAAACACCTTTGTGTCCGTAGCAAGAACCATCCAAGGACTTTTAACCACCTTGATGTTCTTAAGTAAAACAAGGCTCACTCAAGGACTTTTAACCACCTTAGTGACCTTAACCTTTTCAAAACATCACTTGCCAATATACATCATTATCATCAATTTATCCACTGTTTTAAAGCATTTAACCAAGCCATATTCATCATGCATTTAAAAGCATCAAACCACATTTAAACAATGTTCAACAACAAGGAACTTCTACCTTGAGTTACCTTCCACATATGGCTTACAAAAATAGCATTAACCATGCTAAATCATGCAATAAACCACATTGCAACAACAATCAAATCATGGCCACCACTAGAGAGTATTTCCGAAAACTTACACTTGAGCTTAGCAAAGTTGTTTAGACTTAAACTAAGCTCCCAAGACATTGGTTTCAAAGCCGAAACCCAATTTCACTCACCGATTCCACTTCGCCTCTTGCCGAAGCACCAAATCAAGCTTCCGGATCACCACCACTTGGATCCAAAGATGACTCCCCTGTTTTAACACATTAAAATAGTAGATTAATGCATCATCATGCATTAATAGCTTCAATGAAAGCACCTAAACTCGCTGCTCTCACCCACACTCCATTTTCGGCCATCAAACCCAACCGAAAATGCATCCAAACCACTTCTCAACAAAGCCCAGCCATTAACCATTAGAACCTAACATCCTTTAACACCATTTAACATCTAAAAAGAACCTAACAACATCCTTATACCTCCAGCAACACCAGATCCACAAGATCACCTCAAAAACAAACAAGAATCACAAGCTAAACTTAGGAAATTCAACCTATCCGGGATTGCATTAATCAAAACTCAATTCCTTATCAAATTAACATTCATTAATCATCATTTTAACACCTTAAAACACTGCTTAAACAGATCCAACAAAATTTCATCAAAAACACACCAAATCTTGCATTTAAAGCCAAGATCCATTAAACAATCTTGAAAGCCATTTATAAAACATCAAATAAGGATTGAGAACTTAGGAATTTCAGTAAAGAACTGATAGTTTAGAGGAGAAGGACGTTCTTACCTCCAAACTTGAGTTTCTCCTCTTTTGGAACCAAAAAGCTTGATGAATCAAGTAGTAAATACAAAGGTTTTGATGATGAGATGATTAGGAATCAAAAGAGGATTGAAAAGAAGCATTTAGGTGATAGAAATCAGAGGAAAAGATCTGGAGAGAATGTGTTTGGTTTGAGAGAAAAGATGAGAGAAAAATAGGAAATGGAAAATTTAGAAAGTTAGTTAAAAGTGACTAAAATATCTTTCCCTCCTTTTTATTTTTATTTTAAACCATTATTAAATCATTTAATATTCTAGAAAATCTGGAGAAACTCCCCTTTGGGTAAATAGCTCCTTAAAGATTCAAAGTTTCAATCCTTTTTAAAACAGTCACAAAACTTTCAAAAATTACATTTTGGTCACTAGCCAAAATGTCACCCTTCCAAAACTCATTTTCCAAAATTGATTTCACAGTTCACTTAACTATATTAAAAGATGATTTTAGAACATTTTTCCATATTTTTAATGCAACCCGAACTAGGCTTTCCTAAATTCACTCTCTTAGATTCGAACAGCACTTTGACCAAACCGGTCAACGCCCAAAACTTCTAAGCCCAAAACCGGGGCGTTACAACTCTCCCCCCCTTAAGAAATTTCGTCCCCGAAATTTACCTGAAGGAAAGAGATAAGGAAACTACTTCAGCATGTCTTCCTTCCGCTCCCACGTGGCTTCCTCAACACCTCGATGCTTCCATAGCACCTTCACCAACTCAATGGTCTTGCCACGAAGAACCTTGCTATCCGAATCCAGAACCTTCACCGGTTCCTCATCATAGGTCAAATCCGGATTCAAAACCACTTCCTCCACAGGCATCACATGCGAAGGATCAGATCTATACTTCCGGAGCATAGAAACATGGAACACATCATGAATCTTCTCCAACTCCTGAGGTAACCTCAACCGATACGCAACAGGACCCACACGCTCCACCACTTCATATGGTCCAATGTACCTAGGGCTCAACTTACCCTTCCGGCCAAACCTCATCACCTTCTTCCAAGGCGAAACCTTCAAGAACACACGGTCACCCACCGCATACTCCATCTCCTTACGCTTCAAATCCGCGTAAGACTTCTGCCGATCAGAAGCTACCTTCAAACGCTCACAAATGAGCTTTACCTTCTCTGTGGTCCCTTTCAACAAAGCCGGCATCGAAACCAACTTTTGACCAGTTTCAGCCCAACAAAGAGGAGTCCTACACTTCCTCTCGTACAAGGCCTCATAAGGTGCCATCTGTATACTTGCCTGATAACTATTGTTATAAGCAAACTCAACCAAAGGCAGATGCTTCTCCCAAGAACCTTGGAACTCAATCACGCAGCACCTCAACATATCCTCCAAAATCTGGATAACACGCTCAGACTGACCATCCGACTGAGGATGATAGGATGTACTGAAATGCAACCTTGTACCCAGAGCTTGATGCAAACACTGCCAGAACCGCGATGTGAACCTCGGATCCCTATCCGACACAATCGACTTTGGCACACCATGCAGCCGCACAACCTCAGCAATGTACAGCTCTGCCAACCTATCCAAAGAAAACGTGGTATGCACAGGCAAGAAATGCGCACACTTCGTCAGACGATCCACAATCACCCACACCGAATTCTTCTTCGATGGAGACAAAGGTAAACCAGATACAAAATCCATGGTAACCCTTTCCCACTTCCACTCAGGGATTTTCAACGGTTGCAACAACCCTGAAGGAAACTGATGCTCAGCCTTAACTCGCTGACACACCAAACACTTGCTAACAAACTCAGCCACATCTTTCTTCAAACCCACCCAATAGTACTCATCACGAAGATCTCGGTACATCTTAGTACTGTAATCACTAATTTTGTCCGGACCTTGAACCCCTTTATGTTTGTGTTGGGCTTATCGGGCTATTAGGAAATTTAAAACTAAAAAAAGAAAAAAGAAGAAAAACAAAGAAATATATATATGTGTGTGTGTCATGTCTTATTATCATATATTATCTATTAGTATCATACATATTATTACCATACTATTATTAGTATTATTTATTGTATATATATATGCTTGTGACATAATATGTATATATAGGTGTGTTTATTTGCGTGTAATTAAGTAATGTGTGAGTGTGTGCATATTTAGTATCGATATTTGCTTTTGTCATTGTAATTATCTTATTATTACTATTATTATTATTGTATAATAACTCCTTATTTATCTCCATCATTGCCATTTGTTACGTTATTTTTATTACACATTACCATTATTACTATTATTATTATTATAATAGAAATAAATATAAAACATATCAATAAACAAAAGCCCATTCTGATTAAAAAGAATATTAAGAGTCCAAAATATTAAATACAAGAGTCCATAATACAAGCCCAAGAATAATAAATATCTACATATCATGTGGCCCGGTAAGCCCACAAAATATATAGCCCAACCGAACTAAAAAAAAACCCTAACAGCTTTCTTCTGCAGCCGCCGCACGCCCAACACCGTTGGATCTGGCCGCGATCCAACGGTCCAAATTCATCCCGCAAGGAAACCCTAGGAGGAAGCCCTTATGTTCTTGCAGCCGCACATCGTCAACCGTTGGATCTGGCCGCGATCCAACGGTCCAGATGAAGCCCGGGAGAAACCCTAGAGGGGAGGCCCTCTTATCCTGCGCGCCGCCAAGCCTCAACCGTCCGATCTGGGCGAGATCAACGGCCCAAATCAGATCTGAAGAAAACCCTAATAGGGTATGGATCCGCGCCGCATGCTTCCCCACCGTTAGATCCAGATCTGATCTAACGAACCAGATCTGCGCGTGCAACATACCCGACGCCCATCCGTGTTCCACGCGCGCGCCGGAGACGATCCGGCTCCCACCACGCGCGCGTAGCCACGCCCGTGACCCCTCGACTGCATGCCCCGCCTTGCTGCCCCGCTGCGCACCCTCGACCGCCCCTATGCTAACACCGTTTTGGGGCGGTTTTGTCATGTAAACAGAAAAAGCAAAAAACACAATCAGAGACCAAAAATGGAAATGTGAAAAGAAAAGAGGGAGAGAGAGAGGATTCAGATTGTCTGATCATTTCCAATGTAATTCGGGTATAAAGGAGCCCGAACAACACTTTGTAATTCTTGGAAGCAGAAAAAGGAAGAGGATTTTTCATAGCAATAGAAAGACAAAAAAATTTTCAGAGGTACACAAGCATTTTTTCAACATGTTCAATCCGATGCATGCATGAACAAAAAGAGTTTTTTTTTGTTGTTTTTTTACCTTTCGAGAGTTTTCCTCCCCTCTCCCCCCTGTTTTCTTCTGGTGCCGCCGGCGATAAGCCCTTGGTTTCCGTTTCGGAAACCGTCGGGTGAGCCACTGGAACCTTCACATTACCACCACTTGATCCTTGCGTTTCCGGCAACAAGCCTCGGGTCTCCATATCGGAAACCGACGGGTGAGCCACAAGGGTCACTATATGATTTTTCTTTCTTTTTTTTCTAAGATTCGAACGAGGGGAGTTGTGTGGGGTTTTATTTTTTGTTTCGGTTTAAAGGAAAAGGTGGGGGAAGGTTCTTTTTGTTTTCTTCTCGGGGTTATCGGCGCCGGTTAGCGGCCGACGGCGCCGGAAAGGTCTTTCATTTCAAAACCCTAATCGGGCAAACATGAAGAAGAGGGGGGAGTTTATTAGGGTTTTCTGAAATATGCCAAAAGAGGCAAAATGGTTCTAAAAGAGGGGATCTATACTACCTTGGTTCTTAAAAAATGGTTTAACCCTTTTTAGGTCCTTCCGTGTTTCCATATTTCCTACTATGGGGTTTCCGTTTTTTTTATCACTTCCCTGGTCATTGATATTCTAAACCATTTCACATTTTCGTCCCCAAATTTGTTTTAGCCTCCGCCGAGTGGCTTAATAACCGTTTTGGTCCCCCCAGGTTACGGCATCCTTTTATTTCGGCCACCCTTTTAATGATTCAACAATCGTTTTTTATGGTTTATTCCTTCAATTAGGCCCTGAAAACTGTCCAGATTTATCTTTAACCATTTCCAGACTTACATTTATTTTATATATATGTGTTCATGCATTTGAATGCTTTAGTTCATATGTTTGTTTTTCTTTTATGCTATGTCTACTTCATGCACTAATTTCGTATATTTTTGTCCATGCACTTAAATATCCTCGTTTATATATTTGTCTTTATGTCATATTTACTTTATGTTTCTTTATTTATTCGTATTATTACATATGTTTATTTATTTTCGATACGTATGTGGTCATATGTTTTGATAAGTTGCATTCCGGTTTTTTTTTAAAAAATTGCAATACGAGTGTCTCTTTATTCGGGAACGAACGAGGCCAGTACCAGTCGTAGTGGTGGAGGTTCGGACGTTCTTTCTCGAATATCGAGACCTTTAAAATTTACTCGCTCGAATAACCAAATTAAGATACGATTCGTCACTTTAATTCGCAAAATTTAATATTAATTAAGCGGTAATGTTTTTGTTACCGATTTCCGGGCACGACGGGGGTGCTCATCCTTCCTCGCGTGTAACCGACTCCCGAACCCCTTTTCGAAAAGAATCTCTGGTTTTATTTCGGTGTCCGGTCTACCATTTTTAAATGGCCGGTGGCGACTCTTCCTTTTTTACAAATCCGATTAAAATTTTCAAAGACCCATTAAAACCCGGTTCTTCTAAGTGACACCGAGGTACCTTGTATTTTTGAAATTTTTTAGTCGCAACAGATGGCGACTCCACTGGGGACAAAAATTTGTTTTCAAAAACAAAAAAAGAGAGTCAAGCCAAAAAAAAAACTTTACCGCTCAATTAATATTAGAAGTTGCGAATTAAAGTGACCGAGTCGATCGATATTTGTTTATAAGTGCGAGTTTATTTTAAACGCATTTAAAATTGGCATTTAAACCCGTTCGTTTAAGTGGGGGGAAAACGCTAGTGCTTTCGTGTGGATATTGTTCCTCCGTGTGGGCCTAGCAAGTACCTTCGGGGCTCGAGTACCCTATATCTTCGTGAGAATATCGTTTCTCCGTGCGGATATAGCGAAAGGGTCCCCTCGAATTGAACTCGGTTGAGAGGAGCCTATAATGGGTGATGACCGAGGGCCTTGCTACCCTTAGAAGGGGACAGCGAGGACAGTTCGAGTACCTCCTAGAACCAAAACTGCATGTAGAGAATTAGAAAGCCCACCCCTTTTAGAGCCATGCGGACAACCTAGGTTCATTAGACGGGATAAATAGGGTTGCTTGCTTTCATGCTTGCCTTATTTCTTTTATCATGTTAATTGTATTTATCCGACACTAACGATCTTTTGTGATCTCTTGCATTTATTCTTACATGCATTACATAACACAAAGGTGTTGAGTCAAGGTGGTTTTACCCATCAAGGGCTATCATTATGGACGGGAGGTTGATAGAAAAGATGTTGTCAATTAGCAAGTCCGACATCGGTCAAAGGTGAATCAGAAAGGATAAGGGGACGAGTTTACCGAGCGAACACACGGTGTCAGATCTAGTGCCCACCATTGAAGAAAGCGCAACCCTTCTCCATTCCGAGGAAGTGAATCAAGATCGGATCTACTCCAAACATCCAAAATCATGAAATTACCCGACCGAGTGCAAAGAGGCGGCCGAAAAGAGCATGGCAACCGGAAAGGGCATGGATTAGGTCAAGAGATGGATTCAGCTTCGAGGAAATAGCTTGTTTTCCGGGACTCGATACCAGCAGTTTTTAGAGGGTCTTGATTTGCTAGAAAAGAAAGCAAATCCGGCCCCAACAATTTTAGCCGAAGCTTTCATTTCTTGAACATGATTAGGGGGAAAGAAGAGTACTCGTAGGACTTTTGCTATGACTATCTTGTATCAAGGAGCCTCCTTTACGTCTAAATGAAAGTTGACCTAAGGGGAATCACCTATATGACCAACACTTTTGACTGGTATACATTTGTAACATTTGTAGCATATACCATTTTAGAGCAGCATTAAAATTGTTAGTCATGCATTTATCTCATGATCATGCATTTGTTAATTTGAGTCCATAATACATTCATCATTAAAACTTGCTTAAGATCTTCCATCATATCATGTCTAATCGGAGGAAAACACTCATGTCAGAGAAAAGAGAGAAAATGGACAAAAGAACAGTTTCCAGCCAGTACAGCTTCAGAGGTATAAATGACCTAGTAGCAAGAGTGGATGGGCTTGAACAGCTCCACGAACAGTTGGTGTGGAATCAGAAGGAGGCAATCGTATATGTGAAAACATTCCAAGATGAAGTGATGGGGCAAATCAGTGAATTGAGGGCTATGATAGCTGTGGTAACCGAAAGAAGCAACGTGAGGGGAAACCCCCGGGCCGAGAGTAGTGAGAATGTGGGCCATGACACTGGGATGAAGAAAGCTTTGTCTGAAGAGGACCAGGCCATCATCGGCCAGTATGAGGTGAACCGCACTGCTTCAGAATTCTCCGTTGAGTTGGCGTTAGATAAGATCGAAGATTCTCTTAGGAAAAGCTTGTCTTCCCCAACGAAGAAGGAATCAGCTCAAGGGCGACAAGACTACCAAGAAGCCCCAAAGAGTGTTACAACTTCACAACCCCGAGCTATGGTTGGGAGTCCTCGAGGTTCAGAGAAGATGAAGGGGAATGATCGGTTCACCCCCAGCCCTTTCACTTACCAAGAGTTGTATTCAAAGCTGTTGCATGCTCGAGTGGTGGCACCTTGCTTTGTTAAAACCCCGTCACCTCCGTATCCCAGTTGGTTCCGTGAGGAAGAGCATTGTGATTACCACGCCGGAATTCGGGGGCATTCGATCGAGAAATGCATGAATTTTAAGCGCAAAATCCAGGGTCTCCTAAACCTCGGGGTGTTGGAATTTGAGACAAAAAGTTCGGGTTTGATAATCAGGTTTCCAACTGTGAATAATAAGGTGAAGCTAGGAGGAGGTCAAGTTTCTATGGTGAAAGAGGGGGATAAGGCAAAGTCGCAGGCATCGGCGAAATCTACAAACGTCAGTGGCTGTCCTGATCATACTAAGGAAGGGTCGGACCTACCTACAGGGTCGAAAGAATTTCCGAAAGAACCCACAAAAGCGGTCGACCCCGATAAAATTGAAGAAAGAGAGCCTTATCTAAGGAAAGGGGAAAAAAGGAAAGCTAAAGAGCATGTTGTAGGAGAGGTTGATAAGAGGACGAAGGCGTGTTTCCCGATGACCAATTCAAAGCTATTACCTCTGCTGATTCAGAACAAACTCCTGAGACCACCACCCCCGAAGCGGTACGCCTATCTTAATAGCAATGCGTTTGGTGCCAGGGTTCCTCATCTAATTCCTATGTCGTACACCGATTTGTTTCCAATGCTTGTTGAGAAGAAGCTTCTAACTCCGGTTCAGTCCAAACCAAAAAATCCTCCCTATCCCGAAGGCTATGATGTCAATGCCGTATGTGACTACCATGTGGGAAGCACTGGCCACACCACGGAAAATTGTGGGGCACTAAAAAACAAGGTGCAGGCTTTGATCGAAGACGGTCTTTTGACATTCTAAAAAGAGAGAACGAGTATGTGACTTTTGGGAGGTGCTGATACCCGGTCATCTTTAGGGTTTTATGTCTCCATGCATCGTGTCTGTTTTACCTTTTGTTGTCGGATCTTTCCCTCGTTGAGGTGCATGTGTAAGTTTGTACTGTTGGCATGTGATAGCTAGCATCTTTTGTAAGGGCTTTTGTGATGCCCGTTTGTTTTATTTTCAATGAAGGAGACTTTTGCGAGCATTTTATATTCCTTAGTTTCTTTTAAACATTTCATTTATTCTTTATGGTTACAAGCTTATTGCTTTTCTATTAAAAACATACGTACATGTATATATTTTTACAGAAATGACCTTAATACTTTGAAAAGAAAAAACCGAATGTTGTGGGAATGATATAAATGAAAGCATTATCTGTTCTACTTAGGCCAAGGGAGGGATGACAACGAGTGTTCAGGAATAATGGGCCACTCCCATTGAGTGAATTTTCCTCTCGGGCATTGCTGTCTAAGGTTCTTGAATGAAGTGATAACCCTAAAACTTCTACCACCTGAAGACCCATTTTGATATCCGTGTATGGGAGAACATTTGGCATTCCTTCAATTCTGTTCACCTAGACAGAGAATAAAAAATGTACCCATTGTTGTCCCCGTTTGAGCCGTTTGAACTTTTTCTTCCAAATGAACCCAAACCAAGGATCACCCCTACACCGGGGGCAAAGAAAAGATAGAAGTCTATGGACAAATAATTGACATTGGATTCTGATTAGGCTATGAAGATGAGGCCTTGAGGGGAAATAAAAGAGAATAGATACATTGAATACATTTTCAGTTTGAGCAGCCAAAAACATCAAAAGAAAACAACGAAAGAAAAGTCGGTTCTCAAAGAGCTACCCAAATCAAGTCAAAAGCTACCGACATAAAAGTTGAAGAAAGCAAAAGCAATAGCACTAAAGTGAAAGGTGCAATTTTGAAAAGAGGGAGAAGCGGATAAAGAAAAGGGACGAGAGGATTCCCTATCCAAATGAATCTCTACTTAGATGAGCCTCGAAAGATTGCTCACCTTTGATCAAAAGCCTACACTAATACAATGCGAAGGTGAAATTGGATCCGAAACTACACTTGATGAAAGGAAATGAACTCTAGGGTGAAAACCCCGACAAAAAAAAAACACAAAAAAAAACAAAAAAAAACCCAAAAAAGAGGGGCAGTCTAGAGCGATCCAAGGAAGTAAGAAAAGAAATAGCATTTCATCGGAGCATGATTGAGACTTCAGATTGGAAGAATTGATCCTTGGTTTCACCACCCTTAAACACTTGTTTGGGCCTATTTACCCTTTCTTTCATAGCCGTGAGCCTTAGCCTACATTACAAGCCATAAAAGACCATTTGGACCATGCGCGGAAGGATGAATTTGTCTTCAGATCACATTCCGCCTATCTGGGTTAACCTTTCTTCAAGGACTGCCACACTTCTAATGCCTGATTGAGATCAGAAAAGAGGGAAGGATGGGGGCATGGTGAGTTAGTGAGGTAAAGAGAGCCACCTTTAAATTGGGTAGAAATTAGGTATGGGAGTCGCTCCTCTCGGAAGCCTAATAGCCCAGAAAGGATTTCATATGTGCATCTCTGCAACATTCGGGAAATTTCACTCGGGTCAACCTTTTTTTCAAAGACCCAAAAACTTGATTTTCACTTGACATGATTCTTCAAATGTATATTTTCATAATAAAATTATTTTTACCCAATCACTTGCATAAGTCTTTTACATGGGAATGAACAAGCGGACTGATCGTGGCTCGTGGTAAAGCCATCAGTACCCAAAGGGGCACCCTCGGAGGTTCAAACGTTGCTACTAATACCTCCAGTTGAAATATCAAGACCTTCTTCGGTGAAATGTTGAGCTACAAAGTCGACCTTTACTAAGAAGTGTTGGAATAGAACATGAAGGTAGAAATTTTGACATTGAGAGTCGGGGAACAGAAGTTACCCTCGGAGCATAAACATCTTGCCAGAGAAGGTCCCGAGAAGGATCGTATGCACCGCGTTGAGGGCACGCACCGAGATGAGGTAGTAAATATGATCTGAAATTAACTCGACAAAAGGCGATGAAGACAGAAGTACGCCTAAGAAAAGGAGGAAGATAGAAAAGAAAAAGAAGAGAAGCCGAGACGAGGACCCTAAAGGCATTTTGGGGCAAATGAGCGAAATTCAGAAGAGGCGCTCTTGACCACGAATTTAGAGGAACAAGTGCCAAAATTGGTGGCATCTTTGGACAAAAGACACCGTTTAAAGCAGTCGACATTAACCAGATGTCAGTTAGAAGGTACATAAACCTAAAGCAAGTGGGGGCAATGGGATTCTAATCAGTGTAAGTCTTCCCTTCAAGAAGAAGCGAAAAAGAGAGAAGTTGACTTCAAGATGAAAACTCAAAGGAGTGCCCAAAAGAGAAAAAGAAGAAAAAAAGAGGACAGAGAAAAAGAGGAGACACGGTGAAAACCTAGAAAGCACTTTGGGGAATGAAGCAAAAATCAGAAGGGACGCTTCAGATCACAAACTCATGGTAAAAGAGGCAGAAACTCAAAGCTAAGAACTTCAGAGCAAATGAGGCAGATACTCAAAGCTCATGGCAAAGGAGACAGAAACTCAAAGCCAAAAGGTTTTAGAGCAAAGGAGACAGATACTCAAAGCTCGAGACAAAGATATATGAAATCTGCTCATCTATTCGAGCATTTGGAGAATAGAACCCCCTATCCGTTCAGACACTTGGAGAATGGAAATATGCTCATCTATTCGGGCATTAGGAGAATAGAACCCGCCTATCCGTTCAGGCACTTGGAGAATGGAAATCTGCCTACCTATTCAGGCAATCAAAGTCAGTAAAAAAAGGGAAGAAAGAAAAAAAAACACAAAAAAGCAAAAGGAAAAAAGAAAGAAAAGAAAGGAAAAGAAAAGGGGAAAAAGAAAAGTTCAAAGTGAAAACCCGCATGAGCACTTTGAGGCAGACAATTCCAGAAGTGGATCAAGATAAGAAGAAGAGGAACAATGGTCTGAGAGAACCAAGAAGAGAGGCAATCAAAGCAAGAAGCAACACCAAAGGACACAATGTCAATAGAATTAATATGATTAAATAACTTGGAAACCCAGTCATGCATCACGAGTAGTTAGGCATCCCTAGGTTAGGAGCATGCTAACTCATACCATCATAGCATTTTATCTCTTTTCACAGATTTTTGAAAGACAAATCGAATACCTCCCGGGATGAGGAGAAAACGATAAAGCGAGAACTAAAAAAGATTTCAGGCGAAGCCTTTCAAGCCGCCACTCCAGAATGTCAAGCGAAGCTTTCATGTTCGCCACTCAAGGATTTCAGCTCAAAGCTTTCAAGCTTGCCGAAAGATTTCAAGATGAAGGATCCTACAGAGAAACGGTCCAAACAAAGCTCTATATAGGAGGAACTTAAGACTTCAGGATCTCAAAAGTGGAGGGTCCTACGGAGAGGGGACTTACAGATCCTTGATTTCAGAGAGTAGTTCCATAGAGAAGGAACACTCGAAGAGAATGCAAAGGAAGAGGAGTTATGTGGAGAAAGAACTCAGAATCCTAAGGCTTCAAGATCTCGAAAGCGGAGGGTCCTACAGAGAAAGGACTTGGAGACCTTGAAATACGAGGACGGAAGTTCTATATAGAATGAAATATCACTCGAGGAATATGCCGAGAAAAGGAGTTCCGCAGAGAGAAAATTCTTGAAGGCTTCAGAGAGAAAATTGCTTAGTCTAACGCGTGGTGGTCGGCAGTAAGCCTACCCACAGGGAAGTGGGACAAAATTAGTGCTTATGGTCTTTGCTTTATTCTTGTTACACAAGTATAAGCAAAGAGGGGCAGCTGTAATCACTAATTTTGTCCGGACCTTGAACCCCTTTATGTTTGTGTTGGGCTTATCGGGCTATTAGGAAATTTAAAACTAAAAAAAGAAAAAAGAAGAAAAACAAAGAAATATATATATGTGTGTGTGTCATGTCTTATTATCATATATTATCTATTAGTATCATACATATTATTACCATACTATTATTAGTATTATTTATTGTATATATATATGCTTGTGACATAATATGTATATATAGGTGTGTTTATTTGCGTGTAATTAAGTAATGTGTGAGTGTGTGCATATTTAGTATCGATATTTGCTTTTGTCATTGTAATTATCTTATTATTACTATTATTATTATTGTATAATAACTCCTTATTTATCTCCATCATTGCCATTTGTTACGTTATTTTTATTACACATTACCATTATTACTATTATTATTATTATAATAGAAATAAATATAAAACATATCAATAAACAAAAGCCCATTCTGATTAAAAAGAATATTAAGAGTCCAAAATATTAAATACAAGAGTCCATAATACAAGCCCAAGAATAATAAATATCTACATATCATGTGGCCCGGTAAGCCCACAAAATATATAGCCCAACCGAACTAAAAAAAAACCCTAACAGCTTTCTTCTGCAGCCGCCGCACGCCCAACACCGTTGGATCTGGCCGCGATCCAACGGTCCAAATTCATCCCGCAAGGAAACCCTAGGAGGAAGCCCTTATGTTCTTGCAGCTGCACATCGTCAACCGTTGGATCTGGCCGCGATCCAACGGTCCAGATGAAGCTCGGGAGAAACCCTAGAGGGGAGGCCCTCTTATCCTGCGCGCCGCCAAGCCTCAACCGTCCGATATGGGCGAGATCAACGGCCCATATCAGATCTGAAGAAAACCCTAATAGGGTATGGATCCGCGCCGCATGCTTCCCCACCGTTAGATCCAGATCTGATCTAACGAACCAGATCTGCGCGTGCAACATACCCGACGCCCATCCGTGTTCCACGCGCGCGCCGGAGACGATCCGGCTCCCGCCACGCGCGCGTAGCCACGCCCGTGACCCCTCGACTGCATGCCCCGCCTTGCTGCCCCGCTGCGCACCCTCGACCGCCCCTATGCTAACACCGTTTTGGGGCGGTTTTGTCATGTAAACAGAAAAAGCAAAAAACACAATCAGAGACCAAAAATGGAAATGTGAAAAGAAAAGAGGGAGAGAGAGAGGATTCAGATTGTCTGATCATTTCCAATGTAATTCGGGTATAAAGGAGCCCGAACAACACTTTGTAATTCTTGGAAGCAGAAAAAGGAAGAGGATTTTTCATAGCAATAGAAAGACAAAAAAATTTTCAGAGGTACACAAGCATTTTTTCAACATGTTCAATCCGATGCATGCATGAACAAAAAGAGTTTTTTTGTTGTTGTTTTTTTACCTTTCGAGAGTTTTCCTCCCCTCTCCCCTCTGTTTTCTTCTGGTGCCGCCGGCGATAAGCCCTTGGTTTCCGTTTCGGAAACCGTCGGGTGAGCCACTGGAACCTTCACATTACCACCACTTGATCCTTGCGTTTCCGGCAACAAGCCTCGGGTCTCCATATCGGAAACCGACGGGTGAGCCACAAGGGTCACTATATGATTTTTCTTTCTTTTTTTTCTAAGATTCGAACGAGGGGAGTTGTGTGGGGTTTTATTTTTTGTTTCAGTTTAAAGGAAAAGGTGGGGGAAGGTTCTTTTTGTTTTCTTCTCGGGGTTACCGGCGCCGGTTAGCGGCCGACGGCGCCGGAAAGGTCTTTCATTTCAAAACCCTAATCGGGCAAACATGAAGAAGAGGGGGGAGTTTATTAGGGTTTTCTGAAATATGCCAAAAGAGGCAAAATGGTTCTAAAAGAGGGGATTTATACTACCTTGGTTCTTAAAAAATGGTTTAACCCTTTTTAGGTCCTTCCGTGTTTCCATATTTCCTACTATGGGGTTTCCGTTTTTTTTTATCACTTCCCTGGTCATTGATATTCTAAACCATTTCACATTTTCGTCCCCAAATTTGTTTTAGCCTCCGCCGAGTGGCTTAATAACCGTTTTGGTCCCCCCAGGTTACGGCATCCTTTTATTTCGGCCACCCTTTTAATGATTCAACAATCGTTTTTTTATGGTTTATTCCTTCAATTAGGCCCTGAAAACTGTCCAGATTTATCTTTAACCATTTCCAGACTTACATTTATTATATATATATGTGTTCATGCATTTGAATGCTTTAGTTCATATGTTTGTTTTTCTTTTATGCTATGTCTACTTCATGCACTAATTTCGTATATTTTTGTCCATGCACTTAAATATCCTCGTTTATATATTTGTCTTTATGTCATATTTACTTTATGTTTTTTTATTTATTCGTATTATTACATATGTTTATTTATTTTCGATACGTATGTGGTCATATGTTTTGATAAGTTGCATTCCGGTTTTTTTTAAAAAATTGCAATGCGAGTGTCTCTTTATTCGGGAACGAACGAGGCCAGTACCAGTCGTAGTGGTGGTGGTTCGGACGTTCTTTCTCGAATATCGAGACCTTTAAAATTTACTCGCTCGAATAACCAAATTAAGATACGATTCGTCACTTTAATTCGCAAAATTTAATATTAATTAAGCGGTAATGTTTTTGGTACCGATTTCCGGGCACGACGGGGGTGCTCATCCTTCCTCGCGTGTAACCGACTCCCGAACCCCTTTTCGAAAAGAATCTCTGGTTTTATTTCGGTGTCCGGTCTACCATTTTTAAATGGCCGGTGGCGACTCTTCCTTTTTTACAAATCCGATTAAAATTTTCAAAGACCCATTAAAACCCGGTTCTTCTAAGTGACACCGAGGTACCTTGTATTTTTGAAATTTTTTAGTCGCAACAAGTACTACCAGGGTGCATAGCAAAAGGACTACTATGACCTTCGGTCAGAATAGCACGCCTCAACTCAGCATCAGCAGGCACTACTATCCGACTCCCAAAACACAACACACCATCATCATTAAAGCAGAAATCCGAAGGTCTACCCTCCGCGATATCCTGAACATGCGGTACCAAGGAATCATCCAGCAACTGCTTATCCTTGATCAACTGAACCAATGATGGTTTCACTTGCAATTCAGCAACAAGACCACCATCTTGCGATATGCTCAAACAAGCAAACATAGCCCTCAGCTCAACAGCTACCTTCCTACTCAAGGCATCCGCTACAACATTAGCTTTTCCAGGATGATACTCAATCGTCAGATCATAATCCTTGAGCAACTCCAACCAACGCCGCTGCCTAAGATTCAACTCCTTCTGAGACATCAGATACCTCAAACTCTTGTGATCTGTGTATACAGTACACTTCTCACCATACAGATAATGTCTCCAGATCTTCAGAGCAAAAACCACTGCAGTCAGCTCAATATCATGCGTAGGGTAATTGCGCTCATGCACTTTCAACTGCCGCGATGCATAAGCCACCACCTTACCCTCCTGCATCAACACACACCCCAAACCAACATAGGATGCATCACTGTAAACCCCAAACTCTTTCCCTGATTCAGGCTGAACCAAGATAGGAGCTTGCGTCAAAGCCGCCTTAAGCTTCTCAAAAGCCTGCTGTCTCGCTTCCGTCCACTCATACTTAACATCCTTTTGCAACAGCTTCGTCAAAGGAGCAGCATTCTTGGAAAAACCATCCACAAACCTTCGGTAGTATCCTGCCAAACCAAGGAAACTACGGACCTCATGAACAGACTTAGGAACTTTCCAATTCATCACCGCCTCAATCTTCTGAGGATCAACACGAATCCCCTCAGCAGAGACCACATGCCCAAGGAATACCACCTCCCTAAGCCAGAACTCACACTTGCTCAGCTTAGCATAAAGCTGATTCTCCAACAAAGCTTGCAAAACAACCCTTAAATGCTCTTCATGCTCCTCCTCAGTACGCGAGTACACGAGGATATCATCAATGAACACCACAACGAACTTGTCCAGGTATTCATGAAACACACGATTCATCATGTCCATGAATGCAGCAGGAGCATTTGTCAACCCAAACGGCATCACAAGGAACTCATAATGCCCATATCTTGTCCTGAAAGCTGTCTTAGGCACATCCACATCCTTCACCTTCAACTGGTAATACCCTGACCTCAAGTCAATCTTAGAGAACACAGCAGCTCCCCGAAATTGATCAAAGAGATCATCAATCCTCGGCAAAGGATATCGATTCTTGATAGTCAACTTGTTCAGCTGACGGTAATCAATGCACATTCTCATAGTGCCATCCTTATTCTTCACGAACAAGACCGGTGCTCCCCAAGGTGACACACTCGGCCGGATAAAACCACGATCAAGCAACTCTTGCAACTGCGTCTTCAGCTCTTTCAGCTCTTTAGGTGCCATTCTATAGGGAGTAATGGACACTGGAGTTGTATTCTCATACAGCTCAATTCCAAACTCCACCTCGCGGTTAGGAGGTAAACCAGGCAACTCCTCAGGAAAAACACCAGGAAACTCATTCACAACCCTGATATCTTGCACCCTCAACTCCTTAGAGCTAGGATTCATCACAAAAGCTAGATAGGCTTCGCACCCTTGCCTCAGCATCCTGCTCGCCTCCAAGGTAGACACTACATTGGCAAGAAACTTCACATTCTCGCCAACCACAACAACTTCGTAATCATCCGCAAGCTTAAGCGAAACTCGCTTGTTTTCACAATCCACAACAGCACGATGCTCAGCAAGCCAATCCATACCAAGGATTACATCAAAACCATAAAAGGGCAAGTCCATAAGATCAACATGAAAAACATGTTCTTGAACAACCAAGGGACACCTTCTAAAAAGCTTTCGAGTCACAACAGTCTCACCAAAAGAACTAGTGACACGAACACCAACATCCAAAGACTCAACAGGCAAACCAAGCAATTCAGCATGCTCACGCAAAATGTATGAATGCGTAGATCCAGAATCTATCAAAGAAAGCAATGACAAGGATTGCAAAGTGAAGGTACCTGCAATCACATCCGCATCGTTCCTTCCCTCACGCTGAGCATACACCCTCGCTTGGCCTCCACCTTCAGGCTGAATAGCCACAACATGGGCCACTCCACGACCACCTTCCTCTCTCCTCTGGAAATTACCACGGCCGCGCCCACGACCTCTCTGCGGTGCAGCAACAACAGGAGCACGCACCTGATCACCAGCCAACCTAGGACAATCTCGCCTCAAATGGTCTGCGGATCCACAATTCCAGCATCCATTACCAGCTGCCGCAACAGGAGCTTGCACCTCCCTCACAGCACGAGGACAGTCACGCTTCATGTGACCACGTGAACCACAGATCCAACAAGCACTCGGATCAGCTCTAGCATTACCTCCTCTAGCAGGTGCACCACCACCTCTCTTAGCTGAAGACTGATACTTCTGATCACGTCCCCTCTTGTTCCGTCCACCTCCGGAACTATACTCAGCAGCTCGCTTGCCAGCACCCTTAGCAGACAAAGTCAGGTTCATCTCAACGTCCTTGGCTCGGCCCACCAACACATCAAAATCATCATACTCGGCGGCCAGCAAATACATTTTCACATCCGTCTCTAAACCATAACGGAACCTCTCGCACCTTGCCCGCTCATCAGGTACCAGCTCAGGTGCATACTGACTGAGTCGCACAAACTGCACTTCATACTCAGCCACACTCATGCTCCCTTGGGTAAGAGACATGAATTCACGCTTCTTCTCATCAAGATATCTCACACCAAGATATCTCCGCTTGAACACATTCTGAAAGAATGTCCAAGTCACATCAGCTTCTGCCATCCCAGCAATGGTGGTCGTCCACCACGTATACGCATCCTTCTGCAGCAAGGACACAACACAACCCAACTTCTGCACATCAGTGCAACTCATCTGACCCAAGATTCGCTTGGTACTCTCTAGCCAAGCTTCAGAACTCTCAGCGGACATACCCCTGAACTCAGTCCCACCAAGACTGCGCAGACGCTCCAACGGTAGTCTAACTCCAGCATCTTCCTGATGCCCCGCTCCACGAGCCCCAGCTACTGCTGCTTGAAAAGCACCAGCAATAGCTTGCACTAACATCGTCATATCAGGCATAGCTTGCCCCTGACCAGCTTCAGGTCCAGCAGCTCCAGCACCAGCTGCAGCTCCAGCTTCCTCAGCCCCAGCGCCACCACCACCAGGTGGAGGAGGAGGTAACACCGCACTACTCGTGTTTTCCTCATTCTCGTTCTCATTAGGAGCCGTAGCTCGCACATTACCTCGTAACTCTCTACGTGGTGCCATACTTTTACCATGCAATCACAATACAAATAAAACGAAGTCAGGGCCAGCAAGGTAAGCAATCCAAGTATTCAAGCTCAAATTCATTCAAAATCAACACCGTTTCTTTAGCTTTTATTTGGCAATGGGTACCCACAACATGCTACACCACAGCATACATCTCAATTGCAACATACATGCAATTCACTCAACATGCTTCCACTCAACAAGCATACAAAGCATACATACTTCAATCATGCACACATTCATTCCCAATTACTCGAGAACCTGGCTCTGATACCACCAAATGTAACCCCCTTAATCCGGCCTAGACGGTTGACCCGAATTAAGAAAGTCACACGGGGAAAACCAAAGTCAACCTGAAAGTCAACCTTGATTAACAACCCTTTTTTTTCTTTTTAAACTTGTCTAGATGCATATTAAGCCTTAGATATGATCATACAACAGCATACTCAAAGATCATAAACATCAGAGATCAAACAGGGACCCAATTGAACAATTTACAACTTTAGGGACCAAATTGTAAATTCTGATAATTATAAGGACTTAGCCCAAATTAATATTACCAACTTGAAATTAATCAGGTTTCATGCTTCTCTGTGAAATTTCAGCTCAAAAGGACTTCCCAAACTCATACAATTGCACACACAAGATTCAGGACCAAAATGCAAACAATTCAAAACACATAACTGCCACTGTCAGCCCCCAACGGTCGACCGTTCCGAAACGGGAGACAGCCCGTTTCGAAACACGGGGCCGTTCCGCAACGGGTACCGAAACGGGGGTCGGGCAGTAGCCTTTCCGTTTCGGAACGGTCCCTCCCGTTTCGGACGCCTGGGCTCGTTTAAGGCACCCGTTCCGAAACGGTAGGTGCTGTTCCGAAACACCCTGCACAGATTGCCCAAAATGCATACTTAAACATGCAATTGACCAACCAGTCATGCTCCAAAAGCCACCAAACTTTGCCAACATGCAATTCAACATATATGAGACATACTAGCATCAACAATTCATCAAAACATCAACATATATGAAAAGCCCCAAATCTATAGGCATGCTTCCTACACAAGCAACCATTCAAGCATAAACTTTCAATTCAAGCATATAAAGGCCAACCACTAAAAACCAGCATTCTCAACAACATTCAACACACTTAGGGAGTTCAAAACACCTCCCAAAACATACACATAGGTCCCCCATTGCCAAATTACCAAAAGCTAAAAGTACTTAATAAAACCTTCCATACTTTGAGCTTTACTTCCACTTGAATGCTTGCCTTCCTTGCTGCCCTCAAAGTACTTTAATGTTCTGCATTATTGATTTGAGAAAACAAAGAGAGCGTAAGCAAAAGCTTAGTGAGGAATGCTCAACAAAACCATCAAATAATGCATTTATAAAACACTTTATAAATCATGCCTCAAATCATCATTTACACATGCTCAAAAGCATACTTAAACATGCATCTCAAGCATCATATCACAACATGTCATATTGGCCTCAAGTGATAAGTTCCATTTCTTTAAAAACAAGTTCATCAACTTTCACCCCAAGGACTTTTAAACACCTTGGCCCCAAGGACTTTTAAACACCTTGGCCATGGACTTTTAAACACCATGAAATGTATCACATCAAGGACTTTTAAACACCTTGATCCCAAGGACTTTTAAACACCTTGGCCATGGACTTTTAAACACCATGAAATGTATCACATCAAGGACTTTTAAACACCTTGATCCCAAGGACTTTTAAACACCTTGGCCATGGACTTTTAAACACCATGGAAGGACCACACAAGGACTTTTAAACACCTTTGTGTCCGTAGCAAGAACCATCCAAGGACTTTTAACCACCTTGATGTTCTTAAGTAAAACAAGGCTCACTCAAGGACTTTTAACCACCTTAGTGACCTTAACCTTTTCAAAACATCACTTGCCAATATACATCATTATCATCAATTTATCCACTGTTTTAAAGCATTTAACCAAGCCATATTCATCATGCATTTAAAAGCATCAAACCACATTTAAACAATGTTCAACAACAAGGAACTTCTACCTTGAGTTACCTTCCACATATGGCTTACAAAAACAGCATTAACCATGCTAAATCATGCTTTCAAAACAGAGTTTAAATCATGCAATAAACCACATTGCAACAACAATCAAATCATGGCCACCACTAGAGAGTATTTCCGAAAACTTACACTTGAGCTTAGCAAAGTTGTTTAGACTTAAACTAAGCTCCCAAGACATTGGTTTCAAAGCCGAAACCCAATTTCACTCACCGATTCCACTTCGCCTCTTGCCGAAGCACCAAATCAAGCTTCCGGATCACCACCACTTGGATCCAAAGATGACTCCCCTGTTTTAACACATTAAAACAGTAGATTAATGCATCATCATGCATTAATAGCTTCAATGAAAGCACCTAAACTCGCTGCTCTCACCCACACTCCATTTTCGGCCATCAAACCCAACCGAAAATGCATCCAAACCACTTCTCAACAAAGCCCAGCCATTAACCATCAGAACCTAACATCCTTTAACACCATTTAACATCTAAAAAGAACCTAACAACATCCTTATACCTCCAGCAACACCAGATCCACAAGATCACCTCAAAAACAAACAAGAATCACAAGCTAAACTTAGGAAATTCAACCTATCCGGGATTGCATTAATCAAAACTCAATTCCTTATCAAATTAACATTCATTAATCATCATTTTAACACCTTAAAACACTGCTTAAACAGATCCAACGAAATTTCATCAAAAACACACCAAATCTTGCATTTAAAGCCAAGATCCATTAAACAATCTTGAAAGCCATTTATAAAACATCAAATAAGGATTGAGAACTTAGGAATTTCAGTAAAGAACTGATAGTTTAGAGGAGAAGGACGTTCTTACCTCCAAACTTGAGTTTCTCCTCTTTTGGAACCAAAAAGCTTGATGAATCAAGTAGTAAATACAAAGGTTTTGATGATGAGATGATTAGGAATCAAAAGAGGATTGAAAAGAAGCATTTAGGTGATAGAAATCAGAGGAAAAGATCTGGAGAGAATGTGTTTGGTTTGAGAGAAAAGATGAGAGAAAAATAGGAAATGGAAAATTTAGAAAGTTAGTTAAAAGTGACTAAAATATCTTTCCCTCCTTTTTATTTTTATTTTAAACCATTATTAAATCATTTAATATTCTAGAAAATCTGGAGAAACTCCCCTTTGGGTAAATAGCTCCTTAAAGATTCAAAGTTTCAATCCTTTTTAAAACAGTCACAAAACTTTCAAAAATTACATTTTGGTCACTAGCCAAAATGTCACCCTTCCAAAACTCATTTTCCAAAATTGATTTCACAGTTCACTTAACTATATTAAAAGATGATTTTAGAAAATTTTTCCATATTTTTAATGCAACCCGAACTAGGCTTTCCTAAATTCACTCTCTTAGATTCGAACAGCACTTTGACCAAACCGGTCAACGCCCAAAACTTCTAAGCCCAAAACCGGGGCGTTACATACCACAACCATAAATCAACATGTAAAGCAATTAGAATGAACAAATACACATATACATCATGGCATTCACGCAAGGGATAGATTTTGCATATATGAGCATACTTAAGAGTTCAAAAAGCCATGAGGCACAAGTTATCACATATGAGGTTTACATGTCAACCAAAAGCAACCTAAACATCCAAAAGCATATCCCATCATCACAAGCATTCAAGGGAATTAGCATGGTTTACAAAATCAAGCCAAACATAAACATCCAACAACACTAATGAGTCAAACAATGCTCATACAACACATAATAGCCCCATTGTTAAACTACCACGTTAATTACTAAATCATACTTGAGCAACTACACTTGGAACGCCCTTTTGCCTTGCTCCTTGCTAACACCAAGCTAATGATCTGCATTGTTGAAAATGAGAGCGTCAGCTAGAAGCTTAGTGAGGATGCTCTAAAAAACCAAAAACATCAACAATGCAGGGTTCAAGCATGCAATCCTTAGCACCATATACAACATACATAAGCATTATCAAGGCAAAGTTTCGAAACCTTTGGGCAAGGTTTCGAAACCTTCAATCAAAAATGCCCTGTTTGACCCTTGTAGGCCTTCTTGAAGAGAAAAATACATAGGTACTAATGTGCTATTAGACAAGATTAAAAAAAATAGGGTTGCTAACCGAGGGGGAACCTTAACGGGTTTCGCTTCGGTTTTCCCCGTGTGACTCACTCGGACCGGTCATCCGGCTAGACCGGGATGAGGGGGATATACAACATACATAGGCATTATCAAGGCAACCTAGCTAGTCTTTCAAGAGTCATAAATATGGCATCTTACATCATATTAAGCTCAACAATATAAATCAATTACCACAACATCATAAGTATGAGAACAATTTCATTGGCCACTATTAGTTTACCCGGATGTGCGGATTTACTCTCAACAACAACATTACCTCGGTGGGATTACACTCATCACCGGATCTCGCATGGGTGGGATTCCACTCATCACCACATGCCATACGGATGGGATTCCACTCATCATCACGTATAATATAGATAAATTTCCGGTGGAATATTACATCACCGTACTCCTCCTTGATGACTCAACGCCATCAAGGCCACGCGCGTTTTGACTCAATTGTGTGCACATTAATCCTAATGATCGATCATTTACACCCGGCAAGTAAATTAGTGCCAATTTCTTTAACCACATCACACATCCACCAATTTTATCACATGTTCATCACATACACATATCAAGGTATACACATACAAATCAATCTATTTCACAAGATCAAATAGGCAAAGGCATAACAAGCATCTTTAGAATTTAAGGAGTTAAACTGCCAATTTAACTCCCACCTAGGAATAGCCTACCAAGCTCATTCCAACACATCCACTACACACACTTGAACTAACTTTAAAACAAATTTAAAGTTTTACTCACCACCATTCCTTAGCAAACCAAGCAAGCAAGCAAGCCTCTTAATCTCCCAGATTCGGTCCCGAAGCTTCTCCAATGTCCTCTCTTGTTTGTAGCCAATCAAAACACAACCATTACTCACTAATTCGATGCTAAAATCAGTCACCAACTCCAACCCATAAACACAAGCCAAATTCCCCCAATTTTCAACTCAACTAACCACCAAAATTTCCATTTTCGAGCTCCTCCAAAACCCAGCAGAAAACTATGATTTCAAACACCCAAATGACATCTAAAAGGTTCCAAAACACTCCCCTAATATCCCTAAACCATCAGCCCTTCAACCCAACCCTAAAACACACAAAAAATCCATTTTTAGACACCTAAAAAATGGCCCCAAAGACCCACTTCGGGTTTTCACCCAAAATCAACCATTTCAAGATATTATGTGTATTATGATGAGTTTAAACTAAAACCCAGCTCAACAATTCAAAAGAATTTGAAAAACCCCTTAAAAATCTAAACTTTCCCTAAACTTGAAGATTACAAAAATGGGTAGTTTTGAAATCTAAGACTATACAAATGTAGAGGATGAAGAAGAGAGTTAAGAAATAGGTTTACCTTTGAAAATGACCTTGAATCAAAGGAGAGATTTGATGGAATAGTAAATTCTGGGTTTGGGAGGGTTTAGTGTGGTTTTCACGTTGAAGGAAGAAGAAGGGGGAAAGTTGATACCTTTTTTTTCTTTTTGTTCTTTTAATTTCAAAAAGGTTGTCTACCTTTTATTTGTTTTGGCTAAACTGCCAAAATGGTCACTCATTTTTACTTAAATTCCAATTAAATCAAAGCCAAGGTCAAATTAAATTAAATGGGTTTTGATGACCCGAACCGACTCACACGACTAACTCCTAACCCCAAAACACGGGTGTTACAACTCTCTCCCACTTAAGAAATTTCGTCCCCGAAATTACCTGACTGAAAGAGATACGGAAACTGCTTTTCCATATCCTCCTTCCTCTCTCAAGTGGCCTCGTCCACCCCTTGATGTTGCCACCTCACCTTCACTAGCTCAATCGATCTACCCCGCAACACCTTACTGTTAGAAGCTAGGATCTCAACTGGTTCTTCCTTATAAGTCAAATCCGGATTCAATTCAATCTCTTCTACAGGCATAACATGCGATGGATCGGACCTATACTTACGGAGCATCGAAACATGAAATACATCGTGTATCTTCTCTAGTTCGGATGGCAAACTCAACTGATAAGCAACTGGACCAACCCTCTTCACAATCTCATACGGTCCTATGTACCTCGGACTCAACTTCCCTTTTCGGTCGAATCTCATCACTTTCTTCCACGGAGACACTTTCAAGAACACCTTCTCACCCACTGAGAACTCAACTTCCTTCCTCTTCAAGTCGGCATAGGACTTCTGCCTATCCGAAGCGGCCTTCAATCGATCGCAAATCAATTTTACCTTGTCAGTTGTCCCCTTGAGCAAATCTGGCATAGGTAACAACTTATATCCTACCTCGGCCCAACAAACTGGAGTTCTATACTTTTGGCCATACAAGGCCTCATACGGAGCCATCTGAATACTCGACTGAAAACTATTATTGTATGTAAACTCAACTAGAGGCAAATGCTTCTCCCACGTACCCTGAAAATCAATGATGCAACAACGCAACATATCCTCTAAAATCTGTATAACTCTCTCTGACTGACCATCTGACTGAGGATGATAAGACGTGCTAAAGTTCAAATGGGTACCCAAAGCGGTATGCAGACACTCCCAAAATCGAGCTGTAAACCTCGGATCTCTATCGGACACAATAGACTTCGGCACACCATGCAGTCTAACAATCTCACCAATGTACAGATCGGCTAATCTATCTAAAGTATAGGTGGTATTGAATGCCAAGAAGTGAGCACACTTCATAAAACGATCTACTATAACCCAAACTGAGTTCTTCTTCGTAGGAGTCAAAGGCAAACTCGAAACAAAATCCATGGTAATATTCTCCCATTTCCATTCCGGAATTCTCAACGGTCGTAACAATCCTGAGGGAACCTGATGTTCCGCCTTCACTCTCTGACACACCATACACTTACTCACGAAGTCAGCCACATCTCTCTTCAAACCAACCCAAAAGTACTCATTCTTCAAATCACGGTACATCTTCGTACTTCCAGGATGCATAGCAAACAGACTATTGTGTGCTTCAGTCAAGATCGTACGTCTCAAGTCACTGTCTTCTGGAACAATTATCCTATTTTTGAAACAAAAGACCCCATCGGAATTGAAACTGTAGTCTGAAGGTCTACCCTCGGCCACATCTTGCACGTGAGGTGCCAAAGATCTATCTAAGAGCTGCTTCTCCCTAATCAAATGACCTAGAGTAGGTCTAACCTGAAGCTCGGCTACCAAGCCACCATCTCCGGACAAGCTCAATCTAGCAAACATGGCTCTCAAATCTACGGCTACCTTTCTACTCAAAGCATCAGCCACTACATTGGCCTTACCCGGATGGTACTCAATCGTAAGGTCATAATCTTTTAGCAACTCTAACCACCTGCGCTGTCTGAGATTCAAATCTCGCTAAGTCATGATGTACTTCAAACTCTTGTGATCTGTGTACACTGTGCATCTCTCACCATACAAATAATGTCTCCAAATCTTCAGAGCAAACACAACTGCAGCTAATTCTATATCATGGGTCGGATAGTTGCGCTCGTGAGTCTTCAACTGTCTTGAGGCATAAGCCACCACTCTCTTGTCTTGCATGAGAACACAACCTAGGCCTACATAGGAAGCATCACTGTAAACTACATAGTGTTTCCCAAACTCTGGTTGAATCAAGATCGGTGCTTGGGTCAAAGCTTCTTTAAATTTCTCAAAGGCTCTCTGTCTTGCATCTGACCACTCAAACTGAACACTCTTCTGAAGCAACTGTGTCAATGGAGCGGCTAACTTCGAGAAACCTTCTACGAATCTTCTATAGTATCCAGCTAAGCCTAGAAAGCTACGTACCTCTGTTACAGACTTCGGTTGCTTCCATTCAACAATGGCCTCAATTTTCTTCGGATCAACTTTAATCCCATCGGTTGACACTACATGCCCTAAGAAGACTACTTCTCTGATCCAGAACTCACACTTGCTCAACTTCGCATACAACTGATTATCTAGCAAAGTCTTCAAAACTAGTCTCAAGTGTCGGTCATGGTCTTCTTCGGTTCGCGAATACACCAAGATATCATCTATAAAAACAACTACGAACTGATCTAGGTACTGATGAAAAATCCGATTCATCATATCCATGAAAGCAGCCGGTGTGTTAGTCAACCCAAAAGGCATGACTAAAAACTCATAGTGACCATACCTAGTTCTAAAGGCCGTCTTCGGTACATCCACCTCTCTTACCTTTAGCTGGTAGTTGCCTGATCTCAAGTTAATCTTAGAAAAGATTGATGCCCCTCTCAACTGGTCAAACAAGTCATCAATTCTAGGCAAAGGATATTTATTCTTCACTGTTAACTGATTCAACTGTCTATAATCTATACACATTCTCATGCTTCCATCTTTCTTCTTTACAAACAAAACTGGTGCACCCCAAGGTGAAGAACTAGGTCGAATGAAGCCTCTATCTGTCAACTCTTGCAATTGAGTCTTCAACTCTTTCAGTTCTTTCGGTGCCATACGATACGGAGCAATCGAAACAGGAGCTGAATCAGAATAAGTCTCAATAGTAAACTCTACCTCTCTATCAGGCGGTAAAGCTGACAACTCTTCCAGAAACACACTAGGAAAGTCACACACTGTTCGGATATCTTGAGGTCTGACCTCACTCATGTTCGGGTTCATCACATAGGCCAAGTATGCTTCGCAACCCATCTCAACTAATCTATTAGCCTCTAGAACTGAAACTACATTGGATAAGAACTTCACGTTCTCACCCACCACTACAATCTCATAATCATCTGTGAGCCTCAAATAAATCCTCTTAGTTTCAAAGTCTATCCTAGCTCTATGCTCAGTGAGCCAGTCTATACCCAGAATCACATCAAAGCCATAAAAGGTAGCTCCATCATATCCACTGGAAACACATGTCCCTGAACCATCAACGGACACCTTCGGTACATCTTTCTAACTACTACCATGTCCCCAAAGGAACTAGTAACACTAACTCCTATCTCTAACATTTCACAAGGCAATTTCAACGACTGTGCATGCTCACTCAATATATAGGAATGTGTAGACTCGGAGTCAATCAAAGAAAGTAAACCCAAAGACTGTATCGAGAAGCTACCTGCGATCACATCTGTGTCATGCTGATCCCCACACTGAGCGTAAACTCTGGCCTGACCTCCGCCCTCTGGCTGGACTGCAACTACATGTGCTATATTCCACTGACCATCATTTCTCGACTAGAAGTTACCTCTACCGCGCCCGCGGCCTTTCTGAAAGTCATTGGCTCTAGCAGGAGCCTGAACTGGTGCCTGCCCCACCTGGTGCGGACAGTCACGCCTAATATGGTCCCTAGCCCCACAACTCCAACACGAGTGGAAGTTCCCCCAACACTCACCGGTGTGGTTCCTCCCGCAAGTAGCACACGTGGGCAACTTCCCACCAGCCCTCTGGCCCTGTTGGCCCCTACCGTGGTTACCCCCATCACGCCTATGGTCATAGTGATGCCGGTTGTCCCGATGCCTCTTGGCATCACCTCTATCAAAATCACTAGATCTCTTGCTAGAACTAGAACCACCATATCGTTTGGTCAAGCCCAAACTGTGCTCCAAGTCCTTGGCCCTAGCGACCAAGACATCAAAATCAGTGTAGTCCGAAGCTAGAGTATACCTCTTGATTTCTTCATTCAACCCATAACGGAAACGGTTACAACGTTCCACTTCAGTAGGAACAAGCTCAGATGCATACTGACTCAGTCTAACAAATCGAATCTCATAGTCGGTCACAGACATACTCCCCTGAAGCAAAGCCATAAACTCCATCTTCTTCTCATCGAGATATCGATGACCCAGATACTTCTTACGGAATGCTGACTCAAAGAACTCTCAAGTAATCTCGGCCTCCTCCATACCCGTAGTGATGGTGACCCACCAAGTGTAGGCATCACCCTGAAGCAAGGACTCAACACACCCTAACTTGCGTCCTCCAGTACATCCCATCTGTGACAAGATACGAACGGTCTTCTCTAACCACATCTCTGACCTCTCCGGTGTCGACCCTCTGAACTCTTCACCTCCCAAACTGCGGAGTCTCTCCAAAGGCAACCCAGTACCCTCTCCCTGAGGCTGTGCCGCTGCCTGACCCCCAACCACTGCAGCCTGGAAAGCCCCGGCTATTGCCTGAACTAAGGGAGCTAAATCAATTTCGGCCGGTCCTTGGCCCACTTGAGGTCCAACACCCTCGGCTCCCGCCTCACCTCCCTCTTGTTGAGAAGGAGGTGGAGGAGGTTGAGGAGCTTGTGCCCCACCTATCTGCTCAATCCCCGGAGCTTGTGCCTGTGGTTCCGGCTGAACCATCCTAGGCCTCCCACGTGGTCTCATGATACAGCTAGCAAGATAATAACTACAACAACAAACAAATAAGGATTACGTTAGCAAATGCAAGGGTCCAATAGTGCTCAAGCACTTTCCTTTACAAAACACTTTTAAATTAAGCAATAGTAGCAATGGGCACTCGACTCTACACCAAACGCAACAATTCATGCTTCCAACATCATATGAACAATCAAACAACAAGATTTCATTGCAAAGCATACACCAAGCAATACAATAACTTATCACATTAAGCTTACCTCACTTACCTGCCCGGGGTCTCGGTAACCTCAGGCTCTGATACCAACAAATGTAACCCCCTCGTCCCGGTGTGGCCGGATGACCGGTCCGAGTAGGGTACACGGGGAAAACCGAAGCGAAACCCGTTAAGGTTCCCCCTCAGTTAGCAACCCTAAAAAATTTCTTTCATTTTAATCTTGTCTAAAGGCGTGTTAGTTCCTAAGTGATCACATCAGCGGAAAACATCAAGCAAGAAACACGTTCGATCTACAATCCACACAACAAACTGCTCATTTTACACATTCAGAGTAGGCCGTATCGATACACCAACCAAGGGTATCGATATGCCTTGAATAGGTCAACTCCACTAGTCAACTTAGGGAAGACCGTCTCGATACAGCCCTTGAGCATATCGATACGCCCTTCTCGGTCAACATCTCGTGGTCAACGAGATAAACCCGTACCGATATGCCTCAACACAGTACCGATACGCCAAAAACTCCCCAAAATCTCAGAATTTCAGTGAGCAAAAACCGTATCGATATGCCCCCGTGTATCGATACGCCCAGCCAAAACTGAGTCCTGCAAGCAAGACCGTATCGATACGCCCTGCTCTGCGATTCTCCAATTTCAGCAAAGACTCCTTAGACTCTAACTCTAAATGCATAGTATGACTTCCCTATCCACATACAATCATCCATGCAACATACCACAACCATAAATCAACATGTAAAGCAATTAGGATAAACAAATACACATATACATCATGGCATTCACGCAAGGGATAGGTTTTTCATATATGAGCATACTTAAGAGTTTAAAAAGCCATGAGGCATAAGTTATCACATATGAGGTTTACATGTCAACCAAAAGCAACCTAAACATCCAAAAGCATATCCCATCATAACAAGCATTCAAGGGAATTAGCATGGTTTACAAAATCAAGCCAAACATAAACATCCAACAACACTTATGAGTCAAACAATGCTCATACAACATATAATAACCCCATTGCTAAACTACCACGTTAATTACTAAATCATACTTGAGCAACTACACTTGGAACGCCCTTTTGCCTTGCTCCTTGCTAACACCAAGCTAATGATCTGCATTGTTGAAAATGAGAGCGTAAGCTAGAAGCTTAGTGAGGATGCTCTAAAAACCAAAAACATCAACAATGCAGGGTTCAAGCATGCAATCCTTAGCATCATATACAACATACATAGGCATTATCAAGACAACCTAGCTAGTCTTTCAAGAGTCATAAATATGGCATCTTACATCATATTAAGCTCAACAATATAAATAAATTGCCACAACAACATATGTATGAGAACAATTTCATTGGCCACTATTAGTTTACCCGGATGTGCGGATTTACTCTCAACAACAACATTACCTCGGTGGGATTACACTCATCACCGGATCTCGCATGGGTGGGATTCCACTCATCACCACATGCCATACGGATGGGATTCCACTCATCATCACGTATAATATAGATAAATTTCCGGTGGAATATTACATCACCATACTCCTTCTTAATGACTCAACGCCATCAAGGCCACGCGCGTTTTGACTCAATTGTGTGCACACTAATCCTAATGATCGATCATTTACACCCGGTAAGTTAATTAGTGCCAATTTCTTTAACCACATCACACATCCACCAATTTTATCACATGTTCATCACATACACATATCAAGGTATACTCATACAAATCAATCTATATTTCACAAGATCAAATAGGCAAAGGCATAACAAGCATCTTTAGAATTTAAGGAGTTAAACTACCAATTTAACTCCCACCTAGGAATGGCCTACCAAGCTTATTCCAACACATCCACCACACACACTTGAACCAACTTTAAAACAAATTTAAAGTTTTACTCACCACTCTTCCTTAGCAAACAAAGCAAGCAAGCAAGCCTCCTAATCTCCCGGATTCGGTCCCGAAGCTTCTCCGATGTCCCCTCTTTTTTCTAGCCAATCAAAACACAACCATTACTCACTAATTCGATGCTAAAATCAGTCACCAACTCCAACCCATAAACACAAGCCAAATTCCCCCAATTTTCAACTCAACTAACCACCAAAATTTCCATTTTCGAGCTCCTCCAAAACCCAGCAGAAAACTATGATTTCAAACACCCAAATGACATCTAAAAGGTTCCAAAACACTCCCCTAATATCCCTAAACCATCAGCCCTTCAACCCAACCCTAAAACACACAAAAAAACCATTTTTAGACACCTCAAAAATGGCCTCAAAGACCCACTTCGGGTTTTCACCCAAAATCAACCATTTCAAGATATTATGTGTATTATGATGAGTTTAAACTAAAACCCAACTCAACAATTCAAAATAATTTGAAAAACCCCTTAAAAATCCAAACTTTCCCTAAACTTGAAGATTACAAAAATGGGTAGTTTTGAAATCTAAGACTATGCAAATGTAGAGGATGAAGAGGAGAGTTAAGAAATAGGTTTACCTTTGAAAATGACCTTGAATCAAAGGAGAGATTTGATGGAATAGTAAATTTGGGGTTTGAGAGGGTTTAGTGTGGTTTTAACGTTGAAGGAAGAAGAAGGGGGAAAGTTGATACCTTTTTTTTTCTTTTTGTTCTTTTAATTTCAAAAAGGTTGTCTACCTTTTATTTGTTTTGGCTAAATTGCCAAAATGGTCACTCATTTTTACTTAAATTCCAATTAAATTAAAGCCAAGGTCAAATTAAATTAAATGGGTTTTGATGACCCGAACCGACTCACACGACTAACTCCTAACCCCAAATGTAACACCCGGGTTTAGGGGTTAGGTGAAAATAATATTTTAATATTATTTGGGTTCGATTTTATGATTTAAATAATGGTTCGGGTTTTGTTTTCAAATTAATTAATTTGATGATTGACTATGCTTTGGGATTAAACCCCAAATAGCCATGGATTATATGTCCTTGTGAATATTTCATTTCATTAAGGGCAAGATGGTCTTTGGGCCTTTAAAATTTAAAACAAAATAAAACACCCCATTTACTATTCATTGTCTTCCGCTTCAAAATCCCAACGTGAAATAGAGCTCTCTACCCAAATCTACTATTCCATCCAAAAGCACCCTCATTTCAACTCCGTTTTGAAAGGTAATAGTATTTTTGATTTCCCCTCATCTCCCTCTTCCTGAAAGTACCTTTTATTTTCGTTTTCATGAAGTTTTTAGAAAATGGAAGTTTTGAATATTTTGATTAAAAATGAGATCTTTATGTTGATAAATGAAATGTTTTGGTTTGATATGCTTAGTTATGGTATATAGAGGTCAAATGGTATGTCATATGTAAATTTCAAATGATTTTGGGAAATTTTCGGAATTGGGTCTCAAGGGGTTTTTGGAGGGTTTTAAAGTGGTTTTTGGGGTGGTTTAGTGTTGGTTTTTGAGGGCTGGTGCTAGTATGATATATGAGGATTACTTTGGGTGAATTTGAAGGTTGATTGAATGCTTGAAATGGAAGATTTCAGTGGGTTTTAGGGGCTACTCGGAAATTCTGTTTTGGGCTTGTTTTTGAGTGTTGGATGTTTGAAAATGTTGATCCGGGTTAGTTTCGATGATGAGATATTGATTATGAATGTTTTGTTTGTGTTTGGGATTGATTAGAATCAAGTTTGGGCATCGGTGAAGCATCGGAAGTGAATCCGGGAATTTGAAGACGGTTGCTTGCTTGGTCTTGGAGCTTGGAAGCTTAGGTGAGTGGTTAATTGTTTTAAATGGTTTTAAAATAGTTGGTTCGAGTATATGGACTAGGTTGGGCTTGGTAGACCCACCTAGAGTTAGGATTAGGGTGGTAGCCTAATCCTAAGCTTGATCTAGAGCCTTTGGATGAACTCATTTATGTGGTTGTGTATGTCTCGTATGAAATGTGAAATGAATGCTTATGTATATTGTATTATACATGTGAGATGAGATATGACTTGTGATGCTTGAGACGTGCATGATGATGGGTGTTGGTGAGTACGTGCTAAGCACGGAAATGATTGGAATGAGTAATGTGAAATGAGTAAATGTTGGCACTAGTATACTTGAATACAAATGATCGATCATTAGGATGTTAGTGTGTACACATGAGTCAAAAGTCGCGCGTGGCCTTGGTGGCGTTGAGTCACCAAGGAGGAGTATGGGTTCGCCCGGAAATTCTATTTAAATATAGTCGGTGATGAGTGGAATCCCATCGACGGGGCGTGAGGATGAGTGGAATCCCCTCCGCGAGGCCGGTGATGAGTGTAATCCCACCGTGAGGTAATGTGGTTGTTGGATGTGAGTTCCAACGTGTCTATCCGCGTATTCGGGTCATAGCTAGGTGCCAATGTTGGTTGATAAATGTATCAATGTGTTGAGATTAATGCTATTTATTTGGATGTTTGATGTGACTACTTGTGTTGAGGATTTAGAGCTTGTTGATCATGACATTTACTTGTATATTGCTCATGTATCTTATCTTGTGGCTCTTGTGGATCCTTGATACATTTGTGTAATGCCTTGGCTAGATCGTGCTCGGACCCTGCAATGTTGAGGTTTGTTTTTAAGAGCTCACCCTCACTAAGCATCATTGCTTACGCTCTCTTTGTTCAACATTGCAGATCCTTAGTTCGTGGGTTGCTTGAGCAAGTGGAGGGCCTCCAAGTGTGGTTGTTGGCTTGGGTACATCAAGTATGACTTTTAAATGTTGAACATGTAATAGTTTAAGCAATGGGACACGTGTCTTTTGATGGATGATTGTCGGTTGTTTAGGAGCTTGTTTAGGCTCCATGTTATCGCTTTTGTATGGCTTGTGTTGCCATGTTTGAATTGTCATGCATGCCTAAATTGCTTATCTTGAATGTTGGCCATGTGCCTTTGAAGTTGCCTATGTGTTTGGATGTTGAAGTATGAGCTTGAATGCTTGAATGCCATCTTGGGTCTATTGCATGATTTCCTTGGTGTTCATACTTGTTGGGTGTTTGTATGGCTATATGGTGGTATGTAAATGTTGTAAGAATGTTTGGTTGGGGTTAGGGAAGTCTTATATTGCATTTAGACTCGAGTCTTGATCGTTTTGTTGAGTTTGGGAGGTTTTGCAGTGCAGGGGTATCGATACGGTTGGCACGGTATCGATACCACCTTCTTGTTTCAGGCCTCGTGTATCAATACACTTGAGAGGTGTATCGATACTATTTTGGTCACTAGAGCTACTGTCCAGTTCGGTATCGATACCGGCCTCTGGTGTATCGATACCGTCATCTTAGCGTTGACCGTGGGAAGTCAACCGTTGGGGAGGGTATCGATACACTCCTTGGGTGTATCGATACGGCCTCTACGGGTTGACTTTGACCAGTTGACCCAGTCAAGGGGTATCGATACACCCCTCAAGGGTATCGATACCGCCTGCAGTTTAAGCTTAAAATTTAACTGTAATCATGATTGTTGAGTTCGTTTGATTGTTTTATATGTTGTTGTTTCCGCTGTATGATCACTTAGGGTTTAATATCCATCTAGACAAGATTTTAAATTGAAAAAAAATAGGGTTGCTAACCGAGGGGGAATTCCTTAGGGAGTTTTCACTCGGTTTTCCCCGTGTGGCCCACTCGGACCGGTCATTCGGCCAGACCGGGACGAGGGGGTTACACTTGTTGGTATCAGATCCTAAGGTTACCGAGACCTTGGGCAGGTAAGTGAGGTAAGTTCAAGTTTTTGATTTATATGCACGGTGTTTGCTTGCCTTGTAAGAATGGTTGCTTGTTTGACAAGTATGTTGATTGTTTTATTTTAAAGCATGTGTGTAAGAGTCCCATTGCTACTATTACATTGGAAAAATGATTTTAAGTGAGGGAACGTACTTGAACACTTGGAAGCCTTGCCTTGCTAACCCAGCTTGTATGTTTTATTGTTGTGGTTGTAGTTGATATCTGTGAGAGCGATGTCTAGACCGAGAGTGGTTCGTCAGGAACCACGGGTTGCGGCTCCTGTTGAGCCGGCTGTTGGTGTGGAGGCTCACCTAGAAGGGCCGGTGGCCGCGGGAGTTGGCGCTCCTCCACCACCTCCACCACCACCACCTCCTCCGCCTGGAGCTGGAGGCGAGGATGGAGCTGAAGGAGATGGACCTCAAGGTGGCCAAGGTCCAGCTGGAACTGATATGACTCCGCTAGTGCAAGCGATAGCGGGAGCATTCCAGGCCGCAGTTGCGGGAGCTCAGGCTGCAGCTCAGCCTAGGTGTGACGATGCTAGTCTACCTTTGGAGAGGCTCCGTAGCTTGGGGGCCGAGGAGTTTAGAGGATCTACTCCACAGAGATCGGAGTTATGGTGGGAGAAGACAGTTCGTATCTTGGCTCAGATGGGTTGTGCGGGCGCACGTAGGTTGGGTTGTGTGATCTCGTTGCTTCAGGGTGATGCCTACACCTGGTGGGTCACCATTACTACTGGGGTTCCAGAGGCAGAGATAGATTGGGACTTCTTTGAGTTTACATTCCGGTATAGGTATTTGGGACCGAGGTACCTAGATGAGAAGAAGCGAGAGTTCATGGCTCTTACTCAGGGAGATGCTTCTGTGACTGATTATGAGATCCGCTTTGTTCGCTTGAGTCAGTATGCACTAGAGTTGGTTCCTACTGAAGTGGAACGCTGTAACCGATTCCGTTACGGATTGAATGAAGAGGTTAAGAGGTACACGCTAGTTTCTGACTACTCGGACTTTGATGTATTGGTCGCGAGGGCCAAGGATTTAGAGCATAGTTTGGGTTCGGCCAAACGATCTGGTGGTTCTAGTTCGGGTAAGAGGCACAACCACTTTGATGGTAGAGATGCTAAGAGGCACAGAGGTGGCGGACATCAGTTTGATCAGAGACGTGGCGGTGGCCACCATGGTAGGGGCCATCAGGGCCATAGAGGAGGAGGGCGTTTGCCCGAGTGTACCCGTTGTGGGAGACAACACACTGGTGAGTGTTGGGGTAACTTCCATGCTTGTTGGAACTGTGGTTCGAGGGACCACTTTAGGAGGGATTGTCCGCATCAGGCGGCTCAGGCACCGAACATTGCTCAGGCTCCTGCGAGAGCGAATGATTTTCAGAGAGGCCGTGGGCGCGGTCGTGGCTACTTCCAGCCTAGGGCTGATGCACCTAGGGTAGATGCTCAGAGGAACCTTGCTCATGTTGTGGCAGTGCAGCCAGAGGCGGGAGGACCAGCGAGAGTTTATGCTCAGAGAGAGGCCGGGAACGACACCGATGTGATAGCAGGTAATTTCGAGTTACAGTCTATGTCTTTGCTTTCTTTGGTTGATTCGGGTTCTACGTATTCCTACATTTTGAGTGAGCATACACAGAAGTTAGATATCCCTGTTGAGATCTTAGATGTAGGTATGCATGTTACTAGTTCTTTTGGTGAGACAGTTGTGGTTAGACGTATGTATATGAGATGTCCACTGAAGATTCAGGGTCATGTGTTCTCAGTTGATATGATGGAACTACCTTTCTACGGTTTTGATATTATTCTGGGTATGGACTGGTTGGTTGAGCATCGGGCTAGTGTGGATTTTGAGACAAAGAGAATTTCCTTGAAGCTTTCTGATGACTACGAGGTAGTAGTAGTAGGCGAGAACATTAAGTTCTTGTCTAATGTGGTGTCAGCTTTAGAGGCTCATAGGTTGATGGACTCTGGATGTGGGGCTTATTTAGCTTATGTTATGAATCCGGATATGAGTGAAGCTAGACCGAAAGATATCAGAACAGTGTGTGACTTTCCGGATGTGTTTCCTGAGGAGTTGTCGGGTTTTCCTCCTGACAGAGATGTTGAGTTTGTGATTGAGACAGTTTCAGGGTCTAATCCAGTTTCGATAGCTCCGTACCGCATGGCCCCGAAAGAGTTGAAAGAATTGAAGAGTCAGTTGCAAGAATTATTAGACCGTGGTTTCATTAGGCCTAGTAGTTCTCCGTGGGGTGCTCCCGTGTTGTTTGTGAAAAAGAAAGATGGTAGCATGCGCATGTGTATTGACTATAGACAGTTGAATCAGTTGACTGTGAAGAACAAGTATCTGTTGCCTCGTATAGATGATTTGTTTGATCAGTTGAGAGGTGCTTCAGTGTTCTCGAAGATAGATTTGAGATCCGGGTACTACCAGTTGAAGGTAAAGGAGTGTGATGTTCCGAAGACAGCTTTTAGGACTAGATATGGTCACTGTGAGTTTCTTGTGATGCCATTTGGGCTCACGAATGCACCAGCAGTATTCATGGACATGATGAACAGAATTTTTAGAGACTATCTAGACCGTTTCGTAGTTGTCTTCATTGATGATATACTTGTGTACTCGAAGACAGAAGAAGAGCATGATGAGCACTTGAGATTTGTTTTACAGAGATTGTTGAGCAATCAGTTGTATGCGAAGCTTAGTAAATGTGAGTTATGGATTCAAGAGGTTGTGTTTCTTGGCCATGTTGTTTCGGCCGAAGGTATCCGTGTTGATCCATCGAAGATTGAGGCTATTGTTGAGTGGAAACAACCTAAGTCCGTGACCGAGATTAGAAGTTTCCTAGGATTAGCCGGTTACTATAGGAGATTTGTTGATGGTTTCTCTAGGGTAGCTGCTCCTTTGACTAAATTGTTGCAAAAATGAGTCAAATTTGAATGGTCAGATGCAAGACAGAAGGCCTTTGAGAAATTGAAAGAAGCTTTGACGAATGCTCCAGTGTTAGTGCAACCTGTTTCAGGTAGGGAGTTTGTGATTTACAGTGATGCTTCCTACGTAGGCTTAGGATGTGTTTTGATGCAAGAAAGGAGGGTTGTTGCTTATGCTTCTAGATAGTTGAAGATCCATGAGAAGAACTATCCTACTCATGATATAGAGCTAGTCGCAGTCGTGTTTGCATTGAAGATTTAGCGTCATTATTTGTATGGTGAGAAGTGTATAGTTTACACCGATCACAAGAGCTTGAAGTATTTGATGACACAGAAAGAGTTGAATTTGAGACAGAGAAGATGGCTAGAGTTGTTGAAAGATTATGATTTGACCATTGAGTACCATCTGGGTAAAGCAAATGTAGTAGCCGATGCCTTGAGTAGAAAAGTGGCCGTTGAGTTGAGAGCTATGTTTGCTAGATTAAGTGTGTCCGATGATGGTGGTTTGATCACCGAGTTGCAAGTGAAGCCTTCTTTGATTCAGTTGATTAGAGAGAAGCAGTTGCAAGATATGAGTTTAGTTCCTCATGTTCAGGACATAGCCGAAGGAAGGCCAACCGAGTATAGTTTCAGTGGTGAGAACCTGTTGTGCTTTAGAGATAGAATTGTTGTACCAGAAGATGTTGAGTTGAGACGTCAGATTCTGAGTGAAGCACATTCGAGTCCCTTTTCTATGCATCCGGGTAGTACCAAAATGTACCGAGATTTGAAGAATGATTACTTCTGGGTTGGTTTGAAGAGAGATGTAGCCGAGTATGTGAGCCGTTGTATGGTTTGTCAGAGAGTGAAGGCAGAACATCAGGTTCCTTCAGGTTTGCTACAGCCTTTGAAGATTCCGGAATGGAAGTGGGAGAGGATCAACATGGATTTTGTGTCGGGGTTGCCTTTGTCTCCTTCGAAGAAGAACTCTGTTTGGGTGATTGTTGATAGGTTCACTAAGTCTGCTCACTTCTTAGCAGTGAACACTACGGATTCCTTAGACAAGTTGGCAAACTTGTACATCCGTGAGATTGTGAGACTTCATGGGGTTCCGAAGTCCATTGTTTCAGATAGGGATCCTAGATTTACTTCGAGGTTCTGGGGTTGCTTGCATAGTGCTTTAGGTAGCCGTTTGCATTTCAGCACATCTTATCATCCGCAGTCCGATGGGCAGTCAGAGCGAGTGATACAGATTCTAGAGGACATGCTTCGTTGTTGTGTGATTGATTTTCAGGGTTCTTGGGAGAAGCACTTACCGTTGGTTGAGTTTGCTTACAACAACAGTTATCAGTCTAGTATTCAGATGGCACCTTATGAGGCTTTGTATGGTAGACGATGTAGGACTCCGATTTGTTGGGCTGAAATAGGTCAGAGATTGTTACCTATGCCAGACTTGCTTAAGGGGACCACCGACAAAGTAAAGTTAATATGTGACCGCTTGAGAGCAGCTTCCGATCGTCAGAAGTCTTACGCAGATTTGAAGAGGAAAGAGATTGAGTACTCAGTGGGTGAGAAAGTGTTTCTGAAAGTATCTCCGTGGAAGAAGGTAATGAGATTTGGCCGGAAGGGCAAGTTGAGTCCGAGGTTCATTGGTCCGTATGAGATAGTTTAGCAGATTGGGCCTGTAGCTTATCGTTTGAGGTTACCTTCTGAGTTAGAGAAGATCCATGATGTCTTTCATGTGTCTATGCTTAGGAGATATAGATCGGATCCTTCGCATGTGATGCCCGTTGAGGAGATAGAGTTAAATCCAGATTTGTCCTATAATGAGGAGCCCGTTGAGATACTTGCTTCTGATAGCAAGGTGTTGCGTGGCAAGACCATAGAGTTGGTCAAGGTGTTGTGGAGACATAGAGGTGTGGAAGAGGCCGCGTGGGAGAGGAAAACGGATATGGTTGAGCAGTTTCCGTATTTGTTTCCACCAGGTAATTTCGGGGACGAAATTCCTTAAGTGGGGGAGAGTTGTAACACCCGGGTTTAGGGGTTAGGTGAAAATAATATTTTAATATTATTTGGGTTTGGTTTTATGATTTAAATAATGGTTCGGGTTTTGTTTTCAAATTAATTAATTTGATGATTGACAATGCTTTGGGATTAAACCCCAAATAGCCATGGATTATATGTCATTGTGAATATTTCATTTCATTAAGGGCAAGATGGTCTTTGGGCCTTTAAAATTTAAAACAAAATAAAACACCCCATTTACTATTCATTGTCTTCCTCTTCAAAATCCCAACGTGAAATAGAGCTCTCTACCCAAATCTACTATTCCATCCAAAAGCACCCTCATTTCAACTCCGTTTTGAAAGGTAATAGTATTTTTGATTTCCCCTCATCTCCCTCTTCCTGAAAGTACCTTTTATTTTCGTTTTCATGAAGTTTTTAGAAAATGGAAGTTTTGAATATTTTGATTAAAAATGAGATCTTTATGTTGATAAATGAAATGTTTTGGTTTGATATGCTTAGTTATGGTATATAGAGGTCAAATGGTATGTCATATGTAAATTTCAAATGATTTTGGGAAATTTTCGGAATTGGGTCTCAAGGGGGTTTTTGGAGGGTTTTAAAGTGGTTTAGTGTTGGTTTTTGAGGGCTGGTGCTAGTATGATATATGAGGATTACTTTGGGTGAATTTGAAGGTTGATTGAATGCTTGAAATAGAAGATTTCAGTGGGTTTTAGGGGCTACTCGGAAATTCTGTTTTGGGCTTGTTTTTGAGTGTTGAATGTTTGAAAAATGTTGATCCGGGTTAGTTTCGATGATGAGATATTGATTATGAATGTTTTGTTTGTGTTTGGGATTGATTAGAATCGAGTTTGGGCATCGGTGAAGCATCGGAAGTGAATCTGGGAATTTGAAGACGGTTGCTTGCTTGGTCTTGGAGCTTGGAAGCTTAGGTGAGTGGTTAATTGTTTTAAATGGTTTTAAAATAGTTGGTTCGAGTATATGGACTAGGTTGGGCTTGGTAGACCCACCTAGAGTTAGGATTAGGGTGGTAGCCTAATCCTAAGCTTGATCTAGAGCCTTTGGATGAACTCATTTATGTGGTTGTGTATGTCTCATATGAAATGTGAAATGAATGCTTATGTATATTGTATTATACATGTGAGATGAGATATGACTTGTGATGCTTGAGACATGCATGATGATGGGTGTTGGTGAGTACGTGCTAAGCACGGAAATGATTGGAATGAGTAATGTGAAATGAGTAAATGTTGGCACTAGTATACTTGAATACAAATGATCGATCATTAGGATGTTAGTGTGTACACATGAGTCAAAAGTCGCGCGTGGCCTTGGTGGCGTTGAGTCACCAAGGAGGAGTACGGGTTCGCCCGGAAATTCTATTTAAATATAGTCGGTGATGAGTGGAATCTCATCGACGGGGCGTGAGGATGAGTGGAATCCCCTCCGCGAGGCCGGTGATGAGTGTAATCCCACCGTGAGGTAATGTGGTTGTTGGATGTGAGTTCCAACGTGTCTATCCGCGTATTCGGGTCATAGCTAGGTGCCAATGTTGGTTGATAAATGTATCAATGTGTTGAGATTAATGCTATTTATTTGGATGTTTGATGTGACTACTTGTGTTGAGGATTTAGAGCTTGTTGATCATGACATTTACTTGTATATTGCTCATGTATCTTATCTTGTGGCTCTTGTGGATCCTTGATACATTTGTGTAATGCCTTGGCTAGATCGTGCTCGGACCCTGCAATGTTGAGGTTTGTTTTTAAGAGCTCACCCTCACTAAGCATCATTGCTTACGCTCTCTTTGTTCAACATTGCAGATCCTTAGTTCGTGGGTTGCTTGAGCAAGTGGAGGGCCTCCAAGTGTGGTTGTTGGCTTGGGTACATCAAGTATGACTTTTAAATGTTGAACATGTAATAGTTTAAGCAATGGGACATGTGTCTTTTGATGGATGATTGTCGGTTGTTTAGGAGCTTGTTTAGGCTCCATGTTATCGCTTTTGTATGGCTTGTGTTGCCATGTTTGAATTGTCATGCATGCCTAAATTGCTTATCTTGAATGTTGGCCATGTGCCTTTGAAGTTGCCTATGTGTTTGGATGTTGAAGTCTGAGCTTGAATGCTTGAATGCCATCTTGGGTCTATTGCATGATTTCCTAGGTGTTCATACTTGTTGGGTGTTTGTATGGCTATATGGTGGTATGTAAATGTTGTAAGAATGTTTAGTTGGGGCTAGGGAAGTCTTATATTGCATTTAGACTCGAGTCTTGATCGTTTTGTTGAGTTTGGGAGGTTTTGCAGTGCAGGGGTATCGATACGGTTGGCACGGTATCGATACCACCTTCTTGTTTCAGGCCTCGTGTATCAATACACTTGAGAGGTGTATCGATACTATTTTGGTCACTGGAGCTACTGTCTAGTTCGGTATCGATACCGGCCTCTGGTGTATCGATACCGTCATCTTAGCGTTGACCGTGGGAAGTCAACCGTTGGGGAGGGTATCGATACACTCCTTGGGTGTATCGATACGGCCTCTACGGGTTGACTTTGACCAGTTGACCCAGTCAAGGGGTATCGATACACCCCTCAAGGGTATCGATACCGCCTGCAGTTTAAGCTTAAAATTTAACTGTAATCATGATTGTTGAGTTCGTTTGATTGTTTTATATGTTGTTGTTTCCGTTGTATGATCACTTAGGGTTTAATATCCATCTAGACAAGATTTTAAATTGAAAAAAATAGGGTTGCTAACCGAGGGGGAATTCCTTAGGGAGTTTTCACTCGGTTTTCCCCGTGTGGCCCACTCGGACCGGTCATTCGGCCAGACCGGGACGAGGGGGTTACACCAAAACACGGGTGTTACAAAAAACATGCCTTTGCTTCCTGTAGGGTTTGATCCCAAGACATGTAAGCTACAATGTCAACACTCAAACCATTGAGCCAAACCTGCTATATGCAATATGGTTTACAAATTATGTTACTAAAGGATGACGTATGGGAGATAAAGAATAAAGTTTAGACGAGAGAAAATTTTATATATTAAATTGTGTTGTGAATAAAATAAAGAAGAACAATAATAAGAACAAAGAACAAGAATGGAAGAACAAAGAGATGAGAGGAAGAGGGAGATTTATATTATTCTCAATAGTCAAGTGTATACAATGCCTTCATTAGATCATTTATTTATAGGCATAAGAAGTGCATAATACATTAAACTCCAATTAACGAAGATAATATTTCTAATGATAAAGTAAATCAAATCTCCTTGATAAAGTCCTTATCATTATAGACATCCACATAGATAAATATTCATAACACTCCCCCTTGGATGTCTATGAAGATAATGTGCCTCGTTAAAACCTTACTAAGATAAAAACCCAGTGGGAAAAATTTTTCTTTAGTGAAGGAAAAAGAGTACACACATCTTTGATACGCATAACATGTTGCCTCGTTAAAAACCTTACTAGGAAAATCTATTGGGACAAAACCTCGGTTAAGGAAAAAAGAGTGCAACTCGTATTTACTCCCCATCATGAAAACATCACAGAAGATCTTTGAATCTTCATAATTCAATCTTGAATACTATTTTTCTAAAGATCGTGAGGGATGAAACTTTGGAGTAATATGTTCCATGATGTATCCACTTTCAAACTGAGATATACATCTTGCATTATCTTCACACAAGATAGCTTTTATCATATCTTGTAAAAGTAAATCCACATATCTTTTGGATATGTTGGGTCAATGGTCTTAGCCAAACACATTTTTGGCTTGCCTCGTGCATAACAATTATTTCTACGACATTTGAGGAGGCATCAACGGATGTTTGAAGATCTAAATGTAATGATCTTTGTATATCCATGAGTATTGTTTGACCAACTAATATATGGTGCTTCAAAACCAAAGAAAAGATATAATTATATTTATTCACATCCAACAATCTTACAATAGATATGTTTTATCCATATTGAATTTTCTTTAAGATTCTTTCAACTTATGTCCATTCATAGACAAAAACGCATATTTAAGTGCTCGATCTTTAGGTCGAGACAAAACCACATCTCAAGATTCTTTTTCTCAAATCCTTTCCTTAATTAACCAAATGCTTTGAAATCTCTTCAAGAGTTCTAATAATATAATGAATCTTGATTCAAATTTTATAAAATAAGGAAATCTTATCATTCTTATAGTATTTCCTCAATTAGTACTCACTAAGGCGATTATATCAAATGCGCCAAAACATTCAATGAGACATGTCTAAGTAAATTTTCTCAAAAATTTTCAAATGCTTTTAGCATTTTAAATCCTTTAAGGATAAATAGGGATCCATAAATAATTAGACGCATGTAATATATTTTATACTGCCAAAGTAATTGCATCCACCATGAAGTAATTAAAACTCTTCATAAATCATAGTTCAAGTCGAATTTACGACTACTTATTTGTGCCTCACTTGCATTACACCTTTAGGTGTTTGGACTGTTGGTCCAAATACTTCTCTTTTAGAAGTTCAAAGCGTCTTTCTATATTGGCCAATTCAATATCTATACTTCTTGATAGATTTCTATACAAGATCCTCGTTTTCTTTCTTTACTTCTATAGAAGTATTCTATTCAAAACTATTTGTAAAATCGTTGTCGACAACTTTTTAATTTTCTAGTTACATTCTCGTTGTGATATAACTCATCGAGATCTCTTCAAGATTTCAATCTTTATTTGAGGAACCTAAAACTCTTCAAGAGTTTTATTATTAGTTATGTCTTGGGTCTCTTCAGGAGCACCCGCCTCCAATATATGATCATCTCATATTACTTTCCATTTACGAGAATTTTGATCATTGTAACCATTTCAACTATCATGCTTCAGGCATGACTTACATCATCTCGCTCTAACATGTAATTTAAACTTAGAGCATTTCAGCTGGTATATGAGACTTAGTTATTCTCATTGGGTCAGTAAATATGTCTGGCAGTTGACATGTAATAACATGAATTATCTTATAAACTTCTAGTTCAGATACGAGGATCTAGATAACGATAATTCATTTTCCTTTATCCAACTAATTATTATATCCCCCTGTTGTTGAGAAAAATCATGTCATAAATGATTCTCCAATTAATGTTTAAGAGTTTAAACATAAAAGAAGACTCGTACCCAATATATATTCTCAACCCTTTTTATTTACTCATTTTGTGCGTTGTGGTGGAGCAATTCATATCGCATACTCAAAAATTATAAAATGGGAAATGTATGGCTTTTGACCAAAAACCAATCATAACGGAGAGTTTATTATAACTTGTTGGCTTGATGCATATAAGTGTTGCTAGATGGAAACACCATATAAATAATAACTCTTTTGTTCTCATAGTTTAGCTATTAAATATGAGGCATCCAATTGAAATTTTGCTAAATTATATTTTTCATAATCAATAGGCTTTGTAACAACTGAATAGCCTAAAATATAAACCCACTAGCTTTTCAAGACAAATAGTCTAACTGCATAATCTGAATCCTTTTATAACCAATCTCATAAACTTCTGGTTGTAAGTTGATAAAACAATGTAGATGCATCTACTAAAATCATATAGAACTTTCCACATTTGTCGATAAATGGGCCCATATTTCATTCAGATATGTAAGACATGCAATCCCAACTTTAGTACAAAAACTTCTAGTTCTTTTGCTAAGTGGGATCTTAATAATTTCCTTTGAGAACAAGCAACACAAGAACTTCGTGTTCTTTTAGTAAATGGAATTTAATCAATTCCTTTGAGAACAAGCACCATAAGAACTTCAGGTTCTTTTCATAAATGTGCATATAAATCTCAATAGCTTTCGCATCATTATTGATCAGGATGGTCTAACCCATCATGCCAACTATATACACGTGTGTATATACATTTCTAAATTTGGTAAACTAGAACATGTGATTCAATCTCACTCGTACACGTCTAGTACAACCATCAAAATTGTTCCTTTGAATAAGAATATTTAGCTCTTCCGAAACTTTCAATAGAAATTATCTTTTGGTAGCAATATATAACTCTTCTAGAGCTCTTCAGGGAATGAAACAGTTCCAATAATGGCATGGAATAAACATCATGCTTGCATTCACTTCAGGGAATGCCCCATCATTGATAATCGCATGGAATAAACATCATGCATTGCATTCACTTCAGGAAATGCCTCCCATAAAATTTTTGGATCAAGACGAATTTTCGTAACTTGAAATTGGGAGAAGTCTATGGTCGAGTTTTTTGACGAAGAGGAAATATTACTTTCGAGCAAATATAGACTTTATAACAATCTTTTTATAGATTGAAATTCACCATGATTTATCGCACATTAAAATTATAATTTAAAGAGAGAGAAAAAATAAAGTTTACCGATAATAATTTTCCTCTCGAGGACAATGGAGATGTAACACCCGGGTTTAGGGGTCAGGTGAAAATAATATTTTAATATTATTTGGGCTCGAGTTTATAATTAAAATAATCCTTTACGGTTCGGGTTTCAAAAATAAATATTTGAAATGTGACCAAATTGACCTTAGTGTGAGCAAATTGAGTTTAGAAAGAAAGGGAGGGATCATTTTGGTAATTAAACCAAAATAAAAATAATGACAACTTTATAAGTTATCATCTTTCTCATTTTCTTCTTCTTCACCGTATAACCATCTCCAAAATTTCTCCCAAACCCTCTTTACTATTTCCTTTGATTTCTTCATCAATTCAAGGGCGTTTTTGAAGGTAATTACATATTTGAACTCTCCTCTTCATCCTCTACGTTTATATAGCTTTATATTTCGAAATTACCCACTTTTGTGATTTTCAAGTTTTATGAAAATTTGAGTTTTTAGTGAGTTTTTCAATTGATTTGGATTTATTAAGTTGGGTTTTGAGTTAGTCACCTTAAAATACACATAATATGTTAAAATGAGTAATTTTTGAGGTGTTTGATAAAATTTCCGAAATTGTGTTTTGGAGGATTTTTAGGAGGGTTTTTAGTTGAGTTTTGAGTGTGGTTTGTGTTGGAAATTGAGGGTTGATGTTAGGGTATTGGTTGGGGGTCGTTTTGGAAGCAATTGGAAGTGTTAAATGTGTTGGAATCATCGGTTTTGGACTGTGCTAAAGGGTTGCTCGGGAATGGCTTTTTAGGGGTTGTTCTTGGTTTGAAAAACAAGTGGTTGATGTTTGAATTTCATTCCGGGTTTGCTACGTTGTGTTGTGGACTGATTTGAGGTTAAATTAATTGTGTTGAGATGATTAGGAGCAAGGAATTGCGTTGGTAAAGTCTCGGGATCGATATCGGAAGTCATGGAGGCTTGAGTCGGCTTTGCTTGATTTGCTTAAGGAAGTGAGGTGAGTGGTTAATGTTTTAAATTGATTTCAAAGGTTGGTTCAAGCATGTGTATGCGAAAATGTTTTTAAGTATTGTTTGGTTCAAAGATAGTTTTGAAAGAATTTTAGATTGGGCTTGAAAAGTTGGATTAAACTCAAGAGTAAGTTGTTGTGAATTGCCACTTTAATTTCCCCTTTTACCGTTTGTTTTCATTACTTATGTGTGATGGTAATTATGGCGTTGTTTATATGCCTTGTAAGATAAGTGTAAGTTGGTGCAGGTTGTGCACGGAAATGGTGAGTAAGACCATTTGTGTTTGTTAAGGTTGATTGTAGCAATTTGGTGCCTAGTTGTGGATTTTGTTGCAGCTTGTGTGGTTGTGCATGATATAGTGAGTACATGTTGTGTGATGGTGATTTGTGTGTTGTGTTGCATGGTTGTCGTTGCTCCGGTGATGTGTAGTCCCGCCGGTAGCAAAAGTATAAGACTCTGGTGATGTGTAGTCCCACCGGTAGTCACTGGTTGGGTATTCCTTTGATGTGTAGTCCCATTGGAAACCCACTAGTTGAAACGGTGATGTGTAGTCCCACCGTACTTGTATGCTGGTTGTGTTTGTGTAAATTACGTGTGTTGTCGTTGCTCCGGTGATGTGTAGTCCCACCGGTAGTGACTAGTTGGATAGTACTTTGATGTGTAGTCCCATTGGAAATCCACTAGTCGAAACGGTGATGTGTAGTCCCACCGTATGTGTAAGTTTGGTTATGTTTGTGCATACCATGAAGTGAAATGTCTATGTTGTTGACCTTTGGTTGAACTTGTATGTTAGTAGATGGATTAGGTTTTTGGATGACTTGTATGTGTTGGCCTTTACTTTTAAAGGAAGCTTTGAACCCTGCATTGTCGTTGTTATGTTTTAGAGCTCCGCTCACTAAGCTTTATGCTTACGCTCTCTTTTGTTCGACAATGCAGATAAATAGCTTGTGGGTGGCAAGGGCAAGGAAGGGTCTCCAAGTATTGCTTTTGGTGAGCTCAATGTATGAATTTTAAGTGATAAAATGTAATAGTTAAGCAATGGGATAAGTATTGTTGATTTGAGTTTGATGTATGTCTATGTTTGACTTGGGTTGTATTCATGATAACTTGCTAAATGCTTGAGTGATGTATGCCTTGTAGATGTTTAAATTGCTTGATGGTATGTAAACCTTTATATGATGAATGGTGCTTTTGTATATCAATGTTTCAAGCATGCTTATATGTAAGACTCTTAAGGTATAATTTACCATGTATGTATGATCGTTCATATTCATGCCTTGAGTATGTTTGAGTATGTTGGAGTACGTTTAATCTAGGACGTGTGCCTTTAGTCTTTTTAAGCTCTTATGTATGGTCATATATGAACTTGAGGTGTTTTTACCATAGAAAGTCATTAGAGATAAGCAGTAAGTGCTCCCCTGCACCTAGGTTTCGAAACTAGGGGTAAAGTTTCGAAACCTTTGCAAATTTTGGGATTCCAGAGGTCACTGCCAGCCAAAGTTTCGAAACCTTTGGGGAAGGTTTCGAAACTATGGTCAAAGGTTTCGATTGGGCATAAAAATTGAGGTTTGCAAGCTTTACGTTTTAGTCCTGATTCTCGTATGTGCAATTGCTTGAGTTTGAGATGTCCGTTTGAGTTGAAATTTGGCAGAGAGGCATGAAACATGACTAATTTCATAATGGTAACTTAAAATTTGGTAAAGTCCTCTTAATTTCCAGAATTTACAAATTAGTCCCTAAATTCGTATTTTGTGCAATTGAGTCCCTTATTGTTTTCCGATTGCTGTGATTTTTGAGTATGCTTATCTCAAGAGTATGCCTAGGTTTAATGTGCATCTAGACAAGTTTAAAAAGAGAAAAAAATAGGGTCGTTAATCAAGGTTGACTTTCGGGTTGACTTTGGTTTTCCCCGTGTAATCTTCGTAGTTCGGGTCAGCCGTCTAGGCCGGGCTACGGGGGTTACATTTGTTGGTATCAGAGCTTAAGGTTTCCGAGACCTTGGGCAGGTAAGTGAAGTAAGTTGTGTTTTGTGATTGATATGCACGGTGTTTGCTTGCCATATAAGCATGTTACTTGTTATCCGTGTATGCTGGGATGTATGATTGTTTGATTGAGAATGTATGTTGTTTGATCGTACGTATATGTTTGTTTGTTCAGCAAGTATGCCTTGTTATATGCGTGGTTGAGCATGTATGTGTGTTAAGTTGCTTGAAGCATGTTGAGTAGAGTCCCATTGCTTCTATTACATCGGAAAAAGAGATTTTAAGTAAGGAAATCATACTTGAGCCACTTGGACCTTTTCCTTTGCTAACCCAGTTTGTATGTTAATGTGTTGTTGTTGTTGTTAGTTTATTACTTTTTGGTAAGTTTGAGGCCAAGGCGTGGACTGTGAATCGGTAAGTGGAAACTGTGGGTTCTGAAAATGTGAATGATGTTGAGGGAGTCCATCATCTTGGTTAGGGAGGTGTGGTTGTACCGGACTTGAGGTACAATTTGTTTGACTGAGTTAGTGTGTATGTGGGTTGGTTCCTGTTGATGAGGAACGATGTGTTCGGTTCTGGTGTTAGTAGTGAAAGAGGTGACGACTTATGAGTGGGAGTCAGAGTGTTATCGATGATATAGTAGGTAAGCCCTTGGTACAATTTTGAGCTTGTTCCCTTCTGATTGATTCTGAGTCTGCACTTCTGTACATTGTTAGCAAGCATGCAAGTTCGAATGTGCCGATGAGGTGCCAGAGGTAGGTATGAGTACCTTGGTTCTTTGGGGCGAGATCAGGGTAAGGGTCTCGTTTGTGAAATCTGAAAGTCAGAAATGCTAGTTGGTGATCGTTGGGATTCGGCCTATGGTTTTAGTACAAGACAGTCGGTCAGTGTCCGTGAGTGGAAATCAATTTGTGTGATTGGGCCAGTGTGCGTCTGAGTTGTCTTTCAGTTAGAAGGAGAGATGAAGTTACTTCCGATATAGTTGAGCCGAGAAGGAAGTCTTGAACTTTGAATTCAGATTGTTTGGTAGTGGGATGTTTTGAGCCGTCCGGACCAATGTTATAGAACAAGTCTAGTGTGACTGTTAGTGTATGATCAGAATTGAATCTTGAAGTTACGAGATGCTCTAAGAACAGTTTAGAAGAATCAGATTTTGTTGAAGGGCCAACTTTGAAAACAAGAGAACCGAAGACTAACAGTTGTGTACTTGTGAAGTTACAATATCTACGGATTCGTCCTTTTGTGTGTGAGCATGTAAGGAAGGTAGATATCTCTGTTGAGATTTTAGACGTATGGACACATGTGACTAACCTTTGGGAGATAAAAGTGATCAGAAAGATGTACAGAAGTGGTTGTCGGAGGTTCAAGGTTACTAGTTTCTAGTAGATGTGAAGTGATTGTCTTCCTACGGTTTCGATGTACCTTTTTGACAGGGTTCGGTTTGTAGAGCACAAAGCCAGGATACACGTTGAGACAAAGAGAGAGAGTTGCCTTGAAGTTGCATATTTCTGTGTGATTGTAGTAGTAGGTGAGGATGTGAACTTCTTGTTGAATGTTGATCCAGCTTTGGAGGTCGAAGATTGATTGAGTTTAGTGGACAGGCTTACTTAGCAATTGTGATGGATTTAATTTTTGAATGAGGATTAGACCGCAGACTGTTAGAATATGTTGTGTTTTCCTGAAAGTATTGGCAAGAATTACCCGGTTTGTCTCTTGTTAGGGAAGTAGAGTTTGATTCGAGACCGTCTCCGAGTTTGCTCCTGTTTTGTTTGCTCTGTATCTTATGGTTCCCGAAAGGATTGAGAGTGTCGAAGAATCAACTTCGAAATTTGTTAGACCTTAGATTCGTTTGGCTTAGTACATCATCTTAGAGTGTGATAGTGCAATTTGCGAAGAAGAGAGAGGACAATACGATAATGTGTTTAGATTACAGACAGTTGAGACAATTGACAGTGAAGAAGTAGTGTCCGTTTCCGAGCGTCAGTGGTTTGTTGATCAGTTGAGGGGTGCTTTAGTCTTTTCGAGATTTAATTGAGGTCCGATTACTACCAGTCAATAGTGAGAGAGAGGTTGATGTACCGAAGGCAGTTTTCGGGACAGATGTGATCACTTTGGGGTATTGAGTTATGTCGTTTTGATTGACTGGTGTGTTAGTTACTTTTATGGAGATGTTGAGCAGAATACTTCCTGAGTTCCTTGATCAGTTTGTAGTAGCTCTCTTAGATAATACGTGGGTATATTCACGTACCAAAGAAGACATATTGTGGGTTGAAGATGAGTACTTTTGGATCGAGTTGATGGATGATGTGGTTCAGTATGAAAGTAAGTGTGTAATTTGCCAGCGTGCCAAGACTGAGCATCAGTTTTCTTCTAGTATGTTACATCCGTGGGAGATTCGTATTGAAAGTGGGTAATAGATTTGGGAGATCTTGTGTCTGATTCGCCTCCGATTTCTCAATGAAAACTTAATTGAGTAATCAATGTTAGCTGCACTGTATGTGATCCTTTATACACGTTCACGTTACTTGTACCGTGGATAAGATAGCAGAGTTGTGCCTTGGCAAGAGTGTAAGTTGTACAGAGTCTTGAGATCGATAGTGACCGATAGAGATTCGAGTTTTCGACTAGATTTTTGAAGACGCCTATAATAGTTTTTGGTTACCTATTAGAGTCAGATGATCAGTCAGAGGAAGTTATGAGTCAAGTGTTCAAACAATGCCGTATGAGTTTGTGAATCGGGCTAGTCCTGTTATTTGTTTGTTGCAGTTACCACCATAGTTAAAAGGAGGTATGTAATGTAACGCCCCGGTTTTGGGCTCAGAAGTTTTGGGCGTTGACCGGTTCGGTCAAAGTGCTGATCGAATATATAAGAGTGAATTTAGGAAAGCCTAGTTCGGGTTGCATTAAAAATATGGAAAAATGTTCTAAAATCATCTTTTAATATATAAAAGTGAACTGTGAAATCAATTTTGGAAAATGAGGTTCGGAAGGTTGACATTTTGGCTAGTGACCAAAATGTAATTTTTGAAAGTTTGGTGACTGTTTTATAAAGGATTGAAACTTTGAATCTTTAAGGAGCTATTATTCCAAAAAGAGTTTCTCCAGATTTTTCTAAGATATTTTAAGGCTTTATTCTGATTTTAAAGTTTAAGAATGTGGAGGGAAATCATTTTACCATTTTATAACTAACTTTCTATTTTCTCTCAATTTTCCTTTTCTCTCATTTTCTCTCAACCCAAACACATTTCTCCAGATTTCCTCCTCTGATTTTGTCACTCAAATCTTCCATTTCAACTCTCTTTTGATTCCTAATCATCTCTACAACAAAACCTCTCAATTTGCAAGTTGTTTCATCAAGCTTTTTGGCTCTAAAAAGGAGAAACTCAAGTTTGGAGGTAAGAACGTCCTTCTCCTCTAAACTATCAGTTCTTTACTAAAATTCCCAAGTTCTCAATCCTTGATTTGTGTTTTGTTAAAGGCTTTTCAATTGAAATCTTGATTTTGGCTTAAAATGCAAGATTTGGTGATTTTGGTGAAATTTTCGTGTGATCTGTTTGGGCAGTGTTTTGAAGTGTCAAAATGATGTTAAATGAATGCTAGATTGATTAGAAGTTGAGGTTTAATTAATGCAATCCCGGATAGGTTGAATTTCCTAAGTTTGGCTTGAGTTTTTGGTTGTTTTTGGAGTGTTTTTGATGATCTGTTATACCTGGAGGTATAAGGACGTGTTTGTGATCATTTTGGATGATAATTGATGTTTAAAAATGGTTAGAAGTGATGGATCTTGGCTGGGTTAAGTTTTGGAAGTGTTTGGAGGTGATTTCGGTTGTGTTTGGTAGCCGAATTGTTGGATTTGTGATGAGCAGCGAGTTGTGTTGTGTTGCTGGTGTTTTTAATGCATAATGATGCATTGATCTTCTGTTGTTGTGTGCTTGAAACAGGGGAGTTTGATCCGTGAGCTTTAGAGGTGTTGCGGAAGGTTTCGGATGCTTGGAAGGCTTGTTGGCTAGCCTTGTTTTGTGTATCGGTGAGTGAAGTTGGGTTTTCAGCTTTTAAACCAAGGTTTGAAGGTTTTGGGAGCTTAGTGTAAGTCTAAACAACTTTGCTAAGCTCAAGAGTAAGTGAATGGATTTTCGCTCTTGAATTGTGTTGTGAAAATTGGCTTTTAAGCAATTATGGTTAATGATTGGAATGCATGTGATTGCATGGTTTATATTCTGTTTTGAAAGCATGTTTTTAGCATGGTTTAATGCTGGTTTTGGAAGTCTTATGTGAAGGATGCTCAAGGTAAGAGATCCTTGGTTTTGTATATGGAAATTGGGGTTTTGATGCATAGTGTTGCATGATGTTCATTGGCTTTTGCGTGATGCTTAAAAACAGTGGATTATTGCTGTTAATTATGTACTTTGGTAAGTGATGTTTAAGGTTACAAAGGTGGTTGAAAGTCCTTGTGTAAGCCTTGTTTGTTTAAGAACAATATGATGTTGGTAAGTCCATAGTTGGTTCTTGGTTAAGATAAATGATGGTTTTTGCATTATGATTATGCATGTGAATCATTGGATTAACATGGTAATATGGTTATATTGGCAAGTGATGAAGGTGGTTCTTGGTTCGTTGATCGGATATAGTTAGCCGGCTATAGGATTGGGTGCACCGTGAATTAAGTCGCCTTGGAGGTGGAGTGGTAAAGAGTGGACCGGTAAACTCCCTTCAAGTATCCTAACGAGATGGTTAAGGTTATAATGGAGGTTGTTGCCCATTCGAGGACCTTGGTTGAGCAAAGGTTATATGGTGTTTAAAAGTCCATATATGGGAACCTTGTGCTTGTTAAGATCACAATGGCGGTGTAAGTCCATGTGTGGATCTTGTGTGGGGTGTCCCGGATCTCGTTAGTGATGTTATACAACTACCAATCGGTGATGCAAAGGTTGTATGGTGTTTAAAAGTCCATACATGGGAACCTTGTGCATGTTGAGGTTGTATGGTGTTTAAAAGTCCATACATGGGAACCTCGGGAAAAGCTAAGGTTGTATGGTGTTTAAAAGTCCATACATGGGAACTTTAGGCTTGTAAGGTCAAATGGTGTTTAAAAGTCCATTTGGGAGACCTTGGATTGGTAGGGTGTATGAAGCGTAGGGACAACGCTTGTGATCCGCGTATCCGATCGGGTGTTGAGTTGAAAAGTGGATGTGGTTGATCACTTGGAAGCCAATGTAATGTTCTTGATTATTAAAGAAGCATGAGATGCTTGAAAAGATGCATGGTTGCATGTGAAGTGTATAATGCTTGTGAATGCATGTTTACTTGTTAAGTTGAACAAGTGTTGATTATCATTTGGTAAATGATGCATGTGAGCATGAAATCTCTTTAATGCATTGGAGTCTTGTTAAGACTTGTTTTTAAAGGCATGTGATGATGATGTTGTGGTTCATATATGTTGCCTTTGTTTAATGCATGTATTGTATTGTTTGAGTGATAGTTTTTAAATGGTTTCTTACTTGGTATGACATTCAAGCATGGTAAAGTATGATATGAGTGGAGGTGTTTTCCAAGGTTTGAATTTAACTTGCATGTGGTGCTTATGCATGGCATGGTTAAATTGGTGGTTTTGGCAATTGTGCTTTTAAAAAGGTTTTCTTAGCTTGTTGAGCTAAGGGTTGGCTTTCATGTATGTGCAATGCATGGTTTTGAGTTTGTTGTTGAAGTGGGTTTTCAAACATGGCTTTGGTAAACAAATCGGGTTTGTTTTAAAAGTGTTTTATGACCCGCTGCATTGATGGTGTTTTGGTTTTGAGCATTCCTCACTAAGCATTATGTGCTTACGCTCCTTTTTGTCCATCAATGCAGATTCTTGAAGTTTGGACAACAAGGAGCAAGGGATTCAAGGTGGACTCCAATTGAGATGTATGTCTCGGTGAATAGCTATAGTTAATAAAGGCAATGGGGGTAGAATCTCTCGGGTTGTTGTGTATGTGTTCGTATACGTTCGAACAAAGATGTTTTAATGTTGTTGCTAATGTTGTTGGATCGCGTGTTAGCTTAAATGAGATTGATTTGGAAAGTTTGTGCTTAAATGGTTGCTTGGGTAGGAAGCATGCCTTAGATTTGGGGCTTTTCATATATGATGTTATTTTGATGGATTGTTGTTGCAAGAACGTCTCAATTATGTTGAATTGCATGTTGGTAAAGTTTGGTGGCTTTCGGAGCATGTTTGGATGACCAATTGAGTGTTTATGTATGCATTTTAAGGCTTTCTGTGCAGGGTGTTTCGGAATAGTCCATACCGTTTCGGAACGGGTGCCCCAAACCAGCCCAGGCGTCCGAAACGGGTGAGGTCGTTCCGAAACGGAAAGGCTACTACCAGACCCCCGTTTCGGTACGCGTTGCGGAACGGCCCCGCGTTTCGAAATGGGCTCTGCCCGTTTCGGAACGGGTGACCGTTGGGGGCTGACATTGGCGGTTATATGTTTCAGAATGTTTGCATTTTGGTCCTGAAACTTGTTTGTGCAATTGTATGAGTTTGGGATGTCCGTTTGGGTTGAATTTTGGCAGAGAAGCATGAAACCTGATTAATTTTAAGTTGGTAACTTAAAACCTGGTTAAGTCCTTGAAGTTTTCAGAATTTACAATTTGGTCCCCAAAGTTGTTAATTGTTCAATTGGGTCCCTGGTTGATCTCTGATGTTTGTGATCTATGAGTATGCGGTTTGCATGATCACATCTAAGGTTAATGTGCATCTAGGCAAGTTTTTTAAAAGAAAAAAAAGGGTCGTTAATCAAGGTTGACTTTCGGGTTGACTTTGGTTTTCCCCGTGTGACTTCCTTAATTCGGGTCAACCGTCTGGACCGGGTTAAGGGGGTTACATGTAATGTGTTATGTGTATCTATGATTCAAAAGTGTGAGTCAATTTTGTCCTGTGTTATGTTGTTGAAGAGTTTGAGTTGAATTTATAATGGTCATGCATGGAAGGACCCGTTGAGATCTTAGTATCAGATAGTTAATGTTGTGTGGTGAGTCTACCGAGTTGGTGAGTACGTTGTGTGAGAAAGAATGTGTGGAGGAGCTTGTTCCAGTGGCTCTTCCTGTCTGATAAATTTCGGGGACGAAATTTCCTTAAGTGGGGGAGAGTTGTAACACCCGGGTTTAGGGGTCGGGTGAAAATAATATTTTAATATTATTTGGGCTCGAGTTTATAATTAAAATAATCCTTTACGGTTCGGGTTTCAAAAATAAATATTTGAAATGTGACCAAATTGACCTTAGTGTGAGCAAATTGAGTTTAGAAAGAAAGGGAGGGATCATTTTGGTAATTAAACCAAAATAAAAATAATGACAACTTTATAAGTTATCATCTTTCTCATTTTCTTCTTCTTCACCGTATAACCATCTCCAAAATTTCTCCCAAACCCTCTTTACTATTTCCTTTGATTTCTTCATCAATTCAAGGGCGTTTTTGAAGGTAATTACATATTTGAACTCTCCTCTTCACCCTCTACGTTTATATAGCTTTATATTTCGAAATTACCCACTTTTGTGATTTTCAAGTTTTATGAAAATTTGAGTTTTTAGTGAGTTTTTCAATTGATTTGGATTTATTAAGTTGGGTTTTGAGTTAGTCACCTTAAAATACACATAATATGTTAAAATGAGTAATTTTTGAGGTGTTTGATAAAATTTCCGAAATTGTGTTTTGGAGGGTTTTTAGGAGGGTTTTTAGTTGAGTTTTGAGTGTGGTTTGTGTTGGAAATTGAGGGTTGATGTTAGGGTATTGGTTGGGGGTCGTTTTGGAAGCAATTGGAAGTGTTAAATGTGTTGGAATCATCGGTTTTGGACTGTGCTAAAGGGTTGCTCGGGAATGGCTTTTTAGGGGTTGTTCTTGGTTTGAAAAACAAGTGGTTGATGTTTGAATTTCATTCCGGGTTTGCTACGTTGTGTTGTGGACTGATTTGAGGTTAAATTAATTGTGTTGAGATGATTAGGAGCAAGGAATTGCGTTGGTAAAGTCTCGGGATCGATATCGGAAGTCATGGAGGCTTGAGTCGGCTTTGCTTGATTTGCTTAAGGAAGTGAGGTGAGTGGTTAATGTTTTAAATTGATTTCAAAGGTTGGTTCAAGCATGTGTATGCGAAAATGTTTTTAAGTATTGTTTGGTTCAAAGATAGTTTTGAAAGAATTTTAGATTGGGCTTGAAAAGTTGGATTAAACTCAAGAGTAAGTTGTTGTGAATTGCCACTTTAATTTCCCCTTTTACCGTTTGTTTTCATTACTTATGTGTGATGGTAATTATGGCGTTGTTTATATGCCTTGTAAGATAAGTGTAAGTTGGTGCAGGTTGTGCACGGAAATGGTGAGTAAGACCATTTGTGTTTGTTAAGGTTGATTGTAGCAATTTGGTGCCTAGTTGTGGATTTTATTGCAGCTTGTGTGGTTGTGCATGATATAGTGAGTACATGTTGTGTGATGGTGATTTGTGTGTTGTGTTGCATGGTTGTCGTTGCTCCGGTGATGTGTAGTCCCGCCGGTAGCAAAAGTATAAGACTCTGGTGATGTGTAGTCCCACCGGTAGTCACTGGTTGGGTATTCCTTTGATGTGTAGTCCCATTGGAAACCCACTAGTTGAAACGGTGATGTGTAGTCCCACCGTACTTGTATGCTGGTTGTGTTTGTGTAAATTACGTGTGTTGTCGTTGCTCCGGTGATGTGTAGTCCCACCGGTAGTGACTAGTTGGATAGTACTTTGATGTGTAGTCCCATTGGAAATCCACTAGTCGAAACGGTGATGTGTAGTCCCACCGTATGTGTAAGTTTGGTTATGTTTGTGCATACCATGAAGTGAAATGTCTATGTTGTTGACCTTTGGTTGAACTTGTATGTTAGTAGATGGATTAGGTTGTTGGATGACTTGTATGTGTTGGCCTTTACTTTTAAAGGAAGCTTTGAACCCTGCATTGTCGTTGTTATGTTTTAGAGCTCCGCTCACTAAGCTTTATGCTTACGCTCTCTTTTGTTCGACAATGCAGATAAATAGCTTGTGGGTGGCAAGGGCAAGGAAGGGTCTCCAAGTATTGCTTTTGGTGAGCTCAATGTATGAATTTTAAGTGATAAAATGTAATAGTTAAGCAATGGGATAAGTATTGTTGATTTGAGTTTGATGTATGTCTATGTTTGACTTGGGTTGTATTCATGATAACTTGCTAAATGCTTGAGTGATGTATGCCTTGTAGATGTTTAAATTGCTTGATGGTATGTAAACCTTTATATGATGAATGGTGCTTTTGTATATCAATGTTTCAAGCATGCTTATATGTAAGACTCTTAAGGTATAATTTACCATGTATGTATGATCGTTCATATTCATGCCTTGAGTATGTTTGAGTATGTTGGAGTACGTTTAATCTAGGACGTGTGCCTTTAGTCTTTTTAAGCTCTTATGTATGGTCATATATGAACTTGAGGTGTTTTTACCATAGAAAGTCATTAGAGATAAGCAGTAAGTGCTCCCCTGCACCTAGGTTTCGAAACTAGGGGTAAAGTTTCGAAACCTTTGCAAATTTTGGGATTCCAGAGGTCACTGCCAGCCAAAGTTTCGAAACCTTTGGGGAAGGTTTCGAAACTATGGTCAAAGGTTTCGATTGGGCATAAAAATTGAGGTTTGCAAGCTTTACGTTTTAGTCCTGATTCTCGTATGTGCAATTGCTTGAGTTTGAGATGTCCGTTTGAGTTGAAATTTGGCAGAGAGGCATGAAACATGACTAATTTCATAATGGTAACTTAAAATTTGGTAAAGTCCTCTTAATTTCCAGAATTTACAAATTAGTCCCTAAATTCGTATTTTGTGCAATTGAGTCCCTTATTGTTTTCTGATTGTTGTGATTTTTGAGTATGCTTATCTCAAGAGTATGCCTAGGTTTAATGTGCATCTAGACAAGTTTAAAAAGAGAAAAAAAAATAGGGTCGTTAATCAAGGTTGACTTTCGGGTTGACTTTGGTTTTCCCCGTGTAATCTTCGTAGTTCGGGTCAGCCGTCTAGGCCGGGCTACGGGGGTTACAGGAGACATAACAAATGACCGAAACAACTTCTCATAATTTCTTTACGTCACGTCTCTTTCCAAGCCATTGAAGCATATCATGTAAAACTTAAAATATGGTTAAATAAAATAAAAAAAATTCACCATATTATATATCATGAGTCCATAAAAAATATACTTATCTGTAAATATACTCAAGGTAATCATCTTCTCCCCCACAATCCTCTTGATATGGATTTGGGTCGCTTGAGAGGTCAATACTTTGAGCGAGATTGGATTCGATGCGATTAAGCATGCTTCCATTTTTTCAAAAAAATAAAAATTAAAATATAAAGAGAGAAACAATCAATAGCTAAAAAATGAGAGAAAAAAAACTTATCTTTAGTTTCATTCTATAATCGAATTCATTTTTTCGGTAACTTCTTTTGGATTCGAACGATGAAGATCTCAGTTGATTAGAGTCTCGTGTTGATAACGTGTTGTGAATAAAATAAAGAAGAACAACAATAAGAACAAAGAACAAGAATGGAAGAACAAAGAGATAAGAGGAAGAGGAAGATTTATATTATTCTCAATAGTCAAGTGTATACAATGCCTTCATTAGATCATTTATTTATAGGCATAAGAAGTACATAATGCATTAAACTCTAATTAACGAAGATAATATTTCTAATGATAAAGTAAATCAAATCTCATTGATAAAGTCCTTATCATTATAGACATCCACATAGATAAATATTCATAACAAATTATTATATATTTAATAATAATATTAATATAATATTTTAGATATGAAACCACTAATATATTTAATAAACTATTATGTAATAGTTTAGGGTAAACTACTTCATTGACCACTATTCTATTGGAAAAGTTGCGATTTGACCACATTATTTTTTTCCGAAGCAATTAAACCATCAAACTATTTAAATGTTATCATGTAACACCCGGGTTTAGGGGTTAGGTGAAAATAATATTATAATATTATTTTGGGCTCGGTTTTATACTCTAAATAATATTTCGAGTTGTTTTCAAAATTAATCAATTTGGGTTAAACACGTTTTAAGATTAAACCACATTCAACCATGAATTTACCTCCCTTGTAAATGCCCCATTTCATTAAGGGCAAACAAGTCTTTTGAGCTTTAAAATTATACCACATGTCAAATAAAACACCCATCTCTCTACTATTCATCTTCCCTTCAAAACTCACCAACGGGAAACCCAAGTTCATTACCCAAATCACTGTTCCATCCTATTTCTCACTCATTTCAGCCCCAAATCGAAAGGTAAGAGTATTTTTGACTTCCCCTCATCCTCCCCTTCATAAAAGTACCATTCTTTTTCATTTTCATGAAGTTTTTGGAAAGTGGAGGTTTTGAATGTTTTGATTAAAAATGGTGTCTTTATGTTGCAAAGTTAAATGTTTTGATTTAATATGTTTAGTAATGATGTATAGAGGCCAAATGATACTACATATATGAATTTCGAATGATTTTAATCAATTTTCGGATTTTGGCTTGAGAGGGTTTTTGGAGGGTTTTAATGTGGGTTTGGGGGCTGTTAAAGGTTGGAATTTGGGGGCTGTAGGTAGTATGATATATGAGGATCATTTTGGGTGTAATTGATGCTTGTTTGGGTGTTGGGAATGAGAGAATTCAGTGGGTCAAGTGGGCTGCTCGAAAATCCTGTTTTTGGTCTTGTTTTGAGTGTTGGTTGCTTGGTAATGTAATCCGGGTTAGTTTCAATGACAAGATATTGATCGTGAATGTTTTGTTTGTGTTTGGGATTGATTAGAGTCAAGTTTGGGCATCGGTGAAGCTTCGGAAGTGAATCCGGGAAATTGAAGACAATTGCTTGCGTGGTCTTGAGCTCGGGAGTTTAGGTGAGTGGTTAATTGTTTTAAACGGTTTTAAATTGGTTGGTTCGAGTATGTGGACTAGGTTGGGCTTGGTAGACCCACCTAGAGTTAGGATTAGGGTGGTAGCCTAATCCTAAGCTTGATCTAGAGCCTTTGGTTGAACTCATTATATGGTTGTGTATGTCTCGTATGAATTGTGGTATAAAGGGCTATGTATATTGTGTTGTACATGTGAGATGAGACATGAATTATGATGCTTGAGACATGCATGATGATGGTTGTTGGTGAGTACGTGCTAAGCACGGAATTGATTGAAATGAGTAAGATGAAATGAATGAATATTGGCACTAGTAAACTTAAATACAAATGATCGATCATTAGGATGTTAGTGTGTACACATGAGTCAAAAGTCGCGCGTGGCCTTGGTGGCGTTGAGTCACCAAGGAGGAGTACGGGTACGCCCAGAAATGGTATTTAAATATAGTCGGTGATGAGTGGAATCCCATCGACGGGGCGTGAGGATGAGTGGAATCCCCTCCGCGAGACCGGTGATGAGTGTAATCCCACCGTCAGGTAATGGTTATGTTGTTGGATGTGAGTTCCAACGGTTATCCGCGTATTTGAGTGTTAACTAGGTGCCAATGTTGTTGATATGTGTATCAATGTGTTGAGATATATGAACTGTTTGGATGTTTATATGTGATTACTTGTATGGTGGTATTGAGCTCATAATGATGGCATACATGTGATATATTGCTCATGCATCTATACCTTGTGGACTCATGGTTTGTGTAAATGGCCTTGGTTAGATCGTGCTCGGACCCTGCAATGTTGAGGTTTGTTTTTAGAGCTTACCCTCACTAAGCATCATTGCTTACGCTCTCTTTGTTCAACATTGCAGATCCTTAGCTCGTGGGTTGCTCGCGCAAGTGGAAGGCTCCAAGTGTGGTTTTTGGCTTGAGTTCATCAAGTATGGTTTTTAAATGTTAGACATGTAATAGTTTGAGCAATGGGACATGTATGGCTTTGATGAGTAGTTGTTGGTTGTTTGAGAGCATGTTTGGACTCCCTTATATCTTTCTTTTGCATGGTTTGTGTTGCCATGATGATTTGTAAGTCATGCCTAATTGCTTACTTTGGATATTAGCCTATGCCTTAAGAGTTTTTACATATGTTTGAATGTTGTTTGAATGAATGCATGTTGTGGATTGTTGCTTTGGTGTTGGACATGTTTAAATCATGTTGAAGCATGCTAGTATTGTTGTTATCCCCTATGTATGTTGTTTTGCTGTTGTATGGTGTTTTGGTGGTGTTTTGGGGCACCCTTGTGCCTCAAAACAGCCCAGACGAGTCTGCAGACAGGGGGCGTTTCGGAACGGGTCCCCCTGTTCCGGAACGGTCCCTTTGTAAATGGCCTGCCGTTTCGAAACGGATGAGGGCGTTTCGAAACGTTTTTGCTACTGGAATTTTGAGAAATTGGCGAGATGTAGCCGTTCCGAAACGGGCCTTTGGTGTTTCGAAACGGTCAAATCTCGTTGACCACGAGATATTGACCGTCAAGGTCGTTCCGATACGGGTCACCCCTGTTTCGGAACGGTCACCTTATGGTTGACCCAGGGCCGTTGACCAAGTCAAGGCGTTTCGGAACACCCTAGGGGCGTTTCGAAACGGCCTGCTGTAATGAAGAAAAATGGACTGTTTATGCTTTGTTTGGTCGGTGAATGTTCCGTTGATTGTATCTTCCGCTGTTATGCTCCACTTAGGAATTAAATGTGCATCTAGACAAGATTAAAGTAAAAAGAAATTTTAGGGTCGTAACCGAGGGGGAATCCTTAGGGGTTTTCACTCGGTTTTCCCCGTGTGGCCCATTCGGACCGGTCATCCAACCAGACCGGGACGAGGGGGTTACACTTGTTGGTATCAGAGCCTAAGGTTACCGAGACCTTGGGCAGGTAAGTGAGGTAAGTTTAAGTTTTTAAGTTGAATTGCACGGTGTTTGCTTATTCTGCAAGAATGGTTGCTTATGTGATGAGTATGCTGATTGTTTTATTTTAAAGCATGTGTGTGTGGGTCCCATTGCTACTATTACATTTGAAAATGATTTTTAAGTGAGGAAACATACTTGGACACTTGGAAGCCTCGCCTTGCTAACCCAACTTGTATGTTTGTATGCTGTGGTTGTAGTTAATATCTGTGAGAGCAATGTCTAGACCGAGAGGTAGACCGAGGTTGGTTCGTCAGGAACCGCGAGTTGTGGCTCCTGTTGAGCCGGTAGTTGGTGCGGGAGCTCACATAGAGGGACCGGGGGCCGCGGGAGTTGGCGCTCCTCCACCACCTCCGCCACCACCACCTCCACCACCTGGAGCTGGAGGTGAAAATGGAGTCGGAGGAGATGGACCTCAAGGTGGCCAAGGTGGCCAAGGTCCAGCTGGAATTGATATGACTCCGCTAGTGCAAGCGATAGCGGGAGCGTTTCAGGCCGCAGTTGCAGGAGCTCAGGCTGCAGCTCAGCCTAGGTATGATGATGCTAGTCTACCGTTAGAGAGGCTCCGTAGCTTGGGAGCCGAGGAGTTCAGAGGATCTACTCCGGAGAGGTCGGAGTTATGGTTGGAGAAGACAGTTCGTATCTTAGCTCAGATGGGTTGTGCGGGCGCACGTAGATTGGGTTGTGTGATCTCATTACTTCAGGGTGATGCCTACACCTGGTGGGTCACCATTACTGTCGGGGTTCCAGAGGCCGAGATAGATTGGGAATTCTTTGAGTTTGCTTTCCGGAAGAGGTACTTGGGACCGAGGTACCTAGATGAGAAAAAGAGAGAGTTCATGGCTCTCACTCAGGGGGATGCATCTGTGACTGATTATGAGATTCGCTTTGTTCGCTTGAGTCAGTATGCCTCAGAGTTGGTTCCTACTGAGGTGGAACGCTGTAACCGATTCCGCTATGGCTTGAATGAAGAGGTTAAGAGGTACACGCTAGCTTCTGACTACTCAGACTTTGATGTATTGGTCGCGAGGGCCAAGGATTTGGAGCATAGTTTGGGTGCGGCCAAACGATCTGGTGGTTCCAGTTCGGGTAAGAGGCACAACCACTTTGATGGTAGAGATGCTAAGAGGCACAGAGGTGGCGGACATCAGTTTGATCAGAGACGTGGCGGTGGCCACCATGGTAGAGGCCATCAGGGCCATAGAGGAGGAGGGCGTTTGCCCGAGTGTGCACAGTGTGGGAGGCAGCACACTGGTGAGTGTTGGGGTAACTTCCATGCTTGTTGGAACTGTGATTCGAGGGACCACTTTAGGAGGGACTGTCCACGTCAGGCAGCTCAGGCACCGAACATTGCTCAGGCTCCTGCGAGAGGTAACGATTTTCAGAGAGGCCGTGGGCGCGGTCGTGGCTACTTCCAGCCTAGGGCTGATGCACCTAGGGGTGATGCTCAGAGGAACCTTGCTCATGTTGTGGCTGTACAGCCAGAGGCGGGAGGACCAGCGAGAGTTTATGCTCAGAGAGGGGCCGGGAACGACACCGATGTGATAGCAGGTAATTTCGAGTTACAGTCTATGTCTTTGCTTTCTTTGGTTGATTCGGGTTCTACGCATTCCTACATTCTGAGTGAGCATGCACAGAAGTTAGATATTCCTGTAGAGATCTTAGATGTAGGTATGCATGTTACTAGCTCTTTTGGTGAGACAGTTGTGGTTAGACGTATGTATAGGAGATGTCCACTGAAGATTCAGGGTCATGTGTTTTCAGTTGATATGATGGAACTTCCTTTCTACGGTTTTGATATTATATTGGGTATGGATTGGTTGGTTGAGCATCGGGCTAGTGTGGATTTTGAGACAAAGAGGATTTCTTTGAAGCTTTCTGATGACTACGAGGTAGTGGTAGTAGGCGAGAACATTAAGTTCTTGTCTAATGTGGTGTCAGCTTTAGAGGCTCATAAGTTGATGGACTCTGGATGTGGGGCCTATTTGGCTTATGTTATGAATCCGGACATGAGTGAAGCTAGGCCGAAAGATATCAGGACAGTGTGTGACTTCCCAGATGTGTTTCCTGAAGAGTTGTCGGGTTTGCCTCCTGACAGAGATGTTGAGTTTGTGATTGAGACAGTTTCAGGGTCTAACCCAGTTTCGATAGCTCCGTATCGCATGGCTCCGAAAGAGTTGAAAGAATTGAAGAGTCAGTTGCAAGAATTATTAGACCGTGGTTTCATTAGGCCTAGTAGTTCTCCGTGGGGTGCTCCAGTGTTGTTTGTGAAAAAGAAAGATGGTAGTATGCGCATGTGTATTGACTATAGACAGCTGAATCAGATGACTGTGAAGAACAAGTATCCGTTGCCTCGTATAGATGATTTGTTTGATCAGTTGAGAGGTGCTTCAGTATTCTCGAAGATAGATTTGAGATCCGGGTACTACCAGTTGAAAGTGAAAGAGTGTGATGTTCCAAAGACAGCTTTTAGGACTAGATATGGTCACTATGAGTTTCTTGTGATGCCATTTGGGCTCACGAATGCACGGGCAGCATTCATGGACATGATGAACAGAATTTTCAGAGACTACCTAGATCGTTTTGTGGTTGTCTTCATTGACGATATACTTGTGTACTCGAAGACAGAAGAAGAGCATGATGAGCACTTGAGATTTGTTTTACAGAGATTGTTGAGCAATCAGTTGTATGCGAAGCTTAGTAAGTGTGAGTTCTGGATTCGAGAGGTCGTATTTCTTGGCCATGTTGTTTCAGCCGAAGGTATCCGTGTTGATCCGTCGAAGATTGAGGCTATTGTTGAGTGGAAACAACCTAAGTCCGTGACCGAGATTAGGAGTTTCCTAGGATTAGCCAGTTACTATAGGAGGTTTGTTGATGGCTTCTCTAGAGTAGATGCTCCCTTGACTAAATTGTTGCAAAAGGGAGTTAAGTTTGAATGGTCAGATGCAAGACAGAAAGCTTTTGAGAAATTGAAAGAAGCTTTGACGAATGCTCCAGTGTTAGTGCAACCTGTTTCAGGTAAGGAGTTTGTGATCTACAGTGATGCTTCCTACATAGGCTTAGGATGTGTTTTGATGCAAGATAGAAGAGTTGTTGCTTATGCTTCTAGACAGTTGAAGATTCATGAGAAGAACTATCCTACTCATGATATAGAACTAGCCGTAGTTGTTTTTGCATTGAAGATTTGGCGACACTATTTGTATGGTGAGAAGTGTATAGTTTACACCGATCACAAGAGCTTGAAATACTTGATGTCACAGAAAGAGTTGAATTTGAGACAGAGAAGATGGCTAGAGTTGTTAAAAGACTATGATTTGACCATTGAGTACCATCCGGGTAAAGCAAATGTAGTAGCCGATGCTTTGAGTAGAAAAGTGGCCGTTGAGTTGAGAGCTATGTTTGCTAGATTGAGTGTGTCCGATGATGGTGGTTTGATCACCGAGTTGCAAGTGAAGCCTTCCCTGATTCAGTTGATTAGAGAGAAACAGTTGCAAGATGCGAGCTTAGTCCCTCATGTTCAAGACATAGCCGAAGGAAGACCGACTGAGTACAGTTTCAGTGGTGAGAGTCTGTTGTGCTTTAGAGATAGAATTGTTGTACCAGAAGATGTTGAGTTGAGACGTCAGATTCTGAGTGAAGCACATTCGAGTCCCTTTTCTATGCATCCGGGTAGTACCAAGATGTACCGAGATTTGAAGAATGATTATTTCTGGGTTGGTTTGAAAAGAGATGTAGCCGAGTATGTGAGCCGTTGTATGGTTTGTCAGAGAGTGAAGGCAGAACATCAGGTTCCTTCAGGTCTGCTACAGCCTTTGAAGATTCCGGAATGGAAATGGGAGAGAATCACTATGGATTTTGTATCGGGGTTGCCTTTGTCTCCTTCGAAGAAGAATTCAGTTTGGGTGATTGTTGATAGGTTCACTAAGTGTGCTCACTTCTTAGCAGTGAACACTACGGATTCCTTAGACAAGTTGGCAAACTTGTATATCCGCGAGATTGTGAGACTTCATGGAGTTCCGGAGTCTATTGTTTCAGATAGGGATCCTAGGTTTACTTCGAGGTTTTGGGGTTGCTTGCATAGTGCTTTAGGTAGCCGTTTGCATTTCAGCACATCGTATCATCCTCAGTCCGATGGGCAGTCAGAGCGGGTGATACAGATTCTAGAAGATATGCTTCGTTGTTGTGTGATTGACTTTCAAGGTTCTTGGGAGAAGCACTTACCGTTGGTTGAGTTTGCCTACAACAACAGTTATCAGTCTAGTATTCAGATGGCACCTTATGAAGCTTTGTATGGTAGACGGTGTAGGACTCCGATTTGTTGGGCTGAGACAGGTCAGAGATTGTTACCTATGCCAGACTTGCTTAAGGGAACTACCGATAAAGTGAAGTTGATATGTGACCGTTTGAAAGCAGCTTCCGATCGTCAGAAGTCTTATGCAGATTTGAAGAGGAAAGAGGTTGAGTACTCAGTGGGTGAGAAAGTATTTCTGAAAGTATCTCCGTGGAAGAAGGTAATGAGGTTTGGCCGGAAGGGCAAGTTGAGTCCGAGGTTCATTGGTCCGTATGAGATTGTTGAGCGGATTGGGCCTGTAGCTTATCGTTTGAGGTTACCTTCTGAGTTAGAAAAGATCCATGATGTCTTTCATGTGTCTATGCTTAGGAGATATAGATCGGACCCTTCTCATGTGATGCCCGTTGAGGAGATAGAGTTAAATCCGGATTTGTCCTATAATGAAGAGCCCGTTGAGATACTTGCTTCTGATAGCAAGGTGTTGCGTGGCAAGACCATAGAGTTGGTCAAGGTGTTGTGGAGACATAGAGGTGTGGAAGAGGCCACGTGGGAGAGAAAAGCAGATATGGTTGAGCAGTTTCCGTATTTGTTTCCACCAGGTAATTTCGAGGACGAAATTTCCTTAAGTGGGGGAGAGTTGTAACACCCGGGTTTAGGGGTTAGGTGAAAATAATATTATAATATTATTTTGGGCTCGGTTTTATACTCTAAATAATATTTCGAGTTGTTTTCAAAATTAATCAATTTGGGTTAAACAAGTTTTAAGATTAAACCACATTCAACCATGAATTTACCTCCCTTGTAAATGCCCCATTTCATTAAGGGCAAACAAGTCTTTTGAGCTTTAAAATTATACCACATGTCAAATAAAACACCCATCTCTCTACTATTCATCTTTCCTTCAAAACTCACCAACGGGAAACCCAAGTTCATTACCCAAATCACTGTTCCATCCTATTTCTCACTCATTTCAGCCCCAAATCGAAAGGTAAGAGTATTTTTGACTTCCCCTCATCCTCCCCTTCATAAAAGTACCATTCTTTTTCATTTTCATGAAGTTTTTGGAAAGTGGAGGTTTTGAATGTTTTGATTAAAAATGGTGTCTTTATGTTGCAAAGTTAAATGTTTTGATTTAATATGTTTAGTAATGATGTATAGAGGCCAAATGATACTACATATATGAATTTCGAATGATTTTAATCAATTTTCGGATTTTGGCTTGAGAGGGTTTTTGGAGGGTTTTAATGTGGGTTTGGGGGCTGTTAAAGGTTGGAATTTGGGGGCTGTAGGTAGTATGATATATGAGGATCATTTTGGGTGTAATTGATGCTTGTTTGGGTGTTGGAAATGAGAGAATTCAGTGGGTCAAGTGGGCTGCTCGAAAATCCTGTTTTTGGTCTTATTTTGAGTGTTGGTTGCTTGGTAATGTAATCCGGGTTAGTTTCGATGACAAGATATTGATCGTGAATGTTTTGTTTGTGTTTGGGATTAATTAGAGTCAAGTTTGGGCATCGGTGAAGCTTCGGAAGTGAATCCGGGAAATTGAAGACAATTGCTTGCGTGGTCTTGAGCTCGGGAGTTTAGGTGAGTGGTTAATTGTTTCAAACGGTTTTAAATTGGTTGGTTCGAGTATGTGGACTAGGTTGGGCTTGGTAGACCCACCTAGAGTTAGGATTAGGGTGGTAGCCTAATCCTAAGCTTGATCTAGAGCCTTTGGTTGAACTCATTATATGGTTGTGTATGTCTCGTATGAATTGTGGTATGAAGGGCTATGTATATTGTGTTGTACATGTGAGATGAGACATGAATTATGATGCTTGAGACATGCATGATGATGGTTGTTGGTGAGTACGTGCTAAGCACGGAATTGATTGAAATGAGTAAGATGAAATGAATGAATATTGGCACTAGTAAACTTAAATACAAATGATCGATCATTAGGATGTTAGTGTGTACACATGAGTCAAAAGTCGCGCGTGGCCTTGGTGGCGTTGAGTCACCAAGGAGGAGTACGGGTACGCCCGGAAATGGTATTTAAATATAGTCGGTGATGAGTGGAATCCCATCGACGGGGCGTGAGGATGAGTGGAATCCCCTCCGCGAGACCGGTGATGAGTGTAATCCCACCGTCAGGTAATGGTTATGTTGTTGGATGTGAGTTCCAACGGTTATCCGCGTATTTGAGTGTTAACTAGGTGCCAATGTTGTTGATATGTGTATCAATGTGTTGAGATATATGAACTGTTTGGATGTTTATATGTGATTACTTGTATGGTGGTATTGAGCTCATAATGATGGCATACATGTGATATATTGCTCATGCATCTATACCTTGTGGACTCATGGTTTGTGTAAATGGCCTTGGTTAGATCGTGCTCGGACCCTGCAATGTTGAGGTTTGTTTTTAGAGCTTACCCTCACTAAGCATCATTGCTTACGCTCTCTTTGTTCAACATTGCAGATCCTTAGCTCGTGGGTTGCTCGCGCAAGTGGAAGGCTCCAAGTGTGGTTTTTGGCTTGAGTTCATCAAGTATGGTTTTTAAATGTTAGACATGTAATAGTTTGAGCAATGGGACATGTATGGCTTTGATGAGTAGTTGTTGGTTGTTTGAGATCATGTTTGGACTCCCTTATATCTTTCTTTTGCATGGTTTGTGTTGCCATGATGATTTGTAAGTCATGCCTAATTGCTTACTTTGGATATTAGCCTATGCCTTAAGAGTTTTTACATATGTTTGAATGTTGTTTGAATGAATGCATGTTGTGGATTGTTGCTTTGGTGTTGGACATGTTTAAATCATGTTGAAGCATGCTAGTATTGTTGTTATCCCCTATGTATGTTGTTTTGCTGTTGTATGGTGTTTTGGTGGTGTTTTGGGGCACCCTTGTGCCTCAAAACAGCCCAGACGAGTCTGCAGACAGGGGGCGTTTCGGAACGGGTCCCCCTGTTCCGGAACGGTCCCTTTGTAAATGGCCTGCCGTTTCGAAACGGATGAGGGTGTTTCGGAACGTTTTTGCTACTGGAATTTTGAGAAATTGGCGAGATGTAGCCGTTCCGAAACGGGCCTTTGGTGTTTCGAAACGGTCAAATCTCGTTGACCACGAGATATTGACCGTCAAGGTCGTTCCGATACGGGTCACCCCTGTTTCGGAACGGTCACCTTATGGTTGACCCAGGGCCGTTGACCAAGTCAAGGCGTTTCGGAACACCCTAGGGGCGTTTCGAAACGGCCTGCTGTAATGAAGAAAAATGGACTGTTTATGCTTTGTTTGGTCGGTGAATGTTCCGTTGATTGTATCTTCCGCTGTTATGCTCCACTTAGGAATTAAATGTGCATCTAGACAAGATTAAAGTAAAAAGAAATTTTAGGGTCGTAACCGAGGGGGAATCCTTAGGGGTTTTCACTCGGTTTTCCCCGTGTGGCCCATTCGGACCGGTCATCCGACCAGACCGGGACGAGGGGGTTACATATCAATGTGACCAACAACCATTAAAAATAACAGAAAAGTTGACGGTGCTGTTAAATAAAATTGGTATAATTACACATTTGGTCCCCTATATTTTAAAAAATTATCAATTTAGCCTTAATTTTAATCTAATAAAATAAATTAATTTTTTAATTAGGTGGTGACATGTGTCACCACCTTATTGGATGATTTTAATTATTTTTATTTAATTTGATTAATTAATTTCATCCCTCCAATCAGGTGATGACACGTGTCACCTGATTGGAGAAGGAAAAATGAAAGCAATGAAAAAGCCACCAAAAGGGAACAAACCCATGACCTCACTCTTAAGAGAGATGGACAAGCGTGCTTTCCACTGGGCAAAACACATTTTTTGGTGTAAGTTATAACATTTAATATATGTTTGAAATACTTGTTAGTGCCCGGAAAAACGAAAACAAGGAAAATGACCTTTGGTGGATTCAAACCAATGCCCTTAGAATAAAAGTAAAGCGTATTTACCACTAAGCCAAACATACTTTTATGATATAGTGTACAACATTTAATATATTTCTTGAATAATTGTTAATGCCCGAAAAAATAAAAGAAAAGAAAATGTGGTTTTAGGAAAATCAAACATCAAATATTTAACCCAATATAATTTTGATTTATTTAATTGGGTTAAATATTTTATGTTAGATTTAACCCAATATTTAAACCACATTTTATTTCCTTTTATTTTTCCGAAAAATATATGTCTTAAATAAATCAAAATTATATTGGGTTAAATATTTAACCCAATTAAATAAATCAAAGTTTAATTAAATAAATCAAAATTATATTGGGTTAAATTATATTGGGTTAAATATTTCATGTTCGATTTTCCTAAAACCACATTTTCTTTTCTTTTATTTTTTCAGACATTAACAATTATTTAAGACATATATTAAATGGTGTACCTTATATAATAAAAATATGCTTAGCCTAGTAGTAAGCATGCTCTGTTTTTACTCCAAGGGCATTGGTTTGAGTCCACCCAAGTCCACTTTTCTTTTTTTCATTTTTCCTGGCATTAACATGTATTTAAAGCATATATTAAATGTTGTAACTTATATCACAAAAATGTGTTTGGTCTAATGGCAAGTATGCTTGACCATTAACTTAAAGAGTGAGGTTGTGGGTTCAACTCTTGTTGTAGGCTTTTTCATTTTTCCTTCTCCAATCAAGTGACACGTGTCATCAACTGATTGGAGAGGGAAATTAATTAATCAAATTAAATAAAAATAATTAAAATCCACCAATAAGGTGGCGACACATGTCACTACCGAATTAAATAGTTAATTTATTTTATTAGATTAAAATTAGGACCAAATTGATAGATTTTTTAAATATAGGGGACTAAATGTGTAATTATACCAATTTTATTTAACATCAGCGTCAACTTTTCTATTATTTTTAACGGCTGGTGGTCACATTGATATCATTTAAATAATTTGGTGATTTAATTGCTTAGGAAAAAAAGTAATATGGTCAAATTGCAACTTTTCCAATAATATGGTGGTCAATGAAGTAGTTTACCCAATAATTTAAGAAGATTATATTGTTAATATATTATTATTAAACTATTATATTTATTAGAATATTATGTTAATATTTTATTAATATATTAATAGTTTAATAATATTATATTAATATTTTATAAAAACATATTTATAGATTAAATAATTACTAAATAGTTTATTAAATATATTAGTGGTTTCATATATATTAATATTATTATTAAATATATAATAATTTAATATATGAAATTTTCTCTAGTCTAAACTTTATTTTTTATCTCCCATCCGTTACCCTTTAATAACATAATTTGTAAATCATATCACATACAACAAGTTTGGCTCAATAGTTTGAGCGACATAGGTTCAAACCCCATAGGAAGCAAAGGCATGTTTTTGCTTTAGAAGTTTTTGTTTAAGCAGACAGTGACATGTGTCACTGTTTGATTGGATGAAAATTTATTAAAAATAAATAATAATAATAATCTCAACCAAATCAGAGGGTGACACGTGTCGTTAATTATTATTATGGACTAAATTAATATAATATATAAATAATAGGGACTAAATGTGTAATTATACAAATTTTTATTAACGGCCACGTCATCATCTCCGTTAAGTTTTAATGGCTAGTGGCTTGATTGGAACTACTTAAATAATTACGTGATATAATTGCCAAAATTAGAAGTATAGTGGTCAAATTGATACTAACCCCATAGTTAGGTGGTCAACTGTATAGTTTATCTTAAATTAAATTAAACACGTCAACTGTATAGTATATTGGTAATATTATATTTCCATGTTTAGTGACTCTAGAAGTTGAATAGTCAGATTCTAGACGAATTCAAGTTCATTCAAAAACCTAGTTTATAATCCAGTTCCAAGATTGACTTTGAAAACGTAATTAATAAGTCTTATGATTCCTTCCAAATTCTGACTTGACCAATGGAGCGAGCTCCATAACGACACCAATTTATATAAAAATATATATTTATAGTCATGTTTGACAATTAGCGGATAGCTGATAGCATATTACATTAGCTGATAACTGATAACGGATTGCATTAGTTGATTTGACTAGCGGATTGTATAAAAGTGTTTGGTAAAATTAACTAATAGATGATAGCTGTTTGATTATTTAAACAAGTAAAATGACATATAAAGACATAATTGTATTCGATACTTGTTTGAATAGTTTATTAGTTATCAATATTTTGTATCTATTAATATTAATTAGATTATAAAAAATAATTTTGTAATATAGCATTACTAATATTTGAAGGATCTATATATTAATTTATTATTTATATAATTACTTTTAATACAACTTAACTAATTAATAATTTAAATACAAATACAAATGTGTGAGAATAAAAAAATCAAAAATAATAATTTACAAATGTAGTGTGAAGAATTAAAATAGTTAATTCAGGTTATTTGGAGATTTTTAATAATTGTTAAGAGTATAAGATTTTATAACTCTTATGTCAAAACTTTTGATTTTAAAAAATTCATATTAGCAGTTTTTTAAAATTAGATGTTTCACCCCAATCCGCTATTCTAATCCAATATTCACTAAACATTTAATTAGCGAATTTGACCGGTCAAACATCTAATATTAACTCAAACTTCTAATTTTGATTCAAACCACTAGTTACCAACCATAATGATTAATTGTTTATTCTTTTTAAAATTAAACACAAGGACTGAAAATGGGTTGATCCCCACCCAAAAAAAGGTTCAAATTATTATTTTTGATTCCTCATACTTTTAAAAAAAAATTTAAAAAAGTTTTATTCCTAAATTTTTAGGTTCCATTACATTTAAGTCGTCTCTCTTTTGAAGTTAGAAAAATCAAGTGTTGATTCATATTTTTCAGTTTAAATACTCTTATGTCCTTATTTATTTTGAAATTAGATAAATTAAGTTCAACTTTTATTTTTTTTATTTAAATACTAATTAGATTATTTCCCATTTAAAAATCCAACAGAATAGATTCTGAGCCTCTAATTTTAAAATTTATATTGTTAACTTAATAATTAAGCATTGATCCCATTTCATTATCATTTATATTCGTCCCGTGAAGTTTTTTCATGATTCTGACCCTAATCGAAATCACACGCACATATTTATAATCCATTAAAAGAATATACATATCATTATTTTTATTCCTTGAATTCGGCTCTAGATATTTCACGCTCAAATTGAGGAATGGGAAACATTCATGAACTAATTGAGCGAAAAAAAATTAGTGACTTAATTGAGATTTTGGGAATTAGGGACTAAAGTGAATTCAAGCTAAACTTTGGTAGCCTTTCTTAAAGCCAAATTTCCTTTATGTCACTTTTCAGTCAACTTTGAAACCCTAAAATTTTCCATTTGACTCGCCTAAAATTCTTCTTCTCCTCTCTCTTATTTTCTTAAGTCAATCACTATCGTCGTCTTATGTAGAGATGTCAATTGGAATTGGCCAGGATGGGTGTGAAGGGTACTCTTTTCACACCCATCTCTGTCAAGAATTTTCATTTCTATTCCCCTCCTATGACGCGCTACGAATATAAATTCTAAAATAATCCCTGCCCCGCAACCCCGATATTAAAACCATTCCTGCCCCATCACCCAGGTCAGTCCTGAGATTCACCTAATCTCCTCTTTACCTACCCCACATCTATTCATATAATATATTTATTAATATTAGTTAAATAAATATAAATCATAATTGTTACGAAAAAATTATGAAATACTTGTTATTTGGACTCACACCACATGTGTGATATTATTCCAACTGTCATATTTTTTTTAAAAATAATAATATACGAAATTAAATTTTATACAACACAAAAATTTGGACTAAAAATATACTAAAGTCTATTGTAAATGACCGAAAAATAGCACAAATAACATGTAAAATAATATTTCCATTGTTGTAACAAATAAACAATATAGAAAGAACTAAAAAAGAAAATAACAATGAAAAAAATCATTTTAAAAATAAAAACAAATACCAATAGAATCAAAATAAGATATAATATTAGGAAAATAAAATTAAAAACTAAAAGAATAACATACTTGTGGTGAAGACCGATGAGAAGAAAATAAACTAGAAAAGAAGGCTTAACAACAGACAATAGTAAAGAAGAAACGAATAAACATAAATATTATAATATATATATATATATAATTAATTTTATAAATATTCCAAGAAAAGTCAATATAAATTATCTGAAATTTGACTTTGATTCAAATTAATATTTAAAAAAATATATTTATATAGTTGATCCGATCAATCTCAAACTCAATTATATATATTGTACTTTTCATTAATATCTCAAGACAAGTCAATATGAATTACCTTACACTTGACTATGACCCAAACTAATATTATATTCTTAATAATATTTATAATAACATGTTATAATATCTTTTGGGTGGGTGATGATGATGAGGGGCGGGTGGGGATGAGACAGATACAAAGGCATATTCACCCTTTCCCCACCACCCACTGCGAATCTAATTTTTATCTTCATGTCCGCCTCACAATTCGCAAAATTTGTAACCACCCCTGCCCACTTGAATGCGAAGTGGGGCGGATCCCTGCAAAATCCGCCCCACTGACATCCCTAAGTTGTATGCCATCCTTCATGTCAAAAGTTACCACAACAGTCTTGTAACACTTTTTATCCGATCTAATCGCAAATCGGATCGGAGATGTTACCGACAATAAAATAAACCGAACAACAATCGATAATTTGCATTGCAAACAACTAGTTATGCTAAAATCTTCATTTATTATAATCTAAATCGTAATTCCAACAATCGATAATTTGCATTGTAACACTTTTTATCCGATCTAATCGCAAATCGAATCGGAGATGTTACCGACAATAAAATAAACCGAACAACAATCCGATCTAATGTTCATTCTTAATTCTGTTAATTTCCAATCAAAAGGAATCATTCAACTCATTTACATTAGAATTAATTGTTCCAAATCAATCTCCTCTTTTTTATGTCTAATTCCATTTGTTAACATTTAAATTGCTTTATTCAATCGGGACCATATTGTAGATTTGATAAAAATTGAAGACTAATCTATAACATATCTAAGTTAATAATACATTATCAGACTTCTTAGAATCAATCACACAATTAACTCTTTTAACCATGTATTAGCAACTCCATTTCCTATCATTTATACAATCAAGGACCAATTCATAAACGTTCAATGGTTTAGGGCTAAACTTTAATTTAATAAAATGTCAAGATTTATTTGTTTCCTCATGTACTCTTAATCACATGAACCATATGAAAAATTATTTTCTATATTCTTTAACCATTTAGTATATATAACATAGTTAGAGTTACTTTGTAAGCCTTTAAAAATTTGCGGACCTAATTGTAACATTCCATGAATTTTAGGACTGGCTTTCTTTGTCTTTTGAAATTGCAAATACTTACCAGCTACCAATAGTATTCATTTACCAAGTTCTAATCAATCAGTTTATTCATTTAAAGGACCTATTTGTAATTAATAAAACGCAGAAGTATCAAAGTTACATTTCTAACATTTTTGAATTAGAGGTATCGAAACTTCACTTATGGTTCCGAAACCCTGAGTTAGGTATAGAGTTTCAAGCTTTTTAGGTTCGATGTTTTGGTACCTTTGAAGCATATAATAGTCAATTACATTCATCTCCCAGTGAATCATATTGACCCTACATGTGTTCGATCCTTAATAGTGATTTTAGTTGTTTTATTTTTTAATATTTTAATATAATTACAAGGTAATATCTTTAGTTTAATTTTAATTTGGATAAACTCACTTACACCTACATACTAGGATGCTTGAATCTGAATCACCTAAGAGGAACAACATCGTTTACAATTGAAAGCACTCAATGAGTTTTTAGTTGCTTTATTTAAATACGATATAAAAGTATGGAAAATAAAAGTATCCTCGTGATAATATTAATTACACTCTAAAATAAGAACATTATGAATTTTACAATTAATCTGGCATGGAGTTAAATCATAACACAATCCCAGTTATGAGTTATCCACTTTAAAACAAATATAAGTTGTAAATATTTTAAACAAAGTTAAACACATTGGCGGGAATGGTTTGACTTACTAAAGTGTTTGCAGTGATGGATCAGAATCACAGTACACATATTATTACTAAATTTATTACAATCATATTATACGCTTCAAATATTCATATTCGTGGTGGTAATTAGTACAACGTAGATTCTTAACTGAGAAAACAAATCACTCTGCCCCAAGCAGAGAGCTTATTGACAGTCACTCATAAACATGTAATGTAATCATATGATGGTGGCGATTTCATCACTTCTTTGCCTGCAACAACAACAACAATTCCCTTCACTGGTTAACAACTTCTGGTATGATAATAGTTACTGCTGAAATACTAATAATACAAGTTACAGAATATAAACAAAAGAGTACCGAGAACATCATCTTATAAAGTGCCACTATTTCCTTCGGATCTGCTTTCTTTGTCTGCTTATACGCATCGATCTTGTTCACCGCCTGCGTCACACGGTTATCACAATCACTCAACAATTGAAATAGACAAATAAATGTTGCTCAAGTCATACATTGGATTGGAGGCTATATATACAGAAATGCTGCTCAACTAACTATACCTCAATCCATGCTGCCACTTTAGGCCTGCCTGCTGTGATGTCGTACTTAAACACCTCCGATAAGTAGATCTGGAATCTCTCAACCAGAGGAATGAAAGTAATGTCCGCCTGCGATTCACAAACTCATTCATACATCTTTGCAGACAAACTTCAACCATAAATAATGATATCCAGATACTTCTTTTATCCATTACAGATTTACACTAGTGCAACCAAACTATAAGCCTTTTTCTCCTCAACATTTTACATATCTATCTTCCAACACATTTAAGAAACAGAAACGGCAAAACTACAACACCTGGGAAGCAAATTAGCATCACTGGAGAGCCAACTTACCAGACTGAACTCGTCGCCCAGAAAGAATGGGCCGTCGTACTTTGTAAGAGCATGTTCCAAGCGATCAAAGGCAGTACCTGATGCAACTCACAAGTTTTAGCTGCTTCATATCATATTAATATATACAAATACACGCTACACTATGTCAAACAGAAGTATATTTCATTCAATCAGACTAACCAGCTTCAGTTGTTGAGTCTCCCTTAAAGGTAGTGAATACCAACCCTGCAAATTGGTGCAACACATTCTGAATTTTACAATTAATCTGGCATCGAGTTAAATCGTGACACTAATTCAGTTATGAGTTATCCACTTTAGAACAAATATAAGTTTTAAATATTTTAAACAAAGTTAAACATATTGGCCGGAATTGTTTGACTTACTAAAGTGTTTGCAGTGATGGATCAGAATCACAGCACACATATTATTACTAAATTTATCACAATCATATTATACGCTTCAAATATTCATATTCGTGGTGGTAATTAGTACAACGTAGATTCTTAACTGAGAAAACAAATCACTCTGCCCCAAGCAGAGAGCTTATTGACAGTCACTCATAAACATGTAATGTAATCATAGGGTTGTAACGGTTTCCTCCTAAACCGGGAAAAGGGGACGAATTCATTGTTGAGTGAATTGGGAAATCCTTAGTGGTGTGCTAAGGTAGTGGATGTAGGTGCTTGTTAGAAGACCGAACCACTCTAAAATCATTGTGTCACTTGTCTACCTTATTTCGATTTTAGCCAATTCAACCACTAAACAAAAGCAACCCTCCTTGACGGTTTCGGTGATCGATTCGAGCGTGTTAACAACTCAACACATTCACTTCAGGGAATGCCCCATCATTGATAATCGCATGGAATAAACATCATGCTTTCATTCACTTCAGGGAATGCCCCATCATTGATAATCGCATGGAATAAACATCATGCTTTGCATTCACTTCAGGGAATGCCTCCCATAAAACTTTTTGGATCAAGACGAATTTTCGTAACTTGAAATTGGGAGAAGTCTATGGTCGAGTTTTTCGACGAAGAAGAAATATTGCTTTCGACCAAATATAGACTTTATAATAATCTTCTTGTAAATTCAAAATCATCATGATTTATCGCACTTTAAAATAATAATATAAAGAATAAAAATAAAACCAAAATTTACCGATATTGATTTTTCTCTCGTGGACAATGGAGACATAGCATATGACCGAGATAGCTTCTCATAGTCCCTTTATATCACATCTCTTTCCAAGCCATTTAAGCATATCATGTAAAACTCAAAACACGGTTAAAAATATTAACTTTTACCAAATAAAATGACATAAATAATAATATGAAAAATATCAAATATAATCATATAAGTAAAAGTATGAATAAGCATACCGCTAATTAACTTTTTTAGGAACAAGAGAAAAACACACGTAATTTACACCAAACGCAACCTCTTCGTCTCTGTCGATTCGTCTTTTGGTTCGTGAGAAGCCACAAATTTATCTCTTTCCAATGTTCGAATAAAATCAAACATACTTCCAAAATTTTCAAAAATTAAAACCAAGTTAAAATATAAAGAGAAAGACAATCGGTAACTAAAAAAATAAGGAAAAAAAAACTTATCTTTGGTTCATTCTATAATCGAATTCTTCCCGGTAACTTCTTTTGAATTCGAACGATGAAGACCTCAGTTGATTAGAGTCTCGTGCTGATAACGTGTTATAAATAAAATAACAAAGAACAATAATAAGAACAAAGAACAAGAATGGAAGAACAAAGAGATGAGAGAAAGAGGGAGATTTGTATTATTCTCAAATATAGAATTGTGTACAATGCCTTCAATGAATCATCTATTTATAGGCATAAGAAGAACATAATACATTAAACTCTAATTCATAGAGATAATATTCCTAATAATAAATAAATCACACTCCTTTGATAAAGTTCTAATCATGATAGACATCCACATAGATAAATATTCATAACACAATTATATAAGTACAATCATGTACGGATTTGAGGTAATTAATATTTATTTTAGGCTAACTACTCCAGCGATCACTCAATTATTGACCGCGTCAGGTTTTACCACCCAACTAAAATATTTAAAATTTGATCACCCAACTATTTAAATAGACCTATTTTGACCACCGGCCGTTAAAATCTAATGAAAAGGTGACGTGACAGTTAAAGTAAAATTTATACAATTACACTTTTAGTCTCTGTTAATTACTTATCATATCAATTTGGTCCTAATTTTAATTTAATTAAATAAAATTAATTAACTAGTCAAATAACGACACGTGTCATCACCAATTGGATAAGTTTATTTTATTTTTTAATTTTATTTATTTACTATTATATATATTTTTTCCTCCAATCAGTGTCACCACCTGGTTAAAGGAAAATTCAAGAGAAAAGTGAAAATTGCTTTGGTGGAATTTGAACCCATGACCTCTATGAAGAAAAATCAAAGCTTAACCACTACACCAAGTACTCATTTAGTGATGTAAACTGCACCATTATGTATATATCTTATAATGAAGTAAGTGCTAGAAAAAAAGAAGAAAAACTGTTTGAGAGGAGACTCGAATATGAGTCACATGAGATATATAAAAACACGCACTAAATCAAATATATTCGATTTAATTAAAATATGAAATTATTAAATATTCAATTTTAAAAAATATTCGATTTAAAAGAAAATAAATTTGATTTAAAATATTCGATTTTTTTTCTTTTTCATATTTAAATTAAATCGAATATTTATTAAAATATTAAATCTTTGATTTAAAAAAGTATTCGAATATTTTAAAAATTCAATTTAATATTTTTAAATCAAATATTCGAATATTTTTAAAAATTAAATTTCTTTTCATTTAAATCTAATACTTTTTAAATTGAACATTTGGCCTTGTTTTTTTAAAAAGTATTCAAACCCTTATAATTTGTACTCTTAATGATCTCCACGTTTATAATAAATTACTTGTTTTTCTAGGATCGAAAGGAAAGTTAACAACTTGTTTAAACCATTCATTTTCCCTAATAATTTCATTTTATAATTCGAGATGATTTTGTATATACTAATATTAAATTAAAAAATAAACTATACAGATGACCACCTAACTATGGGGCTGGTGTCCATTTGACCACTATAGTTTTAATTTTGGCAATTATACCACGTAACTATTTAAGTGGTTCCAATCAAGCCACTTACCGTTAAAACCTAACAGAGATGATGATGTGACAGTTAATAAAAATTTGTATAATTACACATTTAGTCTCTGTTATTTATATATTATATTAATTTAGTCCATAATAATAATTAATGACACGTGTCACCACCTGATTGGGGGAAGGAAAATAAATTTAATAAATCTAATAAAAATAGATAAATCCCTCAAATAAGGTGGTGACACGTGTCACCACCTAATTGAATAATTAATTTATTTTATTAGATTAAAATTAGGACTAAATTAAATGATTGTATAAATAAAGGGGACTAAATGTGTAATTATATCAATTATTTTAATAGTTCCGTTAACTTTTTCGTTTTTTTAACGGCAAGTGGCTATATTGGAACCAATTAAATAGTTATGTGGTATATTTAACACAATTGAAAATATAGTGGTCAAATCGACACCAACCCCATAGTTCGGTGGTCATTAGTATAGTTTACCCTAATAATAATAATAATAATAATAATAATAATAATAATAATAATAATAATAATAATAATGATGATGATGATGATGATGATGATATCAACCGATCAGAGGGTGACACGTGTCGTTAATTATTATTATGGACTAAATTAATATAATATATAAATAATAAGGACTAAATATGTAATTATATAAATTTTTATTAACGGCCACGTCATCATCTCCGTTAAGTTTTAACGGCGAGTGGCTTGATTGGAACTACTTAAATAGTTACGTGATATAATTGCCAAAATTTGAAGTATAGTGGTCAAATTGATACCAACCCCATAGTTAGGTGGTAACTGTATAGTTTACCCTAAATTAAATTAAACACGTTGACTGAATTTGTTTGACTTGTTAATAATATGGTAGAAGAAAAAGTATGCAGTGATAGATCAGAATTACAGTCCATATACAACTATCAAATTTAATACCATCATTTCACATACTTCGAATTTATTCATTTGGGTAGCAATAACTAATACATGTAGATTCTTAAACTCAGGAAACAAATCACTCTGCTCCAAGCACAGAGCTTATTCACTGCCATACACAAACATGAAATCATATGATGGTGGCGATTTCATCACTTCTTTGCCTGCAACAACAACAACAATTCCCTTCACTGGTTAACAACTTCTGGTATGATAATAGTTACTGCTGAAATACTAATAATACAAGTTACAGAATATAAACAAAAGAGTACCGAGAACATCATCTTATAAAGTGCCACTATTTCCTTCGAATCTGCTTTCTTTGTCTGCTTATACGCATCGATCTTGTTCACCGCCTGCGTCACACGGTTATCACAATCACTCAACAATTGAAATAGACAAATAAATGTTGCTCAAGTCATACATTGGATTGGAGGCTATATATACAGAAATGCTGCTCAACTAACTATACCTCAATCCATGCTGCCACTTTAGGCCTGCCTGCTGTGATGTCGTACTTAAACACCTCCGATAAGTAGATCTGGAATCTCTCAACCAGAGGAATGAAAGTAATGTCCGCCTGCGATTCACAAACTCATTCATACATCTTTGCAGACAAACTTCAACCATAAATAATGATATCCAGATACTTCTTTTATCCATTACAGATTTACACTAGTGCAACCAAACTATAAGCCTTTTTCTCCTCAACATTTTACATATCTATCTTCCAACACATTTAAGAAACAGAAACGGCAAAACTACAACACCTGGGAAGCAAATTAGCATCACTGGAGAGCCAACTTACCAGACTGAACTCGTCGCCCAGAAGGAATGGGCCGTCGTACTTTGTAAGAGCATGTTCCAAGCGATCAAAGGCAGTACCTGATGCAACTCACAAGTTTTAGCTGCTTCATATCATATTAATATATACAAATACACGCTACACTATGTCAAACAGAAGTATATTTCATTCAATCAGACTAACCAGCTTCAGTTGTTGAGTCTCCCTTAAAGGTAGTGAATACCAACCCTGCAAATTGGTCTATGCGCGATAACAGCTCCTCAAAAAACTTCTTTTTGTCAGCATCCTAGTACATTTTTAAAACATGACTTGGTTAGTATAGATAAGGAGCGAGAAACCTGCACTGAGTGAGAGCTGTAAACAATTGGTTAGTACATTTTTTTGTCAAAATAGATGTCTAACTTAAAAAATTAATAACTAATCATTAATTGACACGTCATAAAAAACCCAAATTCACAAGACACATATTTTATGACAATTTTCTTATTTATTTTTTGTATTTTATTTGAAAAAAAATTAAGTTGACAAAACTCTAAGAATAAAATTGTCTAAAACCATGTTTACTAACAGTAATTTTATATTACCTAAGAGTTTCTATTTACTATATTCTCAAAATAATATTTATTATTGGTAATATTATATTTCATGTTCCGTGAGTCTAGAAGTTGTTTTTTTCTTCTTCTTTTGGCCAAAGTCTAGAAGTTGTTTGATTGTATTAAAAAAACGTCCTTGCAATTGCAACTATTACTTTTTTAAAATACACCGTATTTGTTAATCGTTAGCCTCCGATTTTGAATAATTGTATTCGAGGCTTTTGCATGTGAGCCATCTATTTACGCTTAAGCTAAACCTAAAATGTCAGATCAGTTTTGGCTCTTCTTTATTTTATTTGAATTTAAGTATATAAGTTATTTCAACTTCAACTCGAGTCTCTCAACATTTTCGGATATATGTATATCGTATATAAAAATATGATACAATATATATATATGATTATAAAAAATCGTTTAAATTGGAGCACATTAGTGTCATAATATTGCAAATACTTACGATTAAATTTAAAAAGAAACTAGAACAATTCGACTTGACTCAAATTTCATAAACTCAATTAAAAAAAGATTAAAGTTATAAAATAAGACTTATAAACTAGACAAACTTAAAATTTTTAACTCGACTCAATCAAATACTTTTTCCTAGGTTCTAGAAATTTAATGAGTCCGACAATAGATGAATTCAAGTTCATTCAAAAAATATTTTATAATTCATTCATAATAAAATGAAGTTCCAAGATTGACTTTGACAAAGTAATAAATAAATCTTATGATTCCTTCCAAAATCCGACTTGACCAATGGAGCAAGCTCCATATAGACACCAATTTATATAAAAAATATATTTAGAATGATTAGTTGTTTATTCTTTTCTAAATTAAACACATGGACCGAAATGGTAAGAAGTTTAGGGTCCGTTTGATTTTAAAAAATATTTTTTATTTTTGTTTTCAGAAAATATTTTTTAATTTCAGTTTTTTTTTTAATTAGAAAACATGCTTGGTTAATAGGGATGTAAACTTGTTTTCAAAAATAAAAATAGTGAAAATGTGTTTGATATTCAGCTTTTCAAAATAAAAATGAAAAAATAATTGTTAAATAATTAAAATAAAATATAGTTAGAAAATATTATTATTATTATAAATAAAATATGAGTAAATAAATTAAAATTTTAAAAAATGACATTAGAAGGATTCAAACACGGATTAAAATGAAGTTAAAATTAAAATTAAAATGAAAACAATAAAAACATTTTTTTTATTTTTACTTATTTTTGTTTTCATTTTATAAAAATTATTTTCTAAGTTTTCAACGAAACATGATTTCTTTACCGTTTTTCATTTTCTAAGAAAATAAAAATAAAAACGGATTCTATTTTCTAGAACCAAACGGACCCTAAGATTTAAAATCAGGGTACTAAAAAGTTCAGTAGGTAAGAATCAGGGACGAAGTTATTTTTTTGGTCAAATTATCTATAGATTTCTCGTACCGATTAGAAAAATTAGGTCTTACCCCCTAAATATTTAGGTCCAATTACTTTTAAGATCCCTCTTAATTTTGAAGAAGTAAAATCAAGTGCTGACCCACATTTTTCGCTTTACATCTTGCCTCTGTCTCTAATCAGACTCACATACACATATTTACAATCTATTTAAAAAATACGTATTATTATTGTCACGTCCCAGGACTAGATGTTTCACACTTAAACGGAGGTATTGGAAAACATTTATGGACTAAATTGAGAAAAATAAAAAAATTCATTGGCTCATTTGAGGTTTTGGAAATTAGGGATTAAAGTGAATCCGAATTGAATTTTGATAGCCTTTTGTAAACCTAGGAAAATGCAAGGGCACGCCTTGCAATTTCCCTTATGTGTGATATAAATGTTACTTTTCTGTCAACTCTGAAATCCTAATGTCATTTTTCCATTTTAAACAGCCTAAAATTCTCCTCTCATTTTGTGTTTCTCTCTCCCTCAGTTATTCTCTCTAATCAATTTGGTCGCCTTTATCTAGTCATTTTTGTCAAAAGTTTCAACGATTGTTATTAGGGCTGAGCATGTCAAACAGAAAAATTGAAAATCGATCCGAATTAAAATAGTTGGACGCTTTATGGTTCACAAGTTTAAAAAACGTGGTTAACTAAATCAAACTGAATTTGACTTATCATTCAATTTACAATTACTTTTAAAATTTTTATAATGTAAAAATAGACTTTTTATACGTAAAATAGTGAAATAACATAAAAATATTATATATTAATTGTTTTTTATTTTCTTAAAAAATTAATTATATATATATATATATGAAAAATACTTAAAAATTTTACCAAATAACGTTTAAATCTCATCAAGTTATTTTTGTCAAAATAAAACACAATATTAAAATCTAAGATTAATATGGAGAAATCAATAATTGAGGTTAACTGAACTGAAAACTTGTGGGTTATTAAAAATATGTTATATATGCGCATGTATAATCTATGTATTTGAATAATCCACGTGCCATGTGTCATGATCGGCTCTTCTTGTGTTGCAATCCTACCATGACAAAGCCTATCGAGGACCGAGCAGATGCGGACCGAGTGATGATTTGAGCAATCCCTAAGAAGCTATCAAGGCCAGGATGCGAGTCAAGGTGCTTTTCAAAGGCGACGAGGGCCCTGTTCAAAAAAGTGTCCCCGTTTCGAGCATTCCAACGTCTACTGCGGGCATTCCTGGTAAGTTTTATTAGCTCTTTAGGGGGAAGTGACTGGTGTTGGGCCTCCACCATCCCCCTCGCCATGTGCTAGCGGCCTAGCAGCCATGGTGTAAGTGACCTTCTCCTAGGCCCGAGTGGGGCCTATGTGTGCGGGCATCGGGGCCAAGCGGATGGCACGATGTCTCCCTCTGGTGCTGCCCGAGGGACGGTTTGGGGCCCGTGGGCCCCATATCGCGCCCTGTCCGGAACCCAGGGGTTGGCCCCTAGCATTCGCTAGGCCCTGCGGGATGTGAGATTGGATTGGCGTGTTGCCTGATGGATCATGAGACGATGCTTCCGAGTAAAGATCGTGGGAATGGACACGAGTAAAGGCTGACTTGACCGGGATGCGTTCCCTTTCAAGTGCCGCACGGCATGCCGATCGGGCTGGGACGACATGGCCGTGACAGGTGGTATCAGAGCGTGGCTGGTGAGCCTGGTGGTAGATTTTGGCGAAGTGATGCGTGGCAAATCAGAGACAGGCTGGTGAAGCCGGGTCAGCTAGTTCGAGGTGAGCGTGATGCCGCATAATGACTCCGCACCAAGCGCTCCAAGAAGGAGTAGGCAGGGCGGGATGATTACTGGTGTTGACTCCGCACCAAGCGCTCCGTGGAGGAGTAGGTAGGGCGGGATGGTTACTTGTGATGACTCCGCACCAAGCGCTCCGTGGAGGAGTAGGCAGGGCGAGATGGATACTTGTGTTGACTCCGGACCAAGCGCTCCGTGGAGGAGTAGGCAGGACGGGATGACTCCGCACCAAGCGCTCCGTGGAGGAGTAGGCAGGGCGGGATGGCTACTTGTGTTGACTCCGGACCAAGCGCTTCTGGTGAAGGAAGTAGGCAGGACGGGATGACTCCGGCCCAAGCGCTCCGTGGAAGAGTAGGCAGGACGGGATGGCTCCTGCCCAAGCGCTCCGTGGAGGAGTAGGCAGGACGGGTTGACTCCGGCCCAAGCGCTCCGTAGAGGAGTAGGCAGGACGGGATAAGACTCTACACCAAGCGCTCCGGGAATGTGTAGGCAGGGTAGGAAATGTGTTGAGACTCTACACCAAGCGCTCCGGGAAGGAGTAGGCAGGGTAGAAAATGTGATGAGACTCTACACCAAGCGCTACGGGGCGGAGTAGGCAGGGTAGGAAAAGTGATGCGACTCTACACCAAGCGCTCCTTGAAGGAGTAGGCAGGGTAGGATATTTGCGAGTTCGTGCCGAGGCTCCCACGTGAGGAGTTATATGGGCGGGTTGGCAATCCGTGTCGGGGCTTCCATGTGAGGAGTAATATGGACGGGTTGACAATCTGTGCCGGGGCTCCCATGTGAGGAGTAATATGGACGGATTGGCAAGGATATATGTGATTTTTCGTGCCGGGACTCCCTTGTGAGGAGTATTATGGACGGGTATTATGTTTCCGTGTCGGGGCTCCCTTGTGAGGAGTATTATGGACGGGTATTGTTGAGTTGATCACACAATTGCAAATGGCCAAGAGGGGGGTGAATTGGCAATTAAAAATTTGGTGGGAGGAATGAGTGAAAAATAAAAGATGACACAAGAGTTAGAGTGGTTTAAGTTCTCCAAATGAACTCTACATCCACTACCTTAGTTCCCACTAAGGATTTTCAACCAATTCACTACTTGAATTCTTCCCATTTTCTTGAATGAGGAGGTAACCTTACAAATTGATTAAGCTTTCTACCCAAAGCTTAATCCACTCAATTTACAAAGAGAGGGATTTGGTAAACTCAAATAATTCCTCACAAAGGACAAATGTTTACCCAAATACAATTTCAATCACCTCAAACTCAAAATACAAGATAACAATAAAATCACTAGAGTTGGGTACAAGAATTTGACTTTGAAGAGCATTAGGGTTTGGATTTTTGCTTTGATGTTGCTTGTAGGTTCAATAGTTGTTGCCTGGTCAATTGAAGCTTGTTTTTATACCCTTGCATTGATTTCTAGCCATTTGGGTAGTTGGGATCATCAATAGAGCCGTTGGGAGCAATTTTCCCGCATTAAATGCAGCTCTGCAGCATACCGTATCGGCACTCGGGAAGGGCGTATCGATACCTGCATCAAAGAGGAAAGAGCTGTTGTGCCTGAAAATAGAGCGTATCGATACGCATAGAAGGCGTACCGATACGGTTTTAAGGGGCGTATCGGTACGGAGGGTCGTATCGATACGGTTTTTGCTCACTGGAATCCCAAGTCATGTTTTCATAAAAAGCGTATCGATACGCATACCAAGTGTATCGGTACGATATAACGGTCTTTTAAAAATTGGGAAACCAACCAACTGACAAGTAACGGTCGAATAATTAAATGCTCAGATTTTTCAAAGATGTGCTTATTGTATCGATACGGTTGCAATTCGTATCGGTACGGTTTCATGAAAACAGTTGCCCAGATGAATATCGTATCGATACGGTTGCAAGGTGTATCGGTACAGTAAGTCCATTAAAATTCCAGTGGCAAAAGAGGGTATCGATACGCATAAGGGTATCGATACGCCTGAGTGTTTCTGTATACTTTGGTTTGAAAACAAAATTCCAGTAGCCAAAGAAGGTATCGATACGAATAAGGGTATCGATACGCCTGGGCATTTTTGCATACTTAGGCTTGAAAAATATAGGAAAAGACTTAGGGAATTTTATTTGTTTAAGAGCAGGTCTTTAGATATTATTTTGTTTTAAAAATACTTGTCAATTGTGAGACTTTAAAGAGTACTTAAAAATTTATTGTTTTGCAAATTGGTCCTTAAGTTTATGTGTTATATCAAAATCAATTTCGGTTTCACAATCTCCCCCTTTTTGATATAACAAAACCATAAATAAATTTTTAAGTTTTTGACACTTTGAAAAGCTTTCTCCCCCTTACCTTAAGATAGATTTTCAAAAAAAAAAATAAAAAACATTGACTCTATGATCCTTCTCCCCCTTTTTGTTAGATCAAATATAATACAAGGATAATACAAGGATAATAGCAGCAATAATTCATTAAACTGAAAGCAATCATAAGAGCTCAAATGCATAAACTTCAAATTAAACATAATAGTTCAAATGCATAAACTTCAAAGCAACCATCATAATCCAAACTTTAAAATCCTAAAAACATAGATAATAGTTATAAACTTCAAATCCTAAAAACAAGAGTGCAATAACATATATAAAAGACTAAATGCCCTAAGATGAGATGCATGAACTACTCGTCCCCTTCTTCATCATCATTGTCCTCATCATCTTCTTCTTCATCTTCTTGAGAGGGTTGATTCCTTCGATTTTGGTTGAGCCAAGCACCATGGAAGGCGGTAAGAGAGATATCCATGGAGTTTTGGCGAGAAGCCATGGTGTCTATCTTCTTTTCCATGCATTGGACGCGATCTTCTAAGGATGTGAATCGATTATCCATCGCGTTGAACTTCTCATTTAGGAAAGTCATGAGAGTATTCATGGAGGAGGAATCAAACGGAGCACGGTGAGAGCTCGAAGAAGCACGAGAGGCATCGACTGGAGCATCTTGTGGAGGATCTTGAGGGGTGCGAACCCATTCATTACCAACATAAGAAAAACCGGAATGAGCTAGAGAACGCTCATCTATGGGTAGGCCAAGGGTTTCGGGAAAGTCATCTGAACAATCAATGCCAAGGGAATTAAGGAGATAACTCAAAGCCGTTGAGTAGTAAAAGGATGAGACTTGTTTGGTGTGACGGTGTTGAACTAAAAAGACAAGGTCGGCAAACATAATTTGACAAAGATTTGGACGATGACATTCTCTAAAACACCTAAGCCAAAAATCATCTGTTTGACGAATAGTTGAATATTTCCCACCCGATGGACGTAGGAACCAAGAGACAAGAAGATGAAGGATACGACCATGAGCATTTAAAACTTTTGCTGAGCCTAAAGGACCCGTACCCAAGGATTGTTCATCATCAATACCCACATTTTCAAAACCAAAGACATTACATAAAGTTTTTTGATCAATTTGAAAAGTTTTGCCCATAACAGACGATTCAATAGCAATGACACTCTCCCTAGCTTCATCATGAATACATATGGCATTGGAAAAGAACACGATGACTAGATTCCTATAGAGGATAGGGGGAATGCTAAGAAAATTCATAAATTTCCATTGCTTAAGTAAAGGAAGGTATTGAAATTTGAACCGGGCAGAATTTAAAAACGGGATGGACACAACACGTTCTTCTTTAAGGTTCATTCCTTGAAAAAGTTTATATCGTTCTATATCACCATCATCGGGAAAACTTAATTGGATAATATAAGGAAGGTTAGGTGTAGGATTACCCTCGACATCCTCATGAGGATTGGAAGTAGAACGATGACGCTTAGTTCCCTTTTTCGGTGCCATAACCCTGAAAACACATCAAAAACGATTCGAATATGTATGCAATTAACATCCTATTCAATCCAATAAACTCTAATAATTCAAGGTAATTGTAAAAAGAATTTTTTTTAATTTTTAAAAGACATTTACAATAAAAAACAGTTTAAAAAATCGAATAGAAAATATATTCGAATGAAAATTTTTTATTTTTGAAAAGAAAAAAAAATTATGAGAAAGTTGAAACCCATAACAATCAAACATGTTTTGTACAAAAATTCAGTTGAAACAATAATAAAATCAAATAAAAATCAAAGAAAATAGAAAAGAAGAGTTTTATACCTTGAATCTTAGATTGGATAAAAGAGGTGATGTGAATGCACAAGATTTGATGACAAAGTTTAGCCTTGATGTGTAGAGTAAAAACCCTCAGAGAATTTTTAAGATTGATGGTAAAATTTGAAGGATTGAGGGGGGTTTTATAGGGTTTCGCGGCTAGAGTTTTTGGAGAGAAAAGGGGTTTTTGTGTTTTAAACTTTTATTAATAATTGCAGCCCTAAATAGCCTCTTCGTCGAGGCCGTATCGATACGCTATACACGCGTATCGATATCCTTTAACCCTAATTTTATATTCGTCGTTACTACCGTATCGATACACGGGGACGTATCGGTACGCTTGGCTTTGACTATTTCCCTTGACTTGTACCGTATCGATACGCGAGGTCGTATCGATACTTGTTCATCTTAAAAAATTCCCAGTTATCAACCCGTATCGATACACCTTTACCAGATTATGCATTTTTGACAGATTTAAGTGCAAAAATCCAATTTGAAACGTCCCTAAATGCATGTACATGTTATATGAACAAGTTTTCATGGCTAAACTTAGTGCATACTCTCCCTAGCAACATGTATAGAAGCAAAAAGAACAAAATTAACACAAGCATGAATCACAAACAATTTCAAGCAAATTTTTGACATTTTAGGACCTAAAAAGGGTCAAGTAAGGCTAGTTAAACCTAACTCTCTCCTAAGGGTCCAAAAGCGCTCTTTATCTAAAGGTTTTGTAAATATATCCGCTAATTGGTTCAAGGTGTCAACAAATTCTATAACAACATCATTTTTCAAAACATGATCTCTAATGAAATGATGTCTAATTTCTATGTGTTTAGTTCTAGAGTGTTGGATGGGATTCTTACTGAGAAAAATGGCACTAGTGTTGTCACACCTAAGGGGTATGGTTTCTATTTTAACATCATAATCTAAGAGTTGTTGCTTCATCCAAAGGACTTGAGCACAACAACTCCCTAAGGATATGTACTCCACTTCGGTGGTAGATAAGGCTACGCTATTTTGTTTCTTAGAGAACCAAGATACAAGCATACTACCTAAAAATTGGCATGTCCCGGAAGTACTTTTCCTATCTATCTTACATCCCCCATAATCTGCATCCGAATAAGCATGAAGGCTAAAGGAAGAATCTTTAGGATACCAAAGGCCTAAGGTAGGTGTGTCTCTAAGGTATCTAAAAATTCTCTTAATGGCAACTAAGTGTGATTCTCTATGACTAGCTTGAAACCTAGCACACAAGCAAACACTAAACATAATATCCGGTCTACTTGCGGTAAGGTAAAGCAAAGAACCTATCATGGATCTATAAAGCTTAGAATCAACACACTTACCTTCTTCATCTTTGTCAAGCTTTATGGAAGAACTCATAGGTGTGGTTTGAGGTTTTGCATTCTCCAAGCCGAACTATTTGAGCATATCATTCACGTACTTAGCTTGATTTATGAAGGTGTCATATTTCCTTTGTTTGATTTGGAGTCCCAAAAAGAATGAGGGCTCCCCCATCATGCTCATCTCGAACTCACCTTGCATTAGCTTAGAAAATTCTTTATAATAACACTCATTAGTAGAACCAAAAATGATATCATCAACATAGATTTGTACTACTGAGATGTCATTGTTATATCTTTTTATGAAGAGTGTAGCATCCACCTTTCCTTTTTCAAAACCCTTTTCAATTAAGAAATTTGAAAGTCTCTCATACCAAGCTCTAGGAGCTTGTTTTAAACCATAGAGAGCTTTTGTTAGTTTAAACACATGGTTTGGAAATTTTGAATCCTCAAAACCCGGTAGTTGTTCAACATACACTTCTTCATTTATAAAACCATTTAAAAAGGCACTTTTCACATCCATTTGAAAAAGCTTGAAATTATTATAACATGCAAATGCTAAGAGCATCCTAATGGCTTCCATCCTTGCTACGGGTGCATATGTCTCATCAAAATCAATTCCCTCTTCTTGGGTATAGCCTTGAGCAACAAGCCTAGCCTTGTTTCTCACTATATTACCACTTTCATCTAATTTATTCCTAAATACCCATTTAGTTCCTATAGTAGATTGATTACTAGGCCTTTCAACTAATATCCAAACTTTACTTCTCTCAAATTGATTTAATTCTTCTTGCATGACCAAAATCCAAAAATCATCTTTTAAAGCTTCTTTAATATTTTTAGGCTCAATGCATGAAAGAAATGCAACATGGTTCATTAATTTGAGAGAGGATCTAGTAGTTACCCCCTTGGATGGATCACCCAAGATTTCACCACCTTTGACATAGTTGAACTCCCTTGGGTAAGACACCTCCTTTTCCTCAAGAGCCAAGTCCTTCAAGGCTTCAAGAGGTGGATCTTGTGTATCCTCATCTTTAGTTGGAACCTCATCCACCTTTGACGTTTGTCCTCCATCAATGGCATCAAGGATTCCTACATCATCATCATCACAAGATTCCTTCCTCGGAAGGAGGTTATCATCGAAAAAAAACATGTATTGACTCTTCAACTACTAGAGTTCTTTTATTAAATACACGATAGGCTTTAGAGTTTAAAGAGTACCCTAAGAAAATAGCTTCATCACTTTTAGCATCAAATTTACCTAAGTTTTCTTTACCATTATTCAAAACAAAACACTTGCAACTAAAAGGATGAAAATAGCTAATGTTAGGCTTCTTAGATTTTAAAATCTCATAAGGTGTTTTCTTCAAAATCGGCCTAATCATTACTCGATTTATAATATAGCAAGCGGTATTTGTGGCTTCCGTCCAAAAATATTTAGGTAAATTATTTTCACAAAGCATGGTTGTAGCCATTTCTTCTAAAGTTCGATTTTTCCTCTCAACTACCCCATTTTGTTGAGGAGTACGAGGTGCGGAAAAATTGTGGCTAATCCCATTTTCATTTAAAAACTCATCGAAACCTAGATTTTGAAATTCGGTTCCATGATCACTTCTAATGTGAGAAATTTTAAGTTCAAGATCATTTTGAGTTATTTTAGAAAATGTGATGAATTTTTCTAAAGCCTCATCTTTTGTACTTAAGAATAGAACCCAAGTAAACCTAGAATAGTCATCTACAAGCACAAAAGCATATGATTCACCACACAAGCTCATTGTTCTAATAGGCCCAAAAAGATCCATATGAATCAATTGTAAACATCTACTAGTAGAGACATCATTAATGGATTTAAATGAAGTTCTATGTTGTTTACCCTTTGAACATGCATCACAAATTTTATCATTAGAAAATTTAAGTTTGGGTAAACCTCTAACTAGATCAAGGGAGATTAATTTCTATAAGACACTCATGCTAGCATGTCCTAATTTTCTATGGCAAAGCCATGAGTCATGTTCATCATGTGCAACTAAGCATGTATGGGATGAATGGATGTCATCTAAATGCACCATGTATATGTTTCCTATTCTATGTCCTATGAGCATTAGTTGATTTGTTTTAATGTTTACAATTTTGCAACCACTTTTATCAAATAAAACATTAAAACCCTTATCACATAATTGACTAATGCTCAATAAATTATGTTTAAGACCGTTGACATACAAAACATTTTCAATGAAAATAGAAGAGTGATTACCAATGGAGCCTATTCCTTCAATGTGGCCTTTGGAGTTGTCACCGAAAGTTACCACTCCACCACTCTTTGGCTTTAGTTCCACAAATCTACTCTTGTCACCGGTCATATGTCTTAAGCATCCACTATCAAGGTACCATGAATTTTGGCTTGAAGCTTTAGCCTTGTAGCAATGCTCCCCCTGCAAACAAAGAAATTAGGCCTTGATTTTTGGTACCCAAATCATTTTGGGTTCATGTGTGTTAGCCTTCAAAATTTTGGTTCCCTTAGGAATCCAAGAAGCAATAGCATTCATATTATTAGAAATAATGAGTTCCTTAGGAACCCAAACACTCCTAACTCTTTGACCTCTAGATTGCTTATTAAAATTTCTTTGTTTAGGAATAAAGAGTTTTCTTTTTACATATTGAGATTTAGAAGGATTTCCTTTTTCAAAATTGTTTTTCCCAATAGCAATTGATGTTTTAAGATTATCCACTTCCTTTGTGTGATAATCTTGAAAATCGGAAAGAAGTTTTTCAAGTTCAAGATTTTTAGTTTTAAGATCATTTGAAAGATTTACTAAAAACAAAACTTTCTTTTCCAATTCGGAGTTAGTTTTTGAAAATGTCTCATTTTGATTTTTCAAATCGGAAATGGTTTTCTTGTTTTTCAAAATGGATTCTTTATATTTTCCTACTAACTCATCGTAAACCTCTTGCAATTCATCATAAGCATCTTGAAGCTCATCAAAAGTAAAATCAAAATTTGATAAGTTAGAATTTACCTTTGGTTCATCATCAATGGCCATGAGACATAGATTGGCCACTTCCTCCTCTTCCTCGGATGACTCATCGTCACACCAAGTTGCTATTTGAGCTTTGAGCTTGTTCTTCTTCCCAAAGCTCTTCCTCTTCAATTGAGGACATTCGGAACGGATGTGACCGGGCTTTTTGCATTCATAGCAAGTGATTTGGTCCTTCTCCTCTTCCTTACTCTTGCTCTTTAGGTCTCCCTTTCTAATAAACTTTCTCCCACGATTGGACTTCATGAAGCGAGTGAACCGTTTGGCCAACATGGTCATCTCCTCATCTTCATCTTCACTTGAATCGTTTTCTTGACATGAAGCTTTAAGAGCGATTCCAACCTTCTTCTTCTCAACATCCTTCTTCTCAACCATTTTCTTCTCTTCTTCTCTTCCCTTCCTCATTATCTCATAGGTGAGTAGAGATCCAACAAGAGCATCAAGCTTGAGAGTCTTCAAATCCCGAGCTTCAATAATAGTTGTTCTCTTGCCATCCCATGACTCCGGAAGAGAGTACAACAATTTCCTCACTAGTTTGTCTTCGGGGATGATCTCGCCGAACCCCTTCAATCCGTTGACAATGACCGAGAATCGATCAAACATCTTGGAGACACTTTCATCGGGATCCATCTTGAAATTTTCATAGCTTAGATTGAGTAGCCCAATCTTTGTCTCCTTGACATCACTAGTTCCCTCATATGTTGTCTCGAGGGTATCCCAAACCTCCTTGGCATTTTCGATCGAAGACACCTTGGAGTAGATATCTGGACCAAGTGCACAAAATATTACATGAAGAGCTTTGTCATTCACTTGCATCCTTCTTCGTTCATCGTCCGTCATTTCGGCTTTGACTTTTGGGACAAGTCTTGCTTCTCCATCTCTCTTCATAGGAATGTATGGACCTTCTTCAACCACATCCCACACCATGTAGTCGGTAGACTTGATGAAGAGCCTCATTCTATTCTTCCAATATGGGTAGTTATCCTCATTGAAGAATGGTGGCTTGGTGGTAGATTGGGACTCGGAGAGGTTGGAGTTGAAGGTGGATTCCATTGCTTGACTAGTTGTTGATTAAACTCTCCTAGAATCGACTCGAGAGGGTTGTAATCCTTCCAATGAGTGTAGCTCTGATACCAATTGTTGAGTTGATCACACAATTGCAAATGGCCAAGAGGGGGTGAATTGGCAATTAAAAATTTGGTGGGAGGAATGAGTGAAAAATAAAAGATGACACAAGAGTTAGAGTGGTTCAAGTTCTCCAAATGAACTCTACATCCACTACCTTAGTTCCCACTAAGGATTTTCAACCAATTCACTACTTGAATTCTTCCCCTTTTCTTCGATGAGGAGGTAACCTTACAAATTGATTAAGCTTTCTACCCAAAGCTTAATCCACTCAATTTACAAAGAGAAGGATTTGGTAAACTCAAATAATTCCTCACAAAGGACAAATGTTTACCCAAATACAATTTCAATCACCCCAAACTCACAATACAAGATAACAATAAAATCACTAGAGTTGGGTACAAGAATTTGACTTTGAAGAGCACTAGGGTTTGGATTTTTACTTTGATGTTGCTTGTAGGTTCAATAGTTGTTGCCTGGTCAATTGAAGCTTGTTTTTATACCCTTGCATTGATTTCTAGCCGTTTGGGTAGTTGGGATCATCAATAGAGCCGTTGGGAGCAATTTTCTCGCATTAAATGCAGCTCTGCAGCATACCGTATCGGTACTCGGGAAGGGCGTATCGATACCTGCATCAAAGAGGAAAGAGCCGTTGTGCCTGAAAACAGAGCGTATCGATACGCATAGAAGGCGTACCGGTACGGTTTTAAAGGGCGTATCGGTACGGAGGGCCGTATTGATACGGTTTTTGCTCACTAGAATCCCAAGTCACGTTTACATAAAAAGCGTATCGATACGCATACCAAGCGTATCGGTACGGTATAACGGTCTTTTAAAAATTGGGAAACCAACCAACTGACAAGTAACGGTCGAATAATTAAATGCTCAGATTTTTCAAAGATGTGCTTATCGTATTGATACGGTTGCAAGGCGTATCGGTACGGTTTCATGAAAACAGTTGCCCAGATGAATATCGTATCGATACAGTTGCAAGGCGTATCGGTACGGTAAGTCCATTAAAATTCTAGTGGCAAAAGAGGGTATCGATACGCATAAGGGTATCGATACGCCTGAGCGTTTCTGTATACTTTGGTTTGAAAACAAAATTCCAGTAGCCAAAGAGGGTATCGATACGCCTGGGCATTTTTGCATACTTAGGCTTAAAAAATATAGGAAAAGACTTAGGGAATTTTATTTGTTTAAGAGCATGTCTTTAGATATTATTTTGTTTTAAAAATACTTGTCAATTGTGAGACTTTAAAGAGTACTTAAAAATTTATTGTTTAGCAAATTGGTCCTTAAGTTTATGTGTTATATCAAAATCAATTTTGGTTTCACAGGTATTGTGACTTTTCCGTGCCGGGGCTCCCTGTGAGGAGTAATATGGACGGGTTGACAAGTATATGTGATTTTTCCGTGCCGGGGCTCCCTGTGAGAAGTAATATGGACAGGTTGACAAGGATATTTTTGTTTCATGCTGCATGCATGGTGGAATGGTTATGTTTCATGCTGCGGGCATGGTGGAATGGTTATGATTGATGCTTATTGAGTAATTGTCGAGCTATCAGTGCACAAGTAGTGTATGTCATTAAACTCGATAATTGACCTTGCACAGTGGCGGGCGATGGCATAAAGCTGGATGGCGTCAAATAGTTAGCAAATGGCGAAAGCAAAGCCAAGTAAGAGTCGGAGCCTCACAGGCAGATGCTAATGCCTTGTGAGAAAAGGCGGGGTGTTCCTTGCGGTGTTCCAATATCACATGAGGGGTGCATACAAGGCACACCAAGGGTTGGTGGTGGCACAAGACGACGTGCACCAACCAGGTATCACACTAGACTGGTGTGAATATGTTTATCACTGATGTATTCGCTTGTGTATCTTGTAGTACAGGAAATACAAGGAAAGGCAAAGAGAAAAGGTACATTTATGTACAATGGCGCCAAATTAGAGATCTTACATCATTAAGCGACATGAGCTCGTAGATGCGCGTTAGCGAGTGGCAAAAGCGAGCTTAATGAAACATAGTCTCTCAAACAAATGGTATCGCCTCGTGGAAAGGCTATGTGTGCTCATGGTGATCCTTCCATGATTACATGGGAGAATGCATTAAGTGATGCAGCAGGAGTAGTGATCGTGTAGCGCACTGTGTGCCAACCAGGTATCATATCAGACTTGTGTGAATTTGTTATCACTAACGGATTCGTTTATATGTCTGGCAGCACAGAGAATATTGAAAAGTCTAAGAGACAAAGTACATTAATATACGATGATGGCACATTCTAGTTCGAGGGCCTCATTATGTAGAGGGACATAGTTGGTGAATGTGTTTGTGCCGAGGAGCAGATCTTTGCGGGACGAGGCGTAGTTCACTCGAAAAGGGCCGGATTGTTGGCAAGATCGTGGGGCACAAGAGACTACAAGGCACATGTTCAAGTGGGTCAGTGATTCGTTACGTCTGTCTTGCCCAAGCCCTAATCAGAGAAAGAGTGTGGGAGCATGGGTCCGACATTCGAGATGGAGAGAGTGGAAACATGATCGAGGCTTAGTTCATTCTCTTGGAAGCTCAAATGTTGGGACTAGAGAAACGTTTGAGATCAGGCAAAAGATCAGGGGCGAGCTATCACAGATGTCCAAATCGAATCATCAGGCGACGATTAGGTGAGGCAACATCGATGAGGACGCCGATAGAGGAAGTGCAGGATTATGTCAGGACCATCCCTTATCACAGTGCGTCGATGAGGGCATCGATAGAGGAAGTGCGGGAGAATGTCAAGATCATCCGATATTACAGCACATCGATGAGGACATCGATTATAGGGAGTGTGGGAGGATGCCATGGTCGGCTCTTCTTGTGTTACGATCCTACCATGACAAAGCCTATCGAGGACCGAGCAAATGCGGACCGAGTGATGATTTGAGCAATCCCTAAGGAGCTATTAAGGCCAGGATGCGAGTCAAGGTGCTTTTCGAAGGCGACGAGGGCCCTGTTCAGAAAAGTGTCCCCGTTTCGAGCATTCCAACGTCTACTGCGGGCATTCCTGGTAAGTTTTATTAGCTCTTTAGGGGGAAGTGACTGGTGTTGGGTCTCCACCATCCCCCTCGCCATGTGCTAGCGGCCTAGCAGCCATGATGTAAGTGACCTTCTCCTAGGCCCGAGTGGGGCCTAGGTGTGCGGGCATCGGGGCCAAGCGGATGGTACGATGTCTCCCTCGGGTGTTGCCCGAGGGACGGTTTGGGGCCCGTGGGCCCCATATCGCGCCCTATCCGGAACCCAGGGGTTGGCCCCTAGCATTCGCTAGGCCCTGCGGGATGTGAGATTGGATTGGCGTGTTGCCTGATGGATCATGAGACGATGCTTCCGAGTAAAGATCGTGGGAATGGACGCGAGTAAAGGCTGACTTGACCGGGATGTGTTCCCTTTTAAGTGCCGCACGGCATGCCGATCGGGCTGGGACGGCATGGCCGTGACACCATGCATATGGGATAATCTATCAAATTTGTTCTGATTTGATATAAAACTTGTATGGCATGTTACAATTTGCATGGGGTTGGTTGCTCAGGTGAAAGATTATTGTAATACATTCATGTGTTACTGCTTATATTATATGTTATCTAGTTATGTAATACAACACATTTTAGTTATTCATCAGATCACTTGGTTGTTTTGGTAATGTGAGTACATATTATTGCCCGTTGGAGAAATAAAGTGCTTGAGTTTGTAGAACTCAGTTCGAATGAGTAGTTAGGGGTTTATCAAGCTGCATCTGCATTATAACACATGCATCATTATGGCCAAAGTCTGCATTTGATATGATATGTTTGTTTTATAATTATTCGTTGCACATTATATGATCTCTGGTTAAATTATATAACATGTATGTTCACCTATTATTTTTTTTTTGCACATAGAGGCCTTATTGAACTTTATATAGTTTAGTTGACACTATTCAAAGGGTCTTGTCTTCAGTTTTATTGATTTTAAGAGATTTGTTCTATTCAATATTCTTTTGTTTTTGTATTGTGGCTTTGAAATTGTTTTGGACATTTTATTTTATTAAAGATTGTTTTACAATTTTTTTAAAATTTCTAAAAATGTGATTAGATTTTTTGTTTTATTCGGTGACATTTTGTATTTAGTCATAAATTTTAGAGTTTCATTTTAAGCCCCATGCCACTATTATTGGTGCCTAATTTCTAATCCGGATTTAGAAAAAGTTTTTGAAGATATGGTTTTTCAATCCCTTATTTATTTCTTTTGATGTATCTAGTTTGTTTATGTCTTTTAACTTGTACAGATAAAAGAACAACCACATTTGGCTAGTTGGCTAAATTGCTCATCTTTGTTCTCTCATATTCTCTTTGGTTATGAGTTTTAGACTCATTAAGAGCACATTTTTCCTTACCCTAGAACCTCTCTTTTCCCTCCCTTCCCCTCTAGGTAGGTTCCTAAGATAATTTTAGTTGTTACCATTTACAACTTTTTGTCATTTTGACCTATCCCCTTTTAAGATAAATTTAGTCCTCAACCTTTTTTTTGTCAAATTACTTACTTTTAACTAACATTTAATTAAAATGTTAGAAGTTTAATGGTGATAACATGATATATACATATAAATGCATTTTAAATGACATGACATCTAATTTTTCGCATGTTTACATATAGAATAAGATTTTATTTTATTATACAATATAAAAACAATTAGCCAACTTCAGAGTATTATACTTATTTGTACTTAGAGGGCATGCATATCATACCATCTTATATGTCATGTTTTGGGTTATAACTCTGAGTTATTACTTTTGCCTTTCAATATTGTTAGGTTATGAAGCTTCAACCTTTTTTGGGTGGAATCAAGAGATCACCTATTTTTGGGTGGAATCTTTCACAGGTAGTATGGAAGAATATCTTTAGACTTTGTCATGTCGGGTAGTATGAAATACAACACATATTTTATCGAAAAAAAAACTTTTATTTGATTGCACTACACACGTTTTTGCAATAGTATTTTTTTAAAAATTTTATAATTCAAGTTTTAAAGACGGTTTTATCAAGTTTCAAGTTGTAGGTTGCTTTCATGACCCATACGTGACTCTCTAGAGCTGTTAGATATTTTGAGTCAGTTTTAGGTTGTTACAATATGCATAGTGGTAAATGATTTGTATGCTAATTTAATGATATTTGTGTTCGATTCTTAAGTAGGAATTGCATTATTTGATGATTTTTCGATGGCACTGTTTTTCTCTTTCAAAAAATAATATTATACAAAAATATAAAAAGGTAAAAGTGTCCTCGTGTAATATTAATTACCTTTTAAAAATAAAGATATTCTAATGATTTTATGACTAAATTAACGATCTGAATCGTGACACTAACTCAATCTTCCACTTTATAACGAGTATAGGTTATAAATATTTTTTTTTTGTTAAAAGTTAAACATATTGGCTGGAATGGTTTGACTTCTTAATTATATGATTAAAAAAAGATGATAATTGGAATCATGGAACTAAAAAGTTTGCAGTATTAGATCAGAATTACAGTCCATATACAACTATCAAATTTAACACCATCATTTCACATACTTCGAATTTATTCATTTGGGTAGCAATAACTAATACAACATGTAGATTCTTAAATTCAGGAAACAAATCACTCTGATCCAAGCACAGAGCTTATTCACTGCCACACACATAAACATGAAATCATATGATGGTGGCGATTTCATCACTTCTTGGCCTGCAACAACAACAATTCCCTCCCCTGTTAGCAACTTCTGGTATACTAATAGGTACTGCTGAAATACTAATAATCTAAGCTAAAGAGTGAGTATAAACAGAAGAGTACCGAGAACATCATCTTGTAAAGTGCCACTATTTCTTTTGGTTCTGCTTTCTTCGTCTGCTTATAAGCATCGATCTTGTTCACCGCCTGCGTCACGCAGTCATGACAATCATTCAAGAATTGAAATAGACAATCTCTATAGAAGCATTGCTCAAGTCATACATTGGATTGGAAGCTATATCTAAAGAGATGTTGCTCAACTAATTATACCTCAATCCATGCTGCCAGTTTAGGCCTGCCTACTGTGATGTCGTACTTAAACACTTCCGATAAGTAGATCTGGAATCTCTCAACCAGAGGAATGAAGGTAATGTCCGCCTGAAATTCACAAAATCATTCATATATCTTTGCAGGAAAAAACTCCAACCATAAAGAATGATATCGCCATACTTCTTTCATCCATTACAATAGTGCAACCAAACTATAAGCCTTTTTCTCTTCAACATCTTACATTTCTTTCAACACATTTAAGAAACAGAAACAGCAAAATTACAGCACCTTGGAAGTAAATTATCATCACTGGCGACCCAACTTACCAGACTAAACTCGTCGCCAAGGAGGAATGGACCATCATATTTTGTAAGAGCATGTTCCAAGTGATCAAAGGCAGTGCCTGATGCAAGTCATAAGTTTTAGCCGGTTCATGTCATACTATATACAAATGCACGCTACACTCAGTTAAACACAAGTATATTTCATTCAATCAGACTAACCAGCTTCAGTTGTTGAGTCTCCTTTAAAAGTGGTAAACACCAGCCCTGCAAATTGGTCTATGTGTGATAACATCTCCTCAAAAAACTTCTTTTTCTCAGCATCCTAATATATTTTCAAAACATGATTTGGTTAAATATAGATAAGGAGTGAGAAACCTGCACTGAGTGAGAGCAGTAAACAATTGGAGAGACGTTACATTAGGTAAAAGAGAAGGGCCTTCAAAGTTGGTGTCAACATATTTGATCAAGTCAATACTCTCCCCCATGACTTTGCCATTATGTTCCAAGGACGGCACCTTGTTTGCAGGGTACACTTTCTCCTTGTACCAAGCAGGCCTATTTTGAAGGTTCAAAGGGACCAACTTAATCTTGTCTTGCAAACCCTGCAACTCAACCAAATTACTTACATGAAAAACTTGGGGAAAAGGAGAAGTAATCTGCATTCTGCATGAATAAATGAGAGAACCTTAAAATTCCTGGTGATCCACACACGTTGTGCAAAGGGGCAAGTATAGGTCATATACAACCTTCAAAACAAGGAAGAAGAAAAGGGTCAACTTTATTGTGTAGGAATAAACACAAGCAAACAAGATAGATCATAGATGTTAGGAAAGGAAAGGAAAGCAGGGAGAAGAGAAAAAGAAAAGAAAGAGTGGAACTGGAACCTGGTAGTTCCATCAAAGAGAGCGGGTGGCTCAGCGGTAGCGTCCAATGGAAGAGGCAAATACGCAGTAGCCATAGCTGCAGGGGAATTCAAAGTTGTGTGTGTTTTGGTTGGTGTTCGTTGATTTGCTTAACAGATCTGTGCACATTGAGGAGGGAATTCTTTGCCCTTAAATAAGACTAGGATGAACTGTTAAGGTGAGAGTCAGCAATGACGAAGTTAATATTTATTATTGGTAATATTATATTTCCATGTTTAGTGACTCTAGAAGTTGAATAGTCAGATTCTAGACGAATTCAAGTTCATTCAAAAACCTAGTTTATAATCCAGTTCCAAGATTGACTTTGAAAACGTAATTAATAAGTCTTATGATTCCTTCCAAATTCTGACTTGACCAATGGAGCGAGCTCCATAACGACACCAATTTATATAAAAATATATATTTATAGTCATGTTTGACAATTAGCGGATAGCTGATAGCATATTACATTAGCTGATAACTGATAGCGGATTGCATTAGTTGATTTGACTAGCGGATTGTATAAAAGTGTTTGGTAAAATTAACTAATAGATGATAGCTGTTTGATTATTTAAACAAGTAAAATGACATATAAAGACATGATTGTATTCGATACTTGTTTGAATAGTTTATTAGTTATCAATATTTTGTATCTATTAATATTAATTAGATTATAAAAAATAATTTTGTAATATAGCATTACTAAGTATATTTGAAGGATCTATATATTAATTTATTATTTATATAATTACTTTTAATACAACTTAACTAATTAATAATTTAAATACAAATACAAATGTGTGAAAATAAAAAAATCAAAAATAATAATTTACAAATGTAGTGTGAAGAATTAAAATAGTTAATTCAGGTTATTTGGAGATTTTTAATAATTGTTAAGAGTATAAGATTTTATAACTCTTATGTCAAAACTTCTGATTTTAAAAAATTCATATTAGCAGTTTTTTAAAATTAGATGTTTCACCCCAATCCGTTATTCTAATCCGATATTCACTAAACATCTAATTAGCAAATTTGACCGGTCAAACATCTAATATTAACTCAAACTTCTAATTTTGACTCAAACCACTAGTTACCAACCATAATGATTAATTGTTTATTCTTTTTAAAATTAAACACAAGGACTGAAAATGGGTTGATTTCCAAAAAAAAAGTTCAAATTATTATTTTTGATTCCTCATACTTTTAAAATTAAAAAAAAGTTTTATTCCTAAATTTTTAGGTTCCATTACTTTTAAGTCGTCTCTCTTTTGAGGTTAGAAAAATCAAGTCTTGATCCATATTTTTCGGTTTGAATACTTCTTATGTCCTTATTTATTTTGAAATTAGGTAAATCAAGTTCAATTTTTATTTTTTTATTTAAATACTAATTAGATCATTTTCCATTTAAAAATTCGACAAAATAGATTCTGAGCCTCTAATTTAAAAATTTTATATTTTTAACTTAATAATTAGGCATTGATCCCATTTCATTATCATTTATATTCGTCCCGTGAAATTTCTTCATGATTTCGACCCTAATCGAAATCACATGCACATATTTATAATCCATTAAAAGAATATACATATCATTATTTTTATGCCTTGAATTCTGTAACCCCCTCGTCCCGGTCTGGCCGAATGACCGGTCCAAGTGGGCCACACGGGGAAAACCGAGCAAAAACCAATTAAGATTTCTCCTCGGTTAGCAACCCTATATTTTTTTTTTCTTTCTTATCTAGATGCTTGTATTAAATCCTATATGAGAGAACACACAGCGAACAAATACTGACTCAAAACTCACAAACTTACAATTAAACATCCAATTTTTCCATTTTAAGAAGGACGTATCGATACACCTACATGGGGTATCGATACGCCTTGACCAAAGTCAACCCTCTCCTAGACTCAGGGAAGGCCGTATCGATACACCATTTAGCGTATCGATACGCACCTCCCGGTCAACAACACTTAGTCAACAAGATTAAACCGTATCGATACACATGACCCCGTATCGATACGCTCTGCACTCCACAATTCCCTTAGGATTCCAGAGAGTTTGGACTGTATCGATACACTCCGTGTATCGATACTCTCAGCCTAAAATGAATCTCAGAGAGTTGAGGGTGTATCGATACACAGGTGTGTATCGATACGCCCTGCTTCACAATGCTCTGTTTTCAGCTAAAACATATAAGGCACACACTAAAAATGCATAATTTGACCTCCCTAGACCCAACAACACACAACCAACCTTTAGTAATCAAAATGTCTACATCCATGGCATTCAAACACACAAGGATCATGCATCTAATGAATTCATACAACAAGACAACCTAAGCATTTACACCATACTATCCCCTTAACCTTCAACAAAATAATTCATGCTTTACACCCCAAAACATCATATATAACAAAGAGTTACGAAAACTTATACAACAACCCTTTTTGCCACATTGCTAACTAGTACAAAATTACCACCGTACTTGAGTTACAAAACTTGGAAGCCCTTCTTGCCTTGCTCCGAGCTAACGCCACACTAATGATCTGCATTGTTGAACATGGAGAGCGTAAGCTATAAGCTTAGTGAGGATGCTCTAAAACGAAAGCAACAACAATGCAGGGTTCAAGCATGTAATCCCTAAACCTCATATCTAACATGCATAGACAACATCACAAGTAGTCCTAGCTAGTCCATCAAGTGGCATAATATGGCATATTACCTCATACTAAGCACCAAGCATCAATAACAATAGTCATGTTTCACCACCATATATCACCATATATGAATAAGTTAATTGGCCACTTTAAATTACCCCGATTGTGCGGATTTGAAACTCAACAACACTTTACCTCGGTGGGATTCCACTCATCACCGGCCTTGCATGGACGGGATTCCACTCATCGCCACATGCCCTACGGATGGGATTCCACTCATCATCACGTAGAAATGAATAAAAGATTTCCGGTAGAATATTACATTACCGTACTCCTCCTTGGTGCCTCAACGCCACCAAGGCCACGTACGTTTTGACTCAATTTGTGTGCACACTAATCCTAATGATCGATCATTTACAACCGGTAATTATTTAGTGCCAATTATCATTTACCACATCACATTTTCCATCAATCATAACTCATGCTCATCACATATATATACACCTCATGAATATACATGTACAAAACCACTAAGATCACAAAAGCATAGTTAAGTAAGCACAATAGCATATATGGATATCAACGGATAACTAACAACTCGAATTTACTATAAGTGGCCTACCAAGCACACTTCACACAAGCACACTACACATACTCGAACCAACTTTAGAATAAGTTTAAAACCACTCACCGCCCTTTCTTTTGTCAAACGAAACAATCCTCTTACGATCTCGTATTCGGCTCCAAAACTCCTTCAACGTTTCTTCTTGCTTCTAACCAAACAAAACACACTTATTACACCACAATTCAATGCTAAAACTCAACTAACAACTCACTTCACAAACATAAGCCATATTCTTCAATTTCTCAACCCACCATCATCCAAAAAAAAACTCAATTTTCGTACTCCCCAAACACCTTGCTGAAAACTCCACTTCCAAACACCAAAATGACCTCTAACACATCCCAAAACACTCTCATATCATACCCTAACCATCAGCCCTTAGTTTTCAACATAAACTTCACAAAAAAAAAAACAAGTTTTAACACCTTAAAATTTAACATATGAACATAGTACGAATTTTCATCCAAATTTAACCAAATTGATATATAATGTGTATTTCATCATGATTAAGTTAAATCCCAACTCAAAACATTAAAACAATTTGGAAAACCACCTAAAATCCAAACTTTAACATAAAACTATAATTTTTCAAAGTCCCATGTTTTCAAATTTTAAGACCAAATATAGATAGAGAATAAGGAGGAGAGTCGGAAAACATAATTTACCTTCCAAAACGAGGTTGAAATCAAGTTGTATGACCAATCAAATAGTGAAAAGCTTGAGAGAGTTTAGAGATGGTGGTTCACGTTAGAAAGAAAGAATAGAAGAGAAGAAGAAGATGATCTCTTATATTTTAAGAGTTATCTTACTTTAATTAAAAGTTTTGGGTAAAATCGCAACATAGGTCCCTCCCCTTTTATTAAAGCTCAATTACACCACAACTTAAGTTGAGTTGATTCTATTTAAATTTTATTAACTCGACTATAAACTCGGTTTACTCCTAGGCCCAAAACACGGGTGTTACAACTCTCTCCCACTTAAGAAATTTCGTCCCCGAAATTACCTGGTGGAAACAAATACGGAAACTGCTCAATCATATCCGCTTTCCTCTCCCACGTGGCCTCTTCTACACCTCTATGTCTCCACAACACTTTGACCAACTCTATGGTCTTGCCACGCAACACCTTGCTATCAGTAGCAAGTATCTCAATGGGTTCTTCAGTATAAGACAAATCTGGATTTAACTCTATCTCCTCAACGGGCATCACATGAGAAGGGTCTGATCTATATCTCCTAAGCATAGACACATGAAAGACATCATGGATCTTCTCTAACTCAGAAGGTAATCTCAAACGATAAGCTACAGGCCCGATCCGCTCAACTACCTCATACGGACCAATGAACCTCGGACTCAGCTTGCCCTTTCGGCCGAATCTCATTACCTTCTTCCAAGGAGATACCTTCAAAAACACTTTCTCACCCACTGAGTACTCTATCTCTTTCCTCTTCAAATCTGCATAAGATTTCTGACGATTGGAAGCTGCTTTCAAACGGTCGCAAATCAGCTTCACCTTGTCAGTAGTCCCCTTAAGCAAATCTGGCATAGGTAACAATCTCTGACCTGTTTCAGCCCAACAGATCGGAGTCCTACATCGTCTACCATACAAAGCCTCATAAGGAGCCATCTGAATGCTAGATTGATAACTGTTGTTGTAAGCAAACTCAACCAACGGTAGGTGCTTCTCCCAAGAACCTTGGAAGTCAATCACACAACAACGGAGCATATCCTCTAGAATCTGTATTACTCGCTCTGACTGCCCATCAGACTGTGGATGATAGGAAGTGCTGAAATGCAAACGGCTACCTAGGGCACTATGCAAGCAACCCCAGAACCTCGAAGTAAACCTAGGGTCTCTGTCTGAAACAATAGACTTCGGTACTCCATGAAGCCTCACAATCTCGCGGATGTACAAGTTTGCCAACTTGTCTAAGGAATCAGTAGTGTTCACTGCTAAGAAGTGAGCACATTTAGTAAATCTATCAACAATCACCCAAACTGAATTCTTCTTTGAAGGAGATAAGGGCAATCCCGATACAAAATCCATGGTGATCCTCTCCCATTTCCATTCTGGAATCTTCAAAGGCTGTAATAATCCTGAAGGAACCTGATGTTCTGCCTTCACTCTTTGACAAACCATACAACGGCTCACATACTCAGCTACATCTTTCTTCAAACCAACCCAGAAGTAATCATTCTTCAAGTCACAATACATTTTGGTACTACCCGGATGCATAGAAAAGGGACTCGAATGTGCTTCACTCAAAATCTGACGTCTCAACTCAACATCTCCGGGTACAACAATTCTATCCTTAAAGCACAACAAGCCCTCACCACTGAAACTGTAATCGGCCGGTCTTCCTTCAGCTATGTCCTGAACATGAGGAATTAAACTCTCATCTTGCCTTTGCTTCTCTTTAATCAATTGTATCAAAGAAGGCTTCACTTGCAATTCGGTGATCAAACCACCATCATCAGACACACTCAATTTAGCAAACATAGCCCTCAACTCTATGGCCACTTTCCTACTCAAAGCATCAGCGACTACATTCGCTTTACCCGGATGGTACTCGATGGTCAAATCATAATCTTTTAGCAACTCAAGCCATCTTCTCTGTCTCAAGTTTAACTCCTTCTGTGTCATCAAGTACTTTAAGCTCTTGTGATCGGTGTAAACAATACACTTCTCACCATACAAGTAATGACGCCAAATCTTCAATGCAAACACTACTGCGGCTAGCTCGATATCATGAGTAGGATAGTTCTTCTCATGAACCTTCAATTGTCTAGAAGCATAAGCAACAACTTTTCTCTCTTGCATCAGAACACATCCTAAACCTACGTAGGAAGCATCACTGTAAATTACAAACTCTTTACCTGAAACAGGTTGTACTAACACTGGGGCATTCGTCAAAGCTTCTTTTAATTTCTCAAAGGCTTTTTGTCTTGCCTCTGACCATTCAAACTTAACTCCTTTTTGCAACAGTTTAGTCAAAGGAGCAGCTACTCTAGAGAAACCATCAACAAATCTTCTATAGTAGCCGGCTAATCCCAGGAAACTCCTAATCTCTGTCACAGACTTAGGTTGTTTCCACTCGATAATAGCCTCGATCTTCGATGGATCAACACGGATACCTTCGGCCGAAACAACATGACCAAGAAATACCACCTCTCGTATCCAGAACTCACATTTACTAAGCTTAGCATACAACTGATTGCTCAGCAATTTCTGTAAAACAACCCTCAAGTGCTCGTCATGTTCTTCTTCCGTCTTCGAGTACACAAGTATGTCATCAATGAAAACAACTACAAAACAATCTAGATAGTCTCTAAAAATTCTGTTCATCATGTCCATGAATGCTGCAGGTGCATTCGTGAGCCCAAATGGCATCACAAGAAACTCATAGTGACCATATCTCGTCCTAAAAGCTGTCTTCGGCACATCACACTCTTTCACTTTTAACTGATAGTATCCAGATCTCAAATCTATCTTCGAGAACACTGAGGCACCTCTCAATTGATCAAACAAATCATCTATGCGAGGTAACGGATACTTGTTCTTCACAGTCAACTGATTCAACTGTCTATAGTCAATACACATACGCATACTACCATCTTTCTTTTTCACGAATAACACGGGAGCACCCCACGGAGAACTACTAGGCCTAATGAATCCACGGTCTAATAATTCTTGCAACTGGTTCTTCAACTCTTTCAACTCCTTTGGAGCCATACGATACGGAGCTATCGAAACTGGATTAGACCCTGAAATGGTCTCAATCACAAACTCAACATCTCTGTCAGGAGGTAAACCTGACAACTCTTCAGGGAACACATCCGGAAAATCACACACTGTTCTGATATCTTTTGGTCTAACTTCACTCATATCCGGATTCATAACATAAGCCAAATAAGCCCCACATCCAGAGTCCATCAGCTTGTGAGCCTCTAAAGCTGACACCACATTAGACAAGAACTTAACGTTCTCGCCTACTACTACTACCTCGTAGTCATCAGAAAGTTTCAGGGAAATTCTCTTTGTTTCGAAATTCACACTAGCCCGATGCTCAACCAACCAGTCCATACCCAAAATTATATCGAAACCATAAAAAGGAAGTTCCATCATGTCAACTAGGAACACATGACCCTGAATCTTCAGTGGACATCTTCTATATATACGTCTAACCACTACTGTCTCGCCAAAAGAACTAGTGACATGCATACCTACATCTAAGATCTCAACAGGGATATCTAACTTCTGTGCATGCTCACTCAAAATGTAGGAATGCGTAGAACCCGAATCAACCAGAGAAAGCAAAGACATAGACCGTAACTCGAAATTACCTGCTATCACATCAGTGTCGTTCCCGGCCTCTCTCTGAGCATAAACTCTAGCTGGTCCTCCTGCCTCTGGCTGCACTGCTACAACATGAGCAAGATTCCTCTGAGCATCCACCCTAGGTGCATCTATCCTAGGTTGGAAGTAGCCACGACCGCGCCCGCGGCCTCTCTGAAAATCATTGGCTCTAGCAGGAGCCTGTGCTGCTGCCTGTCCCACTGGATGTGGACAGTTACGTCTTATGTGGTCTCTAGCCCCACAATTCCAACAAGAATGAAAATTTCCCCAACACTCACCGGTGTGGTTCCTCCCACAAGTAGCACATGTAGGCAACTTCCCACCAGCCTTCTGGTTTTGATGGCCTTTACCGTGGTTACCGCCACCACGCCTATTATCATACTGAGGTTTGTTGTCTCGATGCCTCTTGGCATCATCTCTGTCAAAGTTACTGGATCTCTTACTCGAACTAGATCCACCTGACCGCCTGGTCAGACTCAAACTGTGCTCCAAGTCCTTGGCCCTCGAAACCAAGACATCAAAATCAGTGTAATCTGTAGCTAGAGTATATGTCTTGATTTCTTCATTCAACCCATAACGAAACCGGTTGCAGCGTTCCACCTCAGTAGGAACAAGTTCAGGTGCATACTGACTTAGTCTGACAAATCTAATCTCATAGTCTGTCACGGATCTAAGCCCCTGAATCAAAGCCATGAACTCCCTCTTCCTCTCGTCGATGTATCGTGGACCTAGATACTTCTTCCGGAATGCTGACTCAAAGAACTCCCAAGTGATCTCAGCGTCATCCATACTCGAAGTAACAGTGACCCACCAAGTGTAAGCATCGCCTTGTAGCAAGGACTCAACACAGCCCAACTTGCGATCACCAGTACACCCTATCTGAGCCAAGATACGGACGGTCTTCTCAAGCCATAACTCTGACCTCTCCGGAGTAGACCCCCTGAACTCTTCAGCTCCAAGACCCCGAAGTCTCTCTAATGGCAATCCAGTGCCCTCACCATGATGATGTGCTGCCTGTCCTCCAGCTACTGCAGCCTGAAAAGCCCCGGCTATCGCCTGAACCAACGGAGCTAAGTCAATTCCTGCCGGTCCTTGGCCACCTTGGCCACCCTGACCTCCTGGTGGTCCCTCTCCTCCGGCCTCAGCCTCGCCTCCAACTCCCGGTGGAGGAGGTGGTGGTGGTGGAGGTGGTGGAGGAGCTCCAATTCTAATCACAGGCTCTCCCACTTGAGCCTCAGCTCTAACTACTGGCTCTCCTCCTGGAGCCTCTGCCCGTGGTTCCGGTCGAAACCTTCTAGGCCTCCCACGTGGTCTCATGGTACAGCTAACAAGGTATAAACTACAACAAGAAACATATAAGGATTTCGTTAGTCAAAGCAAGGGTCCAATAATGCTCAAGTACTCCTCTTTTCAAAATCTTTGTAAATTAAGTAATAGTAGCAATGGGCACACACACTCTACACCAAACACATCAATTCATGCTTCAAAACATCATGCGAACAGTCAAATATCAAAGAATCCATAGCAAGACATGCATCGAACAACATAATTACTCAACATAACAAATTTACCTCACTTACCTGCCCAAGGTCTCGATAACCTCAGGCTCTGATACCAACAAATGTAACCCCCTCGTCCCGGTCTGGCCGAATGACCGGTCCAAGTGGGCCACACGGGGAAAACCGAGCAAAAACCAATTAAGATTTCTCCTCGGTTAGCAACCCTATATTTTTTTTTTCTTTCTTATCTAGATGCTTGTATTAAATCCTATATGAGAGAACACACAGCGAACAAATACTGACTCAAAACTCACAAACTTACAATTAAACATCCAATTTTTCCATTTTAAGAAGGACGTATCGATACACCTACATGGGGTATCGATACGCCTTGACCAAAGTCAACCCTCTCCTAGACTCAGGGAAGGCCGTATCGATACACCATTTAGCGTATCGATACGCACCTCCCGGTCAACAACACTTAGTCAACAAGATTAAACCGTATCGATACACATGACCCCGTATCGATACGCTCTGCACTCCACAATTCCCTTAGGATTCCAGAGAGTTTGGACTGTATCGATACACTCCGTGTATCGATACTCTCAGCCTAAAATGAATCTCAGAGAGTTGAGGGTGTATCGATACACAGGTGTGTATCGATACGCCCTGCTTCACAATGCTCTGTTTTCAGCTAAAACATATAAGGCACACACTAAAAATGCATAATTTGACCTCCCTAGACCCTACAACACACAACCAACCTTTAGTAATCAAAATGTCTACATCCATGGCATTCAAACACACAAGGATCATGCATCTAATGAATTCATACAACAAGACAACCTAAGCATTTACACCATACTATCCCCTTAACCTTCAACAAAATAATTCATGCTTTACACCCCAAAACATCATATATAACAAAGAGTTATGAAAACTTATACAACAACCCTTTTTGCCACATTGCTAACTAGTACAAAATTACCACCGTACTTGAGTTACAAAACTTGGAAGCCCTTCTTGCCTTGCTCCGAGCTAACGCCACACTAATGATCTGCATTGTTGAACATGGAGAGCGTAAGCTATAAGCTTAGTGAGGATGCTCTAAAACGAAAGCAACAACAATGCAGGGTTCAAGCATGTAATCCCTAAACCTCATATCTAACATGCATAGACAACATCACAAGATGTCCTCCTAGGACATGCAGATCAGCCGAGTGTGTTAGAGTAAATCCCTAGTAGGCAAAAGAAGATATGAGTTGGAAGAAATTGAAGACTGTGACAGATATCTGTAGTTACTAGGTCTAGCATTGTTACTCATAGAGAATTGTAAATAGTTTTTTTTGAAGATAGTTGCTCCATTGTTAGATTGCTACAGAAGAATGATAAATTGTGAGGTTAGATAAGAGACAATAGGCCCTTGAGAAACCGAAAGAAACTTTGAAGAGAGTTTCGACCTTAAATCAGTTTATATCAGAAAAAGAGTTTGCGAACCATAGTGATGTGTTACATGTAGAGATAGGTTGCGTGCTTATGCAAGACAGAAGATTGTGGCTTGTTCATCAAGCTAGTTGTAAGATTGTGAGAAGAGTTATCTGAAATGAGACGTAGAGTTAACTACAGTTGAAATTGCTTCGGGGACTTGAAGACAAACTTGTATGGTAGGAAATGCATAATGTATATGTACGTATCATTAGAGCTCGAAATGTTTGAAGATTTAGGAAGGGTTGAAACTTGAACCGCCTAAAGTGTTAGAAATGCTTGAAGACTGTAGTATCAAGATTGTGTACCATCCGAAGATAGCCTACGTGGTGACCGATGCTTTGAGATATATTTGTTGTTAGATTAGTAGCCGAGTTGTGAGCTGTGTTTGCCGGATTTAGTTTTTCAATGATAGTGGTTCTGTGGTCGAGTTTGGGTTAAACCTACTTTGAATTAGATGCTTAGAGAGAAACAGTTGCAAGACAGGTTCTTGGCACCTCACGTGCAAGGCATAGTAGAAGGAAGACCTTCAGAATACAATTTCAGAGATGATAGAGTTTTGTGTTTCAGAGACAGAATAGTTGTACAGATTAACATAGTGTTTTGAGATGTACTGTTTTGGCCGAAGCACATGACAGTTCTTGTGTATTGCATCAGAATAGTGTGAAGACATATTGTAAGTAGAAGATGAGTACTCCTGGATTGAGTTGATGGATAATGTGGTCCTTTATACATGTTCAAGCTACTGGTACCGTGAGTAAGAGGACGAAGTTGTGTCTTACTTTCGATAGTGGACCATAGAGGTTCAAGATTTCAACTAAACTTTGAAGACGTTTGCATAGTGTTTGGTTAATTGATGAAGACAGAAGATCAGTTAGAGAAAGTTATGAGTCAAGTGTTCAAGCAGTATTGTATGAATTTGTGAGTCGGGCTATTTCGGTTGTTTGTTTGTTGTAGTTACCACCATAGTTAGAAGGAAGTATGTAATGTGTTTTATGAATCTATGATTCAGAAATGTGCGTCAGATCTGTCCCGTGCTATGGTTGTTGAAGAGATTGAGTTGAGTTTGAAATTGGCATGTCTTGAAGAATCATTTGGGATCTAGGTGTAAGATAGCAAGTGTTGTGTGGTAAGTCTTTCGAGTTGGAGAGTATGTTGTGGTAAGAGAGAAGGTGTAGAGGAGCGTGTGCCAGTGACTCTTCTTGTCTGATAAATTTCGGGGACGAAATTTCTTAAGTGGGGGAGAGTTGTAACACCCGGGTTTAGGGGTCGGGTGAAAATAATATTTTAATATTATTTGGGCTCGGTTTTATTATAAAAATGATTCTTTCAAATTTCGGGTTTCAAAATAAATATTTGAAATGGGACAAATTGATTTAATTATAAGTTGAAGAACTTTTTAGAGAACAAGGAAATAGCCATTTATTAATGACCTTTTTGGTAATTTACCTATTTTCTAATTTAAATTCCCTTTATATATATTAAAACCCCTTTATCTCTTCCTTATCATCTTCTTCAACGACAAAGAAGAAGCTCTCTCCCCGTTTCACTATTTCATCTCCTTCCTCCCTCGTTTTGGCTCGGTTTTGAAAGGTAATTACGTTTTTGACTTGCTCTCAACTTCCTCTCTTCAAAAGTGCAAGTAGTTTTCATTTTCATCCATGTTTTAGAAATTGGATTTTTGGGAGATTTGAATAAAAATGGTAGTTTTATGGTGTTTAACTTGAGATTTTGATTAAACAATGATAGATATGAAGTTTATGAACTAAAGGGTTCAACATATATGATTTTTAAAGGGTTTTATAAAATTTCCGAATTTGTGTTTTGGAGGGTTTTTAGGAGGGTTTTAAAGTGGTTTTGGGGGTGGTTTGATGTTGGTTTTCGAGGGCTGTTGTTAGTATGATGTTTGAGGATCATTTTGGGTGCGATTGAGGTTTGTTTGGGTGCTTGAAATGAGAGTTTTCAGTGGGTCAAGTGGGCTGCTCGAAAATCCTGTTTTTGGTCTAGTTTTGAGTGTTGAATGCTTGGTAATGATAATCCGGGTTAGTTGCTATGACAAGATATTGATTGTGGATGTTTTGTTTGTGTTTGGGGTTGATTAGAATCAAGTGGGCACCGGTGAGGCATCGGAAGTGAATCCGGGAAATTGAAGACAATTGCTTGCTTGGTCTTGAGCTCGGGAGTTTAGGTGAGTGGTTAATGTTTTAAAATGATTTCAAGTGTTGGTTCAAGCATGTGAACTAGGTTGGGATTAGTAGACCCACCTAGAGTTGGGATTAGAGTGGTAGCCTAATCCCAAGCTTTAATTAGAGACTTTGGTTGCACTCTTTAATGGTCGTATATGCCTCGTGTTGAATTGTGATGGTGTTGGTTATATATGTTGTATACATGTATGTTGAGGCATGATGGATGCATTGTTACATGCATGTTGATGATAAATGTGATGGAAATATACATATGACATATGAGGTGATAATTGTGTTATTGAGATGCATGTAGTGTTGACATGTGTAGTGATGTTAGGAGGATCATGGTGAGTACGTGCTAAGCACGGAAGTTGATAATAAATGATATTGTGGAATGTATTAGTATTGGCACTAGTATACTTGGGTACAAATGATCGATCATTAGGATGTTAGTGTGTACACATGAGTCAAAAGTCGCGCGTGGCCTTGGTGGCGTTGAGTCATCAAGGAGGAGTACGGGTACGCCCGGAAATTTATATATTCTACGTGATGATGAGTGGAATCCCATCCGTAGGGCATGTGGCGATGAGTGGAATCCCGTCCATGCAGGGTCGGTGATGAGTGGAATCCCATCGACGGGCGTGAGGATGAGTGGAATCCCCTCCGCATGAGATGAGGCGTGAGGATGAGTGGAATCCCCTCCGCGAGAACGGTGATGAGTGGAATCCCACCGCCAGGTAATGGTTGTGTTGTTGGATGTGAGTCCAACGGTTATCCGTGTATTCGAGTTATAGCTAGGTGCCAATACAGATTGTAGTTATGTTGCCATTATATGGTTAATTGTGAGCTAATGAGATTTGTGATGTGTTGCTAACATGGTTTAATTTATATGATTTCAAGTATTGTGGTATTAAACATGTTGAGCATGACATGACATTGAGTATATGTTCATGCATCATTTTATGATCATGGCTCGTGTGGACCGGAGGTATGAACATGCATTTTATCTCAGTTGTATCTCGTGTTTGGACCCTGCATTGTTGAGGTTGTTTTTAAAGAGCTTACCCTCACTAAGCTTTTATGCTTACGCTCTCTTTTGTTCGACAATGCAGATAAATAGCTTGTGGGTGGCAAGGGCAAGGAAGGGTCTTCAAGTGTTGCTTTTGGTGAGCTCAACGTATGAGTTTTAAGTAATAAAATGTAATAGTTAAGCAATGGGATAGGTGTTATTGATTTGAGTTTTGATGTATGTCGTTGTTGGCTTGGTTCGTGGGTGCCTTGTTCGATTGTAAATATTGTCTATATTACATGCCATGAATGTCTACATGTTTTGGTTGCTAAAGCATGATATCTTAAGTGCTTGAGTGACCATATATGCATAAATTGCTCTTTTGTTAGAATGCTATGTATGAATGCTTTAATCCATGTTTGAGTGATTCCTCTGGCTTAAATATGTGTGCTTACATGTTTGTATATGCTTAGGTGAGTCGAGAATTGCATCTAGAGTCGTGTTTGGGGTCGTTTAGCTTAAAAATGTGGACTTTCAGTGCAGGGAGTATCGATACGCCTAAGGGCTGTATCGATACGGCCTTGCTCAAAGAACACAAATTTGGCTGGGCGTATCGATACGTGGGGTGTATCGATACGGTCCCAACTCTCTGAAATTCAGGTTAGGCTGGGCGTATCGATACACAAGGGTGTATCGATACCCTCTTAACTCTCTGTAATCTTGGGGAATTGTGGAGTGCATGGCGTATCGATACGGTGTCCAAGAGTATCGATACGGTTCAACCATGTTGACCAAATGGTGTTGACCGAGAAGAGTGTATCGATACGCTCAAGGGCTGTATCGATACGGTCTTCTTATGTTGACCATAGGGTGTTGACTTTGGTCAAGGCGTATCGATACGCTCTGAAGGCGTATCGATACGCTCTGCATAAAAGGGTTAAATGGGTTGTTTTAAGGTGCTGTTTTGGTTGGTCGTTGCTACGGTGTTTGTGTTTCCGCTGTCATGTTTCACATAGGACTTAATAAGACATCTAGACAAGAATAATTGAAAAAAAAAATAGGGTTGCTAACCGAGGGGGAATCTTAACGGGTTTCGCTTCGGTTTTCCCCGTGTGGCCCACTCGGACCGGTCATCCGGCCAGACCGGGACTAAAGTGAATTCAAGCTAAACTTTGGTAGCCTTTCTTAGAGCCCAATTCCCTTTATGTCACTTTTCAGTCAACTATAAAACCCTAAATTTTTTTATTTTACTCGCCTAAAATTCTTCTTCTCCTCTCCTTTATTTTCTTAAGTCAATCACTATCGTCGTCTTATGTAGAGATGTCAACTGGAAACTGTCAGGATGAGTGTGAAGGGTACTCTTCTCCCACCCATCTCTGTTAAGAATTTTCATTTCCAATCCCCTCCTACGACGCACTACGAATATAATATTTAAAATTATCCCTGCCCCGCAACCCCAACACTAAAATCATCCCCGCCCCATCACCCACGTAAGTCCTAAGATTCACCTAATCTCCTTTTTACCTGCCCCATATCTATTCATATAATATATTTATTAATATTAGTTAAATAAATATAAATCAGAATTGTTACGAGAAAAATATGAAATACTTGTCATTTGGACTCCCACCACATGTGTGACATTATTTCAACTGTCATGATTTTTTTAAAATAATAATATACAAAATTAAATTTTATACAACACAAAAGTTTGGACTAAAAATATACTAAAGTCTATTGTAAATGACCGAAAAATAGCACAAATAACATGTAATATAATATTTCAATTGTTGTAACAAATAATCAACATAGAAAGAACTAAAAAAGAAAATAACAACGAAAAAGCAACTTTTTAAAAAATAAGAACAAATACTAATAGAATCAAAATAAGATACAATTTTAAGAAAATAAAATTAAAAAAAATAAAAGAATATCATACTTGTGGTGAGGACCGAGAAGAAGAAAACAAACAAGAAAAGAAGGCTTAACAACAGACAATAGTAAAGAAGAAACGAATAAACATAAATATTATATTTTAAAAAAAGTCAATATAAATTATCTGAAATTTGACTTTGATTCAAACAGATATTTTAAAAAATATTTATATATTTGATATGATCAATCTCGAACTCAATTATATATATTGAACTTTTCATTAATATCTTAAGACAAGTCAATATGAATTACCTTATATTTGACTATGATCCAAACTAATATTATATTTTTAATAATATTTATAATAACATGTTATAATATCTTTTGGGTGGGTGATGATGATGAGGGGCGAGTGGGGATGAGGTAGGTACAAAGGCATATTCACCCCTTCTCCGCCACCCAGTGCGAATCTAATTTTTATCTTTATCCCCGCCCCACAATCCGCAAAATTTATAACCATCCCCGCCCAATTGAATACGAAGTGGGGCGGATCCCTGCAAAATCTGCCCTACTAACATCCCTAAGTCTTATGCCATCATTCATGTCAAAAGTTACCACAACAGTCTTGTAACACTTCTTATCCGATCTAGTCGTAAATCGGATCAAAGATATTACCGACAATAAAATGAACCGAACAACAATCGATAATTTGCATTGCAAACAATTAGTTATGCTAAAATCTTCATTTATTATAATCTAAATCGTAATTCCATAAATTATGTTTCTTTCCAATTAATGACATTTTAAAATTTTACGAAGAACGAGGGACTAAATCTTAATTTACCAATATGAATGTTCATTCTTAATTCTGTTAATTTCCAATCAAAAGGAATCATTCAACTCATTTACATTACAATTAATTGTTCCAAATCAATCGACTCTTTTCAAGTCTAATTCCATTTGTTAACATTTAAATTGCTTTATTCAATCGGGACCATATTGTAGATTTGATAAAAATTGAAGACTAATCTATAACATATCTAAGTTAATAATACATTATCAGACTTCTTAGAATCAATCACACAATTAACTCTTTTAACCATGTATTAGCAACTCCATTTCCTATCATTTATACAATCAAGGATCAATTCATAAACGTTCAATGGTTTAGGGCTAAACTTTAATTTAATAAAATGTCAAGATTTATTTGTTTCCTCATGTACTCTTAATCACATGAACCATATGAAAAAATATTTTCTATATTCTTTAACCATTTAGTATATATAACATAGTTAGAGTTACTTTGTAAACCTTTAAAAATCTGTGGACATAATTGTAACATTCCATGAATTTTAGGACTGGCTTTCTTTGTCTTTTGATATTGCAAATACTTACCAGCTACCAATAGTATTCATTTACCAAGTTCTAATCAATCAGTTTATTCATTTAAAGGACCTATTTGTAATTAATAAAGCGCAGAAGTATCAAAGTTACAATTTCTAACATTTTTTAATTAGAGGTATCGAAACCCTAAAGTAAGTATAGAGTTTTGATCTTTTTAGGTTCGATGTTTTGGTACCTTTGAAGCATATAATAGTCAATTACATTCATCTCCTAGTGAATCATATTGACCCTACATGTGTTCGATCCTTAATAGTGATTTTAATTGTTTTATTTTCTAATATTGTAATAAAATTACAAGGTAATATCTTTAGTTTAGTTTTAATTTGGATAAACTCGATGACATCTACGTACTAAGATGCTTGAACCTGAGTCACCTAAGAGGAACAACATCATTTATGATTGAGACCACTCAATAAGTTCTTAATTGCTTTATTTAAATATGATATAAAAGTATAGAAAAATAAAAGTATCCTCATGATAATATTAATTACTCTCTAAAATAAAAACATTCTGAATTTTACAATTAATCTGGCATCGAGTTAAATCGTGACACTAATTCAGTTATGAGTTATCCACTTTAGAACAAATATAAGTTCTAAATATTTTAAACAAAGTTAAACATATTGGCCGGAATTGTTTGACTTACTAAAGTGTTTGCAGTGATGGATCAGAATCACAGTACACATATTATTACTAAATTTATCACAATCATATTATACGCTTCAAATATTCATATTCGTGGTGGTAATTAGTACAACATAGATTCTTAACTGTGAAAACAAATCACTCTGCCCCAAGCAGAGAGCTTATTGACAGTCACTCATAAACATGTAATGTAATCATATGATGGTGGCGATTTCATCACTGCTTTGCCTGCAACACCAACAATTCCCTTCACTGTTAGCAACTTCTGGTATAATAATAGCTACTGCTGAAATGCTAATAATCTAAGCTAAAGAGTATAAACATAAGAGTACCGAGAACATCATCTTATAAAGTGTCACTATTTCTTTCGGATCTGCTTTCTTTGTCTGCTTATACGCATCGATCTTGTTCACCGCCTGCATCACCAAGTTATGAAAATTACTCAAGAATTGAAATGGACAGAGAAATGTTGCTCAAGTCATACATAGGATTGGAGGCTATTTCTGTAGAGATGCTGATCAACTAACTATACCTCAATCCATGCTGCCACTTTAGGCCTGCCTGCCGTGATGTCGTACTTAAACACCTCCGATAAGTAGATCTGGAATCTCTCAACCAGAGGAATGAAAGTAATGTCCGCCTGCAATTCACAAAATCATTCATACATCTTTGCACAAAAAAGCTCTAACCATAAAGAATGATATTACCATACTTATTTTATCCATTAATGTAATGCAACCAAAACTGTAAGCCTTTTTCTTCAGCATTTTACAAATCTCCCAACACATTTAAGAAACAGAAACAACAAAATTACATAACCTGGGAAGCAAATTAGCATCACTGGAGAGCCAACTTACCAGACTAAACTCGTCGCCAAGGAGGAATGGACCATCATATTTTGTAAGAGCATGTTCCAAGCGATCAAAGGCAGTACCTGATGCAACTCACAAGTTTTAGCTGCTTCATATCATATTAATACAGGCTACACTCTGTTAAACACAAGTATATTTCATTGAATCAGACTAACCAGCTTCAGTTGTTAAGTCTCCTCTAAAGGTGGTAAACACCAGCCCTGCAAATTGGTCTATGCGTGATAACAGCTCCTCAAAAAACTTCTTTTTGTCAGCATCCTAATACATTTTTAAAACATGACATTGTTAATATAGATAAAGAGAGAGAAACCTGCACTAAGTGAGAGCAGTAAACAATTGGAGAGACATTACATTTGGTAAAAGAGAAGGGCCTTCAAAGTTGGTATCCACGTATTTGATCAAGTCAATACTCTCCCCCATGACTTTGCCATTATGTTCCAAGGACGGCACCTTGTTTACAGGGTACACCTTCTCCTTGTACCAAGCAGGCTTATTTTGAAGGTTATTAGATATTTGTTAGTTAGATTAGTTTTAATCGGACGGTTAGGATCTTTACTATCTTTATTTTCTTTTTTATATTTCTTTATTGTTATATAATTGTAAATGAACAAATGTATTTTTTACTTTTGATTAATAAAACTAAAACCATTTTTCTCTCTCCCTTATCCCGATCATTCTCAGAAACGTTTCCCCTTCGTCTTCTCAGTTGAGAGAAAACCCTATATCTATTTTCTTCCTCTTTCGAAAATCCCAAAATCACAAACTCAACATGGTATCAGTTGATAATGTTTCCGATTCTCGTTCTCATTCCGCTGGTGATTCTCGAAATTCTTTCAAAAATGATGACCCCTGTGATCCTTTCTATATTCATCCGAGTGAAAACCCCTCTTTGGTTCTCACATCCTCTCTTCTTGATGGCAAGAATTATCATTCTTGGGCTCGGTCGATTCGTATGGCTCTTATATCCAAAAATAAGTTTGGATTTCTCGATGGTTCTATCAAGGAACCCCAGCCTACTGATTCTAGGTTTTATGCCTGGGTAAAATGCAATAATTTGGTATTATCGTGGATCCAGAGGGCTTTAAATCCTGAGATTGCACAGAGCGTGCTTTGGATTGACACTACTGTTGATCTTTAGGTCGATCTTTTCGACCGGTTTAATCAGGGAGACTTGCTTCGAATTTCTGATTTGTTTCAGAAATTTTTTAATATCAATCAAGGTAACCTTACCGTTTCTGCTTATTTTACTCAGATTAAGTCTATTTGGGATGAGATCTGTGTTTTGCGTCCTTTAAAATCTTGTTCATGTTCTGCGTCTGTCTATAGAAAACAAGATTTGGTTCTTCGATTTCTTCGTGGCTTAAATGAAAATTTCAGTATTCCTAAAACTCAAATCCTTATGCGTAAGCCTTTGCCGGATATCAATGAAGTTTTTTCTTTAGTTGCTCAGCATGAACGGACTCTGTTGTATACGGGTAGTTTTGATAACGAGTCTCATATAATGTTGGCTGGTCGTCCTGATTCGGGTAGACAGTGTCCTAGGGATTACAAAAAATCGTCTAATGTTGCTAAAAGGCCTTTGTGTGTTCATTGTGGTCTTTATGATCATACTGTTGATAGATGCTATAAGAAATATGGATATCCCCCTGGTTATATGTTGAACTTATTTTGATTTTGATATAACTTAAAAAGAAATTTTAAAGGACCAAATTGTAAAAATTTGTAAAGTAATTTTAAAGAAATAAATTTGTCAAAAGCTCGATTTTAACTTGACAAAATGCTTTGAAAAAGTTCGATTCAATACGTATATCGAACTACATTTTTAAAAGCCAACAAATGCCCAAAATACTCATTTTGATATCAAAGTTTCGAAACTTTACTAAAGTTTCGAAACTATACTGGGCAGTAGCATGGCAGTAGCACTCTGTTTTTGAAACCTGGGTAAAGGTTTCGAAACCTTCATAAGGTTTCGAAACCTTGGCCTGAAAGTTTCGAAACCTTATGAAGGTTTCGAAACCTTTGGCCTGCAACGGTCAAGTTTTTCAAACAACGGTCATTTATTTCAAATCTAACCCTAAAGTTTCGAAACCCTTGGTAAAGGTTTCGAAACTTATATGCAAGGGAGCCTTTTAAAGTCAAAAATAAACATCCCCAACGGCTCCAAAGACCCCCCAAAGGCTCCTAACGGCTAGATGCTCAAACAACACTATAAATGCAGCATTGGATCATCAAGAAACATTAAGAAAGCAAATACAAACATTCAAGCTTCCAAGAAATCATTTTGTGCTTATTTTTCGATCTTTCTTGAAAAACACTAGAGTGTTCTTCGTTGTAATTCTTGAGCTAGTGTTTATTCGGGTGTGTGAGAGAGCTTAAACTTTGCAAACACTTTCCTAGTGAGGATTTTCTAGTTTGCTCATTTGTATCCAACTTTGGGATAGGATTCAATAGACTTTGGGGTATAAGTCTATTGAAGTGTGTAAGGTTACTCCTTGTCCTTAAAGGAAAGACAAATTAGTGAATTTGTGGGAAATCCTTAGTGTGGACGCTAAGGTAGTGGATGTAGACTTTGGTTAGAAAGTCGAACCACTCTAAATCGCTTTGCAATTTTTATCTTTGCAATTAGCTTCCGCCGTTATTTTCAAAAATCCAATTCACCCCCCCTCTTGGTTTTATTCGATCGATTGCCACGTTCTACAATTGGCATCAGAGCTTTGGTTCATTAGAAGGTCTTACAACCTCTTGAAAAAGATCCAAGAAGTGTGCAATCATCTACAAAGTCATCCATGGCATCCACCTCCAATGTTGTAGCTTGGGGCGATTCTCAACCCACCAACAAGCCTCCCTTCTTCAATGGAGTAAACTATGCCTATTGGAAAAACCGCATGAAGCTCTTCATCCAAGCTTATGATCTTGAAGCTTGGAAAATCATCATGAGAGGATACATAGCACCAACGAGCAATATTGAATCATGGAGCGTTGAAGAAGACAAGGGATTCTCAACAAATGCAAAGGCTATGCATCTCATCTTTTGTGCCCTTGGCCCGGACGAGTATGGAAGGGTGTCATCTTGTTCCAATGCAAAAGAAATTTGGGACAAACTTGAAGTTACACATGAAGGTACAAATCAAGTGAAGGAGACCAAAATCGGGCTCCTCAATCTAAGTTATGAGAACTTCAAGATGAACCCCGAGGAAGACATCAAAACCATGTCCGATCGATTCTCCGTGATCGTAAATGGTTTAAAAGGTTATGGCGAAGTAATCCCCGAAGACAAACTTGTGAGGAAGATGATCTACTCTCTTCCCAATTCATGGGATTCGAAGAAAACGGCCATAATAGAAGCAAAGGACCTCAAAGTTCTCAAATTAGATGAGCTTATTGGTTCCTTGCTTACTCACGAAATGATGTCAACGGGCAAGGAAGAAAAGAAGAACGAAGTGGAGAAAAAGAAAGTTGGTCTTGCTCTTAAAGCATCCAAAAAGGATGATGATTCTAGTGAAGAAGATGAAGAAAAAGAGATGGCAATGTTTGCCAAAAGATTTAAAAACTTCATGTTGACCAACAAAGGAAGAAGATTCCAAAGAGAAGAGGGATTCAAAAGCAACAAAGGGAGAGATCCTCTAACTTGCTATGAGTGCAACAAACCAGGACATATCAGGATCGATTGTCCTCAACTAAATAAAAATAGCTATGAGAGGAAGAAGCACAAGGCTCACGTAGCTACTTGGAGCGATGACTCTTCCGACGAGGACGAGGATGAAGTAGCCAACTTGTGTCTTATGGCTTTCGAGGATGACTCAATGGTAACCTCTAATTCATCTTATTCATTTGATTATACTTTTGATGAATTACAAGAGGTTTATAATGAATTAGCCTTAGAGTATGAGAAGTTAATTTTGAAAAATAGAAAAATTACTTCAAAATTAAAAATTGAAAATGACTCTCTCTCTAAGACTAATAAGGAATTTGAAAGCAAGTTCGAAGAAATGCAAGTCCAATTAAAAGATTTTGAAAAGAAAAATCAAGACTTGCAAAACTTACTTTCAAAGGTCCATGAAGATCATCAAAAGGAACTTGATGATCTTAAAGCTTCTTTCAACAAAGTTGGGACAAAAATTGTTGAAAAATGTGAAAGTTCAAAAACCAACTATGTTAGAAAGAACTTTCAAGGGTATAGACAAAGATCACCTAATCGAAAGATGATTAGGAGAATTTGGGTTCCAAAGGGACTCATTGCTAACAAAGATTTTAATCTATTGTCAAAATGGATACCCAAAGGGACTAAATTACTAGGAACTAACTCTTATGGACCCAAAAGAGTTTGGGTACCAAAACATACATAGTTCCCTTTTTGTAGGTGTGTTGGAGCCATGGTATGCAAATTTGAAGAAACTTGAAAGCTCTAGACACACAAAATGCAAGGACACTTGAAGAAGCTCAATCGACATATCTTGGTTCAAGTGGTAACTATTTTATGCAAAATTTACTCTTACATGTTAATTTATATGAATATTTTGTGTTGAAACATGTTTGAGGTTCCCTATATGTTGCATGAATGCTTTTAGTGAGGGGGAGTTATGTTTTGCATGTTTGTTTAATTTTTTGACCCTATATGCTTATGTTTGTCTTTAGGTCTTAAAATTAGCAATTTAATGTGCTTAATTGTTCAAAATCTTTTTAAGTGACCTTAGATAAGATAGTCACTTTTAAATCCAACAATAAGCGTAAAATTCTTTTATTTTAGTTCAAATATGGTCTTTAATGTTAATAATTATCATAATAATATTAGAATGCTCTTAGGAACAATTTTGAGGCAAAATCTGATGATTTCTAAGCCATTACAGGACAAAGTTTCGAAACTTTAACAAAGTTTCGAAACCTTGGTAGGATAGTTTCGAAACTATAGAAAAGTTTCGAAACTTTTAGGTGCCCAGAATCAAATTTTAGCTACTGGAGGCAAATAGTTTCGAAACTTTGGAAAAGTTTCGAAACCTTAGGCTGAAAGTTTCGAAACTTTCCCAAAGTTTCGAAACCTTCATTAAACCTGGCCTTGTTCGGACGGGTTTTTGAGCATAAAAACATATTTTTTTAAAACCCTAACTCATTCCTTCAAATATCAAACGGCCATTCTCTCAAATTCTCTCAAATTCTCTCAAAATCCTCAAAACCATTGATCAAATCTACAAGTTTCAATCAAAGTTTTGGGTTTTCTTTATCATCTTCATCAAGTATTTGAGGTAATTTTTCATTAAAACTTCAAATTCTTTAAGTTTTTGAGAATTTTAGGGTTATAAAATTTTTTAGGGAATCAATTTCTAGAGAATTTTAGAACAATGTGGGTTGATAATATTGCAATATATGTTGTGTTTTTGCAGGAGGTATCACCCAATCTTGTTAGAACTCTTGTTTAAACACCTTTAAATTCTTGCCCACAAAGTGTTTGATAAAATTCCCCAATCAAATTTTTTTAAAACCAAAACCATGCCTCCTAGAGTTATCCTTCCTAGAACCAATCCTCCTAGAGCTAAACGTCAACGCAATGAAATCGGTCAAAATTCCGGTTCTAATCCTAATCCTCAATTTGAGGATCGTTGCTTTAGGGATTCGGATAACTTAGATAGATATCAAAGTGTTTTTGAGAATAAGAAAGTTAGAGAGGAAAGAACTATAGATTTTGATTTTCTTACTTCTCCAGATTTTAACTTTGATCTCTTTGAACTATTTGCCGATTGGAAATGGCTTGATTTTCTAAACATTCCTCCTTACACCCATCGCAAATTAGTTCGTGCCTTCTTTGCCAATGCCTCCTTCATCCGATCACCTAGGGATCGAAACACCATCTTAGGTATCCGTTCTTACCTTATGGGTACTGAATTTGATATAACACCTCAAATAATAGCTGATCATTTAGGTGTTCCTTTAGATGGTAATTCAGATGAAAACGTAGCTCATAACATTCCAGCTTTCCCGGATGGTAGTCCTACGCACCTTCCTCTCGAGGAGCGCCTCTTTTTACTCCTTACTACTTGGTTCTTCCGTCCCTCCGGCGGAAAAGCCACTAGTATGCGAGCTTGTGATTATTGGTGGCTACGCCAATATCGTGATAGGACTCGTCCCGATATTGCTACCATCATTTTCCTCAACCTCATCAAAATCGTTCATAATCCCACCTCATTCTCTCTCTCTTATGGGAATGTTCTTAGCCATATTTTTAGGAAGCTCAATATTGACACTTCCTTAGATCCACATGTTAAGAACAAGAGCTTTATTGACATTAAATCTTGTCACAAAGCCCAATGGTATCATGGAGATCATGGTTGGGTTCATAGAGGAGAGGAGTTTGATGATGATGAGGATCCTATTGGAGAGGCTCCACTAGCTCCGGCACCGGCACCGGTTACATTAGAGAGTATGTATGCTACTATGGTCACGCGTTTTGATAGTTTAGATGCTCACCTTCGTGGCATAGACGATCGCGTTCGTGGCATAGATGATCGAGTTACATCGTTGGAGCATGACATGCACGATGTCCATACTCACTTTTTTCCACAGATGCCTCAGGATGATGTTTAGTTTATATTTGCATTCTATATGACTTTATGATGTTATTGGTACATTTTTAGACTTATTTTGATTTACGCTTTAGTCTTTGTTTTTAAGACATATTATGCTCTTTGATTGAATATTTTTATGAATTTTATTTTGTTGGATTATAAATCTTGGATGATATGCTTCATGAATGATATGCTTTATGGATAATATGCTATTGAATTATATTGATCTATTAACATTTTTGTTGCTTGTGTAGCCATTTATCCTTTTTGCTATAACAAAAAGGGGGAGAAGATTAAGAGGAGCAAATTTGTTTTTATCAAAGTTTTTATCCAAATATTTCATATGTCTTTAAAATTACAATTTTAAAATTTTTCATGAAGACATTTATTAAGGGGGAGCTTATGAAAAAGATTTGAAATATTAAACAAATTATTTCAAAAACAAATTTTTACAAAATGTTTTGTTATATCAAAAAGGGGGAGATTGTTGAACTTATTTTGATTTTGATATAACTTAAAAAGAAATTTTAAAGGACCAAATTGTAAAAATTTGTAAAGTAATTTTAAAGAAATAAATTTGTCAAAAACTCGATTTTAACTTGACAAAATGCTTTGAAAAAGTTCGATTCAATACGTATATCGAACTACATTTTTAAAAGCCAACAAATGCCCAAAATACTCATTTTGATATCAAAGTTTCGAAACTTTACTAAAGTTTCGAAACTATACTGGGCAGTAGCATGGCAGTAGCACTCTGTTTTTGAAACCTGGGTAAAGGTTTCGAAACCTTCATAAGGTTTCGAAACCTTGGCCTGAAAGTTTCGAAACCTTATGAAGGTTTCGAAACCTTTGGCCTGCAACGGTCAAGTTTTTCAAACAACGGTCATTTATTTCAAATCTAACCCTAAAGTTTCGAAACCCTTGGTAAAGGTTTCGAAACTTATATGCAAGGGAGCCTTTTAAAGTCAAAAATAAACATCCCCAACGGCTCCAAAGACCCCCCAAAGGCTCCTAACGGCTAGATGCTCAAACAACACTATAAATGCAGCATTGGATCATCAAGAAACATTAAGAAAGCAAATACAAACATTCAAGCTTCCAAGAAATCATTTTGTGCTTATTTTTCGATCTTTCTTGAAAAACACTAGAGTGTTCTTCGTTGTAATTCTTGAGCTAGTGTTTATTCGGGTGTGTGAGAGAGCTTAAACTTTGCAAACACTTTCCTAGTGAGGATTTTCTAGTTTGCTCATTTGTATCCAACTTTGGGATAGGATTCAATAGACTTTGGGGTATAAGTCTATTGAAGTGTGTAAGGTTACTCCTTGTCCTTAAAGGAAAGACAAATTAGTGAATTTGTGGGAAATCCTTAGTGTGGACGCTAAGGTAGTGGATGTAGACTTTGGTTAGAAAGTCGAACCACTCTAAATCGCTTTGCAATTTTTATCTTTGCAATTAGCTTCCGCCGTTATTTTCAAAAATCCAATTCACCCCCCCTCTTGGTTTTATTCGATCGATTGCCACGTTCTACATTATAGAAATAAGGTTTCTGTGGGAAAGATGATTCAAGTTGGTTCTGGTATTGCTGATTGTTCTTTGAAAGATTTTGGTTCTGGTAATATTTCTGGTTCTGGTAATGGTGCTGCTATTGGTTCTCTCACCTTTACTAAAGACCAGTATGATGCCTTGCTCAATTTGCTTAATGAGAAAGGTAGTTCTTTGCCCAGTGGTTCTGTTGTGAATAATGTTTCTAAGGTGAATGTTCTTTCATCTGCCTTTGATGATGCTTCGTTTGATGCTTCAGGTATCATTCTGTCTTGTCCAATTATTAATAATGTGCCTTGGATCATTGATAGTGGTGCTACTGACCATATATGTTGCTCTTTAGATATTTTCTCTTCTTTTTCAGTTGTTTATAATAAATTTGTTAAGCTTCCAAATGGTCAGTTAGTATCTGTAAACCATATAGGTAATGTTAGTATTTCTCCTAGTTTGGTTCTTAAAAATGTTTTTCATATTCTACATTTTAATTTTAATTTGATTTCTGTTAGTCAATTGACTAAAGATAAATTTATCTCCTTGGTGTTTAATTCTGGTACTTGTTTTATACAGGATGTGCATCGATGGAAGACGATTGGTACAGCTAGTGAGTGCACTGGTTTGTACAAGTTAAATTTGTGTTTTTCCAATAATGTTGTTGGTTCTACATATTCTTGTGGTACTTCTGCTTGTGCTTGCAATTCTAAACATTCTGCTCCTGTTTGTCATTCTGGTACTGGTATTTTTAGTCATGATGATCATATTCAACATACTTGTAATTCTGTTTCTGCCTCTAAACTTTGGCACTTAAGATTAGGGCATCCTTCAAAACAAAGAATGCATTCTTTTTCTCTATTGCACAATAAAATACATGTTATGGATTCTGATGATTGTAATACATGTCATTTGGCCAAACAAAAGAGATTATCTTTTTCATCTAGTAGTTCTATTTCAAATGATATTTTTGATCTTGTTCATGCTGATGTTTAGGGTCCCTTTCCTGTAAAAGGTCTATATGGTCATGCTTATTTTCTCACAGTTGTTGATGATAAAAGTCGTTTTGTCTGGATTTTTCCTATGAAATTAAAATCTAAAGTTCCTAAATTGATTAATGATTTTTATGAGTTTGTTCTGACTCAGTTTAATATTAAAATTAAATGCTTTCGTACTGATAATGAAAAGGAATTTGAAATGCTTGATTTTTATTCTTCTAAAGGTGTTGTTCATCAGAACAGTTGTACTTGTACACCACAGCAAAACAATGTTTTTGAGCGTAAGCATCAGCATCTTCTTGCTGTTGCTAGGTGCTTACGTATTCAAGCTTTTCTACCTTTAGAATTCTGGCTTGATTGTGTTATCCACTCTGCTTTTTTGATAAATAGGACACCCACTCCTCTTTTGTCAAATAAAACACCTTTTGAGATTCTTTATCAGACTAAACCTAATTTTGAAAATTTAAGAGTTTTTGGGTGCTTAGCTTATGCTTCTATTCTTCCCAAACCTAAAACTAAAATGCATCCTAGATCTGTTCAATGTGTCTTTCTTGGATTTCCAAAACACATAAAAGGTTTTAGATTGTTTAATGTTCAAACTAAGAGTATTTTTATATCTAGGGATGTAATTTTTTCTGAAACTGTTTTTCCCTTTCAATCCAAAACTTTTCAATCTTCATCAGAACTTGTTTTTCCAGTTCCTGAGACTAATCCTTTTCTTGAAGAAGATCTTTTGAAACCTAATTCCAACTATGCAACACAACAGCCAAGTCTTTCAGACTCTCAGTTTCAATCAGATTCACCATGTGAATCTGATTCTTCTGATCTTAATCAGTCTGCTCAGTCTTCTAACAAGTCTCCTCTCATTGTTCAACCTCGAAGATCTTCAAGGACTGTTCGATTGCCATCTAAACGGGAAGATTATCAAGTTGCTTTACCAGCAAGCAAAGTCTCTTCTCATACAACACCTCATCAAATAGCTCAGGTTCTGTCATATGATCACATTTCCTTTGATCATCAAACTTATATAAATAATGTTGACATCTTAAAGGAACCTAAAAATTATAAAGAGGCAGTTAAACATACTTGTTGGAAAGAAGCTATGAAAGAAGAAATTATTGTCTTAGAAAAAAACGACACTTGGACTCTAGTACCTTTGCCTAGTGATAAGAAAACCGTAGGTTGTAAATGGGTCTATAGAACTAAACTGAAATCAGATGGTACTTTAGAAAGGTATAAAGCTAGACTTGTTGCAAAAGGGTATACTGACCAACCAGGTTTGGATTTTTTAAATACCTTTAGCCCTGTTGCTAGAATTACAACAATTAGAACTCTTATTGCTTTAGCTTCTGCCAAAAACTGGTACTTACATCAATTAGACATTAATAATGCCTTTTTGCATGGTTATTTACATAAAGAAGTGTATATGGATCCTCCACCTGGTTTTCTTCCTCCTAATTCCGGTCTTGTTTGCAAGTTAAATAAAAGTTTATATGGGCTTAAGCAAGCAAGTAGACAGTGGAATGAACGTTTAACTGTTTCTTTGAAAGAACAATTTTTTCTTCAAGCCTCTTCTGATTCCTCCTTATTCATAAAGGGTGCAGGTAACAGTTTCATCGCTCTTGCTGTATATGTTGATGACATTATATTAATGAGTCCTAATATGGGAGAAATTGATTCTATTAAGAATTTTTTACATTCTACTTTCAAAATTTAAAGACCTAGGCAATCTAAAATATTTTTTAGGATTTGAGATAGCTAGGTCTAAAGAAGGAATTAATCTCTGTTAACGCAAATACACTCTTGATTTGTTAGAAGAAACTGGCTTTTCTAGTGCAAAACCTGCTTCAACTCCTTTTAATGATAGAAGCAAACTTTCTAAATCTGATGGTATACTTTTGGATGATGTTACCTTATATAGACGTTTGATAGGAAAGCTTCTATATTTAACTAACACTCGTCCTGATATCACATTTGTTGTTAATTATTTGTCTCAATATCTCTCAGCACCTACTGACATTCATCTTTCTGCTGTCCATAGGATACTGAGATATTTGAAAGGTTCTCCTGGCCAAGGTTTATTCTTTCCTGCTAATAATAATCTCAAATTAAATGCTTTTTCTGATTCTGATTGGGCATCTTGCCTTGATTCACGAAGATCCACTATAGGTTTTTGTATTTTTCTTGGATCATCTCTTATTTCATGGAAATCTAAGAAACAAACTACTATTTCCAGGTCATCAACAGAAGCTGAATATAGGGCACTTGCAACGGTCACCTTTGAACTGCAATGGCTATTATATCTTCTATCTGATTTACATTTAAATTTTAAAACTGCTAATCTATATTGTGACAATTTATCTGCCATTAAAATCGCAGAAAATCCGGTCCAGCATGAACGTACAAAACATATTGAGATTGATTGTCACTTAATTCGGGAGAAGCTTCATCAAGGGATGCTGCATTTACTACCAATCTCTTCTTCCAACCAGCTTGCTGACTGCTTCACCAAAGCATTACCTCCAGTTTTATTTCGAGAATCAATCTCCAAGTTGGGCATTCACAATGTTTATGCTCCAACTTGAGGGGGGCTATTAGATATTTGTTAGTTAGATTAGTTTTAATCGGACGGTTAGGATCTTTACTATCTTTATTTTCTTTTTTATATTTCTTTATTGTTATATAATTGTAAATGAACAAATGTATTTTTTACTTTTGATTAATAAAACTAAAACCATTTTTCTCTCTCCCTTATCCCGATCCTTCTCAGAAACGTTTCCCCTTCGTCTTCTCAGTTGAGAGAAAACCCTAGATCTGTTTTCTTCCTCTTTCGAAAATCCCAAACTCAACAAAGGTTCAAAGGGACCAACTTAATCTTGTCATGCAAACCCTGCAACTCAACCAAATTACTCACATGAAAAACTTGGGGAAAAGGAGAAGTAATCTGCATTCTGCATGAATAAATGAAAGAGTGGTGCAAAGCAAAGGGGAATGAGAGAACCTTAAAATTCCTGGTGATCCACACACGCTGTGCAAAGGGGAATGAGAGAACCTTAAAATTCCTGGTGATCCACACACGCTGTGCAAAGGGGCAAGTATAGGTCATATACAACCTGGTAGTTCCATCAAAGAGAGCGGGTTCCTCTGCTGTAGCATCCAAAGGAGGGAGCAAATACTCAGTACCCATTGCTGCCGTGGGAATTCAAAAGTTTTGGCTTTTCTGTGTTTTGTTGGTGTTAGTTGATTTGCTTAACACTTCTGTGCACATTCATGAGGGAATTCTTTGGCTTTATATATTATAAGTCTAGGAACTGTTAAGGTGAGAGTCAGCAATGACGAGTTTGTTTGGTTATTGGTAATATTATATTTAATGTTTCGTGAGTCTAGTTGTTGTTTGATTGTATTAAACAAACATCCTTGCAGGTATTATTTTATAAAGAAAAATACATTGTATTCTGTCTTTTTTCGGCGTCTCTATTTATGCTCTCATATTTAGCGGCGGATCTAGAAATATTTTTAAGGGTAGGCACACATATACTAACATTATGTTTGAATTCAGTTCGTTTATTATTTAATGTGTTTGGGCTCAGTTCGTTTAGCGTTCACGAACAAGATAAGCGACTAGGTGTAAATAAGTTATCAATGCAAACATTAGTGAATCAGAAAAAAATGATGTAAATAACTTGCATTCCATGACTATATAGTGAATCTGCCACTGTGGTTAATATGCATATAATTTAAAGTTTGTTTAAAATGCAGAAACAAGTCTTATGATATATAGACACAATCGATATAATATCTTCATGATATGAACAATTTTATGCAAACATTTGCTTCTCCCATGTCGTGTGGACTAAGTACAAATGTACAATACTGCATAATAAAGGGGAGGAAAACATATCATTCACGCTATCCATTAAAAACATTAGTGAATAAAAAATCTTCAAATTAAAATATATAAAGCAATGTGATACATAATACCTACAAGACTAACACAAATTCGAAACAACTCAATTTACCTATCACCAATTTATATTCAATTAATAAAAAGCAAGGACAAAAATAAATACATTTGTTAAATTGATTCAACGAAATTATTATAAAAATTTATTAATTCATAAAGTCATACTTTTACTTCCACTCTCAATTATTCTATCCATATTTGTATTGCTATAAGTGTAAGACAAATAACAAAACGTCTTAGACTCTTGAAATCTTGCAGAACAAAATTTAAATAATAATTGAAATATACTTCTATATATTGAATAAATGAATAATTTCAAAAATAAAAACTACATACCTTGAGAGATTTTTGAGTTTTGAACTTTGAAAATCGAGAATTTTGTATTTGAGAAAGAAAAAGACGTTAAAACTTAGAATAATAATTAAAATGTACTTTTTAGTTAGCTTCTGTGTTCTCTTATAACTGGTTATTATTTTTTACGCTTTTATGTAGGGATGTAAATGAATTGTTTGTAGACTCCTAAAAAAGAATAAGTTACTACTTATGGTCTATGGATACTTTTAGTCAATTTTTTATTATCATATATTTATATGTGGGTTGTGACAAATAAATTTTCAAGATGACACAAATAAAATTTATAAAATTTGAGAATTGTTAACCGGCCTAGTGGTCAAGGATGTTTATGTTGTCCTATTTTGTGTGGGTTCGAGTTAGAATATAAGAACTCTCTATTTAATAAAAAATTATAAAATTTCAGGGTGGGCACTATCAATAAAATAAGTAACTAATACGAGAAAATTCAGATTCCAATGTGGCCACATACCTACCTTAAAGACAACGTGCATCCTCCACTACTCATACTAAAAAATAACTTTAGGGTTAAGGTTTAATGTTAGGGTTATGAATTAGGGTTAGGGTTTAGGGAATTAGGGACATGATATATTTTTAGGGTTTATAGTTTATGGTTTAGAGTTTAAAATTTAAGGTTAGGGTAGTAATTTTTTATTGTTGGAGCATAGAAAGGGGCACAGAAAAGGGCAGAGGATTTTTATCCATCTAGTTTTGGATCTTTTTTTTTGTTGGTAAATTACATGTCTATTTTACGGTCCATGTTCGAGATTCGTGGCTCTCCCTCCCAACGATGTCTTCTCCAAGGTTCGAACCTGAGTCCTCTCCTTGGAAGAGCAATGTGTCTTGCCATTTTAGGGAAAACTACATAAATAGTACCCCACCTATTCATGTATTACTATTTTTGTACCCAACAATGATTTTTGGCAAAATAATACCTAACGTTACGTTTTTGTTCTGCTTTGGTACCTTCGCCGTTTAAAATTAACGAAAATGGTGAGGTAGCTTGGGTTAATAACAATTTCAGTAAAAAAAAACTTATACAATCTATCACTTTAGTCTAAAATTCTATCAATTTAAACATTATTTTATTTTTTGGATTAAAATCGTAAATTCCTCATTTTTCTTCTTCTTTTAATTGAACACTTTTTGGGATTTGGGTTTAAAAAACATGCTAAGGACAATCAAGACTTTAGGATTTGGGGATAATATTTGGTATGTTAAGTACTCTTGAATTGTCACTAAAATACCCAATTAGCCGAATGTACATGTTCAATGTAAGTATCTAATTGACAGCTTTAATTAGTATTCAGGTAGGACACTTTAAAATGAAACTTTAAGAATTAATTTTTGATAAGATTAAACATGGTAGAATTGAACTGGGGGATTGTACTAAAAAGGGTAAATTCAATGGATGAAATATTGGATAAAAAAAATTTGTACGGTCCACTACGTGTTTAGATTAGCTTCCAATTGTAATTGATTAGTTTAATTATAGCATTCCTCGTTCCTAATCGGGGCGATGGGTGTTATAACTCAACTTTGCTTCCAAACATATTTTGGTCATTCAACTTTCAAAACGTTCAATTTGCTCACTAAACTTTAAATATTGATCATTTTTTGTCATTCTGTCGTTAAATAGTTAACGGTGTCATGACACGGCACACAAAACTAAAACGACGTTGTTTTAAAAAAACTTAATTTACCTCAAAATGACGTCGTTTTACATCTCTATATATATTTTTTTTATTTTCTCTTTATTTTCTCTTTCCTTCCTCCTTTGTTTTTCTCTTCATATGCTCAGATTCTGACCACCACTCACCACCGCCAGCCACTGCGTCAGCCGCTGTCGATGGTGGATAATGACTCCAAAAATTTTCCTCCAACACTTTTTGTTCTCCTAAACTCGAATCAAATGTCCATTTAACAAGAAAACACCCTAAACTTCCAATTCTGTTCTCCATTTCCCCCGATTTTTGGTTTTGTGATTTCCTACCTAAGTTGCACAGATACAGATACGGGGACAGATACGTGGACGGGGACAGAAAACGGCAATTTTCAAAATTAGAGGGTACGGGTACGGCGAGGGTACGACAAATATAAAATAAATTTTAATATATATAATAAAAAATATTAAAATTTATAATACAATAAGGACTAAAATTATAATTGTATTAAACAATAATTATAACTGTAGTTATTTAAATTCACTTCTAATAATTTTAAATTACTTTTTAACACTTAGATTAAGAGATTACTAAAATTAAATGACTAAATTGAACGAAAATTTAACTTTACATTCTAAATAAAGAGAAAAGCAATGACTAAAATAATAAAATTAAAAGATGACATGGCTGAAATAAATATTTATCCATTCCTATTTAAAGCTTGAGTGATTAAATGTTAAAACAGGTTACAAATACAATACACACCTAATATCCCACATCCTTAAGATACATAAAGCAAGGAGAGAAAGAAGCCTATAAATAGACATTTATAAGATAAAACAAAGAAGTAATCTAGTCTTGGCCTTTTGGTTGAGATTAAGTGTTAAATTTATAGTTTTTAGGTGGAGTGTTTAATTTAGTAGTTTTTTTAGGGTAATTTTTTAGTTTAATTATCCTTGAGCTTTTTAAGTTTGGATTAGTTTAATGGTTTTTAAAACTTTACTACAAAGATGGAGTTTTATTTTTCATTTTTTTAGTAAATATATTTGGATACGTCCCCGGGTACGTCCCCAATAAGTGTTAACCGTACCCGATATAGGTTTGATCGTCCCCGATAAAGATGGGACGTCCCCGCTGTAACACCCCAAATTTTTCCCAATTTAAAAATCTCTAATTTTGAAATCCCTAAATCAGAAACCCTAGAATTTAGGAATTTATGTACAAAACCCTAATTGAAAATTCGGAATTAAATTGAATTTTGGTTATGATTTCAGTGACCTAATTGTTAAAATCAGAACTTGGGTGACCTTTTTGTAATTCGGGTAAAGATTGGGACCTTTATTTGATGTTTTACCCATTTAACCATGGTATTTAATTATGTTTTAACCCTAAAATATCTTCATCTCCTATTTTTTTTGGAGACTCAGCCGCCTCTCATCTCATCCCTCTCCCGACGTAAGCCTCACCCCTCACCCTTGCTCCGATCAAGCTCCGGCGAGGGTGTCAGCGCCGTCGTTTAGAGCGTTGCCACCCTTATTCGAATCCCTTTCACCGTCCGACCATAACCCACCCGTCCGCTCACCATCGTTCCCCGTGGTTTGCTCGGAAATTGTGATAAACCTTTCGGTTCTCTCTTGTGCCATCATCCGCCGCCATCCTCATCCTCCTTATGTTGTCGCGAGTTAAACCCGACCATCGGCTCGCCCCATCGACCGTCGTTGCTGAGTTTGTGAAAGGGAAACCGTTCGACTCCCCTTACGCCGTTTTGCTCTGCCGTCGTCTCCTCCATCGTTGTTGTCGGGTAAGCTTTGTCTTTCCCTTTTCAGTTTTTGGCTTTTTTAATAGTTGAGTGGTTTTTCTAACCGGTGTTGTTTGTTGCGATCGCTGCCATATCGGACAGATTTTGTCGGTTCTCATTTTGTTGTGCCACCGCCGACAAGGGTTGAAACCCTAGCTTCAGATTCTTGAAAAAGGTAAAGGCGAGATGTGTGTTTGGGTAAAGCTTAGAAGCTATGTTTTCATGGTTGTGGTTAGATGTGTTAAGCCATCAGAAATTGTTGTCACTACCTCGTCGAACCGTCGTCGTCGTCAGAATCCTCGCCGCCGTCGGGTTGTGTTGCGCCGTCAAGGGGTTCTACAAACCCTAACCTTAGGTTACAGCAATGTGTTATGATGTTGGGTTGTGTGATGTGGTGGGTTGAGCCCAAATCGGGGGGCCCATGTGTGTGTATTAGTGGAGCCCAGTTTTGAATGTAAGCCCATGTGGTTTGAAACAAACCAAACCAGTTTGTGAACCAGACCAATATGTTATTTGACCGAACCGGATTAAGTTGTGAACCGAACTACTCTTGTGGATCGAACGAATTTTAACCGAACCGTTGGCTATGTTTGACTGAGTTGACCTGTTGACTTTTGACCTTAGACCATTGACCAGTTGACCTATTTGACCGAGTTTGACCAGTTGACTTTGACCAGTCAATGTTGACCGTTGACCTTGAACAGTTGACTTTGATCGACCGAGTTGACCGTTGACCAGTTTGACTAGAGTTGACTTTTTCGGAAAACCTTCCTATTAACCTTTCTCGACGTCCTGAGTCCGTATCCGCTGCCCGTTTTGTCGAATTAGATCCCGAGAGATCCGTTTTGCTAATTTTGTGTAATTGTTATTGAAATATGATAAGTTATGATTTCAGAATCTGATTCGGAATGTTCTCGTGTTCAGGTGCCAACCTTGAGACTGTTGGGTTACCTCCAGTTGTTTAGACCGACCGTGCACGTTCTTCGAGATTTTCACGTGAGTATATCTTAGTTCGGTTTTCAGTGTTTAGTCGGTGGCTTAGTGTTATTATTAAATGTTAATATAGAACTCATACCTCGTAGGTCTTGATTCAGTGAGATCCGAGCGTAAGGCTCGCCCTTCTTGAGATTAGAGCTACTGTTGCTTAAAGGTGTGTCTCTTCCTGTTTTATAAACTTATGTGTTTCTTTCTGTGCTATATATTTATTGTGCTTTTCTGGATTAATATAAGTAAATGTTTTGTACATTTTGTGTGCATACTCTGTTGTGATTGGGTGAATGTTTTCAGACATCATGCATAACATGTCATACTCTGATTTAAATGAAATATCAGATTTTCGGAATCGTAAAATATTGGATTTATAGTATTGTGCAATTTGAATTTTCATAATTCAAGTTTCGGATCAGACTCGGATTTTAAAATCTGCATCATATCATTGTGGGTATATGGTTTGGAATTTGTTCGGGGAAGTTCAGTGGTTTCAACCTTCGGGTTGAATTCTGCTTCAGATTAGTGGTTTCACCCTTTTAGGTTGAATTCCGCTTCGGATCAATGGTTCCACCCTTCGGGCTGAGTTCCACTTCGGATGGTGATGATGGAGAAAGTAGGTTCTGGGGAACCTTACTTTTCGGTGTATCGGAGATGGGTACTATGATTCATGTGCATCAGACATCATATCATCATGATTCGGTTTTGTTGTGTTTTCAGAAAAGTCTTTATCAGAAAATAAAATACTGTTTTGTTTTGTTTTGTTTTCGGTTGCACTTTAGAGATACACTAAGCTCTTTAGCTTACACCCGTTAGTTTTTACTTTTCAGATATCTCAGACTTTTTAGGCGATCGGTACTTGGAGCATCTCTTGTTTATTCAGATAAATTATTATTCAGTACGAACTTTTCTGTTACCTCAGAATTATTATTTTAATATATTTTGGGATATTTGTGTAATATGGACATTGGAACTGTTTTTAATTCGGGTTTTATTAAATGCATACATCTATGAAGCTACTTTCATATTTTTTTTAATTAATAATCGGAACATCTTTTAAAAGATTGAGTTTTACTTTAATCGGAATATTTATTGAGTTTACTTATTTAATCGATTCTTTTGAATTATAAAATATTTTAACCTAAATTGTATCTTGAGGGACAAGTTTTCAATCGCTACTTCTTAGATTCGGCCCATTTCTCCTAGGTCGAGTTTAGGGGGTTACAACCGCATTGTCCCTGTGTTGGGGATGTATTGGGGATGCGGGACGGCCCTTAGGTGGCGTCCCCGTGCTTCATAGGTTTACTATGTTCACGGGCACAAACATTTAATGTTTGGGGTTTTGGAAGCTAAGGGTGGAGCGGTGATGTTTGTTTGAGGGATTGGAAAGGAAAGGGTGGGCGGTGAGAGTTTGGGGGAGGGAGACGGTGAAGCTTTGGGAAGGAGACCGGTGAGACTTAGGGTTTGGGTAGAATTTAGGAATTTTTTATTTTAAATCCTTGATGTCAATCGAATATTAATAAAAAATTTCATGTCACAACAAAAAATTAATAAAATAAGTCACGTCATCGGGTTGCTAATGAGAAAATGGATGAGTGATTAAAAATATTTAATGTTTAAAGTTCAGTAAGCAAATTGAACGTTTTGAAAATTGAGTGACTAAAATAAGTTTGAAAGCAAAGTTGAATGATAATTTTTGTAATTTACCCTATGCAAAAATTATGATGAAAGAAATAATTATGTGGGAGTTTTTGTAACTTTCTTCGCGTAAAAATTATATGATGTTGCGAAGATGGTTTGTAGTTTTTCTTGTGTGGAATGGGCTTTTCTAAAAATAGACGGCTTAAATACCAACTAAATACCAACCTTTAATTTAGGCCATTGGATAAAGCCACTTTTATAGTGGTCGTTGGATTAAAAATAAATAAATAAAAAGTTACCTGGTAAACCGGTAACCTTTATGTTTTCGTCTTTATCTTTCACAAAAGCATTGGCTCTTCACCAACGCTTCATTTTTTTCTTTACCCTTTTCTACTTCTCTTTCAAGAAATCTCTTGAATAATTCTCATTTTGAGGGAAAAAATTCGAAATCTAAGGTTATAAGAGAAGAAACAATGGGGTCTTCGATGAATTCTAACTCGCATGGGAACCTGGACGAGCAGATTGTGCTGCTAAAGAAAACAAAAAACCTCTCCCGCCATTGACGCGTCTGTCCATTCTTCTTGAGCACGACCTAAAGAAATTGCAGAGATTTTTTAAGTTAATTAAGAAAAAAAACTCATCATTGGAAGTCTGCAGAAGAATAGAAATAGCCCAAGAAAAATCTTCGAAAAAAAGGATCCGTAGATAAAAGAAAAATCGAAGAACAAAAATGTACCAATTTTTCCATGTTTGCCATACCAGCATCAATACCACCTAAAGGTGGTATCGATACCCCTTGGTGAAATAGCATATTTTTTCATGTCTGCCAAACCAGCATCTATACCACCTAAAAGGTGGTATAAATGCCCCCTTGGTGAAATAGCATATTAAAAAAGGTATATACCTTTTCTCTTACAAAATTGTTACAATTTGTGTACATTTTGTACTCATTTGTGTATATGCACATTGTGTAATATTTTGTGTACGTACACATTTTGTATAACAAATGTACCAATTTTTTCATGTCTGCCAAACCAGCATCGATACCACCTTTAGGTGGTATCGATGCCCCCTTGTTATTATTGTACCAAATTGTGTTTTCTTGTAACAAGTTGTGTACATACACATTTTGTATAAATGTACCAATTTTTCATGTTTGCCAAACCAGCATCGATACCACCTTTAAGTGGTATCGATGCCCTTTGTTATTATTGTACCAAATTGTGTTTTCTTGTAACAAGTTGTGTACATACACATTTTATATAAATGTACCAATTTTTTTCTTGTCTTCCAAACCGACATCGATACCACCTAAAGGTGGTATGGATGCCCCCTTGGTGAAATAGCGTATTAAAAAGGTATATACCTTTTTCTCTTACAAAATTGTAACAATTTGTGTACAGTTTGTACTAATTAGTGTATATACACAAATATTTATTATTATTGTACCAAATTGTGTTTCCTTGTACCAAATTGTGTATGTACACAAATCCTTACAACCATATGAGCCATTTTGACCCTTGGTAAAATCTCGTACTAAAAAAGGTATATACCGTTTTTCTTACAAAATTGTAACAATTTGTGTATATTTCGTACTAATTAGTGTATATACACAAAACCTTATTATTATTGTACCAAATTGTGTTTCCTTGTAACAAGTTGTGTACATACACATTTTGTATAAATATACCATTTTTTTCTTGTCTGTCAAACCGGCATCGATACCACCTAAAGGTGGTGTGGATTCCCCTTGGTGAAATAGCGTATTAAAAAAGGTATGTATCTTTTTCTCTTACAAAATTGTAACAATTTGTGTACATTTTGTACTAATTAGTGTATATACACAAATCTTTGTTATTATTGTACCAAATTATGTTTCCTTGTACCAAATTGTGTATTTACACAATTTCTTACCATGTAACATTTTGTGTATATACATTTTTGTGTTACAAACTTGTAAGGATTTATGTACATGATTTGTAATAAATATGTACCGCTTTTTACCCAGTAAACAGTGCATCTTTGTAATAAAAAGGTATATACATTCTTCTATTACAAAATTGTACCAATTTGTGTACCGCTTCATGTACAATTTGTGTACCGCTTTTTACCCGGTAAACAGATCTACCGTTTTTTAGCCTGTATTTAAAGGTTGTTCCCTAGAATCCCCCGTGTGGAAGTTACAAATTTGGGTAAACTATACCAATGACCACCAAATTATAGGGTTGATGTCAATTTGTCCACTATATTTTTTATTGTGTCAAATATACCACTTAACTATTTAAATGGTCCCAATTAAACCACCCACCGTTAAAAAAACGAAAAAGTTGACGGAACCGTTAAAAAAATTGGTATAATTACACATTTGGTCCTCTATATTTATACAATATATCAATTTAGTCCTAATTTTAATCTAATAAAATAAATTAATTATTCAATAAGATGGTGACACGTGTCACCACCTTATTGGACTTTAATTATTTTTATTTAATTAATTTTCCACGTCCAATTAGGTGGTGACACGTGTCACATTCAATTGGAGGTGAAAAAATGCAAACATGGGGATTGCTTTCAGGAGGACTTGAACCTGGGAACTTGGAATGCAAGGGGTGGGTGCTTGCCACTAGGCCAAGCACTTTTTTTTGCTATAAGATGCAATCTTTGATATATATTTAAATAGTATTAATGCCTAGAAAAATTGAAGAAGAGAAAATGATATTGTGGGATTCAAACCTGGAATATTAAAGTGGAAACCGCACATGCTTACCACTAAACTAACACTATTTTTATGATATAAAACCCAACATTTAATATATGAAATATATGAATTTCGATGTCCCAATTCATATTTGATGTCCCTGCAATAGTGAGAAAACGAACCGACAAAACATTTCCCAGTGCTAACTCGTCAACATTTCGACAATCAAGGAACCCGATATCAACTAGATTTGGACAATGCTTAGCCAAAGCATTGATCGCATCAGCATAAACATCCTTTATTCCAGACAACCGGAGTTTCTTCAATTTGGGACAGCAAAGGGCGGTTGCTTTTATAGCATCACCAGTGATCCTTTCAAAAAAGTCTGGCCCAAACTGAAGACTTTCCAAAGCCTCATGCCGAGCAACAATCACAGATAGAGTAGCATTAGTTATTTTCCTGCAATAATCACCACTTATTTCACGCAAACTCTTAGCTTGAAGATTAATTGTTGCATCAGTAGACTCTGCCCCACGAAACCTAAGGTAGCCGTTGCAGCATCGAATTTATGAGCACAGAGATCCAACGAACTCCATAAACATTGAGAACTGCCCAAAAACCTCCATGTCTTACAGGTTGATGATAAGCTTGCCCTATCACGATAATTCAGACACGAAAACAATTGAATCACTGTATCATCAGGCAAGTTTATCCAATCAGCAACGCCATTTCTATGGAGACCTGAATTGTCAACTTCAATTTCAAGATAACTCAGCGAGACAACGTTGTCCTTCCCTTTCTTCGCCACCTTGCGACGAACCCGACGAGTCATGTCTTGATCAATCTAAAAAGAACTCCAAATATCGAAATCCTTCGAACCTCGAAGCAACAAAACCTTATAACCAGTAAGTGCACATGGAACTAAAGTACATACGCCATTCAAACTTAGACATATATTAAATGTTGGGTTTTATATCATAAAAAGTTTGGCAACCGAACCTTACCATTGTTGCTAATTTGGAGAGGTTTAAGGAGGCTGCGGACTCTTGGAATAAGGAGGTCTTCGGGAACATTGGTCAGAGAAAGAAGCGCTTATTGGCTCGGATTCAAGGAATTGAAAAGCGAAATGAAATCATAAGTAATGATAATTTACTTGATCTTGAGAGGAGACTTAAGTTGGATTTAAGTAATGTGCTTGCGCAAGAAGAGAGCATTTGGTTCCAACGCTCTCGGGCTCGTTGGATTCAGGATGGGGATCACAACACGCGGTTCTATCACCAGGCCACTAAAGCGCGGCAAAATCGTCGAATAGTGAGGATGATTAGGCTCAATGATGGTAGTTGGTGTGATGACGCCCAGCTCATGCGTCGAGAAGCTGTCAATTTCTATAAGGAGCTGTTTTGTTCGCTAGGGCCTAGGCACTTTGACGGCTTGCCGAGGCATGGTTTCCACCCTTTATCGCTTAGTGAAAAAGCTCGCCTGGTGTCGCATGTGACGGAAGAGGAGGTCCGCAAAGCTGTTTTTGATATGGCACCCTTAAAAACTCCCGGAATTGATGGGATTCATGTGATGTTCTACCAGCGCAATTGGGGTATTGTTGGTTCCAGTGTTGTTGCTTTTGTTCGGGAATGTTTCGCGAAGAAGGAGGTTCAGGAGGACACCAATAGAACTGTTTTAGTTCTGATTCCGAAGGTTGATTCCCCAGAATTTTTTTCGCAGTTTAGGCCGATAAGCCTATGTCCTGTGATTTATAAGTCGTTGACAAAGGTGATTGTTAACCGACTTAAGCCTTTACTTCCTACTTTTATTTCGCCGTCTCAGGTTAGTTTTGTTCCGGGTAGAAGTATTATGGATAATGTCATCTTAGCTCAGGAAGTGATACATTCTATGCGTGCAAGGAGAACGTGGAAAGGTTGGATGGCTTTGATGATCGATCTCGAGAAAGCCTATGACCGCCTGGAGTGGAGTTTTATAGCTGATACGCTCATGGATGTGGGTTTGCCAAATGATTTTGTTGCTTTGATTATGGGATGCATTACATCGGTTACTACTCAAATTGCTTGGAATGGGGAGTTGTCAGAATGTTTTAAGCCAACCCGTGGGATTAGACAAGGGGATCCGATGTCTCCATATATTTTTGTTTTGTGCATGGAACGACTATCCCAAGCGATAAATGTGGAAATTGATAACCGAAGGTGGAAGGAGATAAAATTAAGTCGGTATGGCCCCGGCATCTCTCATTTATTTTTTGTCGATGATATCGTTCTGTTTGCTGAGGCGACGGTGAATCAAATGAATGTTATCCGCCAAGTTCTTGACTCTTTTTGCTTAGCATCTGGTCACAAAATTAGCAATGCGAAAACCAACATCTTTTTTTCGAAGACAACTTGTATGAATGTTCGTGCGGATATTGTTCATGGCTTCGGCTTTAATGAAGTTGCTAATTTAGGTAAATACCTTGGCATACCTCTGTTGCATAGCCGGGTTACGAAAGCGACGTATAGCTACTTGGTGGAGAAGGCTCGTGGCCAACTTCTCTCGAGGCCGGCTAAGTCTCTCGCTTTTGCGGGGCGAGTTACACTTGCCCGGTCTGTTTTGCAATCCATTCCGTACTACACCATGCAAGCAACTTGGCTGCCTAAAAGCATTTGTATGGAGTTGGAAAAGCTTATTAGAGGTTTCATTTGGGGGAGTTCGTCGGATCATAGAGGCGTGAATTTGGTGCGGTGGGACGAGGTGCAAGCGCCAATTGAGTGTGGTGGTCTTGGCATTCGCAATCTGGAGTGTGTGAATCAAGCTTTTCTTATGAAATTGGGTTATCAGGTTCTTACCGAGAGTAGCAAACTTTGGGTGCGGGTGGTTCGAGCCAAGTATAAGGTGGAAGGAGTTCTCCCTAGCAGCATTCGGGTAAGCAACTGCTCCCGACTATGGTCCGGCATGTGTAATGTCTGGGAATCTGTAGTTTCAGGCATGGGTTGGGTTGTGCGGGATGGTTGTCTTGTGGATTTTTGGTATGACGAGTGGTTGGCTTCGCTCGGTCCTTTAGCTCATTTTTATAAGCGAAGCGGTAGACCGGCACCTTGCCCAGTTTTTTCTTTTGTTTCTGATGGTTACTGGGATGTTCAGCGACTTGATGAGGTGCTCCCGGAGGCATGTATCCAGCAGATCATTGCGGTTTATCCGCCATCGCCACATTTAGGACATGATCGCCTTGGATGGAGAGACGACAAACGTAGTATTTTTACTGTTAAATCTGCTTATAACAGCCTTGTAAGCAATCCGCCTATGGAGGGTGCTAATGTGTGGAAGATGATTTGGTGTTTGCCTGTTCTTCAACGTATTCGTGCTTTTGTTTGGCTTGCGTTTCGAGGGAGTTTACTGACGAATAAAGAACGCACGAGGCGTCATATGGCAGATGATCCGGGGTGCTCCTTGTGTGGTCATGTGTGCGAGGATGGAATCCATGTTCTCCGTGATTGTATGATATCGAAGGGGTTATGGCGGTAAGTGGTAGACGGTAATGTATACCACAATTTCTATTCTACTCCCTTGCACGATTGGCTTTATATGAATCTTGTTGGGAATGGCATTGGTGTCAGTATTATGGACAATTGGAATATCTTTTTTGCCATTCTTTGTTGGAAAATTTGGCAGCGGAGAAATAGGATGATCTTCGATCCTGACGTGGTGGAGACCGAAGATATGCTTAGAGCATGCTTGTGCTACATGAATGAGGTGGTCGGTGCGAGGACCACGCTGAGCGCTATGGTTCGGCCACAACGTGTTGTAAGTAGCGGTGCGGTTTCGGAATGGAAATGTCCTCCGGTTACTTGGGTCAAGCTCAACGTTGATGGAGCTGTGAACACGACCACCAAGGCGGCTGCCATTGGAGGTGTATGTAGAACGGATAGCGGGGATTGGTTATTTGGCTTCAATAGACGACTTGGTTGTTGCTCGGTTCTAAACGCTGAACTGTGGGCGATCCTTGAAGGCCTTCGTCACGCATGGCGGTGTGGTTTTCATCGTGTTGAAATTGAATCGGATAGTAGAGAAGCGGTGGACTGTGCAGTTGAGGGATCACGAGTCCGAACTGCAAACGCCTTGGTGATTGTGATCGAGGAGTTTTTGAAACGAGACTGGGAGGTGGCTTTGAAATGTGTTGGGCGGGAGTCGAACGCGGTAGCGGACTGGTTTGCAAAAGGGGCGCGCGACAATGAGTTGGGTGAGTGGTTTTACGATACGCCACCGTTGGAGGTGCAGCTGCTGCTGGAGAACGATCAGCAGCAGAGATAACTGCGTTGGGTCTTGGCTGGTCTTTAGATGCTGCATCGGGTAGGTTGTTGGCTTGTTTTTTGCTGCTGTGGGCAGCTGTTTTGGCTTTGTCCGTGTGTTGGTTTGTTGTTCGCTTTAGCCCTGCGACATGCACTCTTTTTCCTCCATTAGGATTAGGGAGGTTTTTTAACGAGGCATGCTCGTAGGTGCTCCCAACCCTTATTAATCGAAAAAAAATAGGGTTGGCTTAGTGGTAAGCATGTGTGGTTTCACTTTAATGTTCCAAATTCAAATCCCCACAACAGTATTTTCTCTTCTTCAATTTTCTGGGCACTAATACTATTTAAATATATATCAAAGATTGTATCTCATAGCACAAAAAAGTGCTTGGCCTAGTGATAAGCACCTGCCCCTTGCATTCCAAGGTCTCAAGTTTGATTTCTCCTGGAAGCAATCTTTATGTTTGCATTTTTTCACCTCCAATTGGGTGTGACACGTGTCACCACCTGATTGGAGGTGGAAAATTAATAAAATAAAAATAATTAAAGACCTCCAATAAGGTGGTGACACATGTCACCATCTTATTGAATAATTAATTTATTTTATTAGATTAAAATTAGGACTAAATTGATATATTGTATAAATATAGAGGATCAAATGTGTAATTATACCAATTTTTTAACAGCTCCGTCAACTTTTTCGTTTTTTTAACGGCATGTGGTTTAATGTTTAATGTTTAGTGAGCAAATTGAACGTTTTGAAAATTGAGTGACCAAAATAAGTCTGAAAGCAAAGTTGAATGATAATTTTTGTAATTTACCCTATGCAAAAATTATGATGAAAGAAAATAATTATGTGGGAGTTTTTGTAACTTTCTTCGCGTAAAAATTATATGATGTTGCGAAGATGGTTTGTAGCTTTTCTCGTGTGAAAGTTACAGATTTTTATGATTATCATTTTTATTATTTGGTATACTACATAAATGACTGGCATACTATTGATAAAATTGCGATTTAACCACCTCACTTTTTTCTAAGCAATTAAACCACCAAATTATTTAATTGGTTGCAATGTGACCACCAGCCGTTAGAAACTAACAGAAAGAGTGACGTGGCAGTTAGTAAAATTGGTATAATTACATATTTGGTCCTTGTTATTTGTACATTTTATTAATTTAGTCCTAATTTTAATAAATAAAATAATTTGATTATTTAATTAAGCGGTGACATATGTCAGCACCTTATTGGAGGACTTTATTTATATATTTTTTATTTAATCACCTGATTGGAGGAGCAAAATTAAAGTAAGAAACAACTTATCTTTGGTAGGATTCAAACCCAGGTTGGCAAGGTTGAGAGTGAGCGCACCTACCACTAAGCCAACACTATCCTTGGGATACGAGGTACAAAATCTAATATATATCTTAGTTTGTTGCTCATGCCAGGAAAAATGCAAGAAACATCTTACATCTGGCAGGATTCAAACCCAAGTTACCTAGGTTGAGAGTAAGCGTGCCTACCATTAAACCAACACTATCCTTGTGATACAATGTACAAAATTTAATATATATCTTAGTTTGTTGTTCATGCCAGGAAAAAGGAAATAAATATGGATTAAGGGGACCGAAATGACACTTTTGGAATGCATAAAAATATTTAAACCACTTAAATATATCTAATAATTAAATTATTAACTATTTTATTTTTATTATATTTTAATTAAATTATTATATTAAAAAATCAAAAATTTATTTAACGAATCTAAACTTACAGACATAATTTATTAATTTTATATTCGTTAAAACATAACCAGGCCTTTAAATAAATTTTTAATATAATTTTAAGTTTTTGATTTTTTAACGAATATAAAATTAATAAATTATATTTGTGAGTTTAGATTCGTTAAATAAATTTTTAATATAATTTTTAATTTTTAATATAATAATTTAATTAATATTTAATAAAAAAATAAAATGATTAATAATTTAATTATTAGATATATTTCAGTGGTTTAAATATTTTTATGCATCCCTAAAGTGTCATATTCGAGTCCCCTTAACCCATATTTATTTTCATTTTCCTGGCATGAGCAACAAACTAAGATATATATATATATATATATATATATATATATATATATATATATATTAAATTTTGTACATTGTATCACAAGGATAGTGTTGGTTTAGTGGTAAGCGCGCTTACTCTCAACCAAGGTAACTTGGGTTTGAATCCTGTTAGAGGTAAGATGTTTCTTGTTTTTTTCCTTGCATGAGCAACAAACTAAGATATATATTAGATTTTGTACAATGTATCACAAGGATAGCGTTGGCCTAGTGGTAGGCGTGCTCACTCTCAACCCAGCCAACCTTGGTTTGAATCCAACCAAAGGAAATGTGTTTTTTCTTTAATTTTCCTCCTCCAATCTGGTGACACATGCCACCACCTGATTGGAGGAGCAACATAAAAATTATTAAATCAAAAATATATAAATAAAGTCCTCCAATAAGGTGGTGACATGTGTCGCCACCTAATTAAATAATCAAATTATTTTATTTATTAAAATTAGGACCAAATTGATCAAATGTACAAATAGTGGGGACCAAATATGTAATTATACCAATTTTACTAACTGCCACGTCACTCCTTCCGTTAGTTTCTAATGGCTGGTGGTCACAATGCAACCAATTAAATAGTTTGGTGGTTTAATTGCTTAGAAAAAAAGTAAGATGGTCAAATCGTAACTTTACTAATAGTATGGTGGTCATTTATGTAGTTTACCTTTTATTTTATTTTAACCTCGTTTTAATTATTTTTCTTACAAGTTTTCAACAGTGTGAATCACACTCACCCAAAATAGTATTTAGATGTATGGATAGCAAACATGTACAATTTCGTGGATTCTTCACGACACCCGTACTAGTTGAGGTGGAGATAGAGTATAAGTTTAGTGGGTAGTTGGTGGGTGTGGATGTTAAAAGTCATGCTTGTCGTGAGTAGTTGATATGATGGATTTGAGACATTCCCGCCCTATATCCGTACATCCCGCATCCGCTCACCCATTATTCCATATGAATAAGGTTATTTTAATAAAAATGAAATATATATATATGAGATAGGATCCGTTTACATAGTGTAAAACTCTTTAAGTTTTACACGCTTTTTGGACCGTTGGATGAGTGAAAAGAATGGATGAGATTAACAGTAAATATGTGAAGATTATCACTTGGAAAAAAAGAGTAAGGAGTTAATCTGAGCCATCCATTCCCCCATCTAACGATCTAGAAAACGTGTAAAACTTAAATAGTTTTACATTGTGTAAGTTGATCCTAACTTTTTCTCTCTCTCTCTGTATATATATTAGATGGTATGGGTGGATGAATATGTTTGTTGTCATTCATGTAACTACAACAAAACAGGTCTTTAGTGGCATTTTTAGCGCCGCTAAAAAGTTTCACGGCGCTTAAAAAAGTGCCGCAAGAAGTGCCGCTTAAACCAGCGCCGCAACAGTTCGCGACGTTTTTTTTTCAAAAACACCGCAAAAGATCAAAATCTATAGCGGCGTTTGTAAAAGCAAACGCTGCGAAAAACTGTTTTGTAGAGGCGTTTGCAAAAAACTGTTCCGTAGTGGCATTTGATTTTACAAACACCGCGAAAAACTGTTCTTTAGTGGCGTTTGAAGTTACAAACGCCGCGAAAAATTGTTCACTAGTGGCGTTTGTTTTTTTACAAACGCCGCGAAAAACTGTTCTCTAGTGGCGTTTCTTTTTACAAACACCGCAAAAAACTGTTCTCTAGTGGCGTTTCTTTTTACAAACGCCGCAAATAACATCATGCTCTAAAAAAATTAAATAAAATAATACTATATAAAACGATCAGTGCTGTTAAATTAACAAATGTTGCACCAAGTTATTTTAATTACAGCATGGTTCCTTACATACAAATACAAAGAAAATCAACAAAACTACATGCCATCAACTAGTGTATTTATGTTGAGTTGTAAAATTCATTGTGTGTACACATTTACCATGTTTCCTGGATTTCTTTGATGTTAGATTTGCACGATTTGCTGCATAAACCTTTTTGTACATTCCCTCCAAGCTGCCAGCCTCAATACCTTTCTTTTTGTACTCATCTTCCATCCAAGTCTATTAACTAGCCAAAGTTAGAGACTTCTATCATTCTGAACGATCAACCCTTATCGTGGAGAGAACTTCAACACCATTATTACTGTCTTCTAACAACTTAAAACTCTTAAATCTGTAACCCTGATAATAAATAAGCAAATACTTAAGATGAATGGATTTTGAGTGACAAGATGTTGCTATTCAAGGTAATTGAAATAGAATGTATTAGAACTATTGTTGGTGCAATAGTGTTTATTGATTGTTATGTTGGACAAACCTCTGCTAAGAAGGACATAATACCAAGTGCAAGAATCAGAGACAACGAATAGAAACTTGGCAGCACAAACTCCTGAGATATAAATAAAAATATAACTCCACTCATCTACTGTCCAAGCTTAATTATTTGCCGGTTCAACTGAGGTGAGAGCTTGGTGGCAGAATGACTATATTCATATCAAAAGACACTTCCATGCACAAAGAATTGTTATGACAAAGCATTCAAGCTACTGCATTTGATATCACTTTGTAATTTTATAAGCAAGCTTTATGGTAAGCAATACTTCAATTAACAACAAACTTACACAGGCTGATCTGATGCCTTTGCTGCAGCCTTTATGAGACAATAGCTAACTCCGCCAGTTATTGAAAAATCTATGCATTCATTCTGATCACATTAGCATAAATGGAAATGCTCCATTACCATTATAAAGCAAACATATAGTAGCAATCTAACTTAAAATTCCAACTATTTTACACTTTTGAAAAATTCATGCATTCATTCTGAGCACATTAGAGACGGTTCTGTTAACTCACTTCTGTACCTTGTGTAGTAAGCATCTGCTGAAAAATAAAAAGCATTCCAGAGAAACTGCAAGCAAGACTTGGAAAGGGATGATAATCAATAAATGACTAGAGAAAAAAAGAAGCAAAAATCAAGATTTGGAAACTGAGAATGCAGTAAAGAGAAACTAATGTTTAAACCATTAACAACAGTGGGTTATACTAGCAAACAGATAAATTCATGTTTATCTTGGTAACAATCTAAGTCCTACGCCAACCTGATTGTCTAATTTTCCAATTTCACTAGAGCGCGGCTTCAAATAAATTAATTATAAACTATGGCGTTGCAGGCATAAAGTGATCGACAAATATAACTTCTTTGAAATTTAACAAGCAAACTTTGAAATTTGAAAGAATTTGATTATAAACAATGCCACTCATCATGTCCATTATAGGCCACTGGTCACCATTTAGAGCTGATATCATATCCATAATGTAAAATTTAACAACCAGTAATATGCCTGCATCAGCTTCAAATAAATTAATTATAAACAATGCCACTCATCATGTTATGAGCTAAATTCAGCTGCTCCAAGTGAGCTAACCCGGCAATGCTATAATATTTTCTGTTCCTTTTTGCTGACTCATGTTAGCATGCCTAATGTATCACCGGAGCAACAATACTGTCCATATAATCTAGCAACAATGAAAGAAAAGCTTATAACTTTAGCAAGATGAATATGCTGTATAATATATCCAAATAGATACAGAGGGAGTAGTCCAACATGATGAAAACTCTCTCATAAGAGAACTCTAAAAGAGGCAGAGAAGCATGAATGTGAACTAAAACTTACCAATAGATAAAACTCGACAATGAGAGATATCCAGGGCTCTTAAAACTAAAAGTTTCCTTGGATGAGTTGCTCCAAATATTGGCTGCCCAATTCTTCTCAGCCATAAATATGATAATATCAAGGTAATTGTACATCTTAAACATTTGAAACCTGACAACACTCCGTTTCAATCTTCAACACTGACCAAAATCGACAAACCGTCATCAACCCACATTCAACAGCAAACATCGATAGGAGAAAAGAAAGGAAAATAGAAGAGGAACTTATCCATTTGGCCATGGCGGCTCCCGATGTCCGGAGTCTGACCGGCGATCCGAACGGTCAAAACGTGGTCCGTGCATCGGGGAGTGACATACCTCAGAATTAAGACCATCCAACGGTGGATAGCGCAGATCTGGCCCTTGCAACATCTGAGCCATTGGGCTCTTTTGCGCGTCATTTCGAGCCCCTTCTTTGCAAACCAAACCGTTAGAAACGGAGAAGGGGATGAGGGCTTCATCTTGGTGGCTTTGGCTTGCCGGAGTGATCACCAGAGCGACGGCGGCGACGTGGTTTGAAAGAAAACAAGTGCTTGTCATTGGAATGGGTTTTAAAATCCCGTGTCTTTTTAATTTTTTATTCCATTTGAGAGACCTATAGTGGCGTTTTTAAAATTAAACGCTGGTAAAACTAGACTTACTGCCTATCACAAGACCTATTGTGACGTTTGTTAGAAACGCCGCTATAAATAGACCTATTGCGACGTTCGGCTAAAATTAGAACTATTACGGCGTTTTCAAAGTAAGCGCCACCATATATTATTCTTTAGCGGTGTTTGTATTAAAAATGCCGCCAAATTTACCATTTTGTGGCGGTTGTTCTATAAACGTCGTAATAAGTGCAATATTCGCGGCGTTTTCCCTAAAAACGCCACGAAAAGCGCCGCTATATACCAAATCTGGTGTAGTGTGTGAAATATATTTGTAAGCATTTAGAAAAATTTTAGAATGATTAATGGAGTTAAAAATCATATTTATAAAATCTGTCCAGGATTTTATGCGTAAACAGTGAGTTTGAAAATCACTAAAAAATCTATATAAACAATTAGGAAGCAATTCATACATCATTGTAACCATAAGTAAGGATTCTTTTGCTATTGGGGTGACAAACAACAATTAGGGAGGCAAACATGTGTTGTAAAAAGCTAGAAAATTCAGCTACCACTAAATGCTCGTTTGGGCGCTTAAAATGGCGGGCAAACGCTCGTTTGGGACCAAACTGATGGTCGTTTGGCGAGCCATTGGGGACGCTGGCAGCAACAAAAAACGGGGCCTAAGTCTAGTTTCGTTTAGAACAAACATAGATTGATTTTGATCTATATTTTAAAAGATATAAACTTTTAAGTGATCCAATGTCAGAAAAACAGAGCTGCATACTGCTCCTAATACTAGTTCAACAATGACTTTAAAAATTTATCGTAAATTGTACAAGTCGAATTAGAAGTACCACCTTATATGGTTAGAAAGGCATTTGGGTCTAGTTTCTTTTGGAGCAAACAAAATAAAGTTTCGAATTATATATTTATGATATAAGTGAATTTCTTCAAGGGTAATACATGCAGATACAAGTTGAATGGTGAATACCCAACTAGGTAATGCGCACGGGAGTAGATTTGAGAATGTACTCTACGTAGACGAGTGTGGACCTAAAAATTATATTCGTCGTAAATGGTTGATATAAAAATTTTAGATAGATATAAATATGGGAAGGGATATTAACACCCGTCCACTCCAATTGCCATCCCTACCTATGTGAAGCAAAGTGAAAAGGCCAGTCCCTTCCTAAATAAACAAAGAAAAGACCAGTCCCCTGTTTAAGCCACCTCTGAAAAATAAAACCCTACTTTGAGCTTTTAGCCATTTTTAAATAATTATTGAATGCTTAAGTTTAAATTAGTTGAAAGATTCAATTACTCTTAATGATAGTTTTTAGTCAAAGATATTATGATTGGTCAAAGAAAATAAGGGTGGGAGAAATCAAAGGCATGTGTAGCTTTCATGTATTTACATTTCAATAAACACCCTACTTTAAAGAGGCGGTAGGGGTGAGCGTTTGATCGAGTCGAGTAAAAAATTTTCGAATTAGTCGAGTTAATAAGTTCTACTTTATAAATCAAATTTTATTTGAATTTTTTTTATTCAAGTCGAGTTTATGAAATTTGAATCAAGTTTTTGAGTTTTATACAAATTTAATTGTAATTATTTATAATGTTATAGTACACATTGATTTCAATTTAAACGACTTTCTATATTCATATATAATACACGTATATATTCCTTCATATTTTTTATATGTGATATATATATATATACCAAACAGAATTAAGGGACTCAATTCAAACTTGAAAATTAGTTCATTAATTACTAAAAATTTTGAGTTATTCGAATTTCTATTTTACAAATAAGACTTTATCTGAATTTTTTTAAAGTCGGGTTTATGAAATTACGAGTCAAATTTTTTTCACGTCGAATCGAATTTTGCTCACACCTAAAAGGCGGAGTCACAAAATTTAGTTTGGGATGTCACAAAATAAATAATGTATCAATTTCTTTTGAGAGTTTTCAAGACTCAAAAGTCAATATTTAGTTTTTTTTTTTTTGAACAGCATGTATGATTTTATTAGCCAAGAAATCATACAAAATCACAATACACATCGGCCTCATTAAAAACCTCTCTAATCCTAAATAGAGGAAAAGAGTACCGATATGCATGTGCCAAGGGACAAAACACATTTTAATTGCTATACAACCATACCCATTCACGTCTCGCAATACCGCTCTTTGCCAAAGAATCCGCTAACCCATTAGCCTCTCGATAGATATGGTTGAAGCACACGCATGGCAACCCCGCAATGTCCTCATCAATCTGCTGAAACCAGTGCCACAGCTTCCACGGCCGATTCTCTGTACGATGCATCCAAGATATCGCAACCATAGAATCCGATTCCACCATAATTGAGGATACCGTACCCACCTGCATCTCGCGTAACAAGCGCAACGCATAAGCGATCGCTTGAATCTCCGCCACATTTGAGTCTGCAATTCCTATCGAACCTGAAAACATTGCCACAATGCGGCTCTTGCAGTCCCGTAGCACACCTCCGCAACCTGCCCTTCCCGGTTTTCCCCTAGCAGCACCGTCAACATTGAATTTCCACACACCCTCCACCAGTGGCATCCAAGCACTAAGCGACCGTGTCATGTCTCCCTCCCGTTGCAACGACCAGCCGATCCGCGGGCAGCTCCACCAGCTTGCCTCGTTCACGCAAGATTCGTGCATGAACGCACGAGTCCAATAAAGTGCTCTGAGCTGGGCCAAGAAGAAAACCATTTGACTCGACGCCCGCCTATCTTGAAAGATGAGCTCATTCCTTGCCAACCATAAGGACCATAGCACACTAGCACAACCAATCACCCACCACGCTCGGACCTCCCCACTGAACCAGCTCCCCCAACACTGCTCAATAAACTCATTCACCGTTCGCGTCCACACCACCGCCACATCCCACCAAGAAAAGAAATAGGACCATACCTCGATAGCAAACCGACATGACCATAATATATGGTCGCTGCTGTCCTCTCCAAACGCACACCACCGACATCCAATCGACTCTATCGGGATTGGGATTCCACGGTCATAAAGCATTCGCATAGTCGGTAATCGGTCAGCCAAAATGAACCAAAGGAAGCATTGAATTTTTGGTACAAGAGGCATGTTCCAAACCAATCCCTCATGCGTAGTATCCGGGAGGCCAACCGAACTCATCAAATCATGCAATTTTCCAACCGAGAAAGTTCCCGAAACAGCATGTTTCCAAACCAATCTATCCGCGAGTCCCACATGTAATCTCACCGCTGCCACAGTAGCCTTTAATTCCTCAAGTTGTTTCATTTCGAAGACCCGCAATTCCCTTCGAAAGCATGTCTTCCATTCCTCCATCGGACAATTCATCATCTCATTAACAAAGCTCAATTTGTTAACTGCCAAACCAAAGATCCGCGGATACACTACCCTTAACGGAGCATCGATCGCCCAAACATCCCACCAAAACAATACCGACTTCCCCTCCCCCACCAGCCAAATAAACTGCTCGTCATTTGTAAATTCAGCCACATGTTCCTCTTCCTGCACCTCAACTATCTGTTTCCACATTGCCGACATATGTCGTCTTCCTTTATTTTGTAATTTCCAATGCTGTACCGCCGTACCATACTTTGCCTTTATCACCTCTTTCCACAAAGACTTGTCCGATTGTGCATATCGCCAAGCCCATTTGGCCAAAAGAGCCAAATTTCTCGTGCGCAAGTTCACCACCCCAAGGCCACCCATCCTTTTCGGTTTGCATACCACATCCCATCGAATCCTACTCATCTTCGACCTCTCCTCCGATCCTCCCTACAAGAAATTCCGGCGAATACAGTCTATACGTCGAACTACCTTTTTAGGCACCATAAAAATTCCCATATAATAAACGGGGAGTGCTGAAAGGACCATGTTGATCAATAACAATCTGCCCGCGAAAGAAAGGGATTGTCGCTTCCAACCGGCAAGTTTCCTACGAACATTACGGATCAACGGTTCCCACAAGGTTTCCCCACGCGGATGAACTCCCAACTTGACCCCCAAGTATGATATTGGCGGCTCACCAATGGCGCAACCGAGTATCGAAGCAACTTCCCTTGTTACCTCCTTGTCTATACCAACTCCATACACGCAAGACTTTTCAAAATTAATTTGAAGGCCTGATACCAATTCGAAGCAATTCAGCACACGTTTGAGATTCCTCGCCTCCTCCATTTCACCGGATAAAAACACTATTGTGTCATCAGCGAATTGGAGGTGCGATAACCAAATGTCCCCCACCACTCTAACACCTTTGATCAGTCTCATATGTTCCGCATTGATCATATATTGATGGAAAAGCTCAGCAACTATCACAAATAAAAGCGGCGACAAAGGATCACCCTGACGAATTCCCCTCCTCATCGGGAATTCCTTCGAGGGACTTCCATTGATTAAAATCGATAACCGGGCTGAGCACACACACTCCATAATCCACTCCCTCCATCGCACCCCAAATCCCATATCACACATTATTCTATTTAGGCAGCCCCAATCAATACAATCGTACGCTTTTGCGAAATCTAATTTTAAAATCACACCTTCATTCGCCCACTTAGCTCTTTTCATGGAGTGAATTATCTCGTTAGCTAGCAAAATGCCATCTAATATTTGTCGGCCACGGATAAAAGTTGATTGCACATCAGATATTAGAGATGACAACACCTCCTGTAGGCGTTTCGCCAAACATTTGGCTAGAATTTTGTAAACTGAATTCAGTAGACATATCGGTCTATAGTCTCCAATTGTGCGCGGGCAATCCTTCTTCGCTATCAATACAACAAAAGTGGAATTCATTCCTGGTGGTAAACGGCTGGATGCATAAAATTCACGCATGAAGTTCATCACATCTTCCTTTAGAAAACGCCAACCTTTCTTAAAAAATTCGAATGGAAATCCATCCGGACCCGGCGCCTTTTCCCCCTCACAACTCCCGATCGCAGCCCACACTTCCATTTCCGAGAAAGCAACTTCCAACCCTCGTTGCTGGTCACTCGATAACCTGCCAAACTTCACGTGTGGCACCATGATGCCTGCTGATTTGGGCTTATCAAAATGCTGCTGGAACTCATTTCGGAACACAATTTTCATCCTTTCAGGATTGTTCTCCCAACGGTCTCCCACTTGTATGCCGGCAATATGATTATGAAGTTGTCGAATCTTCACCATCTTATGATAAAAGCTCGTATTTCGGTCACCCTCCGTAAGCCAAGTCATGCGTGATTTTTGCCTCCAAATTGAGTCCCTCAATTTCGATATCTTCCAAAGCCTCTGATATAATTCCCTTGTCCGCAAGTCATCATCCTTCGACTGCCCCATGTTCCCCACATTCGCGTCCAATTCATCCAAATCCGCTACCACCCGTTTATACTACATTTCAAGGTCCGCAACACCCCTATTCCAACCTTTCAACATTTTCTTTAAGCCTTTAAGTTTCTGCGATATCCCCACATCCACCTCAACCATAGATAATCTATTCCATTCCTCCTCAATTTTTGCTATATCTTTTAGCCAAAGATTATAGAAGCGAAAAGGCTTTGGTCCACTATCTAAAACATCCCCCATCAGAATAATTGGCGAATGATCGGATAGTTCCTTCGGTAAATTTACAACCGTCAATCCCTCGAACCTGTTTACCCAACCTTGCGTCACAAGGAATCGATCCAATCGACTACCTTTACCCCCCGGACCGAACCAAGTGTATCTCTTTCCCTGCATTGGCACGTCAACCACTCCAACATATTCAATGAAATCACAAAAAATGCTCATACCTCTAGCATTGTGAATTCCACCTGTGCGTTCCTCCTCGTTCGTCACCACATTAAAATCGCCACAGATGCACCATTCAATGGGCTGCTCCCTCACCACCAATATAATATACTCCCAATAATTTTGTTGCTCCACGCATGAACATGGCGCATAGACTCCAATCAAACCAGCCTCCCAATCATCATAAATCCACCGACCCAATAAGATGATCATATTCCCTCGCCAATCCTTCGACTTCAATATTTAGTTAAAGTTATTTTAATTTCATTTTTAACATTATTATATATTAAATTTGTAATAAAAAAATTTGCTAAAATTTTCGGAGTGTCGTATAATACCTATGTTTGAAGGTGACTCTGTACATATATTTTGATAAATAAAAATAAAAGTAAATTATTGGCTAAAATGCTCAATTGGCCCCTGAAATTACACAAAATACCGAACTGCCCTTAAAGAATTTTTTTGAATATTTTCCCCCCTGAAGTATACACCGTGACCTTCGTTGGCCCCTTAACTAAAAATCGTGACCTCCTTTGCCCTTTTCGTTAAAAAAATTCTCACGGACTAATCAAAATGTGCCACGTGTCACTAATAAACAAAAAAAAAATTAGCTGACTTAATTTAAAGGGGTAAATTACACGCTAAGTCTATAAATTTTTTATTTTTATTCAATTTAGTCCTAAAAATCTTTATTTAACCTTAATTGACCCAAATTGCTTTCTAATTTTTATAAATTAGTCCATTATTTTTAATATGCTGATGTTTTTATTTAATTTAGTCCTCAAAAAATTTATTTAACCCACAATTAACCCATGCTACTTTATAATTTTTATAAATTAGTCCAATATTTTTAATATGTTGAATTTTTGTTCAATTTTGTCATCAAAATCTTTATTTAACTCACAATTGACCCCTACTAATTTATAATTTTTTATAATTTAGTCCAATATTTTAAATATAATTATATTTTTTGTTTAATTTACTCCTAAAATCTCTATTTAACCAAAATTGACCCATATTTCTTCATAATTTTTATAATTTAGTCCAATATTTTAAATATAATCATATTTTTGTTCAATTTAGTCAAAAATAATTTTAACCTGAAATTAACCCTAATTTCTTTCTAATTTTTATAATTTAGTCCAATATTTTAAATATAATTATATTTTTGTTCAATTGAACAAAATACGATTATATTTAAAATATATATTTAACCCGAAATTGATCCTTATTGACTAAATTGAAAAAAATACGATTATATTAAAATTTTGGAATAAATTATAAAAATTATAAAGAAAGATGGGTCAATTTCGGGTTAAATAAAGATTTTGAGGCCTAAATTGAACAAAAATATCATCATATTAAAAATATTGGACTAATTTATAAAAATTACAAAGAAATTGAGGTTAATGTCGGGTTAAATAAAGATATTTTGGACTGAATTGAACAAAAATATAATTATATTTAAAATATTAGACTAAATTATAAAAAAACTATAAAGAAATTGGGGTTAATTTCAAGTTAAAATGATTTTTTGACTAAATTGAACAAAAACATGATTATATTTAAAATATTGGATTAAATTATAAAAATTATAAAGAAATATGGGTCAATTTTGGGTTAAATAGAGATTTTAGTACTAAATTGAACAAAAAAATATAATTATATTTGAAATATTGGACTAAATTATAAAAATTATACAGTAGTAGGGGTCAATTGTGAGTTAAATAAAGATTTTGATGACAAAAATGAACAAAAATATCAGCATATTAAAAATATAAGACTAATTTATAAAAATTATAAAGTAGTAGGGGTTAATTGTGGGTTAAATAAATTTTTTAAGGACTAAATTGAATAGAATCATCGGCATATTAAAAATAATGGACTAATTTATAAAAATTAGAAAGCAATTTGGGTTAACTCGGGTTAAATAAAGATTTTTAGAATTAAATTGAACAAAAATAAAAATTTTATAGACTTAGCGTAAAATTTACCCTTTTAAAATAAGGCAGCTGATTTTTTTGTTTATTAGTGACATGTGGCACGTTCTGATTGGTCCGTGAGAATTTTTTTAACGGAAGGGGCATATGAGGTCACGATTTTTAGTTCAGGGCCCAACGGAGGTCACGATGTATACTTCAAGGGGAAAACGTTCAAAAATATTATTTAGGGGGCAGTTCAGTATTTTGTGTATACTTCAGGGACCAATTGGACATTTAAGCCTAAATTATTTTATGAATAAAGATTTCCAACTATGTCCGGAAAAAACTCAATCATTCTGAATTTATTTATTTTTTAAAGTTAGAATTGAGTTATATAGGATTGTTTTTTACATAGTGAAAGTCAATCTTGATATTTCATTTTTCTATGAATGATATTCTAGGACATATTGGATGAAATAATTTATTGAATGATGTCAGACTCATTCTAATTACCATTATATTAATATTTTATATAATTAAATTCAAATAAAAACTATAGATGTAGTTCATATCAAACTGAATCAACTTAAATTATAAAATAATTTATGGAATGATCTTGAATTGTAAAATAATTTATATGTCCTAATCTCTAGTTTGAGAAATGGATTCCAGTACTTGCCGACGAAGTATTAAGAAAGGGTGCCCCGTCATATTTTTTAAAAAATAAGAAAAAATATTAAATATAATTTTAAATAATTTATTCTTATTTTATTTCATTCATTTGAAATGAAATAAACCCTATGAATATTCCTCTGAAAACCTCAGAAACTCCTGCAGCTAACCCTAGCCTGGCTAAGATTGATGTTTCATTGGTGCCGCTTGATGGGAGTGGTGGTGGTCGGCCGCCGGATATGGTCGACACTAGGGACGCCCAACAACTTGTTCGGAATAACCCTAGAAAGCTTGTGATGGATGTTGAGACCCCGCGTGATGGAGATAGCTGGGAGGCTACATCGACCAGGATATGGCAGGTTGTTGCGGAGAATACTTAGGATGGCGGTGTGGTGACTGTTGGGGATGTTGTTATGGCGGATGAGGCACTGGTTATGACCACACCAGTCTCCTTTCGTGACATGGTGCTGGGTAAAGATGTGGTCGCGACTGTTGCTGCCGCTATTCTAGAATTAGAGATTGATGTACGTGATGAGGATGTTCGTCTGTGTATAATAGAGGGGATATCTTTGATTGACTTTGCTGAGAGGTTATATGAGCAGATTGATACTAAACTTGCTAATTCTGTAGTGGTGCGACTTCTTGGGCGTGCTATTGGTTACTCGACACTCTTAACTCGGATCAAATTTATGTGGGCTCCGAGTGGTGAGATTAGGATCATTGACCTTGACAATGACTACTATTTGGTTCGATTTTCTAGCGTTGATGATTGCTCGAAGGTTTTGATGGGTGGTCCATGGGTGATTTACGGTAGCTACCTTATGGTCCAGGTTTGGAGTCTTAGTTTTTCGACGGTTGAGGACCATCCGACAAAGATTGTGGTGTGGATAAGATTGCTTGGATTGCCTTATCATTATTATACTAAGAACATTTTTCGACATATTGCAGGAGCATTGGGTGCGGTAGCCCGTATTGACTCCAATACCACTACCGGTAGGCGGGGGCAGTTTGCGCCGGTTAGAAATTGTTATTAATTTAAACAAGCCCTTGGCCTTTAGTATTCTCATTGATGGGCGGAAGCATCTTATTGAATATGAAGATCTTCCGTCCATTTGCTTCTCGTGTGGTAAGTATGGTCATGCAACAGAGAATTGTAAACCTGTTGCGGTGGTCGAGGCTGGTGCTGGAGGTGATGGGATCATTGATATGACAATTGTGGAGCCGGAAAGAACTTATAGCCCTTGGATGCAAGTGAGTTCAAGGAAGACACGTAGAAATGTGCTATCAAGGGAAGGGAATCGTGTTGAGGCGAACACCAGGGGTGTAGGGGTTACTGAAGGTCGGTATGCTACTTTGTCGATGGGTGAGGAGTTGGTCACAGATAGCTCTCTTGGGGGAAGAAATGAGGTTGAGTTACATGTGGGTCGAGGTGGGGCTGGTTTGCAACGGACAACAAGTACAACTAGTGGAGCGACTATGACCACGCGAGTGCTAGAGAGGCAAGGTCCTAAGTTGAGTAATGATGGGGCAGTAACTTCGGGGTTGGTGGCTTCCTATGAGATGGTTATTGATGGTGTTTTGAGAGATAGTGCTCCTCAAAAAGAGGTGTCTCGGAGTCTAACTGGTGGCGTTACTAGGATCGCAAGTTTGCCTGAGGGTTCTGGTTCGATGGTGGTGCCGAGTGGTTTGAGTAGGGGTGTTAATTACGCGGTTGGTGCGGCAAAGAAAGTGACATCTACGGAGGTATTCATTCCGGTGCCGGTCTCGTTTAAAGCTCCTTCGCATGCAGCGGTTTAGGTTAAGAGCAAGTCTGATAGTATTATGGTGGGGCGGGGAAGAAGGTAGGGGCTTCGAAACCTAGCACAATGTCCTTGAACTTGTCTTCAGAACGGAGGTTGTCCAAGGTTAAGGATTTTGCTCGGACAAGTCCTTATCCTCAACAGTAGAAACTGCAATAGAAAAAGGAAAATCGTAATCTTAATATGATCGAGGTTGGGGAGTGGATTAACTGGACCACTATAGCTCTTGTCTCTCAAATTGATATCCCAAGGGTTCTACGGCTACTAAGGACGAGGCGATGCAGGTTGTGAATGGCTCTTAGATAAAATGGCGGGAGAATTAGGAGTTTGTTAGTGATGGTAAGGACCAGTGATCGGTTTTTTCCTTTCCTCATTTTATTATGGTTAGAGTTTTATATTGGAATGTACATGTGCTTTGGACCCTGAATTTAATCGTTTTTTAGGCTTGTGATTAGGACGCAAGAACCAGATATTGTTAGGATAATAGAGTCGAGGGTAAGTGGTAGGACAGTTGATAGGATAATTTCTAGGCACGACTTTCTGTTGTCGTATTGTGTTGAGGCTATAGGGTTTTCTGGGGGTATTTGGGTTATGTGGAAGTCTTCTGCGGAGTTGGATATTTTTGTTGTATCGTCTCAATTTATTCACGCTCTTTGTGTGGATCATCCGTCCAAGTTGAAGATGTTTATGATTTTTTGTTTATGCTAGTCTGACTCTTCAGGTGCGGAATGCCTTTGGGAACAATTATCTGCTTTGAATCCAGGGGTTGGTTTTCCTTGGGATTTGGGTGGAGATTTTAAAGCCATACCTAGCCCCTCGAAGAGGCTTGGTGGATCGAGGAGACGTGATGGGGGGTGTTGTAAGTTTGGAGAATCTATGCTACGTGAGAGTTTGACTGACCTTGGTTTCCAAGGTCTGTGTTTTACTTGGAGACAGGGGTAATCTGCAGCAACGGCTTGATCACAGGCCAATGTTACTGGCAAGCTCGATGGTTAGTAAAGCTCGACCGCAAGCTCCTTTCAACTACCTTGCGGCTTGGCAGGATGATCCGTCGTTTGGTGACATGTTGCGCCGACATTGGTACAATTTTGTTTCGCTTAGCTCCAATGTCGAGGCTTTTCGTGATGGTATATGGTCTTGGAATAAAGATGTTTTCAGGCACATTGGGAAGAGGAAGTCTATTCTTATGGCTCGTATCTGTGGCATTGAGAAGGTTACTGAATTTGCGAGTAATCTGAATTTACTTAGTTTGGAGGAAGAGCTGAAAAAGGAATTATACATTGTTCTTAATCAGGAGGAGAGCCTTTGGTTTCAACTATCTCGGAGCCAGTGGATCCGTGATAGTGACCGTAATAAAAGTATTATCATCAGGCCATAAAGGTTCACTAACGACAGAACAAATATACACTAATGAAACTTGACGATGGGCAGTAGAGTGATGATGTCGTGCTTATTCGAGCTGAGGTGGTCTGGTTCTTCCAAAGCATTTTCTCTTTGGATCCTTTTAGTCCGTAGTCTTGGTCGATTTTTGGAAGGTTCAGGAATTTATCGGCTATGGATTATCAATGCCTAGATTCTCAGATCACGGTGGAGGAGGTTCGTAAAATAGTTTTTAATATGAGCCCGCTCAAGGCACATGGTTTTGACGGGTTGCATGCCATGTTCTTCCAACGTAATAGGAACACTATCGGGCTGAGTGTGGTGGATTTTTTTCGTCGTTGCTTTGCTGGTGAGAATGTTCCTCTTGATTTTAATCGTATCATTGTTGTGTTGATTCCAAAGGTTCCTTCACCTGAATCGTTTGTTCATTTTCGACCCATTAGTCTGTGTTCAATGGTTTATAAAAATTTGACTAAAGTGATTGTTAATAGGCTGAAACCTCTCATGCCTCAATGGGTGGATGAGTCGCAAGTGAGCTTTGTTTCAGGAAGGTGTATTGTTGATAATGTTATTCTAGTGCAGGAGGCGATTTATTCGATGCGACTGAAATCGGGCCGTAAGAGATGGATGTCGATTATGCTTGATATAGAGAAGGCTTATGATCGTCTGCAGTGGAGCTTTATTGCAGACACTTTGATGGATTTAGGCTTGCCGTAAGAATTTATTCGCTTGATTATGGATTTTATTACTTCTGTGTCGACTCAAATTCTTTGGAATGGGGAGTTGACATATATGTTTATTCCATCCCGAGGCATACGACAAGGGGATACGATGTCCCCTTATATTTTTTGTTATGTATGGAGCGACTCTCTCATGCTATTGATATGCAGATTAAGTAGGGGAATTGGGGTGAAATTAAATTGAGTCTGACAAAGCCTGTCATATTGCGACTTTTTTTTTGTGGATGACATTTTTCTGTTTGCGGAGGCTTCGGTCCGTCAGATGGAAGTTATTAGGGATACTCTCTAGTCTTTTTATGTGGTATCGGGTCATAAAGTAAGTGCTTCTAAGACCCAACTTTTTCTCTCTCCTAATACCCTAAGAGATGTTCGTAAGGCTATTATTGATGGTTTCAGTTTTGTGGAGGACTAAGACTTGGGTAAGTATCTAGGTGTGCCATTGTTACATAGTCGTCTGTCTGCGGCTACTTATGGATATCTTGTAGATAAGGTTTGAACTCACTTATCGTTTTGGACTGCTCAGTCTTTGTCCTTTGATGGCCAGGTGACGCTGGCTAAATTTGTTTTACGGGCGATTTCGAGTTATACTATGCAGGCTGCTTGGCTTCCTAAGGGTGTTTGTCTTGAAATTGAAAATTTGATTCAAGGATTTGTGTGGGGGAGCTCTACGGATCGCAAGGGTATCAGTTTGGTTCGCTGGGAGGACATGCAACGACCTTTACCAGAAGGTGGACTTGGATTTCGATATTTGGAGTTTCAAAATTGTGCCTTCCTCATAATGTTGAGCTTTCAGTTGATTACGGATACTCAAAAGCTTTCAGTATGCGTGATTCGTGTGAAGTATAGGTGGGTTGGGGTGGTTTCAACTTCTTTTGTGGCGAGGGGTTGTTCTCAGCTTTGGCGTGGTATTGTTAGTGTTTGGGAGGATGTTCGTAACGAGATTATTTGGTGTTTGAGGGATGGGTGTACGGTGGATTTTTGGTATGATAATTGGGTGGAGATATCGGTCCTTTAGCCCCATTGTCTGGTTCGCTCGTTTGTTGGGATGTATGGGCATTGGGATGTTGTGTGGCTGCACGATGCTATCCCTTAGGATGTGGTGTAACGCATCTTAGCTATGGTCTCTCCTTCGATGCACCTAGGTCCCGATAGTGTGGGGTAGAGTGGAGAGGCAAATAAAGGTTTTACAGTTAAGTTTGCATATCGGCAAATCCTGGGGGGAGGGGGCTGGTTTGGTCCCCGGGAGCCCTTGGTCTATGGTTTGGAAATGGAAGGTTACACAAGGAATTCACACTTTTGTTTGGCTTGTTACGCGGGATAATTTACTAACTAATGCTAAGAGTGCGACGAAATATGATTGCGGATGATCATTGTTTAATTTGTCACGACTGAACTGAAGACGTGTTGCATGTTCTTGGGGATTGTTCTCAAACTGGGAGGATGTGGGCCTTGTTATCAAGCCTTGGTTCTTGGATACCTTTCACTCCTTGCCTCTTGTCGAGTGGTTCTTATGGAATTTTGAAGGCAATGGGCAACAAGCGTGTTTGACTGAGGGTTGGAGCGTACTTTTTTGGTTCTTTGTTGGATGTTGTGGAATCGACAAAATAAACGTTTGTTTGACCCTGAGTTTTTTGGAAAAAGAAGACATTATCGTGGCCAGTAAAATATTTGTGGGCTCTATTAGGGAGAGTATGCTACGTCCGAATTTGAATTCGCCTACAACCTCACCTCATGATGCCTCGTATCACTACAAAAAAATGCACATATACCGACGTCCGGTTATACCGATGGACAAATGTCGTCACTATAGATAATATATAGCGACGGAAAATAAAACTATCGGTAAAAGTTTTGATGTATACCGACGAATACATAATTTAACGGTATATATGTGATATATACCAACGGGGAATAAAAATGCGTCGGTATAGATGTGATATATACCGACAATGTACTGGGACTATCGGTATAGGTAAACCGTATACCGACGGTTTTTTGTGTTTGTTGGTATAGGTGTAGTTTATGCCGACGATTATTTTGACCGTCAGTATAGGTGAACCAGTGTGTCAGTATAGGTAAATCAATGTGTCGGTATAGGTAAAATATATACCGACAATATTTCCCATTGTCGGTATAGGCAGGTTAAATTTTTTTGGGGTTTTAATTATTTTCCCGAAATAGGATTCCCCAAAAGTCGAAATCCCTAAATTAAAAATTCATCCAAATAGCTCTGCTCTCTCTCGCGCTCGTCGACGGTCGTGGCTTCGAACGCCGATCTTGGCTCCAAGCCTCCGTCTTCTGCTCTCTTTGTTTGATTCAAGGTATGCTACAAAAGGTCCTTTTCTAATAACTTCATTTTTTATTGCTGAATGGTACGCCTTAAAACGTGAGGACAATGCTACAAAATCAATTACTGCGAGAGGCAACTGGCAAATAAAACAACAAAGAAAATGTTTGGTAGGAGTCGATTTCTCTAGTAGAATAAAGAGATCTTGAATTTTCTTTTATGAAAAAGGTTGGCTAGTTGCTTTCAGAAGCAATCCCTCATTGTTAAAATCCGACGCTGGAGCTTTGAGTGGAGGCTTGGTAAGGCATGGTGTGAAATAGGGTGCATATTTATTAATAATTATAACTACATATTCAATGATGGGCAAAAGGCTCTTTTTGAATGCATATTTGAATCCCTTGTCTATTTGATCTATCTGAATTCACCCAGCACACTTTTAGCATATTTGATAATGTTGGTATATTCTAGTTTCAGACTGTTGAAACTCTCTCTAACATTTCGGCCCCTGAGTTAGCACTACAATTGTATTTGCGGTGTGCTGAAGTATGGTGTTTTGGACCTCATATATATTTATAATATACACACACAAATCACAAATTGGATAATAAAAAGTCCCCATAATATTTATGATAGATTTTATTGATCAGGCTGCGAATGACTGTGATTTAGAACCTGTGACATATGAATTTTTCACACAAGCATTTATTTTATACGAAGAAGAGATTTCAGTAAGTTGGTTGCAATCTGATTATTAATATGCCTTATAGGACCTTTCAAAAAAAAATTGCTAGTTGATTCTATCTTAACTTACATGGTTACTGATAAAACATGGGAAATGAAATTACTAGTTGATTTTTGCTAATATATGACCTTTTAAAAAAATTTGCTAATATATGCTCTTATAGGACTCAAGGGCACAGATTACTGCAATACATTTGATAATCGAAACTCTGCAAAGGATGCATGTTTTTGGTGTTGAAAATAAGGATACTTTAACTCACAAGGCTACAGGGGTAATCTTTCTATTATGTCACTTGTCTAGAAATCAACTTAGCATCTTTAACATGTACTTGAGTTGAACTAAACCCCGTTGGATTTGAGTAGTATTTTGCAAAATTTTTGAAGAAGCCCGATTAGTTCAGAGTTGTTTATGCATGTTCACATCTCTTCTGGGTTGATGATCAGGACAATGTGAAAGATGGAGAGAGGTAAGGTTGAACTTTATGTTTGTAATTTATGATATAAAGTAGCAACTTAAGCACACCCTATAAGTTCTGACTTCTGAACTCTTGTTTTTGTTCTGTTTTTTCAGCCAACTGATGACATTAAAACTGTGCTATCTCGATTAATGGAAATGGTATCAAATTATGTTGCTTCAAGTACAGATGTTTTGCCTGAGTTCTTGCAAGTAGAAGCTTTTGAAAAGTTGAATAATACCATTGGGAAGGTAAAATTTGTTTACAAAGAATTTTTCTTAGTTTAACCTAGACTAATGTTCTAAATAGTTACACTTATTCTATACTATGATGCAGGTGATTGAAGCACATCCTAATATGCCTATCCTTGGTGTGATAACTTTATATTCATCTCTTCTTACATTTACTCTCCATGTCCATTCTGACAGGCTTGACTATGCTGATCAAGTTTTGGTAAACTACTGTCGTAAAACTTTATCATGCATATTCACATAAGGTTTAAAATTTGATTGCTCATAAACCAAGATCTATGCATACACTAAACCAATTTCGTTTTGCTCTCTTCCCAAATATTAAATAATTAAGGTATGCCCTTACAATTAAATTTCATGCGGTAGTGCACTGGTTACCATCTTTATTTGTGTTATAAAGTGAAAGCTATTTGATCATTTCTTTCTACTGCCATTTGTTTTCACATAAAATAGAAGTCAACAAATAGGTAACTTGATCTTGTTATTGTTTAGGGAGCATGTGTTAAAAAACTCTCCGGAAAAGGAAAGCTTGAAGAAAACAAAGCAACAAAACAGATTGTTACACTCTTGAGTGCTCCTCTTGACAAATATAATGACATTGTTACAACATTGAAGCTTTCAAATTATCCCCGTGTTTTTAGAATACCTTGACACTGAAACAAATAAAGTCATGTCAACTGTGATAATTCAAAGCATTATGAAGAACAAAACCCGTATCTCTACTTCTGACAGGGTATGTTTGTAATTACATTGTAAACCACTTCAAACTTTCTTTTTAGTTGAACAAGTATTAGGATTTAAGTTAGTATTGATGTTAGTATAGAGTGAGTGCAGCTAGGTATCATGTGCTGCATCACTTAGGATCTCTCTCACCAAGGTTAGTTAGAGCCTGTTAAGTTTGTTAGAAGGCTAACTAACTAACAGAGTGAGCACTGCCTTGTATAAATACGAGGCTGGCCTTCTCTGAAGGTATTACAGTCACATTAATAAAATGAAGAGCTTTGACTCTTTTCTTTAAATTGCTTTTTTCTCTAATATTCTTTCATGGTATCAGTCGCCAATCTCTCATGGGATTCTGCTTCATTTTTCTCTTCATGTGATTGCAACCTTAATCTTGATTTCCAGTTGCTGCTGCGTTCATCGTTTCTGCATTTCGCAAGGATTCCTTTCTGATATGTGTTATGTTTGGATGGATAGTGGGTGCATTTCGATATTCTTTGCATGCTCTCTGGTTTTCGCTGCTTAAGTGTTGCTTCAGCTCTTTGATCTCTATTTCAGGAATCTGTTTGTTTGTTTGCTAGAATTTCTACTCGTGGTGATCTATTGAAATGAGTAGATTAGTGAACTGTTGTCAGAATTCCTTTAGATCTTGAGTTGAATCTCGTTGGATTTGAGTTTAATACATCGAGATATCACATTTTTTTGTTATACTTTGTTGATCTTCTGTTGTGGATCTGGTTTCTTGTTAATATGGTTCAAGATAATCCTTCTGCGTCTATTCGATCTGAAGAGTCTTTCAGTTCTTTGACTGTTCAACATATTCCTAAGCAAGATATTGTGAAATTGACTGATGCAACTTATATACTATGGAAACATCAAGTTACTTTGATCATTGATGGCTATGGTCTTATGGATTTTATATCTGATAGCTTTGAGCTGCCTTCGCAATACATACAAAATTCTTCAGGAGCACGTGTTGAGAATCCTGATTTTGTTGCTTATTGTAGACAAGATAAACTGCTTGCCTCGTGGTTATTATCCTCTGTAAGTGCATATGTTCTTCCGAATCTCACTAGTTGCCACACTACCAAGGCCATTTGGAGTACGGTTACTCGCTTGTTTTCAGCTCGATCAACAGCGAAATCGTCAGCCTTGAGGCATAGTCTGCATACACAGAAGAAACTTGGTTTAACTGTAAATGAATACCTAGCTAAGATTAGGTTGATTTGTGATACTCTTACTGCTGCAGGTTGTGTTATCACTGAACAGGAACAGGTTCGTGTTGTTCTTGCTAGACTCTCTATGGAGTTTGAATCTGTAATTGCCATTTCTTCTCGAGAGGTTGTAAAACTTGAGATGCTCACTGACATGTTACTCGACTGTGAGGCAAGACAAAAGATGTTCATGCAAGAGTCTTTGCCTATGCATGCTAATGTTGCAGTTCACCATGGGCATTCACATGGTGTGTGTGCAAATCCAGCTGTTCAACATGGATCTCCTGTGACAAGCAATGACACTACAACTAGGTTTCTGGATGATGGTCATACCTCTGATTCTAGAGGTTATATTTCTAGCTTTCGTGGGCGTGGGAGAGGGAGAAATAACTATAGTAAGCCACAATATCAACTTTGTGGTAAGTTTGGTCACACTGTGGTGAAGTGTTATCGTCGTTTTGATCAGAATTTTCATGGTCCTATTGCATCCACTGGGGATTCTCGGAATAATGGGTCTCATCAGTATACGAGTGGGTATGGTTCAGGAGGATATAATCAGTCGACTTCTGTGGAAGCTCCTGCTCAGGCTTATAGTCATCATCTAAGTCATGCACCCTCTAGGGTTTCTTCTGGTCTTGTTTCTTCTTCTCAGCCTCGTGTTTCTTCTCCTGGTGTTGGGTTTTCTTATTCTCACAATCCTGGTCCTGGTCATTTTGGAGGTTCGTATCTTCCCTCTTTTACAGGAGATTTTTCTGCTAATGTTTGTGGTGTGCCCAACTCTAGTGGTGGTAATGCTGGCATTACTTCTCTAAGCTCTTCTCCATCTGCTTCATTCTTCTCCACGTCCTCTTCTATTCCTGCTTCTGCTGAGGGTGTGTGGTATCCTGATTCTGGTGCCACACACCACATTACGCAAGACAAATCTCATCTTCAGACGAGTGTTTCGTACACAGGTGAGAATCGTCTTCTTATGGGTGATGGTTCTGGTGTTTTAATATCTCATGTATGGGATGATTATCTTCCTGCGCATGGTAGGTCTTTGCTTCTTCATAACATTCTTCATGTTCCTCATATTCAAAAGAATTTGATGTCTGTGTCACAGCTTGTTAGGGATAACAATGTGGTGTTTGTTTTTCATGCTAATGGTTGTTTTGTTAAGGACTCTCAAACTCAGAGAATTCTTCTCGAAGGGAAGCTCACTCCTGAGGGTTTGTTTGAGTTGGCGGTACCTGGTGGTGTCAGTTCAGCACTTTTCTCTCGCGTTTCTGGTTCTTCTGATGGTTGTGTGTCGTCTGTTGCATTGCCTGCTTCTGTAACAACACCTGATGTTTTTGCACTATGGCATAATCGTCTCGATCATCCGTCTAGTGATGTTTTACGAGATGTGTTAAGTACTTGCAATATTGTTTGTAATTTGAATAAGCTTTTCAATGTATGCTCTGCATGCTTACAAGGGAAGGCACATAGACTTCCATTTTCAGCTTCTTTAACTGAATATAAATCACCTTTTGAGCTTGTTGTTTCTGACCTTTGGGGCCCTGCTCCTGTTTCTTCAGAAGGTTTTATATACTACATTTCGTTTGTCGATGTTTTTAGTAGACACACTTGGGTTTATTTGCTCAAGCGTAAATCCGAGGTTGTGCAATGTTTCTTTAATTTTCAGAAATTAGTAGAAGTTCAGTTTGGTGCTACGATTAAAGCTTTTCAAATCGATGGTGGAACTGAATATCTTCCGTTGTCGAATTGGTTTGTCACTCATGGTATTCAACATCGCGTTACTTGCCCCTATACGTCTGAGCAAAACGGCGTGGCTGAGCGGAAGCATCGTCATGTGGTTGAGATGGGTTTGACTCTCCTTGCTCAAGCTGCCTTACCATTGAAGTTTTGGAGCCATGCGTTTGTTACAGTAGTTTATCTCATTAACAGGCTGCCTACGAGTGTTTTAAAGGGCAAATCTCCTTATGAATTGTTGTTTCAACGCAAACCTGATTACAAGGCTTTTCGTGTATTTGGGTGTGCTTGTTTTCCATTCTTACGACCTTTTAATAAACACAAACTTGATTTTCGTTCACGTAAGTGTGTTTTTCTGGGCTATAGCTCATGCCACAAAGGTTACAAGTGCCTTGATGATACTGGTCGTGTTTTTGTGTCCATGCATGTAGTGTTTGATGAACATATGTTTCCTTATTCTTCGAAGTGTTCTGTTGAGAATGTTCCTTCTCAGTCTGTGTCATCACTTCCGTTACTGGTGAATGCTTCTTCTTGTCCATCACGTTGTGCTGGGTCTGGGGTTTCTCGTACATCGTTTGATGTTACTCACAGTAATTCTAGTAATATGGCTGATCAGGATCCTGGATGTCCTGGTAACTCTATGAATACTACTGGTTTACATTCTCCCACTACAAGCACATGTGGTTCTTCTTTGGGTTTGGATTCTCATGTTGCTCCTACAATTGAGGTTATGGATTTTCAAAACACTAGCCTGGGACCTACTGATCGTGCAACAGTGGTACATGTGGTTCATTCAAGGTTGGATTCTCCTGTTGATCGTACAACTGAGGTTGAGGATTTTCGAAACACTGGCATGGGGCCTACTGATCGTGCTACAGTAATACCCGTGACTCATTCAAGGTTGGATTCTCCTGTTGATCGTACAACTGAGGTTGGGATCTCTCGCAATGCCAACATGGGGCCCCTTGGTTGCGATTCCATGCTACGAATGGGTCATTCAGCTGATGCTGCAGTTGAATCTCGTGGTCCTTCTATAAATGTGTCTGTTGCTGTTACTTCTTCTGTTGTTGATGTGGCTCCCACAGGTGTTGAGGGTGTGCACAATGATTCTTCTTCTGCTCACAGTGTTCCCTCTCCTGCTGCTGAGTTTTGTGAGGATGCTTGTATTGTCCCTAACCCTAATTCTTTATTAAACTCAGAGCCAGTTTCTTCTAGTGGTTTTCATTTTGACTCGGGTGGAAATTTATCTCTTATTGACCTTGCTGTTTCTGAAAGGGTTGCTGTTGTGCCTTCTGGGTCAGAAGAGCCTATTAGTCTTGTGACCAATGAACATTCCATGATAACCAGGGGTAAAGCCGGTATTCGTAAGCCTAAAGTTTTTCATGCTCAAGTTGTTTCCTCTGATGTTGAACCTCGCAACATTCGTGAAGCTATGAAAATGCCTCATTGGCAGGCCGCTGCTTGAGAAGAATATGAAGCTCTTATGCGAAACAATACATGGACATTGGTTCCATTACCTATGAACTGCAGTGCTATCAGTTGCAAATGGATTTTTAAGATCAAACGTAACCCTGATGGAACTATTTCTCGTTACAAAGCTCGCCTGGTGGCTCGTGGTTATTTGTAGGAACCTGGGGTTGATTTTACAGAAGTTTTCAGTCCTGTAGTCAAGCCAGTCACAGTTCATACTATATTATCATTGGTTGTTACAAAGGGTTGGGTGTTGCGGCAAGTTGATATCAACAATGCCTTTCTCAATGGTGACTTACTTGAGGAGGTATACATGAGTCAACCCCCTGGATATGAGCAAGGTTCTACTGACTTAGTGTGCAAGTTAAACAAGGCGATTTATGGTCTCAAACAGGCCCCTCGGGCATGGTTCGAGACTCTTAAACAACACCTTTTGTCAACTGGGTTTCGTGCTAGCAAGTCAGATTCATCTTTGTTTATTTATGGCAGTGAGCATGGTTCTATATACTTGCTTATTTATGTCGATGATATTATCATCACTGGCTCAAACACTGCTGTTATTAATGATATTATGCTGCAACTTAATGCAGCGTTTTCTCTCAAAGATTTGGGTGTCCTTCGATACTTCTTGGGGATTGAGGTCAGCTATGCTTCTGATGGAAGTATTTTGGTTAGTCAAAAGAAATATATTACTGACTTTTGGCTCGTTGTGGATATGGTAATGCCAATAGCCTTCCTACGCCTATGGTGACAAATTGCAAATTATCTCTTCAGGATGGTTATCCCCTTGATAATGCTACGGAGTTTCGAAGCATCATTGGTGCACTCCAGTACATTGTCATTACTCGCCCTGAGATTGCCTTTGCCGTTAACAAAGTTTGCCAGTTCATGCAAACACCAACTGATGTTCACTTACAGGCTGTTAAGCGGGTTCTTCGATATCTACAAGGGACTTCTGACTTGGTTTACGTTTTTCTTCTCATTCTTATCTTAACATTACTGGGTTTGCGGATGCAAACTGGGGAAGTGACTGTAATGATCGTCGATCTACGTCTGGGTTCTGTATCTTTTTTGGTGGCAACCCTGTCTCTTGGGGTTCTCGTCAACAGCCTGTGGTTTCTCGCTCTACCGCTGAAGCTGAGTATCGAAGTGTGGCATGTGCGGCTGTAGAGGTCATGTGGCTTCAATCTTTGCTTCACGAGCTTGGTGTTTCTTCTGATGGTGTTCCTGTTCTATAGTTTGATAATACCAGCGCTGTGGCTGTGTCTGCAAATCTGGTGCTGCATTCTAAGTTTAAGCACGTGGAGTTGGATTTGTTTTTTGTTCGTGAGCAAGTTGCTGTCGGGCGTCTTCAGGTAAACGAGATTCCAGCTTACGAGCAGGTGGCTGATGTGTTTACAAAACCATTGTCTGCTCCCTCGTTTCATCGACATCGTCTCAAGCTGGCTGTTGTTGAGATTGGTTGTACTCCGGAATTATCTGCTATTGCTGATCCTACTTCTGCGTGAGTGTTGTCTTGTTTTCTCTTCTATATCATATTTTCTTTTTGTGTGTTGTCTTTTTTGCAGGTTTTTCAAGTCAGGATTTGCAAGGGGAATATTAGGATTTAAGTTAGTATTGTTGTTAGTATAGAGTGAGTGCAGCTAGGTATCATGTGTTGCATCACTTAGGATCTCTCTCACCAAGGTTAGTTAGAGCCTGTTAAGTTTGTTAGAAGGCTAACTAACTAACAGAGTGAGCACTGGCTTGTATATATACGAGGCTGGCCTTCTCTGAAGGTATTACAGTCACATTAATAAAATGAAGAGCTTTGACTCTTTTCTTTAAATTGCTTTTTTCTCTAATATTCTTTCAACAAGCTTTTTGATCTTGTTAGTTCTTGTGATAGGTTGAGGCATTGTTTGAATTGATAAAAGGTCTTATTAAGGATCTGGATGATGCTATTCTTGATGAGGTTGTTATGATTTATTTATCTTCTTATTTATAGTTTTAAGCGTTCATTGGTTAGCGTGTTAATCAATATGCATTACAATTGTTCAATCTCATATTTAGGTTGATAAAGATGATTTCAAGGAGGAACAGAATTCTGTAGCACGTCATATTTGCTTGCATATTTCTTCCGTCTGTACTAGACTTGTAGGTACATGTTTTACTAATTATGTATTACATACTTTTTTATTTGAACATTAAATTGAATATTTTTCCTTTAAAAATGAAATAAATAATAGTTTTAGTAATTTAATATTTAAAATAAAAAATATTAAATAAAAATAATGGGATGTATTAATAATTATTAGTATTTTAAAAAATAAATAAATACCAATTACACCTATACCGACGGACAAAATTGTCGGTATAAATATTTTATACAAATCTTACATGATACATATACCGACGGATACAACCGTCAGTAAAGATAACAGCTATATCGACGGGCAAACCGTCAGTACAAATAACAGCTATACCGACAGACGAACCGTCAGTACAGATAACACCTATACCGATAGACAAAATCCGTCGAAATATATACCCTAATTTGTCGGGGTAGTCCAGACCTATGCCTACGGGTTTGACTGTCGGTATAGGGTCAGGATATCTATACCAACGGTTTTGTCCGTCGGTATAACTTTATACCGACAAACATATTACTGACGGTACTTTATCTGTCAGAATTTCTCTTTTGTCCGTCGATAAAAGGGTTTAGACCATATACCTACGGATTTTTGATGTTTTACTGATGGATTTTTGTTCGTTGGTATATGTCATTTTTTGTAGTGTATGTGGGATGGAAAGCACCTCAGACGGGGTGACTTAAGGTAAACGTTGATGGTGCAGTGCGTATTAGTGATAATTGTGCCGCTGTTGGAGGGTGTTGAAGACGGATTCAGGTGAATGAAAAGTTGGATTTACGCGCAGTATAGGCCAGTGCTCGGTTTTGAATGCGAAACTTTGGGCTATTGTTGCTCTTCGTCTTGCTTGGCAAATTGGGGCGATGAGAGTTGAATTGGAGTCCGATTGTAAAGAGGCGGTTGATGCTATTCGAAATGTGTGATGGCCAAGTAAGGAACGCGCTTCTTATGGTGATCCAGAAATTATTATGCCGAGATTGGGTGGTGTCTATGGCTCATATTCATCGCTCTAGGAGCTTGGTTGCGGACCGATTAGCCACTACGATGCATGGTCAACACCTTGGGGAGTTAACTTATTGGCAACCCCCGATTCATGTGAGGGAGGTCTTGTATTTGGATTTGATTGGCACGTCGATGCAGGCAGTGGTGGATGTTGCTGAGGTTCAAAGTCGTGCGGTAGGCATTGGGTAATTGGATATTGGTGGTTTGTATGGTGATGTTGCTAACCTAGTTTAGTTGGTTTGGTGTGGTCCTCAAGAAGTTTTGTGTTTGGTGCTTGTTCTCGACACTATATATCTATTATTATAGGCACTATTTTTCTTTCATTTAGGTTTCACTATGTATCTATTATTATATGCACTCTTTTTCTCTCATTTAGGTTTAGAGAGATTTTTTAACGAGGTCTATGATTGTAGCTTTTTTTTTTCAATAAAAAATAATTTTTACTTAATGATCCACTAATTGATTAAATGACCAAAGATGCTTATGTTGTCTTATATTATATGAGTTTGAATCCCGACGTTTGTATTAAGAATATAATATCTCTCGACTTAATTAAATAATAATAATCGATAACTTATGTAGGTCTGAATCATTTTAATTTTATTTGTCATAACTTTCTAATCAGTAAGATTATAACACAACAAGTGGTTCTAGTGGAAAAGATGATGATATTCGTCTTAGAATATCCGAATTAGAGCAGTTTTTATGTGCAACATGTGTATGCCTTATAAAAAAAGTTACGAAAAGGTTTTTGTTATATACAACCATAAGAGTTGTTAATAATAAGTAGATAAATTATTAATAATATTTATTTTTCAATAAAATCTAGTGAATGTAATTAATTAGGTTTTAAAAAATTGATATATAATAAGAGGACGAAGCGGGTAGTTTATCATTCGAATTATATTGTCATAAGAAATAAAGGTTACTCTATTCAAAAAGAAAAAAAGAAATAAAGTTTACTGCTCGATGCCACTTTGAGAACACACCATCTTAGTCGTTGGATTTGGTCAAAGTAAAACAAGGAGATGTAAGAAATTTTGGTGGCAAGAAAAGTCAAGATCAAAGATAATTGACAATTGACATTTATTTATTTATATCAACTTCGTCATTGCTGACTCTCACCTTAACAGTTCCTAGACTTATAATATATAAAGCCAAAGAATTCCCTCATGAATGTGCACAGAAGTGTTAAGCAAATCAACTAACACCAACAAAACACAGAAAAGCCAAAACTTTTGAATTCCCACGGCAGCAATGGGTACTGAGTATTTGCCCCCTCCTTTGGATGCTACAGCAGAGGAACCCGCTCTCTTTGATGGAACTACCAGGTTGTATATGACCTAAACTTGCCCCTTTGCACAGCGTGTGTGGATCACCAGGAATTTTAAGGTTCTCTCATTCCCCTTTGCTTTGCACCACTCTTTCATTTATTCATGCAGAATGCAGATTACTTCTCCTTTTCCCCAAGTTTTTCATGTGAGTAATTTGGTTGAGTTGCAGGGTTTGCATGACAAGATTAAGTTGGTCCCTTTGAACCTTCAAAATAGGCCTGCTTGGTACAAGGAGAAGGTGTACCCTGTAAACAAGGTGCCGTCCTTGGAACACAATGGCAAAGTCATGGGGGAGAGTATTGACTTGATCAAATACGTGGATACCAACTTTGAAGGCCCTTCTCTTTTACCAAATGTAATGTCTCTCCAATTGTTTACTGCTCTCACTTAGTGCAGGTTTCTCTCTCGTTATCTATATTAACAATGTCATGTTTTAAAAATGTATTAGGATGCTGACAAAAAGAAGTTTTTTGAGGAGCTGTTATCACGCATAGACCAATTTGCAGGGCTGGTGTTTACCACCTTTAGAGGAGACTCAACAACTGAAGCTGGTTAGTCTGATTCAATGAAATATACTTGTGTTTAACAGAGTGTAGCCTGTATTAATATGATATGAAGCAGCTAAAACTTGTGAGTTGCATCAGGTACTGCCTTTGATCGCTTGGAACATGCTCTTACAAAATATGATGGCCCATTCCTCCTTGGCGACGAGTTTAGTCTGGTAAGTTGGCTCTCCAGTGATGCTAATTTGCTTCCCAGGTTATGTAATTTTGTTGTTTCTGTTTCTTAAATGTGTTGGGAGATTTGTAAAATGCTGAAGAAAAAGGCTTACAGTTTTGGTTGCATTACATTAATGGATAAAATAAGTATGGTAATATCATTCTTTATGGTTAGAGCTTTTTTGTGCAAAGATGTATGAATGATTTTGTGAATTGCAGGCGGACATTACTTTCATTCCTCTGGTTGAGAGATTCCAGATCTACTTATCGGAGGTGTTTAAGTACGACATCACGGCAGGCAGGCCTAAAGTGGCAGCATGGATTGAGGTATAGTTAGTTGATCAGCATCTCTACAGAAATAGCCTCCAATCCTATGTATGACTTGAGCAACATTTCTCTGTCCATTTCAATTCTTGAGTAATTTTCATAACTTGGTGATGCAGGCGGTGAACAAGATCGATGCGTATAAGCAGACAAAAAAAGCAGATCCGAAAGAAATAGTGGCACTTTATAAGATGATGTTCTCGGTACTCTTATGTTTATACTCTTTAGCTTAGATTATTAGCATTTCAGCAGTAGCTATTATTATACCAGAAGTTGCTAACAGTGAAGGGAATTGTTGGTGTTGCAGGCAAAGCAGTGATGAAATCGCCACCATCATATGATTACATTACATGTTTATGAGTGACTGTCAATAAGCTCTCTGCTTGGGGCAGAGTGATTTGTTTTCTCAGTTAAGAATCTACGTTGTACTAATTACCACCACGAATATGAATATTTGAAGCGTATAATATGATTGTGATAAATTTAGTAATAATATGTGTGCTGTGATTCTGATCCATCACTGCAAACACTTTAGTAAGTCAAACAATTCCGGCCAATATGTTTAACTTTGTTTAAAATATTTAAAACTTATATTTGTTCTAAAGTGGATAACTCATAACTGAATTAGTGTCACGATTTAACTCGATGCCAGATTAATTGTAAAATTCAGAATGTTTTTATTTTAGAGAGTAATTAATATTATCAGGAGGATACTTTTATTTTTCTATACTTTTATATCATATTGAAATAAAGCAATTAAGAACTTATTGAGTGGTCTCAATCGTAAATGATGTTGTTCCTCTTAGACGACTCAGGTTCAAGCATCGTAGTACGTAGATATCATTGAGTTTATCCAAATTAAAACTAAACTAAAGATATTACCTTGTAATTATATTAAAATATTAGAAAATAAAACAATTAAAATCACTATTAAGGATCGAACACATGTAGGGTCAATATGATTCACTAGGATCGAACACATCGTAGTACGTAGATGTCATTGAGTTTATTCAAATTTCAGATAATTTATATTGACTTTTTTTGGAATATTTATAAATATATATATTATTTATGTTTATTCGTTTCTTCTTTACTATTGTCTGTTGTTAAGCCTTCTTTTCTTGTTTGTTTTCTTCTTCTCGGTCCTCACCACAAGTATGATATTCTTTTATTTTTTTTAATTTTATTTTCTTAAAATTGTATCTTATTTTGATTCTATTAGTATTTGCTCTTATTTTTTAAAAGGTTGCTTTTTCATTGTTATTTTCTTTTTTAGTTCTTTCTATGTTGATTATTTGTTACAACAATTGAAATATTATATTACATGTTATTTGTGCTATTTTTCGGTCATTTACAATAGACTTTAGTATATTTTTAGTCCAAACTTTTGTGTTTTATAAAATTTAATTTCGTATATTATTATTATTTTTAAAAAATCATGACATTTGAAATAATGTCACACGTGTGGTGGGAGTCCAAATGACAAGTATTTCATATTTTTCTCGTAAAAATTCTGATTTATATTTATTTAACTAATATTAATAAATATATTATATGAATAGATATGGGGCAGGTAAAGAGGAGATTAGGTGAATCTCAGGACTTTATGCGAGTGATGGGGCGAGGATGGTTATAGTGTTGGGGTTGCGGGGCGAGGATGGTTATAGTGTTGGGGTTGTGGGGCACGGATAGTTTTAGAGTTTATATTCGTAGCACGTTGTAGGAGGGGAATGGAGATAAAAATTCTTGACAGAGATATGTGGGAAAAGAGTACCATTCACACCCATCCTGGCCATTTTCAATTGGCATCTCTACATAAGACGAGGATAGTGATTGACTTAAGAAAATAAAGGAGAGGAGAAGAAGAATTTTAGGCGAGTAAAATAAAAAGTTTTAGGGTTTTAAAGTTGACTGAAAAGTGACATAAAGGGAATTGGGCTTTAAGAAAGGCTACCAAAGTTTAGCTTGAATTCACCAATAAGGGTTGGGTGCATTGGTAAGGCACATTGCACTCCCAAAGGGAGGACGTGAGTTCGAACCTTGGAGACGACATTGTTGGGAGGGGCAGCCACGCACCTCGAACATTGACCGTAAGACGGACATGCATATAATCAAAAAAAAAGTTTAGCTTGAATTCACTTTAGTCCATAATTCCCAAAATCTCATAAGTCACTAATTTTTTTGACTAAAGATATTATCTTGTAATTATATTAAAATATTAAAAAAATAAAACAACTAAAATCCCTATTAAGGATCGAACACATGTAGGGTCAATATGATTCACTAGGAGATGAATGTAATTGACTATTATATGCTTCAAAGGTACCAAAACATCGAACCTAAAAAGATCAAAACTCTATACTTACTTTAGGGTTTCGATACCTCTAATTAAAAAATGCTAGAAATTGTAACTTTGATACTTCTGCGCTTTATTAATTACAAATAGGTCCTTTAAATGAATAAACTGATTGATTAGAACTTGGTAAATGAATACTATTGGTAGCTGGTAAGTATTTGCAATATCAAAAGACAAAGAAAGCCAGTCCTAAAATTCATGGAATGTTACAATTATGTCCGCAGATTTTTAAAGGTTTACAAAGTAACTCTAACTATGTTATATATACTAAATGGTTAAAGAATATAGAAAATATTTTTTTCATATGGTTCATGTGATTAAGAGTACATGAGGAAACAAATAAATCTTGACATTTTATTAAATTAAAGTTTAGCCCTAAACCATTGAACGTTTATGAATTGGTCCTTGATTGTATAAATGATAGGAAATGGAGTTGCTAATACATGGTTAAAAGAGTTAATTGTGTGATTGATTCTAAGAAGTCTGATAATGTATTATTAACTTAGATATGATATAGATTAGTCTTCAATTTTTATCAAATCTACAATATGGTCCCGATTGAATAAAGCAATTTAAATGTTAACAAATGGAATTAGACTTGAAAAGAGTCGATTGATTTGGAACAATTAATTGTAATGTAAATGAGTTGAATGATTCCTTTTGATTGGAAATTAACATAATTAAGAATGAAAATTCATATTGGTAAACTAAGATTTAGTCCCTCGTTCTTCGTAAAATTTTAAAATGGTCATTAATTGGAAAGAAACATAATTTATGGAATTACGCTTTAGATTATAATAAATGAATATTTTAGCATAACTAATTGTTTGCAATGCAAATTATCGATTGTTGTTCGGTTCATTTTATTGTCGGTAACATCTTCGATCCGATTTACGACTAGATCGGATAAGAAGTGTTACAAGACTGTTGTGGTAACTTTTGACATGAATGATGGCATAAGACTTAGGGATGTTAGTAGGGCGGATTTTGCAGGGATCCGCCCCACTTCGTATTCAATTGGGCGGGGATGGTTATAAATTTTGCGGATTGTGGGGCGGGGATAAAGATAAAAATTAGATTCGCACTGGGTGGTGGAGAAGGGGTGAATATGCCTTTGTACCTACCTCATCCCCACTCGCCCCTCATCATCATCACCCACCCAAAAGATATTATAACATGTTATTATAAATATTATTAAAAATATAATATTAGTTTGGATCATAGTCAAATTTAAGATAATTCATATTGACTTGTCTTAAAATATTAATGAAAAGTTCAATATATATAATTGAGTTTGAGATTGATCATATCAAATATATAAATATTTTTTAAAATATCTGTTTGAATCAAAGTCAAATTTCAGATAATTTATATTGATTTTTTTGGAATATTTATAAATATATATATATATATAATATTTATGTTTATTCGTTTCTTCTTTACTATTGTCTGTTGTTAAGCCTTCTTTTCTTGTTTGTTTTCTTCTTCTCGGTCCTCACCACAAGTATGATATTCTTTTAATTTTTTAAATTTTATTTTCTTAAAATTGTATCTTATTTTGATTCTATTAGTATTTGTTCTTATTTTTTAAAAGGTTGCTTTTTCATTGTTATTTTCTTTTTTAGTTCTTTCTATGTTGATTATTTGTTACAACAATTGAAATATTATATTACATGTTATTTGTGCTATTTTTCGTTCATTTACAATAGACTTTAGTATATTTTTAGTCCAAACTTTTGTGTTGTATAAAATTTAATTTCGTATATTATTATTTAAAAAAATCATGACATTTGAAATAATGTCACACATGTGGTGGGAGTCCAAATGACAAGTATTTCATATTTTTCTCGTAACAATTCTGATTTATATTTATTTAACTAATATTAATAAATATATTATATGAATAGATATGAGGCAGGTAAAAAGGAGATTAGGTGAATCTTAGGACTTACGTGGGTGATGGGGCGGGGATGATTTTAGTGTTGGGGTTGCGGGGCAGGGATAATTTTAAATATTATATTCGTAGTGCGTCGTAGGAGGGGATTGGAAATGAAAATTCTTAACAGAGATGGGTGGGAGAAGAGTACCCTTCACACTCATCCTGACCGTTTCCAGTTGACATCTCTACATAAGACGACGATAGTGATTGACTTAAGAAAATAAAGGAGAGGAGAAGAAGAATTTTAGGCGAGTAAAATAAAAAATTTTAGGGTTTCATAGTTGACTGAAAAGTGACATAAAGGGAATTGGGCTCTAAGAAAGGCTACCAAAGTTTAGCTTGAATTCACTTTAGTCCCTAATTCCCAAAATCTCAATTAAGTCACTAAATTTTTTCGCTCAATTAGTTCATAAATGTTTCACATTCCTCAATTTAAGCGTGAAATATCTAGAGCCGAATTCAAGGCATAAAAATAATGATATGTATATTCTTTTAATGGATTATAAATATGTGCATGTGATTTCGATTAGGGTCGAAATCATGAAGAAATTTCACGGGACGAATATAAATGATAATGAAATGGGATCAATGCCTAATTATTAAGTTAAAAATATAAAATTTTTAAATTAGAGGCTCAGAATCTATTTTGTCGAATTTTTAAATGGAAAATGATCTAATTAGTATTTAAATAAAAAAATAAAAATTGAACTTGATTTACCTAATTTCAAAATAAATAAGGACATAAGAAGTATTCAAACCGAAAAATATGGATCAAGACTTGATTTTTCTAACCTCAAAAGAGAGACGACTTAAAAGTAATGGAACCTAAAAATTTAGGAATAAAACTTTTTTTTAATTTTAAAAGTATGAGGAATCAAAAATAATAATTTGAACTTTTTTTTTTGGAAATCAACCCATTTTCAGTCCTTGTGTTTAATTTTAAAAAGAATAAACAATTAATCATTATGGTTGGTAACTAGTGGTTTGAGTCAAAATTAGAAGTTTGAGTTAATATTAGATGTTTGACCGGTTAAATTTGCTAATTAGATGTTTAGTGAATATCGGATTAGAATAACGGATTGGGGTGAAACATCTAATTTTAAAAAACTGCTAATATGAATTTTTTAAAATCAGAAGTTTTGACATAAGAGTTATAAAATCTTATACCCTTAACAATTATTAAAAATCTCAAATAACCTGAATCAACTATTTTAAATCTTCACACTACATTTGTAAATTATTACTTTTTGATTTTTTTTATTCTCACACATTAGTATTTGTATTTAAATTATTAATTAATTAAGTTGTATTAAAAAGAAATTATATAAATAATAAATTAATATATAGATCCTTCAAATATACTTAGTAATGTTATATTACAAAATTGTTTTTTATAATCTAATTAATATTAATAGATACAAAATATTGATAACTAATAAACTATTCAAACAAATATCGAATACAATCATGGCCCTGTTTGGTAAAGAGAGGTTTGGGCAAAAATTAGAGGTTTGAGGCATAATTAGAGGTTTGACCAGTCAAATCCACTAATATTGTTGTTTGGTAAATAGCGGATTGAAAAAGCGGATTGGGGTGAAACCGCTAATTTTGAAAAAGCCCATAATAGGAGCTTTTTGAGATTAGAGATTTGATATTAGAGTTGTAAAGACTCTTTTACCCTTACCAGTTACCAAAAATCTCAAAATAACCTAAATTAAATATTTTCTCACCCTATTTATAAGCTAATTCTATTTACTTTTTTCTTTTTATTATCACATATTTATATGTGTATTTAAATTTATTAATTAATTTAATTATATTAAAATAATTATATAAATAATAAATTAATATATAAATCATTTGAATATGTTTAAAAAAGTTATATTAAAAATAATTTTATAGATCTAATTAATAATAATTAGATACAAAATATTGATAACTAATAAACTATTTAAACAAGTATTGAATGTAAACATGTCCTTATATGTCATTTTACTTGTTTAAACAATATAACAGCTATCAGCTATCCGTTAATTTTACCAAACACTTTTATACAATCAGCTAATACAATCCGCTAGTCAAATCAGCTAATGCAATCAGCTATCAGCTAATGCAATCAGCTAACAGCTAATGCAATCCGCTATCTGCTATCAGCTATCCGCTAATTGTCAAACAGGGCACATGTCTTTATATGTCATTTTGTTTGTTTAAATAACCAAACAGCTATCATCTATTAGTTAATTTTACCAAACACTTTTATAAAATCAGCTAATACAATCCGCTAGTCAAATCAACTAACACAATCTGCTATCAGTTATCAGCTAATGTAATATGCTATCAGCTATCCGCTAATTGCCAAACATAACTATAAATATATGGCCCTGTTTGGCAATTAGCGGATAGCTGATAGCTTATAGCTGATTGCATTAGCTGATTTGACTAGCTGATTGTATAAAAGTGTTTGGTAAAATTAACTGATAGCTGTTAGATTATTTAAGCAAGCAAAATGACATATAAGGACATGATTATGGCCCTGTTTGGCAATTAGTGTAACGCCCGGGTTTAGGGGTCGGGTGAAAATAATACTTAAAATATTATTTTGGGTTCGGTTCTATAATTAAAGTAATCTTTTGGGCCTCGGGCTTCAAAAACAAATATTTTTGTGTTGGAATAAATTGAAATGAGATGCAACTTGGGTAGATTTTAAAGAAATTGGAAAATAGCCATTCATTAATGGCAATATTGTAAATAGCCCAACTTTTAATTTTAAACCACCCTTTTATCAAATAGCCACTATTCATTCTCTTCTCCAAACAAAACTAACGTGAAAAAGAGAGCTCTCATCCCCTCCACTATTCCATCACATCTCCTCTTCATTTCAATTCGGTTTTGAAAGGTAATATCATTTTTGACTTGTCCTCAACCTCCTCTCTTCAAAAGTACAAATAGTTTTTATTTTCATTAAGGTTTTGGAAATGGGATTTTTAGAGGATTTGGTTAAAAATGATAACTTTATAATGTTCAACTTAAAATTTCGATTTAATGTTGTTAGTTATGAAGTCTATGAGTCAAATGATGCAACATACATGAATTTTACATGGTTTTGAGCACTTTCCCGAAATTGGGTTTAATAGGGGTTTTTGAAGGGTTTTAGAGTGGTTTTTGGGGTTGTTTTAGGTTAGAATTTGTGGGCTGATGTTAGTGCTATGGTTGGGGGTTGCTTTGGGATCATTTGGGGGTGTTAAAAGTGTTGGAAATATGGGTTTTGATTGAGGTTTATGGGCTGCACGAGTTTGGTAAATTTGGGGTTTGTTCATGGCTTGAAATGTTGAGTTTGATGTTTGAATTGTATTCCGAGTTAACTACTTTGATACTTGGGATGATTTGAAGTTGTTTGGATTGTGTTGAGGTTGTTTAGAGGAAAGAACGTGTGTTGGTGAAGCCTCGGGAGTGAATCCAGAAGCTTGAAGGCGATTGCTTGCTTGGTATTTGAGCTTGGAAGTAGAGGTGAGTGGTTAATGTTTTCAAAGTGTTTTCTAAGTGTTTGGTTCGAGTATGTGGACTAGGTCGGGCTTGGTAGACCCACCTAGAGTTAGGATTAGGGTGGTAGCCTAATCCTAAGCTTAAACTAGAGACAACGGTTAAACTTTAATTGATGTTTATGCCTCATGATGTTTATGATATGATGATTTATGTATAATGTGTTATACATGTGTGATGAGGCATGGTTGTGATGCATTGTGATATGCATGTGGATTGTTCATGATTGTGATCATGGTGAGTACGTGCTAAGCACGGAATTGGTTTTAATTGTTGATGTGGATTGAGTTAAATGTTGGCACTAGTATGCTTGGGTACAAATGATCGATCATTAGGATGTTAGTGTGCACACATGAGTCAAATTCGCGCGTGGCCTTGGTGGCGTTGAGACACCAAGGAGGAGTACGGGTTCGCCCAGAAATTGTTATATATATTAGTCGATGATGAGTGGAATCCCATCGACGGGGCGTGAGGATGAGTGGAATCCCCTCCGCGAGACCGGTGATGAGTGTAATCCCACCGTGAGGTAAAGTGGTTGTTGGATGTGAGTTCCAACGTGTTTATCCGAGTATTTGAGTCATAGCTAGGTGCCAATATAAATTGATATGTGTATCAATGTGATGTGGAAATGTGTTTCCTATTTGGATGATTATATGTGTTTACATATATTGTGGAAAATAGCTTGTTGAGCATGACATATTATTGGATATTTGTTCATGCATCATTGACATTTTGGCTATTGAGGATCGAAGGTAAGATCATGTATTTACCTTGGTTGAGATCGTGCTTGGACCCTGCATTGTCGAGGTTTGTTTTTAAAGAGCTTACCCTCACTAAGCTTTATTGCTTACGCTCTCTTTTGTTCGACAATGTAGATCCTTAGTTCGTGGGTTGCTAGCGCAAGTGGAGGGCCTCCAAGTGTAGTTGTTGGCTTGAGTTTATCAAGTATGAGTTTTAATGTTTTGGACATGTAATAGTTAAGCAATGGGATTTGTGATTTTGTTGGTTGTTTAGGAGCATGTTTAGACTCCTTATTATGTTGTTTTTGTGTGGCTTGTTGATGTCATATTTGGATTGTAAAACCATGTCTTATTTGCTTACCATTTTTGTTGGCCATGTGCCTTTTGAGGATGCCTAAGTGTATGGATGTTGAAGCATGAGACCTTAAGTGCTTGTTTGCCTTCTTTGGAATGAATGTATGAATTCCTTGGTTGAATGTTGTTCGTTCATGTTGAGTGCCTTGTATGATTAGATTATGGTTAACATATGTTGTATGAATGCTTGTTTGAGTCTAGGGAGGTCTTAAATCGCATCTAGGTTCGAGTCTTGTATGTTTTTGTAGAATTTGGGAGACTTGCAGTGCAGGGCGTATCGGTACGCCTAAGGACTGTATCAATACGGTCTTGCCTCCAGGACTCAAGTTTGGCTGGGCGTATCGATACACGAGGGTGTATCGATACGGTAAATGCTCACTGGAATTCTGAGATTTTGGTGAGTTATTACCGTATCGGTACGGTGTCATAGCGTATCAGTACGGGTTTATCTCGTTGACCACGAGATGTTGACTGGGAAGGGCGTATCGATACGCTCAAGGGCTGTATCGATACAGTCTTCCTGTGTTGACCCTTGGGTGTTGACTTTGGTCAAGGCATATCGATATCTTTGACAGGTGTATCGATACGGCCTGTTTAAATACAGAAAATGAGATGTTTTAAAGGTGATGCCTTGAATGATCGTTTTTGTTTTGCTTGTGTTTCCGCTGACGTGTTTCACATAGGACATGGTTATTCATCTAGACAAGATAAATAAAAGAAATTTCCTAGGGTTGCTAACCGAGGGGGAACCTTAACGGGTTTCACTTCGGTTTTCCCCGTGTGGCCCACTCGGATCGGTCAAACGTCTGGACCGGAACGAGGGGGTTACACTTGTTGGTATCAGAGTCTAAGGTTACCGAGACCTTGGGCAGGTAAATGAGGTAAGTTTAAGTTTCTGTATTGATATGCACGGTGTTTGCTTGCATTGTAAGCATGATTGCTTGTGTGACAAGTATGCTCATTGTTTTGTTTTAAAAGCATGTTGTTTAGAGTCCCATTGCTGATATTACATTGGAAAAATGATTTTTAAGTGAGGGAACGTACTTGAGCACTTGGAAGCCTTGCCTTGCTAACCCAATTTTGTATGTTTTGTTGTTGTGGTTGTAGTTATTATTTGTGAGAGTGATATCTAGGCTGAGAGGTAGGCCGAGAGTGGTTCGTCAGGAACCACGCGTTGCGGCTCCTGTTGAGCCGGTGGTTGGAGTGGAGGCTCATATAGAGGGGCATGCTGCTGCTGGAGTTGGAGCTCATCCACCATCTCCACCACCACCACCTCCTCCGTCTAGAGTTGGGGGCGAGGATGGAGCTGAAGGAGAGGGACCTCAGGGTGGCCAAGGTCCGGCCGGAATTGATATGGCTCTGCTAGTGCAAGCTATAGCGGGAGCTCAGGTTGCAGCTCAGCCTAGGTGTGACGATGCTAGTCTATCGTTGGAGAGGCTCCGTAGTCTTGGGGCCGAAGAGTTCAGAGGATCTACCCTGGAGAGGTCTGAGTTGTGGTTAGAGAAGACAGTTCGCATCTTAGCTCAGATGTGTTGTGTGGGTGCTCGCAGATTGGGCTGTGTGATCTCTTTGCTTCAGGGTGATGTCTACACCTGGTGGGTCACCATTACTACTGGAGTTCCAGAGGCCGAGATAGGTTGGGATTTCTTTGAGTCTGCTTTTAGGAAGAGATATTTGGGACCGAGGTATCTTGATGAGAAGAAGCGAGAGTTTATGGCCCTTACTCAGGGAGATGCTTCTGTGACTGACTATGAGATCCGTTTTGTTTGTTTGAGTCAGTACACCCCAGAGTTGGTTCCTACTGAAGTGGAACGTTGTAACCGTTTCCGCTATGGGTTGAGTGAAGAGATCAAGAGGTACACTTTAGCTTCTGACTACACTGATTTTGATGTCTTGGTCGCGAGGGTCAAGGATTTAGAACACAGTTTGGGCTTGACCAAACGATCTGGAGGTTCTAGTTCTGGTAAGAGGCATAACCACTTTGACAGTAGAGATGCCAAGAGGCATAGAGGTGGCGGAAAGCAGTTTGACCATAGGCGTGGCGGTGGCCACCAGGGCCATAGAGGTGGAGGGCGTTTGCCCGAGTGTACTCGTTGTGGGAGACAGCATTCTGGTGAGTGTTGGGGTAATTTCCATGCTTGTTGAAACTGTGGTTCGAGGGACCACTTTAGGAGGGAGTGTCCGCATCAGGCGGCACATGCACCGAACATAGCTCAGGCTCCTGCGAGAGCCAATGATTTTCAGAGAGGCCGTGGGCGCGGTCGTGGCAACTTCCAGCCTAGGGCTGATGCACCTAGGGTAGATGCTCAGAGGAACCTCGCTCACGTTGTGGCAGTGCAGCCAGAGGCAGGAGGACCAGCGAGGGTTTATGCTCAGAGAGAGGTCGGGAATGACACTGATGTGATAGTAGGTAATTTCGAGTTACAGTCTATGTCTTTGCTTTCTTTGGTTGATTCGGGTTCTACACATTCCTACATTTTGAGTGAGCATGCACGGATGTTAGATATACCTGTTGAAATCTTAGATGTAGGTATGCATGTGACTAGTTCTTTTGGTGAGACAGTTGTGGTTCGACGTATGTATAGGAGATGTCCACTGAAGATTCAGGGTCATGTGTTTTCTATTGATATGATGGAGCTTCCTTTTTATGGCTTTGATATTATTCTAGGTATGGACTGGTTAGTTGAGCACCAGGCTAGTGTGGATTTTGAGACGAAGAGGATTTCTTTGAAAATTTCTGATGATTACGAGGTAGTAGTAGTAGGCGAGAACATTAAGTTCTTGTCTAATGTTGTGTCAGCTTTAGAGGCTCATAGGTTGATGGATTCCGATTGTGGGGCTTACTTAGTTTATGTGATGAATCCGAATATGAGTGAGGCTAGACCAAAAGATATTAGAACAGTTTGTGACTTTTCGGATGTGTTTCCTGAAGAGTTACCGGGTTTACCTCCTGATAGAGATGTTGAGTTTGTAATTGAGACTGTTTTAGGGTCTACTCCAGTTTCTATAGCACCGTATCGTATGCCTCCGAAAGAGTTGAAAGAATTGAAGAGTCAGTCGCAAGAGTTATTAGACCGTGGTTTCATTAGGCCTAGTAGTTCACCTTGGGGGTGCTCCTGTGTTGTTTGTGAAGAAGAAATATGGCAGTATGCGTATGTGTATTGACTACAGGCAGTTGAATCAGTTGACTGCGAAGAACAAGTATCCGTTGCCTCGTATAGATGATTTGTTTGATCAGTTGAGAGGTGCTTCAGTGTTTTCGAAGATAGATTTGAGATCAGGGTACTACCAGTTGAAAGTGAAAGAGTGCGATGTCCCGAAGACAGCTTTTAGGACTAGATATGGTCACTATGAGTTTCTTGTGATGTCGTTTGGGCTCACGAATGCACCCGCAGCATTCATGGATATGATGAACAGAATTTTTAGAGACTATCTAGACCGTTTTGTAGTTGTTTTCATTGATGATATACTCGTGTACTCGAAGACAGAAGAAGAGCATGATGAGCACTTGAGACTTGTGTTACAGAGATTGTTGAGCAATCAGTTGTATGCCAAGCTTAGCAAATGTGAGTTTTGGATTCGAGAGGTAGTATTTCTTGGCCATGTTGTTTCGGCCGAAGGTATCCGTGTTGATCCATCGAAGATTGAGGCTATTGTTGAGTGGAAACCACCTAAGTCTATGACTGAGATTAGAAGTTTCCTAGGATTAGCTGGTTACTATAGAAGATTTGTTGATGGTTTCTCTAGGGTAGCTGCTCCTTTGACTAAATTGTTGCAAAAGGGAGTTAAGTTTGAATGGTCAGATGCAAGACAGAAGGCCTTTGAGAAATTGAAAGAAGCTTTGACGAATGCTCCAGTATTAGTGCAACCTGTTTCAGGTAAAGAATTTGTGATTTATAGTGATGCTTCCTACATAGGTTTAGGATGTGTTTTGATGCAAGAAAGAAGAGTTGTTGCCTATGCTTCTAGACAGTTGAAGGTTCATGAGAAGAACTATCCTACTCATGATATAGAGTTAGCCGCAGTTGTGTTTGCATTGAAGATTTGGCGACATTACTTGTATGGTGAGAAGTGTATAGTTTACACCGATCATAAGAGCTTGAAGTATTTGATGACGCAGAGAGAGTTGAACTTGAGACAGAGAAGATGGCTTGAGTTGTTAAAAGATTATGATTTGACCATTGAGTACCATCCGGGTAAGGCAAATGTAGTAGCCAATGCTTTGAGTAGAAAAGTTACAATTGAGTTGAGAGCTATGTTTGCTAGATTGAGTGTATCCGATGATGGTGGTTTGATCACCGAGTTGCAAGTGAAGCCTTCGTTGATTCAGTTGATTAGAGAGAGGCAGTTGCAAGATGTGTCTTTAGTTCCTCATGTTCAGGACATAGCCGAAGGAATACCGACTGAGTATAGTTTCAGTGGTGAGAACTTGTTGTGCTTTAGAGATAGAGTCGTGGTACCAGAAGATGTTGATTTGAGACCTCAGATTCTGAGTGAAGCACATCCGAGTCCTTTTTCTGTGCATCCGGGTAGTACCAAGATGTATCGTGACTTGAAAGATGATTACTTCTAGGTTGGTTTGAAGAAGGATGTAGCCGAGTATGTGAGCCGTTGTATGGTTTGTCAAAGAGTGAAGGCAGAACATCAAGTTCCTTCAGGTTTGTTACAGCCTTTGAAGATTCCGGAATGGAAATGGGAGAGGATCACCATGGACTTTGTGTCAGGGTTACCGTTGTCTCCTTTGAAGAAGAATTCTGTATGGGTAATTGTTGATAGGTTCACTAAGTGTGCTCACTTCTTAGCAGTGAACACTACAGATTCTTTAGACAAGTTGGCAAACTTGTACATCCGTGAGATTGTGAGGCTTCATGGAGTCCCGAAGTATATTGTTTCAGATAGAGATCCTAGATTTACTTCGAGGTTTTGGAGTTGTTTGCATAGTGCTCTAGGTAGCCGTTTGCATTTCAGTACTTCTTATCATCCGCAGTCCGATGGACAGTCAGAGCGAGTGATACAGATTCTAGAGGATATGCTTCGTTGCTGTGTGATTGACTTCCAGAGTTCTTGGGAGAAGCACTTACCTTTAGTTGAGTTTGCTTACAACAACAGTTATCAGTCTAGTATTCAGATGGCTCCCTATGAGGCTTTGTATGGTAGACGATGTAGGACTCCGATTTGTTGGGCTGAAACAGGTCAGAGATTGTTACCTATGCCGGATTTGCTTAAAGGGACTACTGACAAGGTGAAGTTGATTTGTGACCGTTTGAAAGCAGCTTCCGATCGTCAGAAGTCTTATGCAGACTTGAAGAGAAAAGAGATTGAGTTCTCCGTGGGTGAGAAAGTGTTTTTGAAGGTATCTCCGTGGAAGAAGGTGATGAGATTTGGCCGGAAAGGCAAGTTGAGTCCGAGGTTCATTGGACCGTATGAGATAGTTGAGCGGATTGGGCATGTTGCTTACCGTTTGAGATTGCCTTCTAAGTTAGAGAAGATCCATGATGTCTTTCATGTGTCGATGCTTAGGAGATATAGATCAGATCCTTCTCATGTTATGCCTGTTGAGGAGATAGAGTTGAATCCGGATTTGTCATACAATGAAGAGCCTGTTAAGATATTTGCTTCTGATAGCAAGGTGTTACGTGGCAAGACCATAGAGTGGGTCAAGGTGTTGTGGAGACACAAAGGTGTAGAAGAGGCCACGTGGGAGAGGAAAGCTGATATGCTTGAGCAGTTTCCGTACTTATTTCCGCAGGAAATTTCGGGGATGAAATCCCTTAAGTGGGGGAGAGTTGTAACACCCGGGTTTAGGGGTCGGATGAAAATAATACTTAAAATATTATTTTGGGTTTGGTTCTATAATTAAAGTAATCTTTTGGGCCTCGGGTTTCAAAAACAAATATTTTTGTGTTGGACTAAATTGATATGAGATGCAACTTGGGTGGATTTTAAAGAAATTGGAAAATACCCATTCATTAATGGCAATATTGTAAATAGCCCAACTTTTAATTTTAAACCCCCCTTTTATCAAATAGCCACTATTCATTCTCTTCTCCAAACAAAACTAACGTGAAAAAGAGAGCTCTCATCCCCTCCACTATTCCATCACATTTCCTCTTCATTTCAACTCGGTTTTGAAAGGTAATATCATTTTTTACTTGTCCTCAATCTCCTCTCTTCAAAAGTACAAATAGTTTTTATTTTCATTAAGGTTTTGGAAATGGGATTTTTAGAGGATTTTGTTAAAAATGATAACTTATGATGTTCAACTTAAAATTTCGATTTAATGTTGTTAGTTATGAAGTCTATGAGTCAAATGATGCAACATACATGAATTTTACATGGTTTTGAGCACTTTCCCGAAATTGGGTTTAATGGGGTTTTTTTAAGGGTTTTAGAGTGGTTTTTGGGGTTGTTTTAGGTTGGAATTTGTGGGCTGATGTTAGTGCTATGGTTGGGGGTTGCTTTGGGATCATTTGGGGGTGTTAAAAATGTTGGAAACATGGGTTTTGAATGAGGTTTATGGGCTGCACGAGTTTGGTAAATTTGAGGTTTGTTCATGGCTTGAAATGTTAAGTTTGATGTTTGAATTGTATTACGGGTTAACTACTTTGATGCTTGGGCTGATTTGAAGTTGTTTGGATTGTGTTGAGGTTGTTTAGAGGCAAGAACGTGTGTTGGTGAAGCCTCAGGAGTGAATCCGGAAGCTTGAAGGTGATTGCTTGCTTGGTATTTGAGCTTGGAAGTAGAGGTGAGTGGTTAATGTTTTCAAAGTGTTTTCTAAGTATTTGGTTCGAGTATGTGGACTAGGTCGGGCTTGGTAGACCCACCTAGAGTTAGGATTAGGGTGGTAGCCTAATCCTAAGCTTAAACTAGAGACATTGGTTGAACTTTAAATGATGTTTATGCCTCATGATGTTTATGATATGATGATTTATGTATAATGTGTTATACATGTGTGATGAGGCATGGTTGTGATGCATTGTGATATGCATGTGGATTGTTCATGATTGTGATCATGGTGAGTACGTGCTAAGCACGAAATTGGTTTTAATTGTTGATGTGAATTGAGTTAAATGTTGGCACTAGTATGCTTGGGTACAAATGATCGATCATTAGGATGTTAGTGTGCACACATGAGTCAAATTCGCGCGTGGCCTTGGTGGCGTTGAGACACCAAGGAGGAGTACGGGTTTGCCCGGAAATTGTTATATATATTAGTCGATGATGAGTGGAATCCCATCGACAGGGCGTGATGATGAGTGGAATCCCCTCCGCGAGACCGGTGATGAGTGTAATCCCACCGTGAGGTAAAGTGGTTGTTGGATGTGAGTTCCAACGTGTTTATCCGCGTATTCGGGTCATAGCTAGGTGTAAATATAAATTGATATCTGTATCAATGTGATGTGGAAATGTGTTTCCTATTTGGATGATTATATGTGTTTACATATATTGTGGAAAAGAGCTTGTTGAGCATGACATATTATTGGATATTTGTTCATGCATCATTTACTTTTTGGCTCTTGAGGATCGAAGGTAAGATCATGCATTTACCTTGGTTGAGATCGTGCTTGGACCCTGCATTGTCGAGGTTTGTTTTTAAAGAGCTTACCCTCACTAAGCTTTATTGCTTACGCTCTCTTTTGTTCGAAAATGCAGATCCTTAGTTCGTGGGTTGCTAGCGCAAGTGGAGGGCCTCCAAGTGTAGTTGTTGGCTTGAGTTTATCAAGTATGAGTTTTAATGTTTTGGACATGTAATAGTTAAGCAATGAGATTTGTGCTTTTGTTGGTTGTTTAGGAGCATGTTTAGACTCCTTATTATGTTGTTTTTGTGTGGCTTGTTGATGCCATATTTGGATTGCAAAACCATGTCTTATTTGCTTACCATGTTTGTTGGCCATGTGCCTTTTGAGGATGCCTAAGTGTATGGATGTTGAAGCATGAGACCTTAAGTGCTTGTTTACCTTCTTTTGAATGAATGTATGAATTCCTTGGTTGAATGTTGTTTGTTCATGTTGAGTGCCTTGTATGATTAGATTATGGTTAACAGATGTTGTATGAATGCTTGTTTGAGTCTAGGGAGGTCTTAAATCGCATCTAGGTTCGAGTCTTGTATGTTTTTGCTGAATTTGGGAGACTTGCAGTGCAGGGCGTATCGGTACGCCTAAGGGCCGTATCGATACGGTCTTGCCTCTAGGACTCAAGTTTGGCTGGGCGTATCGATACACGAGGGTGTATCGATACGGTAAATGCTCACAGGAATTCTGAGATTTTGGTGAGTTATTACTGTATCGGTACGATGTCTTAGCGTATCGGTACAGGTTTATCTCGTTGACCACGATATGTTGACTGGGAAGGGCGTATCGATACGCTCAAGGGCTGTATCGATACAGCCTTCCTGTGTTGACCCTTGGGTGTTGACTTTGGTCAAGGCGTATCGATACCCTTGACAGGTGTATCGATACGGCCTGTTTAAATACAGAAAATGGGCTGATTTAAAGGTGATGTCTTGAATGATCGTTTTTGTTTTGCTTGTGTTTCCGCTGACTTCTTTCACATAGGACATGGTTATGCATCCAGACAAGATAAATAAAAGAAATTTCCTAGGGTTGCTAACCGAGGGGGGACCTTAACGGGTTTCACTTCGGTTTTCCCCGTGTGGCCTACTCGGATCGGTCAAACGTCCGGACCGGGACGAGGGGGTTACAATTAGCAGATAGTTGATAGGTGATAGCGGATTACATTAGCTGATAGTTGATAGCTGATAGCTGATTGCATTAGCTGATTTGACTAGTAGATTGTATTAGCTGATTGTATAAAAGTGTTTGGTAAAATTAACTGATACCTGATAGATGTTTGATTATTTAAACAAGCAAAATGACATATAAGGACATGATTATATTCAATACTTGTTTGAATAATTTATCAGTTATGAATATTTTTTATCTAATAAATATTAATTAGATTTGTAAAAATTATTTTTAATATAAATTTTCTAAACATATTTGAAAGATTTATATATTAATTTATTATTTATATAATTATTAAAAAAATTATATGCACATATAAATATGTGATAATAAAAAAATAGAATTAACTTACAAATGTCGCCATATAAATTAGTAGTAACAACAAATAATTCCAATATTTAATATGTTATTATTTATATTAAAAATGTTATTATTTAATTTAGGTTATTTGGAGATTTTTGGTAATTGTTAAGGGTAAAAGAGTCATTACAACTCTAATATCAAACCTCTAATCTCAAAAAGCTCATATTAGGAGCTTTTTCAAAATTAGCTTTTTCACCCCAATCCGCTCTTTCAATTCGCTATTTACCAAACATCAATATTAGATCGGATAAGAAGTGTTACAAGACTGTTGTGGTAACTTTTGACATGAAGGATGGCATAAGACTTAGGGATGTCAGTGGGGCGGATTTTGCAGGGATCCGCCCCACTTCATATTCAATTGGGCATGGATGGTTACAAATTTTGCGGATTGTGGGGCGAGGATAAAGATAAAAATTAGATTCGCACTAGGTGGTGGGGAATGGGTGAATATGCCTTTGTACCTACCTCATCCCCACCCGCCCCTCATCATCATCACCCACCCAAAAGATATTATAACATGTTATTATAAATATTATTAAAAATATAATATTAGTTTGGATCATAGTCAAATTTAAGGTAATTCATATTGACTATAATTTTCAAGTTTGAATCGAGTCCCTTAATTCCGTTTGGTATATATATATATCACATATAAAAAATATGAAGGAATATATATGTGTATTATATATGAATATAGAAAGTCGTTTAAATTGAAATCAATATGTACTATAACATTATAAATAATTACAATTAAATTTGTATAAAACTCAAAAACTTGATTCAAATTTCATAAACTCGACTTGAATAAAAAAATTGATTTATAAAGTAGAACTTATTAACTCGATTAATTCGAAATTTTTTTACTCGACTCGATCAAGCGCTCACCCCTACCGTCTCTTTAAAGTAGGATGTTTATTGAAATGTAAATACTTGAAAGCTACACATGCCTTTGATTTCTCCCACCCTTATTTTCTTTGACCAATCATAATCTCTTTGACTAAAAACTATCATTAAGAGTATTTAAATCTTTCAACTAATTTAAACTTAAGCTTTTCTTTGTTTATTTAGGAATGGAAGGGATGGCAATTGGAGTGGATGGGTGCTAATATGCATTCCCATATTTTTATCTATCTAAAATTTTTATATCAACCATTTATAACGAATATAATTTTCAAGTCCACACTCGTCTACGTATGGTACATTCTCAAATCTACTCTTGTACGCATTACCTAGTTGGATATTCACTTTTCAACTTGTATCTGCATGTATTACCCTTGAAGAAATTCACCTATATCATAAATATATAACTCGAAATTTCATTTTGTTTGCTCCAAAAGAAGCTAGACCCAAATGTCTTTCTAACCATATAAAGTGGTACTTCTAATTCGACTTGTACAATTTACGATAAATTTTTAAAGTCATTGTTGAACTAGTATTAGGAGCCGTATGCAGCTCTGTTTTTCTGACATTGGATCACTTAAAAGTTTATATCTTTTAAATTATAGATCAAAATCAATCTATGTTTGTTCTAAACGAAACTAGACTTAGGCCCCGTTTTTGGTTGCTGCCAGCGTCCCCAACGGCTCGCCAAACGACCATCGGTTTGGTCCCCAACGAGCGTTTGCCCGCCATTTTAAGCGCCCAAACGGGCGTTTAGTGGTAGCTGAATTTTCTAGCTTTTTACAGCACATGTTTGCCCCCTAACTGTCGTTTGTCACCCCAATAGCAAAAGAAGCCTTACTTATGGTTACAATGATGTATGAATCGCTTCCTAATTGTTTATATAGATTTTTTTAGTGATTTTTCAAACTCACTGTTTATGCATAAAATCCTGGACAGATTTTATAAATATGATCTTTAACTCCATTAATTATTCTAAAATTTTTCTAAATGCTTACAAATTTTTTTCACATGAATGACAACAAACATATTCATCCACTCATACCATCTAATATATATATATATATATATATATATATCATTTTTATTAAAATAACCTTATTCATATGGAATAATGGGTGAGTGGATGCGGGATGTACGGATATGGGGCGAGAATGTCTCAAATCCATCATACCAACTACTCACAACAAGTATGACTTTTAACATCCACACCCACCAACTACCCACTCAACTTATACTCATCTCCACCTCAACTAGGACGGGTGGGGTGAAGAATCCACGAAATTGTACCTGTTTGCTATCCATACACATAAATACTATTTTGGGTGAGTGTGATTCACACCGTTGAAAATAAAATAATTAAAACGAGGTTAAAATAAAATAAAGGGTAAACTACATAAATGACCACCATACTATTAGTAAAGTTGCGATTTGATCACCTTACTTTTTTTCTAGGCAATTAAACCACCAAACTATTTAATTGGTTGCAATGTGACCACCAGCCGTTAGAAACTAACGGAAGGAGTGACGTGGCAGTTAGTAAAATTGGTATAATTACATATTTGGTCCCCGCTATTTGTACATTTTATGAATTTGGTCCTAATTTTAATAAATAAAATAATTTGATTATTTAATTAGGCGACGACACATGTCGCCACCTTATTGGAGGACTTTATTTATATATTTTTGATTTAATATTTTTTTTTATTTTGCTCCTTCAATCAGGTGGTGACACGTGTCACCACTAGGCTAACGCTATCCTTGTGATACATTGTACAAAATCTAATATATATCTTAGTTTGCTACTCATGCCAGGAAAAAAAGCAAAAAACATCTTACCTCTAGCATGTTTAAAACCCAGGTTACCTGAGTTGAGAGTAAGCACGTCTACCACTAAACCAACACTATCCTTGTGATACAATGTACAAAATTTAATATATATCTTAGTTTGTTGCTCATGTCAAAAAAGGAAATAAATATGGATTAAGGGGACTCGAATATGACACTTTTGGGATGCATAAAAATATTTAAACCACTGAAATATATCTAATAATTAAATTATTAACCATTTTATTTTTTTATTAAATTATTATATTAAAAATTTAACGAATCTAAACTCACAAACATAATTTATTAATTTTATATTCGTTGAAAAATTAAAAACTTAAAATTATATTAAAAATTTATTTAAAGGTCTGGTTATGTTTTAACGAATATAAAACTAATAAATTATGTATGTAAGTAAGTTTAGATTCGTTAAATAAATTTTTAATTTTTTAATATAATAATTTAATTAAAATTTAATAAAAAATAAAATAGTTAATAATTTAATTATTATATATATATATATATATATATATATATATTTCAGTTGTTTAAATATTTTTATGAATCCCAAAAGTGTCGTTTCGGTCCCCTTAATCTATATTTATTTCTTTTTTCCTGGCATGAGCAACAAACTAAGATATATATTAAATTTTGTACATTGTATCACAAGGATGGTGTTGGTTTAAAGGTAGGCACGCTTACTCTCAGCCCAGGTAACTTCGGTTTGAATCCTGCCAGAGGAAAGATGTTTCTTGTTTTTTTCCTGGCATGAGCAACAAACTAAGATATATATTAGATTTTGTACAATGTATCCCAAGGATAGTGTTGGCTTAGTGGTAAGCGCGCTCACTCTCAACCTTGCCAACCTGGGTTTGAATCCTACCAAAGATAAGGTGTTTCTTACTTTAATTTTGCTCCTCCAATCAGGTGGTTAAATCAAAAATATATAAATAAAGTCATCCAATAAGGTGGCGACACGTGTCGCCGCCTAATTAAATAATCAAATTATTTTATTTATTAAAATTAGGCCCAAATTGATAAAATGTACAAATAACATGGACCAAATATGTAATTATACTATTTTTACTAATTGCCACGTCACTCCTTCTGTTAGTTTCTAACGACTGGTGGTCACACTGCAACCAATTAAATAGTTTGGTGGTTTAATTGCTTAGAAAAATGTGAGGTGGTCAAATCGTGATTTTACCAATAATATGTCGGTCATTTATGTAGTTTACCCAATAATAAAAATAATAGTCATAAAAATCTGTAACTTTCACACGAGAAAAGCTACAAACCATCTTCGCAACATCATATAATTTTTCATATGGTTCATCATAAAAATAATAATATGTCGGTCATTTATGTAGTTTGGTGGTTTAATTGCTTAGAAAAATGTGAGGTGGTCAAATCTGTAACTCCCACATAATTATTTTCTTTCATCATAATTTTTTCATATGGTTCATGTGATTAAGAGTACATGAGGAAACAAATAAATCTTGACATTTTATTAAATTAAAGTTTAGCCCTAAACCATTGAACGTTTATGAATTGATCCTTGATTGTATAAATGATAGGAAATGGAGTTGCTAATACATGGTTAAAAGAGTTAATTGTGTGATTGATTCTAAGAAGTCTGATAATGTATTATTAACTTAGATACGTTATAGATTAGTCTTCAATTTTTATCAAATCTACAATATGGTCCCAATTGAATAAAGCAATTTAAATGTTAACAAATGGAATTAGACTTGAAAAGAGTCGATTGATTTGGAACAATTAATTGTAATGTAAATGAGTTGAATGATTCCTTTTGATTGGAAATTAACAGAATTAAGAATGAACATTCATATTGGTAAATTAAGATTTAGTCCCTCGGTCTTCGTAAAATTTTAAAATGGTCATTAATTGGAAAGAAACATAATTTATGGAATTGCGATTTAGATTATAATAAATGAAGATTTTAGCATAAATAATTGTTTGCAATGCAAATTATCGATTGTTGTTCGGTTCATTTTATTGTCGGTAACATCTTCGATCCGATTTGCGATTAGATCGGATAAGAAGTGTTACAAGACTGTTGTGGTAACTTTTGACATGAAGGATGTCATAAGACTTAGGGATGTCAGTGGGGCGGATTTTGCAGGGATCCGCCCCACTTCGTATTCAATTGGGCAGGGATGGTTACAAATTTTGCGGATTGTGGGGCGGGAATAAAGATAAAAATTAGATTCGCACTAGGTGGTGGGAAAGGGTGAATATGCCTTTGTACCTACCTCATCCCCACCCGCCCCTCATCATCATCACCCACCCAAAAGATATTATAACATGTTATTATAAATATTATTAAAAATATAATATTAGTTTGGATCATAGTCAAATTTAAGGTAATTCATATTGACATGTCTTGAGATATTAATGAAAAGTTCAATATATATAATTGAGTTTGAGATTGATCAGATCAAATATATAAATATTTTTTTTAAAATATCTGTTTGAATCAAAGTCAAATTTCAGATAATTTATATTCACTTTTTTTGGAATATTTATAAATATATATATATATATAATATTTATGTTTATTCGTTTCTTCTTTACTATTGTATGTTGTTAAGCCTTCTTTTCTAGTTTGTTTTGTTCTCCTCGGTCCTCACCACAAGTATGATATTCTTTTATTTTTTAATTTTATTTTCCTAATATTGTATCCTATTTTGATTCTATTGGTATTTGTTCTTATTTTTTTAAAAGGTTGTTTTTTTTTTCATTGTTGTTTTTTTAGTTCTTTCTATATTGTTTATTTGTTACAACAATTGAAATATTATTTTACATGTTATTTGTGCTATTTTTCGGTCATTTACAATAGACTTTAGTATATTTTTAGTCCAAACTTTTGTGTTGTATAAAATTTAATTTCGTATATTATTATTTTAAAAAAATCATAACAGTTGAAATAATGTCACACATGTGGTGGGAGTCCAAATGTCAAGTATTTCATATTTTTCTCGTAACAATTCTGATTTATATTTATTTAACTAATATTAATAAATATATTATATGAATAGATATGGGGCAGGTAAAAAGGAGATTAGGTGAATCTTAGGACTTACGTGGGTGATGGGGCGGGGATGATTTTAGTGTTGGGGTTGCGGGGCAGGGATAATTTTAAATTTTATATTCGTAGTGCGTCGTAGGAGGGGATTGGAAATGAAAATTCTTAACAGAGATGGGTGGGAGAAGAGTACCCTTCACACTCATCCTGACAGTTTCCAGTTGACATCTCTACATAAGACGACGATAGTGATTGACTTAAGAAAATAAAGGAGAGGAGAAGAAGAATTTTAGGCGAGTAAAATAAAAAAATTTAGGGTTTTATAGTTGACTGAAAAGTGACATAAAGGGAATTGGGCTCTAAGAAAGGCTACCAAAGTTTAGCTTGAATTCACTTTAGTCCCTAATTCCCAAAATCTCAATTAAGTCACTAAATTTTTTCGCTCAATTAGTTCATAAATGTTTCACATTCCTCAATTTAAGCGTGAAATATCTAGAGCCGAATTCAAGGCATAAAAATAATGATATGTATATTCTTTTAATGGATTATAAATATGTGCATGTGATTTCGATTAGGGTCGAAATCATGAAGAAATTTCACGGGACGAATATAAATGATAATGAAATGGGATCAATGCCTAATTATTAAGTTAAAAATATAAAATTTTTAAATTAGAGGCTCAGAATCTATTTTGTCGAATTTTTAAATGGAAAATGATCTAATTAGTATTTAAATAAAAAAATAAAAATTGAACTTGATTTACCTAATTTCAAAATAAATAAGGACATAAGAAGTATTCAAACCGAAAAATATGGATCAAGACTTGATTTTTCTAACCTCAAAAGAGAGACGACTTAAAAGTAATGGAACCTAAAAATTTAGGAATAAAACTTTTTTTTAATTTTAAAAGTATGAGGAATCAAAAATAATAATTTGAACTTTTTTTTTGGAAATCAACCCATTTTCAGTCCTTGTGTTTAATTTTAAAAAGAATAAACAATTAATCATTATGGTTGGTAACTAGTGGTTTGAGTCAAAATTAGAAGTTTGAGTTAATATTAGATGTTTGACCGGTCAAATTTGCTAATTAGATGTTTAGTGAATATCGGATTAGAATAACGGATTGGGGTGAAACATCTAATTTTAAAAAACTGCTAATATGAATATTTTAAAATCAGAAGTTTTGACATAAGAGTTATAAAATCTTATACTCTTAACAATTATTAAAAATCTCCAAATAACCTGAATTAACTATTTTAATTCTTCACACTACATTTGTAAATTATTATTTTTGATTTTTTTATTTTCACACATTTGTATTTGTATTTAAATTATTAATTAGTTAAGTTGTATTAAAAGTAATTATATAAATAATAAATTAATATATAGATCCTTCAAATATACTTAGTAATGCTATATTACAAAATTATTTTTTATAATCTAATTAATATTAATAGATACAAAATATTGATAACTAATAAACTATTCAAACAAGTATCGAATACAATCATGTCTTTATATGTCATTTTACTTGTTTAAATAATCAAACAGCTATCATCTATTAGTTAATTTTACCAAACACTTTTATACAATCCGCTAGTCAAATCAACTAATGCAATCCGCTATCAGTTATCAGCTAATGTAATATGCTATCAGCTATCCGCTAATTGTCAAACATGACTATAAATATATATTTTTATATAAATTGGTGTCGTTATGGAGCTCGCTCCATTGGTCAAGTCAGAATTTGGAAGGAATCATAAGACTTATTAATTACGTTTTCAAAGTCAATCTTGGAACTGGATTATAAACTAGGTTTTTGAATGAACTTGAATTCGTCTAGAATCTGACTATTCAACTTCTAGAGTCACTAAACATGGAAATATAATATTACCAATAATAAATATTAACTTCGTCATTGCTGACTCTCACCTTAACAGTTCATCCTAGTCTTATTTAAGGGCAAAGAATTCCCTCCTCAATGTGCACAGATCTGTTAAGCAAATCAACGAACACCAACCAAAACACACACAACTTTGAATTCCCCTGCAGCTATGGCTACTGCGTATTTGCCTCTTCCATTGGACGCTACCGCTGAGCCACCCGCTCTCTTTGATGGAACTACCAGGTTCCAGTTCCACTCTTTCTTTTCTTTTTCTCTTCTCCCTGCTTTCCTTTCCTTTCCTAACATCTATGATCTATCTTGTTTGCTTGTGTTTATTCCTACACAATAAAGTTGACCCTTTTCTTCTTCCTTGTTTTGAAGGTTGTATATGACCTATACTTGCCCCTTTGCACAACGTGTGTGGATCACCAGGAATTTTAAGGTTCTCTCATTTATTCATGCAGAATGCAGATTACTTCTCCTTTTCCCCAAGTTTTTCATGTAAGTAATTTGGTTGAGTTGCAGGGTTTGCAAGACAAGATTAAGTTGGTCCCTTTGAACCTTCAAAATAGGCCTGCTTGGTACAAGGAGAAAGTGTACCCTGCAAACAAGGTGCCGTCCTTGGAACATAATGGCAAAGTCATGGGGGAGAGTATTGACTTGATCAAATATGTTGACACCAACTTTGAAGGCCCTTCTCTTTTACCTAATGTAACGTCTCTCCAATTGTTTACTGCTCTCACTCAGTGCAGGTTTCTCACTCCTTATCTATATTTAACCAAATCATGTTTTGAAAATATATTAGGATGCTGAGAAAAAGAAGTTTTTTGAGGAGATGTTATCACACATAGACCAATTTGCAGGGCTGGTGTTTACCACTTTTAAAGGAGACTCAACAACTGAAGCTGGTTAGTCTGATTGAATGAAATATACTTGTGTTTAACTGAGTGTAGCGTGCATTTGTATATAGTATGACATGAACCGGCTAAAACTTATGACTTGCATCAGGCACTGCCTTTGATCACTTGGAACATGCTCTTACAAAATATGATGGTCCATTCCTCCTTGGCGACGAGTTTAGTCTGGTAAGTTGGGTCGCCAGTGATGATAATTTACTTCCAAGGTGCTGTAATTTTGCTGTTTCTGTTTCTTAAATGTGTTGAAAGAAATGTAAGATGTTGAAGAGAAAAAGGCTTATAGTTTGGTTGCACTATTGTAATGGATGAAAGAAGTATGGCGATATCATTCTTTATGGTTGGAGTTTTTTCCTGCAAAGATATATGAATGATTTTGTGAATTTCAGGCGGACATTACCTTCATTCCTCTGGTTGAGAGATTCCAGATCTACTTATCGGAAGTGTTTAAGTACGACATCACAGTAGGCAGGCCTAAACTGGCAGCATGGATTGAGGTATAATTAGTTGAGCAACATCTCTTTAGATATAGCTTCCAATCCAATGTATGACTTGAGCAATGCTTCTATAGAGATTGTCTATTTCAATTCTTGAATGATTGTCATGACTGCGTGACGCAGGCGGTGAACAAGATCGATGCTTATAAGCAGACGAAGAAAGCAGAACCAAAAGAAATAGTGGCACTTTACAAGATGATGTTCTCGGTACTCTTCTGTTTATACTCACTCTTTAGCTTAGATTATTAGTATTTCAGCAGTACCTATTAGTATACCAGAAGTTGCTAACAGGGGAGGGAATTGTTGTTGTTGCAGGCCAAGAAGTGATGAAATCGCCACCATCATATGATTTCATGTTTATGTGTGTGGCAGTGAATAAGCTCTGTGCTTGGATCAGAGTGATTTGTTTCCTGAATTTAAGAATCTACATGTTGTATTAGTTATTGCTACCCAAATGAATAAATTCGAAGTATGTGAAATGATGGTGTTAAATTTGATAGTTGTATATGGACTGTAATTCTGATCTAATACTGCAAACTTTTTAGTTCCATGATTCCAATTATCATCTTTTTTTAATCATATAATTAAGAAGTCAAACCATTCCAGCCAATATGTTTAACTTTTAACAAAAAAAAAATATTTATAACCTATACTCGTTATAAAGTGGAAGATTGAGTTAGTGTCACGATTCAGATCGTTAATTTAGTCATAAAATCATTAGAATATCTTTATTTTTAAAAGGTAATTAATATTACACGAGGACACTTTTACCTTTTTATATTTTTGTATAATATTATTTTTTGAAAGAGAAAAACAGTGCCATCGAAAAATCATCAAATAATGCAATTCCTACTTAAGAATCGAACACAAATATCATTAAATTAGCATACAAATCATTTACCACTATGCATATTGTAACAACCTAAAACTGACTCAAAATATCTAACAGCTCTAGAGAGTCACGTATGGGTCATGAAAGCAACCTACAACTTGAAACTTGATAAAACCGTCTTTAAAACTTGAATTATAAAATTTTTAAAAAAATACTATTGCAAAAACGTGTGTAGTGCAATCAAATAAAAGTTTTTTTTTCGATAAAATATGTGTTGTATTTCATACTACCCGACATGACAAAGTCTAAAGATATTCTTCCATACTACCTGTGAAAGATTCCACCCAAAAATAGGTGATCTCTTGATTCCACCCAAAAAAGGTTGAAGCTTCATAACCTAACAATATTGAAAGGCAAAAGTAATAACTCAGAGTTATAACCCAAAACATGACATATAAGATGGTATGATATGCATGCCCTCTAAGTACAAATAAGTATAATACTCTGAAGTTGGCTAATTGTTTTTATATTGTATAATAAAATAAAATCTTATTCTATATGTAAACATGCGAAAAATTAGATGTCATGTCATTTAAAATGCATTTATATGTATATATCATGTTATCACCATTAAACTTCTAACATTTTAATTAAATGTTAGTTAAAAGTAAGTAATTTGACAAAAAAAAGGTTGAGGACTAAATTTATCTTAAAAGGGGATAGGTCAAAATGACAAAAAGTTGTAAATGGTAACAACTAAAATTATCTTAGGAACCTACCTAGAGGGGAAGGGAGGGAAAAGAGAGGTTCTAGGGTAAGGAAAAATGTGCTCTTAATGAGTCTAAAACTCATAACCAAAGAGAATATGAGAGAACAAAGATGAGCAATTTAGCCAACTAGCCAAATGTGGTTGTTCTTTTATCTGTACAAGTTAAAAGACATAAACAAACTAGATACATCAAAAGAAATAAATAAGGGATTGAAAAACCATATCTTCAAAAACTTTTTCTAAATCCGGATTAGAAATTAGGCACCAATAATAGTGGCATGGGGCTTAAAATGAAACTCTAAAATTTATGACTAAATACAAAATGTCACCGAATAAAACAAAAAATCTAATCACATTTTTAGAAATTTTAAAAAAATTGTAAAACAATCTTTAATAAAATAAAATGTCCAAAACAATTTCAAAGCCACAATACAAAAACAAAAGAATATTGAATAGAACAAATCTCTTAAAATCAATAAAACTGAAGACAAGACCCTTTGAATAGTGTCAACTAAACTATATAAAGTTCAATAAGGCCTCTATGTGCAAAAAAATAATAATAGGTGAACATACATGTTATATAATTTAACCAGAGATCATATAATGTGCAACGAATAATTATAAAACAAACATATCATATCAAATGCAGACTTTGGCCATAATGATGCATGTGTTATAATGCAGATGCAGCTTGATAAACCCCTAACTACTCATTCGAACTGAGTTCTACAAACTCAAGCACTTTATTTCTCCAACGGGCAATAATATGTACTCACATTACCAAAACAACCAAGTGATCTGATGAATGACTAAAATGTGTTGTATTACATAACTAGATAACATATAATATAAGCAGTAACACATGAATGTATTACAATAATCTTTCACCTGAGCAACCAACCCCATGCAAATTGTAACATGCCATACAAGTTTTATATCAAATCAGAACAAATTTGATAGATTATCCCATATGCATGGTGTCACGACCATGCCGTCCCAGCCCGATCGGCATGCCGTGCGGCACTTAAAAGGGAACACATCCCGGTCAAGTCAGCCTTTACTCGCGTCCATTCCCACGATCTTTACTCGGAAGCATCGTCTCATGATCCATCAGGCAACACGCCAATCCAATCTCACATCCCGCAGGGCCTAGCGAATGCTAGGGGCCAACCCCTGGGTTCCGGATAGGGCGCGATATGGGGCCCACGGGCCCCAAACCGTCCCTCGGGCAACACCCGAGGGAGACATCGTACCATCCGCTTGGCCCCGATGCCCGCACACCTAGGCCCCACTCGGGCCTAGGAGAAGGTCACTTACATCATGGCTGCTAGGCCGCTAGCACATGGCGAGGGGGATGGTGGAGACCCAACACCAGTCACTTCCCCCTAAAGAGCTAATAAAACTTACCAGGAATGCCCGCGGTAGACGTTGGAATGCTCGAAACGGGGACACTTTTCTGAACAGGGCCCTCGTCGCCTTCGAAAAGCACCTTGACTCGCATCCTGGCCTTGATAGCTCCTTAGGGATTGCTCAAATCATCACTCGGTCCGTATTTGCTCGGTCCTCGATAGGCTTTGTCATGGTAGGATCGTAACACAAGAAGAGCCGACCATGGCATCCTCCCACACTCCCTATAATCGATGTCCTCATCGATGTGCTGTAATATCGGATGATCTTGACATTCTCCCGCACTTCCTCTATCGATGCCCTCATCGACGCACTGTGATAAGGGATGGTCCTGACATAATCCTGCACTTCCTCTATCGGCGTCCTCATCGATGTTGCCTCACCTAATCGTCGCCTGATGATTCGATTTGGACATCTGTGATAGCTCGCCCCTGATCTTTTGCCTGATCTCAAACGTTTCTCTAGTCCCAACATTTGAGCTTCCAAGAGAATGAACTAAGCCTCGATCATGTTTCCACTCTCTCCATCTCGAATGTCGGACCCATGCTCCCACACTCTTTCTCTGATTAGGGCTTGGGCAAGACAGACGTAACGAATCACTGACCCACTTGAACATGTGCCTTGTAGTCTCTTGTGCCCCACGATCTTGCCAACAATCCGGCCCTTTTCGAGTGAACTACGCCTCGTCCCGCAAAGATCTGCTCCTCGGCACAAACACATTCACCAACTATGTCTCTCTACATAATGAGGCCCTCGAACTAGAATGTGCCATCATCGTATATTAATGTACTTTGTCTCTTAGACTTTTCAATATTCTCTGTGCTGCCAGACATATAAACGAATCCGTTAGTGATAACAAATTCACACAAGTCTGATATGATACCTGGTTTGCACACAGTGCGCTACACGATCACTACTCCTGCTGCATCACTTAATGCATTCTCCCATGTGATCATGGAAGGATCACCATGAGCACACATAGCCTTTCCACGAGGCGATACCACTTGTTTGAGAGACTATGTTTCATTAAGCTCGCTTTTGCCACTCGCTAACGCGCATCTACGAGCTCATGTCGCTTAATGATGTAAGATCTCTAATTTGGCGCCATTGTACATAAATGTACCTTTTCTCTTTGCCTTTCCTTGTATTTCCTGTACTACAAGATACACAAGCGAATACATCAGTGATAAACATATTCACACCAGTCTAGTGTGATACCTGGTTGGTGCACGTCGTCTTGTGCCACCACCAACCCTTGGTGTGCCTTGTATGCACCCCTCATGTGATATTGGAACACTGCAAGGAACACCCCGCCTTTTCTCACAAGGCATTAGCATCTGCCTGTGAGGCTCCGACTCTTACTTGGCTTTGCTTTCGCCATTTGCTAACTATTTGACGCCATCCAGCTTTATGACATCGCCCGCCACTGTGCAAGGTCAATTATCGAGTTTAACGACAGGCACTACTTGTGCACTGATAGCTCGACAATTACTCAATAAGAATCAATCATAACCATTCCACCATGCCCGCAGCATGAAACATAACCATTCCACCATGCACGCAGCATGAAACAAAAATATCCTTGTCAACCCGTCCATATTACTTCTCACAGGGAGCCCCGGCACAGAAAAATCACATATACTTGTCAACCCGTCCATATTACTCCTCACAGGGAGCCCCGGCACGGAAAAGTCACAATACCTGTGAAACCGAAATTGATTTTGATATAACACATAAACTTAAGGACCAATTTGCAAAACAATAAATTTTTAAGTACTCTTTAAAGTCTCACAATTGACAAATATTTTTAAAACAAAATAATATCTAAAGACCTTCTCTTAAACAAATAAAATTCCCTGAGTCTTTTCCTATGTTTTTCAAGCCTAAGTATGCAAAAATGCCCAGGCGTATCGATACCCTTATGCGTATCGATACCCTCTTTGGCTACTGGAATTTTGTTTTCAATCCAAAGTATACAGAAACGCTCAAGTGTATCGATACCCTTATGCGTATCGATACCCTCTTTTGCCACTGGAATTTTAATGGACTTACCGTACCGATACGCCTTGCAACCGTATCGATACGATATTCATCTGGGCAACTGTTTTCATGAAACCGTACCGATACGCCCTTGCAACCGTATCAATACGATAAGCACATCTTTGAAAAATCTGAGCATTTAATTATTCGACCGTTACTTGTCAGTTGGTTGGTTTCCCAATTTTTAAAAGACCGCTATACCGTACCGATACGCTTGGTATGCGTATCGATACGCTTTTTATGTAAACGTGACTTGGGATTCTAGTGAGCAAAAACCGTATCAATACGGCCCTCCGTACCGATACGCCCTTTAAAACTGTACCAGTGCGCCTTCTATGCGTATCGATACGCTCTGTTTTCAGGCACAACGGCTCTTTCCTCTTTGATGCAGGGATCTATACGCCCTTCCCGAGTACCGATACGGTATGCTGCAGAGCTGCATTTAATGCGGGAAAATTGCTCCCAACGGCTCTATTGATGATCCCAACTACCCAAACGGCTAGAAATCAATGCAAGGGTATAAAAACAAGCTTCAATTGACCAGGCAACAACTATTGAACCTACAAGCAACATCAAAGCAAAAATCCAAACCCTAGTGCTCTTCAAAGTCAAATTCTTGTACCCAACTCTAGTGATTTTATTGTTATCTTGTATTGTGAGTTTGGGGTGATTGAAATTGTATTTGGGTAAACATTTGTCCTTTGTGAGGAATTATTTGAGTTTACCAAATTCTTCTCTTTGTAAATTGAGTGGATTAAGCTTTGGGTAGAAAACTTAATCAATTTGTAAGGTTACCTCCTCATCTAAGAAAAAGGGAAGAATTCAAGTAGTGAATTGGTTGAAAATCCTTAGTGGGAACTAAGGTAGTGGATGTAGAGTTCATTTGGAGAACTTGAACCACTCTAACTCTTGTGTCATCTTTTATTTTTCACTCATTCCTCCCACCAAATTTTTAATTGCCAATTCACCCCCTCTTGGCCATTTGCAATTGTGTGATCAACTCAACAATTGGTATCAGAGCTACACTCATTGGAAGGATTACAACCCTCTCGAGTCGATTCTAGGAGAGTTTAATCAACAACTAGTCAAGCAATGGAATCCACCTCCAACTCCAACCTCTCTGAGTCCCAATCTACCACCAAGCCACCATTCTTCAATGGGGATAACTACCCATATTGGAAGAATAGAATGAGGCTCTTCATCAAGTCTATCGACTACATGGTGTGGGATGTGGTTGAAGAAGGTCCATACATTCCTATGAAGAGAGATGGAGAAGCAAGACTTGTCCCAAAAGTCAAAGTCGAAATGACGGACGATGAACGAAGAAGGATGCAAGTGAATGACAAAGCTCTTCATGTGATATTTTGTGCACTTGGTCCGGATATCTACTCCAAGGTGTCTTCGATCGAAAATGCCAAGGAGGTTTGGGATACCCTCGAGACAACATATGAGGGAACTAGTGATGTCAAGGAGACAAAGATTGGGCTACTCAATCTAAGCTATGAAAATTTCAAGATGGATCCCGATGAAAGTGTCTCCAAGATGTTTGATCGATTCTCGGTCATTGTCAACAGATTGAAGGGGTTCAGCGAGATCATCCCCGAAGACAAACTAGTGAGGAAATTGTTGTACTCTCTTCTGGAGTCATGGGATGGCAAGAGAACGGCTATTATTGAAGCTCGAGATTTGAAGACTCTCAAGCTTGATGCTCTTGTTGGATCTCTACTCAGCTATGAGATAATGAGGAAGGGAAGAGAATAAAAGAAGAAAATGGTTAAGAAGAAGAAGGTTGGAATCGCTCTTAAAGCTTCATGTCAAAAAAGCGATTCAAGTGAAGATGAAGATGAGGAGATGGCCATGTTGGCCAAACGGTTCACTCGCTTCATGAAGTCCAATCGTGGGAGAAAGTTTATTAGAAAGGGAGACTTCAAGAGCAAGAGTAAGGAAGAGGAGAAGGACCAAATCACTTGCTATGAATGCAAAAAGTCCGGTCACATCGTTCTGAATGTCCTCAATTGAAGAGGAAGAGCTTTGGGAAGAAGAACAAGCTCAAAGCTCAAATAGCAACTTGGAGTGACGATGAGTCATCCGAGGAAGAGGAGGAAGTGGCCAATCTATGTCTCATGGCCATTGATGATGAACCAAAGATAAATTCTAACTTATCAAATTTTGATTTTACTTTTGATGAGCTTCAAGATGCTTGTGATGAATTGCAAGAGGTTTACGATGAGTTAGTAGGAAAATATAAAGAATCCATTTCGAAAAACAAGAAAATCATTTCCGATTTGAAAAATCAAAATGAGACATTTTCAAAAACTAACTCCGAATTGGAAAAGAAAGTTTTGTTTTTAGTAAATCTTTCAAATGATCTTAAAACTAAAAATCTTGAACTTGAAAAATTTCTTTCCGATTTTTAAGATTATCACACAAAGGAAGTGGATAATCTTAAAACATCAATTGCTATTGGGAAAAACAATTTTGAAAAAGGAAATCCTTCTAAATCCCAATATGTAAAAAGAAAACCCTTTATTCCTAAACAAAGAAATTTTAATAAGCAATCTAGAGGTCAAAGAGTTAGGAGTGTTTGAGTTCCTAAGGAACTCATTATTTCTAATAATATGAATGCTATTGCTTCTTGGATTCCTAAGGGAACCAAAATTTTGAAGGCTAACACACATGGACCCAAAATGATTTGGGTACCAAAAATCAAGGCATAATTTCTTTGTTTGCAGGGGGAGCATTGCTACAAGGCTAAAGCTTCAAGCCAAAATTCATGGTACCTTGATAGTGGATGCTCAAGACATATGACCGGTGACAAGAGTAGATTTGTGGAACTAAAGCCAAAGAGTGGTGGAGTGGTAACTTTCGGTGACAACTCCAAAGGCCACATTGAAGGAATAGACTCCATTGGTAATCACTCTTCTATTTTCATTGAAAATGTTTTGTATGTCAACGGTCTTAAACATAATTTATTGAGCATTAGTCAATTATGTGATAAGGGTTTTAATGTTTTATTTGATAAAAGTGGTTGCAAAATTGTAAACATTAAAACAAATCAACTAATGCTCATATGACATAGAATAGGCAACATATACATGGTGCATTTAGATGACATCCATTCATCCCATACATGCTTAGTTGCACATGATGAACATGACTCATGGCTTTGGCATAGAAAATTAGGACATGCTAGCATGAGTGTCTTATAGAAATTAATCTCCCTTGATCTAGTTAGAGGTTTACCCAAACTTAAATTTTCTAATGATAAAATTTGTGATGCATGTTCAAAGGGTAAACAACATAGAACTTCATTTAAATCCATTAATGATGTCTCTACTAGTAGATGTTTACAATTGATTCATATGGATCTTTTTGGGCCTATTAGAACAATGAGCTTGGGTGGTAAATCATATGCTTTTGTGCTTGTAGATGACTATTCTAGGTTTACTTGGGTTCTATTCTTAAGTACAAAAGATGAGGCTTTAGAAAAATTCATCACATTTTCTAAAATAACTCAAAATGATTTTGAACTTAAAATTTCTCACATTAGAAGTGATTATGGAACCGAATTTCAAAATCTAGGTTTCGATGAGTTTTTAAATGAAAATGGGATTAGCCACAATTTTTCCGCAGCTCGCACTCCTCAACAAAATGGGGTAGTTGAGAGGAAAAATCGAACTTTAGAAGAAATGGCTAGAACCATGCTTTGCGAAAATAATTTACCTAAATATTTTTGGGCGGAAGCCACAAATACCGCTTGCTATATTATAAATCGAGTAATGATTAGGCCGATTTTGAAGAAAACACCTTATGAGATTTTAAAATCTAAGAAGCCTAACATTAGCTATTTTCATCCTTTTGGTTGCAAGTGTTTTGTTTTGAATAATGGTAAAGAAAACTTAGGTAAATTTGATGTTAAAAGTGATGAAGCTATTTTCTTAGGGTACTCTTTAAACTCTAAAGTCTATCGTGTATTTAATAAAAGAACTCTAGTAGTTGAAGAGTCAATACATGTTTTTTTTCGATGATAACCTCCTTCCGAGGAAGGAATCTTGTGATGATGATGATGTAGGAATCCTTGATGCCATTGATGGAGGACAAACGTCAAAGGTGGATGAGGTTCCAACTAAAGATGAGGATACACAAGATCCACCTCTTGAAGCCTTGAAGGACTTGGCTCTTGAGGAAAAGGAGGTGTCTTACCCAAGGGAGTTCAACTATGTCAAAGGTGGTGAAATCTTGGGTGATCCATCCAAGGGGGTAACTACTAGATCTTCTCTCAAATTAATGAACCATGTTGCATTTCTTTCATGCATTGAGCCTAAAAATATTAAAGAGGCTTTAAAAGATGATTTTTGGATTTTGGCCATGCAAGAAGAATTAAATCAATTTGAGAGAAGTAAAGTTTGGACATTAGTTGAAAGGCCTAGTAATCAATCTACTATAGGAACTAAATGGGTATTTAGGAATAAATTAGATGAAAGTGGTAAATATAGTGAGAAACAAGGCTAGGCTTGTTGCTCAAGGCTATACCCAAGAAGAGGGAATTGATTTTGATGAGACATATGCCCCCGTAGCTAGGATGGAAGCTATTAGGATGCTCTTAGCATTTGCATGTTATAATAATTTCAAGCTTTTTCAAATGGATGTGAAAAATGCCTTTTTAAATGGTTTTATAAATGAAGAAGTGTATGTTGAACAACCACCGGGTTTTGAGGATTCAAAATTTCCAAACCATGTGTTTAAACTAACAAAAGCTCTCTATGGTTTAAAACAAGCCCCTAGAGCTTGGTATGAGAGACTTTCAAATTTCTTAATTGAAAAGGGTTTTGAAAAAGGAAAGGTGGATACTACACTCTTCATAAAAAGATATAACAATGACATCTTAGTAGTACAAATCTATGTTGATGATATCATTTTTGGTTCTACTAATGAGTGTTATTGTAAAGAATTTTCTAAGCTAATGCAAGGTGAGTTCGAGATGAGCATGATGGGGGAGCTCTCATTCTTTTTGGGACTCCAAATCAAACAAAGGAAAGATGGCACCTTCATAAATCAAGCTAAGTACGTGAATGATATGCTCAAAAAGTTCGGCTTGGAGAATGCAAAACCTCAAGCCACACCTATGAGTTCTTCCATAAAGCTTGACAAAGATGAAGGAGGTAAGTGTGTTGATTCTAAGCTTTATAGATCCATGATAGGTTCTTTGCTTTACCTTACCGCAAGTAGACCAGATATTGTGTTTAGTGTTTGCTTGTGTGCTAGGTTTCAAGCTAGTCCTAGAGAATCACACTTAGTTTCCATTAAGAGAATTTTTAGATACCTTAGAGACACACCTACCTTAGGCCTTTGGTATCCTAAAGATTCTTCCTTTAGCCTTCATGCTTATTCGGATGCGGATTATGGGGGATGTAAGATAGATAGGAAAAGTACTTCCGGGACATGCCAATTTTTAGGTAGTATGCTCGTATCTTGGTTCTCTAAAAAACAAAATGGCGTAGCCTTATCTACCACCGAAGCAGAGTACATATCCTTAGGGAGTTGTTGTGCTCAAGTCCTTTGGATGAAGCAACAACTCTTAGATTATGATGTTAAAATAGAAACCATACCCCTTAGGTGTGACAACACTAGTGCCATTTGTCTCACTAAGAATCTCATCCAACACTCTAGAACTAAACACATAGAAATTAGACATCATTTCATTAGAGATCATATTTTGAAAAATGATGTTGTTATAGAATTTGTTGACACCTTGAACCAATTAGCGTATATATTTACAAAACCTTTAGATAAAGAGCGCTTTTGGACCCTTAGGAGAGAGTTAGGTTTAACTAGCCTTACTTGACCCCTTTTAGGTCCTAAAATGTCAAACATTTGCTTGAAATTGTTTGTGATTCATGCTTGTGTTAATTTTGTTCTTTTTGCTTCTATACATGCTGCTAGGGAGAGTATGCATTAAGTTTAGCCATGAAAACTTGTTCATAGAACATGTACATGCATTTAGGGACGTTTCAAATTGGATTTTTGCACTTAAATCTGTCAAAAAATGCATAATTTGGTAAAGGTGTATCGATACGGTTGCAAAGCGTATCGATACGGGTTGATAACTGAGAATTTTTGAAGATGAACAAGTATCGATACGACCCCGCGTATCGATACGGTACAAGTCAAGGGAAATAGTCAAAGCCAAGCGTACCGATACGTCCCCGCATATCGATACAGTAGTAACGACGAATATAAAATTAGGGTTAAAGGGTATCGATACGCGTGTATAGTGTATCGATACAGTCTCGACGGAGAGGCTATTTAGGGCTGCAATTGTTAAAAAAAGTTTAAAACACAAAACTCCTTTTCTCTCCAAAAACCCTAGCCGCGAAACCCTATAAAAACCCCTTCAATCCTTCAAATTTTACCATCAATCTTAAAAATTCTTTGAGGGTTTTTACTCTACACATCAAGGCTAAGCTTTGTCATCAAATCTTGTGCATTCACATCACCTCTTTCATCCAATCTAAGATTCAAGGTATAAAACTCCTCTTTTCTATTTTCTTTGATTTTCGTTTGATTTTATTATTGTTTCAACTGAATTTTTGTACAAAACATGTTTGATTGTTATGGGTTTCAACTTTCTCATAAAAAAAAAATTTCTTTTCAAAAATCAAAATTTTTCATTCGAATATATTTTCTATTCGATTTTTTTTAAAACTGTTTTTTATTGTAAATGTCTTTTACAAATTAAAAAAAAAATTCTTTTTACAATTACCTTGAATTATTAGAGTTTATTGGATTGAATAGGATGTTAATTGCATACATATTCGAATCGTTTTTGATGTGTTTTCAGGGTTATGGCACCAAAAAAGGGAACTAAGCGTCATCGTTCTACTTCCAATCCTCATGAGGATGTCGAGGGTAATTCTACACCTAACCTTCCTTATATTATCCAATTAAGTTTTCCCGATGATGGTGATATAGAACGATATAAACTTTTTCAAGGAATGAACCTTAGGGAAGAACGTGTTGTGTCCATCCTGTTTTTAAATTCTGCCCGGTTCAAATTTCAATACCTTCCTTTACTTAAGCAATGGAAATTTATGAATTTTCTTAGCATTCCCCCTATCCTCTATAGGAATCTAGTCATCGTGTTCTTTTCCAATGCCATATGTATTCATGATGAAGCTAGGGAGAGTGTCATTGCTATTGAATCGTCTGTTATGGGCAAAACTTTTCAAATTGATCAAAAAACTTTATGTAATGTCTTTGGTTTTGAAAATGTGGGTATTGATGATGAACAATCCTTGGGTACGGGTCCTTTAGGCTTAGCAAAAGTTTTAAATGCTCATGACCGTATCCTTCATCTTCTTGTCTCTTGGTTCCTACGTCCATCGGGTGGGAAATATTCAACTATTCGTCAAACAGATGATTTTTGGCTTAAGTGTTTTAGAGAAGGTCATCGTCTAGATCTTTGTCAAATTATTTTTGCCGACCTTGTCTTTTTAGTTCAACACCGTCACACCAAACAAGTCTCATCCTTTTACTACTCAACGGCTTTGAGTTATCTCCTTAATTCCCTTGGCATTGATTGTTCACATGACTTTCCCGAAACCCTTGGCCTACCCATAAATGAGCGTTCTCTAGCTCGTTTTGGTTTTTCTTATGTTGGTAATGAATGGGTTCGCACCCCTCAAGATCCTCCACAAGATGCTCCGGTCGATGCCTCTCGTGCTTCTTCGAGCTCTCACCGTGCTCCGTTTGATTCCTCCTCCATGAATACTCTCATGACTTTCCTAAATGAGAAGTTCACCGCGATGGATAATCGATTCACATCCTTAGAAGATCGCGTCCAAGGCATGGAAAAGAAGATAGACACCATGGCTTCTCGCCAAAACTCCATGGATATCTCTCTTACCGCCTTCCATGGTGCTTGACTCAACCAAAATCGAAGGAATCAACCCTCTCAAGAAGATGAAGAAGAAGATGATGAGGACAATGATGATGAAGAAGGGGACGAGTAGTTCATGCATCTCATCTTAGGGCATTTAGTCTTTTATATATGTTATTGCACTCTTGTTTTTAGGATTTGAAGTTTATGCCTATTATCTATGTTTTTAGGATTTTAAAGTTTGGATTATGATGGTTGCTTTGAAGTTTATGCATTTGAACTATTATGTTTATTTGAAGTTTATGCATTTGAGCTCTTATGATTGCTTTCAGTTTAATGAATTATTGTTGCTATTATCCTTGTATTATATTTGATCTAACAAAAAAGGGGGAGAAGGATCATAGAGTCAATTTTTTTTGAAAATCTATCTTAAAGTAAGGGGGAGAAAGCTTTTCAAAGTGTCAAAAACATAAAAATTTATTTATGGTTTTGTTATATCAAAAAGGGGGAGATTGTGAAACCGAAATTGATTTTGATATAACACATAAACTTAAGGACCAATTTGCAAAACAATAAATTTTTAAGTACTCTTTAAAGTCTCACAATTGACAAGTATTTTTAAAACAAAATAATATCTAAAGACCTGCTCTTAAACAAATAAAATTCCCTAAGTCTTTTCCTATGTTTTTCAAGCCTAAGTATGCAAAAATGCCCAGGCGTATCGATATCCTTATTCGTATCAATACCCTCTTTGGCTACTGGAATTTTGTTTTCAAACCAAAGTATACAGAAACGCTCAGGCGTATCGATACCCTTATGCGTATCGATACCCTCTTTTGCCACTAGAATTTTAATGGACTTACTGTACCGATACGCCTTGCAACCATATCGATACGATATTCATCTGAGCAACTGTTTTCATGAAACCGTACCGATACGCCTTGCAACCGTATCGATATGATAAGCACATCTTTGAAAAATCTGAGCATTTAATTATTCGACCGTTACTTGTCAGTTGGTTGGTTTCCCAATTTTTAAAAGACCGTTATATCGTACCGATACACTTGGTATGCGTATCGATACGCTTTTTATGTAAACATGACTTGGGATTCCAGTGAGCAAAAACCGTATCGATACGGCCCTCCGTACCGATACGCCCCTTAAAACCGTACCGGTACGCCTTCTATGCGTATCGATACGCTCTATTTTCAGGCACAACAGCTCTTTCCTCTTTGATGCAGGTATCAATACGCCCTACCCGAGTACCGATACGGTATGCTACAGAGCTGCATTTAATGCGGGAAAATTGCTCCCAACGGCTCTATTGATGATCCCAACTACCCAAACGGCTAGAAATCAATGCAAGGGTATAAAAACAAGCTTCAATTGACCATGCAACAACTATTGAACCTACAAGCAACATCAAAGCAAAAATCCAAACCCTAGTGCTCTTCAAAGTCAAATTCTTGTATCCAACTCTAGTGATTTTATTGTTATCTTGTATTGTGAGTTTGGGGTGATTGAAATTGTATTTGGGTAAACATTTGTCCTTTGTGAGGAATTATTTGAGTTTACCAAATCCTTCTCTTTGTAAATTGAGTGGATTAAGCTTTGGGTAGAAAGCTTAATCAATTTGTAAGGTTACCTCCTCATCCAAGAAAAGGGGAAGAATTCAAGTAGTGAATTGGTTGAAAATCCTTAGTGGGAGCTAAGGTAGTGGATGTAGAGTTCATTTGGAGAACTTGAACCACTATAACTCTTGTGTCATCTTTTATTTTTCACTCATTCCTCCCACCAAATTTTTAATTGTCAATTCACCCCCCTCTTGGCCATTTGCAATTATGTGATCAACTCAACAATACTCGTCCATAATACTCCTCACAAGGGAGCCCCGGCACGGAAACATAATACCCGTCAATAATACTCCTCACAAGGGAGCCCCGGCACGGAAAATCACATATATCCTTGCCAATCCGTCCATATTACTCCTCACATAGGAGCCCCGACACAGATTGTCAACCCGTCCATATTACTCCTCACATGGAAGCCCCGACACGGATTGCCAACCCGCCCATATAACTCCTCACGTGGGAGCCCCGGCACGGACTCGCAAATATCCTACCCTGCCTACTCCTTCAAGGAGCGCTTGGTGTAGAGTCGCATCACTTTTCCTACCCTGCCTACTCCTCCCAGGAGCGCTTGGTGTAGAGTCTCATCACATTGCCTACCCTGCCTACTCCTTCCCGAAGCGCTTGGTGTAGAGTCTCAACTCATTTCCTACCCTGTCTACACCTTCCCGGAGCGCTTGGTGTAGAGTCTTATCCCGTCCTGCCTACTCCTCTACGGAGCGCTTGGGCCGGAGTCAACCCGTCCTGTCTACTCCTCTACGGAGCGCTTGGGCCGGAGCCATCCCGTCCTGCCTACTCCTCCATGGAGCGCTTGGGCCGGAGTCATCCCGTCCTACCTACTTCCTTCACCAGAAGCGCTTGGTCCGGAGTCAACACAAGTAGCCATCCCGCCCTATCTACTCCTCCACGGAGCGCTTGGTGCGGAGTCATCCCGTCCTGCCTACTCCTCTACGGAGCGCTTGGTCCGGAGTCAACACAAGTATCCATCCCGCCCTGCCTACTCCTCCACGGAGCGCTTGGTGCGGAGTCATCACAAGTAACCATCCCGCCCTGCCTACTCCTCCACGGAGCGCTTGGTGCGGAGTCAACACCAGTAATCATCCCGCTCTGCCTACTCCTTCCCGGAGCGCTTGGTGCGGAGTCATTATGCGGCACCACGCTCACCTCGAACTAGCTGACCCGGCTTCACCAGCCTGTCTCTGATTTGCCACGCATCACTGCGCCAAAATCTACCACTAGGCTCACAAGCCACGCTCTGATACCACCTCTCACGGCCATGTCGTCCCAGCCCGATCGGCATGCCGTGCGGCACTTGAAAGGGAACGCATCCCGGTCAAGTCAGCCTTTACTCGCGTCCATTCCCACGATCTTTACTCGGAAGCATCGTCTCATGATCCATCAGGCAAGACGCCAATCCAATCTCACATCCCGCAGGGCCTAGCGAATGCTAGGGGCCAACCCCTGGGTTCCGAACAGGGTGCGATATGGGGTCCACAGGCCCCAAACCGTCCCTCGGGCAGCACCCGAGGGAGACATCGTGCCATCCGCTTGGCCCCGATGCCCGCACACATAGGCCCCACTTGGGCCTAGGAGAAGGTCACTTAAACCATGGCTGTTAGGCCGCTAGCACATGGCGAGGGGGATGGTGGAGACCCAACACCAGTCAACTTGGTCATTGGTGACTCTCGACTTAATAGTTCCTGGGCTTATAAAAAGGCAAAGAATTCCTTCATGAATGTACACATAACTGTGAAACAAATTACTTAGCTAACACCAACAAAAACACAACTTTTGAATTCCCCCGCAACAATGGCTACTGAGTATTTGCCCCCTCCATTGGATGCTACAGCAGAGGAACCTGCTCTCTTTGATGGAACTACCAGGTTGTACATGACCTATACTTGCCCCTTTGCACAGCGTGCGTGGATCACCCGGAATTTTAAGGTTCTCTCATTTCCTTTGCACCATTCTTTCATTTATTCCTGCAGATTAATTTTCATGCGAGTAATTTGGTTGAGCTGCAGGGTTTGCATGACAAGATTAAGTTGGTCCCTTTGAACCTTCAAAATAGGCCTGCTTGGTACAAGGACAAAGTGTACTCTGTAAACAAGGTGCCGTCCTTGGAACATAATGGCAAAGTCATGGGGGAGAGTATTGACTTGATCAAATATGTTGACACCAACTTCGAAGGCCCTTCTCTTTTACCTAATGTAACATCCCTCCAATTGTTTGCAGCTCTCACTCAGTGCAGGTTTCTCGCTCCTTATCTATACTAACCAAGTCATGTTTTAAAAATGTACTAGGATGCTGACAAAAAGAAGTTTTTTGAGGAGCTGTTATCGCGCATAGACCAATTTGCAGGGTTGGTATTCACTACCTTTAAGGGAGACTCAACAACTGAAGCTGGTTAGTCTGATTGAATGAAATATACTTCTGTTTGACATAGTGTAGCGTGTATTTGTATATATTAATATGATATGAAGCAGCTAAAACTTGTGAGTTGCATCAGGTACTGCCTTTGATCGCTTGGAACATGCTCTTACAAAGTACGACGGCCCATTCCTTCTGGGCGACGAGTTCAGTCTGGTAAGTTGGCTCTCCAGTGATGCTAATTTGCTTCCCAGGTGTTGTAGTTTTGCCGTTTCTGTTTCTTAAATGTGTTGGAAGATAGATATGTAAAATGTTGAGGAGAAAAAGGCTTATAGTTTGGTTGCACTAGTGTAAATCTGTAATGGATAAAAGAAGTATCTGGATATCATTATTTATGGTTGAAGTTTGTCTGCAAAGATGTATGAATGAGTTTGTGAATCGCAGGCGGACATTACTTTCATTCCTCTGGTTGAGAGATTCCAGATCTACTTATCGAAGGTGTTTAAGTACGACATCACAGCAGGCAGGCCTAAAGTGGCAGCATGGATTGAGGTATAGTTAGTTGAGCAGCATTTCTGTATATATAGCCTCCAATCCAATGTATGACTTGAGCAACATTTATTTGTCTATTTCAATTGTTGAGTGATTGTGATAACCGTGTGACGCAGGCGATGAACAAGATCGATGCGTATAAGCAGACAAAGAAAGCAGATCCGAAGGAAATAGTGGCACTTTATAAGATGATGTTCTCGGTACTCTTTTGTTTATATTCTGTAACTTGTATTATTAGTATTTCAGCAGTAACTATTATCATACCAGAAGTTGTTAACCAGTGAAGGGAATTGTTGTTGTTGTTGCAGGCAAAGAAGTGATGAAATCGCCACCATCATATGATTTCATGTTTGTGTATGGCAGTGAATAAGCTCTGTGCTTGGAGCAGAGTGATTTGTTTCCTGAGTTTAAGAATCTACATGTATTAGTTATTGCTACCCAAATGAATAAATTCGAAGTATGTGAAATGATGGTATTAAATTTGATAGTTGTATATGGACTGTAATTCTGATCTATCACTGCATACTTTTTCTTCTACCATATTATTAACAAGTCAAACAAATCCAGTCAACGTGTTTAATTTAATTTAGGGTAAACTATACAGTTACCACCTAACTATGGGGTTGGTATCAATTTGACCACTATACTTCAAATTTTGGCAATTATATCACGTAACTATTTAAGTAGTTTCAATCAAGCCACTCGCCGTTAAAACTTAACGGAGATGATGACGTGGCCGTTAATAAAAATTTATATAATTACATATTTAGTCCTTATTATTTATATATTATATTAATTTAGTCCATAATAATAATTAACGACACGTGTCACCCTCTGATCGGTTGATATCATCATCATCATCATCATCATCATCATCATCATCATTATTATTATTATTATTATTATTATTATTATTATTATTATTATTATTAGGGTAAACTATACTAATGACCACCGAACTATGGGGTTGGTGTCGATTTGACCACTATACTTTCAATTGTGTTAAATATACCACATAACTATTTAATTGGTTCCAATATAGCCACTTGCCGTTAAAAAAACGAAAAAGTTAACGGAACTGTTAAAATAATTGATATAATTACACATTTAGTCCCCTTTATTTATACAATCATTTAATTTAGTCCTAATTTTAATCTAATAAAATAAATTAATTATTCAATTAGGTGGTGACACGTGTCACCACCTTATTTGAGGGATTTATCTATTTTTATTAGATTTATTAAATTTATTTTCCTTCCCCCAATCAGGTGGTGACACGTGTCATTAATTATTATTATGGACTAAATTAATATAATATATAAATAACAGAGACTAAATGTGTAATTATACAAATTTTTATTAACTGTCACATCATCATCTCTGTTAGGTTTTAACGGTAAGTGGCTTGATAGGAACCACTTAAATAGTTACGTGATATAATTGCCAAAATTAAAACTATAGTGGTCAAATGGACACCAGCCCCATAGTTAGGTGATCATCTGTATAGTTTATTTTTAAATTTAATATTAGTATATACAAAATCATCTCGAATTATAAAATGAAATTATTAGGGAAAATGAATGGTTTAAACAAGTTGTTAACTTTCCTTTCGATCCTAGAAAAACAAGTAATTTATTATAAACGTGGAGATCATTAAGAGTACAAATTATTAGGGTTTGAATACTTTTTAAAAAAACAAGGCCAAATGTTCAATTTAAAAAGTATTAGATTTAAATGAAAAGAAATTTAATTTTTAAAAATATTCGAATATTTGATTTAAAAATATTAAATTGAATTTTTAAAATATTCGAATACTTTTTTAAATCAAAGATTTAATATTTTAATAAATATTCGATTTAATTTAAATATGAAAAAGAAAAAAATTCGAATATTTTAAATCAAATTTATTTTCTTTTAAATCGAATATTTTTTAAAATTGAATATTTAATAATTTCATATTTTAATTAAATCGAATATATTTGATTTAGTGCGTGTTTTTATATATCTCATGTGACTCATATTCGAGTCTCCTCTCAAACAGTTTTTCTTTTTTTTTCTAGCACTTACTTCATTATAAGATATATACATAATGGTGCAGTTTACATCACCAAATGAGTACTTGGTGTAGTGGTTAAGCTTTGATTTTTATTCATAGAGGTCATGGGTTCAAATTCCACCAAAGCAATTTTCACTTTTCTCTTGAATTTTCCTTTAACCAGGTGGTGACGTGTCACCACCTGATTGGAGGAAAAAATGTATATAATATTAAATAAATAAAATTAAAAAATAAAATAAACTTATCCAATTGGTGATGACACGTGTCGTTATTTGACTAGTTAATTAATTTTATTTAATTAAATTAAAATTAGGACCAAATTGATATGATAAGTAATTAACAGAGACTAAAAGTGTAATTATATAAATTTTACTTTAACTGTCACGTCACCTTTTCATTAGATTTTAACGGCCGGTGGTCAAAATAGGTCTATTTAAATAGTTGGGTGATCAAATTTTAAATATTTTAGTTGGGTGGTAAAACATGACGCGGTCAATAATTGAGTGATCGCTGGAGTAGTTAGCCTAAAATAAAAATTAATTACCTCAAATCCGTACATGATTGTACTTATATAATTGTGTTATGAATATTTATCTATGTGGATGTCTATCATGATTAGAACTTTATCAAAGGAGTTTGATTTATTTATTATTAGGAATATTATCTCTATGAATTAGAGTTTAATGTATTATGTACTTCTTATGCTTATAAATAGATGATTCATTGAAGGCATTGTACACAATTCTATATTTGAGAATAATACAAATCTCCCTCTTTCTCTCATCTCTTTGTTCTTCCATTCTTGTTCTTTGTTCTTATTATTGTTCTTTGTTATTTTATTTATAACACGTTATCAGCACGAGACTCTAATCAACTGAGGTCTTCATCGTTCGAATTCAAAAGAAGTTACCGGGAAGAATTCAATTATAGAATGAACCAAAGATAAGTTTTTTTTTCCTTATTTTTTTAGTTACCGATTGTCTTTCTCTTTATATTTTAACTTGGTTTTAATTTTTGAAAATTTTGGAAGTATGTTTGATTTTATTCGAACATTGGAAAGAGATAAATTTGTGGCTTCTCACGAACCAAAAGACGAATCGACAGAGACGAAGAGGTTGCGTTTGGTGTAAATTACGTGTGTTTTTCTCTTGTTCCTAAAAAATTTAATTAGCGGTATGCTTATTCATACTTTTACTTATATGATTATATTTGATATTTTTCATATTATTATTTATGTCATTTTATTTGGTAAACGTTAATATTTTTAACCGTGTTTTGAGTTTTACATGATATGCTTAAATGGCTTGGAAAGAGATGTGATATAAAGGGACTATGAGAAGTTATCTCGGTCATATGCTATGTCTCCATTGTCCACGAGAGAAAAATCAATATCGGTAAATTTTGGTTTTATTTTTATTCTTTATATTATTATTTTAAAGTGCGATAAATCATGATGATTTTGAATTTACAAGAAGATTATTATAAAGTCTATATTTGCTCGAAAGCAATATTTCTTCTTCGTCGAAAAACTCGACCATAGACTTCTCCCAATTTCAAGTTACGAAAATTCATCTTGATCCAAAAAGTTTTATGGGAGGCATTCCCTGAAGTGAATGCAAAGCATGATGTTTATTCCATGCGATTATCAATGATGGGGCATTCCCTGAAGTGAATGAAAGCATGATGTTTATTCCATGCGATTATCAATGATGGGGCATTCCCTGAAGTGAATGTGTTGAGTTGTTAACACGCTCGAATCGATCACCGAAACCGTCAAGGAGGGTTGCTTTTGTTTAGTGGTTGAATTGGCTAAAATCGAAATAAGGTAGACAAGTGACACAATGATTTTAGAGTGGTTCGGTCTTCTAACAAGCACCTACATCCACTACCTTAGCACACCACTAAGGATTTCCCAATTCACTCAACAATGAATTCGTCCCCTTTTCCCGGTTTAGGAGGAAACCGTTACAACCCTATCTTTTGGACTTGGCTAAGATAGAACCAACTCTAGTTTTTCTCTCAAGGCTAAACTAGAACCTCTCCTTTTACATGGGATTTGTTTGGGTAAACTAAATACCTCACAAGGTTGGTGTTTACACAATTTGAGCTCACAAGAGTACAAGGATTTACAATTAAGCACTCTCTCTAAAGACTATGTACAAGAGAATAGTAAAATAAAGACTTAAACTCTAATTCTCTTGATCATATTGCTTGGATGTAGTCTCTAACATTCTTCAAGTGTTCCAGCCTTCAATTTATAGTCCCAATTGAGTTTATGGCCGTTACTAGCCGTTGGGGATGATTTGGAGCCGTTGAGGACTTTATTTCCCTTCATAAATGATGTTCTGCAGCCTTCGGTATCGATACGCGTGGAACCGTATCGATACGACCTTCATCAGAAACTAGCCGTTGGGCTCTTGCTAGCCTGGGCGTATCGATACGCTTTAGGGCGTATCGGTACGTGTTCATTTTTAAATGACCGTTGGGAAATAGCCGTTGGGGTTAGTTGAAAGGGAATCGGTACGCTGACTGGGCGTATCGAAACGACCTCGATCCGTATCGGTACGGCAAATGCCTGTATCGATACAAGTTTTGGCAGTGACCAAACTTGGGCAAAATGGTATCGGTACGGGTACAACCATATCGATACGGGTACTTTGAAAACACGAGTTTGGCTATTAAAAACATGAAAAATCTTTGCCAAAAAACCTTTTAAAATCCCTCAAACCTAATTCAAAGTTGTTTGGACTTAAAAACAAGTTTTAAATTCTTTTCAAATTAGTCCAAAACATTTTTCAATTATTATAACAAAACATAGTTCTACAGAATGCAAGCATGATGTTTATTCCATGCGATTATTGGAACTGTTTCATTCCCTGAAGTGAATGCAAACATGGTAAATCATTATTCAATTAGAGACATAATTTTGATATAATCCAAGTATAATTGGCTGGACATCCCGTTCTGTGAGGCTATTGGTCTCAAAGGAGGTTTTTAAAGGACCTTGTGGACAGGTTTAACAATGCCGCGTACGAGGATTAAATCTTTGTTCTTTGTGATAAGGATATGTAAAAAAGGTTTCAAAGGCCCACTGGCTCTACTCCATTCCCTGAAATGAATGTGAGATTATATTATGGAAATAATAAAAGCCACATTAGAAGTTGTGGTCGTGGTCGAGGCTATGAATATAGACATGAAAATTATGGTCATTTTAAGAATACTTCTACCCACTGGTATTGAGGTTATAAGGATGACAAGAGTGATAAAGATCATTCTATTGAAGTAAAACTCTTTTTATTACCAATGCGATGTTATAAACCATTGGTCTCGTACATGTTGTACGTTGAAAAATCAAGAATCAATGAATGATAAAGGAAAGAAAATAGAAGCAAATTTTGTTTGCGAAACATGACGAAGATGATACTGGTCCAACTTTATTTGGACATTGTTGGCCCAACTCTTTTGGACGTTGTTGATTTTCTTATAACCCTCGAAAGAAATAAATCATCTTCTAATTATTCTTATAACTTTGAAGAGAATTATTTATTTATTTATTTATTTATATTTTACTTTACGTTTATTTATTTTACACACATTAATTATTTATGTTTTATATTTATATTTATATATTATGATATTTATTTATTTTGTTTAACATGATTACTTGTCAAATACAATGTATGGTGACGATTTATGCTCAACATAAGCATCAAATATATTTTCCCATTTAAATACAATGGAATAATGTGAGTACTATATCTCAAAGTACTAAAAATATTGATGCTCTAGAAGAGCAATAAATTCTTGAGAGAAAGCACATTATGAAAAGTGCAGAATTGCGAATATTGCAATAATTACCGCTAATGGTAATAATATCGTCACCACTATAAGTGAAAATTTTAAGAGAGCAACAAGAGTTCGTAAACTATCCCTTTGGAAATTATAGATAACATATGTTATCAATTAGCATTTGAAATAAGCCAATATGGATATAAGTTCTGGTAGCCAAAAAGTCAGTTGAAAGCTCTAGAAGAGCTATATATTGCTACCAAAAGATAATTTCAATTGAAAGCTCCAAAAGAGCTAAATATATTCATATTTAAAGGAACAATTTTGATGGCCGTACTAGACATGTACGAGTGAGATTGAATTACATGTTATGGTAAACAAGAAGTTTACAAATCCATAGGTATATACACACACATATATAGTTGGCATGATCGGTTAGACCATCCTGATCAATAATGGTGCAAAAATTATTGAGATTTACATGCACATGTATTAAAAGAACCTGTAGTTCTTGTGGTGCTTATTCTCAAAGGAGTGGATTAAATTCCACTTATTAAAGAACATGAAGTTCTTGTGTTGCTTAAAGGAATTGATTAAATTCCACTTACTAAAAGAACCTGAAGTTCTTGTGTTGTTTGTTCTCAAAGGATATAGATGATCCCACTTACCAAAAGAATTAGAACTTAAAGTTCTTGTACTGAAGTTGAGACTGTATGTCTTGTATATCTGAACGAAATATGGGCCCATATATCCACAAATGTGGAAAGTTTTATATGATTTTAGTAGATGCATCTACATTGTTTTATCGACTTACAACTAGAAGTTTGTGAGATTGATTCTAAAAAGATTCAGATTATGCAGTTAGACTATTCGTCTTGAAAAGCTAGTGGGTTTATATTTTAGGCTATATCGGTTGTTACAAAGCCTATTGATTATGAAAAATACGGTTTAGCAAATTTTTAATTGGATGCCTCCTATTTAATAGCTAAACTGTGAGAACAAAACATTTATTATTTATATGGTATTTCCATATAGCAACACTTATACGCATCAAGCCAACGAGTTATAATAAACTCCCCATTATGATTTAACTTTTGGTCAGAAGTCATATTTCCCATTTTGAATTTTTGAATGTGCGATATATAGTTGAATTGCTCCACCATAACGCACAAAATGGGCAAGTAAAAAGGGTTGAGAATATATATTGAGTACGAGTCTCCTTTTATGTTTAAATTCCAAACATTAATTGGAGAATCATTTATTTGATGATTTTTCTCAACATCAGGGGGAGAGAATAATTAGCTGGATAAAGAAGAAAATGAATTATCATTATCTAGATCCTCGAATATGAACTAAAAGTTCATAAGATAATTCATGTTATTACATGTCAACTGCCAGACATATTTATTGACCTAATGAGAGTAATTAAGTCTCATATACCAGCTGAAATGCTCTAAGTTTAAATTACATGTTAGAGCGAGGGAATGTAAATCATGCCTGAAGCATGATAGTTGAAATGGTTCCAATGATCAAAGTTCTCGTAAATAAAAAGTAATATGAGATGGTCATATATTGGAGTAACATTTCTATGTATGACTTAAGTAACATTTCTCTGTCCATTTCAATCCTATGTATGACTTGAGTAACATTTCTCTGTCCATTTCAATTCTATGGTATAGTTAGTTGAACAGCATTTCTGTATATATAGCCTCCAATCCTATGTATGACTTGAGTAACATTTCTCTATCCATTTCAATTCTTGAGTAATTTTCATAACTTGGTGATGTAGGCGGTGAACAAGATCGATGCGTATAAGCAGACAAAGAAAGCAGATCCGAAGGAAATAGTGGCACTTTATAAGATGATGTTCTCGGTACTCTTTTGTTTATATTCTGTAACTTGTATTATTAGTATTTCAGCAGTAACTATTATCATACCAGAAGTTGTTAACCAGTGAAGGGAATTGTTGTTTTTGTTGCAGGCCAAGAAGTGATGAAATCGCCACCATCATATGATTACATTACATGTTTATGAGTGACTGTCAATAAGCTCTCTGCTTGGGGAAGAGTGATTTGTTTTCTCAGTTAAGAATCTACGTTGTACTAATTACCACCACGAATATGAATATTTGAAGCGTATAATATGATTGTGAAAAATTTAGTAATAATATGTGTACTGTGATTCTGATCCATCACTGCAAACACTTTAGTAAGTCAAACCATTCCGGCCAATGTGTTTAACTTTGTTTAAAATATTTAGAATTTATATTTGTTCTAAAGTGGATAACTCCTAACTGGGATTGTGTTATGATTTAACTCCATGCTATATTAATTGTAAAATTCATAATGTTCTTATTTTAGAGTGTAATTAATATTATCACGAGGATACTTTTATTTTCCATACTTTTATATCGTATTTAAATAAAGCAACTAAAAACTCATTGAGTGCTTTCAATTGTAAACGATATTGTTCCTCTTAGGTGACTCAGATTCAAGTATCCTAGTATGTAGGTGTAAGTGAGTTTATCCAAATTAAAATTAAACTAAAGATATTACCTTGTAATTATATTAAAATATTAAAAAAGAAAACAACTAAAATCACTATTAAGGATCGAACACATGTAGGGTCAATATGATTCACTAGGAGATGAATGAAATTGACTATTGTATGCTTCAAAGGTACCAAAAAATCGAACATAAAAAGCTTGAAACTCTATACCTAACTCAGGGTTTCGGAACCATAAGTGAAGTTTCGATACCTCTAATTCAAAAATGTTAGAATTGTAACTTTGATACTTCTGCGTTTTATTAATTACAAATAGGTCCTTTAAATGAATAAACTGATTGATTAGAACTTGGTAAATGAATACTATTGGTAGCTGGTAAGTATTTGCAATATCAAAAGACAAAGAAAGCCAGTCCTAAAATTCATGGGATGTTACAATTAGGTCCGCAAATTTTTAAAGGTTTACAAAGTAACTCTAACTATGTTATATATACTAAATGGTTAAAGAATATAGAAAATAATTTTTCATATGGTTCACGTGATTAAGGGTACATGAGGAAACAAATAAATATTGACATTTTATTAAATTAAAGTTTCACCAAGAACAAAATATGCTAGAACCACCACCATAATCGTTTGAAGCGAGTTAAGCGTGGCGACGAACACCGATCCTTTCTATTTCATGCACCAATTTTGCAGGCAGATGAAAATAGCAGAGCATATACCCTGACATTCGATTTTCATCACAGCAGGCTTAGGACATGCTTTGTGAATAAATATGCATTTAATCTGTTTTTGTTTACTTACATGGAGTAACATGTAATGGACAAGAAACTAACACTCATTGTTTAAATCGATCATGCCAATTCCTTGTGCTGTAAGCAAGCCACTAAGACTGCGATTGTGCTCCTCTGATTCTGTTGTTTTGTGTTATAATATTTTAGTACTTTGAAAAACTCACTAAAGATTGGTAACTGATTAGCTGCTGAATGCAAAAACTCAAAGTAAGCTTCCGCCTCGATTTTGTGCAAGGCAGAAGAACTTGCAATGCAATTTACAGTCATCTAAACCAAATAGTTTAAATAAATGTTTGTATATAACAAACCTCTCAAGAACATAGGCAAAAGGAAACATGATGCAGGTAGCTAGGCGAAACCGGTAAGCGTCGCATATATGCGGATTCAACCCTCAGAAAATTGAGGAAGATGGTGAAAAATAAAATTTTAAAAGTTTGGGGTTAAATTAGAAACTAATTTTTTAAGTAACAGGGACTAACGGCCAAGGGACCAAAATAGAAACGATTCTAAACGTAAGTGACCAGAATAATCTTTTTTGAATTTTGGTGACCAAAATAGAACACACCCAAAACAAAAGGGACCACTGGTGAAGATTACCCAAAATGAAATTATTAGGGAAAATGAATGGTTAAACAAGTTGTAAACTTTGCTTTCGATCCTATTACCCGCTCTTCTATTTTCAATACGGTTAACTCGGTTTGATTGTGCCTATATGAATGAGAAAATCATATAATCTTATCTTAAACGTAGAGATCATTAAGAGTACAAATTACATGATATTTCATATATTCTATGATTTGGTATATCCATGAATGAAATTTAGTATTAAACTACGAGGAGGTGGATCAATTAACTTTGAAATAAAAATGTTCTTAAAAGTTAATTGAACCGCAAAATTAAGGGAGTTAAAGTTTAATTTTACTAACTTTAAAATTGAACCATAACAATTAAGGGAGTTCAAGACTTAATTTAATTGAACCAGTATATGAAAACGTGTTTCGTTGAAAAATTAGAAAATAGTTTTTAAATATTGAAAACAAAAATAAGTGAGAATTTGAAAACATAAATATATGTTTTCATTGAAAATGTTTTAGGAATGTGAAACACATGAAAACAAGAGTTTTTTTTTTAATTTTAACTTCATTTTAATCCGGTTCGAATAATTATAATGTTATGTTTTAAAAAACTTTAGTTTATTTACTCATATTTTATTTATTATTATAATAATAATAATTTCTAACTATATTTTATTTTAATTATTTAGTAATTGTTTTTTCATTGCTATTTTATAAAGCAACATACCAAACACATTTTCACTATTTTCATTTTTGAAAGCAAGTTTAGATCCTTATTAACCAAGCATGTTTTCTAATTTTTAGAAAACTGAAAATAAAAATTATTTTCTAAAAACAAAAATAAAAAATATTTTTTAATATAAAACATTTTCTATTTTTATTTTTCATTTTCATTTTCAGAAAATGAAAACAAAACTTAAAGGTCAAATTATCTCTCAACGAAAAATCAAAAAATCAATTAAGCCCTTATAAATTTTTTTTACTCCCAATTTAGCATTCATAATTCAAATTACAATCAATTAGACTCTCATAATTCAAATTGTGATTAATTTATCACTCTCGTAACGTTGATCGTTATAGTTGACTGTTAACTCACAAACAATCATTAAGATAGCGACACGTGGTACATCTAAAAATATTAAAAAAATCTAGTAAAAAATATTTAAAATTAACTCCTGCACAACTACCCAACTTATAATAGTTTGCTAATTAGTTCCTCTCCACAACTACCGTCTTCACTTGGATCCATTGAATCACTATGGAGTTTGCATGGGTTGAAATTAAATCTGACATCTATAGGTTTCAACATTCATTTTCTTCTTAAAACACGTGGTTTGTTTGTTAATGATTGTTTGTTTCCTAGGAAATTAGTAAAATCCTAGTGGAAAACTTGATTCGCATGGATTAGAGGAATATTGGATGGGGGATCTACTAGCTATGCTAGTTCTCATAGTAATGATAACGACATGGGTTGTGATATTTGAATTAAAAAAACAATAAAGACCAAATTGAAATAAAAAAAATCAGTAAATGGTCAAATTAGAAAATATTTAAAATTTTACATTTTTTTAAAATTTTTAAATATTTTTTTAGATCTTTTACGCTTTAATGACGTAACACTTTCAGAGTGTGTCACACGTTATTATTTATTGGTTTTTAATGTGTTAATGGTCAAAATTTGGCCAATCGTTACCAAAAGACTAAATTGAGTGTGTTTTGACTTATGAGAGTTAAATTGGGTGCAAAAAAATCAATAATAGATTAATTGATTTTTTTATTTTTCGTTGAGGAATAATTTGATCTTTAAGCTAAATAAAAATAAACAAATAGTTACTCATTAAATAATTAACTTAAAGTATAATTATTAAAAATATTATTTTAATAAAAATAAAATATAATTAAATAAACTAAAGTTCTAAAATTGGCATTAGAAGGATTCGAACTCGGGTTAAATAGAATTAGAATTTAAAACATTTAGTTCATATTTTCCACTTTTCTAAAACATTTTCAATGAAAATGTCAAAACATCATTTCTATGTTTTCAAAATTTCACTCATTTTTGTTTTCATTTTAAAAAAATATATTTTTAATTTTTACAACCAAACATATTTTCTTCACCATTTTTTATTTTCCAAAAAAATGAAAATGAGAACACTTTGTATTCTCCAAAACCAAACCTACCTTAAGCTTCTTACCATTTCAGTACATGTGTTTAATTTAGAAAAGAATAAAAAATTAATCATTCTAAATATATTATCATTTTTTTATAAATTGGTGTCAATATGGAGCTTGCTCCATTGGTCAAGTCTGATTTTGGAAGGAATCATAAGATTTAGGGTAAACTAACCCAATGACCAACATATTATGGTAAATGTATTAAAATGACCACATTAAAAAAATCGACTCAATTGACCACCCAAACTATTGAAATTGTATCAATGTGACCACCAGCCGTTAATGGGCTAACGGAAGGTGACGTGGCAGTTAAAAAATTAAAGGTATAATTATACATTTGGTCTTTACTATTTACACATTCTTTCAATTTAGTCTTAATTTTAAACTAATAAAATAAATTAATTAGGTGGTGACACGTATCAACACCTTATTAGATGAATTTAATTATTTATATTTGATATAATAAATTATTTTCCTCCTCACCACCTATTTAGAGGAGAAAAATAAATTCAACCACACATGCTATCCAGGAGAATTAAACCTAGGTAATGTAGGTGCAAAGGCAATGGCTTAGCCACTACACCAAGCACAATTTTGTGCTTTAAATCACCAAATTCAATATATATCTCTTATTGGTTTCTACATTTATAAGCTAAAAAGCTCAAACCCTAAACACTAATTTCACATATATAACCCTAAACCTTAAAGCCTAAACATTTCAAATTAATTTTACACTAAACATTTCAAATTAATTTCACATATATAAACCCTAAACCCTAACCCTAAATTTTAATTGTATAGTAAAGATGCATTACCATTACACTTGAGAAAGCATTGAGATTTTGAACTTGAGCACTTGTCTGCATGTGAGTGAAAGCAGGATTTAACTGTTCTGGGTTTTCATAGTTATAACCAGGCGCAGATGGAGGAAATGTATATTGGCTCCCGTGGGCAGCTTCAGAAGCATCCTGTTTCAAAACCTCTGGTCGAGAATCTTCGGGTAACTCATAATCAGGGATTTAAAAAGCGGACCGCGACCGCTGTTGGTAATGCTTCAGAATATTACCAAAGCTATATCCCACATTGGTTGGGAAAATAGCTAGGGAAGGGTATTTATACCCATGCTTCCTCCATCCCTTGTTGAGTAGGAAAGAACAAGGGACGTTCTCGCGCGCCGCCGCCGCCGTCCGGCCGGCTCGTGTTCGTGTTCGTGTTCGTGTTCGTGTTCGTGTTCGTGTTCACACGTGTCTTCGACACGTACGCGCGCGTAAATATTCTTTTTGGAGAAAATTCGTAGGAATTTTCTTATGAACAAAAGAATATACGTGAAACGACCGTTATTCGAGCAGTACCACTGTTGTTCACTCCGGAGTCGAGTGTGCACCTCAGGGGACATTCTGCCTGTGAAGCGACTACACTGTTCGGGGCAGTTTTGTTTGGCCATGTTCACAGTTTTTATTACTGTTGTTTTATTATTTTCAGTCAGTGATAACAGCCGATTTTGCAGTCCATTTTACCAACAACCGCGATATCGACCGCGATATCGGCCGCGATATCGGCCGCGATATCAGCCGCGATATCGGCCGCGATATAGCGGTCGCGCCGCCGTCTGAAACCGCGACGCGATCGCCACAATTCAGCCGCTTTTGTCCGAAACCGCGATATAACGCCGCAACCGCGACCGTGATTTAAAACCCTGCTCATAATTCCCAGTGCTAAGGTTACTTCTATTTATTGAATTTCCCTCTGAGTTACTTCTGGGATGTTCATCACCATAATACTCGGGATCTCTGGAAGCAAAAGTTTTACATAATTGTAAGGAACAAATAAGTAAAATAAGGGACTAAGAATTTAGGAAGAGCATACCTATTATCTGAGTGCCCGATAGATGAGGCATCTTCTGTTTCAGGAACCTCGTCCAAATTATTCTTTGAGACCATTGATGCAAATGGTCCAGAAAAGGCAGAACCAATGCCAGGTCCAAAACTTCCAAAACTCAAATGCGAACAGTCTGGGGTGCGGACATGTAGGTGATTTGGAATTATTACAGAAGGATTATCCTCTTCAGTTGGGGGCTCCTGGTCATCATTATGTAAATTAAGTTGCTGCAAAAAAAAATGAGACAATCAAGGGATGGAGGAGCGCTTGGAGTCAAGACCGCAATGGAGGAGCGACTGGAGGAGCGCCAGCACCGGCAGAAAAGGAGTCAGAGGAGTCGACGGGTCGGCTACTGGTCCTAGGTATGCCTTCAAGGAGAGGACCAGGGTTGGTCCACAGGAGAACAGAGGAGTGACGGTCTTCGTGAATCATGTGAGTAAGAGAATCCATAGGAACACTCTCAGAGACGCATTTGCAAGCTACGGTGAAGTGACTGACGTATACATAGCATACTATAACCGGAAGAGATTGCATAGGAGGGACACTTTCGCCTTTGTCAGGTTTGCTTCCAAAGTGGAGGCGGTGAGGGCGGTTCAACAGGGTGATTACAGGAAGCTGGACGGGTTCATTATTAGGGTTTACTTAGATGCCTCGACTGAGAATGGGAAGCCTAAAGGCAGGGGCATCAATAAGGATACCAACCAAAATCACGGAGAAGTTCGGAGGGTTAATAACACCTTCATGAAAACAATAGACGGAAGGTCTTTCAAAGAAGCTCTTTTGGCCAGGGGATCAAAACCTGAGGTGGTCTATTTGGAGAAGCAAGTTAAAGATCAGGAGAGCAAAAGCCAAGTGAGGAAAGACAAAGAAACAAATGTGTGTGAACCTTTTTGCTTTAATATGCCTCCAGAGGATACAAAGTGGCTGAAGCGGTGCTTAATCGGACAAGTTAAAGGGATGTACGACGCTAACTTTGTCCAAGAAGCCTTCAAAGCAGACGGGTTCAAGGTAAGAGTAAGCGAGTGGTCAGATTTTTTCATGATTGTTCAGTTCGAGGAGGAATAGCAAATCGAAATTTTTATGGACTTAAGAAACCAGTTGACGCAGACGTGGTTCGAAGATATTGACACAATTGAACAGTTCCAAGTCCAAACGTCTCGGGGGAACAGGTGGCAGAAAACATAGCAAATGGTAGACAATCCAATAATTCGGATTCGAATGTGGAGCCGCAAAGTAAAAAGATGTCTGCCCCCCGCATTGATGATCAGGAGCAGGCTGACTTGCACACCAAGGAAACTGATTTGGGCCTGTTTGACGTCCAAATAAGAAGCGCTACAGTGTCTCCTAAAATTTCCGCCAATTCCAGTGAAATGCCGGACCACGAGGCGAAACATTCGCCTGGGCTAATTTGTATCAGGCCCAGGTGTGCTAAAAGCCCAGCAAGAGTGAGCCCGTTCTCGTTTAGGCACAGACTTGAAAATATAAAAAACTGGGCCTCTCATATTTCAGTGAAAGATCGCAGCGGCCCAAACGGAAACCGGACACATAGGCCTTATCGTAGATCTGGATAGACGGATAAATCGATACACGCTCAAATATCTTCTCAGTTTGCCTCTGGGGATCGGGGGTCGGAGAAGAAGGTAGAGGAGGAACAACAGTGCGCTCAGATGAGAGAAACGGCGAAAGAGGCGTTTGAAGCGGAAGCTAGACATATCGTGGAAATCTATAAAGCAGCGGGGCTGGAGTTCGAGGCTGGTGAGGAAAAACTAGTGAGAAGGATTGTGCAAATCGAAGATGGGAAGAGAGGCCAGAGGCATACGAATACCAAATAGGTGATGGCCGCATCAGGTGATTGCATATGTGAAATTAACAATGAATTCCGATGTACTACTAACATGGAATGTGAGGGGAACTGGCAGTAGCACTAAGAGAGCAGCCATTCGAAGGGTGATTTCCAAATCGAAGCCGAGTATAGTGCTCTTGCAGGAAACGAAGCGTGAAGAGGTGGATGATGGCTTAATTTCTCAGTTGTGTGGGAGGGGGCACAATTATTCATTTCGGCACTCTGCTTCAGCGGGTGCTTCAGGGGGTATAGTTTCTTGTTGGGATGAGTCCTTTTTCAGATGCAGGAGTAGCATTCATCACAGTCGATATATTGCTCTTGTTGGGAAATTGTTGGATATTGACACTGAGTGTGTGGTGATTAACGTGTATGCGCCTAATTGCCAGTCCGAGAGAAGATCAATGTTCGAAGAACTAAAGACGGTGTTCGACAATTTGAAACTTCCAATTGTAATGGGCGGAGACTTCAATGTTGTGAGAAATCCAGAAGAGAAATTGGGAGTTTGCCTACAGAGGAAGGAGATGGGCGAATTTGACGCGTTCATCGAAGATTTGGCATTAGTTGATCTTCCTTTGAATGACGGCTCCTTCACATGGAGTAGTCGACGGGAAGAACCATCTTTCAGCAGATTGGATAGGTTCTTGTTGTCTCCTGAAATCTTGCAACTTTGGCCGGATGTTATCCAGAAGATGTTATCAAACAAAATCTCCGACCATAGCCCTATTGCGATCTGCAGGATCAAATGGAATAATGGCCCTAAACCATTTAGATGGTTTCTTTCCTGGGCAGATGAGCCGAGGTATGACGATGTTGTTGAAGAGGTTGTCACTCAAGCTAAAGGAAAAGGGATAAATACTGTTCTGAAGGCCTGCAAGTCCCACTCCCAAAACTGGTACCAGGCTAGGCTGAAAAAAAATATAGCCTCAAGCTCTAGTCTGGAAAAATCAATTTCGGAATTGGAGAACCTTGTCCAGAATGGGAAAGCATCCTCAGACCAAAAGAAAGAACTATTATCTCTTAGAGGTAGGTTGTGGGCAAGTTATCGTAAAGAGGAAAGAGATTGGATCCAGAAATCTCGCATTGAATGGTCGGAAGAAGGAGACAGAAATACTAGATTCTTTCACTTGGTGGCTTCTTCTAGACGTAGGGCGAATCTGATTACTCAGTTACATGTCAATGGTGTTGTAGTGAGCGATCCGGAAGACATAAGAAGGGCGATTTCCAACTTCTTCAGTGAGGTGTATAACAAGTCAGAAACTATCTCAGTGGCCAACCTGGCGTGTGAGATGAAGACGATTGACCCAGTCTCAGCATCAAAGCTGGAGGAACGTTTTTCCGAAAATGAAATCAAATCAGCAGTGTGGGCCTTGGATAGTTCTAGAGCCCCGGGACCGGACGGCTTCAATTTGGGCTTCGTGAAACGCTATTGGAATAGACTGAAGGATGATATATGCCAGTTCTTTTCTGAATTTTATGGAGGCTCAGTTTCGGATATTTCGATAAATCATTCATACATCATCTTAATACCAAAGAACAAATCTTCGAGATCTATGGAGGACTATAGGCCCATTAGCCTAGTCGGCTGTTTGTACAAAATCTTGGCTAAGGTCCTGTCTATCAGATTAAATGGAGTAATGAGGGACATTATTGGCGAAACTCAGTTCGCGTTCTGCCCTGGTAAGCAAATACTAGACTGTACATTAATTTCGAATGAAATAGTTGATTATGTGAAGAAAAGGGAGGTGTCGGGTATCATATTCAAACCGACTTTAAAAGGGCATATGATTCAGTGGACTGGGGATTTCTGATGATTGTTTTGAAGAAACTGGGATTTGGGGAGAAGTGGAGACAGTGGATTATGTTGTGTATCTCGTCAGCAAGAATTTCAATCTTGGTAAATGGGTCCCCGACTCCGTTCTTCTCTATTAGAAGAGGGCTTCGTCAAGGATATCCTCTGTCTCCCCTGTTGTTCAACCTCGTTGCTGAAGCCCTGAGCGCTCTCATAAAAACGACAGTTAGTAAAGGCTTCTTCGATGCAGTACAGATTGGCAACAGCAATGTCAGATTCTCGCATCTTCAATTTGCGGACGATCTGATTCTTTTCTATGGAGCTAGTGAGATGCATGTGATAAGACTACTGAAGGGATTCGAATATGCGTCAGGGCTTCGACTCAATCTGCAAAAATCTAAACTGATAGGTGTTAACCTGAACACTGAAACTCTAGAAGCATGGGCAACAACGGTTTGTTGTTCAACTGAAAAGCTTCCATGCACCTACCTTGGACTGCCTCTCGGAAGCCCTAAGAATTCTGCTGCCATGTGGTCACCGGTGGTGGAAAAATTCAAAAGAATAATGACTAGATGGAAGGCAAGATTGCTGTCATTTAGTGGAAGAATGGTGCTAGTTAAGTCAGTACTGTCGAATCTTCCGGTTTACTACTTGTCTCTATTCGAAATGCCTGCAGCAATATCCGATCAACTAAACAAGATGATCGCTAAGTTTGTTTGGGGTAGCCCTGAGAGGAGAACAATCCACTGGGTTAAATGGAAAGTGTTGTGTAAGCCTAAAAATAAAGGGGGATTGGGAATGATGGACTTGAAACTCAAGAACAGGGCCCTCTTAAATAAATGGCTATGGCGCTTTGGTGCTGAGAAGGAGTCCTATTGGAGGAAAGTGGTTCAAGCAAAGTACGAAAAGGGTTCGGATGGTCTTATGCCTCTTAATTTAAACAGAAGTAAAAAATCATGGATATGGAGAAGTATCATCTCTCCGTTAAGTAATGCCACAGATCTATTTCCTAGCAATATAATTCTTGCTGTTGGGGATGGAAAGTCCATCAGATTTTGGGAGGATGTGTGGGTGGGATGTGCCCCTCTCAAAGTAAGGTTCCCGAGAATACGCGCTCTGGCAGTAAAAAAAGAAGGGAAAAATGAAGAATTTGGCAAGATGGAAGATTCGATCTGGAGGTGGAACATAACTCTTAGAAGGAACCTGTTTGATTGGGAGATCCCACTGTGGGATGAGTTTATGTGCGCTATCAATTATACCAAGCCCGGAAGGTTCCAACAGGATAGCGTGAGGTGGAGGGGAGCTTCAAACGGAGTATATAGTCCGAAAGATTTTAGTAGGTTGTTGGAAGACACGAGCCCAGAGACGGATCAAGTTTGGGCTATGGTTTGGGCAAAGTTAGCACCTCCGAAGGTGGAAAGCTTCACTTGGAAGCTTGTGCACGGAAGAATTCCTAAAAAATTAGAGTTGAACAAGAAAGGTATGATTGCTAATTCATCTCTATTATGTGCTTTTTGCGGGTTAGCTGTAGAAACGCCTAGCCATCTATTTTGTGAGTGTGCTTCACGTGGGCATTATGGCAAAAATGGTGCAAAGAATAGAAAATAAATTTGGTAATGCCAAGCAAGCCAAGGCATCTACTGGTTTGGTGGTTTGAAACTCAGCCGAGCATAAGAGAAATCAAAGTGTGGAGGCTATCTTTCTTTAGTTTGGTGTGGACTATTTGGCTAGGAAAAAATGAAGCCGTGTTCAAAAGGAAATCTGTATCGGTTAACATGCTGTTTGAACTGATGGTGCTGAGACTAGCCTGGTGGTGCAGAGCCAAGTGGCCTAACTGTCTAGGCTCTATATCTGATTTTTGTAACACGCCACAGATGTTCAGAACCATAAATATCAGGGAAATCAATGAGACCAAAAGTTGATGGAGCCCCCCGACAAAAGGGAATCTCAAGTTTAATGTGGATGGCGCTGTCTCAGGTAGTTTTGGAGCAGCAGGTATTGGGGGAATTCTTCGAGATAGCGACTCAAAAATCTTAATGATGTTCGCAAAAGTAGCTGGTAATCTAGATGCAGCAACAGCCGAGATACTGGCCATAGTCGAAGCTTTGAAGCTTTATCGATCATCCAAATGGGCCAAGACGGATCACCTCTTAATTGAGTGCGATAGCAGTGAAGTCGTAAAATGGTTCCTAAATTCAACGTCGGCTCCGGCATGTTTCAGGAGGATCATTGAGCCAAGTTTGATAGAGTTTGCAGAGATAAATTGGAGTATTAAAGTAATAGCAAGGGACTTGAACCCAAGCGCGGATAAGTTGGCAAAAAAAGGCATTAACAGATGTGCAGACTTAGTGTGGTCATCTGAAGCACATAGAACCCAGGCCCCTTGAAGATACTCCAGGTTGATACAGGTCTTATGTGTGTGGCAAGACTGCTGGCAGGCTGGGTTTGAGAAATGTACGGGGTAGTCAGATATTGATTAGCTACTGGTCAACAATGCTGGAATTGCAGGGGGCCAGAGAGGCAACCTAAATTTACGAATTGAAGAGTAATCCTCTCCGGACGAGTGGGTGTAGATTATTTTTCATGCTAACAACCCCAGGGCTGAATGTAGTTTACTGACAGGTTGATTGCGGTGTCTTACCTCATTGGAGTACACTTGTGTGGCTAGATCCAGAGGCAATAATTAAGTAAGATGGGGACCTGACAATTTTAAAATATTTTATGAGCGAAGCAAGAAGGGAAGTAGGAGGTCTTCACGAATCGAGTATGCAGGAAAGTGTCTAAAACAATGTGTTAAGAATGTTGTAATGTTCTCAGTGTGATGCCCAGGTCACTAACTAGGTGCACTCTTTTTCCCCCATCTAGGCTTAGGGGTTTTTTTAATGAGGCCCGAGTTAGTGGCACAACAGCAATAAATAATATTTAAATCTTCAAAAAAAAGTTGCTGCAAATTCACAGCAACTGATGAAGAACCATCTTCAATTGAAAAAATAAAAAAAAGGATTTTAAGTCCAAAAAACATTCATAGCAGATAACAATAAGGTATGAACAAAATTCATACAGATTCATACAGAATCAAGTGTAGAGTGGACAAGTGCTCAAGTTCAAATTAAGGTTTATGGTTTAGGGTTAGGGTTTATATACGTGAAATTAACTTGAAATGTTTAGTGTAAAATTAATTTGAAACATTTAGGGTTTAAGGTTTAGGGTTATATATGAGAAATTAGTGTTTAGGGTTTGAGCTTTTTAGCTTATAAATGTAGAAACCAATAAGAGATATATATTAAATTTGATGTTTCAAAGCACAAAATTGTGCTTGGTGCAGTGGTTAAGCCACTGCCTTTGCACCTACATTACCCAAGTTTGATTCTCCTAGATAGCATGTGTGGTTGAATTTGTTTTTCTCCTCTAAATAGGCGGTGACACGTGTCACCACCTGATTGGAGGAGGAAAATAATTTATTATATCAAATATAAATAATTAAATTCCTCCAATAAGGTGCTGACACGTGTCACCACCTAATTAATTTATTTTATTAGTTTAAAATTAGGACTAAATTGAAAGAATGTGTAAATAGTAAAGACCAAATGTGTAATTATACCTTTAATTTTTTATCTGCCACGTCACCTTCTGTTAGCCCATTAACGGCTGGTGGTCACATTGATCCAATTTCAATAGTTTGGGTGGTCAATTGAGTCGATTTTTTTAATGTGATCATTTTAATACGTTTACTATAGTATAGTGGTCATTGGGTTAGTTTACCCTAAGATTTATTTATTACTTTGTCAAAGTTAATCTTGGAACTTCATTTTGTTATGAATGAATTATAAATATTTTTTGATTGAAATTGAATTCATCTATTGCCGGACTCATTAAATTTCTAGAACCGAGGAATAAGTATTCGATTAAGTCGAGTCAAAAATTTTGAGTTCATTAGTCGAGTTTATAAGTCTTATTTTATAGCTTAAATTTTATTTAAACTTTTTTAATCGAGTTTATGAAATTTGAGTCGAGTCAAGTCGAGTTGTTCTAGTTTCTTTTTAAATTTAATCGTAAATATTTGCATTGTTATGGTACTAATGTACTTCAATTTAAACGATTTTCTATAACTATATATGATATACAAAAATATTGTATCATATTTTTTATATGCGATATACATATATAAAAAATATCGAGATACTCGCGTCGAAGTTGAAATAACTTATATACTTAAATTCAAATAAAATAAAGAAGAGCCAAAACTGATCTGACATTTTAGGTGCAAAAGCCTCGAATACAATTATTGAAATTCGGAGGCTAACATTGGTAAGGTTGCGATTTAACCATCTTATTTTTTTTCTAAACAATTAGATCATCATATTATTAAATTACATGCAATTTAATCATCAGCTGTTAAAATCTAACGGAGGAGTGACGTGATAGTTAGTAAAAATTTGTATAATTATACATTTGGTCCTCGTTACTTATGCATTCTATCAATTTGGTCCTAATTTTAATTTAATAAAATAAATTAATTATTTAATTAGATGGTGACACCACCTTTTCCCCTCCAATCAGGTTGTGACATAGGTCACCTGATTGGAGAAAGAAAATTGAAAGTAACAAAATTGGATATGGGGGAATTCGAACCAAGGCTCCCTTGGTCAAAAAAAGCATGAGCTTACCACTAAGCCAAGCTTACATTTGTGATATGAAGTACAACATATAATATATGTATTATCTTCTTATTAATGCATGTAAAAATGGAGGAAATGCGAGTTTAGGGAACTCAAATACGACATACTTATGATGCATAAAAACATCTAACCCAATTAAATAAATCTAATAATTATATTAAATTAACAATATTTTGTATACATTTTAAATTATAGTTAGTACACGATTTAAAGTAAACAATTTAAAATTATATTAAATTCATTTAGCGAATCCAAACTCACGAACATAATTCAATATAATTTTAATTTTTTATTGAATTAAATGTTTTTATAATTTTAAAATTATATTCAATTATGTTCGTTAGTTTCTGTCGTGACCATTCTTAAAACCGAGTGTAAAAATAGCCCAACGATTAGGATTATGAAATCGGGGTTTTACCATTTTTAATTGGCTAAAGGGTCACTTTTGCCCTTGTAGTAGTCCCAATTTATCGATTTCACATCAATTTAGCTCTTGAAGTAGTTCAATTGCATCACTGTTTGCCCCTTGACTGACGAAAGCCAACGTTGACAGTTACGACAGTGACGTGACAGAGGGTAAAATTGATTTTTCAAGCGAGTTCGAGGGCAAAATTGATTTTTGGTTGTGTACGGGGTAAAATTGATTTTTAGACAAAAAAGAGTAAAATACAAAAATAATTTTTTTATTAATATATGACTAAAAATAACATAAAATAATTAAAATATCTAAAAATAAGTAAAAAATTATAAAATAAAAATATCGTCAGCTAAAAAATTATAAATTATTCAATAATTAAATTTTGAAATATTTATAAAGTATTTAAAAATATAAAAACTTTCATAAAAAATAGACGATTTTGATTTTCTTTCTCTTCAAAAAATATAAGGAAGAAAGAATTCTGAAGTACGGTTAATGTGATTCTCTCAACCGAACAAAAATCTCTTACCCTTTTTGGTGCTCCTATCTCTCAATACTAAAAAATGAAACTATACACTATAAGTCTAATTTCTAAACCACAAACCTTAAACTTTGAAATTTAAACCCTTTACTTGATTAACTTTATACACATACTTTTATGATTCATATTCACTTTATATTGATAAAATTTTCAATTAGGGTTTATGATTTAAGGTTTGAAATTTAGAAATTAGGATTAGTGGATAAAATTTATTTTTAAGTTTTGATTTTTGAATAATTTATAATTTAATAGCTTGTGACATTTTAATTTTATATTTTTTTACTTATTTTTATATTTTTTATTAATTTTAGCCATATATTAATAAAACATTTTTAAATGTTTTATTATTTGTAAATCATTTTCGTATTTTAATATTTTCTTAAATTGTTATTTTTACCTAAAAATCAATTTCCCCCTCGTACTTAACCAAAAACAATTTTACCCTCGAACTCGCTTGAAAAATCAATTTTGCCCTCTACCACGTCACCATCGTAACGGTCAATGTTGGCTTTCGTCAGTTAAAGGACAAATGGTGATGCAATTGGACTACTTTAGGGGCTAAATTGATGCGAAAATACCATATGGGCGAAATCGATAAATTGGGTCTACTATAAGGGCAAAAGTGACCCTTTAGCCTTTTTAATTTGGTATTGAAATTAGGGTTTTTCCATATTAAATCGGATTTCCTTTATTTATTCTTGAAAATTAATTTGGAGTCGCCACTGGTCACTTTAATAGACCGGACACCATAAAAAACCGAATATTCTTTTTATTAAGATTTGGGTTCGGAAGTCAGTTGCGTGTAGGGAAGGATTAACACCCCCTGCAAACGCCCGTTATCGGTACCTTATTAATTCCACGTGGCATTTTGAGCAATAATTTGAATTTAATTAAATCTTTTAATTGTTAATTGAATTTCATTTCGAATGGAGATATCCTTTTGTAAGAAAATATATTTTTTCTAAATATAACTTTTGAAATATCCGGTTATTTTAGGACACTTCAATTTATATTCAAAATGCATCTCAACACAAAAGGTTTAATGCATGTCAATTTATTTTCTTGTCAATTTTAAGTTCAAACCTAATTAAGGCTCCCATTGATTTAATTAATTAAAAAGACTGTGAATATTATCAAGTTTAGGGTTTATGTGATAACACCCATACAGTTGGGCACAATCCATACTAGGCCCTAAATTAATAATATTCCTAATCATTCAGTGACACTAACTATTTAAATCTTATCCTAATCTTATTTTAATTAAACTAACTATGTGTGATTACAATTGTTGCGTGTAAAATAGTCTATCGCAATTGTAGTGCAAGTGTACACGACGCAAGTAGTAAAGTGATACGGAGTATCGGATATCGTCTCCACAGGGATTGGGCTAATGACTTCACCTTGTTTACTACACAAAAGTAAAGGAAATAATTAAGAGTTGTCACGAGAATAATAAGGTAAAAACGTAAAATAAAGAATTGAGAAATCAAGATAGAGAGAATGGGCTGGTATTGAGTTGCTCAGTAGTGCAGGTATTGAATTGCTTAGGATCTCCAGTTCTGTCATCGCGCCCGTCGCCGACAGCACCTGTCGCGGCGGGTGTCCGTTAGCTGTCGCGGCAGCAAACACTAACTCCGTACTTCAAGCTTGGCAAGAATCCCAGATCTGCCTTGCCCTATCCCTAGGCACAAGTCTGTCGATGATCACGTCTTTGATGATACCTCCCGGCGTGAATCGAAGGATGAACACCGATGTGTATGAATTCTTCCTTAGCCACTTAACCTCGCCCTATCCCTAGGCACGAGATGGTTCAACTATAAACTAGAGAACGCGATCTTATCTCTTTCGTATACTTAACTCTCCCGATGCTAAGTAAATGGATAACCTCACAATGCTCTCCCGATGCTCTTGCAAGATATTAAAACCAAGATAAAAGAACTTGAAGTTTTATTTTATTGAACTAAAAAATCCTAAAACAAAGCAACCCTTACAACTACTTTACAAAACAACCCGTAGCCCTAGGGGGAATTTAGAACATGTCGGTGACGGGTGGACGGCATGGGTTTGGTTTCGGTTATGGGGTGATCGGTCATGCCCTAGGTTTAATCTATGCCCTTATATAAGCTTTGGGCTCAAGTTATCTAAGGTAACAAGGATTACAACTTTAATTAAAAGTAAGATTCTAATAAAGATTAAATCTCTAAAGTCTCCTACTTTCCAGCCGCATCCTTGTTTCTAGGAATTTCTTCTCCTTGAGCTTTGACTTGACATATCTTTTGATCCGGGGCTTGGAAAAATATTTGGCTTCTACACGACAGACGAGCAGATTTTTCTCTATCTATCGAGATCCACTTTACTTTTCCTCTTCATAAATCTGCTGTCACCTTGCTGTCACGACAGGTCCATGACAGGTTCGTCTTCTTCGGCTGCTTGTCCAGTTCAGCTCTTCTGCTTATCTGCCCTGCGCCTGCCTTCATCGTCAATCATGGCAGCTACCTGCAAAATACGCCATCTTTTAGTAGAATCCGTGCCTTTTATATAATTGTGATGTTTTATTGAAAACTAACCTAAATGCAATGCAATTATGCTTGAATGCAGCAGAAATATGGGTTAAAAAGGGTGTAAATAATAGAACTTTTACACACTCAACACACCCCCAAACTCAAGTCTTTGCTTGCCCTCAAGCAATTAAACCTAAACGAAAAATGAAAATAAGAAAAAAATTTTGTGTTGGCCTTCAAACAGTGAACTGTCCCTTACCCGTCGCTCGTTCTCTATGGCGGCAGCAACCTGTCGGATAGGTTAGGATCTGTCCGGAATCTCCCTATAGCTCTCGTGCAGTGTGTGCATGCTTGTGAACAGTTATATGCCAAGACTCTCTTAGTTTCACTAGAATATTCAACTTTAGCTTGTTTAGAGTTTTTCCTACGAGACTGTTTTCTTTCTTTTTCTTACTAGAGACAGAATTGGGCACCTCTAGTTATTTCCTTTTTTCAAACTTCTTCTCTTTTACTAGAGCCAGTATTTCAGGCACCTCTAGTTAACTGTCTAGAGCCGGTGATAGGCACCTCTAGAAGTTTTTCTCTGGTTATCTGCCTAGAGCCGGTGGTAGGCACCTCTAGGTTTCCTGAGATTCTAGTCTCTTTTCTACTCTAAGTGCTAAGCTTTCCTATTCTAGTTTGGCTAAAAGAAATCTAAGCAGTATAACAGTCACAAAAGTGTTTAAGTTTTCAGAACTATAGAAAGGCTCTAAACTTTTCCTTAACCTGTCCTAAAGATGCTGCCACGACAGAGGTGTCGTGACAGGTAAGTTAACTTCATAGTTTTTAAGCCAACAGTTTAATCTTTTCTGATTTTTTTTTTAGAAAAACTTTAAAATAAAAGACACAACAAATAATAAAAAGATGTACTTAAGACTCCATTAATGATGGAGGGTTGCCACCCCCAAACTCGAGGGTTGCATTGCCCTCAATGCAAAATGACATGAACAATAAAATAAAGAAAAAGTACATCACAAAATATAAAGGCAGGCAGCAATCAGAGGAGAATAAAAAAAACTTAAATTTTCAGTCGCTGCCCTCGCTGCTGCTGCTGATTCGGATCTGCCGGCGGCGTCTGCGCTGTGGGGGAGGCTGGACAGGTTCAGAAACAGGTTCAGGGACAGGTTGCTCCCCGAGCTGAACATCGGAACTGTTGCCGCTGTCCCAACTGCTGGTGGTAGTGGTACTAGCCTTAGGCAGCCTTTTCTTGTCCGCCACATGTTTAATCCTCTTGACCCTCGTAAAGTCACTCTCCAAATTCCTCCGGATAAGAGGGCTGTCATCAGTGGCAGGTCTCTTGGTTCCTCGAGGGGAGGTGTCTGCCGGTGGGCTGCCTTCTGCCGTCGGGGCAGGTGATTTGGTGGAAGCAGTCGAGTGGGACGGGGAGGCAGGTGGTGTGGGCGTGTGGATAGGTGTGTGGACAGGAGTGGGGATATGGAAATAATGGGCAGGAAAAGTAGGGAATTGAACATCGGGAAAATTTAAAGTTTGGGTAATAAAATTTACCGTGGAGTTCGTGAAGTCCCGAATAAATGTCATCAATCCCATTTGGCGTTCCTCTACCCGTTGTAAAGTAGCTAGGATGAGGGCAGACTGGTCTGTCGGAGTGGCGTTGGTTTCAGCATCAGGGGCAGGCTCGGTGGCAGGGTCGGTGGGTGGTTCCTCTGATGATTCTGCGGGTGAGCCAGCAGGGTTGAAGGAGGAGACAGGTGTAGCCGCGATCAGCTCCATGAGGCTGTTGATGTTATTGTCTGTCCAACCTCTGCCCTTCCTGATTTTGTCGGAGGGATCCTCGGGCACCGCAGCACATCGGCAGAGGGAAGTTATGGTGAACGGCAGGCAGAGGCGAGAGTCAGAGCGGAAGGCACAGTCCAGGATGTTGTCCCTCATATATCTGCCCACATTAATGGCCCTGTTGTGCATGATGGAGTGAATCAAGGCAAGCCGCTGTCGGTTGACTGTCGTGTGGTGGGATGAGGGCAGGATACGCTTTTTGATGAAAGCGTTCCAAAGTTTGGCTTCCGGGCGGAGCTGCCCCCTATTGACGGAGTGGGGGTTCTTCTTGCTGGTGGTCCATGATGTACCGGCCTCTGTTAACTCCACCATGATAGCATCGTAAGTGGCAGAGTCGAGGGAGTCGATGAATTCCTGGTGAGCATCATCACCGGGGCCAAAGAAAAGGCCAAACATGTGATTGATGCTGTCGGCAGTGAAAGGTACTTGCACTCCTCGAACAGTGACAGATGTCGCCGTTCTGCTGTCTATGGCTGCGTAGAACTCTCGGACTAAGGTGTCGTTAAGCTCGGCCGGTTGTTCAGCAAAATACTCCCATAGGTGAGCCGTGATGGCCTTGAAAATGAACGGCCGGAGTCCCATATGAGGAGCATCTCTGTTGTAAATGAAGCCACGCTCCTCCCATAGTTCTTTATTGGCGAAGGGTGATGCTGCTGCTGAAGAAGAAGCGGCAGCAGTATTATGGCGGGTTTGTCTCGACGACATTTTGGTTGCAAGGGCCGTGAAAGAGAGAAAACAAATAAAACTAGAGGAGAAAAGAGAGAAAATAATCAGAAGTGATGAAAAATGAAAGTGGGAAGGGGTTTATATAGCGGTCGAGTAGCTGCCCATTTAATGCCGCAACGGCAGGCGTGAAGAACGGGGCGGCAGATTGGATGTAGCGTGTCTGACATGTCTGACACGCATTTATGCGTCTGCTGTGCGTCTGCCGCACGCTTCTGCGTCTGTAGCGCCAAACTGTTGACAGCCTGTCAAGTCCGTCTGCGCCGGCAGCTGAAACGACAGGTTATCATAAATGGGCTTCATTGGGCTGGTGGATGGGCGGTGGGTTTGGGCCACTTCTTTTTTTTTCTTCTTGACTCCTTTATTTCCTAAAAACTGAAATTAGAAAAAAAAACAAAACATTATTCGAATAAAATAAACCTAATTCCTAATAAATAATAATAAAAATAAAAATAAAACTTAGGTTAAATTAGGGGTGCCTTGTGGGGCATCTCCTAAAGTAACCACTTCCTGAATTCCTGGGGCTTCAGTTCCCTGATAATGCTTGAGTCGTTGTCCATTGACTTTGAATTGGTGCCCGTCTTTTAATGATTGAATTGTGATGGCACCATGGGGAAAAACTTGAACTACTTGAAACGGGCCAGACCATCTAGACTTTAGCTTTCCTGGGAAGAGTTTAAGTCTAGAATTAAATAACAACACAAGCTGCCCTGGGCAGAACTGTCGTGGCAGCAGTTTCTTGTCGTGCCACTTTTTAGTCTTTTCCTTGTAAATCCTTGCGTTGTCGTAGGCCATTGTCCGTAATTCTTCAATCTCGTTTAAATCTAATAACCCTTTCTGGCCGGCCTTGTCCAAGTCCATATTTACTGCCTTGATTGCCCAATATGCTTTGTGCTCGATCTCGACAGGCAAGTGACAGGTTTTCCCATAAATCAGTCGGAATGGAGACATTCCCAATGGAGTCTTGAAAGCTGTCCGGTATGCCCATAATGCATCATTCAGAAGTAAAGACCAATCTTTCCTAGTTGGTTTAACCATATTTTCAAGGATGTTCTTCACTTCCCTATTGGATATCTCAGCCTGTCCATTGGTCTGTGGGTGGTATGCTGTCGCGATCCTGTGCTTGACACCATATTTCTTCAAGGCAGCAGCAATTACCCTATTATCAAAATGTCTCCCCTCATCACTGATAATCGCCCTAGGGATGCCAAATCTAGAAAAAAATGTTTTTATGCAAAAACTTTTGGACCGTCTTGGCATCATTCTTTTGAGTTGCGATTGCTTCAACCCACTTGGAGACATAGTCCACTGCTAGGAGGATGTAAAGATTTCCACACGAAGATGGAAAAGGTCCCATAAAATCAATCCCCCAAACATCAAAGATCTCAACTTCTAGAATATTCTGCAGTGGCATCTCATTTCTCCTCGAGATGTTACCTGTCCGCTGGCACCTGTCACAGCTTTTGTAAAATTCATGTGCATCTTTATAAAGTGTCGGCCAGTAGAACCCTGACTGCAGCACCTTGGCAGCAGTTTTATTGCCTCCTAAGTGACCTCCATATTGTGACGCATGACAGTGATGGAGAATGTCTTCTTGTTCTTCTTGTGGTACACACCTTCTTATAACCTGATCTGCGCACATTTTGAAAAGAAGAGGTTCGTCCCAATAATAATGTTTAACATCATTTTGGAACCTCTTCTTTGCTTGATAATTAAGATCAGAAGGTAATATTCCGCTAACTATAAAATTAACGAAATCAGCATACCAGGGAAGGTTAGAAGACTTACCTGCCGCCATGGCTGTTGCGACAGCGACTGCGGCAGCAAAGAGCTGCTCATCTGGGAAGGTCTCCAGTATGTGTGTCTCATCTAACGGTAGACTCTGTCCCGTCTCCAACCTCGACAAGTGGTCTGCCACTTGATTTTCTGTCCCCTTTTTATCTTTGATCTCAAGGTCGAACTCTTGTAATAGCAAGATCCATCGTATCAGCCTAGGCTTCGCATCCTTCTTTGCGAACAAGTACTTGAGGGCAGAATGGTCGGTGTGTATTATTACCTTCGTTCCAAGTATGTAAGAACGAAACTTGTCGATGGAGAACACCACAGCTAACAGCTCCTTTTCTGTGGTGGTATAGTTCACTTGGGCTTCATTTAATGTTTTGCTAGCATAATATATGACGTGAAACAGCCTGTCTCTGCGCTGCCCAAGTGCTGCCCCGACAGCATAGTCACTAGCATCACACATGATCTCGAATGGTTGTGTCCAGTCTGGTGGCTGTACTATGGGGGCTGTCACTAACTTTTCCTTCAGAACCTTGAATGCTTCAGTACATTCCTCATTAAAGTCAAAGGTTCGGTTCTGCTCTAGGAGATGGCATAGCGGCTTGGTGATCTTTGAAAAGTTTGCAATAAATCTTCTATAAAAACCAGCATGCCCTAAAAAACTCCTAATGCCCTTGACTGTGGTTGGCGGCGGCAGCTTCTCTATGACTTCAATTTTTGCCCTGTCGACCTCTATCCCACGACAGCTAATCTTATGGCCTAGAACTATCCCTTCATCTACCATAAAATGGCATTTTTCCCAATTTAGAACAAGGTTAGCTTTTTCACATCTTTCAAGTACCTTTTGAAGATTGCCGAGGCAGCTCTCAAAATTGTCTCCAAAGACGAAAAAATCATCCATGAAAATCTCAAGGAAGTCCTCTACCATGTCGGAGAATATTGCCATCATGCACCTTTGGAAGGTGGCAGGTGCGTTACAGAGGCCGAACGGCATCCTCCTAAATGCGTATGTTCCGTAGGGACATGTGAAAGTCGTTTTCTCTTGATCTTCCGGTGCAATAGCAATTTGGTTATAACCTGAATAACCATCAAGGAAACAATAATAAGATTTACCCGCTAATCTATCAAGCATTTGATCAATAAAGGGTAAAGGGAAGTGGTCCTTTCGGGTAGCTTTGTTAAGCTTCCGATAGTCCATACAAACCCTCCAACCGGTCACAGTCCTGGTTGGGATTAGTTCATTGTTTTCGTTGGTTATCACGGTCAAGCCTCCTTTCTTGGGAACACATTGCACCGGGCTTACCCATTTGCTGTCGGAGATGGCGTAAATAATACCAGCATCTAACCATTTAATGATCTCCTTACGCACTACCTCCTTCATCGCATGGTTTAGCCGCCTTTGGGCATCTATAGTCGGCTTATGATCTTCCTCAAGAAGGATTTTGTGCATGCATAATGCCGGACTAATGCCCTGAATGTCTGCTATCGTCCATCCAATCGCCTTTTTGTGCTGCCTTAGCATGTCGATCAGCTGTCGTTCCTGTTCCTGCGGCAGCTTAGCAGAGATGATTACGGGCAGTGTGTCATCACAACCAAGATAAGCATATTTAAGCTGCCCTGGCAGGGGCTTAAGTTCTAAGACAGGTGGTTCAACAGTAGAGGGCTTTTGGATTAAATGGTTATCCGAAGTGTAATTCAAGGGTTCGAATAACTTACCTGGACGATGGTCTAACCAGTTTACCTCCTCATGACCTTCAGTATCAGATGTATCAGATTCAGAGGAGTTGCTGTCGTCGGTGCTGTCGTCATCGCTGTCGTGATAGGTCTGTAGATGGCTGTCGCAGCAGTGACCAAATTTTTTATCACGGCAGCCCGACCTGATGCAGGGGTAATCAAAGGTCACCTCAATGATGGCCTTGCATTCCTCGTCCAAATCAGCACGTTTCATTGATTGGAGAACATTCAACTTAATCTCTTGATCGTTTACTCGCATGGTGAGTTCTCCTTTCTCCACATCAATCAGTGATCTTCCCGTGGCTAAGAAGGGTCGCCCAAGGATGACTGGTGCGTTTTCATCTGCCTCACAATCTAAAACAAGAAAGTCAGCAGGAAAAATGAACTTATCCACTCTTACCAGAATGTCTTCAATCTTTCCCTCTGGATGAACGTAAGAGCGGTCGGCTAGCTGTAGGGTAACTGTCGTGGGCCGCGCCTTCCCAATACCTAATTTCTGAAAAACAGATTTGGGCATTAGATTAACACTAGCTCCAAGATCACAAAGTGCCTTACCCACAAATTTGTCACCGATTACACAAGGTATGAGGAAGCTCCCTGGATCTTTCTTCTTCTGGGGTGGCTGCCGATGAAGAATACTCATGCAACCATCTGCCATCCTTACCGTTTCAAACTCCCCAAGTTTATATTTCTTTGACATGACATCCTTGAGAAATTTAGCATAACCGGGCATCTCCCTAACGGCATCTAACAGCGGAATATTAATCTGAACCTGCTTAAAAATATCATAAATCTTTTTAAGTTGAGATTCTTGCTTAGCTTGCTTTATCCGTTGAGGAAAGGGTGGCGGGGGACGGTAATCAGCAACACGTCCTTCCCACTGCATACGAATCTGAGGACGATGTTCTTCATTTTTCTCCTCTGTCGCTTCTGCTGTCGTGACAGGCTCATCGGCAGCAGTCTGTTTATCACCTGTCGGGGCAGCTTCCTCGGCAGGTTTATCTAAGGCAGGTTCCTTTTCTGTTTCAGCTTTTTCCGGTCATGGTAACTTTTTCCCACTCCTAGTAGTAATCGCCTTACATTGCTCATGTGGGGGCGGTCTAGCATTTTCAGTATTGCTAGGAAAACCTCCATTCTGCCTTGGCTTAATATGCTGGGACACCTGACCCATTTGTGTCTCTAGAGATTTCAAGGTAGCCTCATGATTTGTCATTCTCATCTTGGTTTCATCCATAAAGTTTTCCGTCTTCTTGACAAACTGATTAATATTGTCCATATACGTACCAGTCTGAGACATAAAAGTGGCCAGAGTCTGCTCCAATACACTACTTGTGGCAGGTGGTGGCTGCTGTTGCTGTTGCGGTGATAGGTTCTGCGGCAGGTTCTGCGGCTGCTGTTGCTGTCGCGTCAACAATCTAGGGCCCCCCTGATTCTGATGATGCACTTGCGGATTCAGAGCATTGTTGGGGTTACTCCAAGAAAATTTGGGATCTTTCCTCCAATTAGGATTGTAGTTGTTGGAATTGTAGTTTGGCTTGTAATTTCCAACATATTTTCCCTCTTCTATATTTATAGGGCATTCATCCCTACTATGATTTCCCTCACAAGTAGCACAAACTTCCTCGACAGCAAATCCTCGTAAGTCCTCTTCATTTAATAAGTGTTTCATGGCTTTAGTAAGGAATGCTACCTGTGATTTCATAGTGCTGTCGGCCTCATAGTCCTTCACAGCAAGTACCCGTTTACCCCCTCTTCTAGCTGTCGGAAACTGTTCTTCATTCTTAGCTAGAATTTTCAGAACTTGCAGTGCCTCGTCCGGATCTTTATCCAATAATAGTCCATTTGCTGCAGAATCAATTCTAATGCGAGTTTGTAAGTTAGCAGCATTATAGAATTTAGTTACCTGATTCCAGACGGGGAATCCATGCATTGGGCAGTTCCGAAGAAGAGTAGTAAACCTGTCCCAGGCCTCGTGCATTGGCTCGTCATCTTCCTGTTGAAAAGTAGCAATTTCGTTACGTAATTGCTCAGATAAATGCGAAGGATTAAAACGAGATAAAAATTCATGAGTTAAATCTGCCCAAGTCATAATGGAACCCGGTGTTAGTTTATTCCACCAAGTTTTAGCTCTGTCCCTCAAGGAATGGGGAAATAACCGAAGCCTCAGTATCTCCGGACTAACTCCTGGCAGTCTAAACGAACCACAGATCTCCTGGAACGTTTTGAGATGCTCCCTAGCATCTTCTGTCGCAGAACCACTAAACTGTCCGGCGTTGTTGATCATACTAAACATGACAGGTTTAAGTTCGAAGTTATCAACATCAATATCCGGCAGCGTGGTCTCCAGCTCTACATGATCATTCAGCATGTGTAAAGAGATAAGAGTGTACTTGCACTACAATTTCGTTACGTAATTGCTCAGATAAATGCGAAGGATTAAAACGAGATAAAAATTCACGAGTTAAATCTGCCCAAGTCATAATGGAACCCGGTGTTAGTTTATTCCACCAAGTTTTAGCTCTGTCCCTCAAGGAATGGGGAAAATAACCGAAGCCTCAGTATCTCCGGACTAACTCCTGGCAGTCTAAACGAACCACAGATCTCCTGGAACGTTTTGAGATGCTCCCTAGCATCTTCTGTCGCAGAACCTCTAAATTGTCCGGCGTTGTTGATCATACTAAACATGACAGGTTTAAGTTCGAAGTTATCAACATCAATATCCGGCAGCGTGGTCTCCAGCTCAACAATATTCTAAGCTTAAATGAAATATTAAATATCCAACTAAAATATTCTATTGATTAACATCTCATTGCAATGAGACACTAATCAACTTAGAACATTAAAGTTTCCATTTAATATTAATTTATTTTATACAATTTTCTCTCTATTTAAATTATTTAATTTTAATTTAAGAATCCAACACTATTGATTAAACCTTCAACCTCTCGCCGGTGACCGAAATTATTCCGATCATCTTCTCCAACCAAAACAAACCCTCCGACCACCGTCTATAATTTTCAGCCGCCGTTTCTGCCGTCGCTGAAACCCTAAATCTACCCGAATCACTCATTTTTTCCATCATAAACCTAGATCTAAACCTTGTTTCGTCAGAAACGACCCCCTTCTCCCATTCCTAAACTAACTACCCAAAACCAATAGCCTTACTTCTATCATTTTCGACTCCGCCAGCATCCTAGACTCTCCAATCTTGACTCCGACAACATTTACGACGACGACAATGGCAAGCTAAGTCCCCTTCCCTCTCAGATTTCATTTTTTTACTGTTCAAATTTAGATTTTAGGCTGTAATTTAGGTTTAGGTTTTAGAATTAGATCTAAGTTTCGAACTTTTTTTTAGGGATTAGATTTCATGAATCTAGACTCAAGACAAGGATTTTGATTATGAAAAACTTAGGTTTTAGACATTTCGAGCTCTCTGTTTTCTTAGAAAATCACAAGTTACACTTATTGTTTTGCAATTTGGTTACAGAAAATAAAAAGAAGAGGAGGAAAGCTACCTCTCTGGAGTGTTTCGGCAAGATAACGACAGCTCCGATCTACTCTTCCGGCGCGACGCTTCGATCTCAGGTGAATTCTCAACTTATTTAGTCTCCTCGGATTCCTCTCTCTCTTTTTGGTAATTATTAGAGTAATTATTGTGCATTAATTGATGCATTTTCTCTCTCCTCGTGCAGGTATTTATACCGGTCAACTTTGGCGACGTCATCGTCCTCGCTGGCTTAGCCAGCTGGCTCTAGATGAGCAGTAATCCACGTGAAGGCTTTTTGTGCAAATGGGACAATACCACGTGTCTCAATTTTGGCGGGCTAAGAAAACACAGATTGGGCTTTTCGGGTTTTATGTTTCTTTTGGGCGAATTTGTCTATGATTTGGGCGGGAAATAGGATTTTGGGCTTCATTTGTATTTTATTCGGGTTTAGTGTAATGTAAACGTGTATTTGGGCATATAAAGTGGGCTTTATTTTTTATATATTTTGGTGTAATACCCGAATTTCGTCTGGGATCCCATATATACATATATTTCTCTATAAATAAAACCAAATAGGTATTAATAAACAAGTAATAGAGGTCATATTATGTAAAATAGTCAAAAAAATCAACCCAAATATCCATAATAAAGTCCATTTTACATCCAAAATCCTTTAAAATTCCAAAAGCCCAATTCGGGCCCAATGTACATTTTTTCCCGCTCATTTTAACCAAACAAACACAAATGCTCAGCCCAAGAAACACATTTCTTAAGTTTCCCGCCCAAATTTGTGTCCTAATGGACACGTGCCAATCAACCATTGGTCCGTTCAAGCCTCACATGGATCATGGTCCTCTCCTACATCACCCGTGATGTCATCATGTCATCACCTTCCACTATGAAAAACAGATCTAAAGAGAGGGAAGCAGTCGGCCTTAAGTTTCTAGTCGCCGGTGAGGTTCCCGATGTCGGAGTTGAAAAGAGAAAAGGGTTTTAAGTGGTTTAAGGTTCAGGTTTGGGGTGTAACGGGGTGGATTCGATCAAATCCATGCTTAGATCAAGATTTAGGTGTGAAAACCGAGCGTTTTTGGGTGTTTTAAGGTTTCGGCCGACGGCCGGAAATTGCCCGCGGCGGCCGGCTATAGATCTGTGTCGGTTTAGGGTCTGTGCCGACGAGTGGTCAAGAGAGAGAGTTCTAAGAGAAAAAAAGGTTGAGAAAATGGGGGAAATGGTGAATTATGCTTGAGTCAACTCGGTGTAGGGGTTTTTATACCCGAGTCAAAACGGTACCGTTTTGATACCGGGTATGGGAGGATCCGTGTGGTTGTCGGGTCGGGTATGAGAAAATCGCGCCATACTCTTGATCTTTTAGGGTTCGGACAACTATACTTTGTTTTCTTTTTATTTTGGTCACCTAATTGCTTTAATCTGGACTCCAAGCTTTTAATTCAATTTAATTTAGTCCTTTTTTCTTTGTAATTTGACAATCAAGTTTTAATAGAACTTCAATTTAGTCAATGTTTTGTTAATTGCTCAATCTATTTAATTGCTTTTAATGGATTGCTTGAATGTCTTTAAATTGTCATATAGTATGCATGATTAGGAGAATTAATTCAATCTAGTATAATTAAATTAGAGCCTTTTTAGGATTAAGCTCTTTAATTAATTAAATATTTTGGAATAGAAAAAGATCACTATAGCAAATAGATGAATAATTGAAATAAAATTTGAATGTTCAAATTGATTAGTATCACATTGAAGATTGATGTTAATCAATGAACACTCGAATGAGAATTTCAATGGTCCATTTCAACGTAGAAAATGGAAATTGACTTAATTAGATTAGTTAAAATTAAAATAGGACAATTAATTAGAATCACTCTAATTAGGGAATATTATTACATTTTGACCCATTAAAGATAGCGTCAATATTATTTTGGATGTTATCATTTATGCCCAAAAATTAATAATATTCTTAGAATTTTAAATTAATTAAACTGATGGTGCCTAATTAGGGTTTACTTAAAAATGACAAGACAATAATTTAACATGCATTAAATTTTTTGTGTTGAGATACAATTTGAATATAAATTGAAGTGTCCTAATTTATTTGGACGTTTTAAGACTTATATTCGTCCAAAATATATTTTCTTACAAAAGGATATTCTCATTCAAGATGGAATCCATTTCACAATTAAAAGATTTAATTAAATTCGGATTATTGTTCAAAATGCCAAAATGTCACGTGTAATTAATGAGATACCGATAACGGGCGTTTGTAGGGGTGCTAACCCTTCCCTACATGTAGCCGACTCTCGAACCTGAACTTTTCAAAAAAGAATCTCTGGACATTTTTATGGTATCTGAGATACTAAAGTGGCCAGTGGCAACTCCAAAATGATTTTTATGCAAATAATAGAAATTTAAATAAAAATGGAATATTCACTAATTACAAGACCAAATTAAATAAAAAACTTCGATTTTCCAAAATTTCAATCGTCAGTCTATTTTTCCAAGTAAAAAGTAGGTTTTCAAAAAATGGTTGCGTCAACTTAGCGACTTCGCTGGGGAAAATTGAGAGTCAGGCTTATTAATTAATTCCATGTGGCGTTTTTAACATTAATCTGAATTTAATTTTTTTTAAAGAATTGTTTGATGGATTTTTAGAAAAAATTGGGGTAGTTTTTGTATATGATATATCTATCATTCATGCATAAACCCTCGACCCGAGTTCTTCCACCCTTAAGTGGGAGTAAGACAATATCCGACGTGATGCTCTGCAGCTTCGAGCTTGGATTTTTGTCTTCTTCCTGTACACTAACTGTTGAGTGTGGAAAAGTTCTATATTTTACCCCTTATTTAACCCATATTTCTGCTGCATTCAAGCATAATTCATTTCATTTAGGTAAAGTTTCATATATACACCACAATTAGATAAAATAACACAGTTGCTACTGATTTTGGCTACTTTTGCAGATATCTGTTGTGGCAGACTCAGGACACCGAAGAAGCAGAGCTGGAACACAGGACTAGAGTCAAGAAGAAAGATGCTGCCGTGGCTACTACCGTGGCAGCCATGATGGCAACGTTGGTGAAAGGGCAAAGTGAAGTGGAGCTCGACAGATAGAGGAATTCAAGACGGTCTGTCGTGGACCACTCCTATATTTTTCTGAACCCTGGAGCAGAATGAAGGCCAAGCCCAAAGTTCAAAGAAGAAACCCAAAGCAAAAGAGGACGAATTAAAGGCTTCTACTCAGAAGATTTAATCTTAAATAGAGTTGTACTTTAGTTTGAATTTATATTCTTGCCATATTAAAAAACTTGGACCTAATGCCTATATAAAGGCATGTAATTCGACCTAGGGAAGGATATCTCATCTCTATCCGTCTTCCCCAAAACCCTTGTCGTTTTCCCCCTCTCATCATGTTCTAAAACTTCCCCTAGGGTTAAGGGTTGATTCTGTAAAGTAGTTGCAAGGATTGTACTGTTTTAAGAATTTTCTGTTCAATGAAATAAAACTTCAAGTTTGGTTATTCTGGTTTCAACATCTTGCAAGAGTATCGGGAGAGCATTGTAAGATTATCCATTTGCTTAATATTGGGAGAGTTAAGTATACGAAAGGAATACGTGCTGGTTCTCCAGTTTATGATTGAACTATCTCGGACCTAGGTATAGGACGAGGTTAAGTGGCTAAGGAAGAATTCAACAACATTGGTGTTCACCCTTCGATTCACGCCGGGAGGTACCATCCAAGAAGTGTTCATCAACAGTACTTGGACCTAGGGATAGGACAAGTCATAGCAGGGATTCTTGCCAAGCTTGAAGTGCAGAGTTGTGTGATCGCTGCCGTGACAACAACAGACTTCTGCCGCGACAGGTGCTGCCGCGATAGGGATGACGACAGAATAGGAATTTCTCTTAAGTGCAACACCTGCACTACCGAGCAAATCAATACCGGCCTATCTCTTAACCCTGAATCTTTATTCTTTTATATTCATTATTTTCAAGTATTACTTTTCAAACATTTTAAACTCTTTTTCTCACGTGCAGTAATTCAAGGATAAAGCTATTTCTAGTCCCTGTGGAGACGATATCCGATACTCCAAGTATCACTTTACTACTTGCGTCGTGTACACTTGCACTATATTGCGATAGGACTTTTGACACACAACAAGTTTTTGGCGCCGTTGCAGGGGGACTGGCAACATATCTTTACTCTTACTTTTACTGCACTTTTTATTTTTTTCTGTTTTTGTTGGGATTGTTTACCCTGTGCTTTTCACAAGGTCTTCCGCTTGCTTATGCGTAGATCTAGACGAGACAAAGAACCTGAGTACAAACTAGACCCTGAAATCGAATGTACGTGCAACCTCAGGAACCGAGCTCGCCTCTTGATAGCAAGAAAAGATTATCTTGAGGAACAGTTAGAAGCAATGCATAACAGGGTAAATAATGAACTGAGGAATGCTGAAGATCCCCCTAGATGATCGGAACAGACGACATGCTGCTGGCGTGGCCGCACGACAGTCCTGCTGTGACTACATGATCAATGATCATGTGGAACTGGAGACCACTTTGCCAGACGTGGAAACTGAGAACTTCGAGCTGAAACCTGTTATGCTCAGCATGATCAATTCCACTGGCCAATTTAGTGGTGCTGCAACAGAGGATGCCCGAGAACATCTGAAAACGTTCCAAGAAATCTGTGGATCGTTTCGATTACCAGGAATAAATCCGGAAATACCGAGGCTCCGGTTATTTCCTCATTCACTGAGAGACAGAGCTATAACTTGGTGGAATAAACTAACGCTGGGTTCAATACGAACTTGGGTAGATATCTCTCGTGAATTTTTTATCTCGTTTTAATCCTTCTCACTTATCTGAGCGATTGCGTAATGAAATTGCTATTTTTCAACAGGAAGATGACGAGCCAATGCACGAGGCATGGGACAGGTTTATAACCCTTCTAAGGAACTGCCCGGTGTATGGATTCCCCGTGTGGAATCAAGTCATTAAATTCTACAATGCTGCCAACACACATACTCGTATGAGAATAGATTCAGCAGCAAATGGACTGTTGTTGGATAAAGATCCAGACGAAGCAATGATTGTGTTGAAAAACTTAGCAAAGAATGACGAGCAATTCCCTACAGCAAGGAGAGGTAAATGAGGGATAGCTGTAAAATATTATGAAGCTGACAACTCCCTGAAGACACATGTTGCATACCTCACAAAGGCAGTGGAAAATCTGTTGAAAAAAGATTCTAAACCTATATATTCTGCAAAAGAGGTATGTGAGACTTGCAATGGGAACCATAGTTCGGAAGATTTTCCGTTACAGCTAGAAGAAGGGATGTATGTTGGAAATTACAACAAGCCAAGAAATTACGACTCCAACAATTACAATCACAACTGGAGAAAAGATCCCAATTTCTCTGGAGCAATCCAAACAATGCACTTAATCCTCAGATGCAGAACAACCAAAACCAAGGCGCACCCAGAATCTTGTCACGGCAACAACCACAGCAGCAGTCGCAACAGTAGCCGGTAGCCGCACCTAGTATACTGGAGCAGACTTTGGCCACATTCATGTCACAGACAGAAGCTTACATGGCAAACATGGATCACTTTGTCAAGAAAACTGAGTCATTCATGGATAAGACAGAGATGAGAATGACTAACCATGAGGCCACCCTGAAATCACTGGAGACACAGATGGGCCAGGTTTCCCAACATATTAAGCCAAGGCAAAACGGAGGATTCCTTAGTGATACTGAAGTCGGTAGAAAACCCACACATGAGCAGTGTAAAGCAATTACAACTAGGAGTGGGAAACAACTGCGAGGGCCGGAGATGAAAGCCATACCGATTGAGGAACCGACCCTAGATACACCTACAACGAACACTGCCCCGGTAGAAGAAGAGCAACCTGCTGCCGACACACCTGTCACGACAGCAGAAGGAACAGAGGAGCAAGAAAAGAATGCTGAAGAACCTAAGCCTCCTCAGATCCGAATACCATGTGAATGACGCCTGGAATATTACCGTCCTCCACCTCCTTTTCCACAGCGGTTACAAAAGCAGAAACATGAGTACTAGCTCAAAAAGATTTATGATATTTTTAAGCAGGTGCACATTAATATACCGCTTTTGGAGGCCATCAAGCAGATGCCCGGTTATACGAAATTTCTCAAGGATGCCATGTCAAAAGGATCCAGACTTGGGGGAACCGAAACAATAAAAATGACAGAAGGATGCATGACTATCTTACACAGGCATCCACCCCAGAAGAAGAAGTATTATGGGAGCTTCATCATACCGCGCATAATTGGTGACAAATTCGTGGGTAAGGCACTTTGTGATCTAGGTGCTAGCATAAATTTAATGCCAAAATCTGTGTTTCAGAAATTAGGCATTGGACGAGCATGACCCACAACGGTCATGCTGCAGCTGGCAAACCGCTCTTACGTACAACCAAAAGGGAAGATCGAAGATATTCTGGTAAGAGTGGATAAGTTTATTTTTCCTGCTGACTTTCTTGTGTTAGACTGTGAAGCAGATGAGAACGCACCAATCATCCTGGGGCGACCCTTCCTAGCCACAGGCAGATCTCTGATTGATGTAGAGAAAGGAGAACTGACAATGAGAGTAAATGATCAAGAAATCAAACTCAATATTTTCCAAGCAATCAAACATGCTGATGCAGAAGAAGAGTGCAAGGCCATCACTGAAGTAATCCATGACCAACCCTGCATCAGGTCGAGCTGCCATGACATAAAATTTGGTCACTGCCACAGCAGTCATCTAGTAGACTGTCACGGCAGCAACGACGACAGTGACTCCTTCGATTCAGACATATCCAACACTAAAGGTCATGAGGAGGTAAATTGGATAGGCAATCGTCCAGATAAGTTATTCGAGCCCCTAAACTATACCTCAAATGAACACATAATCCAAAAGCCTTCAGTTGAAGAACCACCTGTTTTAGATCTTAAGCCCCTTCCAGGGCAGCTTAAATATGTTTTTCTTGGTTTAAATGATACGTTGCTCGTAATCATATCTTCCAAGTTAATGCAGAAACATGAGCAACAACTAATTGGAATGCTACAACAGCATAAGAAGGCTATTGGATGGACGATAGCTGATATCCAAGGCATCATTACGACATTATGTATGCACAAAATTCTCCTAGAGGATGATCATAAGCCAACCATTGATGCTCAGAGACGCTTAAACGACGCTATGCGAGAAGTGGTGAGAAAAGAAATTATCAAATGGCTTGACGCCGGAATAATTAATGCCATCTCGGATAGTAAGTGGGTGAGCCCGGTGCAGTGTGTACCTAAAAAGGGAGGAATAACCGTGGTGACCAATGAAGAGAACGGACTAATCCCAACCAGGACTGTGACCGGTTGAAGGGTTTGTATGGATTACCGGAAGCTTAACAAAGCTACCCGAAAGGACCATTTTCCCCTACCTTTTATTGATCAAATGCTTGATAGATTATCGGGGAAACCTTACTATTGTTTTCTTGATGGTTACTCAAGTTACAACCAGATAGCTATTGCACCGGAGGATCAAGAGAAAACGACCTTCACATGCCCATACGACACTTATGCTTTTTCGGAGAATGCCATTTGGACTCTACAATGCACCAGCAACCTTCCAAAGGTGCATGATGGCGATATTCTCTGACATGGTGGAGGACTTCCTGGAAATTTTCATGGACGATTTTTCCGTCTTTGGAGACAGTTTTGAAGGCTGTTTACGCAACCTACAGAAGGTGCTTGAAAGATGCGAAGAAGCGAACTTGGTCTTAAACTGGGAAAAATGCCACTTCATGGTGGACGAAGGGATAGTCCTAGGCCACAAGGTAAGCTGCCGCGACATTGAGGTGGCCAGAGCAAAAATAGAAGTCATCGAAAAGCTGCCACCACCCACCACAATCAAAGGGATTCGGAGTTTCTTAGGGCATGCTGGGTTTTATCGACGATTTATAGCCAATTTCTCGAAGATTACCAAGCCCTTATGCCACTTATTGTAGCAGAATCGTCCCTTTAACTTTAATACTGAATGTACTGAGGCATTCAGAATTCTGAAGGAGAAGTTGGTAACAGCCTCGATCGTACAGCCACCAGACTGGAGTTTTCCATTCGAAATAATGTGTGATGCCAGTGACTACACTGTCGGGGCAGCACTAGGGTAAAGGAAGGATAAGCTTTTCCACGTAATCTATTACGCCAGCAAAACACTGAATGATGCCCAAGTGAACTACACCACAACAGAAAAGGAACTATTAGCAGTGGTGTTCTCGATCGACAAGTTCCGTCCATACATACTTGGAAAAAAAGGTGGTGGTCCATGCAGACCATTCAGCACTGAAGTATCTGTTCACGAAAAAGGATGCAAAACCGAGATTGATACGTTGGATTATGCTGCTGCAAGAGTTCGACATTGACATCAAGGACAAAAAGGGGACAAAAAACCAAGTAGCAGACCACTTGTCCAGATTAGAGATAGGAAAGAGTCAACCGACTGATAGGACCAACATACTGGAGACCTTCCCGGATGAACAACTGTTTGTTGCCACCAGCACTGCCGCGACAGCCATGGTGGCATGTAAGTTTTCTGAACTTTCTTGGTACGCTGATTTTGTTAATTACATTGTTAGCGGGGTACTACCTCCTGAACTTAATTACCAAGCAAGGAAGAGGTTCCAAAATGATGAAAAACATTATTATTGGGACGAACCTCTTCTTTTCAAACATTGTGCAGATCAAATTATCAGGAGATGTGTACCACAGGATGAACATGAAGCTGTGCTTCACCACTGCCATGCTTCCCCATATGGAGGACACCTAGGTGGAAACAAAACCCCTGCCAAGGTTTTGCAGTCTGGTCTCTATTGGCCCACACTGTTCAAGGATGCACAAGCCTTCTACAAAAGCTGTGACAAATGCCAAATGACTGGGAACATCTCAAGAAGGCATGAGATGCCACTGCAGAACATTTTAGAAGTCGAAATATTCGATGTATGTGGAATCGACTTCATGGGACCGTTCCCAGCATCTTGTGGGAACCTATACATCCTACTGGCAGTGGATTATGTGTCCAAGTGGGTAGAAGCGACCGCCACTCAGAAAAATGACGCCAAAATTGTTCAGAGATTTATGCACAAGAATATTTTTTTTCTAGATTTGGCATTCCTAAGGCGATCATCAGTGACGAAGGGAGACATTTTGATAATAGGGTAATTGATGCTGCCTTGAGAAAATACGGAGTAAAGCACCGGATTGCAACATCATACCACCCTCAAACCAATAGACAAGCCGAAATATCCAACCGAGAAGTAAAGAACATACTTGAGAAGATGGTTAAACCTACTCGAAAAGATTGGTCTTTACACCTCAATAATGCACTCTGGGCCTATAGAACATCATTCAAAACACCATTGGGAATGTCACCCTACATGCTTATATATGGGAAAACATACCACTTACATGTTGAGATAGAGCACAGAGCTTACTGGGCTATCAAGGTAGTAAACATGGACTTGGATAAGGTATGAAAAAAAAGCTACTGGACTTGAATGAAATTGAAGAAATTCGAGCAATGGCCTACGACAATGCCAAGATATACAAAGATAAAACCAAAAGGTGGCATGACAGGAAACTGCTGCCACGATAGTTCTTCCCAGGGCAGCAGGTGTTGTTGTTTAACTCTAAGTTAAAAGTTTTCCCAGGAAAGCTTAAATCTAGATGGTCCGGCCCTTTTCAAGTTATCTAGGTTTTCCCTCATGGTGCCATCACAATCAAATCCCTAAAGGACGAGCACCAGTTCAAAGTCAACGGACAAAAAATAAAGCATTATCAGGGGACTGAAGCCCCAAGGATGCAGGAAGTAGTTACTTTAGGAGATGCCCCTCAAGGCATCCCTAATTTAACTTAGTTATTTTATTTATTTATTTATTTATTTATTTTTTAGGAATTAAGACTTATTTTATTTTAGGAACTAAGATTTTATTCTAATCATTTTTAGGAAATAAAGGAAGCAAGGAGAAGATAAGGAGTGAATGTAACGCCCCGGTTTTGGGCTTAGAAGTTGTGGGCGTTGACCGGTTTGGTCAAGTGCTGTTCGAATCTAAAGAGGTGAAATTAGGAAAACCTAGTTCGGGTTGCATTAAAAATATGGAAAAATGTTCTAAAATCATCTTTTAATATAATTAAGTGAACTGTGAAATCAATTTTGAAAAATGGGTTTTGGAAGAGTGACATTTTGGCTAGTGACCAAAATGTAATTTTTGAAAGTTTTGTGACTGTTTTATAAAGAGTTAAAACTTTGAATCTTTAAGGAGCTATTATTCCAAAAGTAGTTTCTCCAGATTTTTCTAAGATATTTTGAGATTTATTCTGATTTTAAAACATGTCAAAAGTGGAGGGAAAGGCCATTTGGCTATTTTCTTAACTAACTTTTCTATTTTCTTTCTCTCATTTTCTCTCAATCCAAACACTTGTTTTCCAGAGAATTGTTTCTGACTTTCTCACCCAAAATCCTCCTCTCAACACTCTTTTGATTCCTAAACATCATATCTTCAAAACCTCATCATTTGCTAGTTGATTCAACAAGGTTTTTGATTCCAAAAAGTGGAGAAACACAAGTTTGGAGGTAAGAACGTCCTTCTCCTCTAAACTATCAGTTCTTTACTGAAATTCCCAAGTTCTCAACTCTTAATTGAAGTTTTATTAAAGGATTTTAAGTGGTGAAATGGATCTTGGCTTATAATGCAAGATTTGGTGATTTTTGATGATTTTCGTTAGATCTGATTAATCTGTGATTTGAGATGTGTTTTTGATGTTAAATGAACTCTAAATTGATAAGGAAATGAGTTTTGATTAATGCAATCCCGGATAGGTTGAGTTTCCTAAGTTTAGCTTGTGATTCTTGGATGTTTTTGTGGTGATCTTGTGGATCTGATGTTGCTGGAGGTGTAAGGATGTTATAGGTTGTTTTTAGATGTTTAATGGTGTTAATGGATGTTAGGTTTTGCTGGTTTATGGCTGGGCTTTGTTGAGAAGTGGTTTTGATGCAATTTCGGTTGTGTTTGGTGGCCGAAATTGGAGTGTGAATGAGAGCAGCGAGTTTGAGTGCTTTCATTGAAGCTTTTGATGCATGATGATGCATTAAATCTCTGCTTTAATGTGTTTAATCAGGGGAGGCATCTTTGGATTCAAGAGTTGTTGATCCGGAAGCTTGAATTGGTGCTTTGGCTTGAGGCGAAGTGGAATCGGTGAGTGAAATTGGGTTTCGGCTTTGAAACCATTGTCTTGGGAGCTTAGTTTAAGTCTAAACAACTTTGCTAAGCTCAAGTGTAAGTTTTCGGAAATACTCTCTAGTGGTGGCCATGATTTGATTGTTGATGCAATGTGGTTTATTGCATGATTTTAACACTGTTTTGAAAGCATGATTTAGCATGGTTAATGCTGTTTTTGTAAGCCATATGTTGAAGGTAACTCAAGGTAGGAGTTCCTTGTTGTTGAACATTGTTTAAATGTGGTTTGATGCTCTTAAATGCATGATGAATATGGCTTGGTTTAATGCTTTAAAACAGTGGATAAATCGATGATAATGATGTATATTGGCAAGTGATGTTTTGAAAAGGTTAAGGTCACTAAGGTGGTTAAAAGTCCTTGAGTGAGCCTTGTTTTACTTAAGAACATCAAGGTGGTTAAAAGTCCTTGGATGGTTCTTGCTACGGACACAAAGGTGTTTAAAAGTCATTGTGTGGTCCTTCCATGGCCAAGGTGGTTAAAAGTCCATGGCCAAGGTGTTTAAAAGTCCTTGGGATCAAGGTGTTTAAAAGTCCTTGATGTGATACATTTCATGGTGTTTAAAAGTCCATGGCCAAGGTGTTTAAAAGTCCTTGGGGCCAAGGTGTTTAAAAGTCATTGGGGTGAAAGTTGATGTACTTGTTTTAAAAGAAATGGAACTTATCACTTGAGGCCAATATGACATGTTGTGATATGATGCATGAGATGCATGATTAAGTATGCTTTTGAGCATGTGTAAATGATGATTTGAGGCATGATTTATAAAGTGTTTTATAAATGCATTATTGGATGGTTTTGTTGAGCATTCCTCACTAAGCTTTTGCTTACGCTCTCTTTGTTTTCTCAAATCAATAATGCAGAACATTAAAGTACTTTGAGGGCAGCAAGGAAGGCAAGCATTCAAGTGGAAGTAAAGCTCAAAGTATGGAAGGTTTTATTAAGTACATTTAGCTTTGGTAATTTGGCAATGGGGGACCTATGTGTACGTTTTGGGAGATGTTTTGAACTTCCTAAGTGTGTTGAATGTTGTTGAGAATGCTGGTTTTTGGTGGTTGGCTTTTATATGCTTGAATTGAAAGTTATGTTTGAGTGGTTGCTTGTGTAGGAAGCATGCCTATAGATTTGGGGCTTTTCGTATATGTTGATGTTTTGATAAATTGATGATGCTAGTATGTCTCATTTATGTTGAATTGCATGTTGGCAAAGTTTGGTGGCTTTTGGAGTATGTTTGGTTGGTCAATTGCATGTTTAAGTATGCATTTTGGGGCAATCTGTGCAGGGTGTTTCGGAACAGCACCTACCGTTTCGGAACGGGTGCCTTAAATGAACCTAGGCGTCCGAAACGGGAGGGACCGTTCCGAAACGGCAAGGCTACTGCCCAACCCCCGTTTCGGTACCCGTTGCGGAACGGCCCCGTGTTTCGAAACGGGCTGTCTCCCGTTTCGGAACGGTTGACCGTTGGGGGCTGACAGTGGCAGTTATGTGTTTTGAATTGTTTGCATTTTGGTCCTGAATCTTGTTTGTGCAATTGAATGAGTTTTGGAAGTCTTTTTGAGCTGAAATTTCACAGAGAAGCATGAAACCTGAATAATTTCAAGTTGGTAACTTTAATTTGGGCTAAGTCCTTATAATTATCAGAATTTACAATTTGGTCCCTAAAGTTGTAAATTGTTCAATTGGGTCCCTGTTTGATCTATGATGTTTATGATCTTTGAGTATGCTGTTGCATGATCATATCTAAGGATTAATATGCATCTAGACAAGTTTAAAAAGAAAAAAAAAGGGTCGTTAATCAAGGTTGACTTTCGGGTTGACTTTGGTTTTCCCCGTGTGACTTTCTTAATTCGGGTCAACCGTCTAGGCCGGGTTAAGGGGGTTACAGTGAACCAGCCCACCATATCAACAGCAGCCCAAAAAGCCCAACAGACGAGTCTATCGTCACAGCCTATCATCAGCTGTCGTGACAGACACGGAAAATACAAACTGTCACCAAGTTGTCGCGGCAGACACACAAACGCGTAACAGATGCGCAACAGACACGGAAACGCGTGACAGAAGCATCAGAAATCGTGTAACAGCTAGCCCCGTTATTCGCGCCTGCCGTTTCAGACTCCTACCCTTGCTGCGAGCCCAAAAACTCCGTCTGCTGCCTCTACACCTACACCGGCCACGACAGCAGAAGGCGGCAGCCAACCTGCCACTGCCAGAGGCGAGAAACGAAAGGAGCCCCTGCCGGAACTCAACGAAGATTATTTTGAAGGGTTCTCCTCATCTTCCTTCTGGCAGAACTCTGACGGGGAGCCCTCAGTTGCCCGAAACCTCTCCAAGGACTTCACACCAATGAAAAGGTAGAAGCCCAACGAGGCTGGCGAAGGACCCTCCGGCCTGGGCAGATCTGCCAGTAGCAGCAGTAGCAGCAGCTGCTCCGACGATGAGGTACAAGTTCTGGACAAGCCCCCACACATCTCACCAACCCGTGTCCAGCCACCAAGGGAAGCCAAACAGAAGACAGCCTCTGCCTCTCCCAGCACACTGCCGGCACCTGCCATGAAAGTCACTGCCCGCCGGCAGCTCCAGATCAGCAGCAGCATCGATGACAACTCCTCAACTTAAGTTTCTATCTTATATTTGTTGTCTCTCTTGTTTTATTTATTTTGTGATGTACTTTGTTTTTCTTTTCTTTCTTTTCTATGTTGTCATGCATTGAGGGCAATGCAACCCTCGAGTTTGGGGGTGGCATCCTTCCAGTAATGAAGTGTTAAGTTGTGTCTTTAAATTGTGTCTAAGTATTAGTTATTATTTAGTTTAGTTTTGCTTAATATATATATATATATATATATATATATATATATTTGGCTTAAGTCTTTGAACTGAACTTACCTGCCACGACATACTCTGCTGTGGCAGTGCCTTTAGGATGTTTTTAGGAACAGTTTAGAGCCTTGCTATAGTTTTGATCTTTAAACACCCTTTGTGACTCTTATGATGTCTAGACTTCTATTTGTAATCTAGAGTAGGAAAACTTAAACACTTGAGTTGCCCCTAGAGGTGCCTAACATTGGCTCTAGGAAAAGAAAATAAGAAAACTTAGACTCAGTACCCCTAGAGGTCCCTAATACCGGCTCTAGGAAGTTAGCTAGAGGTGCCCAAAAATAGGCTCTAGTTAATTTAAAATAAAAACACCGAGTCTATTTCAGAAAAAAACTAAAGGAGCCTAAGAATTGCTTTCAAGAAAATGAAATTTGGCATAAAAATTCAAGTAAGTAGCTTAACTATTCTAATAAACAAAAAAAAAGTCTAGGCTCATATTTGTTCACAAAACATGCACACGCTACACAAGACCTATAACATGGTTCCGAATAAATCCAGAAACATCCGACAAGGTATTGCTCGTGATAGGGCATGTGTGGTAGGTAATGAAAAGTTCACTGAATTAAGCCAAACAAAATTTTTAATTTTAGTTAGGTCATATTTGCTTGAGGGTAAGCAAGAAATTGAGTTTGAGGGTGTGTTGAGTGTGCAAAAGTTCTATATTTTACCCCTTATTTAACCCATATTTCTGTTGCATTCAAGCATAATTCATTTCATTTAGGTAAAGTTTCATATATACATCACAATTAGATAAAATAGCACAGTTGCTACTGATTTTGGCTACTTTTGCAGGTATCTGTTGTGGCAGACTCAAGACAGCGAAAAAGCAGAGCTAGAACACATGACTGGAGTCAAGAAGTAAGATGCTGCTATGGCTACTACCGTGGCAGCCACGACGACAGCGTTGGTGAAAGGGCAAAGTGAAGTGGAGCTCGACAGATAGAGGAATTCAAGCCCGTTTGTCGTGGACCACTCCTATATTTTTCTGAACCCTGGAGCAGAATGAAGGCCAAGCCCATAGTTCAAGGAAGAAACCCAAAGCAAGAAAAGAGGACGAATTAAAGGCATCTACTCAGAAGATTTAATCTTAAATAGAGTTGTACTTTAGTTTGAACTTGTATTCTTGCCATATTAGAAAACTTGGACCCAAGGCCTATATAAAGGCATGTAACTCGACCTAGGGAAGGATATCTCATCTCTAGCCGTCTTCCCCAAAACCCTTGTCGTTTTCCCCCTCTCATCATGTTCTAAAACTTCCCCTAGGGCTAAGGGTTGATTATGTAAAGTAGTTGCAAGGATTGTACTGTTTTAGGAATTTTCTGTTCAATGAAATAAAACTTCAAGTTTGCTTATTCTGGTTTCAACATCTTGCAAGAGTATCGGGAGAGCATTGTAAGATTATCCATTTACTTAATATCAGGAGAGTTAAGTATACGAAAGGAATAAGTGCTGGTTCTCCAATTTATGGTTGAACTCTCTCGGACCTAGGGATAGGACGAGGTTAAGTGGCTAAGGAAGAATTCAACAACATTGGTGTTCACCCTTCGGTTCACGTCGGGAGGTATCATCCAAGAAGTGTTCATCAACAGTACTTGGACCTAGGGATAGGACAAGTCACATCAGGGATTCTTGCCAAGTTTGAAGTATAGAGTTGTGTGATCGCTGCCGTGACAACAACAGAATTCTGCCGCGACAAGTGCTGTCGTGACAGGGACGACGATAGAACAAGAATTTCTCTTCAGTGCAACACCTGCACTACCGAGCAAATCAATACCGGCCCATCTCTTAACCCTGAATCTTTATTCTTTTATATTTATTATTTTCAAGTATTACTTTCCAAACATTTTATACTCTTTTTCTCTCGTGCAATAATTCAAGGATAAAGCTATTTCCAGTCCCTGTGGAGACGATATCTGATACTCCAAGTATCACTTTACTACTTGCGTCGTGTACACTTGCACTACATTGCGATAGGAGTTTTGACACGCAACTCTAACCTTATGCGTCGTGGGGCCCATGCCTTCGTTATATGGGACCTATACTACCGAATCGATGTCTTACTGTCGGTAGACGGTAACGACAGTTTGGGAACCAAGAGTCTAGAACAAAGCCCACATTTTGTTTTAGAAGCCTACCCCGCTAGAGCCAGACAGGGACCTAGGATGTGCTGTCGGTTTAAACATTTTTCTTTGGTTATTTTCTTTGCAAAATATATCATGTTTTACTGTGTTTGAATATTTTTTATTTGTTTTCCACATTAATTCACAATACTGACAATGTTTTCTTTTGTTTTTTGTTTTGTTTTGTTTTGTTTGGGTTTTTATGCATCCGACATCATTTTGCATACTCAGAGTTATCGATTCAAGGGTTAGTCAAGTTAGGTAGTGTTCTTAATAGCCAATGAGTTCGATAGACGAGGAGAAGGCAATACGACGATGTGGACCTGGTTAGAGAAGACTCAGCTCAAGGAAGGGACGATATTCAAGGGAGTCATATATCAGAATGCAAGCGGCCACAAGAAGCCGTGTCAAGAGGTTAAAAGCGCAGTGAGAGAGAAGATTCAGGAATTAGTGGATTTGAACGACCGAATCGAGCAGAAGTTAAAGGAAGAACAAGCTTTGAGTCCAGAATTGTCATTACAAGTTCCAAAGTTGGGAAAGTCACCAAAGGGATACCATAATGGAGAAAAGTCAACTTTTTAGCAAGAAAATGAAATAGCTGGGAAAGAGCGTGATAGAATTAGAAAGCGATATTCGAATACTTGAAAGGCACATTTGAAGGCCTTAGAAGGGGCATTACCAAAGAAAGAAAATGTATTGAGAAGAAAGCTTGAGGTGATTATCCAAAGGCAGAATCATGAAATGATCAAGTTCAGAAGCCATGCGGGGAGTCGCCCGATTTGTGCAAATTTTATCTATTGAAGCCATAAACCTGTAAGAACACTTTGACATCAGCACCAAGCTAGGATAGACGCTGACTCGGAGGCAGAACGAAGTGATCAACCTAGGGGCGATGGCAAGTTGATCTCTGCAATTAAATTGTCTATTTCTTGTATTCGGCCTTTTGGCTAATGGATGTTTCTCTAAAGACTAGTCCTTGAAATCGATACCTCGTGTATTCATGCATTGTACTACATTCATTACATTTTTTTTCCAAATAACATCATTTAAAAAAATAACAACAACAACAACAACAATAACAATAATAATAATAACAATAAATTTATTTTGACCTAAATAATATTGCATTATTTTTAAAATAATAGGAAAAAAATTTTGAAAAGTTATTGAGGACCGCTTGGGTGAAATTGAACAAAAAATGATCAGTCCCCGAACAAGTTGGTAATTCGAGCTTCTATTTTGCTTGGAATCAGGGAAGCCAGAAAAGAATGTTTCATACAAAAATACTGATATTGACAAGCTAGCAGGTATCACGTCTTACATGAGGGTCCAATTTGAATGATTCTTCCCGCAAAAAAAGAGACAAAAAGTCAAAGAGGAGAAAAGTTAAAAGACCCAAAAAAGAGAGAGAAAGAGAAAGGTAAAAAGTCAAAAATGAAGACGAAGACATAATAAAAGGCAGAAATCAAAGAAGAAAATAGGAGCAAACTTGGGACAATAACGCTAGGGCACCTACGAGAAATCCATCAGATCTAAAAGAAATAATAAAGTGCTTGACCTTGATACACGATAGTTTTTGAAAATGCTGAGATGAGGGTAGTCAAGTTAACAAATGTGAAGGACAAAGTAAAGCCAAAATTTGAAGGATTTTGCCAAAAACTCGTCGATTAATGGTTCAATGACAGTTAGAGGACCGAGAGATTTTAGCGAAATTGAGGGATTGCGGAATTTTTCTTTGAAACATTGAAAGTCAAGGATCTAGTGAAAGACTGGATTTTTTCTCAAAAGGAGCAAAGAGCGTAGAAACTCAAGACAGAGATCGAGTGGTTCAACATGAAAAGAGATACGGTTATTCCTATCCTATTGCCTCGAAGTTTTACAAGTCTTTTCAGGGTATGGTTCTGAAGCGGGGTCAATGATTTCATCGAGATAAACACTTATTATTTGAGAATGGAAATTTTGGCGCTACAAAAACCGTTAACTACTTAAAGAATTGGCATAGAAGAGAAATGATGTAGTTCACAACAAGCATTTTAGGGTGATCCACTATAGTTTGGGGTTCACCAAAAGCGAAGTAATGTTTAGACATCCACCGCATCAAAGTTTCCTTGACTAAAGAATGCTCCAGTGTTAGATGTTCAAGATTACTCCAAGTTTCACTCAAGTTGTTACAACAGCAGGAATCATTCGAATTTTGGAGCTCGACACGGATGGTCGATCCATTAAGAATTACAACTCAAGAGGAAGTCCGCTGATTGGAGCTGATGCAATTAGAAATACCTGAAAGTCAAATGCATAAAAAGTGCAGGATAAAGTTGATTGAGAATTATCAGTTGAAAATGAAGAGCTTCGAACAGACATGACCACTGAAAGCATGAACACATCCAGCCAGGAGCAGGAAAGTAGAGTTCATTTATGTGTTGGCCAAGAGCAGTTATTAGTTTCCATATACGGATGATTGGGTATCTCATAGAAAAGAGTGAGCAATTGATTGAAGAAACAAGGAAACTCATAAGCAGAATGATCTTACTCCAAGATTCGATGAGAACATTAGAGCATAAGCAAGAAGGGGAATGTCTTTGTGCCGGCAGAGGGAAATAAGTGAAGGAATGCTGATAGAATTGAAGTGGATGAAATCCATTCATGGTTTTCTTGATCAATGGTTGACAGTTGAACCCGAGGGGATATGTCAGCACTTTTAGGACCGTTGCAGAGTAATACCCTGAACCATCCCAATCGCTTTTGCCCGCGGGCCTTGGGGGTCCTTTGTAAGGGAGGTTAATCGGTTTATTTGTTTATCATGCTTGGTTCCTACATAATTTTTCTCAAATGACAAGAATGTTTCATTCTTTGACTCTTTTAAATAATTCATTTATTATTTTGTTATGGGTTAGTTTTTGTTCTCCCATACATATGTGTATATATCTTCTCTATCATTTTTATCAGGTCCTTGGATATTGATGGCAAGAGTGACCAAGAATCAAATTTAGAGATCAATTTTGAAATGTGGCTCTCTTTCAAGTTATTTAGACGGGAAGACATTAATGAGTGTTCAGGAATCACAGGAGAATCCAAAATATAAAATATGAGTGAATTTTCCTTCCAGGCATTGTTGACTAAGGTCCTTGAATGAAGTGATAAACCAAAACTTCTACCATCTGAAGGCTGCTCTTCTTCGAAGATATTCTTATATGGGAGGAAATTTGGCATTCCTTCATCCCTCTTCACAAAAAAAGAAAATAAGAAAAATATCATTTGTTGTCCCCTTTGAGCCTGATGATTTTCTTTCGATTCAACCCAAACCAAGGATCACCCCTACATTGGGGGCAAAGAGGATGAAAGTTTGTTTACAAGTGAACGATATTTGGTTTTGATTGTGCTATGATAGTGATGCCTTAAGAATTAGGGGCAAGAAACAAAAAGTGAATGTTTTGAGCACAAGAGTAAGAAGGGCAAGCTGAATGAAGACAAATATTAAGAATCAAGTCAAAGAAGGAAAAATAGAAAAAGGAAAGAATAAAAAGAAGAGAAAAATGAAAAGAAAAAACTACGAAAAGTTCAAGTTCAAAGAATCAACTGAATCAAGTTGAAGATTGTTGACGTAAAAGTTGAAGCAGTTGAAAGAGAAAGCACAAAGTTGAAAAAGTGCAAGAAAAAGAGAGTTACACATGTGAGATCTTCAATTCACAATAAATCTCTATCTAAAGAAGAAGTGGAGGATTGATCACTTTTTGAATTCAACAAAAGGAAATGAACTCTAGGGTAAAAACCTAGAAATGGGCAGTCTAGAGAGATCCACAAAAAAAGAGAAAAAAGGAAAAGAGTTATTCAAGCATACTCAGATCAAGTAGCACATGAATAAGATTTCACGAAGAAATGGTCCTTGGTTTCATTACCCTTAAATATTTTTTGAGCCTATATATCCTTTCTTTCATAGCCGTGAGCGAAGCCCCATTACAAGCCTCAAAAGACCATTTTGATCATATACGAGTATTGAAGTAAGAGGAGTTTGTCTTCAGAATACATCACGCTTATCAGAGTTAACCTTTCTTCAAGGATTTCCAAACTTTTAATGCATGATTGAGATCAGAAAATAGGGAGGGATTGGGTTGGTGAGTTAGTGAGGCAAAGAGTGCCACTTAAACGTGATAGAATTGGGAATATGAGAATGTTTCTCTCGGAAGTCGAATAAAGTTGAAGGAGTCACATTTGAGTTGATCTTTGTCAATTTGGTTCGAGGGCACCCTTGCACTTAATATTCCAGGGCCTAATTTTGTTTTGTTTGCCACGACTTATAAAATTATTCCGATTTAATAAGATAATATTTTTGAGCCTTTCATTTATCGTTTCAACAAGCATCTTGCAGATAAATTGATTAGATACAAGAAAAGAAAAGGATTTCATGAGTATTATTATGATGTACTAATCCTTTAAGTGCAGACAGAACAAGAGGTGGCCTCAATACTTGGTTAATGATGAAAATTATGTCGAGGAAAATGACATAACTCAGAGTGTCAGAAATATTTGAACAAAGCTGCAAGAGAGATACGCAGACAGCCTTGGGGCAAAGAGAGAGCATAGACCATCTCTTGTTGCAAAAGTTACAGCAAGTTCAATCAGTTAAAGGTTCATAAAAGCAAAGATCATTACCTCTCAGGCACTGCAAGGTAGGAAAGCTTTATGAATGTTAGAATGTGCAAAGATGACGGTTGAGTTCGAGAGCGGGGCAACACTGCAAAGCATATTATAAGAATAATGTGTGTTGTTCCAAAGGTGACGATCTCTTTTGAGAACCATGAATCGTGGATAGTAAAGAAGAGAGAGTATGAAGTAAAGACAGTGTTGAAACCTACGCTAAACACAAAAATGGGTCTTCATATAATGTGCAACCTCGAACTGACATTGACAACAAAGTCTATCACCCGAAGAACAATGATTCTTATCTCTGTGCTCATGCCAAGATGATTGGAACCACAAAGCCAACACATTATCATGATAAGAACTTGTCCATTCTCTGTCGTATGTGTATTGAAGGAACATCATTTCTATCTATGCTATTACTCTTTCCAGTTGTGATCACTTGGCAGCATCTCAGTTGAGATAGTTTATAAAGACATCGTTGAGCCATGATGACGTTACTGCATTTGAAACCATTGCTGATCCTAGATTGGACGAGAATGTTTGCAGCTCCGTGTTCTTTTGTTGAAAAAAGAAATTTGAATTGATGTTGTCAGGCCATTAATATGACCAGCTTGATAAAAAAGGGAAAAGGGGAAAAAAGAAGGAAAAAGAAAAAAAGAAAAATCGAGGTGAAATCCTGAAAGGGCACCTTGGAAAAAGAAAAAGAAAACCAAAGTGAAAACCTGAAAGGGCGCTTTGAGAAAAGCAGTCTAAAGTGAAAACCTGAAAAGACGCTTTAGAGCAAAAAATACAAAGATCATGAAGATTGAACTTGAGTGTGAGATGGGTTATCTTGTTAGCCAAAGGAGTTTTGATGGAAAAAGAAGCGAGAAATTTTGAGCTTCCCTGAAAATGAAAGCTCATCCAAGTGGTTCTCAATTGACAACATTCATGCATCAAATATTTAGGCATCCATAAGATAGGAGCATGTGAATTCATACATTTAGAGCATTTTTACACATTTTGGCAGGAATCTACCAAAACAGCAAGAAACAAAAAAAATTCAACCTACAGCTTCAAGAATGGAGGAGTAGATCTAGTAATATATGCTCCAAGTATAGAAGGGATCAAATAACAAAGGAATAGAAGTTTCGGACTGAAAGATCAAGATACTTTAGGTAGAATGAGCCGTGATACTAAAGATCAAGATACATCAAGCAGAAAATTGAAGATACTTCACATTACTTCAGGAAGAATTCTTATTAACTGATACTATTCTTTTTTGCAGAATTGACATTACAAAAGAAGAAAAGCTCGTACCTGCTCCAGTCTTCATTAATATATCAAGGGACCTGAAGAAAGTAAAAGGACTTTGAGAAAGTATGGGGACTGGAAGAAAGTTTAGGGACCTGAGGCATTTGCTCACCCAAAATGATGAAAGATAGACAAATTCTATGTGTCGGAGCCAAAAACAAAGATATTAGTAGGGCATCATTGTACAAAAGAGTGCAGATCAAGATGGAAAAGGAAGAATGCAGAGCCTAAAGAGAATTGACCACTAAAGAAGTCAATATTCGCTCTAAAAGAATAAGAGCTCAACAACATGATTTTCGGGCAAATTTTACCGGAGCATGAAGAAAATAGGATTTTCGGATCAAGCTCAAGAAGATCAAGCAAAGCAAGACATGATAAGAACAATCTTAAAAGATGAGGCACTATTACAATAGAAGCAGAAAACCTAACTGAGAAGCAAAGAATATTAGAATCAATCCAAGTGGAATTTACAAGAATTAGCAAAGAACAGATAAAGATTTCAATTTGCAACTTCGAGATTGAAGAAATAGATCCAACAAAGACTAGCAAAGATTTCAATCACGTTTTCGTGAAGCGAAGATTTTAACCCGTTTGAAGAGGCGGATCTCTGTAGAGATATTCGATTATTTGTACAAAATGATGAGAACTTTCTGGATGGCGTTACAATAAGACAGTTGGGGCATGGTATTGACAATGATCTTTTGGGACCTTGGTCACATACAAAAGAAGGAGAGAGACTTGTATAGAAGGAAATGAGAGATCTGATATGAGTTTAAGATTAAAAGATTGAGATACCTTTGACAGAAAGAAGTGACTCTAAAGATCTCAATGCTTCAAAATGGGAATTGAGGATGTTTCATACTACTCCAATTTGAATTCTTTCTAATAGATGATATTTCTTTTGCAAGTTTCAGCTTTTTTTTTCGAGACTTAAGACATTCCGTTTACAAGGACGGATTTGAATACATCCCGTTTATAAAGGCGGATCTCATGGTATCTCATTTGTAGAGACGAATCTTAAGTCGTTTCGTTTACAGAGAGACAGATCTCAAGAAACTTTGTTTACAGAGGCGGAGACATTTCGTTTATAGAGACGGATCTTGGTAATGATTTCAACATGTTTAAAAAGTGGATCTTAGCAATCCGTTTGAAGAGGTGGATCCCGGCAAAGATATTAACCTTTTGGGCAACCAGTTGAAAAAGAGAGAATGTAAAACAAGATAGATCAGCTTTGAAGCTCAAATGAAGAAGATTTGCAATTTAACTGGTCATGCAATTTCTGAGTGTAGATAAAGATAGACCAATAGAGAATGCAACAAGAGATCAAACGCGAGTTTCAGATTGAAAGATCCAAACACCATAAACAAAAAAGTAGTGATTTTATAGATTCTAGTGCTTCAATCGGAAAATTAAAGATATCTCATATTACACCAAGAAGAATCCTTATTAATTGATGACTTTTTGCAGATACAGACAGAGCTCCTAATGAGAAGAGTCCGCCCCAGCAAAGAAGAACTCCTAATGAGAAGAGTTCGTCCAGCAAAGAAGGATGCAAAATGAGAAGAGTCTGCCCCAGCAAAGAAGAACTCCTAATGAGAAGAGTTCGTCCAGCAAAGAAGGATTCAAAATGAGAAGTGTCCGCCCCAGCTAAGAAGAACTCCTAATGAGAAGAGTTCATCCAACAAAGAAGGATTCATAATGAGAAGAGTCCACCCCAGCAAAGAAGAACTCCTAATGAGAAGAGTTCATCCAACAAGGAAGGATTCATAATGAGAATAGTCCGCCTCAACAAAAAAGAAGAACTCATAACGAGAAGAGTTCACCCAGCGAAGAAGGATTCATAATGAGAAGTCCGCTCAGCGAAGAAGGATTCATAATGAGAAGAGTCCGTCCAGCGAAGAAGGATTTATAATGAGAAGAGTCCAATCATCGAAAAAGGATTCATAATAAGAAGAGTCCGCCTAGCGAAGAATGATTCAAAAAGAGAAGAGTCTACCCAGCGAAGAAGGATTAATAATGAGAAGAGTCCGCCCATCGAAGAAGGATTCATAATGAGAAGAGTCTGCCCAGCGAAGAAGGATTCATAATGAGAAGAGTCCGCCCAGCGAAGAAGGATTCATAATGAGAAGAGTCTGTCCAGTGAAGAAAGATTCATAATGAGAAGAGTCCGCCCAACGAAGAAGGATTCATAATGAGAAGAGTCCACCCAGCAAAGAATGATTCATAATGAGAAGAGTCCGCCCAGGGAAGAAGGATTTTTAATGAGAAGAGTCCGCTCGGATAAAAACAAAGCTCCTAATGTGAAAAGTTCACCTAGTGGAGAAAAGGCTCCTTAATGAGAAGAGTTAGTTCAGACCTGACGGTTACCCTTGACAGGAAGATTGGGAGGTTCCAAATGAGAAGAACTTATTCAAGCTTCTAGAGAGGAGGAAGAAGAGAAAGTTTGTGAGAATAAGACCTTGCAGCTAAGAGCAACAACTGGCAAGTTCAGACTAAATTTGTGACTCTTTAGTCTTTGCCCTCTTCCTGTTACACAACAATGAGCAAAGAGGGGCAGCTGTAATACCCGAATTTCTTACGGGATCCCATATATACATATATTTCGCTATAAATAAAACCAAATAGGTATAAATAAACAAGTAATAGAGGCCATATTATGTAAAATAGTCCAAAAAAATCAGCCCAAATAGCCATAATAAAGTCCATTTTACATCCAAAATCTTTTAAAATTCCAAAAGCCCAATTCGGGCACAATGTACATTTTTCCCGCTCATTTTAACCAAACAAACACAAATGCTGAGCCCAAGAAACACGTTTCTTAAGTTTCCCTCCCAAATTTGTGTCCCAATGGACACGTGGAAATCGGCCATTGGTCCGTTCAAGCCTCACATGGATCATGGTCTTCTCCTACATCACCCGTGACGTCATCATGACATCACCTTCCACTATGTTATAAATAGAGGAGAGAGGTTGTGTTAGAACAATTAATGAGAGCCATTAAAAAATAATTAATAATAAAAAGGGTAATAATGAGGATAGAGGGTCTCCCTCGGTAACCAAACCGATGGGACCTGAGAAGTCATCATCGGAGAGCCGAACGACCGCCAGGAGAGGAGGAGTCTTCACTGGGAAGCTCAAACGTCGCCAAAGACAACGCAGGGAAGCTCGCTAGTCGCCGTGAAGACGAACGGTCACCGAGGAGCCTTGATTGTCACCGTCACAGAAAAGTTCGTCATTGGCCGAGAAGGGCCAGAACAACCAAAAGGCCGTTGGAACTGAGCCGTCGTTGCACCGCCAGTGATACGAGCAAACACCGATTTCGCGGCCGAGAAAGGTAAAATTTCTTTCTCGTTTCGGTTTCCTACAATAAACATGGAAAAGTTTAGATTGAAAGAAATATAAACAAGAAATAATAGATCTAAAGAAAGGGAACCAGTCAGCCTTAGGTTCTAGTCACCGGTGAGGTTCCTGGCATCAGAGTTGAAAAGAGAGAGGGTTTCGAGTGGTTTAGGGTTTAGGTTTTGGGTGTAACGGGGTAGATTCAATCGAATCCGGGCCTAGATCTAGCTTTAGGAGTGAAAACCTAGCATTTTTTGTCTTTTAGGGTTTTAGCCGGCGGCCGACCATAGATAAGTGGTGGTTTATGGTTTGTGCCGGTGAGTGGTCGAGAGAGAGTTCTGAGAGAAAAAGGGTTGATCAAATGGGGCAAATGGTGAATTATGCTTGAGTCAACTCGGTGTAAAGGTTTTATACCCCAGTCAAAACGGTACCGTTTTGGTACTGGGTATGGGAGGATCCATGCGGTTGCCGGGTCGGGTATGAAAAACCCGTGCCCTACTCTTGGGCTTTTGGGGTTCGGGCAACTAGATTTTGTTTTCTTTTCATTTTGGTCACCTAATTGATGTAATCTGGACTCTAGGCTTTTAATTCAATTCAATTTAGTCCCTTTTTCCCTTGTATTTTGACACTCAAGTTTTAATAGAACTTCAATTTAGTCCATGTTTTGTTAATTGCTTAATCTATTTTATTGCTTTTAATGGATTGCTTGAATGTTTTTAAATTGTCATATAGTATGCACGATTAGGAGAATTAATTCAATCTAGTATAATTAAATTAGATCCTTTTTTGGATTAAGCTCTTTAATTAATTAAATATTTTGGAATAGAAAAAGATCACTATAGCAAAATGGATAATTGAAATAAAATTTGAATGTTCAAATTGATTAGTATCACATTGAAGAGTGATGTTAATTAATGAACACCCGAATGAGAATTTCAATGTTCCATTTCAACTCAGAAAATGGAAATTGACTTAATTAGATTAGTTAAAATTAAAATAGGACAATTAATTAGATTCACTTTAATTAGGGAATATTATTACTTTTGGACCCATTAAAGATAGTGTCCAATATTGTTTTGGATGTTATCATTTATGCCCAAAAATTAATAATATTCTTAGAATTTTAAATTAATTAAACCGATGGTGCCTAATTAGGGTTTACTTAAAAATGACAAGACAATAATTTGACATGCATTAAACTTTTTGTGTTAAGATACATTTTGAATATAAATTGAAGTGTCCTAATGTATTTGGACGTTTCAAGACTTATATTAATCCAAAATGTATTTTTTTACAAAAGGATATTCTCATTCGAAATGGAATCCGTTTCATAATTAAAAGATTTAATTAAATTCAGATTAATGTTCAAAATGCCACGTGTAATTAATAAGGTACCGATAATGGGCGTTTGTAGCCGTACTAACCCTTCCCTACAAGTAACTGACTCTCGAACCCAAACATTTCAAAAAAGAATCTCTGGTACGTTTTTATGGTGTCCGGCCTACCAAAGTGGCCGATGGGGACTCCAAAACGATTTTTATGCAAATAATGGAAATATAATTAAAAATGGAAAATTCACTAATTACAATACCAAATTAAATTAAAAAACCTCGCTTTTCCAAAATTTCAATCGTCAGACTGTTTTTCCAAACTAAAAAGCGGGTTTTCAAAAAACGGTCGCGACATTTGGACTATTAATTTTATTATTTATTTATTTAATATTTTTTAATATTCAAAATATGTATGTATATACCGGAGAAAAACCGGGTATTACAGCTGCCCCTCTTTGCTCATTGTTGTGGAACAGTGATAGCGCAAAGACTGAAAAGACAAAGATTTTGTCCAAGCCATCCATTTATGGAATCCTAAAGTTGTTCTTCTCATTATGAAATTCTTTAATCTTCCTTTCTCTCCTTCTTTAACCGGGGATGAACTCTTCTCATTGGAAACTGACTTTATTTGAGCTGACTCTTCTCATTAGGAATCCTTCTTTGCTAGAGCGAACTCTTCTCATTATGAATTCTTCTTTGTTGGGCGAACTCTTCTCCTTAGGAGTTCTTCTTTGCTGGAGTGGGCTCTTCTCATTATGAATCCTTCTTTGTTGGGGCGGACTCTTCTCATTATGAATCCTTCTTTGCTGGGCGAACTCTTCTGATTAGGAGTTCTCCTTTGCTAGGCAGATTCTTCTCATTATGAATCCTTCTTTGCTAGGCGGACTCTTCTCATTAGGAATCCTTCTTCGCTAGGCAGAGTCTTCTCATTAGGAATCTTTCTTTGCTAGACGGACTCTTCTCATTAGGAACCCTTCTTGGTCTTCTTCCTGTCAAAACAATTGAAATATGATGGTTAACATGACCCTAATGTCCTATATGATGCATAAACCATGGTTTATTGAGATCTATCAATCAACCTCTACTCTTTTAGGACCCTTTTTGATACTTCTTGTCTAATTCACATCCCACACTCACAATTGACTGTCGCAACCTTCTTTCTGCGTTTCTGGCCCTTTTCTCTAAAGCGCCCTTTTAGGTTTTCACATTAGGTTGCTTTTCTCAAAGCGCACTTTCGGGTTTTCACTTTGACTTTTTTCTCTCTTTTTTTTCGAAAGACGTCTTTTCAGTTTTTCACCTCAATTTTCTCTTTCTCTTTTCTTCCTCTTTTTCTTTTTTCTTCTTTTCTTTTCTTTTTTTCTTTTTTCTTCTTTTCTTCTTTTCTTTTTTTCTTTTTTTCTTTTTGATATAAAATAAAGGAGAAGTATTGTAATTAACGAAATCTTGTCTTAGCCAATCATATGTTGTTTGGTCAACATTGCAAATGCCTAATATTTCAATGTTAAAGTTTTTCCAAATCCAAGAGTCTTTACAAAATGATGGTTCTCAACAGTAGATCATGGGGTTGCAGACATACTTCCTCATTCCCGATCTTCATGAACAGTCCTAATTGAGATGATGATTTAAAAGCGCATGATAATGTGTTGATCTTGTGGTTCTGATCATCTCAACATAAACACAGAGATAAAAATCACTGTTCTTCGGGTGGCAGACTATGTTGTCATCTTTGTGGTCGGTCTTCAATTTTACACCATCTTGTCCTATACACTCTTCTTCAATACCCAGAGTGACAAGGTTCACATGCACTTTTAAAATATAGTAATACCAAGAAATCATCTGCCTTTTCATTATATCAACCATTTTAAGATGCTTTGGAATAAAAAGAAAGCTCGCAAGTGATTTCATGAATTTTATTGAACCTTATAAATCAAAATACAACAGAGTTTGAAATATTCATGGCAAACCAAAAAATAAAGAAACAAAGTCAAATCTCCGGGCATCCAAAGCATGCGGATACAACCACCCCATTGACTAGATATAGGGTTAAACATGTACTCATGCCCAACGGTCCTAAAATGTTTCCAGAATGTTTATAGATGTGAAATTCCTTCAAAAATACCAGGTGTCCGAGAGGTCTTACTTATCAATTGCCTAACATCATTTATCTGAGATGCCTTAACAGGTTTTCCAACTCAGTTCCTCCTTTGGTTTCAAGACGCCCTTTGCGAATTTTCATCTTGAACCCCCTTTTAATTTTGTTTTCTCTCTCTTCTTTTTTGATATATCTAAGGTGCCCTTTCCAGGTTTTCACCATAGATATTTTCATTTTGTGGAAGCGCCCTTTCGGGTTTTCACTCTGCTTTTTTTTCATTCTCTTTTTGAATTCTCCAGGCATAATACTTCTTGACTGAATCAGAGTTCACTAGCTTGTGTAACTCTTTGCCGTCCATTTCAGTTAGTATCAACGCTCCTCCGGAGAAGGCCTTTTTGACAATAAAAGGCCCCTCCAAGTTAGGCATCCATTTTCTGCGATCATCTCGATGTATTTGCATGACCTTTTTCAACACAAGATTCCCTCTTAGAATTCTCTTGGGAGCACCTTTTTGTCATATGCTCGCATCATCTTTTTCTGGTACATTTGGTTGTGATAGATTTCCCTCAACCTCTTTTCCTCAATGAGATTTAGCTGATCAAACTAAACCTGTAGCCATTCCTCATCACCCAACTTTACTTCGGACAAAACTCAAAGCGATGGAATTTCAACCTCAATGGGGAGTACTACTTCTTTCTCGTAGACCAGAGAGTAAAGTGTTGCCCCAGTTGATGTTCGTATTGAAGTTCGGTACGCAAATAAAGCAAAAGGTAGTTTCTCATTCATCTTAGGGCGGTAAGTCATAGAATTGTGATGAATGATATTGAATTACTCACATGCTTCTGCTATCACTTTATTGTTGAAATTGGTGGCATTATCCGTGACGATTCTTTCTGGTAAACCATATCGACAAATTATCTCTTTCTTCAAGAACCTACAAATTGTCGTTCTTGTGATGTTGGCATAATAAGCTGCTTCGACCCACTTGGTAAAATAATATATGGCCACAAAATAAAGCGGTGTCCATTAGAAGCTTTAGGGTGGATTTTCCCAATGACATCCATGCCCTAGGCAGCAAAGGGCCATGGTGAATTCAATGTATGAAAAGGTACCGGTGGAGAATTTATCTTGTCAGCATATATCTGACACTTATAACACTTCTTGGCATATTCAATGCAATCTCGTTCTATGGTTGTCCAATAGTAACCATATCTCATGATTTTCTTGGCTATTGAGAGCCCATTTGCATGTGTACCACATATCCCATCATGTACTTCTGCCATAATGTTCTTTGCTTCATTGGCATTGACACATCTTAGCAGAGAATCTAATCTTTTCCCCTTTTGTATAGAATTTCTCCATCGAGTACATATCTTGAAGCCATCCTTATAATAGTTAATTTTTCATTGTCATTTGCCCCTAGAGGGTAAGTTTGATACTTTAGATATTGCAAAATGTCATAATACTAGGGATGCTTATCAACTTCTTCTTCTATGTTGCAATAATGATCATATGTTTCATAACTTTACATGTGAACTGGCATCATGTCTTCTGGCTTATTTGCTAGGAATACCGAAGCTAGTGTAGCTAAGGCATCCTCCATTTGGTTGTCTTCCCTGAGATACATGTAAAATTAATTTTTTCAAACTCTTTTATTAGCTCCAAGATCAGTTTTTGGTACTCAATCATCTTTACATCCTTTGTTTCCCATTCTCCACGAAGTTAGTAGATCACTAGCACTGAATCCCCATATACTTTCAAAACTTCTATCTTTATTTCAATAGCAGCTCGCAGGCCCATGACACAGGCTTCATATTCTACCATGTTATTAGTACAAAGAAATTCTAACTTGCTTGTGAATGGGTAATGTACATTATTTTGAGAAATCAATACCGCTCCAATTCCACGTCCAAGGGCATTAGCTACTCCATCAAAATATAATTTCCAAGTTTCATCACCTCGGATTCAGGTTTCCATCGTGGAGACATTCATTACATCATCATTTGGGAAATCAAAGTTTAGGGGTTCATAATCTTCTGTTGCACGACTGGCTAAGAAGTCTGCTATTAGAGATGGCTATCGGGTCGTTCGGTTCGGGTTCGATTTGGGTCGTTTTGGTTTGGGTCGTTTCAGGTCTATCTAGAATCGGTTTAGATTCGGTTCAGGTTTAATTTGGGTCTGTGATGAGTCGCGATCAGTTCGTTATTGGATCGGGTCAAAATCGGATCGGTTGTTTTCGGGTCGGATTAATATCAGATCGGTCGCTTTCGGTTCAGGTCAAAATCGGGTCGTTCGGGTTGCTTTCGGTTCGGGTCAAAATCGGGTCGTTCGGGTTGCTTTCGGTTCGGGTCAAAATCGGGTCGTTCGGGTTGGGTCAACATTTGAATTTTTAGGTCAATTCGGTTTGAGTTGGGTTTAGGGTTTGAGGTTTAGTATTTATGGTTTAGTTTAGAGTTATTGGTGTATGAGATTAATTCTGATTCAACTGTTAATCTATGCATTTGAATTTGATTAAATATTTAAATCAAAGCTTCATGTATCCATATCAAAATTTTGTGTATAACTATATTAAATCAAAGTTTATTATATGTAATAATAATAATAATGTCTGAAATGAATTAATTTATTAAACTTACGATCTAATTGAGCTAACTAAAATCTAGAAGCATAAATCACGAACATAATTAAAATAATTCTAAAACTAAATGTGAAATTTCAATTAAACTAATATAAATGGAAACTCAATTAAATTAAGAAAAAGAGAAAGAGAAAGACAATTGGTAAAAATAGAGAGGGAAAAGACAAAAATTTGGAGGGAAATAAGCCACCAATTTTTTAAGCTAGATTGAAAAAAAAGAAAAAGAAAAAGACAATTGGTAAAACTAGAGAGGAAAAAGACAAAATTTTGGAGGGAAATAAGCCACCAATTTTTTAAGCTAGAGATTAATTACTTTTTAGGTCATGTTGCATTTAAAATGTTACATTTTATTACTAATATTCAACTTTAAGTTTAATTTAATTTAGTCACAAGTATCCCCACGATTTAGACTGCAGATATAGAAATCCCCTCCCCGTAGTGATATTTAGTCTCTAAAAATTTACTTTAAGTCGAAATTAACTAATATTTGTAATTTTGCCTATTAATTTAATATAATGATATTTTTGTTCATTTTAATTTCTAAGATTTAATTTTTAGCCAAAATGACATAAAATGTTATTATACCACAACTTTGACAAGAGCAACGGTCTCTTCCATGGTATAGTACAAAAAGATAATAAAACATACTTCATTTTATTATTTATTATATTGTTAAAAATAGATAATATTAAAAATAAATTATTCATTTATTTTACCTTAATTTTGAGTTAAAACCGGGTCGATATTCGGTTCAGCTTTTGGTTCAGGTAGCATTCGTTTCGGGTCAAACCGGTTTGGGTCCATTTCGATTCAACAAAAAAATTTGGTTGGTTTCGGTTCAGTTTATTTCGAGTTTCAGATCATCATGTTTGGGTCAAAATCGGTTCGGCTTACATACACAATATCGAATTCTAACAATAATATTTGCCAACGTGCTAACCTTCCAGTCAATGCTGGTATTTCCTTCATAAATTTTAACAGATCAATGCGAGAGATTAGCCATATAGTGTGGTACAACATATATTGTCTGAGCCTACGAGTTACCCAGACCAAAGCACAACATAAGTTTTGGATTGCTGGGTACCGTACTTCACATTCAATAAACTTTTTGCTCAAGTAATAAATGGCTCTTTTCTTCCTTTCTGTGTCATCATGTTGCCCCATCACACATCCCATTGAGTTTTCATAGACCATCAGATAAAGGATCAATGGTCTATCTGGAACTGGTGCTACTAATATAGGAGCATTGGTTAAATACTTTTTGATCTTGTCAAATGCCTCTTTGAACTCTTCATTCCACTCTTCAGGGTTATTCTTTTTCAGCATTCTGAAGATTGGATCCCATTTATCAATTAGTTGAGAAATGAATCGAGAAACATAATTCAATATGCTAAGGAATCCACAAACTTCTTTTTGTGAACTGGGTGATTGCAGGTTCTGAATAGCCTCCACTTTATCTAGATCCATCTCAATTCCTCTTCTACTAACAATGAACCCAAGGAGTTTTCTAGATGTTACTCTATAGGTACATTTGTTAAAATTGAGTTTCAACTGGTATTTTCTCAATATCAAGAACAACTTCCTCAGATTTTGTATATGTTCTTCTTTAGTATGGGACTTGACGATCATATCATCCACGTACACCTCAACTTCTTTGTGCATCATATCATGAAACAAAGTAACCATCGCCCTTTGATAAGTTGTCTCGTCATTCTTTAGTCCAAAAGGCATTACTTTGTAGCAATACACGCCCCATAAAGTTATGAACGTCGTTTTGATCATGTCTTCTGGATTCATCTTTATCTGATTGTACCCCGAGAAACCATCCATGAAGGAAAACCATGAATGCCCCGATGTATTTTCGACCAATATATATATGTGTGGCAAAGGGAAATTATCTTTTGGACTAGCTCTATTCAGGTCTTTGTAGTCGACACACATTCGTACCTTCCCATCTTTCTTCGATACATGAACTATATTGGCCACCCACTCTGGATATTGGGACACTGCAAGAAAACCAACATCGATCTATTTCTGTACCTCTTCTTTTATCTTTATTACCATTTTCGGTCTCAATCTTCTAAGTTTCTATTGAACTGGTTTGCATTCTGGTCTAATGGGCAATTTGTGTACCACTATGTCAATATTCAATCCTGACATATCTTGATAGGACCAGGAGAAGACGTCTTTGAACTCTTGCATCAGATCAATCAACTTTTTCTTCTTTTCTGACAAAAATGTTGTCTCTATCTTTACTTCTCTTATGGCCTCTTATGTTCCCAGATTGAGAACCTCCAACTATTCTTTATGAGGCAAGATCTGCTTGTCTTCCTTTTCTACCAACCTTAGTAATTCTTCAGCGATTTCACATTCTGTTTCATCCTCGACTTCATTGATTTCCGCTAGACATATTGGTAGTTCAGGACCTACTTTAGGATTAGGTTTAGGATCATTCATGCAGTCGATAGTTGAAGACCTGCAAAGGAAATAATAATATATTTTGAAAAGGATGCGAAAAACTAAAAACACATTTTCCATTTGTGAATCAGCATGGAAAGCATCTTTATTAAAATGATTATGTATAACGACCCTTTATAGACAATCCCCTTATACCCGCGGGCAAAGGTATAAGGTGGTCCTAGTATTTACTCTGTTTTATTATTGGTTATAAGGGAAATGTCTTCAGCTATCCAATTCTTTAGTGTCTCGCATGGGGCACAAGGTTGGATCATTCCCAAGAATTCACCAAGTCGAGCCCCCTCGAAAATCTTGCCAATAAAGAGCCCATACAAGTTGCTACCAAAATTTTCCTCTTCGTTCAGTTTTGCTGTTTCTTGATTAACTTCTTCCAATTACTTCTCAACATTCGTGAATCCTCCCAATTTGAAAATCTTACACATGACTTCCAATTACTTCTCAAAAGATGTCACCAGCTTTGCTTTCCCTTGTTCCCTCCTTTTCCTCGACCCCCTCAGTCGATTTTGCACATTAGGAGTGAACCCTAGCCCAAAATGATCTTTCTTTATAATGATGGGCCTTGGTCGTAGACATCCCTGCAGGTGTTTCCCAAGTCCTTTGTCTGTCTTTGCACCTTTTCCAAGCGTGTCTCTCGCACTGTCATTTTGGTGTAGTTTGACAACGTTGGCCGCGATAATGGTTTTCTCTCAGTGATGAAGGCTGCATTTACAAATTCCAGTGCCCTAAAAGTACACTCTAGGGCATTCTCATCTGTTTGAGTGTATGGGACATCAGTAGTTATAGAGGCAATGATATCCTCCTCTACACCGACACTAATCAACTTCCCTTCTATAATGAATTTGAGCTTCTGGTGCAAAGATGATGAGACCGCTCCCGCCAAATGGATCCAAGGTCTTCCTAGTAAACAATTATATGTTGGCTTAATGTCCATTACCATAAAATCTATGTTGTAGACTATCGGTCTTATCAACAACAATACTTCTATCCTCCCCAACACATCCTGTGTCGTTCCATTGAAAGCTCTTAAAGTATTTTGATATGCCTTCATGTTGGAATCATCAATAGGCAACCTCTGCAAAGTCGCCATTGGCATGACATTTAGGGCAGATCCATTATCAATTAAAACTCCAGGCAGCACATATCCTTTGCAGTGTGTGGTAATATTCAAAGCCTTTAATGACCCATCTTACCTTCCGGGGTTTCATCATTGGTGAATGTTATATAGTTTTCGGCAGCAATGTGGTTCACGATTCTGTCCAATTTATCCACCGATATATCATTCGACACAAATGCCTGGTTAAGCACCTTCATTAGAGCATTACGATGCCCCTCATAACTCAACAACAACTATATAACAGAAATCCTTGCATGTTGCCTTTTTAGTTGTTCCACTATATCGTACTCGCTATGCTTCAAAAACCTCAAGAACTTCTGGGCTTGCTCTTCCGTTACTGGCTCATTTATCTTCGAGTGAAATGGCCCACTTCATTTATCTTCAAAAATCTTTTCTGGTGTTACAACTGTTTTTCCTTTAGCTTTCTCAGCCTCTTTCATCACCTCTGGGGAGGAATAGCATCTGCCACTTCGAGTGAAATGGCCCACTTCATTTACCTCATCTGCATATGGATACTTATCTTTCTCCGGTTCATTCTTCATTTCATCACTTGGCTTTGTTTCCACCCGTAGTTTCTCCTTTTCCGGTATTGTTACATTGGTTGTATAGATCCAAGGGACTGCATTGGTGCTCTTGAAAGTAAACGGTGCAAGAGTCGAGATTACCACCTTCGGGGTCACTACTGGTTTTGAACTTGCAACCTTCGGTCTAATAAATACAACCAAAGGATTATGAACTCCATACTTTACCCTAGAACATTCTGATGTACACACCTCAACTTCTCTCTTTGTTCCAGCCTTCTCAAAGAACTCAATTTCTTTGTTGTCCATCATCTTTTGAATCAAGTCCCTGAACTCTTGACAATGTTGGATTTCATGATCACACTCTTGGTGATATTCACAGCACATCTTTGTAGGTACTTCCATTTTAACATTCATACCAACTTCAATCATCTTGGCATTGTATAATTGTTCAAACACCCATCTCAACGGAGATCTAATTTATGATACATCGGTTTTCTACCTCTTTGCCTCGTCATATTCCTCTATCACGTTTACCCCACATCCACCATGACTCGGAAGGGGATTGGCTGCAATACTAGGCTCATCAAACTTTAGTATCCCAGTGTTGATCAAATTCTGCACCACCTTCTTAAATGTCGTGCATGTCTCAATCGAATGCCATGGTATCCCAGCATGAAATTCACAATGGGCATCTGATTTGTACCATGGAGGGTAAGGAGGTTGTAAGGGCGTCAAATGATATGGCCTTACCAAATCTTCTTCATGCAACTGGGAATACAATTCATCATATGTCATCGAATTGGGTGTGAAATTCATCCTATCATTTCTCGGCCCACGGGAGTCCCTCTTGTTCGAACTCTGTGGGTTTCTCGCTACAGTTCCAGGTTAGGTAATTGTCACATTCTTCGAAGCCTCATACATACTTGTATTATTCACATCACTATCCTTCCTTTTATAATTCCTTAGAGAGCTCTCTCCACTCTCAATTCGACCACTCTTGATCGCATCCTGTATCAACTCCTAGTCACTACAATATTAACAAAATTCTGAGTATCATTATTGATTAGCCTCTCGAAAAGTGGCCCTCTCAGAGTTTGAACAAACATGTGGACAACCTCATTTTCCATCAGCGGAGGTTGTACTTGTGGTGCGACATCTCTCCATCTTTGAGCATATTGTCGGAGCGTTTCATCATTTTTCTCCTCCATTCCCTATAGCATAACTCGGATAGGGACCATTTATGTCACATGTTTGTAGTGCTTTACAAAGGCTCCTGAAAGATCTTTCCACGATCGTATGTTCACACGGCTCAATTGTGTGTACCACTAAGCCACTAAACTAGTTAGGTTATCCTGGAAGTAGTGTATCAGCAATTTCTTATCCTTCAAATGGGCAACCATTTTCCAGCAGTACATCGTGAGGTGGGCCTTTGGACAAGTAGTCCCATCATATTTTTCAAAGTCCGGGGCTTTAAATTTCGGAGGCAATATCAAATCAGTCACTAAACTCATTTTAGCAGCGTCTGGGCCCAATTCATTTTCTTTTTGTAAGTCCAACAAGCGATCTTCTAAGGCTTTGCAACGTTCTTCATACTTCTTCTCAATTTCTACACGAATCTTTTCGATCTCATTCAAACTATTTAGATCTAGAACCTCCTCACCGCTCCCGGAGTTTGCCCCAACATGCACTGAGTGATTGGGCGTTGCCCTTGGCAAGTTGATTTGGACCTTCTTCACAGGTGGAGGTTTTTCAGTCTGCATTCTGATGTGAGACGTAGTTTCAGCTTGGTCAATTACGTCATTAGATGCACCTTCAGTTGCTTTAGCTTTTTCCCGACTCTTTAGGGCCTAATAGAGCAGTTAACTGATTGATGATCTCTACTTGAGTTTGAGTGAAACAATCTTTGACAAATTGCTCTATTCTATCAAAGCGATTATGTGTCTCCACTCGATCATTCTCTAGGCTAGCAATCCAGTTCTTGACGGCCATGGTTTTAAAACGCAGACGAGTTCCATATGAATGCGGCATGATTGTGGCTTAAAGCAAAATCTGTCATTAAACCTTTCTTTTATTAAATTCTTTATTTTTCAATATATCATAAAATTCCAGATGAATGTATATATGCATGAATACATGAGTGCAATAAAAGACATCGAATTTAGGAACCAGTCTTTTTTAGAAACACTCATTCGTCCGAAAGTTCAATTACATAGAAAAGATAAATTTCTTATAGAAAGCTACTAGCTCTAATTCCTAAGTTGACCAGCTCGTGCAACAAGCGATTAATGTCCTCTCCGTGTTCAACTTCGACATTGGGTTGTTCTAACAGGCTTGTAGCTTGTCTCGACAGAATCTGGACATACGAGGCAACACTCCTGACATGTGCCTTGAAACTGACTAATTCATTATTCTAACACTAAACTGTGTGTCGTGCTGCTTCATACTTGTCTTTCCACGCTCCGCTTTCCACCATCAGTGCTCCTTCAAAACTAGCAAGTTTTTCCTTCAAGTCTTGGACGGTATTCTCTAATTCCATCACCCTTTTCTGTAGCCTTTCTTTTTCTATTTCTGCTTGAACCTTGTCTTCATTATGATATTTTGTGATTAGTTCTTCCAACTGTGTTACTTGGCTTGTCAGATCAAAATTCCTAGCTTGCTCTTCTTCCAGGTTCTTTTTCACCTTACCACTCGACTCTTTTCTTTCTCGTGCCTTTTTGTCATACATCCTCTTGTAATCGTCTCTGTCCTTGGTCATCGCATCCAGTTTCTCTGACAAGCTCTTTATCACCTTGCTCATTCCTCCCTTTTGCTTGGCTTTGTAATCAGTATGCAGTTCCTGCAACTCTTTCAAATCACGAATTATCTTCTTGTTCTATTCCATCAATTCTTTCTCTTTTCCCTCATGCATGCTTACTTGCAGCTTTTCCATATTCAACTTCTCTTTAAGATCACTAATCCCTTTTTCATATCTTTTTAAATCATACTCTCGATCATGTTTGAGTTTTCCAAAGCTGAGAGTGCTTGTTGCTTGAGTCGAGGTACCAATATTTAATGGGCTTTCATGGAATGTACTGTCATTAACCCTTTGAGCCCTCCATTCATTATACCTTGTCATTACTTCCAAGTTCTGATAGGGCTGAACCATTCTTGGTGCCTCCCATGCTTTTGCAGTTTGTAGTACCAGCCCTTTGTAGTCATTTGTTGTAACCCCTTCGTCCCGGGCTAGACGACAGACCGGTCTGAACAGGTTATACGGGGAAAACCGAAGCGAAACCCGTTAAGGCTCCACCTCGATTAGCAACCCTAGAAAATTTCTTTTAATATTATCTTGTCTATATGCTTTAGTATATCCTATGTGATAGGACACGCAACGGAAGAGACACGCGGATACAAAATACACGAAACAAACAATTAAACAACCCATTTTAGCCTTTACAACAGGCTGTATCGATACGCTAGAAGACCACATCGATACGCCTGGACTTGGTCAACAACCCAAAGTCAACATAGGCGAACCGTATCGATACACTGGTAGACCGTATCGATACGCCCTCAACGGTCAACTTCTCACAGTCAAACTACGAAGACCGTACCGATACACCTAGGACCCGTACCGATACGCTAAAATCTCGTCAAATTCTCAGATTTCCAGAAAGCTTTTGGCGTATCGACACACCCCCTGTACCGATACGCAAGGCTTAAAATGTGGTTCAAAGCATAGAACCATATCGATAAAGTCTACCAGTGTATCGATATGGTTCCCTTGTGTTGACTTTGGGTTGTTGACCAAGTCCAGACGTATCGATATGGTCTTCTAGCGTATCGATACGGTCTGTTGTAAAGGTTAAAATGAGTTTTTTAATTGCTTGTTTTGTGTATTTTGTATCCGTGTGTCTCTTCCGTTGCGTGTCCTATCACATAAGATATACTAAAGCATCTAGACAAGATAATATTAAAAGAAATTTTCTAGAGTTGTTAATCGAGGTGGAGCCTTAACGGGTTTCGCTTCGGTTTTCCCCGTGTAACCTGCTCGGACCGGTCTGTCATCTAGCCCGAGATGAGGGGGGCTACATTTGGTGGTATCAGAGCCAGGTTTTCGCGACCTCGGGGAGGTAAGTAAGGTAAGTTTGAAATGTTATGTTGTTGTTATGTCTAGGTGAATGTTTTGCCATATATGCTTGATGTTTGCTTGCTAGTATTGTGTTTGAAAGCATGTGTTGGCATGATGGTTGTGTTCAGACGTAGTGTCAAGTTCTTATTGCTACTATTACTTATTTAAAAAGATTTTAAGTAAAGGAGTACTTGAGCACCTTGGACCCTTGCTCTTGCTAACCACATATATTTTTGTTTGCGTGTTTTGTTTGTTTTTGTATTATTGCTTTTGGCAAGTATGAGACCGAGGCGTGGGCCTAGAGCTGGTAATCATGAATCTGAGGTTTCAGAGAATGTGAATGATGAGAGAGTTCATCGCTCTAGTTCAGGGAAATATGGCCGTACCAGAGTTTGAGGTATAGTTTGTCTGTTTGGGTCAGCGTGCATATGAGTTGGTTCCTGTTGAGAAAGAACAATGTGACCGATCCTGATATGAGTTGGTAAAAGAAGTGAAGACCTATGGGTTGGCTTCATAATGATATCGATGTTATATCAGGTACCTTCTCGATAGAGTCTCTGAGTTTGCTTTCTTTGATTGGCTCCGGGTCTACGCATTCATATATTTTGAGTGAGCATGCAAAGATGTTGAACTTACCTTGTGAGGTACTAGAGGTAGGTGTTAGTGTTACTAGTTCCTTCGGGGATACAATAGTGGTTAGGAAGATGTACAGAATGTGTCCGTTAATGGTTCAGGGGTATGTATTTCCAGTGGATATGATGGAGTTACCGTTTTATGGTTTCGACGTAATTTTGGGTATGGACTGGCTTACAGAACATAGAGCTAGGATAGATTTCGAAACAAAGAGAGTCTTCTTGAAGCTTGCATATGACTATGAGATTGTGGTTGTAGGTGAGAATGTGAAATTCTTATCGAATGTTGTTTCGGCCTTAGAGACTCAGAGATTAGTTGAGTTTGGTTGTGAAGCGTACTTGGCCTATGTTATGAATCCGAACATGAGTGAAGTTAGACCTCAGGATATCAGAACAGTGTGTGATTTTCCGATTGTGTTTCCGGATGAATTGCACGGTTTACCGCCTGATAGAGAGGTAGAGTTTGCGATATAGACATATTCTGATTCTGCTTCTATTTCGATTGCTCCGTATCATATGGCACCGAAAGAATTGAAAGAGTTGAAGACTCAGTTGCAAGAGTTGTCAGATAGAGGTTTTATCCGTCTGAGTTCTTCGCCTTGGGGCGCACCGGTATTGTTTGTGAAGAAGAAAGACAATAGTATGAGATTGTGCATCGATTATAAACAGTTGAATCAGTTGACAATGAAGAACAAGTATCCCTTGCCGCGTATCGATGACTTGTTTGACCAGTTGAGAGGGGCATCAGTCTTTTCAAAGATAGATTTGAGATCCAGGTATTACCAGTTTGTGGTTGTTTTCATAGATGATATTTTGGTGTATTCGTGTACCGAGGAAGACCATGACCGACATTTGAGGATAGTTTTGCAGACCTTGTTAGACAACCAGTTGTATGAAAAGTTGAGTAAGTGCGAGTTCTGGATTCGAGAAGTAGTCTTCCTAGGACATGTAGTGTCAGTCGATGGGATTAGAGTTGATCCGAAGAAGATAGAAGCCATTGTTGAGTGGAAGCAACCGAAGTCTGTGACAGAGATTCATAGTTTTCTAGGCTTAGCCGGATACTATAAGAGGTTTGTGAATGGTTTCTCGAAGATAGCCACTCCTTTGACAAAGTTACTTCAGAAGAATGTTCAGTTTGAGTGGTCAGATGTGAGACAACAAGCCTTTGAGAAATTGAAAGAAGCCTTGACCAATGCACCGATTTTGATTCAGCCAGTCGGGGAAGGACTATATGATCTACAATGATGCTTCATATGTAGGATTAGGTTGTGTACTCATGCAAGATGGGAGAGTTGTGGCTTATGTCTCGAGACAGCTGAAGACTCATGAGCGTAATTATCCGACTCATGACATAGAGTTAGCTGCAGTTGTGTTTGCTTTGAAGAAGATTCAGAGGCATTACCTGTATGGTGAGAAATGCATAGTGTATACAGATCACCAGAGCTTGAAATATTTGCTGACGCAGAAAGAGTGGAATCTTAGACAATGTAGGTGGTTAAAATTGCTTAAGGACTATGATCTCAAGATTGAGTAAAATCCGGGAGAGCCAACGTAGTAGCCGATGCTTTAAGTAGAAAAGTGGCAGTGGAATTGCGAGCTATGTTCGCTAGACTGAGCTTGTCAAGTGATGGTGGTTTAGTGGCCGAGCTTCAGGTTAGACCTACGTTGAGCCAGATGATTAGAGAGAAACAGTTGCAAGACAAATCTTTGCCCCTTCACGTGAAAAATATAGCGGAAGGAAGACATACAGAGTACAGTTTCAGAGATGATGGGGTTTTGTGTTTCAGAGACAGAATAGTTGTGTCGAATGACGGTGATTTGAGACGTACTATTTTGAGTGAAGCTCATAACAATCTATTGCCTATACATCCGGATAGTACAAAGATGTATTGTGGGTTGAAAGATGAGTACTATTGGGTTGGTCTGAAAAGAGATGTTGCCGATTTTGTGAGCAAGTGCATGGTTTGTCAGTGTGTTAAGGCAGAATATCAATTTCCGTCTGGTTTGTTACAGCTGTTGAGAATTTCAGAATGGAATTGAGAAAATATTACTATGGACTTCGTATCAGGTTTGCCTTTGAGTTCTTCTAAGAAGAATTCAGCATGGGTGATTGTTGACCGTTTCACAAAGTGTGCTCATTTCATAGCCGTTCATACGACCCACTCTCTAGATAAATTGGCTAATTTGTACATCAGTGAGATTGTGAGATTGCATGGTGTGTCGAAGTCGATTGTGTCAGGTAGAAATTCGAGGTTTACAGCTAGATTTTGGAAATGTCTGCATAGTGCTTTGGGTACCCGTTTGAATTTCAGTACATCATATCACCCTCAGTCTAATGATCAGTCAGAGAGAGATATTCAAATATTAGAGGACGTGTTGAGATGTGCATTATTGACCTTCAGTGTTGTGTGGGAGATCTATCGAGCTTTTCAGGGTTAAGTAGCGACACAAAGTTGTGGAAGAAGCCACTTGGGGTAGAGAAAATAAGATATGGAGAAACGGTTTCCGTATCACTTTTCGTCAGGTAATTTCGAGGATGAAATTCGTTAAGTGGGGACAGTTATAACACCTCGGTTTTAGGCCCGGGAGTTATCGGTTTTGATCTAGGATTAGTTTCGGGTTAAATTTAAATTAAAGAGCTGATTTTTATAAAAGTTTTCATTATTTACGATAACGCCATTAATGAAAATTTTAAGAGGGTTTTGAAAATCAAAACCACTCATCTTCTTCCAAAAACCCTTTTCTTTCATTTTCATCTCCTTTCCTCCATTGAAGACCTTTGAAGGTAAATCCTCTTTTTCTTTTCCTTGTTTTACTTAAATTTAACTTAAATTAAAGTTGGATTTGCAAAGCCCATTAATTATCAACCTTGAAATTTCAAGATTTATGAAAACTGGGGATTTTGGGTGAAATCTCGTATAGGTCTTTTAGAGCAGTGTTTTGGGGTGTTTTTAAAGTTTATTTTGAAGTCGTAACATGTTAAAAAGGTTTCTTAATTATATTATACCCGAAACTAGTCTTAGGGGTGGATTTTAGAAGTGAAATAAGTGAGTTTTTGGCTTGATTTTGTGGTAAAAAGAGGGTTGGAGGTATGTGGACCTTGGATAAGTGTTTTTAGATGTTATTTGATGATTTTTGAGTGGTGATAGTGCCGGTTTGATTGGATTCTCGAAACCACTGCTGTAGGTGATTTTTAGAAGTGGAAAATAAGAGTTTCTAAGGTGTTTATGTGAGGAAATGAAGGGTTGATGGTTGTACAGCCTTCGGGTGATGTTTTGGACATGTTTTGAAGTGTTTTAAGTGTTTAATTTGAGGTGTAATGGCTGGGTTTTGCTGGAGTACGAAAATGAGAATATTTGGGAGGAATTCGACTTTGAATTGTTGAGAAATATTGTGGAATTGTGAGTTGATGTATAACAACAAATTTGTGGTTGATTAAGAGGGTAATACATTGTTTTTGATTGGTTAGAAACAATGGACTTGGCCTTGGGTGGTTCGGACGCGGTCTTGGGAAGTTCGGAAGCTTGAAACGACTTTGTGGTTTGTATTGGTGTGCGAATAGTGAGTGGAAATGTTTTTAAGCAACATTTTGGTTCAAAGATGGTTCTGAGAGAGTTTATATTGAGCTTGAAAGGCTAATCTAAACTCAAAAGTAAGTTTATGTGTATCACCTCTTTAAACTCCCCTTTTTCCGTTTTTTTTTTCATTACATGAGGTGATAACTTGTTATGCATGAAATTTCAATGCTTTGGAAGGAAACATGTTGTTTGTTATTATGATGTTGATCATGCATGATGAAATCAATGATTTTTTTATATTCCTTGTAAAGTATATGTAAGTTGGTGCAGGTTGTGCACGAAATGGTAAGTAAGACCATTTGCGGTTGGTAAGATTGTAAGAAGTAAGATTGTGCATAATTGTGGATTTTGTTGCAAGGTGTTTTTGGTCATGCATGATATAGTGTATCCATGTTGCATGATGGTGATTTGTATATCGTATTGCATGATTGGTGGAATCTTATTTATGTTCAACGAAGGTTGGGGTTTGGATGGAGTCGTAGAGACTAACCTAGACCCAAGAGTAAGTTCACCTAATCTCGTTTGTTGGTTGATTTTTTGTTCTCTTGATATGCGTGATGTGATGATGTTTTTAGATTGTTTCTACTCTCCGTTTAATGTTGTTGTGTAGTCGTTGTTGGTGTCGAGCCTCACGTGATTGTTGTCGTTATTATGGTGATGTGTAGTCCCACCAGTAGTGACTAGTAGAAGAGTACGGTGATGTGTAGTCCCATCGGAAAACTACTAGTTGAACAATGATGTGTAGTCCCACTGGTGGTGACTAATAGGAGAGTACGGTGATGTGTAGTCCCATCGGAAAACTATTAGTTGAACGGTGATGTGTAGTCCCACCGGGTTTTGGGTTATGCATGTGCATACCTTGAATTGTGATGATTGTGTTTCGTTGCGTTTTTCCTTAAATAGTTTTGCTTTAAAACTAAGATTTATGTTTTAAAAACTGCATTGTTGTTGTGCTTTTATAGCTCCGCTCACTAATCTTTATGCTTACGCTCTCCTATTTCGACAATGCAGATCATTAACGTGGAGTTAGCAAGGAGCAAGGAAAGGGCGTCCAAGCGTGTGGTAGTTGCTCAAGTATGGTTTGGTAAGTAATGTAGTAGTTCAGTAATCGGAAATGCTACGTTTTGTAGGAGCGTGCATCTTGACTACTATGTGTTGGGTTTATGTTGTTAATACTATGTGTTTATGGATTTGTAAACCATGTTTATGTTGATGCCTAAGTGTTTTGTATTTGAAGGCTTTTAACCATGCCTTATGAATGCTTAAGTGTTTTGCTTTAAAAGCATGTAAGCCTTGTTTTATGAATGCGTATGTTTATGTTGAAGGCATGTAAACCTTGATTGTGCATTGCTTAAGTGAACCTATGTTTCTTTTGGCTAAATGGTTTTGTTATGCATGCTTTTATGCAAGTTTCCTATCTAGATGCTTATCTTGTTGATTGATGCTTGGTCGAATAGTTAAATGGCTCTGTTTGTTCATCCGTCTTTGCCTAATGATGTTTGAGTGTTAATATGTTGTTCATCGAGTGGTTAGATGCTTTTAGAGTGGAGTCCTTGTGCGTTTTACAGCTAAAATGAGGTTTGTAGTGCAGGGCTGTATCGATACGGTCCTATGCTTTGAACCTCATTTTAAGCCTTGCGTTCCGGTACACGGGGGTGTATCGATACGCCAAAAGCTCTATGGAAATCTGAGAATTTGACGAGATTCTGGCGTATCGGTACGGGTCCTAGGTGTATCGGTATTGTCTTCATAGTTTGACTGTGAGAAGTTGACCGTTGAGGGCGTATCGATACGGTCTACCAGTGTATCGATACGGTTACCTTGTGTTGACTTTGGGTTGTTGACCAAGTCCAGACGTATCGATACGGTCTTCTAGCGTATCGATACGGCCTATTGTAAAGGCTAAAATGGGTTGTTTAATTGCTTGTTTCGTGTTTTTTGTATCCGCGCGTCTCTTCCGTTGCGTGTCCTATCACATAAAATATACTAAAGCATCTAGACAAGATAATATTAAAAAAAATTCTAGGGCTGCTAATCGAGGTGGAGCCTTAACGGGTTTCGCTTTGGTTTTCCCCGTGTAACCTACTCGGACCGGTCTGTCGTCTAGCCCGGGACGAGGGGGTTACCTTTGGAAAACCGAAGCGAAATCCGTTAAGGCTCCACCTCGATTAGCAACCCTAGAAAATTTCTTTTAATATTATCTTGTCTAGATGCTTTAGTATATCCTATGTGATAGGATACGCAACGGAAGAGACACGCGGATACAAAATACACGAAACAAGCAATTAAACAACCCATTTTAGCCTATACAACAGGCCGTATCGATACACTAGAAGACCGTATCGATACGCCTGCACTTGGTCAACAACCCAAAATCAACACAGGAGAACCGTATCGATACACTGGTAGACCGTATCGATACGCCCTCAACGGTCAACTTCTCACGGTCAAACTACGAAGACCGTACCGATACACCTAGGACCCGTACCGATACGCCAAAACCTCGTCAAATTCTCAGATTTCCATAGAGCTTTTGGCATATCGATACACCCCCGTGTACCGATACGCAAGGCTTAAAATGAGGTTCAAAGCATAGGACCGTATTGATACAGCCCTTGGGCGTATCGATACGCCCTGCACTGCAAACCTCATTTTAGCTGCAAAACGCACAAGGACTCCACTTTAAAAGCATCTAACGACTCGATGAACAACATATTAACACTCAAACATCATTAGGCAAACACGGATGAACAAACAGAGCCATTTAACTATTCGACCAAGCATCAATCAACAAGATAAGCATCTAGATAGGAAACTTGCATAAAAGCATGCATAACAAAACCATTTAGCCAAAAGAAACATACGTTCACTTAAGCAATGCACAATCAAGGTTTACATGCCTTTAACATAAACATATGCATTCATAAAACAAGGCTTACATGCTTTTAAAGCAAAACACTTAAGCATTCATAAGACATGGTTAAAACCTTTAAATACAAAACACTTAGGCATCAACATAAACATGGTTTACAAATCCATCAACACAAAGTATTAACAACATAAAGCCAACACATAGGAGTCTAGATACACGCTCCTACAATACATAACATTTCCCATTGCTAAACTACTACATTATTTACCAAACCATACTTGAGCAACTACCACACGCTTGGACGCCCTTTACTTGCTCTTTGCTAACTCCACGCTAATGATCTACATTGTCGAAAAAGGAGAGCGTAAGCATAAAACTTAGTGAGCGGAGCTCTAAAAGCACAACAACAATGCAGTTCTCAAAACATAAATCTTAGTTTTAAAGCAAAACCATTTAAGGAAAAACGTAACGAAACACAATCATCACAACATAAGGTATGCACATGCATAACCCAAAACTCGGTGGGACTACACATCATCGTTCAACTAATAGTTTTCTGATGGGACTGCACATCATCGTACTCTCCTATTAGTCACTACCGGTGGGACTACACATCACCGTTCAACTAGTAGTTTTTCGATGGGACTACACATTACCGTAATCTTCTACTAGTCACTACCGGTGGGACTACACATCACCGTAGTAACGGCAACCATCACGTGAGGCTCGACACCAACAACGACTACACAACAACATTAAACGGAGAGTATAAACAATCTAAAAACATCATCACATCACACATATCAGGAGAACCGAAAATCAACCAACAAACGAGATTAGGTGAACTTACTCTTGGGTCTAGGTTAGTCTCTAAGACTCCACCCAAACCCCAACCTTCATTGAACATAAATAAGATTCCACCAATCATGCAATACGATATACAAATCACCATCATGCAACATGGATACACTATATCATGCATGACCAAAAACACCTTGCAACAAAATCCACAATTATGCACAATCGTACTTCTTACAATCTTACCAACCGCAAATGGTCTTACTTACCATTTCCGTGCACAACCTGCAACAACTTACATATACTTTACAAGGCACATCAACAACAACATTGATTTCATCATGCATGATCAACATCATAATAACAAACAACATGCTTCCTTCCAAAGCATTGAAATTTCATGCATAACAAGTTATCACCTCATGTAATGAAAAAAAAAACAGAAAAAAAGGGGAGTTAAAAGAGGAGATACACATCAACTTACTTTTGAGTTTAGATTGGCCTTTCAAGCTCAATCTAAACTCTCTCAAAACCATCTTTGAACCAAAACGTTGCTTAAAAACATTTCTACTCACCATTTGCACACCAATGCAAACCACAAAGTCGTTTCAAGCTTCCAAACTTCTCGGGACCGCGTCCGAACCACCAAAGGCAAAATCTGTTGTTTCTAACCAATCAAAAACAATGTATTACCCTCTTAATCAACCACAAATTTATTGTTATACATCAGCTCATAATTCCACAATATTTCTCAACAATTCAAAGCCAAATTCCTCCAAAATATTCACATTTTCGTACTCCAGCAAAACCCAGTCATTATCGCTCAATTTAAACACTTAAAACACTACAAAACATGTCCAAAACATCACTCGAAGGCTGTACAACCATCATCCCTTCATTTCCCCACATAAACACCTTAAAAACTCTTATTTTCCACTTCTAAAAATCACCTACAGCAGTGGTTTCGGGAATCCAATCAAATCGGCACTATCACCACTCAAAAATCATCAAATAACATCTAAAAACACCTATCCAAGGTCCACATACCTCCAACGCTCTTTTTACCACAAAATCAAGCCAAAAACTCACTTATTTCACTTCTAAAATCCACCCCTAAGACTAGTTTCGGGTATACTATAACTAAGCAACATGTTTAACATGTTATGACTTCAAAATAAACTTTAAAAACACCCCAAAAACACTGCCCTAAAAGACCCATACGGGATTTTACCCAAAATCTTCACTTTTCATAAATCTTAAAATTTCAAGGTTGAGAATTAATGGGCTTTGTAAATCCAACTTTAATTTAAGTTAAATTTAAGTAAAACAAGGAAAAGAAAAAGAGGATTTACCTTCAAAGGTCTTCAATGGAGGAAAGGAGATGAAAATGAGAGAAAAGGGTTTTTGGAAGAAGATGAGTGGTTTTGATTTTCAAAACCCTCTTAAAATTTTCATTAATGTCGGTATCGTAAATAATGAGAACTTTTATAAAAATCAGCTCTTTAATTTAAATTTAACCCGAAACTAATCTTAGATCAAAATCGATAACTCCCGGGCCTAAAACCGGGGTGTTACATTTGTTTTATGAGCATACTCAAATTTTTCCATCCCAACAGTTGCCGGCACAAACTGTCTTGACCCAAATTGTCTTGACACTAGTAATGGGCAATAGACTTTCCTCCCCAAATTCTCGATAACGGAACCCGGTCTCTATTCCCACATCTATATAAGAAGGTTGTTCCTCTGTTTAACCATGGGGCTTTCCATACCACATCTGTATCCTTCAAGTCCTTGAAATATTCTTCTCAATGCTTCTCACTCTTTCTTTCTAAAAGGCAACTAGTTATGTGTTCTCCTATTGGCGAGTAAGTGTCTAGATACTTGATTCCTCTATAAGGCGTGCCTCATCTGTTTCCTCTGAACCATATTTTCAACAATTGTGCACACCCCTAGAACCTTCCTTCTTCAGTTTTCTTGTAAGTGGTCAATGATCTGTAAGTCTTTGTTAAAATAGCATGCTCCATGTTGACTCCTTTATCCAGTCGCTCAAACAGTCCCACAATTGATGAATCGATATGCTCTGGTGTTCTTGGAAACAAAACCATGATGTAGATACATAAAGTAAAAAGGCTTCTCATTCTGACCGGCTCATCACTGTTTACTAGTATCAACTCTTTAAGGGTCCTCCAATTAACTCGTTGTCTATCTTCGTGTTGATCGGTACTGTCATTACTAGCCATTTTCTTTTCCAACCATTCTTTTGTCTTTCCAGTTAGTGACATTAATTTCTTGATGAAGCTTGCATTTTCAGAGTTGTTAAGGGGCCTGGTGTAAATTTTATCACTCTTAATTCTAGGAAAGTTAATTAGTATCTCATATTCCTCTAGTGTCAGTGTCATGTCCACTTGTTCAAAAGTAAAGCAGTTATATGCGGGATTCCAAAACTGTGTCATGGCTCTAAGTAATTCTTGATCGATATTTATGCTTAACAACAAAGCTATGTCACCAAATTCTTTCTAAAATTGTTCTTTCATTCCACTATCCCACTGATCACATATTCCTTTTAATTCTGGTAGACATGTATTCTGATTAGTGTTTATCTTCATGTATCCCTTCATCTTGGACACTTCCCTTTTACTGAGACTGTCCTCCTTCTCGTGTTGTGTTTGCTTTGACCAGGTCCAGACTGTAGTATTATCTTCTCCAACCCTAAACTCTCGAGACATAGTGAATACTTCTAAACTGACTGACTCCCAATTCGATGCCAAAATAAATGCAATTTATGACAAAATTTAAAATAAAACACAAACAAAACAAACAAAAAAACTTGTGTTAGTATCATGAATTAATATCAAAAGCAAATAAACAAACTATAAAATTAATATCTAAACAAATGAACAAATTAACATCACGATATTTATAGCAACAAAATTAACCAGAGAAATGTATTTAAACCGGCAATACCTATCTTAGGTCCCTGTCTGGCTCTAGTGGGGTGGGTTTCTAAAACAGAATTTGGGCTTGGTTCTAGACTCTCGATACTCGAACTGTCGTTACCGTGTACTGCGACAGTAAGACATCGATTCGGTAGTATAGGTCCCGTATAACGGAGGCGTGGGTCCCACGATGCATAAGGTTAGTATACCAGAAAAAGACAAAAATCTGAACTCGGAGCTGGAGAGCTTCATGTCGGATATTGTCTTACTCCCACTTAGGGGTGAAAACCTTGGTTTAGGGTTTTTGCATGAATGACAGATATATCATACACAAAAACTACCCCCATTTTCTGAAAATTCATCGAACGATTCTTTAGAAAAATTTAAATTCAGATTAATGTTCGAAATGCCAAAATGCCATGTGGAATTAGTTAATAGGACTAACTCTCAAATATATCCCTAGCGGAGTCGCCAAGTTGTCGTGACCGTTTTTTAGACTCATTTGTGGAAAAAAAGCCTGGCGATTAGAGTTTTGGAAACTAGGGTTTCTCATTTTAATTTGACCTTGAAAATATAGGGGTTTTTCATTTTAATCAAATTTCCTTATTTCTTTAAAAATCGTTTTAGATTCGCCACCGATCACTTTGGTAGACTGGACACCATAAAAAACGGACCAGAGAATCTTTTGATAAAATTTAAGTTCGGGAATCGATTACGTGTAGGGAAGGATTAGCACCCCTATAAATGCTCGTTATCGGTACCTCATTAATTACACGTGGAATTTTGACATTTCAAACATTAATCTGAATTTAATTAATTCTTTTAAGTGTAAAATAGATTTTATTCTGAATGTGAGTATCCTTTTGTAAGAAAATACATTTTGGACGAATATAATTATGAAACATCCATTTACATTAGGACACTTCAATTTATATTCAAAATGTATCTCAACACAAAATGTTTAATACATGACCAATTATGTTGTTGTTCATTTTAAGTAAACCCTAATTTAGGTTCCATTAATTTAATTAATTTAACACTATGCATATTATTAATTTAGGGTTTATATGGTAACACCCAAATAATTGGGCACTACTATTTTAAGCCCAAAGTAATAATATTCCTAATTGAAAATGATACTAATTGCTTATCCTATTTAATTTTTGGTAAACTACACAGATGACCACTAAACTATGAGTTTGGTGTCAAAATGGCCACTATATTATTTTTTTCGGCAAATGCACCACACAACTATTTAAATGGTTCTATTTTAGCCACACGCCGTAAAAAACGAAAAAGTTGATGGAACTGTTAAAAAATTGGTATAATTACACATTTGGTCCTCTATATTTATACAATATATTAATTTAGTCTTAATTTTAATCTAATAAAATAAATTAATTATTCAATAAGATGGTGACACGTGTCACTACCTGTTTAAAGGAGAAAGACAAAATTCAAGCTTTTGCTTAAGAGGGGATTTGAACCTGCGTGTGATAGGAAAAAAAGTAATGGCTTAGCCACTACACCAAACACATCTTTGTGCTACAAATCACCAGACTTTCTATATATCTCTTCTTGGTTTTTACATCTATAAGCTTAAAGCCCAAACCCTAAATATAAAATTCACTAATTTATAACCCTAAACCCTAAATATCTCAAATTAATTTCACACTAGATATAAAATTCACGTGTCACCACCTGATTGGAGGTGGAAAATTAATTAAATAAATTAAATAAAAATAATTAAAGACTTCCGATAAGGTGGTGACACGTGTCACTATCTTATTGAATAATTAATTTATTTTATTAGATTAAAATTAGGACTAAATTGATATATTGTATAAATATAGAAGACCAAATGTGTAATTATATCAATTTTTTTAACAGTTTTGTCAACTTTTTCGTTTTTTTAACGGCGTGTGGCTAAAATGGAACCATTTAAATAGCTGTGTGGTGCATTTGCCAAAAAAAATAATATAGTGGTCATTTTGACACCAAACTCATAGTTAAGTGGTCGTCTGTGTAGTTTACCCTTTAATTTTTTAATTTCATTTAATCTAATTAGGTGAATACTATTTTCTAAGTTTAAATAGAATGTTGAAATTCTTATTTAAATATCCATTGGTTCTCACCACATTTCAATGAGACACTAACCAATCTTAAACATTCAAATTTGATTTTAATATCAATTTATTTTTTACAATTTCCTTTTCCTAATTAATCAACTAATTAAATTAAATTAAAGCAAATAAAGGAGACAGACAATTCAAGGGCTCAATTGAATTAAATTCAAAATGTAAAAGCTGAATTACAAATTCAAGGTGACCAAAATGCAAAACAGATAAAATTAGGAAGCCCAAGCCGTAAACTTTCTAAAATCACTGGCCCAAATCTCTAAAAAACGGACTAAATCGGGCGGTTCAGCCCCAAGCGGTCTAGCCCTAAACGACCTGAACCGTCTACCGGGTCGCGAATCGGGTTGCGGCCCCATATCCAAGCCCATGTAAAAACACGCGGATCCTTTCGACCCACTTCTCAAAACGACGTCGTGTTGGACTCGGTATAAAAAGGGAAAACTAAGTCAGCTCGGCCATTTACATCATTCCCACACTTTCTCCTCATTCTCTTCTCCCTCTAAATCCTCTGTCTACAAACACCTCTTACCCAGAAAACCTACCCTGACTCGATCAAAACTGAAATTTCAGCCTTGTTCTTCTTCAGTTCATCCATTTTCTCCCATTCAATTCTCAAAACCCCTAAAACCTTACCCCAATCTTGTTTTTAAAGATCAAATCGCCCAAAAATCCAAGAACAGATCAAGAACCCTCTCAAAACTCACTTTCATCATTTTTCATTAAGAAAACCCTTTTCGACAAGTTTCCCAGCCATCGAAATGACACCGATCATCGGTCGTCACTTTTGATCATCTTCCTCCTCTTTCCGATGATCAGAATCCTTTCGATCATCTTTTTCGGCCATCATCTGTAACTCTAATCACCTTCAACCTCTCGCCGGTGATCGGAATTATTTTGATCATCTTCTCCGACCAAAACATACCCTTCGGTCGCCGTCTCCGCCGTCGCTGGAACCCTAAATCTACCCAAATCACTCATTTTTCCATCCTAAACCTAGATCTAAATTTTGTTTAGTCAGAAACGGCCCCTTCTCCCATTTCTAAACTAACTACTCGAAACCAATAGCCTCACTTCTATCATTTTCGACTCCGCCGACAACCTAGACTCTCCGATCTCGACTCAGACAACACTCACGACGATGACAACGGGAAGCTAAGTCCACTTCCCTCTCAGATTTCATTTTTATTTACTGTTCAAATTTAGATTTTAGGCTGTAATTTAAGTTTAGGTTTTAGAATTAGATCTAGTTTCGAACTGTTTTTTTAGGGATTAGGTTTCATGAATCTAGACTCACGACAAGGATTTTGATTCTCAAAAACTTAGGTTTTAAACATTTCGAGCTCTATGATTTCTTAGAAAATCACGAGTTACACTTATTGTTTTGTAATTTGGTTACAAGAAATAAAAATGAGAGGAGGAAAACTACCTCTCTAGAGTGTTCCGGCAAGATAACGACAGCTCCGATCTACTCTTCCGGCGCGACGCTTCGATCTCAGGTGACTTCTCAACTTCTTTAGTCTCCTCGGATTCCTCTATATCTTTTTAGTAATTATTAGAGTAATTATTGCGCATTAATTGATGCTTTTCTCTCTCATTGTGCAAGTATTTATATTGGTCGACTTTGGCGACGTCATCGTCCTCGCTGGCATAGCCAGTTGGCTCCAAACGTGCGATAATCCATGTGAAGGCTTTTTGGGAAAATGGGACAATGTCACGTGTCTCGATTTTGGCGGGCTGAGAAAACACAGATTGGGCTTTTCAGGTTTGTGTGTTTTTTTTGGCGAATTTGTCTATGATTTGGGCGAAAAATAGAATTTTGGGCTTCATTTATATTTTATTCGAGCTTAGTGTAATGTAAACGGGTATTTGGGCATGTAATGTGGACTTTATTTTTTTTATATATCTTGGACTATAATTTTTAGGGTAAACTACTGCAGGGTCGCTTTCGTTTCCCGTTTGTACAGATTTAGTCACCACTTTTGAAAAGTGCCAATAAGTGGTCATCTACGTTTTCGATGTGTAAAGACTTGATCACTCCGACGTTATAGTCCGTTAATCCCCTAACGGATTGCTGATGTGGCAGAATTAATTAAATGGCAATATCCACGTGTATTCCCACGTGGATAATAATGTGGAGTGTGTTCTTCTTTGGGTTGGTTCTTGGAGTGCTAGCAATTGTGAGTCTGCAAGTGGTGGGATTCTTGTTTGTGTTAAATCGATTGAATCGAAGGATCAAACGAGAATCTCTTGCTGCCTCCAATCCCCAGTCCCAACCTTCCCTCGATTTCGCTTACAACAAACAGGTATGGTTTCCCCCTTCTTTGCTTTGATCTTTCTTTTCTTTTCTTGCTTAGATTTGTACTTTCTTAAATCGTGTTGTGTTAGGGGACCGTTTGGGTTCTTGAATCAGAAAAAGCTCCAGCACCCAGAGAGCAGAAGCGAAGAAAGGACTCGCCCTTGGAGGTTTCCCCTACTCGAAAGCAAGCTAAAATCCTGGAAAATAACTTAGTTTTCATGCATTCTGATTCTCCTTAATGACGCAGCCCTTAAGGGGAACGGTAGTGCTGGAAGAATACAATGACCTTTGAACCTGTGCCATTGGATTCATACCTGCTGTCGTGCCCTTTGAAGCTCTTGTTCGAGCCCCGTAAGCCTATGTCGACTACTCTCAAGCTGCTATACGCCTGTCCAAACAACAAAACCCATAAACGATCTGAGCATGCTTCATTCATCCAGCAAAGGTAAGAAACAATAAACAAGTAAAACACATATTACTTTTTTCCTCAATCTACTCTTCCTTGCCGCTTCTCGGTTCTGAGCAAGCTTGCGAAGCGTCTGAAGGGACATAATAGGATCCCCAATGAAAAACACCCATCAATTCAAACAACTCAATAGTTTCCTTATAACACCGATTTCTCAAATACCCACTAAGCATTGAATTACAAAGAATGGGTTTTGGTTGAGGAATTTTATCAAACACTTTCCTGGCAATCCCCAAACAACGCAATTCACTGTAACTTTTAACCAAATTTGACGCCAAAAAATGGTGTTTAGATGCAGAGTTTGTGATAATCCGGGCATGGATAGATTTAATACACAAAAGGGTATTTGGGGATTCATGTAAAAGTGACAAGAATCCCTGAATATCGGGAGGGAGGTGATTAAAGTTGGCATTTTTTAGACTTGAAAAAGAGTGTAAAGACAGGAACTTGAAGGGTATTTTGTGAAGAAACTTATGAGTGCAAAAATTTGGGGAAGGCATAAAGTAGATGAGAGGAAAGTGGAGTTCGTATTGAAGTGTTCTTTATCTAAAGGGTAAATCACGTGAGATATTGCCATTTAATTAGTTCCGCCACATCAGCAATCCATTAGGGGATTAACGGACTATAACGTCGGAGTGACCAAGTCTTTACACATCGAAAACGTAGATGACCACTTATTGGCACTTTTCAAAAGTGGTGACTAAATCTGTACAAACGAGAAACGAAAGTGACCCCTGCAGTAGTTTACCCTAATTTTTATTATTTATTTATTTAATATTTTTTAATATTCAAAATATCTATGTATATACAGGACAAAAACCGGGTATTACAAAATGGTTCATGCGATTAAGAGTATATGAAGAAAAAAATAAATCTTGACATTTTAGTAAATTACAGTTTAGCCCTAAAATATTGAACATTTACAAATTGGTCCCTAATTGTATAACTAATAGGAGATGGAGTTGCTAATACGTGGTTAAAAGAGTTAATTGTGTGATTGATTCTAAGAAGTCTGATAATCTATATTAACTTAGATATGTTATAGCTTAGTCCTTGGATTTTTATCAAATCTACAATATGGTCCCTAATTGAATAAAACAATTGAAGTGTTAACAAATGGAATTAGACTTGAAAGGAGTCGATTTATTTGGAACAATTAATAGTAATGCAAATGAGTTGAAATTATTCATTCTGATTGGAAATTAACAGAATTAAGAATGAATATTCATATTGGTAAATTACGATTTAGTCTCCGAGTCTTGGTAAAATTTTAAAATGGTCATTAATTGGAAAGAAAGATAATATATGGAATTACGATTTAGATTATAATAAACGAAGCTTTTAGCATTACTAATTGTTTGCAATGTGAATTGTCGATTGTTGTTCGGTTCATTTTTTGTCGGTAATATCTCCGATCCGATTTACGACTAAACTGAGTAGAGGGTGTTACAAGACGGTGATCCAAATCATATTCCAATACTACAAAGCAAACCTTACAACCAGACTGCACTTACACGCACACATATAACTAACTACCAAATTTAGCCCAATGAGATAAGACGCTTCAAATTTATTCAAATACTGGCAAATACTAGTACACCTTAGATTCTTAACTGAGAAAACAAATCACTGCTCCAGCAGTCGTTATTGTCATTCACACACACGCTCACATATATGTATAACATCCGGTGCTGGCAATTTCATCACTTCTGGGCCTGCAACAATAAGAATTGGTTTCCGTAGTTAGCAACTTCCGGTATAACAATCAACGGTGAAATACTAATAATCCAAGGGTATAAACAGAACAGTACTGAGAATATCCTCTTATAAAGTTCCACTAATTCCTTTGGCTCGGTTTTCTTCGTCTGCTTATAGGCATCGACCCCGTTCACCGCCTGCATCACAAGTTATGACAATAAAGTACTACTCAAGAACTGAAATAGATAAAGAAATGTTCCTCATAGTAATATATTAGCTATATCTAAAGCATCTCCATCTGCATTATTTCGATGCAACTGATTCAAACATTGCTGAGGCATAGAACACAAAATGTAAACAGAGGCTCAGTCTAGTTTGTTCATGCAAATAGATGACATCTGGTACTTGCTAAAATCTGCATGCCTACATTGCTAAAATCATACCAGTTAAATTTCACAAGTGGTTGCAGACAAAACATATATGTCTCTGTATATGCTCTAAATTATACCTCAATCCATGCTGCCACTTTAGGCCTGCCTGCTGTGATGTCGTACTTAAACACCTCCGAGAAGTAGATCTGGAATCTCTCAACCATAGGAATGAAGGCAATGTCCGCCTGCAATTCACAAACTCATTCGTATATTTTTGCAAAAAGAAAATCTAAAAACGATAAAGAAGTGCAAGCAAACTATAAGCCATTAACCCTTTTTTTTCTTTATCCTGAGAGTTTATCATTAATTCAACCTTTTACATCACTTCCAACACATTGCCACTCATTTAACAAATAGATAATGAGAATATTACAGCACCGAGAAAGCAATTTAGCATCACAGGTGAGCCAAGTTACCAGAGAAAACTCGTGGCCAAGGAGGAATGGACCATCGAATTTTGTAAGAGCATGTTCCAAGTGATCAAAGGCAGTACCTGATGCAAGTCATAAGTTTTAGCTGGCTCATGTCATATACAAATACAGGATAAACTTGGTAATACAGAAGTATGTTTCAAGCTAACCAGCTTCAGTTGTTGAGTCTCCTTTAATTGCAGCAAACCCCAACCCTACAAATTGGTCTATGTGTGATAACAACTCCTCGTAAAACTTCGTTTTTTCAGGATCCTAACACATATTCGAAAGATGACTTGTTTAATATAGATAACGAGCAAGAAACCTCGACCGAGAGCAGTAAACAATTCAACAGATCTTACAGTAGGTAAAAGGGAAGGCCCTTCAAAGTTGGTATCAACATATTTCATCAAATCAAGACTCTCCCCAATGACTTTGCCATCATGTTCCAAGGCCGGCACCTGAAAATGAACATTGGATCAACATTTTCAACAAAGCAAAGCACTACCCAATTCATAGCAGATTTTTCAACTCTTTTTAAATTGTTCATTTATTGAAAACACATAACATCTTGATAGCTTCACAAATCTAACCTTGTTTTCAGGGTAGACTTTTTCCTTGTACCATGCTGGTCTATTTTGAAGGTTCAAAGGGACCAACTTCATCTTGTCATGTAAACCCTGCAACTCAACCAAATACACAACAATTATTTACCTGAAAAACTGAGGAAAAGGAAGAGTGATCGACAAAAACAAGGGAATTGGACAACCTTAAAATTCCTGACGATCCACACACGCTGTGCAAAGGGGCAAGTATAGGTCATATACAACCTGGTAGTTCCGTCAAAGAGAGCGGGTGGCTCAGCGGTAGCATCCAATGGAGTGGGAAAATACTCAGTAGCCATTGCTGCAGGGGAATTCAAAAGTTTTGGCTTTTCTGTGTTTTGTTGCTTAACAGTTCTCTGCACATTGAGGAGGGAATTCTTTGCCCTTAAATAAATCTAGGATGAACTGTTAAGGTGAGAGTCAGCAATGACGAAATTGACAATTACAATAATAATAACTTATCATGGAGTATTAAAATTTTTACCGAAAAGTTTTGGGTGTACTGATAAGCTAATCTTATTTATTTTTTTATTATCACATATTTATGTGTATTTAAATTTATTAATTAAATTATATTAAAATAATTATACAAATAATAAATTAATATATAGATCATTCGAATATGTTTAGAAAAGTTATATTAAAAATAATTTTTATAAATCTAATTAATATTAATTAGATACAAAATATTGATAACTAATAAACTATTCAAACAAGTATTGAATATAATCATGTCCTTATATGTCATTTTGCTTGTTTAAATAATCTAGCAGCTATCAGCGATCAGTTAATTTTACCAAACACTTTTATATAATCAGTTAATACAATCTGCTAGTCAAATAAGCTAATACAATCAGCTATTAATCATCAGCTAATATAATCAGGTATCAACTATCAACTATCCACTATCCACCGACTGCCAAATAGGGTCATAATCTAATGAGAATTTTATAATGATTTTTATATTGTATCAAAAAAAATTCTCCTATTAAAAATATTTACCACAAGTAAAAGACCAAAATAACTATGCGACTTGATGATTTGGAAAAGTCAAAGCCGCCGCCCCGCAAGATTCGGACTTAATTTTTTAATTTTGGAAAAAGAAAAACACCCGCTCAAAGCTCAATATTCTTCTAATTGGCAAGAGGATGATTTCTTTCTTTCTTTCTTTTTACATATTTATTGAAAGGAATGTAATGATTTATTTTGTGTTTTATTAATCTATATTAAAATAAACATAAATAAAAATCTTTTGTTTCTACTTAATTGTGTTTCTTTTTATGTCCTCACACTAAAAAAACACAAAAAAAATTAAATTTTAAACCTTAACCCTAAATTTCACATCTTAAACTCTACGTCCTAAAAAGTTACACCCTACCCATAATTCTCTAAACTCTAACCTTAAACCTTAAATCTATTTTTTAAAATGAAAGCACCAAAAATGACATAATTTGGGACAGAAAATTTCCATCCAACATTCTTTACAAGCTTTAAAGTTCTTTTTTTGAATAGCAAACTTTAAAGTTGTTCCTTGGAAACAACGAATTAAAATACTAGAGACTTTTTTTTGATCAAGAAGAAGAATTAGATTCATAAACAAAATTACAGATACATCCGTAAAAGTGGGGCACCACAGGTCCCCCAGAAAGTTTGACCTAGCGAGTATTTTGCCAGTTTTGCTAGGCAATCCGCGGCCTGATTACAAACTCGTGGGATAAAAGAGAAATAACAAGACACAAAAGATTTTGCTTGAGTTCTGATGTCTTCGTCCACAGCTGAAGTCTCCCAGTCAGCTAGATTTTCGGAGCGAAGCCTATCGATAACCGTTTGGCAGTCGCCTTCAAGAATAATGTTCGTGAAGCCATTTCTAAGGGCAAGGGAGATGTCAAGTCTGATGGCAGAGGCTTCCGCGACTGCAGTGGATGAAGCCTTTGCAGGAGCGGTAACACCTTGGAGAAAGGACCCTGAACAGTCTCGAGCAATGGCCGCCATCATAGCTTTTCCGGTTTGGCCATCGAAGGCAGCATCGCAATTGATTTTGATCGAGTTATCAGGCGGGGGGACCAGACCCTTGTATCCTTAGTATTTTGACTCTTATCCGGAGGACAAACCTGTGTAGCAAGGGAGAATTCCATGAAGTCCCTTTCAGCTCGTAGCCACACCTCCCAAGGGAGATCTTTCCTCCGTTCAAAGACCCAAGCATTTCTTGATTTCCAAATAGACCAAAGGAGGAAAGCAATAAGTGTGCTGCTTTCAGAGGAGACCTTATTGCAGACCTCGCGGATCTTAAACCACCACTAAGGAAAACCCGGGAAGCCTAGGGCGGATGGCGAGTAATTAAAGCTAGACGCCTTCCAGACTGCTTGTGCGAAGGGACAGAAGAAAATGAGATGCTCAATTGATTCTTCCTGTTCTCTACATCTGGGGCAAGAGTCAGAGTCCTGAAACTTTCCATGAAAGCGAGCTGCGAGGGTACTTTTGGTAGGCACAATATAATGGCATAGTTTCCAGAGAAAGGATCAAATTTTGGTCGGTATCTTTAAGTTCCATATGGACTTCCAAATAGCTTTGTTTCCACCCGGGTGGTTGCTAGAGGAAGTTTCAGGAGTGGAGTCAGACTTCTCCTCAATGAAACGATAGCCCGATTTTGTCGAGTATTCCTCGTTCTTTGTACCCGCCCATATTAGGATATCTTTTACCTCCGGTCCTTCTATCGGGATAGACAAAATCGCCTTGGATTCCTCATGTGAAAAGATACTCTCAATTTTAGAACAATCCCAAAACCTCTAGTCAGAGTTCATAAGACATGAAACAGAGGGAAAGGGGCAATTTGATGGGGGCCGAGTAGCAACCCTGAACTTCTGGAGAGTTGGGATCTAGTTGTCTTTCCATGTTGAAATGCTCCTACCATTTCCCACCCGCCAAAGAGAACCATTTCTAAGAACCTCGATTCCTTCCCTGATGTCGGCCCATGCCCAAGAGGGGTTTTTGATCTTTGGGGCATCAAAAACATTGTCGTTTGGGAAGTAGATACCACAGAGAGTCCTAGCAAGAAGAGAGTCAGGGTGTTTGACTAATTTCCAAGCAACTTTTGTGATTAAAGCCTTGTTGAAAATTTTAAGATTTCGAAAACCCAGGGCCCCCTTGTCCTTTGGTCGGTAGAGCTCTTTCTAGTTAATCTAGTGAATGCTTTTGTTTTTGTTTTCCTGATTATTCCACCAAAATCTGGCAACTATCGAGCTCAGGTCATCACAGAAAGTAATTGGGAGGAGAAAGCATTGTGTGATGTAATTTGGAATGGCTTGCGCGACAGCCTTAATGAGAACTTCTTTTCCTGCCTGATTAAGCAGTTTGGCTCTCCATCCTTTGAGTTTATTTTGGACTTTCTCTTTGATGAAGGTCAAAGCTTCTTTTTTACTTCGCCCCCAGAAGAAGGGTAACCCAAGGTATTTATTGTCCTCTTCCATCGGTTTGAAACCCAGCACATTAGACAGATGAGTCCTCTAATGTTCACTGACATTTGGGGAGAAAGTAACTGAAGATTTTAGAAAGTTTACCGTTTGTCCTGTAGAGTGTTGGAAGAGATTAAGGATACATAGGACAGCCTGACAATTCTTAAGATTTGCCCCAGAGATCAGAAGACAATCATCAGCAAACAACATGTGGCTAAGGACCGGGCATCGACGTTTGATTTGGAAACCATCAAAATTTTCCTTAATTACCTCCTTTTCCAATATCCACGAGAGGATGCTGGTAATAAAAGTGAACAAAAAGGGGGATAGAGGATCACCTTGTCTTAGACCCCTTCCAGAGCTAAATGTACCCACCATTTCCCCGTTTAGGACCAGGGAGAATGAGGTGGTTGAGACACATTCCATGACTCTAGCAACCCACCATTCGTTAAAACCCAAAAGCTTCATAACCAATCTGAGAAGATCCCAGTCCACTTTGTTATAGGCTTTCTCAAGGTCAATTTTTAGAGCCATAATCCCCTTTGTCCTTTTTTTTGCTTTTCTGATAGCATGAAAAGCCTCATTTGCAAGAATGATGTTATCGTGGATAGATCTGCCTTGGACAAAAGCTGACTAGTAATTAGGAATAATATCTGGGAGGTGTTTTTTCAGTCTCGTCGCTAAGATCTTAGTGGTTACCTTCATTGAGAAGTTGCAGAGGTTGATCGGTCGAAAAAGAGAGACTTCCGATGGATTTGTTTTCTTAGGGATCAGCACGATGTTGGTTTTATTTAACCCATGGTCAAGCGATCCATCATTAAAAAAGGCAACAACCATCCCTATAAGATCACCCTTAACCGTATCCCAAAAGGTTTGGTAAAACTTCCCGGGAAACCATCAGGTCTGGGGGCCTTTGACGCTCCCATATCAAAGATTGCCTTCCTTATCTCCTCAGCAGACACTGGTTTGCACAGTTCGTTATTCATCTCCTCAATTACCAACTGGGGAATATATTCCCTAATGCTATGGAAGTCAATAGACTGGTCTTTTGAGAAAAGTTTGAAAAAATACTGCTGAAACTGATTTGCAATCTCCGTAGGGTCTTCCCTCCATGCCCCATCCTCTCTCTTCAGTATGACAATTGAGTTTGTTCTACGATGTTGGATTGTTGTAGCCATAGCAGCTATAGAGATGAAGAAAATACAGAGAGAGAATGAGATATTTTCCAATATAGGCCAAAATTTTCAAAAATCTGATTTGGGCCAGTACCACCTTATGGTTTATATAGCTCCTAGAAGGCTTTAACCAACTGCCATTAAAGATGGGCCAGACGGTTAAGCCCAGTGAGCTTGTTACAACAACTTTATAACAACCTTTCACACAACAATCTTTAACATTCACCCGATTGTCTTTGCTCTTGTCAACGTTTGCTTTTGTAAACACCAAGTTGAGATCGAAACTCTTTGAACTTGTTAGTAGATAAGGGCTTTGTAAAGACATCGGCAACTTGATGTTCAGAGGGAATGTAATTCACCTCTATTTGATGTTTCATCGCCTTCTCCCAAATGAAATGTAGATCCAAATCGACGTGCTTCGTTTTGGCATTAAGCACTGGATTAGCTGCCATAGAGACAACACTCATGTTGTCACACCATATAACTGGAACATCAGACATTCGAATCCCCATATCCTGCAGAACAGAAGCAAACCACATAAGTTCAGCTGCAGCATCGGCAAGGTTTCGATACTCAGCCTCCGCAGTAGAACGAGATACAACATGTTGCTTCTTCGAGCACCAAGACACCAAATGTTGCCCAAGAAAGACACAATAACTCGAAATAGATCGTCTTCCGTCAATATCAGACCCCCAACCAGCAGCAAAGAATAACCCATAATCCAATGTGCCTCTTAAGTATCGTAATGTTTGTTTAACTGCAGACCAATTGCTTTCAGTGGGGGACTACATAAATTGGGCTACTTTATTCACTGCAAATGAATTGTCGGGCCTAGTATAACACACATATAGTAACACCCCTACCACACTTCGATAAAATGCAACATTATGAAACTCAGCCCCTTCATTCTTACTCAACTTGGGACCAACAGACATTGGGGTTTCTACAGATTTAGATGTGCTCAAACTGACCTTGTCAAGCAACTCAGTGACATATTCACGTTGCGAGAGAAACAGCCCAGCATCAGTCCGCTCAGCCTCGAGCCCTAAAAAATATTCCACCTCTCCTAGATCTTTGACCGAGAACTTGTCATGCAATTGAGTGATGAATCTGGAAATATGGGATTCTGAATTTCTAGGCATCAGAATATCATCTACATATACAGCAGTGTACACAAGAACATTATCAAAACTAAAAATAAAGAGAGACTGATCAGCATTGGAATTACGAAAACCCAAAAAACATAAAAACTCCCTCAGTTTGAGAAACCAATTGCGAGGAGCTTGTTTTAACCCATAGAGCGCCTTGGTTAACTTGCATACAAGTCGACTGCCATCAAGTGCCATCCGTTCAAATCCTGGTGGTTGCACCATGTAAACATCCTCATCCAAATCACCCTTTAAAAATGCATTGTTCACATCTAACTGATGAACATGCCACTTATAACAAACAACAAGAGAGAGCAACACATTTACAGTGAAAAAGTGAATAACCGGACTAAAAGTCTTCACGTAATCACAACCAGCATTATGCAAATATCCTTTAGTTACAAATTGAGCTTTATACCTATTGACCGAACCATCAACATTTTTCTTAACTCTAAAAATCCATTTGCACCCTATAATTTTCCTATCAAGTTGAGCAGGAACTAACAACCATGTAGAATTATCAATAAAAGCTTGATATTCAGAGTGAACAGCCTCTCGCCATTGAGATGAGACAAGGCCTCATGAACAGAATCATGAGTAAGATCACATGTGGTAGCAAAAATTTTGGGTTTGAAAATACATGCCTTGCTACGAGTAATCATAGAGTGTTTATTAGACACAAGACCCTCTTGATGTGAAGCCTCTGGTTGCAAAGAAAAAGTCGTAGCAATTTGAAAGGGAGTAGGTAAATCACGCTAAGAAAGACTCTACCCATTATTATGCACAAGCTCTTGAAGCTCTTGTTGGCTGTGTATAGCAAAACCAGAGGAAGTAGGACTATCAGATGTGAAATTATCCATATCACATGCAGAACCATCACTGTTGATGTAGGAAACATCTTCAACAGAATGACCTTCATGAGAGACCATTGGAGACTGCCCTATGGTTGCTGGATCAACACTACTAAGGAAGGAACCAGCTTCGCCATTGGAACCTTCATGAGGGGCTGCTGGAGACTGCCCTACGGTTGCAGAACCTGACTCATTGGCATGCACACCTACAGGCTCAGCATTAGTAGGAGAAAATGATACAAAAAGGCTCAATGGAAGGCTCAACAGTAGTATCAGACTAAACCGAAAGAGGAAAATCAGCAGATCAAAAAACCTCATGAGCAGCTTGCACCTTAGATTTGGAATTTACGAATGGAAAGATCCCTTCATTGAACCGAACATGTCGTGACACAAAAACACGACCAGACTCATCAAGGCACTGATAGCCATGATGTCGCGGCGAGTAACCCAAGAATACACATGGTTGAGACCGATAAGAAAATTTGTGATTGTTGTAAGGTCGAAGGCAAGGATAGCAAAGATAGCCAGAAACTCTAAAAAAATCATAGTCAGTCATAGTCCCATATAGCACTTGATAAGCAGAACGACCCTGTAAGACATCTAAGGGTAAACAATTGATTAAATAAACCGCACTCGGTATAGCAAATGACCAGTATTTTTGAGGAACGGAAGATTGTGCCATCAAAGTCAGGGCAGTGTTCGTGATGTGTCGATGCTTCCTTTCCACAACTCCGTTTTATTGAGATGTATATGGAAACGTAAGACGATGTTGAACACCAAGCTTTGCAAGTGTAGACTCAAGAAACTGAAATTCACCACCACCATCGGTTTGAACTGCTAAGAGCTTAACAGAAAACTGAGTTAAAATTAATTGATAAAACAATTCGAATGCTTGAAGAACCTCTGATTTATTATGTAGTAAGTATACCCAACAATTACGACTATACAAGTCAACAAACGAGACGTAATACTTGTAGCCAGAGGATACAACCAAAAAGGGACCCCATACACCTATCTCAACTAATTCAAAAGGATGTTTATACACAGTGTTTGAAGAAGTAAAGGGAAGCTTATGGCTTTTCCCAAGTTGACAAGCATTACAAATCATCAAATTGCTAGATGAAACATACTTATTTAGAGCCATACTAACTATATTTGGAGCTGGATGACCAAGCCTTTGATGCCAAATCCAGTAAGACTTAGAATCTAAGGAAGGTCTAGTTGCAGTAGTGTGTAGAAGAACTCCTGAAGTAGGTGAGGATGATGACAGACTGAATGTATACAAACCATCACGTTGTACGCCCTCCAAAAGAACAATACCAATATTCTCATCCTTCACAAAGTATGTCCCATAATGAAATTAAAAAAAAATATTATTGTCAAGAGCAAACTTAGAAACTGAAAGTAAATTCTTGGAAATTTGTGGAACACAAAGAAGATTATTAAGCAACAAATTCTTCTTGGAAGTGTCAAACACGGAATCACGAGTATACGAAATATCTAACTGAGAACCATCACCCAAAATACCTTCCCCTTACCATTAAAAGGACGAGCGCCCTGCATATATTGCAAATCATGTGCCACATTGTGTGTAGCACCAGAGTCAATGTACCATTTTTGATCAGCATTACCACTCCTGGTGGAAATGGTATTCACTTGAGCAGAAGGTGAGCCAGAAGAACCTGTATCATCAGAGAGCCCTGCAGGCTTTGCAACAAACGGGTTATAGCAATGTTCAGGGTAGTGACATGTATTAACAGGTATCTCAGGTGGATTATAATGACAAAAATGAGCCTGAAACTGTGGATCACCAAAAGAACTATGACCAAAATGAACTAGGGGCTGAGAACTAGAAAAACCCCTATGCGCTTGAGACTTAAAACCTTTGTCAAAACGGTGCCAACACTTGTTAGCCACATAACCGAGCTTACCACAGATCTGCCACTGTGGTCGAGATCTGCCACGATATCTATTGTTAACATCAGACGCACATTATGACAATTGAAGCCCAACTCTAGATTCAGTAGCAAGAACTTGTTCATTAGGGCTGGAAACAGAAGATTCATTGCCAACATGCTGCATGTAATTGATACCAATTGGCAGGTGAAAAGGATCCATGATTCTGGCTTCAGCATCAACAAGATAAGAAACGGCTGCTTAAAGCGAATATGGTTCATGACTGCCCGTAATCACTGCAACGAACGGATCATACTCTATCGGGAGGCCATTAAGAATTGTAGCCAATTGTTCAACATCCGAGATCTTGTTACCACACACGGTAAGAAGGTCACGAATCTCTTTGATCTGAGAAATATACAACTGCATGGAGTTAGAGCCCTTCTTGATGGATCAAAGACGACAATGGAGGTGCATGACCTTGTTGGTGGACAATTGAGCATAGAGATCAGTCACAGCAGTCCACGCGGCCGTCGTAGTCTCTGCACCAACAAGTTGTGGCAGTATACCAGCACTCATTGTGGATAGAAGCCAGGATGCTAAGGAGTTGTCTTACTTCTGAAATCACACATACTCAGGATTAAGCACTTTTTAACCCGAAGCATTGACCGAAAACTTTGCCGGAATAGAAATAGTATCATCAAGAAAGTGCTCCAAGCCATGTCCATGAATCATAAGGAGCACTTGTTGCTTCCAAAGCAAAAAATTGTTCTTGTCAAGACGAACACTCACATTTTTATTGACAAAAATCGGAGAAGATTGATTATCAGAGCCGACATCAACGGACTCAACAACCAGATCACCAGTCGGCGGCATCGACGAAGAGAGAAATGAGAGAAATCAAATGAAGAAATACAAAATGGCGGAAGGAAAAAGGAACGATCGGACCTGGAATCGACCCTCTGATACCATATTGAAAAAGAGAAATTTAGGTTTAATATGTGATAGCCATAGCAGCTATAGAGATGAAGAAAATACAAAGAGAGAATGAGATATTTTCCAATGTAGGTCGAAAATCTCAAAAATCTAATTTGGGCCAGTACCATCTTGTGGTTTATATAGCTCCTAGAAGGCTTTAACCAACTGCCATTAAAGATGGGCCAGACGATTAAGCTCGGTGAGCTTGTTACAACAACCTTTCACACAACAATCTTTAACAGAGACATCATCATTTCACCTAAGTTATGAAATGAATTAAACTTTAGAAGGAATTGGCTTACAATTTGATATATTAGGTAAACTACTCGAAAGGTCACATAGTTTATAGGGTATTTTCATTTTAGTCCCACAAAAAATCTCTCAATTTAACCACTGCCATAAGATAAATCATTTATTTTAGTCACCCAAGAGTTAAACACCTAACGATGTTAATAGAAAGTTAGAAATTACAAGTGGTCACTCAAGTTTTACTACACTTTTATTTTATCTAAAAATAATAATGTTTTAGTCGCTCAACTATTAAATCATCTAACAATTATTGGCATTACATTTGATCAAATAAAACTCATTTTGACACCTCACAATAAAACTCACTTTTACTACTCATCAACCTCTTATTAGCTTCCTTCCGTAATCAATCCACCATCTTCTAACACAACTTCGGTCAAGCCACTACACTGTTAAAACTACCGCATCTATCCAACTCCATCTGTGACCCACACAATCAACCACTAATACCACATACTTCAAGCCAAATCTTGCTGCAAAATCTAACATATCTTGGAAGCTAAAACAAAGACAAGATGAACCATGTTCATGTCAATAGGATTGGTCTAAGTGGTAAGTAACTTGGTATCGCTTAAGTAGGTCTTGAGTTCAAGACATTTTGTATGCAAAATTTTTTTTCAAGGCTGCTTCAACATAACAACTGTGTTTAGCCACTCTCAAACTGTGGTGGTGTGTGGTAACTGTCAAAATGTTTTTGCCAACCAACCAGAGGTTGAGCGAGGCTCATCATAGGAGACACGGGTTCAATCGGAATGTCTGCAAGGTGTGCATGCAATGTTAAATGGTTAAAAATATCTATGAACAGATACTAATTTGTAATCACATTTACTCTATTCAAAAAACAATAATTTACATTTTTTTCCTCCAAATATTCCTATTAAAATCAAACAAAAAATTGCTAAAGGTTTTTAGAACCATGTGAAATACAGCAATGTATAAGAAGCCTTGTTCTAACCGAAAACAATATCTAAATTACTCAATGACTTGTGAGCTTGATTGTTTGGACACAGTTTGAGTAATTCAACGTTTGCAATACGGTCAACTAGAAGGCGTGGGCATTTATATGATATGTTGCAACGACAATGGACTATTCAAGTTAGGCAGATTCGGAGGGACGGTAATCAGGTTGCAGATGCTTGTGCTAAGCTTGTTGATCTCAACAATATTGTCCCTGTGTATTTTGACATGGCACCGGTGTCGGTTGCCCCGCTTCTCCAGCAGAATATGCATGTTCTTATTGCTTAGGAGAGTTATTTTTGTTTTTTTTTGTCTTCGGTTTAGTTGTTTATTTATGCTTGTTATGTTCCTTTGTGTTATCACTTGTACTCTTTTCCTCTATTTAGGTTTATGGAGATTTTTAATGATTCTCGTGATAACACCCATGTATGATTCCTTTATAATCATACTATGTTTACCAAAAAAAATACTTAATGTCTTGCATGTCATAACCCTAAAAGGTTTTAAATTCAAATACAACAACTTCAAAAGCAATAAAATATGTGTAGTTATATATTCACAATAAAACAAAATATATAAAACCAAGAAAAATAATCAAATCAAGTATGAAAACATGAGAGCCAAAGAAACCGATTTAAAGACAAAAATAGGACTATTAGGCCCTAATATTACCAAATTAACACTCAAAATTCTAAATCTCCCAGACTAGCACTATTGCAGTGAACTCGACGCACAAGCACGGTGAGTTCCAAATTAATATTATTTTTTATTCGAACTCGCCGTGCAAGCACGGAAAGTTCCCAAAACCCCCAATTTCCGTTTAAATCATAATCAAGGTGATTAGGATAATCCTAATCTGAACTCACCGTGCATGGACAACGAGTTTCACAAATTTATCCGTTGACCAACGATCTTATTTTTTCAAGTTAGGGTTATAAATAAGTAGTTTGGTGTAGATATCGATCACACAAACATTCTTCAACCTCTTTAGTTCAAAGCTAGCAAGATTGTGAAGCCGTGTGATTTTCGTAGAGCCCTGAAAAAAGCAAGCACTCAAAATATTTGGAAAGATTGAAGGTAGCAATTTTTTGAGTTTTTGGAATATGGTGTTTGTGAGTTTTTTTGGTAAAAAATATTTTTGAGATTAGGGATTAGGGTTTAAAAGATTATTTAGATATCAATTATTTTATTTAATCAGAATATGAAATAGTGTTGAAAATTTGTTATTCGATTGATTTGTTACGGTTTAATGTTTTTTTGGCACATAATTATTGGAAAAATAATGGCGTTGTTAAGACGTGAAGAATCCCACATCACGAAAAACATAGAATTATTGGTAATAATTGATTATTTTTATGAATTTTAATTTGTTGTTTGTACATGATAAAGTAGTAATTTAATTTAAATCATGTGTTTGTAGACCTAGGAGACACTATTTCGGCCCTGGTTGATATGGAGCGATCCGCTAAGCATGCAAATCAGAGGATATTTGGAGACTATTAGATTTAGTTACGCGTCAAAGATACGTGACTTTCAAATCATGCCGCAGTTAATTAATGGGTTGGTGGAGCGTTGGAGACCGAAGATGCACACTTCCCACATGTCGTGTGAAGAGTACACGGTCACACTCAAAGATGTGCTATGCATCTTGGTGTCCCAATTTCGGACATTCCAGTCATTGCGATGAACAAGTATATTCCTAAATATTACTGTTTCAATTATTTGGGGAAGACACCAGATGCGGAGCATCTTGCCGGTAAACGTCTAAAGCTTACCTGGTTGAAGAGTGCGTTTGAAGTGGATCAACATTCCACAACAGTAGAAGTTCAATGCTCTGCTCGGTCCTATATATTGCGCCTTCTCAGTAGAATGCTAATGTTGGACAAATCGAGTTCGTATGTGCAAACGCAGTACCTCATGTTTTTGGAGACTTCGTTTGTAGCAAGAAGATACAGTTGGGGATCTACAGTATTAGGTTTCCTCTACCGCGAGTTGTGCAAGGCAGCTACACAGACAGACGTCAATGACAAATTCGTGCACGCCGATATTGGTGGGTGTGTGGTGCAGCTACAATCATGAGCCTGGCATAAGTTTCCATTCCTTGCACCAATTTGTGATGCTCCGTATGAATTCCCACTCACTTCAAGGTGATAATATTCATTTACATAATTATTTAAATGTTGTTTGGAGAAAGCATGATGTATGTATGTATTTGTATTATGCAGATGAGCCCAAAAATTCAAAAAGAAGACGTTGCAGGCTAATTTAATCCTCGAATTTAGAAAGAAGATTGACCTCTACGACAAAGATCAGGTAATGCAAATTTGATTTTCGTTGATAGTTGTAATATTAAATTAATTTATGTGTGACATAATTTTTTTTATTATGAATGAATTGTCGTAGTTCCAGTGGATGTCATATTTGGATGATGATAGTCGAGCGGTGATTTCGAACGATACGTATGAAGATGCTAAAAATTGATGTTCTGTAATGATGTTGATACATTTCATGATTTTCGAGATGTTTTATGACAAACGGGTCCTTAGATAGTTTGGATACCACCAGTCTGTGTCGGAGGAGCCGATCAACATGGATGACATGGAAGAGGTGGACTTACGTGGTAAGAGTGAAGCGAATTGGCCTAACAAATATTCTTCATAGATAGCATGGTAGCATGAAAGGTCAAACAGGTTGACTCCTCGTGTTCCCATTAGAGCGGATGATTTTGATTTGTCAATTTCTAAGTACCATCACTGGTTTGTGTCACACAGTAAACCGTACTTGACGACCCAAGTCCAACGAGATACTTTTCTTGTTTTGTTTCAAACCCGAGAAGCCCAAGAAGCATCGAGTGATTCGTCATCGGGTGAGGGGGCATCTAGAGGTAGATCTTGAGGTAGAGGTAGACAATTAAAAAGAGAGGCTGAACCGGAATTGGAACCCAAACCCAAACCTTCATTGTCAGCTTTTGATGTCGGTTCTTATCCACCGTCATATGGGTCCCCGAGTTGGGATCAAGTTCTATAAATTACATATGAGCTATGGAATTTACAGACTCCATATGAAGCAGGCGTATGGAGAGGTAGACCTGGTATTTAGGGCACTCAAGGAACAAGAACTACAGGACAAGTGCAAGGATCTATAGGTAATTCTGAAGATGTTTATATGCTAGAGTTTGCGGTCCTGCAATCTCAATATCATGATATGGAGTACATGACATCATTTATGTCAACAACGTCCATATCAGGTCCTATATTCTCGGGCGGTGTTGGGGGAGTTAGTTCGAGTATGTTCAATGAATCGCGTCGTATGACTCCAAATTATGATGATGACACAGACACGGTGGAAAGTGGGGATGTGAGTGGAGGATGTGTCGAAGTTGATGCTGATGTTGAAGATAATGATGGTGATGATGATGATGATGATGATGAAATGCCCATTCAGCCTCGAGTTCGACATGGTTCACGCTTCTATGACCAGACGCACTCAGGACACCGCCAAAGCCTAAGGCCCAAGAGAGGAAGATGACCAAGAAAAGGAAGATAGTTTTTGGATATTTATCTTTAAAAAAATTGATCGGCAAAAGAGTATGATTTTATTAATAAGTATCATATTTATCTTAAAATTTTAGATAAATTTACCTTTTAATGCTCATAAATACATAAATAAATAATTATACATTTATCGTAAACAACAGTTACAAATAAATGTAATACATTCGTACAACATTGTGCCCTTGTGGCCTAGCCGTAACATTGTAAGGAAAACAACATTTAGTGGAACATTATGCCCTTGTGGCCCAAAAGCAACATTTGAGTTTCATCGTAAATAATTTTGTAAGGAGAACTTCATGTACGTAATTCGTGCTACATAGTTGTCTGGTCGATGATCACTCCCGGGAGTGTTGTAAGGCACCGTACAATTGGGGGTGACAATATGATTTCTTCCAACCCCATACTGGTTAAGTAGGTTGTAGCGCATACACGACCACATGCCATAAATTTATGAGGCTAACACCGCCATCTGAAGGCCTTTGATGCTGACACTATTTGGTGTTCACTTATCCGGTTGATGCTTTTACGGTAGACGATTCGAGTGTAAATATGCTCCTAAAGATATATCTTTGCGGCGGACTACATTGTGTAATTAATGTTGTAATGAGAACTTTGTGCACAAAATTGAAGCTGACAATATGAATTGTGGCAGACTTATACTGGTTAAATGGGCGGCAGTGCACCACACATGTATGGCATACATTTTAGAAGCCTTACACCATTGTCAAAGGCGAGTGGGTGCTGACACCATTAGTGCTTTGTTATGCCATTAATGCTTTTGCGGCAGATGACTCGAGTGTAAATGCTCAGAACGTTGTAGCTATGCGGTTGACTGTATAACAAAATTAATGTTGTAAGAAGAAATTCGTAAAAGTTAATGATACATGTAACTTTTTTGAGAAAAAAAAAGTCTGAAGGTATGGTATGGAAAGAAGATTTAACATTTTTTTAAAAAAAATGTATGATCGAACATTAGTTTTCACGGCTATTTATAGGGGAATATGCACTTAAACTCGCCAAGCATGTAGCACACGTTATAAGTGTCATATTCGTTTGAACCTGCATCTGTGGAGTCTGCCATGGAAATAAATGATAGGTGCAACTCGTCAAGCATGGACGACGAGTTTCCCCAAACTCGTAGTCCATGCATGGCAAGTTGCACCAATTCCCCGGCATATTTCACAAATGCATGTTTTAGACGAATATATGCAGGCTTTTCAACTCAAGATTATGAGTGTTTTTCGAATGCGCGAACGAACAGCAAACACGCCGTCCTAAAGATAAACACATGTACGTCATGGTGATAAAATAAATTAGCTCAAAAAGTATCCGAACACGACGAAAAATTTGCCTAAACACCCCTATGGAAGTCATATTGGTAAGCTTTTCAAGACAAGAGTCGAAGCGTTTTTCGAATGTGCAAACCAACGGCTTTTTTATATTCAAGTTGAATACTTTTGCCATAATATAATATAAGTTCATATGAAATTAAATAAATGTAATCATTCATCATAGTACAAAACAGTTAAAATTATATTTCTCATGAAGTAAATACATACGAAAGTAATAAAAATCAATCATTAACCATATTTGCCTACTTCTTTGATATGTGGTGGGTTGTTTCTGACAGAACGGGGGCTGTGAACATGGAATATCACACGCAGTACCTCCATATTCATTATAGAAGCATAGGGGTGTTGCATGGAATAATCATGGAGTCGTTGACCATGATTAGTTGCATATGTATGGAATTGTGTAATGCTTCATCCTGATAAGAAGACCATGTTGAGGCTCACATTGAAACCGGTACACCGAGACTTACTCAACGTACATAATGTTGTAAGGAGAGCTTTGTTGGTGGAATTGATCGAAAAAATGACGAATTTTGTAAGAGAATTTACAAGCAATCATAAATCTGACATCGAACAATACATGTTTGAAAATGTGTGTTAAAGGACATAATCAGATAGGTATTTATAGTTAGAAATTTGGGTGTAAATCGCCATGCATGGTTGGCGAGTTTAGCTTACATTGTTAACCATAATTTTGCACTTTTTCGTTTTTATCCGATTCAGTCGCCATATTTTTTTAAAGAAAATGCCAGGTGAATATGCACTGAATACGCGATTACATTTTATAAATTGAATAAAAATGATGGCAGTCGAGTTATACAATAAAATTTAATACATTTAAAAGTTTACAAAACTTTTACAAACAAATGTAATACATTATTATATTACAAACCAGTTACAAAAAAATTGAATACAATTCTTATATTACAAAACGGTTACAAATAAATGTAATGCACTTCTCATAATGCTAATACATGTAATCATTCTTAGGGATGACAACAGGGCGGGGCGGGTTTTTGGCCGCCCCGACCCGAAATTTAAACCATCTGCCCCGACCCCGACCTTTCCTTGATTTTAATATATTGTATCCCTGCCCCGAAATAATAAAAAGCATAACCCGACCCTGCCCCGACCGAATATTTTAATGAAAAAACCCGATTAAACCCGACCAGCCCCAGAAAAAATTAATAAAAATATTAAATATAATATATAAAAATATAATAAATATATATAATTATATCGATTCGGGTCAGGTTGGGGAACTTTCACCCTAAACTAGAACCCGCCCCTCCCCAACTTTATTTTTTTTCATAACCTGCCCCAAACCCGATTTTTTAATTAAAAATCCCGCCCCTATCGGGTCGGGACCCGACAAAGAAAAGTTATTTTGCCATCCCTAATCATTCTGTACAGATGTCTGACCGTTCATCACTTGGAAGAGTGATGTAAATCATGGTACAATTGGGGCTGACAATATGACTTGAGCCAACCCCATTGTGAGCAACATGTGGCCTCCTCCTCTACCACATAATCTGGAGAGATACAATTGGCTTCATTCCTCTACACAGAGTCAGCCAACACGACATATACGGCTGTCAAGGCCCGTTTAACACAATGGAGGCTTCAGGTTGCTCCATGTAATAAATTTTAGGCCTTAACGCCATTATTTGCTCTATCCGTACTTAATGTTATAAGGAGAACATCGTAGTTCAAACTAAGCTCCAAAAACACATGAAACGACCACTGTTTTGAATGCATTTTGAGACATAATTTATTTTGAAAATTTGTTTTTTAGAATCGAACAACATGTTAGAAAGCTATTTATAGAAGGGCTTTTGACCTCAAACACGCTTTGCATGTTTTTTAGACGAATATATGCATGCTTTTCAACGTAAGATTAGGAGCATTTTTTTAATGCGTGAAACAACAGATTTTTTTTATAAACACACGTGTTTCATGGTGGCGGAAATATGCGGCCCAAAAAACATCGAAACACGGTGAACAAGTTGCCTAAACACCCCTATGGAAGTCATCTTGATAGGCTTTGCAACGTAAGATTAGAAGTGTTTTTCGAATGCGCAAATGAATGACGGACTTGCCATCCTATAGATAAACATCCCAAAAAACATCCAAACACGAGAAAAAATTTGCCTAAACACCCCTATGTAGATCATCTTGGTAGGCTTTTCAACGCAAGATTATGAGCATTTTTTGAATGCGAGAACAAACAACGAACACGCCATCTTAAAGATAAACACATGTACGTAATGGTGGCAAAAAAATACGGCCCAAAAAACATTCGAACATGATAAGAAAAATACCTAAACACCCCTATGGAAGTTATCTTGGTATGCTTTTGAAGGCAAGATTCAGAGATTTTTTGAATGTGCAAACCAACAACTTTTTTATATTTAAGTTGAATACTTTTGGCTTAATATAAGTAAATATGAAATTGAATACATGTAATCATTCACCATAGTATAAAAACGGTTAAAATTTTATTTCTCATGATGTAAATACATACAAAAATAATAAAAATCAATCATTCACCATAATATTTGGAAAATAAAAAAAAATTAATACATTTCTTATATTACAAAACGTTTACAAATAAATGTAATAAATTCTCGGAATACGATTTCACGGAACAACAATGTTGTAAGGAGAGATTCCTTTACTTATCTCATAGTCCACGGTTGTCTAACCCTTCATCATTCGCGAGACTGATGTAAATCATTGTACAATTGGGGCTGACAATGTGACTTTTGCCAGCCCTATTATGAGCAACGCACAACCACTTCATTTGCCTCAAAAATCTTGAAAGATATAGTTGGCTCCAGTCCTCTTCACTTGACCAAAAAGAATATCGTTTTTTTGATTTGGTAGCCACACAGAGTAAGCCAACATAGAATATGCAGATGTCAATTCCCATTTATCACAATGGAGGCTTCATGTTGCTCTAAGTAATACATTTTAAGCCTTAACACCATGATCTGCTCCGTGTGCACTTAATGTTGTAAGGAGAACTTTGTGATTCAAACTAAGTTCCACCAACACAAGAGACGATCACTATTTTGAATGTATTATGAGACAACAAAAAATTAAAATTTTTTAACTTTTTTTATGGAATCGAACATCATGTTAGTAAGTTATTTGTAGTAGAACTTTTGAATCTTAACTCGCTTTACACGTAAACCAAGTTACTAACATATTGTAGCATTGTATTCTGAACAATGCATCTTTTGTCTAGCAGATTCTTTGACGCATCTTCCTTCTTCAAAATATACAAAGCGGATGAAATGATAAGTGATGCACGGCGAGTTCGGTTGAAGTTTTCATCCATGCACGACGAGTTCCACTTATCATTTCATCCCTTTTGCATATTTTGCAGGAGAAAGATTCGTTAAAGTTACCTATAAATACCAAGTTTCACCTACGGTTTATTTGTGTCAAACACACGATTTGAAGAATTTTTGGAGCTACATTATTCTTAAGAGAAAAGCTTGTTATTCTCGTTAATTCCAAACAAACTAAGAATATTGTACGCACCGTGAATTCAGACAAGTTACACAAAATTTTCCTTGCACCATGACGTTTCACTATTCCTTTTTTCTCAGAGGTATTGTGAAACTTAATGTTGTAAGGAGAATTTTGTTTAACTTCTCGAAATCCATGGTCTTGATTCATTTGAAATTTATGGGTTTACCAAGCATGACTGAGCGATGTATTTACAAACATGGGCGACCGAAACAATCCAACATCAAATTTCAAAGACATTGAAACAAGTGTAATGACGACATTATGCTTAATAACTCTGCTCCGTAGTACTGTTTTTCATGTACGCTTATTATAAATACTTTAGTAAATAATGTGAAATTTAATTGCATTGTATTTAAAAACTCTATTGTATTTACTATTTTACGCATGCGGTTTTAATTATTTTGCAATAAAATCTGAGGAATTTTGAAACTCGCCTTTCATGTTTGGCGAGTTTCACATGATTCTCGTTACTATAAAACCCAAATTTCAGTTGTGTCCATTTCACTAGTACATCCAACACTTTGCTCCCCTTATGGCTAAGTTTCTCGCAACATTTTATTTTTTTGGTACCTATTTCGACTCAACAATTAACAAAAATATGTCACTCGATGATTTGTTGCAGTTGATATCAACCGAGGTTAGTAAAAGTACAGAAACAATTCTTATTTAGAATGTAAAATCTCAACACCGACAGTCATTGAACCGCACTACATTCTAAGGCTTACGAAGGAAAGCGACCTACGCAAGATGTTTGACCAACACAACTCTGCAGAAGATATGTACATTCAGTTATATGTTATGTTCCATGAGGTCCAAGCCGGAGAAGGTAGTTCATCTGCACTCAGAGTAGCTGGTTCGTCCACAATCACAGAAGCCACTGAAAAAACTTCACCTTCACTGGATGTTGATGCAGGTGTTGATGCGTTGCAATTTTTTACCTGTATGAAAAAACGCATTAAAGAGTTATTAAATACAATACAATACAATGTTTATACGTTGGTTATTATAACAACATTGACTAGCATTAACATACATATAAATAATTTACAGACCCAAATCTAACAAAATTCCAAATTGTCTATTTATACGTGAACTATTTATTAAAAGTTTTTGTTTCATAAATAGTACAAACTTACCTTTTTACATTTAATTTTTAAAAATTTTCTTTTTTTAACCAAACTCGTCGTGCACGCACGACGATTTCTATGCTTCCAAAAAACAATGTTATGTTGAAACGTTACAGTAGCCGTTAACCCACTTAAAACTCGACGTGCATGCACGTCGAGTTCGGATTAGGATTATCCTAATCGCCTTGATTAAGATTTAAACGATAATTTGGGGGGATATTTTGGGAACTCGTCGTACAAGCACGACGAGTTCGAATAAAAAATAATATTACTTTGGAACTCGTCGTGCTTGTGCGGCAAGTTCATTGTAATGGTGTTAGTCCGAAAAATATAAAATTTTTGGTGTTAGTTTGGTAATATTAGGACCTAATGGTCCTATTTTTGTATTTAAGCCAAAGAAACCACTACAATTAATTAGACATGCTATCAAAACATGAGTGTAGTTCGAACAATGTAGTGACTTGACCGGAGCAACGACATCATGCGATTGGTTTGGTTGGGGAGAAAAGGCTAACACAAGGTTGAGGATGGGTAAAAAGGGGCTTTACACTTTTACTATGATGGGCTAGAGTGAGTTTTATTTAGTTAAAGGTCATATCAACATCGGTTGGGGATTAAAATAGTGACCAAAATGAAAGAGTCTTAAAAGTTGGTGACCAACTATGTGGTTTATCATTTAACACGGTTAGAAATGTAAGGATTGAATAGGATGGGAAATGGGTGGGGAATTTCCGAAAATTGTGGGGATCTGAACCGATAAGGATGGAGAATAACAGAAATCTTCACCCATAGGGACGCGGACGAGGAAGTTTTATCACCAAAGCTCAAATGGGGATGGAGACGGGGGTTGCTATATTCGAACCGCATGGATAATCGAATCCGTATAAATAACCGTAGGGATCCAAAAAAATATCCGCAAAGATCCCGATATTTTACTAGATTTTTAAAAAATATATACTTAATTATCTATATACCCCTAATATATATCTTAATAAAAAAAACTCTAACTATATTATTATCACTTCAACTTTCTCTCAAACCTAGTCACACTCAAATTTCTCAACATGTTTCTATCTTAGATTTAGATATAAGCTAAAACCCTTGTCTAAATCTTCCCCCAACACAACACTCATTCAGTCTTTATCATCTCATAATTGCTTCCAATCGAAGTTATCCAAACTTTTATATTTTGAACTAAATTCGCCATTTATTTTGGTTAATAAAATAATAATTTTGTTTTAAATTTTTGGGATAGGGATTCCCCGAAAATCGCGAGGATCCGCATGGGAAGAATATGAGGACGAAAAAATCTCCAAAATATTTAATGAGGACTCCCCAAAACTATAACCACAAGTATTGAGGACGGAGTGGGGATTCAAACCGTCCCCGTCCCCGCCCACGCCCCTAAGATTGACCAACTAAAACGGACAATTTCTCCAATTATGGTGACTAAATTATGAGTACTTTTTTGGTAGTTTTCCCCTGTTTGGCAGCTTCTGATGGATTCAAGCATTCTTCAAAGCAGGGATGGACCTAGAAGGGGCAGCCACCCCATAAAAATTTAAAATTCACATATGATTTAGATATTTTTAAAAAAATTTATGTATTTTCAATTTAAAGTATAATTTTGCCCCCGTAAAATTTTATAGGTTCGATTACTTCAGAGGCCAAATTGTTGCGAAAATACTATATTGACGAAATCGATAAATTGAGACTACTACAGAGACAAAAGTAGCTCTTAAGCCTTTTTTATATTCTAGAATCATTTTGGAATTTTCTATTTTAAATAAATTTTAATGTTTTTAATTGTTTTAGGTCATAACAAACAAGTGTTTGATTAGATTATGTTACCATTTTTCTTTTAAAACGGTTAATGATGAAGATCGAATGTGTGAATGAAAAATAAATAAAGAGACTAAAATGAAAAAGAAAATCAAAGTGAGAATTTTAATATAATATTAAGCATTTTTCCCACCAAATTTTCTTACATATGTTTTCTCGTCTGACTTTTCCAAATCCAATGGAGAGTTGTAAATGTCTTCATCTTCTTATATATATTTCCTTGTCTTACTTTGACCAAACCAATTGAGAGTTCTGAATCAACGACGGGCTCGGCCAATAACTGTTTTTAATTGTAAAACTTAATTTGAAAAAGTATTCCCGGCAAACTTGACTTGAGACTCGAAATTTGAATTGATTTATTCATCTTGAGGTTCGATATAAACTCAGACATTATAGTTTAAACTTGAATCGAACCCGAAAAAATCAAATCAACTTAAATTTTAGTTGAACCGAAAATTAACACAAACCGAAAGCAACCCGAACTTAAAATAATCCGAACCGAAAGTAACTCGAATTTAATTTGCTCAAATTCCATATCATCATCAACCCAAATTTGACTAGATAATTGAGTCGAAATGAACGAAAAATTTATTTATTTATTTATATTTAATTTTTAGTATAAATAGTAAATATGTATGTTTTATTATTTTTATTTTTTAATTGTTTATTTTATTTGGTCTTTATTTAATTAATGGTATTAATTAAATATTCAATTCAAAAATTTAAATATCCAATTAAATTTCAAACAATTAAAGCGTGTCTAAATTGATTTTAATTCATAATTAAATAAATATGATAAATATATTTTTTATTAAATAATTTTTACCTTGTCCAATTCTAAAATTAAATTTTAATGTTTTAGAAATTATGCAAAACTTTTTAAAAAAACAACTAGTTGAAACTCGATAATGACAACCATACAAAATTCAAGTTATAAACTTTAATAAGCCTTACAGGTTTAGTTTGTGTTAAATTGTAATCCCTTAATGATGGTTGAATTAGAAACATTGAATGATCAAGAGTTGAAATTGAGTCAAAATGATAAGACTGACAAACAAAAAAATATTTTTACAAGAATATATCAATACTTCTAAATATAATCGATTGGATACATACCCAACTCAGCCATAATTGACCTAAAGATCCAAAGATTGATTAGAACAAAAAATCGATCGATCCGATATTGACCAGATCCGAAAAATCAATTGATCTAATACCGATCCAAACCGAAAACTAATCGATCTGATATTTACCCGACCCAATTCAACCGATATAATGTTTAATCGATCAAAATTCAGCCGATCCGATATTAATCTGACCTGATATTCAATCTGACCCAAATCAAACCTGAACCAAAAGTAATACAAACCACAATGACCCGACTGAACAACCCGATATAATAAAAGGCATGGATTTAACTTTCGAAAATAATATAATTTTAGAGTATATGTTTCAATATTTCCATGTTTGAATATTTGGAGTATATCAATCAATTTTTATTCGAATTTTAAATTTGGACTATATCAATAAATTTTTATTCAAATTTGAAATTTCGACCTGATTTATTAAATCCAAATCTGACCAAATTCAATCTAATCATATAGAGTTAATAACTCGAAATCGTTCAACTCAAATCTTAGATAAATTAAATTCGAAACGATCTGAAATACACAAATATGATTGTAAGATGTCTAAGATTGAGCTCGACAGAATTATGCAACTAAAATGCATGAAACTAATCTTAAATGAACCAAAATTGCAACATGAAACTAATCCTAAATGAACCAAAGTGCAAGCAATCTTTCTAAGTTTAGGGTACAAAATATAACTCTTTTAGAACGGTGACACCTCCATTATAGTTTACCCAAAAAAAAAAACATATTTGAAGCTCACTTAGAATTAAATATGATACCATATTAAATGCATGTAAAAATAAAAGTTTAACCGAAAAAAGGCTCAAACTATACTTTTTTGTTTTAGGTGTTTAAAAGTTTTTGACCAAAATATGTGTCTAATGTTTATTTCGTTACTATATTATGTGTCTAATATTCCATCGGTTAACATTTTAAAGTCAATTCGTTAAAAAATCTGACACCAAATCATTGCTTGACACGTGACTTTAGTTATATTTTTTTCTATTTTAAAATATAATTTTTAAAAAAAATTTAAAACCTCAAATTTCTTAATTTCTCACAAAAACCATAAATTCAAAAAAATATCTATATCTATAATCCAAAATCTTGAAATTCCTTCATCGTTTCCGTAGTGAAGTCTCTTCCTCTCGACGACGTCGTTCGTTCGTTATTTGTCGCTGGATTAGAAGCTTTTGAGGTATGATGTTCGACGTTCTATTAGCACGTGATGGTCCGGCGACAGAAAGAGTGGGGTGGTGGTGGTTGATTCGGGACTAATAATTGATAAATTTAGGGATTTGTGAATTTAGGTTATGAGTCCTTGGGAATTAGGATTATTTTTAGGATTTTTTTAACTAAAGATTCCATTTTTTAAAAAATAATAAATTAGTAATTAAAAACCTATCACGTGTCACATTGTAATTAGCTAATGATTTTTTTAACAGTCATAAACGGATAAACACCTAAAATAGTAACAATATAAATGTTAGACACTTATTTTGACTAAAAAATTTATAAACACCTAAGAAAGTACAATTTTGAAAGAAAAAAAAATTCAAATGCAAAAAAAAAACATTATATAACCCCCTCGACCCGGCCTGGGCGAAAGACCGAACCGAACGAGCCACACGGAGAATATTGAGGTAAACCGGAAAGTTTACCTCAATAAACGACCCTATTTTTTTCTTTTTATCTTAACTAGATGCAAATTGTTACCCTAAGTGTTTAAACACGCAGCGGAAGAAACATCAACTCAATCGGACATCGATTTGGCATACGATTGATTATAAACATGTTTTAGGGACCAAAATGTAAATTACGCAAAATACAGGGACTTTAACTAATTTCAGGTTACCATCCTTTAATTAGTCATGTTACATGCCATTTTGTCAAATCTCAGCTCAATCCGATCATTCAATCACATTTAATTGCATCTACAATATTCAAGGACTAAAACGTAAAGGAATAGAACTTCAAAAGAATCTGATTAACTAACTTAACAGCTTCGTGTATCGATACACTTAGCCCTGTATCGATACACCATGTTTCAGAACAGGTCTAAGTGTTTTGGAACACGAGCCCGTTTCGATACGGTCTCCAAAGTGTATCGGTACACGAATTTCCAGTAGCCAACTTAACCGAGCCTGTTTCGTACACCCTTCTCTATTTCGAAACCCCATGCCCATTTCAAGCTCACCGTTTCGATACAGCCTTAGGCGTATCGAAACACCTAGGCCTGTAATTTCACATTTTGCTAGTTTTCATACTTTAATGCACCCAAAACCACTCAAGCATGCTTCCAACAAATATATAACATATCCAAACATCAAACCTCAATCATTCATGGCATATTCAACATCATATCATGACATTTTGTATCAAAAGTAAACTATAGGCATTCAACCTAGTAAACAAGCCAAGCAAGATACCAAAATGCATAGCAAAGCATAAACCATAAACCAAAGGCCATTTACAAGTCTAAAACAACAATGAACACTTGCTCAAATAGGGAGTTTGCACAATTCTCCTAAAAACACAACGGATCCCCCATTGCCCTTATTACTTATAGTCTAAACCGAAACATACATTCTCAAATGAAGTCTCTTGTGATCCCTTGCTCCACGCTACCTCCAAAACCTCAATTCTCTGCATTGATGGACAAATTAGAGCGTAAGCACACAAGGCTTCGTGAGGAGTGCTAAAAAAACAAAACACCATCAATGCATTAAAACTATTTTCCAAGTCCACATTGAAATCTCATTTCAATTTACTTAAATCGTCATTTGGAAACCATCATGCCTTTAAAACCATGCACTTTCCTTAATAAAAAATCATCATAATAAACCTTATGCAACATGTATCATGAATCAACAGCAAGTCCCATTGCTAACACTCAATTTAAGCCTTCGCATGCATAACTACCATATGCAAAGCTTAAAGAGTAAAACATGTATCAACCACATTATTCAACATAAACCATTTCATAATACATCATCAATTATATTGGCTTACAAGTGATCATTAACAAGTTCCTTTCGCAAAACACAACATTGGATACACGGATTCACAAGTGTTGTCACAACACTTCATACATTATCACCGCATCTCAAGGTTCACACACGAGAGCTACCCTCCACCATTGTGACACATGTGGTGGAGTATTCGGTACACCGTATAAACCTCTCGACACCACTCATCGGTAGATGTATAATCCCACTAACGAGATATGGGACACCACACACATTCCTCAATAAGGTACTTGGATGGAGTATTCGGTACACCGTATAAACCCATCAACATCCAAGGCGACTTGTTTATAATACACGCAATCCTATATCCGGCTAACTATATTCGATAACATCTATAAACCATTTTCATAACATCACTTTCCAATATAATTCACATTTAACCACATACCTCGCTGTTTTCAAAGCATCATCAATAAATTATTTCCCAAAGCATTAAAACATGCTTTAAATCACAAGTATAAAACATATACTTACAAGGATCACTTACCATGTGCATCCTTCATCGTCTTATCATTAAAAATAGTAAACCACATACTTTAAACATGCTTAAACAATAGGTAACATGAATTCAAACCAAGTGCATAAAATTCGATTCATAGTAGCACAACCGAGAGAGAAATTCCTTATACTTACTTCTGAACTTAGACAAGCGTTTCAAGCTTACATATAAGTTCCCAAAACCACCTTTAAAACATTTCAAAGCTGAAATCCACGTTCTCACTCACTGACACGCGAAACCTTGATTAGCAGATGCGTAACTAAGCGTCCGAAGCTCCTGAAACTTCACCGGTTGCTTCTGGAACTTTCTCTCATGTTTAAACCACATAAGAACAGAGGATTAATGCATCTCAATGCACTAAAAACTCTATCAAGCAATCCTACCACGTTGCTCTGGCTAAAACCACCAAAACGCCCATCCGAAACAACCGAAAACACCATCAATTACACCACAAACTCAACCCAGCCAAAACTTAAAATTTTCAACCATTTATAATCATTGATTAACATCCAAAATCATCCTTTTATCAACCTTATACCTCCAACATTCACAAAATTACATTAACCCCACAAAAACCCAGTTCTAACAACCTAATCAACTAGAGATCCAAATAGTTTCGGGATTACTATGCTTAAAATTCAATCTCAACATTAATAAAATTCCAAAACATTATTAAAATTAATCACAAACCATCCAAAACAGATCCATTACGAAAATTACACAAAATCATCATTTAAAGCTTGATTTAGCCATTTTCTTTAAATCAATCATGAAACCTTGTTAAGAAACACAATTAAAGAGCCAAATACTTGGGAATTTCATTAAAGAACCTTGATTAGAGGAGAAGCACAAAAATTACCTCTAATCCCTTGCTATTCCTTCAATTAACAAGATTTGATTGAAAATCTTCAAGAATCCACTGAAACAAGTTGAGGAAACTCCATGGAAATCATTTGGAAATCAGAGTAAAGTCAAAAGGAAAAGATCTTTGAAGGTTTTAAAAGAAAATGGGTGGTTGGATGATGAGAAAAGAGAGAAATGGAGGTTACGTTAAAATAAGTTTGTAAAGCTTAATTCCTTTTTAATCAAAACCCTTTTTATTCTTTTTAATTAAACACATTTAAAACATGTCAAATTAAGGGAATAGCTGATTACAATTGTATTAGCTCCCTAAAGATTCTAAGTTTTGGCACTTTTACAAAATAGCCATTAAAAACAATTTTCCATTTTTACAATTTAGTCACTAAACTGAAATGTCCACCTCCCAAATATCATTTTCCAAAATTGACTTCACCAAACCCTTGTATACATTTTAAAAAGGATTTTAGAAATTTTTCTCATATTTTTATCAATTCCCGAACTAGGTTTTCCCTGAACGAATCCCGAACTAACCTGAATATCTAGTCTCGGTCCAACTAACCTTAAACCCAACCTACAAACTCTTAGGCCCAAAACCGGGGCGTTACACATTCCATATTTATTTTGTTAACTCTTCAAAAGATGTACTTTCATGCTTATATTGTCATGCTATTGCTTGACTTTTGGTACATATTAGTTCATTTTGCCAGTAGTTTCATGCATTTGCATCTAGGAGTTGAGGAATGCACAAATTTCATCACATATTGAACGAGTATTTTCTTGTTGTGGTGAGCAAGTCTGGAGCAGGTGAAAGTAAGAGAGAAATGCCGAGCATAGTTGGAAAATGCAAGAGAAGAATGTCAAGATCGGTTGGCAAAAGAAGGAAGTTCGATGCCCAGTTAAATAGCCGTGATTCAGAGCCAGGTCAGCCCTAATTCAATGAGAAGATAACGCGCCGAGAATGGTAGTAACAAACTATCAAAACCCTAAACGTAATTAGGGTTTCCATGAGTGCCTATATAAAAGAGTCCAATGAATGAGAAAAGAAATGTTGCACCGTGGGGAAGAGAGAGATAGAGAGTAGAGTAGAGGTGAACCAAGGTTCAACCAGGCAGTTTTGCCGAGAGCTCTGGATCCACTGAAGGGCTGCATCGACATATCTCCTTCTTTAGTCCATTTCTCTTAAATATATTTCTGATTTTGATGATGATGTTTAAAAATGATTATGTGTTGTTAGTTTTCCTAGCCATGAAATCTTTTAAGTTGGCTAGGGGTGTTGCGATGAACGTTTAGTTTTTATGTTTTTAATAATTGAATGTCGTGGCATTATTGTCTATTTCGCATGTGCTTACATTTCATATATTTTATGCCATGTGACAGTTGACATTGAATGCTCATTATCCCCTAATATCTTAACAAACTTAGGAGATAATGATTAATTACCAAATACTAAGGAGAGAAGCTTCGGAAAAAAATGCTCAAGTAGATGAACTTACTTTTGAAGTGAATCTACCACTTAGGAGTAAAAATTAAATCTTCACCAAGTTAATGTTTGAAAACTCGCTATAGACTTATACGTGTTAAAAGCAATCAACTTAGGGTATTGCCATCGACAAAGGTAATACTAGCTTAAAATCTGCTCGACAATAAAATCAAGGCTTAACTTTATTAATTTGCTGTCATCTCTAGCGTGAAATCTGTTGAGTGTGTAAAAGTTCTATATTTTACCCCCTATTTAACCCATATTTCTGTTGTATTCAAGCATAATTCATTGCATTTAGGTTAGATTTCAGTTTTACATCACAAATATATTAAATGGCACAGTTTCTACTGAAATAGGTTGTTTTTGCAGGTAGCTACTGTAGCAGATGGAGGGCAGTAGAGAAGCAGACGTTGGGCAGTACAGAAGCAGAGCTAGAACTGGATGTGCAGATGTGAAGGACGATGCTGCCATGGCCGCTGCCGTGGCAGCCAAGGACAACAACGATAGTGAAGGGAAGAAAGTGAAGTGGACCTCGACAGAAAGAGAAAATTAAGCCCATCTGTCGTGGAGTACCATTATATTTTTCCAAGCCCTAGATCAGAATGAAGGTCAAGCCCAAGGTTCAAGGAAGAAATCCCAAGCAAGAAGGAAGGACGAATTAAAGACTGTTGCTCTGAAGATTTAGTCTTTATTAGAGTTGTACTTTAATTTAAAGTTGTATTCTTGCCATATTAGAAAACTTGAACCCAAGGCCTATATAAAGGCATGTAATTCGACCTAGGAGAGGACATCACCATTCTCTAGCCTTCTTCCCGAAACCCTAGCCGTTTTCCCTTCTTCACCATGTTCTAAACTTCCCCTAGGGCTAAGGGTTGTTTTGTAAAGTAGTTGCAAGGATTGCATTGTTTTAGGATTTTCTTTGTTCAATAAAATTACTTCAAGTTCGCTTATTCTGGTTTTCAACATCTTGCAAGAGTATCGGGAGAGCATTGTGAGATTATCTATTTACTTAATATCGGGAGAGTTAAGTATACGGAAGGAATAAGTGCGGGTTCTCTAGTTTATAGTTGAACTATCTCGGACCTAGGGATAGGACGAGGTTAAGTGGCTAAGGAAGAATTCAAGAACATCGGTGTTCATCCTTCGATTCACGCCGGAAGGTATCATCAAAGACGTGTTCATCGACAGACATGGACCTAGGGATAGGCCAAGGCACAGCAGGGATTCTTGCCAAGCTTGAAGTACTGAGTTGAGTAATCGCTGTCGCGATAACCAACAGACCGCTGCCGCGACAGGTGTTGCCGCAGCAGGCACGACAACAGAACAGAGTTTCTTAGACTTTGCAACACCTACACTACTGAGCAATTCAATACCGGCCCATTCTCTCTATCTTGATTTCACTACTCTTTATTTCCAGTATTCTTTATATTTTCGTGACAAACATTTAAACTATTCTTTTCCTCTCTCGTGCAGTAATCCAAGGTGAAGCTATTAGCCCAGTCCCTGTGGAGACGATATCCGATACTTCAATATCACTTTACTACTTGCGTCGTGTACACTTGCACTACATTGCGATAGACACTTTTACACGCAACAAAATCCAAACATCTCTTGCCAAGCCCATCAATCATCTTGACAAAAGTGTTTGCCAATATGCTCAAATCTTTGTTTCAATTCACAAGTATTTATCGTGGCTGACCGTGTATAATTGCACCCAAAAAGACACTTTTTGGCATTGTTTACTTGTATAATTACGATGAATCATCATCCTTTTTCCAAGCATTAGTTCGTCAACATGTATATTTTAGATTAGTGGTTCTCGTAGTATATTTATATTTTAATTATGGGCGAAAAAATTTGATTCGACTCATTTTTTTAATTTTGAGTTATTTGAGTTAATTCTAATAACTCTAGTGAATTTTGAGATCGAGTCGAGTTTGATTTTTCCAACTCAAAAAAAAATGAATTTTATTGTTTTTTATTTAGTCTTTGATTATTTTTCTTCAATTCTTCCTTCATTTTTAAGTCCGTTTTGATCAAATTTTAACCACATGATCCTTAATCATTGTATAGTACCTATTTATATTAAATTCATATTTTTGAAAATAAATTTCATCTTTTTACAATTTATTCACTCAACTTTGTATGATTTCCTTCTTCAATTCCTCATTCGTTTTAAGTTCAATTTGACCAAATTTAAACCACAAGCTCCACCACTTTATAATATCTGTAACACCCCCTTCCCGGCCTAGCCGAGAACCGGGTTGGAGAGTGCTACCGATGAATAGTGCAGCAATCGGTGCAATAAAATTTCTTTTTATGAGCATCATATGATCAATATTATACAAACAAAACATTACCAGATGCATCTTAGTCCATTTAATCCATCATGAAACATTAACCAATCACTTTGGACCAATTTTTAAATATTACAAGTTTTTAGGGACTAATCTGTAAATCTGATAAATTAGAGGTCCTTCGATGCAGTTGACCATACCATAATGAAATTCAATACAATAATAATAATTCTGTAAGTTTTCATGCAATTCTGAATTCATTAACTCATCCAATTTAACCATCCTAAATCCAGTGACCATTTTGTAAAACAATGTAAACCTACTGTTTCTGCCCTTTTTAACCAACTTAACTAACCCTGTATCAAAACACCTTAAGGCTATTTCGATATGGGTGTACGATGGGCAACCTTCGTTGACTTTACCCTTCATACCGTATCGATACGGGCAAGCCCTATATTGGTACGGTTGACTCTTTTTGACTTTGACCAATTTCGGTACACGATAGACCTGTATCGAAATAGTGGATTCCAGTAACAAAATGTTCTGGTGCGGCTCTAGACCGTATCGATACGCCCTACTTCTTAAGTTCAATTATGCTTAACCATATCGATACGCCATGACCCGTATCGATACAGCCTAACCTGTAATGATAGATTTTTGCTGGTTTTTAACCGAATTGACCTATCAAACAATGTTCAAATGCAATGAAACTTTACACACAATATTTCAATGTTATAAACTACTGACATGCTAAATTTCATCATTATTTGAATATGTTTACTATGTTTTCACCTTTTTATGCCAAATATGCATATTAGGCCATTTTAAGCAAACTTTAACAAGCCATTTAAGGCACTTAAACCACATACAACACATAACCTTTATACACATATACAAAACATCAAAATCAACTATTTTAACTACTTTGCCACCATTCTAGGAGTTCATAGAGACAAAATACTTTACTTTGGGCTCGTGGTGACTTGCCACTTTACCAACTAGCTCCGATCTTGAAACGATAACTCTTAACCTGAGATGTATGGACAATGAATGCATTAGACTTATATAGTCTAATTGAGGTAGCAAATAAAAATGTATGTGTAATCACTAATTTTGCCCGGGTCTCGAACCCCTTTAGTTTGTGTTTATCTTGGGCTTATTGGGCTATTATAAAATTAAAAAAGAAAAAAGAAAAAAGAAAAATATATATATACCATGTCTTATTATCTATTATTATTTATTAGTATCATACATATTGTTACCATAATATTATTAGTATTATTTATTGTATATATAAACGCATGTGACATATTAGATATAGGTGCGTTTGTTCATAATTAAGTAATAATGCGTGAGTGTGAATATGTATATATTTCTCTACTATCATTGTGATTGCCTTTTAATGATTATTATTATTCGTAGTAGTATTATTTTTATATTCATTATATTTGATATTATCCATTTCAAAAAACCCCTAAACATTACTAATATATTATATTTTTTTATTATTGTTAATAACAATTATATCTTATCTTTATTATTATTATTATTATTATTATTATTATTATTATTATTATTATTATTATTATTATTATTATTATTATCATTTACGTACATTCATTACATATTGTTATATTATTATTTATTTTTATTATTACTATCACATATTATTATTTATTAGTATTATTATTACCATTGTTTGATATTATTGTTAATTACTTATATATTATATTGTATTATTAGTATTAGTATTATGCATTATTATTATTATTATTATTATTATTATTATTATTATTATTATTATAACTAAAAAGAAAATAAATAATCAATAAATAAGAAGACCAAATGTTATTAATAACAGTCCAAATACACAACAAGCCCGTGAGCCCAAATAATTATACAGCCCAGCAACTAAAAAAGGGAAACCCTAATCTTTTGTTTGGTGATGCAGCCGCCCATGCCTAGCCGTTGGATCTGGCTCGATATCAACGGCCCAAGTCGCATCCGGACCAGAAACCCTAGCAGATCCCCCTACCCTCCTCGTGGCGCAAGCTCCCACCACCGTCAGATCGAGACGCGATCTGACGGTCCAGATACAACCTCAGGACAAAACCCTAAGGGGGTGTCACCTTTGCCTCAGCGCCGCACGAACCAGTGTCTCTCGTGCACGCGCGATGGTTCTGTCACCCAACGCGCCCACACACTTGAGCCGTCTGACCTTTCACCTGCCACGAGCACGCGTCTGCCGGGTCTAACCGATGCCTCCCTCGATCGAGTAATACCGGCCAAGACAAAAAAATAGAGAAATCAGAGCCCTAAAAGACAACCACGACATGCAATAAAACCACGACAGAGTACTAGAGGATACAAATTGTAGGCCAATACGAACAAAGATAGATAAATCAGAAACACCAGGACCACATAAGTCAACTCTATTACCTATACATTTCTTTGTAACTCGAATATAAAAAGGAAAACCATATTGTAATCAAAGGGAGGGAAAGAAAAAAAATCAGTGAAAACAGATTGTAAGAAAAAAGAAACTCGATTCAGGATTTTCAATAAATCAATACAAAAAAGAAAAAGAAGCCTTAGAGGTATCGCTCGTTTTTGTTATTTCACTACATGCATCGAAAGAATGAAAAAAGAGTTTTTTTCTTTACCGTTGATGGCAGTTCGATTCTCCGGTCGTTTGACCACCCCCACCATTTCGAGTCTCCTAGCAATAATCTCCCGGAAGGAGTGAGCTCTTGAGGCTTCGAATAAAAGGTCTATTTTTGGGGTTTTGTTGCTTTCGATCGTTTCTCAAAAGGAAAAAGGGAAAGAGGGAATCTTTCTCTTTTGTACTTCAAAGGGTGTGGGCTCACCGGCCGCCGGCCGATCTTCCGAAACGGCGGCTATGGTTTTTAGGGATGAAACCCTATCAGAAAAGGGGAAGAGATTTTGTTTTGGGTAAACTACATAAATGACCACCATACTATTGTTAAAGTCGCGATATGACCACCTTACTTTTTTCCGAGGCAATTAAACCACCAAATTATTTAATTGGTTGCAATGTGACCACCAGCCGTTAAAAACTAACGGAAGGAGTGATGTGGCGGTTAATAAAATTGGTATAATTACACATTTGGTCCCTGCTATTTATACATTTTATTAATTTGGTCCTAATTTTAATAAATAAAATAATTTTATTATTTAATTAGGTTACGACACATGTCACCGTATTATTGGAGGAGCAAAATTAAATAAGAAGCACCTTGCCTTCAGCAAGAATTGAACCTAGGATGTATGGGTTTAAAGTGAGCATGCTAACCACCAGGCCAAAGCTACCTTTGTAATGCTTTTTACAAATTTTAATATATATTTTAACGTTTGTGTATGGAAGAAAGGCTTGGACCCTTTTTCCTTAGGTGTGGCCTCCATCCTGATTTGGCTTCTATCTTCGTATTCATCAGCAATTACAATTTTCAGCGAACCAAAATTTGGAGAGCTCCATGTACTTCGTGAACTATTTGTTATATCATGTCCAGAACTAAAATCATCTGTCTTCCCCGAACTTTCTCCGTCTTCTATATCAATAATACACCCAAAATCATTAAAAAATTTCACTTCAGACATATTCCAATCGCATGTAGCATTGACATTAGGATCTGTATCCTTTCTCTTCACCAAAAGAGTGTTTTTCTTAGATGGTTGCAAGCTTGGAGAGGTTCCAGAAAGGAACATGGCTAAATCATCACATTCTTCTTTATCCAAATCTACCCACCGAAGGGGCTGCTTTCCATCCTCAATTAAAGCATCTTTTAATGCAGCTTCTACACAGTGTATCTGACCCTCAATTACAGCAATAAATTGTCTGTGCCTAGATGCTCTATAATCATCACAGCCATGTCCATGGCACAATTTTATAGCTCTCTCAAACTCCTCCAACTGAATTTACAGCCACAGTTTAACACCAAGCAACTATTAAAGTTAGCAAATGACAGGGTAAACAGACAGAACAGAAAATAAATTTCAATTAAAGTGTACTACGGTCGACAAGACCGTTCAAGTACAGGTTGACCAAAAATACACGAATGCTTAATGTCTGCTTCAATATTTGTTTTGAGCTGGGAAAGCAAAAAGGTCTGCTCTTTGACTCTATATAAACAGTAAATCATAAATTGAACAATGTGGATTAAGTTTTTTCTGTTACATGATACTAAATTCAAAAACTGCAAGAAAATTCCAATTCCTCAAGTTTCCACAAAATGGATAAAATGTAATGATATCTAGCAAATACAAATGTCCTAACTGTGATAAATGCAAGTTAACAACTAAAGCAGAAAAGGAGGATTTGCGATTTTAATCTAAAGAGAAAAAAGAAAGAAAGAAATAGAAGGTAACATACCTGCCATTTAGCAGCACCCAAAGCAGTTTGCAACTCTCGACAAAGTTCAGCTGAATCTGATGCTTTTTGCCCATTTCTCCTCTCTTTGGTCCACAACCTATACGCTGATTCCATTCTGGAAAAGAGAAACCATGAACACACTTGAAAATTAAACCATGTTAATAAACTCTATTATGTTCAAGAATTACTAATATTAAGCATTCAAAATCGTCATAAAAGTTTGCCGAGCATTACTTTGAAGGGTTTGGCCTGGTGGTAAAATGTTTCTTGTTTTTTTCCTGGCATGAGTAACAAGTTAAAATATATATTAGAATTTGTAAAAAGCATTACAAGGGTAGCTTTGGCCTGGTGGTTAGCACGCTCACTTTAAACCCATACAACATGGGTTCAATTCTTGTTGGAAGCAAGATGCTTCTTATTTAATTTTGCTCCTCCAATCAGGTGACACGTGTCACCGCCTGATTGGAGGAGCAAAATAAAAATTATTAAATTATTTTATTTATTAAAATTAGGACCAAATTAATAAAATGTATAAATAGCGGGGACCAAATGTGTAATTATACCAATTTTATTAACTGCCACGTCACTCCTTCCGTTAGTTTTTAACGGCTGGTGGTCACATTGCAACCAATTAAATAATTTGATGGTTTAATTGCTTCGAAAAAAAGTAAGGTGGTCAAATCGCGACTTTACCAATAATATGGTGGTCATTTATGTAGTTTACCCTTTTGTTTTTGGTTTCGAAAATGCCCAAATGAGGCAAAATCGATTTAATAGAGAGCTTTTATGTCATCCCATCCTTTGTTTTTATGGGTTATTTACGCTAAAGCCCTTTTGCGTTTTTGTTTTTTTTATACTAAGGGCTTTCATCTTTTTAAATAGCAACCCCAGTCCCCGTAATTTTCTCTTATCTTTCAATTCAGCCCCGTTTTTTGCGTTCAATCGTTTTCATAGTTTAATTCCCTTTTTGGTCCTTAATTTTTAAATGTCTGTCTAATTTAGCCCCGTAATCAGTGGCAAAATTGTTTAGCCAATCCCTCGGTTCATGCATATTTAATTTACAGCCTCTCATTGTTTATATTTGCTTGTTTTAATGGTTGATATGGGTTGAATGTAGTTACATAGTCTCATTCAGTTATCATATATGTATTGTGTGGCTTTGTGTAACGGTATACATTTTATTTAGATTCCATGTGGTTACGTATATATATTTATCATTTAGTTTTTTATATTTATAAGTGCACATTTTTATCATGGTAGTGTCGTTATATATATATTACATATTGTTCGTATTTATATATGCTACATGCTTTTTACTTAGTTACGTATATTTTGTATATATTACATATGTATACGTTATATAGCTTTTTATGTGGTCTCTCATATATACATATATTACGTTTTTTTGTAGCTAGGTATACGTATTTTATATAGTCTTTTAGGGAAGTTATACATATATATATATACATATTATAAATAAGGTTTTATGTAATCATATTCATATATATAAATTATGTGTCTTTCTTTTTACGGATTTTGTATAATTATATCTACATTTCTATTATGTGTATTCTTTATATAGTTTTATCACGACATACGTTTGTCTATTTTGTTCCGTTTTATTTAGTTCATGATATTTCGCTCCGTTGTCCATGTGAATCCTTTACTTTATTTACATTTTGATCATGCATTTAATTACCATGTCTAGACATTTGCTTTATTTATTCCATGTATTTTTGTGAATTTGTTCATATTTGTCTCATGTCTTAATTATTTGTTCCCGATACGCCATGATAGGTTGCATCTCAATTATAAATTGCAATGCGAATGCCTTTTTATTTGGGATCGAACGAGGCCAGTACCAGTCGTAGTGGTGCTGGTTCGGACGTTCTTTCTCGAATATCAAGGCTTTTAAAATTCACTCACCTGTATAACCAAATTTCGATACGAATGGTCACTTTAATTCACAAAATTTAATATTAACTAAGCGGTAATGATTTTGTATCGATTTTAGGGCACGACGGGGGTGCTCATCCTTCCACGCGTGTAACCGACTCCCGAACCCATTTTTTTAAAAGAAAGAATCTCTGGTTTAGTTTTCAGTGTCCGGTCTACCATTTTTAAATGGCCGGTGGCGACTCCACCTTTTCCAAAATACGATTAAATCTTCAAAACCAAATTAAACCCCGGTTCTTCCAAGTGATACCGAGAGGTACTTGTATTTTTTGAAATTTTTAGTCGCAATAGTATGAACATGGTATGCCATTTAACATGCTTTGTTGATAATCATAATATCTATTAAATGAATAAACATGGCATGCTCCTCATTCATGTTACACGCATAGTATCAATCATTATATCATCAACGACAATATCAATATCATAATATCATGACAAAGCAATAATAATATTATGACAATAATGATACCGTGAAAATAACAATATTATGACAATAACAACATTGTGGTAATAACAATGTAGTGATCATATTTACTATTATATTTACACATATAATTCAATAATAGTTCTTTAATAGTTTTATTAATGTCTTTATTAGTCTTTTAGCATCATTCGTCTTGGAATACTTTTGGACATAGGTAATTTTGATTCGATAGTCGGTAATAAACAAGCTCAAAGCACGAAGCAATGGCTTTTTTCAATACAGTATCAGTGACTCAATGCTTCCGATGCTCGTACTCTCTCCAACCGAACCCCCGCCTCGCCTAGGGTCGTCACCCTTGAGCCATAGCTCATGGACTGTAGTCATAGTAAATATACCAAATACCATGCCAAATTGTCCAAGGACTTTTCCTCAATAATATTTTATCCGTACGGTATCTTTATCAATGCCTATAAAAGTGTCAATAGCGAAGTCGATAACATTGTCAATGACAATATCAATTGCAATATTTTCACATTGATATCGATAACAATAATTCAATGTCAATAATTTGATGACAATATGCATACCTCAACACCAATATCTCAATAGCAATATGCAATATCTAATATGCAATAATCAATGTTTGATGTTCAACGATTCATTTAGCAATGTTTCAATGACTTCGATGACAACAACAACAATGTTTCGGACACGATTTCAATGCGAGACTTACCCCGACTTACCAATGGAGTCTACCAAGAGATTCGATACAATTTACCTTAAGATAATATTAGCTACTCAAACGGAATCAACAACAATGAATTCGGAAAGGCTCATCGCCTAATCTCGAGACTCCGACTACACTCACCTTGATAATTCAAGGCTCCTAGGGCTCCCGGATGACTATCCATTTACTCATAGCTTTCGATGGAGGCGATGGGTTAGTCTTTTCCAATTCTTGAACTAGGAAGAACAATAAGGGATTATTAGAATCAATATGACAATATCGATACTTGGAATAACTATTAGACAAAAGCTTATCTTAAAGCTTTTAACTTGAAATTGGACATTCAATGACCAAGAGGATCAATAATTGATTTAGGGTTTCCACTTACCCGATCAGTAGCTATGAATTGATGTTCTTAATTCAAAGAAAGTATAAGCTTAAGGGTCACAAATTGAGAGGTGTATGCTTAGAAACTCAAGGTTGAAGATAATGGAGGTGTATGCTTGTTCATTCAAAGCAAGAAGATGGGGTTGGTCTCGGTGAAAACAAAACAAGGATGAGAAATCCCTTTTCTTATATTTTAAAATGACCACAACCCTAATCATTTCCCTACCTCTCACTTAGCCAATGAAAAGGTTTTCCTTAGCAAAGGGAAAGCTTAATATATTAATATCTATATTCTCTATATCTTATCAATATCAGTTATAAAGATGACTATAAGTCATCCTTTTGGATTACTTCCGCGTGGGGAAGGGCAGCAATAAGCAGATGAGTCATCACCACCTCATTTCTTTTTAATTTATCCTTCAAACAAATTCGAATCAAGGGACCCGTTTTGAAACGCATGAAGCTGTATCGAAACGGCTAAGCAAAAGTCCAAAAGTTAGTTAATACCGTTGGAACTGTATCAGAACGCCCTATAATCATTTCGAAACGCCTTACCTAGGCCGTTTTGGTACGTATCTTACTGTATCGAAACGCCCAGCTCAAAAATATCACTTTGGGCATTTCCAATGAGGTCCTTAACTAAGAATAAGTCCAATTAGGGTCCCTTAACGATATAATCTATAATTTAGGCAGTAAAGATACGATATTTGAACATTTTAATATCAATACCCGATCATCGGAATCCAATTCCGACTAGCCCCGTTTTGGGGTGTTACAATATCTATGTAGCTTCAAGAGTAATTATTCCATACACTGGCAGTGGAAACAAAAAATTTCTAAAAATTCTTTAGTTTTAGAGTTTACGGATTCAATTTAAGGTTTAGAGTTTAGGGGTTGTGGATATAATTTAAGGTGTAAGGCTAAAATTTACAGTTTATAGGTTAAAACCTTAATCCTTAACCATACTACCCTAAACCTAAACCCTAATGTCTAAACCCTAAATTCTAGAGCCTAAACTCTAAACGCTAAAACTAAGGCATTTGTGGAAATTTTTTGTTTCCACGACCATTATATTGAATATACATCTTAACTTCAATTCATATTTTTAACAAAAAATTATTCTTTTTTCAATTTAGTCCCTTAACTTTACATTTTTTTAGTTTGGTCCTTCAACTATATTTTTTTTTTGTAAATTCGTTCTCCTCTTCTATTCATTGACTCATTTATACTCCCATCAATAAGTTGTCCTAAATGAAATTCTTCTTTAAAAATAACATTATAGAATATTTTTTTTGTAATGTTAGATAATATTTGTTTTATTATGTAACTTACAAATCTTACTTATACATGTGAAAAATAATATTAAGAAATATATACTTATATCTTATATGATTAGAGAAACTCGTTTAAATCGGAATCAATCACTACTATAACTTATAAATAATTACAACTAAATTTGTACATAAACTCGACTCGAATTTTATAAATTCGATTTGAATAAAAAAATTCAAATAAAGTTGAAGTTATAAAATATGACTCTTCAACTCGAATAACCTAAAATTTTTGACTAGACTCGATTGAGTGCTTACTCTTAATTCAAATGATGATTGAGGATCAATCCATGACTAAAAAAATCTTAAATTTTGGAATATAAATTCAAATTTAAGTTTCAAAATATTGCCTAAAGACGTTTTTTATAAAAACACATAGGATTATTGTAACTTTTAAGAAACTATAAACCATAAAAAAATATTGCCTAAAATTTCTAAATTCATTTTCTTTTCGGTAGGAAGTGATTTTTTTAGTTCATTATTCTGTTCCATACGACAAGTAACTACTGTAAAATGTCCAGAAGAGTGATAGGTTCAGTGTTGCCTTAGGGGAGTTGGTTTTTTGACAGGATCTTGTTTATCTAATAGGTTTGCAAGGGGGAGTTTCTTTAGTGAATTGATTAAGTGGAAAGAAGAGCTGGTTTAGTGTTGTTGTAGTAGTAGAAGGATTTGCATCATGTACTTGAGAGTTAAGCAAAAATGTGTTGCTTGTGTGACTCGTTGGTCCAGGTTATTTTGAGTAAGGTGTAGGGTATATGAGATATTTTCGAGAATTGTTATCTTTAGTTGGCTCGTAATGTCTTGGTTCTTCATTCACAAGGATCTTGTGTTAATTCTTAACTGCGATTTTTGGTGGTTACATGCACTATAAGTTGTTCTGCTGGATAACTCAGATGTGTGGTGGGTTAACTTAACCTTTGAAGTTGTGTTATCAAAAGGCTTATTTTTTATTCAGAATGGACTCCCTCAGCAGCTGGTGTGCTCAATTCAATGTGGATGGAGTGGCTAAGGAGGGTAGTGTAGTATGTGGTGGTGTTCGTCGCTCTATTTCAGATGAAACTTCCAGTTAGGAATCCTTTAAAGCTTGGCGGTTATAGATTGAACTTTGATTGGTTGTTGTCTGCGTGCTGTTTGATCCAAGTGGCATGCTGTAATGCTTTATTTATATTGGTTTTCGAGGATTGGCATATTGATGTTTGTTTTGCGTTTTGTTTGCTTTGTTGTTGTCAAATGTTATGATATGGCGTGTTGTTGTTTTTGCCCCTGGTTATATGTACTTTTTTCCTCCACTTAGGATTACGGAGGTTTTTAACGAGACATACAGTCCAGGTTAATTATTATTAATAAAATTAACTTGTCGAGCAAAAAAAAAACTTCATTTATGTATTATCTATACCATCCCGTAAAGGCAGTCTCCCTATTGCTTCTTATGCTTAGATTAGAGATTTTATTTTAGGGTAAACTACATCAATGGTCCCTCAACTATGTTCGAATTCTTTTTTGCGTCCTCTGACTATTAGAAGTTACAAACGAGTCCATTAACTTAAAATAATAATAAATTAGTCCGACGCCGTTAAAAAATTAATGGCTGATGATGTGGCAGTTAATATAAATTGATATAATTACTTAATTAGCCCTCAATTTCTATACTTATTTTAATTTTACCCTAATTCTTAAAAATTAACCCATATAATTTTAATAATCTATCAATTTAGTTCATCTTCTTTTCTATTTATCATCTCCTTTAATTCTTCAATTCATTTTCACCACAAAATCCTTAAATAAAGAATATGACATACCCTTTTTCTATTTCCCTCTCTTTTAATTGATATAATTGCATTAGAATTTCACAATTTTAACTGAATCCTTAAACTTATTTTCACTTTCATTAAAATCCCCTCTTTCTAATAAAAAAACCCAATCTTTCAAGCAGCCCAGAGAGGAAAACAAATGGCTTCAGTGAATCTGGGTTCTTTGGTTCAATCTTACTCCATTTTCATCCAAGCTTCCAGACCCAGGTACTTTCCCTTCATTCCGTCTAAAATTCTTTCATCTCCAACCCAAAAAAACGTTGCTTTACTTCTCTTCCTTCGATTTCATCAATCATTACGAGAAGACACTATCGAGGAAGAAGAACAAAGCCCTCAAGCACCAATTTTTTTTATTTCAAATCATACATGGTTCACAAGGCCAACTCAGTTAACCAAGCCATGGAGTCATATGTTTCACTCTGTGACCCTGTTCTTTGTTTAAGGATTTTGTGGTGAAAATGAATTGAATAATTAAAGGAGAGGAGAAATAAAAAAGAAGATGTACTCAATTGATATATTATTAAAATTATGTGGGTTAATTTTTTTAGAATCAGGATCAAATTAAAATAAGTGTAGAACTTGAGGGCTAATTATGTAATTATCAATTTATATTAACTGTCACGTCATCAGTTGTTAAATTTTTAACGGTGTCGGACTAATTTGTTACTCTTTTTAAGTCAAGGGACCAATTTGTAACTTATGATAGTCGGGGGACACAAAAAAATTATAGCATAATCAGGGGACCATTTATGTAGTTTACCCTTTACTTTATTTAGAATATTTTGTAGTGTGATTATATTATAATATTTGTTCTTCATTCTTTCCTTTTTGAAAACACGTGTACACCGTGCAGATAAACTGCTCGAACTCGGATCTTCTAAGATAACAACACTCTTTTTTTTCATTGTGACCACTCAATGATTTTAAGATGGTTCCACTTGACATATAAGGAGTGGTAAATGTATGGGTTCAGCAGGTATTGTTGGCAATCTATGTCATGGATAGGTGTGTGCCCAAAACTTTTTGAGATTAAACACTTCACATTCATATAATTGGAAATCAAGTCCATACATTTTTTTATTGTCTCTGCGGTGGCGGACTCTTTGGCTAGAGTGGATTGAAAGAGTCTTTAGAAACAAATTGTTGGTTGAAGATTCTTCAGATTGGGAGACTGATTGATGGAGGTTCGGCGGTTACATATAGGTAGCAAAAATCAGTACAACATGTAGATTCTTAAATTCAGGAAACAAATCACTCTGATCCAAGCACAGAGCTTATTCATTGCCACACACATAAACATGTAATCATATGATGGTGGCGATTTCATCACTTCTTGGCCTGCAACAACAGTTCCCTCCCCTGTTAGCAACTTCTGGTATAATAATAGCTACTGCTGAAATACTAATAATCTAAGCTAAAGAGAGAGTATAAACAGAAGAGTACCGAGAACATCATCTTATAAAGTGCCACTATTTCCTTCGGATCTGCTTTCTTTGTCTGCTTATATGCATCGATCTTGTTCACCGCCTGCGTCACACGGTTATCACAATCACTCAACAATTGAAATAGACAAATAAATGTTGCTCAAGTCATACATTGGATTGGAGGCTATATATACAGAAATGCTGCTCAACTAACTATACCTCAATCCATGCTGCCACTTTAGGCCTTCGTGTCGTGATGTCGTACTTAAACACCTCCGATAAGTAGATCTGGAATCTTTCAACCGAGGAATGAAGGCAATGTTCGCCTACAATTCACAACATCATTAATACATCTTTGCAGACAAAGTCTAACCATAAAGAATGATATCGGCATACTTCTTTTATCCGTTATAGTAGTGCAACCAAACTATAACCCTTTTTCTCTTCAATATTTTACATTTCTTCCAACATATTTAAGAAACAAAAACAAAAAAATTACAGCATCTCGGAAGCAAATTAGCATCACTGGCGACCCAACTTACCAGACTAAACGCGTCGCCAAGAAGGAATGGGCCATCGTATTTTGTAAGAGCATGTTCCAAGAGATCAAAGGCAGTACCTGATGCAAGCCATAAGTTTTAGCTGCTTCATATCATATATACAAATACACGATACATTCTGTTAAACACGTAGATTTCATTCGAACTAACCAGCTTCGGTTGTTGAGTCTCCCTTAAAGGTATTAAACACAAGCCCTGAAAATTGGTCTATGTGTGATAACAGCTCCTCAACAACTTCTTTTTGTCAGCATCCTAATACATTTCCAAAAGATGATTTGGTTAATAAAGATAAGGAGTGAGAATTTATCAGATTATAAGTTTAGTTTCTGTTATTAGGTAGTTTTGTACAGCTGTTATTTTCTTTATTTTCGTTATTATTATAAAATGTTATTTTGTAAAACTAAATACTCATTATTCAGAATATCAAAAGTTTATTTTTCCTTTCACCGCCTTTACCAAATCTTCAGCCCTAAATCCCTTTTCATCATCCCTCCAAACTTCTTCCATTGTTTCTTCAATCCTTCGTTGAATCAAGGTCTAAATTCTATCTTCTATCATGATATCAGTAGATTCTGCTTCTCGTTCCTGTTCTTCCGATGAAACTCAGTCGTCTTTCCGCAACGACGATCCCAACGGAGATTTTTACATCCACCCTAATGAGAACCCTGCCTTAGTTCTCACTTCCTCTTTTCTCGACGGTTTGAATTACCATACATGGGCTCGCTCTATGAAGATGAGTCTCATCTCCAAAAACAAATTTGGCTTCGTGGATGGGTCTATCAAAGAACCTCGACAAAGCGATCCCAAGTTTAGCGCATGGGTTAAATGTAATAACCTTGTCCTCTCTTGGCTTCAGCGAGCAATTTCTCCAGAAATCGGTCAAAGTGTTCTATGGGTCGATAGCGGGTATGATTTGTGGATGGATCTTTTCGATCGTTTTCATCAAGGAGACCTAGTTCGCGTCTCAGATTTGATGCAAGAATTCTTTTCTTTGCAGCAAGGTAATCTTTCTGTAACTAGTTTTCATACGCAATTAAAGGTCATTTGGGATGAGATGTGTAATTTGAGACCTTTATTGGTTTGTGAGTGTTCTGTCGTTAAATATCGAAGACAAGATTTTGTAATTAGGTTTCTCCGTGGACTGAATGATAATTTTGATGTTCCTAAATCACAGTTGTTAATGATGAAGCCATTTCCTAAAATTAATGAGGTTTTTTCCGTGGTTCTTCAACATGAGAGGTCTATTGCTTCTGTTGTTCATAATGATTCGAATATCTTGCTTGTAGATAAGTTTATAAATGGTTCTGATAGTTCTAAGCAAGACAATGGATATAGTGGTTCTAGTGCTAAGAAGTTTTTTGCTACTAGTTATATCAATAAACGACCTTTATGCGTATATTGTGGCTTAGTTGGACACACAGTCGATAAGTGTTACAGAAAGCATGGCTTTCCACCAGGCTATAGGCATAGAAATCAAACCACTAGGGCTAATTGTGTTGGGGCCTCTAATGTTGATTGTGTAACACCCATATTTTAGGGTTAAGAGTTAGAAGTGTGTGTGGCTCGAGTCATCAAAATTGGTTTAATTTAATTAGGCCTTAATTATGAGTTAAATGAGATTTAACAATTGCAAGGTGGCATTTTTGTAAATAAGTTGAAAAAATGAAGACCACCTTTTTGAATCAAAAAGAAACAAAAAAGGCTTCATCTTCCCCCTTTTCTTCATTTAACGTGAAATCAAACCAAACCCCTCACAAAACCCTAAAACATTATTCTATTTGATTTCTTCATCTACTCAAGAGCATTTTCAAAGGTAATTCCATTTCTCAACTCTCCTCATCATCCCCATCATTTTCATGGTCTTAGATTTGAAAACTATCATCTTTTTAAAATTTCAAGTTTAAGGAAAGTTTAGATTTTTAATGGGTCTTTCATTTGTTTTTGATTTGTTAAGTTGGGTTTTGGATTAATCTCACTTAGATACACCTAATAACTTAAAATGGATGGATTTGGGAGAAATCCCGAAGTGGGTCTTTGGAGCAATTTTCAAAGTGTCTAAACTTGAGTTTTTGATGTGTTTTAGTGTTGGGTTGAAGGGCTGATGGTATAGGGTTATTAGGGAAGTGTTTTGGAAGCTTTTAGATGTCATTTGGGTGTTGGAAAGTATAGTTTTTAGCTGGGTATTTGGGGAGCACGAAAATGGAAGTTTTGGTGGTTAGTTGGGGTTTGAATTTGAGAAGCTTTGACATGTGTTTGTGAGTTGGGTTTGTGATTGAGTTAGCATTGAATTGGTGAGTAATATTTGTGTTTTGATTGGTTATAAGCAAGAGGAAACATCGGAGAAGGATCATGATCGAATCCGGGAATTAAAGGGGCTTGACTTGCTTGCTTGGTTTGCTAAGGAAGGGTGGTGAGTAAAACTTTAAATTTGTTTTAAAGTTGGTTCAAGTGTGTGTAGTGGAAGTGTTGGAATGAGCTTGGTAGGCCATTCCGAGGTAGAAGTTAAATTGGTAGTTTAACTTCTTCATTGTTAATGATGCTTTAGATGCCATTGCATATATTTGATCTTGTGAGATATGAATTGATTTGTATGTGTATACATTGATATGTGAGATGATGAATATGTGCTATAATTGATGGGTGTGTGAAGTGGTTTAAAGGTAATTGGCACTAATTAAATTACCGAGTGTAAATGATCGATCATTAGGATTAGTGTGCACACGTTTGAGTCAAATTCGCGCGTGGCCTTGATGGCGTTGAGTCATCAAGGAGGAGTACGGTGATGTAATATTCCACTGGAAATTTATTTATATTATACGTGATGATGAGTGGAATCCCATCCGTAGGGCATGTGGTGATGAGTGGAATCCCACCCATGCAAGGTCTGGTGATGAGTGTAATCCCACCGAGGTAATGTTGTTGTTGAGAGTAAATCCACACATCCGAGTAAACTAATAGTGGCCAATGTACTTGCTCTTATGATTATGATGTTGAGACATTTGATTTATATTGTTGAGCTTAATATGATGTAAGATGCCATATTTATAACTCTTGAAATACTAGCTAGGTTGCTATGATGATTCCTATGTATATTGTGTGTGATGTTAAGGATTGCATGCTTGAACCCTGCATTGTTGTTGTTTTTTATTCTAGAGCATCCTCACTAAGCTTCTAGCTTACGCTCTCATTTTCAACAATGCAGATCATTAGCGTGGTGTTAGCAAGGAGCAAGGCGAAGGGGCATTCCAAGTTGTAGTTGCTCAAGTATGACTTAGTAATTAAAGTAGTAGTTTAGCAATGGGGCTACTATATGATTTGTATGAGCGTTGTATGACTCATAGATGTTGATGATGTTTATGTTTGCTTGGATTCGTAAACCATGTTACGTTTTGATGAATGCTTGTGTTGTTGAGGCCATGCCTTAGATGTTTTAAGTTGCTTTGGTTGTGATTGCAAACCTTTTTGTGATAACTTGTGCCATTTGGCCTTTTGAGCTTTAAGCATGCCTATTTATGCAAAATTTATCCCTTATGTGAATGTCATGATGTATATGTGTTATGGTTCATCTAAATTATCTTATATGCTAATCCTTGGTTGTAGTATGTTGCATGAACGGTTGTATGTGGCTAGGGGAGTCCTAATAAGTATTTAGAGTTGTGTCTTGTATGGTTTTTGCTGAATTTGGAGTCTCACAGTGCAGGGCGTATCGATACGCCTAAGGGCCGTATCGATACGGTCTTGCCTTCAGGACTCAGTTTTGGCTTGGTGTATCGATACACGAGGGTGTATCGATACGCAAAATGCTCACTGGAATTCTGAGATTTTGGTGAGAATTTGGCGTATCGATACGGGCTCTAAGCGTATCTGTACGGGTTTATCTCGTTGACCAAGAGATGTTGACCGAGAGGGGCATATCGATACGCTCAAGGGCTGTATCGAAACGGTCTTCCATGAATTGACTGTAAGGGTTAACTTAGTCAAGGCGTATTGATACCCTTGATTGGTGTATCGATACGGCCTGCTCTGTGACCTTAAAATGGATAGTTTAATGTGTGGTTTGAGGTTCGAATGTGTTTCTTCCTTGATGTTTTCTGCTGACGTGATCACTTAGGAATTAATATGCCTTTAGACAAGATTAAAATAAAATAATTTTCTAGGGTTGCTAACCGAGGGGGAACCTTAACGGGTTTCGCTTCGGTTTTCCCCGTGTAGCCTACTCGGACCGGTCATCCGGCCAGACCGGGACGAGGGGGTTACATTTGTTGGTATTAGAGCCTGAGGTTTCCGAGACCTCGGGCAGGTAAGTTAGGTAAGTTTGATGTGTTAAGCAATTGATGTGTTTCGGTGTATGCTTTGCTATGAATTCTTGATTGTTTGATTGTTCATATGATGTTTGGAAGCATGATTGTTGCGTTGGTGTAGTGTCGAGTACCTATTGCTACTATTACTTAATTTAAAAAGGTTTTGTAAAAGGAAAGTACTTGAGCACAGTTGGACCCTTGCCTCTGCTAACTTAATCCTTATCTGTTTGTTGTTGTAGTTATTATCTTGCTAGTTGTATCATGAGACCACGTGGGAGGCCTAGGATGGTTCAGCCGGAACCAAGGGCACAAGCTCCGGGAGTTGAGCAGATTGGTGGGGCACAGGCTCCTCAACCTCCTCCACCTCCTCCTCATCAAGAGGGAGGTGAGGTGGGAGCCGAGGGCGCGGGACCTCAAGTTGGCCAAGGACCGGCCGGAATTGATTTAGCTCCCTTAGTTCAGGTGATAGCCAGGGCTTTCCAGGCTGTAGTGGCTGGGGGTCAGGCAGCGGCATATCCCAAGGAGAGGGTACTGGTTTGCCTTTGGAAAGACTCCGCGGTTTGGGAGGTGAAGAGTTCAGAGGGTCGACACCGGAGAGGTATGAGATGTGGTTAGAGAAGACCGTTCGTATCCTGGCACAGATGGGATGTACCGGGGAACGTAAGTTGGGGTGTATTATATCTCTGCTTCAGGGTGATGCCTACACTTGGTGGGTCACCATCACTATGGGTTTGGAAGAGTCCGAGATCACTTGGGAGTTTTACGAGTCAGCTTTCCGTAAGAGATATCTGGGTCCTCGATATCTCGATTAGAAGAAGAGGGAATTTATGGCTTTGCTTCAGGGGAGTATGACTGTGACAGAATATGAGATCAGATTTGTCAGGCTGAGTCAGTATGCATCTGAGCTTGTTCCTACTGAAGTGGAACGTTGTAACTATTTCCGCTATGGGTTGAATGAAGAGATCAAGAGGTACACTTTAGCTTCTGACTACTCAGATTTTGATGTTTTGGTCGCGAGGGCCAAGGACATAGAGCATAGTTTAGGCTTGACCAAACGATCTGGTGGTTCTAGTTCTGGTAAGAGATCTAGTGACTTTGATAGAGGTGATGCCAAGAGGCATCGGGACAACCGACATCACTATGACCATAGACGTGATGGAGGTAACCACGGTAGGGGCCAACAGGGCCAGAGGGCTGGTGGGAAGTTGCCCACGTGTGCTACTTGCGGGAGGAACCAGACCGGTGAGTGTTGGGGGAACTTCCACTCATGTTGGAGTTGTGGAGCTAGGGATCATATTAGGCGTGACTGTCCACATCAGGTGGGGCAGGCACCAGTTCAGGCTCCTGCTAGAGCTAATGACTTTCAGAGAGGCCGCGGGCGCGGTAGAGGTAACTTCCAGCCGAGGAATGATGGCCAGAGGAACATAGCACATGTAGTTGCAGTCCAACCAGAGGGCGGAGGCCAGGCTAGAGTTTACGCTCAGCGTGGGGATCAGCATGACACAGATGTGATCGCAGGTAACTTCTCAATACAGTCTTTGGGTTTGCTTTCTTTGATTGACTACGGGTCTACACATTCTTATATTCTGAGTGAGCATGCACAGTTGTTGAAATTGCCTTGTGAAATATTAGAGGTAGGAGTTAGTGTTACTAGTTCCTTTGGGGACACGGTAGTAGTTAGAAAGATGTACATAAGGTGTCCATTGATGGTTCAGGGGCATGTATTTCCAGTGGATATGATGGAGCTACCATTTTATAACTTTGATGTGATTCTGGGTATGGACTGGCTCACTGAGCATAGAGCTAGGATAGACTTTGAAACTAAGAGGATTTCTTTGAGACTCACAGATGATTATGAGATAGTGGTGGTGGGTGAGAACGTGGAGTTCTTATCCAATGTAGTTTCAGTTCTAGAGGCTAAGAGGTTAGTTGAGATGGGTTGCGTAGCATATTTAGCTTATGTGATGAATCCGAAAATGAGTGAGGTCAGACCTCAAGACATCCGGACAGTGTGTGACTTTCCTAGTGTGTTTCCGGAAGAGTTGTCGGGTTTACCACCTGATAGAGAGGTAGAGTTTGCTATAGAGACTTATTCAGATTCAGCTCCTGTTTCGATTGCTCCGTATCGTATGACACTGAAAGAACTGAAAGAGTTGAAGACTCAGTTGCAAGAGTTGATAGATAGAGGCTTTATTCGACCTAGCTCTTCACCTTGTGGTGCTCCAGTTTTGTTTGTGAAGAAGAAAGATGGAAGCATGAGAATGTGTATAGATTACACACAAATGAATCAGTTAACAGTGAAGAACAAGTATCCGTTGCCGAGAATTGATGATTTGTTTGATCAGTTGAGAGGGGCATCAGTCTTTTCGAAGATTGACTTGAGATTCGGCTACTACCAGCTAAAGGTAAGAGAGGTTGATGTACCGAAGACGACCTTTAGGACTAGATATGGTCACTATGAGTTTTTAGTCATGCCTTTTGGGTTGACTAACGCACCGGCTGCTTTCATGGATATGATGAATAGGATTTTTCATCAGTACCTAGATCAGTTTGTAGTTGTTTTTATAGATGATATCTTGGTGTATTCGTGTACCGAGGAAGACCATGACCGACACTTGAGGTTAGTTTTGAAGACTTTGTTAGATAATCAGTTGTATGCGAAGTTGAGCAAGTGTGAGTTCTGGATTCGAGAGGTAGTCTTCCTAGGGCATGTAGTGTCAGCCGATGAGATTAGAGTTGATCCGAAGAAAATAGAAGCTATTGTTGAGTGGAAGCAATCGAAGTCAATAACCAAGGTACGTAGCTTTCTAGGCTTAGCTGGATATTATAGAAGATTTGTAGAAGGTTTCTCGAAGTTAGTCGCTCCTTTGACACAGTTACTTCAGAAGAGTGTTCAGTTCGAGTGGACAAATGCAAGACAGAGAACCTTTGAGAAGTTGAAAGAAGCTTTGACCCAAGCATCGATCTTGATTCAGCCAGAGTCTAGGAAAGACTATGTAGTTTACAGTGATGCTTCCTATGCAGGCCTAGGTTGTGTTCTCATGCAAGACAAGAGAGTAGTGGCTTATGCCTAGAGACAATTGAAGACTCATGAGCGTAACTATCCGACCCATGACATAGAGTTAGCTGCAGTTGTGTTTGCTGTGAAGATTTGGAGACATTATTTGTACGGTGAGAAATGCACAGTGTACACGAATCACAAGAGTTTGAAGTACATCATGACTCAGCGAGATTTGAATCTCAGACAGCGTAGGTGGTTAGAGTTGCTAAAAGATTATGATCTTACGATTGAGTACCATCCGGGTAAGGCCAGTGTAGTGGCCGATGCTTTGAGTAGAAAGGTAGCCGTAGACTTGAGAGACATGTTTGCTAGATTGAGCTTGTCCGGAGATGGTGGCTTGGTGGCCGAGCTTCAGGTTAGACCTACTCTAGGTCAGTTGATTAGGGAGAAGTAGCTCTTAGATAGATCTTTGGCACTTCACGTGCAAGATGTAGCCGAGGGTAGACCTTCAGACTACAGTTTCAGTACCGATGGGGTCTTGTGTTTCAAAAATAGGATAGTTGTGCCAGAAGACAGTGACTTGAGACATACGATCTTGACTGAAGCGCACAGTAGTCCGTTTGCTATGCATCCTAAAAGTACGAAGATGTACCACGATTTGAAGAATGAGTACTTTTGGGTTGGTTTGAAGAGAGATGTGGCCGACTTCGTGAGTAAGTACATAGTGTGTCAGAGAGTGAAGGCGGAACATCAGGTTCCCTCAGGTTTGTTGCAACCGTTGAGAATTCCGGAATGGAAATGAGAGAACATTACCATGGATTTTGTTTCGGACTTGCCTTTGACTCCTACGAAGAAGAACTCGGTTTGGGTTATAGTAGATCGCTTCATGAAGTGTGCTCACTTCTTGGCAGTCAATACGACTTATACCTTAGATAGATTGGCCGATCTGTACATTGGTGAGATTGTTAGACTACATGGTGTGCCGAAGTCTATTGTGTCCGATAGAGATCCGAGGTTTACAGCTCGATTTTGGGAGTGTCTGCATACAGCTTTGGGTACCCGTTTGAATTTCAGCACGTCTTATCATCCTCAGTCAGATGGTCAGTCAGAGAGGGTTATACAGATCTTAGAGGATATGTTGCGTTGTTGCATCATTGATTTTCAAGTACGTGGGAGAAGCACTTGTCTCTACTTGAGTTTGCTTACAATAATAGTTTTCAGTCGAGCATTCAGATGGCTCCGTATGAGGCCTTGTATGGTAGGAAGTGTAGAACTTCAGTTTGTTGGGCCGAAGTGGGACAGAAGTTGTTACCTATGCCGGATTTGCTCAAGGGGACAACCGATAAGGTGAAATTGATTTGTGATCGCTTGAAGGCAGCTTTGGATAGGCAGAAGTCCTATGCCGACTTGAAGAGGAAGGAAGTTGAGTTCTCAGTGGGTGAGAAGGTGTTCTTGAAAGTGTCTCCGTGGAAGAAGGTGATGAGATTTGGCCGAAAGGGGAAGTTGAGTCCTAGGTACATAGGACCGTATGAGATTGTGAAGAGGGTTGGCCTAGTTGCTTATCAGTTGCGTTTTCCATCCGAGCTAGAGAAGATACACGATGTATTTCATGTTTCGATGCTCCGTAAGTATAGGTCAGATCCATCACATGTTATACCTGTAGAAGAGATTGAATTGAATCCGGATTTGACTTATGAAGAAGAACCAGTTGAGATCTTAGCTTCTGATAGTAAGATGTTGTGGGGTGGATCGATTGAGTTAGTGAAAGTGTGGTGGCAACGTCGAGGGGTGGACGAGGCCACTTGGGAGAGGAAGGAGGATATGGAAAGGCAGTTTCCGTATCTCTTTCAGTCAGGTAATTTCGGGGACGAAATTCCTTAAGTGGGAGTGAGTTGTAACACCCATGTTTTGGGGTTAGGAGTTAGAAATGTGTGTGGTTCGAGTCATCAAAATTGGTATAATTTAATTAGGCCTTAATTATGAGTTAAATGAGATTTAACAATTGCAAGGCGGCATTTTTGTAAATAAGTTGAAAAAGTGAAGACCACCTTTTTGAATCAAAAAGAAACAAAAAAAAGGCTTCATCTTCCCCATTTTCTTCATTTAACGTGAAATCAAACCAAACCCCTAAAACACTATTCTATTTGATTTCTTCATCTACTCAAGAGCATTTTCAAAGGTAATTCCATTTCTCAACTCTCCTCATCATCCCCGTCATTATCATGGTCTTAGATTTGAAAACTATCATCTTTTTAGAATTTCAAGTTTAAGGAAAGTTTGGATTTTTAATGGGTCTTTCATTTTTTTGATTTGTTGAGTTGGGCTTTGGATTAATCTCACTTAGATACACCTAATAACTTAAAATGGATGGATTTGGGAGAAATCTCGAAGTGGGTCTTTGGAGCAATTTTCAAAGTGTCTAAACTTGAGTTTTTGATGTGTTTTAGTGTTGGGTTGAAGGGATGATGGTATAGGGTTATTAGGGAAGTGTTTTGGAAGCTTTTAAATGTCATTTGGGTGTTGGAAAGTATAGTTTTCAGCTGAGTATTTGGGGAGCACGAAAATGGAAGTTTTGGTGGTTAGTTGGGGTTTGAATTTGAGAAGCTTTGACATGTGTTTATGAGTTGGGTTTGTGACTGAGTTAGCATTGAATTGGTGAGTAATATTTGTGTTTTGATTGGTTAGAAGCAAGAGGAAACACCGGAGAAGGATCGGGGTCGAATCCGGGAATTGAAGGGGCTTGACTTGCTTGCTTGGTTTGCTAAGGAAGGGTGGTGAGTAAAACTTTAAATTTGTTTTAAAGTTGGTTCAAGTGTGTGTAGTGGAAGTGTTGGAATGAGCTTGGTAGGCCATTCTGAGGTAGAAGTTAAATTGGTAGTTTAACTTCTTGATTGTTAATGATGCTTTAGATGCCATTGCATATATTTGATCTTGTGAGATATGAATTGATTTGTATGTGCATACATTGATATGTGAGATGATGAATATGTGCTATAATTGATGGGTGTGTGAAGTGTTTTAAAGGTAATTGGCACTAATTAACTTATCGGGTGTAAATGATCGATCATTAGGATTAGTGTGCACATGTTTGAGTCAAATTCGTGTGTGGCCTTGATGGCGTTGAGTCGTAAAGGAGGAGTACGGTGATGTAATATTCCACCGGAAATTTATTTATATTATACGTGATGATGAGTGGAATCCCATCCGTATGGCATGTGGTGATGAGTGGAATCCCACCCATGCAAGGTCCGGTGATGAGTGTAATCCCACCGAGGTAATGTTGTTGTTGAGAGTAAATCCGCACATCCGAGTAAACTAATAGTGGCCAATGTACTTGCTCTTATGATTATGATGTTGAGACATTTGATTTATATTGTTGAGCTTAATATGATGTAAGATGTCATATTTGTGACTCTTGAAATACTAGCTAGGTTGCTATGATGATTCCTATGTATATTGTGTGTGATGTTAAGGATTGCATGCTTGAACCCTGCATTGTTGTTGTTTTTGATTCTAGAGCATCCTCACTAAGCTTCTAGCTTACGCTCTCATTTTCAACAATGCAGATCATTAGCGTGGTGTTAGCAAGGAGAAAGGCGAAGTGGCTTTCCAAGTTGTAGTTGCTCAAGTATGACTTAGTAATTAAAGTAGTAGTTTAGCAATGGGGCTACTATATGATTTGTATGAGCGTTGTATGACTCATAGATGTTGATGATGTTTATGTTTTGCTTGGATTCGTAAACCATGTTACGTTTTGATGAATGCTTGTGTTGTTGAGGCCATTCCTTAGATGTTTTAAGTTGATTTTGTTGTGATTGCAAACCTTTTTGTGATAACTTGTGCCATTTTGGCCTTTTGAGCTTTAAACATGCCTATTTATGCAAAATCTATCCCTTATGTGAATGCCATGATGTATATGTGTTATGGTTCATCTAAATTGTCCTATATGCTAATCCTTGGTTGTAGTATGTTGCATGAACGGTTGTATGTGGCTAGGGGAGTCCTAATAAGCATTTATAGTTGAGTCTTATATAGTTTTTGCTGAATTTGGAGTCTCACGGTGCAGGGCGTATCGATACGCCTAAGGGCCGTATCGATACGGTCTTGCCTTCAGGACTCAGTTTTGGCTTGGTGTATCGATACACGAGGGTATATCGATACGCAAAATGCTCACTGGAATTCTGAGATTTTGGTGAGAATTTGGCGTATCGATACGGGCTCTAAGCGTATCTGTACGGGTTTATCTCGTTGACCACGAGATGTTGACCGAGAGGGGCATATCGATACGCTCAAGGGCTATATTGATACGGTCTTCCCTGAGTTGACTGCAAGGGTTGACTTAGTCAAGGCGTATCGATACCCTTGATTGGTGTATCGATACGGCCTGCTCCGTGACCTTAAAATGGACAGTTTAATGTGTGGTTTGAGGTTCGAATGTGTTTCTTCCTTGATGTTTTCTGCTGACGTGATCACTTAGGAATTAATATGCCTTTAGACAAGATTAAAATAAAAGAATTTTCTAGGGTTGCTAACCGAGGGGGAACCTTAACGAGTTTTGCTTCGGTTTTCCCCGTGTAGCCTACTCGGACACGTCATCCGGCCAGACCGGGACGAGGGGGTTACAGATTCTTCTGGTTAAGGTGTTTCTAATGAGAACCATTTCAATGTTAATTCTGGTCATGGTTCTGTTGGTTCTTTATCTTCTATCAGTTTCACTAAAGAACAATATGATAGTATCCTTAGTCTCTTGCAAGAAAGGAATAAAATTGTCCCATCTGCACCTGAGTCCAAGGTGAACTTGCTTACTGCATCTTTTGAATATGTCCAGCCTTCTGAAACATGTACAATTCTGAATTATGTTCTCAAATGTTCTAATCCTGTGACAATTGTGAAACATGGTTTTAATTCGTGGATTATTGACACTGGTTCAACGGACCACATTGCACATTCACTAGATTTGTTTTGTAATTTTCGTGTTATTAAGGGAAAATGTGTTAAATTGCCTAATAATAAGACTGTGCAAGTTTCCCATATTGGTCCTGTCAAAATAAATTCTTTTTTAACTTTGAACAATGTATTACATATTCATGATTTTGGTTTTAATCTTATTTCAGTATCTTAATTATCTAAGTCATCTTCTTTTTGTCTATTTTTTTAATTCTGGATCTTGCTGTATACAGGATGTCCATCTCTCGAGGACGATTGGTACAACTAAAGAAGTACAAGGCTTATATGAACTTGAAGTTCCAGGTGTTTCTCCTCCTGCTTTTAATTATGTTTGCAACAGTAGTTTTTCCTCTTCTTTAGAAATTTAGCACTCTGGATTAGGACATCCATCCTCTCAAAGGATGAAATGTTTCTCTCTTTTACATTCTTTAATACCTACTTGAAGTATGTCTGATTGTGATGTATGTCATTTGGCTAAACATAAAAGGTTGCCCTTTCAAATTAGTGACTCTGTTTCTGAATGCATATTTGATCTTGTTCATATGGATGTATGGGGACCGTTTCTTGTGAAGAGCATTTATGGCCATTATTTTTTTCTTACCATTGTTGATGACAAGAGTCGTTTTGTTTGGGTTTATCCTATGGTTTCTAAGTCAGAAGTTAGAACCTTAGTGGAAGGTTTTTGTAATATGGTAGAAAGACAATTTTTAAAGAACATAAAGTGCATTCGAACTGATAATGCAAAAGAGTTTGATATGTCCGTTTTTTTTTTGCAAATAAAGGCATTGTTCATCAAAATTCATGTACTTATACACCGCGGCAGAATAGTATAGTTGAACGAAAACACCAACATATTCTCACTGTTGCTAGAGCTTTAAGGATTCAAGTCACCTTGCCTTTACCTTTTTGGGTTGATTGTGTTTTGCATTATGTTTTTTTAATTAATCTAACTCCTACTCCCATTCTTCAAGAAAAGACACCGTTTGAAATTTTGTTTGCTAAACAACTAAAACTTGATAATTTGAAGGTTTTTGGCTGCCTTGATTATGCCCTAATTTTACCTAAACCCAAAACAAAGTTGCATTCTAGAGCTACTAAGTGTATTTTCCTTGGTTTTCCCAAAAATATTAAAGGTTATAGACTTTTTTATTTAGAGAAAAAACATGTCTTTGTTTCTCGGGATGTTACTTTTTTTAAAATAATTTTCCTTTTGAGCATTCAGATTCTTCTTTTAGTTCTGCCAGAGTCCTCCCTGTTTGTGATAATAATCACTTAGTTGATCCTTTATTTTCTCCTACACAACCAGTGAGTGCTTGTAATGACAGAAATAATGGTTTTATCCAGCCTTCTACTACTCAAGTTAATGATTCTGCTCATAATAATGTTCAGAATTGTGTGATTGACTCTGTTCACAATCATAATTTTGTTCATAATAATGTTCATCTCACTTATGATAATGCTATTGATTCTAATCTTGTTATTCCAACTGAACAAGAAGTTAATTATGATATTCTGCATTATCATAACAATGATTCTGATCGTGTTGATATTTCTAGTTCAACTGTTTTTAATTCTGATCACACTTCTGATCATACTCAGCACCCTCTTCATTTTAGGAATCCAGTTCATAATTCTGATTCTTTATCAAGGCCAACTAGAACTGTCCGAATGCCACAGAAATATAAAGACTATCAGGTTACTTTGCCAAAACCTAGGACATCTCCTCAAACTATTGCACAAGTTTTTTCTTATGATAATGTTTCTTCCAAACATCAGACTTATATTAATAATGTTGATGTTTTAAAAGAACCAAAGACTTATAAACAAGCCATTTTACATGATTGCTAGAAACATGCCATGAATGAGGAAATTAATGCCCTTGAAAACAATCACACTTGGGATCTTGTTTCTCTTCCTCTTGGAAAGAAAGCCATAGGTTGTAAATGGGTATACAAGACTAAGCTTAGGTCTGATGGTTCTTTAGAAAGGTAAAAGGCTAGACTTGTAGCAAAGGGGTATACTCAGCAACCTGGAGTTGATTTTCTTGTCACTTTTAGTCTTGTAGCTAAACTTACAACTATTAGGACCTTAATTGCTATCTCTGCTGCTAAAAATTGGGCTTTACAACAACTGGACATTAACAATGCTTTTTTACATGTTTTTTTTAGATGAAGATGTCTATATGCAATTACCTCCTGGTTTTAGTAGTCCTAAGCCTGATTTAGTATGTAAACTTAACAAAAGTTTGTATGGATTGAAACAGGCAAGTAGGCAATAAAATGAAAGGTTAAGTATTTCTTTGTTAGAGAAAAGTTTTAAACAAGCTACTTCTGATAATTCTCTTTTTGTTAAAGGTTAGAATGATAATTTCATTGCTTTGGTTGTTTATGTAGATGACATTATGCTTGCTAGTCCTAATATCTCTGAAATAAATTTTATCAAAATCCTTCTTCATAACACCTTTAAAATTAAAGATTTAGGTGATTTAAAATTTTTCCTTGGTCTTGAAATTGCACGTTCTTCTAAGGGAATCAATCTTTGACAAAGGAAATACACTTTAGACTTGTTAATTGATTCTGGTTTCCTTGAATTCAAACCTATTCCTACACATATTGTTCCTAACACTAAAGTTTCTAAATCTGAAGGCACCCTTTTAGATGATGTTACTTCTTTTAGAAGGCTTATAGGTAAACTGTTATATCTCACTCATACTAGGCCTGGCATTGCCTTTGTTGTCCAACAATTGTCTCAGTATGTTTCTGCTCCTACGGATGTGCATCTAAATGATGTTCATCGTGTTCTTAGGTATTTGAAGGGAACACCAGGACATGGCCTTTTCTTTCCTGCCAGTAATACCTTTGATTTAAATGCTTTTTCTGACTGGGCATCTTGCCTTGATTCTAGGAAATTCACTAATGGATTCTGTGTTTTTTTTAAGAAAATCCCTAATATCCTGGAAGTCTATAAAGCAACCGACCATTTCTCGATCTTCAAGTGAGGCTGAGTATAGGGCTTTGACCTCATTCACTTGTAAAATACAGCGGCTACATTTTCTCCTTTCTGATTTACAAATACATTCATCTGTTTGTGACAATTTCTCTGCAATTAAAATTGCAGAAAATTCAATTTTTCATAAAAGGACTAAGCATATAGAGATTGACTGACACCTTGTTCGAGAGAAAGTTCAAAAAGAGTTCATTCAACTTCTACCAGTTTCCAGTCAATATCAACTTGCTGATTGTTTCACAAAGGCTCTACATCCTTATTCTTTTTTGGATTCAATATCCAAGTTGGGCATTCAAAATGTGTATGCTCCAACTTGAGGGGGGCTATCAGATTATAAGTTTAATTTTTGTTATTAGGTAGTTTTGTACAGCTGTTATTTTTTTATTTATTAATATATAATGTTATTTTGTAAAACTAAATACTCATTATTCAGAATATCAAAAGTTTATTTTTCCTTTCATCGTCTTTACCAAATCTTCAACCCTAAATCCCTTTTCATCATCCCTTCAAACTTCTTTCATTGTTTCTTCAATCTTTCATTGAATCAAGATCTAAATTCTATCTTCTATCAGAATTGAGAAACCTGCACTGAGTGAGAGCAGTAAACAATTGGAGGGATGTTACATTAGGTAAAAGGGAAGGGCCTTCAAAGTTGGTGTCAACATATTTTATCAAGTCAATACTCTCCCCCATGACTTTGCCATTATGTTCCAAGGACGGGACCTTGTTTGCAGGGTACACTTTCTCCTTGTACCAAGCATGCCTATTTTGAAGGTTCAAAGGGACCAACTTAATCTTGTCTTGCAAACCCTGCAACTCAACCAAATTACTCACATGAAAAACTTGGGGAAAAGGAGAAGTAATCTGCATTCTGCATGAATAAATGAAAGAGTGGTGCAAAGGGGAATGAGAGAACCTTAAAATTCTTGGTGATCCACCACACACGTTGTGCAAAGGGGCAAGTATAGGTCATATACAACCTTCAAAACAAGGAAGAAGAAAAGGGTCAACTTTATTTTGTAGGAATAAACACAAGCAAACAAGATAGATGTTAGGAAAGGAAAGGAAAGCAGGGAGAAGAGAAAAAGAAAAGAAAGAGTGGAACTGAACTTGGTAGTTCTGCCTGTTGGGATGAAATTTTAGGACGACGTCGGCGTTTGACGGTGATTCATCCATTTTGATGTAGACAAAGAGTTATGGGTCGAAGACGGTGGTCGGAGGAGGAGCTTGGCTTTATATAAGATCGTTGGGTTTGTCAATGGAAGTCTAGTGGAATGGGTTAAAATTAATCTCAAGCACCCTAGCTATTTCTCTAAGTATGATATTGAATGGGACTTGTTGTTTGGTGCTTGTGGCCGCAACAGAACATGTTTATTTTTACCTTGATTTTGTCAAAATTAAAACTGTTTTAGAACGCAGCAGGCTTATGGTGCTGGAGAAGAGTCGTCAGGGATCGAGCTAGGACTTGGGTTGGGAGGCAAAACATAAATGTTTGAAAATGGGAGGGACAAATTCATAAATAAACTAATTTTTTAAAAAATTGTATAGAAAAATAAAAACAAAAATAAAAAATTATTGAGGGTGGGCAATTGCCCCTACCCACCTTATGTAGCTCCGTCTCTGCTAGTCGTGCGTTGATTTGTGCACGTGCAAGTTTGGTGGTCGACTCCAAGGTGGCGTGGGAACGTATTAGGACTTGTGGTGGCATGACTCGTAACGAAAAAGGCTACTCGCTTATATATTTTTCAAAGAGTATCGAAATATGTTGGACAATTGAAACGAAGCTGTGGGGTGTGTTTGAAGGACTATGTTGCACACGGATACTGAGCTTAACCCCTGACAATAACGAAGTTGTGCAGATGCTCAATAATCACTCTTCGGGAGGACGACTATTTACAATTGTGCAACCTTGTATAAATAGGAGGGTTTTTTCATCATAATTATCTTATTAAACTATGGTTGTATTCCTTATACGACTTTTTGTTTAACACTGCTAAAATTTTTCATTTTTTTCGTTAACTTTGATATTTTTAATTTATCATTAAAAACATTTTTCACTCACCCTTATGATCTGTATATTTTATGTTTTGAATATTGTTGTTCGAAAAAAATATTTTTAAGTCTATTGCATTCCTTTTTTGATTTTTAGATTTATTGTGCTTTCAATGAAAAGTGAAGTCGGCCAGACTACATGCCGACTTTAGGCAAATAAAGAGAAAGTTGATAGGCCGAATATGTAACCTTGTATAAATAAATACGAGGGTAAGTAATTTAATATCGCTTAAGCATGTCTCGAGTTCAAGGCTTTGTATATGTAAAAAAATCTCCATCGGAAGACTCACCCACCAAAGCTAGGTGTGCAACGTGATTCGGATTAATCAGGGCAAAGTTTTGAACAACCGGAAGGACAACAAATTTTTTTTATTAAAATATAATTCGGTGACCAAAGTGAAAAAACAATAATAGTTGGTGAATAATAAGTAATAACGTAGTTACCCTTTTAATAATTTAAAAACATAACTCAGAAATTAGCCTTTGTTTTCAAAGAATTTTAAGTGATAGAAAATAGAATTTTATTTTTAATTTTAGAGGTTATGATTTTAATTTAAGGTTTATGGTTTAAAAATTAAAATTAATGTTTAAAATTTAAGATATATGATTTAAATTTTAGAGTATATAATTTAAAGTTTAAATTTTTAGAATTTAAAATTTAATTTTTTTAGTATAAATATATAAATTTGTACAAAATAAATTTTACACATGCATCAAAATTTTAGCCGATAAAAATATCTCATTTCTGACTTTGGATTTGTCTAAAAAAACCCTTAATTTAAGGTTAATATGAGACCAATTATTATAGACCCTTGGATTCACATCAAGGGATAATAATCGTTGGATTTTAAAAAAAGTTACCCGATTAACCGATAACCCTAAAATTGAACGCAAAAATTGAATGGGTAAAACCCTCCGAGCGGAAAAAAAGGGGTAAAAGCTTGTGTGAGAGCGGGACGGGAGAAAGGAAGCTAAAAGAACTGAAAGGAAGATTTTGAGGGTTTTTTTGGGTTCGAAAGTAAGAAGAAGAGGCTTTTGAGGGTTCGAAAGTAAGAAGAAGAAGCGATTTTGTTGGTTCCTTACGTGTTTTCGTCAGTAATAAAGGGTAAGTGTTTTTTTCATTTGGTTGTAGCTTTGAAATTGTTTTTGAAGTTTTCTACCCTTTTTGTTCACTTTCATTAGAAATATACTGAGAGTGAAATACACCATTTATTGTTTTGTGTAAAAAATTAAAAAATTGAGAATTTTGAAGGTTTTTTTATGGCTTTTGGTTGTATGTATTGTTCAAAAAAAATTTATATTGGATTAAAATCTTTTGGATAAAAGATGGGTGGCTTGATTAGTTACGAATTCGAGTGGAAACTGTTTGTTGTTGTTGGGAGGTTAAATGATTAGGTTTTTATGTATTTGGACTATTCATTTTAGCAAAAGTTTTTATGTTCGGTATTTTTTTTGAAAATATATATTTGAAAAATTATCTTAATATGATCTTCCAATTATAAGAAAAAGTCTTGATAACATTGCTAGGTTCTATTACCATGAATTTATTTTAGCAAAAGTTTTTATGTTCGATATTTTTTTGTTAAAAACATATGTTAGACTATTTATTTTAGCAAAAGTCTTGATAACATTGCTAGGTTTTTATGTATTTGGACTATTTAATTTAACCAAAATTTTTACGTTCGATATTTTTGTTGGAAACATATGTTAGACTATTCATTTTAGCAAAAGTCTTGATAACACTAGTAGGTTCTATTACCATGAATGTATAAAAATAGAATTTATAAAGTTTGTCGATTCAGTTTGTGGTTGCGTCTCTTATGTTTGCAGATTATATGATAAAATGGTAATTGGGCAAAGCCTTCTTTAAACTGATGCTAACAAAAATGCATAAAGTTTGAATGCATTGTTTGTACTTGCTGGACATACCGAAATTTTAAAATTGTAGGCAACTTATAATCCAACCTTCTAACTGAAATGGATATTATTTTTCTTTTAAAGCAATTCCCTCCCTTTTTCTTTTCCTTTTTTCAGTTTTTGGCATTTGCTGAATGGTCCATTGTTCTCTGAGTTTCAGCAGTCAGCTTTAAATTAGCCTTAAATTAGAGGTTTCACCCTAAAATCAATCGTTAGTTTTGATTAAAGGTAGATATGAATTTTTTGTAAATTTGATATATTAGTTAATGTTTTGCACATGTTGTAAGTGATGTAGTATAATGAGAATATAGTGTTTATTATGCTTTACTTATGTTCTTGAGTTTAGTGAATATGATAGAAAGTTGTACACATATTTTTTCGAATTTTGAATATGTATAACTCTGTATATATGTGAATTAGGACTATTTTGAGACTCTAGTAAATTGTATGGACTATTTGAACATGTATATGTTAGTATATATGTTTATATAAGATCCCTCTCTAAGTTATGAAACATGTCTTAGTATTTAAAAAATCAGTAATGAGTTATAATTATATTATGTGAGTTAAGATCTTAGAGTGGTTACTTGTTATGAAATAAACATGAAAGTTTATATTAGCTTAGTTTGAATAATAGTAGAATGTATGATATTTGAACAAACTTTACTTATTTGTTAAAAGACTTGTGGTTCATATGCATTGTCTCATTCTTTGTTGTTTTGTTAGTGTTTTCATAATTGTTTACGGGCTGTTGGTTCGTGTTTGGTTAAAATATTTTTTTAATGAAGTAATTATTCATTTGTACCCTTGATTTGTTTCCTCTTTCCTTGATTTATGATTTGGTTTATGTGAATTGTTTTTGTTTAAAAGTTGTGAGAAATAGTTGTCTTTAATTGATTGATTGAAGTAGTAAGAAAATTAAATTTATTTTGGTGTATTACTATATGATATTGAGTATTTAGCCAATTAATAAAAGCTAATGTTGTGTATATTAGATAGAAATAATTGGTAATAACTTTTTAATGCTATGTATTCCTATCGAAGGCGACACAGTCTGGGTAAATGATGACATAGTTGCGGACGATGAGGCACATAAATCATTGTATGCATATTTTAACTTTTAGTAAGGTAAAGCTTAATCAATAGAGCATTCTTAAAAGTCTTACTTGGTTTGCGATATGTATTGCATAGTCATATTTTTTTAATGATGTATTTACAGTATAAGTGAATGTAAAGGTTTGAAGGGGGAGGAAGAAAATGACTGTAGAACTAATATTTTGATATAATAATTGAAAAATGTTTCAGACTGATTTAAAAAGTATTTAAAACAATTTCCAAAGTCCAAATAACTTGAAACTATGTTTAGGGATGTTTTTAAAAGGTTTTACATGTTTTTCAAAGCCAAACTTTACAAAACTGTTCAGGCGTTTCGAAACACCTTAGGGCGTTTCAATACGGTGCATTCCAGTAGAAAAAGTGTTTCGATACAGGTATCGAAACGGGCATTCCCTAGATGAGATTTTTGCCCAGCGTTTCGAAACGGGCTATGTCGTTTCGATACGCCCACGTGGCATTGACCACAATGGTCATAAACCCCAATGTCTATTTCCCAACTAACTTTTAAATGTAGGTCATTTCGATACGGGGACAGGCGTTTGGAAACGGGTGTTTCGAAACGGACTAAAGCGTTTCGATACGGGTCCACGTCAGACTGCAACGGCTCTTTCTACTTAAAGGGTGTTTCGAAACGGGTTCGAGCGTTTCGAAACAGAGAGCTGCAGAACTACATTTATGGGGGGAATTAAAGTCCTCAACGGATCCAATTCAATCCCAACGGCTAGTAACGGCTACAAACTCATCAAAGAGTATAAAACGGACCTCCAAGCATCAAGTAAAGTCTAATGCTCATATTGTAAATCAACAAATGATCAAATATTGTCTTAGTGCCTAAATTGTCATTTATTGTATAGACAAACACTAGTGAGCCAAAATTGTCAAATTTGCTCAAGTGTTTTAGGTTTTGGGTGAGTGCTTAAATTGTGCAAACAAACACCTATTAGAGGGATTTGTGTTTGCTTTTATTATCTCTTTGTAAGAGAGGGTTTGATCAAGGCTTTGGGTAGAAAGCTTGATCGGTGTAAAGAGTTTCCTCCTAAGCCTAGAAAAGGGGACGAATCAATAGTGGATTGATTGGAAATCCTTAGTGGGGAGCTAAGGTAGTGGATGTAGACCTTGGTTAGAAGGTTGAACCACTATAAATCATTGTTTCAATCTTTGTTTTAGCTTCCACACCACCTCTACCTAAAAATCCACCTCTCTACCACTTGGTGAGCCTTATCGGTTGAACGAATCGAGCCCCACACAACTCAACAATTGGTATCAGAGCTTGGCTCAATCGAAGAGGATTAACATCCTATTGAGAAGACCCGGCAAGCTCGATCACTATTTCATCAACCGGCTCAAATGACACAATCAATCGACAAACCGCCTTTCTTTGACGGAACCCACTATGCCCATTGGAAGACAAAGATGAAGTTCTTCATCAAATCAAGAGATTACAAGCTATGGGATATAGTTGAAAATGGTTCGTTCATGCCTCAAAGAAGCAAAGCGGAGTGGAGTGCCGACGATCGCAAGAAGATGGAGCTTAATTACAAAGCCTTGCACATCTTGTTTTGTGCTTTTGGCCCAACCATCTATGAGAAGATGTCTTCTTGTGAGAGTGCCAAGGAGGTTTGGGACAAGCTTGAAGTCACATACGAGGGAACCGATGAAGTCAAGGAGACCAAGATTGGGCTCCTAACCTTAGAGTATGAGAACTTCAAGATGAATCTGGAAGAGAACATCGAGAAGATGTTTGATAGGTTCTCCACCATCACCAATGGTCTTAAAGGATATGGAGAAGCCATCTCGGAAGAGAAGCTTGTCCGGAAGCTCATCTACTCACTTCCCGAGTCTTGGGACTCAAAGAGGACAGCCATCATCGAAGCCAAAAATTTGAAGACTTTGAAGCTTGATGAACTCATGAGGTCATTCCTTACTCATCAAATCATGAAGAAGAATAAAGAGGATGAGAAGAAGAGGGAAGAAATTAGAGCTATGGGAGAGAAGAAAATCAAAGGGCTAGGCATCAATGCTAGTGCCATGGCTCTCAAGTCCTCTACTTGTCATCATGTCTACTCAAGTGAAGAGGAGGATGGAGATGAAGAGATAGTTCATCTCTTCAAAAAGTGTGCCCCGTTCATGAAGAAAGCCTTGAGAGAGCTTGAATGAGAATCCAAGAAAAAGGAGAGGGCAAGCACTTCAAGCCATAAGAAGAAGGCACATGTGGCTACTTGGACTGATGAGGACTCCACCGACGATGAACAAGCCAACCTTTGCCTTATGGCCATCGAAGAAGATTCAAGGGTAGCTTCTAATTCATCTACTTCATGTTCTTACTCTTTTGATGAATTACAAGATGCCTATGATGATTTGGTTTTAGACTTTAAAAATCACATTTTGAAAAACAATAAATTGATTTCAAAGTTAAAAATTCAAAATGATTTGATTTCTAAAACCAAACTTGAACTTGAAGCAAAACTCGAGGAGTTTGAATTAAAATGTTTTGATTTACAAAATGTGCTTCAAAAAGTTCAAGAGGAAAAGGATTTGATTTCCAAAGAGCTTGAAAGGAAAAACAATTTTAGAAAATCAAATTTTTATGTTAGACAATCTAGTGCCCCTATATTTGTTAAAGGAAAATGTTTTAGAAGTATTTTTGTTCCAAAAGGACTTAGTACTTCAATTAAAAAGGATGACATTGAAAAATGGATTCCTAAGGGGACTAAAATTTGTGCTACTAACGTTCATGGATCCAAAGTAATTTGGATACCAAAAGTCACTTGATTGTCTTTTGTTAGGTGTGATGGAGATGTTCAACAAGTCAAACATTGAGGGGGAGCTTCATGCACACAAGGAAGAACACTTGAAGAAGGAAGGCTTCACATCCTCCCTTTGGATTCAAGTGTTGGTAAAAATCTAGTTGTTTTTGCATTTATTTGTTTTATTTTTATTTAATTCAACTAGATGATCATAATTGTTGGACTAACATTTTTTATGATGCTTTGAGTAAGGGGGAGACACTTTTAAAACCAAGTTCTTATTTTGTCAAAATTTTCCTCTATAGTTATTTTGAACTTAATGTTTTAAATTCTTTTTGATATAACAAAAAGGGGGAGAAATGATTTGAAAAATTGAATTTTTAAATTAATAAGGGGGAGCTTTATTTGATTTCAAATCTTTAATCTCTTATTCACCTTTTTAAAGATAAAGGGGGAGAATCCCAAACAATTTTTCAAGATAGTTTTATTATATCAAAAAGTGGGAGATTATAGAACTAATGTTTTGATATAATAATTAAAAAATGTTTTGGACTGATTTAAAAAGTATTTAAAACAATTTCCAAAGTCCAAATAACTTGAAACTATGTTCAGGGATGTTTTTAAAAGGTTTTACATGTTTTTCAAAGCCAAACTTTACAAAACTGTCCAGGCGTTTCGAAACACCTTAGGGCGTTTCGATACGGTGCATTCCAGTAGCAAAAGTGTTTCGATACAAGTATCGAAACGGGCATTCCCTAGATGAGATTTTTGCCCAGCGTTTCGAAAGGGCTATGCCGTTTCGATACGCCCACGTGGCATTGACCACAACGGTCATAAACCCCAACGACTATTTCCCAACTAACTTTTAAATGCAGGTCGTTTCGATACGGGGACAGGCGTTTCGAAACGGGTGTTTTGAAACGGACTAAAGCGTTTCGATACGGGTCCACGTCAGACTGCAACGGCTCTTTCTACTTAAAGGGTGATTCGAAACGGGTTCGAGCGTTTCGAAACAGAGAGCTGCAGAACTGCATTTATGCTGGGAATTAAAGTCCTCAACGGATCCAATTCAATCCCAACGGCTAGTAACGGCTACAAACTCATCAAAGAGTATAAAACGGACCTCCAAGCATCAAGTAAAGTCTAATGCTCATATTGTAAATCAACAAATGATCAAATATTGTCTTAGTGCCTAAATTGTCATTTATTGTATAGACAAACACTAGTGAGCCAAAATTGTCAAATTTGCTCAAGTGTTTTAGGTTTTGGGTGAGTGCTTAAATTGTGCAAACAAACACCTATTAGAGGGATTTGTGTTTGCTTTTATTATCTCTTTGTAAGAGAGGGTTTGATCAAGGCTTTGGGTAGAAAGCTTGATCGGTGTAAAGGGTTTCCTCCTAAGCCTAGAAAAGGGGACGAATCAATAGTGGATTGATTGGAAATCCTTAGTGGGGAGCTAAGGTAGTGGATGTAGACCTTGGTTAGAAGGTTGAACCACTATAAATCATTGTTTCAATCTTTGTTTTAGCTTCCACACCACCTCTACCCAAAAATCCACCTCTCCACCACTTGGTGAGCCTTATCGGTTGAGCGAATCGAGCCCCACACAACTCAACAATTGGTATCAGAGCTTGGCTCAATCGAAGAGGATTAACATCCTATTGAGAAGATCCGGCAAGCTCGATCACTATTTCATCAACCGGCTCAAATGGCACAATCAATCGACAAACCGCCTTTCTTTGACGGAACCCACTATGCCCATTGGAAGACAAAGATGAAGTTCTTCATCAAATCAAGAGATTACAAGCTATGGGATATAGTTGAAGATGGTCCATTCATGCCTCAAAGAAGCAAAGCGGAGTGGAGTGCCGACGATCGCAAGAAGATGGAGCTTAATTGCAAAGCCTTGCACATCTTGTTTTGTGCTTTTGGCCCAACCATCTATAAGAAGATGTCTTCTTGTGAGAGTGCCAAGGAGGTTTGGGACAAGCTTGAAGTCACATACGAGGGAACCGATGAAGTCAAGGAGACCAAGATTGGGCTCCTAACCTTAGAGTATGAGAACTTCAAGATGAATCCGGAAGAGAACATCGAGAAGATGTTTGATAGGTTCTCCACCATCACCAATGGTCTTAAAGGATATGGAGAAGCCATCCCGGAAGAGAAGCTTGTCCGAAAGCTCATCTACTCATTTCCCGAGTCTTGGGACTCAAAGAGGACCGCCATCATCGAAGCCAAAAATTTGAAGACATTGAAGATTGATGAACTCATGGGGTCATTCCTTACTCATCAAATCATGAAGAAGAATAAAGAGGATGAGAAGAAGAGGGAAGAAATTGGAGCTATGGGAGAGAAGAAAATCAAAGGGCTAGGCATCAATGCTAGTGCCATGGCTCTCAAGTCCTCCACTTGTCATCATGTCTACTCAAGTGAAGAGGAGGATGGAGATGAAGAGATAGTTCATCTCTTCAAAAAGTGTGCCCCGTTCATGAAGAAAGCCTTGAGAGAGCTTGAACGAGAATCCAAGAAAAAGGAGAGGGCAAGCACTTCAAGCCATAAGAAGAAGGCACATGTGGCTACTTGGACTGATGAGGACTCCACCGACGATGAACAAGCCAACCTTTACCTTTTGTCCATCGAAGAAGATTCAAGGGTAACTTCTAATTCATCTACTTCATGTTCTTACTCCTTTGATGAATTACAAGATGCCTATGATGATTTGGTTTTAGACTTTAAAAATCACATTTTGAAAAACAATAAATTGATTTCAAAGTTAAAAATTCAAAATGATTTGATTTCTAAAACCAAACTTGAACTTGAAGCAAAACTCGAGGAGTTTGAATTAAAATGTTTTGATTTACAAAATTTTCTTCAAAAAGTTCAAGAGGAAAAGGATTTGATTTCCAAAGAGCTTGAAAGGAAAAACAATTTTGGAAAATCAAATTTTTATGTTAGACAATCTAGTGCCCCTAGATTTGTTAAAGGAAAATGTTTTAGAAGTATTTGGGTCCCAAAAGGACTTAGTACTTCAATTAAAAAGGATGACATTGAAAAAATGGATTCCTAAGGGGACTAAAATTTGTGCTACTAATGTTCATGGATCCAAAGCAATTTGGATACCAAAAGTCACTTGATTGTCTTTTGTTAGGTGTGATGGAGATGTTCAACAAGTCAAACATTGAGGGGGAGCTCCATGCACACAAGGAAGAACACTTGAAGAAGGAAGGCTTCATATCCTCCCTTTGGGTTCAAGTGTTGGTAAAAATCTAGTTGTTTTTGCATTTATTTGTTTTATTTTTATTTAATTCAACTAGATGATCATAATTGTTGGACTAACATTTTTTATGATGCTTTGAGTAAGGGGGAGCCACTTTTAAAACCAAGTTCTTATTTTGTCAAAATTTTCCTCTATAGTTATTTTGAACTTAATGTTTTAAATTCTTTTTGATATAACAAAAAGGGGAGAAATGGTTTGAAAAATTGAATTTTTAAATGAATAAGGGGGAGATTTATTTGATTTCAAATCTTTAATCTCTTATTCACGTTTTTAAAGTTAAAGGGGGAGAATTCCAAACAATTTTTCAAGATAGTTTTATTATATCAAAAAGGGGGAGATTGTAGAACTAATGTTTTGATATAATAATTGAAAAATGTTTTGGACTGATTTAAAAAGTATTTAAAACAATTTCCAAAGTCCAAATAACTTGAAACTGTGTTTAGAGATGTTTTTAAAAGGTTTTACATGTTTTTCAAAGCCAAACTTTATAAAACTGTCCAGGCGTTTCGAAACACCTTAGGGCGTTTCGATACAGTGCATTCCAGTAGCAAAAGTGTTTCAATATAAGTATCGAAACGGGCATTCCCTGGATGAGATTTTTGCCCAGCGTTTCGAAACGGGCTATGCCGTTTCGATACGCCCACGTGGCATTGACCACAACGGTCGTAAACCCCAACGGCTATTTCCCAACTAACTTTTAAATGCAGGTCATTTCGATACGGGGACAGGCATTTCGAAACGGATGTTTCGAAATGGACTAAAGCGTTTCGATACGGGTCTACGTCAGACTGCAACGGCTCTTTCTACTTAAAGGGTGTTTCGAAACGGGTTCAAGCATTTCGAAACAGAGAGCTGCAGAACTGCATTTATGGTGAGAATTAAAGTCCTCAACGGCTCCAATTCAATCCCAACGGCTAGTAAAGACTACAAACTCATCAAGGAGTATAAAAGGGACATCCAAGCATCAAGTAAAGTCTAATGCTCATATTGTAAATCAACAAATGATCAAATATTGTCTTAGTGCCTAAATTGTCATTTATTGTGTAAGCACCAAATTTTGACTGGATCAAACACTTAGCCCGAATCAAATTAAACCCAAATAAGCCCAAAGATATATGAACCCAATACATCTTCCCAAAATATCCCTCAGTCCAATTCGATTCCCCTACATCTCCATTCTCACAAAAATCTCTCAAAATCTCATAGTCAAACTAAACCAACTACCCTTGAATATCTCAATCCACATTCCACAATATATGGGATTTTATTATGGTGAAGCACTTATAAATGGATGAAATAAAAGATGAAATGGGGGGAAGAAATTTGGTAGCCACGATTAGCTACGGAACCAAATGAGAAGGGGGAGACCTCTTGGTCACTGTCACCGTCACTACCACCATAGCCACACAAAGCTGCACCCCGAAATGCCACTGACAGTAAACTCATCACAATCATCTTCTCAATATCCCTAAACCTAAACTGTGAGGTCGAGAAAGGAGAAAACAAGTTTTGATTCGATAGAGATACGATGGCTACAACTGCGGTAAAAATGGTGTTGGTACATGCATTTTCGAGTTGGGGTTGGTTATATGAGAACCAAAACCATGAAAAGGTAGACGTAGATGAGAGCTTCATTTTGATGGCCTTGGTTCGCAGGAAGAATTTTCGGAACGACCAGAGTGATGGCTAGCAGTGTGTGTGTGGGTTGAAAGAAATAAAGCTTCTCCCCGATGAATACAAATAATGGGGAAGTAGTGATAAAAAGGGAATTTAAAATCCCTTAATTATGGCACCAAATCTCCCTGGATGAAAATGGAGACTTAAGATTCAATTCATGGACATTGAAAACTGGTGCAGTAGATTAGGGATTTGATTGACGGTAACTCAGCTCGCCCATGGCTTTTGATTTGGGGTAAATTCGCACTCTGGATCCTTCTGCTTTTAGGAGTTTTGTAATTTTTTATCCTTTATGTTTTATTTTGTTTCATTTTAGTCATGTTTTTAGTTTATTTTAATTAGATTTTGACCTTTAGGTTTAGGTTCTTTTTTTAATTAGATCCTTTTCGTAAATTTGATTAATAATTAAGTCTTTTGATTTGTTCTTTAATTTGATTTGGTCTTTGTATTAAGATTTGGTAATCGATTGGCTTTAATAAATTAATTAATTTTCGATTCGGTCTCTAATTAAAATTGTTCTAGTTTAATTAGGTGTCTGATTTGGGTTTGATTAGTAATTTAACAGGTTTTATTTGATTAAGTTTGAATTTGTCTTTTTTATGATTTGATTAATTTTGTTTGTTTGATTTAGTTTATGTATTTGCATTTTTTAGCATATTACATTATTTTAGCAGCTTTTTTTAGTAGTGCTATTAATCCCTCTTTTTGAGTTTCCTTTTTTAGAGACAACATAAACCCTTAGGTACCAATTTACGGGCGTAGTGAGGGTGCTATAACCTTCCCCACTCGTAACCGACTCCCGAACCCGACGATGATCTCGGTGTTGATGTAGACCGGTATTATAGGTTTTCAGTTGTACCCAACCCAAAACGACCGATGGAGACTCCAAGTGTTTGACGGGCTTTTGAAGGCCCAATTTATTTTGACCCAGACGAAAAATGGTGTCAACAGCTTGGCGACTCCGCTGGGGACATTAGAGAGTCAAGCCACAAAAGGGTAAATGTTGTCTCAAAAAAAAGGAAAAAGGAATTTGAAATATTGGTGATCGTAAAAATTGATGGTTTTTGTATTTTTACAGAGATTATTCAATATTGGTCACCTCGTGTTCAATGTTCCTTTGCACATGAGCATATCACAAGCTCTCAACCCGAGCTTCCTCCCGCTTAAGTGGTTGCAATCGCTACCCTTCGAAAGGTTAATCCTCCGTACAAGAATGTGTGTTGCTTCCGGGTTTTACATACTTTTTGTCTTCGAGAGGTCAATCCTCCGTACAAGCTTAAAGGAGTGAGCCCCCCTAAACTGAACTCGGTCCATAGGAGCCTATAATGGGTGAGGATCGAGGTCTTTGTTGACCTTCGTAGGTCAGTAAGGACAGTTTGGGTACCCTTTTTAGAAACTTGAACCACATGTAGTGAGCCGTATGAGCCCACCCGATTAGAGCCATGATGAACCACAATTGTTAGTGGTCACCTACATATGTACACTCACACACTTTTTACAATGCATTAAATTTATGTTTGTACATATTTATTTGTTATGATCTACTAACCATGTTTTTGTGTTTATTTTTTCCACACATGCATCATGTTTATAATGTGTAATAAAGAGATGTTGATATACGATTGCCTCTCGAAATAGAAGGTTTTTGTAATTGAAATTACGAAAATTACTCTATGAAGGGACTATTATAAATCAACACCTTCTAGGCATTCTTGCATCAACATTGCATTCTTGAAGCATGCATTCATAACTCACATGAATAGGCGATCAAACATGGACGATGCAAAGAATAAGAAGTTCAAGCAGAAGATTTTTTTGATGCCCACACAGAGAAGACCCTTGTCATGAATTTCTCGAAACTTGTTTTGTGAAATGATCTTTTATTGAGTTGATCACACAATTGCAAATGGCCAAGAGGGGGGTGAATTGGCAATTAAAAATTTGGTGGGAGGAATTGGTGAAAAATAAAAGATGACACAAGTAGTTAGAGTGGTTCAAGTTCTCCAAATGAACTCTACATCCACTACCTTAGTTCCCACTAAGGATTTTCAACCAATTCACTACTTGAATTCTTCCCCTTTTCTTGGATGAGGAGGTAACCTTACAAATTCGATTAAACTTTCTACCCAAAGCTTAATCCACTCAATTTACAAAGAGAAGTTTTGGTTAACTCAAGTAATTCCTCACAAAGGATAAATGTCTACCCAATTACAATTTCAATCACCCCAAACTCACAATACAAAATGACAATTGAAAACCAATAGAGTTGGGTACAAGAATTTGACTTTGAAGAGCACTAGGGTTTGGATTTTTTTCTTTGATATTGCTTGTAGGTTCAATAAATGTTTCCTGGTCAATTGAAGCTTGTTTTTATATCCTTGCATTGATTTCTAGCCGTTTGGGTAGTTGGGATCATCAATAGAGCCGTTCGGAGCAATTTTCCCGCATTAAATGCAGCTTTGCAGCCTACCGTATCGGTACTCGTGAAGGGCGTATAGATACCTGCATCAAAGAGGAAAGAGTCGTTGTGCCTGAAAACAGGGCGTATCGATACGCATAGAAGGCGTACCGGTACAGTTTTAAGGGCGTATCGGTACGGTTTTAAGAGCGTATTGATACGGAAGGCCGTATCGATACGGTTTTTGCTCATTGGAATCCCAAGCCAAGTTTACATAAAAAGTGTATCGATTCGCATACCAAGCGTATCGGTACGGTATAACGATCTTTTGAAAATTGGGAAACCAACCAACTGACAAGTAACGGTCAAATAATTAAATGCTCAGATTTTTCAAAGATGTGCTTATCGTATCGATACGGTTGCAAGGCGTATCGGTACGGTTTCATGAAAACAGTTGCCCAGATAAATATCGTATCGATACGGTTGCATGGCGTATCGATACGGTTACTCCATTAAAATTCCAGTGGCAAAAGAGGGTATCGATACGCATAAGGGTATCGATACGCCTCGGCGTTTTTGCATACTTAGGCTTGAAAAACATAGGTAAAGACTTAGGGAATTATATATGTTTAAGAGCCAGTCTTTAAATATTATTTTGTTCAAAAATACTTGTCAATTTGTGAGACTTTAAAGAGTACTTAAAAATTTATCGTTTTGCAAATTGGTCCTTAGGTTTATGTGTTATATCAAAATCAATTTTAGTTTTACAATCTCCCCATTTTTTATATAACAAAACCATAAATAAATTTTTAAGTTTTTGAAACTTTGAAAAGCTTTCTCCCCCTTTCTTTAAGATAGATTTTCAAAAATAAAGACATTTGACTCTATGATCCTTCTCCTCCTTTTTGTTAGATCAAAATAGAATCCAAGGATAATAGCAACATAAAGCAACAATAATTTATTAAACTTAAAGCAATCAAATGAGTTCAAATGCATAAACTTTAAATTAAACATAGTAGTTCAAATGCATAAAACTTCAAAGCAATCATCATAATCCAAACTTTAAAGACCTAAAAACATAGATAATAGGCATAAACTTCAAATCCTAAAAACAAAAGTGCAATAACAAAGATAAAAGACTAAATGTCCTAAGATGAGATGCATGATCTACTCGTCCCCTTCTTCATCATCATCGTCCTCGTCATCTTCTTCTTCATCTTCTTGAGAGGGTTGATTCCTTCGGTTTTGATTGATCCAAGCACCATGGAAGGCGGTAAGAGAGATATCCATGGAGTTCTGGCGAGCGGCCATGGTGTCTATCTTCTTTTCCATGCCTTGGACGCGATCCTATAAGGATGTGAAACGATTATCCATCGCGGTGAACTTCTCATTTAGGAAGGTCATGAGAGTATCCATGGAGGAGGAATCAAGAGGAGCACGGTGAGAGCTCGAAGAAGCACGAGAGGCATCGACCGGAGCAACGTGCGGAGGATCTTGAGCATTGCGAACCCAATCATTATCAACATAAGTGAAACCAGAACGAGCAAGGGAACGCTCATCGATGGGTAGGCCAAGGGTTTCGGGAAAATCATGTGAACAATCAATGCCAAGGGAATGAAATAGAAAACTCAAAGCCGTGGAGTAGTAAAAGGATGAGACTTGTTTGGTGTGACGGTGTTGAACTAAAAAGACAAGGTCGGCAAACATAATTTGACACAAATTTGGACGTTTACCTTCTCTAAAACACCTAAGCCAAAAATCATCAGTTTGACGAATAGTTGAATATTTCCCACCCGATGGACGGATAAACCAAGAGATAAGAAGATGAAGGATACGGTCATGAGCATTTAAAACTTTTGTTGAGCCTAAAAAACCTGTACCCAAAGATTGTTCATCATCAATACCAACATCTTCAAAACCAAAGACATTACATAAAACTTTTTGATCAATTTGAAAGGTTTTGCCCATAATAGAAGATTCAATGGCAATGACATGCTCGCTAGGTTCATCATGTATGCATTCGGCATTAGAAAAGAATACAATGACTAGGTTCCTATATAGGATAGGAGGAATACTCAAAAAGGTTAAAAATTTCCATTGCTTAATTAAAGATAGGTATTGAAACTTGAAACGGGCAGAATTTAAGAAAGGGATTGACACAACACGCTTTTCCCTAAGGTTCATTCCTTGAAAAAGTTTATATCGTTCTATATCACCATCCTCGGGAAAACTTAATTGGATAATATAAGGAAGGTAAGGTGTAGGATTACCCTCGACATCCTCAATAGGATTGGAAGTAGAACGATGACGCTTAGTTCCCTTTTTCGGTGCCATAACCCTAAAAACACATTAAAAAGATTCGAATATGTATGCAATTAACATCCTATTCAATCCAATAAATTCTAATAATTCAAGGTATTTTGTAAAAAGAATTTCAATTTTAAAGAGATATTCACAATTTTAAAAAAAGAAACAGTTAAAAAATCGAATATAAAATATATTCGAATGAAAAATTTTAATTAATTAATTTTTTTGAAAAATTTTTATGAAAAAGTTGAAACCCATAACAATCAAACAAGGTTTGTACAAAAAATCAGTTGAAACAACAATTAAAAAAATGAAAATTAAAGAAAATAGAAAAGAGAAGTTTTATACCTTAAATCTTAGAATGGATGAAATAGGGGATGTGAATGCACAAGATTTGCTGCCAAAGCTTTGCCTTGATGTGTAGAGTAAAAACCCTCAAGGAATTTTGAAGATTGATGGTAAAATTTGAAGGATTGAGGGGGTTTATATAGGGTTTCGCGGCTAGGGTTTTTTAGTTTTAAAGAGTTTTAACAATTGCAGCCCTAAATAGCCTCTCCGTCGAGGCCGTATCGATACGCTATACGCGCGTATCGATACCCTTTGACACTAATTTTATATTCGTCGATACTACTGTAGCGATACGCGGGGCCGTATCAGTACGCTTGGCTTTGACTATTTCCATTGACTTGTACCGTATCGATACGCGTGGCCGTATCGATACTCGTTCATCCTAAAAAATTCCCAGTTATCAACCTGTATCGATATGCTTTGAAGCCGTATCGATACACCTTTACCAGATTATGCAGATTCGACAGATTTAAGTGCAAAAATCTAATTTGAAACATCCCTAAATGTATGTACATGTCACATGAACAAGTTTTAATGGCTAAACTTAATACATACTCCCCCTAGCAACATGCATAGAAGCAAAAGGAACAAAATTAACACAAGCATGAATCACAAACAATTTCAAGCAAATTTAGACATTTTGGGACCTAAAAGGGTCAAGAAAGGCTAGTTAAACCTAACTCTCTCCTAAGGGTCCAAAAGCGCTCTTTATCTAAAAGTTTTGTAAATATATCCGCTAATTGGTTCAAGGTGTCAACAAACTCTATAACAACATCATTTTTCAAAACATGATCTCTAATGAAATGATGTCTAATTTCTATGTGTTTAGTTCTAGAGTGTTGGATGGGATTCTTAGTGAGACAAATGGCACTAGTGTTGTCACACCTAAGGGGTATGGTTTCTATTTTAACACCATAATCTAAGAGTTGTTGCTTCATCCAAAGGACTTGAGCACAACAACTCCCTAAGGATATGTACTCCGCTTCGGTGGTAGATAAGGCTACGCTATTTTGTTTCTTAGAGAACCAAGATACGAGCATACTACCTAAGAATTGGCAAGTCCCGGAAGTACTTTTCCTATCTATCTTATACCCCCATAATCCGCATCCGAATAAGCATGAAGGCTAAAGGAAGAGTCTTTAGGATACCAAAGGCCTATGGTAGGTGTGTCTCTAAGGTATCTAAAAATTCTCTTAATGGCAAATAAGTGTGATTCTCTAGGACTAGCTTGAAACCTAGCACACAAGCAAACACTAAACATAATATCCGGTCTACTTGCGGTAAGGTAAAGCAAAGAACCTATCATGGATCTATAAAGCTTAGAATCAACACACTTACCTCCTTCATCTTTGTCAAGCTTTATTGAAGAACTCATAGGTGTGGCTTGAGGTTTTGCATTCTCCAAGCCGAACTTTTTGAGCATATCATTCACGTACTTAGCTTGATTTATGAAGGTGCCATATTTCCTTTGTTTGATTTGGAGTCCCAAAAAGAATGAGAGCTCCCCCATCATGCTCATCTCGAACTCACCTTGCATTAGCTTAGAAAATTATTTACAATAACACTCATTAGTAGAACCAAAAATGATATCATCAACATAGATTTGTACTACTAAGATGTCATTGTTATATCTTTTAATGAAGAGTGTAGTATCCACCTTTCCTTTTTCAAAACCCTTTTCAATTAAGAAATTTGAAAGTCTCTCATACCAAGCTCTAGGAGCTTGTTTTAAACCATAGAGAGCTTTTGTTAGTTTAAACACATGATTTGGAAATTTTGAATCCTCAAAACCCGGTGGTTGTTCCACATACACTTCTTCATTTATAAAACCATTTAAAAAGGCACTTTTCACATCCATTTGAAAAAGCTTGAAATTATTATAACATGCAAATGCTAAAAGCATCCTAATGGCTTCCATCCTAGCTACGGGTGCATATGTCTCATCAAAATCAATTCCCTCTTCTTGGGTATAGCCTTGAGCAACAAGCCTAGCCTTGTTTCTCACTATATTACCACTTTCATCTAATTTATTCCTAAATACCCATTTAGTTCCTATAGTAGATTGATTACAAGGCCTTTCAACTAATGTCCAAACTTTACTTCTCTCAAATTGATTTAATTCTTCTTGCATGGCCAAAATCCAAAAATCATCTTTTAAAGCTTCTTTAATACTTTTAGGCTCAATGCATGAAAGAAATGCAACATGGTTCATTAATTTGAGAGAGGATCTAGTAGTTACCCCCTTGGATGAATCACCCAAGATTTCACCACCTTTGACATAGTTGAACTCCCTTGGGTAAGACACCTCCTTTTCCTCAAGAGCCAAGTCCTTTAAGGCTTCAAGAGGTGGATCTTGTGTATCCTCATCTTTAGTTGGAACCTCATCCACCTTTGACGTTTGTCCTCCATCAATGGCATCAAGGATTCCTACATCATCATCATCACAAGATTCCTTCCTCGGAAGGAGGTTATCATCAAAAACAACATGTATTGACTCTTCAACTACTAGAGTTCTTTTGTTAAACACACGATAGGCTTTAGAGTTTAAAGAGTACCCTAAGAAAATAGCTTCATCACTTTTAGCATCAAATTTACCTAAGTTTTCTTTACCATTATTCAAAACAAAACACTTGCAACCAAAAGGATGAAAATAGCAAATGTTAGGCTTCTTAGATTTCAAAATCTCATAAGGTGTTTTCTTCAAAATTGGCCTAATCATTACTCGATTTATAATATAGCAAGCGGTATTTGTGGCTTCCGCCCAAAAATATTTAGGTAAATTATTTTCGCAAAGCATGGTTCTAGCCATTTCTTCTAAAGTTCGATTTTTCCTCTCAACTACCCCATTTTGTTGAAAAGTGCGAGGTGCGGAAAAATTGTGGCTAATCCCATTTTCATTTAAAAACTCATCGAAACCTAGATTTTGAAATTCGGTTCCATTATCACTTCTAATGTGAGAAATTTTAAGTTCAAGATCATTTTGAGTTATTTTAGGAAATGTGATGAATTTTTCTAAAGCCTCATCTTTTGTACTTAAGAATAGAACCCAAGTAAACCTAGAATAGTCATCTACAAGCACGAAAGCACATGATTTACCACCCAAGCTCATTGTTCTAATAGGCCCAAAAAGATCCATATGAATCAATTGTAAACATCTACTAGTGGAGACATCATTAATGGATTTAAATGAAGTTCTATGTTGTTTACCCTTTGAACATGCATCACAAATTTTATCATTAGAAAATTTAAGTTTGGGTAAACCTCTAACTAGATTAAGGGAAATTAATTTCTCTAAGACACTCATACTAGCATGTCCTAATTTTCTATGCCAAAGCCATGAGTCATGTTCATCATGTGCAACTAAGCATGTATGAGATGAATTGATGTCATCTAAATGCACCATGTAAATATTGCCTATTCTATGTCCTATGAGCATTAGTTGATTTGTTTTAATTTTTACAATTTTTCAACCACTTTTATCAAATAAAACATTAAAACCCTTATCACATAATTGACTAATGCTCAACAAATTATGTTTAAGACCGTTGACATACAAAACATTTTCAATGAAAATAGAGGAGTGATTACCAATGGATCATATTCCTTCAATGTGGCCTTTGGAGTTGTCACCGAAAGTCACCACTCCACCACTCTTTGGCTTTAGTTCCACGAATCTACTCTTGTCACCGGTCATATGTCTTGAGCATCCACTATCAAGGTACCAAGAATTTTGGCTTGAAGCTTTAGCCTTGTAGCAATGCTCCCCCTACAAACAAAGAAATTAGGCCTTGATTTTTGGTACCCAAATCATTTTGGGTCCATGTGTGTTAGCCTTCAAAATTTTGGTTCCCTTAGGAATCCAAGAAGCAATAGCATTCATATTATTAGAAATAATGAGTTCCTTAGGAACCCAAACACTCCTAACTCTTTGACCTCTAGATTGCTTATTAAAATTTCTTTGTTTAGGAATAAATGATTTTCTTTTTACATATTGGGATTTAGAATGATTTCCTTTTTCAAAATTGTTTTTTCCCAATAGCAATAGATGTTTTAAGATTATCCACTTCCTTTGTGTGATAATCTTGAAAATCGGAAAGAAGTTTTTCAAGTTCAAGATTTTTTAGTTTTAAGATCATTTGAAAGATTTACTACAAACAAAACTTTCTTTTCCAATTCGGAGTTAGCTTTAGAAAATGTCTCATTTTGATTTTTCAAATCGGAAATGGTTTTCTTGTTTTTCAAAATGGATTCTTTGTATTTTCCAACTAACTCATCGTAAACCTCTTGCAATTCATCATAAGCATCTTGAAGTTCATCAAAAGTAAAATCAAAATTGGATAAGTTAGAATTTACCTTTGGTTCATCATCAATGGCCATGAGACATAGATTGGCCACTTCCTCCTCTTCCTCGGATGACTCATCGTCACTCCAAGTTGTTATTTGAGCTTTGAGCTTGTTCTTCTTCCCAAAGCTCTTCCTCTTCAATTGAGGACATTTGGAACGGATGTGACCCAGCTTCCTGCATTCATAGCAAGTGATTTGGTCCTTCTCATCTTCCTTACTCTTGCTCTTGAAGTCTCCCTTTCTAATAAATTTTCTTCCACGATTGGACTTCATGAACCGAGTAAACCGTTTGGCCAACATGGCCATCTTCTCATCTTCATCTTCACTTGAACTATTTTCTTGATGTGAAGCTTTAAGAGTGATTCCCACTTTCTTCTTCTCAACATCTTTCTTCTCAACCATTTTCTTCTCTTCTTCTCTTCCCTTCCTCATGATCTCATGGGTGAGTAGAGATCCAACAAGAGCATCAAGCTTGAGAGTCTTCAAGTCTCTAGCTTCAATAATAGTCGTTCTCTTGCCATCCCATGACTCCGGAAGAGAGTACAACAATTTCCTCACAAGTTTGTCTTCGGGGATGATCTCTCCGAACCCCTTCAATCCGTTGACAATGACCGAAAATTGATCAAACATCTTGGAGACACTTTCATCGGGATCCATCTTGAAATTTTCATAGCTTAGATTGAGTAGCCCAATTTTTGTCTCCTTGACATCACTAGTTCCCTCATATGTTGTCTCGAGGGTATCCCAAACCTCCTTGGCATTTTCGATTGAAGACACCTTGGAGTAGATATCCGGACCAAGTGCACAAAATATCACATGTAGAGCTTTGTCATTCACTTGCATCCTTCTTCTTTCATCATCCGTCATCTCGACTTTTACCTTTGGGACAAGTCTTTCTCTATCTATCTTCATAGGAATGTATGGACCTTCTTCAACCACATCCCACACCATGTAGTCGGTAGATTTGATGAAGAGCCTCATCCTATTCTTCCAATATGGGTAGTTATCCCCATTGAAGAATGGTGGCTTGGTGGTGGATTGGGACTCATAGAGGTTGGAGTTGCAGGTGGATGCCATTGCTTGACTAGTTGTTGATCAAACTCTTCTAGAATCGAATCAAGAGGGTTGTAATCCTTCCAATGAGTATAGCTCTGATACCAATTGTTGAGTTGATCACACAATTGCAAATGGCCAAGAGGGAGGTGAATTGGACATTAAAAATTTGGTGAGAGGAATTGGTGAAAAATAAAAGATGACACAAGTAGTTAGAGTGGTTCAAGTTCTCCAAATGAACTCTACATCCACTACCTTAGTTCCCACTAAAGATTTTCAACCAATTCACTACTTGAATTTTTCTCCTTTTCTTGGATGAGGAGGTAAACTTACAAATTCGATTAAGCTTTCTACCAAAAGCTTAATCCACTCAATTTACAAAGAGAAGTTTTGGTAAACTCAAGTAATTCCTCACAAAGGATAAATATCTACCCAATTACAATTTCAATCACCCCAAACTCAAAATACAAAATGACAATTGAAAACCAATAGAGTTGGGTACAAGAATTTGACTTTGAAGAGCACTAGGGTTTGGATTTTTTTCTTTGATGTTGCTTGTAGGTTCAATAAATTTTGCCTGGTCAATTGAAGCTTGTTTTTATATCCTTGCATTGATTTTTAGCCGTTTGGGTAGTTGGGATCATCAATAGAGCCGTTGGGAGTAATTTTCCCGCATTAAATGTAGCTCTGCAGCCTACCGTATCGATACTCGGGAAGGGCGTATCGATACTTGCATCAAAGAGGAAAGAGCCATTGTGCCTGAAAACAGGGCGTATCGATACGTATAGAAGGCGTACCGGTACGGTTTTAAGGGGCGTATCGATACGGAAGGCCGTATCGATACGGTTTTTGCTCACTGGAATCCCAAGCCAAGTTTACATAAAAAGTGTATCGATACGCATACCAAGCGTATCGGTACGGTATAACGATCTTTTGAAAATTGGGAAACCAACCAACTGACAAGTAACGGTCAAATAATTAAATGCTCAGATTTTTCAAAGATGTGCTTATCGTATCGATACGGTTGCAAGGCGTATCGGTATGGTTTCATGAAAACAGTTGCCCAGATAAATATCGTATCGATACGGTTGCATGGCGTATCGATACGGTTACTCCATTAAAATTCCAGTGGCAAAAGAGGGTATCGATACGCATAAGGGTATCGATACGCCTCGGCGTTTTTGCATACTTAGGCTTGAAAAACATAGGTAAAGACTTAGGGAATTATATATGTTTAAGAGCCAGTCTTTAAATATTATTTTGTTCAAAAATACTTGTCAATTTGTGAGACTTTAAAGAGTACTTAAAAATTTATTGTTTTGCAAATTGGTCCTTAGGTTTATGTGTTATATCAAAATCAATTTTAGTTTTACAATCTCCCCCTTTTTATATAACAAAACCATAAATAAATTTTTAAGTTTTTGAAACTTTGAAAAGCTTTCTCCCCCTTTCTTTAAGATAGATTTTCAAAAATAAAGACATTTGACTCTATGATCCTTCTCCTCCTTTTTGTTAGATCAAAATAGAATCCAAGGATAATAGCAACATAAAGCAACAATAATTTATTAAACTTAAAGCAATCAAATGAGTTCAAATGCATAAACTTTAAATTAAACATAGTGGTTCAAATGCATAAAACTTCAAAGCAATCATCATAATCCAAACTTTAAATACCTAAAAACATAGATAATAGGCATAAACTTCAAATCCTAAAAACAAAAGTGCAATAACAAAGATAAAAGACTAAATGTCCTAAGATGAGATGCATGATCTACTCGTCCCCTTCTTCATCATCATCGTCCTTGTCATCTTCTTCTTCATCTTCTTGAGAGGGTTGATTCCTTCGGTTTTGATTGATCCAAGCACCATAGAAGGCGGTAAGAGAGATATCCATGGAGTTCTGGCGAGCGGCCATGGTGTCTATCTTCTTTTCCATGCCTTGGACGCGATCCTATAAGGATGTGAAACGATTATCCATCGCGGTGAACTTCTCATTTAGGAAGGTCATGAGAGTATCCATGGAGGAGGAATCAAGAGGAGCACGGTGAGAGCTCGAAGAAGCACGAGAGGCATCGACCGGAGCAACGTGCGGAGGATCTTGAGCATTGCGAACCCAATCATTATCAACATAAGTGAAACCAGAACGAGCAAGGGAACGCTCATCGATGGGTAGGCCAAGGGTTTCGGGAAAATCATGTGAACAATCAATGCCAAGGGAATGAAATAGAAAACTCAAAGCCGTGGAGTAGTAAAAGGATGAGACTTGTTTGATGTGACGGTGTTGAACTAAAAAGACAAGGTCGGCAAACATATATTGACACAAATTTGGACGTTTACCTTCTCTAAAACACCTAAGCCAAAAATCATCAGTTTGACGAATAGTTGAATATTTCCCACCCGATGGACGGATAAACCAAGAGATAAGAAGATGAAGGATACGGTCATGAGCATTTAAAACTTTTGTTGAGCCTAAAAAACATGTACCCAAAGATTGTTCATCATCAATACCAACATCTTCAAAACCAAAGACATTACATAAAATTTTTTGATCAATTTGAAAGGTTTTGCTCATAATAGAAGATTCAATGGCAATGACATACTCGCTAGGTTCATCATGTATGCATTCGGCATTAGAAAAGAATACAATGACTAGGTTCCTATATAGGATAGGAGGAATACTCAAAAAGGTTAAAAATTTCCATTGCTTAATTAAAGATAGGTATTGAAACTTGAAACGGGCAGAATTTAAGAAAGGGATTGACACAACACGCTCTTCCCTAAGGTTCATTCCTTGAAAAAGTTTATATCGTTCTATATCACCATCCTCGGGAAAACTTAATTGGATAATATAAGGAAGGTTAGGTGTAGGATTACCCTCGACATCCTCAATAGGATTGGAAGTAGAACGATGACGCTTAGTTCCCTTTTTCGGTGCCATAACCCTGAAAACACATTAAAAAGATTCGAATATGTATGCAATTAACATCCTATTCAATCCAATAAATTCTAATAATTCAAGGTAATTTGTAAAAAGAATTTCAATTTTAAAGAGATATTCACAATTTTAAAAAAAAGAAACAGTTAAAAAATCGAATATAAAATATATTCGAATGAAAAATTTTAATTAATTAATTTTTTTTGAAAATTTTTTATGAAAAAAGTTCAAACCCATAACATTCAAACAAGGTTTGTACAAAAAATCAGTTGAAACAACAATTAAAAAAAACGGAAATTAAAGAAAATAGAAAAGAGAAGTTTTATACCTTGAATCTTAGAATGGATGAAATAGGGGATGTGAATGCACAAGATTTGCTGCCAAAGCTTTGCCTTGATGTGTAGAGTAAAAACCCTCAAGGAATTTTGAAGATTGATGGTAAAATTTGAAGGATTGAGGGGGTTTATATAGGGTTTCGCGGCTAGGGTTTTTTAGTTTTAAAGAGTTTTAACAATTGCAGCCCTAAATAGCCTCTCCGTCGAGGCCGTATCGATACGCTATACGCGCATATCGATACCCTTTGACACTAATTTTATATTCGTCGATACTACTGTATCGATACGCGGGGCCGTATCAGTACGCTTGGCTTTGACTATTTCCCTTGACTTTTACCGTATCGATACGCGTGGCCGTATCGATACTCGTTCATCCTAAAAAATTCCCAGTTATCAACCCGTATCGATATGCTTTGAAGCCGTATCGATACACCTTTACCAGATTATGCAGATTTGACAGATTTAAGTGCAAAAATCCAATTTGAAACATCCCTAAATGTATGTACATGTCACATGAACAAGTTTTAATGGCTAAACTTAATACATACTCCCCCTAGCAACATGCATAGAAGCAAAAGGAACAAAATTAACACAAGCATGAATCACAAACAATTTCAAGCAAATTTAGACATTTTGGGACCTAAAAGGGTCAAGAAAGGCTAGTTAAACCTAACTCTCTCTTAAGGGTCCAAAAGCGCTCTTTATCTAAAGGTTTTGTAAATATATCCGCTAATTGGTTCAAGGTGTCAACAAACTCTATAACAACATCATTTTTCAAAACATGATCTCTAATGAAATGATGTCTAATTTCTATGTGTTTAGTTCTAGAGTGTTGGATGGGATTCTTAGTGAGACAAATGGCACTAGTGTTGTCACACCTAAGGGGTATGGTTTCTATTTTAACACCATAATCTAAGAGTTGTTGCTTCATCCAAAGGACTTGAGCACAACAACTCCCTAAGGATATGTACTCCGCTTCGGTGGTAGATAAGGCTACGCTATTTTGTTTCTTAGAGAACCAAGATACGAGCATACTACCTAAGAATTGGCAAGTCCAGGAAGTACTTTTCCTATCTATCTTACACCCCCCATAATCAGCATCCGAATAAGCATGAAGGCTAAAGGAAGAGTCTTTAGGATACCAAAGGCCTATGGTAGGTGTGTCTCTAAGGTATCTAAAATTCTCTTAATGGCAAATAAGTGTGATTCTCTAGGACTAGCTTGAAACCTAGCACACAAGCAAACACTAAACATAATATCCGGTCTACTTGCGGTAAGGTAAAGCAAAGAACCTATCATGGATCTATAAAGCTTAGAATCAACACACTTACCTCCTTCATCTTTGTCAAGCTTTATTGAAGAACTCATAGGTGTGGCTTGAGGTTTTGCATTCTCCAAGCCGAACTTTTTGAGCATATCATTCACGTACTTAGCTTGATTTATGAAGGTGCCATATTTCCTTTGTTTGATTTGGAGTCCCAAAAAGAATGAGAGCTCCCCCATCATGCTCATCTCGAACTCACCTTGCATTAGCTTAGAAAATTCTTTACAATAACACTCATTAGTAGAACCGAAAATGATATCATCAACATAGATTTGTACAACTAAGATGTCATTGTTATATCTTTTTATGAAGAATGTAGTATCCACCTTTCCTTTTTCAAAACCCTTTTCAATTAAGAAATTTGAAAGTCTCTCATACCAAGCTCTAGGAGCTTGTTTTAAACCATAGAGAGCTTTTGTTAGTTTAAACACATGATTTGGAAATTTTGAATCCTCAAAACCCGGTGGTTGTTCCACATACACTTCTTCATTTATAAAACCATTTAAAAAGGCACTTTTCACATCCATTTGAAAAAGCTTGAAATTATTATAACATGCAAATGCTAAAAGCATCCTAATGGCTTCCATCCTAGCTACGGGTGCATATGTCTCATCAAAATCAATTCCCTCTTCTTGGGTATAGCCTTGAGCAACAAGCCTAGCCTTGTTTCTCACTATATTACCACTTTCATCTAATTTATTCCTAAATACCCATTTAGTTCCTATAGTAGATTGATTACAAGGCCTTTCAACTAATGTCCAAACTTTACTTCTCTCAAATTGATTTAATTCTTCTTGCATGGCCAAAATCCAAAAATCATCTTTTAAAGCTTCTTTAATATTTTTAGGCTCAATGCATGAAAGAAATGCAACATGGTTCATTAATTTGAGAGAGGATCTAGTAGTTACCCCCTTGGATGAATCACCCAAGATTTCACCACCTTTGACATAGTTGAACTCCCTTGGGTAAGACACCTCCTTTTCCTCAAGAGCCAAGTCATTTAAGGCTTCAAGAGGTGGATCTTGTGTATCCTCATCTTTAGTTGGAACCTCATCCACCTTTGACGTTTGTCCTCCATCAATGGCATCAAGGATTCCTACATCATCATCATCACAAGATTCCTTCCTCGGAAGGAGGTTATCATCGAAAACAACATGTATTGACTCTTCAACTACTAGAGTTCTTTTGTTAAACACTCGATAGGCTTTAGAGTTTAAAGAGTACCCTAAGAAAATAGCTTTATCACTTTTAGCATCAAATTTACCTAAGTTTTCTTTACCATTATTCAAAACAAAACACTTGCAACCAAAAGGATGAAAATAGCAAATGTTAGGCTTTTTAGATTTCAAAATCTCATAAGGTGTTTTCTTCAAAATTGGCCTAATCATTACTCGATTTATAATATAGCAAGCGGTATTTGTGGCTTCCGCCCAAAAATATTTAGGTAAATTATTTTCGCAAAGCATGGTTCTAGCCATTTCTTCTAAAGTTCGATTTTTCCTCTCAACTAACCCATTTTGTTGAGGAGTGCGAGGTGCGGAAAAATTGTGGCTAATCCCATTTTCATTTAAAAACTCATCGAAACCTAGATTTTGAAATTCGGTTCCATGATCACTTCTAATGTGAGAAATTTTAAGTTCAAGATCATTTTGAGTTATTTTAGAAAATGTGATGAATTTTTCTAAAGCCTCATCTTTTGTACTTAAGAATAGAACCCAAGTAAACCTAGAATAGTCATCTACAAGCACGAAAGCACATGATTTACCACCCAAGCTCATTGTTCTAATAGGCCCAAAAAGATCCATATGAATCAATTGTAAACATCTACTAGTGGAGACATCATTAATGAATTTAAATGAAGTTCTATGTTGTTTACCCTTTGAACATGCATCACAAATTTTATCATTAGAAAATTTAAGTTTGGGTAAACCTCTAACTAGATTAAGGGAAATTAATTTCTCTAGGACACTCATGCTAGCATGTCCTAATTTTCTATGCCAAAGCCATGAGTCATGTTCATCATGTGCAACTAAGCATGTATGAGATGAATTGATGTCATCTAAATGCACCATGTAAATATTGTCTATTCTATGTCCTATGAGCATTAGTTGATTTGTTTTAATTTTTACAATTTTGCAACCACTTTTATCAAATAAAACATTAAAACCCTTATCACATAATTGACTAATGCTCAACAAATTATGTTTAAGACCGTTGACATACAAAACATTTTCAATGAAAATAGAGGAGTGATTACCAATGGATCATATTCCTTCAATGTGGCCTTTGGAGTTGTCACCGAAAGTCACCACTCCACCACTCTTTGGCTTTAGTTCCACGAATCTACTCTTGTCACCGGTCATATGTCTTGAGCATCCACTATCAAGGTACCAAGAATTTTGGCTTGAAGCTTTAGCCTTGTAGCAATGCTCCCCCTACAAACAAAGAAATTAGGCCTTGATTTTTGGTACCCAAATCATTTTGGGTCCATGTGTGTTAGCCTTCAAAATTTTGGTTCCCTTAGGAATCCAAGAAGCAATGGCATTCATATTATTAGAAATAATGAGTTCCTTAGGAACCCAAACACTCCTAACTCTTTGACCTCTAGATTGCTTATTAAAATTTCTTTGTTTAGGAATAAATGATTTTCTTTTTACATATTGGGATTTAGAATGATTTCCTTTTTCAAAATTGTTTTTCCCAATAGCAATAGATGTTTTAAGATTATCCACTTCCTTTGTGTGATAATCTTGAAAATCGGAAAGAAGTTTTTCAAGTTCAATATTTTTAGTTTTAAGATCATTTGAAAGATTTACTAAAAACAAAACTTTCTTTTCCAATTCGGAGTTAGCTTTAGAAAATGTCTCATTTTGATTTCTCAAATCGGAAATGGTTTTCTTGTTTTTCAAAATGGATTCTTTGTATTTTCCTACTAACTCATTGTAAACCTCTTGCAATTCATCATAAGAATCTTGAAGTTCATCAAAAGTAAAATCAAAATTGGATAAGTTAGAATTTACCTTTGGTTCTCATCAATGGCCATGAGACATAGATTGGCCACTTCCTCCTCTTCCTCGGATGACTCATCGTCACTCCAAGTGGCTATTTGAGCTTTGAGCTTGTTCTTCTTCCCAAAGCTCTTCCTCTTCAATTGAGGACATTTGGAACGGATGTGACCCGGCTTCTTGCATTCATAGCAAGTGATTTGGTCCTTCTCATCTTCCTTACTCTTGCTCTTGAAGTCTCTATTTCTAATAAATTTTCTTCCACGATTGGACTTCATGAACCGAGTAAACCGTTTGGCCAACATGGCCATCTTCTCATCTTCATCTTCACTTGAATCGCTTTCTTGATGTGAAGCTTTAAGAGTGATTCCCACTTTCTTCTTCTCAACATCTTTCTTCTCAACCATTTTCTTCTCTTCTTCTCTTCCCTTCCTCATGATCTCATGGGTGAGTAGAGATCCAACAAGAGCATCAAGCTTGAGAGTCTTCAAGTCTCTAGCTCCAATAATAGTCGTTCTCTTGCCATCCCATGACTCCGGAAGAGAGTACAACAATTTCCTCACTAGTTTGTCTTCGGGGATGATCTCTCCGAACCCCTTCAATCCGTTGACAATGACCGAAAATTGATCAAACATCTTGGAGACACTTTCATCTGGATCCATCTTGAAATTTTCATAGCTTAGATTGAGTAGCCCAATCTTTGTCTCCTTGACATCACTAGTTCCCTCATATGTTGTCTCGAGGGTATCCCAAACCTCCTTGGCATTTTCGATTGAAGACACCTTGGAGTAGATATCCGGACCAAGTGCACAAAATATCACATGTAGAGCTTTGTCATTCACTTGCATCCTTCTTCTTTCATCATCCGTCATCTCGACTTTTACCTTTGGGACAAGTCTTTATCCATCTATCTTCATAGGAATGTATGGACCTTCTTCAACCACATCCCACACCATGTAGTCGGTAGATTTGATGAAGAGCCTCATCCTATTCTTCCAATATGGGTAGTTATCCCCATTGAAGAATGGTGGCTTGGTGGTGGATTGGGACTCATAGAGGTTGGAGTTGGAGGTGGATGCCATTGCTTGACTAGTTGTTGATCAAACTCTCCTAGAATCGACTCAAGAGGGTTGTAATCCTTCCAATGAGTGTAGCTCTGATACCAATTGTTGAGTTGATCACACAATTGCAAATGGCCAAGAGGGAGGTGAATTGGCAATTAAAAATTTGGTGGGAGGAATTGGTGAAAAATAAAAGATGACACAAGTAGTTAGAGTGGTTCAAGTTCTCCAAATGAACTCTACATCCACTACCTTAGTTCCCACTAAAGATTTTCAACCAATTCACTACTTGAATTCTTCCCCTTTTCTTGGATGAGGAGGTAACCTTACAAATTCGATTAAGCTTTCTACCAAAAGCTTAATCCACTCAATTTACAAAGAGAAGTTTTGGTAAACTCAAGTAATTCCTCACAAAGGATAAATGTCTACCCAATTACAATTTCAATCACCCCAAACTCACAATACAAAATGACAATTGAAAACTAATAGAGTTGGGTTCAAGAATTTGACTTTGAAGAGCACTAGGGTTTGGATTTTTTCCTTTGATGTTGCTTGTAGGTTCAATAAATGTTGCCTGGTCAATTGAAGCTTGTTTTTATATCCTTGCATTGATTTTTAGTCGTTTGGGTAGTTGGGATCATCAATAGAGCCGTTGGGAGCAATTTCCCGCATTAAATGTAGCTCTGCAGCCTACCGTATCGGTACTCGGGAAGGGCGTATCGATACTTGCATCAAAGAGGAAAGAGCCGTTGTGCCTGAAAACAGGGGGTATCGATACGCATAGAAGGCGTACCGGTACGGTTTTAAGGGGCGTATCGATACGGAATGCCGTATCGATACGGTTTTAAGGGGCGTATCGATACGGAATGCCGTATCGATACGGTTTTTGCTCACTGGAATCCCAAGCCAAGTTTACATAAAAAGTGTATTGATACGCATACCAAGCGTATCGGTACGGTATAACGATCTTTTGAAAATTGGGAAACCAACCAACTGACAAGTAACAGTCAAATAATTAAATGCTCAGATTTTTCAAAGATGTGCTTATCGTATCGATACGGTTGCAAGGCGTATCGGTACGGTTTCATGAAAACAGTTGCCCAGATGAATATCGTATCGATACGGTTGCAAGGCGTATCGGTACGGTTACTCCATTAAAATTCCAGTGGCAAAAGAGGGTATCGATACGCATAAGGGTATCGATACGCCTGGGCGTTTTTGCATACTTAGGCTTGAAAAACATAGGTCAAGACTTAGGGAATTATATATGTTTAAGAGCCAGTCTTTAAATATTTTTTTGTTCAAAAATACTTGTCAATTTGTGAGACTTTAAAGAGTACTTAAAAATTTATCGTTTTGCAAATTGGTCTTTAGGTTTATGTGTTATATCAAAATCAATTTTAGTTTTACATCTTTGTATATAATCTTTTAAGCAATGAATAAATGGCAACGTTTTTTTAATTCAAAAATGAGTTTTCAGACTATAGGCTATGAACAATGAACAAGGTTTATAAACTTTGAAGTTCTTTAAAAATCGAATGAATGAAATGCTTTTTTGAGAATTGAGATTATAGAGCTTTGACATATGAAAAGATTAACCTTTCATATTCCACTTGAAACCAAAAACAAGATTCCTTGATCTTTTGTCACAAATTCCTCATGTTCAATACTGGAAAAGTCAAACATTCCAAGAAAGACGATCATAGAGTAACACCATTGTTTTTTGGGTAATCTTCACCAGTGGTCCCTTTTGTTTAGGGTGTGTTTTATTTTGGTCACCAGAATTCAAAAAAGATTATTCTGGTCACTTACGTTTAGAATCGTTTCTATTTTGGTCCCTTAGCCGTTAGTCTCCGTTACTTTAAAAAATTAGTTTCTAATTTAACCCCCAAACTTTCAAAATTTTATTTTTTACCATCTTCCTCAAAAATTATTCTCTCCCTTTGCCCTCTCCTTCTCCGCTCCGAATCTCCTCACATCGCCACCCTCACCGCCCAGTTTGTTGGGGCGGCTTCTCTCATGTCGTTTCAGATGAATCACCAGGTCGTTTCAGACTCTCTCACGCTTAAGGCTTTGATTTCTTTGTTGCCCACTCCTCGAAAGGCTATCTTCATGGCTGCCTGCGACGCCCTTTTGGATTTATGCTCTACTTAGTTAGAACCTTTAGTTTGCATGTATATGAAACTAAGAAATATGAACCACAATAATGTCTTATTCTCTCGCTTTACATTGCCATTGTGCATAAACTCTTATCACCGGTTGCATAGTTCATTCACATAATTATTGGTAAACATATAGTTAGATATTTTCTTAAAACTTCATTATGATGTTGAATGCTTAGAGTTAACTATATAAGATCATACAAATGCGCAATTCCCTCTGTTTTGGGATTTATTCATTTTACATTTACTGTAAAATGGGGGGTATATCAAATAAATGACATATGCACTGGCTCATACAGCACCGAAAATTATGTATAAATATCTCCTGCTTAACTAGTATAATAATAGGCGAAGCCTTTTTACATTTCCTATGAAATGTAAGGTTCAAATGATCAAAACATGAAACAAATAAAAGTTAGACATACATTGTTTGGACTTAATTGTTACGAAGTGTTTCTTCCATTTCGAGCAGAGTAGAATTATTTCAAAGTGAAATAACTTCTTTCCAAAATCCTTATGGTTTTTACATTCTTGTTTCAAATGGCGTGTTTTATCAATATGTTAGAAGAAGACCCCAATTACTAATTTGTCACTTCATTTTCCCCCTAAAAAGATGTTGTCATAGCTAGGCTATATGTATTTGCATATATTGCTCGTAGGTTTGTTTAAAATTTTAACTTGAGGTACTTAATTGTTGTCATGTTTGCTTTCCTTGAGGTTCAAAGATCATCAATACTGATCTCTTTAAGCACCGGAGATGATGTAAATATTTCTTCTCTCAAGATAGTCTTTCAGAAAGATAAACTTCCAGTTTTACTTCTTAATGCTGCCATCATTCTCATAAACACATGCAACATTGAGCAATTAAGATGGTTTTAAGCGTCAACACTTGGTTTATCTAGCCTGTAATATGATGCCTTGGGAAGCTGATGGTGCAGATGGTTGCTGTTGCTGCATTGTGTGTGCAATACGAAGCTGATTTCAGACCAAATATGAGCATCGTTGTCAAAGCTCTTGCAATGGAAGTTGACGCTTTTAATCTTGGGGGAATGGGTTGTAGTGGTGGGTTATAGCCATTGATTTAATTTTATGGGGTTTTAGTTTTATAATTTTTGGGGAAGATGGTGAAAAATAAAATTTTGAAAGTTTGGGGGTTAAATTAGAAACTAATTTTTTAAAGTAACGGAGACTAACGGCTAAGGGACCAAAATAGAAACGATTCTAAACGTAAGTGACTAGAATAATCTTTTTTTAATTCTAGTGACCAAAATAAAACACACCCTAAACGAAAGGGACCACTGGTGAAGATTACCCTTGTTTTTTTTGAAAGTTCGACTTAAAGTCAACTTTTTTTACAAGATTAGCTTTCCGAGGAAGACGACATCCAAGCCACACCTTTGTTTTTGAAAGTTCGACCTACTGTCAACTTTTTTCTGACCAATACCTCAAAGACATGAAAATTAAAATGTTCACTGTTGTACGAATCTTCCAACAAGAAGATAAGGTGGGGCATCCTGTGTTGATTCTGCGAATGAGATCAAATAGTTGGGGCATGTATGAAGAAAAAAAAGAAAAGGAAAAAAGGAGAAGAAAGATTAACTTTATCATTCATTATTTGTTTTTAGATGATTCTGTGAATAAATGAGTTAATTCTGAATACCTCTTATTCTAAGGGTAACTCTTTTGCGAAAATATCTATGTATGAAATGACATTTGGCATTCCTTCATCATCCCTTCACAAAAAGAGAAAATTATCATTTGTTTTCCCCGTTTGAGCCTTATAATTTTCTTTGACTTGAACCCTAACCAAGGATCACCCTCCACACTGGGGGGCAAAGGTGAAAAAATATCTGCTTACATGAATAAATTGACGATTCTGATCATACTACGAGGATGAAGCCTTACAGACCAGGGGTTAAGAACAAAAAACGTGTTTCAGCCACAAGAGGTGATTTGTGCTCAAATCAAAATAAAGTTCTGAATTCATGAAAAAAGAGAACGGAAAAGAAAAGAAAACAAAAAACATGAAATGAATAGAACAAAACGAGGAGCACACATGTGGGGTCCCTCTTCAAAAATGATTATCTTGAGTCCAGTTATCTTCAAAATGAAGCGTGCGACACAATATTGTTCGAAGTTTTGGTTCCAACATTCGTGGAAATATCATGAATCCTTGAAGATAAAAATGAAATAAAGGAAATGAACTCTGGGGTGAAAACCCAAAAATGGGCAGTCTAGAGTGATCCGAAAAAGAAAATATGTGGAAGCAGATTCAAGTCGAGCAAAGTGAGATTCCAACGAAAACAATTGATCCTTGGTTATTGACCCTTAAACACTTGTTTGAGCCTATGTATCCTTTCTTTTATAACTCTGAACCATAGCCTACGTTACATGCCTATAAAGTCCATTTTGATCATACATGGATATTTGAGTTGAAGAGTCTATTTTTAGAATTGATACCTCCTCTTGGGGTTAACTCGTTTGTTTGCAGAAGATTTCTAAACCTTATAATGCATGATGAATAATAAAAAAAAAGAAAAAAAGAAAAAATAATAGAAGGAGGGTTTCAAATGAAAACCCGCAAAGGGCATTTTGAACCAGTGGTGAATTTGAGTCGAAACCTGAAACGGCGGTTCGAATATGAAGTCAAATATACATGACTAGCATGCGAGAGATGATCCCCTAGAAGTTCAATGAAGTTCCACACACTCTAAAATCATGAGAAAGGGTTTGAAGTTAGTGAACAGTTCCAGAAGTCGCACACGAAGCTTCCAACATCATTCGATCATTTCTGAACAAATCAATGAACATTTGACGAATCATGTCTCATTCAAAACAACCGATCCCAAAACACATTGTACTCCAAACTGTCTCATACCTTGAAACCACCAATAGTCTTGACACATGTTAAAGAGCTATAGTTTTGAAAGATTGAAAGAGTAATTGATTTGTTTGATCTTCAATGAACTTAAATTTTTATGAAATGTTTCAGTTGTGAGCCTTAAGTGGGGGGCACATTTTCCTTTTGCAAAAAGATTTTCGAAAGCTCTTTATGATTTGAAAAATATTTTAAAATAAACTCTATTGAGAATGAAAAAGATTCTTTTGACAAGGTTCACTCAGATTTGAAGAGCCTAGAATCAAGAATGGGGCAAAGGAAAAGAAAAGACGAAAGTTTGGAGACAAATTTGTTGGGGCAAAACTGAATTGTCACAATCTAGAAGTAATGAATTTACGCCCAATTGGAGGAAAAAAGAAGTTGAGGTGATCAAGCTTGGTTCGAGAAGGAATACTTCCTAAATATCTTTGCATCACCACTAGCCATGAGAGCATGCATTTACATCATTGATATACATGTTCCTATATGCATTCTTTGTATATTGATTATCAAACAGGTACAAACGGGATCTTGTCTTAAGCACGAATGAGTGGTTCTACATATCGAACCTTGCCTTAATCATGAGTAAGCAATTCTACATCAAATCCTGCTTCAAACACGAATAATCAGATCTTCGCTTCCAAGATGGAGTGCCACCATTTGCCTCCAAGAGGGAGTGCCACCATTTGCCTCCAAGATGAAGTGCTACCCTAAAGCCTCCAAGATGGAGTGCCACATTTGCCTTCAAGAAGAAGTTCCACTATTTGCCTCCAAGATAGAGTGTCAGCATCAAGCTTCCAAGATGGAATGCCACAATTTGCCTCTAAGATGGAGTGCCACCATTTGCCTTCAAGATGAAGTGCCACCATTGACCTCTGAGATTAAGTTTCATCAAGCATCCAAGATAGAGTGTCATCAAATTACCTTCGAGATGAAGTGTCAAGAATTACCTCAAAGATGAGTGTTATCATATCTAATTACTTCGAAGATGAGTAAATGAAGCTGTCAGAACTATCATCCCCAAAGATGAGGGAGTGGAGTCTTACACCTAAAATAGAATTTGAGCCAGCATCCTCAAGTTTGAAGGAGCGGAGTCAGATTTGGCATCCTTAGGTTTGAAAGAGCAAATCAAATTTTCAACTCAGTATCCTTGGGTTTGAAGGATCAAAATTTCTGACACATCATCCTCAAGTTGAAGAGTGAAGTTTTACATCAAGAAATGAGTTTTTGAATCCTAGTGCCCTTGAGACGAGCGGGGTACACCTTACAGTGCCCTTGAGACAAGTGGGGTGCATTTTACATCGAGAAATGAATTCTCGAATCCCAGTGCCCTTGAGACGAGCGGGGTACACCTTACAACGCCCTTAAGACAAGCGGGGTGCATCTTACATCGAGAAATGAATTCTCAAATCCCAGTGCCCTTGAGACGAGCGGGGTACACCTTACAGCGCCTTTGAGACGAGCGGGGTGCATCTTATATCGAGAAATGAATTCTTGAATTCTAGTGCCCTTGAGACGAGTGGGGTACATCTTACAACACCCTTGAGACGAGCGGAGTGCATCTTACATCGAGAAATGAATTCTCGAATTCTAGTGCCCTTGAGACGAGCGGGGTACATCTTACAACACCCTTGAGACGAGCGGGGTACACCTTACATCGCCCTTGAGACGAGCGAGGTGCATTTTACGTTGAGAAATGAGTTCTAGAATTACAGCGCCTTTGAGACGAGCGGGGTGCATTTTACATCGAGGAAATGAATTCTTGAATCCAGTACCCTTGAGAAGAGTGGGGTACACCTTACAACGCCCTTGAGACGAGCGGGGTGCATTTTACGTCAAGGAAATGAATTCTTGAATCCCAGTACCCTTGAGACGAGCAGGGTACACCTTACAGCGCCCTTGAGACGGGCGGGGTGCATTTTACGTCAAGGAAATGAATTCTTGAATCCAGTACCCTTGAGACGAGCGGGGTACACCTTACAGCGCTATTGAGACGAGTGGGGTGCATTTTACATCAAGAAATGAGTTCTTGAATCCCAATGCCCTTGAGACGAGCGGGGTACACCTTACAACGCCATTGAGATGAGCGGGGTGCATTTTACGTCTAGAAAATGAATTCTTGAATCCCAATGCCCTTGAGACGAGCGGGGTACACCTTACAACGCCCTTGAGACGAACGGGGTGCATCTTACATCGAGAAATGAATTCTCGAATTTTAGTGCCTTTGAGATGAACGTTACATCTTACAACACCTTGGAGACGAGAAAGGTGCATATTTTATCAGAAAGCGAGTTCTTGATCTTCAACACCCTTAAGACGAGTGGGGTGACATCTTTGCAGGTTCAATTCATTAAACAAAATTTGTTGCTTTTTTTTCTTTGTCTTATTCCTCTCTTTCGAGCAATAGACAAAGAGGGGCAGCTGTAAGCACCAAATTTTGACTGGATCAAACACTTAGCCTGAATCAAATTAAACCCAAATAAGCCCAAAGATATATGAACCCAATACATCTTCCCAAAATATCCCTCAGTCCAATTCGATTCCCCTACATCTCCATTCTCACAAAAATCTCTCAAAATCTCATAGTCAAACTAAACCAACTACCCTTGAATATCTCAATCCACATTCCACAATATATGGGATTTTATTATGGTGAAACACTTATAAATGGATGAAATAAAAGATGAAATGGGGGGAAGAAATTTGGTAGCCACGATTAGCTACGGAACCAAATGAGAAGGGGGAGACCTCTTGGTCACTGTCACCGTCAATACCACCATAGCCACACAAAGCTGCACCCCGAAATGCCACTGACAGTAAACTCATCACAATCATCTTCTTAATATCCCTAAACCTAAACTGTAAGGTCGAGAAAGGAGAAAAGAAGTTTTGATTCGATAGAGATACGATGGCTACAACTGCGGTAAAAATGGTGTTGGTACATGCATTTTCGAGTTGGGGTTGGTTATATGAGAACCAAAACCATGAAAAGATAGACGTAGATGAGAGCTTCATTTTGATGGCCTTGGTTCGCAGGAAGAATTTTCGGAACGATCAGAGTGATGGCTAGCAGTGTGTGTGTGGGTTGAAAGAAATAAAGCTTCTTCCCGATGAATACAAATAATGGGGAAGTAGTGATAAAAAGGGAATTGGCTAGCAGTGTGTGTGTGGGTTGAAAGAAATAAAGCTTCTTCCCGATGAATACAAATAATGGGGAAGTAGTGATAAAAAGGGAATTTAAAATCCCTTAATTATGGCACCAAATCTCCCTGCATGAAAATGGAGACTTAAGATTCAATTCATGGACATTGAAAACTGGTGCAGTAGATTAGGGATTTGATTGACGGTAACTCAGCTCGCCCATGGCTTTTGATTTGGGGTCGCACTTTGGATCCTTCTGCTTTTAGGAGTTTTGTATTTTTTTTATCCTTTATGTTTTATTTTGTTTCATTTTAGTCATGTTTTTAGTTTATTTTAATTAGATTTTGGCCTTTAGGTTTAGGTTCTTTTTTTAATTAGATCCTTTTCGTAAATTTGATTAATAATTAAGTCTTTTGATTTGTTCTTTAATTTGATTGCGTTAAGTTGATTGCGTAGGGGACACGGAAGCGCATCACACAAATGTATGTTTGTTTGAGTGTCCGGTAAAAGTTGTGACAGGGGGAGAGTGGGGTAGAATGCAACGGGTGGATGTGGAGGTGGTTGCGGAAGGTAATATACTTCAGGATATACAAGAGCAGGAGTTAGCGTTTGATCGGGAGTCGAAGACTAAAGGAGATTTAGAGGTGCGATTAAATAGTGAGAATTCAAAGCTCATCCGGTCCAATTTAACAGCAAATCGGAATTCCAAACAGACATTGGGCAGTGATTGCTTGCAAGAAGCAAGAGAGACGGTGAATTTGTGCAAATTATTGGGGGCGAGGACAATTGGAAACGAGGAGGGGGTTGTTCGCGACATTGCCGAGGTGTTAAATCGGTAGGTTTTGGGGCTATAGGATTTAGGGATGAAGATGTTGTCTTGGAACATTCGGGGTATAGGTTCGAGTTCGAAATGTAGGGCGATCAAAAATTTGGTAAGACAGCATCAAGGCGAGATGGTGTTCATCCAGGAAACCAAAATAGAGTTAGTTTCGGATCAGAATATAAGGAGGGTTTGGCCATCCGATTCTTATGAATATTTGTTCTCGGCAGCGAACGGAAGGTCAGGTGGTTTGTTGGTAATATGGGAATCTTCTCGATTTCGTTTGGAGGAAGCGGATATACAACAAAATGTCATTGTCTTGTGGGGTCGATGGATCATTGAGGATTGGTTCAGCGGCTTGATTAACGTCTATGCGCCATGTACGGAGGAGGGACAACGAGGTGTGTGGGAGCTCATTCAGACGGTGGTAGATCGTAGGGAGGTGTCGTGGTGTATAGTCGGTGATTTCAATGCCGTGGTGACTACGGAAGAACAGCATTTCTGTTCGGAATCTACTAGAGGTATGTATGAGTTCGTTAACTTTATTGAGAATATTGGCTTGGTGGATGTTAAGTTGATAGGCAAAAAATTCACATGGTTTGGTCTGGGCAACAAGTGTAGCCGTCTTGACCGTTTTATGGTAAGCGGGGAATGGGTGCAACGGTTTCCTAGTTTAGTACAGTGTAATTTGCCGAAAGGAGTATCAGACCACGCACCGGTGAAGTTGGTGAATGAGGTTGTGAATTGGGGGCCACGACCATTTAGATTTCTCAATTGTTGGTTAGAAAAAAAAGCTTATCGACAGGTAATGGAAAATGAGTGGGGGAAGTTGAGTTTGGGATCTGCTTCTTTGCTCGACAAATTGGATGGGATGCGAAATTTTTTAAGGGTGTGGAATAGAAATTCGTTTGGAAGTGTTGATCAAAAAATAGAGGCGATAATGAATCTGATTGAAGATATGGATTGTCGGATGGGTTTGGGGTCTTTGTCGGATACGGAACTAGGGGAAAGGCGAAAACTACAGTCGGAGCTATGGAAATTATTTCGGTTGCGCGAATCGATATGGCGACAAAAATCAAGAGCAGTATGGTTACAGGTTGGCGATCAGAACACTAGATTTTTTCAAAGAGCGGCAGCGATTAGGGGTATGAAGAATAATATTGTGGGCTTGTGGGTGAAGGGCAGATGGATTTCGAAGCCGGGTAAATTGAAGCGTGCGGTAGCGGAAGAATTTAGAGATCATTTTTCCCAAAAATTGCAGCAAGGGTCGTTTGGTACTGATCTTAATTTTAGGACACTGAATGACAATCAACGGCAAGGGCTTGAATTGTGTTTCTCGGAGGAGGAGATTCGGTTGGCGGTTTGGGATTGCAACAGAAGTAAGGCACCGGGTCCGGACGGATTCACACTGGAATTTTATCGTAAGTGCTGGTCGTTTGTAAAGGCGGATTTGTTGTCTTTATTTAAGAATTTCTACACTACTAGCCAATTACCGAAGGGGACGAATCATGCCTTTATTGTCTTAATTCCGAAGAAGGAAGGTGCATGTGAAATAGGTGATTTTAAGCCGATATGCCTTATAAATTCTGTGTACAAAATTATTGCTAAAGTCCTTGCTAATCGATTTCAATATGTGGCAAGTCACTTGATTGGGGATACGCAGACAACTTTTGTTAAAGGCCGAAAAATTATAGATGGGGTTCTCTTGGTCAATGAGGTAGTTCACTCGCTGAAGAAGGCGAAGGGTGGTGAAGGGGGTGTGCTCTTCAAGCTCGATTTCGCTAAGGCATATCATTGCCTAAACTAGGACTATTTAGATCGTATTTTGGAGAGTATGGGCTGCGGGGTGAAATGGAGGAAGTGGATTCGGACATGTATCGGCACGGCTCGTTTGGCGGTATTAGTAAACGGGAGAGCAACGAAGTTTTTTTCGATGAAAAGGGGGTGAGACAATGGGATCCGTTGTCACCTTTACTATTTGTGGTTGTCGCCGAGGCTTTTCATCTGTTAATGGAAGATGCGATTTCGCAAGGGATTATTAGCGGTATTCAAATTGCACCTGAATTCCGTATCTCCCATTTGCAATTTGCGGATGATACGCTAATTTTTCTAAATGGGCAAGTGGAGGAAGCTCGACAATTAAAACAGATTCTGATAGGTTTCCAGTATGCATCGGGGTTACACATTAATTTTGCTAAGTCTTGTGTATATGCGGTAGGTATGGATATCGCTCAAGTGGATGAAATTGCAACAATCCTTGGTTGCGAGAAGGGGGATTTGCCGTTTATTTATTTAGGCTTGCCTATCGGCTCGAATCCGCGAGCTAGTTCAATGTGGGAACCGGTGATTAAGAGGATTCGGTGCAAATTGGCGGGTTGGAAGAAGAGTTCGCTTTCGTTCGCAGCAAGGTTGGTGTTAGTCAACTTTGTGCTTTCCTCTTTACCTTTATATTACATGTGTGTTTTTGCTGCCCCAAAATCGGTGATTGCACGAATTGATAAGATTAGAAGGGCATTCTTATGGGGTGATGTGGAGTTGAAAAGAAAAATGAGTCGGGTGAACTGGGCACGTGTGTGTCGGCCTAAGCGTTTAGGGGGTTTGGGGGTGGTGGATTTGCAATTGCGCAATAAGTCTTTATTGGCGAAATGGGCATGTCGATATGCGACAGAAAATCAGTCTCTTTGGAGGAATTTGATTGTGGCAAAATATGGAGAACAGGTGCTATCATGGCGCTTTAATGGAGAGCGAAAAAATAAAACGTCGTCAGTTTGGAAACAAATCATCTCGATACAGGAGGATGAAAGGGTGAGTCAATATATGGCGGTAAATTGTTTCAAATGGTTGGTGGGGAATGGCACGCGGATTTTGTTTTGGTATGACGTGTGGTGCATGGACAGGCCATTGCAGATGGTGTTTCCGCGTCTGTTTCGCGTGGTAATTAAGAAGACTGCCACTGCAGCCGAGTATGCTCGCGGAGACTGTTTCGAGCACATGGAGTGGCACACTTTTTTTATGCGCGAGCTGCGGGAGTTTGAGCAGCAAATGGTGATGCTTTTGGTGCATGTTCTTCGGGGTTGGAAGCTTTGTGAGGGGCGGGAGGACCAGCTCATTTGGTGTCCGAACGCGCACGGACAGTTTTCGACAAAGGATTTACTGCACCTATTGACTTATAATGGTATTGAGAAGGGTAATTTAGAGGGGTTTATGGTTTGGAAAATAGCAGTCCCTCCCAAGGTACAATGTTTTGTGTGGTTCACATTTTTTCAAAGGCTGCCGACACTTTGTTTTTTACGCGACAGGGGGGTTATCTTGCACTCTACGTCCGTGGCTTGCGTTTGGTGTGGTGATGGAGAGGATGAAATTTCACATATTTTGTTATGGTGTCCGGTAATTAAAGGGGTTTGGGATGGTTTTTTGAGGTGGTGGAACATGTCTTTTGTGTTGCCTAGATTGGTACATGAGATGTTAGCACAGTGTTACGAGGGGGTGTTCATTGGGTTACATCGGAAATGGTGGGTTACATGCTGCGCGGCTGTATTGTGGTCGGTGTGGCTTGCTCGAAATGAGCTGACTTTTAGACAAAAAAGATTGACGCGGGAGGAGTTAATTTTTCTAATAAAATTAAGACCGTTTCATTGGTTGAAGGCGATGCATGAGGGAATTGTTATGGATGAGGCGATTTGGTGGCAGGAGCCGTGGGAGTGTGTTCCTTCGACGGTTATGAGTGCGCAGCGGCCTTTAGTGTCATGGATACCCCCGGCGAGGGGAACATTGAAATTCAACGTAGATGGGGCAGCGAGGGGTAAGCCTGGTGCAGCGGGTTGTGGAGGGGTGCTGCGGGATGAACATGGTGTGATACTGGCGATGTTTGCGGGGCCATTAGGTGTGATGGATTCAAATATGGCAGAAGTTTGCGCGATTGCGGCAGCGACTGAATTTTTGATTGAATTACAGCCCAATACTATGTCGGTAACCATCGAGTCGGACTCGAAAGTAGCGTTGGCTTGGGTTGAGCAGCGGGAAGAGAGGCCATGGAAAATGTGGTCTTGGTTTCGTGTGATTGATGATGCTTGTACGATCATGCCAAATATATGTTTTGCGCGAGGCGAATAGTGTGGCCGATATGTTGGCTAAATGGGGCGTGGACCAAGAGACATGGTTGCGAGTCGAGGGAGGTCATTTGTAGGCGTGTGTGGGGGTGGTCGATTGTAGGTGGGTGTGAGCGGGAGTGACCGGTGGTGTATGGGCGTGGAGGTGTGACTAGAGCAGGGAGGCAGATCGGGGGAGTGCGTGCGCAGCTGAAATTCTGGGGCTGGGTGTGAGCTGATTCTGGGGCATGGGGTCGTGCCAGGGAATGAGGGGGAGGATATTGTTTGGGCATCAGTTCCAATTGTGTGTCGCTTAGCTCTTGTTTTGTTCGCATGTACACGTCGTACTCTTTTCCTCCATTTAGGATTTAGGGAGGTTTTTAACGAGGCGCGTGTAGATGCTTATTGTATGATTCATCGTTAATAAAATCATACATTTTCGATCAAAAAAATTGATTTGGTCTTTTTATTAAGATTTGGTAATCGATTGGCTTTAATAAATTAATTAATTTGTGATTCGGTCTCTAATTAAAATTGTTCTAGTTTAATTAGGTGTCTGATTTGGGTTTGATTAATAATTTAACAGGTTTTATTTGATTAAGTTTGAATTTGTCTTTTTTTATGATTTGATTAATTTTGTTTGTTTGATTTAGTTTATGTATTTGCATTTTTGAGCATATTACATTATTTTAGCAGCTTTTTTTAGTAGTGCTATTAATACCTCTTTTTTAGTTTCCTTTTCTAGAGACAACATAAACCCTTAGGTATCAATTTACCGGCGTAGTGGGGGTGCTATAACCTTCCCCACTCGTAACCGACTCCCGAACTCGACGATGATCTCGGTGTTGATGTAGACCGGTATTATAGTTTTTCGGTTGTACCCAATCCAAAACGACTGATGGCGACTCCAAGTGTTTGACGGGCTTTTGAAGGCCCAATTTATTTTGACCCGGACGAAAAATGGTGTCAACATATTGTATAGACAAATACTAGTGAGCCAAAATTGTCAAATTTTCTCAAGTGTTTTAGGTTTTGGGTGAGTGCTTAAATTGTGCAAACAAACACCTATTAGAGGGATTTGTGTTTGCTTTTATTATCTCTTTGTAAGAGAGGGTTTGATCAAGGCTTTGGGTAGAAAGCTTGATCGGTGTAAAGGGTTTCCTCCTAAGCCTAGAAAAGGGGACGAATCAATAGTGGATTGATTGGAAATCCTTAGTGGGGAGCTAAGGTAGTGGATGTAGACCTTGGTTAGAAGGTTAAACCACTATAAATCATTGTGTCAATCTTTGTTTTAGCTTCCACACCACCTCCACCCAAAAATCCACCTCTCCACCACTTGGTGAGCCTTATCGGTTGAACGAATCGAGCCCCACACAACTCAAAAATGACCAATGCGGTAAGTGAGAATTTTACAATCTCATAGACTTATCTAGGTTGTACTGCATGTAGAAGCCACTATCTTGGTCTTTCTTACAATCAAAATAAACGAGCAATGTATTAACATCACCATCACTGATTTCAGCATGAACGGTTTTCTGCATGGAGTTGTACATGTCTTTTTTAATGAAGCCAACATTATGGAATCCACCTGACTGTTGGGTGAAATAGTTCATAACTTGTGATATTCTAACGCCGACATTTTTCAAAGCATGCGCCTCAATGATATTCAAATCTTTAACTTCTCTATTTGATCGAAGAAAAGGTCACATAATAAGTGGGCAAAGCGGATGATTGTGTTCAGCATGAAAAAATGATATGCACCAGTCAAATGAATTTGTACACATGACAACTATTTTGCAACCGGTCCGTGTGATAGCTCGTGGAGCACGTTGTCGTTCTACATCAGTAACAGTTGATTTCCTAAACCCTGCTCTTTAATAACAAAATTTATGTGTTCTGACATTACTGAGGGCGTCTTTCCTAGTTGTTGCCCGACGTGCACTAAAGCCTACATTTTTTGTATATTCCTTGTAAAACTCCCATACATTATTACGAGATTGAAAAATCATACCAATATTATCGGCAACAATTTTTTGATCAGCTTTACAGTGAGCATTCGAAGAAGTATTAGCAAGAATTTCATCTTTGTCCTCCATATACGAGTTCCTACAATAATAAGCCTAAATTAGTATGAAGAGTTCCTACCATAACATGTTTCATTATTGTAAAAAAAAACTTAAAAAACAAGTGTAAATTTGTAGTTAAGTAAAATAAGTAAAACTTCCACAAACCGTGTAGGAACCAACGAAGACTTTTGAATCTTACTCAATTTATGTAAGGGATACTTTTTGTGTGAGGATATGTGAAAAAAATTACGTGCAAATTTTCATACTTGTTGTCGTGTAATTATTTAAGTACATAACGTTTTTTTTACAAATTTTATAACAAATTATGTACAACGTGTAATAAATTTAGTACATGCTTAATTTTTTCATACTTTTTGTAACAAATTAGGTTTTCGTGCTAGAAACTAGGTATGTACATAATTTATTACCCTTGGTTGAGCTGGTTTAGGTTTTGGTGATGTCATGTAATAATTTAAGTACATGTCGTTTTTATTACAGATTTTGTAACAAATTACGTACAACGTGTAATAAATTTAGTACATACTTAATTTTTCATACTTTCTGTAACAAGTTAGATGTTCGTGTAAGAAGCTAGGTATGTACATAGTTTATTACCCTTGGTTGAGCTGGTTTAGGTTTCGGTGATGTCGTGTAATAATTTAAGTACATACCGTTTTCATTACAGATTTTGTAATAAATTAAGTACATGCTTAATTTTTCATACTTTTTGTAACAAATTAGGTTTTCGTGTAAGAAACTATGTATGTACATAGTTTATTACCCTTGGTTGAGCTAGTTTAGGCTTTGGTGATGTCGTGTAATATTTTAAGTACATACCGTTTTCATTATAGATTTTGTAACAAATTACGTACGTGTAATAAATTAAGTACATACTTAATTTTTTATACTTTTTGTAACAAATTAGGTTTTCGTGTAACAAACTAGGTATGTACATAGTTTATTACCCTCGGTTGAGGTTTCTTGGTTTTTATGATCTCATGTAATAATTTAAGTACATACCGTTTTCGTTACAGATTGTGTAACAAATAAAGTACAACATGCAATCAATTAAGTACATAATTTATCATACTTTTTGTAACAAATTAGGTTTTCATGTAACAAACTAGGTATGTACATACTTTATTACCCTAGTTGAGGTTTCTTGGTTTTTGTGATATCATGTAATAATTTAAGTACATGCCGTTTTCATTACAGATTATGTAACAAATAATGTACAATGTGTAATAAATTAAGTACATACTTAATTTATTACACTTTTTGTAATAAATTAGGTTTTCGTGTAAGAAACTATGTATGTACATAGTTTATTACATTTCTTTTTTTTTATCTCATGTAATAATTTAAGTACATAGCATTTTTATTACAAATGCTGTAATAAATTGCGTACAACTTGTAATAAATTATGTACATACTTAATTTATCATACTTTTTGTAACAAATTAGGTTTTCGTGTAAGAAACTATGTATGTACATAGTTTATTACCCTTGGTTCAGGTGGTTTTTTTGGTGTTGGTGTAATAATTCAAGTACATACCGTTTTCATTAGAAATGTTGTAACAAATAACGTACAACGTGTAATAAATTAAGTACATACTTAATTTATTATATTTTTTGTAACAAATTAAGTTTTCGTGTAAGAAATTATGTATGTACATAGTTTATTACCTTTCTTGGTTTCTGTGGTCTCATGTAACAAACTATGTATAGTAAAACCTCTATAAATTAATACTTTTGGAACCATGAAAATTTATTAATTTAGAGAGAAATTAATATATCGATAAATTAATAATTTATTAATTAAAAGAAAATTTCTCAATTTAGCAAATATTTTAAAAAGAATCTTGAATTGAGACTTCAATGCCGGAACTTGTGGGTGCAATTAGAAAAGTTAGAGATAAAACTGAATTAGATTTGAATTAAAAAAACAGATTATAATAGATTCATATTTTAGCAAGTTACCAAAGTAGTAATTGTAATATTTATGAATTATTAATTTATAGTTTTGATGAGACTTTTATAATTATAAAGATGATCTCCAAAAAATTATTATATTATTATTTTATCAAAGTTGATGATTTTTTACATTGGACCAAGTTGATACTGGAGAAATTTATTATTTAATGAAATTTATTAATTTAAAGAGTATTAATTTATAAAAATTTTACTATATATATCATTTTAATTACACTTTTTATAATTAATTAATTACATACAAACCTCGTAATAAATTAATTATAAACTTATAACCTGAACAATCGGTGAGACTTAAATTAGCCTGAGAGGTTTCACCTAGAACTTCCCTTCTGATTTGCCGCATTTGTTTTCAAAGAAATACTTTCTTCCTTTGAAAACTACCACCGCCTCCACGCTCTTAGGTTTCAGCTCGTATTCTTCACGCGACCCTACCTACCACTCCCATGGCATCCGCCACCGACAAACCCGGCGCCGGTTCTTCCGCAGAAGCAAACCCTGAGAAAACCGTTGACGCCGCTTCACCTTCCACGGGAAAGTCAGATCCTCCTAGCGATTTCACTCATCCCAATGCCGAACTATCTGTGAAGGAGAGCAAGGATTCGAAGACCACCGGTACTGCTGTGGGTTTGGTCGTTGGGGAAAGCGGAGGTCCTGTGAACGATACCGAGAAGAAGATACGGCGAGCTGAGCGATTCGGCGTACCCGTCCAGTTATCTGAGCAAGATAAGCGTAATTCTAGGGCTGAAAGGTAACGTCTTTTATTTCCCCCCTTTTTCTTTGTGTAATATTTAGAGTTTATCTGGTGTTAATGGGATTTTTTTGTTCTTTTTGGTTGGTGAGAATTTCTAAATAGAAGAGGATAGAAGAAATTGTTGATTTTGTATTCATTTATTTCTGAAAAAAATGACTATCTTGATAATTTTCTTTAAATACAAATTTTGATTCTTGATAAGCTTAGGTTAATGCTCTTGAATTTCTTCTCCACTTTAAGCTCTCGATCAACTTTATTTTAGGATAAAGTAAATATTACCCAGCCAATGTTATTTAGGATAAAGTAAATATTACCCTGAGCAAGATAAGCTCTTGAATTTCTTCTCCACTTTGAGTCTTAAGTTTAGCCAATTTATCCATTATTTCTCAAGAGAAGAGTTTAACCCATCGCAATTTTACCCAGTTACCTTACCAAACATGCCTGCATGTTTTGATTGAAGCCTGGGAAAGTTTGGCAGGATAAAGTAAATATTACGTTAGATATATACAGTATACTTGTATTTGGTTAAAGAGAAATCTTACGACTCCTTATTCTATTATACTGGAAGAGATTTCTTGATGGTAAAGGTGCAGTTGTTGATGATGAACACCATTTCTCGACTTCTCCATGTGTTTGTATCTTTCTGATTTTGGGCCAATAATATTGAAGGTTTGGCACTGCACAGAGCTCAAATGGATCAGAAGCATCCAAGCAATCAGAGGAATTGAAGAGGAAGGCTAGAGAAGAGAGGTTTTTGTTCCATACCACCTTTTACCTATTGATACTCTAACTCGCAACTGTATTTTTAAGTTTGTTTTATTATATTTTTGTGGTTCTCAGGTTTGGGATTGCTGCACCATCTACAGCTACTGATGAGGATGCAAAGAAGAAAGCTCGTCTTGCCAGATTTGCACCATATTCCAAACCTGATTCAGTAGAAGAAGAAAAAAGAAAAGCAAGGGCAATCAGGTATATTCCACTGCTAAAGAACTGTTTCCTACATTTTTAGAGATATATAATTGCCTTCAGTAATCTTTATTTAAAAGGTTTATGCTTGAAATTGAAATTTAATATTTTCTGGTCTTTCCAGGTTTTCAAATCCTTCTGCTAGTTCTTTATCACAGGAGAATGGCAAGGGAAATCCTGAGCCAGTAAGGCCTTGTTAGTTGTTTTTCGGACAAATTTCTTTGATAGGCAAAGTCAAGTTTTTTAAAGGTGCTATCTGAGATACTGATTTCTGTATCCCTCCCCCCCCCCCCCCCCCCCCCCCTCCTCCTTTCAGGACGCTCCTATTGCTGAAAAGGCTGAAGGAGAAATCTAAATACAAATTGTCCACATAGTTTAGATGGTATTGTTGGAGATATGCATTGATTTTATCTTATATGTATACAACTAAGAACACAGATATACTTGTTTAGATATGTCCATTCATATTATTAATTTATTTATCAATGACACATTTTACATAATTGCTTTCTTTTTTTCTTGTCAGGTCTAATGTTCTAACAGCTTGTGATTCCCTCAATGGCTTCTTTACAATGTTTTCTTTCCAACCTCAGAGTTCTTAGATGCAGCATTCCTTCATCTCCAGATCAATTCCAAAGTAGTGAACTCTTTCTGCAGTATGGAAGGCGTTTTTTTTCTTCTCATTTCAGGCACAGCTATGGCTTCTATTCGTTTGGTGAGGCCGGAATCAACAACCACCTGTACTGTTAACCTGTCTCAAATCATACAAAGAGCATTAGAAATTCTGAAGTAGCGTCTAAAAAATATTTTCAACCTTTACCTTTTGATAATATAAATGAGAAAGTAGTGAGCGGTAAGTAGTTTCCTATTAAAAAGGTTAATTGACTTGTTCCTTTTTGAAGTTAAAATTATGGTAGCAGCTAATACTCTTCTAAGTTGCATCATGTGATCAGGTGTGAGACAGCAGTAGTAATTCATATTGAGTCTGACATCTATATCCCTGGATTTATAGGAATTCTTTGTCTGTCTAGCTTGAAATGCAGGAGGAATGTCTATTCTTCCTTTGCCTTTTTTATCTTAGAGTTTGTAGGTTCTGTTCTGTTTTTTTTTTTTTTTTTGGGGAGGGGGGGGGCCTTTGGCTGTAGGGTAAATGGTAGTCATAGTTCATAGATGCTTTTGATCTGAAGAAAACATTGATAACTTCATTTTCTGTACTTAAGATTAAAAAATGAGTGTTCTCTTTGTTTAGATTTTTTTTCTTTTGATTTGACTGTCATCTTGTTATTTTTGCTCCTTTTAGATAGATATGACATATTTTCCTCGTAAAAAAAGAAAATGAAATCTAACCTTTTGATGGATATGTGCATGAGCATGCCTGGTTCTTGATGTGCTTGTTTGTGGGTTTGTATGCATGTCTCTGCTATATGTCATCATACTCACGGTTCAAATTGCATTAAGTCAAACATAATTAGTTACTAGTATATTTATTTTCACAAAATAATCTGTGTGATGTTATGGTCTATATGTTACTACTGCTGTTCAGCATTTTATCATGAGAGAAATGTTGAAAATTGGGAATGGTTTTAAGGTTCGACGATTGCCTGCGGAGATGATGAGATTATTTGATCCAAAAGCTAAAACTCTTGCTCTACCTGCTACTTCAGAATTTCTGATTTTTTATGGTTTGTGTTTGAGATAAGTGGACAGGTTTTAGGTGATTGCTAGCTTCCCTTGGTCTCACCTTGTGAATCCACTGATCTGCAAGGTAAATGTCTACTGGGAATGAAGGCTGTGTAATGTTTTCTCAGTTTTTGTCAGTGATGTTAATAGGTTGTTTTTCTTTTGATTACTACAAATTAACACTACTTAGCTTCTTTGGAATTTGTTTTTTGGTTGGATATGTTTGTACTGTAACGGAAGACCGATTAAACAATGATTGGGGGAATTAGAATGTCTAACATTTTGTTTAAGCCTCCGGGAGGCTTAACTTTTTTACCCAAAATTGGTCTCCATTCTCATAGCATTGAACTCACAATAGAATATAAATTTACTTCTAACAATGCATTTGCTGGATTTCGAGTAATTAGTTTGTTTAAATTAATTTTTGCTTGAAAGGAGAATACAATGCTTGATATCCGGACATAAGTCAAGGCTTAAGAAACATAAAATTGGCTACTGAATGAGCAACATTTATCAACACGTTCTGAAGGAAAGCAAACAATCAACTATTGGATTACATGGAAATCAATATATACAGGTCATCTTGCAGCAAATACCAGTCTCAAATCATATTTTACTATTACCCTGTAAGAATGCTTTACTGAAAGAAAAAAAGAAGAAGAAAGTCTCTTCTTTCTCACGGCTATGGAGGATAAATTATGAAAAATTTAGCTCCAATCTTTTACCGATAATGGGGAGTAGGAGGAGGAGGTCGGGTCTATAAACACAACTATGACAGTGATATCATCATGAAAATGGCGTCTCACCCCTCTATCAATCTTTTTCAGGTCTGAGTATCTCATTTCTCTCTTCTTTGCTGCTTCCTTGAGTGCAGCTTTCACAAGTCTCCTAGCAATTCCCTGCGTTCAAAGGGGACATGAAACATGATCAACCTGTTTTAGCATTTCCCTGCTATCTGGAAGTGAAAACTTACATAGCGTGGGCTACTCTGGACAAGTTTAACAGCCTCCTGGTTGCTAAGGTGCTCCCACAGACCATCAGAAGCAAATATGAGAAACTGATCATCAGGGTTCAGTTTGTGTACTAACAGCGATGGCTCGGCACTAAGGACCGGCTTTCGCAAAGGTTCAGGCAGTCTAAACTTAGGCAGGAGAGGCTCTTTGTTGAACTCCGCCTTCTTTAAATATGCATCACCAATGGATCTTGAGATCTACAAAAGAATCTACAACTTAAATTCAATTCCAGTTCAGTTTTCTTAAAGGAAAAAGGAACAGAATATAAACCTGTATCAAGCCCTTGACACGCCAAACTTTGTGTTTCATCACAATAATTTGTGGATCATTGGGATGCAATGAGCGAAGCTCTTCTCTTACAGCATTGATGCTAGCATTATGTTCCATGGATAATTGCAGGGCTTTAACTCCCTTTGTTCCTCTTCCTGATCTGCCTAAAACTACTCTCGAATCACCAGCGTTAGCGATATATAGCAGTCCGTTACAGATCACTCCAGTCAAACAGCACGATCCCACCGAGGCCATATGCGGCTTACCGAGCCATTCTTTCCTCACAAGGGACAGAAAATTCTCTTCTGTTGCCAAGAAAGCTTTTCTGAGAATATTTACTGATATTTCTTGATGCTCAGTTGCAATTGCTGCACATCAAAGGGATGCAAAATAAGCATTCGGCTATACAAAAGATTAGCAAAGTTCAAGTGGAAACGTACACTTAAGATTGTAAAATAGGTTGTCATTGATGTAGCGGGAAGCCTCAGTTCCACCATGTCCGTCGTAGACACCGATGAACGTCCCGTAAGGACCGGAAACACTCGAACTCAACGGCCCCGATTCAAGTTGGCTTTGATCCTCCAACAAGCTATTGGCTTGAATCACTGCCATGGAGAATTCTCCATAAGCATGTTGCCCCAAATCTTTATACCACAATAAACCATCAACACGGCCACAAGAATCGACTTCAGCCGATGGATTCCAACAGGATTTAACCATTTTTAATCAATATTTCAAATGTATTAAGTGAAACAAGAAGACCAGGAATCAATCTGGGGTCAAGCTTGTCTTTGTTCTACAATATACTAGAATCCCACTCGGTGGAAACTATATAACCAAAGAATTAGACAGTAGACACCATTAATCTGAGTGTCTGACAATTCTCAGACAAGGACCAAAGTTGGGGTATGGGCTAACTCAACTGCTAAGCGTGTATTTGAGACAAGGAAGCAAATAGTTTTATGTGAGTTCAGAGAATCTGGAGGTGTGCTGGTTGCTGTGTACCTTAAATATGGGTTTAAATTGTTTTTTGGGCAGCTTCACCGTGTGGCATGTTTCAGCAACAGACTTAGCTGGAAAAGCACCTTGGAATTTGGTGGAGACAGAGTTTGGTCTTGAGATCAAAGCGATGAAAGAAGAAGCAATGGATAAGAGAAAATAAAAAAAGTGTTTGGAGTTTTATGTCAGAAGATCTTGAGTTTTGTTGTCAGAAGAGATCCAAGATGAGAAATTAAAGAGATTCTAAATCACTGACGTCTGACATTGTTTTTGTTCTTTGTTCCCTTTCTTGTTTTTTAGTCTCCTGTGTTTTTCTATGTTCTTTGCTTGTCCCAAAGCTAATTTATTATTGCATGGCTGAGATTTTAAGTTCCTTTATTTACTTGAAACAAACCAACATATTTATTCCATGCTTGATATTCTGTAATAACACAATTTCATGACTATTCCGAACTCGAATTCTCTCATTAAAGTATAACATATCTTTATCAAAACTTCATTTCCTGCAAACCTGTTAAGGAAAGAATAGGATTCCTTTTCAATTAGCAAAGTCTCATCGGTTTTAATCCTCAAGATTTGTGATCCAAACAATATATTATTCTGTTTTATCACTTTGTTTCTGATGATTAAGGATTACAGTGTTTTTGAGTTTGAAACAGCTGGGAAAAGGGGTCCAGGAGATTGGTTTTTGGATTGACTGATATTCAATTGGTGCATGCATTCCAGCTACATGGACATTGGACAGCAGTATAGTTCAATTTTGGCTCACCTCTAGCCTCTAGGACCATTTCCAACCATGGGACACCATCATCTCACTGTAGAACAACATTAATGGCTGAATCTCACATTATTTTACTACTTTTTTTTATTAAAGTAGGTAGGTAGGAGGGTGAAAGGAGAAAGTAATGGGCAAGTATGCATGCATGTCTATTATAAGGACAAATTTAGATTAATTATTTTATATTCACCGCTATCCAATCTATTACGAGAGTTAGTCCGATTAAATTTAACATTTCATATTTAAAAATTCCATTAATTTAATTTTTTTATTATAGCCAAAGTATGCAAGCCTATCAAATCAAAACAGTTGAATAATTACATTCTTTCATAAAACAACTAATTGTTAAACTATTATTACACCAGAAAAGTAATAGGGAAATAATATACATTTGTGGGAGAAGAACGAACAATTTAGGAGAAGAACAAATACTAAAATGATGAAATTTTTAAATATAAAAAGTTTAATTTATTGAATTGTTTTGAATTAGAACCAAATTATATATTGAATAATTGTTGAGGACTAAAATTGTTGTTATATCATATCACTATTCCATCTAATATTTAATGATCAATAATCTATTTGAAACAATATTTAATTAAAAGACTTGTTTGTAACTTGTAGAAGAAAAATGACATATTTATTATCAGACCTATAATTAAATGACCTAAAGTGTAATTTATCCTTTTTAATTAACAAGTTACATTATGATAACTAAATATTTGTCATCATAACTTTTTTAAACATTTCAAGTAACGTAGAATGTAGATAGATGGGCCAAAATTTAGTTTTGGGGTTAAAATTTAAATTTTTTTAAGTAGGTGATAATAAATAATGAGTGTCAATTTTTTTTAAGAAGTGTTGAGTTGTGTGGAGCTCAATTCGATCAACCAATGTTGCTCACCAAGAGGTGGAGAGGTGGATTTTTGGGTGTTAGGGTTTAAGAAGCTAGAATGGAAATAGACACAATGATTTATAGTGGTTCAACCTTCTAACCAAGGTCTATATCCACTACCTTAGCTCCACACTAAGGATTTCTCAATCAATCCACTATTGATTCGTCCCCTTTTCTAGGCTTAGGAGGTAACCCTTACACACAATCAAGATTTCTACCCAAAGCCTTAATTGAAACCCTCTCTTACAAGGAGATAAACAAAGCAAACTTAAAAACCTCTAATAGGTGTTTGTTTGTACAATTAAGCACTCACTCAAAACCTAAAACACTTGAGCAAATTTGACAATTTTGGCTCACTAGTGTTTGTCTATACAATAAATGACAATTTAAGCTCTAAGACAATTCTTGATCATTTGATGTTTGACAATATGAGCATTAACCTTCTCTTGATGCTTGGAGGTCCCTTTTATACTCCCAAATGAGTTTGTAGCCGTTACTAGCCGTTGGGATCATATTGGAGCCGTTGAGGACTTTAATTCCCACCATAAATGCAGTTATGCAGCTCCCCGTTTCGAAACGCTCGAAGCCGTTTCGAAACACCCTCTATGTAGAAAGAGCCGTTGCAGTCTGTCAGGGCACCCGTTTCGGAACACCCCCTTGCCATTTCGAAACCCGTATCAAAACGCTATAGGCCCGTATCGAAACGCCTGCATTTGAAAGTTGGTTGGGAAATAGCCGTTGGGGTTTATGACCGTTGTGGTCAATGCCACGTGGGCGTATCGAAACGGCAGAGCCCGTTTCGAAACGCTGGGCAAAATTTCTGTCCATGGAAAGCCCGTTTCGAAACAAGTATCGAAACGATTTTGCTACTGGAGCCCCATGTTTCGAAACGCCCTAAGGTGTTTCGAAACACCTGGACAGGTTTGTAAAGTTTGGCTTTGAAAATCATGTAAAACCCTTTTAAAAGCTTCCCTAAACATAATTTCAAGTTGTTTGGACTTTGGAAATGTTTTAAATACTTTTTAAATCAGTCCAAAACATTTTTCAATTATTATATCAAAACATTAGTTCTACAATCTCCCCCTTTTTGATATAATAAAACTCACTTGAAAAATTGTTTGGGATTCTCCCCCTTTAACTTTAAAAATGTGAATAAGAGATTGAAGATGTGAAATCAAATAAAGCTCCCCTTATTCATTTGAAAATTCAATTTTTCAAACCATTTCTCCCCCTTTTTGTTATATCAAAAAGAATTTAAAACATTAAGTTCATAATAACAAAAAAAAAATTTGGTTTTAAAATGGCTCCTCCTTACTCAAAGCATCATTAAAAATGTTAGTCCAACATTTATGATCATCTAGTTGAATGAACTAAAAATAAAACAAATAAATGCTAAAACAACTAGATTTTTACCAACACTTGAACTCAAGGTAGGATGTGAAGCCTTCCTTCTTCAAGTGTTCTTCCTTGTGTGCATGGAGCTCCCCCTCAATGTTTGACTTGTTGAACACCTCCATCACACCTAGCAATAGACAATCAAGTAATTTTTGGTATCCAAATTGCTTTGGATCCATGAACATTAGTAGCACAAATTTTTGACCCCTTAGGAATCCATTTTTCAATGTCATCCTTTTTAATTGAAGTGGTTAGTCCTTTTGGGACCTAAACACTTCTAAAACATTTACCTTTTATAAATCTAGGGGCACTAGATTGTCTAACATAAAAATTTGGTTTTCCAAAATTGTCTTTCTTTTCAAGCTCTTTGGAAATCAAATCTTTTTCTTCTTGAACTTTTTGAAGCAATTTTTGTAAATCAAAACATTTTAATTCAAACTCTCCAAGTTTTGCTTCAAGTTCAAGTTTGGTTTTAGAAAGCAAATCATTTTGAATTTTTAACTTTGAAATCAATTTATTGTTTTTCAAAATGTGGCTTTTAAAATCTAAAACCAAATCGTCATAGGCATCTTGTAATTCATCAAAAGAGTAAGAACATAAAGTAGATGAATTAGAAGTTACCCTTGAATCTTCTTCGATGGCCATAAGGCAAAGGTTGACTTGTTCATCGTCGGTGGAGTCCTCATCACTCCAAGTAGCCACATGTGCCTTCTTCTTATGGCTTGAAGTGCTTGCCCTCTCCTTTCTCTTGGGTTCTCGTTCAAGCTCTCTCAAAGCTTTCTTCATGAACGGGGCACACTTCTTGAAGAGATGAACGATCTCTTCATCTTCATCCTCCTCTTCACTTGAGTGGACATGATGGCAAGTGGATGACTTGAGAGCCATGGCACTTGCATTGATGCCAAGCCCTTTGATTTTCTTCTCTCCCATAGCTCTAATTTCTTCCCTCTTCTTCTCATCCTTTTTGTTCTTCTTCATGATTTGATGAGTAAGGAGTGACCCCATAAGTTCATCAAGCTTCAAATTCTTTGCTTCGATGATGGCGGTCCTTTTTGAGTCCCATGACTCGGAAAGTGAGTAGATGAGCTTTCGGACAAGCTTCTCTTCCGGGATGGCTTCTCCATAACCTTTAAGACCATTGGTGATGGTGGAGAACCTATCAAACATCTTCTCGATGTTCTCTTCCGGATCCATCTTGAAGTTCTCATACACTAAGGTTAGGAGCCCAATTTTGGTCTCCTTGACTTCATCGGTTCCCTCGTATGTGACTTCAAGCTTGTCCCATACCTCCTTGGCATTCTCACAAGAATACATCTTCTCATAGATGGTTGGGCCAAAAGCACAAAACAAGATGTGCAAGGCTTTGCAATTAAGCTCCATCTTCTTGCGATCGTCAGCACTCCACTCCGCTTTGCTTCTTTGAGGCACGAACGGACCATCTTCAACTATATCCCATAGCTTGTAATCTCTAGATTTTATGAAGAACTTCATCTTTGTCTTCCAATGGGCATAGTGAGTTCCGTCAAAGAAGGGTGGTTTGTCGATTGAATGTGCCATTGAGCCGGTTGATGAAAAAGTGATCGAACTTGCCGGATCTTCTCAATAGGATGTGAATCCCTTTCGATTGAGCCAAGCTCTGATACCAATTGTTGAGTTGTGTGGAGCTCGACTCGATCAACCAATGTTGCTCACCAAGAGGTGGAGAGGTGGATTTTTGGGTGTTAGGGTTTAGGAAGCTAGAATGGAAATGGACACAATGATTTATAGTGGTTCAACCTTCTAACCAAGGTCTACATCCACTACCTTAGCTCCCCACTAAGGATTTCTCAATCAATCCACTATTGATTCGTCCCCTTTTCTAGGCTTAGGAGGTAACCCTTACACACAATCAAGCTTTCTACCCAAAGCCTTGATTGAAACCCTCTCTTACAAAGAGATAAACAAAGCAAACTTAAAAACCTCTAATAGGTGTTTGTTTGCACAATTAAGCACTCACCCAAAACCTAAAACACTTGAGCAAATTTGACAATTTTGGCTCACTAGTGTTTGTCTATACAATAAATGACAATTTAAGCTCTAAGACAATTCTTGATCATTTGATGTTTGACAATATGAGCATTAACCTTCTCTTGATGCTTGGAGGTCCCTTTTATACTCCCAAATGAGTTTGTAGCCGTTACTGGCCGTTGAGATCATATTGGAGCCGTTGAGGACTTTAATTCCCACCATAAATGCAGTTCTGCAGCTCCCCGTTTCGAAACACTCGAAGCCGTTTCGAAACACCCTCTATGTAGAAAGAGTCGTTGCAGTCTGTCAGGGCACCCGTTTCAGAACACCCCATTGCCGTTGTTTCGACTAAAAAAATTTCAAAAATATCTCGGTGTCACTTAGAAGAACCAGGTTTTAATTTGGATTTTTGAAAAATTAGACGGATTTATAAAAAATAGAGGAGTCGCCACCGGCCATTTAAAAATGGTAGACCGGACACCGAAATAAAACCAGAGATTTAAAAGGGTTCGGGAGTCGGTTACACGCGAGGAAGGATTAGCACCCTCGACGTGCCCAAAATTGGTACCAAAACTTTACCGCTTAATTAATATTAAATTTTGCGAATTAAAGTGACGAATCGTATCGAAATTTGGTTATACTGACGAGTGAATTTTAAAAGCCTTAATATTCTAGAAGGAACATCCGAACCACCACCACTACGACTGGTACTGGCCTCGTTCATTCCCGAATAAAAAGACATTCGCATTGCATTTCATAAATTCAAGATGCAACTTTAAGAATAAATACACGAATGAGACATAAAAATATACAAATAATAAAAATATGAGAAGACATAAACTATACAAATACATGCACACATTGTATACCGTAACGCTAAACATCATAAACCATGTATTAAACCATACCATTAATGTGATTACATATCACAATATTCGCATATTATCAACCAAACATGTATAAAACGCATAGAAAAAATATGGGTTGGAATTAAATAAATATAAATACGAGGCAAGAAAACTAAAATGCATGAAAAAAAGGAAGCAATGCTGGAAAAGACTAAAACCAAGCTCAGGATAGATTCTAAGGGCTAATAAGGGAATTAAGCCAAAAAGAAGCGGATAAATCACGTGGATAGGGACCAAAATCAAACGACACTGGCATCGGTAGGGACCGAAATGGTTATTAAACCATTCGACGTCTATTAAAACGAATTAAGGGACAAAATTGAAAGAAATTTCAAAGCAACGGTGACCGGGAATGTGATTTCATAAAGCGGAAGCCCCTGTGGGACGTTTTCAAAACACGAAGTGGCTTAAAGAGGAATTTTAACCACTTTTAAAACATTTAGGGACTATAAAACGTTTTCTAAAAACAACCTCAGCCCCTTTTGATTCATTTTGGGTAAAAACCGAAGCCTTTCCTCTCCTCCTCTCCGTTCACCCCCCGTTCAACACCGGCTGGTTACCGCTAGCCGGCAACGGCAACAATCCGACAAGAACCCCTCCCCTGAAAAAGCCCACCGGGAACGATGTTTGAAAACCCTAGACCTTTTTGAAAAAGAGAAAAAAAGAAGTCAAAAGCCCCCCTCTTTTCTTTTCAAACCCTAGTCGGAACCCTAAAAAAGGAATCACGTGATGACTCTGACGGCTCACCCGACGGCTTCCGGGACGAAAGCCAGGGGCTTGTTGCCGGCAACACCAAAAAAAAAAACAGAAGGGGAAAGCTTTTTTTCGAAAGGTAAAAAGAATGAACTTCTTTTGTGTTTTCTTATTTGACTATTGCATGCATAAAAAAAGGAAACTGAGATATACCTCAGAAAATGCTTTTCTATTGCTCTTTTTGAAATTCCTCTCCTCTGTTTTTGCTTAAGAAGAGAGGGGTTACGGATTTTTTTGGGCTCCTCTTATACCCGGGTTACAGAGAGGAAAAAACAAAAACCAGATCCATCCTCTCTCTCCCTCTGATATTTCATATCTGGTTGACATTTTCACTTTTTTTGTCTCGGTTTACATTTTTGGTCATCTGATTCCTTGTTTTTGGCTGTTGCATGACGAACTCTCCCAAAATGGTGTTAGCGTGCACTAGGTCAGGGGCGGCAGAGGGTGCGCGACGGGGACAGAAGGTCAGAGGCGTGTGCAGACGAGTGGTCACGGGGCCGAGTCACGCGCGCGTGGAGGGAGTTGGGTCGTCACGGACGCGCGCGTGGAACACGAACGGGCGTCTGGTGCAACGTACGCGCAAGTCTGGTCCGTTAGATCAAATTTGATCTAACGGCGGGGGTATGTGAGCGGCGCGGGACACTGATACCCTTGTTAGGGTTTCCTTCAGACGAGATCTGGGCCGTTGATCTCGCCCAGATCGAACGGTAAAGGGGCGTGCGGCGCCAAGACATTAGGGCTCCTCCTAGGGTTTCCTTCTGCGGGCGCGATCTGGACTGCTGATCTCGCCCGGATCGAACGGTAAAGGGGCGTGCGGCGCCAAGCCATTAGGGCTCCTCCTAGGGTTTCCTTTTGCGGGCGCGATCTGGACCGTTGGATCGCGGCCAGATCCAACGGTCACATATGAGCGGCTGCAAGACAAGAGATAAGGGTGTTAGGGTTTTTTCTTTCTTAGGGCTTGTATTATTTTGGGCCTACGGGCTGTTGTATTATTTGTATAATACTTTTGGATTGTATTAAATAAACATATTGGGTTTCAATTTATTTCTGTTTTATTATTATTTTTTCGTTCTCTTTGTCACAATAATAATATTAATAAGATTAATAAATACAATAATAATAATAATAATTAAAGATAATAATAAGCATAATAATAAATAATAAGCATAATAATTAAAAGTAAATTTAAATAATCATAATAATAATAATAATAGAGATAACACACAACAATAGTAAAGATAATAATAATAGCAAACAATAATATGTTAGTAATGTTTAGGGGTTTTTAAATGATAGTTAATAATAGTAATATTTATTTATATACATACATGTGCATATTTGTTTTTTCTCTTTTTCTCATTTTTATTTTTTCTAATTTTTTTTAAATACCTAACAGCCCAATAAGCCCAAGATAAACACAAACTAAAGAGGTTCAAGGTCCGGACAAAATTAGTGATTACAGCTGCCACTCTTTGCTTATACTTGTGGAACAAGAATAAAGCAAAGATCATAAGCACTAATTTTGTCCTCCTTCCCTGTTGGACGGTTCGTTTTCCGAAGCAATTGTGTGATTCCAAGCAACTCTTCCCAATGCCTTTTGATCATGAATTCTCCCCCCAGATGCCCCAAGCAGATAGACAGAGAGTTTTTTTTTCCATTCCCCAAGTGCCTGAACGGATAGGCGGGTTCTATTCTCCAAATGCCCGAATAGATGAGCAGATTCCAAATATCTTTGTCTTCTCTTTTTCGTAAGAACAAGCTAGTCATCCAAACAACTTTGCCTTCCCTTCGCGGTCTAAAAGCAAGTCGTCCATTTCGCGATCAAAAAGCAAGCTGAAACTCCAAATACTTTTGCTTCCTCTTCACGGCCGAAAGGCAAACTTGGGCGTCCAAGTGGATTTTCTTTCCCTTCACGGTCGTAAAGCAAACTGGTCATAACTATATCTGTCCAACTTCCCTGTTGGACGATTTACTCTCATGGAGCTGCAACGCGCTGCACCGAGTAATTTTCTCTTTGAAGCCTTAAGAATATGAGTTCTCTCTCTATAGAACTCACTTCCTTGGCGTGTTCTTCGAGTGGCAGTTCTTCTTATATAGAACTCTCGTCCTCGTATTTCTGAAATCAAAGATCTCCAAGTCCTCTCTCTATAGGACCCTCCGCTTTCGAGATCTTGAAGCCTTAGGATTCTGAGTTTTTTCTCCACTAAACTCCTCTTCCTTAGTGTACTTTTCGATTAGTAGTTCCTTCTCCATTGAACTCCTCTCTGAAATCAAGGATCTACAAGTCCCCTCTCCATAGGACCCTCCACTTTCGAGATCCTGAAGCCTTAGGATTCTGAGTTCTTTCTCCACAGAACTCCTCTTCCTTAGCGTACTCTTCGAGTAGTAGTTCCTTCTCTATCGAACTCCTCTCTGAAATCAAGGATCTACGAGTCCCCTCTCCATAGGACCCTCCACTTTTGAGATCCTGAAGTCGCAAGTTCCTCCTATACAAAACCTTTTCGGATCCTTTCTCCGTAGGATCTTTCATCTTGAGATTTGTCGGCAAGCTTGAAAGCTTTCATCTGAAATCCTTGAGTGGCGAACATGAAGGCTTCACCTGACACTCTGGGGCAGCGGCTTGAAAGGCTTCGCCTGAGACCCTTTTAGTTCTCACTTTATCGTTTTCTCCCCATCCCGAGAGGTATTCAATTTGTCTTTCAAAAATCTGTGAAAAGAGATAAAATGCTATGATGGTATGAGTTAGCATGCTCCTAACCTAGGGATGCCTAACTACTCGTGATGTATGACTGGGGTTTCCAAGTTATTTAATCATATTAATTTTATTGACGTCGTGTCTTTTGGTGCTGCCTCTTGCTTTGATTGCCTCTCTTCTCGGTTCTCCCGGATCATTGTTCTTCTTCTTCTCATCTTGACTCACTTCTGGAATTGTCTACCTCAAAGTGCTCATGCGAGTTTTCACTTTGAACTTTTCTTTTCCTTTCTTTTCTTTCTTTTTTGTTGTTGTTTTGTTTTTTGTTTTTTCTTCTTTCTTTTCTTCTACTGACTTCTGATTGCCTGAATAGGTAGGCAGATTTCCATTCTCCAAGTGCCTGAACGGATAGGCGGGTTCTATTCTCCAAATGCCCGAATAGATGAGCAGATATCGTATGTCTTTGTCTCGAGCTTTGAGTATCTGTCTCCTTTGCTCTAAAATTCTTTTGGCTTTGGGTTTCTTCCTTCTTTGCCGAGAGTTTTGTGGTCTTGAAGTGTCCCTTCTAATTTTGCTTTACTCCCAAAGTGCCTTTCGGGTTTTCATTGCGTCTCTTCTTTTCTTTGTCCTCTTTCTTCTCCTTTTCCTCTTTTCTCTATTTTCTTTAGAGATTTTTATGTTTTTCACTGGGTTTGACTTTTCGTGGTGCCCCTGCCCCTTTTGAGACGTTTTACTGACTTTTGCTTGAGCTCTCTTGATTACCTGCTCCGACCTGGACGTAATTTGACGTTGGTGCTTGCCCCTGGACAATCTACTCTTTAAATGGTTAAATCATAGTAATGCTAAGAAATCCTTTGCCTATTATAATCCCTATCTCAATTTACTCGTGGAACATTTTGGGGCGAAAGATAAGAAAAGACATGATTTTATTGATAATTCCTAGATGATTTAAAAGTCATGGCAAACAGAAAAAGCGAAAAACAAAAACGAAAACAAAACAAGACTTCTAGTATTAGTTGCGTGAATGGCCGAGAACCCGTTGACCAAGCTGGATCTTGAAGTTCCTCGCACTATACCGAAAGTTCTGACTTAAGGGTATCGGAGTTCATGATTTGCCTTGAGCATGATCTCTCCCCATCTCCTTCTCCTTTTGTTTGTTTGTGAGCCCTTTTTTTAGAAGCGCCCTTTTAAGGGTTTTCGCCTTGGGTATTATCCTTTTTAAGGAGTGATTTTTCTTATACGTAGTACTTTTTCACCGCGTCTGAATTCACCGGGTATTTTAGCTCGTTTCTATCCATTTCTGTTAAAATTAACGCCCCCCAGAGAAGGCCTTCTTGACAACAAATGGGCCCTCCCAATTAGGCATCCATTTTCCCCGAGAGTCCTTCTGATTAAGTAGGATTCTTCGAAGTACTAGGTCCCCTTCCCGAAATTCTCTTGGGCGAACCTTTTTGTCATGGGCTCGCATCATTCTCCTTTGGTACATCTGACCGTGGCAAATGGCCTTCAGCCTTTTTTCTTCAATGAGGTTCAAATGGTCGAACCGTGTTTGCATCCACTCGGCATCCTCTAATTTTACTTCATTCAAGATTCGAAGCGACGGGATTTCTACCTCGATGGGCAGAACCGCTTCGGAGCCGTATACCAAGGAATAAGGCGTAGCCCCCGTGGACGTTCATATTGATGTCCGGTAAGCGAAGAGGGCGAATGGTAACTTCTCATGCCAATCCTTAAAGGTATCCGTCGTTTTTGAAATGATCTTCTTGATGTTCTTATTTGCTGCTTCCACCGCTCCATTCATCTTGGGACGGTAAGTGGTGGAATTGTGGTGGGTGATCTTGAATTGTTTGCACACCTCATCCATCATTTTGTTGTTTAGGTTAGCAGCGTTGTCAGTGATAATCCTTTCCGGCAAACCGTATCGACAGATGATTTCCTTCTTTAAGAATTTGCACACGGTTGCCTTCGTAATGTTGGCGTAGGAGGCTGCCTCCACCCACTTAGTGAAGTAGTCAATGGCCACGAGGATAAAGCGATGCCCGTTAGAGGCTTTTGGGTGAATTTGCCCGATGACGTCCATACCCCAGACAGCAAAAGGCCATGGTGAATTCATGGTGTGCAGTGGTAATGGTGGAGAATGGACCTTGTCAGCGTACACTTGACATTTGTGGCATTTCTTCGCATAGTTGATACAATCCCCTTCCATGGTCGACCAAAAATACCCGTATCTCATAATCTTGCGAGCCATAGAGAAACCGTTGGCATGGGTTCCACACAATCCGTCATGTACTTCGGCTAGAATATTCTTGGCCTCTTGAGCATTGACGCATCTTAGCAATGCCTGGTCTTTGCTCTTTTTGTAGAGAACCTCCCCGTCTAACACGTATCCCGCTGCCATTCTCCTGATGGTCCTTCTGTCATTTTCATTGGCTCCTCGGGGATAAGCTTGGAGCTTGATGAATTGGAGGATATAGAAAAACCAAGGATTTCCGTCTGCCTCCTCTTCTAGGGCGCAACAATGGGCTGGTGAGTCGAAAGTCTGCATTTCGATCGGTCTCATTTCTGCTTCGGTGCTTGCCTTGAACATGGCGGCCAAAGTGGCCAAAGCATCTGCCATTTGGTTGTCTTCTCTAGGGAGGTATGCGAAGCTGATTTTCTCGAAATTCTGGATCAATTTTTGGATCAAGTCGTAATACTTGACCAACTTTGAATCTCTGGTTTCCCATTCTTTCCTAAGTTGAAAGATTACCAAAGACGAATCCCCAAAAACTTGAAGGACCCTGACCTTCCTTTCGATGGCTGCACGAAGCCCCATGACACATGCTTCATACTCGGCTACATTGTTGGTGCAAAAGAACTCTAATCGACTCGTGAACGGGTAGTAGACGTTCTCGGGCGAGATCAGCACTGCCCCTACCCCATGCCCTAGGGCATTTGAGGCGCCATCGAAATAGAGCTTCCACAATCCCTCCCCTGTGATATCCTCCTCTGTTATGGAGGTATGCATTATATCTTCATCAGGGAATTTAAAATCCAAAGGTTTGTAGTCCTCCGAGGCTCGGCTGGCTAGGAAATCAGCTACTGCACTTCCTTTTATCGCCTTCTGACTCACATACACAATATCATATTCAGATAAGAGCATTTGCCATCGTGCCATCTTCCCGGTTAAAGCTGGCGCCTCCATCATGAAATTCAATGGGTCCAACTTTGATATTAACCACGTGGTGTGGTATAACATATATTGCCGGAGCCTTTTGGTAGCCCATACCAAAGCACAACACAATTTCTGGATGGGTGGATATCGGGTCTCACAATTAGTGAATTTCTTGCTCAGATAATAAATGGCCCTCTCTTTTCTTCCGGATTCATCATGATGTCCCAATACACAACCCATTGAGTTATCGAACACTGTTAGGTAGAGAATCAGAGGCCTTCTTGGCGTTAGGGCCACTAGGATTGGTGCCTTAGTCAAGTACTCCTTGATTTTGTCTAGAGCTTTTTGGCACTATTCGTCCCATACTCCGGGATTGTTTTTTCGGAGTAATCTAAAAACAAGGTCACACTTGTCGGTTAATTGAGAAATAAACCGAGATATATAATTTAATCTCCCCAAGAACCCTCGGACTTCCTTTTGTGTTTGAGGTGGGGGAAGGTCTTGAATAGCCTTGACTTTGTCTGGGTCAATCTCGATCCCTTTTCGGCTAACCACAAAACCTAGTAGTTTTCCAGACGTGACAGCGAAAGTGCACTTGGCCGGGTTGAGCTTTAATTGATACTTCATTAATCTTTGAAAGAGCTTTCTTAGGTTTTCGATGTGCTCCTCATCGGTTTGTGACTTGGCTATCATATCGTCTACATACACCTCGATTTCTTTGTGCATCATATCATGGAAGTGGGTTACCATAGCTCTTTGATACGTGGCCCTGACGTTTTTTAATCCGAAAGGCATCACTTTGTAACAAAAGGTTCCCCACATAGTGACAAAGGTGGTTCTTTCCATGTCTTCGGGGTGCATCCTTATTTGATTGTACCCCGAGAAACCGTCCATGAATGAGAACCATGAGTGCCCCGCGGTATTGTCTACTAGAGTGTCGATGTGGGGTAACGGGAAGTTGTCTTTATGGCTTGCTCTATTAAGATCTCTATAGTCGACGCACATGCGAACCTTCCCATCTTTCTTCGGAACCGAGACTATATTAGCTACCCATTCGGGGTACTTGGCGACTTGGAGAAAACCTGCCTCGTATTGCTTCTTTACCTCTTCTCTGATTTTTAATAGCATATCCGCTCTCATTCGTCGCAATTTCTGCTGAACCTTCCTACACTCGGGCTTTATTAGTAACTTGTGTACCACAATATCCGTGTTTAACCCCGGCATGTCTTGGTAGGTCCAAGCGAAAACATCCTTGAATTCTACGAGCAACTTAATTAACTCATGTTTATTCTTGGATGAGAACACGGTGCCAATCTTCACTTCTCTTCTTTCTTCGTCAGTCCCTAGGTTGATAACCTCTAAGTCCTCTTGATGGGGTAGAATTTGCTTTTCTTCACTTTTCATTAATCTAAGCAATTCATCTGGGACCTCACAGTCTTCACCCCCCTCATCAAACTCGATGGCGTACAAGGGCTGATCAAAATCTACCTTGGCCACGGGTTCAAGGTCATTCAAGTGACTGATCATAGGAGTCCTAAAACAAAATTTAAGAAAAACGTATATAGGGAATCGAAAGAATAACGTGATTTTAATGAAAGAATGTAATGAATGAGATGTTTGCCATTTGTGAAAATATTAGGAAGCGTCCCCTTTCATTGGATAAACTAAGATAGGAGCCCTTTACAAAAGATCCCTATCGCTCGCGGGCAAAAGCGGATAGGGTTGATTCCAAGCATTACTTTGATGCTGACCTAGAAACTAAAGGTAGGTCCACGCTAGTCCAATTTTTGAGCGTCTCCCCTGGGCAGCATGGGCGAATTCCGGCCAACAGTTGGCCACTGTGCTCGTCACTGGTTACGACGTTAATGTCCATTTCTTCAAAAGCCTCGTTGAGTGTTTCTTCCTTGAGGATCTGGGCGACTTCTTGATCATTCTCATTTATCTTCTGCTCCACGTTGACTATCCCTCCGGATAAAAAGATTTTTCCAAATCAGCGTAAGTCATGGGCTCCCACGGGATGTCTGCGCCCCTGAGCCTGGCCTTTCTGCGCTCCTCTCTTTTCTTCCATTCTTGTTTCCTTTGCTGAAAATTGGGCTTGAAGCCTAACCCAAACTTATCTTGCTTGTTAATCACACTTTTTGCACGCAAACACCTTTGGAGATTTCTTCCGAGACCTTTTCCTTTCTTGGCCCCTCGCTCCAACGTTTCTTGAACTGCCATCTTGGTGCTGTTGGATAATCGATAGCGCGGAATTTGGCTTCCTTCCGCCACAAAGGTGGCATTGACAAATTCTAAGGCTCTGAATGAACACTCCAAGGCCTCCTCGTCTGCTTGCACATAAGGGGCGTCAGTGGTTACAGATGCAATGATGTCTTGCTCAGCTCCCACGTTTACCAACTTTCCATCGATGACGAACTTGACTTTCTGATGTAGTGATGAGGGTACAGCGCCCGCTGAGTGAATCCAAGGCCTACCCAATAGACAGTTATAAGTTGGCCGAATGTCCATCACCACAAAATCAACAACATATTCGGTTGGTCCAATCACTAGTGGTACTTCAATCTTCCCAATCACTTCTCGTTGAGTTCCGTCAAAAGCTCTAACGGAGCTACGACAAGGCTTTATGTGTGAACTGTCTATTGGCAGCCTTTGCAAGGTGGCCATAGGCAACACATTCAAAGCCGATCCGTTATCGATAAGCACGTCGGGTAAAATATGCCCCTTACAGTGGGTAGTGATGTTTAAAGCTTTAGTTGATCCCATGCCTCCATCCGGGATCTCGTCATCACTAAAAGTAATATAATTGTCGGCAGCAATGTGCCCCACTATTCGGTCCAGCTTTCCCAATGATATGTTATCTGGGACAAAGGTTTGATTTAACACCTTCAGTAGCGCATCCCGGTGCTTGTCTGAGCTTAATAGTAACTCGAGTATCGAGATTCTGGCTTGTTGTTTCCGGAGTTGTTCCACGATACTATATTCACTATGCTTTAGAAACTTCAAGAATTCCTGAGCCTGTGTCTCCGTGACAGGCTGATGGATCTTGGGCGGTGGATCCTCTCCGAAAATCTGATCGGGTTCACCTCCTTCTTTCTCGTCCTTTTGCTTCGGCTCTTCGGGAGCCTTAGCCATCTCCGGCGAATAGCACCTACCACTCCTTGTAAAATGTCCCACTTCATTTACCGGTCCAGAGTCACACTCCGTTGACTCTTCCTGCACTGGTTCCTTCCCTTTTGATGTCTCTTCGCCCCCTTGCAACTTGGAAGCTTCTGGTATAGAGATCTGGTCGGCGTAATTCCATGGGACACTTCGGGTGTCTTTAAAAGGAAACGACGCTGGTGCCGTTATCACAATCTTGGGAGTCTCCTTGACACTTGCCTCTTGGGGTGATTCTTCCTTTGGTTTGACCGAAATTCTAAACGGTCTCTCGACTCCATATGAAATCTTGGGGGCTGTCTGAGGTACAGACTTCCCATTCTTTCTTCCCTTCAACTCTCTCAAAGAAAGTGATTTCCTTATTGTCCATCATTCTTTGGATTTGTTGTTTGAAACCCTCACAATCCTGGATGTCATGACCTTGGTCTTGGTGATACTCGCAATAGGGGCCGCAACCTTTCTGTACGATCACCATGCCTCGATCAATTTGTCGGGCCATACATAGTTGCTGAAAAACCCATCTCAACGGGGATCTGATTTCAGACACGCTTTGTTTTTCCCTCCTAGCGTAATCCTCTTCAACAGCGTTAACACCTCGGCCCCCGTGGTTGGGTAGGGGGTTGTTAGTTGCGCTTGGTTCGTCTAACTGTAATACTCCCGTCTTGATTAGGTTTTGCACGAATTTCTTGAACGCAATACAATTCTCAATTGTGTGCCCCGGGACACCAGCATGATATTCGTAATTCGCCTTCCCATCGTACCATGCAGGAAACGGGGGTTCAAATCGAGGGACATAATGAGGCCTAATCAAATCGGCCTTGTGCAATTGCGAGTATAATTCGGCATACGAGACTGGTAGGGGAGTAAATGACATTTTCTCGTTTTCCTTCCTTGGAGGCCTCAAATCTTTATTGTTTGGGCCTGGCCCTCCTCCGATCGCGTTTCTCAGCTGGGAGATAGTGAAGTTTTTCGAGGTGTTGTAGGTCCCCACAGTATTCACTTCGCTGTCTTTTTTCTTGTAGTTCCTCCGGGAATTTTCTCCGCTATCGATCCTGCCGCTCTTTATAGCTACTTCGATTGACTCGCCGGTCCTTACCATATCGGCAAAATTTTGAATGGTGTTGTTTAGTAGACGATCAAACAAAGTGCCCCTCAAGGTATTCACGAACATATGAGTAATCTCGTACTCGGGGATTGGAGGCTGAATCTGGGCGGCCACGTCACGCCATCTTTGTGCATATTGGCGTAGAGTTTCGTTCGACTTTTGCTCTATTCCTTCTAACATGATGTGATTAGGGGTCATATCCGTCACATGCTTGTATTGCTCCACGAAGGCCTTTGCGAGATCCTTCCATGATTTTATGTTGGCTCGACTGAGCTGGGTGTACCAACGGGTTGCTGAACCTGTCAAGCTATCTTGGAAGCAGTGAATGAGCAATTTGTCATCCTTAATGAAGGCCGCCATTTTCCGGCAGTACATGGTGACGTGGGCAGAAGGACAAGTTGTTCCGTCGTACTTAGCGAAGTCAGGAACCTTGAACTTTAGCGGTATTACCAGATCTGCCACGAGGCTTAGATCGCTAGCGTCACCCCCTTGCTCATCCATTCCTTGCAATGCTTTGAACCTTTCTTCAAAGAAACGAAACCTCTCCTCGTATTTTCTTTCCATCTCGGCTCTAATTTGTTCCTCCACCTCGCTCATCATATTCAAATCTGGGACCTCATGTTCGGGGCCCTCCCCTATGTCCACTGGTTGATTAGCCGTGGAGCCCATATGGCAATTTTGAGGGCCGACCGGGTTGGAGGTCCCTCCAAGATTGATGTGGACTCTCTTTCCCGTGGCAGGCAGTTCCGGCTGAATGTGTGACGTGGTTTCCTCTATTCCTTCCCCCGAGCCCCCTTCCTTACCGAACTTCTTTGTGAGTAGTTCGGTTAATTGGGCGATGATGCTAGTTTGTGACTGGGTGATTTGATCCTTGATGTTGTTTTCAATTCCTTCTAACCGAGTTTCGAGGTCCCTCTGGCCTTGTTCGACCCTTGCCATTCTCTCCTCCATCGCTCTGGATTGGGAACGGGTATCGTACGAGCGCGGAATGATTGAAGATTGAGGTTCTTCCGCTCTCTCTCTCTTTCCCTCTCTCTCTCTCTCTGAAAATTTGTATTTCGATTGTTAACTTATTGATGTTAATCAGTCAATGCATGTAATGCTGCGGAATGAATGAGGGATGCAACGAATGTATGCAAACATGTATGTAAGCTAAGGTGTTGATCATAAGGGTGGCTCCTCATAGGCCACATTTCATTAATCGGGAAGTCCCTTTGGAATAAAGATCATGACATCAAAGTTTTGCCAATGGGCCCCCCGCTTACTAACAAAAGACGTTATCCGATAGGCGGACCAACGTCGAAAAAAGGGGAGACCCTTCTTACAAAATAGCTGAAACAGTCATTTAAAGATAGGCTGCTGCCCTAACTCCTAACTCCCATACTGCCTGGGGTAGCTGGGTGAATCTCGGGGCTTCGGCCATATCGGGAGTGATAAAAGGGCGCAATGCTTCGGCTTCCGCAGACAAGTTCTTCACGTGCCGAGCCACCTCTTGTACCTGCACCATCAGGGTAGTAAAGTAATCGTCTCTATCTTGGATCATCCGGGTTGCGTCTTGGAGCCTCCGCCGCCAATAGTCATCTCCACCCGCTGCGGCTTCCTTAAGAACCAAAAGCTTAGCCTCACAATCTTGTACCGTGGCTCTTAAGGTTTCGATTTGCGTTTGGAGAGTAGCGTTCTCTAGATGGGTGTTCTGGAGCTCGATGAAACCATTGCGTTCACGGTACTCGTGAAAGGCGACATCTAATTCCTCCACTCTTGTTTCTAGCTGAGTGATATAATCTTGACTATGCTCTAAGTTCTCGGTGGTTAGCTCATATAAGCTTTGCAATTCCTGCACTCGATTCTTGTGATCATGCACCTTTCTCTTCCATGCAGCTGAGTTCTCCCTCTCCCTTTCCAACTCTTTTCTTGTCTTCCCCCTCTCCTGGCTGATCACACTGTTCAGAGCTTTCCTTTCCTTCTCTAACACCAACTTACTTCCCTCTCTCTCTTCTTCAACTTCTCGTTTACCCTTTTTCTTTTCTTCTTCAACCAATCGCATACCGTACCTTCTTTCCTTTTCGACTGCCACGAGCTTTCTCTGACTTGCCCTTCTCAAGGAGGTTTGCATTTTGACAGCATCTCGCTGATAAAAGGGTAATCTTTTCTTTTAACTCGGTATTTTCCTTACTCAAATCTTTGATTGTACCTTCTTTAACGTCGATGTACATGTAACCCCCTCGTCCCGGTCTGGCCGGTTGACCGGTCCGAGTGGGCCACACGGGGAAAACCGAAGCGAAACCCGTTAAAGTTCCCCCTCGGTTAGCAACCCTATTTTTTTTCATTTTAAAATCTTGTCTAAATGGATATTAAACCCTATGTGGTCAAACAGCGGAACAAGAATACAAGAGACAAACATTCGAACCCAAAACAGCAATTAAACAGCCCACTTTTAATCTTTTAAACAGGCCGTTTCGAAACGCCCTTGAGGCGTATCGAAACGCCTTGACCAGGTCAACTGACCCAGAGCCTTTACAAGGGGCCGTATCGAAACGGGGGTCAACCGTTTCGAAACGCCCACGACGGTCAATATCTCGTGGTCAACGAGATTTTGACCGTTTTGAAACCTTCACACCCGTTTCGAAACACCTTCATCTCGTGAATTTCTCAGAATTCCAGTAGCCAAAACGTTCCGATACGCGTTCCGGAACAGGGGTTCCAAAGGCCATACCGTATCGAAACGCGTTCCGATACGGGGTCCCTGAAGCCTACCCGTTCCGAAACGATCCCTCCCGTTTCGAAACGCCGGCAGTCTGTAACATTTGAAATACAGATTTAGGGGTGTTTTGACAAGTCTAAAGGTCCCATAGGACCCCCTAAAGGCACACAAAACCATCAAACAAGGTCTAGAGGCATACATCCTAGATTTAACATACTCAAACACATACAAGCATGGATTTGGACAATCTTTCTAACATAGCAAATTACACATGTAGAGCCTTTCATACAAGCATGCTTGAAGACATTAAAAAGAACCAATAAGCATCATACATCTCAAATAAGTTTACATGTCATTCACGCAACTTAAGCATTCATAAGACATCCATCATACAAGCATTTGGCAAGATATATCATGCTTACAAACCAAGTCAACCATAGGCATACATCAAGATTCGAATCAACAATTCCTATCCCATTGCTTAACTATTACATTCTATTACTTAAAATTCATACATTGAGCTCACCAAAAGCAACACTTGGAGACCTTCCCTTGCCTTTGCCACCCACAAGCTATTTATCTGCATTGTCGAACAAAAGAGAGCGTAAGCATAAAAGCTTAGTGAGGGTAAGCTCTTTAAAAACAAACCTCGACAATGCAGGGTCCAAGCACGAGCTACAACCAAGATAAAATGCATGTTCTTACCTCCGGTCCACACGAGCCATGATTCTAAATGATGCACGACCATATAATCAATATCATGTCATGCTCAACATGTTCAAAACCACAATACATGAAATCACATATATTAAACCATGTTAGCAACACATCCCAAATCACATTGGCTCACAATTAACCACATATTGGCAACATAGACTACAATCCGTATTGGCACCTAGCTATGACTCGAATACACGGATAACCGTTGGAACTCACATCCAACGACACAACCATTACCTGGTGGTGGGATTCCACTCATCACCGTTCATGCGGAGGGGATTCCACTCATCCTCACGCCTCGTCTCACGCGGAGGGGATTCCACTCATCCTCACGCCTCATCTCACGCGGAGGGGATTCCACTCATCCTCACGCCCGTCGATGGGATTCCACTCATCACCGACTAATGTAAATACAATTTCCGGGCGTACCCGTACTCCTCCTTGGTGACTCAACGCCACCAAGGCCACGCGCGACTTTTGACTCATGTGTACACACTAACATCCTAATGATCGATCATTTGTACCCAAGCATACTAGTGCCAATACTACACATTTCAATAATACCATTTATTAACATCTTCCATGCTTAGCACGTACTCACCATGACTTACTATCATGCACAAACCACATTTCCATGCCTAGCATGTATTCACCATGATCCTCGGATCAAGCAATCACCTCATAATCTCATTTCACATGACAACACCTCATGTATATCATTAACAACCATATCACATCATATTTTGCACATGTGTATGAACATATCATATCTATCATTAACATGCATATAACAACGCATCCAACATGCCTCAACATACATGTATACAACATATACATAATCAACATCATCTCAATTTAACACGAGGCATATACAATCATTAAAGAGTGCAACCAAAGTCTCTAATCAAAGCTTGGGATTAGGCTACCACTCTAATCCCAACTCTAGGTGGGTTTACCAAGCCCATCCTAGGTTCACATGCTTGAACCAAATACTCAAAACCATTTCAAAAACATTTAACCACTCACCTAAGCTTCCAAGCTCCAAGCCAAGCAAGCAACCTCCCTCAAATTTCCGGATTTCTTCCCGAAGCTTCCCCAACACAAATTTCCGCTTCTAAACAACCTCAAACACATTTCAAACAATTTCAAATCAGCCCAACATCAAAATACCAACCCGGAAAACAATTCAAATCAAATTTACAACGTTGCAAGCCATGATCAAACCCCACACTTTGCAATTTCGGGCAGCCCCTAAACCATGTCCAAAAACCATGTTTCCAACATCCATGGCACCCACAAACAATCCCAAATCAACCCCTAACCATTACCCTAACATCAAACCTCAATTTCCAACACAAACCACACCCAAAACTCAACTAAAAACCCTCTTAAAAACCCATTTTTACCCAATTTCGGGAATTTTCTTAAAACCATTCAAAATTCACATATGTGGTACCATTTAGCTCCTAGACTTCATAACTAACAACATTGAATCAAAACATTAAGCTTAACAACATAAAGTTACCATTTTTAATCAAAATCTCCAAAAACTCCATTTTCCAAAACCTTAACGAAAGTGAAAACTAAGTGTACTTTTGAAGAGAGGATGGTGAGGACAAGTCGAAAACGTAATTACCTTTCAAAAAGCTTCAAAAACGGAGAAGAAATGAGGTGAAAAAGCAACTTAGAGGAGAACCCTCTACTTGTCGTCAAAATGGAGGAGAAGGGTGAGTGAAGAAGATGAGCACATGTTTAATTCAATAAAGAGGGGTTTTCATTTTAAAAGTTCATTTTATTTACCAATCTGCCATTAATGAGGATAGCTATCTCCATTTCCAAATTCCATGGGATTGAGCTTTAAAAAAAAAAACAAGACATGTCAAACACAAATTATTTATTTTGAAAACCCGAGGCCCAAAATAATATTTTATTATTTTAAATCTTAGAACCGAAACCCGAAACAATATTTTAATATTATTTCCATCCGACCCCCAAACCCGGGTGTTACAGTACAAGCTTGAATGATAAAGCTCGTTGACATGCTTGGCTTGCAAAGTTTCCAACTTTTTTCTCATTTCCTCGAGTTCGTTTCTTGCTATGTCCACCTCAGAGGGCACAACCCTCATGTGTTCCTCCATAGTCATGATTGGCCCTTGATCGGGCCTCGGAATTTCATCGTTTTTCCTCCACTTCCTCCAAAAGTCATAGTCTGGGGTAATCATACTGGTCGCGTTCTCCTCAATCCGAATACGGTAGCAATGATCCCACGCCCGAGTGGCGTTCACAATTTTTGCCCTAAATTTGCCTTTAAAAGGGAATTCACTTTGGCTCAAACCAGAAGTAAAATGTACAAACTGCCGGGACCCAAACTGCCTTGATACCAAGAGAGGGGCACAACCAACTCCCCCGTAAAGCCCCAAGAGCATAAGCCAATTATAATCTCCGCAACGATAAAGAAAGTAGGAAACCCGACCCAACCAAGGTGCCCTCCAAACTATCTCACCTTCTTGGATATTCCTAAGGATCGTGGCCCACTGCGCCTTTTTGATGTCTTCCCGCCATTCCTTGCTCAAATATGCTTGTAACGGAGAGAAATTTTCGAACAACACACCTTGCAAAACCCTTTTTGGCGTTACCCAAAAGTGGCTCTGAATCCAGACCTGGAGTAACTGAGCGCAACCCCTAAAGCGTCCTTCCTCATGCCTCCGGATTGCGTTTAATGAGATGAAAGTCTCGGCCAAGATTGCCGCGGTAGGGTTCACTTTTTTCTTCAATCGTTCAAACACATCCAAGACGGCCACGTCAATGCCATTTAGGACTCTTGGAAAGATGATCAAACCGTACACTCCTATGGAAAAAAGATCTATCTTCATTACTTCATCAGGGTGCGACGGTATCAAATCCCGGATACAATCCCACGAGAAAGCCATGTTGTCCCCTTTTTGCTCAATTAGACCCTTAACCCAATCTGCGCTCATTCCAGCCGCCTCCCGGAGCTTGGTCAGATAGTTCTGAGATTTAGAAGGTTTTGAATAAATCCAATCCCGGTTTACTCCCTTGTGATGAAGGAGGGCCGTATATTCCTCGATCGTGGGCATCAAATCTTCCCCATTAAAAGTAAAGCAACAGAAAGCGGGATTCCAAAATTCAAACAGAGCACGGAATAAAGGTTCATTGATCCTTACATAGATTAGGTCCGCCACATCACCATAATTATTTTGGAACAAACCTTGCAACCTCCCATCCCAACTTTCCCATGTTTCTCTTAACTCGTAAAGATCGCTTTGTTGAAGACTCACATACGTGTAACCCGGTACAATACGCTTACTTGGTGGGCTATCCCCCTGAACTCTTTGATTCATCTCTGACCAAAGTCTGACTTGAGAGTTGACCTCTTCCTTTTTGAGTAGCCTCCCGTCCATAATGAATGCCTTGGAACTGAGTAGAACCACCTTGATTCAACACCCCTAGAATATGCAATGCAAATGCCAAAGTAATGCTAAAAAGAAAGAAAAGAAAAAGGAAAGGCAAAAAGAGCATGTCAGTATCGAATAAACATAATTTTACACATTAAGTAGAAAGGAAGCAAAGTATGCATTAAGCAAACAACCTTATTAATCTACGAAACCTAGGTTATCCGCATGGCTCTATCAGGGGTGGGTAATCTAGTTCTCTACATGCAGTTTTGGTTCTAGGAGGTACTCGAACTGTCCTCGCTGTCCCCTTCTAAGGGTAGCAAGGCCCCCGGTCATCACCCATTATAGGCTCCTCTCAACTGAGTTCAATTCGAGGGGACCCTTTAGCTATATCCGGACGGAGAAACGATATTCTCACGAAGATATAGGGTATTCGAGCCCCGAAGGTACTTGCTAGGCCCAGACGGAGGAACAATATCCCCACGAAAGCACTAGCGTTTTTCCCCCACTTAAACGAACGGGTTTAAATGCCAATTTTAAATGCGTTTAAAATAAACTCGCACTTATAAAAAAATATCGATCGACTCGGTCACTTTAATTTGCAACTTTTAATATTAATTAAGCGGTAAAGTTTTTTTGGCTCGACTCTTTTTTTGTTTTTGAAAACAAAAATTTATCCCGAGCGGAGTCGCCATCTGTTGCGACTAAAAAAAAATTTCAAAAATATCTCGGTGTCACTTAGAAGAACCGGGTTTTAATTTGGATTTTTGAAAAATTAGTCGGATTTATAAAAAATAGAGGAGTCGCCACCAGCCATTTAAAAATGGTAGACCGGACACCGAAATAAAACCAGAGATTTAAAAGGGTTCGGGAGTCGGTTACACGCGAGGAAGGATTAGCACCCTCGACGTGCCCAAAATTGGTACCAAAACTTTACCGTTTAATTAATATTAAATTTTGCGAATTAAAGTGACGAATCGTATCGAAATTTGGTTATACGGACGAGTGAATTTTAAAAGCCTTAATATTCGAGAAGGAACGTCCGAACCACCACCACTACGACTGGTACTGGCCTCGTTCATTCCCGAATAAAAAGACATTCGCATTGCATTTCATAAATTCAAGATGCAACTTTAAGAATAAATACACGAATGAGACATAAAAATATACAAATAATAAAAATATGAGAAGACATAAACTATACAAATACATGCACACATTGTATACCATAACGCTAAACATCATAAACCATGTATTAAACCATACCATTAATGTGATTACATATCACAATATTCGCATATTATCAACCAAACATGTATAAAACGCATAGAAAAAATATGGGTTGGAATTAAATAAATATAAATACGAGGCAAGAAAACTAAAATGCATGAAAAAAAAGGAAGCAATGCTGGAAAAGACTAAAACCAAGCTCAGGATAGATTCTAAGGGCTGATAAGGGAATTAAGCCAAAAAGAAGCGGATAAATCACGTGGATAGGGACCAAAATCAAACGACACTGGGATCGGTAGGGACCGAAATGGTTATTAAACCATTCGGCGTCTATTAAAACGAATTAAGGGACAAAATTGAAAGAAATTTCAAAGCAACAGTGACCGGGAATGTGATTTCATAAAGCGGAAGCCCCTGTGGGACGTTTTCAAAACACGAAGTGGCTTAAAGAGGAATTTTAACCACTTTTAAAACATTTAGGGACTATAAAACGTTTTCTAAAAACAACCTCAGCCCCTTTTGATTCATTTTGGGTAAAAATCGAAGCCTTACCTCTCCTCCTCTCCGTTCACCCCCCGTTCAACACCGGCCGGTTGCCGCTAGCCGGCAACGGCAACAATCCGACAAGAACCCCTCCCCTGAAAAAGCCCACCGGGAACGACGTTTGAAAACCCTAGACCTTTTTGAAAGAGAGAAAAATAGAAGTCAAAAGCCCCCCTCTTTTCTTTTCAAACCCTAGTCGGAACCCTAAAAAAGGAATCACGTGGTGACTCCGATGACTCACCCGATGGCTTCCGGGACGAAAGCCAGGGGCTTGTTGCCGGCAACACCAAAAAAACAGAAGGGGAAAGCTTTTTTTCGAAAGGTAAAAAGAATGAACTTCTCTTGTGTTTTCTTATTTGACTATTGCATGCATAAAAAAGGAAACTGGGATATACCTCAGAAAATGCTTTTCTATTGCTCTTTTTGAAATTCCTCTCCTCTGTTTTTGCTTAAGAAGAGAGGGGTTACGGATTTTTTTGGGCTTCTCTTATACCCGGGTTACAAAGAGGAAAAAACAAAAACCAGATCCATCCTCTCTCTCCCTCTGATATTTCATATTTGGTTGACATTTTCACTTTTTTGTCTCGGTTTACATTTTTGGTCATATGATTCCTTGTTTTCGGCTGTTGCATGACGAACTCTCCCAAAATGGTGTTAGCGTGCACCAGGTCAGGGGCAGCAGAGGGTGCGCGACGGGGACAGAAGGTCAGAGGCGTGTGCAGACGAGTGGTCATGGGGCTGAGTCACGCGCGCGTGGAGGGAGTTGGGTCGTCACGGACGCGCGCGTGGAACACGAAGGGGCGTCTGGTGCAACGTACGCGCGAGTCTGGTCCGTTAGATCAAATTTGATCTAACGACGGGGGTATGTGAGCGGCACGGGACACTGATACCCTTGTTAGGGTTTCCTTCAGACGAGATCTGGGCCGTTGATCTCGCCCAGTTCGAACGGTAAAGGGGCGTGCGGCGCCAAGACATTAGGGCTCCTCCTAGGGTTTCCTTCTGCGGGCGCGATCTGGACCGCTGATCTCGCCCAGATCGAACGGTAAAGGGGCGTGCGGCGCCAAGCCCTTAGGGCTCCTCCCAGGGTTTCCTTTTGCGGGCGCGATCTGGACCGTTGGATCGCGGCCAGATCCAACGGTCACATATGAGCGGCTGCAAGACAAGAGATAAGGGTGTTAGGGTTTTTTCTTTCTTAGGGCTTGTATTATTTTGGGCCTACGGGCTGTTGTATTATTTGTATAATACTTTTGGATTGTATTAAATAAACATATTGGGTTTCAATTTATTTCTGTTTTATTATTATTTTTTCGTTCTCTTTGTCACAATAATAATATTAATAAGATTAATAAATACAATAATAATAATAATAATAATAATTAAAGATAATAATAAGCATAATAATTAAAAGTAAATTTAAATAATCATAATAATGATAATAATAGAGATAACACACAACAATAGTAAAGATAATAATAATAGCAAACAATAATATGTTAGTAATGTTTAGGGGTTTTCAAATGAGAGTTAATAATAGTAATATTTATTTATATACATACATGTGCATATTTGTTTTTTCTCTTTTTCTCATTTTTATTTTTTCTAATTTTTTTTAAATACCTAACAGCCCAATAAGCCCAAGATAAACACAAACTAAAGGGGTTCAAGGTCCGGACAAAATTAGTGATTACAGCCGTTTCGAAACCCGTATCGAAACGCTATAGGCCCGTATCGAAACGCCTGCATTTGAAAGTTGGTTGGGAAATAGCCATTGGGGTTTATGACCGTTGTGGTTAATGCCACGTGGGCGTATCGAAACGGCATAGCCCGTTTCGAAACGTTGGGCAAAATTTCTGTCCATGGAAAGCTCGTTTCGAAACAAGTATCGAAACGATTTTGCTACTGGAGCCCCCTGTTTCGAAACGCCCTAAGGTGTTTCGAAACACCTGGACAGGTTTGTAAAGTTTGGCTTTGAAAATCATGTAAAACCCTTTTAAAAGCTTCCCTAAACATAATTTCAAGTTGTTTGGACTTTGGAAATGTTTTAAATACTTTTTAAATCAGTCCAAAACATTTTTCAATTATTATATCAAAACATTAGTTCTACAAGAAGTATCAATATTAATTTAAAATTTTATTTTTAATGTTATTCTATATTAAATTTATAGAGAAATATTTTTCTTCCAAAATTGTTGGGGTGTTATATGACAAATTGACATCTATGTTCAAAGGGCGGCTCCGCCCATTTCTGTAGGTGTGTGAGATTATATAATTTTTTTATAACCAATTTATAAAACTCTAGTCGCTTGCTCTCATCTTCTTCCTTTGTTTTTTTTTTTGCTTGTGATGATAATATTAATTTTAGTGCTGGTTGTTGATTGCCGGGAATATATCGTTGTTTTTTCTCTTATATTTTCATCTTTTGTCTTATTTTTTTTTAATTTTGAATAAACAACTCAATTCTTGTGACACGCTTTACTCTACCTTTTGATATATTTTTCTACTTTTAGCACGTTTTTTTTTCTTTATCGGTTGTTTGATCGCTTTTTCATTTGATTTTCTATCACAGTTGGATTTGACTTCTCCACGGCTGATTAAGATGGCGCTCTTTTAGTTATCCTGTTGATCTTCCTGTTTTGGACCCTCAAACTGAACTTGGATACGCACTCACAATCACCATTTTTTTCATAGTTGAGTTGTGGTAAATTGATAATGACTGTGTTATCAACGTGACGTATTGTAATATGTATTTTTATGTTATTTGTTGATGATTTTACCTTTCATCGTCGATCTTTGGTGATGTTTGTATCTATCTTTTGCTTTGAGTTGAGTTTCTACCTTTTTTTTATATGCTCATATTATGATTTCGAGACATTAGTTTCTTATTTCAATAGTTATTATGCATTTTAATTTACTAGAACGTAAACTTTTATTATAATTGAATTAAAATGCTAAAAAAAAAAAAACAAAGGCCGAAAGTTAGGTTCTTGCCTTCTTGCATCTGGGATCTTTGGGTTTAAAACGGATTTGAATGGGCTGTTTTGGGACAAAAATGGTTCAGTCTGTAGGAACTCTTGTCAGTTTTCACCACAATTCCAACAAAGCTACGAATCAGTTACAATTTCAAAATCACAAGAAAAAGTTAGATAAGACCAGCAACGTTTACACTGCTCCATAAAGCTTGAACACAACACAAGAGCTTTGTAAAATTTGGTTGCCGATAAGACCAGGATTTTGATATTCAAACTCAATTCTAACCTAAAGAGGAAGATAGGAAAACTTAGCACCAACCAAACGATTTGATCAAGGCAAATATGAGTACAACAAGCCCCCCCATTTATGTTTCAATGCAAGAACAACATCTGTCACTTTGTACTTTATTTATCTAAATCCGACAATAATTACTGTTTACTTCCTATGAATTCAAGATGGCCCCTACTCTAATAATTTGCCTTCTTTCCATTGAGCTCTGAATTCTTTCCCTGGCATGCTTTAGAGTTTCAACAACTTCACCTGTACTTTTCCCGACTATCTTTATCTCAGGGGTCACCTTGGTTTCTGGTAGGAAGAGTGGAACCAATGCCAATGAGTTATCAACAGAACCATCATCCTCCAAGCTTGATGAACTGAAAATGAATGATATAAAGTGATCAAATTAAACATATACTTAAGCTTAAGCAAAGTCAGTAGGATAAATTTGGAGAAAATAGAAATACTTTGGATCTTCATGGCCTGAACTTGATGCATTTTGGGACATGGAAGCTGTTCTGTCTGGGACTTTGGTGCCTGAACTGCTTGTGGATGAAACACAAGAAACTGCACAGTGTTCTGATTCTTCCAAACTAGGCAATAATTTGAGGGATTCAAGCTTCTTCCTCAACAATTTGAGCCTTTTCTCAGCTTTGTTCCTTAGTTTGGTCTCTTCTTTGAGTTCTTTCTCAAGCTCCATTAGCTGCAGTTGGAGAACAGCAAATTAGAACAGATAAAAAATTTCAGATCTTCCTCTTTAGCAGATTGAAGCAAAGGCTAGTATAACCTAACCTTGTTTCCCATAAGTTCAGCATCTTGTTTTGCAGTCTTTGAAGCTTGTCTCTCAGCAAGAAGCCTTCCCTTCAAGCACTCTACAGTCCTTAATCCTTCATCACTTTCCATCTTCTTTTCACTGAAAGGAGAGAACAAAAACAACCCAAATTATATTATGAAGCACTGACATTGTACTAAAATGGCAGCACAGTAAGCTATGCCTTTAATTGATGGCGGGTTCTTCCACATCAGAAGACACTCTCGGAGTGCTAACAATGTTGGAAACCCAAGGTAAAGGCTATGACCTCTCTATCTGCTCCAGGTGGCTTTTATGTCGTATCCTTCTTCAAAAAAACACAAAATTTGGCTACTGTTTTTCTCCTCACTCTAGCTTTTCACTGCAACAATCTTTATGACACTTCTTTTATCATTCTGCAAATTGGGGTTAAACACAAAAAGGGGTTTTGAGAATCGGAGCAAAACAATAAAAGGTTTATCCTTTTATTTTCTGAGATTTTGACATGTATCTGTCAAAGGGGACTCTTCTTGACATCCACTAATCTAATGTAGCAGCTAGTTAAGGCCATTATAACTAGGCGATGACAAAATTTACATTTCTTCATCTTCATCTTTTTCCACCGAAAAAACCAAATCATGATGTGTTTTTTGCATATTCATCCTTCCACGTAATTCTTCATTCTATTAAATTGCTTAGTTGATTTTGTTTTAGTTCTTCATAATTTATTTCTTAAACTTCCAAATTGATGAAATTGAGCTGATTAAACCCTATCAGCTAGCAGAAATGTCAGTTTTATGTGACATCACAAGAACAAATGGACATGACATATGTAGAGGTTTGTAGCATTTATTCGCCAGATATTCCTTTTAGATTTTTTTTTTTTTTTGCTAAATACCCTTTTAATAATAACATTTGAAAAAATACCCTCATTCGACTCATGTAAGGGAAAATCGGGTTCTGTAAAATGTGATTTCCAAACTCGCACCTCATAGGGTGCGACTTCAGTCCGATGTGAATTATATTATCCGATATTAATATTTTTTTAAATAAAATAAAGCCGTATTTTACAGGACGCGACTTCCACGAGAATTTCAAACGAATCGGCGCGATAAATTAAAGTCGCGCTTTGTAGGCCCCGATTTCCGCGGTAATAAACTGCAACAGTTAGAAATTTATTTATCGCGTTAAGATTACAAGAAAGTCGTGTTCTGTAGGGTGCGATTTACGGAACTCGCGACCTGCAGGATGCGATTTTCCTTCAATATTCACACCTCAACCGGTGCGATTTTCACCATAAATTGGTCCTCACTCTCCCCTTTTACCCCACACCAAACAATTCACTCTCTCTCAAATCTACTTTCTTTCAATTTCTCAGTTGATTTCTCGTGTTTGATATAATGGCGGGTTTGATAAGGTTGGATCAAAAACACGTGTTCGATTATCATCGGAGACATGTAAGTTTTATCTAGTTTAATTTAGTTTTATTTTATTTTATTATATATTGTAATTTATACATACATGTTTTTATATTCTTTTATGTTGTTTAATTTATGCATACATGTTTAACTTTTTAGGGAGGGGTGCAACGACATCTGGACGTTTCTTACAACCGAATGTCGAGATTACCCGACGTGTTGATCCAACCATACTTAGAGCAGGTTGAGTTTTTGCACGCATCAAAAAATTTTGGAGGTGCGGAAATAGATGTTGATTTGATCAACGCTCTTTTGGAGAGGTGGAGGGCGGAGACACACACATTCCACCTTCCTTGCGGCGAGGTAACGATTACCCTGGATGACGTGTCCCATATCATGGATTTGCCTATTGATGGAGAGGTTATCAGTGGTCCTGGTACTGAAGATTGGAATGACCTATGTTTGAATTGGTTAGGGGCTGCGCCGGAGCGTTTTGATGGCGGAAAAATAAAATTATTATGCATGTGGGATAATTTTGAAAATGTACCTAATGACGCGAGCGAAAATGTAAAGAAAGTAACAATATTTTTAATGAATATTATTGAAATAATAAAAATTTGTATATATGCTAATATATATATATATATATATTTTCCTATTGTAGGCATATGCTCACACTTATATTTTACAGATGATCTTCGAGGTATTGATGCTTGACAAATCTCGGAACAAATTTCACACGATTTGATTGTGGCATTTGCAGAATTTTGAAGATGCCGGTAAATTGAGTTGGGGATCTGCAATTTTGGCCACTCTATTTAGGGAGCTGTGCAAGAACACTGATCTGTCAAAGTATTACATCGGAGGTTATTTGGTGTTTCTCCAGTATTGGGCGTGGTGGAGAATGTTGTTTTTACACCCTAAGCTTATACAAGCCACTCCATATATTTTTATGCTGGGCCGGAGGTAAGAAAAAGGTTAATTTTTTTAATATACGTATTTTTATAATTAAAATTATTTTCTTCTTTTGTACCGGTCCTTTAAATCATGTTGGTGTTGCGAAGGGTATGGATGGTATCAGACAGGATATTGAGAATTTCTCGAAAAATCAGGCAACACTTTGGTGTATTTATATAAAATAAATTTTATATTTAATTATAATTATATATTTGTACAGTTTTTACGGACACTGTACGAAGATCTGGAAGTGCATGACTGCATCCCGAAATTTTCAGACGAGACTTTTTTGGACGACCACTGTACCACTCGTCTGCTACGCCACAGTTGAGTGGCATCCGACCGACCGCGTCTTACGACAGTTTGGTTGTTTCCAACGTATCCTAGTGGACCCTCTAAATATGGATGAGTTGCACAAACTCACTCGACAAGAGAAGCCCGAGGTAATATTTATATACTTACCGCATTATTTTATTAACTTGAACGTAATTCATATCTAAAAAGAATAATATTTTTTTATTGTCTAATAGGTTGATTGGTCGGTGTACCACCAAGGCTATATCGCTCACTAGAGGGAAAGGGAGAATCCGTAATGGCAACCCCAACGTGATTACCGTATGTTTGATACGATGGTCAGCCGTGATTACGAGGACTAGTTTATGGAAAATGGGAAACCATTTATTCTGACTCGAGAGGAACAAGTGATCGTCTATCAGCGTTAGAAATGCAACCGCCCACGGTCTCAGTGTACGTGGGGAGCACGGAACACCTCTGGCAGTGCATCATCATCGACTAGAAGTCGTGCTCCTGCCTCTGAAGCACCGCTACCATCACATGCTACCCCACCACCGATGCGGCCACAGCCGGCCCTGAGTCCGAGCCAAGGTTGTTTAACGCCTTCTGTGTCAGACCCCTATGCTCCGTTTGCGGCGATGATGAGTGGGTCCTAGCTATCCTGCAACCTACGTGCCCTTAATACAATTTCTCTCGGTGGCAGCTGCATTTGGAACCGGGATTGTCCAACAAACGCCGCCACAGTCCATTTTCTACCTTAGTGGGCCTAGTGGAACAAGTGAAACTGTTGGAACCGGTGATGATGGTGATGATGGTGACGATGATGACGATAAGCTGGTTGATGTTACTTGCCCCCGATACAATCCCGATTGACCTCGTCGTCCACTGTCTTGTGGTACCGGTAGACATAGGTGTCATTAGTTTTTTAGTTTATTTTATTTGAAAATAGTGAAATTTATATTTATATTTTGTTTTTTTAATTACTTTATTTTAGTTGAATAAATATTTTTAGTTTATTTTTTAATTAGTATCTATATATTTGGTTGAGGAAATTTGTGGAATACTTTGTCTCTCGTTTAATTTTAATTAGTATATATTTTCATTATTATGTCATTTGTTTTGTAATTATTATATATTTTTAATTAATATATATTTTTAATTACTATATATTTAAAATTAGTATATTGAACTCTCTTGGAGAAGTATAATTAGTTGATTTGAGGGCCTGTCTTAAGAGGACATTTATTTTAGAAACTATTTATATGTTTAAAAAAGAAAGAAACACACATAGATCATTATTGTACAATTGTACCCCTAAACATGCTAATAAAGATACTTCTAAAAGATCTTCAACTTGTTTTGCTCTCTTGGTCTCATCCTCAACATGAGCTGAGTAGAGAACTGGTCCTTGTCTTAAGATCGGAGGTCTATTAGAGCCAAGTATTGTACTCCCTAAACATACTTTCATGGTTGAGGATTTAACTCCGGTTACATGCGGGGGTCCTAGCCTAGAACAAAAGGTTAAGAATCATGTATGCTATTCAAAAAGACCTCAGATTCTCAAATATTGTGATTTGTTGTTGTCGATCCTCGTGAACAAAAACACCAAATAATCATCTCACAAGAACTAGTAACCCACCAACATCTACTCAACACATAGATGCAACTACAAATAATGACAAATCACAATATCCGAGAAATCTGTTTGTGAATAAATTTTCTAGATACGTGGTTTGTTGCCATTAGTAGTTACAATAAAACCAAAAACTTCAAGCACTACAATGTAGTTTTTTTTGCTTCGACCGCGTGATGTATGATTCACTTCATTGGGAAGGTATTTATAGTATAAAACTCGCGTGGCGTAGGACGCGACTTTCCTGACACGTTAGGAATCATGGCGAATCTCGCGTTTTGTAAAACGCGACATTCCTAACACATCAGGGAATCTGGCCAAACTTGCGTTTTGTAGGACACGACTTTTCTGACACGTCAGGAATCCTGGCCAATCTCGCGTCTTTTAGTTTGCGACTTTGGTCTATATATAACCTACTTTGCTATCAGAGAACTTTAGTGGATATTTCACTTCTATTGTGATTTGTTGGTATATGTAGTTGCATGATATGTACATGGTTTTGGTAGGATACCAATTATGATGCGATGTGTGTATCGTGTGTTTGTTCAAGATGAACAACAAATCACAATATCTGGAAATGTATGGTCTTCTCAAAGCCTCTACCATTTGAGACGAAGATGGAAGTGGGTAGAAATTGCTCCCTTCGGGGGGACCTCAAAATCTTACACTTCCCACATCGTCGAAGAATGGGTATATCTTAGGGGTATAAGATGACCTCTTTGGTCGGGGTGCCCTCTTTGATCGGTGTCAGACCTGCAGATATAAAATGGCCGGTAGCACAAAATCACAATAGTTGCAACTTCATCTGTCATGTTTACAGTTACAGCTTTTGGTGGGGGTGCCAATTACATTTTATACCATGGGTCACAGCTTTTGGAGGGTGCTCAATTATAAGGAAAAAATGTTTTATTTTTTTCTTTCTAAGGATGTAATATAAGTTCATGTTGAAATGTAAAGATAACAAATGTTGATTAACACTTTGTATATTTAAGTATTTCTTGAACTTTATAATTTTTTTTAAATTTTTAATATTTCACGTTCAATTTTTGCCTTTATTTTGATAAAATCATTCTTAATTGTAGAGATAACAATATATTGGATATTTTGAAGTATGCATAGTTATTGTAAAATACATCTAATGTTGGAATAAAAAAAATATTGGACTGAACTCACGTTTCGCATACCGCGAGTCTCACTGACACGTGTTAGGAATCATGTGCTAAACTCGCGTTTGGCCAAACGCGAGTTCCATACTATATATATACATCGAGCAGGGTAATGTTCAAACAAAAAATATCAACTACAATCCATAGTAAAAATATAGTTTTGGTGGGTTACCAGTTCGGGTGAGATGAGTGTTCGATGTTTTTGTTTAGGAGGATCAACAAATCACAATATCTGAAAATACTGCACCTTTTTGAAATACATTTAACGGGAGTCAAAGCTTCTACAATTTTCGGTGTTTTCGAAGCTATGTTAAGACCCCCGCATGTAACATTGTTGGTGACATATGTGTCGTGGATGATGATGGTTATCGCGTACTCAAGAAATCCACAAAGCTTTAGGACTCCATCAACTAGGACGAACTATGACACCATTTGTCTACATCAATGACACATCTCTCGGCGGCCATACAACTCGGACAAACTATTGTACCTCTCGTATATATCAATTCATATGTAATTTATTTTGTCTGAATGTTTAGGGGTATAATTGACCGTGTGTTTTGAGATACAATTGTTCTTAAGATACAAAAAATAAAAATATAATTTACATATGTAATTCTGTAGAACTAATGTTTTGATATAATAATTGAAAAATGTTTTGGACTGATTTAAAAAGTATTTAAAACAATTTCCAAAGTCCAAATAACTTGAAACTATGTTTAGGGATGTTTTTAAAAGGTTTTACATGTTTTTCAAAGCCAAACTTCACAAAATTGTCTAGGCGTTTCGAAACACCTTTGGGCGTTTCGATACGGTGCATTCCAGTAGCTAAAATATTTCGATACTAGTATCGAAACGGGCTTTCGCTGGATAAGGATTTTGCCCAGCGTTTCGAAACGGGCTATGCCGTTTCGATACGCCTACGTGGCTTCGACCACAACGGTCATAAACCCCAACGGCTATTTCCCAACTAACATTTAAATGCAGGTCGTTTCGATACGGGGACAGGCGTTTCGAAACGGGTGTTTCGAAACGGACTAAAGCGTTTCGATACGGGTCCACGTTAGACTACAACAGCTCTTTCTACTTAAAGGGTGTTTCAAAACGAGTTCTAGCGTTTCGAAATGGAGAGCTGCAGAACTGCATTTATGGTGGGAATTAAAGTCCTCAACGGCTCCAATTCAATCCCAACGGCTAGTAACGGCTACAAACTCATCAAGGAGTATAAAAGGGACCTCCAAGCATCAAGAAAAGGCTAATTCTCATATTGTCAATCAACAAATGATCAAGAATTGTCTTAGTGCCTAAATTGTCATTTATTGTATAGACAAACACTAGTGAGCCAAAATTGTCAAATTTGCTCAAGTGTTTTAGGTTTTGGGTGAGTGCTTTAATTGTGCAAACAAACACCTATTAGAGGGATTTGTGTTTGGTTTATTTATCTCTTTGTAAAAGAGGGTTTGATCAAGGCTTTGGGTAGAAAGCTTGATTGGTGAAAATGGTTTCCTCCAAAGCCTAGAAAAGGGGACAAATCAATAGTGGATTGATTGGAAATCCTTAGTGGGGAGCTAAGGTAGTGGATGTAGACCTTGGTTAGAAGGTTGAACCACTATAAATCATTGTGTCAATCTTTGTTTTAGCTTCCACACCACCTCCACCCAAAAATCCACCTCTCCACCACTTGGTGAGCCTTATCGGTTGAACGAATCGAGCTCCTCACAACTCAACAATTGGTATCAGAGCTTGGCTCAATTGAAGAGGATTCACATCTTATTGAGAAGATCCGGCAAGCTCGATCACTATTTCATCAACCGGCTCAAATGGCACAATCAATCGACAAACCGCCCTTCTTTGACGAAACCCACTATGCCCATTGGAAGACAAAGATGAAGTTCTTCATCAAATCAAGAGATTACAAGCTATGGGGTATAGTTGAAGATGGTCCGTTCGTGCCTCAACGAAGTAAAGCGGAGTGGAGTGCCGACGATCGCAAGAAGATGGAGCTTAATTGCAAAGCCTTGCACATCTTGTTTTATGCTTTTGGCACAACCATCTATGAGAAGATGTCTTCTTGTGAGAGTGTCAAGGAGGTATGTGACAAGCTTGAAGTCACATACGAGGGAACCGATGAAGTCAAGGAGACCAAAATTGGGCTCCTAACTTTAGAGTATGAGAACTTCAAGATGGATCCGGAAGAGGACATCGAGAAGATGTTTGATAGGTTCTCCACCATCACCAATGGTCTTAAAGGTTATGGAGAAGCCATCCCGGAAGAGAAACTTGTCTGAAAGCTCATCTACTCACTTCCCGAGTCTTGGGACTCAAAGAGGACCGCCATCATCGAAGCAAAGAATTTGAAGACTTTGAAGCTTGATGAACTCATGGGGTCACTCCTTACTCATCAAATCATGAAGAAGAGCAAAAAGGATGAGAAGAAGAGGGAAGAAATTAGAGCTATGGGAGAGAAGAAAATCAAAGGGCTAGGCATCAACGCAAGTGTCATGGCTCTCAAGTCCTCCACTTGCCATCATATTTATTCGAGTGAAGAGGAGGATGGAGAAGAAGATATAGTTCATCTATTCAAGAAGTGTGCCCCGTTCATGAAAGCTTTGAGAGAGCTTGAACGAGATTCCAAGAAAAAAGAGAGGGCAAACACTTCAAGCCATAAGAAGAAGGCATATATGGCTACTTGGAGTGATGAGGACTCCACCAACGATGAACAAGCCAACCTTTGCCTTATGGCCATCGAAGAAGATTCAAGGGTAACTTCTAATTCATCTACTTCATGTTCTTACTCTTTTGATAAATTACAAGATGCCTATGATGATTTGGTTTTAGACTTTAAAAATCACATTTTGAGAAACAATAAATTGATTTCAAAGTTAAAAATTCAAAATGATTTGATTTCTAAAACCAATCTTGAACTTGAAGCAAAACTCGAAGAGTTTGAATTAAAATGTTTTGATTTACAAAATTTGCTTCAAAAAGTTCAAGAAAAAAAAGATTTGATTTCTAAAGAGCTTGAAAAGAAAAACAATTTTGGAAAATCAAATTTCTATGTAAGACAATTTAGTGCCCCTAGATTTGTAAAAGGAAAATGTTTTAGAAGTGTTTGGGTCTTAAAAGGACTAACCACTTCAATTAAAAAGGATGACATTGAAAAGTGGATTCCAAAGGGGACTAAAATTTGTGCTACTAACGTTTATGGATCCAAAGCAATTTGGATACCAAAAATCACTTGATTGTCTTTTGCTAGGTGTGATGGAGATGTTCAACAAGTCAAACATTGAGGGGGAGCTCCATGCACACTAAGGAAGAACACTTGAAGAAGGAAGACTTCACATCCTCCCTTAAGTTCAAGTGTGGTAAAATCTAGTTTCTTTTGTGTTTATTTGCTTTATTTTCATTTATGTCAACTCGATGATCATATATGTTGGACTAACACTCTTAATGATGCTTTGAGTAAGGGGGAGCCATTTTTAAACCAAACTCTTATTTTTGTCAAAATTTTCACCTCTATTGTTATTTTGAACTTAATATTTTAAATTCTTTTTGATATAACAAAAAGAGGGAGAAATGGTTTGAAAAATTGAATTTCCAAATGAATAAGGGGGAGCTTTATTTGATTTCATATCTTTAATCTCTTATTCACATTTTTAAAGTTAAAGGGGGAGAATCCCAAACAATTTTTCAAGTTAGTTTTATTATATCAAAAAGGGGAAGATTGTAGAACTAATGTTTTGATATAATAATTGAAAAATGTTTTGGACTGATTTAAAAATATTTAAAACAATTTCCAAAGTCCAAATAACTTGAAACTATGTTTAGGGATGTTTTTAAAAGGTTTTACATGTTTTTCAAAGCCAAACTTCACAAAACTGTCCAGGCGTTTCGAAGCACCTTAGGGCGTTTCGATACGGTGCATTCTAGTAGCTAAAACGTTTCGATACTACTATCGAAACGGGCTTTCCCTGGATAAGGATTTTGCCTAGCGTTTTGAAATGAGCTATGTCGTTTCGATACGCCTACGTGGCTTCGACCACAACGGTCATAAACCCCAACGGCTATTTCCTAACTAACATTTAAATGCATGTCGTTTCGATACGGGGACAGGCGTTTCGAAACAGACTAAAGCGTTTCAATACGGGTCCACGTCAGACTGCAACGACTCTTTCTACTTAAAGGGTGTTTCGAAACGTGTTCGAGCGTTTCGAAATGGAGAGCTGCAGAACTGCATTTATGGTGGGAATTAAAGTCCTCAACGGCTCCAATTTAATCCCAACGGCTAGTAACGGCTACAAACTCATCAAGGAGTATAAAAGGGACCTCCAAGCATCAAGAAAAGGCTAATGCTCATATTGTCAATCAACAAATGATCAAGAATTGTCTTAGTGCCTAAATTGTCATGTATTGTATAGACAAACACTAGTGAGCCAAAATTGTCAAATTTGCTCAAGTGTTTTAGGTTTTGGGTGAGTGCTTTAATTGTGCAAACAAACACCTATTAGAGGGATTTGTGTTTGCTTTATTTATCTCTTTGTAAAAGAGGGTTTGATCAAGGCTTTGGGTAGAAAGCTTGATTGGTGTAAAGGGTTTCCTCCTAAGCCTAGAAAAGGGGACGAATCAATAGTGGATTGATTGGAAATCCTTAGTGGGGAGCTAAGGTAGTTAGTGGATGTAGACCTTGGTTAGAAGGTTGAACAACTATAAATCATTGTGTCAATATTTGTTTTAGCTTCCACACCACCTCCACCCAAAAATCCACCTCTCCACCACTTGGTGAGCCTTATCGGTTGAACGAATCGAGCTCCTCACAACTCAACAAATTCATATGTAATATTTTACGTGTTTCAATGCATGTCTTCTATAAATACTATACTTTGAAAAAATAAATGAACGACCAGTTTCTAAAATACATAAAAGAACACCGGTTCATTTACACCCCTATAAATAGAACCATCCTCTTCCTCGAAAGCTCACATTTTCCTTTCATTGTAATTCGCTCAAAATTTCTCTTGGTCCATTTCATTCGTTCCAGCGCTATAATGGTTGGGATGCTATTCATTGGGATGTTGATGTCGATACTGACGGTGAACTAGAAGTTGGGATGATATTCACTATTAAGAAAATCGCGGAGGATGCGGTTAAAAACTACAACATGCGCCGATCAGTTTTTTCGACAATGAAGAAATCGAGTGCGGACAACTATATTGCAGAATGTGTCCAAAAGGACAACGACTGTAACTGGAGGATTCATGTATCATGAACGAAGAGGCTGAACAACGTGTGGTAGATAACAAGATACGGCAAACCTCGTACATACTAGTTGTTCCAATGTAATTCGATGATTAATAGATTTTGTTAATTACATATTTTGCAATTGTTAACAGTTTGAAAATGTAATCGGTTAGGTGTAGAAAATTATCTTAACGAAGCGTACTACAAGATTGTTAATTGACATAAGTACACCGACATTAAATTACTAAGCCTAGTTAAAATCTAGGAAAAGGAATCATATTTGTTGTCATCGTAGTTGGTACTTATGTCAGATGTTAAGTTTAGTTCCTCAATTATTTATTCATTCTCCCGTCGTCTCCTATAATTTCGTGTAGAGACTGCGTCCTCGTCTTGACACTAGGGACTGTTGTTGAGTTAGAGTCGTCATCAAATTTTACACTAAGCTCGATGTTCGTACCCCTGGCACGTTTGCATGCCCGAAACATCTTGCGCATATATTTCTAATTGGATAATGTTAGCATGTAGTGTTCTTTTGGGTCGGGCTCATTGACTGGCACTTTAACACGCAAGGCATAAATTTTGGAGCTTGTAGACTCCCTAACCCGTGTTGAAATCAACTCAAACAATTCATCTCTTGTGATTTTCTCATTGAAAAAAGTGTAGAAGTAGGTTCCATGAAAGAAAACAATAGCAGAAAAACGCGCCAAAATTAGTATTTGTAGTTTGGCAACGGAATGTATGTAGAAATTGTTTGAGTGGTGTAAAAGTTTGTGACTCCTGCAGAATATATATAAGGTAGAACAACTTCAATTTCGAAATCATCTGCCAAATTCGCGTTTTGCTGGACGCGAGTTAAGCCATTATTCACAGAACTTGCGTTTTGCAGGACACGAGTTTGCCTGCCATGTTAGGAATCCTACAAAGGGTGGCAGAACTCGGGTTTGGCCAAACGTGAGTTCGCTAGACGTCTACAACACGTCAACGCAAATTATAAGGGTATCCAAGCGAAATTATCAACGAGAAATAAAAATAAATTAAAAAGTGATATGTTTGCAAATGTGCTAAATTTGTCGTGTATATGGTGCTAAAATTGGTGCGTTTTAACGAAGCTTTAAAGAATGTTAAAAATATAAATAAAATTTAAATATTATTTGGGACTCCGATAACATCATCATCATTAGAAAAACATTGCATACAACTCAAGCTCAAGGGCCCACCCTGAACAAAACTGTATGTGAAATTGCATCATCATTTCTACACATGCGTCGTCCACAATGTGGAATAATGAGTATGTTAATGATTCTAACGACGTCGACATTTGAAACTTCAACGGTTCCAACTTTTGCCCACAACTATGTGGAACATGTTTCTTCACTTCATTCATCAACTTCTTATAAGATAAGTTGTATGGCAGCGAAAGCAATATAGTACTTGAGGACTGAAATACGACGCCGAGAGATGCATCATCGACTATCTGCCCATCGTAGTATACCATAGCTGTAATAGTTTCTCGTCTCGACATATTATATCGATCGAAGTCTTTACAAATTATATTCCAACCTTTAACGAACCAAAATTTTTGTATTTTTCTCTTTGTTGTAAAATTCATTCCGGTGTATATATTCTAAAGAAATCATGGCTGGCTAAACTCGCATCCTATTTGAGACGAATACTCTAACATGTTTTATTAAACGCGAGTATTCCTAACACGGTACGTATCCTGCAAAGTTGGCAAAACTCGCGTTTTGTATTACGTGAGTTACGCTTTGTCAAGTCTGCTCACACGTCACGTCACCTCCCATTAAAAGAAGAATAAAAAAAATTCAGTGAAGAAATTTTTTCTAACAAATGTTCAAAGCAATTCGTGTGCGAAGAAGAAAGACTGCTTGGTTTTTTCAATAATGGCAAAAAGAGTGGATGCTCTGGTTCACTACGATGGTAAGATGATCTCTGATGTCGAACTCGGTGTCACATTCCAGTCCCCCAACAATGTTACACTACTGATTCCGATCGGAGTAACATATGAAAGGTTGAAATGACCGCTAACGAGGAAGATTCCACATGCTTCTGGGATGGAGTTACAGTCACTAAGGTATCGTCTGCCTTCACCGATAGATCCATTTTATTTCACAATATTCGATGTTAGTGACGACAGAGATGTGGAAATGATGATTGAGACCTATACCCAGTATTCTATAGGATGACCCCTAGAGCTCTTTGTAACATTTTCTAAACGAAATGTCGGATTCCAAACCGTTGCGCCAAATTGGATACGAGTAAATCTTGACTTCGACCCAAATGCTCATAGTCCAACATCAAGTTTGCTACAAGGCTTCAACTTACTAAGTACAAGCAATGACCAAGCTTCATCGTCTTCTGCCTCGAGGCCAAGGCATTCTTCCGTAGGCAGGTTCAACATTGACCTGAACATGCCGCCAGCCCAGCACTCAACGTACAATCTATACAGTGCGGGTGAGGGCCGTCATCATCTATTGGGCCTTCCCACTGTGAAGAGTTTAACTCGTTCGATGACTTCTCTTTCGGACGTCACTCAACTTATATCCCTAGTGAGATAAACGTAGATGATTTTTCATACGGACTGTCGCAACCCTCTCGAGCCCGACATTTTTGAAAACTAAAACACGGAGTCACCACCAATCTTTTTTTAAAAAAGTGTGTTTGGATCACTTTTAAAATAAGGCTATTTTAATGAAATGCTTTATTTATTAAAATAACATTTTTGGTCTGCGAAAACAAGAAAACATGTTCGGGGGTCAGTTACGTGTGGGAAATGATTAACACCCCCACAACGCCCAAAAATTGGTACCTTATTGTTTTCAAAAAAGTATTTTCAAAAGCTGGAATTTTGCAAGTTCACAAGAGCTTCAATTTATTCGTTCGTTTAATGAATATAAATCTATTTTAACGGCCTTCCCGCCCGGAAAATGAACTCCAATCACCGCCAACACTCCTGGCGCTAACCCGTCATTTCCGTTTGGTAATGCAACACATTAATTAGTTCTAACTTTTTAACAAACCAACAAGAAAACAAGTAAGTGAGTTGAAGTTTTTAATTAAATCTTATTAGTGATTAGTATCCTAAGAAATGTCTAAATTTATTTTATCAATTAAAGTTCAAGTGTAATTAAGTGTATTTAAATACCGAGAAAATTTTACTTCACACAAAGTTTCTAACCTAAGCCTTTTTGAGAACCTATTCCTAAGGATCAAAACTAATAACTTTCAACAAGAAAATGAAACTTAAAACAAGAATTATTTTGATATAACAATTAAATTAAACAAGTACTAAAAAATAAAAAAAAGGGACTAATAATAAAAAACATTTTATTTTATAAAAAAACCGGTGACCAAATTGAAAAGAAAACTTAAATGCAAAAGTCAATTTGTGATAAAAAGAACGAAATTGAAAGAAATGAAAATTGAAGTGCCACAGTAAGAGATCCAATAAAGAAGGGCGCGAGTTCTTAAACGAGTACGGGTCATGATATCAGGTTAGTATAAAAGGCTGAAAAAAAGAAAAATAAATCATTTCTTCCTCTTTAGAAATCTATTCAATTCTCCTCTCCCCCTTTTTGTGATTCCCGTCTATCGTGTCGATCGCCTTCTGCTAGCATCGGTCGCCGTTGTCGGCGACGGAAACAAGAGACCTTTTCGATCCTATTTAAAATCAGCTTCCCAAAGTGCTTTTGAAAAAACCTAAAATCCTTTCTTCGAATCTAATTTTTGAACTGAAAATCTAAATATGTTCTCCTCGCACGACAGTTTTCTAGATTCCGGTGAATCCCAGAACATGCAACCATCATCGAAACTAGTCCTCAGCTGCTTAACACGGCGGAACTTGATTCAAAAAGAAGGTAAAAACTATCCCTTTTCTTTATTTTAATTCGAACAAATAAAAAGAAAGAAGAAATTACCAGAAAATGACAAAGTTTGCTCTTTTATTCCTTTGAAATACTAATTACAGATGCTTGCTTGCGTCTCAGCTCTGATTTTAAGTCGATTTGTTGTTGACTCGTGATTTGCCCTCTGTCTTGATCCGATTGTAGCTTGATTCTTGCTAGAACTTTAATTTAGGGATTGGCTTTCTTATTGACCATGCTCCGATTTGAGGATTTGACCATTTGTTTCTTTTTTTGTTTCATGTTTACGGCGATTGGAAATGATGACGACCACACCGGCATGAGAAATCGAGGCGAGGAAAGCTCGGAGGAGATGAACCGTTCTCTAGAAGTTGAAACGATGAGCACGTGGTCGCCACACGCAAGTGACAATCCTCGTGCCTTGCTTCTGATCAATCTGAAACGTTAGATCACTCCTTTGATCTAATGGTTAGGAAACGTGGTGTCTGATCTTCTTCAGTTGGCGTGATCTGTGACGTTGGGTCAACCATTGATCCAATAGCTCCCTGTTAGCTATGCAAGAGAAAGAAAACAATTAGGGCCTTAGGGCTTTTCAGATTAATCTTGGGCTGATCGGGCCCTTATTGTAATGGACCACCATATTTTTAAATGAAATGAGTTCTTTATTCTTTAATTATAATGGACTATTTTTTTGTATATGATGGACCTTTTATTTGGGTTTTAATAATTACACTAACAATTATACTAATACTAATAATAAAAGTATACATAATAATAATAATATAATACAACAATAACAATGGAATAGAATGCGAAAATGATAGGTTTAGGTGAAAATTCAGAGACAACACGGACGACACTCAACTTATATCCCAAGTGTATGGTCGTCATCATCTATGGGACCGTCCTACCATGAAGAGCTTTACCAGTTTGATGACTTCTCTTCCGGACGTCTCTCAACTTATATCCTCGATGATGCAAACGTAGTTGATTTCTCATCGATGGGGGGACATTCTTGCAATCGAGTTACGGTTGTAGAACCTAGTAGGGTACATGTTGTTGATGAATAAGAACTATACAGTTTTGAAGGGGATAATTCTGATGAGGAACCACTAAGGGATCTCGGGCCCGAAGGTGACGAGATTAGTTTATTTCTAAAAGAACCATCAGACCTTGACGAGCCCGTGAATGCCAAGAATGATGTAGTCGATGTTGCGGAGGAAGAACATGTGGAATTTTTTGCCCCGGGCATTTTTACTAGAACTCGCAAAAGCTCCGCGTATTATGACCCACCATCCCATTTCACAACAATGGATATGGAAGGATTCTACGCTACAGAATTCCCACAGTTGGAGCAATTCAATAAACATAATAATGGTGAACTGTATGTTGGGATGGTCTTCAGGACTAAAAAACTTGCGGAGACTGCCATCAAGTATTACAACATACACAACTCAGTTATGTCCACCGTGAGGAAAACTGAAGCGGACAAATATATTGCTGAATGCCCCTACAAGTACGACAGATGTAACTGGAGGGTCCGTGTATCATGTTTGAAGGGGATGAACAACCTGTGGCAGATAATGAGAATCGACGGACCTCATACATTCTCTGTGGGAAGCCTGAATCAAGACCATCCTAACTTGGATGTGCATGTGCTCTCTGATCATATCCTTCCACTCGTGAAAGCAAATCCACGTGTATCTGTGTCAGTATGTATAGCCTCAATCAAATCTTGTTTTACGTACACGGTTAAATACAATAAGGTGTGGTTTGCAATATATCATGCCATCCAACAACTGTATGGGCAGTGGGAGGAATCCTTCAACGAGTTGCGAACGTGGCTGAACGTGATGCAGAAATTGAACCCAGGAACGGTTGTCGAACTTGAGACAGTGGCAAGATACGAAATGGATCGTGTCGTACCTGAGGAGTGCGAATTTTTCCGCCTATTTTGGACATTTCTACAATGCGTTAAGGCATTCCACCACTACAAGCCGATGCTGTAGATCGACGACACATTCTTATACGGCAGATACACCTAAATCTTACTAGTGGCAGTTGTACAAGACGACAACAGAAAATGCATTCTAGTAGCGTTCGCAATCGTTGAAAAGCAAGATATCCCTTCGTGGACGTTTTTTTTTCTAACCAACCTGCGCACCTATGTCTTACGTTGAGTCCTACGGGCAAGACAATACGGTATATGTATTATTTTAGACAGAAGTGCAGGGATCTGGGGATCTATCCAACGCTTGGGACTGTCTTGGGAACCTCCGTATATTCATCATTGGTACTGTCTGCGACACATTGCTGTAAATTACTACCAGAGGTATAAGGACAATGATGAGCGTATAATGGTTCTTCGCATGGGTACGCATTTCACTCTCAAAATTATTAATTAACTTGGCTTTTATTATTAATTCTCGTTAATTATTCCATCTTTTATTGAATAGTCAACACACACCGAGTAGAGCTGGTTGAGGAGCTGCTAGAAGAGTTGAGAGTTAGAAATCAATATTTATATAACTATCTTCTTGATATCCCAAGGGAGAAGTGATTGCGATGTTATTATGGGGGTCGTCGATATGATCACATGATGACGAGCTTGGCTAAGACGATCAATTCGTCTCTGAAAGGAACGCGTCATTTACCTATCACATCAGTTGTCAAGGCAACATATTATCGACTGGCTACCTTTTTTTGCAACCCTCAGAAAACAAGCTACGAACTGGATGGTAGGTGGCCACAAGTTCCATCCAGATCCCTAGCAAAAATTTTAGATATACCGTGCGTAAGCAAACACGATGGGTGTCATATCCTTCTCTCGCCACGAACATTACTTTACGGTTACTGAATTTTCACAACCGCTTGAAGGAATTATGCACCACAACTACGTTGTTAATCTACAAGAGAGAAGATGAGATTGCAGAGTCTTCCAGACATTCAAGTACCCGTGTGCGCATGCCTTCGCTGTATGTGCATCCGTTCATTTCGACACAATGACACTCGTTGATCCTGTATACCGACTTGAAAACATTTTCAAGGTATACCGATCCCAAGTTTCCTATGATCGGAAATGAACGTCATCGTGATGTGGTTGACAATGAACCTGAGATACGACCAAATGATTCCCTGCGACGCAACAAAAAAAGGTCGCCCAAAGTTAAGTAGGATTCACTGTGCCGAGGATATGGTTCCTCGAGAATGGACCGATCAACCTAAGTTGTGCAGCAATTGTAGGAACCCTGGACACGACATCAGAAAATGTCCTTCTAGGACCCACCCTCGAATCAACTAATTGTAATTGTAACTCTAATGTTTTAATCCTAAATAACATTATCAACCTCCGAAGCTACGTTTTCTAGGTATCATTGTAAACATGTGTTCTCGTACTACCACGTAAAAGTTAAATAACAAAAAAAAACCCACGAACATACCACAAAATCGACTAAAACATGAATACCGACCCATGTTTCCATTTTCTTCATGAAAAGGAATATACCAAGATAGCATTTTTAACACAATTTCTACACCCTTAAAGATGCCTTATACGCGCCAATTTTTGCACCATTGTAAACATGTGTCCCCGTACTACGACGTGAGAGTTAAATAACAAATAAAAAACCCACGAAATTACCACAAAATCGACTCAAACATGATTACCGACCCATGTTTCCATTTTCTTCATGGAAAGGAATATACCAAGATAGCATTTTAACACAATTTCTACACCCTTTAGGATGCCTTATACGCGCCAATTTCTACACCAGTATAAACATGCGTTCCCGTACTATGACGTGAAAGTTAAATAACAAAAAAAACCCAGCGAAATTACCACAAAATCAATTCCAACATGACTACCGACCCATGTTTTTATTTTCTTTATGCAAAGGAACATGGCAAAATACGTTTTTAACGCGATTTATACACCATTTCGGGTGCTTTATATACGCTGATTTTCACACCATTTTCAAGAGATGTATCACTCCTATGAGGTAAAAGATCAAAACCATGAAAAATTATCCCACAGGACCATGCAAATTAACCATAAACAAGACTATCGAGCTTTGTTTAAACAACAGGATTAGGCAAAGCTCGCGTTCTACAGAACGCGACTTCAGCTTATATCACGATAATTTCGCGCCGATTCGTTTGAACTTCTCACGGAAGTCGCATCCTACAGGGCGCGACTTTGTTTTATTTTAAAAAATAAATACCGGATAATATAATCCACATCGGTCTGAAGTCACATCCTGCAGAACGCGAGTTACCCTTACGTGGGCCGAATGGGGGTATTTTTCCAAATGTTGTTTTTAGGGGTATTTAACCAAAAAAAATTCCAAATGTGAATATCCGGCCAAATTCCCCTATTATTTTAGCAATTTAGAAACCTATCTTTTAGTTTTTTTTTAAATATTATAGAAATAAGGCATAAAAACATGATTCTAGAGTATGGGAAAATGGGATATCACTTCAGTCGAAGAAAATCGATGAAGATGAATAGCCAGGGGCGAAGCTAGAAATATATTTAAGGGGTGTCATTTTTTCAACGATATTTAAAGAGAATTAATTATTTATAAAAGGGTGTTATTTTATTCATAAAAGAGGTGTCATTTGTCCATATTTTTAACTTTTTATATGTAAATTATATAGAAAAAATAAGTTTTCTAAAAATTTTGGGGTGTCATGAGACACCCCGATTTAAAGGGTGGCTCCGCCCTTGTGAATAGCCAGCCAAATGGTACAGCTTCTATGTTAAAAAAATGGTACAACTTCAAGCAAACTCATTGTCAAGAAGTGGACCATTGTTATTTATTTATGTATTTTCTTTAGAAACTAGTAAAGTAGGCCCTGAGAGATCCTTTTCTTGTGGCTTTCGGCACATAATAAGTGATTGGTCTTTGTTAATTAAGATCCACACTCGGTATCAGTATTGAAGTAATGTTTTAACTTTTAACCACATAAGTAAAGTTTGATTCTAATATGCTGCTAATGGTATACATTGATTGAGCCTCAATCGCATTGAGAGGTCTGGATTATCATGTATGTGTAGCCAATGGGGGATATTGGTGGTTACAGTTATAATGGAATTGGTTGCCAAATGGCAATGTGGGCATTTTGTCAGCAAGTTTATGTACATTTCAAGAATCTGTTGACACCCTATTTCTTATCTTATCATTATCTCTTCCCACTTTGACATGCAATAAAACAAGCAGAAGAGAAAACAGGAAAAGCTTGACCCATTTCTTCAAGCTTTCATTATGAGTGCAAATAAATACAAGCTAAAATTATAACCAGGGAAATCTAGGTAAGCACCAAGCTTGTGCGCTCATCACGGTCAGTTGACGCCCTTTACACCTGCAAATCCCGATTCTTTCTCTTCATTCACAGCTAAATGAGTCCATTTCCACATTCTTTATTGCATAAGGGAAAATGTCATAGAAACACAACAAAAGAACTGAAAAACTTGGCTGTTAGTTGTTATTATTTACCAAGTAAATGATTCATAACACAAAAATGCGACACTTGAAATAGTCTTATTTTCATGATAGAATGTTTCAGGTACAAGCATAGGTTTCCCACATCCCACTAGCATAAGAGAAAACCAAACTCAAAAGACTACCAAGCAAAGAAGTAAACATGGCCCAGGAGACTTCCATGTCTGCAAGATGTGATCAATAAATGCTAAAATCGTTAAGTAATGCTCTGATCAAGTTCAAAAGTTATATTTGCACCAGAGAGAAAATAGAAAGCTTACAAGTGAATCAGACAGTGCCCCTTCACGTAGCTTCTGCTACAACTAAAAGTGAAATGCATTAAGAATTCTCTGTCCTCAACATCTTTAGCAATCTTTCAAAATAATAATAATTAAAGCTTCAAGGGTGCATTTGAATCCTTGAGAGGGTTGCAATAATCGCTATCCTCATCAAACTTATCATACAAAGTATATCCTTCTTCCTTCATCAAACCAAGCAGCCCTTCTAACAGAATGTATATCTCTTCAGTTCTTTTGCTCGACCTATCCTTTGCAATAAAGCTTTGTAATCCTCCACTAGTTTCAATCCAACTAGTGCCTGAGATCTTCTTTAGCCCAATATTTACCATTTTTCCCCTGATCATATCAGCTTCTTTCCATCTGCCAGCTTGTGAATATAAGTTTGCCATGATGATATAATTTCCAGTATTCTCAGGCTCTATCTCAAACAAATGATCACAAATCGACTTCCCAAGTTCGACATCACCACAAACTGAAGCCCCGTGTAGCAATGCACCCCATACCTTAGCACTTGGTTCAACTGGCATTTTAGAAATAAGTTCTGTTGCTTCGGAGAGTCTCCCTGCTCGGCTTAGAACCCCTACCATACATGCATAATGTTCAACTGAGGGTGCGATGCCATATTCTTCGAGCATGGAATCAAAGATCTCCTGTGCTTGATCTATCATTCCTGAATGAGCACAAGCAGACAGCAGTGCGGTGAATGTGACAGGATCTGGCTGAATTTCATTATTAATCATCTCATGGAAATAACCTAGAGCTGCATCAACATCTCCATGGGCAGCATATGCTGCAATAATTGCTGTCCAAATAATCAAGCTCCTACATTTTGATTGATCAAAAACCCTTTGTGCCCCACGTAGAAACCCTATCTTTGCATAAGTATCAATAATGGCAGTCGCAACATAGATGTTGTGATCATAACTATTTCTAACAGCATAAGCATGTATCTCTTTCCCTCCTCTAAGGTTCGAAAAATACGAAAAGGTCGGAAGAATGCTTGAAAGTGTCACAGCATTGGGTCTAAAACCACACGCTTGCATTTCCCAAACTAAATCCAAAACCCCATCATACTGTTTGTTTTGAAACAAACCCGAAATCACAGAATTCCATGTACTCAAACCTGGGTGTTTCAATTGGCGGAAAAGCTCCATAGCTTTGTCAGTGAACCCATAAAACATACAACCATAAATAAGTGAGCCGTAGGTAACTTCATCTTTATCACTCATACCCTCAAATAACTCACTAGCATAATCTAAACTCCCACATTTTGCGTATAATGCAATCAAAGCATTACAAATCAAGACGTCCATCTCAATCGAATTCCCAATGATAAACCGGTGAATTTCCATTCCGAGAATAAGATCATTGGACTGTCCACAAGCTTGCAAAACACCAAGTACAGTCACTCCATTAGGCTTAAATTCTAAACTATCCACCATTTCTCTGTATAATGCCTTACATTCCTCGTAAAATCCTCCTTGAGAATACCCTGAAATCATCGAATTCCACGACACAATATCTCTTTCACCCATTTTATCAAACACTTTTCTCGCCAAGCCAAATTCCATGCATTTTGAATAGTAGGTGATCAACCCATTGGAAACAAAAACATCCTCATTGAACCCACCTCGTAAAACGAAGCAATGGACCTCCTTAGCCAACCCTTTCACACAAAATGAACCTGCTAACGCCTTTAATAAGCACGTAATGGTAAAATTATCCGGCCGAAAAACATAGCGAAAATTTGAAAACAACCTTAAAGTGTCAGAAAACATGTTATGCTGGCAATAGGCGATGAGCAAGGCGTTAAAAGAGAAGGTATTTGGTTGGGGAATTCTGTCGAACAAATGGTGAGCTTGGGGAAGACCATCGGTTTTAGAGTAAAAAGAAATAAGCTTTGAAGCAAGGAAGTTATCGGGCGTGACTGAAGAGAGGACGATGCGCGCATGGAGTTGCTTGGCCTGGCGAGGGAGGTGGTGGTTGGTGAAGAATTGGATAAGGTGACCGTACGCGCCATAATTGAGACTGGAATCGGGTGGGTATAGAGTTCGGAGTGATTCCTGGAGTTTGGTCGGCGGCCACTGAAGTTTGTTTAACAATGGATTTGCGGTCCTCATTCATTTCTTTGCTTATGCTTATTCATCTGTTTCATGGCTTTATTTTCATAACTCGGGGTTTTGGCGTCGAGGGAAGGAAGAAGAACACCGAAAGTCGTATCAGAAAGACCTTAAAAAGACGTCTTTATGTCGAAGGAGCTGGTTGACCGAAATAAAAACTAGGGTAAACTACATATACTATCCGAAAAATTGAGATTTGATCACCATAATTAACTAATTTTAATTTAATAAAATAATTTAAACATTCAATTTCATCACCTTTAGAGGAAGTTTGTATGGTTTGAACCTGGGTAATGAGGGAGTAAGAGCAATGAGTTTACCACTACATCAAACTCACTTTTAAATTATATGCTTCAAAATATAATATATATCTTAATATGTCCGGTCAAATATGTAATTAAAACCAAAAATAAATAACTAACTAAAACCAAGACAAGGGTTTTTGGAGGTTTTGGATGGCTGAGCAGAGATGCATGGGTTTGGTGTGACTAAGTTTGCGAGGCCAAGGTTAACCAAAGGCTTACTAGAGGTGGTCGTCGCCGACCATATTGGCGCAAAAAAGGGAGACGCAAGCAACCCATGCAACGCTGGGAGAAGCTACACGAATAAGAGGTTAGGGCTTCAATTGTTGAGGTCACGATTAGAACCGCACGGGAAAGAGGAAGTGATTGTCAGAAACTGAGAAGGCCGATGATAAGTGACACGAATAGGGGGTTAGGGTTTTAAGAATAATAATTAAGTAATTAATTTTATTAAATTATAATTAATACCAAATTGATAAATTGTATAAGTAACAAGGACTAAATATGTAATTATACCCATATTTTTTAACTGCCGCGTCACCTTGTCGTTAACCTCTAACAGCTGGTGGTCACATTGCAACTAATTTAATAGTTTAATGGTTAATTGCTTCGAAAAAAGTAAAATAGTCAAATCACAACTTTTTCGATTGTATGGTGGTCATTTATGTAGTTTACCCTAAAAACTAACACTAAAAGGGTTTGAAAAAAATGACACAAGCAATCACTGAACTATTCTTGGGGGGGGGGGGGACATCACTAATTTTATTTTCGTTTTTATTTTGGTCATCAACGCAGCCTATGTGTTATTTTGTAGTATTTTTATTCAGACCAATAAAATGATAATATCTTGGGGTGAGCAAAACTCGATTCGACTCGAAAAAATTAAATTCTTTTACTCGACTCAAAGCGAAAGAATTCGACTTGGCTTGACTCGAATCGTAATTTCATAAATTCAACTTGACTTTAAAAAATTTCAAATAAAGTTTGAATGATAAAATGACGGTTCGAATAACTCAAAAATTTTAATAATTTCTGGATTGATTTTCAAGTTTCATTCAAATACCTCAAAAATTTTAATAATTTCTGGATTGATTTTCAAGTTTGAATGATAAAAAACTTTATATGTATATTGTCAAAGCCGTCACAGACATTTTAAATAATCCTCTATAGAACAAAAATATGTACCATTATTTTAAATTAATTTAATATTTTATTAATAAACTATAAAAACATAATTAAAATTTATCGAAACACATTTCTTTTTCATTGAGATTTTTATCGCGAATGAAGTTTTACATACGATGCAAAAAGATAGTAATGTTAAAACTAGACTTCTCAAAGCATATGAATGTGTGCTTTGAGGTTTTTTAATATGATACAACAGAGACTAGGCTCTGGTAGGAAACGGTGAAATTGAATTAGACAACAAGTGTTTCAGTGTCATTCAATGGCTCTCCCATAAAGGATTTCAATATGTCAAGAGTTGAGACATAGAGAGATTTTAGGAAACAACCCCTAATTGAAGGCTAAGTGACGGTTGACCGGTTAATTGGGTAAAAATTTGTACACAATTCTTTACGATGTTTGTATACAATTTCTTACAAAAACTATAAAAAAACGGTACATGCATAAAAGGTTGCACCGTAAGAATTTGGGTACATACACAATTTCCTACGAGAAAACATAATTTGTTACAAGGTATGTAAGGATTTATGTATGTACAGAATTTCCTACAAAGTATACACAAATCCTTACAAATGTTGTAAGAAAAATAGTATGTACCGAATTTCTTACAAAGTTTCACCAAGGGCCAAAGGGGCTCAACTTAGGATAATGATTTGTGTACATATACAATTTCTTACGAGAAAACATAATTTGTTAGAAGATATGTAAGGATTTGTGTATGTACACAATTTCCTACAGAGTATACACAAATCCTTACAAATGTTGCAAGAAAAATGGTATGTGCCGAATTTCTTACAAAGTTTCACTAAGGGACAAAAAGGCTCAACTTAGGGTAAGGATTTGTGTACATACACAATTTTCTACGAGAAAACATTATTTGTTACAAGATATGTAAGGATTTGTCTACGTACACAAATTACTACAAAGTATACACAAATCCTTACATAAAATGTAAGAAAAATGGTATGTACTGAATTTTTTACAAAGTTTCACCAAGGGCCAAATGGGGTCAACTAAGGGTAAGGATTTGTGTACATACACAATTTCATACGAGAAAACATAATTTGGTAGGATTTGTGTATGTACACAAATTTCTACAAAGTATGCACAAATCCTTACAAAAGTGGTAAGAAAAACGGTATGTACCGAACTTCTTACAAAATTTCACCAAGGTCCAAAGGGGCTCAACTTAGTGTAAAGATTTGTGTACATACACAAATTCCTACGATAAAACATAATTTGGTACAAGAAATGTAAGAATTTGTGTATGTACACAAATTATTACAAAGTATACACAAATCCTTACAAAAGTAGTAAGAAAGACTGTATGTACTAAATTTCTTACAAAATTTCACCAAGGGCCAAAGGAGCTCAACATAGGGTAAGGATTTGTGTAAATACATAATTTCCTACGAGAAAACATATTTTCTTACACGAAATGTAAGGATTTGTGTATGTACACAAGTTATTACAAGGTATACACAAATCCTTACAGAAGTTGTAAGAAAAATGGTATGTACCGAATTTCTTACACGAGATTACTAAAGGCAAAGGGGGCTCAAAATAGGGTAAGGATTTTTGTACATACATAATTTTCAACGAGAAAACATATTTTCTTACAAGAAATGTAAGGATTTGTGTAGGTACACAAATTACTACAAGGTATACACAAATCCTTACAGAAGTTGTAAGAAAAATGGTATGTGCCGAATTTCTTACACGAGATCACCAAAGGCAAAATGGGCTAAACATAGGGTAAGGATTTGTGTACATACATAATTTCCTACGAGAAAACATATTTTCTTACAAGAAATGTAAGGATTTATGTATGTACACAAATTACTACAAGGTATACACAAATCCTTACAAAAGTTGTAAGAAAAATGGTATGTACCGAATTTGTTACACGAGATCAGAAAAGCCAAAAGGGGCTCAACATATGGTAAGGATTTGTGTACATACATAATTTCCTACACGAAAACATAATTTAGTACAAGAAATGTAAAGATTTCAGTAGGTACATAAATTACTACAAGTTATACTCTCAAAATTCTCTCAAGTGTTTCACATTAGTCTTTCAAAATCTCTCAAGTGCTTCGGTTACTTCATCATCTCCATCAATTTCTCAAGGTAAGTTTATCTAAGACTCATATTTACCGAAACTTCAAACTATCGAGATTTGACCGATTCTTCACTACAAAGTTGTTTTTCATGCTTTAAATCTTTAATACTCATGTATTTTGTTCATGCTTTAGTTTCCTAAACATGATTTTAACACCCAGTGTTTTTAAAATAATTTTCATGTTTATGGGTATTTTGAAATTCATTTAATTGGGATTCAACGTTGCAACAAGCTTCGATTTACAACTCGGCATGAAAATTTTATAAGACCTACCATTTCTCCTAAAAAATTATTCGATTTACACTCAATCTAGAACACTTACATTTCATAAATGCAACAAAACAATTAGAAACAAGAATATAAGCCACTTACAAATAAGAAAAGATAAATTAACAAGTTTACATTACTTTGTTCAGATCCATAGCTAGATTTATCATCTTGCATAGTTTCAGTGGAGAATCCAAATCTACCTCATAAAAACTTCTATCTCTAGTTCACATACGATGGTGCACTATATCTTATAAAAACCTAATTTATTTAGATGCGTCATAATTCTAGGAGCTTTTCGAGAGCCAAATCCATTATATAGGGAATCCATATATGTCAAGGGGCACATAACCCATTTCCAACAAAAGAATTGTCATCAAGCATGATAAATGTTAAGCTTTTTCATTACAATTTCTACTAGCCTCCTAAACAAAACACAAAATCATATTAACAACAATTTCCATGAACATTTTTACTAGATAAAAAGAAAAAACAGTCTCTGATCAAGTCTATAGCCCTCCAATAAATCAAGAAGCATTGATTGTGATCAAGTGAGATATGAATGATTGTCAAAAAATAAGATACTTAACTAGATTAACAGCTACTGTAAAATTAAGACATGCAACTTGAATCCAGGTTTGTGAAATGTATCTGTCAAGACAACAAAAATTTCTTGTTGAATTGTCAAAAAGTATATTCGGTAGAACTGGTTATAAAATCCAGAAGCCTGCCAAGTTAACAAAACTAAAAACTCGGCATCTTGTTCATATATCAACACAATTATCAATATGAAAAATCACATCACTAGCAGACTTGAAAGATTTTCAACATCTCCAATAGTAGATTTGTGAAACCGATAAACTAATTTTGATATAAATAAAGAATTTAAAGACTATTTTGAAAAAGATAAAACAAATTTTTAAGTCCTCAAACCTCTCTATATATTTAAAGGAAAATGATTAAGTTAAAAACTCAAGCTGTCAAAACTTTTCTAAGTGTTTTTGAAGCCAAAACAGTGATTTTCGAGTCACCGTTTTGGAACGGCCTTTGGGAATTCCAGAACACTTTTGAAACTGTGAACCCTTGTTTTGGAATGGGTTTCGAAACGGGCGAAGAACATCGGAACAGTTTGACCCGTTTCGATACAGTAGTATCGAAACGACTTCAAACATTTCAAAACGACATTCAAACTTGGTTTTAAAAATATGACCGTTGAAGTTTTTAACTATTTTTATATGACCGGGGAAGAATAATTAGTGGATTGTTGGAAAATCCTTAGTGAAGCTAAGGTAGTGGATGTAGAGTTCGATTGGAACTTGAACCACTCTATATTCTCTTGTCCATCAATTGTAATTTTCCACTCCACCACCAAAAGTTCAAAAAATCCAATTCACCCCATTTTGGCTTATATCATATCATTGATCCACTCAACAATTGGTATCAGAGCCTACCTCTTTGAAGGATTAACAACCACAAGAGGAGTTCCTAGGAAGAGTGCGATCATCCAAAAATCAAGCCATGACATCTACCTCCGGGTCAAGCATGTACGAGTCTCAATCAACCACAAAACCGCCTTTCTTCAACGGTGATAACTATCCATTTTGGAAGAACCGGATACGCCTCTTCATCAAATCCAACAATTATCTAGTTTGGGATGCCATTGAAGATGGTCCCTATGTTCCAATGAAGAGAGACGAAGAAGGAAGGTTGGTGCTAAAGAAGAAGATTGAGATGAGTGAAGAAGAGAGAAAAAAGATCCAAATCAATGATAAAGCTCTTCACATATTGTTTTGCTCTTTCGGTCCCGACATCTACTCCAAAGTCTCCTCCATTGAAAGTGCCAAGGAACTATGAGATACACTAGAGAACACTTATGAAGAAACTAGTGATGTGAAGGAGACCAAGATTGGAATTCTCAATCTTAGCTATGAGAATTTCAAAATGGAGCTCGATGAAACCGTGTCCAAGATGTTCGATCGCTTCTCAACAATCGTCAACGGGCTCAAGGGTTTTGGGGAGATAATTCCAAAAGACAAATTAGTCCGGAAGCTACTCTACTCACTTCCCGAATCTTGGGATGGGAAGAGAACCGCCATCATTGAGGCCAAAAACTTAAAAACACTCAAACTTGATGAGCTAATGGGTTCTCTCCTTACTCGTGAGATAATGAAGCAAGGAAGGGAAGATGAAAAGAAAAAGGAAGAGAAAAGAGTGGAGAAGCTAGAAGTAGAAAAGAAGAAGAAGATAGAAGTGACTCTCAAAGCTTCATTACATGAGAATAGCACTTCTAGTGAGGAGGATGACCTAGAAGAATTGTCTATGATAGCCAAAAGGTTCTCACAATTCATGAGGTCCAACCGAGGAAGGAAGATTCAAAGAAAAATGGACTTCAAGGGCAAAAAATAAGAAGAAGAAATGGATCAAGTCATTTCCTACGAGTGCGAAAAAACTGGTCATATTCGTTCGGAGTTCCCTCAACTCAAGAAGAAGGGCTTTAAGAAGAAGAAGAAGCTCAAAGCCAAGCTTGCTACTTGGAGTGACGAGGAGTCATCCGAGGACGACGAACATGAAGTGGCCAACCTTTGCCTCATGGCGCTTGAGGAGGATTCCTCCAAGATGAAAATGTAGACCTAAATAATCTTCTTTCTCAGTGCAATAGTAAACACCAAAAGGTGTTAGATGAGCTTAACAAGCTCAAGGAGTCTTTCAAAAATGTTGGTAATGTAAAGCATGAAAAAGGTGAAACATTTAAAACTAACGAACCTAAAAGAAAGACACATAACTACAAACAAAATAGCTTTCATAGACATAATAGAGCTAAAAATATTAGGAGTGTATGGGTTCCTAAGGAACTCGTCAAATCTAATAATGTTGTTGCTATGTCACCTTGGATTCCTAAGGGAACCAAGCTTTTGGGAGCTAACACTCGTGGACCCAAAATGATTTGGGTACCAAAAAACAAAGTTTAATATTTTTGTTTGTAGGGGGAGCATTGCTACAAGGCCAAAGCACAAAGTCAAAATTCATGGTACCTTGATAGTGGATGCTCGAGGCACATGACCGGAGACAAGAGTAGATTAATGGACTTAAAGCCAAAAAGTGGAGGAGGAGTTACATTTGGTGACAACTCCAAAGGCCACATTAAAGTTATTGGCTCCATAGGTAATCACTCTACTATTCTTATTGAAAATGTTTTATATGTCCATGGTCTTAAACATAATTTGTTGAGCATAAGCCAATTATGTGATAAAGGGTTTAATGTCTTATTTGATAAGAATGGGTGCAAAATTGTTAACATTAAATCAAATAATATTATGCTCATAGGTCATCGCATAGGTAATATTTACATGGTGCATTTAGATGACATACATACATCCCATGCATGTTTAGTAGCTCAAAATGAAAATGATGCATGGATATGGCATAGGAAACTAGGACATGCTAGCATTAGTGTTTTAGAAAAATTAGTTTCCCTAGATCTAGTTAGAGGTTTACCCAAAATCAAGTCATCCTTTAAATTCATTAAGGATGTTTCTACAAGTAGATGTTTACAACTTATTCACATAGATTTATTTGGACCTATTAGGACTATGAGCTTGGGTGGTAAATCTTATGCATTTGTACTTGTTGATGATTTTTCTAGATTTACTTGGGTTCTATTTTTAAGTACCAAAGATGATGCTTTAGAAAAATTCATCACATTTTCAAAATTAACTCAAAATGATCTTGAACTTAAAATTTCTCATATTAGAAGTGATCATGGAGCCGAATTTCAAAATCTTGGTTTTGAAGAATTTTTAAATGAAAATGGTATTAGCCACAATTTTTCGGCTCCTCGAACTCCTCAACAAAATGGGGTAGTTGAGAGGGAAAATAGAACTTTACAAGAAATGGCTAGAACCATGCTTTGTGAAAACAATTTACCTAAATATTTTTGGGCGGAAGCCACAAACACCGCTTGCTACATTGTAAACCGAGTAATGATTAGGCCGCTTTTAAATAAAATACCATATGATGTTTTAAAATCTAAAAAGCCTAACATTAGCTACTTTCATCCATTTGGTTGCAAGTGTTTTGTTTTAAACAATGGAAAAAGATAACTTAGGTAAATTTGATGCTAAAAGTGATGAAGCTATTTTCTTAGGTTAATCTTTAAACTCTAAAGCCTATCGTGTATTTAACAAGATAAATTTAGTAGTAGAAGAGTTTATTCATGTTGTATTCGATGATAACCTCCTTCCAAGGAAGGATTCTTGTGATGATGATGATGTAGGAATCATTGATGCCTTTGATGGAGGACAAAATTCAAAGTAGGATGAGATTCCACCAAAAGAAGAGGATACACAATATCCACCTCTTGAAGCCTTGAAGGACTTGGCTCTTGAGGAAAAGGAAGTGAGCTACCCAAGGGAGTTCAACTATGTCAAAGGTGGTGAAATATTGGCTGATCCATCCAAGGGGGTAACCACTGGATCTTCTCTTAAACTTATGAACCATGTTGCATTTATCTCATGCATAGAGCCTAAAAATATAAAAGAAGTATTAAAAGATGAATTTTGGATTATGGTTATGCAAGAAGAGTTAAATCAATTTGAGAGAAGTAATGTTTGGACATTAGTTGAAAGGCCTAGTAATCAATCTACTATAGGAACTAAATGGGTATTTAGGAACAAACTAGATGCGAGTGGTAACATTGTGAGAAATAAAGCTAGATTAGTTGCACAAGGTTACACTCAAGAAGAGGGAATAGATTTTGATGAAACCTATGCACCTGTAGCTAGAATGGAGGCTATTAGGATGTTGCTTGCATATGCATGTTATCATGACTTCAAGCTTTTTCAAATGGATGTTAAAAGCGCATTTTTAAATGGTTTTATAAATGAGGAAATGTATGTGGAACAACCACCGGGTTTTGAAGACTCAAAATTTCCAAACCATGTTTTCAAACTTATTAAAGCACTTTACTGTTTAAAACAAGCTCTTAGAGCTTGGTATGAAAGACTTTCAAACTTTTTGATTGAAAAAGGTTTTGAAAAAGGTAAGGTGGACACTACACTTTTCATAAAAAGGTATAAAAATGACATCTTAGTAGTACAAATATATGTTGATGATATTATTTTTGGATCTACTAATGAGTGCCATTGCAAAGAGTTTGCTAAGTTAATGCAAGGTGAATTCGAGATGAGCATGATGGGGGAGCTCTCATTCTTTTTGGGACTCCAAATCAAGCAAATGAAGGATGACACCTTTATAAATCAAGCAAATTACATCAAGGATATGCTCAAGAAGTTTGGCTTGGAGAATTCAAAGCCTCAAGCCACACCTATGAGCTCATCTACCAAGCTTTACAAAGATGAAGGAGGTAAGTGTGTTGACTCTAAGCTTTACCGTTCTATGATTGGATCTTTGCTTTACCTTACCGCAAGTAGACCATATACTTTGTTTAGTGTTTTCTTGTGTGCTAGGTTTCAAGCTAGTCCTAGAGAGTCTCACCTTATAGCCGTTAAGAGAATCTTTAGGTACCTTAGAGATACCCCTTGTTTAGGTCTTTGGTACCCTAGAGACTCCACCTTCAACCTTCATGCTTATTCGGATGCGGATTATGGGGGGTGTAAAATCGATAGGAAGAGTACTTTGGGAACATGTCAATTCTTAGGTAGTATGCTCATATCTTGGTTCTCTAAGAAACAAAATAGTGTAGCTCTTTCTATCACCGAAGCCGAGTACATATCCTTAGGGAGTTGTTGTGCTCAAGTCCTTTGGATGAAGCAACAACTCTTAGATTATGTTATTAAATTTGAAACCATACCCCTTAAGTGTGATAACACTAGTGCCATATGCTTAACTAAAAATCCCATCCAACACTCTAGAACCAAACATATAGAAATAAGGCATCATTTCATTAGAGATCATGTCCTTAAGGAAGATGTTGTTATAGAGTACGTTGACACCTTAAACCAACTAGCAGACATCTTTACAAAGCCTTTGGATAAAGAGTATTTTTGGTCCCTTAGGAGAGAGTTAGGTCTAACTAGCCTTTCTTGACCTTTTAGGACCCTTTTTGTGCTTAAATTGCTTGATTTCTTGAATATGCCATGTTTATGTGTTTTTACTCCTAATTTCATCCATGCTAATAGTTAGGGGGAGTATGTTTTTGTTTATGCATGTCTTTCCTGCTCATTCATGACATTTATGCATATAGGACTTCATGAAATCCATTTTTCTGCAAAATTAGAGCCTCATCTTCACTTCCAGGCCTAGGTACATCGAAACGGGTCTAACCGTTTCGATACTTGTGCTTAAAAGGGTGATCTGTGAGAAGGGTGTTTCGAAACGCCTTAAAAGGGTTTCGAAACGATTTTGCCACTACCAAGGGGTGTATCGAAACGAGTTTCGATACGGGTCAACGAGGATTCGATACGGTCAAAGCTGTATCGGAACGGTCAGCTGGACATGAAACATCAGTCAACGTTTCGATACCCGCATTTCGGAACAATCGTGTCTGTTCCGAAACGGGTGTGCGGACAGCTTTAAAGAGGGCTTTTAATGATAAAATCCACTTAAATTTTAAAACCCTTCAAAACTCTAAAAACCCTAAATCGATTTTCCCTATAAAAAACCTCTAAACCTCATTGTTTTTCATCAAATCTTGAGGGCTTTTACACACAAACTCAAGTCTAAGCAAGCCTCATCAATCTTGTGCAAGATTTTCCATTCATTCATCCAAAATCCCCTTCTAAGGTATATTTTCTACTTTTTCCTTTGATTTAATTCGAATTTTAGATTAGAAAATCTCAGCTTTGTATAGTTTATATATTTTACTTATTGAGTTTTTCAAAACTTGTAAAAATTTTCAAAACCTTAAAATTTTTTGTTCGAATATATTATTTTTCACTCGTATTTTTTTTTCAGTTTTTCAAAAGTTGTTTTTCTCTTAGATATTTTTCTAAAAACTTTTTAAACCTAAATGGGATTTGTTATTGGATTGAATTGAGGATATTCATGCATACATCTTGATTTTAAAATTGCTTGCTTATGTTTTTAGGATTTTTAATGGAAAACGCTAACAAGAAACGTAAGACGGGTCAAACGAGTGATGCTAGTCAAGCCGGTATCCGTCCTAATCTCACCCAGCTTTTTCTCAAAAGTCTTCGGACTCTAGAGATGAGGGAACATTTCACCTATGTCAAGGAGATTGCCGTTCGTCGCGAACGTGTGGTTGTTGTTCCGTTCCTTGATTCAGAGCGTTTCGCCTTCCGTTATCTAGAGCATCTACAAGAATGGAATTTCATGGCTTTCTTGAACATTCCAGATATTTTCTATAAGCACATGGTTCTCATCTTTTACTCCAATGCTCAGCTTATTGATAATGAGGATCACTCGGAAGTTGTTGGCATTGAGTCCTTTCTCTTGGGGGAAGAAGTTCGTCATCGACATACCCTTTTTGGAGACTACTCTTGGCCTTAAGAATGAAGGCATCAAGAATGAGACCCATTTTGGTGCTCACACCGGTTCCGTGCTTTCCTTGGATGCTCATGACCGTTTTCTTCACTTGATGATCTCGTGGTTTATTCGCCCCTCCGGAGGTAAATTCGCTCACATTCGTCAAGTTGATTATTTTTGGCTTGAATGTTTTCACCGTGGAGAACGCCAAAATCTTGTTAAGATTATATTTGCCGAGATGGTCAACAATGTGAAGCTTCGTGAAACCGATGCTCTCAAATCCTTCACCTATGGGACTGTTTCGAGCTATATCTTTGGGATGCTAAATTTTGATTGCATTTAACCCCCTCGTCCCGGTCTAGACGACTGGCCGGTCTGAGTGGGTCACACGGGGAAAACCAAAGTGAAACCCGTTAAGGCTCCCCTTCGGTTAGCAACCCTAGGAAATTTCTTTCAACATTATCTTGTCTAGAGGCTTTAATACTTCCTATGTGAAACACAACAGCGAAAACACAACGAATTAAAAAAACATGCAACCAAGCAATTTAAAACAACCCATTTTAGTTTGTACAACAGGCTGTATCGATACTCTAGAAGAGGGTATCGATACGCCTTGACTAGGTCAACTACCCAAAGTCAAACTAGAGAGACCGTATCGGTACATAGGTTGACTGTACCGATACGCCCTCGACGGTCAACTTCTCACGATCAACGAGATAAGACCGTACCGATACACCCAAGACCCGTACCGATACGCCAAAATCTCGTCAAAATCTCAGATTTCTAGAGAGGTTTTGGCATATCGATACACCCCCGTGTACCGATACGCTAAGCCAAATCTGAGTCCCAAAGTGTAGGACCGTATCGATACGGCCCTTGGGCGTACCAATATGCCCTGCACTCTAAGACTCAAATTAGCAGCAAAAGGGACAAAGACTCAACTCTAGATGCAATTTACGACTTGCCTAGTATCATATCGACACTCATACATCACTTAGCAACCAAAATTAGGCATGCAAGGCTACTTAACTGAACCAACATGACATACATCTCAAGATAGGCATTTAGGTAGGAAACTTGCATAAAACACACATGACTTCACCATTCCATTCAAAGCAAACAAACACACACATAGGCAATTCATGAAAAGGTTTACATGCTCTCATAACATCTCACAACATTCATAGAAAATGGTCTAAACCCTCAACACAAGACATTAACAACAATGCAACATACATGAGTCCAACAATGCTCATACAACACATGGCACCAACAAACCAACATGCTAGAACATCAAAAGCCAGCAAAGGAGTTTGAACTCCAACACCACACAAGTCTAATACCCCCAAAGTCTAGGCATTATTACAATTACTTAAATCATACTTGAGCTACTTGAGAACTCCAAAAAGCTCATCCCTTGCCCACTTTCCTTCTGAACTCTAACGATCAGCATGTTGGAAAAAGGAGAGCGTAAGATAGATAGCTTAGTGAGCGAAGCTCTAAAACTCAACAATCATGCAGTTTTCAAAACACTTTTCTTAAATAATAAATAAACCATTGAATGCACGAAAGATAGCACAACAAGACAACTACATGGTTTGCACATGCACAACCAACACACACGGTGGGACCACACATCACCGTTCGACTAGTAGTTTTCCGATGGGACCACTCATCACCTTACTCTACTACTAGTCACTAGCGGTAAGACCACTCATCACCGTAGTTATGAAAACCAACACGCGAGGCTCGATATCGACAACAACTACACGACATCAACGGATGTAAAAGCAATCCACAATGCACATGATAACACAACAATTAATTACGCATCATCACATAACCATTAAGGTAGGATTAGTGAACTTACACTTGGGTTTAGGTGAGCCCTCAAGGCTCCACCCAAACCCCCAAGAATACCTTTTCGAAAGCAAAACAAGGTTAAACATTTCTACTCACCGTTGCCACCCAAACGGAAGCCGAACACCGATCTCAACTCTCCAAATTCCCCGGATTCGTGCCCGAAGCCTCTCCGATGTTTTCCCTTGATTCTAGTCAATAAAAAACAAAAATTTACTCAATCATTCAGCCCCAAAATCACAGTCACAATCAAGATACAATTCCAAGACCCATTCACCACATTTCCATCCCACGAACCAACAAACATCCTTCATTTTCGTACTCCCTAATGACCCAGCAGGAAACTTAAAATTCCAAAGTCCAAAACACATCCAAACATCCTCAAAACACCCTTCTAATACCACCATAACCCTAGCCCAACTCTTTTTCACAAAACCACACCAAAACACAAAGTTTGACACTTTTAAAATACCCCCAAACTCAATTTCAAGATTCTTAATAAAAATCAACCAAATTGAGATATAATGTACCTTAGGGCTAGGTTAACTCATAATTTAACTCTACACATAAAAAAACGAAAAATCCTTTAAAGTTTCATGCTTTCTCTTCAAAACCTTGAAAACCTCAAAAACCTTGAAAGAGGATTTCTATGAAAACTAAAGCTATGGAAATGTTGGAAATAGTGAGGAGAATTCAAAAACGTGCTTACCTTGAATAGAACACTTGAAATGAGGGTGGGATTTGATGGAATAGTGTTTTAGGGGATAAGAGGGGTTTAAGGTGAAATGAAGAGAAGAAGATGATGGATAGCCAATTTCAAAACCCCCTTTTCTCATATTTTATTTCCCTTTACTTTAAAATTACCAAAATGTCATTAATGACTCAAACTCTTTTTAATTTAAACCAAAGATTAATTAAATTTTGAAATGAACCCACGACTCGAACCTAATTTACCCGAGTAACATCCGACCCCTAAATCCGGGGCGTTACAACTCTCCCTCACTTAAGGAATTTCGTCCCCAAAATTACCTGGATGAAAGAGATAAGGAAACTGCCTTTTCATATCCTCCTTTCTCTCCCAAGTGGCCTCGTCCACCCCTTGACGTTGCCACCTCACCTTGACCAACTCAATTGATCTACCACGCAACACCTTGCTGTCTGAGGCTAAGATCTCCACTGGTTCTTCATCATACTTCAAATCTGGATTCAATTCGATCTCTTCCACTGGTATTATGTGAGACGGATCCGATCTATACTTTCAGAGCATCGACACCTGGAACACATCATGAATCTTCTCTAGTTCGGTCGGGAGTCTCAATCTATAAGCAACGGGACCAATCCTCTCAACTACCTCATAAGGCCCAATGAATCTCGGACTCAACTTACCTTTCCTACCGAACCTCATCACCTTCTTCCAAGGTGAGACTTTCAAAAACACTTTCTCACCCACGGCATACTCTATCTCTTTCCTCTTTAAATCGGCATACGACTTCTGTCGGTCTGAGGCTGCCTTCAAACGAACACATATCAAATTTACCTTCATGGTATTACCCTTAAGAAAATCGGGCATCGGTACAAGCTTTTGTCCGGCTTCGGCCCAACAAATCGGAGTCCTACACTTCCTACCATACAGAGCTTCATACGGTGCCATCTGAATACTAGCCTGGTAACTATTGTTGTATGCAAACTCTACTAACGGTAGATGTTTCTCCCACGACCCCTGAAAATCGATGATACAACATCTCAAGATGTCCTCCAACACTTGAATCACTCTCTCAGACTGACCATCTAACTGCGGATGATACGAAGTACTGAAGTTCAACCAAGTACCCATGGCACGATGCAGACACTCTCAAAATCTAGATGTAAACCTCAGATCTCGGTTTGACACAATCGATTTCGGTACCCATGCAACCTCACTATCTCCCTGATGTACAGTTCGGCCAACTTATCTAAAGTATAGGCGGTATGAACATGTATGAAGTGAGCACACTTAGTAAACCTATCAACTATTACCCACACTGAATTTTTCCTCGAAGGAGTCAACGGTAACCCCGACACAAAATCCATGGTGATACGTTCCCACTTCCATTCCGGAATCTTCAACGACTGTAACAACCCTGAAGGAAACTGATGCTCGGCCTTGACTCGCTGACAAACCATACACTTACTCACAAAATCGGCCACATCCTTCTTCAATCCAATCCAATAGTACTCTTCTTTTAACCATCGATACATCTTTGTACTACCTGGATACATAGCAAAAGGACTGTTATGAGCTTCATTCAAGATCGTACGTCTCAACTCGACATCTCCCGGAACCACTATCCCATTCTTGAAACATAGGATCCCATTCTCACCAAAACAATAATCGGTAGGCTTATCTTCGGCTATATCTTGTACGTGAGGTGCCAAAGACTCGTCTCGCAATTGCTTCTCTCGAATCAACTGAGCTAGGGAAGGCTTAACCTGAAGTTCGGCTATCAACCCACCATCCTTGGACACACTCAATCTTGCAAACATAGCTCGCAACTCAACTGCCACTTTTCTACTCAAAGCATCGACCACTATGTTTGTCTTACCCGGATGGTATTCTATCGTAAGGTCATAGTCCTTAAGAAGTTCTAACCACCTACGTTGCCTAAGGTTCAACTCCTTCTGAGACATCAAGTACTTCAAGCTCGTGTGGTCGGTATATACGGTACACTTCTCACCATAAAGATGGTGTTTCCAGATCTTCAAAGCGAACACCACGGCGGCTAACTCTATGTCATGAGTGGGATAGTTCTTCTCGTGCACTTTTAGCTGTCTCGAAGCATAGGCTACCACCTTACCTCCTTGCATAAGCACACAGCCTAACCCTACGTATGATGCGTCACTGTAAACCACAAACTCTCTCCCCGGTTCAGGCTGAATCAAGATAGGAGCTTTGGTCAAAGCTTTCTTCAACTTCTCAAACGCTTCTTGCCTTGCATCTGACCACTCATAGGGAACATTCTTCTGAAGCAACTTAGCCAAAGGGGCCGCTATCCTAGAAAATCCCTCGACAAATCTTCTATAGTATCCCACAAAACCTAGGAAACTATGGATTTCTGTCACTGACTTCGGTTGTTTCCAATTCACTATAGCTTCTATCTTCTTGGGATCCACACTAATCCCATTAGCCGAGATCACGTGACCTAGGAAGACTACCTCCCTAATTCAAAACTCACAATTGCTTAGCTTGGCATACAACTGGTTCTTAAGCAAGGTTTGAAGCACCAACCGCAAATGCTCATCGTGCTCTTCTTCGGTCCTAGAGTACACTAGGATGTCATCTATGAACACTGCCACAAATCTGTCAAAGAACTCATGAAACACACGGTTTATCATATCCATGAAAGCTGCTAGAGCGTTAGTTAACCCAAAAGGCATCACCAAAAACTCATAGTGCCCATAACGTGTACGAAAGGCTGTCTTCGGTATGTCCACATCCTTTACCCTCAACTGATAGTACCCGGATCTCAAGTCGATCTTTGAAAACACGGAAGCACCTCTCAACAGATCAAGCAAGTCATCTATCCTAGGCAAAGGGTACTTGTTCTTCATTGTCACTTTGTTCAACTGCCTATAATCTATACACATCCTCATGCTACCGTCTTTCTTTTTCACAAACAAGACCGGAGCACCCCATGGAGAAACACTAGGTCTAATGAAACCTCTATCGGAAAACTCTTGAAGCTGAGTCTTCAACTCTTTCAACTCCTTCGGTGCCATTCTATATGGAGCAATAGACACTGGTGCAGAATCAGAATATGTCTCGATAGCAAACTTAACTGCTCTATCAGGAGGCAAACCCGACAACTCTTCCAAAAAGACACTCGGAAAATCACATACGATCCTGATGTCTTGCGGTCTCACCTCACTCATATTCGGATTCATCACATAAGCCAAGTAAGCCTGACAACCCGAACTCAACAACTTCTGAGCTTCCAAAGCCGAAACAACATTGGACAAGAACCTAATGTTCTCACCAACTACCACAACCTCAAAGTCATCCATAAGCCTTAAGGTGACTCTCTTGGTCTCAAAGTCAACCCTAGCTCTATGCTCTACGAGCCAATCCATGCCCAAAATCACGTCAAAGCCATAGAACGGTAACTCCATCATATCAACCGGAAACACGTGGCCCTGAACCATCAAGGGACACCTCCTATACATTTTCCTAACTACCACTGTATCACCAAAAGAGCTAGTAACATTCACACCTACCTCTAACCGTTCACGTGGTAACCCTAATGACCTTGCGTGCTCACCCAAAATAGATGAATGTGTCGACCCCGAATCTATCAAAGAAAGCAAACTCAAAGACTGTAACGAGAAATTACCTGCAATGACGTCCGTGTCATTCCCAGCCTCACGTTGGGCATACACCCTAGCCGGTCCTCCTCCCTCAGACTAAACTGCCACTACATGAGCTAAGTTCCTCTGACCCTCGTTCCTCGGCTGAAAGTTTCAACGACCGTGCCCACGGCCTCTCTGATGCTCAAAACCCCTAGCTGAGGCCGGTCCGCCCCGAACCGGGTGTGGACAGTTACGCCTCATATGATCTCGGGAACCACAGTTCCAACATGGCTCGAAGGTACCCGCACACTCGCCCTGGTGGCGTCTCTCGCATCTAGTGCAGTTCGGAGTGTGCACCACAGCTCCTTGGCCCTAATGGCCCCACCCATAGTTACCACCCCTCTGTCTCGAATCAGGCTGATACCTCCTATCCCTATGCCTCTTGGCATGATCTCTATCCTAGTTCATGTGTCTCTTCCCGGAATCAGACCCACTAGCACGAGAACTGGAGCCCAAGTTCTGCTCAATATCCTTGGCCTTAGAGACCAAAACATCGAACTCAGCGTAGTCAGAGGCAAGCATGTAGGTCTTCACATCTCTAGTCAATCCATACTGGAAGTGCTCACACCGCTCCCCCTCACTAGGAACCAACTCTGGTGCACACTGGCTCAATCTCACAAACTGAACCTCGTACTCAGACACGGTCCTGTTACCCTGAACCAAGGCCATAAACTCCCTCTTCTTCTCATCCAAGTAACGAACTCCGGTATACTTCCTCTTGAAGGAATTTTTGAAGAACTCCCACGTGATATCCGTTTCGGCCATACCCGAAGTAACAATGATCCACCAAGTATATGTGTCCCCCTGAAGCAAGGAGACGATGCAACCCAACTTACGGGCGTCTGAGCACTCCATCTGTCCCAAGATGCGTGTGGTACTCTCAAGCCACGCCTCCAAACCCTCGGGAGTCAACCCACGGAACTCAACTCTGCCCAAACTACGGAGCCTCTCTAGGGGTAATCCTGTCCCTGCACACTGAGGTGGTGCTGCAGCTTGTACACCGACCAAAGCTGTCTGAAAAGCTTCAGCTATGGTCTGAATCAAATGGGTCATGTCCGTGCCCGCTGGACCCTGACCCGCCTATGCCCCAACACCTCCAACATTAGCATCGGCATGAGGCCCATTACCATCACCTCCGACTTGCGCACCAGCCTGATGCACATTTCCTTCGCCACCTACTCCATTACCACCGGGAGCATGAGGAACAGGAGGCTCACCCCCGGGTGCTTGGTCACCCGCTCTAGGTCGCCCCCCGGTCTCACCATGTCAAGGTAGAATCTAAAACAACAAACACACAAGAAAAATGTTAGGTTAGCAAAAGAGAAAGGACTTAGGTTTTCAAGCTCGTTTAATCGAAACCATTTTTTTAACAATAACACCTAACAATGGGGACATTTGACTAACCCTTAACCAAAACAAAAGCCATTAAAACACGCTTCCAAACACCGGACTAGCAAGCAACTTCAAGCATACATGGTAAAACACTCATTGATACAAAGCAACAACATAACATATCAACCTTACCTCACTTACCTACCCGAGGTCTCGGAAACCTCAGGCTCTAATACCACCAAATGTAACCCCCTCGTCCCGGTCTGGACGACTGGCCGATCCGAGTGGGTCATACGGGGAAAACCGAAGTGAAACCCTTTAAGGCTCCCCTTCGGTTAGCAACCCTAGGAAATTTCTTTCAACATTATCTTGTCCAGAGGCTTTAATACTTCCTATGTGAAACACAACAATGAAAACACAACGAATTAAAACAAACATGCAAGCAAGCAATTTAAAACAGCCCATTTTAGTTTGTACATCAGGCCGTATCGATACGCTAGAAGAGGGTATCGATACGCCTTGACTAGGTCAACTGCCCAAAGTCAACCTAGGGAGACCGTATCGGTACACAGGTTGACCGTACCGATACGCCCTCGACGGTCAACTTCTCACGGTCAACGAGATAAGACCGTACCGATACACACAAGAACCGTACCGATACGCCAAAATCTCGACAAAATCTCAGATTTCCAGAGAGGTTTTGGCGTATCGATACACCCCCGTGTACCGATACGCTAAGCCAAATCTGTCCCAAAGTGTAGGACAATATCGATACGGCCCTTGGGCGTACCGATACGCCCTGCACTGTAAGACTCAAATTAGCAGCAAAAGGCACAAAGACTCAACTCAAGATGCAATTTACGACTTGCCTAGTATCATATCGACACTCATACATCAATTAGCAACCAAAATTAGGGATGCAAGGCTACTTAAATGAACCAACATGACATACATCTAAAGATAGGCATTTAGGTAAGAAACTTGCATAAAACACACATGACTTCACCATTCCATTCAAGGCAAACAAACACACACATAGACAATTCATGACAAGGTTTACATGCTCTCATAACATCTCACAACATTCATAGAAAATGGTCTAAACCCTCAACACAAGACATTAACAACAATGCAACATACATGACTCTAACAATGCTCATACAACACATGGCACCAACAAACTAACATGCTAGAACATCAAAAGCCAACAAAGGAGTTTGAACTCCAACACCATAAAAGTCTAATACCCCCAAAGTCTAGGCATTATTACAATTACTTAAATCATACTTGAGCTACTTGAGAACTCCAAAAAGCTCCTCCCTTGCCCACTTGCCTTCCAAACTCTAACGATTTGCATGTTGGAAAAAAGGAGAGCGTAAGCTAGATAGCTTAGTGAGCGAAGCTCTAAAACTCAACAATCATGCAGTTTTCAAAACACTTTTCTTAAATAATAAATAACTATTGAATGCACGAAAGATAGCACAACAAGACAACTACATGGTTTGCACATGTACAACCAACACACACACTGGGACCACACATCACCGTTCGACAAGTAGTTTTCCGATGGGACCACTCATCACCTTACTCTACTACTAGTCACTACCTGTGACACCACTCATCACCGTAGTTATGACAACCATCACGTGAGGCTCGATATCGACAACGACTACACGACATCAACGAATGTAAAAGCAATCCACAATGCACATGATAACACAACAATTAATTACGCATCATCATATAACCATTAAGGTAGGATTAGTGAACTTACACTTGGGTTTAGGTGAGCCCTCAAGGCTCCACCCAAACCCCCAAGAATCCATTTTCAAAAGCAAAACAAGGTTAAACATTTCTACTCACCGTTACCACCCAAACGGAAGCTGAACACCGATCTCAACTCTCCAAATTCCCCGGATTCGTGCCCGAAGCCTCTCCGGTGTTTTCCCTTGATTCTAGTCAATCAAAAACAGCAATTTACTCAATCATTCAGCCCCAAAATCACAGTCACAATCAAGATACAATTCCAAGACCCATTCACCACATTTCCATCCCACGAACCAACAAACATCCTTCATTTTCGTACTCCCTAATGACCCAGCAGGAAACTTAAAATTCCAAAGTCCAAAACACCTCAAAACATCCTCAAAACACCCTTCTAATACCACCATAACCCCATCCCAACTCTTTTTCACAAAACCACACCAAAACACAAAGTTTGACACTTTTAAAATTCACCCAAAACCAGTTTCGAGATTCTTAATAAAAATCAACCAAATTGAGATATAATGTACCTTAGGGATAGGTTAACTCATAATTGAACTCTACACATCAAAACAAAACGAAAATCCTTTAAAGTTTCATGCTTTCTCTTCAAAAACTTGAAAACCTCAAAAACCTTGAAAGAGGATTTCTATGAAAACTAAAGTTATGGAAATGTTGGAAATAGTGAGGAGAATTCAAAAACGTGCTTACCTTGAAGAGAACACTTGAAATGAGGGTGGGATTTGATGGAATAATGTTTTAAGGGATAAAAGGTGTTTAACGTGAAATGAAGAGAAGAAGATGATGGATAGCCAATTTCAAAACCCCCTTTTCTCATATTTTATTTCCCTTTACTTTAAAATTACCAAAATGCCATTAATGACTCAAACTCTTTTTAATTTAAACCAAAGCTTAATTAAATTTTGAAACGAACCCACGACTCGAATCCGATTTTAAAAATATGACCGTTGAAGTTTTTAACTGTTTTTATGCTTGTCGTTAAGGCGTATCGAAACGCTTTCAACCCGTTTCGATACGGGCTTTGACAGTGGCTAAGTGTTTCGAAACGAGTTCCGAAACGACTCTTAGCGTATCGAAACGATCGTACCCGTTTCGGTACGGTCTATTTAATACACCCCAACAGCTCTTTCTTTTTTGGTCTGTTTCGAAACAGGATCGGGCGTTTCGAAACGGGTGGTTGCATACTGCATTTATGGAGGGAAGATAACATCCCAACTGCTCTATTGATGAATGCAACAACCCCAACGGCTAGAATTCAATGAGAAGGTATAAAAGGGACCTCTAAAAGCTTCAGCAACAACTATTGATCTCAAAAGAAACATCCAAACATCAAAGCCAGGCATTTGTGCCAAATTCCCATTTTTCTAGTAAACCCCAATTGAGAAGTTGTAATTTTCATTCTTATCTATTCAATTGGGTTGAGTGCTTGTAATTGGGCTACATTTTGTATTGGGAGATACTTGTTTTAGCCTTCATCATCTTTGTTTTGTTGTGTGAGGATTTGGTCAAATTTTGGGTAGAAAATTTGACCGGTTTTGTAACGGTTACCTCTTTAGCCTAGAAAATGGGAAGAACAATTAGTGGATTGTTGGAAAATCCTTAGTGAAGCTAAGGTAGTGGATGTACAGTTCAATTGGAACTTGAACAACTCTAAATTCTCTTGTCCATCAATTTTAATTTTCCACTCCACCACCAAAAGTTCAAAAAATCCAATTCACCCCCCACTTGGCTTATATCATATCATTGATCCACTAAACAAGATTTAAACAAGTTTCTGCAATATTCCTTTTCGTATGTCAAAATGCCCAAATGATTGAATCCATAACGAGCTTTAGTTGCTGATGATGTGTGAAAAACAAAAAATAATAATAAACAACAACTGCATTGAAATTCTTTCAAGCATTCAACTTGATAATAACAAACTTCAATAATTCATTGTTGGCATTAAAATTAAAGCTTAGAAAAAATTTAAAGAAATATTTCATGTTTTTTTTAATTAAAGGGTAGCTATAATAGATCTGTAAGACGAAAAATTCAACACCAACCTGACTTTATAATTGAATAAGTGTAGGGAAACAATGTGTTGCAATGGCACGAAGCAATGAAAAGAATTTGAGGCGATGTTCTGTGTAATCTTCAAAATTTATGGTTATCATCTGCAGGTCATGGGAACAAGAAATTATAGGCAAAGCAAGAATTTTATTAAATAATGTATTTATGACATGTATCAGGCACATAACCCATTGCCAACAAAAGAATTGTCATCATGCATGATGAAGGTTAAGCTTTTCCATTATAATTTCTAGCAGCTTCTGGAAACGAAACTCAATGTTGAAGTGACAAGAACAAATACAAGTTATTTGACTTTTTTTTCAATAAGTTTCATTCTATATGTAAATTACAGCATAATAAATAAAAATAAAGTTATGTTGGAGATGCTAACCACCTGTAACACCCCATTTTAGCCCCAATTTGAAAACCCTAATTGTGAAAAATTCCCAATTGGAAACCCTAAAATTTGGGGGAAATTTCAGAATTTAACCTAATTGGAATCAGGGACCTAATTGATTAAAATTATAAGTTTGGTGGTTATTTGTTAGGTGGACAAAAAAAGGGACCCTTCTTTTGTAATTTACCCATTTTTCTAGGGTAAACACCCCTTGGGTCCAATCTCTGTTATATGCGCCGCTCTTCACCATTCTCTAATAAAATAATAATAAAAATTCAAAGCTTATAGAAACCCTTCCCCATTTTTCCGTCGAAGCTCTGGCCAACGGGCTAGCCTTGTCCGTTCAGCGTTTCAAGGTCGACGGTGTGTTCACTGTGGCCGTCTGATCAAAACCCGCCGTTGGGTGTTCCGTTCGCCGCCTTCTATCGTTGAAACGGTGAGTCGAAAGCTTTGACTCTTTGCTTTTCGCCACCGTTGTCACCGGAAATGATTGAGTTTCCTTCGAGAACTCCCACAACTGCCATCCTTTGTGTGCGTCGCTTCCGTCCCGGGATTGGGTGAGTGACGTGGTTGGGTCTGTTGGGTTTCGATTTACCGTCGTCGTCGTGTTGGTTGTGGCCGTTGTTGGGCGCTGGTTGCACCGTGGTGGTGGGGTGCCGCTGGGGTAGATCTAGGGTTGGGAAATTTAGGGATTAGGGTTTTTCCTTTTCGGGTGGGTGATGAAATTGAACCGGTTGGGTGTGTTGGACCGGACCGGGCGGCTGAGTTGAACCGGACCAGTGGGCTGATGCAGGCTGACGTCATCCGACGTTGTTGCTGATGTAGGCTGACGTCAGCGATGGCGTCATCCTGGTCAGCGATGACATCAGCGTTGACTTTATGTGTTGACTTTTTCGGCTGAGTCCACCTTTATGTTTTTCGACGTTCTGGTTCCGTTGCCGCTGTCCGTTTCTTCAAATTCGAACCCGAAATACCTTTTGGATCAAGTTTATTTGTTGAACTCGGAATTTTGTTAAATGTTGCATCAGAGTTTGACTCGGATATTTTTGTGTTTAGGTGACGTGGACTCTGACCCCGAGACATTACCTCCTCCTCCGCCAGGCAGACCTCCGGTGGCACAGTCTTCGAGATCTACTAGTAAGATTTCTGTTAAGTGTAGTTTATTCGAATGTGGCATAGTAGGAAATCTCATATAGTGTTCTTTATTTTTAGGAGCTGATTCTGTCCGACTTCCGCTAGGGCTGAGCGTGGGAGACGTCACTATCGACGTTGACTATTTAGCTGCCTAAGGTGTGTTCTCTGTCTGTGCTACATGTCTCTACTGTCTGATTGCATGATCTGTATGTTATATGTATATACGTATATGTATGCTATTATGTTATGTTATCTGATAAACATTATATGACTCAAATGTTGTGATCATGTCATGTTATGTAACACATATCAGAATCGGATTATTATGTACATGCATCTTAGTTGTTTAACAAGATTGCATTCGGACTCTGAAATCGGATTACATGTCATATCATTGGGTTGGGATATTATATGGAGGAAGCTCAGCGACTTCATCCTTCAGGTTGAACTTCGCTTCGGATTAGTAGTTCCATCTTTCGGGATGAGTTCTGCTTCGGACATGGTGTTGCGGTGTAGAGTGGTTCAAGGGAACCTCACTCTTCGGACGGTGATGTAGTTGGGTGCATGTCATGTTATGACATCTGTATGCATTGCTTGTAATACTTCGGAATATTTGTTAATTCTTGATTTGTTGTTCAACTGTTGGATTGACTTATATTATGCACTTTAGAGACACACTGAGCTTTATAGCTGACTCCCCCTTAGTATCTGTTTCAGATTTCCAGACTTAGGTTTCGGTACTTGGAGGACCTCGTACGAACAGAATTTGATACTATTTATCAGTATGTTTTGTTTTAGACTTATATTTAATTATTTAAGTATTTTCAGATTTGGTTGTAAACGTGGACTTTGGACATTTATTATTTTTGGGATTTGAAAACTATTTTTAGCATGCTTGTTTTAAGATGAAACATTAAAGGTTAATTATTATAATTGAATAATAATTTTGGCACGGTTTTTCATAAATAACCTTACTTGAGGGGAAAGTTTCCAAATCGTCAATTTCAATTCGTTTCAAAACCTTAGGTCAAAATAGGGGGTTACATTTAGTGGTATCAGAGCCAGGTTACACCCCTCGGCCTGTGAGGCTCGATAAAAATTTGATTTTAAAGTTTTCAAAATTTTGCATGCATAATAAATGTTTTTGGAAACTACGAGATTTTCAGATAAATGTCCGAATTTTAAAGAAGTAATATATGTTTTAATTAAAGTCTCCAAGTACCAATTTTGACTTTAGGATTCTTCTTTTTGTAGATAGACTACTATGCCACCCCGTAGGAGTACTAGAGTTACGGCTGGCCGAGGTCGAGGCCATGGACGAGGTCGTACCGCTGTGAATACGAGTGACGTTAAACCTCCTGAGCATTCGCCACAACATTAGGAGGACCCACAACATGAGCAGGCTGAGGAGCAACCTGAGGTTCATACGAGTGGTCAACAGACCGATCACCATGATCAGCAGACTCAGAGTGAAGGTCCCCGTGCAGCTGGTAACAGTGAGACTGATGGAGTTGATGTTGCTGCGGTGCATTTGGAGCTAGTTGAGTATCTTCGACAGGGTTCTAGGAGACCCATATCTACTGAGTTTTTGTCTGCTGGGATGTCGATGTTTGATGGTAAGACGGCTGTAGATTCGGCTGACGCAGAGTATTGGCTGAAGAAATTACAACAGATATTTGATGAGATGGACTACCCTATTGACAGAAAATTAAGAGTGGATGTATCTTTATTGAAGGGTGAAGCCCTGAACTGGTGGGAGGCTGAGAAGACCGTTATTTTTGCTAGTCGGGTCACATGGGATCATTTTCGTCAGGCTTTCCGAGATAGATATGTTGGGGCAGAGTATCTAGCCAAGTGTCGGGAGGACTTTATAAATCTGAAGCAAAATGACATGACCGTAAATCAGTATGAGATCGAGTTTTTGAGGCTGGTACAGTACGTCCCTGGGTTAGTTACCACAGAGAAAGGGAAGTGCGACTGGTTTCTGAAGGGTCTGCGACCTTCGATCAAGACCGGTGTTGCTTTGCATTTAGACAAAGAGTACAAGGATATTACCTCGCGAGCTAGGACTGCTGAACGCAATGAAGCAGAGTAGAGGCAAGCTGAGTCTCAGGGTATGGATCGGGGTAAGAGGCAGTCGACCGCGTCAGTTTAGTATAGTCAGGGTAACCAGACCAGGAAGAGGGAAAGAGATGAGAGTGATTATCAGAGTTATTCCAGAGCCAGACCGTTGACCACTGCTGTTCCGTCTTCTAGTGTTGGAGGTTCTACTAGCACACGAGGAGTACCACAATGTTCTTTCTGCAAGAAATGGCATTCTGGGGAGTGTAGGAGACAATCTGGGGCTTGTTTTCGTTGTGGGTTGTTCGATCATCTTTTCAGAGATTGTCCGCTTGCACCTCCGTCAGCTCATCCGACGAGTCAATCGCAGGCATCAGTACAGACTCCTGCTAGGGGTAGAGGTCGAGGTAGACTTGATTCTACAGTTTCTGCTAGTAGAGGTAGGCCAGCTCAGAGTGGAGGATCAGCTGGATCCGGGGTGAGACAGCCAGGTTTGGTTTATGCTACCAAGAGACATGAGGATCGTGATGAGCCAGATGTTATTGTTGGTACCTTTTCTATTCACTCTATCTCGTATTTTGCATTGTTGGATATTGGTTCTACCCATTCATATGTTGCGAGTTCAATATCTGGGAGACTCGAAATTCAGGTTTAGAATACTGTGAATGCGGTTTCAGTTTATAGTCCAGTTGGTGACCATGTCAAGGTTACCAAGGTGTACAAGAATTGCCCTTTGGAAATTCAAGGGAAAATTTTCTCCGCTAATTTGATGGAGTTACCTTTCAAAGAGTTCGACCTTATTCTCGAAATGGATTGGTTATCCGCTCAACGAGTCTGTTTGGATTGTGAAAAGAAAAGGGCGACTCTGAAAACCTTAGATGGGTGCGAGGTGATTATGGTGGGTGAGCGAAGAGGGTACATGTCTAATGTTGTTTCGGCTCTCAAAGCAGAAAAGATGATTCGACATGGGGCTACTGCCTACCTTGCTTATATTCTTGACTCGAGGCAATCAAATTCTGGTTTGGATAAGATTCGGGTGGTTAGAGATTTTCCAGATGTTTTTCCAGAGGAATTGCCGGGGGTACCGCCAAAACGTGACGAGGTTGAGTTTGGCATAGATGTATATCCGGGTATAGCCCCTGTCTCTATGGCTCCTTACAGGATGGCTCCGAAGGAGCTTAAAGAATTGAAGATTCAGTTGCAGGAATTGTTAGATAGGGGTTTCATCCGACCTAGTGTTTCTCCCTGGGGAGCCCCTGTTTTGTTTGTGAAGAAGAAGAACGGATCACTTCGGCTTTGTATTGACTATCGAAAGCTGAACAAGCTAACGATCAAGAACAAGTATCCCCTTCCTCGTATTGATGACTTGTCTGACCAGTTCAGGGGAGCTACAATATTTTCTAAGATAGACCTGAGATCGGGTTATTACCAACTTAAGGTTAAGGATTCTGATGTGTTCAAGACTGCTTTTCGGACTCGTTATGGTCATTACGAGTTTTTGGTGATGCCGTTTGGATTGATTAATGCCCCTGCAACCTTTATGGATATGATGAATAGGGTGTTTCAACCCTATTTGGATCAGTTCGTGGTGGTTTTCATTGACGACATACTGGTTTATTCTAAATCGGAGGCAGAACATGAGGAACATCTCCGGGTTGTCCTACAGACTTTGCGTGAGAAGTAGTTGTATGCAAAGTTCAGTAAATGTGAATTATGGTTGACCGAGGTTACCTTCTTAGGACACGTGGTTTCTGCTAATGGTATTCAGGTTGATCCAAAGAAGATTGAGGCTATTTTGGGTTGGAAGCAGCCCAAGAATGTTCCTGAGATTCGAAGCTTCTTGGGTTTAGCTGGTTACTATCGGAGGTTTGTGGAAGGTTTTTCGATTATTACAGCTTCTTTTACTAAACTTCTGAGGAAATATATTCCTTTTGTCTGGACTGGGGCTCAATAGACCAGTTTTGAGAAGCTTAAGATGGTGTTGAGTGAAGCACCGGTTCTGATTCAGCCTGAGCCTGGGAAGGCTTATACGGCATACAGTGATTCCTCCCACACGGGATTGGGATGTGTTCTGATGCAGGAGGGGAAGGTAGTGGCTTATGCGTCTCGTCAGTTGAAAGCGCATGAGTGCAACTACCCTACCCATGATTTGGAGCTTGCTGCTGTGATCTTTGCTCTGAAAATCTGGAGACACTATCTCTATGGAGAGAAGTGCTATATCTTCACCGATCACAAAAGTCTAAAGCACCTCCTTACGCAGAAAGAGCTGAATCTGAGACAGCGTCGCTGGTTGGAACTTCTCAAGGATTATGACTGTGAGATAGAGTATCACCCAGGGAAGGCGAACGTGGTTGTCGACGCCTTGAGTCGTAACGCCATCTCGAATTTGAGGACCTTGTTTGCTCGGATGAGTTTGTTTGAGGATGGTAGTTTGATGGCAGAACTTCGGGTTATTCCTACGCTGATATCTGATATTAGAGCTGAGCAGCTCACTGATCCTTTTTTTATGCACCGTATCAGAGAGGTTTCTGAGGGTACGTCTGTGGATTTTACTATTGCTCAGGATGGTGTTTTGTGTTTCTGAGGCCGGTACTGTATTCCGAGGAAATCTGGGTTGAAACAGGTTATTCTTCGCGAGACACATGACAGCCCCTATTCTATGCATCCGGGTGGTGATAAGATGTATAAGAACCTTCTTCAGAGGTACTGGTGGAAAGGTCTTAAGCGGGATGTTGTCGGATTTGTGTCTAAGTGTATGACTTGTCAGAGAGTCAATGCAGAGCATCAGCGTCCATCTGGGTTGCTTCAGCACATCGAGATTCCTCAGTGGAAGTAAGAGCGCGTGGCTATGGATTTTGTCAGTGGTCTTCCGATGACTCCGTCCAAGAAGGACTCCGTCTGGGTTATAGCGGACCGTTTGACTAAGTCCGCGCATTTTATTCCGGTTTGAGTCAACTATCCTTTGAGTAAGTTAGCTCGGCTCTATATTTCTGAGATTGTCCGACTTCATGGGGTACCGATATCGATTATTTCTGATCGTGATCCGAGGTTTACAGTGAAGTTCTGAAAGGCACTTCACTCTGCTTTGGGTACCCGGTTGAACTTCAGTACATCTTATCATCCGCAGACTGAAGGGCAGTCTGAGCGTGTGATTCAGATTCTTGAGGACATGTTGAGAGGTTGTGTTCTCGATTACAGTGGTAGTTGGGAGGATTTCTTACCGCTCGCAGAGTTTGCATATAATAACAACTACCAGGCCAGTATCAAGATGGCACCGTACGAGGCTCTGTATGGGCGTAGGTGTAGGTCACCGATTGGATGGACTGAACTTAATGAGCATAGACTGTTGGGACCAAACCTAGTCCGTGAGGCCGAGCAGACAGTCAGATTGATTCGAGACCAGCTTAAGGTTGCTTTTGACAGACATAAGTCTTATGCCGACTTGAGACGCCGAGATCTTGAGTTTGAGGTCGGTGATGAGGTTTTCCTGAAAGTATCTCCTTGGAGGAAGGTACTTCGGTTCGGTCGGAAGGGCAAGCTGAGTCCTCGTTATATTGGTCCTTATCGGATTCTTCGTCGGGTTGGACCTGTTGCTTATCAGCTTGAGTTACCACCAGAGCTTCAGCGTATTCATGATGTTTTCCATGTTTCTGTGTTGAGACGCTACCATGCTGATCCGTCTCATGTTTTGCCTGTGGAGGAGATTGAGATTCGTCCTGATTTGCGCTTTGAGGAGGAGCCTATCGAGATTCTTGCTCAGGATAAGAAAGTTATCAGAAGGAAGACCATTAAGATGGTCAAAATCTTGTGGCATGGTCGCAGTCATGATGAGGCTACCTGGGAGCCCAAAGCTGTCATCAAAGCTCAGTATCCGCATTTGTTTGCTCCAGGTAAATTTCGAGGCCGAAAATTCTTTTTACGGGGGGAGAGTTGTAACACCCCATTTTAGCCCCAATTTGAAAACCCTAATTGTGAAAAATTCCCAATTGGAAACCCTAGAATTTGGGGGAAATTTCGAAATTTAACCTAATTAGAATCAGGGACCTAATTGATTAAAATTATAAGTTTGGTGGTTATTTGTTAGGCGGACAAAAATAGGGACCCTTCTTCTGTAATTTACCCATTTGTCTAGGATAAACACCCCTTGGGTCCAATCTCTGTTATATGCGCCGCTCTTCACCGTTCTCTAATAAAATAATAATAAAATTCAAAGCTTATAAAAACCCTTCCTCGTTTTTCCGTCGAAGCTCCGGCCAAGGGGCTAGCCTTGACCGTTCAGCGTTTCAAGGTCGTCGGTGTGTTCACCGTGGCCGTCTGATCAAAACCCGCCGTTGGGTGTTCCGTTCACTGCCTTCTATCGTCAAAACGGTGAGTCGAAAGCTTCGACTATTTGCTTTCCGCCGCCGTTGTCACCGGAAACGATTGAGTTTCCTTCGGGAACTCCCGCCGCTGCCGTCCTCTATGTGCGACGCTTCCGTCCCGGGATTGGGTGAGTGACGTGGTTGGGTCTGTTGGGTTTCGATTTACCGTCGCCGTCGTGTTGGCTGTGGCTGCTGTTGGGCGCTGGTTGCATCGTGGTGGTGGGGCGCCGCCGGGGTAGATCTAGGGTTGGGAAATTTGGGGATTAGGGTTTTGTCCTTTTCGGGTGGGTGATGAAATTGAACCGATTGGGTGTGTTGGACCGGACTGGGCGGCTGAGTTGAACCGGACCAGTGGGCTGATGTAGGCTGACGTCATCTGACGTTGTTGCTGATGTAGGCCGACGTCAGCGATGACGTCATCCTAGTCAGCGATGACGTCAGCGTTGACTTTTTCGGCTGAGTCCACCTTTACATTTTTCGACGTCCTGATTCCGTTGCCGCTGTCTGTTTCTTCAAATTCGAACCTAAAATACCTTTTGGATCAAGTTTATTTGTTGAACTCGGAATTTTGTTAAATGTTGCATCAGAGTTTGACTCGGATATTTTTGTGTTCAGGTGACGTGGACTCTGACCCCGAGACTTTACTTCCTCCTCCGCCAGGTAGACCCCTGGTGGCACAGTCTTAGAGATCTACTAGTAAGATTTCTTTTAAGTGTAGTTTATTCGAATGTGGCATAGTAGAAAATCTCATATAGTGTTCTTTATTTTTAAGAGCTGATTCTGTCCGACCTTCCGCTAGGGCTGAGCGTGGGAGACGTCACTATCGACGTTGACTATTTAGCTGCCTAAGGTGTGTTCTCTGTCTGTGCTACATGTCTCTGCTGTCTGATTGCATGATCTTTATGTTATATGTATATACGTATCTGTATGCTATTCTGTTATGTTATCTGATAAACATTATATGACTCGAATGTTGTGATCATGTTATGTAACACATATCAGAATCGAATTATTATGTATATGCATCTTAGTTGTTTAACAAGATTGCATTCGGACTTTGAAATCGGATTACATGTCATATCATTGGGTTGGGATATTGTATGGAGGAAGCTCAGCGACTTCATCCTTCGGGTTGAAATTCACTTCGGATTAGTAGTTCCATCTTTCGGGATGAGTTCTGCTTCGGACATGGTGTTGCGGTGTAGAGTGGTTCAGGGGAACCTCACTCTTCGGACGGTGATGTAGTTGGGTGTATGTCATGTTATGAATTCTGTATGCATTGCTTGTAACACTTCAGAATATTTGTTAATTCTTGATTTGTTGTTCGACTGTTGGATTGACTTCTGTTATGCACTTTAGAGACACACTGAGCTTTATAGCTGACTCCCCCTTAGTATCTGTTTCAGATTTCCAGACTTAGGTTTCGGTACTTGGAGGACCTCGTACGAACAGAATTTGATACTATTTATCAGTATGTTTTGTTTTAGACTTATATTTAATTATTGAAGTATTTTCAGATTTGGTTGTAAACGTGGACTTTGGACATTTATTATTTTTGGGATTTGATAATATATTTTTAGCATGCTTGTTTTAAGATGAAACATTATAGGTTAATTATTATAAATGAATAATAATTTCGGCACGGTTTTTCATAAATAACCTTACTTGAGGGGAAAGTTTTCAAATCGTCAATTTCAATTCGTTTCAAAACCTTAGGTCAAAATAGGGGGTTACACCACCGTTCGAAGCTTCAATGAAAAAAATGAAGTTTTCAATAATCACTTTACACACTCATCACCACCCTTCAATTGCTCAATCCTACCCCTAAATGTTAACATTTTAGCAATTAGTTAAACTCAAAGAAACTTAAACTTAAAATGGGTAGAGATTTACCTTTCCTTTTTGGCATTGGCGGTCCGGTGGTTGGAAGAGTAATCCCAACGATGGAAACATTCAACGGCACGAGGGGAATCATATATCTTGAACGGAGCCTCATCGGATGGCTAACGACGACAGATCGAACTATCTAAATTTTAGTTTTCATCTAAGATTTCAGAGCTTTTAGAGGTAGAAACGGTGGAAACGTAAAGTTGACTGCCGGCTTGGTCGAGGCTCTCCTCCCGTTTTTTGCCTCCATTCAACCCTCCATCAGTCTTTTTCGATGCTCTCCTCCTCATTCGATCTCTCTCCCTCTTCGCCTCCATCAGCGTTTCTCGATGCTCTCCTCCCCATTCGATCTCTCTCTATCTTCGCCTTCATTATTGTTTTTCGTTGCCCCCTTCTATTTCTCTCCGTCTTCTCCCCTTCAAGTTTTTTAAAATTTATTTTTACACTATAGTAACCGGCTAACCGATTCTCATCTTATTATTTTTTTCATCCAACGTCTATAGATAAGTCGCCTTCATCCAATGGTTATAAAATTGAGGTCTCTTTTTAGGCTTCTTTTAAGCCGCATGCTTTTAGAAATCTCCTGAGACATGCCCTTCACCTACTGCTTAAAAAAGGCTCTAGATAAAGGCGCGATCACAGGCATTCAAAATGTGATTCTAAACTCTGCTATCACTTACCTTTAATTTGTAGACATACAATTTAGGATTAAAGAGATTTTTAATAAAACTTACAACCAAATAAAAATAATTCATTTATTTGTTTTATTAGGACACTAAATTTAGGATGCTATAATTAAAATTAAGAAGGTTTATAATGAAACTTACCAAATTAAAGAGATTTTTTTGATGAAGCTTACAACCAAATTTAGGATGATATGATTAAAATTAATAAAATCATTTTTGTCGAGTAAAAAATATTATTTTCATTATTTTGTTAAAAGGACGCATAATTTTATTAAAAAAATGACAACCACTGATTTACTAGATTGAAAATGAAAAATGAAACACATGGAGAAACTGAGAAAATGCACATGGTTTGATCTTGATGTAGGATTCCGTTGATGTCAATTTTCGGAGGATGGATGAGGGTTATAGGCCTTCTGATTCGCTGTTGTAGACGAAGTTGTGAAGATGGCAGAAGAGTAAGATTGAGGTGAGGGAGTATTCCTGTGTTATTCCATGTATTAATGGAATTGGAGGGAAGTTGATACTTGATTCCGGATATGAAGTAATCTGGTGGCTGGTGCATGATCACTTCCTCTTATTCTTGCTCCCAAACAACAAAGTCAAGTAGAACAAGATCCTAAAGAAGAATCCCCATGCAATAATAACCAACAGGCAGTTCCATTTGCTCAACTCATTGATCCCTTGCAGCTTCAATGCATCTGTCCCAGTTGTTATGCATGTTGAATCCGTGAAATTGGGCCCCAAACTCTTTCCCATGCTACTCAGCATACCATCCTGCACTGATCTCGGGAGGCTTCCCATCGGTGTATTGTCGAACATCTGCGTACCTCGAGTAAAGCATTTCGATGCCCGGAATTCGTTTTGCATGAACGCTTCGTACGGGTATTTCACTAGCGACATGTAATGAATCCATAGCCAATACTTGGGGAGTCGTGTTCGAGAAATCAGGAATCCACAGAAGAAAAGGTAGTAGGAAACCAGGGAGGTCGACATCACAAAGGCCATGAAGTAATCTGGGAATACCCCTGAAATGAATGCCACTAGGGAGGTTCCGGCCCAGAATGTTCCCAATGCGGTGAGGAAGAAGAAGAAGAACCCGGAGATGCCACCGGCGAGGCCGATAGTCGGAAAGGCTATCAGAGAAAAGGTGAGGGAAAGCAAGATCAATGCCGGGATCGAGATTAAAGAGCGAGCCAGTACGTACGAAGAACGTCGATAAGCATTGTAAGCGGTTTCTCTTATGAAAATGAATCTCTCTTGGATGAACTCTGGGGCTTCGGTTGAGCAGGTAAAGAAAATGGTGCTTACGGATATAGCTAAACATCCTATTCGTTCTTGGATTCCTCTCGGAGAATTGTCCACCTGCCAAAACATGGTGCCTAGAATAATCGCGGTGAGTGTTATGGCCCCGAATCGGAGTCCTAACACCTCCGGCATTCTCCTCGAGTTAAGTGACAGCCTTTTGAGTAATACCAGCATTTCGTACCACAACGGATTGGCAAATGATGGGACTGAAGATGTTAGATTCTGGTCATGGCCACCAGTGACTAGTTTCCCTTGAGAAATGCTTCTCCTTATTGCATCTTCAAGTGAAAGACTCGGCTTATTGGAGACGTCATCATCGCGAATCATTGAGGCCTGCCATGACTTGTTGAATTCAACTAATTTCTGGGATTCAGAGGGAGAATCTTCAAGTTCACGGATAAAATCGAGAGCGAATTCGCAGGGATTTCCATAATCAGGAAACGGATGCCCGAACTCATCAAAGAAATGTGGCAGCTCCGCCGGAGGGCCGCAATACATAGTTCTCCCACCTGATAGGAAAATCATTCTATCGAGTAGGCCAACAATCCTGGAACTTGGTTGATGAATCGACATCATAACAACGCTCCCACTTCGTGCAATTCCTTGTAGGACCTTGATGACACTGTATGCACTGGTTGAGTCGAGCCCCGAAGTAGGTTCATCCAGTAACAATAGTATCGGATCGTGGATTATATCGATTCCGATCGAAACTCGCCTACGTTCACCTCCAGAGACACCTCTATGCGCTTCATCGCCTATTACAGTCTTGGCCGCATTTTTCAACCCGAGTTGATCCATCAAAGCTTTCACCCTTGCTTTCTTCTTTTCCTTCGAAAGCGATCGGGGGAGCCGGAACTCGGCCGCAAACATCAGCGTCTCCTCCACCGTCAGCATAGGGAACAACATATCATCTTGCATAACATATGCAGAGATCACCTTCAACAGCCCTGACGGTAAGGGTTCACCATTCATAGTGATAGACCCTTTCAGACTATGCTTATCAATCCTATTCGCAAGAGCATCCATTAGCGTCGATTTCCCCGAACCACTCGGACCCATAATCGCCATTATTTCGCCTTCCTTGGCTTCACCGGAGATGTCGTTGAGCAAGCTCTTGGTATTATTCTCGGGTGAAACAACGTTCTTCTTTCCCGGAAACGGGAACCTCGACTTCTGGCCGATTTTGACATCGTAAGTTAAGTTGTTAAAGGAAAGAACAAACGGATCTTTTATCGGAACATTGGAGCTGCCGGCGCCTGTGGGAATCTCTAGGACCAAATCACCGTTTTTGCCTTGATCTTCCATTGGATTAATGAAACCTCTGAATGTTGCAGAGCCCGAGTATTCGGTTTCCGATGGCAATTCTTCAAGCTCCATTGATGTCATTGCAATTTGATCTTTTTCGGACAACTGAAATGAAAACAGTGCAGAAACATGTAATCGTTTTAGCTACTTAAAAGCAATGATTAACTGCTGTATTGTAAAATAATTACACGTGAAACCATGAGGGAATCGTAAAGATTCGTCGAAATATTTTGTTTTGGTTGAAGGAGATCTCGATGAGATTATATTAATTTTCAATTATAAGACGGTGTCAAAATTAATTGAACGTGTTTGTTTGATTACTCTTCCATTATCTTTCTTGATTCAAGGATAAGCTTTTATTATTCATTTCATGCTGAAGATTCATATTCGAACCTGCAGGCTGCAGTTAAAAAAACAAAAAATGGATTTGCCAAGATTTAATTCTAATTTTTTAAAGGATTGCAGCTTGTCCACAACTGTAAAAATATGGCAAATTACAAAAATCATCACTGAACTTTGTTCTTTGACATATTTTGGTCACTGAACTTTCAAAATGATTAATTTATTCAATTGACTTTTTTGGTCACTCTACTATTAATCTATTAACGTTGTTGTTGTTATGACGTGTTTAAAATAATTAATAAAATACTGATATAACTCAACACGTCAGTAAAGTGATAAAAAATTAAAAAGTCAACCACAATGTATTGAGGGTTTTTGGACTTAACCTTTTATTATTGCTTTCATAACACATCAGTAATAAACCGTTTCTAATTTCAATTAGAGCATAAGGGGATAATTAGGGGTTTAGGGTTTCATCGATTTGGAAGAACTTGGGTCAAGAATTTCATTGATTTGGAAGAAAAATTGAATTTAAGGTTTTTCCATATATTGAGGGAACAATTGGGTGGAAGAAAATTTGAAAAGAATCAATTAAAAAGGTATAGTTTTGCTTTCGTTTCTCGTCTTACTTACCTTGAATTTTATCTTGGTTGCTTTCATTTATACACCCAAAGTGCACCATGATTTCACAAGCACTGCTGAAAGTTGCTCTTCTCCTTGCTGCAGCTGCATTCAGCCACACTTTTTCGATTCCCTTGTCATTTGAATTTTGAGCTCAAGTACGCCATCTGGACTTTGTTTTTCCTCTCCTTGTTCCTTGCCATGATGTTCACATACTTGAATATAAAGAATGTCTGATTTAAAATTCACAACATGTTTGTTTCATGATGTCTGCATTACTCGTTAATGTTACAGATCACCATAGACTGTAGAGTCGAAAAGAGCTCCAGAATCTTTTTGTTTTGAATGTTAGAAATTAGGGTTAGGAATTTTAAGGGTAAATAGGATTTTAAATCTGACTTGTACTTTTATTTATCATTTTTAATTCATTAAAGTCTTATGTGACTAGAAAACAATTAAAAAACCACGTCATTTCAAAAGTAACTGGCTTACCGATAGAGTGATCAAATAGGTCAATGTTTAAAGTTTAATAAATAAATTGATCAATTTGAAAGTTCAATGACCAAAATAGGTCAAAGAGCAAAGTTTAGTGGCGATTTTTATAATTTATTCTTAAAAATTTTGCATCAAACAAGCATCCATGCTTCCCGGAAAAGATTATGAAATATACAGTCAAATTTCTTTTCAATCCTTAGGCCTCTTCTGACGAATAGAAATTCTCTATCTTTTTTGATACTTTTACTTATGCCTCACACTAGAAATTAGGTTTAAGGTTAGGGTTTAAGAATTTTGGGTTATGGTGTATTTTTTAGGGTGTAGGTATAGGGTTTAATATTTAAAATTTAGGGTTATAACTTATAATTTAATTTTTCGTGTTGGGGCATAGAAAGAGGCATCGAAAAAGGGTAGATGATCTTTTTCCTTTTTCGCCGGACAAAACTCATATGCTCCTTTTCAGTGTTTCTTTTTATGTCTCAACACTAAAAATATAAATTTTAAGTTATAACCCTAAATTTTAAATGTTATACCATAAATCTAATAAATACACCTTATCTTTAATTTCCTAAACCCTAACATTAAATTCTAACCTTATTCTCCCTTCCCGAGTCTCTTTTTATTTCAGTCAACTAAATCTGAATATTCTCCATGTGTTTCAAAATATAAGCCAGAGTTGTATTCTCTACCATTGCCTTCTCATATTTGGATTATCTCAGCTTGATTGGATCTTAAAACGTAGCCCTGATATCAATTGTTACAATCTCATAGTGACACATCGAAAATAGCAAGTAAAATAAAAGATTTGGGGGAAAAGAGAATTCAGATGATTTTCATTCAAAGGGTAAAATGTGACATTTTTACAATCAGGTATTATATATTCACAGTTGATTCTTTCACTAGACAAATAAAAACAATTTTTAATATTGCCAGCTGCCATACTATCTAACAGCTTCTGCCAACCGACAAGTGTTGAAAAATAATATATTTTGTATCATTTTACTTCAATTATTATTTAAATTTAGGTCATTTAATTTCATTTTTAGTTGTTCATGCATAAATTCGTAATTTTTCCGTTTATTGGGCTTAGCTTGCGTTTTGCTATTTTGTGGAGAGTTTGTTGTTTTTTTGTTCTTTTTGCACAAGAATAAATTGTCGAACTAGTTGCCGAGTGATTGCCATGGCAAGTCGAGGATAAGATTAAATTCAGTCAAATTTTATCCCAATATATTTGCATAGATTCAGATTTGAATTAAAGATCTGTTGTAGATGAAGATGAGGGGATAAAACAAACATTTTGAAGGATATATTTCCCTAGGTCTGCATGGAGATGAAAATCTCACGAAGACAAAAATACAGATGTATCCCAGAAGTGATTCACTATCCTACACGAAGGAGGTACCTCACGAAGGAGTAGCTTCTCGCTCCCACTTAAAAGGGACATAGCTCGGGTGCAAAACTCATGATGTGAAAACTTAGCAGATTTAATAAAAACAGATGTAAGAATATAAAAAAAAATAAAAGAGCATGGATCACAAAATTAAACCGAAGTCATAATCTCTGTCTATTAAAACAAAAAAAATTGACTTGTGACTTGACTCTCTAAAAGAAAGAAAAAAGTCCCCAGCGGAGTCGCCAAGCTGTGAAAACGATCCCTCGATGAGCTTGACAAGTTTTATATTACAAAAATTATTTTTCTCGGTTTTAATGGGAGTCTCCACCAATCTTTTTAATTTAGGTGAGATTGGATCACAGGAAAACCCGATAATTTTAATAAAACTTGTTTTTATCGTTTTTATTAAAACAACAAGTTTTGGTCTGCGAAGCCAGAAAAAATAGGTACGGGAGTCGGTTACGTGTGAGGAAGGATGAGCACCTCCACTACGCCCAAATTGGTACCTAGTCGATTACATATTGTTTTAACAATAGAAATTAGAAATTCAAATTTAATTTAAAAGTTGTGATCTCTGAATGTGTGAATTTTATTGTAGAATTTATTTAAAAGAATATTCCGTTATACGGGGCTAACGAGAAACTTACACCCCTTTAAATTCGGGACATGATTTTCACGAGAACCCGGATGAAAGAATATTAATTTTATTATGATTTAAGATTAAAAGGGAAAAAATTCATATTAGAAATCAACGGAAAGCGGCACCCCTTTAAGTTCGAGGCATGTTTTTCACGAGAATTCCTAATAAAAGGTTTTAATTCAAAATTCAATTAAACGGTATATATAAAATATATTTTATACATGTAAACAATTCATACAACTTAAAATATACAAACATGACATATAAAATATAAAAAAACAATAATTAAAACAACATTGTAAATAATTCATACAACTTAAAATATACAAACATGACATACCAAATATATTTATTACAAAAACATGCCAATAAATATATATTATCCTATATCTAGGTCAACATTAAAATAAATACAAAGATAAATATTAAAATTTATCCTACTAGAAGCTCGAATGAAGAACTTCGACCGACCCCTAGCAAGATCTTCGCATTATCTAGCCATAGTGAAAAAAAAACGACCCGAACAAATCTCAGCAGAACCACGATCGAATGATTGATCGAACCCTCGAAAAAATAAAAATTTCCCGGTGAGAGCACTGCTCTCGAGCGTCAAAACGACACTGCCGTTGCTTGCAATTTCTTAATGGCTTATCTTGTGTTTTTGAGGCTGCCTCCCTCGACCTTTTATAGGCAGGGGGTGAGTGCTTTCCTTCTTTCTTTCTTTTTTGCTTTTTGCTTTTTTTAATCTTTTTTATTATAATAATAAGATATAATATTATATAATAATATTATTTGGATAAAAATGAGTGATTATAGCTCGAACATAAAATGGGTATTACAATTATTATTAGGTTAAAATGTGCCCCGAGTCCATACATTCTTCATACATTTGGATTTTAGTCCCCGACTTTTATTTTAGCAATTTGATCATCTATCTTTCATATTTAAAAATTTAAGTCTAATTTGTAAGCTCCTCGTCCCGGCCTAGCCAGCAGACCGAACCGAACGGGTTACACGGGGAAAACTGAAGTGAAACCCGCTAAGGCCTCACTCCGATTAGCAACCTTATTTTTTTTCATTTTATTAATCTTGTCTAAATGTCACGTTTAATCTTATGTGTGAAGGCAAACAGTGGAAAAACGAACACAAATACGAACCGAGCAGAGGCATAAAGGTAACTTAGCCTTACCAAGTAGTTATTAGTCAAGTTCCACGCACATGAGACAAAACCATCACAAGGATACATATAAACTCATTTAGGAAGCATACAAGCATTAGAGACTAAACCGCAACATTTGAAAACCTTCAAAGATGTCCTCTAACCGTTTTAACTACCTGCGTTTCGAAATAGGACTACCCATTCCGGAACGCGGGCTTCAGTCAAAAAGCAACATCAGGCCGTTCCGGAACGGCTCCTCATGGTTCCGAAACAGGAGCTTCCAGTGGCAAATCGTACCAAAACGGCACCACCCCATTCCAATACGGGTGCCCCTGGAGCATGGCCGTTCCGAAACCATATCAGACGTTCCGAAACGTCTGGACACAGTTTGGCTCGAAAATACATTTTGGCATCTCCAAACGTTCCCAAACTTACCCCGAATCATCACATCCCTCATGGCAACTTAATAAACAAACAATTTAGAGGCAAAACACCCTAAAGGCAAGCTTCAAACATGCATACACGCGAAAATGGATCTCAAACCCCAAAAGCTCATAAGAACACTTTAGTTCAAAAATACTAACAAGTCAAAATACATAGCCATTAACCCAAGGCCATAACAAGCCTCAACATATCATGGTAACACCATTTAAAACATGTTAGCAACATTAACAATAGCCAAACATAGGAGTTTGAACACCAACTTCCTAATATGGTCTAGCATTCCCATTGCCTAAGTATTATTACAACTAAGAAAACCATACTTTGAGCTAGCAAAGAACTCCAAGAACTCCCCTTGCCCCGCTTGCCTCCGAAGCTACTAACGATCTGCATTGTTGGAAAAGAGAGCATAAGTTTAATAGCTTAGTGAGCGGAGCTCTAAAACACAACAACAATGCAATTCAAACAAATATCGTAGTTTAAAAGCAAAACCATTTAAGAAAGAGATGCAATAAAATGGAAACATAAACGAAACATGGTTTGCACATGCACAACCATCCCCGGTGGGACTACACATCACCGTACACAACAACTAGCATATTTCCGGTGGGACTACACATCACTGTACTCATCTACTAGTCACTACCGGTGGGACTACACATCACCGTACACAACGACTAACCATCACGTGAGGCTTGACATCAACTACGACAACACAACAACATTAAAACAGGGATAAAAGCATTCCGCAATCAACACCACAACACACATAAACACGAACGCCACAACCAATCAAACAATGCAAGAATAGTCAAACTTATGCTTGGGTCTAGGTTAGCCTCTAAGGCTCCACCCAAACCCCAAGAAAACTTCGTTGAACATATTAAAGCTTCAAACGATTTTCACTCACCGATAGAGCCCAAATGATAGCCGAATCCCCGATTCAAGCCTCCGAACTACCCAGCCTCGCGTCCAAAGGACCCAAACTCGTTTCCTCTTCTTTAGGCAACCCAAAATAGAACATTAGGATGCTAATATACCCAAAAACATAGCAGCAACTCAGAACTCAACAATCTTGCAACAAAACACATCGACATTCAACCTAAACTTCACCCAAATTCGTTCTAATGAAACCTCAAGCTGAACCCATCATTTCCAAACATCAAAACACACCAAAAATCATCTAAAAACATCCCTCAACAGCAAAGGAATCATCAGCCACAATTTCAACCCAAAACCAAGCCAAAAACTCTACCTTTTCAACCCAAAAATCCTATTTTTAGACCCATTTCGAGTTTCCCCATATCCAACCATCATCTCAACATGTTTTACTACTTAAAACTTGGATTAAAGCACATATATAACCATTGTAAAACAAGCCCACGAAAATCCCATGAAAAATACCCATTTCTCCAACCCAAAACCAAAAATGCATTTTAATGGGTTTAAAGGAAAGTTTTCAATGAGTACAAGTCAAATAAGTAAAAATCTAAGCAAGGAAGAAATTACCTTGAAAAAATCTTGCTTGGATGAAGAGTTAGGAGCAATAGAATAGTGAAATAGGGTTTAGGAGGGATTTTACGTGAAAAGGGAATTTCGGAGAAGATGATAGCTTTTCAAAACCTTTTCTTTATTTCTTTTATTCAAAATTCCCATTTTACCCTTTAATAAAAACCAAGGTTATCCATCTAAAATAATACCTTCAAAATTTACCTAACCCAAAACGGTTTACCCAACACGATTATCTCCCGACCCTAAACTCGGGGCGTTACAACTCTCCCCCACTTAAGGAATTTTGTCCCCAAAATTTACTTGGCAGAAAGAGATACGAAAACTGTTTCTCCATGTCTTCCTTCCTCTCTCAAGTGGCCTCTTCCACACCTCGGTGTCTCCACAAAACCATGACTAACTCGATAGATCTCCCACACAACACCTTCCTATCCGTAGCAAGAATTTCAACTGGCTCTTCATCATACGGCAGGTCTGGGTTCAACTCGATCTCTTCCACTTGCATTACATGAGACAGATCCGGCATATACTTCCGAAGCATCGAAACGTGGAACACATCATGAATCTTCTCTAACTCTGTCGACAACCTCAATCTATAAGCAATAAGACCAATCCTCTCAACTACCTCGTAAGGACCAATGAACCTCAGGCTTAACTTACCCTTCTTCCCAAACCTCATCACCTTCTTCTAAGGTAAGACTTTCAAAAACACTTTGTCGCCCACAACATACTCTATCTCCTTTCTTTTCAAATCGACATACGATTTCTGTCGGTCTGAAGCTGCATTCAAGCGATCACAGATCAATTTTACCTTCTCGGTAGTGCCCTTGAGCAAGTCTGGCATCCGTACAAGCTTATGTCTAGCCTCGACCCAACAAATAGGTGTTCTACACCTCCTACCATACAGAGCCTCATACGGTGCTATCTGAATACTAGCCTGATAACTGTTGTTGTATGCAAACTCCACTAACGGTAGGTGTTTCTCCCAAGAACCCTGAAAGTCGATGATGCAACACCTCAACATGTCCTCCAACACCTGAATAACTCTCTCTGACTGACCATCTGACTGCGGGTGATACGAAGTACTGAAGTTCAACCAAGTACCCAAAGCACGATGCAAACACTCCCCAAATCTCGCTATAGACCTCGGATCTCGGTCTGATACGATCAACTTCAGTACCCCATGCAATCTCACTATCTCGCTGATGTACAAATCGGCCAACTTATCTAAGGTGTAGGTAGTATGAACAGGTATGAAATGGGCACACTTAGTGAATTTGTCGACTATCACCCACACTAAATTCTTCTTCGAAGAAGTCAACGGTAAACCCGACACAAAGTCCATGGTAATACGTTCACACTTCCATTCCGGAATCTTCAACGGCTGTAACAAACCTGAAGGAAACTGATGCTCGGCCTTAACTCGCCGACATACCATACACCTACTCACAAACTCGGCCACATCTTTCTTCAACCCAATCCAATAGTACTCTTCTTTTAACCCAGTACATCTTCGTACTACCCGGATGCATAGCAAAAGGGTTGTTATGGGCTTCATTCAAGATAGTATGCCTTAATCCGGCATCTTCTAGGACTACTATCCTATCCTTGAAACATAGGATCCCATTCTCGCCAAAACAGAAATCTGTAGGTCTACCCTCGGCTATATCTTACACATGAGGTGCCAACGACCCGTCTTGCAACTGTTTCTCTCGAATCAACTGAACCAACGAAGGTTTAACCTGTAGCTTGGCTATCAAACCGCCATCCCGTGACAAACTCAATCTCGCAAACATAGCTCGCAACTCAACTGCCGCTTTTCTACTCAAAGCATCGGCCACTACGTTTTCCTTACCCGGGTGGTACTCTATCGTAAGGTCATAGTCCTTAAGAAACTCTATCCACCTACGTTGTCTAAGGTTCAGCTCTCTCTGAGTCATCAAGTATTTCAAACTCTTGTGGTCGGTATAAACAGTGCACTTCTCACCATAAAGGTGGTGTCTCCAAATCTTTAGAGCAAACACTACTGCAGCTAAATCTATGTAATGAGTGGGGTAGTTCATCTCGTGAACCTTCAACTGTCTCGAAGCGTAAGCTACAACCTTACCCTCTTGCAAAAGCACACAATCTAAACCTACATACGATGCATCGCTGTAAATCACAATCTCCTTCCCTGGTTCAAGCTGAATCAAAATAAGAGCTTCGGTCAAAGCTTTCTTTAGCTTCTCAAACGCTTGTTGCCTTGCATCTGTCCACTCATACGAAACACTCTTCTGAAGCAATTTAGTCAAGGGTGCCGCAATCTTCGAAAATCCCTCGACAAACCTTCGGTAGTGCCCCGCCAAGCCTAGGAAACTACAGATTTCGGTCACTGACTTTGGTTGCTTCCAATTCACTATGGCTTCTATCTTCTTGGGGTCCACACTAATTCCATTGGCTGAGATCACTTGACCTAAGAAGACTACCTCCTTAATCCAAAACTCGCACTTACTCAACTTGGCATACAACTGATTTTCAAGCAAGGTCTGAAGCACTAGTCGCAAATGCTCATCATGCTCTTCCTCGGTCCTAGAGTACACTAAGATATCATCTACGAACACTACCACAAACATTTCCAAAAACTCGTGGAACAATCGATTCATCATATCCATAAACGCAGCTGGAGCATTAGTCAACTCGAAAGGCATTACGAAGAACTCATAGTGCCCATAACGTGTACGGAAGGCTATCTTTGGTATGTCCACATCCTTTACCTTCAACTGATAGTAACCCGATCTCAAATCAATCTTCGAAAACACTGAAGCACCTCTCAACTGATCAAGCAAGTCATTTATCTGTGGCAAAGGGTAATTGTTATTCACTGTTACCTTGTTCAACTGCCTATAGTCTATACACATCCCCATACTACCATCATTTTTCTTCACAAACAAGATCGGAGCACCCGAAGGAGAAATACTAGGCCTAATGAAACCTCTATCTGACAGTTCCTGAAGTTGTGTCTTCAACTCTTTCAACTCTTTCGGTGTCATTCTATACGGAGCAATAGACACGGGTGTAGAATCAGAATACGTCTCAATAGCAAACTCAACTTCCCTATTTAGAGGCAACCCGACAACTCTTCTGGAAAAACACTCGAAAAATCACAAACTGTTCGGATGTCTTGCGGTCTAACCTCACTCATATTCGGATTCATCACATAAGCCAAATACGCCTGACAACCCGAATCTATCAATCTCTGAGCTTCTAAAGCATAAACAACATTGGACAAGAACTTAATGTTCTCGCCAACCACTACAACTTTAAAATCATCCGTAAGCCTCAAGGAGACTCTCTTGGTTTCAAATCTACCCTAGCTCCATGCTCTACGAGCCAATCCATGCCCAAAATCACATTAAAACCATAAAACGACAATTCCATCATGTCAACCGGAAACACATGGCCCTGAATCATCAAATGACACCTTCTATACATCTTACTAACTACCACGGTCTCACCGAAAGAACTAGTAACATTCACACCCACTTCTAACCACTTATACGGTAAACCTAGAGACCTTGCATGTTCACCCAAAATGTACGAATATGTCGAACCCGAGTCTATCAAAGAAAGCAAAGTCAAAGATTGTAACGAGGAATTACCTGCGATGACATCCATGTCATTCCGGGCCTCTCGCTGTGCATACACCCTAGCTGGTCCTCCACCCTCGGGCTGAACTGCCACCACATGAGCTAAGTTCCTCTAACCATCGTTCCTCGGCTGAAAATTACCTTGACCGCGCTCACGGCCTCTCTGATGCTCAAACCCCCTAGCTGGAGCCTGTCTGCCCTTAGCCGGGTGTGGATAGTTATGCCTCAAATGATCTCAGGAACCACAGTTCCAACATACCCCAAAAGTACCCATACACTTGCCCGGATGGCGTCTCCCGCATCTGGTGCACTCAGAGTGTGAACGACAACCCCTTGGCCCTAATGGCCCCGTCCATGGCAACCGCCCCTATGTCTCAAATCGGGCTGGTACCTCATATCTCTGTGCCTCATGGCATGATCTCTGTCCCAATTCGTATGTGTCTTCCCGGAAAGACCCACAAGCACGAGTACTCGAGCCTAAGTTCTGCTCAATATATTTGGCCCTAGAGACCAAAACATCAAACTCGGTGTAATCAGAAGCAAGCATATAAGTCTTCACATCCCTAGTCAAACCATAACTGAAACGCTCACACCGTTCCCTCTCACTGGGAACCAACTCGGGAGCATATTGGCTCAACCTCACAAACTAAACCTCATACTCTGACATCGTCTTACTACCCTGAACCAAGGTCATAAATTCTCTCTTCTTTTCATCCTGATATCCGACTCTAAGATACTTCTTCTTAAAGGTCGTTCTAAAGAATTCCCAAGTGACATCCGCTTCTGCCATACCCGAAGTAATGGTAGTCCACCAAGCATACGCATCTCCTTGAAGCAAGGAGACAACACAACCCAGCTTACGAGCGTCTGAGCATTCCATCTGGCCTAAGATTCGTGTAGTGCTCTCGAGCCAAGCCTCTAAACCCTCGGGAGTCAAACCACAGAACTCAACTTCATCCAAGCTACGAAGTCTCTCAACGGGTAAACCAATTCCCGCACCCTGAGGTGGTGCTGCAGCATGTATACTGGCCAAAGCTGTCTGAAAAGCCCCGGCTATAGTTTGAATCAAATGAATCATGTCTGCACCTGCCTGACCCTGACCCGCCTGAGCTCCATTACCCCCAACATTCACACCGGCCTGAGGTCCATTACCATCACCTCCAACATTCGTACCAGCCTGAGGCACATTGTCTCCGACATCCAACTCATTACCATCGGGAGCAAGAAGAACATGAGGCACATCCCCGAGTGCCTGGTCACCCGCTCTAGGCTGTCCTCTCGGTCTTACCATAACAAAGATAAAATCTAAACAATAAACACATCACACACAAGAAAACATTGGGTCAGCAAGGGCAAGGATCCAAGTGCTCAAGCTCTTTAAACCAAAACCATTTTCCAATAACAACACCTAGCAATGGGAACACTCGACTAAACTTTAACCAACAACAAGAACAAGAAAACATGCTTCCACACACCGTGCAATGGAAAACAAACCAAACAAACCACTTTACCCGACTTACCTTCCAGGGAGACCTCGTAACTTGGCTCTGATACCACCAACTGTAACCCCCTGGTCCCGGCCTAGCCAGCAGACCGAACTAGCGGGTTACACGGGGAAAACCGAAGCGAAACCCGCTAAGGCCTCACTCCGATTAACAACCCTATTTTTTATTAATCTTGTCTAAATGTCACGTTTAATCCCATATGTGAAGGCAAACATCGGAAAAACGAACACGGATACGAACCGAGCAGGGGCATAAAGGTAACTTAGCCTTACCAAGTAGTTATTAGTCAAGTTCCAAGCACACGAGACAAAACCATCACAATGATACATATAAACTCATTTAGGAAGCATACAAGCATTAGGGACTAAACCATAACATTTGGAAACCTTCAAAGATGCCCTTTAACCATTTTAACTACTTGCGTTTCGAAACAGGACTACCCGTTTCGGAACGCTGGCTTCATTTAAAAAGCAACATCAGGCCGTTCCGGAACAGCTCCTCATGGTTTCGAAACAGGAGCCTCAAGTGGCAAATCGTACCGAAACGACACCACCCCCGTTCCGATACGGGTGCCCTTGGAGCATTGTCGTTCTGAAACCATATCAGACGTTTCGAAATGCCTACACACAGTTTGGCCCGAAAACACATTTTGGCATCTCCAAACGTTCTCAAACTTACCCCGAATCATCACAACCCTTATGCCAACTTAATAAACAAAAAAATCTAGAGGCAAAACACCCTAAAGGCAAGCTTCAAACATGCATACACGTGAAAATGGATCTCAAACCCCAAAAGCTCATAAGAACACTTTAGTTCAAAAATACTAACAAGTCAAAACACATAGCAATTAACCCAAGGCCATAACAAGCCTCAACATATCATGGTAACAACATTTAAAACATGTTAGCAAAATTAACAATAGCCAAACATAGGAGTTTGAACACCAACTTCCTAACATGGTCTAGCATTCCCATTGCCTAAATATTATTACAACTAAGAAAACCATACTTTGAGCTAGCAAAGAACTCCAAGAACTCCTCCCTTGCCCCGTTTGCCTCCGAAGCTACTAACGATCTTCATTGTTGGAAAAGAGAACGTAAGCTTAATAGCTTAGTGAGCGGAGCTCTAAAACACCACAACAATGCAGTTCAAACAAATATCGTAGTTTAAAAGCTAAACCATTTAAGAAAGTGATGCAATAAAATGAAAACATAAACGAAACATGGTTTGCACATGCACAACCATCCCCGGTGGGACTACACATCACCGTACACAACAACTAGCATATTTCCGGTGGGACTACACATCACCGTACTCATCTATTAGTCACTACCGGTGGGACTACATATCACCGGACACAACGACAAACCATCACGTGAGGCTTGATATCAACTACGATAACACAACAACATTAAAACGGGGATAAAAGCATTCCGCAATCAACACCACAACACACATAAACACGAACGCCACAATCAACCAAACAAGTAAAGAATAGTCAAACTTACGCTTGGGTCTAGGTTAGCCTTTATGGCTCCACCCAAACCCCAAGAAAACCTCGTTGAACATATTAAAGCTTCAAACGATTTCCACTCACCGATAGAGCCCAAACGATAGGCTAATCCCCGATTCAAGCCTCCGAACTACCCGGCCTTGCGTCCAAAGGACCCAAACTCGTTTCATCTGCTTTAGGAAACCCAAAACAGAACATTAGGATGCTAATATACCCAGAAACATAGCTGAACCTAACAATCTTGCAACAAAACACATAGACATTCAACCCAAACTTCACCCAAATTCATTCTAATGAAACCTCAGGCTGAACCCATCATTTCCAACATCAAAACACACCAAAAATCATCTAAAAACATCCCCCAACAGCAAAGGAATCATCAGCCACGATTTCAACCTAAAACCAAGCAAAAAACTTTACCTTTTCAACCCAAAAATCCCATTTTTAGACTCATTTCGGGTTTCCCCACAACCAATCATCATCCGAACATGTTTTACTACTTAAACTTGGATTAAAGCACATCTATAACCATTGTAAAACAAACCCACGAAAATCCCATGAAAAATATCCATTTCTCCAACCCAAAACCAAAAATGCATTTTAATGGGTTTAAAGGAAAGTTTTCAATGAGTACAAGTCAAATAAGTAAAAATCTAACCAAAGAAGAAATTACCTTGAAAAAATCTTGCTTGGATGAAGAGTTAGGAGCAATGGAATAATAAAATGGGGTTTAGGAGGGGTTTTACGTGAAAAAGGGATTTTGGAGAAGATGGTAGCTTTTCAAAACCTTTTCTTTATTTCTTTTATTTAAAATTCCCATTTTGCCCTTTAATAAAAACCAAGGTTGTCCATCTAAAAAATAGCTTCAAAATTTACCTAACCCGAAACGGTTTACCCAACACGATTATCTCCCGACCCTAAACTTGGGGCGTTACATAATTGAACCTAACTAGTGGTTTCACTGGAAAAGAGAATGATGTTCATCCTAGCAGACCCATATTCGAACAACTTTGTCTGCAGGGTGTGTGTCTTATTAAAGTGTTCAGAAAAAGTATAAACATATACTACAAAGAGTGCAAAGACTAAATTTCTAAAAATTAAAGTACGGGGCTAAAGTTCATATGTACAAAGAGTACAAGAATTTAGAGCATATTTTACCTTATCATCATATCATTCAACTCTTAAATTAGAGACGATTTACTTTTGGGTAAACTACACAGATGATCATTTAATTATGGGGTTGGTGTCAATTTGACCACTATACTTTCAATTTTGGCAAATATACCACTTAACTATTTAAATAGTTCCAATTAAGCCACCAACCGTTAAAAAACAAAGAAGTTGACGTGGTTGTTAAAGAAAATTGGTATAATTACACATTTGGTCTCTGTTATTTATAGAATCTATGTTGAGTTGTGAGGGGCTCGATTCGATCAACCAATGTTGCTCACCAAGTGGTGGAGAGGTGGATATTTGGGTGGAAGGGTTGTGGAAGCTAGAATAGAAATGGACACAAAGATTTATAGTGGTTCAACCTTCTAACCAAGGTCTACATCCACTACCTTAGCTCCCCACTAAGGATTTCTCAATCAATCCACTATTGATTCGTCCCCTTTTCTAGGCTTAGGAGGTAACCCTTATACACAATCAAGCTTTCTACCCAAAGCCTTGATTGAAACCCTCTCTTACAAAGAGAAACAAGAAGCAAACTTAAAACCCTCTAATAGGTGTTTGTTTGCACAATTAAGCACTCACCCAAAACCTAAAACACTTGAGCAAATTTGACAATTTTGGCTCACTAGTGTTTGTCTATACAAGAATTGACAATTTAGGCACTAAGACAATATTTGATCATTTGTTGTTTTACAATATGAGCATTAGCCTTTTCTTGATGCTTGGAGGTCCCTTTTATACTCCCAAATGAGTTTGTAGCCGTTACTAGCCGTTGGGATCATATTGGAGCCGTTGAGGACTTTAATTCCCATCATAAATGCAGTTCTGCAGCTCCCCGTTTCGAAACGCTCGAAGCCGTTTCGAAACACTCTCTATGTAGAAAGAGCCGTTGCAGTCTGTCAGGGTACCCGTTTCGGAACACCCCCTTGCCGTTTCAAAACCCGTATCGAAACGCCTGCATTTAAAAGTTAGTTGGGAAAATAGCCATTGGGGTTTATAGCCGTTGAGGTCAATGCCACGTAGGCGTATCGAAACAGCAGAGCCCGTTTCGAAACGCTGTGCAAAATCCTCATCCAGGGTAAGCCCGTTTCGATACGAGTATCGAAACGTTTTTGCTACTGGAGACCCCTGTTTCGAAACACCTTAGGGCGTTTCGAAACACCTGGACGGTTTTGTAAAGTTTGGCTTTGAAAAACATGTAAAACCCTTTTAAAAACTTCCCTAAACATAATTTCAAGTTGTTTGGACTTTGGAAATGTTTTAAATACTTTTTAAATCAGTCCAAAACATTTTTCAATTATTATATCAAAACATTAGTTCTACAATCTCCCCCTTTTTGATATAATAAAACTCACTTGAAAAATTGTTTGGGATTCTCCCCCTTTAACTTTAAAAATGTGAATAAGAGATTGAAGATATGAAATCAAATAAAGCTCCCCCTTATTCATTTGAAAATTCAATTTTTCAAACCATTTCTCCCCCTTTTTGTTATATCAAAAAGAATTTAAAACATTAAGTTCAAAATAACAATAGAGGTAAAAATTGAAAAAAAAATAAAAATTTGGTTTTAAAAATGGCTCCCCCTTACTCAAAGCATCATTAAAATTGTTAGTCCAACATTTATGATCATCTAGTTGAATAAACTAAAAATAAAACAAATAAATGCTAAAACAACTAGATTTTTACCAACACTTGAACTCAAGGTAGGATGTGAAGCCTTGCTTCTTCAAGTGTTCTTCCTTGTGTGCATGGAGCTCCCCATCAATGTTTGACTTGTTGAACATCTCCATCACACCTAGCAATAGTCAATCAAGTAATTTTTGGTATCCAAATTGCTTTGGATCCATGAACATTAGTAGCACAAATTTTAGCCCCCTTAGGAATCCATTTTTCAATGTCATCCTTTTTAATTGAAGTGGTTAGTCCTTTTGGGACCCAAACACTTCTAAAACATTTACCTTTTATAAATCTAGGGGCACTAGATTGTCTAACATAAAAATTTGATTTTCCAAAATTGTTTTTCTTTTCAAGCTCTTTGGAAATCAAATCTTTTTCTTGTTGAACATTTTGAAGCAATTTTTGTAAATCAAAACATTTTAATTCAAACTCTTCAAGTTTTGCTTCAAGTTCAAGTTTGGTTTTAGAAAGCAAATCATTTTGAATTTTTTAACTTTGAAATCAATTTATTGTTTTTCAAAATGTGGCTTTTAAAATCTAAAACCAAATCATCATAGGCATCTTGTAATTCATCAAAGGAATAAGAACATGAAGTAGATGAATTAGAAGTTACCCTTGAATCTTCTTCGATGGCCATAAGGCAAAGGTTGGCTTGTTCATCGTCGGTGGAGTCCTCATCACTCCAAGTAGCCACATGTGCCTTCTTCTTATGGCTTGAAGTGCTTGCCCTCTCCTTTCTCTTAGGTTCTCGTTCAAGCTCTCTCAAGGCTTTCTTCATGAACGGGGCACACTTCTTGAAGAGATGAACTATCTCTTCATCTTCATCCTCCTCTTCACTTGAGTAGACATGATGACAAGTGGAGGATTTGAGAGCCATGGCACTTGCATTGATGCCAAGCCCTTTGATTTTCTTCTCTCCCATAGCTCTAATTTCTTCCCTCTTCTTCTCATCCTCTTTGTTCTTCTTTATGATTTGATGAGTAAGGAGTGACCCCATAAGTTCATCAAGCTTCAAAGTTTTCAAATTCTTTGCTTCGATGATGGCGGTCCTCTTTGAGTCCCATGACTCGGGAAATGAGTAGATGAGCTTTCGGACAAGCTTTTCTTCCGGGATGGCTTCTCAATAACCTTTAAGACCATTAGTGATGGTGGAGAACCTATCAAACATCTTCTCGATGTTCTCTTCCGGATCCATCTTGAAGTTCTCAAACTCTAATGTTAGGAGCCCAATCTTGGTCTCCTTGACTTCATCGGTTCCCTCGTATGTGACTTCAAGCTTGTCTCATACCTCCTTGGCACTTTCACAAGAAGACATATTCTCATAGATGGTTGGGCCAAAAGCACAAAACAAGATGTGCAAGGCTTTGCAATTAAGCTCCATCTTCTTACAATCATCGGCACTCCACTCCGCTTTGCTTCTTTGAGGCACGAACGGACCATCTTCAACTATATCCCATAGCTTGTAATCTCTAGATTTGATGAAGAACTTCATCTTTATCTTCCAATGGGCATAGTGGGTTCCGTCAAAGAAAGGCAATTTATCGATTGATTATGCCATTTGAGCCGGTTGATGAACTAGTGATCGAGCTTGCCGGATCTTCTCAATAGGATGTGAATCCCCTTCGATTGAGCCAAGCTCTGATACCAATTGTTGAGTTGTGAGGGGCTCGATTCGATCAACCAATGTTGCTCACCAAGTGGTGGAGAGGTGGATATTTGGGTGGAAGGGTTGTGGAAGCTAGAATAGAAATGGACACAAAGATTTATAGTGGTTCAACCTTCTAACCAAGGTCTACATCCACTACCTTAGCTCCCCACTAAGGATTTCTCAATCAATCCACTATTGATTCGTTCCCTTTTCTAGGCTTAGGAGGTAACCCTTATACACAATCAAGCTTTCTACCCAAAGCCTTGATTGAAACTCTCTCTTACAAAGAGAAACAAGAAGCAAACTTAAAACCCTCTAATAGGTGTTTGTTTGCACAATTAAGCACTCACCCAAAACCTAAAACACTTGAGCAAATTTGACAATTTTGGCTCACTAGTGTTTGTCTATACAAGAATTGACAATTTAGGCACTAAGACAATATTTGATCATTTGTTGTTTTACAATATGAGCATTAGCCTTTTCTTGATGCTTGGAGGTCCCTTTTATACTTCCAAATGAGTTTGTAGCCGTTGAGATCATATTGGAGCCGTTGAGGACTTTAATTCCCATCATAAATGCAGTTCTGCAGCTCCCCGTTTCGAAACGCTCGAAGCCGTTTCGAAACACTCTCTATGTAGAAAGAGCTGTTGCAGTCTGTCAGGGCACCCGTTTCGGAACACCCCCTTGCCGTTTCGAAACCCGTATCGAAACGCTATAGGCCCATATCGAAACGCCTGCATTTAAAAGTTAGTTGGGAAAATAGTCGTTAGGGTTTATAGCCGTTGTGGTCAATGCCACGTAGGCGTATCGAAACGGCAGAGCCCGTTTCGAAACGCTGGGTAAAATCCTCATCCAGGGTAAGCCCGTTTCGATACGAGTATCGAAACGTTTTTGCTAATGGAGACCCCTGTTTCGAAACACCTTAGGGCGTTTCGAAACGCCTGGACAGTTTTGTAAAGTTTGGCTTTGAAAAACATGTAAAACCCTTTTAAAAACTTCCCTAAACATAATTTCAAGTTGTTTGGACTTTGGAAATGTTTTAAATACTTTTTAAATCAGTCCAAAACATTTTTCAATTATTATATCAAAACATTAGTTCTACAATCTATTAATTTAGTCTTAATTTTAATCTAATAAAATAAATTAATTATTCAATTAGGTGGTGACACGTGTCACCACCTTATTGGAGGACTTTACCAATTTTTATATAATTTATTTAGTTTATTTTCCTCCTCCAATCAGGTGAGGACACGTGTCACCTAATTAAAGAGAGAAAAATTGAAAGAAAAATGATGGCCTTGCATGGATTCAAACTTTGGATAAACTAGTTGAAATGGCATGCATTTTACCACTAGACCAATCGTGGTTTTATGATATGAAATACCCCATTTAATATATATCTCTTAACATGCTGTTAATGCCCAACAAAAAAAAGTAAATGTGGTTTTAGGGGATTCGAACATGACACATTAATAATGCATAAAACATCTAACCCGTTTAAATAAATCTAATAATTAAATTAAAGTTAACAACATTTTGTATATATTTTAAATTATAGTTAGTGCATGATTTAAAATCAAAATTATAAAATTATAAAATCAAGCCATTTCAACTAGTATTCCCTCGATCTCAAATAAATCAAGCCCCAAACATGTATTCCCTCGATCTCGAATTTTGGATCCAAGCTCCCACACTCTTGCTCTGATTATGGCTGGAGCAAAACATAATTCACGAACCACTGAACCCACTTGAACATGTGCCCTGTAGTTTCTTGTTCCCCATGATCTTGCCAACAACTTGGCCATATTCGGATGAACTATGACTCGTCACGCAACGATCTGCTCCTCAGCATTAAACACATTCGTCAACTATGTCCCACTACATAGTGAGACCCTCGAACTTAGAATGTGTCACCATAAAGCCACTATCCAAACACGTAGGTACAAGCTCATGTCGCTTAATGATGTAGAGGGATCTCTAGTTGCCACCACAATACATAAATGTACTTTGTCTCTTTGCCTTTCTTTATATTTCATGTACTGCAAGATATACAAGCGAATACATTAGTGATAAACATATTCACACAAGTCTTGTATAATACCTGGTTGGTACACGTTTCCTTGTGCCACCACCAATCCTTAGTGTGTCTCTGTATGCACCCCTCATGCGACACTAGAGGCATCACAAGGAACATACCACCTTTCCTCACCCGACACTACCATCTGCTTGTGAGGCTCTGTTTCTCACTCAGCTCGTCTTCGCCACCCGCCAACTGTTTTGATGCTATCCAGCTTTACGAGCTTAACTCTGACAATCCTCATCAACTCCATTTGTCGATGTTCCCATCGACGACAATAGAGTGAGCTATCTGATTAAGCACCACCCACTATGTTGTTCCACACTAAGCACACCACTTGTCTCATTTCTCCTCCACTCCATTTCTCGACGTCCTCGTCGACTATAATGGAAGGGATTCCTTGTTTAATTAAAGACACCATGTAACCTGCAAAAGTAAACATGTTTCCATGTCGCAATTATCCTACCCTGCCTACTCCCTCCCCGGGAGCGCTTGGTGTAGAGTCACAATGTTTTCCTACCCTGCCTACTCCATTTACCGGAGCGCTTGGCGTAGAGTCTCAACCGATAACCCATCCTACCCTGCCTACTTCCTCCCTAGAAGCTCTTGGTGTAGAGTCTCAATGTTTTCCTACCCTTGGTCTAGTGGTAAAACACATGCCACATCAACTGGTTGAATCTAGGTTCGAATTCATGCAAGGCCATCTATTTGCTTTTAATTTTTCTCCTCCAATAAGTTGATGACACGTGTCACCATCTAATTGAATAATTAATTTATTTTATTAGATTAAAATTAGGACTAAATTGATAAATTCTATAAACAATGGGACTAAATGTGTAATTATACCAATTTTCTTTAACAGACACGTCAACTTTTCCGTTTTTTAACGGTTGGTGACTTAATTGGAACCATTTAAATAGTTAAGTGATATATTTGCCTAAATTGAAAGTATAGTGGTCAAATTAATATCAACTCCATAATTAAGTGGTCATCTGTGTAGTTTACTTTTTTTTGACATTTGTAATTAAACATAGAGAAATATGTATACACATATTATGTAAACTAAGTCTAAAATTAAACATGTGTAAAAAAATCATACTATGTGTTATCAAAAATAAATCTTTAAACACATTTAGAATCACTTCCTCTAAGAAAAATACTAACCAAATTAAAATCTAGCATTTTAATTAATAGCTATAATTTATAAATCTATATTTATAATTATGATTTATTGATTTTGAGACAAATAGGATAAACAATTTAATTAATTAGAAATAGGTATAACAATGGTGTGGGGTGATGATTATCTCGTCCACATTCGTCTCACGTTTGTATATTGTTAAAAACATCTGCATTTATATAGATGTCAATTATATAAAAATTGTTACACTCTAGTTCTTTTATTAATATTATAAAATAATACTTATAAATAATCTTTAAACATAATTCAACATATATTTATTGATACATAACAAATGTCACATATCTAAGATTTTAGTATATAGATTTAATGTAATTCAACAAGTATTCTAATAAAAAAGTGGATGATCTTCATTTTAAGAGTAGGGGTGTGAAAAACTGACCCGACCTGGTAACCTGCCTGAAACCCGATCGAGTCAGAACTTGGTTTAACCCGAAAATTCAATGACCGAACCCGACCTACACCCGACCGAAACGAACCCGAACCCGAATTTGACCTGTAACTGTAGAAACCGAACCCGAACTGCACCCGACCGAAGTGAACCCGAACCCGAATTTGACCTGTTACTGTAGTAACCGAACCCGACTTGCACCCGACCGAAACAAACCCGAACCCGAGACTGACCTGCCAGATAACCGATTTAACCCGACCTGTTTGGACCCGACCTGTTTTGAACCCGACCTGTTTTGAACCCGACCTGTTTTGAACCCGACCTGTTTTGTACCCGACCTGTTTTGAACCCGACCTGATATTGACCTGAACTGTTCTTGACCTGAACTGTTCTTGACCTGAACTGATATTGACCTGAACTGTTATTGACCTGAACTGTTCTTGACCTGAACTGATATTGACCTGAACTAATACTATTATTATCTGATATTTGAAGAAGTTATATTTAATGAATATAAAATAATGTCAAGTATTAATAAATTTTAAAATTAATAATAATGTTAAGTATTAATAAATTAACTAATTTAACTTTAATTAAAAGATAAATTGAATGAATAAATATCAAGTGGTAATAAATTATCATTAATTAAACGATAACTTTAATTTAAGTTGAAATAACTTCAAAGATAAATTATTATCTTAAGTTGAAATAACCATTCTAATTAACTTAACTTTTATTTTAAAATAACTTCAAAGATAAATTATTATACTTAATTAACTTAAGTTGAATGAATAACCATTATTAAATTAAATTTTTATACTTAATTAAATTAAGTTAAATGAATAAATATTATTAAATTAAATCTGTATACTTAATTAACATAAGATGACTAATTTTTTTTATTAACTTAACATACTTATATGACTTTATAAAAACCTGAATAACTTAAATGACTTAATTAAGTAAAATTGTTTAAAACTTTATAATTAACAGTGAATATATAAAAAAATTACATAACTTTTACAATAACTTAAATGACTTAATTAAGTTATGTCGTTTAAATCTTTATAATAAACTTAATTAACTTAGCAAATAGCAATAATGTTTGAGTTTAACTTTGGAGAGAATAAGAAAACTTTCAAATTTTTATTGAAGTATAAAACATAATAAGGCAAAATTTAAGAACAAAAACTTTGGAGAGAATAAGGTAAATTTATATTTAATAATATAAAGGGTTAAACTTACAAAACTTTATTCAATAATATAGAAGTTTAAACTTTGGTTATTTTGACTTTTGACTGACTGTACTCAGCTTTGGTTGTTTCGATACCATAAAGTCTTGACATGTGTATTGATGATATTCTTCTTGCGACATGTTTCTTCCTTTTTTTTACAGCCAGGTGTTGGTGGACACTGGTAATAGTCACGGGGTTTAATGCCACCGTGTTCACCATTTAACCTTGTGTTCACACTTTAACTTGTCTTTTTTTTTAATAAAGGTTAGGCTACTAAACTACCTAGGTGACAATTAATGCTCTAACCTATTTTAATTATCGAAATATAAAATATTTAAAATTTAATTATTTAATTATTTAATTGAAGCTATTTTAATTATAACTATCAAAATTTAATAGAGAGTGACGCGAAAGATAAAGAAAATGTATATATTTACATATTTAATCTATGTTAGTTATATATTATATCAATTTGGTCATAATTTTAATTTAATCAAATAAAATTAATTAACTAATTAGACAACGACACGTGTCATCACTAAACCCTAAACCCTAATCTATAAACCCTAAACCCTAAAAATAAAAACCTTAATCCATCAATATATATATAATACATGTACGTATGTATGTATTAATTTATGAACAGTAAACCCTAAACCCTAATCGCTAATCCTTAAAAATAAAAACCCTAATCCATCAATATATGTATATATACAATGCATGTAAGCATGTATGTATCAATTTATGAACCCTAAACATTAATCCCTAATCCCTAAACCTTAGACCATACCACCCACCCCTAAACCCTAATCCCCAGACTACTAAAGCACTAAACCATAATCCTTATATATATGTATGTATAATGTACTAATATTATATATGTTAAATCCTAATCCCTATTCCCTAGTCCCTACACTACCCATAACACAATAAACCCTAAACCCGAAGGAACCCGACCTGAAGTGAACCCGACCTGAAATGAACCCGACCTGAAACGAAACCGACCTGAAACGAACCCGACCTGAAATGAACCCGACCTGAAACGAACCCGACCTGAAACGAAACTGACCTGAAACGAACCCGACCTGAAACGAACCCGACCTGAAACGAACCCGGCCTGAAACGAAACCGACCTGAAATGAACCCGACCTGAAACGAAACCGACCTGAAATGAACCCGACCTGAAATGAAACCGACCTGAAATCAACCTGTCAATTAACCGTTTTGGCCCGACCTGAACTGAACCGACCTGAAATGAACCCGACCCGAAATGAACCCGAACCCGAACCGGATCGAGTCAAAACAAAAAATAACCTGAAATGACCTGTAACCGATTTGACCCGACCTGACAGAGCCCGACCTGAAACCCAACTGTTGACATGTTTTTACATCCCTATTTAAGAGATACAAGTTTAAATTGTCAAAAGGTTATTTTAAAAATCGGGGTATAGTGGAGTTAGTATGTATCACAATTGTCCCATTATCATATCACATTTAATTTCTTAAAGGGTAAAGTACACAAATGACAACTAAACTTTATTTAAAAATTCAAAACGATAACTAAACTTTCAAAAGTTATAGAAATACAATTAAACTTTATGTTTTGTTACAAAATAGACACTGAGCCGTTAACTCATAATTGTTGTTAAAGGAGTGATGTGACAGTTAAAAAAATTTATATAATTACACATTTAGTATTATATATTTATACATTCAATCAATTTAGTCCTAATTCAAAAGGCATATATAAATTTATTCATCATTATTTACACGTTTTATCAATTTGGTCATATTTTTAATTAAAAATAATTTAATATTTTTCCTCCAATCGGATGATGACACTTGTCACAATTTAGTTGAAAGAAAAATAAATGGAAGAAAAGAAGACGGGGTACTCGAACTTGGGTAAAAGAAGAGAAATCAAGCACACTAACCGATAGGCCAAAAGCTCAAAAACACAACAAAACCGCCATTGTTGCAGATCTGAGAACCTCACTCTTTGTTTTTACTGAATTGATAAAATTGTAAAACAACTAATTTTTATTGCCTTTTATTTAAATTGATTCAAATTTAGTCCATTTTTCATATTGAACTTGAGTTATTTCGATTTTGTTTTCCTCTTCCCTCAATCGACAATGCTTTTGAAAAACCCTAGCCCACAAATATTTAGGCCATTGATTCCGTTCATATCTCTACTTCTTTCTTAAATCTAGTGTTTGATGACAAATAAGAACAAAAAAGGTAGCTGTGTCGCCATTTTTTCAGCTTTATTCAAATTTCTTATAATTTTTGGATTCTCAATCCGATTTTTCTGATCTGGATTGGCTCCTTTATTCGTAATTCCTATCTGGGTATTCCAATTTTTTCTTTATTTACCCGTGAAAATGCCATTAACATGATGTTTCTTTATTCTTTTATGGGATAAATGTGATGAAATTTGAGAGAAGTGCGAGTAGAATGTGGGTTTTTATTTGAAATAGTACTAGATTGATTGAATTTATAAATATAAAAAATTATATGCGTTGTTATTCAAATTTCTGTAATTTTAAGTCACCCATTTAATGTCTGTTAACGGTAAAGTGACCATTTTATAATAAAATATAAAATTTTATTTTCATTTTATTACTTTTTAAAATTTAGATACTGTTTGATTTTTAAAATAAAATTTAGTTAGTATTCGTGTACTTTATCCTTTCTAAAAATACACCTATCTTAAACTGCTCATGCGAAATCTGTGAAACGGTTTGAATTTTATCATCTTAATTTTGATGAAAATTTATGATAATGGTTAAAAAGTATTATTTTCTTTACAAGTTTTCTCTCTATACATATAATAGTTTTTTTTTTTGAAAAAGGATATCATTGTCACGTGCCTCGTTAAAAATCTCTCTAACCTAAATAGAGGAAAAGAGTACTTGTAGCAATGATTATACAAAAATTCTTAAAGTATGAACAAAGACCACAAACAACTCAACACTACGAAATCCCCTTATCCGAAATATATGATTCCATCACTTCCAATGGAGGGTTCTCAAAAAGCCATTCACCTAACAAACGACCACAAGCCATGACTGCAAGACTATCGACCACCATATTAGCTTCTCGCGAAACATGCATAATGCAAACCTTTCAATTCCTTGTTAGCAACTCCTTAACCCTCGCAACAAGATTACCCTGGTTCAACGCCAATGAAGATCCTTATAAAACTATAACCTTCGTTTTATTATCAAGCTCCAACACCACCTTTATAACCTAACCTCCATGCATGCGATAACACATCAAAAGTTGCCCATAATTCCGATAGGAGGACTGAGCAAACCCCAATACTTCAAGCAAACCCAAAAATTCAGTCTCCATTATTATCTCGAAGAACCCCACCAGTGGCGGCCATGTTATCCTTCCCCCAACAGCTCCATCGACGTTCACTTTAATCCACCCCGGATTCGATGTTGTCCACTGTTGCACGCCCTGTACAGGTCGGAACGAGACATGACTGAGTCCATCTGCCTCCACGATTTCATCCGCATATCGACTGCAGTAGCTTACAGCTTCTGTAAAACCGTTGCACTCTCCCGTAAACACCCAACTGCACCTCCGCTTCTATAAATACCAACAAACAATGGTGAAAATAATCGGCCCTGAGCTGCTTCGTGCACTGGCATGACTCATACCATTCAGTTTCTCCTCCATCCACAAAGCGAACAGCACGATCAAGAAGCTATATAGATGATCAAGATGGATTAAACTCTGTCAAACTTATTGGGCACTCGGACAAAGCCGCATCACGTGCTCGATCGACTCATCCCCTTGCCCATAAACCGGGCATAGCGTGAATGTTGTGATGGTGCCGACACCGCTCCACATTAGTCAACAATCTCTCATGCGCAAGAAGCCAAAGGAAAATCCAAATTCTCTGAGGGAGTTTTAGACTCCAAAAAATACCTCATATCTTACCCCGTTGTTGTGGTAATGAATTGCAAAGTGATTTATATGCTGAGGCCGTAGAAAATAAACGAGTCTCCTCCCAACACCACCTTGGACGGTCACAATCAAACGAAGGATATGGAGGTATAATACAAGCAATATGACGAAGGAACTTCCTAAGAAGCTGTGAGGCTAAGCGGTTCCAATCCCAACTACCATCCATAGAGAGCATAACTGCCACGGGAGTTGGCCGTGGAGGATGCAGAAGAAGATAGTGCTAGCAAGAGGCTCATCACCGTCGAGCCAGATATCCCACCAAAAATCTGTATGCCACCCATCTCTAACATGCCAACAAACTCCACGACGAACTTCACCCCAAAAATGGATAATACCTTTCCAAAGGCGAGAGCAATTCGGTTTCAAAATATTAACCGACAACTCCGTCTCCCATTTATACTTCACCTTGAGAACACAAACCTATAATTTATCTGCATTAGTCAAAAGATGAAACCCAAGTTTCATAATCAAAGCTTGATTCTGGCGATAAAGATCCCTAAAACCCATACCACCCACATGCATGTCAGTTTTCATAGTTTCCCAACGCACAAAAGCTATGGCATTTGAATCCTGTGTGGAACCCTAGACAAAACGATGAATCATCTTTTCCATCTCATCACAGATTCCCTTCGGCAACCAGGTCAATTGCATGACGTACGTGGGAATCGCTTGTAACACCGCCTTAGCCAGCGTAATACGCCCAGCTAACAACAGAGTCCGAGCAGCCCAACAAGAAAACCTTTGTTTAATACGATCGAGCAAATAGCGATAAGTGCTACCAGTAATACGTTTATGCAAAAGCGGAACCCCTAAGTATCTGCCAAGATCCTCCACAATCTCGAAACCAAAGCTATCAGCAATAAGACGCCTCAAATCAGAAGAACAACTCCAAGAGAAGAAAATTTGAGTTTTCGACGTACTAATCCGATGACCAGAACAAGAACAAAAACACCCCATAATATCACTGATCACCTCCAATTGGGTAGTAGAAGCCTCCATAAAAAGTACAAGATCGTCAACAAAAAACAAATGCGAAAAACCAAGACCACCCCTTGAGAACTGAATACACTTCCACTAACCTGATTCCACCTTCCTACCAGTGGCGTGAGATAACATTTCCATACAAAGAACGAAAAGGTAGGTTGACAGAGGATCTCTCTGACGGATACCCCTAGTAGGTAAAAAACACTCAGTCATCTCGCCATTCCAGATAATCTGGGTTGAAACGGACTTCACACAATACATAATCCACGTGATGAGCTGACTCGACAAACCCAATTCCTATAAGGTTTCTTGTAACACCCCGATTTTGGGCCTAGATGTTTTTGAGTTCGAACTAGACCGGTTGAGAACGGTTCGAATCTTAAAGGGAGATTTAGGGAACACCTAGTTCGGGATGTTTTAAAAATATGGAAAACTATCTAAAAATCCTCATTTAATATATGAACAATTATGGTGAAATCAATTTTACAAAATAAGGTTTGGAAATACTACATTTCGGTGTAGTGACCAAATCGCAGTTTTTGCAAAAATGGAATAGTGACTGTTTTGTAAAGGATTGAAACTTTGAATCTTTAAGGAGCTAATTTTACCTAAATGTTTTTCATCAGATTTTTCCTTAATTTGGGTGATTTTAATAATGTTTTAATTAAAGGAAATAAAGGTTAATTAAAATGAAACTACCTTTGACTTTTCATAACTACTTTTCATCAATTTTCTCTCAAACTCTTTTCAGCCAAACACATTTTCTCCAGCAAATATTCTTTGATTTTCACTCCATTTGATGAGATTTTAATCTCCTTTTGATTCTTGATCATTTCCTCATCAAATCCTCTTGTTTTTACATTGGAATTTCAAGGAAAATTGCCCAATTCAAGGAGAAATCATCCATTAGAGGTAAGCTTCGTCCTTCTCCTCTAATGATCAGTTCTTTATTGAAATTCCCAAGTTATCAATCCTTTGTTAATGGTTTTTGAGTGGTTTCAATGTTAGAAACAATAAATTATATTAAAACTCAAGATTTTTGAAGAGATCTTGAAGATTTTCGTGGTGAGTGGTTAGGCTCTGTTTTGAGGTGGGTTTCTAATGTATTTTGGATGTTAATTGATGTTACAAATGAAGTTTTATCAAGCAAATCCCGAATAGGCTTGGATTCCTAAGTTTTGTATGCTAGAATGATGGTTTTTGGGGTGATTTTGGTGTTCTGTCATAGCTGGAGGTATAAGGACGAGTTTTTGGTGGTTTTTGATGTTAATTGGTGTTTAGAAATGATTGGAGGTGATAGATCTTGCCTGGGATTTGATTTGGGAGTGTTTGGAGATGGTTTCGGTTGTGTTTGGTAGCCGAAATGTGGATTTTGAGTAGAGCAGCGAGATTAGATATGTGGCTGATGATTTTAATGCATGATAATGCATTAATCCTCTGCTCTTATGTGTTATAAACATGGGAGACATCTTCGGACACATTTGGTGTTGATCCGGAAGTGCCGAAAGGCTAGATAGTGTTTCGGCGAGCAAGGCGAAACATAATCGGTGAGTGGGAAAGAGTTTTCCAGCTTAGAAACGTGTTGAACGTGGTTTTGGGAGCTTAGTGTAAGTTTGAAACACTTAGCTAAGCTCAAGAGTAAGTGAATTGAATTTTCTCCTGGATACTGCTACATTTTGGTTTTAAATGCACTTGAGATGGTTGTGTTATTAATTACTGTTTTAAGCATGTTTAAGCATGGTTTTAATGTCATTATGTTAAGGATGCACTAGGTAAGTAATCTTTGGTTTTCTTATGAAAATGCATAGGATGTTAAGCATGTGTGCTTGTATAAATGACATTGTGGTTATGCTAAAAACAGTGGATTAATGTGGATGAATGATTATATTGGCAAGTGATGAAAATGGTTTTTGGTTACTTTAATCGGATATAGTTAGCCGGCTATAAGATTGGGTGCACCGTGAATAAAGTCGCCTTGGATGTTGAGGGGTTGTAATTGTGCCGTAATCTCCATCTAAGTACCCTAACGATTGAGGTTAAGATCACAACGGTGAATGGTTAGTCCCGTGAGTGAGTCTTGTGTATGTGTCCCATACTCTCGTTAGTGGAATTATACAACTACCGATGAGTGATGTTGAGGGGTTGTGACTGTGCCATTAGTCTCCATCACGGGTGTTGAGGGTTGTGATTGTGTCATGTGTCTCCGCCTTGTGTAGTCCGGTAGTTTGTATGAAGCGTAAGGGACAACGCTTGTAATCCACGTATCTGATTGTGTCTTGTGTTGAAAGGATTTGTGAACTATCACTTGAAAGCCAATATAATGTAAATGATCTAAGTGAATCATGATATGCTTGTAAGTGATGCAAGAGTGCATGAGAAATATGTGTATGATGCAAGAATGCATGTGATGCTTGTTAAAGCATGAGCAAAGGTTTATTTGATGTTGAATATTGATGCATGTGTGAATGAGGTTTCAAAAGTGCATTGAAGTCTTGAGAAGGCTTGTTTTATAAAGGGCATGTGTTGTAAAGTGATGATTTTGTAAATTTGAGTTATGCATTGATGAATGTGTTTAGCGATCCTCAATAAGCTTATTGCTTACGCTAGTTTGTTTCATCAAATGCAGAAAATTGAACATTTGGAGGCAGCTCAAGAGCAAGAGTAATCTAAGGTTTTTGCCAAAGAAAAGTATGTGGTTCATCATTAGTGTAATGTGAGGCAATGGGCGGGATTTATACTTTGGAGTGTTTGCGAATGTTTCTTTTAGCTTGAGCATGTTGGTTTGATTGTAATTGATTTGTAAATGGCCTTTGGAGTTTGTATTTTGGTTTATTTGGAGTTTTGACTTGTTATGGTTTTCGATAAACTAGGAAGCATGCCTCTAGGGTCTTTGCCTAAGTATTTGTTGCTATATTTAGGCTATAACTTTGCTATGACATTAGTTGATCTGTATCCTTGATGTATGCATGATGTGGCGTGTCCCGGGGTTGTTTCGAGTGGGAAAATGCATGAAAAACCAGCAATTTCTGCTGTCACTGGGCAAGGTGTATCGAAACGCCTGCAATAGTTTCAAAACGGGGGCCTGTAATGGCCACAACGTTCGGAACGGGTTGAGGCTGTTTCGAAACAGTTTGGCCACTGGAGTGACCTGTTTCGATGCTGGTCTCGGAACACACCCGAGTACCAAAACGGTCAACACCGTTTCGATACGGGCGTTTCGTTACAGGGGTTTGGTGTTCCGAAACGGACGACCATTGGATGACGTTTTTGAATTGTTTTAAGTTTCCATGTTATACGTTTTAGTCCTGAATGTTGTGGGTGCAATTGTTTGACCTTGGAATGCTCTTTTTAGTTGAGATGTGGCTGAGAGGCATGAAATATGATTAATTACATATTGTTAATCTTAAATTCATCCAAGTCCTTATATTTTCTAAAAATTACATTTTGGTCCCTAAAATGTGTAAAACATGCAATCGAGTCCCTAAATGTTTTCTAATCGTGTTGCCCTTCTCTCCTATGTTTCTTGAGTAATCACATAGGCTTAACCTGCATCTAGAGAAGATAAAAAGAAAAAAAAAGGTCGTTAACCAGGGTTGACTTTCGGGTTGACTTTGGTTTTCCCCGTGTAATCTTTGTAGTTCGGGTCAAACGTCTAGGCTGGGCTAAGGGGGTTACATTTCTTCAATAAAGCACCACTCAAGACGGCCATATGCCTTTTCAAGGTCGACCTTAATTTCCATCAACTTCTTTTTAGTTGTTTCTTGCACATCGTATGAATCACCTCTTGTACTAACACCACATTATTAGTAATGTGACTCCCCAAAATGAAACTCAACTGAGTCTGATCAATCTAATCCGATAAGTGGGGCTTTAAATGGTTGACTAGAATTTTCGTAATCACTGTATACATGATCATACATAAACTAATTGGTCGAAATTGCTTGAAATTCTCAAGACTCGCCATTTTAGGTAACAACACAAGTAAAGTTTTGTTCGCCAAATCATCAAGCACACCAGTGATGAAAAACTCGCTAACAAATTTAAACACAGAGTCCCCAAGATTCGTCCAATTCCGCTGAAAGAACCCTGTATTAAAACCATCAACGCCTGGTGATTTCAATGGATCAATACTGAAAATAACGGAGTGGACTTCATCCTTAGAAATCAGTCGAACTAGACGCTGCCTCTCATCTTCTGAAAGTGGCCGAAATCCCCTACAGAAATCCTCCCTCGTGGTCAGACATGCTTCCGACGTGAACAAGGTTCTAAAATAATCTACTGCTTGAGTCTTTAACAAAGAAGCATCATCACACCAATTTCCATTCTCTAAACGAAGTCTGCAAATAGTATTGTGTCTGCGCCTAGAAAGAGTCGAGGCATGATAGAACTTAGTGTTCCTATCACCTTGCGAAAGCCACTTTGTACGGGACTTCTGGTGCAACAAAATCTCATCTTGTGTAAGTATTTCATTAAGTTCCTTTCGTAATTTCGAAGCAAGATGAACAAGGGACAGAAATGGGCGAAGCTCCATAGCAAGATTAACCCCCTTTATGCAGCAAGAACTCGCGCCTTCCGTCGACCAATATTGCCAAACACCTCAATATTCCACTTTCGGCTATGCCCCTAGAATTCAAACAAATTTTTGAAAATAGGTGTTTCATGATTTCATGACTCCTTTAAAAGCCTCTCAAAGTCAAGATGTTCATTCCACACGGCAAGACAGTGGAATGGTCTTCGACGAGAATTACGAACAACAGGCTCAGTCGACAAAAAAGTGGCCTATGGTCAGACCCCAACATCAGAAGATGAGCAACATCGGACGTTGGAAAAATCTCATACCACTTTTGATTACATAAACATTTGTCCAATCTTTGACTCAGATCACCACGCTTCCAAGTAAAACGCGGACCAGAAAACCCCATATCCAATAACCCTAACTGAAAAAGAAAATCACAAAATTCAGGACAAACACCCGAGCGCCGTGAAAAACCCCAATGTCTCTCCTCAATACTACAAATAGCATTAAAATTCCCACTTAGAAGCCATGGTACACTCGCCCCTGGATCAAGTGCCCGAAGTTGCTCCTAAACACCACTCCGGCGACTAGCATCAGGGCTCGCATACACAGAGGTAATAAAAAAACGACTGCTAGAACCCATCACACTACAAGTAGCATAAATAAACTGATTCGAAACAGCCACCACATCCAAATCAATCGAATCATTCCACAACACCCAAATGCCACCAGCCATATCAGTTGCTTCAACCCGATAAGAATGAGCAAAACCCGATCTACGAATAAAACTATCCGCACTACCACCACTTACCCGTGGTTCCATAACAACTACAACATCAAGAGCCCGCGATCTCATAAACATTCTAAAGAAACAGTTAAATTCAAGGCCAAGAGAGCATTGGATATTCCAAAATAGAGCTTTAAACATTATAAATGATGGATAAACACAAAACAAAAACTCACTGCACATTCAGCCGCGAACCATCGGTGTACAACGAGTTCTTTATCCAATTTACATTATACCCTAGAACCTCGGCCTTGTCAGCTACCATAGAGTTACTCGAATTAGCCATTTGCCCTTGCGTACTTAGAGAATTGGCTAAATTAGATGCCCAATCCGAAACAGCAATAGCCTCAGATTCTAACACCCCCTTCTTATTCGATTTATTTTCTTTACGGGGTAACACTTTTGGGACATTAGAATTTCGCTTAGATCCTTTAACAATCGTTAACTTAATCGGCCCATACATGGATCTACCACTATGTTCCTCAAGACATTTTTTCACCCCCTCCTAAATAACACGCACAACAATGTGCTGAACTGATTTTTAAAGATGATGAGACAACAACAACCTTATCCTTAGCTGCTACTTTGGGAACCAATATATTTCCTGTCACAGTTGAAATCTGGGTTGACCTATTGTCTCCCTCATCTACAACATCAACAACATTAAGTTGACCAGTAAAATCCATCTCTGACAAAACATGCTCGCTATTCTCCCGGTCCAAAGAATTACCCTCAACTTCCAATTCTCAAGCCTATCGACAATCCTCTGGATCAGAGCAGTACTTTGCTCCCCATTATCCCTCTCATTAACTTGGATGCAGCTAACAACAATACATGTTGGATGCTGCCCCTTACCCTCCACCTCACCTTCAACTCCAGTTAGCACTCCAAATCGCGATCCACCAGGCGAACCAATGCTGTGTCCACCCTGAGGATGGTCTAGACGCACATCTTGCTTATGTTTTCGCCCTGAAACTTGCATCCATAGTCCGAATTTATCATCTGACGTAGGTTCCTTCCTAGGGAATGTACGTTCCTCAGTTTGTACCATCTTTCGGACACCACAAACTTCCTTCGAGTGGCCATACTTCCCGCAACCGAAACAGATGGTTGACAAACTCTCATATTCAATCGACTGGTAAACTCCATCAATCACAATTCCCAGAATCAAAGGTTCATCCAGGTTAACCATAACCGCCAAACGCGTGAATCGTCCCCTAAGACCTTCGCTAGTGTTGAAATCAACACAAATGACCTTACCCAATATATTTGCGATAGCACAAAAAGACGCTTACAATAGTAACAGTACGGCAACCTTGGTAGACGTAGCCAAGCCAATATATGTTTCGGGTGATCTGTCGGGGTGGAAAAGTCCCTAGACCATGGTTGAACCGTCAGATAACTTCCATAAACCATCCAAGGGCCTCCGATTGAAACATGCTCATAGTCATCCTCCATGGCAAACCTAACAATATAGTAATCATTATCAAGGTCAATGATACTTATCTCACCCTTTGGACACCATAAAGCATGAATTGAATTCTTCAACGCCCTATATCCAATAGAACGGCCCAAAATTCGAACGATTAACGACTTCGACAATTTCGCATCAATCTCTTTATGGACTCTATTCGGGAATCATATCTCGGAAAATGATCAAGAACTAGTAATCACTACATCCTCTTCATTCAAACATACATCAAGCTCACTGATATAATTATCTCGTTGATCCATACTTGCTTTCCCAGTTACAATATCCCTGAAAGATGGTTGCGTCACCGTACCATCCAACCCTTTGTTTCCATTCTGACCAGCACTACCATTCTCCTTAGACCCGGAAACCACTGAGTCCATACCATTTCCATAAACATTGGAATGACCCCATCCATATCCATATTGACCGTTGTAGACTCATTACCCAATCCAACTTCAGTAGGCGCAGATGTGCTAGCAGGCGCAGTCACTGGCACTGACAAACTATCATGCGGCCGCCCAACAGGATCAGGCGGGCGAATAAAGTTTGGGTTTCTTGAAATTTTGGAGGGAACAGAAGCCATCAAACACGATTGTATCAATCACTATAATAGTTATTTTTACTAGACCAGAATGATATGTTTCATTCGTTTTTTATATTTAAAGTATAATAACTTTATACAAATTTGTATTAGTAATGCTAATAATCATTTTGAGTTTATGATGTTAGTGTATTATGTTGCATTCATTTTTGGCATAATATAAAAAATATACCTCTAATGTTTGATGGTATGATCATTTAACTTCTCGTTCTTTTTTTAAGCAATTCAACTCTTAACATTTCAATTTTTTCAAAACTACCTCATGTTGGATGAAAACAGTCAGTTAACAGATAGTCAACGGATATAAGTGACTTGGAGGATCGATGTGTCATGAATGTTGACGTCTTTTTATATTTTTTCAGCTAACAATAAAATAACACGTGGCAACTTATTATTTAATTAGAAACACAAAAAAATGTGCGCTTGGATGGAATTAAACCCAAGGCATTAGGGAGGCAACCCTTCCCCAAACTAGTAGACCAAGCCTTTCACTTCCAATGGCTAAGAAGAATGATGGTTGGCCTTATTCATATCCTAATTTATAATCAACTATAACATGAAGTCCATGAAAGATTTGCCAAAGAACATGCTTGGGAGGTGGAGCTTCTAGACAGTTGGCAAAGTCTACAATGATAAAATTCAGAATTCATCTCTTTTGATGATGCACGATGGGCATTTGTACTGCTGTTTAATGCGTTCTGCTCTAGCTGTTGTAATGTTAACACACTTTCCATGGAAACATTTCTTACATAATCTAATCCAGAATTCATCACCTCCATTATTCTCTCTGCAAGCCCCACATAATGCATCTCCAAGCTTCTCCCCATCATCGTTACCTTTCGGTGGCACCGCCTGCATATTGTTTAACACAAAGGGAAAAGAAGAATGAACTTTGCAGAGATATTGATGTAACAAACAACAATGGCAACAGTTCTGAAGAACTAACTAGACTTCCACTATTAGAGTTTTTACGATATTAGAAGTCGTCGTCAAATAGTGAGAACAATGTAATATTATGTTTTAGTTTCAACACCAACCAATCATAACCCTTGAACTCACACAATATTAAACATTTGATGATACAATAAAGAAAAAGGTTTTCAGTACCTCAGAGTTTGACTTAGATTTGTTGTTGGTATGATTTGAAACTGAAGATTTCTCCTTCGTCTGTTTCTTAGACGCTCCTATCATAACTTTGAATATTGTTGGAAGGTCATTTATCATATTGAAAAGGCATTTTCTGCATCACATCAACCAAGATGGTATAATTTAGTAAAAAGCCGTAGTGCAATACATGACAAACTTGTTATAGCCACATGCAAATCTAATACACAACATCCCAATTTAATCGAGCTCACTCATGTTATGCATTGTTTATAATATAAGCACATAATCTGTAAACGGTTCATGTTAAGTTAAATTTAAGGACCAAAGCTATCAGACTTCAGAATTAGGTTAACACCTAGAGCTGTTTAAAAATAAATTAAACTAGCCAACGAAAAAATTTAAATCAGTGCATTACAAACTAGTATCAAAACCATATTACTTAACGGGGCTCCCAAAACCAAGTAGCAAATTCTAGTCAAATAAACAAATCTGTATGGTGGACCAAAGTTCACAAAAAAAAAGGTTATTCACAAAAATGGTTTGTCAACCAAGGGGAAAGATAACATTCACAAAAAAACTTAGTAAAACCAAAACATCTAAACTACAAGAGAATCGAATCAATCATTTTACCGAAATAGACCAGTATTTACATGCCAACCAAACCACAATACTACACTTGGGTTATGTGAAAAACACATATCAACTTTATCAAATAAAAGCCTAGCACCAAAATAGAAAGCCACAGAGAGTAACCACAGGTCACTGTGTACAGCAACCAAAGATAGGAACTTCGCATAAGTGGTCATTTGGTTAATGGCTTCCAAAAATGGGACATTGATGTGCAGCTGGTGAATAATATCTACAAATTTCTTGAACGGGAGATCTTCATTATGCTTCTTTAATCTTTGAGGGAAGGGTGGTGGGGGTCTAACTTCTTCCTCTACTGGTTAATCCCCCACTATTATCCTTTTCAATGAATGAGTCTTCTTGCGCCTTGGGTTCTTCTTGGATAGTTTTGGGGTTGGAATCTTCAGTCTTCTTCTTTCCCTCAAACTTATCTTCCTTGTTAACTTGAGTGCCAATCCTTAAAGTGAGTGCACTATATTGTTCCTTTCCATGAGGTTTAGTGACTTCAATATCACTAGGATAACTACCATGAGGTCGAACTTATAGGGCTTGTGCTATTTGACCTAGTTGAGTTTCCAACGCCCTCAAAGACAAGCTATGACTTTGCAACAAGGCACCCTGGCTCTTGATCAATGTTGTATGATCATGAAGTAGAGTCTTTGTGGACGATATAAAGTCTCAGAGAGTAGTTTTTAAAGAGTTGTTGTTTGATGAATAAGCTCCTTTTTGTCATTTTGCCATAGCATATTATGTTGGAAACCTTGGGGTTCAGTCTGGTTTTGTTGCCGATTCGTACTTCCAGTATTGTTGTTTCCTTCGTTCCCCCATAAAAGATTTGGATGATAATGCCATCCTGGGTTATAGGTGTTCGAGTATGGGTTGTTATTTCGATTGTAGTTCCCCACATAGTTGGTAGACTCATAGTTTTGCGTACATTCGCTCACATGGTGACTTGCATCACATCGAACACAAGTAGTTGCCTCTACCTTCACTTCCTTTACCTCATTTGGACGTTGAAGGTTCTTCAACATGTTCGTAATGGCTGATAGTTGAGCTGAAACAGAGTCATTAGCCTCAACCTCAAGTGTCCCATGAGTTTTCCTCCCCGTTCCAAGTCTAGCAGTAGGAAATTTGTAGTCATTGTTTGCTATTCTATCAAGGATATCAAATGCTTCTTCGGGTGCTTTTCCAACAAAGTTCCATTTGCTGAAGCATCTAGAATCATTCTTGTGGGAGCATTGACACCATTGTAGAACATCACAATTTGCGTCCAATCTTGAAAACCATGATTCGTACATTTGCGAAGCAGACCTTAATATCTATCCCAACACTCGTACATCGATTCATCATCAGCTTGACGAAAGGAAGCAATGTCATTCCTTAGCTTGGTCTTCATGTTGGGTGGGTTATATCAATGCAAAAAGCTTTTGCATAGGTCTACCCATGTCTCCATTGAACCAGTGGGTACTCCACTCAACCACTCTCTTGCTCGATCACGTAATGAGTAAGGAAATAGCTTAAGTTTCAACACATCTTCATGCACACCTTGTTGTTTAAATGAGTCACACACTTCCAACATTGCACGAATGTGTTGCCTAGCATCTTCATGAGCCGATCCACCAAATTGACCAATCGAGTTGAACATATTGAACGTCATCGATTTGAGCTCGAAGTGGGTTGTCTGAATTTCGGGAGCTACAATCCCAGGGTTGAGATCTTCCAAAATGGGATTCAAATGATCTTTAACAGCTCGGGGACGAGCTTCAGCTCCATCATTTGCTACAACATCAAGGTCTTCAGGATTATCGCCTTGTTGACCTCATTGGTTACGACCTCTATACATGACTTCTAAGGCTTGTTGTATCCGCCTTCTTTCTAAAAAAAGGTGTTCAATCTCAAGAATTAACGGTAGTATGGGTTCGTTGGGTCTTCCTCGGGTCATGCACTAGCACAACACCTGGAGAATATAAACACAAACGACTAGTTAGTCTATACAAAAAGAAGAAAAAATGTGAAAATTATAAACTTAAAACGACCAATTGCCAATCCCCAGCAACGACGCCAAAAATTTGTTGCGTGTAATGGCGTACTATAAATGATACGCAAATAGTGCAAGTATACATGTCGAGGCAAGTAGTAAAGTAATGAGTAAGTATCGTCTCCACAGGGATTGGAGGTATTTTAAGTTAAGTTTAAGCACAAAGGTAAAGACTGAAATACAAAATGAACTAGCAATTGGAAACAGATGAAGAAATATGGTAGAAATTGGGAACAGGGTAAGAAATGTGATAGCAAACAAACAACGTAAGACTGAACCAAAACAAGGATATTTCGAGGGTCTTTTCACATGTATGGAACTCTCTAATGGAATGATAGGCTGGGTTTGCTAAGGACTTCTATATCTAACCGTAAAGAATGTCTAGAACTACCTTACCCTCAACATGCTCGACAGAGTTTACTTAGATGTTTCTAAACTATCTCTAGCAAGAAACCTGACAGCCAGAATGCTAAGGCAATACCTCTCAGTGTGAACCCTATCAAGCTACTTATCAATGAAGTCCTACTCCTTTTAGTCGTTGAAACTATATCCTTATCTCTAAGGTGAGTTAGGGTTTTGCCTCTCAACATCAACCCCCCATTGTCCATGTAGATCTAAGCCTAACTCTCTCGAATATTAAGTTATCCAATACCTAAACTAAGGCTAACTCTCGAAAGCTCTTACAAGTTTAGGGCAACCAAACAATGGGCAAAACATGTAAAGGATAAGAAAGCAAACCAAACATTCATTAAACATAAACATAAACATCCATAACAAGCCCAATCCACTTAAAATCAGTTCATGGATGGGCAAATATCATCCACAATCATTCGTTAAAAACAACCCATCATAAGTATAAGAAATGAAACAACACAAGCAACTAGAGTAAAAGAAACTCCCAAGCCGCCTTGGACTGCCGTGAATCACTCAAGCTTGCTTCTTCTCTCAAAGGCCAACAATAACACTCCTTGTAGCTTCAACAATGGAGAACACCACATGAAGAAGATGAATAAAGGAGTCGTCTTTCTCTCTTTCTTAGCTCACCCAAAAATATCCTCTTTTTCGGCTCCCTCTTTAATGTGGGTGTCTTGTCCTTTATATAGTGGGGGCTCTTAGGGTTTTGTGCCCTAAATTTCAAGGGAATATTCCCTTCACATGTGGGCTCACAGCTGGCTAATTGATTTGTGTTAGGCTGCACAGTGTCCTTGTCTCCTTGTCCTTTAGTGTGCCCAAAAATGCTATCCATCATGTTGTAGCATTCTGCATCTGCTCTTCTCCTCATTTCCCTGCACATCACCACAACAACCCAAATCTTCCCAAGCAGCATCATTCAAGCAAATAAGCAAAGAAAACAAAATGATCAACACCAAATGCAACTATATGAACTAAATGCAACTATATGCTATGAAATGAGATGAAATGGGCTTGATTCCTTACAATAACTTAAGTAAAAAGGCGTAAAATGTTAACCTTTTACAAGGTTAACAGTCTTCCTCCTCGTTCCAAGTCTAGTAGTGAGAATTGGTAGTCATTGTTTGCTATCCTATCAAGGATATCAAATGCTTCTTCGGGCGACTTGTCTAGCAAAGTTCCATTTGCTGAAGCATCTAACATCATCCTCGTGGGAGCATTGAAACCATTGTAGAACATCACAACTTGGTTCCAATCTTGAAAACCATGATTTGTACATTTGCGGAGCAGTCCCTTGTATCTATCCCAACACTTGTACATCGACTCATCATCAGCTTGACGAAAGGAAGCGATATCATTCCTTAGCTGAGTATTCATGTTGGGTGGATTATACCGATGCAAAAAGCTTTTGCATAGATCTATCCATGTCTACATTGAACCAGCGGGTACTCCACTCAACCAAGCTCGTTCTCGATCACACAATGAGTAAGGAAATAACTTGAGCTTCAATACATCTTCATACACACCTTGTTGTCTAAAGGAATCACATACTTCCAAGAATGCACGAATGTGTTGCCTTGAATCTTCATGAGGCGATCCACCAAATTGACCAATTGAGTTTAACATGTTGAACATCACCGGTTTCAGTTCGAATTGGGTTGCCTAAATTTCAGGAGCTACAATTCTAGGGTTGAGATCATCCAAGATATGATTCAAATGGTCTCTAATAGCTCGTAGTCAAACTACAGCTCTGCCATTTGCCGCAACATTAGGGTCCTCCAGATCATCACCTGGTTAACCTCTACGGTTTTGGCCTCTATTCATGATTCTTAAAGCTTATTGTATACGTCTTCTTTCATGATAAAGATGTTCAATTTTAGGAACTATTGGTAGTAAGGGTTCGTTGGGTCTTCCTCGGGTCATCCAACAGCGCAACACTTGAAAAAGATAAACAAAAACAACAAGTTAGTCTATATAAAAAGAAGAAATAAAAGGGTGCAAAAACTAACTTCAAATAGCCAATTGTCAATCCCCGACAACGACGCTAAAAACTTGTTGTATTGTAAAGGTGTACTATAAATAATACGCAAACGGTGTAAGTATACACATCGAACAAGTAATAAAGTGATAAGTAAGATCGTCTCCACAAGGATTGGAGGTAAATTAAGTCAAGTTCAAGCAATCAAAACAAAAACCAAATATAAATAAAAGAGTTTATATGAGCAAGTGAAGGAGATGTTGTAGAAAAAGTTGTAATAAAACTGAAGTTGAATAGTAAGACTTTGTACATCCTCGCACGTGTATGAAACTCTCAAATGGGATGACAAGTTGGGTTTGTCAAGGACTCATATGCGTAGTTCTCATGAACAACTTATACTATGCTCGAAATAGTTTACTTAAGTGTTTCTAAACTATCTCTAGCAAGAAACCTGACAACCAGAATGCTATGGCAATACCTCTCAGTGTGAACCCTAGCAAGCTACTTATCGATGAAGTTCTACCGTTTTTAGTCGTTGAAACTTTGTCCTTATCTCTAAGGTGAGTTAGGGTTTTGCCTCTCAGCATCAAACTCAATTGTCCACGTAGATTTAAACTTAACTCTGTCGAATATTAAGCTATCAAACACCTAAGTAAAGGCTAACTCTCGAAAGCTCTTACAAACTTAAAGCAATGAAACAGTGAACAAAGTATATAAGGAACTGGAAAATGATAGAACATCCATTAAAAAATAAAACATAATCATCCAAAACAAACCCAAGCCACTTAAAGTTAGTTCATGGCTGGGTAAATATCCATAATCATTCGTTTAAAACAACCCATTTAAAAATAAAAATGCAAGAGCAAAGAGCAACTAAGAGTAAGGAAAACTCCCAAGCTGCCTTGGACTTCCGTGAACCACCCTAAGCTTGTTGCTTCTCTCAAAGGCCAGCAAGATCAACCCTTTAGAGCTTCAACAATAGAGGACACCAAGATGAAGAAGAAGGAAAGCGACTGACTTTTCTCCTCTCTTTCTTAGCTCACAAAGCACCTTTTTCAGCTACCCCTTTAATGTGGGTGTCTTGTCCTTTATATAGTTGGGGCTCGTAGGGTTTTGTGCCCTTAGTTCTTTGTGTGCCCTAGGAAATATTCCCTTCACATGTGTGGCACGGCTGACTGGTGGAATCACGTGTGGGGGTTGCAAAATATCTTAATCTTTTGTCCTCATGTGCACCTAGAAATGTCGTCCAAAATGCAGCAGCATATTAGCTTTGCCCTGCACTGCTCCATAACTATCCTTCACATTTCCAAACCAAAACAAACCTTCCTCAAAGCAACACCAATTTCATACATAAATAAAAACAACCAATCAAACACCACCAAATGCAACTATATAAACTAAATGCAACTATATGCAATGAAATTGGATTAAAACCAAACAATAACCTAAGTAAAAAGGTATAAAATATAACCTCTTTACACATCAGCACACCAAAACAAACCTTCCTCAAAGCAACACCAATTTCATACATAAATAAAAAAACCAATCAAACACCACCAAATGCAACTATATGAACTAAATACAACTATATGCAATGAAATGAGCTTAAAACTAAACAATAACCTAAGTAAAAAGGCATAAAATATGACCTTTTTACAAGGTTAACACATACTGATACCCAAAGCCTTAACAATATTCCAGTGAGCAATTTCAAGTGTCGATATGGTTCTTACCGTATCGGTACTCCTTACTCTGTACCGATACGCAAGCCTGCGTACCTACACGCCCTATAATACTAACAACTATTTTTTCTTTAGGCAGGTACCGATACGAGCATTCACGTACAGGCACCCATAGTTTCCGACAACATTTAATGTGAGAAATATACTCCCTAACAGCTATATTCAATATCCCAACTACTCAAACGGTTGGAAATCAATTAGGGGTATAAAAATAAGTCTCCAAAGCTTCTTCAACAACAAGACAACTATCCAAAATCATTCAATCAACATCCTAAGTCTACTAGTGCTTCATTTCATATCTTTTATTGTAAACACTTGAGTGTTCTTATTGTATTCATGCATTTCAAGTGTCTGCGGTTAAATATTGGAAACACATACCTAGTGAGGTTTATTGAGTTTGCTAATTTGTTGTATCTTTGGGAAAGGGTCTCACAAGATTTTAAGGTATAAATATTTGTGAGTGTTGTAAGGTTACTCATTGTTCTCAAAGGAAAGACAAATTGAGTGAATTTGTGAGATCCTTAATGTGGTAGCTAAGATAGTGGATGTAGACTTCACTAAGGGAGTTGAACCACTCTAAATCTCTCTTGCAATCTTTTATTTGTGCGTTTTCCTTCCAATCTTTTTTTAAATTTCCAATTCACCCCCTCGTGATCAATTTCAATTATTTCATCAACTCAACAAAAATAATCCATGCATTCACAACACAAAATTACCCAATAACATAATCCAGAATCAACTTTTTCCCGATCTCGTCTCTATCGATGGTGGTGTCGTAAGTCAAAAGAAAAGAGATGACATCGGGGTCATTCAACTCAAAAGTTCAAATTCAGAAAAGGATGAGGACAATGAAATATGGGGGCAAACTTTTGTTGGGGCAAATTTGGAACAAAAAAATGGAACAAAAGATTAAGATGGGCCAGAAGAAGATGACTTCTACAAGTATTTCATGCATCTCCATTCATCATGAGACCAAACATGAAAACATATGCACCGTTGCTTCACCAAACATGTTCATGTATCATGACATCTATTTTAAAAAAGAATTCATAACAAGAAAATTCCTTTCGAAATTCCATACGCCATTACAAAAGCATGCACATGCATGTCATTTGCATAAATACATTACCGGGAAACTAACTTTGCACTTGCTACTTAATTTTTTTCTAAAATCAATTCTTTCCATAAGGATACTTTTTCTCAAAACAAGAATTTCTTAATCTCATCCTTCCATAAGGATACTTTTTCCCAAAACATGAATTTCTTTATTTCATCCTTCCATAAAAATACTTTTTCTTAAAATAGGAATTTCTTAATTCCATTCTTCAATAAAGATATTTTTTTCTCAAAACAAGAATTTCTTAATTTCATCCTTCCATAAGGATACTTTTTTGCTCAAAACAAGAATATTTTAATTCCACCCTTCCATAAAGTACATTTTCCCAAAATTGGAATTTCTTAATTCCATCATTCCACAAGGACATTTTTCTCAAAACATGAATTTCTTAATTTCATCCTTTCATAAGGATAGTTTTTCTCAAAATCAGAATTTCTTAATTCCATCCTTTCAAAATTACTTTTTTTTCTAAAAACATGGATTCCTTAATTCAATCCTTCCACAAGGATATTTTCCTCAAAACATGGATTTCTAAATTCAATCCTTTCATAAAAATGTTTCCCTTAAAATAGAATTTCTTAATTAAATCTTTTCTCAAAATATGTTTTCTCTATCCTAAAATATTCAGTCATTTACAGGTCTGAAATCCTCAAATAGGAAAAAACATATAGTTGTCAACAAATTCCAGTATCTTTGACACGAGAAAGTGGGGCAAATATTTTATGGCGTCTGCAACCAAGAAGGAACAGACAACCGTTAAAAAGATCCAACATCCTTGACACGAAAGAATGCTATCTCACCCGTAACATGGCATTGCGGATCAAACTCTCTCCGGATCATGCCTCTTCATCAGTATTGTAGCGGATCAACTCTTTGGTGCAGCAAATTACCTCGAATTTACAGATTTTAGTTCTTCGAGATTGATTATGTCTCTCCAACAAAAGGTGGAAAAAATCAACTCAACAACAAGCATGTCTCCCAGAAATTGCAGTGGAACAAATTTTGTCACAACAACCTCATCTCCCTAAAATTGCAGTGGAATGAACACAACAACAAGCATGTCTCCCCCAATTTGCAATTGAACAGATAAAACTACGATAATTTCATCTCTCTAAAGTTGTAGCAGGTCAAACTCCCAAATCATGCCTCTTTGTCAGAGTTGTATCTTGATCAAAAACAAACTCTCAGCTAGATCAAAATTCAATCCAAGATCTTGTCTCTTCATCGGTGTTGTAGCATATCAAACTTTCAGATCATGCCTCTTCGTCAGAGTTGTAGCGGATCAAAACCCTTAGATCATGCCAATTCGTCAGAGTTGTAGCAGATCGAAAACTCTCAGATCATGCCATTTCGTCAGGGTTGTAGCTTGATCAAAAATACTCTCAGATCATGCCTCTTCGTTAGATTTGTAGCTTGATCAAAATCAAATCCTGGTCTTGCCTCTTCGTCAGAGTTGTAGCTTGATCAGAACTTTTTTCTCAGACCTTGCCTCTTCATTAGTGTTGTAGCTCGGTCAAATCCCGGTCTTGCCTCTTCTTTAGAGTTGGAGCTTGATCGAAACTTTTTCTCAGACCTTGCCTCTTCGTTAGTGTTGTAGCTCGGTCAAATCTTGGTCTTACCTCTTCGTCGGTGTTTTAGATGGACCAAATGTGCCAAAATCTCGATCTCGCCTCTTCGTCGGTGTTGTAGATGGGTCAAACCTTACTAATTCATGGTCTTGCCTCTTTGTCGGTGTTGTAGCTAGACCAATTTCACTAACTTCTGATCCTGCCTCTTCGTCGGTGTCGTAGCTGGATCAACCTTACTAACTATAGACCTTGCCTCCTCGTCGATGTTGTAGCTTGGTCAAATTTTACTAAATTTTAAATCCATCTCTTTTTCTATGTCATGGACAGAAAACGAAAGAAAGAAAAAAACAAAAAAAAATAACAAAAACCAAAAGAAAAAAAGAAGGAAAGGAAAAATGAAAGAATAAGAAAAATTCTGTCAGATCTCATTTCTTCGTCGATGTTGCAGCTGGATCAAACATGAGCCTTCTTTTTTCGATATGGTCTCTTCTTCAGTGTTGTAGTTGGATCAAACATTAGAACCTTCATTCTGTCAGACCAATTTTCGTTAGTGTTGCAGCTGGATTAATGTCAGAACCTTCATCCCTCGAACCAGTCTCTTCATCAGTATTGCGGCTGGATCACGTTTTGCAGACCTTGCCTCTTCGTCAGTGTTGCAGCTAGGCCAAATTTTCTCCAGCTATTGCATCGTCTTCTGAGTCATAGCAAGCCGAGCTCTTTTTTTCTCCTCCAATGAATCACCACAGTTTGAAGATTTTGCTTCCCCAACGGATCCCTCATTCTAAAAATTTCACCTACAAGAGCGGTGAGAAGATCAAGTGAAGCCTAAGAAGGAGATGTGGCCAAAGAAAGGAACCTAGACTCGACTGGACATAAAATGGTTATTCTTTTGTTTTTGCTCTATTCCCGTTACACAACAATGAGCAAAGAGGGGCATCAGTAATACCTATTTTATGTTCGGGATATAATCACTCATTTTTGTTCGGATAATATTATTATATAGTATTATTATATCTTATTATTATAATAAAAAAATAAAAAATAAAAAGCAAAAAAAGGAAAGCATTTGGACACCATGCATGCGTCCACCTCACCCTAATTGCCTATAAAAGGCCTGGGGGAGGCAGCCTCAAAAACACAAGATAAGCCATTGAGAAATGGCAAGTAAAGGCAGTGCCCTTTTGAAGCTCGAGAGCAGTGCTCTCATCGGGGAATTTTTATTGTGCCAAGGGTTCGATCAATCATCCGATCGAAGTCCTGCTGAGATTGTTCGGGTTGTTTTTTGAATATAGCTAGATGATGCGAAGATCTTGCTAGGGATCAGTCGAAATTTTTCATTCGAACTTCTAGTAGGGTAAATTTTGATCTTTATCTTTGTATTTATTTTAATGTTGGCCTAGATATAAAGTAATATATATTTATTGACATGTTTTTGTAATAAATATATTTGGTATGCCATGTTTGTATATTTTAAGCTGTATGAATTATTTACAATGTTCTTTTAATTATTGGTATGCTTTTTTTATATTTTGTATGTCATGTTTGTATATTTTATGTTGTATGAATTGTTTACATGAATAAAATATATTTTATATATAATGTTTAATTGAATTTTGAATTAAAACTTTTTTTTAGGAATTCTGGTGAAAAACATACCTCGAACTTAAAGGGGTGCCGCTTTTCGTTAATTTCTAATATAATTTTTTTTCTTTTAATCCTAAATCATAATATTTAAAAGTAATATTTTTTCATATGGGGTCTCACGAAAATCATGTCCCAAACTTAAAGGGGCGTAAGTTTCTCGTTAACCCCGTATAACGGAATATTCTTTTAAATACATTCTACAATAAAATTCACACATTTAGGGATCACAACTTTTAAATTAAATTTGAATTCTTAATTTTTATCGTTAAAATAATATGTAATCGACTAGGTACCAATTTGGGCGTAGTGGAGGTGCTCATCCATCCCCACACGTAACCGACTCTCGAACCTATTTTTTCTGGTTTCACATACTAAAACTCGTTGTTTTAATAAAAACGACAAAAACAAATTTTATTAAAATTACCAAATTTTCATTTGATCTAATCTCACCTAAATTTAAAAAAAAATTGGTGACGACTTCCATTAAAACTAAGAAAATAATTTTTATAATATAAAACACGTCAAGCTCATCGAGGTACAGTTATCACAATAATTGTAAGTTTTAATTTTAGATTTTGGGTTGGATGTTTATTTGCTTGGGTTTATAGTTTGGACCGAATTGGTTGGGTTTGATAGGGGTATTAGATATTGGTATAGTGTATAACTATTTGTGTATGGGATGGGAAAATTTATGTTAGGGAACGAACTTATAAAATTTTATTATGGGGCGAACAAAAATTTTCAATAAAAAATATATAAAAAGTTTTAAAAAATTCTAATCATATGCGAATTCTAAACTTTCAGAGAGATGATTGCCCTCAACCCTTTTGGCCCATCCCTGCATAAGTCATTAACAATATTATGAAGTACAAGGTTGGCCCCTACGGTCCACCTCTGCAGTTCATTATTTTTTTAATTTGACCCCCCGTAAATTTTGAAGTTATAGTTTATTTCATTTATTTTAATAATATAAATTGTTTATGTTTTAGTGGTAAAGTTTGTAAATGAAAGTTAGTATGTTTTTTTCTTGAAGTCAAAGAGATCAAATACTTTTAGTGACATTTTTAATCTTTTATTTTTTTTATTTCTACCTTCATTAACTTTTAATTCTTAACTTCGTGTTTTCATCCTTGTATATATGAGTTATGATTCACTTACAATTAGTGATGAAGGTACCTTATAGTGGGAGAGTTTTCTATCTTTATTTAATATATTAAAATTTTAAAAATTAAGGGATAATTATTGGTTGCCCCCTACTTTCAAAAAAATTATACTACGTCCTCCTTGAGTTACCATCTTGGCTATGTCTCTGCTTTCACACATGGATAAAGCCGCGTAGTAATATTAGTGACGGAGCATAGTGAGGGCCCAAAGGAGCCTCCCCCATTTGAAAAATTCACAATAAGCCCTATAAGTTTTTTAAAAATTTTAATTTGACTCCAAATAATATATTTTTAATTAAATCCTCTAAAATATTTTAATTTCCCCTTCAATTTTTTAAGTTCAATAATTTTTCCCGTCCCAATATTCGATCTTGGCTCTGTCCTTAGATGATATGGTATCTGTTGACACCCTAAAATTTTATTTAAAATACATTAAAAAATTGACATGGTTAAAAGAAATTGATATTCATCGTTTATTCTTATTTACTCTAAATTTTTAATAGTACAATTTAGATTTTATGGCTTTTTCAAAAAATTCGAGGAGAAAAGATAACTTTAAATGCCATAAAAATTTTAAATTCTCATATACTTTAAAAAAAATTATATTTTTTATTAATGATTTAATTTTTCACTTCTTAAATGTTCTAAGTACTTATATAATTTTATTAAATATAAAAATTTACATCCTTTAATATAAAATTATACGTCCGTCCATAAACATAAATTTTTATGTATTGACAAAATTGTGAGCCATAATAAATGGAGGATAATGGTTATGCATAGGGGTGGGAATTGTCGGGTACCCGGTTCATCCGAGTACCTCAATTTTCGGCCCGTGTTTCGGCCCATCTCATCCGGGTACTCGGGTAATCGGGTACCGGTACCCGCCTATTTTTTTAAAAAAAAATTAATTCTAAAATTTTAAAAAAATCACATATTAAACACAAAATATATTTTTAAAAAAATTTAGACTTAAAATTTAAAAGTATATAATACAAACATAAAAAGAATTTAGCGATTTAAATTTAGTTTTAGAGTAAAAATAATAAGAAACTTAAAATAAAAATATAATTGAAAATATAAAAAATATATATTAAATATTATCGGGTAGGGTCGGGTATCCGGTAACTTAAAAATCCCGGCATGTTTTTCGGGGGAAATTTTCGGTTCGGGTACCTGACCCGGTCGGATAATTTTTTTAAAGAATTACTCGATATTTTTATATTCGGATCGTCGGGTCGGATCAACCGGGTCGGGTATTTTTGCCCCTAGTTATGTATGCATACAATTAGAGAAGAAGTCTGACCAAGCAGTATGGTTGAATTTATTTTCAACGCTATGGAGATGGAACCGAGAGTAAGTTGGAAATTAGGTCGATTTCAACAATCAACATCAAAAACCTTCAATCTTGTGAATGAATATTTTATTGAACTCTCAAAAAGATATATAAGGAGGCGTATATGACTAAGTTCGGTTCGATTTTTAAAATTTTCTTTTGAATAGTTTAATAGTTTTATTGTTTAACTATTGTTTTCGTTTTTTTTTTCAAATTAATTTTGAGTTTTAAAACTTTTGTATTTTATTTTGATAAAATAGTTTTATGTTATTGTTTTAAATCATTATAAAATTTAAAAAGTTTTTTCATAAATATTTTTTAAAAAATAAATTTTTAAGTAAATAAAAAATAATTAATAATTCGTAATAGTATATAGTATATAGTATTTTAAGTTATTTTACCATTTTTAAGTACAAACTATTTTTTCACATTATAAAATAATTAAATTAATTATATGTTAATTAAAAAACAAATTCGATTCAGTTCAAATAATCATTGTTTTCAACTTGTAAATTATAAATGGTCCGATTGAAATGATTTTCTATTAATCCATCTTTATTATATGGGCAAGTACTTAGAAACTCCAACCATAAATCTACTCAAAGGCGGCCCATTTCTTGGTGAATAAAATAAACAGCATTAGCATATCCACTCTTTGCCTAACAACACACCCTCTCATTGCTGCTCTAATTATGTTAAATCATGGCAATATAAGCATGATCAATCCCACTTAAAACCAACCCCATCATTCCTCTTTTCTTTCTTTTCATCATTCTTAATTAATCTTTGCTTCCAATCTAAGCTTTTGTCCAACTTTATAACTCAAAACTTCATATCAAAACTTTGAAAGAAATGAGTTCTATTTGCATATCTAGTTGTTTGAATGATGCTAGAGACCCTCGGGTGCCTGTAAGGGCAACATATGTGAATCTTTACAAGTGGCCCGAGTCCGATGCCGAGTTCGTGCGGTCGAGGAGCTCCGGCGGTCGAGCATCGTCTAGAGTTATCGACGGTATCTCGTGCAGGCAGATGTACCTGAGGAGTTATAGGTTCTCGAGGAAAGAAACTGTGCCTGAGAAGACAGTGAAATGCTTTGGGAGAGTTAAGGAGAAGGTGGTTCGAGGGAAGGGGAACAACAAGAGACGTATTCGAAGGAAGTGTTTGGTATGGAGGAAAGTGAAGGTTGTGTTGTTTAGGTTGTTCAGTAGGTTGCTCTCTTGCTCTGCCAGTCTAGATGTCGTGGATCGAAGGGATGTTTTCTTTTGATTAACTTCTTGTATTTGGGGGCCGATTATCTGATTTTGTTTTGTTCATTATGGGGTTTGGGTTTATTTAATTTGTTCAAATATTTAGTTTACTTAATTAAAATAAATATTTTTTTAAATATCTAATGTTACCTAATCATAATATTTGCTATTTTTAATAATTTTTTATAAGACATACACTTTACAGATAAATTGTTCGAACTCGAATCACTTAAAAATATCAATAATTAGTCTACTTAATTAAATAGATATTAGTTTATACCATCAAATATTGGGTGCAATGACAAGTCATATTACACTCTAAAAAAATAACTTAAATTCCATTTTTACTATATTGTTAAAAAGAAAAGTAAAAAAAATCTAACTAAGTACCTTAAAATGAATTCGTACTGTACCAATATATATATATATATATATATATATATATATATATATATATATATTAGCTTGTAATGAACAAATTAGCTTGTTGGTTGAAACTTTAAAAAAGAAAAAAAAAGTATTCTCAACATTATTCGCTTAACCTCCTCGGTCCCACCACGATATTTTAGAACAATTATTTGGGTAAACTACATAATAGGTCTCTAAGGGTAATTTTATTTTGACCACCGAACTTTCAAAACTTGCAGCATGGTCACTAAATTTTTAGTTCGTTCATGTTAAGATCACTTCCCACCATTAGAGAATACTGATTTGGCACGTTAAGTTTATCTTCTTCCCAAAAAAGCCCTAATTTCCTCATATTTAAAATTGGTGGCCGTCGTTCTTCCTTTATCCATCTTCTTCCTTTCGTCAAAATACCCACTTTCATTGCATTTAATGGTTTTATCTTTAGATTGCAACAACTTGCAAGCAAAGAACAATGTTTAAACCATTGCAAAGTCTTTGTTATCCCAAGAAACAATAAGTATAATTTATTTAAGCAAAGCTGGTATTATCCAATGTTGATCTAACATCCCTTATTTCGATTAGACTTGAAATTGGAAGAAACAAAGACATGATCATAGAGAAAGGAAGAAGATGGCGAAAGAAAGAAGACAATTGTCATTTTCAAATGTATGAAGGTTAGGATTATTTTTGGGGGAAGAAGATGGATTTAACGTGTCACGCCAACATCCTCTAACGGCAGTTGATGGAAGTGACTTTAATAAAAGCGAACTAAAAGTTTAGTAATTATATCACAAGTGTTAGAAGTCCAGTGAGTAAAATGAAAGCACTCTAAAAGTTCAGGACTATTTATAATTTACCATAATTTTTTTTAAAAAAAATAAAAATGTACGAGCCTTTAAATAATTAATTGAGATTTTAATAAATTATGATTCCATGTATGTCAAATGTGAAAGTACTTAAATAATTCCTATATTGTTAAAAAATGAACAGATAAGTCCCTCTTTTAAATTATGGATCAATAAAATCTTTGTACTTTTTTTAACATTAATGCGTACAATGGTATATACTACCCAGATTCCACCCTGCCTATAAATAAGAGGATATCGACATTTACGCATACTCAATCTCATGTCCTTATGTATATTGTATCAACAACAATATCAATCAAACTATACTCAATTGACAAACTCTTCGTACTTTTTAAGTGGTCTCAATGGAAAAGGACATATTGTTATTCCTAGGTGGTCCGGATTTGAGCAGAATGCCTCTATGATGTGAATATATTATTAAAGGACTATAATTAATGAATAATATTATCTTGTAATCACATCAAACAATTCAAAATATTATTATTTTATTATATATTATACATCATTGTGTTAGAAGATGATACAAAGGGAAAAGAAATGAAAGAGAAATGTTTTTAACCACCAATACAACTTGATTTGATAACAGAGGTAGAACCTCTTTATATACAAAGATGTAAAATAAGCTGGATATTAACAGCCTATCAAACTGTTCAACAGAAACTAATAATTGTATAACAAACTAATTAAAGATTAACATACTTTATATTAATCTAACATTCTTCATATTTTTCTTGATCTTTGATATTAGTCTATCATTCTTTATGTTCTCCTTTTTCTTTGCTTTGATAACACTAGCATGCTACTTGCCTCCTTCTCTCCTCTACTTATGATATTGGTTATCAGTCTTCAAAAAAATTCATAACACAATTTGAAATTCATAGCTCAGTTGATGTACATGTAAAATTAACTGCTTGTAAGTGAGTCTCATTAGGAGAAAAAAACTTCCAACTGCTATCTAAGATGAATGAAAAAGGGTAAAGAGAGAGGCTTGGTTAGAACATCTGCTACTTGATTTGTTGCAGGTACATAGTTGATATGAAACGCTCCATTAGTGACCTTTTCCCTTACAAAACTTAAATCCAGCTCAACGTGTTTTAATTTTATATGATGTACAGAATTTGACAAATGTGCACTAACACTAATACTATCACACTAAATTATAGGAATTGATGTTAACTGAATGATAAGTTTTGAAAGTAAAAACTTGATCCATATAGCTTCACACATGAAATCAGCTAAACTCCTAAATTCTGTTTCAGTTGAAGATCTGGACACAACACTTTGTTTTTTTCGAAAACCATGCTACTAAATTTCCTCCCAAGAAAATACAGTGATCACATGTAGACCTTTTATCATCTATACTAGTTCTCCAATCTGAATCTGTATATCTAACAAGAATAATTGGAGATAAAACAGTGCTAAAGAATAGACCATTATCTATGGTTCTCTTGAGATACCTAACAGTCGTTTTCACAGCTTTTCAGTGCTTATCAAGTGGTGATTGCATGTATTCACTCACTTTATTCATAGAGAATTGTATATTTGGTCTAGTAGTGCAAATATGTTGTAAAGTCCCTACTACTTATCTATAAAGAGTGCAATTAGAGGTGGCAAACGGGTCAATCGGTTCGGGTCATTTCGGTTTCGGTTATTTCGGGTCTGATATTTTCGGTTCAGATTCGGTTTTGGTTTCGGTTCGGTTTCGGTTCGGTTTTAGTTCGGGTCTATTATGTTTCGGGTCATTTAAGTTCGGTTGATTTCGGTTCGGTTATTTTCGGTTCGTTTAATTTCAGTTCGGTTGATTTCGGTTCGGTTATTTTCGGTTCAATGAGAGATCATTCGTTTTTAATCAAATTTTTAGGTTGGTCAGATTTTTACACCCTATAAATGACTTTATAAAGTCAATATATTTGACATTTTAGTGATTTGTACGGCTATTCATATTTTATCTTTCTTTATTTCTATTAATCGGGTCCATTCGGTTCGGGTCTATTCGGTTCGGGTCCATTCGGTTCGGGTCCATTCGGTTCAACTAAATTCGGTTCAGTTTCGGTTCGGTTTATTTCGGATTTCGGATCAAATTTCAGATTAGATTTCGGGTCAATTTCGGGTTGATTTTCGGTTTCGGTTCGGGTTTCGGTTCTCGGGTCAAGTTTGCCAGGTCTAAGTGCAATCTAAAAAAAGATCACCATCAGTCATGGGTAGTTGAGAGGATGTTACCATGGGAGTTGGAGTAGAAGCTGCATCAGTCATTTTTACTTTATCTAGAAGTTTCAAAACATGCTTCTTCTGATTGAGAATAATTCCACCTTTAACATCTTGAACATTCATTCTAAGGAAAAAAGTCAGTTGTCAAGTCTTTTAGGGAGAAGGTATGATTGATTCTTGAATAACATGATAGACTTTCTTTGAATTTTTCCCAGTGGCTATTATGTCATCAACATAGGCTATGATGTAAATTTTGTTGCCTTGTGTTTTTTTAAAATAAAGGGAAGAGTAAGCCAAAGAAGCTGTGAAGCCTAGTTTTTGCACCAAGTGTTCTTGAAATTTATCAAACTAGGCTCTAGGAGCCTGTTTGAGTCCATATAACGACCTCTTTAATTTGTACACAAGTTAATTGTCAGATGAATCTTCTTGCTTAACACCAGGAGGTTGCAACATGTATACTTCTTTTGATATGTCTCTATTTAAAAGGCGTTGTCTACATCTATTTGCCAAAGAATCCACCCATTATTAAGAGCAATGCTGAGTGTAATCCTTATCATAATAGGCTTGATAACAAGGCTAAAAATCTCAGTGTAGTCAAACCCAGCTTGTTGAGAAAAACCATTCGCCACTAGTCTGGCCTTGTATCGTTTAACATTGCTATTAAGATTGTACTTGACCTTGAACAGCCATTTGCATCCTATTGATACACGATTTAGAGGTAAACCATTGAGCTCTCGAGTGCCTTTTTGAAAAAGGGCTTCTAACTCTTTTATGACAGCAAGTTTTCAGTCTTCTGAAGCCATAGCTTGATGTATATTATCAAGTATATCTGGATTAGTGTCAGTGAACATGACTTTTGGTTTAAAAATATCGGCCTTAGATCTGGTGACCATGGAATGTTGAACAAAAACACGAGTAGGTGCTGGTTCAGGAGAATGTTGGTCAGGAACATGAATAGCAACTGATGCAAGAGTGGAACTAGATGAATGTGTGGAACTAGATGAATGTTCCTTAGAAAGATCAGCAACATTAGTAGGCGCAGCTGTGATTTGAGGCAAACCAGATGAGACCAAAGGTTTAGCAACATTGTTAGAGGATCTCAAAGGCTCAATAGTTGTGAGAACTGGAAGTTGACCACCAGGAGTAAGAGGGTTTGAAGAATCTTCAGAACTTAAAGCACTGGTACTTGAAAAATCAGGGCTTATGCTTGAAGATAAAAAGTCAGATTATTGTGACCCTGCCAGAACGCCTAAAGTTTCCTAAGTATGAACAATACCAGAATACTTGGCCTTTAAAATGAAAGAAATTCCCTCATCAGAATGTTCTCCATCTTTGACTACCTGCAAACAAGAAAAGAAATGTTCATTAAATTGAACATGTCTGGATGTATAAACCTTACCATCCGAACTAAGGCACTTGTATCCATGTTGATCAGCATTATAACCCAGAAATATACAGGGCTTAAACCAAAACTGCAATTTATTATTGTTGTATGGCCTGATTAAAAGAAAGCATTGGCGCCCAAAGATCTTCAGAAAATCATAGTTTGGTTGTTTACCAAAGAACTTCTCAAATGGAGACAGACCTCCTAATGTCTTAGTAGGTAACCTATTAGTAAGGTACACAAAAGTATAAAAAGCATCATATCAATACTTAAAAGAATGACCATTTTAAGCTAAAAGCGTAAGGTCAAGCTCAACAATGTGACGATGTTTCCTTTCAACCTTACCATTTTGTTCAGAAGTGTAAGGACAAGTACGTCTAAACTAAATACCATTCTGAACAAAGTAATTATCTATAGTTTTGAACTCACTACCACAATCAGTCTTCACACTCTTTAACTTACAATCAAAATGTCTTTTAGCCATTTTATGAAAAGCAATAACAACATTTCAAACATCAGATTTTTTTGCAACAAAATAGATCCAAGTATATCTAGTGACATCATCTAAAAACCTGACATAATAAGAGAAATTATTAGAAATCAGAGGTGTTGGGCCCCAAACAACCATCTGAACTAATTGCAAAGGTAAAGTGCAAATATCCAAAGATTTCTAAAATTTCAGTTTATGACTTTTTTTCCAATTTGCAAGCAGAATAAAAAATAATCTTTATCTTTTTTAATGTTAGAAATATTACAAACTTTGGACAACTTAACTAGAACTTCACAAGAAGGACGCCCATGCTTTCTATGCCACAACTGAAAATCACTAGAAACAGAGAAACATTGAACATTCTTTAAATGATCAGAACTTTGAAAAACAAGAACCTTAGTAGTTTCACTACAAAGAACATCATTACAGGATGAAGACTTGACAATTTCATTAACAAACTTATCACTATGACCATCATCACAACTAATAGCACATTCATTAGTAGAAACAGAACAAAACTGATTAGAATCTTCAGAAGAGAAATTCAAATCACCAGGAGAGACTAATTTGTAGAGCCCATCACTTTGTAAACCCTAAAGTATCGGTTGTTGTGTTGTCAGGTCCTTTACAACACAAGAGTTAGGAAAAAACTCAATAGATACGTTATTATCACTAGTGAATTTAGATACAAAAGGAAGGTTTTTTCTTAATTAAGGGGACATACAACAGATTCTTTAAAATTAACGACCTAGAACTAGTTTCAATCTTAGAAACACTAACCCTAGAAATGGGAACAGAAGAACCATTTGCAACATGAACCTTACCAAAACCAAAGTAGGGAGTTGAAGTAATGATATTACATGCGTCCAGTGTGAGATGAGAAGTAGCTCCTGAATCAGGATACCACGCGGCATCACCGTAACCAAAATCATCTACCACCGCTACTACTGTTGCAACCGTATCAGTCCCACCAGATTTAGGATAAACAAAAACTGAAGCACCATTAAACCCTTGGGAGTTAACTTGATTCTAAGCCGTGCTCAGATCTTCTGAGAAATCTTCAAAAAAACGAGACATGATTTATAGAAATGTTATTCCCAAAACCATCAAACGATTGATTGAAACGGAAATAGCATTGATTGGCTAAATGGCCAATCTTGCCACAGATTTGGCATTGCGGTCGTGAGTGACCACTAAAAACTCTGCCTCATCAACCTCTTACATAAGGATCGCCGCGATTATGAAAAGGAGTTGAAGGCGGCCAAAACCCTAGAGATGATGATGTTTGATGAACTGAATGATTTTGATTGGTATTAGGGTACCAAAATGAATAACCATTGTTTGGGTTGACATTATTGAACGAGCCTGAACCATGGAATGGGCTTTGAGAAAACCTCATCGTTTCTTGAGAAGGGTCATGAGCCAAATTGTCTAAAGACCCTTGTGCCAAAAATTCAAGTTGTCGAGCCTTAGTGTCAAGAAGCACACTAGACACCCTATCAAGCTTGTACAATTGTTGACTTGAGGTTATGACCGCAACCACCGGCTCATACTCCGGTGGAAGATCGAAAATAATGGCGGAAATATGCATCGTCTCTGTCAAAGGATTCTCACACGCAACAAGACTATCACACACCCCTTGAATTTGTACAAGAAATTCCCTCATGAATTGGTCTCGTTTTCTAATGTTCTTCAATGAGCAATGTAAGTGCATAACTCGTGTAATCGAAGTCACAGAGAAAATTTGCTTGAATTTTTTCTAAATGTCAAGAGCATTCTTGCAAATAACAAGAGAGGGCAAGATTGAAGGGCTTATGGAAGACAGTAGCCAATAACATAGTGCACTGTCTTGTTGCTTATAACGCACATACTCGAGATTTGAAACACGAACTCCTACATCTCCAACAACAGTCTGAACTGGAACAATGAAAGATCCATAGATATGATCTACAAGTGTTAGACTCTCGATGGCGAATAAGACTTGTTGTTTCCAGAGAAGGTAATTGGAGTTATCAAGACAGATGGAGATTGTTTTGTTAGTGAAGGGTTTGGCGGAAGCAGTTTCAGCCATGGATGAAACCTCTAATACCATGATAGAAGATGATACAAAGGGAAAAGAAATGAAAGAGAAAGATTCTTAACCACCAATACAACTTGATTTGATAACAGAGGTAGAACCTCATTATATACAGAGATATGAGATAAGGTGGATATTAACAGCCTGTCAAACTATTCAACAGAAACTAATAACTGTATAACAATCTAACTAAAGATTAACAGAGTTTATATTAGCCTAACATATTGTCAATGTCATTCACTATCCCACATGCAACGTCAATATTTTAGATGATTTCTATTAACTTTGTGCTCGAGTTTACTAACTCGCTTCCGAATTTGATAGATCTATTCAAGATACTTTTACTACATGTCAGATGCATATTGAAATTATTAGAAATAACCTAATATCAACATGATGGTTCAAGATGATTATTTTTCTATTGAGAAAGGAAAGATTTCATTCATAAATAGTATAGTGGGAAACATATGACTCAAAAGAAACGAGATTAACAAAGGCCTAATACATTGAATCTGAGAAGGCAGGAAGCTGAAGGCAACAAAGATAAAAGGAGAGACCCTGAACGTTCAAACTAAAGATGGATTCACCAAATGAGAAGGCATTGACGATCGAAAAAATCGACGAATATTCCAAAATGTCGAGCTGATAATGACAACGTAAAAAAGGCCACAAAGGCCAATTGTAAAGTGCTTATTAGTTCTATATTTTGTGTGCATTCCATCTCATATTATTGATGTTCCTAAGTACATTTTAGGCATAATTAGGTTCATGCATTGCATACTTACAGTATTCTTTACTTTTCCATGCTTTTATTGATTATCTTTTATTTGGTAAGGAAAAGATGATGTTTTAGTTTAGTTTGCATTTCAGGGCTAGAAACTGTTAGGAGGAGGACAGACCAGAGGAGAGGATGCATAGGCAGTAGACCAGAGAGTTGTACTGATGCAGTTCTAGACAGAGAGAGCCATTACCGATAACCTGTCGATGCCATACCTGCCGCCCAGGGCAGCAAGCTGAGGAAATTGGAGTGCGATCTGTAGAGCAAAATATCCTGATTCTAACGATGCCATCCACTCAATTTTTTTACGCCTGGAGCAGCGGACAGAGCTACCGAAGGAGGAGATCAAGATGACATGTGGTGCAAGGCAACGAGAAGGAGTACACATTCAACTCAAAGAAGTCAAAATTAAAGGTTGCATTTAATGCAAAAGCTACTTTGAAGACTTCTACTCCAATGAGGACTTGGCTTGTTCTAAATTTTCTCTTGGGTTTGGTTATGTTTGTAAACTAGTGTGAGAACTGTTATTTAGGAATTAAGTTTGTATTTGCAATAAAACTTCAAGGTTTGCTTATTTCATGCTCTTCATAGTTTTCAGTTAAGTTCGAAAGATTGGTTGTTAACTATCTATTTGTTCGGTATCAAGAGAGTCGAACTCACGAAAGGGATAAGTACGATCCTCGTCCTAATCAGTTGTTGATCAATTCGGCTTAGACATAGGTGTGAGTTTAACGCGGCTAAAAGAGGACGAACCAAGGTTGTTGTTCTTTGCAAGATTCACGCCGTGACGGGTATCATCTGCAGTGGGCCACAATAGCATTCCGACTTAGATATAAGTAAGATCATTATCGAAGCGTTCTACCGAGCCTTGAAGGATTGCCAAGTTTGCCGCCGAGCCATCCGTCCATTCCACTGCCGAGGTAGCGAAAGCGTCAAAGCAGCTAATCTGCCATCTTCTGCCGAGACAGCAAAGGCTGGCAGCGCAAAGCAACTTAACTTGTTCAACGCAGTTTCACACTACTAAGAAGCATAACCTGACCCATTCTATCACTCTGATCTCTTCTATCAATTATTTGTGTTTATTTACTTTTCTCTTTTACAAACTAAATTTAGTTGTGCATTTATTTTCTGTGCAGGAATTACAATTCGAATAAGTTGTCCAATCCATGTGGGAGACGATATCTTTTATACTATAACTTGAAGAGAGTGTGCATTTGTGCTCATATTTAGAGAACACCCTAACGCTCTACAAGTTTTTGGCGTTGTTGCCGGGGATTAGCAACAGTAAATTCGTTTTTATTTTCCTACACTTTTATTTTCTTTGCATTTAATTTTAGTTTTTATTATTTTTATTCTAAAAAAATATTTTACAGTCTTCTTGTCTCGTGCATGACCAGAGAAAATCCATCGGGAGAAATCATTTTCTTTGACGAGATCGAACGAAGAGTAAGAGAACTTAAGAAAGAAACAAGAAAAGCCCTCGAGAAAGCCAAGGAAGAAGGAAAGGCTGAGGCTGTTGGGTTTTTCGACGCTCGATTCGATCAACCGATTATGCTCGCCAAGTGGTGGAGAGGTGGATTTTTGGGTGGAAGGGTTTAGGAAGCTGAAAGAATAAAGACACGATGATTTATAGTGGTTCAACCTTCTAACCAAGGTCTACATCCACTACCTTAGCTTCCTACTAAGGATTTCACAATCAATCCACTAATTGATTCGTCCCCTTTTCTAGGATCAGGAGGAAACCCTTTACAACGATCAAGCTTCTACCCAAAGCCTTGATCAAAACCCTCGAAGCTTTCTACCCAAAGCTTGAAGGAACCCCTCTCTTACAAAGAGATAAACAAAAAAGCAAACTTGAACCCTCTAATAGGTATTTTGTTTGCACAATGAAGCACTCACCCAAAACCTAAGACACTTGAGCAAATTTAACAAAGTAAGCTCACAAGTGTTGTCTAAGCAAGAAATGAACGATTTAAGCTCTAGACAAGTTTTTCACTCATAATGTTGTAACAATTGAAGCTCTTCTCATTCTTGATGCTTGGAGGTCTTATTTATAGTCCCAATTGAGTTTGTAGCCGTTTATGGCCGTTGGGATCAAAATATAGCCGTTTGAAGACTTTAATTTCCTCCAAAATGCAATTCAGCTGCTACCCGTTTCGGAACGCTTCAAGCCCGTTTCGGAACGCCTTCTTTATAGAGATAGCCGTTGTAGCCTGTCGGGGTACCCGTTTCGGAACACCCTATAGCCGTTTCGGAACGCGTATCGGAACGCCTTAACCCTGTTTCGAAACGCCTGCATTTTGAATATTAGTTGGGAAAGAGCCGTTGGGGTTTATAGCCGTTAGGGTCGTTGCCACGTAGGCGTATCGAAACGGCCTATACCGTTTCGGAACGCTTGGCCCGTTTCGATACGTGTATCGAAACGTTTTGCCACTGGAATCCCCCTGTTTCGAAACGCCCTATGGTGTTTCGAAACGCCCTTTGGTTTTTGAGAAATTTGGCCTTTGAAACACATTAAAAACCATTTAAAAACTTCCTAAACATAATTTCAAGATGTTTGGACTTTAGAAATGTTTTTAAATTCTTTTTAAATTAGTCCAAAATATTTTTCAAATATTATATCAAAACATTAGTTCTACAATCTCCCCCTTTTTGATATAATAAAACCAACTTGAAAAATTGTTTGGGATTCTCCCCCTTTAACTTTAAAATTGTGAATAAGAGATTAAGATATGAAATAAAATAAAGCTCCCCCTTATTCGTTTGAAAATTCAATTTTTCAAACCATTTCTCCCCCTTTTTGTTATATCAAAAAGAATTTAAAATGACATTTATGTTCAAGATAACATAGGAGGTAAAAAAAATTTTGACACTTTAAAATTTTGGTTAAAAAAAATTGGCTCCCCCTTACTCAAAGCATCATTAAAATGTTAGTTCAACATTTATGAATATCTAGTTGACATAAAATAAAATAAATCAATAAACACTAAAACAACTAGATTTTACCACACTTGAACTCAAGGGAGGATGTGAAGCCTTCCTTCTTCAAGTGTTCTTTCTTGTGTGCGTGGAGCTCCCCCTCAATTTTTGACTTGTTGATCATTCTCCATCACACCTAGCAAAAGACAATCAAGTAATTTTTGGTATCCAAATTGCTTTGGATCCATAGACGTTAGTAGCACAAAATTTAGTCCCCTTAGGAATCCATTTTTCAATTTCATCCTTTTTAGTTGAAGTGGTTAGTCCTTTTGGGACCCAAACACTTCTAAAACATTTTCCATTAAAAAATCTAGGGGCACTAGATTGTCTTACATAAAAATTTGATTTTCCAAAATTGTTTTTCTTTTCAAGTTCTTTGGAAATCAAATCTTTTTCCTTTTTGAGATCATCGACTTCTTTTTGATGATCTCTTTCCATCGTTTGAAGCAAATTTTGTAGGTTTAAAACTTTAAGCTCAAAATTTTTAATTTTTGCTTCAAACTCTAAATTGGTTTTAGAAAGCAAATCATTTTCGGTTTTCAACTTTGAAATCAATTTTTTATTTTTCGAAAATGAAGCCTTGAATTCAAAAACCAATTCATCGTAGGCTTCTTGTAACTCATCAAATGTATACGAATTTGAAATAGATGAGTTAGAAGTTACCTCCCCCTCACTGAGGGCCATCATGCATAGGTGGGCTACTTCATTATCGGTGGAGTCTTCATCACTCCAAGTGGCCACGTATGCTTGTTTAGAAGATGATCCCTTCTTTTTGGATTTGTGGGAATCCTTCATCTTCTTCCTCGATTCATGCTTGGATTTTTCCATTTTGCTCTTCATGAATCGGGTGAATTTGTTGAAGAGATAGGACATCTCTTCATCTTCACTATCCTCCTCACTTGAATCTTCATGATGACATGTGGAGGATTTGAGAGCCATGGCATTTACATTTATGCCAATACTCTTGAGTTTCTTCTCTCCCATAGCTCTAATTGCTTCCCTCTTTTTCTCATCCTCTTTATTTTTCTTCATGATTTGATGAGTAAGGAGAGACCCCATGAGTTCATCAAGCTTCAAAGTTTTCAAATTTTTGGCTTCGATGATGGCGGTCCTCTTTGAGTCCCAAGACTCGGGAAGTGAGTAGATGAGCTTTCGAACAAGCTTCTCCTCCGGGATGGCTTCTCCATAGCCTTTAAGACCATTGGTGATGGTGGAGAATCTATCAAACATCTTCTCGATGTTTTCTTCCGGATCCATTTTGAAGTTCTCATACTCTAAGGTTAGGAGTCCAATCTTGGTCTCCTTGACTTCATTAGTCCCCTCGTATGTGACTTCAAGCTTGTCCCATACCTCCTTGGCACTTTCACAAGAAGACATCTTCTCATAGATGGTTGGGCCAAATGCACAAAAAAGCATGTGCAAGGCTCTACAATTTAGCTCCATCTTCTTGCGATCGTTGGCACTCCATTCCGCTTTGCTTCCTTGAGGCACGAACGGACCATCTTCAACTATGTCCCATAGTTTGTAATCATTTGCCTTCAAGAAGAATTTCATCTTTGTCTTCCAATGGGCATAGTGATTTCCGTCGAAGAAAGGCGGTATGTTGATGGATTGCGACATTTTGAGCCGGTTGATGAAATGTTGATCGAGCTTGCCGGATCTTCTCAATAGGATGTGAATCCCCTTCGATTGAGCCAAGCTCTGATACCAATTGTTGGGTTTTTCGACGCTCGATTCGATCAACCGATTATGCTCGCCAAGTGGTGGAGAGGTGGATTTTTGGGTGGAAGGGTTTAGGAAGCTGAAAGAATAAAGACACGATGATTTATAGTGGTTCAACCTTCTAACCAAGGTCTACATCCACTACCTTAGCTTCCTACTAAGGATTTCACAATCAATCCACTAATTGATTCGTCCCCTTTTCTAGGATCAGGAGGAAACCCTTTACAACGATCAAGCTTCTACCCAAAGCCTTGATCAAAACCCTCGAAGCTTTCTACCCAAAGCTTGAAGGAACCCCTCTCTTACAAAGAGATAAACAAAAAAGCAAACTTGAACCCTCTAATAGGTATTTTGTTTGCACAATGAAGCACTCACCCAAAACCTAAGACACTTGAGCAAATTTAACAAAGTAAGCTCACAAGTGTTGTCTAAGCAAGAAATGAACGATTTAAGCTCTAGACAAGTTTTTCACTCATAATGTTGTAACAATTGAAGCTCTTCTCATTCTTGATGCTTGGAGGTCTTATTTATAGTCCCAATTGAGTTTGTAGCCGTTTATGGCCGTTGGGATCAAAATATAGCCGTTTGAAGACTTTAATTTCCTCCAAAATGCAATTCAGCTGCTACCCGTTTCGGAACGCTTCAAGCCCGTTTCGGAACGCCTTCTTTATAGAGATAGCCGTTGCAGCCTGTCGGGGTACCCGTTTCGGAACACCCTATAGCCGTTTCGGAACGCGTATCGGAACGCCTTAACCCTGTTTCGAAACGCCTGCATTTTGAATATTAGTTGGGAAAGAGCCGTTGGGGTTTATAGCCGTTAGGGTCGTTGCCACGTAGGCGTATCGAAACGGCCTATACCGTTTCGGAACGCTTGGCCCGTTTCGATACGTGTATCGAAACGTTTTGCCACTGGAATCCCCCTGTTTCGAAACGCCCTATGGTGTTTCGAAACGCCCTTTGGTTTTTGAGAAATTTGGCCTTTGAAACACATTAAAAACCATTTAAAAACTTCCTAAACATAATTTCAAGATGTTTGGACTTTAGAAATGTTTTTAAATTCTTTTTAAATTAGTCCAAAATATTTTTCAAATATTATATCAAAACATTAGTTCTACAGAGGCAGCCATGCATAACGGCCAAGACGACAACCTTGCCAAAAATGCCCTTAACGGCAGGGATAGGCAGCAAGATCTGCCGTCCAGAGAGCAGCAGCAAATTCCACCTAGGTAGCAACCCCCGTTTTATCCCAGACAGCAACAATACGTGCGCACAACCATAGACTATTTGGAGCAGGACTTCCGGGGATTCGATCCGACTATTGCAGAGCCAAAAATCGAGGCAGATCACTTTGAACTAAAATCAATGATGTTCAATATGATCAACACGCTAGGGCAATTCGGAGGTACTGCCACAGAAGATGCTCGACAGCATTTGAGAGGATTCCTAGACATATGCAGAGCGTTCAAGATACATGGAGTCCACCAAGATGTGCTAAAGCTGATGTTATTCCCCTATTCACTGAGGGATAGGGCAAAGCAGTGGTTGAACAAGTAGCCGGCGGGGTCGTTTAACACCTGGACAGAGTTGTGCAAGGATTTTTTTAAATCGTTTCAGCCCGTCCAACGTTACAGACAGACTACAAAACAAGATAATTTCTTTCCGCCAAGGGGATGATGAGCCAATGTATGAAGCATGGAAGAGGTACCAACAGATGTTAAACAGATGTTCGCTTCAAGGTTTCCAGCCTCGATGCAAGTGTTGATGTTCTACAAAGGGGTTAATTATCCAACTCGAATGATGCTTGACGCTTCTGCCAATGGGATCATCCTAGATAGAACACCAGAGGAGGCACTGCAGATCTTGAATAAAATTGCGAAAAACGACTACAAGTTCCCAACAGCCTTCCGCGGTGGCATAAGGTAGCCAACTGTTGTGAATGAATTAGAGGCCACTGAATCTGTTAATGCTCGCCTGGACAATCTGACACAGCTAGTGATGAGTATGGCCAAAGGAAAGACATATGAAGCCAAGGCTGTGGATCCATTTTGTGATGAGTGTGAGGGCAACCACGATTCCTCTGAATGCAGTGAATCAGCAAACTTCATGGGAACCTATGAGAGGAATAGCATGCCCAACACCAACACATATAACCCTGGCTGGAAGAAGCATCTGAACTTCTCCTGGAGCAATCCAAACACAGCTGCAAATCCAACTCAACAACCAGGAGGATACCAACAGAACCTGTCAAGACAGCCACCTCAGAAGCAACAGAATACGAACAATAACTCGCTCGAAACTACTTTACATACTTTTATGTCTCGAACCAGTGATTTTATTGTTCGTACTAATAAATTTATTGATAAGACTAAATCATTTATGGACAGGACTGAGATGAGGATGAACAACTAGGAAGCTGCAATAAAGAACCTAAAGACCCAGTTTGAGCAATTCATGGAGATCATAAGCAACAGGACAATGGGTGCATCATCCAGCAGCACAGAGGTAACAATTAAACCTTCGTATGAACAGTGTGAAGCCATATCAACTAGAAGTGGGAAACAACTAGACGAGCCCAAAACTGAACAGCCAATGGACCAACAAATAGAACAGCTTACTGCGACAGTATCAAAACCAGCCGCCCCGGTAGATGAAGCTGGCAGCAGCCCTAAGAAGGATTATCCTGAGTCGCCACAGATTAGATTTCCATGCAAGCAACGCATTCAGAACATCTGTCTGACGCCGCCTTTCCCCCAAAAGACTAAAGCAACAGAAACAAGAGCACTAGTTTCGAAAATTTTTGGATATTCTAAAACAGGTGCACATTAACATCCCTCTCGTGGAAGCCATCCAGAACATGCCCAATTATGCGAAATATCTGAAGGACATGGTTTCCAAGAGGAAAAGAATTGGGGAGTTTGAAACTGTAGCTGTGACAGAGAAGTGCATGGCTATGCTGCACAACAAGCTACCGGCCAAAAGAACAGATCTGGACAGCTTCGTTATTCCATGCAGAATCGGCAGCAACCATGTCATGAGAGCCCTGTGCGATTTAGGAGCCAGCATTAACCTGATGACAAAGGCTGTCTTCGACAAGTTAGGTATTGGGCAAGCAAAACCCACCTCCATCATGCTGAAACTAGCAAACCATTCATTCGTACAACCGGAGGGCAAAGTCGAAGACATCCTGGTTCGCATGGGCAACCTTATTTTTCCAATAGACTTCCTCATCCTAGACTGTGAGGTCGACGAGAACGCCCCCATCATACTTGGGCGACCATTTCTGGCCACGGGCAGAACGCTAATTGACGTGGAACATGGGGAGCTGATCATGAGGGTGAAAAACCAAAGAATAAAACTAAATGTTTTACAGCCATCGATAAGGGAAAAAGAATGATGCCTAGACGCCTAGGCTTCCGTAATCAACGAAATAGGGAACGACAGCAGTCGCCCAGACATGCTGCAGGGCAGAATGCAGGACCCCAAGGAACAAGAGGACCCCCAAGAGGGAGAAAATCGAAAAACCACCTCAAGAAGTGGTTATATTTGGGAGATGCACCCCAATGCACTCCCAACATAACTTAGTTTAACTATTTTATTTTCTTTTATTTTATATTTTAGGATTAGAATTTATTTTATTTATCTTCTTATCTTTAATTTTTAGGATTAGATATTAATTTATTACAATTTATTTTCCACATTTTTATTTTAGATCTAAGTATTTTTATTTCAGTATTTCTTTATTTAGTTTATTATTTTTATTCTCAGGTTTTAAGAATAAAAGAGCCGTACCAAGAAGAAGGCCCAACAAGGAGGCCACCCACCATGCCGTCGAGACAGTTGCAGGTAGCCCAACGCAGAAATAGCACAACGGCTAGTTGACCGCTAACGGCTATCTACCAACGGCTACAGAAGTAACGGGCAGAAAACACGTGACGTGTGCAAAGCAAACTGTCCGTTGGACATTTAATGCCGCCACAGTATCTCTCGGCACCATCTATATAAACCCCACTTCTCCCATTCATTTACTTTACTTCATCTCCTTGTTAACCTATTCTTGAGTCCACTGCTCCCTTTCTCATTATTTTCTTTATAGTTTCATATTTTAAAAAAACTGTCTTACACATGGCATCAGCATCACAATCCAAACCCACCTTTCAACGTTTCTTCTCCAATAAAGATGCAAAATGGTACAGAACTCAGTTCGCAAAGCAAGACATATGGGAGGAACAAGGGTTCCACTATTCATAGCAGATAGGGGATCTCGGGCTTGAGCCCACTCTATTCGAGAAAATCCACAACAAGGGTTGGGAGATATTCGCACGACAGCCGAAGGTGGCAAACATTACAATGGTCAGGGAATTTTATGCACACCACCCCTGCCCAAAGCTACCCTTTGTTTTTGTCCGAGTAGAGCCTGTCAAGTTAAACACTACCGTCATCAACAACTTTTATAGATTAGAGATGGACGGAAACCCACACGAAGAATGGTGGCAGTCACTAACAGATGCCGACTATGACAGAATCAAGGCCCGGCTGTGCGAACCCAATACCCATTGGCTGGCGGGAAAAGATGGCGGCTCCGTGCAACGCCTCCGATTACTACCAAAGGCGATGTTGTGGAACACATTCGTCAAAAGGCGTCTGTTGCCCACCTCCCATAATTCCACCGTGGACCGGCCGTGTCTCGCTCTCATTCATTCAATAATGATGAACAAGCTGATAAATGTTGGTGAAATAATCTGCAAGAAGTTCTACAATTGCTACCGGAAATCAAAGGGCTAGCTTTACTTCCCATCTCTCATCACGGGCTTGTGTGCCAATTTCAATGTCCCATCAGATCCAAACGACGTGATGACATCCGCCAAAGAGGGCTGGACCAGAAAAGTTCGCCTGTAGATGATGCAAGCACCGGAAACGGAGCAGATCACACTATCGCAGCCCTCCACCGCCCAGCCAGCTACACCGGCAGCCCCAGGCAGTTTTGAAGCTGCCCAGAACAATGAAGTCGTTGCACTGCTCCGCACTCTTATCGACAACAACAAACAAATAGAGCAGCAGCAATTGACGTTCATGAAGTATGTGAGGGAAGTCCAAGAGGCCTTTGTGGCCTATCTTCTACAGAAATTCCCCAATGACGGCCCTTCCCTACCCACATTCCCAGAATACTTAGCCGCCGCAACTTATCCTAGGGAGACTACACCATCAGAAGCAGTTTCCCGCCACGTCACCTTCTGCCGGCAGATGCCATCTCCAATGTATTACCCATCCTACGCAGCCACCTCTGCTTCTAACATGGTGGCCGACACTCCCGAGAGGCATCAACAACATTTCTCTCCAGCCTGTATAACAGAAACAGTGGCAGACACCTCCCAGTCCAACGAGGTTGAACAACAGATGGCAGCAACAGCGGCACCCATGGCAACAGAGGATCCATCGGAAGAACCCATGGCAGAGCAAACCAGGAAGAGAAAGTGGCACATAATCTCAGCCGAGCCAGAGGAAGAGGAGTCAGAATCTGAACCAGAACAAAGTGAAGCTCTTCGTCCCACTCCTAAAAGAGTCCAGCCGCCTCGGACAGCAAAGATATCACCTGCCAAGTCTGCCGCCCGGACATCTGCCAGCCGTCACCTTGTCATTCAGTCTTCATCTTCCTTCTCTGCCGCAAAGAATCCAGCCTCTTCTCAGCCCTCCGCCAACTTCTAGAGTTGTTTCTTTTCTTTTCTTCATTTTATTTCTTATTGTTATGTTTTAATTATCTTACTTGTATTTCTTTTTTTGTTTTTCTTTCTTGTAATTTATTTTGTGCATTGAGGGCAATGCTCGTCTCGAGTTCGGGGGGGTTAGCACTCATTTTGTTTAGGCATAACTAGTGCATATAGGTTGCATAATGTAGTTGCCTTAAAAAATTAATCAAAAGAAAAAAAAATTGTTATAACTTGTGTCTATGATAGGATAGCCGATTAATTTATTTTCGCGCCAACTTAAAATTGAACTTAATTTTGGGAAAAGTATGAATAACTTAGAATTTTTTTTCTATAATTGCCAGAACTGTAAAACACTAATATCTGATGAACACTGCCTACTTTATCTTTAGAATTCTTTGCAAAATTCTAACACTGGTTACAGGTAGCCGCCGAGGGAGAAAACAAAAACAGAAAAAGTAAAACACTTCCAAGGCAGAGAAAAAAATAAAAATTGATGTTTTACCCTAGAGGTGCCCGAAACAGGCTCTAGGAAGAATCATGTGCCAAGGACACTCCGCTGCTATCAAAGTCCATGAATCTGAAAATTTTGCAATGACGGACAATTTAGCATGAGTGAATGAAAGTCTTCACGGGATGACTCTGCTCAAAGGGTTCGGAGTTTTGTAGTATGCTTCTATACTAATTTCAGACCTAGAGAGTAGTTGTGATGAGCTGAAGCCCTTGCTGCCATGATTAAATAATTGTGCTGTATCGGCAGCAACCTTATATATCGTAACATCATCTTTGTTTATCCAGAGTATTCTGCATATTCAGCCTGTACACAGTCCTACACACACTGCACTGGCATTATAGATTAATTATGAGTTATTTCTTGTTGTTTCCCCTATCACTAATATAATGTAGGTGCCACAGCCTTGAGGTGCGGAATCAAGTTAAAAATAGGTTTTTCTTTCTGATTAATATAAGGGCAAGTCTAGTTAGGTTTGCATTGCTTGAGGACAAGCAATAGTTCGAGCTTGGGGGTGTGTAAAGTGCTCATTAGTTCTATATTTTGTGTGCATTCCATCTCATATTATTGTTATTCCTAAGTACATTTTAGGCATAATTAGGTTCATGTATTACATATTTACAGTATTCTTTACTTTGTCATACTTTTATTGATTATCTTTTATTTGGTAAGGAAAAGATGTTGTTTTAGTTTAGTTTGCATTTCAGGGCTAGAAACTGTTAGGATGAGGACAGATCAGAGGAGAGGATGCATAGGCAGCAGACCAGGGAGTTGTATTGATGCAGTTCCAGACATGGAGAGTCGCTGTCGAGAACCTGCCGCCGTCATACCTGCCGCCCAGGGCAGCAAGCTGAGGAAATTGGAGAATTGGAGTGCGATCTGTAAAGCAGAAAATCTTGATTCCAATGATGTCATCCGCTCAATTTTCTGACGCTTGGAGCAACGGACAGAGCCGTCGAAGGAGGAGATCAAGATGACTTGCGGTGCAAGGCAACGAGAAGGAGTCAACATTCAACTCAAAGAAGTCAGAATTAAAGGTTGCATTTAATGCAAAAGCTACTTTGAAGACTTCTATTCCAAGGAGGACTTGCTAGCTAATGCCTATATATACTCGACATATTTTGTAATTGTATGCATCTTAGGTTTTCCTTTGGGCATAGTCTAGGTTTTCTTGCCGCCAACAATGTTCTAAATTTTCTCTTGGGTTTGGGTTATGTTTGTAAACTAGTGTGAGAACGGTTGTTTAGGAATTAAGTTTGTATTTGCAATAAAACTTCAAGGTTTGCTTATTCTATGCTCTTCATAGTTTTCAATTAAGTTCGAAAGATTAGTTGTTAACTATCTATTTGTTCGGTATCGAGAGAGTCGAACTCACGAAAGGGATAAGTACGATCCTCATCCTAATCAAGTGTTGATCAATTCGGCCTAGACATAGGTGTGAGTTTAACATGGCTAAAAGAGGACGAACCAAGGTTGTTGTTCTTTGCAAGATTCACGATGTGACGGGTATCATCTGCAGTGGGCAACAACAACATTTCGACTTCGACATAAGCGGGATCATTATTGAAGCGTTCTGTCGAGCCTTGAAGGATTGTCGAGTTTGCCGCCGAGCCATCCGTCCATTCCACTTCTGAGGCAGTGAAAGCTTCAAAGCAGCTAATCTGCCATCTTCCGCCGAGGCAGCAAAGTCTGGCAGCACAAAGCAACTTAACTTGTTCAACGCAGTTTAACACTACTAAGCAGCATAACCTGACCCATTCTATCACTCTGATCTATTCTATCAATTATTTATGTTTATTTAATTTTCTCTTTTACAAACTAAATTTACTTGTGCATTTAGTTTCTGTGCATGAATTACAATTCGAATAAGTTGTCCAATCCCTGTGGGAGACGATATCTTTTATATTATAACTTGACAAAAGTGTGCACTTACGCTCATATTTAGAGAACACCCTAACGCTCTACACCAATGACCACAGATGAAACCCTGCTGTATACATGCACATCACATATATATTGAAGGCAGAACCATGGGAACTCATTTCCTCAATCAATTTTTCGAGTCAAGATTTGCTTATCCCTAATAAAAACGACGTGTATATATGAGTCTTGTTTTCAATCACTCATTGAACATAAGTTTAAAAGCCGTGTGTGATGTATCTTTCAAAACCCGGTGAGAGAAGGGAGAGTGAAAAATTCTATATTATCTAAGCTTATGGGAAGCAGAAAAGGAAGAGGGATAAGGGGATATAGAGTTGTGTTATTATATATTCGAATCATTTTAGGTTTTGAAAATAAGTTTTAGGTTTGAATTGTTTCAAACTCAAGTTGTTACATGTATTAGGTTTAGATCACTATCAAAATGTTTCATGCTCGAGTCTATACCAATTTAGGCTCGAGTCCATTCAGATTTTTTTTTTTTTGAACATAGAGACATAATTTTTTACTATTATGATTAAGTACTCAGTTGCAATTATAAAAATGATCATGGGAAAGGTGTAGATAGATGATGGAGCTTAGAAGAAATTCATGCTATTATTGCATTTTGACAACTTTCTCCTACTCTGTTGCCAATTAGTTGAACGCAATAGGCCAAATTAACAGGGTAATTAATTACTCATTAGCCACTCAATTATTTAATTTAATTAAAGCTTTTCTAAGTTTAACCACAAATACAATTATTTAATTTAATTAAAGCTTTTCTAAGTTTAACCACAAATAGACAATAAGCAATAAGCACTGCCAATAAGAAACAAACAAACACAAGGCATTACCAATTACCATTACCATTTACCATTCAGCTTGATGAGGAAACCAAATGGAAATTCAGGAACGAAAAGGTCAAAAGTTGAAACAGCAAAATGCTAGGTCCATTGACTTGAAGACATCAATCAAAACATAAGGTCAAAAGTTGCTATATAACATAATAGACACCGTCTGAAACCACGATACCCGCAACCGTTATTTCTACAACTAAAATGACATTTGCTATTAAAAACATAATCAGAAATCAGGATCACATGCTCGCAGTGACCGCAATGACATCTGTCATGTTGACAACCATGACCGAAAACACGACCACAATCGCAATTTAAATCTCTGCTCCAAACATAATAAACAAACCATTCAAAGACCATACTCCCGAGAACTTTACAAATTTGCATCATCTGGGTAGTGAAAACATCTCAAGCTATCATCATCCAGCATTGAAACAATATTTCGTTTGATGCATCTAAAATCTTAATATAATTCACAAAAATCTCTACCATTGCACAACAGAAGAAACTTCAACTCTTGTTAAACATATTCAAATTTCAGTAACAAGTTAAACATAATAAGAACAGCAGGGAGAAATACAGTAACTATCAAAACATATTCGAATTTTAGCAACAAGTTAAACATAATAAGAACAACTAAAGAGAAGAGCAGCAGCTTTGTATCCGTGAAATTCACTAAAGAACAAACCTCAAACTAATCCCAACTTTCATCAAAATTCAAAAAGTAGAAATCCAAAGTACCCTCCTGTAAATTCTCTTTCTCAGAGCTCGAATTCTTCATCTCTGAGAGCGATTTCAGCAGCCTCTTCATCTTCCTCATCAAGAATAAAGTATTCATTTTTCTCCACCGGCCTGAACATGTAAAACATGACCAAGTAAAATGCCAAACTCGCCGTTTCCTCGGCGGCATTACTAACCCATTGATACTTGTAAGCTGCGATCGTCCTCAAAGCAAACACCACAATTCTTGTGAAATACAGATACCCAATCACCACAATGTAAAACTGCCTAAACAGTGTCAACTTTGCCAAATTCCTGGCAGCCTTGCCATCGGTTTTTGAGGTTTCTCTCAATGAACGGATCGACCAAACGATAGGAAAGATAATGGCGCAACAGCAGATGATATCAACCAGCAGAAACAACTGATTCCATGTCACCCAATCTTGAATGAACGGCCCAGTTTCTCCGATTACAATCGAAGCAATATTTGCTAGAACTTGGAGCGGAATCACGATCATCAAAACCTTCTTCTCCCTTTCTTGTAAAAATGGTTTCAAAAACGACCAACCGGTGCCGATCAAAATGATGACGGTGAAAAGCAAAACGACACGGATAAATTGAAAAATGTAGAACAAAACATCCCATCCGTGAGGAGTTCCGGTGACCTTAACGTAATGCTTATCTTCGGCGGCGCAAATCAGATTCAATGCTTTGAATAAAAGCAATCCGGACATCAATAAATGGATCCGGTGTACAGATCGTTGGTTGGTATAACAAACGTAGATCCAACAACCCAAGAAGGCCAAGTAGAGGATCGAGAAGAAAGTGTAAAGGGAAGGGAGCTGGGTTAGACCGGCAGAGAGGTAATCTCTAGAATCGTCGCGTTCCAGATTGTAGATTTCGGTCCGGACGTTCATCGAAACGCGGGTTTCGGGGGCGCAATTGGAGAAAAAGAGGGAGTATTCGTTGGGGGAAGAAACGGGGTAAGTGCGGTTGAAACGCGAGAGCGGGGGTGGGGAGAGGTCCGCGAAGGTGAAGAGGCGTTGGATGTAGCGAGAATCGAGGACGCAAAAGTGAGGATTTTGTTGAATCTCGAGGAGGACTTGGAGGAGAGCTTCTTCGGACAAGAGGAAGAAGCCGAGGCGGGAAGCGTCGGGGTTGGGCGCATTGGCGGAGGAAGTGACGGAGACAGAGGAAACGGAGACGGAGACGTATCCCCTCTGGGTAAAGCCGAATTTCTCGAAGAGGATCATGGGGCGGGAATCGGAGGTGATGGTTAGGGTTTTAATCTCGGCGGTGGTGGAAGAAATGAGGGAGAGGAGGAGGAGGAGGAGGGCTTGCAAGGGTAGTTTCGTCATTTTGGGAGGATTCACGGCGGTCGGCGTGGTGATTACGGTGGAATGGAGGGGAAGGGAAATTGAGAAAGTGACTGATTTTAAAAGGCTGAGGACTTGGGATCTTGATTTGTTTTTTTGTTGTTGTGAACTGTGATGTTTTAATCAGAGGAATGGAGATCGTATATCTCAACTGGTCAACTCAAAGGTCAATTATATTTTGTAAAAAGTTACAAAATCATTATTGAACTGTTTAATTATCATAAAAGAATAAAATTACTATGTAATTATTGCAAATGACTATTAAACTATTTTATTGTTACAAAATGGTTTATTATTACAAATTATAGTACAAGTTTCTATTTTGTAGTTGATTTTAAGACATTTTGTTTTAATAAAGGAATGAAAGGATTTTTGTTTCTAAAAACGTTTCAAATTAAAGGAATTAAGAGCATTTTGTTTCTATAAGTCTTTTAAATTAAAGGAATCAAAGGGTATTTTTCAATAAACCTTTTGAATGAAATGAATTAAAGGTTTTTTCCCTCAAAAAAATGTTTCTAAAAACCATAAACCATTTCATTCCTTCATTTAAAACGTTTCTAGAAACAAAGTCTCCTGAAATTAACAACAAAATTTTTGTAGTTTACCAAGTAATACCCAACCATTTTGGAATAATTAAATAGTTCAATGACTATTTTGCAACCATTAAATAGTTCAATGGTTGTTTTGTAGCCATTAAATAGTTCAATGACTGTTTTGTAATAATTAAATAGTGATTGTACCATTTTTCAACAATTAAATAGTTTAATGGTTATTATGTAACATTTAAAAAGTTTTATGATCATTTGTAATAATTAATATATTACTTTAATTGCTCTGTCAGCCCATCGTTAAACTGTTAATGACATCTAACGATTTGGTGTCTATTTTGTAACAAAAATCTAAAGTCTAATACACATTTACATACCAACTTTTGAAAATTTGATGACCAAAATGATCGTTTTTAAATAATTTAATGACCATTTATTATCTCTACACGTCAAATTTGATACTTTATGAATACAAAATAGTTTTGAAAATTTTATCATATTATAGGTATCATGTTAAAAATAAAATATAAACACTCTTGTCGAAAACCATTTGTTACCGATAAAATAGCTTGGACGATTATTTTTGAAATTAGGGTTTTTCCTTTTAATTCATTCATTTTTAAAAGATTTGGAGTCGTCATCGGCCACTTCACCATAAAAAACAACTATAGATTTTTCTTTAATATTGGGGTTCAGAGTCAGTTACGTATTGTAACACCCCTAAAATTTTCCCCAAATCAAAACCCTAATTTTAACATCCTTAATTCTGAAACTCTAACATTTGGGAATTTCTTATTGAAAACCATAATTTGAATTTTGTGATTTAATTGGGCTTAAACCATATGTCGGTGACCAAATTGATGAAAATTGAAACTATTATGACCATTCTGAAATGAGAGTAAAAGTTGCAACCCCAACCTTTTATTTACCCCATTTGTTTGAGGTATTTAATCATCTTTCTAGAAACCCTGGCTCCCCCTTATTCTTTTCAGCCGAAATAACCTCTCCCTCCCTCGAAAACTCTTTCATCTTTTCCTCTCCCTTGTGTTATTTTTCGGTCAGCCACTAGTCGAGCCTCTAGATGTCGTCCGTGCTCGATGTTGAACCCATCCATGTGCTCCCCATAATCGTCCGATCAAAACTCGATCTTCAGCTTTTCATATACATTCCTCCTTCACTCAGAAACGGTGATAGAACCTTTCAATTCTTTCTTGCATAGTCGCCTCCGCCGAGACATCCACTATGCAGTTCGTCACATATCCGATTGTGGTGTTGGTAAGCAACATTTGGCCCCTTTTCTTTTTGTTGGTTGTGTTTGTAAATAGAAAATATCATCATGACCTCCTTGCAGTTTCATTCGTGCCATCGTCGTTCGTCTTCCACCTTCGTCCCTACCGTTGTCGTTCAGGGTATTTGTCGCCGCCACCGTCTATTCATTGGCCACCATCGTTTGTTTGCCATCCCTAACCATCGTTTGGATTCTGTAAACCCTAGTGTTGGATGCAACAATAAGTGTGTGTTGGGCCATTAGATCTTGTCCATAGTGAATCCCAAGTTGAATGTTGTTTGGTTGAACCAAACCATTTGTGCATAGCCCATAAGCGTGAGGCCAAGCTGGTGAACTAAATATGACCAAGCCATTAGAGAGCCCAAATCTAAACCGGGTGTGTAAGCTGAACTGAACTGTGACCAAATTTGACCGACCCGACCCGATTTGAACTTTGACCAGTCAAGTCAACATTGACCGTTGACCTTGGACAATTGACTTTGATCATGGCATCAATGTTAACTTTGACCTTCGACCAGTGTTGACCAAAGTTGAATTTTTTGACCAACCTTTATCTTGACTTTTTTTTGACGCCCTGAGTTTGAATTCCTTGCTTGTTTCGCCAAATTTGAACCTGAAAATCTTGTTTTGCTATTTACAATTATTTTTTACTTAGAGTCTGAAGGACTGTGAATTTTGGAATCTGATTCAGAATATTCCTTTGTTCAGGTGATTACATCTCTGAGGCCAACAAGTTACCTCTAGTTGTTCTGGTCGACTGTGCATGTTCTTTGAGGTCTATGTGTAAGTATGCCTTCATATTAATTCTTATGCTTATAGTTGGTGGCTTAGTGATAGTGTTAGTTCTAATATAGAGATTTTACCTCGTAGGTTCTGATTCAGCTAGACCTGAGCGTGAGTCACGTCCTTCTTGATATTAGAGCTTATGCCTGCTAAAGGTGTGTCTCTTCTTGTGCCATAAACTTGTATGTTTCTTATTGTGCTATATACTTGTGCGAAATGAGATTTTTACATCTTGTGTGATTTATTTTGTGTTGTGATTTTGCGGAAATTTTTAGATATCATGCATAGCATATCGGACTGTGTTTTAACTAAAAATCAGATTTATCAAATTGTGAAATATCACATTTACGGAATTGTAAAACTTCAGATTTATAGAATGGTAAAACTTGAATTATAATAATTCAAGTTTTGGATGAGATTCAGATTTTAAATTAGCATCATATCATTGTATGTACATGGATTGGTATTGTACGAGGAACTTTAGTGGTTTCGCCCTTCATGCTGAATTCTGCTTTGTATCAGTGGTTACACACTTCGGGTTGAGTTCCACTTTGGATGATGACGATGTAGAGAATGATTATGGGGAACCTTACTCTTCGGACGGTGTATCAAAGATTGGGTATTGAGTTTTCATGTGCATCAGACATCATATCATTATGATTCAGATTGACTCAGTTTTTCAAAATATTTTTAGAAAACAAAAATATTATTTTTGTTTTGTGGTTGCTTCCACTTTAGAGACATGCTAAGCTTTTTAGCTTACACCTCCATAGTTCTTCTTTCAGATGCTCAGACTCTTAGGCGACTCGGTACTTGGAGGATCTCACATTTACTCAGATATTTTTAACATTCAGTATGAATCATCTTTCAATTATTTCAGACTATTGTTTTGACAATATTTTTGAGATATTTATGTAATTCGGACATTGGGACTATTAAACTTTTGAGACTATTTTGGCATTTATTCTCTAGTCATTTTGTTTAGACATTATTTAATCGTATTAAAATATTTAAACCTAAAACCTATTACCTGAGGGATAAGTTTTTTTATTGTGACTTCCTAAATTCGGTACTTTTTTCTAGGCCGAGTTTAGGGGGTTATATTTAGTGTTATCAGAGCCAAGTTCAACCCTCGAATTGTGAGACTCACAACAGTTATTTTCAAAATGTTTTCGACTTCTACATGCATCTAAAGTATTTTGGGATAAATCAGAACTTTCTAAAAAATATATTACAATATTATGTGATTTTGACTTTACTATTTTCAACGTGTTTTAAATCCGAGACTCTAGTATCGAATCTTACTATAGGTTATTGCCTCTTGTATATTGTCTACTATGCTACCGTGTAGGAGTTCTAGTTTTATGATTGGTCGAGGCCGTGGAGAGGTCGTACCGCCGCTTTTGATAGTGATCATTTGCGTTATGCTGATTAGACAGAAATTCAGAATGAGATTTATGATAATGAGGATTGATATGTGAGAGCAGAGTACCGGCGAAGTGTCGAGATGATTTTATGAATCTGAAACATAACAATATGACAATTAACGACTATGAGATAGTTTCCGTGGTTGATCAAATATGCCCTTGGGTTAGTTACTACTGAGAAAGATAAGTGTGATTGGTTTTTAAAGGGACTTCGCCCACCGATTCGGAAAAAAAGTTGCTACACATCAGGATAGGGTGCTCAGTGGCGTGGTTGGGCAAGCTAAGTCTGTTGGGAGGATGGATGTACTTATGAATGATGAGGAACTTCAGAATTCTGATCAAGTCATGAAGCAACCGAACATATTTTTTCAGCCAAGCTTTGTCAATCCGCCTGGAAAAAGACATAGAGATTAGTTTTTTTTATTTAGAGTTATCGGAATGTGAGATCTACAGTATCAAAAATTTTGACTAGTAGCGTGGGTAGTTCAAGAGTTCGTTAGCCTATTTTGTTATGTGATTATTGTAATAAAAAGTATAATGGAGAGTGTAGATGGAGGGAAGGAGCGTGTTTTAGATGTAGTTCCCAAGATCATTACTTACGGAATTGTCTACGTCCACCTACTATTTCGGTTAAACAAAACCATTCTCGTTCATCAGCACAAACATCCGTAGGAATTTGAGGTCCTAGTAGTCGTGTTCCTTCGGGAAATGCTAGCAAAGGTAAACCTGTGTAGAGTGGTGGATCAGTTAGATCTGAGGCTAGACGACCATGATTAGTACATGTGATAGGAGCTCATGATGCTTATAAGGATGCATCTTAGGACATACCAGGTACATTTATGATGTATTTAGTTCTATTCTTGGATGTGATGGCTTATGAATTCAAAAATATATATATATATAAGAGTCGGTTAGTTTTGGGGATCCGTTGTTGAGTTTGGAAATTTCGAGGATAAAATTTCTTTTAAGAAATGGAGAGTTGTAACAACCCAATTTTTCTGAATAAAAACCCTAATTTTAAAATCCTTAATTCTGAAACCCTAACATTTGGGAATTTCTTATTAGAAACCCTAATTTGAATTTGGGGATTTAATTAGGCTTAATCCATATTTTAGCGACCAAATTAATAAAAATTGGAACTATTGTGACCATTTTAAAATAAGGGTAAAAGTTACAACCCTAACCTTGTTATATACCCATTTGTTTGAGGTATTTAATCCTTTCTTAAGAAACCTTATCTCTCCCTTATTCTTTTCAGCCGAATTAATCTCCTCTTCTCGAGAGATTCTAGGGAGAGACCGACTAAAAAGAAGCTAAAAAGAGATCGGGCACAAATCCTTACAAAAATTGTAAAGATTTGTGTATTGTATTTTGTGTACAAACACAAATCCTTACAATTTTGTAAGGATTTGTGTTTGCACACAAAAGTCGATACACAAATCCTTACAATTTTTGTAAGGATTTGTGTTTGACCTCTTTTTAGCCTCTTTTTAACCCGCCTTCTTTTAGAATTTCCCCTTTCTCTCGGAAACTCTTTCATCTTTTCCTCTCCCTTGTGTTATTTTTCGGTGAGCCGTCGTCCGTGCTCGATGTTGAACCCATCCATGTGCTCCCTATCATTTTTCGATGAGAACTCGACCTTCAGCTTTCCATCGTCGGTTCTCCTTCGCTCAAAAAACGGTGATAGAACCTTTCAGTTTTTTCTTGCATCGCCGCCTCCGCTGCGACATCCACTGTGTAATCCGCCACCTATCCGCTCGTGGTGTTGGTAAGCAACATTTGGCCCCTTTTCTTTTTGTTGTTTGTGTTTGTGAATGGAAAATATAACCATGACCTCCTTGTAGTTGCATTTGTACCATCGTCGTTCGTCTTCCACTGTCGCCGCCTCCACCTCTACCATTTTTGTTCGGGGTGTTGTTGTCACCGCCACCGTCTATTCATCGGCCACCATTGTTTGTTTGCCATCCCTAGTGACCATTTGGGTTTTGTAAACCCTAGTGTTGGCTGCAACAATAAGTGTGTGTTGGGTCATCATATCTTGTCCATTGTGAAACCCAAGTTGAATGTTGTTTGGTTGAACCGTGCCACGCCTCTTTGGACCAATATGGGCACGACATGTTTCCTCTTTTAGGTGGAAAATTAAATTTCTGATGTATTTTTGGTTGGGAAAATTACACCGATGGTCCTCAAACTATTACTGTTTTCTTATTTTGGTCCCCAAACTATTTTTTCAGCAAAATCGTCCCTTCTGTTACATGGTTCTCCTGTTTTGGTCCCCCGACGTTAAATAGCTAACGGTTTTGCTGACGTGGCATTTTTAAATATTTTTAAATATTTTTTAATCATTTCTCTCTCCTCCTATATTATTTTTATTTAACTTTATTCACCCAATCATGTAGTGCCACGTGGCATTACCCTATTGGTTGAAAAAAACCCCAAAAAAACCTTAAAGCAAATTTGGTACTGTTAGGATTCAAACCCAAGACCTCCAGCGCACAAGCCATGCACGTGAAACACTTAAGCTAGATTGATTACTTTATTTAAATATACTAACAATTATATATAAGCTATACATATTAACCCAAAAAAACCTTAAAAACAGAAATTGGGCCACCATGATTTGAACCCATGCAAAGCAACGTGCAAACCAAATGTTCTAAACTAATTATTTGATTTAAATCTTTTAACATTTATATTTAACCTATACAAATTAGAAACAACACATGGTTAATGATATAAAGGGTGGAGAGTAATTCGAACACAATACCTTATTGATAAAATTTTAAATATTTAACCACCAAGTTAAACTAATAAATTGTGCTATTTTTAACTTAAATATTTTTAGGAATTTTTATTTTTATAAAATAAATAAATATTTAATTAGTTTTTTATTATCGAACAAAATAAAAAAAATCTAGTTTGATTTTTTAAAATTTTAAACACAATTTAGTTAAATATATTTAAGTTCAAAATAACACAATTTATTAGTTAACTTGGTGGTTAAATATTTAAAATTTTAATAAGGTATTATGTTCGAATTACTCCCTATCTTTTATATTCATTAACCATGTGTTGTTTCTAATTTTTATAGGTTAAATATAAATGTTAAAAGATTTAATACAAATAATTAGCTTAGAACAGCTGGTTTGCACGTTGGCCTTGCATGTCGGTTGTCTGGGTTCGAATTTTGGCGGCCCCAATTTGTGTTTTTAAGGTTTTTTTTTGGGTTAATATGTATAGCTTATATATAATTGTTAGAAGATTTGAATTAAGTAATTAGTTTAGCACAAGTTGTTCACGCGCATGGATTGTTTTTTGGAGGTCTTGGGTTCGAATCTCAACAGCACCAAATGTGGCTTTTAAGGTTTTTGGAGTTTTTTTCAACCAATAGGGTAATGCCACGTGGCACCACATGATTGAGTGAATAAAGTTAAATAAAAATAATATAGGAAGAGAGAGAAATGAATAAAAAAATATTTAAAAATACCACGTCAGCAAAACCGTTAGCTATTTAACGTCGGGGGACCAAAACATGAGAACTATGTAACAGAAGGGACAGTTTTGCCAAAAACATAGTTTGGGGACCAAAATAAGAAAATAATAATAGCTTGGGGATCACCGGTGTAGTTTTCCCTTTTTGGTTTTGTTGAGCCGGCATGTGTTGTAATCCATTGGATTTGGGCGGGAAACAAATTATAGTTGAGCTTTTAAATTGTGAATGGGCTTTTGGATCTTTATTCATGTATTTGGACATTATTTATTTACCAGAATTTCATTTATTGGGCCTTATTTATAGAGAAAATGTAATATATATGTATACTTGGGTAAAATTCGGGTATTACAACTTTTAATTGATTTATATTGGTCTTGTTTGACAATTAGCGGATAGTTATAGTTGATAACGGATTACATTAGTTGATTGTATTAGTTGATTTGACTAGATGATTGTATAAAAGTGTTAGCAAAAGTAACTGTGTGAAGAATTAAAATAAAAAAAGTATATTTCAATGATATATATTAATTTATTATTTATATAATCATTTTAATATAATTTAATAAAATTTAAATACAAATATAAATGTGTGAGAATAAAAAGAAAAAAAATAAAAAGTATTAGTTTACAAAAGTCACAGTATAAATACGTAAGGGTTAAAAATTAAAATAGAAAAGGTTAAATTTAGGTTATTTGGAGATTTTTTATAATTGTTAAGGGCAAAAGTGTCTGTATAACTCTTATGTCAAAACCTCTAATTTCAAAAGGTTCCTATTAGCAACTTTTTCAAAACTAGAGGTTTCACCCCAACCCGCCATTTCAGTCCACTATTCACCAAACATCCAAATTAGCAGATTTGACCGGTCAAACCTCTAATATTAGCTCAAGCCTCTAATTTTTGCTCAAACCGCTATTTACCAAACAAGACCATTGTGATTTTCATTGAAAATATACAAGCATTGTTTGCCAATTAGCTCATAGCTGAAAGCATATTATATGAGCTGATTGCGGATAGCTTATTGCACTAGCTGATTTGACTAGCGGGTTACATTAGCTGATTGTATAAATCTATTTGGTAAAATTAACTTATAGCTGATAGTTGTTTGATTTTTTTTTGAAATAACGAATGAATAGTTGTTTGATTATTTGAACAAGCAAAATAACATATAAGAACATTATTATATTCAATACTTGTTTGAATAGTTTATTAGTTATCGGTATTTTGTATCTATTAATATTAATTAAATTATGAAAAGTAATTGTTTATTATAACGTTATTAAGTATTTTTGAAGTATCTATATTTTATTTTATTTTTTGTATAATTATTTTTAATATAATTTAATAGATTACTAAATCTAAATGATATTTGAAGCTTATGTTAATTTAGAAGTTTTTGTTAAGGGTAAAAGAGTCTTTATAACGCTCATGTCAAAACTTCTAAGCTCAAAAAGCTCATATCAGTAATTTTTTTTTCAAATTGAGAGGTTTCACCCCAATCCGCTCTTACAAACCTCTATTCACCAAACATCCTAATTAGCGAATTTGACTGGTCAAACATTTAAAAGTAGTTCAAACCTCTAATTTTGACTAAAAAACTATTTACCAAACGGGGCTACAATATTTTATTATTATAAAATTAAATAAAATTGTGTCACAAATTAATCAATGTTATCTCGGTTGAAAAAATTAAAATATTTTAATTAATATTATTATAGATCTATTTTTTTATATTTTGGCTAAAGGGGTACTTTTGCCCCTGAGTTCGACCAAAAAATACAATTTCGCTCATCGCCGAAAAGTGCACTCAATGTGGCCCTCCAGTCCATGAAATCGATCAAATTGACTCTTTGACCGACGTTGACCGTTACGGTACTGACATGGTAGTTAACAGTGATGATGTGGCAATTCATGATGATGACGTGGTGATCAACAGTGCTGACACGTTGGATGATGACGTGGCAGGAGGGGCTGAATTGATTATTTTAACTGAATTCGAGGGCATAATTGATTTTTTCCTGAGTTTAGGGGCATAATTGATTTTTTATTAGAATGGGAAAACACCTATTACATGCCTCATTAAAAAACCTCCCTAAACCTAATAGAGGAAAAAGAGTGCATGCAATAGAGCTATAAAACAAGAAAAAACAACGGTGGAACCGAGTCTAGCACATAACCGAAAAAAATACCACAACCACTCAACAAAGATATAAATCGGACCAAAGCTGCCAAAACAAATAGCCACGCATCCCTTGCCCAAGCTAGAAACAGAGGTTCTCAAAGATGCCATCATCCAATGCCATTCGTACCATCCAAGGCATCATTTGCCATGGCCTCCACACGGATACTATCCCGAATCGCCACAGGAGGATCGAGGAACCTATAATATTCCAAAGGTAAATCCTTCGCCATTTTCGCCAGCATATCTGCACTCTCATTCGCCTCTCGCCGAATTCAAGAGAATTTGACATCCCACTTACGCGATAAAATTTCCGCAAGGTAACTGCACAAACTAGAAGCAATCCGCGAAGGCTCTCGAAGCGACAAACTGTTGTAAACTTACCTATTGTCCGTCTCTACAATAACCTTGGTAACACCGAGAGACCACGTCGTCGAAAGACCTTCAAACACAGCCCAAAGTTCCGCCTCAAACACAGAATATGAGCCAATTTTCTTGGAAAATCCGAATCGCCAGTGACCATTGGAATCACGCCCCAAACCTCCACACGATGCAAACCCTGTCACGGTATCCCTAGCACCATCTACGTTTAATTTAATCCAACCAGACGGGGGTGTCCTCCATTTCACTGCACCTCGAGAAGCACTCAGCGACACCACAGCTTGCTCCTGTCGAACACTGGCCAGCAGCATTGCACTGTAGTGGCGTCGAGCTTGCAGCAGCACTGAATCCTGAACATCAGAAGCAGTCCCAAATACAGCCGCGTTTCGGCGCTTCCAGGCCAACCATAGAACCGACACGAAGAGCAGGTCCCAATCCCCTTGGCAGCGCGCGAAAGGCTGAGTGCCACTAAGGTTCTCCAAAATCCAGTCGTTAACACTGGAACTGAAAAAATCGGCAATCCTATCAGGTTTCACGAGTTGTAACCACACACCTCGAACCGCTATACAGTCACGGAGAACGTGTGAAATGTCTTCCACCGCCGCACCACAGATCATGCAACTAGGATTGTTAGCAATGTGCCGATGAACACGCTCAGCGTTTGTCATAATTCTCCCATGACAAACCTGCCATAAAAAGTATTTGATACGAGGCAAACCGCGAAAGCAAGCTAACACCTTCCAAATCGGATCCGACGGCACAATACTTGAATTAGCACGTAACCTGTACGCTGATCGCACAGTAAAACGCCGATTCGATTCAAGATTCCAGCCGGGACTATCGGGAAAAGATGGCATAATTGGTGGCTTAATAGCCACGATCCCTTGAAGCACTGCAGGCGGGAGTAACTCTGCAAACGCACCCCAATTCCACTGACCATCTTGTGTAACCATACCCCTAACAGACGTACTTCTATCAGCAACATCCTCTCCAGGACATAAGTAGCGGCAAAGAGGCCCAAACGAATCAACCCAAGCATCCCTCCAAAAATCAACATGGTGACCATCGCCTAAATTCCAAACAAGGTTCCGAATGAGATCAGGCCAAATGAGGGTAATACCTGTCCAAAGGCGCGAGCCCCTCCTGTTTCGAAGAGTAGTCGGAGTCCCAGCTTGAATGCAATATTTACAACGAAGGATTCGAACCCAAAGGCAGTTCAGCTCTGATATCATAGCAAACCCAAGCTTCATAAGAAATGCCTCGTTTTGGCATTCCATTTTCTTCAGACCCAAACCACCATTGGTAATTAGAGAGCAAACCACGTCCCAGCTAACGGCATGATTCCCTCGACTCTCACCACAATGACCCCAAATGAAGTTCCTAATCAACTGTTCGATCTCCGTATAAACATACTTGGGCAAACGGACCGATTGCATGGAATACATAGGAATAGCCGCAAGGGCCAATTTGGCCAAAATGATACGACCAGCAAAAGAAAGCATACGAGCCTTCAAACCTGTCAATTTATCAGCCATTTTTGAATCAAATAACGATAAGTACTTTTAGTAATCCTACCATGAAGAAGAGGGACTCCCAGATATCGACCAAGATCAGCGACACATTGAAAACCAAAAGCTCCACTGATATCCTCCCGGAGAGTAGCATGTATGTTATGGGAGAAGAAAATGTTGGTCTTCAAAATGCTTACTTTATGCCCAGAGCATTCACAAAATTCCCGAAGAACCCGGCTAACGACATCAAACTGATGGAGAGAAGCTTCCGTAAACAAGACAAGGTCATCCACGAAGAAGAGATGAGAAACCAACAACCCCTTTCTCTTAAACCGAAAAGCCTTCCAACTCCCATGATCCACCTCCCGTTGAATAGACTGAGCTAGACGCTCCATACACAAGACAAAAAGATAGGGCGAAAGAGGGTCACCCTGTCGAATCCCTCTAGAAGGCCGAAAGCTCGTCGTCAGACTGCCATTCCAGAGAATCTGGGTAGACACCGAAGATACGCAGCTCTTGATAAGATAGCGCAAATGAGTAGGAATACCAATATCAACAAGAGTGTCATCAATGAAAGACCATTCTAGACGGTCATACGCCTTCTCAAGATCAACCTTAATAGCAAACCACCCTGCCTTGCCTTTTTTACTACGCATGGAATGAATAATCTCCTGCGCAACAACCACATTATCTGTAATTGATCGTCCAGGAACAAAGCTGGTCTGGTTCTCCGACACCCAACTAGGCAGATACGGCTTCAATCTGTTAACCACAATCTTACTAAGGATCTTGTACATCACCGTACATAAACCAATAGGCCTAAACTGTGCAATCGTCTCCGGAGCCTCAACTTTGGGAATAAGCACAAGAAGAGTTTTGTTCAAATCTAGATCAACAACACCAGAAGCAAAGATACACTGAATTGTATTACAAACCGCTTTACCCACAATATCCCAATTTCGCTGATAAAAGGATGCATGAAACCCATCCACCCCAGGCGATTTAGACGGATGCATTTGGAAGAGCGCATCACGAATCTCCTCACACGAGAGAGGCCTAATCAAAACCTCCCTATCCTACTGATCAATACCACGGAACTGATCACGGCAATTGAAGGAATAGCCGTTAGTCCCCTCAGAAGAGAAAAGCATTGCAAAGAAATCCACAGCAAGCATTTTTAATTTCCCCGGATCCGAAATCCAATTACCACATTCATCTTTAAGAGATAAAATAGTGTTACGCTTCCTCCTGCCATTTGCAATAGCATGATAATAACTAGTATTCCGATCACCATCTCTGATCCAATCGCATCTCGCTTTCTGACGCCACAAGCTTTCTTCCGTAGCTAAAATATCATCTAACTCCTGCTTAAGCGAATTCTCCAAATCACTAAGAGTCGTAGAGTGTCTCTGGCCCAGGGCTCTATCGATACCCCTTAAACGAGCTAAAATACGATTATTCTTCTTTACCATATCACCAATGCACTGGCTATTCCATCGAGCTAAAATAACACGGAGCCTACCAATATTCTCACTATACGACAAACCGTCTTCCCAAGAATTTTTAAGAATAGAAACAAACTCAGCTGAATCTTGGCAGGCAGGAACAAACCGGAAAGGCCTCTCCCCCAACTTAGACGCTAACGGATCCGTACTCAAAAGAAGAAGGCGGTGATCAGAACCGATACGATCAAGATGATTAACCCAAGTATCCGAATAAGTATCAGACCACACCATATTCACCACACAACGATCAAGCCTCTCATACAAATCTCCCCGCACCCAAGTGAACCGGGGACCTTTAAACTCCACCTCCAAAAGGGCATTAGTAAAAACAAAACTTTGGAAATCCTTACTAACACAGTGACGACGAGTCTGACCCCCGCGACGATCGTCAAGATGCAGAATAGAATTAAAATCTCCGCCAATCAGCCATGGTTGATTATCCCTAGGTTTAACCGCAGAAAGCTGATCCCAAAGAAATCTCCTATACTGGATATGAGGGTTGGCATACACAACAGTCAACAACAAAGGCCTCGCAAGAAACAATCCCTGAAGAGAAAAATGAATAAACTGGTTGGAAATAACAAGAATTTGAACCGTCATATCGCCATTCCAAAGCAACCAAATACCACCACTGAAACCCTAAGCCTCAACCCGGAACGAGGAATGAAAACCCAGGCGACTAATAATGCAATCAGCCTGGATGCCCCTAATTCTGGTTTCCAACAACGCAACAACTGACAGTTTAGACGACGAGCGAATCCTGCGAAGATGGTCACGAAAAGAGGAGCCAGCGGCTCCTTGAATATTCCAAAACATGAAATTAACCATAATAAAATAAGAGAAGGAAAGAAAGGATCTAATCAACCAACATGGTGTTGGCAGCCCCAGTATTGGTCACTCCCCCATTGCCACCTTCGACCGAAGGCGCTCCAATAATATTGCCGGATTCCTTCGTCGAAACATAATCCCCTTGCTGCTTCTCAACAGATTCGGACAGTGTTATAGGATTGTTGCACTGCCCTTTCGAGTGTAGAGCATCCAACCGGTTAGTGGCCGATTGTATCCAATCCGATAACAACGGCGTAGGCGGCATTCGGTCCAATTTCTTTCTCCCCCGAGCCTGCGGCTTAACAATATTTTTGCTACTTTTTTGAACCCTTTGCACCTGAATTTTTCTGTTTTTTTGAGTCGCATGAACCTTACGTCCATCGTTCAGAATGGAAATCGCATTGTGACTAGATTCCCCACTACCGTTCGTGTGTTCGACAACAGTTGGCAACACCCCTGGAACCGTTGGCGATACGCACCATTCGGTGCGCTTGCTACTCGAGCCAGCTCGTGGTAAGACCTGTTGGGCAGCCAGCCCCTCGACCCTCATGACCGGATGAACGCCACTGAGGTCACTATTCATCGCAAGTTGCTGGGTCGGAACAACATCAGTGACATGGTCCTCCCCCATCACCTGTTTTCCCTTATTCAAACCCAAGCTCACCGTGTGGCTAATGTTATCACTCCCACTCTTGTCAAGCACATTTTCTAAGTTTTCAAGGTTCTGCAGTACATTGAAACGCGATTGACCATTCTTAAACTCACCACTTTTGCCCGTAGAAGCACATTCTCCCGACTTCCTCGGCCTTCGCTTTCTACTTTCGGCAACCATCCAAGGTCCATAAAGTTCACCACGATCGTCATCATGTGCTGAGTTCTTCGAAGAATCGGTTGGCTCATTTGTTTATTCCACAATCTTCCTGGCGCAGAAATCCATTGTATGTCCATACACACCACAATGGTAACAAATAAGCTGTAGCCCTTCATATTCGATTTTCTGTATGAAGTTATCGATTCCAATACAAGGCAATAATGGCTTAGATGAATCAACCATGACAGCAAGGCGAGCAAACTTACCGCGTTCGCCAGCTACCGTATTATAATCTATCTTGATAACCTTGCCAATAACCTCTGCGATACGACGAAAGAGGCCTTTCGAATAATAGCGAAAAGGTAACCCCGACAATCTAACCCAGACCACGACCTGTGACGGATAAGCTTTCGCGGTAGAAAAAACTCGACTCCATGGCTGCACCGTAAGGTAGCTCCCGAATATAGTCCATGGTCCAGCAGTTAAGACACGAATGTAATCCTCTTCCTTTTCCAACTTCACCAGGAAGTATTCATTCTCTAAATCAATTAATTGAAAGCGACCCTCCAACTGCCATAGAGATTGAATTCGATTCCAAAGCACACGATAACTGATAGAACGGCCAAGAAGGCGTACAATCATGGCTTTCTCCATGCTGCGATCAACTAAGTCATGAATTCTCTCAGAAAATTTGATAGTCGAATAAGGGCCACCATGACTAATAGTAACGTCCTCATCACGCACCGTTATTTTCGCCACAGAACCACTCGGAAACGTCCTACCCTTATTCTCCTTCGTGCCCTTTAGAACATTAGTGTAAGTGTTTGATGCTCCAGGTGCAGTATGAGGTTCATCAAGAAGCATAGAAGCACCATCTGTCTTATCAGCCACGCTACCACCGTCCTCAAACATGGGATTACCCATCACTTTCATACCGTTCTGCGTCGACACACCTTCGCGGTGCTCACTGTCTAGGCCAGCATTCAGGGCCCCAATTCCATCAGCTGCCACCCTCACGCCGGTTTCATCATGTGCTGGTGCCACAGGACTCAGACCCGATACACCAGTCTCTCCAGTCGCAAACCCTAAAGGCGTAGATACGTCAGTCCCCACACCTTTGCATACCCCGCCATTATCAGAGAGAACAGTCCTCTCAACTCCAGGGGGACGACCGCCAGGGTCCAAGTAATCCATCGGCGTCGGCGATGCCCCACCCACGTTAGGGTTCTGATTTTCCAAGCCGTCAGAAGCTTCCGTTTTCTTTGGAGACATAACCCTAGTTTGGGCATAATTGATTTTAATTAAAAGTTCGATAACTTATTTAATATTTAAGTTGAAAAATAAGAATTGATGAAATTATTAAAATTTTAAAATATTAAAACTAGATAAATAATTTTATTAAGTGACGATAATTTAAAAAAACAAAGTGAAAACTCTCATAGAAGATCAAAATATTCTTCAATTTATTTTATAAAAATCCATAAAGTTAATAAAAATAAATAAAATATTCTAAAAGTTACTGAAAATAAAAATTATATAAAAAATTAAAATATATTATAAATTATAAAATGATAAAATTTAATGTAAAAACTTAATATTTTTTTTATAAAGTATTAAAAAATTAAACACTTTTATAGAAAAAAATTCGACTTCGTCACTTTGAGTATTACTATTCGTTAAAAAAATTTAGTGGAATCAACATTGTACTAGAGTAACAATAGAATTCAATTTTTCCGCTTTTTTACATCAAATTGATGCTCATTAATATTTGATGTAGAGAATTGAAAGAGAATTTTAGCTTTATTATACTTCAATACAGGATGTCTCAATTAAAAATATGTTCAAGGAACATTAGTACGCGTAGCATAACGACAAACACTCGAAAGATTCTCCAATGATTTATAAATATTTTTTAATTTTTATATTTATAACTTTAATGTTTTTACTTATTTTTAATTGATTATGGTATTTTATATATTTTTTAATATTTTATGAATATTTAAATATTATTTAAATATTAATAATTTTTATTTTTTAGCTTAAAGATTAAATAAGTTATTGAACTTTTAATTACGCCCCTAAATTCGAGAAAAAATTATGCCCTCGAATTCGGTTAAAATAATCAATTCAGCCTCTCCCACCACGTCATCATCCCACGTGTACTGCCACGTCATCACTGTTAACTGCCACGTCATCACTGTTAACTGCCACGTCAGCACCATAAAGGTCAACGCCGGTCAAAGGGCCAATTTGATCGATTTCATGGACTGGAGGGCCACATTGAGTACACTTTTCGACGAGGGGCGAAATTACATTTTTGGGTCGAACTCGGGGGTAAAAGTACCCCTTTAGCCTATATTTTTCAACTGCTATATAATCTTTCAATAAAACAACTAAAAATCATTGTTTAATATTCAAATACAAAACTAATAAATACATATATAAATCCTTTTATCATTTCTCTTTAATCTAAATAATTTTTAATAGAATCCAACAAGTGTTCTAGTGAGAAAATGGATGATATTCATCCGAGGAGACACATGTTCAAATCGCGCTGTTTACAAGATGTATGTGCATTGTTAAAGGGTTAATAATATCTATGAACAAATATCAGCTTCGGACTATTTAAAAAATATTTTTTGATAAAATATTCTATAAAATGATGGTTGTGATAATGTATTTTAAACATTTCTAAATAATTTTTGAGTAAAATACACTAGATGTCGCTTAGTTATGTTTAGTAACAAATATGTCACTCTTCTTCTAGAAGTAACAATTGAGTCGCTTAGTTATAGGTTTAGAAACAAACCGATCACTTTCTTTTTTCTAAAAGTAATAATTCAACCACTCAATTATAGGTTGAAGAATAAACATGACACTAAATTAAAAATTTGTGACAGATAAGTTATTGTCATTAAAATTGAAACAAGGGCTTGATATAATAACAAATTTACTCCAAAAAATATGCATTTTTATTAATTTGATCCTAATTTGAAATAATTCAATAAACTTAACCATTCATATTTCAATTTTAATGACACATAGAGGAAGAGAAGGATGTCAACTGAGAGCTTTAACCACATGCTCTAGAAATTGTTGACACATTTATTTCAATTTTAATGACATAGTGACTTGTTTGTCAAAATTTTAATTGATTGACTTGTTTATTCTTCGACCTATAATTGAGTGATTGAATTGTTACTTTTAGAAGGAAGATGGTCTGTTTATTCCTAGACCTATAATGAAGTAACTCAATTGTTACTTTTAAAAGGAGAGTGTCATGCTTGTTACTAAATCTATAACTAAGTGACCTCTAGTGTAATTTACCCATATTTCTTATATTTCAAATATTATTATTTTTCTCGCTTCCACCCACGTTTCTAGTGTGCCCATTTTAGTTTTGATCATTGAGTTTGATGGTCCTGTAATTAGCATAGATAGATTTAGATGCATTGTTGTCTCTCTATCCATTCATTTAACTGCCTTATTTGTACAATCAACGTTTATTTTCTGTTTCCTTGCCGAGAAAATTGGCGGAATAAGTAATTCCAGTTTTTCATGTTTCAGAATTTTGTTTTGTTTTCCTTCCTTTTTTCTATTCTGAGGAATATGTTACGAAATTCTGTACTGGGTTCATTTATGAAACGAGATTTCAAGATTTTTAATGAAACTGGTAGCTGATAGATTCCTGGGCTTTGCTTTCCTTTTGTTTTTTGCTGATCAAAGGGGAACATTGGGTTTTGGTTTAATTTTGAATCGACCTGAAAATAAAGATTGATTATTTATCATTGCGAAGAACCAAAGTGATTGGATTTATTGGAAAATAAAGAATCCGAGAAAGGGTTCTTGTTATTTTTCCTTGGATTTCGTTTAATTTGATAAAAGGGATTACATTTCGACAAATGAATGTGGTTGGCAAAGTTGGGAGTTTAATTTCACAAGGCGTGTATTCTGTTGCTACCCCTTTCCATCCTTTTGGCGGGGCTATCGATGTGATTGTTGTTCAACAACAAGATGGGACATTCCGAAGCACGCCGTGGTATGTTCGGTTCGGGAAATTTCAGGGTGTTTTGAAAGGTGCTGAGAAGGTTGTTCGTGTGACTGTTAATGGCGTTGAAGCGGATTTTCATATGTGTCTTGACAACTCCGGGGAAGCATATTTCGCAAGGGAGGTTGATGCCGGTGAAGGATTCGGTACGAATGGAGGGATAAAAGATTCTGGTTGTCAAATGACTCAGGATGGTGATGATAATAAGCACATTACTCAGTTTTGTAGACTTGAACATAGTGTCTCGGAGTCCAGGGTGTCTCTGTTGAGGGACGAATTAGATGCCATTAGTCCGAAACGGCTCGAAAGGACGGAATCTGATACTAGGTTCTATGAGTTTCAAGATGAGCAGTCCACTCTAGATGATTCGGTTAATTTATCCGAAATGGTGCCTGGTCAGTACGATGATTCGGATGGTGCTTGTCTTGGCGAAGCACAAGATGTAGATTCGGAAGTTGTTTTGTTCAGTGTGGATAGTCATATACTTACAGCCCCTGTATCAGAATTAGAACAAAATGTTGAAGATGTGCAATTAAGCACACCCAGGTTCCATATAGGACCAGATGAAGGACCCGAGTGTTGCGAGGGTAATGAGGAGATTATTGCAGGTTACAATGTGTGTGCTACAGATTGTACTAATAGGCTCAGTTCGGCAGTGGATGGTTCATCTCACGACGTTTGCAGTGCGGATAGCGATTCAACTGCTTTGAGAGGCCATCCAGAAGTTAGTCTAGATGGGAGGGAACATGGCTGTCAATCGGAAGAAACACCAAACGTTCCAAACCATCGAAGTGAATTTAACGGGACAAGTGAAAATGGAGATGCATCTTTAACTAAAAAAGGGGGGGAGGTTTATAAGAGCTGCCTCGAACTATCTGAATTGGGCAGACATTGTGAAAACACTGATCCTGGAGATACAGATAGGCCGTTGAAAGCTCACATTTCTCAAGATAAACCTTCTTGCATCCCTTCAGACTTTTATGAAAGCACAAATGGAGCTGTTGATGACTCCAAAAGTGAAGATGTGTTGTCTTCCTCCAATGATAATGGACCTCCTTACTTGCAAGTTGAAAACAAAGTGTTGGATTCAAACAATGCGTCTGTTGGATCTATTGGTAGTGAGCCTCAAGGGAATGTTGAACAGTTTGGCGCATCGGTGACAACTGAAGGGATAAATAACAACCTACTAAGTCCTGAACGTGAGAATGTCGGAACCGAACCTACTTCCGGTAAAGAGACGGGAGATTATGCTAATCCGGGTAAGGAACTAAGGTCCTTTTCCTCTCTTTTATCTTTCTTTGGTTCTCATGGAATACTTAGTTTCTCTTGTTCAATTTGTCTTTCCAGGATTTGAGATGTCTCTTTGTTGAAATAAAACTTCATGCAGGTATGGGATTAGAGGCTGCAGAAGCAGTCTTTGAAGCACCCCACATACCAAATGAGGAATACAAAAATAATGGAAGTTCAATTATTAAGAATGGAAACCCTGTTGTTCTTGGAACGGCCGGATTTGGTTCAGAGTCAGTCGTTGAGCCCCAAGATACAGTCCCTGTTGAACGGGACGAGCCATCGAACCCAAAGGGTGATGATTCTACAGTCACTTCCACATCTTCCAGCCGCAGATGGAGACTCTGGCCTATTCCCTTTATGAAGGGCAAAACAATTGAGAACACTGATAGCAATTCATCAAAAGAGGAGGCATTTGTTGATACTAAACCTGATCTACAAAATTCACAAGCAGGTTCAACTCTTGATTCTTCCTGCAAGCAATTTATTAGAACAAATGTTCCCACTACTGAGCAGATAGCTTCCTTGAATCTAAAAGATGGTCAAAATATGGTTGCTTTCAATTTCTCCACCAGGGTTTTCGGAAACCAACAGGTTTCAGTTCTCTATTACTGAATTCTTCTTGCAGGTTTTGCAAGGTTTGTGTTATGCTCAAATGTCAGTCTCTAACACATGCACTTTAACAGGTTGATGCTCATCTTTACTTGTGGAAGTGGAACGATAAGATTGTAATCTCAGATGTCGACGGAACTATTACCAAGTAGGGATTTTTTTTCTCCTGATGTTATCTCTCTGAATTATTTAATATGTTCTAGTTTCACTCATTTAGCAACCTGTCTAAACTCACCTGTAGTTTTCATTATGATATAATTCTGGAAATGGTATATGGTTTTCTTACTAGATATCATTATGACGAGTATGATAAGGGAACCAACAAATTAAAATGGATTATAAAAGAAGAGGAGATAAATAAGCCATATACTTATTTTTGAAGCTGAGATAAGCTCTTCCCTTATGACCTTAGTATTAAAGCAGCAATGAGCATTTATAGAAGTTGTCATTCACCAATTGATTTATGGTTAAATCCTTGTTTTGAACATGTTTCAATCATGTCTAGGTTTAAAAGAAGATGTGCCTTTCGATAACCTTGACACATTTCTTTCAGGTCTGATGTTTTAGGACAGTTTATGCCTTTAGTTGGAAGGGATTGGACACAATCTGGTGTAGCTAAACTTTTCTCTGCTATTAAGGTGTGCTTTCTCTCATAACTGTTCAGCTTCACTTGATCGACCCTTTATTCTGTTCTGGATTGTCATGCAAAACTAGATCCATGAAATGATTTCTGCATTATTCCTTTCCTTTTCTTTACACCACAACTGAAATAAAAACATGTGTCAGTCTCGTGTTCCTTAACTTTCTCTCTTACTACCATGTTTTAGCATACACAAACATAATATTGTTTCTATGGAACACTCGGGCTCAAATCTCAATATCGAATCACTTTGGGGTTTGGTTATCTTTTCTATGAAACCTAGTGTTCTTCTTCAAGTTGTTCCATTAACTAACGAATGCTTACATGCATGTTAGCAAAGTGATTTCAGTGGTATCTTATTTCCAATACTGAATTGTGTTCACAACAGGAGAATGGATATCAGCTGCTATTTCTTAGTGCACGTGCCATTGCTCAGGCATATATAACCAGAAACTTTTTACTCAACCTGAAACAGGTAGCAAAATAGACCAGGCTTTGGTGCACTTAACCTCAAATTTTTCATTTTTTATATGGAAGCAAAAAGGCAATAACTGAATGGATAAGCTAATACACTTTGAAGCCATATTGTCAAAAAAAAAATTGACTTTGAAATTATAAGTTTGTAGTCACTTTTTAACTCATTGCTTTGTTTATGCAGGACGGAAAAGCTTTACCGAGTGGACCTGTTGTTATTTCCCCTGATGGATTGTTTCCTTCATTGTTCCGTGAAGGTAAGGTTAGGTTTTTCCCTTTTATTGGATTGACATTGTTTATTGAATTTATCCAGCTTGTTGTTTCAAGTTTGCATCAGAACTTTGTAGCTCTAGTAACAGGAGGGAAATTACATCCCATGAATGATAAAAGTGTCTGTCGTTTTGATCTTATTTATATCAGAATCTTTAGACTGTGCCATGCAGTTGCATACTTGCATGCATTATCTTTCCTTTCCACTTCACCCCTTTTCTCCATTTTCATCTTAGCTGTGATAATACACGAGTCTCATTCTGATTTCTTCAACATTTTCTGCCTTTTTCATGGCAGTGATACGAAGAGCACCTCATGAATTCAAAATAGCTTGTTTGGAGGTAAATTCCAAAATAATACACCCTGTTTCTCAGTTTAGACTGAAACTATTACTATGAGAGGATCAGTTTTTTCACCTTCGATTTCTTTCTTATATATGCATTGCAGGATATCAAGAAACTTTTCCCTTCCGATCACAATCCATTTTATGCTGGCTTCGGAAACAGAGACACGGATGAAATCAGTTATCGAAAAATGGGGATCCCAAAGGGCAAGATATTCATAATTAACCCTAAGGTACAAAACTAAGCTATACTCTATTTCTTATGTATGAGAAAAAAGGTGAAAAATTAACCGAAACCTGTCTTGCGGTTGCAACGAACTTTCTAAATCTTTATTTTAAACTGTCAGGGTGAAGTGGCTATTAGTCACTGTAACAATGCAAGGTCTTACACATCGTTGCATACTCTTGTCGATGACATGTTTCCACCGGCCTCATTGGTTGAGCAAGTAAGGAGTACATTTCTCTCCTCTCTACTTATACCGCGAAAAGAATTCTCCACAACTGCCTCTAGAATCTTTTTAGAGCCTTCAATGGTATCCCTTATGTCCCAATACCTTTGCAGGAAGATTTTAACTCATGGAACTTTTGGAAAGTGCCATTACCGGATATCAAGTGAGATAGTTGGTGGCTTAAAGGATGATGAGTTGGGTAAATTGGTCCCATAATGAACTGATTGTTGTGGAAATTCATCATATTTTCCACACACACATATATATTCATCTGTGACCTTCAAAATCGAAATCATGGCCTCCCATGGCTGTATGTACCATAGAGATAAGAACATTGTTTGTTGGTTTCTATGATTATATATAGTGCATTTTAACATTGAAGAATTCTTAGCCACGTAAATGCAGAGATTGCACAAGAAGACCATATATATGCAAACTTTTACCAGGAAAATATGTAAAAGCAGGATTTACTTCTGTCAAAATGGTTTACTTCAGTAACAATAACCCAAGGAAAGCTATGGCAACATGGCATAATAAGGTCATTAATGGTGTTATATTAGATGTTTTTATCGTCTCTGAAAACCACTGTACAATTTTACCAATTTAAAAATTGAATTTTCTTATTTTTGCAATTTGGTCCTTAATTTTTCTTGTTTTTCTTTCTTTTCCGTTTTTAAGTATATTTTTTTGCAATAACCCAAGGAAAGCTATGGCAACATGGCATCTAAGAGTGTATATTCTCCTATTCTATTTAGTGTTCTTAATGATTAGATAATTAAGATTCGAATGATGTATTATGAAGTGTCGTACTTATTTTTCAGTGAGGTAAATGGAATTTTCTATGAACTGGAAGAAAAATCAAGAGACAAAACTTGAGTTATAAAATATCCCATGTCTGAAAATCATTATTCAATGTTTATGTACATTGTGAAATGTCACACTTGTTGATCAGCTAATTCATATAGCACCACCGTCTAAATACATATCTAGATAGATAGATTCAAATCTAAAAAATCCCCCATGCTTTGACCAAGTCAAATACCGGTTGGCATATATTGCATAGTTCTGATACATCATTATCATACATTTAATATTAGCTTAGCTTAGCTTAAAGGTTTTGAAACTCTCAATATAATAATACCTCTCAGTCTAAAACTTGGCAGTGCTAAAATACAGGTTTTTGGAAACAGGGACTGGCTGCCTGCCTGGTTTTTCCCCTTTCCAAATTTAAATTATGTTGCAGTGAATGAAGTTTGTGGATGTGCAGAAAACAACAAACCTATTTTATAATTGGTATTTTGTTTTATATTCAGTAAATAATGAGGATTGATACAGTTAAATTCATTCGAAGTGAGTTCTGGATACGAGTATACATCGGTCCGATAGGAAGAGTTCGAGTGACATAGGTTAAAATTAAGGCAGTCAGGCAATAGATGCTTAAATCCTTGAGAATTCCCAAGTGGATACACTATCATCACATTCATGCATGTCATTATCATATAATTTCTAATTGAAGACTCCTCTATATGTGCTCTTTTGATCTATTTTCTTTTCTCTACTTTCATTTTCTTCAACACTGTTGAAAGAGATATGTATGCAGCTGCTTACAATGAAACTTTCAGCAAAAACAAAGTGAACTGTCACCTTTTCTTTCTGGTGGTATATTGGAAGATTCTTACACATTCTGCACCACATTTTTCAAGTTCAAAGTACATAAAACATGGGGTTAACTTCACAGTTTCTTGCATTATGGGGATTTGACCGTATGGTTCCAAGCTCATCTAGTTTGCATGTGTTAGAAGTTCATTGGCTAATGATTTTAATAACTATGGTAATCAGAAGATTCTTTGCTTCATCAGCTTCAGAATTGGTAAATGGTGTAAAAGAGTAAAAGCAAGGTCATTTTGATGGAGAATTGAAGGGATAAAAATGCAAAAAAAAGAGAGCAAAAACTACATAAATGGGGTCAGTCAGAAGCTGTTCAGCTGTGGGGGGAAATCCAGACTTTTTTTCTGCCATCTTCTTGTTTGGAACCATTCAAGATATTACTGCAAAGGAGAAAAAAAATGGAAAAGATCTGACAAGTCCTTATGGTTTTCTTTTTTTCTAACTTGGATCCATCTTCACTTTAAAGGATACCCCCCCTCTCTTTCATCACCAAGCTCACCTTCCCATAAGCTCAAAACTAGAGAGAAAAGTGAGGTTTTTGAGAGTTCAAATGATGGCCAGTAACCATGCAGATGAAGATTATATTGATATGGAAGTAAGCTCACCGTCCAACTATTTGTGTTATTCCATAAGTTCTCCACCTCAAAGTAGAGAATTCGAGTTTCAAATGTGTTCTGTCTCTCTAGATGGAGAATTCACTTCATCTAATCCAGCTGATGAACTGTTCTACAAGGGCAAGCTCCTCCCCCTGCACCTCCCTCCTCGCTTGCAAATGGTTCGGAAGCTAAGGCAAAGTTCCGATAATGCTGCCTTCGAGTGCAAAACTCAAGCACCCTTTGAAGAAAACTCAAGCATCTCACCATCAGAATCCTGTAGGGTGAGTAGTGAACTTAATGCCGATGACTACTTCTTCGAATGTTCGACCGAAATGAATGGTTTCATCGGTGATGATTCGGTTTCGAAGACGTCTTGGTCTCGTAAGCTCAAGCAGATCAAGCAATCCTCGATAAGCCAAAAGCTCAAGGCGTCTCGGGCATATCTCAAGTCTTTGTTTAGCAGGTCCGGATGTTCGGATGAATATTGTGCCAAAGCAGCATGCAATGTGGAAGCAGGTAATGTTTCGAAGAACAAAGATTGTGTAAACAAGTACATGAAGATGGCAAAGAAGAATCCATTTGGGAAGATTGATAATGACAGATATAAGATATCAAATCTTATTATGAAGAGCATTGATAAGGAGCTAGCTGAGGATGCTGCAAATAGCCATAGGCGATCTTTCTCAGGAGTAATTCAGAGGCATTCCACAGCAAAGTCTTCATCTACGTCTACATCCACATCCACATCTTCATCGAATTCATCTTCGTCGTCTTCATCGTTTTCATTCAGTTCGAGTGGATTCTATGATTTACAGTTTCTGAAAAGAAGCAACAGTGCAAATTCGGAGATCGAGAATTCAATCGAGGGAGCAATTGCTCACTGTAAGCAGTCTCAGCAGCTGTCTAGTTCAAGAAAGACTACAACTGAACTTGGGGTTTGTTAACTTTCTGCTTCAAAGATTTCAGTTAGTGGGGACCAAGAAAAAACAGGACTTTGCAGCATATGAATATGAAAAAAAGGAAAAACACTGAAAAAAATTGTAGCCAGATCCCGTTACATTCTTCCAAAGTGAGTGTCATTTTCAGCAGTGTGAGATATTCAGATCAATTTGTTAATGTTCCTGTAATTGGTTTCAGTGGAAGAACACCTTGAAAGCTCCATTATTGTTTATCATTCAAAATCAACGGTCATTATAGGGCTTTCCTTTTTGTACTTGCTCAAGATATTGCATGATTAGAGTTGATTGAATGCAGTAACTGTTTGCTTGAATTCTCTTTTCCCCCATTTTCCTTTTCCTCCTTGAACTGGGACAAAACATTCTCTTTTACAAGGACTTTCCAGTTTCCATGGAGCATCTTTTAGACATTTGACAATGATCTTTTACCGCTTGAATTAAGCTTTTTACACCACTGATGCTTAGTTAAAAAGTCAATTCCTGTTGATAACAATGAAACCCCACCTTTCTTTTTAAATAAAACTTTTCCAGTAAGAGCACCAGAACTCAAATCAGTAGATTCTGTAAAAACTGTTATATATATAATAATAATAAAGTAAGAGCACTAGAACTTTAAGTTTTCTACCATCTTTTCTCTTTAGTAAAGTAAGTTCTTATATATATATATACCTTTACTGGTCAAATAACTCACTTTGCATCAAGGAGAGACCTGCAATCTTACTTTAAAAAAGTGGGTTTAAATTACATTTTGCTGCCTTAAAAATGAATTGATTAAAGGAACAAACAGAAGCTTTATTCAGGACAAGCATGATCACTCCACCTGCTGAGCAGCATGGTTTACTGCAAATTAAGGCTAAACTATACCAAAAGCTTTATGCTAATTGCAATTATATACTATTTATGAAATGATTTTGATCACTAGATATATCCTCTTTCTTGCCTGTATGAAAACTGAAAACGAAATGACCCAACTTTAGCTGTGTCAAAACAAAACAAAGCAAAGAATTTCTTTCTATCTTATCGTTATTTTCTCATGATTTCGACTGACCATTAAACTAAAACGAAACATGCCTGCTAGATTTTTGACAAGATGGCAAAGGAAATAACGAAATTGCATAGCAGCTAATGTGACAGGTGTTGAGCATCAAGAGTACAGAGCAGACAAGACTAGAAAAGCAACTCCTTTTCCCTACCTGTATGGTCTAAGTCTTTTTTTTTTTACATTTGGTTAGAAAAGGAAGTGCAAGGCTCTAACACTTTGTAAGCTAGTAAAATGGATCTTTATTTCGATAGAAACTCGAACTATTTCTGCGAAAAAGACTTAAAGTTGGATTCCAAAAGTATATGCCATCATGCATAATTTCTGCATTTACTTTGCTTACAATATAGAAAAACAGGTAATATTTGCCCTTCTTTTCGAAAGATCGTGCTAGTGTGACGAAACAGATCGGATTGACAGATATCTTACCATTGCATCAATCATAACATCCTCTACAAGTAAGTTTCAGTAATGAACTCTTTGAAAGTTTTGCTTTGGGACCATTGTCAACAAGTGAAGCATGTGAGAAAATGTCAGGATAGATTCAAGGAATCAATATTATATCCTCAAGAAAAGATATTGAAATTATAAAAAAAATAATCTGTAAGTACATTGTCAAAATTCTTACAGATTGTTCTGAAGCACAATGCACCTTCAGCATAATGTTGGCATGTATAAAATAATCAAACTATTCTCTACACTCATTTAAATTAAACTTTATAATCTCGTTCTATTTCCCTTTAGCAACCAGAATGAAGCCTTGATAAGTAGCACGTAAAAGCCTATTGTTCAATATGAAGTAAACTCTAGCACTTCAATATTCGGAAAATTGGAAACCAAAGATGAAACTGCATTAGCAGGTCATTTCTGCTTTATCTGCTTAAACAAGAAACGACGCGTTAGTAAAGAAAAGTTGAAAGAAGTAAAAACAATCTAATGAAACCAACTTGTCTTTTCAATTTGGTATATCACAAATTCTTTTATTAGCAGTTTTTAGCTTGCATTTCTTGGTAACCCCTTTCTAAAAAATTCCAAGTTCTTCCATAATTCAGACAAAATGACTAAAAAGTGAAAGCAATTACTGAAAATTTGAGACAGGGAAGCATGGCGTGTCTTTTTCACATTCAAATTTAGAAGGAAAAAAACCCGAATAAATATCTTCTTTTGGAATAGCCAAAACAAAGAACATGTCACACCCAAGTTTAGAAACTATTGGTTGGTCTTCTAATGCTGGACATGGTGAAATCGAAGCATTATCCTAGGAAGATTGAATCATAAGAAGAATATGGTAAAAGACATTGGTTATCTATGTCACTAATTATTCCATTACGGCATCAAGGGAACTATGCAGGAAAACCACTGCAATACTCACCGGTAACTTTGTTGTCTTGCAAGAAGAGGAAAAGGAGCTTTCTTACACTGGGAATCATACATGTGACCTGGGAAAAGCACAGTATAATATAGGCACATATTATTATACTCATTTGAAAGATGTTTAGTTTATGTAGTTAAGTTTACTGTAATGATATGCTTTGGGATTATCTTTGGAACAAAAGCAATCAGCAAGTTCCGAGGTTAGAGTGATTGTCAGTTGGCACATTAGCACATAAAAGCAATCAAATGAATTACGAATGTAACAAATAATCTAGACAATGAAGCCAGATTATTGACTAATCATTCTCCTTGATCCATTTAACTGAAAAAAGGAATGTCTACATATATATGTGTGCTGTTATACAATCTGTATAAGCTCAAACTTGCAGTTTTGCTTCAGCGAGAAGCACTAGGCTAACATTCTGCCACAGTTAGTAAGATCCATGTACATATGAGAAAAAAGATGAGTGACTGAAGAGTGAAGTAAAGGATATGAGGCGGTTCGGAGCTCAAACTGCATAGAGTTTCTTGTGTTCATTGTTCAGAATCTCCGTGTCAGACATATATGACATTGATATGGATTGAGATCCGCTATTCATTGAAGACCTGCGGATGCTCCGTAATTTTGAAGCCTCGATGCGGTTCACAATCACCCAATAACACAGTGTCCCCAATGTTGACACCATCATAACAGTCCCTATACCAGTAACTAGATTAGCTAACCACTTCTCGTCTTCTCCAACCACAATATACGAAAGGGAAAGAAATGCGACTGAAACCAGTACACAAGCCAACCACATGAGCTTATTAATAATAGCCATCATCTGCTTCTTTTCTTTTCTCTGTATAATTACAATTGAGGTTTGCACGACCACAACAGCCAATGATATGAAGAGGGATATAGCGTCAGAGACAATAAAAATCATAAACGGCACTTTTGGAGCAATTCTCGCTTGTCCAGGAGAGACGCCTGGTGAAATATCTTCAGGACTGTCAGCATACTGGCCTGGGACACTGAATATGGCAGCAAACGCAATAGTGGCAATGAGAACAGCCACCACTGTGTTGGAGTTGATTGCATTATTGAGACTTTCTACATGGATTTTGTTGAGCCGGTGAGCTATACCTTGCATGCGTTTTCTTGTTTGGCGTGTGTGCTCAAGCTGATGATGAACCCCATGCTTTATATCACTTACAGTTTGTTTTAGTTCTCGAGCCGAATTTGTAGGTTGTGTCTTGATGTATTTGGCACATTGGACTCCATGCTCTTTTAAGATGCCCGCAATAGCTGATAGCTTGTGTTTTTCTGCAATGTCAAGAGCCGTTTCCCCAGACTTGTTGATGACTGATTTGTGATCGCCACTTAGATTCAGAAGCTTTTGAACAATCTGAAAGATTGAATTAGTTATTAGAAAGACTTTTGCTCTTTTCAACAATATAAGAGGCACAAGAAGTTCTATCAGCAAAATTCATTCCTAGCTACCTCAATCCGACTCTTTCGAGTCCCTATATGCAAAGCAGTATTTCCCTTAGTATCAACCATATTTATTAAACTGGGATCAGAATTTATCAGCTCATCTACCACTTCAACATTATGCCCTTTAACCGCCATATGCAGAGCCGTCTGCCCCTTCTTGTCCGTTCTCGTTGCGATTCCAGGCTCTTTAGACAAAAGGGACTTTACTATCTCTAGATGTCCATTCCTTGCTGCTGAATGCAATGCAGTTTTCCCGTTGCTCCTTGCTATTTCTACCACGTTGCCGCCTTCTTCCAAGAGAAAACTCAGCACTTCAGTGTGGCCTAGTGATGCAGCAGTGTGCAATGCCGTGGTGTTATAAGAATCGGAAGTCATTGAAAGATCAACATTGACCTCCATGAGAATTTTCAATACCTCTGAGATGGTACACACACAAAAACAAGATAATCAATATGCAGATACACGAATAAAGAACCCAAGACACCCGAAAATACGGAAACTTATACAGATCAAATGACTTCAAAACATGTTCACCTTTACTACAAAACATGATTTCATAGATTATTTGCCATAGAACTCACCCAAATCACCTTGCTTGGCAGCAATATGAAAAGCATCATAGCCATTCCTTGCTTTAATACCAGCCAAAACAATATCATAACATGTCATCAATTCCTTCACTAAATCAGCATTACCACACTCAGCAGCAACATACAAGGCAGTTTCACCGGATTGATTCTGCTTACACAACAAATCCCTCAATTCCGCATCTTCGGTGCCCCTAATCATTTCCGAAACCAGTTCCAGATCCCCTGCTCTCACGGCTGAGTGAAGCGGCGTATCATCCCTTTTGCCTGTCAACTGCTTTGCCATCCTCTTTTTCTGAAAATTCTGCTCTTCTCCCATAGTTTCTTTCTCTCTTTTGCTTCCTTTAATGCAAACTTTCAATAACTTCAATTATTGAACCAATAGCTTCAATTATCCACAATACAGACAGATCAGAAACTTAATCCTGAGCATAAAAGAATCCCTGATAAAATCAATATTCAATATAGAAAGATAAGATGATTCAGAAGACTGCCGCGGCACGTGGGAAACCATTTTGTCTCCCCATTCATGATTATAATATCCACAGTTCCATATATATATATAATTATCACCACAAATCATGCAAAAATGTATGGGAAAAAAAGACAAAAAAGAGGAAGAAACCCATTGGATAAGCAAGGTAAAAGATGGAAACTTTACCTTCATTCAATGAATCAAAGAGACGGATTGGGTAGTTAAAAACTAATGCCAGCCATGAAGTCAAAGACCCCAAGTGGAAAGAAAAATAAAATAAAGAAATGGGCTTTAATGTTTTTCACTCACCTTGGTTCCTAGCTCTGAAAAAAAGAACAGAAGAAAAACAGTGATGGTTACTGGAAATAAAAAGCTTGTATTGTAATTTGTAAGCAGCTGTAACAAACACCATTGACATGAAACTTGCCGCTAGATTTTTCTTAAAATCCCAGTTGGGTTGGGGTCCTACGTGTAAATAAAGTACCAATCATGTCATCCCACGTCATCAGTCAACATGAATGGAGTGGACCCACCACCACCAACCAACTAGTAAACATCCCCGCGGGTGATTGGCAGTTGATTTTTGGCCCTTCCTACGTTATTTATAGCCGTCTGGAGCATAGCAATTAGCACTGGCAAGCAAAAATATATTGTAGGAATCTTACACGTGCCGTTCCTTGTTCAGGTTTGGACACGAAGATCCCACGTGCCAATTCTCAACACGTTGGCGTAAGATTTCTTGTCGACTTCAAGATCATAACTGATACCAGCATCATAGGCCCGAGTCCAGATTTTAAATTAACGATTCCAACAGGCTTAATTACAAGAAGTAAAGCTAAACAACTAAAATTGAAGTTAAATACGTTTGTGTAAAGCTTCATTTCTGAAGAATTGAAGGAACTTGATCGTGTTAAAGACGCTTCAAATAGAGTGTTAGATGTTCGTTGGATTCACTTCGAAATTTTGGAAGATTGATCCAAAAAAGAGGCAGACTTGATTATTCATGCAAATCCAACTCAAAAAGGCATTTATGTTAGTACAAGTCAAATATGGGCCAAAAAAGCTCAAAAAATGTCAAAATAACCCAAAATTGACGTCCAAACCCACCGGCCAAAGTTCAGAACGAATATTCAATTTTAAGAACATTCTGGATAAATTTTTGCACTATTTGAACTCTATTTATCTATTTTAATTAGGATAATTATATCATATTTTTTAGGATTATATTATCTATTTTAATTGAGATAATATTCTTATCTCTTTTAATTAAGATAATATTCTATTTTATCATTATTATTTGGCTTAATATAATTTTTTCCCCTAAAGTAAACCCGATTTCTCAACTTGCCCCCTAAACTTCATTTTGCCCACTTTTCCCCTTAAACAATTCGCCGTTATCTATTTTGCCCCATTCCGTTACCCTTTTCCGTTAAAAAAAATTTCGGCCAATAACATCCTGCCACGTCATCAACGGGTTGACTAAGTCAATCCGTCTGATTTTATTTAAAAGGTTAATGACATGTCAAGTCTGTCAGGTTTGTTTTTTTGGTTCAATTTAGTAACTAAAAAGTCTATTTTTACCTTAAATTGACCCCTATTTGTTTCTAATTTTTATAATTTAGTCCATTATTTGTTATTATTAATAATATTATTTTATTAAAATGTTAATATTTAATAAAAATAAATAAAAACAAATATTTTAATATTAAATTAGTAATTTTTTAGATTCGAATTCCAATCAAATTCTAATTATTAATTCTAATTTCACTATATTTGAATTATAGTTTTTGAGTAAAATTTAAATTATATTCGAATCATGTTCGTTTTATATTCGAATCATATTCAAATTATATTTGAATCATCTTCTAATTATATTCGAATTATTAATTCGAATTTTGCTATATTCGAAATATATTTTTTGAGCAAAATTCAAATTATATTAGAATTATATTTGAACCATGTCTATATTATATTCGAATCATATTAAAATTATTTTCGACATATAATTTGAATATGATTCGAATGTAATTTGAATATGATTCGAATATAATATGAACATAATTCGAATATAATTATAATAGAATTACATGTTTTTTCAACTATTATATTCGAATCATATTGAAATTATATTGGAATCATGTTTAACAGGTAATTATATTCGTATCATGTTCGTATTATATTCAAATCATGCTCGTATTATATTCGAATCATATTTAGAATATAATTTGAATATGATTCGAATATAATATGAACATGATACGAATATAATTACCTGTTAAACATGATATGAATATAATTACCTGTTAAACATGATTCGAATATAATTACATGTCAAATATGATTCGAATATAATTACATGTTAAACATGATTCGAATATAATAGTTCAAAAAACATGTAATTATATTAGAATTATATTCGAATCATGTTCATATTATATTCGAATCATATTCAAATTACATTCGAAATATCATATTCAAATTATATTTCGAAAATAATTTTAATATGATTCGAATATAATATGAACATAATACGAATATAATTACATGTTAAACATGATTCGAATATAATTACATGTTAAACATGATTCGAATATACTATGAACATGATTCTAATATAATAGTTGAAAAAACATGTAATTATATTAGAATTATATTCGAATCATGTTCATATTATATTCGAATCATATTCGAATTACATTCGAAATATCATATTCCAATTATATTTCGAAAATAATTTGATTATGATTCGAATATAATATAGACATGGTTCAAATATAATTCTAATATAATTTCAATTTTGCTCAAAAAATATATTTCGAATATAGCAAAATTCGAATTAATAATTCGAATATAATTAGAAGATGATTCAAATATAATTTGAATATGATTCGAATATAATACGAACATGGTTCGAATATAATTTCAATTTTACTCAAAAACTATAATTCAAATATAGTGAAATTAGAATTAATAATTAGAATTTAATTGGAATTCGAATCTAAAAAAATACTAATTTAGTATTAAAATATTTGTTTTTATTTATTTTTATTAAATATTAACATTTTAATAAAATAATATTATTAATAATAACAAATAATGGACTAAATTATAAAAATTAGAAACAAATAGGGGTCAATTTAAGGTAAAAATATACTTTTCAGTGATTAAATTGAACAAAAAAATAAACCTGACAGACTTGACATGTAATTTACCCTTTAAATAAAACTAGACGGGTTGACTTAGTCAATCCGTTGATGACGTGGCATGATGTTATTGGCCGAAATTTTTTTTAACGGAAAAGGGTAACAGAATGGGAAAAAATGGATAACGGCGAATTGTTTAAGGGGAAAAAGTGGGCAAAATGAAGTTTAGGGGGCAAGTTGAGAAATCAGGTATACTTTAGGGGAAAAAAGTTGTATTAAGCCTTATTATTTATTTAGTTAGTCTTTTATATTAAATCAAACTCTTTTTTCTTTGTAATTAGAGTTTTACTAGGCTATAAATAAGCTCATTCACTTGTTACAATACATTCATTTAGAGATCAATTCAATTATTTCTTTTAAAGTTCTCTTTTTTTGTTCAAAATTTTTATATTGTTCTTACTTCGGAGTGCGGGTGTTCAATTGCGCGGCAGCGAATATTTGCCGTTCTTCTCAATTGTTTAGGTTGCTAAGGGCAGGATCCTTAGAGGGTTAGGTGTTACCAAATTTAGACGCACGTTTGTCTAAGACAAGATCTTAGTAGGGGTGTTGTCATATCCTATTTACTTTTATTTTTTATTTAAGTCTTTCTTTAATTTCATACCTTTTTTATTGAGTCGTCCGAAAAAATAAATTAACTCTTGCTTTCTTTTCTAGATCTATATTAAAGGGAATATCTTATCCAAACTTCTGCACTTCCCTATCATTTGGTATCAGTTTTCAGGCGTTCTTTAATATTTTTTCCAGCAGAGTTTTTTTGAAGTTTTTAAGAACTTTCAAACACTTCTAAACTGAGAACATGTAAATTTTTTTCCCAAATAGACTAGAGTTAGTTTTCTAGATTTTTCTTTGTTTAAAGCATTTCTTTGATTCTAGGTTTAAGATTTCGTTGGCGTATACTTTCTTTCATTCTATTACGCTTGCTAACTCATTTTATTTCTTTTGTTAGCGCACTAAAAAAGTTTGTGCAGGTCCTTGTTCGCATAACCTCCATTACAATTGCAATGTATTTTATTGGCCTCCTAGAGTTGCCCTAGGGTTTTTACTCAACTCCTATACACGTTGCAGTTGACAATTTGGATTAACTCTGTCGATGTGAAGCGCTAACAAGGTTTAATTTTTTTTGGTTTAATTTTTTAGAGATAATTTGAGAGAATAACAGTAAGGAAGAATATTTTGCTTTTGTTGAGTTGTTTTCTCAGGAACAACAATGGTTCGACAAACTAGAAATTCCAACAAAACTGGCGACGATACTGATGAGTCTACACAAATTACTCTTGAAATCCTGTCACAAAAACTTGATGAATTATTTAAAAGGCTTGGGGATGAATCTGCAAATGCATCAGAAAGATTTCGAGTACTTGACAGTAAGATCACCCAAATCAATAAGAACGTGTCTGGCACTTTGACCGATATCCTTGCATGTGTTCAATCTTTAAAAGAAAAAAATGATCTTCATCAACCTAACTTTTTCGGAACAAATAATCAAACCTTTACTGCCCACAACCAAACCTATGAAGATTTTACCCAATATCAACCTGAAATCCCAAAAGACAAATCACCCAAACAAAAAACAAGAGACATTCCTACTTTTAGTAGTTTAGACAACCCAGATAATTACATAGATTGGGAGGCAAAGGTTGACCAGATCTTGTCCTACTCTGACTATGATGAGGTCGATAAAGTACAGTTCGTCACTATGGAGTTCAATAACTTTGCCTTAAATTGGTGGAGACTATGTGAGATAGAACGAACGCAACGTAGAAATCGACCTATAGCTACTTGGGATGATCTCAAGCGACTTATGCGGGATCAATTTGTACCGCTTCACTACTACTCAGAATGCCAACGCCGACTTCATCAACTCACACAAGGTGGTAGAACGGTCTATGCATATTACAATGAGATGCAAGCCATCAAACTTCGAGCACAAATTGATGAAAGTGAAGGGATTATGGTGACTCGATTCATCTATAGGTTGAACCGTGAGATTCGAGAACAAGTGGAGATGCACAAACCAAATCTATTAAAAGATGCTCTAAACCATGCCACAACGGTTGAACGAATAATGAAAGAGCGTGCTCTCCCTCGAAACACTCCAACTTGGCGAGGTTCAGGTTCCACTGTCTCTCCTCGTAACACTTACCCATTAGGAGGAAGACCTATTGGGCCTAGACAAGATGACCGTTCAAGACCTTCTAAATACAAGCTCAAATCTCAACCTAAAGGTACCTCTCCAACTCTTAAAAATCCTTTTCATACTTCTTCTTCCTCTAATCCACAAACACAAAAAAAAATCAAAGATTCATTTTGCTTCAAGTGTAAAAAAAGGGGACATATTTCCACACAATGCCCAAATAGACAAGCCTTGATTACACAAGAGGAGGATGAATATTCTTCTGATCCTGATGAAGTAGTACCTACAAAAGACACACATATGTTGGATGAAATTGCAAGTCCAAACCCAGAATCTGATGCAGATGAGTTTTCAGATCACTACACCTTCATTGTACGATGATTGTTGACTGCACAAATGCATAATGATGACTTAGAACAGCGAGAAAATATCTTTCATACGAGTTGTGTCATTCAAGGTAAAATTTGCTATGTTATTATCGATGTAGAAAGTTTTGCGAATGTTGTCAGCAGTTACCTTGTCGACAAACTTGCCCTACTGTGTCGAAAGCATCCTAAGCCATATAACCTACAATGGCTTAATGAAGGTTCTGAGGTGAAAGTGGTGAGTCAATGTTTAATACAATTTAAAATTAGGAACTATTCTGACAAAATTTGGTGCGATGTAGTCCCAATGCATGCAAGACATTTGTTATTAGGTCGTCCATGGTAATTTGATAGAGACGTGACATATTCTGGACGCCTAAACCAGTATTCCCTCCTTCATAAAGGGAAAAGATTTATTTTAACTCCTCTTTCTCCTCAAGATGTACATACAGACCAATTAAAAATGTTGCAATTTTGCGAGATAGGTTAAGGAAGAGAGAAAACAAATACACAAAAGGCTGAGAAAAAAGAGACCATGAGTGAGAAAAAGCCAATGAATGGTCCACTGGTGAGTGCATCTGATAGTGAGAAAAAAGAGAGCAAAACCCTCAGTGTGTTTATGCAAAGATAAAAGATGTGAGGAGAGCATACTTTTGTTCAAAGTCGTGCATCCTTCTTCAATTTCGTGAGGCTTTTTTTTTATCTTTATCTAACCTTAACCAAGATTTTCCTAGTTTGTTTGTTTCACTTTTACATGAATTTAGAGATTTTTTCCCAGAAGAAATACCTAAAGGGTTACCAACCTTACGAGGTATAGAACATCAAATAGACTTTATTCCAGGAGCAATCATTCCGAATAGACCTGCGTATCTATGCAACCCAGAGGAAACAAAGGAGTTGCAAATACAAATTGACAATCTCTTGGACAAATACCACATTCGAGAGAGTCTTAGCCCTTGTGACGTGCATGTACTACTCATCCCAAAACAAGATGGTAAATTGAGAATGTGTGTAGACTGTAGAGCATTTAATAAGATAAATGTTAAATATAGACATCTCATACCTAAACTGTATGATATGCTTGATGAGTTGTATGGTGCATGCATTTTCACTAAAATTGACCTTAGAAGTGGTTATCATCAAATTAGGATGCATAAAGGTGATGAATGTAAAACGACTTTCAAAACTAAACATGGACTTTATGAATGGTTGGTAATGATGTTTGACTTAATTAATGCACCTAGTACTTTTATGTGCTTATTGAACCATATTTTGAGACCTTTTTTAGGGAAATTTGTTGTTGTTTACTTCGATGATATTCTAATCTATAGCGCTTCACTTGGTGATCATGTTTTACATGTTAGATATGTTTTAGATGTTCGTCGAAAGGAACAACTTTTTGCTAATATCGACAAGTTTACTTTTTTTTATTGATAAACTAATATTTTTGGGCTTTGTTATTAGTGCACAAGGTATCCATGTCGATGAAGATTAGGTAAGAGCCATTAATGAGTGGCTTACTTCTAAAACAGTAAGCGAAGTGAGATCTTTTCATGCACTTGCTAGTTTTTATAGACGTTTTGTGAAAGATTTTTCCACAATTGCTGCCCCTTTGACTGAAATTATTAAAAAAGACATTATTTTCTATTGGGGGTGAAAAATAAAAATAGGCTTTTCAAACTTTAAAAGATAAGTTATGTAGTGCACTAATATTGAAATTACCTGATTTTTCTAACACTTTTGAACTTGAATGTGATGCTTCAGGTATTGGTATAGGTGCTGTGTTGATTCAAGACCAAAAGCCCATTGCCTATTTTAGTGAAAAGTTGCATGGTGCACAACTTAATTATTCCACCTATGATAAGGAGTTACTTGCCTTAGTTCGAGCACTTGAGGTTTGGTAACACTATCTTTTTCTTAAGGAGTTTGTCATACATACTGATCATGAATCCCTTAAGCACATAAATGGACAAGCTAAGATAAAAAAATACATGCTAGGTGGATAGAATTCATCGAATCTTTTCCACATATCATTAAATATAAGCAAGGTAAAGACAATATTGTTGTTGATGCTTTGTCACGTAGATACTCTTTGCTTTCTGCTTTAAATACTAGATTATTAAAATTTGAGCATATCAAAGATTTATATGTGACTGATAAGGATTTTGCTACTATATATGATGCATGTGAGAATGCTTCTTTTGATAAATTTTATAGAGTAGATGGATTCTTGTTTCGACAAAATCGGTTGTGTATTTCTAATTGTTCTTTACGTGAATTACTTATCAGGGAATCACATGTTGAAGGACTTATGGGACACTTTGAAATAACTAAAATTTTGGATGTACAACAAGAACATTTCTTTTGGCCTCATATAAAAAATATGTTACTAAGATTTGTTCTCAATGCATTACATGTTGACAAGCTAAATCTAAAGTTATGTTGCATGGTTTATATACTTTGTTACCTATTCCTACTTCTCCTTGGACTGATATTTCTATGGATTTTGTTCTAGGTTTGCCTCGAACGAAAAACAGAAGAAATAGTATTTTTGTTGTTGTTGGCGGATTCTTTAAAATGACACATTTCATTCCATGTCATAAGACTGATAATGCATTACATGCGGTTGACTTATTCTTTAGGGAAGTTGTGCGCCTCTATGGAATCCCTAGAACTATTGTGTCCGATCGAGATGTAAAATTCCTTAGCCATTTTTGGAAGGTATTGTGGGGTAAGTTAGGTACTAAACTTTTATATTCCACGACTTGTCATCCACAAACTGAATGGAAAACTGAAGTGGTTAATCGTGTTTTAACATCTTTACTACAAGCTATATTGGGTAAGAACTTAAAATCTTACGAAGATTGTTTACCTTTTGTTGAATTTGCATATAATCATTCTATTCATTCTTCTACGGGTTTTTCTCCATTTGAAATTGTTTATGGCTTTAACCCACTCACAATTTTGGATCTAGTACCTTTGCCATTACAGGGTCTTTGTAACCTAGATGGAGATAAGAAGACAGAATTGGTGAGATCAATTCTTGATAAGGCTAGAAAACATATTGAAAAGAAAAATGAATCGATCACTAATAGAGTTAACCGTGGGAGCAAACACATTGTCTTCAAACCCGACGACTGGGCTTGGGTTCATATGCGCAAAGAAAGATTTCCTTCCAGAAGAAGGAACAAACTCAATGCCCGAGGAGATGGATCTTTTCAAGTCTTAGAACGTATCAATGACAACGCGTATCGCATAGACTTACCAGGTGAGTATGGTGTTAGTGCATCTTTCAATGTTTCTGATTTATCCCGTTTTGACGTTTCAAATTCGAGGACGAATCCTTTCGAAGAGGGGGGAATGATACGAGCACCATAGGCCCGAGTCCAGATTTCGACCTTACGATTCCAACATGCCCAATTACAAGAAGTAAAGCTAAACAACTGAAATTGAAGTTAAACACGTTTGTGCAAAGCTTCGTTTCTGAAGAATTGAAGGAAATTGACTGTGTTAAAGATGCTTCGACTGGAGTGTTAGATGTTCTTTGGATTCACTTTGGAGTTTTGGAAGATTGATCCAAGAAATAGGCAGACTTGATTATTCATCACTACAACAAATTTATCAATTTATGATGAAATTTCTACATGACATTGCACATAACGTCACAAAATATATCATAAACGTGACAATTTTTTGTTGTCGTCACAATTAGAGAAAAATTGTATATCTTTTTTTGACAATTTTAAGAAATGTCATTGATTTTCGTCACTATATGTTTAGCGCCTTAAATTTATTTGGAGGGAAACATTTCAATGACTTTTAAACAAATTGACGATGTTGTAAAAGCGTCACCAATAAAATGAAAGTATTAATAACGAATTATTATTATGACGATTCAATGTGAATTAGTGTTATTGCAAATTCATCACCAATAAGCTTTATTTGCGACAATGTAATTCGTTATATTTAGAAGGCATAAAAGGTGACTTTTTATTTGCGTCACAAAAAAGAGATTTAACCTGACAAAAAATACTATTTGTCATAAATTGTTATATCTATTATATTTTATATGACGATTTTAAAAAATATCATTTATGCTTGACTCCAGTAATTTATACAAAAAATTGGTGGGGAATTTTTTATTGACGAATTTTTAATTTTGGTTGCGTGACTAATTTAAAATCCTATCAATAATGATCTTTCAATTGTTTTGGATTTTATACTCAAATTTTAAATCGTAAAAAATAATCGGATAAGCTTAATGAAATAATAACTTGAAGAGCTTTTCTAGTGTTTCTAATGCTACTCTTGTTATGATTCTGTATTAGCTTATCTTATATTTGTATATTTTATTTTAAAAGAAAACATAAAAAGCTGTATATGTCATGATCAAGTGATTTTTTAAAATAATCATAAAATTAATCAATATTTAAATATTAGTACAAAACGTAGAAACATATTTAACTTAAAATCAGTTTCAAACATTTAATCGAGAACCAAACACGAAATTAAAGTAAAACAATCGCAAAAAAAGAAAAAAAAACTACAAAAAAGGGAGAAACGAACTAACAAAATGAAGTAGTAGAAGATTGAACAAATAACTTTTACAAATTCCCAAGTCAATGCTTTAACTACTTAAATTTAACTAAAAATAATTAAATTCTGTTCAATCTTGATCGAGTCCAGTCGAACTCATTCTCAAACCAAAATTTCATTTTATTATTTTTAAAATATTTTAGATAATTAAATTGAAATTCTACCCTTTCTATATATTATTAACACTATGTTAAATTTAAAATATTTTATTTTCATACCAAAGCATATGAGTTGCTACCTTCGTTCTCCAACATTCTCTCTTTCCAAAATCGTATCTTCCAGTCCACAACCAACGGTTAAAAGTGTGTGGGTATATAATATTGATCCTTTAAGAATCAAGATATTTGATGTCGGTGAAAGCCCATGTATGTTTTTTAAAGTGCTTAAACATTTTAAGTTGAAAAAATGAAGAGACTTTTGCAAATGGATTGCAACTTTTCAGTGTTTGTCTTAAACATATAAGACTAACCTCTTTAAAAATAAGATGGGTATGCTTTGATGTTGTTTTCATATGAATTGTTTATCAAAAAGGATGGTAACCAATTACATTACACCAGAAATCTTAATATCTAGTCTGTTGCATTCTATATAGCCTTTTATATCTGTATCGTTTAGGAATTTTGTCTGGATTATGTTTACAAGAAACCTGATGTTTCAATTCTTCCATTCCCAACGTATTTTGCTGCAAAAGATAAGCATGAAACTCATATAGGACCTCTGGTTGATGAATTTTCTCTCCTTTTTTGCATTTTCATTTCTTCCAATAAAATCATATAATATCTTTTACTATGCTCCAACAACACGGACAGTGACACCAATTTCATTTTCCTTTACAAAGTTTAGATCCGACAACTTTGCTTCAGATTTAATCTTTGGCATAAAATTTCTCTTCAATTTTACATACTCTTATAATTGTGATTACTGGTATAATCTTGTCTCCACAAAAAGATTGCAAACAAGATTTTATTGGACCTAGCTTAGGAATATGTAGGAATTATACCATACATGTTTAGCAAATGTAAACTAGCTTGTAATGAAACATTACTAGTAACGGATTTAGAAAAATAAGACTTCTTATTTGTAGACATACATCTTTAGAAAGAGATATACATTTTTCAAAGTTCAATGTTGTTGAGTTAGATATGAATTTGTGACTTGTTTGTGTATCTAAAACATTCTAGAGTTTAATTTGTAAAAACTTTCTAGAGAATATGATCAACCTCTTGATTTTTGGTTTTGAAAATTAATTTTTTTTCTTCTAATTTAGTTATGCATTTCATTTTAGGCAATTACTAATCAACTACGCACTTGAAGTTTACCTAACATTTGAAGTAGAATGTATAAAGATGTATGTACAATAACTACTTCTTTAGCTTCAATAGTTGCAACATGGTTTGGTAAGTTTTGTTATGATTCCTAAAGTTGCTACAGTGGGTATGTTGAATCCAATATTGATTAGTTGTGTGTAATATAAAATTTAGGTTTATAGTAAGATTAAAGTTTTTAGGTTTTTGTGCAACTTAGTTTAATTTTGTGTAATTTTTCAGGTATTCTAATGAGCCTTTGGAGTCACATGTGGCAATACATTGATCCATGATTTTTATTCTAAGGAAGTATCTAACCTTGTTCAATTGAAGGTGAGATGTGGTGGAAGTATTTGATGAAATGAGTGGTTTGAGGGTTAGTAAACAATGACTAATAGTGATGATAAAGAGGTAATGGATCGAGGAAGATGGTGAATATGGGGACTAGTAGGGAGGCTTAGTAACGGTGGTTGAGATAATTAGATTGATTTTTAGATTTTTAGAGAGAATGGATCAAATTGTAATGGTTGTACAATTGTGAGAAATTATTATAATTTATAAAATGTACGAGCTTTATTGTAATCTTTTAAAAAAATTAGATTGTTATTGTAATTTATTAAAGTTTGGATTTTTATTATAATTTATAAAAAGTTTAGTCCCTTTTTAATTATTTAATTTCATGATTTTTACTTTTTAAGAAAGAAAATTTATAATTATTTTAATTACTTAAAATTCTAAAATTAATATTTAAATTTAAATTTAAATGCAATCTGATTGCAAGCAGTGAGAATTAACAAGAAACAAATTATATACAGTTGAAACTTAAAATGTGACAATATCCTTTTCGTCACTTATAAATTGAAGTTATTGTGTTATTTGCGACGATAATAATTTTCAATAACGAAATTTTATATAATTCAGTGACATAACTAGTTGTCATCGAACATGAATTATAAAGTGACGTTATGTATTGTCATCATTCATACTACCATTAGGTGACGAAATAATATGTCACTAACAATGTGACGATATTTCTTTCGCCGCTTATACAATGAAATTAATGTATTATTGGTGTCGATATGAATGATCAATGACGAATTTTTATATCATTTGGTGACGTAACTAAATGTCACTGAATTCAAATTATAAGGTGACATTATGCATTCACGTCACTATATGCTTGACAATACGTGACGAAGAAACATACATTGTCACGCTTGACATTTAGTGACACACCCAGCATGACGAAGGTTGTGACGTCAAATTTTACGTCACAAAATACAAATAGTGAAGCAAATGTATGTTTCAGTGGCAATATTTTAGATGTCATTAGTAAACAATTTTTTTGTAGTGCATGCAATTTCAACTAAAAAAAGGCCTTGATTTTAGTACAAGTCAAATATGAGCCAGAGAAGCTGAAAAGATGCCAAAATAACTCAAAATTGGCGTCCAAACCCACCAGCATAAGTTTAGAACGAAAATTCAATTTTGAGAACATTCTGGATAGATTTCTACAATTATTTGAACTCTATTTATCTCTTTTAATTAGGATAATTATATCATCTTTTTTTAGGATTATATTATCTATTTTAATTGAGATAATATTCTTATCTCTTTTAATTAAGATAATATTATATTTTATCATTATTATTATTCTAGTTAGTTTTTATATTAAATTAAACTCATTTCCCTTTGTAATTAGGGTTTTACTAGCCTATAAAGGCTCATTCACTTTGTACAATGCATTTATTCAGAGATCAATTCAATTATTTCTTTTAAAGTTCTCTTATGAGTTCTTTTTTTGTTCAAAATTTTTATCTTGTTCTTGTTTCGGAGTGCGGGTGTCCAATTGCGCGGCAGCGAGTATTTGACGTTCTTCACGTTTGTCTAAAACAGGATCTTAGAAGGGGCTGTTGTCATATCCTATTTACTTTCATTTTTTTATTTAAGCCTTTACTTAATTTCGTGCATTCTTTTATTGTGTCGTTGAGAAAAATAAATTAACACTTACTTTTTTTAAAATCTATATTAAAAGGAATATTTGATCTAAGCTTCCGCACTTCCCTATCAATAACCGTTTGGTAGCCTATGAATTGATAACATTTTCCATTTATGACTTTTTTATTTTAAAACGGAAAATTATTTGAAAGGCGTTAGAGTTTTAAAAATTGTTCAACTCTTCCATTAGTCTCATCCACGCATAAGTCATAGATTCAATCCATTTTTTTAATTTGGTTATTTTCAGTTTCAATATCTTTTAAATTTTAAAATTTTAATCTTGATTTAAACATTAATCGTTAAATTTGATATGACAAAATATGTTATCAGTCTTTATATTATGTTTTTTTTATCAATGTCTGTATGATATTTATTAAGAGATAAAATTATACAATATATCATTAAGTGCTTCATTAAAAACTTCTTTAAATCCAAATAGAGGAAAAAATACCCCTAATAATAATACAAGATATAACAGGAAACGAATCAACGTATCCAAACGGTAACAACATCAACAGAAACACATCATCACGACACCTAACATAAGCAAACACATCCACCTTCCACATGCAGCCCACCCCCACACCAACAATACTGATCCAAATAACCAGACTGCATCAAGTCACGAAACTCCTACCACCCTTGGATAATAGCAAATAATGTACGCCAATACTAGCTAGAAAATAACCCGAAACCATGAATTTCGATCAACACCCCCCTTCACTGTAACACCCGGGTTTAGAGGTTGGGTGAAAATAATATTTTAATATTATTTCGGGTTCGGTTTTATGATTAAAATAATGTTCGGGTTTTATTTTCAAAATAAATGGTGTTGAACATATTTTAATTTGAACCCAAATAGTCATAGATCTCCTTCTTTGTGAATAGTTTATTTCATTAAGGGCAAAGTGGTCTTTAGCTTTTAATTTGAAACAAAATAATTAAAAACACCCATTTCTCACCATCTTTCACTATCACTCTCTTCTTCAACGTGAAAAGAGAGAGAGAGCTCTACCCAATCACTATTCCATCACAAAGCTCCTCCATTTCAACTCATTTTTGAAAGGTAACACCGTTTTTGACTTCTCCTCAACTCCCTCTCTTCAAAAGTACCATTAGTTTTTATTTTCGTCAAAGTTTTGGAAATGCGGATTTCAAAAGATTTGATTAAAAATGATGCCTTTGTGTTGCTAAACCTAATATTTTGATTTAATATTGTTAGTTATGAAGTCTAGGAGCTAAATGATTCAACATATATGAATTTTTCTTGATTTTGAGCAATTCCCGAATTTGGGTATAAATGAGGTTTTTGGGGGGTTTTGGGGTGAGTTTTGTGGGTTGTTTTAGGTGGGAATTGATGGTCCAATGGTGGTACTATGGTTAGGGGTCGATTTGGGATCATTTATGGGTGAAAAAGGTGTTGGAAACATGGATTTTGGATAAGGTTTTGGGGCTGCCCGAGTTTGCTAAATGTGGGGTTTGTTCATGGCTTGAAACATTGTAATTTGTGTTTGAATTGTGTTCCGGGTTAGTATTTCGATGTTTGGGCTGATTTGAGGTTATTTGAATTGTATTGAGGTTGTTTAGAAGCAAGAACTTGGGTTGGTGAAGCATCGGGGGGAAATCCGGAAGCTTGAGGGTGGTTGCTTGCTTGGCTTGGAGCTTGGAAGCTTAGGTGAGTGGTTAAATGTTTAAAGTGGTTTTAAATGGTTGGTTCGAGCATGTGGACTAGGTCGGGCTTGGTAGACCCACCTAGAGTTAGGATTAGGGTGGTAGCCTAATCCTAAACTTAATCTAGAGTCATTGATTGAACTTGTATTTGATGTATATGCCTCGTAATATTTGTGATATGTTTGATTATGTATAATGTGCTATACATGTGAGATGAGGCATGATTTGTGATGCATTGTGATATGCATGTGAATGGTTCATGATTGTGATCATGGTGGGTACGTGCTAAGCACGGAATTGATTGAAATGAATAATGTGGATTGAGCTAAATGTTGGCACTAGTATGCTTGAGTACAAATGATCGATCATTAGGATGTTAGTGTGCACACATGAGTCTAAATTCGCGCGTGGCCTTGGTGGCCTTGAGTCACCAAAGAGGAGTACGGGTTCGCCCGGAAATTGTAATTATATATAGTCGATGATGAGTGGAATCCCATCGACGGGGCGTGAGGATGAGTGGAATCCCCTCCGCGAGACCGGTGATGAGTGTAATCCCACCGTGAGGTAAAGTGGTTGTTGGATGTGAGTTCCAACGGGTTTATCCGCGTATTCGGGTCATAGCTAGGTGCCAATATTGATTGATATGTGTATCAATGTGTTGTGAAATGTGATCTCTATTTGGATGTTTATATGTGATTACATGTGTTGTGAAATAGAGCTTTATGAGCATGGCATATAATTGGATATTGTTCATGCATATTTAACTTTTGGCTCTTGAGGATCTTTGGTAATTATGTATTTACCTTGGTTGAGATCGTGCTTGGACCCTGCATTGTCGAGGTTTGTTTTTAAAGAGCTTACCCTCACCAAGCTTTATTGCTTACGCTCTCTCTTTGTTCGACAATTCATATCCTTAGTTCGTGGGTTGCTAAGTGCAAGAAGGGGGCCTCCAAGTGTGCTCGTGGTGCTTGTTTAGCTACCAAGTATGAACATTTTATTTATGATGTAATGGTCAAGCAATGGGACATGTAATCGTGTTATGATGCTTTTGACTTATGTTGTTGTTGATGTTGTTTAGGAGCATGTTAGACTCCTCGTTTGTGCGTGTTAAATTGGCTTTTGGGATGCATGCTATGCTTGTAACCATGTTAGTATTTTGCTACCTAGAATTGTCTAAGTGTTGGACATGTTGAAGCTTATGACCTCTAATGCTATGTTGATGTATGCTTTTGGTAATGCTTGACTTGTTGTTCCTCCATATGTGTTTTGGGTGTCTTAAGCATGGTTGTTATGTTGGGTTGCCTTAGTATTGATGTTAGTGTGATGTTGAAGGTTTTAGTGGGGTTTAGGGGCACCCTTGTGCCTTAAATCAGCTAAAACCAGTCTGCAGATAGAGGGCGTTTCGAAACGGGCTACCCTGTTTCGATACGGTCCCTTTGCTTTTGGCCAGGCGTTTCGAAACGCGTAGAGGCCGTTTCGGTACATTTTCGCTACTGGAATTTTGAGAAATTGGCGAGATGAAGGTGTTCCAAAATGGGTCTATGGGGTTTCGAAACGGTAAAATCTTGTTGACCACGAGAAGTTGACTAGGGAGGGTGTTTCGGAACGGTTGACCTCCGTTCCGATACGCTCTCCTCGTGAAGGCTTAGAACTGTTGACCAGGTCAAGGCGTTTCGATACACCTTGAGGGTGTTTCGAAATGACCTGTTTAATCACATAAAAATGGACTATTTTGTATAGGTTGTTCGAGTTATTGTTTTATGAATGCTTGCCTTTCCGCTGTTATGATCACATAGGATACGAATGAGCCTTTAGAAAAAATTACATTAAAAAGAAATTTTCTGGGTCGTTAACCGAGGAGGAACCTTAACGGGTTTCGCTTCGGTTTTCCCCGTGTGGCCCACTCGGACCGGTCAAGCGTCCGGACCGGGACGAGGGGGTTAAACTTGTTGGTATCAGAGCCTAAGGTTACAGAGACCTTGGGCAGGTAAGTGAGGTAAGTTTAAGTTTTGAATTGATATGCACGGTGTTTGCTTGCTTTGTAAGTACGATTGCTTGTGTGACAAGTATGTTGATTGTTTGTTTAAAAGCATGTTGTTTGGGAGTCCCATTGCTACTATTACATTGAAAAAGAATTTTTAGTGAGGGAAACGTACTTGAGCACTTGGAAGCCTTGCCTTGCTAACCCAATCTTGTATATTTTGTTTGTTGTGGTTGTAGTTATCGTTTGTGAGCGATGTCTAGGCCGAGGGGTAGGCCGAGGGTGGTTCGTCAGGAACTACGTGTTGCGGCTCCTGTTGAGCCGGTGATTGGAGTGGAGGCTCATATAGAAGGGCTTGGGGCTGCTGGAGTTGGAGCACCTCCACCACCACCACCTTCTCCACATGGAGCTGGAGGCGAGGATGGAGCTGAAGGAGAGGGACCTCAAGGTGGCCAAGGTCCGGCCGGAATCGATATGACTCCGCTAGTGCAAGCTATAGCGGGAGCATTTCAGGCCGCAGTTGCGGGAGCTCGGGCTGCAGCTCAGCCTAGGTGTGACGATGCTAGTCTACCTTTGGAGAGGCTCCGTAGCTTGGGGGCCGAAGAGTTCAGAGGATCTACTCCGGAGAGATCGAAGTTATGGTTGGAGAAGACAGTTCGTATCTTAGCTCAGATGGGTTGTGTGGGCGCACGTAGATTGGGCTGTGTGATTTCCTTGCTTCAGGGTGATGCCTACACCTGGTGGGTCACCATTACTACTGGAGTTCCAGAGGCAGAGATTGATTGGGATTTCTTTGAGTCCGCTTTCAGAAAGAGGTACTTGGGACCGAGGTATTTAGATGAGAAGAAGCGAGAGTTTATGGCCCTCACTTAGGGAGATGCTTCTGTGACTGATTATGAGATTCGTTTTGTTCGCTTGAGTCAGTACGCTCCAGAGTTGGTTCCTACTGAAGTGGAACGCTGTAACCGTTTCCGCTATGGGTTGAGCGAGGAGGTCAAGAGGTACACGTTAGCTTCTGACTACTCAGACTTTGATGTATTGGTCGCGAGGGCCAAGGACTTAGAGCACAGTTTGGGTTCGGCCAAACGATCTGGTGGATCTAGTTCTGGTAAGAAGCACAACCACTTTGACAGTAGAGATGCCAAAAGGCATAGAGGTGGCGGACATCAGTTTGACCATAGACGTGGCAGTGGCCACCATGGTAGGGGCCATCAGGGCCACAGAGGTGAAGAGCGTTTGCCCGAGTGCACACGATGTGGGAGACAGCACGCTGGTGAGTGTTGGGGTAACTTCCATGCTTGCTGGAACTGTGGTTCGAGGGACCACTTTAGGAGGGAGTGCCCGCATCAGGCGGCACAGGCACCGAACATTGCTCAGGCTCCTACGAGAGCGAATGATTTTCAGAGAGGCCGTGGGCGCGGTCGTGGCTACTTCCAGCCTAGGGCTGATGCACCTAGGGTAGATGCTCAGAGGAACCTTGCTCATGTTGTGGCAGTGCAGCCAGAGGTAGGAGGACCAGCGAGAGTTTATGCTCAGAGAGAGGCCGGGAACGACATAGATGTGATAGCAGGTAATTTTGAGTTACAGTCTATGTCTTTGCTTTCTTTGGTTGATTCGGGTTCCACACATTCGTACATTTTGAGTGAGCATGCACGGAAGTTAGATATACCTGTTGAGATATTAGATGTAGGTATGCATGTGACTAGTTCTTTTGTTGAGACCGTTGTGGTTAGACGTATGTATAGGAGATGTCCACTGAAGATTCAGGGTCATGTGTTCTCTGTTGATGTGATGGAACTTCCTTTTTATGGCTTTGATATTATTTTGGGTATGGACTGGTTAGTTGAGCACCGAGCTAGTGTGGATTTTGAGACGAAGAGGATTTCCTTGAAACTTTCTGATGACTACGAGGTGGTAGTAGTAGGCAAGAACATTAAGTTCTTGTCTAATGTTGTGTTGGCTTTAGAGGCTCATAGGTTGATGGACTCCAGATGTGGGGCTTACTTAGCTTATGTTATGAATCCGAATATGAGTGAAGCTAGACCGAAAGACATTAGAATAGTGTGTGACTTTCCGGATGTGTTTCCTGAAGAGTTGCCGGGTTTACCTCCTGACAGAGATGTTGAGTTTGTGATTGAGACTGTTTCAGGGTCTAATCCAGTTTCGATAGCTCCGTATCGTATGGCTTCGAAAGAGTTGAAAGAATTGAAGAGTCAGTTGCAAGAATTATTAGATCGTGGTTTCATTAGGCCTGGTAGTTCTCCTTGGGATGCTCCCGTGTTGTTTGTGAAAAAGAAAGATGGTAGTATGCGCATGTGTATTGACTATAGACAGTTGAATCAGTTGACTGTGAAAAACAAGTATCCGTTGCCTCGCATAGATGATTTGTTTGATCAGTTGAGAGGTGCTTCAGTGTTCTCGAAGATAGATTTGAGATCCGGGTACTACCAGTTGAAAGTGAAAGAGTGTGATGTTCCGAAAATAGCTTTTAGGACTAGATATGGTCACTATGAGTTTCTTGTGATGCCGTTTGGGCTCACGAATGCACCTGTAGCATTTATGGATATGATGAACAGAATTTTTAGAGACTATCTAGACCGTTTTGTAGTTGTTTTCATTGATGACATACTTGTGTACTCGAAGACAGAAGAAGAGCACTTGAGATTTGTGTTACAGAGATTGTTGAGCAATCAGTTGTATGCGAAGCTTAGTAAATGTGAGTTCTGGATTCGAGAGGTGGTATTTCTTGGCCATGTTGTTTCGGCTGAAGGTATCCGTGTTGATCCATCGAAGATTGAGGCTATTGTTGAGTGGAAACAACCTAAGTCTGTGACCGAGATTAGGAGTTTCCTAGGATTAGCCGGTTACTATAGGAGATTTGTTGATGGATTCTCTAGAGTAGCTGCTCCTTTGACTAAATTGTTGCAAAAAGGAGTTAAGTTTGAATGGTCAGATGCAAGACAGAAGGCCTTTGAGAAATTGAAAGAAGCTTTGACAAATGCCCCAGTATTAGTGCAACCTGTTTCAGGTAAAGAATTTGTGATCTACAGTGATGCGTCCTACATAGGTTTAGGATGTGTTTTGATGCAAGAAAGGAGAGTTGTTGCTTATGCTTCTAGACAGTTGAAGGTTCATGAGAAGAACTATCCTACTCATGATATAGAGTTAGTGATACAGGGGTACGTTGCTTCAGAAACAACGCTCCTTGTTCGTAAACGGATCTAGGATCGTAGAAAACATTTCTCTGCAACAGAAACAAACATGGTTTTGTATTTAGATGTCAAAAATAAAAAAAGAAAAAGAAAAAAAATGAAAAAAATCAGAAATGGGAAAAGAAGAAAGTTGCCGAAATAATTTAAGGACTAGGTGAAAGGTTGAAGATGATATCTTCAAGCATTCAACAATGGCAGCAACGTTCTTGGGACTTGACACGATGAACTCGAAAGAACCTGCATAATCTGTTATGCAAACCCGAATCGAAACTGTTCTTCGTAGTCAGAAAAGATGAACAAACTCCAAGGAAGAACTCGAACAATCTGTTGAACGAACCCGAACCTTATCTTGAATTTGTTCGAACAAAGTACTTAGACCCTTCAATTATCTAACAATTGAGAACCTGAAGTATCAAGAAAAAAAGTTCTAAAAAGAACTAAAATTGAGAGAAAATCTCACAAATAATTTTATTCATCCAATGTCTAACCCTTTACAAGCATGTTTCGGCCAAATAAATAGTACAGGGGGAAGTTAAGCCGAATTTGAATATGTGGCTAAAAAAAATTAAAAAAAATAACAAAAAGCTAAAAAATGCAGATTGTATTTCGGCCACTCTTTTGAAAGGAAAGTGGCGCCCTTTGGTGAAAATAGGCACATGTTTAATGTGCCTTGTTTTGAAATTCAAACAAGACAACCTCCATGGATCTTATCCTTCTCCTTGCCGCACCAATTGAAAGGATATGGGCAGCATCATTCGGCCATACAAGCACAAAGGGTGAACACGCATGGGCCATGCAAGCTGGTCACACATGAAGGCATGGATGGTCATGCATGTACATTACACACGTACACTTGGTCCTATCAAACAAATATATAATAATAATAAGTCACCTTATATTAATTTAAAATTAAACCAAAACAAAACATTATAAGTCATACTCAAACACACCTAATAATTAATATAATATAAATGTCACATATCAACATACAACACATTAAAAAGCTTACTATCTATGGCACAGACATTATCAAATGGTTCAGAAATATTAGCACAAGTAAGGCAAAGAGCTTCCCTGAAACGTTGCGCCCTAGATCGCGTAATTGGTCCTAACGGTAAGACCTCCGGATCAACATCAAAAAGTGTTCTCATATCATCCCCCCTTCTTTAATGCGATTTGTCCCCAAATCGACCCTCATTACAAAAGGGAACAATTTCGACTTTCGCTTGGCAGGGAACTTCTTCAGTCGTCTTGCTCGGCACATATGCAATCCTCTCGAACCAAGTTCTTTTACATAGAACACAAATGGAAATGCCTTCTTTCTTGTACCTCTCCGAATAATGCACAACATAAAGTTAGACAATGCTCGTTGCACATTCGTAATCCTGCAAATGATGACATATAAAGGCAACTCCAAAGAAAAACAAGAATCTCGACGATCATCCAGAATCACAACACAAGGTTGTTCACAATCCAATGTACAACCAAAGAAATCAGCATATAAAAATGAAAAATCAATTGTACAATGGAAAGGAACATCAAACCGTGGTAAAAAAGATTGCTGAATTTCTGGAAAGAATTTAAATGCACTAGACATACCAACAATAGCAACCTTGGTAACTTCACATGGCATCACCTTATTAACCTGCAAGTTAGAAGAAGAAATAGAAGAAAATGTCGAATCAGATAATACCTGTGAATTTGCTTTCTTCTTTTCGCATTCATTCTTCTCGTTGTTGGCCTTCCAAGCTGCAGTACTCGCTTTCAAACGAACTTCGTCTTCATATACTTCACTTGGAGTCATAGGTGCCAAAGTTACCTTTTTGCCCTCATGAGTAAAAGAGTATCGATTGGTGTAACAATCATGCAAAACTCTCTTATCATACTGCCACGGTCTTCCTAACAACAAATGACAAATATCCATAGAACAAACATCACAAGTTACCTCATCCTTATATTTACCAATGAAAAATGGTATAACAACTTGTTCGGTAACTTTGATTTCAACACCATCATTCAACCATTGTAACTTGTACGGATTGGGATGTGTGGTCGTCTTCAGTCCTAACTTGTCAACCATAAGAGTACTAGCAACGTTAGCACAACTACCACTATCAATAATCACAATACATACCTTGCCGTTCACGTTGCATCTCGTATGGAAGAGGTTGTTTCGTTGCGGTTCATCCTGTGATGGTTGATCATTCAGACTTCTCTTGTCAACAAGTGTTTCATTGGTAGCCAATGTCTGTACATTGTCATCATTTATCTCTTCATGGACAGAATGGGAACCACCCCCATCAAGTCTATCCATTCGAGTATGTATAGGCTTCAATGCATTAGCAAACACTCGTTGCATCATGCGCTCTAAGGCTTGCATCTGAAGATTCAGTGGTTTTTGTTCATCAAAACTTATCATTTTCACACAAAGAAAACAAACAAACAAACAAAAACAAGCAAACAAACGGGTTAAAGGTTAGAAATAAAAAAAAGTAGTCCTCACCAATCACACAACAAAAATCCTCACTAGTCACTCCAAAGAACAGTGCACTCAAAAATTTACACTCAGCGCTCGTGTTTCACTCGGGAGAAAACTTGAATGGCTTTTTTTTGTCTCCCCTTCTGATCTCACACGCTCAGTTTGCCTTTTCTCTCAATCTCTCGTACTTAGTTCTTTAAAGGAACTGATTCCGATGTTCAGATTCTGCAAGTGTTGTCAAATTGAAAGAAAACAACGGGTGACGGGTGAATATTGTTAGAACAAAGATAAGGGTTAGGAGAAAAGAAATAAAAAAATGAAAGTTGAGAATTGGGCTGAAAGAAAAAAAAAAGATAACAATATGAAATGAAAGAAAGGATGCTAAAAGAACAAGAATTTAGCAACTTACGCAGTAGAAATGCTTACCACCATCCTATCTCCGGAACAAACAAGAAAAGTTGATTTCGGGTGATTACAAAGCATTTCAAGGTAAGATAGACACATCCTTCAACATATCAAAACTTTTCAACAATGTTGTTTTTTTTATTCTACACAATTCATCACTCTTTTTCTTTTCTTTTTTTTTTGAATTTTCGTATATATATTTTTTTTAATTCGGAAATTTTTTTTGCCTTTTTATTTTTTTCAGAATTTTTTTTCCGAATTTTTTTAACTTTTGTATATATATATTTTTTGATGTCTAGTAGTGCAGAAAGTGCTAAAATCCGACCAAAGCTCTGATACCATATGATACAGGGGTACGTTGCTTCAGAAACAACGCTCCTTGTTCGTAAACGGATCTAGGATCGTAGAAAACATTTCTCTGCAACAGAAACAAACATGGTTTTGTATTTAGATGTCAAAAATAAAAAAAGAAAAAGAAAAAAAAAGAAAAAAAAATCAGAAATGGGAAAAGAAGAAAGTTGCCGAAATAATTTAAGGACTAGGTGAAAGGTTGAAGATGATATCTTCAAGCATTCAACAATGGCAGCAACATTCTTGGGACTTGACACGATGAACTCGAAAGAACCTGCATAATCTGTTATGCAAACCCGAATCGAAACTGTTCTTCGTAGTCGGAAAAGATTAACAAACTCCAAGGAAGAACTCGAACAATATGTTGAACGAACCCGAACCTTATCTTGAATTTGTTCGAACAAAGTACTTAGACCCTTCAATTATCTAACAATTGAGAACCTGAAGTATCAAGAAAAAAAGTTCTAAAAAGAACTAAAATTGAGAGAAAATCTCACAAATAATTTTATTCATCCAATGTCTAACCCTTTACAAGCATGTTTCGGCCAAATAAATAGTACAGGGGGAAGTTAAGCCGAATTTGAATATGTGGCTAAAAAAAATTAAAAAAAATAACAAAAAGTTAAAAAATGCAGATTGTATTTCGGCCACTCTTTTGAAAGGAAAGTGGCGCCCTTTGGTGAAAATAGGCACATGTTTAATGTGCCTTGTTTTGAAATTCAAACAAGACAACCTCCCTGGATCTTATCCTTCTCCTTGCCGCACCAATTGAAAGGATATGGGCAGCATCATTCGGCCATACAAGCACAAAGGGTGAACACGCATGGGCCATGCAAGCTGGTCACGCATGAAGGCATGGATGGTCATGCATGTACATTACACACGTACACTTGGTCCTATCAAACAAATATATAATAATAATAAGTCACCTTATATTAATTTAAAATTAAACCAAAACAAAACATTATAAGTCATACTCAAACACACCTAATAATTAATATAATATAAATGTCACATATCAACATACAACACATTAAAAAGCTTACTATCTATGGCACAGACATTATCAAATGGTTCAGAAATATTAGCACAAGTAAGGCAAAGAGCTTCCCTGAAACGTTGCGCCCTAGATCGCGTAATTGGTCCTAACGGTAAGACCTCCGGATCAACATCAAAAAGTGTGCTCACATCAGTTAGCCGCGGTTGTTTTTGCATTGAAGATTTGGCGTCATTACTTGTATGGTGAGAAGTGTATAGTTTACACCGATCACAAGAGCTTGAAGTATTTGATGACACAGAAAGAGTTGAACTTGAGACAAATAAGGTGGCTTGAGTTGTTAAAAGATTATGATTTGACCATTGAGTACCATCCGGGTAAGGCAAATGTAGTAGCCGATGCTTTGAGTAGAAAAGTGGTCGTTGAGTTGAGAGCTATGTTTGCTAGATTGAGTGTGTCCGATGATGGTGGGTTGATCGCCGAATTGCAAGTGAAGCCTTCATTGATTCAGTTGATTAGAGAGAAGTGGTTGCAAGATGTGACTTTAGTTCCTCATGTTCAGGACATAGCCGAAGGAAGGCTGACCGAGTATAATTTTAGTGGTGAGAGCTTGTTGTGCTTTAGAGATAGAATTGTTGTACCAGAAGATGTTGAGTTGAGACGTCAGATTCTGAGTGAAGCACATTCGGGTCCCTTTTCTATGCATCCGGGTAGTACCAAGATGTATCGTGACTTGAAGAATGATTACTTCTGGGTTGGTTTGAAGAAAGATGTATTCGAGTATGTGAGCTGTTGTATGGTTTGTCAGAGAGTGAAGGCAGAACATCAGGTTCCTTCAGGTTTGTTACAGCCTTTGAAGATTCCGGAATGGAAATGGGAGAGAAACACCATGGATTTTGTGTCGGGGTTGCCTTTGTCTCCTTCGAAGAAGAATTCCGTGTGGGTGATTGTTGATAGGTTCACTAAGTGTGCCCACTTCTTAGCAGTGAACACTACAGATTCCTTAGACAAGTTGGCAAACTTGTACATCCGTGATATTGTGAGACTTCATGGAGTTTCGAAGTCTATTGTTTCAGATAGGGATCCTAGATTTACTTCGAGGTTCTGGGGTTGCTTGCATAGTGCTCTAGGTAGCTTTTTGCATTTCAGTACGTCTTATCATCCGCAGTCTGATGGGCAGTCAGAGCGAGTGATACAGATTCTAGAGGAATATGCTTTGTTGTTGTGTGATTGACTTCCAGGGTTTTTGGGAGAAACACCTACCTTTAGTTGAGTTTGCTTACAACAACAGTTATCAGTCTAGTATTCAGATGGCTCCTTATGAGGCTTTGTATGGTAGACGATGTAGGACTCCGATTTGTTGGGCTGAAACAAGTCAGAGGTTGTTACCTATGCCGGATTTGCTTAAGGGGACTACCGACAAGGTGAAGTTGATTTGTGACCGTTTGAAAGCAGCTTCCGATCGTCAGAAGTCTTATGCGAATTTGAAGAGGAAAGAGATTGAGTTCTCCGTAGGTGAGAAAGTGTTTCTGAAAGTATCTCCGTGGAAGAAGGTAATGAGATTTGGCCGGAAGGGCAAGTTGAGTCCGAGGTTCATTGGTCCGTATGAGATAGTTGAGCGGATTGGGCCTATAGCTTATCGTTTGAGGTTACCTTCGGAGTTAGAGAAGATCCATGATGTCCTTCATGTGTCGATGCTTAGGAGATATAGGTCAGATCTTTCTCATGTTATGCCCTTTGAGGAGATAGAGTTGAATCCGGATTTGTCTTATAATGAAGAGCCTGTTGAGATACTTACTTCTGATAGCAAGGTGTTGCGTGGCAAGACCATAGAGTTGGTCAAGGTATTGTGGAGACATAGAGGTGTGGAAGAGGCCACGTGGGAGAGGAAAGCGGATATGGTTGAGCAATTTCCTTATTTGTTTCCGTCAGGTAATTTCGGGGACGAAATTCCTTAAGTGTGGGAGAGTTGTAACACCCGGGTTTAGGGGTTGGGTGAAAATAATATTTTAATATTATTTCGGGTTCGGTTTTATGATTAAAATAATGTTCGGGTTTTATTTTCAAAATAAATGGTGTTGAACATATTTTAATTTAAACCCAAATAGCCATGGATCTCCTTCTTTGTGAATAGTTTATTTCATTAAGGGCAAAGTGGTCTTTAGCTTTTAATTTGAAACAAAATAATTAAAAACACCCATTTCTCACCATCTTTCACTATTCACTCTCTTCTTCAACGTGAAAAGAGAGAGAGCTCTACCCAATCACTATTCCATCACAAAGCTCCTCCATTTCAACTCATTTTTGAAAGGTAACACCATTTTTGACTTCTCCTCAACTCCCTCTCTTCAAAAGTACCATTAGTTTTTATTTTCGTCAAAGTTTTGGAAATGGGGATTTCAAAAGATTTGATTAAAAATGATGCCTTTGTGTTGCTAAACCTAATATTTTGATTTAATATTGTTAGTTATGAAGTCTAGGAGCTAAATGATTCAACATATATGAATTTTTCTTGATTTTGAGCAATTCCCGAATTTGGGTATAAATGAGGTTTTTGAGGGTTTTGGGGTGAGTTTTGGGGGTTGTTTTAGGTGGGAATTGATGGTCCAATGGTGGTACTATGGTTAGGGGTCGATTTGGGATCATTTGTGGGTGAAAAAGGTGTTGGAAACATGGATTTTGGATAAGGTTTTGGGGCTGCCCGAGTTTGCTAAATGTGGGGTTTGTTCATGGCTTGAAACATTGTAATTTGTGTTTGAATTGTGTTCCGGGTTAGTATTTCGATGTTTGGGCTGATTTAAGGTTATTTGAATTGTATTGAGGTTGTTTAGAAGCAAGAACTTGGGTTGGTGAAGCATCGGGGGGAAATCCGGAAGCTTGAGGGTGGTTGCTTGCTTGGCTTGGAGCTTGGAAGCTTAGGTGAGTGGTTAAATGTTTAAAGTGGTTTTAAATGGTTGGTTCGAGCATGTGGACTAGGTCGGGCTTGGTAGACCCACCTAGAGTTAGGATTAAGGTGGTAGCCTAATCCTAAACTTAATCTAGATCCATTGGTTGAACTTGTATTTGATGTATATGCCTCGTAATATTTGTGATATGTTTGACTATGTATAATGTGCTATACATGTGAGATGAGGCATGATTTGTGATGCATTGTGATATACATGTGAATGGTTCATGATTGTGATCATGGTGGGTACGTGCTAAGCACGGAATTGATTGAAATGAATAATGTGGATTGAGCTAAATGTTGGCACTAGTATGCTTGAGTACAAATGATCGATCATTAGGATGTTAGTGTGCACACATGAGTCTAAATTCGCGCGTGGCCTTGGTGGCGTTGAGTCACCAAGGAGGAGTATGGGTTCGCCCGGAAATTGTAATTATATATAAAGTCGATGATGAGTGGAATCCCATCGACGGGGCGTGAGGATGAGTGGAATCCCCTCCGCGAGACCGGTGATGACTGTAATCCCACCGTGAGGTAAAGTGATTGTTGGATGTGAGTTCCAACGGGTTTATCCGCGTATTCGGGTCATAGCTAGGTGTCAATATTGATTGATATGTGTATCAATGTGTTGTGAAATGTGATCTCTATTTGGATGTTTATATGTGATTACATGTGTTGTGAAATAGAGCTTTATGAGCATGGCATATAATTGGATATTGTTCATGCATATTTAACTTTTGGCTCTTGAGGATCTTTGGTAATTATGTATTTACCTTGGTTGAGATCGTGCTTGGACCCTGCATTGTCGAGGTTTGTTTTTAAAGAGCTTACCCTCACTAAGCTTTATTGCTTACGCTCTCTCTTTGTTCGACAATGCAGATCCTTAGTCCGTGGGTTGCTAAGTGCAAGAAGGGGGCCTCCAAGTGTGCTCGTGGTGCTTGTTTAGCTACCAAGTTTGAACATTTTATTTATGATGTAATGGTCAAGCAATATGACATGTAATCGTGTTATGATGCTTTTGACTTATGTTGTTGTTGATGTTGTTTAGGAGCATGTTAGACTCCTCGTTTGTGCGTGTTAAATTGGCTTTTGGGATGTATGCTATGCTTGTAACCATGTTAGTATTTTGCTACCTAGAATTGTCTAAGTGTTGGACATGTTGAAGCTTATGACCTCTAATGCTATGTTGATGTATGCTTTTGGTAATGCTTGACTTGTTGTTCCTCCATATGTGTTTTGGGTGTCTTAAGCATGCTTGTTATGTTGGGTTGCCTTAGGATTGATGTTAGTGTGATGTTGGAGGTTTTAGTGGGGTTTAGGGGCACCCTTGTGCCTTAAATCAGCTAAAACCAGTCTGCAGACAGAGGGCATTTCGAAACGGGCTACCCTGTTTCGATACGGTCCCTTTGCTTTTGGCCAGGCGTTTCGATACGCGTAGAGGCTGTTTCGGTACATTTTCGCTACTGAATTTTGAGAAATTGGCGAGATGAAGGTGTTCCGAAACGGGTCTATGGGGTTTCGAAACGGTCAAATCTCGTTGACCACGAGAAGTTGACCAGGGAGGGTGTTTCGGAACGGTTGACCTCCGTTCCGATACGGCCTCCTCGTGAAGGTTTAGAACTGTTGACCAGGTCAAGGCATTTCGATACACGTTGAGGGTGCTTCGAAACGGCCTATTTAATCACATAAAAATGGACTGTTTTGTATAGGTTGTTCGAGTTATTGTTTTATGAATGCTTGGCTTTCCGCTTTTATGATCATATAGGATACGAATGAGCCTTTAGAAAAGATTACATTAAAAAGAAATTTTTTGGGTTGTTAACCGAGGAGGAACCTTAACGGGTTTCGCTTCGGTTTTCCCCGTGTGGCCCACTCGGACCGGTCAAGCGTCCGGACCAGGACGAGGGGGTTACATTCACCAAGGCATCTGCTATTCCATTCGCCTCCTGAAACAAGTGGTGAAAGCATACATATGACAACTGACAACATGTTTCATCTATCTGAACAAACCAACGCCATAATTGATATAGACGTCGTGACGTATGTAACACCAAGCCTATGGCAACCTGCGAGTCAGACTCAATTATAATCGACGAACCATAAACCCAATTAGAATGTACCACCATATCCAATGCATACGCAATTGCCCGCAATTTCGTGTCATTCGAGTCCATCACCCCTAAAGGACTTGAAAATATGGCCAAAATTGTACCCTCAGCATCACGTAACACCCCCATTACATCCTGTTGGCCCCGGTTTACCAACATGACTCAAGAATAGTAACATCCGAAGAGGATACTTTCACCCAGTACATCGTCCATAATTTAATCAAGAAAAATATCTTCCTCACCTCCAATCGCTTTTTTGTTAAAAATTAATTAATTTCGCACAAGCCATATGGACCAAAGCACCGCGACGCATCCCGCCAACCACCATCTTTGAGCCATTCCTGTGAAACAGCCATGAAAGCATTGCAGAAGCATATCGTCTAAGGATCGTGGCCTAACAAACGAGAAGTCCCACCATTAACAAAAGCTCGGCCAAATCTCCCATACAATATCACAAGAGTACAAAATATGATCCACTTCATCTTCTCCTAATCCACACCACACACAAGAAATATCATCCACATTCATCACAATTCCTCGATCCCGCAACATACATAGCGTCGACAAACATTTGAGACAGACAAACCACAAAAAACACTAAACCTTTGGCGGAACGTCCACCTTCCAAACTAAAAATACATCCAATTCATTACTCGCAAGGCCAAATGTTAACATCAACCTTGTAAGTTCTCGAACCGGAAACTCACCATTGATACTTGGGCACCAGACAAGTTTATCTGAAAACTGCAGGGATCCAAATCGATAGGGATGGGGAATAACCAAAATCTTCACCCACGGGTACAAGGACATAGGAAGTTTTATCATCGAATCTTAAATAGGGATGGGGACGGGGATTGCTATATCTGAACCGTGGGGATAACCGAACTGTAACCGTATAAATAATCGTGGGATCCCTAAAAATAACCACAAGGATCTCTGTATTTTACAAGATTTTAAAAATATATATTGTAACACCCCTTCCTAGCCTGGTCAAGAACCGAGTCGGAGTATATTACCAGAGTTCAATACGATGATCAGTACGATGTTTTAATCTTTGTTCAATGATTTAGTGAGTTAAAAGTCAATACATTGTCTATTCCGGTGTTTTAATACATTACTAAGTCTATACAATAGATTGGTGATTCATTATAAGTCAACAATCTTGAATTTACGACCAATTTTAAATTTTTACTAGTTTTAGGGATTAGTCTATAAATTCAATAAATTAGAGGTCCTTTACTGAAATTAACTTTACTACTATTAAATTCAGTCTATAATCAGTGTACATGGAAATTTTCATGTTAATCAAAATCCATTTACCCCTTCAATTAAGCCATTCATTAATAGGTGACCAATATGCAACTTTTCAGAATTATTACAAAAAGCTTTTAACCGAATTACCTGAATTGGTACCGATACTCGAGAGGTCGTACCGGTACACCATGCTCATTTTATATATTGTCAAATTCCAGTGACCAAAACTCGTATCGGTACAGCCTTAGCTGTACCGGTACAAATGAACAAGTATCGGTACACCTTGAAGTCATACCAAAACCTTTTTGCATACCAGATTCCAATGTTGAAAGTTTGTACCGATACGCCCAGAGCATTATCTATACACTGAGTTTACCAGGTTGGAATATGCATAACCGTACCGATACGCCATTACCCGTATCGGTACAACAGGGTTTGTAATGACAGATTTGGTCTGGTTTTTATCCATTTTGATATATCATACATTGTCCAAATCCTATAAAATTTTACAGGCAAGTTTATAATACCATAATCTACTATCATGCCAAATTTCATAGCCATATGAATTCGTTTACTAGGTTTTTACCCTTTTAGGCCAAGTATGCATGTTTTACCACTTTTAGCCAATTTTAAAATACCCTTTTTGGCCTCTAAAACTTATACATACCATATCCAACATATACACAACAAAAGAGCTAAAAGTGATTGATTTAACTACTTTGCCACCATACTAAGAGTTTGTAGGGATAATATACATTACTTTAAGCTTGTAGTGTCTTGCCAAAACTTCTAACGATCTCCGATATCACAACGGTAACTTTCTTAACCTAAAATGCATTAGGCATACTTCGCTTAGTGAGATAGTCATAAACAATAACAACAACAATGATATGCATTTCAACTCATGTTTTATCAATAACAATACTATGAATGAAGTTTAATGATAATAATATCATATTTTAACAATGTTCCTTGGTTAGAATCAAGATAATGGATACATGAATTCCTACGCCTCGCCAAATCAATGAATGGTCTAGTCCCTCCGCCTCGCCAGTTGACCAATATCACAAACATCCCTCCGCCTCGCCACAATAAAGGCCGTAGCCAAGGATCGTAGTCCACTCGTACCAATGAGCTCATGAATTCTATGGCATGTCAATTGTATCCAATGTCCTTTCAAATCCAAGGTTCCATAACAATAACAATAACTATGGCAATAACAATATCAATAGCAATGCTTAGTGACAATAGAGATAATAATATTAATGCCGATATTCAATGGCAATAGAAATATCAATGTCTGATCCTTAATGCTTTTATATTTCAATGTTTCAATGAGACCGATGATAATAGCAATGTTTCTATAAGCAATAATTCGATGCAACAAATTACCAATGCTTACCAATATAGTCTCTTATGAGATTTGATGTGACATCCTTAGACACAATGTTAGTTATGTAAAAATCAATATTGACGAATTCGGAAAAAACACCTAGCCTATTCTCGAGACTTCGACTACACTCATCTTATTTTCCGAAGCTCTTACGGCTCTCGGATGACAACTCCCTTTTTCCTAGGCTTTGATGGAGATGATGGGTTTTCTTTCTCCAATTCATGAGCTAGATAGAAACAATAGGAAATGTTATAATCAATATAACGATATCAAAATTGATATCTAGGATTAAAATAAATATTAGCTATTAAACTACCATGGATTTAAGCTTATGAGACATAGGTCTAGCTACTATATTCAATAGTTTCAACTTCAAATTAAACATTCGATATCCATGGAACCTGTAACACCCGGGTTTAGGGGTTAGGTGAAAATAATATTTTAATATTAATTGGGCTCGGGTTTGTAATTAAAATGATCCTTTTAAAATTTCGGGTTTCAAAATAAACAATTGAAACGGGACCAAATTGATTTAATTTCAAAATTGTAGAGCTGGTTTAAAAACAAGGGAATAGCCATTCATTAATGGCCTTATTGTAATTTACCCATTTTTTCCAATTTAAATCCCCTTATTACAAATAAAACACCCATTCACTATTCATCCTCTTCTTCTTTAACGTTAGAAGAGCTCTTCCTCCCCAATCCACTATTCCATTTCAAAGCTCCCTCATTTCAACTCCATTTTGAAAGGTAATGGCATTTTTGACTTCCCCTCAACTCCCTCTCTTTAAAAATACCTTTTATTTTCATTTTCATTGAGGTTTTAGAAAATGGAATCTTTGAAGGTTTGGATTAAAAATAGAAACTTTATGATGTTAAGTGAAGTTTTTTGATTTAATATGTTTAGTTATGGTGTATAGAGGTCAAATGGTATAATATATGTGAATTTCAAATGATTTTGAGCAATTTTCGGATTTGGGTAAACATGGGGTTTTTGGAGGGTTTTGGGGGTTGTTTTAGGTGAGTTTTGACAGGCCATTGATAGTACTATGGATAGGGCTTGAATTGGGATTGTTTGTGAGTGTAATGGAAGTTGAAAACATGGTTTTTGGACATGGTTTTGGGGCTGTCCGTGTTGGTGAAAAAGGGGAATTGTTCATGCTTGCAACTTGGTAATTTGTGGTTGAATTGTAATTCGAGTTAGTTCCGACAATGAGTTATTGATTGTGGATGTTTTGTTTGTGTTTGGGATTGATTAGAATCGAGTTTGGGCATCGGTGAAGCATCGGAAGTAAATCCGGGAAATTGAAGGTGGTCGCTTGCTTGGTCTTTAAGCTTGGAAGCTTAGGTGAGTGGTTAATTGTTTTACTTGGTTTTAAAATGATTGGTTCGAGTATATGGACTAGGTTGGGCTTGGTAGACCCACCTAGAGTTAGGATTAGGGTGGTAGCCTAATCCTAAGCTTGATCTAGAGCCTTTGGATGAACTCATTTATGTGGTTGTGTATGTCTCGTATGAAATGTGATATGAATGCTTATGTATATTGTGTTATACATGTGAGATGAGACATGATTTGTGATGCTTGAGACATGCATGATGATGGTTGTTGGTGAGTACGTGCTAAGCACGGAATTGGTTGAAATGAGTAATGTGAAATGAGTAAAATGTTGGCACTAGTATGCTTGAGTACAAATGATCGATCATTAGGATGTTAGTGTGTACACATGAGTCAAAAGTCGCGTGTGGCCTTGGTGGCGTTGAGTCACCAAGGAGGAGTACGGGTTCGCCCGAAAATTGTAATTATATATAGTCGGTGATGAGTGGAATCCCATTGACGGGGCGTGAGGATGAGTGGAATCTCCTCCGCGAGACCGGTGATGAGTGTAATCCCACTGTGAGGTAAAGTAGTTGTTGGATGTGAATTCCAATGTGTTTATCCGCGTATTCGGGTCATAGCTAGGTGCCAATGTTGATTGATAAATGTATCATTGTGTTGAGATTTATGATCTTTGCTTGGATGTTTAAATGTGCCTACTAGTGTTGAGGATTAGAGCTTGTTGATCATGGCCTTTAATTGTATATTGCTCATGCATCTTATCTTGTGGCTCTTGTGGATCCTTGGTATATTTGCGTAATACCTTGGCTAGATCGTGCTCGGACCCTGCAATGTTGAGGTTTGTTTTAAGGGCTTACCCTCACTAAGCATCATTGCTTACGCTCTCTTTGTTCAACATTGCAGATCCTTAGTTCGTGGGTTGCTTGCGCAAGTGGAGGGCCTCCAAGTGTGGTTGTTGGCTTGAGTACATCAAGTATGACTTTTAAATGTTGATCATGTAATAGTTTAAGCATTGGGACATGTGTTATTTTGATGGGTGATTGTTGGTGGTTTAGGAGCTTGTTTAGACTCTATGTTATCTTGCTTTTGTATGGCTTGTGATGCCATGTTTGAATTGTATCCCATGCCTAGATTGCTTAGTATGAATGTTGGCTATATGCCTTAGAGGTTGCCTTCATGTTTGAATGTTGAAGTATGAACTTTGAATGCTTAAATGCCATCTTGGGTCTATTGCATGATTTCCTTGATGTTTATACATGTTGGGTGCTTGTATGGCTATATAGGGGTACGTAAATGTTGTGTGAATGTTTGGTTGGGGCTAAGGAAGTCTTAAATTGCATTTAGATTCGAGTCTTGTTCGTTTTTGCTGAGTTTGGGAGTCTTGCAGTGCAGGGGGTATCGATACGGTTGGTCCCGTATCGATACGGCCCTCTTGTTTCAGGCCCCGTGTTTCGATACGCGAGGGGGCGTATCGATACCTTTTTGGTCACTGGAGCTACTGTCCATTTTGGTATCGATACGGGTCTCCGGTGTATCGATACGGTCATCTTAGCGTTGACCGTAAGAAGTCAACCGTTGGAGAGGGTATCGATACCCTCCTTGGTCGTATCGATACGGTCTCCACGGGTTGACTCTGACCTGTTGACCTAGTCAAGGGGTATCGATACACCCCTTAGGTGTATCGATACCACCTGCAGTACAAGTTTAAAATTAGGCTGTAACATGTTAGTTTGAGTTCGTTTGATTGTTTCGTGAATGTTGTTCCGCTGTATGATCACGTAGGATTTAATACTCATCTAGACAAGATAATAAATGAAAAAAATATAGGGTTGTTAACCGAGGGGGAACCTTAACGGGTTTCGCTTCGGTTTTCCCCATGTGGCCCACTCGGACCGGTCATTCGGCCAGACCGGGACGAGGGGGTTACACTTGTTGATATCAGAGCCTAAGGTTACCGAGACCTTGGGCAGGTAAATGAGGTAAGTTTAAGCTTTGAATCAATTTGCACGGTGTTTGCTTGATTTGTAAGTATGATTGCTTGTGTGACAAGTATGTTGAATGTTTTATTTCAAAGCATGTGTGTAAGAGTCCCATTGCTACTATTACATTGGAAAAATGATTTTTAAGTGAGGGAACATACTTGAACACTTGGAAGCCTTGCCTTGCTAACCCAGCTTGTGTGTTTTGTTGTTGTGGTTGTAGTTGATATCTGTGAGAGCGATGTCTAGACCGAGAGGTAGGTCGAGGGTGGTTCGTCAGGAACCACGGGTTGCGGCTCCTGTTGAGCCGGCAGTTGGTGTGGAGGCTCACCTAGAAGGGCCGGTGGCCGCGGGAGTTGGCGCTCCTCCACCACCACCACCTCCTCCGCCTGGAGCCGGAGGCGAGGATGGAGCTGAAGGAGATGGACCTCAAGGTGGCCAAGGTCCAGCTGGAATTGATATGACCCCGCTAGTGCAAGCGATAGCAGGAGCATTTCAGGCCGCAGTTGCGGGAGCTCAGGCTGCAGCTCAGCCTAGGTGTGACGATGCCAGTCTACCTTTGGAGAGGCTCTGTAGCTTGGGGGCCGAGGAGTTTAGAGGATCTACTCCGGAGAGGTCGGAGTTATGGTTGGAGAAGACAGTTTGTATCTTGGCTCAGATGGGTTGTGCGGGCGCACGTAGATTGGGTTGTGTGATCTCGTTGCTTCAGGGTGATGCCTACACCTGGTGGGTCACCATTACTACTGGGGTCCCAGAGGCAGAGATAGACTGGGATTTCTTTGAGATCGCTTTCCGGAAGAGGTACTTGGGACCGAGGTACCTAGATGAGAAGAAGCGAGAGTTTATGGCTCTTACTCAGGGAGAGGCTTCTGTGACTGATTATGAGATCCGCTTTGTTCGCTTGAGTCAGTATGCTCCAGAGTTGGTTCCTACTGAAGTGGAACGATGTAACCGATTCCGCTACGGATTGAATGAAGAGGTTAAGAGGTACACGTTGGCTTCTGACTACTCAGACTTTGATGTGTTGGTCGCGAGGGCCAAGGACTTAGAGCATAGTTTGGGTTCGACCAAACGATCTGGTGGTTCCAGTTCTGGTAAGAGGCATAACCACTTTGATGGTAGAGATGCCAAGAGGCACAGAGGTGGCGGACATCAGTATGACCATAGACGTGACGGTGGCCACCATGGTAGGGGCCATCAGGGCCATAGAGGAGGAGGGCGCTTGCCCGAGTATAACCGTTGTGGGAGACAGCACGCTGGTGAGTGTTGGGGTAATTTCCATGCTTGTTGGAACTGTGGTTCGAGGGACCACTTTAGGAGGGATTGTCCGCATCAGGCGGCTTAGGCACCGAACATTGCTCAGGCTTCTGCGAGAGCGAATGATTTTCAGAGAGGCCGTGGGCGCGGTCGTGGCTACTTCCAGCCTAGGGCTGATGCACCTAGGGTAGATGCCCAGAGGAAACTTGCTCATGTTGTGGCTGTGCAGCCAGAGGCGGGAGGACCAGCGAGAGTCTATGCTCAGAGAGAGGACGGGAACAACACTGATGTGATAGCAGGTAATTTCGAGTTACAGTCTATGTCTTTGCTTTCTTTGGTTGATTCGGGTTCTACGCATTCCTACATTTTGAGTGAGCATGCACAGAAGTTAGATATCCCTGTTGAGATCTTAGATGTAGGTATGCATGTTACTAGTTCTTTTGGTGAGACAGTTGTGGTTAGACGTATGTATAGGAGATGTCCACTGAAGATTCAGGGTCACGTGTTCTCAGTCGATATGATGGAACTTCCCTTCTATGGTTTTGATATTATTTTGGGTATGGACTGGTTGGTTGAGCATCGTGCTAGTGTGGATTTTGAGACAAAGAGAATTTCTTTGAAGCTTTCTGATGACTACGAAGTAGTAATAGTAGGCGAGAACATTAAGTTCTTGTCCAATGTGGTGTCAGCTTTAGAGGCTCATAGGTTGATGGACTCTGGATGTGGGGCTTATTTAGCTTACGTTATGAATCCGGATATGAGTGAAGCTAGACCGAAAGATATCAGAACAGTGTGTGACTTTCCAGATGTGTTTCCTGAAGAATTGCCGGGTTTGCCTCCCGACAGAGATGTTGAGTTTGTGATTGAGACTGTTTCAGGATCTAATCCAGTTTCGATAGCTCCGTATCGTATGGCTCCGAAAGAGTTGAAAGAATTGAAGAGTCAGTTGCAAGAATTATTAGACTGTGGTTTCATTAGGCCTAGTAGTTCTCCGTGGGGTGCTCCCGTGTTGTTTGTGAAAAAGAAAGATGGTAGCATGCGCATGTTTATTGACTATAGACAGTTGAACCAGTTGAATGTGAAGAACAAGTATCCGTTGCCTCGTATAGACGATTTGTTTGATCAGTTGAGAGGTGCTTTAGTGTTCTCGAAGATAGATTTGAGATCCGGGTACTACCAGTTGAAGGTGAAAGAGTGTGATGTTCCGAAGACAGCTTTTAGGACTAGATATGGTCACTATGAGTTTCTTGTGATGCCGTTTGGGCTCACGAACGCACCTGTAGCATTCATAGACATGATGAACAGAATTTTTAGAGACTATCTAGACCGTTTTGTAGTTGTTTTCATTGATGACATACTTGTATATTCGAAGACAGAAGAAGAGCATGATGAGCATTTGAGATTTGTTTTACAGAGATTGTTGAGCAATCAGTTGTATGCGAAACTTAGTAAATGTGAGTTCTGGATTCGAGAGGTTGTATTTCTTGGCCATGTTGTTTCGGCCGAAGGTATCCGAGTTGATCCGTCGAAGATTGAGGCTATTGTTGAGTGGAAACAACCTAAGTCCGTGACCAAGATTAGGTGTTTCCTAGGATTAGCCGATTATTATAGGAGATTTGTTGATGGTTTCTCTAGGGTAGCTGCTCCTTTGACTAAATTGTTGCAAAAAAGAGTCAAGTTCGAATGGTCAGATGCAAGACAGAAGGCCTTTGAGAAATTGAAAGAAGCTTTGACGAATGCTCCAGTGTTAGTGCAACCTGTTTCAGGTAAGGAGTTTGTGATTTACAGTGATGCTTCCTACGTAGGCTTAGGATGTGTTTTGATGCAAGAGAGAAGAGTTGTTGCTTATGCTTCTAGACAGTTGAAGATTCATGAGAAGAACTATCCTACTCATGATATAGAGCTAGCCGTAGTTGTGTTTGCATTGAAGATTTGGCGTCATTATTTGTATGGTGAGAAGTGTATAGTTTACACCGATCACAAGAGCTTGAAGTACTTGATGACACAGAAAGAGTTGAACTTGAGACAAAGAAGATGGTTAGAGTTGCTAAAAGACTATGATTTGACCATTGAGTACCATCCGGGTAAAGCAAACGTAGTAGCCGATGCTTTGAGTAGAAAAGTGGCCGTTGAGTTGAGAGCTATGTTTGCTAGATTGAGTGTGTCCGATGATGGTGGTTTGATCACCGAGTTGCAAGTGAAACCTTCTTTGATTCAGTTGATTAGAGAGAAGCAGTTGCAAGATGTGAGATTAGTTCCTCTTGTTCAGGACATAGCCGAAGGAAGACCGACCGATTACAGTTTCAGTGGTGAGAGCTTGTTGTGCTTTAGAGATAGAATTGTTGTACCAGAAGATGTTGAGTTGAGACGTCAAATTCTGAGCGAAACACATTCGAGTCCCTTTTCTATGCATCCGGGTAGTACCAAAATGTACCAAGACTTGAAGAGTGATTACTTCTGGGTCGGTTTGAAGAGAGATGTAGCCGAGTATGTGAGCCGTTGTATGGTTTGTCAGAGAGTGAAGGCAGAACATCAGGTTCCTTCAGGTTTGTTACAGCCTTTGAAGATTCCAGAATGGAAATGGGAGAGGATCACCATGGATTTTGTGTCGGGGTTGCCCTTGTCTCCTTCGAAGAAGAACTCCGTTTGGGTGATTGTTGATAGGTTCACTAAGTGTGCCCACTTCTTAGCAGTGAACACTACGGATTCTTTAGACAAGTTGGCAAACTTGTATATCCGTGAGATTGTGAGACTTCATGGAGTTCCGAAGCCCATTGTTTCAGATAGGGATCCTAGATTTACTTCGAGATTATGGGGTTGCTTGCATAGTGCTTTAGGTAGCCGTTTGCATTTCAGCACGTCTTATCATCCTTAGTCCGATGGGCAGTCAGAGCGAGTGATACAGATTCTCGAGGATATGCTTCATTGTTGTGTGATTGACTTCCAGGGCTCTTGGGAGAAGCACTTATCGTTGGTTGAGTTTGCCTACAACAACAGTTATCAGTCTAGTATTCAGATGGCTCCTTATGAGGCTTTGTATGGTAGGTGATGTAGGACTCCGATTTGTTGGGCCGAGACAGGTCAGAGATTGTTACCTATGCCAGACTTGCTTAAAGGGACTACCGACAAAGTGAAGTTGATTTGTGACCGTTTGAAAGCAGCTTCCGATCGTCAGAAGTCTTATGCAGATTTGAAGAGGAAAGAGATTGAGTACTCAGTGGGTGAGAAAGTGTTTCTGAAAGTATCTCCATGGAAGAAGGTAATGAGATTTGGCCGAAAGGGCAAGTTGAGTCCGAGGTTTATTGGTCCGTATGAAATAGTTGAACGAATTGGGCCTGTAGCTTATCGTTTGAGGTTACCTTCTGAGTTAGAGAAGATCCATGATGTCTTTCATGTGTCTATGCTTAGGAGGTATAGATCGGATCCTTCTCATGTGATGCCCGTTGAGGAGATAGAGTTAAATCTGGATTTGTCCTATAATGAAGAGCCCGTGAGGTACTTGCTTCTGATAGCAAGGTGTTGCGTGGTAAGACCATAGAGTTGGTCAAGGTGTTGTGGAGACATAGAGGTGTGGAATAGGCCACGTGGGAGAGGAAAGCGGATATGGTTGAGCAGTTTCCGTATTTGTTTCCACCAGGTAATTTCGGGGACGAAATTCCTTAAGTGGGGGAGAGTTGTAACACTCGGGTTTAGGGGTTAGGTGAAAATAATATTTTAATATTAATTGGGCTCGGGTTTGTAATTAAAATGATCCTTTTAAAATTCTGGGTTTCAAAATAAACAATTGAAACGAGACCAAATTGATTTAATTTCAAAATTGTAGAGCTGGTTTAAAAACAAGGGAATAGCCATTCATTAATGGCCTTATTGTAATTTACCCATTTTTCCCAATTTAAATACCCTTATTACAAATAAAACACCCATTCACTATTCATCCTCTTCTTCTTTAACGTTAGAAGAGCTCTTCCTCCCCAATCCACTATTCTATTTCAAAGCTCCCTCATTTCAACTCCATTTTGAAAGGTAATGGCATTTTTGACTTCCCCTCAACTCCATCTCTTTAAAAGTACCTTTTATTTTCATTTTCATTGAAGTTTTAGAAAATGGAATCTTTGAAGGTTTGGATTAAAAATAGAAACTTTATGATGTTAAGTGAAGTGTTTTGATTTAATATGTTTAGTTATGGTGTATAGAGGTCAAATGGTATAATATATGTGAATTTCAAATGATTTTGAGCAATTTTCGGATTTGGGTAAACATGGGGTTTTTGGAGGGTTTTGGGTAAGTTTTGGGGGTTGTTTTAGGTGAGTTTTTATAGGCCATTGATAGTACTATGGATAGGGCTTGAATTGGGATTGTTTGTGAGTGTAATGGAAGTTGAAAACATGGTTTTTGGACATGGTTTTGGGGCTGTCCGTGTTGGTGAAAAAGGGGAATTGTTCATGCTTGCAACTTGGTAATTTGTGGTTGAATTGTAATCCGGGTTAGTTCCGACAATGAGTTATTGATTGTGGATGTTTTGTTTGTGTTTGGGATTGATTAGAATCGAGTTTGGGCACCGGTGAAGCATCGGAAGTAAATCCGGGAAATTGAAGGTGGTCGCTTGCTTGGTCTTTAAGCTTGGAAGCTTAGGTGAGTGGTTAATTGTTTTACTTGGTTTTAAAATGGTTGGTTCAAGTATATGGACTAGGTTGGGCTTGGTAGACCCACCTAGAGTTAGGATTAGGGTGGTAGTCTAATCCTAAGCTTGATCTAGAGCCTTTGGATGAACTCATTTATGTGGTTGTGTATGTCTCGTATGAAATGTGATATGAATGCTTATGTATATTGTGTTATACATGTGAGATGAGACATGACTTGTGATGCTTGAGACATGCATGATGATGGTTGTTGGTGAGTACGTGCTAAGCACGGAATTGGTTGAAATGAGTAATGTGAAATGAGTAAAATGTTGGCACTAGTATGCTTGAGTACAAATGATCGATCATTAGGATGTTAGTGTGTACACATGAGTCAAAAGTTGCGCGTGGCCTTGGTGGTGTTGAGTCACCAAGGAGGAGTACGGGTTCGCCCGGAAATTGTAATTATATATAGTCGGTGATGAGTGGAATCCCATCGACGGGGCGTGAGGATGAGTGGAATTCCCTCCGCGAGACCATTGATGAGTGTAATCCCACCGTGAGGTAAAGTGGTTGTTGGATGTGAATTCCAACGTGTTTTTCCGCGTATTCGGGTCATAGCTAGGTGCCAATGTTGATTGATAAATGTATCATTGTGTTGAGATTTATGATCTTTGCTTGGATGTTTAAATGTGCCTACTAGTGTTGAGGATTAGAGCTTGTTGATCATGGCCTTTAATTGTATATTGCACATGCATCTTATCTTGTGGATCCTTGGTATATTTGCGTAATACCTTGGCTAGATCGTGCTCGGACCCTGCAATGTTGAGGTTTGTTTTAAGGGCTTACCCTCACTAAGCATCATTGCTTACGCTCTCTTTGTTCAACATTGCAGATCCTTAGTTCGTGGGTTGCTTGCGCAAGTGAAGGGCCTCCAAGTGTGGTTGTTGGCTTGAGTACATCAAGTATGACTTTTAAATGTTGAACATGTAATAGTTTAAGCAATGGGACATGTGTTATTTTGATGGGTGATTGTTGGTTGTTTAGGAGCTTGTTTAGACTCCATGTTATCTTGCTTTTGTATGGCTTGAGATGCCATGTTTGAATTGTATCCCATGCCTAGATTGCTTAGTATGAATGTTGGCTATATGCCTTAGAGGTTGCCTTCATGTTTGAATGTTGAAGTATGAACTTTGAATGCTTAAATGCCATCTTGGGTCTATTGCATGATTTCCTTGATGTTTATACATGTTGGGTGCATGTATGGCTATATAGGGGTACGTAAATGTTGTGTGAATGTTTGGTTGGGGCTAAGGAAGTCTTAAATTGCATTTAGATTCGAGTCTTGTTCGTTTTTGCTGAGTTTGGGAGTCTTGCAGTGCAGGGGGTATCGATACGGTTGGTCCCGTATCGATACGGCCCTCTTGTTTCAGGCCCCGTGTTTCGATACACGAGGGGGCGTATCGATACCTTTTTGGTCACTGGAGCTACTGTCCATTTTGGTATCGATACGGGTCTCCGGCGTATCGATACGGTCATCTTAGCGTTGACCGTGAGAAGTCAACTGTTGGAGAGGGTATCGATACCCTCCTTGGTCGTATCGATACGGTCTCCACGGGTTGACTCTGACATGTTGACCTAGTCAAGGGGTATCGATACACCCCATAGGTGTATCGATACCACCTGCAGTACAAGTTTAAAATTGGGCTGTAACATGTTAGTTTGAGTTCGTTTGATTGTTTCGTGAATGTTGTTCCGCTGTATGATCACGTAGGATTTAATACTCATCTAGACAAGATAATAAATGAAAAAAAAATATAGGGTTGTTAACCGAGGGGGAACTTTAACGGGTTTCGCTTCGATTTTCCCCGTGTGGCCCACTTGGACCGGTCATTCGGCCAGACCGGGACGAGGGGGTTACAGAACCGAACAATAAGTTAAAGGTTTTAGCTTACCAGCACAATAGCTATTCAAATGAATAAATGGATCAAAGAAAACTAAATCTTTACAACCCTCAACAATGGAGGTGCTTGCTCATCCAACGTGAGAGGTTGAAGATGAAGATAGTGTTTTTGCTTTTGATCAATAACCGAGTAAGCTCTCTAAGACTTTCTTATTTTTCTTTTAATTTGGAGCTTTCCTTCAGATGAAGGAATTCAATCTCCTAATCCCATGTATTTGGTGATTAGGCTTGGGACGGGCTAATCGCATGGTTATTCTCTCAACCTTTTTACACTTTACACTATTTCCCCAAGCTTTAAATTTTCTCAATTTAGTCACTAATTAGTTTTTTGATAAATTCAATAAGGTCTTTAATCAACAATTTGACTTAATTAGAGTTCAATACCAGAGTAATTGACCACTCGATCAATGTCAATACAATATTTAGACCTTTTCGGCGTAGGGTTTCCGATTGCCAAGACCCAATTCCATCTAGACCAATTTTCTGGATGTTACATATATACTTATTTATCTATATACCCCTAATATATATTTTAATAAAAAACCCTAACTATATTGTTATCACTTTAAATTTCTTTCAAACCTAGCCACACTCAAGTTTCTCAACATGTTTCTATCTTAGTTCTTAGATATAAACTAAAACCATCGTCTAAATCTTCCCCAACACAACACCATTTCAATCTTCATCTTCTCGTAACTGCTTCCAATCGAAGTATCCAAACTTTATATTTTAAACTGAATTGGCCATTTATTTTGGTCAGTAAAATAGTAATTTTGTTTAATTTTTTGGGCAGGGGGTTTCCCTGAAAACTGCAGGGATCCGTACGGGGAATGTATGGGTACGAAAAAAATCCCTGAAGCATTTAATGAGATTTCCCGAAACCGTAAGTGTTAGGGACAAAATGGAGAATGCAAAATTGTCCTCGCCCCACCCGATTCCCACATGTACACGCACACTAGACTCTCACGCACCATGGCTCGCAAATCGCACAATTGCTGCTTCTCAAATGCACGCAACGACCGACCCAAGCAGTCCTGCCATTCATCATGTTCCCACATTCCCTCCCTAGAATACTCAACAACCCATGCCAGCTTATTAATTGCCACCCGATACAGCCTTGGAAACAACTTACAGAACGGCTCTGTCGAACACCAATTATCATGCCAAAACAGCACTCCTGATCCATCTCCCATAAACCATCGAAAACTACTTGTCTCCATAAAATGTCTAACCCTATCATCTTCCTGAACCTCAACAATCTGCCGCCATATCGTCATGTCGTTTACCGCGCTGATTGAAACACCATTGCATTTTGTGTGCCTCATACTTAGTGATAATCAAAGACCGCTAAAAAGAATTCGGCTCATGTGCATACCGCCAAGCCCATTTGGATAAAAGAACCAAATTAGGATAAGTGAAATTGAAAACTCCCAGGCCACCTAAGTTCTTTGGGCGGCAAACCAAAGACCAATTTACACGGCTCATCTTCCTTTTCATATCCGAATCACCCCATAAGCCTGGCGAATATGATCTATCTTTGTAATTATTCCTTTAGGGACAACAAAAACACCCATGCAATACAACTGTAGTGAAGACAGTATAGAGTTTACCAAAATCAATCGCGCAGCAAATGAAAGTGATCCCTGCTTCCACCCTGCAATGCGTGTTCTAAAGCATTGTAATACCAGTTCCTACACCTCAAAACATCACTGATTAACACCAATTGGTAGCCCAAGATACTTGGACGGTAAATAACCTATCTCACATCCTTAGACAACACCCATTGTCGATGTTACCTCACCCTCAACCCCTATAGCATATAAACATGACTTTTAAAAATTAATTTGAAGGCCAGAACAATACTGAAAGCATGTGGGGACTCTCTTAATATGTTGCGCTTCAGCCACATCACCATAAATTGGGAACAACCGATACGCCTTTGATCATGCTGCCTCAACCATAAATTGATAAAGAGTTTCCGCAACTACCACAAACACCAACAGGGATAAATGATCACCCTATCGAACACGTTGCATCCTAAACTCTCTTGTCGCATTACCATTCAAGTGAAGCACTAAAGGTGTGTGGTCTGAGAAGCCTCGCGATAAAGTACGTTGTTGTAAATGAGGGAATTTCTCAACCCAATCACCCGTTATTAACAAACGATCCAACCGGCTACATTTATTTTCTGAGCCAAACCATGTGAACCTTTGCCCTATCAATCCCACACACTCCACAAACTCATTAAAATTCGACATCCCACAAACTCATCAAACGCACAACATTAAAGTCCCCTCCTATACCACGATCTTGGATTCAGCCTTACAATATTGCTAATTGCCTCCCATCACAATATTCCCCTTCTTTATATTATGTATAAGTTGTATATTTCTTTTATGTTCTCAAATTTGATAATTTTAAGTCATTATAATTTAATTATTTTAAGTTGGGACTGAAATTTTAAAGTTTAAAATTATACGATCAATTTGTTTGTATATCATTTTGTAACCTTTGTTTTTTTTTAATAAAATTCTTCGGGTACTTTTTTCCTCTTCCCTGAATCTAACATCGATATTATTGGTGTTGGATTGACAAAAAAAAATAATTTAACGAGACATCATATTTATTTAAAAAAAATAACCAAATTAAAATACATAAATTAATCCATATATAATATAAGAAGTAATAATTGAACTTATTTTTTTTACTTCACAACTAGAATTAGATAAGTATACCCTTTTTAAGGTGCATTGAAAATCTAATTATTAAAAAGAGAGAGAAGGGATAAATTTTTTTTTTTGAAAGCTAAGGTGATTACAAGTAGTATATGTTCTGAATATACTCTCAACCATTTGACAATGCATGCTCAATCACCCTGCTGCAGCTGCTGGTGCTCAAACCCGTGACCTCTAGAAACAACAACCGTTTCCTTAACCATTGAGGCAAGTTGGTTCGTGCAAATCTTTTACCTTTTTGGTGCCGTATATATGCCTCAACATTAAAAAATTAAATTTCAAGCCTTAACCTTAAATTCTAAATCCTAAATCCTACACCCTATACATTAAAAAATACACCTTACCTTAAATTCCCTAAAACCTAATCTTAAACTTTAAATCTTAAACCTAATTTTAAATGTGCAGGCATAAGTAGAAACATCGAAGAGGGGCAGAAAATTTCGTCCGAAAGATAAGCGACAATACTTCAACCTTACTTGTAAAGTCAAGAATTTCAACTATATGCCATTTGAAAAAGTTGATAACAACATAATTTTTTATTATCACATATGTGATTTAATTGACTTAAACGTACATGACATAGTAGATATTTCAAATATGTAAGTATATTTCTGAGGATATATTACCGATTAAATAATGAAATTAAACATACGAAATATATAAAAAAAAAAAGACAAATATGAGAAAGTGGACCAAGGGAGATAATATTGAATTATAAAACTTTGATTTAAGGGTTATTTGACTCTAAAGTAAATGTAAAATTTTTAATTGTATTAATTTTATTTTTAAAGTTATTTAATTGCATTAATTTTTTTCTTTAAGTTGTGTTGATCATTACGATATTGATGTCATAGTATATTGTGCTGACGTGAAAGTCCACAATGCTGATGTGACAATACATGTGTGTTGATGACTTGACAGAGGGGCTAAATTGATTTTTTTAACCGACTTCGAGGATATAATTAGTTTTTATCGAGTTCAAAGGCATAATTGATTTTAATTGAAAGTTTGATGGCTTATTTAATCTTTAAGCTAAAAATAAGAATTTAAGAAATAATTATAATTTAAAAGATTTAAAATTCATAAAATATTTAAAAAATACTATAAAAATTTAAAATTTTAGGTAAAAATATCAAAAATTATAAAAGGATAAATTATTAAAATTAAAATTAAAATTATAAAATATTCATAAAACATTGGAAGATTTTCGGCTACTTCTCGTATTAGAATAATAATGAAACCAAAATTTTCTTTCGATTTTTAGATTAAATATTAATGAACATTAATTTGGTGGAGAGAAGAAAAAGAAGAGTTGAGTTTTATTGTTACTTTAATACAATGTTATTTCACAAAAAAATATGATCAACGAATGATAATAGACTGAGACTAATAAAATCGAATATTTTTCGATAAAAATGTTCAAGATTTTTAATACTTTATAAATATTTTTAAATTTTGATTTTTTATATTCATATTTCATCATTTTATATCTTCTAATATATTTTTTAAAATTTTCGTAGTTGTTTTTCCAATAATTTTTTAAATATATTTTTTATTTGTTTATAGACATTTAAAAAATATTTTTATTTATTTAAATTTAAATAATTCAAGTCAGATGGAGCCAAAACCATATGTGGAGCTAACATGTGTAGAAAAGATGTGGGATTAGAATTGGCCTAATAATATATTTTTTCCTTTAAACTTGCAGGAAAAAAATTATTATGATATAAACCTAACAACTGTATCAGCGAAAAGTAGATGATATTCATCCTAAGAGATAAGAGTTCAAATCACTTTGTCTATAAGGTATATATGCATTGTCAAAGGGTTAAGAATATCTATAAACATATACTATCTTCTAATTATCTTTAGATTATTAGTGGAAAAATAAAATAATTTATACTTTTTAAATATTTGTTATTTTTTTCTTCAGTAAATTTAAACTGACAAAAAATTTTAAAATAAATTTTTTTATAAGTATTGAGTTCAAAATTTTATATATATAAAAAAGATTTTTTAAAAAACTCGTCATCAAAATTAAGTGGGTAACTTTGATCAATTCTAATAAGTGACTACAAAACCTTACGATACCGGAAGAAAAAAAAAACAAACAAGTGATTTCGCGGAACGTGATTTTGGATCAAGTATGAAGTTTTTAACAAGGTGGACTTCACGGCCCATGAACACTTCACTCACAAATCATTGAAATCTGCAGTGACATAAAACAAACCAAATGCAATTAGAATCGTCTGGAAACGCTTCTAGTTGGAATCAATCAAGGGATGAGCTGACGCCAAGAATCCTAAGTAACCCCCAAATGGTTTGTCGGCAAAATAAAAACAATCAATTCTTAGAAACGTTTTCCAGCTGTTACAACCATTAATGGGGAACGCTCACGGCCGCCGCAAACACCGTGACGACCACCATCACTCTACTCCCTATCCAACAACGCCTACCCCTCCTTACTATATATCTCCCCAACCTTCTGTCCCAAGCTCCACGCCCCAACCCCAGATGCCTCACTCTTTGCCTTATGTTGATGTCGACTCTAGTCTTCGAGCTCTCGCCGGCCAAGCTGAGGGCTTTGGCCGCTTTGCAATTGGTGGCCTGCACGGTTCTCTCTACCATGTCACCACTTTAGCAGGTGTAACTCCTCCGCCTCTCTATTTCATTTGATATGTTGAAAAGATGCTTCTTTTTTGAAGAAAAAATAAATCTTTTTAGGTTCCTTGAGGAAATAATGGTGTTTTGGTGGGTGGGTTGTGCTTGAATTTCCATTTTAGAATCTTGACTTTTAAAATTCCAGAATTTGAGTTAAATTGATTGTTATGTTACATATTTTGAATTGATCGTATTGGCCTTTGAGATAGAGAACATCATGTATTGAAATAGTCTGTGGATAGTTTAGTTACTTGAGTAAAACTAGGAATGGTTTTGATGTGTGGTTGTAGATGATGGACCCGGATCACTGCGTTATGGTTGTCGTCTACAAGAGCCCCTTTGGATCGTTTTTGAAGTTTCAGGAACCATTCATTTATCATCTTACTTGAATGTATCATCGTATAAGACCATTGATGGACGTGGCCGACGGATAAAACTCACGGGGAAAGGTCTGAGGCTGAAGGAATGTGAACATGTTATCGTGTGCAATTTGGAGTTTGAAGGTGGTAGAGGACCGGATGTTGATGGGATCCAAATAAAACCCAACTCCAAGCACATTTGGATAGACCGCTGCAGCCTTCGTGATTATGATGATGGATTGATAGACATCACCCGAGGAAGCACGGATATTACAATTTCCAGGTATGGTTTATTATTTTCAGGAAAGTAACTGCTGTTGGGAAGGTTAAAACTTGCATTAAGCGATCATTAACTTGGTTCTCAGGTGTCACTTCTCGCAGCATGACAAGACGATGCTTATTGGAGCAGACCCCTCTCATATTGGTGATAGGTGTATCCGGATAACTATTCACCATTGCTTTTTTGATGGAACTCGGCAACGCCATCCTCGTGTTAGATATGGGAAGGTACATTTGTACAATAATTATACTAGAAACTGGGGCATTTATGCTGTTTGTGCCAGTGTAGAATCACAGGTGATTATTCTCCTACACCATTTGCCTTTTTATGCTTGAACTTTCTTCCAAGTATTCACTGTTTATGTTGAAAGATAACCGTTTTAATTTACACGTTGACATCAGATATACTCTCAGTGCAATATATACGAAGCAGGGCAGAAGAAGGTGGCTTTCAAGTATCTTCACGAAAAGGTAATTTGCTTCTAGATAAGTGTTTTCGCTTCACTTGAACAGAAGTCATTTTGCATGATTTTGTATTGAGTAACAATCTATTGGTATCTGATCATATGGCTCTTGAAGAAAAAAAAATAGTTTACCTTGCTTGATGTTCCCTCATGTCTTGGTTTGGAACCTGTGTTTGATGTTCCCTTCGATTGAGTTGCTATAAACTCTCTTCCATATATCTTCTGTTGATCTTAAACCGTTTAGAATGTGTTGAACATCCTATAAAAAGAACGTAGTATGAGATATCCGCGTGATCCATTTTTGGATTGTTAATTTATTTCCCCCCAGAAATACTCAATTTTCTGATGTACATATTGGCATGTAGCCATTGACACTATGATGTATTGGTTATACAGGCTGCCGACAAGGATGAAGCTTGCACTGGCTGCATAAGGTCGGAAGGGGATTTGTTTATAACGGGAACCCAAGCAGGGTTGATGACTGAGAATGTTATGTCCAACATGTTTCATCCAAGTGAATACTACCCTACATGGACAATGCAACCTGCTACAGAAGCTCTTAAACATGTTGTAAAGCACTGTACCGGATGGCAGTCTGTTCCCCGACCTGCTGAAGTAGCCTCGTAGCTGCACTCTTTCATGATACCTTTCTGCAATTGTTGCACTGCGTAAATAGAACACATGATATATTTATTTACAAACATAAGACATGATCCAACTTCAATTCGTTACTGTTGCAATCTATGGTCGTCTTGCTTTACTTTTATGGGAATATGATCCGTACAACATTTTTTTTACATATTATATATATTTAACCAGTTAGTTTTATTCCATCGTGGTGAAAATCGTAGCTAATAGTGACTTGCTGGTGAAAATTTATAACTTATTGATACAGCAATGGACATCATTTTTGTACATAAATTTCATAACCCAGAAGCATCTATTACTAACCTGCAACTATCTCGGATACTAGTTCATAAACCAACAATCTCTCGATTCCCCTGCCTATTTTATCGATATCCGATCTCAAGTCTAACCATTGAAACTCCCTTGCAAACACCATCTCTTCTTCATCCATGCGAGGTTTCTTGTTTTGGCTTACTAGTGACTTGCGCAGGCTATCTTCAAGCTCTTCGATGTCGCATTTCGGAATAATAATAATTTTCCTTCCGGACACAATCCAGGGTTGTTCTCTGTATTGTTGATAGATCTCCAGTATCTTTGAATTGATCCTATCAAACATCAACCTCCTTTCAGCCCTTGACCAAGAATTTACGTTACAATATTTTTTCTCGAGTTCTTGGAAAACTAGTGGATTCACTGGACATTCCGGAGAATGCCATGCTGCTAAGAAGGTATCCAGTTCGGCTCGGCCAATTCCAGAATCGACCAAGACATCAACTATGTATGTAGATCCCCAATTCTCTTCGGCGTTTGGTTCCCCATTGTCCTCTGCAAACCCAACAGATACTTCATTGCTATCATCATCACTTGAAAGAAGCATAGTTCCCTCTTCATATGCCTCAGATTCTAGTTTTAATTGTCGAAGTTGCATCCGGAGCTCTGAAAGCATAAACACTCATAAAAAAAGGAGTGGAAGCTAAAGATAAAAGTAACGAAACTAAAACCGCCATTTACCGTGAAGATCGGCACTAATACTCTCAAAGCATTCGGAGCCAGATGATACATCATCTGCAAAAGGAGCTTCTATAACTGAGACTGGACTAGGTTGCTCTGCCTCCTTAGTGCTTGCTAGAGGTAGTTCCGATACAGGGCAATGCGGTGTGGTTTGCTTAGATGGTCCCTCGGATGGTTCCTGGAGATTATCAGCGTCAGTCAAACTGAGTAGAGAAATATCTCCTTAACAATTTCTTATAATCTATAATTCTGTATAATATTATAAATCATTGATGTACAAAATTTGGCTAGAGAGATCAAGGCTGCCCAAGGTATTTGGTTTGTCAAATAACAAACATTATGCAACACCATGGGCAATATCAAAGAATATATACACAAAATTGGATATTTACAAACTAGAACACAGTTTGGACAAAAGAAATACCTGGGAGTCCAAATTATCTAGGTCACTAGGGGAAGCAACCGCAGCATTCAATGAAGCAGGAGGCGATAATTCCATGTGAGACGGTTCAGAAAGCACAGAATTATTCAGATCATTGACATCCGCTGCATTTTGAAGAACTGAACTAGAATCCACAACAGTACCAACAGAAGCCTCTGAGACCATAAGTATCTGTTCAGATTGCTTATTTTGCATTACTTGATATGGGGATATATCAGAATCTCGTTGAGTGTCACTATATTCCTTATCATTGCAACTACTACCCAAAAATTGAGATGTCTTAACACGTGATCTTCGGTTGCTAGGTAATGGAGCTTCCTTCGGGTTCAAATTGCCTTTTACCGCCTTGTTTCTGTCCCACTTGAAACCCTCTTTTGGAATAACATACTTTTCTCTGAGAATACTTTCATGGCGTGTGCATACTCTAGGACTTCCAAAGCCGGTAGATGAAGCAGGAAGAGATCGTGATCTTGAAAGATTACCAAGACAGCCATCCTTCCAACCATCCCTACTGCTAATGCCTAAAGGTTCATTACAAACTGCAGGCTCAACACGACGACCAAACTTATTGCATCCTTCCACACCAACCAGGCCACTAGAATTTGCAGGAATCACTTCCCTATCCGAAGTGGCAAGCATTTCACCTAGTGTGCTGCCCCTGCTAACTGCGTGCACCTCTTGAGACTTGTGTGTTAATTTCCACCTCTCAGACAATCTCTTCTTGGCCTCTCTACTGACTGATGATTCACTAGAATGGGATGATGACCTCCTATGTCGCTTTTTCCAGTCAATGTTATCTTTGTAGGACACTGTTGTTACATCTGAATCATTTGCAGATTCAGATCCAGTTGCATCACATGAGCTCTCATCCCCTGCATATCCTCTTAATGTGGAGGTTGAAATTGTCATTGAGCTGTTGTTAAAGCTATTTTTCATTTTCCTAGCAATCTCCTTGGCCATTTTCCTAGGGTCTCTAGTGTTATGCCTCGAAAACCCGGTATCTTGATGAACCTTATTCTTCCCCCACACTTCTGCCTCCTTATTTTGGACACCCAGAATTTCTGAGTGTCTTGTGCACTTGGATGGAAAATGATGAGAAGAACGAGGTGATGAAACAGTTTTGGAAGAGTTCTGCAACTTCCCAAGATTTGGTTTCAAGACAACAATTCTTGTGGGTACAATAGCTGGGCCATTTTTCTCTTCTATTTGAAACGTAGGTGACTTGGGGGGATTGTGAGCAGCAAATCTCCCATGAGTGTGACTTAGACAATCTTCTTGATGGCACTGAGGAGATTTAGAGCGGCGCTTTGTTCGAGTTTCTCTCCCATTTTTGAGTGCTAAGCTACCGTTCTCATTATTCAGAGTGCGTAATGACTTCATAGCTGATACTCGACCAAAGTGGGACTGGGGTGGCACTCCTCGTAAATCATGCAAATGCTTCGTGAATAATGAATCTGGTTGTTGAAAGAATTTCAGCAGAAGGTCGGTGTTGGAGTCTAACACCTCGAGGGTATCATTGAATTCCTCAGAATCTTGAAGCTTTTCATCAGTTGAAAGACGTTTAGCCTCCATAAACTTCTGCCGAATAAAGGCTACCTCAGCATCAGAAAGGTTTGAGTTTGCTGTTCGTTGTGAAGAGTAACCAGCACTCTCCATTTCTAATGCACCCAAAACTTCAAAAACATCTTTAAATTCCTGCTCCTCCTTAGAACTTTTCCTAGAAGATTGCCGGCCATTCAATGTATTACCCTTCTGAACTTTCTCGCGGCTATTCTCAATTCCCTTTTGCTGCCTGTGGCCAGGCTGCTGAGGCGGCAGTCCATCAAGGCCCATCAATCTTGCAATAACACTCGGCGGTCGTCTTCGAGATTCGTTTTCTTTCGACATCTCTCCAACTAACAACTTCTTCATTGGTGTCCAAGTTGATTGTTTTGAAGATGTAGAAGTCAACTCAAACGTTAACTGCAACAACCAAAAACAATTGATTAACATCACATCACAAATATTACCTCGTGAATCATTTCATATAAAACTAAAAAAACCAGGAGAATCTAGAGCTAGAAACGTTTAATTCTGAGAATGATAAATCTTATCAAATGAAACAATAATGGAAACAAGAAAAAATAACATACCTTATCTTCGTCTGTAGTATCACTACTGCAAGAACTAGTATCAGATGCCAATTTTGGAAAATTTCTCTGTTTTTGAATATTCCTGTTTCCTAGAAATAAATCCTTACAAAAGTATTAGGATAGCAGAACATACGCTTAAAAACTCATCAATCAACACAACGGGGAAAATCATACGAATTATTATAATAAAAAAATCAACCCAGGCACAAAGTTCAACCTTGTGAAAATGTTAAACAATTGACAAGCAGAAGATTATTTTAAAAAAATACAGAGAAATGGAAAAATAAATTGTAAAAGAGCAACTCGGTTGCTAGGCGAAGCAATCATGGCTCATAATAACCGAAGAAGAAGAAGAAGAAGAAGAAGAAGCAAAAGCATGCTGATAGCACTATAGAAAAGTCAGAAAGGAGTTGGAGAAAGACTACCTTTAATGAACGCAAAAGCAAAGACTAGAAGCAAGGAATAGCACAAATCAGAACAAAAAAAAGGATAATGCAAGCTAAAACTCTTACATTTAACAGCGGTCTGCTAAAGAAAGTAAGAAAAAAGGGGGGACCGAGGAAGAATGCTGCAGCGTTTGGTAACTAAGAAAATGAAGGAAAACAAAATCATCTTTAACGGGGAAAAGAAAAGAAGCTTATAATCATGAGTTCTTTTAATTTCTTTTGCAAGATAAATTTAGCAATGTAACTCACTCATTTTCATGAGTCGTTTTCAAAATGGAAAAGTAAATGTGGAATATTTATACAGTAAAAAAAAATTTTAAAAAAAACCTTCTGCCTCGGATTCCTCAACGGCAAAAACAAGCGAAAATTTCACAAAAAATATGTTTTTAAAAAAAGAAGAAGAGGAAAGTGAAGAGAGAATCGAACCTTTGAGTGAAGAAGGGGCAGTTGAAGGGAGCAGGTCGATTAAGGTCTGATCAGAGGAAAAGCTCGAAATCTTAGGCCTCCGTTGCCCGAATGTCTCCATTTTCACCCATTTAAACTAGAAAAGAAGAAAGAAACAGGTATTCCGAAGAAATCCAGATCAAAAATCCCCGAAAAAAAAGAAAAATGATCGAAGACAACTCATAAGCCAAAAAAACCCAGATCTTTGAACAAAAGAAAGAAATATCTTAGTTTTTCTGAGAAGAAGATAAAAGAAATGTGTTGGCGATCGTGACAACGGCGGCGGTAATAAAGACGGGAGGGGCGGAGGTGGTCGTTAGAACCGTCAAAAACGGGGAAGAGAGCGTGTGAGTGAAGAAAGAGAAAACAAAGTTAAAATTTTTGAACATTCAAATACCTGAGTGAGAGAAGGACTGAGAGAGGGAGAGGGACAAAGTGCCGCTCGTACCCCGAACTGTATTCCCCACGTGTCAGCCTATGCTGTTGCCACGTTTAGTGTTCTTATTAGTTTGTTTTGAAGAAAAAGTTTATTTTAAAATGAATAAACTACGTAAATAGTCCCCGTTTATTATGAAAAGTTATAAAATAATCATCTAATATAAACGAATAACAAATTGGTTTGTTGTCATCAAATATATAAAGAAGTAACAATTAATAAAATTGAATAATAATAAATTTAGCTTTTACTTTTAAATTTTATTTTAATTTGGCCATAATTCTAACCCTCAATATTTTAATATTACACCAATTTAGTCCATAAATGACTTCTTTTGGTTTCTTCTCCTCACATCCGTGTGCGCCACTCATCCTTCCAGACCCGTTTTTTGAGATTTTAGTGGCCCTAGGGCGAACAAAAAAATTAGGCCCCTTATTATAAATTTAAATTATAGTTGCGGTCGCGTTATTTGTCGTGTTGTGTTTATCGCGATTGCGGACATAACAGTTGCTATTGCAGCCACTGCGAGTATCGTGGTTGTGAATTTTTTTTAATAACATATGATATTGTGGACATAACAGTTGCAGATATCGAGGTTTCGGATGATGTCGCTACCGCTATATAACGGCCATTGTTGCGGTTGCGGATCATTATTTAAAGCATTGTCCCTAATAGCAAGTATTGAAAATATAATTAAATTTTAAGAGTAGGTCTATAATAACAAGCATTGAAAAAGATTTGGGCATCTAATAACAAATATTGAAAAATTAAAATTAAGAGTATGCTCATAATAATAAATATTAAAAAAATAAATGGGCCCCTAATAACAAGTGTTGAAAAAAATTGGACCTTTAATAACAAGTATTAGAAAAGAAAACTAAATTTTAAGAGTAGGCCTCTAATAACAAATATTGAAAAAAACTGTGCCTCTAATAACAACTATTGAAAATTTTACACTTTTAATAACAGGTATTAGAAAAAAATGAATTTTAAGAGTATGTCCGTAATAATAAATATTGAAAAAAATGAGCCATTAATAACAAATATTAGGAAAATTTTGAATTTTAAGAGTATGCCCCTAATAGTAAATATTAGAGAAAATGGAGGCCTTAATAATAAATATTGGGACAAAATTGAGCTCATAATAATAAATATTGAGAAAAAATTAGACCCTTAATAAAAAATATTAAAAAAATTAGGCCTTATAATTGATATAAAATTATTTTTATAAGTATAATTGACTATGAAAATTTGGGCCTTGGGCGGTTGCCCCTCCTATCTAGGGACAGATAGGACACTGCACTCTTCACGTTGTGCGTCTCAAAAATTAGTATTTTTTTAACATGAAGCCGACGTTCATTGAAAACAAAAGAACGCACAAGCAACAAAAACATACACACAAGAACACAAAACAACATAAACAAGATAGGAAAATGATACATGGCAGAACCAAGCACAAACATAAATGATCAGCAACCAAGACGCAACAAAGAGGAAACACATGCAAACATCACATACATGGAAGAATACAGTAGAAGGAGAAAGAGAAAGCCTTTAACGCCATGAGAAAACTGCAACAAGAAATGAGTCAGCAACAACATCTTTATCTGCATGTCAACTCGGTGGTCACCAGAGGATAAATCGATAATGGAGATGCAGCAAGACACACAATCAACAAGTATCTTTTCAAGGTCTGAAATCACATATGCATGATGGACGGGAAGAGGAAAGACTGAAGATCCATGGCAAAATAGTCAACAAGCGACAAGAAAGAGCCCTGACCACCTCCAAATGGAGTCGAACATACCAAAAACTCAGGGACCAAAACAAAACCAATAACGAACTGAGAAAGGATGAAAAGAAATAGAAGGATGAGACGGGTCTCTCCATCACTCTCGTGTCCAAACCACCATCTCGTTGAAGAACCCAATACAAAACCCTGATCGACAGAGAATAAATCTCAACAAACAAGCCAGAAAGGTGAACGCTAGAAACACCTAGAACCAAAGAAAAGAAGACGATACCGAGGAAGAGAAAAAAAGAAAGAAAAGAAAAATGAAAGAAACAAAAGAGTAGGCATAGCAGGGTAGGAGGCCGGCTGTCGAAAATAGAAGCGGCGGCCAGCTGAGGAGAAGATAGGGTTTCTGCAAGAGGGAAACAAGGAGAGAAAAAGAAGAGTGTTTGTTTCAATTTGGTATAACTTAACTTAGTGATACCATCTTAGTTCAAAAAACACGCTTAAACCAAAACATATATAAATAAATATTTATATAAAAGTATATTAGTAACTCAATTTTATTTTTACTAATAAATAATTTGTTGTGTGGATAAATCGATGAACAAATGGCCAAAAGAGGGTGAATTGGCTTTTTAAAATGAAAGGGAGCAAAGCTGTAAAGTAAAAATTGAAGACAAGAGAATTTATAGTGGTTCAAGCTTAAAACAAGCTCTGCATCCACTACCTTAGCTTCCACTAAGGATTTTCAACTAATTTCACTAGAAATTATTCCCCTTTTCTCGGATTAGGAGGAAACCTTACAAACCGATTAAGCTTTCTACCCAAAGCTTAATCAAGACTCACTCTTTACAGGAGAAGTTTTGGCAACAAAGAAAATATCTCACAATAGGTGGATAATTTCCCAATTACAAGTTCACTCTAACTCCAAACTTGATTAAGAAAGAATACAATAAAAGTTCTCAAGAGGGTTACAAGAATGTGACTCTAATAAGCTCAAAGAGATTGGATTTTTGCTTGATTGTGCTTGACTTGTTCAATAGTTATTGATGTAGCTTTTATGGCTTGCTTTTATACCTCTTCATTGAATTCTAGCCGTTTGGGTGGTTGGCATCATCAATAGAGTCGTTGAGCTCTCTTTTTCTCACCATAAATGCACTTATGCAACCTACCGTATCGGTATAAGAGGTACCCGTATCGATACATGTCTCAAAACAGAAAGAGCCGTTGCAAGTAATAAAGAGGGCATATCAATACGCGGGAAGGGCGTATCAAAATAGTCTTAGTGTAAAATAGGGGTCGTATCCAAACGGTTGGACTCTATCGGTACGATTTTTGCTCACTGGAATCTGATGAAAATGTCTTGAGAAAAAGGTATCAGTACGCTTCAAGGGTGTGTCGATATATTAAAGCTTGTTTTTACAAAAGTGTATCGAAACGGACATCACCCGTATTGGTACGATATAACTGAAATTTGAAGCTTTAACTGACACTCAACGGTCGAGATTTGTTTTTGCAAAGATTTTAAAAATCTTAAGACCCCGTATCAGTGTGCTGACGTGTCATACCAAAACTGAGGATCGATACACTTAAGACATGTACCATAACTTATTTGTATTAAGCTTAGTTTGAAGGCTGTATCGAAACGGACAAGCCCGTATCGCAACACCGTATCGAAATGGGGTAAGCCATATCGAAATTCTGTGCTCAATTAAAATTCCAGTAGCCAAAATTCGTATCGAAACGCTATAGGGCGTATCGATACGTTTGGGCGATTTTGTAAAGTTTGGCTTTGAAAACACTTCGAAATTTTTTTGGGGTTTAAGTTTTGACTTGGAAATAATTTAGGCTTAAAATAATTGTCAATAGTGAGACTTTCAAGTACTTAAAATTTTATTTACTTTGCAAATTGATCCTTAAAATATTTGTTATATCAAAACCAAACATAGGTTTTACAATCTCCCCATTTTTGATGTAACAAAACCAAAGTAAAATTTAAGTACTCCCCCTTAGTTTAAGCCAGGGTTTTGAAAAATTTAGCTTATACCCTTCTCTCATTTTCGTTAGATCAAAATCAATGATAGAAGCAAGATAATATAAACAAGATAAAACAATCAACATAAATTTCATTAAAAGCTTAAAGCATAACAATTCAAAGCAAACATAAAATCCAAACTTAAATCCTAAAAACATAAACAAAATATTCAAAGCATAGGTTCAAAGGGAAATAACATAGGTGTATAAAAGTTAAAAGTCTAATATGATATGATATGAGGTGCATGAGCTTAAGACTCGTTTCCATCATCGTCATCCTCTTAATCTTCATCATTAGCGTGTCTTGATTGAGATTGGAGCCATGCACCATGAAAAGCGGTAAGAGAAACGTCCATTGAGTTTTGTTGAGTCTCAATAGAAGTAACTCAATTCTCAATGGTGGTTATCCTTTCCTCCAAGGAAGTGAATCGAGTGTCGGTGGCGGCAAACCCGAAAGACATGGATGTATCCAAAGACGCAATGTTGGTGCCCAAGGAAGTAAATTGCTTATTAAGATAGGCTATGAGAGCATCCATAGAAGGTTGGGCCACTGGAGCTTGAGGAACTTCTTAAGGGGCCACCGGATCAGCTTCCACATTTTGAGGAGGTGCCTCGAGACGAACCCAATCTCCATTAATATAATGAAACTTGGCACGACCTAAGGAACACTCATTGATAGGATCGGTGAGGGGCTCAGCATAGTCTTGCGAGCAATCAATCTCTAACTTCGAGAACAAGTAGCTCAAAGCGGTACCATATGTGAAGGATGAGACAAGGGTGGTGTGGCGATGTTGCACGAGGTAGTCAATCTCCGCAAACATGATTTGAGCTAAATTTGGGCGTTTCTCCTCACGAAAGCATTGAAGCAAAAAATCATCGACTTGATGAACTGAGGAGAACTTGCCACCGAATGGAAGGAACCACTAAGTGATCATGAGGTGAAAGATGCGATCATGGGCATCAAGGAAGGTTACGGGGCCGCTAAGGACATGGCCTAAGGATTTTTCATCATCTATCCCCACATTTTCAAACCCAAAAACATTGGTTAAAATAGTTTGGTCAATCCTAAACTTATTCCCCATGAGATAGGATTCTATGGCTATAACCTCGGTTCGGTCGGGACTATAGATACACCGGGCATTGGCATAAAAGATGATAACAAGGTTACGGTACAAAACACCGGGTATACCCAAAAAGGACATAAACTTCCATTGATGCAATAAAACAAGATATTTGAATTTAAAACGCTCGGAATTAAGAAAAAGAATAGAGGTAACACGCTGACGACAAATCTTATAGTTTTGGTATTGCTTGTAGTGAGCCATTCTAGCAGGTGATTGAAAACACTTTTGGATGATAAGGGTGAGGTTTGGTTTCGTTCCATCGTTCTCGGAGGATTATCTAACCTCACTAATTTGTGGTCGCTTTTTAGGTGCCATGTAAAAATCCTGAAATTAAAATCAAACCAAAAACACATGTATGCATAAATCATCACATTCGATCCAAATAACTAATCCAATGATCAAGGTATTTAGAGAGAAAACATATACAATATAGTTTAAAAATATAAACAAGTATAAAAATAATTTTTTTTAAAAAGAATTTTGAAAACAATTTAGAAAAATATACGATATAATTTTATATTCAAATCAAGAAATTTCAGTTTTGAAAAAGTTTTTACAAAATTATTGAAACTCATAATATATACATACTAAAAACATAAATTTTGATTTAAAACACTATTTAAATCATAACAAAATTAAAAGGAAAAAGAAAAAAGGGTTTATACCTTAAAGATGAGATTATGGATGAATGAATGGATGATGATGCACCAAACTTGATGATATTGCTTAGTCTTGATTTGAAAAATAAAATCCCTCGAAGAATTGTGTGAAAAACTAAAGGATTTGAGGGATTTTTATAGGAGAAAATTAGCTAGGGTTTGAGAGAAAAAGAGGGGTGTTTGAATTAAAGTTAAATTTGGTCTTTAATGCTCATTTAAACACTCCAGTGGCTACGCGTACCGAAACGCCACGTGGCGTATCAAAACAGTGTATCAGTACGCTTTTTAAGCTTTACCGAAACACATGACCGTACCGGTACAAGCTTGCCTGTACCGAAGCGCGTTCTTCAACCCATATCGATACGCAAAGGGCTGCATCGATACCCTATTGCCAGAAAATGCATTTTGGGCAACAAGAAGCTCAAAGGTTCAACTTTAATCGAATCTAAATGCATGTATATGGCATATAAACAACATGTATAGACTAAAACATATACATACCCCCTAGCAACAAGCATAGATGCATATAGGAGCAAAAACTCATAAGCACATACATCAATCAAATTCAAGTAAGTTTTTGAACTTAAGAGGCTCTAAAGGGTCAAGAAAGGCTAGTTAGACCTAACTCTATCCTAAGAGTCCAAAAACGCTCTTTGTCTAGAGGTTTGGTAAAGATGTACGCTAATTGATTCAAGGTGTCAACATACTCTAGGAATACATCATTTTCAAGACATGATCCCTAATGAAATGATGTCTTATTTCTATGTGTTTAGTTCTAGAATGGTGGATGTGATTCTTAGTGAGACATATGGCACTAGTATTGTCACACTTAAGGGATATGGTACCTACATCAACTTCATAATCTAAAAGTTGTTGCTTCATCCAAAGAACTTGAGCACAACAACTTTCGGCCGATATATATTCTGTTTCGGTGGTAGATATGGCCACACTATTTTGTTTCTTAAAGAACCAAGGTATGAGCATACAACCTAAGAATTGATATGTTCCAAAGGTACTTTTTCTATCTATCTTACATCCCTCATAATCCGCATCCGAGAAAGCATGCAAATCAAAGGAGGAATCTCTAGGATACCAAAGGCCTAAACATGGTGTGTCTCTAAGGTATCTAAAGATTCTCTTAACGGCTTTAAGGTGTGATTCTCTAGGACTAGCTTAAAACCTAGCACACAAGCAAACATTAAACATAATATCAGGTCTACTTGCGGTAAGGTAAAGCAAAGATCCAATCATAGAACGATAAAGCTTTAAATCAACACACTTACCTCCTTCATCTTTGTCAAGCTTTATAGATGAGCTCATTGGAATGACTTGAGGTTTCACATTCTCCAAGCCAAACTTCTTGAGCATGTCCTTGATGTATTTATCTTGATTAATGAAGGTGTCATACTTTCTTTGTTTGATTTGGAGTCCCAAGAAGAATGCGAGCTCCCCCATTATGCTCATCTCAAACTCACCTTGCATTAGCTTAGCAAACTCTTGGCAAAACAACTCATTAGTAGAACCAAAAAGTAATATCATCAACATAAATTTTGAATTACTAAGATGTCTTTGCCATTTCTTTTAATAAAGAGTGTATTGTCAACCTTTCTTTTTTCAAAACCTTTTCAATCAAAAAGCTTGAAAGCCTTCAATACCAAGCTCTAGGAGCTTGTTTCAAACCATATAAAGCTTTAGTAAGTTTAAAAATATGGTTTGGAAATTTAGAATCTTCAAAACCGGGTGGTTGTTCCACATACCCTTCTTCATTTATAAAACCATTTAAAAATGCACTCTTGACATCCATTTTAAAAAGCTTGAATTCATGATAACATGCAAATGCAAGAAGCATCATAATAGCTTCCATCCTAGCTATGGGTGCATATGTTTCACCAAAATCGATTCCTTCTTCTTGAGTGTAACCTTGAGCAACAAGTCTAGCCTTATTTCTCATTATGTTACCACTCTCATCTAGTTTGTTTCTGAAAACCCATTTAGTCCCTATAGTAGATTTATTACTAGGCCTATCAAGTAATGTCTAAACTTGACTCCTCTTAAATTGATTTAACTCTTCTTCCATGGCCAATATCCCAAAATCAGCATTTAATACTTCTTTGATATTCTTAGGCTCTATACATGAAATGAATGCAACATGCCTCGGCAATGCCTGACCCTGATGCCTTGGCAGAGCCTGGAAAAGATACTAAGGAAAACTAGAACGCTGCTGAACAACCAGATTCCATACCCCAGATCAAATTTCCATGCAAGGAACGGAATGAAGACATTCAACTTCCACCACCGTTCCCACAAAGGCTGAAACGACATAAGCAAGAGTACCAATTCAAGAAGTTCCTGGACATCTTGAAGCAAGTCCACATCAACTTGCCCTTGGTTGAAGCAATTGAGAAAATGCCAAATTATGCCAAGTTCATGAAAGACATTGTCTCTAAGCGAACAAGGATTGGAGAGTTTGAAATTGTTGCCATGATAGAAGGATGTATGGCCATGCTACACAACCGGACACCACCTAAACTTAAGGATCTTGGGAGCTTCACTATACCATGTGCAATCGGGAATCATTATGTTGGGAAGGCGTTGTGTGACTTAGGAGCAAGCATAAACTTAATGCCCAAATCCGTTTTCCAGAAATTGGGAATTGGAAAGGCTAGACCCACCACAATCATGCTCTGGCTGGCCGATCGTTCATATGTGCAACCAGAAGGAAAAATTGAAGACATATTGGTAAGAGTAGATAAGTTTAATTTTCCTGCTGACTTCCTTGTTTTGGATTGTGAAGCAGATGAGCATGTATCTATAATACTCGAGAGACCATTCCTAGCCACGGGAAGGACCTTGATCGACGTGGGAAAAAGAGAGCTAACCATGAGGGTAAATGATTAACAAGTCAAGCTCAAAGTTTTTCAGACTCTAAAACGTGTTGACGATCAAGAAGAATGTCAAATGATTCAAGCAACCACTGAATTGAATTTTGACATAGATTCACCATGCCTAGGCAAACATTTCCTTGGCAATCACTTGGACCATTGCCCTGACAACTGCTTCGGCAATGACTTGTCGGATTCTGAAGAAGCTGAAGAGACAGAGATTGAAGAACAAGATGAAGCCAACTAGATAGCATCCCATCCAGGTAAGTATTTCGATCCCCTTCATTACTCGGGAGAGAAAAGGAAGATCGAAAGACCATCTATCGAGCAACCACCAGTCCTTGAGCTGAAACCATTGCCAGGGCAATTGCAATATGTTTATTTAGGACACAATGATACATTGTCCATAATTATTTCCTCTAAGTTGCAGCATGAGTAGGAACAAAGATTGATCGACATGCTTAAGCTACACAAGAAGGCAATAGGGTGGACAATTGCCGATTTGAAGGGAATAAGCCCTGCGGTATGCATGCACAAAATCCTTTTAGAGGACGACCACAAACCTACCATTGAGGCTCAACGAAGGCTTAACCACGCTACGAATGAGGTAGTGAGAAAAGAAATCATCAAATGGCTTGATGCCGGTATTATCTACCCTATCTTTGACAGCACATGGGTAATCCCGGTACAATGTGTACCAAAGAAAGGTGGAATGACCGTGATAACCAATGAGAACAACAAATTAACCCCAACCAGGGCTGTGACCGGTTGGAGGGTTTATATGGATTATCGCAAGTTGAATAAAGCTACTAGGAAGGATCATTTTCCTTTACCCTTTATTGACCAAATGCTTGATCGACTTGCAGGTAAACCATTTTACTGCTTTCTTGATGGTTATTCAGGTTAAAATCAGATTTCCATAGCACCGGACGACCAGAAAAAGACCACCTTTACATGCCCATACGACACATATGCATTTAGAAGGATGCCATTCGGACTGTGCAATGCCCTGGAAACCTTCCAACGATGCATGATGGCAATTTTCTCCGGCATGGTGGAAGATTTCCTGGAAATCTTCATGGACGATTTCTCAGTATTCAGTGATAACTTTGACAATTGCCTCAGCAATTTGGAAAAGGTACTCAAACGATGGGAGGAATCAAATTTGATCCTAAACTAGGAGAAGTGGCATTTTATGGTGGATAAAGGAATAGTTCTCGGTCACAAGATTTCATCAAAGGGCATTGAAGTAGACAAAGTAAAAATAGATGTGATCGAGAAACTACCTCCACCAACTATAGTCAAAGGAATCTGAAGCTTCTTGGGACACGCGGGTTTTTATAAGAGATTTATTGCAAATTTTTCTAAGATCACTGTAGAGTGTCCACGAGTTCTATATTTTGTACACATTCTTGCCCTTATTATTTCTATTCTTAAACTCATTTAGGTGCATTGCATGCATAATAATAATAGTTTCTCTTTTACCATGCTTTCATTGAATATTTTATGTTTGGTTAAGAAAAGATATTGTTTTAGTTTAGTTTTTATTTTTAGGTGTTGTAGCTGTGTAGAGGAGAAGAGAACAAGAGAGGATAGGAAAGCTGGGAACAAAAGGAGCTGAACTGAAGCAGTTCCAAGTGCCGCTGAGGACGCCGTCATAGCAGCAATGCCACCAAGTGCCGCCCAGGTAGGAGTTACACCGACTTAGTCAAGATGGGTTGCGATTGAAAGAGGGCAATTTCCATGAGCCCAATTAGCCCAGTCTCGCAATTTTCTGAAGCCTGTAGCGGCCGGTAGAGCTGATCCAAGATTGATAAGTAAGAACACTTATCCTTACTTGCGGGAGAAGGCAACGTTCAAAGAGCCCACATTCAAGTCAAAAAGGAGTCAGTATTTAATGTAAAGTTACTTTAAGGACTTCTACTCCAAGGAGGACTCAAACTTAGGCCATGAGCCCTATATATACCTATGTATGCGAGGGTATAGGGGCATGGAGGGATGCACGGATGCATAGATGCATAGCGGGGAGGTAGCTAGATAGATGGGAGGTGTTGGAGGTCGCGGCCCAACTCTCCTAGGGTTAGGTTCTTGTATGTAAAGTAGTTGTGAGAAACGGTTGTAATAGTTTAAGTGTGTTTTCAATGAAATATTCTCAAGTTTGCTTAATTCATGTTCTTCATTTCTTCAATTAGTTCCAAAAGTTCAGTTGAAGAAATCCATTTGTTGGGCACGAAAGTGTAAGGCGCACGAAAGGATTAAGCACAATCTCATCATGTCGAGGTGTTGTCTAATTCAGCTTAGACATAAGTACGGATTTTAGCGGCTAAAAGGAGCAACCAAATGTCGACTGCCTGTGTTAGGTTTACGCTGAGATTGCTAGGTATTGCCTACATCACGCGGTGACAGAATCCTTGCCTAGACATAGGAAAGATCACTTCAGAATTGCTCTGTCGAACTTGGAGTATCTGTCAGACTTACCACCAAGACTTATCTCCATTGCACCTGCCGAGACAGCGAAAGTTGCAAGTGCAGAGACCCGTTGTGGCCGCGTGACAGAGTCGTAGCTGCCACCCGCCATTACCCGCCGAGGCAGCAAATCATGGCAGCGTAAAACGCACTTAGGCCTTACAATGCAGTCTACAAACTACTGAGCTGAAATTACCTTACCCAATCTATCGACCTTATCTCTCCCTATCATCCCTATCATCACTATCTTTATTTTATTTCTGTTTTTATATTTCCACTTTTAGTGATTTAATTATGCATTTACTAAATCCTTGTGCAGGAAAACATCCATAGAAGCTGATCCAATCCCTGTGGGAGACGATATCTTTTCTACTATAACTTGACAAGAGTGTGCACTTGCGCTCATAAATAGAGAACACCCAAACGCTCTACAAGTTTTTGGCGTCGTTGCCGGGATTGGCAACAATAATTGCGTTTGAATTTCTACACTTCTACTTTAGTTTTTTACACATTAAATTTCTATTTATTTTATTTTATTTATATATATATAAATATTATGCCTCTTTGTTTTCTTTGGTGTATGTCCCGCCAGGGCGGCAAAGATGGCAGCCAACATCCACTTGAGAAGGGGAAGGACATGCCCTGACGAAAAGCTAAAAATAGAGCCCTTAGGAAGTGGTTATGTTTGGGAAAAGCGCAACCCAATATAACCTGATTTTTATTTTTATTTTTATGTATTAGGATTAGATTTAGTTTTAAAATTTTTTGCATTAAATTTATTTCAAGTTAGGAATGAAGGCAAGACCAAGAAGGATGAAAGAATAAAGGAGAAGCCCAATCCAGCGGCCACGGCAGCCCAAGGAAGATGAGCATAACGGCTAGCGACTTCATAACGGCTAGGCGCAATGGCTATATTTGCAACAACTAGCGGAACGAATATTTGCGTAATGGCTAAAAGCACGGAAATCGTGTTGCAATCATTGCCGCCCGTTGGCAGCATGCCCGTCAAGGCAACGGAGAGAAGCATCTATGTAAAGCCAAATATTCTCCCCCCGTTCTTCACTTTGCTCTCTCCTTTACTCTTAATTCTTCTTTTCAATCTTTGCTTTCAAGATTTCACTTGATTTACTTTCTTGCAATTTCTTTTCTTTCTTTAGGAAAACACAATCGTTCTCACAGTTATGGCCACATCAAAACAAACCGTCTCCACCTCCAAGCCAACCTTTCAGAGGTTCTTAAACTCTGCTTGTAACGCCCCGGTTTTGGGCTTAGGAGTTTTGGGATTCGGACCGGTTCGGTCGGATCGCGGTTCGAATATATAAGAGTGAATTTAGGAAAACCTAGTTCGGGTTGCATTAAAAATATGGAAAAATGTCTTAAAATCCTCTTTTAATATATATAAGTGAACTATGAAATCAATTTTGTAAAATGAGGTTTGGAAGGGTGGCATTTTGGCTAGTGACCAAAATGTAATTTTTGAAAACTACGTGACTGTTTTAAAAAGGATTGAAACTTTGATACTTTAAGGAGCTATTTACCCAATGGGAGTTTTCTCCAGATTTTTAAAGATATTATATAATTAATTAAAGGTTTTTAAATAAAACAAAAGTGGAGGGAAGATATTTTTGGCCATAACTAACTTTTCTCTCAAATCTTCCAATTTCATTTTCTCTCATTTTCTCTCAAACCAAACACCTTTTCTCCAGAGCTTTTCTCTCTGATTTTGTCACCTAAATATACCTTTTCAATTCTCTTTTGATTGCTAATCATCTCTACAACAAAACCTCACCATTTGCTAATTGGATTTTCAAGATTTTGGTTCCAAGAAGGAGAAAACTCAAGTTTGGAGGTAAGAATGTCCTTCTCCTCTAAACTCTCAGTTCTTTACTGAAATTCCCAAGTTCTCAATCCTTAATTTGTGTTTTATAAAAGGATTTATTGATTTGTTCTTGATTTTGGCTTTTAAATGCAAGATTTGATTGGTTTTAATGAAATTTCGTATGATCTGATTGGGCTGTGTTTTAAGGTGTTAAATTGATGTTAAATGAATGTTAAATTGATAAGGATTTGAGGTTTAATCACTGCAATCCCGGATAGGTTGAATTTCCTAAGTTTAGCTTGTGTTCTTGGTTGTTTTTGGAGAGATCTTGTGGATCTGTTATAGTTGGAGGTATAAGGATGTTGTTAGATCCTTTTTGGATGTTAAATGATGTTTAAGGATGTTTAGATTTGTTGGATCTTGGCTGGGTAGTGTTGTGAAGTTGTTTGGAGGCATTTTCGGTTGTGTTTGGTAGCCGAAAATGGAGTGTGGTTGAGAGCAGCGGGTTTAGGTGCTTTCATTGAGGATATTAATGCATGATGATGCATTAATCTACTGTTTTGATGTGTTTAAAATAGGGGAGTCATCTTTGGATCCTAGAGGTGGTGATCTGGGAGCTTGATTTGTGTTTCGGCAAGAGGCGAAACGGAATCGGTGAGTGGATTTTGGATTTCAGCTTTGAAACCAATGTTTTGAAGGTTTGGGAGCTTAGTTTAAGTCTAAGCAACTTAGCTAAGCTCAAGAGTAAGTTTTCGGAAAAACTCTCTTGATGATGAACCATGGATTGGTTGTATGCAATGTGGTTGTTTGCATGTTTTAAATTCTGTTTTGAAAGCATCTTTTAGCATGTTAGTTGCTGATTTTATAAGCCATGTAATGAAGAATGCTCAAGGTAAGAGATTCTTGTTTTTGAACATTGTTAAATGTGGTTTTGATGCATAATGATGCATGATGTTTATGGCTTTGTTAAATGCTTTAAAACAGTGGAATATTGTTGTAATGATGTACGTCGGCAAGTGATGGTTAAGGTCACAAAGGTGGTTAAAAGTCCTTGTGTGAGCCTTGTTTATTTAAGAACAACATGGTGTTTAAAAGTCCATGGTTGGTTCTTGGTTAAGGTTCAAGGTGGTTAAAATTCCTTGTGTAAGCCTTGTTTATTTAAGAACAACATGGTGTTTAAAAGTCCATGGTTGGTTCTTGGTTAAGGTTCAAGGTGGTTAAAATTCCTTGTGTAAGCCTTGTTATCTAAGAACTCTAAGGTGTTTAAAAGTCCTTGGGAGATTCTTGTTAAGGACACAAAGGTGTTTAAAAGTCCTTGTGTGGTCCTTGCCATGGTGTTTAAAAGTCCATGGGGTTAAGGACACAATGGTGTTTAAAAGTCCATGTGTGGTCCTTGGAAAGTGTAAGATCACAATGGTGTTTAAAAGTCCATGTGTGGATCTTATGTTGAGTGTATCACTTGTTGCCAATATGACATGTTATGAACTTGAAGCATGTATTGCTTGTTTTAAATGCTTATGAGCATGTACAAATGATGATTGGATTTAAGGGTTATAAATGTGTTTTGTAAATGCATTATTGTGTGGTTTAAAATGAGCATTCCTCACTAAGCTTTTGCTTACGCTCTCTCTCTTTTCTTAAACCAATAATGCAGAACATTAAAGTGCATTGAGGGCAGCAAGGTGGTGAAGAATCCAAGTGGTGAACTAAGCTCAAGTATGGTGAAGGTTTCTTAAACACTATTAGCTTTTGGCATTTGGCAATGGGAACCTATGTTGCTGTTTTGGGAGATGTTTTGGACTCCCTAAGTTGGTTTAATGTTGTTAATAATGTTGGAGTTTGTAATTGGCCTTTATGAGATGGTTTTGGTATTTTGATGCTTGAATGGTTTGCTAAGTAGGAAGCATGCCTATAGTTTTGGGGTTTTTCATAATTGTTGCCATGTTGATGTTTGGTTGTTACAATTATGTTCCTTATATGTTGAATGACTTGCTGGTTTATTTTGGTTGCTTTTGGAGCATGATTGTTAAGTCAATTGCATGATAAACCAACAAGATTTCTGCAATCTGGGCAGCCTGTTTCGGAACAGGTGCTACCGTATCGGAACGGGGGCCTGAAATGGCCTGGGCGTTCCGAAACGGGAGGCACTGTTCCGGAACGGTTTGGCCTCTGCCAGGCCATGTTTCGGTACCAGTTTCGGAACGGTCCCGCGTTTCGGAACGGGCCTTCCCTGTTCCGAAACACGCGACCGTTGGGCACTGAAATTGTTGGTTGAATGTTCTGAAATGTTTGCGTTTTGGTCCTGAATCTTGTTATTGCAATTGTATGAGTTTGAGACGTCCGTTTGAGCTGAAACTTGGCAAAGAAGCATGAAAGATGATTAATTTCAAGCTGGTAACTTTAATTTGGGTTAAGTCCTTATAATTATCAGAATTTACAATTTGGTCCCTTAAGTTGTAATTTGTGCAATTGGGTCCCTGTTTGTTCTCTAATTGTTATGATGTCTGAATATGATTATCTTGTGAACATATCTAGGGTTAACGTGCATCTAAACAAGATTAAAAAGAAAAAAAAGGGTCGTTAATCAAGGTTGGCTTTCGGGTTGACTTTGGTTTTCCCCGTGTGATCTTCTTAATTCGGGTCGACCGTCTAGGCCGGGTTAAGGGGGTTACATTTGGTGGTATCAGAGCTGAGTTTTCGAGTAATTGGGAATGGTTGTGTGTGTGACTAAAGTATGTATGCTTTGTATGCTTGTTGAGTGAAAGCATGATGTGTGATTTGCAAATATGTTGCAATTGAGTTGTATGCTGTGATGAAGCATGTCGTGGGTACCCATTGCCAAATCAAAGCTAATGAAATGATATTGTTTTTAATTGAAAATGAGCTTGAGTACTTGGATTGCTTACCTTGCTGGGCCTGACTTTGTTTAATTGCATTGTGATTGCATTGTTAGAGTATGGCACCTCGTAGAGAGTTGAGGAGTAATGTGCGAGCTACGGCTCAGAACGAGAACGAGAATGATGTGAATGTTGAGAGTGCAGTGGATTTACCTCCTCCACCTGGTGGTAGTGGTGCTGAGGGTGAAGAAGCTGGTGCTGGGGTCGCTGGACCTAAGGCTGGTCAGGGGCAAGCTGTTCCTGACATGACAGTGTTGATACAAGCTATTCCTGGAGCTTTTCAAGCAGCAGTAGCTGGAGCTCAAGGAGCTGGGCATCAGGGAGATGCTGGAGTTAGACTACCCTTGGAGCGTTTGCGCAGTCTAGGAGGGACTGAGTTCAGGGGTTTGTCTGCTGAAGGTTCGGAATCTTGGTTAGAAGGTACCAAGAGAATCTTGGGTCAGATGAGTTGCACTGATGTGCAAAAGCTGGGCTGTGTAGTATCATTGTTGCAAGATGATGCTTACACTTGGTGGACTACCTCTATCGCTGGGATGGCGGAAGCTGACGTAACTTGGACGTTCTTTCAGAATGCGTTCAAGAGAAGGTATCTAGGTGTGAGGTACCTAGATGAGAAGAAGAGGGAGTTCATGTCTCTTACCCAGGGAGCATGACTGTGGCTGAGTATGAAGTACAGTTTGTTCGACTCAGTCAATACGCACCTGAGCTTGTTCCGGATGAGCGGGAAAGGTGTGAAAGGTTCCGTTATGGTTTAGTGACGGATGTAAAGATGTATGTGCTGGCTACCGAGTATGATGATTTTGATGTGTTGGTGGGCCGAGCAAAGGATATTGAGATGAACTTGGGTTTATCTGCTAGAAGTGCTGGATCAAGTGCTGGTAAGCGAGCTGCTGAATATAGTTCCGGTGGTGGACGGAACAAGAGGGGACGTGATCAGAAGTATCAGTCCTCAGCTAGGCGAGGTGGTGGTGCGCCTTCCCGGGGAGGCAATGCTAGAGTTGATCCGAGTGCTTGTTGGACATGTGGTTCGCGTGGCCATATGAAACGTGATTGTCCTCGTGCTGAGAGGGAGGTGCAAGCTCCTGTTGTGGCAGCTGGTAATGCGTGCTGGAATTGTGGATCTAAGGATCATATGAGGAGAGAGTGTCCTATGTTAGCTGGTGGACAAGTGCGTGCTCCTGTTGTTGCTGCACCACAGAGAGGTCGTGGGCGCGGCCGTGGTAACTTCCAGCGGAGAGAGGAAGGTGGTCGGGGTGTGGCTCATGTTGTGGCTATTCAGCCTGAGGGTGGCGGCCAAGCCAGGGTGTATGCTCAGCGAGAGGGAAGGAATGACGCGGATGTGATCGCAGGTACTTTTACTTTGCAATCCTTGTCACTACTTTCCTTGATTGATTCTGGATCTACGCACTCATACATATTGCGTAAGCATTCTGAATTGCTTGGTTTGCCTGTTGAGTCTTTGGATGTTGGTGTGCGTGTCACTAGTTCTTTTGGTGAGACTGTTGTGACTCGAAAGCTTTATAGAAGATGTCCTTTGGTCGTACAAGATCATGTTTTTCATGTTGACCTTATGGAGTTACCTTTATATGGTTTTGATGTGATCCTTGGTATGGATTGGCTTGCTGAGCATCGAGCTGTTGTGGATTGTGAGAGTAAGCGAGTTTCGTTGAAGCTTGCGGATGATTATGAGGTGGTTGTGGTTGGTGAGAATGTGAAGTTTCTTGCCAATGTGGTGTCTACGTTGGAGGCGAGCCGGATGCTGAGGCAAGGTTGTGAAGCTTACCTAGCTTTTGTGATGAATCCTAGCTCTAAGGAGTTGCGTGTGCAAGATATCAGGATTGTGAAGGAGTTTCCTGGTGTGTTTCCTGAGGAGTTGCCTGGTTTACCTCCTAATCGCGAGGTGGAGTTTGGGATTGAGCTGTATGAGAATACAACTCCTGTGTCCATTACCCCTTATCGAATGGCACCTAAGGAGCTGAAGGAGCTGAAGACGCAGTTGCAAGAGTTGCTTGATCGTGGGTTCATTCGGCCAAGTGTGTCACCTTGGGGTGCACCGGTCTTGTTTGTGAAGAAGAATGATGGCACTATGAGAATGTGCATTGATTATCGTCAGCTGAACAAGTTGACTATCAAGAATCGGTATCCTTTGCCGAGGATTGATGATCTCTTTGATCAATTTCGGGGAGCAGCTGTGTTCTCTAAGATTGACTTGAGGTCAGGGTATTACCAGTTGAAGGTAAAGGATGTGGATGTGCCTAAGACAGCTTTCAGGACAAGGTATGGGCATTATGAGTTCCTTGTGATGCCGTTTGGTTTGACAAATGCTCCTGCAGCTTTCATGGACATGATGAATCGTGTGTTTCATGAATACCTGGATAAGTTTGTTGTGGTGTTCATTGATGATATCCTTGTGTACTCGCGTACTGAGGAGGAGCATGAAGAGCATTTGAGGATTGTGTTGCAAGCTTTGTTGGAGAATCAGCTTTATGCTAAGCTGAGCAAGTGTGAGTTCTGGTTAAGTGAAGTGGTGTTTCTTGGGCATGTGGTTTCTGCCGAGGGGATTCGTGTTGATCCTCAGAAGGTTGAGGCGATGATGAATTGGAAGGTTCCTAAGTCTGTTCATGAGGTTCGTAGTTTCCTTGGTTTGGCGGGATACTACCGGAGGTTTGTGGATGGGTTTTCTAAGATTGCTGCACCTTTGACGAAGTTGTTGCAGAAGGATGTTAAGTATGAGTGGACGGAAGCGAGACAGCAGGCTTTTGAGAAGCTTAAGGCAGCTTTGACGCAAGCTCCTATCTTGGTTCAACCTGAATCACGGAAAGAGTTTGTGGTGTATAGTGATGCGTCCTATGTTGGTTTAGGATGTGTGTTGATGCAAGAGGGTAAGGTGGTGGCTTATGCATCGCGGCAGTTGAAGGTGCATGAGCGCAACTATCCTACGCATGATATTGAGTTGGCCGCAGTGGTTTTTGCTTTGAAGATCTGGAGACATTACCTGTATGGTGAGAAGTGTACTGTGTACACGGATCACAAGAGTTTGAAATATCTGATGTCTCAGAAGGAGTTGAATCTTAGGCAGCGACGTTGGGTGGAGTTGCTCAAGGATTATGATTTGACGATTGAGTATCACCCTGGAAAAGCTAATGTTGTAGCGGATGCCTTGAGTAGGAAGGTAGCTGTTGAGTTGAGGGCTATGTTTGCCAGTTTGAGTATTTCACGTGATGGTGGTCTTGTGGCTGAGTTGCAAGTGAAACCATCTTTGGTTCATTTGATCAAGGAAAAGCAGTTGCTGGATGATTCCTTGGTACCTCATGTTCAGGATATCGCGGAGGGTAGGCCTTCGGATTTCTGTTTTAATGATGATGGTGTGTTGTGTTTTGGGAGTCGGATAGTGGTGCCCAATGATGTTGAGTTGAGGCGTGCTATTCTGACTGAAGGTCATAGTAGTCCTTTTGCTATGCACCCAGGTAGTACTAAGATGTATCGAGATCTTCGTGATGAGTACTATTGGGTGGGTTTGAAGAAGGATGTTGCTGAGTTTGTAAGCAAGTGCATGGTGTGTCAGCGAGTAAAGGCTGAGCATCAGTTTCCATCAGGTTTGTTGCAACTGTTGAAGATTCCTGAATGGAAGTGGGAAAGGGTTACCATGGATTTTGTATCTGGGTTACCTTTGTCGCCATCGAAGAGGAATTCGGTGTGGGTGATTGTGGATCGCCTGACGAAGTGTGCGCATTTCTTGCCTGTGCATACTACGTTTTCTTTGGATAAGCTTGCGGAGCTGTACATTGCTGAGATTGTGCGGCTGCATGGTGTGCCTAAGTCGATTGTGTCGGATAGGGATCCGAGGTTTACATCGCGGTTCTGGCAGTGTTTGCATCAAGCTTTGGGTACACGGTTGAATTTCAGTACATCTTATCATCCTCAGTCGGATGGTCAGTCCGAGCGTGTTATCTAGATTTTGGAGGATATGTTGAGGTGCTGTGTGATTGAGTTTCAGGGCTCTTGGGAGAAACATTTGCCTTTGGTAGAGTTTGCTTATAACAATAGTTATCAGGCAAGTATTCAAATGGCACCTTATGAGGCTTTGTACGAGTGGAAGTGTAGGACTCCTTTGTGTTGGGCTGAAACGGGTCAGAAGTTGGTTTCGATGCCGGCTTTGTTGAAAGGAACCACCGAGAAGGTGAAGCTCATTTGTGAGCGTTTGAAGGCAGCTTCTGATCGGCAAAAGTCTTACGCGGATTTGAAGCGTAGGGAGATTGAGTATACGGTGGGTGACCGTGTGTTTTTGAAGGTTTCGCCTTGGAAAAAGGTGATGAGGTTTGGCCGTAAGGTTAAGTTGAGCCCTAGGTACATAGGACCATACAAGGTGATTGAGCGTGTGGGTCCTGTTGCGTACAAGTTGAGGTTACCTCAAGAGTTGGAGAAGATTCATGATGTGTTTCATGTTTCTATGCTCCGGAAGTATAGATCAGATCCTTCGCATGTGATGCCTGTGGAAGAAGTGGAATTGAATCCAGATTTGACCTATGATGAGGAACCGGTGAAGGTTCTGGATTCAGATAGCAAGGTTCTTCGTGGCAAGACCATTGAGTTGGTGAAGGTGTTGTGGAAGCACCGTGGTGTTGAGGAAGCCACGTGGGAACGGAAGGATGACATGCTGAAGCAGTTTCCGTATCTCTTTCCTTCAGGTAAATTTCGAGGACGAAATTTCTTAAGGGGGGGAGAGTTGTAACGCCCCGGTTTTGGGCTTAGGAGTTTTGGGATTCGGACCGGTTCGGTCGGATCGCGGTTTGAATATATAAGAGTGAATTTAGGAAAACCTAGTTCGGGTTGCATTAAAAATATGGAAAAATGTCTTAAAATCCTCTTTTAATATATATAAGTGAACTGTGAAATCAATTTTGTAAAATGAGGTTTGGAAGGGTGACATTTTGGCTAGTGACCAAAATGTAATTTTTGAAAACTACGTGACTGTTTTAAAAAGGATTGAAACTTTGAATCTTTAAGGAGCTATTTACCCAATGGGAGTTTTCTCCAGATTTTTAAAGATATTATATGATTAATTAAAGGTTTTTAAATAAAACAAAAGTGGAGGGAAGATATTTTTGGCCATAACTAACTTTTCTCTCAAATCTTCCAATTTCATTTTCTCTCATTTTCTCTCAAACCAAACACCTTTTCTCCAGAGCTTTTCTCTCTGATTTTGTCACCTAAATATACCTTTTCAATTCTCTTTTGATTGCTAATCATCTCTACAACAAAACCTCACCATTTGCTAATTGGATTTTCAAGATTTTGGTTCCAAGAAGGAGAAAACTCAAGTTTGGAGGTAAGAATGTCCTTCTCCTCTAAACTCTCAGTTCTTTACTGAAATTCCCAAGTTCTCAATCCTTAATTTGTGTTTTATAAAAGGATTTATTGATTTGTTCTTGATTTTGGCTTTTAAATGCAAGATTTGATTGGTTTTAATGAAATTTCGTATGATCTGATTGGGCTGTGTTTTGAGGTGTTAAATTGATGTTAAATGAATGTTAAATTGATAAGGATTTGAGGTTTAATCACTGCAATCCCAGATAGGTTGAATTTCCTAAGTTTAGCTTGTGTTCTTGGTTGTTTTTGGAGAGATCTTGTGGATCTGTTATAGCTGGAGGTATAAGGATGTTGTTAGATCCTTTTTGGATGTTAAATGATGTTTAAGGATGTTTAGATTTGTTGGATCTTGGCTGGGTAGTGTTGTGAAGTTGTTTGGAGGCATTTTGGGTTGTGTTTGGTAGCCGAAAATGGAGTGTGGTTGAGAGCAGCGGGTTTAGGTGCTTTCATTGAGGATATTAATGCATGATGATGCATTAATCTACTGTTTTGATGTGTTTAAAACAGGGGAGTCATCTTTGGATCCTAGAGGTGGTGATCCGGGAGCTTGATTTGTGTTTCGGCAAGAGGCGAAACGGAATCAGTGAGTGGATTTTGGATTTCAGCTTTGAAACCAATGTTTTGAAGGTTTGGGAGCTTAGTTTAAGTCTAAGAAACTTAGCTAAGCTCAAGAGTAAGTTTTCGGAAAAACTCTCTTGATGATGAACCATGGATTGGTTGTATGCAATGTGGTTGTTTGCATGTTTTAAATTCTGTTTTGAAAGCATCTTTTAGCATGTTAGTTGCTGATTTTATAAGCCATGTAATGAAGAATGCTCAAGGTAAGAGATTCTTGTTTTTGAACATTGTTAAATGTGGTTTTGATGCATAATGATGCATGATGTTTATGGCTTTGTTAAATGCTTTAAAACAGTGGAATATTGTTGTAATGATGTACATTGGCAAGTGATGGTTAAGGTCACAAAGGTGGTTAAAAGTCCTTGTGTGAGCCTTGTTTATTTAAGAACAACATGGTGTTTAAAAGTCCATGGTTGGTTCTTGGTTAAGGTTCAAGGTGGTTAAAATTCCTTGTGTAAGCCTTGTTTATTTAAGAACAACATGGTGTTTAAAAGTCCATGGTTGGTTCTTGGTTAAGGTTCAAGGTGGTTAAAATTCCTTATGTAAGCCTTGTTATCTAAGAACTCTAAGGTGTTTAAAAGTCCTTGGGAGATTCTTGTTAAGGACACAAAGGTGTTTAAAAGTCCTTGTGTGGTCCTTGCCATGGTGTTTAAAAGTCCATGGGGTTAAGGACACAATGGTGTTTAAAAGTCCATGTGTGGTCCTTGGAAAGTGTAAGATCACAATGGTGTTTAAAAGTCCATGTGTGGATCTTATGTTGAGTGTATCACTTGTTGCCAATATGACATGTTATGAACTTGAAGCATGTATTGCTTGTTTTAAATGCTTATGAGCATGTACAAATGATGATTGGATTTAAGGGTTATAAATGTGTTTTGTAAATGCATTATTGTGTGGTTTAAAATGAGCATTCCTCACTAAGCTTTTGCTTACGCTCTCTCTCTTTTCTTAAACCAATAATGCAGAACATTAAAGTGCATTGAGGGCAGCAAGGTGGTGAAGAATCCAAGTGGTGAACTAAGCTCAAGTATGGTGAAGGTTTCTTAAACACTATTAGCTTTTGGCATTTGGCAATGGGAACCTATGTTGCTGTTTTGGGAGATGTTTTGGACTCCCTAAGTTGGTTTAATGTTGTTAATAATGTTGGAGTTTGTAATTGGCCTTTATGAGATGGTTTTGGTATTTTGATGCTTGAATGGTTTGCTAAGTAGGAAGCATGCCTATAGTTTTGGGGGTTTTCATAATTGTTGCCATGTTGATGTTTGGTTGTTACAATTATGTTCCTTATATGTTGAATGACTTGCTGGTTTATTTTGGTTGCTTTTGGAGCATGATTGTTAAGTCAATTGCATGATAAACTAGCAAGATTTCTGCAATCTGGGCAGCCTGTTTCGGAACAGGTGCTACCGTATCGGAACGGGGGCCTGAAATGGCCTGGGCGTTCCGAAACGGGAGGCACTGTTCCGGAACGATTTGGCCTCTGCCATGCCATGTTTCGGTACCAGTTTCGGAACGGTTCCGCGTTTCGGAACGAGCCTTCCCTGTTCCGAAACACGCGACCGTTGGGCACTGAAATTGTTGGTTGAATGTTCTGAAATGTTTGTGTTTTGGTCCTGAATCTTGTTATTGCAATTGTATGAGTTTGAGACGTCCGTTTGAGCTGAAACTTGGCAAAGAAGCATGAAAGATGATTAATTTCAAGCTGGTAACTTTAATTTGGGTTAAGTCCTTATAATTATCAGAATTTACAATTTGGTCCCTTAAGTTGTAATTTGTGCAATTGGGTCCCTGTTTCTTCTCTAATTGTTATGATGTCTCAATATGATTATCTTGTGAACATATCTAGGGTTAACGTGCATCTAGACAAGATTAAAAAGAAAAAAAAGGGTCGTTAATCAAGGTTGACTTTCGGGTTGACTTTGGTTTTCCTCGTGTGATCTTCTTAATTCGGGTCGACCGTCTAGGCCGGGTTAAGGGGGTTACACTGCTGTCGCGGCAACTTACAAGTAGAACGTCATCGAGCGGCAACTCTGGGAGGAAATAGGGTTCCAATACACTAGGCCAGATGGGTATTTTGGCCTTGAACCCACCATATTCAAAAGGGTCCACAACTTGGGTTGGGACGTTTTCGCACGGTAGCCAGAAGGGATAAACATCAATCAGGTGCGAGAGTTCTATGCTCACAAGCTTACGCCAAGAAACCCTTTCGTATATGTCCGCAGTGAAGGAGTCAAGTTCACGGTGAAAACCATCAATAATTTCTACAGCATAGACATCAGCGGGAATCCGCATGAAGAATGGAAGTCCTACCTAACGGCGGCTGACTATGAAAAGATCAAGAAAGACATTTGTCGGCCCAACACCAAGTGGCTAACCAGCAAGAATAATGGTTTAGTCAACCGCCGCAATCTACTGCCGGAGATCGTTCTTTGGAGCAACTTCGTCCAACATCGTCTGATGCCCACCTCGCATGGTTCAACAGTTAACAGGCCGCGGATGGCCCTTATCCACAGCATTGTGAAGGGGCGGCCAATCATTGTTGGAGAAGTAATTCTAGAGGAGATCTATGCCCACGCAGACAAGTCTAACGCCAAGGGACCTCTCGTCTTCCCTGCACTCATCACAGGCCTATGCGCCAACTTCCGCGTGCCGTCGCATCCCAAGGACACAATCATTCCTGCCAAGGAAGGGTGGACAAGAAAGGCGCGCCTCCAGATGATGCAAGAGTCGGAGCCGGAAACACCGTTAACCGCCCAGCCGCCATCTCAACCTGCTGCCACCCCAGCCGCAGCGGGTAGTACTGAAGCTACCTTCCCCTCCTCCGTAGTCCCCCTGTTGCGCAACCTTGTGGAGAGCTGCCATAGGATCGAGCACAAACAAATGATTTTCACCAAATACATTCCGAATGTGCAAGAGGCCTTTATGGCCAACTTGCTTGACAAGTACCATTACGCCGGCCCACAGTTGCCCGCCTTTTCATCGGAGTTAGCAGCATCCAAGCCGACCCAGATCACACCCAGACCAGCTGCTACTCCAGCCGCCACTGACAGCGAGGGGCCGCACATCCGCCCCAAGAAAAGGACCTCACCCACTCCCATCCAGCCGTACGAACTCACCTCATCATCAGAGTTGGAGAAAGAGGAGGAGACGACCGCCGCCTCCCCAGCAGTAAAGGAGGCAGCTGCCAAAGAAGCCGAGGACTCAGACATAGAGATATCTGACTCCTTCGATGATGAACCGGCCGAGGCAGCAAGGAAGAGGTAGCGGCCAGGCGCATCAACTGAGCCTCAGGGTGGAGTGTCTGAACCTGAGCCATAAGCACTAGCAAAACGACCCACATCCAGTTGAATCCAGCCGCTGCGTGGCACGAAGAGGAGCCCTGCCGCCAGACCCTCTGCCACACTCCGCCTAGTATTGCCCGCCTCATCAGAATCCTCCTCCGACGCAGCAGCAACAGAGGGGAAATCCCCTAGTCTATAGCACCTTTTCCTTTTCTTTTATTTTTATGTTTCTTTTATTATATCTGTTTTTCTTTTTTTGTTTTATTTCTTTTTCTTTTTATTTTTTGTAAGGCATTGAGGACAATGCCAACCTTGATTTTTGGGGGAATAGTCCTCTTTGTTTTATTTGCTTTAGGTTCATTTAGTAGCATATATGAGCATATGTAAATTCTCCCCTAAACACTTAATGAAGTAGAAACTCTTAGTTCAAAAACTTGTGCCTATGATAGTTAGCCAACTACTTATATTCGTACCATACTTCAATTTTTTTGACTTAACTATGGGAAGAAGCATGAAAAACACTTATAATTTTTTTTGCCAATTATTCTTACACTGTCTGTTAAATGCTGAAATTTTGCTTGAGTTCTAAGTTTAACATTGCTTGCTTTACTTAATAAGAATTTCTTAATTGAATGCAAGTTTGTCGCCGCGATAGCACAAAGATAGTGAAAACCCTAGAGGTGCCCGAAACAGGCTCTAGGCTGGATGTCCAATACCCTAGAGGTGCCCAAAACAGGCTCTAGGAAGAATCATGAGCAAGGACACTCCGCTGCTATCAAAGTACAAGTATCTAAACCAAGTGACGGACAAATTAGCAAGAGTGAATGAAAGCCTTCACAGGATGACTCTATTCGAAGGGTTCAGAGTTTTGTAGAGTGCACCTATATTAGCTTCAGACCCAGAGAATAGTTGTGATGAGCTGAAGCCCTTAAAGCCATGATCAGGAAAAGAGGAAAGAAGTGTCTAACCGTGCTGCCAAGGCAGCAACTCGTATCATTTTTAGTAATTTAATTATGTTCAGCATCCTCTATTAACTTAGTTATCTCAGCATGTTTAGCATAAACACGAACCTGCACACACTTCACTGTCACTAAGAAAATTAAAATCTAAGCTATTTCATGACATTCCCTATCACTAACATTAAATAGGTATCACGACCTTGAGGTAAGAAAACAAGTTAAAGACTAAGTTTCTACTAATTTTGTGCAAGGGGCAGGTTTACTAGTTAGGTTGCATTGCTTGAGGACAAGAAATAGTTCGAGTTTGGGGGTGTGTAGAGTGTCTACGAGTTTTATATTTTGTACACATTCCTGCCCTTATTATTGCTATTCTTAAACTCATTTAGACATATTTAGGTGCATTGCATGCATAATAACAATATTTTCTCTTTTACCATGCTTTCATTGAATATTTTATGTTTGGTTAAGAAAAGATATTGTTTTAGTTTAGTTTTTATTTTCAGGTGGTGTAGCTGTGTAGAGGAGAAGAGGATAGGAAAGGATAGGAAAGCTGGGAACAAAAGGAGCTATACCGAAGCAGTTCCAGGTACCGCTGAGGACGCCGCCATACCAGCAATGCCACCAAATGCCGTCTAGGAAGGAGTTACACCGACTTAGTCAAGATGGGTTGCGATTGAAAATGGTAATTCCCTGAGCCCAGTCTTGCAATTTTCTGAAGCTTGTAGCGGCGGGTAGAGCTGATCTAAGATTGATAAGTAAGAGTACTTATCATTACTTGCGGGAGAAGGCAACGTCCAAAGAGTCCACATTCAAGTAAAAAAGGAGTCAACATTTAATATAAAGTTACTTTAAAGGCTTCTACTCCAAGGAGGACTCAAACTTAGGCCATGAGCCCTATATATACCCATGTATGTGAGGGTATAGGGGCATGAAGGGATGCACGGATGCATAGATGCATAGAGGGGAGGTAGCTAGATAGATGTGAGGTGTTGGAGGTCGTGGCCCAACTCTCATAGGGTTAGGTTTTTGTATGTAAAGTAGTTGTGAGAAACAGTTGTAATAGTTTAAGTGTGTGTTCAATGAAATATTCTCAAGTTTGCTTAATTCATGTTATTCACTTCTTCAATTAGTTCCAAAAGTCCAGTTGAAGAAATCCATTTGTCGGGCACGAAAATGTAAGGCTCACGAAACGATTAAGCATGGTCTCATCATGTTGAGGTGTTGACTAATTTGGCTTAGACATAAGTACAAATTTCAGCGGCTAAAAAGAGCAACCAAACGTCGACTGCCTATGTTAGGTTTACGCTGAGATTGCTAGGTATTTTCTACATCACGTGGTGAAAGAATCCTTACCTAGACATAGGAAGGATCACTTCAGAATTGCTCTGCCGAACTTGGAGTATCCGCCAGACTTGCCGCCAGGACTTATCTCCATTCCACCTGCCGAGACAACGAAAGTTGCAGGGGCAGAGACCCACTGCGGCCGCGTGACAGGATCGTAGCTGTCGCCTGCCATTACCTGCCGAGGCAGCAAATCATGGCATCGTAAAACACACGTAGGCCTTACAATGCAGTCTACACACTATTGAGCTGCAATTACCTTGCCCAATCTATCGACCTTATCTCTTCCTATCATCCCTATCATCACTATCTTTATTTTATTTGTGTTTTATATTTCCACTTTTAGATATTTAATTATGCATTTACTAAATCCTTGTGCAGGAAAACATTCATAGGAGCTGCTCCAATCCCTATGAGAGACGATATCTTTTATACTATAACTTGACAAGAGTGTGCACTTGCGCTCATAAATAGAGAACAAAAAACGCTCTACAATCACTAAACTTTTATGCAACTTGCTTGAACAGGATAAGGCCTTTGACTTCAATGACGCATGCACTGAAGCATTCGAGACATTGAAGCAAAAACTTGTGACTGCACCCATTGTAGTCCCACCAGATTGGACATTGCCCTTTGAACTCATGTGCAACGCAAGTGATTACACAGTCGGAGCAGTCCTTGGACAAAGGAAAGAAAAAATCTTCCATGTGATCTAATATGCTAGTAAAACACTCAACAAGGCCCAAGTCAACTATACTACCACCAAAAAGGAGTTACTAGCAGTAGTATTTGCCTTCGACAAGTTTTGATCATACCTAATCGGAACCAAGGTGACTGTTCACACAGACCACTCGACGATCAAATACTTGTTTTCCAAGAAAGATGCAAAGCCCAGATTGATTCGATGGATTCTTCTACTACAAGAATTCAATGTCAACATCAAGGACAAAAAAGGAATAGAAAATCAATTTGTCGATCACCTGTCACGACTGGAACAAGGAAAAGAAGACACCACATGCACAGAAATACAAGATGCATTCCCAGATGAGCAGCTCTTAATTGCCTCGGTAGTGACTGACACTACTGCCTCGGCAGAGACAGAAACTAATGCCTCGGCAGTGATTGACACTACTGCCTCGGCAGAGACGGAAACTAATGCCTCGGCAGTGACTGACAGTATTGCCTCGGCAATTTCATATTGTATTGCCTCGGCAATACCCTTGACAGTAATGTCCACCTCAAAAACACCATGGTATGTTGATCTTCTCAATTTTCTAGTTAGTGTTTTATTACCTTATAACCTTAACCATCAAGGGAATAAGGGGTTCCAACATGATGCCAAGCATTATTTTTGGGACGAGCCTCTTTTGTTTAAACAATGTGCAGATCAGGTTATAAGGAGATGTTTCCCTGAAGAAGAACAAGGAGAGGTGCTTCAACAATGTCATTCTTCACCATATGGAGGACACTTTTTAGGAACCAAAACCGCGGCTAAGGTACTACAATCAGGATTATATTGGCATACGCTTTACAAAGATGCCCAGTTTTTCTATAAGCAATGTGACCGATGTCAGCGGACCGGCAATATTTCAAGACAAAACAAGATGCCCTTGCAAAATATCCTTGAAGTTGAGTTGTTCAATGTTTGGGGAATTGATTTCATGGGGCCTTTTCCATCCTCATGTGGGAATCTCTACATACTTCTGGCTGTTGACTATGTATCCAAGAGGGTCGAAGCTATTACACGGTTTGGAGTACCCCGAGCTATCATCAGTGACGAGGGCAAACACTTCGACAATATGCTCATTGCCGTGACATTAAAGAAATTCAGTGTCACAGATAATATTGCCACGACATATCACCCGCAGACCAATGGGCAAGCCGAGATATCGAACAGATAGTTGAAGAACATTCTTGAAAAGGTCGTCAACCCATCTCGAAAGGATTGGTCCCTTCAACTTGATGATCCATTATGGGCTTATCGAACAACATTCAAAACCCCATTGGGAATGTCTTCATATCGACTTGTGTACGGAAAAACTTGCCATCTACCAGTTGAGATCGAGCACAAGGCATAATGGGCAATCAAGACAGTGAATATAGATTGAGAGAGTGCTGGATAGAAATGACTCCTAGACCTCAACGAATTAGAAGATTTTCGAGCCTTGGCATACGACAATTTGAGAATCTACAAAGAGAAAACGAAGTGTTGGCATGACAACAAGATACTGCCGCAACAATTCTTGCCCTGACAGTTAGTGCTCCTCTTCAATTCTCGACTAAAGCTATTCCTATAGAAACTCCGATTGAGATGGTCTGGACCGTTTGAAGTTGTCAAAGTATTTCCCCATGGTACCATGACAATCAAATCAACCAAAGATGGGCATGAATTCAAGGTTAACGGACAGAGACTGAAGCACTAAACAACACCCATGTCATGAGGGACAAGGAAGTGACCACTTTAGAAGATGCACCCCATGCACTTCTTTAGTGTCTTAAAATTTTTCCCTTTTCTTTTTCTTTTATTTTTATTTTCTGCACTTTATTTTTTAGGATTAAGATTTTTTTATTTTGCTCTAATAAAATTGTTTTATTTTTTAGGAATGAGCCCAAAGATGAGAAGAAGATGGACCAAGTTATAACAAGCCCAACCCAAAAAATCACCCAAAATAAAAATCACCCCTTCACCTTCCCATTTTCCCCAACGGTAAAATTTCCCATTAATGTTGCACATAACGGCTATTTCCCATAGCAACCGTTGCCACCCCAACAAGTATTGTCGCGCACGCAAGTGTTGCCCCCAACGACTATATCCTCCAACGGTTACCCCCACCCCAACGGCTATATCATCCACCTATTTAAACCCTTAAGCACATTGCCCAAAAATTGGAAGAGATGGACAGAAGGCAGCAACGGTTCATGCAGTTTACAAGGGACTTCTCCCACTCCATCACCCATGTCATCCAAGAGAAGTTCCCAAATAGCACAGTGCCATTCCCAGCCTTCCCTGCCGATGTCTTTGTCGAGGCAGCACCAGACCCCACTACCGCGGCAATGCCAACCTTCTCTGCCTCGGGAACACATGCGTTCTCTGCCTCGGCCACAGCCTCACATCGAGAAGGCAAAGCTCCTCCTGACGAGCTGATCGCGACTGAATCTTTGTTCGATTGGTCTAAAACTGTCCGGTCCATCATCCAAAAGTTTGAAGTCGTTCCATCTCATTCAAACAAGCGCAAGGCAAACACCACCGAAGAAATTTGCCTTGAAACTGATAAAGAAGACGAAGCGACCAACAAAGCCAAACCAACTCCTTCGACTCATACCCAACCACTGAGAGCCACCAAGCGGATCAAGCAAATGGCGAGAAGAAAGTTGATCATTCAAGACGACGACGAAAACTCCTCCAAGTCCCCGAAAATCTAGTTTTTTTTCTCTTGCCTTCTATTTTGCTTTTATATTTTGTGCTTTGTGTTGATGCATTGAGGGTAATGCTTGATTCGATTTTGGAGGTGTAGGTCACTCCCGAGGCAGTTATTGCTGCAGTAGTTCAATATCTTAAGTAATACAATATTTACTTTGTTTTAATACTTGCCTAATTTTTAATCTAACTTTTAATTGCCTAGATTTGCAAAAACTCTTCCGGTGATGAAACTACCTTAGCACTTCAAAGGCTAGGATGACTATAGGAAACACTTAGAATCTCTCTATGATGCTAAAATTAATTAAACACTTTTGTGACTTGTATGATTTAAGAAGTTCTAGGACACTTAGGACATTTACTTAATTAGAAAGAAAATTTTGGGTAAAAATTTAGAGGTGCCTAAAATCGTCTCTAGTTTAAGGAAACACTAGAGGTGCCCAAAACTGGCTCTAGGCTAATCACTAGAGGTGCCCGAAATTAGGACACTTAGGACATTTACCCAAGGAAAGTAGGTTAATGCTTAAGTGTTTACTTAGAACCCAGAAAATCATCTTGATCACAAGCATGCACAGACTCACAAGCATCATAGTTTGATTCCGGGTAACTCCTTTAGTCGTCTAAAAAATTTAATCATGTATTCTCAAGTGCTAGGTCATGAGGAAGAAGGCGGGTTGAAGCAATTTCTATGAAGATTAAGGACTTTGGTAAGTAATTATATTTTTACTAGTTGCATTGCTCGAGGACAAGAAATAGTTCGAGTTTGAGGGTGTGTTAGGTGTGTAAAAGTACTATAATTTGACCTTTTTTCTATGACAATTATTGTTAAATCTACACCCATTTGAGTCACATTGTATCCCTCCATGCATCAATCACACTGATCTCATCTTTATCATGTTTGATCCTTATGTTTGATTTATTTGGTGGAAAAGGTAATGCTTTAGTGTGTGTTTGGTGCGTGTGCAGATTTCGTTACTCACAGCCCAGGCAAGCACTACTGAGGCAGTGCAGGAAAGGAAGGAACGGTGCAGAATCATCTCTCGACGGCCCAGATCAAGTCAGTTATGAATGTCAGTTTCTACTGAAGGAAGCTAAACCATGAGATAGAGCTATGCTGAGCAGAAAAGACAGACAGACCATTACCGAGGCAATAGCCAAGCCACTGCCGAGGCATAGCCCAGACACAGTCGACAAGGGAGAAAATATATAATGTGGTATGTGTTTTTAAGAGCATGAAAAGATGAATTTTTCTATGTACTTTGCATGAAGATCGGACTGCGGGACGATCATGAAAACACCGAAGGAATGTCAAGAGAAGATTCCACACATGTAGGAGGATTTTAAGGAAGAATAACATAATACTTAAAAGAAGATGTTTTCTTTTAATGTATTTAATTCTAACTTGACTTCCTCCTCAAGAAGGACTTGACCTAGACCTCCTCTATAAATAAGAAGCCAAAGCCGGACATCAAGAAGACACGAAGTAATCGAGAGTTGAGAGACTTTGTAGTGAGCTTACATCGATACCATGTTCTAATTTCTTCTTAGGATTTGGATTGTATTGTTTAGTAGTTGTGAGAAAACGGTTGATTTTGTTTAAGTTTTTGTTAATGCAATTTTAGTTCAAGGTTTGCTTATTCGTGGTGTTTACGTTTTCTTGCAATTGAATCGGGAGAGGAAATTGCAGTTGCATCTATTTGTCCAATATCAGGAGAGTTAGACTCACGAAACGGATAAACATGGTTGATTATTCTAAAAACACAATTGTAGTGAGCTTACATCGATACCATGTTCTAATTTCTTCTTAGGATTTGGATTGTATTGTTTAGTAGTTGTGAGAAAACGGTTGATTTTTTTTAAGTTTTTGTTAATGCAATTTTAGTTCAAGGTTTGCTTATTCGTGGTGTTTACGTTTTCTTGCAATTGAATCGGGAGAGGAAATTGCAGTTGCATCTATTTGTCTAATATCAGGAGAGTTAGACTCACGAAACGGATAAGCATGGTTGATTATTCTAAAAACACAATTGTGGGCAATGATACATTGTGTATACTTGCAGGAAATTGCAGTTGCATCTATTTTAGTTCAAGTATACATCGTGTTTTTAGAATAAAAGTAAAGGACAATCAATCAACCATGCTTATCCGTTTTGTGAGTCTAACTCTCCTGATATTAGACAAATAGATGCAACTGCAATTTCCTCTCCCGATTCGATTGCAAGAAAACGTAAACACCAAGAATAAGCAAACCTTGAACTAAAATTGCATTAACAAAAACTTAAACAAAATCCAGCCGTTTTCTCACAACTACTAAACAATACGATTCAAACCCTAAGAAGAAATTAGAACATGATATCGATGTAAGCTCACTACAAAGTCTCTCAACTCTCGATTACTTTGTGTCTTCTTGATGTCCGGCTTTGGCTTCTTATTTATAGAGGAGGTCTAGGTCAAGTCCTTCTTGAGGAGGAAGTCAAGTTAGAATTAAATACATTAAAAGAAAAGATCTTCTTTTAAGTATTATGTTATTCTTCCTTAAAATCCTCCTACATGCGTGGAATCTTCTCTTGACCTTCCTTCGACATTTTCATGATCGTCCCACAGTCTGATCTTCATGCAAAGTACATAGAAAAATTAATTTTTTCATGCTCTTCAAAATGCATACCACTTTGCATATTTTCTCCCTTGTCGAATGTTTCTGGGCATTGCCTCGGCAATGGCTTGGCTATTGCCTCGGCAATGGGTTGTCTGTCTTTTCCGCTCAGCAGGGCTCTATCTCATGGTTCAACTTCCTTCAGTAGAAACTGACATCCATAGCTAGCTTGATCTGGACCCTCGAGAGGTGGTTCTGAACCGTTCCTTCCTTTCCTTCACTGCCTCGGTAGTGCTTGCCTGGGCAGTAAGTAACAAAATTTGTACACACACAAAATACACACTAAAGCAGTACCTTTTCCACTAAATAAACCAATCATAAGGATCAAACATGATAAAGATGAGATAAGTGTGATTGATTCATGGAGGGCTACAATGTGACTCAAATGGGTATAGATTTAGCAATAATTATCATAGAAAAAGGGTGAAATTATAGTACTTTTACACACCTAACACAACATTATTCATAAGTTTAATAGAGGATCTAGTGGTTACCCTTTTGGATGGATCACCTAAAATCTCACCACCTTTGACATAGTTGTACTCCATTGGGTAGCTCACTTATTTTTCCTCTAAAGTCATGTCCTTCAAGGATTCTAGAGGTGGATCTTATGCTTCTTCATCTTTGCTTGGAACCTCATCCACCTTTGATGATTGTCCACCATCATTGGCTTCAATGATTCCTACATCATCATCACAAGAATCCTTCCTTAGAAGGAGGTTATCATCGAAAACCACATGAATAGACTCTTCTACAACCAAAGTTCTTTTGTTAAATACTCGATAGGCTTTAAAGTTTAAAGAATGCCCTAAGAAAATAACTTCATCACTTTTTGCATCAAATTTACCTAAATTATCTTTTCCATTATTTAAAACAAAACACTTGCATCCAAAAGGATGAAAATAGCTAATGTTAGGCTTCTTTGATTTTAAAATCTCATAAGGAGTTTTCTTTAAAATTGGCCTAATCATTACTCGGTTAATGATATAGCAAGCAGTGTTTGTGGCTTTCTCCCAAAAATATTTAGGTAAATTGTTTTCACAAAGCATGGTTCTAGCCATTTCTTCTAAAGTTCAGTTTTTCCTCTCAACTACCCCATTTTGTTGAGTACGAGGTGCGGAAAAGTTATGGCTTATACCATTAGTGTTACAAAAATCCTCAAATCCTAAATTTTGAAATTCGGTTCCATGGTCACTCCTAATATGACAAATTTGTTGACAAAGATCATTTTGAGATATTTTTGAAAATGCGATGAACTTTTCTAAAGCCTCATCTTTGGTAATTAATAATAGAACCCAAGTGTATCTAGAATAATCATCTGCTAACACAAAAGCATATGATTTTCCACCCAAGCTCATAGTCTTAATTGGGCCAAAAAGATCCATATGGATCAATTGTAAAACTCTACTAGTTGAAACATCATTAATGGACTTAAAAGAAACTATTTTGTGTTTATCCTTAACACAAGCATCACAAATCTTATCTAGAGAAAATTTTATCTTAGGTAAACCTCTTACTAGATTTTGGGAAACCAATTTTTCTAAAATACTCATGCTAGCATGTCCTAGCTTCCTGTGCCATTACCATGAATCATGTTCATCCTTGGCTACAAAGCATGCATTAGAAATGTGAATGTCATCTAAATGCACCATATAGATATTGCCTATGCGATGACCTATGATCATTATTTTATTAGTTTCAATGTTCACAATTTTACAACCATTTATATCAAAATGAACATTAAAGCCTTTACCACATAATTGACTAATGCTCAACAAGTTATGTTTTAGACCGTTGACGTATAAAACATTATCAATGAGTATGGAAGAGTGATTACCAATGGAACCAATTCCTTTAATGTGGCCTTTGGAGTTGTCACCAAATGTTACTACTCCACTTTTTGGCTTTAGTTCCATGATTCTACTCTTTTCATCGGTCATGTGTCTTGAGCATCCACTATCAAGGTACCATGTGTTTTGACTTGAAGCTTTGGCATTGTAGTAATGCGCCCCCAACAAAAAAATATTAGGTCTTGATTTTTTGTACCCAAATCATTTTGGGTCCATGGACATTAGCTCCCAAAATCTTGGATCCCTTGGGAATCCAATAAACAATAGCATATAAATCATTAGAAGCAATTAGGTTCTTAGGAACCCAAAGGCTCCTAATCCTCTTACCTCTAGAGGGCCTTTGGAAGCCTTTTTGTTTGTGGTCAACAAAGTTTATTTTTACATAGTTGGGTTTTGAAGATTCACCTTTTTTTAAAACTTGAGTTCCCAACTTTGTTCAAAGAAGCTTTGAGATCATTCACCTCCTAATGGTGATGATCATTTAGCTCAGAAAGAAGGTTGTTTAAATCAATGCTTTCATTTTCAAAATATGTTAAATTTTCTTTTAAAGCACAAACATTATTTTCAAGTTCCGAATTGGTTTTGGATAATGAATCATTTTGGCTTTTTAAATCGGAAACAATTTTCTTGTTTTTCAAAATTAATTCCTTGTTCTCAACCAATTCATCATATGCCTCTTGCAACTCATCAAAAGCTTCTTGCAGCTCATCGAAAGTAAAATCAAAAGATGATGAGTTAGAGGTTACCTTAGGATCTTCCTCAAAAGCCATAAGACAAAGGTTGGCAACTTCTTGCTCCTCTTCACCGGATGATGATTCCTCATCACTCCAAGTAGCAACGTTGGCCTTGAGCTTTTTCTTCTTCCTGAAGCTCTTCCTTTTGAGTTGGGGGAATTTGGTTCTAATGTGCCCCGACTTCTTGGACTCACATCATATGAGTTGATCCTTCTCATCTTCCTTGTTCTTATTCTTGAAGTCTCCTTTTATAAAGAACTTTCTTCCCCGGTTGGACTTCATGAACCGAGTGAATCTTTTGGCTAGCATAGTCATCTCTTCAAGCTCTTTGTTACCTCTCAAAAAGTATTGTTTTTAATGACAATCTTATAATGTTTTTGCTTGTTTTAGGTACATTTAGTTGCAATAGGATGTTAAAACCATGCATTTACATAAGAAATGAGGAATTCTGTCTATGCCAGTATGAAAGGTTGTTTTGTTGGCAATTTTGCAAGTTTGGCATAGTATTTGGCACAGAAAAAACAACGCAGGAAAAAATGCCAAAAAGAATTCCAAGACGTTGTTGACGCAACATTGCCAAGCATCGGTTGGCATAGCAGAGGAATTTGATGCCATGCCAAGGACTTGATGAACCCGAAAAAATAGGACCATATCAGGTTGCAAGAAACAGGGATTGGATCAATCACCGAAAAAATAACAGATAAGTAGTGTCGTGCGTGGTTGGCAGAATCATGCCAAGCCAGGATGCCAGAGCAGCGTTGGCACAATGAAGTCAGCCCTAGCCTTATCAGCTTATCACCTGATCAGCCTTCCACTCTAAACAAAGGATAAGGTGATCACAAGTCTTATCCCTTGCGCATTCAAATTTTAAATGCAAAGGCTTATCCTAGGGCTTCTACGCAAGACTATTTAAGGAGGAGATCGATCATCACTGGAGAAATAATTGAAGGAGAAAAAGACGATAAAAAAGATGAAGGCTTGAGCTTGAGAAGCGATCTGCAACAATGGAGAAGGAGGAATCGGAGACAACAAGATCAAAGGCTTGAAGATTCCATGAGACATCAGGAAATCCATTGAAAGGGCTGCATCGAGAGACATCCTTCCTTGCTTTAATTCTTGTTGATCTTTTGTATTTCTTTCATGTGTTTAAGAATGATTTCAAACCCATCTTTGCTGTGTTTTATGTTTAGTTGTTAATAATTCAAACACCCTAGCATTGTTCATTTATCTGGCATGTTTTACTTTTTTCTAACTGTCTTGCCATGCGAGAGCTTGCATTACTATTTTTAAATACTTTGTCAAGCAAGAGCTAGCATTTTTGGCCTATTGCTTCTCAATATCTTAACAGACTTGGGTGGCAACGATCAATTGCTAGATACTAAGGCGAGATGCTTCGTGAGAAGATTTTCAAGTAGATGAACTTACTTCGGTAGTGAGTCTACCCCTTAGGAGTATAGATTGGGACTTAATCAAATTGATTTATGAAAAACATCGATATAGAGATATATGAGTTTTTGCATGGCTAATTTCGGGCATTGCCATCGAGAGAGGCAATGCCAACTTTGAATCTGCTCGGCAATTAATGCCAAGACAGGACATTATTACTAGCCGATATTGCTAGCATGAAATTCAGACATTCTTTGTCAAAACTTTGTTATCATTCTTGCACCCATTGTTTGCCAGACTGTTATCAAGTCATCACCGTAATCTTTACTTTACTTTAGCTTATTTTACTTCTAGTCTTTTACTTCATTCGTTGCCTCAATCTATTACGATCATCTTTTATCTTCTAGTTCACAAGTAATAATCGTGGCAATTAATTCCTAGGCAATCCCTGTGGAGACGATACTCAACTCACTACTATATTACTTGCTGACCGTGTATACTTGCATGTAAAAGACGTATTCTTGGCATTGTTTTTACTTGCATATTTACACTGAATACTTAATCTTTTGCGATACAATATTACGTCAACAAGTTTTTGGCGTCGTTGCCGGGGATTGCAATGGAATTGATTGTTTTGATTTTTACTTGTTTTTTATTTTTTCTGTTTAATATATATTTTTTGGTATATGTACATGAGCATCATTGTGAAGAATGATTTACAAGATGACCCAATCCTACGTAGGTTAAGAAGAGAACATCGAGAAAAGGCTCGTGACAATAATGGTGAGTTAGACAGTGCCATAATCAATGCCAATAACCAGGAGATGCTGGATGGCAATGGTGAGTTAGACAGTGCCATAAACAATTCCAATGACCAGGTTTAGAGCGTTTTAGGTGTTCTCTAAATATGAGCTCAAGTGCACACTCTTGTCAAGTTATAGTATAAAAGATATCATCTCCCACTGGGATTGGACAGGTTATTCAAATTGCAATTCTTGCACAGAAATAAAATGCACAAGTAATTTTAGTTTACAAAAGAATAAAAAGTAAATAAAGCACAAGTAATTGATAGAAAAGATCAGGGTAATAGAATAGGTCAGGTTGTGTTGCTTAGTAGTGTGAAACTGCGTTGAATAGGTTAAGTTGCTTTGCACTGCTAGACTTTGCTACATCGGCGGAGGATGGCAGATTGGTTGCTTTGACGCTTTCGCTGCCTCGGTAGTGGAATAGAAGATTGGCTCGACGACAAACTTCTACAGGCAATCAAGGCTCAGAAGAACGCTTCGATATTGATCCTTCTTATGTCTAAGTCAGAATGTTGTTGTTGCCCACTGCAGATGATAACTGTCACGACATGAATCTTGCAAAGACAACAACCTTAGTTCATTCTCTTTTAGCTGCCTTAAACCCAAACCTATGTCTAGACTGGATTGATCAACATCTTATTAGGATGAGGATCGTACTTATCCCTTTCGTGAGTTTGACTCTCTCGATACCGAACAAATAGATAGTTAACAACTAATCTTTCGAACTTAATTGAAAACTATGAAGAGCATGGAATAAGCAAACCTTGAAGTTTTATTGCAAAAACAAACTTAATTCCTAAACAACCATTCTCACACTAGTTTACAACATAACTCAAACCCAAGAGAAAATTCAGAACATAATGGCGGCAAGAAAACCTAAACTATGCCCAAAAGTAAACCTAAGATGTCTACAATTACAAAATATGTCGAGTATATATAGGAATTAGCTAGGCCAAGTCCTCATTAGAGTAGAAGTCTTCAAAGTGGCTTTTGCATTAAATGCAACCTTTAATTCTGACTTCTTTGAGTTGAATGTGGACTCCTTCTTGTTTCCTTGCACCGCAAGTCATCTTGATCTCCTCCTTCGGTGGCTTTGTCCGCTACTCCAGGCATCAGAAAATTGAGTGGAGAGTATCGTTGGAATCAAGATTTTCTATTCTACAGATCGCACTCCAATTCTTCAATTCCTCAGCTTGCTACCCTGGGCGGTAGATATGGCAACGGCAGGTTCTCGACATCACTTCTCTCTGACTAGAATTGCATCAGTACAGCAACCTGGTCTGCTGCCTCTGTATCCTCTCCTCTGGTCTGTCCTCCTCCTAACAACTTCTAGCCCTGAAATGCAAACTAAACTAAAACAGCATCTTTTCCTTACCAAATAAAAAATAATCAACATAAACGGGGTAAAGTAAAGTATGCTGTAAATAATACATGTATGCACCTAGATATGCCTAAAATGTACTTAAGAACAAAAATAATATGAGATGGAATGCATACAAAAATATAAGACTTATGAGCACTTTACACACCCCCAAACTCGAACTATTGCTTGTCCTCAAGTAATGCAAATCTAAACATACTTGCCCTTTGAACTAATCAGAAAGAAAAAATGTTTTAAACTTGATTTATCGCCTCAAGACCGTGGCACCTATCATTAAATTAGTGAAAGGAGAAGAGCATAAATTACCTCAGAATTAAACTATAATGCCAGTGCAGTGTGTGCAGAAACTGTGTACAGGCTGAATCTGAAGAATATTCCAAGTAAACAAAGATGTTGTCATGGTATATAAGGTTGTTGCTGAGGCAGCACAATTAAGCATAGTTTATAATCACGGCAGTAAGGGCTTCAACTTATCACAACTACTCTTTAGGTCTGAAATTACGATAGGAGCAAAGTACAAAACCCCGAACCCATTGAGTAGAGTCATCCCGTGAAGACTTTCATTCACTCATGCTAATTTGTCTGTCGCTTCAAGGATTTTCGTATTCATGGACTTTGATAGCAGCGGAGTGTCCTTGCACATGATTCTTCCTAGAGTCGGTTTCGGTCACCTCTAGGTAAAGACACCATAAAATTTTCTTTCTTGTCGTGGAAGTGCTTTTCTTTTTCTGTTTGTTGCCTGTCGTGGCAGCTTCCTGCATCCATGTAAGAATTTTACAAATAATTCAAGCAGGCAATATTTACCAGAAATTCTAACAAATTCAGCAAGTAACAGAAGTGTTTTTAATTTTTGGCATTAATAGAAAAAATTCTAAGTTTAATTCATGCTTTCCCCAAAATTAAGTTCTTTTTAATTGATGCGAAAAATTTAGTCGGCTATCCTATCATAGGCACAAGTTCTAACAAAATTTTTCTTTTGATTAATTTTTTGAGGCAAGTGCATTATGCATCCTATATGCACTAGAATATGCCTAAACAAAATGAGTGCGAACCACCCCCCAAACTCGAGACGGTCATTGCCCTCAATGCACAAAATAAATTACAAGAGAAAAATTAAAACAGAAAAATAAATACAATGAAGAAACAACTCTAGAAGTTGGCGGAGGGATGAGAAGAAGCTAGGGTCTTAGCTGGAAGATGTCCGGGCGGCAGACTTGGCGGGTGATATTTTTGCTATCCGCGGCGGCTGTACTCTCTTAGGAGTGGGGCGAGGAGCATCACTTTGGTCTGGCTCAGATTCAGACTCCTCTTTCATAGCTCGGCTGAGATGATGTGCCTCTTTCTCTTCCTTCTTGTCTCTGCCAAGGGTTCTGTTGGAGGGTCCTCTGTTGTCGTGGGTGCCGTTGTTGCTACCGTCTACTGCTCGACCTCGGTGGACTGAGATGTGTTTGCCACTTTTTCCTCTGTACAGGCTGGAGAGAAATGTTGTTGATACCTTTCGGGAGTGTCAGCCACCGTATTGGAAGCGAAGGTGGCGGAGTAAGATGGATAGTGCGTCGGAGATGGCATCTGGCGGCGGAAGGCGGCGTGGCGAGCAACTACTTCTGATGGTGTACTTTCTCTGGGATCAGCTGCGGCGACTAGGTCTTTAGGGAAGATAGGCAGGGATGGGCCGTCATTGGGGAGTTTCTGAAGAAGATAAGCCACAAAGGCCTCTTGGATCCCCCACTTATTTCATAAACGTCAATTGTTGCCGCTCTATCCATTTGTTTCTTTCTATTAAAGTGTGGAGCAGGGCAATGATGTCTGGATTTGGGGCAGCTTCAGTACTGCCTAGGGCTACCAGTGTAGCTGGCTGGGCAGCGGAGGGCTACGATGGTGTGATCTGCTCTGTTTCCGGTGCTTGCATCATCTACAGGCAGACCTTTCTGGTCCAGTCCTCTTTGGTGGATGTTATCTCGTCGTTTAGATCTGATGGGACGTTGAAATTGGCGCACAAGCCCGTGATGAGAGATAGGAAGTAAAGTCGTCCCTTTGATTTCCGGAAGCAATTCTGGATCTCCTTGCAGATTATTTCCCTAACATTTATCGGCATGTTCATCGTTATTGAGTGAATGAGAGCGAGATGTGGTCGGTCCACGGTGGAGTTATGAGAGGTGGGAAGCAGACGCCTTTTGACAAATGTATTCCATAACATCGCCTCCAGTAGCAATCGGTGACATTGTACGGAGCCGCCATGTTTTCCTGCCAACCACGGTGTGTTGGGTTCGCACAGTCGGGCCTTGATTTTTTCATAGTCGGCAGCCGTCAGTGATTGCCTCCATTCTTCATGAGGGTTGTTGACCATCTCGAGCCCATAGAAGCTGTTTATCACTGCCGCGTTGAGCTTGACGGGTTCCCCTCGGACAAATACGAACGGCAGCTTAGGGTGGTGGGCATATAATTCCTGGAAAAGCGTGATGTTTGCCACCTCTGGTTGTTTTGCGAATATCTCCCAGCCCTTGCTGTGGATCTTTTCGAAGAGGGCGGGCTCAAGACCAAGATCCTCTGTCTGTTATGAATAATGGAACCATTGTTCCTCCCATATGGCTTGTTTTATGAATTGGGTTCTGTACCTCTTTGCATCATCATTGGAGAAGAAACGTTGGAATGTGGGTTTGGATTGTGATGCTGATGCCATGTGTGAGACGGTTTTTTGTAATATGAAACTAAAAGAAGATAATGAGAAAGAGATCATTGGATTCAAGAATAGGTTAACAAGGAGATGAAAGTAAAGTAAATGAATCGGAGAAGTGGGGTTTATATAGATGGTGTCGAGAGATGTCGTGGCGGCTTTAAATTCCCAACAGGCAAATTGCTTCACGCACGTTACGGGTTTTCCGCCCGTTACTTTTGTAGCCGTTGGCAGCTAGCCGTTAGCGGTCAACTAGCCGTTACGATGTTTCTGAGCTGGGCCGCCCTCAGTTGTCTCGGCGGGATGGTGGGCGGGCTCCTTGTTGGGCCTTCTTCTTGGTCCTGCTCTTTTATTCCTAAAACCTGAGAATAAAAATAATAAACTAAATAAAGAAATACTGAAATAAAAATATGGAGAATAAATTATAATGAATTAAAATCTAATCCTAAAAATTAAAGATAAGAAAATAAAATAAAATAAATAAATTCTAATCCTAAAACATATGATAAAATAGTTAAATTAAGTTATGTTGGGAGTGCATTGGGATGCATCTCCCAGACATAACCACTTCTTGAGGTGATTTTTCTCTATTCTCCCTCCTGGTGGGTCATCTTGTTCCTTGGAGTCCTTCATTCTACCCTGCTTCCTGCCTGGGCGGCGGCTGTCCTTCCCTGTTTATTGATGATTTTAGAAGCCTGAGCGTCTGGGCATCCTTCCTTTTCCCTTATTGAGGGTTGTAGAACATTTAGTTTTATGATTTGGTTACACACCCTCATAATCAGCTCCTCATGCTCCACATCAATTAGCGTTCTGCCCGTGGCCAGAAACGGTCGCCCAAGTATGATTGGGGCGTTCTCGTCAACCTCACAGTCTAGGATGAGGAAGTCTGCTGGGAAAATAATGCTGCCCACGCGTACCAGGATGTCTTCGCCTTTGCCCTCCGGTTGTACAAATGAATGGTCTGCTAGTTTCAGAATGATGAAGGTGGGTTTGACTTGCCCAATACCTAACTTGTCGAAGACCGCCTTTGGCATCAGGTTAATGTTGGCTCCCAAATCGCACAGGGCTCTCATGGTGTGGTTGTTGCCGATTCTGTATGGAATAACGAAGCTGCCCGGATCTGTTCTTTTTGCTCGGTAGCTTGTTGTGCAGCATAGTCATGCACTCCTCTGTCACAGCTACGGTTTCGAACTCCCCTATTCTTATCCTCTTGGAAACCATGTCCTTCATATATTTCGCGTGATTGGGCATGTTCTGGATGGCTTCCACAAGAGGGATGTTAATATGCACCTATTTTAGAATATCCAGAAATTTTCGGAATTGGTGCTCTTGTTTTTGTTTCTTTATTCTTTGGGGGAAAGGTGGCGGCAGACGAATGTCCTGAATGAGTTCCTTGCATGGAAATCTAATCTGTGGCGACTCAGAATCATCCTCCTTAGGGATGCTGTCAACCTCATCTGTCGGGGCGGCTGGTTTTGATGTTGTCGCAGCAGGCTGTTCTATTTGCTGGTCCATTGATTGTTCAGTTTTGGGCTCGTCCAGTTGTTTCCCACTTCTGGTTGATATGGATTTACACTGTTCATAGGTGGGTTTGGTTGCTACCTCTGTGCTGCTGGATGATAAACCCTTTGTCTTGTTGCTTATGATCTCCGTGAATTGCCCAAACTGGGTCTCCATGTTCTTTATTGCAGCCTCCTAATTGTTCATCCTCATCTCAGTCCTGTCCATAAATGAATCAGTCTTATCAATAAATTTATTAGTACGAACAATAAAATCACTGGTTCGAGACATAAAAGTATGTAAAGTAGTTTCGAGTGAGTTATTGTTTGTATTTTGTTGCTGCTGAGGCGGCTGTCTTGAAAGGTTTTGTTGGTATCCTCCTGGTTGTCGAGTTAGGTATGCAGCTGTGTTTGGATTGCTCCAGGAGAAGTTTGGATGCTTCTTCTATCCTGGGTTGTATGTGTTGGTGTTGGGTCTGCTATTCCTTTCATAGGTTCCCATGAAGTTGGCGGATTCACTACACTTAGAGGAATCGTGGTTACCCCCACACTCATCACAAAAAGGCTCCACAACCTTGGCCTCATATGTCTTTCCTTTGGTCATACTCATCACTAGCTGTGTCAGCTTTTCCAGGCAGACATTAACAGATTCATCAGCTTCTACTTCATTCACCACAGTTGGCCGCCTTATGCCGCCGTGGCGGGCTGTAGGGAACTTGTAGTCGTTCTTAGCAATTCTGTTTAGAATCTGTAGTGCCTCCTCAGGTGGTCTATCCAGGATGATTCCATTGGCTGAGGCGTCGAGCATCATTCGTGTCGGTTGGTTTACTCCATTGTAGAACATTGATACTTTTGTCCAGGATAGGAAACCATGAAGCGGGCAGTTGTTTAGCATCTGTTGGTACCTCTCCCAAGCCTCATACATTGGTTCGACATCCCCTTGGCGGAAGGCTGTGATCTCGTTTCTCAACCTGTCTGTGACGTTTGAAGGACTGAAACGATCTAACAAATCCTTGCACAGCTCCGTCCAAGTATTGAATGATCCCGCCGGTTGGTTGTTCAGCCATTGTTTTGCCCTATCCCTCAGTGAATAGGGAAATAATCTCAGCTTCATCATGTCTTGATGGACTCCATGTATCTTGAAAGCTCTGCATATGTCTAGGAATCCTCTCAAGTGCTACTGAGCATCTTTTGTGGTAGTTCCTCCAAATTGCCCCCAATGTGTTGATTATGTTGAACATTACGAGCTTTTAACTCAAAGTGACCCGCTTCTGCAACAGTTGGGTCAAATCCCCTGAAGTAGTGCTCAAAGTAATCCCTGGTGGTTCACACAGACTATGGTTGTCTGGGCAGAATTGGGGGTTGTTGTCTACGTGGAATTGGCTGCTGCTGTCTGAGCGGCGGATCTTGCTGCCCATCCCTACCGATACGGGTATCATTGGCAGAGTTGTCGTCTTGGCCGTTAACCATCGTTGCCTCTGCCTTTCCTTTTTCTTTGGCTTTCCTGAGGGTTTCTCTTGCTTCTTTCTTCAGTTCTCTTGCTCTTCGTTCGATCTCGTCAAAGAAAACGATTTCTCCCGGCGGGTTTGCTCTGGTCATGCACTAGAAAAGAAAACTGTAAAATTCTTTTTTTTCGAATAAAAATAATAAAAACTAAAATTAAATACAATTAGAGTAGAAGTGCAGAAAAATTAAAACGAATTTATTGTTGCCAATCCTCGGCAACGACGCTAAAAACTTTTAGAGCGTTTTAGGTGTTCTCTAAATATGAGCGCAAGTGCACACTATTGTCAAGTTATAGTATAAAAGATATTGTCTCCCACAGGGATTGGACAGCTTATTCGAATTGCAATTCCTACACAGAAAATAAATGCACAAGTAATTTTAGTTTATAAAAGAATAAAAAGTAAATAAAACACAAGTAATTCATAGAAAAGTTCGGGGTGATAGAGTGGGTCAGGTTATGCTGCTTAGTAGTGTAAAACTGCGTTGAATAGGTTAAGTTGCTTTACACTGCCAAACTTTTCTACCTCGGCGGAGGATGGCAGATTGGCTGCTTTGACGCTTTCGCCGCCTCAGTAGTGGAACGGACGATTGGCTCGACGGTAAACTTCTGCAGACAATCAAGGCTCGGCAGAACGCTTCGATGTTGATCACACTTATGTCTAAGTCAGAATGTTGTTGTTTCCCACTGCAGATGATACCCGTCACGACGTGATTCTTGCAATGACAGCAACCTTAGTTCGTTCTCTTTTAGCCGCCTTAAACCCTAACCTATTTCTAGACTGTATTGATCAACACCTGATTAGGATGAGGATCGTACTTATCCCTTTCGTGAGTTTGACTCTCTCGATACCGAACAAATAGATAGTTAACAACTAATATTTCGAACTTAATTGAAAACTATGAAAAGCATGGAATAAACAAACCTTGAAGTTTTATTGCAAAAACAAACTTAATTCCTAAACAATCGTTCTCACACTAGTTTACAACATAACCTAAACTTAAGAGAAAATTTAGAACATAATGGCAGCAAGAAAACCTAGACTATGCCCAAAAGAAAACCTCAGATGTCTACAATTATAAAAATATGTCGAGTATATATAGGCATTAGTTAGGCCAAGTCCTCCTTGCAGTAGAAGTCTTCAAAGTGGCTTTTGCATTAAATGCAACCTTTAATTCATACTTCTTTGAGTTGAATGTATACTCCTTCTTGTTGCCTTGCACCGCAAGTCATCTTGATCTCCTCCTTCGGCGGCTCTGTCCGCTGCTCTAGGCGTCAGAAAATTGAGTGGATGACATCGTTGGAATCATGATTTTCTATTCTACAGATCGCACTCCAATTCTCTAATTCCTCAGCTTGCTGCCCTGGGCGGCAGGTATGGCGGCGGTAGGTTCTCGACAGCACTTCTCTCTGTCTGGAACTGCATCAGTACAGCTCCCTAGTCTGCTGCCTCTTCATCCTCTCCTCTGGTCTTTCCTCCTTCTAACAACTTCTAGCCCTGAAATGCAAACTAAACTAAAACAACATCTTTTCCTTACCAAGTAAAAGATAATCAACATAAACGGGGTAAAGTAAAGAATACTGTAAATAATGCATGTATGCACCTAGATATGCCTAAAATGTACTTAAGAACAACAATAATATGAGATGGAATGCATACAAAATATAGGACTTATGAGCACTTTACAACAGGAGATGCCAGCAAGACTTGCAGTTATACCGCCAGCTCATACTATTGCTACTCAGATATCTAAAGAATGATATATAAGAGAACATCTAGCACCCACCATAGATGATTTGATGTCAGCACTGATCATGCCAGAGGTAAATATGACTTACTTTAAGCTTAAACCGGTAATGATTCAAATGCTAATGGATGTAGGTCAATTTGATGAATCACCTAATGGAGACCCAATACAACATTTGAAGCAATTTGTGGAGGTTTGCCAACTATTCTACCAGGCATATGTGACTGAAGAGACAGTAAAGCTGAAGCTCTTTTCATTTTTCTTGCGAGATAGAGCTAAATTATGGCTAAATTCATTGCCACTAGGTTCAGTCACTACATGGGCAGAATTATGCCAGAAGTTTCTGCTTAGATTCGAGCCACAGACATTAAATGCCAAGATACAAAGTGAAATTGTTACCTTTAGGCAAGCTGATGATGAAACTTTCTATGATACTTGGGAGCGATTCAAAGACCTGTTGAGAAGATGTCACATGCATGGATTCCCTACTTGGACCTAAATGGAGATTTTTTACATCAGACTCAATGATCATGCCAGGACCTTTGTAGATGCTTCGACAAACGGTTCATTGCTGGACAAGAAATATACGAAGGTAGTTGACATCCTTGAAATGATTGCTGCCAACGATTTTCAGTATCCTACTACCAGACTAGGAACGGGGATAAGAACCAGTAGAAAATTGGAACTTAATGCATTAACATCCATCAATGCCCAAATTTCCAATCTCACTAGCATTGTGAAAACTTTGCAAAAGAGTAATGAATACCAAGAATTCAAGGCATTAGAACCATTTTGCACGATATGTGGAGATGATCGTCATGTGGATGATTGCCATGCCAACCTTGAATCGTTAAATTTTTTTGTTAATTTTAATCAAAATTTTAACCCACATTCCAATACTGATAATGCAGGTTGGAAGCAACATCCCAACTTTTCTTGGGTGAATCAAAGTGGTGACCAATACAATGCCCAATGGCAGAACAATAATGCCATGCCAGTATTCAACCAGAATTCCATGTCAGGATTCAACCAGAATATAGTGCCACAGAGAGCCCAGAATAATCTACTGCCAGAGCAAAGATCTCCTGATGAGAACACCCTAATAGATTATATGGAGCATAACGATGCTATCGTCCAGAGTGTGGCAACATCCATGAGGAACTTGGAAGTTCAGATTGGACAGATTGCTAGTGCACTTAATGCCATACCTCCAAGGACTCTGCCAAGTGATACGGAGGATGCTCGGCAAACATGGAGAGAACAAAGCCAAGCTGTCACTCTCCGAAGTGGCAAACCAATCGAGAATGAAACATCTGCCAAGCAGCCAATTGTTTTCCATAAAGAGAAATCACTGCCAGCAGACGAAACCAAGAAAGCTGATAAAGGAGAAGCAAGCATCAGTAATGCCATATCTCAATCTGATGCCAGCACCACCTCAACAAAACCAGTGGAGCCAACATTTGCCAACCTTACCTTGGTAAAACAAGAAGGTATTATTGTTGACATTATCAAAGCTCTTAAGTGTGTAGATGAACCTGAGCAATGCCAAGCTGTCAAGATCATGAAATCTATCTTCGATGAGGACATGGCACAACTTTGCCAAGGCACTGATGATGATGCTAGAGAACTGGATGATGAGGATACGCCGAGTGAGGAATCGACCTTGCTGGATGATTTTGTAAGTTGTTTTGATATATCTAAGCCACTTGTGTTAGCTGGAAGAGAGATCGTGGAACCTAAACCATCCATTGAGGAGCCACCCAAGTTTGAACTAAAATCGTTGCCAGATCAACTCAACCATGCCTCGACATCAAAGGATAAAGGAGCAACATAGCGTAAGCACTAATGTGGTGCTGAGTTCAATCAAAGATTCTCGAGACCTACAACAAAGAGATACTTCAATTTTCTAAAGTGATTGTTCAAAGCCACCATAGGAAAATATTCTCTTTTATTCTGCAATCGAGGGTTCGGCGTACTCAAAGGTAAGAAATTCTTTGGCTTTCTACATTGGTTATTCAAAAAAAAGATTGCCACAGCCTACCATCCACCAACCAAGGGCCAAAGGCTGAAGTACTATTGGGAAGGAAATCAGATTAATGCCAAGGAGACCATTCTCCTTGCGGATATTCAGTAATGTTTTACCAACCCAGTCTGAACATTGTAAATGGTTTAGGAGAGTTATTTTCTTTTCAGTACTTAGGTATCTTAGTTTTAAATTTTAGTTTTTTGATTTATTTCTTTTCTGTTTTGAAAGGTTTCTTTGATTTTTAGCACAAGAAATTATGCCAAGAGACCATGCCGAGTTCTGATGCCAACACACCCAAGGCTGAATAAACAACATAATTGCCAGCCAGTATAGTGGCAGTACTTTCTTGAATGTATCAACGCCAAGAGATCATCCTCCAGAAGTTGGAGAAGGCCGAGGAGCAGAAATTGATGCTTTGGCAATATGTTAATGGTAGGGACTATGCCATGAAGAAAACAATTGAAGGCACAACCACTCACACACTGCCAGTATTCCATGAGTTCCTTGCTGACCTCCTTGCCAAAGATGTCATGTCAGCACAGTCTGATGCCATTGACGCCTCTGCCGCATTCGAACCTATCAAGATTATGGAGGAAGTTCTCCGAGATGTTGAAGCCTCCACTGCCACAAAACCAGCCATGTCAAGAATGAAACACAAAGCCCCCGATCGTGGAAGATTTGTCAAGAGGAAGACTCGTGTCACACAAGAAGTATCATCTGAAGGGGAGTCATCTTCTTCCTAAAATCCTTTACATTTCACTCCATTGCATTTACATGTTCATGCATTTTATTTTTCTGTTTTATTTGTATATATGTATTGTTTTCATGCATTGAGGACAATGCACATCTTGGGTTTGGAGGTGTGCGTTTCCTCACATTAAATTTATTCCATGCCGTGCTTTTCATGTTTAAATTTTTTGTTGCCATGCAATGTAGGTCATATAAGATAGTTGCATACTGAACCGTTAAAAAAAGAAAAAGAAAATTTTGCCTTAATTTAATTTTGAAGGATTTTAACATTTGTTAGGGAAGTTTAATTTGATCTAGGTTTCTGTCCAATAAGGGTATTTTAATCTTTAGTTGTCATGCCATGCCAGCAGGGTAGTACGCCAGGAATTGCTTGGCAATTGATCTCTAGTTTAAGGAATTAAATTTTCACTTAACACGCGATATGTATCTAGTTCCCTAGAAAACTTAAAGTGTTTGAAACTATGCTCATATTTAAAAAAAAGAGTTGAAAAATTATGCAAGGGTAAAAGAAAATAAATAAGGCAACAATGTTCTGCCAAGGCAATGAAAAAATGAGCTCTCATCTACCTAGGGATAATAAGTACTTGGGGCTTCATAGTTTGCTCCCTCTTAGTTCTCAAGTCCAAAAATTTAGGGTATGAGTTGAAGAGAAAGCCTAGTGATGTCTGGATTAAGGTGGGGATTCGTGGTATGCTTCCTCTTATCACTCACGCTAAACAGTGCCACGAAGCAAGCTTAAGTTATTGCCAACAGAAACCCTTGGCAGAGAGAGAAAAAATTATATAAAAATAGAAATCTGAGTTTAGGTAGTAAAATTGACTAAGGGAGTGAAAGGATACTTGATGCATATTGCCTACACATCATGCACTTTTCATGAACAAAGACTAGAGTTATATATTTGCACTTGAATTACTACCTGCTTGGCATAATTACACTAAGATACTGAGGACAAAAAAGGAGCCAAGTTCTGTTTTCCAGCATTTTTTGGCATTCCAACCAAAATTTTGTTAAGGTAACTTTTTCACAATTTTATTTTCTTTCTTTGCATTACTTAAGGATAAGCAATGAGTTAGGTTTGGGGGTATGTTGCCTCTCCAAAAGTACTATTTTTAATGACAATCTTACAATGTTTTTGCTTGTTTTTAGGTACATTTAGTTACATTAGGGTGTTAAAATCATGCATTTACATACGAAGTGGGGAATTCTGTCTATGCCAGTATAAAATGTTGTTTTGTTGGCAATTTTGCAGGTTTGGCATAGTATTTGGCACAAAAAAAGTAAAGCAGGAAAGGATGCCAAAGAGAATGCCAAGAAGCTGTTGGCAAAACATTGCAAAGCATCGTTTGGCATAGCAGAGGAACTTGATGCCATGCCAAGGAGCTGGTGAACCCAAAAAAATAAGACCAGATCAGGCTGTGAGAAAATAAGGATTGGATCAATCTCCAAAAAAATAGCAGATAAGTAGTGTCATGCTTGGTTGGTAGAATCATGCCAAGCCAGGATGCTAAAGCAGCGTTGGCATGATGACGTCAGCCCTAGCCTTATCAGCTTATCACCTGATCAGCCTTGCACTCCAAACAAAGGATAAGGTGATTGCAAGCCTTATCCTTTGCACATTCAAATTTTAAATGCAAAGGCTTATCCTAGGGCTTCAACGCAAGACTATTTATGGAGGATATCGATCATCATTGGATAAAGAATTGAAAAAAGAGAAAAATACGATAAAAAGATGAAGGCTTGAACTTGAGAAGCGGTATGCAACAATGGAGAAGGAGAAATCGGAGACAACAAGATCAAAGGCTTGAAGATTCCATGAGACATCAGGAATCCATTGAAAGGGCTGCATCGGGAGACCTCCTTCCTTGCTTTAATTCTTGTTGATCTTTTGTATTTATTTCCTGTGTTTAAGAATGATTTCAATCCCATCTTTGTTGTGTTTTATGTTTAGTTGTTAATAATTCAAACGCCTTGGCATTGTTCATTTATATGGCATGTTGTATTGTTTTCTAACTGTCTTGCCATGCGAGAGCTTGCATTACTGTTTTTAAATACTTTGCCAAGCGAGAGCTGGCATTGTTGGCCTATTGCTTCTCAATATCTTAACAGACTTGGGTGGCAATGATCAGTTGCTAGATACTAAGGCGAGATGCTTCGAGAGAAGATTTTCAAGTAGATGAACTTACTTCGGGAGTGAGTCTACCCCTTAGGAGTATAGATTGGGACTTAATCAAATTGATTTATGAAAAACATTGCTATAAAGATATAGGAGTTTTTGCATGGTTAATTTCGGGCATTGCCATTGAGAGAGGCAATGCCAACTTTGAATCTGCTCGGCAATCAATGCCAAGACAGGGAGAAATTATATTATAGGCCCGGCTCGCCACGTCATCTATGGTCCCAACCAATAAAAAGCATCCATTTCATTAATTTTTTCTATGTCGTTTTTTACGAAGTGAATCTACAATTGGTAAAAATGTTTTTTAATTTAATTTACAGTAAATCTGAGTGAAGATTCACTCGGTAAAAAATGACATGGAAAAAATTAATGAAACGGATGTTTTTTTATTGGTTGGGACCATGGATGACGTGGCGAGCCGGGCCTATGATATAATTTCTCCAAGATAGGACATTATTACTAGCTGGCATTGCTAGCATGAAATTCAGACATTCTTTGCCAAAACTTTGTTATCATTCTTGCACCCATTGTTTGCCAGACTGTTATCAATTCATCATCGTAATATTTACTTTACTTTAGCTTATTTTACTTCTAGTCTCTTACTTCATTTGTTGCCTCAATCTATTACAATCATCTTTTATCTTCTAGTTCACAAGTAATAATCGTGGCAATTAATTCCTAGGCAATCCATGTGGAGACGATACTCAACTCACTACTATATTACTTGTTGACCGTGTATACTTGCACGTAAAAGACGTATTCTTGGCATTGTTTTTACTTGCATATTTACACTAAATACTTAATCTTTTGTCAAGCAATATTACGTCAACACTCATCCTCGCTTGAATCGCGCTCTTCTTGTGAAGCTTTAAGAGTGATTCCGATTTCATCCTTCTCCACTTCCTTCTTCTCAATCTTTTTCTCTTCTCTTTTCTTTTCTTCTTCTCTTCCTTGCTTCATGATCTCATGAGTAAGAAGAGAACCCATGAGTGTATCGAGCTTCAATGTATTCAAATCTTTTGCCTCGATGATGGCGGTTCTCTTTCCATCCCATGACTCGGGAAGAGAGTAGAGTAGTTTTCGGACAAGGTTATCTTCAGGAGATGACTTCTCTGAAACCTTTGAGACCATTGACGATGACCGAGAAACGATCAAACATCTTCGTGATACTCTCGTTAGGCTCCATTTTGAAATTCACGTAACTTAAGTTGAGGAGTCCAATCTTAGTCTCCTTAACATCGTTGGTGCCCTCGTAGGTGGTCTCGAGCGTGTCCCACACCTCTTTTGCACTTGTACAAGAGGACATCTTCGAATACATATCCAGTCTGAGTGCAAAAAAGAGCATGTGCAAGGCCTTGTCATTAGCTTGTAGCTTCCTTCTTTCTTCATTCGTCATTTCTTGTTTGGCCTTGGGAATTTTTCTATCACCTTCTTGCTTCATTGGAATGGATGGCCCGTCTTCGATTACATCCCAAAGGAGGTAATCGTTTGATTTGATGAATAGCCTCACTCGGTTCTTCCAATATGGGTAGTTGTCCCTATTGAAGAATGGAGGTTTGGTGGTGGATTGACTCTCATACAAGTTGGTGGAAGTAGATGACATTGCTTTGTTGTCGATTGATTAGATTGCTTCAAGGATCGCCTCTAGTAGATGTTAATCTCTTAAAGAGTTTGGCTCTAATACCAATTGTTGTATGGATCAATTGATGAACAAATGGCCAAGAGGGGGTGAATTGGCTTTTTAAAATGCAAGAGAACAAAGTTGTAAAGTAAAAATTGAAGACAAGAGAATTTATAGTTGTTCAAGCTTAGAACAAGCTCTACATCCACTACCTTAGCTCCCACTAAGAATTTTCAACCAATTTCACTAGAAATTCTTCCATTTTTCTCTAATTAGGAGAAAAATTTACAAACCGATTAAGCTTTCTCCCCAAAGTTTAATCAAGACTCACTAAGAAGTTTTGGCAACAAAGAAAATACCTCATAATAGGTGGATAATTGCTCAATTACAAGTTTACTCTAACCCCAAACTTGATTAAGAAAGAATACAATAAAAGTTCTCAAGAGGGTTACAAGAACTTGACTCTAGTAAGCTTAAAGAGATTGGATTTTTGCTTGATTGTGCTTGACTTTTTCAATAGTTATTGTTGTAGCTTTTATGGCTTGCTTTTATACCTCTTCATTGAATTCTAGCCGTTTGGATGGTTGGCATCATCATTGGAGCCGTTGAGCTCTCTTTTTCTTACCATAAATGCACTTCTGCAACCTATCGTATCGATACACAAGGTACTAGTATTGATACATGTCTCAAAACAGAAAGAGTCGTTGCAATTAATAAAGAGGGCGTATCGATACGCATGAAGGGCTTATCGAAACAGTCTTAGTGTAAAATGGGGGTCGTATCGAAACGGCTGAACCGTATCGGTAAGATTTTTGCTCATTGGAATCTGATGAAAATTTCTTGAGAAAAAGGTATCAGTATGCTTCAAGGGCGTATCGATACGTAAAGCTTGTTTTTACAAAAGCGTATCGAAACGGATGTCACTCGTATCGACACGATATAACTGAAATTCGAAGCTTTAACTGACATGCAACGATCAAAAAATTTATTGCAAAGATTTTAAAAATCTTAAGACCCCGTATCGGTACGCTGACGTGTCGTACCAAAATTGAGGATCGGTACACTTAAGACATGTACCGAAACTCATTTGTATAAAGCCCAGTTTGAAGGTTGTATCGAAACGAACAAGCTCGTATTGCAACACCATACCGAAACAGGGTAAGTCGTATCAAAATTCTGTGCTCAATTAAAATTTTAGTAGCCAAAATCCGCATCGAAACGCTATAAGGCGTATCAATACGCCTGAGCGATTTTGTAAAGTTTGACTTTGAAAACACTTAGAAAATTTTGTGGGATTTAATTTTTGACTTGGAAATAATTTAGGCTTAAAATCCTTGTCAATAGTGAGACTTTCAAGTACTTAAAATTTATTTACATTAAAAACTATTAATTTCGTAAATTACGAATACTTAAACTATTTTTACAATATAATTATTTTTAATAAATATAGTTATTTTTAAAAAATAATTTTATTTAAAAAATATATAAATTATTATAAAAATTAAACATTTTGTTACATAAGTAAATATTATTCTCATGCATATGTACTAAAAAACTAGTACGTGGGAACCATTTCTTGCAAGTGAAACATCTTTGATGAAAAATGAACACTTCGTTGAGATTTTGTTTAAACTCAAATTTTGCATAGGAGTGACGACCATCTTTGAATTTTAATATAAAAAAGAAAAACCTTAATTAGTTTATCTATACCCAGTACGGATGGGCATTTTACCCGGACCCGACGGGTTCCGATCTGATCTGGCCCGATTGGGTCAGATTTTTTAGTGAAAAAATCGGGGTGGGTAGGGTTTTTGTTGATGATAAATTCGGGTCGGGTTCGGGTTTAGGGTGGAAAATATTCGATTTGACCCGACCCTGGACTAATAGTGTAATTTCTCTTAAATTTTTTTAGGGATATTTATAATAATACTCCTCTTTATATATATATTTTATAATTAAGTCCTTAAAATTGAATTTTTTATTTATAATTTAGTCCTTTAAATTATAATTTTTTACAACTAAGTCCCTTAAAATTATTTTTTTACAATTAGGTCCCTAAAATTAATTTATTTTATATAGGTCGGGTCGAGTCGAATTTAGTATATTTATTTTTCGAATCAGGTTTTTTAAAGAATATGTTCGGTCGGGTGCGGATTTAGTGTATTTATTTTCGGGTCGGGTCCGGGTGGGCCAAAAACCCGACCCTACCCGACCTGTGCCCATCCCTAATACCCAGGGACAAAGCTTCCTAAGGCCAATGGGCCGGGCAAGGATATAACTAGAATTGAAGGTTGTGGACAAAACATAAATGTTGAAATATGAGAGAAATTCATATTTAATCTATTTTTTAAAATGTATATTAAAAATAAAAAATCTCATGCATGGGTGGAGAGTCCCTCCCAAGAGTAACACATTCCGCCCCTGCCAATTGGGTGTACTATGTTACAAATTTCAAATATTTAATAAGTTTTAGTCTAATAGTAATTTGGCTCTTATAAAAAATAAATATGTAAATTTAAAAATATAAAGACATTAAATATTTAATTAAGTAGGGACCGAATTAAAGAAGTATGAACCTGTGTTTTTAAATCTTTTAATATAATAATAATTTAGGTACTTATATATATATTTAATTATCAGACAAATTATATATTACCCTTAAATTTTAAATAATCAATAAGCTTTTATATTTTTAATTTTAATATTTTAATCCCACCTAATATTGCATTCTAACTCTTTCTTTATCTATACCTTCAAATTAACCAAATCAAAAGATATAACTAGAATTGTCACATGACTTGCAATTATTGTTTAATGTTGCGTTTCTTAGTTAAACTATATAAAAGTATCACACGACTTTCTCAACCAAGGAGATTTGTCACATGACTTGCCATGGTTCTTTAATAATAATACTCTTACCTGCAATTAAAAAATTGTTTAACGTACCGACAACTAATTGGTCTAACAGAATGAAGTATTAGATCACTTAAGTAAAGTCAGTGATTTAAATACTGGCATTATGAATGAAAAAAACTAAATTGTAAGGTCGTTTCATATTAAATCTCTGTAAAACCTGGTCTAAATTAATCAATTAATAAGTCAAACACAATTAATTAAACAAAAAAATTGTTTAATGTTGCGTTTCTTAGTTAAACTGGATAAAATGTGGGTAACATGTCACACCCGATTTATTGAATATTGAGGGTTCAATATTTAGTTATCTTTTCGTGTTACTCAATAAATTTAGCTGTCTTCTAACCAGAGGTAAATAAGATATTTATGTTCGATTAAAAAAAGTTTGGATTCAATTTAATAATTATCGAGCTAAATTCGAGCAGCTTTAATTATCGGTCGAGTCTAATTTAAGCATCATAACATCCGGTTTGAACTGCTCCTGAGCCTAATCAAGTTTTTAATTTTAATATATATTATATTATTTAATTATATTTCTACTCTTATTATATATTATTGAATATGAACGAACTTAAACAAACTCTAATTCGACTTTGGTACAAAATCTATAAACGAGTTTAATCGAACTCAAATAGCTTGATTATATTTTGAGCCAAATCCGAACTTAAAATTGATGTTAAACTAAACTCAAATTAAATATCAAGTGAGATCCATTAATTGACCTAATGACTAAGGATGTTGATATTACCTCATGTTATATGGGTTCGAATCTCGACATGAGAATGTAATATCTTTTTATTTAATAAAAAAATAAATAACAAATTCAAATTTTAAGCAAACTCGAATGTACTATTGTTCAAGCTCAACTCAACTCGATTACACCCGCAACTCCACATGTTTAAATTCATATTATTACATATAAAGAAGTATAATTTACCAAGTGGATATAGGTTAATAATAAAAACCTTAAGCGGTTTGGGTTGACAAAAAGGTACAATTTTAAATTATGTATTTGTGATCCCATGTGTCGGATATGACCTACAAAATTTAAGGATTCGTAGAAAAAAAATACATAAATATATTTATTTATAGTTTAAAATCTAAAATTTTAAATCTTAAAATCTTAAATCATAAAATTAAAACTTATTTACTGTAAATTCTGAACTAAATCCAAAAGTACTAGCATAGAATTTTTTTTTTGATAAATGGTGTGTTATATACATCCAGAATAGTCGACTGCTACAATAAAACAACAAGAGTCAAATAAATATGGGGTCGATTTCAGTCGATCCCTAAACTGTACAAAAATGTCTATTTGCACTATTTTTTCTGTCTATTTTATATTTATATAATTGTATACAAATGGTGTATTTTAAACTGTCAAAAACAACGTCGTTAGTGCGACATATTCTTTTAAAGACTCTTGCATTACGTTTCTCCCATATGCTATAAAGGTATCCTGTTCATGCCAGCTTTAAGATCAAGGTGAGAAGGGACATACCCTTCATGTTATCGACGGGCCATTGTAAGCCTTCCTTCCACAAACGTTGCTGGTGATGCCGCCCACACACATGCAAAATTCTTCTCCACACTGCAGTCGAGTAAGGGCAGTCCGAGAATAGGTGATCTCTAGTTTCCAACACATTCTCACAAAGAGAAAACTGAACTTCAATAACGATACTCCATTGTAGGAGACTCTCCTTGATCGAGACCTATTCAAAATGATCATCCATGATATGATAGAATACTTTGGGATATGCGTGAGAAACCAAATAACTTTCTGTTATTGCACCTTATTGTGGGAGTTTCTCGCTTTTTCTCAATTCCATCTAGTAGCCATGTTACTAGGAATCCCTGTTGCAAATAAGTTTTCTGTCATATGTCTCATTTTAAGCAACTTCTTTAAAGTCCAACCGAAATAGGACTTACTTTCGGCTTGCCAAAAATTCGTTCCCTTCAGTATATACATCTGTATCCATGCTACCCTTTTGAGTTGAGAGGAGCTCGATTCGTTCAACCGATATGGCTCACTAAGTGGTGGAGAGGTGGATTTTTGGGTGTAGGTGGTGTGGAAGCTAAAACAAAGATGACACAATGATTTTAGAGTGGTTCAACCTTCTAACCAAGGTCTACATCCACTACCTTAGCTTCCCACTAAGGATTTCCAATCAATCCACTATTGATTCGTCCCCTTTTCTAGGCTTAGGAGGAAACCCTTTACACCGATCAAGCTTTCTACCCAAAGCCTTGATCAAACCCTCTTTTACAAAGAGATAATAAAAGCAAACACAAATCCCTCTAATAGGTGTTTGTTTGCACAATTAAAGCACTCACCCAAAACCTAAAACACTTGAGCAAATTTGACAATTTTGGCTCACTAGTGTTTGTCTATACAATAATTGACAATTTAGCTCTAAGACAATTTCTTGATCATTTGTTGATTGACAATTGAAGCATTAACCATATATTGATGCTCGGAGGTCCCTTTTATACTCCTTGATGAGTTAATAGTCGTTACTAGTCGTTGGGATTGATTTGGAGCCGTTGAGGACTTTAATTCCCACCATAAATGCAGTTCTGCAGCTCCCCGTTTCGAAACACTCGAACCCGTTTCGAAACACCTTTTAAGTAGAAAGAGCCGTTGCAGTCTGATGAGGCACCCGTATCTGAACGCCCTTGGCCGTTTCGAAACACGTATCGAAACGCCTAGTCCCGTATCGAAACGACCTTCATTTAAATGTTAGTTGGGAAATAGCCGTTGAGATTTATGACCGTTATGGTCGATGCCACGTAGGCGTATCGAAACGGCATAGCCCGTTTCGGAACGCTGGGCAAAAATCTCATCCAGGGAATGCCCGTTTCGATACCCGTATCGAAACGTTTTAGCTACTGGAATCCCTCGTATCGAAACGCCCTAAGGTGTTTCGAAACGCCTAGAAGGTTTTGTGTATTTTGGCTTTTTGAAAACATGCAAAACCCTTTATAAAATATCCCTAAACATATTTTCAAGTTATTTGGACTTTAGAAATTGTTTTAAATACTTTTTAAATCAGTCCAAAACATTTTTCAATTATTATATCAAAACATTAGTTCTACATACCCAAAGGGATCCCTCACTTGCTAGAATGTTTTTCAAGAAACGTAGGCTGGATGTGTTGTTCCAACAAGTGAGGTTTTTAAGGCTGAGGCCACCCTCAGATTTATTTCTACAAATTTGGTCCTAGCTTGCTCGAGCTTCTTTGATTAATATATTATCTCCCTTCTAGAAGAACCACATGCAAGTCTTATTTATTTGAGTAATCACATATTTTGACAAGATAAGTTGCCTGCTCCAATAATTAAAGATGCTGAATAGTACTAGGGGTGTGAAAAACTGACCCGACCTGGTAATCTGCTTGAAACCTGATCGAGTCAGAACCTGATTTAACCCGAGAATTCAATGACCGAACCCGACCTGCACCCGACCGAAACGAACCCGAACCCGAATTTGACCTGTAACTGTAGAAACCGAACCCGAACTGTACCCGACCGAAGTGAACCCGAACCCGAATTTGACCTGTTACTGTAGTAACCGAACCCGACCTGCACCCGACCGAAACGAACCCGAACCCGAGACTGACCTGCCAGATAACCGATTTAACCCGACCTATTTTAAAACCGACCTGTTTTGAACCCGACCTGATATTGACCTGAACTGTTATTGACCTGAACTGTTCTTGACCTGAACTGATATTGACCTAAACTGTTATTGATCTGAACTGTTATTGACCTGAACTGATATTGACCTGAACTGATATTGACCTGAACTAATACTATTATTTGATTTGCTGATAATGATAATCATCTGACATTTGAAGAAGTTATATTTAATGAATATAAAATAATGTCAAGTATTAATAAATTAACTAACTTAACTTTAATTAAAAGATAAATTGAATGAATAAATATCAAGTGGTAATAAATTATCATTAATTAAAAGATAACTTTAATTAAAAATAATAAAAATAATCTTTTAAGTTAACAATAACTTTAATTAACTTGCATTTATTCTAAAACTTGCATTCATTTTATAAATAATATGAATAAATTAATGTTAAATTAACTTAACTTAAGATTAAGAATAACTTTTTTTTTTTGAAATAGCCACTGAATTTTCATTAAACCATAGAAAAATTCAATTACAACGCAATCAATAAGAAGAAATTTTGGGTTAAAATAACCCAAAAAATTCTTACAACTCAAAAACAATGAAAACAAAAATTTCTATGGAAATACGCATACCAACGAAAATTCAAAAGCTTCCTGAATCTCCTTGTCTCTGTCCAAACGAGACGCATAAAGAAGGAAGGAGTGGTGCGCGATCCATTCTGTCAGGCAAAAGGTACCGCTACCTAGGACTGATTTTGTCGGCAAACAACCATCAACGAGTGGGGATAAAACATTCCAAGTGACCACCGACAACACCATGAATCAGAAACTAGCGCCGAGTGAATCTCTGTGCGAACAACAATCGAACGCTAGAGTATGCTGAAACCTGCCACGAAGACAGATGAACCAAACCAAAAAAATAAAACAAAATCATGTCACAAAGACAGAAGAAGAAGCGTGTCACTAGGACAGAGAAAAAGCGTGCTACAGAAGCAGAGATTCTTATTGAAATAAAAACAAGAAAACTGATAAAATCGGTGGCCGACAACCAATACGAAAATTGATTGCCGACCACCGATTAAAGAGATTGAACAAAAAGAAAAGCGGCTAGAATTGAAACAAGTTTGAGAGAGGAGCGGCTAGGGTTTTTTGAGGGAGAGTTTTTTGAGCTGCTAGGGTTAATGTTTAACACCAAGATTAAGAATAACTTTAATTAACTTGCATTCATTTTAAGTTGAATGAACAAACATTATTAAATCAAAATGTCTTTCTAATTAACTTAACTTTTATTTTAAAATAACTTCAAAGATAAATTATTATACTTAATTAACTTAATTTGAATGAATAACCATTATTAAATTAAATTTTTATACTAAATTAAATTAAGTTAAATGAATAAAGATTATTAAATTAAATCTGTATTCTTAATTAAGATAAGATGACTAATTTTTTTTATTATATGAATAAATTAATGCTAAATTAACTTAACTTAAGATTAAAAATAACTTTAATTAACTTGCATTCATTTTAAGTTGAATGATTAAACATTATTAAATCAAATTGTCTTTCTAATTAACTTAACTTTTATTTTAAAATAACTTCAAAGATAAATTATTATACTTAATTAACTTAAGTTGAATAAATAACTATTATTAAATTAAATTTTTATACTTAATTAAATTAAGTTAAATGAATAAAGATTATTAAATTAAATCTGTATACTTAATTAACATAAGATGACTAATTTTTTTATTAACTTAACATACTTAAATGACTTTATAAAAACCTGAATAACTTAAATGACTTAATTAAGTTAAAGTTGTTTAAAACATTATAATTAACAATGAATATATAAAAACTTACATAACTTTTACAAGAACTTAAATGACTTAATTAAGTTATGTCGTTTAAATCTTTATAATAAGCTTAATGAACTTAGAAAATAGCAATAATGTTTGAGTTTAACTTTGGATAGAATTAGAGAAATTTTCAAATTTTTATTGAAGTATAAAACAGAATAAGGCAAAATTTAAGAACAAAAACTTTGGAGAGAATAAGGCAAACTTATATTCAATAATTTAAAGGGTTAAACTTACAAAACTTTATTCAATAATATAAAAGTTTAAACTTAAAAACATACAAACTTAATAATCTAAAAATTTCAATCTTTACAAACTGAAACTTTAAACTTGCAGAACCCAAAACTTTAAGCTCTCAGATCTTATAACAAAGTTTTACAAACATAAAAGCTATACTTTGCTACCAGAAATATCACCATCGAGCTCTTAAGGAGATGAAATGCTACAACCAAGTTTAAATTATGGGCAACTTAACTTAAAAAGCTAAGACACCAACATAATTAAAACAAGGGCAACCAGCAACAGACTGCAACAAGCAATTAAAGATCATTAGAAACATTAAGAGAGCATAACCATAACAAACAACAGCTTCAGCAAACAATTCAGCAAACATTTAGAACAACAAACCAAACAAAAACAGAAACAAATAGAACATAAACCAAACAACAAACAGAAGCATATATAACCAAACAAGAACATAACATGTTAAAAAAATACAAGTCTAAATAAAAATAACTAACAGAAGCATATATAATTAAAAGAAACATTAACAGAGCATAATCATAACAGACAACAGCTAATGTTTAATCTATAACCCATAGTCCCTAATCCTAAATTAGGGGTTTAGTGCTTAGGGTCCATAAGTTATGGTTTAGGGTTTAATTCTTAAGGTCGATAATTAGAGATTAGGGGTTTAAACACCAAACCCTAATCTTTAATCTTTAATCCATAATCCCTAATCCTAAACCCTAAAACATAAACATTAACCACCACTCTCTTAACCGTAAAACCCTAAAATAAAAACACTAAATCCATCAATATATATATATATATAATACATGAACCCTAATGTATGTATCAATTTATGAACACTAAACCCTAAAGCATAAACCCTACACCCTAAGCCCTAAACATTAATCCCTAAAAATAAAAACCCTAATACATCAATATATATATATTAATATAATGCATGTAAGTTATGCTTTAGGGTTCAGTGCTTAGGGTTCATAAGTTATGGATTAAGGGTTTAAACCATACACCCTAAACCCTAAACCCTAAACCTGAAACCCTAATCCATCAATATATATATAATACATGTACGTACGTATGTATCAATTTACGAACAATAAACCATAAACCCTGAACCATAAACCATAAACTCTAGACCCTAAAAAACCCCCAACCCATCTATATATATATATATATAATACATGTACGTATGTATGTATCAATTTAAGATCAGTAAACCCTAAACTCTAACCCCCTAAACCCTAAACCTTAAACCATAAAAATAAAAACTCTAATCCATCAATATATATAATACATGCATATATGTATGTACCAATTTATGAATAGTAAAACATAAACCCTAATCCATAAACCCTAAACCCTAAAAATAAAAACCATAATCCATCAATATATATAACACATGTACGTGTGTACGTATCAATTTATGAACAGTAAACCCTAAACCCTAATCAGTAAACCCTAAACCCTAAAAATAAAAACCATAATCCATCAATATATATAACACATGTACGTGTGTACGTATCAATTTATGAACAGTAAACCCTAAACCCTAAACCCTAAAAACCTAAATCCTAAACCCTAAACCCTAAAAATAAAAACTCTAATCCATCAATATATATAATACATGTACGTATGTATGTACCAATTTATGAATAGTAAACCCTAAATCCTAATCCATAAACTCTAAACCCTAAACATAAAAACCCTAATCCATCAATATATATATATATATAACACATGTACATATGTATGTATCAATTTATGAACCCTAAACCCTAAACTCTAAACCCTAAAAATAAAAACCTTAATCCATCAATATATATAATACTTGTACGTATGTATGTATCAATTTATGAACAGTAAACCCTAAACCCTAAACCCTAAAAATAAAAACCTTAATCCATCAATATATATATAATACATGTACGTATGTATGTATCAATTTATGACCAGTAAACCCTAAACCCTAAAAATAAAAACTCTAATCCGTCAATATATATATATATATACAATGCATGTAAGCATGTATGTATCAATTTATGAACCCTAAACATTAATCCCCAATCCCTAAACCTTAGGCCATAACACCCACCCCTAAACCCTAATCCCCAAACTACTAAAGCACTAAACCATAATCCTTATATGTATGTACGTATAATGTACTAATATTATATATGTTAAATCCTAATCCCTACTCCCTAGTCCCTACACTACACATAACACAATAAACCCTAAACCCAAAGTAACCCGACCTGAAATGAACCCGACCTGAAACGAAACCGACCTGAAATGAACCCGACCTGAAACGAAACCGACCTGAAATGAACCCGACCTGAAACGAAACCGACCTGAAAAGAACCCGGCCTGAAACGAAACCGACCTGAAATGAACCCGACCTGAAACGAAACCGACCTGAAATGAACCCGACCTGAAATCAACCTGTCAATTAATCGTTTTGGCCCGACCTGAAATGAACTCGACCTGAAATGAACCCGACCCGATATGAACCCAACCTGAATTGAAACCGACCTGAAATGAACCCGACCCGAAATGAACCCGAACCCGAACCGAATCGAGTCAAAACAAAAAATGACCCGAAATGACCTGTAACCGATTTGACCCGACCTGACAGAGCCCGACCTGAAACCCAACTGTTGACCTGTTTTTACATCCCTAAATAGTACAACCCTTATCAATTGAATTCAGCCACTATAGCTCAATTTCTTTTGGGACCAGATGACAAACTTAGCTTTAATCTTTTTGAGTAAAGGAATGTAGTCTCGTACTGTGAGCTTTCTGATCACCAATGGTACTTAAGATAGTGCACACTGCACAGGTAGATGTCTATGTTTGAAGCCAGTCACCCTACAAATTTCATCGATTGATCAATAGAATTATTTGTATAAACTAAAATTTATACTAACAATATATCAAATAATTTTTCTTTAAAGAATACAATTTAAGTTGTTTCTGACAGTTCGATAGGTTAATTCGTATCATCATCAGTATTTATGGAGTTGTCGGTACTTGATATAAAGATATTATATTTGAGCATTAGAATTGGTAGAGGCATTTGTATTTATTTATATTAAAGTTTGATATACCATTATTTTTTAATTTAAAATTTTATTCATAATAAAAAATGAATTGCATAACAATCGAATTTTTAATGACGGTAAATACCAAATCAACGAGTTTACTCAATATGCCCCAATCCAAAATTATCGTAAAGAATCACTATTATCCCACTGATAATCATCATTAATAACAACTAAAATACTATAAGAACAACTTGACAATGAAACTAGTGTGTTCGAAAGAAGATGAATGTAACAAGATATAATGAGTTATCTTATTATCATCCAGTCGAATCAAATAAAAATAGATATTTTAAAAAAGAACCAAATATCTATTAAGTCGAGCAACAACATAACTCATATCAAAAGAAAATTTCTTACGGAAGCAAAATCAAAACTTATACAAAACAATAAAAAAAAACTTGTATGAGGAGTGAAAAGAGTTATTAAATAAATAAATAAATAAAATACAATAAAATCCTAAGTTTTAAAAATAAATTCTAGATTCTCAAAATATATACACAAAAGATCTACTGATGTTCTATTAGATCGTCATGAACAATGAGTGACTTTGAAAAGAGAAGAAAAGAAAAAAGCACGACAAGAACAAGTGGCGGGGGAATCTCAAATATTGAAAACAGCTGAATGATAAGGCAAGAAGGTCGGGACCAGCGCTATTGGCTAGGTTGGTCCTTTAGGTCCTAGCTGTGGGTGAAATGTTTTAGTAGTTGACCGCTGCCTTTGTTTATGGTCAAACTTCACTGAGGTCCCTTTTGTTTGGGTCTCATTTTATTTTGGTCACCTATTTTGAAAAAAGTTATTCTTGTCACTTATGTTTTGATCTGTTTTATTTTAGTCACTGTATCGTTAACATATATTAGTTTATGACGTGACATGTTAATCAGAAGGGTTAAATTTCTAATTTCACCCATAAATTTTAAATAAAATATTAATATCCAATGAAATTTACCCTTTATTTATTCTCTTTTGGGATGAGAACAAAACAGTAGCAAATGGGATTTGTGTCCTTAACAACATCAGAATTGTACAAAAAAATCAAATATTTCTGTACCTTTCTCTAAAACTCCTCATTTTTTTAATCAATAGATATTCACTTCTTTCCCACTTACATCATCTAAAGATTTGGTGGGATCTTCAAATCTACTTGTCAATGTGATTTTCACACTACAATCTACGCTTTCAAATTAATACATCAGCAATTAAACCATCACATATCTAAAATTAATGAAATAAAACGTTAGAAACATATTTTGCTCAGCAAAACTTTAAACACCTAAAGTTCATAAAAGATATAATGAATAAGTATTTTGTATTAAACTTGATTTTTTTAAAAGTACTTAGAATTTAAATTTCAACATTACCAAAAGGACAACTGGACAAGAAAAATAAGACGAAATTCATTTGAAAAGATTTGGTGAATCAGTCTTTGAAAAAATTGGCATCCAGATGTGGTAACCGCAAAATGCTGAATTAAGCTGATTTCCCCCTTGATTTTTGGATGGGATGGCGAACCTTTTAGCGCATGCCAAAGCCAAATCAATCGGCTTCAAGTGTTATTTCAATAATTAAATTCCAAGTTTGTACATGAAGGAATGTCATTAAATATGTTTCTCTTTCGTCGCAGCATTTTCTTCCAATTTGCAATAAATTTTCTTACCTATTCCCATACACATGATTAGCTCGGAAAAGGAACAGAAAATGGAACAAGAAGCAGTTGTGTTTTGTTTCATGTTGTGTCCCAAAAAGAACATGTTTCACCAACCGGTACTGTGTATTCCATCAAGGCATATGACTAGCTCGGAAAACCTTTATTTCAGTGTAAAAAGGCAAAGCAAAAAGCAAAAGAGCTCCACAAGATGAAAAATGATGGTTGTTTCTCAGCAAGGGATCCAAAGGTTGATTGATTTGTATCAACATGTCAACGAAACAAGTTTGAAAAAAAATAAATTGGATAATTTTAAACTCGGTTTTAAAAATAGGCTAAACTATAAAATAAGTGCCCAAATTAGGGGTGTTCAAACTTCGGTTAAAACCGAATTAACCGAACCGAACCAAAAAAATTTCGGTTAATCGGTCGGTTAATTTTAGGTTTAGTCGGTTAACGGTTAATGATTTTTTCAAACTTTGGTTATCGGTTAATTCGGTTCGAAATCGGTTAATTAACCGAAATTTTTATATATTATATATTTCATATATTTATTTTTAGTCACTGAATTTTTAAAAATTATAAAATAGTCATTAAAATTTTTGATATATTATAAAATTGTCATTAAACTTTATCAAATTAGCGCAAAATAATTTATCAATAATTTATAACGTGCAAGTTAATGACTATATTGTAATAGTTCGATAAGTTTAATGGTTATTTTATAATTTTTGAAAGTTTAGTTACCAAAAAGATTATTTTAAAATAGTTTAGTGACCATTTGGGTGATTTACCCAAAATTTTCTAACAAATTTCGGTTAATTCGAAAACCGACCGAATTAACCGAACTTTTTTCGGTTCGGTTAAAAATTTTCGAAAATTTTCGGTTCGGTTAACGGTTAATATGAAAAAAATTCGGTTAATGAAATTTTGGAAGTTCGGTTCGGTCGATTAACCGAACCGACCGATTGAACACCCCTAGCCCAAACTATGTCTCTTTTTGGTAATAGATGCCTAAAGTATTTTTTGGTTGAAATATGTGCCTAAACTTTCATTTTGGCGGAAATAAGTGCCTAAACTATTTTTTGGCTGACAAGTCGTCGTTTAACCGGTCAAAATAAATGAATAAATTACCCTCTTTCAATAAATAATAATATAAAGAAATTAAATAGATATAGGGAAATAGGGTCGATCCGCAGGGAGATTAGCTGGACTGATTGACTGAAGACTGCTTTAATTATTACTTCCAGGAATATATGCAAAATAAGTAAATAAAATGGGGGGAAGTGATCTGATATTGGTCGAAAAATGAAATATCAAGATTTAAATGCAGAGGTAAAAAGATTAAGAAAAACCAAGTATGTGAAATAGCCTCGAACCAGCTCATTCAATTCTTTCGATCACTGAAAAAGATTTTTATTTCGGGGATCATGTCGGTTACAGTCTACGAGGCCCAACCCGTCGTAACTTGTTTTTCTCTCGAGTAACCAATCCTCCTAAGTCTATCTTCGAAAGATGGTTCTTAAATAATTCAACCACGTCTATCGCCGTTAAAATATTTAGAATGAAAGCAGGAAAAACCCGACTCAGAAATTGTCTAAAAAGAATCGCTTCTGATTTTATATTTCCTTAGCGGACTGCCGCTAAGAGTGTTCATAGGAAGTCGAAATTGCCACAGGCCGATCCTTCCTCCCAACTGTGTTTTTAAGCGATTTCAGACCAACGGGCCCTTTTTTATTTGAAAAACGGTTAAAAACTTTTAGTAAGGCCAATTGCCAAACTATCAAGCAGAAAAATAAAAATGATTTCCCAAAAGAATTTAAGCAAGTTCAATTCTCACGAATCGAATTGACTTGGCTGGTTCTTGGCTTAAAAGATTTAGCTAAGAATGATATTAATTATCATACTTAACTTGTTTTTAGAAAGGTAATTAAATGACATAAAACAAATGAAACAAGAAAATAAAGGAAAAGAACTTGAATTGAAACTGAAAAATGTTTACAAAGATAAAGAAACTCAAAGCTAGAAGATGATCTTAAGCCTTCACCAAAGGTTGGTATTTATAGGCTTAGATTACAAGGATAAGAGATCAAAATAACAATTCAAATTTGAATGTTTTTAAAATTTAAAATAAAACCAAATGGATAGAACTGATAATCCGATCGGATCTTCTCTCGGAACATTCCAGGATCTTCTAGAGGTTGCCACGTCATTGCCACGTCACTGCCACGTCAGACGCATCGTGCCTATTGTCGTGCCCACGATGCCAGTCGTGACAGAATTATAAAAACTGCAGAAATGCCCCCCTTTTATTGCTATTTCCAGAATTGGATCCCTGCACAAAATATAACAAAAACAACATGTATTAAGCAGCAAGAAGTCCTAATAACTAGAAAAATAGAAAATGAAGTATGTCACATTTGAGAACTCATCAAATTCCCCCTCACTTGTCTCATACTTGTCCTCAAGTATGTCCGAAAAAGCATGAACCAAAGAATGCATTTCTCAAGCCATTACAAGCATCAAACATAATCATAAGAGTTCTAGCGCAAAAGGAGTATCATGAAAGAAACATAATCAAACCAAATGGATGCAAGCAAAGAACAATCCTTATCTCTTCCAATTACCTATCAAGCATTAATCAAATCCTAACCTAGTCTTAATCTTCACCAAGATACACTCAAGAGCACTCAAAGTGTTTATAGGTAAAAGTGAAGCGAGAACACTCTAAGTCATACATGAACAAAAGTTTCCATAGGCTTGTAACAAGTTCAATTCTCCACTACTTTATTAGAATCGAGGTGCAAAAATCATTAGGTCTTTTATTCAAGGTGTAATGTGGGTTTAAAAATAAAAAGGATAGAAAGATGGAAAGAAAAGGAAAAAGAAGATGAAATGATAGAAAGATGGAAAGAAAAGGCAAAAGAAGATGATCAATGCAAGATGTTTCAAACATTAAGCAGTGAAGACATTAAAAAGGAGCTAAAAATGGGCAAGCAAATACACATTTTTTCTTTCTTTCTTTTTTCAAAACTGTTTTTCTTCTTTTTTCTTTTCGAAGCAATTGCTTCATTTATTTTTTTTCTAGGAAAATTTATGCCCTTATTTGAAAAGTGTCTCCTTCATGTCTAATAAAGATTCTAGCATTTGATCAATTGAAATGGTTAAGTCAAAGAAATGGGATGTAAGGCTAACAAAGGCTCACTAGGCGATGAGAAAGGGTAAATTAAAATGAAAGGGATGGAAGAGGTTAAAGCCTAATGCCTAAATCATTTTAAAGCACCTCGTTCTTAGTGTAGTCTCAAATCGTAAGCAAGCCACAAGTTCTAGATTCCTAAGTTCAAGATGACACTCTCAAGCAAGGAAAAACGAGCATAAAGTATAGGATGCATGCTCAAGGCTCAAAGTCTCAGAAAATTAGGCTAAGTTTGATTAAGCTAGGCGAGAAATCTAATTAACAAAACCAAGAGAAATTAAAAGAGATGTCAAACTGCAGATTTCCCATATCCTTTGATTATCAAAATGCTATAATTCAATCATTCCTAAGCACAAGAACAAGTACAACATGCTGGACAACAAGTAATGGCAAGAACGAAAAATTCATCTCAAGGTTTAATCAAAATCAAATCATATTATCAAACAAGCATAGGACAGATGGTTTTTGCACCCTCCCCTCACTTAAATGAATTGCCCCAATTCAGAGAAAAGAAAAAAAAAGTAAGGCAGAGAGGGGTAAAGGGAACTCCCTGTGATCAACGATGATTGCGGCCACGTCCGCGGCCGCGCCCAGGACGTAGGTAAGAGAGGATTTCGGAAATGTTGTCTTCCAGTGCATGGAGGCATGCAGCGAAATCCGGAACATCGTTCGGAGGCTGGTCCTGGGGAGGAGGGGATTGAGGGGCGCGTGGTGCATTTCTGCGAGTGAAAACTCTCCTCGTTCTTGGAGTTAATACTCCCGGTGGGTTGAAGAAAGGCGCATCCGGTGGTCCATCGAGGAGTCCCATAGAATCCAAGCAACACTCATCTAAGGCATCCATAGAAAAAACATAAGTAAAATTCTCAATATCAAAGCGAGCTATTCTAGATGAAAGATGAGTAATTAAAGGACCAAGGATTAAGGGGCGATTATACCGGATTGCGACTTTGAACTGACGGGCTAACCAAAATCCTAAGTTTACCTTTCTTCCCGAATGTATACACCAAAGGAAAAACAGTTCAGTCTTACTAAGAGTAGCAGAGGCATCATTACGTCCAGAAAAATTGTAGGCAAGGAAGCGATGAACGTAACGTAGCCCTGGATCCTGAAGCGTAATAGCTTTGGTGGAACGAGGGTCAAATGCTATGTCTGTTTATCCGGAGAGCTCAAAGTAAGCTGCATTTTCATCAAAATCTGCAGGAATCTCAAATAATGTTGTCAGATAATCAGGGTCTGTGACGTTAGTCACAAAACCCATAGCCAAATTAAATTCATTCATAGACATAGCAAAGTTTTCACCACATAGCCGAAATTTAATAACAACAGGGGAATCAGGCGTAATGTAACGAGTTTCGGCAAAAGAGAAAGTAGAATAGAATTCAAAAACTAACTCATAAAATGTTCCACATTTTATTTCAGAATAAGCAGTCCAACCGATAGCATAAAAATAATTTGTGACAGACTCAGAGATATTAAGATTAACAAGAGTAGGCTGAGGAATGAATTTGCAAACCTGAAAAGGTCGATGTCTGATATTCTGAAATTGGTCAATTTGATCAGAAGGAAAATGAGGAAGCCCTTGAGTTCTTCTTCGGCTGGAACCGCGTTTTTACGCCCACGCCTATTCCGTTCTGGGTTTTCTGTGTCGCCCCTGGGAGGAGAAGGAAAGGATGACGCATTTTGCTGCTGGGCAGAGTGTTCGTCGTGGTGAGAGTTCGTAGAGGACTGGTGATCGTTTGGGAAACCGGGGAAACTGTAATCGGCCGAGAAATCCTCTGTATAACCAAAAGAGGGGTGATACATTAGTAATGGGCGGGTTAAAATCGGAGTTGAATTTACCTCGGGGTGTTGCTCCGATTCGGCAGAGTGCATGGAAAATGAGGGGATGGTGGAGTCCCTCTGTTGGGTTTGAGATTGATGCTGCCGAGAGTGTGTGGAGGAGTCCACAGTGGGCATTGAGTGAAACGAAGGTGACGGAGACCGTGGGGATGGTAGACGGCGGCTGGTGCTTGGTCTGGCGGTGCTGTTGGAGAGGCGCGAACGGCAGCTGACATTCGGGGAAGAAGGCAGAGGAGCGGTAGGAGTCGAAGGGATGGGATTTTCGGCCGGCAGAGTGGTGGATTGCCGTTGACGACCACCACGACGATGATGGGGTGTGGTGGTTGGTTCAGAATCGCTGCTAATCGCCATGAATTGGGGCGGTGTAAAACAACGCCGTCCACCGATAACCAACGGTGGTTCTTGGGGGAGCCAGTGGGCTTGTTGTCTTGTGCGAGGCATGGGGGCTGAATAATCCGGCTGGGTGAAGGTTTTGCAGCTAGGGTTTGGTTTTGCGGAAAAGAAATAAAATGAAAGAAGAAAAGAGAAAGACGGACGTGTGCTTAAGGGGGAAGGCTTGGGCTAAAATGCACTGCCCATTAAGTGTGCTAAAATGCACCGATTTAATGAAACAATGCACTTTGGCTGGGTGAATTTAGGCTTGTCCTGCTGCATTCGAAAGAAGACCTGCAGGGGAGAAAAAAATGAAAAATTATTAAGGCAAAAAAATGAAAAATGAAGCATAAATTAAATTATGAAAAAGGGAGTAAAAATTAACAAAGAAATAAACCAATGGGTTGCCTCCCATTTAGCGCTTTGTTTATTGTTGTTAAGCTCGACCAATTCATTGCTCAGATTTTAGGTTTTTCGAGGATAATCTCTTCAATTTGTTCGATCGGTGTGCTTTCGATGAACGGTTTTTGTCCTACTGAAAAAGATTTAAATGAAATGTGCTTGTCATGAAACGCTTTAGTTTGTTCTTTATAACGTTGCACGCTATCGTAAGCGTTTCGGCGAATTTCCTCGAGCTCTTGGATGTGGAGTTTCCGTGTCTCGCCAACAGCATTCATCTCCATATTACATTCTTTCACTACCCAAAACACTCTATGCTCAAGTTCGACTGGAAGATGACAAGGTTTACCGAAGACAAGGCGGTAAGGTGACATGCCGATAGGTCCTTTGTAAGCGGTTCTGTATGCCCATAACGCATCGACTAATTTCAAGCCCAATCCTTTCGATTAGGTTTGACGATTTTCTCTGGGATTGATTTGATTTCCCTATTTGAAACCTCCGCTTGTCCGTTTGTTTGCGGATGATAAGCTGTTGATATGTGTTGCGTCACGCCATATTTCCTCATCAAAGCTTCGACAATCCGATTAACGAAGTGTGTTCCTCTATCACAAATGATCGCCCCCGGAGTTCCAAACCTGGAAAAAATAAAGTCACGCAAAAAATTAGTCGTGGTTCTTGCATCATTTTCACGGGTGGCTTTCACCTCAACCCATTTCGAAACGTAATCGACTGTCAAAATGGTATAGAGATTTCCATAGGATGAAATAAAAGGCCCCATATAGTCAAGACCCCACACATCGAAGACTTCACATATATGTATTGGATTTAAGGGATTTCGCTTCGACGGCTTAAATTCCCAACCCACTAGCATCTGTCACATGTTTTGCAGAAATTGTAAGTATCTTTGAATAAAGTAGGCCAAAAGAAACCGCACTCAAGGATTTTGTGCGCAGTTCGTTTAGGGCCAAAATGTCCGCCACAAGCGTAAGAATGACAAAATTTAAGTATAGATGTTACCTCGCTATTACTTACGCAACGACGAATTATTTGATCAGAACACAATTTCCACAAATATGGATCATCCCATATATAATATCTAGCATCTCTTTTAATACGTTTAACCGCAGATTGCGAGAAATTGTTAGGAACCTTACCAGTGGCTAAGAAGTTCGCCAAATCGGCGAACCAAGGAAATGTTACCTTAACTTCCATTAGCGATTCATCTGGGAATTCATCTCGCAAAGGGGGTTTGATCGGTGATATCGCCAAACGGCTTAGGTGATCTGCCACCAAATTCTCGCTGCCCTTTTTGTCTTTGATCTGTATGTCAAACTCTTGTAACAAGAGTATACATCTAATCAAACGAGGTTTCGCGTCCTTTTTGTTGATCAAATATTTCAATGTTGCATGATCAGAAAAAATAAGAATTTTAGTTCCTAACAAATAAGGGCGAAACTTATCTAATGCAAAAATGACAGCAAAAAGCTCATTTTCTGTTGTTGAATAATTTCGCTGCATCGAATCAAGAGTTCTAGAGGCATAAGCGATAACATGTGGTCCGTCTTTAGTTCTTTGCCCAAGCACTGCGCCTACACTTAGATCGAAGGCATCGCACATAATCTCGAAAGGTAACGACCAATCCGGGGGCTGCACAATTGGAGCGGAAATAAGTCGCAATTTCAACTCATCGAATGATTCTCTACAAGCTTTGTCTACATCGAACGACACATCTTTTTGTAGTAGGCGACAAAGCGGTTGCGCTAGCTTGGAGAAGTCTTTTATGAACCGTCGATAGAATCCTGCACGGCCAAGAAAACTACGAATTTCCCTCACCGAAGTGGGGTATGGAAGTGAGCGAATAACGTCTACTTTAGCCTTATCGACGGCTATATGTTGAGTTGTGTGGGGCTCGATTCGTTCAACCGATTATGCTCACCAAGTAGTGGAGAGATGGATTTTTGGGTGGAAGGGTTGTGGAAGCTAGAATGTAAAAAGACACAATGATTTATAGTGGTTCAACCTTCTAACCAAGGTCTACATCCACTACCTTAGCTCCCCACTAAGGATTTCTCAATCAATCCACTATTGATTCGTCCCCTTTTCTAGGATTAGGAGGAAACCCTTACAACCGATCAAGCTTCTACCCAAAGCCTTGATCAAAACCCTCTTTTACAAAGAGACAATTAAAAGCAAACTTAAAACCCTCTAATAGGTGTTTGTTTGCACAATTAAGCACTCACCCAAAACCTAAAACACTTGAGCAAATTTGACAATTTTGGCTCACTAGTGTTTGTCTATACAAGAAATGACAAATTAAGCACTAAGACAATTTCTTGATCATTTGATGTTTGACAATATGAGCATTAGCCTTCTCTTGATGCTTGGAGGTCCCTTTAATACTCCCAAATGAGTTTGTAGCCGTTACTAGCCGTTGGGATCATATTGGAGCCGTTGAGGACTTTATTTCCCTTCATAAATGATGTTCTGCAGCTATCCGTATCGATACGCGTGGAATAGTATCGGTACGGCCTTCATCAGAAACTAGCCGTTGGGCTCTTGCCAGCCTAGGCGTATCGATACGCTTGAGGGCGTATCGGTACGGGTTCACATTTAAATGATCGTTGGGAAATAGCCGTTGGGGTGGTTGAAAGGGGATCAGTACGCTTACCTGGCGTATCGAAACGATCTCGATCCGTATCGGTACGGCAAAGGCCTGTATCGATACGGGTTTTGACAGTGGCCAAACTGGGGCAAAAAGGTATCGATACGGGTAAGACCGTATCGGTACTGGTACTTTGAAAACACAAGTTTGGCTATTAAAAACATAAAAAATCTTTGCCAAAAACCTCTTAAAATACCTCAAACATAATTTCAAGTTGTTTGGACTTAAAAACAAGTTTTAAATTCTTTTCAAATTAGTCCAAAACATTTTTCAATTATTATATCAAAACATTAGTTCTACAATCTCCCCCTTTTTGATATAATAAAACTAACTTGAAAATTTGTTTGGGATTCTCCCCCTTTATTTTTAAAAATGTGAATAAGAGATTAAAGATATTTTTAAAAATGTGAATAAGAGATTAAAGATATGAAATCAAATAAAGCTCCCCCTTATTCATTTGAAAATTCAATTTTTCAAACCATTTCTCCCCCTTTTTGTTATATCAAAAAGAATTTAAAAATATTAAGTTCAAAATAACAATGGAGGTAAAAATTGACAAAAATTAAGAATTTGGTTTTAAAATGGCTCCCCCTTACTCAAAGCATCATAAAAAATGTTAGTCCAACATATATGATCATCTAGTTGAATTAACTAAAAAAAACAAGTAAATGCAAAACAACTAGAATTTTACCATCACTTGAACCCAAGGGAGGATGTGAAGCCTTCCTTCTTCAAGTTTTCTTCCTTGTGTGCATGGAGCTCCCCCTCAATGTTTGACTTGTTGAACATCTCCATCACACCTAGCAATAGACAATCAAGTAATTTTTGGTATCCAAATTGCTTTGGATCCATGAACGTTAGTAGCACAAATTTTAGTCCCCTTAGGAATCCATTTTTCAATGTCATCCTTTTTAATTGAAGTACTAAGTCCTTTTGGGACCCAAATACTTCTAAAACATTTTCCTTTAATAAATCTAGGGGCACTAGATTGTCTAACATAAAAGTTTGATTTTCCAAAATTGTTTTTCTTTTCAAGCTCTTTGGAAATCAAATCTTTTTCTTCTTGAACATTTTGAAGCAATTTTTGTAAATCAAAACATTTTAATTCAAACTCTTCAAGTTTTGCTTCAAGTTCAAGTTTGGTTTTAGAAAGCAAATCATTTTGAATTTTTAACTTTGAAATCAATTTATTGTTTTTCAAAATGTGGCTTTTAAAATCTAAAACCAAATCGTCATAGGCATCTTGTAATTCATCAAAAGAATAAGAACATGAAGTAGATGAATTAGAAGTTACCCTTGAATCTTCTTCGATGGCCATAAGGCAAAGGTTGGCTTGTTCATCGTCGATGGAGTCCTCATCACTCCAAGTAGCCACATGTGCCTTCTTCTTATGGCTTGAAGTGCTTGCCCTCTTCTTTCTTTTAGGTTCTCGTTCAAGCTCTCTCAAGGCTTTCTTCATGAACGGGGCACACTTCTTGAAGAGATGAACTATCTCTTCATCTTCATCCTCCTCTTCACTTGAGTAGACATGATGGCAAGTGGAGGACTTGAGAGCCATGGTACTAGCATTGATGCCAAGCCCTTTGATTTTCTTCTCTCCCATAGCTCTAATTTCTTCCCTCTTCTTCTCATCATCTTTGTTCTTCTTCATGATTTGATGAGTAAGGAGTGACCCCATGAGTTCATCAAGCTTCAAAGTCTTCAAATTCTTGGCTTCGATGATGGCGGTCCTCTTTGAGTCCCATGACTCGGGAAGTGAGTAGATGAGCTTTCGGACTAGCTTTTCTTTCGGGATGGCTTCTCCATAACCTTTAAGACCATTTGTGATGGTGGAGAACCTATCAAACATCTTCTCGATGTTCTCTTCCGGATCCATCTTGAAGTTCTCACACTCTAAGGTTAGGAGCCCAATTTTGGTCTCCTTGACTTCATCGGTTCCCTCGTATGTGACTTCAAGCTTGTCCTGTAACACCCAATTTTGGGCTTAGAAGTTTTGGGTTTGGATCGGATCGGTCAGGTTGCGGTTCGAATATAAAAGGGTGATTTTAGGAAAGCCTAGTTCGGGTTGCATTAAAAATATGGAAAAATATCTTAAAATCTTATTTTATTATATATAAGAGAATGGTGAAATCAATTTTACAAAATGAGGTTGGGAAGTGTGACATTTTGGGTTAGTGACTAAAATGTAATTTTTGAAAACTTGGTGACTGTTTTAAAAAGGATTGAAACTTTGAATCTTTAAGGAGCTATTTACCCAAGAAGAGTTTCTCCAGATTTTTCTTAATATTAAAGGTTTTATTAATGGTTTTAATTAAAGGAAAAAGGAGGGAAAAAGATATTTTGCTCTCATAACTAACTTTTCTCAAAAATTTCCATTTCTTTTCTCTCAACTTTTCTCTCAACCCAAACACTTTTCTCCAGCAAATTTCCCTCTGATTTTGACATTCAAAGATGAGATTTCAACTTCCTTTTGATCTCTAATCATTTCTACAACAAAGCCTTAGCAATTTCTTATTGGATTTTCAAGAATCTTGGGTAAAAGAAATATATATGAAAATAAAATTGTACGGAACTCTGAAGTTACTAGAGCTTTCAACTTTTTGAAAGCTGTACATTGCTGAGATTGTGCGGCTGCATGGTGTGCCAAAGTCGATTGTGTCGGATAGGGACCCGAGGTTTACATCGCGTTTCTGGCAGTGTTTACATCAGGCTTTGGGTACACGGCTGAATTTCAGTACGTCTTATCATCCGCAGTCGGATGGTCAGTCCGAGCGTGTTATCCAGGTTTTGGAGGATATGTTGAGGTGCTGCGTGATTGAGTTCCAGGGCTCTTGGGAGAAACATTTGCCTTTGGTGGAGTTTGCCTATAATAATAGTTATCAGGCAAGTATTCAAATGGCACCTTATGAAGCTTTGTACGGGAGGAATTGTAGGACTCCTCTGTGTTGGTCTGAAACGGGTCAGAAGTTGGTTTCGATGCCAGCTTTGTTGAAAGGAACCACCGAGAAGGTGAAGCTCATTTGTGAGCGTTTGAAGGCAGCTTCTGATCGGCAAAAGTCTTATGCGGATTTGAAGCGTAAGGAGATTGAGTACGCGGTGGGTGACCGTGTGTTTTTGAAGGTTTCGCCTTGGAAAAAGGTGATGAGGTTTGGCCGAAAGGGTAAGTTGAGCCCTAGGTACATTGGACCATACGAGGTGGTTGAGCATGTGGGTCCTGTTGCGTACAAGTTGAGGTTACCGCAAGAGTTGGAGAAGATCCATGATGTGTTTCATGTTTTTATGCTTCGGAAGTATAGATCGGATCCTTCACATGTGATGCCTGTGGAAGAAGTGGAATTGAATCCGGATTTGACCTATGATGAGGAACCGGTGAAGATTCTGGATTCAGATAGTAAGGTTCTTCGAGGCAAGACCATTGAGTTGGTAAAGGTGTTGTGGAAACATCGTGGTGTTGAAGAAGCCACGTGGGAACGGAAGGATGACATGTTGAAGCAGTTTCCGTACCGCTTTCCTTCAGGTAAATTTCGAGGACGAAATTTCTTAAGGGGGGGAGAGTTGTAACACCCCAATTTTGGGCTTAGAAGTTTTGGGTTTGGACCGGATCGGTCGGGTTGCGGTTCGAATATAAAAGGGTGATTTTAGGAAAGCCTAGTTCGGGTTGCATTAAAAATATGAAAAAATATCTTAAAATCTTCTTTTATTATATATAAGAGAATGGTGAAATCAATTTTACAAAATGAGGTTGGGAAGTGTGACATTTTGGGTTAGTGACTAAAATGTAATTTTCGAAAACTTGGTGACTGTTTTAAAATGGATTGAAACTTTGAATCATTAAGGAGCTATTTACCCAAGAATATTTTCTCCAGATTTTTCTTAATATTAAAGGTTTTATTAATGGTTTTAATTAAAGGAAAAAGGAGGGAAAAGATATTTTGCTCTCATAACTAACTTTTCTCAAAAATTTCCATTTCTTTTCTCTCAACTTTTCTCTCAACCCAAACACTTTTCTCCAGCAAATTTCCCTCTGATTTTGACATTCAAAGATGAGATTTCAACTTCCTTTTGATCTCTAATCATTTCTACAACAAAGCCTTAGCAGTTTCTTATTGGATTTTCAAGAATCTTGGTTCCAAAAAGGGAGAAAATCACATTTAGAGGTATAAACGTCATTCTCCTCTAAATACTCAGTTCTTTACTGAAATTCCCAAGTTCTCAATCCTTGATTTGTGTTTTAATAAAGGTTTTGTAGTTGTGTTCTTGATCTTGGCTTTAAAATGTAAGATTTGGTTAGTTTTTGATGAAATTCGTATGAAATGGTTGGGCACTGTTTTGAGGTGTGTTTTTAATGTAAATTGGATGTATAATTGATGAGAAATTGAGGTTTAATAAATGGAATCCCGGATAGGTTGATTTTCCTAAGTTTTGTTTGAGTTTATGATGGTTTTTGGGGTGATCTTGATGTTCTGCTATAGCTGGAGGTATAAGGACGTGTTTAGATCCTTTTTGGATGTTAATTGAGGTTTATGAATGTTTGGAATTGATGGATCTTGGCTGGGTAGTGTTGTAGAGATGTTTGGATGTGATTTCGGTTGTGTTTGGTAGTCGAAATGTGAGTGTTGATGTGAGCAGCGAGTTTAGGTGTCTTGGTTGAGGATATTAATGCATGATGGTGCATTAATCTATTGTTTTGATGTGTTTAAAGCAGGGGAGACATCTTCGGATCCTTGTGGTGTTGATCTGGAAGCTTGATTGGTGTTTCGGCAAGTGGCGAAACGGAAATCGGTGAGTGAAGTTTGGTTTTCAGCTTTGAAACCAATGTTTGAAGGTTTTGGGAGCTTAGTCTAAGTCTAAACAACTTAGCTATGCTCAAGAGTAAGTTTTCGGAAAAACTCTCTTGTTGATGAGCCATGAGTTGGTTGAATGCAAAGGGATTTGTTGTATGTTTAAATTCTGTTTTTGAAAGCATATTTTAGCATGTTTATTGCTGGTTTCATAAGCCATGTGTTGAAGGATGCCCTAGGTAAGGGATCCTTGTTTTTGTACATTGATAAATGTGGTTTTGATGCAAAGTGATGCATGATGATAATGGCTTTGTTAAATGCTTTAAAACAGTGGATTAATGTTGTTAAATGATGTATATTGGCAAGTGATGTGGTTTGTCTAAAAGTACTTGAATCGGATATAGTTAGCCAGCTATAGGATTGGGTGCACCGTGAATAAAGTCGCCTTGGATGTTGAGGGGTTGTGATTGTACCATGCTCCATCCAAGTACACTAACGAGATGGTTAAGAACAACATGGTGGTTAAAAGTCCATGGGTGGTTCTTGTTTTAAGGTCAAAATGGTGGTTAAAATTCCATGTGTGGACCTTGTGTATGGTAAGATCACAATGGTGGTTTAAAGTCCATGTGTGGATCTTGTGTTGTATGTCCCGTGATCTCGTTAGTGATGTTATACAACTACCAATGAGTGATGTGGAGGGGTTGTGATTGTACCATAGTCTCCATCACGGGTGTTGAGGGGTTGTGATTGTACCATGCTCCACCTTGATATTGGTAGTGTGTATGAAGCGTAGGGACAACGCTTGTAATCCGCGTATCCGACTGTTGGTTGTAAATTGTCGTTTGTGTTTTGGAACATGGTTATGATTATCACTTGAAAGCCAATATGACATGATAATGGTTTGAAGCATGTAATGCTTGGTTTATGTACATATGTGCATGATGAAATGTTGTTTGAGCTAAAGGTTTTGAAAAAGAGTTTTTATTAATGCATTATTGTGATGTTTTAAATGAGCATTCCTCACTAAGCTATGTGCTTACGCTCTCTCTTTTCTTAAACCAATAATGCAGAGCATTGAAGTGCTTAAGGGCAGCAAGGGGGTCAAGAATCCAAGTGAAGAACTAAGCTCATGTATGGTGAATATTTTCATAACTTGTTTAGCTTTTGGCATTTGGCAATGGGGAACCTATGTTGTTGTTTTGGGAGATGTTTTGGACTCCTTAAGTTGGTTTTATGCTTTTGATATTGTTGGAACTTGTAATTGGCCTTTATGAGGATTGTTGGTGTTTTAGTGTTTGAATGGTTTTCAATATAGGATGCATGCCTATAGAATTGGGGCTTTCCTTGTTTGATGTCATGTTTACGAATTGTTGATGCCATTATGTTCCTTAAGTATATAATGACTTGCTGGTATAATTTGAGGGTCTTTTGAATGCGTTTGATGGGCCAATTGTGTAATAAACCAGCAAAAATTCTGCAATCTGGGCAGCCTGTTTCGGAACAGGTGCTATCGTTTCGGAACAGAGGGCCTGAAATGGCCTAGGCGTTTCGAAACGGGCAGAGCCGTTCCGGAACAGTTTTGCCACTGCCAGGCCATGTTGCGCAACGGGTTTCGGAATGGTCCCGCGTTTCGGAATGGATCATCCCTGTTCCGAAACACCCGACCGTTGGGCACTGAAATTGACGGTTATGAGTTTTGAAATCTTTGCGTTTTGGTCCTGAACTTTGTTTATGCAATTGAATGAGTTTGTGTTGTCCGTTTGAGTTGAAATTTGGCAGAGAAGCATGAAACATGACTAATTTCATAATGCTAACTCAAAAGTTGGTTAAGTCCTTGTAACTTTCATAATTTACATTTTGGTCCCTAAACTTGTATGTTGTGCAATTGAGTCCCTGAATGTTATCCGATTGTCGTGGATTTTGAATATGTTTGTCTCAAGTGTTCACCTAGGGTTAATTTGCATCTAGTTAAGATTAAAAAGAAAAAAAAGGGTCGTTAATCAAGGTTGACTTTCGGGTTGACTTTGGTTTTCCCCGTGTAAACTTCTTAATTCGGTTCAACCGTCTGGGCCAGGTTAAGGGGGTTACATTTGGTGGTATCAGAGCTGAGTTCTCGAGTAATTGGGAATGGTTATGTGGGTGATGAATGTATGTATGCTTTGTATGCTTGTTTAATGAAAGCATGTTGTGTGAATTGTAAGTGTGATACAATTGTGATGTATGCTATGGTGAAGCATGTTAGAGGGACCCATTGCCAAATCAAAGCTAATGAAATGAGTTGTTTTTAATTGGAAATGAGCTTGAGTACTTGGATTACTTACCTTGCTGAGCCTGACTTTGTTTATTACATTGTGATTGCATTGTTTAGTGAATGGGACCTCGTAGAGAAACGAGGGGTAATATGCGAGCTATGGCTCAAAATGAGAATGAAGAGAACGCTGAAAATGCGGTGGATTTACCTCCTCCACCTGGTGGTGGTGGTGTTGGGGGCGAAGGAGCTGGTGTTGCAGCTGGTGCTGGGGTCGCTGGACCTGAAGCTGGTCAGGGACAAGCTGTTCCTGACATGACAGTGTTGATTCAAGCTATTGCTGGAGCTTTTCGAGCAGCGGTAGCTGGAGCTCAAGGAGCTGGGCATCAAGGTGATGCTGGTGTTAGACTACCTTTGGAGCGTTTGCGCAGTCTGGGAGGGACTGAGTTCAGGGGTTTGTCTGTTGAAGGTTCTGAGTCTTGGTTGGAGAGTACCAAGAGAATCTTGGGACAAATGAATTGTTCTGATGTGCAGAAGTTGGGCTGTGTGGTATCATTGTTGCAAGACGATGCATACACTTGGTGGACAACCACTATCTCCGGAATGGAGGATGCTGATGTGACATGGACGTTCTTTCAAAACATTTTCAAGAGAAGGTATCTGGGTGTGAGGTACTTGGATGAAAAGAAGAGGGAATTCATGTCTCTTACTCAAGGGAGCATGTCAGTGGCTGAGTACGAGGTTCAGTTTGTCCGACTCAGTCAATACGCGCCTGAGCTTATTCCTGATGAGCGGGAGAGGTGTGAGCGGTTCCGTTATGGTTTGGTGACGGATGTAAAGACTTATATGCTGGCTACTGAGTACACTGATTTTGATGTGCTGGTTGGTAGAGCAAAGGACATTGAGATGAATTTGAGTTTGTCTGCTAGAGGTGCTGGTCCTAGTGCTGGTAAACGAGTTGCTGAGTATAGTTCCGGAGGCGGACGGAACAAGAGGGGACGTGATCGGAAGTATCAGTCTTCAGCTAGGCGAGGTGGTGGAGGGCAAGGTGCGCCTGTTCAGGGGGATAAGGCAAGAGTTGATCCAAACACATGTTGGACGTGTGGATCGCGTGGACATCTGAGGCGTGATTGTCCTCGAGCAGCGAGGGAGGTTCAGGCTCCTGTTGTGGCGGCTGGTAACTCGTGTTGGAACTGTGGATCAGCAGATCACATGAGGAGGGAGTGTCCTCTGTTGGCCGGTGGTGGCCAAGGACGTGCTCCTGGAGTTGTTGCACCACAGAGAGGTCGTGGGCGCGGCCGTGGTAACTTCCAGCGTAGAGAGGATGGTGGAAGGAATGTGGCTCATGTTGTAGCTGTTCAGCCTGAAGGTGGTGGCCAGGCTAGAGTGTTTGCTCAGAGGGAGGGGAGGAATGACGCGGATGTGATCGCAGGTACTTTCACTTTGCAATCCTTGTCATTACTTTCCTTGATTGATTCTGGGTCTACACACTCATACATATTGCGTGAGCATGCTGAATTGCTTGGTTTGTCCGTTGAGTCCTTGGATGTTGGTATGCGTGTCACAAGTTCTTTTGGTGAGACTATAGTGACTCGAAAGCTTTATAGAAGATGTCCCTTGGTTGTGCAAGATCATGTTTTTCATGTTGATCTTATGGAGTTGCCTTTCTATGGTTTTGATGTAATCCTTGGTATGGATTGGCTTGTTGAGCATCGAGCTGTAGTAGATTGTGAAAATAAGCGAGTTTCGTTGAAGCTAGCGGATGATTACGAGGTTGTTGTGGTTGGTGAGAATGTGAAGTTTCTTGCCAATGTGGTGTCTACATTGGAGGCGAGTCGGATGCTGAGGCGAGGTTGTGAAGCTTACCTAGCCTTTGTGATGAATCCTAGCTCTAAGGAGTTGCGTGTGCAAGATATCAAGACTGTGCGAGAGTTTCCTGGTGTGTTTCCGGAGGAGTTGCCTGGATTGCCTCCTAATCGTGAAGTGGAGTTTGGGATTGAGTTGTATGAAAACACAACTCTTGTGTCCATTACTCCTTACCGAATGGCACCTAAGGAGTTGAAAGAGCTGAAGACGCAACTGCAAGAGTTGCTTGATCGTGGTTTCATTCGGTCGAGTGTGTCACCTTGGGGTGCACCGGTCTTGTTTGTGAAGAAGAAGGATGGCACTATGAGAATGTGCATTGATTACCGTCAGCTTAATAAGTTGACTATCAAGAATCGGTATCCATTGCCGAGAATTGATGTTCTTTTTGATCAATTTCGGGGAGCAGCTGTGTTCTCTAAGATTGACTTAAGGTCAGGGTATTATCAGTTGAAGGTGAAGGATGTGGATGTGCCAAAGACAGCTTTCAGGACGAGGTATGGGCATTATGAGTTCCTTGTGATGCCATTTGGTTTGACGAATGCTCCTGCAGCTTTCATGGACATGATGAATCGTGTGTTTCATGAATACCTGGATAAGTTTGTGGTGGTATTCATTGATGATATCCTCGTGTACTCACGTACTGAGGAGGAGCATGAAGGGCATCTGAGAATTGTGCTGCAAGCTTTGTTGGAGAATCAGCTTTATGCTAAGCTGAGCAAGTGTGAGTTCTGGCTTAGAGAAGTGGTGTTTCTTGGTCATGTGGTTTCTGCTGAAGGGATTCGTGTTGATCCTCAGAAGATTGAGGCGGTGATGAATTGGAAACCTCCTAAGTCTGTTCATGAAGTCCGTAGTTTCCTGGGTTTGGCATGATATTATCGGAGATTCGTGGATGGGTTTTCCAAGATTGCTGCACCTTTGACGAAGTTGTTGCAGAAGGATGTTAAGTATGAGTGGACGGAGGCGAGACAACAGGCTTTTGAGAAGCTTAAGGCCGCTTTGACGCAAGCTCCTATCTTGGTTCAACCTGAATCAGGGAAAGGGTTTGTGGTGTACATTGATGCGTCCTATGTTGGTTTGGGATGTGTGTTGATGCAGGAGGGTAAGGTGGTGGCTTATGCATCACGGCAGTTGAAGGTGCATGAGCGCAATTATCCTACGCATGACATTGAGTTGGCTGCGGTGGTTTTTGCTTTGAAAATCTTGAGACATTATCTGTATGGTGAGAAGTGTACTGTGTACACGGATCACAAGAGTTTGAAGTATCTGATGTCCCAGAAGGAGTTGAATCTTAGGCAGCGACGTTGGGTGGAGTTGCTCAAGGATTATGATTTGACGATCGAGTATCATCCGGGTAAAGCTAATGTTGTAGCGGATGCCTTGAGTAGGAAGGTAGCTGTTGAGCTGAGGGCTATGTTTGCCAGTTTGAGTATTTCGCGTGATGGTGGTCTTGTGGCTGAATTGCAAGTGAAACCATCTATGGTTCAGTTGATTAAGGAAAAGCAGTTGTTGGATGATTCTTTGGTGCCTCATGTTCAGGATATTGCGGAGGATAGGCCTTCGGATTTCTGTTTTAATGATGATGGAGTGTTGTGCTTTGGGAGTCGGATAGTAGTGCCCAATGATGCTGAGTTGAGGCGTGCTATTCTGACTGAAGGGCATAGTAGTCCTTTTGCTATGCACCCCAGTAGTACTAAGATGTATCGTGATCTTCGTGATGAGTACTATTGGGTGGGTTTAAAGAAAGATGTTGCTGAGTTTGTGAGCAAGTGCATGGTATGTCAGCGAGTTAAGGCTGAGCATCAGTTTCCTTCAGGGTTGTTGCAACCGTTGAGGATTCCGAAGTGGAAGTGGGAAAGGATTACCATGGATTTTGTTTCTGGTTTGCCTTTGTCGCCATCGAAGAAGAATTCGGTGTGGGTGATTGTGGATCGCCTGACGAAGTGTGCGCATTTCCTGCCTGTGCATACTACGTACACTTTGGATAAGCTTGCGGAGCTGTACATTGCTGAGATTGTGCGGCTGCATGGTGTGCCAAAGTCGATTGTGTCGGATAGGGACCCGAGGTTTACATCGCGTTTCTGGCAGTGTTTACATCAGGCTTTGGGTACACGGCTGAATTTCAGTACGTCTTATCATCCGCAGTCGGATGGTCAGTCCGAGCGTGTTATCCAGGTTTTGGAGGATATGTTGAGGTGCTGCGTGATTGAGTTCCAGGGCTCTTGGGAGAAACATTTGCCTTTGGTGGAGTTTGCCTATAATAATAGTTATCAGGCAAGTATTCAAATGGCACCTTATGAAGCTTTGTACGGGAGGAATTGTAGGACTCCTCTGTGTTGGTCTGAAACGGGTCAGAAGTTGGTTTCGATGCCAGCTTTGTTGAAAGGAACCACCGAGAAGGTGAAGCTCATTTGTGAGCGTTTGAAGGCAGCTTCTGATCGGCAAAAGTCTTATGCGGATTTGAAGCGTAAGGAGATTGAGTACGCGGTGGGTGACCGTGTGTTTTTGAAGGTTTCGCCTTGGAAAAAGGTGATGAGGTTTGGCCGAAAGGGTAAGTTGAGCCCTAGGTACATTGGACCATACGAGGTGGTTGAGCGTGTGGGTCCTGTTGCGTACAAGTTGAGGTTACCGCAAGAGTTGGAGAAGATCCATGATGTGTTTCATGTTTTTATGCTTCGGAAGTATAGATCGGATCCTTCACATGTGATGCCTGTGGAAGAAGTGGAATTGAATCCGGATTTGACCTATGATGAGGAACCGGTGAAGATTCTGGATTCAGATAGTAAGGTTCTTCGAGGCAAGACCATTGAGTTGGTAAAGGTGTTGTGGAAACATCGTGGTGTTGAAGAAGCCACGTGGGAACGGAAGGATGACATGTTGAAGCAGTTTCCGTACCGCTTTCCTTCAGGTAAATTTCGAGGACGAAATTTCTTAAGGGGGGGAGAGTTGTAACACCCCAATTTTGGGCTTAGAAGTTTTGGGTTTGGACCGGATCGGTCGGGTTGCGGTTCGAATATAAAAGGGTGATTTTAGGAAAGCCTAGTTCGGGTTGCATTAAAAATATGAAAAAATATCTTAAAATCTTCTTTTATTATATATAAGAGAATGGTGAAATCAATTTTACAAAATGAGGTTGGGAAGTGTGACATTTTGGGTTAGTGACTAAAATGTAATTTTCGAAAACTTGGTGACTGTTTTAAAATGGATTGAAACTTTGAATCATTAAGGAGCTATTTACCCAAGAATATTTTCTCCAGATTTTTCTTAATATTAAAGGTTTTATTAATGGTTTTAATTAAAGGAAAAAGGAGGGAAAAGATATTTTGCTCTCATAACTAACTTTTCTCAAAAATTTCCATTTCTTTTCTCTCAACTTTTCTCTCAACCCAAACACTTTTCTCCAGCAAATTTCCCTCTGATTTTGACATTCAAAGATGAGATTTCAACTTCCTTTTGATCTCTAATCATTTCTACAACAAAGCCTTAGCAGTTTCTTATTGGATTTTCAAGAATCTTGGTTCCAAAAAGGGAGAAAATCACATTTAGAGGTATAAACGTCATTCTCCTCTAAATACTCAGTTCTTTACTGAAATTCCCAAGTTCTCAATCCTTGATTTGTGTTTTAATAAAGGTTTTGTAGTTGTGTTCTTGATCTTGGCTTTAAAATGTAAGATTTGGTTAGTTTTTGATGAAATTCGTATGAAATGGTTGGGCACTGTTTTGAGGTGTGTTTTTAATGTAAATTGGATGTATAATTGATGAGAAATTGAGGTTTAATAAATGGAATCCCGGATAGGTTGATTTTCCTAAGTTTTGTTTGAGTTTATGATGGTTTTTGGGGTGATCTTGATGTTCTGCTATAGCTGGAGGTATAAGGACGTGTTTAGATCCTTTTTGGATGTTAATTGAGGTTTATGAATGTTTGGAATTGATGGATCTTGGCTGGGTAGTGTTGTAGAGATGTTTGGATGTGATTTCGGTTGTGTTTGGTAGTCGAAATGTGAGTGTTGATGTGAGCAGCGAGTTTAGGTGTCTTGGTTGAGGATATTAATGCATGATGGTGCATTAATCTATTGTTTTGATGTGTTTAAAGCAGGGGAGACATCTTCGGATCCTTGTGGTGTTGGTCCAGAAGCTTGATTGGTGTTTCGGCAAGTGGCGAAACGGAAATCGGTGAGTGAAGTTTGGTTTTCAGCTTTGAAACCAATGTTTGAAGGTTTTGGGAGCTTAGTCTAAGTCTAAACAACTTAGCTATGCTCAAGAGTAAGTTTTCGGAAAAACTCTCTTGTTGATGAGCCATGAGTTGGTTGAATGCAAAGGGATTTGTCGCATGTTTAAATTCTGTTTTTGAAACCATATTTTAGCATGTTTATTGCTGGTTTCATAAGCCATGTGTTGAAGGATGCTCTAGGTAAGGGATCCTTGTTTTTGTACATTGATAAATGTGGTTTTGATGCAAAGTGATGCATGATGATAATGGCTTTGTTAAATGCTTTAAAATAGTGGATTAATGTTGTTAAATGATGTATATTGGCAAGTGATGTGGTTTGTCTAAAAGTACTTGAATCGGATATAGTTAGCCGACTATAGGATTGGGTGCACCGTGAATAAAGTCGCCTTGGATGTTGAGGGGTTGTGATTGTACCATGCTCCATCCAAGTACACTAACGAGATGGTTAAGAACAACATGGTGGTTAAAAGTCCATGGGTGGTTCTTGTTTTAAGGTCAAAATGGTGGTTAAAATTCCATGTGTGGACCTTGTGTATGGTAAGATCACAATGGTGGTTTAAAGTCCATGTGTGGATCTTGTGTTGTATGTCCCGTGATCTCGTTAGTGATGTTATACAACTACCAATGAGTGATGTGGAGGGGTTGTGATTGTACCATAGTCTCCATCACGGGTGTTGAGGGGTTGTGATTGTACCATGCTCCACCTTGATATTGGTAGTGTGTATGAAGCGTAAGGACAACGCTTGTAATCCGCGTATCCGACTGTTGGTTGTAAATTGTCGTTTGTGTTTTGGAACATGGTTATGATTATCACTTGAAAGCCAATATGACATGATAATGGTTTGAAGCATGTAATGCTTGGTTTATGTACATATGTGCATGATGAAATGTTGTTTGAGCTAAAGGTTTTGAAAAAGAGTTTTTATTAATGCATTATTGTGATGTTTTAAATGAGCATTCCTCACTAAGCTATGTGCTTACGCTCTCTCTTTTCTTAAACCAATAATGCAGAGCATTGAAGTGCTTAAGGGCAGCAAGGGGGTCAAGAATCCAAGTGAAGAACTAAGCTCATGTATGGTGAATATTTTCATAACTTGTTTAGCTTTTGGCATTTGGCAATGGGGAACCTATGTTGTTGTTTTGGGAGATGTTTTGGACTCCTTAAGTTGGTTTTATGCTTTTGATATTGTTGGAACTTGTAATTGGCCTTTATGAGGATTGTTGGTGTTTTAGTGTTTGAATGGTTTTCAATATAGGATGCATGCCTATAGAATTGGGGCTTTCCTTGTTTGATGACATGTTTACGAATTGTTGATGCCATTATGTTCCTTAAGTATATAATGACTTGCTGGTATAATTTGAGGGTCTTTTGAATGCGTTTGATGGGCCAATTGTGTAATAAACCAGCAAAAATTCTGCAATCTGGGCAGCCTGTTTCGGAACAGGTGCTATCGTTTCGGAACAGAGGGCCTGAAATGGCCTAGGCGTTTCGAAACGGGCAGAGCCGTTCCGGAACAGTTTTGCCACTGCCAGGCCATGTTGCGCAACGGGTTTCGGAATGGTCCCGCATTTCGGAATGGATCATCCCTGTTCCGAAACACCCGACCGTTGGGCACTGAAATTGACGGTTATGTGTTTTGAAATCTTTGCGTTTTGGTCCTGAACTTTGTTTATGCAATTGAATGAGTTTGTGTTGTCCGTTTGAGTTGAAATTTGGCAGAGAAGCATGAAACATGACTAATTTCATAATGCTAACTCAAAAGTTGGTTAAGTCCTTGTAACTTTCATAATTTACATTTTGGTCCCTAAACTTGTATGTTGTGCAATTGAGTCCCTGAATGTTATCCGATTGTCGTGGATTTTGAATATGTTTGTCTCAAGTGTTCACCTAGGGTTAATTTGCATCTAGTTAAGATTAAAAAGAAAAAAAAGGGTCGTTAATCAAGGTTGACTTTCGGGTTGACTTTGGTTTTCCCCGTGTAAACTTCTTAATTCGGTTCAACCGTCTGGGCCAGGTTAAGGGGGTTACATTTGGTGGTATCAGAGCTGAGTTCTCGAGTAATTGGGAATGGTTATGTGGGTGATGAATGTATGTATGCTTTGTATGCTTGTTTAATGAAAGCATGTTGTGTGAATTGTAAGTGTGATACAATTGTGATGTATGCTATGGTGAAGCATGTTAGAGGGACCCATTGCCAAATCAAAGCTAATGAAATGAGTTGTTTTTAATTGGAAATGAGCTTGAGTACTTGGATTACTTACCTTGCTGAGCCTGACTTTGTTTATTACATTGTGATTGCATTGTTTAGTGAATGGGACCTCGTAGAGAAACGAGGGGTAATATGCGAGCTATGGCTCAAAATGAGAATGAAGAGAACGCTGAAAATGCGGTGGATTTACCTCCTCCACCTGGTGGTGGTGGTGTTGGGGGCGAAGGAGCTGGTGTTGCAGCTGGTGCTGGGGTCGCTGGACCTGAAGCTGGTCAGGGACAAGCTGTTCCTGACATGACAGTGTTGATTCAAGCTATTGCTGGAGCTTTTCGAGCAGCGGTAGCTGGAGCTCAAGGAGCTGGGCATCAAGGTGATGCTGGTGTTAGACTACCTTTGGAGCGTTTGCGCAGTCTGGGAGGGACTGAGTTCAGGGGTTTGTCTGTTGAAGGTTCTGAGTCTTGGTTGGAGAGTACCAAGAGAATCTTGGGACAAATGAATTGTTCTGATGTGCAGAAGTTGGGCTGTGTGGTATCATTGTTGCAAGACGATGCATACACTTGGTGGACAACCACTATCTCCGGAATGGAGGATGCTGATGTGACATGGACGTTCTTTCAAAACATTTTCAAGAGAAGGTATCTGGGTGTGAGGTACTTGGATGAAAAGAAGAGGGAATTCATGTCTCTTACTCAAGGGAGCATGTCAGTGGCTGAGTACGAGGTTCAGTTTGTCCGACTCAGTCAATACGCGCCTGAGCTTATTCCTGATGAGCGGGAGAGGTGTGAGCGGTTCCGTTATGGTTTGGTGACGGATGTAAAGACTTATATGCTGGCTACTGAGTACACTGATTTTGATGTGCTGGTTGGTAGAGCAAAGGACATTGAGATGAATTTGAGTTTGTCTGCTAGAGGTGCTGGTCCTAGTGCTGGTAAACGAGTTGCTGAGTATAGTTCCGGAGGCGGACGGAACAAGAGGGGACGTGATCGGAAGTATCAGTCTTCAGCTAGGCGAGGTGGTGGAGGGCAAGGTGCGCCTGTTCAGGGGGATAAGGCAAGAGTTGATCCAAACACATGTTGGACGTGTGGATCGCGTGGACATCTGAGGCGTGATTGTCCTCGAGCAGCGAGGGAGGTTCAGGCTCCTGTTGTGGCGGCTGGTAACTCGTGTTGGAACTGTGGATCAGCAGATCACATGAGGAGGGAGTGTCCTCTGTTGGCCGGTGGTGGCCAAGGACGTGCTCCTGGAGTTGTTGCACCACAGAGAGGTCGTGGGCGCGGCCGTGGTAACTTCCAGCGTAGAGAGGATGGTGGAAGGAATGTGGCTCATGTTGTAGCTGTTCAGCCTGAAGGTGGTGGCCAGGCTAGAGTGTTTGCTCAGAGGGAGGGGAGGAATGACGCGGATGTGATCGCAGGTACTTTCACTTTGCAATCCTTGTCATTACTTTCCTTGATTGATTCTGGGTCTACACACTCATACATATTGCGTGAGCATGCTGAATTGCTTGGTTTGTCCGTTGAGTCCTTGGTTGTTGGTATGCGTGTCACAAGTTCTTTTGGTGAGACTATAGTGACTCGAAAGCTTTATAGAAGATGTCCCTTGGTTGTGCAAGATCATGTTTTTCATGTTGATCTTATGGAGTTGCCTTTCTATGGTTTTGATGTAATCCTTGGTATGGATTGGCTTGTTGAGCATCGAGCTGTAGTAGATTGTGAAAATAAGCGAGTTTCGTTGAAGCTAGCGGATGATTACGAGGTTGTTGTGGTTGGTGAGAATGTGAAGTTTCTTGCCAATGTGGTGTCTACATTGGAGGCGAGTCGGATGCTGAGGCGAGGTTGTGAAGCTTACCTAGCCTTTGTGATGAATCCTAGCTCTAAGGAGTTGCGTGTGCAAGATATCAAGACTGTGCGAGAGTTTCCTGGTGTGTTTCCGGAGGAGTTGCCTGGATTGCCTCCTAATCGTGAAGTGGAGTTTGGGATTGAGTTGTATGAAAACACAACTCTTGTGTCCATTACTCCTTACCGAATGGCACCTAAGGAGTTGAAAGAGCTGAAGACGCAACTGCAAGAGTTGCTTGATCGTGGTTTCATTCGGCCGAGTGTGTCACCTTGGGGTGCACCGGTCTTGTTTGTGAAGAAGAAGGATGGCACTATGAGAATGTGCATTGATTACCGTCAGCTTAATAAGTTGACTATCAAGAATCGGTATCCATTGCCGAGAATTGATGATCTTTTTGATCAATTTCGGGGAGCAGCTGTGTTCTCTAAGATTGACTTAAGGTTAGGGTATTATCAGTTGAAGGTGAAGGATGTGGATGTGCCAAAGACAGCTTTCAGGACGAGGTATGGGCATTATGAGTTCCTTGTGATGCCATTTGGTTTGACGAATGCTCCTGCAGCTTTCATGGACATGATGAATCGTGTGTTTCATGAATACCTGGATAAGTTTGTGGTGGTATTCATTGATGATATCCTCGTGTACTCACGTACTGAGGAGGAGCATGAAGGGCATCTGAGAATTGTGCTGCAAGCTTTGTTGGAGAATCAGCTTTATGCTAAGCTGAGCAAGTGTGAGTTCTGGCTTAGAGAAGTGGTGTTTCTTGGTCATGTGGTTTCTGCTGAAGGGATTCGTGTTGATCCTCAGAAGATTGAGGCGATGATGAATTGGAAACCTCCTAAGTCTGTTCATGAAGTCCGTAGTTTCCTGGGTTTGGCATGATATTATCGGAGATTCGTGGATGGGTTTTCCAAGATTGCTGCACCTTTGACGAAGTTGTTGCAGAAGGATGTTAAGTATGAGTGGACGGAGGCGAGACAGCAGGCTTTTGAGAAGCTTAAGGCCGCTTTGACGCAAGCTCCTATCTTGGTTCAACCTGAATCAGGGAAAGGGTTTGTGGTGTACATTGATGCGTCCTATGTTGGTTTGGGATGTGTGTTGATGCAGGAGGGTAAGGTGGTGGCTTATGCATCACGGCAGTTGAAGGTGCATGAGCGCAATTATCCTACGCATGACATTGAGTTGGCTGCGGTGGTTTTTGCTTTGAAAATCTTGAGACATTATCTGTATGGTGAGAAGTGTACTGTGTACACGGATCACAAGAGTTTGAAGTATCTGATGTCCCAGAAGGAGTTGAATCTTAGGCAGCGACGTTGGGTGGAGTTGCTCAAGGATTATGATTTGACGATCGAGTATCATCCGGGTAAAGCTAATGTTGTAGCGGATGCCTTGAGTAGGAAGGTAGCTGTTGAGCTGAGGGCTATGTTTGCCAGTTTGAGTATTTCGCGTGATGGTGGTCTTGTGGCTGAATTGCAAGTGAAACCATCTATGGTTCAGTTGATTAAGGAAAAGCAGTTGTTGGATGATTCTTTGGTGCCTCATGTTCAGGATATTGCGGAGGATAGGCCTTCAGATTTCTGTTTTAATGATGATGGAGTGTTGTGCTTTGGGAGTCGGATAGTAGTGCCCAATGATGCTGAGTTGAGGCGTGCTATTCTGACTGAAGGGCATAGTAGTCCTTTTGCTATGCACCCCAGTAGTACTAAGATGTATCGTGATCTTCGTGATGAGTACTATTGGGTGGGTTTAAAGAAAGATGTTGCTGAGTTTGTGAGCAAGTGCATGGTATGTCAGCGAGTTAAGGCTGAGCATCAGTTTCCTTCAGGGTTGTTGCAACCGTTGAGGATTCCGGAGTGGAAGTGGGAAAGGATTACCATGGATTTTGTTTCTGGTTTGCCTTTGTCGCCATCGAAGAAGAATTCGGTGTGGGTGATTGTGGATCGCCTGACGAAGTGTGCGCATTTCCTGCCTGTGCATACTACGTACACTTTGGATAAGCTTGCGGAGCTGTACATTGCTGAGATTGTGCGGCTGCATGGTGTGCCAAAGTCGATTGTGTCGGATAGGGACCCGAGGTTTACATCGCGTTTCTGGCAGTGTTTACATCAGGCTTTGGGTACACGGCTGAATTTCAGTACGTCTTATCATCCGCAGTCGGATGGTCAGTCCGAGCGTGTTATCCAGGTTTTGGAAGATATGTTGAGGTGCTGCGTGATTGAGTTCCAGGGCTCTTGGGAGAAACATTTGCCTTTGGTGGAGTTTGCCTATAATAATAGTTATCAGGCAAGTATTCAAATGGCACCTTATGAAGCTTTGTACGGGAGGAATTGTAGGACTCCTCTGTGTTGGTCTGAAACGGGTCAGAAGTTGGTTTCGATGCCAGCTTTGTTGAAAGGAACCACCGAGAAGGTGAAGCTCATTTGTGAGCGTTTGAAGGCAGCTTCTGATCGGCAAAAGTCTTATGCGGATTTGAAGCGTAAGGAGATTGAGTACGCGGTGGGTGACCGTGTGTTTTTGAAGGTTTCGCCTTGGGAAAAGGTGATGAGGTTTGGCCGAAAGGGTAAGTTGAGCCCTAGGTACATTGGACCATACGAGGTGGTTGAGCGTGTGGGTCCTGTTGCGTACAAGTTGAGGTTACCGCAAGAGTTGGAGAAGATCCATGATGTGTTTCATGTTTCTATGCTTCGGAAGTATAGATCGGATCCTTCACATGTGATGCCTGTGGAAGAAGTGGAATTGAATCCGGATTTGACCTATGATGAGGAACCGGTGAAGATTCTGGATTCAGATAGTAAGGTTCTTCGAGGCAAGACCATTGAGTTGGTAAAGGTGTTGTGGAAACATCGTGGTGTTGAAGAAGCCACGTGGGAACGGAAGGATGACATGTTGAAGCAGTTTCCGTACCTCTTTCCTTCAGGTAAATTTCGAGGACGAAATTTCTTAAGGGGGGGAGAGTTGTAACACCCCAATTTTGGGCTTAGAAGTTTTGGGTTTGGACCGGATCGGTCGGGTTGCGGTTCGAATATAAAAGGGTGATTTTAGGAAAGCCTAGTTCGGGTTGCATTAAAAATATGAAAAAATATCTTAAAATCTTCTTTTATTATATATAAGAGAATGGTGAAATCAATTTTACAAAATGAGGTTGGGAAGTGTGACATTTTGGGTTAGTGACTAAAATGTAATTTTCGAAAACTTGGTGACTGTTTTAAAATGGATTGAAACTTTGAATCTTTAAGGAGCTATTTACCCAAGAATATTTTCTCCAGATTTTTCTTAATATTAAAGGTTTTATTAATGGTTTTAATTAAAGGAAAAAGGAGGGAAAAGATATTTTGCTCTCATAACTAACTTTTCTCAAAAATTTCCATTTCTTTTCTCTCAACTTTTCTCTCAACCCAAACACTTTTCTCCAGCAAATTTCCCTCTGATTTTGACATTCAAAGATGAGATTTCAACTTCCTTTTGATCTCTAATCATTTCTACAACAAAGCCTTAGCAGTTTCTTATTGGATTTTCAAGAATCTTGGTTCCAAAAAGGGAGAAAATCACATTTAGAGGTATAAACGTCCTTCTCCTCTAAATACTCAGTTCTTTACTGAAATTCCCAAGTTCTCAATCCTTGATTTGTGTTTTAATAAAGGTTTTGTAGTTGTGTTCTTGATCTTGGCTTTAAAATGTAAGATTTGGTTAGTTTTTGATGAAATTCGTATGAAATGGTTGGGCACTGTTTTGAGGTGTGTTTTTAATGTAAATTGGATGTATAATTGATGAGAAATTGAGGTTTAATAAATGGAATCCCGGATAGGTTGATTTTCCTAAGTTTTGTTTGAGTTTATGATGGTTTTTGGGGTGATCTTGATGTTCTGCTATAGCTGGAGGTATAAGGACGTGTTTAGATCCTTTTTGGATGTTAATTGAGGTTTATGAATGTTTGGAATTGATGGATCTTGGCTGGGTAGTGTTGTAGAGATGTTTGGATGTGATTTCGGTTGTGTTTGGTAGTCGAAATGTGAGTGTTGATGTGAGCAGCGAGTTTAGGTGTCTTGGTTGAGGATATTAATGCATGATGGTGCATTAATCTATTGTTTTGATGTGTTTAAAGCAGGGGAGACATCTTCGGATCCTTGTGGTGTTGATCCAGAAGCTTGATTGGTGTTTTGGCAAGTGGCGAAATGGAAATCGGTGAGTGAAGTTTGGTTTTCAGCTTTGAAACCAATGTTTGAAGGTTTTGGGAGCTTAGTCTAAGTCTAAACAACTTAGCTATGCTCAAGAGTAAGTTTTCGGAAAAACTCTCTTGTTGATGAGCCATGAGTTGGTTGAATGCAAAGGGATTTGTCGCATGTTTAAATTCTGTTTTTGAAACCATATTTTAGCATGTTTATTGCTGGTTTCATAAGCCATGTGTTGAAGGATGCTCTAGGTAAGGGATCCTTGTTTTTGTACATTGATAAATGTGGTTTTGATGCAAAGTGATGCATGATGATAATGGCTTTGTTAAATGCTTTAAAATAGTGGATTAATGTTGTTAAATGATGTATATTGGCAAGTGATGTGGTTTGTCTAAAAGTACTTGAATCGGATATAGTTAGCCGACTATAGGATTGGGTGCACCGTGAATAAAGTCGCCTTGGATGTTGAGGGGTTGTGATTGTACCATGCTCCATCCAAGTACACTAACGAGATGGTTAAGAACAACATGGTGGTTAAAAGTCCATGGGTGGTTCTTGTTTTAAGGTCAAAATGGTGGTTAAAATTCCATGTGTGGACCTTGTGTATGGTAAGATCACAATGGTGGTTTAAAGTCCATCTGTGGATCTTGTGTTGTATGTCCCGTGATCTCGTTAGTGATGTTATACAACTACCAATGAGTGATGTGGAGGGGTTGTGATTGTACCATAGTCTCCATCACGGGTGTTGAGGGGTTGTGATTGTACCATGCTCCACCTTGATATTGGTAGTGTGTATGAAGCGTAGGGACAACGCTTGTAATCTGCGTATCCGACTGTTGGTTGTAAATTGTCGTTTGTGTTTTGGAACATGGTTATGATTATCACTTGAAAGCCAATATGACATGATAATGGTTTGAAGCATGTAATGCTTGGTTTATGTACATATGTGCATGATGAAATGTTGTTTGAGCTAAAGGTTTTGAAAAAGAGTTTTTATTAATGCATTATTGTGATGTTTTAAATGAGCATTCCTCACTAAGCTATGTGCTTACGCTCTCTCTTTTCTTAAACCAATAATGCAGAGCATTGAAGTGCTTAAGGGCAGCAAGGGGGTCAAGAATCCAAGTGAAGAACTAAGCTCATGTATGGTGAATATTTTCATAACTTGTTTAGCTTTTGGCATTTGGCAATGGGGAACCTATGTTGTTGTTTTGGGAGATGTTTTGGACTCCTTAAGTTGGTTTTATGCTTTTGATATTGTTGGAACTTGTAATTGGCCTTTATGAGGATTGTTGGTGTTTTAGTGTTTGAATGGTTTTCAATATAGGATGCATGCCTATAGAATTGGGGCTTTCCTTGTTTGATGCCATGTTTACGAATTGTTGATGCCATTATGTTCCTTAAGTATATAATGACTTGCTGGTATAATTTGAGGGTCTTTTGAATGCGTTTGATGGGCCAATTTTGTAATAAACCAGCAAAAATTCTGCAATCTGGGCAGCCTGTTTCGGAACAGGTGCTACCGTTTCGGAACAGAGGGCCTGAAATGGCCTAGGCGTTCCGAAACGGGCAGAGCCGTTCCGGAACAGTTTTGCCACTGCCAGGCCATGTTGCGCAACGGGTTTCGGAACGGTCCCGCGTTTCGGAACGGATCATCCCTGTTCCGAAACACCCGACCGTTGGGCACTGAAATTGACGGTTATGTGTTTTGAAATCTTTGCGTTTTGGTCCTGAACTTTGTTTATGCAATTGAATGAGTTTGTGTTGTCCGTTTGAGTTGAAATTTGGCAGAGAAGCATGAAACATGACTAATTTCATAATGGTAACTCAAAAGTTGGTTAAGTCCTTGTAACTTTCAGAATTTACATTTTGGTCCCTAAACTTGTATGTTGTGCAATTGAGTCCCTGAATGTTATCTGATTGTCGTGGCTTTTGAATATGTTTGTCTCAAGTGTTCACCTAGGGTTAATTTGCATCTAGTTAAGATTAAAAAGAAAGAAAAGGGTCGTTAATCAAGGTTGACTTTCGGGTTGACTTTGGTTTTCCCCGTGTAAACTTCTTAATTCGGTTCAACCGTCTGGGCCGGGTTAAGGGGGTTACATGTCCCATACCTCCTTGGCACTCTCACAAGAAGACATCTTCTCATAGATGGTTGGGCCAAAAGCAAAAAACAAGAGGTGCAAGGCTTTGCAATTAAGCTCCATCTTCTTGCGATCGTCGGCACTCCACTCCGCTTTGCTTCTTTTAGGCACGAACGGACCATCTTCAACTATATCCGATAGCTTGTAATCTCTAGATTTGATGAAAAACTTCATCTTTGTCTTCTAATGGGCATAGTGGGTTCCGTCAAAGAAAGGCGGTTTGTCGATAGATTGTGCCATTTGAGCCGGTTGATGAAATAATGATCGAGCTTGCCGGATCTTCTCAATAGGATGTGAATCCTCCTCAATTAAGCCAAGCTCTGATACCAATTGTTGAGTTGTGTGGGGCTCGATTCGTTCAACCGATTATGCTCACCAAGTAGTGGAGAGATGGATTTTTGGGTGGAAGGGTTGTGGAAGCTAGAATGTAAAAAGACACAATGATTTATAGTGGTTCACCCTTCTAACCAAGGTCTACATCCACTACCTTATCTCCCCACTAAGGATTTCTCAATCAATCCACTATTGATTCGTCCCCTTTTCTAGGATTAGGAGGAAACCCTTACAACCGATCAAGCTTCTACCCAAAGCCTTGATCAAAACCCTCTTTTACAAAGAGACAATAAAAGCAAACTTAAAACCCTCTAATAGGTGTTTGTTTGCACAATTAAGCACTCACCCAAAACCTAAAACACTTGAGCAAATTTGACAATTTTGGCTCACTAGTGTTTGTCTATACAAGAAATGACAAATTAAGCACTAAGACAATTTCTTGATCATTTGATGTTTGACAATATGAGTATTAGCCTTCTCTTGATGCTTGGAGGTCCCTTTAATACTCCCAAATGAGTTTGTAGCCGTTACTAGCCGTTGGGATCATATTGGAGCCGTTGAGGACTTTATTTCCCTTCATAAATGCTGTTCTGCAGCTATCCGTATCGATACGCGTGGAACGGTATCGGTACGGCCTTCATCAGAAACTAGCCGTTGGGCTCTTTCCAGCCTAGGCGTATCGATACGCTTGAGGGCGTATCGGTACGGGTTCACATTTAAATGGCCGTTGGGAAATAGCCGTTGGGGTGGTTGAAAGGGGATCGGTACGCTTACCTGGCGTATCGAAACGATCTCGATCCGTATCGGTACGGCAAAGGCCTGTATCGATACGGGTTTTGACAGTGGCCAAACTGGGGCAAAAAGGTATCGATACGGGTAAGACCGTATCGGTACTGGTACTTTGAAAACACAAGTTTGGCTATTAAAAACATAAAAAATCTTTGCCAAAAACCTCTTAAAATACCTCAAACATAATTTCAAGTTGTTTGGACTTAAAAACAAGTTTTAAATTCTTTTCAAATTAGTCCAAAAAAAATTTCAATTATTATATCAAAACATTAGTTCTACAATCTCCCCCTTTTTGATATAATAAAACTAACTTGAAAAATTGTTTGGGATTCTCCCCCCTTTATTTTTAAAAATGTGAATAAGAGATTAAAGATATTTTTAAAAATGTGAATAAGAGATTAAAGATATGAAATCAAATAAAGCTCCCCCTTATTCATTTGAAAATTCAATTTTTCAAACCATTTCTCCCCCTTTTTTTTATATCAAAAAGAATTTAAAAATATTAAGTTCAAAATAACAATGGAGGTAAAAATTGACAAAAATTAAGAATTTGGTTTTAAAATGGCTCCCCCTTACTCAAAGCATCATCAAAAATGTTAGTCCAACATATATGATCATCTAGTTGAATTAACTAAAAAAAACAAGTAAATGTAAAAACAACTAGAATTTTACCAACACTTGAACCCAAGGGAGGATGTGAAGTCTTCCTTCTTCAAGTGTTCTTCCTTGTGTGCATGGAGCTCCCCCTTAATGTTTGACTTGTTGAACATCTCCATCACACCTAGCAATAGACAATCAAGTAATTTTTGGTATCCAAATTGCTTTGGATCCATGAACGTTAGTAGCACAAATTTTAGTCCCCTTAGGAATCCATTTTTCAATGTCATCCTTTTTAATTGAAGTACTAAGTCCTTTTGGGACCCAAATACTTCTAAAACATTTTCCTTTAATAAATCTAGGGGCACTAGATTGTCTAACATAAAAGTTTGATTTTCCAAAATTGTTTTTCTTTTCAAGCTCTTTGGAAATCAAATCTTTTTCTTCTTGAACATTTTGAAGCAATTTTTGTAAATCAAAACATTTTAATTCAAACTCTTCAAGTTTTGCTTCAAGTTCAAGTTTGGTTTTAGAAAGTAAATCATTTTGAATTTTTAACTTTGAAATCAATTTATTGTTTTTCAAAATGTGGCTTTTAAAATCTAAAACCAAATCGTCATAGGCATCTTGTAATTCATCAAAAGAATAAGAACATGAAGTAGATGAATTAGAAGTTACCCTTGAATCTTCTTCGATGGCCATAAGGCAAAGGTTGGCTTGTTCATCGTCGGTGGAGTCCTCATCACTCCAAGTAGCCACATGTGCCTTCTTCTTATGGCTTGAAGTGCTTGCCCTCTCCTTTCTTTTAGGTTCTCGTTCAAGCTCTCTCAAGGCTTTCTTCATGAACGGGGCACACTTCTTGAAGAGATGAACTATCTCTTCATCTTCATCCTCCTCTTCACTTGAGTAGACATGATGGCAAGTGGAGGACTTGAGAGCCATGGCACTAGCATTGATGTCAAGCCCTTTGATTTTCTTCTCTCCCATAGCTCTAATTTCTTCCCTCTTCTCCTCATCATCTTTGTTCTTCTTCATGATTTGATGAGTAAGGAGTGACCCCATGAGTTCATCAAGCTTCAAAGTCTTCAAATTCTTGGCTTCAATGATGGCGGTCCTCTTTGAGTCCCATGACTCGGGAAGTGAGTAGATGAGCTTTCGGACAAGCTTTTCTTTCGGGATGGATTCTCCATAACCTTTAAGACCATTTGTGATGGTGGAGAACCTATCAAACATCTTCTCGATGTTCTCTTCCGGATCCTTCTTGAAGTTCTCACACTCTAAGGTTAGGAGCCCAATTTTGGTCTCCTTGACTTCATCGGTTCCCTCGTATGTGACTTCAAGCTTGTCCCATACCTCCTTGGCACTCTCACAAGAAGACATCTTCTCATAGATGGTTGGGCCAAAAGCACAAAACAAGATGTGCAAGGCTTTGCAATTAAGCTTCATCTTCTTGCGATCGTCGGCACTCCACTCCGCTTTGCTTCTTTGAGGCACGAACGGACCATCTTCAACTATATCCCATAGCTTGTAATCTCTAGATTTGATGAAAAACTTCATCTTTGTCTTCTAATGGGCATAGTGGGTTCCGTCAAAGAAAGGCGGTTTGTCGATAGATTGTGCCATTTGAGCCGGTTGATGAAATAGTGATCGAGCTTGCCGGATCTTCTCAATAGGATGTGAATCCTCCTCAATTGAGCCAAGCTCTGATACCAATTGTTGAGTTGTGTGGGGCTCGATTCGTTCAACCGATTATGCTCACCAAGTAGTGGAGAGATGGATTTTTGGGTGGAAGGGTTGTGGAAGCTAGAATGTAAAAAGACACAATGATTTATAGTGGTTCAACCTTCTAACCAAGGTCTACATCCACTACCTTAGCTCCCCACTAAGGATTTCTCAATCAATCCACTATTGATTCGTCCCCTTTTCTAGGATTAGGAGGAAACCCTTACAACCGATCAAGCTTCTACCCAAAGCCTTGATCAAAACCCTCTTTTACAAAGAGACAATAAAAGCAAACTTAAAACCCTCTAATAGGTGTTTGTTTGCACAATTAAGCACTCACCCAAAACCTAAAACACTTGAGCAAATTTGACAATTTTGGCTCACTAGTGTTTGTCTATACAAGAAATGACAAATTAAGCACTAAGACAATTTCTTGATCATTTGATGTTTGACAATATGAGTATTAGCCTTCTCTTGATGCTTGGAGGTCCCTTTAATACTCCCAAATGAGTTTGTAGCCGTTACTAGCCGTTGGGATCATATTGGAGCCGTTGAGGACTTTATTTCCCTTCATAAATGCTGTTCTGCAGCTATCCGTATCGATACACGTGGAACGGTATCGGTACGGCCTTCATCAGAAACTAGCCGTTGGGCTCTTTCCAGCCTAGGCGTATCGATACGCTTGAGGGCGTATCGGTACGGGTTCACATTTAAATGGCCGTTGGGAAATAGCCGTTGGGGTGGTTGAAAGGGGATCGGTACGCTTACCTGGCGTATCGAAACGATCTCGATCTGTATCGGTACGGCAAAGGCCTGTATCGATACGGGTTTTGACAGTGGCCAAACTGGGGCAAAAAGGTATCGATACGGGTAAGACCGTATCGGTACTGGTACTTTGAAAACACAAGTTTGGCTATTAAAAACATAAAAAATCTTTGCCAAAAACCTCTTAAAATACCTCAAACATAATTTCAAGTTGTTTGGACTTAAAAACAAGTTTTAAATTCTTTTCAAATTAGTCCAAAATATTTTTCAATTATTATATCAAAACATTAGTTCTACAATCTCCCCCTTTTTGATATAATAAAACTAACTTGAAAAATTGTTTGGGATTCTCCCCCCTTTATTTTTAAAAATGTGAATAAAAGATTAAAGATATTTTTAAAAATGTGAATAAGAGATTAAAGATATGAAATCAAATAAAGCTCCCCCTTATTCATTTGAAAATTCAATTTTTCAAACCATTTCTCCCCCTTTTTGTTATATCAAAAAGAATTTAAAAATATTAAGTTCAAAATAACAATGGAGGTAAAAATTGACAAAAATTAAGAATTTAGTTTTAAAATGGCTCCCCCTTACTCAAAGCATCATCAAAAATGTTAGTCCAACATATATGATCATCTAGTTGAATTAACTAAAAAAAAACAAGTAAATGCAAAAACAACTAAAATTTTACCAACACTTGAACCCAAGGGAGGATGTGAAGCCTTCCTTCTTCAAGTGTTCTTCCTTGTGTGCATGGAGCTCCCCCTTAATGTTTGACTTGTTGAACATCTCCATCACACCTAGCAATAGACAATCAAGTAATTTTTGGTATCCAAATTGCTTTGGATCCATGAACGTTAGTAGCACAAATTTTAGTCCCCTTAGGAATCCATTTTTCAATGTCATCCTTTTTAATTGAAGTACTAAGTCCTTTTGGGACCCAAATACTTCTAAAACATTTTCCTTTAATAAATCTAGGGGCACTAGATTGTCTAACATAAAAGTTTGATTTTCCAAAATTGTTTTTCTTTTCAAGCTCTTTGGAAATCAAATCTTTTTCTTCTTGAACATTTTGAAGCAATTTTGTAAATCAAAACATTTTAATTCAAACTCTTCAAGTTTTGCTTCAAGTTCAAGTTTGGTTTTAGAAAGTAAATCATTTTGAATTTTTAACTTTGAAATCAATTTATTGTTTTTCAAAATGTGGCTTTTAAAATCTAAAACCAAATCGTCATAGGCATCTTGTAATTCATCAAAAGAATAAGAACATGAAGTAGATGAATTAGAAGTTACCCTTGAATCTTCTTCGATGGCCATAAGGCAAAGGTTGGCTTGTTCATCGTCGGTGGAGTCCTCATCACTCCAAGTAGCCACATGTGCCTTCTTCTTATGGCTTGAAGTGCTTGCCCTCTCCTTTCTTTTAGGTTCTCGTTCAAGCTCTCTCAAGGCTTTCTTCATGAACGGGGCATACTTCTTGAAGAGATGAACTATCTCTTCATCTTCATCCTCCTCTTCACTTGAGTAGACATGATGGCAAGTGGAGGACTTGAGTGCCATGGCACTAGCATTGATGTCAAGCCCTTTGATTTTCTTCTCTCCCATAGCTCTAATTTCTTCCCTCTTCTCCTCATCATCTTTGTTCTTCTTCATGATTTGATGAGTAAGGAGTGACCCCATGAGTTCATCAAGCTTCAAAGTCTTCAAATTCTTGGCTTCAATGATGGCGGTCCTCTTTGAGTCCCATGACTCGGGAAGTGAGTAGATGAGCTTTCGGACAAGCTTTTCTTTCGGGATGGATTCTCCATAACCTTTAAGACCATTTGTGATTGTGGAGAACCTATCAAACATCTTCTCGATGTTCTCTTCCGGATCCATCTTGAAGTTCTCACACTCTAAGGTTAGGAGCCCAATTTTGGTCTCCTTGACTTCATCGGTTCCCTCGTATGTGACTTCAAGCTTGTCCCATACCTCCTTGGCACTCTCACAAGAAGACATCTTCTCATAGATGGTTGGGCCAAAAGCACAAAACAAGATGTGCAAGGCTTTGCAATTAAGCTCCATCTTCTTGCGATCGTCGGCACTCCACTCCGCTTTGCTTCTTTGAGGCACGAACGGACCATCTTCAACTATATCCCATAGCTTGTAATCTCTAGATTTGATGAAAAACTTCATCTTTGTCTTCTAATGGGCATAGTGGGTTCCGTCAAAGAAAGGCGGTTTGTCGATAGATTGTGCCATTTGGGCCGGTTGATGAAATAGTGATCGAGCTTGCCGGATCTTCTCAATAGGATGTGAATCCTTCTCAATTGAGCCAAGCTCTGATACCAATTGTTGAGTTGTGTGGGGCTCGATTCGTTCAACCGATTATTCTCACCAAGTAGTGGAGAGATGGATTTTTGGGTGGAAGGGTTGTGGAAGCTAGAATGTAAAAAGACACAATGATTTATAGTGGTTCAACCTTCTAACCAAGGTCTACATCCACTACCTTAGCTCCCCACTAAGGATTTCTCAATCAATCCACTATTGATTCGTCCCCTTTTCTAGGATTAGGAGGAAACCCTTACAACCGATCAAGCTTCTACCCAAAGCCTTGATCAAAACCCTCTTTTACAAAGAGACAATAAAAGCAAACTTAAAACCCTCTAATAGGTGTTTGTTTGCACAATTAAGCACTCACCCAAAACCTAAAACACTTGAGCAAATTTGACAATGTTGGCTCACTAGTGTTTGTCTATACAAGAAATGACAAATTAAGCACTAAGACAATTTCTTGATCATTTGATGTTTGACAATATGAGTATTAGCCTTCTCTTGATGCTTGGAGGTCCCTTTAATACTCCCAAATGAGTTTGTAGCCGTTGGGATCATATTGGAGCCGTTGAGGACTTTATTTCCCTTCATAAATGTTGTTCTGCAGCTATCCGTATCGATATGCGTGGAACGGTATCGGTACGGCCTTCATCAGAAACTAGCCGTTGGGCTCTTTCCAGCCTAGGCGTATCGATACGCTTGAGGGCGTATCGGTACGGGTTCACATTTAAATGGCCGTTGGGAAATAGCCGTTGGGGTGGTTGAAAGGGGATCGGTACTCTTACCTGGCGTATCGAAACGATCTCGATCCGTATCGGTACGGCAAAGGCCTGTATCGATACGGGTTTTGACAGTGGCCAAACTGGGGTAAAAAGGTATCGAACACAAGTTTGGCTATTAAAAACATAAAAAATCATTGCCAAAAACCTCTTAAAATACCTCAAACATAATTTCAAGTTGTTTGGACTTAAAAACAAGTTTTAAATTTTTTTCAAATTAGTCCAAAACATTTTTCAATTATTATATCAAAACATTAGTTCTACAATCTCCCCCTTTTTGATATAATAAAACTAACTTGAAAATTTGTTTGGGATTCTCCCCCTTTATTTTTAAAAATGTGAATAAGAGATTAAAGATATTTTTAAAAATGTGAATAAGAGATTAAAGATATGAAATCAAATAAAGCTCCCCCTTATTCATTTGAAAATTCAATTTTTCAAACCATTTCTCCCCCTTTTTGTTATATCAAAAAGAATTTAAAAATATTAAGTTCAAAATAACAATGGAGGTAAAAATTGACAAAAAATAAGAATTTGGTTTTAAAATGGCTCCCCCTTACTCAAAGCATCATCAAAAATGTTAGTCCAACATATATGATCATCTAGTTGAATTAACTAAAAAAAACAAGTAAATGCAAAAACAACTAGAATTTTACCAACACTTGAACCCAAGGGAGGATGTGAAGCCTTCCTTCTTCAAGTGTTCTTCCTTGTGTGCATGGAGCTCCCCCTTAATGTTTGACTTGTTGAACATCTCCATCACACCTAGCAATAGACAATCAAGTAATTTTTGGTATCCAAATTGCTTTGGATCCATGAACGTTAGTATACAAATTTTAGTCCCCTTAGGAATCCATTTTTCAATGTCATCCTTTTTAATTGAAGTACTAAGTCCTTTTTGGACCCAAATACTTCTAAAACATTTTCCTTTAATAAATCTAGGGGCACTAGATTGTCTAACATAAAAGTTTGATTTTCCAAAATTGTTTTTCTTTTCAAGCTCTTTGGAAATCAAATCTTTTTCTTCTTGAACATTTTGAAGCAATTTTTGTAAATCAAAACATTTTAATTCAAACTCTTCAAGTTTTGCTTCAAGTTCAAGTTTGGTTTTAGAAAGTAAATCATTTTGAATTTTTAACTTTGAAATCAATTTATTGTTTTTCAAAATGTGGCTTTTAAAATCTAAAACCAAATCGTCATAGGCATCTTGTAATTCATCAAAAGAATAAGAACATGAAGTAGATGAATTAGAAGTTACCCTTGAATCTTCTTCGATGGCCATAAGGCAAAGGTTGGCTTGTTCATCGTCGGTGGAGTCCTCATCACTCCAAGTAGCCACATGTGCCTTCTTCTTATGGCTTGAAGTGCTTGCCCTCTCCTTTCTTTTAGGTTCTCGTTCAAGCTCTCTCAAGGCTTTCTTCATGAACGGGGCACACTTCTTGAAGAGATGAACTATCTCTTCATCTTCATCCTCCTCTTCACTTGAGTAGACATGATGGCAAGTGGAGGACTTGAGAGCCATGGCACTAGCATTGATGTCAAGCCCTTTGATTTTCTTCTCTCCCATAGCTCTAATTTCTTCCCTCTTCTCCTCATCATCTTTGTTCTTCTTCATGATTTGATGAGTAAGGAGTGACCCCATGAGTTCATCAAGCTTCAAAGTCTTCAAATTCTTGGCTTCAATGATGGCGGTCCTCTTTGAGTCCCATGACTCGGGAAGTGAGTAGATGAGCTTTCGGACAAGCTTTTCTTTCGGGATGGCTTCTCCATAACCTTTAAGACCATTTGTGATGGTGGAGAACCTATCAAACATCTTCTCGATGTTCTCTTCCGGATCCATCTTGAAGTTCTCACACTCTAAGGTTAGGAGCCCAATTTTGGTCTCCTTGACTTCATCGGTTCCCTCGTATGTGACTTCAAGCTTGTCCCATACCTCCTTGGCACTCTCACAAGAAGACATCTTCTCATAGATGGTTGGGCCAAAAGCACAAAACAAGATGTGCAAGGCTTTGCAATTAAGCTCCATCTTCTTGCGATCGTCGGCACTCCACTCCGCTTTGCTTCTTTGAGGCACGAACGAACCATCTTCAACTATATCCCATAGCTTGTGATCTCTAGATTTGATGAAAAACTTCATCTTTGTCTTCCAATGGGCATAGTGGGTTCCGTCCAAGAAAGGCGGTTTGTCGATAGATTGTGCCATTTGAGCCGGTTGATGAAATAGTGATCGAGCTTGTCGGATCTTCTCAATAGGATGTGAATCCTCCTCAATTGAGCCAAGCTCTGATACCAATTGTTGAGTTGTGTGGGGCTCGATTCGTTCAACCGATTATGCTCACCAAGTAGTGGAGAGATGGATTTTTGGGTGGAAGGGTTGTGGAAGCTAGAATGTAAAAAGACACAATGATTTATAGTGGTTCAACCTTCTAACCAAGGTCTACATCCACTACCTTAGCTCCCCACTAAGGATTTCTCAATCAATCCACTATTGATTCGTCCCCTTTTCTAGGATTAGGAGGAAACCCTTACAACCGATCAAGCTTCTACCCAAAGCCTTGATCAAAACCCTCTTTTACAAAGAGACAATAAAAGCAAACTTAAAACCCTCTAATAGGTGTTTGTTTGCACAATTAAGCACTCACCCAAAACCTAAAACACTTGAGCAAATTTGACAATTTTGGCTCACTAGTGTTTGTCTATACAAGAAATGACAAATTAAGCACTAAGACAATTTCTTGATCATTTAATGTTTGACAATATGAGCATTAGCCTTCTCTTGATGCTTGGAGGTCCCTTTAATACTCCCAAATGAGTTTGTAGCCATTACTAGCCGTTGGGATCATATTGGAGCCGTTGAGGACTTTATTTCCCTTCATAAATGCTGTTCTGCTGCTATCCGTATCGATACGCGTGGAACGGTATCGGTACGGCCTTCATCAGAAACTAGCCGTTGGGCTCTTTCCAGCCTAGGCCTATCGATACGCTTGAGGGCGTATCGGTACGGGTTCACATTTAAATGGCCGTTGGGAAATAGCCGTTGGGGTGGTTGAAAGGGGATCGGTACGCTTACCTGGCGTATCGAAACGATCTCGATCCGTATCGGTACGGCAAAGGCCTGTATCGATACGGGTTTTGACAGTGGCCAAACTGGGGCAAAAAGGTATCGATACGGGTAAGACCGTATCGGTACTGGTACTTTGAAAACACAAGTTTGGCTATTAAAAACATAAAAAAATCTTTTCCAAAAACCTCTTAAAATACCTTAAACATAATTTCAAGTTGTTTGGACTTAAAAACAAGTTTTAAATTCTTTTCAAATTAGTCCAAAACTTTTTTCAATTATTATATCAAAACATTAGTTCTACACTATACCTTGGGCAGAAACCACATGACTGAGAACTAAACCTTTACTCACCATAAAATGACACTTCTCATAATTTAACACTAAATTATACTCAATGCATCTGTTAAGCACATATGAAAGATTAGATAGACATTTAGAAAATGAATCACCGTAAACGGTAAAATCATCCATAAATACCTCTATACCTCACTCGATGTGGTCGGAGAAAATGCTTAGCATGCAACGCTGGAAAGTGGCCGGAGCGTTGCATAGCCCGAAAGGCATTCGCCTATATGCAAAGGTGCCAAATGGACAAGTAAATGTAGTATTTTCTTGATCTTCGGGTGCTACAGGAACCTGAAAAAATCCAGAGAATCCGTCAAGACAACAATAATGTGTTTTTCCAGCAAGTCTTTCGATCATTTGATCGATGAACAATAAAGGGAAATGGTCTTTTCGAGTTTGAGAATTAAGTTTCCTGTAATCGATACACATCCGCCATCCGTTTTGAACTCTCTTTGGGATCTTTTCCCCTTCGTCATTTTCGATAACAGTTATTCCTGTTTTCTTAGGCACAACATGAATTGGACTAACCCACTTACTGTCAGAAATTGCGTAGATGATATCGGCATCTAGCAATTTTTGTATTTCTTGTTTTACCACATCCATCATCGGTGGGTTCAATCGTCGTTGTCCCTCTCGGATAGGTTTCGCGCCATCCTCCACTTTTATTTTGTGCATGCACGTGGAAGGACTTAAGCCTTTGATATCAGCTAATGTCCATCCGATCGCCTCTTTATGGATGCTCAATGTAGCTATCAACTCCTCTTCCTGTTGCGACGAGAATTCGCTTGATATGATGATGGGTAGAGTTTCCTTGTCGCCCCAATATGCATATTTCAAGTGTGGTGGGAGTTGTTTCAACTCTAATTGAGGTGCCTACAAAATTGAGGGAAGAGATTTAGATTGTGATGGAGTTAATTGAAGTTTAGAAATTAAAGAAAGAGTAGAGATTGTTTCGCCTAAGTCGTCATCGTTGAGATCTTCCAATTCCCTACAAAAATCATGAAACAAATCAGTTCCGATAAAGTCATTAGCCAAAGGATCTACAATATCAATAAAATTAAGGCTTGCGACAGAATCATGATATTTCATAGCCTTATACACATCAAACTTCGCTACCTCTCCGTCGAATTCCATGGTTAAAATGCCATTACGGACATCGATTTTTGTGTGTGCGGTTGATAGAAAGGGACGTCCAAGCAAAATTTCAGATCCATTGTTGCTATGATCATTCTCCATATCAATAATGTAAAAATCGGCGGGAAAAATGAGATTGTTTACTTAACCACAATATTTTCCAATACCCTTTCGAGATAAATAATCGATCTATCAGCCAATTGTACTGTTACTTTAGTTTCCTTCAGTGAATCATTTGAGTTTTTGTATAAACACTTAGAGGCATGACATTGATGGAGGCACCCAAATCGCACATAGCTCTTTTGATCCCAACATTCCCAATTTTACAGGGAATTGCAAACATACCTTGGTCCTTGTACTTTGGTGGCAACGGCTTTTGAAAGATGGCCGAAATATTCTCGCTAAGGTTGACTCTCTCGTTTCCCGAAAACCTTCTTCGATTTGTACACAGGTCTTTCAAAAATTTCGCATATTTAGAAACCTTCCTGATAACATCCAGGAGTGGAATGTTAATTTCCACTTTTTTGAACACCTCCATTATTTCCTTCTCTTCCTCCTTTTTGTCTCGTTTTGCTAGTCTTCCTGGAAAAGGTGGAACAGGTTCGTAAGTAGAAATAGGAATTTTAGATTTGATATTACCTGAAGTAGAAGGAGATTTTTCGTTTTGGTGTTCCAAAGAGCCGTCGGATTTTTGCTCGTCCTTCTTTGGCGGTTCAGGTGTTATCACGGTCCCGCTACGTAGAGTGATTTCGCTAACATTTTCCCTTGGATTGATTTCGGTTTGTGATGGCAATTTTCCTTGGGATTCTAGACGCCCTATTGTTTGAGCTAATTGGCTAACTTGTTTGTCTAGTTCCTGAAGGTGAGATTGTGTTTGGGTTTGGAACTTTTCCTGTGAAACTGCTAACCTCTCAACAATAGATTCAAGGGAAGATTTCTGGGGAGCATGATTTTGGTAGGGAGGTTGTTGTCTAGTTTGGAAATTTGGATTCCTATTACCATAGCTAAGGTTAGGATGATCTCTCCAACCGGGGTTGAACGTGTTGCTTTGTGGATTATAGGGCCTTTGGGGAGGTCCGGGAAAGTTGTGTACGGCGTTGACTTGGGCACCAAACATATCCCACATCAGTGGGCATAAATCGGTTGCGTGATCTTGCATAGTACAAATCCCGCACACCTTAGCAGCTCCTATTTCCCCTGAAACAAGTGAATGCACAATATTAGTCAAATTATCAATCTTATTTTCTAATGTAATTGTGCTTACTGTTTGAACCCGTCGACTAGGTTCACTTGCAGGACCAAATTGCTGCGAATTTGTAGCCATTGTGGAGATTAATGTTCTTGCTGCAGTAGGGGTCATATTAACGAGCGCGCCACCGCTTGCTGCATCTACCATCTTTTTGTCCATCGGTAACATTCCTTCGTATAGATATTGAAGGAGTGTTTGCTCGGATAAGTCATGTTGCGGACAGCTTGCGCACAGCTTCTTGAACCTTTCCCAATATTCATACAAGGATTCATCATGCATTTGTTGGATACCCAATATGTTTCGCCTAATTTCTGTCGTTTTTGCCGCAGGGAAGTATCTGTCAAGAAAAACACGAGAGAGATAAGACCATGTATTAATTGAATTTGGAGGTAAGTAAAATAACCACTCTTTAGCCGTTCCGGCTAAGGAAAAAGCAAAAGCCCTTAGTTTTATCTGGTCCTCTGAGACCCCTTGTGGTTTCATGCTGTTGCACACCATATGAAATTCGGCAAGGTGTTTGTGTGGGCTTTCAGAATGGAGGCCATTAAAAGTAGAGAGTAAGTGGATTAATCTCGTTTTGAGCTGGAAGGGAGTATCGCCTTGAGGAAAAGCGATGCAGAGTGGTTGCTGCATAGTAGGGGCTGGGTTCAGCTCTCGAATCGTTTGATCTGCCATCGGTTCTGGTTCGAGTGTAGGTTCGTCGATTGGTGTGGTCTCGGAAGTGGATTCCTGTTCGGATCGTCGTGTGCTTTGTTGCTTATTTCATCGAAGTGTTTCGCCGTGAGTTCTACGAGGGCTTGCTTCGATTTCCAGGTTGTATGGAGCTAAAGTACCCGGGTTTTTCCTGGTCATAAGAATAAACAAAATCAGTCAAAAATGCCGAAAGTAAATCTCCCCGGCAAAAGTCGTCGTTTAACCGGTCAAAATAAATGAATAAATTAACATCTTTCAATAAATAATAATATAAAGAAATTAAATAGATATAGGGAAAGAGGGTCGATCCGCAGGGAGATTAGCTGGACCGATTGACTGAAGATTGCTTTAATTATTACTTCCAGGAATATCTGCAAAATAAGTAAATAAAATGGGGGGAAGTGATATGTTATTGGTCAAAAAATGAAATAGCAAGATTTAAATGCAGAGGTAAAAAGATTAAGAAAAACCAAGTATGTGAAATAGCCTCGAACCAGCTCCTTCAATTCTTTCGATCACTGAAAAAGATTTTTATTTCGGGGATCATGTCGGTTACAGTCTACGAGGCCCAACCCGTCGTAACTTGTTTTTCTCTCGAGTAATCTATCCTCCTAAGTCTATCTTCGAAAGATGGTTCTTAAATAGTTCAACCACGTCTATCACCGTTAAAATATTTAGAATGAAAGCAGGAAAAACCCGACTCAGAAATTGTCTAAAAAGAATTGCTTCTGATTTTATCTTTCCTTAGCGGACCGCCGCTAAGAGTGTTCATAGGAAGTCGAAATTGCCACAGGCCGATCCTTCCTCCCAACTGTGTTTTTAAGCGATTTCAGACCAACGGGCCCTTTTTTATTTGAAAAACGGTTAAAAACTTTTAGTAAGGCCGATTGCCAAACTATCTAAGCAGAAAGATAAAAATGATTTCCCAAAAGAATTTAAGCAAGTTCAATTCTCACGAATCGAATTGACTTGACTGGTTCTTGGCTTAAAAGATTTAGCTAAGCATGATATTAATTATCATACTTAACTTGTTTTTAGAAAGGTAATTAAATGACATAAAACAAATGAAACAAGAAAATAAAGGAAAAGAACTTGAATTGAAACTGAAAAATGTTTACAAAGATAAAGAAACTCAAAGCTAGAAGATGATCTTAAGCCTTCACCAAAGGTTGGTATTTATAGGCTTAGATTACAAGGATAAGAGATCAAAATAACAATTCAAATTTAAATGTTTTTAAAATTCAAAATAAAACCAAATGGATAGAACTGATAATCTGATCGGATCTTCTCTCAGAACATTCTAGGATCTTTTAGAGGTTGCCACGTCAGACGCGTCGTGCCTAGTGTCGTGCCTACGATGCCAGTCATGACAGAATTATAAAAACAACAGAAATGCCCCCCCCCCTTTTTACTGCTATTTCCAGAATTAGATCCCTGCACAAAATATAACAAAAACAACATGTATTAAGCAGCAAGAAGTCCTAATAACTAGAAAAATAGCAAATGAAGTATGTCACATTTGAGAACTCATCATTGGCTGAAATATGTGCCTAAACTTTTATTTTTGGCTTATTTTAAAGTCAATTTTGACACCTACTTGGGAACCTATTTCAACCAAAAATGAAAGTTTATGCACCTATTTCAGCCAAAAAATAGTTTAGACACCCATTTCAACCAAAAATGAAAGTTTATGCACCTATTTCAGCTAAAAAATACTTTAGGCACCTATTGCAAAAAAAAAATACTAAATAGTTTAGGCACTTATTTTGTAGTTAAGTCTTAAAAATATTAAAACAGGGCGGAGTTATTAAGAGAACGAGAAGGACCCATGCTTTCAGATAATTTTGTCTAATGGTAATTTTAATTCTGCAACTTTAAATGTTTGTCCTATTAAGTCTTGTCCATTCTAAATTTTAAAATAAATATTTATTAGGTTACTGTTATCTTTAAAGTTAGGCGACTATAACTTTCTCATTGTTTAACCTTAACTTCGTCCCTACGTCAAAACATATCTCTATATCCAATTTATTTTGTTAAAAGGGTCTTTTATTTTTTTTTCGTTTAACTTTTACAATTTAATCATTGACCCCAATTTTTTTATCTGAATTTTTTACTATTAAATATGGTTATTAATTTCATATGATTTACTACTGAAGTTGATATAATTGTATGCATATAATGATAAAGTTTAATGAAAAACACTAATAATAACAACAATTGAACTAAGGATATTTTTTTACTTTAAACAATTGAACTAAGGATTTTAAATCTAAAAAAGGTAAGCGTTACTAATTTTCAACTTTGTAAATATATCAATATTAAATTTCATTCAAGTTATAGGATTAACGAACCCAACAAGTGGTTCCAGTAAAAAGTGAATGATGTTTATTTTAAGAAAATCGGGTTCAATCGTTTTGTCTGTAAAATTTGTGTGTATTGTCAAAAAGTTAAAAATATGTATAAACAGATACCACGTATCTTGTAATCAGTTTTAGAATTAGAGACATGAATGCAAAAAGCATTAAATCAGGCGGACATGGCCTGTTCTGTATGTGCAATTGTGCATGAAGAAAAAGCTAAAGCTAAATAGGTTTGACTACAATAGCATTGGAGGCCGAAATCAAGTATAATCATGGCTTTTTGAATGTTGACTATAATTATCTGTTACCTTTGGACAGCCGAATTAGGTTAATTAAGAAGGAAAAAGATACCCACAACACAAATCAATACTAAGCTAAACAAAGCAGAAACACGAGTTAGTTTTTTTTTATCGTTTCACTCACGTTAATCCGTAACATGTTACTTGGTTGGTGACATTATTAAAAGAGTAATCACCAACTTTTATTAGGAATATTGGTTAGTTGGTTAGTTAGAAAATTAGTTTTTTCTACAGCTGTACATTTCTTTAATAGGTTCTTTATTTTTTACCATGTATAAAAGTCTGACTTCGAGTCAAACTTAACACATTGATTTTTCCTATATTCTAAATGAAAATCCCCAAATTACTTTTACTTCTCTTTTCTTCAGAAACCCTAGTCTAACCGAAAGTCTCTAATCCTAAATCACGAAACCAATTCTTGATATGGTATCAGTTGATTCTTTGCATCCGCGTTCCTCTGAGGCGTTGGACGGCCGTTCTGTTCGCACCGATGATCCGAACAACGAGTTTTATGTCCATCCCAACGAGAATCCTTCTCTCGTTTTGACGTCGGCTCTTCTCACCGGCAAAAATTACCATGGCTGGGCTCGATCGATGAAGATGGCCCTCATCTCGAAGAACAAGTTCCAATTTGTAGACGGGACGATTCAAGAACCCAGTAAAGACGACTCCTCGTATGGTGCCTGGGTCAAATGCAACAATCTGGTTTTGTCCTGGTTGCAGCGCGCGTTGAGTGTTGAGATCGCGCAGAGTGTTATTTGGATCGACAACGCCAGTGAGTTGTGGTCCGATTTATTCGACCGATTTAGCCAAGGGGATCTTGTTCGTGTTTCGGATTTGTTACAAGATTTCTATTCCCATCAGCAAGGCTCCTCTTCTATCACGGCTTACCACACTCAACTCAAGGTATTGTGGGATGAAATTTCGAACCTTCGTCCTTTAATTTCGTGTTCTTGTGATGCTAGCAAGTATAGGAAACAGAATTTCATTCTTAGGTTTTTAAGAGGGTTGAATGAGAACTTTTCAGTTCAAAAATCCTAAATTCTAATGATGAAGCCCTTACCTTCGATAAATGAAATCTTTGCTTTAGTTCTTCAACATGAGCGAACCCTAGGATTTGCTTCTAATTCTGATTTTACGGTTTTCTTGGCTGGAAGGGTTAATTCTCAGAATTTTTCTAGGTTTTCCTCACAAAAACCTCCTGTTTCAAGTTCTAATTTTGATAGTAAGAAATTCTATAATAATTCTGCTTCTAAGAAACCTGTTTGTTCCTTTTGTGGGATTTCTGGCCATTCCATAGACAAATGTTATCGCAAACACGGATTTCCCCTGGATATAAAACTAGATATCAGTCGTCTAAATCCAATCAACTTAGTTCTCATGAATCCGTCCCTCCTAGTGATTCTTCTAGGAATCAAGATGTTGTTTCTTCTCATGTTTTTACTAAAGAACAATATGAAAGCATTGTCTCTATGCTTCAAGAGAGAAATTCTTCTTCTGCTCCTGAAAGTGTTGTGCATACATCTCAAATCAATGCTCTTTCTTCTAGCTTTACTCCTGAGAACACTGTTCCAGACACAGGTATGGTTCTTTCTGCTTTTCATGGTTCCAGTGACACCTGGATCATTGATTCAGGTGCCACTGACCACATAACTAATGATTTGAGTCTATTTCAAAATAGTAGAGTCATTCATAACAAATTTGTTAAATTGCCAAATAATGAGCTTGTGAAAGTATCCAGTATTGGTGATATCTTTCTAAATTCTGTTTTGTTTTTAAAAGATGTTCTTTATATTCCTAATTTTGGTTTTAATCTTATATTTGTTTCTCAATTAGTTAAAGATAATAAGTATGCCTTACTTTTCTCACAACAATCTTGTTGCATACAGGATATTGCTCTTTCGAAGATGATTGGTACAACTAGTCAAATTGGTGGACTTTATCATCTTTAGCTTTTAAATTCGGTTTCTTTCTTAAACTCTGTATCTAAATCTTCTTCTTTGATTGTTTGGCATGCTAGATTAGGCCATCCTTCTGCAAAGAGGATGAAGTTTTTTTCTGAAATCTGTGCTGATATTCCTGTTGGTTGTGTTTCTAATTGTGAAATCTGTCCTTTAGCTAAACATAGAAGACCTTCCTTTCCTATTAGTACTTCTGTTAGCAGTAATGTGTTTGACCTTGTTCATGTAGATGTTTGGGGTCCATTCCCAATTAAGAGTCTATATGGTCACTCATATTTTCTTACTGTCATTGATGATAAAAGCAGATTTTTATGGATTTTTCTATTAAAATTGAAAGCAGAAGTAAGAGATGTTATTACTAAATTCTATGTTTATGTTGAGGTTCAATTCTTTAAGAAGATAAAATGCATAAGAAGTGATAATGCTAAGGAGTTTGATATGTTTGATTTTTTCAAAGAAAAAGGCATTAAACATCAAACTTCATGTACCTACACACCTCAACAGAATAGTACTGTGGAGCGTAAGCATCAACATATCTTGTCTGTTGCTAGATCTCTTAGGTTTCAGGCTAATCTTCCTTTGATTTTTTGGATTGACTGTGTTCTTCATGCAGCTTACCTTATCAATGTTACACCTACTCATGTTCTTGAAAACAGAACACCTTATGAGTTGTTATATGGTTCTAAACCTGTTCTAAGTCAGTTAAAAGTGTTTGGTTGTCTCACATATGCTTCTGTTTTGCCTAAACCCAAAACAAAAATGTATCCTCGTGCCTACAAGTGTGTTTTTCTAGGGTATCCTAAAAATACTAAGGGTTATAGGGTGTATGACTTAGAGACTAAATCTGTCTTTATTTCTAGGGATGTCAAATTCTGTGAAAATGAGTTTTCCTTCAAATCTTCTAAGGCTACTCAGAATGGTGTTGTTCTTCCTAATTTAGAAAACAATGTTGAAGATATTGTTTTTAAAGATAGGAGTATTTTAAAAACTACTGAAAATGTTTCTGCTAGTTCTAGTTCTGAAAATTGTCTTGAATCTGATAGAGTTGTTTCTGCTGAAGATGTTTCTGATAATTCTCATAAAGATATTCTTGAAGTTAATTCTGAAAATTTACATAATCATAATGTTATTTCTAATAATATTGCTAGTGGCAGTTTTGAGTTAAATAAAAATCAAAACTCTACTGTTCCTGTTGATTCTTTAAATGAACAGCAAAGTTCCTTAGCTTCTTCTAAAGAACAAAAAGTTGTTCCTTCAAGGCCTGTTAGACAAAGGCAGTTTCCAGAAAAATTTAAAGATTTTGTTGTTTCTATGCCCAAAGTAAGATCTTCTTCTCATACTCTCGATAAGGTTGATTCCTTTGCTAATATTTCTGACATTCATAAGTCCTTTATTAATAATGTTTCTGTCTTAAGTGAGCCTAAAACTTATAATCAGGCCATTAAGCATGAGTGTTGGAAAATAGCTATGCATGAAGAAATTAATGCCTTAGAGTTAAATCACACCTGGAAATTAGTTCCTCTTCCACCAGGGAAACAAACTATAGGCTGTAAATGGGTATATAGGACAAAATTGAAATCTGATGGCTCTTTAGAAAGGTATAAGGCACGTTTAGTTGCAAAAGGATTCACTCAGCAATTTGGTAAAGATTATTTTGACACTTTTAGCCCTGTTGCTAAGTTAAACACTATTAGAACCTTACTTGTTGTTTCTGCTGCTAATAAATGGCACTTACATCAGCTTGATATTAATAATGCTTTTATGCATGGTTTTCTGCAAGAGGAAGTTTATATGGAACTTCCACCTGAATTTAGTCTTCCTACTTCTGGCTTAGTTTGCAAATTAGAAAAGAGCTTATATGGTTTAAAACAAGCTAGCAGAAAGTGGAATGAAAGGCTAACTGAATTTCTTTTGTCTTTGAATTTTAAGCAAGCAAGTTATGATTCTTCTTTGTTTATTAAAGGTGTTGGTACTTCCTTTATAGCTCTTGCCATATATGTAGATGACATCATTGTTTCTAGTCCTAACATGGATGAAATAATTCATATCAAGTCTATTCTGGATAATGTCTTTAAAATTAAAGATTTAAGAGTTCTCAAGTATTTCTTAGGATTTGAAGTAACTAGGTCTAATTCAGGAATTAATCTTTGTCAGAGGAAATATACTCTGGATTTATTAAGGGATTATGATTTTTTAAATTCTAAACCTGTTGCCACTCCTATGGTAGTTACTTCTAAAACTGTTGCAAACTCAGAACAATCTTTAGTGGACATTATAGAATATAGAAGACTTGTGGGAAAATTATTGTATTTAACACATACGAGACCTGATATTTGTTTTGTTGTTCAGCAATTATCCCAACATATGTCTGCTCCTACTTCTATTCATCTTGTTGCTGCTCATAGGGTGCTTAGATACTTAAAGAATAGTCAAGGACAGGGCATTTTCTTTCCCACTGACAATGACTTTACATTAAAGGCCTTTTCTGATTCTGATTGGGCTTCATGTCCAGAATCTAGAAAATCAACAACTGGTTATTGCATATTTTTGGGTCAGTCTCTAATTTCTTGGAAATCAAAGAAACAGAATACTGTTTCTAGATCATCAACTGAAGCAGAATATAGGGCTATTGCTGATGTTACATGTGAATTACAGTGGCTTAATTTCCTCCTTTCTGATTTGCAGGTTAAAATGAATACATCCCATCTATACTGTGATAATCAGTCTGCTATCAAGATTGCTGAAAACCCTGTGCAACACGAGCGTACGAAACATATAGAAATTGATTGCCATTTGATCAGAGAGAAGATCCAACAAGGAACAATAAAGCTCTTTCCTGTCTCTTCGAAGAACCAATTAGCTGATTGCTTTACTAAAGCCCTGCCTTCTGTTGATTTTAGTCGGTTTATTTCCAAGTTGGGCATACATAATGTGTATGCTCCACCTTGAGGGGGGTATTAGGAATATTGGTTAGTTGGTTAGTTAGAAAATTAGTTTTTTCTACAGCTGTACATTTCTTTAATAGGTTCTTTATTTTTTACCATGTATAAAAGTCTGACTTCGGGTCAAACTTAACACATTGACTTTTCCTATATTCTAAATAAAAATCCCCAAATTACTTTTACTTCTCTTTTCTTCAGAAACCCTAGTTTAACCGAAAGTCTCTAATCCTAAATCACGAAACCAATTCTTGATAACTTTGAATATAAAATATAAAACGAATGTAAATGACTAATTGGATTTACTGATATTAAAAGATAGGGTCTCAGGACCCGTGAACATTCACAAAGGGAGTTAGATTTGAGATTTAAGATGGGTTTATAATAAACAAGGTCCAAGTAGTGTAAATATACATGTGTGCAACTTGGCAAGTTGCGTTATATGGCGTAGAGCAGTTGTGGGATCAGGAAAGAACCGACTATTAATTAGTATATTAGGATGAGACACTAAATCTCTTAAGTAAAGATAGAGATTCGAATTCTGACTTTATAAATGAAAAAGATAAGATTGAGAGGGTTATTTTCATATTGAGGCTTTACAAAATTTGATTTGAATTAATTGACTACACAATTAGATATAAATAATTAAAAAACAAAGGGAAAAAGAAGAATCCGCTGTCACGAGAGAGATCGTTGACTCAAACCTGAATCAGCTGGAGAGTACGAGAACCGACCGGTTACTACGGGCCGTGCACATCACCAAGAAACTCATACATTGGTGTTGGCCTGTTGGGTGCTATTTGGGGGCACGAAAAAACAAACACAATTTTAAATTGGTTTTAACTATAATAATCGTTTTCGGTTTGTTTATTACTTTAAATGAGTTTAATTCGTTCATCCAATCATAAGATAAAAATGTGTTTTTTATATAATATTTTTTATAATTTTCACTGAATTTTTATTAAAAATTATAAAAATATCACAAATATAGCGCATTTAGAAAAGAGAATAATGAGGGCTAATCTACTAAAATCTCTTACAAACTCAAAAGTGAAAAGAAAGTGAATACTTCTATAAAAAATAACATACCATCAAAATTCAGAGGTCTTCTTAAATCTCCTTGTCTCTATCCAATCGAGACACGTAACGGGGTGAAGGAGTGGTGAGCGACCCAAACTATCAGGTAGAATGTTCTACTACCTAGGACTAATTATATTGGCAAACAACCATCATCCAAGTAGGGATCTAACTTTCTATGACCACCGACAAAATTATAATTAGAAACTAGCGTCGTTAAGATCTATGTGCAAGCACAAAACGACCGTTACGGTATGCTAAAATCATGCCACAACAACAGATGAACCGAAACTACAAAAATAAAAATAAAAATGTCACAAAGGTAAAATAACGTACCATAAAAATAGAGATTCTTGTTTAAAATATGAAAAAATAAAAAAAAATATTAAACTCGATAATTAACAATTAATAATAAAATTAATAGTGAACTATCGAGTAAGAAGAGAGAAAAAAAGAGTTACAACGCTCTCTAATTTACAGAAGAAAAAGAAGAAGAAAGGTTATTAGAATTATGGCGCTCTCTTGTTATATCTCTTAGGGAGGTAGAGTCTTTGGTTTCTGAAAAAATGTGAAATTGAATTATTTATATAATATTTTGTATTCTCATTTTTCATCTTAAAAAAATTACGTGTATATCACTAAATTGATCGTTTTGTGTCATTTAAATCATTTCACGATTTACTTTTAAGGAAAAGATGACATGGTCATTAAATAACATGTCATTAAACAATTGACATAATATACATTTAGCAATTAATGTGTACAGATTTTATCAATTTGATTCATACTAATAAAAAAAAATACTCTCAATATGATCATATATTTTTAGTGGTCCCTAAAAAATTAAACAAATCCCTCTTTCATACTCACAAGTACATTATCAACAGATCTCTCAAACCAAATCTCTAATTTTTTCTCACCTTATTCTCTTGACTTTCAAACCAAAAAAAAAAAATTAAAATTAAAAACAACTTTTGAAACCTTCTAATTTTCAAACCCTTCAAATCCATTAAAAACAATGGAATTCATGGCAGGTTTTGAAAATTAGTTTATCAATCGAAGGCGTTTATCTTTAGTTATCAAACGAGTTTCTTCAACATTAACAGAATAAAAATTGAATAGTTTTATTTGCAAACTCAAATAATTTATAATAAAAAATAAGATGACTCTACCACGTGCGACGAACATTGATGAACACTACTAACGATGAACACCATTAATTTTTTTTTTTATTTTAAAAATTTAAAGGACTAAAATTATAATTAAAATTCTCTTAAAAAATAAAAATCAACTTTAATAATTACTTTATAATATTTTTTAATAGGTTAGAATCAAATATACCCAATTCTCCTAAACCCTAAAAAATCAATCTCTTAAAAAATAAAAACCAATTTATAATTTTTTAATAGATTAGAATCAAATATACCGTCATTTCTGGGTTGCTATTATCTAGTTTGTTCTTTATCTGGGTTATTGCAGATATGGATGTAACAAGCAGTCCTGGATTGTACCCTTTACACCGTTGTAAAACTCTGCACCTGGTTTGTCAATGATCTTTGCTAAGATTTTGAATTAGAATTGATAGGCCGATATGGGTTTTAAAACATGGGAATTGGGAAATTGTCAATGATCTAGTTTGTTATAATTCTCATATTATTGATTCTAATTTATTAAAAATTATAAATTGATTTTTATTTCTTTAAGAGATTAATTTTGTTAGGGTTTAAGTGAATTGGATATATTTGATTCTAACTTATTAAAAAATATTATAAATTAATTATTAAATTTGATTTTTATTTTTTAAGAGATAATTTTAACTATAATTTTAGTCCTTTAGATTTTTAAAATTAAAAAAAAAATTAATAGTGTTCATCGTTAGTGGTGTTCATCAATGTTCGTCGCCCGTTGTAGAATTTTCCTAAAAAATATTTTATTTACCTTAAGAAAAGAAAAAAAAATTATTAGATAAACTCGGCTTACCACGTCATTTATGGTCCTAATAATAAGATTCATCCATTTCAAAGTAACTTCTAAGTAATTATTCACTTCTTGTTTACATGTATGAAAGAGGTGAAGATTCACTTTGAAAAAAATGAAATAGGTAAGTCTTATTGACTAAAACTACGGATGACCTAATAAACCGAGTATATCTAATATTTTTTTCCAAGAAAAGAGAAACTACAAAGCGGTACGTGCTGGTGGAGATGCCCAATAGCCTATAGTTTGAAATGCAACGTTTTACACATTTGGATTTGAAGTTTAAGGCCCAATGATACTTTTCCACGCTATTTTAGACCTGAAGAAGCCCAATGTTAGCAATTCTCCATTTCCAATTTCAATCATAAAAAATATTTTGAAGTTACTTTTATTAAATGAAATTACTAAAATAGATCTTTTGTATATTTTTTAAAATTATGCAAGTTATAAAAGTATTGTATTTATTTTAAATATGCACGTTATATCTGAGATATACCAGGGACAAATGATAACGACAAAACAATGAATGTGATAAAAAACAAAGCAAGAAAATAAAGAATATCAAGATTTACATGAAAAATCCAAATGAGAAAACCTACGAGGCAGGGATGAGAACTTTTACTATAACGAAGAAGAAAAGATTACAAGTAGTTTGTGTCTTAACGATATATGGAGCTTTTAATCTACTTGTTGTGTTTGTATGTTGTGTCTAAAACCTTAATCCATGTTATTTATTTACAAGATATGTTACTTGTTTACAAAGTAAACTTGCATATAAAGTAATTATATTAACATAATTTTTATACTTTTAATTAATGTAAAGTAAAATAAATATTCTAAAAGTAATTTCACTTTAAACCAAATCTTGCAAGAATTTAGGTCACAACTCTACCATCATTGTTTGGTATAATGGATGGAAATCCTCTGCCCCTTTTCAGCGCCTTTAATTATGCCCCCACACTCAAAATTAGGTTTAGAGTTTAGGGTTTTAGGTCAAGGTTTATGGTTAGAGTTTAGGGAATTTAAGGTAGGGTGTATTTTTAGGGTGTAGGGTTTAGGATTTAGAATTTAGGGTTAGGGCTTGGAATTTAATTTTGTAATGTTTTTTTAGTGTTGGGGCATAAGTAGGGCCACCGAAAAGGGGTAGAGTGTAACGCCCCTATTTTGGGTTAGGAGTTTTTAAGGTTGGTTCGGGGTTTGTAGGACCTAGATTAGAGATCCGGGTTAGTTCGAGAGTGGTTCAGGGAAAACATGGTTCGGGGTGTGGTAAAATTTTGGGAAATTTTCCTAAAATCCTCTAAAAATATATATAAAGGTTTGGTGAAGTCAATTTTGGAAAATGACTTTTGGAAGATTTACATTTCGATTTAGTGACTAATTTGTAAAAATTATAAAAATCTGTTTTAAAGGATTGTTTTAAAAGAGGGCCAAAACTTCGAGTCTTTAGGGAGATAATATATTATTAATTAGCCTTTTCCTTTAATTGACTATTTTACATGTATTTAATTAAAAGAAATAAAGGGAGATTTTATTAAAAAGGGATTTAGTCTTCCAAAATCTATTTTTTGACGTAACTTCCATTTCTCTCATTTCTAATCAACCAAACGTCTCATTTTCTCTCATAACTTCTAGAGATTTTCATCTTTCCACTTCATTTTGATTTGCAAATGATTTCCTTGGTGTTTCTTCCATTTATCTTGAAGGTTTTTCAACAAATCTTGTCAATTGAAGGAATAGGCAAGGGTTAGAGGTAATTTTTGTTCAACTCCTCTAATCAAGGTTCTTTAATGAAATTCTCAAGTCTTTGGCTCTCTAATTGTGTTTATTAATAAAGTTTTATAATCTATTTGATGAAAATGGTTAGATCAAGCTTTGAAAGATGATTTCTCGAGATTTTCGTAATGGTACTGTTTTGGTTAATTTGAGATTGATTTTAATCATGTTAGGTTGCTAGTTTTGGGTTTTTGTGGTGATAATGTGGTTTTGGTGTTTCTCGAGATATAAGGATGCAATTAGGTTGTTTTTGGATGTTATTTGATGATTAAAAATGGATGAAAGTGTTAGGTTTTTGGCTAGGTTGAGTTTGTAGAGTAATCGAATGTGTTTTCGTTTATTTCGGATAGGCGTTTTGGTGTTTTTAGGCATAGCAGCGCGGTGGTTTTGGTTGCTAGTGGTTTTAATGCACTGAGATGCATTAATCCTCTTTTCTTGTGTGGTATAAACAAGGGAGAACGTATCGGAAGCAATTAGTGAAGTTCTAGGAGCTTCGGAAGCTTGATTGCGTTTCGACAAAACAAGCGAGGTGTTTTCGGTGAGTGAAATTGGTTTAAAAGCTTTTCAAAGGTTTGAAAGTAAGGTTTGGGGATTTAGATTAAGCTTGAAATGCTAATTTAAGCTCAAAAGTAAGTTTGAGATGTTTTGCTCTCGTTTCTTGGTTTTTATCCCATTGATTCATGTGATCATGCTCATGTTTTGAGGATAGATATAAACCCACTGTTTTATGAATTTTTAGAGAAATGATTTGATGACTTATATGATACTATGAGATAGAATTATTATTTGAAGAGATCGAACTTATTGAGAAAATGTTATGCATTGTTTGTGCTTTTGGAATGAGATGAGAATGATTTATGTTGATGCATGAAAAAACAGTAGGTAAACGATGTTTAAAAGTGTATATTAGCATGAGATGAGATTACTTTTATCAGATATAATTGGCCGACCAATAGGATGAGAAGTGCACTATAATATACAAAATTCGTACGTGCTCTTTGGTTCGGGCAATGAGGGTAGTGCTATCCCGATCCAAAGTGAGAGTGTGGTGATGAGAGATTCCACCACGGTAGGACTTGATGATGTGAGATCCATCAAGCTTTGCGGCGATGAGAGATACCGCTGTGAGAGTTTGGTGATGTGAGATTCCACCGAGGTAGGACTTGACGATGTGAGATTTCGTCAAGCTATTCGCATATCTGAGTAATGTTGCTAAAATGTTAATATATGAGATTCACATGTACCTTGTTTATAAATGATTTAATTAAATGAGTTTTGTATATGAGATTATGCCTTGAGAAATGCTTTTGAGAAACAAGCATGTGTGGTTTTGCTTCGAGATTATGCATTTAGGTGTTGCGTGTAAAAGAGTCTATCGCAACAGAGTGCAAGTGTACACGACGCAAGTAGTAAAGTGATACACGAAGTATCAGATGTCGAATCCACAAGGACTGGAAATAGCCTTAACCTTGAATTGCTGCACAAGAAAGAAAGAAGATAATTTAATTGTTTGTAAGGGAATAATAAAGAATACTGAAGATAAAGGATTCATGATAGAGAAAATAGGCCGGTATCGATTTGCTCAGTAGTGCAGGTGTTGCAGTGTATAGGACTCCATGTTCTGTCGTTGCTCCTGTCGCGGCAGCACCTGCGGCGGCAGTGGTCTGTTGTTGTCGCGGCAGTGATCACACAACTCTGTACTTCAAGCTTGGCAAGAATCTCTGCTGTGACTCGTCCTATCCCTAGGTTCAAGTCTGTCGATGAACAAATCTTGATGATACCTCCCGGCGTGAATCGAAGGATGAACACCGATGTTGTTGAATTCTTCCTTAGCCACTTAACCTTGTCCTATCCCTAGGTCTGAGATAGTTCAACCATAAACTGGAGAACCCGTACTTATTCCTTTCGTATACTTAACTCTCCCGATATTAAGTAAATGTATAATCTCACAATGATCTCCCGATACTCTTGCAAGATGTTGAAAACCAGAATAAGCAAACTTGAAGTCTATTTTATTGAACAGAAAAATCCTAAAACAATGCAATCCTTGCAACTACTTTACAGAATCAACCCTTAGCCCTATGGGAAGTTTAGAACATGATGAGAATGGGGGAAAACGACTAGGGTTTAGGGGAAGGCGGCTATAGAATAAGATATCCCTCCCTAGGTCGAATTACATGCCTTTATATAGGCCTTGGGTTCAAGTTTTCTAATATGGCAAGAATACAAGTTTAAATTAAAGTACAACTCTATTAAAGACTAAATCTTCAGAGTAGATGTCTTTAATTCGTCCTCTTTTCTTGATTTGGGTTTCTTCCTTGAACTTTGGGCTTGGCCTTCATTCTGATCTAGGGCTCAGAAAAATATAGGAGTGACCCACGATAGACCGGCTTAATTTCCTCTTCCTATCGAACTCCACTTCACTTTTTCCCTTCAACATGGCTGTCGTCATTGGCTGCCACGGCAGCGTCATTCTTCTCGACTACAGTCATGTGTTCTAGCTCTACTTCTCCACTGCCCTGCGTCTGCTACAACATCTACCTGCAAAAGTAACCAAAATCAGTAGCAACTGTGCCATTTAATATAATTGTGATGTATAACTGAAATATATCCTAAATGCAATGAATTATGCTTGAATGCAGCAGAAATATGGGTTAAATAGGGGGTAAAATATAGAACTTTTTCACACTCAACACACCCCCAAACTCAAGTTCTTGCTTGCCCTCAAGCAAATATTACCTAAGTAAAATGAAATATTTTTTTGTTTTGGCTTAAATCAGTGAACCCTACATTACCTACCACTTATATTCTATCAAGAGCAATACCTTGTCGGGCATTTCTGGATTCATCCGGAACCATGCTATAACTCTTGTGTAGTGTGTGCAGGTTTTGTGAACACTTATGCATCTAGACTACCTTAGTATACCAAAATAGTTATGCCTACAAACTTGAGGTTATGCCATTTCAATTTTTTCTGGAGGCAATTCTTAGGCTCCTTTAGTTTTTTCTGACTCTTGATTTAACTGCATCTTTTTTGGAGGCAATTCTTAGGCTCCTTTAGTTTTTTTTTTTTAACTTAGCTCAAAAAGAAATCTCCTAAAATAAGTGCAAGGCAGTTTTGCAAGCAATTGAGTTTGAATCTTTTTTTTCTTTCTTTGTTTTCCTAGAGCCAGTGATAGGCACCTCTAGGGGCAGTTTCAAGCGGGTAAACATTCCTATTCTAGTGTACTAAAGTAATCTAGAAAGCATAATAGTCACAAAGAGTGTTGTACAGGGTAGAATCATAGCAAGGCTCTAAATAGATCCTAAAATTTCCTAAAGGCACTGTCACGACAGCATATGTCGCGGTAGGTAAGTTAAGTTCAAAGACTTAAGCCAAATTTTCATTTTTTAATAAAAAATAAACTAAACACTTAGACACAATTTTTTTAAACATAAAAGACACTTCATTACTGGAGGGATGCCACCCCCAAACTCAAGGGTTGCATTGCCCTCAATGCATGATGACAAAATAAATAAAAAAAGAAAATAGAAACATCACAATTATAATAAAATAGCAGACAACAAAGATAAGATAGAAACTTAAATTTAAGTGCTGTCGTTGTTGCTGCTGCTGCTGATTTGTACCTGACGGCGGGTAGTGACCTTCATTGTCGGTGCCGGCAGATGGCTCGGAGAGGCGGAGGAAGTCTTCTTCTTAGCTTCCCTCGGTGGCTAGATGCGAGTAGGTGAGATCTGGGGTGGTCTTTCCAGCACTTGTACCTCTTCAGAAGAGTTGCTACTGCTGCTGCTGCCAGTCTTGCCCTGGCCGGATGGTCCTTCACCGGTGTTAGGCTTCTGCCTTTTCATCGGAGTGAACTCCTTTGAAAGGTTCCTCTTGACAGAGAGCTCACCATCAGATTCCTCCCAGATTGAGGAGGAAGAGAAACCAGCAATAAACTCATCAAGGTCGGACGGTGGCTCCTTTCGCTTCTCTCCTCTGGCAGAGGTAGTGGCGGTGTGGCTGCCACCTTCAGATGTCGCAGCCGGGGTTGGAGTGGACGCAACAGAAGGTGTTTTTGGTGTGGCAGCAGGGGTAGGGTATGGGCAGTTGTAGGGGCAGCAAAATAGTGCTCGTGGAAAACATGAAAATGTACATTTGCAAAATTTAAATTACTTTGAATGAAATGTACCATTGTTGCTGTGAAGTCTGGGACAAAACTCATCAGACCCAGCTGCCGTTCCTCCAACTTCTGCAGGGTGGCTAGGATTTGAGTGGAGGAGTCTGCTGGGGGAGCTGCTGGTGTTGGCTGTTGTTGCTCTGCGGCGGCAGGTTCTGTCTAGGTGGGCTCTGTTGGCTCCTCTGTCGCGGCAGACGAGTTGAAACAGGAGATTGGTGTGGCAGCTTTCAGCTCCATCAGACTGAAGATATTTCGCTCCGTCCATCCTTTACCTCGAACCTTGTAATCTTCAGCAATTTCAAGGACGTTGTGGCCACGTCGGATTTCAGTGATGAGGTAGGGGAAGACAAGGGGTCCCGATGGCCGAGGGGCACAGTCCAAAATCCCCTCCCGAATATAACAACTGACATTAATGGGTCTCTCGTTTAAAATGGAATGAACGAGAGCTAACCTGAGTTGATCAACTATGCTGTTGAGGGAAGAAGGCATTATCATCTTCTTCACGAAGTGGTTCCACAGTTTTGCCTCGGGAGTGAGTTGAGCGCGTTTCACCGTCCGTGGGTGTTTTGGGTCTGTATTCCACTGGGTCCCCTCCTCTGTCAGTTCTGCCATGACAGCGTCGTAGTCCTCTGACGACAGGCTCTCCACGAACCTCTTATGTCTGTCCTCTCGTTTGCTGACGTAGATTCCGTAGAGGGTATTGATGTATTCCGGCTCAAGAGGGACTTCCTTACCACGCACTGTCACGGTTGTCGTGTCTTTGCTGTCGACGGAAGCGTAGAATTCTCTGACCAAAGTGACATTCATCTCCTCTGGTTGGGCAGCAAACATATGCCATTTAAGGGCTCTGATCTTGCGAGCGATTAATGGTTCGAGCCCGAGGTTCTCCGTGCGTTTGGTGTAGATGATCCCTCTCTCTTCCCACATCTCCCTTTTTTGGAAGGAGGTGTAGTAGCGGTCATTGGAGTCGGAGGTAGCAAAACGGTTGGGGATTCTGTCGTAGCTGGGTGTGCCTGCTGCTGTAGTGGAGCTGGAGGCAGCACTTCTTCTTGTGTTTCTGGTACTCATAGTTGTTGCGTGTAAAAGAGTCTATCGCAATTGAGTGCAAGTGTACACGTCGCAAGTAATAAAGTGATACGAAGTATCGGATATCGTCTCCACAGGGACTGGGCTAACCCTTTCCTTCGCTATCTGCACAAGGGGAAAAGAATAGATTAAAATATTGTCACGAAAATATTGAAGAAAACGTAAATAAAATAATTGAGATATCAAGATAGAGAGAATGGGCTGGTATTGAATTGCTCAGTAGTGCAGGTATTGCAATGCTTAGGAGCTCCAGTTCTGTCGTCGCGCCTGTCGCTGGCAGCACCTATCGCGGCAGCAGTCCGTTGATCGTTGCGGCAGCAAACACACCAACTCAGTACTTTCAAGTTTGACAAGAATCCCAGATCTGCCTTGGCCTATCCCTAGGTCCAAGTCTGTCGATGATCACGTCTTGATGATACCTCCCGGCGTGAATCGAAGGATGAACACCGATGTGTATGAATTCTTCTTTAGCCATTTAACCTCGCCCTATCCCTAGGCACGAGATAGTTCAACTATAAACTAGAGAACTTGCTCTTATTTCTTTCGTATACTTAACTCTCCCGATGCTAAGTAAATAGATAACCTCACAATGCTCTCCCGATGCTCTTGCAAGATATTAATAACCAAAATAAGAGAACTTGAAGTTTATTTTATTGAACTGAAAATTCCTAAAACAAAAGCAACCCTTGCAACTACTTTACAAATCAACCTGTGGCCTTAGGGGGTTTTAGAACATATCGACGGCGGGTAAACGGCGGAGGGGTTTTTGGTTGTCGATTATGGGGTAATCGGCTATGGGATATGGGATATGGAGGTTTAGATCTCCCTAGGTTAAAATACATGCCCTTATATAAGCTTTGGGCTCAAGTTATCTAATTTAACAAGGATTACAACTTTAATTAAAAGTATGATTCTAATAAAGACTAAATCTTCAAGGAATCTACTTTCCAGCCGTCCTCCTTGTTTCTTGGGATTTTCTCTCCTTGAACTTTGGGCTTGACATATCTTTCGATCTGGGGCTCGGAAAAATATGAGGTTTTCACACGACAGACGAGCAGAATTTTCTCTATCTATCGAGGTCCACTTTGCTTTTTCTCTCCACAAAACTGTTGTCACCATGCTGTCACGACGGCACCATGGCAGCATCGTCCACTTTATCTGCTTGTCCAGTTCAGCTCTTCTGCTTCTCTGCCCAGCGCCTGCCTTCTCCGTCAGCTATGGCAGATACCTGCAAAAATAGCCAAATTTAGCAGTATCTGCGCAGTTTTATCTAAATGTGATGTTTATGCAAAACTTAACCTAAAATGCAGTTAAACATGCTTGAGTGCAGCAAAAATAAGGATAAATGATGGGTAAAATATAGAACTTTTAAGCACTTATCACACCTCCAAACTCGAATCTTTGCTTGTCCTCAAGCAATTCAGACCTAAAAGAAAAAAAAATGAAATATTTTTGTTTTGGCTTTCAAACAGTGAACTTTCCCTTACCCGTCGTTCGTTCCCTGTGACGGCAGCACCCTGTCGGATAATCTAGGATTTGTCCGGAATCTCTATATAGTCCTCGTGCAGTGTGTGCATGCTTGTGAACAGTTATATGCCAAGACTCTCTTAGTTTCACTAGAATATTATACTTTAGCTTGTTTAGAGTTTTTTTTTACGAGACTGATTTCTTTCTTCTTCTTACTAGAGCCAGGATCGGGCACCTCTAGTTATTTCCTTTTTTTTCTAATTTCTTCTTTTTTTTTCTACTAGAGCCAGTATTTTAGGCACCTCTAGTTAAATGTCTAGAGCCGGTGATAGGCACCTCTAGAAGTTTTTCTCTGGTTATCTGCCTAGAGCCAGTGGTGGGCACCTCTAGGTTTCCTGAGAGTCTAGTCTCTTTTCTACTCTACGTGCTAAGTTTTCTATTCTAGTTTGGCTAAAAGAAGTCTAAGCAGTATAACAGTCACAATGGTGTTTAAGTTTTCAGAACTATAGAAAGGCTCTAAACTTCTCCTAAAGACTATCCTAAAGTTTCTGCCACGACAGAGCTGTCACGACAGGCAAGTTCAGTTCATAGTTTTAAGCCAATTTTCAATATTTTCATTTTTTTTGCATAAAATAAATGCGACACAATTAAAACTAAATGCAATATTATATTAATAATTAGGAGGACTGCCTACCCCCAAACTCAAGGGTTGCATTGTCCTCAATGCATGACACAAAAGATGAAAAACAAAAAGAAAAAGATGACAGAAAAGTTAAACATCACAAAAAGATAATATATATAGCAGGCGACAGAGAAAAAGAAAAAGAAAACTTAAGTTGTGTGGCTGTCGTCGCTGCTGCTGGAGCTTTGGATGAGGAGCTGTCGGCGGGCAGTCTCTTTGGACTTTGTCGGAGGAGCTGTGGGTGCTGCCCTGAGAGTATCTGCCCTGAGGGTTGTTTTGTATGAGTGCTGCCGCGGCAGGGGTGGAGGCAGAGCTTCCTCGGGTTGCTTGTATCGTCATTGCAAGGGTTTTTCTCTGTTTACCTAATAACAAAAATAAACTAAAAACCAATATCAAATTTCTAATTCCTAAAATAATAAAGATAAAATAAAAATAAAATAAGTTAAATTAGGAGTGCCTTGAGGGGCATCTCCTAAAGTAACTACTCCCTGTTCTATTGATGCTTGAGGGGTCGTTTCCGGTACTTCTTGAAATCCATCCGTACCCTCCATCTGGTGATTATTCTCATGGTGGGGGCTCCTTTTTTTCTCTTCCCTTTGTAGTCCATGAAGTCCTCCCTTCTTGGTAATGTTTCTGAGGGCATGAATATATGATTAGAAAAAATCAAATTGACATTCGACCATAAACTTACCTTGTTTTCGTTGAATGTTGTTGTGGTTGAATGTATCCCTTGCTGCCGTGCCCGCTGCTGCGGCAGGCAGTTATTTTGACAGTTCTTTATCAGGTTACTTTGCAGGTCAATGGGATATTGGTAAGTGCCATCACTCTCTATATCAAATCTTGTTGACCACCCGTAGATCTCCATCAGTAGAGACTTTGATAATTCTGAGTCCACCGGTGTTGGTTCCTCTAATATCTGCAATGGAATCGGTGAGTTTTCAAAGAATTCAAAAGGTTCGTTTATTACCTGCTCGTATTCCATTTGTGAAGAACTGTCATTGGGTAGCTCTTCTAGGTGGTCGTTCGAGTGCCATGACAGAGATGGATGTGTGCAATCTTGGTCGGGCATAACCGAGGTAATGGGTTGAGAGTTTTCCTCGGATGTGGTTGCTGCTTCAGCATCAGTTGCTGCCGAGGCGGCAGTTGCTGCCAAGGCGGCAGTTTCCGCTTTGATTGGGTTTTCTGCCTCAGAAGTGGTTGCTGCCGTGACATTCTCTTGAATTTCACTCAGCGTTGTTGCGGTGTTGCTCCGTTCCGGCTCCTCGGTCATTGCCATGGCAGGTTGTTGCTCAGACTCATCATATGTTGGGTATTCCTTCACATAGGCATCCTCGTCACATTGCCTCATGATTTCAGGTTCATCTGTGGCATGAATGAGGACCGGTCTGCTCAAGAGTGCATCCATCTTGGCGATACTTGTGTCCATAGAAACTGACACTTCTTGAGTGAGTGCCATGAAGGCTTGTAGTGTGTCTTCTAAGGATTTTGACTGCTCTTGAGGATGATGACATTGCCAGGGCAGGTCGGGTTCTATAGCAAAACTGTTATGGTATAAAAAATTTTGTGGGTTTTGATCGTACCATAAAAAAATTTGCTGCTGCGGTATCGACATTTGCTGCCCCTGTTGCTGTCGTGGCAGCATATCTTTACGGTAATTGCAAGAACTTTCCCACATCAACCCTCGAATGGTTTTTCCTGGCATGTTGATGCCCTTGAACCTATATTTTCACCTGAGTTTTTTTTTGTTAAAAAAAATAAAATAAAAAAAATAAAAAAAAATAAAAATAAAAGAAAAGTGCAGAAGCTAGGGTAAGAGTGTGTTGCCAGTCCCCGGCAACGGCGCCAAAAACTTGTTGCGTGTAAAAGAGTCTATCGCAATTGAGTGCAAGTGTACACGTCGCAAGTAATAAAGTGATACGAAGTATTGGATATCGTCTCCACAGAGACTGGGCTAACCCTTTCCTTCGCTATCTGCACAAGGGGAAAAGAATAGATTAAAATATTGTCACGAAAATATTGAAGAAAACGTAAATAAAATAATTGAGATATCAAGATAGAGAGAATGGGCTAGTATTGAATTGCTCAGTAGTGCAGGTATTGCAATGCTTAGGAACTCCAGTTCTGTCGTCGCGCCTGTCGCTGGCAGCACCTGTCGCGGCAGCAGTCCGTTGATCGTTGCGGCAGCAAACACACCAACTCAGTACTTTCAAGTTTGGCAAGAATCCCAGATCTGCCTTGGCCTATCCCTAGGTCCAAGTCTGTCGATGATCACGTCTTGATGATACCTCCCGGCGTGAATCGAAGGATGAACACCGATGTGTATGAATTCTTCTTTAGCCATTTAACCTCGCCCTATCCCTAGGCACGAGATAGTTCAACTATAAACTAGAGAACTTGCTCTTATTTCTTTCGTATACTTAACTCTCCCGATGCTAAGTAAATAGATAACCTCACAATGCTCTCCCGATGCTCTTGCAAGATATTAATAACCAAAATAAGAGAACTTGAAGTTTATTTTATTGAACTGAAAATTCCTAAAACAAAAGCAACCCTTGCAACTACTTTACAAATCAACCCGTGGCCCTAGGGGGTTTTAGAACATATCGACGGCGGGTAAACGGCGGAGGGGTTTTTGGTTGTCGATTATGGGGTAATCGGCTATGGGATATGGGATATGGAGGTTTAGATCTCCCTAGGTTAAAATACATGCCCTTATATAAGCTTTGGGCTCAAGTTATCTAATTTAACAAGGATTACAACTTTAATTAAAAGTATGATTCTAATAAAGACTAAATCTTCAAGGAATCTACTTTCCAGCCGTCCTCCTTGTTTCTTGGGATTTTCTCTCCTTGAACTTTGGGCTTGACATATCTTTCGATCTGGGGCTCGGAAAAATATGAGGTTTTCACACGACAGACGAGTAGAATTTTCTCTATCTATCGAGGTCCACTTTGCTTTTTCTCTCCACAAAACTGCTATCACCATGCTGTCACGACGGCACCATGGCAGCATCGTCCACTTTATCTGCTTGTCCAATTCAGCTCTTCTGCTTCTCTGCCCAGCGCCTGCCTTCTCCGTCAGCTATGGCAGATACCTGCAAAAATAGCCAAATTTAGCAGTATCTGCGCAGTTTTATCTAAATGTGATGTTTATGCAAAACTTAACCTAAAATGCAGTTAAACATGCTTGAGTGCAGCAAAAATAAGGATAAATGATGGGTAAAATATAGAACTTTTAAGCACTTATCACACCTCCAAACTCGAATCTTTGCTTGTCCTCAAGCAATTCAGACCTAAAAGAAAAAAAATGAAATATTTTTGTTTTGGCTTTCAAACAGTGAACTTTCCCTTACCCGTCGTTCGTTCCCTGTGACGGCAGCACCCTGTCGGATAATCTAGGATTTGTCCGGATTCTCTATATAGTCCTCGTGCAGTGTGTGCATGCTTGTGAACAGTTATATGCCAAGACTCTCTTAGTTTCACTAGAATATTATACTTTAGCTTGTTTAGAGTTTTTTTTTACGAGACTGATTTCTTTCTTCTTCTTACTAGAGCCAGGATCGGGCACCTCTAGTTATTTCCTTTTTTTTCTAATTTCTTCTTTTTTTTCTACTAGAGCCAGTATTTCAGGCACCTCTAGTTAACTGTCTAGAGCCGGTGATAGGCACCTCTAGAAGTTTTTCTCTGGTTATCTGCCTAGAGCCAGTGGTGGGCACCTCTAGGTTTCCTGAGAGTCTAGTCTCTTTTCTACTCTACGTGCTAAGTTTTCTATTCTAGTTTGGCTAAAAGAAGTCTAAGCAGTATAACAGTCACAATGGTGTTTAAGTTTTCAGAACTATAGAAAGGCTCTAAACTTCTCCTAAAGACTATCCTAAAGTTTCTGCCACGACAGAGCTGTCACGACAGGCAAGTTCAGTTCATAGTTTTAAGCCAATTTTCAATATTTTCATTTTTTTTGCATAAAATAAATGCGACACAATTAAAACTAAATGCAATATTATATTAATAATTAGGAGGACTGCCTACCCCCAAACTCAAGGGTTGCATTGTCCTCAATGCATGACACAAAAGATGAAAAACAAAAAGAAAAAGATGACAGAAAAGTTAAACATCACAAAAAGATAATATATATAGCAGGCGACAGAGAAAAAGAAAAAGAAAACTTAAGTTGTGTGGCTGTCGTCGCTGCTGCTGGAGCTTTGGATGAGGAGCTGTCGGCGGGCAGTCTCTTTGGACTTTGTCGGAGGAGCTGTGGGTGCTGCCCTGAGAGTATCTGCCCTGAGGGTTGTTTTGTATGAGTGCTGCCGCGGCAGGGGTGGAGGCAGAGCTTCCTCGGGTTGCTTGTATCGTCATTGCAAGGGTTTTTCTCTGTTTACCTAATAACAAAAATAAACTAAAAACCAATATCAAATTTCTAATTCCTAAAATAATAAAGATAAAATAAAAATAAAATAAGTTAAATTAGGAGTGCCTTGAGGGGCATCTCCTAAAGTAACTACTCCCTGTTCTATTGATGCTTGAGGGGTCGTTTCCGGTACTTCTTGAAATCCATCCGTACCCTCCATCTGGTGATTATTCTCATGGTGGGGGCTCCTTTTTTTCTCTTCCCTTTGTAGTCCATGAAGTCCTCCCTTCTTGGTAATGTTTCTGAGGGCATGAATATATGATTAGAAAAAATCAAATTGACATTCGACCATAAACTTACCTTGTTTTCGTTGAATGTTGTTGTGGTTGAATGTATCCCTTGCTGCCGTGCCCGCTGCTGCGGCAGGCAGTTATTTTGACAGTTCTTTATCAGGTTACTTTGCAGGTCAATGGGATATTGGTAAGTGCCATCACTCTCTATATCAAATCTTGTTGACCACCCGTAGATCTCCATCAGTAGAGACTTTGATAATTCTGAGTTCACCGGTGTTGGTTCCTCTAATATCTGCAATGGAATCGGTGAGTTTTCAAAGAATTCAAAAGGTTCGTTTATTACCTGCTCGTATTCCATTTGTGAAGAACTGTCATTGGGTAGCTCTTCTAGGTGGTCGTTCGAGTGCCATGACAGAGATGGATGTGTGCAATCTTGGTCGGGCATAACCGAGGTAATGGGTTGAGAGTTTTCCTCGGATGTGGTTGCTGCTTCAGCATCAGTTGCTGCCGAGGCGGCAGTTGCTGCCAAGGCGGCAGTTTCCGCTTTGATTGGGTTTTCTGCCTCAGAAGTGGTTGCTGCCGTGACATTCTCTTGAATTTCACTCAGCGTTGTTGCGGTGTTGCTCCGTTCCGGCTCCTCGGTCATTGCCATGGCAGGTTGTTGCTCAGACTCATCATATGTTGGGTATTCCTTCACATAGGCATCCTCGTCACATTGCCTCATGATTTCAGGTTCATCTGTGGCATGAATGAGGACCGGTCTGCTCAAGAGTGCATCCATCTTGGCGATACTTGTGTCCATAGAAACTGACACTTCTTGAGTGAGTGCCATGAAGGCTTGTAGTGTGTCTTCTAAGGATTTTGACTGCTCTTGAGGATGATGACATTGCCAGGGCAGGTCGGGTTCTGTAGCAAAACTGTTATGGTATAAAAAATTTTGTGGGTTTTGATCGTACCATAAAAAAATTTGCTGCTGCGGTATCGACATTTGCTGCCCCTGTTGCTGTCGTGGCAGCATATCTTTACGGTAATTGCAAGAACTTTCCCACATCAACCCTCGAATGGTTTTTCCTGGCATGTTGATGCCCTTGAACCTATATTTTCACCTGAGTTTTTTTTTTGTTAAAAAAAATAAAAAAATAAAAAAATAAAAAAAAAATAAAAATAAAAGAAAAGTGCAGAAGCTAGGGTAAGAGTGTGTTGCCAGTCCCCGGCAACGGCGCCAAAAACTTGTTGCGTGTAAAAGAGTCTATCGCAATTGAGTGCAAGTGTACACGTCGCAAGTAATAAAGTGATACGAAGTATTGGATATCGTCTCCACAGAGACTGGGCTAACCCTTTCCTTCGCTATCTGCACAAGGGGAAAAGAATAGATTAAAATATTGTCACGAAAATATTGAAGAAAACGTAAATAAAATAATTGAGATATCAAGATAGAGAGAATGGGCTAGTATTGAATTGCTCAGTAGTGCAGGTATTGCAATGCTTAGGAACTCCAGTTCTGTCGTCGCGCCTGTCGCTGGCAGCACCTGTCGCGGCAGCAGTCCGTTGATCGTTGCGGCAGCAAACACACCAACTCAGTACTTTCAAGTTTGGCAAGAATCCCAGATCTGCCTTGGCCTATCCCTAGGTCCAAGTCTGTCGATGATCACGTCTTGATGATACCTCCCGGCGTGAATCGAAGGATGAACACCGATGTGTATGAATTCTTCTTTAGCCATTTAACCTCGCCCTATCCCTAGGCACGAGATAGTTCAACTATAAACTAGAGAACTTGCTCTTATTTCTTTCGTATACTTAACTCTCCCGATGCTAAGTAAATAGATAACCTCACAATGCTCTCCCGATGCTCTTGCAAGATATTAATAACCAAAATAAGAGAACTTGAAGTTTATTTTATTGAACTGAAAATTCCTAAAACAAAAGCAACCCTTGCAACTACTTTACAAATCAACCCGTGGCCCTAGGGGGTTTTAGAACATATCGACGGCGGGTAAACGGCGGAGGGGTTTTTGGTTGTCGATTATGGGGTAATCGGCTATGGGATATGGGATATGGAGGTTTAGATCTCCCTAGGTTAAAATACATGCCCTTATATAAGCTTTGGGCTCAAGTTATCTAATTTAACAAGGATTACAACTTTAATTAAAAGTATGATTCTAATAAAGACTAAATCTTCAAGGAATCTACTTTCCAGCCGTCCTCCTTGTTTCTTGGGATTTTCTCTCCTTGAACTTTGGGCTTGACATATCTTTCGATCTGGGGCTCGGAAAAATATGAGGTTTTCACACGACAGACGAGTAGAATTTTCTCTATCTATCGAGGTCCACTTTGCTTTTTCTCTCCACAAAACTGCTATCACCATGCTGTCACGACGGCACCATGGCAGCATCGTCCACTTTATCTGCTTGTCCAATTCAGCTCTTCTGCTTCTCTGCCCAGCGCCTGCCTTCTCCGTCAGCTATGGCAGATACCTGCAAAAATAGCCAAATTTAGCAGTATCTGCGCAGTTTTATCTAAATGTGATGTTTATGCAAAACTTAACCTAAAATGCAGTTAAACATGCTTGAGTGCAGCAAAAATAAGGATAAATGATGGGTAAAATATAGAACTTTTAAGCACTTATCACACCTCCAAACTCGAATCTTTGCTTGTCCTCAAGCAATTCAGACCTAAAAGAAAAAAAATGAAATATTTTTGTTTTGGCTTTCAAACAGTGAACTTTCCCTTACCCGTCGTTCGTTCCCTGTGACGGCAGCACCCTGTCGGATAATCTAGGATTTGTCCGGATTCTCTATATAGTCCTCGTGCAGTGTGTGCATGCTTGTGAACAGTTATATGCCAAGACTCTCTTAGTTTCACTAGAATATTATACTTTAGCTTGTTTAGAGTTTTTTTTTACGAGACTGATTTCTTTCTTCTTCTTACTAGAGCCAGGATCGGGCACCTCTAGTTATTTCCTTTTTTTTCTAATTTCTTCTTTTTTTTCTACTAGAGCCAGTATTTCAGGCACCTCTAGTTAACTGTCTAGAGCCGGTGATAGGCACCTCTAGAAGTTTTTCTCTGGTTATCTGCCTAGAGCCAGTGGTGGGCACCTCTAGGTTTCCTGAGAGTCTAGTCTCTTTTCTACTCTACGTGCTAAGTTTTCTATTCTAGTTTGGCTAAAAGAAGTCTAAGCAGTATAACAGTCACAATGGTGTTTAAGTTTTCAGAACTATAGAAAGGCTCTAAACTTCTCCTAAAGACTATCCTAAAGTTTCTGCCACGACAGAGCTGTCACGACAGGCAAGTTCAGTTCATAGTTTTAAGCCAATTTTCAATATTTTCATTTTTTTTGCATAAAATAAATGCGACACAATTAAAACTAAATGCAATATTATATTAATAATTAGGAGGACTGCCTACCCCCAAACTCAAGGGTTGCATTGTCCTCAATGCATGACACAAAAGATGAAAAACAAAAAGAAAAAGATGACAGAAAAGTTAAACATCACAAAAAGATAATATATATAGCAGGCGACAGAGAAAAAGAAAAAGAAAACTTAAGTTGTGTGGCTGTCGTCGCTGCTGCTGGAGCTTTGGATGAGGAGCTGTCGGCGGGCAGTCTCTTTGGACTTTGTCGGAGGAGCTGTGGGTGCTGCCCTGAGAGTATCTGACCTGAGGGTTGTTTTGTATGAGTGCTGCCGCGGCAGGGGTGGAGGCAGAGCTTCCTCGGGTTGCTTGTATCGTCATTGCAAGGGTTTTTCTCTGTTTACCTAATAACAAAAATAAACTAAAAACCAATATCAAATTTCTAATTCCTAAAATAATAAAGATAAAATAAAAATAAAATAAGTTAAATTAGGAGTGCCTTGAGGGGCATCTCCTAAAGTAACTACTCCCTGTTCTATTGATGCTTGAGGGGTCGTTTCCGGTACTTCTTGAAATCCATCCGTACCCTCCATCTGGTGATTATTCTCATGGTGGGGGCTCCTTTTTTTCTCTTCCCTTTGTAGTCCATGAAGTCCTCCCTTCTTGGTAATGTTTCTGAGGGCATGAATATATGATTAGAAAAAATCAAATTGACATTCGACCATAAACTTACCTTGTTTTCGTTGAATGTTGTTGTGGTTGAATGTATCTCTTGCTGCCGTGCCCGCTGCTGCGGCAGGCAGTTATTTTGACAGTTCTATATCAGGTTACTTTGCAGGTCAATGGGATATTGGTAAGTGCCATCACTCTCTATATCAAATCTTGTTGACCACCCGTAGATCTCCATCAGTAGAGACTTTGATAATTCTGAGTCCACCGGTGTTGGTTCCTCTAATATCTGCAATGGAATCGGTGAGTTTTCAAAGAATTCAAAAGGTTCGTTTATTACCTGCTCGTATTCCATTTGTGAGGAACTGTCATTGGGTAGCTCTTCTAGGTGGTCGTTCGAGTGCCATGACAGAGATGGATGTGTGCAATCTTGGTCGGGCATAACCGAGGTAATGGGTTGAGAGTTTTCCTCGGATGTGGTTGCTGCTTCAGCATCAGTTGCTGCCGAGGCGGCAGTTGCTGCCAAGGCGGCAGTTTCCGCTTTGATTGGGTTTTCTGCCTCAGAAGTGGTTGCTGCCGTGACATTCTCTTGAATTTCACTCAGCGTTGTTGCGGTGTTGCTCCGTTCCGGCTCCTCGGTCATTGCCATGGCAGGTTGTTGCTCAGACTCATCATATGTTGGGTATTCCTTCACATAGGCATCCTCGTCACATTGCCTCATGATTTCAGGTTCATCTGTGGCATGAATGAGGACCGGTCTGCTCAAGAGTGCATCCATCTTGGCGATACTTGTGTCCATAGAAACTGACACTTCTTGAGTGAGTGCCATGAAGGCTTGCAGTGTGTCTTCTAAGGATTTTGACTGCTCTTGAGGATGATGACATTGCCAGGGCAGGTCGGGTTCTGTAGCAAAACTGTTATGGTATAAAAAATTTTGTGGGTTTTGATCGTACCATAAAAAAATTTGCTGCTGCGGTATCGACATTTGCTGCCCCTGTTGCTGTCGTGGCAGCATATCTTTACGGTAATTGCAAGAACTTTCCCACATCAACCCTCGAATGGTTTTTCCTGGCATGTTGATGCCCTTGAACCTATATTTTCACCTGAGTTTTTTTTTTGTTAAAAAAATAAAAAATAAAAATAAAAATAAAAATAAAAGAAAAGTGCAGAAGCTAGGGTAAGAGTGTGTTGCCAGTCCCCGGCAACGGCGCCAAAAACTTGTTGCGTGTAAAAGAGTCTATCGCAATTGAGTGCAAGTGTACACGTCGCAAGTAATAAAGTGATACGAAGTATCGAATATCGTCTCCACAGAGACTGGGCTAACCCTTTCCTTCGCTATCTGCACAAGGGGAAAAGAATAGATTAAAATATTGTCACGAAAATATTGAAGAAAACGTAAATAAAATAATTGAGATATCAAGATAGAGAGAATGGGCTAGTATTGAATTGCTCAGTAGTGCAGGTATTGCAATGCTTAGGAACTCCAGTTCTGTCGTCGCGCCTGTCGCTGGCAGCACCTGTCGCGGCAGCAGTCCGTTGATCGTTGCGGCAGCAAACACACCAACTCAGTACTTTCAAGTTTGGCAAGAATCCCCGATCTGCCTTGGCCTATCCCTAGGTCCAAGTCTGTCGATGATCACGTCTTGATGATACCTCCCGGCGTGAATCGAAGGATGAACACCGATGTGTATGAATTCTTCTTTAGCCATTTAACCTCGCCCTATCCCTAGGCACGAGATAGTTCAACTATAAACTAGAGAACTTGCTCTTATTTCTTTCGTATACTTAACTCTCCCGATGCTAAGTAAATAGATAACCTCACAATGCTCTCCCGATGCTCTTGCAAGATATTAATAACCAAAATAAGAGAACTTGAAGTTTATTTTATTGAACTGAAAATTCCTAAAACAAAAGCAACCCTTGCAACTACTTTACAAATCAACCCGTGGCCCTAGGGGGTTTTAGAACATATCGACGGCGGGTAAACGGCGGAGGGGTTTTTGGTTGTCGATTATGGGGTAATCGGCTATGGGATATGGGATATGGAGGTTTAGATCTCCCTAGGTTAAAATACATGCCCTTATATAAGCTTTGGGCTCAAGTTATCTAATTTAACAAGGATTACAACTTTAATTAAAAGTATGATTCTAATAAAGACTAAATCTTCAAGGAATCTACTTTCCAGCCGTCCTCCTTGTTTCTTGGGATTTTCTCTCCTTGAACTTTGGGCTTGACATATCTTTTGATATGGGGCTCGGAAAAATATGAGGTTTTCACACGACAGACGAGCATAATTTTCTCTATCTATCGAGGTCCACTTTGCTTTTTCTCTCCACAAAACTGCTATCACCATGCTGTCACGGCGGCACCATGGCAGCATCGTCCTCTTTGTCTGCTTGTCCAGTTCAGCTCTTTTGCTTCTCTGCCCAGCGCCTGCCTTCTCCGTCAGCTATGGCGGATACCTGCAAAAATAGCCAAATTTAGCAGTATCTGCGCAGTTTTATCTAAATGTGATGTTTATGCAAAACTTAACCTAAAATGCAGTTAAACATGCTTGAGTGCAGCAAAAATAAGGATAAATGATGGGTAAAATATAGAACTTTTAAGCACTGATCAATAGTTGCAAGACTATAGGAAAATTGAAAGAAAAAAAATCTGAGATCTAGAGAAGAAGCAAGTTGAGAGAGTAAAAATAAGGTGAAAAATGAATAGTAAAACGAGGTTTATATAGATGAAGGGGTTGTTGCCCGTTGGAGCTGTAACGGCAGGCGCGAATAACGAGGTCAGCTGTTACGCGGTTTCTGACATGTCTGTCACGCGTTTCCGTGTCTGTTGCGCGTCTGTTACGCGTTTGTGTGTCTACCCCGACAGCGTGGTGACAGGATGTCTTTTCCGCGTCTGTCACGACAGCTGTTGACAGGCTGTGATGACAGACTCCTCCTTTGGGCTTTTTGGGCTGCTGGTGAGATGGTGGGCTGGTTCACTTCTTCTCCTCTCCTTGTTTCCCTTATTTCCTAATAAAAAAATAAAAACTTAGTCCTTAAAAATAAAATAATTCTAATTTCCTAGTAAATAAATATATATATATGTAAATAATAATAATAATAAAAATAAGTTAAATTAGGGATGCCTTGAGGGGCATCTCCTAAAGTAACCACTTCCTGCATTCTTGGGGCTTCAGTCCCCTAATAATGCTTCAGTCTCTGTCCGTTGACTTTAAATTGGTGCCCGTCTTTTAAGGATTTGATCGTGATTGCACCATGAGGAAAAACTTGCACAACTTGGAATGGGCCGGACCATCTAGATTTCAGCTTCCCTGGGAAGAGTTTCAACCTAGAGTTGAATAACAACACAAGCTGCCCTGGGCAGAAATTTTGTGGCAGCAACTTCTTGTCATGCCATCTATTTGTCTTGTCCTTGTAGATCCTTGCGTTGTCATAGGCCATTGCTCGAACTTCTTCAATCTCATTCAAGTCAAGTAACCTTTTCTGTCATGCCTTTTCTAAGTCCATGTTCACTGCTTTGATGGCCCAGTATGCTCTGCGCTCTATATCAACAGGTAGATGGCATGTTTTTCCATATATCAGCCGGTAGGGTGACATTCCCAATGGAGTCTTAAATGTTGTTCTATAGGCCCAGAGTGCATCATTGAGGTGTAAGGACCAGTCCTTTCGAGTCAGTTTAACCATCTTCTCAAGAATGTTCTTTACCTCTTTGTTGGATATTTCGGCCTGTCCATTGGTCTGAGGGTGATAAGCTGTTGCGATCCGATGCTTAACGCCATATTTTCTTAAGGCAACAGCTATTACCCTATTGTCGAAATGTGTCCTTTCATCACTGATGATCGCCTTAGGAATGCCGAATCTAGAAAAATGTTCTTGTGCAGAAATCTCTGAACAGTCTTGGCATCGTTTTTCTGTTTGGCGATCGCTTCAACCCATTTGGACACGTAGTCCACTTCCAGGAGGATATATAGATTTCCACATGATGCTGGGAACGGTCCCATGAAATCAATCCCCCAAACGTCGAAGATTTCGACTTCAAGGATGTTTTGCAGCGGCATCTCATGTCTCCTTGAGATGTTTCCAGTCCGTTGACACTTGTCACAGCTTTTGTAGAATGCTTGGGCATCCTTGAACAGTGAAGGCCAATAGAAACCAGACTGCAAAACCTTGGCAGCAGTTTTGTTACCACCTAAGTGTCCTCCATATGGTGAAGCATGACAGTGGTGAAGTACAGCTTCCTGCTCATCCTGTGGTACACACCTCCTGATGATCTGATCTGCACAATGTTTGAAAAGAAGAGGTTCGTTCCAATAATAATGCTTAACATCATTTTGGAACATCTTCCTGGCTTGATAATTAAGTTCAGGAGGAAATATTCTGCTAACTAAATAATTAACGAAATCAGCATACCAGGGGAGTTCAGAAAGCTTACCTGTCACCATGGCTGTCGCGGCAGTGCTCGTGGCAGCAAACAGCTGCTCTTCAGGGAAGGTCTCCAGTATATGTGTCTTGTCTGTTGGAAGACTCTTTCCTATCTCTAATCATGACAAGTGGTCTGCAACTTGGTTTTCTGTCCCCTTTTTATCCTTGATTTCAATGTCGAACTCTTGCAGCAGTAGAATCCAACGTATCAATCTGGGCTTTGCGTCTTTTTTAGCAAACAGATACTTCAGTGCAGAGTGGTCTGTGTAGACCACCACCTTCGTTCCAAGTATGTATGAACGGAACTTGTCAATTGAAAACACCACTGCTAACAATTCCTTTTCTGCTGTGGTGTAATTCACTTGGGCATCGTTTAGTGTTTTGCTGGCGTAATAAATTACGTGGAATAGCTTGTCCTTCATTTGCCCAAGTGCTGCCCCTACATCGTAATCACTGGCATCACACATAATTTCAAATGGCAAACTCCAGTCGGGTGGCTGTATAATTGGGGCTGTTACTAGCTTCTCTTTCAAAATTCTGAATGCCTCAGTACATTCAGTATTGAATTCGAAGGGACGATTCTGCTCTAGTAGGTGGCATAAGGGCTTGGTGATCTTTGAAAAATTTGCAATAAACCTTCGATAAAACCCAGCATGCCCTAAAAAACTCCGAATCCCCTTGACTGTGGTGGGCGGCGACAATTTTTCAATCACATCTATCTTTGTTCTGTCGACTTCTATGCTGCTGCAGCTTACCTTATGGCCTAGGACTATCCCTTCATCCACCATGAAATGACATTTCTCCGAGTTTAATACCAAGTTCGCTTTCTCGCATCTTTCGAGCACCTTCCGTAGGTTGCCTAAGCAGCTTTCAAAATTGTCTCCAAAGACGGAAAAATCGTCCATGAATATTTCCAGGAAATCCTCCACCATGTCGAAGAATATCGCCATCATACACCTCTAGAAGGTTGCTGGTGCATTGCAAAGTCCAAATGACATTCTCTGGAAGGCGTAAGTACCATATGGGCAAGTGAAAGTCATTTTCTCTTGATCCTCCGGTGCGATGGCTATTTGGTTATAACCTGAGTAACCGTCAATAAAACAATAATAAGGTTTTCCCACTAATCTATCAAGCATTTGGTCAATAAAAGGCAAGGGAAAATGGTCCTTCCGGGTAGCTTTGTTAAGCTTCCGGTAGTCCATACAAACCCTCCAACCAGTCACGGTCCTGGTTGGGATTAATTCGTTTTCTTCATTGGTCAACACGGTTATTCCTCCCTTCTTAGGAACACATTGCATCGGGCTCACCCACTTACTATCCGAGATGGCATAAATTATCCCAGCGTCTAGCCATTTGATAATTTCTTTTCGAACCACTTCTCGCATAGCGTCATTTAAGCGTCTCTGGGCATCAATGGTCGGCTTATGATCATCCTCTAAGAGAACTTTGTGCATGCATAGTGCCGGACTGATGCCTTGGATATCAGCTATCATCCATCCAATAGCCTTTTTGTGCTGCTGCAGCATCCCTATCAACTGATGTTCCTGTTCCTGCACCAACTTGGAAGAGATGATTACAGGCAACGTATCATTTAATCCAAGAAAAACATATTTGAGCTGCCTTGGCAGGGGCTTAAGGTCTAGAACAGGTGGTTCTACAGTTGAGGGCTTTTGGATGATGTGTTCATTCAAGGTATAGTTTAAGGGCTCGAATAACTTACCTGGACGATTGCCTATCCAGTTTACCTCCTCATGACCTTCAGTGTTAGTTATGTCAGAATCTGAAGAGCTGATGTCGTCATCGCTGCCGTGACAGTCTTCCAGGTGGCTGCTGTGGCAGTGACCAAACTTGATGTCATGGCAGCACGACCTGATGCAGGGTTGATCAAGGGTTACTTCAGTGATAGCCTTGCACTCTTCTTCTGCATCAGCATGTTTTATTTCTTGGAGAACATTTAGCTTGATCTCTTGGTCATTCACTCTCATTGTAAGTTCTCCCTTTTCTACATCAATCAGTGATCTGCCTGTGGCTAAGAAGGGTCGCCCCAGGATGATTGGTGCATTCTTATCTGCTTCACAATCTAAAACAAGAAAGTCAGCAGGAAAAATAAACTTATCCACTCTTACCAGAATATATTCAATCTTCCCTTCTGGTTGCACGTAAGAGCGGTCTGCCAGCTGCAGCATAACTGTCGTGGTTCGTGCTCGTCCAATACCTAATTTTTGAAATACAGATTTTGGCATTAAATTAATACTGGCACCTAGATTACAAAGTGCCTTACCCACGAATTTATCACCAATTATGCACGGTATATGAAGCTCCTAGGATCTTTTTTTTTTGGGGTGGATGCCTGTGCAGAATAGTCATGTATCCTTCTGTCATTTTAACCGTCTCAAATTCCCCAAGTCTGGATTTCTTCGACATAGCATCCTTGAGAAATTTGGCATAACCGGGCATCTCTTTGATGGCGTCTAACAGCAGAATGTTGATATGAACCTGCTTAAAAATATCATAGATCTTTTTGAGCTGGAACTCCTGTTTCTGCTTCTGTATCCGCTGTGGAAAAGGAGGTGGAGGACGATAATCTTCAATTCGTCCTACCCATGGTATTCGGATCTGAGGAGGCTTAGGTTCTTCATCCTTCTCCTCTGTCCCTTCTGCTGTCTTGACAGGTGTGGCGGCAACAGGCTGTTTATCGTCTGCCGGGGCAGCGTTCGCGACAGTCTATTCTATGGCTGGTTCCTTAACTGGTTCAGCTTTCTTCTCCAGCCCTGGTAATTGCTTCCCACTCCTAGTTGTGATAGCTTTGCACTGCTCATGTGTGGGTTGTCTAGCGACCTCAGTATCGCTAGGGAATCCTATGTTCTTCCTTGGCTTAATATGTTGGGAAACCTGACCCATCTGTGTCTCTAGTGATTTTAGAGTAGCTTCATGGTTAGTCATTCGCATCTCTGTTTTATCCATGAACGACCCAGTCTTCTTGACGAAGTGATCCATGTTTGCGATGTAGGTTCCTGTCTGTGACATAAATGTGGCCAAGGTCTGCTCTAGTATACTAGGTGTGGCTGCCGGCGGCTGTTGCGGCTGCTGTTGCGGTTGCTGCCGAGTCAGAATTCTAGGTGCCCCCTAATTTTGAGTGTTCTGTACTTGAGGATTCAGGGCGTTGTTTGGGTTGCTCCAGGAGAACTTGGGGTCTTTCCTCCACTTGGGATTGTAATTGTTCGAGTCATAGTTCCTTTGTTTGTTGAAGTTTCCAACTTACATCCCTTCCTCTAGCTGTAGCGGGCAGTCTTCCGAACTGTGATTCCCACTGCAAATTTCACATACCTCTTCTGCAGAGTAGACATGTTTTGAATCTTTCTTTAGCAAATTCTCTACTGCCTTTGTGAGGTACGCAACTTGTGTCTTTAGAGAGTTATTGGCCTCATAATCCTTTACATCTAGCACTCGTTTACCTCTCTTCAACGTGGGAAATTGCTCTTCATTCTTCGCCAAATTCTTTAACACTACCATGGCTTCATCTGGATCTTTATCCAACAGCAACCCATTGGATGTTGAATCGATTCTCATGCGAGTCTGTAGGTTGGCAACATTGTAGAATTTGATGACTTGATTCCAAACACGGAATCCGTGCATCGGGCAATTCCTCAGAAGAGTGGTAAACCTGTCCCATGCCTCGTGCATTGGCTCGTCATCTTCCTGTTGAAAAGTAGCAATTTCGTTACGTAATCGCTTAGATAAATGGGAAGGATTAAAACGAGATAAAAATTCACGAGTTAGATCCGCCCAAGTTCGTATTGAAACTCGGCGTTAGTTTGTTCCACCAAGTTTTTGCTCTATCCCTCAATGAATGCGGAAATAACCGAAGCCTCAGCATCTCCAGATTTACTCCTGGTAGTCTAAACGATCCACATATTTCTTGGAACGTTTTCAGATGTTCTCTGGCATCCTCTGTAGCAGCACCACTAAACTGGCCAGCAGAATTTATCATGCTGAACATCACATGTTTCAGCTCGAAATTTTCAGCTTCCACGCCTGGCAGGGTGGTCTCCAGTTCCACATGATCGTTGATCATGTAATCACGGCAGGACCGACTTGCAGCCACGGCAGCGGCGGGCTGTCCGTTTCCTCCATTCCCAATAGGATCTTCAGGACCTTTGGGATTCTCTTGGTTGTTCCTCCCGTTATTCATGGCTTCTAATTGTTCCTCAAGGTAATCGTTTCTGACTAACAAGAGTCGAACTCGGTTCCTAAGATTACACGAGCGTTCAATTTCAGGATCTAGTTGATACTCAGGTTCTTTGCCTCGTCTCGATCTGCGAATAAGCAAACGAAAAAAACTTGTGAAAAGCACAGGGTGAACAATCCAAATAAAAACAGAAAAAATAAAAGAATGTGCAGTAAAAGTAGGGTAAAGATATGTTACCAGTCCCCGGCAACGGCGCCAAAAACTTGTTGCGTGTAAAAGAGTCTATCGCAATAGAGTGCAAGTGTACACGACGCAAGTAGTAAAGTGATACACGAAGTATCGGATGTCGAATCCACAGGGACTGGAAATAGCCTTAACCTTGAATTGTTGCACAAGAAAGAAAGAAGATAATTTAATTTTTTGTAAGGGAATAATAATGAATACTGAAGATAAAGGATTCAGGATAGAGAAAATAGGTCGGTATCGATTTGCTCAGTAGTGCAGGTGTTGCAGTGTATAAGACTCCCTGTTCTGTCGTTGCTCCTGTCGCGGCAGCACCTGCGACGGCAGCGGTCTGTTGTTGTCGCGACAGCGATCACACAACTCTGTACTTCAAGCTTTGCAAGAATCCCTGTTGTGACTCGTCTTATCCCTAGGTCCAAGTTTGTCGATGAACACGTCTTGATGATACCTCCCAGCTTGAATCGAAGGATGAACACCGATGTTGTTTAATTCTTCATTAGCCACTTAACCTCGTCCTATCCCTAGGTCCGAGATAGTTCAACCATAAACTGGAGAACTCGTACTTATTCCTTTCGTATACTTCACTCTCCCGATATTAAGTAAATGTATAATCTCACAATGCTCTCCCGATACTCTTGCAAGATGTTGAAAACCAGAATATGCAAACTTGAAGTCTATTTTATTGAACAAAAAAATCCTAAAACAATGCAACACTTGCAACTACTTTACAGAATCAACCCTTAGCCCTAGGGGAAGTTTAGAACATGATGAGAAGGGGGGAAAATGACTAGGGTTTAGGGGAAGGCGGCTAGAGAATAAGATATCCCTCCCTAGGTCGAATTAACTGCCATTATATAGGCCTTAGGTTCAAGTTTTCTAATATGGCAAGAATACAAGTTTAAATTAAAGTACAACTCTATTAAAGACTAAATCTTCAGAGTAGATGTCTTTAATTTGTCCTCTTTTCTTGCTTTGGGTTTCTTCCTTGAACTTTGGGCTTGGCCTTCATTCTGATCTAGGGCTTAGAAAAATATAGGAGTGACGAACGATAGACCGGCTTAATTTCCTCTTCTTGTTAAACTCCACTTCACTTTTTCCCTTCAACATGGTTGTCGTCATTGGCTGCCACGGTAGCGTCATTCTTCTCGACTGCAGTCCTGTGTTCTAGCTCTGCTTCTCCACTGCCCTGCGTCTGCTACAACACCTACCTGCAAAAGTAACCAAAATTAGTAGCAACTGTGTCATTTAATATAATTGTGATGTATAACTGAAATCTATTCTAAATGCAATGAATTATGCTTGAATGCAGCAGAAATATGGGTTAAATAGGGGGTAAAATATAGAATTTTTACACACTCAACATAGGGTTAATACATGAGATATATTGTGCATGTGGTTTTAATGATGTGGTTTTTGCTTTGAAAATGATTTCAAGAATGAGATAGATTGAGCATGATAAGATAGAGTTTTCTAATTGAGAAATGGTTTTAAAATACATTGTTGTTGTTGGTTTGTTTTGAGCACCCCTCCCTATACATTATCGGTTACACTCTCTTTTCTCAACAATGTAGAGAAATAGCATCTTTTGGGTAGCTAAGAAGCAAGAAGAAACCCAAGGACTGAGACTTAGCTCAAGTATGGTTTTATGTTCACCTATTAGTAATAGTTGGCAATGGGAGGATACCTTTATATTTTGGGAGAGTGATTTGAAACTCCCTATTTTGTGGTAAGTTTGTATTTTCCTTGATTACTTGTAAAAGACCTTTACTTGTTGATATTGGCCTTGGTTTGTGTTTTGGCTCTTGAGTGGCCATTTTGCATAGGTTGCATGCTTATAGATTTCTTAATGCATATTGTCATGCTTTGACTTTGAAATTGCCTTATATGATTGAGGTTTGATGTTTAGTTAAGTTGTGTGCATGTTGGAAGAATATTGGAATGATTATGGGTGAGTTGAAGTGCGAAAAACCAGTAAAAAGTGTCATTATAGGCCCATGTGTTTCGGTACGCCTAATGTTGTACCGAAACAGTGAGTCTGAATTGGCCTTGGGGTTTCAAAATAGAGGCAAGTGTTTCGATACGGACTCTTTCAGGTTGGCTACTGGAATCCCATGTTCCAAAACACTATAGAGGGTGTTTCGATACGAGCATGAGCTTCGAAACGGTTGAACTTGTTCCGAAATGGGGTGTTCCTATACAGAGCAACCTGTACTGAAACGCCCATCTATTAAGTTGGTTATTGGAATCTTTTGAAGTTCTGTTTCTTTGCGTTTTAGTCCCTAGATGTTGTGGATGTCATTAAATGAGCTTGAATGATTTTTTGAGCTGAGATTTGACAGAGAGGCATGTAATGTGACTAATTAAAGGTTGGTAACCTAAAAATTGAATGAGTCCCTACAATTTTCTAAAATTACAAAATGGTCACTATAATGTGTTTGTATGCAATTGAGTCCATAACGTTGCTTGATTGAGTTGCAAATTGTTTCGCTGCGAATTTTATCACTTAGGATAATGATGAGCATCTAGACAAGATAAAATTAAAAAAATGGGGTCATTTATTGGGGTAAACTTCTTGGTTTACCTCAATATTCCCCATGTGACGCGTTCGATTCGGTCTTTCGTCCAGACCGTGTCGAGGGGGTTGCATTTGTTGGTATCAGAGCCAGGTTTCGAAATAATTGAGAGGTAAGGTTGGTGTGATATTGTTGTTTGGATGATTACGTAATGATTTCTATGCTTGGTGGTTGAATTTGCTATGATACAATGATTGTTTGCTTTGTGTGTGATGCACGGTGTTTGATAACATGATTTATGGTTGTTATGTGTTAATTGGGGGAGAGATTAAGGGTACCCATTGCCATATTATTACTAATATAGAGAGGATTTTGGTTTTAAAAGTAAAACTTGAGCATAATAGATTCTTGCTTCGGCTAGCCTGATTGTTTTAATGTTGCATTTTTAGCTCAAAGATTCATACTGTTTTGATAATGGGACCGAGACGAGAGCTTAGAGCCTATATGCGTAATGTGGTTGAGAATGAGGTTAATGATGTTGAGAATTTGCCACCCCCTCCACCTCCTCCTAGTGGTGATGGAGGTGGTGCGGGAGCTGGCGTTGGACCTCAGGCAGCACAAGGACAGACTGCTGCTGATAAGACATCGTTTATTCAAGCTATAGACGGGACTTTTCAGGCAGCGATGGCGGGTATGCATGTGGTTGTACCACAGCCTAGTGCTAATGTTGGTTTACCTTTGGAGTGTTTACGCAGCTTGGGTGGAACTAAATTTCGAGGTCTGTCTCCTGGGGGTTCTGAGGCTTGGTTTGAGAGTACCCAAAGAATTCTTGGTCAGATGGGATGTAATGATGTGCATAAGTTGGGTTGCGTTGTATCCTTGTTGCATGAAGATGCTTATACGTGGTGGATGACCGTCACTGCGGGTATGGAACCTGCCGATGTGACTTGGAGTTCTTCGGAACTATTTTCAAGAGGAAGTATCTAGGTGTTCGCTATCTTGATGAAAAGAAGCGAGAATTCAAGTCTTTGGCGCAAGGAAACTTGACCATTTCAGAATATGAGGTTCAGTTTGTTCGGTTGAGCTAGTATGCTCCTGAACTTAGGGGTGGGTAAAACTCGACTCAAAAAAACCGAATTATTTGACTTGACTTGAGGCAAAAAAACTGACTCGTTTTGACTCGATTCGTAATTTCATAAACTTGACTTGGAAAAATTTCAAATAAAGTTTGAGTTATGAAATGGAAATTCGAATAACTCAAAATTTTCATTAATTAGTTTATCAATTTTCAAGTTTGAATCGTTCTTATCTATTATGTCTAATATGTTATGTATATCACATGTGAAAATATAAAGAAATATATATGTATATTATATATGCATATAGAAAGTCGTTGAAATTGGAATCAATATGTGCAACGTCTAGCCCTAAATATATGCATATAGAAATATATGCATGCACCGCTACGTATATGCATATAGAAATATATATATATATATATATATATATATATATATATATATATATATATATATATATATACGAAGAAGTATATATGTACAGTTAAATTTTTATAGAAACTCGAAACTCGACTCGACTAAAAAAATTCAAATAAAGTTTGAATCGTAAAATAGGACTTGCAAACTCGAATAACTTGAAATTTTTTTACTCGACTCGACCGAACGCCTAGCTCTACCTGAACTGGTTCCCGATGAACAAAAGATATGTGAACATTTCTGTTACATGCATGTGAAGGAGGTCAAGACTTATATGTTGGCTTCGAATTACACCGAATTTGATGTCTTAGTCACTCGGGCTAAGGACATCGAGCTAAATTTGGGTTTAGTTGCTTGATTGAGTGGTTCTGGTTCGGGAAAGAGGTCGACTGAGTATGATGTTGGTAGAGATCGTTACAAGAAGCACAAGAATATGAGGTATCAACCGGATCCAAGGCGTGGTGGTGGTAACCCTGGCCGTGGTCAACAAGGCTAGAATGCTTTTGTTCGTACACTAGAGTGTAACCGGTGCGGTAGAAGGCACACGGGAGAGTGTTAGGGTTATTTGGGTATGTGTTGGAATTGTGAGTCACGAGGACATATGAAGCGTGATTGTTCACAACCGGTTAGAGATGGACAAGATCATGTGCGAATTGTTGGGCTACAGAGAGGCCGTGGGCACAGTCGTGGTAATTTTCAGTGTATAGATGATGGACGGAGGAATGTTGCTCATGTTGTTTCTGTTCAGCCTGAGGGAGGTGGACATGCTAGGGTGTATGTACATCGAGAGGGAAGGAATGATACGGATGTGATCGCAAGTACTTTTACTTTGCAATCATTTTCATTACGTTCTTTGATTGATTCTGGTTCTACTCATTCATATATTTTGCATGAGCATGCACAAGCGCTTGATTTACCTGTTGAGTTGTTAGATGTTAGTATACGTGTAACCAGTTCTTTTAGTGAGAAGATTGTGACGAGGAAGTTGTATAGGAGATGTCCTTTGTTTGTTCAAGGTTATGTGTTTGAGGTTGATCTTATGAAGTTTCCTTTTTATGGTTTTGATGTAATTTTTGGTATGAATTGGTTATTTGAGCATAGGTTTGTGGTTGATTTTGAGACCAAGACTCGCTGATGATTATGAGGTAGTAATCGTAGGCCAGAATGTGAAGTTCTTGTCTAATGTGGTTTTAGCTCTTGAAGCGAGTCAGTTGATGCGTTTGGGATGTGAAGCTTTCCTGGCTTATGTGATGAATCTGGGTACAAAGGAGGTGCGAGTACAGGACATACGTACAGTATGTGAGTTTTTGGGTGTATTTCCGGAAGAGTTGCATGGTTTGCCACTGAACAAAGAGGATGAGTTTGGCATTGAGTTGTATTAAAATACGACTCCAGTGTCAATTGCTCCCTATCGAATGACACCGAAAGAGTTGAAGACAGAACTTCAAGAATTGCTTGATCGAGGTTTCATTAGGCCTAGTGTTTAACCTTGGGGGTGCACCGGTCTTGTTTGTGAAGAAGAATGATGACACGATGCGAATGTGTATAGATTATCGTCAATTGAACAAGTTGACGATTAAGAATAAGTATCCCTTGCCAAGGATTGACGATCTTTTTGACCAGTTTCGAGGTGCTTTGGTGTTTTCCAAGATTGATCTGAGATCCGAATATTACCAGTTGAAGGTAAAGGATGTGGATGTGCTTAAGACTGATTTTTGTATGAGGTACGGGCATTATGAGTTTTTTGTGATGTCGTTTGGTTTGACTAATGCCTCTGTTGCGTTTATGGACATGATGAATCGTGTGTTTCATGAGTTTTTGGATAGGTTTTTGGTTGTGTTTATCGATGACATTCTTGTGTACTCCCGTACCGAGGATGATCATGATAAGCATTTGCGGATTGTGTTGCAAGCGTTATTGGATAATCAGTTTTATGTCAAGTTGAGCAAGTGCGAGTTTTGGCTTAAGGAAGTTGTTTTCCTTGGACATGTGGTGTCAGCCAAAGGGATTCGGGTCGATCCCCAAAAGGTTGAGGCAATGATGAATTGGAAGTCGCCTAAGTCGGTCCACGAAGTGCGTAGTTTCCTTGGTTTGGCGGGATATTATCGTAGGTTTGTGGATGGTTTTTCAAGAATTGCTACTCCTTTGACAAATTTGTTGCAAAAGGATGTTAAGTTTGAATGGTCGGAGGTGAGGCAAAAAGCTTTCGAGAAGTTAAAAAAAGCGTTGACACAATCTCCTATCTTGATTCAGCTCGAATCGGGTAAAGAGTTTGTGGTTTATAGTGATGCGTCCTATGTTGGGTTGGGATGTGTGTTGATGCAATAAGGTAGGGTGGTAGCTCATGCATCTCGGGTAAAGAGTTGAATCTTAGGCAACGAAGGTGGTTGGAATTGCTTAAAGATTATGATTTGACGATTGAGTATCATCTAAGGAAGGCTAATTTTTTAGATGATGCCTTGAGTAGAAAGGTGGTTTTAAAGTTGAGGGTGATGTTTGCTCGTTTGAGTATATCGCGAGATGGTGGTTTGGTGGCTGAATTGCAAGTGAAACCCTCATTGGTAGAATTGATTAAGGAGAAGCAGTTGCTAGATGATTCGTTGGTACCACTTGTGTAGGACATTGCAGAAGGTAATCCAATGGACTTTTGTTTCAATGATGATGGTGTTTTATGCTTTAAGAGTCGAATAGTTGTGCCGGAGAATATTGAGTTGACGCGCACTATTTTGACTGATGCGCGTAGTAGTCTTTTCTCCATGCATCTTGGTAGTATAAAGATGTATCGTGGGTTGAAGGATGAGTACTATTGGGTTGGTTTAAAGGACGTTGCTGATTTTGTTAGTAAGTGTATGGTTTGTCAGCGTGTTAAAGTTGAGCATCAAATTCCTTCTGGATTGTTGCAACCATTGAAGATCCTAGAATGGAAATGGGAGAGAATCACCACACAATCCAAGAAGAATTCCATTTAGGTGATTGTTGATCGTTTTACGAAGTGTGCACATTTCCTGGCGATGTATACTACGTATACGTTGTATAAGTTAGAAGATTTGTACATCTCGGAGATTGTGAGGTTGCATGGGGTGCCTAAGTCCATTGTTTTGGATCGAGATCAGCGTTTCACAACGAGATTTTGGGAGTGTCTACATCAAGAGTTGGGTACGCGTTTGTGTTTCAGTACTTCGTATCATCCGCGGACGGATGATCAGTTTTAATGAGTTATCCAAGTGTTGGAGGATATGTTGAGGTGTTGCATCATTGATTTCCAAGGTTCTTGGGAGAAAAAATTACCTTTGGTGGAATTTTCCTACAATAACAATTATCAAGCGAGCATTCAAGTGGCTCCTTATGAGGCTTTGTATGGAAGAAAGTGTAGAACGTTTCTTTGTTGGGCGAAAGTGGGGTAGAAGTTTGTCTCTTTGCCTAATGTGTGAAAGGGCACTACGGAAAAAGTGAAGCTCATTAGTGAGCGATTGAAAGCGGCTTCGGATCGGCAAAAGTCTTACGCGGATTTGAAGCGTAAGAAAGTTGAGTATGCGGTAGGTGATAAGGTGTTTTTGAAGGTTTCGCCTTGGAAAAAGGTGATGAGATTTGGCCGGAAGGGCAAGTTGAGTTCGAGATTTATTGGACCATATGAATTGCTTGAACGTATTGGACATGTTGCTTATAAGTTAAGGTTGCCTCCCAAGTTGGAGAAGATACATGATGTTTTCCATGTAACCATGCTTCGGAGGTATAGATCGGATTCGTCTCATGTTATGCCTGTTGAGGAGATAAAGTTAAATCAATATTTTTCCTATGATGAAGAATCAGTTGAGATCTTGGATTCAGACAACAAGGTTCTTCGTGGTAAGATCATTGAGTTGGTCAAGGTCTTGTCGCGACATCGTGGAGTAGAGGAAGCCACCTGGGAAAGGAAGGATGACATGAAAAAGAAGTTCCTTATTTGTTTCCACTAGGTACATTTCAAGGAAGAAATTTCCTAAGCGTGGGAGAGTTGTAACACCCCAGTTTGGGGCCTAGGAGTTTTTAAGGTTGGTTCGGGGTTCGTAGGACCTAGACTAGAGATCTAGGTTAGTTCGGGAGTGGTTCAGGGAAAACATGGTTCGGGATGTGGTAAAATTTTGGGAAAATCCTCTAAAAATATATATAAAGGTTTGATAAAGTCAATTTTGGAAAATGACTTTTGGAAGATTTACATTTCGGTTTAGTGACTAATTTGTAAAAATTGTAAAATCTATTTTAAATGACTGTTTTGAAAGAGAGCCAAAACTTAGAATCTTTAGAGAACTAATATATTATTAATTAGCATTTTCCTTTAATTGGCTATTTTACATGTGTTTAATTAAAAGAAATAAAAGGAGATTTTATTAAAAAAGGATTTAGTCTTCCAAAATCTATTTTTGACGTAATTTCCATTTCTCTAATTTATAATCATCCAAACACCTCATTTTTTTCTCATAACTTCTAGAGATTTTCATCTTTCCACTTCATTTTGATTTACAAATGATTTCCTTGGTGTTTCTTCCATTTACCTCAAAGGAATCTTGAAGGTTTTTTAACAAATCTTGTCAATTGAAGGAATAGGCAAGGGTTAGAGATAATTTCCGTTCAACTCCTCTAATCAAGGTTCTTTAATGAAATTTCCAAGTCTTTGGCTCTCTAATTGTGTTTATTAATGAAGTTTTATTATATATTTGATGAAAATGGTTGGATCAAGCTTTGAAAGATGATTTCTCAAGATTTTCGTAATGGTATTGTTTTGGTTAATTTGAGATTTATTTTAATCATGTTGTGGATGTTAAATGATGTTGAAATAAAGGTTTTGTCATAGCAATCTCGAAATGAGTTGGATCTCTAGTTGTTAGGTTGCTAGATTTGGGTTTTTGTGGTGATAATGTGGTTTTGGTGTTGCTAGAGATATAATGATGCAATTAGGTTGTTTTTGGATGTTATTTGATGATTAAAAATGGATGAAAGTGTTAGGTTTCAGCTGGGTTGAGTTTGTAGAGTAATCGAAGGTGTTTTCGGTTGTTTCAGATAGGCATTTTGGTGTTTATGGCCAGAGCAACGTGGTGGTTTTGGTTGCTGGTGGTTTTAATGCATTGAGATGCATTATTCCTCTGTTCTTGTGTGGTATAAACATGGGAGAATGTATCGAAAGCAATCGGTGAAGTTTCGGGAGCTTAGGAAGCTTGATTACGCTCAGTAAAGCAAGTGAGCCGTTGTCGGTGAGTGGAATTGGTTTCAAAGCTTTTCAAAGGTTTGAAAGCAAGGTTTGGACGTTTAGATTAAGCTTGAAAGGCTAATATAAGCTCGAAAGTAAGTTTGAGATGTTTCGCTCTTGTTTCTCGGTTTTTATCCCATTGATTTATATGATCATTTTCACGTTTTGAAGATAGATATAAACCCACTATTCTATGCATGTTTTGAGAAATGATTTGATGACTTATATGATCTCATGAGATAGAATTATGATTTTGAAGAGATATAACTTATTGAGAAAATGCTATGCATTGTTTATGCTTTTGGGATGGGATGAGAATGATTTATGTTGATGCATGGAAAAACAGTAGGTAAATGATGTTTAAAAGTGTATACTGGCATGAGATGAGATTACTTTTACCGGATATAATTGGTTGACCAATAGGATGAGAAATGCACTATAATATAAAAATTTGTACGTGCTATTTGGTTCGGGCAATGGGGGTTGTGCCATCCCGATCCAAAGTGAGAGTGCGGTGATGAGAGATTCCACCACGGTAGGTCTTGATGATGTGAGATTCCATCAAGCTTTCTGGTGATGAGAGATACCTCTATGAGAGTTCGGTGGTGTGAGATTCCACCGAGATAGGACTTGACGATGTGAGATTCCGTCAAGCTATCCGCATATCCGAGTAATGTTGCTAAAATATCAATATATGAGATTTACATGTACCTTGTTTATAAATGATTTAATGAAATAAGTTTTGTATATGAGATTATGCTTTGAGAAATGCTTTTGAGAAACAAGCATGTGTGGTTTTGCTTCGAGATTATGCATTTGGGTTAATGCATGAGATAGATGATACATGTGATTTTAATGATGTGTTTTTTTCTTTTGAAAATGATTTCAAGCATGAGATAGATTGAGCATGATGAGATAGAATTTTCTAATTGAGAATGGTTTTAAAATGCATTGTTGTTGTTGTTGGTTTGTTTTGAGCATCCCTCACTAGGCATTATTGCTTACGCTCTCTTTTCCCAACAATGTAGAGAAATAGCATCTTTTCGGCAGCAAAAAGGTAAGAAGGAACCTAAGGAGTGAGACTTAGCTCAAGTATGATTTTATGTTTACCTATTAGTAATAGTTGGCAATGGGAGGACGTCTTTATGTTTTGGGAGAGTGTGATTTGAAACTCCCTGTTTTGTGGCAAGTTTGTATTGCCCTTGTTGACTTGTAAATGACCTTTACTTGTTGATATTTGCCTTGGTTTGTGTTTTGGCTCTTGAGTGGTCATTTTGCATAGGTTGCATGTTTATAGATTTCCTTAATGCATATTGTCATGCTTTGATGTTGAAATTGCCTTATATGATTGAGGTTTGATGTTTAGTTAAGTTGTATGCATGTTTAAAGCATGTTGGAATGATTATGGGTGCATTAAAGTGTGAAAAACCAGAAAATGTCATTATAGGCCCAGGTGTTTCGGTACACCTAAGGCTGTACCAAAACAGTGAGCCTGAATTGACCTTGGGGTTTCAAAACATAGGCAAGTGTTTCGATACGGGCTACTTCAGGTTGGCTAATGGAATCCTGTGTTTCGAAACACAATAGAGGGTGTTCCGATACGAGCCCGAGCTTCGAAACGGTTGAACCTGTTTCGAAACGGGGTGTTCCGATACATAGCAACTTGTACCGAAACGCCCAGATGTTGAGTTGGTTATTGGAATCTTTTGAAGTTCTGTTTCTTTACATTTTAGTCCCTGGATGTTGTGGATGCAATTAAATGAGCTTGGATAATTGTTTTGAGCTGAAATTTGACAGAGAGGCATGTAATGTGACTAATTAAAGGTTGGTAACCTAAAAATGGAATAAGTCCCTGTAATTTACTAAAATTACAAAATGATCATTAAAATGTGTTTGTATGCAATTGAGTCCCTAACGTTGCCTGATTGAGTTGCAAATTGTTCCGCTGTGAAGTTTATCACTTAGGATAATGATGAGCATCTAGACAAGATGAAATAAAAAATATGATCATTTATTGGGTTAAACTTCCCGGTTTACCTTAATATTTCCCGTATGACTTGTTCGATTCGGTCTTTCGTCCAGACCAGGTCGAAGGGTTACACAGAGGATTTTTATCCTTGGTATAATCACTAGTATTTGATTCATTGTCATATTTATCTAAATTAAGTATTGCAACGACCTATCATGGAGATGACCCTTCTAATCTATCTTGATAATCCACTCTTTTTTGCAAATGAATTTTAATAACTTCATTAGTCAAAATAACCTTTTTTTTTTCTTGGATATTTATAGTATTTGAGCTCAGACAATATTTTTAATATCATTATTTAGTATACTAGTGGTTGAGTTTTTTATTCACAAAATTATATTAATCCATTGTTTAACGTCTTTAACTAATAAATCGATTTCATCCACTTCAGGAATCCTCCGCAAAGTTTTAGTACCCTGTTGCTCGCAGATGTGGCACCGCAGGGTGCAGTTTAGCTGGTTGGGTCCTTTAGTTTTAAGGGTGTTGTTTACATTTTTTGTTATCTGTTTGGCTTGTTTGTCTTTTTAATTATGGTTATATATACTCTTTTCTTCCACTGAGTTTTAGGAGATTTTTATCGAAAAAACTAATATTTAAATAAATAATTAAGGACACATTAGATGAACTAAATTCGTTTCTAGAGGAAAAAGTCTACACCAATATATTAAATAACTTTCAATGTTTTTATTGCATTTTTCTTTTTCTACTCATAAAGTGTTTGAAATCACCAACATACCAAATTATATGCACTTAAAATTTATTTATTTTTGGTATTGTATTAATTAATTGATTTATTAATTTAAATCGAATATTGTAAAAATCTATTATAAGATTAATCTTTCCGACTCAATTTACTTCATTCATAACGTCGAGAATTAAATCAATAATCTTACTTAAAAGACCTGACACATATATCACTAAAGAATCTAATAATTGGTATATGCGCTTAAAAATGATGAAAGGTTCACATATATACTTAAAAAGATACTACATTGTAATCATCTTAAGACTAATAAAAAATGTATTCGTAAGTCAAATTATTTTATTAGAAAAATCGAAATACTCTTAAAATGTTTAAAATAATTTTGATAAAAACATTAAAATTGAATAAAAGTGACCATTTAAAAATACGAATTAAACTTTAATTCCAAACATTCAAAGTTGAAGCTAATTCTATATTTTTTTATGTATTAGTTTATATAATACATATATATAATATCGTATGATTTTGTGTACGGTTAATGATTCAAATGATTACATATAATAAAAATAAATATAAAAATTAAAATCTTATGATAATTTGTTAATTTTTTTTTGGTTTAACCGTTGGTAGTCGACTCATTGACCTATTAATTCGGGTCAAGTTTTATAGAGATCCAAAATTGAGTAACCCTCTAAACTTAATTTTCTCTCATTAAAATGTTAAAATCTGATATTCTGTCCTTATTTAAGGAACCTAACATCTTAACCCACAAGACCAATTCGTTGTTGTTGGTATAAGTTTGTTAATATTTAATTTACTGGTTGCGCATAAGATAATAATACTATAATTTTTAGGTTTCATAATTTCGTTTAATAGTGTGTCTCATATCATGATTCTTTCTTGCCCATCTAAAACCTTTTCTCACCAACAACAAGAATAGAATATATAAAACGAGAGTGTCTGCAACTTTTCAACACCAAAAAAAAGAAAGGTTTTATTCTAAAAAAACACAACTCATAACTATATGCGATTCAAGGTGTAGACTCGCCATTATTCTGGCCCATGTAAGCATTGAGACTGCTCTGAATCCTTTGTCTTTTGTGTATTTCAGTAGATCTTTCATGGCTTCCCTTTGCGTAAGCCTCAAAGAAGTCCTTGTTCTCTTTCTCCAACTCATTCCAAACTGTAACCAAATCATATACTAAATATTGCAGGTGCAGCCAAAACAAAAGCTTCCATTTCTAAATACATATGAATATGATTACCTGTACAAGTGATAACTGGTCTTATATTTGCATGCTTAGACAAAGCTTCCATGCACTCTTCTTTGCTCATGTTGAATACCAAACACTCTTCTATCAGACGGTGCACCTGCGTTTATACATATACACACAATCATATATACATACACTTTCACAGAAGAGATAGAGTAGCTGTAGGGCTTACCATGTGGATATACGAAGAAGAGTCGGCGTCCGCCATAAATATGTGTGGAACACCTAGAACTAACTGGGAAACTACAAATAAATATGGAGAAGAAGCTAGAAAATGAAGGGCAAAAGTAGATGAAAACGATACAGGTAAAGAGAAAGTAGGAGGGCAGACAAGGAATCATATGGCAAGACTTCTAAATTCAAGAGACTCCCAAAAGTGTCAAGCATGATAAATGACGATTGTGACAAGTGCGGTTCAAAAATTTACCAAACTTATGTAATCAACTCTAATTTTATTTATTAAATAGTAGTTCATTTGTTGGGTTAGTAGTTAATTGATTTTTAAATAAAAATTATGTCCAACAGAATTCAAAATTTACCAAGCACAATAATATTTTAATTTTTTTCTCATGTATGTTATTATTAGTTCATAATCAATTTTTTTTTCTTGTAAACATTTAACTTAATTCATTTTGAAGCATTTGTTTTTCTAGTATCCTATACGATCACACTTATTGCACATGTTCAGAACTACTCCGATGGTGACGAGAATTGAACAATTTTTTTATTGTTCTTTCGATTTTTCATGGCGTTGTCCTAACTAATCTAGACCGACCCGCATCACAAACACAAGACCTCGATCTCATACCTATTTAAGCGATACGAAATTGATTATTAGACCAACCAACCCATTGGTGAATTGAGCAACTTTTTGAATTGGATAATTTAAATAACTTAATAATAAAAATTTGTTGTTGTTGTTTTGATACTATGAATGATGTCATAGGTTGTTTGGTGGGGTCTGAAGTCCCACGTGGGACGACGTCTTTGATTGGTGGAGCTGAGATTTTTTACAAGTAATCTTCGTTTGTCTCTTACGTGGACATCATGCCACTCTCCACGTGACGCTTGGACCCACTCACCTTCCTCTTTTATATAAAGAACTCAAATAGTAGTAATAGTGACACATCACATTATTTTTATTATTTGTAGTAGTTGTATAAGGTCAAAATTAAGAAGTACATCTGATCAAATGTATGGAAAAAAAATTATGGGTAGTAATACGTGGATGCTTAAAAATGGTATTTTTAAGATATAATTTATAAACAATAAAAGGTATAATCTTATAATCAATGATTTTTTATTTGATTATTATCTTATACATTGACAGTAAAAAAAATTATTTTCACAAGCGTCTCAATTATAGGGGTTAGAATTTTAGTTTAGGGTTTAGAGTTTAGAGTGTTCATTATAGTGGTTTAGAATTTAGGGTTTAGGGTTAGAATTAAGGGTTTAGGGTTAGAATTTAGAGTTTAGGGTTAGGGTTTAGGTTTTAGAGTAATAAGGGTAAGGATTTAGGTTTTAACCTATAAATCCTAAATTTTAACCCTAAACCTAAAATTCCATCAAAAATCTCTAAATTCAAAACTACTACACTTAAGCCCATAAACTTTAAACCCTAAACAAAGTCTTTAACCCCTAAAACTAAGGCGCTTGTTTAAAAAAAATTCCACAAACGCTTGTGTATAGAATAATTACCCTTATTTATTTTACTATATATATTTGGATAAATATTCTATACACAGGCGGTGAAAACTGAAAGTTTTCACAAGCGCCTTAGTTTTAGGGTATATGGAGTTAGTTTAGGGTATAAGGTTTAGTGGTTTAGGTGTAGGGGTTTAAAATTTATGGATAGTTGTTTCAATTTAAGGTTTAGGGTTATAATTTAGGGTTTATAGGTTAAAACCTAAATCCTCACCATATTACCCTAAAAACTAAACCCTAACCTATAAACCTTAAATTGAAACAACTATCTCTAAATTCTAAATCCCTACACATAAACTCCTAAACCTTATACCCTAAACTAACTCCCTATATCCTAAAACGAAGGCGCTTGTAAAAATTTTCAGTTTCCACTGCGAGTGTATAGGGTATTAATCCTATAGATTTATGTATTTTTATCAATCGAATAGGTGTTGAGTTTTATGTAACACTTGACGCCTCTCACGTAGCATCCTTTAGGAATTCATCCCTTCAATGCACCAACACATGAGGGGACTCTAACGTACAGCATATAAGGGTGTTGTTAATGTTGTTAAAAACGATAAATTTTAAGATTCGTGAAAAACTCACATAAAACTTAAAATATTAGACTTTTATATAATATTTTAGGTTGTTTTTTTTTGTGATTTTTGACAAGTTTCAATTGTCCAAGAACATAAAATGTTAGAAAAAAAATGTAAGCATCGAAACTTATTTTGTAAGTATGAAAACTTGTTAAAGATCACAAACAAACAACCTAAAATATTATTGTTAAGCTCAAACGATCAATTGATATAGTCAAGAGGGGGTGAATTGAATTTTTACTTTGCTGAATGAAAGGTTAAGAAATAAAAATGTGACATGATAATTTTAGAGTGGTTCGACTACTCAACCGAGTCTACCTGGCTCCACTACCTTAGCTATCCCCGCTAAGAATTTTTCACAAATTCACTAATTTGTCTTTCTTTTTTCGGGCTCAAAGAGATAACCCTTACAACCAAGACTTATACCCCAAAGTCTTGTAAACACTCTCTTACAAAGAGAAAATAAAAACAAATAAGAAAAATTTCTCTAGGCAAATGTGTTTGCAATTTAAGTTGAGCAAATATAACAATTAAACTACACTGTAGCAAATATAACAATTAAGCTCACAAGTGTGTTCTACAAATAAATATAAAAAATTGAACACTAAAACATTTTCTCTATCATTGAATGCTGGTAGTTGATTTTTTGTTGTTCCATGGCTACTTGAAGAGGTCTTTTAAACCCTCTAAGGAGTTTGTAGTCGTTACTAACCGTTTGGGTTGATTTGGAGCTGTTGGAGACTTTAATTCCAATATTAAATGCAGTTTTAGGCTTGTCGGTATCGATACGCGGGATCCGATATCGATACATGCTTTAAATAGAAAAAGACGTTGAAGCATTTATTACACAAGGGTACCGGTACGCGATACTCGGTACCAGTACTGGCCCATCGGTACGGTTGAAGTCGTACCAGTACAAAGTTTGGCTACTGGAATTTTACCAAAACAAGGGGACGAATGGGCGTATCGATGCACGAAAAATTGTACCAGTACATTCTCTTTGGGTATCGACACACTTACGCCTGTATCGGTACACCGAGCCTGTTTTTGACACTTTGGCTATTTAAAATCATTTTAAACATGTCAAAAACCCTTTGAAAAACTTTTAATCATATTTTTCAAGTTTATGGACTTTTGAAATATTGCAAATTTGTTTAAATCCAAAAATATTTTTCATTTGAGTTATATCAAAATCAAATATCTCAACAATTTATCATTTGTGTACTTTTTTGAACTCGTGATCAACTTAAGGTTTGTTTGTTTTAAATTTTTTTGTTTTTTGTTTATTTTTTTAGAAAATAATTTTTATTCAATTTTAGTTTTTCAAAAATTAAAAAATACATTCGGTTAATATTGATGAAAAATTATTTTTAGAAATGAAAATAGTGAAGATGTGTTTAATATATAGCATTTCAAAATAGAAATGAATAAATAATCCGACTCGAGCTTGAATAGTGTTAAGCTCGACTTATCTCGTTAAGATTTCGAGTCGAGTTCGAGCTTAAGTAATTTTTAATGAGCCTGAATAATCCGAGCTTGGCTCGGCTCGTTAAGAACTCGAGTCGAGTTCGAGCTTGAATCAAGTCGAGTGTTGACCGAGTCCAATTCGAGTAGCTCGCGACCTGTCTCGTCTATTTAAAGCTCTATTAGGAAAGAAAAACTTTGATACACAAGTTTAGGGTGTTAGTTTATGGTTTAGAGGTTTAGGTTGTTGGGTTTATAATTTAGGATTTAGATTTTAGGGTTTAAGACTTATTTTTAGGGTTTATGTTTAAGGATTTTAGGTTTAGGAATTTAGATTTTAAATTAAAAAATTAAAAATTTTAGTATATTATATTTTTAAGTAGCTCGCAAGCTTTCCGAGTCGGGTATCGAGTAGCTCGACTCGGCTCGTTAAGAACTCAAGCCAAGTTTGAATTGAGTCCAATCAAGTCGAGTGTTGACCGAACTTTGAACTAATCGAACTCGAATAGATCGTGATCTGTACTATCTCATTTACAACACCAGTATTACCACCTATTACACTTATTTTTTAGGTCTGCTTTGATTTCTCTCTGTGCTATCTCTTTAGAATGAGAAATTATTTTATTGTCTTCCTCGCCACATCATTTATGATCTCAACCAATAAAAAATATTTATTTTATTAACTTTTTTCATATCATATTTTTAATTACCATAGAAATCTTCACTCATATTTATTGAAAACAAAATTAAAAAAAGTTTTTACTAAGTAAATATTCACTTGGTAAAAAGATAACATAGAAAAATTAATTTTTTTATTGATTGAGACCATAAATTAGTCAAAAATTTCAACTTTGACTATAATTTATTTAATATTTTAATTAATTAGAATTTATAAAATATATTTAAAAACTATTCTATTGGAGTTTTTAAAATATATTTTTTCGTATTTTATCAATAACAAATTTTAAATTATAAAAAGTTAAAGTTAAAAAGATTGACAAAAAAAATATCAACATTTAACAGTTTTAGAGAGACAAAAGAAATATTTGGTAATGTTTTCTAGCGTAAATAAAAAAATTATCATCTGATGGTGAGATCGGTACAGTTTGATCAATTTAGCCCAACCAAGTATTTTAGAACGTCTTTTTTTTTTTAATTTAGTTATGCTCTCAAATTTTCATATTAATTTTGATTTTTTTCTTTATTTTGACATAAGATTTTTCTGATATTATTTGATAAAATTCCGAAATTTTCTTTATAAAATATTTCTTAAAAGTATTTTTGAAGTAAATAAACACAATTATCAACTCTTACATAATATTATAAAAGATATTTTCATTTTTAGTATAAAAATACTTATTTTATATTATAAAAACTAATTATAAATTAAAAACAAATAAAATTCTATTCGATTCGATTCAAACAATTATAATTCTTCAATTTATGAATCATTAACCATCTAAATGCCAGGATTGGATTGGATTTCTGTGCGCACCCCACCACGATCAACACTTATCGGCAGATTCCCTTTGGTGGCCAAACTATTTGTATTCCATTCTATTAACAGCAGTGGCGGTTACCACACTCCGACCCTTATCCTAACTTTCTTCCCATCTTTCCCAAACATCCACCAACATTCAATAAATTCCCTTCGTTTTTAGCATTAAATCACTTTCTACACTTGTTCTTCCCAATTCACGTGAAACCAGAGCCACCATCTCCCTTTCAACATCCCATTCATGTTTGTTTAGAGTTTTCAATTATTAATTGGACTTGGAATAATTAGCGCCTCCCCTTGATTTGTTCTTAAAATATTAATTTACCTAAATCATTACAGATTAAAATATACTTTGTTGGTGCAATTACAGCTAGAAACCATAACCCAAAGATTTCTTGTCGGTTTTAAAATATACTCTTCACATAAACAAACAATTGTCCACATAACGACAAATAACTCACATATTTAACACGATTTATTCAACAATAAGATTTATATTTATGTTTGTATTACAGGGAAAAAGAACTAGTAGAATTTGTTGTTTGTTCGTGCTGCACTACTATTAGATTTGCCCCCAAATACAGAAAGACAACAAGTTGGTGTGTGACATCAAGATGTTGTGTTTTGATGGATCAATCCATAGAAAAATTCTGTAAAATATGTAAGAAGCAATTTAAAGTTTTTTCACACAACTTTTATCTATTGCTCTTCTTGAACACCAGACCTAAAAACAGGGAATTATCAGGTCAGTAGAATAAAAACATGGCCATTAGATAACAGACATCCTGAGAAACAACAGAAACCGGAACAAACAAGTTGTTCGAGAAATCTATACCACGCACATGATATGTATATATCTACATATTATATGATCCTGCAAGTATACTTTTAAGAGATAGACAATGCCATTCAACCGAAGCTTGTGTATTAACAAAGATTCAATTCTTCAATTACAAAGGGTAGCCAAACCTTCTATGATCTCTTATAAAAAATGGATGTCTTAGTGCTTCTCTAGCTGTAAGTCTCCCAGCTGGATCATACCGTAGTAGCCCTTGCAAGAGATCAATCAAATCTCCCGCCGAATGATCCACATGCTGCATTATTAAGTTCTGAGGCCCCAAAAAACGAAACAATTAGGAAAGAAGGGTGATTTAGAAGCAGTAGGGAAAAAAAAAAGTAATTGGCCCAAAGTTTCGAGCTTTGGAGGCTATATTAACAACTTTAGAAACTAAAATACAAGACCATAGGCTGCCATTCAATCATAATCTTATATTCCATGAACATCAACAGCAGGCAAATATAGGTATTGTCAATATGAGGTGAGTTAAGCCAATTTTCAATAACTCAAGAAACCTTACAGGCAAGCAGGGCAATTTCCAAACTGCCCTCAGGCTTTCTCGTGAAGTCGCACCATCGGGCCAATTCAAACGTGCACCCCTCCGGAAATATTTCTCAGCACGGTGACTGCAACAATATGAGGCACAATTTAAAAACTTTCTCTGCAACATATTTATATCGGGAACAAGAAACACTGTCACACTTACTCAGCTCTGAGCACCATATGTTGGGGAAATGGACCTAAAACCCTCTCCATCATGGCTAGATGCTCTAAGTTCTCATGAGTTTGGAAAAGCGCCCGACCCTGCTCATCAACAATATACACAATTTAAGGTCATAATCACTTTTGGAGGCAAATGACAATGCAGGTGAAAATGTCTCTAGTTTCCTACGGATCAACCATGAAAATTTTAAGTTGGCTTCAGGTTTTCATAATTACAATGAACACAGCAAGACCAACAAGCTCCATGTGCTTCTTACATCATCTGTAATCATATTAACGGACAGTGGTTTCTAAAAGCTTCTCAATTCCTCCAATTCCTCTCCCTTGACAAAATTATTGTTTTGCCCAAGATTTCAGTAAGACCAACAAGGCAATAACTTACAAGGAATGCAAATGCAAGGGTGTGTGTGTGACCTGGAAGATTCACATTCACTTACAGAGAAAAGTTCAACCAGTATGCAACCCACACTCCACAGGTCACAAGGGTGATTCCATCCAAGACCTGCAAAAATGACGAAGGATGTCAACGGCATGTGCAAGGAAATACACATCATATGCGATGAAATGTGAAGATATGATTACCAAGTATGACTTCTGGTGCACGATAATGCCGAGTTGACACCACATAGCTGTGATCCTGGTTTTCAAATGTTGTACTCCCAAAATCAATTAACTTTATTGCGCTTGACTTCGGCAGATTCTTAAAATAGGAACCATTTTTTGTAGACCGTGATAAAAACTACAGCACGCGCAAAAAGATATTTTTCAGTAAAATTCAAAGATGTCCCAGTTTCATTGTACATGAACTAAAGCAATCCCCAATTACATACACCAAAGCCAAATAGTTTGGCCTAGGGAATAGAAGAAGGAATGAACACCTTATAATCTGGCACCTTGATACATTCAGAGGAAACAAGGAGAATGTTTTCTGGCTTCAAATCAGTATGAATTAACTGCAAATCATGCATAACTGCGCATTTGAAAAAAAGAAGAAAAATAACTAACTTAACTAGACGTAAAACTAAAAAAAAAACTTATATCTTTTTTAGAGTAATGAAACACATTAAAAATATTAAACCCCAGGTTGTCTAACCAAAAATTCAGTTGGGTTTCAAGAAAAGGGCAGAAACTTAGCCAATAAATTAACCAATTATGCCAGTACTCTTTCTTTATAGTAAAAGGGCTTTGAGCATCAAGTATCTATAATAAAAATTAAAACAGTGCAAGAATTATCCACACACATGCAACAGACTCCAAAATTTGTCTTCCAAGCTCCCGGACAAGATCAACTGGAAATGAACGGTAGCTGTTTTTGCGGAGAAAATCGTATAAGCTAGGTCCAAGCCTCTCAAATACCTGTTGAAACCATTTAAACTCGTCTGCAAGCTTTTGAAGTGACAGAATATCTAGGAGCGAAATAGCTTGCATTGCCCCCTCAATTAATTAAATAGTAAATACCAATAAATACTTACAATACAAATATGATTACGATAGTCAAACCAATTCCGTATTTGTACACAACTGCAAGGAATGAAACCACTTATACCTAATCACTTCAATTTCTACAATGAATAAAAAACAAAAAAGAGACAAGATGGCATCCTTACCGAGCACGTCCAACATCATGCCTAACAAGCCTTTGAAGGACATCGATTTCAATCATAGCAGCTTCACGGTACTTGTTTATGGAGCGGACAATTTTTATGGCCACAACTTCTTGCTTTTCATTGTCAAAACATTCCAGGACTTGACCAAATGTTCCTGCAAAAAGTACAATTCAATGGACCAATCCATATTAAGAAACAATGCAAAATATCCACAAGGTTTGGACTATCATAATGCTCATCTTTGGCAGCCACACTCCCATGAATGTAGAAACGCAGATTCAAACAAAAGACTAACCTTCACCCATTTTACTGAGAATCCTATCTGCAGACATGAAAAATCAAATAATGTAAGTGAACAACTTTGAAACATATGAAGCATACAGGGAAAGATGCAGAAACATTCATGCTGTTTGACAGAACAAAATTTCATTCAAAGTTTCAGTAACAAGTTTCACATTTAACGTCCAAAAACCATATTAAACATGTAGTTGTGTAGCTGCGGTTATTTCTACATAAAATATATCAACAAAATTAATTTTGCAACTAGACAGGTGAAATTACATCGAGGAGTGAGATTTTCTCCAATGGAAAAGACATAATGGCCATCTTTATCATCAGGCCTCCAAGGAGGTGAACCATAGCGAGGAAATCCGCCGTAAAACATATTATTAGGATACAAAAAATTAGAAATCCCTCCATTTGCGAATTCCTGACCGCAATATATAGCCGGAAGAACCTGTGAAGCCAAAATAACAAAATAAAAATACAATAAAAAATCATCTCTGTAATGAAATATAAATTCTTACTTGAAAAACTAAACCTAAAGGGAAACGATTCTGGATCAGTAATCATATCATCCTATTACAGTTAAAATTTTGACATATCATTATTTAAAATTTGTAAAATCAGAAATAAACAAAATATAAGGGGAAATAGTCAAACTATCACATCAAAGCAACACATTGAATTTCACTATTAGTCAGAGAATAGTTCTTCAACATTTCAGTAAAGTATCAGAAAATTTGAACAAATTCGAATGAAGAAAAAAACAAAGGAGAAAATTCCTTTTTACCTTAGGAGGAGGAAGAGGAGGAGGCATATCCCACGTTAGTCTGGGCTTCTTCCTAGGTCGTTTATCCATAGGAAACTCTATAATCCTCCGAGTCTCCATTTTTTCTTTCCCTGTATATATATATTTTTCTTTCTATTCAATCTAACAAAGAGAAACAATTCATAGTGAAAAACACACCAATTGAATGGTTCGTTGCTTTAACAATAGCTAGTGTAGGATAACTTGGAGAGAAGAGTGATTGATTTGGGATAATTTTGAAACCCTAATCTTTTGTAGATCTGAGGAGCTAAAGCAGGAGGAGGGGGGATCAGGATCTAACCAGGATCGGAGATCAAGTTAACTCTAGATTTTCTAACTATGGTTGAAGTGGGGACCACCTTTGTTTATGATATTAGTAAAATGAGGAAACGGAAATATCTCTTTGAATCAATATTTTGTATATACAAGGATTTTTAGTTCCAAATGGTCATTAAATAAAATAAAAATATATTTTTTAGTTATAAAAATTTTGAAAGTTATAAAATGATTATTAGACTTATCAAATTATTACAAACGAATTATTATACATTTTTAATAATTATTTTGTAATAATTTAATAAAAAATTTGAAAAGAAAAGGGGCTTCATTAGAACTCCTTCACATGAAAAAAAGAAAAAAAAGGAGAATTTAATAAAATTTAGTGACATTTTATAATAATTCGATAATTTTGATGTTTAATTAAAAAAATTTAAAACCTTAATAGTTAATATATATATATATATATATATATATATATATATATATATATACTTAATTTCGTGACCATTTCATGTATTTCACCTTTTAAAACTTTTGGTTCATAAAAATTCGTAGTTCAATTATATTAGTTTTTTTGTTTTTTATTTATGTTTGTATTATAAAGAGAAAATATTCAAATTACAATGAAAATTTATAATTATAAACGTAACACATAATTTGAACACTTTTTAATAACCAATGACATAAGAAACTATCCACTTTAGATCATACAAGGACCATACAATAAAAATGTTAAAAAGGCTTAAACATCAGATAGGTGCCTAAACTATACCTTTTTTTCCAGTTAGGTGCCTAACGTTTGTTTCGGGCCACTTAGGTACTTAATGTTTCATTCCGTAACCCATTTAAGATTTTAGCCGTGACGGACGTTAAAATTTTCCGTTAAGGGACACGTGGCACATTTTTAGTACTTCTAATTAAATTAATTAAAAATAAAATTAACCCTTCACCCATCTTCTTCCCCATCACCATCCCCCTCTTCCCCCTTCAGTATTAAACTGAAAGCCAGATAGAACAATCTGCCGAAATGTTCATCTCAAAGAGTTTTGTGTTTTCGAGAGGGAAGCTTCCTGGTCCGCTTAGGCAACTTCAAATGGACTTGAGAAAATTGATGCTTCCTTATACCGCTCTCAATCTCAAGGTAATTCTTTCTTTCTTTCTTTCTCCTTTTGTTATCTGTTTTTTTCCTAGAAACTGAAATTATGTTGTTTTTAAAGCTTTTTTAATTATTTTTGTTGCTATTTAATTGTTGCAGGAGAAGAAAAAGAACAATCTGAAAGACTTTTTGAATGTTGCAGGTCCAATGGGTGTAACCCATTTCCTTATCCTATCCAAAACTGAATCTTCCCCTTTCCTTAGGGTTGCAAAGACTCCTCAAGGCCCTACCCTTACATTTAAAATACACGAGTATTCGTTGGCTGTTGATATCGAATCAGTCGATGTTGAAGTTCTAATGGAACTTCTTGTGTTATTGTATTTCTTAGTTGCTTGTATAAGCCAAATGCTGGTGTTTTTTTTTCGGGATTGAAGAATTACAAGGGAGTGATGGAAACCTTAGGTTTTGCTTTAAAAAATTTAGATCGAATCAGTCGAGTTTATGTCTCAAGTTCAAGTATTAATTTTGAATGTATCTTGGGCAGATTGTTCTATCTGGCTTTGCAGCAGGAGATGAACATTTGAAATTCATCTGTATTAAACTGAAGGGGGAAGAGGGGGATGGTGATGGGGAAGAAGATGGGTTAAGGGTTAATTTTATTTTTAATTAATTTAATTAATTAATTTTATAATTTTTAATATTAGAAGCACTAAAAATGTGCCACGTGTCCTTTAACGGAAAATTTTAACGTCTGTCACGGCTAAAACCTTAAATGAGTTACGGAATGAAACGTTAGGCACCTAAGTGGCCCGAAACAAACGTTAGGCACCTAACTGGAAAAAATGGTATAGTTTGGGCACCTATCTGACGTTTAAGCCATGTTAAAAACAAAATCATAAGACACAAACAAAAGATTGAGACGAACATATTTGATTGCATAGGCAGACGAACCACAAAAGGATCAGACTATTGAAAGACCACTGACAACTGCAAATCAGAGCCGAGCGTCATGAGAAAACCATACACAAACGCAAACTGTATATCCAAATCTAATTCGAGGGTCCAAAGTAGGGAAGATCAACATGATAACCAAATAAGTGTCATCTTGATCAGTTAAGACGATGTCCATTCCAACCATGAAAACAATAAAAATAAAAATAAATGACAAAACGACTGTCAACAAAGACAAAAAATATGCCAAAAGGCAGAGAAAAACATACCACAAGACATAATTATTCGTTATAAAAACTAGATTAAAAAAGGAAAAACATAGATTATAAAATAATAAAAACTCGTAAAGAAAAAGAAAAATTACTAACGGCTGACATCTAACTTCGAGATTAGTGCTGCGCATATGGCCAAACAAGAAGCAGAAGTAAAGTTGTTAAAAATAAGGGTAAACTACATAAATGATCACCTTACTATTGCAAAGGTTGCGATCTGACCACATTACTTTTTTTCGTCACAATTAAACCACCAAACTATTTAAATGGTATCAATGTGACCACCGGCCGTTAAAGGTTAACGAAAGGGTGACGTGGCAGTTAAAACAACAAGGGTATAATTACACATTTAGTCCTCGTTACTTATAAACTCTATCAATTTAGTCCTGATTTTAATTTAATAAAATAAATTAATTATTTAATTAGGTGTGTGTCAACACCTTATTGGAGAAATTTAATTATTTATATTTAATTAAATTATTTTATTTTTCTCCTCCAATTAGGTGACGTGGCAGTTAAAAAAAACAAGGGTATAATTACACATTTAGTCCTCGTTACTTATAAATTCTATCAATTTAGTCCTAATTTTAATTTAATAAAATAAATTAATTATTTAATTATGTGTGTCACACCTTATTGGAGAAATTTAATTATTTATATTTAATTAAATTATTTTATTTTCTCCTCCAATTAGGTGACGTGGTAGTTAAAAAAACAAGGGTATAATTGCACATTTAATCCTCGTTACTTATAAATTCTATCAATTTAGTCCTAATTTTAATTTAATAAAATAAATTAATTATTTAATTATGTGTGTCAACACCTTATTGGAGAAATTTAATTATTTATATTTAATTAAATTATTTTATTTTTCTCCTCCAATTAGGTGACGTGGCAGTTAAAAAAACAAGGGTATAATTACACATTTAGTCCTCGTTACTTATAAATTCTATCAATTTAGTCCTAATTTTAATTTAATAAAATAAATTAATTATTTAATTATGTGTGTCAACACCTTATTGGAGGAATTTAATTATTTATATTTAATTAAATTATTTTATTTTTCTCCTCCAATAAGGAGGTGACACGTGTCACCACCATTTAGAGGAGAAAAATTCAATTTGCACAAACATGCCAATGGTGGGAATCGAACCCGCGTATGGGTGATTTAAAAGCAATGGCTTAGCCACTGCACCAAGCATATATTTGTGTTAAAAGTAACCTTTTAAATATATGTTATATTCGAGTTCTTATTGCATCTCCTAATTTTCCACACATTAAGTTCTTGCTTGGATTTTGGATCGAAAAATTTGAGACTGGAACACTGTAATGGGGTTTTCATGTTTCTTGTGACAAATGTTGTATTCATTTTGACAACATTTACCTTTTTCACAGTTTCAATTAAAATGCTGGCTGGGAGTTTTCTAAATGCAGGTTGTATTTAGTGTTTGATATCTCTCTCTTTTAAGATTTCTACCTCCTAGGCAACATTTTCACCCTCTGCTTTCTTTTTCCTCTGTAATGCTTGCCTAAGAGTTTCCGTTGATGAATTCACATTTTTCAACATAATTTAAACCAGGGCAACACTTAGATAAGAGAGAAACAGCAAGCTACCAGTAACCAGCAGCAACACCAAGCTATTAACAGCAGCAGCATTTAGCATCACCAACTCACAAACAACAACAACATTCAGCAACACCAACTCACAAACAACAACAACATTCAGCAAAACCAAGACAAACAACAACAACAACAACACTAAATCATAAAGAGAAGAAGCAACAATAAGAAATAAGCAAAAGCAGCCACAATAAGTCATTAACTAATAATAAACAAAAGCACTAGCATGATCCAAGTCATTAAAAAACAGAAACACTAGCATGATCTAAGTCATTAACTAATAATAAACAGAAGCATCAACATAAAAAAATAAGAACCCTAATAGAACACCTCACTTAAACAGAAGCAACATTCAGCAAAACCAAGTCAAATAACAACAACAGCATCACTAAGTCATTAACAGAAAAAACAACAATAATTAAAAACAAAAGCAACATGATCTAATAATAAACAGAAGCAGCAACATTAAAAAAATAAGAAACACTAATAGAATACCTCACTTAACATCAGAATTCACAACATAGTTGACCCCTAGAGCACTAAAGTGCTTCCTGCTTGCTGTGAAAGAACCCTACAAAAGAAAAGAAAGTCAGAAACTATATTGAAAAACAAAATAAGAATTAAAAAAACAGTAAAGGGATATACCTTAATCAGGAAGTGGATCTTCAACAGAAACATCAGAGATTGAGGCATCTTTCCCAACAGCAAGAAATTCTTCATCTCTTTCCTCAGGCTCAAAACCATACAACCAATTTCTGGTTGTTACAAATATCTCTACATTTTTAGGCAAAAGCCTAGCCCTCAACTTGTTCAAAATCCGACCCCCATGCTAAATGAGGATTCAGAAGCAACTGAGGTGATTGGAATGGCTAAAACATCTATAGCCATGAGTGAAAGTATTGGAAAAGACACAGATTGTGTTTTCCAATACTCTAAGATATCAAACTAGGCATCTTCAGTGCGAGGGAGAAGGGGCAAAGAAATGTAGGAGTCAACATCGGACTTACCACTCCTAGAAGCTGCCAAATTGGCATCAAAGTTCTGACATTAAAATAGAAAAAGAGTTAGTAAACTGTAATTAAAAAAAATTAAATATAAAAACATAAGCATAAAAAAGAACTGACCTGAAAGAGATTTGATTTTTTGAAGGTCCTAGGGCGACCAAAACTTGACAAACTTGAACTTTAAGAAGAGTTACTTTGGACAGAAGAATTAGAACAAGAAGAAGAACGTGCAGATCTTGAATAATAAATATACATACTTACAAACTCATTATAAATAACACTTACCCTCCTTTCAACCTCATCCTCAACATAGAAGACACCATACAACTCCTTCAGAAGTTGTAACTTATACCGAGGATCAAGCAAAACAGCAAAAGACAGAATAGTTGAATGACCAGACCAGTATTTCTTATACAATTCAAGCATAGGTCCTGCCATTGCAGAGATACCCTCACATGGATCATTGTGAGCATCACACAACAGCTTCTCAATGGCAACAATATTAGCCAAGTATAAGTTAACAGTAGGATACTTGGATCCTGAGAACAGAGTAGAAATTTCAAAGAATGGCTCAAGGAAATCACAAATTAATTGAGCAGTTTCCCACTCAACCTCAGTGATTATATCCAAACCATTTTCCCTATTAACAAACAAGTTAATAGCAAGTTTAGCTTCAAGTGCCCTACGAAGCATCAGGTAAGTAGAGTTTCATCGAGTAGGAACATCCAAGACCAACTTACCAGAAAAATCAGAACCACAATCATTAATAGCAGAATCAAAGCAACAAAGTCTAGCATCAGAAGAATCTATAAATTTAACAATCTCACGCAATTTAATAACAGAAGAGTCGATTACCTTCAAACCCTTTTGAACTATCAAGTTCAGGATATGGGCAGCACACCTTATATGAAAAAACTTACCATTGCATGGCAGGGGAGAAATTGCATGCAAATCATCTTTGAGACGCCTCATCATTCTTTCATTTGCAGAAGCATTATCAAGAATAATTGTAAAAGCTCTCTTCTCAAGACCCCACTCAGTTAACATATTTTTAACAAACTTATAAATAGACTCACCATCATGGAGAGGGGGAAAACGACGAAAATTTAAAATCTTAGACTGAAGTTTCCAGTATTATCAACATAATGTGTAGTCAGAGCAAAATAAGAACGTGAAGTGCAAGCAGACCATCCATCACATGTAAAACAGATACGACTCAAAATAGAATGCATTGAATCAAGTAGCAATTTTTTATGCATCTCATGCTTTAACATGCAAGCCTTAGTAATAGAATATCTTGAAATATCTTTCACATTAGGGTTTAAATAATGATGCAAAACCCTAAGTTTATCACGCTCAACAACACTCAAAGCATAACCATGACACATAATTGCTTCAACAAATAACTCACAATATCTTTTCTAATCAAAAGAAGTTTATGAACTACTATTGGGATTAGTAGCAAGAAACTCTTTATAAGATTCACATTTTTCACTATGCCTTTTAGGATTAGAAGTACCAATATAAGAATCAGCTTTATACCTTTTTGTTTTGCAGTACTTACATTCATCAAAAAGACCTTCTGGAAGCTTGATGAAGGTATAATGATCCCAAACAAGAGATGTTCTTCTCCCAATGTCCCCTCCAGTTGAAGTTGTAGACTTCCTCTTGGAGGTACGAACTGTCTTAGACAGTTGATCATTTACATCCCCTTCAAGTATTTAAAAATACATGAATCAGAAATAAACATAAGTTAAAAAAATCATAATGAAAAAGGATTAATAAACCACCTTGAGACAGTATAAGTTGGTCATTTTGACTTCTTTCACCAGGAAAGTCCAACTCATAAGAAAATTCCTCCATGGCTGTCAAAAAACTGAAAAGTCCAAATCAAAGAACCAAACATACAAAATATACAAAATCATATATATAGACTGACAGAAACAAAATATACAAAATCATCTAAGTGGTTTCAGTTTAATCCTTGTACGTGGCGTTGTTACACCTGTCCACAAAAACCCCCTTTGGCACTAGTAGCCCCGCAGGACGGGTAGTCCAGCCTAAATACTCGGATTAAACTAAGGAAACCCTAGACCTAAACTACTAAACACTCAACTGTAAAGCATGCAAAATATACCAAATCAGAATCAAAACCATACATGCATAAATACAAACTTCATGACAGAAACCATAGAAACCATAAAAACTGACAGAAACCATAAAAACAAAACCATACATATACAAATATTGCAGCATATATACAAACTTCCAGAAACCATGAATACATACAGAAACCATACATATACATACATGCATAAAAACAAAACCATAGAAACTAACAAAAACAATAAAAACAAAACCATACATATACAAATATTGCAGCATATATACAAACTGACAAAAACCATAAATACATACAGAAACCATACATATACATACATGCATAAATACAACCTTCATGAGAATCAAAAGAAACATACATGCATAAATACAAACTGACAGAAACCATGAATACATACAGAAATATACATGCAACCAAAAATAATACATGCAAACAGAAAGAAACATGCAACCAAATAAAGGCAAACAGAAATGAAAGAAGAACAGAAAGAAACATGCAAAAAGAAACATACGACCTTCCTGAGAAACAAACCCACGCGGAAGAGGAACAGACTGACAGAAGCCAGAAACGATCCTGAGATGCAAAGGTAAATAGTTAGAAAAATATTAATCGAACAAAAAAATTAAATAAAAAAGAGAAAATAGAAGATCGAACTTACCGAAACCGGAAAATGAAAAGGCAGAGAAGATCAACTCTCAGAATCTGAAGAGGTAAGATGAGAATACAAAATGATTTTGGGATTAAGGATTGGGGTTTGGGGATTAGATGTGAAGGTTTAGGGATTAGAGGTTAGAGTTTATGGATTAAGGGTTATGGTTTTGGGATTAATGGTTTATGGTTTAGGGATTTAGGGTTTAGGGATTTAGGGTTTAAAGGTTAGGGTTTCAGATTTAGGGTTAAGGTTAAGAATGAATTGGAGTTTAGGGTAAAACAGAATTGAGTTTGGGTTTAGGGTTTTGAAGGATTGAAGAGAGGAATTCTCAAGAACACGAGGCTGTTCTTGAGAAAAGTTGGGGTTTCGATCGAAGAAAAACAAGTTTGAGGAGTGTATTTGTGTTTGTAGAGGATCTGGGAAGAAATTTTGGAAGAACATGGATGAACTTGGTTGAAAACCTAGATTTTGATCGAAAAAAGGAAGAAAATCTGGGAATTTCGTGTTTGTGGATGACAGAGAAATTGAGAGGATATTTCGGTAGAGTAATAGTAGGGTGAAAATGAGCAATTTTGGCTGAGGGGTGAGGCTTTATTTATAGGCCTCGAGCCGGGTCAGAAGATCCGCGTTATTTGAAACGGGTAATTCGGGTTTTGCTCCGCAAGCACTCCTACTTAGATTTCTTTCAATTTCGTCCTTTTTTTGTGAAATTGCGCTTAAAGCTTTATTTTTTTTCAATTTCGTCCTTAATTCAGTTTTAATGTTTAGGGTTGTGGTTTTAATTTAGGGTTTGTGGTTTTAATTTAGGGTTTGGGTTTTTAATTTTGGGTATAAATTAAGGGTTTAGTGATTTGTTTATGGTTAATATATTTTATTTAGTGATTTGTTTAGGGTTAATATGTTGTAGGGTTTAGGGTTTTTCATTTAATACTTAATAGGGTTTAAGGTTTATGACTTTGAATTGGGGTTTTATTTGAAAGGTTTAGGGTTAATGGATTTTAGGGGTTAGTATCTAAATTTTAGGTTTTATAGTTTTAGGGTTTAGGGTTTAATGAACTAATGTAGTTCGAGTGTTTAGTTTGTAATGTCTAGGGTTTAGTGTTAGGGTTTAGGGTATAATGCTTAGGGTTTAATGTTATGATAATACATGATTTAGGGTTTTGATTTTATGGGTTTCAACTTAGGGTTTAAGTTTAGGGTTTAGGGTTATCATTAGGGTTTCATGTTTTTTTATTTTAGAATTTATATTAGCATATATGTATATATAAAAGTAGATGCCCTAAACCCTAAACCCTAAACTTTAAAACCAACTACCCTAAACCCTAAACCCAAAATCCTTATATCCTAATCCTAAACCCTAAGCCCTAATGTATATAAGTATTTATGCATTTAGGGTATATGGTTTAATAAACTAAGGTTAGTTCGAGTGTTTAGTTTGTAAGGTTTAGGGTTTAGTGTTAGGGTCTAGGGTCTAGTGCTTAGGGTTTAATGTTATTATAACACACGATTTAGGGTTTTGATTTTATGGGTTTCAATTTAGGGTTTACGTTTAGGGTTTAAAGTTATCATTAGGGTTTCATGTTTTTTTATTTTAGAATTTATATTAGCATATATGTATATATAAAAGTAGATGCCCTAAACCCTAAACTCTAAAACCAACTACCCTAAACACTAAACCTTAAATCCTTAGATCCTAATCCTAAACCCTAAGTCCTAATGTATGTAAGTATGTATGTGTGTACATATTAATACATGAACCCTAAACTCTAAACCCTAAACCCTAAACCATAAACCATAAATCCTAAACCCTAATGTAAGTATTTATGCATTAAGGGTTTAGAGTTTAATGAACTAAGGTTAGTTCGAGTGTTTAGTTTGTAAGGTTTATGGTTTAGTGTTAGGGTTTAGGGTATAGTGCTTAGGGCTCAATGTTATGATAATATGTGATTTAGGGTTTTGATTTTATGGGTTTCAATTTAGGGTTTAAGTTTAGGGTATAGGGTTATCATTAGGGTTTCGTGTTTTTTAATTTAGAATTTATATTAGCATATATGTATATATAAAAGTGGATACCTTAAACCCTAAACCCTAAACTCTAAAGTATGTAAGTATATATACATGTAGCTATCAATGTGTGAACCCTAAACCCTTAAAGAGTTTATACATAAACTGTAAACCCTAAACATTAAACCCTAAATCCATAAACCATAATCCCTAAACCTCAAACCCTACACACTAAAGTATATATGTATGTATGCATGTAGCTATCAATATATTAGCATATATGTATGTATAAAAGTAGATACCATAAACCCTAAACCCTAAACCCTAAACTCTAAAACCAAATACCATAAACACTAAACCTTAAACCTTAAATCCTTAGATCCTAATCTTAAACCCTAAACCCTAAGCCCTAATGTATGTAAGTATATATATGTATATATATTAATGCATAACCCCTAAACCCTTAATGAAGTTTTCCTTAAACCCTAAACCCTAAACCATAAACCATAAATCCTAAAGTATGTAAGTATATATGTATGCATGTAGACTATAGCTATCAATGTAAGAGCCCTAAACCCTTAATAAAATATAAACCCTAAACCCTAAACCCTAATGTATGTAAGTATGTATGTGTGTATATATTAATGCATGAACCTTAAACCCTTAATAAAGTTTTCCATAAACCCTAAACCATAAACCCTAAAGTATGTAAGTATGTATATATGCATGTAGACTGTAGCTATCAATGTATGAGCCCTAAACCCTTAATAAAATATATACCATAAACCCTAAACCATACACCCTAACTCTAAACCATAAACCCTAAACCCTAAACCATACACCATAAAGTATGTAAATATGTATGCATGTAGCTATCAATGTATGAGCCCTAAACCCTTAATAAATTTCTCCCTAAACCCAAAACCCAAAACCCACATTTATTTTTTTTAATTTGTCCAATGTTTTATTATTTTAATTTAATATTTTCTTCATTCTAGTCCTTTAACTTTATTTTAATTCCATATTGACCCTTATATATATTTTAATTCATCATGTTTTATAATTTTAATTTTAAATTTTGTTCATTCTAGACCCTAAAACTTTTTTTATTCTAAATTGACCTATACTTATTGTTTTTTTAATTACTCTAATTTTTATACTTTTAATTTGATATTTTTGTTCATTATAGTCCCCAAAACTTTATTTTTATTCCAAAATGACCCCTTTTCCTTGTTTTCTTTTAAATTTGTCTAATGTTTTATAATTTTAATTTGATATTTATGTTCATTATAATCCGTGAAATTTTATTTGTAATCCAAATTGACCCCTTTTCAGTCCAAATTGACCCATTTTCATTATTTTTTAATTACTCTAATGTTTTATAATTTTAATTTGATATGACTTTAAATAATTAACTCAAAATCAATGACGATTGACGAAGGTCAACCTAAAGTCTATCAACTACTTATACGGTTGTACGGCCGAACTCAAACTGAATACGAATTCCAATCCCGAAAATACCCCGACCTGAAACTACCCGACCTGAAATGAACCCGACCTGAAATAGACCCGACCTGAAACGGACCCGACCTGAAATGGATCCGACCTGAAACGAACCCGACTTGAAATGGACCCGAACTGAAATAGACCCGACCTGAAGTGTATCTGAACCCGAATTAACCTACCAATTATCTACTTCGGACCCGACCCGTTTTAACCCGACCTGAAATGGACCCGATCTGAAATGGACCCGGCCTGAAATGGACCCGACCTGAAATAGACCCAACCTGAAATGGACCCGCACCCGAGTCGAGTCAAAACAAAAAAAATGAACTAAAATGACCTGTATCCGATTTTACCCGACCTGATAGTACCCGACCTGAAACCCGTCCGATTACTTGTTTTTACATCCCTAATTCTGTGCACATGGTTTAGAAATTTGGCCTTTTTAGGGAATTCGATTGGTGCATTACATGCTTACAAGAATCTGGAGAGTGTGACGGACAGTTGCATGGAAGTGAGGGAGTTAGGGTGTACGGACGTTGAAAGGATAAAGAATCTAGAGGCCGACACGTGTCTGAGGTTTATATCAGATGGCTCGCATAGGGTTCGGTGGGTTAACGGAGCTTACAAGAGGATGTAGATGGTGGTAGAGGAAGCGAATGACGGCGAGCCGTCGCAGCCACTGGCGGAGATGTAATGGCCCGATGAATTTGTAAGAAAGGGTATAAGAAACAGAGAGAATATGGGATTTAAGAGATAGACTTTCATTCAAAAATAGACATAAAACATTCCGGCTACACAATTGCCCTAATAAAGATAGGCACACCAGTTAGTTATTTGTGTACAGGTGGCAACGTCCTTACTCCTAATATTACCAAAATACCCAGGCCTAAACGGTAATAAAAATATAATTGGATCAGTTGAATCAACCCGTTTGCCCATTAACCATTTGCAGCCCGTTGCATCGGCCCACTGACCACTTGACCCATCTCAGTTGCTGTAGCTAAGACGACGTCGTCCCCTTTTGCCGTGTTCCCCTCTCTTTTCTTCTCGATCAATTCATCTTCATGCCCTAATCCCTTTTCAATTTCCCATGATTTCTTAACTTTCCTGCCCATTGCCATGACAATACCCCCTCCTTCAGAGGATCCTTGACCCCAAGGATCAAAATCTGGGAACTGGGCGGTCAGCGAAGAGTAATCTTCCCAAGTAGCACTCTCGGGACCGAGATTCGTCCACTATATCAGAAGCTGTGTCACGACGGTGTTGTCACGTTTTACCATTCGTTTGTTGAGGGCTTTCTCGGGGTAAACTTTGAGGCAGCCATCTGTAGTCATCTCCGGTGGATTTTCCGAGGTAACAACTGCATCCCCAACTCGTTTCTTAAGCAAACTGACGTGAAACACATGATGTATTTTGGAGGAATCTGGTAATTGAAGGTGATAGGCCACCGACCCTATCTTTTTGATAACTTTGTAGGGACCAAAGAAGCGTGCGGACAACTTCAAATTTCGTCGAACCGCCACTGACGTTTGTCGGTACGGTTGGAGTTTCAGGTAAACCCAATCCCCGACACTAAAACTTCTATCACTGCGTTTCAGATATGCAAATTGCTTCATTCAATGTTGTGCTTTCATTAGATTTTCTTTCAGTAGTGTGTTTAGGTGTTGTCGTTGTTGTAGAGTCTCTTGCACACCGTGAACCACTAAGTCAGTAGCCCAAGACATTTCCTGTGGTGGGTAGCCGTAAAGTGCCTCGAACGGGGTCATCCCAAGGGCGGTGTGATGGGAAGTGTTGTACCACAATTCCGCCTGAGGTAGAAACTTAGCCCAGGAAGATGGCTTGAGAAAGCAGAGACTCATTAGGTATTGTTCGAGGCATTGGTTAAGCCTTTCAGTCTGCCCGTCTGATTCTGGGTGATAAGCTGTAGTAAAATGAGTTGTAGTACCTAGATGTTTCATCAATTCCCTTCTAGAAGACACTGGTAAATGTTTTGTCTCTGTCTGAGATAGCCACCTTAGGTGTTCCATGGAGTCTATAGATCTGATCTAAGTAGAGTCTTGCAACATCAGTAGCTGTGTAGGGGTGTGCTAAGGCCAGGAAATGAGAAAATTTTGTGTACTTATCAATGATAACTAGGATGCAGTTGAATTTCAATGAAGTTGGCAATCCTTCAATGAAGTCCATAGAAATGACTTCCCAGGCTCTCTCAGGTATAGGAATAGGATGTAAGAGGCCCGGTTTAGCAACATGTTCCACCTTAGTTCTTTGACAGATCTCACAGTGACTAACATAGTCCTTAACAAAACCCTTCATACCAGGCCAATAGAAGTAGAGTTGTAACCTGTGATATGTGGCTTGGACCCCTGAATGTTCCCCTTATGGTGAGTCATGTAAAAGGGATAAGATATCCTTTCAGAGTGAGCCATTAGTTCCCACATAGACTTTGGTTTTGAATATGAGAACCCCTTTCTTGAAAGACCAATCAGGAAAACTATCTGCCTGAATAGTTAGAGCAGATATTTTGGTCGTAGCAAATAAATCATTGATGTAGCTGTCTTCCACCTCCTTCATCCAAGTAGGAATTAAGTGTGTTGCATGTATGGGGCAAAACTCAGAGCTGAATTCTTCTTTTCTGGATAAGGCATCTGCAACCAAATTTGACTTTCCTGTTCTGAATTGAATCACATAATCCAAACCCAATAGTTTAGTTAAACCATGTTTCTGAATATAAGTGGTTAACTTTTGTTCCAATAGGTGCTTAAGGGGTTCATGATCTGTTTTGATGACAAATGGAGCCCCTTCTAGATAGTGCCCCCACTTTGTAACAACCATTAGAATGGCTAAGTATTCTCTTTCATAAACTGAGAGATCAACATGCTTAGGAGTCAAGGGCTTGCTCAAATAAGCCACTGGTCTGCCTTCTTGAGAGAGAACAACACCTATACCTCTTGAGCTTGCATCTGTTTCTAGACAGAAGGGTTTGGTAAAATCTGGTAAAGCCAACATAGAGGTGTGGCACATAGCTGACTTCAAACATTCAAAGGCCTCTTTAGCTTCAGGTGACAGATAGATCTGTCTTTTTTTAACATATTTGTAAGTGGTTTGCAAATAGTGCCACAGTTCTTCACAAATTTCCTGTAATAACCAGTCAACCCCAAAAACACTCTCAGAGCCTTCAATGACTTAGGTAGTGGCCAATCTCGAATTGCTTCTACTTTAGTAAGATCTGTAACAACTCCTTTCTCTGAAATTACATGCCCTAGGTACTCAACCTTCTCCTGGCCAAAAAAACATTTGATGCGTCTAGAATATAGTTGATTAGATTGCAACAACTGTAGAACCAACTCTAAATGACAAATATGATCTGACCAACTCTTATTGTAAATAAGAATGTCATAAAAAAACCAATACAAAGTTTCTTAAGTAAGGTCCAAAGAGGTCATTCATCAATGATTGGAAGGTGGCAGGGGAATTAGCGAGGCCAAAGGGCATGACCTTAAACTCAAAGTGGCCATGATGTGTTCGAAAAGTAGTATTCTCAATATCACCAGGCTTAATTCGAATCTGCCAATAACCAGATCTTAAATCCAGTTTTGAAAAAAATTTTGCCCCTGAAAGTTCATCCAGTAAATCTTCTACAATAGGAATATGGAACTTGTTTTTAATTGTCATAGTATTGAGCTGTCTGTAGTCCACACATAGCCTCCATGACCCATCCTTCTTCTTAACCAAAAGGCAGGGAGAAGCAAAGGGGCTTTTACTTGTCTGAATAATTGAAGATGCTAGCATTTCTGAAATTTGCCTTTCAACTTCTGTTTTCTGATAATGTGGGAATCTGTAGGGTCTTAAATTAACTGGAGATGATCCTTCTTGCAACCTTATAACATGGTCCTGATTTCTTACTGGTGGCAGCCCTTGTGGTTCTTCAAACACAGACTGATACTGTTGCAGCAGCTTTTCCAACTCAGAGGGAGTGTCAGCCTCTATCTCTTCACAAGTCAATAGGTACATTTCTCCCAATACTTCAGCATCCTTCTCAGTTAATCTTTGCATCTTCTCCCCTGAAATGACTTTGAACTCAGTAGATTTTCTTCCTCCATGTAGTGTCACCTCTTTTCCTTATTTCTTGAAACTCACTGTTAAGGCATTGAAGTCCATGACTATAGGGCTAAATTTTTTCATCCAATCCACCCCCAATACCATGTCACTTCCTCCCATCTAAAGTACTCTGAAATCAAGTTCAAACCTGTGACCCTGCATTCCCCAATTCAATTGTTTGCTTTTGGTTGTACTGTATAATTTCTCTCCATTTGCTACTGTGATTGCAAGTGGAGTGGTTGCAATAACTTCTGATCCTTCTTTAGCCCAACAAGCTGTTACAAAACTGTGTGTACTCCCACTGTCAACCAAAATGTTCAAGGGTCTACCTTTGATGGTTCCTTGTATTCTCAATGTGTGGTGCCCTATGTTCCCTGTTAGAACATTGATAAAGATCTCTAACTCTCCTTCCTGCTGATCATCACTGAGTACTTCCTTCCCTTCTTCCATAGTTTCTTCTAATTCATCTTGATGTATGTCTTGCTCCATAAGATTTAACTGTTTGACCTTGCATTGGTGGCCATGACTGAACTTGTCACCACACTTACAACACATGTTGTTGGACCTTCTGTATTCAAGTAGGGATTGTTTGGCATTTGGTTGTGTAACCAGTGGTTTTGTCCTGTCATAACACCAGGTGATTTCTGAGTTGTTAGGCTATTCTGGAATGTTGATGATCTTGCAGTGAACCTTTGCCTTTTCCTTCTAGCTCTGCAGCCATTTCATACAGTTTGGCTTGCCTGCTTGCTTCTATTACTGAACCTGGTCTATGAACTTTCACCTTGAACCTCAATTCCTCTTTGAGTCCACTCACAAAGCTGGATACAAAATACCCCTCTTCTAAGGAAGTGTTGTGCATAAGCATATAAGGTTTCAGCTCCTCAAACCTTACATGGTACTCATCAACAGACTAACTTATTGAACTCTTCAATTACATCATCACAATTTTTTTCACAGAACCCGTGACATAGATCTGCCATTACTTCCTGCCATGTAGCCTTGTTCTTTTGAATAATGTAGCTATCAAACCATGTTTCTACCTTCCTAGTAAAGTGCATAGCTGCTAATTCCAACTTTTGTTCTTCAGGAATTGCAAAAATGGAGAAATATCTCTCACACTTTATAATCCAGCCCCTAGGGTTCTCCCCATCAAACATATGTAGCTCGATCCTGGGTCTAAGATTAAGGTTGCTCCAGTTAAAGCCTTGGTTAGGACTCTCCATCTTACCAGGCTCTTGTAGTAACGAGGTATCCCTTTTTTCGAACCATTTTCCTCCAAGTTTTGATTTTTCAGTTGGTAAGGTAAAACCCTGTGGTTTAGATGATAACACTCATGGTTCTTCTAACTTCATTTCATATCTTTCCTTGTCATCTATCACAGTGATAAGGACTGGTTTTTTACCTTCCTTTTTTGATTGAGCACCAGTAGCTGATGTGTTGTTTTTCTCAGGTGTGTTGAGCTCCGAATCTTCAGCTTCTTTGGTCAGCAACCCGATGATCTTTCTGAGGTCGGCTTGAGTCTCCTCAATCTTGGTTTCAATCTGGTTCATCCGAGTTTCCATGGTGCCATAGTTGATCTTCATCTCGTCCAACTACTTCTGGATGCCAGCCAAGTCCGTGCTTTCACTCATCTGTTGCGATTTCTTTGGCTTTCCCAGTGTGAAGGTGGATCTAGTTAAACCTTGCTCTAGATACCAATTTGTAATGGCCCGATGAATTTGTAAGAAAGGGTATAAGAAACAGAGAGAATGTGGGATTTAAGAGATAGACTTTCATTCAAAAATAGACATAAAACATTATGGCTACACAATTGCCCTAATAAAGATAGGCGCACCAGTTAGTTATTTTTGTACAGGTGGCAACGTCCTTACTCCTAATATTACCAAAATACCCAGGCCTAAACAGTAATAACAATATAATTGGATCAATTGAATCAAATCGTTTTCCCATTAACCATTTGCAGCCCGTTGCATCGGCCCACTGACCACTTGACCCATCTCAGTTGCTGTGGCTAAGACGACGTCGTCCCCTTTTGTCGTGTTTCCCTCTTTTTTCTTCTCGATCAATTCATCTTCGTGCCCTAATCCCTTTTCAATTTCCCCTGGTTTCTTAACTTTCCTGCCCATTGCCATGTCAGGAGATAACGGTGTGGCTTGTGTTGAAACAAGAATTGCCTAGATTTCGCACTGCATTTTCATGCAAGGTGAGGTTGCACTACATGTGGCAGAAGGAGAAGGTTTCAAGAATTTTGTCGTGTGATATGTGGAAAATGGATGGTGGCTTGGCATGGCGGTTGGACGTGGAGGTGGCTCTCAGCCTCAGCCGGTAGTGAGGATTCAACGGAGTAAATGGAGGGGGAAACGAGGCAAATTAGTAGGATAGTCAGGTAATGTGGACTGTTTGTTTTACTAGAAACGAAGAGAATTCTAAACCAAACAAACAAGGGGAGACCAATTAAAACTCATATTCATAGGAATCCTAAAGTCTTGGATTTTGGCATTAATAAATCTATATTTTGTGTAGTTATAGATAAGTGTTAGGTTGGCAAAGCAGTATTTGCTGGCACCTGCTACCAATAACTTTTTCTTTCTTTCTTAAATAGAACATATATTTAAAAGGGTTATTTTTAACATAAATATATGCTTGGTGCAGTGGCTAAGCCACTACTTTTAAATCACCCATACGTGGGTTCAATTCCCACCATTGGCATGTTTGTGCAAATTAATTTTTTCTCCTCTAAATGGTGGTGACACGTGTCACCTCCTGATTGGAGGAGAAAAATAAAATAATTTAATTAAATATAAATAATTAAATTCCTCCAATAAGGTGTTGACACGTGTCAACACCTAATTAAATAATTAATTTATTTTATTACATTAAAATTAAGACTAAATTGATAGAGTTTATAAGTAACGAGGACTAAATGTGTAATTATACCCTTATTTTTTTAACTGCCACGTCACCCTTCCGTTAACCTTTAACGGCTGGTGGTCACATTGATACCATTTAAATAGTTTGGTGATTTAATTTTGATGAAAAAAATAATGTGGTCAGATCACAACTTTTGCAATAATAAGGTGGTCATTTATGTAGTTCACCCTAAAAATAAATATTTTTATATAAAAACCCTAATATGATATTGTCTCTCTTAATTATATAATCTTCAAAATTTAAACATAAATTCTCTCACACAATAAGTATCAAATTATATAAATTTTAACGTTATAGAAAATCTAGCCAAGTTTAAACAAATGTATAAAAAAATATTATGTCTAATTTACTAATTGATTAGTTTGAATCTAATACTACAACGTTATTGAATATAAATTAGTTGGACACTTCATAGCATGATTGTCAAATTGAACTAAATCTAACGGTTGAATTAAAAATTAATAGTATATTCGATTCAACCAATGAGGTAAAACTGAAAAATGTTTGAACTTATAGTTGGACGCTTATAATGACTGTCAATTGGATTTTGAATTTTACAACACTGATACCTAGACATGCGACTATGGCAACACCAATGATTTAATAATTTAAGTAATTCAAAACTGATAGTAATATATCATCAGTTTGATTTTCCATTCTATATATAAATGGTGCCGACCAAATGTAGGCTTGTTTCTCGACCAAGGAAGATGCAGCATCAAATAATGCACCTTTTATTTCTTATCCTTATCATTTAGAAGAGTCTGCTACAAATACTGCCTCTAATTACCTTCTCCTGCAATGGAAAAGTTCACATATTCAAATACTTTTTTTCGAATTTCAGGACCTTGTACATACACAACATATGCTCGCAGGGAAACGAACAAGTCAGCTCGATTTCGATGATGAAATGAAGTTAACACTTGCCTGCTCGATTTCAGATAACTTGGCAAACAAATCTTTAGGGATAGACCAGTTAAAAACATCAAGGTTTTCCTTCAGCCTAGCCTCACTACTGCTCTTAGGCAGTACACTATGGCCCATTTGAAGTCCCCATCGGAGAGCTACTTGTGCCGGAGATTTCCCCAATCGCTCCACGACCATCTTAAAAACCGGGTTTTCCTGGACCTTTATCCATCTATTATGTCCACCTTGGCCACCCAAGGGTGAATATCACTGAGATCAAAGAAATTAACATCCATCACCAATACAATCAGCCTGCTAAGCTGATTCAAAATGCTTAAAATTCAAACAACAAAAGAAAAACATGTTGCTTTTAAATCTGCAAACTTACAGACTGTTAGAGTATATCTGTTATAGAGTTAGTTATAACTAACCTTATCTTATCCAGCTCATAATCTTAAAGAAAATGCTAGATATTTTCTGTAATCCTCCTCTTATATAAGGAGACCCATTCCTTCTGTAAAGATCACGTTAAATGAAATAAAACAAGAAGTATCTTTGTAAGCCTTAGATTTTCCATCATGGTATCAGATTTGCCAGAAACCTCAGTCGGTGGAAGTTCTTCTTCCAAACCCTTTACAAACAAAACCATTACTACTCGACTCGATCAGACAAATTATATGCTATGGCGTCAACAAGTCTTGTTTGCCATCGAAAGCTTAGGCTTGATTTCCCATATTGATGGAACCCATGTTGTTTCTGCTCAGTTTGTGGAGTCCAATGGCGAAAAGATTATTAACCCTCAATTTCTTGCGTACAAACAAGAGGACAGTGCGCTCTGCTCTTGGTTGCTTGCGTCCATTAGTTCGTCGATCTTACCGTCTTTGGTGAGTTGCAAAACTGCCTTTGAAATTTGGGAAAAGATTCATCAGGGTCTTTCAGTTTCTTCCACAACGAGGATAATGCACTTGCATTGTTCTCTTAAGAATCTGCGAAAGAGGGACCAGAGCATGCGTGAGTATCTTGCTCAAATTCAATCCATTTGTGATAGTCTCGTTGCGTGTGGCAATCCGTTGACGGAGACCATGCATATTTCGGCCATTCTTTCTGGTCTTCCACAGGAATATGAGCCGGTGGTTGCCGTCATTACGTCTAGCCAACAGCCGTATAGGCTCGATGGTGTCTGTGGCGTTCTTCTTGATACAGAGGCTCGTCAACTTGAGTTTGGTACTCACAATATTTCTGTGAATCTTGCACAAGGGCCTCAAAGTTTTGTGGGTCTTCAAGGCCCATTCTTTGCGAATCAAGTCATGAGCCCGTATGGAGGGGTCACGGATTAGGGTTATTCTAGTTATGTTGGTCTCACAACCTCTCAGCCGCATCGAGGGGATTTGTCTAATCGAGGAGCTTTAGGTCAGCCGTTCAGAGGGCAAGGCTCATCTTAGAATCTTGGTGCCTTTCAGTCGAGTTCACCTCAGTTTGCCAATCCTCAGTTCTCCAATCCTTTTTCAAACCCTCAAATGCGTTTTTGAGGGCGTGGAGGACGGTTCTTTGGTGGGCGTTCTCATCCTCAGTGCCAAATTTGCGGAAAGATTAGGCATCTTGCCAATCGCTGCTTTTTTCGCTTTGATCAAACCTTTGAGGGCGTCAATCTAGTGTCTGTAAATCATTGCTTTGTCTCTGAAGATGTTGCTGAAGGTCAAGGTTTTGGTGATCTTGTGCCTGCAGACGCTTCAGTTGCAATGGTGTCCGATGATTTCGGTTCGCTGTCTTGTGATGAGGCTGCCTGGTACCCAGATTCTGGGGATACCACTCATCTTACTCCAGATGCTGGTATGATTTCTAACCATGTTCCTTATAATGGTGATGGTAAGGTTTCTGTTTCTAATGGATCTGTTGTGTCTATTTCTGGGATTGATAATGCTTCTTTATCAACTCTTTCTAGGCCATTGATACTAAGTAATTTATTACATGTTCCTAGTGTTAAGAAAAATCCTCTTTCTGTTTCGAAATTTACTAAAGATAATAATGTCTCTATAGAATTTTACCCTGATTTCTGTGTTGTGAAGGATCTGGAAACGCAACAACCGATATTACAAGGTTTGCAAAGTGACGAGTTGTACAAGTTTTCTTCTGATGGGTTAGCTAGACCTGTTCTTTCTTCTTTGCAAGTTCAGATTGCTTCTGTTATGCCTAGGAATGCTGTGATTAGTGACAATATGCCTAGTGTTTTCCATATCACTGAACATGTATTTGATTCTGAGTTGTGGCATAGGCGATTAGGGCATCCTTCTTTTGATGTTCAGTCCAGGATTCTGAAAATGTACAATGTTCGTATTAATAAAGGAAAATTTTCTTATGTTGCTTGCAAACTTGGTAAATCTCACAAATTACAGTTTTCTAGCTCTAATTCTGTTTATTCTCAGCCTTTACAATTGGTTCAAGTCGATTTATGGGGACCTACTCCTGAGGTTTCGAACAATTCCTTTTATTATCTTAGTTTGTTGATTCTTTTACCAGGTATACCTGGATCTATTTCATTGCTAGGAAATCTGATATCACAAATGTGTCTATCTCTTTTCATAAGTTAGCTGAAAGACAATTTAACACTAAACTTAAGATAGTTCAAACTGACTGTGGAACTGAGTTTAAGCCTCTAAGTTTTTATTTTAGTCAACATGGCATTATTTTTCAACAGACTTGTCCTTATACGTCAGAACAAAATGGTATGATCGAGCGCAAGCATCGACACATTGTTGAGCTTGGCCTCACTTTAATGGCTCAATCTTCTATTCCATTTAAGTTTTGGATTGATGCTTTCTATACAACTGTCTATCTTATTAACAGATTACCAACTAAAGTTTTAGGAGGTTTGTCACCTTATGAAAAGATGTTTGGAAAACAACCAGATTATGGATTTCTTCGAGTATTTGGTTCTCGTTGCTTTCCTTTGACTAGGCCTTACAACAGAAACAAGCTAGAGTATAGGTCAAAACCTTGTGTTTTTATTGGCTATTGTTCTAACCAGCATGGATATAAGTGTTTAAGTGAGGATGGACGCGTGTATGTTTCACGACATGTTCAGTTTGATGTAAAGATTTTTCCATTCTTGCAAAATGCTCAACAATCTTCCTTGAGTTTAGATGATTGGTTAATACCTGGAGTCAAGTTTGATTGTCCAAAAGTCACAAGACATGGTGCTGGTCATGGTAACGTACCTGGACAAGAAAGTGGTTCAGTCTCTCCTCCTCAAAAGCAATTTGTTTTACGTGAAGCAACCCAACCTTCTACTCAATGTGGTTCTCCTTCTCAAGGGCATCCTACTTTACACGAGGAAGCCCAGCCTTCTATTCAGTGTGGTCTAGCAGCAAATCCAGTGGTCACTACCCAGGATACAAATTCAGCAAACTCTGTGAGTCCTCAAACTGTGGATACACTAACAAATTCAGTGGATTCTTCTCATGCTGCAGCAAGTCCAGTATCCAGTCCTATTCCAGCTGGAAATTCAAGTTTTAGATATGATATGCAAAGTCAGTGTGATGGTTCACAGGCTTCTCAAAATTCAGAGTCTCAAAACTCACAAACTTCTCAGAGTTCAGATAAGACAAGGGGTTCACATCATATGATCACCAGGTCCAAAGCTGGGGTATTTAAACCTAAAGTTTTCTACACAGAGGTTGCATCCACTGAGCCTAAAGATGTTTTTCAAGCAATGGAGTCTCCCGAGTGGAAAGAAGCTGTTAACAAGGAAATGGCAGCTCTGTTACAAAAAGGCACATGGGATTTGGTTCATCTTCCACAAGATATAATTTCAGTTGGGTGCAAATGGATTTTTAAAGTCAAAAGGAACACAGATGGAAGTGTTGCTCGCTACAAGGCTCGCTTGGTGGCTAAAGGGTACTCCCAGCAAGCAGGTTTTAACTACAGTGAAACCTACAGTCCGGTAGTAAAACCTGTTACTGTATGAGTTCTATTAAGTGTGGCTTTGAGTAATAATTGGACGTTAAGGCAGTTCGATGTAGATAATGCTTTTTTGAATGGCGATTTAACTGAAGAAGTCTACATGCAACAACCACCAGGGTTTGAACAGTTTGATTCAAATGGGGAGTTGTTAGTTTGCAAATTGAATAAGTCTCTTTACGGACTTAAACAAGCACCACGAGCCTGGTTTGAGAAGTTCGGAAATTGTCTTGTGAATGATCTGAAGTTCACAACCTCGTTAGCTGATACTTCTCTTTATTTTCGAGATATAAAAGAGAACAAGGTTTATGTTATGGTTTATGTTGATGATGTTGTAGTAACAGGATCCAGTTCTGAAGATGTGAATTGGTTAATCAAGCAAATCAATTATGTTTTTTCACTCAAAGACCTGGGATCTCTGAATTTTTTCCTTGGTATGCATGTTCAACATGTTGAAAATGGCATTATCCTCAGTCAGAAGAAGCATATTTTGGATCTATTAGAAAAGACAAAAATGCTCGAAGCTACTCCTGCCCCAACTCCAATGGTCACTACACCACTTTTATCTACACTGGATGGCGATCCTTGTTCAGATTCAACCTTGTATCGTCAAGTGGTTGGTACACTTTAGCATATATGCTCAACCAGGCCTGACATACACTTTGCTGTTAACAAAGTAAGCCAATTTATACAGTCCCCTTTAGATAAGCATTGGAAAGTTGTTCGTAGGATATTAAAGTACTTAAAAGGGACTATTGACCATGGGCTGTTCTTTAGCAAAAATCCTAGTCTTACAACTCTTGTGGGATATTCAAACTCTAATTGAGGCACAAACTCTGTAGATAGAAGGTCTACTTCAGGGCATTGTATGTTCCTTGGTGGAAATTTGGTTGCTTGGTGTTCAAAAAAGCAGGGAGTTGTTTCCCGTTCATCTGCAGAAGCTGAGTTTAGGAGCATTGCCAATGCAATGTGTGAAGCCATGTGGATCAAGTCGTTAATGGCAGAACTTGGTATTCAACTTAATTCCACTCCTATTATTTGGTGTGACAACACCACTGCAATAGCACATATTGCTAATCCTGTTAATCATGCCAAGCTAAAACATGTGGAAATGGACTTATGTTTTGTAAGGGAGAAAATAGCTCAAGGAGAGTTTCAAGTTAATTACGTCCCATCAGCTAATCAAATAGCAGATGTTCTGACTAAACCATTATCTGCTTCTTTCTTTGTGCATTTACGACAACATCTTCGAGTGTTCTCGCCTGAAGATCTTCGGTTGTCTGGATTACCCCTGTCATAAGTATGTTTTAAAAAACAAGAAGACGGAGAAGAAAGAAACAAAGAGTAGTAGAAAAAATGTTAGAGTATATATGTTATAGAGTTAGTTATAACTAACCTTATCTTATCCAGCTCATAATCCTAAAGAAAAGTCTGGATATTTTCTGTAATCCTCCTCTTATATAAGGAGACCCATTCCTTCTGTAAAGATCACGTTGAATAAAATAAAACAAGAAGTATCTTTGTAAGCCTTAGATTTTCCATCACAGACAAGTGAATTCCCTCGGATTGACAAAATTCGTGCAGCTTTGGATGTTTCCATACAGGGTGAAGTTCCACTTGATTGACAGCGGGAACTACACGTGCTACTTTCAACAGATATTCGAGTTTCTTCGAAGAGAAATTACTCACACCAACAACCTGAACCTTACCAGAATCATATAGTGCCTCCATTGCTCTCCATGTACCGAATATGTCAGGTAGAGTCAAGTTTTTAGGCTCAATACCAACCGAAACTTTTTTCAAACTGACCGACCAATGTATCTTCAAAATCCATCACAATTAGAAACAAGTATAATGATGCAAGAATATATAACTTCAGCTATTTTACACTTTAAAATCAACTTGAGCAAAGCTACAAAAGTAAGTTCCGGACAATATCTTAATTGTAAAATGAAGTAAATACCAGATAGAGATCAACATAGTGAAGCTACAAATCTTCCAAAGTTTTATTTAAACCCTCATGTACATCTTCAGGCATGTGATGGGTGCCCCTGATCATCATTTTATATGCTGCTTAGATAGTAGAAAAAAGGGAAAAATCCTAAAATTTAAGTCCAAAACTCCAACCTCTTGATAAATATGAACTTTCAATTATAGATAGATAGATAGATAGATATAGATAGATAGAGATGTAGATATAACTTCTGCAGATCATAAACCGAGACCGAATAGAAGGGGGAAGGAAAAACCAGAGCTTGGAGGTGATAAACAAGTCCTCACGCTTCACTACACCATCATCAAACAACTCATTCAAAGCAAAACCGATCTGCATGTACCATAAACAAAAAACACAAAAATAAGAAAACAAGAAGAAGGAGATACCTTGACGGCAGTAGCGAGAGTGTTTCCGGTAACAGCGTAAGTGCCGAGCCCGACGAAGGGGATCTTAGCTCCGGTGTTCAGTTCAAAGAATCTGATTTCATCCGCCATTTTCTCCCAACAATTTTAGAGAAAACAAGCAAAGAAGAGAGCACACGAAACTGACACTTAATAGAAGGTTCGAGCATCAATTGTTTACACTTGGAGTGGAAGCTTTCGAATTTAGATAAGTTGCTTGTTGTCAGCATCGAGGGGTAGGAAAACTTCTAAAATAATCAACTTCAAGGCTAAACTACCATAAACGTCACTTTTGTTTTTGACTTTGGGTCTGTTTGTTTGGAGGAAAATAATTTCTGGGAAAACATTTTTCTAGTTTTCCTGTGTTTGGTTCAAGGAAAACACTTGGTCAAAGGAAAATGTTTTCCGGTCAAAGGAAAATCCCTAATATTTTTACAGAAAACAACTTCTCGTGTTGGAAAGGGGAAGTCATTTTCCAAAGCTTCTCATCTTCTCACCGTAAGGTAGAATTCTGGAAAAAACAATATTTCCATAAACTACCACCGCCATGGGATGAGATTTGTATAAACAAATATGATTCCTATCTTGAAAAACATGGTAGCCTTGCAGGAATTGAAACAAAGTTTATAGATTCTATAGGCAATAGAATCAGCTTTGCAAAAGAAAGAATAACAAAGCATTGTCTTCAAACAAAAGCCTCTAAACAAGTGAAGAACAAGCTAGGTGATAGGCATTGTACAAAAATATTACAAAATGAGTGGGAATTTGGGTGTAAACAAATACGTTCAAATCCTAAAAAGTACACAAAAAAGAAAAACAAAAGATATAGGCTATATAGATGGAAAAAGATTCGTTAGAAGAAAAACTACTAACAACTTTAAAATCAATAAAAATAAATGTAGGTGTTTTATTTGTGATGAAGAAGGTCATTTAGCATTCGAATGTCCTAACAAAGGAAAAAATGCTAGGAAAATGATTAAAACTCTTGAAGAACAAGAATTAGAAGTATGTTTTGAAGAGGAAATAAATCCTGAAGAAATATTATACGAATTAATATCAGAATCAGAGACAGATACAGATAGCAATAGTGAAGACTACATATTTATGTTAAAAATAAAGGATAATTCCAAAACCCAGATGGAAGAAATTCCTAATAATGAACAACAAGAAATAAAACTAGGAAATATTATAGGAGAAGAAAAAGATCTCTCCAATGATATATTAGAAAAAATTAATAAAAATCATATTTCTAAAGAAGAAATTTATAAGATATCAAAATTTAAAATTTGGACTCAAAGACATATAGAAAAAATTAGTGGCAATACCGTAGCTAAGAATACTATAGGGGGATTAACAGAAATTCCTTTATTTACTAAAGAAAAAATTAAAAGAATAAGACATAAATATCCTCAAGTTAGATATATACATTTAGGAGTAATAATGATAACAATAAAACCTTTATTTAGGAGAGGACATGATATACCAATCATAGCTGTACTCTTAGATAAAAGATTTGAAAATCCAGTAAAATCACTTATTGGAGGAATCCAATCAAATCTACATGCAGGAGGAATAGGATTTAAAGTTAAACCAAACTACTTTATATCCATAACAGATCCTTTAATAGAAGAATGTTTATGCTTAAGAATTCAGACAAAAAATTCTGATATTAAAGACCTAGCAGAAGACTTAGCAATCAGTTGGACCTCTTTCAATGAATATACAAATACGACTGAGGTAGAAATAAAAGAAGTCAATAACAAAATTATTGAACTTTTTGAACCAAATAAATTTACTACGGAAATACAACCAACTTTATTACACTTAAAAGATCTATCCATTCCTAAAGATTGGATGATAGAAAAGATTACTGATGCAAGTAGTTCCAAACCGGCACTCACAATAGAATATGTTGTGTCAGGTGATAAATTATACTTTAGGAATACACCTATTAACAATGATAATAAAAATTTACTATTACCATCAACCTCTAATGAAGAACCAGTAGAGGAAATCGAAGAAAATAATTTGACACCAATAGGAATGAAAACAATTCATATTCCTATTTTCCCTACAGAACCAAGCATAAATTCTGTTAATTCTAGAAACACTAGAATGGAGGAAATGCAAACTTCTACAATAATACAACAATTAAAATTAGGAAATGATATAATTACTTTTTCTAATTCTCAACACAGAAAATATTATACATATGTAGAAATTATATTCTATTTTAAAGAATATAAAAAATATTATTTACATGCCTTACTTGACACTGGAGCTACAACAAGTAGCTGTAGAAAAAATGCAATCCCTAGCTAAAAATGGCAATTAATGAAAAATCCAGTTAAAGCCATAGGAATAAATGAAAATGAAACCATTATTGAGTATAAGGCCAAAAATGTGCCTATTCACATAAATGGAACTAAATTCATAGTTCCTAAGCTTTTATGATGTCCTCACATGCATGGGGATATATTACTAGGAAATAATTTTATCCATAAATATTTACCATTCTCAATAGATAATAATAGGATTACTCTATCTGTAGAAAAAATACCGATAAAAATTCCTTTAATAAAAAATCATAGGTTTATATGTGATGACAAATTTAGACCTCCAAAATTAGAAAGCATAAATCAAATAGACACTAATCATTGGTTATTCAAAGTATTAGAAAATAATTTTAGTGAAGAACCATTAAAATTATGGGAAATAAGTCCAAGATACTGTAGTATAAAATTAGAAAACCCTAATAAAATCATAAGGGTAAAACCCATGATCTATACCAAACAGGATATAGATGAATTTGATATTCAAATAAAAGAATTATGGGACAAAGGATTAATAGAACACACTAATAGTCCGCATTCTAGTCCAGCATTCATGGTAAGAAATCATGCAGAAATAAAAAGAGGAAAAGCTAGAATGGTTATTAATTACAAAAGACTAAATCAAAATATTATATTTGACGGTTATTTTATCCCAAGAAAGGATGTATTAATTAATCAAGCTAAACAAGCTAAATATTTTAGTAAGTTTGACTGCAAATCAGGATTTTGGCAAATCATGCTTACTGATGAATCAAAACCATTAACTGCTTTTAGTGCACCTAGTGGTCATTATCAATGGAAAGTAATGCCTTTTGGATTATGTAATGCACCACAGATATCCAAAGATGGATGGACTCAATCTTTAATAAGTATAATAAATTTTGTATAGTCTACATAGACGATATATTAGTATTTTCAGAAACACTGGATCTACATAGAAAACACTTAAATATTATTTCTCAAGAATTCATAAAACATGAAATTATATTAAGTTCTAAAAAAATAGAGTTAGAAAAATTAGAAATAAAATTTCTAGGATTAAAATTATCTTCAAATGGTCTTAAACTCCAAGATCATATTATTATTAAAATAAAAGAACTTCCTGAAAATATTGAAGATAAAAAACAACTTCAACAATTTTTAGGGATAGTTAACTATGGTAGAAATTTCTTTCCAAAATTGTCTGAAAAAATAGGCATGTTATATGATAAATTAAAAATAGACAACACTTTTACATGGACTAAACAAGACTCCGAAATAATTAGAAAACTAAAATCTGAAATTACAAGTATACCAAAAGTTTATCTTCCTAAACAAGGAGATAAATTAATATTAGAAACAGACGCCTCAGAAAAATATTGGGGTTGTATATTAAAAGCTAGAACCATAGATAATCAAGAAATGGTATGTGGGTATGGTTCAGGAAAATTTAAACCAGATGAAATTAATTATGTAATTTTTGAAAAAGAATTGTTAGCCATAAAAAATGGTATACAGAATTTTTTCATATATTTAGCACCAGAAAAATTTATAATAAAAACCGACAACCAAGCGGTTAAACAATTTCTCACTAATAAAAAATTAGAAACAGTACCTAGAAGAATTAGATGGTATAATGAATTATGCACTTTCAATTTTGAAGTTTTATACATTAAAGGTACTGATAATGTTATTGCTGATTATCTTAGCAGGCCTGATGGATAGAGGCAAAAAACCTCTGGAATCAGTTGGAGAATGGACTACTGTTCGAAAGAAACCCAATAAAGGGATTCAACATCATCCTAAACAAGGATTCACACAAGCACCAAATCCGGTAATATATTATCCTAACTCGGGATATTATGTTCCTTATCCAATGATAAGACAACCCATTGGAAATATGACACAAATGGCAACACCACCTGCAGTAAACCTACTGCAATATCCTCAGAATTCTCAATGGGCTCAAGATCCCAACTCAATATATCAAACCAGTTATGCTGAGATCATAAAAAAGGTCGAAGAGTTGGTGAAACCACATCAAACTCAAATTAAAGATTTTTATAACCCTGGGTTAGATTTAAATTTATACAACTTGGTAAACGACGTATGGAAAAACCATATCACCAATCAAAGAGCAATTTAAAAATGCCTTTTCAGAATATTTTCTACAAGCATATGTTTTTGAAAACTCTATAAAGGAAAAATATCCAGTGATAAAACATAGGCTTGATCATGAACCATTTGATATAAGCAATATTGAATGGGGATTTGTGAAGGAAATTACAGTGCAAAATTTTTCTTTTCATCTACTAAAGGATTTTCCAGCTTTTATAAAATCCAAACTATACAGTAAAATAAAACATCTCGACTACTATCAATATTGTCATTTTGAAATAAGTAGCCTGATTGGGATAGCTGAAAGAGAAAAATTCTATCAGCTATATCAAATTTGGGAATTTAAAAGAGTGCTTGGAGGACCCCAGTTATGTGCAGCAAATGAAGAAGCAACACACTTGCAAGATTACATCAACAAATGCTTTAACAATCCAGTTTATTATCAAATACAAGCTGGATTACATTTAAAGGCCAAAGCACAAAACATGTTGTCCGATGAATCCTATGCCTATTCGACGGATGGAAAAAGAATTTTCGTCACTCGCTATGAGGGAAGAAATCGAGAGAAAAAAGCAAGACAGCTATTAGAAAAATTAGCTGACATGACATTGGATGATTACCCTCAAGAAATTTTAGAAGGCATCAACAGCACATGGGATCACTGGAACTCCCCAGAATCACATGGTTCCAACAATACAATGGACCTGGATGAAATTGGAGAATCAAATTTAGCAAATACTCAAGAAAGCTGAAAAGACAACACATCATGACAGATGAACAAGAATCATGTCAGATGAACATGAAAATGATAAACTTCGGACTTCAAGCAAATACTAAATAAAGTTATGAAAAGAAGTCTATAAAAGGAAGTGAAGAACAACCGAGGAAGGCACCTTGCTTGATAACAACATCAAACTATTAGCTTTTGCTTTGTGCTTTGTCTTTCATTTTCCCAGTTTCTTGTTTTTTCTCTGTACCACTTACCTTTGTAAAATTTTCATCTTAAATAATATATTACCACCCTTTTATATTTCTTTTTCTTTCTTTATCCTCCATCTTTTCCACCATCACCACCGTTTCACCACCATCACCACCATCACCACCGTTTCATCTTCTCACCGTGTGGAAAACTCGCTCTCATCGGCAAGGAGCAGAGCTCATCTTCTCAGGTAATCCAACCGCTTCCTTTGCTTCCTTGTTTCACCCCCTTTCAAATTTTTCCCCTTTCGACAGCTTCTGAAATTGGGTGTTTTACTTGAAGATTTTGGCTTTTTGTTGGATTTCTTTCTGGGTTTTAGAATTCTTTGTTACTGTGCTTTGATGGTTGAAATCTGTGGGTGTTTTGTGTTGAACGGATTAAGTTTTCAATTCCAACTCTATCATAATTAGGAGGCAACTCAGCTTCCCAGTAACTGTTTGCCTTTTCATTCCTCATTGCTGTATAATAAGATAATCATTTTACTACTTTTATAGTGGTGTAAAACCATACAGCTAACAACTTTTTACTATTTGTTTTACAGTGGTGTAAAACCCTTCTCTTCAATACTCTACAGAGATAGGAGGCAACAATTAGCACTGTGATATGAATGAGAAGCTGGCCAGGCATAAAAATTTGTTAGGTTTAGGCTACCAGCTTAAGAATTTAAGACAAATGTCAACCAAATAATAGTTTTGTGAGTACCAACTTAACTTTAAAAAACCTTCAGCAAGCATATCAGTTAAACTTTGATTCCTACTTGATTTGAAGAACTGAATTGAGCCTTTTCTGGGTTGGTTTTAGAACATAACATGTATTCTTCTAAGGGTTGCCTAATTGAACTATGTAGTCTTCTAAAGTTTAAGTATTCATAAATTATTACTATCATTTCTTTGTAGATGGAACATAATTCTATTCATAACACAATAGTGGGAGTCGCTGCTTCAGCATTGGCTTTTGGGGCTCTTTGGATTCAAAGAATAAAATTTAGAAAGCAAATAACTCGTGAATGTCATGTGAATCGAGATTATGAAAGAGAAAACTACATCAATAGTATTTTATATAGAGGTGACCAGAATTATATCGACATAATATGAATGCAACCAATTGTGTTTTTTAGTTTGTGTGACATCCTCACTAGGAACAATTTGTTACAGTCGACAAGAGCGGTGAATATTAAGGAGCAAGATATCATATTTTTACATATAATTGGTCATAATGTAAGATTTCGAGTGATTGGATCAAGATATTATAGATCAATTGAGATAGTTCACCGTTACTTTAAGATTGTATTGAGGGCTATTTTAAAGTTATATAAATTAGCCATTAGATTACATGATGAGTTAACTCCTCTTGAAATAAGAAACAATCCAAGATTTTACCCGTACTTTAAAGATTGCGTGGGAGCATGTAACCCCCTCGTCCCGGTCCGGACGCTTGACCGATCCGAGTGGGCTACACGGGGATAACCGAGGCAAAACCCGTTAAGGCTCCACTTCGGTTACCGACCCGAGAAAAACTTTTTCATTTATTATCTTGTTTAGATGCCTTATTATATCCTATGTGAATCAACGACAGCGGAAGCAACAAGCGAGGCGAAAAAAACGAACAACAACTTAAAAACAGCCCATTTTAACTTTCACAGTAGGCCGTATCGATACACTAGAAGAGGGTATCGATACGCCTTGAATAGGTCAACAACCCAAGGTCAACCCAGGGAGACCGTATCGGTACACAGGTTGACCGTACCGATACGCCTTCACTGGTCAACTTCTCACGGTCAACGATACAAGACCGTACCGATACGCCAAAATCTCGTCAAAATCTCAGATTTCCAGAGAGGCTTTTGCTTATCGATACGCCCTCGCGTATCGGTACGCTAGGCCAAACTTGAGTCCCAAAGTGCAGAACCGTATCGATACGGCCCTTGGGCGTACCGATACGCCCTGCACTGCAATACTCAAATTTGCAGCCAAAGACTCCAAAACACAACTCTAGATGCAATTTAAGACTTCCCTAGCCACACACAACTATACATACAACATCAAACAACCATGGAACAGCATACGAGGCAACCAAAACGAACAAGGATCATACTTTCAAGGGATTCAAGCATTTACTCAAAGAAGACCTATATTGCACTTAAAAGGTTCATGCCTTAGACAACCAAACATAAAGCGTTCATAAAGGGACACAAAGCCAAAACACTAGGCAAGCAACCTCAAACATATTGTTGCGTTTATTAGAGTCTATCGCAATAGAGTGCAAGTGTACACGACGCAAGTAGTAAAGTGATACACGAAGTATCGGATGTCGAATCCACAGGGACTGGAAATAGCCTTAACCTTGAATTTCTGCACAAAGAAAAGATAATTTTTATTGTTTGTGAGGGAATAATAAAGAGTACCGAAGATAAAAGAGTAAAGAAATCAGGATAGAGAGAATGGGTCGGTATTGATGTGCTCAGTAGTGTAGGTGTTGCAATGTCTAGGACTTTCTGTTCTGTCGTTGCTCCTGTCGTGGCAGCACCTGTGGCTGCAATGGTCTGTTGTTGTCGCGACATCAATCATACAACTCTGTACTTCAAGCTTGGCAAGAATCCCTATAGTGCCTTGTCCTATCCCTAGGTCCAAGTCTGTCGATGAACACGTCTTTGATGATACCTCCCGGCGTGAATCGAAGGATGAACACCGATGTTGTTGAATTCTTCCTTAGCCACTTAACCTCGTCCTATCCCTAGGTCCGAGATAGTTCAACCATAAACCGAAGAACCCGTACTTATTCCTTTCGTATACTTAACTCTCCCGATATTAAGTAAATGTATAATCTCACAATGCTCTCCCGATACTCTTGCAAGATGTTGAAAACTAGAATAAGCAAACTTGAAGTCTATTTTATTGAACAAAAAAAATCCTAAAACAAAGCAATCCTTGCAACTACTTTACAGAATCAACCCTTAGCCCTAGGGAAAGTTTAGAACATGATGAGAAGGGGGAAAACGACTAGGGTTTAGGGGAAGACGGCTAGAGAATAATATGTCCTTCCCTAGGTCGAATTACATGCCTTTATATAGGCCTTTGGGTTCAAGTTTTCTAATATGGAAAGAATACAAGTTTAAATTAAAGTACAACTCTATTAAAGACTAAATCTTCAAAGTAGATGTCTTTAATTCGTCCTATCTTCTTGCTTGGAGTTTCTTCCTTGAACTTTGGGCTTGGCCTTCATTCTGATCTAGGGCTCGGAAAAATATAGGAGTGCTCCACGACTGACTGGCTAAATTTCCTCTTTCTGTCGAGCTCCATTTTACTTTTTCCCTTCACCATTGCTATCATCTTTGGCTGCCACGACAGCGGCCATGGCAGCATCCTTCTTCTCGGCTGCAGTCCAGTGTTCTAGCTCTGCTATTCCACTGCCCTACGTCTGCTACAACAGCTACCTGCAAAAGTAACCAATTTTAGTAGCAATTGTGCCTTTTTTATATAATTGTGATGTGTAATTGAAATCTATCCTAAATGCAATGAAATTTACTTGAATGCAGCAGGAATATGTGGTAAATAAAGGGTAAAAAGTAGAACTTTTGCACACTAAACAAATATCATCCACAAACAAGGAGTTTAAACATGCTCCTAAAACCAAACATCAACATACATCAAAAGCTCAAATCAACAACACCTATCCCATTGCTTGTCTATTACACCTTACAACTTAAAAGTCCATACTTAAAAGCTAAGATAACACCACAATGCACACTTGGAGGCCCTCTCCTTACACAAGCAACCCACGGACTACGGATCTGCATTGTCGAACAAAAGAGAGCGTAAGCATAAAGCTTAGTGAGGGTATGTTGGGTCACGTCGGTACGCCCCGTGGCGCAGCGGAAAAATTAATCCGACGTAATCCAGCCAGGATCCATGTACAGGAACGAATCTGGGGTGAAAAGATGAAGAGTTACCTTTTAAAATTCTGGAAACTAGAAAACCGACGGTATGTCGGAATAACCACGTCAAGTAAAATCAGAATCGTCACAGGTTCGCAATGACCTCTACGGAGTCCACCCGAACAAAACGAACAAAGTTTTGCCTCTCTAACACTTAGGGATAAATTTCGACAGGTTTGAACACCTTTCAGGGAGAAGTCGAAATCCCTCTAGGGATTCCTGAGGGAGTCTGAAATCGACCAGGAGTTCAACCAGGACTTGCAATTGGGCAAGAAAACCTTCAGGGATTTGCCAGGGGGCAAGTAGAACACCAGAAAAATATCGAACAATTTCTCAGAGAGCTTTCTGGGATATGTCGAATTCTAGTGGGGAATCCCTAGGGGTGTTGTCGAAATCTTCAAGAGGAGGAAGAGGGATGATTTGGTTGCTAGCCCTTGTCCCTTTAAATAGTATTCAGAGACTTAATTCTAGTTGAATTCCTTAAATCCAAGTTCAACCAAAATTCATAGAATCTAATTCTACTTGAAATTGGTTTATATTAAATATACATTATATTTAATAATATTAAATGAAATATGTATATTTAATTATGTAGAATCTTATTCTACATAAAACATGGATTTAAATATACATTATATTTAATCCAGATATATATATTTTTATTATATAGAATCTCATTCTATCTTTACTTGGATTTAAATATATGTTTTTAATTATGTGGAATCTAATTCTACATAAACTTGGAATTAAATATACATTATATAAATTCCAAATATATATTTAAATTTCTAAAATCTTATTCTATAATATTTAAGTCTCTAAATATTTTCCATACTCTAAATAATATTTGATAAATACAATATTTATCCAATATTATTCTCATTTAAGGGAGTTGTCGATTTCTCTTATCCCATAGGGGATTTTCGGTAACCTCCCTAAAATAGGGAGTATGGTTTCTGATTTTTGTTCGTTTCATTCGAAGGGTGTGACTCTTGTAGGTTCATGCAACATTAGCAGCAAAATTAGAACTGTTCTAATTTTACAAACAATGAGTGGCATCTAGCAATACATTGCTACCTAAGTTGCATGAAGTTATGGTTTGACTTTCCTAATTCCTGAATAAATTTCCTTTATGTATTTCATCCTTTTGTCCTTTATATCTTAATGAACACAAGTCATGATTTAGTCACACTTGCGTTGTCCATCTAAGGTTTCTTGATGTCTTGAGTAGATTATGATAAACGAATCTCTAGGATATCTCATATCATAATATTCGAGCATGGCCATGCATTTTCTAATCTCACTCAATCAAGTGGCCGAAGATATTTCTCCCATTATGTAGGAGGGACAAATCCTTTCTTGGTCAACCATATTTCACTACATAGGTCATCACGTATCCAATCATCAGTCTTTATAATGTAGTCAGTTACGACACACGTTTGACTATGTCAAAATACGTAAATCTTTATGTTGAAATCATGTTGATCTCAAGTTTGATAATTATACATATGTTTATCATGAGCAATGTTGTGACTGTCACATAATTACCCAAGAAACATGCTCATAACGGGTCAATCCAGTATGTTGTTCTCTAACAAATACTTATGTGTTGATTTTGACATCTCCATGTCAATGAAAACACTTGTTATCAATCAACCACATATTAGTCTTTATATATTATCACTGTCTATACCCGTAATAATATTCGACTAAGGATCCTATTTAACAATAATCATATTATTGTATGGACGTTATTATCATTTATATAGTTTAATGCACATAAACATATAAAAAGATAATAAAGGCAATGCCTTTATTCCATAAATTTGATAAAATAGTATGTTATTACAATCATCATATGATTGGTCTTTGGGCATACTCTAACAATCTCCCACTAGCACTAAGACCAATCACTTACGTATCTAATACCATGTGACTCAGTGTGACGATCATGCTTTTGCTGTGCCAAAGCTTTCGTCAGGGGATCAACAATGTTATCATCTGTGTGTACTTTGCATATTTCAACATCTCCTCGATCTATGATTTCTCGAATGAGATGAAATCGTCTAAGAATGTGTTTGGATCGTTGATGAGATCTGGGTTCCTTTGCTTGCGCAATGGCTCCATTGTTATCACAACGAAGTTCTATAGCATCTAATATGCTAGGAACTACTCCGAGTTCAGTTACGAACTTTTTGATCCAAACTGCTTCTTTAGCCGCTTCACTAGCTGCTATATATTCAGCCTCTGTTGTAGAATCTGCTACTGTATCTTTCTTTGAACTTTTCCATCTTACAACACAACCATTAAGACAAAACACAAAACCAGATTGCGATCGAGAATCATCCTTGTCTGTTTGGAAACTAGCATCAGTATAACCTATTACACTGAGCTTTTCTTCACCACCATAGACAAGGAAAATATCCTTAGTTCTTCTCAAGTACTTAAGGATGTTCTTAACTGCCACCCAGTGACTTTCACCAGGATTTACTTGATATCGACTCGTCATGCTTAAGGCGTATGAAACATCCGGTCGTGTACATATCATGGCATACATGATAGATCCAATAGCCGAGGCATATGGAATCTTATTCATTCTTTCTCTTTCTTGTGGCGTTGAAGGACACATATCTTTTGTAAGAGAAATGCCATGCCTCATAGGCAAGAATCCTTTCTTAGAATCTTCTATACTGAACCTTTTCAGTACCTTGTCTATGTATGTACTTTGACTCAGACCTAGGAGTCGTCTTGTTCTATCTCTATAGATCTTGACTCCTAGAATATACGCTGCTTCACCTAAATCTTTCATAGAGAAACCATTACTTAACCAAGTCTTAACAGACTGTAAGGTTGGTATATCATTTCCTATGATGAGTATGTCATCTACATACAAGATTAGGAAATAAAAAATGCTCCCACTAGCCTTCTTGTATACGCAAGGCTCATCCTCGTTTCTAATAAAACCAAACTCTTGGATGGTTTCATTAAAACGAAGATTCCAGCTTCTTGAAGCCTGCTTTAATCCATAAATGGACCTTTGTAGCTTACAAACCTTTCCAGCATTTTCAGGAGTTACAAAACCTTCTGGTTGTGTCATATACACATCCTCTTCAATCTTTCCATTGAGGAAAGCGGTTTTGACATACATTTGCCAAATTTCATAATCATGGTATGCAACTATTGCAAGCAAGATCCAAATGGATTTAAACATAGCTACGAGAGAAAAGTTTCATCATAGTCTATACCATGAATCTGTCGGAAGCCTTTCGCGACTAATCTCCCTTTGTATGTTTGTACATTACCATCCATGTCAGTTTTCTTCTTGAAAACCCATTTGCACCCTATGGGTTTTATCCCTTCGGGTGGTTCAACCAAAGTCTATACTTGGTTCTCAGACATGGAGTCCATTTCAGATCTCATGGCCTCAAGCCATTTCTTAGAAACTGGGCTAGATACTGCTTCTTGATAAGTCCTAAGCTCATCTTGATCTAACAAGAGAATGTCTCCGTGTGTGGTTATGAGAAATCCATATCTCTCATGCACGTGGCGTTCTCTTGTAGATCTACGCAGTGGTTGTGTAACTAAATCCGTTGATTGTTCCTCAAATGTTTGAGGAATAGTTTCAACCTCTGGTTCTTTAATTTGTTGTATTTCTTCAAGTTGTATATTCTTATTCTTCCCTTTCGAGAGGGATTCTCTTTCGAGAAATACTCATGTTCGAGCAACAAACACTTTGTTCTCTAGAGGATTGAAGAAATAATATCCTTTAGTCTCTTTTGGATATCCAACAAAAATACATTTATGAGATTTAGGTTCTAGCTTTGTAGACATCTGATGTTTATCATAAGCTTCACAACCCCAAATTTTCATAAATGACATACTAGGACGCCTCTCAGTCCATATCTCATATGGTGTCTTCTGAACCGATTTAGTAGGAACACGATTTAATGTGAAAGCAGCTGTTTCTAGTGCATGTCCCCAAAAGGAAGTTGGAAGATCGCTATGACTCAACATTGATCTAACCATGTCTAACAAGGTTCGATTCCTTCTTTCTGAAACTCCATTCCACTGCGGTGTATCAGGTGGAGTAAGCTGTGAGACAACCCCACACTCTTTTAGGAGCTCATCAAACTCTATGCTCAAGTATTCTCCACCTCGATCAGATCGAAGTGCTTTAATCCTTTTGTCGGTTTGATTCTCTACTTCATTCTTGAATTCCTTGAACTTTTCAAGTGATTCAGACTTACGGTGCATAAGGTAAATATACCCATACCGACTGGAATCATCAGTGAAAGTAATGAAGTATTGAAATCCTCCTCTAGCTGGTGTGCTTATTGGTCCACATACATTTGTATGTATTAGTTCCAATAAGTCACTTGCTCTTTCACCTTTACCATTAAAGGGAGTTTTAGTCATTTTTCCCAATAAGCAAGGCTCGCATACATCAAATTGTTCGAAAACAAAGGAATCTAAAAGCCCATCTTTATGGAGCTTTAATATGCGTTTTTCACTTATATGGCCCAAACGGCAATGCCAGAGGAAAGTTTGATTTGAGTCTTTTGTCTTGGATCTTTTTGTATTTATATTATACATGGAATTATCTTGATTTAAAATGTAAAGACCATTAACCAATTGTGCCGAACCATAAAAGATACTTTTGAGATAGAGAGAACAACAATTGTTCTTGATGATAATCTCAAAACCTACCTTGTCCAAACAAGATAGAGAAATTATGTTCTTAGTCAAACTAGGCACAAAGTAACAATCTTCTAGATTTAAACCAAGTCCACTAGGCAAAGATAAAACGTATGTCCTTATGGCCAATGCAGCAACTCTTGCTCCATTTCCAACCCGTAGGTCCACATCTCCTTTATCCAGATTTCTTTTCTTTTGTAGTCCAAGTACCGAAGTACAAATGTGTGAACTACAACCAGTATCTAATACCCAAGACGAAGATGTTGATAAATTAACATCAATCACAAAGATATCTGGAATGGGCGTTTTATTTGCCTCTTTTACTTCTTTAGTGACAAAATCTATAGTTCTTCGTTTGTGAACCATTCTCAAACTTCGAAACTAGTTAAGGAAGCCTAAGCCTTTGAGTTTGTCCTTCCTTAATATTTGATCGCAATGATAATGTGTTGTTTGTCTTTAATTCTACAACAATGAAATATGCTAAGTAAGTTTTACCAAATTTTAAAATTTATAGATATGTCTTTACTATAAATTTACTCCCACTATTTTCTTCAAAATTAAAAACCCTCTAGTTTTAATTTCGGAAAAACGTTTCGATAGTTTTTCTAGTGAGTGAGGATCCGTATTTCACCATTCCTAAATCAGCTTTGGCCAGTCTTTTAGGAAATGGTTATTTAGGTAAGTAACACCTTACTAATTACATCTCATCTAATTCCTCATCTTTTGGCGAACAACTCTTGTTCTTTAAATCATCTTATGATTATCCAAAACTTTTAACCACTAGGTTTTCTAATCCTATTAGAACAACCCAGCTAAGTCAATACCAATATCTTAACCGGCGAATATCACTAGCTTATTCTTCGCGTTTAACTAAGATAGATAAATGTGACATTGTTTTGGCAAAGCTCGCATTATATCGATCGAAGCTTTAACGAGGGTAAATATTGGATGGTTAAAACAGACTTAGAATTATAGTGAGGGATTTACTTAATTATCTCATCATTTTAAAAATGATCCTGTCAATAGAACTATGTTTAATCATGCTTATAAAACATCCATTGCATCACATACAAGGTAAATATAAGCGGTAAATAAATATGCAATGATTATAGCCCTTATTAACCTAAGGAGACCCGTCCCAAGCCAATGGGAGGACCATTCTACTGAAGATAGAATCTGCTTCTGAAACGCCCGGTCCACCAAGGAAGGCCCACCACGCTGCTACCTTGGTTCTTGCTTTATCTCCATGAGTATTTACAATTTTCAAAAACTCGCGTTACATGCGAGGGAGTGAGATGAGAAGATAAGTACAATAGAAGATAGAGAAAGGCACGACACGCAGGCCGTATTTATAAAAACCAAAACTATAAAGGCTATGGGCTATAAACATGCAAAACAAACACCGTGCAATCTAACATGCATTTCAAACATCATGCGAACAAAGTAACGACGTGTTTACGGAGTTTTAAACTGATTATCCCTATGTTGCGGTTAATGGGCCAAAGAAGGATCACGAGGTTACATAAATCATTTGTGTTAACGAACAAATGCACCAGGTAGGTCAACATGAAAGAGAGGTGGCGCACTAGGCACACTTAAGTACCAGGTCTTTGATGATGCCAATCCTAGACATGCATTTTTTATAACGTCTAACCATAACTCTTATGCATTCACCGTGAAAGATAGTTTGATAACTTTTATTAAATTAGAAGCCCTTTCAGAGATTTCATAAATCTATGAAACTACGAATAACTACTTGTTCTCTAGACTAACTATTAGTCTCAACATGTTAACATTTAACATTGAAGCAACCTAACATAGTTATGATTAACTCTTAATCATTCAGTGATAATCGAAATAAGTCTTTATTAGGTGTGATACGATAAACGATAAATATCTAAATCGAATCAAACAACATGCATCTCATACATAAACATCACCCAAGAATTTAAGTCTGAATTCGTATGATACAAGTGGCTCTGATACCACTGTTGGGTCACGTCGGCACGCCCCGTTGCGCAGCAGAAAAATTAATCCGACGTAATCCAGCCATGATCCATGTACATAAACGAATCCGGGGTGAAAAAGATGAAGAGTTACCTTTTAAAATTCTAGAAACTGGAAAACCGACGGTATGTCGGAATAACCACGTTAAGTAAAACCAGAATCGTCACAGGTTTGCAACGACATCTACGGAGTCCACCCGAACAAAAAGAACAAAGTTTTCGCCTCCCTAACACTTAGGGATAAATTTCGACATGTTTGAACACCTTCTAGGGAGAAGTCGAAATCCTTCCAGGGATTCCTGAGGGAGTCTGAAATCGACTAGGAGTTCAACCGGGACTTGGAATCGGGCAAGAGAACCTTCAGGAATTTGCCAGGGGCAAGTAGAACACCAGAAAAATATCGAACAGCTTCTCAGAGAGCTTTCTGGGATATGTCAAATTCCAGTGGGGAATCCCTAGGGGTGTTGTCGAAATCTTCAAGAGGAGGAAGAGGGATGATTTGGTTGCTAGCCCTTGTCCCTTTAAATAGTATCCATAGACTTAATTCTAGTTGAATTCCTTAAATCCAAGTTCAACCAAAATTCATAGAATCTAATTTTACTTGAAATTGGTTTATATTAAATATATATTATATTTAATCCAAATATATATATTTTTATTATATAGAATCTCATTCTATCTTTACTTGGATTTAAATATATTTAAATATATGTTTTTAATTATGTGGAATCTAATTCTACATAAACTTGGAATTAAATATACATTATATAAATTCCAAATATATATTTAAATTTCTAGAATCTTATTCTATAATATTTAAGTCTCTAAATATTTTCCATACTCTAAATAATATTTGATAAATACAATATTTATCCAATATTATTCTCATTTAAGGGAGTTGCCGATTTCCCTTATCCCATAGGGGATTTTCGGCAACCTCCCTAAAGTAGGGAGTATGGTTTCCAATTTTTTTTTTCGTTTCATTCGAAGGGTGTGACCCTTGTAGGTTCATGCAACGTTATCAGCAAAATTAGAACTGTTCTAATTTTACAAACAATGAGTGGCATCTAGCAATAGATCATTGCTACCTAAGTTGCATGAAGTCATGGTTTGACTTTCCTAATTCCTGAATAAACTTCCTTTATGTATTTCATCCTTTTGTCCTTTATATCTTAGATGAACACAAGTCATGGGTTAGTCACACTTGCGTTGTCCATCTAGTGTTTCTTGATGTCTTGAGTAGATTATGATAAACGAATCTCTAGGATATCTCATATCATAATATTCGAGCATGGCCATGCATTTTCTAATCTCACTCAATCAAGTGGCCGAAGATATTTCTCCCATTATGTAGGAGGGACAAATCCTTTCTTGATCAACCATATTTCACTACATAGGTCATCACGTATCCAATCATCAGTCTTTATAATGTAGTCAGTTACGACACACGTTTGACTATGTCAAAATACGTAAATCTTTATGTTGAAATCATGTTGATCTCAAGTCTGAGGATTATACATATGTTTATCATGAGCAATGTTGTGACTGTCACATAATTACCGAAGAAACATGCTCATAGCGGGTCAATCCAGTATGTTGTTCTCTAACAAATACTTATGTGTTGATTTTGACATCTCTATGTCAATGACAACATTTGTTATCAATCAACCACATATTATTCTTTATATATTATCACTGTCCATACCCGTAATAATATTCAACTAAGGATCCTATTTAACAATAATCATATTATTGTATGGACGTTATTATCATTTATATAGTTTAATGCATAGAAACATATAAAAAGATAATAATGGCAATGCCTTTATTCTATAAATTTGGTAAAATAGTATGTTATTACAATCATCATATGATTGGTCTTTGGGCATACTCTAACAGGGTAAGCTCATTAAAACAAACCTCGACAATGCATGGTCCAAGCACGAGCACAACCAAAGTAGAATGCATGATCTTACCTTCGAACCGCAAGAGCCAAAATATATATGATGCATGAACATAAACTCAATATTATGCCATACTCAACAAGTCCAAAACCACATCATATGCAAACACATATATTAATCTATACTGGCACCTAGCTATGACTCGAATACGCGGATAAACGTTGGAACTCACATCCAACAACAACCATTACCTTACGGTGGGATTACACTCATCACCGTTCACGCGGAAGGGATTCCACTCATCCTCACAGCCCGTCGATGGGATTACACTCATCTCCGACTAACATATATAAGAAGGTTTCCTGGGTGAACCCGTACTCCATCTTGATGACTACCATCACCAAGACCATACGCGCATTTGACTCACGTGTGCACACTAAACATCCTAATGATTGATCATTGTACCCAAGCATACTAGTGCCAATACTAAACACAATTCATCACCTTTCACAACATCATTTCAATTCAACTTCCGTGTTTAGCACGTACTCACCATGATTACCATCATGCACAATCCACATGCATATAACAATGCATCATAACCATGCCTCAACATACATGTATAATACAATATACATAACCACATAATCACAATTAAACATGAGGCATAACCAACAATTTGAGTTCAACCAAAGTCTCTAACTAAAGCTTGGGATTAGACTACCAATCTAATCACAACTCTAGGTGGGTCTACCAAGCCCAACCTAGTCCACATGCTTGAACCAACACTTGAAAACCAATTAAAAACATTTAACCACTCACCGACTATTCCAAGCTCAACACACTAGCCGATCAAGCTTCCAACGATTTCGGATTTGTTCCCGAGGCTTCACCAACACAAATTCTTGCTTCTAAACAACTCAACACAATCAAAACAACCTCAAATCAGTTCACAAATCAATGTAGCAAACCCAGAACACTATTCAAGCACAAAACACAAGATTTCAAGCTAAGAACAACTCCCAAAACCTCAATCCCGAGCAACCCTTTAGCACAGTCCAAAACTCTTGATTTCAACCTTTTTAACACACTTAAATGCTCCCAAAACAACCCCTAACTATCACACTAACATCAGCCCTCAATTTCCAACACATAGCAACCCCAAAACCAACCTTTAAACCCTCCTAAAACCCCACTTAAACCCAAATCCGAGAATCTTCATAAAACCCTTTAAAATTCATATATGTTGGACCTTATGGTTTATAAACAACTTATCTAACAATAATAAATCAAAAGCTTTGTTAGAAATCCATAAAGCTACAATCTTTAACAAAATCTTTGGAAAACCCAAAACCCAAAATACTTGGTTTTATTTAAAACTAATGGTACCAAAATGAAGAGGAAGGTAAGGAGAAGTAAAATATGGTTTTACCTTTCGAAAATCACCCAAGATGAAGAAGAATGGTGATGGAATAGTGAAATGGAGAGGGAGGCTCTATTTGTCGTTGAAAATGCAAAATGGAGGGGAGGGGGAAGAAGATGACAAGGCTATTTTAACAAAAAAAGGGTTTTAATTGAAAGACCATTTAATTACACCTTTGCCATTAATGAGGATAGCTATCTCAATTTCCTAATTCCATGGAATTGGGCTTTAAAATCAAAACATGTCCAATATAAATTATTTGTTTTGAAAACCCGAGGCCCAAAATAATATTTTATTATTTTAATTGTGAAACCGAAACACGAAACATTATTTTAATATTATTTTCATCCGACCCCCAAACCCGGGTGTTACAACTCTCCCCCACTTAAGGAATTTCGTCCCCGAAATTACCTGACGGAAACAGGTACGGAAACTGCTCAAGCATATCAACTTTCCTCTCCCACGTGGCCTCTTCCACACCTTTATGTCTCCACAACACCTTGACCAACTTTATGGTCTTGCCACGCAACACCTTGCTATCAGAAGCAAGTATCTCAACTGGTTATTCATTATAAGACAAATCTGGATTCAACTCTATCTTTTCAACATGCATAACATGAGACAGATCTGATATATATCTCCTAAGCATCGACACATGGAAAACATTATGGATCTTCTCTAACTCAGAAGGCAATCTCAAATGGTAAGCTACTGGCCCAATCTGCTCAACTATCTCATACGGACCAATAAACCTCAGACTCAACTTGCCTTTCCGGCCAAATCTCATTACCTTCTTCCACGAAGATACTTTCAGAAACACCTTCTCACCCACTGAGAACTCAATCTCTTTTCTCTTCAAATCTGCATAAGATTTCTGACGATCAGAAGCTGCTTTCAAACGGTCACAAATCAACTTCACTTTATCAGTAGTCCCCTTAAGCAAATCCGGCATATGTAACAACTTCTGACCTGTTTCAACCCAACAGATCGGAGTCCTACATCGTCTACCATACAAAGCCTAATAAGGAGCCATCTGTATACTAGCCTTGTAACTGTTGTTGTAAGCAAACTCAACTAAGGGTAAATGCTTCTCCCAAGAACCCTGGAAGTCAATCACACAACAACGAAGCATATCCTCCAAAATCTGTATCACTCGCTCTGACTGTCCATCTGACTGCGGATGATAAGAAGTACTGAAATGCTAAGGGCTACCCAGGGCACTATGTAAACAACTCCATGAAGGAGACAACGGTAACCCTGACACAAAGTCCATAGTGATTCTCTCCTATTTCCATTCCGGAATCTTAAAGGTTTGTAAAAAACCTGAAGGAACTTGATGTTCTGCCTTCACTCTCTAACAAACCATGCAACGGCTCACATACTCGGCTACATCCTTCTTCAAACCAACCCAGAAATAATCTTTTTTCAAATCTCGGTACATCTTAGTACTACCCGGATGCATCGAAAAAGGACTCGAATGTGCTTCACTCAGAATCATACGTCTCAACTCAACATCTTCAGGTACTACAACTCTGTCTCTGAAAGACAACACATTCTCACTGCTGAAACTATACTCTGTCGGTCTACCTTCGGCTATGTCCTGAATATGAGGAACTAAAGATACATCTTGCAACTGTTTCTCTCTGATCAACTGAATCAAAGAAGGCTTCACTTGCAACTCTGTGATCAAACCACCATCACCTGATACACTCAATCTAGCAAATATAGCGCGCAACTCAACTGCAACTTTTCTACTCAACGCATCGGCTACTACATTTGCCTTACCCGGATGGTACTCAATAGTCAAATCATAGTCTTTCAACAACTCAAGCCATCTTCTCTGTCTCAAGTTCAACTCTCTCCGAGTCATCAAATACTTCAAGCTCTTATGATCGGTGTAAACTATGCACTTCTCACCATACAAGTAGTGACGCCAAATCTTCAATGCAAACACAACTACAGCTAACTCAATATCATGCGTAGGGTAGTTCTTCTCATGCACCTTCAACTGTCTCGAAGCATAAGCAACAACTCTTCTTTCTTGCATCAGAACACAACCTAGACCTATGTAGGAAGCATCACTATAGATCACAAATTCTTTACCTGATACTGGTTGTACCAACACTGGAGCATTCGTCAAAGCTTCTTTCAATTTCTCAAAAGCCTTATGTCTCGCATCTGACCACTCAAACTTCACTCCTTTTTGCAACAATTTAGTCAACAGAGCAGCTACTCTAGAGAAACCGTCAACGAATCTCCTATAGTAACCGACTAATCCTAGGAAACTCCTAATCTCAGTCACTGACTTAGGTTGTTTCCACTCAACAATAGCCTCAATCTTCGTCGGATCAACACGGATACCTTCAGCCGAAACTACATGGCCAAGAAACACAACCTCTCGAATTTAGAACTCACATTTGCTCAACTTCGCATACAACTGATTACTCATCAATCTCTGCAAAACAAGTCTCAGATGCTCATCATGCTCTTCTTCTGATCTCGAGTACACAAGGATGTGATCTATGAAAACAACTACAAAACAGTCTAGATAGTCTCTGAAAACTCTGTTCATCATATCCATGAAAGCTGCTGGTGCATTCGTGAGCCCAAACGGTATCACAAGGAACTCATAGTGACCATATCTAGTCCTAAATGTTGTATTCGGAACATCACACTCTTTCACTTTCAACTGATAGTACCCTGATCTCAAATCTATCTTCGAGAACACTGAAGCACCCCTCAACTGATCAAACAAGTCATTTATACGAGGCAACAGATACTTGTTCTTCACTGTCAACTGGTTCAACTGCCTGTAGTCAATACATATTCTCATACTGCCATCTTTCTTCTTGACAAACAACACAGGAGCACCCCAAGGCGAACTACTAGGCCTAATGAAACCACGGTCTAACAACTCCTGAAGCTAACTCCTTAACTCTTTCAAATCTTTCGGAGCCATACGGTACGGAGCAATAGAAACTGGAGTAGACCCTGAAACAGTCTCAATCACAAACTCTACATCTCTGTCAGGAGGCAAACCTGGCAACTCTTCTAGAAACACATCCTGAAAATCACAAACTGTTCTGATGTCTTTCGGTCTGACCTCACTCATATTCATATTCATCACATATGCTAAGTAAGCCCCACAACCGGAATCCATCAACCTATGAGCCTCTAAAGCTGACACAACATTCGATAAGAACTTAACGTTCTCACCTACTACTACTACCTCGTAGTCATCAGAAAGCTTCAAAGCAATTCTCTTCGTCTCAAAATCTACACTAGCTCTGTGCTCAACCAACCAATCCATACCCAAAATAATATCAAAACCGTAGAACGGAAGCTCCATCATATCAACGGGAAACACATGACCCTGAATCTTCAACGGACACCTCATATACATCCGTCTAACTACAACTGTCTCACCGAAAGAACTAGTCACATGCATACCTACATCTAAGATCTCAACAGGTATGTCTAACTTCTTTGCATGCTCATTCAAAATGTAAGAATGCGTAGAACCCGAATCAACTAAGGAAAGCAAAGACATGGACTGTAACTCAAAATTACCTGCTATCACATCTGTGTCATTCCCTACCTCTCTTTGAGCGTAGACTCTAGCTGGTCCACCAGCCTCTGGCTGTACTACCACAACATGAGCAAGGTTCCTCTGTGCCTCTATCCTAGGTGCATCGGCCCTCGACTGGAAGTAACCACGACCGCGCCCACGGCCTCTCTAATAATCTATCGTTCTCGCAGGAGCCTGAGCAAGATTCGGTGCCTGTGCCGCCTGATGCGGACACTCTCTCCTGAAGTGGTCTCTTGAACCACAGTTCCAACAAGCATGGAAGTTACCCCAACACTCTCCTGAATGTTGTCTCCCACAACGAGTGCACTCGGGCAACCGCCCTCCAGCTCTATGGGCCTGATGGCCTCTACCATGGTGGACAATGCCACGCCTATGATCAAACTGATGTCCACCGCCCCGATGCCTCTTGGCATTACCACGGTCAAAGTTATTATGCCTCTTCCCAGAACTGGATCCTCCCGAACGCTTGGTCAGTCCCAAGCTATTCTCGATGTCCTTGGCCCTAGCGACCAAGACATCAAAATCAAAATAATCTGAAGCTAAGGTATACCTCTTAACTTCCTCATGAAGCCCATATCTGAACCGGTTACAACAGTCCCTCTCAGTAGGAACCAACTCTGGAGCATATTGACTCAAACGGACAAAACAAATCTCATAGTCAGTCACTGAAGCATCTCCCTGAACAAGAGTCATGAACTCATGCTTCTTCTCATCTATATATCTCGGCCCTAAATACCTCTTCTGGAAAGCAGTCTCAAAGAAGTCCCAACCAATCTCAGCCTCCGGCACACCGGTAGTAATGGTGATCCACCAGGTGTAGGCATCACCCTGAAGCAATGAAATCACACAACCCAACTTACAGGCACCAACACAACCCATCTGAGCTAAGATACGGACTGTTTTCTCCAACCACAACTTTGACCTCTCAGGTGTAGATCCTCTGAACTCTTCAGCCCCTAGGCTACGGAGCCTCTCCAAAGGTAAGCTAGCATCATCACCTCTCGGCTGAGCTGCAGCCTGAGCTCCGGCAACTGCAACATGAAACGCTCCCGCTATAGCTTGTACAAGCGGAGCCATATCTATTCCCACAGGACCTTGGCCACCCTGACCAACCTGAGGTCCTACTTCCTCAGCTCCAGCCTCGCCTCCTACTTCAGGCTGAGGTGGTGGTGGTGGTGGAGGAGCTCTAACTCCAACAGCAGGCTCTTCCACATGAGCCTCTACTCCAGCCACCGGCTCATTAACAGGAGCCGCAACACGTGGTTCCTGGCGAACCAACCTCGGTCTACCTCTAGGTCTCGACATACACACTCACATATAACAACTACAACACAACAACAACATACAAAAATAGGGTTAGCAAAGGCAAGGGTCCAAGTGGCTCAAGTATGTTCCCTCACTTAAAAATCCTTTTTCTGATGTAATAGAAGCAATGGGACTCTACTCAACATGCTTCAAACATCAAACATGCATGATCAAACAAGCATACAACAAGGTATACTTGGTAAACAAGCAAACATGCTTACATGGCAAGCAAACACCGTGCAATTGCAATACAAGAATTTAACTTACCTCACTTACCTGCCCAAGGTCTCGGAAACCTTAGGCTCTGTTACCAACAAGTGTAACCCCCTCGTCCCGGTCCGGACGCTTGACCGATCCGGGTGGGCTACACGGGGATAACCGAGGCGAAACCCGTTAAGGCTCCACTTCGTTTACCGACCCGAGAAAAACTTTTTCATTTATTACCTTGTCTAGATGCCTTATTATATCCTATGTGAATCAACGACAACGGAAGCAACAAGCGAGGCGAAACAAACGAACAACAACTTAAAAACAACCCATTTTAACTTTCACAGCAGGCCGTACCGATACGCCCTCACTGGTCAACTTCTCACGGTCAACGATACAAGACCGTACCGATACACCCTAGACCCGTACCGATACGCCAAAATCTCGTCAAAATCTCAGATTTCCAGAGAGGCTTTGGCGTATCGATACGCCCTCACGTATCGCTACGCTAGGCCAAACTTAAGTCCCAAAGTGTAGGACCGTATCGATACGGCCCTTGGGCGTACCGATACGCCCTGCACGGCAATACTCAAATTTGCAGCCAAAGACTCCAAAACACAACTCTAGATGCAATTTAAGACTTCCCTAGCCACACACAAATATACATACAACATCAAACAACCATGGAACAGCATACGAGGCAACCAAAACGAACAAGGGTCATACTTTCAAAGGATTCAAGCATTTACTCAAAAGAAGACCTATATTGCACTTAAAAGGTTCATGCCTTAGACAACCATACATAAAGCGTTCATAAAGGGACACAAAGCCAAAACACTAGGCAAGCAACCTCAAACATATCATCCACAAACAAGGAGTCTAAACATGCTCCTAAAACCAAACATCAACATACATCAAAAGCTCAAATCAACAACACCTATCCCATTTCTTGTCTATTACACCTTACAACTTAAAAGTCCATACTTGAAAGCTAAGATAGCACCACAATGCACACTTGGATGCCCTCTCCTTGCACAAGCAACCCACGGACTACGAATCTGCATTGTCGAACAAAAGATAGCGTAAGCATAAAGCTTAATGAGGGTAAGCTCATTAAAACAAACCTCGACAATGTAGGGTCCAAGAACGAGCACAACCAAGGTAGAATGTATGATCTTACCTTCGAACCGCAAGAGCCAAAATATATATGATGCATGAACATAAACTCAATATTATGCCATGCTCAACAAGTCCAAAACCACATCATATGTAAACACATATATTAATCCATATTGGCACCTAGCTATGACTCGAATACGCGGATAAATGTTGGAACTCACATCCAACAACAACCATTACCTTACGGTGGGATTACACTCATCACCGTTCACGCGAAGGGGATTCCACCCATCCTCACGCCCCGTCGATGGGATTACACTCATCACCGACTAACATATATAAGAAGGTTTTCCGGGTGAACCCGTACTCCATCTTGATGACTACCATCACCAAGACCACGCGCGCATTTGACTCACGTGTGCACACTAAACATCCTAATGATCGATCATTGTACCCAAGAATACTAGTGCCAATACTAAACCCAATTCATTACCTTTCACAACATCATTTCATTTCAACTTCCGTGCTTAGCACATACTCACCATGATTACCATCATGCACAATCCACATGCATATAACAATGCATCATATCCATGCCTCAACATACATGTATAACACAATATACATAACCACATAATCACAATTAAACATGAGGCATAACCAACAATTTGAGTTCAACCAAAGTCTCTAACTAAAGCTTGGGATTAGACTACCAATCTAATCCCAACTCTAGGTGGGTCTACCAAGCCCAACCTAGTCCACATGCTTGAACCAACACTTGAAAACCAATTAAAAACATTTAACCACTCACCGACTATTCCAAGCTCAACACACTAGCCGATCAAGCTTCCAACGATTTCGGATTGGTTCCCGAGGCTTCACCAACACAAATTCTTGCTTCTAAACAACTCAACACAATCAAAACAACCTCAAATCAGTTCACAAATCAATGTAGCAAACCCAGAACACTATTCAAGCACAAAACACAAGATTTCAAGCTAAGAACAACTCCCAAAACCTCAATCCCGAGCAGCCCTTTAGCACAATCCAAAACTCTTGATTTTAACCTTTTTAACACACTTAAATGCTCCCAAAACAACCCCTAACTATCAAACTAACATCAGCCCTCAATTTCCAACACATAGCAACCCCAAAACCAACCTTTAAACCCTCCTAAAACCCCACTTAAACCCAAATCCGAGAATCTTCATAAAACCCTTTAAAATTCATATATGTTGGACCTTATGGTTTATAAACAACTTATCTAACAATAATAAATCAAAAGCTTTGTTAGAAATCCATAAAGCTACAACCTTTAACAAAATCTTTGAAAAATCCAAAATCCAAAATACTTGGTTTTATTGAAAACTAAAAGTACCAAAATGAAGAAGAAGGTAAGGACAAGTCAAATATGGTTTTACCTTTCGAAAATCACCCAAGATGAAGAAGAATGGTGATGGAATAGTGAAATGGAGAGGGAGGCTCTCTTTGTCGTTGAAAATGCAAAATGGAGGGGAGGGGGAAGAAGATGACAAGGCTATTTTAACAAAAGGGGGTTTTAATTGAAAGACCATTTAATTACACCTTTGTCATTAATGAGGATAGCTATCTCAATTTCCAAATTCCATGGAATTGGGCTTTAAAATCAAAACATGTCCAACATAAATTATTTGTTTTGAAAACCCGAGGCTCACAATAATATTTTATTATTTTAATTGTGAAACCGAAACCCGAAACATTATTTTAATATTATTTTCACCCGACCCCCAAACCCGGGCGTTACAGAGCACTAGATGGAACTCATATCTGCGCATCTGTTCCACCTAACATTCAAGGAAAATCGTAGTAAAAAAGGGGGAACGACACAGAATGTATTGGCTGCCATTACTTTTGATTTGAAGTTTACTTATGTTCTAGCTGGATGGGAAGGCAGTGAACACGATTCTCGTATTTTAACTGATACAATTACACATCCAAGAGGATTTAGGATTCCAGAAGGTAATAATTAGATTTAATAATACAAAATAGTTAAATAAATTCATAATGAATTAAATTAATAATAACATTTTTTCATCTTGTAGGTAAATATTATCTTGCTGATGCTAGATATGGCATCCGAAATGAAATTATTTCTCCATATCGTGGTGTTCGATATCATTTAAAAGAGTTTAGCAATCACCGTCCAGAAAATGCAAAGGAACACTTTAATCTTCGTCATTCATCATTGCGAACCACTGTTCATTGAGTCTTTGGGATTTTAAAGAAGCGTTTTCTTGTGTTAGATGCTGAACCGTTTTGGGATTTTCAAACACGTGGAAATTCATTTCAAGACTGTCAAAAATACATGGAAAACAATATGTACAATTCGCGAAGAAAGTGGATTGGGCTGTGACGACAACATGAAAATGATAACATGCGATAAAGTGACATATGATGCTATATTGACGATAATTTATTTACACTCTTATTTCAATATATGAAAGTTACATTTTACTTGTTATTCTAATTGTGTACAACTAACAGGCACACCCAAAATATGGACAATTTTTGAACAAAAAAATTGATTCCTATGATGAGATGGCTCTCGTTGTCGGTCAAGATATGGCAACAGGGAGTTTTGCAAGAACTTTTGCTGATATAGACTTGGATGATATTAATGAAGGTTCAATGCCATTAAATTTTGATGTTGAAGATGTTTGTGAGGAAAGATCAAAAGCATCTTCATCTGGCATATCAAAACGTAAAAGGAAAAATGTCCAAGAAAATGTCGAGGATGATCATATTCATTTTGTAGGTGCCAAACTTGGCGAAATTGCTGAAGCACTGAAAAAGTTTACAGAGGATAAGACACCATATCTTTATGAGAAAGTTATGTCAATGGAGAACGAGGGATTTAATGATGACTTTCTTTGCGAAGTGTTCGACTTTTTGGCGAAGAATGAGCTGGAGGCCAAAGCTTTCTTGGCTAAGAAAACAAAGCATAGGAAAATCTGGCTTCAAAAGTTTGCCCAAGGTTAAGATGTATACTTTTAAGGTGGTGTAATATTATATATGCACTTACACAATATTTTAAACTTATGTGTTGTACTAAGTATGAACTTTGATAATATCGTAGGTTTGATGTGTTGTGGTATAAATTATGAATTAGACAATATTGTTATATTAGTACGATGAGATAATATTATTATGTTAATGTGATATAGTATTAAGTTCGTTGAGTATGTTTTGATGGAGGCATGTGCTTTAGAGATTTTGACGGTAGAAGTAAGCGCATCGAAAAAGGATAAGAAATTTATCGCTAAAAAAATATGTGCACTGCCAAATGCCAAAACATTGTTTATATTCAAAAAATCAATTTTTTATATTCAAAAAACAGTAAAGTATAATTTTTCAACAATAAAATTAATTTTTAATAACTTTAAAAAAGTAAAAAGTAAAAAATAATTCATAAAATATGTATAATTGTTTACTGAAAACAAATTCCATAAATTGTTTTCAGAAAAATTAACCAAACAGCGGAAAACATTTTACGCTGCAACATCCAAACAATGGAAAATTTTTTCTGGAAAATGTTTTTCATTTCTTGAAAATGCTTTCCAGAAAACATTTTCAGTGAAACAAACAGACCCTTTGTTCAATTTTAATCACCAAAATTCAAAAAGTTATATTTTTCTTACTATTACATTATCAATTTATTACAATTTGATTGTTGAGTATTAATATTTTGACATTTCAGTTGATGTGGCATATTAAAAAGTTATGTTTCAATCAGTTTTACTATCAATTTCTTACCTCTGAACTTTAGGTTATATATCGATTTAGCTTAAAACTTTTGTTTTTGTTCATTTTTAACGTTCTTCTACACAAAGTTTTAAAAACTCTTTTAACTCGGAATTTGATCAAAGTAGCTGCAGCCAATGGTCGTTGGACTTAAAATTTCGAGTTCATCTCTTTTAGAGATCCTAAATACAACTATGATGTTCATTTCACTAGAAAATACCATGAAATTTCAAAAATTTTAACCTAAAACTGTAACACCCGCAATTTTGTAATTAAAAAAATGTGTGTACTAGCAAGGGGATTTAAACCTTTAACCCTTAGAGATATAAACCATGACTTTACCGTTTGAGCCAAGACCAATCTTGGTTTAAATTTGCTTTGGATCAGTTTTAAAGTATGCAATTGGGTATATCAAAATAAATAAATAACGATTTGAATCCCCAGCGAACCCCGGTATAGTTGTTTCGATCGAATATGAAGGAACCCAAGAGGTTCTAGTTTTCTCCCCCAGCCACCCCAATTCTCTACCGCCGCTGATCTCCCTCACCGCACCATTGTGATTGCCACCTCCCTTACCAATCGAGTCACCATCCCGTCCCGTCTACCCATGGCCTCCACTCGCAGGGGAGCACCATTGTTCACTGTGGAGAGCCGCTGGAAAGTTCGGCGAGAACTCAACTGCCTTCATTCTGTTTTCACCATTTTCGGCCACCCCCGTTAGTCGTTCGTCGCATCGCCTCCGCCATTGAACTCCTTGTGTCAATGCGACCAAAATCCCCTTTATCGATCGTCGATTCGACTCCGGTAAGGGCCACATCAGAGTCGTGCATTTTTCTGACCGCCTTGTCTCGATTTAGGTAAGATCCAACCAGATTCTATCTTGTTTCGCTGAATTTTTAGTTTTGTTTAATCGTGTGCCTGATGGGCTTTCAAAATTTGGCAGAAACGAGCGTTTTGGGGATCACCGGTGCCATTCTGGCGAAGATTCTGGCGAAATATGTTAGGGTAAATGAACCAGGTTCAAACCGGTCTGAACCGGCCCCAAACCCGAGCCAGTGAACCGTCTGCCTGACCCGAACTATCTGCTCGACCCGACCCGTTAACCAGGTGAGTCGACTCGTCTGGGTCAACTCGATGAGTCAGGTCAGTTGACTAATGATATCAGCATGAAATCAGTGTTGATTTGATTGCTGACGTCTGCGTTGGCTTTGACTAGTGATATCAGCATGACATCAGCGTTGACTTTGACCAAAAAGTCAACTTTTCCAAAAAGTCATATTTTATGTTTTTCGACGTCTTGAGTCCGTTTTTTAAGCTTGTTTCGCAAAATTCTGACCCGAAATCCTCTGAATCTGACCTTGAACCCGAACTTGTGTATGTATTTAATTATCTAGTTAAGAGCTTTATGAATAAGGTCTGATCTTAGAATTTGTGTAATTGAAGGTGTTCACAGTTCCTTGTATCCGAGATGTTGAGGGACGTCGAATTCAGGTTCAAATGCAATAGAATGGGGTATCACGAATCGATCGATGTAGCTCGGAGTTAAGGTAATACATTTCTACTTCTTGCATACTTTATGAAACATGTTGGTATTCGGTTAAAGTATGTATGTTTTTGATTAAGTGTACTTCCAACTCTGCTAAGTCAACTCGCTTACGAAACAAAAGGATGGCAATATGAATAAGACCGGGTTATTTGGAAGAGAAGTTTAGTAGACCAAAATGATTGAGTTCAATAGGTGATTAATAAGGTAGTTAATCTTGAAACCCGATTAATAGAGTTAGAAGGATTCAACGTCAAATATTCTGGTATAAAATTACAAAAATGTCTTAAATGTTTAAAAATGAATAAAATAACCACGGCAATGAAAGTAACATAGAAACATACAATGGATCTGGTAAAACAACTGATTCATCTGAAAATTTCGAAATTTCTTGTAACGTTCTAGTATCAAGACTTAAATCTTCAGTTTTGTAAGGTACTCAGATTTTCTAAGATTTTGAATAAATCTCTGAAGATAATTTATGAAAAAATATTCGTATATCCGAACTAATCAAAGTGGCGTAAGATACCGGACTGATTGACATGACCAAAGAGGGTTGAAAACATCGATTAGGCTGAGTTGATCGGGATGAACGAAATGACCAAGAGACTGAAATATCCTCGGGTACTAATTGTCAAATTATCTGAAATGGTGGATATACTCTCGAGATCTAAAATGAATAAATAGTCGGAAGAGCCGAAAGGCTCCGAATGATTGAAACACCTTCGGACATCGAGGTGACTGAAAATACCTCTAAGACTTGAAATGAGAAATATCAATAAAGACAAGCGAAGATAATGGCTCAAAAAGTGGTAATACACGGCCCATGTTGGTTGGTTGTTTCAAGAACTATTGTAATGTTGGAAGAATACCATATAAAAGCATGTCAGAGTTATTTGGAGGAAGTACTTAAGTCAATGGTAAAAGCAGTCTATTCTTCGCGTGTATTCGATGTTACGGATCGAGTTCATGTACAATACACATGTTCGAATACTTGAAGGATACCAATTGAATACATGTTCGATTTTCCCCGTTGTACGTTCAATGGTTGCTTAGTGAAAAAGAGCTTTTGTTGTACAAGGTAGTCGATTTTAAGAAGTGAGTACTTAAGGGTACCGACCCGGCTAAATAATAAACACTGAAATGATGGTTTGTGATCAGTTCAAAGGGACTCAGAAACCTGACAAGTAACTAGAACTTCTGAACTCCATACATCACTGCTTTTACCTGATAGTCTAATTACCAAATTACCCCTGAAGGTCAAAATGACCAAAGTGCCCTTATAAGCTTAATTGATTGGATCACTCTCGATACATCTGAAATCTCAATGATCTTAATGTGTCAGCCTCTGAATGTTGGTTTGAGCTGTTAGTACCGAGCTCCCTCTCCTAGGGACCTCGTTTTCAAATCAGTTCAAAATTGTCAGACGTTCTATGCTCCCTTTCTGATAATTATCAAGTGTCCCTGAGAAATATATTGAACCATAAAGTGTGTACCCTATGTCCGTGAAAACACTCTGCTTTAAACTAAGATTATCTGCTCTGAATTAAAAGTATAACTCTGTTACCCGTAATGAAAGGTCAACTCTTGGCTTTTGTCTTCTGATACAAAAATATATTTGATATCTGTCTTTTGATACAAAAAATAAAATCTGATATATGTCTTCTGATATAAAAATATATTTGATATCAGTTTTCTAATATTACTATCTTTTGAATATAAGCTAAATTTCATCTGGGGTATATTATCTGGGATATAAATGAAGATCTATAGGCTCAGCGCTGGTAAGCCCTTCTGGACCTAAGCTCCTATGCCTGACGGGCCTAGGGTAAGTCTTTCTGGACCTAAGGCATTCCCTTAGGTAAGCTCCTACATCTGACGGGCCTAGGGTAATTCTTTCTAGACCTAAGACATTCCCTTAGGTAGGCTCCTACGCCTCAGGCCTAAGGTAAGACCTTTGGTATACAGTTCAGGGGGAATTACATTTTGGAGTTCGGTTGGAGGGTAGTTAAGTAAATTAATAAAACTTTATGATCTCTTCTGAAACATACCCCACTAAATTAATGTATCAAAGTTGAACTTTCAGCAAACTTACAATTCGCGCTTAATGAACCACTCTTAACTCCTTGATTCAACTTTTGAAATATGAATCTCTTCTGAATCCCTGACTTTAGACTCATCTCCTAAGATTCGGGTGATCAAATAAAGAACAACTCTGTTACCTTATGATATAATGCTTCACTGAATTATCGAATTGTAATTTGAGCTTACCGTTGCCCAGTTCTTCGTGACAATGTAAAGCTTGCCATATACTTGCTTGTGCTTTTAGCATCTCTTGGTAGTTTGTATTACTGAACTTTTCGAAGCTCACGTTGTTTTTACCATCACATGTTGAAAGATCGACATGTTGCATCCATCAACATCGGTATGAGAGTTTATTCGGCTTGCTCGCGGAGTATGATATCTGTGTAATTAGAGGGCATGTATGTCACGTTTTGATTTATATTTGAGTCTGAAATTTGTATTAATAACTTGTATCATAGTTTTGTTTCATTGTCCGAAAATTTTCTAAAATTCTATTTTAATTCGAAACTTGATTTATGATTTTAAATGGTTTAACAATTTATTTATTTGAATTTTTTAACGTGGGTCGCTCCGGTGACCCAAATGTGACTTCTTAAGATCCGTATTAACTCATAGGTGGGTCTAGGGGGTTAAAAAACCTTATGATTTCCTTTTTTTTTTGATCTTCCAAAATCCATTGTTGGATCATGCTGGTTTTAAATTCCTCTCATCGAAAAATAGCTAAAAATAACTTAAAAATTTTCCAAATCTTTGAAAAGGAATCAGATATATAACTTCAAATATTGAATTTGATGAAAATAGTTACTATAGCAATATAAAGGGAATTGATGAAAAGATTAGGGATTAAAAAAAGGGAGTAAACTAACTAAATTAATCCAACCTAAAACGAATCCGTTTTATATTCAAAATAAAAATAAAAGGAAATAACTGAATTTGAAGGAGAGAAATCAAAAGTAATAGAACAAAAAAATGGGAGGAAATAAAATAGAAGAGAAAACCGGAAATTGAGTATGAAGGAGATAGGTGGGATGGAAATTGAATACTATTGAGTAGAAGAAAAGTAAACTTTAGAGAAAAGAGAAAATGAGTTAAAAAATATTAAATTACAATACTTATATCAATATGATAAAAAATTTAGTTACAATCTTATCCTTACAAAACTCCGTTGTGTATTTTATTTGAATAAATATAATACACATATTTTATGGTGTTAATTTTATCACCTTCAAGATCATAACCGTTTGCAGGTGTGGTTAGCCGTCGGTGTTTAAGACATTATGATCGGACGAGCAGACAGTTATGAAGTACGAGAATGGCAAAGGTATACAGTCTCCCGTCCTAAATACGTCCTCAGTATGGCTACAAGACGAGTATGACTGGGGTACGTACCGAAGATGTGCCACGTTAGCCAGTGGGGTTTTGGACATATACAAGTATAGCGACCGCACATAGCCCCGAAAATAAGGGCCCCAGGAAATAAGGACCAAATATAAATTAGATAGTTATAACTTTGTATATTTGATAATTAACAACTCATGAAAAACTTACATCGTCTTTCAAATTAATTGTAAAATAAGAACATTAATATCTCTTAAATTTAGAATTGAATATTTCTTATATATTGTCAATCAAACCATTATTTATTTGGATAAGAAATTTAAACAACATCAATTATACGAGAATATTTTTAGCTTTTTGTTTCATTATGATAAATCACTTTCATTAATAATTTTGATAATGACTTTAAGGGGTAAAAATCTCCTGCCCCCTAACAATACCTCCTTCTATGCCCCCTGCCTAAAAATACTTAAAAATTAAATCTTACCCCATAACCCTAATTTTCTTATCCTAAACTCTAAACCCTAAAAAATACACCCTACCCCTAATTCCCTTCACCCTAACCCTAAACCCCAACTTTAAACCCTAAACCCTAAACCCACTATTTTAAAGTGGAGGCACAAATGGGGGCATACTTAGGGGCAGATGATTTCCATCCGACTTTAAGAAGGGCGAGTTATCTGGTGTTGATGGAAATACATCTTTTATTGAGCTGAAATTATTTAGAGAAATTTTACCTAAGGAAAAAAATGAGAGCAATGGATTTATTAAAAAATTTAAAACGTTTTAATTGCTTCCCAAATGCGACAATTTCTTATAGAATATTGTTGACTATTCTTATTATTGTTGCTTCTACATAACAAAGTTTTTCAAAACTGAAGTTGTTAAAGTCATACTTACAGATAACTATGTCGCAAAAAGGTTAAATGAACTTGCTTTGATGGCAATTGAGAGTGGTCTTTAGGAAGAAGTTGATATTGAAAATGTTGTAAATGATTTTGTTCAAACATACAAAAAAGAGCGGCATTTTTTTAAAATATTAGGGTGCGTTTGGTTTTAGAGAATGAAGTCTATTTTCATTTTTATTTTCTTAGAAAATAGAAAACGATGAAGAAAACGTGTTTGGTTGAAAAAATAGAAAATAATTTTCAGAAAATAAAAATAAGTGAAAATTTGATAACATAAAAAAAGATGTTTTCATTGTTTCTATTTAAAATGTTTTAGGAAAGTGGAAACTATGAAAACAAGGGTTTTTTAAATTTTAACCTCATTTTAACCCGGGTTCGAATCTTTCTAATGCCATTTTTTAAAAATTTTGGTTTATTTACTCATATTTTATTTATTTATTATTATTATAATAATATTTTTTAACTATATTTTATTTCAAATATTTAATAATTATTTTTTCATTTCTATTTTGAAAAGTTATAAAATAAATACATACATCTATATATGTATAGTTAAAAAATAAAACTGAAAACAAAAACATAAAATATTTTCTAAAACCAAATGTACCCTTAGATTTTTAGTTGTCTTATAAGTGAATTTTTGTTGTTTAAGAGAGTAATTAAACAAATTTTTTGTATTAAGATAATTTTTTGAAAAAAATTATTTGGGCCATAAATTAAGGGCCTTATTTTAATAAATTACACATGGCCCCATAAATCTTTGAACCGCCCCTGACGTTAGTGGGGTACGGCTGAACAAAGTCGGGGACGTTCGATACGAACCTGGAGACGTTTCGAGGACGACATGTGGCTATCACATACGTCCCCAAAAGTAATTTTGACTTTTGTTATTAAAAAAATCTCAGACAAAACCTAATACTCAACTCTCTTTTCTCAAAGTTAAACAAAAACTATTTGATTTGTTTGCTTAATCGCCGGTTGAAGAGAAAAAGAGAGTCGACATCAGTTCAAAAGGCCGGCGCTGACAAATAGCTTATCTCCAAGTATGTCTTCTACTTCATATTATTTTTTTCATCTATTTTACTTTGATTTTCTCTCTATTTTTCTTTTTTTTTTGTTCAAAAAAATTATGGGAAGTTGGGAACTGTTGTGTTGTGATTCATGAAAGTAAAGAAATGATGAAAGTAAAAAAATGTTCATAAAAATCTCTATATGTTAATTTAAGTATTTAACAGCCTTGACTCCACAATCCCTTTTTGTAATTCGAACTTTATAGTACGAAAAGGTAAACTGGTAAAGTTGATCACTTTCATTCTAATTAACTAAACATAATAATATAGAAAAAATAGGTCTTTTAATTAAGAGTTGAATCTAATTGCCACAAACCAACAATAAAAAACACAATTTAATGCACAATCACAACAACTTATTGGATAGCATCATTTCTCATATCAGAGACTGGAGAGCAAGTTGATTTAAAGATATTAACAATGCTTGATTTGTGTTGTTTAATATTGTTTTAGATTTAATTTATTGTTTGAGTCTTGAGATTTGATATTTTAATATTGTACTTTAATTATGAATTTTATTTTTAATTTTTTATGAAGTAGGGACTTTATTTATAATTTTTTTACATCTATTTATAATTTTATTTTTTATATATGTTATACCCTTGTCGTCCTCGTACTCTGTAACTTTGAAAATTGTTATTTTTCGTCTCCATCTTTGTTCTCATATTTGTTTTCATATCTGTATCAATACAACATAAGCAGACAATAAAAAGAGTTAGTGTTTGCAAAATGGAGAAGCTTAAATTTTGGTTCCGGAGAGCTTGAAGCGGAGGGTGGCGGAGAGCAGAATCGATGATCTTCCTTCACCATCGTCTTCATTGCTCCAATATTTCCTTAGTTTGCCGCAATTTTGCCAGTTGATGTCGGAGTTGGCAGCCGAGCCATCGATCCAGGTCGGTCTTTGTGCCAAGAACAAGGGCGCTGCTTTGGAGTTGAAACAAAAGGGCAACCAATGCTATTCCTCTGGAGATCTCCCCCAGGCTTTGCGTTGCTCTTTTCATGTCTCTTCTTCTCTTTTCTACTTTATCCAAATAATTTTGATAAAGAATATTAAATTAGAAAAGGGTAAACTACTCCAGTGACCACCGAATTTTGGGGAAGTACCTATTTTGATCACCGAATTATTGAACTCGTCAATTAGATCACTCAACTTTTTAAATCGACCTATTTTGACCACCGCCGTTAAAAAACTAACGGAGGGTGACGGAGGGATGACGTGACAGTTAACGAAAATTCGTAAAATTACATATTTAGTCCCTATTATTTACCTATAATATCAACTTGGCTCTTCAAGAAAAAGACTAGTGCTGCCACGTCTCCTCGCCGCCGCTTAGCCGCCGTCCGGCGTCAATTCGACACACCATCACTTTCGATAGACTCCTCTCATCGTCCCTTCCTTTCCCTCGGAATATTTTTCGAGAAAGTCGTCTAATCTTCACGAAAATGGCTTTGAACCGTTTGACTTTTTCTCGTCGGATCTCTTCCGTCGACCGTTAGAACATCGCCAAATCAAAATATGTTGCTCCCCTCACCTCCCGGAACATACTCAATGTTGGGATTCGGACGGCGACACTCTGAAACGTCGGCAACGAGCTCCGGCCGAAACAGTAATCCCCTTTTTTGAACTGATTAACTTCTTCTCGTCAGATCTCCTCCGTCTACCATTATATCATCTCCAAATCAAGATATATTTCTCTCCTCACCGCCTGAAATATACTCACCGTTGAGATTTGGACGGTGACACTCTAAACGCCGGCAACGAGCTCCAGCCGAAACGATAATCCTTTTTTTTTCTCTTTTTTAGTTTTGATTTTTTTTCTGGTTTTGCTTTTATTTTTCTTTCTTTCGTTTTGGGGACATATTACTTATTGTTTATGGTTGTTTGAATGATGTAATTTGGGTATGTTTGAGCGCAAGGTGAGGGGAATGAGCTTGAGGAAGGTGGAGGAGTTATGGTCGAGTGTGGATATGGATGAATGCGGGTGATTGAAGCTTGAGGGAGCTTCAATGGAGGCTAGGACAATGTGTGATTGTTAATTTTAATTAATTAAATTAAAATTAAGACTAAATTAATATAATAGGTAAATAGTAAGGACCAAGTGTGTAATTTTAGAAATTTTCGTTAACTGCCACGTCACCCCTCCGCCACCTCTCCGTTAGTTTTTTTACGGCAGTGGTCAAAATAGGTCGATTTAAAAAGTTGAGTGGTCTGATTAACGAGTTCGATAATTCGGTGATCAAAATAAGTACGCTCTCAAAATTTGGTGGTCAAAATAAGTACGTTCTCAAAGTTCGGTGGTCTCCAGAGTAGTTTACCCATTAGAAAAATAAGGCCATCTAAAAATACGAATTAAACTGTAATTTCAAACATTTAAAGATAAAGCTAATTATATATGTATATATATATTGTATTAACCACCGATATATAATCTATTGATAGACTAATCTGAACCGGGTACTGCAAAGGCCCGTTATGGGGCGATCCTTTCAACCTATTTTGTTCCGATCACAACATTAGTATTTGAACCTCTGACCTTGCTTAAACCCTACACCTTATACCCTAAAAAATACACCATAGCCTAAATACCCTAAACCCTAACCTAAAACTCTAAACCCTAAACCTAATTTTAAGCATAGGGGCATAAGTAAGGACGCGAAAAGGGGCAAAGGATTTCATCCTGCTTAAAGGATCTTGTAACACCCCAATCTCGAACCGAATTCGAGATGTTACTTTCGGGTTACCCAAACCCGACTCCAAAATTTTCATTCATTTTTAAACATCAAGTTGAGCCATAAATAAAAAATAAATAAATTTTTATAATTAATTTAAATCCAAAATATAACTGGAGCTCCGTGCGACCATATTTCAAAATAAGCAATTTAAGAGTTACAAACCATCTGTAATAAGGTTCTATGAATACATAGCCCACTACTAAAGCTAAGGTACTTTTTTCAAATTCTAAATCGATATTAGGTAATCCTCGTCGATACGCTCCCTTAGACAAGCAATATGTCAATCTACACTCGGAAACAACAATTCGTAGTCCAAAACTTACAAATTAAGCTTAATGATAAAATTTCTACCCTACAATATTTCATACATTTCATAATCATAAGCATGCAAAAATTAACATTGAGTAACATGGCATGGACATATCAAGCCATGTATGGCTTTACATGAATCTATCATATCTAACTATCATAGACAAAACACGAGATTTAATTAAACGAACACAAAAATAAATAATAACCTGGGATCACATAGCGTCGGACTTGCCATGTTCGTACTTGAGATCACATAACATCAAGTACTTCGTTACCGTATATCAATTATGACACAGGATCTGACAGCAAATCATTAGCTGAGGATCCCATAACAAATATGGGGGATGCAAATGTACCCGAAGCTGAAACCACCCCTGTGAGTTCATTCCACAATGCTCTCCAATCAGTTGTGGATGACATAGCTCAGACGGTGGTAAACTATATATGGTGGTTCGGAAGCAATAATTGATGTCTATGTAAAGCCAGCGGAGGTATTTTCAGAGACAGCTCCCGCCTCAAACAGTGAATCTTCGAACAAGATACAGACAGCAATGGCAAAGGTGACCCAAGTGTCGGATAACGTTGACAAGGAGAACATTGTGGAGAAGGAACAGGCGAGGCAGAAGTCAGAAGATTTGAGTTTAAGACAACTAAAGAAGCTCAATAAGATGTTTAAAAAGCTAGACATCGCTGAGAAAATGAAGAACAAAGAAGATAATAAGCCATCTGGGAAGAGCAGACCAGCCTTACAAATGTTGCCAAAAAATGCAATGAAAAGTGAAGATGGGAAGCAAAACTGAATTAGACATTGGTGAAGAAGGGATTCAAACCTTGGTTAGTTGTTGGCCTCCACTGTTGGCGCAAACTGGGTTTTTTGATGGCTGTTTTCGAACAATAATGTTTTTTTCCAATCCATTATTTTGCTAATAATGAGTCAGTCTTGAGATGTAAGAGCCTAAGAGGGACCGATTTTGCTTACCAAAGGATGTTTGCATTTTGCTTATATAAAAAAACATAATGTCAAAAAATCTCCAAACATTTGATTGAATAATCATTTTAGTTCATATTTTTTTTAAGTAATTTAACTCTCGGTGAAAGATCCTGGCTAATACAACTCATTCGGTTTAAAAAGGTGAAACGTCAAGGGGGAGAAGATGCTGGAGGCGAAACGTCAGATATCTCAAGGAAAGGGGCGAAGGCTTGTCAGTTGTGACTTTGTTTGTTCATAATATTCCAGCAAGAATGCACTGGAAAGGATTATGGTATGTTTTCGGGTGTGATGGAGAAGTAGTGGATGCTTTCATTCCATCGAAGATAAGCAGAAGTGGTAAGAGGTTTGGCTTTGTTCGTTTTTCCAATTGCGTGGATGCACAAAGGGCTATATCCAGTTTAAATGGATTTTTCATGTTGGGGAGCTGTTTAGAAGTCTCCATAGCTAAGTTTAACTCGAGATCTCAATACTGGAAAAAAGTTGATGCTAAACCTATCATTGATAGGCAGTGAGGTTCATGGGGTCGTAAAAGATTCAGATGATAATAGTCTGCAGCAGTCCCAAGTTGTTGAAGGGTTTGGATGAGATGGTGGATTATCGTGAGGTGTTGGGCGTGGATGGGTTTGAAGGTGGGGAGTTTCAACGTTAAGAATTGTCAGTCAAGAAAGAAACATGGTTCAACGTTAGAGTTTCAAAACTGCTGAGAAAAGGAAACGAGATAAAGCATTAAAATGCCGAAAATTGAAACAGAGGGGCGAGAAGGCTTGTGAAGTGTCAACAATCTCATTTTAAGAGAGGCAAGGAGCGCTTGTATAAGTTTCAGAATTGTTGGCAATTGTTAAGGAGACTGGTTGTGTGTTTTGATTTATTACTCAATTCTAGTTGGGAGGAGATTTGGTGTTTTCTTTTCAGCAGTGCTTTACTTGGAGTCTTCAGGGTTTGTAGTTGTATAATGCATTAGTATGAAAGGCCAGGTGTTAGAGGACTTAGATACTTAGACTAAGGTTCAGAATTTAATCTTTGGTCTACAGAAAACGTTTGTTGGATTCTTTTCTAGTGACAGAAACGAGTGACAAGGGAACAATGTTTGAGCAACTATTGTTGTTACTGTTTATTGTGAGAAAGGGGCCATAATCGACGGGAGGTAGGTGGTGGTGTAACGGTGGAGAGAAGATGAAGAAGAGAGACGCGAGATTGAAAAATAAAATGAATTGTAAATGATCAGTGTATTAAGTATTACAACCACTAGGCTTATATAGCCCATTAACCTCAACAATCCTTTAACAAACAATTCAACAACCTAAACGACCTAATAACAGCTGGCCCAACTAATACAAAATTATTAACAAACTGATAATAGGTAATTAACAACTAATTATAGTTACTTTTTAACATTCACCATACTTTTTCTCTTTCTAAATTTCTTCAATCTCCTTCAGCGAGGAGAGTCCATGAGTTGATTCGGTGAGCTGGTTCAGGGAGTTGGGGAGTTAGTTTTTCTTCAACATTCTTCATCCTTTCTTATTTTTCTTCCTTCTTCACCATGCACAACATATTTATCTTTGCTTGACCAAAACAAACAAAAAAAAAATTCAGGTGAGCTGGTACCCAAAGAAGAAAATCAGTTGTCTTCAAATCGATCTTTACTTGAACATCTGCTTAACAATGTACATCTGTTTTTTTTTTCAGTGTACTGGTAGAAAGAAGCTTTCTTCAGCTTTCTTCCTTTCCTTCCTTCTTGATGGTCCAGCATACAATTTTTCATTCTTCATCTTCTTTATCCACACAACAACCTTAGAACTGTTGTAGGACTGAACATCACAACTCTATTACCAACTTTAACCAGCATTCATCATCACTCAATGTATCACAAAATATAAATTGTTTCCAGCAGTAGTCAATACAACAACTTCAACAATAACCAACTTGCAAAGTTCCAAGAAAAACTAATTTTCACATTACTCAAGTTCATATGCAGCAATCAAACCTCCATCATTCAACAGTTCAACTCTTGAACAATAACCAAGAGTGATAACTAGATATACTATAAACCAGCGTCTAGTAACAAGAGTATGAACATGAATAGCACATGGTTTAAAAACAAAAATATTGGATACTGTAAAGAGAGGAAGCAAGACCCATGACCCAAATATTTAAGGAACCAAATGTAAAACCAAACATCACTTCTTTTGAGATCAAATACACTGCCAGTAGCTCAATTGGTGTGAAGCATCTAAGGCAAGGCACAATTAATCGAAAGAAGAATTTATCATTCACAGTGACATTTTGTCGAACATGAAACATGCTAACCATCTCCTTATTTTCAACCAAAAAAAAACTCAATCGAATATACCAGCAATAATTGATCCACACAGAAATTCAACCACAATGCTACAGCAACACTCATTTCCCAATTTCCAGTCAAACCGGATTATAAGCAGATTGGTAGAAGAGTCGAGCATTCAAAAGAAGGAAATGAAGAACACAACGACATAGGTTGATCCAAAATTGAGCATTCAAATAGAAAAATCTCACCAGCCACGCCGAGTGATGACAAATATGAAATGTGAAAGTTGTTGTCGATGTGGATAAAACCAGAGTCATATATGAGATCCAAAAACAATCGTCGGCGGCGGTGATAATGAAACAACAAACAACACTCGACGGATGAGAAACAAAGCATGAAACGAATGAAAGCCGCGAAAGAAAATAAAACATCTGGTTGGACGCTTCATCGCCTCCTTGAGCCGTACCAGAAACGTCGTCGACAATAAGAGTCACCATAGCGAAATGACGAATGTCAAGAAGACCAGAAGCCAAAATGAGATCGAAGCAAGAACCGACGCACCTGAATCACCACAGCAAAACACATTTGAAAACGAAAACCAGAAACTAGAGAACAAGACCGCCGGAGCAAAATCAGAGAAGACAAGCACAATCGGAGAATGAGAAACGAGAAACCAGCGTCAGATCGGAAAACGAACAACACTAGAATCTAAACTAGATCGGCAGCGGAATCACAACGGCCTCAAGATCGACGGCGAATGATACCATGTGAGAAAGGGGCCATAATCGACAGAAGGTAGGTGGTGGTGTAACGGTGGAGAGAAGATGAAGAAGAGAGACGCGAGATTGAAAAATAAAATGAATTGTAAATGATCAGTGTATTAAGTATTAAAACCACTAGGCTTATATAGCCCATTAACCTCAACAATCCTTTAACAAACAATTCAACAACCTAAACGGCCTAATAACAGCTGGCCCAACTAATACAAAATTATTAACAAACTGATAATAGGTAATTAACAACTAATTATAGTTACTTTTTAACATTTATACAAAGGAATTGGAGTTCTGAAGTTTAAGTGGGAAAGTTTTTTGAAGTTGGAAGGATTCTCTATCCCTTTTTAATAGAGTGTAGTTTGGGCATTACAAGGGATATTTTGGGGGACTGATGTTACTTGGTTGATTGCAAGAGTACTTCAAAGAATGGGTGGTTTTTCTGCTTTTGAATGACGGATGATATAATGCTGGGAAGATTGTTAAAAGGTTATCAATGAGTGTTTAGATTAAGTTGCTTCTTTCTTTGTTATTTGGAAAGCTTATGTTTGGCATGGTGTTGTCGTAGGTGTGAGTAAATTTTTTCGATGTTGTGCGGGTGTGATTGTTTTCTCTTTGTATATAGATCTTCATTATGCGCTCTTTTTCTCCTTTCATGTGAAGCGGTTTTGTAATGAGGCATAGGTGATCAAGTTGGACGTTTTCTTTAATATAATAAAATATTACTTTGCTGAGCAAAAAATAATAATTTAATTTTCAACATTTCATTCTGGGTTAAAACGGCCCCTCATCTAAACACTCTTCTATCAGATGGTGCACCTGTGTTCAGGAACGGATGTAAGATTTTAGGTTAGAAGTTACGAATTATTAAAAAATTATATTAAAAATATACAGATGCGAAATTACAAAATTTAAAATAAAAGAAATAGAATACGACTTACCACGTGGATATAAGAAGAAGAGTCAGCCATAAAATACAGGTAGAACTAGAAGGTTGGGAAAACTGGAAAAGCAATGATAAAATAGAGATAAGAAAAAGAAACTAGAAACCGAAGGGAAAAAGTAGATGAAAATGATATGGGAAAAGAGAAAGTAGGAGGGTAGAGAAGGAAGAATAATGCAAGAGTTCTTCATAAAAGAGAACACTAGGGTGCAATTGAATTGAACTTAAACGAATAAAGCTCTATTCATGCTCACTTATTTAATTTTGAATGTGTTCATAAACATTTCGTGTTCGTTTAAATTTTTAATATCATGTTCATGTTCGTTTATTTATTTTCGAAGGTGTTTGTGTTCATTTATTTAACGACCATGTTCGTTTAACGTTCGTGAACATGTTCGTTTAACGTTCGCGAACATGTTCGTTTAACGTTCACGGAAATGTTCATGTAACGTTTGCGATTGTGTTCGTTTAAGTTCGAAAAATTTCTTTAAAATAGTATTTTAAATAAAATTGGAGTCGCCACCGGTAACTTGGGTTAGGTAGACCGAAAACCAAAAATAAAAAACAACAAGAGGTTTTTCAATTTTGGGGGTCAGGTGTCGGTTACGTGTGGGGAAGGGTTCGCACTCCACCATTCCCAAACTTGATACCAAACTGATTACCATTTTTATTACTATCAGAATTTGGGAGTTGAAGTGACAATTAAATTAAAATTCGGTTATACATGTGAGTTATTTTAAGGGCCTATTACTTGAGGAATAGACGAAAAACACAACAATCACTTCTAGAACTGACCAAGTTTATCCTCGTATAATGGAACACCACATTAACAATGTATAAATCGGATGCAACATAAAATAACAAATAAGCAGGGCATAAGAATAAATATGGCATAATTTTTTTTGCTTGGAAAATTTGAATTTATTAATGGTTAAAGAAAACCAACATCTATGTTGTGAGCCTCATTAAAAACCTCCATACACTCAATTAAAGGAAAATAGTACATACAAACGAGGTACAACACATATCTGAAACATCACCTATCCTATTATATATAAAAACACAAAGACACCCCTGAGATCACGCTAAATCCCATTATTTTTGCCTAAGAGAAACAATGAACCAACCTGATGAGAGTGACAATCGTTCGAATAAAATCAAGAGGGGGTGAATTAGATTTTTAAAGATTGGTGGACACTAATTGCAAAGGTAGAAATTGCAAGGTGATTTAGAGTGGTTCAACTCCCTCAATAGAGTCTACATCCACTACCTTAGTAATCACTTTCCTTAGGGCTTCTAAAACAAGATTCTAAAGAGTTTGAAGGTGGAGGAGGGTTGGATGAAATCCCCTTCCCCTTAGAAGCCATAGTCTTTCATTTTGACATCTTAAAAAAATTATTTTGATAACTAAAAAAGGATAGGATTATAAAAGGATGTCTAAAAAGATTTTTGGATAGATTGAAACTAAAAATTTTGGCTTAAAAATAGGTTTGGCCAAAATTTTGTAAAGAGAAAAAATTGGTTGAGGCTTTTTCACAAATACTTGGTGTGCAAGTGTTGAAAATAGAGATTTTGGATGATTTTAGACAAAGGGTAAACCTCCTGCAAAGAAATCAACAAGTATAACAAAATTTAAGTTCACTAAAGTTACCTAATTCAACCAATAAACCAAATTTTTAAAAAAAGTTCAAATGAAAAAGTTAGGGTTTTGAAAACTTACCAAAGATTTGATTTTGAAGCACCAAAAGCTAAAAACAATAGCTAAATTCGTTATGTTGATGAAAAGATAGTCCAAAACAATCTTAAAAACTTGAAATTAGTTGAAATTTGAAGGAATTTGGTTAGGGTTTTGAACATGATGGTTTTGGGTGTTTTAAAGGTGAGTTTTGTCGAGCAAAGGGGTTTAAAAGAAAAAGGGGCACATTTTAAGCTTTTAAAAATTGCCCACCCAGCCAACAAGCCTAAAGGGATCGATCCCTCAGGATAGGGGATCGATCTTTTTAGTGTAAACTTTAAGGATAAAAAACGAAACTTACTGTCTATTTTTGGATCGTTCCCTTCACTTGGGGGATCAATCCTTTTCCTTGAAATTTAGATTTTTAACACAAGGATCATATATATGAGATTTTAACTCTAATTGAGGCACCCTATGTCATATGAATGATATGAAATGAGTTTTAATGCCTTAAGAATTATCAAAGAACATGAATGTCAACTTGAAACAACAAGTTATACAATTTACAACCTATATAAATTTTTAGTCCTCTAATTGCACATAATGAAGTTAATTTCAAGTCTCAAACACTCAAAAGCTCTATAGGATCCTAAGCATGCATTTTTGACAAAATTGCTACATTACAACATTATATTCTCTAAATTCATCATACAAAAATATTTAAAGCATAGAGAACATGATTTTACAAAAGCAATTAAATATTACAAATTTAAGGCCAAAAATATAATTATGAGCATATTAGGCCATAAATGTGCAACTCATGCATTTTTGACTCCCCTTATTAAAAGCACTTAAACAACATATGAGAACCCTCAAACATGCTTTAAAACATATAAACACATATAATCAACATGAATGGATAAAGATTGCATGTTAAATAAAATGTTACCACTTCAACCAATAAAGGTTGATTATGCCTTATCCTCTTCAAGTGTCTTTCCTTTTAGTGTGTCTAAAGCTTTCTAATTTCTTCATTTTGCTCACCATGGCTCCAACACACCTATAATAAGGAACTATGCATGTTTTGGTACCCAAACTCTTTTGAGTCCATGAGAGTTAGTTCATAATATTTTAGTTTCTTTTGGAATCCATTTTGACAAAAGATCATATTCTTTTTTAGCAATGAGTCCTTTAGGAACCCAAATGCTTTTAACTATCTCTCTATTATGTGATCTTTGAGGACCACTATGTCTATACCCATTAAAGTTCTTTCTAACACAGTTGAGTTTTAAATTTTCACCTTTTTCAAAACTTTTAGTCTCAACTTTGTTAAAAAGAAGCCTGAAGATCATCAAACTCCTTTTGATGACCATCATGAACCTTTGAAAGTAAATTGTGCACAAAATGACACTGAACTTTTAAAAAAAAATAAAACGGTAATCAAACTTTCAAATGTTACAAAATAAAAATTAAGCTTTGTGTTTTGTAACAAAATGGTAACTAAGACGTTAAATCTCGTTAAGTACTTAACGTTTCTGTTATAAACTTTTGTATAATAGTACATTTGATCTTTCATATTTACACATTCAATCAATTTAGTCTTAATTTAAAAAAAATCGCTAAATTTAACCCTCATTATTTACATATTCTTTCAATTTGATCCACTCTCTAGACTCATCCTCCTACACCACCTTTTAAATTATATTATTATTCATTTAGGTCACAAATTGCTACATGGATGTATCTATCAAGTTCCATTTCTTTTTTGGGAAATGAGATTGCTTTTGTTTTGAGAGATTGTTTGGTTAATACGGATTGGTTCATGATGATTTACTTATTTATTACTTAATATTTTGTTTCTTCTACTTCTTGATTCTTTGCTTCCAATATCACTTTCCGAATCCTTTGTAAATGCCAGAGACTAAATAACACCTGCAAATTACCATACGAAGAGTTCTCCATATTTTTAAATCAGAAGGGAAATATCCAGTGTTACTCCATTTCCGTAGCTGCATTGTAACCCCCTTAGCCCGACCTAGACGCTTGACCCGAACTACGAAGATTACACGGGGAAAACCAAAGTCAACCTTGATTAACGACCCTTTTTTTCTTCTTAATATTTTCCAGATGCGCATTAAGCCTATGTGAACACTCAAAAATCATGGGAGAGAAAGGCACAACGATCGGAAAACATTTAGGGACTCAATTGTATAAATTACACGTTTAGGGACCAAAATGTAATTTTTAGAAATGATTAGGACTTTGCAGATTTTAGGTTTACCAATGTGTAATTAGTCATATTACATGCTACTCTGTCAAATTTCAGCTTAAAAGGGCAATCCAAGCTCAAGCAATTGCATCCACAACATTCAGGACTAAAACATAAAGCATGAAAACATAAAACAATTCAAATCAACATCCAACGATCATCTGTATCGGAACACTCACCCTTCGTACCGAAACGCCCGTATCGAAACGGAGTTGACCGTTTCGGTACTCGGGTGCGTTCCGAGATTGGTATTGAAACAAGCCCCTCCAGTAGCCAAACTGTTCCGAAACACCTTCAGTTGTTCCGAAACACTATGGCCATTACAGGCCTCCGTTCTGAAACAGTTAAGGGTGTTTTGATACACCCTGCACTGTGACAGCAGAATTTGCTGGTTTTTCACCTTTAAACCCACTCAAACATGCTTCAAAATGTACCATAACATACCAGCAACCGATTTAGACACCAAAGACCATATTTAAGACCCTTAAGCTAGAGCATGGCATCAAATACAAAAACATTCAATCTAAAGGCATGCTTCCTAGTCACAAATCCAAATATGAGCTCTCAAACCTAAAACCAACCAATAGGACCATTTACAACTCATAAAAGCCATCACAAACATGCCACAAACTTAGGGAGTTCAAAACACATCTCCCAAATATAACCTTGGTTTCCCATTGCCAAATATCAAAACTAAAGTGTATAAAAACATCACCAAACGTGAGCTTTGCACTTCCTTGGATGTTCTTAACCTTCTCGCTGCCCAAAAACACCTCAATTATCTGCATTATTGGTAAAAGAGAGCGTAATGTCACGCCCTGCCAAAGTGCACCAGGACCGACCGAGGAGTGCCCCTAGGTGCACTCGGGCCAACCAAGGCAAAATAAAGAGCCTTGGACGTTTTAAGGTCAAGTATGAACCTAAGAAGTCATTCACTTCATACTTGTAAAGCTCTTGTAAAGCTTCCGTTGCTTAGTACAAGGTAGTTTCCTTGTAAATCTCTCTTGCTCCTTGTGTTTGCCATAGCGTTGCGCGAGATTAAGGCTTGCTAACATCGTGCCGAGAGTGTTAGCGCCGCACGGATTTGAGCTTGAAGAAATAAGTCCGTGACAGTTGGTATCAGAGCAAGTTCCGATCGCTCGGGAGCATGGCCAAGACCAGCAAAACCCAAGTTGCTAGCCCGTCCGAGTCCGAGGTCATGCACGACCAAGGTGGGCAAGAAGTAAAGGCTGACCCTGCCGAGACAAGGCATCGTGCCAAATCCAAAGACATACTCTCTAGCTTGGAGTCGCGCCTGACTCGCGTAGAGGAAGGCATATCGGGCATGGGTGCCCACATGGACGACCTTCAAGAGCGGATTGAAGGCCTCGAGGCAGAGGATGCCGAGATCCACACAACCGTGAGAGCTATGAAGATCAAGCTATAGGAGTCTCTGCGCGCGGAAATGGGTGAAGTACGCGACGCACTCATGGGAGAGCTCACAAAGGTACGTGAGTCTTTCCAACGTGAACTTTCCAACGTGTATGCTCAATTAGAAACATTGCAAGACGACCTTGCCTTGTGTAAACGTGCTATGACAGCCGAGCCAAACAGCACCGTGGAGGCAAGAAGGGTCGAGGTGCCCAAGCCTCAAACCTTTTCAGGGACACGCAACGCCAAAGAAGTAGACAACTTCTTGTATGGCTTGGAGCAATACTTAGAAGCCGTTGGCATCAGGGAAGATGCCTCGAAGGTCCAGACCGCGACCTTATACCTCACCGACACTGCCATGCTTTGGTGGAGGAGGAGGCGCCTTGATATTGAGAGAGGTACGTGCACCATCTCTACCTTTTCTGATTTCAAAAGGGAGCTCAAAAGGCAATTCTATCCGGAGAATGCCGAGGATGAGGCAAGAGCTCGCCTACGAAGGTTGAAGCAGTCGGGGAGCATCCAAAACTACGTGAGGGAGTTCACTAGTTTAGTGCTCGAGATCCCCGATTTGTCCGAGAAAGACTCGCTCTTCTACTTCTTAGATGGTCTCCAAAGTTGGGCCAAAACCGAGCTAAGGCGAAGGGGAGTCCAAACCCTTGCCGACGCAATTGCCATGGCCGAGAGCCTCGTCGACTACTCGAGCCCCAAGGAGACCACCCCTAAGCCGAGGGATGAGAAGGGCGGTCATGTTAAAGGAGGGGAAGACAAGGGCCAACATAAAGAGGGCCATCGAGAAGGCCACTCACCAAGGCACCGAGACTCATCCCCTTGGAAGAGCAAGGACAAGGGTAAGTCCAAGGAGTTCCAAGGTGCGAGGAAGTCACCACCAAGCAGTTGCTTCATTTGTGATGGTGACCATTGGACACGTGAATGCCCACAACGCCAAGCCCTTAATTCACTCCTAGCCAAGCACCGAAAAGGTAGTGACACCGACAGTGGCGACGAGGGTGCACAAATGGGATCCATGCAACTCATCTCAGCACTTCAATCAGTGGGGGACACCAAAAGGAATGAGGGAAGTTCCACTCCCAAGGGACAAGACACCGAGGGACTTAAGCCAAGGACAATGCTCGACGTGGAGCGCAAGGGTAACCAGCCAACTTCAAAGGCCAAGGGTAAGGTCGAGTCACCGACCAAGCTTGCACGGGGTAAGCAAGGTGGCATCACCAAGGACAAGCCCACGAGAGGGAAACGTGGCAATACAAAGGCTAAGTCCGCACCAAAGGCTAGCACGAGGGTAAAGTGCTACCTATGTGAAGGACCTCATGTGATGAGGTTATGTCCGATACGAAAGCGTCTTGTTGCCTTCATCAAAGGGGTTGATGGTAAGGCACAACCAGATACGATTTCCCAGGATCAAGCTGCCAAGCCGAGGGTGAAGATGAGGAAAGCTAGGAGCCGAGGGAGGCACACCAGCAACACCTCAGCAGCTCGACCGAGACGCGACGAGGGCGTCGCGAGATCGGGTGGGGGAGGATGTCACGCCCCGCCAAAGTGCACCAAGACCGACCGAGGAGTGCCCCCTAGGTGCACTCGGGCCAACCAAGGCAAAATAAAGAGCCTTGGACGTTTTAAGGCCAAGTATGAACTTAAGAAGTCATTCACTTCATACTTGTAAAGCTCTTGTAAAGCTTCCGTTGCTTAGTACAAGGTAGTTTCCTTGTAAATCTCTCTTGCTCCTTGTGTTTGCCATAGCGTTGCGCGAGATTAAGGCTTGCTAACATCGTGCCGAGAGTGTTAGCGCCGCACGGATTTGAGCTTGAAGAAATAAGTCCTTGACAGTAAGCACACTTGCTTAGTGAGGCATGCTCTAAAGAAAACCAACACAATAATGCATTTATCAAAACACTTTCTCAAAAGCCTTTTTCTACAACATGATCATTCTATCTCATGCTTGAAAACCATTTCAAAGCAACTCTTCATTGAAAACACATGTACCTCAATTCTGTCTCATGCATTTAAACCAATGCAAATCTCATGGAAAGGCCATGCACATGCTTGTAAAAACCAAAGAATTTCATATACAATTCTTATATGCATTTGTCATTGCATAAAGCATCTCATCAATAGGTACATGTGAATCAAAATCATTTTCATATATTATATTGGAATTTCACATCTCATTACTACTCGGATATGCGGACAACATTCTCAAACCACTAGACGCTTCCGGTGGAATCTCACATAATCGTACTCACTTGTCTAGTAACATAATTTTCGGTGGAATCTCACATCACCGTACTCACATGGCGGAATCTCTCATCGCCACAAAGCTTGGGTATTTCACCAAGTCCTACCCGATGGAATGCCCATCATCGGTCTCTCTCTTTGGATTAAACCAAAGAGCACGTACGAATTTTTAGTTTATAGTGCACTCTCATCCTATTGATCGATCAATTATATCCGGTAAGTATCTCATCTTCTATGCCAATATATTATGTTAAAACATCATCTCACCTACTGTTTTTCATGCAACATTTCTCAAATCTTTCTCATCTCATTCCAAAACCATAACATTTGCCATGCTTTAAAACAAAAGCTCAAAACTCAACAATGCAACATGTTATTTCATGAAATCATTTCAAGCATCATCTCATGCTACAAATCATGCATAAAATTAGTAGGAATTTATCTATCTCAAACCATGAGCATGTAAAAGCATTTTAGGGGCAATCACCACATATAAGAGAGCAATCTAGCCAATACATACTTCCGGACTTAGGAAGGTGTTTCAAACCTTTTCTTAAATCCCCAAACATTGTTTCTTTGTCCCTCAAGGACTTCTAAAACCATTCGCACTCACCAATTACGTTTTGCTTGCTCGCCGAAACGCTATCTAAGCTATCGGATCAACACCAAAGGCGTCCGAAGATGTCTCCCCTGTTTATAACACATAAGAGCAGAGTATTAATGCATCATCATGCATTGAAATCATCAGCCACACACCTAAACTCGTTGATCTACTTAAGATCCTCATTTCGGCTACCAAACACAACCGAAATCATCTCCAAACTCTTCCAAAACAAAGCCAAGCCAAGATCTACCACTTCTATTCATTTCTAAACATCAATCAACATCAAAAATCACAACAAACTCATCCTTATACCTCCTGCTATGACAGAACACCAAAACCACCCCAAAACCACCATTCTAGCATACAAAACTTAGGAATCCAAGCCTATTCGGGATTTTTTTGATAAAACCTCATTTATAACATCAATTAACATCCAAAATACATTAGAAAACAACCTTAAAATAGAGCCTAACCATCAACCACGAAAATCATCAAGATCTCTCCAAAAACCTCGAGTTTTAATACAATTTCTTGTTTCTAACATTAAAGCAACTAAAAAATCATTAACAAAGGATTGATAACTCGAGAATTTCAGTAAATAACTGATCATTAGAGGAGAAGGATGAAACTTACCTCTAATGGCTGATTTCTCCTTGAATTGGGCAAGTTTTCTTGAAAATCCAATGTAAAAAATAAGAGGATTTGATGAGGAAAAGGTTAAGAATCAAAAGGAGATTGAAATCTCATCAAAAGGAATCAAAATAAAAGGATAATTGATGGAGGAAATGTGTTTGGCTGAAAAGAAATTGAGAGAAAATGAAATGAGAGAAATTGATGTAAGGTAGTTATGAAAAGTCAAAGATAGTTTTCCTTTTAATTAATCTTTATTTCCTTTAATTAAAACATTATTAAAATCACCCAAAATAAGGAGAAATCTGATTAAAAACATTTTGGTAAAATTACCTCCTTAAAGATTCAAAGTTTCAATCTTTTACAAAACAATCACTATTTAACTTTTGCAAAAACTGCGATTTGGTCACTACACCGAAATATAGTATTTCCAAACCTTATTTTGTAAAATTGATTTCACCATAATCATAATATAAAAAATGAGGATTTTCCATATTTTTAAAGCATCCTGAACTAGGTGTTCCCTAAATCCCCCTTTAAGATTCGAACTGTTCTCGACCGGTCCGATTCGAACCCTAAAACATCTAGGCCCAAATTTGGGGCGTTACAACTCTCCCCCTCTTAAGAAATTTCATCCTCAAAATTTACCTGGAGGAAAAAGGTAAGGAAATTGTTTCTTCATGCCTTCCTTCCTTTCCCACGTGGCTTCCTTAACACCACGATGTCTCCACAACACCTTAACCAGCTCAATGGTCTTACCACAGAGAACCTTACTGTCCGAATCCAAAATCTCAACAGGTTCCTCTTCATATGTCAAAACCGGATTCAACTCAACTTCCTCCACAGGCATAACATGCAAAGGATCCGATCTATACCTCCGAAGCATGGATACATGAAACACATTATGTATCTTTTCTAACTCTTGAGGTAGCCTCAGCTTATAAGCAACATGACCCACACGTTCTATCACCTCGTATGGTCCAATGTATCTCGGGCTCAACTTGCCTTTCAGACCAAATCTCATCACCTTCTTCCAAGGTGAAACTTTTAAGAACACACGGTCACCCACCGCAAATTCTATCTCCTTACTCTTCAAATTTGTGCAAGACTTTTGCCGATCCGATGCTGCCTTCAACCGCTCACAAATGAGCTTCACCTTCTCGGTGATTCCTTTCAACAAAGCCGGCATCGAGACCAACTTTTGCCCCGTTTCAGCCCAGCATAGAGGAGTTCTGCACTTCCTCCCGTACAAAGCTTCATAAGGTGTCATTTGAATACTTTCCTGGTAACTATTATTATAAGCAAACTCTACCAAAGGCAAGTGCTTCTCCCAAGAGCCCTGAAATTCAATAACACAGCACCTCAATATATCCTCAAGCACTTGAATAACATGCTCCGACTGTCCATTCGTCTGCGGATGATAAGAAGTACTGAAATTCAGCCGTGTACCCAATGCTTGATGCAAACACTCCCAAAACCTTGCGGTGAACCTCGGATCTCTATCCGACAAAATAGATTTTGGTACGCCATGCAAACGTATAATCTCAACAATGTACAACTCTGCAAGCTTATCCAAGGTGTACGTAGTATGGACAGGTAAGAAATGCGCACACTTTGTAAGGCGATCCACAATCACCCAAACAAAATTCTTCTTTGATGGCGATAGAGGCAAACCAGACACAAAGTCCATGGTGATCCTCTCCCATTTCCATTCAGGGATCCTTAACGGCTGCAACAACCCTGAAGGGAACTGATGCTCAGCCTTAACCCGCTGACAAACCATACACTTGCTCACATACTCAGCGACATCTTTCTTTAAACCCACCCAATAGTACCCATCCTTCAGATCACGATACATCTTTGTACTACCATGGTGCATAGCAAACGGACTACTATGAGCTTCGGTCAGAATAGTGCTCCTCAACTCAACATCATTTGGCACCACTATTCGACTCCCAAAACATAGAACACCATCATCATTAAAACTGAAATCTGATGGCCTATCTTCAGTGATATCCTGAACATGTGGCACCAAAGAATCATCCAACAGTTGTTTATCCTTTATCAACTGGATTAGAGATGGTTTCACTTGCAATTCAGCAACAAGACCACCATCTCGCGATATGCTCAAGCTAGCAAACATTGCTCTTAACCCCACCGCCACTTTCCTACTCAAAGCATCGGCTACAACATTGGCCTTCCCCGGATGATACTCGATCGTTAGATCATAATCCTTAAGCAACTCCACCCACCGTCGTTGCCTAAGATTCAACTCTTTCTGAGACATCAGATACTTCAAACTTTTGTGATCCGTGTACACAGTACACTTCTCACCATAGAGATAATGTCTCCAGATCTTTAGAGAAAAAACCACTGCATCCAACTCAATATCATGCGTAGGATAATTGCGCTCATGCACTTTCAGCTGTCGCGATGCATAAGCCACCACCTTACCCTCCTACATTAACACACACCCCAAACCAACATAGGATGCGTCACTATACTCCACAAACTCTTTCCCTGATTCAAGTTGAACCAAGATAGGAGCTTGCGTCAAAGCTACTTTTAGCTTCTCAAAAGCTTGTTGTTTCGCTTTCGTCCACTCATACTTAACATACTTTTGCAACAACTTCATCAAAGGGGCAAAAATCTTAGAAAATCCATCCACAAACCTCCTGTAGTATCCTGCCAACCCAAGGAAACTACGGACTTCATGAACAGACTTAGGAGGCTTCCAATTCATCACCGCCTCAACCTTCTGGGGATCAACTCGAATCCCTTCGGCCGAAACCACATGACCAAGGAAAACAACTTCATTTAGCCAAAACTCACATTTGCTCAACTTAGCATAAAGCTGATTTTCCAACAGCGCTTGCAAAACAATTCTCAAATGACCCTCATGCTTCTCCTCAGTACGAGAGTACACAAGGATATCATCGATGAACACCACAACGAACTTGTCCAAGAATTCATGGAACACCCTATTCATCATGTCCATGAAAGCAGTAGGAGCATTCGTCAACCCAAACGACATCACTAGGAACTCATAATGCCCATACCTCGTTCGAAAGGCTGTTTTCGGCACATCCACATCCTTCACCTTTAACTGATAATACCCTGACCTCAAGTCAATCTTTGAAAACACAGCCGCTCCCCGAAACTGATCAAAAAGATCATCAATCCTCGACAAGGGATACTTGTTCTTGACGGTCAACTTATTCAGCTGACGATAATCGATGCACATTTTCATCGTGCCATCTTTCTTTTTAACAAACAAGACCGGTGCACCCCAAGGTGACACACTAGGCCGAATAAAGCCACGGTCAAGCAACTCCTGAAGTTGTGTCTTCAACTCCTTCAACTCTTTGGGTGCCATGCGATAGGGAGCAATGGACACCGGAGTTTTGTTCTCATCCAACTCAATTCCAAACTCAATCTCTCGACTAGGCGGCAAACCAGGTAATTCCTCCGGAAACACTCTAGAGAACTCACACACGGTCCTTATATCCTGAACGCTTACCTCCTTTGAACTAGGATTCATAAAAAAGGCTAGGTAAGCCTCACATCCTTGATGCAACATCCGGCTTGCTTCCAACGTCGACACCACATTAGCTAGAAACTTCACATTTTCTCCCACCACCACCACCTCATAATCATCCGCAAGTTTCAACGAAACTCGCTTGCTTTCAAAATCCACAATGGCTCTATGCTCAACAAGCCAATCCATGCCAAGGATTACATCAAAACCATAGAATGACAATTCCATAAGATCAACAAGAAACACATGATCTTGCACCTTTAAGGGGCATCTCTTATACAACTTTCTTGTTACCACCGTCTCACCAAAGGAACTAGTCACACGCATACCAACATCCAAAGACTCAACAGGCAAACCAAGCATTTGAGCATGTTCACGCAATATGTACGAGTGTGTAGATCCAGAATCAATCAAAGAAAGTAATGACAAGGATTGCAAAGTAAAGGTACCTGCGATCACGTCCGTGTCATTCCTTCCCTCACGATGGGCATACACTCGAACCTAACCACCACCCTCAGGTTGGACAGCCACCACATGCGCTACATTCCTTCCACCCTCATCTCTACGCTGAAAATTACCACGGCCGCGCCCACGACCTCTCTGTGGCTTAGCTGCTCTCATCGGAGCCTGTCCCTCTCTCAGCGACTGAGGACAATCTTTCTTCATATGCCCCCGGTTACCACAGTTCCAGCATGTCCCAAGGTTACCCCAACACTCACCACCGTGCCTCCTACCACACCGGTTACACTCACGAGTCCTCAAGAAAGCATTAGGTCCTTGTTGACCTCTACCTGGGTTACCACCCCCGCGCCTAGCATCAAAATGCGGCTTCCTATCCTTATGTCTCTTTTTGCGATATCTACCATAATCGCGTTCTGCAGCTCGCTTCCCCGAGCTAGAACCTCCTGCTCGACTTGCCAAGCCAAGATTCAACTCAATATCCTTGGCTCTAGTGACTAAGACATCGAAATCAGTGTAATCGACTGCAAGCATATAGGTTTTCACATCCGCTACCAGCCCATAACAGAACCGTTTGCACCTTTCCCGCTCACTAGGGATCAGCTCAGGCGCATATTGGCTAAGGCGAACAAACTGAATCTCATATTCAGCCATAGACATGCTCCCTTGCACCAGTGACATAAACTCCCTCTTCTTCTCGTCGAGGTAGCGAACTCCCAAATATTTTCACTTGAACGCATTCAGAAAGAATGTCCAAGTCACTTCATCATCCTCCATTCCAGAGATAGTGGTCGTCCACCACGTATATGCATCACCATGCAGTAGTGACACAATGTATCCCAGCTTCTGGACATTGTTGCAATTCAGTTCTCCAAGAATCCTCTTGGTGCTCTCTAACCAAGACTCAGAACCTTCCGGTGTCAAACCTCTAAACTTAGTCCCTCCTAGACTGCGGAGACGCTCCAATGACAATCTCACATTAGCACCATCCTGAGGTGCAGCTCCATGAGCTCCAGCTATTGCTGCCTAGAAAGCTCCAGCAATAGCCTGTATCAGCACAGTCATATCAGGAGCAGCTTGCCCCTGACCTCCCTCGGGTCCAACAACCCCAGCACCAACTCCAGTAGCACCAGCCCCAGCTCCACCACCACGAGGTGGTCCACCAGGGGAGGAGGAGGTAGATCCTCAACATTCTCTACGTTCTCATTCTCAGCCATAGATCGAGTATTGATTCTCAGCTCTCTACGTGGCCCCATAATAAAAACAATGCACTCACAAAAATGCAACAAACACAATTAGGCATAATAAGGTAAGTAATGCAAGTACTCAAGCTCATTTTTGAAACCATTTCTTCTCATTAGTAATGATATGGAAATGGGATCCCCAACCACACTCCAACCATAGCATAGCATCACAAATTCATCTAAATTGAGTCATACATCAATATTCATACATCGTACTTTCACCGAAAAGTCACAATCAAACATAACTACCTACAATAACCACATAACAAGCCCCAATTATTCGATAACCTGGCTCTGATACCAACAAATGTAACTCCCTTAGCCCGGCCTAGACGCTTGACCCGAACTACGAAAATTACACGGGGAAAACTAAAGTCAACCCGAAAGTCAACCTTGATTAACGACCCTTTTTTCTTTTTAATCTTTTCTAGATGCACATTAAGCCTATGTGAACACTCAAAAATCATGGGAGAGAAAGGTACGGCGATCGAAAAACATTTAGGGACTCAATTGTATAAATTACACGTTTCGGGACCAAAATGTAATTTTTAGAAAATATAAGGACTTTGCAGATTTTAGGTTTACCAATGTGTAATTAGTCATATTACATGCTCCTCTGTCAAATTTCAGCTTAAAAGGGAAATCCAAGCTCAAGCAATTGCATCCACAACATTCAGGACTAAAACGTAAAGCATGAAAACATAAAACAATTCAAATCAACATCCAACAGTCATCTGTATCGGAACACCCACCCTTCATACCGAAATGCCCGTATCGAAACAGAGTTGATCGTTTCGGTACTCGGGTGCGTTCCGAGACTGGTATCGAAACAAGCCCCTCTAGTAGCCAAACTGTTCTGAAACACCTTCAACCGTTAGAAACTCTATGGCCATTACAGGCCTCCGTTCCGAAACATTTAAGGGTGTTTCGATACACCCTGCATTGTGACAACAGAATTTTCTATTTTTTCACCTTTAAACCCACTCAAACATGCTTCAAAATGTACCATAACATACCAGCAACCCATTTAGACACAAAAGACCATATTTAAGACCCTCAAGCTAGAGCATGGAATCAAATACAAAAACATTCAATCTAAAGGCATGCTTTCTAGTCACAAATCCAAATATGAGCTCTCAAACCTCAAACCAACCAATAGGACCATTTACAACTCATAAAAGCCATCACAAACATGCCACAAACTTAGGGAGTTCAAAACACATCTCCCAAATACAACCTTGGTTTCCCATTGCCAAATATCAAAACTAAAGTGTATAAAAACATCATCATACGTGAGCTTTGCACTTCCTTGGATGTTCTTAACCTTCTCGCTGCCCAAAAACACCTCAATTATCTGCATTATTGGTAAAAGAGAGCGTAAGCACACTTGCTTAGTGAGGCATGCTCTAAAGAAAACCAACACAATAATGCATTTATCAAAACACTTTCTCAAAAGCCTTTTTCTACAACATGCTCATTCTATCTCATGCTTGAAAACCATTTCAAAGCAACTCTTCATTGAAAACACATGTACCTCAATTCTATCTCATGCATTTAAACCAATGCAAATCTCATGGCAAGGTCATACACATTCTTGTAAAAACCAAAGCATTTCATACACAATTCTCATATGTATTTCTCATTGCATAAAGCATCTCATCAATAGATACATGTGAATCAAAAGCATTTTCATATATTATATTGGCATTTCATGTCTCATTACTACTCGGATATGCAGACAACATTCTCAAACCACTAGACGCTTCCGGTGGAATCTCACATCACCGTACTCACTTGTCTAGTAACATAATTTTCGGTGGAATCTCACATCACCGTACTCACATTGCGGAATCTCTCATCGCCACAAAGCTTGGGTATTTCACCAAGTCCTACCCGATAGAATGCCCATCATCGGTCTCTCCCTTTGGATTAAACCAAAGAGCACGTACGAATTTTTAGTTTATAGTGCACTCTCATCCTATTGATTGATCAATTATATCCGGTAAGTATCTCATCTTCTATGCCAATATATTATGTTAAAACATCATCTCACCTTTTGTTTTTCATGCAACATTTCTCAAATCTTTCTCATCTCATTTCAAAACCATAACATTTTCCATGCTTTAAAACAAAAGCTCAAAACTCAACAATGCAACATGTTATTTCATGAAATCATTTCAAGCATCATCTCATGCTACAAATCATGCATAAAAACAGTAGGAATTTATCTATCTCAAACCATGAGCATGCAAAAGCATTTTAGGGGCAACCACCACATATAAGAGAGCAATCTAGCCAATACTTACTTCCGGACTTAGGAAGGTGTTTCAAACCTTTCCTAAATCCCCAAACCTTGTTTCTTTGTCCATCAAGGACTTCTAAAACCATTCGCACTCACCGATTACGTTTCGCTTGCTTACCGAAATGCTATCTATTCTCCCGGATCAACACCAAAGGTGTCCAAAGATGTCTCCCCTATTTATAACACATAAGAGCATAGGATTAATGCATCATCATGCATTGAAATCATCAGCCACACACCTAAACTCGTTGCTCTACTCAAGATCCTCATTTCGGCTACCAAACACAACCGAAATCATCTCCAAACTCTTCCAAAACAAAGCTCAGCCAAGATCTACCACTTCTAAACATTTCTAAACATCAATCAACATCAAAAATCACCACAAACTCATCCTTACACCTCCAGCTATGATAGAACACCAAAACCACACAAAAACTACCATTATAGCATACAAAACTTAAGAATCCAAGCCTATTCGGGATTTGTTTGATAAAACCTCATTTATAACATCAATTAACATCCAAAATACATTAGAAAACAACCTCAAAACAGAGCCTAACCATCAACCACGAAAATATCAAGATCTCTCCAAAAACCTTGAGTTTTAATACAATTTCTTGTTTCTAACATTAAAGCAACTCAAAAATCATTAACAAAGGATGGATAACTTGGGAATTTCAGTAAAGAACTGATCATTAGAGGAGAAGGATGAAGCTTACCTCTAATGGTTGATTTCTCCTTGAATTGGGCAAGTTTTCTTGAAAATCCAATGTAAAAAACAAGAGGATTTGATGAGGAAAAGGCTAAGAATCAAAAGGAATGAAAATCAAAGGATAATTGATGGAGGAAATGTATTTGGCTGAAAAGAAATTGAGAGAAAATGAAATTAGAGAAAATTGATGAAAGGTAGTTATGAAAAGTAAAAGATAGTTTTCCTTTTAATTAATCTTTATTTCCTTTAATTAAAACATTATTAAAATCACCCAAAATAAGAAGAAATCTGATTAAAAACATTTTGGTAAAATTAGCTCCTTAAAGATTCAAAGTTTCAATCTTTTACAAAACATTCACTATTTAACTTTTGCAAAAACTGCGATTTGGTCACTACACCGAAATGTAGTATTTCCAAAACTTATTTTGTAAAATTGATTTCACCATAATCATTCATATAATAAATGAGGATTTTTAGATATTTTTCATTTTTTTAAAGAATCCCGAACTAGGTGTTCCCTAAATCCTCTTTAAGATTCGAACCGTTCTCGATCGGTCCGATTCGAACCCTAAAACATCTAGGCCCAAATTTCGGGCGTTACATGCACTACTGAAAACGGTCCTTGAAACTTACCGAATGGATCCTGGTAATGCCACATTTTCTCCGATTCATTTATTTGCACTCCTCGTCCCAATTTTTGAGCTGAAAACAGCTTTTGGCTTGCTCCAACTGTTTGGTTGTTGTGTCTCACTCTCCCGTGCAAGACTCCATGAATTTTCATTCCCCATCTCGCTAGCTCCAATAGAATCATCTCTTTTGCTTGTAAATCCTTTACCAAATGGATTCATGCTTAATTCCCGGTTCACGCTAGAATAGTTTATATTCCCACTCCAAGAATCATTTGAATTGAAACCACCCTTCATGGGAGAAATCGATTCTCTCCCTCACCTGATAAAACCACTACCTCTTGGCCTCAGATAATTCTCTATATGAACCCTATAGATCATCAAACTCAAATACAAATAAGAGATAACATAGGACATGAAAAAGTTGACCTTGTTTCTTATCATCTTCCTCCTCCTCTTCTGATTCGTAACTAGGATCCATGTTGGGGTCTACATGTATCTCGGGGAAACTCCTCTAATCTACGCTGTAGCTCCTCAGGTCTCTTTAAAATTTGCAGTTTCTCTACATATTCTCTAAGCATGAACAAAAGTCAAGGACTACAATGAAACAATCGAACTATATCTAGCACATTGAAATTGTAGATGAAACCAACAAAGAACAAAAATTCTAATTACAGCTAAAATCAAATTATTTTTTTAAGTTTGATTAATCACTCAATCGCGGGAAATCACTCGCTACAGCAACAGCTACATTTAGGAAGCACCTTCGATTTTTACTTGAAACGATACAAATGTTGTTATGTGTATAGGTTAGGTGGTTAGGCAGTCAACTGATGTAAGTTGAGTTGGTTGAGGTGAGTCAGCAAGAATGGTTAGGAATTTGTTAGGATGCCGTTACATTGCTGACCCACTCAGCTGTGTATAAAACCCACCCGGTCTCAATTGAGATGTTACGGGTTTATTAATAAAATCTCTAGAGAGTACTGTCTCTCTTTCCCTCCAAATACACAATTCTCCATCTATATTCATCTATCCTAATATGGTATTAGTCGCTAAATTCTTGGTGTTTCTCCGTTGTGCTCGTCTCCTGTCTGCTAGTAGCTGTGCGTGCTGAAAGCTACTATTGTGAATTGAGCTGGTGACTCAATAATCAACTTCTGAACTCTTCCTTTCTCTGCGAATTGGTCAAGATAGGTGAGATTTATGTACTCACTCAACTAAGTTTTTTAAACATCAGTTCACTGATCTGCATGAAAGATTGTCAGTTTAAATCGTTAGGAAATCTGCTTCGTGTTGCTTGAATGAGAACAAATGAGTGATTTGTGGACATATCTTTAGATCAGGAATTATGTCTTTTAGGATTTTTCTCTATCCTCTTAGACATCGTAGCTTTCTCATGTTGGTAATCTGTTTGTTCTCTGGTTCGTGTTGGTAATCTGTTATTGTTATCTGTGGTGCCTCTTGGTTTCTTTGCACGAGAAGGGTTGAATCTTGTTGTATATGGTGTGTGCAATATCTGGCATTTGTGTGCACGATAACTGTTTAATTGTTTGCCTCTGATAGCTTATGGTGTTCTTTGTGTGCACAGTAACTGTTTGATCTTTTTTCTCTACAAGTTTTGCGTTCTTTATCAAGTCTCGGTTTGCAATGGTTATTGAATCTCAGTCTACTTCTGATCCTTGAAGTTCCGACTCCATTCCATCCTCTCTAACAATATCCTCTACTGAGTATAATGTCCAACAACTTCCGAAACTTGACACAGTCAAGTTAACTGAAAATAGTTATGTACTCTGGAAGCATCATGTTCTTTTGATTGTCGAAGGATATAGCTTAATGTCTTTTCTTTTAGATCACAAGGTTCCTGAGAAGGTGGTGACTGATACAACTGGTCAGGTTGTGGTTAATCCAATATATCTTGCATACTTGAAGCAGGATAAATTGTTGGCCTCGTGGCTTCTCTCGACCATTAGTTCTGATGTTTTGCCTCATCTCACGGGTCTCACCACTGCCTTGGCTATATGGAACACTTTGTCCAGGTGTTATGCTGCGAAGTTTGCATCTAGAATTTCCTCCTTGTGTCACAACTTACATTCTCAAAGGAAGATAGGCCTGTCGATTAGTGATTATCTTGCCAAAATTAAACTAATTTGTGACACTCTAAATGCTTCTGGGAGTACTATGACAGAGCAAGAGCAAGTAAGTGTAATTCTTGCTGGGTTAACTGCAGAATTTGAATCTGTTATTGCGGTAGCCTCTCGAGAAACCCTAACTCTTGAAGGCTTGTCTGAAATGCTTTTCAATTGTGAGGCTAGACAGAAGGATTTTTTGGCTGACAATTTTTCCCTTTAAGCAAATGTAGTCACAGACTCGAGTCACAAAACTAATCTTGCTGATGTGTCTGAGGATAAAGATGAGTTTTCTGATGATCACTTTCAGCCTCAAGATCAGTTCCAGAATCAGTCTCAGTCATTTTTCAGGGGTCAGCGTGGGAATTCTTCCTTTCGAGGTAGAGGTCGTGGTCACTATGTCTCTAATCGTCCTCAGTGCCAACTGTGTGGCAAGTATGGTCACTTGGTTCAAAAGTGTTATTATCGCTTTGATCGTAACTACCATGGCTCGTCTGACTGCAACACTGGTAGATGTGGCTTTACTAATTCTGGCCCAAGACCCGACTCTTCCGCCTCGAACTACACTCAATCTCCAGCTCAGGTTTATTCTCATAACGTGTCTCATGTCTCTCCAGCTGGTTTTCCTGCTTCTTACAATGCATCTTTTTTTTCATCTGCTCCTATGAGTGCTAACATTGCCAATCTCACTCCTGGTCCTGCGTTTAACACACACACTCCTCTGGGTTCACAGTTTCAGACCTTAGTTCAGCCTTCTTCTCTTGCTTCTGCTTCGGGACATGCGATGTTTTCCAGTATGAGTGCTCCTGGGTTAGCTGGGTCTCTAGAGGTTTTGTGGTATCTTGACTCTAGAGCCACTCACCATATCACCAACGATCGTTCGAATTTACAGTCTGATACAGTTTACTCAGGTATGGACTCTCTTCTCATGGGTAATGGCAGTGGAGTGGATATTTCTCATGTGGAATATGGCACTCTTTCGAGTCGTGACAGGACTTTAAGTTTGTGTAACTTATTGTGTGTTCCAGCTATTAAAAAGAATTTACTTTCAGTTTCTTAGTTTGCTCGAGACAATGCAGTCTTTTTTGAATTTCATCCTCACACATGTTTTGTAAAGGATGCACAAACCAAACCACTTCTACTGGAGGGGAGGCTCACTCCTGAGGGCTTTATGAACTTCGGTCTACTGGTAGCTCTGATTCTCATTTGTTTTCCACTTCTACAAATAAAGTGAAGGCTATGGCGTGTGTTGCTTCCAAGTCTAGGTTACCCTTGGAGTTGTGGCATCGCCGTCTTGGCCATCCTTATTTGTTTGTACTCAAAAGTGCCTTAACCTCGTGTAATATTGATGTTTGTGACAATAAGCTGCCAACTGTATATGTGCCGTGTTTAAAAGGAAAAGCACACAAGCTTCCTTTTCAGTTGTCCACAAAGGAATATAATTCTACTTTTCAGTTGGTTGTTTATGATGTTTGGGGCCCTGCCCATATTGACTTTGATGGATTTTTCTATTATGTTTCTTTCATAGATGTTCATAGTCGTTTCACGTGGTTATATTTGATTAAACAGAAGTCCGATGTTGCTCAGTGTTTTATGAATTTTCATAAGCTAGTTGAGGTTCAATTTGGTTGTAAAATTCAGGCCTTGCAAACTGATGGTGGCTCTTAGTATAAAGTATTATTAGATTGGTTAAATCTGAATGGTGTTCAACATCGTATCACATGTCCTAGCACTTCTGAACAAAATGGAAAAGTTGAACGTAAATATTGTCATATTGTTGAAATGGGGTTGGTTTTATTAGCTCAGGCAGGTTTGAGCCTTGATTTTTGGAGTCATACGTTTGTAACGTCAGTGTTTTTAATCAACAGACTTCCCACTTTGGTCTTAGATGGTAAATCTCTTTTCGAAGTTTTGTACAAAAAAAAACCAGATTATGAGTTCCTACGAGCTTTTGGGTGTGCCTGCTTTCCGTTAACACGACCATTCAATCGTTATAAACTTGATTTTCGCACAAAACAATGTCTATTTCTGGGGTATAGTCCACGACATAAAGGCTACAAATGTCTAAGTGATGATGGAAAAATTATTTTGTCTTGGCATGTTATCTTTGATGAAACTATATTTCCCAAAATTGAATCATCTTAGTCTACTAGGACTATTGACTCCCGAGACTCAATTGCTACTGAGGATGGTTCTTTTCCAATTTTTCTTGTGTCCCCTACTTCTTTCCCGGGGTGTTCAGTCAGTTCAGGGCCAGTTAACGATCCCGGCCCAAGGTTAGCTTCAGGCCCGTCTTTTGAAAATACTGCTCTGCCCAGTGAACCCAGGTCAACGGTGCCTTCCTCATCGTCTACCATGGATGGGCTTTCTCTAAATAGGAGTCAATCCACTTCTCCTGTTCTTCAGCCTACAGGCCTTGTAGTGAGGCACACTCGAGATTCTCCTGTCATTGTTTCTCCTTCTGAACTGGGCTGCCCAATTGAGTTGGTTGAGCCGGATGGTCTTATGGACTTATCCCGTGACGTGTCTTCCACATTGGGTCCCGATGGTGTTATGGGCCTGTCCTCTTTCTCTCTTCCGGATGTTATGGGCTCGTCTACTCCGAGACATGAAAATGAGTCGTCTGACCCATATTTTGATATTTTGAATATGGACCCATCTGCTCCACTAGATGCTGATGAAACTAGGGCACAATCTGGTCAGGGGTTGCCATCATCTCTTGCCGAAATGTCTACTGATGCGCCCACAGAATCGGTGTCTGCCGAGCCGTTACCTGCTCCCGAAGTTGTAAATTTTCATCCCATGATGACTAGAGGAAAGGCTGGGATTCGTAAGCCAAAGGTTTTCAACGCCGTTGTATCCCTTCCTCCACGACCCGAGGTTATTGAACCTCAGACTATCTATGAGGCTGTGAAGAGTCCTCAATGGAGATCTGTGGCGCAGGCAGAGTTCGATGCCCTGGTTAAAAATAACACGTGGTCGATAGTTGAACTACCTTCGAACCGGCGTGCTGTAAGCTGCAAGTGGATTTTCAAGGTCAAACAGAATGCGGACGGTTCCATATCTCGGTACAAAGCCTGGCTGGTGGCAAAAGGGTATCTCCAACAAGCAGGCTATGATTTTCACGATACATTTAGTCCCGTCGTCAAACCAACCACAGTTCGTACTATTCTTTTGGTGGCAGTCGCGAAGCGGTGGAAGTTGCGTCAGGTCGACATCAACAACGCGTTTCTAAACGGTGACTTGGCCGAGGAGGTTTACATGACGCAGCCTCCGGGTTACGAACAAGGTGGTAAATGCAGGTTTGTTTGCTAACTCAACAAAGCAATTTATGGGTTAAAACAGGCTCCGCGAGCCTGGTTTGAAAAGTTGCATGCATATTTGTTGTCTGTTGGATTTTGTGTGTCTAAATCTGATTCGTCCATGTTCATACGAAAGGTAAGAGACCATATATTATATCTTCTAGTGTACGTAAATGACATAATAGTCACTGGATGTGATGATGATGAAATCCAGACTGTAATAGATAATTTGGATAAAAAATTTCTTTGAAAGATTTGGGTTTACTGCACTACCTTCTTAGGAATTGAAGTCCAGTATGATAATGGTGGGATAACTTTAAGTCAGAAGAAGTATGTGAGTGATTTGTTACAAAAGGCAGGCTTGGAAAATGCTAAAGAGTTACCAACACCCATGGTTACAAATCTGCACATGTCTACTGTCAGTGGTAGTCCTATAGAAAATGCATCTGATTATAGGAGCATAGTGGGTGTGTTGCAATACATTGTGATTACTAGGCCGGTGATTGCCTTTGTAGTTAATCGTGTCTGTCAATTTATGCAAGCACCCCTAGATACTCATCTTCAAGCAGTGAAACGTATCCTACGATATTTACAAGGCACGATTGATTATGGTCTAAGGTTCACTGCTGGTTCTCGAATGAGCATAACAGCTTTTGCTGATGCAAATTGGGGTTCCGATGTGGATGATCGTCGCTCAACCACATGCTTTTGTCTATTTTTTGGAGGAAACCCTGTGTCTTGGGGCTCAAAGAAGCAGGCTATGGTTTCTCGATCCACTGCAGAAGCTGAGTATCGTGCTGTTGCATGTGCCACTTGTGATAAGGTTTTTGAAAACGACTATTAGATCTTATCACTTTTTGTAAAGAAAAAGAGATTTATATCAAAAAGGGAGAAATTCGAATATTAGAAAATAGTGAAAATTTGGAGTCGCCACCGGCCACTAAGGTAGGCCAGACACCACAAAACCAGAGATTCGTTTTAAAGCGGGTTCAGGAGTTGGTTACGCGTGGGGAAGGATTAGCACCCCCATCACGCCTGAAAATCGGTACCAAAATACTTGTTGCCTTTAATCGATAGAAATAATTTAAACTTAAAGTGAATTTAATAAAGCGTTCTTAAATGAAAATGTGACTTAAATAGCTCGGACTACATCGAATTGCAGCTTTGGAATTAATTAAGCATTTAATTAGAAAGGATGACGGTACACCGAACCATAGACTAAACCGACATCATATAAGATTGACTGTCGTGTTAGTTTAGGGTTCGGATCTCATACGTCACCTTTATGCATGATGCAAGCAAGTAAAGGATGATGCGCGGTATTTTCATTTTTTATATTTCACTTACCTATGAGACAGTGAGAATTAACCCAAATATTCGATCGACATCCGTTAAGCTTGGACTGTCACGACTCGAATACCGGAGTTAATTAATACCTCTCTTTGGGTATATTTTAAGTCTGATTGACATGCTTAATAATTACCGGCTTTATGAATGACAAGTGTAAGACCCGAAAAGAGCTATAATATAATCTCAAGCAACATACATATTCGATACATATGATCAAAAATAAAACAACACAAAACATTAAGTAAAAACATACATTGAACACCATACGAATGAAAACATGTAAAAGACAGTGGCAAATTTGAAAGAAAAGCGGAAAACAGTGGCAAATGAAATAAATGCAAGAAACCGGGGGCTAAATCAAAAAGACATTAAAAAGAAGTTAAAACTGCAAATGGTGACTAAATTGAAATGGGAACGAAAATTCGGGGACGGGACGTACGATTGGACCGTGAGTGACTCGATTTGGGACGAGATTGAAAATGGGCTCAAAACACTAAGGACCTAGGGCGTTATTTAGGAAGACAGAGACCCCAGATGTGTGAAAGGCGCGACACGGAGGGACCTAAGGCTGATTAACCCCTAGTCTAAGACCTAAAAATGCTATAAAAATCCCCCCTTTCCATTTCGTAGCCCCTTTTGCCTCTCCGACACCCAGACTCAAACGCCCCTAAACCTAGTCGCCCTAAATGTCAGCCGACGCTAATCACCGTCCGGCGGACCTGAAACAACCCTAAAAAAATCCTTTTTCTTGTTTCAAAAACCCTAACCGACGACGACGACTGACCCTAAACACAAATCCCCTCACCTTCATTTTTAGAAAATCAGAAACCCCAAAAAACCCTTTTCACAATCGAAAAAAACATTCGTTTTCCCCTTTTCTTTTCAGGTCGGAAATTGTGCATGCCTCATACTCTACCGAGTCACCACGTATGACCATGAAAAGGCCGAAGGGTTTTTCCTCGGTGAGGAAGAGCAACAGACGCGAAAGGTTCGAAGGTAAAGAAAAAAAAAACCTATCTTTTATATGTTATGCTTCGAAAGAAAAAGATACCTCTGAAAGTTTTCTGCTTGTCTTCTCTTTCGTATTAAAAAAGGTCCTCCTTTACATTGCATGTCTTCGGGTTTATATAGCCCGGTAATTACAAATTTTGCAAATTACATAAAATGGAACATGAAATTCCTATTGGTTCTGTGATTCTCGTTTGCATCTATCCGTGAAATCTGTCCTTTGGCCTCTGATTTTTGCGTTTTTTCATTTTTCTGACATTTCGATTATCTTGTGTGCATGTAAGGGCTCGTACGGGGGACCAGAGGACGTTGGAGGCTGGTCGGACGCCATGGAGTGATCCATACCGTTAAGATGAATCTGGACGGTCTGAGGGCATTCGAAAAGGCATGCGGTGGATCACACGCGCACGTATGGGCATTGGGGAGTCGCGTGTGGATCACACGCGCTTGGGGGAGCTGATCTTGGCCGTTCGATATCAATCCCGATCTAACGGTGGATACGCTACAGCGCCAAAACCCGGGGAGAGGCTTCTAGGGTTTTCTTCTGAGGGGCCATCTGGACCGTCATATCTAAATTAGATCTGACGGTGGAGAGCCAGCTACGCAACACAAAGATGGGTAATTAGGGTTTCTATGTGTTATCAGAATATGGCTAGTATTTGGGCCAACAAGCCATGTAATAATTTTTGGGTTTTAAAATGTAAATGGACTGTAAACAATTGAGCTTATTATTAATATTGGGATTTTTATTTATTTAATATGTGTTTATATATATATATAATTTTTGTGTTTTCAGATTCAATTCAATAATAATAATAATAATAATGATAATCAATATACGACAATAATATAATAATAATGATGGATGATATTAATATAGATAATAATATAAATAATAATAATAAATGATAATAGTGGGGATGATAACATAAATAATAATAAACAATAATAAGAGTAGATGATAAATAATAATATTGATAACATATAGTAATATGATAGACAATAATAGTAATATTTGACACTTATAGTAATTATAATAGATGGTAATAATAATGGATAACAATAGTAATAATAGGTAATAATAATATAATAACTAATACTAATAATACTAATATTATATAGTATATAATAATACTGGTAATACTATAAGTAGTAATAATAATAATAATGGTAAATAATAATAACAATACTAATAATAGGTAATAATAATACATAGTAATACTAATATATACTGTTTTTTTTCTTTTTTTAGTTTTTTAATCATTCGATATATATAAAAGAGTAATAAAGCCCATTATTATAAAATGAAATAAAAATAGGTTAACCCGGACAAAATTAGTGATTACAGTTGCCCTTTTTGCTTGTACTTGTGGAACAAGAATAAAGCAAAGACCATAAGCACTAATTTTGTCCAACTTCCCTGTTTGGGTGATTTGCTCCTCCGAAGCGGCAGAAACAAAGTGGGTAGCATTGGCATGTCCTTCCGGAACGACAAGGGACATAAACGATTCATTCTTTTGAAGCGGCAGAAAACAAATCCAAATAACTTGTTTTCTCGAAGCGGCAAAAACAAACTGAGCATGCCTTCCGGTTTTCTGCACGAAAACCCTTGAGCTCTTTTGCTCTTAAAACCTGATGCAGCGAGTTCGAAATCCTTCACCTAAAATCCTTAAGCTTTGAGTATCTGCCTCATTTGCTTAACGTGGCGAATTTGGAATCTTCGCCCTGAGTTGCGAGTGTCTATCTCATTCGCTCAGAAGTCCTGGTTTTGGCGAGTTAGCAACTCTTCACCTCGAGCTGCGAGTATCTGCCTCTTTTTTGCTCGAAAATCCTGATTTTGGTGAGTTTGTAATTCTTCACCTTGTGAGCTGTGAGTATCTGCCTCTTTTTGCTCGGAAATCTTGATTTTAGTGAGTTTGTAATCCTTCACCCTCGAGCTGCGAGTATCTGCCTCTTTTTGCTCGAAAATCCTGATTTTGGTGAGTTTTTAATCCTTCACCTCGAGCTGTGAGTATCTGCCTCATTTTGCTCGGAAATCCTAATTTTGAAGAGTTTGTAATCCTTCACCATCGAGCTACGAGTATCTGCCTCTTTTTGCTCGGAAATCCTGATTTTGGTGAGTTTGTAATCCTTCACCTCGAGCTGCGAGTATCTACATCTTTTTGCTCGGAAATCCTAATTTTGGTGAGTTTGTAATCCTTCACCTCGAGCTGCGAGTATCTGCCTCTTTTTGCTCGAAAATCCTGATTTTGGTGAGTTTGTAATCCTTCACCCTGTGAGCTGCGAGTCTCTACATTTTTTTGCTCGGAAATCCTGATTTTGGTAAGTTTGTAATCCTTCACCCTGTGAGCTGTGAGTATCTGCCTCTTTTTGCTCGGAAATCCTAATTTTGGTGAGTTTGTAATCCTTCACCCTGTGAGCTGTGAGTATCTGCCTCTTTTTACTCGGAAATCCTGATTTTGGTGAGTTTGTAATCCTTCACCCTGTGAGCTGTGAGTATCTGCCTCTTTTTACTCGGAAATCCTGATTTTGGTGAGTTTGTAATCCTTCACCCTATGAGTTGTGAGTATCTACCTCTTTTTGCTCGGAAATCCTGATTTTGGTGAGTTTGTAATCCTTCACCCTGTGAGCTGTGAGTATCTGCCTCTTTTTACTCGGAAATCCTGATTTTGGTGAGTTTTTAATCCTTCACCCTGTGAGCTGTGAGTATCTGCCTCTTTTTGCTCGGAAATCCTGATTTTGGTGAGTTTGTAATCCTTCACCCTCGAGCTGCGAGTATCTGCCTCTTTTTGCTCGGAAATCCTGGTTTTGGTGAGTTTGTAATCGTTCACCCTGTGAGCTGTGAGTATCTGCCTCTTTTTGCTCGGAAATCCTGATTTTGGTGAGTTTGTAATCCTTCACCCTCGAGCTGCGAGTATCTGCCTCTTTTTGCTCGGAAATCCTGAAGCTGTGGGTTTCTTTTCTTTTCTTCTTTTTTCTTCTCTTTCTCTCTTCTTCTTCTTCTTCTTCTTCTTCTTCTTCTTCTTCTTTCTATCTTCTCCTTTTTTCTTTTTTTCCTTTTCTTATTTTTCTTTTTCTTCTTTCTTTTTTCCTCTTCTTTTTATTTTCTTTCTCTTTTCTCTATTTTTCTTTCTTCTCTTTTTTTTCCTCTCTTTTTCTTTTTCATTCTTTTTATCTTTTTTTCCTTTCCTCCTTTTTTTCTTTCCTTTTTCTTTTTCTTCTCTCTCTCTCTCATTTCTTCTTTTTCTCTTTCTCTCTTCTTATTTCCTCTTATTCTTTTTCTTTTCTCTCATTCTTTTCTTTCTCTCTCTTCTCTCATTCTTTTTCCTTTTCTTTTAATTTAAGGACCAGGAAACCAGTCGGAGAACTCTTGGTTCTTATGAGATCTATTTCTTCACTCGTGAAGTGGTAGATCACTCTCTTCATCATCCTTCAAATGCATGTTTAAAATAAACAAAATGCTATGATGGTATGAGTTAGCATGCTCCTAACATAGAGATGTCTATGAGCATATTTTATGATGCAAAGATGCGTATGGTCATGAGAATGCAAAGATTCATTGCTTTAGCTCGCCTCCGTTCTCTAGAGTTGGTGGTCATCGTCTTGGGATTACAACCACTCATCAGTCACTTGTCCTGACAAACTTTCCTCTCGTCTATTGTTGCTCATTTCCTGAGTCCAACGACCTTAATCAGAATTATTAGCCCACTACCTTCAAGCTGTACGTCATCTCCTATCTACTCTGATTCGAAATCCTATGTGCAAAAGCCCTTGTTGTCCCACGGACAATGATGCCCCAATGGTCCTTCATCATCATGTAATGCCTCTCAATTTTGGTCTCCATTGACGGCGACGCATTTATCTCTGAAGTAATACAAGGAAATCTCTTTATTTTTAAAATATGTCAATTCGCTTGTCGTCATTCTAATGAAGAATGGATTTTTAAATTAATATACAGAACCTTGAAACCAAAATTCTAATTAAAAGAAAAACAGAATAGGATGCCCCGGATATCAAATGCAAGAGCGTCTTAGATTCAACTTTTCGGTGATCACTTGCGTCTATGAAGACTTTAAATGTTGCGGCGATATTTGAAATTATGAAACTCCTCCCTAATCGCTCGGTTCATCCTCATAATTATGGTACTTGCTGGATCAGCTCGATTACCATTCCTTCTAGTTCTCATCATGTTTCTCCATTCATACGTATGTTTAAAATTTCAAATTTTGCTTAGCACATGGGACATGTGGGTTTATGATTACCATTGATTTGTGTCGGTATCCTCAAGGATTCCTTTCCGGGACTTATTCAGTTTGTTCATTCTTTTTCTTAGGGGAATTCAACTCGTCACAATCCTTTGGCTCGAGAATAAAGATTGAGCATACAACAATACCCCGAGTTACTCGGCATGGTCACGATTTTGAAAATATTACCATCACTCATGAAGCGAAGAGTTTCAGGCTTCAGCGGAGTGCCCCTAAAATTCCACACTCGTATCCGAAAATTCATATTATCAGGTTTCGAACATTGAAGTGCTTTTTGTTAATGCTTATTACCAAGCTCTGAAGCTAAAAACATTTTATTTTGAAATAATCTATTTTTCTATTTTTTTCCTTCTTTTTTTCTTTTTCTTTCAGACATATTTAAGCAACCCTATTTGGGCTTTCTTAGAAGATTTTCTTATCATCGAACATCATCGAAGGAATAATAATCTTGCTTCTCTCGCTTTACCGACTAGAGCGGACAGAGCGAGAAATCTCACTTCATCGCTACCACAACATTCGATCGATCTCTTTCATTAGAATCAATGCCACATCAAGCATGTGATATCCGAGGACCTATGAAGGTAAGGAGGGATATACGTATATATGATTTCAAGGTCATTGTATGTTAAGAAAAATGCATTTTCATTAGAAAGAAAATTCGTAAACATAACAAGTGCCCTCAAAAAGATCATTGCTATCTTCAGGCAAATAATAGCAATGTTTGTTCCATGCATTACTTCAAGAGAAAATGCAACATGCACGACTTAAACACGCCAATTCCCAAAGAAGAAAACCGAGAACTAAAACCCTAAAGGTCGTGTCTCCGAAGGTGTTGAGCTTGGGCAAAGGCGTCGTCTTGATGAGCAGAAGATGCCCCTTAGGGTGGGTTGGATGAGGGACTGATAACAAGAGGATTCTTAAAGATCTGGGTGGCCGAGCGGTCTCCTGAACCTTGAGCAAGATTCTCAACAACACTCTTTCCTCCTAGACTAAACTGTAGCAGTTGGGATATTCCTTTCATTATATCTTGTTGGGACTTGATGATGGTGTCCCTTAATTCTTGCTGAGTTCGTTCCATCTGACCTCTCAAATCGACCTCTAGCTTAGCAAAACTTTCCTCCATTTGTTCATTTTAAGAATGAATGCATGTAATGTGTTGTAGGCACAACAAGGATAGGTGATTAAAGGTAATCAAACAGACATGTACAATTGAATGCAAAGATGCATTAATTTGATGGACAATAATTTTATTTGTTTAATGAATGAATGAGTGAATGAATGAATGTGTCGTATGTACAACAGAAACATATGATTAAAGGTAATCAATCAAAATGTATAATTGAATGCAAAGGTGCATTGAACATTAATTTTATAAATGCAATATGTCGTATGTACAACATATGATTAAAGGTAATCAAACAAAATGTATAATTGAATGCAAAGGTGCATTGAACATTAATTTTATGAATGCGATGTGTCGCATGTACAACATATGATTAAGAGTAATCAATCAAAATGTATAATTGAATGCAAAGGTGCATTGAACATTAATTTCATGAATGCAATGTGTTATATGTACAACATATGGTTAAGAGTAATTAACCAAAATGTATAATTGAATGAAAAGGTGCATTGAACATTAATTTCATGAATGCAATGTGTCATATGTACAACAGAAACACATGACTAAAGGTAATCAAACCAAATGCATAATTGAAATGCAAAGAGCAACACTGAGTTCGCCAAATATCCTCGTTAAACAACTCATATCAATGGGAACCTTGGTTTGTTACAACGATCGACGGAAACCCCCTACATATGGTTCTCAAGCTAGCATCTAGGTCGTCAATTTTCTTCAAGATTTCCACAATCCCTTCTTCTTTCTTAGATGCTTTGGAGGATCTTTCGCTAAGAATCAGGTGTTAACAAATACGCCAATCCTTAGCCCTGCCCTCAAGTGGTGTAGGCGACGAATTATGACTGATCCACTGTCGATATTTGGTGCTCTTGACTTGCTTTTTGAGAGGGTCCCACTGTACCCAACCTTCAAGGCGTATCGGGGGTGAGGTCAGAATTCCTTCTAACTTGAAATATTTTTATTGTTCTAAGTTGAGACTTGATTGTGGTTCTCGCTATGCCCGAGAAACTTCCGATCTTGCCCCGGAAAGCTTAGTTCTTGTGGTTCTCGCTAATTTCCTTGCAAGACTCGGTATTTCCCAACTGTTGTAGTCAAATCAAAGCTGGCAAACGTAGAACAAATGTAGGTTGAACTCCAAGATTTGAAGTACTGGTCACTTGCCTGGAACTTCTAACAAATATGTGAGGTGGCCATTTTTTGTTTTTAAAAGCCTTTCTTGTCTCGGAACCCCAACCATGTAGTTGCTCTCCTTGTGGCTACATTTTCGTCGAGGTCCTTCTCACTATTGTTGCGGACCAGATTTCCCACTGATCAAGTCTTTAATTTCAAACTATTTCCAACTCAATGTGCTCTTTATGCAATGATGAAATATGCAAAATAAGAGGGGAAGAACAAAAAATGAAAACGCGTTAGTTACAAGATAAACACGAAGAATTAAATATAAGCAAAATAAAGAAGGCAAGCAATTAACAAGACGACCCTAGCCATTCTAAGCTCTATGGTTATCCGCATGGCTCTAATGGGGTGGGCTTCTTATATTATCACATGATTTTGGTTCTAACAAGGGTACCCGAACCTATCTTATCACCTATTAAGGCAATAAGAACCCCAATTCTAGCCTATTACAGGCTTGCAAATTGGTTTCGGCTCGAGGGAAAGCACGACCTAATGACGTGGAGGGCTGCTCACGTGTCAAAAGGTGTGGATTCCGAAAGTGAATTACCGACCCATGGAGGGATGCTCACGTGGGTATGGGCGTTTCACTTTCACTTAAGAAGGGTAGCTCGGGTATAGAGCTTAATGAACATGGTGCAACACATGTCGGTGATTTTCTTAATAATTAAATGAAAAATTAATTCGAATGTCACAAATTTTCAAAGCCCGTTCAACTTAAGTCGTATTTTCATAAAAGAACAACCTTATTAATTTCACTTTGCATTTTAAATAGTTTTTGTCGATTAAAGGCAACAAGTGTTTTATTGGCTTAACTTTCTTTTTTGTTTTGTAAAAACAAAAATTTTCTCCCTAGCGGAGTCGCCAAACTGTGATAAGGTTTTTCTTTTTTTGAAAAACACTAGGTCTTATCACTTTTTGTAAAGAAAAAGAGATTTATATCAAAAAATGAGAGAAATTCGAATTTTAGAAGATAGTGAAAATTTGGAGTCGCCACCGGCCACTAAGGTAGGCCGGACACCACAAAACCAGAGATTCGTTTTAAAGCGGGTTCGGGAGTTGGTTACGTGTGGGGAAGGATTAGCACCCATATCACGCCCGAAAATGGGTACCAAAAAACTTGTTGCCTTTAATCGATAGAAATAATTTAAACTTAAAGTGAATTTAATAAAGCGTTCTTAAATGAAAATGTGACTTAAATAGCTCGGGCTACATCGAATTGCGGCTTTGGAATTAATTAAGCATTTAATTAGAAAGGATGACGGTACACCGGACCATAGAGTAAACCGACATCATATAAGACTGACTGTCGTGTTAGTTTAGGGTTCAGATCTCGTACGTCACCTTTATGCATGATGCAAGCAAGTAAAGGATGATGCGTGATATTTTCATTTTTTATATTTCACTTACCTAGAGAAGGTGAGAATTAACCCAAATATTCGATCGACATCCGTTAAGCTTGGACTGTCACGACTCGAATACCGAAGTTAATTAATACCTCTTTTTAGGTATATTTTAAGTCCGATTGACATGCTTAATAATTACCGACTTTATCACTGACAAGTGTAAGACCCGAAAAGAGCTATAATATAATCTCAAGCAACATACATATTCGATACATATGAACAAAAATAAAACAACACAAAACATTAAGTAAAAACATACATTGAACACCATACGAATGAAAACATGTAAAAGACAGTGGCAAAATTGAAAGAAAAGCGGAAAATAGTGGCAAATAAACAAAATGCAAGAAACAGGGGGCTAAATCAAAAAGACATTAAAAAGAAGTTAAAACTGAAAATGGTGACTAAATTGAAACGGGAACGAAAATCCGGGGACGAGACGTACGATTGGACCGTGGGTGACTCGATTTGGGACGAGATTGAAAACGGGCTCAAAACACTAAGGACCTAGGGCGTTATTTAGGAAGACGGAGACCCCAGATGTGCGAAAGGCGCGACACGGAGGGACCTAAGGCTGATTAACCCCTAGTATAAGACCTGAAAATGCTATAAAAATCCCCCTTTTCCATTTCGTAGCCCCTTTTGCCTCTCCGACACCCAGACTCAAAGGCCCCTAAACCTAGTCGCCCTAAACGCCGACCGGCGCTAATTACCATCCGGCGGACCCGAAACAACCCTAAAAAATACTTTTTCTTGCTTTGAAAACCCTAACCGACGACTGACCCTAAACACAAATCCCCTCACCTTCATTTTTAGAAAATCAGAAACCCCAAAAAACCCTTTTCACAATCGAAAAAAACCATTCGTTTTCCCCTTTTCTTTTCAAATCGGAAACTGTGCATGTCTCATCCTCTACCGAGTCACCACGTACGGCCATGAAAAGGCCGAAGGGTTTGTCCTCGACGAGGAAGAGCAATGAACGCGAAAGGTTCGAAGGTAAAGAAAAAAAACCTATCTTTTATATGTTATGCTTCGAAAGAAAAAGATACCTCTGAAAGTTTTCTGCTTGTCTTCTCTTTCGTATTAAAAAAAGGTCCTCCTTTACATTGCATGTCTTCAGGTTTATATAGCCCGGTAATTACAAATTTTGCAAATTACATAAAATGGAACATGAAATTCCTATTGGTTCTGTGATTCTCGTTTGCATCTGTCCGTGAAATTTGTCCTTTGGCCTATGATTTTTGCGTTTTTTCATTTTTCTGACATTTCGGTTATCTTGTGTGCATGTGAGGGCTCGTACGGGGGGACCAGAGGACGTTGGAGGCTGGCCGGACGACGTAGAGTGATCCATGCCGTCGAAGATGAATCTAGACGGTCTGAGGGCATTCGAAAATGCATGCGGTGGATCACACGGGTGCGTCTGGGCATTGGGGAGTCGCACGTGGATCACATGTGCTTGGGGGAGCTGATCTTGGCCGTTCGATATCAATCCCGATCTAACGGAGGATACGCTGCGGCACCAAAACCCGGGGAGAGGCTTCTAGGGTTTTCTTCTGAGGGGCCATCTGGACCGTCAGATCTAAATTAGATCTGACGGTGGAGAGCTAGCTGCGCAACAAAAAGATGGGCAATTAGGGTTTCTATGTGTTATCAGAATATGATAAGAAATAAATGCAAGTTAGAAAAAATAGCAAAATAAGCATATATTAAAATAATAGTAATAAAAAATAATCATATATAAAAATATACATTAAAATATTATAAAGATTAATTATATATTAAAATTGAAAAATGTTTATATATATATACAAAAAAAGGTAATAAAAATTATAGTAAAATATGTATATGGAAATTATAGGTAACTTTAAAACTATAATCTATAAATGGAAACTAAAATAATATACATATATAAAATATATACAAAATTAGCTTTTAATAGATCAATTGCAGGATACGAGCTTGCGATCTTGGTATAGAGACTAGCGCGCTAGCATCAAATTCAACAAGATAATCACTTATGTATCTTGCCAGTTGTAAAAGGGTTTGAAGACTCTATTTCGATGCATCCATAATGCCCAAATGGATACTATAAATAATCTGCAATGCGTAGTGGTAAGAGCCTAACCAGAGAATCTATTGTTGTTCTTCAGGTATAACAGGAAGAAGCAACTGAAGAGCAGAAAGAACCTGGTGAAAGAAGGGGCAGTTTGAAGCGAGATGGTAACCATTGCAAAGTTTGCATTCTAAAGGAATATCCAGCTTGCGATTCTAAAGATTGACTGCAGTAGGAATAAAATTCATAGAAAAGCGCCATAAGATCTTCACTTTGGAAGGTAGGGCCTAAAGAAGTTAGAGGCCACTGGGTGAGTAGAAACGTTAAAACCAACTGACGGATTAGAATCTCCAACAAGAATTCGATAACCACTCTTAACACTATATTGTCCAGATCTATCATGTCTCCATGTTAACACATCAGCTTGAGGAGTAAGAGGTAAAGGGATACAGAGAATATTTCTAGACTGGTCCTGAGGAAAAATTGAAGTAACACGTTCCTCATCCCAGGTATGAGACTCAGCATCAATTAGATCAGATACTTTAGAAATGGTGGGATCAATACTAACAACATATTAGGATTAGTTGGTTTTGTTAATTTACAGCTGGGTTAGTTATTAGATAAAGGTTTAGGTTCTTGGTTAGTATATAATGTAATCAGAGTTTAATTGAATAAATAAGAAAAAGATTTATCTCTCTATACTGTGCGTTTTGACTCCTTTCTAATATTCCCAAAGTCAAAATCCCTTAATCCCAAATCTTCTAATATGGTATCAGAAGACTTTACGAGTTCTTCCAGTGAAAGTCTGGGTTTCAAGAACGATGATGTGTCCGACGCTTACTACATTCATCCGAATGAAAACCCAGCGTTGGTGCTCACCTCTTCCCTGTTGAACGGCGGCAACTATCACGCGTGGGCTCGTTCGATGAGGATGTCGCTTATTTCGAAGAATAAGCTTGGGTTTGTGGATGGTTCGATCCAGCAACCACGAGAAGATGATCCGAAGCATTCTGCGTGGATCAAGTGCAATAATTTGGTGCTTTCTTGGATTCAAAGAGCTTTGAATCAAGAAATTGCTCAGAGCGTCATTTGGATTGACAGCGCATCTGAGTTGTGGTCCGATCTTTTCGACTGTTTCAATCAAGGGGATCTTCTTCGTGTCTCCGATTTGCTTCAGGAGTTTTACTCCTTGAATCAAGGTACCCTTCCTGTCAGTACTTACTTTACCCAATGAAAAACTGTCTGGGCTGAAATTTGTAATTTACGCCCTTTGGTTTCCTGTGATTGTTCTTCTTTGAAATATAGAAACCAAGATTTTTTACTTAGGTTCTTGAGGGGATTAAATGAAAATTTCTCTGTGCAAAAATCCCAAATTCTCATGGTCAAACCTTTACCCTCGATTAATGAGGTCTTTTCTATCGTTGTTCAACATGAGAGGTCTGTTAATGCTTCGATTGGTTCTTCTAATGATTCCACCATTGTTTTGGCTGATAAAGTTTCTTTTCGATCTGGGGATTCTGTTGTTAGACAAGAAGTTAGGTATTCTGCAAATAAGAAATCTGTTCTAGGTAATAAAAGGTCATTATGTACATTCTGTGGTCTATATGGTCATGTTGTTGACAAATGTTATAGAAAGCATGGCTTTCCCCCTGGTTTTCAATCTAGGAATCCAAATCAGAACAGTCGTGTTAATCAAGTTGGGTCCAATTCTGAGTCTGTCATGCAAAATTCCGAGTCTGACAAAGATGATACTCGATCTGTCTCTTTCACCAAATAGCAATATGATACTTTGATGGTTTTGCTTCAGTCAAAGAATTCCTCCACTGTTGTTAAAGACTCATCTGTTAATATGCTTTCTTCTACTTTTGGGTCTGTTTCTCAAGAAGAAACATGTATGATTCTTGCTTGCTTTAATTCATCCAATTTGTCTAATTCTTGGATTATAGACTCATGTGCTACAGACCATGTCTGTTATTCATTAAATTTTTTTCATGAATACCATACTGCAATTGATAAATTTGTCAGATTGCCAAACAATGTCTTGGTTAAAGTTGACCATATTGGTACTGTTTATATAAATAGTTCCATAATCTTACATGATGTATTACATATTCCTAGTTTTGATTTTAACCTTGTTTCAGTTTCTCAGTTGGTTGAAAATAAAGAATTCTCTCTTATTTTTTCCTCTGCTGGGTGTTCTTTACAGGATACTCTCAGCTTGAAGACGATTGGTACAGCTGATTGCATCAATGGGCTATATGTTTTGCATTCTGTTGCTTCTGCCCAGGTTTCTAAAGTCTGTTGTTTGTTCTTTAGCATCTTCAAACTTGTGGCACATTAGATTAGGACATCCTTCCCCTGCTAGAATGAAACATTTTTCTCAAATGCTTAGTGATATTCCTACTAGTTTTTCTTCCAACTGTGATGTCTGTCATCTGGCTAAACATAAAAGGCTTCCCTTTCCTGTTAGTACATCTAGTTCTGATAATTTGTTTGACTTGGTTCATATGGATGTATGGGGTCTGTTTCCTGTCAAAAGCTTGTATGGTCATGCTTATTTCTTGACTGTAGTTGAAGATAAGAGCAGATATGTTTGGTTGTTTCCAATGAGAAATAAAACTGAAGTTAGAATGCTTATTGCTGACTTTTATCAGTTTGTTGAGACTCAATTTTCTTGTAAAATTAAATGTATACGAACTGATAATGCTTATGAATTTGATATGTTGGATTTTTATAGAACTAAAGGTATAATTCATCAGAATTCCTGTACTTATACCCCTCAACAGAACAGTACTGTTGAGAGGAAACATCAGCACATCTTAGTTGTAGCTAGGTCTTTGAAAATTCAAGCTAGTTTGCCTCTAAACTTCTGGGTAGATTGTGTTTTACATTCTATTTTCTTAATAAACAGAACTCCTACTCCAGTTTTATTGAATAAAACACCTTTTGAAGTATTGTTTCAAAGTACTCCTAAGCTTGAAGACATTAAAACTTTTGGTTGTTTAGCCTATGCAGCAGTTCTGCCTAAGCCTAAAACCAAGTTACATCCTAAGGCTATTAAATGTTTGTTTTTAGGCTATCCAAAACATATCAAGGGTTTTCAATTATATGATTTAGAAACAAAGAACATTTTTGTATCAAGAGAAGTTGTGTTTTTTGAAAATATTTTTCCCTTTCAAAGTACTAAGACATCTTATGAAGTTATTTTGCCAAATTCTGAAGCTGACACTAACTTCATTGATGATGTGATTCCAATTAAGCAATCTGTTGTTACTACTTCTTTAAAGAATCATGTAAGCTCTTCATCTTCGCCTAAAAATAATTCTACAACAACTACAACATATAAGGAATTGGAACAAGTTATTCCTAATTCTACTCCTAATGATGTTATGTCTGGTGGTGTAACTGAAACTTTTAAAGAACTGGAACATCTTTCTTCTTTGGAACATATAAGCAATCTGTTGTATTCCTCTTTCTTCTACTGGTGTTTATGCTCCTACTACTGATGTTTCTACTCAGCATCAAAGACCTACCATGGCTGCCAGATTGCCAAGTAAGTTTAAAGATTTTCAAATGGAGTTGCCTAAGGTCAGATCTTCTAAAACATCTCCACATTCTATTAATCAAGTTCTGTCTTATTCCAACATGTATGTTCCATATCAGCATTATATTAATTCTGTTGAAATTTTAAAAGAACCAAGTTCTTATAAGCATGCTATTAAACATGACTGCTGGAAGCATGCTATGGCTGAAGAGATTACTGCTTTAGAAAATAATAAGACTTGGGATTTAGTACCCTTACCTCCAGGAAAACAAGCAATAGGTTGTAAATGGGTTTACAAGACTAAACTTAAATCAGATGGTTCCTTAGAGAGGTATAAAGCTAGGTTGGTTGCAAAAGGTTATACTCAACAACCAGGAATTGATTTTATTAATACCTTTAGCCCTGTTGCAAAGATAACCACAATTAGGACTCTTATAGCTGTTGTTGCTGCTAAAAATTGGAATTTACAGCAATTAGATGTTAACAATGCCTTTTTACATGGCTTCCTTAATGAAGAAGTTTATATGCAACCACCTCCTGGTTTTTCTCCTAAAAATTCTGGTTTAGTTTGTAAGTTAAAAAAGAGTCTTTATGGGCTAAAACAAGCAAGTCATCAATGGAATGAAAGACTCACATCTGCTTTAGTTAGTCAAGGGTTCAAACAGGCTGCCTTTGATAATTCTTTATTTTTAAAAGGTTTTGGTGATGATTTTGTTGTATTAGCTGTATATGTTGATGATATTGTGCTTGCTGGTCCTAATTCTACTTCCATAAAAGAAATTAAAGATTTTTTACACAACACTTTCAGAATAAAAGATTTAGGAGATCTTAAGTTTTTTCTTGGTTTTGAAGTAGCAAGGTCTTCTAAAGGAATTAACCTTTGTCAAAGAAAGTATACCTTAGACTTACTTGAAGAAACTGGTCTTTTAGATTCAAAACCTGCCTGCACACCTTTAAACACCAAGTTATCTAAAACTGATGGAAATCTTTTATCTGACATAACACCTTATAGGAGACTTATTGGTAAACTGGTCTATCTTACTAATACTAGGCCAGACATCACTTATGATGTCCAGCAATTGTCCCAATTTCTTTCTTTTCCTACTGATACTCATATGAAAGTTGCTCATAGAGTTTTTAGGTACTTGAAAGGTACACCAGGACAGGGACTGTTTTTCTCTGCTACTAGTGATTTAAAACTCAGTGCTTTTTCAGATTCAGATTGGGCATCATGCCCTGATTCAAGGAAGTCTACTACTGGGTTTTGCCTATTTCAAGGACCTTTTTTGATTTCCTGGAAGTCAAAAAAGCAGCAGACAGTTTCTAGATCTTCAAGTGAAGCTGAATACAGGGCATTAGCCTCTGTAACTTGTGAAATACAATGGGTTTCTTATCTTCTAGTTGATTTACATATTCCTTTGCATTCCACTAATCTCTATTGTGACAACCTTTCTACTGTGAAAATTGCAGAGAATCCTGTCTATCATGAACGGACTAAACACATCGAGATAGATTGCCACCTGGTCAGAGAGAAGATACAATAAGGATTAATTCGATTGCTCTCTGTGTCTACCCATAATCAACTTGCTGACTGTTTCACCAAGGCACTTCAGCCTTCTTTGTTTAAGGATTCTGTAATCAAGTTGGGCATTCATAATCTGTATGCTCCAACTTGAGGGGGGCTATTAGGATTAGTTAATATTGTTAGGATTAGTTGGTTTTGTTAATTTACAGCTGGGTTAGTTATTAGATAAAGGTTTAGGTTCTTGGTTGGTATATATTGTAATCAGAGTTTAATTGAATAAATAAGAAAAAGATTTATCTCTCTATACTGTGCGTTTTGACTCCTTTCTAATATTCCCAAAGTCAAAATCCCTTAATCCCAAATCTTCTAATACAACATTCGCTCTACCATTTGCACTGTTAGGGATCCAAGCATCGTTCCAAACATTAATCGTAGATCCATCCCCAACAATCCAGTCAATACCCTGATGTATCAGACCATGACAACACCAGATACTTTTTCAAGTATACGATGGCTAAGATCCTAAATAGCTTCCATAAATGATGAACTAGGAAAATAACGTCCCTTAAGAACTCGAGCTAGAAGATATTCTGGCCTAGTTAGGATGTTCCACCCCTGCTTTACTAAAATTACGATATTGAATTTCGCAAGATTGCGGAAACCCATTCCACCATTAGATTTCGGATTGCATAGATCATGCCAACGTGACCAATGTATGCCCCTTTTAGACCCACAATTTTTCCACCAAAATTTATTATAAATGGATTCCAACTCACTACACATGGATAAGGGGAACAAAAAACACTGCATTGCATAAACAGGTATCGCTTGCAGGACCGATTTAATGAAAACTTCCTTATCCCCCATCGAAAGGAAACGTGAGTTCAAGTTGTCAGTCTTTTTATTAGTTTTATCACGTAGACCAGCAAATGCCTGACGCTTATTGCGGCCTACCATGGTGGGCAACCCAAGATACCTCTCTGAATTTGCTAAAATACGAACCCCAAACAGATCAGCAATGGCTATCCGACTGTCATTAGGCACATTTCCACTAAAATAGATCAATGGTTTCTCGAAATTGATCCTCTGACCCGAAGCAGACTCGTATTGTGATAGAAGCTCCTTTAAAACTGACACACCAACCAACGAAGCTTCTCCGAATACGATGCAGTCATCCGCGAACATTAAGTGTGTGAGCGATAGACCACATCGACTCACTTTGACACCATTGATTCTACCAGAAGAGTGAGCTGCGTGGAGCAAAGAGGAGAGGCCCTCAACGCAAAAAAGAAATAGATATGGGCTTTAGCGGGTCGCCCTGTCTGAGACCACATATAGGGTAATAATATTATATATATGCTTAACAAAACTGAAATATAAAAAACAGAACCATATATGTGTTTTATCTAAAAAAAAACTATAATATATAATAATTATCAAACTGGAGCTAAAATAAAAAAATAGAAACATGAGAAATAAATTAAACATGCAACAAAATTAAAAACAAAGACAACATAAGGACTAAAATAAAAAGCGCATAAACTAAAGGGATAAAATTAAATGGACGGGAATTAAAGTGTACGAATGTTAAATGAATGTCGTGACATCTTGGATCTTCTCTATTACGAAGTAAAAATAAAAGTGAAATCATGAACAAAAAAGGCTAGAAAAATCTTCTGCTTTTTATTTCTCTTTACAATGCTTTGTGTTGTTGTTGTGGTCGTTGTGAAAATTACACAAGAATAAAGCATAATTATAGACTTCAAGAAACCCTAAAACCCTAACAACATGATATCTTCTACATTAATTCTAATTATTCTTGGAAATGAAATAAAGCATTTATTTGGGCATCAAACTACTTTCCTTGCACTAAATATGATTCTTAATTAATTAAAACAAATAGAAAAATGTATAAGTTTAAGTTTAATTATAAATAATTGAAAATTCGTAATAAATTCAAATTCTCATACTGGTAGGGGTGAGCAAAACTCGACTCGACTCGAAAAAACTGAATAACTCGACTCGACTCGAGGCAAAAATACTCAACTCGTCTTGACTCGACTCGAAATTTCATAAACTCGAATAACTCGAAAAAATTTCAAATAAAGTTTGAGTTGTGAAATGGAAATTCGAATAACTCGAAATTTTTAGTAATTAGTGGATTTATTTTTAAGTTCGAGACGAGTCTCTCTATTTTTTATGATATATACATACTGATATATAAAAATACGACGAAATATTGTCACATGTAAAAAAATATGCGTGTGCATATCTTATATGATTAGAGAAAGGAATTTAAATTGGAATCAAACCCTACTATAACATGATAAATAATTACAATTAAATTTTTTATAGAAACTCGAAAACTTGACTCGACTCGACTCGACTCGACTCGAATTTCTTAAACTTGACTCGAATCGAAAAAATTTCAAATAAAGTTTGAGTTGTAAAATAAATGACTCGTCAACTCGAATAACTCGAAATTTTTTGACTCGACTCGACTCGATCAAACGCTCACCCCTACATACTGGACCCTTATCCAATTTTTTACACGCGTTGTCTTGAGTAAAACAAACATATCTTGAGCTCCCAACATCCAATTGAGGCGTTTCAAGATGCATTGGAAAGGTAACTAAAAGACGGTCAGTTCGTAAGAAGACATCCTGACCCATAAATGCCCGGATCCTATAAAAAATTCGCCATAAGTCAATAGTGATAATTCCTTGCACGTAGCTTGACTTTCCATACTTATTGGACATGATTTCTTGCAATATTCCTATATCTGACGTGATTAGGATGTAATCTGAAAAATAAATAAAATACATTATTAATAATAAAACTGAAGTAGAAAAGAAAATGAAAAGAAAATAAAAAAATGAGCCAGACAAAAACATGTGACTACAATAACGTATCTATAAGAAAATTGAATATATAAAATTAAAATCGTTTACTTGTAGAACATATGAAACCTATTAAGAAGAAACTAGATGATCAACTACAATAGCACGAGTGTAGAGGTCACGAACTGTAACCTTGCATTCTCTTATTACCAAAAACTAGGCTGAAAATGTAGAGAAAATATTTACAGTAGTCCGTGTTAACCAATAGGTTTAACACGGTATTTATAGAGGTTTCACATAGTGAAATATTAGAAAATTTTGACCTAATAGAGCATTTAATATCTGAAAATCAATGAGCCTTTAAAGAGAAATTTTCAAAATTATTGTCTAAATTAATGGAACCTTTTAATAGTTATCTTTTTAATTTCAAAATATAATTTGGAAAAGATATGCCCTATTTGAGGATAAATTATTTTAAATTTGGGTTAAAATATCCACACGCCCACGGAGGGCCCGATCGGTCTAGACATTCGCGTCACCCACATCGTGAACAGTTGTACATTTACTAACCAACAATTGGTTCTACATTTTTCTCAACAATGTTTAGATTAATTTCTCATTTAAAGCTACAAATTTATCATTTTTTCCAACAATCCCCCACATGAACGAAATTGATCATTTAATTAAAAACATTTTGATTCGATGTGGTGATAGAATCTGCAATCGATAGTTGCATAAGATAAGTAGGTGTTCTCCTTTGAACCTTCTATTGTGAAAGTATATTTACTTTACTAGCTGACCAATAGACGTGATGTCCTTGAACTGCTCTATTGTTTTTGTAAACGATGATATATTTCACACAACTACATCTCTAACAAGAATATTAGTTCTCATAGGTATGTTCATATAGCCGTGGACATCGCTTGGTTATGCAAGAGTTTGAAAGAAGTATACCCAGTAGTCTCCTCGAAACGACTCCACTTCACTCACACATAGTTGACTTATGTTGTTCGGCTCACCGAAGCACATAATGGTTAATAAAAGTTTTGCTTAGCTCATACCACTTTGATCACTTTTTATATCATAGGAACGAACATGAGATAACCCCCCCCCCCATAGTGACCGCACAAGGTCTATGCAACTATGTAGGGTTTTCCTTCCCCTTTAATTTCCATGAGTTTTAGTCTCATTCCTTTTGATGTTTTCTCAACCTGATCTCAAATTAAGCCTTTAGCTGGTGGATATGTAATTTTATCTTTTTATTTTTTAAAAAAAAAATAGAGATAACTCATTTGAGATCAGATGTCCACTGGTATTATATCGTCGACGCATATGTGTTGACTTACCATTATACATAAAGCTTTGTGCTCTACCAATTTTTGTTTTGGTTTTCACAATATATGAATACTGTAGACATAGACTTTGGCCATTCAATACTCTAAGAAATTTCTAAGTCATTTGACTTCTTCTCCAGACTTTTCTACAACCACAAACCCATATCCCATTGTGGATATGGTTGTAAACTTTTGTCTTGAGAATTTTCATGACATAGCTCATCTTTTCAACGTGAAACATGTCCACTTGTGCCTTTGGTATCTTGAATATCATATATCCAAATGGCATTGGAGAATCCTTCCAAAATAGTAGGATTTATGGAATAATGCAGTCAATAGTCTTGAGTATATCAAATGTAACACCCCGATTTTGGGCTAGGAAGTTAGTCGGGTTGGCTAGGAAGTGCGTTAGAATCGGTTCGAGCAAGTTAGACTAGTTTCAGGAATAGTTTGAAATAAATGGTTTTTGAACGAGTTTAAATATGAAGAAATGGTTAAAAATAATTATATATATATATATAAATGGTTTTGGTGAAATCAATTTCTAAAAATGAGTTTTTGGAAGAAAGACATTTTAGATTTGGTGACTAAAATGCAATTTTTGAAAACTATTTTTCAAGTGACTAAATTGTAAAAGACCATAACTTTGAATCTTTAAGGAGTAATTGACCAAAGGTCTAATTCAGCCTTTTTCCTCTTAATTGATTTATTTTAAGATAATTTTAATAAATAAAAAGATTTGGAAAAAATTAAATAGCCTTTATTTTCTAAATACACATTTTACGTAACTAACTTTCTCTCTATCATTTTCTCTCAAATTCTCTTCAGCCAATAATTATTTTCCGCTTCAAAGATTTAAGGTAAACATTGGATTTGATTTATCTTTTCATATTAAATGATTTGCTATTGATTTACTATTAAAATCTTATGTTTGTATCTTTGGTTTTCTCATGAAAATCTATTCAATTGGAGGAAAAAGCTAACATTAGAGGTAATTTCTTTCTTCTCCTCTAATGATAAATTCTTTATTGAAATTTCCAAGTTTTTGGTCTTTTATGAGTGTTTTCTATTCGGTTTTGAGATTATGTTTGTGGAAAATGGATTTAATTTGTGTTTGTTGGGGTTAATCAAGAGATCTTTGTTTCAAACTGATTTCGTGAGTTTATAATGAGATTTAATCATGATTATGATGTGTTGGAATGTTGATTTAATGAGTTTAAGAAATGGAAACCCGAGACTAGTTATATTGCTTGATTTCTTGAGTGAAATCTTTGAGATTATGGACTGCTTGTGTGGTTAATTGATAGATGGAGGTTCTTTGGTGTTGAGATGATGTTTTTAGATGTAAATCGAGGTTGTTTAGATATTAATCTTGCTGGGTAATGGCTGGAGATTAATTAGAGAGGTTTCGCCGATGTTTTCGGTTGTTTTTGGATGCCAATTGCTTGGCGATTGTGGGTAGAGGTTGAGATGTTGTATTGATGGGGATTTTGGTGCAATGTGGTGCACTAATTCTCTGTTTTTCTTTGGTTAGAAGCAAAGGATGATGTTTTGTTAACATCAGAAGGAATTGTGGTTGATCCGAAAGCTTGATTACGCTTCGGCAAAGCAAGCGAGGCGTTGTCGGTGAGTGGAATTGGTTTAAAAGCTTTTCAAAGGTTTGAAAGCAAGGTTTGGGGTTAGATTAAGCTTGAAACGCTAATCTAATCTCGGAAGTAAGTATGAGATGTTTCGCTCTCGTTTCTCGGTTTTTCCCATTGTTTTATGTGATCATGCTCGTGTTTTGAAAATAGAATTAAACCTACTGTTTTATGCATGTTTGAGAAATGATTTAATGATTTATGCGATCCCATGAGATAGATTTATGATTAAAATGAGATAGAACTTGTTGAGAAAATGCTATGCATTGTTTATGCTTTTGAAATAGGATGAGAAATGGTTTATGTTATGCATTGAAAAACAGTAGGTAAATGATGTTTAAAAGTGTATATTGGCATGAGATGAGATTATTATTACTGGATATAATTGGTCGACCAATAGGATGAGAAGTGTATTATAATATATAAAATTCGTACTTGCTCTTCGGTTCGGGCGATGTGGGTAGTGCCATCTCGTTTCGAAGTGAGAGTGTGGTGATGAGAGATTCCACCACGGTAGGTCTTGATGATGAGAGATTCCATCAAGCTTTGTGGCGATGAGAGATACTGCCATGAGAATTCGGTGATGTGAGATTCCACCGAGGTAGGACATGACGAAGTGAGACTCTGTCAAGCTATCCACTTATCTGAGTAATGTTGCTAAAATGCCAATATATGAGATTCACATGTACATTGTTTATAAATGATTTTTATGTATTGAGTTTGCATATGATAACATGATTTGAGAAATGCTTTATGAGAAACAAGAATGAGTAGCCTTGCTTTGAGATTTTGCAATAAGGTTAATGCATGAGATAGATGGAACATGTGGTTTTATACTGTGGTTTTTGCTTTGAAAATGGTTTCAAGCGTGATATAGATTGAGCATGATGAAATAGCGTTTTCCACTCGAGAAATGATTTACAATGCATTGTTGTTGTTGGTTTGTTTTGAGCATCCCTCACTAGGCATTTTTGCTTATGCTCTCTTTTTCCAACAATGCAGAGAAATAACACATTTTGGGGCAGCAAGGAGGCAAGAAGGATTCCAAGGAGTGATACATAGCTCAAGTATGGTTTTACGTTTACCTATTAGTAATAATTGGCAATGGAAGGATGTCTTAATGTTTTGGGAGTGTGTGTTTTGAAACTCCCTATTTGTGTGGCAAGTTTGTGATGCTTATGTTGGCTTGTAAATGGCCTTTGGTACTTGGTTTATGCTTGGATATGCATTTTGGCATCTTGCTTGGCTTATTTTCTAGGTTGGATGCCTATAGTTTACTTATGTTGCTAATTGCCACGAAATGATGTTGGTCATGCTTGGAATGTTTGAAGATTGATGTTTGGATATGTTAGATATAAGTTGGAAGCATGCTTGGATGTTTATGATTGCTTAAAAGTGACAAAAACCAGCAAAAATATGACATTTCAGGTCCAGTGTTTCGATACACCTAAGGCTGTATCGAAACGGGGTCTCTAAAATAGGCTTGGGGTTTCAAAACAACGCATGGTGTATTGAAACAGGCTCATGAGGTTTGGTTACTAGAATTTGGTGTACCGAAACGTTTTAGAGGGGGTTTCGATATGGGCTCGTGTTCCAAAACACTAGGTCTTGTTTCGATACGGGTGTTTCGGTACGGTGCTTCGTGTACCGAAACACCAAGTTGTTAAAGGTTCTGTTTCTTTACGTTTTAGTCCCTGAATGTTGTGGACGCAATTAAATGAGCTTAGATGATTGTTTTGAGCTGAGATTTGACAAAGAGGCATGTAATGGGACTAACTAATGGTTGGTAACTTAAAAATTGAAGATGTCCCCGTAAATTGCTAAAATTACAAAATGGACCCTAAAACGTATTTGTATTCAATTGAGTGCTTAATCAACGTTTGTTAATATGCTAATTGTTTCGTTGTGAGTCTTTACACGTAGGCTAAAGATATGCATCTAGACAATATAAAGAGAGAAAAAATAGGGTCGTTTATTGAGGTAAACCTTCCCGGTTTACTTCAATATTCTCTGTGTGACCCGTTCGGTTCGGTCTTTCGCCCAGACTGGGTCGAGGGGGTTACATCAAAGATATCTCAATACCCTTGCAATCACTTTCTAGAGGTTTGTCTTTGGATTGCTTGTGAATCTGCTGACAATAGAAGCAATATATGGTCTAGTACGATTCATTTAGACTGTTTATGACCCTTTCATATTCTATTTGGTCAATATCTGTATAGATGGCGACTTGTTTCCATTGGAGTTCTAGCTATGCTAGAAACATCACTGCCAACCTTCTCAAGAATCTTGTCCACATAGTGTGACTACGTCAATATGAAACCATTAGACAATAATTAGATTTGGATGCCCAAAATCAAATCAGAAAGTCTTATATCTTTCATGTCAATCTTGAAGTTATCATGTTTTGGCACGTTTACCTTTTCATTGTTACTTATAACAATGAGTATGTCATCAACAAAATATAATATATCCTAATTTCGGTAGTTTTGACATACAAACATTTATCACACTCATTAAAGTCATTTTTCATCATGACAATAACTTAGTTTCAACATTTTGTTGAACGTCTAAATTATCTTCGTTGATAGTTTCTAAAGTTTGTTTCGTTGATTTTGAATCGACTTCCCTACTTGTACAATAGAATATATTGTCTTTGATTCTAAAAGCATGTTCTTGTGAATCTCATGGTTCTTTGATTCGTACACAAGAAACTGATATATGTTGCTATGTTCTACATAGCCAATGAAAATATGGTCCACCGTTTTGCAATTTATTTTTATTTACTTCGATAATGAAGTCATTACCTTTACAAGACTCCTCCACATTTTCAAGTAGTTGTAGGAGATTTTATTTCCTTCCATAACTCATATGGTGTCTTATCTCTTTTATTTTGGAAACCTTATTTAAAAGGTAATTAGATGATAGAACATCTTCCCTCACATGGCATACACATTATTGAAGTTTTAGTTCTTTTCAGAAGTAATTTTCAAAATCATTGTACCCTTAGATATTGAAGCGTTACTCACATAGAGTTTCTCCCCATCTTAATGATTTTATTAAGTTCTAATTTCTACATCATACTTATAGAGAATATTTTCTCTAAAACTTCATCTTTGCTTTTAAGCAAAGACACATCACTAGTTTGAACTATCATTAATGAAGGTAATAAATTTATTTTCTCACACATTAGTTTGTCATGTCAATTGTTACGTCAATATTTTTTTCATAACATTGACCTTTTTTTTAAAAGTTTACAGTTAGAAGACTTGTTCTCCATGTTTTGACAATTGAATCATTTCCTATAAAATTTTGCTTCTTAGACACACTGCCCTTTTAGTCTCATATGACACCTTCTGCAGTTTGTTTTCTTAAAATCCTTATTGATTTTCACTAGATTTGCCCTGACAAAATTTGAATTGTCTATTTTTATTAAGCTTTTAGCCACGCTTTTATTGTCTTAGCAACATTTGCTTTAGCAAATTTTGACTTGTCAATATTTACTTTAGCAACATTTGAAGTTCATAGCAACATTTATGTTATCTTCTTTAATAATAGGATGATCATCTTAAGATATTTGACCAGATTCAACATGGTCAAATAGACAACATCTTTTATTGTCACATCTTAAAATTTTCTATAATGAATTTTACTAGTTTTTCATTATGACCCATAGTCACAAACCAAAAATAGAAAATTGTGAACATATGTTATCATTGGGAATTTAGTTCGAAACTAAAATCAGAAACATAAACACAATTTTTAACTTTTGTTAGACGATAAGAATTTAGTAAACTAAAACCTGAAATAAAAGTTCACACGATGTAATAGAAAGAACAATAATGAATAGTGCATCAGCTAAGTAACTTATAAAAAAAGAGGTGATGCACTAGACATGCTTAAATACTAGGTCTTTCAAAGAACCAATTTTAGACATGCACTTTTATATTGTTTTTCAATAATTCCCTTATGGGTTTCACTCTCTTATGCTTAATAAAATTTTTGAAGTTGTTCCAAACAAGGGTTAACTTTTCAAATGACTAATGCCTGAACGGATTCACTTATAATCATTTCTTTTTTGAGAATATCACGAGTGATCAATTAAAGTCATTGCATTTGATTCACAACAATTTAGAATAAATCATTACAAAATTAAAAATTTGGAATAAATTATTAAAAAATTAAGAAATTGGAATAAACTCGTCCGACCCGAACTCGTCTAACCCGATCCGAACACGTGTTACCCAAGTCAACCTAGTTAACTGTTGATTGTTTACTTTGACCGGAGATTGACCATTGACCAAAGTTGACTTTTTTTTTTCGAAAAATCATATTTTAAGTTTTTCGACGTTCGAAGACCGATTTTGAAGTTTGTTTCGCAAAATTCTAACTAGAAAGCCTCCGAATCCGACCTTAAACCTGAGCATGCATATGTATTTAATTATTCAATTTAAGAGCAATGTAATTGAATTAAGGACGGACTAGGATTGTTATCTGTTTAAAGGTACTCAAGACTCACATGTCTATTAATTTGCTCGACATGGCTCTTCCCGATCCGCTCATTTGCGCGAGCCTGTGATTACCCATAAGGTCTCGTAACCTTGTGCAATATTTGATTAGAGTTTTACTCCCATAATAACCATGTCCAGTTGTAACTTAGGTTCGAGCACTACTGTAGAGCGTAAAGAGACGGGTGCTCATTAGACCTTCATGACCAACCCTTTTTGCGAGGTGTGCTCCTTGTGTGCCATATTATTGTTTTAAATATATTGTCTGAATAATCATGTGCACATGAATATTTTCTTTTATTTAAAAGAATATACAGACTATATTTGAATTGTAAACATGACTATCTCTCTAATTTGAAGCATGATATTTATATATGTTTGAAAGTATGCCCCTATGTCTAATTTGAAGCATGATCTCTGATGCACCAAGTGCTTTCTCCACTTAGTGGCGAATCTGGGCCTAGGCCTACCTAGGCCATGGCTCAATCCATGCTAAAAAAACTGTTAAATTATATAGAAAGAGAGTTTTAGGTGAGTAAAAAATGGCCCAATATAAAAGTTCAGTTTAGTTTTTAAGCCTTAAATTAGCTCAAAAAACAAAATCCAAATAAAATTAAAGGTAAAAAATAAAAAAATATTTTTTATAATTCAATTATTTTATAAATAATAATAGAATTTTTTTAATAAACATAATTTAAACTTATTTATTATATTAATGAATTATTATTAAAAATTGAATTCTCTGAACACAATTGAGTATCAATCTAGTATATAATGATCATAAAATACAAACAATAAAATAAAATTAAGATCAAAATTAAAATTAAGGAGGAAAATTTTTAACAAGGCCCTAATGATGTTGGTTTGTATGATCTTGTTTCAATAGATCATACGTGAATGAGTCTGCTCTATGTAGCACGTTTTCAGTCTGCTCTCTATAGCACGTTTATCTTCATTTTCTGGGTTTTATTCCCACGTTTTCTTCTTTTCGGTATCTCTGATATGGCGGATGTTGAACACGATCTCACAAATCTCCCGATCGATGCTGGTGAGGAGGAAGGTATCCAGATTGATCCCGCGGATAGCCTTGCCCCCAATCATATTGGGTTATGCTTCGTAGGCTCTTTTTTGACGACAAGTATTATCAGTTTTCCGGCGATAAGGTCCACTTTGGCTAACTTATGGCGTCCCTCGGGGGGTATTGCAATTTCTGACTTGGGGGAGGGGCGGTTTCTATTTCGCTTCTTTCATATCGTTGATGTTGAGAGAGTAGAGAAAGGAGGGCCATGGACCTTTAATTCTCATCTGTTGATTCTCCATCGTCTTCAGGCTGAGGAAGATCCTTTAACTGTCCCCATGTTTCATGTTAATTTCTGGGTCTTTATCCACGACGTTCCGATTGGGTTCATGACAAGTAAGGTTGCTCAGATCCTAGGGGATTTCATCGGCTCTTTTTTAGATTATGACTCGGCTGCTACTGCTCTGGGATATAAACGGATCATGAAGGTGAGGGCGGGAGTTGATGTTCGAATTCCTCTGAAGAGAAAGAAGAAGTTGATCCTTCAATCGGGAAAACATCATTTTGTTCGATTCGAATATGATAGACTCCATTTGTTCTGCTTTCTTTGCGGACGGTTGGGCCATGGAGAGAGCTTCTGTGCCCTGCGATTCACGGAGGGCGGTCGGGAATTACCGTTGGCTTAGGATAGTTCGTTGCGTGCTCCGCCTCGTCGGGCGGCGCCGGTTCAGAGCAGATGGTTGCGAATGGAAAGTTCAGATGAGGAGTTTTTTTCTCCTGATTCTACGTCTAATGGGGCGAAAAGTAAGGGATTTTCGGTTGCATCTGGCCCTAATTTTCATCCCAGCCGTTTGGGTCAAACGGTTACTTTCACAAGGCTATCAATCATATCCCCGATAGGTGCGACTCTGATAAGGAAAATATTCCCCCCAGTTATGGCAACTCTGAAAATGTGGTTACTCCTAATCCAGATGAGTTAATGGGGATTGAAGAGGAAAATGTCCCAGTTGAGAATGCTGATAATTCAAAAAGACCGCGCACTGTTATTTACCCGCCAGGAGTTTCCAGTTCCAAGGATTCAAATGGTGTCAATCCTTTATCATCGACAGGCCTCGCGTTGCGAGCCAGCCGGAACCAATGAAGATCATAAGTTGGAACGTTCGGGGTTTGGGGTCGCCCCGTGCCGTTCGACGAGTAGGCGCTACACTGCGCGAATTTTCCCCGGCTTTGATTTTTCTTATAGAGACGAAGTTACATTCGTCGAATATGGAATATGTTAGACGAAAGTTTGGTTATCGTAACGGTATTGATGTTAGTTCTTTGGGCCGCAGTGGCGGTTTATCGTTGGGATGGAAGGATTGTATTAAAGTCTCTCTCAAATCCTTTTCATCACGTCATGTCGATGTTTTAATTGAGGCTGATTCCGATGGTTTAAGCTGGCGTTTCACGGGATTTTATGGGGCACCTAAAACTAATAATAGAGAGGCCTCTTGGGATTTGCTTAGATCTCTGAATGATTCTCCCGAGGTTCCATGGTGTGTATTGGGGGACTTTAATGAGATTTTAAGCCTTGAGGAGAAACAAGGAGGAAATTTACGCAGCAATTGGAAGATGAATAATTTTGGTAATGCTTTATTGGATTGCAACCTGGATGATTTAGGGTTCAGAGGGACTTGGTTTACTTGGGAATGGGGAAGGCAAGCAGCTAATAACATCAGGGAGCGTTTGGACCGTGGTGTTGCAAACCAAGCTTGGTGGGACTTGTTACCGAATTTTCAGGTTGATCATTTACCGCATTCTACTTCTGATCATTGCCCTATTCTTTTAAACTCTACGGGCTTGTCTTCTTCACCATATCGGATTTGGCATTTCCGCTTTGAAGCTGCTTGGTTGCTTGAGCAGTCCTGTGAAAATGAATTCCGAAATCTTTTGGCTGATGCTAGTGGGCCCTTGCTGGAAAAGTTGGCCTACGCTGGACGGGGTCTTGAAGCTTGGTTTAAACGTGTATGTAAGGAGAAGAAACTCTCTGTTAAGGAGTTACAACGAAAGTTGGTTGAATTGAATTCTAGCCCGGTAACAGAGGAGTCATTGGGAGAACTTGTGGAGACAAAATTGGCCCTTAATCTGGAATTAGATAGGGAAGAGATTTATTGGGAGCAACGAGCCCGGGCAAATTGGTTGAAAAATGGTGATCGCAATACAAGTTTTTTTCATCGGTATGCTAGTCAGAAGCGTCGCCGTAATAGAATCTCTCGGCTTGAGGTGCAAGGGGGTGGTGTTGCTGAAGAGGAGGACGAGATTCAATCGGTGGCAAAACAATATTTCGAGACTATGTTTTCATCCGGTGGATCTTCTGACCCAATTACCATTCTGGAAGATATTGGGCCGAGCATCACACATGGGATGAATGAAGCCCTTTTGAGAGAGTTTACTATTGAGGAGGTTTGGATTGCTCTTCAGTCTATGAGCCCATTAAAAGCTTCCGGGGAGGATGGGCTTGGAGCGGTGTTCTATCAGAGATTCTGGCACATCATCGGCAAGGAGGTGTCCGATTTTTACATCGGTCTGACTCGGGATGATAGTATGTTGAAGGAGATAAATCATACCCACATCGTCCTTATTCCCAAAGTGAGTAACCCTTTAAATATGACCCAATTTAGGCCCATTAGTTTATGTGATGTCTTGTACAAGATTTATTCGAAGATGTTAGCGAATAGATTCAAAGTGGTACTCGACACTTGCATTGATGAGGCACAGAGTGCCTTTATTCCCGGGAGGCTGATCTCTGATAATATTATTGCAGCCTATGAGATTCTTCATTCCTTTCAGAAATGTCGTTCGGGGGCGAAGGGTTTCTTTGCATTGAAGATGGATATGAGTAAAGCCTACGATAGGGTTGAGTGGGCTTTTCTAGACATGGTTATGACAAAGATGGGTTTTGAGAGACGGTGGATTGATCTTCTCTTGAAATACGTTTCTACGGTATCCTATTCGGTGGTCCTTAACGGCCTAGTGGGTGATAAATTTTTTCCTTCTAGGGGTCTTCGGCAGGGAGATCCCCTCAGCCCTTACCTTTTTCTCATCTGTGGGGAAGGTCTATCGGCTCTCTTTCGGAGGGCTACACGATTAGGTTCCCTGTAAGGCACGAGGATCACGAGAGGGGCTCCACGGGTTACTCATCTGCTTTTTGTGGAAGATAGCTTAGTTTTTGGTGAAGCTACCTCCGATGGGGCTGATAATATTAGAAGCATCCTCTCGAGTTATGCGGCTTGCTCGGGGCAACTTATCAATTACGATAAGTCGAGCGTCTTTTTTAGCCGAAATGTAGCACAGAGAGACAGGGATCTATTCTGTACCACCCTTGGTGTCTCGAAAATATGTTCGCCTGAAGCTTATTTGGGTTTACCGGCACTAGTAGGTCGCAACAAAAAGCAGGCATTTAAGCGTCTTATTAATTCGACTGAGGCCCGTTCGTTAAATTGGAGTAATATTTCCCTATCAGCAGGAGGGAAGGAAGTTTTCATCAAGGCGGTGCTGCAGGCTCTCCCGTTGTTCGCTATGTCGTGCTTTCTTCTTCCTCTAACTTTGTGCCGTGACCTCGAAGCGATAATGGCCCGATTTTGGTGGCGTAATTCCGCGTCCAAAAGAAGGATACATTGGTTTCAATGGTCGGAATTATGCAAGCTTAAAGGAGATGGAGGAATGGGGTTTAGGGATTTAGCCAAGTTTAATATAGCCTTGTTAGCAAAACAAGGGTGGAGGTTAATTACTAAACCAGGTTCTTTGGCTGCTAGATTGATCAGGGCAAAGTACTATCCCACTTCTTCCTTTTTGAATGCTAATTTAGGGTCATCCCCGTCCCTGATCTGGAGAAGTGTATGGAGTTCAAGAAAGCTTTTAGAGCTAGGAATGGGCTGGAGAGTTGGTAATGGGCAGTCTGTTTCGATTTGGAATGACTTCTGGCTCCCTTCATTCCCTCCGGAGCGATTGAGTTCACCGCAGCGCGCAGATTTGCAGAGGGTTTCGGATATTATTCATTCTCCTTCAGGGGGATGGAACGAACCGTTGATCAGGTCCAGTTTTATAACAGAAGAGGCTGATCGTATTCTAGCAATTCCTATCTCATCCTCGGGTCAGGAGGATGTTAGGGTATGGCTAGGTGAGGGTTCGGGTACCTACTCTGTACGCAGTGGTTACAGGGTCTTGCTAAATCCGTCAGAAAATTCATCAGGGGACAACATTTTCAACCATCTATAGAGTTTAGACTGCCCTTCGAAGATCAAAATTCAGGTTTGGCGTTTTATTCATAATTTTGTTCCTACTCTTCTTAACCTAACTATTAAGAGAGTATCTACTTCCTCTCTTTGCCCTCGTTGTTCACTGATGGCAGAAGACACTTCCCATGTTATTTGGGGGTGTTCCTATGCGGCGCAAGTATGGAATAATCTGGGTATTTCGTGGCCTAGTTATTTAAATCTAGGTTCGTTTTACGAGTGGCTGTTATGGTTATTCAAACATTATGACAAGAATAGGAAGAAGATTATTGCTATAGCAATCTGGGCTATTTGGTTTTCGCGAAACAAACTTATACATGAGGGCACATCACAGGGCATATACGAAATATCAACATTTATTCAAAGCTATTGTGTAGAGACTAACTCCCTTACCTCAAGGTTGCAACACCCTCTTCCAGACGTGAATGAGCGTTGGAAACGACCGTCGGCGGGGTATGTGAAGGTGAATGTGGACGCGAGCTTTTCTGCGACCGATAAAATTTCATTCTCAGGAGTTGTGATTCGGGATGACGGAGGCTTTGTGATCGGGGCATGCACCAGAGCAAATATTAGGGTTTCCACGGCCTTCCAGGCGGAGGCCTTAGCTGTGTTTCAGGGTCTCGATTTCGCAAAACAGAGTGGTTTTAGCAAGCTTGAACTGGAGAATGACTCAAAGACGATAGTTAAAAAGTTAGAGATCGACGAACCTGACTTGTCCGAAATAGGCATGATCATCAGAGACATTCAACGGGCGGCTCAGGGCTTGGTTTCTTGCCATTTCACCTTCTACGGTCGGTCTCAAAACCGTGCGGCTCATGAGATGGCGGCGGAAGGACGTCGTTTGGGTCACGACCAGTTTTGAATGGAGGAGGCCCCGGCGGTTGTCATGTATGTTGCTGATTTCGATCGACGGTTCGAAGAACCACCTTGATCCGTCGTTTTGATGATTCACCTCGCTCCGTCGGCTCGATGTACCTCCTAGCTCCGTCGGACTTTTTTAAAAGTGGGAATATCAACATCGATCAGTTCTTTCAAGAACTTTTCCCCATTTTTTCTCCATCGATCTTTCCTGAAAGCTTATGTTGTGTTTTGATGGAGAGCATGGGTCGGTTTGTGTGTTTTTCTTTATTTTGCCGTTTGGTCTGGTTTTGAGGCCGCTTGGCCTTCTTTTGTTTCTTTTGCTTTTATTAGCTTTCATGTCATGTCAGTTTGCTTTTCAGACTTTCAATAATAACACCCGGCCTTTATATGTCAAAAAAAAATTAAAATTAAGGTAAATTTATTTTAGTAAAAATATATAACTCATCTTCAATGTCTTTAGAATATGATAACTGAAAAGAATAAAAATATAATAAATTTCTCAGTTATTTTTGTTAGAACTTGTAAGAGAAGCTAATATTAAAAGATACATTTAAATTCATATTTTATGACTTATATTTTTGACAAATTAATTAAGTTATAGGTACAAATTTAAATTTTTTAAGAAATGCTTCAATTTTATTTAAATAAAGATATAGATAATATATTTTTTTTTAATTAATGGAGAATGAAATTTTAAAATTTTGAAATTATAAATATGAGTTATGTTAGATAAACTTCTATTTCTATTTATATTGGCACAATCGATAATATTTTTCTAGATTCACTATTGTCTCCACCCACTTAAAAAGACCTTCGGTATTGTCTCTTTTAGAGCATTGAGTAGATTATTTCGCAAACTAACTTGGTTGGTACTAGGGGACTAAGGGTGTTAAAAAATACCCGACCCGATTGACCCGGCTCGCCGACCCGCCAACGCGAACTTTAAAAAATTAGGTAATTATTTTAAAAAAATTACCTGACTTGGTCGTGTACACGACCCAAGATTTTTTCGTGTAGTTGGGCCGGTCTGGGCCGATACTTTTAACATATTTATTTTTTAATTTTAAATTATATTTTTATTTTGGGTTCCTTAATATTTTTACTCTAAAACTAAATTTATATCTCTAAATTCTTTTTAATGTTTGTATTATTTACTTTTAAGTTTTAAATTTTTACAAATATTTGTATTAATTTGTTAATACAAGATTTGAAAGAAAAAAACAAGATTAATATTTTTAATGTATTTTTGGTAATAAACTTATATATATATATATATATATATATATTCTATACACAGGCGGTGGAAACTGAAAGTTTCCACAAGCGCCTTAGTTTTAGGGTATATGTAGTTAGTGTAGGGTATAAGGTTTAGGGGTTTAGGTGTAGGGGGTTAGAATTTAGGGATAATTGTTTCAATTTAAGGTTTAGGGTTATAATTTAGGGTTTATAGGTTAAAACCTAAATCCTCACCATATTACCCTAAAAACTAAACCCTAACATATAAACCTTAAATTATAACCCTAAACCTTACATTGAAAAAACTATCCCTAAATTCTAAACCCCTACATCTAAACCCCTAAACCCTATACCCTAAACTAACTCCCTATACCCTAAAACTAAGGCTCTTGTGGAAACTTTCAGTTTCCACCGCCAGTGTATAGGATATTAATCCATATATATATATATATATATATATATATATCCAAATATTTCTATTTTAAAACTAATATCAAAACATTAATTTTCGGTCGCTGTCAAAGCTGCTTTTACTACAACCACCATCTTGTACTACACGTAATTTTCAGGTCTACTTCGATTTCACTCTCTGCAATCAATTAGAATATTTTGTTTTATTATTTGGTACTGTTTTCTCGTCTAAATAAAAGAATTTTCTATGATTTTTTTAACCATCCATTTTAATTTAGTTATGCTCTCAATTTTTCATTTTGATTTTGATTTTTTACTTTATTTTGACATAAGATTTTTTATATTATTTGATAAAATTACAAAGTTTTCTTTATAAAATATTTCTATAAAAAATCTAAATACAACTATTCGATTTATCCGTTTTTTTGTGCGCAACCCACCATGATGTACACTTATTTGCATATTCCTTGTGGTCGCCAAATGAATTGTTCCAATCTTACATCCGCCAAAATTCAATAAATTTCCTTCGTTAGGATTATCGTTTTTAGCAAACAAGACTTTTCATCACTTCTACACCTTGTTCTTCGCAATTCACGTGAAAGCATAGCCTTCACATAATTTATTAAAAAATTTAGTCGAATTTACAATGAGGATTTATGATAATAATAGTAAACTAAACACAAATTATATTTTGCTATAACTAATAACACAATAAATTAACCACTTAAGATCATACAAACACCATACATGAAAAAGGTTAAGAACACAACCAAAAGACTTGAACAAAACACAGATACGAACAGATCTGACTGCATCAGCAAAAGAACCACCAAAGGTCAAACTACTAAAAGATCACCGACAACCGCAAATCAGAGTCGAGTGTCGTGAAAAAATTATCCACGAATGCAAATCATATATCCAAATTCAATCTCATGGTACAAAGAAGGGAAAATTAGCAAGATAAACAAATAAGCAACATCTTAATCTGTCGAGACGACGTCAAATCCAACCATAAGAAAATAAAAATGAAAAAAAAATATTGTTGAGTTGATCACACAATTGCAAATGGCCAAGAGGGGGTGAATTGACAATTAAAACTTTGGTAGGAGGTAAGAGTGAAAAATAAAAAGTGACACAAGTCGTTAGAGTGGTTCAAGTTCTCCAAATGAACTCTACATCCACCACCTTAGTTCCCACTAAGGATTTTCAACCAATTCACTACTTGAAGTCTTCCCCTTTTCTTGGATGAGGAGGCAACCTTACAAATTGATTAAGCTTTCTACCCAAAGCTTAATCCACTCACTTTTACAAAGAGATGAATATGATAAACTCTAAAAATTCCTCTCAAAGGATAAATGTTTACCCAAATACGATTTCAAACTCCCCAAACTCACAATACAAGATTACAATAAGATCACAAGAGTTGGGTATAAGAATTTGACTATGAAAGCACTAGGGTTTGGATTTTTTGCTTTGATGTTGCTTGTAGGTTCAATAGTTGTTGCTTGGTCAATTGAAGCTTGTTTTTATACCCTTGCATTGAATTCTAGCCGTTTGGATAGTTGGGATCATCAATAGAGCCGTTGGGAGCATTTTTCTCGCAATAAATGCAGCTCTGCAGCCTACCGTATCGGTACTCGTAGAGGGAGTATCGATACCTGCATCAAAGAGGAAAGAGCCGTTGTGACTGAAAACAGAGCATATCGATACGCATAGAAGGCGTACCGGTACGGTTTTAAGGGGCGTATCGGTACGGATGGCCGTATCGATACTGTGTTTGCTCACTGGAATCCCAAGTTTGGTTTTCTTAAAGATCATATCGATACGCATACCAAGCGTATCGGTACGGTATAACGGTCTTTTAAAAATGGGGAAACCAATCAACTGACAAGTCAACGGTCAAAAATTAAATGCAAAGATTTTTCAAAGATAAGCTTATCGTATCGATACGGTTGGAAAGCGTATCGGTACGGTTTCATTGAAAGAGTTGCCTAAATGAATATCGTATCGATACGGGATAATACCGTATCGGTACGCTAAGTCCATTAAAATTCCAGTGGCAAAAGCCCGTATCGATACGCCTGGGCGTTTTTGTATGGTTTGGCTTGAAAACTTAAAGGAAAAAAGACTTAGAAAAAGTTTATTATTTTCAGAACTTGTCTTTTGTTTAAAAATACTTGTCAATAGTGAGACTTTTAAAGAGTACTTAAAAATTTATTGTTTTGCAAATTGGTCCTTAAGTTTAGATGTTATATCAAAATCAATTTCGGTTTCACAATCTCCCCCTTTTTGATATAACAAAACCACAAATAAATTTTTAAGTTTTTGAAACTTTTGAAATGTTTTCTTCCCCTTAATTTAAGATGAATTTTAAAAAATAAAAAATTGACTCTATATTCCTTCTCCCCATTTTGTTAGATCAAATATAAACACAAGGATAATAGCAACAATTAATTCATTAAACTCAAAGCAAACATAATAGTTCAATTGCATAAACTTCAAAGCAAACATAATAATCCAAACTTAAATCCTAAGGCATAGATAATAGGCATAAATTTATATCCTAAAACAAAAGTTCAATAACAGAATATAAAAGACTAAATGCCATGTAATGGTATGCAAAAACTACTCGTCCACCTCATCATCATCATCGTCCTCGTCCTCTTCATCTTCATCATCTTGAGTGGGTTGATTCCTTCGGTTTTGGTTAAGCCAAGCACCATGGAAGGCGGTAAGAGAGATATCCATAGAGTTTTGGCGAGAAGCCATGGTTTCCATTTTCTTCTCCATACCTTTGACGCGATCTTCCAAGGAAGTGAATCTAGTGTCCATAGCGGTAAACCCGAATTCCATGGAAGTGAACTTCTCATTAAGGAATGTCATTAGAGTGCCCATGGAAGAGGAATCAATCAGAGCACGGTGAGAGCTCGAAGAAGCACGAGAAGCATCGACCGGAGCATCTTGTGGAGGAGCTTGAGGGTTACGAACCCATTCATTATCAACATAAGAAAAACCGGCACGAGCTAAAGAACGCTCATCTATGGGTAGGCCAAGGGGTTCGGGATAGTCATGGGAACAATCAATTTCAAGGGAATGGAAAAGATAACTCAAAGCCGTAGAGTAGTAAAAAGATGTGACTTGTTTGGTGTGACGGTGTTGGACTAGATAGACAAGGTCGGCAAACATAATTTGACAAAGGTTTGGACGTTGACCTTCCCTAAAGCACCTAAGCCAAAAATCATCAACTTGACGAATAGTAGAAAATTTCCCTCCCGATTGACGAAAAAACCAAGAGACAAGAAGATGAAGGATTCGTTCATGAGCATTTAAAACTTTGACTGAGCCTAAAGGACCCGTACCTAAGGACCTCTCATCATCAATACCAATGTTTTCAAAACCAAAAACCGTACATAAAACTTTTTGATCAATTGTAAAGGTTTTGCCCATAACAGAGGATTCAATAGCAATGACATTCTCTCTAGCTTCATCATGAATACATAAAGCATTGGAAAAGAATACGATGACTAAATTCCTATATAGAATAGGAGGAATGCTCAAAAAAGTTAGAAATTTCCATTGCTTAATTAAAGGGAGGTATTTGAATTTAAAACGGGCAGAACTCAAAAACGGGATAGACACAACACGTTCTTCCCTAAGGGTCATACCTTGAAATAGTTTGTATCGAGTCATATCGACATCATCAGGAAAACTCAATTGGATAATATAGGGGAGATTAGGTCTAGGGTTATCCTCGGCATCCTCACTAGGATCGGAAGTAGCAAGATAACGCTTAGTTCTCTTTTTCGATGGTGCCATAACCCTGAAAACACATCAAAAACGATTCGAATATGTATGCAATTAATATCCTATTCAAACTAATAAATTCTAATAATTCAAGGTAATTGAAAAAAAAAGATTTAATTTGAAAAAGATATATACAAATTTTAAAAAAAATTAAAGAAAAAGATAAAAAAAATACGAATAGAAAATATATTCGAATGAATTTTTTTTTGATTTTTGAAAAAAATTTGATGAAAAAGTTGAAACCCATAATATAAAACTATGTTTTGTACAAAAATTAAGTTGAAACAATTATAAAAAACAAACGAAAATCAAAGAAAATAAAAGAGAAGAGTTTTATACCTTGAACTTTAGATTGGATGAATGTGTTGATGTGAATGCACAAGATTTGTTGACAAAGCTTAGCTTTGATGTGGAGAGTAAAAACCCTCAAAGAATTTTTAAGTTGGATGGAAAAAATTGAAGGATTGAGGGGGTTTTTATAGGGTATTGCGGCTAGGGTTTTGGAGAGAAAAGAGGGGTTTTTTATTTTAAAGACTTTTGAAAGATGCAGCCCTAAATAGCCTATCCGTCGAGGCCATATCGATACGTGTGTACAGCGTATCGATACCCTTTAACCCTAAATTTTTATTCATCGTTACTACCATATCGGTACGCGGGACCGTATCGATACGACTTGACCTTGACTTACTCCATTGACTTAACCGTATCGATACGCGGGGTCGTATCGATACGCATTGAACTTCAAAGTTTTCCCAGTTATGAACCCGTATCGATATGCTTCAGCCGTATCGATACACCTTTACCAGATAAGGCATTTTTGACAGATTTAAGTGCAAAAATCCAACTTTAACCGTCCCTAAATGCATGTAAATGTCCTATGAACAAGTTTTAATGGCTAAACTTAATGCATACTCCCCCTAGCAACATGCATAGAAGCAAAAGGAGTTAAATTAACACAAGCATGAATCATAAACAATTTCAAGCAAATTTTTGACATTTTGGGGCATAGAAGGGGTCAAGAAAGGCTAGTTAAACCTAACTCTCTCCTAAGGGTCCAAAAGCGCTCTTTATCTAAAGGATTTGTGAATATATCCGCTAATTGGTTTAATGTGTCAACATACTCTAAAACAACATCATTTTTCAACACATGATCTTTAATGAAATGATGTCTAATTTCAATGTGTTTGGTTCTAGAGTGTTGGATGGGATTCTTAGTGAGACAAATGGCACTAGTGTTGTCACACCTAAGGGGTATGGTTTCTATTTCAACACCATAATCTAAGAGTTGTTGCTTCATCCAAAGGACTTGAGCACAACACTCCCTAAGGATATGTACTCCGCTTCGGTGGTAGATAAGGCTACGCTATTTTGTTTCTTAGAGAACCAAGATACGAGCATACTACCTAAGAATTGGCATGTCCGGGAAGTACTTTTCCTATCTATCTTACACCCCCATAATCCGCATCCGAATAAGCATGAAGGCTAAAGGAGGAATCTTTAGGATACCAAAGGCCTAAGTTAGGTGTGTCTCTAAGGTATCTAAAAATTCTCTTAATGGCAACTAAGTGTGATTCTCTAGGACTAGCTTGAAACCTAGCACACAAGCAAACACTAAACAAGATATCTGGTCTACTTGCGGTAAGGTAAAGCAAAAAACCTATCATGGATCTATAAAGCTTAGAATCAATACACTTACCTCCATCATCTTTGTCAAGCTTTATGGAAGAGCTCATAGGTGTGGCTTGAGGTTTTGCATTCTCCAAGTCGAACTTTTTGAGCATATCGTTCACGTACTTAGCTTGATTTATGAAGGTGTCATCTTTTCTTTGCTTGATTTGGAGTCCCAAAAAGAATGAGAGCTCCCCCATCATGCTCATCTCGAACTCACCTTGCATTAGCTTAGAAAATTCTTTGCAATAACATTCGTTAGTAGAACCAAAAATGATATCATCAACATAGATTTGTACTACTAAGATGTCATTGTTATATCTTTTTATGAAGAGTGTAGTGTTCACCTTACCTTTCTCAAAACCCTTTTCAATCAAAAAATTTGAAAGCCTCTCATACCAAGCTCTAAGAGCTTGTTTTAAACCATAAAGAGCTTTTGTTAGTTTGAACACATGGTTTGGAAATTTTGAATCTTCAAAACCCGGTGGTTGTTCAACATACACTTCTTCATTTATAAAACCGTTTAAAAAGGCACTTTTCACATCTATTTGAAAAAGCTTGAAATCATTATAACATGCAAATGCTAAAAGCATCCTAATGGCTTCCATCCTAGCTACGGGTCCATATGTCTCATCAAAATCAATACCCTCTTCTTGGATATAGCCTTGAGCAACAAGCCTAGCCTTGTTTCTCACTATATTACCACTTTCATCTAGTTTATTCCTAAACACCCATTTAGTTCCTATAGTAGATTGATTACTAGGCCTTTCAACTAATGTCCAAACTTTACTTCTCTCAAATTGATTTAATTCCTCTTGCATGGCCAAAATCCAAAAATCATCTTTTAAAGCTTCTTTAATACTTTTAGGCTCAATGCATGAAAGAAATGCAACATGTTTCATTAATTTGAGAGAGGATCTAGTAGTTACCCCCTTGGATGGATCACCCAAGATTTCACCACCTTTGACATAGTTGAACTCCTTTGGGTAAGATACCTCCTTTTCCTCAAGAGCCAAGTCCTTCAAGGCTTCAAGAGGTGGATCTTGTGCATCCTCATCTTTAGTTGGAATCTCATCCACCTTTGACGTTTGTCCTCCATCAATGGCATCAAAAATTCCTACATCATCATCATCACAAGATTCCTTCCTTGGAATGAGGTTATCATCGAAAACAACATGTATAGACTCTTCAACTACTAGAGTTCTTTTGTTAAATACACGATATGCTTTAGAGTTTAAAGAGTACCCTAAGAAAATAGCTTTATCACTTTTAGCATCAAATTTACCTAAGTTTTCTTTACCATTATTCAAGACAAAACACTTGCAACCAAAAGGGTGAAAATAGCTAATGTTAGGCTTCTTAGATTTTAAAATCTCATAAGGTGTTTTCTTCAAAATTGGTCTAATCATTACTCGATTTATAATATAGCAAGCGGTGTTTGTGGCTTCCGCCCAAAAATATTTAGGTAAATTATTTTCGCAAAGCATGGTTCTAGCCATTTCTTCTAAAGTTCGATTTTTCCTCTCAACTACCCCATTTTGTTGAGGAGTGCGAGGTGCGGAAAAATTATGGCTAATCCCATTTTCATTCAAAAACTCATCAAAACCTAGATTTTGAAATTCGGTTACATGATCACTTCTAATGTGAGAAATTTTAAGTTCAAGATCATTTTGAGTTATTTTAGAAAATGTGATGAATTTTTCTAAAGCCTCATCTTTTGTACTTAAGAATAGAACCCAAGTAAACCTAAAATAGTCATCTACAAGTACAAAGGCATATGATTTACCACCCAAGCTCATTATTCTATTAGGCCCAAAAAGATCCATATGAATCAATTGTAAACATCTACTAGTAGAGACATCATTAATGGATTTAAATGAAGTTTTATGTTGTTTACCCTTTGAATATGCATCGCAAATTTTATCATTAGAAAACTTAAGTTTGGGTAAACCTCTAACTAGATTAAGGGAAATTAATTTCTCTAAGACACTCATGCTAGCATGTCCTAATTTTCTATGCCAAAGCCATGAGTCATGTTCATCATGTGCAACTAAGCATGTATGAGATGATTGGATGTCATCTAAATGCACCATGTAGATATTGCCTATTCTATGTCCTATGAGCATTAGTTGATTTGTTTTAATGTTCATAATTTTGCAACCACTTTTATCAAATAAAACATTAAAACCCTTATCACATAATTGACTAATGCTTAATAAATTATGTTTAAGACTGTTGACATACAAAACATTTTCAATGAAAATAGAAGAGTGATTACCAATGGAGCATATTCCTTCAATGTGGCCTTTGGAGTTGTCACTGAAAGTTACCACTCCACCACTCTTTGGCTTTAGTTCCACGAATCTACTCTTGTCACCGGTCATATGTCTTGAGCATCCACTATCAAGGTACCATGAATTTTGGCTTGAAGCTTTGGCCTTGTAGCAATGCTCCCCCTACAAACAAAGAAATTAGGCCTTGATTTTTTGTACCCAAATCATTTTGGGTCCATGTGTGTTAGCCTTCAAAATTTTCGTCCCCTTAGGAATCCAAGAAGCAATAGCATTCATATTATTAGAAATAATGAGTTCCTTAGGAACCCAAACACTTCTAACCTTTTGACCTCTAGATTGCTTATGAAAATTTCTTTGTTTAGGAATAAAAGGTTTTCTTTTATCATATTGAGATTTAGAAGAATTTCCTTTTTCAAAATGATTTTTCCCAATAGCAATTGATGTTTTAAGATTATCCACTTCCTTTGTGTGATAATCTTGAAAATCGGAAAGAAGTTTTTCAAGTTCAAGATTTTTCGTTTTAAGATCATTTGAAAGATTTACTAAAAACAAAACCTTCTTTTCCAATTCGGAGTTAGTTCTTGAAAATGTTTCATTTTGATTTTTCAAATCGGAAATGTTTTTCTTTTTTCTCAAAATGGATTCTTTATATTTTCCAACTAACTCATCGTAAACCTCTTGCAATTCATCGTAAGCATCTTGAAGCTCATCAAAGGTAAAATCAAAATTAGATGAGTTAGGATTTACCTTTAGTTCATCATCAATGGCCATGAGACAAAGATTGGCCACTTTCTCCTCCTCCTCGGATGACTCGTCGTCACTCCAAGTTGCTACTTGAGCTTTGAGCTTGTTCTTCTTCCCAAAGTTCTTCCTCTTCAATTGAGGACATTCGGAACGGATATGGCCGGGCTTTTTGCATTCATAGCAAGTGATTTGGTCATTCTTCTCTTCCTTACTCTTGCTCTTGAAGTCTCCTTTTCTAATGAACTTTCTCCCACGATTGGACTTCATAAAGCGAGTGAACCGTTTGGCCAACATGGCCATCTCCTCATCTTCATCTTCGCTTGAATCGCTTTCATGGTATGAAGCTTTAAGAGCGATTCCAACCTTCTTCTTCTCAACATCCTTCTTCTCAACCTTCTTCTCTTCCATTTTCTTTTCTTATTCTCTTCCCTTTCTTATGATCTCATGGGTGAGTAGAGATCTAACAAGAGCATCAAGCTTGAGAGTCTTCAAATCTCGAGCTTCAATAATAGACGTTCTCTTGCTATCCCATGATTCCGGAAGAGAGTACAACAATTTCCTCACTAGCTTGTCTTCGGGGATGATCTCACCGAAGCCCTTCAATCCGTTGACAATGACCGAGAATGGATCAAACATCTTGGAAACACTCTCATCGGGATCCATCTTGAAATTTTCGTAGCTTAGATTGAGTAGCCCAATTTTTGTTTCCTTGACATCACTAGTTCCCTCATATGTTGTCTCGAGGGTGTCCCAAACCTCCTTGGCATTCTCGATCGAAGACACCTTGGAGTAGATATCCGGACCAAGTGCACAAAAGATGACATGAAGAGCTTTATCATTCACTTGCATCCTTCTTCGTTCATCTTCCGTCATTTCGGCTTTCACCTTTGGGACAAGTCTTGCTTCACTATCTCTCTTCATGGGAATGTATGGACCTTCTTCAACCACATCCCACACCATATAGTCGATAGACTTGATGAAGAGCCTCATCCTATTCTTCCAATATGGGTAGTTATCCTCATTGAAGAATGATGGCTTGGTTGTAGATTGGGACTCGTAGAGGTTGGAGTTGGAGGTGGATGTCATTGCTTGGCTAGTTGTTGATCAAACTCTCCTAGAATCGACTCAAGAGGGTTGTAATCCTTCCAATGAGTGTAGTCCTGATACCAATTGTTGAGTTGATCACACAATTGCAAATGGCCAAGAGGGGGTGAATTGGCAATTAAAATTTTGGTAGGAGGTAAGAGTGAAAAATAAAAAGTGACACAAGTGGTTAGAGTGGTTCAAGTTCTCCAAATGAACTCTACATCCACTACCTTAGTTCCCACTAAGGATTTTCAACCAATTCACTACTTGAATTCTTCCCTTTTTCTTGGATGAGGAGGCAACCTTACAAATTGATTAAGCTTTCTACCCAAAGCTTAATCCACTTACTTTTACAAAGAGATGAATTTGGTAAACTCTAAAAATTCCTCTCAAAGGATAAATGTTTACCCAAATACAATTTCAAACTCCCCAAACTCACAATACAAGATTACAATAAGATCACAAGAGTTGGGTACAAGAATTTGACTATGAAAGGCACTAGGGTTTGGATTTTTTGCTTTGATGTTGCTTGTAGGTTCAATAGTTGTTGCGTGGTCAATTGAAGCTTGTTTGTATACCCTTGCATTGAATTCTAGCCGTTTGGGTAGTTGGGATCATCAATAGAGCCGTTGGGAGCATTTTTCCCGCAATAAATGCAGCTCTACAGCCTATCGTATCGGTACTCGTAGAGGGCGTATCGATACCTGCATCAAAGAGGAAAGAGCCGTTGTGACTGAAAATAGAGCGTATCGATACGCATAGAAGGCGTATCGGTACGGTTTTAAGGGGCGTATCGGTACGGATGGCCGTAACGATACTGTGTTTGCTCACTGGAATCCCAAGTTTGGTTTTCTTAAAGATCGCATCGATACGCATACCAAGCGTATCGGTACGGTATAACGGTCTTTTAAAAATGGGGAAACCAACCAACTGACAAGTCAACGGTAAAAAATTAAATGCAAAGATTTTTCAAAGATAAGCTTATCGTATCGATACGGCTGCAAAGCGTATCGATACGTTTTCATTGAAAGAGTTGCCTAGATGAATATCGTATCGATACGGGGTAATACCGTATCGGTACGCTAAGTCCATTAAAATTTCAGTGGCAAAAGCCCGTATCGATACACCTAGGGGTATCGATACGCCTGGGCGTTTTTGTATGGTTTGGCTTGAAAACTTAAAGGAAAAAAAGACTTAGAAAATTTTTATTATTTTCAGAACTTGTCTTTTGTTTAAAAATACTTGTCAATAGTGAGACTTTTAAAGAGTACTTAAAAATTTATTGTTTTGCAAATTGGTCCTTAAGTTTAGATGTTATATCAAAATCAATTTCGATTTCACAAATATGCTACAAAACAAAGGAAGATGTACCACAAAGACAAAGTTATTCTTATAAAAAATAAAATAAAAAAACAAAACAAAAATACAATATAATATAATATATCAAAATTAATTACGGTGACAACCAAAAAAAGACTGGTAAAGAAAAGAATGTGGTGATATGAACCTAGAGAAAACCTAACTTATTTTATTCTTAAAAAGAAATGATGACACTTTAGGTATTCAATAATTTCAAAAATTAAAATATCTAATGATATACATATGTATATTAATGCAGATAATTAGTGGTACATATCGTTACATAATTTTTCTTCTAGAATTTTTCTTTTTATCTTTTGGTTGGACGCTCTATAACATGATTGTTAATTGGATTTTGAAATACTTTTTTTTTATGAAGATAGGATTATTACTATGTGCCAATTAAAAACATCTTTAAACTTAGTTGGAAGAAAAAATACACATAATAATAATTATAAGAAACATATAAAATAAACCTTGTCCAACATTACATGCACTGGATCAACCTAGCCAAACCATTCATGCATCAAGCTAAAATATTAGGAGACAAGCCATCTCCATGTACTAACTAAAAAGCTTCAAGAGGGGGTGCAAAGTATTGGATCAAATCTAAACTTGTAAATTTTTTAACTCTTAACTTCTATTAAATTTTCTGAAATTTTTTAGATAATAATCTTTATTTTATTTTTTTATAAAGAGAAAGATATTACTTTGTGTCTTATTAAAAAAGACCTTAAACTTATTCGGAAAAAAGAGTACACATAACAATATTTACAGAAACTGAACGAGCTGAACTCGACAAAAACCTGAACAAAATTACTTAATAGTCACTACCCAACAACATGAAAAGGATCCACAAGATTAAATGCAATCTGAATGGAAAGATACAACCTCACAACACATCGACTAAATCAGTAAGAAGAGGGACCATTAGTCTCCTCTACAAGAAGTTGTAAAATTGAGGCCGGGGGTTCATAAAATACTGTAATGTCTAAGGTGGAATTCCTGCACAACTTGGCCATCCCGTCAGCTAGCCGATTGCGTTCTCGTACCACATGGGTAAAATTCACCATCCAGTTCCGATCCAGCATCATCCGGATATGTTGCAGTAAGGTAGAGTGGCCTGCAAAGTTATCCTTACTTTGGAGCATACTCACAACAGTTTTGTTATCCAGTTCTACCACAAGTTTTCGGTGCCAAAGCTGCCAAACTTGTCGTAAGCCCTTAAAGACTACTCATAGCTCCGCTTCCATAGTCGAGAATATAGATTTAAAGAAGCATATTAACCATCTTCCACACTCATCCTGAAGCACCCTTCCATATGAAGCCACACCACTGGTGGTGCATTTGGCCTCGTCGGCATTCAGCTTGTACAACCCCATATTTGGTGGATGCTAGTGTACATTTGATTTGTCCGTACTCCTAGGAAGCATGTTGTGATTCACCAAAAGAGCTTGAGCCGGCCTAATCTCCTCCATAAGTCGTTTGCTCTTTTCAAGAATTGATTCTATGTCTGCATCCTCAGGGAAAAAGATGAGCATGTTACGGCTTAGCCAAATAGCCCATATAACCGAACCAAACATTATAGGCCAATCATCATTGTCTATCACAAACCTACATTTCCCTTCTATATTTGACATATCCACTCAGAGAACTCCATAGAAAATAACTTAACCCATCTCTCTCTTCTAATTAGGCACATCCACATGCTCTTAGCTAGAAAACATGGGCGAAATAGGTGATCGATAATTTTCGGTTCAGAGTGGCAAACCCTAAAAAATCATTTGTAAAATGGTGTCGGGCCTTTTCTACATTTGTTAAAATCCTTCTACGAACAACTAGCCAAAGGAAAATTTTAATCTGTTGAAGGCTAGGTCACTTTTCAATTGCTGCCCAATCCTTGTCATTCGTCGGGGCTATGAGATTGTCCCACAAAGCATATGTAGTTTTAAATGTAAAAGATCGATCATCACACCATTTCCATCCAGGTGTATCCTCTTTCAACGAGGCTAACGATGGTTTAATTGCCTCAATCTTGAGGAAAATAGTCATTGGTAGCATATAAGCAAAACTGTCCCACCTCCACTCACCATTTTCATCAATCATGGACCGAATAGAATTAAAACCCAACAGAATATTGTATCCACCCACCAAATGATCGGCCAAAGAGCTAATGTCATCAACCCATAGGTCTTTCCAAAAATCAACACTCATTCCATTCTTGAGATTCTATACAATGCTAGAGCGGACATCATTCCAAACCATGCTTAATCCTTTCCATAAACGCGAGCATTTCCATCGCTCAATCGATTTTGAAATGCCATCTCTCCATTTGTATTTAGATCGCAAAACATGAACCCATAGGTGATTTTTTTGGTAAGTAATCCGGATGCAATCTTCATTAAGAAGGCAACATTTTGACTCGCCAAATGTCTGAAACTGAGACCATCACTTACCATAGATTGGAAAAGAGATGTCTGCATTAACAAGGTGGATACCCCTATTCACATTCTACCGACCCCAAATAAACTTTTGAGTAATTTTCTTTAGCTCATCATAAACCACTTGTAACAAAAGAGCTGTCTGCATTGTGTACGATGGGATTGCCGAAAGCACAGCTTTAGCTAACGTAATTCGGCTAGCAAGAAGATTTAGAGTGGTTCAAGCTTAGAACAAGCTCTACATTCATCACCCTAGTCACCAATAAGGATTTTCAACCAATTTCACTATTGAAATCTTCTCCTTTTTTAGGCTTAGGAGGAAACCTTTTACAAAGATCAATCTTTCTACCCCAAGGATTGATCTTGAGACCCTCACAAGAACAAAGGAATACAAGGCGATAAAAGTATCTCTCAAAATACAAATTTTCCCAATTTACACTCAATCACACACCCAATTTGTGAAATAAAGATATACAATGAAGAATTACAAAATTGGGTACAAGATATGACTGTTTAGCACAAGGGTTTGGATTGATTTGCTTGGATATTGCTTTTAGGTTCAATAGTTGTTGTTGGTGCTTAAAATGCTCCCTTTTATACCCTCTCATTGATTTCTAGTTGTTTAGGTGGTTGACGTCATAAATATAGCCGTTGAGACTTCATCTTCCACCATAAATGCAGTTCTAAAACTACCTGTATCGAAACGGTACCTACATGTTTCGAAACACGACTAAAAAAGAAAGAGTGTTATGTGCATTAAAGAGGCGTATCGAAACGTTTGAAATCGTTTCGAAACAATAGGGGTCGTTTCGAGACCTGTATCGAAACGATTGAGCTCTTAAAATTCTAGTAGAAAAATGTTTCGAGACCACGCTAGGCCATATCGAAACAAGTACTTTACCTTTAAAATTTTGGTTCTGACAGGCAACGGTTGAAAACATTAAATGCCCAATTTGAAAATGTTTAACCCCCGTATCGAAACGGTTAACTGTCGTTTCGAAACAAAGTCAAAGTTTGACTTGCCCAGATGAAGGTCGTATCAAAACGTGTTGAGGTCGTTTTGAGATTTATTAGATATGAAAAATTCCAGTAGCAAAATGTTTCGAAACAAGCCTAAGTCGTATCGAAATGCCTGGGCAAAATATAAAGATTTAGCTTGAAAACACTTAGAAAAATTTATGGGGATTATCTTTAAACCTTAAAACATTTTGGTTTAAGTTTTTACTTGTCAATTTTTGAGATTTTTGAGAACTTAAAAATTTATTTAGTTTGCAAACTAGTCCTTAAAGTATTTGTTATATCAAAATCATTTTAATTCAAATTAAGGGTTTTACAATCTCCCCCTTTTTGATATAACAGAACCAAAGTAAAATTTTTAAGTGAGCTCCCCCTTAGTTTAAGCTAGGTTTTGAAAACTTTAAAAATTTGCTTAAACACTTTTCTCCCTCTTTTTGTTAGATCAAAATCATAACAAGCATAATTCAATAAAAGATAGGCAACATTAAACCAAACAACATAAATCATAATTCATAAAGCATAAGTTCCAAAAGCAAAATAATATCAATCCAAACTTAAATCCTAAAAAGCATAATCCAAAATAATAAACTAAAGCATAGGTACAAAAACATAAATGTTCATAATAATAAAGTCATAGATGATATGAGATGAATGCAAGCTAGACTAGGGCTCATCATCTTCTTCATCTTCATCCGTGTCATCGTCATCTTTCTCTTGACTTCTTTTAAAGTGTTGTCATTCACTGTAGAAGGCGGTGAAGGAGAGATCCGATGAAGATTGTTTATTCTCGATAGCGGCAATGTGATTTTCCATACCATCAAAGCGATCCTCCAACGCTTTGAAACGATTATCCATGTGAGTACGCAAGCCAATGAATTGCTCGGTGAGGAAAGCCATCATCGCATCATTGTTAGGAGCTTGTGGAGCAACTTGGGCTTGAGAAGGAGCTTGAGCACGTTCACCTCGAGGCACACGAACCCAATCATCACCATTGAAACAGAAACCACACTTCATGAGTGTAGTCTCATTTAGCTTCTCCTTGAGAGGCTCCTCAATATCAAAAGTGCAATCAATTTCACTAAGAACAAAGATATGATTGAGGACGGTACCATATGTGAAGGAGGAGACGTTGTTGCGATTCTTTACTAAGTGCACCATCTCCGCAAACATAATCTTCACAAGGTTCAGTTGTTGTTCTTGGCGGAAGCACTTGAGCCAAAAGTCATCCACCTCTCGAATGTGCGAAAACTTCCCACCGAATGGAAGGAACCACCATGAGATCATAAGATGAAGAAATTTATCATGGACATCCAAGGTAGTAACTTGGCTGGTATAAGGATCATGTGAGCTCTCATCTTCAATGCCCTCATCTTTGAGACCAAGAAGATTGACTAAGGTAGACGACTCAATACGAATCTTCTTCCCCAAAAGGTAAGACTCAAGGGCAACAACTTGGGAACAGTCGAAGCTAAGGATACATTTGGCATTGGAATAGAATAACAAAACGATTTTGAAAAACACAATTAAAGAATTTTATATTCGAATAAAATTTTTTGGATTTTTAGAAAAGTTTTGCAAAAATATCAAAGCTCATAGTATATACAAGTAATATATGCAAAAAATTAATAATTTTAAACTAAAGAAATCAAACGAAAGTTGAAAAGAAAGAGAAAATATGAAAATACCTTGAATTTGGGATTTAGGAGGAATGGATGGATGATAATGCACAAAGTTGTTGATGCTTGCTTAGGTTTTTTGTTTAGAGCAAAAACCCTCAATTTTGTGTGTAAAAACGTTTAGGTTTAGTGGAAATTTATAGGAAAATTTAGGTTAGGGTTTGAGAGGAGTTTGAGTTTAGTAAGAAACCTTTTAAAGATGGAAAGGCATTAAATAGCCTTTACAGCGAGTAACCGTATCGAAACGGTTACGATCATTTTAGAACACACGTTTCGAAACCAAAAGACGACCGTTTTGAAGCTTGGGGCCGTATCGAAACACCACTTACCTGTTTCGATCCCAATGATTCCAGAGACGTCTCTTTCAAGAGCCCGTTTCGAAACATTTCCTACCGTTTCGAAACCCTTGAGGGCAAAAGCCCTTCAGAAGGTAGGCTGTATCAAAATAGGGGAACTCGTTTCGATACACCTGTGCCAGAATATGCATATTTGGCACAAAATGGTAGAAATGTTGATTTTCAATCAACTCTAAATGCATGAACATGATATATGAGAAAGTTCTATAGGCAAAAACATGTGCATACTCCCCCTAACTATAAGAATAGAAGCAATTAACATCAAAAACACATAAGCATGCAAATCAAAATAGATTCAAGTAATTTTGCATAAAAATGCCCTTAAAAGGTCAAGAAAGGCTGGTTAAATCTAACTCTCTCCTAAGGGTCCAAAAACGCTCTTTGCCTAGAGGTTTGGTAAATATGTCCGTTATTTGGTTCAAGGTGTCTACATATTCTAGAAACCCATCATTCTTTAAGTCATTATCTCTAATGAAATTGTGTCTTATCTCTATGTGTTTGGTTCTAGAGTGTTGGATGAGATTTTTAGAGAGACATGTGGCACTAGTATTGTCACACTTAAGGGGTATGGTACCTACCTCAATTCCATAATCTAAAAGTTGTTGCTTCATCCAAAGGACTTGAGCGCAACAAATTTCGTCTGATATGTATTCCGCTTCGGTGGTAGATAAGGCTACACTATTTTGTTTCTTAGAGAACCAAGTTATGAGCACACTACCTAGGAATTGACATGTTTCAGAGGTACTCTTTCTATCTATCTTACAACCCCCATAATCCTCATCCGAATAAGCATGAAGGCTAAAGGTGGAATCTTTAAGGTACCAAAGGCCTAAACAAGGGGTATCTCTAAGTTACCTAAAAATTCTTTTAACGGCTATAAGGTGCGATTCTCTAGGACTAGCTTGAAACCTAGCACACAAGAAAACACTAAACATGATATTCAGTCTACTTGCGGTAAGGTAAAGCAATGATCCAATCATAGAACGATAAAGCTTGGAATCGACACACTTACCTCATTCATCTTTGTCAAGCTTTATGGATGAGCTCATTGGTGTAGCTTGAGGCTTTACATGCTCCAAGATAAACTTCTTGAGCATGTCCTTTATGTACTTAGCTTGATTGATGAATATGTCATCCTTCATTTGTTTGATGTGGAGTCCCAAGAAGAATGAGAGCTCCCCCATCATGCTCATTTCAAACTCACCTTGCATTAACTTAGAAAAATCTTGACAAAGAAGTTCATTAGTAGATCCAAAAATAATATCATCAACATATATTTGCACTACTAATATATCTATGCCATTGCTTTTAATAAATAGTGTTGTGTCCACCTTTCCTTTTTCAAAACCCTTTTTAATAAGAAAAATTGAAAGCCTTTCATACCAAGCTCTTGGAGCTTGTTTTGAACCATATAAAGCTTGTGTTAATTTAAAAACATGACTTGGAAATTTTGGATCTTCAAAACCCGATGGTTGTTCCACATACACTTCTTCATTTATAAAACCATTTAAAAATGCACTTTTGACATCCATTTGAAAAGGCTTGAAATCATTATAACATGCAAATGAAAGTAGCATCCTAATTGCTTCCATTCTAGCTACGAGTGCATAGGTTTTATCAAAATCAATTCCCTCTTCTTGAGTGTAACCTTGAGCAACAAGCTTAGCCTTGTTCCTCACTATGTTACCACTCTCATCTAGTTTGTTTCTAAAGACCCATTTTGTCCCTATAGTAGATTTATTTCTAGGCCTATCAACTAATGTCCATACTTTACATCTCTCAAATTGATTTAATTCTTCTTTGATATTCTTAGGCTCAATGCATGAAATGAATGCAACATTATTAAAGAGTTTGAGAGAGGATCAAGTGGTTACCCCCTTGGATGGATCACCCAAGATTTCACCACCTTTGACATAGTTGTACTCCCTTGGGTAGCTCAATTACTTTTCCTCAAGAGCAATGTCTTGCAAAGCTTCTAGAGGTGGTTCTTGTGCTTCTTCCTCTTTGGTTAGAACCTCATTCACCTTTGATGATTGGCCACCATCATTGGCTTCAATGATTCCTACATCATTATCATCATCATCATAAGAATCCTTCCTCGGAAGGAGGTTATCATCGAAAACCACATGTATTGACTCTTCTACGACTAAGAATCTCTTGTTAAAAACTCGATAGGCTTTAGAGTTTAAAGAATAACCTAGAAAATAGCTTCATCACTTTTTGCATCAAATTTACCTAAGTTATCTTTTCCATTGTTTAAAACAAAACACTTGCAACCAAAAGGGTGAAAATAGCTAATGTTAGGCTTTTTAGATTTTAAAATCTCATAAGGTGTTTTCTTTAAAATTGGCCTAATCATTACTCGATTTATAATGTAGCAAGCGATATTTGTGACTTCTGCCCAAAAATATTTAGGTATATTATTTTCACAAAGCATGGTCCTAGCTATTTCTTCTAAAGTTCGGTTTTTTCTCTCAACTACCCCGTTTTGTTAAGGAGTGTGAGGTGCGGAAACATTATGGCTAATCCCATTAGAGTTACAAAAATCCTCAAAACTTATATTTTGAAATTTGGTTCCATGGTCACTTCTAATGTGGGAAATATTTTGACCAAGATCATTTTGAGTTATTTTTGAAAACATGATGAATTTTTCTAAAGCTTCATCCTTAGTGCTTAAAAACAGAACCCAAGTAAATCTAGAATAGTCATCAACAAGAACAAATGCATATGATTTTCCACCCGAGCTAGTTGTCCTAATAGGCTCAAATAGATCCATATCTATTAGTTGTAATGTTCTGCTTGTTGAGACATCATTAATAGGTTTAAATGAAACACGTTTTTGTTTTCCCTTAGCACATGCATCAAATATTTCTATCTAATGAGAATTTAAGCTTAGGCAAACCTCTTACTAGATTTTGGGAAACTAATTTTTCTAAAACACTAATGCTATCATGTCCTACTTTCCTATGCCACAACCATGCATCATTTTCATCATGAGCAACCAAACATGCAATGGATGTATGAATGTCATCTAAATGCACCATGTAGATATTTCCTATGCGATGACCTATGAGCATTATCTTATTTGTTTTAATATCCACTATTTTACACCCATTAACATCAAAAAGAACATTAAACCCTTTATCACATAATTGACTAATGCTCAATAAAGTATGCTTAAGACCGTTGACATATAACACATTTTCAATAAAAATAGAAGAGTGATTACCAATGGAGATAATTCTTTTAATGTGGCCATTGGAGTTGTCACTGAAGGTTACTACTCCACCATTCTTAGGCTTGAGTTCCATGAATCTACTCTTGTCACCGGTCATGTGTCTTGAGCATCCAATATCAAGGTACCATGAGTTTTGACTTGAAGATTTGACCTTGTAGCAATGCTCCCCCTACAAACAAAGGATTAAACTTTGATTTTTGGTACCCAAATCATTTTGGGTCCGTGTGTGTTAGCTCCCAAAACCTTGATTCCTTTAGGAATCCAAGGAGACATAGCAACATAATTTTAGAAGTTACAAGTTCCTTAAGAACCCATACACTTCTAACCTTTTTAGCTCTAGGATGCCTTTTAGAGCTACTTTGCTTGTAGTGAAATGACTTTCTCTTTACATAATGGGTTTTTGAAGATCATCCTTTCTCAAAACCGTTTTTCCCAATAGTAAGAGAAGTTTTAAGATTATCCACTTCCCTTGTGTAATAATCTTGAAAATCATAAAGAAGTTTTTCAACATTAAGATTTTTCTTTTTAAGACCATTTGAAAGATTGATCAAATACAACACCTTCTTTTCCAACTCGGAGTTGGTTTTTGAAAGAGAGTCGTTTTGAGTTTGTAAATCGGAAATTGTTTTCTTATTTTTCAAAACGGATTCCTTGAATTTTTCTACCAACTTATCGTAAACTTCTTGTAACTCATCATAAGCATCATAGAGTTCATCATAAGTGAAATCAAAATTAAATGAGTTGGAGTTTACCTTAGGATCGTCCTCAATAGCCATGAGGCCACTTCATGTTCCTCGTCAAATGATGACTCCTCATCACTCCAAGTGGCAATGTTGGCCTTCTTGCTATTTTTCTTGTCGAATCCCCTCTTCTTGAGTTGAGGACAATCCAATCTTATATGTCCGAGCTTCTTGCACTCATAGCATATTATTTGATCATTTTCTTCTTCCTTGCTCTTGTTCTTGAAATCCTTCTTTCTTTGAAACTTTCTCCCTCGGTTGGATTTCATGAACCTTGAGAATCTCTTGGCTATCATAGCCAATTCCTAGAATTCATCATCTTCACTTGAATTGCTCTTCTCTTGAGGTACAGAGGCCTTGAGAACAATTCCTTGCCTTTTATTCTCCACTTCAAGTTTTTCTCTTCTCTTCTCTTCTCTTCTCTTCTTCTCTCCCTTGCTTCATAATCTCATGTGTGAGGAGAGAGCCAACTAGTTCATTGAGCTTCAATGTCTTCAAGTTTTTAGCTTCAATGATAGCCATTCTCTTCCCATCCCATGATTCGGGAAGAGATTACAATAACTTCTGAACAAGCTTGTCTTCGGGGATCACCTCTCCGAATTTTTTTTGACCATTTACAATCACCGAGAATCGATCAAACATTTTGGAGACGGTCTCATCCGTCTCCATCTTGAAATTCTCATAGCTAAGATTGAGGAGTCCAATCTTGGTCTCTTTGACTTCATTAGTCCCTTCGATGTGGTCTCTAGCTTGTCTCACACCTCCTTTGCGCTCTTACATGAAGACATCTTTGTAGATATCCGAACCAAGTGCACAAAAAATTATATGGAGAGCCTTGTCATTGATTTGGAGCTTCTTTCTTTCTTCATCGGCCATATCATACTTGGTCTTTGGCACAAGCCTTCCTTCATCGGTCCTCTTCAAAAGGATTGTTGGGTCATCTTCCACAACATCCCACACCATGTAATCATTTTAATTGATGAATAACTTCATTCTATTCTTCCAATAGGGATAGTTATCCCCATTGAAATAAGGTGGCTTGGTGGTGGATTGAGCTTCATAGAGGTTGAAGCCAGAAGTAGAAGCCATGGCAATGGTTGAACTAGATGATCACGCTTTTCTAGGATCTTCTCTTGAGGATGTAAAGCCTTCCAAGAGTCTATCTCTAATACCAATTGTTGAGTGGATCGATCGAATGGAAATTTCCAAGAGGGGGTGAATTGGAATTTAAAAGTTTTGGATGAAATTGGAAAAATGAAAAATTGAAGGACAAGAGGATTTAGTGTGGTTCAAGCTTAGAACAAGCTCTACATCCACTACCTTAGTCACCACTAAGAATTTTCAACCAATTTCACTATTGAAATCTTCCCCTTTTTTAGGCTTAGAAGGAAACATATTACAAAGATCAATCTTTCTACCCCTAAAGATTGATCTTGAGACCCTCACTAGAACAAATGAATACAAGGCAATAGAAGTATCTCTCAAAATACAAATTTGCCCAATTTACACTCAATCACACACCAAATTTGTGAAATAAAGATATACAATGAAGAATTACAAAATCGGGTACACGATATGGCTATTTCGCACAAGGGTTTGGATTGATTTGCTTGGATATTGCTTTTAGGTTCAATAGTTGTTGGTGGTGCTTAAAATGCCCCCTTTAATACCTTCTCATTGATTTCTAGCCATTTAGGTTGTTGACATCATAAATATAGCCGTTGAGGCTTCATCTTTCCACCATAAATGTAGTTTTGCAACTACCTGTATCGAAACGGTACCTACTTGTTTCGAGACACGACTAAAAAAGAAAGAGTTGTTATATGCATTAAAGAGGCGTATCGGAATGTTTGAAATCGTTTCGATACAATAGGGGGTCGTTTCGAGACCTGTATCGAAACGATTGAGCTCTTAAAATTCCAGTAGCAAAACGTTTCAAGACCACGCTAGGCCGTATCAAAACGAGTACTTTACCTTTAAAATTTTGGTTATGACAAGCAACAGTCGAAAACATTAAATGCCCAATTTGAAAATTTTTAACCCCCGTATCGAAATGGTTAACTATCGTCTCAAAAAAAAGTCAAACTTTGACTTGCACAGATGAAGGTCGTATCGAAACGGGTGTAGGTCGTTTCGAGACCTATTCAATATGAAAATTTTCAGTAGCAAAACGTTTCGAAACAAGCCTAAGCCGTATCGAAATGCTTGGGCAAAATCTACATATTTAGCTTGAAAACGCTTAGAAAAATTTATGGGGATTATTTTTAAACCTTAAAACATTTTGAGTAAAGTTTTTACTTGTCAATTTTTGAGATTTTTGAGAACTTAAAATTTTATTTACTTTGCAAAATAGTCCTTAAAGTATTTGTTATATTAAAATCAAGTTAATTCAAATTAAGGGTTTTACAACTCCTTAACCTTCCAACCATTGAGCCTATCGCGGACTTTCTGCAAGAGATATTCATAAGAGGCTTCAATGACTCTAGTATGAAAGAGTGAGAATAATGTACTTTCCAAAATCCTCTACCTCTGAGAATCCAAAAGTAGAACTGATTTGATGTCTTATATTAGCTAGAACATTTTTAGAGAAGAAAATGATTGTCTTTTGCATACTGGTCTTATAACCGGAAGCTGTACAAAAACTCTCCATGATAGAGGTAATGACGTTAAGTTGATCCAAGTAAGCCTCGACAAACAAGACGAGGTTGTATGTAAAAAAATAAGTGGGAAATGATAGGTCCAGTTCTTCCAATCTAATTGACTTCCATAAGCCAAAGACAATGTCATTTTGGATAGTTTGAGCCAACCTTTACATGCATAAAACAAATAAATAAGAGGATAAAGGGTCTCATTGGTGAATTCACATACTCAGTTCGAATGACAGAAACTTGGAGCCATTCCATAGAACCTACATAAAGACACATTGCATAATAAGTTGACAAAAAGAATCTGAGAACCCTATATCACGAAGCGTGTCATCAATAAAACTCCACTTAAGTCGGCCTTCTCAAGATCGACTTTGATAGCCATCCACCTTTCTTACCCTTCTTCCCATGCATTGAGTGAATCACCTCCTGAGCCACAATGATACTATTTGAGATAGCATGACCCGAGACAAAGCTTGTTTGATTGCTCAACACCCAAGTTGCAAAGAATGGTTTGATACAATTCATGATCAATTTGGACACCACCTTATACAACACCATACACAGACCAATAAGGCGACATTGATGAATATATTCAGGACTAACGATCTTCAGAATAAACACGAGTAAAGTATGATTTAACTCTTAATCGAACAAATGGCCACTAAACACCTTTCGGATATAACTACAAACACTTGGACCAATAGTCCCCCAATCTCGGTGGTAAAATAGACTATGATTAGACCTGGCAAACTTGACCCGAGACCCGAAAACCGAACCAATTTACCCGAACCGAACCCGAAACCGAACCGAACATGTTTACCCGAAATTTGACCCGAAACCCGAAACCGAACCGAAAATGAACTGATTTTTAGTTGAACCGAAATGGACCCGAACCGATAGACCCGAACCGAATGGAACCGAACCGAATGAAACCGAACCGAATGGACCCGAACCGAAGACAACCCGAAATAAATAAAAGATATTAATAGAAATAAAAAAAGATGAGATATGAACAATCGCACAACTCACCAAAAAGTTAAATATATTGGCTTTATAAAGCCATATAAAGGGTGTAAAAAAACTGACCAACCTAAAAACTTGATTAAAACCGACCGATCTCCCATCAACCAGAAATTGACCCGAACCGATCCGAACCGAACAGAACCGAAAATCAACTGAACCGAAAATCAACCGACCCGAAAATCAACCGAACAATAGAACCGAACTGGAACCGAACCGAACCCGAACCGAACCGAATCTGAACTGAATGATATCAGACCCGAAATAACCGAAACTGAAATGACCCGAACCGATTGACCCGTTTGCCACCTCTAAGTATGATATCCATCAACACCTGGAGCTTTTAATGGCCCTATCTTAAATAGTGTATTTTTAACTTCATCATCAGTAACAAGTCTCATCAAATGGTCCAACGCAGCTTGTGGTAGTCTTGGAAATGCCCTTTTCACTCCAAAGCCATACGCGTTCCCTCGGTCACTCGAGAATCGGGTCTTATAAAAATCCACAGCCATTGATTGAAGCATTGTTTGATCAGAGCACCACGCATCGCTGGAATCTCTGAGTGCTAGCACAATATTTGTTCGTCGGCGACTCATCGCATAAGAATTGTAAAATTTGGTATTGCAATCCATGAAAAAATTCTATTGGCTCATTGACTTTTGGATCCACATACTTTCCTCCTGGGCAATCACCTCATCCAATTCTCACTTCAATTTTCTCAAGAGATCAATCAGAAAAGTCGAGTAGAGAGTGTTTAGAGATTTCTCGATTCCCCTAATCCGCTTTATTGATTCTTTTTTCCTTCGACCAATATGCCCAAAAATAGTAACATTCCATTCAGTAACCTTCATAGTGAATGCTTCTAGATTTGTAAGAATATCGCCATTGACATCTCATGACTCAAATAAAAGCTTAGTAAAGCTAGGATGGTCCTGCCAAGCTGCTAGGAAAGGAAAGGGTCTGTCGCAAAAAACCCTCGTTGTTAAGGTGCAATTTAAGAAGCAATGTACGCTGGCCAGACCCAAATTTGGCAAGGTGTGTAATATGAGTACTCGGGAAACATGTCATTCAATTTGTATTAAACAAACATTGGTCTAGCCTTTGGAATAAATCACCCCTGGACCAAGTGAAATTTGACCTTGAGAATGGAGCCTCAATCAATCCACAGTCAAACACAAAATCATTGAATAAACGGCTCCCCTCCACCAACACAAGACCTTCTTGTCGCTCCTCAAGTCGAAAGATGATGTTAAAATCTCCGTCTAAAAACTACGGAACCCCCGAACCTGGATCAAGTTGTTGAAGCGCCTCCCATACATACTTACGCTTGGAAGCATTAGGGCTGACATAAACCATAGTGAAGAAGAACCACAAAGATGTATTAACAAGCTTGGCTCTCCTACGTATAAATTGGTTTGAAACCTTCCGAACATCAATCTGCGGATCATCATTTCATAAGAGCCAAATCCTGCCACTAAATATGTGTGCTTCAATACGAAAAGAATTACTGAACCCCAGACAACGAACAACTCTATCAGCACAAACACCACTAAATCTTAGCTCCATTAACATGAATAAATAAGGATGGTATAACATGAAAAAAATCTTAAAAAACCATCAAAGGGGAGGGCTAGCAGCCCCATAGCAATTCCGTAATATAGTTTTAAACATTAAAACTAATATTCAGAATAACAAAAACCCGAAAAAAAATTATTGGGCTGGCTGTATGTTCTCTTTGTCAAGAACTAATGCATTATCGAAGACCATTGTCAAAACATCATGGTTATCATGCATCGAGCTCGACTGCTTAGTGTTTCCACCATGGCCGCGTTTATTACCGGGATCATTGGGGTCAGTTTCCCTACAAATACTCGAATAATTTAATTAATTAAACTGATCAAACCAATTATTTAAGGGTAATCTTCACCCGTGATCCCTTTTATTTAGGTTTTATTATATTTTGATCACCTAAATTTAAAAAAGACTATTCTTGCCACTTACATTTGAAAATGTTTCTGTTTTGGTCACTGGACCGTTAGTCTCCGTTACTTTTATTTGGTATGTTTCGTTTTGGTCACTGATTTTAAGTTTTTCGTTTAATTCACATACGTTGTCGTTTTGTTCTATTTTGGTCACTCTGCCATTAATTCTCAATAATTTGATGATGTGTCACGTTAATAAAAATGATTAATTTCTAATTTAATCCTTAGAATTTTATTTTTTCACCATTTCCAAACAAAAAAAAACTAAAAATTTCCTCCTCTCCAACCTTAACTTTCATTTTTACTAATGTCAGCACCGTCAACTGTTGTTGCTACCTTAGCTACCTTCAGCTACAAACAACTACTGAAATAGTGAAACGCGGCTGATGTTAACTCCGATACAGAACTAACCAAATAAGACAATTAGAATAATTTTGTTATTCTCATTTGCTTATGCGATTACTTCTTTTTAGGGGTGTGCATTATTCGATTTTGACCGAATTAACCGAGCGAACCGATTTTTTTGGATTAATCGCTCGGTTAATTTTAGATAAAACAAATTAACGGTTAAGAGTTTTTTTTTCTTTCAAAATTCGATTATCGGTTAATTCGGTTCTAAACCGATTAATTAACCGAATTAATCAAAATTATTATATGTTAAATATTATATATATTACATATATTTATTTTTGGTCATTAAATGTTTAAAAATTATAAAATGATCATTAATTTTTTTTGATATAATATAAAATGATCATTAAACTTTTATCAAATTAGCAGAAAATGAAAGTTCGGTTACTATCATTTTAGCATAATTTAGTGACCAATTGTGTAATTTACCCCAAAATTTATAACAAATTTCGGTTAATTCAAAAACCGACCGAATTAACCAAATTTTTTTCCAGTTTGGTTAAAAATTCTCGGAAAAGAAAATCAGAACGGTTAAAAGGAAAAAAATCTTTTACTGGATTTTGGGTAATTCGATTCGTTCGGTTAACCAAATTTACTGAATGCACACCCCTACTCCTTTCAAGAAAACGAAGAAAATGAAAAAATCATTCAAAAAATTGAAGACAAACAAAGCGTTTGCGTGGTACCAATGGAACCAAGAGTTAACAAGCCAGTCGATGGAGGGGATAAATTTTGGGAGACTAAAAGATTATAGAATTTTTTTTTGTTTGGAGATGGTGAAAAAATAAAAATTTAAAAGTGTAGGGATTAAATTAGAAAGTATCCATTTTATTAATGATAACGTAAGTGACCTAAACAAAAAAAAAATTAAAATCGGTGACCAAAACGAAACGGACCAAAAACAAAAGGTAACGGAGACTAACGGTCCAATGATCAAAACATAAACGTTTTCAAACGTAAATGACAAGAATAATCTTTTTTAAATTTAGGTGGCCAATATGGACTACGATTAAAAATTACTCATTATTTAAATGATTCCACCATCGAATCCGGATTTTACAACAATGCTACATATATGTGCGACTATGGAAGCATTAATGATTTAATAATTGAAGTAATTCAAAACTAATATATCAACTATTGTTAAAAAAACTAATATATCAACGCTATTAAAAAAAAGCCATTAACTATTCAAAAAAGAAACTAATATATCAACAATTTGATTTTCCATTCTATATACAATCGGTGCCAGGGCGCAAGCTAGTGGAGACTAGAGGCATGACTACAAAAAATTTAGAAAATTAAAATTTAACTCTTAATATATTTTTTAAATATAATTTAGTCATTTCAAGTTTTTTTAAAAATTCATATGTATAATTAAATCTCCTCTCATAATTTTTAAAAATTTTATTAAATCTATCAAAATTATTAAAAACTTTAATTAAACCCTTAAATTTTTTGAAAATTTTAATTTAAACTTTTAAATTTTTAAAAAATTTAAGTTAGGCTCCCCAAGTTCTGTCACGGCAACCAAATGTAGCAAGTCTTTCAGTCTTGACCCTGTAATTTCTAAGGAACTTTTAGCCGAGTCTCAAACTTTGAATGACCCAAAGTTGCAAATGCAATTAGGAAGCCAAACTCACCAAGGAAGATGCATCATGAAATAATGCACCTTTCATTTCTTATTGTTACTATTTAGAAGAGTCAGCTACAAATATCCCATACATAACATGTCCATTACCGATTTTAACTCATTACTATATACTAAAATCTTATTTCGACCACCGGTCGGTCGGGCTTAGATTTCACCATCCTAGAATTCTTTTGGGAACCATAAGATACAGAGCAATCAAAGCAGAAGCAAGCTCGGAGACGGTCTCAATAACAAACTCTTCTTCCCTATCAAAAGACAAACTGAGTAATTCTTCCAAACACTTCTAGGAAAACACAAACTATTCTAACATTCTGCGGTCTAATCTTCATCCAAAAATCAAATCCATCACACTTGTTAGGCAAGCCTCTCAACTAAACTCAATCGATCTTTGACCTCTAAAGATGGATCAACATTCGACAAGAAGTTCACATCCTCACCTACTACTATAGTCTCACAGAAATCTTCCACTTCAAGACAACTCTCTCTTTGTCTCAAAGTATACTCTAGCTCTGTGTTCTACAAGCCCAAACCGCGTCAAAAGTTACATCGAAATCGTAAAAAGACAATTACTTCACATCTACTAGAAACATGTAACCCTAAACCATCAACAAACATCTTCTGTACATTTTTCTTACCACCACTATCTCACCACAAAGGACTAGTCACGCGCGTCCCTACGTCTAAGATCTCGACAGAGATATCTAGCTTCCTTACATGCTCATACAAAAGGATGTATCCGCAGAAATTGCAACTTCATATGTACACAACTGATAGTCTTCGGTTCTCTTATTTTCAGGCTGGTCCTTCACACATAACCTAACTCTTCAAAACCTTTCTTAGAGCATCTCGAAACTTCAAAATTCAATTCTGACCACACACAAATAATATGCTTGAACTTGTTCTATAACATCGGTCTTGACGACTCGAAACATTCCACTACCAAACAATCTAAAGCTAAAGCTCAAGACTTCCTTCTCGGCTCAACTATATCGGAAGCGACTTCATCTCTTCTTCTTGCTGGAAGACAACTCAGACGCACACTGGCCCAATCACACAAATTGATTCCCACTCACGGATACTGATCGGCTATCTCGTAATAAAACCATAGACCGAACCCCAACTATCACTAACTAACATTTCTGAGTCTCAGATTACTCACACGAGACCCTTACCTTGGTCTCGCCAAAAGAACTAAGGTACTCGTACCTACCTCTAATATCTCATCGGGCACATTCAACTTTGCATTCTTGCTAACAACATACGGAAGTACAGATTCAGAATCAACCGGAGGGACAACTCAAAACTGTAACTAGGGCTTATCTACTAAAACATTGATACTACTCTGAATCACACTCACAAGTCTTCACTTCTTTTTACCAAATAATACCAGAGTTGATCACATCGTCCCTCACCAACAAGAATCAACCCAATTACATCCTGACTCAAACAAACCAATAGTACCTCAACTCCGGTACAACCATGCTCCCCTGACCATAGCGATGAACTCCCTCAACCTCTTCCACATTTTCAGAAACCACAACTTCTACTTACCGATTCACGGCCCATGCATTGGCCTCAAACTTACTAAAAAGCAATAAATCAACGACAAAAACAATTTAACATACAAATTGGGTTAGCAAAGGAAAGGGTCCAAGTGGCTCAAGTATGTTTCTCTCACTTAAAAAAATCTCTTTTTCCGATGTAATAGAAGCAATGGGACTCTACTCAACATGCTTCAAGCAACATACACGTACGATCAAACATCATTCACCAAGCATACTTCATAAACAAGCAAACATGCTTACATGGCAAACAAACACCGTGCATATCAATACAAAACTTAAACTTACCTCACTTACCTGCCCAAGGTCTCGGTAACCTTAGGCTCTGATACCAACAAATGTAACCCCCTCGTCCCGGTCTGGCCGGATGACCGGTCCGAGTGGGTCACACGGGTAAAACCGAAGTGAAACCCGTGAAGGTCCCACCTCGGTTAGCAACCCTAGAAAACTTTTTCATTGAATATTATCTTATCTAGATGCCTTGATTTAACCTATGGGTGAAAAGAAAGCGGAAACAAGGCTCACGGGAAGCCAAACAGCAAACAGGGCCTAAGCCCAAACCTTGGGACCCAATAGAGATGTCAAACAGCCCATTTTTAGGCCTATGTTTCGAAACAGACATCACACGTTTCGAAACGCGGGCTCCAGTTCAAAAAGCCAGACACCCGTACTGAAACGCATCCACCCCGTTTCGGAACAGGGTCACATTTTGCCTAGGCATTCCGATACCCGTTTCGGAACATGCAATTACAGTGGCCAAAGTGTTTCGAAACATGTTTCGAAACAGGGGCTCACAGTGGCCAAACCGTACCGAAACGTGTTCCGATACGGGGGACCCTGGAACCACACCCGTTCTGAAACGGCAAAGCTCGTTTTGAAACACCTGCAGCCTGCAGTTTTCCAAAATCAGTTTTACACATCTCTAAACGATCCCAAACGCCCTTAACAACCCCAACAAGCATACACGACATACAAGCACACTCTAGAGGTATGCACCCTATTGCAAACATACTTAAAACGCAAGGATACAAGATAAGGCATCCACTCAAAAGATCATACAAGACATTCAAGATAACATGCTTCACAAGGTTAAACACTTAAGCATTTGAGGTAGGCAAGATAGACATGGTTTACAAGCAAACATGGCATCCAAGAGCCAAACCAATTCAACACACAACAAAGCATCCACATTAACAACACCTATCTCATTGCTTGACTATTACAATCTACAATTTAAAGATCATACATTAAGCTAACCAAAAGCATCACTTGGAGACCTTTCCTTGCCCTTGCCACCCACAAGCTATTGATCTGCATTGTCGAACAAAAAAGAGCGTAAACATAAAAGCTTAGTGAGGGTAAGCTCATAAATCAAACCTTCGACAAAGCAGGGTCCAAGCACGAGCATACAACCAAGGTAGAATGCATGATCTTACCTTCGATCCACATGAGCCATAAATATAGATGATGCATGAACATATAGTCAACACTATGCCATGATCACTAACACATAAGTCCAACATACGAAAATACATATATCAATGTATTAACAACAACACGTATCAATTCATATTGGAAATCACATTTCTTATCATCTTGGCACATATATAATCTCATATTGGCACCTAGTTATGACTCGAATACGCGGATAGCATGTTGGAACGCATTTCCAACATAACCATTACCTTCGGTGGGATTACACTCATCACCGGTTCTCACGGAGGGAATTCCACTCATCCTCACCCCCCGTCGATGGGATTCCACTCATCACCGACTAATATAAAAATTTCCGGGCGAACCCGTACTCCTCCTTGGTGCCTTAACGCCACCAAGGCCACGCGCGACTTTGACTCTCGTGTGCACACTCATCCTAATGATCGATCATTGTACCCAAGCATACTAGTGCCAATATTAAATAAAATCCACAACCTTTCACAACATCAATTTCAATATAATTTCCGTGCTTAGCACGTACTTACTATGATCCTCAAAATCATGCAACCACCTCATAACCTCATTTCACAAGCCAACACTACATGTATATCATCCAAACAATTATCACATCATATTTCACACATACGTATATCCACATTACATTTGTCATCAACATGCATATAACAATGCATTAAGCCATGCCCCAACATACATGTATATCACATTATACATAATCATCATAACACAAATCATCATGAGGCATAACATCAATTTAAGAGTTCATCCAAGGTCTCTAACTAAAGCTTAGGATTAGGCTGGTAGCCTAATCCTAACTCTAGGTGGGTCTACCAATCCCAACCTAGTCCACATGCTTGAACCAACCACTTAAAAACCAATTTGAAAACATTAACCACTCACCTCCACCTCCAAGCTCAATTACCAAGCAAGCAATCAACTTCAAGCTTCCGGATTCACTCCCGAGGCTTCACCAACACACGTTCTTGCCTCTAAACAACCTCAACACAAACCAAACAACTTCCAATTAGCCCAAGCATCAAGGTAGCTAACCCAGAATACAATTCAAACATCAAACTCAACATTTCAAGCCATGCACAAACCCCAAATTTACCAAACTCGTGCAGCCCATAAGCCCTCAATCAAAACTCATGTTTCCAACACTTTTTATACCCCCAAAAGATCCCAAAGAAACCCCCAACCATAGTACTAACCTCAGCCCACAAATTCCAACCTAACACAACCTCAAAAACCACTCTAAAACCCTTCAAAAACCCCCCATTAAACCCAATTTCGGGAATGTGTTCAAAACCATGTAAAATTCATATATGTTAAACCATTTGACTCATAGACTTCATATCTAACCTCATTAAATCGAAATTTTAGGTTTAACCACATAAAGCTACCATTTTTAATCAAACCCTCTAAAAACTCAAATTTCAAAACCTTGATGAAAATGAAAACTACTTGTACTTTTGAAGAGATGAAGTTGAGGACAAGTCAAAAATGATATTACCTTTCAAAACTGAGTTGAAATGAAGGAGCAATGTGATGGAATAGTGGAGGGGATGAGAGCTCTCTATTTGACGTTGGTTTTGGTTTTGGAGAAGAGAATGAATAGTGAAAAGATGATAAAAGGGGATTTAAATTAAAAGTTGCATTAGTTACAAGTTTGCCATTAATGAATGGCTATTTTCCATTTTCTTTAAAATCTCTTCAAATTGTATTTCATTCATTTTAGTCCAACACAAAAATATTTGTTTTTGAAACCCGAGGCTCAAAAGATTGTTTTAATTATAAAATCGAACCCGAAATAATATTAAAATATTATTTTCACCCGACCCCTAAACCCGAGTGTTACAAGGATGGTATAACATGACAAAATTTAAAAAAAAAACCATCAAAGGGGAGGGCTAGCAGCCCCATAGCAATTACGTATTATAGTTTTAAACATTAAAACTAATATTCAAAATAACAAAAACCTGAAGAAAAAAAAATTATTGGGCTGGTTGTATGTTCTCTTTGACAAGAACCAATGCATTATCGAGGACTATTGTCACAACATCATGGTTATCATGCATCGAGCTCGACTGCTTAGCGTTTCCACCATGGCCACGTTTATTACCGGGATCAATAGGGTCGGTTTCCCTACTACTGCTCGAATAATTTAATTAATTAAACTGATCAAACCAATTATTTAAGGGTAATCTTTACCCGTGATCCCTTTTATTTAGGTTTTATTATATTTTGATCACCTAAATTTAAAAAAAACTATTCTTGCCACTTACATTTGAAAATGTTTATGTTTTGGTCAATGGACTGTTAGTCTCCGTTACTTTTTGTTTTCGGTATGTTTCGTTTTGGTCACCGATTTTAAATTTTTTGTTTAATTCACATACGTTGTCGTTTTGTTCTATTTTGGTCACTCTGCCATTAATTCTCAATAATTTGATAATGTGTCACGTTAATAAAAATGATTAATTTCTAATTTAATCCTTAGACTTTTATTTTTTCACCATTTCCAAACAAAAAAAACACTTAAAAACTTCCTCCTCTCCAACCTTAACTCTCATTTTTACTAATGTCAGCACCGTCAACTGTTATTGCTACCTTATCTATCTTCAGCTACAAACATCTACTGAAATAGTGAAACGCGGCTGATGTTAACTCCGATACAGAACTAACCAAATAAGACAATTAGAATAATTTTGTTATTCTCGTTTGCTTATGCGATGACTTCTTTTTAGGGGTGTGCATTATTCGATTTGACCGAGCGAACCGAATTTTTTTGGATTAATCGCTTGGTTAATTTTAGGTAAAACCGATTAACGGTTAAGAGTTTTTTTTCAAAATTTGATTATCCGTTAATTCGGTTCGAAATCGATTAATTAACAGAATTAACCAAAATTATTATATGTTAAATATTATTATATATATTACATATATTTATTTTTGGTCATTAAACGTTTAAAAATTATAAAATGATCATTAAATTTTTTGATATATTATAAAATGATCATTAAACTTTTATCAAATTAGCAGAAAATGAAAGTTCAGTTACTATCATTTTAGCATAATTTAGTGACCAATTGTGTAATTTACCCAAAAATTTATAACAAATTTCGGTTAATTCAAAAACCGACCGAATTAACCAAAAAAATCTGGTTTGGTTAAAAATTCTCGGAAAATAAAATCAGAACGATTAACGGTTAAAAGGAAAAAACCTGTTACTGGATTTTGGGTAATTCGATTCGTTCGGTTAACCAAATTTACTGAATGCACACCCCTACTCCTTTCAAGAAATCGAAGAAAACGAAAAAAAATCATTCAAAAAATTGAAGACAAACAAAGTGTTTGCGTGTTACCAATGGAACCAAGAGTTAACAAGCCAGTCGATGGAGGGGATAAATTTTGGGAGACTAAAAGATTATAGATTTTTTTTTGTTTGAAGATGGTGAAAAAATAAAAATTTAAAAGTGTAGGGATTAAATTAGAAAGTATCTATTTTATTAATGTGACACATCATCAAATTAACGGAGATTAATGGCCTAGTGACCAAAATAGAACGAAACGATAACGTAAGTGACCTAAACAAAAAAATTAAAATCAGTGATCAAAACGAAACGGACCAAAAACAAAAGGTAACGGAGACTAACGGTCCAGTGATTAAAACAGAAACGTTTTCAAACGTAAATGACAAGAATAATTTTTTTAAATTTAGGTGACCAAAATAGACTACATTAAAGATTACTCATTATTTAAATGATTCCACCATCGAATCCGGATTTTACAACAATGCTACATATATGTGCGACTATTGAAGCATTAATGATTTAATAATTGAAGTAATTCAAAACTAATATATCAACTATTGTTAAAAAAAACTAATATATCAACGCTATTAAAAAAAGCCATTAACTATTCAAAAAAAAAAAAACTAATATATCAACAATTTGATTTTCCATTCTATATGCAATCGGTGCCGGGGCGCAAACTAGTGGAGACTAGAGGCATGACTACAAAAATTTTAGAAAATTAGAATTTAACTCTTAATATATTTTTTAAAATATAATTTAGCCATTTCAAGTTTTTTTAAAAATTCGTACTAAACTTCAAAATTTTAAATATATAATTAAATTTTCTCACATAATTTTAAAATATTATTAAATCTATTAAAATTATTAAAAACTTTAATTAAACCTTTAAAATTTTTGAAAATTTTAATTTAAACTTATAAATTTTTAAAAAATTTAAGTTAGGCTCCCCAAAATTCTTACCCAATTTCTGTCACCGCAACCAAATGTAGGCTTGCTTCTGGAGCAAGTCTTTCAGTCTTGACCCTGTAATTTCTAAGGAACTTTTAGCCGAGTCTCAAACTTTCAATGACCCAAAGTTGCCAATGCAATTAGGAAGCCAAACTCACCAAGGAAGATGCAGCATGAAATAATGCACCTTTCATTTCTTATTGTTACTATTTAGAAGAGTCAGCTACAAATATCCCATACATAACATGTCCATTACCGATTTTAACTCATTACTATATACTAAAATCTCATTTCGACCACCGGTAGGTCGGGGCTTAGATTTCACCATCCCAGAGTTCTTCAATGGTCCGGGCTTAGATTTCACCATCCCAGAGTTCTTCAATGGTCCTGTATGCACCACAAGTCGGGTGTACGAAGAAACTGCCTCTACATAGCTTCTCCTGCAATTGAAGTTCACATATTCAAATACCTTTTTACGAATTACACAACATATGCTATCATGTTATGTCTTGGAAAATGAGGGTTTATAGGAAGTGATGATGATGATGACGCCGAAATGAGGTTAACACTTGCCTGCTCGATTTCAGAAAACTTGGCAAACAAATCTTTAGGGATAGACCAGTTAAAAACATCAAGGTTTTCCTTCAGCCTCGCCTCACTACTGCTCTTCGGCAGTACACTATGGCCCATTTGAAGTCCCCATCGGAGAGCTACTTGTGCTGGAGATTTCCCCAATCGCTCCGCAACCGTCTTGAGAACCGGGTTTTCCTGGACCTTTCTACATCTATTATCTCCACTTTGGCTACCCAAGGGTGAATATCCCTGAGATCAAAGAAATTAACATCCATTAGCAATGCAATCAGCCTGCTCAGCTGATTCAAAATGGTAACACAAGACAAATATGTTCCTTTTAAATCTGCAAACTCACAGACAAGAGAATTCCCTCGGATTGACAAAATTCGTGCAGCTTTGGCTGTTGCCATACAGGGTGAAGTTCCACTTGATTGACGGCGGGAACTACGCGTGCTACTTTCAACAGATCTCCGATCTTCTTCATACTGAAATTACTAACACCGATAGCCCGAGCCTTACCAGAATCATATAGTGCCTCCATTGCTCTCCATGTACCGGATATGTCAGGTAGAGTCAAGTTTTCAGGCTCAACACCAACCGAACCTTTTTTCAAACTGACCGGCCAGTGTATCTTCAAAATCCATCACAATTAGCAACAAATATAATGATGCCAGAATATCTTAACTTCAGCTATTTGACACTTTAAAATCAACTTGAGCAAAGCGACAAAAGTAACTCCCGGACAATATCTTAATTGTAAAATGAAGTAAATACCAGATAGAGATCAACATAGTGAAGCTGCAAATCTTCCAAAGTTTTATTTAAAGCCTCTGGTACATCTTCAGGCAAGTGATGGGTGCCCCTGAGATCATCATTTTATATGTTGTTTAGTTACCTTCTGCAGATTATAAACCAGACTAAATAAAAGGAGGAAAGAAAAGGGGGAAGGAAAAACCAGAGCTTGGAGGTGATAAATAAGTCCTCACGCTTCACTACACCATTATCAAACAAGTCCTTCAAAGCAAAACCAATCTGCATGTACCAGAAAAACCATTAATCATGTGAAAAAATGTAAATAACTTTGAGAGTTGGGTGAATTTATTAAATCAAGACCGAGGAATTAAAGGAAAAAATTTGCAAATTGATCACCTCCTTCTCATTGCCATAGATAGAAGCGCAATCAATGTGCCTATACCCAGCCTGAATTCAACAAAGATGGAACTCAGCCGAAAATCATAAACAAAAAACACCCGAAGAAGAAGGAGATACCTTGACGGCAGTAGCGAGAGTGTTTCCGGTAACAGCGTAAGTGCCGAAGCCAACGGAGGGGATCTTAGCTCCGGTGTTCAGTTCAAAGAATCTGATTTCATCCGCCATTTTCTTCCAACAATTTCAGAGAAAACAAGCAAAGAAGAGAGCACACGAAACCAGCACTTAATAGAAGGTTCGGGCATCAACTGTTTACACGTGGAGTGTAAGCTGTCAGAATTTAGATCAGTCGCTTGTCGTCAGCATCGAGGGGTAGGAAAAACTTCTAAAAATAATAAGTTCAAGGTTAAACTACCATAAACGTCATATTTGTTTTGATTTTGTTTAATTTTGATCACCAAATTTCAAAAAATTATGTTTTGAGTTTAACGATATGTTACAATTTGTTCATCAAACTTTTTTTTTTTGGAAGAATTCATCAAACCGTTTTAACCTAATTGACTTTTAACTTATCATGAATTTTAAACAAAATATCAATTTAACCATAAACTTTTGTTTCATTCATTTCTCACATTCTTTTAATAAAAATCCTAAAAATTCTCTCAACCTCATAATTTGATTAAGGTCTCCTGTTGACAGCCCTAAAAATTCTTTTTTGACATCCTAATGTGAAATTAATATTCATTTCACCGAAAAAAATATCGAACTTTACAAGTCTAGCTTAATACTTTTTTATTTTCTTCTGTATATTTACCCTTTAAACACTAAAATCTGAATCATCTAATCTTAAAATCTAAACCCAAAATTTTAGCTATAAACTTAAAATTTAAATTCTATAACCACTTTCCTAAATCTTTAAACGTAAACAACAAAATTGTGTAATTTATAAATTAAATAAATTTCCTAACTTTTTATTTTATTCTCCTCCATTTTCTACATGAACTATTGTTTTCGTCTGATTTTCTACTTTCCAATTTAGATAAAAATTAAAAAAATATTAAAATAAAATTTACTTTATCTTATTCAAGTTTAATTTTTTTCATTAATGTTATTTGAATAGTCTAAAGGTGATTACAAGGTAGTATATATTCATAGATATTTTTAACCCTTTGACAAAGCATATGCACCTTGCAGACATTGTGATTGAACTCGCGTCTCTTGAGATAAATATCATCCGTTTTTTACTGAGACACTTGTTAGGTTCTCTAATTATATTTTTAGTACTTCTCTAATTGGTATAGATAGTAGTTGCTTTATTTTAGGTATATATTATAAGCTATTTTTTTGTTGATACAATAGTTGCTTTTTAAGAATAAAATAAAACATTAATTTAAATTTAAATTAAACAATATTGATGATGATCTGAAATTGTTTTGAATAGGATGATCTGAAATTTATTAACAAAGTTCAAATATCAAATTGATAACTTTTCGTTTCAGTTGGTATATTGATATATTATCTTAGGATTTTATTATGTTACATTATTTTCAATTATTACAACCATGCTAGAATTCTCTACGTCATATTATTATTATTTAATATATTATATTGAGCTCGACTCGGCTGCTCGACTCGGCTCGTTAAGAATTTAAATCGAATTTGAGCTCCAGCCGAGTCTAATCAATTAAAGTATTGACCGAATTTTAATCGATTTAAATTTGAGTAGCTCTCAATTTATTTCGTATAATTTACGACCTAGGTTAAATTACCATAGAGTCAGTTTTGTTTCGAACTCCATTCAATTTTAATAACAAAAATTCAAAGGTTATGTAATGATTACTTGGATTATTGATTTGTTACAATTTGTTTATCGAGTTATTTATTCTTGTTAACTTAATTTAGGTAACACGGTTAAAAATAATTCATTTTTAATTTAACTTATGAATTCTAGACAAAATATCAATTTAACTTTGAATTTTTGTTTCATCCATTTTCAGTTTTCACTTACTTTTAATAAAAGCTCTCTCAATCCTAGAACTTGGTCAATGTTTCATGTTGACAGTCATCCTCGTCGATGGTTATTAGACCTAAATTTTCCAATCTACCTTTTTTTTCGTCATGAATGCGAAATCAATGTCTATTTCACTTAATGTCAAACTTTACAAATCTAATCTAGAATGCTTTTGTTTCCTCTTTTCATTCTCACCAAATTTAACATGCACATTTACTCTTTAAAAATTATAAAATCTAAATTCTTACTTTAAAACTTAAATCATAAATTCTAATTCAATAAACTAGACCTTAATTATTCAACCCTAAAACAAAAAAAAATACGTATTGAATAATTTTTTTAAGATTTTTTTAAAATTTTTAAAGATGTCCACTAAAACGAGCCCATTAAACCCTAAAACAAAAAATATGTATTGAATAATTCTCTTAGGATTTTTTTTAAAATTTTTTTAAAATGTCTACTAAAACGAGTTCAGTGGCTAATCCTTTTGTGTTATGTTCTTCTCGCATGTAATCGTTTCCATACCTAATTTTTTCTGATTTTTACCTGAACTATTGTTTCTGTCGGATTTTCTACTTTCCAATTTAGATACAAAGTTAAAAGAAATTATTAAATTGAAATTAACTATATATATATATCATGTAAAGGTCTCTTATTGTTTCAGTCTGTCTTGACATGACACGGTAAAGATAATTAATTTTTAATTTAATTATGATTTAAGATAAAATATCAATTTGTCCATAAGTTTTTTGTTTCATTCATTTCTCAATATATTCTTTTAATAAAAATCCTAAAAACTCTCTCAACCTATAAGTCTGTCAAGGTCTCTTATTGAAGTCCACCCTTTTTTTGGTATATGAATTCGACACCAATGTACGTTTCTCCGAAAATGTATCGAATTTCACAAATCTAGCTTAAAACTCTTTTGTTTCCTCTTTTTATCTCACCAAATTTAGTATGTATATTTATTCTTTAAACACTAAAATCTAAATCCTCTATTTCTAATTATAAATTTAAATTGTAAAGTCTATAAATACTTTCCTAAATCCTTAAACTAGAACAAAAAAGTTACTTTTCAAATATATATATATATATATATATTAATAATTTTCCTAATTTTTTATTTTATTCTCCTCCATTGATTCGTTTTCATACCTAACTTTTCCCCATTTTCTACCTGAAATATTGTTTCCGTCTGATTTTCATTAGTGTTAAGAAAAATATTAGTATAAAATTAACTTTATCTTATTCAAATTCAATTTTTTCATTAATGTTATTTGAATATTGTATTATAGTTCTATTTTTAGTACTTCTCTAATTGGTATAGATAGTAGTTGCTTTATTTTAGGTATATATTATAAGCTATTTTTTGTTGATACAATAGTTGCTTTTTAAGAAGAAAAAAATGGAACATTAATTTAGTTTAAAATTAAACAATATTGATGATCATCAGAAATTCATTAACAAAGTTCAAATATCAAATTGATAACTCGTTGTTTTCAGTTGCTATATGGATATATTATCTTAGGATTTTATTATGTTACATTATTTTCAATTATTACAACCATGTTAGAATTGTCTGCATCATATTATTACTATTTAAAATATTATGTTGAGCTGGACTCGGTTCGTTAAGAACTTGAGCCGAGTTTGATTTCAAGTCGAGCCTAATAGTGTGGAGCTCGAATCGACTCGTTAAGAACTCGAGCGATTTTGAGCTCAAGTCGAGTCCAATGAGTTGAATATTGACCGAGCTTTGACTGAGTTGGATTCGAGTAGCTCACAATTTGTCTCGCCTCATTTGTAGCCTATTTTAAACTACCATATAGTCACTTTTTTTACTTTATTCAATTAACGTGCTTTTTTATGAGGAGACGTTGATTTGAAGAGAAAAATGAGCCGAGTTAGGTGGTCTCGTATGTGTCGACCATGAAGGCTAGGAGGATTGGGTGTAGTGGGTTTGCATTTGCGTAATATGACATTATTTGCCAAATGGGCTTGGCGCTATGCGACAGAGCATAAATCCTTGTGGCGTGCATTGATTGTGGCAAAGTATGGGGAACATGTTCTTAAGTGGCATTTTAATTTCACTAACTAGCATCGCATGTTTATTCTTTGGAGACAAATTGTAGAGGTGCAAGAGGATGAACGAGTGGATCGTTTTATGGATGAGGGCCGGTTCACATGGATTGTAGGGGATGGCTCGCATGTGTTTTTTTGGTATGATGCTTGGTGTTTGGATGTGCCATTGAAAGTAGCATTTCTGAGATTCTTTTGCTTGGCCATTAACAAAGTGGCGATGTTGGTTGATTACTCATGGGGAGGTGCATTGGATCATGAAGAATGGAATACATTTTTTTTGCCGTGAGTTACGTGTGTTTAAACAATCTAAATTGATTGAATTGAGGGATGCATTGAGGAGGTGGGTGTTGGTCGAGGGGCAGGAGGACAAGCTGATTTGGTGTCCGGATCTAAGGGGCAACTTTTTGACTAAGGAGTTGTTGCATTTGATGACGTCTTTTGGGGTTGAAGAGGGTGATATTGAGACTTTTATGGTTTGGAAAATCGACGTGCCGCCTAAGGTACAATGTTTTATTTGGTTTATTCTTCTTAGTCGTTTTCAAACTTTATGCTTATTACGTGATCGAGGGTTCCTTTGCTTGATACGTTGATTGCTTGTGTGTGGTGTGGGGTGGGGAAAGATGAATTGAATCACATCTTATTTTCTTACCCGATAATGGAGGGAATTTGGGACATGTTTTTTCAATGGTGGGGCCTTGTTGTGGTTCGGCCAAAGACAATACAAGAGTTTATTCTGTAGTGTTACGAGGGTGTCTTTAGGGGGCTGATGTAAAAATGGTGGATTGTGGGGTGTGTGGCGGTGTTATGGTCTGTTTGGTTAGCTCGAAATGAGGTGTTGTTTAATAAAAAAAGGTTGCCCGTGGGAGAAATCACGTTCTTAATTAAACTTCGATCTTTCTATTGGATAAAAGTCTCACATGAAGGTCAATTGGTTGGAGAGGCTAATTGGTGGCTTTGTCCACGTTTGTGCATTCCGTGCGGAGCGGATGCAGCAGCACGAGGCAAGCCGAGACCGACAGAATGTGGTGGCGTGTTTAGGGATGCGAACGAGAGGATATTGGCTATGTTTTCAGGGTCTTTAGGTGAGATGGATTCAAACATGGCAAATTTGTGTGCTATTGCGGATGCTTTGAATATGATGTTGGAATTGAATTTTGCGGTATCTTCCATTATCATTGAGTCCAATTCACAAGTTGTGACATGGGTGTTTGAATTTGACACGAGGTCGTGGAAATTGTGGTATTGGTTTCCGTTTGATTAATGAGGCATGTTGGCGCTTACCATGTGTGTGTTTTAATCATGTGTTGTGCGAGGCTAATAGTGTAGCAGATGCTTTAGCAAAAGGTGGGGTGGTTCAGGCATCTTGGTGTCATGTGGTTTATTGAGGTTCTGATTGGTTTTAGGTGTGGGGGATAGATTGGTGGCTGGGCGTGTTGGTTGATGTTGGGAGTGTGCATCTTGGTGCTTGTGTGAAGTATGTCTCATGGGGTGGGTTGCAACTGGTGTTTTTACTGGGTGTTGGTTGTTTTTATACACTTTTACATCACACTCTTTTCCCCCATTAAAGTTTTAGGGAGGTTTTTAATGAGGCGCGTGATAGTGTTTGATTGTAAGCTTTTTTGCTCAATAAAATCATATTTTTACGATAAAAAAACTCAAAGGTTATGTATTGGTTACTTAGATTATCAATTTGTTACATTTTTTTCATCGATTCATTAATTCTTGTTAACTTAATTGATGTGACACTGTTAAATTAATTTATTTTGTAATGCTCGGGTTTGGGGCCTAGAAGATACTCGGGTTGGTTAAGCCGGTTTGGGTTAAGTTAAATTTTGGGGAGAAATTTAAAATATACCATTTTAGAACTTATAGAGAAAAAGAGAATTTAAAAAGGATCTTTTGGTAAAATGTGGTCAAATGGATTTTAGAGATAGGTTTTGAGTTAAAATAAAATACACTATTTCAAATTTGCCATCTCTTCTTCTTCTTCCCCAAAAGTTGTTCACGTTAAAACACACAAGCCATAGCCACCACCATCTTTTTCACCAAGCTTCACCTTTTTTGGAGTTTTCAAGAAGTAAGCAACTTGGTTTTATTCTTCTCTTCCTTCTAATCTTGTTTTTAGCATCTACTCTTCAAGGTTTTGAAGATTTCTCAAGTTTCTCCATTTTTGGGTAAAATTGGGATTTTGAAGGGGTTTAAGCAAATGTTATAAAAACAACGTTTTGGGTCAGTTGTAAATCGTATTTTGGGTGTAAAGTAAAGTCAAGATATTGGGTTTAGCATGAAATCCCAGATTTTAGGGAAATGTGTAATTTTTACTTATTGGGTATTTGGGTTTTTGGCTTAGAAATGGTGGAGAAGAGTTCCTAATGTTTTAGTGGTGTTAAGTTGTTGCTTTTGGGGTGTTTGAACATGGTTTGATTGATAAATTGATGGAGATATGGATGACTTGAGGTTAGAGAAGGATTGAGGATGGTTTTGGCTAGTTTCGGATAGAAATCAGATGATTGTTGTTGTCGGATTTTGATGGAATTGATTTCAGTGATTTTGAATGTTGAAAAGATGTATTAATTTCATGTTTTGATTTGGGTAGAAGCAGCGAATAACGATTCGGGTCCTTCGGACGTCACACCGGGAGTTGCAGAAGCTTGAAAGAGGACCGTTAGCTTGTTTTGGGTTTTGAGCTGGTGAGTGGAAATTGTTTTGAAGCTTTAATTGTTCAAAGAAGGTTTCTTGGGGTTTGGGTGGAGCCTTAGGGGCCAACCTAAACCCAAGCGTAAGTTGTCTATGTTCGTCTTGTTTCATTAATTGTTGGCGTATGTGTTTATTTATGTTGTGGTGTGAATTACGGAATGCTTTTGCCTCCCTTCTTAATATAGTTAGTTGTTGTTGAATACGGTGATGTGTAGTCCCACCGAAGGTGACTAGTAGATGAGTACAGTGATGTGTAGTCCCACCGGAAACAAGCTAGTTGTAGTGAACGGTGATGTGTAGTCCCACCGGAAATGGTTGTGCATGTGCATACCATGTTTTGTCTATGCTTCCGTTTTATCATACTTCCTTCTTAAATGGTTTTTTCATTAAAACTAAATATATGTTTTGAACTGCATTGTTGTTGTTACGATTTTGAGCTCCGCTCACTAAGCTTTTAAGCTTACGCTCTCTTTTCCAACAATGCAGATCGTTAGTGGCTTTGGGAGGCAAGCGGGGCAAGGGATGAGCCTTGGAGTTCTTTGCTAGATCAAAGTATGGTTTTCATAGTTGTAATAATACTTAGGCAATGGGAATGCTAGACTTATTGTTATGGATTTGGTGTCCAAACCCCTATGATTTGTTATTGTTATTGTTATTGTTGCTGCTATGTTAAGAATGTTGAAGCATGCCTTAATGTGGATTTTGACCTCTTTATGGATGTTAAGCATGTTTGGTTGTTTGCGAAATCTTGCCTTGATGATTTTTAGCCTTGTTGTATGTTGACTTGCTTTAAATGAGTATTTCTTGGTTGCTTTAGGTTGTATGCATGATTAGATGTTGATCTAATGCTTGCTTAAGATGTCTAGGTTAGTCCCTCTATGCTAAAAATTGAAATATGTTGTTTTTCTATGCAGGGCGTATCGATACGCTCAAGGGCAATATCGATACGGTCCCCTGTTTTAAGCCTAGCGTACCGATACGCGGGGGCGTATCGATACCCACTTTGCTCTCTGGAAATCTGAGATTTTGACGAGAAATTGGGGTATCGGTACGGGCCTTAGGTGTACCGATACGGTACTAGAGTTAACTTTTGGAGACTTGACCGTTAGGCGCGTATCGATACCTGCCTAGGAGGGTATTGATACGGACTCTCAAAGTTGACTTTGGAGAAGCTTGACTGTTGAAGGCGTATCGATACGGGCCCTTGAAGTATCGATACGGCATGAAGTAATATGGCTAAAAGTTGTCTCTAATTGTTTGTTTTGTTGGGTACGTAATCGTGTTTGCTCCTCCGTTGTTTTCTTTTCTCACATATGTTCAAATAAAACATTTAGACAAGATAAATTAAGAAAAAAAGGATTGCTAATCCGAGTGAGGCCTTAACGAGTTTCGCTCTGGTTTTCCCCGTGTAACCCGTTCAGTTCGGTCTGTTGGCTAGGCCGGGACGATGTGGTTACATTTGGTGGTATCAGAGCCAGGTTACGAGGTCTCCCGAGAAGGTAGGTTAGGTAAGTTGGTTTGTTTGTTTTGTTTGCCATTGTACGGTGTGTGAAAGCATGTTTTATCGTTCTTGTTGTTGGTTGAAGTGTAGTCGAGCGTCCCCATTGCTAGGTATTGTTATTGGAAAATGGTTTTGGTTAAAAAAGAGCTCAAGCACTTGGATTCTTGCCCTTGCTGACCCAATGTTTCCCAGTGTGTTATGTTTATTGTTTAGATTTTATCTTCGATATGGTGAGACCGAGGGGAAGGCCTAGAGCGGGTGACCAGGCACCTGGAGTTGTGCCTCCTCCTCCTACCGATAGTAATGAGACGGATGTCGAAGATGATGTACCTCAGGCTGGGGCGAATGTTGGGGGTAATAGAGCTCACGCGGGTCAGTGTTAGGTAGGTGCGAACATGACTCATTTGATTCAGACTATAGCTGGGGCTTTTCAAAAAGGTTTAGCCGGTTTACATGCTGCAGCACCTCCTCAGGGTGCGGGGATTGGTTTACCCCTTGAGAGACTTCGTAGTTTGGGCAGAGTTGAGTTCCGTGGTTTGACTCCCGAGGGTTTAGAGGCTTGGCTCGAGAGTACTACATACATCTTAGGTCAGATAGAGTGCTCAGACACTCGTAAGTTGGGTTGTGTTGTCTCCTTGCTTAAGGGAGATGCGTATGCTTGGTGGACTACAGTTATTTCGGGTTTGCTAGAGGCGGATGTCACTTGGGAATTCTTCAGAACAGCCTTCAGGAAGAAGTATCTTGGAGCCCGGTATCAGGATGAAAAGAAGAGGGAATTTATGGCCTTGGTTCAGGGTGGTAAGACCGTGTCAGAGTATGAGATATTGTTCGTGAAGTTGAGACAATATGCTCCCGAGTTGGTTCCTAGTGAGAGAGAATGGTGTGAGCGCTTCCGTTATGGTTTGACTAGGGTTGTGAAGACTTATATGCTTGCTTCTGATTACACCGAGTTTGATGTTTTGGTCTCTAGGGCCAAAGATATTGAGCAGAGGTTAGGCTCGAACACTCGGGCTAGTGGGTCTATTTCGGAGAAGAGACATGCGGATTGGGACATAGAACATGCCAAGAGGCACAGAGATAGGAGGTATCAGCCCGATTCGAAACATAGGGGCGGTAACCATGGACGTGGCCATCAGGGCCAAGGAGCTGTTGTTCACACTCCTAAGTGCACTAGATGTGGGAGGCGCCATCCGGGCGAGTGTATGGGTACCTTTGGGGTATGTTGGAACTATGGTTCCCTAGATCACTTAAGGCGTAACTGTTCTCACCCGGCTAGGAGCAGACTGGCCCCAGTTCGAGGTTTTGAGCATCAGAAAGGTCGTGGGCGCGGTCGAGGTAATTTTTAGCCAAGGAATGATGGTCAGAGAAACATAGCCCATGTGGTGGTAGTTCAGCCCGAGGGTGGAGGACCAGCTAGGGTGTATGCACAGCGAGAGGCTGGGAATGACACGAATGTCATCGCAGGTAATTTCTTGTTATGGTCTTTATATTTGCTTTCGTTGATAGATTCGAGTTCGACACATTCATATATTTTGGGTGAACATGCAAGATCTCTAGGTTTACCGTATGAGTGGTTAGAGGTAGGTGTAAATGTTACTAGTTCTTTCGGTGAGACCGTGATAGTTAGGAAAATGTATAAGAGGTGTCCTATGATGATTTAGGGACATGTGTTTCCGGTCGATATGATGGAATTTCTGTTTTATGGTTTCGATGTGATTTTGGGCATAGATTGGCTCGTAGAGCATAGGGCTAGGGTAGACTTTGAGACCAAGAAAGTCTTCTTGAGACTTGCAGATGACTTTGAGGTTGTAGTAGTTGGCGAGAACATTAAGTTCTTGTCCAATGTTATTTCTGCTTTAGAAGCTCAGAGATTGATGAATGTGGGTTGTCAAGCGTATTTGGCTTATGTGATGAACCCGAATATGAGTGAGGTCAGACCGCAAAACATCATAACAGTTTGTGATTTTCCGAGTGTCTTTCTGGAAGAGTTGTCGGGTTTGCCTCCAAATAAGGATGTTAAGTTTGCTATTGAGACGTATTCAGATTCTGTACCCATGTCTATTGCTCTGTATAGAATGGCACCTCAAGAGTTGAAAGAGTTGAAGACACAACTTCAGGAAATGTCAGATAGAGGTTTTATTAGGCCTTGTATTTCCCCGTGGGGTGCTCCGGTCTTGTTTGTGAAGAAAAAGGACGGTAGTATGCGGATGTGAATAGACTATAGGCAGTTGAACAAGGTAACCGTGAAGAACAAGTATCATTTGCGACAAATAGATGATTTGCTTGATCATTTGAGAGGTGCTTCAGTGTTTTCGAAGATTGATTTGAGATCGGGTTACTATCAGTTGAAGGTAAAGGATGTGGACATACCGAAGACCGCTTTCCGTACATGATATGGGCACTATGAGTTATTGGTAATGCCTTTCGGTTTGACTAATGCTCCAGCTGCATTTATGGATATGATGAACCGAATTTTTCACGAGTTTTTGGGTAGGTTTGTAGTAGTGTTCATCGATGATATTTTAGTGTACTCCAGAACCGAGGAAGAGCATGATGAGCATTTACGTTTAGTTCTACAGACGTTGCTTGAAAATTAGTTGTATGCCAAGTTGAGTAAATATGAGTTTTGGATTAGGGAGGTAGTCTTCTTAGGTCATGTGATCTCAGGCGATGGGATTAGTGTGGATCCCAAGAAGATAGAAGCCATAGTGAGATGGAAACAACCGAAGTCTGTGACCGAAATCCGTAGTTTCCTAGGCTTGGCGGGGTATTACCGAAGATGCCGAAACCCACAGACTTCTGTTTTGGTGATAATGGAATCTTATGCTTCAAGGATAGAGTAGTTGTTCCAGAAGATGCCGAGTTGAGACACACTATCTTGAATGAAGCTCATAACAATTCTTTTGCTATGCATACGGGTAGTACGAAGATGTACCGTGGGTTAAAAGAGGAGTACTACTGGATTGGGTTAAAGAAAGATGTGGCTGAGTTTGTGAGTAAGTGTATGGTTTGTCAGCAAGTTAAGGCCGAGCATCAGTTTCCTTCAGGTTTGTTACAGTCGTTGAAGATTCCGGAATGGAAGTGGGAACGTATTACCATGGACTTTGTGTCGGGTTTACCGTTGACTCCTTCGAAGAAGAATTCGGTATGGGTGATAGTCGACAGATTCACTAAGTATGCACATTTTATACATGTTCATACTACCTACACCTTAGACAAGTTGGCCGATTTGTACGTCAATGAGATAGTGAGATTGTATGGTGTATCGAAGTCTATTGTGTCAGACAGAGATCCGAGGTTTACAGCTAGATTCTGGAGTGTTTGCATCGTGCCTTGGGTAATTGGTTGAACTTCAGTACTTTGTATCACCCACAGTCAGATGGTCAGTCAGAGAGAGTGATTCAGGTGTTAGAGGATATGTTGAGGTGTTGCATCATCGACTTTTAGGGTTCTTGGGAGAAACACCTACCGTTAGTAGAGTTTGCGTACAATAACAGTTATTAGGCTAGTATTCTGATGGCACCGTATGAGGCTCTGTATGGCAAGAAATGTAGAACACCTATCTGTTGGGCCGAGGCCGGACATAAGCTTATACCTATGCCCAACTTGCTTAAGGGTACCACCGAGAAGGTAAAATTGATTTGTGATCGCTTGAAGGCAGCTTTAGATAGACAGAAATCGTATGTCGATTTGAGGAGGAAGGAGATAGAGTATGCTGTGGGTGACAAAGTATTTTTGAGAGTCTCACCATGGAAGAAGGTGATGAGGTTTGGAAAGAAGGCTAAGTTAAGTCCGAGATTCATTGGTCCATACGAGGTAGTTGAGAGGATTGGTCTCGTTGCTTATAGATTGAGATCGCAGACCGATTTGGAGAAGATTCATGATGTGTTCCACGTTTTGATGCTTCGAAAGTATAGATCGGATCCGTCTCATGTAATGACAGTGGAAGAGATCGAGTTGAACCCAAATCTGTCGTATGATGAAGAGCCGGTTGAAATTCTTGCAACAAGTAGTAAAGTGTTGCGTGGGAGGTCTATCGAGTTAGTCAAGGTTCTGTGGAGACACTGAGGTGTGGAAGAGGCCACTTGGGAGAGGAAGGAAGACATGGAGAAACAATTTCCGTATCTCTTTCCGTCAGGTAATTTCGAGGACGAAATTCCTTAAGTGAGAGAGAGTTGTAATGCCCGGGTTTTGGGCCCGAAAGATACACGGGTTGGTTAAGCCGGTTCGGGTTAAGTTAAATTTTGGGGAGAGAATTTAAAATATACCATTTTAGAACTTATGGAGAAAAAGAGAATTTAAAAAGGGTCTTTTGGTAAAATGTGGTCAAATGGATTTTGGAGATAGGTTTTGAGTTAAAATAAAATACATTATTTCAAATTTGCCATCTCTTCTTCTTCTTCCCCAAAAGTTTTTCATGTTAAAACACCCAAGCCATAGCCACCACCCACTTTTTCACCAAGCTTCACTATTTTTGGAGTTTTCAAGAGGTAAGCAACTTGGTTTTATTCCTCTATTCCTTCTAATCTTGTTTTTAGCATCTACTCTTTAAGGTTTTGAAGATTTCTCAAGTTTCTCCATTTTTGGGTAAAAATGGGATTTTGAAGGGGTTTAAGAAAAGGTTATGAAAACAACGTTTTGGTTCAGTTGAAAACCTTATTTTGGGTGTAAAGTGATGTCAAGATATTGGGTTTAGCATGAAATCCCGGATTTTGGGAAAATGGGTAATTTTACTTATTGGGTATTTGGGTTTTTAGCTTAGAAATGGTGGAGAATGGTTCCTAATGTTTTAGTGGTGTTAGGCTGTTGCTTTTGGGGTGTTTGAACATGGTTTGATTGATAAATTGATGGATATATGGCTGACTTGAGGTTAGAGTAGGATTGAGGATGGTTTTGGTTAGTTTCGGATAGAAATCCGATGCTTGTTGTTGTCAAATTTTGATGGAATTGATTTCAGTGAGTTTGAATGTTGAAAAGATGTATTAATTTCTTGTTTTGATTTGGGTAGAAGTAGGGGATAACGATTCGGGTCCTTCGGACGTCATACAGGAAGTTGCGGAAGCTTGAAGGAGGACTGTTAGCTTGTTTTGGGTTTTGAGCTGGTGAGTGGAAATTGTTTTGAAGCTTTAATTGTTCAACAAAGGTTTCTTGGGGTTTGGGTGGTAGTCTTCTTAGGTCATTTGATCTCAGCCGATGGGATTAGAGTGGATCCCAAGAAGATAGAAGCCATAGTGAGATGGAAACAACCGAAGTCAGTGACCGAAATTCGTAGTTTCCTAGGCTTGGCAGGGTATTACCGAAGATTTTTCGAGGGATTTTCAAAGATTGCGACACCTTTGACTAAATTGCTTCAGAAGAATGTACCACATGAGTGGACAGATGCAAGGCAACAAGCGTTTGAGAAGTTGAAGAAAGCTTTGACCGAAGCTCCTATTTTGATTCAGCCTGAACCAGGGAAAGAGTTTGTGATCTACAGTGATGCACCGTATGTAGGTTTAGATTGTGTGCTTATGCAAGAGGGTAAGGTTGTAGCTTACGCTTCGAGATAGTTGAAGGTCCACGAGAAGAATTACCCCACTCATGACATAGACTTAGCTGTTGTAGTGTTTGCTTTGAAGATTTGGAGACACCACCTTTATGGGGAGAACTGCATAGTTTACACCGACCACAAGAGTTTGAAATACTTGATGACTCAGAGAGAGTTGAACCTTAGACATTTTAGGTGGTTAGAGCTTCTTAAGGACTATGACCTTACGATAGAGTACCATTCGGGTAAGGCAAACGTAGTGGCTGATGCTTTGAGTTGAAAAGTAGCAGTTAAGTTGCGAGCTATGTTTGCGAGATTGAGTGTGTCGCAGGATTGCGGATTGATAGCCGAGCTTCAGATTAAACCTTCGTTAGTTCAGTTGATTCGGGAGAAACAGTTGCAAGACGAATCTTTGGCACCTCACGTGCAAGTTATAGCCGAGGGTAAACCCACAGACTTCTGTTTTGGTGAGAATGGAATCTTATGCTTCAAGGATAGAGTAGTTGTTCCAAAAGATGCCGAGTTGAGACACACTATCTTGAATGAAGCTCATAACAGTTCTTTTGCTATGCATCCGGGTAGTACGAAGATGTACCGTGGGTTAAAAGAAGAGTACTACTGGATTGGGTTAAAGAAAGATGTGGCTGAGTTTGTGAGTAAGTGTATGGTTTGTCAGGGAGTTAAGGCCGAACATCAGTTTCCTTCATGTTTGTTACAGTCGTTGAAGATTCCGGAATGGAAGTGGGAACGTATTACCATGGACTTTGTGTCAGGTTTAACGTTGACTCCTTCGAAGAAGAATTCGGTATGGGTGATAGTCGACAGATTCACTAAGTATGCACATTTCATACATGTTCATACTACCTACACCTTAGACAAGTTGGCCGATTTGTACGTCAATGAGATAGTGAGATTGTATGGTGTATCGAAGTCTATTGTGTCAGACAGAGATCCGAGGTTTACAGCTAGATTCTGGAGTGTTTGCATCGTGCCTTGGGTAATTGGTTGAACTTCAGTACTTTGTATCACCCACAGTCAGATGGTCAGTCAGAGAGAGTGATTCAGGTGTTAGAGGATATGTTGAGGTGTTGCATCATCGACTTTTAGGGTTCTTGGGAGAAACACCTACCGTTAGTAGAGTTTGCGTACAATAACAGTTATTAGGCTAGTATTCTGATGGCACCGTATGAGGCTCTGTATGGCAAGAAATGTAGAAAACCTATCTGTTGGGCCGAGGCCGGACATAAGCTTATACCTATGCCCAACTTGCTTAAGGGTACCACTAAGAAGGTAAAATTGATTTGTGATCGCTTGAAGGCAGCTTTAGATAGAAAGAAATCGTATGTCGATTTGAGGAGGAAGGAGATAGAGTATGCTGTGGGCGACAAAGTATTTTTGAGAGTCTCACCATGGAAGAAGGTGATGAAGTTTGGAAAGAAGGGTAAGTTAAGTCCGAGATTCATTGGTCCATACGAGGTAGTTGAGAGGATTGGTCCTGTTGCTTATAGATTGAGATTGCAGACCGATTTGGAGAAGATTCAAGATGTGTTCCACGTTTCGATGCTTCGAAAGTATAGATCGGGCCAGTCTTATGTAATGCCAGTGGAAGAGATCGAGTTGAACCCAAATCTATCGTATGATGAAGAGCCGGTTGAAATTCTTGCAACAGATAGTAAAGTGTTGCGTGGGAGGTCTATCGAGTTAGTCAAGGTTCTGTGGAGACACCGAGGTGCGGAAGAGGCCACTTGGGAGGGGAAGGAAGACATGGAGAAACAATTTTCGTATCTCTTTCCGTCGGGTAATTTCGAGGACGAAATTCCTTAAATGAGAGAGAGTTGTAATGCCCGGGTTTTGGGCCCGAAAGATACACGGGTTGGTTAAGCCGGTTCGGGTTAAGTTAAATTTTGGGGGAGAGAATTTAAAATATACCATTTTAAAACTTATGGAGAAAAAGAGAATTTAAAAAGGGTCTTTTGGTAAAATGTGGTCAAATAGATTTTGGAGATAGGTTTTGAGTTAAAATAAAATACATTATTTCAAATTTGCCATCTCTTCTTCTTCTTCCCCAAAAGTTTTTCATGTTAAAACACCCAAGCCATAGCCACCACCCACTTTTTCACCAAGCATCACCATTTTTGGAGTTTTCAAGAGGTAAGCAACTTGGTTTTATTCCTCTGTTCCTTCTAATCGTGTTTTTAGCATCTACTCTTCAAGGTTTTGAAGATTTCTCAAGTTTCTCCATTTTTGGGTAATAATGGGATTTTGAAGGGGTTTAAGCAAAGGTTATGGAAACAACGTTTTGGGTTGGTTGAAAACCTTATTTTGGGTGTAAAGTGATGTCAAGATATTGGGTTTAGCATGAAATCCCGAATTTTGGGAAAATGGGTAATTTTACTTATTGGGTATTTGGGTTTTTAGCTTAGAAATGGTGGAGAATGGTTCCTAATGTTTTAGTGGTGTTAGGTTGTTGCTTTTGGGGTGTTTGAACATAGTTTGATTGATAAATTGATGGATATATGGCTGACTTGAGGTTAGAGTAGGATTGAGGATTGTTTTGGTTAGTTTCGGATAGAAATCTGATGCTTGTTGTTGTCAAATTTTGATGGAATTGATTTCAGTGAGTTTGAATGTTGAAAAGATGTATTAATTTCTTGTTTTGATTTGGGTAGAAGCAGGGGATAACGATTCGGGTCCTTCGGACGTCACACCGGAAGTTGCGGAAGCTTGAAAGAGGACCGTTAGCTTGTTTTGGGTTTTGAGCTGGTGAGTGGAAATTGTTTTGAAGCTTTAATTGTTCAACAAAGGTTTCTTGGGGTTTGGGTGGAGCCTTAGAGGCCAACCTAAACCCAAGCGTAAGTTGTCTATGTTCATCTTGTTTTGTTAATTATTGGCGTATGTGTTTATTTGTGTTGTGGTGTGAATTACGGAATGCTTTTTCCTCCCTTCTTAATGTTGTTGTGTTGTCATAGTTGTTGTCAAGCCTCACGTGATGGTTAGTTGTTGTTGAATACGGTGATGTGTAGTCCCACCGGAGGTGACTAGTAGATGAGTACGGTGATGTGTAGTCCCATCGGAAACATGCTAGTTGTAGTGAATAGTGATGTGTAATCCCACTAGAAATGGTTGTGCATGTGCATACCATGTTTTGTCTATGCTTTCATTTTATCATACTTCCTTCTTAAATGGTTTTGTCTTTAAAACTAAATATATTTTTTGAACTGCATTTTTTTGTTACGATTTTGAGCTCCGCTCACTAAGCTTTTAGGCTTACGCTCTCTTTTCCAACAATGTAGATCGTTAGTGGCTTTGGGAGGCAAGCGGGGCAAGGAAGGAGCCTTGGAGTTCTTTGCTATGTCAAAGTATGGTTTTCATAGTTGTAATAATACTTAGGCAATGAGAATGCTAGACTTATTGTTATGGAGTTGGTGTCCAAACCCCTATGATTTGCTATTGTTATTGTTGCTGCTATGTTAAGAATGTTGAAGCATGCCTTAATGTGGCTTTTGACCTTTTTATGGATGTTAAGCATGTTTGGTTGTTTGCGAAATCTTGCCTTGATGATTTTTAGCCTTGTTGTATGTTGACTTGCTTTAAATTAGTATTTCTTGGTTGCTTTAGGTTGTATGCATGATTAGATGTTGATCTAATGCTTGCTTAAGATGTCTAGGTTAGTCCCTCTATGCTAAAAATTAAAATATGTTGTTTTTCTATGCAGGGCGTATCGATACGCTCAAGGGCAATATCGATACGGTCCCCTGTTTTAAGCCTAGCGTACTGATACGCGGGGGCATATCGATACCCACTTTGCTCTCTGGAAATCTTAGATTTTGACGAGAAATTGAGGTATCGGTACGGGCCTTAGGTGTACCGATACGGTACTAGAGTTAACTTTTGAATGCTTTTGTTTCTTCTTTTAGATCTCACCAAATATAACGAACACATTTACTCTTTAAAAATTATACAATCTAAATTCTTACTCTAAAACTTAAATCATAAATTCAAATTATATAAACTAGACATTAATTATCTTTTTTTATCGGCAAAAGAGTATGATTTTATTAATAAGTATCATACAGTGCCATCACACTCCATGACCTCATTAAAAACCTCCCTACACCTAAATGGAGGAAAAGAGTATCGAGGAGTATGAGATAAAGAACAAACGCTAAAAACAACCGAACAAACACGAAAAAACTAAAGCAAGAAACTAGAACACAAAACATTCATGCTAGCATGCAAAACCAAGATGTACGATCAACACCACCCCTCGCCAAAGAGTCATCCAAGTAATTCGCTTCTCGATAAAAACATGAATACATGAGCTCAACAATAATGCCCCTCGGATGCAAATTCCAGGCCAAAAGATGTCGTCAAGCACCAACAGAAAAAATGCTCCGATTTTGCGTATTTCCATACTATTCGATCCTCACACTTTTAACAAACCACACTACGCGACTCTATCAACACAAAGGAAATCATGCACCATAGCCAATGATTAATTCCACCATATCTCGTTGTAGAATACCACACCACATATCGCCTAACAACCTCGCTTGATCCCCTCCCACACACAATACATATACTCCTACTATACCACAAAAATAGACATCCAAGAACCGAGCAAATCTGTCTCCTTTCTCGAATGTCAAAAACATCCGAAGAAGGCGTAAACACATAAACAAAATCATTCGTAAACCATATCTTATTCACCATACCATCACTTGATGTCTTAATTTAGTCACATATAAAATGACCATCGCACACCTTTGTTGACTCAAAAAGTGTTGAACCGATTTACGCTTCAATGCTAAACCAATCCCTCTCACATTCCACGACCACAAACTCAACGCTCTTCGTAATTAGAGTCGTTCTCGCGCTTCAAACATACGTGCGATATCCTTTACAATTTCTTGTTCGTTTCCAATTGTTTTCACCCCAATTAGTTTACCCAATTTCAATGTTTCCTCCGCTTCTCTTAAAATAATTCGTTTCCGGTTATAGAAGTCCGAATCTGACATAGAGCCATTAGCAAATACCTCTGATGGTTTTTGGTTTTTCTTCGGACGACCTTTGCCCTTTTTTACCAGCTTCGCTTCAGCCTCACCTCGCTCACCAGGCAATAAAAAACTCAGTTCGATTTCTGAAACCCGCTGTAACCTTCTAAACTCTCCATTGTATTCAATTGATTGAGCCTTATTAGCCCTAGGAATTTATATCCTTGACCCATCAACACGTGGGCTCAATTCATCAGCTACTAGTTCTTTGGCAACTAGTTCAGCACACGGTACTCCCAGATTGTTTAGAAAAACATCCACCACAGTATCACTCGGCAAAACATCCAGAATTCACTGACTTTCCCTTTCACGATGGACAAAGCTTACATCTTCATCCGCCATCCAACTTGTCGTGCTCATGACACGCCAATCCTCTCTCTTGTTCTCATTCCACATACGATCAATTTGGCTCGATCCCAGAGCAGAATAAGAGAAAGAATTAGGTACCACTGTATCATCTGCTGACCCCCCACTTATAGACACCTTAACTGGGCTGGACATATCCATGTTCAAATCCTCAGTACTCACTGTATCTTCCAAGCAGTCCGCCGCCTCACAATTACAATCACACATAGGGCCAATCGCTTCCTCAATTTCTGTAACGCGAATTGTGAAAACATTATCGTTAATGCGCAAGTCCATTACTTCATCTATGTGTGAAATCCAGTCGGTTTCGATCTGAAATCGACATCGTTCAAACGTCGGAGACGCCAAAGTCTCAATGTCAATCCGTACGAGTTCGCCCCAAATCGCTGCAATATTCTGAAATGTTTCTTCAGACCATCCATGAATAGGAATTCCACTTCCTGAAAGCCATACCCTTCGATTCAGTAAAAATGATGTAGGCGTCCATTCAATTAAATTTTCAAACCATGTTTCTAGACGCCTAGTCTCCAAAATTATCTTCCTCAATTCTTTATCTTCGAACATGAATAATACAAGAGAGCCTGCAACTCGCATCAACGTAAAACCTGTCAATTTCGCCTTTGTAATCTCATTTGCAAGATCCGCTATTTGGCTGGGTTGACGGCAAAAACCCAAAGCACAATTCTGTGAAATTTCCCATTTATCGGCATCAACAACCCCATCCACGCATTTGCGTTTCTCTTCCACTCTAGATTGCTCTTTCGCTGTGATCCGATCATCACCATCCTCATCCTTGTTAAGTCGTCTCACTGGATTCCTTTTGGAATTGTTCGTATGATCATGATCATCCCACTGTTTATGATCTCCTTGTTCGTCCTTGAATCAGTGTTATCACGTTTTCTTCTCCAAAACGTCCCCCTTTGCGCCATCATTACCTTTAATTTGTATCCGTAAAGCCAAAATACATGAAAACGCTCTATGATTCGATCTGCATCCGCCTTTGACCCCAAACGTACAAATCCGAATCTGGTTCCATCTCTCGCTCTCTTTCTTGGTACAAACACATCCACAACCACTCTATGCCTGTCGAAAACTTGCCAAACGCCTTGCCAGTGTAGTTGCTCCGGCAAGTTTGATACAAAAACCGTCCAAACTCTTTGAATCTAATTTCCCGAGCTCATTTTCCTCACCATTAAGGTTGCGTGCGCGCCTCTAATTTTTTACTTGAAATTTCAATTGTGCACACAGTTTTTTTCAGAAATATTCACAAACACATGGTGTGCACACATCAAATCCAATCCATTTTCACTTCTCATGCAAAAGATGAATGCAAGCGTTGATACACAAGGTTTCGTAGTCTCCAAGTGCAAACCAGAGGCAGTGAATCGCGTTGCTAATTGGTGTTGTGGTACTATGCTTGTCTTCCCGTATCTGTGGTAGGCTGGATATGTTGACTTTGAGTTATTTTGGAGACATTAATTATAAAACCCTAAAACAAGAAATATGTGTTGAATAATTTTCTTAATTTTTTTTATTTCTTAAGGTGTCTACTAGAACGAGTCCAGTAACTAATCCTTTTATGTTATGTTCTTCTCGATTGTAATCGTTTTCATACCTAACTTTTTACCCCATTTTCTATATGAACTATTGTTTCCGTCTGATTTTCTACTTTCCAATTTAGATAGAAAGTTCAAAGAAATTATTAAATTGAAATTAACTTTATACTAGTTAAATTTAAATATTTTCATTTCTATTATTTGAATATTATACCTATGTATATATAGGTATATATTATAAGCTATTTTTTTGTCAATACAATAATTGTTTTTTTTAAATTAAAACATCAATTTAAATTTAAATTTAAAAATATTGATGATGATATGAAATTTATTGACAACATTCAAATGTCAAGTTAATAACTTGTCGTTTCAGTTGTTATATTTTTTATTATCTTAGGATTTTGTTATGTTATATATTTCCAATTATTATATCCATGTTAGAGATGTATTGAAGATTTACAGAACTATTGTGGTGGGAATTTTTTCCTAAACTATTGCTGTGAGCATATTATTTTTAGAAATATTGTTATTTGAACAGTGGACCTAAAGTTGGATTCTGATAAACCCGAATTTAATTTTTTTTTCCTAAAGCCTCTTGCATTTGAGTCCGACTTTGGGCTTGGTCTAAAGTCTCCCTTAACTGAATCCGACTTTGGAGAAAAAATTATCTAAAATTTCTTGCATTTGAGTCCGACTTTAGGGTCTGCCATGTCAGGTGGTAGCCTACAAGCATGCACACATGCAAGACAATCTGAAAGGGAACGAAAATTGAGAAAGTAAATTGAGTGTAATTGGTATTGGTTGGATGAATAGTGGTATTTAATTGGGTAGGTGGTATGAGTGGTTGAGATTTAATTTTTGTGAGGTTAAATAGGGGTGGGTTGATGGTAGATAATGTAAAGGGATAGAAAATATTTTGAAGAAGAAGAAGATTTTGAGAATTGGAGAATTTTATTAGAGTAAGTATTTTATTTTTGTAATTTATCATCATTATTTTGAATAATTATTGTAAGTAGTATTTTTTTGTAATTTATTTATTTTTGTATATTTTATTTTATAGTAATTACGAAAATTAAATTTTTGTGTTTTGAAGTTAAAATTTATAATTTTTTTGTGTTAAATAGGTGGTTGAATGGAAGATTTACATAAAGAATAGAAGAAAGAACTTAGAGAATATAGTAGGTTAAGTTATTTGTTTGATTAATTTTGAAGTTGTTGTTTGAATATTTTATGTTGAATAGGTGGGAATTTGAGAAATACTTTGTTGTATTATTTTATTGTTCAATAATTTTTAAATTTTTATTTTGATGTTTGGATTTTTGATGTTATGGAGAGAATATAGTTTGAAATTTTTTTGTTAAATAGGTGGAGATTTGAGAAGAAAATATAGTAAGTAAATTAATATTTTATTGTTTAATTTAAGTTCGTTATTTTTTTAATTTTATTTGATGTTTGAATTTTCGATGTTATTTGGAGAGATAGTTTAAATATTTTGTGTTAAATAGGTGGAAAGATTTTGAGAATATAGAAAAATTGTTTGAATATAAGAGAAAAAACATTTATTTTAATTTATGGCTGAAGAAGATATTTGAGAAGAAAATATAGTAAGTTGATTTGATTTGTATTTTATTATTTTATTTAAGTTCGTTGATTTATTTAGATTTATTTATAGGTGGTTGAATAAAAAACGACGACGTTAATGATTTAATAGAAAATAAGAAAATATGTAATTAAATTTCAAGTATTGAAATACATTCCCTTAAATATGGTAATTTAAAGTAAGATTATCCGAGTTATTTTATTTTATTATAATTGTTATTTTTTAACGTGGTAGATTTAGTCTCGGTTTATTAATATTTTCTTACTTGTCATGTAGGATGGCTGAGGAAGCTCCGTTGTTGCATTTACAGAATCGACACATTACTAGTCTTAGAGTTGATGAGCTGGTATACATTTTTAAAAATTATTTCATACGAAATAGGTCACTTCTGTGTTATTGTTAATAATTATGTTTAAATAATGTGTTATTTACATGATGTAGAGGAAATATTTAAACATCATTTGTGCATGGTAGACAAACCCCTAGACCATAGAGTCGAGAATTTTTTATATATGGCAGGATTTTATCATGCCACGTTCCTCCGTGGGTACAAGTTAGTGTTTGGATTGATTACCGCTCTAATTAAGCGTTGGAGACCTGAAACACATACCTTCCATATGCCTTGCGGAGAATGCACGATCACCCGCGAGGACGTGGTTTATCTTATTGGGGTCCCAGTAAACGGGAAGCCAGTGGTCGAGCGTACCAAAGGCTCAACGGTTGAAATTTGTCAAAGGTACCTTGGGAAGGAACCCTATGGAAGTAACGTGAGAGGGTCTCGTGTGAAAATGAGTTGGCTAGAGAGAGAATTTCAACTCGCTGAGTGTAATATAGTTGATGAAATTTATATGGTCAGTCGAGCATATATCCTATAGATGATTGGAGGTATACTAATGCTGGATAAATCTGGCAATATGGCCAGTGTAAGGTATCTTCATTTTTTGGATACTCCTTGGGAATGTAACCCCCTCGTCCCGGTCTGGCCGGATGACCGGTCCAAGTGGGCTACACGGGGAAAACCGAAGTGAAACCCGTTAAGGCTCCCCCTTCGGTTAGCAACCCTATCTTTTTTTTTATATTTTAAGTCTTGTCTAGATGAATATTAAATCCTAAGTGATCATACAGCGGAACAACAAGCACGAGAAAAACAAACAACCCAAACCAACACTTAACGGCCAAATGTTAGACTTAAACTGCAGGCGGTATCGATACACCTAAGGGGTGTATCGATACACCTTGACTCGGTCATAAAGTCAAAGTCAGCTTGTGGAGACCGTATCGATACACCCAAGGAGTGTATCGATACCCTCCCAAAGGTTGACTTCTCACAGTCAACACCAATATGGATGTACCGATACGCCCAAGACCGGTATCGATACCAAGTTGGACAGTGACTTTAGTGACCAAAATGGTATCGATACGCCTGAGACCGGTATCGATACCAAGTTGGGCAGTAGCTCCAGTGTCCAAAATGGTATCGATACGTCTCCCCGCGTATCGATACGAAAGGCCTGGAAAAGAAGGCCGTATCGATACGGGTAGAACCGTATCGATACCCTTGCTCTGCAACTCCTCATTTCACTACTTGGTAACTTCACATACGATTCTAGATTGCACTTTAAGGCACTCCTAAGCATAAGCAAGCATACATGCATCAAACACAATTGAGACTTAGCATGGGAGGCAATTAATCTAACTAAAACATACAAACAAGACCCCATACAATTCCACAAAGAAGCATGTCTAGCAAGCACAAGACATCAACCACAAAATAGACAAGCATAAGGTATACATGGGCCAACATCATACAAGTTTAGGCTCATGCAAATAAACCACAAGGGAAGCATAAGTCATAATCCAAGTAGCAAAAGCATAACACAACATAATCTTAACAATTTCAAGCAAAACCTCCTAAGGAGTTTGACCCCAACTCCTAACACTCTACACCCCATTGTTTAGACATTATTACAAAAGCAAACCATACTTAAACTTGCTTGAGAACTCCAAAAGCTCCTCCCTCGCCCGCTCGCCTCCCGAACTCTAGCGATCTGCACGTTGGAAAAAAAAAGAGCATAAGCAAACTAGCTTAGTGAGAGAGGCTCTACAATTCACAACATGCAGTTTTCCAAAACACGATTTAAATGCAAGAAAGCAATGGATGCACAAGGATCTATCTCAACCACAACACTTGGTTTGCACAAGCACAACCAATATACACATACGGTGGGACTACACATCACCGTTTCGACTAGTGGGTTTCCAATGGGACTACACATCAAAGTACTACCCTACTAGTCACTACCGGTGGGACTACACATCACCGTAGTTTAGACCACCATCACGTGAGGCACGAACTCAACACGACTACAACAATAACAACTTAAAATGCATTCAAATAATCACATCACATCCACAATCCATATATCACAACATATGAGAGTAAAGAGGCTTACACACGGGTTTAGGTGACCTCTCAAGGTTCCACCCAAACCCCAAATGAATCCATATCGAGCACAAGGTAAAGACCGATGATTCTACTCACCGTTGCTACCCAAGAGAAGATCGAAGACCAAGCTCAAGACTCCGAAATCCCCGGATTTGTCCCCGAAGCTTCACCAACCAAATTTCTCGCTTCTAGCCATTCCAACACCAAGCAAATAAATCTCAAATCAGTCCATATTCTAAAATAATTAATCCGGATTAAATACCAATTCTCAAGACACCAATTTTCCATTGAAGACTAGCTCAAAACTCCAAAAATCCGAGCAGCCCTTTAGCACCACTCAAAACCATTGATTTCAACCCTCAAATTACTCCCTAAAGCCTTCAAAACATTACTTACATATACCCCAACCATCAGCCCTCAAGATTTCACCTAAAACACCCCCAAAACTCAACTTAAAACCTTTCAAAAACCTCCCCAAAACCCAAATCCGGGAAACTTTACAAAACTCATTAAAAATCATACCAATTGGACCTCATGCTTCCTAGACAACATGTCGATCATTAATCACTTAAAACATTAAGTCAAGAACAATAAAGGCACCATTTTTAAATCAAAACTCTTAAAAAGCCCCTATTTCAAAACATGGTTAAAAATGAAAATTAGTGGTACTTCCAAGGAGGGGAAGGTGAGAGCAAGTCAAAAACGTCCATACCTTTGAGAAAGCTTCAAAAACGAGTGAGCTATGGAATGGAATAGTAGCTCAAGGTGGGAGGTGTATTTGTGTCGTTGGAAAGAGATGGGGGTGGAGAGAGGTATAAGATGAGCAAAGTGAATAGTTTATGTTTGTTTAAAATGGGGGGTCAAAAGACCAAAACACCCTTAATGAAATAAGGGAACTACAATGGATGACACCTTGGCAAAATTGGGCTTGTCTTGAAAATGGCCCAACTAATTTTTATTTGTCTTAAAACCCGAGGCCCAACCCATTATTTTATTATTTAAAAATTTGGAACCGAAACCCGAACTATTTTTAAAATTATTATTTTCTCCCGACCCCCGAACCCGGGTGTTACAACTCTCCCCTACTTAAGAAATTTCGTCCTCGAAATTATCTGACGGAAACAAATACGGAAACTGCTCAAGCATGTCGGCTTTCCTCTCCCACGTGGCTTCCTCCACGCCTCTATGTCTCCATAAGACTTTGACTAACTCTATAGTCTTGCCACGCAACACCTTGCTATCAGAAGCAAGTATCTCAACTGGTTCCTCATTGTAAGACAAGTCCGGATTTAACTCTATTTCTTCCACTGGCATAACATGGGACGGATCCGATCTATACCTCCTAAGCATCGACACATGAAATACATCATGAATCTTCTCTAGCTCAACTGGGAGTCTCAATCTATACGCAACCGGACCAATTCTCTCAACTATCTCATAAGGCCCTATGTACCTTGGGCTCAACTTGCCTTTCCTTCCAAACCTCATCACCTTCTTCCATGGTGAGACTTTCAAGAACACTTTATCCCCCACGGAGTATTCCACCTCCTTCCTTTTTAAATCGGCATAGGACTTTTGCCGATCTAAAGCCGCTTTCAAGCGATCACATATCAATTTCACCTTCTCGGTGGTTCCCTTAAGTAACTCGGGCATCGGCACAAGTTTCTGTTCGGCCTCGGCCCAACAAATCGGGGTCCTACACTTCCTACCATACAAGGCCTCGTAGGGAGCCATCTGTATGCTCGACTGAAAGCTGTTGTTGTACGCGAACTCCACCAATGGTAAGTGTTTCTCCCATGTCCCTTGGAAGTCAATGATACAACACCTCAACATATCCTCCAATATCTGAATTACCCTCTCTGACTGCCCATCTGACTGCGGGTGATACGAAGTGCTGAAGTTTAACCATGTGCCCAAAGCTCGATGCAGACACTCCCAAAATCTGGAGGTAAATCTCGGATCTCGATCTGACACGATCGATTTCGGTACCCCATGTAGTCTCACAATCTCACGAATATACAATTCAGCCAACTTGTCTAATGTATAGGTAGTATGAACCGGTATGAAGTGAGCACACTTGGTGAATCTATCTACAATCACCCACACTGAATTTTTCTTCAAAGGAGTCAACGGAAGTCCTGACACGAAGTCCATGGTGATACGCTCCCACTTCCACTCTGGAATTTTTAACGGTTGCAACAACCCTGAAGGAAACTGGTGCTCAGCTTTGACTCTCTGACAAACCATGCATCTACTTACGAACTCGGCTACATCCTTTTTCAAACCAATCCAATAATACTCTTCCTTCAATCCTCGATACATCTTCGTGCTACCCGGATGCATAGCAAAAGGGCTATTGTGAGCCTCACTCAAGATCGTACGCCTCAACTCGGCATCCTCCGGAACCACTATCCTATCCTTGAAACATAGGATCCCATTCTCTCCAAAACAATACTCGGTAGGTCTATCTTCAGCTATGTCTTGCACGTGAGGTGCCAAGGACTCATCTTGCAACTGTCTCTCACGGATCAACTGAACTAATGATGGCTTAGCTTGAAGCTCGGCCACTAACCCACCATCCGTAGACACACTCAACCTTGCAAACATTGCTCGTAACTCAACGGCCACCTTCCTACTCAAGGCATCGGCCACCACATTTGCCTTGCCCGGATGATACTCTATGGTAAGGTCATAATCTTTAAGGAGCTCTAACCACCTTCGTTGCCTAAGATTCAACTCCTTCTGGGACATCAAATATTTCAAACTCTTGTGGTCGGTGTACACAGTGCACTTCTCACTATAAAGATGGTGTCTCCAAATTTTCAATGCGAACACCACTGCAGCCAACTCTATGTCATGAGTGGGGTAATTCTTCTCATGAACTTTCAACTGTCGGGAAGCATATGCCACTACCTTACCTTCTTGCATAAGCACACAACCTAGCCCCACGTAAGATGCATCACTGAAAATCACAAACTCTCTCCCCGGCTCGGGCTGAATCAAAATGGGAGCTTCGGTCAAAGCTTTCTTCAATTTCTCAAACGCTTCTTGTCTTGCATCTGACCATTTGTACGGAACATTTTTCTGTAGTAACTTGGTCAACGGAGCCGCTATCCTCGAGAATCCCTCCACAAACCTCCTATAGTATCCCGCCAAACCTAGGAAACTGCGGATTTCTGTCACTGATTTCGGTTGCTTCCAATTCACAATGGCTTCAATCTTCTTGGGATCTACACTAATCCCACTAGCTGAGATCACGTGACCTAGGAAGACCACCTCTCTAATCCAAAACTCACACTTACTTAGCTTGGCATACAACTTATTCTCAAGTAGGGTCCGAAGCACTAACCTTAAGTGTCCGTCGTGCTCCTCTTCGGTCCTAGAGTACACTAGGATGTCATCAATAAACACTACCACAAACCTGTCCAAGAACTTATGAAACACCCGGTTCATCATATCCATAAAGGCTGTTGGGGCATTGGTTAATCCAAAAGGCATCACCAAAAACTCATAATGCCCATATCGTGTACGAAAAGCTGTCTTCGGTACGTCCACATCCTTTACCTTTAACTGATAATACCCAGACCTCAAGTCAATCTTTGAAAACACGGAGGCACCCCTCAACTGGTCTAGCAAGTCATCTATCCTTGGCAAGGGATATTTGTTTTTCACCGTCACTTTATTCAACTGTCTATAGTCTATGCACATTCTCATGCTGCTATCTTTCTTTTTCACAAACAAGACCGGAGCACCCCACGGGGAAACACTAGGCCTAATGAAGCCTCTGTCAGACAACTCCTGAAGCTGGGTCTTCAACTCTTTCAACTCTTTCGGTGCCATCTTATACGGAGCAATCGACACCGGTGCGGAATCAGAATAAGTCTCAATAGCAAACTCCACTGCTCTATCTGGAGGTAAGCCTGGTAGCTCTTCCGGAAAAACACTCGGAAAGTCACACACAGTCTTGATGTCCTGAGGTCTCACCTCACTCATATCCGGGTTCATCACGTAAGCCAAGTAAGCCTGACACCCTGAACTCAACAATCTCTGAGCTTCCAAAGCCGAAACCACGTTAGACAAAAACTTAACATTCTCCCCAACTACCACAACCTCAAGGTCATCGGTAAGCCTCAAAGAGACTCTCTTAGTCTCGAAGTCAACCCTAGCTCTATGCTCTTCAAGCCAATCCATGCCCAAAATCACATCAAAGCCATAAAAAGGTAGCTCCATCATGTCGACCGGAAATACGTGGCCCTGAACCATCAAGGGACACCTCCTATACACTTTCCTAACCACCACAGTATCACCAAAAGAGCTAGTGACATTTACACCTACCTCTAGCCAATCACAAGGTAGTCCTAATGACTTTGCATGCTCACCCAAAATATACGAATGCGTTGACCCTGAATCTATTAGAGAAAGCAAACTCAAAGACTGTAATGTGAAATTACCTGCAATGACATCAGTGTCATTCCCAGCCTCACGTTGAGCGTACACCCTAGCCGGTCCTCCTCCCTCGGGCTGGACTGCTACCACATGAGCCAAGTTCCTCTGACCCTCATTCCTTGGCTGGAAGTTCCCACGGCCGCGCCCACGACCTCTCTGATGCTCAAAACCTCTCGCTGGAGCCGGTCCTCCTCTAACTGGGTGTGGACAATCACGCCTCAAATGGTCTCGGGAGCTACAGTTCCAACACGCCCCAAACATACCCATGCACTCTCCTGGGTGGCGTCTCCCGCACCTAGCGCACTCCGGAATGTGCCCGACAGCCCATTGGCCCTGACGGCCCTGACCATGGCTACCACCTCTAGGCCTCGTGTCCGGCTGGTACCTCCTATCCCTATGCCTCTTGGCATGATCTCTATCCCAGTTCGCATGTCTCTTCCCGGAGTCGGACCCACTAGCACGTGCTCTAGAGCTTAGATTTTGCTCCACATCCTTGGCCCTAGAAACCAAGACATCGAACTCAGTGTAGTCGGCGGCCAACATGTAGGTCTTCACATCAGTAGTCAACCCATATCTGAAGCGCTCACATCGCTCCTTCTCATCCGGAATCAACTCTGGCGCGTACTGGCTCAACCTTACGAACTAGATCTCATACTCGGACATGGTCCTATTGCCTTGAACCAAAGCCATGAACTCTCTTTTCTTTTCATCTAAGTACCGAACTCCGAGGTACTTCCTCTTAAAAGCATTCCTGAAAAACTCCCATGTGACATCCGCCTCGGCCATAGCAGAGGTAACAGTGGTCCACCAGGTATAAGCGTCTCCCTGAAGCAATGAGACGATGCATCCCAACTTACGAGCATCCGAGCACTCCATCTGTCCCAAGATGCGAGTAGTGCTCTCAAGCCACCCTTCCGAACCTTCCGGAGACAACCCACGAAACTCAACTGCCCCCAAATTGCGAAGCCTCTCTAGGGGTAATCCTGTCCCCGCACCCTGAGGTGGTGCTGCAGCTTGCATACCGGCCAAAGCTGTCTGAAAAGCTCCGGCTATAGTCTGGATCAAATGAGCCACATCTGGGCCTGCCTGACCTTGGCCCGCTTGAGCCCCATTACCTCCCACATTAGCCTCAGCCTGAGGCCCATTACCATCACCTCCGACATTCCCCCCATTACCACCGGGAGCATTAAGAGCAGGAGGCGCGTTCTCGGGTGCCTGGTCACCCGCCCTAGGCCGTCCTCTCGGTCTCACCATAGCAATCAAAGTAATCTAAAACAACAAACACACAACAACAAAGAAACGTTAGGTTAGCAAGGGGCAAAGGACTCCGGTTCTCAAGCTCTTTAAACCAAAACAATTTTCCTTTTTATTTTGACAACAATGCCTAACAATGGGGACTCAGACCAACTCTCGAACAACAGCAAGGTCACCTTAGCATGCATACATACACCGTGCTAAAACAAAATTTAGACATGTGTGGCAAAACACTCATAATTCCTTAACTTACCTCACTTACCTGCCCGAGGTCTCGGAAACCTCAGGCTCTGATACCAATAAATGTAACCCCATCGTCCCGGTCTGGTCGGATGACCGGTCCAAGTGGGCTACACGGGGAAAACCGAAGTGAAACCCGTTAAGGCTCCCCCTTCGGTTAGCAACCCTATCTTTTTTTTTATATATTTTAAGTCTTGTCTAGATGAATATTAAATCCTAAGTGATCATACAGCGGAACAACAAGCACGAGAAAAACAAACAACCCAAACCAACACTTAACGGCCAAATGTTAGACTTAAACTGCAGGCTGTATCGATACACCTAAGGGGTGTATCGATACACCTTGACTCGGTCATAAAGTCAAAGTCAGCTTGTGGAGACCGTATCGATACACCCAAGGAGTGTATCGATACCCTCCCAAAGGTTGACTTCTCACAGTCAACACCAATATGGCTGTACCGATACGCCCAAGACCGGTATCGATACCAAGTTGGACAGTGACTTTAGTGAACAAAATGGTATCGATACGCCTGAGACCGGTATCGATACCAAGTTGGGCAGTAGCTCCAGTGTCCAAAATGGTATCGATACGTCTCCCCGCGTATCGATACGAAAGGCCTGGAAAAGAAGGCCGTATCGATACGGGTAGAACCGTATCGATACCCTTGCTCTGCAACTCCTCATTTCACTACTTGGTAACTTCACATACGATTCTAGATTGCACTTTAAGGCACTCCTAAGCGTAAGCAACCATACATGCATCAAACACAATTGAGACTTAGCATGGGAGGCAATTAATCTAACTAAAACATACAAACAAGACCCCATACAATTCCACAAAGAAGCATGTCTAGCAAGCACAAGACATCAACCACAAAATAGACAAGCATAAGGTATACATGGGCCAACATCATACAAGTTTAGGCTCATGCAAATAAACCACAAGGGAAGCATAAGTCATAATCCAAGTAGCAAAAGCATAACACAACATAATCTTAACAATTTCAAGCACAACCTCCTAAGGAGTTTGACCCCAACTCCTAACACTCTACACCCCATTGTTTAGACATTATTACAAAAGCAAACCATACTTAAACTTGCTTGAGAACTCCAAAAGCTCCTCCCTCGCCCGCTCGCCTCCCGAACTCTAGCGATCTGCACGTTGGAAACAAAAGAGCATAAGCAAACTAGCTTAGTGAGAGAGGCTCTACAATTCACAATATGCAGTTTTCCAAAACACGATTTAAATGCAAGAAAGCAATGGATGCACAAGGATCTATCTCAACCACAACACTTGGTTTGCACAAGCACAACCAATATACACATACGGTGGGACTACACATCACCGTTTCGACTAGTGGGTTTCCAATGGGACTACACATCAAAGTACTACCCTACTAGTCACTACCGGTGGGACTACACATCACCGTAGTTTAGACCACCATCACGTGAGGCACGAACTCAACACGACTACAACAATAACAACTTAAAATGCATTCAAATAATCACATCACATCCACAATCCATATATCACAACATATGAGAGTAAAGAGGCTTACACACGGGTTTAGGTGACCTCTCAAGGTTCCACCCAAACCCCAAATGAATCCATATCGAGCACAAGGTAAAGACCGATGATTCTACTCACCGTTGCTACCCAAGAGAAGATCGAAGACCAAGCTCAAGACTCCGAAATCCCCGGATTTGTCCCCGAAGCTTCACCAACCAAATTTCTCGCTTCTAGCCATTCCAACACCAAGCAAATAAATCTCAAATCAGTCCATATTCTAAAATAATTAATCCGGATTAAATACCAATTCTCAAGACACCAATTTTCCATTGAAGACTAGCTCAAAACTCCAAAAATCCGAGCAGCCCTTTAGCACCACTCAAAACCATTGATTTCAACCCTCAAATTACTCCCTAAAGCCTTCAAAACATTACTTACATATACCCCAACCATCAGCCCTCAAGATTTCACCTAAAACACCCCCAAAACTCAACTTAAAACCTTTCAAAAACCTCCTCAAAACCCAAATCCGGGAAACTTTACAAAACTCATTAAAAATCATACCAATTGGACCTCATGCTTCCTAGACAACATGTCGATCATTAATCACTTAAAACATTAAGTCAAGAACAATAAAGGCACCATTTTTAAATCAAAACTCTTAAAAAGCCCCTATTTCAAAACATGGTTAAAAATGAAAATTAGTGGTACTTCCAAGGATGGGAAGGTGAGAGCAAGTCAAAAACGTCCATACCTTTGAGAAAGCTTCAAAAACGAGTGAGCTATGGAATGGAATAGTAGCTCAAGGTGGGAGGTGTATTTGTGTCGTTGGAAAGAGATGGGGGTGGAGAGAGGTAGAAGATGAGCAAAGTGAATAGTTTATGTTTGTTTAAAATGGGGGGTCAAAAGACCAAAACACCCTTAATGAAATAAGGGAACTACAATGGATGACACCTTGGCAAAATTGGGCTTGTCTTGAAAATGGCCCAACTAATTTTTATTTGTCTTAAAACCCGAGGCCCAATCCATTATTTTATTATTTAAAAATTTGGAACCGAAACCCGAACTATTTTTAAAATTATTATTTTCTCCCGACCCCCGAACCCGGGTGTTACAGGGAACCTGGTTGTCAATATAGTTAGGGATCAACTACATTAGCGTGCTTGTATCGTGAGTTGTGCAAGGGCGCTTTACTGTAAAAGGGTAAAAGGGTAGGCGGTATTGGTGGTTGCATGTTATTGTTGCAAGCGTGGGCTTGGCAACGACTTCCCATTTTTACACCACTTACTCAAACACATGTGCAGTTTCCTCTCGTTGCAAGGTAAATATATATCCTTATTCTTAGTTGAATCTTTAAATTAATTAAATTAACTTGTTATTCAAATATATTGTAATTTGTATGCATATGGTGTGAGGAGAAGCATGAGATGAGGTTGGCGCACAACAACGTCAAAGTTTATAGATCTCTTATTGATTCTTATTGTCAAGAGCAGGTATATGAATGAAAAGTAATTTTTGACGTTAAATGTGTTTTTCACATCTTAGTTAGTTAGATGTATTATTTTAAACCATTATTTTTTATAGATTATTTGGAAGGCCTACGAAGATGAACATATATTTGTATCAGAATATTTGATGAAAGATTCACTTTCATGGCGTAGTGTTACATTGTTGATCAATTTCTCTATTGTCGAGTTCCACTTTGCAGATAGAAATGTTGAGGCAATTTGGCTTCCACCATCCTATTCAGCGCATTCCACGTGACCATTACCATCTTCATGCCTATGATGGACGTGGCAAGCCAGATACGGATTGGGAAGTCGAACATAACGACTATATTGCTCTGTAGAACAACAAAGGTTCATCGGTGCCGGAACGCCATCCAATGGAAGCTGTCGATTTTAATTTCGAGATTTCAGAGTACATGATATACTATCGTAGTCATAGAATGTCGTACTTAACAGATCAACCTGAACGAGAGGAATGCAAAAGGTTCTGGAAAAAATATGGATGCAAAAGTAAATCATCGAAGGCTCCAGCAAGCTCATCACAGGGGCAACATATTGGTAGTAGAGACCCTACGGGTTGTCCAACGACATGGGAGCCAGATATGAGCAGAGTAACACCAATGGATATATGGGAAAAAGAACCAGCTCCTACTTGTGTACAACCGGAAGTGGCTCCGAGATCCTCGGATAATATAGGGTATTTTCAGCCTGCTACATTTGTATATCCACCAGTGGGCTCGAGCTATTCAGGTAATGTAGGAGGGAGGTCTTCAGGTAATGTAGGGTTTGATTATCCTAATTTATACAGACTCGAATTTATTTCTCCACAGACACCCAATTACTCGAACTTGGGAGAGAACATGGATTTTTTACGCCTCTTGCAACCAACGCCTCCGGTGTATTTTCGTCGATGATGACTACCTCGTCGAGTGTTCCTCAAGGATCGATCCCTCTGTATCCGTATCAACCCAATTTTGAGAACCCCTATGTTTAGCAAACACCATTACAATCATTGTTCTTCACAAGTTGGCCAATTGGAACCAAGAATGAGAACGATGATGATGGAGATGAAGAGCAGCAACTTCAGCCCCGTCGTCGAGGCAATCTCGATCGGTCTCGTCATCCACCAGGGTGTGGTACCGGTGGACATAAGCACGGTTAGCTTTTTTATTTCAAGTAGTTAATAACTGGACTATGTTAAAATGCAATGTTTGAATAAGTTTTTATTTTATTTTGTATCTAACATTGCAAGCAAATCAGAGGACCAAGAAAGAAAGTTGTTTAGTTTCTTCTATCCTTCGTTTTTATTATAGTCAATCGATTACCCAATTTAACTGGTACAATATAAGATCGAGAACTAAATAATCTGAATTTAGCAATTGTTGATATAACAATTTAAAAGAAAAATGTTTTTCCGACTTAATCGATTATATTAGATCTTTCAAAAATAATTTAAAGTCCAAACAAACTTGAATATTTTCAAATATGAACAATTCAAATTAAGTTATTAAATTGAATTGTTTCACAACATCACATAAAATAACATAACATAACATAACATAATATTTTCAAATAAAAACATTGAAAATCACATAGGCATTGACATGAATCTTGGTTCATTTGGATAGTTTGGTATGGAATGTCCTTCGGCCCTACATATGGTACATCTCTTTCGTTGTCCCTTCTCTTTATCATGAAGATCCATACTGGTATAGATGTGAGTCGATCTAGGTCGGTCATTTGGAGATCTACGGAGTGTAGGATCCGGTAACCATTTTTCATGCTCTATCGACGGCCAATAAATTGAATTTGCAATCGGTGGAAACTCACTTTTGTAAATATTGACCATACTGTGGAGATCGAATCATTAATCAACAAAAGTGTATGGGTCAACCCCTACATGCATACACGCTGCAACTGCATGAATACATGGATATCACCATGCTTGGAATGCTGCACAATCACACCAACTATGTTTAAAATCGACTCGAAATACATTTGAGTGCGTAGCTTCGTTGTTGCGTCTGGCACCAAGAACATCAAATGTCTGATTAGTTTGGTCGAAGCTATGAACCTTTAGCGACGTTGCTTTCGTCATGTTCTCTTTCATTTTCGTCACAAGATTGGGATCCCAACTTTGCCCCCTATTTAATAAGGCCTCAATTTCCTTCCCTTTAACTACCCAAACTTTCGCCAACATATAGTACGTCTCTTTCAACATGCTTGCTATTGGGAGATAACGTGATCCTTTTAGTACTCCATTTATGCACTCCATAAGGTTGGTAGTCATTTGCTCATATCGTCTACCACCTTTGTCATATGATTGGGCCCATCTTTCCCTCTCGATTTAGTTTGCCCAACTCTCGTACAACCATGTGCCATCGACTTGGATCATACATTTGCAATAGGAAAAGCCTTCGATGGCAGGCTTGAACGCCTAGAAAAGTAGATGAAAAACTTTATGGCCTTCAACAATTTGGCATTCTCGGTCGTACGCATCCTTGGTTTTATACCTCACTATGGTGCCCGAGATAAAATGTGTCAATGCTAGTAATAAAACTGGTAGCTCGTTGTACAACTTATCGTAATCACCGTACACCAAGTCCATTGCCTTATCCCTTGCACGCCACGCCTTCTTGTATTCTATTTGGTATTCAAATTGCTGTGCAATGCTTGCCTAAATCGTTGAAACCGGAACCCATGGATTTGCTTCAATCAACTTCATTACGTGATGGCTTATTACGCTGGAGTCTAATTTCCGGTGGTCCTGGTCGATGGAAGTTCGTAAGCATGTGTGAACACCACTATACTTTGTGACCTCCCAACGATTTGACCTTTGCCGCTTCGTCACTCGGATCTTCCAATTGCACTCTTGTTCGTATTTCACACATTTGGAAAAGAAAGTCCTCTTGCTGGATTCTGCAACAACGTAGTCTACGTGGTTCTTGATGTTGTACTCTTTCACTGCCAATAAAGCTTCATTTTTGTCATCAAATTGAAGCTTAACATATAATTCACCGTGCTGACTCGAGGTAAATCGGGGCAAATCTGGAAATTCAGGCGCCTCATTGCATCGAAATCCACCGAACTCATGTGAGAAGAAGGTTCATAGAATGTAATGTAGCCTCCGGACGAAACGAATTCTCCAACACCAAAATCAGGGGCTGCACCGACGTCATCAGGGAATAAATCATGATCCCCAATATCTTCATCTTCACTGGAATCGTCAAGTGATTCTCCCCATCGACCTCGTAAGGGTTCCACATCAGCTTCAACAGTAGGATCAACACTCGGCTCGTGTGATTAAGCATATATTGAAGGCTCGGCTTGATGAAATGCATTTGATGTCCCACTTGTCAACATTGAAACAAAACTGCCTCCGAGCAAATCGATCTCATCACTAAAATTCATTTGAGTTGATTCCAACTATGTTTGTAGATGGGCCGAGAACATCACGCACCTCGGCAAACAACTCGATATATCGAATTCCCATAGAATCATGCTTTGCGATCATCATTGCAACATCGTCATCATCTTGGAGAGTGATTGCACAATATTTGACCGGATTGTCACATGCCATCCATCGGTAACGTAAACCATGAATCTCTTTCCTAATTTTCTGTGATATTTTCTCCTTCATTTCTCGAAGCATGATTTCTTTCTCGAATCTCATATTCGTACTGCTTTCAGAATCAAATACAACTCCGACATCAGTTTTCATCATTTGTCCATTGTAATGAACAATCGCCATAAATTTGTTGTTGCTCATTTTCTCTGCATGATCAAAATAAAACATACTAAATCAAAATGCTCATAATAAAATAAAAAAATAAATCCGGTTACTAACATCATGGATGAGTTTTTTCCGAATATATATCTTTTAATAAATATATTATATTAATTTTTTAAAATATATAGTTCGAATATATTTCCTAATAATATACTTATCCTATCAAAAAGTAACATAATAATTTTTTCTAACATCGTAAATCAACTTTACAAATAAATTTAAAAATATCCAAATCCAATCCAAATTCGAACTAACTCAAATTATAAACAACATGAAAAAAATAAAAATATATGAAACTTACAAAATAAAAAATAAAATTACCAAACTAAAAAAAATCGAATCTAGTTACAAAATAACAAAATAAAATTACCAAACTAAAAAAACAAAACTCTAAAAAAGATTCGAATCTACTTACAATCTTTTCTCCACTATTTTCTTTATCTTCTTCTTCTACTTCTTCAATTTTAACTTCATTCCTTCTAACATTAACTTAACTATTTAACAAAAAAATTTTAATTTTTATCCCTTATACTACCCATATCTCTGCCTAACTAACAACTATAAATTTTTAACATCTACATTTTAAAATACTCTAAACCCATCACCATTCAAAGTCTGCATTTTTTCTTTCTCAATTTTCGTTTCTCGGTCGTTTCATGGTTGTGCATGGCAGAGATTCTCATGCATGTACGGGTTGTGACATGAAATTCCCTGAAGTCGGATCTAAATGGGATCGACTTTACCTTAAAGTCAGACTCAAATGCAAGAGACTTTAGGGAATTTTTTCCCCAAAATTCGGAATCAGCTAAGGGAGACTTTGGACCAACCCCAAAGTCGAACTCAAATGCAAGAGACTTTAGGAAATTTTTTTTTTAAAATTCGGGTTCATTAGAATCCAACTTTAAGTTCATTGTTCAAACAACAATATTTCTGGAAATAATATGCTCACAGCAATAGTTTGGGAAAAAAAATTCCCACCTCAATATTTCTGTAAATCTTCTGAAATGTATGCATCAATGCCTCTTAAAATTCATATCTTTTTAATCGTTTTCCTCTCTTTTTTCAACCTAATTTTCTTTCTATCAATAGTGCAACCGCTGCTCTCTCTTGTTCCCTTTTTGTTTATAAACACTGGCGGCGGCACCAGTTTTAATATTGTTTGCCGACCGACGAGATCTTTCGTTTCGTTTGTTTTATTTTTTTAGTTTTCAATAAATGATTATGCTCTTGTGGCACGATCTATTCTACCGTTTGATATGTTTTTTTCTCTTTTTGTTTTGTTTTTTATTAGGGTTGGATATGAAGACGCCACAACTGATCAAGATGGCACTTATTGGTAATCATGGTGACCTTCCCTACTCTGGACCCTCAATTTGAATATGGATACGCGGTTTGCGCCTGTGGATAGTTTTCTACGATGCTCGGTTTTGACTTGCGGTTCTCAGTGGTCTTTTAATAGCTTAATCCCCTTTTATGGTTCGTTTGCCGATGTAGTCAAATTTGTTCGTTTCTATTTTCCGATCGAGTCTTTTGGATGGGTTTCTAACATTTTCATGTATGGTCCTTGTATGATCTAAAGTGGTTAGTTTTAAGAAAATGTCCAAATTATTTATTTAGTTTACAATGATAATTGTAAACCGTTAATGTAACCCCTTCGGCCCGGCCCAAGGTGACACGAGACTAACCGAAGAAGGACCCGAAGATTCATCTTCGATTAGCAACCCAAAAAGAGGAACAAGGCTTTAATTTTATCTTTTCTAGATGCTTAATTATATCTTAGACGAGGAACACACGTAGCAGATAAAATCACGAAGAAACAAATCTCGAACCGACAAACAAGCATACAAGGACCAAAATGTAAATCTAGCATAAATGGGGACTTAAGATGAAAATTAAGGTTACAACCTTGTGATTAGGTCAATTTTATGCTTACATGATGAAATGCAACTCAAAACAACAGCCCGAACACACCCTAATGATAACACATCAACCAGAGACCAAAACGCAAGAAAAACAAACTTAGGAGATGCCTTTAACTGAAAATAACGACCACCGTTTCGAAACCAAAAAGCTTGTTTCAGAATGGGTCTTCACCAGGATTTTCCAGTGAGCAAACAGTTCGGAACAGGGAAGCCCGTTCCGCAACGCCAAGGCAAATTGCAAGGACGTTCTGAAACGCCGGTGCCCGTTTCAAAACACATACCAGCAGGATGGTTTAAAAACACATTTAGACACTTCCAAGCTTGCTAATCTTGACCCAACAACACACACACAACAAGGAAACAACATAAGCATGCATTTTACAGGCAAAAGAACTTAACAACAACAAACGAGAGCATTTCACCACATGGATTAAACAAGAACATAACATGAGATATCACACATTTGCATAAAAGGTCAAAACACAAGACAAACATTAAAACCACAAAGCCATACTTCAAACAACATTAAATGGTCACAACAAACTTGCCTCAAACCAAATATCCAAAAAACATCATATCTCTAAACATAAACATAGCACCCCCATTGCTAGTGGTATTATTACAAACTCTAAAATCATACTTCAGCTAACATGGTAAAAGGCCTCACTCCCCTTGCTTGCTTGCTGCCCGGAAACTCTAACGAACTGCATTGTTGGAAAAGAGAGCGGAGCTCAAAACCAAACAACAACAATGCAGTTTTAAAACCAATTAGAGCTTTGGAAACCAAAACCTTTGCCAAACCACAATGAACATACAACATCTTACAACAACATAATATCCAACAAGATCGTCTTACCAATCAACCATTCTTACAAAAGCACAACATACACTTACAAGATCTTACCAAACCTTAACCATCTTACCACAATATAGCAAAGTCATAAAAGGGAGGAAAGTAGAATATTGGCATAATTAAAAATAATACCCGGATATACGAATTTCTTACAATATTACAAATCTTACAGGACGTCGATGAGAGTAAACTCCATCACCGCGCCCAAACTGATCTTACATGTACGAATTTGTCTGATACGGCCGAATTTTCTTACACGTACCAATTTTGTCTTACACGCATGTGAGTTTTGGTCTTACAAGTCTTACATGTGCACATTAATCCTAGTTGATCGATCAACTATATCCGGTAAATATTCTAACGTCAATATTTTAACAATGGTCAAACTTACCAAAATCAAACATGGCTAACAAGCCCATCTTACCACATTTTACTCTTACCAATATTTCCATACCAAGCATGCCTTTACCCACACGTAAATCTTACAATATAACAACAACAATATAGCATGCTCACCACATAATATAGACATTAAAGGTAGGAAAACAATTGGCAAGTAAACACAAGTCTTACCACAAATTTATAGCACAACTCACAGTACCAAAAACATGGTGAAAAGCAAAACCACTTACTCTTGAGTTTAGATTGGCTTATTAAGCTCAATCTAAACCCCCAAAATCACCTTTGAACATTTCCAACGCTTTTAAAACAATTCCACTCACCGATATACTCGTTCCGAAAAGCCGAAACCCACAAAATAGCTAACGATCACCCAAATTTGCTCTCAAACTAGAATCCCATATTTCTAACAGGTTGAAAGAGTATTAATACTCAAATAAGCTTCCAAAAACTTGCAGCAACACTGAAATCTAACAATTACTCTCAAATACCCAACAATCCAATACCGAAAATCATCGAAATCACTTCCAAAACGTCCAAAACACAAACCCAGCCATTACCCAACATTTCAACCATCAAAAACTCATCTATTAACATCAAAATCAGCCACTTAAACATGTCAAAACCACTGTTGTCATTAAAAACCCGAAATCAAGCTTTAACCCAAGATTTTTCATACCAAACTTCACTCAAACTTCAAGTTTCAATTTCCTTATGATCCTTCCTTCATATGAACATCGTTTAAACACCAAAACACCATTTAATAACACTCTAAAACCCAGCCTAAGCCATTTGAACAAAATTTTTCTAAAACTCATTTTATTTCAAACTTAAACATTTAAAACGAAAGAGGTAAATCTTTTGATATTGATAGGAAACTAATAATAACAATTTTAATTAAGGAAAAGTAAGATGAAATCAAGTTTACGTCCCAAAATTTTGATGGGTAATTTCTTGGATTGAAAATTCTTCAATGGTGGCTTGGTTTTTAAAAGTTAAAGTGAAATGGAAGAGGATGCTGATTCAAAAGCCTTTCTTTTTATTATAAAACCCTTTTAAAATAAGTTTGGGTTTAATTAAAAACTAAAACCACAAGTTTGGCTGATTTTGCAAAATGGCCACCAACTTTTGAAAACTTGCGATTTGGTCACTAGACCGAAATCTCGACCTTTTTGAAATGATTTTCCAAAATTGTTTTCACCAACCTCTTACACAATATAAATAATAATTTTAGAAATTAACCCCAACATTTTAGGAATACCCGAAGAAGGTTTTCCCTGGTCTAAACCCAAAAGCCAAACTAACTCATCGAATATCAAAATTTGCATCTACAACGTCTAGCCCTAAATTTGGGGTGTTACAACTCTCCCCCACTTAAGAAATTTCGTCCTCAAAATTTACCTGACGAGAAAAGATGCAGAAACTATTTCTTCATGTCATCCATTCTCTCCCAAGTGGCTTCAACAACACCATGATGTAGCCACTTTACCTTAACGAGATCAATAGCTCTACCACGCAACACTTTGCTGTCAAATGCTAGGATCTCAACTGGTTCTTCATCGTAGGACAAATCCGGATTCAACTCAATCTCTTCTACAGGCAAACGTGCGACGAATTTGACCGGTACTTTCGAAGCATAGAAACATGGAACACATCATGAATCTTCTCAAGTTTAGAAGGCAAACTCAATCTATAAGCAACAGGTCCAATCCTCTCAACTATCTCATACGGACCGATAAACCTCGGACTCAGTTTCCCTTTTCTACCAAACCTCATCAATTTCTTCCATGGCGAAACTTTCAAGCATACTCTATCTCCCACCGCATACTCAACCTCTTTTCTTTTCAAGTCGTCATAAGATTTCTGTCTATCCGCAGTTGCCTTCAAACGATCACAAACCAGTTTCACTTTCTCGGTAGTACCCTTCAAAATATCCGGCATCGCGACAAATCTCTGACCGACTTCAGCCCAACACACAGGTGTTCTACATCTCCTACCGTACAAAGCCTCATAATGAGCCATCTGAATGCTCGACTGATAACTGTTATTGTAAGCAAACTCTACTAATGGTAGATGTTTCTCCCATGAGCCCTGAAAATCAATGATACAACATCTCAACATGTCTTCCAAAATCTGAATCACTCGTTCTGACTGACCATCCGACTAAGGATGATAAGATGTGTTGAAATTCAAACGAGAACCCAAAGCATTATACAAACACTCCCAAAATCTGGCTGTAAACCTTGGATCTCTGTCAGACACAATCGACTTCGGAACACCATGCAATCTCACAATTTCACGAATATACAACTCGACCAATTTATCTAAAGAGTATGTAGTATGAACAGGCAAGAAATGAACACATTTTGTAAATCGATCAACTATTACTCAAACTGAATTCTTCTTAGATGGTGATAAGGGCAAACTTGATACAAAGTCCATGGTGATTCTTTCCCAGTTCCATTCAGGAATCCTCAACGGTTGCAACAAACATGATGTTCCGCTTTCACTCTCTGACATACCATGCACTTACTTACAAATTCGGCCACGTCCTTCTTCAAACCAACCCAGAAGTACTCATTCTTCAAATCACGATACATCTTTGTACTACCCGAATGCATAGTAAACGGAGTACAATGTGCTTTAGTCAAAATGGTGCATCTCAACTCACTATCTTCTGGGACAACTACCTTGCTCTTGAAACACAAAATCCCATCATCACTAAAACAAAAATCAGTCGGTTTACCTTCCACAATGTCCTGTACATGAGTAGCCAAAGACTTGTCTCACAATTGTTTCTCACGAATCAACTGAATTAAAGAAGGCTTTACTTGCATTTCAGTCACTAAGCCACCGTCCTCTTACACACTCAATCTAGCAAACATAGCTCGCAATTCAACTGCCACTTTTCTGCTCAAAGCATCGGCTACTACATTTGCTTTACCCGGATGGTACTCAATGGTAAGATCATAATCTTTAAGTAATTCTAACCACCTTCGATGTCTCAAATTTAATTCTTTCTGTGTCATCAAATATTTCAAGCTCTTGTGATCTGTGTAAACGGTGCACTTCTCACCATAAAAATAATGTCGCCATATCTTCAACGCAAACACAACTGTAGCCAACTCTATGCCATGTGTAGGGTAGTTCTTCTCATGCACCTTCAGTTGTCTAGAAGCATAAGAAACAACTCTTCTTTCTTGCATCAGGACACAACCTAAGCCAACATACGAAGCATCGCTGTAGATTACAAACTCTTTCCCTTACACTGGCTGAACTAAAACTGGAGCATTAGTCAAGGCTTCTTTCAATTTATCAAAGTCTTGTTGTCTTGCATCTATCCATTCAAACCTAACACCCTTTTGCAACAATTTTTTCAACGGGGCAGCTACCTTAGAGAAACCATCTACAAATCTCCTATAGTAACCCGCTAAGCCTAGAAAACTTTGAATTTCGGTTACTGACTTTGGTTGCTTCCACTCCACAATAGCTTCTATTTTCTTAGGATCAACTCTAATCCCTTCGGCTGACACAACATGGCCAAGAAATACCACTTCTCTGATCCAAAACTCATATTTGCTCAACTTGTCATAAAGCTGATTACTCAACAACGTCTGTAGCACTAACTGCAAATGCTCATCATGTTCTTCCTCGGACCGTGAATACATAAGAATATCATCAATAAATACGACTACAAACCGATCCAAGTACTCATGAAACACCCTATTCGTCATATCCATGAAAGCTGTTGGTGCATTAGTTAACCCAAACGACATTACCAGAAATTCATAATGTCCATACCTAGTCCTGAAAGCTATTTTCGGCAGATCAACGTCCTTCACTTTCAACTGGTAGTACCCTGATCTCAAAACAATCTTCGAAAATACAGATGCCCCTCTCAACTGATTAAATAAATCATCAATATGCGACAAAGGGTACTTGTTCTTTACTGTTAGCTTCTTCAGTTGCCTATAGTTGATGCACATTCTCATACTATCATCATTTTTTCTTTACGAACAACACTGGAGCACCCCATGGTGAAATACTAGGCCTAATGAAACCACGGTCTAACAACTCCTAAAGTTGATTCTTCAACTCTTTCAATTCTTTTAGGGCCATACAATACAGAGCAATCGACACTGGAGCAGAATCGGAGATAGTCTCAATAGCAAACTCTACCTCTATCAGGAGGCAAACCATGCAATTCTTCCGGAAATACCTCTGGAAAAATCACAAACTGTCCTAATATCCTTAGGTCTGATCTCACTCATTTTAGGATTCATCACATAGGCCAAATATGCTTGACAACCAAAGTTCATCAACCTATGAGCCTCTAGAGCTGAAATAACATTTGACAAGAACTTAATGTTCTCGCCTACTACAACTACCTCATAGTCATTAGCAAGCTTCAAAATAATCCTTTGTTGAGTTGATCATACAATTTCAAATGGCCAAGAGGGGGTGAAGTGGCTTAATCCACTACTTGAATTCTTACCATTTTCTTGGATAAGGAGGGAACCTTACAATTTGATTAAGCTTTCTACCCAAAGCTTAATTCACTCACTTTTACAAGAGATGTATTTGGTAAACTCTAAAAATTCCTCTCAAAGGATGAATGTTGACCCAATTATAATTTCACACTCCCAAACTCACAATACAAGATTACAATGAGAACACAAGAGTTGGGTACAAGAATTTGACAATAAAAGGCACTAGGGTTTGGATTGAATGCTTGGATGTTGCTTGTAGGTTCAATAGTTGTTGCTGAAGCTTTTAGAGGTCCTTTTTATACCTTCTCATTGAATTCTAGCCATTGGGGTTGTTGCATTCATCAATAGAGCCGTTGAGATGTTATCTTGCATCCAAAAATGCAATCTGCAGCTACCCGTTCCGAAACGCCCGACCCTGTTTCGAAATAGACCAAAAAAGAAAGAGTCGTTGGGGTGTATTAAATAGACCGTACCGAAACGGGTACGATCATTTCGATACGCTAAGAGCCGTTTCGAAACTCGTTTTAAAACACTTTGCCACTGTCAAGGCCCGTATCGAAACGGATTGGAAGTGTTTCGATACGCCTTAACGACAAGTCAAAAATCAGTTGAAAACTTCAACGGTCATATATTTAAAACCAGGTTTGAGTGTCGTTTCGAAACATTTGAGGGCGTTTTGATACTACCGTATCGAAATGGGTCAAACCGTTCCGATGTTCTTCATCCGTTTCGAAACCCGTTTCGAAAAAGAGGTTAACAGTTTCAAAAGTGTCCCAGAACGCCCAAGGCCGTTCCAAAACGGTGACTCGAAAATCATTGTTTTGGCTTCAAAAACACTTAGAAAACTTTTGACAAGTTGATATTTTGACTTAGACATTTTCCTTTAAATATATAGAGAGGTTTTGAGGACTAAAAATTCGTTTTCTCTTTTTCAATTTATTCCTTAAATTATTTAGTTATATCAAAATCAATATCGGTTTTACAATCTCCCCTTTTTTGATATAACAAAACCAAAGTTAGAATTTTTAATAGTTTTGAAATCTTGAATACATTCTAACTCCTCGTCAATTTAAGATGGGTTTTAAAGTTTTGAAAATATTTAAAATTCATGTTTAAAACTCAAAACCATTCAAAACGAATTTTGGCTCTTAGATTACTTCTCCCCCTTTTTGTTAGATCAAAAAGAATGATGAAAAAGGCTCAAAGAGAAGAAACAAGGTTAAAAGCAATAAGCAACATAATATAGATTTATAGAATTCAAATATCCAAACATAAAATTTAAACAATAAGAGTTCAAAGCTCAATCCCAAACAAAAATAATCAAAGCATAGGTGCATAAAACATAAGAAAATATAGGTGCAAACTTAATCCTAATATGATAATCTAATATGCGATGCAATAAAAAAGACCCTAAGCCTCGTCATCGTCACCATCAACATCCGAGGAATCATCATCGTTCCTAGCTTAAGAGCAACGAAAGGTCATCCATTGACCATAAAAGGTAGAGAATGACAAGTCCATTGATTGATGTTGATTCTCAAGGGAGGTGAGATGATTCTCCACGGATTGCAAACGATTATTAATAGCACCAAGACCCGACTCCATTGTGTTGAATCGCTCGGTTAGGAAAGTCATAAGAGCTTCATTGTTGGGACCCGGAGCATGAGGTTGTGGTTCAACTTGAGGTGGAGGAGCATACCTATCAACTCATTCACATTGGCCAAGATTGTTGTAATGGAACCCGGACTTGTGGAGAGAAGCTTCACCAATCTTTTGCTTACGGGGTTCCGGAGAGTCATAAGAGCAATCAAAGTTGAGCATGCCAAAGATATAGCTCAAAACAGTCTCATAGGTGAAGGATTTTCGAGCATCGGTTTCACGAAGCTTCACATTGTTGACCATTTCGGCGAACATAATCTTAACAAGATTTGGGCGTTCTCCACGGCGAAAACACTCAAGCCAAAAATAATCAACTTGACGAATGTGAGCGAATTTACCTCCGAAAGGGCGAATAAACCACGAGATCATCAAGTGGAGGAACTGATCATGAGCATCCAAGGAAAGCATGGAGACGGTGTGAGCACCAAAATGAGTCTCATTCTCGATGCCTTCGTTCTTAAGGCCAAGAGTAGTCTCTAAAAACGGAATGTCGATGACGAACCTCTTCCCCAAGAGAAAGGACTCAATGCCAACAACTTCGGAGTGTTCTTCATTATCAACAAGCTGTACATTGGAGTAGAAGATGAGAACCATGTGCTTGTAGACAATATCCGGTATGTTCAAGAAAGCCATGAAGTTCCATTCTCGTAGACGCTCTAGATAACGGAAGGCGAAATGCTCTGAATCAAGGAATAGAACATCAACCACGCGTTCGCGACGAACGGCAATCTCCTTGACATAAGTGAAACGATCTCTCATCTCTGAAGTCTGAAGACTTTTGAGAAAATGCTGACTGAGATTAGGACGGATACCGGCTTGACTAGCAGCTTCACACGATTGACCCGTCTTACGTTTCTTGTTAGCGTTTTCCATTGAAAAAATCCTAAAAACATAAAGCAAGCAATTTTAAAATTAAAGTTTATGCATGAATATCCTCAATTCAATCCAATAACAAATCCCATTGAGGTTTAAAAAGATTTTAGAAGAGTATTTAAGAGAAAAAAAACAACTTTTGAAAAACCAAAAAAATACGAGTGAAAAATAATATACCTGAACCAAAAATTTTAAGTTTTTGAAATTTTTTTACAAGTTTTGAAAAAACCAAGAGATAAAACATAAACACTATACAAAATTGATATTTTCTAATCTAAAAATCGAATTAAATCAAAGGAAAAAATAAAAAGTAGAAAATATACCTTAGATGGGGATTTTGGATGAATGAATGGAAAAACTTGCACAAGATTGATGAGGCTTGCTTAGACTTGAGTTTATGTGTAAAAGCCCTCAAGATTCGATGAAAAACAATGAGGTTTGGAGGGTTTTTATAGGGAAAATTGGGTTAGGGTTTTGAAAGAGTTTTAAATTAAAGTGAATGTTAACATTAAAAGCCATCTTTAAAGTTGTCCGCATACCCGTTTCAGAACAAGAACGATCGTTCCGAAATGCGGGGACCGAAACATTGACTGACGTGTCAAGTCCAGCTGACCGTTCCGATACGGCTTTGACCGTATCGAATCCCATGTTGACCGTATCGAAACTTGTTTCGATACACTACTTGGCAGAGGCAAAATCGTTTCGAAACCCTTTTAAGGCATTTCGAAACACCCTTCTCACAGATCACCCTTTTTAAGCACTTGTATCGAAACAGTTAGACTCGTTTCGATACACCGAGGCTTGGAAGTACAGATGAGGCTCTAATATTGCAGAAAACTTATCTTCATGAAGTCCTAAATGCATATGAATGACATATGAACAAGTTTTACTGGCTAAACTTAATGCATACACCCCTAGTAACATGCATAGAAGCAAAACGAGGCAAATTAACATAGGCATGAATAACCACCAATTTCAAGCAATTTTTTTTTGACAATTTGGGACCTAAGAGGGGTCAAGAAAGGCTAGTTAAACCTAACTCTCCTAAGGGTCCAAAAACGCTATTTAACTAAAGGTTTGTGAATATATCCGCTAATTGGCTCAAGGTATCAACATACTCTAGAATAACATCATTTTTCAACACTTGGTCTCTAATGAAATGATGTCTAATTTCTATGTGTTTGGTTCTAGAGTGTTGGATGGGATTCTTAGTGAGAAAAATGGCACTAGTGTTGTCACACTTAAGGGGTATAGTTTCTACTTCAACACCATAATCTAAGAGTTGTTGTTTCATCCAAAGGACTTGAGCACAACAACTCCCTAAGGATATGTACTCCGCTTCGGTGGTAGATAAGGCTACGCTATATTGTTTCTTAAAGAACCAAGATACGAGCATACTACCTAAAAATTGGCATGTCCCGTAGGTACTTTTCCTATATATCTTACATCCCCCATAATCCACATCCGAATAAGTATGAAGGCTAAAGGAGGAATCTTTAGGATACCAAAGGCCTAAGTTAGGTGTGTCTCTGAGGTATCTAAAAATTCTCTTAATGGCAACTAAGTGTGATTCTCTAGGACTAGCTTGAAACCTAGCACACAAGCAAACACTAAACATGATATACGGTCTACTTGAGGTAAGGTAAAGCAAAGAACCTATCATGGATCTATAAAGCTTAGAATCAATACACTTACCTCCTTCATCTTTGTCAAGCTTTATGGAAGAGCTCATAGGTGTGGCTTGAGGCTTTTCATTCTCCAAGTCGAACTTTTTGAGCATATCGTTCACGTACTTAGCTTGATTAATGAAGGTGCCATCTTTCCTTTGTTTGATTTGGAGTCCCAAAAAGAATGAGAGCTCCCCCATCATGCTCATCTCGAACTCACCTTGCATTAGCTTAGAAAATTCTTTGCAATAACATTCATTAGTAGAACCAAAAATTATATCATCAACATAGATTTGTACTACTAAGATGTCATTATTATATCTTTTTATGAAAAGTGTAGTGTCCACCTTACCTTTTTCAAAACCCTTTTCAATTAAAAAGTTTGAAAGTCTCTCATACCAAGCTCTAGGAGCTTGTTTTAAACCATAAAGAGCTTTAGTTAGTTTGAACACGTGATTTGGAAATTTTGAATCCTCAAAACCCGGTGGTTGTTCAACATACACTTCTTCATTTATAAAACCGTTTAGAAAAGCACTTTTCACATCCATTTGAAAAAGCTTGAAATCATTATAACATGCAAATGCCAAAAGCATCCTAATGGCTTCCATCCTAGCTACGAGTGCATATGTTTCATCAAAATCAATTCCCTCTTCTTGGGTATAGCCTTGAGCAACAAGCATAGCCTTGTTTCTCATTATATTACCATTTTCATCTAGTTTATTCCTAAAGACCCATTTAGTTCCTATAGTAGATTGATTACTAGGCCTTTCAACTAATGTCCAAACTTTACTTCTCTCAAATTGATTTAATTCCTCTTGCATAGCCAAAATCCAAAAATCATCTTTTAATGCTTCTTTAATATTTTTAGGCTCAATGCATGAAAGAAATGCAACATGGCTCATTAATTTGAGAGAGGATCTAGTAGTTACCCCCTTGGATGGATCACCCAAGATTTCACCACCTTTGACATAGTTGAACTCCCTTGGGTAAGATACCTCTTTTTCCTCAAGAGCCAAGTCCTTCAAGGCTTCAAGAGGTGGATCTTATGCATCTTCATCCTTAGTTGGAATCTCATCCACCTTTGACGTTTGTCCTCCATCAATGGCATCAAGAATTCCTACATCATCATCATCACAAGATTCTTTCCTCGGAAGGAGGTTATCATCAAAAACAACATGTATAGACTCTTCAACAACTAAAGTTCTTTTTATTAAACACACGATAGGCTTTAGAGTTTAAAGAGTACCCTAGGAAAATAGCTTCATCACTTTTAGCATCAAATTTACCTAAGTTTTCTTTACCATTATTCAAGACAAAACACTTGCAACCAAATGGATGAAAATAGCTAATGTTAGGCTTCTTAGATTTTAAAATCTCATAAGGTGTTTTCTTCAAAATTGGCCTAATCATTACTCGATTTATAATATAGCAAGCGGTATTTGTGGCTTCCGCCCAAAAATATTTAGGCAAATTATTTTCACAAAGCATGGTTCTCGCCATTTCTTCTAAAGTTCGATTTTTCCTCTCAACTACCCCATTTTGTTGAGGAGTGTGAGGTGCGGAAAAGTTATGGCTAATCCCATTTTCATTTAAAAACTCTTCAAAACCTAGATTTTGAAATTCGGTTCTATGATCACTTCTAATGTGAGAAATTTTAAGTTCAAGATCATTTTGAGTTATTTTAGAAAATGTGATGAATTTTTCTAAAGCCTCATCTTTTGTACTTAAGAATAGAACCCAAGTAAACCTAGAATAGTCATCTACAAGTACAAAGGCATATGATTTACCACCCAAGCTCATAGTTCTAATAGGGCCAAAAAGATCCATATGAATCAATTGTAAGCATCTACTAGTAGAGACATCATTAATGGATTTAAATCAAGTTCTATGTTATTTACCCTTAGAGCATGCATCACAAATTTTATCATTAGAGAACTTAAGTTTGGGTAAACCTCTAACTATATTAAGGGAAATCAATTTTTCTAAAACACTCATGCTAGCATGTCCTAATTTTCTATGCCAAAGCCATGAGTCATGTTCATCATGTGCAACTAAACATGTATAAGATGTATGGATGTCATCTAAGTGCACCATGCAAATATTGCCTATTCTATGCCCTATGAGAATTAATCGATTTGTTTTAATGTTTACAATTTTGCATCCACTTTTATCAATCAAAACATTAAAACCCTTATCACATAATTGACTAATGCTCAACAAGTTATGTTTAAGACCGTTGACATACAAGACATTTTCAATGAAAATAGAAGAGTGATTACCAATGGAGCCTATTCCTTCAATGTGGCATTTGGAGTTTTCACCGAAAGTTACAACTCCACCACTCTTTGGCTTTAGTTCCATGAATCTACTCTTGTCACCGATCATATGTCTCGAGCATCCACTATCAAGGTACCATAAGTTTTGGCTTGAAGCTTTGGCCTTGTAGCAATGCTCCCCCTACAAACAAAGAAATTAGGCCTTGATTTTTGGTACCCAAATCATTTTGGGTCCATGTGTGTTAGCCCTCAAAATCTTGGTTCCCTTAGGGATCCAAGAAGCAATATCATTCATATTATTAGAAATAATGAGTTCCTTAGGAACCCAAACACACCTAACCCTTTGACCTCTATATTGCTTAGGAAAATTTCTTTGTTTAGGAATAAAGGGTTTTCTTTTTACATATTGGGATTTAGAAAAATTTCCTTTTTCAAAATGGTTTTTCCCAATAGCAATAGATGTTTTAAGATTATCCACTTCCTTTGTGTGATAATCTTGAAAATCAGAAAGAAGTTTTTCGAGTTCAAGGTTTTTCTTTTTAAGATCATTTGAAAGATTTACTAAGTAAAAAACCTTTTTTTCCAATTCGGAGTTAGTTTTTGAAATAGATTCATTTTGAGTTTTCAAATCGGAAATGTTTTTCTTGTTTCTCAAAATAGACTCCTTATATTTTCCAACTAACTCATCATAAACCTCTTGCAATTCATCGTAAGCATTTTGAAGTTCATCAAAGGTGAAATCAAAATTAGATGAGTTAAGGTTTACCTTTGGTTCATCATCAATGGCCATGAGACAAAGATTGGCCACTTCCTCCTCCTCCTCGGATGACTCCTCGTCACTCCAAGTTGCTACTTGAGCCTTGAGCTTGTTCTTCTTCCCAAAGCTCTTCCTCTTCAATTGAGGATATTCGGAACGGATATGGCCGGATTTTTTGCACTCATAGCAAATGATTTGGTCCTTCTCCTCCTCTTTACTCTTGCTCTTGAAGTCTCCTTTTCTAATGAACTTTCTCCCACGGTTGGACTTCATAAAGCGAGTGAATCGTTTGGCCAACATGGCCATCTCCTCATCTTCATCTTCGCTAGAATCGCTTTCATGGTAAGAAGCATTAAGAGCGATTTCAATCTTCTTCTTCTCAACCTTCTTCTCCTCCATTTTCTTTTCTTCTTCTCTTCTCTTCCTCATGATCTCATGGGTGAGTAGAGATCCAACAAGAGCATCTAGCTTGAGAGTCTTCAAATCTTTAGCTTCAATAATAGTCGTTCTCTTGCTATCCCATGATTCCAGAAGAGAGCACAACAATTTTCTCACTAGCTTGTCTTCGGAAAATGATCTCACCGAAACCCTTCAACCCATTGACAATGACCGAGAACCGATCAAACATCTTGGAAACACTCTCATCGGTATCTATTTTGAAATTTTCTTAGCTTAGATTTAGTAGCCCGATTTTTGTTTCCTTGACGTCGCTAGTTCCCTCATATGTTGTCTCGAAGGTGTCCCAAACTTCCTTGGCATTCTCGATCGAAGACACCTTGGAGTAGATATCCGGACCAAGTGCACAAAAGATGACATGAAGAGCTTTATCATTTACTTGCATCCTTCTTCGATCATCTTCCGTCATTTCGGCTTTGACCTTTGGGACAAGTCTTCCTTCACCTTCTCTCTTCATTGGTATGAATGGAACTTCTTCAACCACATCCCATACCATGTAGTCGGTAGACTTGATGAAGAGCCTCATCCTATTCTTCCAATATGGGTAGTTATCCACATTAAAGAATGGTGGCTTGGTAGTAGATTGAGACTCGTAGAGTTTGGAATTAGAGGTGGATGTCATTGCTTGACAAGTTGTCGATCAAACTCTCCTAGAATCGACTTAAGAGGGTTGTAATCCTTCCAATGAGTGTAGCTCTGATACCAATTGTTGAGTTGATCACACAATTGCAAATGGCCAAGAGGGGGGTGAATTGGCGATAAATATTTTGGTAGGTGATAATAGGGAAAAATAAAATGTGACACAAACAATTAGAGTGGTTCAAGTTCTCCAAATGAACTCTACATCCACTACCTTAGTTCCCACTAAGGATTTTCAACCAATTCACTACTTGAATTCTTCCCCTTTTCTTAGATAATGAGGGAACCTTACAATTTGATTAAGCTTTCTACCCAAAGCTTAATCCACTCACTTTTACAAGAGATGTATTTGGTAAACTCTAAAAATTCCTCTCAAAGGATGAATGTTTACCCAATTACAATTTCACACTCCCCAAACTCACAATACAAGATTACAATGAGAACACAAGAGTTGGGTACAAGAATTTGACAATAAAATGCACTAGGGTTTGGATTGAATGCTTGGATGTTGCTTTTAGGTTCAATAGTTGTTGCTGAAGCTTTTAGAGGTCCTTTTTATAACTTCTCATTGAATTCTAGCCGTTGGGGTTGTTGCATTCATCAATAGAGCCGTTGAGATGTTATCTTGCCTCCATAAATGCAGTCAGCAACTACCCGTTCCAAAACGCCCGACCCTGTTTCGAAACAAACCAAAAAAGAAAGAGCCGTTGGGGTGTATTAAATAGACCGTACCGAAACGGGTACGATCATTTCGATACGCTAAGAGCCTTTTCGAAACTCGTTTTGAAACACTTTGCCACTATCAAGGCTCCTATCGAAACGGATTGGAAGTGTTTCGATACACCTTAACGACAAGTCAAAAATCAGTTGAAAACTTCAACGGTCATATATTTAAAACCAGGTTTGAATGCCGTTTCGAAACGTTTGAGGGCGTTTCGATACTACCGTATCAAAATGGGTCAAACGGTTCCGATGTTCTTCATCTGTTTCGAAACCCGTTTCGAAACAGAGGTTAATAGTTTCAAAAGTGTTCCGAAACGCCCATGGCCGTTCCGAAACGGTGACTCGAAAATCACTGTTTTGGCTTCAAAAACACTTAGAAAACTTTTGACAAGTTGATATTTTGACTTAGACAATTTCCTTTAAATATATAGAGAGGTTTTGAGGACTTAAAAATTCGTTTTCTCTTTTTCAATTTAGTCCTTAAATTATTTAGTTATATCAAAATCAATATCGGTTTTACATCCTTTTTTGTCTCAAAGTCCACCCTAACTCTATGCTCAACAAGCCAATCCATACCCAGAATAATGTCAAAACCATAGAACAGTAGCTCCATCATATCAACCGGAAATACATGACCTTGAATCATCAATGGACACCTCCTATACATCCGTCTAACCACAACAGTCTCACCAAAAGAGCTAGTCACATGCATTCCTACATCTAATATCTCAACAGGGATATCCAACAATTTCGCATGCTCACTAAGAATATAAGAGTGAGTAGAACCAGAATCAACCAAGGAAAGAAATGACATAGACTGTACCATGAAATTACCTGCAATAACATCTGTGTCGTTCCCGGCCTCTCTCTGTGCATACACCCTAGCTGGTCCACCGCCATCTGGATGGACTGCAACAATATGAGCTACGTTCATCGGAGCCTCAATTCTCGGCTAGAAGTTACCTCGACCACGCCCATGGCCCATATGATGATCAACTGCTCTAACCAGCTGAGGACGGTTACGCCTCAAATGATCGCGAGATCCACAGTTCCAGCATGTACCAGGCACACCCCAACACTCACTCGTATGATGCCTCCCGCATCTAGCACACTCTGGAGTACGAGCAACAACTCCTTGGCCCTGATGGCCACGGCCTAGGTTACCACCCCCACACCTATGATCATAGTGATGCCTATTATCCTTGTGCCTCTTGGCATCACCTCTGTCCCACTGGTTGTGCCTCTTCCCTGGGCTAGAACCACTAGCACGAGAAGACAAACCCAAGTTTTGCTCGATGTCTTTGGCCCGGCTGACCAAAACATCAAAATCCACGTAGTTGGAAGCTAACATGTAAGTCTTCACATCCTTTACCAAGCCATAACGGAAGCGCTCACATCTTTCCTTGTCATTAGGCACTAACTCAGGAGCATACTGACTCAGCCATACAAATTGTATCTCATAATCATATACAGACATATTGCCCTGAATGAGAGCCATAAATTCCCTCTTCTTCTCATCCAAGAACCGCAGACCCAAATATTTCTTACGAAAAGTAGATCTGAAGAACTCCCAAGTGATCTCACCCTCAGGCATACCAGATGTAGTCGTAGTCCACCAGACATATGCATCTCCATGAAGCAGAGAAACGATACAACCAATTTTCTTAGCGTCTGAACACTCCATCTAACCTAATATACGCGTGGTACTCTCTAGCCACGCCTTTGACCGCTCAGGCGACAATCAACGAAATTTAACTCCGCTCAGACTACGGAGTCTCTCTAGGGGCAAACCAGTCCCTGCACTCTGAGGTGGTGCAAAAGCTCACATACCGGTCACAGCTGCCTAAAAGACAACGGTAATGGTCTGAACCAACTGAGCTAAATCAATCCCGGCCTGACCCTGACCAACTGGTGGTACTACATACTCAACTCTGGCCTCGCCTACTTCAGGCAGAGGTGGGGGCAACTCCTCCTCAACAACTGGCTCCTCAGCATGAGCCTCAACATGATCTTCAACAGCCTGAGCTGCAGCCTGTGGTTCCTGATGAACCACTCTAGGCCTGCCTCGGGGTCTCGCCATAGCAACAGACAAAGCAATCTAACAAGCACAACAACAATAACATACAAAGGTTTGGGTCAGGAAGGCAAGGGTCCAAATTTCTCAAGTACTTATCCAAAACCATTTTCTTACAACAATACCTAGCAATGAGTTGCCTAAAAAACTTCTAACCAACAACACAACAACAAGTCATGCTATCAACCAATCATGGCAAAACATCCACCGCACAAGGCAACCAACGGATAAATCACCAAACAATCAAGCAAACACTTCAACTTACCTCACTTACCTTCCCAAGAGATGCATAACCTGGGCTCTGATACCAACGGATGTAACCATCTCGGCCCGGCCTAGCCACCAGACCGACCCAAGGTAGTCACTCGGGACTAACCAAAGAAGGACCTAAAGATTCCTCTTCGATTAGCAACCTAAAAAGAGGAACAAGGCTTTAATTTTATCTTTTCTATATGCTTAGTTATATCTTAGATGAGGAACACAAGCAGCGGATAAAATTACGAAGAAACAAACCTCGAACTGACAAACAAGCACACAAGGACCAAAATGTAAATCTAGCATATACATAGACCTAATATGAAAATTAAGGTTACAACCTTGTGATTAGGTCAATTTCATGCTTACATGATGAAATGCAACTCAAAACAACAGCCCGAACACACCCTAATGATAACACATCAATTGGGGACCAAAACGCAAGAAAAACAAACTTAGGAGATGCCTTTAACTGAAAATAACGACCACCGTTTCGAAACCAAAAAGCTTGTTTCGAAATGTGTCTTCACCAGGATTTTCTAGTAAGCAAACATTTCGGAACAAGGAAGCTCGTTCCGCAACGCCAAAGCAAAAATGCAAAGGCGTTCCGAAACGATGGTGCCCGTTTCGAAACACATACCAGCAGGCTAGTTCAAAAACATGTTTTAGAAACCTCCAAGCTTGCTAATCTTGACCCAACAACACACACACAACAAGGAAACAACATAAGCATGCATTTTACAGGCAAAAGAACTTAACAACAACAAACGAGAGCATTTCACCACATGGATTAAACAAGAACATAACATGAGACATCACTCATTTGCATAAAAGGTCAAAACACGAGATAAGCATTAAAACCACAAAGTCATACTTCAAACAACATTAAAGGGTCACAACAAACTTACCTCAAACCAAATATCCACAAAACATCAAATCTCTAAACATAAACATAGCATCCCCATTAGTAGTGGTATTATTACAAACTCTAAAATCATACTTGAGCTAAAGTGGTAAAAGGCCTCACTCCCTTTGCTTGCTCGCGCTGCACAGAAACTCTAACGATCTGCATTGTTGGAAAAGAGAGCGTAAGCATTTAAGCTTAGTGAGCGGAGCTCAAAACCAAACAACAGTAATGTAGTTTTAAAACCAATTAGAGCTTTGGAAACCAAAACCTTTGCCAAACCACAATGAACATACAACATCTTACAGCAACATAATATCCAACAAGATCGTCTTACCAATCAATCATTCTTACAAAAGCACAACATACACTTAAGAATTTGTCTGGGGTTTCTTACCAAACCTTAACCATCTTATCACAATATAGCAAAGTCATAAAAGGGAGGAAAGTAACATATTGGCATAATTAACAACAATACCCAGATATACGGGTTTCTTACAATATTACGTCTTACAGGACGTCGATGAGAGTAAACTCCATCACCGCGCCCAAGCTGATCTTACACGTAAGAATTTGTCTGACACGGCAGAATTTTCTTACACGTACGAATTTTGTCTTACACGCATGCGAGGTTTGGTCAAAGATTCTAACTTATGCCAATATTCTAACAAGGGTCAAACTTACCAAAATCAAACATGGCTAACAAGCCCATCTTACCACATCTTACTCTTACCAATATTTCCATATCAAGCATACCTTTACCCACACGTAAATCTTACAATCTTACAACAACAACATAACATGCTCATCATATAATATAGACATTAAAGGTAGGAAAACAGTTGGCAAGTAAACACAAGTCTTACCACAAATTTATAGGATAACTCACAATACCAAAAACATGGTGAAAAGCAAAACCACTTACTCTTGAGTTTAGATTGGCTTATCAAGCTCAATCTAAACCCCCAAAATCACCTTTGAACATTTCCAACGCTTTTAAAACAATTCCACTCACCGATATACTCGTTTCGAAAAGCCGAAACCCACAAAATAGCTAACGATCACCCAGATTTGCTCTCAAACTAGAATCTCATGTTTCTAACAAGTTAAAACAGAGTATTAATACTCAAATAAGCTTCCAAAACTTGCAGCAACACTGAAATCCAACAATTACTCTCAAATACCCAACAATTCAATACCGAAAATATTCGAAATCACTTCCAAAACGTCCAAAACACAAACCCAGTCATTACCCAACATTTCAACCATCAAAAACTCATTTATTAACATCAAAATCAGCCACTTAAACATGTCAAAACCACTGATGTCATTAAAAACCCGAAATCAAGCTTAAACCCAAGATTTTTCATACCAAACTTCATGTTTCAGTTTCCTTATGACCTTCCTTCATATGAACATCATTTAAACACCAAGACGCCATTTAAAAACACTCTAAAACCCAGCCTAAGCCATTTGAACGAAAATCTTCTAAAACTCATTTTATTTCAAACTTGAACATTTAAAACGAAAGAGGTGAATCATTTGATATTGATATGAAACTAATAATAACAAGTTTAATTAAGGAAAAGCAAGATGAAATCAAGTTTACCTCCAAAACTTTGATGGGTAATCCCTTGTATTGAAAATTCAATGGTGGCTTGGTTTTTAAAAGTTAACGTGAAATGGAAGAGGAGGCTGATTCAAAAGCCTTTCTTTTTATTATAAAACCCTTTTAAAATAAGTTTGGCTTTAATTAAAAACTAAAACCACAAGTTTGGCTGATTTTGCAAAATGGCCGCCAACTTTTGAAAACTTGTGATTTGGTCACTAGACCGAAATCTCGACCTTTTTGAAATGATTTTCCAAAATTGTTTTCACCAACCTCTTACAAAATATAAAAATTAATTTTACAAATTAACCCCAACATTTTAGGAATACCTTAAGAAGGTTTTCCCTGGTCTAACCTCAAAAGCCAAACTTACTCATCGAATATCAAAATCCGCATCCGCAACGTCTAGCCCCAAAATTGGGGTGTTACAGTTATTGTAATTTTGAGTATTTTCTCGTTTAATAAAATTAGCGGATTCTATTCAAAAAAATATGTATGCATCATATTATTACTATTTGAAACAGTAATTTGGTGGTTTGTTAAATTAAAATTCTAAAAATGCATAAATGAAAAATAAGTGCCTAAATTATACTTCTTTTGAACTTTAGGTGCCTGAAGTTTATACTGTTATAATTTTAGAGCCATGGTAGTTAACTACCGTTAAAAACCATTAACCAATCAAAACATGACACGTGACATATATTTTTTATCAAAATTAAAAATTTAAAACAATTTTTATACAAAAATTTTAAATTTTCAAAAAATCTTGAAATTCTTCAATTCTTACAAACACAATCCTAAAATCCCTAAAATTTCCCAAACCCAAGCCCCCTAATCGCCACCGCTTCCTCTGCCGATCGCCACCCCTCAGTATATCGCTTCGGTCTTCGGACCTAGCTGGCCATTTCCCCCAACACGGCTTCGCCAGAAACGACGAACAGCGTATCAACCTAACGTCAAACGAGACCAAAGGGGTGTGCTTAGGAGCAACGACCGGTGGTGGGAACGACGACGATTTGGGGTTTGGGTTTGGAAAATTTTAGGAATTTGAAGATTGTTTTGTAAAAAATTAAGAATTTTAGGATTATCTGGAAAATATCAAAAATTGGTTTTTTTTCTTCAAAAAAACAAAAAAAAAAACAAATTATTGTCATGTGTCAAGCATTGATTGGTTAACGGATATTTTTTTAACGATAGTTAACTACCATACACCTAAAATTACAATGGTGTAAACTTTAGACGCGCCTATTTTTAACAAAAAAATACTTTAGGCACTTAAAATACAAAAGAGGTATAATTTAGACATTTATTTTTCATTTAAGCCTTCTAAAAAAAATCAGCATAAATAAAATTTTATTTATAGTGTTAGAGAAATTTTACATTTTTTAAAATTATTATTTTTATATATGTTACCATCGGCGTTTTAGTAAACTTGTTAGTTTTGTAGATGATCCAAGATGTTGTATTTGGTAAATTCAATCCTGCTTAATTTGGGGTGAATTTATAAAATTACAGGGACAGACTATATGTTAGTTTTGTAGATGAACTGATTATCAGAAAAGACTACATTACTTTATATTAGAGGATGAACTTATAAAATTATATAGAACGAAAATAAAATTTTAATAAATATATATATATATAATTATTTTTAATTATATGTAAATTTGAAAATTTTAAAGGATGGGCGGTCTAACCCCCGCACATCATCATTTTATACTTTTTTTTTTCTTTCTTCTAAGATTATTTTTTCTGGTTCAAACCTTTGTATGCATGTGGGCAAAGTGACTCAGAAATAGAATATAAGTAGTATCTACCTCTAAGAGGCTCAAGCTATCCTTCTAACACCGTCATTTTTAATATGTATTAGGATAAATATTCTACACACATGCGGTTGAAACTAAAAGTTTCCACAAGCGCCTTAGTTTTAGGGTATAAGGAGTTAGTTTAGAGTATAGAGTTTAGGGCTTTAGGTGTAGGGGGTTATAATTTAGGGATAGTTGTTTAGAGTTATAATTTAGGGTTTATAGGTTAAAACCTAAATCATCACCATATTACCCTAAAAACTAAACCCTAACCTATAAACCCTAAATTATAACCCTAAACCTTAAATTGAAACAACTATCCTGAAATTCTAAACCCCTACACCTAAACCCCTAAACCATATACCCTAAACTAACTCCCTATACCTTAAAATTAAGGCGTTTGTGGAAACTTTCAGTTTTCACCGCCAGTATATAAGATATTAATCTTATGTATTGATCATATTTAAATAAATGATTTAGACACGTCGTTTTCAGACTTTTGTTGGTTCCTACTTCCTACTAATCCATCCCTCCATAATCATGAAAATTTGTGGGTTTTAGTGGTGCAAGCTGTAAAACAACGGAAAAAGGTTGGGGATTAGATATCTTCTATTGAGTGCAGCCATTGTCAATATTTAGACCATAAATAAATGAAGATTTACTTTTAAGTAAAAGTATAAATTGTGGAGGCTGCCCCAATTAATAAAAAAAATTATTCATTTCAATCTCCAATATATTCCCTTATTATAAAGGTTAAATTTTAGAACAAGGGTCTAAATTATATATTTTTATTATAATAATGTTTAAGGTATTTTTATTTAAAATAGGCATTTAATATTTTATTTTGTTATTATTTTAAGGATTTTATGAAAATTGTTAAAAAAGTTGATTATCTAATTAAAACGTGACACATATGATATTTTTACTTTTCTTAAATTTTTTTAAAAACATATAATCTTTAATTTTTATAAAATCCATCTAAAATTCCTAAAATACTAAAAAAACCCAAAATCCCCGATGACCTCACTAAACCACTCTTCTCTAACCGCCGATTCAACCACCGCCGTCCACCATTTTCACCGCAGGACCCACACAACTGTTAACCCCACTCTTATGTCATCGAAAATTTGTTAAAGAGCAACCAATCGAACCACGAACGTCAAACGTTAAATTTTAAATCGAACAACGAACAAGAGACGAATAAACGACGAATTGAGACTTGCAACTCGCGCGGCGAGAGAAAGAGAACTCAGTGATACGACAACAATGAGGTGTAGTTCGTTGAAATTTATGGGTTGAAGTTCTTTGGAAGAAAATGAAAGTTTAGAGTTTTTAAAATGTTAGTGATTTTATTTTTTTAAATAAATGAAATTAAGAAAAATGTCATTTTTTTTAAAGTAAAATATCATAAATTAAAAGAGCCAAGTGACGTCCATGGAAATACAAAGTACCTTGGGCACCTAGAAGGAACCTGGAAAAACCAGGAGAACAACAAACATAAACGAAACAAAAGAAAAAGTAAACAAGCCGACTCCTCAAAGTCAACACCATAGCGTCCACAAAAAATAACAGGTCGAAACAAACAGAAACCGCAAGAGAACAACGAACAAGCAAAATAGGAATCGGATGATTCAAAGGAAAGCGACACCACTTCTTGAGCATCGGGTTACTTCTTAGAGAGCTCCAAGGTGGGAGATAGGTCTCTCTATATTAAAAATATAAAGACCTAGTCATAAGAGCAAAACGACAGAAAGGGAACAGAATCCAACGCCACGTGCCAAAGGGGCACAGGACCTCCAAACCACGAAAAAATCATTAACGGGAGCCGAAATACCGTTCACACAGACCATTATGAGAGTTCTTAGCATCAAGGCTTAAACAAGAAGTACTGATCATGGGAGAAGGTCTAGATAACAACCATCGGTTGAGCCTTGTCGCTTGATATGTAAGTAATGCTTGGGCGACAATTTTTTTTTAATGATCTTTGATGAATCGACCTTTAACATGGTAACATAATAAAATGTTAGACATCTACTTTGACACACACAAAAAAATCATACATACTTTAAACACTTATTTTGAAGTTAAGCATATTAATAATAATTAATCTTTTGTAAGTCAACAATGAATAGTAGAGATTAACCATGTGGAGTCCGATAGCACCATAAAGGTGACAAAACTTTATCTTAAAGCATTTAATACTGCTGCATTCTCAAAATTTCGAATCTAAAATCTTAGTTAAACTGAAATAACCTCATACTAATTATGTTTAATTAAAAAGGGAAAGGTTTGCAAGATAGAAACAGCCCACAGTGAGCAATAAATCAACGTCTGCTACCCATTTTGCTTGAAAAAACTTGGGAAGAAAGGGGTTGACAACTCTGCAGCAGGCAGCTGGTTCATCTGCATTTTTGTCAATGATAAAAAAAAAGGGTTGAACATTGAAATTTTCTTATGTTTTGACCAAATTATAGCTCTCATTTCCGATTTCAATTTCTTCACATTCTTTGGCTCGTGCTTAGGACTTGTAAGTTACATCACGGATATCATCATCACATCTGCGATTATTCAACATTAAAATACTTGAGTATATTATACCAAACATTAAAAATACTTGATTATTGGAAGGAGAAGACACGAATCCCAAACATAAATCATAAAATAAACATGTATTATATTAAAAAAATACTCGAGTATACCATCTCAAGTAAAAGCACACAATGTGAAAGTAAAACCCTAAAAATTTATAATAAGCCATTATTAGAATAAATTTATTATTGTGATAATATTTAATTTGACATTAATTCTTAATTTTATCATTGTTAAAATTTAGCAAAGAAAAAGTAAATTTTTAAATAACAAATATTTTCACTGTCACAACAAATAAAAAATAATAATGATCACTTTATATACCGTCACTATCATGTTGAGAATTTAATTGTAACAAGATTTAATTGTCACAATTACTTCTATAACAATGACCTGATAAAAATACACCACAATTATTTATATTATAGTATTGTACAAAAAAATTTATCACGAAAATCTAATATTTGTAACAAAATTAAACCAATACCAATTTATCACAACAACAACAAAACTCTATTGTTGTAGTGAATAAAGTGTATTAAGTAAAATTTTATCATTATGTCTAATTTTTAGAGTTAAAGTACTTGAATTATCAATTTACTAATAGTTGGTGCTTTACCTAATACAACATTATATGTCGGAGAACAAAAGGTAGCCGAAGCTTCAGCGACAGTCACTGTTATACAGATTATAGCTCGCCAGTCGTGACCTTGTCTCTACTACATTTCCTCACATTTGACCAAATCCAGGGTTCTTACTTGTTTATTACAAGACAACACGTCGACGGGTTTCATTTAAAGCTCATGATTCAGCTTTTATGTCTCCGCAGACTAATGGGGTTGTTTTGTTTCTGTGTTTTAGAATAGTCAATTTAGCAGTCAAATTTCCCACCCTATTCAGAGTATAATTGAGATTTCCCTTCTTTATATATACCTCAAACACCCGTTCCCTTTTCTCATATTCTTTTAGCCATAGACCCAGCTGATTTCATAGCAGCCGAGCAATGAAAAGAGAGAGAGAGTGTAGAGATTCAGGGTTTTGACATTGCAAAATGCCTAATGCTGCTATCTCAAGGCCTAGAAACCAAGCCTAAACATCATTGGGCTAGCGAGGCTTTCGAGTGCAAAACTTGTCACCGTTGCTTCCCATCGTTCCAAGCATTGGGGGGTCACCGGGCAAGCCACAAGAGACCCAAATTGGCGGGGGGACAAACCGAACGAAACGATGCATTTCCTTAGTTTATCATCAGCCAAGCCCAAGACTCATGAGTGCTCCATTTGCGGCCAAGTCTTTGGGTGGCCATATGAGGAGGCATCTAGTCGCCATGAACGAATGCTTCTCGCCATTTCCGCTCGTTTCGACGGTGCCGGTGTTGAAGAGATCGAATTGTAGTAGGAGGTTTGTTTGTTTGGACTTGAATTTGACACCCTTGGAGAATGATTTGCAACTTTTATTTGGGAACAAGGCTCCCAAGGTTGATCTTTGCATTTGATACATGTGAATGTTCATTTTTTTTCTTCTCTTCTTTTGATTTGTGTTCATTGATTTGTTTCTTTGGCTTCCTCTTCTGTTCATTTGTTGTAGTTGAAATAGATTTTTTAAATAGAAACTTACATAGTTCAGTTCCTATAAGAACGATTTGTCTCCATTAATAGATTATCAGATAATTATTTTCTTTATTAGAGTTAGAGGTGTAAATAAATAGAGTGTTCAATGAATTGTTCGTATAACATGCTTTTATGCTCATTTATTATATTAAATAAATGAGTATCAATAACATTTTTAAATTCATTCAATAAACGAACGAACACGAACAGATTTGTGTTTGGTTCGTTTATGTTCACGAACTAGCTCGTGTTGAAAGCCCGTTTATGGATTTATTTATAAGCTTATTTAATTGGTCCCATTTTCCTTTTATTTTTACATTTTATATGTTGGTGGAAGTATGGACTAAATTGAATACATTGTGAGCTTTGGAGTTCAAACTATGAAGTCTGATGAGCTTAAGAACTAGTGGCGTAATTTCACCATGCTCACGAACACGAACATGTTGGCGAACATATAAATTAACATGTCCATGAATGTTAAAAAAATATGTTCGCTAACGCTAAACGAACCGAATACAAACACCTAAAAAACCAAACAAACACGATATTAAAAATTTAAACGAACACGAACCGGACATGAACACCTTTAAAATTCAAAAACATACCAACGAACAAGAACACAACATTGTTCGTTCAATCCGCCGATTCATTTATGCCCCTAATTGGAGTTGATTAAATCATATCGGACACCGCAAATATTCATTACGAGAATGACTCTTCTAATTAATTTGGTTATTCACAATGTCCTAATTTAAACATCTGATATTACTTAAGAGATCTAATGCTTCATCTCAAATTACTTTATATTGTTCGTTTGCGGAATATAGGGCTAGACTTGAAATAACCTCCTCTATCGATGTTCGAGTTCATAGACAACGCAGAAGAAAGTTGAAGGTCGCAACAGCAGCAAGTTTAGGGTTTGGGTTAGACTTTTTGAGGGAGAAAGAGAGGTTGAGAGATTTTTTTTTTGAGTAGGATCGAAAAATGAAGTTTCAAAAGTTGAATGGTCAATTTAAAATAAACCCTTTAATTAACGTGTAAATGACCCAAAATATAACTCTTTTAAAAACCAGTGAACAAAATTGAAACGAAAACAATCGTTTTTGGAGTTTACCAAGAAAAAAATAGCATGTTAACACAAATCTGAATAAATTTTCCAGGACAGAAGTGTTGTTTATTTCTTAGTTGCAGTTCATATTTGGGCTTGCATCCTCACATTTGATCCATTAAGATTAGGTTTTGATATGAAATGGGCTTAACTCCGAGTTGTTACTTGTATAATCTAATTAGTTAGAGCTGGTCCTATCAAAATTTGTATAATGAACACAAAAAACCCATGTATGAAATAATCCTTTATAGTTTTTGTAAGAGTTAATTATCTCATTCATACATTAATTACACCAAATTCTCAGTTGTACACATAATGTCTTAAATTTTCGGTTTCATACATGGTGTTTTCTCCCGTTAATGAGTTCACCATCTTCTGTCACGGAAACTAATGTGGACCTTTTGAACCAGTCATAATGTGACACGTGGCTTTTTTTTTATAAATATTTCCATTTGATTAATTAACACATAATAACAAGGTTAGTCCTCAATGTTTCACTAGTTTTCAATTTCGTCCTTAAATCTTTAAAAATCCATAAAAATCAAAATATTTATTTTAAAAATCTATTTACTTATGGGTTAATAACAAGACTAGTCCTCAACATTTCATTTACTTAAGGCATAATTGTAATATTAGTCCTCAATGTTTCATTGATTTTTCAAATTCGACCTTTAAATTTTTTATTAAAAATTTAACTATTTATTTCAAATATATATAAGTAAATATTCAGACCAATGGACGATTGACACGTGTCACAAAATTTAGAAAATAATAAATAAACAAGCATAAACGATTTATTTACATCGTGTTATTCTTCTTCCCAAAACCCATAAAACCTAATTTTTCCTCACTCTTTCTAATCTCACAACCACCATCGCCGCCTAGGAAACACCCAGTCACAACCACCATCGCCGCCTAAAGTTACGCTCTTCTTCAGCAACACTACCCCAACCGCCACGAGTTCGTGCCTTTTGACCACGAGGTCTCAAATTACAGACCTCATCCCACACAATTTTCAATTGAGTATAAAAGGAGGAAACCGAAAGGTTATCTTGACTCAGACTGAAAAAATCCTGAAGCAAGTCTGAGATACGAAGCAAATCGCCTTGGCTAAAACGGTCATGTAAATCAGTCCACAACTCCGAAGCATTGTCTATCCAGATCACACTTTGGGCAATTTCGGGGACCAAAGCACGCTGAAGCCAAGATAACACTAGGTTATTACATTTAACCCAGGCAGAAAACCGAGAATCGTCTTTCTTCGGTTCTTTCAGCGACCCATCAACAAAGGAAAGCTTATTCTTGGATATAAGCGCCATACGCATGGATCGAGCCCAACCATGATAATTCTTGCCGTCCAACAGTGACGAAGTCAGAACGAGCGCCGGATTCTCGCTCGGATGAATGTAATAAGCATCGCAAGGGTCGTCATTCTTGAAACCTCCACGAGTAGCATCGGCAGTAGCAGCAGCGGAACGGGAACGGGAATCGTCGGAATCATCTGATACCATGTTGAAACCTAGATTTAGGTTTATGAATTTGGGAATTTTCGGTTTTGGAAGAAAGAGAAAGAAAAGAAGAGTTCTTTATTATCAGAGTAAGGGAAAAAGTATTAATCACGTGTCTATAATATTACAAAATATAATAATATATATAGAAGGGAAAAAAGAGAGAAACTGCCTAACTAACAGCTTAACTAACAAGCCTTTTAACCCAACTAACAAATTAATAATCTTAACAGACTTCCCCAACACTCATTCACCAACGTCATCGTCGCCTGTTTACTCAGTCGTCGTTGCATGTTTACTCATTCGCCTTCGTCGTCTCTCAACACCAGCCGCACACCTCCTGTCGACCACTTACTATTGTTATTTGGGTCATCTTTCAGAGAAGCAACACCAATTGACATGCCTTAGGTTTTTTTTTTCTAATTGAAGGTGTTTTTTTGTTTCATTAAAACCAGAGCTTGAAAAGGAAGAGTCTGCTCTTGCCACCATTAAGGGGGAAAAACGAAGATTTTAGGGTTTAGATTTAAGGAATGGTTGGGAAAATTGGGGTTGCGATTAACATCATTTTCTGGTTTGGGAAATTAGAGCTGCGATAAACAATAACGAAGATCTAAGACGAGCAGTAGAGTGCGATTGAAGGTTGAAATTTTTTGGTAATTTTTTAACTGAGATCTATAAATCACTATTCATTTAATATCAGAACTAGTCGTACATAGTTTGGAAAGAAACGAAAGTAATTTCTTATTGATAATGATTTTGAATACATATATATGATTAGAAGTGAAGAGGAAATTTTGATTAATTCGGTTGATAATTTTAATTTAATCAGAGAGGCAAAAAATAGGAAATGAGGGGGAAATAAAGGAAAAATTTAATTTTAAATATTTTAAAAAATATTTTTTAAATTTTTAAAGATTTAAGGACGAAATTAAAAACTAGTGAAACGTTGAGGACTAGCCTTGTATTATGCCTTAACTAAGCAAATGAATGTTATTTTTAAAATGCCACGTGTCAATTTTTTGGTGGTCACAAGGTTCCACGTCACATGTCGCAACCGAGTATTTGATATACTTCATGAGTTCATGTATGAATGAGGTAATTAACCCTTTTTTTTATTCTTAAAATGATACTAATTTTATTGAAACAAAAAAAAAGCACAACCTTAACAATGTAATCAATTAAAGAGAATGTTAGGGACTATGTCCACACACACAAAAAAAAAACGTAAACATAAAATAAATAAAAAAAGCCAAAGACCCAATAACATTCAAAGTTTTTTTTTGAATTTGGCGTCTATCATCCATAGTAACCTAGTAATCATCAATAATACCCATTTGTCTCTATTTAACTAGACGCTTTAGAGATGATGAAGGAGTGACGAGCAGGTTGCTTCGCAAAATAGATATGAATAAATCGACAAACAACCACGAAAGAGAATCTAACCACTAAAAGATCACCGACAATCGCAAATCATATACGAACGACGTGATAATCTCTACACAATCGCAGATCTTCAACAGAGCTAGGCGAACAACATGCCACAAGAAAAAAATCTAGGGTGAAAAAACAGTTATGTTGGTATTTTATAGTAGCGGTTTTTTTGCTCGGCAAAAATTTCCATTTTATTAAGATAAAATGCCGAACCTGAATATTGTGCCTCGTTAAAAACCTCCTTAAATAAATTTGATCCATACAAACCATCCTTTGTTAGTGAGTCAGCCATACCATTGCACACTCTGCTTACATGTTTGAAACGCACTTTCCCTATTTTTTTCACCAACGCATCGATTTCAAGTAGGATAGGCCATAAATTCCATGGCCGTTTTGAGCTATCACTAATCCAAGGGTTGTGCCGGTTTGGTACGTAAGGCGAGTCCCCTAGCAGAATTTGAATCATAAATGGTGTTGTGGTGAAATATTTTGTGGTTGAACCAAGAGATAGCAAGGGTTGGCGTCATCCTAAAATTGGAAGGTGTGGTTTGATAATAGATGGTTTAAGTTGGCAGTTTTAGATGTAGAATTAGTTGAGGAGTTGCAAATGAAAAGTTAGAGGCGATAGTGTTTCTAACGAGTAGGTATATCGCTATCAAATTTTTTTATATTTGTTGAATCGATATGTTCATTTGAAGTTGTTCTCATACCCAGTTGTGTTGTACTATTTTTTTCCGTTTAAGGTTAGCGAGAATTTTATGAGGCACACAAAGATTTTGTTTAACTTTTATATTCAATAAAGTCTTATTTGCCGAACAAAAAAAACATGCTACAAGAGCATAGTAGAGTGTGCCACAAAAGCATAGTTAAAAAGTGCCATAAACACAGACGAACATGCGCAAAAGTTAAAATAAAAACTGAACAAAAAAAACAAACAAACTAAAATAAAATATGAGAAAACAATAATAAAGATGAACGTTAACGGTCGACGACTTGCACTGAACTAATATCGTCGCCTGCTAAATCAAAAAGAAAAAAAATGACTTCACGGCCGGTAGAGAAAAAGGAGAAAACTAAGGTTTTTCTTTCTTTATCATTTCTTAAATATTGAATTGAACACATTTATATGATAATTTTATCATAAATCATACGATTTCTTAATTTGCTCGAGCTTCATTTAATTCTAATTAATTTTACTGTATATCGGAACAATAGTTTATCAATCAAGTCCTACCATCAATCTAACAAAATAATTACAACAATCACAATATCCCAATAATTTGTAAACTGATACACGTTCTAAATTCAAGAACACTAACAATTAATTAATTAACAAGCTTTAGAAGTTATTTAGCTCTCAATCTTTCGAAAAAATAATTTAAGATTTATCAAAACAATAAAAAATTGAAAATTAAAAAAAATAAAATTCATAATAGAAATAGCATGGAGTACACGTATACTACCATATAAGCAAGGATGTTGTTAAAATATAACGTTTTAATCAATTTTTTCATTAAAAGGTGTGGTTCGACTAATTCTAAAAGGTCAAAAGTAAAATTTGACTTTTTTTAAAAAAAAGATTGAGGACTAAACTTATCTCAATATAAAAAAATAATGATAAAAATAACAAAAACTGTTAACTTTAATGTTTAAATAAAGCATTATGCATTCTTTTTTCTTTAACGTGCATAGTGTCACGGGGCTAGACTGTTGTCAGCTAAACCGTGCGGACCTTAATCGCTGCTAAACAAATAAGATCAACAACAAGAATACTGAAGAACACTCAAAAACACGAAGAACACTACAGAGAGTTTAGAGTAAATATTTTTTATATTACTCAAAGTGATGGATGAATGAGATGATACAATAAGGTGGGGGTAGTCCTCTATTTATAGTTGAAGCTTTCTACATTCAGCTGCTCGGTTTAAATTACATCGATGGTCGAAATTAACTCTATCTCTTTTCAAATCTCTAATTATCACATCATTATCTAAATAATATATTTCAAATAATAAATCAAATGTATAATGTTATCTTCCAGAATCTTCCATGGATCATGCCAAGTTTAGTAGTCTTGCGGGCTTTTCAACATTCTCCAAGTGTCGGACTAAATCTAAAGGTCTTGGCAAGCCTCTTACACCGCACACAACTTTTTTAGCTGATGCTTGCGCCAATGCCCCGAACCCAAAAATGCAGGACGTGGCAATAGTTACATATTTCATCCATGTGTTTCATATATGATTAAGTTTCTTAAATATAGTCCCATTTTATTAGGGTTGGTTCATGACTAGGAAAAACATTGATCCTTTGCTTTGCAACAAGTAACCATTTATCAATTTCATTGCCGCCGTTGAAACAAGAAAACCATTCATTAGTCACCGATTTTTATAAGTATTCGACTCGTTGATTAATTTAGATCAAGTCTTATAGAGACTCATTATGAGATAATTCTTTCAACTCATTTTTTTCATTTATAATATCATGATTCGAATCATTAAACTTACTTAAAACACCTAGTACCTCATCCCCGTTAAACCAACTGGTTGTTGGTAGTTAGCAGTTAGCACCTAGCACCAGTCTTTGCCAAACGCATTTACCATGTAGCTTTAGGACCATGCCTTTCTCCCAATTATTTTCCAACATTTGCGCGTCAATGAATCACACATACAAAGTTTATGCGAGGTTCTTAAAAGTGCAAACTCGCAATTTAAAACCGCAAATTCATCGTCCAATTCAACAAATGAGATCGAGAGCTCATTAATGGTTGGACCACAATCTCACTAAAGTGCAGCTAAACGTCATTGCTTACCCTATTCATACAACAATTTCACCAATTGCAGAGCCAAGGGATGTTAGAAAATTGAAGCAAAAATGCGATTGGACCCAATGCCATGAGCCCCATTTAGTAAATATATGCACTGAAAACCGACACTTTCTTCATTTGGCACACATGTCTTCACATGCAATAAAATATACAAATATGCTTTCATGAAATAATGCTTCACGTTTGTTTGTAGAGTAGTTTAACTGCAGGTCCTTATGATTGATTCTCATTCGCTTTTAAGTTGTTTATCAAAAGTTGCACTTTGCAAACCAATATTCTACTTTGAAGACATAATGACACTTGGTTCTCAGTGGTGGTCCATCATAATAATGCTTCCATTCATGACTCGAACTTTGTGAAATTCAGATCCCGAGTTCTATTATACATGATTTTAATTTAATTTTGTTATATCTATTATGTCCTGCTCCACCGTCCTCTGTAATATTCACTCCTTACGACATATTTCTGTTCACATCCAGCTAGATATAAAATCTCAAGAACTTTTATAATTTCTGCATACTTATCGAGAAACCACAATACTCCGATAAGATGGACCATTAAATTTATCTGGCTCACCAACCAGCTCTATTAACTGTCAATCCTGCTAGTCTGTCACATCTATCATATCTTATAAAGTCTATATTTTTTTAAAAGAAAATGAGCCTAGTTAAAAACTCCTTTTAACCGGGATAGAAAGATAATCTAACTATAGACAACCAAGGAAGAAAAGAATAGACAATAATATTATAGCATCATACCAAAACGATACAAAATTTAGGCTAGACGCAAACATCCACTAATTTATCTAAGAGAGAACGCCATCAATTAAAAAACAAGAACTCTCCTCTCTTTCATTCACATTCTCGATAGCCATTATTGATTGTGGCTCTTCATTCAATTCAGAAAAGTTGAATTATTCGAGACATCGACGACTACTACCATCCTACTTTTACCATCAGCGGACTTAGTTACTGAGTTAATTATATAATTCAATGCTTATAATGAGTAATTCTGATGATCACCACCATCCCACTTAGTTGATTTTTCCTGCTTTAGACCTTTAAATTAGAATTGGATATGTAGTTCGCGTTCGTGGATAGTTTTCCTATGATGTTCGGCTTTGATTTGCGATTGTCGATGGTCTTTTAGTAGTTCGATCCTCTTTTGTTGTTCGTTTGTCGATGAGTCATATATGTGCGTATCTATATTTGTTCGAGTCTTTTGATTAGGTTTTTGAACCCTTTTTATTGTATGATCCTTGCATAATCTCAACTGACTAGTTTTTTTTTGTTATATGAAGATGTCATGTGTTTAATTTACGATTGTTATTGTAAACCCTCATTATTATCCGGATATTTCTTATTTTAATAAAACTAGATTTTTTTATAAAAAAAATTCCATAGTAATTACTACTGTAATTAAAAGTTATAATTTTAAAAAAGAAAATAAATGTTGAATCTCAAAATCATAGTTGAAATTGTACGGAGACCCCACATAATTGGTGTTATGGGGTTCATGATTAGGAGACTTAACTCTAATCATGTCGATTAGTCACAAATTAATTGGATGCAAGGAGTTACACTTGGATTTTTGATTAACTAATCCACTTTTCATTTGTACTATATATAATAAATCATGGCCAAAAGCGAGCTTAAAGTTAGGTTTCACATGCGATTAATCACCGTCTCTGTACCTACTTTGGAATGTATAATATGGGATTCAGCTGATTGAGCAAATATTCCTTGGACCTTTTCGTTGTTCTCGATATAGATTAGGTTCACGAATCCGTTATAAAATATAGCATCATTTCTATATTTTTAGTATTTGTAGTAGATATTAATGAATCGAGTTAGATTTAAGGAAAATTCTACAACGTGCGACGAACACCGATGAACACTACTAATGATGAACATTGTTGAACACTATTGATTTTTTAATAATTTTTAAATGATTATTAAAAATCCCAAAGGCTCGATATGCAATTAATTATATCTCAAAATAAAATTAGAAGAAATTATTCTATGAACCAATTTCATCATCTCATCTCATCCATTGTCCTTTCTTCTCTAAAATTATAATCTAGGGTTTGATTCTTACTCATATTTTTTCCTCAAACAGACTCAAAATAATCTATCATCAATTCTTATTGGATCTACCAACGATAACCACTTATGTTCAAATGACGAAATTATTTAATTCAATTACCCAAAACCCCATAAGAGATTTCATCTTTAATATTTTTAAACAAGAAAAAACGCAATCATCTTTATTGTGTTTCCATCTTTACTACTTTTATCAAGTACCTTCTTTCATTTTCACTTATTCGCTAAATCAAAAAAAGCTAACAGAACAACTAAAATAATTGAACGATTAGAGACTTTTTTATTAACTTTTACTCGTTTACATATATGGAAGACCATCGTTCCATGTCTGCAACTAAGCACCAAATACTTCAATATGAAAGACCATAATTTCCTTCATGTTTACATATCGGAAGACCATTTGTTTCATGTCTGGAAGACCATAATTCTTCAATCTAGCATTGTCAAGATTTATCTCCTTTAAAATATCTAATAAAAATAGCACTGGCTTTAGATTCGAAAGATTTATAAACTTAAAATTTCAACTTTAATTATGTAGATTTTGTAAAGATAGAGACTTCTTCTGTTTAATACTTTCAAAAATAAAAATTAAATACTTCTTACAAATCAAACCCTAGTTTTACTTTTTAGGGAAAGAAGGAAGACGATGGCTTTAAAATTTTAATATAAATGTATATCACATAAAAAAATTGACAGGACAATGTTTGAATTTCAACTTAAAAAAGTTCATCTAAAATTTTCAAATTGTTAATTTTAATTTGGTAGGACCATAAATGAGGTAGTGAGAATGGTTCATGGAATAATTTCTTCTATTTTAATTTATAATTGTATGTTAAGTCCTTAAGATTTTTAATTTTTATTAATTAATTAATTTAAAGGTGTTCAGCGGTGTTCGACGCACGTGGTAGACTCATTCTAGATTTAAACTCAAATGACAACATTTTTTATTTCCCTAAACATGAATATGGTCGGATTCAAATTTTATATATTCATAATTAAATTTAACTAATTTCATTGTATTTAATAAATACTATCATTCTACTAAAAATATAAATTAATTAGATAAATAACAATATTTCGAAGAAAAATTAGGGATAAAAGTCTCATCTCCTTATTACGAGTTATTAATTTTCTATACAAAAAAGCCGGTAAGTTGATTCCAAATTCATCAAAGGAAAAGCAAACATATTCGCATATGGTAAGTTATTTTTTCTAGGGTAAATTATCTGAGTAACCATCTAACTATTGTGTCTGACCTATTTTGACCATCAAACTACAAGATTTTAAAATTTGACCACTCAACTATTTAAATAGATCTATTTTGACCACCGGCCGTTAAAATCTAACGGAGAGGTGACGTGACCGTATAGTAAAATTTGTATAATTACACATTTGGTCCTTGTTAGTTCCTTATTATATTAATTTAGTCCTAATTTCAATTTAAATAAATAAAATTAATTAACCAATCCGGTGATGACACGTGTCATCACTAGATTGGATGATTTTAATGTAATTTTTATTTTATTTAATAAATTTATTTTCCTCCAATCAAATGGTGGCATGTGTCACCATCTAGTGAAAGGAAAATTCAAAAATAAGGAAAGTGCTTAGCATGAGTTTTGAACCCAAAACCACTTGAAAGAAATCATATGACTTTACCACCACACCAACCCACTCTTTGTAAAATGGATTGCACCATTATATATGTATATATATCTTATAATGAAGTAAATGCTAGGTGTTGAGTTGATTAACAAAGTAATTGGCCAAGAGGGGGTGAATTGACAATTAAAAATTTGATATGAGAGGAATGGATGAATAAAAATTTGCACAAGAGATTTATAGTGGTTCAAGTTCTCCAATGAACTCTACATCCACTACCTTAGCTCCCACTAAGGATTTTCAACCAATCAACTATTGATTCTACCCTTTTTCTTGGATGAGGAGGAAATCTTACAAAGAAATTAAGCTTCCTACCCAAAGCTTAATTTGAAACACTCTTTACAATAGAGAAAATGGTAAACCTTACAAATTTCTCTAAAAGGATGAATTGTTTATCCAAATACAATTTATCACTCCCCAAACTCACAATACAAATAACAATGAGACACTAAATAGAGTTGGGTACAAGGATTTGATAATAAAAGGCACAAGGGTTTGGATTTGATGCTTGGATGATTCTTGTAGGATCAATAGTTGTTGCTGGTGCTCAAAATGCTTGCTTTTATACCTTATCATTAATTTCTAGCCGTTTGGGTGGTTGACATCATAATTATAGCCGTTGGGACTTCATCTTCCCACCATTAATGTTGTTCTGCAACTACTCGTACCGAAATGGCATCACATGTATCGAAACGGAGCAAAAGCAGACAGAGCTCGTTCCGAAACGAGACTAGGTCGTATTGAAACATTTTAAAACTATGAAAACCTGTATCGAAACGCACCTAAAGTGTATTGATACACATAACTAATTTTCAATAAAACAGTTATGACAAAGCAACAGTCATATTTTTAAACCAACTTTCAAAACTCGTACCAAAATGAGTGAGACCGTTTCGATACTACCGTATCGATACGAGTTCTCTCGTTTCGAGCCCACACTTTATAGTTTCAAATTGTTTCGAAACACCTAAGGGGTGTATCGAAACGGTTAGTCTAAAATCATTTTATAGTTTCAAATCGTTTCCAAATACCTAAGGGGTGTATCAAAACGGTTAGTCGAAAATCACTGTTTTGGCTTGGAAAACACTTAGAAAAGTTTATGGGAACTTGAGTTTTGACTTAAACAATTTGCTTGTAAATTTTGGGAAGTTTGAGAACTTAAAAATTTATCTTCTTTTCAAACTAGTCCTTGAAATATTTGTTATATTAAAATCAAAGTTTTGATTTTACAATCTCCCCCTTTTTTATATAAAAAAACCAAATATAAATTTTTAAGTTTTGAGAACTTTGTAAAACTTACTCCCCTCAATTTAAGATAGGTTTTTAAAATTAAGTCGCAAAGTTTTCAAAATTGGCTCTACTTCTCCCCCTTTTTGTTAGATCAAAATAGGCATAATTCAATGAGAAATAAAAGGGCAATTAAATCAAAGTAAACAACATAATATATTATGTTCATAAATCCAAAGAATAGAACATAAATCCAAACTAAAATCCTAAAAGCATAACATTAGGAAAAACATAGTTCAAAAGCTGAAATAGGTGCATAAAAGGAAAGAACTAGATGATATGATATGCAAACTAATCTAGGGATCCATATCGCCACCATCCTCATCATCTCCATGATCGCCATCTTCGTCTTTATCTTCCTCTTGACTTCTCCTAAAGTGTTTCTATTCTCTATAGAAATCGGTGAATGAGAGATCCATCAAGGCATGTTGATTCTCAAGAGAAGTGAGACGATTTTCCACATTAAGAACATGTTCCTCCAAAGCAGTGAAACGTTTGTCGACGACAGCAAATCCGGAAGAGATGTCGGTTCGCAAGTCGGTGAATTGCGTGTTGAGATAAGCCATAAGCGCATCATTGTTTTGAGGATCAATGGGAGCTTAAGGTGGAGGGTCAACCGGAGGATCTCTTGCCCCTCTATCCACACGAACCCATTCACCTAGAACGTAGCGAAAGCCGGACCTTAGGAGGGTGCTTTCATCGAGCTTTTGCTTGAGAGACTCCGGATAGACACAAGAACAATCAATCCCGGACTTGAAGAAAATGTAACTCAATGCAGTCCCATAGGTGAAGGATTAGATGGAATCAGAACCACGATGTCTAACTAAATGCACCATCTCAACAAACATGATCTTCATGAGGTTCGGTCGTTTTTCTTGACAGAAGCACTCTAGCCAAAATTTGTCAACTTGGCAGATGTGAGCAAACTTTCCTCCGGAGGGACAGAACCACCAAGAGATTATGAGATGCAAGAAATGTTCATGAACATCTAAGAAGAGAACTGAGCCGGTTCTAGAGCCCAAAGAGGTCTCATCTTCAATGCCTTCATCAACAAGACATAGAAAATTGACCAAAGTCGATGGCTCAATTCAGACCTTTTCCCCATAAGATAGGACTCTATGACAATGACTTCGGAATGGTCTTGGTTACTTACTAACTGGGCATTTGCATAAAGCAGCAAAACAAGGTTACGGTAAAGAATGTCGGGTATAGTTATGAAAAATAAAAATCCCCAACACTGTAAAAGAGGTAGATATTTGAAATAAAAGCGTTCAGAGTCAAGGAACTTCATATCAACCATACACTCACGACGAATGATGGTGTCTTAGTAGAGTTTGAAGTTGGTTCGAGCATCATTGTTTCTTAGACTCTTAGTGAAAAAGAAGAGCTAAGTTAGGACGAGAAGAATCATCAACATCAGCTTTAGATCCTTCGCTCGTCTCTTCGGTCTTTCGCTTCTCGTGAGCCATTTAAAAGCCTAAAAAACTTTTTAAGCAAGAAAATAATGTATGCATTAAAATTCACATTCAAACCAATGGATATCCTATAATCAAGATTTAAATATATACAATATAAATTTTTAAGAAGATAATTTAAAAAACTGAGATGAAAAAATATGTGGTTAAAAAATTTTATATTCGAATCAAAGATTTTGATTTTTGAAGAAACTTTTGCAAAAATTTTGAAACCCATAGTATAAATATGTAATATATACAAAAGAAATAATTTTAAATCAAAGAATTCAAACGAAAATTGAAAAGGAAAAGAAAATTGAAAATACATTGATTTGAGATTTTGGAGGAATAGATGAATGTAGATGCACAAACTTGATGAATCTTGCTTAGATTGGAGTTGAAAATTAGAAACCCTCAAGATTTGAGTGAAAAACGTTTAGGTTTGATGGGTATTTAAAGGAAAAATTAGGGTTAGGGTTTTGAGAAGTTTAGGTTTGATAAAAAGATGTTTTAAAGATGGAAACCCTTTAAATAGAGGCTTTTCTGGATACGCGTTTCGGTACAGGTAGAGTCGTATCAAAACAAGCGTATCGAAACGAGTTCGACAGTTTCGAAATCCTATGACCGTTTCGATACATGTTTGACTATATCGATTCTCACAAAGATGCCCATATCGAAATAGATGGAGGTGTAATCACTAATTTTGTCTCGGTTTTTAAACTTATATCTGTTATGTTCTCGGGCTTTTAATGGGCTACTTTTTTGAAGAAAAAAAGAGAAAATTTTAAAAAAGGAAAAAGAAATATATATATACATATATATTATTACCATTATTACCTTATACTATTATTATTACTATCATTATTATTAATTATCATGTTGTTATTGTTTATTTGAAAAAAAACCCTAAACATTACTAACATGTTATTATTTTCCTAATAGTGTTTGCTATTATTATTATCTTTATTATTATTGTGTGTTACTATTATTATTGTGGTTTTATTATTATTATTATTATTATTATTATTATTATTATTATTATTATTGTTATTATTATTATTAATTATTTATGTTATTATTATTAATACACAAATAAAGATTGTATATAAATAAAAAAGCCCATTTTTATTACCCACAGTCCATTTACATAAAGAGCCCAAAGAAATATAACAAGTAAAATTACACCTTGACCCAACTCGGCCGCGGCTCGATCTGATGGTGGATGGCGGCTAGCCAAGGCTTCGAAATGTCGTTACTTTCGTCTCTCGTTCGCAACTTCCTGGTCATCTCCGGCAAGACCCACTTGGATCAAAAGAAAGAGAAGGGCGAGGAGGTCACGTCGGTGGCGTTGCATGTTGAAAACGCTCACCGGAGCAAACGGAACGCCAGTTTAAGGGCCGCCGGTGTATGGAAAGCAAGGATTTTTGCTTCGAAAAGGCTTTGTTTCTCTAGGGTTTCGGCCGTTTTGGCCAAAAAAAGGAAGAAATTTCAATTCGTAGTTTATATAACATCTTAACGTCTTAAAATGGTTTAATAGCCTCTCATGCCACTCTGCATTCTCAGATTAACCCCATCGGGGCTTCCTTCTTTCAAAATACCAACTCTAGTCCCCTACAATTTTAAAATGTTTTTAATTGCGTCCCTGGTTTGTCTCAAACTTGTTGAAATGGGCAAATCCCCTTTTGGTCCTTGATCTTTAAATTTCTGTTTAACTTAGCTCCCTAAAACAGCGGAAAAATCTTTTAATTAGTCCTTCAGTATATGCATTTCTTAATTTTAGCCTTATTGTTATTTATATCTGCATCTTCATATCCTTAATGTTTTTTATGTGATTATATGGCATGGTGCTTTAGGTGTACGTACGTATATATATGTGTTGTTTTTCGCACGTCCATATTCATTGTCTTCCATCTCTGTGAGACCGTATGCATACGAAGCTACACATGCTTTCATGGATTTGTGCACGTGTGATGTGCATTCTTTTTTACTTATTGTTCTTATATACGTTTATATTGGACTCGTATATATACACTTTATATGATCTCTTGCACAAATATCTTGGTATGATGGTGTATGTCATTGGCTGTTCATATCTACATTGATCATGCATTTAAATACTATGTTTAGATATTCTCTTTTTATGTTATACTTATTTCCTACATTTCTGTTGACTTATTCGCATTGCTTTACGCCTTATTTATTTATTCTCGGTATGCTTTCGAATGTCTACATATTCATGCATCTAGGATTTTTTTAAAAAAATTAATTGTTTTTGTTTTTTTTTAAAAGGTGTGATGTCCTTTTATTCGGATACGAATGATGCCAGTACCAGTCGTAGTGGTGGTGGTTCGGACATTCGCTCTCGAATATTAGGATTTTCGAAGTTTACTCGTGTGTATAACTAAATTTCAGCCAAAATTTTCACTTCGATTCGTAAAATTCGATATTAATTAAGCGGTAAATTTTCGGTACCAGTTTTGGGCACGTTGAGGGTGTCAATCCTTCCTCTCGTGTAACCAACTCATGAACCCTTTCGAATATCTGGTTTCTATTTTTGGTGTCTGGTCTACATCTTTAAAGTGACCGGTGGCGACTTCTTCTATTTTTTTAAATCTTTTTTCAAGTTCCCCTATTTTCAAATATATTTTCTAAACCCCCTATTTTAAACTCCTAATATTTTCCCCACAATTTTCAAAATCCATCTTTTTCTAATTCAAATCTTCTTCCCTCTTTATTTTAAAATCCATTTTTTTCTAAAAATCTATTTTCTAAATCCTATTTCTAATTTCCAAAATATCCTTTCCACCACACACCTATATACCCATATAAGTATTTCAATCCAAAAAACAGGAGTCGTTACAGATGGCGACTCCGCTGCGGACAAATTTTTGTTTTCAAAAAAAAAAAGAGTAATGTCAAGAAAACTTTACCACTTAATTAATATCAAAGGTTGCGAACTAAAGTGACAAATTTAACCGATATTTGTTTATAAACGCGAGTTTATTTCAGACGCATTCATTTTTTGGCATATGCACCCTTTTGTCTAAGAGAGGGGAAAACGCTAGTGCTTTCGTGAGGATACCGTTTCTCCGTATGGGCCTAGTAAGCACCTTCGGGGCTCGAATACCATATATTTTCGTGGGAATATCGTTTCTCCGTACAAATATAGCTAAAGGGTCCCCTCAAATTGAACTCGGTTGAGATGATCCTATAATGGGTGATGATCGGGGGCGTCGCTACCCTTAGTAGGGGAAAACAAGGACAATTCGAGTACCTCCTAGAACCAAGATTTCATGTAGCAAACTAGAAAGCCTGCCCCTTTAGAGCCATGCAGATAACCTAGGTGAACTAGACGAGATAAACATGGTTGCTTGTTTTGTGCTTGTATCTTATTAATCATGTCTATGAAGCACTAACTCATTTCTCTTTGCTTCTTGCATTTATTTTGCATACATACCATGACATAATGGTGTTGAGTCAAGGTGGTTTTACCCAATTCAAGGGCTTTCATTATGGATGGGAGGTTGCTAAAATATGATGTCGATTCGCAAATCCGACATGAGTCAGAGATGGATCAGAAGAGTCAAAGAGACAATTTACCGAGTGGACGCGTAGTGTCCGGCCGTGTGCCCGTGCCTACATGAGATCTAATTCCCACCTTTGAGAATAAAAAGTCGTTCTTCTTCATAAGGAGGTCAAGCAAGATCAAATCTACTCTAAACGTCCGAAGTCGCAAAACTACCCAGTCAAGCTCAAAGAGGTGGTCGAGACGAGCAAGGATTGTGCTAAGGGATTGATTCAGCTTCGGGTAGACAGTTTGGCTTTTTCATCCGGGACTTGACACCGAAACACCTCGACGAATTCTAGACAGTTGAAGAAGAAAGCAAATCCGCCTTCGACAATTTTGGCCAAAAACCTTCATTTTCTCGGTCGCAATTCGGAGACACAAGGGGCATCTATGGGAAATTGCTATGACTACCTTGCAACAAGGAACCTCTTCTATGTCTAAATGAAATTCAGCCTAAGGGGAGTCACATATACGACCAACACCTTTATTCGCATACGCATTTGCACACATTTTATTGCATTTTGTGTTTCGTACTTTATTTCATAACATAATCACTCACAACATTAAATTTCTAATCATACATTCATTACATCATACTCATTGCTAATTGGGCATTAAAATTTTGGGTAAACTACATAAATGACCACCATACTATTAGAAAAGTCGAGATTTGACCACCTTACTTTTTTCGAAGCAATTAAACCACCATACTATTAAATTGGATGCAATTTGACCACCAGCTGTTAGAGGTTAACGGAAGGGTGACGTGGCAGTTAAAAAAATAAAGGTATAATTACACAGTTGGTCCTCGTTACTTATACACTCTATTAATTTGATCCTAATTTTAATTTAATAAAATAAATTAATTATTTGGTGACACGTGTCACAAGATTGAAGAAGGAAAATAGAAATCAAAGAGTTGGAGGAAGGGGGATTCAAACCTGGGTTAGAATGGTGGGAGGAAATTGGGCTTGCCACTAGGCCAAGCCTACTTTTGTGTTATAAAGTACCACATATATTATATGTTTAAATCGTTATTAATGCCTGGAAAAATTAAAAGTAACAAAATTGGGGCTGAGGGGATTCAAACCAAGGATTCCTTGGTGAAAAGAAGCATGTGTTTGCCATCAGGCCAAGATTATTTTTGTGATATGAAGTACAACATATAATATATTTCTTATATTACTGTTAATGCATAGAAAATGAAAGAAATGAGGTTTTAGGGAACTCGAACACAACATACTTATGATGTATAAAAACATCTAACCCAATTAAATAAATCTAATAATTAAATTAAAATTAACAATATTTTGTATATAGTTTAAATTATGTTTAGTGTACGATTAAAATAAAAAAATTAAAATTATATTAAAATTTTTATATAACGATTAAAATATATACAAATTTAATTTTTTTTACAAATTTAATTAGTGTGGGATTGTATATATTTTAAATTTGTATATATTTTAATCGTTATATAAAAAATTTAATATAATTTTAATTTTTTTTATTTTAATCGTATACTAAACATAATTTAAAATATATACAAAATATTTTTAATTTTAATTTAATTATTAGAATTATTTAATTGGGTTAGATGTTTTTATGCATCATAAGTATGTTGTGTTCGAGTTCCCTAAAACCGCATTTCTTCCATTTTCCGTGCATTAACAGTAATATAAGAAATATATTATATGTTGTACTTCATATCACAAAAATAACCTTGGCCTAGTGGCAAGCACATGCTTCTTTTCACCAAGGGTTCCTTGGTTTGAACCCTCTCAGCCCTAATTTTGTTACTTTCAATTTTTCCAGGCATTAATAACGATTTAAACATATAATATATGTGGTACTTCATAACACAAAAGTAGGCTTGGCCTAGTGGTAAGCCCAAAGTCCTCCCACCATTCCTGAACCCAGGTTTGAATCCCCCACCTTCAACTCTTTGATTTTTATTTTCCTTCTCCAATCTTGTGACACATATCACAACCTGATTAGAGGGAGAATTAATTAAATTAAATTAAATTAAAATAATTAAATTCCTCCAATAAAGTGGTGACACGTGTCACCAAATAATCAAATAATTAATTTATTTTATTAAATTAAAATTAGGATCAATATAATAGAGTGTATAAGTAACGAGGACCAACTGTGTAATTATACCTTTATTTTTTTAACTGCCACGTCACCCTTCCGTTAACCTCTAACGGCTGGTGGTCAAATTGCATCCAATTTAATAGTATGGTGGTTTAATTGCTTCGGAAAAAAGTAAGGTGGTCAAATCTCGACTTTTCTAATAGTATGGTGGCCATTTATGTAGTTTACCCTAAAATTTTAGTTTAAATCCATGATGCATTTATCACATCATGCTCATTGCTAATCGGGGAAAATTCTCGCCTAAGTGAAAAGGGAATGACTCCAAGCCAATACAACTTTAAAGGCATGAACGAATTAAGCTCGAATAGCTTCAAGGACACTTGGTTCAGAATCAAAGGGAGTCAATATTGTATGCAAAAATCCAATTCTCATGATTGGTGAAAACTGATTGTACTCAGGGGAATGGTACAGCTAGCCCGGGGCAAACGGCTACCGGTAAAGGCAATTCAAATCCGTTAATCCCTGTGTATTTTGGAAAAATGCAAGTCTCAATTCATGGATAATTCAAATGTCCATCGGAAAATTCATTTTCATGAATGGTCAAAGGGAAATAAATCCTTTGGAAAAATCCAACATCATAGTTGGTGTAAACTGATTATACCCAGGGGAATGATGCGACTAGCTCAGAGCAAACGACTACCAGTAAAGACATTTCAAATCTGTTAATCCTTGTGCATTTGGGAAAAATGCAAAAGAAACAAGCTAAGTTGTGGATTTTTGGCTTTTTTTGAATAAAAAATCCATTTTGAAAACATTCGTTGCATTCTTTGATTCTTTAAACAACTCATTCTTATGAATTCTTTATTGTTTTCCAAATACTCATGTATATACTGTTTTGTAGAAATACACTTTAATTCAATTCTAAAAGAATTTTTTTCTCCAAAAAATCGAATGTTGAGGACATTACAAATGGAAACACTATCTGTTCTACTCAAGACAAGGGAGGAATAACAATGAGTGATTAGGGGCAATGGGCCACTCCCATTGAATGAATTCTCCTCTCAAGCATTGTTGTCTAAGATCCTTGAAGGAAGCGATAACCCGAAAACATCTACCACCTGAAAACTATTTTGATATCTAAATATGAGAGGACATTTGGACCCAAGCCAAGGATCACCTCCACACTAGGGGGCAAGAGGATGAAAGTGTGTGGACAAATGAGCAACTTTCAGTCTTAACCATGCTATGAAGATGAAAAAGTGCAATAAAGGAGACACTTGGTCTAATCTTTACCAAAAAAGACATACAAAGGATGACAAAAGGAAAGTTTGTGCTCAAGGAAGCCGACCCAAGCCAAGATCAAAGTCACCGACACGTGAGCCCGGATCGACAAAAAAGCTATAAGAACTCTTCATACAAATGCAACAAAAGGAAAGTTTGTGCTCAAAGAGCCAACGTAAACCAAGTTGAAAGTTATCAAATTTGAAACCAAAAGTGAAGGCGCTAAATCAAAAAGCGCGAGCTATGGGAATTTTTCATCCAATTAGACCTCTACTTAGATTAATTGGAGGTACGCACCAACACAATGCAAAGGTGCAAATCGATCTGAAACTACACTTAATGAAAGGAGAACACCCAAAAAATAGACAGTCTAAAGCAATCCAAGCATATCCACATCAGACAGTACATGATGATCCTCAATTCGGGGCATATGTCCCCTTTCTGTCACAACCACGGGTCGTAGCTTTCATTTCAGGATCAACAAGATCATTTCGACCATACACGAATGGATGAATTTGTCTTCAGAATACATCCCGCCTATCGGAGTTAACCTTTCTTCAAGGATTGCCACAATTCTAATGCTTGATCGAGATAAAAAATAAGGGAAGGATGGGGCACGGTGAGTTAGCGAGTCAAAGAGAACCACCCTCAAATTGGGTGGAAACTAGGTATGAGAATCTCTCCTCCCGAAAGCTTGATAGCCCAGAAAGGTTTTCACATGTATGCCCTTTACAACATTCGTGACTTTTCAAACAAAAATTGTAACACCCAGGTTTGGGGGTCGAGTGAAATTAAAGTATTAAAATATTATTTTGGGCCTCGTATTTTCAAAACAAATAATTTTATGTTGGACTTATTTTAAATCAAGCCCAAAAGCCATGGATTTCATATTATTGATACTTTACCTATTCATTAAGGGTAAAAGTGACTTTTGTATTTGGAAACAAAACAAAACAAATGAAGATGACTATTTGCTCATCTTCTTCCCCACTCACTTTCAAATTAATGCCATTTCCCCCTCCCCTTGCATTTTACAATTCCATTACTCCCTTGCTTGATTCTTGAAGAATTTTCAAAGGTAAACTCGATTCTATGTTGTCCTTTCCATTTCCTATCTAACTCTAGTCTTCATTTTTCATAAAACCCATGTTTCTATATTTTGGGTTTTTCAAAGATTTTGATAAAGGTTGTAGCTTTATGAATTTTTAACTAAGCTTTTGGTTTATTGTTGTTAGATAAGTTGTTTGTAAACCATAAGGTCCAACATATCTAAATTTTGAATGGTTTTACTAAGAATTTCGGATTTGGGTTTTAGGGAGGTTTTAGGGAGTTCAATGGTTGGGTTTTGGGGCTGTTTTGTGTTGGAAATTGATTTGATCTGATGGTTGTATGATAGTTAGGGGTTATTTTGGAGGCTATTAGGTGTGTTAAAAGTGTTGGAATTGGTAGTTTACAGCTGGGTTTAAAGGGAGTACGAAAATGGGATTTTGGTTGTTAGCTTGGACTTGAAATTATAAGGTTTTGGCTTGTGAATGTAGTTTGGGATTGTGGCTGTGTTTGGTGATGATTTGGTTGAGTAATGCATTGTTTTTGGTTGGTTAGAAGCAAGGGAAACCTGTAAAACCGAAATTGATTTTGATATAACACATAAACTTAAGGACCAATTTGCAAAACAATAAAATTTTAAGTACTCTTTAAAGTCTCACAATTGACAAGTATTTTTGAACAAAATAATATTTAAAGACTGGCTCTTAAACATATATAATTCTCTAAGTCTTTTCCTATGTTTTTCAAGCCCAAGTATGCAAAAACGCCCAGGCGTATCAATACCCTTATGTGTATCGATACCCTCTTTTACCACTGGAATTTTAATGGAGAAACCGTATCGATACGCCTTGCAACCGTATCGATACGATATTCATCTGGGCAACTGTTTTAATGGAACCGTACCGATACGCCTTGCAACCGTATCAATACGATAAGCACATCTTTGAAAAATCTGAGCATTTAATTATTTGACCATTACTTGTCAGTTGGTTGGTTTTGTAAATTTACTCAAACTAGAATTTTAAGTCTAGTCGAACTAGATTAGTTATTAACTATATTGTATAAGTTTAGTTAAAGTCAAACTCCTAAAACTAGAGTTAGAAGTTAATAATTAGTAGGACTCCTAATGTAACTAAAAGTCCTAGTCTATAAAAGTCTGCAAACCTTTGTAAGTTAATCAATCAATTTTAATAGAAAGAAACAGAAATACATTCTGTTTTTCTTCAATTATGTTTTTCTTCATGGTATCAGTCTAAATTCGATCCTATCGAATTTTTTTCTCTTTTCCTCTTCAATGGATAATCCGACTTCATCTAGAGGCTTCACCAACCAACAAATGGTACAACTGCAGCAACTGTTCGGCAGATTCATTAAGCGCAGTGCAGGAAATTTGGATTTCGCAGACAATGATGGTACACAGACCAATTCTTCTTCCGCTGCACTTCTTTCTACTACGAATACATCAGCATGGATTGTGGACTCTGGTGCTTCTGAGCACATGACTGGTAACAGGGAATTGTTTTTTCAATTTAATAATTCCTCCTCTCAAAATTCTATCAAATTAGCAGATGGTTCTTTCTCACCAATTCAAGGCAGTGGTTCTGTATTTCTTACTGATGACTTAGTCCTTCGAGACGTGCTTTTTGTGCTTAGCCTGAACTGCAATTTGTTGTCAGTTCGCAAGCTCTGCAAGGATTTAAATTGTGTTTTCCAGTTCACTGATTCTGAGTGTTTTTTACAGGCACTGGACTTCAAAAAGAGGATTGGCAATGCTCGCTTGCAGAATGGTTTATATGTTCTTCACAGTACAGGAAATTCTAAACCTTTATCTTCTAAATTTTGTCTTACTTCCTTAGGACAGTCTGATGTTATGTTATGGCATTTTAGGTTAGGCCACCCAAATTTCACCTATCTTGCAAAAAAATTTCCTCAATTATTTGTTAATCAAAAACCTTCTTCTTTTAAATGCCATATCTGTCAACTTGCTAAACAAACAAGACAATCTTACTTACCCTCTACATACAAACCCTCACATCCTTTTTCTCTTATCCACAGTGATGTTTGGGGTCCTTCTAAAGTGAAGAATATTACTTGTAGCAGATGGTTTGTGACCTTTATTGATGACCATAGTAGAACCACTTGGACTTACCTCTTGAAAGAAAAATCTGAAGTGACTAGTGTTTTTGAGAGATTTTACAACATGGTCGAGACCCAATTTCATTCTAAAATTCAAATCTTTAAATCGGATAATGGAGGGGAGTTCTTTACTAAATCTTTAGGTGATTTTTTCAAGAAGAAAGGGATAGTACATATTAGTTCTTGTGTTGATACTCCCCAACAGAATGGAGTCGCAAAAAGGAAAAATAGGCATCTACTAGAGGTAACTCGAGCCTTATTGTTTACCCACAATGTTCCTAAATATCTATGGGGAGAAGCCTTATTAACTTTTACATATCTTATTAATCGCATGCCCAATAGAGTTTTAAATTTCCAAACACCTAGAGATGTTCTTTTATCTTGTTTTCCTCACTTTAAGCCTTTGTCCTCTACACTTCCTTTGAAAACTTTTGGGTGTATCGTGTTTGTTACAAACCATGATCCTTCTAGGTCTAAACTTGATCCTAAATCTCTAAAATGTGTGTTCGTAGGATATTCTTCACTAAAGAAGGGCTACAAATGTTACCATCCATCTTCTCGTAAATTTCTTGTTTCTTTGGATCTTAACTTTTTTGAACAAGAACCATATTTTCCCACGGCTGAAATTCAGGGGGAGAGTTTTGATGATTTCCAGCCCTCTCCAAAACAGGTTCCTTCTTTTCCTTTACCACCTCCTACCTATTCCTCATCTCTTGAGCCTCAGACTTCTCTTTCTCCACCTAATATTTTACCTATTTCCTCACCTAATACCTTATCTACACCACATACTTCACCTATTGTCACGCCTGTAGGAACCCGAAATTTAATCGAACCTTCTTCACAGCCCCCTAAACAACTGCAGGTTTACACCAGGAAGAGGATAACCATTCCAAAAAACATTCTGCAATCTAGTACTTGCCAAGAATTGTATTTTAGTCCAGTTGCTTGTAAAGAAAGTGGAGGTAATGATTCTGCTAGTATTCCTTCTCATCTTCTTGAATTTGAACACTTACCTATTGCTAAAAGAAAAGGGGTGAGACAGTGTACTAAGCATCCTATTCAAAGGTATGTTGCTTATGGGAATTTGATGCCATCTTTTAAAGCATTTACAGCAAAGCTAGATGAAGAACGTATTCCTAAGACTATTGAAGAAGCTTTGCAGAATCCAAAGTGGAAGGAAGCAGTTAATGAAGAAATTGAGGCACTTGAAAAGAATGGTACATGGACCATTACAAATCTTCCCCAAGGTAAAAAACTAGTTGGATGCAAATGGGTGTTCGCCATTAAGTACAATTCAGATGGCAGTATACAGAGATATAAAGCCAGATTGGTTGCCAAGGGGTTCACACAGACCTATGGAGTGGATTATAAGGAAACATTTGCCCCTGTTGCTAAATTAAATTCAATTAGAGTTTTGTTAAGCCTAGCTGTAAACTGTGATTGGCAACTGCATCAACTTGACATTAAAAATGCTTTTCTTAATTGTAACCTTGAGGAAGAAGTATACATGCAGATTCCACCTGGACTAGAAGGTGCTGGACAAAATCAGAAGGTGTGCAAGCTTGACAAATCTCTCTATGGCCTTAAGCAGTCTCCAAGAGCATGGTTCGACAGATTTACCAGGGTTATTTTGGAGAATGGATACAAACAGTCACTGGCAGACCATACCTTGTTCTCTAAGGTAACCTCATTGAATAAAAGGGTTATTCTTATTGTTTATGTGGATGATATAATATTGACAGGAGATGATGAAGTGGAATTGATTCGATTAAAGACCTTGTTGAGCAAGGAATTTGAAATCAAGTATCTAGGAAAACTCAGATATTTCCTAGGTATGGAGATAGCATGGTCTAGCAAAGGTTTGGTGATCAATCAGAGGAAGTATGTTTTGGATTTGTTGACAGAAACAGGAATGTTGGGTTGCAAACCAGCAGATACACCCATGGATGCAAACTTAAAATTCAACAAAGTCGATCCAAGTCCAAAGGCAGATAAAGGACTCTACCAAAGGCTAGTAGGGAAATTGATCTATCTATCACTAACAAGACCATATATCTCTTTTCTAGTGAATATTGTGAGTCAGCACATGAAAGATCCGAGGCAGGAACACATGGAAGCAGCAAAGAGGATTCTGAGATACTTGAAAGGTACACCTAGACATGGTTTAATATTCAAGAAAAGTTCTGATAAAACTGTTAGAGTATTCACAGATGCAAGTTGGGCCAGTGAACTAACAGATAGGAGGTCAACCAGTGGATATTGCTCTTATATATGGGGTAATTTGGTGACATGGAAAAGCAAAAAGCAGACAGTTGTTTCCAGAAGCAGTGCGGAAGCGGAATACAGAGCATTGGCCTTGGGAATGTGTGAAGGAATCTGGTTAATAAAGTTGCTTAAAGAACTAGGAATGACCAAAGATGAAAATTTCCATATCTTTTGTGATAATCAATCGACCATTCAAATTGCCAAGAACCCTATTCAACACGACAGAACAAAGCATGTTGAAATAGATAGGCAATATATCGCAGAGAAGTTGACAAGTGGAATGGCTTCATTAGAGTATGTTCCAGCCGAGGAGCAAGTGGCAGATGTACTAACAAAAGCACTGCCAAAAGCCTTATTCGACAAATTTTTATTCAAGTTGGGATTATACAATGTATATTCTCCAACTTGAGGGGGAGTGTAAATTTACTCAAACTAGAATTGTAAGTCTAGTCGAACTAGATTAGTTATTAACTATATTGTATAAGTTTAGTTAAAGTCAAACTCCTAAAACTAGAAACCAATACGGTAGGCTGCATAGCTGCATTTAATGCGGGAAAATTGCTCCCAACGGCTCTATTGATGATCCCAACTACCCAAACGGCTAGAAATCAATGCAAGGGTATAAAAACAAGCTTCAATTGACCAGGCAACAACCATTTTGAACCCACAAGCAACATCAAAGCAAAAATCCAAACCCTAGTGCTCTTCAAAGTCAAATTCTTGTACCCAACTCTATTGTTTTCAATTGTCATTTTGTATTGTGAGTTTGGGGTGATTGAAATTGTAATTGGGTAGACATTTTTCCTTTGTGAGGAATTATTTGAGTTTACCAAAACTTCTCTTTGTAAATTGAGTGGATTAAGCTTTGGGTAGAAAGCTTAATCGAATTTGTAAGGTTACCTCCTCATCCAAGAAAAGGGGAAGAATTCAAGTAGTGAATTGGTTGAAAATCCTTAGTGGGAACTAAGGTAGTGGATGTAGAGTTCATTTGGAGAACTTGAACCACTCTAACTACTTGTGTCATCTTTTATTTTTCACCAATTCCTCCCACCAAATTTTTAATTGCCAATTCACCCCTCTCTTGGCCATTTGCAATTGTGTGGTCAACTCAACAATTGGTATCAGATCTACACTCATTGGAAGGATTACAACCCTCTTGAGTCGATTCTAGGAGAGTTTGATCAACAACTAGTCAAGCAATGGCATCCACCTCCAACTATGAGTCCCAATCCACCACCAAGCCACCATTCTTCAATGGGGATAACTACCCATATTGGAAGAATAGGATGAGGCTTTTCATCAAGTCTACCGACTACATGGTGTGGGATGTTGTTGAAGAAGGTCCATACATTCCCATGAAGAGAGATGGAGAAAGACTCGTCCCAAAGGTAAAAGCCGAGATGACGGATGATGAAAGAAGAAGGATGCAAGTGAATGACAAAGCCCTCCATGTGATATTTTGTGCACTTGGTCCGGATATCTACTCCAAGGTGTCTTCAACTGAAAATGCCAAGGAGGTTTGGGACACCCTCGAGACAACATATGAGGGAACTAGTGATGTCAAGGAGACAAAGATTGGGATACTCAATCTAAGCTATGAAAACTTCAAGATGGATCCCGATGAAAGTGTCTCCAAGATGTTTGATCGATTCTTGGTCATTGTCAACGGTTTGAAGGGGTTTGGCGAGATCATCCCTGAAGACAAACTAGTGAGGAAATTGTTGTACTCTCTTCCGGAGTCATGGGATGGCAAGAGAACGGCCATTATTGAAGCTAGAGATTTGAAGACTCTCAAGCTTGATGCTCTTGTTGGATCTCTACTCACCCATGAGATCACGAGGAAGGGAAGAGAAGAAGAGAAGAAAATGGTTGACAAGAAAGAAGTTGAGAAGAAGAAAGTGGGAATCGCTCTTAAAGCTTCACATCAAGAAAGCGATTCAAGTGAAGATGAAGATGAGGAGATGGCCATGTTGGCCAAACGGTTTACTCGGTTCATGAAGTCCAATCGTGGAAGAAAATTTATTAGAAAGGGAGACTTCAAGAGCAAGAGTAAGGAAGAGGAGAAGGACCAAATCACTTGCTATGAATGCAAGAAGCCGGGTCACATCCGTTCCGATTGCCCTCAATTGAAGAGGAAGAGCTTTGGGAAGAAGAACAAGCTCAAAGCTCAAATAACAACTTGGAGTGACGATGAGTCATCCGAGGAAGAGCAGGAAGTGGCCAATCTATGTCTCATGGCCATTGATGATGAACCAAAGGTAAATTCTAACTTATCCAATTTCGATTTTACTTTTGATGAACTTCAAGAGGCTTATGATGAATTGCAAGAGGTTTACGATGAGTTAGTAGGAAAATACAAAGAATCCATTTTGAAAAACAAGAAAACCATTTCCGTTTTGAAAAATCAAAATGAGACATTTTCTAAAGCTAACTCCGAATTGGAAAAGAAAGTTTTATTTTTAGTAAATCTTTCAAATGATCTTAAAACTAAAAATCTTGAACTTGAAAAACTTCTTTCCGATTTTCAATATTATCACACAAAGGAAGTGGATAATCTTAAAACATCTATTGCTATTGGGAAAAAATTTTTTGAAAAAGGAAATCATTCTAAATCCCAATATGTAAAAAGAAAACCATTTATTCCTAAACAAAAAAATTTTATTAAGCAATCTAGAGGTCAAAGAGTTAGGAGTGTTTGGGTTCCTAAGGAACTCATTATTTCTAATAATATGAATGCTATTGCTTCTTGGATTCCTAAGGGAACCAAAATTTTGAAGGCTAACACACATGGACCCAAAATTATTTGGGTACCAAAAATCAAGGCCTAATTTCTTTGTTTGTAGGAGAAGCATTGCTACAAGGCTAAAGCTTCAAGCCAAAATTCTTGTTACCTTGATAGTGGATGCTCAAGATATATGACCGGTGACAAGAGTAGATTCGTGGAACTAAAGCCAAAGAGTGGTGGAGTGGTGACTTTCGGTGACAACTCCAAAGGCCACATTGAAGGAATAGGCTCCATTGGTAATCACTCCTCTATTTTCATTGAAAATGTTTTGTATGTCAACGGTCTTAAACATAATTTGTTGAGCATTAGTCAATTATGTGATAAGGGTTTTAATGTTCTATTTGATAAAAGTGGTTGCAAAATTGTAAACATTAAAACAAATCAACTAATGCTCATAGGATATAGAATAGGCAACAATTACATGGTGCATTTAGATGACATCAATTCATCTCATACATGCTTAGTTGCACATGATGAACATGACTCATGGCTTTGGCATAGAAAATTAGGACATGCTAGCATGAGTGTCTTAGAGAAATTAATTTCCCTTAATCTAGTTAGTGGTTTTCCCAAACTTAAATTTTCTAATGATAAAATTTGTGATGCATGCTCAAAGGGTAAACAACATAGAACTTCATTTAAATCCATTAATGATGTCTCCACTAGTAGATGTTTACAATTGATTCATATGGATCTTTTTGGGCCTATTAGAACAATGAGCTTGGGTGGTAAATCATATGCTTTTGTGCTTGTAGATGACTATTCTAGGTTTACTTGGGTTCTATTCTTAAGTACAAAAGATGAGGCTTTAGAAAAATTCATCACATTTTCTAAAATAACTCAAAATGATCTTGAACTTAAAATTTCTCACATTAGAAGTGATCATGGAACCAAATTTCAAAATCTAGGTTTCGATGAGTTTTTAAATGAAAATGGAATTAGCCACAATTTTTCCACACCTCGCACTCCTCAACAAAATGGGATAGTTGAGAGGAAAAATCGAACTTTAGAAGAAATGGCTAGAACCATGCTTTGCGAAAATAATTTACCTAAATATTTTTGGGCGGAAGCCACAAATACCGTTTGCTATATTATAAATCGAGTAATGATTAGGCCAATTTTGAAGAAAACACCTTATGAGATTTTGAAATCTAAGAAGCCTAACATTAGCTATTTTCATCCTTTTGGTTGCAAGTGTTTTGTTTTGAATAATGGTAAAGAAAACTTAGGTAAATTTGATGCTAAAAGTGATGAAGCTATTTTCTTAGGGTACTCTTTAAACTCTAAAGCCTATCGTGTGTTTAACAAAAGAACTCTAGTAGTTGAAGAGTCCATACATGTTGTTTTTTAAGATAACCTCCTTCCGAGGAAGGAATCTTGTGATGATGATGATGTAGGAATCCTTGATGCCATTGATGGAGGAAAAATGTCAAAGGTGGATGAGGTTCCAACTAAAGATGAGGATACACAAGATCCACCTCTTGAAGCCTTGAAGGACTTATCTCTTGAGGAAAAGGAGGTGTCTTACCCAAGGGAGTTCAACTATGTCAAAGGTGGTGAAATCTTGGGTGATCCATCCAAAGGGGTAACTACTAGATCCTCTCTCAAATTAATGAACCATGTTGCATTTCTTTCATGCATTGAGCTTAAAAATATTAAAGAAGCTTTAAAAGATGATTTTTGGATTTTGGTCATGCAAGAAGAACTAAATCAATTTGAGAGAAGTAAAGTTTGGACATTAGTTGAAAGGCCTAGTAATCAATCTACTATAGGAACAAAATGGGTATTTAGGAATAAATTAGATGAAAGTGGTAATATAGTGAGAAACAAGGCTAGGCTTGTTGCTCAAGGCTATACCCAAGAAAATGTAATTGATTTTGATGAGACATATGCACCCGTAGCTAGGATGGAAGCAATTAGGATGCTTTTAGCATTTGCATGTTATAATAATTTCAAGCTTTTTCAAATGGATGTGAAAAGTGCCTTTTTAAATGGATTTATAAATGAAGAAGTGTATGTGGAACAACCACCGGGTTTTGAGGATTCAAAATTTCCAAACCATGTGTTTAAACTAACAAAAGCTCTCTATGGTTTAAAACAAGCTCCTAGAGCTTGGTATGAGAGACTTTCAAATTTCTTGATTGATAAGGGTTTTGAAAACGGAAAAGTGGACACTACACTCTTCATAAAAAGATATAACAATGACATCTTAGTAGTACAAATCTATGTTGATGATATCATTTTTGGTTCTACTAATGAGTGCTATTGTAAAGAATTTTCTAAGCTAATACAAGGTGAGTTCGAGATGAGCATGATGGGGGAGCTCTCATTCTTTTTGGGACTCCAAATCAAACAAAGGAAAGATGGCACCTTCATCAATCAAGCTAAGTACGTGAATGATATGCTCAAAAAGTTCGGCTTGGAGAATGCAAAACCTCAAGCCACACCTATGAGTTCTTCCATAAAGCTTGACAAAGATGAAGGAGGTAAGTGTGTTGATTCTAAGCTTTATAGATCCATGATAGGTTCTTTGCTTTACCTTACCGCAAGTAGACCAGATATTATGTTTAGTGTTTGCTTGTGTGCTAGGTTTCAAGCTAGTCCTAGAGAATCACACTTAGTTGCCATTAAGAGAATTTTTAGATACCTTAGAGACACACCTACCATAGGCCTTTGGTATCCTAAAGACTCTTCATTTAGCCTTCATGCTTTTTCGGATGCGGATTATGGGGGTGTAAGATAGATAGGAAAAGTACTTTCGGGACATGCCAATTCTTAGGTAGTATGCTCGTATCTTGGTTCTCTAAGAAACAAAATAGCGTAGCCTTATCTACCACCGAAGCGGAGTACATATCCTTAGGGATTTGTTGTGCTCAAGTCCTTTGGATGAAGCAACAACTCTTAGATTATGGTGTTAAAATAGAAACCATACCCCTTAGGTGTGACAACACTAGTGCCATTTGTCTCACTAAGAATCCCATCCAACACTCTAGAACTAAACACATAGAAATTAGACATCATTTCATTAGAGATCATGTTTTGAAAAATGATGTTGTTATAGAGTTTGTTGACACCTTGAACCAATTAGCGGATATATTTACAAAACCTTTAGATAAAGAGCGCTTTTGGACCCTTAGGAGAGAGTTAGGTTTAACTAGCCTTCCTTGACCCTTTTAGGTCCCAAAATGTCTAAATTTGATTGAAATTGTTTGTGATTCATGCTTGTGTTAATTTTGTTCCTTTTGCTTCTATGCATGTTGCTAGGGGGAGTATGTATTAAGTTTAGCCATTAAAACTTGTTCATATGACATGTACATGCATTTAGGGACGTTTCAAATTGGATTTTTGCACTTAAATCTGTCAAATCTGCATAATCTGGTAAAGGTGTATCGATACGGCTGTAAAGCGTATCGATACGGGTTGATAACTTGGAATTTTTTAGGATGAACGAGTATCGATACGGCCACGCGTATCGATACAGTACAAGTCAAGGGAAATAGTCAAAGCCAAGCGTACCGATACTGCCCCGCGTATCGATACGGTAGTATCGACGAATATTAAATTAGGGTTAAAGGGTATCGATACGCGTGTATAGCGTATCGATACGGCCTCGACGGAGAGGCTATTTAGGGCTGCAACTGTTAAAACTCCTTAAAAACTCAAAAGCCCCTTTTTTTTCTCTCAAAAACCCTAGCCGCGAAACCCTATATAAACCCCCTCAATCCTTCAAATTTTACCATCAATCTTCAAAATTCCTTGAGGGTTTTTACTCTACACATCAAGGCAAAGCTTTGGCATTAAATCTTGTGCATTCACATCCCCTCTTTCATCCATTCTAAGATTCAAGGTATAAAACTTCTCTTTTCTATTTTCTTTAATTTTCGTTTGTTTTTAATTGTTGTTTCAACTGATTTTTTGTACAAACCTTGTTTGATTGTTATGGGTTTCAACTTCTTCATAAAAAAATTTCAAAAAATTAAAATTTTTCATTCGAATATATTTTATATTCGATTTTTTAAACTGTTTCCTTTTATTTTTTTAATTTGTGAATATCTCTTTAAAATTAAAATTCTTTTTAACAAATTACCTTGAATTATTAGAATTTATTGGATTAAATAGGATGTTAATTGCATACATATTCGAATCCTTTTTTATGTATTTTCAGGGTTATGGCACCGAAAAAGGGAACTAAGCGTCATCGCTCTACTTCCAATCCTATTGAGGATGTCGAGGGTAATCCTACACCTAACCTTCCTTATATTATCCAATTAAGTTTTCCCGAGGATGGTAATATGGAACGATATAAACTTTTTCAAGGAATGAACTTTAGGGAAGAGCGAGTTGTGTCAATCCCTTTCTTAAATTCTGTCCGTTTCAAGTTTCAATACCTATCTTTAATTAAGCAATGGAAATTCTTAACCTTTTTTAGTATTCCTCCTATCCTATATAGGAACCTAGTCATTGTATTCTTTTCTAATGTCGAATGCATACATGATGAACCTAGGGAGCATGTCATTGCCATTGAATCTTCTATTATGGGCAAAACCTTTCAAATTGATCAAAAAGTTGTATGTAATGTCTTTGGTTTTGAAGATGTTGGTATTGATGATGAAAAATCTTTGGGTACGGGTTTTTTTAGGCTCAACAAAAGTTTTAAATGCCCATGACCGTATCCTTCATCTTCTTATCTCTTGGTTTATCCGTCCATCGGGTGGGAAATATTCAACTATTCGTCAAACGGATGATTTTTGGCTTAGGTGTTTTAGAGAAGGTAAACGTCCAAATTTGTGTCAAATTATGTTTGCCGACCTTGTCTTTTTAGTTCAAAACCGTCACACCAAACAAGTCTCATCCTTTTACTACTCCACGGCTTTGAGTTTTCTATTTCATTCCCTTGGCATTGATTGTTCACATGATTTTCCCGAAACCCTTGGCCTACCCATCGATGAGCATTCCCTAGCTCGTTCCGGTTTCACTTATGTTGATAATGATTGGGTCTGCAATGCTTAAGATCCTCCGCATGATGCTCCGGTCGATGCCTCTCGTGCTTCTTCGAGCTCTCATCGTGCTTCTCTTGATTCCTCCTCCATGGATACTCTCATGACCTTCCTAAATGAGAAGTTCACTGCGATGGATAATCGTTTCACATCCTTATAGGATCGCGTCCAAGGCATGGAAAAGAAGATAGATACCATGGCCGCTCGCCAAAACTCCATGGATATCTCTCTTACCGCCTTCTATGGTGCTTGGATCAATCAAAACCGAAGGAATCAACCCTCTCAAGAAGATGAAGAAGAAGATGACGAGGACGATGATGATGAAGAAGGGAACGAGTAGATCATGCATCTCATCTTAGGACATTTAGTCTTTTATCTTTGTTATTGCACTTTTGTTTTTAGGATTTGAAGTTTATGCATATTATCTATGTTTTTAGGATTTTAAAAGTTTGGATTATGATGGTTGCTTTGAAATTTATGCATTTGAACCTTTATGTTTATTTTGAAGTTTATGAATTTGAGCTCTTATGCTTGCTTTAAGTTTAATGAATTATTGTTGCTTTATATTGCTATTATCCTTGTATTCTATTTTGATCTAACAAAAAGGGGGAGAAGGATCATAGAGTCAAATGTTTTTTAGTTTTGAAAATCTATCTTAAAGTAAGGGGGAGAAAGCTTTTTAAAGTTTCAAAAACTTCAAAATTTATTTATGGTTTTGTTATATCAAAAAGGGGGAGATTGTGAAACCGAAATTGATTTTGATATAACACATAAACTTAAGGACCAATTTGCAAAACAATAAATTTTTAAGTACTCTTTAAAGTCTCACAATTGACAAGTATTTTTGAACAAAATAATATTTAAAGACTGGCTCTTAAACATATATAATTCTCTAAGTCTTTTCCTATGTTTTTCAAGCCTAAGTATGCAAAAACGCCCAGGCGTATCGATACCCTCTTTTGCCACTGGAATTTTAATGGAGAAACCGTACCGATACGCCTAGCAACCGTATCGATACGATATTCATCTGGGCAACTGTTTTCATGGAACCGTACCGATACGCCTTGCAACCGTATCGATACGATAAGCACATCTTTGAAAAATCTGAGCATTTAATTATTTGACCGTTACTTGTCAGTTGGTTGGTTTCCCAATTTTCAAAAGATCGTTATATCGTACTGACACGCTTGGTATGCGTATCGATACACTTTTTATGTAAACTTGGCTTGGGATTCCAATGAGCAAAAACCGTATCGATACGGACTTCCGTATCGATACGCCCCTTAAAACCGTACTGGTACGCCTTCTATGCGTATCGATACGCCCTGTTTTCAGGCACAACGGCTCTTTCCTCTTTGATGCAGGTATCGATACGCCCTTCCCGAGTACCAATACGGTAGGCTGCATAGCTGCATTTAATGCGGGAAAATTGCTCCCAACGGCTCTATTGATGATCCCAACTACCCAAACGGCTAGAAATCAATGCAAGGGTATAAAAACAAGCTTCAATTGACCAGGCAACAACCATTTTGAACCCACAAGCAACATCAAAGCAAAAATCCAAACCCTAGTGCTCTTCAAAGTCAAATTCTTGTACCCAACTCTATTGTTTTCAATTGTCATTTTGTATTGTGAGTTTGGGGTGACTGAAATTGTAATTGGGTAGACATTTTTCCTTTGTGAGGAATTATTTGAGTTTACCAAAACTTCTCTTTGTAAATTGAGTGGATTAAGCTTTGGGTAGAAAGCTTAATCGAATTTGTAAGGTTACCTCCTCATCCAAGAAAAGGGGAAGAATTCAAGTAGTGAATTAGTTGAAAATCCTTAGTGGGAACTAAGGTAGTGGATGTAGAGTTCATTTGGAGAACTTGAACCACTCTAACTACTTGTGTCATCTTTTATTTTTCACCAATTCCTCCCACCAAATTTTTAATTGCCAATTCACCCCCCCTCTTGGCCATTTGCAATTGTGTGATCAACTCAACAAAACCCCTGGAGAGGCTTCGGGCACGAATCCGGGGAATTTGGAGAATTGAGATCGGTGTTCGGATTCCGTTTGGGTTGCAACGGTGAGTAGAAATGTTTAACCTCATTTTGCTTTCGAAATGGGTTTCTTGGAGGTTTGGGTGGAGCCTTGAGGGCTCACCTAAGCCCAAGTGTAAGTTTACTAATCCTCCCTTATTGGTTATGTGTTGATGCGTGACTTTTGTTGTGGTATCATGTGCATTTTGGATTGCTTTACATCCGTTGTCGTTGTGTAGTCGTGTTGATGTCGAGCCTCACATGATGGTTGTCATAACTACGGTGATGAGTGGTCCCACCAGTAGTGACTAGTAGTAGAGTAAGGTGATGAGTGGTCCCATCAGAAAACTACTAGTCAAACGGTGATGTGTGGTCCCACCGTGTGTGTATTGGTTGTGCATGTGCAAACCATGTAGTTGTATTATCATGATACCTTTCATGAATTCTATGGTTTACTTCTCATTTAAGAAAAGTGTTTTTGAAACTGCATGCTTGATGAGTTTTAGAGCTTCGCTCACTAAGCTATCAAGCGTACGCTCTACTTTTTCCAACATGCAGATCGTTAGAGTTCGGGAGGCAAGTGGGCAAGGGAGGAGCTTTTTGGATTTCTCGAGTAGCTCAAGTATGATTTTAGTATTTGTAATAATGCCTAGACAATGGGGGTATAGACTTGTATGGAGTTGGTGCCAAACTCCTTAGTTTGTTTTGTCGATGTTCTAGCATGTTGACGGATGATGCAAATGTTGAATGTGTTTATGTTTCTATATTGTGGATTGTAAACCATGTTTGTATTGTGGCTTAAATGCTTGTGTTTGAAGGCCTATGACCTTGATCCATGAAAGTTTATGGTTGTATTAGAAGCACGTGTAACCTTGGCATGATATGTCTATTTGTGTGCCTTTGCCTTGAATGAAAATGGTGAAGTCATGTATGCTATATGCAAGTTTTCTACCAAATGCCTATCTTGCGATCTATGTATTGTTGGTCCAGTTAAGTAGTTTTTCATGTCTAAGCTTGGTTGTTAAATGATGTATGCAAGTTGATATGATACTAGGCAAGTCGTAAAAAGCATCTAGTGTTGGGTTTGGGTTCGTTTTGCTGCAAGTTTGAGTCTTGCAGTGCAGGGCGTATCGGTACGCCCAAGGGCCGTATCGATACGGTCCTACACTTTGGGACTCAGATTTGGCTTAGCGTACCGATACACGGGGGTGTATCGATACGCCAAAACCTCACTAGAAATCTAAGATTTTGTCAAGATTTTGGCGTACTGGTACGGGTCTTAGGCGTATCTGTACGGTCTCGTATCGTTGACTGTGAGAAATTGACCGTCAAGGGCATATCGGTACGGTCAACCCATGTACCGATACGGTCTTCCCTATTTGACCATGGGCTTTTGACCAAGCTAAGGCATATCAATACACTCTCTTAGTGTATCGATACGGCCTGTTACAATGGATAAAATGGGCTGTTTTAATTACTTGTGTTGCATGCTTGCCTCGTTCGATGCCTTTCCGTTTTCGTTTATCACATAGGGTGTATTTAAGCATTTAGATAAGATAATAATAAAAAGAATTTTTCTAGGGTTGCTAACCGCGGCGGGACCTTAGCGGGTTTCACTTCGATTTTCCCCATGTAACCTACTTGGACCGGTCAGCCGTCCAGACCGGGACGAGGGGTTACAAAAATGCTATTTGAGTCAATACTTTTTCAAAAACCCGCAACTAGATATCACTTGTCATGATTTTTCAAAATGTATATGAGTACATAATACAATTCTTTTTCCAATAAGCATCTCACACTCTATATCAATACAAAAGATTTCTCTAAATTTCTTCGCAAACGGTTTCATAAGTATGGGGACCAACATCGAGTTTGCCAGCCGATTGCACACAAAAAATTTGACTAAATAAAACATACAAGAACTGACCTCCCCTAAAGAGGTGGAATTTCGGAAGATGATAGTCGGACCCACAAAAGGTTAAGTCATCATTGAAAACTTTTGACCAAGACCACAGGACCAAGATGTCAATATAGCTACGAAATCAGGGGCATCCCTTTGAAGGTCAACATCAGGATCAGTTGCATTACATATCATTCACATCAGCATCAGTGCATTCATCGTGTACTCACATCAAGCATCTACATCATACATCAAGTTAGATACATCCATACTAAGCACACATACCTCATTTATACATAAAAACAAACAGGTCAAAAACAATGGCAAAATGGCAAATCTTCAACCAAAAGAAAGTCGCACTAACAAAAAAAACGGATCAACAAAGAAGTTGAACCCACAAAGAGGGGCAACTACAACACCAACTCTTATTTACTTCAGATCTCGTTCTATCGTTGATGGTAGCGGATCTCTTCTATTTGGATATTGTCTTTCCGTTGACGGTGTAGCGGATCTTCGATCATGCCTCTTCGTCAGAGTCGTAGCTTGACCACCCTTTCTCTTCAGGTTTTGTCTTACCATTGATGGTGTAGCGGACCTTTAATCATGCATGTTTGTCGGATTCGTAGCTTAATCAACTCTTCTATTTGGATCTTGTCTTACTGTTGATGGCGTAGCGGATCTTTGGTCATGCCTCTTCTTCGGAGTTGTATCTTGACCACCCCTTCTCTTCAGGTTTTGTCTTACCGTTGATGGTAGCGGGCCTGTGATCATGTCTCTTCGTCAGAGTCGTAGCTTGATCAACCCTTCTATTTGGATCTTGTCTTGACGTTGATGGCGTAGCGGATATTCTGTCATGCCTCTTCGTCGGAGTCGTAGCTTGACCACCCCTTCTCTTTAGGCTTTGTCTTACCTTTGATGGTGTAGCGGACCTTTGATCACACCTCTTCGTCGGATTCGTAGCTTGATCAACCCTTCTATTCAGATCTTGTCTTGTCGTTGATGGCGTAGTGGATCTTCAGTCATGCCTCTTTGTCGGAGTCGTAGCTTGACCACCCCTTCTCTTCAGATCATGCCTCTTCACCAAAGTCGTAGCTTGATCTCCAACCAATTCCTTCGGATCATGAATCTTCATCAAAGTCGTAGCTTGATCTCCTCTATTCCTTCGGATCATGCCTCTTCATCAAAGTCGTAGCTTGATCTCCAACCAACTCCTTCGGATCATGCCTCTTCATCAAAGTCGTAACTTGATCTCCAATCTATTCATTCGGATCATGCCTCTTCATCAAAGTCGTAGCTTGATCTCCACTACTCCTTCGGATCATGCCTCTTCATCAAAGTCGTAGCATGATGTCCACTAACTCCTTCGGATCATGCCTCTTCATCAAAGTTGTAGCTTGATCTCCACTAACTCCTTCGGATCATGCCTCTTCATCAAAGTCGTAGCTTGATCTCCATTAACTTCTTCAGATCGTGTCTCTTCGTCGGAGTTGTAGCTCGATTACAATATGATCATCGGATCATGCCTCTTCGTCGAAGCCGTAGCTTGATCCAATCTAATCTTCTGATCTTGTCTCGTCGTCGGTGGCGTGACGGATCACCCACATCCAACAGAGAAGTGGGACAAAATTAGTGCTTATGGTCTTTCCTTTACCCTTGTTCCACAAGTATAAGCAAAGAGGGGCAGCTGTAATCACTAAGTTTATCCCCATTTTTAAACTTATTTCTGTTATGTTCTTGGGCTTTTAATGGGCTACTTTTTTGAGAAAAAAAAAGAGAAAAATTAAAATTAAAAGAAAAAAGAAAAAGAAATATATATCTCATTATATTGTTTGCTATTATAATTATCTTTATTATTATTGTGTGTTACTATTATTATTGTGGTTTTATTATTACTCTTATAATTATTATTATTATTTCTATTATTAGTATTATCATTTTAAACTATTATATTATTATTATCTTTATTATTATTATTAATTATTTATGTTATTATTATTAATACACAAATAAAGATTGTATATAAATAAAAAGCCCATTTTTATTACCCACAGTCCATTTACATAAAGAGCCCAAAGAAATATAACAAGTAAAATTACACCTTGACCCAACTCGGTCGCGGCTCGATCTGACGGTGGACGGCGGCTGGCCAAGGCTTAGAAACGTTGGGACTTTCGTCTCCCATTCGCAACTTCATGGTCATCTCCAGCGAGAACCACTCGAATCAAAAGAAAGAGGAGGGCGAGGAGGTCACGCCGGTGGCGTTGCATGTTGAAAACATTCACCGGAGCGGACGGAACGCCGGTTAAAGGGCTGCCGGCGTAGGGAAAGCAAATGTTTTTGCTTCGAAAAGGCTCTGCTTCTCTAGGGTTTCGGGCGTTTTGGCCAAAAAATGGGGAAAATTTTCATTTTGTATGTTATATAACATCTTAACGTCTTAAAAATGGTTTAATAGCCTCTCATGCCACTCCGCATTCTCAAATTAACCCCATCGAGGCTTCCGTCTTTCAAAATACCAGCTCTAGTCCCTACAATTTTAAATTTTTTTTAATTGCGTCCCTAGTTTGTCTCAAACGTTTTGAAACGGGCAAATCCCCTTTTGGTCCTTGATCTTTAAATTTCTGGTTAACTTAGCTCCCTAAAACAACGGAAAAATCTTTTAATTAGTCCTTCAGTATATGCATTTCTTAATTTTAGCCTTATTGTTATTTATATCCGCATCTTCATGTCCTTAATGTTTTTTATGTAATTATATGGCATTGTGCTTTAGGTGTACGTAAGTATATAAATATGTTTTTTTTTCGCACGTCCATATTCATTGTTTTCCATCTTTGTGAGACCATCTGCATACGAAGCTACACATGCTTTCACGGATTTGTGCATGTGTGATGTGCATTCTTTTTTACTTATTGTTCTTATATATGTTTATATTGGACTCGTATATATACACTTCATATGATCTCTTGCAGTGGCGGAACATCACGGGGGCCACAGGGGATGTGGTCCCCGCCAACTTGTTAATTTCTTTAAGAAAAAAAAGATAAAATTAGTGTATTAATCCTTCAATTTTTATAAAATTTTATTTTAGCCCCCCTCAAAATTTTTAGTCTCATTTTGGTCCCCTCCTTTACAAATTTCTAGTTCCGCCCCTGATCTCTTGCAAAAATATCTTGGTATGATGGTGTATGTCATTGGCCGTTCATATCTACATTGATCATGCATTTAAATATTATGTTTAGATATTCACTTTTTATGTTATACTTGTTTCCTACATTTCTGTTGACTTATTCGCTTTGGTTTACGCCTTATTTATTTTTTCTCGGTATGCTTTCAGATGTCTACATATTCATGCATCTAGGCTTATTTTAAAAAAAAATTAATTGTTTTTGTTTTTTTTAAAAAGGTGCGATGTCCTTTTATTCGGATACAAACGAGGTCAGTACGAGTCGTAGTGGTGGTGGTTTGGACGTTTTCTCTCGAATATTAGGATTTTCGAAGTTTACTCGCGTGTATAACAAATTTTCGACCAAAATTGTCACTTCGATTTGTAAAATTTGATATTAATTAAGCGGTACAGTTTCGGTACTAATTTTGGGCACGTCGAGGGTGCTAACCCTTCGCCGCGTGTAACAGACTCCCGAACCCTTTCTAATCTCTGGTTTCTATTTTTGGTGTCCAGTCTACCTCTTTAAAGTGACCGGTGGCGACTCATTCTATTTTTTAAAATCTTTTTTCAAGTTCCCCTATTTTCAAATATTTTTCTAAACCCCTTATTTTAAACTCCTAATATTCCCCTCAATTTTCAAAATCCATCTTTTTTCTAATTCAAATTTTCTTCCCTCTTTATTTTAAAATCCATTTTTTTCTAAAAAACACTTTTCTAAATCCTATTTCTAATTTTCAAAATATCCTTTCCACCACACACCTATATACCCATATAAGTATTTCAATCCAAAAAATGGGGTCGTTAAAGGAGGGTGTTTCGAAACAGATTATTCTAGAACCAAAACGTTTCGAAACTCTTATGTCCGTTTCGATACAGTTTGGTTCAATGATCTCCTTTGAGGTAGCCCGTATCGTAACAGGCGTACCCGTTTCGATACACATATGCCATAATGTGCAGTTTGGGCACAAAGTTGCAGAAAAATCGATTTTTAATCAATTCTAAATGCACGATCAAGATGAATGAGCAAAGACTATAGGCAAAAACATTTACATACTCCCCCTAGCTACAAGCATAGAAGCAAAATAGTGCAAATTAACATAGGCATGAATATCACCTAATTCAAAAAAGATTTTTTTACCATTTGGGACCTAAAAGAGTCAAGAAAGGCTATTTAAACCTAACTCTCTATAAGGGTCCAAAAACGCTCTTTATCTAAAGGTTTGGTAAAAATATCCGCTAATTGGTTTAAGGTGTCAACATATTCTAGAACTACATCATTTTTCACAACATGATCTCTAATAAAATGATGTCTAATTTCTATGTGTTTAGTTCTAGAGTGTTGGATGAGATTCTTAGTGAGAAAAATGTTACTAGTGTTGTCACACTTAAGGGGTATGGTGTCTACTTGGATACCATAATCTAAGAGTTGTTGTTTCATCCAAAGGACTTGAGCACAACAAATCCCTAAGGATATGTACTCCGCTTCGGTGGTAGATAAGGCTACGCTATTTTGTTTCTTAGAGAACCAAGATACGAGCATACTACGTAAAAATTGACATGTTTCAGAGGATTTTTTTTTCCTATCTATTTTGCATCCCTCTTAATCTGCTTCCGAAAAGGCATGAAGGTTAAAGGAAGAATCCTTAAGATACCAAAGGCCTAAGTTAGGTGTGTCTCTAAGGTATCTAAAAATTCTCTTTTTGGGTATTAAGTGTGTTTCTCTAGGACTAGCTTGGAAACTAGCACACAAGCAAACACTAAACACAATATTCGGTCTACTTGCGGTAAGGTAAAGCAAAGAACCTATCATAGATCTATAAAGCTTAGAATCAACACACATACCTCCTTCATCTTTGTACAGCTTTAAAGAATAGCTCATAGGAATGGCTTGATGTTTCACATTCTCCAAGCCAAACTTCTTGAGCATGTCATTCATGTACTTTGCTTGATTGATGAAGGTGTCATCCTTCCTTTGCTTGATTTGGAGCCCCAAAAAGAATGAGAGCTCTCCCATCATGCTCATTTCAAACTCACCTTGCATTAGCTTAGAAAATTCTTTGCAATAACAATCATTAGTAGAACCAAAAATAATATCATCAACATAAATTTGTACTACTAAGATGTCATTACAATATCTTTTTGTGAAAAGTGTAGTATCCACCTTACCTTTTTCAAAACCTTTTTCAATCAAAACTTTGGAAAGTCTTTCATAACAAGCTCTAGAAGCTTGTTTTAAACCATAAAGAGCTTTGGTTAGTTTAAAAACATGATTTAGAAATTTAGGATCCTCAAAACCTGGTGGTTATTCAACATACACTTCTTCATTTATAAAACCATTTATAAAAGCACAATTTACATCCATTTGAAAAGGCTTGAAATCATGGTAACATGCAAATGCAAGAAGCATCCTAATAGCTTCCATTCTAGCAACGGGTGCATAAGTTTCATCAAAATCAATTCCCTCTTCTTGAGTGTAACCTTGAGCAACAAGCCTAGCCTTGTTTCTTACTATGTTATCACTTTCATCTTGTTTATTCCTAAAAACTCATTTAGTTTCTATGGTAGATTGATTACTAGGTCTTTCAACTAATGTCCATACTTTACTTCTCTCAAATTGATTAAATTCTTCTTGCATAGCCAATATCCAAAAATCATCTTTTAATGCTTATTTTATATTCTTAGGCTTTATGCATGAAATAAATGCAACATGGTTCATTAGTTTAAGAGAGGATCCAGTAGTTATCCCCTTGGATGGATCACCCAAGATTTCACCACCTTTGACATAGTTGAACTCCCTTGGGTATGTCACCTCCTTTTCCTCAAGAGCCAAATCTTTCAAGGCTTCAAGAGGTGGATCTTGTGCATCTTCTTCTTTGGTTGGAATCTCATCCACCTTTGATGTTTGTCCTCCATTAATAGCTTTAATGGTTCATACATCATCACCATCACAAGAATCCTTCCTCAGAAGATGGTTATCATCGAAAACAACATGTATAGACTCTTCAACAAGTAAAGTTCTTTTATTAAATACTCGGTAGGCTTTAGAGTTTAGGGAATAACCCAAAAATATTGTTTCATCACTTTCAACATCAAATTTACCTAAGTTGTCTTTTCCATTGTTCAAAACAAAACATTTACAACCAAAAGGGTGGAAATAGCTAATGTTAAGCCTTTTGGATTTAAAAATCTCATAAGGTGTTTTATTTAAAATAGGCCTAATCATTACTCTATTTATAATGTAACAAGCTGTATTAGTGGCTTCCGCCCATAAATACTTAGGTAAGTTATTTTCACAAAGTATAGTCCTAGCCATTTCTTCTAAAGTTCTACTTTTCCTCTCAACTACCCCATTTTGTTTGTAACACCCGTGTTTTGGGGTTAGGAGTTAGGCGTGTGTGTTTGGTTCAAGTCGTCAAAATCGATTTAATTTAACCTGACATTGGTTTTAATTTAAAGGAGATTAAAAAATTAAAGGAGTGGTATTTTTGTAATTAAATTGAAATGTGGAAGACAACCTTTTTTATTCAAAAAGAAAAAAAGTTGTCTTCTCCCTTTTCCCATTTCATGTGAAAGAGCACCAAACCCTCTCTAAACCTCTAATCCACTATTCCATTTGATTTCTCCACCAAATCAAGAGATTTTTCGAAGGTAAATTCATTTCTCAACTCTCCTCTTTATCCCAAGCATTTTCATGGTCTTAGATTTCAAAACCATCACCATTTGCATTTTTCAAGTTTAAGGAAAGTTTGGATTTTTAATGGGTTTTCACTTGCATTTGGTTTGTTGAGTTGAGTTTTGAATTAGTCTCACCTAAATACACCTAATATCTTAAAATGGAAGGATTTGGGGAAAAATCCCGAAGTGGGTCTTTGGGGCATTTTTCAAAGTGTCTAAACTTGAGTTTTTGATGTGTTTTGAGTTGGGTTGAAGGGCTGATGGTACATGGTTATTAGGGAAGTGTTTTGGAAGCCTTTAGATGTCATTTGGGTGTTGGAAATTGTGGTTTTTAGCTGGGTATTTGAGGAGCACGAAAATGTGGGTTTTGTGGTTAATTTGGGTTGGAATTGTGAAGCTTTGACTTGTAATTGTGAGTTGGATTTGTGACTGAGTTTGTCATTGAATCGGTTGAGTAATATTTGTCTTTTGATTGGTTAGAAGCTAGAGGAAACATTGGAGAAGGATCGGGATCGAATCCGGGATTTGAAGAGGCTTGACTCGCTTGCTTGGTTTGCTAAGGAAGGGTGGTGAGTAAAACTTTAAATTGTTTTAAAGTTGGTTCAAGTGTGAGTAGTGGAGGTAATGGAATGAGCTTGGTGGGCCATTCCAAGGTAGAGGTTAAATCGGTAGTTTAACTTCTTGTTTGTTAATGAGCTTTAGATGCCTATGCCTATTTTGATCTTGTGAGGTATGAATTGATCTTGTGTGTGCATACATTGATATGTGTGATGATGAATATGTGCTATACATGATGAATGTGTGATGTGAGTTAAAGGTAATTGGCACTAGTTAACTTACCGGGTATAAATGATCGATCATTAGGATTAGTGTGCACACGGTTGAGTCAAATTCGTGCGGGGCCTTGATGGCGTTAAGTCCTCAAGGAAGAGTACGGTGATGTAATATTCCACCGAAAATTATTTATATTATACGTGATGATGAGTGGAATCCCATCCGTAGGGCATGTGATGATGAGTGGAATCACATCCATGTGAGATCTGGTGATGAGTGTAATCCCACCAAGGTAATGTTGTTGTTGAGAGTAAATCCGCATATCCGAGTAAACTAATAGTGGCCAATGTACTTGCTATTGCAATTATGATGTTGAGATGTATGATTTACATTGTTGAGCTAAATATGAAGTGAGATGCCATATTTATGACTCTTGTGTTGTTAGCTAGGTTGCTAAATTGATGCATATGCATGTTGTATGTGTGATGTAAGGATTATATACTTGAACCTTGCATTGTCGTTCTTTTTGGTTTTAGAGCATCCTCACTAAGCTTCTAGCTTACGCTCTCATTTTTGACAATGCAGATCAGTAGCTTGGAGTTAGCAAAGAGCAAGGCGAAGGGGAAATTCCAAGCTTGTATTTGCTCAAGTATGACTTAGTAAATAAAGTAGTAGTTTAGCAATGGGGCTACTATGTATTTTGTATGAGCGTTGTTTGACTCATAGATGTTGATGATGTTTATGCTTTGCTTGGATTTGTAAATCATGTTAAGCCTTGTTGGATGCTTGTTTGAGATGCTATGCTTTTGGATGAGTACATGTGTTGGTGATGGATGTAAACCTTTATGTGAAGGCATGTGTTTTGGCCTTTTAAGTCTTTGAGTATGTCTTAATGTTTTATCTATCCTTTATGTGAATGCGATGATGTATATGTCTTTTCGACCATCTAATTGTTCTATATGTTTGCTCATGGTTGTGAAATGTTGTATGAATGTTTGTATGTGGCTAGGGGAGTCCTAAAATGCATTTAGAGTCGAGTCTTGTGTGGTTTTGCTGAATTTTGCAGGCTTGCAGTGCAGGGCGTATCGATACGTCTAAGGGCCGTATCGATACGGTTTGCCCTCCATGACTCAATTTTGGCTTGGTGTATCGATACACGAGGTTGTGTCGATACGCTCAATGCTCACTGGAATTCTGAAAATTTGGTGAGAATTTGGCGTATCGATACAGGCTCTATGCGTATCGGTACGGTTTTATCTCGTTGACCACGATATGTTGACCGAGAAGGGCGTATCGATACGCTCAAGGGTTGTATCGATACGGTCTTCCTGTGTTGACTGGTGGATGTTGACCTTGGTCAAGGCGTATCGATACCCTTGATTGGTGTATCGATACGGCCTGCTCTGTAAGTACAAAATGAACCGTTTAATGTGTGGTTTTAGGTTTGAATGTGTTTCCTTCTTGATATTTTCTGCTGTCGTGATCATTTAGGGATTAATATGCCTTTAGAAAAGATTAAATTAAAAGAAATTTTCTAGGGTTGCTAACCGAGGGGGAACCTTAACGGGTTTCGCTTCGGTTTTCCCCGTGTAGCCTACTCGGACCGGTCATCCGGCCAGACCGAGACGAGGGGGTTACATTTGTTTGGTATCATAGCCTGAGGTTACCGAGACCTCGGGCAGGTAAGTGAGGTAAGCTTGATGTGTTAAGTAATTGTTATGTCTCGGTGTGTGCTATGTTATGTATTCTTGTTGTTTGATCGTTCATATGATGTTTGGAAGCATGATTTGTTGCGTTTGGTGTAGTGTCGAGTACCCCTTGCTACTATTACTTAATTTAAAAAGGTTTTGTAAAGGAATGTACTTGAGCACAGTTGGACCCTTGCCTTGGCTAACTTAATCCTTCTATGTTTTGTTTGTTGTAGTTATTATCTTGCTAGCTGTATCATGAGACCACGAGGGAGGCCTAGGATGGTTCAGCCGGAACCACGGGCACAAGCTCCGAGAGTTGAGCAGATTGGAGGGGCGCAGGCTCCTCAACCTCCTCCTTCTCCTCCTCATCAAGAGGGAGGTGAGGCGGGAGCCGAGGGCGCGAGACCTCAAGTTGGCCAAGGACCGGCCGGGATTGATTTAGCACCCTTAGTTCAGGCGATAGCTGGGGCTTTCCAGGCTGTTGTGGTTGTGAGTCAGGCAGTGGCACAACCCCAGGGAGAGGGTACTGGCTTGCCATTAAAGAGACTCTGCAGTTTGGGCGGTGAAGAGTTCAGAGGGTCGACACCCGAGAGGTCTGAGATGTGGTTTGAGAAGACCATCCGCATTTTGGCACATATAGGATGTACCGGGAACGTAAGCTAGGGTGTGTTATATCTCTACTTTAGGGTGATGTCTACACTTGGTGGGTCACCATCACTATGGGTTTGGAAGAGGCCGAGATCACTTGGGATTTTTTCGAGTCAGCTTTCCGTAAGAAATATTTGGGTCATCGATATCTCGATGAGAAAAGGAGGGAATTTATGGCTTTGCTTCAGGGGAGTATGACTGTGACAGACTATGAGATCAGATTTGTCAGGCTGAGTCAGTACGCGTTTGAGCTTGTTCCTACTGAAGTGGAACGTTGTAACCATTTCCGCTATGGGCTGAATGAAGAGATTAAGAGATACACTTTGGCTTCCAACTACTCAGACTTTGATGTCTTGGTCGCTAGGGCCAAGGACTTGGAGCACAGTTTGGGCTTGACCAAACGATCTGGTGGTTCTAGTTCTGGTAAGAGATCTAGTGACTTTGATAGAGGTGATTCTAAGAGGCATCGGGACAACCAGCATCACTATGACTATAGACGTGGTGGAGGTAACCACGGTAGGGGCCAACAGGGCCAGAGGGCTGGTGGGAGGTTGCCCACGTGTGCTAGTTGCGGGAGGAACCACACCGGTGAGTGTTGGGGAAATTTTCACTCGTGTTGGGGTTGTGGAGCTAGGGATCATATTAGGCGTGACTGTCCACATCCGGTGGGGCAGGCACCAGCTCAGGCTCCTGCTAGAGCCAATGACTTTCAGAGAGGCCGCGGGCGCGGTAGAGGTAACTTCCAGCCGAGGAATGATGGCAAGAGAAACATAGAACATGTAGTTGCAGTACAGCCGGAGGGCGGAGGCCAGGCCAGAGTTTATACTCAGCGTGGGGATCAGCATGACACAGATGTGATCGCATGTAACTTCTCGATACAGTCTTTGGGTTTGCTTTCTTTGATTGACTCAGGGTCTACACATTCTTATATACTGAGTGAGCATGCAAAGTTGTTGAAATTGCCTTGTGAGATTTTAGAAGTAGGAGTTAGTGTTACTAGTTCCTTCGGGGATACGGTAATAGTTATGAGGATGTACAGAAGGTGTCTGCTTATGGTTCAGGGGCATGTGTTTCCAGTGGATATGATGGAGCTACCATTTTATGGCTTTGATGTGATTCTGGGTATGGACTGGCTCACTGAGCATAGAGCTAGGATAGACTTTGAGACTAAGAGAATTTCCTTGAGACTCACAGATGATTATGAGATAGTGCTGGTAGGTGAGAACGTGAAGTTCTTATCCAATGTAGTTTCAGTTCTAGAGGCTAAGAGGTTAGTTGAGATGGGTTGCGAAGCGTATTTGGCCTATGTGATGAATCCGAACATGAGTGAGGTTAGACTTCAAGACATCCGGACAGTGTGTGACTTTCCTAGTGTGTTTCTGGAAGAATTGTCGGGTTTACCACCTGATAGAGAGGTAGATTTGCTATAGAGACTTATTCAGATTCAGCTCCTGTTTCGATTGCTCCGTATCGTATGGCACCGAAAGAACTGAAAGAGTTGAAGACTCAGTTGCAAGAGTTGACAGACAGAGGCTTCATTTGACCTAGTTCTTCACCTTGGGGCGCTCCAGTTTTGTTTGTAAAGAAGAAAGATGGAAGCATGGGAATGTGTATAGATTACAGACAGTTGAATCAGTTAACAGTGAAATACAAGTATCCCTTGCTGAGAATTGATGATTTGTTTGACCAGTTGAGAGGGGCATCAGTCTTTTCGAAAATTGACTTGAGATCCGGATACTACCCTAGATATGGTCATTATGAGTTTTTAGTCATGCCTTTTGGGTTGACTAACGCGCCGGCTGTTTTCATGGATATGATGAATAGGACCTTCCATCAGTACCTAGATCAGTTTGTAGTTGTTTTCATAGATGACATCTTGGTGTATTCGCGTACCGAAGAAGACCACGACTGACACTTGAGGTTAGTTTTGAAGACCTTGTTAGATAATCAGTTGTATGCCAAGTTGAGCAAGTGTGAGTTCTGGATCCGAGAGGTAGTCTTCCTAGGTCATGTAGTGTCTCCCGATGGGATTAGAGTTGATCCAATGAAAATAGAAGCTATTGTTGAGTGGAAGCAACCGAAGTCAGTAACAGAAGTTCGTAGCTTTCTAGGCTTAGCCGGATACTATAGAAGATTTGTAGAAGGTTTCTCGAAGTTAGCCGCTCCATTGACACAGTTACTTCAGAAGAGTGTTCAGTTTGAGTGGTCAGATGCAAGACAGAGAGTCTTTGAGAAGTTGAAAGAAGCTTTGACCCAAGCACCGATTTTGATTCAGCCAGAGTCGGGGAAAGACTATGTAGTTTACAGTGATGCTTCCTATGTGGGCCTAGGTTGTGTTCTCATGCAAGACAAGAGAGTAGTGGCTTATGCCTCAAGACAGTTGAAGACTCATGAGCGTAACTATCCGACCCATGACATAGAGTTAGCTGCAGTTGTGTTTGCTCTGAAGATTTGGAGGCATTATTTGTACGGTGAGAAATGCACAGTGTACACAGATCACAAGAGTTTGAAGTACATCATGACTCAGCGAGATTTAAATCTCAGACAACGTAGGTGGTTAGAGTTGCTAAAAGACTATGATCTTACGATTGAGTACCATCCGGGTAAGGCCAATGTAGTGGCCGATGCTTTGAGTAGAAAGGTAGTTGTAGATTTGAGAGCCATGTTTGCTAGATTGAGCTTGTCTGGAGATGGAGGCTTGGTGGCCGAGCTTCAGGTTAGACCTACTCTAGGTCAGTTGATTAGAGAGAAGCAGCTCTTAGATAGATCTTTGGCACCTCACGTGCAAGACATAGCCGAGGGTAAATCTTCAGATTTCAGTTTCAGTACCGATGGGGTCTTGTGCTTCAAAAATAGGATAGTTGTGCCAGAAGACAGTGACTTGAGACGCACGATCTTGAATGAAGCGCACAGTAGTCCGTTTGCTATGCATCCTAGAAGTACAAAGATGTACCGAAATTTGAAGAATGAGTACTTTTGGGTTGGTTTGAAGAGAGATGTAGCCGACTTTGTGAGTAAGTGTATGGTGTGTCAGAGAGTGAAGGTGGAACATCAGGTTCCCTCAGGTTTGTTACAACCGTTGAGAATTCCGGAATAGAAATGGGAGAATATCACCATGGATTTTGTTTCGGGCTTGCGTTTGACTCTTACGAAGAAGAACTCAGTTTGGGTTATAGTAGATTGTTTCACGAAGTGTTCTCACTTCTTAGCAGTCAACACGACTTATACTTTAGATAGACTGGCCGATCTGTACATCGGTGAGATTGTTAGACTGTATGGTGTGCCGAAGTCCATTGTGTCCGATAGAGATCCGAGGTTTACAGCTCGATTTTGGGAGTGTCTGCATACAGCTTTGGGTACCCGTTTGAATTTTAGCACGTCTTATCATCCTCAGTCCGATGGTCAGTCATAGAGGGTTATACAGATTTTAGAGGATATGTTGCGTTGTTGCATCTTTGATTTTCAGGGTACGTGGGAGAAGCACTTGCCTTTGGTTGAGTTTGCTTACAATAATAGTTTTCAGTCGAGCGTTCATGTGGCTCCGTATGAGGCCTTGTATGGTAGGAAGTGTAGAACTCTAGTTTGTTGGGCCGAAGTGGGACAGAAGTTGTTACCTATGCCAGACTTGCTTAAGGGGACAACCGATAAGGTGAAATTGATTTGCGATCGCTTAAAGGCAGCTTCGGATAGGCAGAAGTCATATGCTGACTTGTAGAGGAATGAAGTTGAGTTTTCAGTAGGTGAGAAGGTGTTCTTAAAAGTGTCTCCGTGGAAGAAAGTAATGAGATTTGGCCGAAAAGGGAAGTTGAGTCCCAGGTACATAGGACCATATGAGATTGTGAAGAGGTTTGGCCCAGTTGCTTATCAGTTGCGTTTACCATACGAGCTAGAGAAGATACACGATGTGTTTCATGTTTCGATGCTTCGTAAGTATAGGTCAGATCCATCACATGTTATGCATGTAGAAGAGATTGAATGGAATCCGGATTTGACTTGTGAGGAAGAACCAGTTGAGATCTTTGCTTCTGACAACAAGGTGTTGCGGGGTAGATCGATTGAGTTAGTAAAAGTGCGGTGGCAACGTCGAGGGGTGGACGAGGCCACTTGGGAGAGGAAGAAGGATATGGAAAGGCAGTTTCCGTATCTCTTTCAATCAGGTAATTTCGGGGACGAAATTCCTTAAGTGGAGTGAGTTGTAACACCCATGTTTTGGGGATAGGAGTTAGGCGTGTATGTTTGGTTCGAGTCGTCAAAATCGATTTAATTTAACTTGGCCTTGGTTTTAATTTAAAGGAGATTAAAAAATTAAAGGAGTGGCATTTTTGTAATTAAATTGAAATGTGGAAGACAACCTTTTTGATTCAAAAAGAAAAAAAGTTGTCTTCTCCCTTTTTCCATTTCACGAGAAAGAGCACCAAACTCTCTCTAAACCTCTAATCCACTATTCCATTTGAGTTCTCCACCAAATCAAGAGATTTTTCGAAGGTAAATTCATTTCTCAACTCTCCTCTTTATCCCAAACATTTTCATGGTCTTAGATTTCAAAACCATCACCATTTGCATTTTTCAAGTTTAAGGAAAGTTTGGACTTTTAATGGGTTTTTCACTTGCATTTGGTTTGTTGAGTTGGGTTTTGAATTAGTCTCACCTAAATACATCTAATATCCTAAAATGGAAGGATTTGGGGGGAAATCCCGAAGTGGGTCTTTGGGGCATTTTTCAAAGTGTCTAAACTTGAGTTTTTGATGTGTTTTTGTGTTGGGTTAAAGGGCTGATGGTATAGGGTTATTAGGGAAGTGTTTTGGAAGCCTTTAGATGTCATTTGGGTGTTGGAAATTGTGGTTTTCAGCTGGGTATTTGAGGAGCATGAAAATGTGGGTTTTGTGGTTAATTTGGGTTAGAATTATGAAGTTTTGACTTGTAATTGTGAGTTGGATTTGTGACTGAGTTTGTCATTGAATCAGTTGAGTAATATTTGTCTTTTGATTGGTTAGAAGCTAGAGGAAACATTGGAGAAGGATCGGGATCAAATCCGAGATTTGAAGAGGCTTGACTCGCTTGCTTGGTTTGCTAAGGAAGGGTGGTGAGTAAAACTTTAAATTGTTTTAAAGTTGGTTCAAGTGTGAGTAGTGGAGGTAATGGAATGAGCTTGGTAGGCCATTCCAAGGTAGAGGTTAAATTGGTAGTTTAACTTCTTGTTTGTTAATGAGCTTTAGATGCATATGTCTATTTTGATCTTGTGAGGTATGAATTGATCTCGTATGTGTATACATTGATATGTGTGATGATGAATATGTGCTATACATGATGAATGTGTGATGTGAGTTAAAGGTAATTGGCACTAGTTAACTTATCGGGCATAAATGATCAATCATTAGGATTAGTGTGCACACGGTTGAGTCAAATTCGCGCGTGGCCTTGATGGCGTTAAGTCCTCAAGGAAGAGTACGGTGATGTAATATTCCACCAGAAATTATTTATATTATACGTGATGATGAGTGGAATCCCATCCGTAGGGCATGTGATGATGAGTGGAATCCCATCCATGCGAGATCCGATGATGAGTGTAATCCCACCGAGGTAATGTTGTTGTGGAGAGTAAATCCGCATATCCGAGTAAACTAATAGTGGCCAATGTACTTGCTATTGCAATTATGACGGTGAGATGTATGATTTACATTGTTGAGCTAAATATGAAGTGAGATGCCATATTTATGACTCTTGTGTTGCTAGCTAGGTTGCTAAATCGATGCCTATGCATGTTGTATGTGTGATGTAAGGATTATATACTTGAACCCTGCATTGTCGTTGTTTTTGGTTTTAGAGCATTCTTACTAAGCTTCTAGCTTACGCTCTCATTTTCGACAATGCAGATCAGTAGCTTGGAGTTAGCAAGGAGAAAGGCGAAGGGGCAATTCCAAGCTTGTAGTTGCTCAAGTATGACTTAGTAAATAAAGTAGTAGTTTGGCAATGGGGCTACTATGCATTTTGTATGAGCGTTGTATGACTCATAGATGTTGATGATGTTTATGCTTTGCTTGGATTTGTAAACCATGTTAAGCCTTGTTGGATGCTTGTTTGAGATGTTATGCTTTTGGATGAGTACATGTGTTGGTGATGCATGTAAACCTTTATGTGAAGGCATGTGTTTTGGCCTTTTAAGTCTTTGAGTATGTCTTAATGCTTTATATATCCTTTATGTGAATGCCATGATGTATATGTCTTTTCGACCATCTAATTGCTTTATATGTTTGCTCATGGTTGTGAAATGTTGTATGAATGTTTGTATGTGGCTAGGGGAGTCCTAAAATGAATTTAGAGTCGAGTCTTGTGTGGTTTTGCTGAATTTTGCAGGCTTGCTGTGCAGAGCGTATCCATACGCCTAATGGCCGTATCGATACGGTTTGCCCTCCAGGACTCAATTCTGGCTTGATGTATCGATACACGGGGGTGTATCGATACGCTCAATTCTCATTGACATTCTGAGATTTTGGTGAGAATTTGGCGTATCGATACGGGCTCTATGTGTATCGGTACGGTTTTATCTCGTTGACCACGAGATGTTGACCGAGAAGGGCGTATCGATACGCTCAAGGGTTGTATCGATACGGTCTTCCTGTGTTGACTGGTGGATGTTGACCTTGGTCAAGGCGTATCGATACCCTTGATTGGTGTATCGATACGGCCTGCCCTGTAAGTATAAAATGGACCGTTTAATGTGTGGTTTTAGGTTTGAATGTGTTTCCTTCTTGATGTTTTCCGATGTCGTGATCACTTAGGGATTAATATGCCTTTAGACAAGATTAAATTAAAAGAAATTTTCTAGGGTTGCTAACCGAGGGGGAACCTTAACGGGTTTCGCTTCGGTTTTCCCCGTGTAGCCTACTCGGACCGGTCATCCGGCCAGACCGAGACGAGGGGGTTACATTGTTGAGGAGTACGAGGAGCCGAAAATTATGGATAATACCATTTTCGTTACAAAAATCTTCAAAACCCATATTTTGAAATTCAGTTCCATGATCACTTCTAATGTGTGAAATTTTATGATCAAGATCATTTTGGATAATTTTTGTAAAAGTAATAAAATTCTCTAAAGCCTCATCCTTAGTACTTAAGAATAGAACCCAAGTGTATCTAGAAAAGTCATCTACCAAAACAAAAGCATATGACTTACCACCCAAGCTCATAATTCTAATAGGCCCAAATAAATCCATGTGAACTAGTTGTAATACCCTACCAGTCAAAACATCATTAATGAGTTTAAATGAGGTTCTCTTTTATTTACCCTTAGCACAAGCATCACATATTTTATCTAATGAAAATTTTAGTTTAGGTAAAACTCTAACAAGATTTTGGAAAGCTAATTTTTCTAAAACACTTATGCTAGCATGCCCAAGTTTTCTATGCCACAACCATGCATCATTCTCATCATGTGCAACTAAACATGCATGGGATGAATGTATGCCATCTAAATGCACCATGTAGATATTTCCTATCCTATGCCCTATGAACATCAATTGATTTGTTTTAATGTTCATTATTTTGCAACCATTTTTATCAAAGAGAACATTAACACCTTTGTCACATAATTGACTAGTGCTCAATAAATTATGCTTAAGACCGTTGACATATAATACATTTTAAACAAAAATAGAAGAGTGATTACCAATGGAGCCAATTTCTTCAATGTGGCCTTTGAAGTTGTCACCGAAAGTCACTACTCCACCACTCTCTGGCTTGAATTCCATGAATCTACTCTTGTCACCGGTCATGTGTCTTGAGCATCCACTATCAAGGTACCATGAGTTTTGACATGAAGCTTTGGCCTTGTAGCAATGCTCCCCCTACAAACAAAGAAATTAGGCTTTGGTTTTTGGTACCCAAATCATTTTGGGTCCATGTGTGTTAGCCTTTAAAACCTTGGTTCCCTTAGTAATCCAAGAAGCAATAACATTCACATTATTAGAAACAATGAGTTCCTTGGGAACCCAAACACTCCTAATTCTTTTATTTTTAGATTGCTTTGAAAAAAAATTTGTTTAGGATAAAAAGGTTTTCTTTTTACATATTGGATTTTAGAAGAATTTTCTTTCTCAAAATTATTTCTCCCAATAGTAATAGAGGTTTTAAGATTATCCACCTCCTTGGTGTGATAATCTTGAAAATCGGAAAGAAGTTTTTCAAGATCAAGATTTTTCTTTTTAAGATCATTTGAAAAGTTTATCAAGTATAAAACCTCTTTTTCCAATTCGGAGTTAGTTTTTGAAAAAGACTCATTTTGATTTTTCAAATTGGAAATATTTTTCTTATTTCTCAAAATTGACTCTTTATACTTTTCAACTAACTCATCATAGACCTCTTGTAACTCATCATATGCACCATGAAGCTCATCATAGGTAAAATCAAAATTAGATGAGTTGAGGTTTACCTTTGGATCATCATCAATGGCCATGAGGCAAAGGTTAGCCACTTCCTCCTCCTCCTCCGATGACTCATTGTCACTCCAAGTTGCCACTTGAGCTTTGAGCTTGTTCTTCTTCCCAAAACTCTTCTTTTTTCAATTGAGGGCAATCGGATCGGATGTGGCCGGATTTCTTGCACTCATAACAAATGATTTGGTCTGTCTCTTCTTCTTTACTTTTTTTTCTTGAATTCCCATTTTCTATTGAATTTTCTCCCTCGGCTGGACTTCATGAAACGAGTGAATCGTTTGGCCAACATGGCCATCTCCTCATCTTCATCCTCACTAGAATCGCTATCATGGTATGAAGCTTTAAGTGCGATTCCAATCTTCTTTTTCTCAACTTCCTTCTTCTCAACCTTCTTCTCCTCCATCTTTTTTTCTTCTTCTCTTCCCTTTTTCATGATCTCATGGTTAAGTAGAGATCCAACAAGATCATCGAGCTTGAGAGTCTTCAAATCTCTAGCTTCAATGATGGTCGTTCTCTTGCTATCCCAAGATTTTGGAAGAGAATGCAATAACTTCCTCGATAGCTTGTCTTCAGGAATAATTTGACCGAAACCCTTTAATCCATTGACGATGACCGAGAATCGATCAAACATCTTGGAAACACTTTCATCGGGATCCATCTTGAAGTTTTCATAGCTTAGATTGAGTAGCCCGATATTTGTCTCTTTGACATCGCTAGTTCCCTCATATGTAGTCTTGAGGGTATCCCAAACTTCCTTGGCGCTCTCGATTGAAGACACCTTGGAGTAGATATCCAGACCAAAAGCACAAAAGATGATATGCAAGGCTTTATCATTGACTTGCATCTTACTTCTATTATCTTCGGTCATTTCGGCTTTCACCTTTGGGGCAAGTCTTCCTTCACCATCTCTCTTCATATGAATGTATGGCCCTTCTTCAACTACCTCTCATACCATGTAGTCGGTAGATTTGATGAAGAGTCGCATTTGATTCTTCCAATATGGGAAGTTATCCCCATTTGAAGAATGGTGGTTTGGTGGTGGATTGAGACTCATAAAGGTTGGAAATGGAGGTGGATGTCATTGCTTTGACTTTTTGTTGATCAAAACTCTCCTAGAATCGACTCAAGAGGGTTGATATTCTTCTAATGAGTGTGGCTATGATACCAATTGTTGAGTAGATCAAACAATGCAATAGGCCAAGAAGGGGTGAATTGGCAATTAAAAATTTGATAGGAGAGAAATGGATGAATAAAAAATTTGCATAATATATTTATAGTGGTTCAAGTTCTCCAATGAACTCTACATCCACTACCTTAGCTCCCACTAAGGATTTTCAACCAATCCACTATAGATTCTTCCTCTTTTCTTGGATGAGGAGGAAACCTTACAAAGAAATTAAGCTTTCTACCCAAAGCTTAATTTGAAACACTCTTTACAATAGAGAAAATGGTAAACCTTACAAATTCCTCTAAAAGGATGAATTGTTTACCCAAATACAATTTATCACTCCCCAAACTCACAATACAAATAAGAATGAGACACTAAATAGAGTTGGGTACAAGGATTTGACAATAAAAGGCACAAGGGCTTGGATTTGATGCTTGGATGATTCTTGTAGGATCAATAGTTGTTGTTGGTGCTCAAAATGTTTGCTTTTATACCTTCTCATTGATTTCTAGCCGTTTGGGTGGTTGACATCATAATTATAGCCGTTGGGACTTTAACTTCCCACCATTAATGTTGTTCTGCAACTACCCTTACTGAAACGACATCACTTGTATCGAAACAGAGCAAAAACAGAAAGAGCCGTTGGGAGCATTTAAGAGGCTGTATCAAAATGATCGTGGTCGTTCCGATACTGAAAGAGCTTGTTTCGAAACGGGACAAGGCTGTATCGAAACATTTTGAAACTATGAAAACCTGTATCGAAACGCACCTAAAGTGTATCGATACGCTTAACTAATTTTCAATAAAACGGTTATGACAAAGCAACATTCATATTTTTAAACCAGCTTTCAAAACTCGTACCGAAACGAGTGAGACCGTTTTGATACTACCGTATCGATACGAGTTCTCTCGTTTCGAGCCCACACTTTGCAGTTTCAAATCGTTTCGAAACACCTAATGGGTGTATCAAAACGGTTAGTCTAAAATCACTTTACAGTTTCAAATCATTTCGAAACACCTAAGGGGTGCATCAAAACGGTTAGTCAAAAATCACTATTTTGGTTTGGAAAACACTTAGAAAAGTTTTTGGGAACTTGAGTTTTGACTTAAACAATTTGCTTGTCAATTTTGGGAAGCTTGAGAACTTAAAAATTTATCTTCTTTTCAAATTAGTCATTGAAATATTTGTTATATTAAAATCAAAGTTTTGGTTTTACACTAGGGAATAAAGAAATAAAAATGGTTGCAAGGGGACTCGAACCTAAATCACATGAGATGTGTAAAACCATACAAATCACTTAACTAGTTCAAATAATTAATTTAAATATGAACACATTTTAAATATATTTAACGTATAGTTAAAACAAGATTTAAAATTATATTATATTTATAATTTTTATATTTTTAAGCTAAATTGAATATTTTTTCACATTTATTTTAAAAAATAAAATTATTAAATGAACGTGAAAAAATATATTCAATTTAGTTTAAAACTATAAAAATCATATATATTCAATTTAGTTTAAAAATATAAAAAATATTTTTTTTTCTTTTATACATCCCAAATGATTTAGGTTCAAGTCCCCTTGCAACCAATTTTATTTCTTTATTCCCTAGCATTTACTGCATTATACGATATATATAAAATGATGTAATCCATTTCACAAGGAATGGGTTGATGCAGTGATAAAGTCATGGGGTTTCCCCCAAAAGGTTGTGGGTTTAAACCCCACTCCAAGCACTTTCCTTATTCTTGAATTTTCCTTTTTTCAGATGGTGACACATGTCACCATATGATTGAAGGAAAATAAATATATTAAATAAAATAAAAATTAGATTAAAATCATCCAATTGGTTGATGACATATGTCATCACCTGATTGGTTAATTAATTTTATTTATTTAAATTAAAATTAGGAGTAAATTGATATAATAAGGAACTAACAATGACCAAATGGGTAATTATACAAATTTTTATTTTAACGGTCACGTCACCTTTATATTAGATTTTAACGGGCGGTGGTCAAAATATGTCTATTTAAATAGTTGGGTGGCCAAATTTTAATTTTTTGTAGTTTAGTGGTCAAACAGGTCAGACTCAATAGTTGGGTGGTCACCCAAGTAGTTTACCCTTATTATTATTATTATTATTATTATTATTATTATTATTATTATTATTATTATTATTATTATTATTATTATTATTATTATTAGGGTAAACTACATTGATGACCACTAAACTATGGGTTTGGTGTCAAAATGATCACTATATTATTTTTTCAGCAAATGCGCCACACAACTATTTAAATGGTTCCATTTTAGCCACACTCTGTTACAAAACTAATGGAGCAGCTGATGTGGCTTTTTTTCAATTTTTTTGCCACGCTGGATATCCATATGCTTGCATCAGATTTTCAGGTAAATAAAAAATACATGCTTATTTGCCTATTTAAATTAACGTGAAACCCTAAATTCATAAACATCTCATTCCTTTTTAAAATTTCAAAGAAAGAAGGTGTTCTTGGAGGCTGAAGTTTGATATGGATGCAGAAATGAATCGCGTTTGCTATTATAAGGTTCGTTCGATGATGAAAACAGGATGGACCGATAAAAATTTAGGTAGGAGATTTTAGGGTTGTGGAAATTATAAAAAATGGGTTACGGAATGTAAATTTTTTTTGCTAGTATGATCCACCAGTGAGTCCTGGGTCAAAAGTTGTTATTGTTGGTCTTCGAAGAAGGACTGTTGTTAGAGAGAAACAAAGGAAGAAAGAAAAAATTTGAGAAATTTTGGTTCTTGTTGTTGTGTTTTTTATTGGGGTTTTTTTAGAAACAATATTCTTCTAATTGTAAGGGTTTAATAGGTGCTATGGGAAAGTTCATTTTGAATGTGAGTTTTAGGTATTATGTATGAATTTAGGGTATTTGTGATGTAATAGAATCCCTATTTTGTGTGTTTTACCAGTTTGTGTATGAAGAAATGGGATATGAGATTTAAGGTTTAATATGTAAGGGATCAATGTAAACAAATGTGATATGAGATTTGTGTAACTGTGTTACACACTTTTTATAATGTAATAGAATCTCCATTTTGTGTGTTTTACTAGTTTGACCAATGTTTAACCAATACAAATACTAACAGATAATGTAAACATTTGGTGCAATGTAAACAAGAACACATGACTTTATAATGCCATTAAGATTGAAATGTTATTCATACATTACATAATGTTTGACTAATACACAACATTTTTTGTAAAACTTTGAAATATTGACCAACTAAGGAGGGCCAATCAAAAATATTGACCTATTACAGAAGGCCAATCAAAAAATGTTGACCTATTAAAGAAGGCTAACCTAAATATCATAAAATGTGTTATTCTTATTTTTACAACAACATAACCTAGTTTGGTCAAATGTAGGTCTATATTTTAACAAAAGAACAAAAAATAAGTTGCTTCCTTTCAACAGATTCAAATATCAACCCTTGGAGATGGTTGACTGGCACAACTCTCTTAACTCATATGGATAGAAGGGGTGGACATCCATCATACAGTATGAACTTGTGAAGGTTGAGTTGGCCTTGGACTTGACCTTGAATTTGTTCCATCATGGCTTGTTGTTGGGGTGGTTCCAGCATGGCTTGTAGTTGACGTATTTTCATGTCTTCTAATCTGTACAACAAAAGAAGGTCATTTAATCAAGTGAGAAAAGAATGTAATTATACATTTATTACAAAATTTCAAAACTTACTGGCAGTTTTAAAACTCTGGGAGCTCTTGCATTTGCAGAAAATGTGGATGTCTGTCTATGTGCAAGCCTTTTGACATTGTCACCAACTTGTCCCTTATATGTTCTAACATTATGTTTACTCCCCTCACATTTTTTGCAGTAAATCTTGACACCCTTCTTTGGGACTTTACCAAGTTGAGGTATTGTTTCATCAGCCTCTCTTCTTCGTTTTTTGTGTGGATTTTTTGGAGGTCTTCTAAAATAGGTGGTAGGATAGGCTCGGGTGTTTCTTCAACAGTCCATTGCTATCATTACTTTTATTGTCATTTACATTAAAGTTTACATGTTGTTACCATTATTATTATTATTATTATTATTATTATTATTATTATTATTATTATTATTATTATTTAATAGAGATATATTTACATTCTCAAAGTAACCGCTGAAATTCGAACCCATATAAAATGAGGCAACATAAACATTATTGATCAATCAGTCAACTAATACATTAATTAGTGATAAATTAACTTTTGTTTTGTAATTTATTTACCAATTACATGATTTATTTGAAAAAGTAAAGGGATAAATAGTGTGTATTTTAAATAGCTATCATTTTATACTTGAATTTTTACTCGTCTTTCTAATATCAAATTTAAATTTATATTATTTTCAGGGTAAACTACATAAATGGTCCCCCGACTATGCTTCAATTTTTTTGCGTCCCTTGACTATAAGAAGTTACAAACTGGTCCCCCGACTAAAAAACATAATAAATTAGTCCAATGTTGTTTAAAAATTAATGGTTGATGACATGGCAGTTAACAAAAATTGGCATAATAACACATTTAGTCCTCAACTTTAACAATTTGTTTAACTTGATCCTAGTTCTAAAAAAATAACCCACATAATTTTAACATTCTATCAATTTAGTCCATCTTGTTTTCTATTTCTTCTCATCTTTAATTATTCAATTCATTCAATCAAACAGTTGGAGATGACTTTGGTTTTGATATCAGATTTTTTTTAACACTACAAGAAAATGTATTTTTAGTGACATTGAAAATAGTCACAAAAAGTGTTAAATTTAGTCACTGAAATTTACAGTGACTATTTTTCTGAGTCGTCACCAGTCGTCACTAATAACTTCGTCACTATTATATTAGTGACAACTTTCATGTATTTCGTCACAATAGTTATATTTTTTATGACCACACTACTTGACACAAATGATTATTAATATTGACTAAAATTTAGACACTAATGTTATTCTTACTAGTGACAAACATTCTATCGCAAATACATATTTAAATAGTGTCTAAAATATGTCGTCACTACCAATAATAAAAAATTAATTATAATTTTTAGTTGTAACCATTTTATTTAGGGTTTAAACTAATCACTAATTGTTTAATTATAGATGATGTAGCATATTCAGATATTAATTTTCAATAAATAAATGCAATGCATGGCTTTAAGAAGGATCGAACCTGGAACCTTTAGGGCGAGAGTGCAATACTTATCCACTAGGCTAGGCAAGAAATTTAATATTATTTTGAAAGAAAAATAATTTTTAGGTTTAATTGTAATTGAAATTAATTTTATTTATTTTAAAAATATTTATTAATTATAACACTAATTATTATCATTATAATTTAACTAATTTTTCTATGGTTTCTTATACGAAGTACGTATGTTGAAGAAACTATTTAGATTTTTTTTTGAAGAAAAAACTAATCAAAATGGAATATATCTTTTAAATTCTTCAAAAAAATCTATCATATACTATGCTAAAGTCACATAGTAGTCTTTGTACTTTAATTTGGTCACTTTAAATTTCTACACTTTTTAAATTTTGAATTTTCGATCCTGACATGAATGATAGTATTTAAATATGTTAAGTAAAATTTTCTTTTTAGCTAATTTGTTATACATAAGTTGCTTATTTAATTTTTGTTCTTTAATTTGGTCATTTTTAGTCCTTGTAATTTAGTCATATTGTCGGTGTCCCGTTAGGATTAGGATTAACATTTTAAATTTTGAAAAATATAGGGACTAAAGTTGATCAAGACTAAAACAACAATTTACACATAGTATAGACTATAGAAATATTTTACCTTTAGACAAACTGGTTTATGATAATTTTAATTTTTATAATTTTAAAAATAAATTTATCGGTGTGACAATGTCTAATTTTTCATTATTTTTATTTTTTTATTGGTGACAAAATTTATCACAACAAAAAGTGAAACTTTAATTGACAAATAATTTCATTGTTACAACAAATATCAAATAATAGTGACCACTTCACATATCGTCACTATCATGTGTCAAAGTTTTAGTGATACTGAACTTTGTGTCACAATTGTATACTTATAGTGAGAATTCATTTGTGAAAAATGTAATCGTCACAATTACTACTGTTACAGTGACCAAATAAAAATATGTCACAATTACTTATACTAATAGTGTCGCACACAAAAATTGTCACAAAAAGTTAATATTTGTGACAAAATTGTTCCTAGTCACTATCATTTTGTCACTAAAAACCTATATTATTGTAGTGTAATTTTTTTAAATAAGATATATCAATTATTAAACTGCAAAAAGCAATAAGAAACGAAATCAATGGAGACCACTGACCTTTTACACATCACTCAATCAAACTAGAGGATTGACTTAAGTTGTGGGAGGAAGAATACAATGGGAAAAGAAATGAAAAAGAATTAAAAAGTTATTTAATTTTTTTTAAAATTAGGATCAAGTTAAACAAATTGTAAAAGTTGAGGACTAAATATGTTATCATGCCAATTTTGTTAACTGCCATGTCACCAGCTGTTAATTTTTAACGACATCAGACCAATTTGTTACGTTTTTTTAGTTAGGAGACCAGTTTGTAACTTTTGATAGTTAAGGGATGCAAAAAAGAATTGAAGTATAGTTGAGGGACAATTTATGTAGTTTACTCATTTTTTTATGTTGTGACAAACTATTTTCAAATTCATATAATTATTAAAAAATATATTATGTTATTACTTGTATATTAAACCTTTCATAAATTTATTATAGCTCATGAACGAAAAACATAATTTGACCAACGATAGTGCACAAACTATAGCAAAAGCTTTGAGAAAGCAGCCTTGCAGGCGCTTTTACCCTAATATCATCATTTTTTTCTCTTCAAATTGGTACCTATTTATGATTAAATTTAAAATGACACTACTTTCTAACGCATAAGATAAAGACATGTTTATATCAGTTGCACTTTTACCTTATGTGGCAGTCTAGTTTGCAGGTTTCAAAAGACCCTCGAATTATTTGAAAGGGGTGCTTCGTCAATCGCTTCTTTAAGGTTTTGAAAAAAATATTTAAGTGAAACAATACATTTTAAAAAATAAATCATATTATTCTTTGAACTATAAGTATAGTGAAAATTTTAAAAGGTCGTAATTTTATGCTTGAGTGTCCGATTAATGTAAATTTTTTAAAATCTACGGAACTTTTTGAGATATATGCGCCAACTCCAATTTAAAATATAATTTTATTATATACCAATTTGTAATCTTATACTAATATTTAAACGGACATGTGCATAATTTAACCATTTTAGAGGGCTATAGCATCGTACCAGTGCCTTAAATTCACCTTTGTCTCTCTCAATAATATTATATCTTAAATTTAGACATAAAAACTCTTATTTAACGTATATTGTATTTTATTAATGTACCCACTCGGCTATTCTTTATAGTTAGGGACGGAGTCCAACTCAGGATGGCTAATTTTATTATCTCTGTTCATCGTATTATAAATAAACTCAAATCAAAGGATGGCAGAAAATAAGTACGCTAGCGTAGCATTTCGTGCCTTTTGACTCGTAAAATCCACGTGTTGGCACTTTTAACCATTTTTCCTAATCTAAGCATTAAATACAGCAGCAGCCTAATCTTCTTTAAACACCTGGATGCTGGATTACTTGAATATAAACAAATGCTGAATGACACCCACGATTCATATTAGGCTTCTGTAATGCTTACGATTATGCTTTAATTCCTGTTCCCTTTGATATAAACATTAAACAATGACTAAACCCAGTTTCCCTTGCATGATCTGTCACTAAAAAAACCTAACCCCAAAAATGATAAACAATTTATGGTTTAACCCAAGTTTTAAGGGACACCTACATATAAGGTTTCGTCACGGCTGTAGAATTTTTCAGATAAATTTGCTGCACTTTCTCCTACTTCATTTTCACTTAGATTCGGAGGATTAATAACTTTTACCTCAGATCTTTTGACTTTGATGTGTTGAATTAATTTGAACTTATCTTATAACCCCCATTAATTAAAGCTTAATTAGGTTAGCATAGTTTATAAACCAACAGTTGGATATGGGTAATGACATGTAACCAAATACGTAGTGCCTTAGTCAAAGACTCTAAAGGTAAACTTTTTCGTATAAAAATGGTTTGATATTAAGGGCTGCTGCCATTATGCCACGCCGTGACATCTGGTCCGACCATTTTGTTTAGAAACTTCGATGCAATTTTTTTATACTCCTAAAATCTGTTGCTGGATTTTCTTCAACCAAATAATAATATTATTCTATGGCGAAGAATTATTGATTTGTTTTGTTGCTTAATAACGATGAAGGTTTAAGTAACAAATAGCAGATGTTATGGTTTTATAGGTTAGAGGAGATGTACGGAACAATGTTATGATTAATCAAATTAATTTGGAGGATCGTCAAATCAACAACCTTAATTAGTGGGAGCTGCTTGCTTGGAGACTTTTTCAAACACTGAAAAAAATGGAAACTTTTGATTATTATAATTGAAAAAAGGTAAAATATACCGTTCTTCATTTAACTATCTTCTCACACCTATTAGGGTTTAATTTGAAATATTTAGCGTGAAATTAATTTAAAATATTTAGGATTTAGGGTTTAATTTGAAATATTTAGCATGAAATTAATTTGAAATATTTAGGGTTTAGGGTTTAATTTGAAATATTTAGCGTGAAATTAATTTGAAATATTTTGGGTTTAGGGTTTAATTTAAAATATTTAGCGTGAAATTAATTTGAAATGTTTAGGGTTTGGGGTTTAATTTGAAGCATTTAGTGTGAAATTAATTTGAAATATTTAGGGTTTAAGATTTATATATGTGAAATTAGTGTTTATGGTTTGAGCTGTTGGCTTATAAATGTAGAAACTAATAAGAGGTATATATTATATCTAGAGAATTATAGCACAATGTTGTGCTTGGTGCAGGGGCAAAGCCATTAGCTTTACACTTGATAGACCCAGGTTTGAATCCTGCTTAGTGAAGGTGGAGAGAATTTTATTTTTTCCCTCTAAATTGGTGGTGACATTGGAGGGGAAATGTAACACCCGGGTTTGGGGGTCGGGTGAAAATAATATTTAAATAATATTTTGATTCTCGGTTTTATAATTAAAATAATAATTTATTATTTGGGCTTCATATTTTCAAAGCAAACATTTTATGTTGGACCAAATTGATTTGAAACTCAAATTCTATAGAATTTACAAAGATTTGAGATTGCCATCTCATTAATGGCAAGATTGTAAATAAGTGGACTTTCAATTTAAATTCCATTTTATTAAAATAACCCTTTTGTCATCATCTTCCTCACTTCCCCCATTTTTATTTCAGTGACACAAAAGAGCTCTCTTCACCAAGTTACTATTCCATCACCTTGCATCTTCATCTTTGGTGCTTTTTTAAAGAAGCAAGAGTTTGTGTTGGTGAAGTATCGGGAACAAATCTGGAATCGTTAGAAGCTTGATTGGGTAGTGGGTTGAGCTTGGAATAGTCGGTGAGTGGTTAAATGTTTTTAAATGGTTTTTGAGTATTGGTTCAAGCATGTGGACTAGGTTGGGCTTAGTAGACCCACCTAGAGTTGGGATTAGAGTGGTAGCCTAATCTCAAGCTTTAGTTAGAGACTTTGGTTGAACTCTAATTGTTGTTTATGCCTCATGATTAATTGTGATTATGGTTATTATGTATATTGTGTTATACATGTTGTTGAGGCATGGTTTGGTGCATTGTTATATGCATGTGGTTTGGATTGTGGATTGTGCATGACGGTGAGTCATGGTGAGTACGTGCTAAGCACGGAAATTGGTAAGAAATGATGTTGTGAAAGATTATTGAAATGTGTAGTATTGGCACTAGTATGCTTGGGTACAATGATCGATCATTAGGATGTTTAGAGTGCACACGTGAGTCAAATGTGCGTGTGGTCTTGGTGATGGTAGTCATCAAGATGGAGTACGGGTTCGCTCGGAAAACCTTCTTATATATATGATAGTCGGTGATGAGTGTAATCCCATCGACGGGGCGTGAGAATGAGTGGAATCTCCTCCGCGTGAACGGTGATGAGTGTAATCCCACCGTAAGGTAATGGATGTGTTGGATGTGAGTTCCAACGTTTTATCCGCGTATTCGAGTCATAGCTAGGTGCCAATATGAGTTTATATGTGTGCCAATATGATTTGAGATATGTTGCCAATGTGGATGATTATATGTGTTTACATATGATGTGGTTTTGAGCTTGTTGGGCATGGCATAATATTGATTATATGTTCATGCATCATGTGTATTTTGGCTCACGTGGATCGAAGGTAAGATCATGCATTTCTACCTTGGTTGTGCATGTGCTTGGACCCTACATTGTCGAGGTTGTTTTAATGAGCTTACCCTCACTAAGCTTTATGCTTATGCTCTCTTTGTTCGACAATAAAGATCCGTAGTTCGTGGGTTTCTAGTGCAAGAAGGGGGCCTCCAAGTGTGCTTGTGTCGCTTTTGATTAGCTCAAGTATGAACTTTAAATTGAAGGATTGTAATAGTCAAGCAATAGGATTTGAATGTTTTGGATTTATGTTGTTGATTGTTTAGGAGCATGTTTAGACTCCTTTTTATGTTGATTTGGTGTGGCTTGTTGATGTCATGTTTGGATTGTAAAACCATGTTTAAGTTGCCTTCCATGAATGCTTTATGTATGGTTGTTTAAGGCATGATTCTTCTATGTGCTATGTATGCCTTCTTTTGGTAAATGCATGAATCCTTGAATGTATGATCCTTTTTGGTTTGGATGCCTCGTATGCTGAGATCTTGGTTGTTAAATGTTGTATGTATGCTTGTATGTGGCTAGGGAAGTCTTTAATTGCATCTAAAGTTGTGTTTGAGAGTCTTTGGCTGCAAATTTGAGTGTTGCAGTGCATGGTGTATCGGTACGCCCAAGGGCCGTATCGATACGGTCCTACACTTTGGGACTCAAGTTTGGCCTATCGTATCAATACACGGGGGTGTATCGATACGCCTAAAGCTCACTGGAAATCTTAGATTTTGACGAGTTTTTGGCGTATCGGTATGGGTCTAGGGTGTACCAATGCGGTCTTGTATCGTTGACCGTGAGATGTTGACCAGTCAGGGCGTATCGGTACGGTCAACCTGTGTACTGATACAGTCTTTCTGGTTTGACCTTGGGTTGTTGACCTAGTCAAGGCGTATCGATACCCTCTTCTAGTGTATCGATACGGCCTGTTGTGAAAGTTAAAATGGGCTGTTTTAATTGGGTTGTCTGGTTGTTTACCTCATTGTTTCTTCCGATGTTGCTTTTCACACATGGGATTTAATATCTCATCTAGAAAAGATAATAGCAATGGAAAAGTTTTCTTGGGTCGGTAACCGAAGTGGAGCCTTAACGGGTTTCGCCTCGGTTATCCTCGTGTAGCCCACTCGGATCGGTCGAGCGTCTGGACCTGGACGAGAGGGTTACACTTGTTGGTATCAGAGCCTAAGGTTTCCGAGACCTTGGGCAGGTAAGTGAGGTAAGTTAAGTTCTTGTATTGAATTGCACGGTGTTTGCTTGCCATGAAAGCATGTTTGCTTGTTTAACAAGTATGCCTTGTTGCTTTGTTTGAAGCATGTTGTGTGGAGTCCCATTGCTACTATTACATCGGAAAAAGGATTTTTAAGTGAGGGAACATACTTGAGCCACTTGGAACCCTTGCCTTGCTAACCCTATATTTTGTGCTTTGTTGTTGTTGTAGTAGTTGTTGTTTGTGAGCGCGTATGTCGAGGCCTAGGGGTAGACTTAGGGTGGTTTGTCAAGAACCTCGGGTTGCGGCTCCTGTTAATAAGCCGGTGGCTGGAGTAGAGGCTTATGTGGAAGAGCCTGCTGCTGTTGGAGTTGGAGCTCCTCCACCACCACCCCTTCAGCCTAGAGTAGGAGGCGAGGCTGGAGCTGAGGGAGAGGGACCTCAGGTTGGCCAAGGTCCTGTGGGAATAGATATGGCTCCGCTTATACAAGCTATAGGGGGAGCATTTCAGGCCGCAGTTGCCGGGGCTCAGGCTGCAGCTCAGCCTAGAGGTGATGATACTAGTTTACTGTTAGAGAGGCTCCGTAGCCTAGGAGCAGAAGAGTTCAGAGGGTTTACACCTGAGAGATCCGAGTTGTGGTTGGAGAAGACAGTCCGCACCTTAGCTCAGATGGGTTGTGTGGGTGCTCGCAAGTTGGGCTGTGTGATTTCGTTGCTTCAGGGTGATGCCTACACCTGGTGGGTCACCATTACTACTGGTATTCCTAAGATTGAGATTGGATGGGATTTCTTTGAGTCCGCTTTTCGGAAGAGGTACTTGGGGCCGAGATATCTTGATGAGAAGAAACGAGAGTTTATGGCTCTTGTTCAGGGAGATGCTTCAGTGACTGACTACGAGATCCGTTTTGTTCGTTTGAGTCAGTATGCACCAGAGTTGGTTCCTACTGAGAGGGACTGTTGTAACCATTTCAGATATGGGCTTCATGAGGAAGTTAAGAGGTATACCTTAGCTTCAGATTATTCAGATTTTGATGTCTTGGTTGCTAGAGCCAAGGACATTGAGCATAGCTTGGGGCTGACCAAGCGTTCAGGGGGATCTAGTTCTGGTAAGAGACATAACAACTTTGATTGTGGCGATGCCAAGAGGCATCGGGGTGGCAGTGGCCACCATGGTAAAGGCCACCAGGGCCATAGAGCTGGAGGGCGTTTTCCCGAGTGCACACGTTGTGGGAGACAACATTCTGGAGAGTGTTGGGGTAACATCCATGCTTGTTGGAACTGTGGTTCGAGGGTCCACTTTAGGAGGGAGTGTCCGCATCAGGCGGCACAAGCACCGAATCTTGCTCAGGCTCCTGCGAGGGCCATTGATTATCAGAGAGGCTGTGGGCGTGGTCGTGGCTACTTCCAGCCTAGAGCTGATGCTCCTAGGATAGAAGCTCAGAGGAACCTTGCTCATGTTGTGGCAGTACAGCCAGAGGCAAGTGGGCCAGCGAGAGTCTATGCTCAGAGAGAGGCCAGAAACGACACGGATGTGATAGTAGGTAATTTTGAGTTACAGTCTATGTCTTTGCTTTCTTTGGTTGATTCGGGTTCTACGCATTCCTACATTTTGAGTGAACATGCAAAGAAGTTAGACATACCTGTTGAGATCTTAGATGTAGGTATGCATGTGACTAGTTCCTTTGGTGAGACAGTGGTAGTTAGACGAATGTATAGGAGGTATTTGCTGAAGATTCAGGGTCATGTGTTTCCCGTTGATATGATGGAGCTTCTGTTCTATGGGTTTTACATTATTCTGAGTAGGGACTGGTTAGTTGAGCATAGAGCTAGTGTAGACTTTGAGACGAAGAGAATTGCTTTGAAACTTTCTGATGACTACGAGGTAGTAGTAGTAGGCGAGAACATTAAGTTTTTGTCTAATGTTGTGTCAGCTTTAAAGGCTCATAGGTTGATGGATTCCGGTTGTGGGGCTTACTTATCTTATGTGATGAATCCGAATATGAGTGAGGTCAGACCGAAAGACATCAGAACAGTTTGTGATTTTCCAGAAGAGTTACCAGGTTTGCCTCCTGACAGAGATATAGAGTTTGTCATTGAGACTGTTTCAGGGTCTACTCCAGTTTCTATAGCTCTGTATCGTATGGCTCCTAAAGAATTGAAAGAGTTGAAGAGTCAGCTTCAGGAGTTGCTAGACCTTGGTTTTATTAGGCCTAGTAGTTCGCCTTGGGGTGTTCCTGTGTTGTTTATAAAGAAGAAAGATGGCAACATGCGAATGTGTATTGACTACAGGCAGTTGAATTAGTTGATCGTGAAGAACAAGTATTCGTTGCCTCGTATAGATGATCTGTTTGATCTGTTGAGGGGTGCTTCAGTGTTCTCGAAGATAGATTTGAGGTCAGGGTACTATCAGTTGAAAGTAAAAGAATGTGATGTTCCGAAGACAACCTTTAGGACTAGATATGGTCACTATGAGTTCCTTGTGATGCCATTTGGGCTCACGAATGCACCTGCTGCATTCATGGATATGAGGAACAGAGTTTTCATAGATTATCTAGACCGTTTTGTAGTTGTTTTCATATATGACATTCTTGTATACTCGAAATCAGAAGAAAAGCATGATGAGCATTTGAGACTTGTTTTACAGAGATTGATGAGTAATCAGTTGTATGCGAAGTTGAGCAAATGTGAGTTCTGGATTCGAGAAGTTGTGTTTCTTGGCCATGTTGTATCAGCTGAAGGTATCCGTGTTGATCCGTCGAAGATTGAGGCTACTGTTGAGTGGAAACAACCTAAGTTCGTGACTGATATTAGGAGTTTCCTAGGATTAGCCGGTTACTATAGGAGATTTGTTGATGGTTTCTCTAGAGTAGCTTCTCCTTTGACTAAATTGTTGCAAAAGGGAGTTAAGTTTAGGGATGGGCATTTCACCCGGACCCGACGGGTTCCGACCCGACCCGGCCCGATCGGGTCGGGTATTTTTATGAAAAAATCAGGTTCGGGTCGGGTTCGGGTTTTAGGGTGAAAAAATCCGACCCGACCCAGGACTAATAGTGTAATTTTCCCCTAAATTTTTTAGGGATATTTGTAATAATACTCCCTCTTTAAATATTTCTTTTATAATTAGGTCCTTAAAATTAATTTTTTATTTACATTTTAGTCCTTAAATTTATTATTTTTTATAATTATGCCTCTTAAAATTATTTTTTTACAATTAGGTCCCTAAAATTAATTTTTTTTCTATAGGTCGGGTCGGGGTCGGGTTTAGTATATTTATTTTCGGGTCGGGTTGGGTCGGGTTTTTTTAAAAAATAGATCGGGTCGGGTTCGGTTTTAGGATACTTAGTTTCGGGTCGGGTTCGGGTGGGCCAAAAACCCGACCCGACCCGACCCGTGCCCATCCCTAGTTAAGTTCGAGTGGTCAGATGCGAGACATAAGGCTTTTGAGAAATTGAAAGAAGCTTTAACGAATGCCCCGGTGTTAGTGCAACCAGTTTCATGTAAAGAATTTGTGATCTATAGTGATGCTTCCGACATAGGTTTAGGTTGTGTTTTGATGCAAGAAAGAAGAGTTGTTACCTATGCTTCGAGACAGTTGAAGGTTCATGAGAAGAACTATCCTACTCACGATATAGAGTTAGCCGCAGTTGTGTTTGCATTGAAGATTTGGCGTCATTACTTGTATGGTGAGAAGTGCATAGTTTACACCGATCATAAGAGCTTGAAGTATTTGATGACTCAGAGAGAGTTGAACCTAAGACAAAGAAGATGGCTTGAGCTGTTGAAAGATTATGATTTGACTATCGAGTACCATCCGGGTAAGGCAAATGTAGTAGCTGATTCTTTTAGCAGAAAAGTTGCAGTTGAGTTGCGAGCTATGTTTGCTAGATTGAGTGTATCCAATGATGGTGGGTTGATCACAGAGTTGCAATTGAAGCCTTCTTTGATTCAGTTGATTAGAGAGAAGCAGTTGCAAGATGTGTCTTTAGTTCTGCATGTTCAGAACATAGCCGAAGGTTGACCGACCGAGTATAGTTTCAGTGGTGAGAATGTGTTATGCTTTAGAGATAGAGTTGTAGTACCTGAAGATGTTGAGTTGAGACGTCTGATTCTGAGCGAAGCACATTCGAGTCCTTTCTCCATGCATCCGGGTAGTACCAAGATGTACCGTGATTTGAAGAATGATTACTTCTGGGTTGGTTTGAATAAGGATGAAGCCGAGTATGTGAGCCGTTGTATGGTTTGTCAGAGAGTGAAGGCAGAACATCAGGTTCCTTCAGGTTTGTTACAGCCTTTGAAGATTTCAGAATGGAAATAGGAGAGAATCACTATGGACTTCGTGTCGGGGTTACCGTTGTCTCCTTCGAAGAAGAATTCTGTTTAGGTAATAGTTGATAGATTCACTAAGTGTGCTCACTTCTTAGCAATGAACACTACAGATTCTTTAGACAAGTTGGCGAATTTGTACATTCGCGAAATTGTGAGACTTCATGGAGTTCCGAAGTCTATTGTGTCAGACAGAGATCCGAGATTCACTTCGAGGTTCTGGAGTTGTTTGCACAGTACTTTAGATAGTCGTTTGCATTTCAGTACTTCTTATCATCCGCAGTCCGATGGACAGTCAGAGCGAGTGATATAGATTTTGAAGGATATGCTTCGTTGTTGTGTGATTGACTTTCGGGGTTCTTGGGAAAAGCACTTGCCCTTAGTTGAGTTTGCTTACAGCAACAGTTACCAGGCTAGTATACAGATGGCTCCTTATGAGGCTTTGTACGGTAGACGATGTAGGACTTCAATCTGTTGGGTTGAAACGGGCCAGAGATTGTTACCTATGTCGGATTTGCTTAAGGGGACTACTGATAAAGTGAAGTTGATTTGCGAAAGTTTGAAAGCAGCTTCCGATCGTCAAAAGTCTTATGCAGATTTGAAGAGAAAAGAGATCGAGTTCTCCGTGGGCGAGAAAGTGTTTCTGAAAGTATCTCCGTGGAAGAAGGTAATGAGAGTTGGCCGGAAAGGCAAGTTGAGTCCGAGGTTCATTGGTCCGTATGAGATAGTTGAGCGGATTGGACCTGTAGCTTACCGTTTGAGATTGCCTTCTGAGTTAGAGAAGATCCATGATGTTTTTCATGTGTCGATGCTTAGGAGATATAGATCAGATTCATCTCATGTTATGCCTGTTGAGGAGATAGAGTTGAATCCAGATTTGTCTTATAATGAAGAACTTGTTGAGATACTTGCTTCTGATAGCAAGGTGTTGCGTGGTAAGACCATAGAGTTGGTCAAGGTGTTGTGGAGACATAGAGGCGTGGAAGAGGCCACGTGGGAGAGGAAAGCTGATATGCTTGAGCAGTTTCCGTATCTGCTTCCGTCAGGTAATTTTGGGGACGAAATTCCTTAAGTGGGGGAGAGTTGTAACACCAGGGTTTGGAGGTCGGGTTAAAATAATATTTAAATAATATTTTGATTCTCGGTTTTATAATTAAAATAATAATATATTATTTTGGCTTCATATTTTCAAAGCAAACATTTTATGTTGGACCAAATTGATTTGAAACTCAAATTCCATGGAATTTACAAAGATTTGAGATTGTCATCTCATTAATGGCAAGATTGTAAATAAGTGGACTTTCGATTTAAATTACCTTTTATTAAAATAACCCTTTTGTCATCATCTTCCTCACTTCCCTCATTTTCATTTCAACGACACAAAAGAGCTCTCTTCACCAAGTTACTATTCCATCACATTGCATCTTCATCTTTGGTGCTTTTTTAAAGAAGCAAGAGTTTGTGTTGGTGAAGCATCGGGAACAAATCTGGAATCTTTGGAAGCTTGATTGGCAAGTGGGTTGAGCTTGGAATAGTCGATGAGTGGTTAAATGTTTTTAAATGGTTTTTGAGTATTGGTTCAAGCATGTGGACTAGGTTGGGCTTGGTAGACCCACCTAGAGTTGGGATTAGAGTGGTAGCCTAATTCCAAGCTTTAGTTAGAGACTTTGGTTGAACTCTAATTGTTGTTTATGCTTCATGATTAATTGTGATTATGGTGATTATGTATAGTGTTATACATGTTGTTGAGGCATGGTTTGGTGCATTGTTATATGCATGTGGTTTGGATTGTAGATTGTGCATGACGGTGAGTCATGGTGAGTACGTGCTAAGCACGGAAATTGGTAAGAAATGATGTTGTGAAAGATTATTGAAATGTGTAGTATTGGCACTAGTATGTTTGGGTACAATGATCGATCATTAGGATGTTTAGTGTGCACACGTGAGTCAAATGCGCGCGTGGTCTTGGTGATGGTAGTCATCAAGATGGAGTACGGGTTCGCCCGAAAAACCTTCTTATATATATGATAGTCGGTGATGAGTGTAATCCCATCGACGGGGCGTGAGGATGAGTGAAATCCCTTCTGCTTGAACGGTGATGAGTGTAATCCCACCGTAAGGTAATGGATGTGTTGGATTTGAGTTCCAACGTTTTATCCGCGTATTCGAGTCATAGCTAGGTGCCAATATGAGTTTATATGTGTGCCAATATGATTTAAGATATGTTGCCAATGTGGATGATTATATGTGTTTACATATGATGTGGTTTTGAGCTTGTTGGGCATGGCATAATATTGATTATATGTTCATGCATCATGTGTATTTTGGCTCACATGGATCGAAGGTAAGATCATGCATTTCTACCTTGGTTGTGCATGTGCTTGGACCCTACATTGTCGAGGTTGTTTTAATGAGCTTACCCTCACTAAGCTTTATGCTTACGCTCTCTTTGTTCGACAATGCAGATCCGTAGTTCGTGGGTTGCTAGTGTAAGAAGGGGGCCTTCAAGTGTGCTTGTGTCGCTTTTGGTTAGCTCAAGTATGAACTTTAAATTGAAGGATTGTAATAGTCAAGCAATGGGATTTGAATGTTTTGGATTTATGTTGTTGGTTGTTTAGGAGCATGTTTAGACTCCTTTTTATGTGCTATGTGCTATGTATGTCTTCTTTTGGTAAATGCATGAATCCTTGAATGTATGATTCTTTTTGGTTTGGATGCCTCGTATGCTGAGATCTTGGTTGTTAAATGTTGTATGTATGATTGTATGTGGCTACGGAAGTCTTTAATTGCATCTAGAGTTGTGCTTGAGAGTCTTTGGCTGCAAATTTGAGTGTTGCAGTGCAGGGTGTATCGGTACGCCCAAGGGCCGTATCGATACGGTTTTACACTTTGGGACTCAAGTTTGGCCTATCGTATCAATACACGGGGGTGTATCGATACGTCCAAAGCTCACTGGAAATCTGAGATTTTGACGAGTTTTTGGCGTATCGGTACGGGTCTAGGGTGTATCGATACGGTCTTGTATCGTTGACCGTGAGATGTTGACCAGCCAGGGCGTATCGGTACGGTCAACCTGTGTACCGATACAGTCTTCCTAGTTTGACCTTGGGCTGTTGACCTAGTCAAGGTGTATCGATACCCTCTTCTAGTGTATCGATACGACCTGCTGTGAAAGTTAAAATGGGCTGTTTTAATTGGGTTGCCTGGTTGTTTACCTCATTATTTCTTCCGTTGTTGCTTTTCACACATAGGATTTAATATCTCATCTAGAAAAGATAATAGCAATGGAAAAGTTTTCTTCGGTCGGTAACCAAAGTGGAGCCTTAACGGGTTTCGCCTCGGTTATCCCCGTGTAGCCCACTCGGATCGGTCAAGCGTCCGGACCGGGCCGAGGGGTTACAGGAAAAATAAATTAATAAAATCAAATATAAATAATTAAAGTCCTTCAATAAGGTGTTGACACGTTTCACCACTTAATTAAATAATTTATTATTTTATTAATTTAAAATTAGTACTAAATTGAAAGAATGTGTAAATAACATGGACCAAATGTGTAATTTTTAAATTTTCCCGTCAATTGCCATATGGCAGTTCTGCCACTCCATCATTAGGTTTTTAACGGCGGTGGTCAAAATAGGTTGATTTTATAAGTTCGGTGGTCTAATTGACGATTTCTATAGTTCGATGGTCCAAATAGGTATCTCCAATTTGTTTGGTGGTCAGTGGTGTAGTTTTCCCTAATAATAATAATAATAATAATAATAATAATAATAATAATAATAATAATAATAATAATAATAATACTCTTATCAAACATATTATTAACATTTTTAATAGTCTTAAGGTGATTACAATACAGTATATATTTATATTTTCTTTTAACTCTTTGTTAATATACACATCTTGTAGACAAAGTTCCTCGAATTCAAGCCTCTTATAATAAATAACATCCTCTTTTTATTGAGGTAACTTATTAAATTCGGACATACTGTTAAAAAATTTAATTCTTACACTTAAATTTAATATAATACAATGAATCAATTATTATTAATGTCACGCCTTAACTTAAATTATTATATTAACATTGTCAAAAAAAAAATGTTGTTTGACTGGAAAATCAGATCTTTGCATTAACTTTTAAGAGGGTTTAATTAGACTTTTCAAAAAGTTCTTAAGGATTTAATGTGAATTTTAGGTATATTTGGGTGAAAACCCTTTTTTTAATAATTATATAGAGTTTTGGCTTCATCCCATCATTATTTGGAAAAATGACTCCTAAACTTGTCACGTAATGGAACTTCGCGTTCTCTGGGAAGCGAGACGCGAACTCGCGTTCTGCAGAGCGCGTGTTCCATCTACGTGGCATGGTTGTTTGAAATAACGGTTTTTTAGGAACTCGCGTTCTGCAGAACGCGAGGTCCTCGAGAATTTGAAAAGACGGCTGAATATATCGCACAGAAATCCTGTTATGCAGAACGCGAGTTCTGTGCGAATTTGGGTTGAAAAACAAGGGTGGGTAGGCTTGTTCGAGCCCAATTTCGGGCTTATAAATCGTATATTTTTAGCGAACATCGAGTTTGGGTTCGTAGTACTAGAAATTCTATATCGAATGACACCAACACGGGTAATTTTCGTCCATTCTAAACTGGATTAAAATGGCTTCCAAAACTCTATGCTATCGTCCCTTTTTGAATGAAATTGCCTTTGAAGAACAATTGATAATTTGGGTTTAGTAATCACCTAAAAGTAATAAAAACTGAAATTAAATAAACATTTAAAAGTTTAATTATAATAGATAAAGAAAATTAAAATACGGTATTTAAAAAAACAAATGTCTCGAATAAATATATTAGAAGCATAAGTACATATCCATTAGAAAAAAGGCTAATGATGTCTATGTCCACTCGTTCCGCAGTCGGGCGGATGACGATCCCGATCTGGATTCCTCCAAACAAGCTGTGCTGCATCCTTATGGTCCTCATCATCATCATCATCTGCGATACGCGGACCTCTGCTGGGCCCGGGCGGGGAGTAAAACAAGATACCCGGCGGCGTTTGCAGGACAATGTTATAGTCAAACTAAGATGCCAACGGGGAATATCGATCAGCGGAGGACCACTCGTCGGCATATGGGGACGGTAGGCATCGGAGAAGTCGAAGTCGGGTGAAGGCCTCATCTGCTGGAAAGTCGAAGAACCGCTCAAATTTTGAAATGTTGTGGCAGAAGATGAGGCCTCTGTAGTGTCAATTCGTAGTCTCGGACCGCGCTGCCTCGACTAGCTCTGGCTCTGGCTCGCTCGACGTTGGGGGCGTGGGCGGTTTCGGGGAGCCTCGTGAAGTTGTCGCTCGCGCTCCTCGAGAGTAAAGATATGCTGCTTCCCAAAGAGCCCATACCACTTAAAGTAATCAAAAGTGACCGAATCGGCCCAATCCACAATGGGTCGGAGGATGTATGGGCGACTAGCATATCGGTCATCCCAACGCTGAATCCAGTCAGCGTGGTAATGGGACCAGTCAATCTCCGTCTTCCCCTGGCGCGTCAGATGGTGGAATTCGTCCAGATTTGGTGGTTCCTCTTGCGGAACCCCTTGGACGTACCCGAACTGTCGGAGAACCCGATCCGTAGGATGCCACACGAAAATTTCATAGTTCATTAGCGGCACTCGGGCAAACCATACGTGCTGGTAACCCAGAATCTCGGGTGGAGTAATCTGTTGAATTACCTCAGAAGCGTAGGGCATCCACACGAACTAAAAATATAACGTTTCTAACGGTTATATGAAATATTATTGGAAAAAAAGTATGAAAAAATTCAAATGAATTTTCGGATTACCTGATCATGCGTCATCTTATCCATAACAAGCTTGTAGTCTTGTTGGTTTTTCAGCAGACCCTGGTGGCTTAGTGTTTCGCTCCACCTATCATTAATGGAAAATAAAAAAAAAATCGTTACATATAATAATTTAAAAATATAATAAATAGAATAGTACCTCCGAAGAAGCGGAAATAAGTAGGGGGCGGGTTGTCTAGGCTGCGGGCTTAAAAAAGGCATTCGAAACCAAGCCCAAGACTGAAGGAGTAAACAACATCCTCCAATTGCTGCTCTATCTTGGTCGAGGTTTATGCATAGCTCTCTAAAAAGAAAGGTCAAGACAGCTGCTCCCCAACATTTTTGTCTAACTTCATCGAAATTGATAAGATGATAAAGCTACATCACGTGCACCTTGGTGCGGGAATTGTTTGTCATTAATATCTGTGAAAATAATAAATAAAACAAAATTTAATAGTAAATAAAAAGTAAGAAATGTGGATATTAAAAAATTAAATATTTAAAAAATGAAATATATTAAAAATATATAAATTAGTAAAAAAATGAAAAAAAAAATACATGAAGTGTTTCGTCATCCGCATGGGGGGAGGGTTTTCAAATTCAGTCTCCAAATAAGATAGGGTTATTTTCCCACCGTCTCACGCATTCGCTGGGGGCACCACTCTCATTAGTTGAGCAAATACATCTGTCCAATTACCCAACGCTATACCGGTAATAAGGTTGTCGTCTGTAGGCAATCCTAGATGGTAGGCAACATCCTGCAGCGTTATTGTTGCCTCGCCACACGGGAAATGAAAAGTGTGCATCTTTGGCCTCCATCGTTCTATTAGCGCGCTAATCAACAATGGGTTACACTTCACACCCGCTAAGATCCTCGCTACGTGGCCAAAACCAGCTCGATCAACCCACGACATAATGTCGGGATGAGGTGTGTGGTTGATACGGTTAAGGTAACAAATTAACCGGCGTTTGTATCCCTTCAAAAATAAAATAACAAAAAATAAAATAGTTGGTAATGCGTGTAAAATAAAAAAATTAAAAAAAGAAATTAAAAAATAATACATCTGTGTTGTCCTGAAATAGTTAGAGCAATGTTTCGCGTCGTTTCGTAAGCCCGCCATTGTATCGAAAGAAAATTAAGTAAGTATAGTAAAAAACAGAAAAGAAATTGTGTTTTGTGCGTGGTTGATACGGGGTAAGGCCACCAATTTATAGAGGTGCTCGCGTCCTTTGGGAAGTGAGGTTAATAAACCTCACATTCTGGGAAATGGAATATTCTTAAGACCTCGCGTTCCACAGGATGCGAGGTTCATTGAAAAGACGCGTCACGCAACAGACGCGTGAACTGAACGGGCAGAAGAGACCTTGCGTTCTGCATAACGCGAGTTTCTAAAGAACTCGCTTTCTACAGGACGCGAGGTCGTGTGATTTTTAAAAGATGACTTCCCGCGCAGGAAAGTCATTTAATATTCTAATAAATATATATTTATTATTATTATTAAATAAATGTAATATATTATATTATTATTATTATTATTATTATTATTATTATTATTATTATTATTATTATTATTATTAGTAGTAGTAGTAGTAGTAGTAGTAGTAGTAGTAGTAGTAGTAGTAGTAGTAGTAGTAGTAAATAGATTATTATTAGTACTAATAGTTTATATTAGTATTAAAATACAATATTATTATTATTATTCATTAAAAATAATAATATTTTTTACAATTGAACGAATTTGAGTATTTCATAACAATTGAATGTATAAAATCGTAGTTACATCGAACCCAATATTTTTTTACAATTGAAAGAATTTGAGTATTTCAAAACAATTGAATGTATAAAATCGTAGTTACACCAAACCCAACATTTCTTAAAAGATCCTCAAATTGTTCTGACGGTGATGATCATCATGAAGGTGGAATTCGTGATGATATTTGTTCGCAATGACAAGCAACCTGGCCTTTCAGCGTATTATGGGTACCTAAAAAAGCCGTATTTAACTTTTGGTGAAACTTGTGCTTGTCTTCCGGATTCCCGGATATTGCGATTTGTTGATGTCGATCAAGAGCGATGAAAAATTACACATAGCTAACCCAAGAGGACGTATATATGCGACTACTAATAACAACATATCGCAATATCCGGGAAATTAGTTTGAAAATAAACTTCCCAGATACGCGATATGTTGCTAATAGTAGCTGCAATTGAAAATTTTTACAATTGATGAGTGGGTGGTCCTTCCCTTCCCAAGAGCTGGCTATTTATAAATGGAGGTGGTTATGCTGAAGTGGCAAACTCGCGTTTTGTAGGAAGCGAGTTACTTTGAAACTCGTGTTATACAGAACGCGAGTTCACTGTGAAAATCGTTTTATACAGAAAGCGATGTTGGTCTATATATTTGCACGCTGATGGATTTTCGTAACCAGTGAAGTTGTTTCATGATTTTGTGTTTTGTTGGGTTTATGAAGTTGGAGTTGTTTAAGTATTTTCTGTTCCGCTGGGTTCATGATAGTTGGAGTTGTGTCATGATTTTGTGTTCCGCTAGGTTCAGACCCCCGTATGTTACATTGATTGAAGAATACTTACCGATATATCGCAATATCCGGAAGCGTGTGGTCGTCTGCCATTTACCGCCAAGATGTCCCTAGAAAGTTTTCATTTGGACTTTTCTAGAGACTCATGGCGACTCTCTTCTGAAGTTCGCCGCTTGCCCTCACCGTCTGCAAAAAGTCCAGAGTGAAAGAAGCGAGGGCGAATTCAGATCGACCATGTTGCAGATGCAGCCCTATTTTGCTAATGCGGTCGGTGCCAATTTCATTTGCTAATGCGGGTCAAAGTTGCTACCATTTGAGAAGATGATGATTATCGCGCACGAAGAATGTTCTTGTCTGCACATATTGTATCGACCGATTGACATATCTATAGGAAGGCTTGTTGAAAATTTTGTTCAATGAAATGCGAATTAAATTTTTCATTCGAATTAAATTTACTTATGTGGTGTTTTTCCTTTACTATAAATACCCACCAATTCCATCTTCATTTACTCATTCCTATTTCTCCCAAAACACCCAACGCTAATCTTTGCTCCTCTTATGGCAAAATTTCACGCAACATTTTATTTTCTCGGTACTTATTTCGAATCAACAATCACCAGTAAAATGTCACTCAAAGATTTATTACAGTTGACATCAAGTGAGGTTAGTAAACGCACCGACAAACAAATTTCTTCCTTGGAATGTCGAATCCCAACACCGTCAGCAAACGAAACGCACTACGTTCTGAAGCTTACGAACGAAACAAAAGTTCGTAACATGTATGACCAGCTCAATTCCGTTAGAGCTAAATACGTCGATTTAAATGTTAAGTTTGATGAGGTCAACGTCGACGAAGGTAGTACGTCTAAACCCGTACAACCTGCTCCGACCAATGAACAAGCTCCGTCTTCACTAGATGTTGATGCGGCTGCCGACGAGCTGCAGCTTTTTATGTACAGGCGTAGACAAAGAAAACAACAGTTGATCGAAGAACTAAACTTAAGTTCAGACGTGTCAACTGATTACGATGATTCGGATTAACCATAAACTTCTTAAATCATCGTCGAATTATGTTATATGACGTCTTTTTTCATCCTTTATGAATGTTCAAGGGACCTCGCGTTATGTAGAATTTGTATTCAATTATATTTTCTCAATGCATTCCATTTATCGTTAAATGACTCGAACAAATTATATTGCTAGTCTCCAATTGTCTCAATTATTCAAACATGTACACAATTATTCAAACATAACACGAGTACACAGTACGAGTATTATTAACTCTGACAGAATCTCTGCCTCCTCAAAGAGAAAGGGGCCTCGCGTTCTGTAGAACGTGTGTTTTAATGAAACTCATGTTACACATAACGTGAGGTCATGGAATCTCAAGGATCTCGCGTTCTGTAGAACGCGAGTTTCACAAAGCTGACTCCAAGTACAATAATTTTCCTTACACACACGGATTCTCTAAGATTTTCGGTGCCAATAATAAGCCATAAGTGTCCCCTTATATGAAACATAACCATAAACCCTAAATATATGTTTGAATAGCCAAAACAAGTCATCAAAATTTTTCAAGTTTTAAAATTTCACAAGTCTTTGAACATATATTCAAATGACGAGACGAGGAGGAGTTACTACTCTAGTAAACTACGATGGGAAGATAAACTTCGATCTCGAACTCGGCGTCGTTTTTCAGTGCGAAGATCCAATAACGCTAAAGATTCCGAGGAGATTATCATACAAGAAGTTGGTTAAGGAACTGGAGAGCAATGTCCCACATTTCCAAAACCACCATTTGTCCGACTTGAATTATCAGGTGCCAATATCTAACGTACTCTGTATGCAGCATTACGGACAGTTTTAATGTAGAGCTGATGTTGGCTACCCACTTCGAGTATTCATTGGGAGGGCCCCTAGAGCTGTATGCATCATTTTCGGATTCAAATCCTACTATCGAAATACCAAGCTAGGGTCGGGCAAATTTCGACTTCGATCCGAATGCCAACGTTGATAGCCCGACCGTAAGTCTAAGAAATGATTTTAACCTACTGTGCCAAGACAACGAGTTCGGTGCATCGTCATCTGTTATGCCAAGACATTCGTGCGTAGCTAGTATTGGGTTCGACCTGAACCAACCCCCAAACGATGAATTCGATACGCCAAGAAATGCAACATATGCTCCATACAATCCGTATAGTTTTGGATGGGAGGGAGTGTCGTCTTCTTACGTTACGCACGACCATGAAGCATTCAACCCCTTCAATGATTCCTCATATGGACGATACTCAATGTATGTCTCTAGCACGGAGTACGTTCAACCATCTATGGGGAGATATTCTTCTTTTGGTGCTCTTGATTTTGGTCTTGGAAATGCGGTTCGTGAGCGATCTCGTGAGAGGTCTCGCGATCGTCGACCACCATACTCGCCTCCAAGGGTAGCGATCGATGATGTTGTACTATACCAGCTCCCGAGGGATGCTTCTAACGAAGAACCGATTAGAGAACACGGGCCTGACAGCGACGAGCAGGGGCCATTCTATAAAGAACCAGAAGACTTGACCGTTTCACCAGCATATTTCGAAGAACAGCCGACAGCAACCAACTTTCTTGTATCAGCGGCACCTATTTCTATGTATCAGCCACCATCCCACTTCACAACGGTTGATATGGATGCCATGGACGTTCCAGAATTTTCGTAAGACCAAACAATTGATGGCAGATTCAACCGTTCTGATGGTGAAATGGCCATTGGTATGACGTTCTTGACAAAAGAAATGGTGGTGGTCATAATTAAGCAGTACAACATTTGCCAGGCTGTTGAGATGACAGTGAAGAAAACCCAACCGAAATACTACAACGCGCACTGCACCTAAAAGGATCACGGCTGTAAATGGAAAATCCATGTATCACAATTGAAGAAGGTAGGCGACTGTTGGAGAATAACAAAACTTGTAGGGCCCTATACATGCACCATTGGTAGCCTAAGCCAGGATCACAAGAACCTCGATGCAAAGTTCCTCATCGACATCTTTATGCCACTGGTCAAAGCAAATCCCAAGGTGTCGGTCCTCACATGCCAGGCTGCAGCTGAAGGTGTCACCGGCTACCGTCCTGAATATTGGAAAGCATGGTATACAAAGAAACGGGCCATAGAACAATTGTTTGGCCGAAGGGATGATTCTTACAAATAGTTGCGCCCGTGGCTAAATATGCTGCAGAAATACATCCCCGGAATGGTTGTCAAACTTGATACGGTTCCGGCATACGAAAATGATCGTGTCATTCGAGGTGTTTCTCAATTCCACCGGTTATTTTGGACTTTCCCGCAGTGCATCAATGCATTCAAGCACTGCAAACCGATGGTCCAAATCGATGGCATGGTTGTACGGAAAATATACACAAACCCTACTTCTAGCTATTGCATAGGACGGCAATCGAAAATGTGTTCATGTTGCATTCGCAATCATCCCGAATGAGGATCTGGAGTCTTGGATGTTCTTCCTTCAGAACCTACAAAGATATGTCCTTGATACTGTAATACGGGCAAGGGACGATGGGATATGTGTTATTTCTGACAGAGGCACAGCGCTCTTGTGGGTGCTAGAACGTTTGGGTGAGTATTGATAGCCTCCATACATTTACCATCGTTTCTGCTTGCGGCACATAGCCGCAAACTACCTGCAGTAGTTCAAGGACCGTGAAGAACATGAACTGGTGCTCAGAATGAGTACGTCCTTTATGTCATTTTCATTTACTATATTAGTTGCTGCTCGCTTTCATTTACGACCTCTTTGCCTGTGTTGTTCCCCCATAACTATTCAATTGTCATCCCTTAGGCAACTCGCACTACGTACAAGAGGTGGAGGAGGTGTTCGAGGAACAGAGAGCGAGAAACAAATTTGGCGCAGACTACCTTGAAAAAATTCCGAGGGAAAAATGGCTTCGATCGTATGACGGGGGTAAACGATGTGGTCACATAACAACAAACTTGGCTGAGACAGTGAACTCATCACTAAAGGGAGTGCGGCAGTTTCCTATCACTTCCATCGTCAAAGCGACCTACTATCGTTTGGCTACCCTATTTGCAACCTTGGGAAGGCAAGCAACTGAGTACATGGCAGGTGGACACATAGTCCATCCAGATTTCCGCACAAAACTGCAACTCTCTTCTCGTGAGAAGGACACAAGTTCCGTGTTTCAGAATTTTCCAAGCGGTTGGAAGACATTCAGCACAACGTATACGTGGTAGATCTTAGGGCAAGAACCTGCGAGTGTGGAATATTCCAAACATTCAAATACTCGTGTGCACACGCCATTGCTGCTTGCGTAAACCAACAGATAGACTACATGCAACTAGTTGATCTGGTATACTTACTCCAAACGGTGTTTAATGTTTACCAAAAAGAGTTTCCTCCAATCGGAAATGAGGTTGATCATAATGCCGTTGACACTGAACTGACCATACGCCCAGATCCAGCACTACTGAGAGACAAAGGACGTCCACGGTCTACACGAATACACTGTGCCGAGGATATGGTCAAACATCGAGAAAAAAATGGACAAAAGAAACATTGTAGTATATGTAAAAATCCTAGACACTCAAGGACCAAGTGTCCTAATCGCTCGGCCCCTCGTCTTAATTAAATCATTGTAATTTGTTTACGCGAGTTTGCCCATAACTATCGATCAATAAAATCAGTCTAATTCGTTTTATAAAATAGGTCATCTTATACTTTCAATCATTCAAAAAATATGTTAGGATAGCGTTTTCGAAGCGAATTTAAGTCAGTGTAGAATGGACGGAAATTGACCATGTTGGTGCCATATAATAGAGAATTTCCAGTACTACAAACCCACACTCGATGTTTGCTAAAAATATACGATTTATACGTCTGAAATTCTGCTCGAACATGCCTATCGACCTTTGTTCAAAGGCAATTTCATTCAAAAAAGGATGATAGTATAGGGTTTTGGAAGCCATTTTAAGCCAGTTTAGAATGGACGAAAATTGACTGTGTTGGTGTCATACGATAGAGAATTTCCAGTACTACGAACCCAAACTCGATGTTCGCTAAAAATATACGATTTATAAGCCCGAAATTGTGCTCGAACAGACCTACTCACCCTTGTTTTTCAACCCAAATTCGCACAGAACTCGCGTTCTGCATAACGCGATTTATGTGCGATATATTCAGCCGCCTTTTCAAATTCTTGGGGACCTCGCGTTCTGTATAACGTGAGTTCCTGAAAAACCGTTATTTTAAAACAACCATGCCACATAGATGGAACGCGCGTTCTGCAGAACGCGAGTTTACGTCTCGCTACCCAGAGAACGCGAGGTTCCACTACGTGGCATGTTTGGGGGTCATTTTTCCAAATAATTCTGGGAGAGAGCCAAAAAACTATATAATTATTAAAAAGGGGTTTTTTCACCCAAATAAACCTGAATTTTCAGAAGAAAAAAGTTAGGGGTTCAAGCCAGTATGTCACATCAGCTAGTACAACCGTACCCGACTACCCAAAGGTGAACATTACCAACTATTTAACCGGAACTAAACATATTATTATTATTGAAACATATGGAGTATAATTTATATGACCACTTTTATAAGCTTGGTTACTAAAAATCTCAGAGTTCCATGGTTCAGATTAAGATGATTAGGTTAGGTTAGGTTAGGGCAAGTTTGGTTAGGATAAGATAGTGTCGTAATAAACAATATTTAGAGATGTCAAGTTCTTATAATTAAGCTGTATTTAACTTTTTACCCAACTTTTTCTTTAATTCCTACCACACCCAACTTATTTTACTCGGTTAGAAATATAATGTTAGCTTTTTTATAATAAAGTTATAACCTAAAAAACAGAGAATAAATTATTCAGATTTGGAATTTAAACTTTCACACTTTAAAAGGAATTACGTTAATATTTAAGATAAGATCCAAATCTAGTACGTGATTTGATTGGAAATTAACCTTATTCATTTGATACGATCTATAGGGGTGAGCGTTCAATCGAGTCGAGTCAAAAAATTTCGAGTTATTCGAGTTGACGTGTTATATTTTACAACTCAAACTTTATTTGAAATTTTTTTAATTCGAGTCAAGTCGAGTTTCGAGTTCCTATATAAATTTAATTATAATTATTTACCATGTTATAGTACGGTTTGATTCCAATTTAAACGAATTTCTCTAATCATATAAGATATGCATATATATTTTTCATATGTGACATATATTTCTTCATATTTTTTATATCGGTATATATATCAGGAAAAATGGAGGGGCTCGACTCGAATTTAAAAATAAATTCAGTAATTACTAAAAATTTCGAGTTATTCGAATTTCTATTTTACAACTCAAATTTTATTTGAAATTTTTCCGAGTCGAGTTTTTTCGCCTCGAGCCGAAAAATTCAGTTTTTACGAGTCGAGTTTTGCTCACCACTAATGGTTGGAGTAAATTAAGTAGGGATTAACTTTTTCAAGTTTTAAATGGTGGTTAGTATATGTTCATATATATTTTTAACCATTTGACTATGCATACACACTTATAGATAAAGCGATTGAACTCAAATTTTCTTGAATAAACACCATCAACTTTTTCACTGGAACCACTTGTTAAGTTAAAGGATAATAACTTTTTAAGTGGTCTATGTTTAAATAGTTTTGGCAGGTGCATGTGAATTTTATGTAAGATTAAAAAAAAACATAACATATAATAGTAAAAAAGTGTAAAAATAAACTTCCCGAGTCTTGCATTCTTTTATTAGAATTTGTTGTAATTACGAGATGGAGCTTATTTGGTTATCTTATTGACTTTTATTCTTTTGGACCCTTGAATTAGATTTGGATACATGGTTTGTGTTTGTGGATGGTTTCCTTGTGACGCTCTGTAACACCCGCGTTTTGGGCCTAGGAGTTAACCAGGTTTATAGCTTGAGTCAATAAAATTTAAATTAAAACGATTCAACCTAATTTGTGATCTAATTGAGTCTTGAGAAAAGGGGAGGGACCAATATTGTAATTGGACCCAAAAGTTTTAAAAGCAAGACAACTTTTAAATAAAAGTTGTCATCTTCCTTTTCCATATCCCTTTTAACGTCAAACACCCCCATTCCCTCTCTCAAACTCTTCCAAACCTAAAACACTATTCCATTCATTCTCTTCTTCAATTCAAGGCGTTTTTGAAAGGTAAATATGTTTTCCAACTCTCCACTTTATCCCCTATCCAACCATTGTCTTAGATTTAAAAAATATGGAGTTTTGGAAATTAGGGTTTATGTTAAAATTTGGGTTTTTAAAGGGGTTTTCCATTTGGTTTTGATAAATTGAGTTAGGGTTTTAGTTAATCTTGTTAAAAGGTGCAACATATATTAATTTGGTTGATTTTGGATGAAATTTCGTAATGGGTCCTTAGGGCAAATTTTAGAGTATGAAAACTTGAGTTTTTGGGAGGTTTAATGTTGAATTTGAAGGGTTGTTGGTCTACCTATGATATGAGGGTGTTTTGGGATGTCTTGGAAGTCATTTGGGTGTTTGGAAATTGAGTTTTCAGCAAGGGTTTTGGGAAGCACGAAAATTGGGTTTTAGGAGATTATGTGATTTGAGAAATTGTGGAAATTGGGTTGTGTTTGCAAAGTAAGTTGATGGTTGAGTTTAGCATTGAATTGGGAAGTAATGTATGTGTTTTTTTTTTTACTAGAAGCAAGTGGAAGCGCGGAAGAGGCTTTGGGACCGAATCCGGGTGAATAGGAGGATCGTTCGATTTGCTAAGGAAGGGCGGTGAGTGGTTTCAACTTGTTTTAAGTTTGGTTCGAGTATGTATAGTGGGAGTGTGTGTGAAGTGTGCTTGGTAGGCCACTCATAGTTAATTCAAGTTGTTGATTTAACCATTGATATCCATGAATGCATTTATGCTTGTTTGACTAGGCTATTATGATTGTGGTTGATGGATGTGAGTTTATCTTGATATGCATCTATGAGATTGAGCATGAATGTGGTTGATGATATATATATGATGTGGTTATGATAATTGGCACTAAATAATTACCGGTTGTAAATGATCGATCATTAGGATAGTGTGCACACAAATTGAGTCAAAACGTACGTGGCCTTGATGGCGTTAAGTCATCAAGGAGGAGTACGGTGATGTAACATTCCACCGGAAGCTTTTATTACATTTCTACGGGATGATGAGTGGAATCCCATCCGTAGGGCATGTGGCGATGAGTGGAATCCCGCACATGCAAGGTCCGGTGATGAGTGTAATCCCACCGAGGTAAAGTGTTGTTGAGGTTTAAATCCGCACAATCGGGGTAATTAAAGTGGCCAATTAACTTGTTCATACATTGTGATATGTGATGATGTTATATGTTGATGATATATGGTGTTCCTTCATGATGTTGATTTTGATAAATGAGCTTGGTAGGATCGAGAAACCATATATGTCACTTGAAAGACTAGCTAGGTCTACTTGATTCTATGCCTATGCTTGATGTATGTAAGACTAGGATTAACATGCTTGAACCCTGCATTGTTGATTGTTTTCGTTTTAGAGCACCCTCACTAAGCTTATAGCTTACGCTCTCAATGTTCAACAATGCAGATCATTAGCGTGGTGTTAGCTCGGAGCAAGGCAAGAAGGGTTTTCCAAGTGTGAGGCTCAAGTACGGTTATTAATTTTGTAATGGTTAAGCAATGTGGCAAGAGGGTATTTGTATGAGCTAGTATGACTCATTTGTGATTTTGGATGTTTATGCTTGACTTGGTTTGTGAGCATGTCAACCTTGCCTAACGCTTTTAATGTATGTCTTTTGAATGTTAACCTTGCTATGGTATGCAAACCCTTACGGGATGGATGATGTTCTTGCTTGTCAATGTTTCAAGCATGTTTTGTATGAAAGGCCTTGTGTTTTGCCATGTATGTATGATTGATTATATTTATGCCTTGAGGGTGTTTGAGTATGCTTGACATAAGTTGTATGCCTCTAGACTTTGTTTGTTTGTGTTGTGTGGCTTTAGGAGTCCTATGGGACCTTTAGACTTGTTAAAATTCACCCAAGTCTGATTCTCAAAGGTTGCGGGCAGCCCGCGTTTCGAAACGGGCTGGGTCGTTTCGGAACGGGTAGGCTTCAGGGACCCCGTATCGGAACGCGTTTCGATACGGTTTGGCCTCTGGAACCCCCTGTTTTGATACGCGTTTCGGAACGTTTTGGCTACTGGAATTTTGAGAAATTCACGAGATAAAGGTGTTTCGAAACGGGCCTGAAGGTTTCGAAACGGTCAAAATCTCGTTGACCACGAGATGTTGACCGTCGTGGGCGTTTCGGAACGGTTGACCACCGTTTCGATACGGCCCCTTGCATAGGCTCTGGGGCAGTTGACCTGGTCAAGGTGTTTCGAAACGCCTCAAGGGTGTTTCGAAACGGACTGCCTTCAAGACTAAAATTTGGGCTGTTAAGTGTTGCCTTGTTTTCGATCGATTGTTTCGGGTGTGTTGTTCCGCTGTATGATCACTTAGGATCTAAAAGTCATCTAGACAAGATTTAAAATGAAAAAAAAAATAGGGTTGCTGACCGAGGGGGAATTCCTTTGGGAGTTTTCACTCGGACCGGTCATCCGGCCAGACCGGGACGAGGGGGTTACACGCTCAACTCTGATATGCGTTGGTTGGTGGTCTTCCAATAGTTTGATCCTTTTGTGGTTTGTTTGTTGATGCAGTCAAATCTATTTGTATCTATCTTTTGTCCGAGTCTTTTGATTGAATTTTTAACATTTTCATTGTATAATCTAAAATTGGAAAATGTCCTATTTATATGTTTAGTTTATATTTATGATTGTAAACCTCATTGTAATTTGAATATTTTCTCTTTTTAATAAACCAGCTCATTCTATAAAAAAAAATTGTTGATTAAGATGAATGGTGGTTTCTTAATCTAGCTTATTTAAAAAAAAAAAAAAACTCTCTAATAAGCTATAAGTGTGGGGTGTAATGATAAGACACATGGATGAAAATTCTCTACTCCAAAAATATACCTCTTTTGGTGTCCCACTTAAAAAAAGTATGTTTAGGTTTAAGGTTAAGGTTGATGTTAGGGTTTAGGGAATTAGGGTATGGTGTATTTCTTAGGGTGTGGGATTTATGGTTTAGGATGTGAAATTTAGGGTTAGGATTTAGAATTCAATTTTTTAATGTTTTTAGTGTGGGGCATAGAAAGGGGTACGATTAGGGGGCAGAGGATTTTTGTTCAAGACACATTCCATTTTTGAAAAGAATACTCAGATTTAATTCTTGGAGACAACATTATTAGAAAAGACAACTCAAACTCAAACATGTATCGTGAAATATTGAAATGGACACGGAATACATATAAAACAATAATATTGTGACTGAAACAAAAACTTCAGGTAATAATCCCAAGTTCAAATGATTGTTCCATGATGCATACAGATAATCGTAACACTATGATTACCTAATAGCTACTTGAAAGAATATCTATTTTCGTACGTTTGATTAAATGGTGGGAAACGTCGTATTCTGTATGCAATCCTGAAGGGCTGTAAGTCAAGACCAATACCTAAGTTTCACCAACAATCTGCCATATCTTCAACTGAATATAAATAGTAGGAATACACCAGTTCGCTGCCCATTGTTTTCTTTGCAATTCTGATTAGATATGCCATTATTTCCCATTTCCAGTTCCATGCATGAATCTGAACAATCATTTTCTTCGGTTCCCAACCCTAAAATTTTTGTTTCCCAACAAAGGAGAGGGAGAGAATTTTATATACAAAAACAGCAAAGATGACTCTCAGCAGCTGCCAAAGTCAATACATGTTTAGCTTTAATTAAGAGGCTCTTTGACATTTGGATTTGATGTATACATATTTATATGTATAGCATTCAACCAAATGGCAACTCCTTGGCAGCCGAGAGCAGTCATTATAATAGGTCCAAGATTTGTAATTTTCATACACATGACTCACCCTCCCCCCTAGTGCCAAGTAGGGTTGTAAAAACAGGTAATCGGATGGGTTTCAGGTCGGGTATTGTCAGGTCGGGTAAAATCGGATACAGGTCATTTCAGGTCATTTTTCTGTCTTGACTCGAGTCGGGTCGGGTGCGGGTCCATTTCAGGTCGGGTCCATTCCAGGTCGGGTCCGAAGCAGATAATTGACAGGTTAATTCGGGTTCGGATACACTTCAGGTCGGGTTCATTTCGGGTTCGGGTAGACTTCAGGTCGGGTTCATTTCAGGTCGGGTTCATTTCAGGTCGGGTTCATTTCGGGTTCGGGTAGACTTCAGGTCGGGTTCATTTCAGGTCGGGTTCATTTCAGGTTCGGGTAGACTTCAGGTCGGGTTCATTTCAGGTCGGGTTCATTTCAGGTCGGGTTCATTTCAGGTTCGGGTGGACTTCAGGTCGGGTTCATTTCAGGTTGAAGTAATTTAAAAAATAATGAAAATGGGTCAATTTGGAATAAAAATAAAGTTATGTGAAGTATAATGAACAAAAATATCAAAATAAATTTAGAAAACGTAAAAATACAATGAATATGGGTCAAATTGGAATAAAAATAAAATTTTGGGGACTAGAATGAACAGAAATATCATATTAAAATTATAAAACATTGGGCATTCATTTGAAAAACAAATGAATATGGGTCAATTTGAAATACAAATAAACTTGTGGGGATTATAATGAAAAAAACAAATTAAAAGTATAAAACATCAGACAAATGAAAAATAATGAATATGTGTCAATTTGAAATAAAAACAAAATTTTAGTGACTATAATGAACAAATATAAAAAAAATATTATAAAATACTAAAAAAGGAATTAGGGTCAATTTGGAATAAAAATAAAGTATTAAGGACTATAATGAACAAAAATATCAAATTAAAACAATGAAACATTTTAAAAATAATGAATTGTGGTCAATTTGGAATAAAAATAAAGTTTTAGGGAGTATAATGAACAAAAATATCATATTAAAATTAGAAAATATCGGGCTAATTTTTTAAAAAAATGAATAGAGGTCAATTTAGAATACAAATAAAGCTTTGGAGACTATAATTGAAAAACACCAAGTTAAAAAACTAATGAAGAAATGTACCAAATTATAAATAAAAAACATTGGGTGAATATAAAAAAATAATGAATAGGGATCAATTTAGAATTAAATAAAAGTTTTAGAGACTAACATAAAAAATATTACAATATTAAAAAGTTAAAAACAATAGTCTAAATTAAAAAAAATAAAAATAAAAAGAGCTCAACTTGAAATAAAAGACTTGTTAATTGACCCGACCTGCTTTGAACCCGACCTATTTTTAACCTGAACTGATATTGATCTGACTTGATATTTACATGATATATAGTTGAAGAAGTCTATGATTTGATAAATTTAAAGTGTTGATAAATGTAAAGTATTAATTTATTAAATTAATTTAATACTAACTCGTTTAATATAAATTATTTGTGAAGTTTAATAAGAATTAACATACTTAAATTTATTTTATTAAAAATATTCAAAATTTAAAAGTTTTATTAAATTAATAAGTTGTGATGGATGAATTTAAAATAAATTATTTAAAATTTAAATTAATTAATTAATTGTGATCATTAAATTTTAAAAATATTTTAGTAAAAAAATTAATTATAACTATTAAAATAATAAAAGAATTTTTTTTTAGTTTAGGGGGAAGTTTTTTTTTGAATTAATGGGGGGAAATTTTTTATTATTGATAGGAAATTAGGGGGGTTGACACCATATCAAACAAAAAAAGGGGGGGATTTGGCGCCAGATCAAATTTGGGGCGGGGGGGGGGGAGGGGATTTTTGCCGCCAATATCAAAGAGTGGATGTGAGATTTTGTTTTATTTAGGGGTTAATTATTCTTTAGGTCCTTCCTTAATTAGATGGTTAGGGTTTAGGTTTTTTAGGTTTTAATTTGTTTTTTTAGTCTTAACTTTTGATTTAGTTTCTTTAAATTTTATTTAATTAGGCCATGCTTCATAAATTAATTAATTATTAAGTTTTTTGGTTTACTTTAAATTTGATTTGGTCATCGTATAAAGATTTGGTAAGTAATTAGGTTTAATATTTTTATTCATTTGTGATTTGGGCTCTAATTAATAATTTAGTTTTAATTTATTATTTAGATTTGTCCTTTTATGTTTCAATTTATTTTGTTTGTTAGATTTATGGGTTTATGTTTAGGGTTTAAGGGTAAGTGTGTCAAGTTGATTGTTTGGGGCTATGAGATTAGTTTAGGGATTATGTGATTAGGATTGCACTCTAATTATTAGTGAATAGTGTATGTAAGATTTAGATATTCATGTTTGGGGTTTAGGGGTAAATGTGTCAACTTAATTATTTGGGGTTATGAGATTAGTTTAAGGATTAGGGGATTAGGCTTGTACTCGAATTATTAGTGATTATAAAATTTAAGGGTTGAGGTTTATGGGTAATGTTTAGGTATATATATATATATATATATATATATATATATATATATATATATATATATATATATGTTTAATTAATTATAACAATACGTGTATATGTATATATCATAATATATGTATATTTATATGTATATGTGTATATATATATATAGTTACAAATTTTATTATTTTTAATATGGTGATATTTTTATTTATTTTATTTCCTAAAATTTTATTTTCTACATAAAGTTACCCTTATTATTTTTTAATTTTTGTAATTTACTCCAATATTTTAGATATAAATCATTTGATGATATTTTGTTCATTCTAGTGCCTAATATTGAGACTAAAATGTATGTATGTGCCTATCAATGTATGAACCCTAAACCCTTAATGAATTTTCTCTTAATCTGAGATATATATCCAACACCCGGAATTGTTATGGTCTCTGTTTCTTACAGGATTATATTTCTTAAAGTTATGTTTATCGTATGAAGTTTTAAACATCGATGCTGAGTTTGAGCGATCTGTTTCTTACAGGATTATATTGTTTCTGATTCTTATTCCTTGTGTAGGCTTTTGTAGGATGGGGTGTGAACTTTTGTAAGATTGTGATCCTTCTGGTTAAGGTATATGGACTTTGATAGTTGTTTTTGTTTTGGATTCTGTTTGTGATCTATTTTTCTATACTTATGTTTATTGTTTCTTTTTTGTTGTAAGTCTTTGTTTTCATTTTGTAGGATTCCAATTTACCTGATGTTGCTGCTGTTATTTTGATGTTGTTGGTATGCTTAGTTTTTTTTGTTGCTGGATGCAAAATGTGGTTGTTGCTGGATTGTAATTTTTAATTTTGTTGCTGGATTTATAAGTCTGAAGTGATGGATTCCAATGTTTGTAAACTTATACACTTTTTTAGTTTCATTAATATTATTATGGGCACTCTTTTCCCTACTTAGGTTTAGAGGGGTTTTTAATGAGGCCCTTTTCTTAAAAAAAGTTATACATTTTACTTTACATTTCATTTTTATTTGTTTTGTAAGAAACAAACACCAAGTACTAATTGTAGAAAACTAACAAGGAATGCCTTTTAATAAACAATATCAATTAAAAAAAATTCAAACTTAAATATTTTACAAACTTAAAACATTTTGGTGTAATGTATCTTTGTAAATTTTTATAAAAAATTTCAGACTTAAAATAAACAATACTAATTAATCAATTAATTGAGAAAGATTTAAATTATTAATTGTAAAAATATATACTATCTATGTATTTTAGTATGCCTTAGTCTATATATTAAGAAAGAAGTTAAATTAAACAATATCAAATCAAATTAGTATGACTTAAAATATATATAGTAAAATATATGCCTTAGTAAATATTATATATGTACTATGTATTTTAGTATATATTAGATTTTTATTTATTAAAAATAAATATTTTTATTTATCAAGTTTATATTTACTTTTACTAATTACTTATTAAACAAATCTTTTATTTATTAAAAATAAATCTTTTAATTATATATATAATACATTTTGTTAGATACTTAACATTTTAAACTATTCAAATTATAGATATAGACTTTTTCATAATAGTTCATAATATTACTTCATATCATATATTAAAAATATCATTATTACTTATTAAGTATCAATTATCAAACCAAGTCAATATCAGTTCAGGTACAAAACAGGTCGGGTTAAAAACAGGTCGGGTCCAAAACAAGTCGGGTCTAATAACAGGTCGGGTTCAAAACAGGTCGGGTCTAATAACAGGTCGGGTTCAAAACAGGTCGGGTTCAAAACAGGTCGGGTTCAAAACAGGTTGGGTAAAATCGGATCTTGGGTCGATTCAGTCAGGTAATATCAGGTAATTTTCCAGGTCGGTCTCGGGTTCGGGTTCGTTTCAGTCGGACACAGATCGAGTTCGGTTGCTATAGTAACAGGTTCAACTCGGGTTCGGGTCAACAACAGTCAGTTACAGTTCGGGTTCGGGTCATCAAATTCTCAGGTCAAATCAGGTTCTGACTCGAGCAGGTTTCAGGCAGGTTTTCAGGTTCTGACTTGTTTTTACAACCCTAGTGCCAAGACTCAATTAATGATTGGTGTCAAAACTGAAGCTGCTTTTGCCATACACTATAGTGTTGTTAACCAAACTAAAACAATGCACACATTGTCGCGGATAGACCGATTGCGCCTTTGAAAATTTAAAATTTTTATATGATTTGAATATTTTTAAAAAAATTTATATATTTTTATTAAAAATTTATTTTTGCCTCTAACGTAAAATCTCGCGTCCGCCCTTACACATTGTCATGTAAGTAGAAAAGGAAAATTAGCACCGGTGAAACTTGGTGAAAGGGCTTATGTGGTCAAATTAAAACTTAAAAAATAGAGGCTTAAACTAAAGTTTTCAATTTCTTTTTGTAGATTTAGTACATTTTTTCAAACAAAATTTGGGTCTAATTAAAAAAATTTAAACTTTAAGAAGCTTAATGAGAAAATTTAAAATTTTGAAAGAAAATTTAATTAAAAAATATTTAAAAAATTTAAGCTTAATATAAAATTTTAAACATTTTAAAGAATCAAATTAATTTTTTTAAAAAATTAAAGAATTAAATTCTAATTTTCCAAAATCTAGTAGGTCATGTCCCCATCAGTCCTTTACCTTCCGCCCCTGAAAATTATGGTTTACGATGGGACGATTGTTTCATGCATTACTGGCGCCAACTTGGATGTTAGTATCCAACTCTAATTAGTAATTACACATTTGCTTTTGGTATAAATATTATCAAATTGTGCCCATTTAATTTTAAACAAATTAGCTAAATTTGTTTCGGAGAATATTGCTAGAAAACGGGTATGTAAACTTTTTTTATTTCAATTTGATTTTGTATATTATGTCCAACAGGCATTAATTTTAATTGTTGTGCACTACCTTTTAATTTAATTATTTGACTTAAAATTGAATATTAATTGATTTGAATTTGAAATAATCAAGTGGTTTATTATCTATCATTTATAATATTTAAAATTATTGTGCTCTACCTTATAATTAATCAAATCATTACATTTTTTTTGGATAAAACGTGTTCAAATATTTGATTTTTTAAGAGAAATATTTGATGATTCATATGGTTAACTTGTAAGTTGATATTAATAAATTTAAATCTCAAACCTAAAAAAATATAGTAATACTTTTAATCTCAAAGTTGTCTATAAAAATACACTAATAGCCCATTTTCTCATCATAATATATATATATATATATATATATATATCAATATTATTATGATTTGATAATTATAATCCTAAATTAATTAAGATGCTTATACTTGAATTATTGAAAGATTTTTCATTAATTTACTTGAGAGGAAGATTTGTGTATTAAGACTGGTAATGGTACTTAATAAAATAATTGTTCTTCAATAACTACTAGTAGGTTTAGCTGGATGAAAGATTAGGTCTCTTAAGCAAGAATAATTGTTTAAATTCTGATGTTGTAAATAAAATAAATTAATTTGACAAGGTAGTCGAATAACATATATTTGCAATATATAATCTAAATTAATCAATAAATAAATCGAATACCGATAATTGTATAAAAATGTTATGCCATTGCATTCATACTTTTTTTTATCAGCGTTATGCTTTTAAGTTGAGTTTTTAAAAATATCTTATAATTTTGATATAGCCAACAATTTTTAATTTACTTGTAAAATGTTTTTGTGATATAATTTAAATTTACTTTCTAGCTGATTAAATATTACAAACATCTTTCTTATTTTTAAAATGTATTTAAATTTTTAATAATATAAAATCCATACACTATTAATACAAATATATATTCAAAAATTAAATTTATATACACAAGAAGGTTCGTGATTATATGTGTGAATAAACAACATGCATGTATTTGTTCCATGCCATGAAGAACAATATGTGAAACCATTTCTTTATTATTATTTTCCTATCAAACGACTCAAAAACTAGTGGTGCAGAATCTTGGAATTAGATAATGGCCCTGTTTGGCAATTAGCGGATAGCTGATAGCTGATAGCGGATTACATTAGCTGATAGCTGATAGCTGATTGCATTAGCTGATTTGACTAGCGGATTGTATTAGCTGATTGTATAAAAGTGTTTGGTAAAATTAACTGATAGCTGATAGCTGTTTGATTATTTAAACAAGCAAAATGACATATAAGGACATGCTTATATTCAATACTTGTTTGAATAATTTATCAGTTATGAATATTTTGTATCTAATAAATATTAATTAGATTTGTAAAAATTATTTTTAATATAAATTTCCTAAACATATTTGAAAGATTTATAGATTAATTTATTATTTATATAATTATTAAAAAAAATTATATGCACATATAAATATGTGATAATAAAAAATATAATTAACTTACAAATATCACCATATAAATTAGTAGTAACAACAAATAAGTCGAATATTTAATATGTTATTATTTATATTAAAAATGTTATTATTTAATTTAAGTTATTTGAAGATTTATGGTAATTGTTAAGGGTAAAAGAGTCATTACAACTCTAATATCAAACCTCTAATCTCAAAAAGCTCATATTAGGAGCTTTTTCAAAATTAGCTTTTTCACCCCAATCCGCTCTTTCAATCCGCTATTTACCAAACATCAATATTAGCGGATTTGACTAGTCAAACCTCTAATTATACCTCAAACCTCTAATTTTTGCCCAAACCGCTATTTACCAAACAGGGCCAATAATTTTTGAGAAATTATGGTTGAAATAAAATAAATAAATCAATTAAACACATGGTCTGTCTGCTCTAAAACCAAAATCCAATTAGTGGAAATTTCTTGGAACCCTCAAATCAATAGGTTTATATTTTCTTTGTTACTTAAAGAGAAAAACAAATAAAAACTAAAATTAAAAAAGTCAACCATAATAATTATACAAGACCGCGATTTGGACAAATCAAGTGGCTGACCTAATTCAATTAAAATGGCAGCAAAATTCTGAATCCTTAATCATAAGTTCATACGATGTAAATGGGTTAGTTTATATATATATATATATATATATATATATATATATATATATATATATATATAATTAGTTTTATTAAAAAAATATTTAAAATTACAATAGGAGTTTAAAATAATTAGTGCAAATTAAATATTTAATATAAATATTTTTATAATTATTAAAACAAAAATTAGTCACTTGAGATCATATGTTATAAGTGCCGTACAATAAAAAGTTTAAAAAATCTAATCAAAATACTCTAATAAAAAATAAATATGTACAACACTAATAATTTACGAGGAAAGACAAAACTATCAATACTAAACGTTAAAAATGAATTAATTTCAATGACTAAATATATCTTTTATAACATAAGTTAATTTTAACTAATAATAGCAGTTAATTTTATTGAATAAAGAAGAAATAAAATAAAGTTATAAGAAGAACTTAGTAAAAATAGAGTAAATTAACTATATTAATTTTTCTATGAATAGTAATAAGGTGATTACAATGTAGTATATGTTTATATATATTTTCGACCATTTGACAATGTATATACACCTTACAGACAAAGCGATTTAAATTTGAGTCTCCTAAGATGAACATTATCCGTTTTTCAACTAAGACCACTGGTTGGGTTCAAATTAACTATATTAATTAGTTTTCCTAACACTCTCAAAATTTATAACTAGCTCGAAAAAAATAAAATCGAACCATACAATAAAGAAATTAAAATCTAACTAAACAACTCGAAGAAAATGATAGATACTGTTGGATAAAACAGGGTTAAATTCGAAATAATTAAAATAAACGGAAAAACAGAAATTATAAGAATTTAACAGATTCGAAATAACCGAAATAGGATTGCTGAAGCCTGCTTGAAATGCAGTTTCCTTAAGACAGATTCGACCACTCCTCGGTGCTTGAGTTCTTTAGTCGTCAGTCTCCTAGGATACAACAATGGATGATCTTCGATAGCTGCACTATTGAAGAGATCACAAACAGTACTCATGCCTTTGACTATCACCAGAAAAATAATGCAATTTGAGAGAAGAAAGCTTTTCGAATTGTATTTTAAAACTAAAAGAAGGCCATATATTTATAGGGAAAATTAAGTTAAACGTGAGAATCAAAATATTTCGAAAATATCCTTCATTTGATTTGTTTCGAATATTTTTACGTGAATAGCAAGCATTATCTCTTTAATATTCGAAAATACTATCGTTTAATATTCGAATTTAAGGGAACCGAATATTATCCCTTTAAATTCGGGATATTCACCAAAGATATGCTAATTTGGTAAAATGTCTGCAGGCCCACAAAGGGCCTAACCGATCCGAACATTCGCGTCGCCTACGACGTACGTGTGCGCGACAACTCGAATGAGATTGGATTCGCACCCTCTTGCACGCGAGACACAATTTCCATTCAAGTCATTCACTAACCACAAATTGGGTAAGTGTAGTGTATATAAACACTTCCCATTCTATTTATCTCATCCATGTTGGATATAGGGGTTTCATTTTCCTTTACTCAATTCACAACTCCCTTACTTTGAGCATCATTTTCTCATTCAATACTCAATCATTTTGAGCATATGATATACCGTTGTAAAGGTATTATGGAGTAGAATAAAACAAAAAAAATCCTTATTCGAATCTCCACTTTTATCCATTCGAAAATATGGCTCAAAGTAACAATTTTTCTCACGTTTTTCCAACAGATACAAACAAACACTACTTTTGTTGGTGAAGGATAAACACCATTAATATTAATATAAAAATGCAACAACGATAACACTCTAACAAAATTGACTTTACTACAACTCAACCATAAACTATTTTTGGTAATTGTGAGCACCTCTCAAAATAAGAGAATTAATGTGAGCATCGAAAGCATCAGTAAATTATAAAAATAATCAAATAAATATCAACGAAAGAGGCAACGACAAATTTAATTTTTAAAAAAGAAAAGTATACCACAAAACTAAAAAATTATGTCACAAAAGCTAAAAGAAAACATGCTCATTAGGAATGAGAAAGACTTATTAAATCAAATCATTCAAAATTTAAAAATACGAAGAAGAGAAAGAAAAGAACATGAAATAGAATATGACAAGGGTTATGACTAAACATGTGTGAGATTCGTTTGGCCATAGACCCGCGACATCACTCTTTTTTGAAGGGAAAAAAAACACAGAAAAAATCTTAGATGTCTGAAGATTAAATTCATTAAATACTATTGATTGAAGATAATTATATAAATCAATATGATTAAATCAAAAGCCATTTGTTTATTTATTTGCCTCAAATAGTAGTGTGATAGTTATTTTTTTTTCAAAGTGGGAGATAATTAGTTTTTTTTTAGCTTGAATTATATTCAACAGCAAAAGAAATATAAATGACTCACACCTTTTACAATAGAAATACAGTATAGAACGACCTCTTTCGTTGAAAAACGCTCGTTGATACTCGTCACTCAAACGCGTAACTGTCAAAAGACAAACTACTGTATTGAAGGCAGATACGAAATATTAAAAAGCAGACGAAAGAACTGCCACCAAGCAGACAAAAGAACTGCCATAAAAGCATATTTGAATAAGAATCTGACAAAAGCCCTGTTTGGCAATTAGCAGATAGCTGATAGCGGATTACATTAGCTGATAGCTGATAGTTGATTGCATTAGCCGATTTGACTAGCGAATTGTATTAGCTGATTATACAAAAGTGTGGTAAAATTAACTGATAGTTGATAGCTATTAGATTATTTAAACAAACAAAATGACATATAAGGACATGATTATAATCTATACTTGTTTTAATAGTTTATTAGTTATCAATATTTTGTATCTAATTAATATTAATTAGAACTATAAAATTATTTTTAATATAACTTTTCTAAACATATTCGAATGATTTATATATTAATTTATTATTTATATAATTATTTTAATATAATATAATTTAATTATTAAATACACATATAAATATGTGATAATAAAAAGAAAAAACAAATAAGATTAGCTTATAAATAAGGTGAGAAAATATTTAATTTAGATTATTTTGAGATTTTTTATAACTAGTAAGGGTAAAAGAGTCTTTACAACTCTAATATCAAACCTTTAATCTAAAAAAAACTCATACTGTAAGCTTTTTCAAAATTAGCGGTTTCACCTCAATCCTCTCTTTCAATCCGTTATTCACCAAACAACAATATTAGCGAATTTGACTGATCAAATCTTTAATTATGCCTCAAACCTCTAATTTTGCCTAAACCTCTCTTTACCAAACATGACCAAAGTAGAAGAAAAACAAGAAACAAACTTGAAAAATAAAAAATTTATCAGAAAAGATGAATTTTATTTATGTACAGAACCAGCAGAATGACCAAAGGTCGCCGTCGGTAAGAAAAAAACGATAAAAAAGTAAATTTTAAAAAAAAATTGTAACCGCCTCAGAAAAAATGAGAAGTGGAGAGCTACAAAACACTTATAATTAAAATTTGAATGCAAGTCTATGCGGCTAAATTCAAATCAATAATTAAATGTATGTTTAAATGGAGAATTTTAAAGATTTTTAAAATATACATTTATAATTTGTTTTGATAAATGTTTTTAAAATAAGATATTAGAGTTTATAAGTTTAAAATTAATTGTAGTGGAAGAAGAATATTAAAATAAATATATAAAATATGAATATCACTATATTTATTAAGAATATATAAATAAATTTGAGATTCACTAATTGGTTTGTGGCGAAGGATGCTCATTCTACCCCATTTTATATGGTTTGAATCCTAGCATGAGAATGTAATATTACACTATTTAATAAAAAATATATAAATAAATTTAATGAATATAAAATATAAAAATATATTCAAATTAAATAAAATGATATTTTGAAGTATATATTTTATTTTATTTTATAATAAGGTCGAGTTATTAAATGAAATAGATTTATAATTTACGAGTAATTTTGAAAAATCACGTTTTTAAATAAAATTTAAATGAATGATTTCCAAAATAACGTACTCAAACACACCCTAAGAGATTATAAATAAAATTTCATATATGAGAAGCCAAATATGGATAGCATAAAAGAAATTAAATAATAACATCTTTAACTATGAATATAAAAGATAAAAAAATATTTATTTTCAGTTCAAGAAAATTATTTATTTGTAAAGAAATTTAAATAAATATTTTGGGATAAAATAACATTTTAGTCCTTAAATTTCATATATTTTTATTTTATTTTTTCGATAAAAAATTAGATTTTTAATCATTTTGATGAAATATCACTTTAAGATTATATTACGTGGTATAACTTCACAATGTTGCACAATTGCACTCTTAAGGAGAGGGCACAAATTTAAATTTTGAAGACGATATTGGTGAGAGAGGCAGCTTCACACACCGAATATAGACCGTAAAATGGGCATGCATTTTACCAAAAAAATTAAAAGTTGAGGGTTAGTTTAATATTATTTTTGAAAAATGTGGTGAAAAAGTATTTTTGGATTATTTTTAAAATATATAAAAAATTTATTTTTAATTGGATAAAATATTTATTTTAGACATTTATTTTAAAATATAAAAAATTGATTATATAAACGATGACATGAATAATTTTAGTTAAAAGTGTTTTTGTCAAAAATTTAAAAAGCTTGAAATTTTATTTTCTTAAAATACTTTTCAATCCAAATTAAAAAACATTTTAACCTGAAAATTACTTATTTTGCAATTTTTTTTATCCTAGAAGTATTTTCGACTTTAAAAATACTTTTAAAAAATAACATAGGACCATATGCATTAAAAAAATAACATAGAACCAAGATTAAGCTGAAATAGTTACCATGTTAGTTTTGGATAAAGTTTACAAATAGTCACTAAATTGTAATAAAATGTTTTTTTATCATAAAAACTTTTAAAATATTCTAAAAAATTATTAGACTTTAATTTTTATTACAAAATGACCATTGGATCATAATTGTCGTTATGGAGTATTGGAGTGATATGGTAGTTAAGAAATTGTACAATGTCACATTTCGTCTTTTATATTTATAAATTCAATCAATTTAGTTATATTAAAAAATCCTATCAACTTAGTTTTATTTTTAATTAGAAATAATTTAATAATTAGAAGAATAGAAAGAACTGGGTGACTTGAACTATGGATGAGGATGAGATATGAGGCACAACTAACCACTCGATTAAAACCAATCTTTGGTTATAAAATACAATAATGTGTGTGTATATATATTTTAAATACATTTGTTGATAATGTAAAATACATTTTAATATTTGATTGAAAAATTATTATATTTTTTATATTTTTTTATTACAAATTTTTTATAATTAAAATAAAACGAAATTGATATGTAAATAATAAAAGTTAAATTTATTAATTTTTTTTAAATTAAACCTAAATTGATTGACTGTACTATTATAAACTTTTATTTATTTATTTATTTATTATATCACTCTTTATCAACAATGAACAGTTGAATGAACGTTTTGTAATACAAATTAAAATTTAAAGATTATTGCATAAATTTTAAAAATTAAATAATCAAAATAAACACTTTACTATAGTTTAATTATCATTCGTGAATTTTACTTTATATATTTTTTTCTAATGAAATGAGTTGAATGATCCAAAAAGACGTACAGCAGTTTGGACTTTGGACTCAGAGTTCGGCTTCCTTCCTGACTTATAACTTCTTTTTTTCTGAGTTATAAATTTGAGATGCAACCTCCCCTTTTGCTTTTACGAACAACTTCGCTCTGCAATTTCTTTTGGCTTTTCCTTGCCCAAGAAACCGAGCAAGCCTAAACTAAACACCCTACACAACCATAAAGAAACAAAGAAAGATGGTGAAAAAATAGGCACCGTCTTTTCATTTAATAGTTCATGCTCTTATTCCAGCACCTGAAACTTCACCATCTCCATTCCCTTTTGTAAAAGTTGTAAGTATTTCTCGACTTTTGTTCATTTTCCTTTTGTTTCTTTAAATTATTAACAATGGCTTTGAGTCACCACAAACCATATGTTTGTATTAAGAAGACCCTTTCGTTTCATTGGCCGGCCGGAACTCTGTTTTTTCTGTCATTTAGTCCGCTCTCAATTTTCCCATCTTCCAAACATGAGATAGTGACCTTATCTTCAGATTTCTCGTTAAGTTCCTTTCATTTCACTATCGTCATGTCACAACTCAGACGAGTTGCCTTAATCAACTCTCGCTTTTCCCCTAGCGTTTCATGATTGAGTTTCAGCTTTGAATCCATTTCCCTTTTCTCTCGATCCATCCGAATCATGCAATAATGCCGATGCATACGAAGTTCCAGGAAAATGAGTTTCTCTTTTCTTCTTTTGGCTAAGTGCAAACGTACCAAATAAAAGGCCAAACTATTCCCAGATTCATTAACAGGAACTTTAATCCGAAAAGCCAAAAAGCTTATAATTTACCCATTTCTACCCTGTAATCCTCTCTGTAAAGACGGCTAAAAGCTTTAAAGCCTTTTCTAAAACTCAATATTTGCAGAAAAACGATGAACCTGGCCTATTTATCAATCTCCATTTACCTTTATATTATATTGATAAACTACGCTTTCTTTCTTTGTTTTTTAACTAGTTTCTCTTCCGTCTACGCTGTCTCCATTTCCCCTGCAACTAGTTCTTTTTTATTCCGTTGAATTTCTCCATCTTTCACTCGCAAATATAGATATTCCAATTTCCAACCGTTTTTCTTCTTTTTTTATTGAACACTTTCTCTATTTAATTCAGAAAACAATATATTTTCCTGAAATATCTTCGCATTTGAAACTGATGTTTAATCAATAATCTGGTATTAAAATCCGTCAACTTGTGTTTTGATCTTCATTTTAAATTCCCCGTGTGCTCAGGCGGTTGATCAGCAATGAAAACAGATATGAGAAAAAACTACAAGGTAGGCGCGCCTTTTCTTTCTTCTCCGATTCATCCTTGGCCGGATTTTGATTAATGGGTTGCTGAAATTTTGAATCTTTGTTTTGTTTTTATTGGCTGTTGTGTACAGTCTTCGTGGCCTAAACTCATCGTTCGAAAATGGCTGAATATTCCGAGTGGAGCTGACGAATTTCAGTCCGATTACGACATAAACGGTAAAAATCCTATCCCGAATGCTTCGTTTCAAAATTTTATTTCATGGATTTCGTCTTGGATTCAAATTTCAAAGAACAAACCTCTTTTGACAGATGAAACTGATGAAAGACTGAAGTGTTGCTCCGACCAGGATTATCACCCGAGCGTACCGGAAGATTTCTCAGGTAAATATTACTCCGTTTCATTGACTTGTAATTCGTACTGAATTGAATTCTCATCCGTGAAACGATGAGATATTAACTGGCAGAGGGATTATCATATTTCCCAGAGCCGTCAGTTTGACGGCAGTGATTTCTTTTTGATTGGACGTTGATCAGTTGATTTTTGATTGATCGAGAGCTTTAATTCTATGCCACGTGACGGCCAAGATTTGACTTTTTCTGTAGCAAGTACTTGTACTTAGATTTCTTCTTTTTACTTTTTATAGAAGGCTGGTTGATGGAAACCGCCGGAGGGATTAAACCGTCGAGAAGTATGCCGGAGTCGCCACCTGCGACCGATCCACTCAACCTCAGGTGAGTTTATTAAAAACTTTAATTCGCACTTTAGAACCGAACATATACCGGTGGTTGTGTACAGGTACAATAAGAGCCTAGGAAAAGGAGCTGTTAGAATAAGTTAAATTAAATGCTTGTGTGGGAAAGGGTTGGTAAACTAGAATTATTGGAGTTGAAGATGCTTAATTTGTTGTTTATTGGAGTAATCTGATTCTGAAGCTATTTGTTTTGTTTCTGTATGGATTATGCAATAATTTTGGGGGTTTTCAGGATGTTTGTAGGGACATGGAATGTCGGAGGAAAGTCTCCCCAGGAGGGTTTGAACATAAGGGAGTGGCTAAGCTCGCCTGCCCCGGCCGATATCTACGTTCTTGGGTAAGTTCTTGCTCTTTTCTCGTTGTTCCAATCCCAATAGATTAGTCCAAATTGCTTTAGATATCTGATTTATCATTAAGAAAAACGATGGTTGGCTCCAACCTAGTCTGCTCCACAGCTCATAGCCAACTTGAAATTTGTCCAGTAGGAGTCTCTTGGTCCATCATCTTTGTTTTTTTCCCCTATCTTCTGGCCCCTCATCTTCAATCTGTTGTTTACTTCACCTAAAAGAAAGCAATAAATGAATAAAATAAGTTACATTTGTGGTCATTTGGAATGATTTGATGAACCGGATTTTTTTAACCTGTTAGGTTCCAGGAAATCGTTCGTCTAAATGCTGGCAACGTGCTTGGAGCCGAGGACAACGAACCGGCTGCCAAGTGGCTTTCCCTTATTCGTGAAGCTTTGAATTCCGACCAAAGTGACCGCGAACTTGCTCAGCGTGACAGCAATGCCACTGAAGAAAGCAGTCCATCCTCGCTGCACCTTGAGCAGCAAGCAAGCCCGAAGCCTAGGATCAGTTTTACTGATTTACTCTCGATGGAAGATGAACTTGGCCAAGAGGATTTTGAAAGACTGCAAAGCTTCAATTCAAATTCCAGTGAAGAAGGCTCTCCTAGCCCGACTTGCATGTCTGGCAGTCCGACACGGCAACGCTTCTGCCTAGCTGCGAGCAAGCAAATGGTAGGGCTTTTCTTGTGCGTATGGGTTCGAACTGATCTTTTGAAGCATATCAGCAATCTGAAAGTCTCATGTGTTGGCCGTGGCATCATGGGATATCTTGGAAACAAGGTCAGCAGTTGCAGTTATTCTACACTGTTGTTTACGTGTCCGTGCTGAAAAGAAAAATGTCTGGCATTTATAGTAAAACTGCAATTGTACTAATTTTAGCTTCTTTCAATTATTTGGTAACAGGGTTCGATATCCATTAGCATGACGTTGCACCAAACAACGTTTTGCTTTGTTTGTACCCACTTGGCTTCCGGGGAGAAAGAAGGGGATGGGATCCGAAGAAATTCTGATGTTGCGGAAGTATTAAAGAGAACAAGGTTTTCTCGTTCATTTAGGGATGTCGGGCAGCCATTTCCCCCACGGAGCATTTTAGATCATGAGTATGCTCCTTCACTAAAATTATCTATTAACTTCTCACACTTTTTTGTTTGATCTCTAACTTTTTCCTTATTTGTATCTGTTCAGTAAGGTTATCTGGTTAGGGGATTTGAACTATCGGCTTGCTCCGGGTTGTGCGGACACACTTGATTTACTGAAGAAGAATGACTGGCAAGCGCTTCTAGAGAAGGACCAGGTGAGAGGTTAATCTACACAAGTGTTCTTTTTCTTCGGATAAGATATCGGATTTGTTTATCTCTTAGCTCTGGCACCATTGTCATGTGAAACAAAGAAAATAGAGTGTTGACCTTGATGTTCTTTATTGTTTATTTCAAGATCTAACACGTGATATTTCCCTCATGGCTTGGCAGCTAAGGAATGAACAAAGGGCGGGTCGGGTGTTTTCCGGATGGGAAGAAGGCAAGATATTCTTCGCTCCAACTTACAAATATCTCGCCGACTCTGACGATTATGTTGTCCAAACATCAAACGCGAAAGTAAAACGACGAATCCCTGCCTGGTAAGATTTCAAATTTATGTTCCTTTCACCTCCATTTATTAATCCATAGGAATTAAATTAAGTCCAAGTTGTGCATTCTTTAAGGTTGCTTGTTGGAAGCATCATTCTTTTAAAAATGTATTTCTGTTAATATTTACACGATTTGCACATATTTTTGCATTGATTACTAAACTTCTGTTCTTAGTTTTGGCAGTTTTCATTATTTATTAATGAAATCTGCCGACCCTCGGAACATGAATCCAGACTAATCTTAGTTGTAAATAACATTTACCTGAATCTATTCTGCTATAGAATATTTAAAACCTCATCCACTGTAATTAATTAGTATTATCATCTCCTCAAAACAAACAAAGTTATGTTGGGGAACACTGATACCATTAGCAAATCGATTTTCTATATACATACGGAGCACGCTTCCGATTATTTTAATGAATCTGATTGTGTAGGCAAAGGGCAGAAAGTTCATATGATGATCATCATTTGCATCATTAATCTAATTAGTTAAGGTGTAAACAGAACTTTCAACTGTTGTTGAGATAAGTTACAAAGCGGTCGGCAAGTGCGAGATTTGTCTTCTTCCTTTCGAATAAAATAGTAAGCTTGATAACCGACCGTGTTTAATTAAATCTTGTTGGTAATACATGTGAGTGGTGAAACCTTAACCATTGACATATGCAGAGTCTTCATTTAGTTTAATCATTATTAATGTTTCCTTGTTGGTGGCCAAGTAAAATATTAATATACCACGTCAAGAACTTATCCATGGGAAGAAAAAAAGAACTAAGGAATCGCTTGAAAATGATTGCAGGTGTGATAGGATCCTATGGAGAGGTGAAGGACTTGAGCAGGTTTGGTACTCGAGAGGAGAGTGTAGGTTCTCGGATCATAGACCGGTTTATTCGCTCTTCTCGGTCCAAATGGATTTATCAAACAAGCTAATACCCACTGCTAGATCATGCCCTCCAAGGCTTTCGTCGAAACCTGCCTTGTCCACAGCTTGTGGGGCAAAGGTCCAAGCTGAGGAACTGTTGGTAGTTCCCAGAGCACAAAGCTGCCTTAATGCAACTTCCAGTTTCTAGCACCGAAATCAGAAGTTACAGCTGTTATTGTCCGACGGATTGACCCTAAACCTTAAACCGTAAATACTGATACTCACGGTGGACTAACCCTGGATATCCTGGCTTGTGTTGTCCCCGAGACGACAAAGTGACGATGGACAGCAAATGCATTTCCTGGTTCATGAAGCAGAAGAAAAAGAAAAGGAGGCTTAAAATTGGAAGTGGGTTTTGGTGGTCATTCCTGAATTTTTTGACAAAGCAATGATCGCATTTCAAGTCCATGCTTGTTTAACCGGAAGAGAAGGCGTTTTCCAGCTTCTTTTGTTTTGTGGAGAAGTGTTTCATTTGTATTAATTTTTTAGTTGTGTTACAGATAAGAATACTTGGGTTAAAAGTGAAAAATGTAAATGGAAAACAAAAGTACAGTGTTTGTTGCAGAGAAAGAAGTTTGATTAACAATGTTATTAATCATTGGTGAATCAAGTCCTTATTCCATTGATTGTTCATAGCTATTTCTTGTTTTGGACACCGGATCATGATTTATGGTTTTAGACACGTAAGAGGTGAGCGACCGCACATGGTTTCTAAAAAAAACTTAAATGAGTTTAATTAAATGTTTATAGGGGAAACTGAAGATTTTAGTTTGATAAATTACAAGAAAATATATAAAAAATGACTTTGAAGATGGCCATAATATACATATAAAAATATTTTAAAAAAAACCTTATATATCTTTAGGATTATATATTAAAGAATCTCGTTTTAATAAACTGTACATGTCCCATAAACCTTTGAACCACCCCAAATTCGTATCTATTTCTTCCTTTCAAAATAGCATACCAAACCAAATAAAAGAACTGCTAGAACAAACTAAACTGAAAGGGTCGATTTTTTTTTTCCGAACTTCATTATTATAACCGAGAAGTGCTGCCTCCTAGTTAGAGGTGGCAATCGGGTCGTTCAGTTCGGGTCGTTTCGGTTCGAGTCATTTTGGGTCTATCTAGAATCGGTTTAGATTCGGTTCGGGTCGGTTAAGTTTGGTTCGGGTTTAATTCGGGTCTGTGGTGAGACGGATTCGGTTCGGGTATTGGATCGGGTCAAAATCGGGTTGCTTGTTTTCGGGTCGGGTCAATATCGGATCGGTCGCTTTCGGTTCGGGTCAAAATTGGGTCGTCCGGGTTGCTTTCGGGTGGGGTCAACATTTGAATTTTCGGGTCAATTCGGTTTGAGTTGGGTTTAAGGTTTGAGGTTTAGTTTAGAGTTATTGGTGTATGAGATTAATTATGATTCAACTTGTTAATCTATGCATTTAAATTTGATTAAATATTTAAATAAAAGCTTCATATATCCATATCAAAATTTTGTGTATAATTATATTAAATCAAAGTTAATAATAATAATAATAATGTCTAAAATAAATTAATTTATTAAACTTAGGATCTAATTGAGCTAACTAAAATTTAGAAGCATAAATCACGGACATAATTAAAATAATTCTAAAACTAAATGTAAAATTTTAATTAAATTAATCTAAATTGAAACTCAATTAAATTAAGAAAAAGAGAAAGACAATTGGTAAAAATAGAGAGGGAAAAGACAAAATTTTAGAGGGAATTAGGTCACCAATTTTTTAAGCTAGATTGAAAAAAAAGAAAAAGAAAAAAGACAATTGATAAAAATAGAGAGGGAAAATACAAAATTTTGGAGGGAAATAAGCCACCAATTTTTTAAGCTAGAGATTAATTACTTTTCAGGTCATGTTGCATTTAAAATGTTACATTTTAGTACTAATATTCAACTTTAAGTTTTAGTTTAATTTAAATTAGTCACAAGTATCCTCACAGTTTAGACTTCGGATATAGAAATCCCCTCCCCGTAGTGATAGTTAGTCTCTAAAAATTTACTTTTAGTCGAAATTAACTAATTTTTGTAATTTGGTCTATTAATTTAATATAATGATATTTTTGTTCATTTTAATTTCTAAGATTTAATTTTTAGCCAAAATAACATAAAATGTTATTATACCACAACTTTTTTTGTTCAAAAGAAGGACTTGCATTAAAATAAGTAAACTTAACAAAGCCACAAGACCAAACCAACATACAACCTCCGAGTAATATGCTGAAGCATGCAGCCCAGGAAAACATCAAAGGAAACAACAAAGCGGGGATCACCCCTGAAAGACACAGCGTCCGACGCGACGCAACGACACATAAAACAAAAGACTTGGCACGCAGGCCAAAGGAAAACGAGGGTGTTCCCGAAACCAAGGGATATCCCTAACCAGGAGAGAGAAAAAACCAACAACAAAGAAACCCTTGCCAATCTGAGAGTCGGAAGACAAGACCCTTGTCAACTGGACTGCTATGATCGAAAGACCCGACTTTGAGATTGATCTAACCAGGGTAGACAACCCAGAAACGAACTCAGCCTCCCGTTCGCATCGGGAAAACATAAAGGTAGAAAGCCAACGGTAAAAGGGACCAAGCCCGGTAGGGCACCTCTGAGCCGAAGAAAACATAAAGAACCTTGGATCTTTTGACACGAACCACAACGAGAAGATCCAAGGGGAAAGAAAAAGAAAACCCGCTAACCTTCCGGCCTTCCCCCCGAAAGAAGCGGAGCCCCAAGTGATCATTCGGGTTGCGGATAACTCTCACCGGAGTTATCTGCAAAAACCTGCACAAAACGGATCTGGATCGAGCAAAAGCCCCAATAAACTGAAAGGATAAAGCTTGAAGCAAAGGTGGGACCAACACCCAATGTAACAACACAGCAATTAAAGGAGCATGGCAGAATCTTGATTTCCAAATAGGGTAAGTTAGGTGGGCCTCAGAAATCCTCGAAAAGCCAAAGATAGTTGACTTTATGATCACAAACCAACCTCTTGCCCAGCCTGTAAGTTCTAGGAACTGAAAAACGTAAAACGATGAACTCCCTCTTAGTTTGCCCAAAAAAGGAAACTACACCAGCAGATAAAGACCAAAATACCCCTTCTCCTCCGGCAGCGATGAGACCGATTTCCGAACGTTTGCCGTCAACGGGGGTGAAGCTTGGTTCCAAGGGTGCGCCGACTATCGAAAAATAGTTGCCTTTTACACCTTTACTCCGGCATCTCCAAAAGAGGAAAGCGAACCGCCCGTAGAGAAGGAGCCGGAACAAAGTAGCGGGGAGACTGATGGCCTGGCTCCGACGTGATGAGGACCAGAACTGAGAACAGAACGGACGACGGCACCAGAGGAGAAACAGATCCCTACTAGACCAAATCCTAGGGAGAGAGGACTGAGACAAACTGGTATTAATTTTCGGCAGGATCATTTCAATATTTCGGGACCACCAACGGCCGAAAACTCCTTTGCTCTCACTGGTGCTCCAGCAAGGAACAGAATGCAGCGGCGTAGATAGATTCATGTCGCGCCTGGATGCGACAACCTGTGACGTTCTCCCGCCCGTCCTCGCTCCATTCCACAGGTCCAAACCATCAGTCAGAGTCGCTCCCTGTTGTGTCGGCGACCGTCGGCCCTTGTAGGGTGAGATCCACCCTCGCGCAGCGCCGAGCGCGAAGACCGGGACAGACAAGTCAAAACACTGCCTGAGGGACGAGAGAATTGGAGAAAGGGAAGGTTTGGGAGGAGCAATGGTCTATTCCATGATATAGTACAAAAAGATAATAAAACATACTTCATTTTATTATTTATTATATTGTTAAAAATAAATTATTCATTTATTTTACCTTAATTTTCGGGTTAAAATCGGGTCGATATTCGATTCAGCTTTCGGTTCGAGTCAAATCGGTTCGGGTCCATTCGGTTCAGGTCTATTTCGGTTCAACAAAAAAATTCGTGTCGATTTCGGTTCGGTTTATTTCGGGTTTCAGTTCAACTTTGAATCATTATGTTCGGGTCAAAATCGGGTCTCGGGTCGGGTAATTCAATTCGGGTTTCGGGTCTCGGGTCAAGTTTGCCAGGTCTACTCCTAGTCATGGTCGTATTTGGCTTTGGGCAGGAGGGGTAATTACCCAGTGCCCGGAATTTTTATAGTGAATCCTACATAATTTTTTTATATCAATTATAGGGTTTAATATTTCACTATATGTTATTAGGGGCTCAATTTTTTCGATATTTATTATTATTTTTTTGAGCAACCCAATATTTATTATTAGGGGCATACTCTTAAAATTTATTTATTTTTTTAATATTTGTTACTAATTGTCCAATTTTTTCAATATTTGTTATTATGGGTATACTCTTAAAATTTAATTTTTTTTTCTAATATTTATTATTAAGGGTCCACTTTTTCAATTGTTATTAGGGCACAATATTTTTTAAATATTTGTTATTAGGGGACTACTCTTAAAATTCATTTTTTTAATATTTGTTATTAAAGGTCTAGTATTTTCAATATTTGTTAATAGATGTTAAATTTTTTCAATATTTGTTATTAGGGTCCCAATTTTTGCAATACTTGTTATCATAGACCCACCCTTAAAATTTTTGTTTTTTTTTTCAATACTTGTTATTAAGGACATGAATTTAAATAATAGTACGCAACAGCAACAATAATCGTTATATAACGATAGATACATCGTCTGAAACCACAATATTCACAACCATTATATCCACAATAACATATATTATTTAAAAAAGTCACAATCGCAATACTCATGATAACCGCAATCACAATAGTAGTAATGCAACCAAAAATACAACCATAATCATAATTTAAATCCTTAATTAGGACCTAACTTTTTTGTTGGTACACCAAAATCTCATAAATCGGCCTGTTATTGTGTCAATTATCTGGCGCATCCTTCAACCCTGTGTTAAAATTCTTCGGTGGGATTCGACTAGATTTTCCATGGTTGACAGGAGGATTTGCGGTAATGGTTCGTCATGTCTGCGATGTTTATCAACTTAATATATAATGAGTTATATTTTGATACACAAGTTATATAAAAAATTTACACAATTTTTTTATAAATTTTAAACTTTAAATCTTAAACCTTAGCACCCTAAAACTTAAACTTTAAACTTTAAATTTTAACTATAAATTTTAAATTTTACACTCTATACACTAAACCCATAAATCCTAACCTAAAATCTTAAACTCTAAAATTAAAAGAACTCTATAAATTAAAATTTACAAAAGCGTATCAAAGTATTTTACATATATAATTGCTCAAATTCTCAAACCAACCACAGTTATAACTTATAAATAGCTAAATCAAACATGTCTAATCATTCATATTTTTCAATAAGAAAGTAGTCCATATTTTAAACTTTTATTTTTCAAAACTAATAGTATTTTTTTTGGTAAAATACCTAAATCATCACTCAACTTTGCCTTATGACTTATTTTAGTCACTGAATTTTCAAAACGATTAATTTACCTGCTGAACACTTACCTATTTTGATCACTTTACCGTTAAGACATGGCACACGGAACCAAAACGACGTCATTTTGAAAAAAATTTAATTTCCATCAAAACGGCATCGTTTTATATTACTATAATTTTTTTTATTTTACCTTTATTTTTTCGATTAGAGACTATTTTTTTCTCTCAAATAAAACCTTAGCGGTCGTCGACTTTTTCAACATCGCCGTTGTTGCTTCGATATCTTTTTCTATTCGCCAGTCACCATCAAACGACTCCTCATTCATTTGAGTCGTATCTGAAATTTCATTACCAGTCTCCTATCCTCTCCTAGCTTAGCATCTTCAACTTCATTTTGTCGTTTGAAAAATGGCGGCAGTCGTTGCAGGGACGCCATGGATGCGTATCAGAGTAATCCCTAAACTCGCTCCTCCACTTCTTTTCTGTTACCATTTTTATAAAAATCTCTCTGTGCGGGCTTCAGTTGATGCTGATGCTGATGCACTGGTCAGAGTTTATTTTGCTTATACGCCGATAAAAAATCTCCACATTGACGGTTGCACGGCTGTGTACAGCTTACGTCGAATTTGGGTATAATTCTCTGTTTTGGTTCTTTATTCCTTGTTAAATTGCCCCTTTGTTTGTTATAAAACAAATTCGGAGTAATGAAGAACCTTTCAATCTTTTAATTGTTTGATCATATCACCGACTCTGTTTATGTTATACAGTTCAATTGGATGAATATGTGGGGAGAAAAAGAAAATAAAAAAAAAAAGAGGTCCTTTAAGTTTAATGATTACAGGTGGTGGATGATAAGTATCCAGAATAATATTTTATTCTGCAAAATCATAGTTAGAGTTGAATCAGATGGCACTACCCATAATTGGCAGTACCCAGTAGTGGAAAATGGAAATGATGTTTATATTGAACATCACTACACACTAATGGAATGGATTTTCTCATCCTCATCCTTACCTGCTTCTGTTAATGGGGACTTGTAATCCTTGCTTTTACCCCACAGCACCAGATATAGACCCCCAATTATTATGATGCCTCCAATCACCCTGTCAAACATTATGTCATTCTTTTCCATAATGTATCATGACTCGCCGACGACCGAGTACCATCGTTTCCCCGCCCTGCGTCTTACGACACCGTACTCATAAGTCGGTATTGTTTTCTTTCAGTGTCTAAAGTGGACTCTTGTACGAGGATGGTCTACATTCGAGCTTCACTTTTCAATTCACACCCACGAGAGACAATACCAACTTAAAAAGATGTGGTTGGCACGCGGGGAAACGGAAGTACTCCGCCGATATCGTGACAGTTCGATGTGGTTTTAGAGATTACCTTCCTAGAAACATTTGTTCAGCAAGAATGAACGTGGACATAACGGCTACCATAACCATGCATAGGGGACTAAAAGCTGTTACAAACACTGGACCTTTGTGTTTCATTATCATCCCTTGAATGTAATAATAAAGGCCTGAACATACAATACCCTGCAACCATTCAATTTTCAGATATTAGATCCAAAAATAAAATAAAATCAGATATCTAAACTGCTGGAGGTCTGAGATTGCACCAACTAATCGGACCAAGTTACTGGTTCCGATCGGCAACTATTCTTACACTGTATGCAGCAGTGAGCAACTTGGTGTCCCATTTAATAGCCCAAATGGCAGCATTTCCCTTTTCCATTATCAAAGCTGCAATGGTGCCTTCAAGGGTGCCAACTAGGCATATCCAAACTGTTAGAGAAAGGTCTGCAGGATATGTTTCCAGAGTGATTGCCTATCAAAACACACACACAGTGTATCATAATTAAGCAAATCAATGAACAAATATAACAAACTAATAACCAATTAACAGCTAATTAGTTATTAGTCTAACATATATATGATACTTACTTGGAGAATGATGAAACAAGCATAGCTAACGCAACCGATCGCGATCAATATACCACCTTTAATCGAATTGTGGAGATCCGTCCCGTTTTTCGCTGCTGCTTCGTGGTTGATGCTTCCGTTCATCCAAAACAACTCAAGCACGGGCCCTTTCATCAGTGTCATTACCATCGCTCCTGCAACCGTTGTAAGAGTTCCTATAACCTTTCCATAGCTACGGATCAATCTGAAATTCACCTTCTCAAGCCTAAAACCACATAATTAAACTTTTACACATCTTGTACGAACCAAACAGTTGATCTACGGATTTTTTTCTTTCTTGTTTTACCTTAAAATCCAAGCCATAACGAAAGTAATGGCCGGAAGAATATTGTATAAGGCGGTTGCAAACGTTGCAGTCGTATATTTCATCCCAAGATAATACAAGTTTTGGTCAATTACTGGCCTGCAAAAGTATAATTCAACATTAGATGTTATTTCATACGATGCCGAAAACAGAAAACTGTCGGATAGTTACTCCAGTAAGCCTAGCAGCATTATTTTGATGAAGATTGATAGTGTCATCTTAGGCCTCACTTTCCTATTAAACAAAAAGGTTCCAACTTCCATGTCAATTAACAAAAAAAAAAAAAAAAAAAAACTTTACACGACTGTTTTTAACGCAGAGAGATGGAAAGAAAGAAAAAGTACTTGTCGAGAAAAGCCGCAAAAGGAGCCATGACAATGGTGGCGATGGCATGACGGTAAACGACGAACGAGTAATTGCTCATGCCCTGGTTTAGTGCAGCCTTAGACAAGATATCCATCCCTGCATTCCCAACTTGCAAGAAAATTGCAGCTAGAAATGGCTTATACTTGCCTGCTGATTGGCTCTCCATATGAGGACACTCTGGATTGAGTTTCCTTGTAATGAAACAGAAATGTTTTAAGGAGGTGATTAACTCATGAGGTATTTTTCTGGTACCTGTTTCTTGCTATTTATATTGTAAACTTGACCACTTTTGACACCCCATTGCTTTGTTCAACTATTATTTTTATTATATTTCTTCTACTAGGTAACCAATTAATTATATATATTTTTTTTAATTTTACTAAAAATTATAAAAAATATTATAAATACAATGCATCTAGAGGAGATAATAATGGGAAATAGTCCACTAAAATATCATACAAAAACTTGTGCAAAGAAAAGTAAATATTTTTATAGAAATTTACATACCGTTAAAATTCAAAAGCCTTCCTGAATTTTCTTGTCTTTGTCCAAACGAGACGCATTACGGGATGAAAAAGGAACAGTGAGTGAGTCAAACTATCAGGCAGATTGTTCCGCTACCCAAGACTGATTACATCGGCAGACAACTATCAACCGAGTGGGGATCTATCTTTTTATGACCACCTACAGAATTACAATCAGAAACTAACGTCGTGAAGATCTCCGTGCGAACACTAAACGACCACTAAAGAATACTGAAATCATGTCAAAACGACACATGAAACAAAACCACAAAAATAATAAAAAAAATGTGTCACAAAGGCATAGAAAAAATGTGCTACAAGAGTAAAGATTTTTACTAAAATAAAAAAACAAAAAAATATAACAATTAAAAACAATAGAAATGACGAATACTGACGATCGATAATCAACGTTTAAATATTGTCAATCGTCAGCTAATTTAAAAATAAATAAAAAATAGCAGACGACGGCTATTTAAAAAAAAAAAAGGTTTTGTCTTAAAAATGCGCCACGTGAGGGATGGTCATTTACAAATTTACCTGTAGAAGCTGCTTCGGCTTTACTGCTTGATTTGGGTAGTTAAAATCCAGCATGTTGTTTCTGTATTAGCGAAAAAAAATGCAAAAGAAGCATTTACGGTATTTAAAAAGCAGTATCATAGTCAATGTCATTAAGCACTCATTTTTTAAATGAATTTTTAATGCAGTCATGTCATCCTTGGGGTGGTGTTAGAGTAAAAATCTCCTGCCCCTAACCATGCCTCCTTCTATGCATCTGCCTAAAAATACTTAAAAATTAAATCTTACCTCATAACCCTAATTTTTATATCCTAAACCTTAAACTCTAAACCCTAAAAAATACACCCTACCCCTAATTTCCTACACCCTAACCCTAAGCCCCAACCTTAAACCCCAAACCTTAAACTCTAAACCCACTATTTTAAAGTGGGGCACAAATGGGGGCATACTTTGGGGGCAGATGATTTTCATCCGTGGTGTTATGGCTCATTTTTTATCTTTAGTACAATAATACAATAGTTATGTAAGTCTCAATTCTCTAATTTCATTAAATTAAATTATTGGACGTTTTTTTAATAAATCAGATCACTTATGTTAATTCCACTAAACAATTAAATCATTTATTTTTAAAGGAAATTAATTTTGAGATTTCATGTTGAGTTATATATAACAAAATTAAAACAGGCGTCTTAATTGGTTAGTAATAAAAATTAGAATAATATTTTGATATATATGTGTAAAAACGTATACAGATATGAATATTTATTTTTTTAAAAAAATAAAATTTAAATTCTATACCTTAAACTAAATTTTGAACCCCTAAAATATACAATTGGATGAAGTTAAAGTTTTAAATCGGTTGAATTAATTCATTTTTTAATGTTATCATTACACAAACAAATTGTATAATAGTTATCGGGGTAAAAAATTATTAGGTAGTTTAATTAAGGGTTTTGTTGTATACAATCTGCCAATAAGAAATAAATAAATTCATATAATTAGTGTTTATTTTATTTTTCAATTGAATTATATTCTTAAAAAGTTATATTCTATTGATTTATGATGTTTAATTTTTTTTATCCTGATTTAGAATGTTTAATGTAACTAAACTATAAATTATAAACCTTAAAACTTAAATCTTTTTAGATGACTATTAATTACATTTAACATCTTAAACTAATGAAATATAATTAATTACATACTAATAGATTTCATTGAAAATAAAACATTAATAAAAATGATTTATCCTGACAAATGTGTCTCAAACACTCTCACACCATGCTCTGGTAGCTGATGTATCTCCACCAGAATTTACATGTGCCATAACGATTAATATAAGTTGTAACTTCTTTAATTTTTTAAAAATATATAAATTATTTATTTAGTTCTTCAAAATTAGATGAAAAAAATTGAAATGGATTAAATTAATTAGTTACCATGTATTGTTTATAGGATAGGGAAGATGTATGATATAATTTGTTCACAGTTTCCCATTTCCTATGTTCTAAACACAAAAGAAAGTAAAAGTAGCAACCACATTATAAAACAACATCATCTTATCTATAAAAACATATTTTTAATAAACAAAGAAAAGGGAGAAGGAAATTCGAAACCGTTCCAATTCCTTTAATAATAATAGTATTAGAATTGTAGAGCAGATGTCACTGCCACTTCTTTAATGTGTTATGGGTGGTGGATGAGTCAATACAATGGCGTAGTGGAGTTGCTGTTTTTGTAATCTTCTCTTTCCCCCTAAAGTTATTTCGTTAAACAGTGTTTCGTCACCGCTTTGCATATTTGCTATTCATAAAAAGTAGGATGGCAACCACGCCGTAACGGGACGGGTTTTTGGCCGCCTCGATCTTGATCTTGATTTAAATTTTAAAATTTTTGTCCCGATTTTGATTTGATTTGAATTTAATATTTGTTTCTGACCCAACGTAATAAAAGCATGATTATATCTTATTCAACCCCGAAATGTTAATAAAAAATTTGACCCATTTTGAAAAAAAAATAATATTTTTTTAATATCATATATATAGTTATAAATAAATATAGTCGAGTCGGGTCAAAAAATTTTCACTCTAAACTTGAATCCAACCACACTCAAATTTTTTTTAAAATTTGGCCCAAACCAAACTCGATTTCTTTAATTAAAAATTCCCCCCATCAAGTCGAAATTCGACGGACCGGTTAATTTTGTCATCCCAAATAAAATAGACTTCTCCCTCGGTTGAGTGCCTTTAGACATCCACTTTCAGTGCCTTGTGAAGATTGGGTTTCTCCGTTTCAACTTCAACCTTTCTTTCTATTCTGGATATTTAGTAGGGATAAAATTCGTCAGCTCCTTTTCGGTGTTCTTATATATGTCCAACACAAAAAATACTACAAAATTAAATTTTAAGTTCTAACCTTAAATTTTAAATCTTAAACCCTACACCTTATACCCTAAAAATACATCTTACCCTAAATTTCTTAAACCCTAACCATAACCTTAACCTAAAATTCTAAACCCTAAAATTAATTTTGAGTGTAAGGCATATATAGTAACACCGAAAAAGGTAGAGGATTTCCATCATATTCAGTATCGGTGGGCAATGACAAACTCGGGAAAATGGGGTCAATCAATTTGTTGCCTTATTTTAACCCCTCGATTTTTATTAGCTCTCCTTCAATGGTTGAATATATATTTTGTATCAAATTGATTCACACATGATGAAATTATACTATATCGTTAAACTGAAGTTAATTATTTTATTTTTAATGAAATATTAACATTAACTATTTTTTTCTTTTCTACCACCTAATAAAAATATTTAAAAAGTTATATAAAAATTAATGATATTAATATTATAATAAAGATAAGATTTTTATTTTTTTTATTTTTTGAATAACGTGACTGAATCGATAAATTGTCATTTTCAAAAGCATTTGGGGATTTTGGTTTTAAAAGTGCATTTCAATGCTTAAATCGTTAAAGAGCATTCAGAAGGGAAAAAAGTACTTCGTTTTATCTTTGTCCAACGTTTGATGTTTGTGCGTGTGTGTATACATATATATAGAAAATATCTTTATTATTCGAGACCAAATTTGTGGAAGGGATTTTTAGTTTCGGTTGGAATTGTTATTTATCAATTATCAAAAGTTATTTAATTTAACTATGGATGTATAGATAATTGTATTCTTTTAAAAATGAATAGTTTATTTAAATTAGTTAATTAAATTTATAGTCACGGTTAATTGAATTCATTTAGGCTCTGTTTGGTAAACAGTTTTTTAAGCCAAAATTAGAAGCTTGAACTATTTTTAATGATTTAACCAGCAAATTCGCTTATTTAGATATTTGGTAGATAAATGATTGAAATTGCGGATTGGGGGTGAAACCTATCAATTTGAAAAAAGTTTCTTTTATGAGTTTTTTGAGTTAAAAGTTTAGATAAAATAATCATAAAGACTCTTTTGTCCTTCACAATTACAAAAATTTCTCTAAATAACATAAATTTAAATAACTAATAAAATTAAAAAATAATTTCGTAAACAAATAATATATATATATATATATATATATATATATCTAAATTTCATAATTAATAAAATTATATTTAAAATATAATTTCATAAATAAGATTTTAATATATATTTATAAATTTGATCATTATTAAAATTTTATCAAAAAGATAATTTACAATTAAAAAATTAATATATTCATGTATGTTTTGTATATGCTTAGTAATAATATTAAAAAATTAATTTTTATAATATAATTAATATTAATAGATATAAAATATTAATAACTAATAATTTTCATAATATAAAATATTAATTTTTATGTTCTTATATGTAATTTTGGTTGTTCAATAATCAAACAACTATCATATATCAGTTAATTTTACCAAACATTTTTTACAATCAGCTTATGTGATCCTTTATTTGTTATCAATTATTTGTTAATTGCCAAATATGACCTAAAACATTAAGAGATTGTGGCTCCCAAGTTCTTTTTGGGAAAACTACAGCGGTGGTCTCCAAACTATTACCGTCTTTCTATTTTGGTCCCAAAATTATTTTTTTTTTATTTTTTTAATATTTTTTTTATTTTCTCTCTCCTATATATTTATTATTTAAATTTTTAATTCAGACTAATGTGAGGGGGAGCTGGGATTTGAACCCGCGTCCCCCGTGTCCCCAAGCCAATGGGTTAAACATTAGGCTAAACTTCAATTATTAATATATTTTAGCACAAATTATATTTAAAACAGTCAAATGAACCCCCAAAACCAAAGAAATAGTTGAAACAAATGACTTGCAATAAGATTCTAACCCATGTGTCATGGCATAAAAACGCCAAGCATAAACCAAATGTGCCACAGAATTATTTCGACTAAAATTTATATTTAACGTATATTAGTTTACCAACAACACATATTAATTTATCAATTGAGTTTGTGTTCGAATAAAATATTTAACATATACTAAAATTTATATTTAAGGTATATTAATTTATCAATAAAGTTTTGTATTCAAATAAAATATTTAATGTATACTAAAATTTATATTTAATGTATATTCCATTAATTTATCGATAAGGTTTTGTGTTCGAATAAAATATTTAAAATATACTAAAATTTATATTTAAGATATATTAATCTATCAATAAGGTTTTGTATTCGAATAAAATATTTAATGTATACTAAAATTTATATTTAACATATATTCAATTAATTTATCAATAAGGTTTTGTGTTCGAATAAAATATTTAACATATACTAAAATTTATATTTAAGGTATATTAATTTATCAATAAGGTTTTGTATTCGAATAAAATATTTAACGTATACTAAAATTTATATTTAACATATATTCTATTAATTTACCAATAATGTTTTGTGTTCGAATAAAATATTTAATGCATACTAAAATTTATATTTAACATATATTAATTTATCAATAAAGTTTTGTGTTCGAATCCCTCCCTAGGTTTAATATTTTATTTTGTGTTGTTTATAAATTAATATGCGTTAAATATAAATTTTAGTCGAAATAATTCTTTGGCACATTTGGTTTATGCTTGGTCTTTTTATGCCATGACACATGAGTTTGAATATTATTGCAAGTCATTTGTTTCAACTATTTCTTTGGTTTTTGGGGGTTCATTTGATTGTTTTAAATGTAATTTGTGCTAAAACATATCAATAATTGAAGTTTAGCCCAATGGTTAACCCATTGACTTGGGGATGTGGGTTTGAATCCCAGCTCCCCCTTACATTCAATTTATTTTCTTTGTTATGGTGGTGACACGTGTCACCACTACATTAGTCTGAATAAAAAAATTAAATAATATATATATAGGAGAGAGACAATAATAAAAAATATTTAAAAAAAGAAAAAAATTCCACTATGTAACAGAAGGGACAGTTTTGCCAAAAAAATAGTTTTAGGACCAAAATAGAAAGACGGTAATAGTTTGGGGACCACCAGTGTAGTTTTCCCTTTTTTATATAATGATATTTTAAGTTATTTTTTTTAAATTAAATATGAGTCAAATAAGATTTTGTCCCTCAAATTTTTAATTAAATACTTAATTTTGAGGAAATATAATTTAGTCCATTCCATTGACTATGTCCTTAATTGCGGTATACTAATAAGAAATATGACTCTAGTCCTAATTAACATCAAATACTAAGTTGGATCTCAAACAACTTTTTCTCTTCTCCGTATAAAATAAGTAAATAAATTCAGAGTCGTCCAACTAAAAACTGAGCTAGTGAGAAAAGAATATAAATTAAATAAAATTTGAGTTGTTACCCAACTCTTTTCTTGAGAAAGAGTTTGTACCCGACTCGACCTGACCATAGGGGGCAGTTTTGTTTGCCCGTGTCTTGTAAACAGTAGTACAGTTTCGCACGTGAACATTGATCCAACAAAACATTTTACTTTTTTCTGCATCAATGAACATGTTCGTGTGATGTGTTCCATTGTTTTGCTTATGCATCTTCCACTCATCCAAAAAGAGAAGCATGGAGACGGAATTGCTTTGTACTGAAAACCAAAGCTCCATTATTGGTGGATTAAAGATAATTAAGATTTCTTTTCCTTTTCTCCCAACATCAAAATCGGCTTTGTTGAATCCTTCACATAAGGAGGACCGGTCCATGGTGATAAAAAGAAGGGGGGAGGAAAGGAAAACAAAAAGCCTTGATGTCCTCCTTACGCTTACGCTTCCACTTCCACTTGCTGAAACAGTTGTGTTTCCTTGTGCCATTGGATTGATTCATGCACTGCCACCAACTCTTGAAAACCACAATTATTTGTGCTCTAATGGCTGGAAACCCCGTCTCAGTGATCAACACTGACTGCCACTTAAACCTGATGGATTAATGTCCAAAGATAATTAGGATATTTACTTGATTCGGATGTAGTGCGAGTGGCATCCAGTAATGGATTTGGATTCTGTTAATCTTTATAATGCAAGTTGAGGAATTAAATATTCAACACTTCAAACTTTTTAAGATAAACATGCTAACATGATTCATCCTTTTTTAATGCTAAAAGGATCCGCTCCAACTGATGGCCAGGAGATTATAGACATAAATAGTTGTAACAAATAGGTTTTCCCCGCACCCTTGAGATCTCATCCTTTGTTCAAGCCCCGCAGCAAGTTGATTTTTGAGCAGGCGCTGCAGCTCCGGCTCCCTGCTCTTGTTGGCTAATTTTGATTGCCTGTGGCTGTAAAGACAAATAAAAATGGAAACAATATACGTACACGAATTACCATAAACATCACAACTATATGCTATGAAAAGAGTTGGATAGTTCAAGCAAAAGAATCAATACCTCCGGCTTTGAGTCAGTATTGGCAAGTCTTTCCTTTATGTCCCTGGCTATTGAAAAGAAAACTTCCTCAACATTTAAGTTTGTTTTTGCACTCTGAAAGATAAGGGTAACTCTTCACCATACAGGAAAGATCAACTAAACATCCAAAGTAACTACAGCATCAACAGAAAAATTACATACAGTCTCAAAGAACTGGATGCCGTATTCGTCGGCAAGAGCTTGGCCCTTCGAGGTAGGGACGGCCTGAAAAATAAGTTCCTGGTCAATATTGGAAACAAAAAGGTAACCAAAAACACAGGTAAGTGGAAAAGAACAGACCCTTTTGCTTTCATCCATGTCGGCCTTATTACCCACCAGAATCTTATTCACATTGTCCGAAGCATGTTGTTCGATATTACGAATCCAATTTCTAATGTCTAAGAAAAAAACAAATTTTAGTTGAGTTGATAGGATAATTATAATGGAGGAAGGCTAAAATTTTCAAAATCACTGGATAAGGAGTATACTTGCAACTTTCAACATTGCAGGAAGCTGGATAATAAGATTAAACACCAAATGCATAAAATCAAAAGTTCAGTAATTACTGTTGAAAGATGACTCATCAGTCACATCATACACAAGCAAAATACCCATGGCTCCACGGTAGTATGCTGCACAAAAAGAACATATTACTTAATTTTCTGTCAACAAGAAAGAGAAAACAAAGCAACAACCTTGAATCACAGATGTCATTAAATTGAGAATATCAGAGTGTGCAAATTGCCAGTTTATTCTACTGAATTGTTTAATCTTTAAGATTAGTTGTTTTCTGATAGACAATTCATTTCTAGTTAGTGACACCTTCAAAGCCCAAAAACTAACCAGTTGTAATTGTTCGAAACCGCTCTTGCCCAGCAGTATCCCAAATTTGCAACTTGATCCTTTTCCCATCAAGCTCTATAGTCCTTATCTTAAAATCAATTCTGCCAAAGTACACACAGCCTTATCAAACCACATGCCCCTTGTATAATAACAATAATAATAAGACCACTAAACTGCTAATCAATAACACATACCCAATTGTCGTGATAAAACTTGTAGTGAACGAGCCATCCGAAAAACGCAAAAGTAGGCAACTCTTACCCACACCTGTCCAATCACATGATAGCATAACAGAGTTATTTGGATCTCAAATTCAAAAGAATGTGCAGATTTTCAACCAATTCTCCTTTGAAAATTACTAAATTATCAACCATCAGTCCCAAATTACAAAAACTAAAACTATTTCCAGCAGCCAAACCCTTGAAAGTAGAAAGGGTTCTCCATGCAAATGTACATCATCTATACATATAATACCATTGGAAGAATCCTCAAGGGGTTCTATACTGACATCTGGCAAGAAATTTTGGTTGGGCTTTTAGTAATGGCCAATGGGTCAGTTCCTGTTTGTCATCCATTTGAGTTTAGTATTATTTTCTATTTTCATATTTTTTTTTCAGCTGGACAATGCATTTCCATCATTACAATTTTGTCCCATTCTACTTTTTATTTTAGTTTATCTTTATATTTTAAACTTTTAAGAATAAACTTACCAAATAGTAAAGATTAAAGATATTTTAATAATAAATTAAAAATTCCTATTTATTATTAAAAATATTATTAAAATGAAATAGGAATTTTTAATTTATTATTAAAAATTCCTATTTTAGTTTATCTTTTGCTAAATACTTTACAAAAAATAAACTTTTAATATTTATAGAAAATATATTTATTTCTTAACTTCACAGTTTTCATTTAAATAAACAACATAAATAAGTAAATCAATAAAAATATTATTTTATGTATTATTATAATTTTAATAATTTTTAATTATTTATTAATAAATTTATTATTTGATATAAATATAATTATAACAATTTCTAATTATTTATTAATTTTATAAATGCTAAATAATTTAATTTTTTATTATATACAAGGTTCAATCAAATATCCTTAATGGTAATTTTCTTTCATTATAATTCAACTCACCACTACCGCTACGATTAAATCCAAACACACATCTCACCACTGATTATAACCTCACCCATAGTAGTAGTACCCAATCTCAACATCACAGTAATTAATCTCACCGCCACCATTATTTTTAATCTCATCGAAGCTAATCTCGCCACCCATCCAAATGGACCCTTAGCTTTAAGAACTTTGAGTATCATAATTTTATTTGACATGTCAACCAAATATTATCTTTCTTCCAACGGATCATTTTAAACTAATATATGCATGACATATTTCTCTTCAACAGTTATTTAAAAAAAGTTCTACAATGGAGATGAAGGGAAATCAAGAGAAAGTCGAGAACTAGATTGGTTTCGCAAAGATAATCTGCATCATGTCAGTAAAACCAAGTCAACCAATTTGCATTGAACCTATGCATTTCAATTTAACATATTTTTTTCGTAACTTTTAAACATTTATCTATGGCTATTAAATATTTTAATCTTTTTTAAGAACTTGAGCAAATTCTTAACTTAGGCTCCGTCTACATGATTAAATTGTTGAACCGAATAAAGTTTTTTAAAATAATTAAAGGGCAACAATGGTTTTCCTATTATCATTATTGTAGTTATTATTATTAACCCAAAATATTTTATGGTTAAACATGAGCATCGTCTAGAGGTTAATAATAATTTGCTTATACAAGGTTATGAGCATCATGTCAGTAAAGCTCAGCTTTCACATCCCTTAGGTAACGAGCTATATTAAGGAAGAATACCTTAATAAATACAACCTAACATTTCAAATATATTGCCAATATTATAGTTTCGCCATAAAATCACTAAAACGGACAATATTCTTTCTCAATCAATCTCACTTATAGCAATAAAATCTCCGCTAAATGATAATCTATAAACCTAAATCGAAGCCTAATCTAAGCTAACGATCTCGAAAAGAACATCACAACCTCGAATCTAAGTTTTCTATACTTAGAAAACTAATATAAATAATTCAAATCCTTTTAGGGAACCCTCACATTTTCAGAATCAAAGTAGATCTCATCTCAAATCAAGATATATAAAAGAAAAGAAATAGTTACCGCTGTCGCCGATCAAAAGGAGCTTTATGAGGTAGTCGTAATCAGCTCGAGCTCTTGCAGGTGGAGCAGCCATGGAAATAGAAGAAATTTATTGAAACAAACAAATAAACCCTACACCAAAAAAGGAAAAACCGCCGTTAATAATCACCGTAAAATTGGAAAGAAATATATTATATACCTAAAACGTATTTGGTAAAATTGAAAAGAACGCAATACAGATCAAGGAAAGAAAGGTGAGATCTGGTGAAGCGTCTCTGGTACGTCAGCACCGGCCGGCTGTTTTTCTTTTCTTTTCTTAGAGAAAATAATTTTTGAAGAGGGAATAAATTCAAGAAAGAAGGTATTGGATTCGACACCCAAGTCCCAACCGTTGGATTAATATTTGGTGATGAGACCTGTGTGGATCTAACGGACGGTTTTCCCCCTTTTTTGTTAATTCGTCAACGAAGAGAAAAGAGAAAATAGGTGGTTGAAGAAAATGAGTGGGCCTTCCGGTCCCTAAGCTGTTAGTTAAACGTCGGTGATAAATGCGATGGACAGCAAACATAGAGAATGAAAAAATATATTGACACTTGAATTGTATTATATTAATTAAGATAACTCAACAAGTTTTCTAATTAAAAACGGATAATGTTCATTTTAAAAAATACGAGTCTAAATTATTATATTTACATAGTATATGTACATTATCAAATGATTAATAATATTTATAAACATATATTACTTGTAATTATCTTTAAATTATTTAAAATATATATATATTAATTAAGATAATAATTTATAGATTTAATATTTATAAAAATCTAGAAATCCAATTCAATGTTTGACATTTTCCTCCAGAAGAGATTTAATTTTTGTGTGAAAAATGTATGATTCCATTCCTAAGTAAGCATACACAAGAAAATATTAGTATGTGACTCATAAAAAACTCTTTAAGCTTAAATGGAGGAAAATAGTACATATATTAATATGAATAAAGTTCAACGAACTAACCTGACAGTGAAACCTAACTAGCACCAAGATTCTCCTGTAATAACATATCAAGTCAAACTGGCGCCAACTCATAGTAAGACATTTCTAAACTATCAACCATAGCACTCTTGGCTAACATATCTGCCACTTCATTCCCATCACACCGAATATATTAGACTCGCATTATCTAGTCACGATGTCGGAGCTCATTTAGGTGCCAACGAAAAAAATGATTATTACTAAAATCATCTCGTAAATACGCGGATAGCCTCCATACTATTTAACTCAATAATAACTTGCCAAAAAAACATCAAATTGGCCCAAGTATTATTTTTCTTTAGACACATGAGTTGTTATTATCCAAAGAACCTCCACAAAACAAGTACAAACCATTATTTACCAACAAAAAACAAACTTACAAACACTTATAGTAAGCCCGAGACGACAACTAAATCAGAAGAAAAATTAAGAAATAGCGGGACCTGTGGAAAAGTATTCCCATGATGCCTACCATTCCTGTGTTCAGGGACGGAGCTAGGATTTAAAGTTGGGGGGCAAAATATAAATTTTGAAAGGTGGGGGGGGGGGCAAATTCATAATTATCCCAATTTTTTCCAGAAAAATATAAAAAATTAAAGGGTAAAAAAAAAAATTTCCCCTTACCGGGGGGCCACAGCCCCTCCCATTGGAGCTGTGGCTCCGTCACTGCCTGTGTTGACAAATAAAATAGTGAAGGCCACACCAAGGCAACCGAATAATAGTGGCCTTCAATGACTTCTCCCAAGCAATCACGAATCCAACTACAAGGAGATTCACTGTGCTGGCAGAACTATCTCCCATACTTGCATTCAGAAATTACACCCAACAAACAACTCTCTTCTTTGACTTCACAAAGAATACACAATGGATCAATCCACAGCCCCATTTTAACATTCTAACTACCTACCAAATAATACACCAATGTGAGGAATAAAAATAGAAAAATAATACTCAAACACAACTATTTATCAAAATAATATTCTTTTTACCGAAATAATATCAAAATAACATTTAAAGTATTTATCGAAATAGCACTTTTTTAATGTCACATTATCAATAAATAACATAAATTTTATCGAATAACGTAAAAGACACGACCGACTAAACATATCTTTCTAAATTTTCAATTTTAAAATGAAATATGCCAAACACGTTGGATTTCTCCAAACTCCAAATCTGAAAGCCTAAATTGATAGTTCATAGAATTGGAATATTTAGGCTACTAATTTGAAGTAAAGCAAACCCAAATCTTTTCGGCATTTGTTCTTTCAAGAATCAGAATATTTATTAAATTGATTTGAAGTGAAGGTGCGTGAAATATGAGAAATTATTCTATGCACCGGTTCCACCACATCATTCGTGGTCCTTAAGTGTTAAAAAAATCCATGTCACTATTTTTTTACAAGTCATCTACACACTCATATTTTTAATTTCCAAATCATCTTCTCCAATTAACATATATCAAAATTGAAAAAAAAGGTCGACAAATTTATTTTAAGGTTCATCTTAATTCCATCTTCTTTCTCCAAGGCACTCTCCAACTTACTTCATCTGTCAAGAAGGCCACCTCCTTCACTAAGAACGGTTAGTTCTTCAAATTCTTCTATTTCTCCAATTAAAATATATGAAAATTAAAAAAATCTATGAGTTTATTTCTTGGGTTTCTCTTAATCCCCTCTTATTCTTCAATTTAGTTCTTGACTACGACAAGGTTCAAGAATTTTAAGATTTACCACGAACCCCAACTTCTTCACTAAAATCAGTAAGTTCTTTAAACTTTTTTTATATTTCTCAAACTGATAAAATCTGTGTTTGATGTTTTGAGGTTGAACTTAGTGTTTTCTCTTTGGTGATTCTAGATTTAAATGGGTGTCATTTGCTTATATATATATATATAAACTGTAAATTAAAAATAATTTAGTAGTTAACAATTATGTAAAAAGCTTGAATTACGTATAATTTCTCCTCTAGATTTTTTGTTTTGTCTACTACTGCTTTCGTGTTGAACTAATAACATCATTGTTGTTCTTGTTTGTCACTACTTTGTTTTAGAAATTTTTTAATTGAAAGAATTCATTAAAAATCTGAAAAAGGTTATCTGCCGTCACTTTTACTTATTAAAGAGGTGTTGTTGGTGCTCTTATTTGTGTATGATATCAGTAAAAAAAACCATCTTAGACAGTGTCAGCCGCTGACTTGATAGACTCAAGAGTAATTTTCAGTCTTTTACTTTGTTTGCTGTTTTTAATCAGCTTTTTCTCTCTTTTTATCAGTTTTTCTATTGATTTGTTTTAATCATTATATTAAAGAAATTTACATCCTCACTCATTTAAATTTTCACCCTTCGTACAAAGCAGAGATGTAATTTTATTTACTTGTCGTTAATTAAAAGACATACAAACTGTTATATTTATCTTACATAATAGAAAAAAAACAATCATTGTGAAAAGATCTATATACTATATATATTGTATTAAAAGTGTATGATGTTTTGGCTACGAGAATGACACTTGTGAGGCAAAGGTCGATGTCGACAGTTTGGAGGCAGATAGTGACATTACAAGAAAGGGAAGAGGTACATCGATATATGTCGCTATCCAATTTTGTATGGCTCGTCGGGAATGGATGCAAGGTTCTGTTTTGGCGTGATATTTGGTGTTCGGATGTACCGTTATGTATGATTTTCCACCGCTTATTCCGCCTTGCAACAAATAAGTGGGCATTAGTGAAGGACTATGCTTCGGGAACCTCGTTGACACATCAGGGTTGGTGCGAGTTTTTCTCGCGCTTGCTGCGTTCATTTGAGGTAAACATGATGCGAGATTTGCGAGGTGTGGTGGGATCAGTGGTGCTGATAGACGAGTTGTCGGATAGGCTAGTGTGGAAGCATACGGCGATAGGACAATTTTCAGTGGCAATGTTGTCTAGGTTGATGGCGTCGTTTGGGTTGGAGTGTGATAAGAACATATCGGGGATTTGGTCGTTGAGAATTCCACCGAAGATACAATGCTTTGTTTGGTTCATCTTGTTGGGACGATTGCCTACGTTAGGCTTTTTGAGGGATATGGGGATGCGGCTTGAGGGAAATAATTTTTGTTGCCGTTGGTGTGGGAAGGGGGAGGAAGTAGTGGATCATATTTTATATCGTTGTCCGTTTGCATGGGGAATTTGGTCGTTGTTTTTTTTGTGGTGGCGGGTTGAGGTTGTGCGACCAGCAACAGTAAGTGAGTTCATGGTAATGGTGTTGGAAGGTACTTTTTGGGGACCATTGCGGGATAGATGGTTGACGGGTTGTGCTGCAGCGTTATGGTCATTATGGTTAGCACAGAACGACCTGCTAATTCAGGATAAGAGGATATCTGGGGGAGATTTATTTTTTCTCATCAAGCTACGCGTTTTTATTGGGTAAGAGCGTTTGATACGCAAGCGACGCTCGTTGAGTCAACATGGTGGGACTGCCCGCGATGGGGTGCGGAGGAATTTAGATCAAGGGTGCCACGAGTAGGCTATGTATGGTCACCTCCGGTTATCGGGTGTGTGAAATTTAATGTCGATGGCTCGGCGCGAGGGAAACCGGGCCCGGCGGGATGTGGTGGGGTGTTGCGAGACGACATGGGGAGAGTGTTGGTGTTGTTTTCGGGTCCGTTGGGAGTGTTGGACTCCAACGAGGCGGAGTTGCATGCGATTACGTTTGTATTGAAATCATTTCGGACATCGAAATGGTGCGAGAAACCTTGTATTATTGAGTCCGATTCGTTGGTAGCGATCTCTTGGGTTAGTCAGGGGAAGGCCGGCCATGGAGGCTTTTTCCTTTGTTCAGACGCATTGATGATGCATGCATGGAGATGAATTACGTATTTCACCATGTCGTGCGTGAAGTGAATGGTGTAGCCGACGCATTGGCTAAGGGTGGGGTGGATCGAAAGGCTTGGCTGCGGGTCGGGATATAAAGGTGGAGGGTGCAGTGCTTGACGTTGAAGGAGGGTGCAGTGCTGGACGTTGAAGGAGGAGTCTGCTGCTGGAACATGCGTGCTGGGTAGGGGCTCGAGCACCGGGTCACAGGCAGTGTGGGAATGTTGTTGGGGAGTGTGCGTGCTGGGGTGGGGTTCGAGCATTGCATTATAGGCATGTCGGGTTGGGGATTTTTAGCGCCATTTTACATGTGTTTTGCGTGAGGAGTTTGTATTTCGAGTGTCCACTTCGGGTACTCTTTTCCTCCATTTAGGTGTAGGGAGGTTTTTAATGAGGCCCGGAGGGATACATTGTATGATTTTTCAATCTCAATAAAAATCATACGTCTTGAGCAAAAAAAAAAAGATAATCATTCAGTGGCAAATGTAGGTAGAAGCAACTACATTCTTATTTTTTTTAAACAAGGTTAAATTAGTATGATTTTTTTCCTTAATTTTTTAAATTTTAATTTGTAAAGGTAAAAAACTTTTATATACCTAATTTTAAAAATATTTTAAACTGTTGTGAATAAAACAAAGAAGAACAAGAATGGAAGAACAAATGGATGAAAGGAAGAGGGAGATTTATATTATTCTCAATACTCAAGTGTATACAATGCCTTCATTAGATCATCTATTTATAGGCATAAGAAGTACATAATACATTAAGCTCTAATTAATGAAGATAATATTTCTAATGATAAAGTAAATCAAATTTCCTTGATAAAGTCCTTATCATTATAGACATCCACATAGATAAATATTCATAACACTCCCCCTTTGATGTCTATGAAGATAATGTGCCTTGTTAAAACCTTACTAAGATAAAACCCAATGGGAAAAATTTTTTTTAGTGAAGGAAAAAGAGTACACACATCTTTGATACGCATAACATGTTGCCTCATTAAAAACCTTACCAGGAAAACCCATTGGGACAAAATCTCGGTTAAGGGAAAAAGAGTGCAACGTGTATTTACTCCCCCTCATGAAAACGTCACAGAAGATCTTTGAATCTTCATAATTCAATATTGAATATTATTTTTCTAAAGATCGTGAGGGATGAAACTTTGGAGTAATATGTTCCATGATGTATCCACTTTCAAACTGAGATATACATCTTGCATTATCTTCACACAAGATAGCTTTTATCATATCTTGTAAAAGTAAATCCACACATCTTTTGGATATGTTGGGTCAATGGTCTTAGCCAAACACATTTTTGGCTTGCCTCGTACATAACAATTATTTCTACGAAATTTGAGGAGGCATCAATGAATGTTTGAAGATCTAAATGTAATGATCTTTGTATATCCATGGATATTGCTTGACCAACTAATATATGGTACTTCAAAACCAAGAAAATATATAATTATCTTTATTCACATTCAACAATCTTACAATAGATATGCTTTATCCATATTGAATCTTCTTTAAGATTCTTTCAACTTAGGTCCATTCATAGACAAAAACGCATATTTAAGTGCTTGATCTTTAGGTCGAGACAAAACCACATCTCAAGATTCTTTTTCTCAAATCATTTCCTTAAATAACCAAATGCTTTGAAAGCTCTTCACAAGTTCTAATAATATAATGAATCTTGATTCAAATTCTTTTATAAAATACATAAGGAAATCTTATCATTCTTATAGTATTTCCTCAATTAGTACTCATTAAGGCAATTATATCAAATGCGCCAAAATATTCAATGAGACATGTCTAAATAAATTTTCTCAAAAATTTCCAAATGCTTTTAGCATTTTAAATCCTTTAAGGATAAATAGGGATCCATAAATAATTAGACGCGTGTAATATATTTCATACTGCCAAAGTAATTGCATCCACCATGAAGTAATTAAAACTCTCCATAAATCATAATTCAAGTCGAATTTACGACTACTTATTTGTGTCTCACTTGCATCACACCTTTAGGTGTTTGGACTGTTGGTTCAAATACTTCTCTTTTAGAAGTTCAAAGCGTCTTTCTATATTGGACAATTCAATATCTATACTTCTGGATAGATTTCTATACAAGATCCTCATTTTCTTTCTTTACTTCTATAGAAGTATTCTATTTAAAACTATTTGTAAAATCGTTGTCGACAACTTTTTAATTTTCTGGTTCCATTCTCGTAGTGACATAACTCATCGAGATCTCTTCAAGATTTCAATCTTTATTTCAAGTACCTGAAACTCTTCAAGAGTTTTATTATTAGTTATGTCTTGGGTCTCTTTAGGAGCACCCGCCTCTAATATATGACCATCTGATATTACTTTCCATTTACGAGAATTTTGATCATTGGAACCATTTCAACTATCATGCTTCAGGCATGATTTACATCCTCTCGCTCTAACATGTAATTTAAACTTGGAGCATTTCAGCCGGTATATGAGACTTAGTTACTCTCATTGGGTCAGTAAATATGTCTGGCAGTTGACATGTAATAACATGAATTATCTTATAAACTTATGGTTCATATACGAGGATCTAGATAACAATAATTCATTTTCCTTTATCCAGCTGATTATTATCTCCCCTGATGTTGAGAAAAATCATGTCATAAATGATTCTCTAATTAATATTTATGAGTTTAAACATAAAAGGAGACTCGTACTCAATATATATTCTCAACCCTTTTTATTTACCCATTTTGTGTGTTGTGGTGGAGCAATTCATATCGCACATTCAAATATTATAAAATGGGAAATGTATGGCTTTTGACCAAAAACCAATCACAACGAGGAGTTTATTATAACTCATTGGCTTGATGTGTATAAGTGTTGCTATATGGAAACACCATATAAATAATAACTCTTTTGTTCGCATAGTTTAGTTATTAAATAGAAGGCATCCAATTAAAATTTTGCTAAACTATATTTTTTACAATCAATAGGCTTTGTAACAACTGATATAGCCTAAAATATAAAGTCACTAGCTTTTCAAGACGGATAGTCTAACTGCATAATTTGAATCCTTTTATAACCAATCTCACAAACTTCTTGTTGTAAGTTGATAAAACAATGTAGATGCATCTACTAAAATCATATAAAACTTTCCACATTTGTGAATAAATGAGCTCATATTCATTCAGATATGCAAGACATGCAGTCTCAACTTTAGTACAAGAACTTCAAATTCTTTTGCTAAGTGGGATCTTAATCATTTCCGTTGAGAACAAGCAACACAAGAACTTTGTGTTCTTTTAGTAAATGGAATTTAATCAATTCTTTTCAGAACAAGCACCACAATAACTTCAAGTTCTTTTCATAAATGTGCATATAAATCTTAATAGTTTTTGCATCATTATTGATTAGGATGGTCTAACCGATCATGCCAATTATATACAAGTGTGTATATACATTTCTGAATTTGGTAAACTAGAACATGTGACTCAATCTCACTCGTACATGTCTAGTACAACCATCAAAATTGTTCCTTTGAATAGGAATATTTAGCTTTTTCGAAACTTTTAATAGAAATTATCTTTTGGTAGCAATATATAGCTCTTCCAGAGCTTTCAACTGACTTTTTGGCTACCAAAACTTATATCCGCATTGACTTATTTCAAATGCCAATTGATAACATATATTATCTATAATTCCAAAAGAATATTTTACGAACTCATATTGCTCTCTTAAAATTTCCATATCTAGTGGTGACGATATTATTACCATTAGCGATAATTATTGCAATATTCGCAATTATGCACTTTTCATATGTGTTTCCTCTCAAGAACTTATTGCTCTTCTGGAGCATCAATACTTTTAGTACTTTGAGATATACTACTCACATTTTTCCTTGCATTTAAATGAAAAAATATATCTTATGCTTCTGCTAAGCATAAATCATCACCATAAATTGCATTTGATAAGTAATTATGTTAAACAAAATAAATAAATATGATAATATATAAATATAAATATAAATATAAATACAAACATTAACATCAATATAAATATAAAATATAAATAATTAATGTATAAAGTAAATAAACATAAAGCAAAATAAATAAAAAGATAATTAATTATCTTCAAAGTTATGAGAATAATTAGAAGATTTATTCCATTCGAAGGTTATAAGGAAATCAACAACGTCCAAATGAGTTGGACTAACAATGTTCAAATAAGTTGGACCAATATTATTTTTGTCATTTTTCGCAAACAGAATTTGCTTTTATTTTCTTTCCTTTATCATTCAATCATTGTTGATTTTTCCAATGTACGATAAGTACGAGACCAATGGTTTATAACATCACATTGGTAATAAAAAAAGATTCCAATTTCTTAGAATGGTCTTTATCGCTCTTGTCATCCTTATAACCTCACTACCAGTGGGTTGAAGTATTCTTAAAATGACCATAATGTTTATGTCCATGTCTCGACCATGATCACAACTTCTAATGTGGCTTTTATTCTTTCTATAATATAATCTCACATTCACTTCAGAGAATGAAGTAGAGCCAGTGGGCCTTTGAAACCTTTTTCATGATATTGTGTTTGAGGACAATATTATTTGTCGTGAAAAGTGGAGTATGCTTTTATTAACATATCCTTATCATAGAGAACAAAGATTTAATCCTCGTACGCGACATTGTTAAACCAGTCCACAAAGTCCTTTAAAAACCTCCTTTGAGACCAATAGCCTCGCAGAACGGGATGTCCACCCAATATACTTGGATTATATCGAAATTTTGTCTCTAATTGAATAATGATTTACCATGTTTGTATTCACTTCAGGGAGTGAAACAGTTCCAATAATCGCATGAAATAAACAGCATGCTTGCATTCACTTCAGGGAATGTCCCATCATTGATAATTGCATGGAATAAACATCATGCTTTGCATTCACTTCAGGGAATGCTTCCCATAAAACTTTTTGGATCAAGACGAATTTTCGTAACTTGAAATTGGGAGAAGTCTATGGTCGAGTTTTTCGACGAAAAAGAAATATTGCTTTCGAGCAAATATAGACTTTATAACAATCTTTTTATAGATTGAAATTCACCATGATTTATCGTACATTAAAATCATAATTTAAAGAGAGAAAAAATAAAGTTTACCGATAATAATTTTTCTCTCGAGGAAAATAGAGACATAACAAATGACCGAAATAACTTCTCATAATTTCTTTATGTCGCGTCTCTTTCCAAGCCATTTAAGCATATCATGTAAAACTTAAAATATGGTTAAATAAAATATAAAAAAACATTCACCATATTATATATCATGAATCCATAAAAAATATACTTATCTGTAAATATACTCAAGATAATCATCTTCTCCCCCACGATCCCCTTGATATGGATTTGGGTCGCTTGAGAGATCAGTTCTTTGAGCGAGATTGGATTCGATGCGATTAAGCATGCTTCCATTCTTTTCAAAAAAAAAAATATAAAGAGAGATACAATCAATAGCTAAAAAACATGAGAGGAAAAAAACACTTATCTTTAGTTTCATTCTATAATCGAATTCATTCTTTTCGGTAACTTCTTTTGGATTTGAACGATGAAGATCTCGGTTGATTAGAGTCTCGTGTTGATAACCTGTTGTGAATAAAATAAAGAAGAACAATAATAAGAACAAAGAACAAGAATGAAAGAACAAAGAGATGAGAGGAAGAGGGAGAGGGAGATTTATATTATTCTCAATACTCAAGTGTATACAATGCCTTCATTAGATCATCTATTTATAGGCATAAGAAGTACATAATACATTAAACTCTAATTAATGAAGATAATATTTCTAATGATAAAGTAAATCAAATCTCAAAAGACTAAAGAATTTCCACCCGAACCCTAGAATACCCAATCGGAGATCCATCGGCCAGAGCGGTTGTTGCTCGTCGATCCAAGGTGGTTGTTAACTATCTCTCCACTGGTGGCGGCGTCAGTTCCGTTTGTCTTTGCGTCGAGGCAAGTTTTTTTTGGTTTCTAAGGTTCATGGTGAGATACGGGGTGAAGGCTTTTTTCTTTCGTTTCTCTCTTGGTCTTACACTTTCTCAGCACGGTGGCTGCTGCTCTGATCGGAGCTGGGAGACGCAACGATAAAGGCTCTGGATACTCTGGTCCTTTCGACAGATTCTATTCTTTACTTCTGGTTTGCTTCGAGTATTGTCTGACAAAGAAATTGAGCCTCCAGAGCGCGGTGGTGCCTTCGCCAGTGAACTCTGGTTTTTACTTGTCTCAGGTACAAAATTCCCTTGTATCGACTTTCCCCGCTACTGGTTCCTTTACCCCTTCTGCTTGTACTTTGCCCCGCTTCTGGTGACTGATTTCTTCTTCCGATCACATTGCTTAGTCTGTGGTTTCTGAATCTTAGATACTGAATTTCCCGATCTATCCGGTTGGTCTTTGGTGTTTTTATCTGGTTTGAATTAGTCTGAAGGAATTGGTTGGTCATCGGCTGGTTCTTTTACTTTAGTTGTATCACTGTCGTGGTGTGGTCAGTTGCTGGTTAGTGCAGTGGTTCTTCTCTTTTGTTTCTTTTGGTGTTTGTTTATTAACTGATTTGGTATGTGTTTCTGCTTCGGGACTTTATGGCCTTACTTACTTGGAATGTGAGGGGACTGGGAAACAAAGGGACCGTTAGGGCTTTGAAAAATGCAATATGAAAACACAAGCCGAGCGTAATATTCCTCAGTGAGACGAAGCAAAAAATCTGTTTTCTGGAAAAGATTCGAATGAAAATGAAAATGGATGGATCATTATATGTGGATCCTCAGGGAATTACTGGCGGTTTGGCTTTATGGTGGAAAAGTGAAAGAGTAGTGACTACCCTGAACTACAATAAGAACCTTATTGATGTGAAAATATCTTTGAATAATGAAGAAGAATGGTTCGCAACCTTTATCTATGACCCTCCGTACAAAGAAGAAAAACAGACCTTCTGGGAGGAGCTATCGAGAATAAGAAGGTCAGATGAGGAAAAGTGGTTGATCATGGCGGACTCGAATGTTGTGACATGTCAGGCTGAAAAGTTAGGGGGAAATCCGGTCAATCCGAATGAGGCAAACGACTTTAAGGAGTTTATAGAGGCGTCGATGTTAATGGATCTGTCGATCAAAGGGGGATGCTTCACATGGTCTAACCAAAGAAGCGATAATGAGGCCATTCTGGAAAAGCTTGATAGGGTCCTTTGTTCTACTGAATGGAGTACATCATTCCCCAAAGCCATTTGCCTGTTAGAAATTGTTGTAGCTTCGGACCATAACCCTATAATTCTTTTCCCCTCAGGCTTACCGCGAAGATATAAAAGAGAGTTTAAGTTTGAAACCAAATGGCTTTTGGATGAGGATTGTCTCCAAGACTATCAAAGAAAGCTGGGCCTCGCCCCACCATGCTGGAGCTATCACTAGATTTGGGAAGAAAATTGGTAGAACAAGAATCTCTCTTATCAAATGGAGCAAAATGAGTCGTAAGAAGAAAAATGAGAAGAAAAAATAACTCATGGCGGGGATACGTAACTTTCAGGGACGAAAATTGGAAGGTACAGACATGGAAAAACTATAGTAGATGAAAAGGGAGTTGAATCGGGAATGGGAAAGCGAAGAGCGATACTGGCACCAACGATCCAGAATAGAATGGCTGAAGTGTGGTGACAAAAAATATAAGTTCTTCCATGCGTCCACCATTCAGCACAGAAGAAACAACTCCATCATCGGGATAAAAATGGAGGAAGAAACATGGCTTAAGGAATAAGGGGAGATCGCGAACTATCTTCAGTCACACTATCAGAGCTTGTTCGAGAAAGACCAACCTATCAACTTCCTTTGTCTTCAGGACTACATCCCAGAGTTGATAACTGAGGAGATGAACTCATTCCTTTACAGGGAAGTCTCGGAGGAAGAAATCAAGGAAGCGATTTTTTCTATGGGGGCTACAAAATCCCTAGGACCGGGCGGTTTCCCGGGTTGTTTCTATCACACCTTTTGGGAAACTATTAGAGAAGATATGGTGGGAATGATCCAGGCTTTCTTCAGAGACGGTGTCCTGGGGCAGGGGCTAAATAAAACCAATTTGGTTCTCATTCCAAAAAAACCAAATCCCTGCGAGGCCTCTCATTTTCGCCCCATTAGCCTGTGTAACTTCTCCTATAAGATCATATCTAAGATCCTAGCTTCAAGACTAAAAAAGTTTCTTCTGGTCATCATTTCACCATGTCAATCTACTTTCGTCAAAGGCAGAGCGATACACGACAACATTATCTTAGCCAATGAAGCGTTCACGGCAATCAAGTGTTCTAGGAAAGGGGAAAAGAGAATTATGGCGCTCAAGATTGATTTGGAAAAGGCCTACGACAAAGTGGACTGAGACCTTCTTCGGTTTATTATGGACATGATGGGTTTTTGCAAATGGTGGACAGATAGAATCATGGCTTGCATCTCTTCTACGCCTTTCGCCCTGGTCTTAAACGGTGAAAGACATGGTGAATTTCTGCCAGGTAGGGGGATTAGACAGGGAGATCCCTTATCCCCGTTTCTATTTACGTTTATCTCCAACATATTCTCTTGGATTCTAGAGAAAGAAGTGGAAAACGACCGTCTAGAGGGCCTTAAGATCAGAAGAAGATGCCCCATTATCAGCCATCTCAAGTTTGTTGACGACTGCCTGATGTTTACCACAGCAAATGAAGGTAATTGTTCTTCTATTCTAGAAATCCTTCATCTCTTCCAAAGCTCGACGGGGAAAACAGTGAACTTCCAAAAATCATCGATCCTTTTCTCTCCCAATATCAGTGCCAATATGAAGAGCCACCTCTCAAACATTCTAGGCTTCAGACCATTAGAGGAGGATAATAAATATCTTGGTCTTCCCTCACTATGGAGATAAAGTAAAAAGGAAGCCCTTGTTTTTATAAAAGAGAGAGTGCAGAACAAACTCTGGAGCTGGAAAACTAAGTTCTTAAACCAAGCCGGGAAAGAGGTGTTTATTAAAGTTGTTGCCCAAGTTATTCCGACTTATGTGATGCAGTGCTTTCTCCTCTCTGTCACTTTCTGTGATGAGATCAGCGCATTAGTGGCAAAGTTTTGGTGGAGTACTTACGGTTCCAAAGAGAGAATCATTCACTGGATGAATTGGAAACATCTATGCTGCCCCAAAGATCAAGGAGGAATGGGGTTTCGCAATCTTCGATCCTTCAATAAGGCTCTCGTGGAAAAAGTTGCTTGGAGAGTGCTCAAGATTTTGGAATCCTTTTGGCTCGAACACTCTGCGAAATTTATTTCCCTAATGGCAATATCCTGAGGCTCCTAAGGGTAACTCGTCCTGGGCTTGGGCGGGTATTAGAGAAGGAATTGAGGTGATCAGAAAGGGCTCCTTATGGAGAGTGGGTAATGGAAGGATTATATCAATATGGAAGGATAATTGGGTACCAAAACTGCCGGGATTTCGGCCATCTTCAGAAGCCTTATCCCAATAAGTTTGCCTCTTTGTGTCCAGCCTCATGCTTTCCAACCAAAGATCCTGAGACCGATCCAAATTGGAAAACCTTTTTCTGCCCTCGGAAGTGGAGGCTATTTTGACTATTCCGATTGAAGGACCTGACATTAAAGACACTATGATTTGGGCTGGTTCGAAGAACGATGATTACTCTTCCAAATCTGGCTACTGGTTTATTGAGAGCAACGAGTCCTCAGTGCAGGATTGTTCGCCAAGCAATATGACGGGAAGCAAGAAAGGGTTATGGAAATTTATCTAGAATTTGAAAACCCCAACCAAAATCTGATATTTCCTCTGGAAACTTTGCCACAACATCATTCCCACCAAAGGAGCTCTGGCGGCCCGTTTCCATGGAAATTTCCCTCATTCGGACCAATGTCCACGATGTGAGGTGGAGACAGAAACCATTGAACATCTTTTGTTCTTCTGCCCTTTTGCACAAGCAGTTTGGAGAGCATCAAGTTTCAACTACTCTCCTTCTGATACAGGCTTTCCAGGTTTCTCTCAATGGTGGATCAAAATCTCAGAATTTAGGAAAAGTAGAGATTTCACGGAAGGATGTGCTCTGATCGCCTATCTTCTATGGGGAATGTGGAAATCTAGGAATGGCCTTGTTTTTGAACAAAAAAAAAGATCTCCTGTGGGAAGTTTGGCTTCGAGCGGAAAGATCCTTCCAGGAGTTCTCACAGGAAAACAACACACCCTCAATTTCCCTCACATGCCATTCCAGCAGGACAACCATTTGGACTCCTCCTTCCCCGGGGACTATTAAAATGAACTGTGACGCGACCTTTGACTCCCAAACAGGTAGGACTACGGTAGCAGCCATTGCACGTGACTACTCTGGTTGTGTCATTATTGGAGCCTCAGAATCCAAGCTTGCTCCCTCTGCAGTAGTGGCTGAAGCTTTGGCAATCAGGCTAGGTTTATCTCTGGCATCCTCAAAGGGTTTTTCACAAATCACCGTTGAATCGGATTGTCAGACGGTTATCAACCGACTTCGCGCAGGATCATGCTCCGAATGGGCCTCCTCGGCTATCGAAGAGGACATTGGACGTGAAGCGAAAAATTTTGTAAGATGCTCTTTCTCCTTTGCTCCTCGTAATTGTAATCAGGCAGCCCATTGACTTGCCAAACATGCTAAGAACTTCCAGGCTAAAACTCTTTGGGATCATCCTCTTCCCTCCGGCCTGTTGATGTTTTTGTAACTTGTTGTTGATAATAAATGACTTCTTTGATAAAAAAAAAGTAAATCAAATCTCATTGATAAAGTCCTTATCATTATAGACATCCACATAGATAAATATTCATAACATAAACCCATTTTTAAAATTTTAAAACCGTTTTTGTAATCATTAATATAAAGTTTAACAAAATTTTTATAGGAAAATTCTACGGCGCTCGACGAGCATCGTTGAGCATTACTAATGATAAGCATTGTTGAGCACCACTAATGATAAGCATCGTTGAGCACCATTAAATTAATTTATAAAAATTAAAAATTTAAAAGACTCAACGTATAATTATAAATTATTTAAATATATAATTATAAATTATTTAAAATAAAATATTAATTAAATTATTTTCCATATATAATATTTTTAATTTTTTAAAAATAATTGGATCAAATATCAAACTTAGTCAAATTAAAAAAATAAAAAATCTTAAGCCTTAAACTTTAAACCATAAACTCGAAAACCTAAACCATAAACCATAAACATTAAACCCAAAACCATAAATTATAAACCCTAAACCCTAAACCGTAAACTCTAAACCTGAGACCCTAAACCTAAACTCGTAAACCTTAAAGCATAAACCCAATGTAATCAAGTTAGTTCTATCATTACTAGAACTCCATAAACTGCTTTTCTAGGGTTGCAAATATTATTATATTTTTCTTTGTTTATTTCTAATTGGTTCGAGACTTGGAGTTGACTCGCTTTCCATTTTTGTTGAAGTGGTTGAATGGTGATTTTAGGTTGATAGATTATTGTGAACTTCAACATTAGAAAAAGAACGGATTTTATTGACAGTTGAGATGCATTTTTATAATTCAATGTTAAAACTATTAGGACTAATTTACATGTCATTGCAGGGTTGTTTGATTTCTCAGCTGGATCTGAATTCATTGGGAAAGAAATTGTCAAATGTATTGATCTTGCCAAGGATGGGATCCATGCAGTTCTCGTTATTTTCTCGGTTAGTGGTGCTCTGCGGTGTCGTCGAGCCTGACAGACTCATCCTTTTTTTATAAGAATAATTAACCATTGTTCGAAATAAAATTCAAAATCTAACGTGAATTAAGATTTCTGTTACAAATAGATCAATCAAATTTTTAGATATAATAACGCACTGAACTGTTTTTAGAGCATCGAATTTTAGTATTTGAATAAAAAAATGTACGAATCATATGCCAACTGAAACAAAATCGTCGGGCATCATAAAAAAGGAATCAACCTTCAATAAGAAAATATAATCGACCGCCGGTTGCTCAATATCTTATTATATTATGCTACTATTATTAAATAGATGCATTGGTACGAAGTCACAAAATGTAGTCGTGTGTACAGATCGAGAATCGTTATCAACTTTGTTGGTTCACAAGTAATAGGAAAAATATATCTATATGATAACGAAAATTAAATATTAATTGTCTCAGATATGTCCGAATCTAACGACCCACCAACAAACTAATAGGAAAATAAAATAGAAAAGAAAAACAGACACATTGACCTAAATCGGAGACAAAATCTTCATGGTTATGACAAATGGTATTAGTTAAATTAGCATTAAAATAGATTAAATGAAAGGCAGAAAGTTAAAGAATTCAACAAATCACTAACATGGTGGTCTATCGTTTAAGTATGTCTCGAGTTCAATATTTTGTGTATGTAAAAAATTTTCGTTAGAAAACTCAAGCACCAAAATCAAATATACGATACAAATTGATTTGAATTAATGACAACTTTTAAAAATTAAAAGGACTAAAGAGAAGAATTCAATAAATCACCGCGCCAATTAAGTGGTGGGCTTGAAGAATAAAAGACTCCATTCCTTGACTCGGTCGGTCATATTTCATATGTTTCCATTTGTCTGTTGCCTGCGTCGAGAAAGCTGGATGGTGATTAAAAATTCAAAACCGTGTATTTGGCAGGACGCATTGCTCGAATTTACTAACGTCAACTCTTAAATTTAAGGTTAAATCCTGCCATGAGCCCCTTTACTAAGCATTAGTTATGGATTTAGTCCGTTGTGCTTTAGTTTGATCAATTTAATCTTCTTGCTTTTCTAATTTTAGATTTTAGTCATAACTCAAACAATACATGCACAAGCATAATGTCAAAAAAATGTCTCTACCGTTTGACTTGTTTCATTTTAAGTTAAAATGTTCATTTCGTATATGAAAACTGTTAGTCAACTAACGCAAAATAACTTGAAATGACGTGACAAACCTACATGGCAATGCATGTTGACATAGCAATGTCATATAGACAAAATGTGTTGACTTGTTAGAATGACACATCAGTCAAAAATAAATTTATAAAATCATATAAAATATAAAATTATTTTTTTCTAACGTGTCATTCAGTCAAGTCATTTCAAGTTGTTTATCATTCGTTGACTAACAATTTTCATCTAAGGAAGAGTCATTTTGACCCACATGAAACGTTGATGGTTAAAATGCTTAAAAAAATAGGGACTAAAGTGACAATTCAGTCAAACGTTTAAAAACAATAACTAAATCTATAAGACTACAACTACGCATAATTCATGAACTAACAATAGAATTTAACTTAATATATTTAATGGCTACTTTTTAGACGAGGACCGAAATTTTAAGATTTGAAAAGTATTTGGACTAAAAATATCAAGTTAGAGATAATGACTAAATCCACGATTTATGTATAGTTCAAGGAGTAATGGAAGAAATTGACATTTATTTTGTATTTTTTGAATGGTAGTTGAATAGGAAGTCAACCAATACGTGCTTAGGCAGGCTTTGAGTTGGGGGATAGGGGCTTTTTGCCAAATCCTACGATGCTCCAACACATTCTAGCACGACAAGACTCAAGATTTCTTCACGCTATTTATCATCCATTTGAGCTTTGCTTTGCTTTCAACACACCTATTCCACCTCACACAAACCAATTACTTTTATTCCACACCCACAATATCTATACTTTTTATTTTAGTATTTGTCTCATACTCTTATAATTTTCACAATACGGCCCAAAATTCGAAAAACATATTTTCTTTAAAAAGTAATAATTTTATAAACATAATAATATGATAAGTTTAATGTTCAACAAATAATTTTATACATCTAATACATATTTATATATAAATTCTTTAATTTTATGTTTAATTTTTTAAATATTAATTTTTTTATTTTTATCTAAAAATATGAGAATATAAAATAAAGATCCACGCTATTTTTATGTTTTCCAAAGTGTCTACTAGAGCAAGCCTAGTGGCTAATTCTTTCATATTCTATTGGTCCATATAAGAGACATATACTGACCACAAGTTTTAAAGCTGCTACATACCCAGTGACTAACTTATTAAAATAGACAAATAATCTATGTGTTTCTAATTATACTACCCTTTCATAAAAAATATGAAAACCCCAAATTTTATTTTCTAATATTATAATTACCCATCACTTGTAAATTAATTAGAGTAAAGTAAATAAATAGTCACTATACTATGTTAAAATTATTTATTAATTATTGAATTTTTAGAAATTATAAAATAATCATTAAACTTTTGGTCTGATACGAGAATGTCATTATTTTTTTTTCAAATGTTACAAAAATGGCCATTCAAACTTATCTTATGAAATGGTCCTTAATATTTTCAAAATTTATCAATGATAGGACCAATTTATAACTAAATAAAATTTAATGACGATTTTTGTAACTTTCTAAAGTTCAATAACTAAAACATCATTTCAGAACAGTTTAATGATTATCTGTGTACTTTACTCATACTCCTCTTCACACTAACTACCCAATCACCAGACGACGTGTAATCCGAATATTCCAACTGGGAACCACGATTTATTCGCTTCGGCGAATTTCCCATTTTTTTCCAACTCCGCACCGCATGAAGCGTAAGGAGTTTTCCTCCTTTTTTTAAAAAATTTTATTTTTTTAATTTACAAATTTTCCCTTTCCTGGCTTCGGTGTCGGGAGGGGGTTGCCTTTAAATTCTAACGAGGAAAGAAAGCGGGAAGGCATCAAGCTTTTCTTTACACCTCTACTCTAAGTGTCGTATAGGGTTTCCATTCCTTCTTCGCATTACATTTCTTTTGCCTATTCTCTTTGTTTTTGAGATCCGCGCCTTCTTTCCTTCAGTTAGCTTCATCTTCTTAAGAACAGGAAACCGATTGCAGGTACGTTTCTTGAAGGCCTTTTTCAACGTTTAGATCTTTCATTTTTCGCTTTTAAAGCTCCGTTTCTCCTCGTCTATGCTCTATTGTTGGATCTGATTGCCTCTTCTTCTTCTTGTAAGTTGTAGCTTGTGTTTAGACTGCATCATGGAAGAAATGCATATTTTTCATTTCTTCTTTTGCTTTAAGTTCTCTTTTTCTCTGAGGATTTATCTGCTGTTGATTTTCAGCTGAAATCACTTTTTTTAATATTAATTTAGGTTCTGTATTTCCTCCTTTTTAGCATTTTGTAATAGTTATGTAGATCTGATGTTTACTGTGCTATACTTGCTGATTTATTTGATTCAAGAATTTTTCGCAAAAGTTACTGTGGAATCGCTGTGCAAGATTGTGTTAGGAAATCATTTTCGTTGTAGAAAAAAATAATCATTTGCTATGCTTACTTTACAATAAGCAAGATTGTGTAACACGCTAAGTTCTTCAGTTTTCTCCCCCTAATTTCTTTTAGATTCTTGAGTGTTTTGCCTTGAGATGTTTGCTTATTGTCATATATATGCCACTGTCTGACAAAATTCTTGTTTTAGATGCTTATTTTTCCAGCATTTAGTTGGTTAAGCAATGTGATGGATAAATTGAAAGAAAAAAATTGAAACAGATCAAAGAAACTTTGTGATCATTGTTTATTCTAGTTTCTTATTTCTCTAACTTGTGAATCTTGTATGACATTTTACATTACTTATTGATATACTGTTTGTAACTCACAGAGATGGCACCACCAATTGAGACTCCAACCAAGTCCTCTAACTCTTACCACTCTTCACATCCTCCTTTGAATGAAAGGATTCTTTCATCAATGACCAGAAGGTCTGTTGCTGCTCATCCATGGCATGATCTTGAGATCGGTATGAATGTATTCTTAAGCTCTGTATTCTTTTTCTGTGTGTGTGGGGGGGGGGGGGGGGTATTGACTTGTTTCTATTGGTGTGTTGTAAATCTAACAATGTACTAATTTTTCCCCCTACTATTTCCATAAATTTCTTATAGGACCTGGAGCACCGATGGTTTTCAACTGTGTAAGTTACCTTCCCTTAATCATTACCATTTACATTTTGGATGGCATGTTTGACGTTTGATAAAATGCTTCATAGAGTTCTACATTACATAGGCGCTTAGTTGTTGCTTAGCACATTTCTTAAACATTTGGCATTTTAATGTTTTCTAATGGTCATATTTGTCGCTTATCATGTTTGAGATTTATTTGTGAGAGCAAATGAAAGACCTTGGCATTAAGCAAGGAAGAGGTTTTGGAAACTTGAGGTCCTAGGTTTAAGTGACACTATATGTGGGTTTGTTCAGATATATTATGGCTGGAGTTGTGTTCTAATTTATGATCTCTTAACTTGATATTGTTATACTGAAGACTTGGTTAATATCTGCAGGTGATTGAGATCCCAAAAGGAGGCAAGGTGAAATATGAACTTGACAAGAAAACTGGTCTGATAAAGGTTGATCGTGTGCTTTACTCATCGGTTGTGTATCCTCACAACTACGGGTTCATCCCTCGCACTCTTTGTGAAGACAACGATCCCTTAGATGTCTTGATTATTATGCAGGTAGGCTTTGACCCACATTTTTATCAAAAATATCATAAGCCCATAGGCTAATGGATGGTCGCGAAACATTTTTCATGCTTGGAAACTCTCTTGTATCGCCCTAGTTTGTCCATATGCAGCACTTATAAATCATATTGTTAAGGGCTCTATGAGTTTTATGTTAGTATTTTATGTTGCATGCTTGCAGGAACCAGTTATTCCAGGATGCTTTCTTCGTGCTAAAGCTATAGGTCTGATGCCTATGATTGATCAGGTACGGATTAACCACCGATTAAAATACTCCCAACTTTTTGGATTTATGTTTGAAATCAAACAAGTGTGAAACACTGTGAATGCAGGGTGAGAAAGATGACAAGATTATTGCTGTTTGTGCTGATGATCCCGAGTATCGTCACTACAATGATATCAAGGACCTCCCACCTCACCGTCTGGCTGAAATCCGGCGCTTCTTTGAAGACTGTATGTAACTTTCTTGGCTAAAGTTTAATTACTCATTTGTAAAAGGAAGGATATGTGTTAGAGACCGCTTCATTGTTTGAAGTATATATTAACCTCTCTTTTTTTGTTGCCTTGTTAAATACTGCAGACAAGAAGAATGAGAACAAAGAAGTTGCTGTGAATGACTTTCTGCCTGCCACTACTGCTTATGAGGCAATCCAGCACTCCATGTAAGCCATTTTTATATCGACATGATCATATGCAACAACAAATGCAAGTCTGAAAGAGCTTTAAAAAATAGAAGAGCTACCTAAGTGGGGCTGCTTTTACAGCTTCTGGTTCTTTCTTTTTCAGAGGCCTTTGCTTGTGCCCGGGTTTATTTATATATTCTGTCACAATTTAAAAATAGAGTTATAATTTTCTGTTTTGAAGGAATCTGTACGCGGACTACATCGTGGAGAGCTTAAGGCGGTAGTTGCGGGTTAAATATGTCCCATGCATTTTGACGTTACAAGAAATTCATCATCTCTGGTTTTGCAACAAAGTCGGTGTGTTTATTATGGCGATAATTTTAGTTACTTCTCACTGTAACGAGTGATTCTCTTCATTTTTTTCTTCTTTCTTTGGCGTTGTATAACGCCCACTCACTTTTATTTACTGTCTTTGATGGACCTCATCTTTTGAACTATTTTTATTATTACGGAATGCTTAAGCAGAACTACTCTCCACGTTTCTGCTTCTTTCTCCAAAATAGATAATACATTGAAAACTTGTTTATGGACGAGTACCAGCATAGATAACAAAATCAAATTTATATCTTTAATTACACAAAATCAAAATTTACATATCATGTCAAATGAAAATCTATATGTAATTTTTCTAGCTTCAACATTTATTTATCTCTAATTCCAGAATTAGGATACGATCATTAATGATTGATCCGATGTATTGGCCTATTCTAATATTGTAATTTGCATCAATTTATTTTAGGGATTATTATTTTATCTTTATCATAGTTTATACCTTGTCCATATTTAATAAGGTAATTATTTTATATATCAGTGGTAAAAAAATAAATTTCACAAATGTCTTAGTTTTAAGTTGAAATTTAGTTAAGAGTTTAGTGTTTAAGAGTTTAAGTTTAGGGATTTAAAAATTAAGGGTCATGTCGTCATGGTTAGAAGTTAGAGTGTAGGGTTAAATTTTTAAGGTTTATAAATTAAAACTAAACTCTAAATTATATTACCCTAAACCCTAAATTCTAACAATAACCCCTAAATTATAAAATTATATACTTAAACACTAAATTAAATCTTTAAATCCTAAACTAAGCGATTGTGGAAACATTTCCTTCTAATGCAATCTTATTTAATATCACGTTTTTCCCGATAGTTAAATTATTTTTTATACATCATTTTTAAATTAAATTGATATATAATATTTTAAATTTAATATATGTGCTTAAAATATAAAAGTAATTAAAACATTCAAAATAGAGGTAATTTAAAATCTCAACTGTACTAAACCCAACGAGTGGTCCTAATAGAAAAGAGGATGTTATTCATCTTAGGAGACCCAAGTTCAATCCGTTTTGTCTGCAAGGTGTGTGGCACATTAAAGGGTTAAGAAAAGTATGAACAGATACTACCTTGCATAGTCGTTTATGAGATTTTAGTGGCCAAAGGGCGAACAAAAAAATATACCCCTAATAATAAATATTAAAAAATGAATTTTAAAGTAGCCCCTAATTATAAGTATTAGAAAAAATCAGGTCTAATTACAAGTATTGAAAAAAAATTAAGAGTAGGCGCCTAATAAGTGTTAAATAAATAAATTTTAAGAATACACCCTTAATAATAAATATTAAAAAATTAAATTTTAATATTGAATATTATAAAAAAATGAGGCCCTGGGCGGGCGCCCCTCCTGCTCATGTCCAGGGACGGCACTGCTACCTTGTAATCACCTTAAGACTATTAAAAAAAATCTCAAACGTACCTTAAAACAGTCATAGGGTATAAAGTGTAAGATTTAAAATTTAGGATTAGGGCTTAAATTTAATTTTTTAGTGTTGAGACATATATAAATTCACCAAAAAGGCATTGAAGATTTTTATCCCAGCTACTAGTATACCAAAACATCCAGCTTAACGATGGATATCGAGAAAACCAAAATAATTTTTAAGTGTCGGGTTAATGAAGATTGCAAAGGTCAAAAGGACCCTCACTCTTGTCATTGAAAACGCCACTAAAATAGTTTAGTCTCATAGAGAGCTGAAGGGAAAGAAATGAAATCTAGAGACCACAAGCAAGAGTACAAGACGACCGTCAGGGAAGGAAACTGGAGCTGTCACCACTCACATGCACAATCGTCGAACTTGCAAAGGAAAAAAGAGAAATAGAGGACAAGAAAAACAAAGTCTCAACCCAGTCATCCTCATCTCGAATCAACAAGAGAGATCGATCATCTTCCTTTTAAAAGGGGGATTATTTTGCACAGTGGTTGTTGGAAAAGACGTTTCTCATCGAATTCACCGAAAGAAAGTTTTGAAGAAAACACCACAAACGAAAACAAAAACAAAAGGTCGATTGAAGGCTAAAAAAAGGATGAGAAAAGGGAAAGGAAGCCTATCACTATGAAAGCAACATGTTGAGTGGATCGATTGAATGATCAAGACCAAGAAGGAGGTGAATTGAGATTTTAAAACTTTGTGGGAGTGAATGGATAATTAAAAATGAAGAACAAAAGATTTTAGAGTGGTTCAAGTTCCAAATGAACTCTACATCCACTACCTTAGCTACCACTAAGGATTTACAACAATTCACTTTTTGTTCTTCCCCTTTTCAAGGCTTAGGAGGTACACAACCGGTCAAATTTTCTACCCAAAATTTGACTAAACCTTCACAAATGAACAAATAAGAAATTGGACAAGAAGTATATATCTCAAATACAATTTTGTCCCTTGAAGTACAACACTCAACCCAAATTTGAAGATAGAATAAGAATTGAATACAACTCAATTTGGGGTTTACAAGAAATTGGAAAATAGGCATACTTGAGGTTGGATTTTTGCTTGGATGTTTGTCTTTAATGCAATAGTTGCTGCTGGTCTTCAAAGAGCTTCAATTTATACCTCATTTATCAATTCTAGCCGTTTGAGTGGTTAGGGAATTGATTATAGTCGTTGGAACCCTCTCTTTCCACCATAAATGCACTTATGCAGCTATCTGTATCGGTACACGGGGAGCCGTATCGATACCTGTCTGAAAACAGAAAGAGTCGTTGTACATAATAAAGATGGCGTATCGAAACGCACGTAAGCGTATCGGTACGGGACATGGACCGTTTTGATACAGAAGAGACCGTATCGATGCCTTTTTCTCAACTTAGCTCACTGGAAGTTTCCGTTTCGATACGAGGGTTTACCGTATCGATACGGGTCAACTGCCACTTTAAATGTTAGTTACCTAACGACTGACACCAACGGTCGAAAACATTTAAAACACTTCGAATTAAAAATTCAATTAAAACCGTATCGATACGGGTTAAGCCGTATCGGTACACCATTCAAACTCCTTCTTCAGTTTTTACAGATGGGCGTATCGATATAGATGGAATCTGTTTCGATACGCTGTTTCGATACAGTTAAGAGCGTATCGAAACGCGTTTTTCCAGTAGCCAACTTTGTAAAAAAGGTATCAATACGGCTGGAAGCGTATCGATACACCTGGACGGTTTTCAATACTTTGGTCTTGGAACACTTAGAAAATATTTGGAGTTTGAGTTTTTCAAATCAGTTTTAAAGTGTTGGTGATTTATAAATTATTAAAGGGACTTAGAAATCAATTTCAAGTTTCAATTTAATCTTTAACAATTTAATTATATCAAAATCAAACATAGGTTTTACAATCTCTCCCTTTTTGATATAACAAAACCAAAACTTAAAATTTTTGACACTTTGAAAAACTTTGCAAAATTAACCCCCCTTAATATTAGCTAGGTAACTTTTAAGTTGAAAATCAAAATTTTTAAGTGTTGTGAGCTTCCATCTCCCCCTTTTTGTTAGATCAAAAATAATTGAGACAATGTAAAGTGCATAACTTAGGCAAAAGGTATAAATATGCAAGCAACATAGATATCATTAAGTTCAAATAAAGCATAACATCAACTTAAAAATCCAAAACAACAGAAAATCAAAGCATAGGTTTAAAATAATGTAAACTTAATCCTAAAAACATGAAGCAAAGGTGTATAAAATAAATATCCTAGATGATATGCATGGTATGCAAAGATAGGCTACTAAGCATCATCATCGCCTTCTTCATCATCTTCATCTTCGTCCTCAATTGGATCATCATTCCTCAAGGAGTGACGCCACTCATCATGGAAAGCGATGAGAGAGATATTCATTGAATCATGAACGCCTTAAAGAGAAGTGAGTTGAGTCTCCACGTTCGTCATCCGTTCTTCAAGGCTTGTGAAACGAGTATCAATCGTGGTAAAGCCCGAAGCCATATCCGTGCGCAATCCCGTGAATTGCTCATTGAGGAAAGTCATTAGAGCATCCATGGAAGGTGGAGGAGGAGGAGCTTGAGGAACTTGTTCAACTTGAGGATTAGCAAATTGTTCCGCGACCTCGGTAGGGAGCTCGGATAGACGTAACTAACTACCATTAAAATAATGGAACTTACCCCTTGCAAGAGAGCGTTCATCGATGGGATCGGTGAGGGGAGTTGGGAAGTCATGCGAGCAATCAATCTCCTTTTGTAGAAAGAAGTAGCTTAGGGCCGTGCCATAGGTGAAGGAAGTGACAAGTGTGGTGTGGCGATGTTGCACAAGATAGACGATCTCCGCAAACATGATACGAGAAAGGTTCGGACGTTTTCTCTCACGGAAGCATCGAATCCAAAAGTCATCCACTTGACGGATAGTAGAGTACTTCCCTCCAGAGGGCCTAAACCACCAAGAGACAATCAAATGGAGGATCCGATCCTGAGCATTTAGGGCGGTGATGGAACCACTAAGAACATGGCCAAGAGCATTCTCATCATTAAGGCCTTCATCCTCCAACTTAAAAACCTCACAAATAGATTTAACATCTATAGTGACCTTTTTACCCATAAGATAGGAATTAACCGCCGTAACAACACCATCTCAATTGACACAACATTTGGCATTAGCATAAAAGATTAAAACCAAAATACGAAAATAAAACTCGGGAATAGAGAGAAAATCCATGAACTTCCATTCTTGGAGCAAAGGTAGATATGCTAACTTGAATCGCTCCGAATTAAGAAAAGGAATAGAGATTACCCCCTCCGGACGGATCTTATAGTTTTAGAATTGACGAAAATAGGTGATAGCTCCGGGGGATTGAAAAGAGTGTTGATAGATTTGAGTGAGATTCGGACGAGCACCCTCTTCGGTATTGGATCCTTCACCGGTTTCATTAAGACGTGATCTCTTCCTAGAAGGTGCCATGAACTAGAAAACAAATGTATGCATTAAGATTTCTTCATTCAACTCATTGAAAAACCACAAATCAAGGTAAAGAAAAATTTTAAAACCAAATTTTGATTTTAAAACCAAGTTTGGTTAAGAAAACAAAGATAAAAACAAAACAAAAAGGTTTGAAAACGAAAATTAAAAGAAAAATTAAAAGAAAAAGAAAGGGTTTTACCTTGATATTGATTAGAGAGGAATGGAAGAAAAGCCTAGCACCAAATTGATGAAAAAGCCTTAGAGCTTTGTATGATTTGAAACCCTCTTGATATTTTGAGTTGTGGTGTGAAAATATGAGGGAGGAAGAGGCTATTTATAGGCTGAAAACGGCTAGGGTTTATAGGGTTTTGAGAAATTTTAATTTTGGTAAAAGTTGAACTCTTAAATGCCAAATTAAAGTTGTCTGCGCAATCGCGTATCGATACGCCTGAGGGTGTATCGATACGGGGGTAAAACGTAATTCCAATAAAAATGCCTGTTGAAGCATCGTATCGAAACGGATGCAATCCGTATCGAAACGATTGTAGCTCGTATCAAAACGGGTTTAACCGTATCGATACCCTTTTAAGGCAAAATGAAGTCTGGGAAACTAATGAAGTACTCGTATCGATACGCGTAGGGCCGTATCGATACCCTAAGCCCAGAAATACATTTTAGGCCTAAAGAACAACCAAAAGCTCGATTCTAACACCTCCTAAAGGAATGCAAATGATGAATGAGCAGTTTTAAGCATATTTTAACAGAATCATACTCCTCTAATTATAGGCATGGATATTTTCAAGAGTTACAACACACAAACATGCAATTTCACAAGATCAAGCAATTTTAAGCACAAAAGAGGTCTTAAAAGGTCAAGATAGGCTAGTTAGACCTAACTCTCTCCTAAGGGACCAAAAACGCTCTTTATTTAAAGGTTTTGTAAAGATGCCCGCTAATTGATTTAAGGTGTCAACATACTCTATAACAACATCTTCTTTAAGGACATGATCTCTAATAAAATGATGTCTTATTTCTATATGTTTGGTTCTAGTGTTATCACACTTAAGGGGTATGGTTTCAACTTTAATACCATAATCTAAGAGTTGTTGTTTCATCCAAAGGACTTGAGCACAACAACTCCCTAAGGATATGTACTCAGGTTCGGTGGTAGATAAGGCTACACTATTTTGTTTCTTAGAGAACCAAGATATGAGCATACTACCTAGGAATTGACAAGTTTCCGAAGTACTCTTCCTATCGATTTTACACCCCCCATAATCCTCATCCGAATAAGCATGAAGGTTGAAGATGGAGTCTCTAGGGTACCAAAGACCTAAACAAGGAGTATCTCTAAGGTACCTAAAGATTCTTTTAACGGCTATAAGGTGAAACTCTCTAGGACTAGCTTGAAACCTAGCACACAAGAAAACACTAAACAAGATATCTGGTCTACTTGCGGTAAGGTAAAGCAATGATCCAATCATAGAATGGTAAAGGTTAGAGTCAACACACTTACCTCCTTCATCTTTGTCATGCTTTGTAGATGAGCTCATAGGTGTGGCTTGAGGCTTTGCATTCTCCAAGCCAAACTTCTTGAGCATATCCATGATGTACTTTGCTTGATTGATGAAGGTGTCATCCTTCCTTTGCTTGATTTGGAGTCCCAAAAAGAATGAGAGCTCTCCCATCACGCTCATCTCGAATTCACCTTGCATTGGCTTAGCAAACTCTTTGCAATGACATTCGTTAGTAGAACCAAAAATAATATCATCAACATAAATTTGTACTACTAAGATGTCATTTTTATACCTTTTTATGAAAAGTGTAGTGTCCACCTTACCTTTTTCAAAACCCTTTTCAATTAAAAAGTTTGAAAGTCTTTCATACCAAGCTCTAGGAGCTTGTTTTAAACCATAAAGAGCTTTAGTGAGTTTGAAAACATGATTTGGAAATTTTGAGTCTTCAAAACCCGGTGGTTGTTCCACATACACTTCCTCATTTATAAAACCATTTAAAAATGTGCTTTTAACATCCATTTGAAAAAACTTGAAATCATGATAACATGCATATGCAATCAACATCCTAATGGCTTCCATTCTAGCTACGGGTGCATAGGTTTCATCAAAATCTATTTCATCTTCTTGAGTGTAACCTTGTGCTACTAATCTAGCTTTATTTCTCACAATGTTACCACTCTCATCTAGTTTGTTCCTAAAGACTCATTTAGTTCCTATAGTAGATTGATTACTAGGCCTATCAACTAATGTCCAAACATTACTTCTCTCAAATTGATTTAACTCTTCTTGCATAGCCATAATCCAAAAATCATCTTTCAATGCTTCTTTTATATTCTTAGGCTCTATGCATGAGATAAATGCAACATGGTTCATAAGTTTAAGAGAAGATCTAGTGGTTACCCCCTTTAATGGATCACCCAAGATTTCACCATCTTTGACATAGTTGAACTCCCTTGGGTAGCTCACTTCCTTTTCCTCAAGAGCCAAGTCCTTCAAGGCTTCAAGAGGTGGATCTTGTGTATCCTCTTCTTTTGATGGAGTCTCATCCACCTTTGAAGTTTGTCCTCCATCAAAGGCATTTAAGATTCTTACATCATCATCATCACAAGAATCCTTCCTTGGAAGGAGGTTATCATCGAATACAATATGTATAGATTCTTCTACTACTAAAGTTCTCTTGTTAAATACACGACAGGCTTTATAGGTTAAAAAGTATCCTATGAAAATAGCTTCATCACTTTTTGCATCAAATTTACCTAAGTTGTCTTTTCTATTATTTAAAACAAAACACTTGCAACCAAATGGATGAAAATAGCTAATGTTAGGCTTTTTAGATTTTAAAATCTCATAAGGTGTTTTCTTTAAAATTGGCCTAATCATTACTCGGTTTACAATGTAGCAAGCGGTGTTTATAGCTTCCGCCCAAAAATATTTAGGTAAATTGTTTTCACAAAGCAATGTTCTAGCCATTTCTTGTAAAGTTTTATTTTTCCTCTCAACTACCCCATTTTGTTGAAGAGTTCGAGGAGCCGAAAAATTGTGGCTAATACCATTTTCATTTAAAATTTTTTCAAACCCTAAATTTTGAAATTCGGTTCCATGATCACTTCTAATATGAAAAATTCTAAGCTCAAGATCATTTTGGGTTAGTTTTGAAAATGTGATGAACCTTTTTAAAGCCTCATCTTTAGTACTTAAAAATAGAACCCAAGTAAATCTAGAAAAATCATCTACAAGAACAAATGCATAAGATTTACCACCCAAGCTCATAGTCCTAATTGGCCCAAATAAATCCATGTGGGTAAGTTGTAAACACCTACTTGTAGAAACATCATTAATGGATTTAAATGATGACTTATGTTGTTTACCCTTAGAGCATGCATCACAAATTTTATCGTTTGAGAACTTAATCTTGGGTAAACCTCTAACTAGATCAAGGAAAACTAATTTTTCTAAAACACTAATGCTAGCATGTCCTAGTTTTCTATGCCATAGCCATGCACCATTTTCATTTTGAGCTACTAAACATGCATGAGATGTATGTATGTCATCTAGATGCACCATGTAAATGTTACCTATGCGATGACCTATGACCATAATATTATTAGATTTAATGTCTACAATTTTACACCTATTTTTATCAAATAAAACATTAAATCCTTTATCACACAATTGGCTTATGCTCAATAAATTATGTTTAAGACCATCGACATACAAGACATTTTCAATAAGAATAGTAGAGTGATTACCTATAGAGCCAATACCTTTAATGTGGCCTTTGGAGTTGTCACCAAATGTCACCACTCCTCCACTTTTTGGCTTTAAATCCATGAATCTACTCTTGTCTCCGGTCATATGCCTCGAGCATCCATTATCAAGGTACCATGAGTTTTGACTTTGTGCTTTGGCCTTGTAGCAATGCTCCCCCTACAAACAAAGATATTAAACTTTTGTTTTTGGTACCCAAATCATTTTGGGTCCACGAGTGTTAGCTCCCAATAGCTTGGTTCCCTTAGGAATCCAAGGTGACATAGCAACAATATTATTAGATTTTACAAGTTCCTTAGGAACCCATACACTTCTAATCTTTTTAGTTCTACTATGTCTAGGAAAGCTACTTTGTTTGTAGTTATTAGTCTTTCTCCTAGGTTGGTTTGTCTTAGAAGATTCACCTTTTTCATGCTTCATACTACCAACATATTTAAAAGACTCTTTGAGCTTGTTAAGCTCATCTAACACCTTTTGGTGTTCACTATTGCATTGAGAAAGAAGATTATTTAGGTCTACATTTTCATCTTGGAAAAACTTAAGTTCATCTTTCAAACCTAAATTTTTTTTCTCAAATTTCAAGTTAGCTTGAGAAAGTGAGTCATTTTTATCATTTAATTCCGAAATAATTTTCTTATTCCTAATGGCCGACTCCTTGTATTTCTCAACTAACTCATCATAAACCTCTTGTACTCATCATATGCATCATTTAATTCATCATATGTAAAATCTAAAGATGATGAGTTAGAGGTTACCATGGAGGAATCTTCCTCAAGTGCCATGAGGCAAAGGTTGGCCACTTCTTGTTCGTCATCCTCGGATGACTCCTCATCACTCCAAGTAGCAAGCTTGGCTTTGAGCTTCTTCTTCTTCTTAAAGCTCTTCTTCTTGAGTTGAGGGCACTCCGAACGAATGTGGTCGGGCTTATTGCACTCGAAGCAAATGATTTGGTCTCTCTCTTCTTCTTTGCTTTTACCTTTGAAGTCCATCTTTCTTTGAATTTTTCTTCCACGGTTGGACCTCATGAATCGAGAGAACTTTTTGACTATCATAGCCAATTCTTCAAGGTCGTCCTTCTCGCTAGAAGAGCTCTTCTCAAGTAATGAAGCTTTGAGAGATATTCCCATTTTCTTCTTCTTTTCCACCTCTAGCTTCTCTACTCTTTTCTCTTCCTTCTTCTTTTCTTCTTCCCTTCCTTGCTTCATAATCTCACGAGTAAGGAGAGAACCCACTAGCTCATCAAGTTTTAGAGTCTTCAAGTTTTTGGCCTCTATGATGGCAGTTCTCTTCCCATCCCAAGATTCGGGAAGTGAGTAAAGTAGCTTCCGGACAAGCTTGTCTTCCAGAATAGTCTCTCCAAATCCTTTAAGCCCGTTGACTATGGTTGAGAAGCGATCAAACATCTTGGACACCGTTTCGTCGGACTCCATCTTGAAATTCTCATAGCTAAGATTGAGAATTCCAATCTTGGTTTCCTTCACATCATTGGTTACTTCATAGGTGGTCTCAAGAGTATCCCACACTTCATTGGCACTCTCAATGGATGAGACTTTAGAGTAGATGTCCGGACCGAAAGAACAAAAAAGCATGTGAAGAGCTTTGTCATTTATTTGGATCTTCTTCCTCTCTTCTTCACTCATCTCCATCTTTTTCTTTAGAACCATCCTTCCTTCATTATCTTGCTTCAATGGAATGTAGGAACCATCTTCAATGACATCCCAAACCAAGTAATCATTGGACTTGATGAAGAGGCACATTCGATTCTTCCAAAACGGATAGTTGTCACCATTGAAGAAATGCGGTTTTGTAGTGGATTGAGACTCGTACATGCTAGATCCGGAGTTAGATGCCATATCTTGATTTTTAGATGATCACACTCTTCCTATGAACTCCTCTTGTGGTTGTGAATTCTTCAAAGAGGTAGGCTCTGATACCAATTGTTGAGTGGATCGATTGAATGATCAAGACCAAAAGGGGGTGAATTGGGATTTTAAAACTTTGTGGGAGTGAATGGACAATTAAAAATGAAGAACAAAGGATTTTAGAGTGGTTCAAGTTCCAAATGAACTCTACATCCACTACCTTAGCTACCACTAAGGATTTGCAACAATTCACTATTTGTTCTTCCCCTTTTCAAGGCTTAGGAGGTAACCTTTACACAACCGGTCAAATTTTCTACCCAAAATTTGACCAAACCCTCACAAATGAACAAAGAAGAAATTGGACAAGAAGTATATCTCTCAAATACAATTTTGTCCCTTGAAGTACAACACTCAACCCAAATTTAAAGATAGAATAAGAATTGAATACAACTCAATTTGGGGTTTACAAGAAATTGGAAAATAGGCACACTTGAGGTTGGATTTTTGCTTGGATGTTTGTCTTTAATGCAATAATTGTTGCTGGTCTTCAAAGAGCTTCAATTTATACCTCATCTATCAATTCTAGTCGTTTGGGTGGTTAGAGAATTGATTATAGCCGTTGGGACCCTCTTTTTCCATCATAAATGCACTTCTGCAGCTATCTATATCGGTACACGGGGAGCCGTATCGATACATGTCTCAAAACAGAAAGAGTCGTTGTACATAATAAAGAGGGCGTATCGAAACGCACGTAAGCGTATCGGTACGTGACAAGGAGCGTTTCGATACAGAAAAGACTGTATCGATACCTTTTTCTCAACTTAGCTCACTAGAAGTTTCCGTTTCGATACGAGGGTTTATCGTATCGATACGGTTCAACTGTCACTTTAAATGTTAGTTACCTAACAACTGACACCAACGGTTGAAAACATTTAAAACACTTCGAATTAAAAATTCAATTAAAACCGTATCGATACGGGTTAAGCCGTATCGGTACACCATTCAAACTCCTTTAGTTTTTATAGAGAGGCGTATCGATACAGATGGAATCTGTTTCGATACGATGTTTCGATACGGTTAAGAGCGTATCGAAACGCGTCTTTCTAGTAGCCAACTTTGTAAAAATGTATCGATACGGCTGGAAGTGTATCGATACACCTGGACGGTTTTCAATACTTTGGCCTTGGAACACTTAGAAAATATTTGGAGTTTGAGTTTTTCAAATCAGTTTTAAAGTGTTGGTGATTTATAAATTATTAAAGGGACTTAGAAATCAATTTTATGTTTCAATTTAATCTTTAACAATTTAATTATATCAAAATCAAACATAGGTTTTACACAACAGTTGACTGTTGCTTGAAAATAAATTTAGGGTTCTTTGGTTTTTAGTAGGGGTGTAAATCAACAGATCATTCGACGAACTGTTCGTGAACCGTTCATATAATGTTCGTTAAATAAACAAACATGAAAAAGATTTTTATGTTCATGTAATAAACAAACGAACACGAACAAATGTGTGTTTGGTTCGTTTATATTCACAAACAAGCTCGTTTATCGGCTCTTTTACCTAATTCCACCTTTTCTTTTCTTTATTTAAATTTTAAAAATCGGTGAATGTATGGACTAAAATGAATATAGGTTGAACTTTAAAGTTCAAACTATGAAGTTTGAAGAGCTTAAGGACTAGTGACATAATTTCATATTTTTTTGCTTGCAATCAAGAAGGTGCCTAATTTATACATTTTTCCAGTTTGGTGCATAACGTTTTTTCGGCCACTTTGGTGCCTAACGTTTTTTCGGGCTACTTTGGTGTCTAACGTTTCATTTTGTAACTCAAATTGGGTTTTCTCGTCAACAGCGTTAAAAATTTTCCGTTAACCAATTATAACAGGACAAGTGGCATGTTTTATTTATTTATTTAATTTCTGAATTAATTTAAAATTATGCATTTCTTAAAAAACCCCAAAGTTTTAATTTCTCTCAAACAAACCTTCAAATCACATCTCTTTAACCGTCTGGCATCCCCCACGCGTCGGTGTTGGGAAACGCCGGTACACACCATGGCGCAGTGGAAAAATATCCGGCGAATTTCGCTAGTGATCCATGTATAAGGGACGAATTCGGGGTGAGTAGGGATGAAATATTACCTTAATAAATCTGGTATCTTGATATCCGTAGGGAGATAGGATAAACCAAATCGAATCCGATTCGTCACGATAGTGCTCCGACCTCTACGAAGTCCACCCAAATGAAACGAACAATATTTTCTCTTCTCTAACTGTTAGAGAGGTTTTTCCAAAAAGCATATTTTGGCTGCAATACCTTATGCCTTTATATATCATTCAAAAACCTAATTTTAATTAAATTCGGATTCATTAAATATACAATATATTTAACTGAATATAATTAAATATGTAGAATCTAATTTTACTTTAATTCAAATTCATTAAATATACAATATATTTAATCGAATACAATTAAATATGTAGAATCTTATTCTACTTTAATTAGGTTTCTTTAGGAATATATATATATTAATAGTGTTTGATAATTACAATAATTATCTAATTATCATTAAAATATATATAAACGAGATTATTTATAATTACAATAATTATAATAATTTCATCTTTAATAATTATTTAAGTGTACAACAAGTTTATACACATGCTATCTAGTCGATATTTGTTCGTTTCAATCATAGAGTGTGACCCTTGTAAGTTCATGTAACGTTAGTAGTAATATCTAGAACAATTCTAATATTACAAACAATGAGTGACATCTGGCAATACATCATTGCTACCTAAGTTGCATGAAGTCATGGTTCGACTTTACCTTTTTCCGTGATTAACTTCTTTTATGTATTACATCCTTTTGTCCTTATATCTAGATCGAACACAAGTCATGGATTAGTCACACTTGTATAGTCCATCTAATATTTCTTGATATCTTGAGTAGACTATGATAAACGAATAACTATGATATCTCATATCAATTTATTCGAGCATGGTCATGCATTTTCTAGTCTCACTCAATCAAGTGGCCCGCGATATTACTCCTATTATGTAGGAGAGACAAATCCTATCTTGATCAACCATATTTCGCTATATAGAGTGTGACATATCCAATATCAATCTTTATAGTGTAGTCTGTTACAACACACGTTTGACTGCATCAAAATATGTCACTCTCGATATTAAAATAATGATGATCTCAAGTCTGAGGATCATACATTTAGTTATCACCATGAGCAATGTTGTGACTGTCACATAATAATCCAAGAAACATGCTCATAGCGGGTCGGTCTAGTATGTCGTTCTCTAACACATACTTATGTATTGATTTTGACATCTCTATGTCAAGAACAACACTTTGTTATCAATCAACTACATATTAGTCTTAACATATTATTGTTGTCCACGCCCACAATAATTCTCGACTAAGGACATTCAAGAATAACTATATTATTCTAAGGACTTTATTATAATTCAATTTATTTATAGATGCACAGAATAAGACTGAAACAATAATAATGACTTTATTAATAAACAAGATAAAATAAGTATGTCTTTTACAATCATCTCATGATTGGTCTTTGGGCATACTCCAACAGTCGGCAGTTCACCGTTCACCACCCAAGCGTCGGGTACCTCACTGTTCAACATCCCCCACTCTCTAACCGTCGGTTAGAAGCCCAATCGGTCTATTTTTTCTTCATTTTTAGATGTTCATCGACGAAACAATTGACAGTTCATTTATCAATTTTCGACGACAGGATCATGGGGTTTTCAGTCGGGGGGGGGGGGGGGGGCTGACGAAGGTAAGGGTGGCCGGTGGTGGGAGGGGAGGAATTTAGGGATCTATGGTTTGGGTTTGGGGTTTTAGAAAAATTAAGGGTACGCTTGGTTCTAAAGGATGGAGTTTGTTTTCATTTTTATTTTCTTGGAAAATGAAAAACGTGTTTAGTTGGAAAAATAGAAAATAATTTTTAAGAAATAAAAATAAGTTAAAATTTGAAAACATAAAAAGATGTTATCATTAAAAATGTTTTAGAAAAATGAAAAATGCAAAACCAATAAATGATTACTTTGTTGGTGTGATATAAAATACTAACATATTTTATTAAAAGATTACTTTGTTGGTGAAAACTAAAAAAAAAGAGAATTAATGGGATTCAAACTCGAGACTAATTGTACAAAACTAAAATGTAAAACCAATAAATGAAACTTAGGGGGCGTTTGGTTCGCGGAAAAGAACATTACCAGTGGGAATAATCTTTTCCGGAATCACATACCCACGTTTGGTTCAAAAGCATTCCCTCCCAGGGGTAATGAAATATTCCCAACAGTAGCTATTTTTGGCTCTTTTCCCGGGAATGTCATTCCCTCCCTTTTCTTAGGTATTAGACAACTCCCTCCCCTTTGGACAAGAATACCCCTAAAAATATAGTTATTTTAAAATGATCTTTCCTTTTTGTATATAATTACACACGTATAAATCTATTTTATTTTTTAGTGGTTTAGGGTTTTAATACTTATTATAAAATAATATGATGCATATAAAATAAAAATATATCAGTTTTTTATTTTATTTCGATTTTTTTATATATGTGTTTGATTCAAATTTTATTATTGGTATGTATTTTATCACATTTATTATTTAGATCAATTTTCATAAAAAGGTTTTCATATTATATTTTTTTATATTTTCTATGAACTTTTATGTAAATATTTTGACTTTAATCTTAAAACTTCAGTTGGTTAAAAAAGAAAATATATTTCAAGGACAATTTGGTAAAACATGCATTTTTCCTATCTTATATTCCTTCAACCAAACAATGTAATCTTACATTCCCGCCAAACAAATCAAACAAGGTAATACAACATTCCGGGTTATATGTTAGGTAATGTAACATTCCGGTAATCTCATTCCCAAAGGTAATCTTACATTCCGTGAACCAAACGACCCCTTATAGCTTAGGAAAATGTGAATACATATAATATATGAATTGAGCCAAAAAAAAATTAAATAGAATATTTAATGTTTTAATAAATATTTGATTTAATTTAAATATAAAAAGAAAAAATATTTGAATATTTTAAATCAATTTTTTTCTTTAAATCGAATATTTTTTAAAATAGAATATTTAATATTTTCACATTTAAATCACATCGAATATTTAATAACTATTTTAAATATTCAATTTAATTTAAAAATATTTGATTTAATTTAAATATGAAAAAGAAAAAATATTTATTAAAATATTAAATATTTGATTTAAAAGAAAAGAAATTTGATTAAAAATATTCGAATATTTGGGGGTTTGTGTGATTTTACGCGTCCCGAGTGATTTAGGTTCGAGCCATTTTCAACCATTTTTTTTTATTTTTTTCTTAAATTTTATTGTGGTATAAGATATGTATATACAACGGTGCATTTTATATTATTAAGAGCAAGTTGGTGTAATGGTAAAGGTTTGTGTTTAACACCCTTAGGTCATGGGTTTAATTCTCTCCAAGGCCATTTATACTCTTTAGTTCCCCTTTATATTGTTTAGTTTTCACCAACAAAGTAATCTTTTAATAAAACATGTTAGTATTTTATATCACACTAGTGAAGTTGGCTTAGTGATTTGAGTGTTAGCCTTCCATGCGTGTATACGATCAATTCCCACGAGCTCAATTCATGCCAATTTTATTTCCTCCCATTTTTTTACGGCCAATCAGATGATGACACGTGCCACCATCTGGTTGGTTGGTTAAATCTATTAAATTAAAACTTAAAAATAGATAGGACACGTGTCATTATCTAATTGGTTGATTAATTTTATTTAATTAAAATAAAATTAGGATCAAATTGATTTAATAAGTAAATAACATGGGCTAAATGTATAAATTTACAAAATTTTGTTAACTGCCACGTCACCCCTCCGTTATTTTTTTAACGACGGTGGTCAAAATAGGTTGATTTAATAAGTTTGGTGGTCTAATTGACGAGTTCGATAGTTCAGTGATCAAAATAAGTATCTCCAATTAGCTCGGTGGTCACTGGGGTAGTTTACTCTTTCATTTTTTTAAATAACTTTTCATCTATATTAATCAAACATGTTTTCTAATTTTTAGAAAACTATAAATAATTTTTTTCTAAAAATAAAAACATAAAATATTTTCTAAAACCAAACGGACCCTAAAGATTTTGGGTTTTTTTTATAAAATAAAAGATTTCTGATTTTTAGGAAAAAAATAAAAAAATAAAAGAAAATACCAGAATATGCCATGTGTCGTGTTTTTATTGGATAACGAAAAAAATTTAACATCCGTCATGGAAAAACCCAATTTGAGTTACGAAATGAAACGTTAGTCACCAAAGTGACCTGAAAAAACGTTAAGCACCAAACTGCAAAAAAGGTATAGGTTGGGCACTTTTTTTACTATTAAGCCATAAAATGATGAAAAGAAGTGTTGGTTGTTGAACATGTTCACGAACATTTAAACGAATGTGTTCGTGAATGCTAAATAAACGAACACGGATACCTTCAAAAACAAATAAATGAACATGAACATGATATTAAAAATTTAAACGAATATGAACACAACATTATTCGTTCACGTTCGATTCATTTGCACCCCTAATTTTTAGGAAGATGGTTCTTATGTTTAGACATTAAATGCTTTTTTGCCACACCTTCGTTAGTTTTTTGACAGTCCACCGTTTATCATTATCGGACGCCACTGTCGATGGCCGTAGATGATGGTTGTTCAGTCCTAAATTTCGCCAGTCGCTTTGTATTGGTCCTTTAAGTCCGAATCTGACCTCCACTTCGTCAAAAATTGCCTCGAAGTCCACAATCAAGCAAAAAACTTTCGATTTCTCTCTCACTGGTCTCCTTCCTCTGCCGTTAGATGAAGCTCGTTTCTTAGTATATTGCTTTTTTCGTGCCGATAAAATTTTTTATTATTTGAATCTTGAAGAAATTATTTCGTTTCCGATAAATAGGCGTCGTCTAAAAATTAACAAAATATAATAATAAAATATTTAATATCTAAAATTCAGTAAATAAATTAAAATTTTAAAACTCTGATGATTAAAATAAATTTAAAAATAAAGTTTTAATAATAATTTTAAGAAACGGATAAACACTAATAATATAGTAAATATGTTTTAGTTAATGAGAGACGCACGTCTCCACTTTGACCTCCGTGTCTGGAGAGGAAACCGAATTCAATCTCAATTACTTACCCCTACGACTAGGAGCAACGCAAAGAAATGATAAATATCCCCCACCCCTAAACCCTCTAAAACCCTGATTCCGCCCTTTCCACGGTTTTTCTAAACACGATGAGCTCCTTCGGCAACGCCGCCAACTTCGACAGTCTCCTCCTCCAAACCCTGTTGGGAAGACTCCAAATCCGCCCTCCAAGCACCGACTCTTTTCTCACCCAATCCCTCGAAGACCTCCTCCTCGCATCCGACTCCGACCCCGATGATTCCGAAAAAACCCTGCTCGCCAAAGAGGAATCCAGACTCGAAAAAGAGATTATTCGGATCGTCCTTTCGGGGAAAACCGACCCTTTGAAACCCAACTCGGGTCAAGCTGTTACCATCAACGACCACCATATTTGCATCTCTTTTCACGAAGAGAAGGGATCGGATTATCGGGTTTGGGAGTGGCACGGTCATATCATGTTGTTTGATGAAGAAGATGGGTATACGCCTGAATATATTTACGGCAACTACTTTGAGAGATTGCAGGGGAAGCCGCTTGTTCCACGCGTTGAGGAAGAGAAAGAAGATGAGGTGGAGGAGACGGTTGTGACTTCGGGATTGAGGGAGTTGATCGTCGGGGATGCTGATGCGGGTCGGGGCCGGATTCTTCACAGGAATATCAATGCCGGATCTCCAAGGTTTATATAAATTCGAATACCCTTTTTGTTGGTCTTTGTATTTGTACTAAAATTTGATATGTTTCTTATGTTTTTTGAAGTCTTTTTTTTTTCGGGGGTTCTGAAATTGAAATCTTTGATTCTGATTTCTCCTTGTGAAATTGAAATCTGTTGGATGTTTGAGATCAACTTATTAGATTTTAGTTGGCATCTGTATTGGAATCTTGTAGACGAATAGCACAAAATAACATCTTAAACAGGAATAAATGCAGAAATGTTTTGCAATGAAAGAATGTTCAACCATTCAGTTTCTTTTCTCCGTTGAAATTGGCAGGATCTAGATTGGAAATTTTCACTTTACATTGGAGTTTTTTGGTTTCAACTTCAAAACAGGAAGGCTGTACATCACTCAATACCTTTTTCAGTAAGATTGTAGCTTCAGCTTGTCTGGTTTATTTTTAGGGTTGTGGCATGTAGAAGGCGTTTTCTTTGTAGGACGAGACTTGGTTTTGTTCCTGGGTTTTTTTATTGATGAGGTGAATGAATATATGCATCAATCTTTTATGTTCATATTGGATCTTATTCAGGGAGCATATCTATGTTGTTTTAGTGTAAAATATCTATATGCTACCCTATCTATTCATGTATTTCTGTTTTAGTCATCCAATTTTTTTTTATAAAATGGTTACTGATATTATATTTTGTTCCTATATTGGTACTTGTTATGTTTTGTTCCTATACTGAGATTATTCATCTCAACCTCGATAACTTAAGTTTGAGATGAATAATCTCAAATACAGGTATTTGAGTAATTGAACTTCTCAAACTCAAGTCTAAGTTCAAGCTCCAATTGAACTACTCAAACTCATTCAATTATTACTCAACTCCTGTATTTGAGATTATTCATCTCAACCTCGATAACTTAAGTTGGTTAAGTTCAGCTTTGATAGTTAAATTTGATTCTTTTTCCAAGTCTAACTCAAATACCTTCAAATGTTCAATAACTACCAAATGTCTATTCATTCATTTTCATCATATTTGGAGAGCATAAATTTCAAGGTCTTTCATAATCCATGCCACCTAATCAAACAGCAAGAACACAATGCAAACAATGGAACAAAAGATATTAATCTAATGCCATAAAAGCAGGCTCAGTTCATGGAGGATGTAGCAAACAACACAGGCAATTTGTAGTAAAATGGCCTTAATGTCCTATCAACATCAACATTTCTCTACGTCTAGAGCACACAAAAGGAGCTACATAACACCAGAAAATGCTAAGTGAAGACTATACTAAGCCTTCTTAGGTGATTTCGCTGGAGACTTGGCAACCTTCGACAGTGACTTAGGCTCAGTCGATGCCTTCTCATTTCTCTTGGGCAGAAGAACTGGGTTAATGTTGGGTAAAACTCCGCCATGAGCAATAGTCACGCCAGCCAAAAGCTTCCCGAGTTCCTCATCGTTCCTCACAGCCAAAAGCACATGTCTTGGAATGATTGTCTTCTTCTTGTTGTCTCTTGCAGCATTACCGGCCAACTCTAGAACCTTTAAAAAACAGACAACCAATTGGAAAAAAAAAATCAGGGTATCTAAAACTCAAAAGTCACCCACCACCAGATGGAAAACCCTAGCTCGTTTTTAATATTCAAATAATCAAAAGCATCCCACAATTTGCAGATCCAGAGTTTGAACTCATGTTGATCAAAGTCTTGATATAAACACAAACCCTAGCTCGTTTTATAAGTTATTAGAACCATAGAGTTGCCCCCATTTTACTACCAATAAAATCCTGATTCAGCTCGGTACGAGTTATTCATAAGAAACCACTGTTTAATTTAGATTCAACCATATATTTGCCTTCTTTTACCCACTAACCAACTAAACCCTAGATAGTCAATCGAAAGTCTCAAAACTAGAGGGGAAACAAGGGAGGGCTGATTTACCCCCCAAAAACACATAATTTCATGCAAATTACTGAAATGTCAAGCTAATGAAGTAAAAAAAGAGTGCAATATAACAGCGGGAAAGATGAAATTACCTCAGCAGCAAGGTACTCAAGAACAGCAGCCAGGTAAATCGGAGCAGCGCTCCCCACACGCTGAGCGTAACGACCTTTCTTCAAGTAACGGCCAATTCGACCGACCGGAAACTGCAACCCGGCTTTGACAGAGCGAGAAACCGATTTCGCCTTTGGACCGCCTGCTTTCCTTCCTCCGGCTCCCTTCTTCACTTTCCCACCGGCTTCCATTGCTTCAGAATGCAGACAATTATAGGAAAAAAATAAAACCTGGAAATGAATTCCGCGGAAATCCTTGCCTCGAGAAATAAATGGATAAAAGGAAATGAGGGGATTTGGCTTGTAAGAGAAAGGGCTGCGATTTATATGGGATTGGGTGAGAAAAGTGAAGGCAATTCGCTGCGGGACTTTGAGAGGTTTTGAACCGTTTGATTGGTGATTAATCGACAGCGGAGAAATGACTTATTTGGTGATCCGCGTGAAATGGAACAGTCCAATGTGACTACCGTATGAATTATTTATAAAAGAAATAGGGTAAAATACGAAAATCATCACTCAACTTTGCTCTCTGATTTATTTTAATCACTGAATTTTAAAAATGATTAATTTAGCCACTCAACTTTAAATATTGTATTTTTTATCACTCGTCCGTTAACTCTTTAACACAGTTATAATGTGAATTATTTTATTATTATTTTTGTTATGACATGGAAACTCACTCTTCCTCTTTCTCTACTATCCAATCTTAGCTATTTTGACTTATTTACGTTCAATTTCACGGTCGCCATGTTCCTCGCTCGTTGCCTCACTATCTCAGCTTACATTGCCTTCTTTAGCCAGTCTTCCCTTTCTTCTCCACTACTCTCATCTCTTTCTCTAAAACTCGCCTGGAATTTTAAATGAGAAACACCATTATTTTTTCTCACTCCTCGAAACGGCGACGATTAACTGTGGGAGTCTTGTTTAACCAAAAAACTGTTGGTGGGTTTTTATTGTTAGAGTACATTATCTTCCATGAATTTGTTTTGAGTCAATCGACTGTGTTCGTAGAAAACAATCATAATATCCGTCGTCGGATTATCGGCTTCGTAGAAACACTGAAGCATCACTACACCATTCGCGTACTCATCGTTAACGGAGCTCCGACGAGTCATCATTGTCAGTCAACGATGTCGTTGATGAGGTCGTGGCTGTCAAAGAGAAGAAGGGACGAAAGAAACAACAGTGAAAAACTATACATATCAGTGATTTTTAGGTTAGCATTTTGGTGTCGGGGAGCCTTTACTTTGTTTCTGAATACATGGAGCATGGTCTCGTTGGCCTAGCTAGCTGCCAAGGAATGAAGTTCACTGAGCCTCATGTAATAGTTCTTTCTTTAAATTAATTCTTAGTTCTTATTCTTACTACCAATGTTGATTGTTGTTGGGTGTTCTTTTACAAGGTTTTTTTTTTGAAGTTTAGGTTTATTTCTCTTTTCAGTTCTTGCTTTCCTAACTGAGGTTTTGGAAATATATGATTATTGCTCCTTTTATTTTTGTTGTTGTGGGCATTTGATTTTACTCATGTTCGGTTAATAGGAGGTGAGGCCCCTCAGGGGCGGATCTTGGGGTCGGAGTTTAAGGACGCCTACTTAAAATTTTTAAAATATTTGAATGTTTAAATTAAAAATTTTAAATATTTTGATGGGTTTAATTTAATTTTTTTTTAAAATTTGGAGTCGACTAAAATTTTCAAAAAAAATAATATTTTAAGAGAACTTTTTTAGAATTTTAAGGAGGATACTTAATTAAAAATATTCATAAAAATGAAATATAATAAAAATATTTTAAATTTTTGAAGAGGCCAAATTGAAAATTTTCAAAATATTAAAGACAAAATAATAAAATTTCAAAAGTTTGGGGGAGCCAGGGCTCCCACTGGCCCCCATTACCGTCCGCCTCTGGGCCCCTGGCAACGATGACGTTTAACATGACATATTTCGTTATTAGGTTGACTTCGATTAAAAATACAGCGAACTCGTCGAAAGTGATTCGAAGGTAGTTGAAAGCAGTGTAGACGACAAGCATGTAAACGACAGACTGACTCGGTATAGCAAAAGGCGGAGAGGGGGGTGTAGAGTCCAACAATGGCATACGAGATAAAAATACCATATCCAACGTAGAGGCGAGTAGCCCTGACGGTGACGAACACATCGACTCTGACCAGAGCCGTTTCTGAGATTTTAGTGGCCCAAGGGCGAGACAAAAAAATTAGCATCCTAATAATAAATATTAAAAATGAATTTTAAAAGTAGTCCCCTAATAATAAGTATTATAAAAAATTAGGCCCTTAATAATAAATATTAAAAATGAATTTTAAAAGTACGCCCCTAATAACAAGTATTAGAAAAAAATTAGGTTTCTAATAACAAATATTAGAAAAAAAATTAAAATTTAAGAGTATGTTCCTAATAACAAATATTAGGAAAAAATAATGTCTCTATTGGACCCATAATAACAAATATTAAAAAATTAAATCTTCTGAGAATGTCTCTAATAACAAATATGAGGGAATTGAGCCCCTAATTATAAGTATTAGAAAAAATCAGGTCTAATAACAAGTATTGTAAAAAAAACGTATGTCACTTATAATAAATATTAGGAAAAAATAGGCCTTTAATAATAATTATTAAAATTTTGGAAAAAAATTGAGTCATGATAATAAGTATTAAATAAATAAATTTTAAGAGTACACCCTTAATAATAAATATTAAAAGTTACATCTTAATATCGAATATTATAAAAAAGGAGTTTTGGGCGGGTGCCCCTCTTGCCCATACCCAGAAACGACACTGACTCTAACCATACCTCCGATTCGAAGTCAAAACTTTGATTCAACTGAATTCTTCGTAGGAGGAAAAAACAGAGGATGCAGGACGAGCAAACCGATGATGGGTATGGCTAAAGTGCGGAGGTGAGATTAGAAAGTAGAGGAAGAATGAGTTTTCATAAGAATTAACAAAGAAGAAGAAAATTGGATTTTAAATTTGAAGTATTATTTCATTTATTAATTTTTTTAAATGACTAACAGGAAACTATTAAAAAATGACATGTCATCGTCTAGTAACTTAGTTAATGGAAGAGTGATGAAAAAAATACAATGTTTAAAGTTGAATGAGTAAATTGATCGTTTTTAAAGTTTAATGACTAAAATAGGTCAGAGAGCAAAGTTCAGTGACGATTTACGTATTTTACCCAAAAATATATACAAATTATTAAAAGATAAAATATCCAAAATTACATTAAGAGTTTACAACTACCATCGTAAACTAAATATATAATTTAGACATTTTCCTATAATATTGACACAAGAAACTATCCACTTTAGACCATATATGGAAAATGTTAAAAACCCAACTAAAAGACTCGAATTAAAAAAAGTTACGAACAAATTTGACTGCATCAGCAAACGAACCACAAAAGAAAATTAAGCTATTAAAAGAGCACCAAGAACCGCAAATCAGAGCCAAACGTCGTGAGAAACTATCCACAAACGCAAACCGCGTATCTAAATTCAATATGAGGGTCTAAAACAAAGAATATCAACAAGATTACAAATAAGCGTCATCTTGATTAGTCATTACGTTCGTCAAATCCAACCTTATAAAACATAAAATAAAAGAACGACCAAATGACCGAGAAATAAGATGAAAATGTGCCAAAAGACAGATAAACGTGCCATAAAAACAGAAAAAATGTGCCACAAATATAGTTATTCTTATTAAAAATTAAAAATAAATAAAAAATGTATTCGATGGTTAGCGATCAGCATCAAAACTGGTGGCGCCGTCAACTAAACAAAATTAAAAAAAATGCAGTGATCTATGAAACGGCGGCACGAACTCTATTTGTGTATTGGATATTTAAATTTTTAAATGGTGTAATTAGATTTTTTTCTTAATTAAGTAATATTTTTGGTGTGATAAATTATAGTTGACGAGTTATTTCATTTTTTAGAAAAATTATATCATGGGTGATTCTCACCACGTCATTCATGGGACCAACCAATGAAAACCACCCACTTCACCATAATTTTTCCATGTCATTTTTTCCAACCAATGAATCTTCACTAAAATTTTTCATGTCATTTTAAAAAGGGAAAACTACACCAGTGACCACCGAAGATATTGGGGATACCTATTTGAACCACCGAACTAAAAAAAAAACGTCAATCACACCACCAAACTTATTAAATCAACCTATTTTGACCACCGCCGTTAAAAAATTAACGGTGGGGTGACGGAACTGCCACGTGGCAGTTGATGGATATATTTAAAAATTACACATTTGGTCCCTGTTATTTACACATTCTTTCAATTTAGTCCTAATTTTCAATTAATAAAATAATAAATTATTTAATTAGGTAGTGACACGTGTCAACACCTTATTGGAGGACTTTAATTATTTAGATTTAATTTTATTAATTTATTTTCCTCCTCCAATCAGGTGGTGACACGTGTCACCACCTATTTAGAGGAGGAAAACGAAATTGAGCATAAATGGCACCCAGGGGATTCGACCCTGGGTGGTGTAGCTGGAAAGGCAGTGGTTAAACCACTGCACCAAGCCCTACATTGTACATTAAAACACCCAACTTAATATATAACTCTTATTGGTTTCTACATTTATAACCCAAAAGCTCAAACCCTAAACATTAATTTCACATATATAAATCCTAAACCCTAACCCTAAATATTTTAAATTAAACCTCAAACCCTAAAATTTTCAAATTAATTTCACGCTAAATATTTTAAATTAAACCCTAAACTCAAACCCTAAAAATTTTCAAATTAATTCCATGTTAAATATTTCAAATTAAGCCTTAAACCCTAAACCCTAAATATTTCAAATTAAACCCCAAACCCTAACCTTAAACCATAAATTTCAAATTAATTACACGATAAATATTTAGGGTTTAATTTGAAATATTTAGCGTGAAATTAATTTAAACCCTAAACCCTAAATATTTCAAATTAATTTCACGCTAAATATTTCAAATTAAACCCTAAATATTTATCGTGTAATTAATTTGAAATTTATGGATTAAGGTTAGGGTTTGGGGTTTAATTTGAAATATTTATGGTTTAGGGTTTAAGGCTTAATTTGAAATATTTAACATGGAATTAATTTGAAATTTTTAGGGTTTGAGTTTAGGGTTTAATTTGAAATATTTAGCGTGAAATTAATTTGAAATATTTAGGGTTTAGGGTTTAAATTAATTTCACGCTAAATATTTCAAATTAAACCCTAAATATTTATCGTGTAATTAATTTGAAATTTATGGTTTAAGGTTAGGGTTTAGGGTTTAATTTGAAATATTTATGGTTTAGGGTTTAAGGCTTAATTTGAAATATTTAACATGGAATTAATTTGAAATTTTTAGGGTTTGAGTTTAGGGTTTAATTTGAAATATTTAGCGCGAAATTAATTTGAAATATTTAGGGTTTAGGGTTTAAATTAATTTCACGCTAAATATTTCAAATTAAACCCTAAATATTTATCATGTAATTAATTTGAAATTTATGGTTTAAGGTTAGGGTTTGGGGTTTAATTTGAAATATTTAACATGGAATTAATTTGAAATTTTTAGGGTTTGAGTTTAGGGTTTAATTTGAAATATTTAGCGTGAAATTAATTTGAAATATTTAGGGTTTAGGGTTTAAATTAATTTCACGCTAAATATTTCAAATTAAACCCTAAATATTTATCGTGTAATTAATTTGAAATTTATGGTTTAAGGTTAGGGTTTAGGGTTTAATTTGAAATATTTATGGTTTAGGGTTTAAGGCTTAATTTGAAATATTTAACATGGAATTAATTTGAAATTTTTAGGGTTTGAGTTTAGGGTTTAATTTGAAATTTTTAGCGCGAAATTAATTTGAAATATTTAGGGTTTAGGGTTTAAATTAATTTCACGCTAAATATTTCAAATTAAACCCTAAATATTTATCATGTAATTAATTTGAAATTTATGGTTTAAGGTTAGGGTTTGGGGTTTAATTCGGAATATTTAGGGTTTAGGGTTTAAGGCTTAATTTGAAATATTTAACATGGAATTAATTTGAAATTTTTAGGGTTTGAGTTTAGGGTTTAATTTAAAATATTTAGCGTGAAATTAATTTGAAAATTTTAGGGTTTGAGGTTTAATTTGAAATATTTAGGGTTAGGGTTTAGGATTTATATATGTGAAATTAGTGTTTAGGGTTTGAGCTTTTGGGTTATAAATGTAGAAACCAATAAGAGTTATATATTAAGTTGGGTGTTTTAATGGACAATGTAGGGCTTGGTGCAGTGGTTTAACCACTGCCTTTTCAGCTACACCACCCAGGTTCGAATCCCCTAGGTGCCATTTATGCTCAATTTCGTTTTCCTCCTCTAAATAGGTGGTGACACGTGTCACCACCTGATTGGAGGAGGAAAATAAATTAATAAAATTAAATCTAAATAATTAAAGTCCTCCAATAAGGTGTTGACACGTGTCACTACCTAATTAAATAATTTATTATTTTATTAATTGAAAATTAGGACTAAATTGAAAGAATGTGTAAATAACAGGGACCAAATGTGTAATTTTTAAATATATCCATCAACTGCCACGTGGCAGTTCCGTCACCCCACCGTTAATTTTTTAACGGCGGTGGTCAAAATAGGTTGATTTAATAAGTTTGGTGGTGTGATTGACGTTTTTTTTAGTTCGGTGGTTCAAATAGGTATCTCCAATATCTTCGGTGGTCACTGATGTAGTTTTCCCTTTTAAAAATTGCTTTTTTGGAAGTTATTCTATTATTAGATTAATGACATGAAAAATAATGATGAAGTAGATGATTTCTATTGATTGGTCTCATGGATGACGTGGTGGAAATCACCCATAATATAATTTCTCTATTTTTTGGCTTCTTCTTCTTTTTGCTTATGAGATATTATTTTGATATTTTTTTATTACATGTGATAAAATGAGAAGGTTTATAAATAATGTCAACACCAAAACTAAATTAATAACATAAACAACATTCATTTATATTATGTAGAAAAAAAAATGCGGATGATCAAATGTATCTTTATTTATACGTGACCGTTTTAGTTATAACATGAAATATTTAGTTATTTGAAATTTTGAATAGGGAAGATGCTAGCACGTTTCCCGAGTTTTCAGTTACGCGTATTTTCTTCTAATTTTTTAGAATTATGTTTTTCTATTTGTATTTAATTTTTGGCTTTTTAAGACTGATAAAATATATAAATAATTATCTTATTTGTTGTGAATAAAAGAATAAGAACAACGAACAAGAATAAAAGAACAAAGAGATGAGAGAAAGAGGGATATTTATATTATTCTCAAATATAGACTTGTGTAATGTCTTTAGTAAATCATCTATTTACAGGCATAAGAAGTACATAATATATTAAACTCTAATTAATGTAGATAATATTCTCAATGATAAAATAAGTCAAATCTCCTTGATAAAGTTATTATCATGATAGACATCCACATAGATAAATATTCATAACATTCCCCCTTGGATGTCTATAAAGATAATGTGCCTCGTTAAAACCTTACTAAGATAAAAACTCAATGAGGAAAAAAATTCTTTAGTGAAGGAAAAAGAGTACACACATCTTTGATACGCATAACATGTTGCCTCATTAAAAATCTTACCAGAAAAACTCATTGGGACAAAACCTCGATCAAGGGAAAAAGAGTGCAACGCGTATTTACTCCCCCTCATGAAAACACCACAGAAGGTCTTTGAATCTTCATAATTCAATCTTGAATAATATTTTCTAAAGATCGTGAGGGGTGAAACTTTGGAGTAATATGTTCCATGATGTATTTACCTTTCAATTGAGATATACATCTTGCATTATCTTTACACAAGATAGCTTTGTATCATATCTTGTGAAAGTAAATCCACATATCTTTTGGATATGTTGGGTCAATGGTCTTAGCCAAAAACATTTTTGGCTTGCCTCGTGCATAACAATTATTTTTATAAGATTTGGGGAGGCATCGACGAATGTTTGAAGATCTAAAGGTAATGATCTTTATATATCCATGGATATTTCTTGACCAACTAATGTATGATGCTTCCAAACGAATTATTTATTTATTTTTCTTTTGAAGATAAATTTATTCACACCCAATAATCTTGCTATCATAAGGATACTCAATAGATATGTTTTATCCATATTGAATCTTCTTTAAGATCCTTTCAGTTGATGACCATTCATAGACAAAGAGATATTTAAATGTTTGATCTCCAGGTCGAGATAAAACTTGATGTCAAGATTCTTTTTTCTCAAATAATTTCATTAAATGAATTGAAATCACTTCATGAGTTTCCAATTTGAAATAACTTCATAAGAAGAAGAAAATGAGTTCAACAACAAAATCATGGGGCAAAGTCTGTCAGAGCAAGAAGATAATAAGAGCTCTGAACGAAATTCAAGAAGACCAAGCTAAGACAGATTTAAGAAAAGCGGTCTAAAGAGATGAAGTATCGTTGCAACTGAAGTAGAAAATTCAATGGAAAGGCAAAGAAGATCGGAGCCCATCCAAGTGGTCCTTGGTTGACACGTCGCATGCATCATATCGTTAAGCATCCATAAGATAGGAGCATTCTAATGTATGCATTCAAAGCATTTTTGTACATTTTTGCAAGAATTCACAAGGATCAACAAAGAACATGTGTCAACCTGATTCAAGAGGCAAATTTCAGTAAAAAATTTAATCCGTTTGAAGAGGCGGATCACAACAAAGGTTTCAACCCGTTTGAAGAGACAGACCAATAAGGGCTTCAACCCGTTTGAAGAGACATATTTCAGCAAGGTTTACTTGTTCGTTTAAAGAGACGAATTTCAGCAAGATTTTCTTATTGTATGTACAAGTCAGATGGTGCGTTACAATTTTAAATCATTTGGGTCATCAGTAAATTCTTCGGGTATGGTGGTAAATCCTTTGGGTATGATGTTAAATCCTTCAGGTCATCAGTAAATCCTTCGGGTATGATGTTAAATCTTTCGGGTCATCAGTAAGCCCTTCGGGACATCACCCTCAAGAATGATGTTTGGTTGCTTGCACATGAAAGGAAGAGCATCACAATCCTAAAGCCTTCGGGTCATCAATAAGTTCTTTGGGCATGATGTTAAGTCTTTCAGGCTGATACCTTCAGAAATGATGAGGACTTTTCAAATGCCATCAGGGCCACGTTTAATGTCCAAGCATAAAGATCGATCGATAGAAGAAGAGAAAACAAGAGACCTTATGAGAGTTTCAGATTGAAAGATGAAGATTACCTTTGATAGAAAAATAGTGACTCAAAAGATTTCATCGCTTTAAGCTGAAAATTGAAGATATTCCATACCACTTCAAGTTGAATTCTTATTAATTGATAATATTTCTTTTGCAGGTTTCGATTTCGTTTACAGAGGTGGAACTCAAGACATTCCGTTTACATAGAAGGACCTCAAGATATTCCATTTATAGAAGTGAATTTCAAGACATTCTGTTTGAAGAGGCGGATCTCAAGACATTCCGTTTACAGAGGCAGACATCAAGACATTTCATTTACAGAAGCATATTTCAATACATTCTGTTTATAGAGGTGGATCCCAATACATTTCGTTTACATAGGCGCATTTCAAGACATTTCGTTTACAAAGGCGGATCTCAAGACGGTTTTTTTACAGAGATGGATCTCAAGACACTCCATTTACAGAGGCGAAGACATTCTCTTTACAGAGGCAAATTTCAAAGATTTCAAATCCGTTTGAGGTGGATCTCTACAAAGATATTCGATTGTTTGCACGAGAAAGGAAGTGTATTACAACTCTGAATCCTTCAGGTCGTCAATAAGCCCTTCGGGAGTGATTTCAAATATTCTAGACACCTCCAAGAATGATATTCGATTGTTTGCACGGGAAAGGAAGTGTATTACGTACTAGTCCCACTAAGGTTCCCTTAAACATCCAATGGGTCCAATGGAGCCCTAATTAGGTTTTTACTTAGAAGTGACAAGACAATAATTAAACATGCATTAAACCTTTTGTGTTTAGATACATTTTGAATATAAATTGAAGTGTACTAATGTAGTTGGATGTTTCAAAACTTATATTCGTCCAAAATGTACTTTTTTACAAATGGATATCCTAATTCGAAATGGAACTCGTTTAACAATTAAAAGATTTAATTAAATTCAGATTAATATTCGTAATGCCAAAATGCCACGTAGAATTAATAAGGTACCGATAACGGGATTTGTAGGGGTGCTAACCCTTCCATACACATAACCGACTCCCGAACTCGAATTTTATTAAAAGAATCTCTGGTCCGTTTTATAGTGTTCGGTCTACCAAAGTGATCGGTGGCGACTCCAAAATGATTTTAAAGAATAAATTAGGGAAAATCGATTTAATATGGAAAAAAATCATAACTTCACGACTAAATTAAAAATGGAAAAACCCTGATTTCAAAACCCTAATCGTTAGACTATTTTTACAAACGATTTTAAAAATGGTCGTGATAGCTTGACGACTCCGCTAGGGACTAAATTGAGAGTTTGGCCTATTAATTAATTCCATGTGGCATTTTGGCATTTTCAACACTAATTTGAATTTAATTTTTTCTAAGAGAATTGTTGGATGGATTTTCAGGAAAAATGATGGTAGTTTTTGTGTATGATATATCTGTCATTCATGCATAAAACCTTGACTCGAGTTTTCACCTTTAAGTGGGAGAAAGACAATATCCGACGTGATGCTCTCTAGCTCCGAGTGCAGATTTTTTGTCTCATTCCGGTATACTAACCTTATGCATCGTGGGGCTCACGCCTCCGTTATAAGAGACCTATACTACTGAATCGATGTCTTACTGTCGCAGTAGACGGTAATGACAGTTTGGGAACCAAGAGTCTAGAATAAAGCCCACATTCTGTTTTAGAAGCCCACCATGCTAGAGCCAAACAGAGACCTAGAGCAGGTGCTGCCGATTTAAATACATTTCTCTGGTTTTTTTCTTTGCTACATATTATGTGTTTCTCTGAATTGATAATTTATTTACTTGTTTTTCATATTAATTCACAATACTAACACATGTTTTTGTTTTGTTTTGTTTTGTTTTGCTTGCGTTGTTTTGTTTTGAACAAATCATGTCATAAATTGCATTTGTTTTGGCATCGAATTGGGAGTCAGTCAATTTGGAAGTATTCGATATATCTTGAGAGTTTAAGATAGGAGAAGATAATACAACAGTTTGGACCTGGTCCGAGCAAACTCAACACGAGAATGGGGACAATCTCGGTAAAGTGAAGTGTCCAAGATGAAGGGTTATGTAAAGATAAACACTAACTAGAATACATGTTTACCAGAAGTAAAAGAGATATGAGATTAGTGGGATAATGAAATGAAAGAACAATTTAGGAAAGAATTTGGAGACATAGCCTTGCTATTAAGTGTAAAGGTTAGTCGAGAGTTTCTTAGAGCCTTGGCATAGTTCTGGAACCCATTGTACAATTGCTTCACCTTTAGACAAGTAGACATGACACACACACTGGAGGAATATGAGATACTGGTTAACTATCCAAGAATTAAAAGTGATAAGATTTATACCAGACCCATCAACAAGTCAAGCCTTATGAAGAAATTAATATCATTAACTGGAAAAACAAAATAGTGGTTGGATAGAAAAATGGCAAATAATGACAGTACAGATCAAAATGAAGATAGGCAATGAATCAGCTAGAGAAGCCTTAAAGAACTGATATTGACAAGTAACGATAAACTAGTTAGGATGATAAGTATATTCGCCTTGTGTATCTACGAGTTGGTCTTATTTCCAAGGACTCCGGGGCATATTGACCCATCAATTGTGGGACTATTCGAGTGACTAGAGAAATGAGTCAATCCAGTGCCTGCTATCCTGACAGAAACTTACAGATCACTGACTGCTTGCAAGAAATCATGAGAAGGAAGGTTTTGGGGATGCGCACAATTACTTGAAATCTGGTTTAGAGGTCACTAGTGGAACACATCTTACAGAGGAATCATGTATCTTGACACATATTCACCGATTGAAGAACACATAGCTAGCTATTTTTTAGAGGAAAAGAGTGAAAACACTGGAAAAATACTTCAAGGACTTGAAAGATACTGATGTGGTATGGAAGGCTTCATGGTTAAATAGGGGAATAACTTTCTTATATTGGTGTGGAGACAGAGACTGGTCCAACTGCTAGGAATTTGGGGAGGAACGACTTATTGTCCTTTGCTAGTACCTAGACAATTTGGTTCAAGATAGTTTATATCGGCTACTACAGGCATGGCAAAGTTCGAGTACACACACAAGACGAATGACTACAATGGGATAGTAGTTTAGACTACAACAGCATGGGAAAAACTGAGAAGAGTCCAACCATATCAAGACTCGGGAGTGATGGCGAGATACGATGAATGGAGAACGCAAAGGGTCAACGACAACACATTTCAAGAAAGGCCTGTAAATGCTAGTTCCTCTATTCAATCTGCTAAGAAAGTACCCCCAGCTTTAGAAAAACTCAAGCATGACCGTGAATTGGATTTGAAGAAGTATGAAAAGGGAATCAGTGATCTCACCGAAGAGTTAACTATGGCAAAGCCGCAGGTAAGCATGCATTAAGGAAAAGAAAAAGATTTGATGAAATAGAACGAAAAGATTAGTCGTGATCTGAAGGAGCTGCAAGAATTGCATGATGGTTAAAAGTCAAAGCAGAAAGGAGGAACGAGCAAAGTGGTGAAGAGTTTGTCAGAAAAATGGATGCTATGACGAAGGAAAGAGATGATTATAAAAGGATGTATGAAAAGAAATCTCGATCAAGCAAAGAATCAAGTAGTAAGGTGAAAAAGAAGCTAATAAGAAGAACAAGCTAGAAAGTTTGATCTAACAAGTCAAGTAACGCAGCTAGATCAACTAATCACAAAGTACCACAATAAGGATAAAATTCAGATGGAAATAGAGAAGGGAGGACTACAGAAAAAGGTAACAGAGCTAGAAAATGCTATACCGGATCTGAAGGAGAAACTTGCGGGTTATGAAGGAGCGTTGTACGTAAAGAGTGGAGCATGGAAAGACAAGTACAAAACTTCACAACGCACGTTTCAGAGCCAGAACGATGAATTGGTGAATTTCAAGAAACATGTCAAGAGTGTTGCCTTGTACGTACAAATATTGTCAAGGCAAGCTACGAGTTTGTTGGAGTAACCCAACGTCGAGCTGGAACATTGAGAAGTCATCACTCACTTGTTGTATGAATTGGTCAATTTAGGAGTTAGGGCCAGTAGTCTTCTCTAGAAGAAATTATCTTTTCCTTGTATTTGAACCTTTGGACAAATGAATGTTTCCAAAAGACTAGTTCTTGAATTCGGTGCCTCTTGCATTCTTGCATTCACACATCTTGCATTCAACATATTTCATATTCATCATACAAGTTGCCAATGGAGAAGAATTTGCATCCTTGAAGGAAGAAGTTAGTCTGAATCCAAGAAAATGATTTCTCGTCAATATAGCTTTGGAAACATGAATGATTTGGTGGCTAGAATGGACAAGCTTGAAGAATTCCAAGAACATTTAATTCAAATTCAGAAATAAATGGTGGGGTAGATGAAGAAGTTTCAAGATGAAACAATGGGGTATAATAATGAGCTGATGAGTATGATAATTACCACAACCAAAGGAAAGGGTTTGGCAGAATATTCTTTTATGCAAAAAGACATTGGAAATACAAGTGATAATTGGAACATCTACTTTGTAGCAGAAGAGACATTAACTGATGAAGACCAAGCTATCATCAACAAATATGAGATAGTTTGCACTGCCTCAGAATGTCCTACTGAACTGATATTGGATAGGATCGAGGACTCTTCCTTGAAAATCCTATCTTCTCCTATTAATAGAGACTTAGGTAAAACAGAGCTGCAAGTTGGGGAAAATGAAAAATGTGACAAGAAAATGAATATGTCAGTTACTTTGAGGTCTAAATCATCATCACATTCAGTTCATGATCAACCTCTACTGTCAACAATTTCAAAACCTCATCAGTTACCGGTTGGCCGAGCTTTTGGTTCTGAAAAGAAGAAGGAGAAATTGAAGGACTTCCAATTTAGTCCCACTCCCTTCACTTATTAAGAATTATTTTCCAAGCTGCTACAAGCTCGAGTGGTTGCACCATGCTTCGTCAAACCACCATCACCTCCGTACCCAAAATGGTTCAAGGAAGAAGATCGGTGTGGCTTTCACGCTGACATTCAGGGTCATTCTATTGAGAAATGTATAAGTTTTAGACGCAAAATTCAACATCTCTTGGATCTCAAGGTAATGGAGTTTGAGATGGCAGTTCCAGGTTTGAAGATCAATTATCCGATTATATTCAGCCATGTGAAAACAGATTAGGATCAAAGTAACGAAGACAAGAAGAAGACGAGTCTTTTTGATGGGGTCGATGAGATGATAGTTCCATGTATGAAGATCAATTATCTAGTTATAATCAGCCTTGTAAAAACAGACAAGGAACAAAGTAATGAGGATAAGAAGGAGATGGGTCTTTCCAAGGGGGCTAAACGCAGAGCAAGATTAGCTGAAAGGAAATGTTTGCAACAAGAAAAGCTTCAAGAGAATGCACATCTTGAGGTTTTCCAAGCGTCTATCTCAGTCTTACTTCCCTATCTGATACAAGGACAATATCTCTCCCATAGGCCGATGGAGAAAATGTCAGATCCATTACTTTTCAATTACAACCCGGATAGTGTTTGTGATTTTCATATGGGAGCATCAGGGCACCCTACAAGAAGATGTTGGGCTTTAAAAGAGGAAAATGGAACACTGACACAAGAAGTGATGAAGCAATGGATTGAACAACGATCGAGCAAGCTGTTGCAATCGTTGAAGAGTCGAAAAAGGCAAATTTGTGTTCCCAAAATAGTTTGAATTTTGGATGCACGAGTCTTTCTCCTTATCCATGTCTTTCATGTTAGAAGTTGATTGGTTCAAATTTTCTCGCATTCTAAGTTTTTTTAGAAACGATGCATAGAAATAATTCTGCTACTTTTTGCCCGAAAGTAGTAGAGATTATTTTCTAAGGGCACATGTCATGTTTGCTGATTTTCATTTCAATAGAAGGATGTTTTTAAATATATATAAATATATGTATCTCTTATCACCCTTTTAGGCCCCTAGATGCCAATTGCAAGATGCGATGCTGATTCTGGTACGGAGAATGATTGGATGTTGTGAAGATAATGAAGTGAGATTTTTTTCTTGGTCTACTCAGGTCAGTAAAGTAAGAAAAGGCCAGATTACATCACTTTTGATGATGTTCGATGACAAATTCTTGAAATTCATAAACAATGAAGCAGACTAGGCGATTTTAACCAAGTAGAGTTGCTTGAAATTGAAGTTCTAAGCGTAGTCTTTTATACCCTAAAAGACACAATAAGAGCGAGAAAGAAAAAGAGAGGAAAAAGAAAAAAAAATTGGAAAAAAGAAAAAAAGTGAAAAAAAGAAAAAGTGAAAAGAGAAAAAGTGAAAAAAGAAAAAGAGAAAGAAAAGGAAAGAAAAGGAAAGAAAAAGGAAAATAAAGAAAAGGGGAAAAAGGGGAAAGCGTGAGGCAATGAACTATTGAATAAATAACTCTCGGAACATCCTGATGAAGCTGTGTGGGATGTCAACAGATCTAATAAGGAGCTATGCTCCACCTGTCTAATACCCAAGCGTCAGAGATGTATCTTTGAAGGTATGCGTATAATAATACATAATAATAGCTAATAAGAATCAGAAGCACGCACATGCACTTATAGAATTTTATTCTTAGAATGATATTTTTGCACTCTACTGGTTAAACAAGTCCGGAAAGCTTGAACACATTTATGAATGGAAAATGGATGAAGAGAACATAAAAAAGTTGTTTTCTGGCTGGATCGAGCAATGCGATAATCATAGGGTTTTAACCGAGTGATTTGGAAGAAATTTCATAACCTCCGACATTGCCACAATATTCATGAGTTATGCTACCCATAGAAGGGTTGAATCTAAAATGCTCTTGTACTTGATATCGAGGGCATCATATTTTGTTTTTTTTTTCTCGCTTTATATTAAGACCTTGATTTTTCGGGTCATGTAAGGTATCATTTATTGAAATATTAATCAATAAATTGACTTTTTTTTTTCAAAACAAAAAAGATTTCCTTGTATTGCTTCAGAGATGAACTTCAAAATATAAGATTGAGAATATAAATGATTAATCTGGCATGGTAAAGACATGACTGAGCGTGAAACGCTCATCTGTTCGGCAGTCTTCTGGTCAGAAAAATGAATCACCCATCAGGGGTCATAATTAGGATAATGAAAAGAATACATATATTAGAAAGATAAAGGACCTGCAGTATGTCTCCACCTTAGGTTTTTTATTGAGTCTATAGAACAAGCTTGAAGAAAGTATAAGGACTTCAATAAAGTTCGGGAACTTGAAGAAAGTACATGAAATTCGAGAAATTTCAAAGACTTGGAGATAATTCAAAGACTTAAAGCAAGTTTTACCATGGAATTTTGGTTGGTTTTTGAAACTAAAGAATGAACCTAAAGAAAGTTCAGGGGTTGGAAGAAAGTTCAAGGACTTGAGGTATTTATTCGCCCTAAATGATGAAAGAGGGGTAAATTTTACATGATGGAAGAAATAAAGAGATCAGAGGCATCATTGACTATGAAGATGAGACTTTTGGGGCATGAGGGTCCAAGTCAGAATAGACAAGAGAGGACACATAGCCTAAAAGAATTCGATCACCAAAGAAGTTAAAATTTGCTCAAGAAGAAAATGAGCCTTAACAATAAAGTTCTGGGGCAAATGTTGCCAGAGCCTAAAGATAGTAAGAGCTTTAGACAAATCTCAAAAAGATCAAGTTGAGCAAGATTTGATAAGAAAAATCTAAAGAGATAAGAAGAAGAAAATGAGTTCAACAACAAAATCCTGGGGCAAAGTCTGTCAGAACAAGAAGATAATAAGAGCTCTAAACGAAATTCAAGAAGATCAAGCTAAGCCATATTTAAGAAGAGCGGTCTAAAGAGATGAAGTATCGTTGCAACAAAAGCAGAAAATTCAATGGAAAGGCAAAGAAGATTAGAGCTCATCCAAGTGGTCCATATGATATGAGCATTCTAATGTATGCATTCAAATCATTTTTGTACATTTTTGCAAGAATTCACAAGAATCAGCAAAGAACATGTATCAACCTGCTTGAAGAAGATGATTTTAATAAAAAAATTCAATCCATGTGAAGAGGCAAATCACAACAAAGATTTCAACCCGTTTGAAGAGGTGGATCAATAAGGATTTCAACCCATTTGAAGAGACAGATTTCAACAAGGTTTACCAGTTCGTTTAAAGAGACAGATTTCAGCAAGATTTTCTGATTGTATGTACAAGACATATGGTGCATTACAATTTTAAATCTTTCGGGTCATTAGTAAATCCTTCGGGTATGATGGTAAATCCTTTGGGTATAATGTTAAATCATTCGGGTATGATGGTAAATCCTTTGGGTATGATGTTAAATCCTTTGGGTCATCAGTAAATCCTTCGGGTATGATGTTAAATCTTTTGGGTCATCAGTAAGTCCTTTGGGATTGATGTTAAGTCCTTCGGGCCATCACCCTTAAGAATGATGTTTGGTTGCTTGCAAAGGAAAGGAAAAGCATCGTAATCCTAAAGCCTTCAGGTCATTAGTAATTCCTTCGGGCATGATGTTAAGTCTTTTAGGTTGGTACCTTCGAAAATGATGAGGACTTTTCAAATGCCATCACGGTCACATTTAAGTTCCAAGCATAAAGATCGGTCGATAGAGGAAGAGAAAACAAGAGACCTTATGTGAGTTCAAGATTGAAAGATGGATATTACATTTGACAGAAAAAACAACAACTCAAAAGATTTCAGCGCTTTAAGCTGAAAATTGAAGATATTCCATACCATTTCAAAGTTGAATTTTTACTAATTGATGATATTTCTTTTGCAGGTTTCGGTTCTATTTACAGAGGCAGAACTCAAGACAATCCGTTTACAGAGACGGACCTCAAGATATTCCATTTACAGAAGCGGATTTCAAGATATTCCGTTTACAGAGGCGAACCTCAAGACATTTCGTTTACAGAAGCGGATTTCAAGACATTCCGTTTACAGAGGCGAATCCCAAGACATTCCATTTATAGAGGCGGATTTCAAGACATTCCATTTAGAGAGGCAGATCTCAAGACAATCCGTTTACAAAGACGAATCTCAAGACACTCCGTTTACAGAGGCAGAGATATTATGTTTACAGAGGCAGATCTCAAAGATTTCAAATCCGTTTGAGGAGGTGGATCTCTACAAAGATATTCGATTGTTTGCACGAGAAAGGAAGTGTATTAAAACTCTGAATCCTTCAGGTTGTCAGTAAGCCCTTCAGGCGTTATTTCAAATCTTCCAAACACCTCCAAGATTGATGAGGACTTTTTGGATGACATCACAGTAAGACGGTTGAGGCGCGATATCGACAAAGATATTAACATCTTGGGTTACCAGTTAAAAAGAAAGAGAATGGAAAACGAGATAGATCGACTTTGAGCTCAAATGAAGAGGATTCGCAGTTTAACTGGTCAAAAGTTTCAATGTTTCTCATTGAAGTACTTGAAGTTTCTTAATAATATACCCACGTTGTGCATTTGCTTTATAGTTGTGCTGGAAGGTTAATGGTAGATTTAACTTTTACAGGTCATGTAATTTTTTAGTGTAGAAAGAGATAGATCAATAGAGAAAGCAACAAGGGATCTGATGTGAGTTTCAGATTGAAAGATCTAGTCACCATAAGCAGAAAAGCAGTAACTTTAAAGATTTTAGTGCTTCCAGTGGAAAATTGAAGATGTTTCATATTACACTAAGAAGAATCCTTATTAATTGATGACATTTCTTTTTACAGGAATGATGAGCTCCTAACAAAAAGAGTTCGCACAACAAAGAATCCAACGTTCCAAATGAGAAGAGCTCGCTTGTTCAACACCTTTATAGAGAGGTGGATAAGCATTTCGAAGGAATAAAGAGTGTAACGATTCCAGGCTTCGCCGCGTTTTAGAAGAATAGATAATTTAGCTTTTTCAGACCTTGTCCAACATGTCACAAGAATAAAGAGTTAGAATGAAGCACTTGTTTGTTCAACACCTTTACAGAGAGAGATGGATCAATATTTCAAGAAGAGTGAAGAACTTCCAATGAGAAGAGTTCATCCTAGAACTTCTAATGTGAAGAGTTCGCCTAGCAAAGACAGAACTTCTAATGTGAAGAGTTCGCCCAACAAAGACATAACTCTTAATGTGAAAAGTTCATTCCCAGCGAAGATGAGAAAAGTTTATCCCCAGCAAAGAAGAAATTTCAAATAAGAAGAGTTCGCCTAGCGAAGGTAGAATTCTCAATGAGGAAAGTTCGTTCCGAGGTTCTAAATGAGAAGAACCTGTCATTTTGAAGAATAAGGAAGTCCACAAGAGCTTTCTTATTCGACGTCTTTACAAAGAGACAACTTAGAAAAGGAGAAGATTGAAGCATTTCATAATCAGAAAAATAGCTTCAAGTTTTGATGGTTAGACGGTCCGGATAAAATTCGTGTCTTTTCAGTCTTTGCCCTATTTCTGTTCCACAACAATGAGCAAAGAGGGGCAGCTGTAATACCCGTATTTTTTCCGGGTACCCATATGTATACATATATATCTCTATAAATAAATAAAGCCAATATTAAATATAAACCCAAAAATATAAATCGTCCATTTTACATATAACAAGTGTCCATAAATGCCCCAAACCCTTTTACAAAACCAAAGGCCTATTTTATATATAAAGCTCAATCCCATTATTAGCTTTACATCCAAACAAACACTCATTTAATCTGAAAATTAAGTTTTCCCGCCCATTTGTCCACATGGAAACACGCCATTGGACTAAATCATGAGACATAGATATATTTTTCTTCAATTCAGCTGGTACTTAATTACTAACCATAAATAACTAATAATAATAATTAAATATAATAAATGAGAGGAGAGAGGAATTATCTTGGAATATGAACCGCCAAAAGATGAAACGACACTGGGCACTTGGAGAGTCACTGGAGAAGGTGATCGGACATCGTCGGAAACACTATACGCGTCACCGAAAGGTATATCTTCTCCGTTATTTTATTATCCTGCGAAATCAACACAAAATAAATGTTAGATCGGGTTTTTAAAGCATGAAAGCAAAAAACCAAAGAAAAAATGAGTTTCGCTGGAGTTCATCTTTATTTAGTGAGCTAGGTCGACAGTCGAAGTTTGAGGGAATGAAGGAGTCGAAAATGAGTGATAGGGCTCGGGTAGAGTAGATTTAAGTGGGGAAGTCAGGAATCCTATCAAATTTGGATTAGATTTAAGGTTTAGGGTTCGAAAAATTGAATTTTTAGGGAAATTTAGGGTTCCGGTCGGTGGCTAGAAATTGTCTTACGGCGACCGGCTGTAGAAGTATGGTTTCTGGAATGGTGGTGCAGTGGCCAGATAACATATTTGGTGACTAGTGTCAAGTAGTTACGGATCAAATGAAGGAAAGTGGAAGAACACAAGTTGTGTTATTGTGAAAAATGGGTGTTTGATAAAAAAAAAACAAGAAATTAGATGGTTCAAGTGTTTTTGTTGGATTAAAGGACTGAAAAATGAAGAACGTGGCTTGAGTTTAGTGAAAAACGGGTGATTTAATCCGAAATGGGGTATAGTATGAGAATTTGAGTGTTAGGTAGAGAAAAGGGAGAGAGATTCGGCCTAGATAGAGAAGAAAAATGAAAATTGATGGGGAAACAACTAAATATCGGCTTAAGGGGTTCTATATAGATGCATGGAAACGGCGCCATTAAGAATTCGAGTCGGGCAGGGATCCGCGAGATTTGAAGACTCTTGGGCTAATTACAATTTTAGTCCATAAAGTTTTAGGTTGTATTGCAATCTAGCCACTAATTTCAATAAAACTCGAAAAATAAGATATGTTGTAGTTCAATTTAGTCATTTCTTTCAATTGTTAATTAATTTAATTGCTTTTATGTATATTGTATGTATGCATATTTTAAAAGAGCATGTAGTATATTTGTTTAGGAGAATTTAACTCACCCAGTGTGTAATCACTAATTTTGTCCGGACCTTGAACCCCTTTATGTTTGTGTTGTTAGTGGGCTTATCGGGCTATTAGGAAATTTAAAAATAAAAATTAAATAAAAAAGGAAAAAAAGAAAAAGAAAATATATATACACATGTATGTATGTATAAATAATACTACACTTATTACCTTATATTATTATTTATCATTTATATACATCCATTACATATTTGTTTTATTATTGTGTGTGTGCTAGTATTTTTATATTATTATATTGTCATTAGTATTACCTATTATATAGCATTATTCTTGTTTCCTTTTATTATTATTATTTGTTTTTATTATTATTATGTGTTGTTGTTATTTATTAATATTATTATTGTTATTATCATAATGAAAATGAAAATAAAACATATGTAAATAAAAGCCCAAATTATGTTTGAATTGATAACAGTCCAAACATACATAGAGCCCAAATGCCCAGCAAGCCCATCACACCAAAAAGAAACCCTAACACATTGTTTATGTCTTCTGCAGCCGCCACGCATCAGGAGCCGTTGGATCTGGCGAAGCAGATCCAAAGGTCCAGATCGTCTCACCGAAAAAACCCTAGATGAGCCTCCATTTGGTCTCACGCCGCCAAGCCCATAACCGTCAGATCTGTTTAGATCTGACGGTCCAGAGCCCGCCTCCAGATGAAACCCTAGTAAGCCTGTCATCGATCTCCCGCGCCGCACAACGTCGACCGTCAGATCGAGTCGATCTAACAGTCCCAGATGAAAGACGATGAAGCTTCCAGATCTCCCAACGCGCCCACGCGCCTGAGCCATCTGACTTTTCGCCTGCCACGAGCACGCGTCTGCGGCGACCACGCTGCTGCCTCTCCCAACCGGGAAAACCCGACATGCACAGACAAAGATACACAGGGCATTAGAGGCTCGAAATAGCAAAACAAAAAACACGAAAAAGCAAAAGACGCAGAATCAGAAATGGCAGATGGAATACGACAGGGCAGAGAGATTATTTTCATTTTCCTTTAGACTTGCATGTAACCTTCGGTTATATAGGAAACCGAAGCCAAAAAACAAATAGAGAGAGCATCAAAAAAAAACACAGAGAAAAGAGAGAGTGGGATTTTGAGAGAGAGAAGCAATGTAAACCCGAGAGAAGGGGATTTTTGGGATTCGATTTTAGAGAAAAAATCATTGTAACCGTTTCAAAAAGAAATCAATACAAGAGAAATTTCAGAGATATTTTTGGCTCTTTCGTTTTTTATTTCGAATATAAAAGAAAAAAGCTTTTATCTAACTTCTGTTTCAATCTCGCCGGCGGTTGGAGTGTGTTTCCGACGATCCCAACGGTGAAGGGCTTCATCCCGGTGAGGCGAGCGACATATCTCGGCCGCGGCTCGATCTGACGGTGGATGGTGGCTAGCCAAGGCTTCGAAACGTCGGGGCCTTCATCTTCCATTCGCAGCGTTTCGGTCATCTCCGGCGAGATCCACTTGGATCTAAAGATAGAGGAGAACGAGGAGGTCACGCCGGTGGCGTTGCATGACGGAAAAGCTCGTAGGAGCGGCCGGAACGCCGGCTTAAGGGGGTAACAGAAAGTGGATTAAAATCCCTAAACCAAATATGTTTTCAAATCCCTTTTCCTTTTTCTTAACGCATTAAACTCTTTTTTTCATTATTTAATTACCATTATTAAATATCCGCATCTCTCCTTTAATCCCCATTTAATGTCGTTTTTTTAAAATCCAATAGTTACCGTATAAACCCCCCATAAGGCATATTTCTTTTATTTTGTTAATTAATCATCGAATAACCCATTTCCTAGTTTTTAGCCTTTCCTTTTCCCTTTTCATGGATGCCGTACATGTGTCCACATGCATATAAGGTCATGAATGGTCTCTCATCTCTAATGCTACATGAAAATATAAGGTAGTATTACACGTGGTAATTCCCTTAAGGTATCTCGACAGAGTAATAAATTATCTACCTATAATAACCCGTAATATATGAGGTTAATAATATTACCTATAATGTGTATATGAATACAGTATGCGTAATGTTTTTATATATTTTTATGTATGGTAGTTCCTTCCTTTTTATGTTATTGATGTTCATGTTCGTATTGGTCTATATTTTATTTATTTATTCTCGTATGACATGATAGGTTGCATCTTGAATTATATAAATTGCAATGTGAACGTCTTTTTATTCGGGAATGAACGAGGCCAGTAACAGTCGTAGTGGTGGTGGTTCGGACGTTCCTTCTCGAATATTAAGGCTTTTAAAATTCACTCGCTCGTATAACCAAATTTCGATACGATTCGTCACTTTAATTCGCGAAGTTTAATATTAATTGAGCGGTAATGTTTTTGGTACCGATTTTCGGGCACGACGGGGGTGCTCATCCTTCCCCGCGTGTAACCGACTCCCGAACCTATTTTTTAAAGAAAGAATCTCTGGTTTAGTTTTCGGTGTCCGGTCTACCATTTTTAAATGGCCGGTGGCGACTCCTCTATTTTTATAAATCCGACTAATTCTTCAAAAACCAATTTAAAACCCGGTTCTTCTAAGTGACACCGAGGTATTTTTTAGTCGCAACAGATGGCGACTCCGCTGGGGACAAAATTTTGTTTTCAAAAACAAAAAAAGAGGGTCAAGCCAAAAAAAAAAAAACTTTACCGCTCAATTAATATTAAAGGTTGCGAATTAAAGTGACCGAGTCGATCGATATTTGTTTATAAGTGCGAGTTTATTTTAAACGCATTTAAAATTGGCATTTAAACCCGTTCGTTTAAGTGGGGGGGAAACGCTAGTGCTTTCGTGTGGATATTGTTCCTCCGTGTAGGCCTAGTAAGTACCTTCGGGGCTCGAATACCCTATATCTTCGTAAGAATATTGTTTCTCCGTGCAGATATAGCTAAAGGGTCCCCTCGAATTGAACTCGGTTGAGAGGAGCCTATAATGGGTGATGACCGGGGGCCTTGCTACCCCTAGAAGGGGACAGCGAGGACAGTTCGAGTACCTCCTAGAACCAAAACTGCATGTAGAGAACTAGAATGCCCACCCCTTTTAGAGCCATGCGGACAACCTAGGTTCATTAGACGGGATAAATAGGGTTGCTTGCTTTCATGCTTGCCTTTTATCATGTTTATCCGACACTAACGATTATTCTTATGATCTCTTGCATTTATTCTTGCATGCATTCCATAACACAAAGGTGTTGAGTCAAGGTGGTTTTACCCATTTTTAGGGCTATCATTATGGACGGGAGGTTGCTAGAAGAGATGATGTCAATTAGCGAGTCCGACATCGGTCAGAGTTGAATTAGAAAGGATAAGGGAGTAGCTTACCGAGCGAACACACAGTAGAAGATCTAATGCCCACCATTGAAGAAGGCACAACCCTCCTCCGTCCCGAGGAAGTCGAGCAAGATCGGATTTACTCCAACATCTAAAGTCGCGAGGCTACCCGACCAAGTGCAAAGAGGCGACCGGAAAGAGCGTGGCGACCGGAATGGGCATAGATTAGGTCAAGAGATGGATTCAGCTTCGAGGAAATAGCTTGTTTTCCAGGACTCGATACCAGCAGTTTTAGAGGGTCTTGAATTGCTAGAGAGGAAAGCAAATCCGACCCAACTTTTTTTTCGAAGTTTTCATTTCCTTCAACATGACTCGGGGGCAAGAAGAGTACACGTAGGACTTTTTCTATGACTATCTTGTAACAAGGAGTCTCCTTTACGTTCAAATGAAAGTTGACCTAAGGGGAATCACCTATATGACCAACACCTTTGACTTGCATACATTTGTAGCATTTGTTTCATCTATCATTTCAAAGCAGCATCGCCAGTCATGCATCCATCTCATGATCATGCATTTGTTAATTTGAGTCCATAATACATCCATCATTGGACATTAAAATTCGCTTAAGGCATTTCATCGCACCATTACTAATTGGGGAAAACACTCATCCGAGAGAGAAAGAGAAAGAGAGGAAAGAATGGACAAGGGAACGGTTCTAGCCAGTGCAACTTTAGAAACATGAATGACCTAGTAGCAAGGATGGATAAGCTCAAACAGCTTCAAGAACATTTGTTTCAGAAACAAAATGAGATAATACTGTATACGAGGAAGATAGATCATTTACAAAAATCCAATTTCCATGATTGGTGAAAACTGATTGTACCCAGGGGAATGGTACAACTAGCCCGGAGCAAACGGTTACCGGTAAAGGCAATTCAAACCCGTTGATCCCTGTGCATTTAGGAAAAATGCAAGTCTCGATTCAAGAAAAGTGAATTGAAGACATTACATCGCTTCATGAAAGAAGAAGCGATGTTTGGGCAAGTCCGACAGAAATGTTGGCACAACGTACTTAAATACGGTGAAGTTTAAGACAATGGATAATTCAAATGTCCATCGAAAATCCATTTTCACGAATGGTCAAAGGAAAATAAATCCTTTGCAAAAATCCAATTCTCATTATTGGTGAAAACTGATTGTACCCAGGGGAATGGTACAACTAGCCCGGAGCAAACGGCTATCGGTAAAGGCAATTCAAATCCGTTGATCCCTGTGCATTTGGGAAAAATGCAAAAGTGATAAGCTAAGCTGTTTTTAACGAAAATTTCATTTTGAAAATATTTTTTCATTCTTTGATTCTTTAAACATTTCATAAGCTTACTCTTGTATATACTTTTTGTAAGATTAACTTTAATTCAATTTTAAAAGAATTTTTTCTAAAAGACCGAATGTTGTGAGGACGCTAAATATGAAAACCCTATGCTCTACTTAGGCCAAGGGAGGAATGACAATGAGTGTTCAGGAATAATGGGCCACTCCCATTGAGTGAATTTTCCTCTCGGGCATTGCTGTCTAAGGTTCTTGAATGAAGTGATAACCCTAAAACTTCTACCACCTGAAGACCCATTTTGATATCCGTGTATGGGAGAACATTTGGCATTCCTTTAATTCCGTTCACCTAGAAAGAAAATAAAAAATGTACCCATTGTTGTCCCCTTTTGAACTTTTTCTTCAAAATGAACCCAAACCAAGGATCACCCCTACACCGGGGGCAAATGAGATAGAAGTCTATGGACAAGTAAGTGACATGGGATCCTAATTGTGCTATGAAGACAAGGCCTTGTGAATTAAAGGGCAATAAAAGAGAATAGATACATTAGATGCATTTTCAGTTTGAGCAGCCAAAAACATCAAAAGAAAACAACGAAAGAAAAGTCGGTTCTCAAAGGGCTACCCAAATCAAGCCAAAAGTTACTGACACTAAAGTTGAAGAAATCAAAAACAAAGGCACTAAAGTGAAAAGTGCAATTTTTAGGAAACAACAAAAGAAAGGTCGGTTCTCAAAGAGCTACCCAAATCAAGTCAAAAGATACCGACATAAAAGTTGAAGAAAGCAAAAGCCATAGCACTAAAGTGAAAGGTGCAAATTTGAAAAGAGGGAGGAGCGGATAAAGAAAAGGGACGAGAGGATTCCCTATCCAAATGAATCTCTGCTTAGATGAGCCTCGAAAGATTGCTCACCTTTGATCAAAAGCCTACACTAATACAATGCGAAGGTGCAATTTGATCCGAAACTACGATTGATAAGAGGAAATGAACTCTAGGGTGAAAACCCCAACAAAAAAAACCCAAAAAAGAGGGGCAGTCTAGAGCGATCCAAGGAAGTAAGAGAGGAAATAGCATTTCATCGAAGCATAATTGAGACTTCAGATTGGAAGAAATGATCCTTGGTATCACCACCCTTAAACACTTGTTTGGGCCTATTTACCCTTTCTTTCATAGCCGTGAGCCTTAGCCTACATTACAAGCCATAAAAGACCATTTGGACCATGCGCGGAAGGATGAATTTGTCTTCAGATCACATTCCGCCTATCTGGGTTAACCTTTCTTCAAGGACTGCCACACTTCTAATGCCTGATTGAGATCAGAAAAGAGGGAAGGATGGGGCATGGTGAGTTAGTGAGGTAAAGAGAGCCACCTTTAAATTGGGTAGAAACTAAGTATGGGGGTCGCTCCTCTTGGAAGCCTAATAGCCCAGAAAAGATTTCATATGTGCATCTCTGCAACATTCGGAAAAATTTCACTCAGGTCAACCTTTTTTCAAAGACCCTAAACTTGATTTTCACTTGACATGATTTTTTTAAAATGTATATCTACATAATAAAATTATTTTTACTCAATCACTTGCATAAGTCTTCTACACGGGAATGAACAAGCGGACTGATCGTGGCTCGAGGTAAAGCCATCAGTACCCAAAGGGGCACCCTCGGAGGTTCAAACGTTGCTACTAATACCTCCAGTTGAAATATCAAGACCTTCTTCGGTGAAATGTTGAGCTACAAAGTCGACCTTTACTAAGAAGTGTTGGAATAGAACATGAAGGTAGAAATTTTGACATTGAGAGTCGGGGAACAGAAGTTACCCTCGGAGCATAAACATCTTGCCAGAGAAGGTCCCGAGAAGGATCGTATGCACCGCGTTGAGGGCATGCACCGAGATGAGGTAGTAAATATGATCTGAAATTAACTCGACAAAAGGCGATGAAGACAGAAGTACGCCTAAGAAAAGGAGGAAGATAGAAAAGAAAAAGAAGAGAAGCCGAGACGAGGACCCTAAAGGCACTTTGGGGCAAATGAACGAAATTCAGAAGAGGCGCTCTTGACCACGAATTTAGAGGAACAAGGGCCAAAATTGGTGGCATCTTTGGACAGAAGACACCCGTTAAAGCAGTCGACATTAACCAGAGGTCAGTTAAAAGGTACATAAGCCTAAAGCATGTGGGGGCAATGGGATTCTAATCAGTGTAAGTCCTCCCTTCAAGAAGAAGCGAAAAAGAGAAGTTGACTTCAAGATGAAAACTCAAAGGAGTGCCCAAAAAGAAAAAAAGAAGAAGAAAGAGGACAAAGAAGAGAAGAGAAGACACAGTGAAAACCCAAAAGACACTTTGGGGATTGAGGCGAAATTCAAGAGGAACGCTTCAGATCATAAACTCGTGACAAATGAGACAGAAACTAAAATCCAAAAGATTTTAGAGCAAATGAGACAGATACTCAAAGCTCGAGACAAAGATATATGACATTTGCTTATCTATTCGGGCACATAGAGAATAGAACACGTCTATCCGTTCAAGTACATGAAGAATGGAACCCTACCCACCTATTCGGGTATTTGAAGCATACAATCTGCTCATCTATTCGGGCATTTGGAGAATAGAACCCGCCTATCCGTTCGGGCACTTGGAGAATGGAAATCTGCTCATCTATTCGAGCATTTGGAGAATAGAACCTGCCTATCCGTTCGGGCACTTGGAGAATGGAAATCTGCTCATCTATTCGAGCATTTGGAGAATAGAACCCGCCTATCCGTTCAGGCACTTGAAGAATGGAAATTTGCTCATCTATTCGGGCATTTGGAGAATAGAACCCTGTTGGGTTTTTTGCACGCTCGAATCGATCACCGAAACCGTCAAGGAGGGTTGTAAATGTTTGGTGGTTGAATTGGCTAAAACCGAAATAAAGGTAGACAATTTGCACGATGATTTTAGAGTGGTTCGACTACTCAACCGAGTCTACATCCACTACCTTAGCACACCACTAAGGATTTCCCAATTCACTCAACAATGAATTCGTCCCCTTTTCCAGGCTCAGGAGGAAACCGTTACAACCCTATCTTTTGGACTTGGCTAAGATAGAACCAACTCTAGTTTTTCTCTCAAGGCTAAACTAGAACCTCTCCTTTTACAAGGGTAAAAAAATGTAAACAAATAAACCTCACAAGGTGGGTGTTTACACAATTTAGCTCACAAGAAAGAGTGAAGGATAAAAACAATAAAAAATCACTCTTTACAGACTATGTACAAGAGAATAGTAAAATAAAGATTTAGACTCTAATTCTCTTGACCATATTGCTTGGATGTTGTCTCTTGCATTCTTCAAGTGTTCCAGCCTTCAATTTATAGTCCCAAATGAGTTTGTAGCCGTTTATAGCCGTTGGGAATATTGCCGTTTATAGCCGTTGGGAATATAGCCGTTTATAGCAGTTGGAATAGTACCATTTATAGCCGTTGGGAATAGTACCATTTATAGCCGTTGGAAATAGTTCCATTTATGGCCGTTGGGAATAGTACCATTTATGGCCGTTGGGAATAGTACCATTTATGGCCGTTGGGCTATTTCAAAATACACCGTATCGATACGGTTAGGCGTATCGGTACGGGTTTTGGCTACTGGAATTTTGGTAGTTTAAAAAACCTTTAAATATATTTTAAAACCATTCCAAAGCCTTTAAAACCCTTAAACATATTTTCAAGTTGTTTTTGACTAAAAACATATTTTAAATTCTTTTCAATTTAGTCCAAAACATTTTTCAAATATTATATCAAAACCTTAGTTCTACAATCTCCCCCTTTTTGATATAATAAAACCAACTTGAAAAATTTGTTTGGGATTCTCCCCCTTTAGCTTTAAAATTGTGAATAAGAGATTAAGATATGAAATCATATAAAGCTCCCCCTTATTCATTTGAAAATTCAATTTTTCAAACCATTTCTCCCCCTTTTTGTTATATCAAAAAGAATTTAAAATGACATTTAAGTTCAAGATAACATAGGAGGCAAAAAAAAAATTTGACACACTTAAAATTTTGGTTTATTTTTTTTAAATTGGCTCTCCCTTACTCATTGCATCATATTAGGCTTAACAGATAATCCAAGTCTTTAAACAAAAGTTAGATAACCAAATGTATAAAATAAAAGCATTAAGCTTAAAGGTTACCTAATCTTCTTCTCATGTGTGATTTGAGCATTCTTTGATTTTGCTTTGCTTGCCATTGCTCCAACACACCTACAAAAGACATTTACTTGATTTTTGGTATCCAAATTGCTTTGGATCCATTTACGTTAGTCACAATGTCTTTAGTTCCCTTGGGAACCCATACTTGTCTAATCCTATAAGATTGTCTCTTCTTTATAGGACAAGTATGTATAGAATGACCATGATAATGGCAATGTGAGCATTTTGCCATTATGTGACAAGATGAATTATTGAAAATAATTTCTTTTTCTTTTGTTAAGCTTTCAAGCTTAACTTTTAAATCAAGATTTTCTTTTTCTAAAACATCTTTGCTTGTTTTTGAAAATTCTAAATCATTTTTCAAAATTTCATTTTGGTTTTCAAAATCCACTTTTGTTTTTAAAAGAAAATCATTTTCAATTTCAAGTTTTGAAATCATTTTCTTAAATTTGGAATTCATGGTCTCAAATTCCAAAAATAATTCATCAAAAGCATCTTGTAACTCATCAAAAGAATATGAATTTAATTCATTTGAGTTAGAAGATACCTTAGGCTCCTCGAGAGCCAAAACACCATCCACCTTTGGATTGGAGAGAAGGTTTGCACATGATTGATCATCATCTTTCTTTTCTCCATTCTTGTTGCCATAAAGCTTCTCAAGTTTCTCCCATAATTCTTTGGCACTTTTGCATGTGGAGATTTTCTTGGAAACTTCTTCGTTAAGGCCACAATAGAGAATGTTCATCGCCTTGGTGTTTAGCTTTGCCTTCGTGTCGTTGGCACTCCTTTGCTTTTTCTTCTTCTTTGGAGCTTCCAAATACCCATCTTCAACGATGTCCCAAACCTCATAGTCTTGAGACTTGATGAATAATTTCATGATATTTGCCCATTGGAAGTATGCTTCTCCTTTGAAGAGTGGAGGACACGAGATAGAGTGGCCTTCTTCAAATCTTGCCATTTTCTTGAACGGTTGGACTTCGAGCAATAGATCTTTACTCCCGGATGTTAGTCCTTCGATGGAGACGAGGCTCTGATACCAATTGTTGGGTTTTTTGCACGCTCGAATCGATCACCGAAACCGTCAAGGAGGGTTGTAAATGTTTGGTGGTTGAATTGGCTAAAACCGAAATAAAGGTAGACAATTTGCACGATGATTTTAGAGTGGTTCGACTACTCAACCGAGTCTACATCCACTACCTTAGCACACCACTAAGGATTTCCCAATTCACTCAACAATGAATTCGTCCCCTTTTCCAGGCTCAGGAGGAAACCGTTACAACCCTATCTTTTGGACTTGGCTAAGATAGAACCAACTCTAGTTTTTCTCTCAAGGCTAAACTAGAACCTCTCCTTTTACAAGGGTAAAAAAATGTAAACAAATAAACCTCACAAGGTGGGTGTTTACACAATTTAGCTCACAAGAAAGAGTGAAGGATAAAAACAATAAAAAATCACTCTTTACAGACTATGTACAAGAGAATAGTAAAATAAAGATTTAGACTCTAATTCTCTTGACCATATTGCTTGGATGTTGTCTCTTACATTCTTCAAGTGTTCCAGCCTTCAATTTATAGTCCCAAATGAGTTTGTAGCCGTTTATAGCCGTTGGGAATATTGCCGTTTATAGCCGTTTGGAATAGTACCATTTATAGCCGTTGGGAATAGTACCATTTATAGCCGTTGGAAATAGTTCCATTTATGGCCGTTGGGAATAGTACCATTTATGGCCGTTGGGAATAGTACCATTTATGGCCGTTGGGCTATTTCAAAATACACCGTATCGATACGGTTAGGCGTATCGGTACGGGTTTTGGCTACTGGAATTTTGGTAGTTTAAAAAACCTTTAAATATATTTTAAAACCATTCCAAAGCCTTTAAAACCCTTAAACATATTTTCAAGTTGTTTTTGACTAAAAACATATTTTAAATTCTTTTCAATTTAGTCCAAAACATTTTTCAAATATTATATCAAAACCTTAGTTCTACAAACCCGCCTATCCGTTCGGGCACTTGGAGAATGGAAATCTGTCTATCTATTCAGGCAATCAAAAGTCAGTAAAAAAAAGAAAAAAGAAAAAAAATAGAAGAAAGAAAGAAAAACAAGAAAAAAAGAAGAACAAAAAAAAAGAGAAGGGTTTAAAGTGAAAACCCGAATGGGCACTTTGAGACAAATAATTCCAGAAGTGGATGAGAAGAAGAAGAAGAACAAAGGTCCAGTAGTACTCGAGAGGGGCATCATTGTCCGTGGGGTAACAAGGGTTTTGTACATAAGAGTTTGAATCGGAATGGATGAAAGATAGCACAAGCCTAGAAAAAGTGTAGATGAAGTTTCTAAATACGACCAAAGTCACTCGACTTGAATATTTGAACGAAGAACGAGCGGCAGAAGTTTGGGGGCCAGTTTTGCCGAGACACGAGATTGATGAGTGGTTGTAGTCCCAAGATAACGACCACCGACCCTAGAAAATGATGACAAACTAAATCCATGCATCTTTTGCATTCTCGTAACACACATGCATCTTTGCATTCTCGTAAACACATGCATCATTGCATCCTGAAATATGCTCATGCATCGTCGATAGCTAGATGTCACCCATGCTAGGAGCATACTAAATCATACCATAGCATTTTGTTTTCTCTAAACAGACGTTTGAAGATTGGTAAAAGAACATATCTACGGCTTCACGAGAGGAGAAGCAGATCTCACAAGAGTCAAGAGTCCCTCGACTTTCATTTTTGAAAGACAACTTGAATACCTCTCGGGATGAGGAGAAAACGATAAAGCGAGAACTAAAAAAGGATTTCAGGCGAAGCCTTTCAAGCCGCCACTCTAGAGTGTCAAGTGGAGCCTTAATGTTCACCACTCAAGGATTTCAAATGAAAGCTTTCAAGCTTGCCGAAAGATTTCAAGATGAAGGATCCTACAGAGAAAGGGTCCAAACAAGCTCTATATAGGAGGAACTTAAGGCTCCAGGATCTCGAAAGCGAATGGTCCTACGGAGAGGGGACTTGAAGATCCTTGATTTCAGAGAAGAGTTCAATAGAGAATGAACTACTACTCGAAGAGTATGCTAAGGAAGAGGAGTTCTATGGAGAAAGAACTCAGAATCCTAAGGCTTCAGGATCTCAAAAGTGGAGGGTCCTAAGGAGAGGGGACTTGTAGATCCTTGATTTCAGAGAGGAGTTCAATAGAGAAAGAACTACTACTCGAAGAGTACGCTAAGGAAGAGGTGTTCTGTGGAGAAAGAACTCAGAATCCTAAGGCTTCAAGATCTCGAAAGCGGAGGGTCCTACAGAGAAAGGACTTTGAGATCTTTTATTTCAAAATACGAGGACGAAAGTTCTATATAGAAAGAACTGACACTCGAAGAACACGCCAAGGAAATGAGTTCTATAGAGAGAGAACTCATATTCTTAAAGCTTCAGAGAGAAAATACTCGGTATAGCGCGTTGCAGCTCCAGGAGAGTAAATCGTCCAACAGGGAAGTTGGACAAATATAGTTATGACCAGTTTGCTTTATGACCGTGAAAGGAAAGCAAATCTACTTTGACGCCCAAGTTCGCCTTTTGGCCGTGAAGGGAAGGCAAAGATATTTGGAGTTTCAGCTTGCTTTTAGACCGCGAAGGGGAAGGCAAGGTTGTTTGAATGACCATCTTGTTTTTTCGAAAAGAGAAGATAAATATTTGAAATCTGCCCATCTATTCGGGCATTTGGAGAGTAGAACCCGTCTATCCGTTCGGGCACTTGGAGAATGGAAATCTGCAAAAAAAAAAAAAAAACTCTCTGTCAACTTGTTTGGGGCATCTAGAAGGAGAGCTCATGATCAGAAGGCGTTGGGAAGAGAAGTTGCTTGGATTCACGTGGCTGCTTTGGGAAGGCGAACCGTCCAACAGGGAAGTATGACAAAATTAGTGCTTATGGTCTTTGCTTTATTCTTGTTCCACAAGTATAAGCAAAGAGGGGCAGCTGTAATCACTAATTTTGTCCGGACCTTGAACCCCTTTATGTTTGTGTTGTTAGTGGGCTTATCGGGCTATTAGGAAATTTAAAAATAAAAATTAAATAAAAAAGGAAAAAAAAAAGAAAAAAATATATATATATACACATGTATGTATGTATAAATAATACTACACTTATTACCTTATATTATTATTTATCATTTATATACATCCATTACATATTTGTTTTATTATTGTGTGTGTGCTAGTATTTTTATATTATTATATTGTCATTAGTATTACCTATTATATAGCATTATTCTTGTTTCCTTTTATTATTATTATTTGTTTTTATTATTATTATGTGTTGTTGTTATTTATTAATATTATTATTGTTATTATCATAATGAAAATGAAAATAAAACATATGTAAATAAAAGCCCAAATTATGTTTGAATTGATAACAGTCCAAACATACATAGAGCCCAAATGCCCAGCAAGCCCATCACACCAAAAAGAAACCCTAACACATTGTTTATGTCTTCTGCAGCCGCCACGCATCAGGAGCCGTTGGATCTGGCGAAGCAGATCCAAAGGTCCAGATCGTCTCACCGAAAAAACCCTAGATGAGCCTCCATTTGGTCTCACGCCGCCAAGCCCATAACCGTCAGATCTGTTTAGATCTGACGGTCCAGAGCCCGCCTCCAGATGAAACCCTAGTAAGCCTGTCATCGATCTCCCGCGCCGCACAACGTCGACCGTCAGATCGAGTCGATCTAACAGTCCCAGATGAAAGACGATGAAGCTTCCAGATCTCCCAACGCGCCCACGCGCCTGAGCCATCTGACTTTTCGCCTGCCACGAGCACGCGTCTGCGGCGACCACGCTGCTGCCTCTCCCAACCGGGAAAACCCGACATGCACAGACAAAGATACACAGGGCATTAGAGGCTCGAAATAGCAAAACAAAAAACACGAAAAAGCAAAAGACGCAGAATCAGAAATGGCAGATGGAATACGACAGGGCAGAGAGATTATTTTCATTTTCCTTTAGACTTGCATGTAACCTTCGGTTATATAGGAAACCGAAGCCAAAAAACAAATAGAGAGAGCATCAAAAAAAAACACAGAGAAAAGAGAGAGTAGGATTTTGAGAGAGAGAAGCAATGTAAACCCGAGAGAAGGGGATTTTTGGGATTCGATTTTAGAGAAAAAATCATTGTAACCGTTTCAAAAAGAAATCAATACAAGAGAAATTTCAGAGATATTTTTGGCTCTTTCGTTTTTTATTTCGAATATAAAAGAAAAAAGCTTTTATCTAACTTCTGTTTCAATCTCGCCGGCGGTTGGAGTGTGTTTTCGACGATCCCAACGGTGAAGGGCTTCATCCCGGTGAGGCGAGCGACATATCTCGGCCGCGGCTCGATCTGACGGTGGATGGTGGCTAGCCAAGGCTTCGAAACGTCGGGGCCTTCATCTTCCATTCGCAGCGTTTCGGTCATCTCCGGCGAGATCCACTTGGATCTAAAGATAGAGGAGAACGAGGAGGTCACGCCGGTGGCGTTGCATGACGGAAAAGCTCGTAGGAGCGGCCGGAACGCCGGCTTAAGGGGGTAAAAGAAAGTGGATTAAAATCCCTAAACCAAATATGTTTTCAAATCCCTTTTCCTTTTTCTTAACGCATTAAACTCTTTTTTTCATTATTTAATTACCATTATTAAATATCCGCATCTCTCCTTTAATCCCCATTTAATGTCGTTTTTTTAAAATCCAATAGTTACCGTATAAACCCCCCATAAGGCATATTTCTTTTATTTTGTTAATTAATCATCGAATAACCCATTTCCTAGTTTTTAGCCTTTCCTTTTCCCTTTTCATGGATGCCGTACATGTGTCCACATGCATATAAGGTCATGAATGGTCTCTCATCTCTAATGCTACATGAAAATATAAGGTAGTATTACACGTGGTAATTCCCTTAAGGTATCTCGACAGAGTAATAAATTATCTACCTATAATAACCCGTAATATATGAGGTTAATAATATTACCTATAATGTGTATATGAATACAGTATGCGTAATGTTTTTATATATTTTTATGTATGGTAGTTCCTTCCTTTTTATGTTATTGATGTTCATGTTCGTATTGGTCTATGTTTTATTTATTTATTCTCGTATGACATGATAGGTTGCATCTTGAATTATATAAATTGCAATGTGAACGTCTTTTTATTCGGGAATGAACGAGGCCAGTAACAGTCGTAGTGGTGGTGGTTCGGACGTTCCTTCTCGAATATTAAGGCTTTTAAAATTCACTCGCTCGTATAACCAAATTTCGATACGATTCGTCACTTTAATTCGCGAAGTTTAATATTAATTGAGCGGTAATGTTTTTGGTACCGATTTTCGGGCACGACGGGGGTGCTCATCCTTCCCCGCGTGTAACCGACTCCCGAACCTATTTTTTAAAGAAAGAATCTCTGGTTTAGTTTTCGGTGTCCGGTCTACCATTTTTAAATGGCCGGTGGCGACTCCTCTATTTTTATAAATCCGACTAATTCTTCAAAAACCAATTTAAAACCCGGTTCTTCTAAGTGACACCGAGGTATTTTTTAGTCGCAACACAGTGTAATTAAATTAGAGCTTTTTAAGACTAAGTTCTCTAATTAAATCTAATTAATTTGTTAGGGAAGGGCACTATATAAAATAAATGAATATTGAATAAAAGCTCAAGCATACTAAGTTGACTAGTATCACATTGTAATGTGATGTTAATCAAAGAGGTATTTGGGTAAGAGATTCAATACTTCATTTAAACACATAAAATAAAAATTACATGTAGTTAGTTTAATAAAATTGGAATTAGGATTAAACAATTAGTTACATTAACAATAGATTATTAATTTAGGAAAAATATCGGTAGTGCCCAAATCTTTTGAGTGTTATCACATAAGTCCTAAATTTGATAATATTCATAGATTTTAATTAATTAAATCAATGGAGCCCTAATTAAGTTTTTACTTAAAAGTGACAAGACAATAATTGAACATGCATTAAACCTTTTGTGTTGAGATACATTTTAAATATAAATTGAAGTGTTCTAATGTATTTGGACGTTTCAAAACTTATATTCGTCCAAAATGTATTTTCTTACAAAAGGATATCCTCATTCGAAATGGAACCCATTTAACAATTAAAAGATTTAATTAAATTCAGATTAATGTTCGAAATGTCAAAATGCCACGTAGAATTAATAAGGTACCGATAACGGGCGTTGTAGGGGTGCTAACCCTTCCCTACACGTAACCGACTCCCGAACTCGAATTTTATTAAAAGAATCTCTGGTCGGTTTTTATGGTGTTCGATCTACCAAAGTGATCGGCGGCGACTCCAAAATGATTTTAAAGAATAAATAAGGGGAAATCGATTTAATATGGAAAACCATAATTTCAAGACTAAATTTAAAATGGAAAACCCCGATTTCAAAACCCTAATCGTAATGTTATTTTTACAAACAATTTTAAAAATGTCCACGACAAGTAATAAAAAGGATTTTACTTCCTTATAATGATCTTTTATCACTCTTGTCATCCTTATAATCTTACTATCGGTGGGTAGAAGTATTCTTAAAATGACCATATTTTTTATGTCTATATTCATGGCCTCGACCACGACCACAACTTCTAATGTGGCTTTTATTCTTTCCATAATATAATCTCACATTCACTTCAGGGAATGAAGTAGAGCCAGTGGGACTTTAAAACCTTTTTCACGATATTGTGTCCTAGAACAACATTATTTTTCGTGAAAAGTGGAGTATGTTTTTATTAACATATCCTCATCATTGATACTTGATCACATAACTTCAGTTGTGTAGTAATTTGGATCATATCGAAGTTATGTCACTAACTGAATAGTGATTTACCATGTTTGCATTCACTTTAGGGAATGAAACAGATCCAATAATCGCATGGAATAAATATCATGCTTGCATTCACTTCAGGGAATGCCTCCCATAAAAATTTTTTTGGACCAAGGCGATTTTTCGTAACTTGAACTTGGGAAAAGTCAATAGTCGGGTTTTTCGACACATGAAAATGATTGCTTTCGAGCAAATATAGACTTTATAATAGTCTTCTTGTAGATTCATAATCACCATGATTTTTCGCACTTTAAAATTGTAGTTTAAGGGGAAAAAATAAAAATAGATTTTACCGATAATAATTTTTCTCTCGAGGACGATGGAGACATAGCAAATGATCAAGATAGCTTCTCATAATCCCTTTATATCACGTCTCTTTCCAAATCATTTAAATACATGTAAAACTCAAAACACGGTTAAAAATATCAATTTTTATCGATAAAATATGATAAACAAATATTAATGTTTAATTATAAACTAAATAAATAGAGAACCAAACCTAGAAAATTCTGTAAGCACCCAGAATGATCTAAAGAACCAAATCTACATGGTAAGTGTCGCAATTCTATAGTCCGGCTTGAAACTAGTTTGCATTTATAGAGTTTATATCGTGGCGCAACGTGAGTCGTCATGGATCCCCTATTTTCATTCTCTATTTCCTCACCTAATGGAGAGAAACACATATTGTACCCCTTATGTAGTTTCCACCTTGATTCATTTGCCAATGTCTCTTGTTTTCTCCCATTAATTTGCAAGACACAAGAAAACTACACGAGAATTAATGTTTTTCAAATATAATCAAACATGTCTATGATTTTTCAAAAATTAAAATTTAAAGCGAAAGACTATTAATAACTAAAAAATAGAAAAAATAAATTATCTTTGGTTCAACGCAGAATCAAATTTTTTCGATAATTTTTTTGGGATTTGAACTAAGAGCACCAATTTTTTTTGAGCGAACTCGTGTTGATAACGTGTTGTAAATAAAATAACAATAACAACAAACAAGAATAAAAGAACAAATAGGTGAGAGAAAGAGCGAAACTTGTATTAGGAAAATTCTACAACGTGCGACGAACATCGATGAACACCACTAATGATGAACACCGATGAACATCATTAAATTAATTAATAAAGATTTAAAATTTAAAGGACCCATCATACAATTAATAATTATTTTAAAAAATCAATTAAATTATTTTATAGATATATTAAAATTATATTTTTTAATAAGGGTAAACTATATATTTAGTACATTGCTTATTTCCGTATTTCTATTGAACCCTCATTATTTAAATATTATTTCAATTTGACCCTATTCTTTATAATAAAAAATAATTTAACCCTCAACCTAAAACCCTAAACTATTAAACCTTAAACCCTTAAACTCTTAAACATATACCATTAAAAATAATTTCACCATCATCGATTCAATTCAATGAATCATTGAATTCTCCTAAAAAAATTTAATTAAATTATTTTATATAAATATATATATAAAAAAAATCATCTAAAAAGGAACCAAAAACTGATTGCAACAACAAATACAAAGGCAAGAAGAAAGGCTGAGACATTGAGGTTCGGAACTAGCCCGGTCTTAAGGTTGAGCTTCATGACTATCACACTGTATATGATGCCAATAAGAAGGCTAGCTGTGAGCCCTCTAATTGTTATATGTTTCGTCTCCTCCATGATCACGTTTCCCATTGATATAATCTGGTTCTTGGCTTGCTAGTCTAATTAAAATCATCACAAAACCTCATTTCTAGTTTCCACACGCTTTCACACCCTGCTCTGCTCAATCTTTTCCTTGGGACCACCAACTTTAAATTTCAATTCCTCACAACACATTAATTTATACATACGATGCGCTACGTACTTCTCCCATCTATAATCACAGTATGTATGTATATATTGGTTAATCAAGGGTTTTATTAGTAGTGTAGTGTTGAATACCAATTGGCCCAAAAGATAAATCATTTACAGTTCAAAGACTTCCTAAATGCTTTAAAAACGAACCTCACTTCTCTTTTGATTTTGCATCAAGATGATGGGTTCCTTCCGCTGCTTCTTGGCACCTGCAAAACGCCACTTCTGTTATTCGGAATTTAATGTCCCCCATAAACCAAGTTGATCTATGAAATAAAGATGTAGGATTGCATAATAATAATAATAGCAAACCATTCATTAATTATTATAGTTGAATTAATTGTGATAGCCTCTTCATCTCAAATAAGATGATAGTGTTAATTCTAAGAGATTCGAGTTTAATTAATTTTGAATCGATGATGGTGAAATTATTTTTAATAGTATATGGTTTAGGGTATATGTTTAAGAGTTTAAGGGTTTAAGGTTTAATAGTTTAGGGTTAAATTATTTTTTATTATAAAGAATATGGTCAAATTAAAATAATATTTAAATAATGAGGGTTCAATAGAAATACGGAAATAAGCGATGTACTAAATATATAGTTTACCATTATTAAAAAAATATAATTTTAATATATATAAAAAATAATTTAATTGATTTTTTAAAATAATTATTAATTGTATGATGGGTCCTTTGAAATTTTAAATCTTTATTAATTAATTTAATGATGTTCATCGGTGTTCGTCATTAGTGGTGTTCATCGATGTTCGTCGCACGTGGTAGACTCATCCCTTGTATTATTATCAAATATAGACTTGTGTACAATGTCTTCCGTAAAGGAAAATTCTACAACGTGCGACGAACATCGATGAACACCACTAATGATGAACACCGATGAGCACCATTAAATTAAGTAATAAAGATTTAAAATTTCCAGGACCCATCATACAATTAATAATTATTTTAAAAAATTTAATTAAATTATTATATATATATATTAAAATTTTATTTTTTTAATAAGGGTAAACTATATATTTAGTACCTCACTTATTTCTGTATTTCTATTTAACCCTCATTATTTAAATATTATTTCAATTTGATCCTATTCTTTATAAAAAAAAATAATTTAACCCACAACCTAAAACCCTAAACTATTAAACCTTTAAACTCTTAAACATATACCCTAGACATATACCCTTAAACTAATTACACGATTATAGGGAGTAGGGAGGTCCATGGTTGTCCCGATGCAAAATATGCAGTAAAGATTCCGGAGGATAACTGAAGATGAAGTCTGTGAGTTTCATTTGCTTCACGTCGGAGAAAGTCTTCATATACACCCCAAAGCTCAACTTGAATCACAGAGGCTGGTCCGAGAAATTTGCGAAACCCTGAGATGTAATAGTCACGGAGTTGATAGAATGCGCCATCCGAGTTTAGACAGATCACCCCCGGGTCAGGCGGCCGCCATTGAACAAGCCCGATCTGTTGTGCGTCAACATCAAGAATGGATATTGAAATATTTTTGACATTATTTGATAAAATTTTGAAATAATTTTTATAAATATATCTAAACATATATTTTTAAATCGTATATGATTTTGTTTTATATTTAAAAAATAATAATAATTCTTGTATAGTTTCAGTTACAAATTCATTTAGTGAGGTGAGACGTTGGCTCTCTTGACAAATGTCAAAGGTTTAAATTAAGATGTAAATGAAGTAAATTAGATTGAGAATGTTATTCCAATAATAATTAATTTTTTTAGGAGAATTCAACGATTCATTGAATTGAATTGAATCGAATCGATGATGGTGAAATTATTTTTAATGGTATATGGTTTAGGGTATATGTTTAAGAGTTTAAGGGTTTAAGGTTTAATAGTTTAGGGTTTAGGTTGTGGGTTAAATTATTTTTTTTATAAAGAATAGGATCAAATTGAAATAATATTTAAATAATGAGGGTTCAATAGAAATATAGAAATAAGTGAGGTACTAAATATATAGTTTACCCTTATTAAAAAATAAAATTTTAATATATATAAAAAATAATTTAATTGAATTTTTTAAAATAATTATTAATTGTATGATGAGTCCTTGAAATTTTAAATCTTTATTAATTAATTTAATGGTGTTCATCGGTGTTCATCATTAATGGTGTTCATCGATGTTCGTCGCACGTGGTAGACTCATCCCTTCCGTAAATCATCTATTTATAGGCATAAGAAGTACATAATACAACTCTAATTAATGTAGATAATATTCTTAATGATTAAGTAAGTCAAATCTCCTTGATAAAATTCTTATCATGATAGACATCTACATAGATAAATATTTATAACATTATTTAAATAATAATTATTTATAAATTTACAATATTGTGTTTGATATGTATAATAAAGATGAAAAATAGAGAATGTATCACCGCTGAAATTGGTTCTATATTGTGATGCATGTTGGTTATGAAATTTCTTCATATTAGATAAAAAAATTACATAAATGACCACCATACTATTGTAAAAGTCGTGATTTGACCATCTTATTTTTTTTGAAGCAATTAAACCATCATAATATTAAATTGGGTTCAATTCGACCACTAGCCGTTAGAGGTTAACGGCAGGGTGACGTGTCAGTTAAAAAAATAAGGGTACAATTATACATTTGGTCCTTACTATTTATACTTTCTTTTAATTTAGTCCTAATTTTAATTTAATAAAATAAATTAATTATTTAATTAGGTGGTGACACGTGTCACTACCTTATTGGAGAGATTTAATTATTTATATTTGATTAAATAAATTTATTTTTCTCCTCTAATCAGGTGGTGACATCACCACCTGATTAAAGGAAGAAAATGGAAAAAATCACAAATGCAAGTAATGAGGGTCAAACCTGCGTTTCCCAGCATCCAAGAGTGCTGGCTTACAACCACGCCAAATACTGTATTATGATATAATTCCTGCAATATATTATATGTAAATAAACATCAAAAACTGAAAAACTCTATCATCATCATTAGCAACATTTTTCATTGCCTTGAGCTTCTCCAAATCTCCATAATAGAATAATGCTCGTTACATCTTACAATGCATCATATCTTGTTCTAAGCTACTAATTAATCCTGCCACTAGATTGACGAATTATAGCGAACGAATGCCAACCGATGTCATGTGCATTTTGCTGCTGAAATCACTGTCTGAATATGTTAAACATTTGTTTTGCAAACTGACTAACGTCATGGCAAAATGTTAAACCAAGAATCTGTGTTCGCGAACGATTTTTTTCTGAATGTTTTGCATCATGTAAAGTATATCTCATAGTCTAATGTCAATTAATGCTTTACGGATGTCTTGTAAACCATCCAAACATGTGCTTTTTCAGTATGTTTGGTAAGAGAAAGGGCTTCAAACCTTATGCATGTATTCCAAAAGATATAAAAATTCTTAGTTAATTAATTTAGATGCCATGAATGTTTGAATAGACCTTCAGATACCATGTTGAGTCAGGAAGATTATAGGCTCTTTATAATTGGAATTTTCTTCTTTAGGCTCGGGTTAAGAAAAGGGTTTCTCCACGCAATGAGACCAGTGTTTTTCTATGTCGTATAAACGTTTCACTTCGGCGATGAATTCCGCACAGATTTCCCTAACTATTTTTTTTTATGTTCTATTTAACCATTTGATGCTTTAGAACTTGGGTTGCAGTTTGGATTGCTGCACTTAAAGAAAGCAGGGAAATGAGATGTTAGATGAATGCAAGGAGCTACTTTCGGTAAAAGATAATGGCGTTATTAGTCACCCAGATAAATAGAAATGTTTTTTTTTTTAATTTGAACATACGTTCGATATATACTTATATTCAACACTCTCACATGTTGGAGCTACTTTCTGGGGATTTGGAGAAGCTCAAGGCAATGGAAAATATTGCTAATGAAGATGATGGAGTTTTTCAGTTTTTGATGTTTGTTTACATATAATATATTGCAGGAATTATATTACAATACATCATTTGGTGTGGTGGTAAGCTAACACTCTTGGATGCTAGGAGACGTAGGTTTGACCCCCTTACTTGCATTTGTGATTTTTTTTCATTTTCTTCCTTTAATCAGGTGGTGATGTCACCACCTGATTGGAGGAGAAAAATAAATTTATTTAATCAAATATAAATAATTAAATCTCTCTAATAAGGTAGTGACACATGTCACCACCTAATTAAATAATTAATTTATTTTATTAAATTAAAATTAGGACTAAATTAAAAGAATGTATAAATAGTAAGGATCAAATGTGTAATTATACCCTTATTTTTTTAACTGACACGTCACCCTGCCGTTAACCTTTAACGGCTGGTGGTCAAATTGTACCCAATTTAATAGTATGATGGTTTAATTGTTTCAAAAAAAAGCAAGGTAGTCAAATCACTGACTTTTGTAATAGTATAATGGTCATTTATGTAGTTTACCCTATTTTTTTTATAAGATCATCGTTGTCACTGTCTTTGTCTCTATCAGTTTGACCGATATTTTCTTTAAAGTTATCGATGTCAACGTGTGGTGGTCGGGCGAGTTCATTTATTGAAGCGTTTAAAATGAATAAAATAGATAACTTACAAAGAATAGCAACTATGGAGGTGTTTGATAAACAATCCTACCATTAGATGGAACCAGCAAAACTCCAAAAGACGACATCGGTGTATATGTTATATTTGATTATTTTGGTTGTGGTGGTACTTGTGTGAGGTTCGGTGTCAATTAATTTTTGATACTCAAAATTTTTCATTGAGTATTTCAAATGAGGTTCAGTGTCACACAACCTCGAGAACATACATTTGATAATTTATCTCGTGGCGTTGCAACACGCTCTCTGAGTATCCAGATCACATCAACCAAATGTGACTCGACTAAACAATGTCGACATAGCTCACAACTTTATCACGACTGTCATAACTCTATAGTTTCTATCAATTATCAAGCCACTCAATTAAGTTTACCAAGTTATTACATATTATGATCGCATATAAGAGTAAAAATTTTAATTTCTCAATTTTACAAGTCATTTTTATCTCATTTGGAGTCTACTGGACCCTTGTCCATAATTTTTCAGTCACTCGAACTCAAATTCATATTTTCCAGGCACATTGCTCAGGCAGTACTAGTATTGGACCTTGCATACCGATACGATATATCAAGTACCGGTACTCACCCTTTGCGTACTGATATGCGACATCAAAAAGGGGGGAAACAACAAGCCTTTAGTACCGGTACTCGATCACGAGTATCGATACAACCTACTCGGTACCGATACGCTCCCACGCCTACCAGTACAAATTTTGCTCACTGAAATTTCGATGCAACATTGAGTACCGATACGGGGCGACCCGTACCGGTATGACTTGAACATCGTATCGATATTGGTTGAATCACGTACCGGTACTGGTTAAATCCGTACCGGTACTCCCCTCTCAATTCATCAGTGTTATCAGATTGAACTTGGGGTGCCAGTACAGACCCCTCGAGTACCGTACTCGAGCTTTATTTTTTTAGAGCTCAAAAATCATATCCAATACCCCAAACCCTTAAGGTAAACCCCTAAATTAAACCTACAAGTTATGAGAGGTAATTTAGGTGATGTTCTACCATTTTTTACACGATTTTAACACAAAATCTCGGATTAAGCCGTTAAAGAGGTTTTTAACTAAACGCAACCAAAACACCAAATCAAGCATACAAAGCATCATATTTATAACGTCTATGAAGACAATGGTGTTAGACGTGTACTAACATTGATCCTACTACTGAAAAAGATGCATTTTGCCAAGCTCTTTAAGTCTTCTTCTTCCCTAGCTCTTTGGAAGGCTCTTCTATCTCTTTCACTACACAAGAGAGTTACAAATCGAATTACAACCTTGTAAGAGGTAAAATATTAACCAAAATTTACTCTTAAAGCTGAAAAACGAGATTAAATTTTTTCCTAGCTCACTTCCATCACCCCAACCCATGAATTTTCATTTTCACCATTTTTGATGATTTTTACCTCTTCTTGTAGATTCTTTGGATGTTGAATAATTTACCCCAAATCTTGATCATGAGATTACCACTTGAAATGACAAAAATATTAATATTTCTCTGTTGATCTTTAGAAGAAAGGTGAATAAGAGAGAAATGTGGGGAAAGCAAAGGGATAAGGGTGATATCATCCTTTAACTATTTTGGAGAAATGTAGATGTGATTCAACCTTGTTTTTGCAAAGAAATGGAATATTTACAACATCCATCCCTCATATCTTTCTCCCATCACACTTTGGTCACAACTTAGGCCCAAAATACAAGAAAGAAACCCACTAATGCTCCCTTAAACATCCAATGGGCCCAATAATTTGACCCAACATACTAGGCCCACGACTCAGGTGAATTAACCCACAGATTTCGAAATTCGGGTCGTTACATTTGTCGTGTTTAATCTTTTGTAAATTTAATCAACAAATGATTATAGGTGAAATGGTTGTGTTGAACTCCCAAGTAATAATTCATAATTATTTTATTTAAAGATTATATAGAGATGGGGAAAGACAAAAACATCTTTGTAACAATTAAACTTTACAATAAGAGTAATTTGGTAAATTTTTAATTAGGTTGGTGTAAAATTGTTTTGTGACACTAAACTTAGTTAAATATTCAATAATAATATTTGTATTTTAAAAATAGAGGTGATCACACGTGAAGTCGAGCTTATGCATGAGATTAGTGTTCTTCATATTTATTATTTTATTTTGAAAAAAATGAATATCTTTTAAATTTAGTATTTAATAATTTATTAAAATTTCTTTTTACTAAGTTTATTATTTATTTTTATAATGTTTACCTTATAGTATTAATATTAGTATAACTTTAATTTTTATGTGATATACATTAGATAGTATATAAAAATAAAATAATATATTATAATCTTAAAAGCGGACTGAACTAGACTCAGACCATGAATGTTAAAGTTTAAGCCTAAACAATTAATACTTTAAATATACTTTTTTTCTCTCTAAATCTATTTTTGGAAAAAATATTAGATGAATTTAGCTCACCACGTCATTTATGGTCTTATCTAATGAAAAATTTTCATCTCTTTTTTTTCAAGGTGAATCTTCACCTCTTTCTTACATGTAACTAACTAACTAAGGAGTGGGTGATTACTAAGAAGTTACTATAAGATGGACCATGAATGAACCATAAATGACGTGGTGAGTCAAGTCCATTAGATGGACTATAGCTGATGTGGTGAGACGAATTCATTGGATGGACCATAAATAATATGGTGACCCTAGTCCATACAATAATTTCTCCTATTTTTGAGTTTACTAAATTTTCAATTTTTTTAAATTTTAGGTGGACCTTCGAGACTACATGAGTAGCTCGACCAATAAACAAACCTATTTAAAAATGGAAAAGAAATATTTCATTTAAAAATTATATTTAGTAAAATTAACAAATAAACTATTTGTAGTATAGTGATAAAATATTTGTATGCAAAATTTGTAGATATTGTGTTTGGTTTATATATAATGATTTTCGGTTCTTTTATTTAAAGATTATATAGAAGTATAAAAAAACAAACATTCTACAACAAATATTTATAAAACCAACTGAATTGATGTCGAATTGGTTAGTGACTCAAAACCCAGTCATTTAATATAGATGTTAACAGAATACAAATAGATAGATTTATATGAGAAAATATTTCATGCACTGACAGTGCAAAAACTTTTCCACAAGCGAGTTCAATTTAATGTTTAGAGTGTATGGGTTATACTTTAGGTTTTAAAATTTCGGGGATAAAATTTAAGTTTTAGGGTTTTAAGGTTAGAGATTTGAATTTTAATTTTTAAGGTGAATTTGTGCATGCTTGTGGAAAGGTTTTTTTCTATTGCCAGTGCATGATATAATATCCCAATTTATATATAGGAACTCAAACTTGGCCTCAATGTTTAATTTGATGTCTATTTTTTTTCCAATTAAATATTTAAACTTGACTTTAAGGGTTAATTTAGTACCTAAACCTTTTTAGTCGAATAATGTGCCTTGACTTTTTGGTTCTTATCAGTACCTAAATTTAGCTTTTTATTCAAATTGATTCTAATAATAAATGAATTATTTAAACCAATTTGAATCATACAATCACATTTAGGTACCCATTTGAATTAAAAAAAGAAGTCAATGTACCTAATTCGACCAAAAAACGTTGAGGTACCAAATTGAATTTAGAATCTAAATTTAGATACTTAATTAGACAAAACAAAATTTAGATACTAAATTAAACCTTAAAACCAAATTCAAATACTAAAAATTATATTTGCCGAACAGTAGTGAATAAACTGTGGATTGGGTACTTTCTAAATAGTAGTGGAGCCCAGCCTAATGTGAGCAAGTGCTTCAGATATGGTTGACACAAAGTAATCAAGATCAACGGTGCATAAATGATCTTGATAGACGGCCCCATCCATGGGCCTAAATGAAGCCCAGTAGTTGAGGGAGTTTTTTTCTTGAAAAACCAAAATATCTGAATTGAGACAAGACCGAAGACCGTGATGGAAACGTGTACGTTCCTGATTGGATCTCAAATACCGCCAATATCCATTGACTCTCACATGATTATTCTCTCTTCCATTTCCTTCCCATCATTTATCCCATTTCCTTCCGCTCTCAACCAGTTTTCTCTCATTAGGGTTCTTCTTTTAATCAGATCTTCATAGATTCAAAACAAAATAGGGTCCTATTCTCACAAAATTTGGGGGTTCGAAGAGCATAAAACGATAATATGCCTTCGTTACCTCTCGCATGGATTTTGCTTCGCTTGATCCCGTCTTTAGCTCCGTTTCATGCCGGTTTATGTTCCCATCGTTTGAAACATCTCGCAAAGAGTGATCGGCGTGGTAATCTTAGCATCGAAAACCATTAACTTGTTTCGACTTCTCTATCTTCCTCCCCCCTTTCTCTGGATTCTCCTCTTTCTTTTAAGCCTATAATCGTCCCACCCGAAGGAATCTAGTTTGTACTTGAGAGGTTTTCGATCCTGAACTGGTGTTGCTTTTCTCAGAGGCTTTTTAAGATCTTGAATTTCATTGCACTTACAGCAGTTTCTTAACAAAGGTATATTATGATTATCCTTATCCGCTTAGCACGTGTGGTGAGACAGTATCTAGCTGATATATATAATTATAATATTATGGATTTTACTCTTCAAAGGATTAGTCACAAATAAAGTTCTTGAGAATATTTAATCTGTGTTAGTTTATTTGTTTACAGTGTTTCAGATCTGAGTTCATCTTAATTATATATGAAAACATTGAGCTGGATTCTTAGTCTTATAAACTTTTGTTTATAAACCTAATGTGATTTGACTCAGGTTTTGATTTTATCCTGCACTATCCATTGAAATTTGTAGTTTAGAAAGTTTACAAATGTGCCTTTGATTGAAGCTAGGACTTGTTATATTTGTTGGTATTGGAAATGGACATATTGAGCTCTCGAGAGGAAGATGGTATCAGTGACATAAAGCAGGCTGAGGTTCGTAATTACTCAAATCAATGTGTTGGCAGATCTATTCGGGATGATACAAACACGAGTGATGTGAAAGAGTTGCTTGATAAGGGACATCAAAGCAAACCTAAGCGGAAGTGTTTAGCCAAGTCTGCATCATTTCCTTCTGCTGTGCCTGCTGAAGATGATGAAATTGTAACTGCATTGCAGGGAGTGTCCTTGGAGGATTCCGTGCAGACTTACTCCCGCTCGGTTTCTTTGCCTGTAAGTGTCGAGTGTCGTTTGTTAAGTTTCCATAGATCGATTGTTGTTTCATTTCCTAAATCCTGTGCTGTCATTTACCCTGTAACAGACTCCCCTGAAGCTAGTTTCTGCCCTTAAAGGTAGCCGTGAGAAACAAGGATTGCCACCGAAGAAGCTAACTGTGAAATGGGCACCTGACGTCTATGATCCTCCACCAACGTCGGTATTGCACACAGTTAGAAACAACAAAAAGCAGCAGAAATTGAAGAAGAAGAAAAATGACAAGAAGAAAAATGGGAAGAAAGGTCAGAAGGGCAACAATGCCGGACGAGGTAGTGGGGGTGGTAAAGACAACAAACATTGCGGCGGCAGTGGTTGCTCTGATAGGTGCTATAAACCACCACCGGAAGTTCATCAGGATAAATTAACCAACTCCTCTATCGACCTTGATGGTTTCAAGGTTGGCAGTCCCGACCCTTACTGCGGGAGTAGTTTTCTGAAAGAATCACCAACTAAGATGCACTACTCTGTGGCAGAGGCTCTATGAGTATACCCCTCTTCTTTTCATATCACAGAGAAGGAATCTTCTATGCTTTTAGCAGTCCTTGTAGATAAATAAAGCTCTTTCCAGCTTTCTATATCATGGTCATCGGAACAATTTACTTGAATGCTATTATGTAATGGTTTTTGATGTTTGTGTGGGTTTGAAAGTTTTGTTAGTCAGCAAAAGACTGCTTTGTAAATATATTACCAGCACTCTTTAAACAGAAGACCTGAAACATATATTTCTGCAAACATTATTGGTCTATGCTTTGAGAATAGAACAACTGGAATAAATTTAAGGTTGATTCCTAATTTATTTCCCCCGTCATGCTTCCCTGCTTGTAAACACTAAACATGGTGTAGAATTTGTACGGGAGAACATAGATGGAGGAAATGCAGTTGAAATTATGCAAATACTGTCATACATACTGAACTATCAAATGCATCAGAGCAGGCTGCGGCAATGTCTTTTATGCCATATTTTCTGCATCTATCTTTAGATAGTCATAACTTGAGTCACATCCCCATGCCTTACTGTATCCGGCTTCGATTCCTGTTGCAGTTCAATACAAACATTAAAATCCTAAAGAGGATAAAGGTATTTATAGGATTAAGGGCATGCTATGAGTCAAGTTTTGTAGGAAATTACCGACGGCAATGTTAATTTCCACCGTTCCATGTGTCTCACCAGCCTTAATGAGATAGTTGTTAGCTGCATGCCTGAAATTAAATGGGATAACTAGATTAGGTATATGTTAAAGCTTTGAATGTGTTTACAAGGTATCTTGCTGACCCCTCTAAATAACTTGTTATTTCTGCTTGGTCATCAATGGAGCTTAACAACCACTAGGTAAGTGCATAACATATACAGGATTTAACGACTAAACTCAAAATCCGTCCTCGTCTTTCTAGCATGTCATCTTATGTTGTTTAGCATTGGCAGGAGAGGTTGACAGCAAGCAATAGTGTAAGTAATTGATATGGACAGAAGAAAGGTTTTTCCTTATATTAATTCTGTCGAATAGGGTGCCTTTATATAGGCTACAAGAGTTGGAATTAGACTAATAATAAAACTCCTATGTTAAGTAAAACTCCTACCAAGATAAGGCTAACTTAAAGTAGGACTCTAGGACTCCTAGTTAACCTATACAAGAGTAGAGATAGAGTTAAAGTCCTAATACAAGTAAACTATATCGGCAGGAAGAAAATTAAATATTAAAGTCCTAATACAAGTAGTATTTCGGCAAGTATATTCCTACAAATAGCAAACTTTACCAGTCAAATTGAAGTGGTTGCCCACCGTACACGAGCATGATATCTCCAAGCAGTATCCGAAGGTTGTTTGGGTCAAAAGGAATCCCTGCACAGCCAGCAGCAGTGGCTATATGCCCCCAGTTCGGGTCTCTCCCATATACAGCAGCCTGATATAATTTTAGGTGTGTTTGGTAGAAAAGAAAAGTGAGGGGAAAGAAAATGAGAGGGATGTTCATTTCCCATCATTGTGCGTAAAAACAAATCATCCTAAAATTGGAAGGAAAATAGGAGAGAAAATGTGAGTAAGATGAGAGTTAGCTCAAAATATGCTTTTTTTTTCAAAGCTTAATTTTCTTTCCTTCTATTTCTCAACTCTACCAAGCAATAAATGGAAAGAAAATATAATTTTCTTTCAATTTTTCCAACATTCATACCAAGCACACTAATGGAAAGAAAAATTACTTTTCCATCTTTTCACTTTTCTACCCCTTTAATGTTCCATCCTTTCAATTTTCTTGCCAATCTACCAAGCAAAGCCTAAGTGTTGAAATTTTTATGTTCAAATATCATACCTTGACAAGTGAAGAAGTAGCCACAGAGCGAGCAATCTTTCCTGCTTCAGCCTCTCCTTCGGTACCACTTACAGTGACCTGTATCTCTAGGTTAGCTTTGGCTAAAACTATTCAAGAACCCCATGATAAGACGAAAAAAAAAAAACAAATAGACCACCCAAGAGATTTGCTGCCTAAATTTAAATGCATTACTCTATAATATCAAAACATGTTACTAGTTAAAGTGGCATAGCATCAGGGTTCATTCAGTAAGGAAGATCCTTCTGTAGGTCCAAAAAGAGAGCGAATAAAGAATTGAAGAATGCAGACCTCAATTAAACATGTTGCTCCTTCTCCATCCAAAGCTATTGATTTAGCAAGACCTTGCATTACCTGAGAAGAGATGTGTTAAATTAAAACCTCAAGCAACTCATTCCAAACACTGGCTTAGATCAAAAGACTAACCCAAGTGACATCATCCCAAAAAATTTAACCAAAACTCTAAGTAGTTTCTGTGAGAAAGGGGCCATGGTGGCCGGAGATGCAGTTAATGATGGTGGTTTGTGCGTGATCGGAGGTTAGAGATTTGTTTGTTTGAAGAAGATGAACAGGATATTTTCAGAGAGAACAATATGTTTCTCTGTATTTTCTTATTATTCTTAACTATCAAATGTATACAGAGTAAGCCTTTAAATAGGCTGATATAGAGTTCTAATATAACTAAAACTATACTTTTATCTTTAATTTAAATAGTACTTATTCCTAATTTAAATAAGACTTCTATTAAATCTAAACTACTGATTAGGAATAAACTATAATTACACATTAAATAAAAACTCTAACACTCCTCGTCAACTTACACTCCCCCTCAAGCTCTAACACTTCTCGGATAACTTACACTCCCCCTCAAGCTGGTGAGCAAACGTAATAGAGCACCAGCTTGGATCTTGGATGTGATGCTTTACTCATATTTCTTCTGCTGAAAAAAAATGCTCCCTATTCTCGGGAGTCTTTGATTTGAAGAGTGAGGACAGAACCATGATGTTCTTGCGCAACAATTGTTGATGGCATGCAGTTCCTAACTGAAAGGTCTGATGCTAACGATGTAAAAAGTGATCACATGAATCTAGACTCCCCCTCAAGCTGGTAGTTACACAGACTAGAGTTCCAGCTTGGATCTTTGATGTAGAATCCCTTAAAAAAATATTATCTAGTTTTTAAGGTTAAACTAGAACCTATTCTTCTATCTTTTAGGATGGATGGCTAAGATAGAACCAAATAGTTTTAAGGCTAAACTATAACCTTTTCATCTATCTTTTTGATTGGCTAAGATAGAACCATTAAATAGAGAAGAAAACGGCAAAATTAAACGAGTAGAAATTTCACTAGAGATGTAAGATTCCAACGAGGGAGAAGCCAAGGGACGAGTGTGGCCTAATGACAGCAGCGGAAAAGAAAAAACAATGTGCATCTGAAAAATCAAATCATGGTCGATCTGTTTCAGATTAGAGATGGCAGCAGTGGTGACGACATCAAGACCGTTGTTGGCTCGTGATACCATGTGAGAAAGGGGCCATGGTGGCCGGAGATGCAGTTAATGATGGTGGTTTGTGCGTGATCGGAGGTTAGAGATTTGTTTGTTTGAAGAAGATGAACAGGATATTTTCAGAGAGAACAATATGTTTCTCTGTATTTTCTTATTATTCTTAACTATCAAATGTATACAGAGTAAGCCTTTAAATAGGCTGATATAGAGTTCTAATATAACTAAAACTATACTTTTATCTTTAATTTAAATAGTACTTATTCCTAATTTAAATAAGACTTCTATTAAATCTAAACTACTGATTAGGAATAAACTATAATTACACATTAAATAAAAACTCTAACACTCCTCGTCAACTTACACTCTCCCTCAAGCTCTAACACTTCTCGGATAACTTACAGTTTCTGGTATGGTTAAATTGGAAAGTTTGCACAAGGGATACTGTTTGTTTAATCAACATCTAACAAACCTAATTTAAACTGGATAGGATGAACGAAAAGCTCGAATGCAGCCAACTTACAGCATCAAGACCCGCTTGAAGTAGTGCAGCATCATTAGTGTTCATAGAAGTGATACAGTTCAATCCAGCTAACCCACTGGCAAAAGCAATGACAGTATCATTGGAACTGGTCAGTCCATCAACCTGCAGAAAAAAAGAATAAAAGTACTTCGCTAAAATCAAGTAGAAACAGATTAAGCCAAGCCATGGAAGAAAAGGAGTCCATTAAACTAAGATGTCACCTAGTTGAAATAAATTACAGGGAGGAATAAAGCAATGAAATTACATACAGTGATTTGGTTGAAACTGCGGCTTACAGCAACCTGAACCATCTTTCTCCAGGCATCACTTTCAACAAGGGCATCAGTTGTTATTACCTGCAAGACTTATCAGCCTTGAGAATAGAATTGGAGTTATATCCTATAGGAAAGCTGGAAACACTTGAAAGACTTACACCGAGAATGGTTGCCATGTTAGGGTGGATCATCCCAGAACCTTTTGTCATTCCCCCAATTCTTATACTAGTCCCTCCAACCTTGGGCAATAATTAGTTATACATATGGCCATGAGATACAATTAAAGAAAGACTAGATTCATAAGAAACCTTCATGTGCTATACAGCTGAGACAATGTTACCATCTAAATTGGAAGATATTTTGGTTTCTGAGAGAAAAAGTATACAAGTATGGATATTAAATTGTTATCCCTTTGAAACTGTTACTTACCTCATATTCAATAGCCACACTCTTGCTAACAAGGTCAGTTGTGGTAATTGCCACTGCAGCAGAATCTGCCCTGAACAACCACAATGAGACCACAGATGCTTATGCAAACTTTGTAATACCATACAAGAGAAAAATTTTGGAAACATTTGCAGATATGCAAATTACTTCCTGCTCAACTGAGTATCAGGCCTCATGTGCTATTTGTAATTTACCAACAAAAGGGAAAATAACATCATAGCAAGTTCATCATATCCATGTATCTAGTCCTTTACATAGTATGTAAACCACCAAAACCAATAAAGAATAAGCATAAGTAGTACCCCTGAATAGACGGTGACAGTGAATCAACTAGCCTTGGGAGTGAACTCAAAAGTGCTTCCTGCATGACATTATAATCCACGGATTGTATTATCAGTCTGGTTGAAGGAATATCACCGTAGTTCACTTCAATGGCATTAATAGGTCACCATAACAAGCAAGCATATAAATAGGATGAACATGTTCAAGGAAAAACACGAATAAGGGCCTGCACCTTCTTTATTCTCTGACCAATCACACCAGTGGATTCAATCAACACTTCCTCACACTCTATTTGCAGGATCTGCAAAATTGCATACAGGAAAAGGTGGTAAAAAATGCAGCCTGTACAAAGATCAAAACTGAACAAGGAACTTTATGCTCTAATAGTTGCATACTGTAGCAAGGGCATCTGCACATTCCATCACATCCAGATAACCAGCGTCACCCTGAAAACCATGAGGGTCAATTAACCATGTAAAATTTGATTCAATCTGGCATTTTGGAATGCTCAAATGATAAGAAAAGAGTGAAACATGGAGTCTTTTCCCATGCTTAAACTGTACTAAGAAATGAAGCACGTTTAAAATGCACTCACCGGAAAGTACTTGGGAAAAGATAAAGACTAACACTATGTTTGGTAGAAAGGAAAGAAAATGGATGGAAGGAAACAGGTGAGGAAAGGGAAAATTGTAGAGTGAATAAAGGTATCTTATTGTGTTTTGGTATGAAGGATGAAAAAATACAAGGAAATAAAGAGGTTTAAGGCAAACTTGCAAAGATTTTTTTTTTTAATTTAAGTTGAAAGAGTATTTTTCTCCCACATTGGATGAAAAGGAAAGGTGCAAATCAACTCATTTTACTCCCCTCTTCCTATTTCCCTCCTACCAAATGATGGGGGGAGGGGTCTGTAAGTTATCCGAGAAGTGTTAGAGCTTGAGGGGGAGTGTAAGTTGATGAGGAGTGTTAGAATTTTTATTTAATGTGTAATTAGAGTTTATTCCTAATCAGTAGTTTAGATTTAATATTAGTCTTATTTAAATTAGGAATAAGTACTATTTAAATTAAAGATAAAAGTATAGTTTTAGTTATATTAGAACTCTTTATGAGCCTATTTAAAGGCTTACTCTGTATACATTTGAATAATTAAGAGTAATAAGAAAATATAGAGAAACACATTGTTCTCTTTAGAAATTATCCTGTTCATCTTCTTCAAACAACAAATCCCTAACCACCGATCAAACACAAACCACCATTATTTATTGCATCTCCGGCCACCATGGCCCCTTTCTCACATGGTATCAGAGCCAACAACGGTCTTGATGTCGTCACCCCTGCTGCCATCTCTAATCTGAAACAGATCGACCATGATCTGATTTTTCAGATGCACATTGTTTTTTCTTTTCCGTTGCTGTCATTAGGCCACACTCGTTCCTTGGTTTCTCCCTCGTTGGAATCTTACATCTCTAGTGAAATTTCTACTCGTTTAATTTTGTTGTTTTCTTCTCTATTTATTGGTTCTATCTTAGCCAATCAAAAAGATAGATGAAAAGGTTATAGTTTAGCCTTAAAAACTATTTGGTTCTATCTTAACCATCCATCCTAAAAGATAGAAGAAGAGGTTCTAGTTTAACATCAAAGATCCAAGCTGGAACTCTAGTCTGTGTAACTACCAGCTTGAGGGGGAGTGTAGATTCATGTGATCACTTTTTACATCGTTCGCATCAGACCTTTCAGTTAGGAAGTGCATGCCATCAACAATTGCTGCGCAAGAACATCATGGTTCTGTCCTCACTCTTCAAATCAAAGACTCCCGAAAATAGGGAGCATTTTTTTTCAGCAGAAGAAATATGAGTAGGGCATCACATCCAAGCTGGTGCTCTATTACATTTGCTCACCAGCTTGAGGGGGAGTATAAGTTATCCGAGAAGTGTTAGAGCTTGAGGGGGAGTGTAAGTTGATGAGGAGTGTTAGAGTTTTTATTTAATGTGTAATTAGAGTTTATTCCTAATCAGTAGTTTAGATTTAATAGAAGTCTTATTTAAATTAGGAATAAGTACTATTTAAATTAAAGATAAAAGTATAGTTTTAGTTATATTAGAACTCTTTATGAGCCTATTTAAAGGCTTACTCTGTATACATTTGAATAATTAAGAGTAATAAGAAAATATAGAGAAACACATTGTTCTCTTTAGAAATTATCCTGTTCATCTTCTTCAAACAACAAATCCCTAACCACCGATCAAACACAAACCACCATTATTTATTGCATCTCCGGCCACCATGGCCCCTTTCTCACAGGGTCCGCCCTCTTTCTTTTCACCTCTTTCCTTCCAACCAAACACAGAGTAAAGAAAAAGAAAATAGTGCTATTTTTACAAACCGTTGCTGCATTGGCTTGACCGGCATTTATTAACAAAGCACGTGCCTGATAAGATGCATGATTTAGTCATTAGCCATATAAAAGGGTGGACTATATAATACTATAAAGAAAATCGAGAAGCCCACAAAAGCAATTCAAATCAAATTATTACTTCAGTTCAGACTAAATTTACAAGAAGATTGTCCCTACTATACACAGATGAATAAGATAGCCAATCTGACGTACTGTTTTCTTTCTATTCAACACGTTTTTGCAGTGCACCACCGGTGCTGCTGCAACCACATTTTTAGTAAATGCCCCTGGAAAAATATTCCAAATGAGTTCTAGAACAGTCTGAAAATCAACATTTCCAAATAAACTTACCGAAATAATTTATAGAGAATAAATATTCAATTATGTTTCTAGCTATAGAATAAGCAACTAAAAATTCCACCTGCAACATTGGCAGCAACATCGCAAGTGACAAGTGCAAGATCAGGTTTTTCTCCTTTGGCACGTAATCCACCATATAAGCCTGCAGCTATAAATCCCTTAGCAGCAGTAACTCCCCCTGGAATCTATGCAATTGCAACCAGACATGTAACAATAATAAATTATCAAAATTAGATAGAATTTTAAAATCAAAATGAAAAATCATATAGAATTAAAATAATCCAAAAAATGAAGTGGCGGACCTGCTTCCATACTCCATCAGGGAGAAGAATAGGAGCTGCCGGCATATAATAGGACGACTCACTAACATTTGATGAAGAAGCAGATAATTTAAAATCCGCCTTTGACGAACAAACAGAGCTTACAATCTACAAAAAAAAAAAAGAACTTAAAAGCTATTTCATTGCAGGGCAGCCAAACAAAGTCATCAAGTAAAAATTAATATAAGAGGGAGCAAATGACTTTGTCAATTTTGTCAATTTGCTCTCCCCAAATGACATGTCACCACCGCTTTATATCCCAAGATTTCATTTTTTTTCCTTTTCGAGGCATGACATTCTCCCACACTCAATCTCGTGACACACTCGTCACGAGTTATCTTATCTCGTGATAGGCCACTGTCACGGTTGTTCACCCCACCACTGGAGTGCTCGACGTCGGACAGTCAAATGGTCGCTCTGATAACATTTGTCACAGGACCATTACTCTCTTACCTAGCATTTACTATAAATTTATAAAACAATAATTTATTTTATGTATTGTTACACAATTTATTTTCGTACTTGTGTTTAATATTTGAAAGAGTTGATGGGTGGGGTGAGGGGATGGACACGGAAAAATAACTCACGTCGGATCAAAGTTGTTCGATTTTGTGATTGTTGTGATTCCACAATCCCAATCTTTGTTGGTAACGTAAACTTTTGGCTTATATCCTGAATTTTCTTATGATGTTCATTTTGAACTTGAAAAAAATGCATTTGATCCACAAATGAAAAGAAGTCTTAGAAAACAAATGCTTGTTTTCCTTGTATTATTTGCAGCAAACTCCTTCCTAGGATAAACAGAAGGCAAAATCGTCCCAAATTCTATAATTTTATATAATTCTTTAGATTTTCTTTTTTTTATTATATCTTCGTATTATTCTATATAATTATTTCCGAAAACAAAATTTTTAGTTCAACTATTCAAGCTTAAAAATGCCCCAACAACTCAAATTAAAAGTACTGCTAAAGCCATTGCCAAACCTGACTGGCTATTCCAATGGAAAGTTATTAGGAAATTTGATAGAGTTATTTGAAATCACCTGCAACCTTTTCACCATCATTGATGTTCCCTTGAAAGTCATCAGTTGTAGCTGCTTCTGATAATTCATCAACTGAAGACAAAAATAAAGTTCACAGTGGCCGCTTAAGCTTTAATCATCTTTTTTCATAAAATAAAAAAAGATTTAGAATAGCACTTACTTGATGTTCGTTCATTTTTTCAAAACCAAAATTTTCTTTCCAAATTGACAAAGTTTCCTCAGCTGCAGGGAGCATGAGGTTTTCCACGTTCAGGAAACTTAAAAATGCCTCAGTATAAGCGAATAATGCCCGGAAATAGCCCTATAACAAAATCAAAGATGATGATGATATGTTTGCTTGGTCCAGAAGTAGTATAGTCATTCGTGTTTTGAACGGATTTGAAGAGTGTGAACAAAAACCAATAAACTATACTAGAAGAATGTAACAGCATTTTAAGGTGACATAATGTCATATCTGTAAATGCTCAACATAGAAGTATTGCATTAAACTTCAAACAGATTAGAAGACATATTGAAGTTGACAGCATGAACAAACCATAGTCTTAGTTGAATCAGTTAAAGCACTTACTTTTCCTTGATGTTCTCTACTTGTTGCCACTATAGGGAGCTCGGCAACCTCCCGACCAAATATCCTTAGAAGACCAGCTGATACAACAACAGACCTGCAAATATACACCAACACCGTGTATAAATTCATACACAATAAGGCAATAGAGAGAAAACAAAACAATATACCCCTCGCCCAAAAGAAGAAGAAAAATAACCAAATAGCAATATACCTACAAATCAAAAGCACGCAATACATTCCACCAAAATCGTATCCAGAAATCTTTCTCCTGAAAAGAGATCAAACAGTAATCAGATCCAATCAGAACAAGCCAGATCACTTGTAAATTGTTTGTCTTAACATGTTAGTAATTAGTAATATCGTGAAGGTGCACAAATTGTAAAATATCAAGCAAAATATCCTCTTAACACCGTACACATAAACACATTGTCTTGATAGCACATTTTCTAATCATTTTTTTCTATTTAAAGCCAAAAAAGGAAAATAGAACACAAGAACAGCAGGAATAGGAAAGAATGAAATACATACCCATAGACCATAGCAGGAAGTAAATTAGCACCAGAGTTTGCAACAATGGGTTCAAAACATTCCTGTCAAAAAGAAAGTACAAATAACTTGAGCAGACAGGTAATTGTTGAATACAAGTATACAACTGAACTAACTATAATATCTGCAGGATAATCAACAAATAATCTAAAAGGCAGCTATCTAGACATGGGCATATTCAGAAAAGTCCCATAGTTTGGCTTAATTTCAAGAAAGTGGCACTGGGAACTTTGAGGTCTTAGGTTTAAATCTCATTATGTGTGGGTTTGGTCCAGATTTATTTTGATTAGTATTCTGAATTGTAACTTCTGGTATAGCTGTTAACATGTAACTTAAAAACAGACACTTATGAATGTGTAATCAGATTCAGTTCCGACATAAGTTTAGTGTTAATTTCTAACTTCAACTCAATTGCAATTTTAGTAATCCATATGGGTGGATTTTTATCAATTTGATTTGCGAAGTTCATTTTAAGTCCCAATACAATCTACCAGCCATAAGTAATATGTGCACAAAATTAAAAAGTACAATTGTTCCTATTCTCTATGATTGAAAAATTTCTTTGTACCCCAACCTCATTGTGATTGTATGCTTAAGAACTTCAACTGCTTTTAACTAAAACTATATGCTGGGATGTGGATGGGAAGTATATTGTTACGTTAATCATTTTTTAGATTACATTAAGTTAATTATTTCTAGGGAAAGAAAGTACTATTATTATAGAAGATATTAATTTTATTATTTTATTAGGGAAGTATTAAAGATTCTAATTACGAATATTTCTTGCTTTGTAGAAGTCTTTTCTTGGTAGGACTACTTGCTTAGTAAGTCTTTCAAATGAACTAGGTAACCTCTATTTAAGGGGAGAATTGAGAATGGAATAAAAAAAGAAGTTAGAATTTTTTTATCAAAACCCTAAAAGATTTTGGTCTCTTTTAATGAGTCTTAAGGTTTTAGTCTCCCTTTGATGAGCTGAGAGGTTTCAGTTTCCCTTTGACGAGCTGAATCATCAATTCGAAACACAAGTTTGTATGAATCGTAACATATATGCAAATAGCAGCCATTCTGAGAATGTGTCTGAGGCTTTGAGCACATCTGAACTCACTCCAACAAGTTCTTTTTAATACGTTGTTCCAAAGCCATAATCACTCATGACACTGAGCTTAGTTCAAAATTTAAATTTGAAAAAGTTTGGTTAACATATATTGTACACAACAAGCTCTCAGTGCAGGACTTAAAAGTTTGGTAAAAGGTAACGTTTTTTTATTAAAAAAAGGTTAGGTGAAAAGGCAGTATAATATATTGAATGCCAATATGTTTCATGTCAGCAAAAACTTACTTCAAATATGGCAGCAGCACTCGAAAGTAATGACAAATCTTCAGAATTTTGGCTTTTTCCACTCAGTATTCGCCATTGAAAACAATCTTTGGCTTCACCAATGGATAGTTCTTTTTCTAAATGTTTTCTTCTGATTATATCAGATATTGAAGCAGGAATTATCTGTGCCCTAATGGAAACAAAACTCTGGAGGGTCCCATGAATCCTTTTGCAGTCATCACAACAGAACCACGTATCCTTGGGAATTTCCTGTTGTGTGGAGGAAACACAAATTGGTAAGTGCTTCAACTAGTGTGTGTGAATATATTAACAATGAAACTGCAAGAGCAATTTAGACTTACTTTCAAATCGCATTGTCCACTATCACGCAGGCATCCGATATGGGACTCCTTCTCACACTAAGAAAGGACAAAAGAAAAGATGATATACCAAAGACAATGTCTGCTAGGATACAAATAGGATGAGTAAACTGCACATACTTGGTCGCAGAGAATCATTGTCCGATCATCAAAGGTAGTGGGACTAAAGTCGTACTCCCTAGAAAAACAATAAGACTCATCCTTGTCTCATAACACAAATATTAATAGTGGATAAGACTCAAAGCAGTAAACATGTAAGAAATCCATAAATAAACAAAAAAGAGGGGAACAAAAAGTCCAAATAAGAAACTATTGAGAGATTATTGATTCCTAAAAAAGCCTCTCTATCAACGATCCACTAGTTACAACTCCAACATGCCTCTGAGTGGATAATAAACAAATATACGTGTGTTACACACACACACACATACAGATTAATCCATTGGAAGATTAGTCACACAGTGAAGCTCATATTCCAAGATATTGATATGCTTAGAGACAGAATACTGGAATGTACAGGAAAAAAAAGTACGGAGGTACCCAACCTGCAAACAGCACAACCACCAATTTCAAATTCTGGTGCTGTAACAATTCTTGTCAGTCGTAGCTCAATTGGTCTCGCTATCCTTGAAGCCTCTCCTGAGATATCTTTCCTACCAAGACCGTTTTCATCCGCACAATATATACAACGCCAGTCACCTTCAGGAAGGTGCTCTATATTCAAACAAGCTGCAAGAAAGAAATTAATGAAATAAATGATGAAAGAGAATCTGGGCACGAGATAAATTTAAGCAGACACGTGCATCCACTGTTTTATTATTTGAAAACAATTTGGCGAAAGACGATCATGATAATCATTAGGCATGAAAGCACAAAACCGGTTAGAGCTTTAAATGCTGAGCCTAATGCAATATATTGTAAATGAATAAATCTCGTGAAGTATCGATGGATGTTGGCCACCCAATATCAAATTATTTCAAAGTACCAACTTTAAATCAAGCACCTATCTCAACAAAAATATAAACCAAGAAGAAACAGCTAAAAATAAAGAAACTTACGCACCAGGATGAAAAGCCAGACGGCATTCATGACAAAGAAGCAGATCTGCAGCATTTCCACATATTGCACAAATATCATCACTGCAACCAGTTGTAAAGTGTTGTCCATTTGCCAATGACAAGGCTATATCATGAAGCGTCATTCCATTAGATGTATAGATGTGATGATACCTGTGTAAAAATGGAAAAGAAAAAAGCTCAAAAGAAGAATGACCCAACATTCTAACAAAAATATCAAATTCTCCAAAGAGCACTCACGGTTGTCTTCTGTCAGCCAATCCAGCATGTGCTTCAAACTGTGAAGGGCTAAGCTGCTCACAACAAAACAAATTAAACGAAAACCATAGAAGAGAGCTTATCTAGCATCAACTTGATAATAAATGAGAAACTTACCTTTCTCGCACAACATCCACAGACTATACCGTCCTCCTGTTTGTAGCCTTCAAGGTACTTCCGGGTAAAAGTCTGAAAACTTTCAGTCAGTACTAGGCATAAAATTATTTCTAATCAACTATATTATTTTCTACAAGCCACTGCACCTTTCCTTTGATAAAGTAAGCCAATTCAGCCCCATCTGGAAGTCCATTTGACAAAAAAAGTGACCGGTGCATGTCATTACCCCTGACAACAATTTAAAGAACTCCAGATTAATTTAGGCCGATCTAAATTTTACATGGAGAGTACACACAGTATATGCCATAGCATACCTTTTCTTCAAGCCACCATCAATAGTTCTCTTTCGTTGCATGACTGAGGTAGGCGGTAGGCCTACAATAAGGTACATCGTTAGTGAGGTGTGGGAAAAAGGAGAGAACAAAACAAGCTATCTTATGAGGAATGTAAAAACTCAGATCACAACCCTCTTAAAGAATTAGCCATAATCATGCAATCTTGTAAATTAATAAAAAAATCCATCCAATAATGCTTATGAGAACTAAATTGAAATGGCAAACACGGCACTCGAATCTAGATTCAATTCTCCTAGGGTCCCAGAAAAAAAAACAGGGTAGAATACTTATCCAGGTTAAAAACCAAGAAAATGAATTCAGTGAAACCTGACCATAATAAAGGGATACATAAGATTTTTTTTAAGTTGAAACACTGAAAGCTCATAGAGATAGAACTCACCAAAAACTTATATCAGTTTACCTTACAAAATTAGGCAAACTAGGTGATTTGATGTTAGATTTCTTCTCCGCTTCAACCTTTTTGAAACTCTGCTGAAGACTAGCTGCAGAACATAATCACACGCCAAAACCTGAACAATAGAAGAAACAAAATGAAGCTCTGTATTGACTGGTATGGAATCAAATCTCTTTAAGAAGGTTGACAATATCTATACTAATAGGCATAGTAGATTTAATATCTAACACTTAAAATTTATCCTGACCTTCACAAAACGAGAATGCAGAAAAAAGGGGAAAATTATCAAGGATTCTTATAGAATAACCACAAATGAGAGGGAAGAAGAGTCTTCGCTGTTTCTTATACTCCCGCATGCGTTGCTTGAGTGGACCACTTACCTTCTTTGCTGAAACTTTATGCATACCAACCAGATCTGACGGCAGTTACCTCGAATGCAATTGCTACCGTCCGATAGAATCTATATCATTTTGTTTTTTTCCCATTTGGAATTAATTTCCATTATTACATTGTAGTAAATTTCCATGTTAAAATTTACAGGCATTGGATGTATCGCATAAGCTACTATGTACACATAGCAAGCAACCTGGTCCTAGATATTTCTCATTACTGTTGTATTTGGTCTATTTCTTTAACTAGACTTGAACGCTTGAGAGCCTAGATAGAATTGCCTATAAAAGAGAGCAAACCTCAAGTAAAATGAGAGTTCTCTAATTGAATTATCATCTATTTGTTTCTTTTACTTTTGGAAATTATATAAAATGAAACCGCAACAAACTCAAAAAAAAAAAAAAAAACCGGGTGAGATAGAATTACACCTAGCCAAGATAAACCAATCAAAGCATTGAACATATTTGAACAAAAAAAATCAAAGCATTGAACATAAATTATTACCTTCCCAATCCTGAAAGAACTCCTAAGTTATAGATGTACCAGCAACGTTTTTCATCACTCCATCCAGAATTCAAAAATGCAGTGGAGCAGCCTTTAGTTCTTGAATAAGATAATACTTGGCCTTCTATTCTCCAAGCATATGTGATTATTTGGATGCCTAGTTTTGGCACCAGCATACTGCTCATACTCATAGACACTCGGATTCACACACCACACAACCATTCAGAGAATATAATACACCTGAGAAACTAAGCTCTAAAAGGACAAGCAACAATAGTAATTAGAACAGTTGAGAGACTTACTTTGGATAAATTACGAAATATCCACCAGCACGAATAATTCCATTCAGTACTATCTCATAGGCATAGCCAAATAATGGTAATAACTTCCATAAACAATTCAACACTTCAACTAAAACCTAATTAACATTTGATTAGATGGGGAAAAAAAGAAATATTACCCCCATCGAGACAGAAATATACTTCACTCTTCTCTATCAAGAATGCCAACTCCTAATTCAAGCTAGCTTCAATTCAGGCTTTGTACTATTTACATTCTCCATAATCTCCTCTGTTGAGATTCCTATAAAAACTGTTTCTTCCTCCATTAAAAGCAATTAATTTCCAAACTTCAGATAATGAAAAGCATTCAAAATTGGAAATCCAAAGAAAGAAAGAAACCCAATAAGTTCACTATTCTTTAATACAATGAAAATTGAATCCAAATGGTACCGGAAACTTTAATGTGTGCCTCCAAAGCAACGCTGAACTGGCATTCTTCATAGTATGCTAAATTTGAATGTGTGCTTCCAATCCAACTCATAAAATATAGAAAAAGGAAATCAAATACCCGCTTAACGTTAGCCAAAGTTGAAAAATAACTTCGATAATGGAAAATGTAACGGAGTACAGTACCTATGTAAAGCGAAATCAATGAAAACCTTCAGAAATCGAATACAATTACCATAGAATTCTAGCAAATCAAAGAATAAAGCATGCACGCACGCACGAGTACTGAAAACAGCCATATTTCAAACCTCAAGGATTTTGAATTCGTTAACATAATCGTTCCGGTTTGGGTTAGGCTTGGAGCGCGGCAAACAAACCAGAAGGGAAAAATGCTTAATTCGCGGTGAGGATAAACAATGTGTTTGGCCGTCATGGAGTGAGTAATTACAATAATTCATATTTTAATATCTTATCTCCTGATTCCTGTTTAATTAGATAAATTGTATTTATAGAATCATATAGTTTTAAATTATAAAAAATATTAATTATTATAAAATTTATAATAATCTCACATAATTTACTCCATTCTCAATCCCTTTTATAAAAAAATATTCAAATATTCTATATAGATAATTACAATCAAATATATTCGAACCAATTATTGAATAGCTTTTCAACTATTTATAGAGTCGATTGCACCACATGTTACACAATCTCGAACTTTTGAGCACTCTAATCTCCTTTTTAAATTTTGACTCTCGTTCTAAATCGATCCCTCAACTTTTGAATGTTACGATTTTATCTATGAACTATAACTCTTGTTTAAACTGATTCCTAAACTTTTGAATGTTTTGATTTAATTGCAACAACATTTTGCTTGAATATAGTGCAAGTAATGAAAACCGAATATGTAATTATAACAGTTTTTAATTATCACATCAGTTTATTCAAATTTAAATAGTACGATTGACACATTAATCAAAATAGAACCCACCAATAATTAAGTGATTATACATATAAACTAATCTTAATTTATAACCAAATATACCCTTAAGGTTTCAATAATTTAGATATTGGTGGCAAAAATATTTTCGTTAATTGATTATGCAGTCTTTTGTTAACTAGACTAATAGTAATCAACCACTTGAAGGGGTGGAACATATCAACTTTGGGTCTGTATTTTGGAAGAAGAAGCAAGTCCTAGCTCAATTGGCAGGGGCGGAAAAAGCCATAGCAGTGGACCCTAACAAACTTTTAATTAACTTAACCCCTTGCTGCAAAAGCACTAAAAAATCTTGAAACAAGAATAAACCATCTAGTTCAAGAAGAGTAAAATTCGTCTCGAGTAGAAAATATTAAATTTTTGATCGGATATAAAAAAATTGACTCGACTTGAATCGAATTATAATTTCATCAACTTGACTCGAAAAAATTTAAATAAAAATTGAGTTATAAAATAGAACTTAGGTTTAAGGGGTATTTTTGCCCCTAAGTTCGTACCAAATAATTAATTTAGCTCCTCCGCGAAAAACGCACCCAATTTGGTCCTTTAGTTGACTAATTGCATCAATTTAGCTCTTTGACTAACGTTGATCGATAATATGTTGACGTGACTGTTAACAGTGCTAATGTGGTAGTATGAGCAACATTTGATTTTTAGAGAGTTCAAAGACAAAATTGATTTTTAGGGAGTTTGAGGGTAAAATTGGTTTATACATAATATTTAAGAAAATAAGAAAGTAAAATATTAAAAATAAAAATACTATTAACTTTTTAAATGTTAATTATAAAAGAATATCAAAATCATATTGAATATTAACTTTATAAAAAATTAAAGATCAAAGAGAGATATTTTAAATAATAAAAATACTTATATTGTTCCTCATGCAATTCTCTAGCCTAGAAGTGACGGTGAAATTGAAAAATTAACTAAGAAATATATTTATTAAACACAAGTATTATAACAAATTATAACTCATACAAAACTTCAGACGACTATAAAAACACATGAGGTAAAACGACTGGGCACACATTTAACCAACTCATCAAATGATCCCTTAAGAAATGATCAGCGACACAATTGCTCACCAAATAGTTGTTAATACACGCAAAAAGACAAGACCTAATTATAGCGCAAAACCACACTAACAAGTAGATTAAAACAAACACGATACATCCCTAAATTAAAAATGTTATAAGAATTGACGATGTTCAAAGCTATTACAGCATAGCAAAAGCCAAAGACCGTGAAAAACACCACGTGAATTTAATAAAATAAGACCTTAAGCATTCAACAGTTATACAACAATTATCTGAGTTGTCACTTCATTGGAAGAAGCATAAGATATACGCTCAACAAATACTTTTTTGTTAAAGGTGTATTTTTGTCCCTGGGTTCAACCTAAAAAATCAATTCAGCCCTAGCCAAAAAATGCACCCAATTAGGTCTTTCAGTTCGCAAATTGCATCAAATTGACCCTTTGACGAACGTTGACTGTTACAGTGTTGACGTGGCAGGTAATGGTGTTGATGTGGCGGTCCACGATGCTGACATGACAGTCAATAATGATGATGTGATAGTAAACGTGGGATGATGACGTGGTAAAGGGGATGAATTGATTATTTTAACCGAATATGAGGGCATAATTGATTTTTTTCCCGAGTTCAGGGACATAATCGATTTTAATTGAAAGTTCGATAACTAATTTAATCTTAAGCTACAAAAAATAAAAAAAAAAATTAAAAAAACTTTAAAATAATATTTAAATTTTCATAAAATATTTTAAATAATAAAAACACTATATTGAATTAAAAATGTTAGTAAAAACCACAAAAATTCAAAATATCAAAAAGTTATAAATATAAAAATATCAAAATTTAAAAAATATTTATTAGTCATCAGAAAAGTCTTCATTGTTTTTAGTTATGCTAATCATACTAATATTCCTTGAGCATATTTTTATTAGAATCATCCTTGTACTAGAGTAGTAATAAAATCAAAATTCTCATTCATTTTTCTACATCAAATATTAATGAAAATTTGATATAGAAAAGCGAAAGAAATTTTGAGTTTTATTGTTACTCTAATTGTAACCCCCTCATCCCGGTCTGGACGACTGACCGGTCTGAGTAGGTTACACGGGGAAAATCGAAGTGAAACCCGTTAAGGCCCCCTTCGATTAGCAACCCTAGAAAATTTCTTTTATTATTATTATCTTGTCTAGATGTATCATTTAATCCTATGTGAGAAACGACAACGGAAAGGACGAAGAAGAACATTTAAACATACGTAAGGTAATTTAAACTTACCAAGCATCAAGTTAATCCAATTTCATGCATACGCGACCAAATCTTACATAACGAATACAAACAAGGCTCACAAGAAAGCTTACAACAAATAGAACCCAAACCCAACACTTGAGAACCTTTAAAGATGCCTAAAGCCCAAATTTCAGGCCTGTGTTTCGAAACAGGCTTGCCCGTTTTGATACAAGGGCCCCAGTTTTAAAAGCCAAACCAGCCGTACCGATACGCTCCACCCCGTTTCGGTACAGGGGTCCATTTCGTCTAAGTGTTCCGAAACTCGTTTCGGAACGGGCCTTCACAGTAGCAAATCGTTTCGATACGCATACCAAAACGGACACTCACAGTGTCAAACCGTACCGAAACGTGTTCCGATACGGGTATTCTTGGAGCTACACTCGTTTCGAAACCACTTTACGCGTTCCAAAATGCCTGCAATCTGTGTGACTCCAAAAGTAGTTCTAAGCATCTCCAAATGTTCCCAAACATGCCTCAAACCACAAGAAACGAGATACAACATACATACACATACTCTAGAGGCATTTCACCCTATTTCAAGCACGATCAAACACTTAACATACATCCAAGACCATCCATTCAAAAGAACATACATCCATGGTTAATCATTTAAAGAAACAAGCATCCACAAAATATATGCATAACAAGGTTTACATGCCTTCAAAACAACACTCAAACATCTCATCAACATGGTTTGCAATCCATATCATAAAGCATTAACAAAAAGGAGTATACACATGCTCTTACAACACATAGCATCCCCATTGCTTGACTACTACATTATTTCATAAAAACCGTACTTGAGCAACTACCACACACTTGGATGCCATTCATTGCTCTTTGCTAACTCCACACTAGTGATTTGAATTGTCGAAAACGAGAGCGTAAGCTAGAATCTTAGTGAGGGAGCTCTAAAACAAAAACAACGACAATGCAGGGTTCAAGCATGTTATCCTTAAGACATTCACAAGCATACATGTGCACCAACATAGCAATATAGCTAACATCACAAGAATGCATGAACATGGCATCTTACCTCATGTTATGCTAAACATAATATAAGAATTATCTTATCACATCCACTAAACATGAACAAGTAGGTTGGCAACTATTAGTTTACTCGGATATGCGGATAGTTTTCGTAGGGATTTTCACCCCCAACGTACTCAACAACAGCATTACCTTCAGTGGGATTACACTCATCACCGGTCCTTGCATGGATGGGATTACACTCATCATCACATGCCCTTACGGATGGGATGCCACTCATCATCACGTAATAACATTTTTCGGTAGAATATTACTTCACCGGATGCCTCCTTGATGACTATACGTCACCAAGGCCACGCGCAAATTTCACTCAACCGTGTGCACACTCATCCTAATGATCGATCATTTATACCGGTAATTAACTAGTGCCAATCATACTAACAAGTCTCACCATGATAACCCATCATGCATTTCAATATATCAATCACCACATACATCAATGTGTATAACAACATGCATAAACAACACATACATCACAAGTCTATAATATGCAAATTAAGAAAAACTCATAACACATACAAGAGATCAAGCTACCAACTTAATCTCTACCTTGGATTGGCCTACCAAGCTCAATCCAACCCCACAACCACACCTTGAACCAATTTAAAATCAATTTAAAGGATCCACTCACCACACTCCCTTAAGCAAACCGAGAATAGCCGAATCAAGCCTCCACACTTTTTGGAATCGAGCCCGAAGCTTCTCCAACGGTTTCCCTTGATTCTAATCAACCAAAAACAACACATTACTCAACCAAATCATTCACAAACACTGTCACAACCCAAACTACAACCACAAAGCATATTCTCTACAATTTCAAACCATGACTCAACCCAAAGATCCTTATTTTCGGACTCCCACCAAACCCAGCAGAAAACTACTAATTCCAACACCCAAATCATCATTCCACACCTTCAAAACAACCTTCAAGTAACAATATAACCTCAGCCCCACTCTCCAACACCAAACTACCTCAAAAACCCATATTTAACCCTTTTAAAATACCCACAAAACCCATTTCGGGATTTTTGTTAAAACCTCACCATTTTGAGTTATAAAGCATCTAAGGGCTAGATTAAAACATATCTTAACTCTACAAATCAAAAGCAAATAAAAAAGCCATTAAAGCTTCATCCTTTTCTTCAAAACATGAAAACTTGAAAAACTAAAAAGATGGTGTTTCTGAAATCTAAAACTATGGAAATGTTCGGAATAGAGAGGAGAAGTAAAAAACGTGCTTACCTCGTTGAAAACACTTGAAATGGTGAATAACTTTGATGGAATAGTAACCAAGGGTTTGATGAGGTTTTTGACGTGAAAATGGTGGAATGAAGAAGATGAGAAAGATTTTTCAAAAACCTCTTTTACTCATCTTATTTTCTTTTGTTTAAAAATTACCAAATTGCCGTTAATGAAACTCAAACCCTTTTTAAAATAAAACCAAAGTCTATTTTAATTAGAACGAGTCTAACGACTCGAACCCAATTCTCACACTCGACTCCCGACCCCTAAACCTGTGTGTTACAACTCTCCTCCACTTAAGGAATTTCGTCCTCAAAATTACCTGACTGAAAGAGATACGGAAACTGCCTTTACATATCCTTCTTTCTCTCCCAAGTGGCCTCGTCTACACCTCGACGTTGCCACCTCACTTTGACCAACTCAATTGATCTACCACGCAACACCTTGCTGTCTGAGGCTAGGATCTCCTGGTTCCTCATCATACGTCAAATCCAGATTCAATTCAATCTCTTCCACAGGCATAACATGCGACAGATCGGATCTTTACTTACGAAGCATCGAAACATGAAACACATCGTGAATCTTCTCTAACTCGGATAGAAAACACAATTGATAAGCAACCGGACCAACTCATTTCACAATCTCATATGGCCCAATATACCTCGGACTCAACTTCCCTTTTCTGCCAAATCTCATGACCATCTTCCACGGAGAGACCTTCAAGAACACTCCATCTCCCACGGAATACTCAACTTCCTTCCTCTTCAAGTCGGCATAGGACTTCTGCCTATCCAAAGTTGCCTTCAACCGATCACAAATCAATTTCACCTTATCGGTAGTCCCCTTAAGCAAATCTGGCATAGGTAACAACTTCTGACCCGCTTCGGCCCAACAAATCGGAGTTCTACATTTTCTACCATACAAGGCCTCATACGGAGCCATCTAAATGCTCGACTGATAATTGTTATTATACGCGAACTCAACCAAAGGCAAGTGTTTCTCCCAAGTACCCTAAAAATCGATGATGCAACAACGTAACGTATCCTCTAAAATCTGTATGACCCTCTCTGACTGACCATCTGACTGTAGATGATACGACGTGCTGAAATTCAATCGGGTACCCAAAGCTGTATGAAAACACTCCCAAAATCGGGCTGTAAATCTCGGATCTCTATCAGACACAATCGACTTCGGCACACCATGCAGTCTCACAATCTCACCGATGTACAAGTCGGCCAACCTATCTAAGGAGTAAGTAGTATTAACAGCTAGAAAGTGAGCACACTTCGTGAAATGGTCAACTATAACCCAAACTTAGTTCTTCCTCGAAGGAGTCAAAGGGAAACCCGAAACGAAATCCATGGTGATATTCTCCCACTTCCATTTCGGAATCCTCAACGGTTGCAACAAACCTGAAGGAACCTGATGTTCTGCCTTCACTTTCTGACACACCATACACTTACTCACATAATCGGCTACGTCTTTCTTCAAACCAACCCAATAGTACTCGTTCTTCAAGTCGCGATACATCTTCGTACTACCATGGTGCATAGAAAACGGGCTACTGTGTGCTTCGGTTAAGATCGTACATCTCAAATCACTGTCACCTAGCACAACTATCCTATCTCTGAAACACAAGACCCCATCAACATTGAAACTGTAGTCCGATAGTCTACCTTCGGCTATGTCTTGCACGTGAGGTGCCAAAGATCTATCTAACAACTATTTCTCTCTAATCAACTGACCTAAGGTAGGTCTAACCTGAAGCTCGGCCACTAGGCCACCATCTCCGGACAAGCTAAAACTAGCGAACATGGCTCTCAACTCAACGACTACCTTTCTACTCAAAGCATCGACCACTACATTAGTTTTACCCGGATGGTACTCAATCATGAGATCGTAATCCTTAAGCAACTCTAGCCACCTACGCTATCTAAGGTTCAACTCGCGCTGTGACATAATATACTTCATGCTCTTGTGATCTGTATACACCGTGCATTTCTCACCATACAAGTAATGTCTCTAAATTTTCAAGGAAAACACAACCGCGGCTAACTCAATGTCGTGTGTCGGATAATTTTGCTCGTGTGTCTTCAACTGTCTCGAGGCATAAGCCACAACTCTCCCATCTTGCATGAGAACACAACCTAGGCCTACTTAAGAAGCATCACTGTAGATTACATAATCCTTCCCCGACTCTGGCTGAATCAAAATCGGTGCATTGGTCAAGGCTTCTTTCAACTTCTCAAAGGCTTGCTGTCTCGCATCTAACCACTCAAATTGAACACTCTTCTGAATTAACTTTGTCAAAGGAGCGGCTATCTTCGAGAAACCATTCACAAACCTTCTATAGTATCCGGCTAAACCTAGGAAACTACGAATCTCAGTCACAGACTTCGGTTGCTTCCACTCAATGATAGCTTCTATTTTCTTCGGATCAACTCTAATCCCATCGGTTGAAACAACATGTCCTATAAAGACTACTTCTCGGATCCAGGACTCATACTTACTCAATTTTGCATACAACTGGTTGTCTAACAGGGTCTGTAAAACTATTCTCAAGTGCCGGTCATGGTCTTCCTCGGTACGTGAATACACTAAAATATCATCTATGAAGACAACTACAAACTGATCTAAGTACTGATGGAAGATTATGTTCATCATATCCATGAAAGTAGCCGGTGCATTCGTCAATCCAAACGGCATAACTAGGAACTCATAGTGACCATACCTAGTCCTAAAAGCTGTCTTCGGAACATCAACCTCCTTTACCTTTAACTGGTAATACCCGGATCTCAAATCTATCTTCGAAAAGACTGATACCCCTCTCAACTGATCAAACAAGTCATCTATACGCGACAAGGGATACTTGTTCTTCACTGTCAACTAATTCAACTGTCTATAGTCAATGCACATTCTCATACTACTGTCTTTCTTCTTCACAAACAATACTGGTGCGCCCCAAGGCGAAGAACTCAGACGAATAAAACCTCTATCTGGCAACTCTTGCAACTGAGTCTTCAACTCTTTCAATTCTTTCGGTGCCATGCGGTACGGAGCAATCGAAACAGGAGCAGAATCTGAATATGTCTCTATCGCAAACTCTACCTCTCTATCAGGCGGTAAACCCGACAATTCTTCCAGAAACAGACTCGGAAAATCACACATTGTTCTGATATCCTGAGGTATAACTTCACTCATGTTCGGATTCATCACGTAAGCCAAGTATGCCTCACAACCCAACTCCACTAACCTCTGAGCCTCTAAAGCTGAAACAACATTCGATAGGAACTTCACATTCTCACCCACTACTACAATCTCATAGTCATCCGCAAGCTTTAAGAAAACCCTCTTAGTTTTAAAATCTATCTTAGCTCTATGTTTTGTAAGCCAGTCCATACCCAGAATTACATCGAAGCCATAAAACGGTAACTCCATCATATCCACTAAAAATACGTGTCCCTGAACCATTAACAGACACCTTCTGTACATCTTCCTAACCACTACTATATCACCAAAGGAGCTAGTAACACTAACACCTACCTCTAATACCTCACAATGTAAATTCAACAACTTTGCATGCTCACTCAATATATACGAATGCGTAGACCCGAAGTCAATAAAAGAAAGCAAACTCAGAGAATGTATCGAGAAATTACCTGCAATCACATATGTGTCGTTCTGTTCCTCTCGCTGAGCATAAACTCTAGCCTGACCTCCGCCCTCTGGCTGAACCGCAACCACATGTGCTATATTCCTCTGACCATCATGTCTCGGCTGGAAGTTACCTCGACCGCGCTCACGGCCTCTCTGAAAGTCAATAGCTCTAGCAGGAGCCTGAGCCTGAACCGGTGCCTACCCAACTTGATGTGGACAATCGCCCCTAATGTGATCTCTAGCTCCACAGTTCAAAAACGAGTGAAAGTTCCCCCAACACTCATCGGTGTGATGCCTTCCGCATCGAGCACACTCGGGCGGACGCCCACCAGCTCTCTGGCCCTGATGGCCCCTACCGTGGTTACCACCACACGTCTATGATCAAACTGATGCCTATTGTCTCTATGCCTCTTGGCATCAACCCTATCAAAGTCACCAGACCTCTTCCCAGAACTAGAACCACCTGAGTGTTTGGTCAAACCCAAACTATGCTCTTTGTCTTTGGCCTTAGCGACCAAGACATCAAAATCTGTGTAGTCAGTAGCCAAAGTGTACCTTTTTATCTCTTCACTTAACCCGTAACGGAAACGATCACAACGTTCCCTCTCAGTAGGAACAAGCTCAGATGCATACTGACTCATCCTGACAAATCGTATCTCGTAGTCGATCACTGTCATGTTCCCCTGAAGCAAAGCCATGAACTCCCTCTTCTTCTCATCGAGATAACGGGGACCCAAATATTTCTTACGGAAAGCAGACTCAAAGAACTCCCAAGTAATCTCAGCATCTGGCATGCCCATATTAATGGTGACCCACCAAGTGTAGGCATCACCCTGAAGTAGAGATACAACACACCATAGCTTGCGTGCTCCAGTACAACCCATCTGAGACAAGATGCGAACGATCTTATCAAACCAAGCCTCAGATCTCTCGGGTGCCAACCCTCGGAACTCTTCGCCTCCCAAACTACGGAGCCTCTCTAGTGGCAAACCGGTGCCCTCACCTTGAGGTTGTGCCACTGCATGTCCCCCAGCCACTGCTGCCTGAAAAGCCCAGGCTAACGCATGTACTAATGGAGCCAAATCTATCCCGGCCGGACCTTGACCAACCTGTGGTCCTACACCCTCGGCTCTCGCCTCACCTCCCGCTTGAGAAGGATGAGGAGGAGGAGCCTCCGCCTCAATAACCGGCTCAACTTCCGGAGCTACTGCCCGTGGTTCCTAACGAACCAACCTAGGCCTGCCTCAAGGTCTCATCATCCGGCTAGCAAGATAACAACTACAAACAAAACAAACATACAAGGATAAGTTAGCAAAGGCAAGGGTCCACGTGCTCAAGTACTCCTCACACAAAATCCTTTCAAATAAGTAATAGTAGCAATGAGAACTCGACACTATGCCACATTCATGCTTATACATGATTTCAAACACCATGCAAGCATGCATAGCAAAACATTCACCGTACATCACACACTTCAAACTTACCTCACTTACCTACTCGAGGTCTCGGAAACCTCAGGCTCTGATACCAACAAATGTAACCCCCTCATCCCGGTCTGGACGAATGACCGGTCTGAGTAGGTTACACGGGGAAAATCGAAGTGAAACTCATTAAGGCTCCCCTTCGATTAGCAACCCTAGAAAATTTATTTTATTATTATTATTATTATTATCTTGTCTAGATGTATCATTTAATCCTATGTGAGAAACGACAGCGGAAAGGATGAAGAAGAAAATTTAAACAGACGTAAGGTAATTTAAATTTACCGAGCGTCAAGTTAATCCGATTTCATGCATACGCGACCAAATCTTACATAACGAATACAGACAAGCTTCCAAGAAAGCTTACAACAAATAGAACCCAAGCCCAACACTTGAGAACCTTTAAAGATACCTAAAGCCCAAATTTCAGGCATGTGTTTCGAAACAGTCTTGCCCGTTTCGATACACGGGCCCTAGTTTTAAAAGCCAAACCAACCGTACCGGTACGCTTCACCCCGTTTCGGTACAGGGGTCCATTTCATCTAAGCGTTTCGAAACTCGTTCCGGAATGAGCCTTCACAGTAGCAAATCGTTCCGATACGCATACCGAAACGGACACTCACAGTGTCAAACCGAATCAAAACGTGTTCCGATACGGGTATTCCTGGAGCTATACCCGTTTCGAAACCACTTTACGCGTTCCGAAACGCCTGCAATCTGTGTGATTCCAAAAGCAGTTCTAAGCATCTCCAAATGTTCCCAAACATGCTTCAAACCACAAGAAACGAGATACAACATACATACACATACTCTAGAGGCATTTCACCCTATTTCAAGCACGATCAAACACTTAACATACATCCATGGTTAACCATTTAAAGAAACAAGCATCCACAAAATATATGCATAACAAGGTTTACATGCCTTCAAAACAACACTCAAACATCTCATCAACATGGTTTGCAATCCATATCATAAAGCATTAACAAAAAGGAGTCTACACACGCTCCTACAAAACATAGCATCCCCACTGCTTGACTACTACATTATTTCATAAAAACCGTACTTGAGCAACTACCAAACACTTGGATGCCCTTCCTTGCTCCTTGCTAACTCCACACTAGTGATCTGCATTATCGAAAACGAGAGCGTAAGCTAGAAGCTTAGTGAGGGAGTTCTAAAATAAAAACAACGACAATGCAGGGTTCAAGCATGTTATCCTTAAGACATTCACAAGCATACATGTGCACCAACATAGCAACATAGCTAACATCACAAGCATGCATGAACATGGCATCTTACCTCATGTTATGCTAAACATAATATAAGAATTATTTTATCACATCCACTACACATGAACAAGTAGGTTGGCAACTATTAGTTTACTCGGATATGCGGATAGCTTCTGTTGGTATTTTCACCCCCAATGTACTCAACAACATCATTACCTTCGGTGGGATTACACTCATCACCGGTCCTTGCATGGATGGGATTACACTCATCATCACATGCCCTTACGGATGAGATTCCACTCATCATCACGTAATAACATTTTTTGGTGGAATATTACTTCATTCGATGCCTCCTTGATGACTATACGTCACCAAGGCCACACACGAATTTGACTCAACTGTGTGCACACTCATCCTAATGATCGATCATTTATACCGGTAATTAACTAGTGCCAATCATACTAACAAGTCTCACCATGATAACCCATCATGCATTTCAACATATCAATCACCACATACATCAATGTGTATAATAACATGCATAAACAACACATACATCACAAGTCTATAATATGCAAATTGTAACACCCGTGTTTTGGGCCTAAGAGTTAGCTGGGTATTAGTTCGAGTCAAATAAAACTTAATTAAAACATTTCAACTTCAAATAATGACCTAATTGAACTTTAGTAGAAAGGGGAGGGCTTATGAGGTAATTTGACCCTAAAGTCTTTAAAAAGCTAGACAACTTTAAACCAAAAGTTGTCATCTTCTCTTTTCATCTTCTTCCAACGTTAAAAGAGGGAAAACACCATTTCTAAAACCTCTCAAGCTTGGTCACTATTCCATTGATCCTACCACTTGATTTCAACCCTGTTTTAAGAGGTAATTACATTTTCTTAACCTCCTTTTCAATCTCTATCTATCCCTTGCTTTAGATTTAAAAAATATGGTGTTTTAGAAATTAGGGTTTATGTTAAAGTTTGAATTTTTTAAGGGGTTTTCTATTTGGTTTTGATAAATTGGGTTGGGTTTTTTGTTAACTATGTTGTAATGAGTAACATATATCAAATTTGTTGATTTTGTGTGAAAATTCGTAGCTTGTCCTTGAGGTAGATTTTAAGGGGGTAAAACTTGAGTTTTTGGTGGGTTTAATGTTGTAAATGAAGGGCTGATGGTCTACCTATGTAAAGAGGGTGTTTTGGGATGCTTTGGAAGTCATTTGGATGTTTGGAAATTGGTTTTTCAGCAAGGGATTTGGGAAGCACGAAAATTGAGTTTTGGGAGATTATGAGATTTGAGAATTTGTGAAATTTGGTTTATGTTTGTGAAGTAGATTGATGGTTGAGTTTAGCATTGAATTGGGAAGTAATGTGTATGTTTTGTTTGGCTAGAAGCAAGAGGAAACGTGGAAGAGGCTTTGGGACCGAATCCGGGTGCGTAGGAGGATTGGTTCGAATTGCTAAGGAAGGGCGATGAGTGGTCTTAACTTGTTTTAAAGTTTGGTTCGAGCATGAGTAGTGTGTGTGTGTAAAGTGTGCTTGGTAGGCCGCTTCTATTTCAATTCAAGTTGATAGCTTAACTTTTGATATTCATAAATGCTATTGTGCTATTTAGCTATGCTCTTGTGATTTTGGTTGGTTGGTGCATGTATATTCATGAGATGTGTATATGTGTGATGAGCATGGATTGTGGTTGATGATATATATAAATCATGGTTATGATAATTGGCACTAAATAATTACCGGTTGTAAATGATCGATCATTAGGATAGTGTGCACACAAATTGAGTCAAAACGTACGTGGCCTTGATGGCGTTAAGTCATCAAGGAGGAGTACGGTGATGTAACATTCCACCGGAAGCTTTTATTACATTTCTACGGGATGATGAGTGGAATCCCATCCGTAGGGCATGTGGCGATGAGTGGAATCCCGCACATGCAAGGGCCGGTGATGAGTGTAATCCCACCGAGGTAAAGTGTTGTTGAGGTTTATATCCGCACAATCGGGGTAATTAAAGTGGCCAATTAAACTTGTTTATGTAATGTGATATATGATGGTGATGTGTGGTTTTGATATATGGTATTGTACATGATCATTGATATTGATGTGTAATCTTGCTAGGATTGAGAGACCATATATGCCACTTGAAAGACTAGCTAGGTCTACTTGACTTTATGCAAATGCTTGATACGTGTGAGATTAGGATTACATGCTTGAACCCTGCATTGTTGATGTTTTTCGTTTTAGAGCACCCTCACTAAGCTTATAGCTTACGCTCTCAATGTTCAATGATGCAGATCATTAGCGTGGTGTTAGCTCGAGGCAAGGCAAGAGGGGCTTCCAAGTTTGTGACTCAAGTACGGTGGCGATTTTGTATTAGCTAGCAATGTGGCAAGGGTTGTGTATGAGCTTGTATGACTCAATTACATGTGTTGATTTTGGTTGATTATGGTTTGTAAGCATGGTATGCTATGATGGATGTTGTGTGTGATAGCATGTTTTAGATGCTAGGTTGCCTTGTTTTAGTGCAAACCCCTTTAAGCTTATCATGCACCTTTTAAAGCCTTGGAGTTCTATGTATGACATTATATGTTAAATTGCCCTTTGTGATGCCATGTATGGATGCTTAGATTGTGTTGGAATGCTTAAGTTGCTTGATTATATGTGTACCTCTTTGTATTGTTTAATGCCCTTTGGTTCTTGTGAAAGCATGCTTTTATGGTTGGTTTGCCTTAGGGTTGATGATAGTGTGTTGGTTGAGGTTTTAGAGGGATTTAGGGGCCTCCTTGTGTCCTAAATCAGCTCAAACTTGTAAATTCGTAGCTGGGGTATCGATACCGTTGGTCTGGTATCGATACTGCCTTTTGGTTTCAGGCCTCGTGTATCGATACTCGAGGGAGAGTATCGATACCTTTTTGGTCACTGGAGCCACTGCCAATCTCGGTATCGATACTGGCCTCTAGGGTACCGATACCGTTATCTGGGCGTTGACCGTGGGAAGTCAACTTTTGGGGAGGGTATCGATACACTCCTTGGGGTATCGATACGGTCTCCACGGGTTGACCAAACCCTGTTGACCTAGTCAAGGGGTATCGATACACCCCTTAAGGGTATCGATACCGCCTGCAGTTTAAGGTTTAAAATGGGCTTTTAAATGTTAGTTTGGGTTCGTTTGATTGCTTCGTAAATGTTGTTCCGCTGTATGATCACTTAGGATGTAACTCTCATCTAGACAAGATTTAAAAAAAATAGGGTTGCTAACCGAGGGAGAGTTCCTTAGGGAGTTTTCACTCGGTTTTCCCCGTGTAGCTCACTCGGACCGGTCATCCGGCCAGACCGGGACGAGGGGGTTACACAAATTAAGGAAAACTCATAACGCATACAAGAGATTAAGCTACCAACTTAATATCTACCTTGGATTGGCCTACCAAGCTTAATCCAACCCCACAACCACACCTTGAACCAATTAAAAATCAATTTAAAGGATCCACTCACCACACTTCCTTAAGCAAACTGAGAAAAGCCGAATCAAGCCTCCACACTTTCCGGAACCAAGCTCGAAGCTTCTCCAATGGTTTCCCTTGATTCTAACCGATTAAAAACAACACATTACTCAACCAAATCATTCACAAACACTGTCACAACCCAAACTACAACCACAAAGCCAATTCTCTACAATTTCAAACCATGACTCAACCCAAAGATCCTCATTTTCGGAATCCCACCAAACCCAGCAAAAAACTACTAATTCCAACACCCAAATCATCATTCCACACCTTCAAAACAACCCTCAAGTAACAATATAACCTCAGCCCCACTCTTCAACACCAAACTACCTCAAAAACCCATATTTTCACCCTTTTAAAATACCCGCAAAAACCCATTTCGTGATTTTTGTTAAAACCCCACCATTTTGAGTTATAAAGCATCTAAGGGCTAAATTAAAACATATCTTAACTCTACAAATCAAAAGCAAATTGAAAAGCCATTAAAGCTTCATCCTTTTCTTCAAAACTTGAAAACTTAAAAAACTAAAAAGATGGTGTTTCTGAAATCTAAAACTATGGAAATGTTCGGAATAGAGAGGAGAAGTCAAAAACATGCTTACCTCGTTGAAAACACTTGAAATGGTGAAGAGCTTTGATGGAATAGTAACCAAGGGTTTGGGGAGGTTTTTGACGTGAAAATGGTGGAATGAAGAAGATGAGAAAGATTTTTCAAAAGCCTCTTATACTCATCTTATTTTAATTTGTTTAAAAATTACCAAATTGCCATTAATGAAACTCAAACCCTTTTTGAAATAAAATCAAAGTCTATTTTAATTAAAACGAGTCCAACGACTCGAACCCAATTCTCACACTCGACTCCTGACCCCTAAACCCAGGTGTTACACTAATACAAGGTTGATTTCACTAAAAAATTGTTTAACGAATGATAATACTCGGACTGACGAAGTCGAAGACTTTTTCGATGAAAGTGTTCAATTTTTTAACTCTCTAAACATTTTTTAATTTTTAATTTTTATATTTAAATATTATCATTTTATATTTTTGAATATTTTATTTATTTTTATTACGTTTATGGATTTTTATAAAAAAAATAAGAATGTTTTGATTTTTTGTGAGAGTTCTCACTTTGATTATTTTTAAAATTATCAGGGACCCAAAAGATATTTACACCAATTTGTTAACTGGTTTTTCATATAATCCATTTGTAAAATTTTAACCTTAAAAATCAAATTATTTATCCAATTTTATTCAAAAATAAATAAATCGATTGAAATTTAAACATATTATTTATCCAGTTTTAATATTTTTAAAATTCTAATAATTTTCTAAATCTTTATTTTTTAACTTAAATATTAAATAAGTTATTTAACTTTCAATTAAAATCAATTATATCTTGAACTCGGTAAAACAAATCAATTATGCCCTCGAATTTGGTTAAAAAAATCAATTCAGCCCCACTACCACATCAACATCGTGGACTATCACGTTAAAATTGTAACAGTCAACGTCGGTCAAATGGTCAATTTGATGTAATTTACAAATTGGATGCATTTTTCGGCGAGATGCTGAATTAATTTTTTGTGTCCAACTCGGTGCAAAAATACCCATTTACCCATACTTTCAATATAAAAATTAATATATTTTTTTAAAATAACTTTAATACTTTATAAACATTTTAATCTTTTAATAATTTATCAATTTATAGCTTATGGTATTTTAATTTTATAATTTTTATTTAAATTTTTTGAAACTTTTACTAGTATTTTTACTTTTTGGTATTTTTTAGTATTTATTTTTTAAAATGTTGTAATAATGTATACTTTTTTTAATATTTTAAAATTTTAATTATTAATTTTGTAAATTATTTTAAAAAAATACATAAAAATAATACAACACTCGAACTTCCTAAAAAATCAGTTTTACCCTCAAACTCCCTAAAAATCATTTTTTTCCTCGAACACCCTAAAAAATTAAAAGTTACCCATTCTGCCACGTCAACATTCACATGTGGATTGCCATGTTAGTATCGTTAACGACCACGTCTGTATATTAACGGTCAAAGTTATTCAAATGGCTAAATTGATGCAATTTGCGAACTCGATGACCAAACTGGGTGTGCTTTTCGCGAATGAGCTAAATTGATTATTTGGAACGAACTCATGGGCAAATACAACTCGAATTTTTTAGTAATTAGTGGATCGACTTTCAAGTTCGAGTCGAGTCCCTCAACTTTCAACAATAAAAAAATAATTATATTTTTAGTTGTAACCATTTTATTTAGGGGTTTAAACTAATCACAAATTGTCCCTAAAATTTAATGGGGCTTTTGCATTGTAGTTAGCAAACTTTTAACCTTTCATTGAGTCACTGAAATTAATTATAGATGATGTAGCACATTCATATGTCAATTTTTAATAAATAAATACAATATGCATGGCTTCAAGGAAGATCAAACTTGGAACCTTTAGGGCGAGACTGCAATACTTATCCACTAGGCTAGACAAGAAATTTAATATTATTTTAAAAGAAAAATAGTATTTAGATTAAATTGTAATTGAAATTAATTTTATTTATTTAAAAAATATGTATTAATTATAACACTAATTATTATAGTAATAATTTAACTAATTTTTCTATGATTTCTTATACGAAATACGTCTGTTGAAGAAACTATTTAGATTTTTTGAAGAAAAAAATAATTATAATGGAATATTTTTTTAAAATTTCCACAAGATGAAATTTTTCTATCATATATTATGCTAAAATTACATATTAATCTTTGTACTTTAATGTGGTCGCTTTAAGTTTCTATACTTTTTAAATTTTCAATCTTAACATGAATGGTAGCCTTTAAATATGTTAAGTAAAATTTTATTTTTAGCTCATTTGTTATACATAAGTTGTTTATTTAATTTTTGTTCCTTAATTTGATCTTTTTTAGTTTAAAGTATAAAGTTTGGATACTTCAATTGGAAGCATTTACGAGATAATGAAGATTGAAAGAGTGTTGCGTTGAGGAAGATTTAGACGAGGGTTTTAGCTTATATTTAAAATCTAAGATAGAAACATGTTGAGAAACTTGTGTGGCTAGGTTCGAGAGAAAGTTAGAGTGACAATAATATAGTTAGACTTTTTTATTAAGATATATGTTAGGGTATATAGATAAATAAATAATATTTTTTTAAATCTTGTAAAATATTGGATCCTTGCGGATATATTTTGGGATCCTCACGGTTATTTATACAGTTACGGTTAGGTTATCCCTATGGTTTGGATATAGCAATCCTCGTCCATATCCCCATTTGAGCATCGATAATAAAACCTCCCACGTCCCTATCCCCGCGGGTAAAGGTTTCAGTTATTCCCCATCCCGCCAGTTCGGATCCCACGGTTTTCGGATATTCTCACCCCTACTTTTGACAAACTAGTTTATGATAACTTCAATTTTTTATAATTGTTATTATTACTATTATTGTAAAAAAATATTATTGTGACAATACCTAATTTGTCATTACTTTTATTTTTTTTATTGGTGATAAAATTTATCACAACAAAAAGTAAAATTTTAAGTGACAAGTAATTTCAATGTCACAAAAAATATCAAATAATATTGATCACTTCATATATCGTCACTATCATGTGTCGAAGTTTTAGTGACAATGAATTTTGTGTCACAATTATAGACTTATAGTGAGAATTTATTTGTGAAAAATGTAATCGTCACAATTACAACTATTACAATGACCAAATAAAAATACATCACAATTACTTATACTAATAGTGTCACATATAACAATTGTCACAAAAATTTAATATTTGTGACAAAATTACTCATAATCACTGTCAATTTGTCACTAAAAATCTATATTAGTGTAGTGTTTGTCTGATATGTATATCATATATGAACAAACATGAAGATATATATATATATATATGTGTGTGTGTGTGTGCGCGCGCATATCGTATATGGTTATAGAAATTCATTTAAATTAGGATCAATTAGTACCATTACATTATAAATATTTACAATTAAATTTGAATAGAAACTATAACAGCTTGACTAAAATTTCATCAACTTTTAATAACATGATGAAAGCCCTTAGTGCAAAGCACTAAGATATCTTGAAACAAGAATAAATCATCTGGTTTAAGGGAGTGTAAAACTCGACTCGAAAAAATTAATTTTTTAAACATCTATAAAAGTATATTTAAATTGGAACCAATTAGTACCATAACATTACAAATTGTTTTACAATTAAATTTGAACAAAAACTCGAACAACTTGACTCGAAAATCTTCAAATAAACTTTGTGTGGAGTATAAAATAACACTCGTTAACTCGACTAACTCGAAATTTTTTAAGCCAATTCTACTCGACTCGATTGAATGCTCACATCTAATAGCTTAAATCAAAAGTGAATTGTATCATTGAAGAAGAAAGAAGCAGTAGATTCTACATGTCACCACCTTGGGGCGTAGAAGTCACATACTTGGTTTAAATGCTCATGTGGATAATTGAATATCCGACAGTGGGTAGAATTGTCCAAAACAATTACACCAATTCGTTCTCAACATCAGGAACCTCAGTTGTCATTAGCCTTCCTTCGTCTGAATTGTCTCGGCCGATGTTGAGTGATTCAAAACAAGGTTCGCTTATCATATCATATGCAATGCCCACGAAGCAACTTGAATGTGTTAATCCAAACTTCCTTTGGGGAGGAACTAAGGAATTTCCATTGATAAAATTGATTTTTTCAAATCAAAGACTGAACCTGGACTGAAGATACTCAAATCATGAAATTCAGGTGAATGTTAATTCATGAATGCAACAAACTTTAAAAAAAGATCTTAGTCTCAAAGTATGCTGTGGGTGTTGTATCGGTATTTTAGCTGAGTTTGTGGTACAACAATTTAATTTAAGGCCCGACGGACGAAAAATAATAATTGAAGAAAGAAGGAAAACTCAAAGAAATCACTTAAGGCAACGCAAAAAGATTTAAGGAGATAAATAAATAATAATTGAAGAAAGGGGGTGGCTGCCTCTCTAGTCTCTACCTCTTCTGTAGGTTATTTTGAAGGACGAAAAATGAGTAGAAATTGAATCAGTGAAAATAGATAGAATTTGAGTTGATTTGGTTTGATGGAAAATTATGATTATAAACAAAATGAAAAAGAACAGAAGAACGAGCATAATTTAGGTTGATTTGGATAAAGGGAGAGAAAAAAAATATAAAAGGGAATTTATACCTTTCGTTTTTATATGGATTCAAAACGACGTAGTTTAATGATTTTTGTTGGGACCCAAAATGACGTCGTTTTAATATGTTATTAAACTGCCTGCCATGTCATCACACCGTTTGTGATTTAACGGTTGAGTGACTAAAAACGAGGCAATGTCTAAGTTGAGTGATCAAATTGAAAATTTTCAAAGTTGAGTGACTAAAATAAGATTGAGAAGAAAGTTGAGTGATAAGATTTATAATTTACCTTATTTTTAATAACATTTTGATTATGTATTTTTTTCCAGCGTTTTAACCCTGTGGTTACTAAGACTCCCACAGTTTCTTAGAATGCTTCATGTAAAACTAGCCCACGCATTGAAAAACGGATTACGTTGGAAAATGCACCAGGGTAGAGTTGTTAACTTTTGTAACCACAATTAGTTGGGTTAGGAGCAATTAGATCCCCAATTACTACCAAGGAAAAACATTTGACCTTATCATCATAGGTATTAGGTAATACCATAATAGGCTGGCTCTAATCATAGCCTCACAAGTTAGGTAATACCATGATAGGCTGGCTTTTATCATCACCGGGGGAGGAACGTTAAAGGAATCTGTTGGGACTATGACTCCATAATTTGAAAAATTAAATTAGTTTAATGATACGTTTAGCCCCTAAAATATACACAAAATACCGAAGTATCCTTAAAGTATTTTTTGCGAGTTTTGCCCCCTGAACTGAAAATCGTGACCTCCATTACTCCCTATTTTGTAACGTCCGTTTAAAAAAAATCGAGCCAATTAGATCATGCCATGTGGCTCTTTTGACCAAAAAAATTGACTAGCTTTGATAAAAATGGGTAAATTACATGTTGAGTCTCTCAAGTTTTATATTTATTCAATCTAACCATCTTCTTCCTCCGTCGTTTCAACCAAAGCTCCCTCGAACAAACCCTTATTGAACTGTTCATCTTCTTCCTCTCTAAAACCGTTACCAAAATCTTTCACCACATGCCTTGATTTCCATGAATCTCTTGAAAGATCAACTTCCCCACCTAAACAACGAGCATTCCCAGATTCATCAACAGCTTGAAACATGAAGAAGATGATAGTATTGAAAAAGAGGTGTTGCCAGAATCAGATTTCTGAGTTACATCTAAACCTTGTTATTTTGACACGAGAGATGGGAAGAATTCAACAACAACATCAGTGCCCTCCGACTTTTCTTTAGAGAGGATAGGGGAGGTGACATGCTCTCTTAATGACGATAATTCTGAGCAAGCAACTAAGGAAGTTGTTGAAGACTATCAAAAGAAGATGAATAGTCCCAGACTAAAATGAACAAAAAATAAATTTTGACATACTTAACGTGCAATTTACCCCTTTAATTTAAGTCAACTTATTTTTTAATAAAATGACACATGGCACGCTCCAGTTGGCCTGTAAAAAATTTTAATGGTGCTAGACGGAGGGGCCAAACGGAGTAACAATTTTTAGTTCAGGGACCACAACGCCCCAAAAAATACTTTAGGAGTCAGTTCAGTATTTTGTGTATACTTCAGGGGCCATACAGACCATTAAGCCAATTAAATTTAAACCCACATAATTTTTAAAAGTTTATATTAAATTTCAAAAAATTTAATTAATTTTCTGCCATAATCTTTAAAAAATTCTCATTAATTCTTTTGAAATTAAAAAAAATAATTAGACCGTATTTTTTTTTGAAAAGATGTAAATTAAAATCCTTTAAAAATGTAAATTAACCATATTAAACTTTTTCACCAATTTCTGCTCCTGATATATATCATATCATATCCCCTGAGTGGCCAGTATAAAAAGCAGGATATTGGGTCTTTCGATATGGGTTACAATTGTTGAATGAATACCTTGATATTAATGCGCCTGAAATCAAAGTTGATGCAACTTCTATTTTTAGCTTCCTTTCTAATGCTTCTTGCACTAACATTGTGCTTTTCAACCTTGGTGGACTGCTTTTATATTTTTTGACCAACAAACCATGTCATACATAAAATCTTATGAATTTTTTTAAATATATTTTAGTTATTTTTTTAAAGTTTTATATTGGTGCTGTGTATTGAAGGAGATTTTAACATTCTTCTTATCAGAGGAAAAATTGGATGAAGATGTTAATTTTGAAAATATCAACATCTTCAGGAATTTTATTCAGGAATTAGAGCTTATGGATTTGCCTCTTTTGGATGGTTCTTACACCTGGAGCAACAATAGAGAACATCCAACTTTTGTTCGTCTTGATCAATTCTTAATCTCGGGAGATTTTGACATTGCAATACCTAATGTTCTGCAAAGGTTGCTCCCAAAATCTCTTTCAGATCATAATGCAACCTTGTTGTTTGATGAAGTGAAAAATTAGGGGTCAAGATTGTTTAAAATTTTCAATTATTGCTACGAAAAAGAAGGTTTCGATGACATGGTAAAAAATACATTGAATCGGAGCAAACAATGCAACAATAGAATTGGGCTCGATGGATTATTAAAGAAGAGCAAGGAAGCCATTCAGGTCTGGACGAAATCAAAATGCCCAAACTTTAAACAAGCAATAGAAGACCTGTAAAAAAAATAAACGTGCTGAAAACTAAATAACAACAAAGGAACTCGGAGGATTACAATGCACCCAAAGAGATTCAGTCTTTGAGAACCCAACTCTGGAAAATTTATAGAAATGAGGAAAGATCTTGGTTGCAGAAATCTAGGGTGAAATAGATTCGGGAAGGGGATATAAATACCCATTTTTTTCTATCTCTCTACCTCAAATAGAAGGAGCAATGCGATACCTGCTATGGTGGTTAATAACGAGACCGTCACCGATCCCCCTAGGTTAAAAGAGGCTATCCGATATCATTTTCATGTTGCTTATAATGTGAAGACTGCATTAGAATTGGACTGCCTAAATCTAGAGTTTGGTAAACTAAATGAGGAGCAAGCAAAATCTCTGGAAATCAGATTCTCAGAGGAGGAAATTTGGAGTGCAATCTGTGATATCGACAACAACTGCTCTTCGGGTCCAGACGGTTTCAACATAGAATTTTTCAAAAGATACTGGTCAATTTTGAAGAAAGATTTCTTGAAATTCTTCAATGAATTTTTTCACATCAAAAGTGGAAAGACTGCATCAATTTCTCGTTTATTATCATGATTCCAAAAAACAGAATCCATCATCTTTAGATGATTACATATCGATTAGCCTTGTGGGAGCAGTCTATAAGGTTCTCGCGAAGGTCTTAGCCAACAGATTGAGACCATTGATGCACAAGTTAATCGGCAAGTCTCAGTTTACGTTCATCCATGGTCGAAAAATACTGGAATGTGCCTTAATAGCAAACGAAGTGATTGATGCTGCGTTCAAAAATGGATTAAATGGAATTGTTTTCAAAGTGGATTTTAGAAAGTCGTACAACGCGATGAATAGGGATTTTCTGCTTCACATAATGAAGGAGATGGGGTTTGGTTTCAAATGGTGCAAGTGGATCGAACAATGCATTTCTACGGCCAGTACTGCGATTTTGGTAAATGGCTCTCCCACAGAAAAATTTCAGATCTCCAAGGGGCTTAAGCAAGGCTATCCACTCTCTCCGTTATTGTTCAACTTATTAGGGGAAGCTTTAAATATGCTTATAAGGAAAGCTGCTTCAAATAATCTATTTTTTGGCCTTTTGATTGATAAGGAAAACGATCAGATGCAAGTCACCCACCTTTAATACGCTGATGATCTAATAATTTTTTGTAATGCTTCAGAGGAACATGTTAGGAATGTGAAGAGAATATTAAGGGTTTTTGAGCTGGCATCAGGGTTATAAATGAACTTAAAAGGGTGTCGATTATTCACATCAACGTGGATCATGACTTACTAAATCAGCGGGCTTACTTGATTGGCTGTATGTTAGACTCTTTTCCTTCGGAGTATCTTGGATTACCTCTTGGAGCAAAAAAAACAGTATAGCCCTTATGGGAGTCAGTTGTGTCAAAATTCTCAAATCAAATGGCAAGTTGGAAAGAAAATGGACTATCTTTTGGGGCAAGACTGACACTAATTAAAGCATTTTTGACAAGTCTTCTTACGTATTATTTATCTTCTTTCAGGATGCCATCTTCAATCTCAAAGAAGTAGAATAGCTTGATGTCAAGTTTTTATGGGGAGGTTCAAACGACACAAGGAAATTACATTGAGTGAATGGGAAAGAAGTATGTAAACCGATGGAAATGAGAGGGCTAGGGATTGTTGACCTTGATTCGAAGAATAGAGCGCTTCTCGGGAAGTGGATTTGGAGATATGACGCAGAAGATGATAGTTACTAGAAAAGAATAGTGAACTGTAAGTACAAAATCTCCCAAGATGCTCTTCTCCCCCAAGCAATATCCTGAGACCATCTTCATGGTTTTGGTGAGATATACTAAAGTCTTATTTAGCTGATGATGAATTTGGTATCAATTTAAGGTCCAACCTTAGTCTTCAAGTGGGGGTTGGAAACAAAATCCAATTTTGGCAAGACTGTTGGATTGGCGATCGACCTCTGAAAGGCCTATTCCTCCGTATTTATTAAGTTTCAATAAGACACGTTGGGGTGATTGTTGAATATGGTTCGAAGGGTGTAGAAGGCTGGTCGTGGAATATACCCTTGAGACACTGGTTATTTGAATGGGAAAATGATCAATGGAATCAATTATGTCAGCTGCTAGAAGGTTTTTTGGATCAAATGTTAACCAATACTGGGTTCGATGGGAAAAAACAAGAGATGGTGACTACTCGGTTAAAACTGCAGGACAATTTACTGGTGAGGGTGTTGAGCTTGATATTGATTGGAGAAATTTAATTTGGTTAGGGATCGTACCTCTAAAGGTGGAATCTTTTGTGTGGTTAATCCTCCATCGTAGAACACCAGTAAAACTTGAACTTGTTAGAAGGGGGATAGCAACAATTGTTGATACTCGATGCCCTATTTGTAAGTGTTGCACGTATTCAATGTCGCAATTTTAGTGCAAGTATACACGTTGCCAAGTTATAGTATAAAAGACATCGTCTCCACATGGATTTGTACGACTTCCAGAGTTTATAGTCTCGCATTGTAGAAAAGTAAAAACACAAGTAATGGTTTGGTAGAGAAAACAACTAAAATAAAGAAAGCAAGTAAATTAAGAGAGTGAGTAAATATGATAATAGAGCAGGCGAGATTATGTTGCATTGTAGTGTGAAAGTTGAATGAAACTGTCTCGGTTTTGAATGCAAACGTCAACTTGACTGCCTCGACAATGGGCAAAAGAATTTCCTCGTCAACTTGACTGTCTGGGCAATTGAGCGACAACCTCCAAGGTTCGGCAAAGCGTTCTTCAATGGTTCCTTCTTATCACTAAGTTGAAACTTTATTGATGTACAAGCCTTGACAATACCTTCTAGCGTGAACCAAGGGTGAACACCAACCAATCTTATGCTTCTCTTAGCCGCTGAAACTCGTAATTATCCCTAAGTCGAAATAGTCTTCACCGATTGGGATAAAAACCATGCTTACTCGTTTCGTGAGTCTAACTCTCCCGATATTAGACAAATAGATGCAATCGTAATATCTTATCCCGATTCAGTTGCAAGAAAAAGTAAACACCAAGAATAAGCAAACCTTGAACTTAATTGCATTAAAAAAACTAAATAAATTACAATCGTCTTCTCACAACTACTAAACAAAATAACCCTAGCCTAAAAGAAGATTTAGTTCATAATAGCGATAAAAGGCACTCTAAATTTTCTTATGAATCTCTCGATATCTTTTTGTGGCGGCTAGGCCTTGGCTTTTATAGAGCATGGCCTTGTCAAATTCTTCTTGGAATAGGAGGATAAGTTGGAGTTGAACAAACTTCATAAAAGAAATAAATCTCTTTTAATTAATTATTTTATTCCTCCTTACAATTTCTTGTCCTTGACCTTCCTTTGACTTTTTCATGATCTTTCTCAGCTCCAATCTTCATGAAAAGTATCTCTAAAAATTTAGCGTTTTATGCTCTTCAAGTCGCTTACCACTTCGCATGTTTTCTCCCTTGTCGGCAAATGTTTGGGCATTGCCTCGGCAATGGTCTGTTAGTCTTTTTTTTTCTCGGTAAGGCTCGTTCTCTTGATTCAGCGCCCCTCAATAAGGCTTGACATCAAAGAATGGCTTGGTCTGGATCGTCAAGTGATTGTTCCGCACCATTATTTCTCCTTCCTTCACTGACGCGGCAACACTTGCCCGGGCAGTGGGTAATAAAATCTACACATGCACAAAACACATACCAAAACAATACCCTTTTCCACCAAATATATTCAAATAAAGATGATCAAGCATGGTAATGATAAGAACAATGAAATTGTGTATGTATGGCTAGTAATGCATCTAAAATGAACTTAAGTCTGACAATAATTGAGTCATAAACGGTCCTAAAATGAATACTTTTACACACCTAACACACCCCCAAACTCGAACTATTGCTTGTCCTCAAGCAATGCAAAACTAACAGTCAATTGCCAAAGATTTAATCTTCATGAAATTAGCCCCCGGACTTACTTTTTCTTCCCTTCTCTAAACCGTGAACATAAATGTGCTTGGCCCTCAATTCTACGGATGTCATGGATTTCCCTGGAATCAAACTATAAGGCTTATGAGTGTGTGTGTGATTGTGAACAAAATGATTTTCTGGGTTCTCTGTAAATACTTAAACAATTAACTTACTTTCCTTGGGTTTTCTATTTCAACTAGAGCCAATTTCGGGCACCTCTAGTGATTTTTCTAAGCCTAAACTAGAGCTAATTTCGGGCACCTCTAGTATTTTATGTTTTTCCTTAAGCTAGAGCCGGTTTTAGGCAGCTTTAACTTTTTACCCAATTTTTCTAAGTAAGTAAATGTCCTAAGTGTCCTAGAACTCCTTCTATCATTCAAGTCACAAAAGTTTACTTTTTTCATTTTCAGCCTCCTAGTGTGATTCTAAGTATTCTTCCATAGACATCCTAAAATTGAAAGTTCGCTAGAAAATTTGTAAGGCTACGGTAAGAGAGAGAGACCTATTGTCGAGGCAAATTTTTTTCATTGAATTAAATACTAAGGCAATCGATAATCATGCATTCTTATAGTAGATATGAAAAAAATCTAACAACTACTTCCCCCTAAACTCAAGAGAAGCATTGCCCTCAATGCATGCACATACACAAAATATAGAGAAGGCAAGAGAATAAAATTACAACAACAAGGACATGGATGAGTCATCATCGTCGTCTTGGATGATTAATTTCCTTCTTATCGTTTGCTTGATCCGTTTGGTTGCCCGTGGTGGTTGGTAACGTGTTGGAGGTGTCAATTCGGCTTTCTTGGTCACCTCTTCTTTATCGTCATTGTCAAGGCATACTTCTTCGGTGGTGGAGGTTTTGCGCTTCTTGGCGGGTCAAACCGGGACGACTTTGGCTTAGGGAGCAATTGATTCGTCAGAGTCAGAGAAATCGGACCATGTCTCGGTTTGGGTCGGCTCGACTACAGGTGCTTTGCCCTTGTCTGCTTGGGTTGGTGGGGAATCACCAGTCTTCGTTGCAGCGACAGAAGCAGTTGGAACTACCGAAGAAGTGTTTCCATGGGTTGCCGAGGCAGTGGCTATCTTCATGGCCGAGGCAGAATCTCCGTGCGTTGCTACGGCAGAGGCTCTAGGCGTTGCCGAGGCAAGGATGTCAGCCGGAAAGATAAAAAATTGCACCGTGTTTTCTAGGAGCTTCTCTAGAATTACTTGAACGATTGAGTTGTTGAAGTTCCTGATATATTGCATGAACTGATGTTGTCGTTTGTCCATTGTGTCGATCTTTTATGCAAGGCGCTGAAGTGTTGTTGCCGCGACATCAGTCTGTGAAGTTGCTGGGGAATTGCCTGACGAGGTTGACGTGACAATACCTTGTACCGGAGTGGACTCTGGCTCAGCTTCCGTAATCTGTATTATTTTGTAGTATTGAGCCTTGGACCATCCTTTTCTCGTTGGTTTCTGCTCGTCGGCCGGATCAGTAGGTACGTTCTTTTGCTTGCATAATCCAATGATGAGACTTGGGAAGTAGAGGCGGCCCTTATCCTTTTGGCTACACATGAATATCTCATTGCATATAATAGATCCAACATTAATAAATCTATTATGCAAGATGGAATGAATAAGTGCATGCCTTGGTTTATCTACGGTGGTGTTCTGCGATGTGGAAATTGAGCATCTTTTAACAAATGCGTTCCAAAGTTTAGCCTCGGGCCGAAGCCTTCGGCGGTTTACTGTTCCCTTATCTGCTCCATTTTTCCATGACGTGCCATCAATGCACAACTCCTTGAGCATATTTTTATAGTCATTCACCGTGAGTTTGTCAATGTACTCCTTGTGTTCATCTTTGGCCACATGAATACCATAGTAGAGATTGATGGAATTAGTGTTCGCCGGTATGGCTTGGCCTCGAACATGTACATATAGATTGTTGGGATTTGGAGAGTGGGCGTAGAATTTGTTGAGCTCGATGGTCACAACCGAGGTGCTTGCCAGGTGGTGGAGAAGGTTGATTTTTGGGTGTTTAAGTGGAAGCTAAAAGATAAGAATTAAACACAAGGATTTAAAGTGGTTCAGCTTTCTAACCCAAAGCCTACATCCACTACCTTAGCTTCATAATAAGGATTTCAACCAAATTCACTAAGAATTTCGTCCTCTTTTCTCGGATTATGAGGAAACCATTACAACGATCAAGCTTTCTACCCAAAGCTTGATCAAGCACTCTCTCCCAAAGCCTGATGTAGCAAGCCGTATCGAAACGCCTTTGGTCGTTTCGAAACGCTATTGAGCTGTATCGAAACAGTTACAAACCATTTCGTTACGAGTGACAGTTGAGCTGCAATTTAAAATACCGTTGGGAAATAGCCGTTGGGGGTTGTGACCGTTGAGGTCTTTGCCACATAGGCGTATCAAAATGGTTGAGAGTGCTCCTCTTCCTAGCTTCAAGGTCATGGTTGAGTGGTTTTTTGGTTGTGAGAAGTCGGGAACTAGCGAGAAAATAAAAGGAGAAAAGCTTTTGGGTTTAAGGGTGAAGAAGAAAATGGGTGTGGTGGTTGAATGTTTAGAGGAGGGGTTAAATAGATGGAGGGGTAATAATTATTTGGCATTCAAATTTTGAATGCCAATGGTTGCGTGTACGACAAGAGTTGCCTTGGGAAGTGGGTGGGTTTTGGGCGACAATAAATGAGGGAATGGGAAAGGTTGTCATGTTTTGGGTGAATGGGTGAGGTTGTCGTGAATGGGTTTTAGGTTGGGCTTGGAATTTTTTTAACACCAATCGGCCCATCTTCTTCACATCCTTGAACTCCTTCCTAAAAACAAAATAATATAAAGAGCATTATTTAAAAATAACATTGTTATCCTAAAAATATAAATAATTTAAATATGTGGGAAAAAAATAAAAATTAAAAGAAAAAGAAAAATTAATATACTAAAGGAGTGCATGAGGGTACATCTCCTAAAGTAATCACTTCATTTTCCCTCACGACATAGGTGCCGGCGTAGTGCTTCAATCTCTATCCATTAACTTTAAATTCATGATTGTTTTTTTTGTGGACTTGATTGTTACAGCACCATGGGGGAATACTTTGACAACTTCAAAAGGTCCAGACCATCTCGATCGTAGCTTCCCTGGGAATAACTTCAATCGAGAATTGAAGAGGATGACTAATTGCCCGGGAAAGAATTGTCGCGACAATAATCTCTTGTCATGCCACCGTTTGGTTTTTTCTTTGTAGATCTTGGCGTTATCATAGGCTAAGGCACGAAACTCCTCTATCTTATTGAGGTCCAGTAATCGTTTTTCTCCAGCACTCTCCCGATCCATGTTCACGATCTTGATTTCCCAATATGTCTTGTGCTCAATTTCCACTGGTAGATGACATGATTTACCATACATGAGTTGAAAGGGTGACATGCCCAATGGTGTTTTGAATGTTTTCCTATAGTCCCAAAGTGCATCATCGAGTCGAAGAGACCAGTCTTTGCGGGAGGGATTGACTACCTTCTCAAGGATATTCTTCAACTCTCTATTCGAGAACTCAGCTTGTCTATTGGTTTGTGGATGGTATGTTGTGGCAATTTTGTGTGTCACTTCAAATCTCTACAATGTCTTGGCAATGAGTTTGTTGTCGAAGTGCTTGCCTTCGTCACTTATGATTGCCCTTGGCATTCCAAATCGTGTAAATATATTCTTCTGTAGGAATCTTTGCATGGTTTTGGAGTCATTGTTTGGTTTTGCAATTGTATCTACCCATTTAAACACGTAGTCAATGGCAAGTAGGATGTAGAGATTCCCACATGAAGATGGGAAGGGCCTCATGAAATCGATTCCCCAAAAATCGAACAACTCAACTTCAAGGATGTTTTGCAAGGGCATCTTGTTTCGTCTTGAAATATTTCCGGTCCGTTGACAACGGTCACATTGCTTGTAAAAAGCTTGGGCGTCCTTGTAAAGAGTCAGCCGGTATAGTCCATATTGTAAAATTTTGGTCGTCGTACGTGTCCCTCCAAAGTGTCCTCTATAGGGTGAAGAATGGCATTGTTGGAGCACATCTTGTTGTTCTTCTTCTGGAACACACCTTCTTATAACCTGATCTACACATTGTTTAAACAAAAGAGGCTCATTCCAAAAATAATGCTTAGCATCATGTCAGAACCGCTTCTTTCCTTGGTGAGTAAGGTAACAAGGTAAAATATCACTAAATAAGAAATTCACAAGATCGATATACCATGGTGTCGATGAAAGTGTTGCAACAATTGCCGAAGTTATTGCCGAGGCAATGCTATCGATAATTGTCGAGGCAGTGCCCATCTGTGTTGCCGAGGCAGTACCTATCTGGGTTGCCGAGGCAATGAGCAACTGTTCGTCTGGGAATGCTTCTTGGATTTTTGAGGGAGTAGTCTCTTTCTCTCTTTGATCTACTCGTGATAAGTGATCAGAAACTTGGTTCTCAGTACCTTCTCTGTCCTTGATTTCAATGTCGAACTCTTGTAGCAGTAGAATCTAACGAATCAAGCGAGGCTTGGCATCTTTCTTGGAAAACATGTACTTGATTGCAGAGTGGTCAGTGTAAACAGTCACCTTTGTTCCGATCAGGTATGGTCGAAACTTGTCAAAAGTAAATACTACTGCTAGTAATTCCTTCTCTGTGGTTGTGTAGTTGAATTGGGCCTCGTTGAGAGTTTTACTAGCATAGTAGATCACATAGAAGAACTTGCCTTTTCTTTGAAAAATGACTGCTCCTATTGCAAAATCGCTTGCGTCGCACATTCGTTAAAAATAGCATCGTCTAGTCTGGTGGAATCACTATGGGTGCGGTCACAAGCTTCTGTTTCAGTGTTTTGAATGCTTCATTGCATGAGTCATTAAAGTCAAAGGCTCTATCTTGTTCAATCAGGTTACACAAAGGTTTAATGATTTTAGAAAAAAATTCAATGAATCTCCAATAAAAACCCGCGTGTCCCAAAAAACTTCGGATTCCTTTGACTGATGTTGGTGGGGGTAGTTTATCGATCACTTCAATCTTGGCTTTGTCAACTTCAATTCCCTTGGAGGAGATCTTGTGGCCGAGAACTATGCCTTCATCCACCATAAAGTGACATTTCTCCCAATTTAGGACCAAGTCGGATTTCTCGCATCGTTTAAGTACTTTCTCCAAATTGCCTAGGCAATTGTCGAAATCATCTCCAAATACTGAGAAATCGTCTATGAAGATTTCCAGGAAATCTTCTACCATGTCAGAGAAAATTGCCATCATGCATCGTTGAAAGGTTGCTGGAGCATTGCATAGTTCGAAAGACATCCTTCAAAGGGCATAAATCTCGTATGGGCATGTGAAGGTGGTCTTTTCTTGATCTTCTGTTGCTATGGAAATTTGGTTATACCCTAAATAACCATCAAGAAAACAATAAAAAGGGTTTACCTGCAAGATGGTCAAACATTTGATCAATAAAAGGTAAAGGAAAATGATATTTCCTAGTAGCTTTATTCAACTTACGGTAATCCATGCAAACCCTTCAACCGGTCACAGTCCTAGATGGGATTAGTTCATTGTTTTCATTACTTACCATAATTATGCCTCCCTTTTTCGGTACACATTAAACCAGACTTACCAATGTACTATCAGAGATAGGATAGATGATATCGGCATGCTAAGTCCTTTCAAATCGACAATTGTCCATCTTATTGCTTTTTTGTGCACCTTTAGCATGTCGACCAATCTTTGTTCCTGTTTGAGCTGCAACTTAGAAGAGATGATTACGGGCAATATGTTGTTGGTTCCCAAACAAACATATTTCAATTGTTCTGGCAATGGTTTCAGTTCAAGAACCGGTGGTTACTCGGTAGAAGGTTTTTCAATTTTTTGTTCTTCCCTTGAGTAATCTAGTGGTTCGAAATACTTACCTAGACGGATTGATATCCAATTGACTTCTTCTTGATCATTATCGTTCGATCCTTCTTGCTCTTCAGGGTCAGGGCAGTTGTCAAAGTAATTGCCAAGGCAGTCGTCACGGGCATTTTCGAGGTAATTTTCACGGTCATTGCCGAGGCAATTGTTGAGGCAATCTGTATCCAGATCAAACTCAGTTTTGGCGTGGATGACTTGACATTCTTCTAGGTCATTGGCTTGCTTAAGGGTGTGAAAAACATTTAACTTGATTTGCTTATCATTCACCCTCATGGTGAGTTCTCCTCTCTCAACGTCGATCAAGGTTCTTCGCATAGCTAGGAATGGCCTCCCAAGGATAATAGGTGCGAACTCATCTGCTTCACTGTCTAAAATAATGAAATCAGCAGGGAAAATAATTTTATCAACTATTACCAGTATATCCTCAATTTTCCCTCTTGATGAACATTAGATCTATCGGTAAGTTGTAGCATCACTGTAGTAGGTCTCGCCTTCTCTATTCCCAGTCGTTGGAAGACTGATTTCGGCATAAGGTTTATACTTGCTCCCAGATCACATAGTGCCTTCCCGACATAGTGATTCCTAATCGCACATGGTATGGTGAAACTGTTGGGGTCTTTCAGCTTAGGTGGCCATACATCCTTCTATTGCGGCAACAGTTTCAAATTCTCATATTCTTGTTCTCTTAAAGACAATGTCTTTAAGGAACTTGGCATAGTTCGACATTTGCTCGATTGCCTCTACCAAAGGCAAGTTGATGTGGACTTGCTTCAGGATGTCTAGAAACTTCTTGAATTGGTATTCTTGTTTCTACCGTTTCAACCTTTGTGGGGACGGTGGTGGAAGTTGAATGTCTTTAATATGTTCCTTGCATGGGAATTTGATTTGAGGCATTAAATCAGGACCTTTAGAAGCCTTCTTGTTTTCTGCGGCCTCTTTGTCGAGCATTGCCGAGGCAATGTTGCTGGGTGATGTCGAGGCAAGGTTGTTGGGCATTGTCGAGGCGTTCGGCTCCTTTGATTCTATCTCCTCTGTTACGTGAACTCGAGGTTCTTTGAGTTGTTTACCACTTCGTATGGTGATTGCCTTGCATTGCTCATGAGTTGTTCCTCTTGCGACCTCAGTATCGCTAGGCAAACCGCCAATTGGTCTCGAGTTGAGGATATGGGCGAATTGCCCAACTTGAGTTTCCAATGATTTCAACGTTGCTTCATGGTTTTGCATTCTCATCTCAGTTCTATCCATAAAAACATCAGTTTTCTTTATGAATTTATCAGTATTAGCCATTTATGCACTAGTGTGAGACATGAAAGCATTCAGGGAGTTTTCCAAAGAACTGGATGATATTGATTGTTGTTGCGGCACTGATTGTTGTGGCATCTATTGTTGCGGTATCGATTGTCGAGGCATGTTCTGTTGGAATCCTAATGCTGGAGCATTCTGATTGTTCTAATTGAGGGCACTGTTGGGATTTCTCCACGATAAGTTTGGATGCTTCTTCCAGGCTGGATTGTAAGTGTTGGACATCATGTTGTTGTTGCGGTTGTAGTTTCCAACATAAAAACTGGACTCTGGATTCTGTGGACACTCAGAAGAATCATGGTTACCATTGCGTAAATCGCAAAAGGAACCAACTACCTTGACCTCCTGTGTGTTGCTTGGCCGTTGCATGTTCTTAACCAAATTGGTTAAGGTAGCCAATTGTGAAGAATGGAATCTAATGACTCAAGTTCGTTTATGGTGGCATGGCATCTGACTCCTCCTCTTCTGGCTGTTGGGAACTGATAGTCATTTTTAGCAAGCTTATTTAGGATCTCCATTGCCTCTTTTGGTTGCTTGTCTAGAAGTATGCCATTTGCCGAGACATCTAGCATCATTCTTGTTAGCGTGTTCACAACATTGTAAAACATTGTCACTTGTTTCCATACAAGGAATCCGTGTAGGAGACACTTGTGCAAAAGTTCTCTGTATCGCTCTCAAGCCTCATACATGGATTTATCATCTGCCTGCCGAAAAGAAGTGATTTCGTTACGTAACTTATGAGTCATATTTGTAAGATTAAATCAAGCAAGGAAATCACGACATAAATCAGTCCAAGGTCCTATAAATCCGGCTGGAATACTATTCAACCAGATTTTTGCCCTATCCCTCAGTGAATATGGGAATAATTTTAGCCTCAAAATATCCTCATGGACTCTATGTAGTTTGAATGAATTACAAATCTCCAAGAAGGATTTGAGGTGTTGTCTGGCATCTTCAGTTGCTGAGCCGCCAAATTGACCAATTGTATTGATCATGTTGAACATTACATGCTTTAATTCAAAGTGGGCAGCTTTGATTGCAAGTGTGACAGCTCCTGGGTTCAGTCCGTTGAGATCTTCTTCTAAATAATCTCGAACGGTTAAGTTTCTTTCTTGAGCAAATTGAGGTGGCAGAATTGCTCCGTCTCCTGCTGTTGCATTCTGATTGTCGTTAGCATTGTTATTGCGGGCTAGAACTGCCATTGTTGCTTTCAGTTTTTATTTGAGTCTATGGTAGGTACGATCAATTTTCGGGTCAAGGGGATATTCTAGAGTTGTTGGATTTACCCTGGTCATATACCAATGCAAAACCAAATTTTGTTAACCCTTGAGAAACTGAACAATGAAAATTAAAATAAAAGTGCAAGAAAATAAAAACAAATTCGCTGTTGCCAATCCCCGGTAACGGCGCCAAAAACTTGTTGCGCGTATTTAGTGTCGCAATTTTAGTGCAAGTATACATATTGCCAAGTTATAGTATGAAAGATATCGTCTCCATAGGGATTGGTGCTACTTTCAGAGATTATAGTCTCACGCTGTAGAAAAGTAAAAACACAAGTAATGGTTTGGTAGAGAAAACAACTAAAATAAAGAAAGCAAGTAAATTACGAGAGTGAGTAAATATGATGATAGAGCAGGCCGGATTATGTTGCGTCGTAGTGTGAAAGTTGAATGAAACTGTCTCGGTTTTGAATTCAAACTTCAACTCGACTACCTCGACAATGGGAAAAAGAATTGCCTCGGCAATGGGCAAAACTATTGCCGCGGAAAATAACACGGCTACTACCTGGGCAATTGAGCAACAAACTCCAAGGTTCGGCAAAGCGTTCTTCAATGGTTCCTTCTTACCCCTAAGTCGAAACTCTGTTGATGTCCAGGCCTTGACAATACCTTCCAGCGAGAATCAAGGGTGATCACCAACCAATCTTACGCTTCTCTTAGTCGTTGAAACTCATACTTACCCCTAAGTTGAAATAGTCTTCACCGATTGGGATAAAGACCATGCTTACTCGTTTCGTTAGTCTAACTCTCCCGATATTAGACAAATAGATGCAATCGCAATATCCTCTCCCGATTCAATTGTAAGAAAAAGTAAACACCAAGAATAAGCAAACCTTGAACTTAATTGCATTAAAAAAACCTAAAAAAATTACAATCGTCTTCTCACAACTACTAAACAAAATAACCCTAGCCTAAAAGAAGATTTAGTTCATAATGGCGATAAAAAGCACTCTAAATTTTCTACCGAATCTCTCAATCCCTTTCTCAATATCTCTTTTTGGCGGCTAGGCCTTGGCTTTTATAGAGCATGACCTTGTCGAATTCTTCTTGGAGTAGGAGGATAAGTTGGATTTGAAAATAACTTAATAAAAGAAATAAATCTCTTTTAATTCCTTATTTTATTCTTCTTTATCGATTTATTGTCCTTGACCTTCCTTTTTCTTTTTCATGATCTTGCTTTGCTCCGATCTTCATGCAAAGTATCTCTAAAAATTTAGCATTTTATACTCTTTAAGCCGCCTACCACTTTGCATATTTTCTCCCTTGTCGGCAAATGTTTGGGCATTGCCTTGGCAGTGACTTAGTCATTGCCTCGGCAATAGTCTAACAGTGTTTTCTGCACGATAAGACTCGTTCTCTTGATTCAACGTCCCTCGGTAAGGCTTGACATCAAAGAATGGCTTGGTCTGGATCGTCAAGTGATAGAACCATTTTTGCAATTTTTGAGGTCCTCAATTTAAAGGCTTTGGTGGATGATTTTATTTCTGATTCAGTAAATTTTGAAGCTACCATATTGAGGTCCTCAATTATTTCCGCCCCTTATATCTGGATCCCCCCTCCTATTGGTTGGCTCAAATTCAATGTTGATGGGGCTTTGAGATCCGATGGAAGTGGAGGGGGCTGCTGCGCAATGAGAAAGGGGCTCGGCTTTTGGAGTTCTCGAAAAGAATTGGGGTTGCTCTCCCAATTTTGGCAGAAGCTCTAGCCATCAAACATAGCATAGAAATATTTCGAGACTCGACTTGGTTCGGGAAAGCAAAATTGGCAGTTGAAACTGATAGCAAGGTGGTGTATGAATGGGTTTGAGATCCGACCAAAGCCCCGACATACTTGTCAAATGTGATTAATTGGATCGCGGAATGGTGTAAAGAGGGGTGGATGTGTATCAGAAATATTCTGAGATCGAGTAACATTAAAGCTGATTTATTGGCCAAAAATAGAATGAACATCTTGGAAGGCCTTCCATTCTAGGTTTGAGAAAGACGGATCGAGAAATGCACTGAAGGGTAATTTAGAGTGGTCCACAGATTAGGCTTTTTGTGTTTGTAATTGCCATAAGCTAAAGGTACTCACTCAACCTGTTGGTTTTATGTCTTCGTTGTAATGGTTGTAACTTGTAAGTTTGTAATGTTTATCAATAAAATATAGGCAATCTTTTCCCCTTTAAAAGTTGACAAGTCTGTCGATATAAAAAAGGAATTTTAATGATGTCCTAATTATTACTATTATATATATAATATGGGTCGTCATAAACTATATTTTTAATCTTAATTTATTTTTTATGATCCAATTGTGAAATTTAAAAATTTCATAGTGAAATAATGTTAATGAGACCTTAGTTTAAAGGTAAGGAGGAGACTCTTAACAAATTTAAGATCTCATGTTTAAATCTCTATATTCCATAACCATACAATTATAGCATTTTTAATATAAAAAAAATTGGTGTTAATCTAGAGTGTCCCCAAGTCCCTTGGACTTGGATTCAAATTCGTGTCCTTAGGATGAGTCTGCCACGCTCGACGAGCACCGATGAACATCATTAATTTAATTTTTAAAGATTAAAAATTTAAAGGACTCACCGTATAATTATAAATTATTTAAAAACTAAAAGGTAAATTAATTAAAATACATTATTTTATTTTTAATTTTATTTTAAACATAATTAAATCAAAATATCTACCCATAAATTACAAAACCCTAATTTTTGTTCATTTAAAATTTAAGCTGCTGCCCTGCCGCCAAAAACAGTATAGTAGAAGATGTCTTGATCATACAGTGCAATGGAACATCTACTAAGCAGTCTATGTGTTTATACTCTAGATCAAGCTTGGTAAATATTAAATCAATTGGAAATTTGCAAACTTGATGTGTCTGTTTTTCTACACTGCACTATTTTTGGCGGTAAGGCTCAACGACTGACACGTAGGGGCGGCAACAGAGCAGTGGCGGCTTGAATTTTAAATGAACAAAAAATAGGGTTTTTTAATTTAAGGGTAGATATTTTGATTTAATTATGTTTAAAATAAAAATAAAAATAAAATAATGTATTTTAATTAACTTACCTTTTAATTTTTAATTAATTTATAATTATACGGTGAGTCTTTTATATTTTTAATTTTTTATAAATTAAATTAATGGTGCTCATCATTAGTGGTGCTCGTCGAGCATTGTAAAAATTTTCACAAGTTTAAACATTGTGATTACTTGAATCAATTTTTTAATTTAATTTTTAAATATTTTTATATTTTTTATAATATAAAATAAATACTTTATATTTAAAATGGTGATAATAGTTTGAAACTTTACCAAATAATATTAGAAATAATGAAACTAAGTAATTTTATCAGGATTAAGGACAAAAAAACGGAACCAGACTAACTAAAACCGAGTTATCATAGACGATTTGTAAAATTAAAAAAAAAAAACTAACTAAACGGAATCAATCTCAACTAATCCTTAATGGTGTATTTGGATGAAAATTTTCATAACTTAGCATTCATGATTATTTTGTCTCGATAAATAATTTTTGTTTCAAAATATTTAGGTTATTAGAATTTTACAGATTTAAAAAAATTATTTATAAAAGAAAATTGATAACCTTATAAACGAATGATATAAAAATATACGATCTATATCATTAAAATTAAAAAAATATATGCAAATAAATTTAATAATATAGAATATTTAAAAATAAAAAATAAAAATATTGTTATGAATATTTATCTATGTGGATGTCTATCATGATTAGAACTTTATCTAAGGAGTTTGATTTATTTATTATTAGGAATATTATCTCTATTAATTAGAGTTTAATGTATTATGTACTTCTTATGCCTATAAATATATGATTCATTGAAGGCATTGTATACAATTCTATTTTTGAGAATAATACAAATCTCTCTCTTTCTCTCATCTCTTTGTTCTTCTTGTTCTTGTTCGTTGTTCTTCGTTATTTTATTCACAACACGTTATCAGCACGAGACTCTAATCAACTGAGGTCTTCATCGTTCGAATTCAAAAGAAGTTACCGGGAAGAATTCGATTATAGAATGAACCAAAGATAAGTTTTTTTTTTCTCCTTATTTTTTTTTAGTTACCGATTGTCTTTCTCTTTATATTTTAACTTGGTTTTAATTTTTGAAAAGTTTGAAAGTATGTTTAATTTTATTCGAACATTGGAAAGAGATAAATTTGTGGCTTCTCACAAACCAAAAGACGAATCGACAGAGACGAAGAGGTTGCGTTTGGTGTAAATTACGTGTGTTTTCTCTTGTTCCTAAAAGGGTTAATTAGCGGTATGCTTATTTATACTTTTACTTATATGATTATATTTGATATTTTTCATATTATTATTTATGTCATTTTATTTGGTAAAAGTTAATATTTTTAACCGTGTTTTGAGTTTTACATGATATGCTTAAATGGCTTGGAAAGAGATGTGATATAAAGGGACTATAAGAAGCTATCTCGGTCATATGCTATGTCTCCATTGTCCACGAGAGAAAAATCAATATCGGTAAATTTTGGTTTTATTTTTATTCTTTATATTATTATTTTAAAGTGTGATAAATCATGATGATTTTAAATTTACAAGAAGATTATTATAAAGTCTATATTTGCTCGAAAGCAATATTTCTTCTTCGTTGAAAAACTTGACCATAGACTTCTCCCAATTTCAAGTTACGAAAATTCTTCTTGATCCAAAAAGTTTTATGGGAGACATTCCTTGAAGTGAATGCAAAGCATGATGTTTATTCCATGCGATTATCAATGATGGGACATTCCCTGAAGTGAATGCAAGCATGATGTTTATTCCATGCAATTATCAATGATGGGGCATTCCCTGAAGTGAATGCAAGCATGATGTTTATTCCATGCGATTATTGGATCTGTTTCATTCCCTGAAGTGAATGCAAACATGGTAAATCATTATTCAATTAGAGACATAATTTTGATATAATCCAATTATAATTGGCTGGACATCCCGTTCTGCGAGGCTACTGGTCTCAAAGGAGGTTTTTAAAGGACCTTGTGGACAGGTTTAACAATGCCGCGTACGAGGATTAAATCTTTGTTCTCTGTGATAAGGATATGTGAAAAAGGTTTTAAAGGCCCACTGGCTCTACTCCATTCCTTGAAGTGAATGTGAGATTATATTATGGAAGGAATAAAAAATCACAATAAAAGTTGTGGTCGTGGTCGAGGCTATGAATATACACATGAAAAATATAGTCGTTTTAAGAATACTTCTACTCGCTGGTAGCGAAGTTATAAGGATGACAAAAGTGATAAAGATCATTCTAAGGAAGTGAAATCATTTTACCAATGTGATGTTATAAACCATTGGTTTCGTACTTGTCAAACGCCAAAGTACTATGGACTTTATCCATAATCATGAATGATAAATGAAATAAAATATAAACAAAATTTGTTTATGGCGAAAATAATTATGGCGTTATTGGTCCAACTCAATTGGATATTGTTAATTTTCTCATAACCCTTGAAGGGAATAATTTACCATTTATTTTATTTCCCTTATAACCTCTAACATGAATAATTGGTTTTTTTATTTTTTATTTTTTTATGTTAATTCGTTTTATTTATTATTTATTTATGTTAGTTTGCTTTATGTTTATTTATTTCACATATTATTTATTTACGTTTTATGTTAATTTATTATTTGAAGAATATGATTACTTCCGGAATAAAATATACAATGAATTGTGGCTATTTATGCCTAGAATTGTGGCTATTTATGCCTAGCAGATAATGCAAGTACTCATATTGTACTTAAGCATAAGAAATATTTTTCCCATTTAAATGCAAGGGGAAATATGAGTAGTATTTCTCAAAGTACTAAAATATCAATACTTCGTAAGAGCACTTGAAAGTTTATCTCTAATAGATAATCGACTTGATATGATGTGCTATATTTTATATTTTTCATTCCTCGAAGTGAATGATACAAAGTACATATTTTCATACCTGAAGTAAATGAAACAAAGCACATTTTGCACAATTATGCATTTCTCGATTAAAATGCAAGGGAATAATGTGAGTACTATATCTGGAAGTACTAATATCACAAAAGGCTCTGGTTGAGCAAATATGTTATTGTCAAATGGAACTTTATTCCATATTCACAGTGCGTTATACTCGTCAAAGTCATAAAGAGAGCAATATGAGTTCGCAAACTATTCCTTTGGGAATTATAGATAACATATGTTATCAATTGGCATTTGAAATAAGTCAATATGGATATAAGTTCTGGTAGCCAAAAAGTCAGTTGAAAGCTCTAGGAGAGCTATATATTGCTACCAAAAGATAATTTCAATTGAAAGCTCTGAAAGAGCTAAATATATTCCTATTTAAAGGAACAATTTTGATGGTCGTACTAGACATGTACGAGTAAGATTGAATTACATGTTATGGTAAACAAGAAGTTTACAAATTCAGAGATATATACACACATATATATAGTTGGCATGATCGGTTAGACCATCCTGATCAATAATGGTGCAGAAATTATTGAGATTTACATGCACATGTATTAAAAGAACCTGTAGTTCTTGTGGTGCTTATTCTCAAAGGAATGAATTAAATTCCACTTATTAAAGAACGTGAAGTTCTTGTGTTGCTTAAAGGAATTGATTAAATTCCACTTACTAAAAGAACATGAAGTTCTTGTGTTGTTTGTTCTCAAATGATATAGATGATCCCACTTACCAAAAGAATTATAACTTAAAGTTCTTGTACTGAAGTTAAGACTGTATGTCTTGCATATCTGAACGAAATATGGGCCCATATATCCACAAATGTGGAAAGTTTTATATGATTTTAGTAGATGCATCTACATTGTTTTATCGACTTACAACCAGAAGTTTGTGAGATTGATTCTAAAAAGATTCAGATTATGCAGTTAGACTATTCGTCTTGAAAAGCTAGTGGGTTTATATTTTAGGCTATATCAGTTGTTACAAAGCCTATTGATTATGAAAAATATAGTTTAGCAAAATTTCAATTGGATGCCTCCTATTTAATAGCTAAACTATGAGAACAAAAGAGTTATTATTTATATGATGTTTCCATATAGCAACACTTATACGCATCAAGCCAACGAGTTATAATAAACTCCCCGTTATGATTGGTTTTTGGTCAGAAACCATACATTTCTCATTTTATGATTTTTGAATGTGCGATATGAATTGCTCCACCACAACGCACAAAATGGATAAATAAAAAGGGTTGAGAATATATATTGAGTACGAGTCTCCTTTTATGTTTAAATTCTTAAACATTAATTGGAGAATCATTTATGACATGATTTTTCTCAACATCAGGGGGAGATAATAATCAGCTGGATAGAGGAAAATGAATTATCATTATCTAGATCCTCGTATATGAACTAGAAGTTCATAAGATAATTCATGTTATTACATGTCAACTGCCAGACATATTTACTGACCCAATGAGAGTAATTAAGTCTCATATACCAGCTGAAACGCTCTAAGTTTAAATTACATGTTAGAGCGAGAGAATGTAAATCATGCCTGAAGCATGATAGTTGAAATGGTTCCAATGATCAAAATTCTCGTAAATAGAAACTAATATGAGATTGTCATATATTGGAGGCGGGTGGTCTTGAAGAGACCCAAGACATAACAAATAATAAAACTCTAGAAGAGTTTCAGGTACCTGAAATAAAGATTGAAATCTTGAAGAGATCTCGATGAGTTATGTCATTACGAGAATGGAACCAGAAAATTGAAAAGTTGTCGACAACGATTTTACAAATAATTTTACATAAAATACTTCTATAGAAGTAAAGAAAGAAATCAAGGATCTTGTATAAAATCTATCCAGAAGTATAGATATTGAATTGGTCTATGTTGAAAGACGCTTTGAACTTCTAAAATAGAAGTATTTGGACCAGCAGTCCAAACACCTAAATGTGTAATGCAAGTGAGACACAAATAAGTAGTCGTAAATACGACTTGAACTATGATTTATGAAAAGTTTTAATTACTTCATGGTGGATGCAATTACTTTGGCAATTATGAAAAATTTTGCATGCGTCTAATTATTTGTGGATCCATATTTATCCTTGAAGGATTTAAAATGCTAGAAGCATTTGGAAATTTCCGAGGAAATTTATTTAGACATGTCTCATGAATATTTTGGCGCATTTGGTATAATCGCCTTAGTGAATACTAATTGAGCAAATACTATAAGAATGATCAGATTTCCTGATGTATTTTATAAAGGAGTTTGGATCAAGATCCATTATGATAATTTTAGAACTCCTAAAGAGCTTCAAATTGGAAACTCGTGAAGTACTTTCAATACAAGTACTTGAATCTTGACATCAAGTTTATCTCGACCTGAAGATCGAGCATTTTTATATATTTCCTTTTGTCTATGAATAGACATAAGCTGAAAGAATCTTAAAGAAGATTCAATATGAATAAAGCATATCTATTGAGTATCCCAATAGTTGTAAGATTGTTGGATGTGAATAAAGATAATTATATCTTTTCTTGGTTTTGAAGCACTATATATTAGTTGGTCAAGCAATATCCATGGATATACAAAGATCATTACATTTAGATCTTCAAACATTCGTCGATGCCTCCTCAAATTTTGTAGAAATAATTGCTATGCACAAGGCAAGCCAAAAATGTGTTTGGCTAAAATCATTGACCCAACATATCGAGAAGATATGTAGATTTACTTTCACAAGATATGATATGAAGCTATTTTGTGTAGAGATAATGCAAGATGTATATCTCAATTGAAAGGCAGATACATCGTGAAACATATTACTCTAATGTTTCATTCCTCAAGATCTTTAGAAAAATAATATTCAAGATTGAATTATGAAGATTTAAAGATCTTCTGTGATGTTTTCATGAGGGGGAGGAAATACGCGTTGCACTCTTTTTCCCTTAACCGAGGTTTTGTCCCAATGGGTTTTCCTGGTAAGGTTTTTAATGAGGCAACATGTTATGCGTATTAAAGATGTGTGTACTCTTTTTTCTTCACTAATGAAATTTTTTCCCACTGGGTTTTTATCTTAGTAAGGTTTTAACGAGGCACATTATCTTCATAGACATCCAAGGGGGAGTGTTATGAATATTTATCTATGTGGATGTCTATCATGATTAGAACTTTATCTAAGGAGTTTGATTTATTTATTATTAGGAATATTATCTCTATTAATTAGAGTTTAATGTATTATGTACTTCTTATGCCTATAAATATATGATTCATTGAAGGCATTGTATACAATTCTATTTTTGAGAATAATACAAATCTCTCTCTTTCTCTCATCTCTTTGTTCTTCTTGTTCGTTGTTCTTCGTTATTTTATTCACAACAAATATTTTATTTTTATTTTGTTTTATGATGAAACCAAATGCATTAATTAAAATAATATTAAGAGAATTTTGAAAAATACAAATAAAAAAATTATGTAACTAACATTCCCATTTAAGATGTTGTAGATTTTTAAATCATCTATTTTTATTAAAAATAAATAAATTCATTTTTAAAAATGTAAAACTTTGAAATAAAAAACACCTCTAGAAAATATTGATATTTAATTTTGATTAAATTGTGAAAAAACAAGAAGCGGCAAAAAAATTACAAATTTCAGCCGAGTCAACTGAATAAGCCGCCGAATTTGTAAATCTCTAATGCAGCACGACATGGCACCATTCTAGCAAAGGACAGAATGTATTCCATAAGAGTGTTTATCGAGCGAGTTAGTTGCTAGTTGAGTAGTGCTCGTTAAAGAATTTTCTCGCTCAATATAACTCGTTGTTTATTAAGTTCAATAAAATTTTGTTTGATTTGTACTCGTTAAAAAAATTTATTGCTCAACTCGACTCGTTACTAGTTAAGCTCGCAAAAAATTTACATTGTTTTCTTTAAATATAAGTAAAATCTAGTTATACTATTAGAGCTTAATGCAAACATACAAATTCAAAAAAACGTGAGGACTAATAAATAAACGAACCTGCCATGATAGAGTTATAGATGAAGTCAATTAAGTGTGAAACTCTTTTTAATTTCTCAACAATTTTAGATGAACAACAAAGTAGAGAAGACATTAAAAAATTTAGTATTTTAACTTTCAACCATATTTTTTATATAGTAATTGAAGACTTTTTTTTCTACTTTCACATATAAAATAATAATAATAAAAGAAAAGACTTTAATGAAGAAAAAAAAGGTTAATTATTATAATTTAATTTTTTATTAATACAAACTAATTTTTTGAATTCTTGAGAAATACAAACGTTTTGAAAATTTGAAACCAAATATTTTATTGATAATTTATTTAGTAAGTCATTCAATTTTTAATTAGCGTTTAAATTTTTTGGAACATGATTTTTTTAGGTAGTCACCAAAAAATTATAAAAAAATATAAAGGAAAAATAACGAGCTACTTGCGAACTTATCGAGTCGAGTTAGACTTTGCTCGACTTCACTCGTTAAGATATCAAGTCGAGCTCGAATCCCAGTCGAGTCAACTCGAATCGAGCTCAAGCTGTTTGCCAACTAGTCAACTCAATTAGCACCCCTACTCTCGCATCATAGGGATGATAATTTAGTCCGAATTTGACTCGAAAGAAAATTTTTGATTTAAATTCGATTAGAAAATATTCGAATCTGAATATGAAAAAATGTCTAAGTCTTAACAAGAGGCGGGTGAGATATGGATTCATCAAGGTTTGATCCGAATTCGATTTTTATCTGGCGGAAACACATGAACTTTAATATTTTGAAAGTTAAATTGATCTTACTCTAAAAATTATTTATTTATATAAAAAGCAACTATGTCACCTTAATTTGTTCAAATGTTACTTTCTTTCTCACTATTGTAGGCGGTTAGAACTTAAGTTTTAAGATTAAGATAAACTTCAATCTTATTTTTTTAAAAAATATTTATTTGAATTGCCACTTTAAAAAGAGAAAAAAGTTAATTGAATTTTGTATTTTTGAATTTGGATATGAATCTTGAATATTTTACTGTAAAACAAGACTCCAACTTGATATATTCAGACTTAGATGGATATAAAGGTCCAATTGATAATTGGATCAGATTCAGACTTTATAAAGTCCAATCCAAATTTAATTTACTGCCATCCATAGTTATAGTGTGAGATAGGGATAGACCAGACAAATTTGACTCGAAACCCGAGAATCAAATCGATTTACTCGAATTGAAACTCGAAACTGTCCCCGAACATGATGACTTGAAATCTGATCCAAATAGACCGAATCGAAATTGAACCGATTTTTAGTTGAACCAAATGAACTTGAACCGAAGACAACTCGAAATAAATAAAAGATATTAATATAAATAAAGAAAGATGAGATATGAACAACAGCAGAACTCACCAAAAAGTCAAATATATTGGTTTTATAAAGCCATATATAGGGTGTAAAATACTGACGAACCTGAAAATTTGATTAAAACTGACCGATCTCTCATTGACCCGAACTGAAATCAACCGAACCGAAATGATCCGAAGTACAATAGAATCAAGCTATAAACAAACCGAAATCAAATCTAAACTGAATAATATTAGACCCGAAATAACCAAAATCAAAATAACCCAAACCGATTGACCCGTTTGTGACCTCTAAATATAACTTAGCGTACAATAAAAGCAGGATATTAATTCTCCGCTGCGGCAGGGTCACAGAAATAAAAGGACCTTTAACCTCACATCTCGTCATCGGAGGAATTTTCTCTCTATATTTTCTCATCCAATCCAATCCCGTCTCCGTCGATCTCGATCCTTATCCTCGTAAGATGGTAATGTTTCAGCTGCCTATTTTTTCATTTTTAAATAATTCATCCTTTAATTTAATTTAAACATTTGATTTTGTAGTTTATCAGTAATCCTTTTGGATCGTCACTTGTTGATTTTTCTTTACTAAATATAGTGTTTTTTCGGTTGATTGGCGATCTCTTTTTTCAAGCTTTTGTGCTTGTAATGTTTGGAGGAAAACTTTCATCCATCGACCGATTTTTTCGGGTTTCTAAATCCTAGGGTTTCAAATCTGTAGTTTGTGCTTTGATGATGTGGATTTTTATGGCCCGATCTTATATATATATATTCATATATGGGATTAGATGAACTGTATCTGATCTTGATTCTAGTGTCTTTTGCCGCTTGACTGTGTTGGATTTGATTTTAATCTAATACTTTTAGTTGATTTTTAACTTTTTTTTTTCTTTCTTGTTTGATATATTGATATGTTGATCCGATCTGTCTTAAATTTGGATTTTCAACCGCTTTTTCTTGGCCATTGGCTTCTTAACATAGACTCTTCATTGCTAAGCTCAAAATTTTTCTGTTTATTTTATTTTTGAGTGTTCTCTAGGTAGTGTAAGAATTAATATTTTTGATCTAGACACAATCAGTAAAATAGATAACTAACAAAGTAAATTTAGATTTTAGGGTGCATAACTAACCGAATGAATTTCAGATTACAGAGTGGGTACTTGCCCACCCTTCACTATACATGGATCCGCCACTGATTTCTCCTAGCTATATCCCAAGGCTATGTTCTCGATACACATTTTTTTCAACATAGGTGGTAGCTGAAATAGATCATGTTAGAACCTGCTTTAAAGGGTATCTGAGTAAGGGGTTTCGTTCTTTTTTGTTATCCTCTGCTTTGCTAGATGCAAATATTGATAGTAAAGGGTAGGGGACTTGGTTGATTAGCACCTTTTGGGGTTCTCTCCCCTTCGTTTCTATCAGGATAAAAGTAGATGCTGCTGGTTAATCCTATTTATAAATGGAACATTGGGCTTGCCTCAGATATTTGATGTTTAGTCATGTGATGTTGTCGTAAGTTTAGGCCAACGCCGCATCAGGAATGGCTGTGCACGATGAGTGCAAGTTGAAGTTTTTAGAGCTCAAGGCAAAAAGAACCTACCGCTTCATTGTTTACAAAATTGAGGAGAAGCAGAAGCAAGTTATTGTGGAGAAGCTTGGTGAGCCGGCTGAGAACTATGAGGATTTCACTAAAAGTCTTCCTGCTGATGAATGTCGATATGCTGTGTATGATTTTGAATTTCTAACACCAGAGGGTGTCCCAAAGAGCAGGATATTTTTCATTGCATGGTAATGCAAGTTTCTTGATCGCCTGAATTATCTTTACTGCCCAGTATATTTTATTGTTGCCTTCTGTACTTATAATGTTGTCGTCGTGTGAAAGGTCTCCTGATACATCAAGGGTGAGGAACAAGATGATATATGCTAGCTCCAAAGACAGATTCAAGAGGGAACTTGATGGAATTCAGGTGGAATTGCAAGCAACAGATCCAACTGAGATGGGTCTTGATGTCATCAAAAGCCGTGCTAACTGAATATCGATCTTTCAGGCTGTGCGACGGGGGCATCCTCCTGCTATCTTTTCTTGATTGAAATGTTTATAAGTTGTGGACCGGCGAAACTCGGATTTCTGAGTTTTGCCAATGGGTTTTTATTTGTCTCCTGTGCTTCTGGGTATGTGTTTTGTTTTCTATAGAACCTAAAAGTTGGGTGCCTTGTGTAATCTATTCTCGTGAAGCTAATATGCAACTGTTTGGTAGGTGGATATGCTACACCTTTATTTCATTTACAAGTATTTTTAAATATTGGCCCTTCCTTGCCTGTTTGTTTGTGTGTTCCAGGGTATGCTTTCTGAATCACTTCACCGATTACGGTAGTTCTGTTTTTTTAAATATTCCTCGTTTGTTTGTTGATGTGCTTGTCGGTATTGTGTTGTATTATTGGTATTAATTATTAATGTTTGTATGTTCACATCAGTAATTCTACTTTATAGACAATGGTTATGTGATCACATGTTTGGAATTTGGGAAAATTTGGGTTTGGCTTGTTCATCGACGAAATTTAACTTATTAAAATTAATAAAATGTCAGTGGTTTTAGTGTCAAAAAGATTTTAGTGTTTGGAAAAGTAATTTTCAATTTATTAATATTATGACATGAAATATATCAATTTTTATAACTTGTTAATAATATTTTGATATATAAATTATTTTTAAGTAATATAAAAAATTGAAGTAACATGTATTTTGATATCTATTAATTGGTTTATTTATTCAAAAATGAAAACAAACTCATGTTTGATAAAATATCACACACAATAATTTTAAAGGTTAAAAAATGCGAACTCATCTAAACGGGCAGATATTTTTGGGTTCTCAGTTCAGGTGGAAACACCTATTTTAACGTGGATGAGGTTTTAAAAGTCGGGTGTTTTCATTGATTAATAGGTGAAAAAGCGATTTTAGTTGGGTAGAAGCAACACAATACGGGACTGAACTATATCGTAAATTCCCTGCACTTCTCTTCGCTTTTAGAATCAAGTTTGCCAATAAATATCACATGAAATGAAGGGGGTAAACATTAAGGAAATGAAAAAGGAGGGTTTACTTTTGGATTTAAATAGATGCATGTTTTTTAAAATGAATTGCGTATTGAAATGAGTGTCGAAACTCAATTAAGATTTGTTGAGAGAGAATGTAGGAGTTGATTAGATATGAGTTGAATGTGATGAAAATGATATATTGAGCCGAGAGAATTTGGAGAAGAAGATCAGGGTGAGCGTCCCTTGCCTTTGTCGGTTTTTATTTCCCAAGTCAAATTATGGAATGAAAATGTGAGGACTCAAATTTGGGTCCTAAAAAATAAAACAATGTTAAAAGGCAAGTCCGAGTGTTTCTCCTTCTTCTCTCTTTTAATTCGTTTTGTTGAGTGCGATCTTCCTAGGTTTGGTAGTGAGACCACTGCCTTGGTTTTTCTCCTTTTCCTCTTCCTTCCTTACTTTCAGGCCCCGCCCAACAACCTTTACGTTTTTTCCTCCTTTTTTCTCTCGCTTTTGCCTTGAGTCTTACTCTTAACCCTTTCTTGGTCTTAGCTTTGCCTGGGTGCTTAATGGGAACTAAATCAGATAACCAATTAAATGAACGTCCACTTAACGTTCAACTTGTCTCATTGAAGTTGGAGGAAGACCACGAAGTCAATGCTGCCAATAAAAGCCATTCTCTAGTGGGTAAGATTCTTTCCAATCATTCCTACAGGTTCTTAACTATTTCAACAATTTTAAGGAAAATGTGGGACTGTAAGGAAGAAGATGATCTTGGCAAAAATATGATGCTATTAGTGTTTCTCTCGATCGAAACCATGAAGAAGATATGGTGTTAACGCCCTTGTCAGTTCAAGACAAGCTTCTCATACTCAAAGTCAAAGAATGGCCGGTTGAAGCTACTCTGGAGGAGATTGACTTTTCTTTGGATGAGTTCTGTCTCCAAGTCCACAACCTCCCTTTGTCCCTCATTACTGAAAAAAAAGCAACATCTTTCCAAACTACCTTGAGTCTAACATTAAGGAAGATCACCATGTTAAGTGGGATGGACAGCTCCGCATTCGAGTTGCAACGAGGGTAGAAGATCCTTTGAAGACGGGTTTCAATATATTGATGTTTCTTTCAAATATGAAAGAATTCATGGTTTTTGTTATGCGTGTGGTCGTCTAGGCCATATTGAAAAGGAATGTCGGTATGACTATAAAATCTACAAACGTGTCGCGCGTTATGGTCCATGGTTTCGAGCCTCCTCAACAGTCAACATGGCAGAAGTCTCAGACCACCAAAAAAGTTGATCATCTTACTATCTAGGACACCGACCCAATGAAAGCTACTGATGCTTCCTGCAACACTGGGGAAGGAGTTTCAATGTCAAAGGACGAAACCTGTCAGGCCCTTGGCTCAAGAAATCCCAAGATATCCGGGGCTGGTAACCTTCATATTGTTCTTTTTCTTTTTGAGTAAACAATCAAAGACAACAAAAATCGTGACAATGAAGACAAGTCTGGCTTTATAGGGCTTATCTCTGACCAATTTCAAGCTACTTTTGAGGTCTCATTCTTCGACAGGATCGAGAACCTTAGCCATGTTTTATCATCGGACAACAGCTTTCCTAGGTTGGAAAATGAAAGTAAACGCAACTCCTCTCCCAGGTCCCATCTTGATAGGCCTATCATCGAGACAAAAGGTAAGTCTCCCCCTTTTGACACTTCCTTGCAGGGTGGTAGCCCTATGCGTCTTGTTTGCCTTGACAATGTTATCTTTGATTCATTATTGGATATGGGTATCTCTGTCAACAAGAAAAGAAAAAGGAGTTTGGAAAATGATGAGCCTTTCTCTAAGACTAAAAAATGTGAACTTCTGAAACAAATTTATAAAGGAGCGTTTCAAATTGGTCCTGGCAACTAGGGAGCTCGTGGCTTTGGAGCAATATCAAATGAAGCTGCCCTGGAACTAGCTTTCTTCCCAGGTTCAGTTACAGAAATGTCCCTTATTTTCAACGTTCTTGAGCGATCCAAACGTGGTGCATCATGTGGGATTAGAAGGCTAAGTTGTTTCAAAAAAGAAATAAACATCGAGCTGGGATTTCTAGGGTTTCTCATGAGAATACTGGTGTTATTGAATTAGGAATTAGCCCCTATGATTTTAAAGTGGCAAATATTCCTTCTTTTGAGATAAGTGAGGACAACACGGTGGAATTGGATATGTCTTCTGCCTTCTTTCTTGATGAAGATGATATACATACTGGTGATCCAGAAGAGGATCACCTGCAAGATCCATGACTTGTTTTTTACTCTGCCAACATAACTGAATGGAAGGTTCGATGTCTGGCGTTTTCAAGCATGCCATTCCCAAGGATTAGTTCTTCAGCAGCATGCTCGTGTGCATTGAGTTTTGATCTTTGGTCCTTTATTGGGATGTCTGAGGGACCTGTTTATCCGTTCAATCCACCTTTTTCTGGAATGAAGACTGCGTTAGCTTTGTTCCTTTTTCTTGTTTTGTCCCTTGCTCCTAGACACTCATTTTCAGCCCTTTGATGACAAGATTCTAGTCTCGTACGTGAAAGGAAGCCTGTCTCCGAAAGGAGCTCTCTCAGAGGCGTCGCCTATTTGAGTGGTGGCCTGCATGTTTCCCTGGGTTTTATGATCGATTTTTGTTATGTTTTTTTCTCTTTTCGTTTGCGTTGTAGGACTTTTGTTGCCTGTTTGTTAGGTGAGTTTTGTTTCCATGCAACTGCATGAAGTTGTTGTAGGCCTTTATGTGGCCCTCCTTTTGCTTTAATGAACTTCTTCTTTTAGGTCAAAATAATAAAATAAAACAATGTTTAATCATTTCACCAAACTAAACAATTGTTACATAGTTGAAAAAAATATTTAGGTTAAATTGATGTTGATACAAAATTTCTAAGAAAAAATTGAATGAGTTTAAGGTATATCAAACAACAACGGTTAACCATTGAACCGAATCAAATAATTGTTATATGATTAATAAAAAATATTTATCTTTAATTTACTAAAGGGATCATTTAGGGTAAAAACAAAATTAAAGAAGTAGAGACTAAACTGAATTTAGTAAAAGAATGTGAGAGACCAAAGCATGTTTTTTTTCTTCTTCCATTTTTTAGAAATAGGAACACATGAGTTCGATAAACCTCTGTATGTGTAGGATTTTTGAAGTTCATATGATTTTTTTTTAAAATACTAATAAAATAGAAATAAAAACTAAAACCCTTTCAGCCTTTTAACCCTAAAACTTTATTGATTTCACATCTCTTCTTCATCTTTTCAATTATTATCATAATTGACCAGTAACATCGGTAACTATTATAATATTATCAGAGACCAACTGTTAAGATTTCAATCAAATACTAGAGAAATTATTATACGCACTCGGCTCACCACGTTATCCATGGTCCCTTACCAAATTAATAAATCCATATCAGTTTTTTTTACATGTCATTTATAATATTGGGGTTAAATATTCCACGTCATATTTTTTTTTTATTTTCTCACGTGCAGCCACCAAAATATATTAGGGTTTATTTTTATTCTCAATCGTGAATCTTTAGATTATCTCTAGAGATTGTATTATATGCAACTACTGCAGTTAGTATTGTTAGAATGTAGGTTAGTTAGTTAGTTCAAAAGTTGGTTAGTTTTTTCATCAGCATCCACCCTGCATATGTTAAACTTCATTGTTGTCAATACGAATATTAGTTCTTCACTGCATTCATGTTTGTATATGTTGAATCACACGGAATATCTATAAATTAATAGAGATGATGGATGGCATAACATCAAGATGGTTCATACAATCTTTGCTTTACTGCGTTTTGTTGTTAGTGATGTAGTCAGGAGGTCGATTGAGCGACCCCCAATGGATTCAATAGATTCAACTAAACATATTTACAGAGCCATTATATAGAATTAATTCGATGTATTTTCTTGTTACTTTATAATTTGAGAATATTTTACTAAATTATATTTAATATATTTTTTTAGTTCGGTTGCTTAAAATATTTTATTATTCCATGATAATTAAAATTATATTTGTACATATCAACTTAGTTTTATGTAGATATGTTACACAATAGTGGCGAAGAAAATTTTTAAAGTCTAACTTTCATAAAAAGGACAGGCGCAAAAAATGCTGGTTTTAAAAGACTTGTGGTAAATAGTGAAGATGTGACTTATAATTTGTACAAGGATTATGGTCATGGCATGGGTTTCAGTGTTCGAAAAGAAAAAAATAGATATGTTTCAGGCACTAAGACTATTCGTAGTAAAAACTTTACATGTTCTAAACAAGGTTTCAAAGAACTTGAAGGGGTGGAAGAAGCAAAGCATAAGAAACTGAAAAGTAGAACTGAGTGTCCAGCGATGATTCGCTTTACAGTGCAAGATGACCAATGGACAGTCACTCATTTTATTTATGAGCATAATCACGAGTTGACTACCCCTTTAAAAAGACATTTGCTTAGATCAGCTCGATCAATTCCAGTACCCAAAGCTAATGTCATCAATTCAATGGTCAGTGCCGGTATACATCCTACATATGTTTACTCTTACATGTCGAATGAAGTAAGGGGTGTTAAAAATGTTGGGTTTACAAAACGAGATTGTTATAATTATGTTAACAAAGAGAAGATGTCAATGATTGAAGCTGGAGATGGTTAAAGTTTACTTAACCATTTCAAGGTCAAAGCAAGTGAAGATCCGATGTTTTTCTACACGATTCAAGTGGATCAAGAAAATCGAATGACAAACTTTTTTTAGAGAGATGGTAGATCCAGAATTGATTATGATTATTTTGGAGATATTGTGGTTTTTGATACAACTTATCGTACCAATAGGTATAATCTGATATGTGCTCCATTCGTAGGGACCAATCATCATCGTCAGACTATATTGTTTGGGTGTGCATTTTTATTAGACGAGACTGCTGCTTCTTTTGTATGGTTGTTCAAGTCATTCTTGCAATCAATAGAAAATTAAACACCGAAGATTATTATGACAGATCAAGATCATGCCATTAGCAAAGCAACCGAAGAAGTATTTCTAAATTTTTGTCACAGATTATGTTTGTGGCATATTTCTAAAAATGCCACTTCCCATCTCGGTAGTCTTAATTCAAATGTTGAATTACATGCCTTATTCTATAAGTGCTTGCAAGGTTGTGAATCAGAATTAGAATTTGAGCAAACTTGGAAAAAAATTATTAATGATCACAATCTTTAAGATCATTCGTGGTTGAAAGATTTATACACGTGCCGTAAAAAATGGAGTACTGCTTTTAGCATTGATATATTTTTCTCAAATTAAATCTTCTCAGAGAGCTGAAGTTACAAATAATGTTTTGCATGGTATTTCTAAAGCCACTACTTCTCTTACTGAATTTATATTTGAATTTGAGAATTTATTGGCAAGATAGCGATCTTCCGAAGCAGAGAAAGATTTTCAATGCAAAAATGGTTCAATTACATGTACGATTATGGGTTCTGGTATTTTGACTCATGCATCGAAAGTTTATACTCATGAAATATATAAACGGTTTCAGAAAGAATTTCTTGATGGTATTCCATTGATTTGGAGAGAAGTTGCACAAAATGATTCAGTTTATACTTTTGAAGTGATGATGGATGAAACTACTTCAAAAGTTCGAACAATTCAATTTAACACAGTTACCATGAAGATTTGTTGTACCTACAAGAAGTTTGAATGTTGTGGCCTTCTTTGCTCTCATGCATTACGAATTCTTAGTGTTAAAAATATCAAGAAAATTTCTAAACGATATATTTTACAGAGACGGACTAAAGATGCTAAAAAAATAAGCATGGTGACAATGTTGTTGAGTGCTCACATCAGTATAATACAGAAGTTGAAATTGTCTTTCGTAATCAAATGATTCAGTTTGCCTATGACTTAATTACAAAAAGTAAAAAAAAAACGATAAGACAAGACAACTTTGTCAAAAGATTTTGTATGAAGGAGATATGAAAGTTGAGAAAGAATTGTCAAAATTATGCATCTCTAAGAATCACGAGCTCAAAGAGAATGAGATAGATTCAAGAGGAATAGTTCGATCTAGTAAATTATTTATATGATAATTTTTTATGTTTTACTTTTTGTTATATAAGTGATAATTGATTTATTTTATTTTAAATGTAAAAAATGTGAGGAAGTCGACAATTGAAGAAATATCAGGTGATGATGGTGCTATTGTAAAAGAAGGTGAAAACCAATGTCTTTCGATCTTAAATTCACCATGTGTAAGGCCAAAAGGGATCTCTAATAGTAGACTTAAAGGTCATCTTGAAAAAAGAAAACAAAAAATATCCAAGCTATCCAAGTCTAGTAAGTGATTTTATATAAAAGTTATATTTTTTTCTGATATTATTATTTTTTTAAATTAATATCTTTTATATATATTTCATTTTGTATAGAAAGAAGAAAACAATCAACTATGAAAGAACAATCCAATGTGCCTACTGATTCTACTCAAAGTTATGACAACTTTGTAAGTTTAAGATTAGTTAGTCTCACATTATGTACAATTAAAATTTATTGTTACACATTGTTTTGACAAAGTTTTTTTACATTGCAGGTCATTCCTTCAACAATGATGACTTCAAACAATATCTATGTACCTCCTGATCAAAATACAATGCAATTTTTAAACACGGTAATCACTAATAATATTCATCTTATATTTATATATTTTTAAATATCACACAAATGAAACAATTTACTTTTGTTTATTTATTACAGGCTGTAAATAACAGTTGGAGTTTTAATGGTTCGAACTTACCTTATAATAATATGTAACAAATGATTGGTACTTCAGCTCCAAATTTTTACCAGGTATTCAATTTTAAATAAATTTTTTTACAACGGTTATTTTACCTTTTGTGTTGTTACTTATATTTTTTTGATCAATTAATTATAGGAATTACTTGCACGTGCCAAAGGATATACAAATTTTAAATTTTAATCACAGGTTTATTTTATAGTTATATTAATTTAATTTTCAGTGAATTATACATATGTGAATACTCTTTTGTCATGCTATCTATTGTTGGGTGATTGCTTGTGTCTACTTTTGTGTTCATGATCCCCTTATTTTTTTACATGTTTTTAGAGTCGTTCAATCTTAGGAGTACAACTAAAATTTTGATAGACGATGTCTTGTCAATATTAGTGATATTTTCTCTGTTGCTTGAAGGTTCTTAGGTGGTCATGGGATGCTTCCAGTTGTTGCAAGGGTTAAGGTTTCTACTGCTGCTGCCAAGATTTAGACTTCTCGGTTAATTAGCTAGGTGTGACTTTTTTAGTGTATGGTTTTATTGTAATGAATTTCGTCCTGATCATGGACTTTGTGTAGTGTTTATGCTTCAAGTGGTGATTAATAATATTAGTTTGGATATATTTTTTATTTTTATTGTTTTCCGACATTGAATTTTATTTCGATGTTGAATTTAAAGAATTTTTAATGAGGTCTTATTTTCTTTTAATATATATATATATATATATATATATATATATATATATATATATATAACATTTCTATATTTATTAATTTCATGTTTCTTAACGCTCTTTGAGTTGTCTTTTGAAGGTTAGAAGTAGATATCATTGGTTAAGTTATTTTTACAATATTAAAGTGTTTACAAATGGAAAGTGTTAACACGTTTATACAGAAGCAACCATTATTGACAAAGTTATTTAGCTATTTCTATAAATTGGCGTCACATAGCTACGAACTCCATTAATCTTAATATAATTATCTTATAATAAGTTTAATATAAAATTTTGGTGTCACATATGACATATCTATATTTTTTTATTACTTGATAATCACATACATGTCTATATTTTTTCTATTACTTGATAATCACATACATGTCTATAAATTTTAGTGTCACATATCTATTTTTTTCTTCACAATGTAACCATAATGGATTTAGACACCATTTGCTATTGCTATTAAACTGTATTTGATTGCAATAATCATATTTGATCACAAATGAAATGCCAAACAAGTTGCAAGGTTCATATTACAATCCTATGTACGGTAAACTGTTCTCAATCCGAAAGCACAAATAATATTACAATAAAAAATTAGACTCTAGTAGTTGTAAGATTTATAATTGTCAAATACAATAGAATAAAACTTTAAAAAAGATAAAGTTTTTTTAACGGAGAGAAATTGAAGTTATTTTCAGCCATTCATACACTATTCAACTTAATAAGCATAACACGTCCAATTTTTAATTTCTACTCAACAAAAATAGATTTATTCATAAATTTAAAATTACAAAAATACATTAACACTATAAGAAGAATAGAATACAACATTCTAGACTTACAACAGTATATCACCTAGCAAACTTTACCACATAAATCAAAACAATACATTTGCCAATAAAACTTATTAAGTTGTGCCTCCCAAACTCAAAATGTCACCAAAATATAGTCCAAAGTTTTCGAAACACTCTTGAGTGTTTTTGACATCCTCAAAAGAACACCCCTGTAATGGTCATTGAACCCCACAATAAGCTACTACGTCCAACCTTTACCTTCAAATTCATTGGGGGCCGCTCAATCGACCTCCTGACTACATCACTAACAACAAAATGCAGTAAAGCAAAGATTGTATGAAGTATCTTGATGTTATGCCATCCACCAGCTCTATTAATTTATAAATATTCCGTGTGATTCAACATATACAAACATGAATGCAGTGAAGAACTAATATTCGTATTGACAACAATGAAGTTTAACATATGCAAACATAATTTTATCAACAGAGCAACCAAGGCATTGTTATAAATTGAAAACGTCAATTTAAATATGAAGAAATAAAAAAACAATGAAATAGAATAAATAATGAAAAATATCGATTCGAAATTGTTAGAGTCTGTTGTCAAATACCCAAAACGCTATCTCCTCACCAAATATAACTCAGTCTACAAAATTTGTTCAATAGATTATAATTAAAAGAGAAATATATATATAAACACAAAATAGATTCAATTGAATCTTTTCGGTTTGGATTTCCATGGAAAAGCTTACCTTTTTTTTTATTATGGAAAAGCACTCTAAAATTCAAGTTTACAAAACCTTGAAAATATTTGATAATTTTGTCTAAACAATTCCTAGAGATAATCTAAAGATTTACGATTGAGAATAAAAATAAACTCTAATATATTTTGGTGGCTGCACATGAGAAAATAAAAAAAAATATGACGTGGAATATTTAACCCCAACATTATAAATGACATGTAAAAAAGGTTGATATGGATTTATTAATTTGGTAAAGGACCATAGATGACGTGGTGAGCTGGGTGCGTATAATAATTTCTCCAAATACTAACATATCAAATGTAATATGAATATTTGAGATTGTGGTGAATTGACATGCTTTAAAATTTGATCTTTATTGTCTAAAATCTCGAATGAAGACTCGTGGTTGATGAATATAAATTTTGGTGCAAATAATTACTGCTCCTGAACAAGTCTTGCTGATAACATGTTCTGAATAAAGTAAAAGAAGAATGAAATAAGAGGAATGAGAGATAATGAGAGGCTTGTATTTTATTTTTAATATGAAGTGTGTACAATGTCTTCTTCAAATCTTCTATTTATAGAAATAAGAGGTAAATAGCATGAACTCTAATTCAAATGAAGATTAAATTCCCAATGATAAAGTAAATCAAACTCCTAGATAGAGTCATATGTACATCTATATAGATAAACATTCATAACAAATTTTAGGTCGTAAATGTTTGTAGCATTTTTTAATTTTTAAAATTAAGGTGAACTATAAAAATCTTCACTTTTATTTCATATTATTCATTTTTTAAGTTACATGAATATCCTTAACCACTAGGCCATTATGACAGTTAGTAAAAAATTAATTAATTTAATTCATGAATTTTAACTAAAATATGAATTTAATATTTTTCAATTTTTACCTATATTTCTAAAATTACTTTAAAATTCTATAGATATAAACATATTAAAATTTTGTATGAAATTTTAATTACAAAAGGGAATAAATTGAAATTTTAGGAAATGAAAAAATGAATAAAATTTAAATTACATCGACTAAAATAAAAAAAATCAGAAATTGAGGCATTTAATGTAACACCCGAGTTTGGGCTTCGTATTTCCAAAACAAACATTTTATGTTGGACCAAAATTGATTTGAAACTCATTTTCCCATAGATTTTAGAATTGATGAAAATGCCATCTCATTAATGGCAATAGTGTAAATAAGTAGACTTTTAATTTAAATCCCCTTTTTATTAGAAGTCCCTTTTATCATCTTCTTCACTCTTCCTTTCCCCCATTTCAACGACAAGAAGAGAGCTCCTCTCTATGTTACTATTCCATCACCTAGCATCCTCATCTTTGTTGCTTTTTGAAAGGTAACTTCGTTTTTGACTTGTCCTCCTTTCCCTCTTCAAGCTAGTATCTTTATTTTTCAAAAAGCTCATAGTTTTTAGACTTTGAGGTTTTGAGTCTTGAGATTAAAAATGAGAACTTTGTGGTCTTTAACCTAAGCTATTGATTTATTAATGTTAGATAAGTTGTTTTCAACCTAAAAGGTCCAACATATATGAATTTTAGAGTGTTTTATAAAGATTCCGGATTTGGGTTTTGAAGGGTTTTAAGATGAGTTTTGGGTGTGTTTGATGTTGGGAATTGAGGGCTATTGGTTGTATGTTGGTTGAGGGTTGTTTTGGAAGCTTTTAAAAGTGTTAAAAGTGTTTGAAACAAGAGTTTTGGATTGGGTTTGATGGCTGCTCGGGTTTGGAGTTTTTGGGGTTGTTCTTGGCTTGAAAATCATGTGTTTTATGCTTGAGTAGTGTTCCGGGTTTGCTACATTGATGTGTGGACTGATTTGAGGTTGTTTTGTTTGTGTTGAGTTGATTAGAAGCAAGAGTTTGTGTTGGTGAAGCATCGGGAACAAATCCGGAATCGTTGGAAGCTTGATCGGCTAGTGGGTTGAGCTTGGAATAGTCGGTGAGTGGTTAAATGTTTTTAAATGGTTTTCGAGTGTTTGGTTCAAGCATGTGGACTAGGTTGGGCTTGGTAGACCCACCTAGGGTTGGGATTAGAGTGGTAGCCTAATCCTAAGCTTATGTTTTTAAATGTTGAGGCATGGTTGTGATGCATTGTGATATGCATGTGGATTGTTCATGATGGTGATCATGGTGAGTACGTGCTAAGCATGGAAGATGTTATAAAATGATGTTGTGGATTGTGTTTAATATTGGCACTAGTATGCTTGGGTACAAATGTTCGATCATTAGGATGTTTAGTGCGCACACGTGAGTCAAATGCGCTCGTGGTCTTGGTGATGGTAGTCATCAAGATGGAGTACGGGTTCGCCCGAAAAACCTTCTTTTGTATATGATAGTCGATGATGAGTGTAATCCCATTGACGGGGCGTGAGGATGAGTGGAATCCCCTCCACGTGAACGGTGATGAGTGTAATCCCACCGTAAGGTAATGTTTATTGTTGGATATGAGTTCCAACATGTTATCCGTGTATTCGAGTCATAGCTAGGTGCTAATATGAGATGATATGTGTACCAATGTGTTTTGAGATGTGTTTCCAATATGGATTAATATATGTGTTTACATATGATGTGGATTTGAGCTTGTTGAGCATGGCATAATATTGAATATATGATCATGCATCATGTGTATTTTGGCTCATAAGGATCGAAGGTAAGAACATGCATTTACCTTGGTTGTGCTCGTGCTTGGACCCTACATTGTCGAGGTTTGTTTTTAATGAGCTTACCTGTAGAACCAATGTTTTGATATAATAATTGAAAAATGTTTTGGACTAATTTGAAAAGAATTTAAAACTTGTTTTTAAGTCCAAACAACTTGAAATTATGTTTGAGGTATTTTAAGAGGTTTTTGACAAATATTTTTCATGTTTTAATAAGCCAAACTTAACTTTTCACGTCACCTGTATCGATACGGTTGTACCCGTACCGATACCATTTTGCCCCAGTTTGGCCACTGTCAAAACCCGTATCGATACGAGGGTTTAGTGTATCGATACGGAGGGGGTCGTTTCGATACGCCACGTCAGCGTACCGATCCCATTTTAACTACCCCAACGGCCATTTAAATGTCAAAGGGTACCGATACGCCCTCAAGCGTATCGATACGCCTATGCAGGCAAGAGCCCAACGGCTAGTTCCTATGAAGGCTGTATCGATACCGTTCCACGTGTATCAATACTGTTAGCTGCAGAACAGCATTTATGAAGGGAAATAAAGTCCTCAACGGCTCCAATTCATCCCCAACGGCTAGTAACGGCTACAAACTCAATTGAGAGTATAAAAGGGACCTCCAAGCATCAAGAGAAGGCTAATGCTCATATTGTCAAACATCAAATGATCAAGAAATTGTCTTAGCACTTAAATTGTCAATTCTTGTATAGACAAACACTAGTGAGCCAAAATTGTCAAATTTGCTCAAGTGTTTTAGGTTTGGGTGAATGCTTATTTGTGCAAACAAACTCCTATTAGAGGATTACAAGTTTGCTTTGTTTATCTCTTGTAAAGAGGGTTTCAATCAAGGCTTTGGGTAGAAAGCTTGATTGGTTGTAAGGGTTTCCTCCTAAGCCTAGAAAAGGGGACGAATCAATTAGTGGATTGATTGTGAAATCCTTAGTGGGGAGCTAAGGTAGTGGATGTAGGTGCTTGTTAGAAGGCCGAACCACTCTAAAATCATTGTGTCTTTATTCTTTCTAGCTTCCTAAACCCTTCCACCCAAATATCCACCTCTCCACCACTTGGTGAGCATAATCGGTTGAACGAATCGAGCACCACACAACTCAACAATTGGTATCAGAGCTTGGCTCAATCGAAGAGGATTAACATCCTATTGAGAAGATCCAGCAAGCTCGATCACTAGTTCATCAACCGGCTCAAAATGGCGCAATCCATAGACAAACCGCCTTTCTTCGACGGAACATTCTATGCCCATTGGAAGATAAAGATGAAGTTCTTCATCAAGTCTAGAGATTACAAGCTATGGGACATAGTTGAAGATGGTCCGTTCGTGCCTCAACGAAGCAAAGCGGAGTGGAGTGCCGACGATCGCAAGAAAATGGAGCTCAATTGCAAGGCCTTGCACATCTTGTTTTGTGATTTTGGCCCATCCATCTACGAAAAGATGTCTTCTTGTGAGAGTGCCAAGGAGGTATGGGACAAGCTTGAAGTCACATACGAGGGGACCGATGAAGTCAAGGAGACCAAGATTGGGCTCCTAACCTTAGAGTATGAGAACTTCAAGATGGATCTGGAAGAGACCATCGAGAAGATGTTTGATAGGTTCTCCACCATCACCAACGGTCTTAAAGGTTACGGAGAAGCCATCCCGGAGGAAAAGCTTGTCCGAAAGCTCATCTACTCACTTCCCGAGTCTTGGGACTCAAAGAGGACCGCCATCATCGAAGCCAAAAATTTGAAGACTTTGAAGCTTGATGAACTTATGGGGTCTCTTCTCACTCATCAAATTATGAAGAAGAACAAGGAAGAGGAGAAGAAAAGGGAAGAAATTAGAGCTATGGGAGAGAAGAAAATCAAAGGGCTTGGCATCAATGCTAGTGCCATGGCTCTCAAATCCTCCACTTGCCATCATGTCTACTCAAGTGACGAGGAGGATGAAGAAGAAGAGATTGTTCATCTCTTCAAGAAGTGTGCCCCGTTCATGAAGAAAGCCTTGAGAGAGCTTGAACGAGAACCTAAGAGAAAAGAGAGGGCAAGCACTTCAAGCCATAAGAAGAAGGCACATTTGGCTACTTGGAGTGATGAAGACTCCACCGACGATGAACAAGCCAACCTTTGCCTTATGGCCATCGAAGAAGATTCAAGGGTAACTTCTAATTCATCTACTTCATGTTCTTATTCCTTTGATGAATTACAAGATGCCTATGATGATTTGGTTTTAGATTTTAAAAGCCACATTTTGAAAAACAAAAAATTGGTTTCAAAGTTAAAAATTCAAAATGATTTGCTTTCTAAAACCAAACTTGAACTTGAAGCAAAACTCGAAGAATTTGAATTAAAATGTTTTGATTTACAAAAATTGCTTCAAAATGTTCAAGAAGAAAAAGATTTGATTTCCAAAGAGCTTGAAAAGAAAAACAATTTTGGAAAATCAAACTTTTATGTTAGACAATCTAGTGCCCCTAGATTTATTAAGGGAAAATGTTTTAGAAATGTTTGGGTCCCAAAAGGACTAACCACTTCAATTAAAAAGGATGACATTGAAAAATGGATTCCTAAGGGGACTAAAATTTGTGCTACTAATGTTCATGAATCCAAAGCAATTTGGATACCAAAAATTACTTGATTGTCTATTGCTAGGTGTGATGGAGATGTTCAACAAGTCAAACATTGAGGGAGAGCTCCATGCACACAAGGAAGAACACTTGAAGAAGGAAGGCTTCACATCCTACCTTGAGTTCAAGTGTTGGTAAAAATCTAGTTGTTTTAGCATTTATTTGTTTTATTTTTAGTTTATTCAACTAGATGATCATAAATGTTGTGACTAACATTTTTATGATGCTTTGAGTAAGGGGGAGCCATTTTAAAACCAAATTCTTACTTTTGTCAACTTTTTACCTCTATTGTTATTTTTGAACTTAATGTTTTAAATTCTTTTTGATATAACAAAAAGGGGGAGAAATGGTTTGAAAAATTGAATTTTCAAATGAATAAGGGGGAGCTTTAGTTGATTTCATATCTTTAGTCTCTTATTCACATTTTTAAAGTTAAAGGGGGAGAACCCAAACAATTTTTCAAGTTAGTTTTATTATATCAAAAAGGGGGAGATTGTAGAACCAATGTTTTGATATAATAATTGAAAAATGTTTTGGACTAATTTGAAAAGAATTTAAAACTTGTTTTTAAGTCCAAACAACTTGAAATTATGTTTGAGGTATTTTAAGAGGTTTTTGACAAATATTTTTCATGTTTTAATAAGCCAAACTTAACTTTTCACGTCACCTGTATCGATACGGTTGTACACGTACCGATACCATTTTGCCCCAGTTTGGCCACTGTCAAAACCCGGATCGATACGAGGGTTTAGTGTATCGATACGGAGGGGGTCGTTTCGATATGCCACGTCAGCGTACCGATCCCATTTTAACTACCCCAACGGCTATTTCCCAACGGCCATTTAAATGTCAAAGGGTACCGATACGCCCTCAAGCGTATCGATACGCCTATGCAGGCAAGAGCCCAACGGCTAGTTCCTATGAAGGCCGTATCGATACCGTTCCACGTGTATCGATACTGTTAGCTGCAGAACATCATTTATGAAGGGAAATAAAGTCCTCAACGGCTCCAATTCATCCCCAACGGCTAGTAACAGCTACAAACTCAATTGGGAGTATAAAAGGGACCTCCAAGCATCAAGAGAAGGCTAATGCTCATATTGTCAAACATCAAATGATCAAGAAATTGTCTTAGCACTTAAATTGTCAATTCTTGTATAGACAAACACTAGTGAGCCAAAATTGTCAAATTTGCTCAAATGTTTTAGGTTTGGGTGAGTGCTTATTTGTGCAAACAAACTCCTATTAGAGGATTACAAGTTTGCTTTGTTTATCTCTTGTAAAGAGGGTTTCAATCAAGGCTTTGGGTAGAAAGCTTGATTGGTTGTAAGGGTTTCCTCCTAAGCCTAGAAAAGGGGACGAATCAATTAGTGGATTGATTGTGAAATCCTTAGTGGGGAGCTAAGGTAGTGGATGTAGGTGCTTGTTAGAAGGCCGAACCACTCTAAAATCATTGTGTCTTTATTCTTTCTAGCTTCCTAAACCCTTCCACCCAAATATCCACCTCTCCACCACTTGGTGAGCATAATCGGTTGAACGAATCGAGCACCACACAACTCAACAATTGGTATCAGAGCTTGGCTCAATCGAAGAGGATTAACATCCTATTGAGAAGATCCAGCAAGCTCGATCACTAGTTCATCAACCGGCTCAAAATGGCGCAATCCATAGACAAACCGCCTTTCTTCGACGGAACATTCTATGCCCATTGGAAGATAAAGATGAAGTTCTTCATCAAGTCTAGAGATTACAAGCTATGGGACATAGTTGAAGATGGTCCGTTCGTGCCTCAACGAAGCAAAGCGGAGTGGAGTGCCGACGATCGCAAGAAGATGGAGCTCAATTGCAAGGCCTTGCACATCTTGTTTTGTGCTTTTGGCCCATCCATCTACGAAAAGATGTCTTCTTGTGAGAGTGCCAAGGAGGTATGGGACAAGATTGAAGTCACATACGAGGGGACCGATGAAGTCAAGGAGACCAAGATTGGGCTCCTAACCTTAGAGTATGAGAACTTCAAGATGGATCTGGAAGAGACCATCGAGAAGATGTTTGATAGGTTCTCCACCATCACCAACGGTCTTAAAGGTTACGGAGAAGCCATCCCGGAGGAAAAGCTTGTCCGAAAGCTCATCTACTCACTTCCCGAGTCTTGGGACTCAAAGAGGACCGCCATCATCGAAGCCAAAAATTTGAAGACTTTGAAGCTTGATGAACTTATGGGGTCTCTTCTCACTCATCAAATTATGAAGAAGAACAAGGAAGAGGAGAAGAAAAGGGAAGAAATTAGAGCTATGGGAGAGAAGAAAATCAAAGGGCTTGGCATCAATGCTAGTGCCATGGCTCTCAAATCCTCCACTTGCCATCATGTCTACTCAAGTGACGAGGAGGATGAAGAAGAAGAGATTGTTCATCTCTTCAAGAAGTGTGCCCCGTTCATGAAGAAAGCCTTGAGAGAGCTTGAACGAGAACCTAAGAGAAAAGAGAGGGCAAGCACTTCAAGCCATAAGAAGAAGGCACATTTGGCTACTTGGAGTGATGAAGACTCCACCGACGATGAACAAGCCAACCTTTGCCTTATGGCCATCGAAGAAGATTCAAGGGTAACTTCTAATTCATCTACTTCATGTTCTTATTCCTTTGATGAATTACAAGATGCCTATGATGATTTGGTTTTAGATTTTAAAAGCCACATTTTGAAAAACAAAAAATTGGTTTCAAAGTTAAAAATTCAAAATGATTTGCTTTCTAAAACCAAACTTGAACTTGAAGCAAAACTCGAAGAATTTGAATTAAAATGTTTTGATTTACAAAAATTGCTTCAAAATGTTCAAGAAGAAAAAGATTTGATTTCCAAAGAGCTTGAAAAGAAAAACAATTTTGGAAAATCAAACTTTTATGTTAGACAATCTAGTGCCCCTAGATTTATTAAGGGAAAATGTTTTAGAAATGTTTGGGTCCCAAAAGGACTAACCACTTCAATTAAAAAGGATGACATTGAAAAATGGATTCCTAAGGGGACTAAAATTTGTGCTACTAATGTTCATGAATCCAAAGCAATTTGGATACCAAAAATTACTTGATTGTCTATTGCTAGGTGTGATGGAGATGTTCAACAAGTCAAACATTGAGGGAGAGCTCCATGCACACAAGGAAGAACACTTGAAGAAGGAAGGCTTCACATCCTACCTTGAGTTCAAGTGTTGGTAAAAATCTAGTTGTTTTAGCATTTATTTGTTTTATTTTTAGTTTATTCAACTAGATGATCATAAATGTTGTGACTAACATTTTTATGATGCTTTGAGTAAGGGGGAGCCATTTTAAAACCAAATTCTTACTTTTGTCAACTTTTTACCTCTATTGTTATTTTTGAACTTAATGTTTTAAATTCTTTTTGATATAACAAAAAGGGGGAGAAATGGTTTGAAAAATTGAATTTTCAAATGAATAAGGGGGAGCTTTAGTTGATTTCATATCTTTAGTCTCTTATTCACATTTTTAAAGTTAAAGGGGGAGAACCCAAACAATTTTTCAAGTTAGTTTTATTATATCAAAAAGGGGGAGATTGTAGAACCAATGTTTTGATATAATAATTGAAAAATGTTTTGGACTAATTTGAAAAGAATTTAAAACTTGTTTTTAAGTCCAAACAACTTGAAATTATGTTTGAGGTATTTTAAGAGGTTTTTGACAAATATTTTTCATGTTTTAATAAGCCAAACTTAACTTTTCACGTCACCTGTATCGATACGGTTGTACCCGTACCGATACCATTTTGCCCCAGTTTGGCCACTGTCAAAACCCGTATCGATACGAGGGTTTAGTGTATCGATACGGAGGGGGTCGTTTCGATATGCCACGTCAGCGTACCGATCCCATTTTAACTACCCCAACGGCTATTTCCCAACGGCCATTTAAATGTCAAAGGGTACCGATACGCCCTCAAGCGTATCGATACGCCTATGCAGGCAAGAGCCCAACGGCTAGTTCCTATGAAGGCCGTATCGATACCGTTCCACGTGTATCGATACTGTTAGCTGCAGAACATCATTTATGAAGGGAAATAAAGTCCTCAACGGCTCCAATTCATCCCCAACGGCTAGTAACAGCTACAAACTCAATTGGGAGTATAAAAGGGACCTCCAAGCATCAAGAGAAGGCTAATGCTCATATTGTCAAACATCAAATGATCAAGAAATTGTCTTAGCACTTAAATTGTCAATTCTTGTATAGACAAACACTAGTGAGCCAAAATTGTCAAATTTGCTCAAATGTTTTAGGTTTGGGTGAGTGCTTATTTGTGCAAACAAACTCCTATTAGAGGATTACAAGTTTGCTTTGTTTATCTCTTGTAAAGAGGGTTTCAATCAAGGCTTTGGGTAGAAAGCTTGATTGGTTGTAAGGGTTTCCTCCTAAGCCTAGAAAAGGGGACGAATCAATTAGTGGATTGATTGTGAAATCCTTAGTGGGGAGCTAAGGTAGTGGATGTAGGTGCTTGTTAGAAGGCCGAACCACTCTAAAATCATTGTGTCTTTATTCTTTCTAGCTTCCTAAACCCTTCCACCCAAATATCCACCTCTCCACCACTTGGTGAGCATAATCGGTTGAACGAATCGAGCACCACACAACTCAACAATTGGTATCAGAGCTTGGCTCAATCGAAGAGGATTAACATCCTATTGAGAAGATCCAGCAAGCTCGATCACTAGTTCATCAACCGGCTCAAAATGGCGCAATCCATAGACAAACCGCCTTTCTTCGACGGAACATTCTATGCCCATTGGAAGATAAAGATGAAGTTCTTCATCAAGTCTAGAGATTACAAGCTATGGGACATAGTTGAAGATGGTCCGTTCGTGCCTCAACGAAGCAAAGCGGAGTGGAGTGCCGACGATCGCAAGAAGATGGAGCTCAATTGCAAGGCCTTGCACATCTTGTTTTGTGCTTTTGGCCCATCCATCTACGAAAAGATGTCTTCTTGTGAGAGTGCCAAGGAGGTATGGGACAAGATTGAAGTCACATACGAGGGGACCGATGAAGTCAAGGAGACCAAGATTGGGCTCCTAACCTTAGAGTATGAGAACTTCAAGATGGATCTGGAAGAGACCATCGAGAAGATGTTTGATAGGTTCTCCACCATCACCAACGGTCTTAAAGGTTACGGAGAAGCCATCCCGGAGGAAAAGCTTGTCCGAAAGCTCATCTACTCACTTCCCGAGTCTTGGGACTCAAAGAGGACCGCCATCATCGAAGACAAAAATTTGAAGACTTTGAAGCTTGATGAACTTATGGGGTCTCTTCTCACTCATCAAATTATGAAGAAGAACAAGGAAGAGGAGAAGAAAAGGGAAGAAATTAGAGCTATGGGAGAGAAGAAAATCAAAGGGCTTGGCATCAATGCTAGTGCCATGGCTCTCAAATCCTCCACTTGCCATCATGTCTACTCAAGTGACGAGGAGGATGAAGAAGAAGAGATTGTTCATCTCTTCAAGAAGTGTGCCCCGTTCATGAAGAAAGCCTTGAGAGAGCTTGAACGAGAACCTAAGAGAAAAGAGAGGGCAAGCACTTCAAGCCATAAGAAGAAGGCACATTTGGCTACTTGGAGTGATGAAGACTCCACCGACGATGAACAAGCCAACCTTTGCCTTATGGCCATCGAAGAAGATTCAAGGGTAACTTCTAATTCATCTACTTCATGTTCTTATTCCTTTGATGAATTACAAGATGCCTATGATGATTTGGTTTTAGATTTTAAAAGCCACATTTTGAAAAACAAAAAATTGGTTTCAAAGTTAAAAATTCAAAATGATTTGCTTTCTAAAACCAAACTTGAACTTGAAGCAAAACTCGAAGAATTTGAATTAAAATGTTTTGATTTACAAAAATTGCTTCAAAATGTTCAAGAAGAAAAAGATTTGATTTCCAAAGAGCTTGAAAAGAAAAACAATTTTGGAAAATCAAACTTTTATGTTAGACAATCTAGTGCCCCTAGATTTATTAAGGGAAAATGTTTTAGAAATGTTTGGGTCCCAAAAGGACTAACCACTTCAATTAAAAAGGATGACATTGAAAAATGGATTCCTAAGGGGACTAAAATTTGTGCTACTAATGTTCATGAATCCAAAGCAATTTGGATACCAAAAATTACTTGATTGTCTATTGCTAGGTGTGATGGAGATGTTCAACAAGTCAAACATTGAGGGAGAGCTCCATGCACACAAGGAAGAACACTTGAAGAAGGAAGGCTTCACATCCTACCTTGAGTTCAAGTGTTGGTAAAAATCTAGTTGTTTTAGCATTTATTTGTTTTATTTTTAGTTTATTCAACTAGATGATCATAAATGTTGTGACTAACATTTTTATGATGCTTTGAGTAAGGGGGAGCCATTTTAAAACCAAATTCTTACTTTTGTCAACTTTTTACCTCTATTGTTATTTTTGAACTTAATGTTTTAAATTCTTTTTGATATAACAAAAAGGGGGAGAAATGGTTTGAAAAATTGAATTTTCAAATGAATAAGGGGGAGCTTTAGTTGATTTCATATCTTTAGTCTCTTATTCACATTTTTAAAGTTAAAGGGGGAGAACCCAAACAATTTTTCAAGTTAGTTTTATTATATCAAAAAGGGGGAGATTGTAGAACCAATGTTTTGATATAATAATTGAAAAATGTTTTGGACTAATTTGAAAAGAATTTAAAACTTGTTTTTAAGTCCAAACAACTTGAAATTATGTTTGAGGTATTTTAAGAGGTTTTTGACAAATATTTTTCATGTTTTAATAAGCCAAACTTAACTTTTCACGTCACCTGTATCGATACGGTTGTACCCGTACCGATACCATTTTGCCCCAGTTTGGCCACTGTCAAAACCCGTATCGATACGAGGGTTTAGTGTATCGATACGGAGGGGGTCGTTTCGATATGCCACGTCAGCGTACCGATCCCATTTTAACTACCCCAACGGCTATTTCCCAACGGCCATTTAAATGTCAAAGGGTACCGATACGCCCTCAAGCGTATCGATACGCCTATGCAGGCAAGAGCCCAACGGCTAGTTCCTATGAAGGCCGTATCGATACCGTTCCACGTGTATCGATACTGTTAGCTGCAGAACATCATTTATGAAGGGAAATAAAGTCCTCAACGGCTCCAATTCATCCCCAACGGCTAGTAACAGCTACAAACTCAATTGGGAGTATAAAAGGGACCTCCAAGCATCAAGAGAAGGCTAATGCTCATATTGTCAAACATCAAATGATCAAGAAATTGTCTTAGCACTTAAATTGTCAATTCTTGTATAGACAAACACTAGTGAGCCAAAATTGTCAAATTTGCTCAAATGTTTTAGGTTTGGGTGAGTGCTTATTTGTGCAAACAAACTCCTATTAGAGGATTACAAGTTTGCTTTGTTTATCTCTTGTAAAGAGGGTTTCAATCAAGGCTTTGGGTAGAAAGCTTGATTGGTTGTAAGGGTTTCCTCCTAAGCCTAGAAAAGGGGACGAATCAATTAGTGGATTGATTGTGAAATCCTTAGTGGGGAGCTAAGGTAGTGGATGTAGGTGCTTGTTAGAAGGCCGAACCACTCTAAAATCATTGTGTCTTTATTCTTTCTAGCTTCCTAAACCCTTCCACCCAAATATCCACCTCTCCACCACTTGGTGAGCATAATCGGTTGAACGAATCGAGCACCACACAACTCAACAATTGGTATCAGAGCTTGGCTCAATCGAAGAGGATTAACATCCTATTGAGAAGATCCAGCAAGCTCGATCACTAGTTCATCAACCGGCTCAAAATGGCGCAATCCATAGACAAACCGCCTTTCTTCGACGGAACATTCTATGCCCATTGGAAGATAAAGATGAAGTTCTTCATCAAGTCTAGAGATTACAAGCTATGGGACATAGTTGAAGATGGCCCGTTCGTGCCTCAACGAAGCAAAGCGGAGTGGAGTGCCGACGATCGCAAGAAGATGGAGCTCAATTGCAAGGCCTTGCACATCTTGTTTTGTGCTTTTGGCCCATCCATCTACGAAAAGATGTCTTCTTGTGAGAGTGCCAAGGAGGTATGGGACAAGATTGAAGTCACATACGAGGGGACCGATGAAGTCAAGGAGACCAAGATTGGGCTCCTAACCTTAGAGTATGAGAACTTCAAGATGGATCTGGAAGAGACCATCGAGAAGATGTTTGATAGGTTCTCCACCATCACCAACGGTCTTAAAGGTTACGGAGAAGCCATCCCGGAGGAAAAGCTTGTCCGAAAGCTCATCTACTCACTTCCCGAGTCTTGGGACTCAAAGAGGACCGCCATCATCGAAGCCAAAAATTTGAAGACTTTGAAGCTTGATGAACTTATGGGGTCTCTTCTCACTCATCAAATTATGAAGAAGAACAAGGAAGAGGAGAAGAAAAGGGAAGAAATTAGAGCTATGGGAGAGAAGAAAATCAAAGGGCTTGGCATCAATGCTAGTGCCATGGCTCTCAAATCCTCCACTTGCCATCATGTCTACTCAAGTGACGAGGAGGATGAAGAAGAAGAGATTGTTCATCTCTTCAAGAAGTGTGCCCCGTTCATGAAGAAAGCCTTGAGAGAGCTTGAACGAGAACCTAAGAGAAAAGAGAGGGCAAGCACTTCAAGCCATAAGAAGAAGGCACATTTGGCTACTTGGAGTGATGAAGACTCCACCGACGATGAACAAGCCAACCTTTGCCTTATGGCCATCGAAGAAGATTCAAGGGTAACTTCTAATTCATCTACTTCATGTTCTTATTCCTTTGATGAATTACAAGATGCCTATGATGATTTGGTTTTAGATTTTAAAAGCCACATTTTGAAAAACAAAAAATTGGTTTCAAAGTTAAAAATTCAAAATGATTTGCTTTCTAAAACCAAACTTGAACTTGAAGCAAAACTCGAAGAATTTGAATTAAAATGTTTTGATTTACAAAAATTGCTTCAAAATGTTCAAGAAGAAAAAGATTTGATTTCCAAAGAGCTTGAAAAGAAAAACAATTTTGGAAAATCAAACTTTTATGTTAGACAATCTAGTGCCCCTAGATTTATTAAGGGAAAATGTTTTAGAAATGTTTGGGTCCCAAAAGGACTAACCACTTCAATTAAAAAGGATGACATTGAAAAATGGATTCCTAAGGGGACTAAAATTTGTGCTACTAATGTTCATGAATCCAAAGCAATTTGGATACCAAAAATTACTTGATTGTCTATTGCTAGGTGTGATGGAGATGTTCAACAAGTCAAACATTGAGGGAGAGCTCCATGCACACAAGGAAGAACACTTGAAGAAGGAAGGCTTCACATCCTACCTTGAGTTCAAGTGTTGGTAAAAATCTAGTTGTTTTAGCATTTATTTGTTTTATTTTTAGTTTATTCAACTAGATGATCATAAATGTTGTGACTAACATTTTTATGATGCTTTGAGTAAGGGGGAGCCATTTTAAAACCAAATTCTTACTTTTGTCAACTTTTTACCTCTATTGTTATTTTTGAACTTAATGTTTTAAATTCTTTTTGATATAACAAAAAGGGGGAGAAATGGTTTGAAAAATTGAATTTTCAAATGAATAAGGGGGAGCTTTAGTTGATTTCATATCTTTAGTCTCTTATTCACATTTTTAAAGTTAAAGGGGGAGAACCCAAACAATTTTTCAAGTTAGTTTTATTATATCAAAAAGGGGGAGATTGTAGAACCAATGTTTTGATATAATAATTGAAAAATGTTTTGGACTAATTTGAAAAGAATTTAAAACTTGTTTTTAAGTCCAAACAACTTGAAATTATGTTTGAGGTATTTTAAGAGGTTTTTGACAAATATTTTTCATGTTTTAATAAGCCAAACTTAACTTTTCACGTCACCTGTATCGATACGGTTGTACCCGTACCGATACCATTTTGCCCCAGTTTGGCCACTGTCAAAACCCGTATCGATACGAGGGTTTAGTGTATCGATACGGAGGGGGTCGTTTCGATATGCCACGTCAGCGTACCGATCCCATTTTAACTACCCCAACGGCTATTTCCCAACGGCCATTTAAATGTCAAAGGGTACCGATACGCCCTCAAGCGTATCGATACGCCTATGCAGGCAAGAGCCCAACGGCTAGTTCCTATGAAGGCCGTATCGATACCGTTCCACGTGTATCGATACTGTTAGCTGCAGAACATCATTTATGAAGGGAAATAAAGTCCTCAACGGCTCCAATTCATCCCCAACGGCTAGTAACAGCTACAAACTCAATTGGGAGTATAAAAGGGACCTCCAAGCATCAAGAGAAGGCTAATGCTCATATTGTCAAACATCAAATGATCAAGAAATTGTCTTAGCACTTAAATTGTCAATTCTTGTATAGACAAACACTAGTGAGCCAAAATTGTCAAATTTGCTCAAATGTTTTAGGTTTGGGTGAGTGCTTATTTGTGCAAACAAACTCCTATTAGAGGATTACAAGTTTGCTTTGTTTATCTCTTGTAAAGAGGGTTTCAATCAAGGCTTTGGGTAGAAAGCTTGATTGGTTGTAAGGGTTTCCTCCTAAGCCTAGAAAAGGGGACGAATCAATTAGTGGATTGATTGTGAAATCCTTAGTGGGGAGCTAAGGTAGTGGATGTAGGTGCTTGTTAGAAGGCCGAACCACTCTAAAATCATTGTGTCTTTATTCTTTCTAGCTTCCTAAACCCTTCCACCCAAATATCCACCTCTCCACCACTTGGTGAGCATAATCGGTTGAACGAATCGAGCACCACACAACTCAACATTACCCTCACTAAGCTTTATGCTTACGCTCTCTTTTGTTTGACAATGCAGATCCGTAGTTCGTGGGTTGCTAGTGCAAGAAGGGGCCTCCAAGTGTGTTAGTTGAGCTTTTGAATCTATCAAGTATGGATTTTATGTTAATGATGTAATGGTCAAGCAATGGGGACTTATGTGGTTGATGTTAGTTGTTTAGGAGCATGTTAGACTCTTCTGTATGTTATGTTGGTTTGGCTCTTGGTTGCCTTGTCTTGCTTGTAAACCATGTTTAAATTTGCCTACCTTAAATGCCTAAGTATATGTTTGTGAAGCATGAATGTTAAGTGTTATGTATGAAGCATGTGTTGGATGTTGTTGATTTCTTTAATGTATGGTTCTTATATGCTTGATGTGTGTTAAGCATGTTAGTAGATGTTTGGTTTTGCCTTAGGGTTTATGCTAGAGTGTTGTGTGAGGTTCTAGTGGTGTTTTTGGGACATCCTTGTACCAAAAATCAGCTAAAACCAATCTGCAGACAGAGGACGTTTCGAAACGGTTGGTCCCGTTTCGATACGGTCCCTTTGTTTCGGGCCACGCGTTTCGGTACGTTAGGGGGCCGTTTCGATACGATTTTACTACTGGAAATCTGAGAATTTGACGACAAATTAACGTATCGAAACGGGCTTTAGTGTTTCGGAACGACCTTCATCTCGTTGACCACGAGAAGTTGACCGTCGAGGGCGTTTCGATACGGGCCACCCCTGTTTCGAAACGGTCTCATCGGGTTGACCTTGGCCAGTTGACCTAGTCAAGGCGTATCGAAACACCCTATGGGCGTTCCGATATGGCCTGCTGTTTAAGATTAAAAATGGGCTGTTTAATTTGGGCTGTTGTTTGGTTACCTCGTTTGTTTTCTTCCGTTGTTGTCTTTCCCACATAGGGTTTAATATTACATCTAGATAAGATAATAAAATGAAAAGTTTTTCCTTAGGTCGGTAACCGAAGTGGAGCCTTAACGGGTTTCGCCTCGGTTATCCCCGTGTAGCCCACTCGGATCGGTCAAGCGTCCGGACCGGGACGAGGGGGTTACACTTAAACAAAATGATGCGTAAAAGACATTTAGTTTAATAATAATTTTTTTCGTTTGAACTAGTATAATGCGATGTTTTAAAAGAAAATTAAAATCACAAGGGGATAAAATATTTTTTTTCAAAACTTTGAAGTGAATAGTCTAAAAAAAGTATGTTTTTCCTGTCAACTGGGTTGGTAAAAACTTTAAAAGGCCATAAATAAAATAAGTTAGATTGATTGTTATAGTTGTTTTCAGCCCAAAGACACAATTAAAAGGAAATTAAAATTTTAGAATGTAGTAAAATTACACTTATAAAATCATCATAAACAATAATAATATATTTTTATATAAAAATTTAAAAATTAAGTCCAACAAATAAAAATATAAATCAAAATAATAATTACAAATAAAAATAAAAAAACAAAAATTTAAAATTAAAAGAAATTATTTAAATCAAAACAATCACAAGATGTCGTGTACTCTTTACCGTCACACAAATATCAAAAAATTAAATTTATAAATCAACTCAATCAGCCATTCAAAAAAAATGCTAAATCAGTGTATGTTGACTACTACTCTCCCTTTGGTATTGTTTATTTAAGTACTTTTAGGCTTCAGCTCAAAAGTGCTTATGGAAAGCACAAGCAATACTAAACTCTTGTTTCTAAAAAGACTTTGTGGAAAAGTGTTTTTAAAAATTGATTTTTGCTATTGATGTTAAGTAGGTTTTGAAAGATAAACTATTCATTTTAGACACATGTTCAAATTTGTTAATATTATGATATATAAAATAAATCAACTTAAATTATAATAATAATAGTAATAATAATATAAAAATTAATTTATTTGTAAGAAATCGAGAAAAACAAGTCTCAAACACTTCGATTTTGAAAATCAATATTACCAAAAGTGAAATAAAAAATTCAACAATATTTTCTTTTAATTACCAAAAAAATCATTTACTTTTATGGATTAAGAGAAATGTAATTTTTTTGATATTTTTGATTTATAGTTCATGATAGTACTAAATTAAACTGGTGTAAATAAATATCGATATTTAAATAAATGAAAAAAAATAACTTACACTGATGTAGATAATTATTGATGCTTAAGTAAAGAAATAACCAATTTTTTATTAAAAAAATAACTAACTTGCACTAATGTAAATAAGCATTGATAAAAAAAAATTAATTTCTTGTCTTCTTTAAAATTATAATTCTTCTCTGAAACTCATAATAGAATCACTTTTTAATTGTCTAGTAGTCTATATTGTTTAATTTTTTTGTTCTTTGAAACATTTGGAACCTTAGTTGAATGGTGATTGTATGCTAGACGTATGGTGATCGAGACTTTTTAGTGGCATTGATTTGCTGTGCTAACCATTAAGCTTAAGTTGTACATCATTATTGTCTATTTAAATTTCTAAAAAATTTTGAGAAGCACATTGTCTGTTTGATTTTGCATCAGCTATGAACTAAAGGCTATGAAACCAAAAGTTTTAAACCAATTTTTTTTGTCAATACATATTGTGACTACCAGTAATCAAATACCAAGAAATATTTATGTACTTGCGACCTGTACATCCGATAATTGAATTTATTTGGAGGGAAAGTTTTGATATCTTGTTTGAAAACCTTACTAATGGAGTTGTAGTCCATTTGTCTAGCTTGGCATATTTAAAAGTTTGTGAGACGACAAAAATATTTACCTCAAATTGCTTTTAAAATACAATATGTGGTTGGAAGGTTTTAAGGAGTCGGGGCTAAGTGATGAAATTATCACGCTTTATTTTTTTTAATGTAATAAAAGGGAAGCGAAATTTTTTGACAATATAATAAATAAGATGATTGAAAAGATCTTAGTATCAGAGCTGTAATACAAAATATATGACTTTTAGAGTCCGTTTGTTTCACTGAAAACATATTTTAAAAAATGAATTCTGTAAATTGAATTACATTTTTTAAAAAGCAATTTACGGAGACTATTTTCTGGTGTTTGGATGATGTATAAATCATTTTCGGTGTTCGGATAAATTTTTTCAGAAATTTGTTTTCAGTAAAACAAACCCAAAATATAAATTTTATTAATTTTTATATTTTATTAGATTAATTTTATTAGTATACAATTATATTTTACAAAATATCAAATATATTACAATGCTTAATTAAAAGTTTTACATGTCATATAAGAATTAATCAAGCTCCCAAACATACTTTAAAATTGAAGCACCATATAGGGATGATAATTGTTAGTCCCTGGACTTAAACTCGTGAAATATGTATCAATTGGTCCTCAACCAAAATAACAACTCTATTGATTCTGTAAATGTTATCTTATATGTTTGTCTTTTATTCTTCTTCCAGAATATTTTCATGGTGATTTTATCTTTGCTGATATTCTTATAAATATCAATTTTAGATTCATAGACGATGATATCAAAATTCAACATATACAAACTCTCGATGAAAGACCCAACAAAGAACTTGAAAAGACATTCTTTGCCACCGAACGAGAATTAGAAATGAGATAGAACAAGCTAAAAACAATTCACACACTAGCCATACACGAAGGTTGCTATCAATAACATGAAAACGAATTCTGCTTAACATTGTAGTGCTGGCACTCTAGCCATACACGAAGGTTGCTATCAATAACTGATCCAGCCGTCAATTCAACAATCCATAATATTTTAGTTCATGTCAATATTGCCATCATCAATTCAAAATCACATCTAAAAATAATTATCTCGCTCATTTGGCCAAGCATCATAAGTAAGATTTGAGTATATATGGCGTTGGTCAATACTATTCATGACCTCAAGACCAAAACCTAAATACTTCAAAGAATTTGAAGCCTCCCTCATACAAACTAGAGTCCTATAGACTATAGAGGACAGCTCAGTTATCCCTTTCAAAACACAAAGTTCCTGTAATATTTTACAGGGTGTATCAACCTCAACCACTTACGGACAAAAATCAACAAACTTGAATATGAATTTTGAAGATAAAAAACTCAGAAAATCCAAAATATATCCCAGCCAAGGCATCTTCAATAACATTTGACCAATACTAACAGCCTCATCATACTCATTGCTTCCTCATACAAAATTAGTACGTAGAGAATAACAAATAAACATCATCATAATCTAAAAAAATATTACAACTCCTAACATGTATAACAAAGACATAAATGAAATAAATAACAAAGATCTATTCAGCATACTGCTTACTATGAAGCTGAATCATACAAAATAACATAAATAAAGCAAGAACAGTAATCGAATTCCAAATCTCTTAATATAGATTTGTTAAATTTTAGTGAAAATTGAACTTTTATAATTCAATTAAAGATTACCCTAAACCTATAAAGAAATATAAAGTATAAAATTTAAAAAAACAATCGCAAGAACATGAGACCTAAACAGACCATATCATGTATAAAAGTAGTGCATAATCTGTAATGCCCTAGTTTTAGGCCTAGATGTTTTACACATCGGATCGGACCGGTCGGAAACGGTTCGAATTGTATTAGGTGGTTTAGGGAAATCAAGGATCGGGAAAGGATAAAAATATGGTAAAAATTGCTAAAATCCTCTAAAATCATGTTTAAGGGGTTGGTCAAATCAATTTTACAAAATTAGCTTTGGAAGTGGTACATTTTGGGTAGTGACCAAAATGTAAAGTTTTAAAACTGTGGAAAATTACAAATTTCAAAAAGGAGTCAAAATCTTAGAATCTTTAGGGAGCTATGGTGAAATTACACCTTCCTTAAATTGACATGTGTTTTAAAATGATTTTTGGATGATTAAAATAAAAAAAAAGGATTTTATTTAATTAAATTGGTAAAATAGGAAATTGAGATTTCATTTCACGTAACTAACTTTCATTTTCAGCAAAACCATTTTCTCAACACTTTCTCCAGAATTCTTTTCTCCCAAACACCCTCTCTTTGATTTCTAAATCATTTCCAAGAGTTCTCTTCAAGATTTTCAAGTTTTGTGAAGCAAAAACTTGTCAAACCTTAAGGAAGGCAAGGATTGGAGGTAAATCCAATTCTCAACCTTCAATCTATGTTCTTTATTGAAATTCTCAAGATCTTTAGCTCCTAATTGTTGTTTTTGGATGAGTTTTTATTATAGTTTTGATTTAAGATCAAAATCTTGCAAAATCATGGTTTAAATCTTGATTTTAGGAATGTTATTGATAAGCTCTGTTTTGGATTGATTTTAATTGAGTTTTTAGTTGATTATTATGTTGAAAAAGAGTTTTGATAATATAGATCCCGAAATCCTTGAGATCCTTGAGTTTCTTGATGGTTTTAGTTGGATTTTTGAGGTGAAATGATGATGTTATGTTTGCTGGAGGTATAAGGAAGGGTTTAGGTTGTTTTTAGATGTGTTTTGATGTTTAGTAGTGGTTGAAAGTGATGTATGTTGGCTGGGCTTGGTTTAGGAAGTAATCGATTGAGTTTTTGGTTGTTTCGGATGGGTAAATTGGTGTAGTTTTGGTAAGCAACAAGTTTGTGTTTAGTTGCTGGTGTTGAAATGCATTTTTGGAGGCTTCAGAAGGGTGATCTTCGCGTCGGCGAGCGAGGTTTCATGTGTCGGTGAGTGGAAATGGATTTTCCAGCTTTGTAACGCTTTGAGCGTGGTGTTGGGAGCTTAGTGTAAGTTTGAAACACTTAGCTAAGCTCAAGATTAAGTAAATCGAAAGTCTCTCTCGGAATGTGCTATGTTTTTGTTGGAAATGCACTTGAATTAAATGTGGTTTTAATTAATGTTTTTAAGCATGTTTTGAGCATTGATGATGCTGGTTCTTAATGTCATTTTGTTAAGGATGCACATGGTAAGTGATCCTTGAATTTATGTGATTAATGCATATGGTTTAAGCATGTTTATGCTTGTGAAAATGGCATTTTGATTTATGCTTGTAAAACGGTGGAATAATGATGTTGAATGATTATATTGGCAAGTGATGGAAATGGTTTTTGGTTACTTTAATCGAATATAGTTAGCCGGCTATAGAATTGGGTGCAGCGTGAATAAAGTCGCCTTGGATGTTGAGGAGTTGTGATTGTGCCGTAAACTCCATCCAAGTACCATAACAATTGAGGCTAAGATCACAATGGTGGATGGTTTAATCCCGTGTTTGAGTCTTGTGGTTTGTGTCTCGTACTATCGTTAGTGGAATTATACAACTACCAATGAGTGATGTTGAGGGGTTGTGATTGTGCCATTAATCTCCATCACGGGTGTTGAGGGGTTGTGATTGTGCCATTTATCTCCATCTTGTGTAGTCCGGTAGTGTGTATGAAGCGTGTAGGACAACGCTTGTAATCCGCGTATCCGATTGTGTCAATTGTGTTGGTTTTGATATGGTTTGAGATTGATCACTTGCGAGCCAATATAATGTTGTTGATTATTGATTTAAGCATGAGATGCTTAGGAATTATGCTAGAATGCATGTGATGCTTGGTTTAAGCATGAGTAAAGGATTTTGCTGTTATTTTAATGATGCTATGAGCACGTGGTTTTAAAAGTGCATTGATGCTTTAAAGAGCATGTTTTAAAGGAAGGCGTATGTTGACAAATAATGATGTTTTGGTTTTTCAAAATGCATTGATGAATGTTTGGTTTTAGCGATCCTCACTAAGCTTTGTGCTTACGCTCATTTGTTTCATCAATGTAGAGAATTGAGCATTAGTGGCAGCAAGAAAGCAAGGGGAAATCCAAGTATTTGGCTAAGAAATGTATGTGGTTTTACTTTAGTGTAATAAGAGGCAATGGGTGGGATTTCTACTCTTGGTTTTGTTGGTGATGTTATACACCTTGAGCATGTTTGGTTTATGTTTTTAGACTTGTAAATGGCCTCTAATTAGTTTATTGTCTTGCTTATAGTGTTTTGACTATGCTATGGATTATTGTCTTAAGCATGCCTGAGTAGCTAATATTTCACCATGATTTGATATGCTTGATGAGTATGTTATGATGTTTGTTGATGCTTATATGTATGGTAAGTTGATTATAGAATGTATGTATGTTTTAAGCATTTTTAGATGTTGTTAAATGTGTTTAAATGGCTGTTGAATGTGCAAGTCTGGTATGTGTATCGATACTCGGGGAGGAGTATCGATACACTAAGGCCAAATTCAGGCTTTTCAGCTTAGGTGTACCGGTACGATATGCCTGCATATCGATACGCCTAGGCAAAAGTTTGAAGGCCGCATCGATACGGGCTCGAGCATATCGATACCCTTTTGCCAATTTTGGCTACTTCCATTTTGCGTATCGATACAGGCTAAGGTGTATCTATACGGGTCGTTAAATTTCAGTTAAAAGAATCTTTTTAAGTTTGGGATTGTTGCATTTTGGTCCCTGATCGTTGTATGTTCAATTGGATGAGTTTGGATGATCCGTTTGTGATGATTTTTGACATGCTGGCACGTTACGTGACTAAATAAGGATTGGTAACTTTAAAATCTGGAAAGTACCTGTAATTCTTAGAAATTATAGTTTAGTCCCTAAAGTTGTATTTTAAGCAATTGAACCCCTAATCGAACTTCGATCGCTGCGCCATTTTCTTCTAAGTGTTTTGCTGAACACATAAGATAATAATGTGCATCTAGAGAAGATAAAAAGAAAAAAAATGGTCGTTAATCGAGGTTGATTTTTACGAGTTGACTTCGGTTTTCCCCGTGTAATCTTCTTAGTTCGGGTCGGGCGTCTAGGCCGGGCTAAGGGGGTTATATTTGTTGGTATCAAAGCTAGGTTACGAAAGAATTAGGGATGATGGTAAGTGAAATTGGTATGTTTTGATGTTCGGTTCAGTGTTTAATAGCATGTTGTTTGAAAAAGTATGTCTGGGGTCGAATATTGGTGTTTATGCCATGGTTGGTTGTTATAAATCATATGTGAGTTAGATATGATTGTATGTTGATCTTGTGATAAGGAAGTGTGCTAATTCGAATGATGTTAAGCATGATGGATATGATATGCTATTGTATGCGATGTTATGCTTGAGGGAAATCGGGGTGCCCATTGCCTTATTACACTAGTTAAATGTTTTTGTGAACTTAGATCCTTGCTTGAGGCTGGCCTAAATCATGGTTTGATTTGTTTTTGTTGTTATGCCTTGTTAAAAATAGCACTATGGGTCCGAGGAGAGAGCTTAGATCGAATACGATTGTGCCTGCGCCTGAGCAGGGTAACCAGAGTAATCAGGGAGCTGAGGTTCCACCTGGTGGAAACCTACCTCCTCCTCCACCACCACCTGGAGGTGGAGAGCTGGAGCAACAAGGACAAGCTGGTCCATTTTTGGGTGATCTAGCGCCGCTAGTTGAGGTGATCACCAGAGCGTTTCAGGCTGTGGTAGCCGGAGCGCATGTTCAGGCCCCTGCAGCTGGGCATGTGGGTTTGCCTTTGGAAAGGCTGATGAGTTTAGGAGCTGTGGAGTTTTATGGTATGTCTCCTAAGGCATCAGAAGCCTGGTTATCTAGTACGATCCGTATCATGGATCAGATGGGATGTAATGATGTGTGCAAGCTGGGATGCGCAGTTTCTTTGCTCCAGGGTGATGCTTATAGTTGGTGGACGACTATCACTGCTGGAATGGAACCCAATGAGGTAGATTGGGAGTTCTTTCGAGGTACCTTTAAGAGGAAGTATCTTGGTGTGAGATACTTGGATGAGAAGAAGCGCGAGTTTATGTCGCTTGTTCAGGGAAGTCTTTCTGTGGTTGAGTACGAGGCCCAGTTCGTATGTCTGAGCCAGTATGCACCTGAGTTGGTGCCGAGTGAGAGGCATGATTGTGATCGCTTCCGATATAGGCTGGTACAGGAAGTCAAGACCTATATGTTGGCTACAGACTACACAGATTTTGATGTGCTTGTATGTCGAGATAAGGACAATGAGTAGAACTTGGGTCTGGCATCTCGTGGAGGTGGTTCTAGCTCTGGAAAGAGAGCAGCTGAGTATAGTTCCGGAGGTGGACTAAAAAAAAGAGGCCGTGATAGGAGACATCAGCCTGATGCGAGGCGAGATGCTCTATGAAGGGGTGGTCAGGCTCAGGAAGGCCGAGTGAGGTCTGAGCAGCACACGTGCTGGATATGTGGATCGAGGGACCATCTGAGGTGAGATTGTCCACATGCATCTAGAGAGGTACATGCTCCTGTTGTGGTAACATGGAATTCTTGCTAGAACTATGGTTCAACAGATCATATGAGGCGTGTGTGTCCTCTGTTGGCCGGTGGAGGCCAGGGACGTGCACTTGCTGTGGATGCACCTCAGAGAGGCTGTGGGCGCGGCCGAGGGAATTTTCAGAGGAGAGACGAGGGTTAGCATGGTATCGCTCATGTCATAGCAGTTCGGCCTCAGGGAGGCGGTCCTGCGAGGGTCTATGCTCAGCGCGAGGAGCGCAATGACACCGATGTTATCGCATGTACCTTTGTTCTACAGTCTTTATCATTATTGGCTTTGATTGATTCTGGATCAACGCATTCTTACATATTGAGTGAGCACACGCATTTGCTTGATATACCTGTTGAGTTGCTTGATTTAGGAATGCAAGTGACTAGTTCTTTTGGTGAGACTGTAGTCACTAGGAAGTTGTATCGGAGATGTCCCTTATCTGTTCAGGGTCATGTTTTTCTTGTGGATTTGATGGAGTTACCCTTTTATGGATTTGATATGATCCTTGGTATGGATTGGTTGTCTGAACATAGAGCAATGGTTGACTTTGATGTTAAGCGAGTCATCTTAAAGCTTGCTGATGATTATGAAGTGGTGATAGTAGGCGAGAATGTAAAATTCTTGTCTAATGTGGTTTCGTCTATGGAAGCAAGCTGTATGCTAAGGATGGGTTGTGATGCTTATCTTGCATATGTGATGAATCCTGGTATAAAGGATGTACGTGTGCAGGACATCAGAACCGTTTGCGATTTTTCGGGTCTTTCTGGAAGAATTGCCTGGGTTGCCGCCAAACAGGGAAGTTGAGTTTGGTATCGAGTTGTATGAGAATACGACTCCGGTGTCCATTGCTCCTTACCGCATGGTACCTAAAGAGTTGAAAGAGTTGAAGACGCAACTTCAGGAGTTGCTTGATCGAGGGTTCATTCGGCCGAGTGTTTCACCTTGGGGTGCGTCGGTGTTGTTTGTAAAGAAGAAAGATGGGACAATGCGGATGTGTATAGATTATCGACAACTGAACAAGTTCACGATTAAGAACAAGTATCCCTTGCCAAGGATTGATGATCTCTTTGATCAGTTTCGAGGAGCCTCGGTGTAACGCCCCTATTTAGGGCCCGGAAGTTTATCGGTTTTGTTTTAGGAATAGTTCGAGTTAAATTTAGATTTAAAATGACGATTTTATAAAAGATGCCAATATTTAAAAAAAATGTCATTAATGAATTTGAAGATAGGATTTTAAGTAAAAAGAAAAGTTTGAAAAGAAATTTGAAAAAGATGTCATCTTCTCTAAAATCCCCCTTTTCCACTAAAACCCTAAGACACTGTTCCATCATCTTCCTCAACGATTTCAAGAGATTTTATCAAGGTAATAACATTTTTGACTTCTCCTCTTCATCCTCAACATTTCCATGATCTTGGATTTTCATAAAACCCATTTTTGAGTTGTTTCAAGTGTTCAAAGTTTTAAAGTAAAGGTGGAAACTTTGTTGGTTTTTCGTTGAGTTCTTGATTTGTAAAGCTCATGTATGTTAAAAAATTGCTTTTAAACTTAACATATGTTAAAATGGTGAAGTTTTAATGAAATCCCGAAATGGGTATTGGTGGGTGAGTTTAGAAGTGAAAATCTTAAGTTTTGGAGGTAGTTATGTGAGGGAGAGTTGGGCTGATGGTATGGTTACACTTGGGGGCTGTTTTGAACATGTTTAGTGATGATTTGGATGATGAAATTGATGGGTAACTGATGGGTTGTGTCCGAGTCCGAAAATGAAGAGTTTGGGTTAGTTCTTAGTTTGGAAATGTAGCGAAATTTGTCTTGGGTTGTAATCTGAATTGTGGCAGTGATTTTGTGGATGTTTTGATGTGTAATGCACTGTGTTTGGTTGACTAGAAGCAAGGGAAAACATTGGAGAAGCTTCGGGCTCAATTCCGGGGAACTTGGAGGCTTGATCTACATTTTCAGCTTGTGTTGGGTTTCACCGGTTAGTGGAAACTATTTTGAGACTTAAAATGCGTTCTATGAAGGTTTTGGGGTTTATGTGGAGTCTTAGAGACTAACTTAGACCCGAGTGTAAGTGTATCTATTCTCGTTGTTTAGTTGATTATGGGCATTCTCGATTATGTGTGTTGTGGTGTGCTTTGGATCGTTTTTACTCTCTATTTAATGTTGTTGTATAGTCGTTGTTGGTTTCGAGCCTCATGTGATGGTTGTCGTTACTACGGTGATGTGTAGTCCCACCGGTAGTGACTAGTAGGAGAGTACGGTGATGTGTAGTCCCATCGAAAAACTACTAGTTAAACGGTGATGTATAGTCCCACCGGGTTTTGGTTATGCATGTACATACCATGTATTGTGATGATTGTGTTTCATTACGTCTTTCCTTAAATGGTTTTGCTAAAATCTAAGATTTATGTTTTAAAAATTGCATTGTTGTTGTGTTTTAGAGCTCCGCTCACTAAGCTTTAAGCTTACGCTCTCTCCTTTTCCAACAATGCAGATCGTTAGAGGCTTGGGAGGGAAGAGGGAAAGGGAGGAATTTCTCGGAGTTCTCGGGTAGCTCAAAGTATGGTTTATGTTTTGTAATAGCATTTAGACAATGGGATTGCTAGATTTGTATGTTATGGAGTTGGTGTTCAAACTCCTTTACTATGGTTTGTTTATGTTTCAAGCATGTTTTAAATGATGATGCCATGTTATGTTGACGTATGTTGTGGCCTTGTATGGATTGCTTTGTGACTTGACGTGTTAGTGCTTTTGTATCTAAGTGTTCATGTGAGCTTAGAGCTTGAAATCCAATTTGGTGCTTGAATGCTGTCTAATGTTGCGATTAGGATATTTTGCATCTAGAATGTATGTATGATATGTTGTTATGGTTTTCGATGATTCGAGACACGTTTGAGAACATTTGGAGGTGTCAAAGTATGATTTCGGGCCAATCTGTCTGCAGGTGTTTCGAAACGCTCGACATGGTTTTGGAACGGTTGTAGCTCCAGGGATACTCGTATCGGAATGGGGGTGGTGCCGTTTCGATACAATTTGACACTGTGAGCCCCCGTTTCGGAACTCATTTCGATATGTTTCGACACTGTGAGCCCCCGTTTCAGAACTTGTTCCGATAGTTTTGTCACTGGAAGCCTCCGTTCCGAAACAAGGTGGGACCATTTCGGAACGGCTTGGTCTCACGTTTAAAATAGAGCCCACATTTCGGAACGGGAAAGCCTGTTTCAAAACGCGGGCAGTTAAAACACTTGAATGGCACCTTTGAAGGTTTCCGAATGTTGCGTTTTAGTCTCTTAAGCTTGTATGTTTCCTTGTTGAGTTCATATGTGTCCTTTATGGTGATTTTGCCCCATGTGCTCGGAATTTGATCAATTAAGTTACTTGGTAAATTTAAGTTGTCGTATGTTCTTCTTGGAATGCTTTCGTTTTCGCTTATTCGCTGTTTTGTTACTCACCTAGGGTAAATTGTGATATTTAGACAAGATAATAAATGAAATAAAAAATAGGGTTGCTAATCGGATGGCCTTAGTGGGTTTCGCTTCAGTTTTCCCCGTGTAACCCGTTCGGTCTAGTATGTTGGCTAGGCCGGGACGAGGGGGTTACATTTGGTGGTATTAGAGCCTCGGTTACGAGGTCTTCCGAAAAGATAAGTCAGGTAAGTTGGTTTGTTTGGTTGTTTGCCATTGCACGGTGTATGAAAGTATGTTTTAATGATCTTGTTGTCGGTTGAGGTTTAGTTGAGTGTTCCCATTGCTAGGTGTTATTATCAAAAAATGGTTTTGGTTTAAAGAGCTTGAGAACGTGGACCCTTGCCCTTGCTGACCTAATGTTTTCTTGTGTGTGATGTGTTTATTGTTTAGATTCTATCTCGTTATGGTAAGACCGAGAGGACGGCTTAGAGCGGGTGACTAGGCACCCGGGGATGAGCCTTCTGCTCCTCCTGCTCTCGATGGAAATGGAGTGGGTGATGAAGGTAATGTGCCTCAGGCTGGTGCGCAAGTCAGAGGTGATGGTAATGGACCTTAGGCCGGTGCGAATGTTGGGGGTAATAGAGCTCAGGCGGGTCAAGGTCAGGCAGGTGCGGACATGACCCATTTGATTCAGACTATAGCCGGAGCTTTTCAGACAACTTTGGCCAGTATGCAAGCTGCAGCACCACCTCAGGGTGCGGGGACAGGTTTACTCCTTGAGAGGCTCCGTAGTTTGGGCGGATTTGAGTTCCGTGGTTTGACTCTCGAGGGTTCAGAGGCTTGGCTCGAGAGTACTACACGCATCTTGGATCAGATGGAGTGCTCAGACACTCGCAAGTTGGGTTGTGTTGTCTCCTTGCTTCAAGGAGATGCATATACTTGGTGGACCACTGTTACTTTGGGTATGGCCGAAGTGGATGTCACTTGGGAATTCTTCAGAAATGCTTTTAAGAGGAAGTATCTCGGAGTCCGATATCTGGATGAGAAGAAGAGAGAGTTTATGGCCTTGGTTCAGGGTAGCAAGACGGTGTCCGGGTATGAGGTTCAGTTTGTGAGGTTGAGCCAGTATAGTCCCGAGTTGGTTCCCAGTGAGAGGGAACAGTGTGAACAGTTCCGATATGGGTTGACTAGAGACGTAAAGACTTATATGCTTGCCTCTGACTACACTGAGTTTGATGTTTTGGTTTCTAGGGCCAAGGATATTGAGCAGAACTTAGGCTCCAGTGCTCGTGCTAGTGGGACCGATTCCAGGAAGAGACATGCGGATTGGGATAGAGATCATGCCAAGAGGCATAGAGATAGAAGGTATCAGCCCGATTCGAGGCATAGGGGTAGTAACCATGGACGGGGCCATCAGGGCCAAGGAGCTGTTGTACACACTCCGGAGTGCACTAGGTGCGGGAGACGCCATCAGGGCGAGTGTATGGGTACCTTTGGGGTATGTTGGAACTGTGGTTCCCGAGACCATTTGAGGCGTAACTGTTCACACCCGGCTAGGGACGGACTGACTCCAGCTAGGGGTTTTGGGCATTAGAGAGGCCGTGGGGACGGTCGTGGTAACTTCCAGCCAAGGAACGATGGTCAGAGAAACTTAGCTCATGTGGTAGCAGTTCAGCCCGAGGGTGGAGGACCGACTAGGGTGTATTCACAACGAGAGGCTGGGAATGACACGGATATCGTTGTAGGTAATTTCTCGTTACAGTCCTGGACTTTGCTTTCTTTGATAGATTCGGGGTTGACACATTCATATATCTCGGGTGAACATGCAAGGTCCCTAGGTTTACCGTATGAGTTGTTCGAGGTAGGTGTAAATGTTAGTTCCTTCGGTGATACGATGGTAGTTAGGAAGATGTATAAGAGGTGTCCCTTGATGATTCAGGGCCACGTGTTTCCGGTTGACATGATGGAATTATCGTTCTATGGTTTTGATGTGATTTTGGGCATGGATTGGCTCGTAGAGCATAGAGCTAGGGTAGACTTTGAGACCAAGAGAGTCTCCTTGAGGCTTACAAATGATTTTGAGGTTGTGGTAGTTGGCGAGAACGTTAGGTTCTTGTCCAATGTTGTTTTTGCATTGGAAGCTCAGAGGTTGATGGATTCGGGTTGTCAGGCTTACTTGGATTATGTGATGAATCCGAATATGAGTGAGGTTAGACCGCAAGACATCAGGACAGTTTGTGATTTTCCGAGTGTATTTCCGGAAGAGTTGCCAAGTTTGCCTCCAGATAGAGAAGTCGAGTTTTCTATTGAGACATATTCTGATTCTGCACCCATGTCGATTGCTACTTATAGAATGTCACCGAAAGAGTTGAAAGATTTGAAGACATAGCTTCAGGAGTTGTCAGATAGGGGTTTCATTAGGTCTAGTATTTCTCCGTGGGGTGCTCCGGTCTTGTTTGTGAAGAAAAAGGACGGTAGTATGAGGATGTGTATAGATTATAGGCAGTTGAACAAGGTAACAATGAAGAACAAGTATCCTTTGCCTAGGATAGACGATTTGCTTGATCAGTTGAGAGGTGCTTTAGTGTTTTCGAAAATTGATTTGAGATCCGGTTACTATCAGTTGAAGGTGAAAGATGTGGACATACCGAAGATAGCTTTCCGTACACGTTATGGGCACTACGAGTTCTTGGTAATGCCTTTTGGTTTGACTAATGCTCCAGCTGCTTTTATGGATATGATGAACCGAGTGTTCCATGAGTTTTTGGATAGGTTTGTGGTAGTGTTTATAGACGATATCTTAGTGTACTCTAGGACTGAGGAAGAACATGATGAACATTTACGGCTAGTGCTTTAGACTTTGCTTGAGAATCAGTTGTATACCAAGTTAAGCAAATGCGAGTTTTGGATTAGGGAGGTAGTCTTCCTAGGTCACGTGATCTTGGCCAATGGGATTAGTGTGGATCCCAAGAAGATAGAAGCCATAGTGAATTGGAAGCAACTGAAGTCAGTGACAGAAATCTGTAGTTTCTTAGGCTTGGCGGGGTATTATTGAAGATTTGTCGAAGGATTTTCGAAGATTGCGACACCTTTGTCTAAGTTGCATCAGAATAATGTTTCGTATGAGTGGTCAGATGCCAGACAACAAGCGTTTGAGAAGTTGAAGAAAGCTTTTACCGAAGCTCCTATTTTGATTCAGCCTGAACCGGGAAAAGAGTTTGTGATTTACAGTGATGCATCGTATGTAGGTTTAGGTTGTATGCTTATGCAAGAAGGTAAGGTCGTAGCTTACGCTTTGAGACAGTTGAAGGTTCATGAGAAGAACTACCTCACTCATGATATTGAGTTAGCCGCAATAGTGTTTGCCTTGAAGATTTGGAGACATCACCTTTATGGTGAGAAGTGCACCGTTTATACCGACCACAAAAGTTTGAAGTACTTGATGTCTCAGAGGGAGTTGAACCTTAGACAACGTAGGTGGTTAGAGCTCATTAAAGATTATGACCTTACGGTAGAGTACCATTCGGGTAAGGCAAACGTAGTGGTCGACGCTTTGAGCAGAAAAGTGGCGGTTGAGCTGCGAGCTATGTTTGTGAGATTGAGTGTGCCGCGGGATGGTAGTTTGATAGCCGAGTTACAGGTTAAGCCTTTGTTGGTCCAGTTGATTCGAGAGAAACAGTTGCAAGACGAGTATTTGGCACCTCATGTGCAAGATATAGCTGAGGATAGACCTACAGATTTTTGCTTTGGTGAGAACGGGATCCTATGTTTCAAGGATAGGATAGTTGTTCCGGAAGATGCCGAGTTAAGGCGTATTATCTTGAATGAAGCACATAACAGTCCTTTTGCTATGCATCCGGGTAGTATGAAGATGTACCGTGGTTTAAAAGAAGATTACTACTGGGTTGGGTTGAATAAAGATGTGGCCGAGTTTGTGAGTAAGTGTATGGTATGTCAGCGAGTCAAGGCCGAGCATCGGTTTCCTTCAGGTTTGTTACAGCCATTGAAGATTCTAGAATGGAAGTGGGAACGTATCACCATGGATTTTGTGTCGGGTTTACCGTTGACTCATTCAAAGAAGAATTCAGTGTGGGTTATAGTCGATAGATTTACTAAGTGTGCTCACTTTATACCTGTTCATACTACCTACACCTTAGATAAATTGGCCGATCTGTATATCAGTGAGATAGTGAGGTTGCATGGGGTACCGAAATCGATTGTATCAGACCGAGATCCGAGGTTTACAGCTAGATTTTGGGAGTGTTTGCATCGTGCCTTGGGTACTTGGTTGAACTTCAGCACTTCGTATCATCCGTAGCCAGATGGTCAGTCAGAGAGAGTGATTCAGGTGTTGGAGGACATGTTGAGGTGTTGTATTATCGACTTTCAGGGTTCTTAGGAGAAGCACCTATCGTTAGTAGAGTTTGTATACAACAACAATTATTAGGCTAGTATTCAGATGGCACCGTATGAAGCTATGTATTGTAGGAGGTATAGAACACCTATATGTTGGGCCGAGGCCGGACAGAAGCTTGTATCGATGCCCGATTTGCTTAAGGGCACTACCGAGAAGGTAAAGTTGATCTGTGATCGCTTGAAGGTAGCTTCAGACCGACAGAAATCGTATGCCAATTTGAAAAGAAAGGAGATAGATTATGTCGTGGGCGAGAAAGTGTTTTTGAAAGTCTCACATTGGAAGAATGTGATGGGGTTTGGTAAGAAAGGTAAGTTGAGTCCGAGATTCATTGGACCTTACGAGATAGTTGAAAGGATCGGTTTCGTTGCGTATAGGTAGAGACTCCCGACCGAGTTAGAGAAGATTCACGATGTGTTCTATGTTTCGATGCTCCGAAAGTATAGATCGGATCCATTCATGTAATACAGTGGAAGAAATTGAGTTGAACCCCGACTTGTCATATGATGAAGAGCCGGTTGAGATTCTTGCTACAGACAAGAAAGTGTTGCGTAGGAGGTCCATAGAGTAAGTCAAGGTTTTGTGGAGACACCGAGGGGTAGAAGAGGCTACTTGGGAGAGGAAGGAAGACATGGAAAAACAATTTCCGTATCTTTTTCCGTCAGGTAATTTCGGGGACAAAATTTCTTAAGTGGGGGAGAGTTGTAATACCCCGGTTTAGGGCCCGGGAGTTTATCGGTTTTGTTTTAGGAATAGTTTGGGTTAAATTTAGATTTAAAATGATAATTTTATAAAAGATACCAATATTTAAAAAAATTTCATTAATGAATTTGAAGATAGGATTTTAAGTAAAAAGAAAAGTTTGAAAAGAAATTTAAAAAAGATGCCATCTTCTCCAAAATCCCCCTTTTCCACTAAAACCTCTCTAAAACCTTAAAACAATGTTCCATCATCTCCCTCAACAATTTCAAGAGATTTTATCAAGGTAATAACGTTTTTGACTTCTCCTCTTCATCATCAACATTTTCATGGTCTTGGATTTTCATAAAACTCATTTTTGAGTTGTTTCAAGTGTTCAAAGTTTTGAAGTAAAGGTGGAAACTTTGTTGATTTTTCGTTGAGTTCTTGATTTGTAAAGCTCATGTATGTTAAAAACTTTCTTTTAAACTTAACATATGTTAAAATGGTGAAGTTTTACTGAAATCCCGAAATGGGTATTGGTGGGTGAGTTTAGAAGTGAAAATCTTGAGTTTTGGAGGTAGTTATGTGAGGGGGAGTTGGGATGATGGTATGGTTACACTTGGGGGCTGTTTTGAATATGTTTAGTGATGATTTGGATGATGAAATTGATGGGTAACTGTTGGGTTGTATTCGGGTCCGAAAATGAAGAGTTTGGGTTAGTTCATAGTTTGGAAACGTAGCGAAATTTGTCTTGGGTTGTAATCTGAATTGTGGCAGTGATTTTGTGGATGTTTTGATGTGTATTGCACTGTTTTTGGTTGATTAGAAGCAAGGGAAAACGTTGGAGAAGCTTCTGGCTCAATTTCGGGGAATTTGGAGGCTTGATCGACATTTTCAACTTGTGTTGGGTTTCACCGGTGAGTGGAAACTGTTTTAAGACTTAAAATGCGTTCTATGAAGGTTTTGGGTTTTGGGTGGAGTCTTAGAGACTAACCTAGACCCGAGTGTAAGTGTATCTATTCTCGTTGTTTGGTTGATTATGGGCATTCTCGATTATGTGTGTTGTGGTGTGCTTTGGATCGTTTTTACTCTCCATTTAATGTTGTTGTGTAGTCGTTGTTGGTGTCGAGCCTCACGTGATGGTTGTCGTTACCACGGTGATGTGTAGTCCCACCGGTAGTGACTAGTAGGAGAGTATGGTGATGTGTAGTCCCATCGGAAACTACTTGTTGAACGGTGATGTGTAGTCCCATCGGGTTTTGGTTATGCATGTGCATACCATGTATTGTGATGATTGTGTTTCATTACGTCTTTCCTTAAATGGTTTTGCTAAAAATCTAAGATTTATGTTTTAAAAATTGCATTGTTGTTGTGTTTTAGAGCTCCGCTCACTAAGCTTTAAGCTTACGCTCTTTCCTTTTCAAACAATGCAGATCGATAGAGGCTTGGGATGCAAGAGGGCAATGGAGGAATTTCTCGGAATTCTCGGGTAGCTCAAAGTATGGTTTATGTTTTGTAATAGCATTTAGACAATGAGATTGCTAGATTTGTATGTTATGGAGTTGGTGTTCAAACTCTTTTACTATGGTTTGTTTATGTTTCATGCATGTTTTAAATGACGATGCCATGTTATGTTGATGTATGTTGTGGCTTTGTATGGATTGCTTTGTGACTTGACGTGTTAGTGCTTTTGTATCTAAGTGTTCATGTGAGCTTAGAGCTTGAAATCCAATTTGGTGCTTGAATGCATGTCTAATGTTGCGATTAGGATATTTTGCATCTAGAATGTATGTATGATATGTTGCCATATGGTTTTCAATGATTCGGGACACGTTTGAGAACATTTGGAGGTGTCAAAGTATGATTTCGGGTCAATCTGTGTGTAGGTGTTTCGAAACGCTCGACATGGTTTCGTAACGGTTGTAGCTCCAGGGATACTTGTATCAGAACGGGGGTGGTGTAGTTTCGATACGATTTGACGCTGTGAGCCACCGTTTCGGAACTCGTTTCGATACGTTTCTACACTGTGAGCCCACGTTTCAAAACCTGTTCTGATACGTTTTATCACTGGAAGGCTCCGTTCTGAAACAAGGTGAAACCGTTTCAGAATGGCTTGGTCTCACGTTTAAAATAGAGCCCGCGTTTCAGAACGGGCAAGCCTGTTTCGAAATGCAGGTAGTTAAAACACTTGAATGGCACCTTTGAAGGTTTCCGAACTTTGTGTTTTAGTCTCTAAAGCTTGTATGTTTCCTTGTTGAGTTCATATGTGTCCTTTATGATGATTTTGCCCCGTGTGCTCAGAATTTGATCAATTAAGTTACTTGGTAAATTTAAGTTGTCATATTTTCTGCTTGGAATGCTTTCGTTTTCACTTATCCGCTGTTTTTTACTCACCTAGGGTAAATTGTGATATTTAGACAAGATAATAAATGAAATAAAAAATAGGGTTGATAATCGGAGTGAGGTCTTAGCGGGTTTCGCTTTGGTTTTCCCCGTGTAACCCGTTCGGTCTGGTCTGTTGGCTAGGCCGGGAAGAGGGGGTTACACTCGGTGTTTTCTAAGATTGAATTGAGGTCATGGTATTATCAATTAAAGGTGAAGGATGTGGGCATACCTAAGACGAATTTTTGGACAAGGTACGAGCATTATGAGTTCTTAGTGATGCCGTTTGGTTTAACCAACGCACCTGCTACTTTCATGGACATGATGAATCGTGTGTTCCATGAGTTTTTGGATCAGTTTGTGGTGGTGTTCATCGATGATATCCTTGTGTACTCGCGTACCGAGTAGGATCATGATAGACACTTAAGGATAGTTTTGCAAATGTTGTTGGAGAACCAGTTTTATGCTAAGCTAAGCAAGTGTGGGTTTTGGCTTAGAGAGGTGGTCTTCCTTGGGCATGTTGTATCGGGCGAAGGTATTCGTGTTGATCTGCATAAGGTTGAGGCAGTGATGGGTTGGAAGGTGCCTAAGTCTATGAAGGAGGTACGAAGTTTTCTTGGTTTGGGTGTGTATTATCGTAGGTTTGTCGAGGGTTTCTCGAAGATTGCTGCACCTTTGACCAAGTTGTTGCAGAAGAATGTTCGCTTTGAGTGGACAGATGCGAGGCAACAAGCTTTTGAGAAGCTGAAGGAAGCTTTGACGCAAGCTCCTGTCCTGATTCAACCTGAGTCTTGTAAGGAGTTTGTGGTCTATAGTGACACGTCCATTGTTGGTTTGGGTTGTGTGTTGATGCAAGAGGGTAAGGTAGTAGCATATGCATCTAGGTAGTTGAAGGTGCATGAGCATAACTACCCTACTCACGATCTTGAGCTTGCGGCTGTTGTGTTTGCTTTGAATATTTGGAGGCATTATCTGTATGGTGAGAAGTGTGTGGTGTTTACGGATCATAAGAGTTTAAAGTATCTTATGTCTCAGAAGGAGTTGAATCTTAGGCAACGTCGATGGGTGGAGTTGCTTAAGGATTATAATCTGTCGATCGAGTATCACCCGGGAAAGGCCAATGTTGTGGCCGATGCTTTGAGCAGGAAAGTGGCTGTGGAATTGAGGGCGATGTTTGCTCGCTTGAGTATATCGCGTGATGGTGGTCTTGTTGCTGAATTACAAGTGAAACCATCCCTAATTCAATTGATCAAGGATAAGCGGTTGCTTGATGATTCTCTTGTCCCTCATGTTCAGGACATTACAGAGGGTAAGCCTTCGAATTTCAATTTTAATGATGATGGTGTTCTGTGTTTTGGGAGTCGAATAGTGGTGCCAGATGATGTTGAGTTGAGGCGCACTATTCTAACTAAAGCTCATAGTAGTCCTTTCGCTATGCACCCTGGTAGTACAAAGATGTATCGTGATTTGAAGGATGAGTACTACTGGGTGGGGTTGAAAAAGGATGTTACCGAGTTCTTTAGCAAGTTCATGGTGTGTCAGTGAGTAAAGGCTGAACATCAGGTTCCTTCTGGGTTGTTGCAGCCTTTGAGAATCCCAGAATGGAAATGGGAAAGGATTACTATGGATTTTGTGCTTGGATTGCCGTTGTCACTATCAAAGAAGAATTCAGTTTGGGTGATTGTTGATCGCCTTACGAAGTGTGCACATTTCTTGCATGTACATTCTACGTATACCTTGGATAAGCTGGCAGAGCTGTATATTGCTGAGATTGTGCGGTTGCATAGTGTGCCGAAGTCTATAGTGTCGGATAGAGATCCGAGGTTTACATCAAGGTTTTGGGAATGTTTGCATCAAGCCTTGGGTACACGGTTGAATTTTAGTACTTCTTATCATCCTCAGACAGATGGACAGTCGGAACGTGTTATCCAGGTGTTTGAGGACATGTTGAGATGTTGCGTTATTGATTTTCAGGGTTCTTGGGAGAAGTACTTGTCGTTGGTTGAGTTTGCTTATAACAATAGTTACCAGGCAAGTATTCAAATGACTCCATACGAGGCTTTGTATGGGAGAAAGTGTATAACCCCTCTTTGTTGGGCAGAAGCTGGGCAAAAGTTGATTTCGATGCCGGCTATGTTGAAAGGAACCACCGAGAAGGTGAAGCTCATTCGTGAGCGTTTGAAGGCAGCATCGGATCGGAAAAAGTCTTACGTGGATCTAAAGCGTAAGGAGATTGAGTTTGCGGTTGGCAAACGTGCGTTCTTGAAGGTATCGCCTTGGAAGAAGGTGATGAGATTTGGGTGTAAGAGTAAGCTTAGCCTGAGGTTTATTGGACCATATGAGGTTGTAGAGCGTATTGGTCCTGTGGCTTATCGGTTGAGGTTGCCACCTGAGTTGGAAAAGATTCATGATGTGTTTCATCTTTCGATGTTGCGGAGGTATAGATCGGATCCTTCACATGTGATGCATGTTGAGGAAATAGAGTTGAATCCGGATCTGTCTTATGACGAGGAACCAGTGAGGATCCTAGACGTGAGCAGCAAGGTTCATCGTGGCAAGACGATAGAGCTTGTGAAGGTGTTGTGGCGACACCGAGGAGTTGAGGAGGCCATTTGGGAAAGCAAGACGGACATGTTGAAGCAGTTTCCGCACCTTTTTCCTCCAGGTAAAATTTCGAGGACGAAATTTCCTAAGTGGGGAGAGTTGAAACGCCCTGGTTTTGAGACTAGATGTTTTAGACATCGGACCGGTCGGAAACGGTTCGAATCGTATTAGGTGGTTTAGGGAAATCAAGGATCGGAAAAGGATAAAAATATGGTAAAATTGCTAAAATCCTCTAAAATCATGTTTAAGGGGTTGGTCAAATCAATTTTACAAAATTAGCTTTGGAAGTGGTACATTTTGGGTAGTGACCAAAATGTAAAGTTTTAAAACTGTGGAAAATTACAAATTTCAAAAAGGAGTCAAAATATTAGAATCTTTAGGGAGCTATGGTGCAATTACACCTTCCTTAAATTGACTTGTGTTTTTGTGAAACCAATAAATTAATTTTGATATAACAAAAGATTTAAGGACTAAATTGAAAAATGGAAAATGAATTTTTAAGTCCTCAAAACCTCTCTATGTGTTTAAAGAAAAATGTTTAAGTCAAACCTCAACTTGTCAAATATTTTCTAAGTGTTTATCAAGCCAAAACAGTGATTTTCGAGTCACCGTTTCAGAACGGCCTTTGGGCGATTCGGAACAGTTTGAAACTGTTAACCTCTGTTTCGGAACGTGTTTCGAAACGGATAAAGAACAACGAAACGGTTTGAACCGTTTCGATACGGCAATCGAAACGACCTCAAATGTTTCAAAATGGAATTCAAAATTGGTTTTAAAATATGACCGTTGAAGTTTTATAACTGAATTTAAAATTATCGTTAAGGCGCATCGAAACGCTTCTAAGCTGTTTAGATACAGGTTTTGACAGTGGAAAAAAATTTCGAAACGAGTTTCGAAATGGGCTCTTAGCGTATCGAAACGATCGTTCCCATTTCGGTACGGTCTATTTATTACACCCCAACGGCTCTTTCTATTTTGGTCTATTTCGAAACAGGGTCGGGCGTTTCGGAACGGGTAGTTGCAGACTGCATTTATGGAGGGAAGATAACATCCAAACGGCTATTTTAATGAAGGAAACAACCCCAACGACTAGAATTCAATGAGAAGGTATAGAAGGGACCTCTAAAAGCTCCAGCAATAACTATTGATCTCAAAAGAATTATCCAAACATCAAGTCCAAGCAATTATGCTAAAATCCCATTATTTCTTGTAAACCCTAATTGTGAAATTTGTAATTTTCATTCTTATCTGTTCAATTGGGTTGAGTGCTTGTGAAAGGGCTATATTTTGTATTGAGAGATACTTGTTTTAGCCTTTATCTTCTTTGTATCACTTGAGTGAGGATTGGGTCAAATTTTGGGTAGAAAATTTGACCGGTATTGTAAAGGTTACCTCATTAGCCTAGAAAAAGGGAAGAACAATTAGTGGATTGTTGGAAAATCCTTAGTGAAGCTAAGGTAGTGGATGTGGAGTTCGATTGGAACTTGAACCACTCTAAATCCTCTTGTCTAGCATTTTTAATTTTCCACTCCACCACCAAAAGTTCTAAAAATCCAATTCACCCCCTCTTGGCTTATATCGTTTCATTGATCCACTCAACAATTGGTATCAAAGCCTACCTCTTTAAGGATTAACAACCACAATAGGAGTTCCTAGGAAGAGTGTGATCAACAACAAAGCAAGCCATGGCATCTACCTCTGGGTCAAACATGTACGAGTCTCAATCAACCACCAAACCGCCTTTCTTCAACGGTGATAACTACCCTTTTTGGAAAAACTGGATGCGTCTCTTCATTAAATCCAATGACTATCTTGTTTGGGATGTCATCGAAGATGGTCCTACTATTCCGATGAAGAGAGACGACGAAGGAAGATTAGTGACAAAAAGGAAGAATGAGGTGAATGAAGAAGAGAGAAAGAAGATTCAAATCAACGACAAAGCTCTTCACATGTTGTTTTGTTCTCTCAGTCCCGATATCTACTCCAATGTTTCCTCCATCGAAAGTGCTAAGGAAGTGTGGGATACACTTGAGACTACTTATGAAGGAACAAGTGATGTGAAGGAGACAACTATTGGAATTCTCAATCTTAGCTATGAAAATTTCAAAATGGAGCCTGACGAAACCGTGTCAAAGATGTTCGATCGTTTCTCAACAATCGTCAATGGGCTAAAGGGTTTTGGAGAGAATCCCAAAAGACAAGCTAGTCCGGAAACTACTCTACTCACTTCCCGAGTTTTGGGATGGGAAGAGAACCACCATCATTGAGGCAAAGAATTTGAAGACGCTTAAACTTGATGAGCTAGTTGGTTCTCTCCTAACTCATGAGATCATGAAGCAAGGAAGGGAAGATGAAAGGAAGAAGGAAGAGAAAAGAGTGGAGAAGCTTGAGGTAGATAAGAAGAAAAGGCTAGGAGTGGCTCTCAAAGCTTCTCTACATGATGAGAGCACTTCTAGTGAGGAGGAAAACCTAGAAGAATTGGCTATGATAGCCAAAAGGTTCTCACGGTTTATGAGGTCCAACCGGGGTAGAAATATTCAAAGAAAAATGGACTTCAAAACCAAAAACAAAGAAGAAGAGAGGGATCAAATCATTTTCTTTGAGTGCAAAAAACTGGGTCATATTCGTTCCGAGTGCCCTAAACTCAAGAAGAAGGGCTTTGAGAAGAAGAAGAAGCTCAAAGCCAAGCTTGCTACTTGGAGTGATGATGAGTCATCCGAGGATGAGGAACACGAAGGGGCCAATCTTTGCCTCATCGCTCTTGAGGAGGATTCCTCCCTAGTAACCTCTAACTCATCATCTTTTGATTTTACATTTGATGAATTGCATGATGCTTATGATGAGTTACAAGAGGTATATGATGAGTTAGTTGAGAAGTATAAAGAGTCAGTCATAAGAAATAAAAAGATCATTTCGGAATTAAATGCTAAAAATGACTCACTTTCTCAAGCTAACTTGAAATTTGAGAAAAAGATCTTAGGTTTACAAGATGAACTTAAATTCTTTCAAGATGAAAATGTAGACTTAAACAATATTATTTCTCAATGCAATAGTGAACACCAAAAGGTGTTAGATGAGCTTAACAAGCTCAATGAGTCTTTCAAAAATGTTGGTAATGTGAAAAATGAGATAGGTGAATCCTCTAGAACTAACCAGCCTAAGAGAAAGACATATAACTACAAACAAAGTGGCTTCCATAGGCATAATAGAACTAAGAAAATTAGAAGTGTATGGGTTCCTAAGGAACTCATCAAGTCTAATAATTTTGTTGTTATGTCACCTTGTATTCCTAAGGGAACCAAGCTTTTGGGAGCTAACACTCGTGACCCAAAATGGTTTGGGTACCAAAAATCAAAGTTTAACTCTTTGTTTGTAGGGGGCATTGCTACAAGGCCAAAGCACAAAGACAAAACTCATGGTACCTTGATAGTGGATGCTCGAGGCACATGACCGGAGACAAGAGTCGATTCATGGACTTAAAGCCAAAAAGTGGAGGAGTAGTGACATTTGGTGACAACTCCAAAGGCCACATTAAAGGTATTGGATCCATAGGTAATCACTCTACTATACTTATTGAAAATGTTTTGTATGTCGATGGTCTTAAACACAATTTATTGAGCATTAGTCAATTGTGTGATGAAAGATTTAATGTCTTATTTGATAAAAATGGTTGTAAAATTGTTGACATTAAATCAAATAAAATAATGCTCATTGGTCATCGCATAGGTAACATTTACATGGTGCATTTAGATGACATTCATACATCCCATGCATGTTTTGTTTCACAAAATGAAAATGATGCATGGCTATGGCATAGGAAACTAGGACATGCTAGCATTATTGTTTTAGAAAAATTAGTTTCCCTAAATCTAGTTAGAGGTTTACCCAAGATCAAATTCTCAAATGATAAAATATGTGATGCATGCTCTAAGGGTAAACAACATAGATCATCCTTTAAATCCATTAATGATGTTTCTACAAGTAGGTGTTTACAACTAATTCATATGGATTTATTTGGGCCTATTAGAACTATGAGCTTGGGTGGTAAATCGTATGCATTTGTACTTGTTGATGACTATTCTAGATTTACTTGGGTTCTATTTTTAAGTACTAAAGATGAGGCTTTAGAAAAATTTATCACATTTTCAAAATTAACTCAAAATGATCTTGAACTTAAGATTTCTCAAATTAGGAGTGATCATGGAACCGAATTTCAAAATCTAGGTTTTGAAGAGTTTTTAAATGAAAATGGTATTAGCCATAATTTTTCGGCTCCTCAAACTCCTCAACAAAATGGGATAGTTGAGAGGAAAAATAGGACTTTACAAGAAATGGCTAAAACCATGCTTTGTGAAAACAATTTACCTAAATATTTTTAGGCGGAAGCCACAAACACCGCTTGCTACATTGTAAACCGAGTAATGATTAGGCCACTTTTAAAGAAAACACCATATGAGATTTTAAAATCTAAAAAGCCTAACATTAGCTATTTTCATCCATTTGGTTGCAAGTGTTTTGTTTTAAACAATGGAAAAGATAACTTAGGTAAATTTGATGCTAAAAGTGATGAAGCTATTTTCTTAGGTTATTCTTTAAACACTAAAGCCTATCGTGTATTTAATAAGAAAACTTTAATAGTAGAAGAGTCTATTCATGTTGTATTCGATGATAACCTCCTTCCGATGAAGGATTCTTGTGATGATGATGATGTAGGAATCCTTGATGCCTTTGATGGAGGACAAACATCAAAGGACGATGAGATTCCAGTGAAAGAAGAGGATGCACAAGATCTACCTCTTGAAGCCTTGAAGGACTTGGCTCTTGAGGAAAAGGAAGTGAGCTACCCAAGGGAGTACAACTATGTCAAATGTGGTGAAATCTTGGGTGATCCATCCAAGGGGGTAACTACTAGATCTTCTCTCAAACTTATGAACCATGTTGCTTTTATTTCATGCATTGAGCCTAAGAATATAAAAGAAACATTAAAAGATGATTTTTGGATTATTGCTATGCAAGAAGAGTTAAATCAATTTGAGAGAAGTAATGTATAGACATTAGTTGAAAGGCCTAGTAATCAATCTACTATAGGAACTAAATGGGTATTTAGGAATAAACTAGATGGGAGTGGTAACATTGTGAGGAACAAAGCTAGATTAGTTGCTCAAGGTTACACTCAAGAAGAGTGAATTGATTTTGATGAAACCTATGCACCCGTAGCTAGAATGGAAGCTATTAGGATGTTTCTTGCATATGCATGTTATCGTGATTTCAAGCTTTTTCAAATGGATGTTAAAAGCGCATTTTAAAATGGTTTTATAAATGAGGAAGTGTATGTGGAACAACCACCGGGTTTTGAAGATTCAAAATTTCCAAATCATGTTTTCAAACTAACCAAAGCACTTTATGGTTTAAAACAAGCTCCTAGAGCTTGGTATGAAAGACTTTCAAACTTTTTGATTGAAAAAGGTAAGGTGGACACTACACTTTTCATAAAAAGGTATAAAAATGAAATCTTAGTAGTACAAATATATGTTGATGATATTATTTTTGGACCTACTAATGAGTGTCATTGTAAAGAGTTTGCTAAGTTAATGCAAGGTGAATTCGAGATGAGCATGATGGGGGAGCTCTCATTCTTTTTGGGACTCTAAATCAAGCAAAGGAAGGAATGCACCTTCATCAATCAAGCAAAGTACGTGAAAGACATGCTCAAGAAGTTTGGCTTGGAGCAAGCAAAGTCTCAAGCTACACCAATGAGCTCATCTACAAAGCTTGAAAAAGATGAAGGATGTAAGTGTGTTGACTCTAAGATTTATCGCTCTATGATTGGATCTTTGCTTTACCTTACCGCAAGTAGACTGGATATATTGTTTAGTGTTTGCTTGTGTGCTAGGTTTCAAGCTAGTCCTAGAGAGTCTCACCTTATAGCCGTTAAGAGAATCTTTAGGTGCCTTAGAGATACCCCTTGTCTAGGTCTTTGGTACACTAGAGACTCAACCTTCAACCTTCATGCTTATTCAGATGCGGATTATGGGGGGTGTAAAATCGATAGGAAGAGTACTTTGGGAACATGTCAATTCTTAGGTAGTATGCTCATATCTTGGTTTTGTGTTGCCTTGTGTGTTGCTCTGAGAAGTTGGGTTGTGGTTCCCTTTTTGCCAGTTGAAATTTCGAGGACGAAATTTCCTAAGGGGGGGAGAGTTGTAACGCCCCTGTTTTGGGCTCAGAAGTTTTGGGCGTTGACCGGTTCGGTCAAGGTGCTGATCGAATATATAAAGGTGAAATTAGGAAAGCCTAGTTCGGGTTGCATTAAAAATATGGAAAAATGTTCTAAAATCATATTTTAATATATAAAAGTGAACTGTGAAATCAATTTTGGAAAATGAGGTTCGGAAGGTTGACATTTTGGCTAGTGACCAAAATGTAAATTTTGAAAGTTGCGTGACTGTTTTATAAAGGGTTGAAACTTTGAATCTTTAAGGAGCTATTTACCCAAAGGGGAGTTTCTCCAGATTTTCTAAAGATATTAAATGATTTATTAATGGTTTTTAAATAAAATAAGAGTGGAGGGAAGATATTTTTAATCATAACTAACTTTTCTCTCAAATCTTCCATTTTCATTTTCTCTCATTTTCTCTCAAACCAAACATCTTTCTCCAGAGCTTTTCTCTCTGATTTTGTCATCTAAATTCATCTTTTCAATTTTCTTTTGATTTCTAATCATCACATCAACAAAACCTCTCAATTTGCTACTTGATTCATCAAGCTTTTTGGTTCCAAAAGAGGAGAAACTCAAGTTTGGAGGTAAGAACGTCCTTCTCCTCTAAACTATCAGTTCTTTACTGAAATTCCTAAGTTCTCAATCCTTGATTTGTGATTTGTTAAAGGCTTTTCAATTGAAATCTTGATTTTTGGCTTAAAATGCAAGATTTGCTTGATTTTGGTGGAATTTTCGTGTGATCTGTTTGGGCAGTGTTTTGGAGTGTCAAATTGATGTTAAATGAATGCTAAATTGATTAGATGTTGAGGTTCAATTAATGCAATCCCGAATAGGTTGAATTTCCTAAGTTTTGCTTGAGCTTTTGGTTGTTTTTGGAGTGTTTTTGGTGATCTGTTATACCTGGAGGTATAAGGACGTGTTTGTGATCATTTTGGATGTTAATTGATGTTTAAAAATGGTTAGAAGTGATGGATCTTGGCTGGGTTAAGTTTTGGAAGTGTTTGGAGGTGATTTCGGTTGTGTTTGGTAGCCGAATTGTTGGATTTGTGATGAGCAGCGAGTTGTGTTGTGTTGCTGGTGTTTTTGATGCATAATGATGCATTGATCTTCTGTTGTTGTGTGCTTGAAACAGGGGAGTTTGATCCGTGAGCTTTAGAGGTGGTGCGGAAGGTTTCGGATGCTTGGAAGGCTTGTTGGCTAGCCTTGTTTTGTGTATCGGTGAGTGAAGTCGGGTTTTCAGCTTTTAAACCAAGGGTTGAAGGTTTTGGGAGCTTAGTTTAAGTCTAAACAACTTTGCTAAGCTCAAGAGTAAGTAAATGGATTTTCGTTCTTGGTTGTGTTGTGAATTGGCTTTTAAAGCAATTGTGGTTGATGATTGAAATGCATGTGTTTTGTATGGTTTAAATTCTGTTTTGAAAGCATATTTTAGCATGGTTAAATGCTGGTTTTGAAAGCCATATGTGAAGGATGCTCAAGGTAAGAGATCCTTGGTTTTGTACATTGAAATTGTGGTTTTGATGCATAGTGTTGCATGTTGTTTAATGGCTTTTGTGTGATGCTTTAAAACAGTGGATTACTGTTGTTAATGATGTACATTGGTAAGTGATGCTTAAGGTTACAAAGGTGGTTGAAAGTCCTTGTGTAAGCCTTGTTTATTAAAGAACAACATGGTGTTTGTAAGTCCATGGTTGGTTCTTGGTTAAGGTAAATGATGGTTTTTGCATTATGGTTATGCATGTGAATTAAAGGTTAATGTGGTAAGATGGTTATATTGGCAAGTGATGCAAGTGGTTCTTGGTTCGTTGATCGGATATAGTTAGCCGGCTATAGGATTGGGTGCACCGTGAATAAAGTCGCCTTGGGTGTGGAGTGGTTAAGAGTGAACCGGTAAACTCCATCCAAGTTTCCTAACGAGATGGTTAAGGTCATAATGGTTGATGGGATCCCATTCGAGGACCTTGGTTAAGCAAAGGTAATAATGGTGGTTAAAATTCCATTTGAGGACCTTGTGCTTGTTAAGATCACAATGGTGGTTTAAAGTCCATGTGTGGATCTTGTATAGGGTGTCCCGGATCTCGTTAGATGATTATACAACTACCAATCGGTGATGCTAAGGTTGTATGGTGTTTAAAAGTCCATACATGGGAACCTTGAGCATGTTAAGGTTGTATGGTGTTTAAAAGTCCATACATGGGAACCTTGTGAATGGTAAGGTCAAATGGTGTTTAAAAGTCCATTTGGGAGACCTTGGATTGGTAGTGTGTATGAAGCGTGGGGACAACGCTTGTGATCCGCGTATCCGATCGGGTGTTGAGTTGAAAAGTGGATTTGTTTGGTCACTTGGAAGCCAATATAATGTTCTTGATATAATGAAGCACGGGATGCTTGAATTGATGCATGGTTGCATGAGAATTGCTTAATGAATTGAGAATGCATGTTTACTTGTTAGTTTGGACAAGTGTGATTATCTATTGAGAATGTTGCATGTGTGCATGAAATCTCTTTAGTGCATTGGAGTCTTGCTAAGACTTGTTTTAAGGTCATGAGACGCAAATGAGAACGATGTGGTAATATGTTGCATGGTTTAATGCATGTGTTAATTGATTAAGTAAATGGTTTAAAAAGGGTTTCTTAATTTGAAACGGCACTCAAGTATGTGAATGGTATGATGTAAGTGGAAGTGTTTTTCCAAGGTTGATTTTAGCTTTGCATATGGTGTTTATGCATGGAATGGTTAAATGGATGATTTTGTAAATGATGTTTTGAAAAGGTTTTCTTAGCTTGATAAGCTAAGGGTTGGTTTTCATGTTTGAGCAATGCATGGTTTTAAGCATGATGTTGAAAAAGAGTTTTCAAACTTTGCTTGGTAAACAAATCGAGTTGCTTTTCAAAGAGGTTTTAAGACTCGCTGCATTGGTGGTGTTTTGGTTTTGAGCATTCCTCACTAAGCATTATGTGCTTACGCTCCTTTTTGTCCATCAATGCAGATTCTTGAAGTTTGGACAGCGAGAAGCAAGGGATTCAAGGAGGACTCCATTTGAGATGTATGTCTCGGTGAATAGCTATAGTTAATAAAGGCAATGGGGGTAGAATCTCTCGGGTTATGTGTATGTGTTCGTATATGTTCGGACAAGGATGTTTTAATGTTGTTGTTAATGTTGTTGGATCATGTTGTGGCTAATATGAGATTGATTTGGAAGTTTATGCTCGGATGGTTGCTTGTGTAGGAAGCATGCCTATAGATTTGGGGCTTTTCACATATGTTGACATTTTGTTGAATTGTTGATGCAAGTATGTCCCTTATATGTTGAATTGCATGCTGGTAAAGCTTGGTGGCATTTGGAGCATGATTGGATGTTTAATTGCATGTTTAAGTATGCATTTTGGGGCAATCTGTGCAGGGTGTTTCGGAACAGCACCTACAGTTTCGGAACGGGTGCCTTAAACAAGCCCAGGCGTCCGAAACGGGAGGGACCGTTCCGAAACGGATAGGCTACTGTCTGCCCTCGTTTCGGTACGCGTTGCGGAACGGCCCCGCGTTTCGAAACGGGCTGTCTCCCGTTTCGGAACGGGTGACCGTTAGGGGCTGACATTGGCAGTTAAATGTTTTGAAATGTTTGCATTTTGGTCCTGAATCTTGTTTGTGCAATTGTATGAGTTTGGGAAGTCCTTTTGAGCTGAAATTTCACAGAGAAGCATGAAACCTGATTAATTTCAAGTTGGTAACTTCAATTTGGGTTAAGTCCTTATAATTATCAGAAATTACAATTTGGTCCCTAAAGTTGTAATTTGTTCAATTGGGTCCCTGTTTGATCTCTGATGTTTATGATCTTGAGAATGCTGTTGTATGATCATACCTAAGGATTAATATGCATCTAGACAAGTTTAAAAAGAAAAAAAAGGGTCGTTAATCAAGGTTGACTTTCGGGTTGACTTTGGTTTTCCCCGTGTAACTTTCTTAGTTCGGGTCAACCGTCTAGGCCGGGTTAAGGGGGTTACATTTGGTGGTATCAGAGCCAGGTTGCGAATGCTTGGGGAAAACGGTAAGTTGTTGTAAGGTGTGTTTGATGTTTACCTTGTTGTGTGGTTGGAAGCTGGTTGAAACACGTGTTTCTGAACAAGTTGCTGATGTTTTCAAGCATGCTTTGTGTTTATGAATCATCGTTGAATTAATGTGGATATGTGCTGATGTTGTGAGCTGGTGTTATGCTTGATGAAGTGTAATGTGTATGTTATGTTGCTGATATGTTGTTGCAAGTGGATGTTGTTTGATGTAAGCATGATCAAAGTATGTTGATTGATATGCTTGATGTTGTGTTATCCATGTTTGTGTTGACTGTTATGTCATGTAAAGGGGAGGATTCGGGATACCCATTGCCTTATTATTATAGCTATTGTGTTATATTGGAGTTGGAGTTTGAATCCTTGCTTAAAGCTGGTCTAACTGGTTTGTTTGTTTTGTTGTGGTTGTTTGTTGTTGTTAGTAGTATGGCGAAGTCTTTGATAGAATGGCAGTTGGGTGAGATGGTTGCTGCCTTAGGGCAGGTTGTTAAGGCAGGGAACTCACTCTTTTGTAAAAGTGTTCCGTCTCAGTCTTCTGTGCCTGGGGTCGAGGTGTTAAGGCAGAAGGAAGAAGCTGGTTCTGTGATGAAGAGTTCATCATCTGTTGTTTAGGAGGTGTTGGGAACATCTCAGGCTGTAGCGACGGTAAAGTCAGTGGATGTGCTGGCTGTGGAATGTGTGGGTTTGCCGAAGCAGCGTTTGTTGGATTTGGGTGCTGTGGAGTATCGTGGTTCTTCACCTGAGACATTTGAGGCCTGGTTGGCCAGTGTGATTCTGATTTTGGATCAGGAAGGTTGTGATTATGCTTGTAAGCTGGGAAGTGTTGTTTCCTTGATGCTGGAGGATGCATGTGTCTGGTGGACATCTGTGGCGGTGGCGTCACATACCCATGATATTGATTGGGATTTCTTTGTATCTGCCTTTTATGAAAGGTATCTTGGGGAGAAGTTTCCAAGGGGTAAGCAATGTGAAGGTAGTGCTGTTGTGGAGCAAGTGTTGTTTGAGCAAGGAGGGGAAGCTCAGCCACCGGTATGTGACCGTTGTGAAAGACGCCATGTTGGAGGTTGTTGGGGCGCGGGTGCTTGTTGGAATTATGGTTCTAAAATGCATGTTAAGCGTGATTGTCCCCTTGGGGTAAAGTCAGCTTTGGTGATAGCCAAAGGGTCTCTGAAAGGTCGTGGGCACGGCCGAGGCAAGGTTCAGAGGTGGCAGAAAGAGCAGAAGGTTGTGAAGAGTTTGGGAAATGAGAATTGCTGGGAATGTGGGTCTGCTGGACACATGAGACGCGATTGTTTGATGTTGGCTCGGAACAGCCAAGGTTCCTTGCCGCTAGAGGTTGGTGGTGACCCTAGTGTGTTAGCTGGTGCTGCAGCGGTGCGGCAGGAGGATGATGGTTCCGCGAGGAAGAGAGCTCGTCTGATGAAGCTTCAGGGTGGTGTTGTGTTTCTAGGTAACCTTGTTTAGTAATCTTTGCTCTAGTTACCTTGGTTTAGTTTCTGTTGGTTTTCCTTGTGTGGTAAGTTTAGTCTTGTTGCTAGCATGTTGGGGTAATAGTTGTAGTTGTGGAAGCATCTTTGGTGTGAAGAGGGCTTTAGTGAGTATCTTGTGGTTAATGGTTGATGGTATGATGGAGTTAGATAAGTTAGAGGTGAGGTAGGAGGTTGTTTTTAGAACAGATTTTGAGGATGTAATTGGAGGGTGTGAATTGGCATTCATGCACAGTTAAATCATTGTTATATGCTATATTATATATGTGTTGGTCCATGCATACATGTGGCATGACATTAGAGGTTTTGCATACATGTACATCAGGCATTGATAGGGCATGTAGGTGATCATGCATACGATGTTCGCACTCGCTAATAACTAATCGAATCTGTTAGTGTGGTGGTTGGGTTAGGTTGGATGATGGGTTTTTAGAGGTTGTGTTGGTGCTGAGTGGAAGTTAGAAGTAATGGAGTTTGTTAAGCTAATTGCTAGTGATAGTGAGGGTAGTATAGCCTGTTAGTAGAAGGATAGTGGGTTGGTGGTGAAGAGTACCGATTGAAGTTAGAATCGGTCAAGTGGTTTGGATAGTTAGTGGAAGTGGTAGTTCCTTGGTGCTAAGTGATGTTGCAGTTTAGTGGTTGTTTTTCCAAGTGCTGAGGTAGCCTAGCATTTAAGTTGTTGTGGAAGGGTTGTGTTTGTAAGTGTTGGTTCTTAGCAACCTTTGAGAAGTTGTTATGTATGTTTGGGTTAAGCGATGTCCTGGCGAGGCAAGTGTTGTGGTCAAGCTTGTGGTGGAAAAGTAATGAAGGGTTGAAGGCCATTGTTGGTTGTTTGGGTTCTTGTGAGAAGTGGTTAGCTGGTTGTGGTTAAGGAAGTTCCGTTTGAAGTTAGTTGGTGGTGTGTGGAACGGCTGACGGAGTCTAGTTGGGGTTGTGATGTAATTTTGGAATCTGGGTGTGTAGTCTTGGTGAGTCGTTATGGTAATGTTAGCGGCAGATGTGAAGGATTATCAGCATTATTGAGGAGTTTGGGTAAGCAGTTGATGCTAAAGAATTTTTGCTTGTTGGGAAAATTCTTGGAAGAGGTTTGGGAGTTTGCAAGAGTTTTAGAAGCAGAGAAGTTTGCATAGTGGCTGATTTGGATTGGTTAATGTCACTGCGTAAGCAAGTCTTGGGAGTTGTGTGTTACAGTGATGTGTGCTGTAAAAGTTGAGTTCTTCGGGTTGATGTTAGAGCTGTGGGCAGTCGGAAGTGTGAAAGGTTAAATTGTGGTTATCTTTGTGTGTGCTGGGTTTTGTGAACAGCATGTGGTGGTGTTGAGTTTGGTGGAGTTTTGTGTGGGAAGTGTTCAGTAGTGATTGAGGCTTTTGTGTTGCCTTGTGTGTTGCTCTGAGAAGTTGGGTTGTGGTTCCCTTTTTGCCAGTTGAAATTTCGAGGACGAAATTTCCTAAGGGGGGGAGAGTTGTAACGCCCCGGTTTTGGGCTCAGAAGTTTTGGGCGTTGACCGGTTCGGTCAAGGTGCTGATCGAATATATAAAGGTGAAATTAGGAAAGCCTAGTTCGGGTCGCATTAAAAATATGGAAAAATGTTCTAAAATCATCTTTTAATATATAAAAGTGAACTGTGAAATCAATTTTGGAAAATGAGGTTCGGAAGGTTGACATTTTGGCTAGTGACCAAAATGTAAATTTTGAAAGTTGCGTGACTGTTTTATAAAGGGTTGAAACTTTGAATCTTTAAGGAGCTATTTACCCAAAGGGGAGTTTCTCCAGATTTTCTAAAGATATTAAATGATTTATTAATGGTTTTTAAATAAAATAAGAGTGGAGGGAAGATATTTTTAATCATAACTAACTTTTCTCTCAAATCTTCCATTTTCATTTTCTCTCATTTTCTCTCAAACCAAACATCTTTCTCCAGAGCTTTTCTCTCTGATTTTGTCATCTAAATTCATCTTTTCAATTTTCTTTTGATTTCTAATCATCACATCAACAAAACCTCTCAATTTGCTACTTGATTCATCAAGCTTTTTGGTTCCAAAAGAGGAGAAACTCAAGTTTGGAGGTAAGAACGTCCTTCTCCTCTAAACTATCAGTTCTTTACTGAAATTCCTAAGTTCTCAATCCTTGATTTGTGATTTGTTAAAGGCTTTTCAATTGAAATCTTGATTTTTGGCTTAAAATGCAAGATTTGCTTGATTTTGGTGGAATTTTCGTGTGATCTGTTTGGGCAGTGTTTTGGAGTGTCAAATTGATGTTAAATGAATGCTAAATTGATTAGATGTTGAGGTTCAATTAATGCAATCCCGAATAGGTTGAATTTCCTAAGTTTTGCTTGAGCTTTTGGTTGTTTTTGGAGTGTTTTTGGTGATCTGTTATACCTGGAGGTATAAGGACGTGTTTGTGATCATTTTGGATGTTAATTGATGTTTAAAAATGGTTAGAAGTGATGGATCTTGGCTGGGTTAAGTTTTGGAAGTGTTTGGAGGTGATTTCGGTTGTGTTTGGTAGCCGAATTGTTGGATTTGTGATGAGCAGCGAGTTGTGTTGTGTTGCTGGTGTTTTTGATGCATAATGATGCATTGATCTTCTGTTGTTGTGTGCTTGAAACAGGGGAGTTTGATCCGTGAGCTTTAGAGGTGGTGCGGAAGGTTTCGGATGCTTGGAAGGCTTGTTGGCTAGCCTTGTTTTGTGTATCGGTGAGTGAAGTCGGGTTTTCAGCTTTTAAACCAAGGGTTGAAGGTTTTGGGAGCTTAGTTTAAGTCTAAACAACTTTGCTAAGCTCAAGAGTAAGTAAATGGATTTTCGTTCTTGGTTGTGTTGTGAATTGGCTTTTAAAGCAATTGTGGTTGATGATTGAAATGCATGTGTTTTGCATGGTTTAAATTCTGTTTTGAAAGCATATTTTAGCATGGTTAAATGCTGGTTTTGAAAGCCATATGTGAAGGATGCTCAAGGTAAGAGATCCTTGGTTTTGTACATTGAAATTGTGGTTTTGATGCATAGTGTTGCATGTTGTTTAATGGCTTTTGTGTGATGCTTTAAAACAGTGGATTACTGTTGTTAATGATGTACATTGGTAAGTGATGCTTAAGGTTACAAAGGTGGTTGAAAGTCCTTGTGTAAGCCTTGTTTATTAAAGAACAACATGGTGTTTGTAAGTCCATGGTTGGTTCTTGGTTAAGGTAAATGATGGTTTTTGCATTATGGTTATGCATGTGAATTAAAGGTTAATATGGTAAGATGGTTATATTGGCAAGTGATGCAAGTGGTTCTTGGTTCGTTGATCGGATATAGTTAGCCGGCTATAGGATTGGGTGCACCGTGAATAAAGTCGCCTTGGGTGTGGAGTGGTTAAGAGTGAACCGGTAAACTCCATCCAAGTTTCCTAACGAGATGGTTAAGGTCATAATGGTTGATGGGATCCCATTCGAGGACCTTGGTTAAGCAAAGGTAATAATGGTGGTTAAAATTCCATTTGAGGACCTTGTGCTTGTTAAGATCACAATGGTGGTTTAAAGTCCATGTGTGGATCTTGTATAGGGTGTCCCGGATCTCGTTAGATGATTATACAACTACCAATCGGTGATGCTAAGGTTGTATGGTGTTTAAAAGTCCATACATGGGAACCTTGAGCATGTTAAGGTTGTATGGTGTTTAAAAGTCCATACATGGGAACCTTGTGAATGGTAAGGTCAAATGGTGTTTAAAAGTCCATTTGGGAGACCTTGGATTGGTAGTGTGTATGAAGCGTGGGGACAACGCTTGTGATCCGCGTATCCGATCGGGTGTTGAGTTGAAAAGTGGATTTGTTTGGTCACTTGGAAGCCAATATAATGTTCTTGATATAATGAAGCACGGGATGCTTGAATTGATGCATGGTTGCATGAGAATTGCTTAATGAATTGAGAATGCATGTTTACTTGTTAGTTTGGACAAGTGTGATTATCTATTGAGAATGTTGCATGTGTGCATGAAATCTCTTTAGTGCATTGGAGTCTTGCTAAGACTTGTTTTAAGGTCATGAGACGCAAATGAGAACGATGTGGTAATATGTTGCATGGTTTAATGCATGTGTTAATTGATTAAGTAAATGGTTTAAAAAGGGTTTCTTAATTTGAAACGGCACTCAAGTATGTGAATGGTATGATGTAAGTGGAAGTGTTTTTCCAAGGTTGATTTTAGCTTTGCATATGGTGTTTATGCATGGAATGGTTAAATGGATGATTTTGTAAATGATGTTTTGAAAAGGTTTTCTTAGCTTGATAAGCTAAGGGTTGGTTTTCATGTTTGAGCAATGCATGGTTTTAAGCATGATGTTGAAAAAGAGTTTTCAAACTTTGCTTGGTAAACAAATCGAGTTGCTTTTCAAAGAGGTTTTAAGACTCGCTGCATTGGTGGTGTTTTGGTTTTGAGCATTCCTCACTAAGCATTATGTGCTTACGCTCCTTTTTGTCCATCAATGCAGATTCTTGAAGTTTGGACAGCGAGAAGCAAGGGATTCAAGGAGGACTCCATTTGAGATGTATGTCTCGGTGAATAGCTATAGTTAATAAAGGCAATGGGGGTAGAATCTCTCGGGTTATGTGTATGTGTTCGTATATGTTCGGACAAGGATGTTTTAATGTTGTTGTTAATGTTGTTGGATCATGTTGTGGCTAATATGAGATTGATTTGGAAGTTTATGCTCGGATGGTTGCTTGTGTAGGAAGCATGCCTATAGATTTGGGGCTTTTCACATATGTTGACATTTTGTTGAATTGTTGATGCAAGTATGTCCCTTATATGTTGAATTGCATGCTGGTAAAGCTTGGTGGCATTTGGAGCATGATTGGATGTTTAATTGCATGTTTAAGTATGCATTTTGGGGCAATCTGTGCAGGGTGTTTCGGAACAGCACCTACAGTTTCGGAACGGGTGCCTTAAACAAGCCCAGGCGTCCGAAACGGGAGGGACCGTTCCGAAACGGATAGGCTACTGTCTGCCCTCGTTTCGGTACGCGTTGCGGAACGGCCCCGCGTTTCGAAACGGGCTGTCTCCCGTTTCGGAACGGGTGACCGTTAGGGGCTGACATTGGCAGTTAAATGTTTTGAAATGTTTGCATTTTGGTCCTGAATCTTGTTTGTGCAATTGTATGAGTTTGGGAAGTCCTTTTGAGCTGAAATTTCACAGAGAAGCATGAAACCTGATTAATTTCAAGTTGGTAACTTCAATTTGGGTTAAGTCCTTATAATTATCAGAAATTACAATTTGGTCCCTAAAGTTGTAATTTGTTCAATTGGGTCCCTGTTTGATCTCTGATGTTTATGATCTTGAGAATGCTGTTGTATGATCATACCTAAGGATTAATATGCATCTAGACAAGTTTAAAAAGAAAAAAAAGGGTCGTTAATCAAGGTTGACTTTCGGGTTGACTTTGGTTTTCCCCGTGTAACTTTCTTAGTTCGGGTCAACCGTCTAGGCCGGGTTAAGGGGGTTACATTTGGTGGTATCAGAGCCAGGTTGCGAATGCTTGGGGAAAACGGTAAGTTGTTGTAAGGTGTGTTTGATGTTTACCTTGTTGTGTGGTTGGAAGCTGGTTGAAACACGTGTTTCTGAACAAGTTGCTGATGTTTTCAAGCATGCTTTGTGTTTATGAATCATCGTTGAATTAATGTGGATATGTGCTGATGTTGTGAGCTGGTGTTATGCTTGATGAAGTGTAATGTGTATGTTATGTTGCTGATATGTTGTTGCAAGTGGATGTTGTTTGATGTAAGCATGATCAAAGTATGTTGATTGATATGCTTGATGTTGTGTTATCCATGTTTGTGTTGACTGTTATGTCATGTAAAGGGGAGGATTCGGGATACCCATTGCCTTATTATTATAGCTATTGTGTTATATTGGAGTTGGAGTTTGAATCCTTGCTTAAAGCTGGTCTAACTGGTTTGTTTGTTTTGTTGTGGTTGTTTGTTGTTGTTAGTAGTATGGCGAAGTCTTTGATAGAATGGCAGTTGGGTGAGATGGTTGCTGCCTTAGGGCAGGTTGTTAAGGCAGGGAACTCACTCTTTTGTAAAAGTGTTCCGTCTCAGTCTTCTGTGCCTGGGGTCGAGGTGTTAAGGCAGAAGGAAGAAGCTGGTTCTGTGATGAAGAGTTCATCATCTGTTGTTTAGGAGGTGTTGGGAACATCTCAGGCTGTAGCGACGGTAAAGTCAGTGGATGTGCTGGCTGTGGGATGTGTGGGTTTGCCGAAGCAGCGTTTGTTGGATTTGGGTGCTGTGGAGTATCGTGGTTCTTCACCTGAGACATTTGAGGCCTGGTTGGCCAGTGTGATTCTGATTTTGGATCAGGAAGGTTGTGATTATGCTTGTAAGCTGGGAAGTGTTGTTTCCTTGATGCTGGAGGATGCATGTGTCTGGTGGACATCTGTGGCGGTGGCGTCACATACCCATGATATTGATTGGGATTTCTTTGTATCTGCCTTTTATGAAAGGTATCTTGGGGAGAAGTTTCCAAGGGGTAAGCAATGTGAAGGTAGTGCTGTTGTGGAGCAAGTGTTGTTTGAGCAAGGAGGGGAAGCTCAGCCACCGGTATGTGACCGTTGTGAAAGACGCCATGTTGGAGGTTGTTGGGGCGCGGGTGCTTGTTGGAATTATGGTTCTAAAATGCATGTTAAGCGTGATTGTCCCCTTGGGGTAAAGTCAGCTTTGGTGATAGCCAAAGGGTCTCTGAAAGGTCGTGGGCACGGCCGAGGCAAGGTTCAGAGGTGGCAGAAAGAGCAGAAGGTTGTGAAGAGTTTGGGAAATGAGAATTGCTGGGAATGTGGGTCTGTTGGACACATGAGACGCGATTGTTTGATGTTGGCTCAGAACAGCCAAGGTTCCTTGCCGCTAGAGGTTGGTGGTGACCCTAGTGTGTTAGCTGGTGCTGCAGCGGTGCGGCAGGAGGATGATGGTTCCGCGAGGAAGAGAGCTCGTCTGATGAAGCTTCAGGGTGGTGTTGTGTTTCTAGGTAACCTTGTTTAGTAATCTTTGCTCTAGTTACCTTGGTTTAGTTTCTGTTGGTTTTCCTTGTGTGGTAAGTTTAGTCTTGTTGCTAGCATGTTGGGGTAATAGTTGTAGTTGTGGAAGCATCTTTGGTGTGAAGAGGGCTTTAGTGAGTATCTTGTGGTTAATGGTTGATGGTATGATGGAGTTAGATAAGTTAGAGGTGAGGTAGGAGGTTGTTTTTAGAACAGATTTTGAGGATGTAATTGGAGGGTGTGAATTGGCATTCATGCACAGTTAAATCATTGTTATATGCTATATTATATATGTGTTGGTCCATGCATACATGTGGCATGACATTAGAGGTTTTGCATACATGTACATCAGGCATTGATAGGGCATGTAGGTGATCATGCATACGATGTTCGCACTCGCTAATAACTAATCGAATCTGTTAGTGTGGTGGTTGGGTTAGGTTGGATGATGGGTTTTTAGAGGTTGTGTTGGTGCTGAGTGGAAGTTAGAAGTAATGGAGTTTGTTAAGCTAATTGCTAGTGATAGTGAGGGTAGTATAGCCTGTTAGTAGAAGGATAGTGGGTTGGTGGTGAAGAGTACCGATTGAAGTTAGAATCGGTCAAGTGGTTTGGATAGTTAGTGGAAGTGGTAGTTCCTTGGTGCTAAGTGATGTTGCAGTTTAGTGGTTGTTTTTCCAAGTGCTGAGGTAGCCTAGCATTTAAGTTGTTGTGGAAGGGTTGTGTTTGTAAGTGTTGGTTCTTAGCAACCTTTGAGAAGTTGTTATGTATGTTTGGGTTAAGCGATGTCCTGGCGAGGCAAGTGTTGTGGTCAAGCTTGTGGTGGAAAAGTAATGAAGGGTTGAAGGCCATTGTTGGTTGTTTGGGTTCTTGTGAGAAGTGGTTGGCTGGTTGTGGTTAAGGAAGTTCCGTTTGAAGTTAGTTGGTGGTGTGTGGAACGGCTGACGGAGTCTAGTTGGGGTTGTGATGTAATTTTGGAATCTGGGTGTGTAGTCTTGGTGAGTCGTTATGGTAATGTTAGCGGCAGATGTGAAGGATTATCAGCATTATTGAGGAGTTTGGGTAAGCAGTTGATGCTAAAGAATTTTTGCTTGTTGGGAAAATTCTTGGAAGAGGTTTGGGAGTTTGCAAGAGTTTTAGAAGCAGAGAAGTTTGCATAGTGGCTGATTTGGATTGGTTAATGTCACTGCGTAAGCAAGTCTTGGGAGTTGTGTGTTACAGTGATGTGTGCTGTAAAAGTTGAGTTCTTCGGGTTGATGTTAGAGCTGTGGGCAGTCGGAAGTGTGAAAGGTTAAATTGTGGTTATCTTTGTGTGTGCTGGGTTTTGTGAACAGCATGTGGTGGTGTTGAGTTTGGTGGAGTTTTGTGTGGGAAGTGTTCAGTAGTGATTGAGGCTTTTGTGTTGCCTTGTGTGTTGCTCTGAGAAGTTGGGTTGTGGTTCCCTTTTTGCCAGTTGAAATTTCGAGGACGAAATTTCCTAAGGGGGGGAGAGTTGTAACGCCCCGGTTTTGGGCTCAGAAGTTTTGGGCGTTGACCGGTTCGGTCAAGGTGCTGATCGAATATATAAAGGTGAAATTAGGAAAGCCTAGTTCGGGTTGCATTAAAAATATGGAAAAATGTTCTAAAATCATCTTTTAATATATAAAAGTGAACTGTGAAATCAATTTTGGAAAATGAGGTTCGGAAGGTTGACATTTTGGCTAGTGACCAAAATGTAAATTTTGAAAGTTGCGTGACTGTTTTATAAAGGGTTGAAACTTTGAATCTTTAAGGAGCTATTTACCCAAAGGGGAGTTTCTCCAGATTTTCTAAAGATATTAAATGATTTATTAATGGTTTTTAAATAAAATAAGAGTGGAGGGAAGATATTTTTAATCATAACTAACTTTTCTCTCAAATCTTCCATTTTCATTTTCTCTCATTTTCTCTCAAACCAAACATCTTTCTCCAGAGCTTTTCTCTCTGATTTTGTCATCTAAATTCATCTTTTCAATTTTCTTTTGATTTCTAATCATCACATCAACAAAACCTCTCAATTTGCTACTTGATTCATCAAGCTTTTTGGTTCCAAAAGAGGAGAAACTCAAGTTTGGAGGTAAGAACGTCCTTCTCCTCTAAACTATCAGTTCTTTACTGAAATTCCTAAGTTCTCAATCCTTGATTTGTGATTTGTTAAAGGCTTTTCAATTGAAATCTTGATTTTTGGCTTAAAATGCAAGATTTGCTTGATTTTGGTGGAATTTTCGTGTGATCTGTTTGGGCAGTGTTTTGGAGTGTCAAATTGATGTTAAATGAATGCTAAATTGATTAGATGTTGAGGTTTAATTAATGCAATCCCGAATAGGTTGAATTTCCTAAGTTTTGCTTGAGCTTTTGGTTGTTTTTGGAGTGTTTTTGGTGATCTGTTATACCTGGAGGTATAAGGACGTGTTTGTGATCATTTTGGATGTTAATTGATGTTTAAAAATGGTTAGAAGTGATGGATCTTGGCTGGGTTAAGTTTTGGAAGTGTTTGGAGGTGATTTCGGTTGTGTTTGGTAGCCGAATTGTTGGATTTGTGATGAGCAGCGAGTTGTGTTGTGTTGCTGGTGTTTTTGATGCATAATGATGCATTGATCTTCTGTTGTTGTGTGCTTGAAACAGGGGAGTTTGATCCGTGAGCTTTAGAGGTGGTGCGGAAGGTTTCGGATGCTTGGAAGGCTTGTTGGCTAGCCTTGTTTTGTGTATCGGTGAGTGAAGTCGGGTTTTCAGCTTTTAAACCAAGGGTTGAAGGTTTTGGGAGCTTAGTTTAAGTCTAAACAACTTTGCTAAGCTCAAGAGTAAGTAAATGGATTTTCGTTCTTGGTTGTGTTGTGAATTGGCTTTTAAAGCAATTGTGGTTGATGATTGAAATGCATGTGTTTTGCATGGTTTAAATTCTGTTTTGAAAGCATATTTTAGCATGGTTAAATGCTGGTTTTGAAAGCCATATGTGAAGGATGCTCAAGGTAAGAGATCCTTGGTTTTGTACATTGAAATTGTGGTTTTGATGCATAGTGTTGCATGTTGTTTAATGGCTTTTGTGTGATGCTTTAAAACAGTGGATTACTGTTGTTAATGATGTACATTGGTAAGTGATGCTTAAGGTTACAAAGGTGGTTGAAAGTCCTTGTGTAAGCCTTGTTTATTAAAGAACAACATGGTGTTTGTAAGTCCATGGTTGGTTCTTGGTTAAGGTAAATGATGGTTTTTGCATTATGGTTATGCATGTGAATTAAAGGTTAATGTGGTAAGATGGTTATATTGGCAAGTGATGCAAGTGGTTCTTGGTTCGTTGATCGGATATAGTTAGCCGGCTATAGGATTGGGTGCACCGTGAATAAAGTCGCCTTGGGTGTGGAGTGGTTAAGAGTGAACCGGTAAACTCCATCCAAGTTTCCTAACGAGATGGTTAAGGTCATAATGGTTGATGGGATCCCATTCGAGGACCTTGGTTAAGCAAAGGTAATAATGGTGGTTAAAATTCCATTTGAGGACCTTGTGCTTGTTAAGATCACAATGGTGGTTTAAAGTCCATGTGTGGATCTTGTATAGGGTGTCCCGGATCTCGTTAGATGATTATACAACTACCAATCGGTGATGCTAAGGTTGTATGGTGTTTAAAAGTCCATACATGGGAACCTTGAGCATGTTAAGGTTGTATGGTGTTTAAAAGTCCATACATGGGAACCTTGTGAATGGTAAGGTCAAATGGTGTTTAAAAGTCCATTTGGGAGACCTTGGATTGGTAGTGTGTATGAAGCGTGGGGACAACGCTTGTGATCCGCGTATCCGATCGGGTGTTGAGTTGAAAAGTGGATTTGTTTGGTCACTTGGAAGCCAATATAATGTTCTTGATATAATGAAGCACGGGATGCTTGAATTGATGCATGGTTGCATGAGAATTGCTTAATGAATTGAGAATGCATGTTTACTTGTTAGTTTGGACAAGTGTGATTATCTATTGAGAATGTTGCATGTGTGCATGAAATCTCTTTAGTGCATTGGAGTCTTGCTAAGACTTGTTTTAAGGTCATGAGACGCAAATGAGAACGATGTGGTAATATGTTGCATGGTTTAATGCATGTGTTAATTGATTAAGTAAATGGTTTAAAAAGGGTTTCTTAATTTGAAACGGCACTCAAGTATGTGAATGGTATGATGTAAGTGGAAGTGTTTTTCCAAGGTTGATTTTAGCTTTGCATATGGTGTTTATGCATGGAATGGTTAAATGGATGATTTTGTAAATGATGTTTTGAAAAGGTTTTCTTAGCTTGATAAGCTAAGGGTTGGTTTTCATGTTTGAGCAATGCATGGTTTTAAGCATGATGTTGAAAAAGAGTTTTCAAACTTTGCTTGGTAAACAAATCGAGTTGCTTTTCAAAGAGGTTTTAAGACTCGCTGCATTGGTGGTGTTTTGGTTTTGAGCATTCCTCACTAAGCATTATGTGCTTACGCTCCTTTTTGTCCATCAATGCAGATTCTTGAAGTTTGGACAGCGAGAAGCAAGGGATTCAAGGAGGACTCCATTTGAGATGTATGTCTCGGTGAATAGCTATAGTTAATAAAGGCAATGGGGGTAGAATCTCTCGGGTTATGTGTATGTGTTCGTATATGTTCGGACAAGGATGTTTTAATGTTGTTGTTAATGTTGTTGGATCATGTTGTGGCTAATATGAGATTGATTTGGAAGTTTATGCTCGGATGGTTGCTTGTGTAGGAAGCATGCCTATAGATTTGGGGCTTTTCACATATGTTGACATTTTGTTGAATTGTTGATGCAAGTATGTCCCTTATATGTTGAATTGCATGCTGGTAAAGCTTGGTGGCATTTGGAGCATGATTGGATGTTTAATTGCATGTTTAAGTATGCATTTTGGGGCAATCTGTGCAGGGTGTTTCGGAACAGCACCTACCATTTCGGAACGGGTGCCTTAAACAAGCCCAGGCGTCCGAAACGGGAGGGACCGTTCCGAAACGGATAGGCTACTGTCTGCCCTCGTTTCGGTACGCGTTGCAGAACGGCCCCGCGTTTCGAAACGGGCTGTCTCCCGTTTCGGAACGGGTGACCGTTAGGGGCTGACATTGGCAGTTAAATGTTTTGAAATGTTTGCATTTTGGTCCTGAATCTTGTTTGTGCAATTGTATGAGTTTGGGAAGTCCTTTTGAGCTGAAATTTCACAGAGAAGCATGAAACCTGATTAATTTCAAGTTGGTAACTTCAATTTGGGTTAAGTCCTTATAATTATCAGAAATTACAATTTGGTCCCTAAAGTTGTAATTTGTTCAATTGGGTCCCTGTTTGATCTCTGATGTTTATGATCTTGAGAATGCTGTTGTATGATCATACCTAAGGATTAATATGCATCTAGACAAGTTTAAAAAGAAAAAAAAGGGTCGTTAATCAAGGTTGACTTTCGGGTTGACTTTGGTTTTCCCCGTGTAACTTTCTTAGTTCGGGTCAACCGTCTAGGCCGGGTTAAGGGGGTTACATTTGGTGGTATCAGAGCCAGGTTGCGAATGCTTGGGGAAAACGGTAAGTTGTTGTAAGGTGTGTTTGATGTTTACCTTGTTGTGTGGTTGGAAGCTGGTTGAAACACGTGTTTCTGAACAAGTTGCTGATGTTTTCAAGCATGCTTTGTGTTTATGAATCATCGTTGAATTAATGTGGATATGTGCTGATGTTGTGAGCTGGTGTTATGCTTGATGAAGTGTAATGTGTATGTTATGTTGCTGATATGTTGTTGCAAGTGGATGTTGTTTGATGTAAGCATGATCAAAGTATGTTGATTGATATGCTTGATGTTGTGTTATCCATGTTTGTGTTGACTGTTATGTCATGTAAAAGGGAGGATTCGGGATACCCATTGCCTTATTATTATAGCTATTGTGTTATATTGGAGTTGGAGTTTGAATCCTTCCTTAAAGCTGGTCTAACTGGTTTGTTTGTTTTGTTGTGGTTGTTTGTTGTTGTTAGTAGTATGGCGAAGTCGTTGATAGAATGGCAGTTGGGTGAGATGGTTGCTGCCTTAGGGCAGGTTGTTAAGGCAGGGAACTCACTCTTTTGTAAAAGTGTTCCGTCTCAGTCTTCTGTGCCTGGGGTCGAGGTGTTAAGGCAGAAGGAAGAAGCTGGTTCTGTGATGAAGAGTTCATCATCTGATGTTCAGGAGGTGTTGGGAACATCTCAGGCTGTAGCGACGGTAAAGTCAGTGGATGTGCTGGCTGTGGGATGTGTGGGTTTGCCGAAGCAGCGTTTGTTGGATTTGGGTGCTGTGGAGTATCGTGGTTCTTCACCTGAGACATTTGAGGCCTGGTTGGCCAGTGTGATTCTGATTTTGGATCAGGAAGGTTGTGATTATGCTTGTAAGCTGGGAAGTGTTGTTTCCTTGATGCTGGAGGATGCATGTGTCTGGTGGACATCTGTGGCGGTGGCGTCACATACCCATGATATTGATTGGGATTTCTTTGTATCTGCCTTTTATGAAAGGTATCTTGGGGAGAAGTTTCCAAGGGGTAAGCAATGTGAAGGTAGTGCTGTTGTGGAGCAAGTGTTGTTTGAGCAAGGAGTGGAAGCTCAGCCACCGGTATGTGACCGTTGTGAAAGACGCCATGTTGGAGGTTGTTGGGGCGCGGGTGCTTGTTGGAATTATGGTTCTAAAATGCATGTTAAGCGTGATTGTCCCCTTGGGGTAAAGTCAGCTTTGGTGATAGCCAAAGGGTCTCTGAAAGGTCGTGGGCACGGCCGAGGCAAGGTTCAGAGGTGGCAGAAAGAGCAGAAGGTTGTGAAGAGTTTGGGAAATGAGAATTGCTGGGAATGTGGGTCTGCTGGACACATGAGACGCGATTGTTTGATGTTGGCTCGGAACAGCCAAGGTTCCTTGCCGCTAGAGGTTGGTGGTGACCCTAGTGTGTTAGCTGGTGCTGCAGCGGTGCGGCAGGAGGATGATGGTTCCGCGAGGAAGAGAGCTCGTCTGATGAAGCTTCAGGGTGGTGTTGTGTTTCTAGGTAACCTTGTTTAGTAATCTTTGCTCTAGTTACCTTGGTTTAGTTTCTGTTGGTTTTCCTTGTGTGGTAAGTTTAGTCTTGTTGCTAGCATGTTGAGGTAATAGTTGTAGTTGTGGAAGCATCTTTGGTGTGAAGAGGGCTTTAGTGAGTATCTTGTGGTTAATGGTTGATGGTATGATGGAGTTAGATAAGTTAGAGGTGAGGTAGGAGGTTGTTTTTAGAACAGATTTTGAGGATGTAATTGGAGGGTGTGAATTGGCATTCATGCACAGTTAAATCATTGTTATATGCTATATTATATATGTGTTGGTCCATGCATACATGTGGCATGACATTAGAGGTTTTGCATACATGTACATCAGGCATTGATAGGGCATGTAGGTGATCATGCATACGATGTTCGCACTCGCTAATAACTAATCGAATCTGTTAGTGTGGTGGTTGGGTTAGGTTGGATGATGGGTTTTTAGAGGTTGTGTTGGTGCTGAGTGGAAGTTAGAAGTAATGGAGTTTGTTAAGCTAATTGCTAGTGATAGTGAGGGTAGTATAGCCTGTTAGTAGAAGGATAGTGGGTTGGTGGTGAAGAGTACCGGTTGAAGTTAGAATCGGTCAAGTGGTTTGGATAGTTAGTGGAAGTGGTAGTTCCTTGGTGCTAAGTGATGTTGCAGTTTAGTGGTTGTTTTTCCAAGTGCTGAGGTAGCCTAGCATTTAAGTTGTTGTGGAAGGGTTGTGTTTGTAAGTGTTGGTTCTTAGCAACCTTTGAGAAGTTGTTATGTATGTTTGGGTTAAGCGATGTCCTGGCGAGGCAAGTGTTGTGGTCAAGCTTGTGGTGGAAAAGTAATGAAGGGTTGAAGGCCATTGTTGGTTGTTTGGGTTCTTGTGAGAAGTGGTTGGCTGGTTGTGGTTAAGGAAGTTCCGTTTGAAGTTAGTTGGTGGTGTGTGGAACGGCTGACGGAGTCTAGTTGGGGTTGTGATGTAATTTTGGAATCTGGGTGTGTAGTCTTAGTGAGTCGTTATGGTAATGTTAGCGGCAGATGTGAAGGATTATCAGCATTGTTGAGGAGTTTGGGTAAGCAGTTGATGCTAAAGAATTTTTGCTTGTTGGGAAAATTCTTGGAAGAGGTTTGGGAGTTTGCAAGAGTTTTAGAAGCAGAGAAGTTTGCATAGTGGCTGATTTGGATTGGTTAATGTCACTGCGTAAGCAAGTCTTGGGAGTTGTGTGTTACAGTGATGTGTGCTGTAAAAGTTGAGTTCTTCGGGTTGATGTTAGAGCTGTGGGCAGTCGGAAGTGTGAAAGGTTAAATTGTGGTTATCTTTGTGTGTGCTGGGTTTTGTGAACAGCATGTGGTGGTGTTGAGTTTGGTGGAGTTTTGTGTGGGAAGTGTTCAGTAGTGATTGAGGCTTTTGTGTTGCCTTGTGTGTTGCTCTGAGAAGTTGGGTTGTGGTTCCCTTTTTGCCAGTTGAAATTTCGAGGACGAAATTTCCTAAGGGGGGGAGAGTTGTAACGCCCCGGTTTTGGGCTCAGAAGTTTTGGGCGTTGACCGGTTCGGTCAAGGTGCTGATCGAATATATAAAGGTGAAATTAGGAAAGCCTAGTTCGGGTTGCATTAAAAATATGGAAAAATGTTCTAAAATCATCTTTTAATATATAAAAGTGAACTGTGAAATCAATTTTGGAAAATGAGGTTCGGAAGGTTGACATTTTGGCTAGTGACCAAAATGTAAATTTTGAAAGTTGCGTGACTGTTTTATAAAGGGTTGAAACTTTGAATCTTTAAGTAGCTATTTACCCAAAGGGGAGTTTCTCCAGATTTTCTAAAGATATTAAATGATTTATTAATGGTTTTTAAATAAAATAAGAGTGGAGGGAAGATATTTTTAATCATAACTAACTTTTCTCTCAAATCTTCCATTTTCATTTTCTCTCATTTTCTCTCAAACCAAACATCTTTCTCCAGAGCTTTTCTCTCTGATTTTGTCATCTAAATTCATCTTTTCAATTTTCTTTTGATTTCTAATCATCACATCAACAAAACCTCTCAATTTGCTACTTGATTCATCAAGCTTTTTGGTTCCAAAAGAGGAGAAACTCAAGTTTGGAGGTAAGAACGTCCTTCTCCTCTAAACTATCAGTTCTTTACTGAAATTCCTAAGTTCTCAATCCTTGATTTGTGATTTGTTAAAGGCTTTTCAATTGAAATCTTGATTTTTGGCTTAAAATGCAAGATTTGCTTGATTTTGGTGGAATTTTCGTGTGATCTGTTTGGGCAGTGTTTTGGAGTGTCAAATTGATGTTAAATGAATGCTAAATTGATTAGATGTTGAGGTTTAATTAATGCAATCCCGAATAGGTTGAATTTCCTAAGTTTTGCTTGAGCTTTTGGTTGTTTTTGGAGTGTTTTTGGTGATCTGTTATACCTGGAGGTATAAGGACGTGTTTGTGATCATTTTGGATGTTAATTGATGTTTAAAAATGGTTAGAAGTGATGGATCTTGGCTGGGTTAAGTTTTGGAAGTGTTTGGAGGTGATTTCGGTTGTGTTTGGTAGCCGAATTGTTGGATTTGTGATGAGCAGTGAGTTGTGTTGTGTTGCTGGTGTTTTTGATGCATAATGATGCATTGATCTTCTGTTGTTGTGTGCTTGAAACAGGGGAGTTTGATCCGTGAGCTTTAGAGGTGGTGCGGAAGGTTTCGGATGCTTGGAAGGCTTGTTGGCTAGCCTTGTTTTGTGTATCGGTGAGTGAAGTCGGGTTTTCAGCTTTTAAACCAAGGGTTGAAGGTTTTGGGAGCTTAGTTTAAGTCTAAACAACTTTGCTAAGCTCAAGAGTAAGTAAATGGATTTTCGTTCTTGGTTGTGTTGTGAATTGGCTTTTAAAGCAATTGTGGTTGATGATTGAAATGCATGTGTTTTGCATGGTTTAAATTCTGTTTTGAAAGCATATTTTAGCATGGTTAAATGCTGGTTTTGAAAGCCATATGTGAAGGATGCTCAAGGTAAGAGATCCTTGGTTTTGTACATTGAAATTGTGGTTTTGATGCATAGTGTTGCATGTTGTTTAATGGCTTTTGTGTGATGCTTTAAAACAGTGGATTACTGTTGTTAATGATGTACATTGGTAAGTGATGCTTAAGGTTACAAAGGTGGTTGAAAGTCCTTGTGTAAGCCTTGTTTATTAAAGAACAACATGGTGTTTGTAAGTCCATGGTTGGTTCTTGGTTAAGGTAAATGATGGTTTTTGCATTATGGTTATGCATGTGAATTAAAGGTTAATGTGGTAAGATGGTTATATTGGCAAGTGATGCAAGTGGTTCTTGGTTCGTTGATCGGATATAGTTAGCCGGCTATAGGATTGGGTGCACCGTGAATAAAGTCGCCTTGGGTGTGGAGTGGTTAAGAGTGAACCGGTAAACTCCATCCAAGTTTCCTAACGAGATGGTTAAGGTCATAATGGTTGATGGGATCCCATTCGAGGACCTTGGTTAAGCAAAGGTAATAATGGTGGTTAAAATTCCATTTGAGGACCTTGTGCTTGTTAAGATCACAATGGTGGTTTAAAGTCCATGTGTGGATCTTGTATAGGGTGTCCCGGATCTCGTTAGATGATTATACAACTACCAATCGGTGATGCTAAGGTTGTATGGTGTTTAAAAGTCCATACATGGGAACCTTGAGCATGTTAAGGTTGTATGGTGTTTAAAAGTCCATACATGGGAACCTTGTGAATGGTAAGGTCAAATGGTGTTTAAAAGTCCATTTGGGAGACCTTGGATTGGTAGTGTGTATGAAGCGTGGGGACAACGCTTGTGATCCGCGTATCCGATCGGGTGTTGAGTTGAAAAGTGGATTTGTTTGGTCACTTGGAAGCCAATATAATGTTCTTGATATAATGAAGCACGGGATGCTTGAATTGATGCATGGTTGCATGAGAATTGCTTAATGAATTGAGAATGCATGTTTACTTGTTAGTTTGGACAAGTGTGATTATCTATTGAGAATGTTGCATGTGTGCATGAAATCTCTTTAGTGCATTGGAGTCTTGCTAAGACTTGTTTTAAGGTCATGAGACGCAAATGAGAACGATGTGGTAATATGTTGCATGGTTTAATGCATGTGTTAATTGATTAAGTAAATGGTTTAAAAAGGGTTTCTTAATTTGAAACGGCACTCAAGTATGTGAATGGTATGATGTAAGTGGAAGTGTTTTTCCAAGGTTGATTTTAGCTTTGCATATGGTGTTTATGCATGGAATGGTTAAATGGATGATTTTGTAAATGATGTTTTGAAAAGGTTTTCTTAGCTTGATAAGCTAAGGGTTGGTTTTCATGTTTGAGCAATGCGTGGTTTTAAGCATGATGTTGAAAAAGAGTTTTCAAACTTTGCTTGGTAAACAAATCGAGTTGCTTTTCAAAGAGGTTTTAAGACTCGCTGCATTGGTGGTGTTTTGGTTTTGAGCATTCCTCACTAAGCATTATGTGCTTACGCTCTTTTTTGTCCATCAATGCAGATTCTTGAAGTTTGGACAGCGAGAAGCAAGGGATTCAAGGAGGACTCCATTTGAGATGTATGTCTCGGTGAATAGCTATAGTTAATAAAGGCAATGGGGGTAGAATCTCTCGGGTTATGTGTATGTGTTCGTATATGTTCGGACAAGGATGTTTTAATGTTGTTGTTAATGTTGTTGGATCATGTTGTGGCTAATATGAGATTGATTTGGAAGTTTATGCTCGGATGGTTGCTTGTGTAGGAAGCATGCCTATAGATTTGGGGCTTTTCACATATGTTGACATTTTGTTGAATTGTTGATGCAAGTATGTCCCTTATATGTTGAATTGCATGCTGGTAAAGCTTGGTGGCATTTGGAGCATGATTGGATGTTTAATTGCATGTTTAAGTATGCATTTTGGGGCAATCTGTGCAGGGTGTTTCGGAACAGCACCTACCGTTTCGGAACGGGTGCCTTAAACAAGCCCAGGCGTCCGAAACAGGAGGGACCGTTCCGAAACGGATAGGCTACTGTCTGCCCTCGTTTCAGTACGCGTTGCGGAACGGCCTCGCGTTTCGAAACGGGCTGTCTCCCGTTTCGGAACGGGTGACCGTTAGGGGCTGACATTGGCAGTTAAATGTTTTGAAATGTTTGCATTTTGGTCATGAATCTTGTTTGTGCAATTGTATGAGTTTGGGAAGTCCTTTTGAGCTGAAATTTCACAGAGAAGCATGAAACCTGATTAATTTCAAGTTGGTAACTTCAATTTGGGTTAAGTCCTTATAATTATCAGAAATTACAATTTGGTCCCTAAAGTTGTAATTTGTTCAATTGGGTCCCTGTTTGATCTCTGATGTTTATGATCTTGAGAATGCTATTATATGATCATACCTAAGGATTAATATGCATCTAGACAAGTTTAAAAAGAAAGAAAAAAGGGTCGTTAATCAAGGTTGACTTTCGGGTTGACTTTGGTTTTCCCCGTGTAACTTTCTTAGTTCGGGTCAACCGTCTAGGCCGGGTTAAGGGGGTTACAGGAACGATCAACTAGACTCGAAACGTCAGTCAACGTTTTGATACCTATGTTTCGAAATGATCGTGCCTGTTCCGAAACGGGTATGCGGAAAACTTTTTTAAAGAGCTTTCAATGGTATAGTTCATTTTTAATTAAAACTCTTAAAAACCCTAAAAACCCTAACCTGATTTTTCCCTATAAAAACCCTCTAAACCTCATTGTTTTTCATCAAATCTTGAGGGTTTTTACTTACAAACTCAAGTCTAAGCAAGCTTCAACAATTTTGTGCAAGATCTTCCATTGATTCATCCAAAATCCCTATTTAAGGTATATTTTCATCTTTTTCTTTTCCTTTGATTTTATTCGAATTTTAGGTTAGAAAAATTTAATTTTGTATAGATTATATGTTTTGCAACTTGGGTTTTTCAAAATTTGTAAAAAAATTTCAAAATCTCAAAATTTTTGTTTCGAATATATTTGGTTTTACTCGTATTTTTTTACTATTTTTCAAACGTATTTTTTTCTTCAAATTTTTTTGTATATGTATATATGTTTTTTTTAAAATTAAACCTAAATGGGATTTGTCATTGGATTGAATTAAGGATGTTCATGCATACACTTATATTTTTCAAATTGCTTGCTTTATGTTTTTAGGATTTTTTCCATGGAAAACGTTAACAGGAAACGCAAGACGGCTCAATCGGGTGAAGCTTCAAGTCAAGCCAATATCCTTCCTAACCTCGCCCAACTTTTTCTCAAAAGTCTTTGGACTCAAGAGATGAAGGATCGTTTCACCTACGTCAAGGATATAACCGTTAGTCGAGAGCTTGTTGTTGATATCCCGTTCCTTGACTTCGAGCATTTTGATTTTCGTTATCTAGATCGTCTGCAAGAATGGAACCTCTTGGCCTTCTTGAGCATACCAGATATTATCTACAAGCACATGGTCCTCCTTTTCTACTCAAATGTCGTGCTTATTAATAATGAAGATCACACCGAGGTGATTGGCATTGAGTCGTATCTCTTGGGGAAGAAGTTCATTATCAACATATCCTTTTTAGAGAATGCTCTTGGGCTCAAGAACGAAGGCATTGAGGATGAGAACCACTTTGGTGCTCACACCGGATCCGTTCTTTCTTTGGATGCTCATGACCGGTTCCTACACTTGATGATTTCATGGTTCATTCGCCCCTCCGGAGGTAAATTCTCCTATGTTCGTCAAGTTGATTGTTTTTGGTTAGAGTGCTTTCGCCGAGGAGAACGGCCAAATCTTGTCAAAATTATGTTCACTGAGATGGTTAATAATGTGAAGCTTTGTGAAACCGATGTTCTTAAATCTTTCACTTATGTGACTGTTTTGAGCTATATCTTTGGCACCCTCAACTTTGATTGCTTCTATGATTCTCCGGAACCCCGTAAGAACAAGATTGGTGAATCTTATCTTCATAAGTCCGAGTTCCACTACACTCTTGACCGATGGGAACGTGTTGATAGGCAAGCCCCTCCACCTCAAGTTGAGCCACCACCTCAAGCTCCGGGTCCTAACCATGAAGCTCTTATGGCTTTCCTCACCGAGCGGTTCAACACAATGGATACAAACATGGCTTCGAGTTTTGGTGCTATCAATACCCGTTTGCAATTCGTGGATGATCGTCTCACCGCCCTTGAGAATCAACATCAATCGATGGACTTGTCATTCTCTACCTTCTATGGTCAATGGATGACCTTTCGTCGTTCTCAAGCTAAAAAGATGATGATTCTTCGGATGTTGATGGTGACGATGACGAGGCTAGGGTCTTTATAGCATGTCATATTAGTTTATCATATTAGGACTAAGTTTGCACCTTTCTATTTTTAGTTATGCTTACTGAACCTATGCTTTGATTGCTTTGTTTGGGATTGAGCTTTAAACTCTATTTCTTTAAGTTTTATGTTTGGTTATTTGAACTTTATGAATCTATATTATGTTGTTTGGTTTATTGCTTTTAACCTTGTTTCTTCTCTTGATGAGCCTTGTTTATTATTCTTTTTGATCTAACAAAAAGGGGGAGAAGTAATATAAGAGCCAAAAAAATTTAAGTCGTTTTGAGTTTTAAAACTTGAATTTTTAAATCTTTTCAAAACTTTAAAACCCATCTTAAATTGAGGGGGAGTTAGAATGTCTTCAAGATTTCAAAACTCTTAAAAATTCTAACTTTGTTTTGTTATATCAAAAAGGGGGAGATTGTGAAACCAATAAATTGATTTTGATATAACCAAAGATTTAAGAACTAAATTAAAAATGGAAAATGAATTTTTAAGTCCTCAAAACCTCTCTATGCATTTAAAGAAAAATATTTAAGTCAAAACCTCAACTTGTCAAATATTTTCTAAGTGTTTATCAAGCCAAAACAGTGATTTTCGAGTCACCGTTTCGGAATGGCCTTTGGGCATTTCAGAACAGTTTGAAACTATTAACCTCTATTTCGGAACGTGTTTCGAAACAGATGAAGAACAGTGAAACGGTTTGAACCGTTTCGATATGGCAATCGAAACGACCTCAAACGTTTCGAAACGGAATTCAAACTTGGTTTTAAAATATGACCGTTGAGTTTTATAACTGAATTTAAAATTATCTGTAACACCCGTGTTTTGGGGTTAGGAGTTAGGCGTGTGTGTTTGGTTCGAGTCTTTAAAATCGATTTAATTTAATTAGGCCTTGATTTTAAATTAAAGGAAATTAAAAGTAAAGGAGTGGCATTTTTGTAATTAAATTGAAATGAAGAAGACAACCTTTTTGAATCAAAAAGAACAAAAAAAATAAAGCTATCTTCCTCCCCTTTTGAGCTTCCAACGTGAAATAGACCCAAACCCCTTCCAAAACTCCAATTCACTATCCCATTCAATTTCTCCACCAAATCAAGAGCTTTTTTGAAGGTAATTTCATTTCTCAACTCTCCTCATCATCCCAAGCATTTCCATGGTTTTAAATTTCAAAACCATCACCTTTTTAAAATTCCAAGTTTTTCAAGTTTGATGAAAGTTTGGATTTTTAATGGGTTTTTCGTTTGTTTTTGGTTTGTTGAGTTAAGTTTTAAATTAATCTCCCTTATATACACCTAATATGTTAAAATGGAAGGATTTTGGGGAAAATCCCGAAGTGGGTCTTTGGGGCATTTTTCAAAGTGTCTAAACTTGGATTTTTGGTGTGTTTTTGTGTTGGGTTGAAGGGCTGATGGTATAAGGTTGTTAGGAAGGTGTTTTGGGAACCTTTAGATGTCATTTAGGTGTTGGGAAAGGTGGTTTTCAGCTGGGTATTTGGGGAGCACGAAAATGTGAGTTTTGTGGTTAGTTTGGGTTTGAAAATGGTAAAGAGTGGCTTGTGTTTGTGAGTGGGATTTGTGACTGAGATTAGCATTGAATTGGTTGAGTAATACTTGTGTTTTGATTGGTTAGAAGCAAGAGGAAACCTCGGAGAAGGATTGGGATCGAATCCGGGAATTGAGGAGGCTTGACTCGCTTTACTTGGTTTGCTAAGGAAGGGTGGTGAGTAAAACTTTAAATTGTTTTAAAGTTGGTTCAAGTGTGTGTAGTGGAGGTGTTGGAATGAGCTTGGTAGGCCATTCCGAGCTAGAAGTTAAATTGGTAGTTTAACTTCTTGATTATTAATGATGCTTTAGATGTCTATGCCTATATTGATCTTGTGAGGTATGAATTGATTTTGTATGTGTATACATTGATATGTTTGATGATGAATATGTGTTATAAATGATGGATGTGTGATGTGGTTAAAATTAATTGGCACTAGTTAACTTACCGGGTATAAATGATCGATCATTAGGATTAGTGTGCACACGGTTGAGTCAAATTCGCGCGTGGCCTTGATGGCGTTAAGTCATCAAGGAGGAGTACGGTGATGTAACATTCCACCGGAAATTTATTTATATTATACGTGATTATGAGTGGAATCCCATCCGTAAGGCATGTGATGATGAGTGGAATCCCATCCATGCAAGGTCCGGTGATGAGTGTAATCCCACCGAGGTAAAGTTGTTGTTGAGAGTAAATTCGCATATCCAAGAGTTCAGAGGGTCGACACCCGAGAGGTCTGAGATGTGGTTTGAGAAGACCGTTTGCATTTTGGCACAGATGGGATGTACCAGGGAACGTAAGTTGGGGTGTGTTATATCTCTGCTTCAGGGTGATGCCTACACTTGGTGGGTCACCATCACTACGGGCATGGAAGAGGCCGAGATCACTTGGGAGTTTTTCGAGTCAGCTTTCCGTAAGAAATATCTGGGTCCTCGATATCTCGATGAGAAGAAGAGGGAATTTATGGCTTTGCTTCAGGGGAGTATGACTGTGACAGACTATGAGATCAGATTTGTCAGGCTGAGTCAGTACGCGTCTGAGCTTGTTCCTACTGAAGTGGAACGTTGTAACCGTTTCCGCTATGGGCTGAATGAAGAGATTAAGAGATACACTTTTGCTTCCGACTACACAGATTTTGATATCTTGGTCACTAGGGCCAAGGACTTGGAGCACAGTTTGGGCTTGACCAAACGATCTGGTGTTTCTAGTTCTGGGAAGAGATCTAGTGACTTTGATAAAGGTGATGCCAAGAGGCATCGGGACAACAGACATCACTATGACCATAGGCGTGGTGGGGGTAACCACGGTAGAGACCAACAGGGCCAGAGGACTAGTGGGAGGTTACCCACGTGTGCTAGTTGCGGGAGGAACCACACCGGTGAGTGTTGAGGAAATTTCCACTCGTGTTGGGGTTGCGGAGCTAGGGATCATATTAGGCGTGACTGTCCACATTAGGTGGGACAGGCACCAGCTCAGGCTCATGCTAGAGCCAATGACTTTCAGAGAGGCTGCGGGCGCGGTAGAGGCAACTTCCAGCCGAGGAATGATGGCCAGAGAAACATAGCACATGTAGTTGCAGTCCAGCCAGAGGGCGGAGGCCATGCTAGAGTTTACGCTCAGCGTGGGGATCAGCATGACATAGATGTGATTGCAGGTAACTTTTCGATACAGTTTTTGGGTTTGCTTTCTTTGATTGACTCTGGGTCTACACATTCTTATATACTGAGTGAGCATGCACATTTGTTGAAATTGCCTTGTGAAATATTAGAGGTAGGAGTTAGTGTTACTAGTTCCTTCGGGGATACAGTGGTAGTTAGAAAGATGTACATAAGATGTTCGTTAATGGTTCAAGGCCATGTGTTTCCAGTGGATATGATGAAACTACCATTTTATGGCTTTGATGTGATTCTGGGTATGGACTGGCTCACTGAGCATAGAGCTAGGATAGACTTTGAGACTAAGAGGATTTCCTTGAGACTCGCGGATGATTATGAGATAGTAGTGGTAGGTGAGAACGTGAAGTTCTTATCGAATGTAGTTTCAGTTCTAGAGGCTAAGAGGTTAGTCGGGATGGGTTGCGAGGCGTATTTGGCCTATGTGATAAATCCAAACATGAGTGAGGTTAGACCTCAAGACATCCGGACAGTGGGTGACTTTCCTAGTGTGTTTCTGGAAGAGTTGTCGGGTTTACCACCTGATAGAGAGGTAGAGTTTGCGATAGAGACTTTTTCAGATTCAGCTCCTGTTTCGATTGCTCCGTATCGTATGGCGCCGAAAGAACTGAAAGAGTTGAAGACTCAGTTGCAAGAGTTGACAGATAGAGGCTTTATTTGACCTAGTTCTTCGCCTTGGGGTGCTCCGGTTTTGTTTGTAAAGAAGAAAGATGGAAGCGTGAGAATGTGTATAGATTACAGACAGTTGAATCAGTTAATAGTGAAGAATAAGTATCCGTTGCCGAGAATTGATGATTTGTTTGACCAGTTGAGAGGGGCATCAGTCTTTTCGAAGATCGACTTGAGATCCGGTTATTACCAGCTGAAGGTAAGAGAAGTTGATGTACTGAAGACGGCCTTTAGGACTAGATATGGTCACTATGAGTTTTTAGTCATGCCTTTTGGGTTGACTAACGCACCGGCTGCTTTCATGGATATGATGAATAAGATCTTCCATCAGTACCTAGATCAGTTTGTGGTTGTGTTTATAGATGACATCTTAGTGTATTCACGTACCGAGGAAGACCACGACCGACACTTGAGGCTAGTTTTGAAGACTTTGTTAGATAATCAGTTGTATGCGAATTTGAGCAAGTGTGAGTTCTGAATCTGAGAGGTAGTCTTCCTAGGGCACGTAGTGTCAGCCGATGGAATTAGAGTTGATCCGAAGAAGGTAGAGGCAATTGTTGAGTGGAAGCAACCGAAGTCAGTGACAGAGATTTGTAGCTTTCTAGGCTTAGCCGGATACTATAGAAGATTCGTAGAAGGTTTCTCGAAGTTAGCCGCTCTGTTGACACGGTTACTTCAGAAGAGTGTTCAGTTTGAGTGGTCGGATGCAAGACAGAGAGCCTTTGAGAAGTTGAAAGAAGCTTTGACCCAAGCACCGATCTTGATTCAGCCAGAGTCTGGGAAAGACTATGTAGTTTACAGTGATGCTTCCTATGTAGGCCTAGGTTGTGTTCTCATGCAAGACAAGAGGGTGGTGGCTTATGCCTCAAGAAATTTGAAGACTCATGAGCGTAACTATCCGACCCACGATATAGAGTTAGCTGCAGTTGTGTTTGCTCTGAAGATTTGGAGACATTACTTGTACGGTGAGAAATGCACAGTGTACACGGATCACAAGAGTTTGAAGTACATCATGACTCAACGAGATTTGAATATCAGACAGCGTAGGTGGTTAGATTTGCTAAAAGATTATGATCTTACGATTGAGTACCATACGGGTAAGGCCAATGTAGTGGCCGATGCTTTGAGTAGAAAGGTAGATGTAGATTTGAGAGCCATGTTTGCTAGATTGAGCTTATCCGGAGATGGTGGCTTGGTGGCCGAGCTTCAAGTTAGACCTACTCTAGGTCAGTTGATTAGGGAGAAACAGCTCCTAGATAGATCTTTGGCACCTCACGTGCAAGGCATAGCCGAGGGTAGATCTTCAGATTACAATTTCAGTACCGATGGGGTCTTGTGTTTCAGAAATAGGATAGTTGTGCCAGAGGACAATGACTTGAGACGTACGATCTTGACTGAAGCGCACAGTAGTTCGTTTGCTATGCATCCTGGAAGTACGAAGATGTACCGAGACTTGAAGAATGAGTGCTTTTGGGTTGGTTTGAAGAGAGATGTAGCCGACTTCATGAGTAAGTGTATGGTGTGTCAGAGGGTGAAGGCGGAACATCAGGTTCCCTCAGGTTTGTTGCAACCGTTGAGAATTCCGGAATGGAAATGGGAGAATATCACAATGGATTTTGTTTCGGGCTTGCCTTTGACTCATACAAAGAAGAACTCAGTTTGGGTCATAGTAGACCGTTTCACGAAGTGTGCTCACTTCTTAGCAGTCAATACGACTTATACATTAGATAGATTGGCCGATCTGTATATTGGTGAGATTGTTAGACTGCATGGTGTGCCGAAGTCTATTGTATCCGATAGAGATCCGAGGTTTACAGCTCGATTTTGGGAGTGTCTGCATACAGCTTTGGGTACCCGTTTGAATTTCAGCACATCATATCATCCTCAGACAGATGGTCAGTCAGATAGGGTTATACAGATTTTAGAGGATATGTTACGTTGTTGCATCATTGATTTTCAGGGTACGTGGGAGAAGCATTTGCCTCTAGTTGAGTTTGCTTACAATAATAGTTTTCAGTCAAGCATTCAGATGGCTCCGTATGAGGCCTTATATGGTAGAAAGTGTAGAACTCCAGTTTGTTGGGCCGAAGTGGGACAGAAATTGTTACCCATGCCAGATTTGCTTAAGGGGACAACCGATAAAGTGAAATTGATCTGCGATCGCTTGAAGGCTGCTTCGGATAGGCAGAAGTCCTATGCCGACTTGAAGAGGAAGGAAGTTGAGTTCTCACTGGGTGAGAAGGTGTTCTTAGAGGTGTCTCCGTGGAAGAAAATAATGAGATTTGGCCGAAAAGGGAAGTTGAGTCCTAGGTACATAGGACCGTATGAGATTGTGAAGAGGGTTGGCCCAGTTGCTTATCAGTTGTGTTTGCCATCCGAGCTAGAGAAGATACACGATGTATTTCATGTTTCGATGCTCCGTAAGTATAGGTCAGATCCATCACATGTTATGCCCGTAAAAGAGATTGAATTGAATCCGGATTTGACTTATGAGGAAGAACCAGTAGAGATCTTAGCTTCTGACAGTAAGGTGTTGCGGGGTAGATCGATTGAGTTAGTAAAAGTGCGGTGGCAACGTCGAGGGGTGGACGAGGCCACTTGGGAGAGGAATGAGGATATGGAAAGGCAGTTTCCTTATCTCTTCCAGTCAGTTAATTTCGGGGACGAAATTCCTTAAGTGGGAGAGAGTTGTAACACTCGTGTTTTGGGTTTAGGAGTTAGGCGTGTGTGTTTGGTTCGAGTCATTAAAATCGATTTAATTTAATTAGGCCTTGGTTTTAAATTAAAGGAAATTAAAAGTAACGGAGTGGTATTTTTGTAATTAAATTGAAATGAGGAAGACAACCTTTTTGAATAAAAAAGAACAAAAAAATAAAGGTATCTTCCTCCCCTTTTGAGCTTCCAACGTGAAATAGGCCCAAACCCCTCCCAAAACCCCAATTCACTATTCCATTCAATTTCTCCACCAAATCAAGAGCTTTTTCGAAGGTGATTTCATTTCTCAACTCTCCTCATCATCCCAAGCATTTCCATGGTTTTAAATTTCAAAACCATCACCTTTTTAAAATTCCAAGTTTTTCAAGTTTGATGAAAGTTTGGATTTTTAATGGGTTTTTCGTTTGTTTTTGGTTTGTTGAGTTAAGTTTTAAATTAATCTCCCTTAGATACACCTAATATGTTAAAATGGAAGGATTTTGGGAAAAATCCCGAAGTGGGTCTTTGAGGCATTTTTCAAAGTGTCAAAACTTGGATTTTTGGTGTGTTTTTGTGTTGGGTTGAAGGGCTGATGGTATAAGGTTGTTAGGAAGGTGTTTTGGAAACCTTTAGATGTCATTTAGGTGTTGGGAAAGGTGGTCTTCAGCTGGGTATTTGGGGAGCACGAAAATGTGAGTCTTGTGGTTAGTTTGGGTTTGAAAATGGTGAAGTGTGGCTTGTGTTTGTGAGTGGGATTTGTGACTGAGATTAGCATTGAATTGGTTGAGTAATACTTGTGTTTTGATTGGTTAGAAGCAAGAGGAAACCTCGGAGAAGGATCGGGATCGAATCCGAGAATTGAGGAGTCTTGACTCGCTTTGCTTGGTTTGCTAAGGAAGGGTGGTGAGTAAAACTTTAAATTGTTTTAAAGTTGGTTCAAGTGTGTGTAGTGGAGGTGTTGGAATGATCTTGGTAGGCCATTCCGAGGTAGAAGTTAAATTGGTAGTTTAACTTCTTGGTTGTTAATGATGCTTTAGATGCCTATGCCTATATTGATCTTGTGAGGTATGAATTGATTTCGTATGTGTATACATTGATATGTTTGATGATGAATATGTGTTATAAATGATAGATGTGTGATGTGGTTAAAAGTAATTGGCACTAGTTAACTTACCGGGTATAAATGATCGATCATTAGGATTAGTGTGCACACGGTTGTGTCAAATTCGCGCGTGGCCTTGATGGCGTTAAGTCATCAAGGAGGAGTACGGTGATGTAACATTCCACCGTAAATTTATTTATATTATACGTGATGATGAGTGGAATACCATCCGTAGGGCATGTGATGATGAGTGGAATCCCATCCATGCAAGGTCCGGTGATGAGTGTAATCCCACCGAGGTAAAGTTGTTGTTGAGAGTAAATTTGCATATCCGAGTAAACTAATAGTGGCCAATGTACTTACTCTTGTGGTTGCGATGATGAGTTAAATGCTTTATTTTGTTGAGCTTAATATGATGTAAGATGCCATATTATTATCACTCGTGTTGTAACTATATTGCTATGTTGATGTTATACATGTTGTATGTGTCGTTAAGGATTATATGCTTGAACCCTGCATTGTCGTTATTTTTGGTTTTTTGAGCATCCTTACTAAGCTTCTAGCTTACGCTCTTATTTTCGACAATGCAGATCATTAGCGTGGTGTTAGCAAGGAGCAAGGCGAAGGGACCTTCCAAGCTTTGTAGTTGCTCAAGTATGGCTTAGTAAATAAAGTAGTAGTTTAGAAATGGGGCTACTATGTGTTTGTATGAGCGTTGTATGACTCGTATATGTTGAATGTTGATCATGTTATACTTGGATTTGAAAACCATGTTATGTTGGATGTATGCTTGTGTTGATGAGGCTATGCTTTTGGGATGTTTATATGTGCTTGTAAGCATGAAAACCTTTATGTGACAGCATGTGCCTTTGTCTTTTAAGTTTATAAGCATGCCTTGAATGATCCTTGGAATGGTTGACTTACCTTATGTTTTGTGTAAATCAAGTATGTTTGCAATATGATGCATGCCTCTAGGATGTGTTTGTAAGTCATGTATGCTTCTTGGGGTTGTTAAGGGCGATTGGGATCATTTGGAGATGCCTAAAATTGATTTTAGAAATTTGCAGACATCAGGTGTTTCGAAACGGTTTGAGCTGTTTCGAAACGGGTGTGGTTCTAGGGCCCCCTGTATCGAAACGCGTTTCAGTACGGTTTGGCTACTGTGAGCCCCTGTTTCGAAACGAGTATCGAAACACTTTGGCTACTGTCCATGCCTGTTTCGAAACGGGTATCGAAACTCCTAGGCAAAAACATGACCCTGTTCTGAAACGGGGTGGAAGCGTTTCGGTACGGGTGTCTTGCTTTTTAACTAAAGCCCGTGTTTCAAAACGGGTGACGTCAGTTTCAAAACACAAGCCTGAAAATGGGCTTTTCGGCATCTCTAATGGGTCTCAAGGTCAGGGCTTAGGCCCGGTTTGCTGTAGGGCTTCTCGGGAGCCTTGTTTTCCGCTGTAGTGATCATTTGGGAAACAATTATGCCTTTAGTTAAGATGTAAAATAAATGAAAAAAAATTTAGGGTCGCTAACCGAGGTGGGACCTTAACGGGTTTCACATCGGTTTTCCCCGTGTAGCCTACTCGGACCGGTCAGTCGGCCAGACCAGGGCGAGGGGGTTACATTATCGTTAAGGCGTATCGAAACGCTTCTAAGCCGTTTCGATACAGGCTTTGATAGTGGCAAAATGTTTCGAAACGAATTTCAAAACGGGCTCTTAGCGTATCAAAACGATCGTGCCCGTTTCGTACGTTCTATTTATTACACCCCAACGACTCTTTCTATTTTGGTCTGTTTCGAAAGAGGGCCAGGCGTTTCGGAACGGGTAGTTGCAGACTGCATTTATGGAGGGAAGATAACACCCCAACGGCTATTTTAATGAAGGCAACAACCCCAACGGCTAGAATTCAATGAGAAGGTATAAAAGGGACCTCTAAAAGCTCCAGCAATAACTATTAATCTCAAAAGAATTATCCAAACATCAAATCCAAGCAATTGTGCTAAAATCTCATTATTTCTTGTAAACCCCAATTGTGAAATTTGTAATTTCCATTCTTATTTGTTCAATTGGATTGAGTGCTTGTAAAAGGGCTATATTTTGTATTGAGAGATACTTGTTTTAGCCTTTATCTTCTTTGTATCACTTGAGTGAGGATTGGGTCAAATTTTGGGTAGAAAATTTGACCGGTATTGTAAAGGTTACCTCTTTAGCCTAGAAAAGGGGAAGAACAATTAGTGGATTGTTGGAAAATCCTTAGTGAAGCTAAGGTAGTGGATGTAGAGTTCGATTGGAACTTGAACCACTCTAAATCCTCTTGTCTAGCATTTTTAATTTTCCACTCCACCACTAAAAGTTCTAAAAATCCAATTCACCCCCTCTTGGCTTATATCATTTCATTGATCCACTCAACCGTTTTAAAATGATTTTTGGATGATTAAAATAAAAAAGGATTTTATTTAATTAAAATTGTAAAATAGGAAATTGAGATTTCATTTCACGTAACTAACTTTCATTTTCAGCAAAACCATTTTCTCAACACTTTCTCCAGAATTCTTTTCTCCCAAACACTCTCTCTTTGATTTCTAAATCATTTCCAAGAGTTCTCTTCAAGATTTTCAAGTTTTGTGAAGCAAAAATTTGTCAAACCTTAAGGAAGGCAAGGATTGGAGGTAAATCTCGTTCTCAACCTTCAATCTAGGTTCTTTATTGAAATTCCCAAGATCTTTGGCTTCTAATTGTTGTTTTTGGCTGAGTTTTTATTATATTTTTGATTTAAGATCAAAATCTTGCAAAATCATGGTTTAAATCTTGATTTTCGGAATGTTATTGACGAGCTCTGTTTTGGATTGATTTTAATTGAGTTTTGAGTTGATTATTATGTTGAAATAGAGTTTTGATAATATAGATCCTGAAATACTTGAGATCCTTAAGTTTCTTGATGGTTTTAGTTGGGTTTTTTAGGTGAAATGATGATGTTATGCTTGCTGGAGGTATAAGAAAGGGTTTAGGTTGTTTTTAGATGTGTTTTGATGTTTAGTAGTGGTTGAAAGTGATGTATGTTGGCTGGGCTTGGTTTAGGAAGCAATCGATTGAGTTTTCGGTTGTTTCGGATGGGTAAATTGGTGTAGTTTTGGTGAGCAACGAGTTTGTGTTTAGTTGCTGGTGTTGAAATGGATTTTAATGCATTTGGATCTCTGATTTGATGATCAAAAACAGGGGATCTTGATCCGAAAGCAAGCGAAGCATTTTTGGAGGCTTTGGAAGGGTGATCTTCGCGTCGGCGAGCGAGGTTTCGTGTATCAGTGAGTGGAAATGGATTTTCCAACTTTGTAACGCTTTGAGTGTGGTGTTGGGAGCTTAGTGTAAGTTTGAAACACTTAGCTAAGCTCAAGAGTAAGTAAATCGAAAGCCTCTCTCGGAATGTGCTATGTTTTTGTTAGAAATGCACTTGAATTAAATGTGGTTTTAATTACTATTTGTAAGCATGTTTTGAGCATTAATGATGCTGGTTTTTAATGACATTTTATTAAGGATGCACATGGTAAGTGATCCTTGGATTTATGTGATTAATGCATATGGTTTAAGCATGTTTATGCTTGTGAAAATGGCATTTTGATTTATGCTTGTAAAACAGTGGAATAATGATGTTGAATGATTATATTGGCAAGTGATGGAAATGGTTTTGGTTACTTTAATCGGATATAGTTAGTCGGCTATAGGATTGGGTGCACCGTGAATAAAGTCGCCTTGGATGTCGAGGGGTTGTGATTTTGTCGTAAACTCCATCCAAGTACCCTAACGATTGAGGCTAAGATCACAACGGTGGATGGTTTAACCCCATGTGTGAGTCTTGTGGTTTGTGTCACGTACTCTCATTAGTGGAATTATACAACTACCGATGAGTGATGTTGGGGGGCTGTGATTGTGCCATTAATCTCCATCACGGGTGTTGAGGGGTTGTGATTGTGCCATTTATCTCCACCTTGTGTAGTTCGGTAGTGTGTGAAGCGTGTGGGACAACGCTTGTAATCCGCGTATCCGATTTTGTCAATTGTGTTGGTTTTGATATGGTTTGAGATTGATCACTTGCGAGCCAATATAATATTGTTGATTATTGATTTAAGCATTAGATGCCTCGGAATTATGCTAGAATGCATGTGATACTTGGTTTAAGCATGAGCAGAGGATTTTGTTGTTATTTTAATGATGCTATGAGCATGTGGTTTTAAAAGTGCATTGATGCTTTAAAGAGCATGTTTTAAAGGAAGGCATATATTGACAAATGATGATGTTTTGGTTTTTCAAAATACATTGATGAATGTTTGGTTTTAGCGATCCTCACTAAGCTTTGTGCTTACACTCATTTGTTTCATCAATGCAGAGAATTGAGCATTAGAGGCAGCAAGAAAGCAAGGGGAAATCCAAGTATTTGGCTAAGCAATGTATGTGGTTTTACTTTAGTGTAATAAGAGGCAATGGGTGTGATTTCTACTCTTGGTTTTGTTGGTGATGTTAAACACCTTGAGCATATTTGGTTTATGTTTTTAGACTTGTAAATGGCCTCTAATTAGTTTATTGTCTTGCTTATAGTGTTTTGACTATGCTATGGATTATTGTCTTAAGCATGCCTGAGTAGCTAATATTTCACCATGATTTGATATGCTTGATGAGTATGTTATGTTGTTTGTTGATGCTTATATGTATGGTAAGTTGATTATAGCATGTATGTATGTTTTAAGCATGTTTAGATGTTGTTAAATGTGTTTAAATGGTTGTTGAATGTGCAAGTCTGGTATGCATATCGATACTCGTGGAGGAGTATCGATACACTAAGGCCAAATTCAGGCTTTTCAGCTTAGGTGTACTGGTACGATATGCCCACGTATCGATACACGTAGGCAAAAGTTTGAAGGCCGTATCGATACGGGCTCGAGCGTATCGATACCCTTTTGCCAATTTTGGCTACTGCCATTTTGTGTATCGATACAGGCTAAGGCGTATCGATACGGGTTGTTAAATTTCACTTAAAAGAATCTTTTTAAGTTTGGGATTGTTGAATTTTGGTCCCTGATCATTGTATGTTCAATTGAATGAGTTTGGATGATCCGTTTGTGATGATTTTTGACATGTTGACATGTTACGTGACTAATTAAGGATTGGTAACTTTAAAATCTGGAAAGTCCCTGTAATTCTTAGAAATTACAGTTAGTCCCTAAAGTTGTATTTTAAGCAATTTAACCTCTAATCGAACTCCGAGCGTTGCGTCGTTTTCTTCTAAGTGTTTTGCTGAACACATAAGATAATAATGTGCATCTATAGAAGATAAAAAGAAAAAAAGGGTTGTTAATTGAGGTTGACTTTTACAAGTTGACTTCAGTTTTCCCCGTGTAATCTTCTTAGTTCGGGTCGGGCGTCTAGGCCGGGGGTCTAAGGGGGTTACATAATCAGTAATCAATTCATCAATTTTCTTCCAAAATTCTGATTGTTCCATAGAATGAAAGGAACAAATGCATACCTCTATAACTTGATCCAGTTCTTTGTTCAAAAGCTTATTTAATTGAGATTCGTTGAAGTCATCCCTGAAATAAAAGAGAAATCAATAAGGAAAAAAGTAATATTGCACAAGTATCTCAATAAATTATGATATAAACACAAGTAAAATTGACCACAAATAAGAATCAACACTCCAAAAATAAGAAGCACAAACAAAACAGGCCAGGAAAAGCTACTATCATAACACAATGCCATAAAAAAAACCCAAATAACTCATCCTCGACAATTGTCTTAGCAAGACATGGGAATAATGAATCAATCACATAAAGAATCAAATGAGAGCATGAACACCTCTCCAAGAATCTAAGGTTGAACAAAATAGAATCCTATTTTTTTGAAAGAAAAAGAAAAAGAAAAAAATCAAGAATGAAGTAGAGGAACATATTGTAGTGGAGTCGTGAGAGCGCCGATTAGAGAGCGGAAAGGTCAATGAGCAAGGAGCAATACGCCAGTGAGAGGAGAGACGAGAGAGTGTTACAGAAAAATGGAGAGATAGGATGGGGTAACCTTATCGCTCTCTTTTACACAAAACGACTTACCGAAAAAAAAGACGGTAAGTCATTCTATGAAATAACACGCTCATTTTCTGTTGACTATAAAATGATATGCATTGACCAAAGTTACTTTACGTGAAACAAACAACGGAAAATAAGGAAAACCATTTCTGTAAAACAAAATAGGCAAAACAAACACACTCTTAGTTTATAGTTATAACTTGTTGCATGTGAACTTCCAAAGATTTCAGAAAAACTTCTATTTATGAAATATTTTTAGGTCAAAGTAACATTTACATATGCATAGAAAGGACAAAAATTGGGTGATGACTTAACCAAGATTTATACAATTTCGTTAGTAAGTCAAGTGATAATGACAACCTATGAAGCAAAGGGATGGTAAAGGAACCCCATTTTAAGTACGCAATACGTTCTCGGCACGGGTACAGTTGAGGTACGTACCGAGGACGTGTCATGGTGGTGGGGTACGACTGAACGAATTCGGGGGCGTTTGATGCTTACCTGAAGACGTTTCAGGGACGACATGTGACTATCACATGCGTCCCCATGGGTAATTTTGACATTTTTCAATAAAAAATTAAAAAAAACATTCTCAAACAAAACCTAATGTATTGTCGTATGTCGACTCTGTTTTTAAATTTAAACAAAACGATCTCATTTGTTTTCTTAATCGTCGATTAGAGAATAAAAGAGGGCGACACCAATTTAAGAGGTCGGCGTCGGCGAGATATTTGTACTCCGGCGCGTTCAAAACTTCAGCCTTTATTTCTAGGTATGTCTTCTTCTCCATATAACCTTTACATCCATTTTGCTTTGATTTTTCCTCCACTTTCTCATTTAGGATTGCTTTGATTTTTCATCTATATAGCATTCTTAGACCCGATGTTCATCTTCCCATTTTACTTTGATTTTTCCTTTACTTTCCCCCAAAACTTCGGCCTTTATTTCTACTTTCCCAGTTCAAGAGACCTGATGTTCTTTTTATCTTTCTAATTTGTTGTCCTACATCATGAGGCAAGAAGGCACACAACAAATAATATGAAGAAAATCATTTAATACTACATCTAATACAAGAATATACCTCTTCTTATATACATTTTCTAATAGTGTGTGTCAATCTTCAAAATATTATCATGATTTGTGTTAAATTACATGGTTTGTATTGTTATAATGTTGTTCTTTGATGCTCTTCTCTTAACGGCCATTTGAGCAAGTGTTGGGCTGAGGAGTAGTAGAGTTAAAAATAAAGTTGAATCTGTTAACCAGGAAGAAAGGAAACAAAAAGAAAAAAAAATATACAAACATAAATCTTTCAGCTTGGGACTGAAAAAGAGTAGAAACAAAAGAAGTTACTGGAATGTGTTAAAAAACTTATGGAACACATACATAGACATTCTACTTTGGATATGTGATTTAGAGTTTATTTGGTGATTAGATTTAGGTGTGGCTTGATGTGTTAAAAAATTGCAAGCTGCTGAAATTTACATTTTATAAATGTTCTACGAACATATTTGCTTCAAATTTTATTATAAACAAAAAAACTGACTTGCTTTGAAATTTATTTCATTTGATAGATTTTCATTTTTTGGCATTTATGGATGTTGCAAATCTTTTTCACATTATGTCATTTTTAGCATGGAAGAAGAATATTGAATTGGGATGTTGCAAATCATTTTCACATTCTTAGCTTAAAATGTGTATAAAAATAGTATATTGAGGCAGCAATAGAGGTAATATGGTTTTATAGATTGTTTAATTCTATTCTATTGATGTATGATTTTTGAACTTAATTGATTTGTTTTTTTTAATGTAAATGATCAATTTAGTTTAAAAATGACATCTCAAAGTGATAGTGGGACTGGAAGTGCTAGTGAGAGTGGGTAAATTTCATCATTCCAAAATGAGAATTTATCTCTATTGTGGGATTATGTGACAAAGATAGAAAACGAGAGACTGTTGGAAGAACTTGAACTTTCCGATGTAACATTTGTGGTGAAACTTGTAGTGAAATTTATACTAGGATAAAGGCACATTGCTTCAAATTTCATGTGAAGGAGTTGCAATTAGCAAAAAAAAACTAAAATTCAAAAACTTGAAATGGTAAAGTTGGTAGAGGAGTGGGAGAAGAAAAGGAAACAAGAAGCACCTAGTTTATCACCTCTTGCTAGATCATTCGACATGAATTCTAGAGCCCAACTAGATAAAAAAAATTGTAAAAATGTTCTATACCGATGGTTTGCCTTTTAATCTTGCTAGAAATTCTCATTATCATAAGGCTTTCACTTTTGCTTCAACTCACAATATACTTGGTTATGTTCCCTCTAGTTATAATAAATTGCGAACCACATTGCCCCAACAAGAAAAAATGTAATGTTGAGAAGCTCTTACAACCAATTAAAGCAACATGGCAAGAAAAGAGATTGACTATTGTGTGTGATGATTGGAGTGATCCAACAAGAAAGCCTTTCATTAATTTCATGGCTACTTTTGAAAATGGGCCTATATTTCTTAAAGTTTTGAATTGCTTTGGTGAATTCAAAGATAAGTTTTTCATTGCCAATTTGATGAAAGAAGTGATTGATGAGATGGGTCATCAAAATGTGGTGCAGATTATTGTTAACAATCCAACTAATTGCAAGGAGACATGAAAGATTATTGAGAGCGTGTATCTTCATATTTATTGGACACTGTGTGTTGTTCATACACTTAATCTTGCCTTGAAAAATATTTGTTCGACAAAAAATATCGAGGGAAATGAAAAAACATATGACTTATGCCATTGGATTATTGAAATTCATGGGGATGTCGTACAAATCAAGAATTTCATCATGAATCACAACATGAGATTAGTAATCTTCCAAAGATTTAGTCCTCTTAAGTTACTTTCAGTTGCCGATACTCGTTTTGCTTCGATCATTGTGATGCTTAAAAGGTTTAAGCTCATCAAGCAAGGACTTCAAGCAATGGTCATAAGTGATGAATGAAATTCTTATAGAGAGGATGACACGAGAAAAGCAAACTTTGTGAAGGGAAAGCTTGTGAGTGATTATTGGTGGGATAAAGTAGCTTACATCATTGATCTCACAAAGCCTATCTATGACATACTTAGAATATGTGACACTGATAAGTCATGTCTTCATTTGGTATATGAGATGTAGGATTACATGATTGAAAAAGTGAAGTGTGAAATTTACAAGAAAGAAAAACGTTCTCTTTCATACTTCAGTCCTTTTTATCATGTTGTATATGGGTTTCTTATAGCTCGTTAGACAAAGAGTTCTTTGATATTCTCAAATTCAAGTTCTTTGATATATATGTAATTTTCTTTTTAATATGTTAAAGATTTTATAGTGATGGTTGGCTAACCGAGGATCTTAGTAGCGTTGCTCCTCATTGAGATGGTGAAATATCTCGAGAGAGAATGAAGTGCTTTCATAGGTTATTTCCAAATGATGATGATTATGACAAAGTCATGGATGAATATGCTTGTTTCTCACTTAATAGTGGGCATTTGTAGATTTGATTTCTCTTACAAAGAGGTATTATTTGGATCTGAAAAGTTGGTGGGCTAACTTTGGTGTCGAAATTCCATTGCTCCAATCTTTAACTTTCAAAGTGCTTGGACAACATACTTCATCCTCTTTTTGTGAAAGAAATTGGAGTACTTATTTCTTTATTCACTCGCTTAGGAGGAATAAGTTAAATCTGAGTCGCGCCGAAGATTTAGTTTACATCCACTACAATCTTCGTCTTTTATCAAGGAGTTCTAGTCAATACGAGGATGATAAAATCAAGATGTAGGATGTTGGTGGGGATGCTTTTGATTCATTGAGAGATGTTGGATATTTAGAGTTTGTCGAACTCTCTTTTGATGAGCCGGATTTAGAGAGCGAGTTAATCTCGGAAGATGTTAACAATGTTTGATTTGTGTTGTTTAATAATGTTCTATTCTTAATATTGTGGTTTGAGTCTTGAGATTTGACACTTTAATATTATGGTTTGTTTATGGATTTTATTGTTTTATACTTAATATTATGGTTTGCTTATGGATTTTATTGTTTTAGACTTAATATTGTGGTTTGAATCTTGAGATTTGACATTTTAATATTGTGGTTTGTTTATGGATTTTATTATTCTAGACTTAATATTGTGGTTTGAGTCTTGAGATTTGACATTTTAATATTGTGGTTTGTTTATGAATTTTATTGTTCTAGACTTAATATTGTGGTTTGAGTTTTGAGATTTATTTATGGTTTATTTATAGAGAGCGGGTTAATCTTGGAAGATATTAATAATGTTTGGTTTTTATTGTTTAATATTGTTTAGACTTAATTTATTGTTTGAGTCGAGATTTGATATTTTAATATTGTGATTTACTCACGGATTTTATTTTCTAATTTTCTATGAAGTATGGACTCTATTTATGATTTTTACATCTATTTATAATTTTAAATTTTTTATATGCCGTACCCTTGTCGTTCTCGTATCCTGTAATTTTAGAAATTGCAGTTTTTCATTCTCGTATCCATATCAATGCAACATAGATGACAATTATCTTTTTGACTGTCAGTTCTTGAATTGCTCATCTTTTGTATGATATAGGTTGTACATATGTAGGTTAGAATGTATAGGGATCTAAAAATTTTGTCTGAATATTCATACAACTTAAAAACGATGTTAGTTTAAGTTATTTAGATGTTACTGTTGAGAAACGCCGGTACACCCCATGGCGTAGCGGAAAAATTATCCGGCGATTACCTCCAAAGATTCATGTACGAGGAGCGAATTCGGGGTGAAAATGATGAAACGTTACCTTAATAAATCTAAAAACCTGCAATGAGAATAGGAGAATTCAAATCGAATCTGAGTCATCACAATCGCGTTTGGACCTCTACGCAGTCCACTCGAACGAAATGAACAATATTTTCTCTTCTCTAACTATTAGAGAGGTTTTCCAAAAAAGCACATATTGACTACTAGACCTTATGCCTTTATATAGCATTTAAAAACTTGATTCTAATTAAATTTGAATTCATTAAATGTACACTATATTTAACCGAATATAATTAAATATGTAAAATCTGATTCTACTTTAATTTGGATTCATTAAATATACAATATATTTAATCGAATATAATTAAATATATAGAATCTGATTCTACTTTAATTAGGTTTCTTTAGAGATATATATATATTAATAGTATTTGATAATTACAATAATTATCTAGTATTAAAATATAGGGTAAACTATACTAATGACCACCAAACTATGGGGTTGGTGTCGATTTGACCACTATATTTTCAATTGTGTTAAATATACCACATAACTATTTAATTGGTTTCAATGTAGCCACCTGCCGTTAAAAAAAACGGAAAAGTTGACAGGGCTGTTAAAATAATTGGTATAATTACAAATTTGGTCCCCTTTATCTATACAATCTATCAATTTGATCCTAATTTTAATCTAATAAAAATTTATTTATTTTAATTAGGTAGTGACTTATTAGGGGATTTTAATTATTTTTATTTAATTTAATTAATTAATTTTCCCCCTCCAATCAGGTGGTGACACGTGTCACCTTGATTGGAGTAGGAAAAATAGAAACCAAGGAATTGCCCTTGGTAGGAATCGAACTTGGGACCTTTTGAAAGTAGCATGTGAGTTTACCATTGAGCCAAGCATATACTTGTGGTATGTAATACTACTAATAATATATGTGTTATAAGATTGGAGAAAAAGAAACCAACACTCCAGAGAAGCTGGAATGAAGAGACTGCTCTGAAAAAAATGCATTGGCATTGGCCTTGTTCTTGAGCAGTCTTGCTCAGCCCCAGCAGCACAGATCAATGGGTTTCCAACAATGTTGTATCAACTAAAAACTATAGTAAGCAAATAATAAACATATAATGCGCGCGCCCACACACATATATAGATTCTGAAACTTACTTGAATGTTTTTACAAGCAACCCAGGCAGGGGACCACTCAGGTTATTGAAAGACAAGTCCCTGCAAAAAAAAATTGTTAGCCCTTAATCTGATATGCATCAGTTTGTAAAAGTAAAAAAAAAACTAAATGGAATTTCATAGGATTTAAGAGAATTACAGGAAACTGAGCTGAGTCGTGTTAGCCAAAGAGGAAGGTATAATTCCTGAGAGACTGTTATTATTTAGCCTCCTGATCCAATTCAAAGGAAACCCCATCATCATCATATTCTTTCAGTGTATATATATATATGTATGCTTACAGGTATTGGAGGGTTTCTAAATTGGACAAAGTGCTGGGAATTTGACCAGAGAAGTTGTTAGAAAGATCAAGTGTGTGAAGCTTGGGAAGCTTCCTTATTTCTGAGGATATATGACCTGAAATATCATTGTTCTATAGGAGCCTGCAAAATGGAAAAACTCTCATTTATTAAGACATTGAAAGTTTGAAACTATATAAACCAGAAATTGACACTTACACTAGCTGCAGATTTGTCAAGTTTCCAATGGATGGTGCAAGAGTACCAGACAATTTCTGGCTCGGAGCTCCTCTGAAACACAATCATAACACACTTTAAATTTTACCGATTCTACTTCCAGCATAACTTCCTCGTTTATGCGATCTAATCTGTTGGTTAAAACTTGAAAGCATGCTCTTGAGAATGAACATGGCTTAGCCACTTTTTCATCGATAGAAATTAGATGTCCCCAGATCGAAGCAATATGTTCAAAGGTGCCTAGACTCCATGCGTGGATCGGGACTCCATAAGAAGCTAACCAGACTCTCCTACTACAAACTGCCATATCTAGCGTCCAATCAGTTACCTCTAAGAACCACTCCTTCAAAGCTGCCCTAAATTCTTCTTTGACTTTTTTCCTTTTTTTTCCAAATCCTTGCAAATTAGAAGAAATGTATTACCATATATGTTCATTAAGGTAACGTCCTTAATGCCCACATTGTGTATTTTCTTAACCAAGTCTCCTACTCTATAGAACTTGTTGCTTCGCCTGAGGGACGATTCGAGCGCCTGCAAGCTTTCCCTCATCCGAGACAAAACATCTCTAACGGTGCCACAAGCATATGCTTGGTTAACTGCTCTTCAACACTTAGAACCAGAGGATGAGTGGTGGTAGGAAAACTGCTTGAACGAACATGGACAGTTGAGGCAGCCATTCTTTTTCCTTTAGCAAGGGGTACAGGAGAAATGTGAATTGCTGAAGTATAGCTTGGTTTTTTCCAGAGCGGTCCCTTCATTCCAGCTTCTCTGAAGTGTTGGTTTTTTTTTTCTCCAATCTTATAACACATATATTATTATTAGTATTGCATATCATGAGTATATGCTTGGCTTAGTGGCAAACTCACATGCTACTTTCTCAAGGACCCAGGTTCAATTCCTACCAAGGGCAATTTCTTGGTTTTCATTTTTCCTATTCCAATCAAGGTGACACGTGTCACCACCTGATTGGAGGGGGAAAATTAATTAATTTAATTAAATAAAAATAATTAAAATCCCCCAATAAGGTGGTGACACGTGTCACCACCTAATTAAAATAAATAAATTTTTATTAGATTAAAATTAGGATCAAATTGATAGATTGTATATATAAAGGGGACCAAATTTGTAATTATACCAATTATTTTAACAGCCCCGTCAACTTTTCTGTTTTTTTTTTACGGCAGGTGGCTACATTGGAACCAATTAAATAGTTATGTGGTATATTTAACACAATTGAAAATATAGTGGTCAAATCGATACCAACCCCATAGTTCGGTGGTCATTAGTATAGTTTACCCTAAAATATATATATGTATAAACGAGATTATATATAATTATAATAATTTCGTTTTAATAATTATAATGTGTACAACAAGTTTGTACACATGCTATTTAGTCAATATTTGTTCATTTCAATCATAGGGTGTGACCCTTGTAGGTTCATGTAACGTTAGTAGTAATATCTAGAACAATTCTAATATTACAAGCAATGAGTGACATCTAGCAATACATCATTGCTACCTAAGTTACATGAAGTCACGGTTTGACTTTACATTTTTCAGTGATTAACTTCTTTTATATATTACATCCTTTTGTCCTTATATCTGGATCGGACACAAGTCATGGATTAGTCACACTTGTATAGTCCATCTAATGTTTCTTGATATCTTGAGTAGACTATTATAAATGAATAATTATGATATCTCATATCAATTTATTTGAGCATGACCATGCATTTTCTAGTCTCACTCAATCAAGTGGCATATGATATTGTTTCTATTATGTATGAGGGACAAATCCTATCTTGATCAACCATATTTCGCTACATTATGACATATCCAATGTTAGTCTTTATAGTGTAGTCAGTTACGACACACGTTTAACCGTATCAAAATATGTCACTTACGATGTTGAAATAATGATAATCTCAAGTCTGAGGATCATACATGTAGTTATCACTATGAGCGATGTCGTGACTGTCACATAATAATCCAAGAAACATGTTCATAGCAGGTCAGTCCAGTATGTCGTTCTCTAACACATATTTATATATTGATTTTAACATCTCCATGTCAATGATAACGCTTTGTCATCAATCAACTACATATTAGTCTTAATATATTATTGTTGTCCATGCCCGCAATAATACTCGACTAAGGATATTCAAGAATAACTATATTATTCTAAGGACTTTATTAAAATTCGATTTATTTATAAATGCACAGAATAAGACTGAAATAATAATAATAATAATAATAATAATAATAATAATAGCTTTATATTAATAAATAAGATAAAATAAGTATATTTTTTACAACAATTTCATGATTGGTCTTTGGTCATACTCTAATCATTACTTGTTAATAAAATTATCACATAGATGAAATTTGTGGCTTATAATAGCTACAAATGTGTTTTAGGGCATTTAGTTTTGAAATTAATGGGTCAATTTCGAACCTAAGACTTCATAGTTCTAGAACTGTGCTTTAGTATTAAAATCATGAGGTTCAGTTCCAAAACCGAGAGCATAGTTTTGGAACCAATCTTGAAAATAATTAAATTTGGGCTTTTAAGCCTCTGAAAAATATATAAATATTGATAACATCTAACTCATATCAGTGTAATTAATTTTAAGTATTTCTAAGAATTAATGTAAATTTTTTATCAAATTTAATTTGAAAATATAAACTATATTCTAAAATATATAAGAACATATGAATTATAAATTCATAATAAATTATGAACAAAATAATTTTATTTTTAATATAAATTAATTATGCATATAAGCATTAGTTTAACGATCGATTAGAATTAAATAATTGAGGGTAAAAGTTGTAAATTCATTTTCAAACCAACTTTAAGTTATACAATTTTTTAACAGGAAATATATGCATTAAATCACAAGGAGATTACAAAAGGAATGAACCTAAACCAATCTCCCAGACAAGAGTTGGTTCGAGTTCTCCTAATGACCCAGTCAGCAACAACATTACAACGACAACAAATAAAATAAAAGAAAAGGAAAAGGCATAAAAAAGACAACCATCACAAATATTAGTCTCAATAGTTGAAGATCTCCAAAGAGATTGCACCCATGAGCAAAGTCTTTTAATTAAACTTCTATTATTCGACCCAAAGTATACATTTCTGAAATCATGATCTCGAGCATGTATAACACACCCAGTTGAACAGCATTAGAGAGGAACGAACAACCCCCTACAATGGTCCCAAATTCATTTTAATCCAATTAGAAATGGATGGACTTCATCTAGAAGATTTACAACTTAAATATACCATCAGGACATCCCTAATTGTAGCGGAATTAGATTATTAATAAAAATATATATATCTAAAATAAAAGGAAATTTAAAATTTTTATGATAATCAAGATCCTTGAAAATCCGCTTAGCAACCAGGGCCTTGTTATAATTCTGGAGGTAGAAAATCACTTTTTCGCTTAAATTAACCAGGGTTATGCCAATTTTTTATACTAATTTCACTAAATAATTTCTTATACGTAGAAAATAATCGTGTTAATTTCAGTAAATGGGTAGAAAATAATCATTTCACTAAATAATTTCTTATGCTAATTTTTGATTTTAGCTTTTCCACCTAAATTAACCCGGATTATGCTTCTATCGCCGTCCGACTGTCCCGGTCTCCGTCATCGATTAATTCCAACTTTTTGATTCCTTTGGAAATGATACGAAACCAAAACAATTGATTAGAATATTCAGATTCCAAGTTCCAACCCATTTTTGTTTCATTTCCCACAATTTATCGCCAACCGGGGGACCCTTGAACCCAATTCTTTAAGTAACAATCCAAAATTTCTAGCTTTCCTCCTCAAGCTTCAAGCCGGCACTCTTCCTGTTTTGACTTCACTCTCTTGGATTTCTCTATCTCTCTCGAATTCCCAGAGGTTTTAAAAATCGGGTGGAGCTAGAATTACTACTCAAATGGCAATCGAATCCATGGATACTCCAGACGAAGAGACGCCGCTGCTTGTTCATGTTTCGGAAAGTGAAACTCCCAAGAACCGGACCAGGGACGTTCATATTTTGAGCACTGCCTTCTTGCTGCTCTTCCTTGCTTATGGAGCTGCTCAGAATTTAGAAACTACTGTTAATTCTGTGAGTTTATTTCCCTTTTTCATGTTTATTCATTCAATTCAATTCAAAACCAGCTCAGAAAGTTACTGCAATTTGAAATTCCGCGAAATTTAAGAGATTATACAATTTTCCTGAATTTGTTGAAATTTAAAAAGTTTTTGGTGGGTTTCTTTTGCAGGAAGGAAACTTGGGAACGGTGTCCCTAGGAATACTTTATGTGTCTTTTGCGTTTTTCTCGTTGTTTGCTTCTTTGGTGGTTCGATTATTAGGGTCGAAGAATGCTATGGTTCTAGGGACTACTGGTTATTGGTTGTACATAGCTGCAAATTTGAAGCCTACATGGTACTTAGGAATTGATGTTCATTTACTCGCTTGCTGAATTTCAAAGTTAATCGAAACCGAAAGAAAATTAGTTTGTGTATACAACTTTCAAATTGTACTAGCTGTTTCCATACCATGTATCAATCATGTTGTTATGGAACTTTCAAACTGAACATCTTTTATTCTTGTTGTAGGTATACTATGGTTCCTGTTTCTTTGTATATGGGTTTTGCGGCTTCAATAATATGGGTCGGGGAGGTATATGTGCAATTTAGGCTTATTAAGTTCATTCATATTTCTTGTTTAGTGATGGTTATTGATTGATCATATCTCCATTCCTTAACCAATTTGGTTTTTTTCAGGGGACATATCTTACATCGATTGCTCGCAGTCATGCTAGAGATACCAAATTAAACGAAGGAACAGTGATTGGTAACTTCAATGGAGAGTTTTGGGCAGTCTTTGCTCTTCACCAGGTAGACTATTGATTTTTGCTGCGACGGTCTAGTCATTTTCTAATTCTCTACTCTGAAAAACTTTTTTTTCTTAGGATATCTTTAACTTGTTATGAGGTGGTTTAAATGCTAAACATTCAGCTTATACTAGATTTGGTTTCGTAAACTTTGCAGTTTGTTGGAAATCTGATCACACTTGCAGTGCTGCCAAAGGGTACGGTATGTGTTGCCTCCATGAAATTTTTTCCCCTCTTGTAGTCTATTTGTGCTCCTGAACGATGGTGTTGTCCTAAATATAGGGTGGAAAAATCATTCCATCTTTCTGCATGCTTCCATATATGTTTGGTTTTGTACTTATTTTTCTCTTTCAAGAACTGATCTGTTCTATGTATGTTTTATGGCATGGATTGTTTGGTTTGGGCTTAGTGGGTTTTTTATTTTACCAATTTTCAAAATGTTTAATGCTACTGACAAGTTATTCTTGCACTGCAGGAAGGAAGTACCAGCAACACGACTTTGCTGTTCATTGTGTTTCTTTGTAGCATGACATTAGGTACAACTCTTATGTGTTTCATACGTAAAACCGATGACAAAGAAGAGAAGGTATCAGAAGATTCGCCTGTCAGTTTTTATTCTGCTGTGGCTTCTCGGTTGAAGTCGGTTATCCTTCCTTTGCTCGACTTTCGGATGCTGTTGGTCATTCCTCTTATTGCCTATTCAGGATTACAGCAAGCTTTTGTATGGTATTGCTTACTGAGGCCATTACTGCAACTTGTTTCAAGCCTTGCCTCATTTAAGAAAACTTTTCACCTTTATTCTTAATTAGATATGTTTTTCCATTTTAGGGCTAATTACACTAAGGACATTGTAAACCCAATTCTTGGAGAGGCTGGTGTGGGTGGTGCTATGGCAGTTTATGGTGCTTTTGATGCAATCGTAAGTATTTAAAATGCAGAAATGGTTACAATTTCTTAACAATTAGTTTTACTTGAAAAGGAACTGAATTGAAACTAGTTCTTTATGGTCTAGATTCATAGTAAACTATTTCACCTAACCTTAGTGAAAGATATAGAATTTCCCAAGACCGTTGGGATTTTTTTTATCAAGACACTTGGTAATAGGAAAGTAGCAATGTTTTTCTTTTTCATAGATAATTATCCATATGCCTGCTTAAGAAAGCATTTCTTTTACTTAATCATGTATGTTCTGTTCTCGTAGTATGGCAGTGCTCACTTTAGTTTTACAAAGTTGGTGAGATCTTGATATAAATGCTCATTAAGCGCTGGTATCTCACTCAGTTGATTTATTATTTAGTCTAATTTTATTGGTAAAACCTTCTCATAGTGCTCACTGGCGGCTGGTCGACTCACATCTGGAATCAAGTCAATAACTATCATTGCCTGCGGTGGAGTTTTTTTTCAGGCATTGATATTCCTCTGGCTTTGGCTGAAATACAGGTTAGAGCAATACAGTCTTGTAGATTATCCGTATTTAACTTCTATTTGTTTTCGTTCACTATCCTACTTACTCTTTCTATAATGTTACAATGTAGCGCAACTGGTGGAGTGCTCGGCATAGTATACCCTCTTCTCATGGCAGCTTTACTGGGCATCGGTGATGGGGTTTTGAATACGCAGCTCAGTGCTTTGCTTGCTCTACTTTTTAAGCATGACACGGTACGAATTCATTGATGTTTACACAAGTGTATATGTTCGGTCTAACGTTTCTCTAGAGAAAACAAATACAGTTTACAGTTATGGACTCGAAATCTGTAATCACACACGAATGTTTATTCTGAAAACAGGAAGGGGCATTTGCGCAGTTCAAGGTGTGGCAGAGTTCCGCCATTGCAGTTGTGTTCTTCTTGAGTCCGGCCGTCACATTGCAGACCATGGTAACCATCTTGCTTGTTGCAATTTTGGTTTCCATGCTTTCATTTCTATTCCTTACTCTAAAGGTAGAGAAAGCATTCTCTTAGCTCCAAAGCACCAAGTCCTCGACTTGTAATATTTCAGCCTGCGGCTGCTATGGTTATAATCAATGTTTTTTTTCAATTGTGAGAGAACTATATATATATATATATATATATATGCAAGTCTGGTTTTCAATTTTTCATTATCAGTTGTAGTTTCCGAAATCCCTTTAAATGCGATCGATTTCTTAAATTATTTTTCATTTTAGCATCGTTTTGACAGTAGACAGTAGAATCACATTGAAGCGTGAAAAACCGGTGTAATTGAATCTATCTAGGATGAGCAAAACTTGATTTGATTAAAAAAATCGAATTATTCAATTCGACTCGAAAAAACTAGATTCGTTTTGACTTGACTAATTTTATAAACTTGATTCGAAAAATTTTCAAATAAAGTTTGAGTTGTAAAATGATAATTCGAAAAGTCGAAATTCTTTAGTAATTAGTGGATTAGTTTTTAAGTTCCAGTTGAGTTCTTCAATTATACTTTATATATATACCACATATGAACAAATATGAAAAAAATATGTGTTGTATATTAATATAACAGTCGTTTAAATTATAATAAATATGTATTGTAACATTATAAATAATTACAATTAGAATTGTAGAGAAACTCAAAAACTCGACTTAAATTTAATAAATTTGACTCGAATTTAAAAAAATTCAAATAAAGTTTAAATCGTAAAATAGAATTGTAAACTTAACTAACTCAAAATTTTATAACTTTACTCGATTAATTATTCACCCCTAAATCATCATATCTTAAAGTGAAAATAAGATATAGTTTAGGGAACATTTGATTCATTAACCCTTATTTTTATACATTTTTAAATACCTTCATGCACAGACAGCAGTCGCACGAACGAGGCGCGATTTGTTAAAAATAAGAAAACGCATAATTTCCCCAAAATTGCGTATTTCTACACAGAATTTCAGCCGTCCACCGTCCACCCTCGTTCCCCTAAATATGGTTTTCACGCTCAAACAAATTTCAACCTTCCATTAACCCTCTTGTATTCTCGTTTGTGCTTTCATTTCTTTGATCTTTTTTTCCGCCGAATTTGATTTCGGATACGGTCCAAAGAGCCATGGTGGATATGAAACGATTGGACGCCCTCCAATCACAGCCGGGTAACAAAACTTGCGTCGATTGTGACGGAAGGAACCCCGCCTGGGCTTCAGTTTCGTACGGTATTTTCATGTGCTTAGAATGCTCCGGCAAGCACCGTGGCTTAGGTGTACATATCTCATTCGTCCGTTCCGTAAGCATGGATACATGGTCCGAGATCCAGATCAAGAAAATGGAAGTCGGCGGTAATGAGCGGTTCAATGCCTTTTTAGCTGAGCACGGGATTCCTAAAGAAACAGACGTCGTCACCAAGTATAATTCAAATGCCGCCAATGTTTATCGCGATCGTATCCTAGCACTAGCCGAAGGCCGCCCCTGGCCGGATCCGGGCGCTGTGAGTGTCAACGAATGTGGTAGTCATGGAAAGCCGCCGTTGAGCGGTAGTAATGGGAATGATAACGGAGGGTGGGCCGTTTGGGACGATAACGATTCGTTTAGAGCTTCAAGCGAATTGAGGAGGAACCAAACGTTGAGTGATTTTAGAATGGAGAACAACCGGTGTTGTAGGAGAGTTGTTCCAATGAGGTCGAAGTCGTCGGAGGATATTTACGGGGAAACGAATGAGGATACAGAAGCGGGGTCCGAAACGCCACCACCTTTGCATGAAGGGAACTTTGATGAGTTTGGATCCACTACTAAGCATACCCATGGCCATAAGAAAAATAAGTCTCATGGGGATGTCATCTCTCTTATGTCTCAGGTTACCACATTATATTCTTTTCATTTTTTTCTTTTTCTATTATATCCTGTACTAATTCTTTTTATTTAAGTATTTGAAGTATTTTTTTATTAAAATAAGTATTTAAGCAACAGTTAAAATAGTCAAAATAGGTACTTAACTTATATATTTTGATCAAAATAAGTATTTGAAGTCTTTTTTAGTTAAAATAGGTACTTAAAATATATATTTTTATTATCAAAAATAGGTATCTAATGTTTTTTTAATATCACATGACAGCTTTTAGGAACTCAGATGAAATATATACATAACACTTTAAGTACCTATTTTGACCAAAGATTATACTTCAAGTATTTATTTTGATCAAAGAATATTTTAGGCACCTAAATAAAAAGGTTAGTATATTTTAGATATAAACTTTTTTTGGTTCTCTACTGATTTGGGTATGTTTTTTTTAGCGTTAATACATACCCCTATGTCCCTTATTGACTTTTTGAAAGTCAAATTTTTTAAACTTGGACTATTATTATATTAAATATTTTAAATAATTAATTTTTATAAAATATATATTTGAAAACTACTCGATTAGAGTTTTTAAAATATATTTTTTCATATTTTTATCAATGATACATTTTAAATAATTATGAGTCAAAATTAAAAAAATTGACCCAAAAAAAAGTCAATAAGTGACAAAAAATGTAGGACGGAGGGAGTATTTTTGATATCTTAATTTGTTTACAAAGTTTAATTTGGTATCTATTTTTTTTTTCAATTAAGCATTTAAACTTGTTTTTTTTTCTTTTAAATTGGTATCTAAAATCAACTTCATAGTTCAAATTAGTTAAAAATTATATGTATCACTTTACATCAAATGTTAAATTTAAGTATTAATTTTAACAAAAAAAATCAACTTCAAGTGTACAATTAGACAAAAAAAGTTTAGTTAATGAATTGGATCCTGAAATGGGCAAAAAAATGAAATATCAAATTAAACATTTGATTAAAGTTCATGTATCGAACTTAATACTTTCGTTTTTCAATAGGTTGATGTTTATTGGTTGAATTTGTGTTTGGTGCAGGGGTTTGGGAAGATATCTTCGGTAGCTCACTCTGCTGCAAGATCAAAGGACTCCTCCAAGGTATTTTCGGGTTTTCCTTGTTATTACTTTCCATATAAGTTGTCTGAATTTATTTTATTTTTTTTGAGTATATTTTTGCAATTTCTTGTATGAGATTTACATGGTAGACTGACCGAACGGCCCTCAAATTTATATGTAAAATTTGAGTGTTAACTACCAGCTTCTTGGATAAAATTTAACCCTAGTTTTGAAAACTATCCATCCTTTTAGGGGTAAGCGTTCGATCGAGTCGAGTCGAGTCAAAATATTTCGAATTATTTGAGTTGACGAGTCATATTTTACAACTCAAACTTTATTTGAAATTTTTTCGATTCGAGTCGAGTTTAAGAAATTCGAGTCGAGTTTTCGAGTTTCTATAAAAAATTATTTGTATTTATTTATCATGTTATAGGAGGGTTTGATTTCAATTTAAAGTCTTTTCTCTAATCATATAAGATATGCACATATATATTTTTTCACATGTGACAATATTTCTTCATATTTATATATATCAGTATCTATATATCATAAAAAATAGAGAGACTCGTCTCGAACTTAAAAATAAATCAACTAATTACTAAAAATTTCGAGTTATTCGAATTTCCATTTCACAACTCAAACTTTATTTGAAATTTTTTCGAGTTATTCGAGTTTATGAAATTTCGAGTCGAGTCAAGACGAGTCGAGTATTTTTACCTCGAGTCGAGTTATTCGATTTTTTTGAATCGAGTCGAGTTTTGCTCACCCCTACATCCTTTATGCAGGTGAAGGAAGGTGGCAATGACTCCAAGGTCCCCAAGCAGGTGAAGGAGGGTGGCAATGACTCCAAGGTCCCCAAGCAGGTGAAGGAGGTTGGCAATGACTCCAAGCAGGTGAAGGAAGGGGGCAATGACTCCAAGGTTCAGAAAACAGTGAATGTTGTGGCCACAAAGACGAGTGAGATTGGCCAAAAAACATGGGGGGTAATGAAAGGAGTAGTCACATTAGCTACACAAAAGGTTGGAGGGGGTTTCTCTGCAATGACCCAGAAAAGCAATAACTGGCCACGACATGAGAACCACAAGAATGGTCATTATAAGGCCTTTAAACAAGACAAACAATGGAAATCTAGTTACGATGATACAATAGACAATACCATGGAAGATACTACAGAACCAGCTGCTAATGCCCATGATGAATACCATGATTGTCAAAATGACAATGCAAAAATCTGATACCCCATTTCAATGTGTAAAAAAAACAATACTGATATCACAGTCGGCCATAAATTGGGACAATGCACGCAGGGACGGACACAATGAGCAAAGATCTTGCCGCTACTCTTTGTAAATTATTGGGTCAAGTTTTGTTTTTGAAATTAGTGTTACAATTTATAAAGCTATTGACAGAAAGAGCATACTTGCATTCTTTATGATTCTAAATCCAAAAATCCCAAATTGCTTTGAATCTAAAGCCAAATAAACGGAATAGGGAAAGTTAAATTAGGTTTTGGCATGAAATTGCAGATATATTTAGTTGCTAATCGAAATCTAACATTGCAATCTTAATACATCCAATTCCAGAATAGATGAACGGAAGACGACAACAAGCTGTTGTAAAAGATTTACAAACTGCTTAAACTAATGTTCAGCTTAACCACCAAAACCGTAAAGTGTCCTGCCTTGCCTCTTGAGAGCGTAGACCACATCCATGGCGGTAACCGTCTTACGCCTAGCGTGCTCCGTGTAGGTAACGGCATCGCGAATTACATTCTCCAGAAAGATCTTGAGGACGCCTCGGGTTTCCTCGTAGATCAAGCCACTGATTCTCTTCACACCGCCTCTACGTGCCAACCTTCGAATCGCCGGCTTGGTGATGCCCTGGATATTGTCCCGGAGCACCTTCCTGTGCCTCTTGGCGCCTCCCTTTCCCAATCCCTTGCCTCCTTTCCCACGGCCAGACATTTTCAAGATTTCAAACCTTTGTTTTCTTTGAATGAAGTGATTTGAAGAATGCAATTTGAATTCCGGCTGATTTGAAGTGGTTTTAAATAGACGGACCCGTGGGGTGTGTTTTTCGGGGTTTGCAAAAGGAGAGGAGAATGTATACCGTTGGATTAAAAATTTATCGACGGCATGTATTAAAGATCCGTGGCTTTAGATTTTATTGGTTGGAGATTGAGGTTTATCAAACGGTTAATGGGTCAGATCCGTGTCACGTATATCTGTGCGGGTTTGCACCGTTGTTTAAGTTCTCATCTACGGCTATCCGAATGCCCAGGCATCTGATTGGTCAATCTTCGTACAATAGGATTGCTCACGTGTATTATTTCCATAAAACCCAATTTTTCCTCTTCATTTTATGTCGAGTAAATTACACTAGCAGTCGACTATTAATTAAATTTTGTTTCAGTCACCGAGTAAAATAATTACTTATAATTGGACCCTTAAATAATTAATATAATAACATTTTTAATTTTTAAACATATAATCCATAATGATTAGGACTATGAGTAAGCAAAATTTAACTCGACTCGAAAAAATTAATTTTTTTAATTTTGAGTTATCCGAGTTGAATTATTCGAGTCAACTCGAGTACCTCGAAAAAATTTCGAGCTCGAGTCGAGTTGAAATTTACCCAACTTGAAAAATCAAAAAATTAAAAACCGAAATACTCAATTTTACAGTTTTGCGATTTAGTCCATAATTTCAATTTTCTTCAATTTCTCTTTCATTTTAAGTTCATTTTTGACCAAATTTAAATCATGTGTTCATAAAACCAATGTAGAATATATATTTAGCTTCAATTCATATTTTTAAAAATAAATTTCATCCTTTTTGCAATTTAGCCCCTCAACTTTGTAAGATTTTCTCATTTCTTTAATCTCTCCTTCATTTTAAGTCCATTTTTAACCAAATTTGAACCACATACTCCTAAACCACTATAGAATACCTATTTAGCTTCAATTCATACTTTTAAAATGAGTTTCCTATTTTTTTCAATTTAGCCTCTCAACTTTGAATGATTTGTCATTTCTTCAATTCATCTTTCGTTTTAAGTCTATTTTTAACCAAAATTAAACCACGTGATTCACTAACACTTATAATATGTATGTAACTTTAATTCATACTTTTAACAAAAAATATTCTTTTTTGTAATTTAGTCCTTTAACTTTACATTTTATTCAATTTGATCATTCAACTAAAAATTTTATAAAGTTTTTCTTCACTTCAAATTATTGACTCATTTATACTCCTATGATCCTATCAATGCTTTATGCCCAAAAGTTCTTTATTTAAAAATAAAATTATAAATATATTATAAAGTTTAGGTGATAATTTTTTATTAAATAATATTATAAATATTATTTATACGTGTAAAAAATAATATGAAGGATTATATATGCATATCTTATATGGTTAGGGGTGAGAATCGGGAGGCGAATATCCAAAAATCATGAAAATTCGAACGAGAGGACGAAGAATAATCGAAATCTTCATCCAAGGGGATGAGGACAAGTGAAGTTTTATCACCGAAGCTCGAATGGGGATGGGGACGGAGAATGTTATATCCAAACCGCAGGAATAATCGAACCATAACCGTATAAATAACTGTGAGATCCAAAAAAATCTGCAAGGATCCAGATATTTTACAAAAATAATAAAAATATATACTCATTTATCTGTATAGTTCTCTTAATTTTAGGGTTTAAAGGTTTAGGTTGTATTGTGTAGAATTCAGAATTTAAGGTGTTAGAGTTATGAATTAGGTTTTATATTTTATAATATAAATATAAAGGATTGTGTAAATTTCTTTTACACGGCTTGTGTATCAAAATATAACATAAAAAAACCTACTTATCTCACTAAAAAAAATGACCCCGCATAATTTTAAAAAATATTTTTATCTTTTAATAATTGAATATATATATATATATATATATAACCCACCACTCACCCAAAACTTTAATGATCAATATATACAAATTAAAATTCCATAAAAAGAATTTAATTAAAAGGCATGCGTTGGCTATTTCCCTTCAACAATGTCGTATGACTTTTTCATTTCAAAACAAGGTGAAAATTTTGGGGTTTTTTTTCCTACATTCGCAAAATGATTATCTCTAATATTAATTTTAGAGTAGCATTTGGTCGATCACTATATTATACATTTCAATAATTTTTTACTGATATTCTAATTTTGTACACTTAAAATCTTATAATTTTATACTCTTATATTTACATTTATAATAAAATTTCTTGATAGTTCACAACCCTTATATAAATCTCGCGTCCGTCTCTAATTTCAATAATGTGAGAATCAATTGCATGTCTCTTTTATTTATATCCCTTACGAATGTTTAACACAATTTAAAATTATAAATTAAAATTTGGCAATTTGATATCTTAGTCTAATGTAATGTATACGGCCAACTTAAAAATCAGCTGGTTTTAATTTTTACTCCATAAATACTATTGTGTGTACTTGTGCATCACACATACTTGACATGAACCTTATCTTATTATTTTATTTATTTATACTCAATAGCTTTCCACCTTGTTTTTTGCTCGATTCTTCAACCGGTTTTTATTTTAAGTGTTTGCAAGTGTTTTCAAAATTATCTTGACATTATGCTTTTATGTTGTTCATAAAAAAAACAATTTCTTAGATTTATCTTTTTGTTGTGAATAAAATAACAAAGAACAATAATAAGAACAAAGAACAAGAATGGAAGAACAAAGATATGCGAGAAAGAGGGAGATTTGTATTATTCTCAAATATAGAATTGTGTATACAATGCCTTCAATGAATCATCTATTTATAGGCATAAGAAGTACATAATACATTAAACTCTAATTAATAGAGATAATATTCCTAATAATAAATAAATCAAACTCCTTAGATAAAGTTTCATTCATGATAGACATCCACATAGATAAATATTCATAACACTCCCCCTTGGATGTCTATAAAGATAATGTGCCTCGTTAAAACTTACTAAGATAAAAACCCAGTGGGAAAAAAAATTCATTAGTGAAGGAAAAAGAGCACACATCTTTAATACGCATAACATGTTGCCTCATTAAAAACCTTACCAGGAAAACCCATTGGGACAAAACCTCGGTTAAGGGAAAAAGAGTGCAACGCGTATTTACTCCCCCTCATGAAAACATCACAGAAGATTTTTGAATCTTTATAATTCAATCTTGAATATTACTTTTCTAAAGATCGTGAGGGATGAAATTTTGGAGTAATATGTTCTATGATGTATCCACTTTCAAACTGAGATATACATCTTGCATTATCTTCACACAAGGTAGCTTTTTTCATATATTGTAAAAGTAAATCCACATATCTTTTGGATATGTTGGGTCAATAGTCTTAGCCAAACACATTTTTGGCTTGCCTCGTGCATAACAATTATTTATACGACATTTGAGGAGGCATCAACCAATGTTTGAAGATCTAAATGTAATGATCTTTGTATATCCATAGATATTGTTTGACCAACTAATATATGGTGTTTCAAAACCAAGAAAAGATATAATTATCTTTATTCACATCTAACAATCTTATAACTATTGGGATACTCAATAGATATGCTATATTCATATTGAATCTTCTTTAAGATTTTTTCAGCTTATGTCTATTCATAGACAAAAAGAAATATATATAAATACTCGATCTTCAGGTCGAGATAAACTTGATGTCAAGATTCAAGTACTTGTATTGAAAGTACTTCATGACTTTCCAATTTGAAGCTCTTTAAGAGTTCTAAAATTATCATAATGGATCTTGATCCAAACTCCTTTATAAAATACATAAAGAAATATGATCATTCTTATAGTATTTTCTCAATTAGTATTCACTAAGGCGATTATATCAAATGCGCCAAAATATTCATGAGACATGTCTAAATAAATTTCCTCGGAAATTTCCAAATGCTTCTAGCATTTTAAATCCTTCAATTATAAATATGGATCCACAAATAATTAGACGCACGCAGAATTTTTCATAACTGTCAAAGTAATTGCATCTACCATGAAGTAATTAAAACTTTTCATAGATCATAGTTCAAGTCGTATTTACGACTACTTATTTGTGCCTCACTTGCAATACACCTTTAGGTGTTTGGACTGCTGGTCCAAATATTTCTATTTTAGAAGTTCAAAACGTCTTTCAACATAGATCAATTCAATATCTATACTTCTGGATAGATTTTATACAAGATCCTCAATTTCTGGTTCCGTCCTCGATTTTAGAAGTATTTTATGTAAAATTGTTTGTAAAATCGTTGTCGACAACTTTCCAATTTTCTGGTTCCATTCTCGTAATGACATAACTCATCGAGATTTCTTAAAGATTTCAATCTTTATTTCAGGTACCTGAAACTCTTCAAGAGTTTTATTATTAGTTATGTCTTGGGTCTCTCCAGGAGCACACGCCTCCAATATATGACCATCTCATATTACTTTCTATTTACGAGAATTTTGATCATTGGAACCATTTCAACTATCATGCTTCAGGCATGATTTACATTCTTTCGCTCTAACATGTAATTTAAACTTAGATCATTTCAGCTGATATATGAGACTTAATTACTCTCATTAGGTCAGTAAATATGTCTGGCAGTTGACATGTAATAACATGAATTATCTTATGAACTTCTAGTTCATATACGAGGATCTAGATAATGATAATTCATTTTCCTCTATCCAGCTGATTATTATATCCCCCTGATATTGAGAAAAAACATGTCATAAATGATTCTCCAATTAATGTTTAAGATTTTAAACATAAAAGGAGACTCGTACTCAATATATATTCTCAACCCTTTTTACTTGCCCATTTTGTGTGTTATGGTGGAGCAATTCAACTATATATCGCACATTCAAAAATTCAAAAATGGGAAATATGACTTCTGACCAAAAGTCAAATCATAATGGGGAGTTTATTATAACTCGTTGGCTTGATGCGTATAAATGTTGCTATATGGAAATACCATATAAATAATAAATATTTTGTTCTCACAGTTTAGCTATTAAATAGGAGGCATCCAATTAAAAAATTGCTAAACCGTATTTTTCATAATCAACAGGCTTTGTAACAACCGATATAGCCTAAAAAATAAACCCACTAGCTTTTCAAGACGAATAGTCTAACTGCATAATCTAAATCTTTTTAGAATCAATCTCACAAACTTCTGGTTGTAAGTCGATAAAACAATGTAGATGCATCTACTAAAATCATATAAAATTTTCCACATTTGTGGATATATGGGCCCATATTTCGTTCAGATATGCAAGACATACAGTCTCAACTTCAGTACAAGAACTTTAAGTTCTAATTCTTTTGGTAAGTGGGATCATCTATATCCTTTGAGAACAAACAACACAAGAACTTCAGGTTCTTTTAGTTAGTGGAATTTAATCAATTCCTTTAAGCAACACAAGAATTTCACGTTCTTTAATAAGTGGAATTTAATTCATTCCTTTGAGAATAAGCACCACAAGAACTACATGTTCTTTTAATACATGTGCATGTAAATCTCAATAATTTCTGCACCATTATTGATCAGGATGATCTAACCGATCATGCCAACTATATATGTGTGTGTATATATCTCTGAATTTGTAAACTTCTTGTTTACCATAACATGTAATTCAATTTCACTCGTACATGTCTAGTACGACCATCAAAATTGTTCCTTTAAATAGGAATATATTTATCTCTTTAGGAGCTTTCAATTGAAATTATCTTTTGGTAGCAATATATAGCTCTTCTAGAGCTTTCAACTGACTTTTTGGCTACCAAAACTTATATCCATATTGGCTTATTTCAAATGCCAATTGATAACATATGTTATCTATAATTCCCAAAGGGATAGTTTACGAACTCATATTGCTCTCTTAAAATTTTCACTTATAGTGGTGACAATATTATTACCATTAGCGGTAATTATTGCAATATTCGCAATTCTGCACTTTTCATAATGTGCTTTCTCTCAAGAATTTATTGCTCTTCTAAAGCATCAATATTTTCAGTACTTTGAGATATAGTACTCACATTATTCCCTTGCATTTAAATGGGAAAATATATCTTATGCTTATGTTGAACATAAATTGTCACCATATATTGTATTTGACAAGTAATCATGTTAAACAAAATAAATAATATGATAATGTATAAATATAAATATAAAACGTAAATAATTAATGTGTGTAAAATAAATAAACGTAAAGTAAAATAAATAAAAATAAATAAATAATTCTCTTCAAAGTTATGAGAATAATTAGAAGATGATTTATTCCTTTCGAAGGTTATAAGAAAATCAACAACGTCCAAAAGAGTTGGACCAATAATGTCCAAATAAAGTTGGACCAGTATCATCTTTGTCATGTTTCGCAAACAAAATTTGCTTCTATTTTCTTTCCTTTATCATCCAATGATTCTTGATTTTTAAAAGTACAACACGTACGAGACCAATGGTTTATAACATCGCATTAGTAATAAGAAGAGTTTTACTTCAATAGAATGATCTTTATCACACTTGTCATCCTTATAACCTCACTACCAGTGGGTAGAAGTATTCTTAAAATGACTATATTTTTCATATTTATATTCATAGCCTCGACCACGACCACAACTTCTAATGTGGTTTTTATTCCTTCCATAATATAATCTCACATTCACTTCAGGGAATGGAGTAAAGCCAGTGGGCCTTTAAAATCTTTTCACATATCCTTATCACAGAGAACAAAGATTTAATCCTCGTACGCGGCATTGTTAAACCTGTCCACAAGGTCCTTTAAAAATCTCCTTTGAGACCAGTCGCAGAACGGGATGTCCAGCCAATTATACTTGGATTATATCGAAATTATGTCTCTAATTGAATAATGATTTACCATGTTTGCATTCACTTCAGGGAATGAAACAGTTCCAATAATCACATGGAATAAACATCATGCTTGCATTCGCTTCAGGGAATGCCCCATCATTGATAATCGCATGGAATAAACATCATGCTTTGCATTCACTTCAGGGAATGCCTCCCATAAAACTTTTGGATCAAGACGAATTTTCGTAACTTGAAATTGGGAGAAGTCTATGGTCGAATTTTTCAACGAAGAAGAAATATTGCTTTCGAGCAAATATAGACTTTATAATAATCTTCTTGTAAATTCAAAATCATCATGATTTATAGCACTTTTAAAATAATAATATAAAGAATACAAATAAAATAAGAATTTACCGATATTGGTTTTCCTCTCGAGGACAATGGAGATATAAATATCCAAGACAGCTCCTCATAATCTCTTTATATCATATCTCTTTCCAAGCCGTTTAAAGACATGTAAAACTCAAAACACGGTTAAAATATCAAATCACATCAACAAATAAAATAAAACTAATATTGATATTTGAAAACTTATTAATATAAAATATATCAAATATAATCTTATGAATAAAAGTATGGAGGGGCATCATGATTAAAAATATAGGTTCCAATCAAGTAAACCTTAGTCGTATTGAACAAATTGAATTTGTAGCAATATCTTACGGCAATGTAGGTGAGCAAATGCAAAGGAAAGAATTGCAAGACGACACTCGCGATAACCACCCGATGTTGGTGCTTTTGTTTGCGGTAGCGCCGAAAAATTGTAGAGTTGGATCGAAAGCACTTTAATAGTTGTTTGACTGAGATCCTTTGGTTCAATGTAGAATTGAATTTTTTTTCAATAGTTCTTTTGGGATTCGAGCAAAGAGAACCAAAATTTTTCGTGCGAACTCGTGCTGATAACGTGTTGTGAATAAAATAACAAAGAACAATAATAAGAACAAAGAACAAGAATGGAAGAACAAAGATATGCGAGAAGGAGGGAGATTTGTATTATTCTCAAATATAGAATTATGTATACAATGCCTTCAATAAATCATCTATTTATAGGCATAAGAAGTACATAATACATTAAACTCTAATTAATAGAGATAATATTCCTAATAATAAATAAATCAAACTCTTTAGATAAAATTTCAATCATGATAGACATCCACATAGATAAATATTCATAACACCTTTTAAGTTATTAAAATGTGATTTTATTTTCGACGCTGATCTTTTCTATAAGAGTTACAACTTGTTCTTTTAAGTTATCATATTTAACTATTATGCTTTGGTACTGCAAATTCCCTAACATTATGGTGAAATTTAGATTGCAGTTCCACCATCTAAAAATCTAAGCGAGAAATCGACACAAATACAGCGTAATTCTGGTGAATTGTGAATTTTAAAAGAAAAATTCGACAGTAATTGCACTGTAAAAATTGACTTGGAAAATCATGAGGATCAAGACCCATTAACACATGTTTCCTCCTTATCTTTCTAGCGATTTTTGTCCATGATTTTCTATAAAAAAAAATTCACTAGCCGAAATTAGACGTTTTACGATGTCAGAAGTTTCGAGTTTATAATTTTTTGTTTAGGGTTTCCGTTTTTGGGTTTTGAATTTTTTATTTTTAAATTGACTAAAGTTGTTATTTGAATAGCGGATTTGAGTGAAACATCGAAATTTAGATGTTTAGTAAATAATGGATTTGAGTGAAACCTCTAAATTTGAAGAAAGCTCCTAATAAGAACTTTTTAAAATTAAAAGTTTTAACATAAGAGTTATAAAGACTCTTTACCCTTAACAATTATAAAATTTTTTCAAATAACCTAAAATTAATCTTTTCTATTATAATTCTTCACCCTCGCTTATTTACATAGGTCATGTTTAGTAAATAGAGGTTTGGGCAAAAATTAGAGGTTTGAGGCATAATTAGAAGTTTGACCAGTTAAATCCGCTAATATTGTTGTTTGGTAAACAGCGGATTGGGGTGAAACCGCTAATTTTGAAAAAGCTCATAATAGGAGCTTTTTGAGATTAGAAGTTTGATATTAGAGTTGTAAAGACTCTTTTACCCTTATCAGTTACCAAAAATATCAAAATAAGCTAAATTAAATATTTTTCTCACCCTATTTATAAGCTAATCATATTTACATTTTTTATTATCACATATTTATATGTGTATTTAAATTTATTAATTAATTAAATTATATTAAAATAATTATATAAATAATAAATTAATATATAAATAATTTGAATATGTTTAGAAAAGTTATATTAAAAATAATTTTATAGATCTAATTAATAATAATTAGATACAAAATATTAATAACTAATAAATTATTCAAACAAGTATTGAATATAATCATGTCATTATATGTCATTTTGTTTGTTTAAATAATCTAACAGCTATCAGCTATTAGTTAATTTTACCAAACACTTTTATACAATCAGCTAATACAATCCGTTAGTCAAATCAACAAATGCAATCAGCTATCAGCTAATGTAATCCGCTATCAGCTATCCGCTAATTGCCAAACAGGGCCATAGTGACATTTGTAAACTAATATTTTTTCTTTTTATTCTCACGCATTTATATTTATATTTAATAATTAATTAAATTATATTAAAAATAATTATATAAATAATAAATTAATATATAAATCCTTCAAACATGCTTTATAATGTTATATTTAAAAAAATTATTTTTCAGAATCTAATTAATATATAAAATATTGATAACTAATAAACTATTCAAACAAGTATCGAATATAATCATGTCCGTATATATTATTTTGCTTGTTTAAACAATCAGCCATCTATCAACTATCAATTTTTTTTGATCGAACATGTATGATGTTATTAGGCGGGAAATCATACAATCAGCACCTACACGCGCCTCATTAAAAACCTCCCTATATCCTAAATGGAGGAAAAGAGTACGACGTGTACATGTGAAACAAATATAAGCCAAGACAACACCCAAGGCTGTAACACAACCCGGACCACAAGGATTTCCCCTCGCCAAACTACCCCACTCCCACACCAAACTCAGCACACCTCCCCTCGCATCAAAATATCCCCAGGCCACCATTCCCGATCAAACACCCTGCTGCCCATCAAACGCCCAGCAGCACACACTCCTCACGTTTCACACCACCACCCGACGCCATGATGCTTGCACCACCCCTCCTTTCGCCAAAGCATCTGCTATACTATTAGCCTCACGCAATACATGATTAAAACATACGCAAGGTATAAAACGGCAAGCGTCATCAATCAATCGAAACCACGACCATAATTTTCACGATCTCACCTCACTTTGTTCCACCCAAGCTAAAGCCACTCGGGAATCAGACTCAATGATAACCGACGTAACTGAGAGATTTAATTCCAACAAGAACTCCAAGGCAGCTGCGATAGCACATAGCTCCGCCATATTGGAATCCATCACCCCTAACGGACCAACAAACATCGCCAAAATCACCCCATTTGCATCCCGCAAAACTCCACCACACCCCGCTAGTCCCAGTTTGCCTCTTGCCGCCCCATCCACGTTAAATTTTACCACCCCCTCACCAGTGGAGACCACACCACCATCTTAGGTCGTGACACTCCCCCGACAACCGTCGGAATACACACTCATGGACAATTCCACCGCGAAACCTCATCAACCAAATGACCCTCTTGCGTCACTTTTATCCAATGGAAAGCGCGCATTTTCACTAGAAACAATACCTCATCAATTGCCAATATTTTTTAAAGAAAAATTAGCTCATTTCGAGCGAGCCACACTGACCACAACAATGTCGCGCAACCCGCAATCCACCAATTACGTAGCAGCCCCCTAAACACCCCCTCATAACATTGGACAATCAACTCCTGAACCGTCCTAGGACGAATGAAAGACATGTTCCACCATTGGAAAAACTTATCCCATACGCCTTTGATTACCGGACAAGACAACAAAATATGTGAGACTTCATCCTCTCCGTCCCCACACCATACACAAGATACCGAGGTAACGGGCAGCACAACCCCCGATCTCGCAAGAAGCAAAAAGTCGGCAACCTATTAAGTAGGATAAACCAGAGGAAACATTGCACCTTAGGGGGTACATCAATTTTCCAAACTAAAAAGGCCTCCAAATCCCCCTCATCTATACCATAACATGTCATCAAAATTAATACATTTTTCGTCAAAAACTTTCCTCGCGTATTGGGGCACCAAACTAATTGTTCCTCTCGTCCCTCACATATCCACCAGCCCCTTACAATCTGTCCTAAATTCAGCACCATTTGATGTTCAAATCCACGTAAACTACGCCAAAAAAATTACACCATTCAGCATGTGAAGAGCAGCCCCCTCTAGAGTAATCGACCACACGCGTTGTTTTGTCTATGGCCAATCGAAACAGCCTCAGAAAAACTAGATTCAACGGCCTATCCACACACCACACATCATACCAAAATAAAATTCGCAGCCCATTCCCCAACAACCATTTGAACCTACTCTCCGCCATATACCGAGCCACTCTTTCATCATCCTGCACCGTCACAATTTGCTTCCACACATTCGACATCCGATTTTTCTGTGTAACATTGACTCTCCATGTAAGTACTTGTTCCCCATATTTCGCAACAATTAAATCGCGCCATAACGAGTGTTGTTCCGTCGCATACCGCCAAGATCACTTAGCCAACAAAGATAAATTACGCAGTTGTAAATCCACTACCCCCCAAACCCCCTAATCGCTTTGGCCGACATACTTGCTCCCAACTAACCCGGCTCATCTTCCTTTTCAAATCAACATCCCCCCACAAGAAGGCACGTCTGATTTTGTCAATTCACAAAATAACAGACTTAGGTGCAGCGAATACACTCATATAATATAATGGCAGCGACGATAGCACTGAATTTACCAATACCAAGCGTGCGGCAAAGAACAATGAACTCTTCTTCCACCCTGCCAATTTATGACGAACTTTCTGAATCACCGGTTCCCACATCATAACATTCCTCGAATTCATCCCAATGGGCAATCCCAAGTACGTAAACGACAAATTCCCCGTGCCACAACCAAGAACCCGTGCCATCTCATTCATAATATCATCTTCAACCCCTATCGCATATACACATGATTTGGCGAAATTAATATGTAAACTCGATCCATATTGGAACCCCAACAATATACGCTTAATCTGTCTCGCTTCTTTCACATTCCCACTTAGGAAAACCAACGTATCATCCGCAAATTGTAAATGTGATATGCGAAACCCTGGAGTGATTTGAATTCCATTAATGACCCCATGCGACAACGCTTCCTCCATTAAACGATGAAATGCTTCCGCCACCACCACAAATAATAACGGTGATAGGGGATCACCTTGACGTACCCCACGCTCTATCGGAAAAAACTTCTTCGCTCGCCCATTTAACAACACCGCTAATCGAGCCGTTCTAATACAAGTCCGTATCCAACGCCTTTACTTCTTCCCACACCCCATATTCTCCAAAATGCGATCCAAGTAATCCCAATTAAGGCAATCATATGCCTTAGCGAAATCCAATTTTAGTAACACCCCCCGTGCCTACTCTCGCCTTTTTTAACGAGTGCACCACTTCGTTAACCAACAAGACACCATCAATAATTTTTCGTCTCTTAATAAATGTCGTTTGTGTATCGCCTATCAATTGGCTCGCCGCTCCTTGAAATCGATTAGCGAGCATCTTTGCAAGAATTTTATAAACTGAATTTAATAAGCAAATAAGCCGAAAATCACTTACTTCCCTTGCCCCCTCTTTCTTCGGAATGAGAAGAATGTATGAATGATTCACTCCCCTCGCCAACTGTCCTGTAGTGAAAAAATCATGGAACCACAACATTAAATCTTCCTTCACAAATGACCAACATTTGCGATAAAATTCGAATGTGTATCCATCCGGACCCGGTGCTTTACTACCATCACAACCCCAAATTGCTTTCCTAATTTCCTCTTCCGAAAAGCTCAACTCAAGCCCTTGTCGTTGTACTTCGTTCAATGTTCCAAAGTGCAAATCAGTCCCAAACGACCCATGATGTTCCTTTTGAGCAAAGTGTTCACGAAATTCAGCCACTACATACCGTTTCAACACATTTGGCTTCGACACCCAACGGCCTTTCACCCATAAACCAACTATTTTATTTCTCATCCTTCTAATCGCAGCTGCTCGCTGAAAAATTTTGGTGTTTTGGTCTCCGGCTTGTAACCAAATTGCCTGCGATTTTTGACGCCAAATAGACTCACGAAACCTATATAATTTCTACAAATCCGCTTGTAACCGTCTCATTTCTCCCAACTCATCATCCAATAAACTATCTTGCCCCAATCGAGTGTCCATATCCTCAATTAATGTCCTTGTTGCTTCAATTTTCTGATCTACACTCCCAAACGATGTACAATTCCACACACGGAGAAATTTGCACAATCCCTCCAATTTATCGAGCAAAGATAGATACCTCCCACCACCAAATTTCGCCCATTCGCCCTCCATTACTTGCACATAAGACTTTTTCTCCAACCAACAATTAAGGAATCGAAACGGTCTAGGTCCCCAATTCACTTCCTCATACGCCAATTTAACCGATGTATGGTCCGACAGGCCTCTCGGCAAATTACACTGTACTAATCGAGGAAAACGTTCCACCCATTCCCCACTAACCAAGAACCTATCTAGCCTACTACATTTGTTGCCAGGACCAAACCAGGTGAATTATTTTTCCTGTCATCTTAACGTCTACTAAACCAATAGATTCAATAAATGTAACAAACTCACGCATACCTCTAGTCGAACCATTACAGCAGTACCGTTCATCCCTTGATGTCACCACATTGAAATCACCAGCAATACACCACGACAACGTCCTCTTGTGCACCTCGCCTTGTATTAAATCCCATAAAGTACCCTGACCCTCCTCCGAGCAAGGTGCATAAACATTTACCATGCCGCAACGCCAGTCATCCAATATCCATCTACCCCAAAACGCGACAAAATTCTGATTCAATTCCGCTGCCTCCAATTGGAATCTAGATGATTCCCATATCACCAACAAACCCCCGGAACGCCCATTAGCTGCGGGAAAAAGAAATTCGAAGGAATCCGAATGCCACACCCGTTTGACTACTTGCTCAGTGACCGTCTCCAATTTGGTTTCCTGTATGAAAACCATTTCAAAGTGATGCTGTCGCACTATCGTTTGAATCGCTTTACATTTTGAACTCGAACCCATACCCCTAATGTTCCACGACAGCATCTTCATCTCCGATTGCTACGGACAGTTTGCTTACCGATGCAACAGATCGGCGATATCCCTCACGATACCTTCCTCGTTCCCAATCGTATTCGCCCTTAGCAATTTACACAAGTCCAATGTCACCCTCGCTTCTTGTAAGCCTTCACACTGTATATTCCCTTGTGAACTTGTATTTTCAATTACACTTTGTCGTGGTTGAACTTGTAACAATTTTTTTAAGCATCTTAGTCCCCTTGTGTAGGGATGTAAAAACAAGTCAGAACCTGGAAACCCGACTGAAACCTGCTCGAGTCAGAACCTGATTTGACCCGAGGATTTGATGACCTGAACCCGATTTGTAACCGACTGTTGTTGATCCGAACCTGAATTTGACCTGTTACTGTAGTAACCGAACCCGGTCTGCGTCCAACTGAAAACGACCCGAACCCGAATTGGACCTGTTAATATGGACCTAAAACCCGACCTGCGTCCGACTGAAATGAACCCGAACCCGAAGCCGACCTGGCAAATAACCGAATTTACGCGACTGAATTGACCCGATATCCGATTTTACCCGACCTGAAATGAACCCGACCTGAAACGGACCCGACCTGAAAATGGACCTGACTTGAAATGGACCCGACCTGTTTTGAACCCGACCTACTTTAAACCCGACCTGTTAAGTGACCCGACCTGTTGTTGACCTGAACTGAAATTAACCCGAAATCTATGACATGATGAATTAAAAACTTTTAGAAGTTGATATATCATATACATATATAATGTATATACATATACACCTACATATATTGATGTACATGATGTATATGCGCGCATACGTATATATATATTAAGTACTAAAGTTGAAAAAAAATAAGTAATTGATAATTTATGAACTACAAAAATTTAATGAAGAGTTGTTTTTAATTTTTAAGTTTTCTCATTAATTTGAATAAAATTGTAGAGTGTAGACTTACAAGTTATAAAAAAATAAATAACAGTTGTATAAGTCTTTAACGTTAATTTATGAACTATAAAAAATTACTAAAGTTGTATATGCATTTGTAGTTCATAAAATTTACTAAAGTTATAAAAAAATTTGTAAGTATACAATTTTATTTTTTTATACTTGAGTAATAACAGATTCAAGTTATAAAATTTACTAAAGTTATAAAAAAAACTAAGTCTACAAATTTTATAAACTACAAATGTTATACTTAAGTAAAATAGTAATAACAGATTCAAGTTCATAAAATTTACTAAAATTGTAGACTTAAGTAAATTAACGTTATAAAAAAGTAAATTTTTGTAGTTCATAAATTTTTGTAGTTCAAAAATTTACTAAAGTTGTATAAGTCTTATTAGTAGACAAATGTTATACTTAAGTAATAACAGATTCAAGAAGTAATGTCTTAAGATATAAATTAAATTGATTAAGTTATAAAAGATTCAAGAACAATTTTCTTAACATAAGTTATAAATTAGATGATTTTACTTAAGTTAGAAGATATTCATTAATTGTTGTCTTAAGTTATAAATTAAAAAGAATATACTAACGTTATAACAAATTCATTTGTAAACTTAAGTTAAGATATAAAATAGAATTATTACACTTAAGTTAAAAAATAGATTGCTTATTATTAGATAACTAGAATTCAAGAATATGAATACTTGATAACTTAAAAAAATGTCAATACAGAATATGAATACTTGATAACTTAAAAAAAATGTCAATATAAGTTAGAATAGTTTACACTTAAAATTTTACAAACTGAAACCTATAAAATACAATAAGTTTGTTTGTAATAAAGTTAGCTCTCAGATCTTATAGCAAAGACAAAAGCTAAAAGCACTTTGCTACCAGATATTTCTTCATCGAGCTATCTCATCTAAATGCTACCAACAAGTTAATTATGGGTAACTTATATTGGTAAGAAACCAACATAATTTAAACCAGGGCAACACTTAGATAAGAGAGAAACAACAAGGTACCAGTAACCAGTAGCAACACCAAGCCATTAACAGCAGTAACATTCAGCATCACCAACTCACAAACAGCAGCAACATTCAGCAACACCAACTCACAAACAACAACATCATTCAACATAACCAAGACAAACAATAACAACAACAACACTAAATCATAAAGAGAAGAAGCAACAATAAGAAATAAGCAAAAGCAGCTACAATAAGTCATTAACTAATAACAAACAGAAGCACTAGCATGATCTAAGTCATTAAAAAACATAAACACTAGCATGATCTAAGTCATTAACTAATAATAAACAGAAGCAGCAACATAAAAAAATAAGAACCCTAATGGAATACCTCACTTAAACATAAGCAACATTCAGCAAAACCAAGTCAAATAACAACAACAATAAGTAAAAACAAAAGCAGCATGATCTAATAATAAACAGAAGCAACAACATAAAAAAATAAGAAACACTAATAGTATACCTCACTTAACATCAGAATTCACAACATAGTTGACCCCTAGAGCACTAAAGTGCTTCCTGTTTGCTGTGAAAGAACCGTACAAAAGAAAAGAAAGTCAGAAACTATATTGAAAAACAAAATAAGAATAAAAAAAAACAGTAAAGGGATATACCTTAATCAGGAATTGGATCTTCAACAGAAACATCAGAGATTGAGGCATCTTTCCCAACAACAAGAAATTCTTCATCCCTTTCCTCAGGCTCAAAACCATACAACCAATTTCTGGTTGTTACAAATATCTCAACATTTTTAGGCAAAAGCCTAGCCCTCAACTTATTCAAAATCCGACCCCATGCTAAATGAGGATTCAGAAAAACTGAGGTGATTGGTATGGCTAACACATCTCTAGCCATGAGTGAAAGTATTGGAAAAGACACAGATTGTGTTTTCCAATACTCTAAGATATCAAACTCGGCATCTTCAGTGCGAGGGAGAAGGGGCAAAGAAATGTAGAAGTCAACATCAGACTTACCACTCCTAGAAGCTGCCAAATTGGCATCAAAGTTCTGACATTAAAATAGAAAAAGAGTTAGTAAACTGTAATTGAAAAAAAATTAAATATAAAAACAGAAGCAAAAAAAAAAGAACTGACCTGAAAGAGATTTGATTTTTTGAAGGTCCTAGGGCGACCAGAACTTGACAGACTTGAACTTTGAGAAGAGTTACTTTGGACAGAAGAATTAGCAGAAGAAGAAGAACATGTAGATCATGAATAATAAATATACATACTTACAAACTCATTATAAACAACACTTACCCTCCTTTCAACCTCATCCTCAACATACAGGACACCATACAACTCCTTTAGAAGTTGTAACTTATACCAAGGATCAAGCAAAACAACAAAAGACAGAATAGTTAAATGATCAGACTAGTATTTCTCATACAATTCAAGCATAGGACCTGCCATTGCAGAGATGCCCTCACATGGATCATTGTGAGCATCACACAACAGCTTCTAAATGACAACAACATTAGCCAAGTATAAGTTAGTAGTAGGATACTTGGATCCTGAGAACATAGTAGAAATTTCAAAGAAGGGCTCAAGGAAATCACAGATTAATTGAGCAGTTTCCCACTCAACCTCAGTTATTATATCCAAACCATTTTCCCTATTAACAAACAAGTTAATAGCAAGTTTAGCTTCAAGTGCCTTACGAAGCATCTGGTAAGTAGATTTCCATCGAGTAGGAACATCCAAGACCAACTTACCAGAAAAATCAAAACCATAATCATTAATAGCAGAATCAAAGCCACAAAGTCTAGCATCAGAAGAATCTATAAATTTAACCATCTCAAGCAATTTAATAACAGAAGAGTCGATTACCTTCAAACTCTTTTGAACTATCAAGTTCAGGATATGGTCAGCACACCTTATATGAAAAAACTTACCATTGCATGGCAGGGGAGAAATTGCTTGCAAATCATATTTGAGACGCCTCACCATTCTTTCATTTGCAGAAGCATTATCAAGAGTAATTGTAAAAGCTCTCTTCTCAAGACCCCACTCAGTTAACATATTTTTAACAAACTTATAAATAGACTCACCATCATGAGGAGGGGGGAAACGACAAAAATTTAAAATTTTAGACTGAAGTTTCAAGTTATTATCAACATAATGTGCAGTCAGAGCAAAATAAGAACGTGAAGTGCAAGCAGACCATCCATCACATGTAAAATAGATACGACTAAAAACAGAATGCATTGAATCAAGAAGCAATTTTTTATGCATCTCATGCTTTAACATACAAGCCTTAATAATATAATATCTTGAAATATCTTTCACATTAGGATTTAAATAATGATGCAAAACCCTAAGTTTATCATGCTCAACAACACTCAAAGCATAACCATGACACATAATTGATTCAGCAAATAACTCACAATATCTTTTCTGATCAAAAGAAGTTTTTGAACTACTATTGGGATTAGTAGCAAGAAACTCTTTATAAGATTCACATTTATCAGTATGCCTTTTAGGATTAGAAGTACCAATATAATAATCAACTTTATACCTTTTTGTTTTGCAGTACTTAAATTCAGCAAAAAGACCTTCTGGAAGCTTGATGAAGATATAATGATCCCAAACAGGAGATGTTCTTCTCCCAATGTCCCCTCCAGTTGAAGTTGTAGACTTCCTCTTGGAGGTACGAACTGTCTCAAACAGTTGATCATTTACATCCCCTTCAAGCATTAAAAAAACATGAATCAGAAATAAACATAAGTTAAAAAAAATTCATAATGAAAAAGGATTAATAAACCACCTTGCGACAATATAAGTTGGTCATTTTGACTTCTTTCACCAGAAAAGTCTAACTTATAAGAAAATTCCTCCATAGCTGTCAAAAAATTGAAAAAGTCCAAATAAGAGAACAAACATACAAAATATACAAAATCATATATACAGACTGACAGAAACAAAATATACAAAATCATCTAAGTGGTTTCAGTTTAATCCTTGTACGTGGCGTTGTTAAACCTGTCCACAGGGTCCTTTAAAAACCCCCTTTGGCACCAGTAGCCCCGCAGGACGGGTAGTCCAGCCTAATACTCGGATTAAACCAAGAAAACCCTAAACCTAAACTACTAAACACTCTACTGTAAAGCATGCAAAATATACCAAATCAGAATCAAAACCATACATGAATAAATACAAACTTCATGACAGAAACCATAGAAACCATAAAAACTGACAGAAACCATAAAAACAAAACCATACATATACAAATATTGCAACATATATACAAACTGCCAAAAACCATGAATACATACAGAAACCATACATATACATACATGCGTAAAAACAAAACCATAGAAACTAACAGAAACAATAAAAACAAAACCATATATATACAAATATTGCAGCATATATACAAACTGACAGAATCCATGAATACATACAGAAACTATACATATACATACAAGCATAAATACAACCTTCCTGAGAATCAAAAGAAACATACATGCATAAATACAAACTGACAGAAACCATGAATACATACAGAAATATACAAAGGTAAATAGTTAGAAACATACAACCTTCCAAAATCGAACAAAAAGAAACATACAGAAACATGCATAAAGACAAACAGAAAGAAACATGCAAAAAGAAACATACAACCTTCCAGAGAAACAAACCCACGCGAAAGAAGAACAGACTGACAGAAGCCAGAAACGATCCTGAGATACAAAGGTAAACAGTTAGAAAATATTAATCGAACAAAAAAATTAAATAAAAAAGAGAAAATAGAAGATCAAACTTACCGAAACTGGAAACTTGAAAGGCAAAGAAGACCAGCTCTCAGAAAATGAAAAGGCAGAGAAGAACAACTCTCAGAATCTGAAGAGGTAAGATGAGAATACGAAAGGATGTTGGGATTAAGAATTGAGGTTTGGGGATTAGAGGTTAGGGTTTGGGGATTAGATGTTAAGGGTTAGGTTTTAGGATTAAGGGTTTAAGGATTTAAGGTTTTATAGTTTAGAGATTAATGGTTTATAGGTCATGGTTTCAGATTTAGGGTTAGGGTTAAGAATGAATTGGGGTTTAGGGTAAAATAGAACTGAGTTTGGGTTTAGGGTTTTGAAGGATTGAAGAGAGGAATTTTCAAGAACACGAGGCTGTTCTTGAGAAAAGTTGGGGTTTCGATCGAAGAAAAACAAGTTTGAGGAGGGTATTTGTGTTTGTAGAGGATCTGGGAAGAAATTTTGGAAGAACATGGATGAACTTGGTTGAAAACCAAGATTTTGATCGAAAGAAAGGAAGAAAATCTGGGAATTTTGTGTTTGTGGATGAGAGAGAAGTTGAGAGGATATTTCGGCAGAGTAACAGTAGGGTGAAAATGAGCAATTTTGGTTGAGGGGTGAGGCTTTATTTATAGGCCTCGAGCCGGGTCAGAAGATCCACGTCATTTTAAACGGGTAATTCGGGTTTTGCTCCGCAAGCACTCCTACTTTGATTTCTTTCAATTTCGTCCTTTTTTGTGTGAAATTGAGCTTAAAGCTTTATTTTTTTTCAATTTCGTCCTTAATTCAGTTTTAATGTTTAGGTTTGTGGTTTTAATTTAGGGTTTTGGTTTTTAATTTAGGGTATAAATTAAGGGTTTGGTGATTTGTTTATGGTTAATATATTTTATTTAGTGATTTGTTTAGGGTTAATATGTTTTAGGGTTTAAGGTTTTTTATTTAATGTTTAACGGGGTTTAGGGTTTATGACTTTGAATTAGGATTTTATTTTAAAGGTTTTGGGTTAAAGGATTTTAGGGTTTAGTATCTAATTTTTAGGTTTAATAGTTTTAGGGTTTTGATTTAGGGTTTAGGGTTTAATGAACTAATATAGTTCGAGTGTTTAGTTTGTAAGGTTTAGTATCTAATTTTTAGGTTTAATAGTTTTAGGGTTTTGATTTAGGGTTTAGGGTTTAATGAACTAATATAGTTCGAGTGTTTAGTTTGTAAGGTTTAGGGTTTGGTGTTAGGGTTTAGGGTATAATGCTTAGGGTTTAATGTTAGGGTTTAGGGTTATCATTAGGGTTTCATGTTTTTTATTTTAGAATTTATATTAGCATATATGTATATATAAAAAATGATGCCCTAAACCCTAAACTCTAAAACCAACAACCATAAACACTAAACACTAAATCCCTAAACCATATACCCTAAAGTATGTAAGTATTTATGCATTTAGGGTTTAGGGTTTAAAGAACTAATGTTAGTTTGAGTGTATAGTTTGTAAGGTTTTAGGGTTTAGTGTTAATGTCTAGGGTATAATGCTTAGGGTTTAATGTTATGATAATATGTGATTTAGGGTTTTGAGTTTATGGGTTTCAACTTAGGGTTTATGTTTAGGGTTTAAGGTTATCATTAGGGTTTCGTGTTTTTTATTTAAAAATAATATTAGCATATATGTATATATAAAAGTAGATGCCCTAAACCCTAAACTCTAAAACCAACTACCCTAAGCACTAAACCCTAAACCCTAAATCCTTAGATTATAATCCTAAGCCCTAAAGTATGTAAGTATTTATGCATTTAAGGTTTAGGGTTTAATGAACTAAGGTTAGTTCGAGTGTTTAGTTTATAAGGTTTAGGGTTTAGTGTTAGGGTCTAGAGTATAGTGCTTAGGGTTTAATGTTATGATAACACGTGACTTATGGTTTTAATTTTATGGGTTTCAATTTAGGGTTTAAGTTTAGGGTATAGGGTTATCATTAGGGTTTCATGTTTTTTTAATTTAGCATTTATATTAGCATATATATATATATATAAAAGTGGATACCCTAAACCCTAAACCCTAAACTCTAAACCTTAAACCATAAACCCTAAAGTATGTAAGTATATATACATGTAGGTGTAGCTATCAATGTATGAACCCTAAACCCTTAAAGAATTTCTACATAAACCCTAAACCCTAAACCATAATCCATAATCTATAAACCCTAAACCATACACACTAAAGTATATATGTATGTATGCATGCATGTAGCTATCAATATATTAACATATATGTATGTATAAAAGTAGATACCCTAAACCCTAAACCATAAACCCTAAGCCCTAATGTATGTAAGTATGTATGTGTGTACATATTAATGCATGAACCCTAAACCCTAAACCCTAAAACCCAAACCTTAAACCCTAAACAATAAGCCCTAATGTATGTAAGTATGTTTGTGTGTACATATTAATGCGTGAACCCTAAACCTTTAACGGAGTTTTCCGTAAACCTTAAACCCTAAACCCTAAACACTAAACCATAATGTATGTAAATATGTATGTGTGTACATATTAATACATGAACCCTAAACCCTTAACGAAGTTTTCCATAACCCTAAACCATAAACACTAAACCTTAAACCCTAAAGTATGTATGTATGTATGTATGTATGTATGTATGTATGTATGTATGTATGTATGTATGTATGTATGTATGTATGTATGTATGTATGTATATATGTATGTATGTATGTATGTATGTATGTATATATGTATGTATGTATGTATATATGTATGTATGTATGTATGCATGTAGACTGTAACTATCAATGTATGAGCCTTAAACCCTAAACATTAAACCCTAAAGTATGTACATATGTATGTATGCATGTAGATTGTAGCTATCAATGTATGAGCCCTAAACCCTTAATAAAATATATACCATAAACCCTAAACCCTAAACCATACACCCTAAAGTATATAAATATGTATACATGTAGCTATCAATGTATGAGCCGTAAACTCTTAATGAATTTCTCCCTAAACCCACATTTTTTTTAATTTGTCCAATGTTTTATTATTTAATCTAATATTTTCTTCATTCTAGTCCTTTAACTTTATTTTAATTCCATATTGACCCTTATATATATTTTAATTCATCATGTTTTATAGTTTTAATTTTAAATTTTGTTCATTCTAGACCCTAAAACTTTATTTTTATTCTAAATTGACCTATACTTATTGTTTTTTTAATTACTCTAATTTTTATACTTTTAATTTGATATTTTTGTTCATTATAGTCCCTAAAACTTTATTTTTATTCCAAAATGACCCATTTTTCTTGTTTTCTTTTAAATTTGTCTAATGTTTTATAATTTTAATTTGATATTTATGTTCATTATAATCCGTGAAATTTTATTTGTAATCCAAATTGACCCCTTTTCAGTCTAAATTGACCCATTTTCATTATTTTTTAATTACTCTAATGTTTATAATTTTAATTTGATATGACTTTAAATAATTAACTCAAAATCAATGACGATTGACGAAGGTCAACCTAAAGTCTATCAACTACTTATACGGTTGTACGGCCGAACTCAAACTGAATACGAATTCCAATCCCGAAAATACCCCGACCTGAAACTACCCGACCTGAAATTACCCGACCTGAAATGCACCCGACCTGAAACGAACCCGACCTGAAATGGACCCAAACTGAAATGGACCCGACCTGAAGTGTATCCGAACCCGAATTAACCTGCCAATTATCTGCTTTAGACCCGACCCGTTTTAACCCGACCTGAAATGGACCCGACCTGAATGGACCCGCACCCAACCCGATTCGAGTCAAAACAAAAAAATGACCTGAAATGACGTGTATCCGATTTTACCCGACCTAACAGTACCCGACCTGAAACCCGTCCGATTACCTATTTTTACATCCTTACCCTTGTGTATTACCGGCTTAGTACCTACTAAAGACTTTGACTCCAATCCAAATTCCACCACTTCCCCACCCCTTTCACCAATCAGATTAGCCGCCCCAATCACCTCCACATCCAAATGTTGGGTCCAGTAAAAATTCCCCCTACCCCAACATTCACTGGGCATTCAAAAAGGTATGGGTCATTGTGAGCAGATTTTATGCCCTGTGTATCTCCACTGTCGCGCTCAATTAACCCCACCTCCTCGTCGGACATCCATCCTTTAGAACCCCTCGAGTATTCACGACTTTCGACCCGTAATTGTTCCCTACCTTCTCTGCCTTGAGCATCACTCTCCTTACCCACCACTTCTAGACCACTACCCCCCAATTGACTCTCTTTTCCTTGATGTTCACTTGCATTCCTCTCATGATCACCAATGTGCACATCCGCCCCTTCATTGTTTCTATTTGGCTCGACCTCTTCTGCCATATCTTCAGACTCAGTCATCTTCATACAATGTCGGCAGCCTGTCCCCTCTATCATTTGCTCAAATTCAACTACTCAGACTTTGTATACATACTCTCCAATTTTGAAATCAATGATTCCTTCTATAAATTCCAATTGACCCGTCTCAATCAACACTTCTCCTCTCTCGAAAGATGTGAGATCCGTAATTGATTCTTCACATTTTATCATTCGCCCCCACAATGCTACCACCTTCCCAAATGCATTCTTCGACCAAGCATGAATCGGTATTCCTCAGATCGAAATCCACGCTCGTCGATTGCCCTTTTCCATATCCGAAGACCACTCTTTTACCGCAGAAAACCATTTCAACAAGATACGTGACTGCAATACTTCATATCTGCTCGATTCATTAGCAAACATGAGAAGAATCCGTGATCCCGCCAACCTCATAATAGTCATATCCTTTATGCCCTCCTCGTGCAAGTCCTTTGCCAATGTAGCCAATCCTTTCGCTTGCCGACTCCAGCCCACTGCACAATTTCGTAGCGTATCCATCTTGTCTTCATCAATCTCTCCTTGTACCTTTCTAACGTGACTCTCCACCCTACTTCCAATCAAATCATTCTTCATCGCTTCAACCTTCATCGCCGAATTAACCGAAGAATTACTTCGCCTACTGACCCCACTCTCCTTATGATTCCTCCTTCGACCCGACTGCAATCCTCCTTGCGCAGACGCGACCCTTCTCTCATTCTGATTCCGCCATCGTCCCGACCGTAATCCTCCTTGCGCAAACGCTACTGAAATCCTTGCTCCGTAAATCCAACGTCCATCTAATCGATCTCTCACTCTTTGTGCCTCCGCTCTCGACTTCATGCGCACAAAACCAAATCGCTCCCCAAATCTCGTTCTCTTTTCAGGGATAAAGGCGCCCGTTACCTGCCCATGTCGATCGAACACTTGCCATAAACCTTTCCAATGCAATTACGCTGAAATATTGCGAATAAACAGTGTCCATCCTCGCTTTCTTATGTCCTCTATCAGATCGCTACCTACGCCTCTCCTTCCCCCTGATTCAAACTCCATTATAACTCTTCTAGTCTTTTAATTGAGAGATAAAATTCTTCCAATGATGATTTTACATCCTCTTATTTTTCATTCGTTTATCAAACACTTTTATACAATCAACTAATACAATCTGCTAGTCAAATCAACTAATGTAATTAACTATCAGCCTTAATTTTAAAGGGTGCTAGACGCTCCGAAGCACAAAGAATCCTTGTGTAGAACTAATGTTTTGATATAATATTTGAAAAATATTTTGGACTAATTTAAAAAGAATTTAAAAACATTTCTAAAGTCCAAACATCTTGAAATTATGTTTAGGAAGTTTTTAAATGGTTTTTAATGTGTTTTAAAGGCCAAATTTCTCAAAAACCATAGGGCGTTTCGAAACACCATAGGGCGTTTCGAAACAGGGGGATTCCAGTGGCAAAACGTTTCGATACTCGTATCGAAACGGGCCAAGCGTTCCGAAACGGTATAGGCCGTTTCGATACGCCTACGTGGCAACGACCCTAACGGCTATAAACCCCAACGGCTCTTTCCCAACTAATATTCAAAATGCAGGCGTTTCGAAACAGGGTTAAGGCGTTCCGATACGCGTTCCGAAACGGCTATAGGGTGTTCCGAAACGGGTACCCCGACAGGCTGCAACGGCTATCTCTATAAAGAAGGCGTTCCGAAACGGGCTTGAAGCGTTCCGAAACGGGTAGCAGCTGAATTGCATTTTGGAGGAAATTAAAGTCTTCAAACGGCTATATTTTGATCCCAACGGCCATAAACGGCTACATACTCAATTTGGAGTATAAATAAGACCTCCAAGCATCAAGATTTACAAGAGCTTCAATTGTTACAACATTATGAGTGAAAAACTTGTCTAGAGCTTAAATCGTTTATTTCTTGCTTAGACAACACTTGTGAGCTTACTTTGTTAAATTTGCTCAAGTGTCTTAGGTTTTGGGTGAGTGCTTCATTGTGCAAACAAAATACCTATTAGAGGGTTCAAGTTTGCTTCTTTGTTTATCTCTTTGTAAGAGAGGGGTTCCTTCAAGCTTTGGGTAGAAAGCTTCGAGGGTTTTGATCAAGGCTTTGGGTAGAAGCTTGATCGTTGTAAAGGGTTTCCTCCTGATCCTAGAAAAGGGGACGAATCAATTAGTGGATTGATTGTGAAATCCTTAGTAGGAAGCTAAGGTAGTGGATGTAGACCTTGGTTAGAAGGTTGAACCACTATAAATCATCGTGTCTTTATTCTTTTAGCTTCCTAAACCCTTCCACCCAAAAATTCACCTCTCCACCACTTGGCGAGCATAATCGGTTGATCGAATCGAGCGTCGAAAAACCCAACAATTGGTATCAGAGCTTGGCTCAATCGAAGGGGATTCACATCCTATTGAGAAGATCCGGCAAGCTCGATCAACATTTCACCAACCGGCTCAAAATGTCGCAATCCATCAACATACCGCCTTTCTTCGACGGAAATCACTATGCCCATTGGAAGACAAAGATGAAATTCTTCTTGAAGGCAAATGATTACAAACTATGGGACATAGTTGAAGATGGTCCGTTCGTGCCTCAAGGAAGCAAAGCGGAATGGAGTGCCAATGATCGCAAGAAGATGGAGCTAAATTGTAGAGCCTTGCACATGCTTTTTTGTGCTTTTGGCCCAACCATCTATGAGAAAATGTCTTCTTGTGAAAGTGCCAAGGAGGTATGGGACAAGCTTGAAGTCACATACGAGGGAACTAATGAAGTCAAGGAAACCAAGATTGGGCTCCTCACCTTAGAGTATGAGAACTTCAAAATGGATCCGGAAGAGAACATCGAGAAGATGTTTGATAGATTCTCCACCATCATCAATGGTCTTAAAGGTTATGGAGAAGCCATCCCGGAAGAAAAACTTGTCCGAAAGCTCATCTACTCACTTCCTGAGTCTTGGGACTCAAAAAGGACCGCCATCATCGAAGCCAAAAATTTGAAAACTTTGAAGCTTGATGAACTCATGGGGTCACTTCTTACTCATCAAATCATGAAGAAGAACAAAGAAGATGAGAAAAGAAGGGAAGAAATTAGAGCTATGGGAGAGAAGAAACTCAAGAGTATTGGCATCAATGTAAATGCCATGGCTCTCAAATCCTCCACATGTCATCATGAAGATTCAAGTGAGGAGGATAGTGAAGATGAAGAGATGTCCTATCTCTTCAACAAATTCACCCGGTTCATGAAGAACAAAATGGAAAAATCCAAGCATGAATCGAGGAAGAAGATGAAGGATTCCCACAAATCCAAAAAGAAGGGATCATCTTCTAAACAAGCATACGTGGCCACTTGGAGTGATGAAGACTCCACCGATAATGAAGTAGCCCACCTATGCATGATGGCCCTCAATGAGGGGGAGGTAACTTCTAACTCATCTATTTCAAATTCTTATACATTTGATGAGTTACAAGAAGCCTATGATGAATTGGTTTTTGAATTCAAGGCTTCATTTTCGAAAAATAAAAAATTGATTTCAAAGTTGAAAACCGAAAATGATTTGCTTTCTAAAACCAATTTAGAGTTTGAAGCAAAAATTAAAGATTTTGAGCTTAACGTTTTAAACCTACAAAACTTGCTTCAAACGATGAAAAGAGATCATCAAAAGGAAGTTGATGATCTCAAAAAGGAAAAAGATTTGATTTCCAAAGAACTTAAAAACAATTTTGGAAAATCAAATTTTTATGTAAGACAATCTAGTACCCCTAGATTTTTAAATGGAAAATGTTTTAGAAGTGTTTGGGTCCCAAAAGGACTAACCACTTCAACTAAAAAGGATGAAATTGAAAAATGGATTCCTAAGGGGACTAAATTTTGTGCTACTAACGTCTATGGATCCAAAGCAATTTGGATACCAAAAATTACTTGATTGTCTTTTGCTAGGTGTGATGGAGAATGATCAACAAGTCAAAAATTGAGGGGGAGCTCCATGCACACAAGAAAGAACACTTGAAGAAGGAAGGCTTCACATCCTCCCTTGAGTTCAAGTGTGGTAAAATCTAGTTGTTTTAGTGTTTATTGATTTATTTTATTTTATGTCAACTAGATATTCATAAATGTTGAACTAACATTCCAATGATGCTTTGAGTAAGGGGGAGCCAATTTTTTTAACCAAAATTTTAAGTGTCAAAATTTTTTTTGCCTCCTATGTTATCTTGAACTTAAATGTCATTTTAAATTCTTTTTGATATAACAAAAAGGGGGAGAAATTGGTTTGAAAAATTAATTTTTCAAATGAATAAGGGGGAGCTTCATTTTATTTCATATCTTAATCTCTTATTCACAATTTTAAAGTTAAAGGGGGAGAATCCCAAACAATTTTTCAAGTTGGTTTTATTATATCAAAAAGGGGGAGATTGTAGAACTAATGTTTTGATATAATATTTGAAAAATATTTTGGACTAATTTAAAAAGAATTTAAAAACATTTCTAAAGTCCAAACATCTTGAAATTATGTTTAGGAAGTTTTTAAATGGTTTTTAATGTGTTTTAAAGGCCAAATTTCTCAAAAACCATAGGGCGTTTCGAAACACCATAGGGCGTTTCGAAACAGGGGGATTCCAGTGGCAAAACGTTTCGATACTCGTATCGAAACGGGCCAAGCGTTCCGAAACGGTATAGGCCGTTTCGATACGCCTACGTGGCAACGACCCTAACGGCTATAAACCCCAACGGCTCTTTCCCAACTAATATTCAAAATGCAGGCGTTTCGAAACAGGGTTAAGGCGTTCCGATACGCGTTCCGAAACGGCTATAGGGTGTTCCGAAACGGGTACCCCGACAGGCTGCAACGGCTATCTCTATAAAGAAGGCGTTCCGAAACGGGCTTGAAGCGTTCCGAAACGGGTAGCAGCTGAATTGCATTTTGGAGGAAATTAAAGTCTTCAAACGGCTATATTTTGATCCCAACGGCCATAAACGGCTACATACTCAATTTGGAGTATAAATAAGACCTCCAAGCATCAAGATTTACAAGAGCTTCAATTGTTACAACATTATGAGTGAAAAACTTGTCTAGAGCTTAAATCGTTTATTTCTTGCTTAGACAACACTTGTGAGCTTACTTTGTTAAATTTGCTCAAGTGTCTTAGGTTTTGGGTGAGTGCTTCATTGTGCAAACAAAATACCTATTAGAGGGTTCAAGTTTGCTTCTTTGTTTATCTCTTTGTAAGAGAGGGGTTCCTTCAAGCTTTGGGTAGAAAGCTTCGAGGGTTTTGATCAAGGCTTTGGGTAGAAGCTTGATCGTTGTAAAGGGTTTCCTCCTGATCCTAGAAAAGGGGACGAATCAATTAGTGGATTGATTGTGAAATCCTTAGTAGGAAGCTAAGGTAGTGGATGTAGACCTTGGTTAGAAGGTTGAACCACTATAAATCATCGTGTCTTTATTCTTTTAGCTTCCTAAACCCTTCCACCCAAAAATTCACCTCTCCACCACTTGGCGAGCATAATCGGTTGATCGAATCGAGCGTCGAAAAACCCAACACCTTGGAACCGAAGCGCTAGGCGCTCACCTTTCGTAGGTTAAGCGCACTCTTTATCCTAAAATTATATAAATTAACCTTAGAGCATATATTGTACTTAACAACCTAGTGATTATATTATAGATTTTAAAATATCAAAATATTTCAATTAGATATAAATTTCAAAACTATTAAAAATAAATATATTAAAATATTAATATTTTATATTTTTTAAATATGTAAATTTAATACTGTTGAGATTTAGGGTGCTCGATTCGATCAACCGTTCTTGCTCGCCAAGTGTGGAGAAGTTGGATAATTGGGTGTTTTAGTGGGAGGAGAAAAATTGGCAATTTGACACAAGGATTTATAGTGGTTCAACCTTCTAACTAAGGTCTACATCCACTACCTTAACTCCCCACTAAGGATTTCCAACAAATTCACTAAGAATTTCGTCCCCTTTTCTCGGATTAGGAGGAAACTGTTACAACCCTCAAAGCTTTCTACCCAAAGCTTGAAGGAACACTCTCTTTACAAAGAAAGACTTAGCAAACTAGAAATCCCTCTAAAAGGTGTTTGTTTGCAATTCTAAGCACTTACCCAAAACCTAGACACTTGAGCAAATTTAACAATGTAAGCTCACAAGTGTTGTCTAAGCAAGAAATAAACAATTTAAGCTCTAGACAAATTTTGACATCATAATGTTGTAACAATTGAAGCATTAACCATTACAAGATGCTAGGAGGTCCCTTTTATACTCCCAATTGAGTTTGTAGCCGTTGGGATCAATTTGGAGCCGTTTGAGTCTTTATTTCCCACCATAAATGCAGTTCTGCAGCTTGGCGTATCGATACTCGTCCAACCGTATCGATACGGTCTCAATGAGGAAAGAGCCGTTGGGCTTCTTCAGCTGATGCGTATCGATACGCTTACTTAGCGTATCGGTACGGTCCTGCAATTTAAAAGACCGTTGGGAAAGAGACCGTTGGGGTAGTTAGGCGTATCGGTACGCGATACAACCGTATCGGTACGCGACTAGCTGTTGGGCTATTTCAAAGCTCACCGTATCGATACGGCTAAGCGTATCGGTACGGGTTTTGGCTACTGGAAAATCTGGTGGCTTGAAACCTTAAAACGTATCGATACCCTTCTATACCGTATCGATACGGGTACTTAAAAATACAGGTTTTGACCACTTTAAATGTACTTTAAGTCCATTCCAAAGCCTTTAAAACCCTTAAACATATTTTCAAGTTGTTTTTGACTAAAAACTCATTTTAAATTCTTTGCAATTTAGTCCAAAACATTTTTCAAATATTATATCAAAACTTAGTTCTACAAATACGAACCAACTTGCCTTAGTAGTTAAGGAAACGGTTGTTCTTAGAAGTCACGAGTTCGAGCACCCACATCTACAACAGGGTGATTGAGAATGCATTGCCAAATGGTTGAGAGTATATTTAAAATAAATACTACTTGTAATAATCAAATCCAATTTATTCCGACCAAAGAACTAATAGGGAAAAGAATTAAAATAATAAAACCTGTTAGCCTTGAATCCAGGCCAACACCTACCAACTTTCAAAACATAATAAATGTAGTACGGTGAACAGGTCAACAAAAACCAACCCACTTCTTCTCCAACTCAAAAGTTTTGTTCTTTCAAATCCAAAAAGCGCTAAAGCTCAGCGCCTCTCGCTCATTAGAAAGCGTCAAAGGCGCACGCCTAACGTCTCCTGCCGTAAGCCGCCTCACCTTGGCCATATGAGGCGTTTCTCTGGCCGCCCAACTGCGCCTAGCGCCTTAGGCGCGCTTTTTAAAACTAAGCTATCAGCTAATTGCCAAACAGGGCCAATATAGAAGCTTAGGTAATAACAAGTTCGAAAGTTTTTTTTTTTAATTGAAAAGAAGGCTAAAGTTCATTACATCAACCACGCACTATATGCAAGTGTGGAGGACCATGCACATTCCTATACAAACAGTCTCGTAAGAAATCTGGGGTACATTCAAAGATTGATAGACCTATCCGGGGAACTAGTAGCTGTGGCAAGGTCACCTACAGCCATGTTTGCTTCTTGACGAACCAGTTGAAATTCCGCCGCCCATGCCGATTAATATTATAAATAACAAGGTCAAAATACACTTTACTAGAAACAAAAGAGGTCTACCAGGGTCCTACAACAGCACCGTTTCTGGAACTGGTTAACACAAAATATTAACATGTTTGCTAATACAAAATACCTTTCTGAGTTGACTGTTTAAAGTCTAAACTTCATGACAGAAGGTTTCACCTTCTGTGACGCTTTGGATTCGATCGACTCCCTGATGATAAAAGGTAGAACCCAAAACAATTAGCAGCATCCATATACATTTAAATAACTACCCTAATGTAACTTGCAAAATTCTGTTAGTTAACTGCTATAAACGAAAAGAAAATATTCTAGGATGTAAAACTGTTTTCTGAACTGAATGTTAAAGAAAGATAAGCAACGGAACACGAAAGATAAAAATCAAACTGTGCCGATCAGTGCTGTCATTTCCTTAACTTGGAGTTCATAAAAAACCATCTAGTATGATTTATCTCCTTCGAGAAACCAAAGAAAACTAATCATGTATTAAATATTTAGACAAACCTGATACTTGAGTGTCATCCGTCCCTTCCTTAACGCCAGTGATTCTACGGTCCTAAACATTCGAGGTAGAGAGAAGAGAGTAAACTCTCAAACTGGAGATGGGGAACTAAAGCATAAGAAAAGGAAAGCAACATATAGGCCAAAATGGAATTACAAACTTGATCATAAACCGGAATTTGGTTGCGCCAAAATTCCATTGGAGGTAAAAGGACTCTGCCTGCAACATACAGAAACAAGTCAAACAGTTGAATGAGCACGTATCTAATGACAATGAAAATTAAATTATGCAAGGACTTCCAGACCCCATAATAATTCTACCATGAAAGCAGAAACGAGACCTTATTAATGGTGCCATTTGCTTAGATTGTATAGATTTCGTAAATTGCAGTTAAAAAATGAGAGCAAAATTCACTGAAAATGATTCTTTAGCTCATCAGTGTTTAGATAAGAAATGGCATTATATAAATTAACTTCCAAGGGATATTTTATTAACAATTACAAAGGAAAGGCACCATTGGCAATTGAAAAGATAGCAAACTTATATAACAAAAAAAGGTGGAGAGTACAAGACCTTTTGGGATAATGAATAAGTAGTTTCTGAATGTTAGATTGTAGACTCACCTGATCTTGATCGTTTGAAATTCAGAGACTCAGGAGAGAGAATTGATTGTGTCCCTTTTGATTTTCCGGACACGGGACTGGCCTAAATAAAAACAGAAACAACAAAATTATTCAAGAACAGAAAAAGACTAAGGTTGCACTTGGGAAATTGGATTTCAAAATAATGTAAGTTTTGTGATTAAACATACAAATGTAGCATTTATGATTACTTTCCAAATTCATGAACTTGTTAGATTCCTATTTAGTAATGAGTTTGAAATTCATATTGTATATAACTTTCAAATATACAATCATATTTAATGTTGAAGTAATTTATACATAATCCATGTTTCATTCCCACAATTCATGTTCTCAAACATAGCATTAAGTTTAGTGTTACGCAAACATACACGTAGTGGAGAAAATAAGTAATAAAAACACAATAACAAAGTAAGAGCAGAATACAGACCAACATGTGAATACAACATGGTCAATCTGCAGCGAAGATAATGTCAGGCAAGCAGCAGGCATTAGGATGTTCATTATAAGTGAGTAAAGATTATCATATGCCGTATCTAATTAGCTGAGTGAGGTAGTTACATTTTGAGTAAAACCAGGCAAGTATGAAAATAGGATATTACTGTGTAAATCAAAGGGGACACTTAAACTATAGAAATAAAGGAGTAGAAGAAAGCTTACAACATCTCCTAAATCAAGTTTTTTTCGAGTTCCCTTCCTGGGCGAGTGCTGTTTGACATGGTTTAACTTAGAGGGTAAGCTGATTGGTGTGTTCCTCTTAAGATTTTGTTCATCTTGCACCTTTATTGTTGAATCCATGTCCTTTTTCTGACTGCTGTCAAGGTTTGATTTCTCTTCGACCATAGTGAACGAGTTACCAGCAAGATTACTTGGAGTCAAAATCAAGCTAGGATCTGTCATGACAATAGAATTCAAAGAGAAATAACCTGATGTTACCGAAATTCTTTTGAAAATGTTGTGTATGAACAAGTAAAGTCACATTCTGCCATCTAATCTAAGTCTAATTACATAACCATATAACCAAAATGCATGTACAGAAACCTGAATCTCTCGCTGCATTACTAGAATTCGGGACAACTTCTAATTCAACTACGCCGGGAAAAATTTCCCCAAAACACTCTTTAGCATATTTTTCCCAGTAAGGAGGAAAGCCGAAGTAGAAGTGAGTAAAGACCTGCTAAGATTAAAAGAAAATTACTATGAACTTGAAATTAAGCTTGAGACAAAATCAATTACATTCAACAACACTATGCCTTTTTTCCCGAGGACTATGAATAATAACATTGAAGATTCCAAGAAAAAAGGCATAAAAAAGAAGAAATCGATTTTCTAGGACACCTCAGAAGAAAACCCATTTTCCATGGTTCGTTTTTTGTTGATGAAACCTCTGAGGCAAACACAAATTCCATCAGCTGTCTGGAGAGTAAAAACATCGTGTCTTTTTGCAATCGGTGCAGAGGTAAATAGCCGAAACGCTTTTGACCTGTTTCACACAAATTCTTAAAAATAAAAAACAACAACAAAACCTTAGAAAAACCCTGAAGCTTAAAGAGAAGCTTACTCTATGGATGTGGACCCTGTAACAGCTAATCTCCTTCCTTCGAACTCTTTTTCAGCTTTAACCAACCACCAATCGTGCAAACAAACCTAAAAAAAAGAAAAAAAGAGGAAGGTTTGACATTGACTGAGAGTGTTGAATGCAGAGAACAAAGAAAGCGGAAATTTATAACTGTTTTCTGAAAGTATGATGAACTTCCGCCATTGTTGTCGTCTTCGGTGGCGTTGCCGTCGTTTTCGTCGCGAGTTTTGGGAGCCATTGTCGGTAAAACCATCGGATGCAGCTGATAGTTTTTTCGGTCGCTTTTCCAGAATGAAAATTTTGAACTTTTTCACTGCGCAGTAAAACTTGTGATCGGTAATACGATGTCGTTTTGAAAAGCCATAGTGTCAAAAAATACTCTGATATTCGTCAAATAATCACTTTAGTTCTTATTTTTTTGAACGCTTTAATTCTAGATGTTTTATTTTGTATCAAAATAATCTTTTTGTAGATGGAAAATATTAGTCAACTAACGATAAACATCTTGATAGAATGATATATCATCAATTTTTTTTTATATTTTATATAGTATTATAAAATTATATATTTTTTACTTATTTGTCATTTTATTAAGTCGGTACATTTGTTCATATAACACTACTATATCAGTGTGTACTACTATGTAGGTTTGTCTGTCATTTCAAGTCATTTACCGTTAGTTTGTTAATATTTTTAATCTAAGAAGAGATCATTTTGACCTAAATGAAACATTGATGATTAAAGTGCTTCAAAAAAAAGACTAAAGTGATTATCCAGTCAAATATTAGAGACATTTTTTGACATTATACCTTTTATAAATGCAACTTATTTCATAAAATTATTACAATTTTACAAGATAAGTAGGTATGTTTAAACTGTTGGTTCAGTTAATAATCAAATTAAATTATTTAAAATTAAATTAATTAAAATTTTAAAAGTTTTAATCGTTAAACGAATTAAATCATTTTAAAAAGTTATTAATTAAAAGTTCATTCTTAGTAACTCTAGCCGCTCACTATTTTTTTTCTCGCAACTATAGACATGCTCACTTTTGTTTCTCTTTTCTTTTAAATATTGGCGGCGACGTCAATTTTAATATGGTCGCCGACTATCGAGATGTATCGTTTCGTTTATTTTGTTTTTAATTTTTAATAAATTATTTTGCTCTTGTGACACGATTTTACTTTACCTTTTAGCACGTTTTCTCTGTCTTTTGACAAGTTTTTTTTTTTTGATTTTCTATTAGGATTGGATCTGACAACGCCATGATTGGTCATGATAGCGCTTCTTTCATTGTGATGTTGATTTTATTGTCTCGGACCCTAGAACTGAATTTGGGTACGCGATTACATCTACCGTTCTTTATTCGCGATTAAGTTGTGGTAATGAACTTATTGTCAACGTACCTTCATTGTAATATGCATTTCTATGTTGTTTGTTGATAATTTTACCTATCATCGTAGATTTGGTGATGTTTGTATCCTTCTTTTATTTCGAGTCTTTGGGTTGGATTCTTACCTTTTCCTTGTATGGTCCTCTTTTGATCTCGAGACGCTAGTTTTGTTTACTAGGATTATGTCTGGATTTATTTAGGTGTTTTGTTTACTAAGTTGTGAACTTTCATTGTAATTTCGAATATATCATTGTTTAATAAAAATAATAGATTTTATTTTTTTCAAAAAAAATATATTAAATTGAATTGAACTAAAGTTGATTGATTTTTTAATTAATTAAATTGTGTACATTTCATATGGCCGGTTTGGCAGGGCTTTTGAAAAATGCTTTTAAAAGTGCTGTGAAGAAATAGTTTTAAAAGTGTTAAAAAGTTAATTGTAAGATGTTAGTGCTTGATATTTATGTTAAAAAATGCTTTTAAAAAGAAAAAAAAGTCTATTTTAGACATGATAATGTAAAGTAAAATAAATAAACGTAAATGATGTTTAAATTCGTTATCACAAATTTTATTAATATTATTATATATGAAAAAATCAATTTAAATAATAAAAATATAAAACCATGACAATTCATTATTATTATTTTTATATAAAATATAAACTTTAAATATTTTTAAATAATTAATATAAAATTTTAAATATATCTAAACTATACATTTTTTATATTATTGTAATATAACTAAATATTAATTTAATATATTAATAATTATTATACTTAATATTATTTTATAATATTCAGGTTTTTTATTTTTTATTATTTATTTAAAATATTAATTTTTAATAATTATAATATTTAATATATTTAATAATTATACACTTTGATTAAAAAATTAATAATTATTGTATTTAATATTAAAATATTATTTTAATATAATAATAATAATAATAATTATATTTAATATTATTTTAATATATTAATATTAATATTAGTGTTAATAATTAAGGGTAAACAAGTAACTTTACACCTAAAAATGAATTAAGGGTGGAAAATTATTTTTTTAAGTGATTTTCACTCCAAATTAAAAGTGTTTGGCATTGCTTAAGGGTGAAAAGTTAATTTTTTTTAAGCAAAAGCTCTTTTTTAAGCCATGTCAAAGGGACCCTTATTTTCATAGCACTCTTCCGGTAAACTGTCTAAAATTCGTGCATCCTTTGGTTTTCATGTAGGAGCATAAGTGGTGGCACGCTTCATTTCTTCCGTCATTTTCCCTTCTTGGTCTATGAAATATCCAAACACGAAAAATACTTTAGAGATTAATTCAAAGGTTATTATATAAGAATAAATTTTTTACCCATTTTCAACGTCCCTATATGTGTCCTCGTGTTAAAAAAATAAGTTTAAGTTTGGGATTATGCACTACACCAGAGTTGTTCTATAGCGGCGTTTCCACGAAAAACGCCGCTACTATTTCACTTATCTCGGCGTTTAAATGACAAACACCACAAGTTAACAGATTTAGCGGCGTTTTGGGAAAAAATGCTGCAGTAGAAAAATAATTTGCGGCGTTTGGTTACATAAATGCCACTATTATTTCACATATCCCTGCGTTTGGTTTTATAAACGCCGCAAAAGTGGTGTAGAAAAAATACTTAGTGGCGTTTATAGTGAAAACGCCGCAATAGGTCTCGATTTCGTGGCGTTTTTTGTAACAAACGTCACAAAGGGTCTCGATTTTGTGGCGTTTTTGGTAACAAACGCCGCAATAGGTCTCGATGTCGTGGCGTTTTTTTTATAGAAAACGCCGCAATAGGCAAAACTCACCGTTTTGATCTAAATTCAAACTTTATTTCATTTTCCCAAATCATATCGTACAATCCCTAATTCTCCCTGCCTCTCCGTCGTGCTGCCCTTATCACCGTCGTTCTTGCACGTTTACGTCGCCGTTCTCCTTGCCGTTTGGCTCACCGTCGACCGTCCAACACTATGGAAGCTTGTGCACTTGATGCCTGGCCTAAACTGATAGGTTTTTTCTTCTTCTTCATATTTCACCATGTTTTTCAGTAGTTGGTTTTGCCTCAAGTTTAGAGCTGATTTCTTTTATGTTAACCTTTAGTTTTTGCCGTGCAGATTGACCATTTCCCGTTTATCTATTTCGTTGAGGCTCTCGTATTTAAGAGAAAGTACTTTGAATGGGAATCGTGCTTTGGGAAATTGGGATTGGAAGCAAAGCCGATTACTGATTGCTACAACAGTGTACTTGGGAAAAAAGTTAGCCACTGTAACACCCGGGTTTGGGGGCCGAGAGAAAATAATATTTAAATAATATTTTGAGTCTCGGTTTTATAATTAAAATAATAAAGTATTATCATAGTCTTCATATTTTAATACAAATATTTTATGTTGGACCAAAATTTAATTGAAACACCTTTTCCATGGAATTTACAAATAGATGAAATTTGCCATCTCATTAATGGTAAAAGGGTAAATAAATAGACTTTCAAAATTAAAACCCCCATTTTCACTAAAGTGAGCCTTGTCATCTTCTTCTCCACCCTTGTTTCCCCATTTCCACGACAAAGAAGAGAGTTTCTCTTCATTTCACCATTTCATCTCTTTCAACTTCATCTTTGGAGCTTTTCAAAAGGTAATTGTGTTTTTGACTTGGCCTTGGTCTCCTCTTCATTTTGGTATCTTTAGATTTCACTAAAACTATGTATTTTGTAATTTGGGTTTTTGAAAGTTTAGGTTAAAGGATGGAGCTTTATGGGTTTTTATCAAAGCTATTGATTTAATATTGTTAGATATGTTGTTTGTGAACCTTGAGGTCCAACATAGTTGATTTTTACATGGTTTTATGCCAATTCCCGAATTTGGGTTTTGGTGGGGTTTTAGGAGGGTTTTTAGTTGAGTTTTAGGTGTGGTTTGTGTTGGAAATTGAGGGTTGATGTTAAGGTAATAGTTGGGGGCTGTTTTGGAAGCATTTTAATGTGTTAAATGTGTTGAAATCACAAGTTTTGCGCTGGGTATAAGGGCTGCTCGGGTTTGGTGATTTTGGGGATTGTTCATGGCTTGAACTGTTGTGCTTGGTGTTTGATTAGTATTCCGGGCTAGCTACTTCGATGTTTGAGTTGATTTGAAGTTGTTTTGCTTGTGTTGAGGTGATTAGAAACGAGATTTTGTGTTGGTGAAGCCTTGGGAACAAATCTGAAAATTTGAAGACCATGGTTGCTTGGTAGTGGAGCTTGGAGGTGAAGGTGAGTGGTTACTGTTTTTAAATTGCTTTCAAATATTGGTTCAAGCATGTGAACCTAGGATGGGCTTGGTAAACCCACCTAGAGTTGAGATTAGAGTGGTAGCCTAATCTCAAGCTTAGCTTAGGAAACCTTTGGTTGAACTCTTAATTTCTTATTATGCCTCATGTCTAATTGTGATTGTGTTGGCTATGTATAATGTGCTATGCATGTTGCTGAGGCTTGATATGATGCATTGATATATGTATGTGGTTTGGGTTATGAATCGTGCATGATAGTGATCATGGTGAGTACGTGCTAAGTACGGAAGTTATGTTGAGTTGATGTTGTGAAAGGTTATGGAATTTGATTAATATTGGCACTAGTATGCTTCGGTACAATGATCGATCATTAGGATGAGTGTGCACACGATAGTCAAAGTCGCGCGTGGCCTTGGTGGCGTTAAGGCACCAAGGAGGAGTACGGGTATGCCCGGAAATCTTTATATTAGTCGGTGATGAGTGGAATCCCATCGACGGGGCGTGAGGATGAGTTGAATCCCCTCCGCGAGAACCGGTGATGAGTGTAATCCCACCGAAGGTAATGGTTATGTTGGAAATGCGTTCCAACATGTTATCCGCGTATTCGAGTCATAACTAGGTGCCAATATGAGATTATATGTGCCTTTATGATTTGAGATGTGTTGCCAATATGATATGAATTGTGATTCCAATAAGCATTGAGATATGTTGTTAAATATACATTGATATATGTATCATTGTAAGTTGAGCTTATGAGTTGTTGAGCATGGCATAATGTTGACTATATGTTCATGCATCATGTATGTTTTGGGCTCACGCGGAGAGGAGGTAAGATCATGCATTTCATCATGGTAGTAGCTCGTGCTTGGACCCTGCATTGTCGAAGGTTTGTTTTATAAGCATACCCTCACTAAGCTTTTATGCTTACGCTTCTTTTTGTTCGACAATGCAGACCAGTAGCTTGTGGGTGGCAAGGGCAAGGAAAGGCCTCCAAGTGTTACTTTCGGTTAGCTCAAGTATGATCTTTAAGTTGTAGATTGTAATAGTCAAGCAATGGGATAGGTGTTGTTGATGTGAATGCCTTGTTGCATGTTGATGTTGGTTGGCTTTGGTTGCCTTGGTTTGCTTGTAAACCATGTTTAAATTACCTATCTTAAATGTCTAATTGTAAACCTTGTTTATGTTGCATGTCTTGAATGCTTATATGTTTTGTTGGCTAAGGCATGTAACCTTAAAAGCTATGTATGCTTCCTTGTGGTGGATGTATGACCTTGTGTTTGGATGCCTATTTTATATCTTGTGTATCTTGAGCATGGTTGCTATAGGGTGTATACCTCTAGAATATGCTTGTAAGTGATGTATATTTCTTGGAGTTGTTTAGGGCTTTTGGGGTTGATTGGAGATGTTTAAGGTTGGTTTTGAGAAATTGCAGACCGCCAGTGTTTCGAAACAGGCTGAGTTGTTTCGGAATGGGTATGGCTCTAGGGACCCCGTATCGGAACTCGTTACAATACGGTTTGGCCACTGTGAACCCCTGTTTCGAAACAAGTTTCGAAACACTTTGGCTACTGGAAGTGCTTGTTTCGAAACAGGTATCGAAACGCCTAGGCAAATTAGGGCCCTATTCCGAAACGGGGTGGATGCGTTTCGGTACGGGTACCTGGCTTTTTAAACTAGAGCCCGCATTTTGAAACGGGTGACGTCTGTTCCGAAACGGGTGGCTGGAAATGGGTCTTTGGACATCTCTAATGGGCCTCAAGGGTTGGGCTTAGGCTTGGTTTGTTGTAGGGCTTTTTGTGGGCCTCGTTTTCCGCTATCGTGATCACTTAGGTAATTAAATGCCTTTAGACAAGATGTAGAATAAATGAAAAAAAAATTTAGGGTCGTTAACTGAGGTGGGACCTTCACAGGTTTCATGTCGGTTTTCCCCGTGTAGCCTACTCGAACCGGTCAGCCGACCAGACCGGGGCGAGGAGGTTACATTTGTTGGTATCAGAGCCTATGGTTTCCGAGACCTTGGGCAGGTAAGTGAGGTAAGTTGAGTTTTATGTGTTGAAATGCACGATGTTTGCTTGCCATGTAAGCATGTTTGTTTGTTTATCAAGTATGCTTGGTGTATGTTGTTTGAACGTGCGTGTGTGTTGCTTGAAGCATGTTGAGTAGAGCCCCATTTCTTCTATTACATCGGAAAAAAGAGATTTTAAGTGAGGGAATCATACTTGAGCCACTTGGACCCTTTCCTTTGCTAACCCAGTTGTATGTTAATTTTCTGTTGTTGTTGATTTATTGTTTTTTAGTAGTTTGAGGCCAAGGAGTGGGACGTGAATCGGTAAGTGGAAGTTGTGGTTTCTGAAAACGTGGATGATGTTGAAGGAGATCATTGCTATAGTCAGGGAAGTGTGGTTGTACCAGAGTTGAGGTACAATTTGTTTGTCTGAGTCAGTGTGTATGTGGGCTGATTCTTGTTGGTGAGGGACGATGAGATTGATTATGGTATTAGTTGGTAAAAAGAAGTGAAGACTTATTAGTGGGAGTCAGAGTGATATCGATGTTATAGTAGATAAGCCCTTGGTACAATTTTGAGTTTGTTCCCTCCGGTTGATTCTAAATCCGTACTTCTGTATATTGTTATCAAGCAAGCAAAGTTTGGTTGTGTCCGGTGAGGTGTTAGAGGTAGGTATGAGTACCTTAGTTCTTTTGGCGAGATCTAGGTAGGGGTCTTGTGTGAGTAATCTGAAATTTAGAAATGCTAGTTGGTGATCGTTGGGATTCAGCCTATGGTTTTCATACAAGACAACCAGTCAGCATCCGTGAGTGGGAATCAATTTGTGTGATTGGGCCAGTGTACGTCTGAGTTGTCTTCTAGCAAGAGGGAGAGATGAAGTCGCTTCCGATATAGTTGAGCTGAGAAGGAAGTTGTGAGCTTTAACTTCAGATTGTTTGATAGTAGGATGTTTTGAGTCGTCAGGACCGATGTTATAGAACAAGTCTAGCATGACTGTTTGTGTGTGATCAGAACTGTATTTTGAAGTTTCGAAATGCTCTAAGAACAGTTCTGAAGAGTCAGATTTTGTTGAAGAACCAGCTTGAAAACAAGAGGACCGAAGACTATCAGCTGTGTGCATGCGAAGTCACGATTTCTGCGGGTCCGTCCTTTTGTGTGAGCATGCGAAGAAATTTGATATACCTGTTGAGATCTTAGACGTAGGGACACATGTGACTAGTCCTTTTGGTAAGATAGTGGTAGTTAGAAAGATGTACGGAAGATGTTTGTTGATGGTTCAGGGTTACGTGTTTCTAGTAGATGTGAAGTAATTGTCTTATTACGATTTCGATATAACTTTTGACACGGTTTGGGCTCGTAGAACACAGAGCTAGAGTATACTTTGAGACAAAGAGAGAGTTGCCTTGAAGTTGCGGATTTCTGTGAGACTATAGTGGTAGGTGAGGATGTGAACTTCTTATCGAATGTTGATCTAGCTTTAGAGGTCAGAGATTGATTGAGTTTAGTTGACAGGCTTGCGTAGCAAATGTGATGGATTTGATTTTTGGATGAAGATTAGACCGCAGAATGTTAGAATAGTTTTTGTTTTCCTAGAAGTGTTGCAAGAATTGCCCGGTCTGTCTTCTGACAGAGAAGAAGAGTTTGTTATTGAGACCGTCTCCGAGCTTGCTTCTGCTTTGATTGCTCTGTATCTTATGGTTCCCGACAGAATTGAGAGTGTTGAAGAATCAACTTCGAGATTTGTTAGACCGTAGATTCGTTAGGCCTAGTACATCATCTTAGAGTATGACAGTACAATTTGTGAAAAGGAGTGAAGACAATACGAGAATGTGTTTAGATTTCAGGTAGTTGAAACAAGTGTCAGTGATTTGTTGATCAGTTAGTGTGTGCACCAGCCTTTTCGAAGATTAATTTGAGATCCGATTACTACCAGTTGGAAGTGAGAGAAGTTGAAGTACCAAAGGCAGCTTTCGAGGCAAGATGTGATTGCTTTGAGCTCCGATTTATGCCACTTTGTTTGACTAGTGTGCTAGTTACTTTTATAAAGATGTCGAGCAGAATATTTCATGAGCTCCTTGATCAGTTTGTAGTAGTTCTCATAGATGATACATGGGTATATTCACGTACCGAAGAAGACCATGACAAGCTTTGAAGTTAGTGTTGTAGATCCTATTAGAAAATCATTTGTATGTCAGGTTGAGAAAACGTGAACTACGGGTTAAGGAAGATGTTCTCCTAGGACATGTAGCTTAGCCGAGTGTATTAGAGTAAATCCTAAGTAGGCCGAAGAAGATGTGAGTTGGAAGAAATTGAAGACTGTGACAAGTATTTATAGTTCCTAGGTCTAGCATTGTTACCATCGAAGGTTTGTAAATAGTCTTTCAAAGATAGCTGCTCCTTTGACAGATTGCTACAGAAGAATGTTCAGTTGTGTGGCCAGATGCGAGACAATGAGCCCTTGAGAAACCGAAAGAAACCTTGAAGAGAACTTCGACCTTGATTCAGCCTGTATCAGAGAAAGAATTTATGAACCATAGTGATGCGTTACATGTAGAGTTAGATTGTGTGCTTATGCAAGACAAAAGATTGTGGCTTATTCATCGAGATAGTTGAAAGACATTGAAAAGAATTATCTGACACGAGACATAGAGTTAATTGCAGTTGTATTTTCTTCGAAGACTTAGAGATAAAGCGTGTATAGTAAGAAATGCGCAGTAAGTACATTTATCATCCGGACTTGAAATATTTGACGACTTAGGAAGGGTTGAAACTTGAACAGCATAAGTTGTAGAATTGCTTGAAGACCGTAATCTCAAGATCGAGTATCATCCGAAGAGAGAGTTAGCGTAGTAACCGATGTTCCGAGTTATGTTGTTGATAGATTAGTAGTAGAGTTGCGAGTTGTGTTTGTCGGATTCAGTTACCAAATGATAGTAGTTTCGTGGCCGAGCTTCAGGTAAAATCTACTTTAGGTCAGAATACTTAAAGAGAAATAGTTGCAAGACAGGTTCTTGGCACCTCACGTGCAAGACTTAGTGGAAGGAAGACTTTCAGAATACAGCTTCAGAGACGATAGAGTTTTGCATTTTAGAGACAGAATAGTTGTACCGATTGACATAGTGTTTTGAGACGTATTGTTTTGGCCGAAGCATACAACAGTTTATTTGTATTGCATTTGAGTGGTATGAAGACGCATTGTGGGTTGAAGATGAGTACTTCTGGATTGAGTTGGTGGATGACGTTGTTCAGTATGAGAGTAAGTGTGTAAATTGCCAGTGTGTCAGGACCGAACAACAGTTTTCTTCTAGTTGCTACATCCGTGGGAGGTTCTTAATGAAAGTGGGTAATAGAGATTCGAGATTTCAACTAGATTTTTGAAGACGTCTGCATAGTGTTTGGTTACATGTTGAAGTCAGATGGTTAGTTTGAAAAAGGTTATGGGTCAAGTATTCAAACAGTGTTGTATGAGTTGTGAATCGAGCTAGTTCTGTTGTTCATTTGTTGCGGTTACCACCAGAGTTAGAAAAGGGGTTTGTGATGTGTTCTGTGTATCTGTGATTCGGAAGTGTGAGTCAGATCTGTCCCATGCTATGTTGTTGCAGAGATTGAGTTGAGTTTTAAATGGACATGCCTTGAAGGAACCAGTTGAGATCCTAGCATTAGATAGCTATTGTTGTGTGGTAAGTCTACTGATTTAGTTAGTATGTTGTGGTGAGAAAGAAGTGTGGAGGGACAGTTTCTGTGATTCTTCCTGTCCGATAAATTTCGGGGACGGAATTTCCTTAAGTGGGGGAGAGTTGTAACACCCGGGTTTGGGGGTCGAGAGAAAATAATATTTAAATAATATTTTGAGTCTCGGTTTTATAATTAAAATAATAAAGTATTATCTTAGTCTTCATATTTTAATACAAACATTTTATGTTGAACCAAAATTTAATTGAAACACCTTTCCATGGAATTTACAAATAGATGAAATTTGCCATCTCATTAATGGCAAAAGGGTAAATAAATAGACTTTCAAAATTAAAACCCCCCTTTTCACTAAAGTGAGCCTTGTCATCTTTTTCTCCACCCTTGTTTCCCCATTTCCACGACAAAGAAGAGAGTTTCTCTTCATTTCACCATTTCATCTCTTTCAACTTCATCTTTGGAGCTTTTCAAAAGGTAATTGTGTTTTTGACTTGGCCTTGGTCTCCTCTTCATTTTGGTATCTTTAGATTTCACTAAAACTATGTATTTTGTAATTTGGATTTTTGAAAGTTTAGGTTAAAAGATGGAGCTTTATGGGTTTTTATCAAAGTTATTGATTTAATATTGTTAGATGTGTTGTTTGTGAACCTTGAGGTCCAACATAGTTGATTTTTACATGGTTTTATGCCAATTCCCGAATTTGGGTTTTTGTAGGGTTTTAGGAGGGTTTTTAGTTGAGTTTTAGGTGTGGTTTGTGTTGGAAATTGAGGGTTGATGTTAGGGTAATAGTTGGGGGCTGTTTTAGAAGCATTTGAATGTGTTAAATGTGTTGAAATCACAAGTTTTGGGCTGGGTATAAGGGCTGCTCGGGTTTGGTGATTTTGGGGATTGTTCATGGCTTGAATTGTTGTGTTTGGTGTTTGATTAGTATTCCGGGCTAGCTACTTTGATGTTTGAGTTGATTTGAAGTTGTTTTGCTTGTGTTGAGGTGATTAGAAACGAGATTTTGTGTTGGTGAAGCCTTGGGAACGAATCCGGAAATTTGAAGACCATGGTTGCTTGGTAGTGGAGCTTGGAGGTGAAGGTGAGTGGTTACTGTTTTTAAATGGCTTTCAAATATTGGTTCAAGCATGTGAACCTAGGATGGGCTTGGTAAACCCACCTAGAGTTGAGATTAGAGTGGTAGCCTAATCTCAAGCTTAGCTTAGGAAACCTCTGGTTGAACTCCTAATTTCTTATTATGCCTCATGTCTAATTGTGATTGTGTTGGCTATGTATAATGTGCTATGCATGTTGCTGAGGCTTGATATGATGCGTTGATATATGCATGTGGTTTGGGTTATGAATCGTGCATGATAGTGATCATGGTGAGTACGTGCTAAGCACAAAAGTTATGTTGAGTTGATGTTGTGAAAGGTTATGGAATTTGATTAATATTGGCACTAGTATGCTTGGGTACAATGATCGATCATTAGGATGAGTGTGCACACAAAAGTCAAAGTCGTGCGTGGCCTTGGTGGCGTTAAGACACCAAGGAGGAGTACGGGTACGCCCGGAAATCTTTATATTAGTCGGTGATGAGTGGAATCCCATCGACGGGGTGTGAGGATGAGTGGAATCCCCTCCGCGAGAATCAGTGATGAGTGTAATCCCACCGAAGGTAATGGTTATGTTGGAAATGCGTTCCAACATGTTATCCGCGTATTCGAGTCATAGCTAGGTGCCAATATGAGATTATATGCGCCTTTATGATTTGAGATGTGTTGCCAATATGATATGAATTGTGATTCCAATAAGCATTGAGATATGTTGTTAAATATACATTGATATATGTATCATTGTAAGTTGAACTTATGAGTTGTTGAGCATGGCATAATGTTGACTATATGTTCATGCATCATGTATGTTTTGGGCTCACGCGGAGAGGAGGTAAGATCGTGCATTTCATCATGGTAGTAGCTCGTGCTTGGACCCTGCATTGTCGAAGGTTTGTTTTATGAGCATACCCTCACTAAGCTTTTATGCTTACGCTTCTTTTTGTTCGACAATGCAGATCAGTAGCTTGTGGGTGGTAAGGGCAAGGAAAGGCCTCCAAGTGTTACTTTCGGTTAGCTCAAGTATGATCTTTAAGTTGTAGATTGTAATAGTCAAGCAATGGGATATGTGTTGTTGATGTGAATGCCTTGTTGCATGTTGATGTTGGTTGGCTTTGGTTGCCTTGGTTTGCTTGTAAACCATGTTTAAATTACCTATCTTAAATGTCTAATTGTAAACCTTGTTTATGTTGCATGTCTTGAATGCTTATATGTTTTGTTGGCTAAGGCATGTAACCTTAAAAGCTATGTATGCTTCCTTGTGGTGGATGTATGACCTTGTGTTTGGATGCCTATTTTATATCTTGTGTATCTTGAGCATGGTTGCTATAGGGAGTATGCCTCTAGAATATGCTTGTAAGTGATGTATGTTTCTTGGAGTTGTTTAGGGCTTTTGGGGTTGATTGGAGATGTTTAAGGTTGGTTTTGAGAAATTGCAGACCGCCAGTGTTTCGAAACGGGCTGAGTTGTTTCGGAATGGGTATGTGTAGAACTAAGGTTTTGATATAATATTTGAAAAATGTTTTGGACTAAATTGAAAAGAATTTAAAATATGTTTTTAGTCAAAAACAACTTGAAAATATGTTTAAGGGTTTTAAAGGCTTTGGAATGGTTTTAAAATGTATTTAAAGGTTTTTTAAACTACCAAAATTCCAGTAGCCAAAACCCGTACCGATACGCCTAACCGTATCGATACGGTGTATTTTGAAATAGCCCAACGGCCATAAATGGTACTATTCCCAACGGCCATAAATGGTACTATTCCCAACGGCCATAAATGGAACTATTTCCAACGGCTATAAATGGTACTATTCCCAACGGTCATAAATGGTACTATTCCAACGGCTATATTCCCAACGGCTATAAACGGCTATATTCCCAACGGCTATAAACGGCAATATTCCCAACGGCTATAAACGGCTACAAACTCAATTGGGGCTATAAATTGAAGGCTGGAACACTTGAAGAATGGAAGAGATAACATCCAAGCTTAATGTTCAAGAGAAATCGAGTTTAAGTCTTTATTTTCTTCATTTCTCTTGTAAATATTTGTAGAGAGTGATTTTATTGTTTTTTATCCTTCACTCTTTCGTGTGAGCTTAATTCTTGTAAACACCCACCTTGTGAGGTTTATTTGTTTACATCTTTTTACCCTTGTAAAAGGAGAGGTTCTAGTTTAGCCTTGAGAGAAAAACTAGAGTTGGTTCTATCTTAGCCAAGTCCAAAAGATAGGGTTGTAACGGTTTCCTCCTGAGCCTGGAAAAGGGGACGAATTCATTGTTGAGTGAATTGGGAAATCCTTAGTGGTGTGCTAAGGTAGTGGATGTAGACTCGGTTGAGTAGTCGAACCACTCTAAAATCCTCGTGCAAATTTTCTACCTTTCTTTCGATTTTAGCCAATTCAACCACCAAGCAATTACAACCCTCCTTGACGGTTTCGGTGATCGATTCGAGCGTGCCTAAAAACCCAACAATTGGTATCAGAGCCTCGTCTCCATCGAAGGACTAACATCCGGGAGTAAAGATCTATTGCTCGAAGTCCAACCGTTCAAGAAAATGGCAAGATTTGAAGAAGGCCGCTCTATCTCGTGTCCTCCACTCTTCAAAGGAGAAGCATACTTCCAATGGGCAAATATCATGAAATTATTCATCAAGTCTCAAGACTATGAGGTTTGGGACATCGTTGAAGATGGGTATTTGGAAGCTCCAAAGAAGAAGAAAAAGCAAAGGAGTGCCAACAACACGAAGGCAAAGCTAAACACCAAGGCGATGCACATTCTCTATTGTGGCCTTAACGAAGAAGTTTCCAAGAAAATCTCCACATGCAAAAGTGCCAAAGAATTATGGGAGAAACTTGAGAAGCTTTATGGCAACAAGAATGGAGAAAAGAAAGATGATGATCAATCATGTGCAAACCTTCTCTCCAATCCAAAGGTGGATGGTGTTTTGGCTCTCGAGGAGCCTAAGGTATCTTCTAACTCAAATGAATTAAATTCATATTCTTTTGATGAGTTACAAGATGCTTTTGATGAATTATTTTTGGAATTTGAGACCATGAATTCCAAATTTAAGAAAATGATTTCAAAACTTGAAATTGAAAATGATTTTCTTTTAAAAACAAAAGTGGATTTTGAAAACCAAAATGAAATTTTGAAAAATGATTTAGAGTTTTCAAAAACAAGTAAAGATGTTTTAGAAAAAGAAAATCTTGATTTGAAAGTTAAGCTTGAAAGCTTAACAAAAGAAAAAGAAATTGTTTTCAATAATTCATCTTGTCACATAATGGCAAAATGCTCACATTGCCATTATCATGGTCATTCCTTACATACTTGTCCTATTAGGAATAGAAAGTCTTATAGGATTAGACAAGTATGGGTTCCCAAGGGAACTAAAGACATTGTGACTAACGTAAATGGATCCAAAGCAATTTGGATACCAAAAATCAAGTGAATGTCTTTTGTAGGTGTGTTGGAGCAATGGCAAGCAAAGCAAAATCAAAGAATGCTCAAATCACACATGAGAAGAAGATTGGGTAACCTCTAAGCTTAATTACTTCATTTTATACATTTGGTTATCTAATTTTTGTTTAAAGTCTTGGATTATCTGTTAAGCCTAATATGATGCAATGAGTAAGGGGGAGCCAGTTTTTTTTTAAACCAAAATTTTAAGTGTGTCAAAATTTTTTTTGCCTCCTATGTTATCTTGAACTTAAATGTCATTTTAAATTCTTTTTGATATAACAAAAAGGGGGAGAAATGGTTTGAAAAATTGAATTTTCAAATGAATAAGGGGGAGCTTTATATGATTTCATATCTTAATCTCTTATTCACAATTTTAAAGCTAAAGGGGGAGAATCCCAAACAAATTTTTCAAGTTGGTTTTATTATATCAAAAAGGGGGAGATTGTAGAACTAAGGTTTTGATATAATATTTGAAAAATGTTTTGGACTAAATTGAAAAGAATTTAAAATATGTTTTTAGTCAAAAACAACTTGAAAATATGTTTAAGGGTTTTAAAGGCTTTGGAATGGTTTTAAAATGTATTTAAAGGTTTTTTAAACTACCAAAATTCCAGTAGCCAAAACCCGTACCGATACGCCTAACCGTATCGATACGGTGTATTTTGAAATAGCCCAACGACCATAAATGGTACTATTCCCAACGGCCATAAATGGTACTATTCCCAACGGCCATAAATGGAACTATTTCCAACGGCTATAAATGGTACTATTCCCAACGGTCATAAATGGTACTATTCCAACGGCTATAAACGGCTATATTCCCAACGGCTATAAACGGCTATATTCCCAACGGCTATAAACGGCAATATTCCCAACGGCTATAAACGGCTACAAACTCAATTGGGGCTATAAATTGAAGGCTGGAACACTTGAAGAATGGAAGAGATAACATCCAAGCTTAATGTTCAAGAGAAATCGAGTTTAAGTCTTTATTTTCTTCATTTCTCTTGTAAATATTTGTAGAGAGTGATTTTATTGTTTTTTATCCTTCACTCTTTCGTGTGAGCTTAATTCTTGTAAACACCCACCTTGTGAGGTTTATTTGTTTACATCTTTTTACCCTTGTAAAAGGAGAGGTTCTAGTTTAGCCTTGAGAGAAAAACTAGAGTTGGTTCTATCTTAGCCAAGTCCAAAAGATAGGGTTGTAACGGTTTCCTCCTGAGCCTGGAAAAGGGGACGAATTCATTGTTGAGTGAATTGGGAAATCCTTAGTGGTGTGCTAAGGTAGTGGATGTAGACTCGGTTGAGTAGTCGAACCACTCTAAAATCCTCGTGCAAATTTTCTACCTTTCTTTCGATTTTAGCCAATTCAACCACCAAGCAATTACAACCCTCCTTGACGGTTTCGGTGATCGATTCGAGCGTGCCTAAAAACCCAACAGTATGGCTCCAGGGACCCCGTATCGGAACTCGTTTCGATACGGTTTGGCCACTGTGAACCCCTGTTTTGAAACAAGTTTCGAAACACTTTGGCTACTGGAAGTGCTTGTTTCGAAACATGTATCGAAACGCCTAGGCAAATTAGGGCCCTGTTCCGAAACGGGGTGGATGCGTTTCGGTACGTGTACCTGGCTTTTTAAACTAGAGCCCGCGTTTCGAAACGGGTGGCGTCTGTTCTGAAACAGTTGGCTAGAAATGGGTCTTTGGACATCTCTAATGGGCCTCAAGGGTTGGGCTTAGGCTCAGTTTGTTGTAGGGCTTTTTTGTGGGCCTCGTTTTCCGCTATCGTGATCACTTAGGTAATTAAATGCCTCTAAACAAGATGTAGAATAAATGAAAAAAAAATTTAGGGTCGTTAACCGAGGTGGGACCTTCACAGGTTTCATGTCGGTTTTCCCCGTGTAGCCTACTCGAACCGGTCAGCCGACCAGACCGGGGCGAGGGGGTTACAGCCACTATTCTTTGTGCTACAATTTGAGTATTTGACTATGTTCATTCATGTCATACAATATGGATTGCATTTCTTAATCCTCTCAATAGTACATTCTGTGCATTTAATTGCCTTTAAAGAGGTTTAGTGTGTAACCATAACTTAGACTTGTAACCTTACACTTACAGTACTCTAATTTGAGACTTGTTCAAGTATAAGGTTCTTCATTTTTTTCTGTGCATTTCTTAGTCCTCTTGATATATTGTTGATTTCATTGGAACTCCAATGAGTTGTTCAAGTATCTAGTTCTTCATTTTTCTTCTTCTTTTTGATGAATGAAATGGAAATATTTGGTGAAACGAGATTTAACCGACCAAATCGAAATGAAGTGTGCATTACTAATAGCTTAGCCGAGACTTATTTGTTTGGAAGTTATGGGGAACAACTCGACATAGTTGAAATTGCACGGTTGGATGATAAGTCTTGGGTACAAGCACATCGATATGTTCTTTTCCATCATGATTCAATAGATTCCTTACGCACATAAGTTTTATAACGTCAATCATAATGTATTCACTTCAACTTTTATATTTCTCATTCTTTAACCACACAACCTATTTTATAGCGAGTATAAAGAAGAGGTGCAATCTCATGTACGCTTCCGAAGATTACATCAACATGAGATTCATAAGTTATTCACAGAAACTTTCCATTAATGGTTAGGGCGAACGGTAAGCAACTAAATCTTTGTATAGTGCGTAACTAATATATATTTTTCTAGTTTTAATACTTTATATAAATGCTAACGTTTTCACCTTTTACACATAATAGGTTTGGAATAGGAGAGAAGTTAGTGAAGAGGTTAAATGGCTTTCTCAAGGTCCGGATAGAGTTGTTAAAAGATATAATGGCTTCCTTATTAATGGGTTCAGATTCCACACGAAATCTCGTGAAAGATTAAAGAGGACACAAAATTGTGGAGTAGTTGTTACTTCTTCAACTACAAGTTATGCTAGTGCTAGAGACAACCATCCTGTTGATGGAGATGTAGAATATTATGGAATTTTAACAGACATTATTGAGTTGGATTATTATGGCAAAGGAAAGGTTGTGCTATTTCGTTGTGACTGGGCTGATGTTAATACTACTTGAGGCACTAAAAGAGATCAATTTTGTTTTACTATGGTTAACTTCTCTCGATTAATTCACACAGGTTGTAACACACGGGTTTAGGGGTCGGGTGAAAATAATATTTAAATAATATTTTGAGTTTCAGTTTTCTAATTAAAATAATAATATATTATTTTAAGGCTTCATATTTCCAAAACAAACCTTTGGTGTTGGACCAAATTGAATTGGAAATCAAATTCCATGAATTTTAAGATTAATGAGAATGCCATCTCATTAATGGCATTTTAGTAATAAAATGGACTTTCAATTTAAAAAGCCATGTCATCTTCTTCACCCTCCATTTTCCATTTTCCACGACAAGAAGCTCTCCCCTCCCCCTTTCAATATTCCATTTCATTCCATGCTCATTGTTGGTCGGTTTTGAAAGGTAATTACATCCCCATCTTGCTCTCATCTTCCTCTCTTTGAAAGTACCATTAGTTTTCATTTTTGTCCATGATTTTGGAATTTGAGTTTTTGGGAGTTTTGAATAAAAACGCTACCTTTATTGTTTTTAACTAAAGATTTTGATTTGTTAATGATATATGAGTTGTTTATGAACCATGAGGTCTAACATATATGATTTTTAAAGTGTTTTATTAAGATTCCCGGATTTGGGTATTGGTGGGTTTTTAGAAGGGTTTTAAGGGAGTTTTTGGGGTTGTTTTATGTTGGAAATTGAGGGCTTTTGGTTGTATGTTGGTTGAAGGTTGTTTTTGAGGCTTTTAGAGGTGTTAAAAGTGTTTGAAACAAGAGTTTTGGATTGAGTTTAAGGGCTGCTCGGGTTTGATGATTTTAGGGTTGTCCATAGCTTGAAAATCATGTGTTTGATGCTTGAATAGTGTTCCGGGTTTGCTACATTGTTGTATGGACTGATTTGAGATTATTTTGATTGTGTTGGGATGATTAGAACCAAGGATTTGTGTTGGTGAAGCATCGGGAGTGAATCCGGAAGCTTGAAGGTCTTGGTTGCTTGGTTGTTGAGCTTGGAAGTGAAGGTGAGTGGTTAAATGTTTTAAATGGCCTTTGAATATGTTGGTTCAAGCATGTGGACTAGGTTGGGCTTGGTAGACCCACCTAGAGTTGGGATTAGAGTGGTAGCCTAATCCCAAGCTTTAGTTAGAGACTTTGGTTGCACTCTATTTGATGTTTATGTCTCATGATTATTTGTGTTGTGGTGGTTATGTATAATGTGTTATACATGTGTGTTGAGGCATGGATTGATGCATTGTTATATGCATGTGGAATGTGCATGATGTTAATCATGGTGAGTACGTGCTAAGCACAGAATTGGATATGAAATGATGTTATGAAAGGTTGTGGTTTGTGTTTAATATTGGCACTAGTATGCTTCGGTACAAATGATCGATCATTAGGATGTTTAGTGTGCACACGTGAGTCAAATGCACGCGTGGTCTTGATGATGGTAGTCATCAATATGGAGTACGGGTTCGCCCGGAAAACCTTCTTATATATATGATAGTCGGTGATGAGTGTAATCCCATCGACGGGGCGTGAGGATGAGTGGAATCCCCTCCGCGTGAACGGTGATGAGTGTAATCCCGCCGTGAGGTAAAGTTGTTGTTGGATGTGAGTTCCAACGTGTTATCCGCGTATTCGAGTCATAGCTAGGTGCCAATATGTGATGGTATGTGTACCAATATGATATGAAATGTGATTCTTATATGGATGGATATATGTGTTTACATATGTTGAGGATTGAGCTTGTTGAGCATGGCATATTATGAATTTATGTTCATGCATCATTGACATTTTGGCTCATGTGGATCGAAGGTAAGAACATGCATTTACCTTGGTTGTGCTCGTGCTTGGACCCTGCATTGTCGAGGTTTGTTTTTAATGAGCTTACCCTCACTAAGCTTTATGCTTACGCTCTCTTTTGTTCGACAATGCAGATCCTTAGTTCGTGGGTTGCTAGTGCAAGAAGGGGCCTCCAAGTGTGTGCTTTGTGGTGCTATCTTAGCTAACAAGTATGGATTTTATGTCATAAGATGTAATGGTCAAGCAATGGGACATGTAATAGTTGTTTTGAGCTTTTGAAGCATGTTGGTGTTGGTTGTTTAGGAGCGTGCTAGACTCTTTTTATGTGTTATGATGGTTTGGCCTTTGGATGCTATGTTTGCTTGTAAACCATGTTAAATTGTCTATCTTGAATGCTTATATGTGAATGCCATGTATGATCTTTTGATTGGATGCCCTATCTTATGTCCTTTTGTAATTCCAGTATGTTTGCAATAGGGTGCATGCCTCTAGAATATGTTTGTATGTTATGTATGCTTCTTGGGGTTGTTAAGGGCGTTTGGGATCGTTTGGAGATGTTTAAAACTGATTTTGAGAATTCCCAGACTGCAGGTGTTTCGAAACGGGTTGAGCTGTTTCGAAACGGGTGTGGTTCTAGGGCCCCCGTATCGGAACGCATTTCGGTACGGTTTGGCTACTGTGAGCCCCTATTTTGAAACGAGTTTCGAAACACTTTGGCTACTGAATTGCCTGTTCCGAAACGGGTATCGGAACGCCTAGGCAAAATGGGGCCCTGTTCCGAAACGGGGTGGATGCGTTTTGGTACGGGTGTCTGGCTTTTTAAACTGGAGCCCTTGTTTCGATACGGGCAATGTCTGTTTCGAAACACATGCCTGAAAATGGGCTTTTTGACATCTCTAAAGGGTCTCAAGGTCTGGGCTTAGGCCCAAGTTGCTGTTAGGCTTTCTCGTGAGCCTTGTTTCCGCTGTCGCTTCATACATAGGTCAAATTAACGCATCTAGACAAGATAATAAATGAAAAAGTTTTCTTGGGTCGGTAACCGAAGTGAAGCCTTAACGGGTTTCACCTCGGTTATCCCCGTGTAGCCCACTCGGATCGGTCAAGCGCCCGGACCGGGACGAGGGGGTTACACTTGTTGGTATCAGAGCCTAAGGTTTCCGAGACCTTGGGCAGGTAAGTGAGGTAAGTTGTGTTTTTATGTTGAAAATGCACGGTGTTTGCTTGCCATGTAAGCATGTTTTCTTGTTTATCAAGTATGCTTGTTGTTTTGTTTGAAGCATGTTGTTTAGAGTCCCATTGCTACTATTACATCGGAAAAAAGATTTTTAAAGTGAGGGAACATACTTGAGCCACTTGGAGCCCTTGCCTTGCTAACCCTATCTTTTGTGTTTTCTTGTTGTTGTTGTAGTTGTTGTTTGTGAGCACGATGTCGAGGCCGAGAGGTAGGCCGAGGGTGGTTCGTCAGGAACCACGTGTTGCGGCTCCTGTTAATGAGCCGGTGGTTGGAGTTGAGGCTCATGTGGAAGAGCCTGCTGCTGCTGGAGTTGGAGCTCCTCCACCACCACCTCCTCCGCCTGGTGAGGGAGGCGAGGTTGGAGTCGAGGGAGAGGGACCTCAGTTTGGCCAAGGTGGCCAAGGTCCTGCCGGAATAGATATGGCTCCGCTTGTGCAAGCCATAGCGGGAGCGTTTCAGGCTGCAACTCAGCCTAGAGGTGATGATAACAGTTTACCGTTGGAGAGGCTCCGTAGCCTTGGGGCTGAAGAGTTCAAAGGGTCTACACCTGAGAGATCCGAGTTGTGGTTAGAGAAGACCGTTCGCATCTTAGCTCAGATGGGTTGCGTTGGTGCCCGTAAGTTGGGCTGTGTGATTTCCTTGCTTCAGGGTGATGCCTACACCTGGTGGGTCACCATTACTACTGGAGTTCCAGAGGCTGAGATTGGATGGGATTTCCTTGAATCTGCTTTCCGGAAAAGGTACTTGGGGCCGAGGTATCTTGATGAGAAGAAGCGAGAGTTTATGGCCCTAGTTCAGGGAGATGCTTCTGTGACTGACTACGAGATTCGTTTTGTTCGTTTGAGTCAGTATACACCAGAGTTGGTTCCGACTGAGAGGTACCGTTGTAACCGTTTCAGATATGGGCTGCTTGAAGAGGTTAAGAGGTATACTTTAGCTTCTGATTACTCAGATTTTGATGTCTTGGTTGCTAGAGCCAAGGACATTGAGCACAGCTTGGGGCTGACCAAGCGTTCTGGAGGATCTAGTTCTGGTAAGAGGAATAATAACTTTGACCGTGGGGATGCCAAGAGGCATAGAGGTGGCGGACAGCAGTTTGACCATAGACGTGGCGGTGGCCACCATGGTAGAGGCCGCCAGGGCCATAGAGGAGAAGGGCGTTTGCCCGAGTGCACACGTTGTGGGAGGCAACATTCTAGTGAGTGTTGGGGTAACTTCCATGCTTGTTGGAACTGTGGTTCGAGGGACCACTTTAGGAGGGAGTGTCCGCATCATGCGACACAAGCACCGAACATAGCTCAGGCTCCTGCGAGAGTGATAGATTATCAGAGAGGCCGTGGGCGCAGTCGTGGCTACTTCCAGCCTAGGGCTGATGCACTTAGGGTAGATGCTCAGAGGAACCTTGCGCATGTTGTTGTCGTACAGCCAGAGGCAGAAGGGCCAGCGAGGGTCTATGCTCAGAGAGAGGCCGGGAACGACACTGATGTGATAGCAGGTAATTTTGAGTTACAGTCTATGTCTTTGCTTTCTTTGGTTGATTCGGGTTCTACGCATTCCTACATTTTGAGTGAGCATGCAAAGAAGTTAGATATACCTGTTGAGATCTTAGATGTAGGTATGCATGTGACTAGTTCCTTTGGTGAGACAGTTGTAGTTAGAAGAATGTATAGGAGGTGTCCGCTGAAGATTCAGGGTCATGTGTTTTCCGTTGACATGATGGAGCTTCCATTTTATGGCTTTGATATTATTTTGGGTATGGACTGGTTAGTTGAGCACCGAGCTAGTGTGGACTTTGAGACGAAGAGAATTTCTTTGAAGCTTTCTGATGACTACGAGGTAGTAGTAGTAGGCGAGAACATTAAGTTCTTGTCTAATATGATGTCAGCTTTAGAGGCTCATAGGTTGTTGGATTCCGGTTGTGGAGCTTACTTAGCTTATGTTATGAATCCGAATATGAGTGAGGCAAGACCGAAGGACATTAGAACAGTTTGTGATTTTCCGGATGTGTTTCCTGAAGAGTTACCAGGTTTGCCTCCTGACAGAGATGTTGAGTTTGTAATTGAGACTGTTTCAGGGTCTGCACCAGTATCTATAGCTCCGTATCGTATGGCTCCGAAAGAGTTGAAAGAATTGAAGAGTCAACTTTAAGAGTTGTTAGACCGTGGTTTCATTAGGCCTAGTAATTCGCCTTGGGGTGCTCCTGTGTTGTTTGTAAAGAAGAAATATGGCATCATGAGAATGTGTATTGACTACAGGCAATTGAATCAGTTGACCGTGAAGAACAAGTATCTGTTGCCTCGTATAGATGATTTGTTTGATCAGTTGAGAGGTGCTTCAGTGTTCTCGAAGATAGATCTGAGATCGGGGTACTATCAGTTGAAAGTAAAAGAGTGTGATGTTCCGAAGACAGCTTTTAGGACTAGATATGGTCACTATAAGTTCCTTGTGATGTCGTTTGGGCTCACGAATGCACCTGCAGCATTCATGGATATGATGAACATAATTTTTAGAGATTATTTAGACCGCTTTGTAGTTGTTTTCATAGATGCTATTCTTGTGTACTCGAAATCAGAAGAAGAACATGATGAGCACTTGAGACTTGTTCTACAGAGATTGTTGAGCAATCAGTTGTATGCGAAGCTTAGCAAATGTGAGTTCTGGATTCGAGAGGTTGTGTTTCTTGGCCATGTAGTATCAGCCGAAGGTATCCGTGTTGATCCGTCGAAGATTGAGGCTATTGTTGAGTGGAAACAACCTAAGTCTGTGACAGAGATTAGGAGTTTCCTAGGATTATCCGGTTACTATAGGAGATTTGTTGATGGTTTCTCTAGAGTAGCTACTCTTTTGACTAAACTGTTGCAAAAATGAGTTAAGTTCGAGCGGTCAGATGCAAGATAGAAGGCCTTTGAGAAATTGAAAGAAGCTTTGAATAATGCTCCAGTGTTAGTACAACTAGTTTCAGGTAAAGAATTTGTGATCTATAATGATGCTTCCTACATAGGTTTAGGGTGTGTCCTGATGCAAGAAAGAAGGGTTGTTGCCTATGCTTCGAGACAATTGAAAGTGCGTGAGAAGAACTATCCTACTCAATATATAGAGTTAGCCGCAGTTGTGTTTGCATTGAAGATTTGGCGTCACTACTTGTATGGTGAGAAGTGTATAGTTTACACCGATCATAAGAGCTTGAAGTATTTGATGACTCAGAGAGAGTTGAACTTGAGATAGAGAAGATGGCTTGAGTTGTTAAAAGATTATGATTTGACCATTGAGTACCATCCGGGTAAGGTGAATGTAGTAGTCGATGCTTTGAGTAGAAAAGTTGCAGTTGAGTTGAGAGTTATGTTTGCTAGATTGAGTGTATCCGGTGATGGTGGTTTGATCACAGAGTTGCAAGTGATGCCTTCTTTGATTCAATTGATTAGAGAGAAGCAGTTGCAAGATGTGTCTTTAGTTCCGCATGTTCAGGACATAGCCGAAGGTAGACCGACCGAGTTTAGCTTCAGTGGTGAGAATGTGTTATGCTTTAGAGACAGAGTTGTTGTACCCGAAGATGTTGAGTTGAGACGTACGATTCTGAGTGAAGCACATTCGAGTCCTTTTTCTATGCATCCGGGTAGTACCAAGATGTACCGTGACTTGAAGAATGATTACTTCTGGGTTGGTTTGAAGAAGGATGTAGTCGAGTATGTGATCCGTTGTATGGTTTGTCAGAGAGTGAAGGCAGAACATCAGGTTCCTTCAGGTTTGTTAAACCCTTTGAAGATTCCGGAATGGAAATGGGAGAGGATCACCATGGACTTTGTGTTGGGGTTACCGTTGTCTCCTTCGAAGAAGAATTCTGTTTAGGTGATAGTGGATAGATTCACTAAGTGTGCTCACTTCTTAGCAGTGAACACTACAGATTCTTTAGACAAATTGGCGAACTTGTACATCCGTGAGATTGTGAGACTTCATGGAGTTCCGAAGTCTATTGTTTCAGATAGAGATCCGAGTTTCACTTCGAGGTTCTAGGGTTGTTTGCATAGTGCTCTAGGTATTCGTTTGCATTTCAGTACTTCTTATCATCCGCAGTCCGATGGACAGTCTGAGCGAGTGATACAAATTTTAGAGGATATGCTTCGTTGTTGTGTGATTGATTTCCAGGGTTCTTGGGAGAAGCACTTGCCTTTAGTTGAGTTTGCGTACAACAACAGTTATCAGGCTAGTATTCAGATGGCTCCCTATGAGGCTTTGTATGGTAGACGATGTAAGACTCCGATTTGTTGGGCTGAAACGGGTCAGAGATTGTTACCTATGCTGGATTTGCTCAAGGGAACTACAGATAAGGTTGAGGGCTTTTGGTTGTATGTTGGTTGAAGGTTGTTTTGGAGGCTTTTAGAGGTGTTAAAAGTGTTTGAAACAAGAGTTTTGGATTGGGTTTAAGGGCTGCCCGGGTTTGATGATTTTGGGGTTGTTCATAGCTTGAAAATCATGTGTTTGATACTTGAATAGTGTTCCGGGTTTGCTATATTTTTGTGTGGACTGATTTGAGATTATTTTGATTGTGTTGGGATGATTAGAAGCAAGGATTTGTGTTGGTGAAGCATCGGGAGTGAATCCGGAAGCTTGAAGGTCTTGGTTCCTTGGTTGTTGAGCTTGGAAGTGAATGTGAGTGGTTAACTATTTTAAATGGCCTTTGAATATGTTGGTTCAAGCATGTGGACTAGGTTGGGCTTGGTAGACCCACCTAGAGTTGAGATTAGAGTGGTAGTCTAATCCCAAGCTTTAGTTGGAGACTTTAGTTGCACTCTATTTGATGTTTATGCCTCATGATTATTTGTGTTGTGGTGGTTATGTATAATGTGTTATACATGTGTGTTGAGGCATGGATTGATGCATTGTTATATGCACGTGGAATGTGCATGATGTTAATCATGGTGAGTACGTGCTAAGCACGGAATTGGATATGAAATGATGTTGTGAAAGGTTGTGGTTTGTGTTTAATATTGGCACTAGTTTGCTTGGGTACAAATGATCGATCATTAGGATGTTTAGTGTGCACACGTGAGTTAAATGCGCGCGTGGTCTTGATGATGGTAGTCATCAAGATGGAGTACGGGTTCGCACGAAAAACCTTCTTATATATATGATAGTCGGTGATGAGTGTAATCCCATCGACGGGGTGTGAGAATGAGTGGAATCCCCTCCGCGTGAACGGTGATGAGTGTAATCCCACTGTGAGGTAAAGTTGTTGTTGGATGTGAGTTCCAACGTGTTATCCGCGTATTCGAGTCATAGCTAGGTGCCAATATGTGATGGTATGTGTACCAATATGATATGAAATGTGATTCTTATATGGATGGATATATGTGTTTATATATGTTGAGGATTGAGCTTGTTGAGCTTGGCATATTATGAATTTATGTTCATGCATTATTGACATTTTGGCTCATGTGGATCGAAGGTAAGAACATGCATTTACCTTGGTTGTGCTCGTGCTTGGACCCTGCATTGTCGAGGTTTGTTTTTAATGAGCTTACCCTCACTAAGCTTTATGCTTACGCTCTCTTTTGTTCGACAATGCAGATCCTTAGTTCGTGGGTTGCTAGTGCAAGAAGGGGCCTCCAAGTGTGTGCTTTATGGTGCTATCTTAGCTAACAAGTATGGATTTTATGTCATAAGATGTAATGGTCAAGCAATGGGACATGTAATAGTTGTTTTGAGCTTTTGAAGCATGTTGGTGTTGGTTGTTTAGGAGCGTGCTAGACTCCTTTTATGTGTTATGATGGTTTGGCCTTTGGATGCTATGTTTGCTTGTAAACCATGTTAAATTGTCTATCTTGAATGCTTATATGTGAATGCCATGTATGATCTTTTGATTGGATGCCCTATCTTATGTCCTTTTGTAATTCGAGTATGTTTGCAATAGGATGCATGCCTCTAGAATGTGTTTGTATGTTATGTATGCTTCTTGGGGTTGTTAAGGGCGTTTGGAGATGTTTAAAACTGATTTTGGGAATTCCCAGACTACAGGTGTTTCGAAACGGGTTGAGCTGTTTCGAAACGGGTGTGGTTCCAGGGCCCCCTGTATTGGAACACGTTTCAGTACGGTTTGGCTACTGTGAGCCCCTGTTTCGAAACGAGTTTCGAAACACTTTGGCTACTGGAATTGTCTGTTCCGAAATGGGTATCGGAACGCCTAGGCAAAATGGGACCCTGTTCCGAAACGGGGTGGATGCGTTTCGGTATGGGTGTCTGGCTTTTTAAACTGGAGCCCGTGTTTCGAAACGGGCAATGTCTGTTTTGAAACACAGGCCTAAAAATGGGTTTTTTGACATCTCTAAAGGGTCTCAAGGTTTGGGCTTAGGCCCAGGTTGCTGTTAGGCTTTCTCGTGAGCCTTGTTTCCACTGTCGCTTCATACATAGGTCAAATTAATGCATCTAAACAAGATAATAAATGAAAAAGTTTTCTTGGGTCGGTAACCGAAGTGAAGCCTTAACGGGTTTCGCCTCGGTTATCCCCGTGTAGCCCACTCGGATCGGTCAAGCGCCCAGACATGGATGAGGGGGTTACACTGGTCAACAATTGATGGATGAACCATATATATTTTCTTCCCAAGTGAAACAAGTTTTTTACTGTCATGATCCAATGGACGAGGGTTGGTGTGTTGTCCTCCGTAACACCCCCAGAGACTTGATAGACATCGGAGTTGGAAGTAGTGATGACATTGAAACAAGATAAGAAACTTTGCCTTTTGCAGCCCAAAACTTAGATGGAACAATTGTTAGTTCTAGTACACAATTCCAATGTGTTTGTGAGGACATGGATGTAGATTTTAATGAAAACTGATGACATAACAATGTAATAACATATTATAACTCTAACTCATGTTGAATACATATAGTATTAGTAATATTGTCACTAGTTTCTAAAATTGTTGTTTGTTTGTTTATTGCAGACATTATGCCTAGGAGGAAACTGAGTGACTTGCGGATTGTTCAAGTTCCTCGAGAGGAGGAAGTAACAAATAATGATGACATGTTGATGTTGGATCTTCACAAGTTCCGGAAACAGCCGAAGAAAATGTAGAAATCGAAGGTAATATTCAACACTTTTTTTGATAAAGGGGTGGCCTCATTAAAAACCCCCTCATACCGACTAGCCATAAATGTGGTTCGTCAATAGCGGAAGGAGGAAAAGAGTGCCGATTTATTATTATAATAAGATTGCTATTACATTATCCTTATAACAGTAGCAAAATTTCCTTACATAAGAACTACAAAGGCTGAGGTGAAAGACTCCAATTACCTATCCTATGCCTTTTTTAGCTAGTGTATCAGCGTCGATGTTCGCTGCCCTAGGGATGAGTCGAAAAATGCACAATCTTGTCTCTGCCAACCTTACAATTTCTGCAACAATGTCCTTGAATATCCTTGGGCATTTGTTTGTGTCTTTAATCCAATCAATTGCATTGGAGCAGTCTCCTTCTACTATGAGACGGTTTCCCGCGCAATAGGGGTTCTTCAGAAGCGTAGATAATCCTTGTTTGAAGGCTAGTAATTCAGCACTGATCGGAGGACCCGGCCCGCATCTGTGGGAGAAGGTGAAGATAGTTTCGCCTTTGTAGTTTCCCGCAATTCCACCGATACCACCACAACTTGAATCGGCCTTTATCGCACCATCAACATTTAGTTTAACAAAACCTTGGGGAGGGGGAAGCCAGGAGCAGATCTTCGAAATCTTGGTAAGATGAGGGATGAGGTTATCAGCTACCTTGGGGTTATTAAACACATCGCATTTGCTTCCCTTCAGATCTGGGTTTTTTGCAAAAAACCAATAGGTCAATCTTTGTTTTAGCAGAAAAAGAATATGAGTTTCATCACTGAGGTTATCCCGAAAGATGATGTCGTTGCGTGCCAACCATAAGGTCCAAATTACAACTGTTGGGATTAGGAACCAAATAGATTCTTTGTTTCTCGTCGGATATTGAAAGAACCAACCTTCCATTAGATTATAGATGTTTTGCGGCAGCACATAGGAAAGATCCCACCAAGAGATTACCTTCATCCACAAATTCCAGGCCACTTTACAGTGAAGGAACATATGGTTTACTGTTTCATTATCTTTCTTACAGAATGGGCAGTTTAATTCGATTATCCTGGTTGAGCCTCTCTTTGATAGTTCCTGCCGAACCGCCACTCTATTAAGAATCACTTGCCATACAAAAATTTCGACACGTGGAGGGGCTAATCCGTTCCAGACACATTTTCTCCAGAACTTGTTAGGAGTGGCTGGATTTAAGCAAAGTTTATAGCATGAGTTTGCTGAATATACTCCATTGCTGGCGCCTCTCCACACTAGGCAATCCTTGCGGAAACAACTTGGAGCTATGCCATTCAGACAATTGTGGAAATCTTCCCATTGGTTGACTTCCCAGTCAAAGGGAGACCTGCGGAGTAATATGTTCCAGACCCAAACACCGTTTTCCATTTTACCAAAATCCGAGACCAAACCTGTTTTTTGAGGGCTAAGGCAAATATTCGCGGAAAAGTGCATTGCAAAGGTGCCTCCCCTGTCCATACATCAGACCAAAAATTGATGGAGCAACCGTCTCCCAACTGCAGTTTTAGATTTTCCATTATAATTGAACCCACATTTTCGTTTGCCGCAGCCAAGTTGCTGACTCCTTTCCAAATCTATGATGTAAGCCGATTGTTTTTTGTATCAATCAAAATAGAGGACTGTGCCAAGTTGTATTTTCAGCAAATCATATTCTTCCAGATGTTATTTGATTCATTACCAAATTTCCAGATCCATTTTCCGAGCAACGATTAGTTTTGAATTCCAAGGTTTTTCACGTTAAGCCCTCCTGCATCCATAGGTTTGCTGATTGATCCCCAATTAATCCAATGAGTTTTCCTAATTGTGTCCGAGTCCCCCCCAAAGGAAATTGGCCAAGATGCTGTTGAGCTTTTTTAGAACACTAGTCGGCAGACTGAACATAGATAAGTAATAAAGTGGCAGGGAAGAAAGTACAAATTGGATCAAAATGAGACGACCTCCAATCGATAGGTGCCTCGCCTTCCAATTGGAAAAATGTGAGTAGAACTTCTATATTATGGGCTCCCAAAGAGAGATGGAATTAGATTTTGCTCCTAAGGGGAGACCAAGATATATCGTTGGAAAATTCCCCTTCGAACAATTGATTTTGGTTGCCCATTGATCCAACCTGCTATCTTCAACATTTACTCCAAAGATACTGCTTTTGGCAATGTTTAATTGTAACCCAGAGGCGACTTCGAATACCCGGAGAACTCGTCTGACATTTTCCACTTCTCGGATAGAGGGACCACAAAAGATGGTTAAGTCATCTGCAAATTGCAAATGACTAAAGTTGAAGGTAATATCGCCTTTACCAATTGACCATCCAGAGAACAAACCACATGAAACTGCCTTTTCTAGCATTAGATGCAATGATTCTCCGAAAATATTAAAAAGCAGAGGTGACAATGAACACCCCTGTCTCAACCCTTTTGCCATGTTGAAACTCGAAGTGGGAACCCCGTTTACCAGAACAGAGATAGATGCAGTCGATACGCATTTGAATATCCAATTGCACCAAGAACTGCCGAATCCCATTTCTTTCATCACTCTTAATAAGAAAAACCAATCTACTGAATTGAAGGCTTTGCTGAAGTCCACTTTGAACATAACACCCTGCAACCCAGTCTTTCTCAAGTAGTCTATTCCTTCATTAGCGATGAAGGAGTAGTCAGTGATGTGTCTTCTAGGAATAAAGGCAAACTGAGACTGACTGATAAGAGTGTCCATGCTCGTTTGAAGACGGGTTGATAGAACCTTGGACAAAATTTTATATAAACCTCCCACAAGGCTAATTGGGCGAAGTCAGAAATATTCCCCGAATTCGCTTTTTTTGGAATGAGCGAAATGAATGAGTGATTGATATCTTTTTCCCATTCGCAGCCAGTGTAGAAATTGTGAAAAATTGAACAATGTCCCCTTTGAGTAGATATCAATACTTCTTGTAGAAGGACATGTTGAACCCATCCGGGCCCGGTGCCCGAGAGCCATCAAAGGAGTTGACTGCTTCGAATATTTCTGCTTCTGAAAATTCCCTTTCCAAATAATTTGCCTGCTCCTAATTTAACTTCGAGAAATTTAAGTTCATGTCCAGTACCTCTAGGGTGTTTTTAACATTGAAGGCCTTTGAGAAATGATCAGATATGTGCACCTTAATTTTCTGGAAGTCTGAAACCACTGTTGAGTGTGTAAAAGTTCTATTATTTACACCCTTTTTAACCCATATTTCTGCTGCATTCAAGCATCATTGCATTGCATTTAGGTTAGTTTACAGCAAAACATCACAAAATTAGTAAAAGCACGGATTCTACTGAAAAAGGGTTGATTTGGCAGGTTGCTGCCATAGCTGACGAAGAAGGCGGGCGCAGGGCAGAGAAGCAGAAGAGCTGAACTGGACAAGCAGATGATGAGGACGATGCTGCCATGGATCTGCTGTGACAGCAGAGGACGACAGCAAGTTAGCGGAGGAAAAGCAAAGTGGACCTCGATAGATAGAGAAAATTATGCTCGTCTGTCGTGTGAAAACCATATATTTTTCCAAGCCCCGGATCAAAAGATATGTCAAGCCAAAGCTCAAGGAGAGGAAATCCCATGAAACAAGGAGGCGGCTGAAAAGTAGGATACTTGAAGATTAAAATCTTTATTAGAATCTTACTTTTAATTAAAGTTGTAATCCTTGTTATATTAGAATACTTGAGCCCAAAGCTTATATAAGGGCATAGATTTTAACCTAGGATATATCATACCCCATAACCGATAACCAAACCCCTCCGCCGTTTACCCGTCGTCGACATGTTCTAAAAACCCCCTAGGGCCACGGGTTGATTTGTAAAGTAGTTGCAAGGGTTGTTTTGTTTTAGGATTTTCCAAGTTCAATAAAATAAACTTCAAGTTCTCTTATTTTGGTTTTAATATCTTGCAAGAGCATCGGGAGAGCATTGTGAGGTTATCTATTTACTTAGCATCAGGAGAGTTAAATATACGAAAGAAATAAGAGCGAGTTCTCTAGTTTATAGTTGAGCTATCTTGTGCCTAGGGATAGGGCAAGGTTAAGTGGCTAAGGAAGAATTCATACACATCGGTGTTCATCCTTCGATTCACGCCGGGAGGTATCATCAAAGACGTGATCATCGACAGACTTGGACCTAGGGACAGGCCAAGGCAGATCTGGGATTCTTGCCAAACTTGAAAGTACTGAGTTGGTGTGTTTGCTGCCGCGACGACCAACGGACAGCTGCCGCGACAGGTGCTGCCAGCGACAGGCGCGACGACAGAACTGAAGTTCCTAAGCAATACAATACCTGCACTACTAAGCAATTCAATACCAGCCCATTCTCTCTATCTTGATATTTCTACTCTTTTATTTAAGTTTACTTTATTATTCTCGTGACAATTCTCAATTATTTTCTTTACATCGTGCAGTGAAATAAGGTAAAGCTATTAGCCCAATCCCTGTGGAAACGATATCCGATACTTCGTATCACTTTACTACTTGTGTCGTGTACACTTGCACTACAATTGCGATAGACTCTTTTACACGCAACAAGTTTTTGGCGCCGTTGCCGGGGATTGGCAACATAACTCTACCTTTCTTTTATTGCACTTTTTGTTTTTATTTTTATTTGTCTTTTACTTTTATTTTTCTTTTTCTTTGGTGCTTTCAACTCTTGCTTTTCACGAGGTTTTCTTGTTTATGCGCAGATCTAAAAGAGGTGAAGATCCTGAGTATCCATTAGATCCGGAAGTTGAACGCTCATTCAATCTTAGGAACCGACTTCGTTACGTGCTCGCCAGGAACTAGTACCTTGAGGAACAGCTAGAGAAGATGGCCTACAATGGGAACGACCCGCCTGTCGGCGACCTGCCTGCAGCAGCCGGACGACGGTCATGCCGTGACTACATGTTGAACGATCATGTAGAGCTGGAGACCACGCTGCCGGATATTGAAGTTGATAACTTTGAGCTTAAACCTGTCATGTTTAGTATGATCAACAATGCCGAACATTTTAGTGGTGCTGTGACAGAAGATGCTAGGGAGCATCTCAAAACGTTCCAGGAAATCTGTGGTTCGTTTAGACTGCCAGGAGTTAATCCGGAGATACTGAGGCTTCGGTTATTTCCCCACTCATTGAGGGACAGAGCTAAAACTTGGTGGAATAAACTTACGCCGGGTTCAATTATGACTTGGGCAGATTTATCTCGTGAATTTTTATCTCGTTTTAATCCTTCGCATTTATCTGAGCGATTACGTAATGAAATTGCTACTTTTCAGCAGGAAGATGACGAGCCGATGCACGAGGCCTGGGACAGATTTACTACTCTTCTTCGGAACTGCCCAATGCATGGATTCCCCGTCTGGAATCAGGTAACTAAGTTCTATAATGCTGCTAACTTACAAACTCGTATTCGAATTGATTCTGCAGCAAATGAACTATTATTGGATAAAGATCCAGACGAGGCATTGCAAGTTTTGAAAAATCTGGCCAAGAATGAGGAACAGTTTCCGACCGCAAGAAGAGGGGGTAAACGGGTACTTGCTGTCAAGGACTATGAAGCCGACAGCACGTTGAAATCACATGTAGCATTCCTTACTAAGGCAATGAAAAGGTTATTGAATGATGATGGTCAACAAGGATTTGCTGTAGAGGAAGTATGTGATATCTGTGAGGGAAATCATAGTCGGGATGAGTGCCCAATACAGTTAGAAGAGGGAAAATATGTTGGAAATTACAACAAGCCGAATTATAACTCCAACAATTATAATCCCAATTGGAGGAAAGATCCCAAGTTTTCCTGGAGTAACCCCAATAACGCCCTGAATCCTCAAGCACATAATCAGAATCAGGGAGGACCTAGATTGCTGACGCGACAGCAACTGCCGTCGCAGCAGCAACATCAGCCACCAGCTGCCACGAGCAGTATACTGGAACAGACTCTGGCCACCTTTATGTCTCAGACAGGTACTTATATTGAGAATATGAATCAGTTTGTCAAGAAGACAGAAAATTTCATGGATAAAACAGAGATGAGGATGACAAATCATGAGGCTACTTTGAAATCTCTGGAGACACAAATGGGTCAGGTTTCCCAACATATTAAGCCGAGGCAGAATGGAGGATTCCCTAGTAATACTGAAAATGCTAGGCCACCCACACATGAGCAGTGTAAGGCAATTACTACTAGGAGTGGGAAGAAACTACCAGGGCCGGAAAAAGAAGTTGAAACAGGAAAGGAACCAGCCTTAGACCAACCTACCGAGGAAGCTGCCCCGACAGGTGATAAACAGACTGCTGCCGATGAGCCTGTCACGACAGCAGAAGCGACAGAGGAGAAAATTGATGAACCTAAACCTCCTCAGATTCGTATGCAGTGGGAAGGACGTATTGCTGATTATCGTCCCCCACCTCCTTTTCCTCAACGGATACAGCAAGCTAAGCAAGAATCTCAACTTAAAAAGATTTATGATATTTTTAAGCAGGTTCATATTAATATTCCGTTGTTAGATGTCGTTAGGGAGATGCCCGGTTACGCCAAATTTCTCAAGGATGTCATGTCAAAGAAATATAAACTTGGGGAATTTGAAACGGTAAGGATGGCAGATGGTTGCATGAGTATTCTTCATCGGCAGCCACCCCAGAAAAAGAAGGATCCGGGGAGTTTCATCATACCTTGTGTAATCGGAGACAAATATGTGGGTAAGGCACTTTGTGATCTTGGTGCTAGTATCAATTTAATGCCAAAATCTGTTTTTCAGAAGTTAGGTATTGGAAAGGCGCGGCCCACGACAGTAGTTCTGCAGCTTGCCGACCGCTCTTACGTTCATCCAGAAGGAAAAATCGAAGATATTCTGGTAAGAGTGGATAAGTTTATTTTTCCTGCTGACTTTCTTGTTTTAGATTGTGAAGCAGACGAAAACGCACCAATCATCCTTGGGCGACCCTTCTTAGCCACGGGAAGATCACTGATTGATGTGGAAAAAGGAGAACTCACCATGAGAGTGAATGACCAAGAGATTAAGTTGAATGTTCTCCAAGCAATGAAGCATGCTGATGCAGACGAGGAATGCAAGGCTATCACTGAAGTTATCCTTGATCAACCCTGCATCTGGTCGGACTGTCACGACATAAAAATCGGGCACTGCCGCGGCAGCCACCTACAGGGCTGTCACGACAGCACTGACGACAGCACCGCCGACAGCAACTCCTCTGACTCCGATACATCTGATACTGAAGATCAGGAGGAGGTAAACTGGTTAGGCAATCGTCCAGGTAAGTTATTCGAACCTTTGAATTATACTTCGGATAACCATTTAATCCAAAAGCCATCTACTATTGAACCACCTGCCTTAGAACTGAAGCCCCTGCCAGGGCAGCTTAAATATGCCTTTCTTGGTTCAAATGATACGTTACCCGTAATCATCTCTTCTAAGCTGCCGCAGGAACAGGAACGGCAGCTAATCGGCATGCTAAGGCAGCACAAAAAGGCGATTGGATGGACGATAGCAGACATTCAAGGCATTAGTCCGGCGTTATGCATGCACAAAATCCTCCTAGAGGAAGATCATAAGCCGACTATTGATGCCCAAAGGCGGCTAAACCATGCGATGAAAGAGGTGGTGCGTAAAGAGATAATCAAATGGTTAGATGCTGGTATTATTTACGCCATCTCCGACAGCAAATGGGTGAGCCCGGTGCAATGCGTTCCAAAGAAAGGAGGAATGACCGTGATAACCAATGAGAACAATGAGTTAATCCCAACCAGGACTGTGACCGGTTGGAGGGTTTGTATGGACTATCGGAAGCTCAACAAAGCTACCCGAAAGGACCATTTTCCTTTACCCTTTATTGATCAAATGCTCGATAGATTAGCGGGTAAATCTTACTATTGTTTTCTTGATGGTTACTCAGGTTACAATCAAATTGCTATTGCACCAGAAGATCAAGAAAAGACGACTTTCACATACCCCTACGGAACGTACGCTTTTAGGAGGATGCCGTTTGGACTATGTAATGCACCTGCCACCTTCCAAAGGTGCATGATGGCCATATTCTCCGACATGGTAGAGGACTTCCTTGAGATATTTATGGATGATTTTTCCATCTTTGGAGACGATTTTGAGAGCTGCCTTGGCAACTTACAAAAGGTACTTGAAAGATGTGAAAAAGCAAATCTTGTTTTGAATTGGAAAAAATGCCACTTTATGGTGGATGAGGGGATAGTCCTTGGCCATAAGATTAGCTGCCGTGGGATAGAAGTCGACAGGGCTAAAATAGAAGTAATTGAGAAGCTGCCGCCACCGACCACAGTCAAGGGCATTAGGAGTTTTTTAGGGCATGCTGGTTTTTATCGAAGGTTTATTGCAAATTTCTCAAAAATCACCAAGCCCCTATGTCATCTCTTAGAGCAGAACCGACCCTTTGACTTTAATGATGAATGTACTGAAGCATTCAAGGTTCTGAAGGAAAAGCTAATAACTGCCCCAATAGTACAGCCACCAGACTGGACATAGCCATTTGAGATTATGTGTGATGCTAGTGACTATGCTGTCGGGGCAGCACTTGGGCAGCGCAGAGATAAGCTATTTCATGTCATATACTATGCCAGCAAGACACTGAATGACACCCAAGTGAACTACACCACCACAGAAAAGGAGCTATTAGCTGTGGTGTTCTCCATTGACAAGTTTCGTTCTTACATACTTGGGACGAAAGTAATAGTGCACACAGACCATTCTGCCCTGAAATATTTGTTCGCAAAGAAGGATGCAAAGCCTCGATTGATACGGTGGATCCTGCTATTGCAAGAATTCGACCTTGAAATCAAGGACAAAAAAGGGACAGAAAATCAGGTGGCAGACCACTTGTCAAGGTTGGAGAAGGGACAGAGTCTGCCAATAGATGAGACAAACATACTGGAGACCTTCCCAGATGAGCAGCTCTTTGCTGCCGCAATCGCTGCCGCGACAGCCATGGCGGCAGGTAAGTCTTCTGAACTCCCGTGGTATGCTGATTTCGTTAATTTTATAGTTAGCGGAATACTTCCTTCTGATCTTAATTATCAAGCCAGGAAGAGGTTCCAAAATGATGTTAAGCATTATTATTGGGACGAACCTCTTCTTTTCAAACTATGCGCAGATCAGGTTATAAGGAGGTGTGTACCACAAGAAGAACAAGAAGACATTCTCCATCACTGTCATGCTTCACAATATGGAGGTCACTTAGGAGGCAATAAAACTGCTGCCAAGGTACTGCAGTCAGGGTTCTACTGGCCGACATTGTATAAAGATGCACAGGACTTCTACAAGAACTGTGCCAGGTGCCAGCGGACAGGTAACATCTCGAGGAGAAACGAGATGCCACTGCAGAACAATCTGGAAGTCGAGATCTTCGACGTTTGGGGGATTGATTTCATGGGACCTTTTCCATCTTCATGTGGAAATCTATACATCCTCTTAGCAGTGGATTATGTCTCTAAGTGGGTTGAAGCCATCGCCACTCAAAAGAATGATGCCAAGACAGTGCAAAAGTTTTTGCACAAAAACATTTTTTCTAGATTTGACATCCCTAAGGCGATTATCAGTGATGAAGGGAGACATTTTGACAATAGGGTTATTGCTGCCGCCTTGAAGAAATATGGTGTCAAGCACAGGATCGTGACAGCATACCACCCACAGACCAATGGACAAGCTGAGATATCCAATAGGGAAGTTAAGAACATTCTTGAGAAGATGGTTAAGCCAACTAGGAAAGATTGGTCTTTACTCCTTAATGATGCATTATGGGCATATAGGACAGCCTTTAAGACTCCATTGGGTATGTCTCCATACCGATTGATCTATGGGAAAACCTGTCACTTGCTTGTTGAGATAGAGCACAAAGCATATTGGGCAATCAAGGCCGTGAATATGGACTTGGACAAGGCAGGCCAGAAAAGGCTGTTAGATCTGAACGAGCTTGAGGAAATACGGACAATGGCCTATGACAATGCAAGAATCTACAAGGAGAAAACTAAGAAGTGGCATGACAGAAAGTTGCTGCCACGACAGTTCTGCCCAGGGCAGCTTGTGTTGTTGTTCAATTCTAGACTGAAACTCTTCCCAGGAAAGCTAAAGTCTAGATGGTCTGGCCCGTTCCAAGTGGTACAAGTTTTTCCCCATGGTGCCATCACAATCCAATCATTAAAAGACGGGCACCAATTCAAAGTCAACGGATAGCGCCTCAAGCATTATCAGGGGACTGAAGCCCCAGGAATACAGGAAGTGGTTACTTTAGGAGATGCCCCACAAGGCATCCCTAATTTAACCTAAATTTTATTTTCATTTAGTTTATTATTTAGTATTATTTATTAGGAAATTAGGTTTATTTTATTCGAATAATGTTTTTATATTTTCTGTTTTCAGCAAATAAAGGAGTCAAGAAGAAAAGAAGAAGTGACCCAAGCCCACCATCCATCCATCAGCCCAACAGAGCCCATTTATTGAATCCTGTCGTTCCAGCTGCCGCCGCAGACACGGATAAGATAGGCTGTCAACAGACTGACACGGCAGACGCAGAAGCGTGTGACAGACGCGTAACAGACGCATAATTACGTGACAGACGCGTCAGACACGCCAACCTCAACAGTCGCCCCGTTATTCACGCCTGCCGTTACAGCATTAAACGGGCAGCAACTCTACCGCTATAAAACCCCGTTTTCATTTCCATTTTCACCACTTCTGCTTATTCTTACTTGCTTTCTCCTCTCGTTTTTATTTGTTTTCTTTACTTTCACAACCCTTGCAACTAAAATGTCTTCCAGACAGACCCGCCGCGGTGCTGCTTCAGCCTCTTCATCAGCAACACCCACACCGTCGGCCTTCGTAACCAAGGAATTATGGGAAGAAAGAGGTTTTATCTACATCCGAAAGGCTCCGAACATGGGGCTTCGACCATTCATCGCGAGGGCAATACGAGCTCAACTATGGGAGCAGTTCGCAGAACAACCAGCAGAATTAAATGACACGTTGGTGAGGGAGTTCTATGCTGCCATCAACAGCAAGACGGCGACATCCGTCACTGTCCAAGGGGTCAAGGTACCATTCACAGCTGACAGCATCAACCACATGTATGGCCTCTATTTTGGTCCCAACGATGATGCCCATCAGCAATTTTTGGACACCCTCGACTCTGCCGCCTACGGAGCTGTCATGGCAGAAGTGACAGAGGAAGGAACGACGTGGAACACGAGCAAAAAGAACCCCAACTCTGTAAAAAGGGGGCAGCTCCTTCCAGAAGCAAAGCTATGGAACGCTTTCATCAAGAAGCGTATCCTGCCGTCCTCCCATCACACGACGGTGGACCAGCAGCGGCTCGCCCTCATTCATTCGATCATGAACGACCGGCCTATCAACGTGGGCCGCTATATGAGGGAAAGCATCTTGGACTGCACATTTCGCTCCACCTCCCGCCTTTGCCTACCATTCATGATCACTTCTCTTTGCCGCTGCGCTGCTGTCCCAGAGGCCACCACCGACAAATTAGTCCAAGGCAGAGGCTGGACCGACAACAACATTACCAGCCTCATGGAGCTGATAGTCGCAACCCCCCTCTCCTCTTTCAACCCGGCTGCCTCCCCAGCAGAATCATCCGAGGAACCTGCCGATGAACCTGCCTATGAACCTGCCGCAGCAGCCGCCCAGACCGACCAATCTGCCCAAATCCTTGCTGCCATACAGCGGGTGAAAGACAGACAGATGGGGCTAATGACATTCATCCGGGATTTCGCCAACTCGACGGTAAATTTCATCACCAACACTTTACATTATCCCGATGTTGTTTTCCCCACTTTCCCTGCCCACTATTTCACCATCCCCACCCCTGTCCACACACCTACACCACCTACCTCCCCACACACACATTCTGCTGCTTCCACCCCATCACCTACCCAGCCGGCAGCTGGCAGCCCTCCGGCAGACACCTCTGCCCGAGGAACGAAGCGACCAGCCTCAAATGAGAACGAGGCAGAACCCTCTATTAGGAGGAATTTGGCGCAGGACTTCACGCCTGTCAAGAGGCAGAAACATGTGGCCGACAGACAGCTAATGCCCAAAGCCAGCACCACCACCAACAGCACTTGGGATAGTGGTAGCAGCTCATACATCCAGGTCATGGACCAGCCTACCCAGCCTGCCCCACAACCCAGACGCCGCCGCCAAATTCGTGTCAGCAGCAGCAGTGAAGACAGCGATTAAAATCTAAGTCTTTTATTTTCTTTTTATTGCTGCCTGCTTATCTATATTTTGTGATGTACATGCCTTCATTTTATCTGTCATTTGCATTGAGGGCAATGCAACCCTCGAGTTTGGGGGTGGCAACCCTCCATTTTAATGGAGTCTTAGTACATCTCTTTAATTAATTATAAAAAAAGATTAAACTGTTGGCTTAAAACTGTGAAGTAAACTTACCTGTCATGACAGCTCTGCCGTGGCAGCATTTTTAGGACAAATTAAGGAGAAGTTTAGAGCCTTTCTATAGTTCTGAAAACTTAAACACCATTGTGACTGTTATACTGCTTAGGTTTCTTTTAGCCAAACTAGAATAGGAAGCTTAGCACTTGAATAGCCCCTAGAGGTGCCTAACACTGGCTCTAGGAAAGAAGTTTAGCAAAATAGACTCAATAGCCCTAGAGGTGCCCGAAACCGGCTCTAGGAAGTTAGCTAGAGGTGCCCGAAACCGGCTCTAGTGAAACTTTAGCTTGAAAAATAAAAATCAAGTCAAAACAGAAAATCAAAGAAGCATGAAAATGTGCCTTCAAAAAAAAAAAAGATAAACTTTGGCATAAAAATTCAAGTTAAGAGTTGAATATTCTAGTGAAACTAAGAGAGTCTTGGCATATAACTGTTCACAAGCATGCACACACTGCACGAGAACTATAATGAGATTCCGGACAGATCCTAATCTTTCCGACAGGTTGCTGCCGCCACAGAGAATGAGCGACGGGTAAGGGACTGTCACTGTTTGAAGGCCAACACAAAAATATTCATTTTTCTTTTAGGTCTTAATTGCTTGAGGGCAAGCAAAAACTTGAGTTTGGGGGTGTGTTGAGTGTGTAAAAGTTCTATTATTTACACCCTTTTTAACCCATATTTCTGCTGCATTCAAGCATCATTGCATTGCATTTAGGTTAGTTTACAGCAAAACATCACAAAATTAGTAAAAGCACGGATTCTACTGAAAAAGGGTTGATTTGGCAGGTTGCTGCCATAGCTGACGAAAAAGGCGGGCGCAGGGCAGAGAAGCAGAAGAGCTGAACTGGACAAGCAGATGATGAGGACGATGGTGCCATGGATCTGCTGTGACAGTAGAGGACGACAGCAAGTTAGCGGAGGAAAAGCAAAGTGGACCTCGATAGATAGAGAAAATTATGCTCGTCTGTCGTGTGAAAACCATATATTTTTCCAAGCCCCGGATCAAAAGATATGTCAAGCCAAAGCTCAAGGAGAGGAAATCCCATGAAACAAGGAGGCGGCTGAAAAGTAGGATACTTGAAGATTAAAGTCTTTATTAGAATCTTACTTTTAATTAAAGTTGTAATCCTTGTTATCTTAGAATACTTGAGCCCAAAGCTTATATAAGGGCATAGATTTTAACCTAGGATATATCATACCCCATAACCGATAACCAAACCCCTCCGCCGTTTACCCGTCGTCGACATGTTCTAAAAACCCCCTAGGGCCACGGGTTGATTTGTAAAGTAGTTGCAAGGGTTGTTTTGTTTTAGGATTTTCCAAGTTCTATAAAATAAACTTCAAGTTCTCTTATTTTGGTTTTAATATCTTGCAAGAGCATCGGGAGAGCATTGTGAGGTTATCTATTTACTTAGCATCGGGAGAGTTAAGTATACGAAAGAAATAAGAGCGAGTTCTCTAGTTTATAGTTGAGCTATCTTGTGCCTAGGGATAGGGCAAGGTTAAGTGGCTAAGGAAGAATTCATACACATCGGTGTTCATCCTTCGATTCACGCCGGGAGGTATCATCAAAGACGTGATCATCGACAGACTTGGACCTAGGGACAGGCCAAGGCAGATCTGGGATTCTTGCCAAACTTGAAAGTACTGAGTTGGTGTGTTTGCTGCCGCGACGACCAACGGACAGCTGCCGCGACAGGTGCTGCCAGCGACAGGCGCGACGACAGAACTGGAGTTCCTAAGCAATACAATACCTGCACTACTGAGTAATTCAATACCAGCCCATTCTCTCTATCTTGATATTTCTACTCTTTTATTTAAGTTTACTTTATTATTCTCGTGACAATTCTTAATTATTTTCTTTACTTCGTGCAGTGAAATAAGGTAAAGCTATTAGCCCAATCCCTGTGGAGACGATATCCGATACTTCGTATCACTATACTACTTACGTCGTGTACACTTGCACTACAATTGCGATAGACTCTTTTACACGCAACAACCACTTCGCCATTAATGTTGATCGAAAAAATAGTATTTGCTTTCCTCCTAAGCGAAGCATAAGAATGGAAGAAGCGTGTGTTTTTGTCCCCTTCTTGGAACCATTTCAGTCTTGAATTCTGTAACCAAATGCTCTCTTCCCTTCTCAAATGTGCCCATAATTTATCCTTTAGGTCTAATATTTCCTTAAGTGTGGAGGAGGGTGCGGCACCTTGCTGTAGTTTACCTTCCAGAAGGGAGATTTTATTCTCCAAGTCAGACGCGCTATTAAGGAAATTCTGTTTGCGCTTTGAGAACCAAGTCTTGGAAGCTTCTTGCAGAGATTTTATCAAGCTGTGTGGCCTCGAAGTGTGGATGTTATTATGGAAATCTGAAACTTTATTGGCCATCAGTTCATCAAACCCAGCTTCGAACATAAGGTAGTTGTAGAGTCTGAAAGGTTTCCTTCCCCATTTAGAAGCTTTATTCGCCAAAGATATGGCATTATGATCAGAGATGACCTTGGATAGCAAAAATTGGTTGACATTTGGGAATAGTTGGAGGAAGTCATTGTCAATCAAAAATCTATCAAGCCGAACATGAGTTGGGGGGTCTCTGTTATTAGACCAAGTAAATGCCCCGCCGGTTAATGGTAGATCGATAAGGCTGGCATCCTGAATAAAGGCACGAAACACCTCCATCACCGAGAAGTTCCACGAGAAACCAAAATTTTCTTCCATACAAGTGATTGCGTTAAAGTCCCCCCTAGACACCACATTACATTATGTAAACGCATCACACTTAATAGCTCCTTAAAGAAGTCTGCCTTTTCAGAATCAATTGTGGGACCGTAGATGTTAGCCAACCCACATTCTCTATTGATGCCCCTGAATTTGCCAAGAATGATGGAAAATCTTCTTGAAATTATGGTATTTGACATAGTGAAGCAGCGCGAATCCCATGCGCTTAGAAGTCCCCCTGAGGAACCCTCTGCTGGAGAATGGATATGCTCGAAATTCTCATCACAACCCATACGCCTCAAGAGAGAGGGAGAGAAGTCCTTAACCTTAGTTTCTTGAATAAATAAAATCTGCGGATTGTTGTCTCTGATCAAATTGTGAACTGCACGGGCTTTTTCTAATTTTCCAAGCCCTCGTACATTCCAAGAAATAATTTTCATTTCCATGTATTTGGTGAAATTACCCAGGCCAAATTGAATGAAATAGAGAAATTACTCAGCTCCTCTCTTCTATTTCTCTGACTTTTTCGACAAAGGATTGTTTCCCTCCCTTGAATGTAATCCCCAGGATGTTGCTGACACCCCAAACATGAAGGGCTTCTTCAATGTAATTAAGATGGATAGTACCAAAGGAATTACCTGATTCTTCATGCAGATCAATGGAGTCCCGAATTTGTCTTCGAAATTCTCGCATGTGGCTCGCCTGGAAAAAAATGTTGCTTCTATTAATTGATGGATTTCCCCTGAGACGAAAGTTGCTATTTAGATATGGTTCCCCCGACAGTACTTTATCTGGGGTACTTTCGTGATTCTAAACCATGGGAGCTTTCTCGAAAGTGTCCTGGACAAAGGCATTTGAGACAGAGAAAGAAGATTTGTCTGAAACCGACTTCTCTAAAGGAATTTGGACAGAGGCTGCATTCTGCAGTTGATTTTTTGGGCTTGAACTCATATCTGACGGAAAAGCTAAATCCCCCCGGCCTCGTTCTACAGTTGATTTATTGGGCCCCATATTGGTGAGTCAAAAGACCCGATTAGGTTGTTGGCCAAGCCCGCTGAGTCGGGTTCTAGACCTGGAGACGAGTTGACTTCCTCAATTCTGACGCCGTCAATATTAATATCCAATGGCCCCCTTAGGTTTGATGACATGATTTTTTGAGGATGATCATTAATATCCTGATGATTGGGAATGTTCCCATTTGGAATTCCAAGAGAATTTTGACAGCCCTGACCTGGCTGATCCAACTAGTCTGACTCTTCCATTCCCTCCACAACTTTTTCCGGTGAGAACCGAACCGGATCATGTCTGATATCATCTTCGTCTTCTCCGTTCCAGAATAAATTACCGCCATAGTCTTCCGCTACGTAACCGCCACAGTTTTCCGAGAGTTCCTTAGCCTCCGTCTCAGGATAATTGGTTATGATCCGAACTTGGTACTGATGACCATTAACCTGGAACTTGAAGGATACTGGAATGTCGAACTGGCTAGGAACCCTAATAATCATTCTCGCAACCGAGAGATCCCTTTTGTTCTTGGTTTCTTCGTTGATTTTTACCAAAATGCCCCACCTGTTTGCCAGAAAAATGAAGAAGTCTTCCGACCAGCAGTGGATGGGAACACCAAGGAGAGCGATAGAACAGTACATCATCGAAGTGCCATTAATCATTACGTCTTTATCTAATGTAGCGAACCAGAAACTAAGTTCCTCCTTTTTATTTTGCCAAGCCTCTGATTTCTTCTCTTTCGATCCGAAGGTGACCAAACAGGAGTTTAAAGTGCACCCCCATTTCGCGATCGACACCATCATCCCATCACTAGCTAAAGCTTTCTGCACAAAATCTATTTTGAACCCTTCTTTAAGTATGCCCATAACCGAGTTGTGAATCCAATCAATCTTAACCTTAATATTGTTTTGATGCTCTGCGTTACCAGAATCCTCTTTTTCGCTCTGGTCAGGGGTGTTGTCTCTTGGTTCTGAGTTGTGGGGAGGTGACCCGTTTGTTCCACCTTGAAGAACATCTTTGAACGATCTGCCGTCCCTCAGATTGTTGCCCTCGTTAGGTTGGCGAGCCTTCGATTTTCCAAGATCCGACTTCCTGTTTGCCCGCCCCTCTGGATTGCTTTGTGCCTTACTTTGACTAGGTCTCTCCCAATTTCTTCGCTGAAATTTTGGTTTGGATACCGAAACTTTCCTCCCATCAATAGTTGTTTGGTTAATCCCTTCTATTGCCCTCGCATGCCCTTCTGGTTAGCAAAATGGATGAAGGCAAATGTGCAGTCCCGATAACTAGGCCTCTTGTTGATGAAAGGGATGAAAACTCGAGTAACCTCACCATAGAAGCTAAACAGCTCCCATAGAGCTCCTCTTGATACCCTCCTACTGAGGTTATTTACGAAAACTGCCCAGTTCTCCTTGTGAGAGGCTGTAGCACCGTGACCTGCCACTCCGATGTCCCTCCTTTCCTGACCGTCCTTCCTCCGCCATTGCTCCTCTCCTGACCTTTTGTCTCCCATGCTCTCCCCTTCGTTTGGGAATGTAATTGTTATTAATCTTTCTTTTGTTCTTGTTGAATGGAAAACAATGCACTAATATTCAACACTTTATTTAAATGGTAGATATTTTTCTTATTTTGACTTGACTTTAAAATTTTCATTGAATATTTCTTATATAGTTGAAAATGGTCGAAGACGCAAAAGTAGAGGGCACACGTTGTTGACGGATTTATACCATCTTCGTCCCGAGGAACGAGTGAACGTTTCAAGAAATGATGTTGACCAACCTATTGGGAAAGTAGCAGATGTTCTGGCCAATTTCATAGGCATGACTGCACGTAATGCATCAGTTTTGCCGATCAATTATGAGTCATGGCGTGAGATGCCAAATAGTAACAAAAATCAGGTTGTGGATCATGTGAAGGTAATAATGTCATTGTAATAGATAATTCATTACAATACGATAATAATCTATATTTACTTTGGTCGTGTCATTTGTAGGAGAAATTTTCTTTAGAGGTCTCGGACGATTATGTGAAGCATGTGTTAGGAAAGAAATGGAGAGACCATAAGAGTTTTTTGAAAAAGAAATATTTCAAGAATAATCTCAGCCTGCAAGAAAAGATGCAAAATGTCCCACCTGGAATGCTTCAGTATCAATGTGAAGACGCAGTCAGGTTTTGGAGTTCAACGAAAGGAGAGGTATGATCGATGCACTTTAAAAAATACTACCATGTCATTACAATATTACCTTTATATGTAATACAACTTTTAACTTTAGGATCGAGAGCGTGTTGGAGTTGCTAGCAGACAACAACAGAAATTTACTCATACAGCTAGGTCGAAGAGCTTTGCTCGTATAGCTAATGACGAGGTATTGTTTTCTTATCGTTTATCGATTATTTTTTAATCTACTACTTTTTTTTGTAAGTATTAATTTTTATTATACATTGTAGCAAGTTACGACCGACAATAGCATTGGACGAGTGAAGCTCTTCGACATTACACACACACAAAAAGATGGCTCTCCTATCACTCCTGAAGCTGCTGAAATTATGGTATATTTATTTGACACAATCTGGATTATGTTATGTTTCTATCAATATTATAACATGTTTGTATTAAATATGGATTATGTTATGTTTGAATCCATTTTTCTTACTTGATTATCATGCAAAATTGAAGGATAAAAAGATGGAGTATGAAGCTAAGGCTTCAACTAATGGTTCTGCTAATGTGGATGAGATCGACAATCAAGTTATTACTGACGTTTTGGGTCCTGAACGATATGGTCGGGTTCGATGCCAAGGATCATTCGTTACTCAAACAAAATACTTTGGTGCTAACTCGTCTCAGTATATGCCATCACAAAGCCAATCTTCCCAAGCAGAAGTTAATCGTTTACAACAACAATTAACTCAATTTAAAGCCGAAGTAGAAGCGAGGGAAGCAGAGAGAGCAACGAGAGAAGCGGAGACAGAAGCAGCATATAAGAATCTCGAGAACAAGTTTCAAGAAATGATGGTGATGTTCAAGCAGAATCCCCCATCTTAGTTGATTTATTAGGTTTGTTTATGTTTTGTTTATTGTACTAAACAAATGTTGAATTACATTTCACTTTGACGTTGAACTACAATGTTGAATTGCATTTCACTTCTAGACTTGAATTTAATTTTATTGTTAAGTCTTTCTACTTAATTTCTGTAATTATTTTTCAGCTTTGGTCTTACAGGTTAAATTTGGGTAGTGATCATATCTGAAAAAATTCGGTTGCAGTAGCATTACAATTCGCGACGATTATAAAAGAAAACGCCGCTGGAGAGGAGGCATTCACGACGTTTTTTTAAAGGAAACGCCACTATAGAGACGTAACCTGTTGCGGCGTTTTCTAGGCAAGCGTCGTTAAAGATCATACAGATTTTGCGGCATTTATCTCAAAACGCCACTATAGAACGATACCTTTTGTGGCGTTTCCTAGCCAAACGCCGCTATAGAACACACATATTTGCGGCGTTTTCTTATGTAAACGCCGCTAAAGAACATGATATTTTGCGGCGTTTTTTATGCAAACGCCGCTAAAGAACATGATCTTTGGCGGCGTTTTGCTTCTGCAAACGCCGTTATCTTTTGCGGCGCTGTTTTCCCCGACGGTTTTGGCGGCGCTTTTTCTAGCGCCGGGGGTGTTTTTAGCGGCGCTAAAAAAGCCGCCATAGACCTAAAAAAACGCTGCTACAGAACAAGTATGGTGTAGTGATGGTTTAAGATTAAGGTATAAGGTTAGGATTTAGGGGATTAGGAGTATGATGTATTTTTAAGATTTAGTGTTTATGGTTTAGCAATAGAGCTTAGAATTTAAATATTTTAGTGTTAGGACATAGAAAGGGCACGAAAAGGGCATAGAAAGGGTTTTTGTCCATTATATCATGTATTGAAAGTGAAAAAAACACAAATATACCTAAATTCACATTAAAAACTAAAATTTAAATCATTAATATTCATTAAACCCTAAACGCTAAAATTTAAATTAATATACTCTAAACCCTAAATTAATCTTTAAACAGTTTGTAAGAAAATATTTATTCTCGGTGTATAAAATATTTTCCCTTACTGATGATATTAGATAACCAAAACAGATATGAAGTTGATACTTAATGTTCTTCCTGCACAAAAAAATAACCAAAACAGATCGTTTCAGTTAATACTTACCCTCTTTATTTTTTTATTTCTAACTTTTCACCGTATTATAATATAATTTTAATAAATAATAGGAAGTTGATGAGATGTGAAATTTGAGGCTTAATTGGCCAAGTAAGCCAATGTTGGCTTAATAATTAGGGAATAGGGGTGCAATGGCCGAAATTTGGCAAACTAGGCCAATTTCTACAGTGAACATGGGACACGCCACCTGCAGACGGCGTGCCCTGGACCTCGCCACCTCCTCCTGGCGTGGTCCTGTTGGAGGCAGGCTTGGCAGCGTGGGCGGCTCAGCTCCTCAGCTGCATGCTTCTCCCTGACGTGCCTGCATGGCACATGCATGAACAGCACCACGCCATTTGCAAATGGCGAGGTGCTTTTCATGCACGTGCCATGCATGCACGTCAGGCTTTATCTATGCTTTAAAATAGATAGGGTTTAGGGTTGAGATAAGGTTGGCTTTAGGGTATACGGGTCAGAGATAGGGTTGGGTTTAGGGTATAAGGTTTAGTAGTTGGTTATAATATGACTTTTATATAGTATGTATAGATAAAATTGGGCATATAGGGTTTAGGTTTATAAATATTGTATGTGTTTTAAAAAAAGATACTAAGATGGCGGGTCGTATTTGAAAAGTATATATATATATATATACATTTAACATATTATTAAAATTTAAATTTTTTAATAAACAAAGTAAAAAAATCATTATTCAAATCGTACCGAATATTTCGGTTAACCGAATAAACTGTTAACTGGTTGAATGATTACTATATAGGGTCGAGATTTGAGTGACCCGAACTTACCGGTTGACCGGAACAATTTACAAATGGTTAATCGAACCCAATTTTGCACTCCCTAATTTGCATGTATGTTGTACTCGCATGTTTCATGAATTTTTTAAAGTTGATAAAAATATTTTATACATTCGGTTGGTAAAAATATAGGGTCGAGATTTGAGTGACCCGAACTTACTCGCACAAATTAAAAATATTTTAATCGAACCCGATTTTGCACACCCTAATAACCTAATATTTTTAAAGTTGATAATTTTTTTTTATCTTTTAAAAAGTATAACAGAGCATGTATTATGTTGGTACAGATTTTATACATAACTTAAAAACAATAATTTTAAAATTAAAATATCCATCGAACCCTATTTAATTTTACCCTTTAATAACAGGTGTTTTAATAAATCTAGCCCGTACCTAGAATCCTATTTACCCTTTAATAGCAAAAGGCGAGGTCATGTTCACCTGCATGTCCCATGCTGGCACGTCAGGCAAGTGTATATAGGGTAAAATTAAATAGGGTTTAGGCACGTCAGGCTATTAAAGGGTAAATAGGGTTCTAGGTACGGGCTAGATTTATTAAAGGGGATTAATTTTTTAATATTATTTTATGTGTATATATAGAGGGTTTAGGGAAGATGGGATGAGTGTGTAGCGGTTGAGAAAAAAATTAAGAGAGTTTTTCGGCAAAGAGGGACGAGTTTGTGAGTTTCTGAAGAAATATTCGAAGACGGTGATTGAAGAGTTCGTAAAAGCCAGTGAAAATTAAGTAAGTAAATTTTGCCTTTTAATCTAAATTTTTTAATTCTAGAGAGTTTGTATATTTTTTGTATGATTGAAGATATATTCAGATGGTAATAGTATTTTTAAATTTTAATAAGAAAACCCAAAAATTTAATGTTGTGCTTATGTTTTTTTAATATTTACAGAAGATGAGTTCATCAACATATTCAGACACCAAACCCACAGTTGGTCGTTGGGGCGAATCGCTTGAAGATTTCAGTGATGATGAAGAAAATATTGTTCCTATGAGTGAAGAAGAAGAAGATGGCGTTCAGTTACTCGATGCTGATGATATTGACGCTGTTATGACAGAAGCGTCTCAAGGCAATGGTATTGATGTTGAAGAAGATGTTTGGGCCGCGGCTGTTAGTAGGCTTGAGTTGAGAAATGAACAGCCGGCTGTTTGGGGTAATGCTGCACCGCAGCCCCAACAACTGGAACCTCCAGCCTATGAAGCTCCAGCAGCCCGCATGTATGAAGTTGACTATACTGCAATGCAATATCAAGAATATCAAGCTCGCGTATTTGGTTCTTCATCATCTTCGAACTTTGGAGAATTGGAACTAAAGGCTGAATTTGAAACAAAAAAAGCCGCGAAGCTTGCAGTTCAAGAGCACTGTCTCAAACGCCATACGTCATTTTCTGTTGTTGAGTCCAACAAAATTACCTATTGTGTAAGGTGTTATTATTGGAAGAACAATTGTCCGTGGTGGGTAAGAATTTCTTACAAGAAGAGAACTGAAATGTGGGAGGTGTCACGGTTTATTGATCAGCACACATGTACCAATATGGCTTTATCACATGACCATATTAATTTAAACTCTGATCTATTATGTGCTTGCATCAGGACTTTGGTTGAACAGGAACCAAGAATTTCGATTGCAGTGTTAGTAGCATCTATCCGGTCCCAGTTTGGTTATGTTCCGTCTTACTACAAGGCGTGGATGGCAAAGCAAAAGGCGATGTCGGAACTCTATGGTGATTGGGATAAATCATATAATTAGCTACCAGCTCTTTTACGAGCAATGCAACATTTCATCCCGGGAACCGTTGTAGAGTACAAGACTTTGCCGGTGTTCAACTTACAGGGCGAATTAATTCCTGGTAAAAGAGTATTTAGTAAGTTATTTTGGGCGTTCAATGCGTGCATTCAAGGGTTTCCATTCTGCAAACGCATGATTCAAGTGGATGGTACATGGTTGTATGGGAAGTACGGTCATATATTACTCGTGGCCGTTGCACAGGATGGAAACAGTAATATATTCCCAATTGCCTTTGCCATAGTTGAAAAGGAAGACGCGGATGGATGGGAATTCTTTTTGAAGCACCTACGCAATTATGTTGTAAAAGAAGACGGGATTTGCATGATTTCTGATAGAGGAACTACGCTCTTATCAGTAATTGACAGACCTAGGAGTTTATGGATACCTCCATATGCATATACAGCATATTGTGTACGGCATATTGCAGTGAATGCGAAGACGCGGTTCGGAAACAATCAGATCCGGAGAGAGATTTTAGGCGCGGGTAAGTTGTTATTTGTTGTTTATAAAAAATTTAATTTTTTTGAGTTCATCTTGTTGTTTTATTTAACTTATTTTTTATTTATAAATAGGGTATGAACTACTTCAACCAAAATTCCATGAAAGGATCAGAAGGTTGAGGCGGCACGGTACACGTGTGATAAAATTTGTAAATGACATCCCCACGGAAAGATGGTCACAAGCCTATGATGAAGGTCGGCGTTATGGTCATATGACAACTAACCTTGCAGAGGCTATAAACTCTGTTCTTAAAGGAACACGTCATCTCCCAATTGCAAGTATTGTGTGGGAGACTTACTTTAGATTGGGCAAAGTGTGGTCCGACAAAGGGCAAGATGCCAACGCCCGAATAAACAGCGGACAATACTGGTCTAAAGCCCTGCGAAAAAAATGATCGATCTTCAAGCTAAAGCGTCCGCTATGCGAGTAAGATCATTCGACTCACATAGATGGGAATTTTCTGTGGAAGCTACAATCCGAGGTGAGCAAAAAATGTTCACTGTCAAACTTCATCAGAAATGGTGTGATTGTGGTGCATTCCAAGCATTTAGATACCATTGCTCTCACGCACACGCCGCCTGTTTGCATTTTCGACTCGACCCTTACGGTTTTGCGGATGACTGTTATAAACTAGAGAATATTGCAAATATATATAGAATTCAGTTCAACACAATCCCGAACCAAGACTATTGGCCGGTAGAGCCAATATACGAAGAATGATTACCAAATCTAGTGCTTCGTAGAAAGTTGAAGGGTCGACCGAAGTCTACTCGTATTACTACGAATATGGATGATCCAGATGATAGAGAGGGAGGAGTTCAAGTTAGACATTGTACTCTTTGTAGTCAACCGGGTCATTCAAGAAACAAGTGTCCGAACAAATCAAATCTTTCCAACTATCGTGCTGGACCGTCAACCTAAATGCTTTGTTTAATGTATGTCTAATTTTATGGTAATGAGAAAATATAGCATCTTTTCAATTTTTATTTGTTTCAATTTTATCACACGTGCACCGTCAACCTATTAATTCTCATTTTTTTTCAAAAATGTTTAACTTGTTACCTTTGAAGAATTCATATATGTGACCTTTAATTTTTGACCTATGAACTCACAACACTTGACTTTTAGACCTTTAAACATCACTGCACTAGAAACCATCTAAAGGTAATATAATTTGTTCTTATTTAATATACTTTAAGGTAATATAATTTAATTTATTATAATTTATTATTTTTTCTTATTTTGTATTTTGTATTTTTTATTTTTTTCTATAATATTTTTTACTATAATTTAAAATCTTGGTTTGGAATTGGAATTCAAATTTAAAAATTGAATACGAAAATTAAAAAAAAACATAAATATCAAAATGCAATCGAAATTAAAAGAAATACATATAACATTAAATATCTGGGGTTCACAAATTACAAATAAATAAAAACAAAACAAAACCTTATTTTCGCCTCCTCCCCCTCCTGGTGGGTAATTCTTGCCGGTGGAGAGGGCCTGTTTGTGAGTACCGCGGAGCGGGTTGAACCTGTCTACGAGCTCTTGGATTAGGAGCCAGCTCATCGTCATCGAAAAATTGCTCATCCGTTATTTGCATAGTAGGTGGTGTAGCAAACATTTCTTCAGGATGAAATGATGGGCTGCTAATGGTAGTTGTTGACAACATAGATGTCATGCTACCAACACCAAAACCTTCCCCATATACAGATGATTGAGGATACTGAAATTGTGGTACGTATCCTTCATCATCATTGTAAGCTGGCTGAGAAGATGAGCTACCACCAGTTGCAAAATTAAAAGGTGATTGTTGCGGAACATGACCAAATCCAAATGTTTGTTGACTTTGTTGAAATGGGGTTTGTTCCGAAACATTACCAAATGGTGGTTGCTCCCAAAGATTACTGCTTACATGTCTCGGGGGGGGGGGGGGGAGTCAGATCGCGCCCGCGAAGAAGTCCAACCTCGGTTGGTTGCTCCCGAAATTCCTTCCAAGTTTGGTTCGTCTGTTGATTGCTGAGAGCTCTGACCAAACTCGGTTGAGAGGCGAACCTGTCTTGAGCACTGCGGATTTTCAAGCCATCTATTTGCATCTTCGACAGATGCTAAGAACGGTTTCCCATTTGTCGAAAACCATGAATAGTATTCTGTATTAAATTCAAAATCGCTGGCTTGAATTGGACTCAAATCATTAGCCCACCGCGTCCATCTTTCCTCCCACAATTCAATGAAATCGGCTTGCTTCACAATCCAATTCTCATTGAATCTACCTCTATGAACGGTGTGAATTTTTTCTCGTGGAGCTCTTGGAATGAGTTGATGGAAGTTAAACTGCCTCAACACTCTGTCAGCACAATGAAATTCAACAATAGAAAAATGGATCAAAGGCACAATCGCGCCCCAGAATCCTGCACATTCAAGCACAGTAGGTGGTAGGCAAGCCCTGACGTCGTCATTCGCGTACGGCTGCCAAATAAACTGTAAAAAAATTATTAATATGAATTCATTCACAATGAAATATACAATTTTTCTTTCAAAATTAAAATATACAATATACAAAATAAGAACAAATATTAAATTAAATTATATTAAATAAGAACAATTAATATATTAAAATAAATTGATTATGATACCAGATCTTTTCCTATTGTTTGGATCTTTAATCTCGTCTCTCTGACAGTGTTGTGAACCACCCCCGCATTCTTCAACGGATGCCTCCATCTGCAAAGATATATTGAAATTATATTTCGAAGTCATTAGATATAAATATTATATCAATAAATATTTATATACAACTGCAATCACATTATTACCTTCCAGCAAGCAGAAACTCCATATCTACCGGTATAGAAAAAGCGGGCGTTAGATAAGGCAGCCTGTACCACGCCCAGGACTGCAGTAATACTTGACATCCACCCATATCTGAATTTGCCTTTTCACCATGCATAATTGTGACCTTGCACATTTCATGGTACAAAAATGCCAATACTGTGGACCCCCAACTATATGTTGCAGCTGTGTCCAAATTACCCCAGAACTGCAGGTATTGTGTGTGAACCATATTACCAGATGTATCTGGCATCAACACACCACCAATAAGTTGCAGTATATAAGCTCGAGCTGCACACTCAAGTTCTTGATGACCAGATTCATCGGTCACAATAAATTCCTGCTGCAACCATGATACTCTGAGGCGTAGCCCGTCCACACAGCTCTGAGGTGGAGCTTTGCCCAGGTACTGTATGCAAAGGTCATATGTATTGTAATTATTTTGTCCAACCAATGGTGTCCCATTTGTTGGAATACTAAGTTGTACCGCAACATCCTCCAGGGTTATTGTACATTCGCCAAATGGAAAATGAAATGTATGGGTCTCTGGTCTCCACCGTTCAATCAATGCAGTAATCAACCCGGGGACTATCTTAAACCCACGGAGAAAGGTGGCATTATAAAAACCAGCTCGCTGTAAGTAATACACTAAACGCTCATCAGGTTCCTTTATCTTCATTCCTCGATGGCGTATCATATGCTCTACATTCTATAATTAATTCATTATAATTTCGAGTTATAATAATTACATAGTAAATATGAAATTTTAAATTACAAAATATTTACTTACTTTCTCTTCGTGAATATGAGACGAAATGTGTTCATGGTCACGGTACAACAAACTCCTTCAGATGCTATTATCTATTTCTACAGCTAAAAAACAATTAGCATTCGAATATATACAAAAAAATATATTAACTTCAACATTTCGAATATATACAGCTAATAAACTAACTTTAAAAAATCAGATTAAAAAAAATACATGCCCTTACCAGATTCAAAATTCGAAAAACTAGCTTCTTTTGTTCGAAACGACAATCACAACCAACCAGGATAGCTTCATCAATAATAAAAAATAAATTTCATTAGATCATCAATCACACAAAATAATATACGATTTATCCCAATAATTACAAAAACAACAGATAAATTTAAACTCAAAATTTTTCTCATCCTCTTCGAATATATCTTTAAAAAGATATACAAAAAATTCTTCACCTTCACAATTTTTTCTCTTCTTCTCTTCACAAATAACCAACTTTAAAATTTTAACTCACACCACCTATCTATATATATACACACAAATAATGTAAAAAAACAAAAAAAATATAATTGGGCAAGCCAGCTGCTGCAGCCCGTGAGCCCATCTGACCAGCCTGCACCTCGCCATAAGGAGAGGGCGAGGTAGGCCAGCCCACGTGAAGCCGCAGCAGCAAGCCTGCACGCCTGCACCAGCCACAGCTCGCCTGCACCAGCCGGGCCATTGGCTCTTCCAGCCGGTCACCAGAGACCACGCCAGGAGGAGGTGGCGAGGTCCTGGGCACGCCGTCTGCAGGTGGCGTTGTGCAGTGTTCACTGTGGAAATTGGCCTAGTTTGCCAAATTTCGGCCATTGCACCCCTATTCCCTAATTATTAAGCCAACATTGGCTTATTTGGCCAATTAAGCCGAAATTTGAAAACCCAATGATACAATGTGCCTACAAAAAAAAACACAAAGAATTACAGTAGAACTTAAGACACAAAAATATAGATATTAGTAGAGGAGGTCCAAGTGTCACAGAATGGGAGCAGAAGCTAAGAAGAGTTGGAGGTTGAAGCTCCGATGATTCAGTGAATGGGGATCTGCAAGCAGCTGCAGTTGTGGAACCGACACCGGTTATTGTCGGGCAGGAGTCGACACATATGGAGGGTGTCCACTGTCCAGGAGCGTGTTGTTGATAGCCTTGTAGGGAATCGGGTTCAGTAGGGTCCTAAGGAGACGACGTTATCTATTGGTCATACTATTCCGACTGTTAATGCAGAGGGGGTCTCGGTGAGTGGCAAGAAAGCGCCGACTGTGGTTGCGCCAACCTCTTTGCACTCGGACAAACATATTGCGATTAGGGTGGTTGAGGAGGGCTCAAAGTGTGTTTTGAAAGAAACCAATGGCAGCTGGCAGGCAGATCCGTAAAACGTCTTTCAAAGGGGTCAATTGGAATCTAACGGTGGCAGCTGGCTTGCCTCGAAAAAATGGTAAACCAAAGAAGGGTGTTGACAACAATCAACAACCGGTTTGTGGTCTCTGAATGGGTATCAAATGTCACCAAGGATCTCATACATGCAAGTTCCTCTGACGACCATGCTGAGATATGGGCTAAAGGTGTTGTGCTTGATGCTCGATCCTCTGGGCAGTGGATTGAGAATAAATCGTTTGAAGGGGATATGAATGCCTCGGCGCACTGAGTTTGGTTCTTTCCCTCTCTTATTAGTTTTTTTTATGGTTAAAGTTATCTTCTGGAATACTCAAGACACTCTTGCCTTTAATTTTAATCGGTACTTTAGATTGTTGTTAAGATCTCAGGATCTGGATGTGGTGGAGATTTTGGAACCGAGAGTTAGTGGGGCGGATGTTGATGGTTTCATTCGTCGTTCTATTTTTGATTTCTCGTACATAGTGGAAGCGAATAGTTTTTTCTGGTGGTATTTGGGTGATGTCGAAATATTCTGTTAGCATTGATATGGTGGCGGTGTCGAATCAATTTCTCCATGGTGCATGTGTGGATGTTGGGTCTAACCAATGGTTCTTTATTACATTTGTCTATGCGAGCCCTGATTATAATCGGTAGAGTGGTGTTTGGGACCAACTACGTGCTCTTGACCCTGGTAGTGAGTGGTCGTGGATTATGGGGGGGATTTTAATGCTATTTGTAGTGTGGAGGAGAGACATGGTGGGTCCCAACGTCGGACGAGAGTCTGTTCCAAATTCTGTGACTTTCTTTTTGTTTCGGGCCTTCTATATATGGGCTTTAATAGGTCGCGTTTCACATGGGCACGAGGGGGATTTGAGTCAGAGTCTGAATTGGTGCTTATGCAATGCGAGGTGGTACAAGGTGTTTGCAATGTCTAAGATATCCCACTTGCCGAAGCTAGGGTATGACTACAAGCCAATCCTTCTCATTATGGACCCAACTTGTAGTTTGAGGGGTAATCAACCGTTTTGATTTGTTGCAGCTTGGAATGAACATCATGGCTTTGAATGTCTTTTTGAGAATTGGAATGAAGGGTGCCTATTTTTTAGTACCTTTTTCTTATTTCAACGGGCGAGTTGATGGTGGAACACTGAGATGTTTGGTCATATTGGGAGGCGCAAGTCAAGGTTATTGACGCGTATTGCAAGTATTGAGAAAGCGTTGGATCGTTCGCGAAACCCTTTTCCTACTTGACTTAGAGGCAACGCTTAAAAAAGACCTGAATGTTGTTTTATAATAGGATGTTAGTTTGTGGTTTTAAAAGTCTTGTAGTGAGTGGATCGTCCAAGGTAACCGTAATACGAAGTTTTTTCATGCTTCCACTTTGCAGCGTCGTAGACACAACACCATTTTTATGCTTAAAACGGAGGACGATTCTTGGGTTTCGGATGAGGCAGCTTTGAAACAACATGTGGTCGAGTACTTTAAGGGGTTGTTTATGTCCGAGCTGAGAGCTGTGTCTAGGTAGGAGTTCAATGGAGGCTTTCACCCGCTTTTAGAGTCCCACATGCATCACCTAGTCAATCATGTGTCCTTGAGGAGGTGCGAAGTGTTGTGTTCAGTATGGATCTGTTGAAAGCGCCGGGGTTGATGGTTTTCAGGCAGGTTTCTTTTAGAAAATTGGGCAATTGTTGACAATTCAGTTTTCAGGTTTGTTTTGGATTTTTTGAAACTGGGGAGCTTGAGGCGTCTGCTAACTGTACTCTGCTAGTGTTGATTCCTAAAGAAATGAGTCTTGACAGTCTTCGATGATTTCGACCAATCAATCTTTGTATAGTTTTGTAGTGGTTACGAAGATTCTGGTGAACACGCTGAAGCCTCATTTACAGGGTTGGGTTGAACATACTCATACTAGTTTTGTTCCCAGACAGCATATTACGGGCAATATTCTCCTTGCGCATGAGGTTATTCATACAATGAGTAGAAAGTAGGATGCAAAACTATGAATGCCTATTAAGGTGGATCTCGAGAAGGCATATGACCGACTTGAGTGAAGTTTTATTGAAGAAACTCTTCAGGAGTTGGGTTTGCCTGAACGGTTTATCTGGTGGATTATGCGGAGTGTGTGTTTGGTAATGACGCAAATTATCTAGAATGAAGTGGTGACTGATAGTTTCGCGCCGTTTATAGGCATTCGTCAAGGGGACCCATCTCTCCTTACTTGTTTGTTCTCTCTGTGGAACGTCTTTCCCATGCTATAGGGCAAAAAGTCGCGGATGGCTCGTGGCGGCAGATCCGCCTTTCTCGTTGTAGCCCCAACATGTCTGTTGGGCTTGTAGCACGCTCGAATCGATCTCCGAAAAACCGTCAAGTGGGTTATATTTGGTCCTTGGATGAATTGGCTAAAAACTGAAAGAAAGGTAGACAATTTAAACAAGGATTTTAGAGTGATTCGGCTTTCTAACCAAAGCCTACATCCACTACATTAGCACACCACTATGGATTTCCCAATTCACTATGAATTCTTCCCCTTTTCTAGGCTAAGGAGGCAACCCTTACAACCCTATCTTTTAATGGATAAGATAGAACTACTCTAGTTTTTGTCTAAGGCTAAACTAGAACCTCTCCTTTTACAAGAGATTTATTTAGTAAACTAAATACCTCACAAGGTGGGTGTTTACATAAATTAAGCTCACAAGAGTACAAAGTATTTATAATTAAGCACTCTCTTAAACACTATATACAAGAGAAATGAAGAAATGAAGAAATGAGAATTGGACTCAAATTCTCTTGATCATATTGCTTGGATGTGTTCTCTAACCATCTTCAAGTGTCCCAAGGTTGCTTTTATAGTGTGGAATGATATTCTAGCCGTTTATGGCTGTTGGGAATGTTTTGGAGCCGTTGGGAAGTCATAAAGTCGAGCTTTAAATTCCCACATGCACAGAGGTTTCGAAACCTTTACAGAGGTTTCGAAACCTTAAGAAAGGATTTGTAAAAACTAGTCGTTACAAGGCCAAGGTTTCGAAACCTTTAGCTAAGGTTTCAAAAGCAGTTGCATTCTGCCCACAAAGGTTTCGAAACCTTATAGGGATGGTTTCGAAACTTTCATTTAAAAACCCAATTTTGGCTAATTTTTAAGTTTTAAATGTATATTTGATATATGTGCAAAGTCAAAACATTTTAAACATATTTTTCAAGTTTTAAGGACTTTTGAATTATTTTTGAAATCTTTAAGCCAAGTCCAAAACATTTTCACATAATTGTTATATCAAAATATTTCTCAACAATCTCCCCTTTTTTGATATAACAAAACTTCTTTGAAAAAATTGTTTTTGTGTAACCCCCTCGTCTCGGTCCGGACACTCGACTGGTCTGAGTGGGCTACACGGGGATATCCGAGATGAAACCCGTTAAGGCTCCACTTCGATTACCAACCCTAGGAAAAACTTTTTCATTTATTATCTTATCTAGATGTGTTGATTAAACCTAAGCGTGAAACGACAGCGGAAGCAAGGCTCACGAGAAGCCCAACAACAAACATGGCCTAAGCCCAACCCTTGAAACCCTTTAGAGATGTCAAAAAGCCCAATTACAGGCCTGTGTTTCGAAACAGTCAAAGCTCGTTTCGAAACACGAGCTCCAGTTTTAAAAGCCAGACACCCGTTTCGAAATGCATCCACCCCGTTTCGAAATAGGGTCTCATTTTGCCTAGCTATTTCGATACCCGTTTCGAAACAGGAAATTCCAGTAGCCAAAGTGTTTCGAAACTGGTTTCGAAACAGGGGCTCACAGTAGCCAAAACGTATCGAAACACGTTTCGATACGGGGCCCTGGAACCACACCCGTTTCGAAACAGGGCAACCCATTTCGAAACACCTACTGTCTGTGAATTCCCAAAATCAGCTTTAAACACCTCCAAATGATCTCAAATGTCCTAAACGACTCCAAGAAGCATACATAACATACGAACACACTCTAGAGGCATGCACCCTATAGCAAACATATTTAAAACACATGAGATTGCAAGATAAGGCATCCATTCAAAGATCATACATGTCATAGACTTAAGCATTCAAGATAACATGCTTCACAATGTCATACACTTAGGCAATTAAGGTGACAAGATAGACATGGTTTACAAGCAACATGACATCAAAAGCCAAACCAACAAAACATATAAAAGGAGTCTAAACATGCTCCTAAACAAACCAACTTCAACATACTTCAAAAGCATCACACCACAATTACACGTCCCATTGCTTGACCATTACATCATCACTAAAATACCCATACTTGATAGCTAAGCTAGCACCACAAAGCACACAAACTTGGAGGCCCCTTCTTGCACTAGCAACCCACGAACTAAGGATTTGCATTGTCGAACAAAAGAGAGCGTAAGCGTAAAGCTTAGTGAGTGTAAGCTCATTAAAAACAAACCTCGACAATGCAGGGTCCAAGCACGAGCACAACAAGGTAAATGCATGTTCTTACCTTCGATCCACAAGAGCAAAAATGTCAATGATGCATGAACATAAATTCATAATATGCCATGATCAACAAGCTCAATCCTCAACATACGTAAACACATATATCCAACCATATAAGAATCACATCACATATCACATTGATACACAAATCAACTCATATTGGTACACATACCATCACATATTGGCACCTAGCTATGACTCGAATACACGGATAACACGTTGGAACTCACATCCAACAACAACTTTACCTCACGGTGGGATTACACTCATCACCGTTCACGCGGAGGGGATTCCACTCATCCTCACGCCCCATCGATGGGATTACACTCATCACCGACTATCATAAATATAAGAAGGTTTTCCGGGCGAACCCGTACTCCATCTTGATGACTACCATCATCAAGACCACGCGTGCATTTGACTCACGTGTGCACACTAACATCCTAATGATCGATCATTTGTACCCAAGCATACTAGTGCCAATATTAACCACAATCCACAATATCATTTCATATCCAATTCTGTGCTTAGCACGTACTCACCATGATCACAATCATGAACAATCCACATGCATATAACAATGGAACAATACCATGCCTCAACATACATGTATAACATCATATACATAGCCAACACAATCACAAATAAACATGAGGCATAAACACAACCAGGAACACCCATAATCTCTAACTAAAGCTTGGGATGAGGCTACCATTCTAATCCCAACTCTAGGTGGGTTTACCAATCTCAACCTAGTCCACATGCTTGAACCAATGCTCAAAACCATTTTAAAAACAATAAACCACTCACCTTCACTTCCAAGCTCAACTATCAAGCAACCACACCTTCAAACTTCCGGATTCACGCCCGATGCTTCTCCAACACAAATCCTTGCTTCTAATCGACTCAACACAATCAAAATAATCCCAAATCAGTCCATACATCAATGTAGCAAACCCGGAACACTATTCAAGCAATAAACACATGAATTCAAGCCATGAACAACCCCAAAATCATCAAACTCGAGCAGCCCTAAAGCATAGTCCAAAACCTTTGATTTCAACACTTTTAACACTCACAAATGATTCCAAAACAACCCTTAACTAACATACTAACTTTAGCCTTCCATTTCCAACATAAAACAACCCTAAAATCTATTCCAAAACCCTTCAAAAACCTCATGAAAACCCAAATACGAAAATCATGTTAAAACACTTTGAAATTCATATATGTTGGACTTCAAGGTTCATAGACAACATATCTAACATTATTAAATCAAAACCTTAAGTTAAAAACAATAAATGTAGCATTTTTATTCAAAACTCCCAAAATCACAAATTCCTAAAACATGGATGAAAATGAAAACTATTTGTACTTACAAAGAGAGGAAGATGAGAGCAAGATGGGAAAGTGATTACCTTTCAAAACCGAGCCAAAATGAAGAAGCAAGGAAATGGAATAGTGAAATGGATGGGGAGCTTCTCTTTGTCGTTCAAAATGGAGAAGATGAATAGTGAAAAAGATGACAAAAAAGTTTTTTAATTGAAAAGGGGCTTTTTAAGTTGAAGTCCATTTTATTACAAAAATGCCATTAATGAGATGGCATTCTCATTTACTTTAAAATTCATGAAATTTGAGTTTCAATTCAATTTGGTCCAACATAACTTGTTTGTTTTGAAATCACAAGGTTCAAATAATATATAATATTATTTTAATCATAAACCGAGACTCAAAATATTATTTTCTCCCGACCTCTAAACCCGGGTGTTACATTTTGGCAAAAGCTCCCCCTTAATTTTTTACTTACTTCTCCCCCTTTTTGTTATATAAAAAATAATTCAAATCTTTATAGTACATAATAACAATGGAGAGTAAGTTAAAAAAATTTAAGTAAAAAACATTTGAAAAATAAAACTCCCCTTACTAAAGCATTCCATTAAAATTTTAGCACAAGTTTTGACACTTAAGAGATTGAATTTCACCATTGAATCAAATCAATTTAAAACACATGAAATTCAATTTATCCAAGACTTTAAAACTTTATGCAAACATATGAATGAAACAATATGATTCATATGCATAAAGCATCATAAAATGCCATGCGCTTATAACTATAAATAAGCAATGATGCATGGACATTTATCATCAAAATAGGTAACCAAATGATTTATAATACAATGCATTAAGATTAGAGGTTACCCATCTTCTTCACTTATGTGACTAGAGCATTTTCATATCTTTGCTTTTCTTACTATTGCTCCAACACACCTACAAAAGTCATTTACTTGATTTTTGGTATCCAAATTGCTTTGGATCCATTTACATTAGTCACAATGCCTTTAGTTCCCTTAGGAACCCATACTTGTCTAATCCTATAAGTTTTTATTTTCTTTATAGGACAAGTATGTATAGAATGACCATAATAATGGCAATGTGAGCATTTTGTCATTATGTGACAAGATGAATTATTAAAAACAATTTCTTTTTCCTTTGTTAAGCTTTCAAGCTTAACTTTCAAATCAAGATTTTTTTTTATAAAACACATTTGTTTGTTTTTTAAAACTCCAAATCATTTTTCAAAATTTCATTTTGGTTTTTAAAATCCAAATTTGTTTTCAAAAGAAAATCATTTTCAATTTCAAGTTTTGAAATCATTTTCTTAAATTTGGAATTCATGGTCTCAAATTCCAAAAATAATTCATCGAAAACATCTTGTAACTCATCAAATGAATATGCATTTGGATCATTAGAGTTGGAAGATACCTTGGGCTCATCGAGAGCCAAAACATCATCCACCTTTGGTGTTGAGAGGAGGATTGCACATGATGAAGCATCATCTTTCTTCTCTTCTTTCCCATAGAATTTCTCAAGCTTCTCCCAAATTTCTTTGGCACTTTTGGATGGGGAGACCTTCTTGGAAATCTCTTCACTTAGGGCACAAAGAATAATGTGCATAGCCTTTGCATTAATATGGTCATTCTTTGTGTCTTTGACACTCCTTTTCTTTTTCTTCTTAGGAGCTTCCAAATGTCCATCTTCGATAATCATCCAAATGTCAAGGTTGAAGCCTTGTATGAAATATTTCATGATGTTGCTCCATTGGAAGTAACATTCTCTTTTGAAGAGAGGAGGACACATGATAGAGCGGCCTTCTTCAAATGAAATCATTGTAGAACCGCTTGCCATTTGAAAACTTGACTCGATGAACTTCGAGCAATTGATCTTTACTCTCGGATGTTAATCCTTTGATGGAGACGAGGCCCTAATACCAATTGTTGGGCTTGTAGCACGCTCGAATCGATCTCCGAAAAACCGTCAAGTGGGTTGTATTTGGTCCTTGGATGAATTGGCTAAAAACTGAAAGAAATGTAGAAAATTTGCACAAGGATTTTATAGCGGTTCAGCTTTCTAACCAAAACCTACATCCACTACCTTAGCACACCACTAAGGATTTCCCAATTCACTATGAATTTTTCCCCTTTTCTAGGCTAAGGAGGCAATCCTTACAACCCTATCTTTTAATGGATAAGATATAACCACTCTAGTTATTGTCTAAGGCTAAACTAGAACCTCTCCTTTTACAAGAGATTTGTTTGGTAAACTAAATACCTCATAAGGTGTGTGTTTACACAAATTAAGCTCACAAGAGTGCAAAAGATTTATAATTAAGCACTCTCTTAAACACTATATACAAGAGAAATGAAGAAATGAGAATTGGACTCAAATTCTCTTGATCATATTACTTGGATGTGTTCTCTAACCATCTTCAAGTGTCCCAAGGTTGCTTTTATAGTGTGGAATGATATTCTAGTCGTTTATGGCCGTTGGGAATATTTTGGAGACGTTGAGAAGTCATAAAGTTGAGCTTTAAATTCCCACTTGCACATAGGTTTCGAAACCTTTACAAAGGTTTCGAAACCTTAAGAAGGAATTTGTAAAAACTAGCCATTACAAGGCCAAGGTTTCGAAACCTTTGCTAAGGTTTCAAAAACAGTGGCATTCTGCCCACAAAGGTTTCAAAACCTTATAGGGATGGTTTCAAAACTTTCATTTAAAAACCCAATTTTGGCTAATTTTTAACTTTAAAGTGTATATTCGATATATGTGCAAAGTCAAAACATTTTAAACATATTTTTCAAGTTTTAAGGACTTTTGAATTATTTTTGAAATCTTTAAACAAGTTCAAAATATTTTTCATATAATTGTTATATCAAAATATTTCTCAACAATGTCTTATCTATTCTTTGCTGGTGATTTGGTGTTGTTTGCTGAGGTGTCATCAGATCAGTTGGAGACTATTAAAGATTTTTTATTTCACTTTTGTGCTTGCTTTGGGCATCGTGTAAGTGTAGCTCAGACTCAAATTTACTTTTCCAGGAACTGCCATGCGAAAAAGAAATAGTTGATTGCAGATAGTTTTGGCTTTGAATTTGTAAAGGATCTCGGTAAGTACCTTGGGGCTCTCTTGCTTCACAAGAGCGTTACAACGGATACTTATCGCTTCCTGTTGGAGAAGATCGAGCAGAGACTCTCTAGGTGGGCACCGAGAACTTTGTCCTTAGCTGGTCAGATAACGCTGGCTAAGACCGTGCTACAAGCCATCCCTACTTATGTTATGCAGTCTACCTAGTTATTTAAGGGCATTTGTGATGCGATGGAGAAATTAATACGAAGATTTGTGTGAGGCTTGATTAATGGTTCGAATGTTTTAACTCTTGTGAAGTGGGATTCTATCACCTTGCCTCTCGATGTGAGTGGTTTGGGTTTTCGTGATTTGAGCCGGCAAAACAATACTCTTCTATTAAAGACTGGCTTCCAATTAGTGAGGAATGAGGATAAGCTTTGGATACATGTTCTTAAGGATAAGTACAAATGGAGTGGGGTTGTCCCGACTAGTATCACTCGCTCTAATTGTCCACGTCTTTGGAAGGGACTTAGTAATATATTAGAGGATATTCATATGAGTGTTGGTTGAAAAATTCGGGATGGTTGGCGAACGAATTTCTGGTGGGATGCGTGGCTCGATGGTACTAAACCTTTGGTCGCGCAATGCCTTTTATCCTTGGCCCCACCTCATGTACGGGTTGCATCGATGTTGTCTTGCTCGGGTGATTGGGATTGGTCACGGTTAGCTCAGGTCTATCCATAGTCTGTGCTACATAAAATTTCTTGCTTTGTGCCGCCTCGTGCTTCCCTCGGTCAGGACCGACCGGTGTGGAGATAGAAAGATAAGCATATTTTTCAATGACTGCATATTAAGCTTTTATTGCACCGGTGCTAGATAATAGCTCACAGATTTGTCGTGTTATTTGGAAGCTGAACGTACCTCAGCGAGTGCGGACGTTTCTTTGGCTTACCAAGTATGAGCAGCTGATGACAAATGGTGAACGTCACTGACACCATCTTACAATGGATGTTACGTGTTTGGTGTGCTCGCAAGGCGAGAAAAATGTGGACCATGTCCTTCGTCTTTGCTCTCGAGCTAAGCAAGTTTGGACTCGGCTCATTCGACTAGATCTCTTGTAGATTTTTTTCTCTGCACATTTTGCGGACTGGTTTGATGACAATTTGCTAGAGAATGGCTATGTTCAATCGCTGGGAAGAGAGTGGAAGATTTTGTTTGCTGTGACATGTTAGGCCCTTTGGAAGCAACGTTATCACTTGTTTTTACTGCGGATAATGGTCGAATTAGTGATATTGTGTGTGTGTGTGGGGTGGGGGGGGGGGGGGGGGGGGGTGCTCCTATCGTATGTATGAGGAGCTTGTTGGGGATGTCGATCCTTTGAGTCTCGGTGGTGGTCGTGGGGAGATTGTGGTGAGTTGGCGTCGCCCATCGGTGGGTTGGGTGAAAGCTAATGCAGATGGGGCTGTAGGTGGTCCGAGAAGTATGTCGTCGACGAGGGTGATACAAGATGCAACTGGCTCTTGGCTTTTTGGTTTTTCTCGAAGCTTAGGTTCTTGCTCGGTCCTCCTTGCCTAGTTATGGGCAACACATGATGTTTTGTTGCATGCTTGGCGACTTGGCTTTCGTCGGATTAAGTTGGAACTGGATAATAGGACGGTGGTGCAGATTTTATGTGGAGAGTCCATGGCTTTAGCCGATAGTTTGGGAGGTACAAATAGCCCATATATGTCGTGCCGGGAATGTTGTCGCGAATGGTTTGGCTCGAATGTCTAGAGTTCAGAATGTTGGTGTGGTCACTCATCCGCATCCACCGTCAAAGATCATCCCTCAACTTATTGCTGATCAACATAATGTATTTAATACTATGAATACTCTTTTCTTCGGTTTAGGCTTACGGAGGTTTTTAACGAGACTCGTGTTAAACCCTTTACCCATTTAAAAAAACACTTATATTTGCTGCATACATTCCATTCATAGTTGGGTGTGAATACTTGAATAACCAATTCAATTATGAGAAGCAATTCATAGGGTATTAATCACGGCTTCTCCGTTATATTCTCTCCCACTCAAATAATCTCTTAACCTCAAATGTCATAATCTATACCTCTTGCAAAGTATTACTATCATCCGTTTCATCTCATTGGACATTACAACTTCATTTTTTTATTTTACCTAAATCAAAGATAATGCAAACATTTATATCTCTAGTCAAACTCCAATATGCAAAGTGCAAACAAGTTGAGCCTACCAGAAAATGCAGTTGGAAACAAAGAAACGCTCTTCAATATCAACACTAGAGCTTGATTCGAACTGGCGATACTGCATAGAAACTGATCTTTTGGCTTGAATTATACAAACTACACACATCAGTACAACAGTGTACAAATCTTCATGTCGCTTGTTGGTTTACATAGACGATAAACTAGTTGAATCATAGCCATTAAGTGCTGATAACACAACGAAAGCTTTTAGTATATGTCTGGAGGAAATTGTCCATTAATGGAGCTACTTTGTTCTGCCCTTTGAAGATGAAGCCTTAATGTGTAGTTGTTCAGCTGCATCTCGAAAACAAGGTTAGAGTAAGCTTTATGAATCGAACATCAGTACAAATTCCACACTGTCGCTCTGGTAGAAACAGTTAATAGACGCGGAGGTTGAAAAGATGAATACCTCTAAAGTTCGAGCTTGTTCAATGTACTGGTTGAGCGTGAGCTTCAACTGTTGTACTTCTCTTTCCTTTCCTTCTTGCTCGACGTTGCGTTCATGCTGAATGGCAACAGCTCTCCTCAGAATTTGATTGTTATCTAACAAACTCCGGAAATGTTCCTCCAAAGAAGCATGCTCGATCTGATTCATGATCATGTATCACGGAAAAAGCGATCAACCATATAGATGATGGGAGCGAAGCTTGATGACAAATTAAAAGCTTTTTTCACTACCTCTTCAGCAGCCCTTTTATTGGCAACAACACTTCCCTCAAAGGCTTCCAAAATCCTAGCAGCACGGACCTTAGCATCGTCCATATTCATCGCACTTGCCATCTCTTGCACAAACAAATCCGTCCACTTGGGACTATCGACTGCGTTTCCGTTATACTCAACGTTGTAGCCTGAGATTTGGCTACCTGATTTACAACAAAAGCAGGAAATCCACTGTAAATTCCGAACAAAACAGAACATACGAACTCGGTCGAAAGTAACAGAAAAACAACTTACATGTAGCAGTCTCATCAGTACAATTTCCAGTTCTCACAGAATCAAAACTATGTTTATTTCTTTCTTCGGGATCAGAAAAAAATGCATTTGAACTCTCCTTAAAATCTTCATTCTTATTGTCGTGGTTTCGGACAACGGATGTTCTTAACTAAAAAAACAGAGTCATAAAACAATATTAAGACATGATTAAGGTTTTAAACAAAGAAGATATCATGTTTAATAAACAAAATCTAACTTCTACCCAGTAATCTAAATCTCATAAGCATACATAAACAAAAGCCTAAATCAAAATTAAAAACAAAACAAAAAATGAAATGAACCTCGGGATCCAAAGCAGAGAACGTTGAAACCCGGTCATCGGGTCTGGACCCAGGATCCGACGATGGGTTCGGAGATTCGAAACCGGAGCACCTGAATCTCTTGGGGGAGGATCCGAATATTTCTTCAAATCCCACCCTTTTCCCACAAACCCCTGCAGACATGGCTTCTTTTAAAACCCTGTAAGGGGTTTAAATGTTATCTCAAATGAAACAATTTTTATTTTAATTAAAGGGAAAAAGGAAAACACTTGGATCTGAAGAGTATAATAACCCTTGTTCTATGATGGGTTCAAAGTAAATCGAACAAATTTAATTTAATAATCGGACAAAATCTAATCTGTGTAATACATTTTGTGTTGTTGGGGAGACAGGGAACCCTAGGAGTTTGATTGAGAAAGAGGGAAAGGAAGAGTGAGGGAGGTCTGTTTCAGGCTGCTTCTTTGGTTAACAGGAATCTAATGTTTCTCAAAATCTCAACCATTGAAGTTTTTATGTTTTTCTTTTTATTACAGCATACTGTAGATGCAAGAAAAGTACCGGGGAGGGGACAACGTGTTGAGTTGCTTTCGGAGTGGGATTTAGTAAATTACATTTTTTTATTATTCAAAGGTTAATCTAGGAGCTTTGTCGTATTTTGACCACCTAACTAAAAGAAATGTACAAACACACCACTTAACTTTTTAGTTGCTCATATTTTGATCACCGGCCCTTAAATTTTAAAGAAGAAGGTGAGATGACAGTTAACGAAAATTTATATAATTATACATTTAGTCCATATTAGTTACTTATTGTATAAATTTGTGTTAACTGTCGTGTCACCTCTTCCGTTCGATTTTAACGGCTAGTGGTCAAAATATGACCAATTAAAAAGTTTGATGGTATGTTTGTTATTTTTTAGTTGGGTGGTCAAAATAGGACGGACACTATAGTTCTGTGATCACACAATAGTTTACCCTAAATGTAACCCCCTAAACCCGACCTAGAAGAAAAGACCGAATTTAGGAAGTTACGATTGAAATTTTTCCCCTCAAGTAATAGATTTTAGGTTTAGATAATTTATAAAACGAAATAATTATTAAATAATAATAATTACCATAAAATACCACAATTGTTTACAAAACCTAAACGTTATAAAAATATTCCGATCATTTAATAAAATATCTAAAATAAAGTCTGTAATTAGATGCTAAAACATAATCCCAAAAATATAAAGTTCTACGGTTTGAATTACGTAAATGTCCAAAAATATAAATTTAAAATAATCTGGTAGTCTAAAATAAAGTTCATATTGGTGATAAATTATCCGAGTAAAATACGAGATGCTCCAAGTACCGAGTCGCCTAAAGGTTGGAGTACATTTGAAAGAGAAACTATGGAGGAGTAAGCTAGAGAGCTTAATGTGTCTCTAATGTGCAAGAAAACCATAATCATAAAATACAATAATATTTTTCTTAATATCCTTTAAAAAAATTACAACCGCCATAAAAAGAGGTAGGTTTCCCAGAACCCCTCACTACAACGTCATCAATCGGTGTGTGGTAAAAACCACTACTTCCTCCGTACAAATTCCAACCCATGCCCATACATACATGTATATTAAAAATCAAATTTCATAAACCCAGTTCCATAAATCTGATATTTCATAAACATACTTCATAAACCATAGTCCATAAATTCATAAATCATAGATCCGTAATCTAATGTTTCATAAATCAAATATTTCACAAGTCATAATTAAAAACACGTTTTGAAAATCGTATGCACGTGATGTCAACCATACAAGACATAATACATATAAATAATCACATAAGGGGTAAAACACCAACACATAGAAAAAATAATATATAATTTATTTATAGCACTGAAAGAAAACACACCTCGCAACAATAAAGCTTTAACGATGAAGAATGGGCGGTTGCAGCTTCGATGTAAGGTGATGACTGTGTCAATCTGAAAGGAATTCATAAAACATGGGAATAACTAAGAGCGATAACACCTTAAAACTTAAGCCTTAGGTTTATTTCTGTACGTAATAACTATGATTATATATATAGTTGAGCGGTAGTAATCCAAAAATGTGCTTGGCCCAGTGGCAAGCATGCTTGTCCCTCTTTCTTAAGTTTGAGGTCGTAGGTTCGACCCCCCTAGAGGCTTTCATTGCTTTCATTTTTCTTGGTGGGAATGTCCATGGCAGTGCGAGTTTCAGCCCCGTGACGTATCGGTACGAGTTAATGTGAAGTGGGAACGACCACCCATGGGAGCGCTTAAATTCAATGTCGATGGATCGGCTAGGGGGAAACCGGGTAAAGCTGGGTGTGGAGGTGTTCTACGTGACGAGTTTGGGCATATATTAGCTTTGTTCTCGGGTCCGATTGGGATAGCAGATTCAAATGCAGCGGAACTCCAAGCCATATGCTTTGCGTTGGAGTGCATGTTAGAATCGAAAGGTAGCCAATGCCCGTTGGTGGTCGAATCAGATTCTACAACAGCCATTGCATGGGTTTTGCACTTGGAAAAAAGGCCGTGGAAATTTTGGCGTTGGTTGCGGAGAATTGATAAGGCGTGTGAAGCATTGAGTGATGTGTGTTTTCATTATGTCTATAGGGAGGCAAATAGGCTTGCGGATGCGTTGGCGAAGAGTGGTGTGGACCGGCCTGGTTGGTTTAAACAATTTGCATAAGTGTTTTGATATCGATTCGAGTTTGTTTGGACCTATTTGGTGTTTGGTTTCTTTGTTCCACACGTCCATGAGTACTCTTTTCCTCTATAGGATTTAGAGAGGTTTTTAACGAGGCTTATGGGCGTGAAGGTCATGTATGTTCCTATTCTCTAATAAAGCATACATGTTGCCGAGTAAAAAAACAACAACAACAACAACAACAAGAATTTAAGTTGAAAAAGGAGAGTCAATTTAGCCGTAGGAAAAAAGAAATTAGAATTCAATTTGAATTTAGAAGGTTGAAAAAAAATAAATTAAACAAAATAAAAAAACACGGTGAGTGGAAACTTAAGAGAATTGAAATTCAATTTGATAAAAGGATTATTTATGGAGTCAACCCTTAAACTTTCAAGAAATTTTATTTTAACTTTTAAGTTTGTTAAAAATTCTTATTTAGTCCATCATGAAAAAGTTAGGGTTCTGAATTAAAAATTCTCAATTGTTAGGGTTATTAAGGGTTTCAAAATTAGGAATTCTTCGAATCTAGGGTTTACAATTTGGGCGTAATTTTTAGGGTGTTACAACTCTCCCACCCTTAAAAGAAATTTTGTCCTCTAAATTTTCAGACTTAATGATGTTTAGATAAAAGATTAAACGAGCATTTCGAATCAGGTTACGAATGACAACCCATGATTTTCATATAGACTTTGATCCCAAATTCAAAAGAACGAGTATGATCACATTCGGTCGCTAATCTAGAGCTCATACGAGGTGGCATAATAATCTATCTACAAAAGGGACAATCCTAGAATTAGAGTTGATACTTGGAGTTTTGGATTTAAAACACATTGAAAATAATAAGGTCAAAATTACATAATATCGTAGTACATTTTTCAAAAAATTCTCATTTTTTTCCAAAATACTTTAGATGCATGCAAAAGTTTGAAAACATTTTGAAAATAACAATAGTGAGCCTCACAGTCCGAGAGTTGAACTTAGCTCTGATACCACTAAATGTAACTATAAAGTGTCCACAAGTTCTATATTTCATGCACATTCCATCTCATATTATTGTTGTTTTTTTAGTACATTCTAGGCATAATTAGGATCATGCATTGCTTTTTACAATATTTCTTTACTTTGCCATGCTTTTATAGATTATCGGTTATTTGGTGAAGAAAATGTACTGTTCTAGTGTAATTTTAGTTTCAAGTACTAGAGGCTGATAGAGGGAAAAATGAGCTAAAGATATGATGCTAAGGCAGCAAATCAAGGAGTTGTACTGATGCAGTTTCAAACAGAAACAACAGCTGCCGAGTAGCTGTCGCCGCCCAAGACAGCAAACTATGGATTTGGAGAACCGGAGTGCGATCTATAGAGCAGAAAATCCTAATTCTATCAATGTTGTCCACTCAATTTTCCGACGTCTGTAGCAGCTAGTAGAGTCACTGAAGGAGAATCTCGAGATTACTTGCAGAGCAAGGCAACATGATAAAGTCCACATTCAACTCAAAGAAGTCAGAGTTTAAAGCCACATTTAATATAAAAAGCTACTTTGAAGACTTCTACTTCAAGAAGGACTAGACCTAGCTAATGCCTATATATACCCATTGCAATTCTATTTCAAAACAAGTTAGGTTTTCCTTAGACATAGTTTAGGTTTTCTTGCCGCCAACATGTTCTAAAATTCTTATTGGGTTTGGGTTATGTTGTAATTAGTGTGAGAACGGTTGTTTAGGATTTTAAGTTTGTTTTTGCAAATAAAAACTTCAAGGTTTACTTATTCCATGTACTTCATAGTTTTCAATTAAGGCGAAAGATTAGTTGAATTCTATCCATTTGTTCGGTATCGAGAGAGTCGAACTCACGAAAGGAGTAAGTACGATTTCATCTATAGATGGTGCGATCAATCTGACCTAGACATAGGTTAAGGGTTTAAGGCGGCTAAAAGAAGACGAATCAACATTGCTTTCTTTGCACAATTCACGCCGCGACTGGTATTATCTGCATTGGGCATCAACAACACTCTGACTTAGACATAAGCGGAGTCACTTTCGAAGCGTTCTGTCGAGCCTTGTAGTTCTGCTGAGTTTGCTGTCGAGACTAGGGATGGGCATTTTACCTGACCCGACCCAACCTGATTGGGTCGGATTTTTGAATGAAAAAATTAGTTTCGGATCGGGTCAGGTTTTTATTGAGGTTGGGGTAGGGTCGGGTTCGAGTTTAGGGTGAAAAATATCCTACCCGACCCGAGACTAATTGTGTAATTTCCCCCTAATTTCTTTAGGGATATTTATAATAATAGTCCCTCTTTATATAATTTTTTTTATAATTAGGTCCTTAAAAGCAATTTTTTATTTACAATTTAGTCCTTAATTTATATTTTTTTACAATTAAGTCCTTTAAAATTATTTTTTTACAATTAGGTCCCTAAAAATTATTTTTTCTATAGGCCGGGTTGGGTGCGGGTAAAGAGTATTTATTTTCGGGTCGGGTCGAGTTTGCTTTTTTATGGGATATGTTTGGGTCGGGTCGGGTGCGGATATAAGATATGTATTTTCAGGTCGGGGTCGGGTGGGCCAAAAACCTGACCCGAACCGTGCCCATCTCTAGCCGAGACACAATTCCATTCCCCTGCCGAGGCAGCGAGAGGGTCTCTACAGTCTACCTGCCATCCCCCTCCGAGGCAACAGAGTCTGGCAGCTCAAAACAACTTGTCCTATTCAACGCAGTTTCACACTAAACAACAGCATAACCCTGCCCATTCTTTCAACCTGATTTCTTCTTCTTCAATTACTTGTGTTTTTATTTTACTTTTCTTCTCAACAACCAAATTAATTGTGCATTTATTTTTCCTTGTGCAGGAACAACAATTCGAATCAAGTTGTCCAATCCTTGTGGGAGACGATATCTTTTATACTATAACTTGACAAGAGTGTGCACTTGCGCTCATAAATAAAGAACACCCAAACGCTCTACAAGTTTTTGGCATCGTTGTCGGGGAATTGGTAACAACGAAACTCGTCTTTAATTTCTACACTTTTATTTCTTTGCATTTTTTTTATTTTTAATCGAAAAAAGAATTTTATGTTTTCCTTTGCTAGTGTACGGCCAGGGCAAATCCAAAAGGAGAAATCCTTTATTACGACGATATCGAACGAAGAGCAAGAGAGCTCAAGAAGGAAATCAGAGTAGCCCTAGGGAAAACTAAAGAAGAAGGAAAAGAAGAGGTAAACATGGAAAATGACAACCCTGCCAACAATGCTGTGAACGGCAGGGATTGGCAGCAAGACTCGCCGCAAGAGAACAGTAAGATCCACCAAGGCAGCAGCCCCCTATTCCGCCCAGGCAGCAACAATATGTTCGAACCACCAGGGATTATCTGGAACATGACTTTAGAGGGTTCGATCCGACAGTGACAGAACTTGAGATTGAGGCGGATCACTTCGAGCTGAAGCCCGTTATGTTTAACATGATCAATACGTTAGGGCAATTTGGAGGGACTGTCATAGAAAATGCTCGACAACACTTAAGAGGATTCCTGGACATCTGCAGGGCATTCAAAATACACGGAGTCCATCAAGACGTGCTGAGGCTGAGATTATTTCCCTATTCACTGAGGGATAGGGCAAAACAATGGTTAAACAACTAGTCACCAGGGTCGTTCAACACATGGATAGAGTTGTGCAAGGATTTTCTGAACCGTTTTAGCCCGTCCAATGTCATAGACAGACCGCGAAACGAAATAACAACCTTCCGACAAGGGGATGATGAGCCGATGTATGAAGCATGGGAGCGGTACCAACAGATGCTGAACAACTTCCCACTACATGGTTTCTCGGCTTGGACACAGGTATCAATGTTCTATAACAGGGTGAACTACCCAACACAGATGATGATTGATGCCTCAGCCAACAGAATCATCCTCGACAGACCACCAGAGGAGGCAATATGGATCTTGAACCAAGCTTCCAAGAACGACTACAAATACCCAACAACCTGCCGAGGAGGCATTAGGCGGCCAGCCACTGTGAACGAGGTAGAAGCCTCATAATCTGTCAATGCCCGCCTCGACAAGCTGACAGAGCTGGTCATGAGCATAATGAAACCCACTGGGAAAGTCTATGAGGCCAAGGCTGTGGAGCCATTCTGTGATGAGTATGGGGCAACCATGATTCCTCTGAATGCACTACATCTGCCAACTTTATGGGAGGATACGAGAGGAACATCAGGCTTGCCCAGAACACATACAACCCTGGATGGAAGAACCATCCCAACTTCTCTTGGAGCAACCCAAAAACTGCTGCAAACCCACAACAACAACATAGAGGCTACCAACAAAACCTGTCAAGACAGCAGGCTTAGCAGCCGCAAAACAATAATTCACTAGAAGCAACTATTCATACTTTTATGTCTAGAACTAGTGATTTTATTGTTCACACTAATAAATTTATTGATAAAACCGAGTCTTTTATGGATAGGATGGAGATGAACAACCAAGAGGCTACGATAAAGAACATAGAGACCCAATTTGGGCAATTCACAAAGATTTTTAGCATCAGAACAATGTGAACAACATCCAACAATGCAGAAGTAGCAACCAAGCCCACTTATAAGCAGTGCAAAGCCATATCTACCAGAAGTGGGAAGCAGTTGGATGAACCCATGGAAAAACAACCAGAAACACAAACAGCACAGAAAGAACTGCCTACCGTGGCAGCATCAACACCAGCCGCCTCGACAGCTGAACCTGACAGCGGTCCTAAAGCAGATGATTCTTCACAAATAAAGTTCCACTGTAATGAACGTATAGAGGACATCTGCCTGCCAGCACCTTTCCCCTAGAGGCTTAAGCAACAGAAGCAAGAGCACTACTTCAGAAGATTCCTGGATATTCTAAAATAGGTGCACATAAACATCCCTCTAATAGAAGCCATTCAGAACATGCCCAACTATGCCAAATACCTCGGTGACATGGTTCCTAAAAGGAAGAGGATTGGGGAATTCGAAACAGTCGTTGTAAGAGAGGAGTGCATGGCCATGCTGCACAACAAATTGCCGCCCAAGCAAACAGATCTGGGCAACTTCGTTATTCCATGCAGAATAGGCAGCAAGCATGAAACAAAAGCCCTGTGCGACTTGGGAGCCAACATCAACTTAATGCCTAAGGAAATCTTCGATGAATTAGGAATTGGGCCAGCCAAACCTACCTTCATCCTGAAACTTGCTGATCACTCTTTTGTACAACCGGAGGGAAAAACCGAAGACATCCTAGTGAAGGTGGGCAACCTTATTCTTCCAGCTGATTTCTTCATCCTAGACTGTGAGGCTAATGAAAAAGCCCCTTATCATCCTTGGGCGACCATTCTTGGCCACATGCAGAATGTTAATAGATGTGGAACATGAGGAGCTGACCACGAGGGTAGACAACCAGAGTATACAATTAAACATGTTACAACCCTCAAGAAAGGAAAAAAGAAGGATACCCAGATGATCGGGCCGTCAAAATCAGCATAGAGACAGGCCAAGGCAACAGTTGTCGCGACAGACCTAAAGGCAGGCTGAAAGACCCAACAACACATCACCTGCAAGAACAAGAGGACCCCTAAGAAGGGAGGGACAAGCCAAACTACCTCAGAAAGTGGTTATGTCTGGGGAGATGCACCCAAATGCACTCCCAACATAACTTAATTTTTATATTTATATTTTATTTATTTTAATTTTAATTTTATGTATTAGGATTAGAGTTTAATTTATTGCAATTTATTTTTAGGATTAGATTAATTTCCACAATTTTTTATTTGCAGAATTTATTTTAGTATTTAATTATCTTTATTTTTATTTCAAGATTAGGAATAAAAGAGCCGAATCAAGAAGAAGGTCGAGCAAGGAGCCCGCCCACCTTCCTGCCGAGATAGCCCAGCACAAAAAATGTGTAACAGCTAGTTGACCGCTAACGACTAGCTGCCAACGGCTACAAAAGTAATAGGCAGAGATCCCGTAACGTGCGCGAGACAACTGGACCGTTAGACATTTAATGCCGCCACGACACCTCTCGGCAACCTCTATTTAAACCTTTCTCACCTCATTCATTCACTTTACCTTCACCCTCTTGCTATCTTATTCTTGCATCCACTACTCTCATATTATTTTCTTTCAAGTTTCAATGAATTTCAACCGTTTCACACATGGCTTCAACATCGGCACCCAAACCCACCTTCCAACGCTTCTTCTCCCGCAAAGATGAAAAGAGATACCGAACCCAGTTCGCCAAACAAGCCATATGAGAGGAGCAAGGCTTTCACTATACAAAGCCAACAGAAGATCTCGGCCTAGAACCCAATTTGTTTGAAACCATCCACAGCAAGGGATGGGAAATATTCGTATGGCAGCCGGAGATAGCCAACATCACCATGGTCAAGGAGTTTTATGCCCATCATCCCCACCCTGAGTTGTCGTTCGTGTTCGTCTGAGGGGAACCTATCAAGATCAATGTTGTCGTGATCAAAAGTTTCTATGGCCTGGATATGAATGACAACCCTCACGAGGAGTGGAGGCAGTCACTGACGGCTGCCGATTATGAGAAACTCAAGGCCAAGCTGTGCAAGCCAAACATGTCGTGGTTGGCAGGGAAGCATGGCGGCTCTGTTCAACGTCGGCTCCTGCTGCCCGAGGCAATGTTGTGGATTACCTTCATCATAAGGCGTCTGCTGCCCACCTCTCACAACTCCACCGTCAACCGGTCGTGCCTTGCACTCATCCACAGCATCATGACGAACATGCCCATCAACATTGAAAAGATCATTTGCAAGGAGATCCACAATTGCTTCTGCAAGACGAAGGGCAGGCTATACTTCCCGTCACTCATCACCGGCCTTTGTACCAATTTTAGCGTCCCAAATGACCCCGAGGATGAGATGACAACAACAAAGGAGGGGTAGACCAGGAGAGTCTGCATGCAGATGATGCAGTCCCCAGAGGCAGAGCCCATCACCCCCAGCCAGCCCTCTGCCGCCCAGCCTACCACTCCAGCCACCCCTGACAGTACTGAAGCTGCCCCAACAAGTGAAGTCCTTACGCTGCTACGCACCCTCATCGACAGCAACAAGCAGGTCGAGCAGCAGCAGCTGACGTTCATGAAATATGTGAGGGACGTCCAAGAAGCCTTTGTGGCTTATCTTCTGTAGAAGTATCCCGATGATGGCCCCACCTTGCCACCCTACCATACAGATTTAGCTGCCGCAAGTGCCCCAGCACAAGGAACGCCATCTGCCGCCGCCGCCCTCCATGCCACTTTTCACCGCTAGATGTCATCTCCGACGCACTATCCACCTCCGCTTCCAACACAGTGGAAGACTCCATCGAGATGCATCAGCAACATCATTCACATACCCGCACATCAGCGACAGTGGCAAACACTTCCTCATCAGAGGAGATTGAGCAGCAGCCGTCAGCACCAACAACAGTAGCAGCAGCAACAACAACCATCCCAATGGCGATATACCCTCCGACAACACCAATGGAAGAAGGAACCAGGAAGAGGAAGCGGCACATCATAGTCCCTGAGCCAGTGGACGATGTTGCGTGTAAAAGTGTCTATCGCAATTGAGTGCAAGTGTACACGTCGCAAGTAATAAAGTGATACTGGAGTATCGGATATCGTCTCCACAGGGACTGGGCTAACTCTTTCCTTCGCTATCTGCACAAGGGGAAAAGAATAGATTAAGATATTGTCACGAAAATAATAAAGAATACTTAAATAAAAGAGTAGAGATATCAAGATAGAGAGAATGGGCTGGTATTGAATTTCTCAGTAGTGCAAGTATTGCAAAGTTTAGGAAATCCAGTTCTGTCGTCGTCACCCGTCGCGGCAGCACCTGTCACGGCGGCAGTCTGTTGATTGTTGCGGCAGCAAACACTCAACTCAGTACTTCAAGTTTGGCAAGAATCCCAGATCTGCCTTGGCCTATCCCTAGGTCCAAGTCTGTCGATGATCACGTCTTGATGATACCTCCCGGCGTGAATCGAAGGATGAACACCGATGTGTATGAATTCTTCTTTAGCCACTTAACCTCGCCCTATCCCTAGGCACGAGATAGTTCAACTATAAACTAGAGAACTTGCTCTTATTTCTTTCGTATACTTAACTCTCCCGATGCTAAGTAAATAGATAACCTCACAATGCTCTCCCGATGCTCTTGCAAGATATTAATAACCAAAATAAGAGAACTTGAAGTTTATTTTATTGAACTGAAAATTCCTAAAACAAAAGAAACCCTTGCAACTACTTTACAAATCAACCCGTGGCCCTAGGGGGGTTTTAGAACATATCGACGGCGGGTAAACGGCGGAGGGGTTTTTGGTTGTCGGTTATGGGGTAATCGGCTATGGGATATGGGGGCTGCTCTCTAGGTTAAAATACATGCCCTTATATAAGCTTTGGGCTCAAGTTATCTAATTTAACAAGGATTACAACTTTAATTAAAAGTATGATTCTAATAAAGACTAAATCTTCAAGGAATCTACTTTCCAGCCGTCCTCCTTGTTTCTTGGGATTTTCTCTCCTTGAACTTTGGGCTTGACATATCTTTTGATCTGGGGCTCGGAAAAATATGAGGTTTTCATACGACAGACGAGCTGAATTTTCTCTATCTGTCGAGGTCCACTTTGCTCCTTCTCCTCAAAACTGCTGTCGTCCTCTGCTGTCACGGCAGCAACCATGGCAGCAACGTCCTCCTTGACTGCTCATTCCAGATTTTCTGCATCGCTGCCCAGCGCCTGCCACGATTGCTGCCCTGGGTGCTGCCACGGCTGCTGCCCTGGGTGCTGTCACGGCTGCTGTCCTGGGTGCTGTCACGGCTGCTGCCCTGGGTGCTGTCACGACTGCTGCTCTGGATGCTGTCACGACTGCTGCCACGGCAGATACCTGCAAAAGTAACCAAATTTAGCAGTATCTGCGCAGTTTTATCTAAATGTGATGTTTATGCAAAACTTAACCTAAAATGCAGTTAAACATGCTTGAGTGCAGCAAAAATAAGGATAAATGATGGGTAAAATATAGAACTTTTAAGCACTGATCACACTCCCAAACTCGAATCTTTGCTTGTCCTCAAGCAATTCAGACCTAAAAGAAAAAAAAATGAAATATTTTTGTTTTGGCTTTCAAACAGTGAACTTTCCCTTACCCGTCGTTCGTTCCCTATGACGGCAGCAACCTGTCGGATAATTTAGGATCTGTCCGGAATCTCACTATAGTCCTCGTGCAGTGTGTGCATGCTTGTGAACAGTTATATGCCAAGACTCTCTTAGTTTCACTAGAATATTCAACTCTTAACTCGAATTTTTATGCCAAAGTTTATCTTTTGAAGGCACTTTTTATGCTCCTTTGATTTCTTGTTTTGACTCGATTTTTTTAAGCTAAAGTTTCACTAGAGCCGGTTTCGGGCACCTCTAGCTAACTTCCTAGAGCCGGTTTCGGGCACCTCTAGGGCTGTTGAGTCTCTTTTGCTAAACTTCTTTCCTAGAGCCAGTGTTAGGCACCTCTAGGGGCTATTCAAGTGCTAAGCTTCCTATTCTAGTTTGGCTAAAAGAAGTCTAAGCAGTATAACAGTCACAATGGTGTTTAAGTTTTCAGAACTATAGAAAGGCTCTAAACTTCTCCTTAAACTATCCTAAAGTCGCTACCACGACAGAGCTGTCACGGCATGTAAGTTCAAGTCACAGTTTTCAGCCAAAATTTTCAATATTTTCAATTTTTTTTGCATAAAATAAATGCGACCCAATTAAATCTAAATGCAATATTATATTAATAATTAGGAGGACTGCCTACCCCCAAACTCAAGGGTTGCATTGTCCTCAATGCATGACACAAGACATAAAAATGAAAAACAGAAACTAGAAAAGTTAAACATCACAAAAAGATAATATATATAGCAGGCGACAGAGAAGAAGAAAACTTAAGTTGTGCGGCTGACGTCGCTGCTACTGGGCTTTGGATGAGGAGCTGTCGGCGGGCAGTCTCTTTGAACTTTTTCGGAGGGGCTGTGGGTGCTGCCCTGAGAGTATGAGTGCTGCCGGGGCAGGGGTGGAGGCAGAGCTAGCTCGTGTTGCTTGTATCGTCATTGCAAGGGTTTTTCTCTGTTTACCTAATAACAAAAACAAACTAAAAACTAATATCAAATTTCTAATTCCTAAAATAATAAAGATAAAATAAAAATAAAATAAGTTAAATTAGGAGTGCCTTGAGGGGCATTTCCTAAAGTAACTACTCCCTGTTCTATTGATGCTTGAGGGGTCGTTTCCGGTACTTCTTGAAGTCTATCCGTACCCTCCATCTGGTGATTATTCTCATGGTGGGGGCTCCTTTCTTTCTCTTCCCTTTGAAGTCCATGAAGTCCTCCCTTCTTGGTAATGTTTCTAAGGGCATGAATATATGATTAGAAAAAATCAAATTGACATTCGGCTACAAACTTACCTTGTTTTCGTTGAATGTTGTTGTGGTTGAATGTAGCCCTTGATGTCGTGTCTGCTGCTGCGGCAGCCAGTTATTTTGACAGTCCGTTGTCAGGTTACTTTGCAGGTCAATGGGACATTGGTAAGTGCCATCACTCTCTATACCAAATTCTGTTGACCACTCGTAGATCTCCATCAGTAGAGACTTTGATGATTCTATGTCCACCGGCTTTGGTTCCTCTAACACCTGCAATGGAATTTGTGAGTTTTCAAAGAATTCAAAAGGTTCGTTTATTACCTGCTAATATTCCATCGGCGAGGCATTGTCATTGGGTAGCTCTTCTAGATGGTCGTGCGAGTGCCATTACAGGGATGGATGTGTGCAATCTTGGTCAGGCATAATCGAGGTTGTGGGTTGAGAATTTGCCTCTGATGTGGTTGCTGCTTCAGCATCAGTTGCTGCCGAGGCGGCAGTTTCTACCGAGGCGGCAGTTTCTGCTTTGACTGGGGTTTCTGCCTCGGAAGTGGTTGCTGCCGTGACATTCTCTTGAATTTCACTCAGCGTTGTCGCGGTGTTGCTCCATTCCGGCTCCTCGATCATTGCCATGGCAAGTTGTTGCTCAGACTCATTATGTGTTGGGTATTCCTTCACATGGGCATCCTCGTCATCTAGTCTCAAGATTTCAGGTTCATCCGTGGCATGAATGAGGACTGGTCTGCTCAAGAGTTCATCCATCTTGGCGATACTTGCGTTCGTAGAAGCCGACACTTTTTGAGTGAGTGCCAAGAAGGCTTGCATTGTGTCTTCTAAGGATTTTGACTTCTTTTGAGGATGATGACATTGCCAGGGCATGTCGGGTTCTGCAGCAAAACTGTTATGGTATAAAAATTTTTGCGGGTTTTGATCGTACCATAAAAAATTTTGCTGCTGCGGCATCGGCAGTTGCTGCCCCTGTTGCTGTTGTTGCAGCATATCTTGTTCTTGTTGGTTCCATCGTTGGTTGTCCATATATTCACCGAAAAAATAGGGACGACTTTCGAATGCATGATTACCTTTACGATAATTGCAAGAACTTTCCCACATCAGCTCTCGAATGGTTTTTCCTAGCATGTTGATGCCCTTGAACCTGTATTTTCACCTGAGTTTTTGTTAAAAAATAAAATTAAAAAAAAATAAAAAAAAATAAAAGAAAAGTGCAGAAGCTAGGGTAAGAGTGTGTTGCCAGTCCCCGACAACGGCGCCAAAAACTTGTTGCGTGTAAAAGTGTCTATCGCAATTGAGTGCAAGTGTACACGTCGCAAGTAATAAAGTGATACTGGAGTATCGGATATCGTTTCCACAGGAACTGGGCTAACTCTTTCCTTCGCTATCTGCACAAGGGGAAAAGAATAGATTAAGATATTGTCACGAAAATAATAAAGAATACTTAAATAAAAGAGTAGAGATATCAAGATAGAGAGAATGAGCTGGTATTGAATTGCTCAGTAGTGCAGTTATTGCAGAGTTTAGGAAATCCAGTTCTGTCGTCGTCACCCGTTGCGGCAGCACCTGTCACGGCGGCAGTCCGTTGATTGTTGCGGCAGCAAACACTCAACTCAGTACTTCAAGTTTGGCAAGAATCCCAGATCTGCCTTGGCCTATCCCTAGGTCCAAGTCTGTCGATGATCACGTCTTGATGATACCTCCCGGCGTGAATCGAAGGATGAACACCGATGTGTATGAATTCTTCTTTAGCCACTTAACCTCGCCCTATCCCTAGGCACGAGATAGTTCAACTATAAACTAGAGAACTTGCTCTTATTTCTTTCGTATACTTAACTCTCCCGATGCTAAGTAAATAGATAACCTCACAATGCTCTCCCGATGCTCTTGCAAGATATTAATAACCAAAATAAGAGAACTTGAAGTTTATTTTATTGAACTGAAAATTCCTAAAACAAAAGCAACCCTTGCAACTACTTTACAAATCAACCCGTGGCCCTAGGGGGGTTTTAGAACATATCGACGGTGGGTAAACGGCGGAGGGGGTTTTGGTTGTCGGTTATGGGGTAATCGGCTATGGGATATGAGGGCTGCTCTCTAGGTTAAAATACATGCCCTTATATAAGCTTTGGGCTCAAGTTATCTAATTTAACACGGATTACAACTTTAATTAAAAGTATGATTCTAATAAAGACTAAATCTTCAAGGAATCTACTTTCCAGCCGTCCTCCTTGTTTCTTGGGATTTTCTCTCCTTGAACTTTGGGCTTGACATATCTTTTGATCTGGGGCTCGGAAAAATATGAGGTTTTCATACGACAGACGTGCTAATTTTCTCTATCTGTCGAGGTCCACTTTGCTTCTTCTCCTCAAAACTGTTGTCGTCCTCTGCTGTCACGGCAGCAACCATGGCAGCAACGTCCTCCTTGATTGCTCATTCCAGATTTTCTGCATCGCTGCCCAGCGCCTGCCACGATTGCTGCCCTGGGTGCTGCCATGGCTGCTGCCCTGGGTGCTGTCACGGCTGCTGTCCTGGGTGCTGTCACGGCTGCTGCCCTGGGTGCTGTCACGACTGCTGCCCTGGATGCTGTCATGACTGCTGCCACGGCAGATACCTGCAAAAGTAACCAAATTTAGCAGTATCTGCGCAGTTTTATCTAAATGTGATGTTTATGCAAAACTTAACCTAAAATGCAGTTAAACATGCTTGAGTGCAGCAAAAATAAGGATAAATGATGGGTAAAATATAGAACTTTTAAGCACTGATCACACCCCCAAACTCGAATCTTTGCTTGTCCTCAAGCAATTCAGACCTAAAAGAAAAAAATGAAATATTTTTGTTTTGGCTTTCAAACAGTGAACTTTCCCTTACCCGTCGTTCGTTCCCTGTGACGGCAGCAACCTGTCGGATAATTTAGGATCTGTCCGGAATCTCACTATAGTCCTCGTGCAGTGTGTGTATGCTTGTGAACAGTTATATGCCAAGACTCTCTTAGTTTCACTAGAATATTCAACTCTTAACTCGAATTTTTATGCCAAAGTTTATCTTTTGAAGGCACTTTTTATGCTCCTTTGATTTCTTGTTTTGACTCGATTTTTTTTAAGCTAAAGTTTCACTAGAGCCGGTTTCGGGCACCTCTAGCTAACTTCCTAGAGCCGGTTTCGGGCACCTCTAGGGCTGTTGAGTCTCTTTTGCTAAACTTCTTTCCTAGAGCCAGTGTTAGGCACCTCTAGGGGCTATTCAAGTGCTAAGCTTCCTATTCTAGTTTGGCTAAAAGAAGTCTAAGCAGTATAACAGTCACAATGGTGTTTAAGTTTTCAGAACTATAGAAAGGCTCTAAACTTCTCCTTAAACTATCCTAAAGTCGCTGCCACGACAGAGCTGTCACGACAGGTAAGTTCAAGTCACAGTTTTCAGCCAAAATTTTAAATATTTTCAATTTTTTTTTGCATAAAATAAATGCAACACAATTAAAACTAAATGCAATATTATATTAATAATTAGGAGGACTGCCTACCCCCAAACTCAAGGGTTGCATTGTCCTCAATGCATGACACAAGACATAAAAATGAAAAACAGAAACTAGAAAAGTTAAACATCACAAAAAGATAATATATATAACAGGCGACAGAGAAGAAGAAAACTTAAGTTGTGCAGTTGTCGTCGCTGCTGCTGGGCTTTGGATGAGGAGCTGTCGGCGGGCAGTCTCTTTGAACTTTTTCCGAGGGGCTGTGGGTGCTGCCCTGAGAGTATGAGTGCTGCCGGGGCAGGGGTGGAGGCAGAGCTTCCTCAGGTTTCTTGTATCGTCATTGCAAGGGTTTTTCTCTGTTTACCTAATAAAAAAAACAAATTAAAAACTAATATCAAATTTCTAATTCCTAAAATAATAAAGATAAAATAAAAATAAAATAAGTTAAATTAGGAGTGCCTTGAGGGGCATCTCCTAAAGTAACTACTCCATGTTCTATTGATGCTTGAGGGGTCGTTTCCGGTACTTCTTGAAGTCTATCCGTACCCTCCATCTGGTGATTATTCTCATGGTGGGGGCTCCTTTCTTTCTCTTCCCTTTGTAGTCCATGAAGTCCTCCCTTCTTGGTAATGTTTCTGAGGGCATGAATATATGATTAGAAAAAATCAAATTGACATTCGGCCACAAACTTACCTTGTTTTCGTTGAATGTTGTTGTGGTTGAATGTAGCCCTTGTTGTCGTGTCTGCTGCTGCGGCAGCCAGTTATTTTGACAGTCCGTTGTCAGGTTACTTTGCAGGTCAATGGGACATTGGTAAGTGCCATCACTCTCTATACCAAATTCTGTTGACCACTCGTAGATCTCCATCAGTAGAGACTTTGATGATTCTATGTCCACCGGCTTTGGTTCCTCTTGTAACGCCCCGGTTTTGGGCTTAGAAGTTTTGGGCGTTGACCGGTTTGGTCAAAGTCCTGTTCGAATCTTAAGAGGTGAAATTAGGAAAGCCTAGTTCGGGTTGCATTGAAAATATGGAAAAATGTTCTAAAATCATCTTTTAATATAATTAAGTGAACTGTGAAATCAATTTTGAAAAATGGGTTTTGGAAGTATGACATTTTGACTAGTGACCAAAATGTAATTTTTGAAAGTTTTGTGACTATTTTATAAAGAGTTGAAACTTTGAATCTTTAAGGGGCTATTAATCCAAAGGTGATTTCTCCAGATTTTTCTAAGATATTTAGAGTTTTAATTCTGATTTTAAAGTGAATCAAAAGGAGGGAAAAACTCATTTGACAATTTTCTCAACTAACTTCCAATTTTCTTTTCTCTTTTTCTCTCAAACCAAACACACCATTTCCAGAGATTTGATTCTGTTTTTCTCACTTAAATCTCTCCTTTTAACTCTCATTTGGTTCCTAATCAACATATCTTCAAAACCTCTTCAATTGCTTCTTGATTCTTCAAGGATTTTAATTCCAAAAAGTGGAGAAACACAAGTTTGGAGGTAAGAACGTCCTTCTCCTCTAAACTACCAGTTCTTTACTGAAATTCCCAAGTTCTCAACTCTTAATTGATGTTTAATTAAAGGCTTTTGAGTTTGGAATTGGATCTTGGCTTATAATGCAAGATTTGATGATTTTTCATGATTTTCGTTAGATCTGATTAATCTGTGATTTGATATGTGTTTTTGATGTTAAATGAACTCTAAATTGATAAGGAAATGAGTTTTGATTAATGCAATCCCGGATAGGTTGAGTTTCCTAAGTTTAGCTTATGTTTCTTGGATGTTTTTGTGGTGATCTTGTGGATCTGTTGTTGCTGGAGGTATAAGGATGTTTGTAGGTTGTTTTTAGATGTTTTATGGTGTTAATGGATGTTAGGTTTTGCTGGTTTATGGCTGAGCTTTGTTGAGAAGTGGTTTTGGTGCAATTTCGGTTATGTTTGGTAGCCGAAATTGGAGTGGGAATGAGAGCAGCGAGTTTGAGTGCTTTCATTGAAGCTTTTGATGCTTGATGATGCATTAAACCTCTGCTTTAATGTGTTTAATTAGGGGAGGCATCTTTGGATCCAAGAGTTGTTGATTCGGAAGCTTGATTTCGTGCTTCGGCAAGTGGCGAAGTGGAATCGGTGAGTGAAAATGGGTTTTCGGCTTTGAAACCAATGTCTTGGGAGCTTAGTTTAAGTCTAAACAACTTTGCTAAGCTCGAGCGTAAGTTTTCGGAATTTCTCTCTAGTGGTGGCCATGATTTTGTTGTGATGCGAAATGATAATTTGCATGTTTTACATACTGTTTTGGAAGCATGTTTTAGCATGGTTTTTGCTGATGATGTAAGCCATATGTTGAAGGTAACTCTAGGTAGGAGTTCCTTGCTTTTGTACATTGAAATGATGTGGTTTAATGCTTTTAAATGCATGATGAATATGGCTTGGTTTTATGCTTTAAAACAGTGATGTAAGTGATGAAAGTGATGTATATTGGCAAGTGATGTTTTTAAAATGTTAAGGTTACTAAGGTGGTTAAAAGTCCTTGAGTGAGCCTTGTTACTTATGAACATCAAGGTGGTTAAAAGTCCTTGGATGGTTCATGTTGTGGACACTAAGGTGGTTAAAAGTCCTTAGGTGATCCTTTTCTATGGTGTTTAAAAGTCCATAGGCCAAGGTGTTTAAAAGTCCTTGGGATCAAGGTGTTTAAAAGTCCTTGATGTGATACATTTCATGGTGTTTAAAAGTCCATGGCCAAGGTGTTTAAAAGTCCTTGGGATCAAGGTGTTTAAAAGTCCTTGATGAGATACATTCTATGGTGTTTAAAAGTCCATAGGCCAAGGTGTTTAAAAGTCCTTGGGGCCAAGGTGTTTAAAAGTCCTTGGGGTGAAAGTTGATGAACTTGTGTTTAAAGAAATGGAATTTATCACTTGTGGCCAATATGACATGTTATGATTTGATGCATGAGATGCATGTTTAAGTATGCTTTTGAGCATGTGTAAATGATGGTTTGAAGCATGTTTTATAAAGTGTTTTACAAATGCATTATTGGATGGTTTTATTGAGCATTCCTCACTAAGCTTTTGCTTACGCTCTCTTTGTTTTCCTTAATTCAATAATGCAGAGCATTAGAGACCTTTTGAGGGCAGCAAGAAGGGCAAGAATTCAAGTGCAAGTAAAGCTCAATGTATGGAAGGTTTTTGTTAAACATTTTAGCTTTTGGGTGATTTGGCAATGGGGAAACCGTGTGTATGTTTTGGGAGGTGTTTTGTACTCCCTAAGTATGTTGTATGTTGTTAAGATTGTTGGTCTTTGGATTGGATCTTTATATGCTTGTTTTGTAAGTTTGGTGCTTGAATATCTAGCTTGTGTAGGAAGCATGCCTATAGAATTGGGGCTTTTTGCATATGATGATGTTTGGTTGAATTGATGATGCTAATATGTCCCTTATATGTTGAATTGCATGTTGGCAAAGTTTGGTGACATTCGGAGCATGATTGGTTGTGTAATTGCATGTTTAAAGTGGAGTTTTGGAGCAATCTGGGCAGGGTGTTTCGGAACAGCACCTACCGTTTCGGAACGGGTGCCTTAATCGTGCCCAGGCGTCCGAAACGGGAGGGGCCGTTCCGAAACGGAAAGGCCACTGCCAGACCCCCGTTTCGAAACGGGCTATGCCTGTTTCGGAACGGCCCCGCGTTTCGAAACGGGCTGTCTCCCGTTTCGGAACGGTTGACCGTTGGGGGCTGACATTGGCAGTTATGTGTTTTGAATTGTTTGCGTTTTGGTCCTGAAACTTGTTTGTGCAATTGTATGAGTTTGGGAAGTCCTTTTGAGCTGAAATTTCACAGAGAAGCATGAAACCTGATTAATTTCGAGTTGGTAACTTCAATTTGGATTAAGTCCTTATAATTATCAGAATTTACAATTTGGTCCCTAAAGTTGTAAATTGTTCAATTGAGTCCCTGTTTGATCTCTGATGTTTGTGATCTTTTGGTATGATGTTTGTGTGATCACAATTAGGCTTAATGTGCATCTAGACAAGTTTAAAAAGAAAAAAAAGGGTCGTTAATCAAGGTTGACTTTCGGGTTGACTTTGGTTTTCCCCGTGTGACTTTCTTAATTCGAGTCAACCGTCTAGGCCGGGTTAAGGGGGTTACATTTGGTGGTATCAGAGCTGAGTTCTCGAGTAATTGGGAATGTTTGTATGCATGATTGAAGTATGTATGCTATGAATGCTTGTTGTTTGGAAGCATGTTCAGTGGTTTGAAATGTTGATGCAGTTGAGTTGTATGCTCTGATGTTGCATGTTGAGGGTACCCATTTCCAAACAAAAGCTAAAGGGAAGATGTTGTTTTGGAATGAAATTGAGCTTGAATACTTGGATTGCTTACCTTGCTGGGCCTGACTTTGTTTTATTTGTGTTGTGATTGCATGGTAAAAGTATGGCACCACGTAGAGAGTTAAGAGGTAATGTGAGAGCTACGGCTCCTAACGAGAATGAGAATGAAGAGCACACTGGTAGTGCTGTGTTACCCCCTCCTCCGCCTGGTGGTGGTGCTGGAGGTGCGAGAGCTGAAGCTGCAGCTGATGCTGGTGCTGGAGCTGCTGGACCAGAGGTTGGTCAGGGGCAAGCTATGCCTGATATGTCTGTTTTGGTACAAGCTATTGCGGGTGCTTTTCGAGCAGCAGTAGCTGGAGCTCAGGGAGCTGGGCATCAGGGAGATGCTGGAGTCAGATTGCCTTTGGAGCGTCTGCGCAGTCTTGGAGGGACTGAGTTTAGAGGTTTGTCAGCTGAGAGTTCTGAGGCTTGGCTGGAAAGTACCAAGCGTATCTTGGGTCAGATGAGTTGCACGGATGTGCAAAAGCTGGGCTGTGTTGTGTCCTTGCTGCAGGACGATGCTTATACATGGTGGACGACTACCATTTCTGGAATGGCTGAAGCTGATGTTACCTGGACATTCTTTCAGAATGTGTTTAAAAGAAGATATCTGGGAGTGAGATATCTGGATGAGAAAAAGCGGGAATTCATGTCTCTTACCCAAGGGGGCATGAGTGTAGCTGAGTACGAGGTACAGTTTGTACGGCTCAGTCAGTATGCACCGGAGCTGATACCTGATGAGAGGGCTAGGTGCGAGAGGTTTCGTTACGGTCTTGTGACGGATGTTAAGATGTATTTGTTGGCCGCCGAGTATGTTGATTTTGATGTGTTGGTGGGCCGAGCAAAGGACGTTGAGATGAACCTGAGTTTGTCTGCTAAGGGTGCTGGCAAGCGAGCTGCTGAGTATAGTTCCGGAGGTGGACGGAACAAGAGAGGACGTGATCAGAAGTATCAGTCCTCAGCCAGGAGAGGTGGTGGTGCACCTGCTAGAGGAGGCAATGCTAGAGCTGATCCCAGTGCTTGTTGGATCTGTGGTTCCCGTGGTCACTTGAAGCGTGACTGTCCTCGTGCTGAGAGAGTGGCACAAGCTCCTGTTGCGGCTGCTGGTAACGGGTGCTGGAATTGTGGTTCTGCAGACCACATAAGGCGAGATTGTCCGAGGATGGCTGGTGAGCAGGTGCGTGCTCCTGTTGTTGCTGCACCACAGAGAGGTCGTGGGCGCGACCGTGGTAATTTCCAGAGGAGAGAGGAAGGTGGCCGAGGGGTAGCTCATGTTGTAGCTATTCAGCCTGAAGGTGGAGGCCAAGCGAGGGTGTATGCTCAGAGAGAGGGCATGAATGATGCAGATGTGATTGCAGGTACCTTTACGTTGCAGTCCTTGTCATTGCTTTCTTTGATTGATTCTGGATCTACGCATTCATATATTCTTCGTGAGCATGCTGAATTGCTTGGTTTGCCTGTTGAGTCTTTGGATGTTAGTGTTCGGGTCACTAGTTCTTTTGGTGAGACTGTTGTGACTCGAAAGTTGTATAGAAGGTGCCCTTTGGTTGTTCAAGAGCATGTCTTTCATGTTGATCTTATGGAGTTGCCCTTCTATGGTTTCGATGTGATCCTTGGTATGGATTGGCTTGCTGAGCATCGTGCTGTTGTGGATTGTGAGAATAAGCGTATTTCGCTTAAGCTTGTGGATGATTATGAAGTTGTGGTGGTTGGTGAGAATGTGAAGTTTCTTGCCAATGTGGTATCTTCTTTGGAGGCGAGCAGGATGCTGAGGCAAGGTTGCGAAGCCTATCTAGCTTTTGTGATGAATCCTAGCTCTAAGGAGTTGAGGGTGCAAGATATCAGGGTTGTAAAGGAGTTTCCTGGTGTTTTTCCTGAGGAGTTGCCTGGTTTATCTCCTAACCGCGAGGTGGAGTTTGGAATTGAGCTGTATGAGAATACAACTCCTGTGTCCATTACTCCCTATAGAATGGCACCTAAGGAGCTGAAGGAGCTGAAGACGCAGTTGCAAGAGTTGCTTGATCGTGGTTTCATCCGGCCGAGTGTGTCACCTTGGGGAGCACCAGTCTTGTTTGTGAAGAAGAAGGATGGCACTATGAGAATGTGCATTGATTACCGTCAGCTGAACAAGTTGACTATCAAGAATCGGTATCCTTTGCCGAGGATTGATGATCTCTTTGATCAATTTCGGGGAGCTGCTGTGTTCTCTAAGATTGACTTGAGGTCAGGGTATTATCAGTTGAAGGTGAAGGATGTGGATGTGCCTAAGACAGCTTTCAGGACAAGGTATGGGCATTATGAGTTTCTTGTGATGCCGTTTGGGTTGACAAATGCTCCTGGTGCTTTTATGGACATGATGAATCGTGTGTTTCATGAATACTTGGACAAGTTTGTTGTGGTGTTCATTGATGATATCCTCGTGTACTCGCGTACTGCGGAGGAGTATGAAGAGCATTTGAGGATTGTTTTGCAAGCTTTGTTGGAGAATCAGCTTTATGCTAAGCTGAGCAAGTGTGAGTTCTGGTTAAGAGAGGTGGTTTTTCTTGGGCATGTGGTCTCAGCTGAGGGGATTCGTGTTGATCCTCAGAAGATTGAGGCGGTGATGAGCTGGAAGGTTCCTAAGTCTGTTCATGAGGTCCGTAGTTTCCTTGGTTTGGCGGGATACTACCGAAGGTTTGTGGATGGGTTTTCCAAGATTGCTGCTCCTTTGACAAAGCTGTTGCAGAAGGATGTTAAGTATGAGTGGACAGAAGCGAGACAGCAGGCTTTTGAGAAGCTGAAGGCGGCTTTGACGCAAGCTCCTATCTTGATTCAGCCTGAATTAGGGAAAGAGTTTGTGGTTTACAGTGATGCATCCTATGTTGGTTTGAGGTGTGTGCTAATGCAGGAGGGTAAGGTGGTGGCTTATGCATCGCGGCAGTTGAAAGTGCATGAGCGCAATTACCCTACGCACGATATTGAGCTGGCTGTAGTGGTTTTTGCTCTGAAGATCTGGAGGCATTATCTGTATGGTGAGAAGTGTACTGTGTACACAGATCACAAGAGTTTGAGGTATCTGATGTCTCAGAAGGAGTTGAATCTTAGGCAGCGGCGTTGGTTGGAGTTGCTCAAGGATTATGATCTGACGATTGAGTATCATCCTGGAAAAGCTAATGTTGTTGCTGATGCCTTGAGTAGGAAGGTAGCTGTTGAGTTGAGAGCCATGTTTGCTAGCTTGAGCATATCGCGTGATGGTGGTCTTGTGGCTGAGTTGCATGTGAAGCCGTCTATGGTTCAGTTGATCAAGGATAAGCAGTTGTTGGATGATTCCTTGGTGTCTCATGTTCAGGATATCACGGAGGGTAGACCTTCGGATTTCTGTTTCAATGATGATGGTGTGCTGTGTTTTGGTAGTCGGATAGTAGTGCCCAATGATGCTGAGTTGAGGCGTGCTATTCTGACTGAAGGTCATAGTAGTCCTTTTGCTATGCACCCTGGTAGTACTAAGATGTACCGTGATCTTCGTGATGAGTACTATTGGGTGGGTTTGAAGAAGGATGTTGCAGAGTTTGTTAGCAAGTGTTTGGTGTGTCAGCGAGTTAAGGCTGAGCATCAGTTTCCTTCTGGTTTGTTGTAACCGTTGAAAATCCCTGAATGGAAGTGGGAGAGGGTTACCATGGATTTTGTATCTGGTTTACCTTTGTCTCCATCGAAGAAGAATTCGGTCTGGGTGATTGTGGATCGCCTGACGAAGTGTGCGCATTTCTTGCCTGTGCATACTACGTTTTCTTTGGATAAGCTGGCAGAGCTGTACATTGCTGAGATTGTGCGGCTGCATGGTGTGCCTAAGTCGATTGTGTCGGATAGGGATCCGAGGTTCAAATCGCGGTTCTGGCAGTGTTTGCATCAAGCTCTGGGTACAAGGTTGCATTTCAGTACATCCTATCATCCTCAGTCGGATGGTCAGTCTGAGCGAGTTATCCAGATTTTGGAGGATATGTTGAGGTGCTGCGTGATTGAGTTCCAAGGTTCTTGGGAGAAGCATCTGCCTTTGGTTGAGTTTGCTTATAACAACAGTTATCAGGCGAGCATACAGATGGCACCTTATGAGGCTTTGTACGGGAGGAAGTGTAGGACTCCTCTTTGTTGGGCTGAAACTGGTCAAAAGTTGGTTTCGATGCCGGCTTTGTTGAAAGGGACCACAGAGAAGGTGAAGCTCATTTGTGAGCGGTTAAAGGCTGCTTCTGATCGGCAGAAGTCTTACGCGGATTTGAAGCGTAAGGAGATAGAGTATGCAGTGGGTGACCGTGTGTTCTTGAAGGTTTCGCCTTGGAAGAAGGTGATGCGGTTTGGCCGGAAGGGCAAGTTGAGCCCTAGATACATTGGACCATATGAGGTGGTTGAGCGTGTGGGTCCTGTTGCGTATCGGTTGAGGTTACCTCAGGAGTTGGAGAAGATTCATGATGTGTTTCATGTTTCTATGCTCCGGAAGTATAGATCTGATCCTTCACATGTGATGCCTGTGGAGGAAGTGGTTTTGAATCCGGATTTGACCTATGATGAGGAACCTGTGAAGGTTCTGGATTCGGATAGCAAGGTTCTTCGTGGCAAGACCATTGAGTTGGTGAAGGTGCTGTGGAAGCATCGCGGTGTTGAGGAAGCCACGTGGGAGCGGAAGGAAGACATGCTGAAGCAGTTTCCTTATCTCTTTCCTTCAGGTAAATTTCGAGGACGAAATTTCTTTAGGGGGAGAGAGTTGTAACGCCCCGGTTTTGGGCTTAGAAGTTTTGGGCGTTGACCGGTTTGGTCAAAGTCCTGTTCGAATCTTAAGAGGTGAAATTAGGAAAGCCTAGTTCGGGTTGCATTAAAAATATGGAAAAATGTTCTAAAATCATCTTTTAATATAATTAAGTGAACTGTGAAATCAATTTTGAAAAATGGGTTTTGGAAGTATGACATTTTGACTAGTGACCAAAATGTAATTTTTGAAAGTTTTGTGACTATTTTATAAAGAGTTGAAACTTTGAATCTTTAAGGGGCTATTAATCCAAAGGTGATTTCTCCAGATTTTTCTAAGATATTTAGAGTTTTAATTCTGATTTTAAAGTGAATCAAAAGGAGGGAAAAACTCATTTGACAATTTTCTCAACTAACTTCCAATTTTCTTTTCTCTTTTTCTCTCAAACCAAACACACCATTTCCAGAGATTTGATTCTGTTTTTCTCACTTAAATCTCTCCTTTTAACTCTCATTTGGTTCCTAATCAACATATCTTCAAAACCTCTTCAATTGCTTCTTGATTCTTCAAGGATTTTAATTCCAAAAAGTGGAGAAACACAAGTTTGGAGGTAAGAACGTCCTTCTCCTCTAAACTACCAGTTCTTTACTGAAATTCCCAAGTTCTCAACTCTTAATTGATGTTTAATTAAAGGCTTTTGAGTTTGGAATTGGATCTTGGCTTATAATGCAAGATTTGATGATTTTTCATGATTTTCGTTAGATCTGATTAATCTGTGATTTGAGATGTGTTTTTGATGTTAAATGAACTCTAAATTGATAAGGAAATGAGTTTTGATTAATGCAATCCCGGATAGGTTGAGTTTCCTAAGTTTAGCTTATGTTTCTTGGATGTTTTTGTGGTGATCTTGTGGATCTGTTGTTGCTGGAGGTATAAGGATGTTTGTAGGTTGTTTTTAGATGTTTTATGGTGTTAATGGATGTTAGGTTTTGCTGGTTTATGGCTGAGCTTTGTTGAGAAGTGGTTTTGGTGCAATTTCGGTTGTGTTTGGTGGCCGAAATTGGAGTGGGAATGAGAGCAGCGAGTTTGAGTGCTTTCATTGAAGCTTTTGATGCTTGATGATGCATTAAACCTCTGCTTTAATGTGTTTAATCAGGGGAGGCATCTTTGGATCCAAGAGTTGTTGATTCGGAAGCTTGATTTCGTGCTTCGGCAAGTGGCGAAGTGGAATCGGTGAGTGAAAATGGGTTTTCGGCTTTGAAACCAATGTCTTGGGAGCTTAGTTTAAGTCTAAACAACTTTGCTAAGCTCGAGCGTAAGTTTTCGGAATTTCTCTCTAGTGGTGGCCATGATTTTGTTGTGATGCGAAATGATAATTTGCATGTTTTACATACTGTTTTGGAAGCATGTTTTAGCATGGTTTTTGCTGATGATGTAAGCCATATATTGAAGGTAACTCTAGGTAGGAGTTCCTTGCTTTTGTACATTGAAATGATGTGGTTTAATGCTTTTAAATGCATGATGAATATGGCTTGGTTTTATGCTTTAAAACAGTGATGTAAGTGATGAAAGTGATGTATATTGGCAAGTGATGTTTTTAAAATGTTAAGGTTACTAAGGTGGTTAAAAGTCCTTGAGTGAGCCTTGTTACTTATGAACATCAAGGTGGTTAAAAGTCCTTGGATGGTTCATGTTTTGGACACTAAGGTGGTTAAAAGTCCTTAGGTGATCCTTTTCTATGGTGTTTAAAAGTCCATAGGCCAAGGTGTTTAAAAGTCCTTGGGATCAAGGTGTTTAAAAGTCCTTGATGTGATACATTTCATGGTGTTTAAAAGTCCATGGCCAAGGTGTTTAAAAGTCCTTGGGATCAAGGTGTTTAAAAGTCCTTGATGAGATACATTCTATGGTGTTTAAAAGTCCATAGGCCAAGGTGTTTAAAAGTCCTTGGGGCCAAGGTGTTTAAAAGTCCTTGGGGTGAAAGTTGATGAACTTGTGTTTAAAGAAATGGAATTTATCACTTGTGGCCAATATGACATGTTATGATTTGATGCATGAGATGCATGTTTAAGTATGCTTTTGAGCATGTGTAAATGATGGTTTGAAGCATGTTTTATAAAGTGTTTTACAAATGCATTATTGGATGGTTTTATTGAGCATTCCTCACTAAGCTTTTGCTTACGCTCTCTTCGTTTTCCTTAATTCAATAATGCAGAGCATTAGAGACCTTTTGAGGGCAGCAAGAAGGGCAAGAATTCAAGTGCAAGTAAAGCTCAATGTATGGAAGGTTTTTGTTAAACATTTTAGCTTTTGGGTGATTTGGCAATGGGGAAACCGTGTGTATGTTTTGGGAGGTGTTTTGTACTCCCTAAGTATGTTGTATGTTGTTAAGATTGTTGGTCTTTGGATTGGATCTTTATATGCTTGTTTTGTAAGTTTGGTGCTTGAATATCTAGCTTGTGTAGGAAGCATGCCTATAGAATTGGGGCTTTTTGCATATGATGATGTTTGGTTGAATTGATGATGCTAATATGTCCCTTATATGTTGAATTGCATGTTGGCAAAGTTTGGTGACATTCGGAGCATGATTGGTTGTGTAATTGCATGTTTAAAGTGGAGTTTTGGAGCAATCTGGGCAGGGTGTTTCGGAACAGCACCTACCGTTTCGGAACGGGTGCCTTAATCGTGCCCAGGCGTCCGAAACGGGAGGGGCCGTTCCGAAACGGAAAGGCCACTGCCAGACCCCCGTTTCGAAACGGGCTATGCCTGTTTCGGAACGGCCCCGCGTTTCGAAACGGGTTGTCTCCCGTTTCGGAACGGTTGACCGTTGGGGGCTGACATTGGCAGTTATGTGTTTTGAATTGTTTGCGTTTTGGTCCTGAAACTTGTTTGTGCAATTGTATGAGTTTGGGAAGTCCTTTTGAGCTGAAATTTCACAGAGAAGCATGAAACCTGATTAATTTCGAGTTGGTAACTTCAATTTGGATTAAGTCCTTATAATTATCAGAATTTACAATTTGGTCCCTAAAGTTGTAAATTGTTCAATTGAGTCCCTGTTTGATCTCTGATGTTTGTGATCTTTTGGTATGATGTTTGTGTGATCACAATTAGGCTTAATGTGCATCTAGACAAGTTTAAAAAGAAAAAAAAGGGTCGTTAATCAAGGTTGACTTTCGGGTTGACTTTGGTTTTCCCCGTGTGACTTTCTTAATTCGGGTCAACCGTCTAGGCCGGGTTAAGGGGGTTACACCTCTAATACCTGCAATGGAATTTGTGAGTTTTCAAAGAATTCAAAAGGTTCGTTTATTACCTGCTCATATTCCATCGGCGAGGCATTGTCATTGGGTAGCTCTTCTAGATGGTCGTGCGAGTGCCATGACAGGGATGGATGTGTGCAATCTTGGTCAGGCATAATCGAGGTTGTGGGTTGAGAATTTACCTCTGATGTGGTTGCTTCTTCAGCATCAGTTGCTGCCAAGGTGACAGTTTCTGCCGAGGCGGCAGTTTCTGCTTTGACTGGGGTTTCTGCCTCGGAAGTGGTTGCTGCCGTGACATTCTCTTGAATTTCACTCAGCGTTGTCGCGGTGTTGTTCCATTCCCGCTCCTCGATCATTGCCATGGCAAGTTGTTGCTCAGACTCATTATGTGTTGGGTATTCCTTCACATGGGCATCCTCGGCATCTAGTCTCAAGATTTCAGGTTCATCCGTGGCATGAATGAGGACTGGTCTGCTCAAGAGTTCATCCATCTTGGCGATACTTGCGTTCGTAGAAGCCGACACTTTTTGAGTGAGTGCCAAGAAGGCTTGCATTGTGTCTTCTAAGGATTTTGACTCCTTTTGAGGATGATGACATTGCCAGGGCATGTCGGGTTCTGCAGCAAAACTGTTATGGTATAAAATTTTTTGCGGGTTTTGATCGTACCATAAAAAATTTTGCTGCTGCGGCATCGGCAGTTGCTGCCCCTGTTGCTGTTGTGGCAGCATATCTTGTTCTTGTTGGTTCCATCGTTGGTTGTCCATATATTCACCGAAAAAATAGGGACGACTTTCGAATGCATGATTACCTTTACGGTAATTGCAAGAACTTTCCCACATCAGCTCTCGAATGGTTTTTCCTGGCATGTTGATGCCCTTGAACCTGTATTTTCACCTGAGTTTTTGTTAAAAAATAAAATAAAAAAAATAAAAGAAAAGTGCAGAAGCTAGGGTAAGAGTGTGTTGCCAGTCCCCGGCAACGGCGCCAAAAACTTGTTGCGTGTAAAAGTGTCTATCGCAATTGAGTGCAAGTGTACATGTTGCGTGTAAAAGAGTCTATCACAATTGTAGTGCAAGTGTACACGACGCAAGTAGTAAAGTGATACGAAGTATCAGATATCGTCTCCACATGGATTGGGCTAATAGCTTCACCTTATTTCACTGCACGAAGTAAAGAAAATAGTTTAGAAAGTTGTCACGAAAATATTAAAGAAAACGTAAATAAAAGAGTAGGAATATCAAGATAGAGAGAATGGGCTGGTATTGAATTGCTCAGTAGTGTAGGTATCGCAATGCTTAGGAACTCCAGTTCTGTAGTCGCGCCTGTCGCTGGCAGCACCTGTCGCGGCAGCTGTCCGTTGGTCGTCGCGGCAACAAACACACCAACTTAGTACTTCAAGTTTGGCAAGAATCCCAGATCTGCCTTGGCCTATCCCTAGGTCCAAGTCTGTCGATGATCACGTCTTTGATTATACCTCCCGGCGTGAATCGAAGGATGAACACCGATGTGTATGAATTCTTCCTTAGCCACTTAACCTTGCCCTATCCCTAGGCACAAGATAGTTCAACTATAAACTAGAGAACTTGCTCTTATTTCTTTCGAATACTTAACTCTCCCATATGCTAAGTAAATGGATAACCTCACAATGCTCTCCCGATGCTCTTGCAAGATATTAAAAACCAAAATAAGAGAACTTGAAGTTTATTTTATTGAACTTGAAAAATCCTAAAACAAAACAACCCTTGCAACTACTTTACAAATCAACCCGTGGCCCTAGGGGGAATTTAGAACATGTCGACGGCGGGTAAACGGCGGAGGGGTTTGGTTATCGATTATCGGGTATATTCTCTCCTAGGTTAAAATATATGCCCTTATATAAGCTTTGGGCTCAAGTATTCTAAGATAACAAGGATTACAACTTTAATTAAAAGTAAGATTCTAATAAAGACTTAATCTTCAAGTATCCTACTTTTCAGCTGCCTCCTTGTTTCATGGGATTTCCTCTCCTTGAGCTTTGGCTTGACATATCTTTTGATCCGGGGCTTGGAAAAATATATGGTTTTCACACGACAGACGAGCATAATTTTCTCTATCTATCGAGGTCCACTTTGCTTTTCCTCCGCTAACTTGCTGTCGTCCTCTGCTGTCACGGTAGGTCCATGGCAGCATCGTCCTCATCGTCTGCTTGTCCAGTTCAGCTCTTCTGCTTCTCTGCCCTGCGCCCGCCTTCTTCGTCAGCTATGGCAGCAACCTGCAAAATCAACCCTTTTTCAGTAGAATCCGTGCTTTTACTAATTTTGTGATGTTTTGCTGTAAACTAACCTAAATGCAATGCAATGATGCTTGAATGCAGCAAAAATATGGGTTAAAAAGGGTGTAAATAATAGAAGTTTTACACACTCAACACACCCCCAAACTCAAGTTTTTGCTTGCCCTCAAGCAACTAAGACCTAAAAGAAAAAAAGAATATAAATTTTTTTGTGTTGGCCTTCAAACAATGAACTGTCCCTTATCCGTCGCTCATTCTCTGTAACGACAGCAACCTGTTGGAAAGATTAGGATCTGTCCGGAATCTCCCTATAGTCCTCGTGCAGTGTGTGCATGCTTGTGAACAGTTATATGCCAGGGTTCTCTTAGTTTCACTAGAATATTCAACTCTTAACTCGAATTTTTATGCCAAAGTTTATCTTTTTGAAGGCACATTTTCATGCTTCTTTGATTTTCTGTTTTGACTTGATTTTTTTTTATTTTTTTTAAGCTAAAGTTTCACTAGAGCCGGTTTCGGGCACCTCTAGCTAACTTCCTAGAGCCGGTTTCGGGCACCTCTAGGGCTATTGAGTCTATTTTGCTAAACTTCTTTCCTAGAGCCAGTGTTGGGCACCTCTAGGGGCTATTCAAGTGCTAAGCTTCCTATTCTAGTTTGGCTAAAAGAAATCTAAGCAGTATAACAGTCACAATGGTGTTTAAGTTTTCAGAACTATAGAAAGGCTCTAAACTTCTCCTTAATCTGTCCTAAAGATGCTGCCACGGCAGAGCTGTCATGACAGGTAAGCTTACTTCACAGTTTTCAGCCAACAGTTTTTTTTAGAGAAATAAATAAAAGACACAACAATTAATTAAAGATGTACTAAGACTCCATTAAAATGGAGGGTTGCCACCCCCAAACTCGAGGGTTGCATTGCCCTCAATGCAAATGACAGATAAAATGAAGGCAGGTACATCACAAAATATAGATAAGCAGGCAGCAAGAAAAAGAAAATAAAAGACTTAGATTTTAATCGCTGTCTTCACTACTGCTGCTGACACGGATTTGGTGGCGGCGTCTGGGTGGTGGGGCAGGCTGGGCAGGCTGCTCCACGACCTGGATGTCTGAGCTGCTGCCGCTATCCCAAGTGCTGCTAGTGGTGGTGCTGGCCTTAGGCATTAGCTTTCTGTTGGCCACATGTTTCTACCTCTTGACAGGCGTGAAGTCCTTAGCCAAATTCCTCCGAATAGGAGGTTCTGCCTCGATGTCAGCTGAGGGTGCTCGTTTCGTCCCTCGGGCGGAGGTGTCTGCCGGAGGGCTGCCAGCTGCCGGCTGGGTAGGTGATGGGGTGGAAGCAGCAGAATGTGTGTGTGGGGAGGTAGGTGGTGTAGGTGTGTGGACAGGGGTGGGGATGGTGAAATAGTGGGCAGGGAAGGTGGGGAAAATAACATCGGGATAATTTAAAGTATTGGTAATGAAATTTACCATCGAGTTGGCGAAATCCCGGATGAATGTCATCAGCCCCATTTGTCTGTCTTCCACCCGTTGTATGGCGGCAAGGATCTGAGCAGATTGGTTTGTCGGAGTGGCTGCTGCGGCAGGTTCATGGGCAGGGTTATGAGTAGGTTCCTCGGATGATTCTGCTGGGGAGGCATCCGGGTTGAAGGAGGAGAGTGGGGTTGCGACTATCAGCTCCATGAGGCTGGTAATATTGTTATCGGTCCAGCCCTGTCCTTGGACCAGTTTATCGGTGGTGGCTTCTGGTACAGCAGCGCAGCGGCAGAGAGATGTGATCATGAATGGTAGGCAGAGGCGGGCGGTTGATCGATTGGTGCAGTCCAAGATGCTTTCCCTCATATAACGGCCCACGTTGATGGCCCGGTTGTTCATGATCGAATGGATGAGGGCTAGCCTCTGCTGATCCACTGTCGTGTGATGGGAGGATGGCAGGATGCGCTTCTTGATGAAAGCGTTCCATAGCTTGGCTTCTGGAAGCAGCTGCCCCCTTTTTACAGAGTTGGGGTTCTTATTGCTCGTAGTCCAGTCCGTCCCTTCCTCTATCACCTCTGCCATGACAGCACCGTAGGCGGCAGAGTCGAGGGTGTCCAAAAACTACTAATGGGCATCGTCGTCGGGACCAAAATAGAGGCCATACATATGGTTGATGCTATCGGCTGTGAATGGTACCTCTGTCCCTCGGACAGTGACTGATGTCGTCGTCCTGCTGTCGATGGCAGCATAGAACTCCCTCACCAATGTGTCATTTAATTCTGCTGGTTGTTCTGCGAACTGCTCCCATAGTTGAGCCCTTATTGCCCTCGCGATGAATGGTCGGAGCCCCATGTTCGGTGCCTTTCGGATGTAGATGAAACCTCTCTCTTCCCATAAGTCCTTGGTTGCGAAGGCCGACGGTGTGGGTGCTGCTGATGAAGAGGCTGAAGCAGCACTGCGGCGAGTCTGTCTGGAAGACATGTTAGTTGCAAGGGTTTTGAAAGTAAAGAAAACAAAGAAAAAACGAAGGGGAGATCAAGTAAGAATAAGCAGAAGTGAGGAAAATGAAAACGAAAACGGTGTTTTATAGAGGTAGGGTTGCTGCCCGTTTAGTGCTGTAACAGCAGGCGTGAATAACGGGGCGACTGTTGAGTTTTGGCGTGTTTGACGCGTCTGACACGCATTTATGCGTCTGTTACGCGTCTGTCACACGCTTCTGCGTCTGCCGTGTCAGTCTGTTGACAACCTGTCTTATCCTTGTCTGCGGCGGCAGCTGGAACGACAGGCTTCAATAAATGGGCTCTGTTGGGCTGGTGGATGGATGGTGGGCTTGGGTCACTTCTCCTTTTTCTTCTTGACTCCTTTATTTCCTAAAAACAGAAAAAACATTATTCGAATAAAATAAATCTTATTTCCTAATAAATAATAAATAATAAAAATAAATAAATAATAAAATTTAGGTTAAATTAGGGATGCCTTGCGGGGCATCTCCCAAAGTAACCACTTCCTGTATTCCTGGGGCTTCAGTCCCTTGATAATGCTTGAGGCGCTGTCCATTGACTTTGAATTGGTGCCCGTCTTTTAATGATCGGATTGTGATGGCACCATGGGGAAAAACTTGTACAACTTGGAACGGGCCAGACCATCTAGATTTCAATTTCCCTGGGAAAAGTTTCAACCTAGAATTGAACAACAATACAAGCTGCCCTGGGCAGAACTGTCGTGGCAGCAACTTCTTGTCATGCCACTTCTTAGTTTTCTCCTTGTAAATTCTTGCATTGTCGTAGGCCATTGTTCGTATTTCTTCAAGCTCGTTCAGATCTAACAACCTTTTCTGGCCTGCCTTGTCCAAGTCCAAATTTACTGACTTGATTGCCCAATATGCTTTGTGCTCTATCTCGACAGGCAGATGACATGTTTTCCCATAGATCAATCGGTATGGAGACATGCCCAATGGAGTCTTAAAGGCTGTCCTATATGCCCATAATGCATCATTAAGGAGTAAAGACCAATCTTTCCTAGTTTGCCTTACCATCTTCTCAAGAATGTTCTTAACTTCCCTATTGGATATCTCAGCTTGTCCATTGGTCTGTGGGTGGTATGCTGTCGCGATCCTGTGCTTGACACCATATTTCTTCAAGGCGGCAGCAATAACCCTATTGTCAAAATGTCTCCCTTCATCACTGATAATCGCCTTAGGGATGCCAAATCTAGAAAAAATGTTTTTGTGCAAAAACTTTTGGACTGTCTTGGCATCATTCTTTTGAGTGGCGATGGCTTCAACCCACTTAGAGACATAATCCACTGCTAAGAGGATGTATAGATTTCCACATGAAGATGGAAAAGGTCCCATAAAATCAATCCCCCAAACGTCGAAGATCTCGACTTCTAGTATGTTCTGCAGTGGCATCTCGTTTATCCTCGAGATGTTACCTGTCCGCTGGCACCTGTCACAGTTCTTGTAGAAGTCTTGTGCGTCTTTATACAGTGTCGGCCAGTAGAACCTTGACTGCAGCACCTTGGCAGTAGTTTTGTTGCCTCCTAAGTGACCTCCATATTGTGAAGCATGGCAGTGATGGAGAATGTCTTCTTGCTCTTCTTGTGGTACACACCTCCTTATAACTTGATCTGCACACATTTTGAAAAGAAGAGGTTCGTCCCAATAATAATGCTTAACATCATTTTGGAACCTCTTCCTGGCTTGATAATTAAGATCAGAAGGAAGTATTCCGCTAACTATAAAATTAACGAAATCAGCATACCAGGGTAGTTTAGAAGACTTACCTGCCGCCATGGCTGTCGCGGCAGCGATTGCGGCAGCAAAGAGCTGCTCATCTGGGAAGGTCTCCAGTATGTGTGTCTCATCTATTGGCAGACTCTGTCCTTTCTCCAACCTTGACAAGTGATATGCCACCTGATTTTCTGTTCCTTTTTTGTCCTTGATTTCAAGGTCGAATTCTTGCAATAGCAGGATCCACCGTATCAATCTAGGTTTTGCATCCTTCTTCGCGAACAAATACTTCAGGGCAGAATGGTCTGTGTGCACGATTACCTTCGTCCCAAGTATGTAAGCACGAAACTTGTCGATGGAGAATACCACAGCTAATAGCTCCTTTTCTGTGGTGGTGTAGTTCACTTGGGCGTCATTCAATGTCTTGCTGGCATAATATATGACATGAAACAGCTTATCTCTGCGCTGCCCAAGTGCTGCCCCGACAGCATAGTCACTAGCATCACACATAATCTCAAATGGCTGTGTCCAGTCTGGTGGCTGTACTATGGGGGCTGTTACCAGTGTTTCCTTCAGAACCTTGAATGCTTCAGTACATTCATCATTAAAGTCAAAGGGTCGGTTCTGCTCTAAAAGATGGCATAGGGGCTTCGTGATTTTTGAGAAATTTGCAATAAACCTTCGATAAAAACCAGCATGCCCTAAAAAACTCCTAATGCCCTTGACTGTGGTCGGCGGCGGTAGCTTCTCAATTACTTCTATTTTAGCCCTGTCGACTTCTATCCCACGGCAGCTAATCTTATGGCCAAGGACTATCCCATCATCCACCATAAAGTGGCATTTTTCCCAATTCAAAACAAGATTTGCTTTTTCACATCTTTCAAGTACCTTTTGTAAGTTGCCAAGGCAGCTCTCAAAATCGTCTCCAAAGACGGAAAAATCATCCATAAATATCTCAAGGAAGTCCTCTACCATATCGGAGAATATGGCCATCATGCACCTTTGGAAGGTGGCGGGTGCATTGCATATTCCAAACGACATCCTCCTAAAAGCGTACGTTCCGTAGGGGCATGTGAAAGTCATCTTTTCTTGATCTTCTGGTGCAATAGCAATTTGATTGTAACCTGAGTAACCATCAAGAAAACAATAATAAGGTTTACCCGCTAATCTATCAAGCATTTGATCAATAAAGGGTAAAGGAAAGTGGTCCTTTCGGGTAGCTTTGTTAAGCTTCCGATAGTCCATACAAACCCTCCAACCGGTCACAGTCCTGGTTGGGATTAACTCGTTGTTTTCATTGGTCACCACGGTCATTCATTCTTTCTTGGGAACGCATTGCACCGGGCTCACCCATTTGCTGTCGGAGATGGCGTAAATATTATCAGCATCTAACCATTTGATTATCTCTTTACACACCACCTCTTTCATCGCATGGTTTAGCCGCCTTTGGGCATCAATAGTCGGCTTATGATCTTCCTCTAGGAGGATTTTGTGCATGCATAACGCCGGACTAATGCCTTGAATGTCTGCTATCGTCCATCCAATCGCCTTTTTGTGCTGCCTTAGCATGCCGATTAGCTGCCGTTCCTGTTCCTGCGGCAGCTTAGAAGAGATGATTACGGGCAACGTATCATTTGAACCAAGAAAGGCATATTTAAGCTGCCCTGGCAGGGGCTTCAGTTCTAAGGCAGGTGGTTCAATAGTAGATGGCTTTTTGATTAAATGGTTATCCGAAGTATAATTCAAAGGTTCGAATAACTTACCCGGACGATTGCCTAACCAGTTTACCTCCTCCTGATCTTCAGTATCAGATGTTTCGGAGTCAGAGGAGTTGCTGTCGTCGGTGCTGTCGTCAGTGCTGTCGTGACAGCTCTGTAGGTGGCTGCCGTGGCAGTGCCCGATTTTTATGTCGTGACAGCCCGACCAGATGCAGGGTTGATCAAGGATAACTTCAGTGATAGCCTTGCATTCCTCGTCTGCGTCAGCATGCTGCATTGCTTGGAGAACATTCAACTTAATCTCTTGGTCGTTCACTCTCATGGTGAGTTCTCCTTTTTCCACATCAATCAGTGATCTTCCCGTGGCTAAGAAGGGTCGCCCAAGGATGATTGGTACGTTTTCGTCTGCTTCACAATCTAAAACAAGAAAGTCAGCAGGAAAAATAAATTTATCCACTCTTACCAGAATATCTTCGATTTTTCCTTCTGGATGAATGTAAGAGAGGTCGGCAAGTTGCAAAATTACTGTCGTGGGCCGCGCCTTTCCAATACCTAATTTCTGAAAAATAGATTTTGGCATTAAATTGATACTAGCACCAAGATCACAAAGTGCCTTACCCACATATTTGTCTCCGATTACACAAGGTATGATGAAACTCCCCGGATCCTTCTTTTTCTGGGGTGGCTGCCGATGAAGAATACTCATGCAACCATCTGCCATCCTTACTGTTTCAAATTCCCCCAGTTTATATTTTTTTGACATGACATCCTTGAGAAATTTGGCGTAACCGGGCATCTCCCTAACGGCATCTAACAGCGGGATATTAATATGAACCTGCTTAAAAATATCATAAATCTTTTTAAGTTGAGATTCTTGCTTAGCTTGCTGTATCCGTTGAGGAAAAGGAGGTGGGGGACGATAATCAGCAATACGTCCTTCCCACTGCATACGAATCTGAGGAGGTTTAGGTTCATCAATTTTCTCCTCTGTCGTTTCTACTGTCGTGACAGGTTCATCGGCAGTAGTCTGTTTATAACCTGTCGGGGCAGCTTCCTCGGCAGGTTGGTCCAAGGCTGGTTCCTTTGCTGTTTCAACTTCTTTTTCCGGCCCTGGCAGTTTCTTCCCACTCCTAGTAGTAATTGCCTTACACTGCTCATGTGTGGGTGGCCTAGCATTTTCAGTATTACTAGGGAATCCTCCAGTCTGCCTCGGCTTAATATGTTGAGAAACCTGACCCATTTGTGTCTCCAGAGATTTCAAAGTAGCCTCATGATTTGTCATCCTCATCTCTGTTTTATCCATGAAATTTTCTGTCTTCTTGACAAACTGATTCATATTCTCAATATAAGTACCCGTCTGAGACATAAAGGTGGCCAGAGTCTGTTCCAGTATACTGCTCGTGGCAGCTGGTGGCTGCTGTTGCTGCTGCGGCGGCAGGTGCGTCGGCAGTTGCTGCGGCAGTTGCTGTCGCGTCAGCAATCTAGGTCCTCCCTGATGCTGATTATGTGCTTGAGGATTCAGGGCGTTATGGTTACTCCAGGAAAACTTGGGATCTTTCCTCCAATTGGGATTATAATTGTTGGAGTTGTAATTCGGCTTGTTGTAATTTCCAACATACTTTCCCTCTTCTAACTGTATTGGGCACTCATCCCGACTATGATTTCCCTCACAGATATCACATACTTCCTCTACAGCAAATCCTTGTTGACCATCATCATTCAATAACCTTTTCATTGCCTTAGTAAGGAATGCTACCTGTGATTTCAACGTGCTGTCGGCTTCATAGTCCTTGACAGCAAGTACCCGTTTACCCCCTCTTCTTGCGGTCGGAAACTGTTCCTCATTCTTGGCCAGATTTTTCAAAACTTGCAATGCCTCGTCTGGATCTTTATCCAATAATAGTCCATTTGCTGTAGAATCAATTCGAATACGAGTTTGTAAGTTAGCAGCATTATAGAACTTAGTTACCTGATTGCAGACGGGGAATCCATGCATTGGGCAGTTCCGAAGAAGAGTAGTAAATCTGTCCCAGGCCTCGTGCATCGGCTCGTCGTCTTCCTGTTGAAAAGTAGCGATTTCATTACGTAATCGCTCAGATAAATGCGAAGGATTAAAACGAGATAAAAATTCACGAGATAAATCTGCCCAAGTTCTAATTGAACCCGGCGTAAGTTTATTCCACCAAGTTTTAGCTCTGTCCCTCAATGAGTGGGGAAATAACCGAAGCCTCAGTATCTCCGGATTAACTCCTGGTAGTCTAAACGAACCACAAATTTCCTGGAACGTTTTGAGATGCTCCCTAGCATCTTCTGTCACAGCACCACTAAACTGCCCGGCATTGTTGATCATACTAAACATGACAGGTTTAAGCTCAAAGTTATCAACTTCAATATCCGACAGCGTGGTCTCCAGCTCTACATGATCGTTCATCATGTAGTCACGACAGGACCGTCGTCCATCTGCCAAGGGCGGGTCGCCGACAGACGGTATACCATCACCAGCGGGTGGGTTACGGGCCATCTTCTCTAGATGTTCCTCAAGGTACTCATTCCTGGCTAAAAGGTGACGAAGTTGTTTCTTGAGATTGAAGGAACGTTCAACTTCCGGATCTAATAGATATTCAGGATCTTCACCTCTTTTGGATCTGCGCATAAACAAGAAAACCTCGTAAAAAGCAAGAGTTGAAAGCACCGAAAAAAAGAAAAATAAAAATAAAAACAAAAAGTGCAATAAAAGAAAGGTAGAGTTATGTTGCCAATCCCCGGCAACGGCGCCAAAAACTTGTTGCGTGTAAAAGAGTCTATCGCAATTGTAGTGAAAGTGTACACGATGCAAGTAGTAAAGTGATACGAAGTATCGGATATCGTCTCCACAGGGATTGGGCTAATAGCTTCACCTTATTTCACTGCACGAAGTAAAGAAAATAGTTTAGAAAGTTGTCACGAAAATATTAAAGAAAACGTAAATAAAAGAGAAGGAATATCAAGATAAAGAGAATGGGCTGGTATTGAATTGCTCAGTAGTGCAGGTATCGCAATGCTTAGGAACTCCAGTTCTGTCGTCGCGCCTGTCGCTGGCAGCACATGTCGCGGCAGCTGTCCGTTGGTCGTCGCGGCAGCAAACACACCAACTCAGTACTTCAAGTTTGGCAAGAATCCCATATCTGCCTTGGCCTATCCCTAGGTCCAAGTCTGTCGATGATCACGTCTTTGATTATACCTCCCGGCGTGAATCGAAGGATGAACACCGATGTGTATGAATTCTTCCTTAGCCACTTAACCTTGCCCTATCCCTAGGCACAAGATAGTTCAACTATAAACTAGAGAACTCGCTCTTATTTCTTTCGAATACTTAACTCTCCCGATGCTAAGTAAATGGATAACCTCACAATGCTCTCCCGATGCTCTTGCAAGATATTAAAAACCAAAATAAGAGAACTTGAAGTTTATTTTATTGAACTTGAAAAATCCTAAAACAAAACAACTCTTGCAACTACTTTACAAATCAACCCGTGGCCCTAGGGGGAATTTAAAACATGTCGACGGCGGGTAAACGGCGGAGGGGTTTGGTTATCGGTTATCGGGTATATTCTCTCCTAGGTTAAAATCTATGCCCTTATATAAGCTTTGGGCTCAAGTATTCTAAGATAACAAGGATTACAACTTTAATTAAAAGTAAGATTCTAATAAAGACTTAATCTTCAAGTATCCTACTTTTCAACCGCCTCCTTGTTTCATGGGATTTCCTCTCCTTGAGCTTTGGCTTGACATATCTTTTGATCCGGGGCTTGGAAAAATATATGGTTTTTACACGACAGACGAGCATAATTTTCTCTATCTATTAAGGTCCACTTTGATTTTCCTCCGCTAACTTGCTGTCGTCCTCTGCTGTCACGGCAGGTCCATGGCAGCATCGTCCTCATCGTCTGCTTGTCCAGTTCAGCTCTTCTGCTTCTCTACCCTGCGCCCGCCTTCTTCGTCAGCTATGGCAGCAACCTGCAAAATCAACCCTTTTTCAGTAGAATCCGTGCTTTTACTAATTTTGTGATGTTTTGCTGTAAACTAACCTAAATGCAATGCAATGATGCTTGAATGCAGCAGAAATATGGGTTAAAAAGGGTGTAAATAATAGAACTTTTACACACTCAACAGTACACGTCGCAAGTAATAAAGTGATACTGGAGTATCGGATATCGTCTCCACATAGACTGGGCTAACTCTTTCCTTCGCTATCTGCACAAGGGGAAAAGAATAGATTAAGATATTGTCACGAAAATAATAAAGAATACTTAAATAAAAGAGTAGAGATATCAAGATAGAGAGAATGGGCTGGTATTGAATTGCTCAGTAGTGCAGGTATTGCAGAGTTTAGGAAATCCAGTTCTGTCGTCGTCACCCGTCGCGGCAGCACCTGTCACGGCGACAGTCCGTTGATTGTTGCGGCAGCAAACACTCAACTCAGTACTTCAAGTTTGGCAAGAATCCCAGATCTGCCTTGGCCTATCCCTAGGTCCAAGTCTGTCGATGATCACGTCTTGATGATACCTCCCGGCGTGAATCGAAGGATGAACACCGATGTGTATGAATTCTTCTTTAGCCACTTAACCTCGCCCTATCCCTAGGCACGAGATAGTTCAACTATAAACTAGAGAACTTGCTCTTATTTCTTTCGTATACTTAACTCTCCCGATGCTAAGTAAATAGATAACCTCACAATGCTCTCCCGATGCTCTTGCAAGATATTAATAACCAAAATAAAAGAACTTGAAGTTTATTTTATTGAACTGAAAATTCCTAAAACAAAAGCAACCCTTGCAACTACTTTACAAATCAACTCGTGGCCCTAGGGGGGTTTTAGAACATATCGACGGCGGGTAAACGGCGGAGGGGTTTTTGGTTGTCGGTTATAGGGTAATCGGCTATGGGATATGGGGGCTGCTCTCTAGGTTAAAATACATGCCCTTATATAAGCTTTGGGCTCAAGTTATCTAATTTAACAAGGATTACAACTTTAATTAAAAGTATGATTCTAATAAAGACTAAATCTTCAAGGAATCTACTTTCCAGCCGTCCTCCTTGTTTCTTGGGATTTTCTCTCCTTGAACTTTGGGCTTGACATATCTTTTGATCTGGGGCTCGGAAAAATATGAGGTTTTCATACGACAGATGGGCTAAATTTTCTCTATCTGTCGAGGTCCACTTTGCTTCTTCTCCTCAAAACTGCTGTCGTCCTCTGCTGTCACGGCAACAACCATGGCAGCAACGTCCTCCTTGACTGCTCATTCCAGATTTTCTGCATCGCTGCCCAGCGCCTGCCACGATTGCTGCCCTGGGTGCTGCCACGGCTGCTACCCTGGGTGCTGTCACGGCTGCTGTCCTGGGTGCTGTCACGGCTGCTGCCCTGGGTGCTGTCACGACTGCTGCCATGACAGATACCTGAAAAAGTAACCAAATTTAGCAGTATCTGCGCAGTTTTATCTAAATGTGATGTTTATGCAAAACTTAACCTAAAATGCAGTTAAACATGCTTGAGTGCAGCAAAAATAAGGATAAATGATGGGTAAAATATAGAACTTTTAAGCACTGATCAGACGACGAGACCGAATTAGAGGAGAGCGAAGCCCCTCCTGCCGAACCTTAAGAAGAACCTCGTCCCACTCCAAAAAGAGTCCAGCCGTCGCAGACAACCAAGGTCTCTCCTGCCAAGTCTGCTTCCCGAACATCTACCGGTCGTTGCCTAATCATCCTCCTCATCCTCAGCAGAAAAGACTCAAGCCTCTTCTCAACCCTCAGCTAATTTCTAGTTTTTTTTCTTTCTCTTTATTCTCTTTTATAATTATTTTTCTGTTTTTATCACTTGTATTATTTTTCTGTTTTTATTTTCTATTTTTTTGTCTTGTGCATTGAGGGTAATGCCCATCTCGAGTTTGGGGGGGATAGCTCTCGCATCTTTTTGTCTAGGCATACCTAGTAGCATATAGGTTGCATTGTACTTGCCTTAATATTAATCGGAACAGGAAAATTTGTTATAACTTATGCCTATGATAGTTAGCCGATTAATTATTTCGCACCAATAAATAAATTGAACTTAATTGGGGAAAAAGCATGCAAAATGACTTAGAATTTTTTTAATTGCCAAAACTGTCAAACACTACTGTTACTTGTTGAATTTTCTAGAATATCTAAAGAATACTGCCTGCTTGTTTTTAGAATTCTTTGCAAAGTTCTAACAATGGTTGCAGGTAGCCGCCGAGGCAGGAAACAGAAACCGAAAAATACAGCACTGCCACAGCAACAGAAAAAACAAAGAAAAAATGATTGTTTTCCCCTAGAGGTGCCCGCAACAGACTTTAGGAAGAATCATGTGCGAGGATACTCCGCTGCTATCAAAGTCCATGAATCTAAATTTTTTTGAAATGACAGACAAATTAGCATGAGTGAATGAATGTCTTCACGGGATGACTCTACTCCATGGGTTCGGGGTTTTGTAGTTTGCTTCTATCTTTATTTCAGACCTAGAAGAGTAGTTGTGATAAGCTGAAGCCCTCATTGCTATGATTAAAAAATGATTGTTTTCCCCTAGAGGTGCCCGCAACAGACTTTAGGAAGAATCATGTGCGAGGATACTCCGCTGCTATCAAAGTCCATGAATCTAAATTTTTTTGAAATGACAGACAAATTAGCATGAGTGAATGAATGTCTTCACGGGATGACTCTACTCCATGGGTTCGGGGTTTTGTAGTTTGCTTCTATCTTTATTTCAGACCTAGAAGAGTAGTTGTGATAAGCTGAAGCCCTCATTGCTATGATTAAACAATTGTGCTTAACTGTGTTGTCTCGGTAGCAACCTTATATATCATAAAAACATCTTTGTTTATCTAGTTATTCTGCATATTCAGCCTATACACAGTTCTGCACACACTGCACTGGCAATAGAAATTAATTCTAAGTTATTTTCTTGTTATTTTCCCTTCACTAATCTAATATAGGTGCCACGGCCTTGAGGTACGTAATCAAGTTGAAAACAAGTCTTTCTTTCTGGTTAATATAAGGGCAAGTATGTTTAGGTTGCATTGCTTGAGGACAAGCAATAGTTCGAGTTTGGGGGTGTGTAAAGTGTCCACAAGTTCTATATTTCATGCACATTCATCTCATGTTATTGTTGTTTTTTGAGTAAATTCTAGGCATAATTAGGATCATGCATTGCATTTTATAGTATTTCTTTACTTTGCCATGCTTTTATAGATTATCTGTTATTTGGTGAAGAAAAGGTATTGTTCTAGTGTAATTTTAGTTTCAGGTATTAGAGGCTGACAGAAGAAAAAAAGAGCTAAGGATATGATGCTGAGGCAACAAATCAAGGAGCTGTACTGATGCAGTTTCAAACAGAAACATCAGCTGCCGAGTAGCTGCCGCCGCCCAATTTGCCGCCCAAGAAACTAGACTATGGAGTTGGAGAACCGGAGTGCGATCTGTAGAGCAAAAAATCTTGATTCTATAGATGTTATCCACTCAATTTTCTAACGTCTGTAGCAGTTGGCAAAGCCGGCAAAGGGGAATCTCAAGATTACTTGCGGAGCAAGGCAACATGATAAAGTCCATATTCAACTCAAAGAAGTCAGAGTTTAAAGCTACATTTAATGTAAAAAGCTACTTTGAAGACTTCTACTTCTAGAAGGACTAGACCTAGCTAATGCCTATATATACCCATTGTAATTCTATTTCAAAACAAGTTAGGTTTTCCTTAGGCGTAGTTTAGGTTTTCTTGCCGCCAACATATTCTAAAATTCTCATTGGGTTTGGGTTATGTTTTAATTAGTGTGAGAACGGTTGGTTAGGATTTTAAGTTTGTTTTTGCAAATAAAAACTTCAAGGTTTACTTATTCCATGTACTTCATAGTTTTCAATTGAGGCGAAAGATTAGTTGAATTCTATCCATTTGTTCGGTATCGAGAGAGTCGAACTCATGAAAGGAGTAATTACGATTTCATCTATAGATGGTGCGATCAATCCGACCTAGACATAGGTTAAGGGTTTAAGGCGGCTAAAAGAGGACGAATCAACATTACCGTCTTTGCACGATTCACGCCGCGACTGGTATTATCTGTAGTGGGCATCAACAACACTCTGACTTAGACATAAGCAGAGTCACTTTCGAAGCGTTCTGCCGAGCCTTGTAGTTCTGTCAGTTTTCCGCCGAGACATAATTCCATTCCCATGTCGAGGCAGCGAAAGGGTCTCTACAGTCTACCTACCATCCTTCGCCGAGGCAACAGATTCTGGCAGCGCAAAACAACTTGTCCTATTCAACGTAGTTTCACACTAAGCAGCAGCATAACCCTGCCCATTCTTTCAACATGATTTATTCTTCTTCAATTACTTGTGTTTTTATTGTACTTTTCTTCTCAACAACCAAATTAATTGTGCATTTATTTTTCCTTGTACAGGAACAACAATTCGAATCAAGTTGTCCAATCCCTGTGGGAGACGATATCTTTTATACTATAACTTGACAAGAGTGTGCACTTGCGCTCATAAATAGAGAACACCCAAACGCTCTACAGTAACCCTCTAAACCCTGCCTAGAAGAAAATACTGAATTTAGGAAGTTACGATTGAAAACTTTTCCCTCAAGTAATAGATTTTAAGTTTAAATAATTTATAAAACGAAATAATTATTAAATAATAATAATTACCGTAAAATACCATAATTGTTTACAAAAACTAAACGTTATAAAAATATTTCGATCATTTAATAAATTTTCTAAAATAAAGTATGTAATTACATGCTAAAACATAATCCAAAAAAAATAAAGTTTCACAGTTTGAATTACGTAAATGTCCAAAAACATAAATTTAAAATAATCTGGTAGTATAAAATAAAGTTCATACTGATGATAAATTATCTGAGTAAAATATGAGATGCTCAAAGTACCAAGTCGCCTAAAGGTCGGAGTATATTTGAAAGAGAAACTATGTGGGAGTAAGCTAGAGAGCTTAGTGTGTCTCTAATGTGCAAGAAAATCATAATCATAAACTACAACAATATTTTTCTTAAAATCCTTTAAAAAAACTATAACATAAATATCACATTCACAATGCAATGCACCCAGCTACAACCGCCATAAAAGTGGTAGGTTCCCTAGAACCCCTCACTACAACGTCACCAATCGGTGTGTGGTAAAAACTACTACTTCTTTCGTACAAATCCCAACACATGCTCATACATACATGATGATTACAAATCAAATTTCATAAAAACCAATTTCATAAATCCGATATTCCATAAAAATAATTCATAAATCATAGTCCATAAATCCATAAATCATAGATTCGTAATCCGATGTTTCATAAATCAAATATTCTATAAGTCATGATTAAAAACACGTTTTGAAAATTGTATGCACGTGATGTCAATCATACAAGCCATAGTACATATAAATAATCACATAAGGGGTAAAATACCAACACATAGAAAAATAATATATAATTTATTTATAGCACCGGAAGAAAACACACCTCGCAATAATAAAGCTTTAACGATGAAGAAAGGGCGGTTGCGACTTCGATGTAAGGTGATAGTGGTGTCAATTCGAGAAGAATTCATAAAACATGGGAATAACTAAGAGCGACAACACTTTAAAACTTAAGGCTTAGGTTTATTTATGTACGTAATAACTATGACTATATATATAGTTGAGCGGTGGTAATCTAAACAAATTAGGTTATAATAATAATAATAATAATAATAATAATAATAATAATTTAAGTTGAAAAAGGAAAGTCAATTCAGCCGTGGGGAAAAAGGGAATTAGAATTCAATTTGAATTTAAACGGTTGAAAAAAATAAATTAAACAAATTAAAAAAACGGTGTGTAGAAACTTAAGAGAACTGAAATTCAGTTTGATAAAAGGGTTATTGTTGAGTTGTGAGGAGCTCGATTCGTTCAACCGATGTTGCTCACCAAGTGGTGGAGAGGTGGATTTTAGGGTGGAGGTGGTGTGGAAGCTTAAATGTAAATGACACAATGATTTTAGAATGGTTCAACCTTCTAACCAAGGTCTACATCCAATACCTTAGCTTCCCACTAAGGATTTCCAATCAATCCACTATTGATTCGTCTCCTTTTCTAGGCTTAGAAGGAAACCCTTATACACCGATCAAGCTTTCTACCCAAAGCCTTGAGCAAACCCTCTTTTACAAAGAGATAAGAAGAGCAAACACAAATCCCTCTAATAGCTTTTTGTTTGCACAATAAAAGCACTCACTCAAAACCTAAAACACTTGAGCAAATTTGACAATTTTGGCTCACTAGTGTTTGTCTATACAAGAATTGACAATTTAGGCACTAAGACAATATTTGATCATTTGTTGATTGACAATATGAGCATTAACCATATCTTGATGCTTGGAGGTCCTTTTTATACTCCTTGATGAGTTTATGGGCGTTACTAGCCGTTGGGGTTGCATTTGATCCGTTGAGAACTTTAATTCCCACCATAAATGCAGTTCTGCAGCTCCCCGTTTCGAAACACTCGAACCCGTTTCGAAACACCCTTTAAGTAGAAAGAGCCGTTGCAGTCTGATGAGGCACCCGTATCGGAACGCTCTTGGTCATTTCTGTAACCCCCTCGTCCCGGTCTGGCCGGATAACCGGTCCGAATGGGTCACACGGGTAAAACCGAAGCGAAACCCGTTAAGGCTTTCCCTCGGTTAGCAACCCTAAAGATTTTCTTTCATTTTAATCTTGTCTAAAGGCGTATTGATCCCTAAATGATTCACAATAGCGAAAACATCAATAAAGAAACGCATGCGATCCACAACCACACTTACAAGCAATTCATTTTTTAGCTTTCAGGGCAGACCGTATCGATACACCAGTCAAGGGTATCGATACGCCCTGACCAGGTCAACACAATCAGTCAACGCAGAGGAGACCGTATCGATACAGCCCTTGAGCGTATCGATACACTCCTCTCGGTCAATATCTCGTGGTCAACGAGATATACCTGTACCGATACGCCCCAACGCCGTACCGATACGCCAAAAACTCCCCAAAATCTCAGAATTCCAGTGAGCAAAAACCGTATCGATACGGACTCGTGTATCGATACGCCCAGCTTGAAATGAGCTATGAAGGCAAGACCGTATCGATACGGCCCTCAGGCGTATCGATACGCCCTGCACTGCAACTCTCCAAAAACCAGCAAAACCAAACAAGACTCAACTCATTATGCATTTTGGGACTTCCCTAGACTCATTTAAGCATACATATATTTAGACTGCAACCACAAATTAGCATACGGGGCATTTAATTTGACAAGGAGGCATACAACTCAAAGGTCTCATACAATTCCACAAGAGAGCATACTTAGCAATCATAAGGCCCCATACACAAGCCAAGTAAACATAGAGCATACATAGCCCAACAACATACACATTTAGGCATATTCAATTAAGCAACAAGATAAGCATGGTCCACAATCCATGAAACAAAAGCATAACACATCCATGAGTTTAGCATGCTCAAACATAACCAGCAAAGGAGTTTGACACCAACTCCTAAAACTCTATACCCCATTGTTTAGGCATTATTACAAAACACAAATCATACTTGTGCTAGCTCGAGAACTCCCAAGCTCTTCCCTTGCCCGCTTGCCTCTTGAACTCTAACGATCTGCATGTTGGAAACAAAAGAGAGCGTAAGCTACTAGCTTAGTGAGAGAGGCTCTACAATCCGCAACATGTAGTTTTCCAAAACACTTTTATATGCAAGAAAAGCAATGGATGCACGAAATGTCTATCTCAACAACAACACATGGTTTGCACAAGCACAACCATCATACACATACGGTGGGACTACACATCACCGTTTCGACTAGTAGATTTCCCATGGGACTACACATCAAGGTACTTTCCTACTAGTCACTACCGGTGGGACTACACATCACCGTAGTTTGGACCACCATCACGTGAGGCACGACTCCAACTCGACTACACATAAACAACATTAACATGCACATGATAAACATAACACATGACCATTCATCCATCACAACAACATAGGAGTAGAGAGGCTTACACTCGGGTTTAGGTGACCCCTCAAGGTCCCACCCAAACCCCAAAAAGGGTCCATATCGAGCACAATGCAAGAATCAACAATTCTACTCACCGTTGTTACTCAAGAGAAGGCCGAAGACCAAGCTCAAGACTCTGAAATCCCCGGATTCGTCCCTGAAGCTTCACCAATCAAAACTCTTGCTTCTAAACATTCCAACACAATTTAAACAATCCCAATTCAGTCCATATTCCAAAATAGTCAACCCGGATCATAAACCAAGCACAAAAAATCAAAATTTCCATTGAAAACAAACCCAAAACCCAAAATCCATAATCCCGAGCAGCCCCTAAACTCACCCTAAAACCAATGGTTCCAACCCTTAAATTACTCCCTAAAGTCTCCAAAACAGCCCTTACATATAGCCGATCCATCAGCCCTCTTATTTCCACATAAAACACCCCATATATCAACTCAAAACCTCCCAAAAACCTCCCCAAAACCCAAATCCGGGAAATTTAGCAAAACCCTTTAAAAATCATGCAAGTTGGACCTTTTAGGTTCTAGACAACTCATATAACTTCAACAAATCGAAAACTTAAGGTAAATACTTCAAAGACAACATTTTTAATCTAAAATCCTCCAAACTTCAAATTTCAAAACATGTACAAAAATGAAAATAAAAGGTATTAACTCGTAGAGAATAGCGAGGGTAAGTCAAAAACGTGATTACCTTTGCGAAACCCTTCAAAATGAGCAAGTTATGGGATGAAATAGTAACCTAAGGAGGGGGGTTGTCGTTGGATGAGGATGGTGTGGAGAGAAGAAGATGAGCCAAAGTCTAATATTTTATGTTTGTTTAAAATTGGGAAGTCAAAAGACCAAAACACCCTTAATGAATTAAGGAAACTACAATAGGTGACACCCATGGCTATTTGGGCTTGTTTTGAAAATGGTCCAACTTAATTTTATTTGTCTTAAAACTCGAGACCCAAAACATTATTTTATTATAAAAAAAATTAGGAACCGAAACCCGAACCATTATTAAATTATTATTTTTCGCCCGACCCTCGAACCCGGGTGTTACAACTCTCCCCCACTTAATGAATTTCGTTTCCGAAATTACCTGACGGAATCAAATACGGAAACTGCTCAAGCATATCAACTTTCCTTTCCCACGTGGCCTCCTCCACACCTCTATGTCTCCATAATACTTTGACCAATTCTATAGTCTTGCCACGCAACACCTTGCTATCAGAAGCAAGTATCTCAACTGGTTCCTCGTTGTAAGACAAGTCTGGGTTTAACTCTATTTTTTCCACTGGCATAACATGGGACGGATCCGATCTATACCTCCTAAGCATCGACACATGGAATACATCATGAATCTTCTCCAGCTCAGTCGGAAGCCTCAATCTATATGCAACAGAACCGATTCTCTCAACTATCTGATAGGGTCCTATGAATCTTGGGCTTAACTTTCCCTTCCTCCCAAACCTCATCACCTTCTTCCAAGGTGAGACTTTCAAAAACACTTTATCCCCCACGGAGTACTCTACCTCCTTCCTCTTTAGATCGACATAGGAGTTTTGCCGATCTGAGGCTGCTTTCAAGCGATCACAAATCAACTTCACTTTCTCGGTGGTGCCCTTAAGCAACTCGGGCACCGGCGCAAGTTTCTGTCCGGCCTCGGCCCTACAAATCGGGGTTCTACACTTCCTACTATATAAGGCCTCATAAGGAGCCATCTGAATACTCGACTGAAAGCTGTTGTTATACGCGAACTCCACTAACGGTAGGTGTTTCTCCCATGACCCCTGAAAGTCAATAATACAACACCTCAACATATCTTCCAATATCTGAATTACCCTCTCATACTGCCCATCTGACTGCGGATGATACGAAGTGCTGAAGTTCAACCAAGTACCCAAGGCCCAATGCAAGCACTCCCAAAACCTAGCGGTAAATCTCGGATCTCGGTCTGATACAATCGACTTCGGTACCCCATGTAGTCTTACTATCTCAGGGATATACAGTTCGGCCAACTTGTCCAAAGTATAGATAGTATGAACCGGTATGAAGTGAGCACACTTAGTAAATCTATCTACAATCACCCACACCGAATTTTTCTTCGAAGGAGTCAACGGAAGTCCTGACACAAAGTCCATAGTGATACGCTCCCACTTCCACTCTGGAATTTTCAACGGATGCAATAACCCTGAGGGAAACTGGTGCTCAGCCTTGACTCTCTGACAAACCATACATCTACTCACAAACTCGGCTACGTCCTTCTTCAAACCAATCCAATAATACTCTTCCTTCAATCCTCGATACATCTTCGTGCTACCCGGGTGCATAGCAAAAGGACTATTGTGAGCCTCACTCAAGATCGTACGCCTCAACTCGGCATCCTCCGGAACCACTATCCTATCCTTGAAACATAGGATCCCATTCTCTCCAAAACAATACTCAGTAGGCCTATCCTCGGCTATGTCTTGCATGTGAGGTGCCAAAGACTCATCTCACAACTGCTTCTCACGAATCAACTGAACCAATGATGGCTTAACCTGAAGCTCGGCTATCAATCCACCATCCGTAGACACACTCAACCTTGCAAACATTGCTCGCAACTCAACGGCCACTTTCCTACTCAAGGCATCGACCACCACGTTTGCCTTGCCCGGGTGATACTCTATGGTAAGGTCATAATCCTTAAGAAGCTCTAACCACATTCGCTGCCTGAGGTTCAACTCCCTCTGGGACATCAAATATTTCAAACTCTTGTGGTCAGTATACACGGTGCACTTCTCACCATAAAGATGGTGTCTCCAAATCTTCAACGCGAACACCACTGCAGCCAACTCTATGTCGTGCGTGGGGTAATTCTTCTCGTGGACCTTCAACTGTCGTGAAGCATACGCTACTACCTTACCTCCTTGCATAAGCACACAACCTAGTCCTACGTAGGACGCATCACTGTAAATCACAAACTCTCTCCCCGGCTCAGGCTGAATCAAAATAGGAGCTTCAGTCAAAGCTTTCTTCAATTTTTCAAACGCCTCTTGTCTCGTATCTGTCCATTCATACGGAACATTCTTCTGTAGCAACTTGGTCAACGGAGCCGCTATTCTCGAGAACCCCTCAACAAACCTTCTATAGTACCCCGCCAAACCTAGGAAACTGCGGATTTCTGTCTCTGATTTCGGTTGTTTCCAATTCACAATGGCTTCTATCTTCTTGGGATCTACACTAATTCCACTAGCCGAGATCACGTGACCTAGGAAGACCACCTCCCTAATCCAAAACTCACACTTACTTAGCTTAGCATACAACTGATTCTCAAGTAGGGTCTGAAGCACTAACCTCAAATGCTCATCGTGTTCCTCCTCGGTCCTAGAGTACACTAGGATGTCATCAATAAACACTACCACAAACCTGTCCAAGAACTTATGAAATACTCGGTTCATCATATCCATGAAGGCTGCTAGAGCATTGGTCAATCCAAAAGGCATCACCAAAAACTCATAATGTCCATAACGTGTACGAAAGGCTGTCTTCGGTATGTCCACATCCTTTACCTTCAATTGATAGTATCCGGACCTCAAATCAATCTTCGAAAACACAGAAGCACCCCTCAACTGGTCTAGCAAGTCATCTATCCTAGGCAAGGGATATTTGTTCTTCATCGTTACCTTATTCAACTGCCTATAATCTATACACATCCGCATGCTACCATCCTTCTTTTTCACAAACAAGACCGGAGCACCCCACGGGGATACACTAGGCCTAATGAAGCCTCTATCAGTCAACTCCTGAAGCTGTGTCTTCAACTCTTTCAACTCTTTCGGTGCCATTTTATACGAAGCAATCGACACCGGTGCAGAATCAGAATATGTCTCGATAGCAAACTCTACTGCTCTATCTGGAGGCAAGCCTGGCAGCTCTTCCGGGAAAACACTCAGAAAATCACATACTGTTCTGATGTCCTGAGGTCTCACCTCACTTATATCCGGATTCATTACATAAGCCAAGTAAACCTGACACCCTGAACTCAACAACCTCTGAGCTTCTAAAGCCGAAACCACATTGGACAAAAACTTAACATTCTCCCCAACTACCACAACCTCAAAGTCATCAGTAAGCCTCAAAGAGACTCTCTTGGTCTCGAAGTCAACCCTAGCTCTATGCTCTACGAGCCAATCCATGCCCAAAATCACATCAAAGCCATAGAAGGGTAACTCCATCATATCGATCGGAAATACGTGGCCCTGAACCATCAAAGAACACCTCATATACACTTTCCTAACTACCACTGTATCACCAAAAGAGCTAGTGACATTTACACCTACCTCTAACCAATCACAAGGTAATCTTAATGACTTTGCGTGTTCACCCAAAATATACGAATGGGTTGACCCCGAATCTATCAAAGAAAGCAAACTCAAGGACTATAATGTGAAATTACCTGCAATGGCATCAGTGTCATTCCCAGCCTCTCGCTGAGCGTACACCCTAGCCGGTCCTCCTCCCTCGGGCTGAACTGCTACAACATGAGCCAAGTTCCTCTGACTCTCATTCCTCGGCTGAAAGTTCCCACGGCCGCGCCCACGGCCTCTCTGATGCTCAAAACCCCTCGCTGGAGCCGGTCCGCCCCTAACTGGGTATGGACAATCACGCCTCAAATGGTCTCGGGAGCTACAGTTCCAACACGCCCCAAACATACCCATACACTCACTTGGGTGGCGTCTCCCGCACCTAGTGCACTCCGGAATGTGCCCAACAGCTCCCTGGCCCTGACGGCCCTGACCATGGTTACCACCCTTAGGTCTCGTATCCGGCTGATACCTCCTATCTCTATGCCTCTTGGCATGATCTCTGTCCCAGTTCGTATGTCTCTTTCCGGAGTCAGACCCACCAGCACGTGCTCTAGAGCTTAGGTTCTGTTCTATATCCTTGGCCCTAGAAACCAAGACATCGAACTCAGTGTAGTCGGAGGCTAGCATGTAGGTCTTCACATCTGTAGTCAACCCATATCTGAAACGCTCACATCGTTCCTTCTCATCCGGAATCAACTCTGGCGCGTACTGGCTCAACCTCACAAACTAAATCTCATACTCCGACACGGTCCTATTTCCTTGAACCAAAGCCATGAACTCTCTTTTCTTTTCATCCAAGTACCGAACCCCGAGGTACTTTCTCTTGAAGGCATTTCTGAAGAACTCCCATGTGACATCCGTCTCGGCCATACCGGAAATAACAGTGGTCCACCAAGTATAAGCGTCTCCCTGAAGCAAAGAGACGATGCATCCCAACTTACGGGCATCCGAATACTCCATCTGACCTAAGATGCGAGTGGTACTCTCGAGCCATCCTTCTGACCTTCCGGAGACAATCCTCGAAACTCAATTACCCCTAAGTTACGGAGCCTCTCTAGGGGTAGTCCTGTCCCCGCACCCTGAGGTGGTGTTGCGGCTTGCATACCAGCCAAAGCTGTCTGAAAAGCTCCGGCTATGGTCTGAATCAAATGAGCCACATCTGGACCTGCCTGACCTTGGCCCGCTTGAGCCCTATTACCTCCCACATTAGCCTCAGCTTGAGGCCCATTACCATTACCTCCGACGTTCCCTCCATTACCATCGGGAGCATGAAGAGCAGGAGGCACGTCCTTGGGTGCCTGGTCACCCGCTCTAGGCCGTCCCCTCGGTCTCACCATAGCAATTAAAATAATCTAAAACAACAAACACAAAACAACAAAGAAACGTTAGGTTAGCAAAAGGGCAAGGACTCCGGTTCTCAAGCTCTTTAAACCAAAACAATTTTCCTTTTCATTTTGACAACAACGCCTAACAATGGGGACTTGAACCAACTCTCAAACAACAACAAAGTCATTATAGCATGCATTCATACACCGTGCTAGAGACAAAATTTAGACATACATGGAAAAACACCCATAATACCTTAGCTCACCTCACTTACCTGCCCGAGGTCTCGGAAACCTCAGGCTCTGATACCAATAAATGTAACCTCCTCGTCCCGGTCTGGCCGGATGACCGGTCTGAATGGGCCACACGGGAAAAACCGAAGCGAAACCCGTTAAGGCTTCCCCTCGGTTAGCAACCCTAAAGATTTTCTTTCATTTTAATCTTGTCTAAAGGCATATTGATCCCTAAATGATTCACAACAGCGGAAACATCAATAAAGAAACGCATGCGATCCACAACCACACTTACAAGCAATTCATTTTTTAGCTTTCAGGGCAGACCGTATCGATACACCAGTCAAGGGTATCGATACGCCCTGACTAGGTCAACACAATCAGTCAACGCAGAGGAGACCGTATCGATACAGCCCTTGAGCGTATCGATACACTCCTCTCGGTCAATATCTCGTGGTCAACGAGATATACTCGTACCGATACACCCCAACGCCGTACTGATACGCCAAAAACTCCCCAAAATCTCAGAATTCCAGTGAGCAAAAACCGTATCGATACGGACCCGTGTATCGATACGCCCAGCTTAAAATGAGATCTACAGGAAAGACCGTATCGATACAGCCCTCAGGCGTATCGATACGCCCTGCACTGCAACTCTCCAAAAACCAGCAAAACCAAACAAGACTCAACTCATTATGAATTTTGGGACTTCCCTAGACTCATTTAAGCATACATATATTTAGACTGAAACCACAAATTAGCATACGGGGCATTTAATTTTACAAGGAGGCATACAACTCAAAGGTCTCATACAATTCCACAAGAGAGCATACTTAGCAATCATAAGGCCCCATACACAAGCCAAGTAAACATAGAGCATACATAGCCCAACAACATACACATTTAGGCATATTCAATTAAGCAACAAGATAAGCATGGTCTACAATCCATGAAACAAAAGCATAACACATCCATGAGTTTAGCATGCTCAAACATAACCACCTAAGGAGTTTGACACCAACTCCTAAAACTCTATACCCCATTGTTTAGGCATTATTACAAAACACAAATCATACTTGTGCTAGCTCGAGAACTCCCAAGCTCTTCCCTTGCCCGCTTGCCTCCCGAACTCTAACGATCTGCATGTTGGAAACAAAAGAGAGCGTAAGCTACTAGCTTAGTGAGAGAGGCTCTACAATCCACAACATGCAGTTTTCCAAAACACATTTATATGCAAGAAAAGCAATGGATGCACGAAATGTCTATCTCAACAACAACACATGGTTTGCACAAGCACAACCATCATACACATACGGTGGGACTACACATCACCGTTTCGACTAGTAGATTTCCCATGGGACTACACATCAAGGTACTTTCCTACTAGTCACTACCGGTGGGACTACACATCACCGTAGTTTGGACCACCATCACGTGAGGCACGACTCCAACTCGACTACACATAAACAACATTAACATGCACATGATAAACATAACACATGACCATTCATCCATCACAACAACATAGGAGTAGAGAGGCTTACACTCGGGTTTAGGTGACCCCTCAAGGTCCCACCCAAACCCCAAAAAGGGTCCATATCGAGCACAATGCAAGAATCAACAATTCTACTCACCGTTGTTACTCAAGAGAAGGCCGAAGACCAAGCTCAAGACTCTGAAATCCCCGGATTCGTCCCCGAAGCTTCACCAACCAAAACTCTTGCTTCTAAACATTCCAACACAATTTAAACAATCCCAATTCAGTCCATATTCAAAAATAGTCAACCCGGATCATAAACCAAGCACAAAACATCAAATTTTCCATTGAAAACAAACCCAAAATCCATAATCCCGAGCAGCCCCTAAACTCACCCTAAAACCAATGGTTCCAACCCTTAAATTACTCCCTAAAGTCTCCAAAACAACCCTTACATATAGCCTATCCATCAGCCCTCTTATTTCCACATAAAACACCCCCATATCTCAACTCAAAACCTCCCATAACCCAAATCCGGGAAATTTAGCAAAACCCTTTAAAAATCATGCAAGTTGGACCTTTTAGGTTGTAGACAACTCATATAACTTCAACAAATCGAAAACTTAAGGTAAAGACTTCAAAGACAACATTTTTAATCTAAAATCCTCCAAACTTCAAATTTCAAAACATGTACAAAAATGAAAATAAAAGGTATTAACTCATAGAGAATAGCGAGGGTAAGTCAAAAACGTGATTACCTTTGCGAAACCCTTCAAAATGAGCAAGTTATGGGATGATATAGTAACCTAAGGATGGGGGGGTTGTCGTTGGAAGAGGATGGTGTGGAGAGAAGAAGATGAGCCAAAGTCTAATATTTTATGTTTGTTTAAAATTGGGAAGTCAAAAGACGAAAACACCCTTAATGAATTAAGGAAACTACAATAGGTGACACCCATGGCTATTTGGGCTTGTTTTGAAAATGGTTCAACTTAATTTTATTTGTCTTAAAACTCGAGACCCAAAACATTATTTTATTATAAAAAAATTAGGAACCGAAACCCGAACCATTATTAAATTATTATTTTTCGCCCGACCCCCGAACCCGGGTGTTACAATTTCGGAACACATATCGAAACGCCGAGTCCCGTATCGAAACGACCTGCATTTAAATGTTAGTTGGGAAATAGCCGTTGGGGTTTATGACCGTTGTGGTCGAATCCACGTAGGCGTATCGAAATGACATAGCCCGTTTCTAAACGCTGGACAAAATTCACATCATGGGAAGGCTCGTTTCGATACCCGTATTGAAACACTTTTGCTACTGGAATCCCCCGTATCGAAACACCTTAGGGCGTTTCGAAACGCCTGGAGGGTTTTGTGTAGTTTGGCCTTTGAAAACATGTAAAACCCTTTGAAAATGTCCCTAAACATAGTTTCAAGTTATTTGGACTTTGGAAATTGTTTTAAATACTTTTTAAATCAGTCCAAAACATTTTTCAATTATTATATCAAAACATTAGTTCTACAGTTAATTATGGAGTCAACTCTTAAACTTTCTAAAAATTTCATATTAATTTTTAAGTTTGTTAAAAATTCTTATTTTGTCCCTCATAAAAAAATTAGGGTTCTGAATTAAAAATTCTCAATTGTTAGGGTTTTAATTAGGGATTTCAAAATTAGGTTTCTAAATTAGAGATTCTTCGAATCTAGGGTTTACAATTTGGGTGTAATTTTTTTGGTGTTACACTTATTTTAATTTTAATATATTTATTGCCATTATTTATAGTAAATATACAATCTTTACTTGAATTTTGTTTTAAAGTGTAATTCGATATCTATATATGATTTTTTAAAATTCAAATTGGTACCTAAATTAGAATTAATGGTTCTAATAAATTATTAACCATAAGTATACTAAAAATAAAACTTTAGGTACCAATTAAAAAGAAATCAAGTTCATGCACAAACTTGAACTAAAACATAAAGTCAAGGACCATTTTCAATTAATAACCCTAGTTTGATTAATTATTAAAACAAAAAAAATAGACGTCAAACTCAACATTGAAACTAAATTTAAATATTTAATTAAGAAAAAAGTTAGATAATAGGCTTTTTCTAACATAGGTTTAAGGTCATTTAAAGACCTTTATTAAATATAAAGATTTTACTTGAAAAAAACCACAATTATTTAATGTATTACAAAACCTTAAAATATTCTGTTGAGAAAATTCTCATTTAATGTATTAGAGTTTAGGATTTCGGTTTTAGGGTTAATTTTTTAGGGTTTGTGGTTTAGAGTTTATGATTTAGGGTTTTATTATTTATGGTTATGGTTTATGTTTCAAGGTTTATAGTTTAAGATTTATGATTTTTAGGGTTTATGGTTTAAGATTTTGGTTTAAGGTTTATAGTTTAGAGTTTAGGGTTATAGTTTGGGTTTTAGGGTTTATGTTTATGTTTATAGTTTAAGGTTTTGGTTTTATGGTTAGGTTTTAAGATTATGGTTTTAGGGTTTAGTGTTTACTACATTGGATGAGTGTTTTCACTAGAATCTTTTAGGGTTTTGTAATACATTAAATGATTGTGATTTTTAAATAGAATCTTGTATTTAATGAAGACTTTTAAATGATCCGTAATCTATGCATGTATGCATAGGTTAGACAAACCCTAGATAATAACCTAAAGAGTTGTTATACATAGTCATAAGGGCTGCATATAAGAATTATTAAAGTCTTATTATTAATGTTTATTTTACTTTTTAATGGAATCTATTAGAATGAAATTAATTACATTCCTAAAAATTAAACATCATCAAATTTGGATGCTTAATGTAACTAAACCCTAAAACCCTAAACCTAAAATCATACAACCCTAAAACATAATAGCTAAACTCTAAAACCTTAAACCATGGACCGTATATACTAAACCCCAAAACTCTTAACCCTAAAACATAAATAATAGAACCCTGAAACATAAAACCCTAGACACCTAAACCATAAAACCTTAAACTCTTTTACATGATTATTAATTAAACATCTAAAATTAATGGTATTTAATTATATTCTAATAGATTCCACTGAAAATAAAAATAAACATTAATGATAAAAATATAATAGTTCTTATATGCAACCCTTAGGGCTGTGTATAGTAAAACCCTAAAATAAATCTTGAAACTAAATTCAGTTATCAAAATCTATTATCAACTATAAGAATCATGCTATTGTTGTCATTGAATTTTCACCCATTTTAAATTATTTTACCTTATAGTTATTATTTTATATATTATAGTCATGTACATATAATATAATGTTAGTATTACTACTAATTATAAAACCCAATAAAAATTAAAAAAGTCCATTTGATTTAAATAAGGTGTCCATTAATAATGAGCACATATTTTAAATATATATGATGCAATAAAAACCCATTTTTGGCACAAAAAACCCAATTAACATTTTTGTGTGTGCAGATATAACATGAAACTTTGGATCTAAGGCAAGGAGATCTAATGGACCATATCGAATTAGCAAAAAAGGGGTGAGGAAAGTCACCCCCGCCGCAACGTGCCTAGCGCGTGTGCTGCACTCGCGCGAGTTTGATTCTCCCCAAAACCCCCTATCGAAGCTGCTTGGCAGTTGCTCCAGCACGCACCGGCACCAGCGGCTACCGCTGGACCGTGCTGGTCGACCCTCCTCACCTGTAGGCCACGCCTGCGACCCCGATCCAGCCGCCGCTGCTTTCCCACCGTCCAGCCACATGCAAAAAAAAACAAGAGGAAAAAGGGTTCAAACCCTAGTTCGAAAATTGGAGAAAAATCATCCCAAATTGCACAAAACTAGACCAAAATCGGATTGATTTTAATCATGTTGGAGAGGTCAATGATCAGATTCGAATTATGGATGAAATTGTGGGATTATATCTCCCAAATTTCCGTTTTTTTAGGTTCTTGAACACTATAAACCCCCACCCCTTTGTATTTAGGACACGAAAATATTCATTAGAAATCCATTGAAAAGTAGTACGAATCTGCAGCATTGTGTTCGAATTTCTTTGGAATAAGAAGCACACAAATTCTTCATTTTGGTATTGTTCTCTTCTTTCCAATTAATTTTAGTTTGGATTTTGTTCTTACGTTAGTTTGAAAGAGGAAGTGTTGTTCAACTTGGATTATTATTTTCGAATCTAAAATTGATTTTGGTGTTTTTTTAGAGTTTGTTGAGTTTTGAGGTGCTCGATTCCTTCAACCGTTCTTGTTCGCCAAGTGGTGGAGAAGTAGAATTTTGGGTGGATGTGGTGTGAAAGCTTAAAAGATAATTGACACAATGATTTATAGTGGTTCAACCTTCTAACCAAGGTCTACATTCACTATCTTAGCTTCCCACTAAGGATTTCCAATCAATCTACTATTGATTCGTCCCCTTTTCTAGGCTTAGGAGGAAACCCTTATACACCGATCAAGCTTTCTACCCAAAGCCTTGATCAAACCCTCTTTACAAGAGAAAAGATAAGCAAACACAAATCCCTCTAATAGGTGTTTGTTTGCACAATTTAGCTCTCACCCAAAACCTAAAACACTTGAGCAAATTTGACAATTTTGGCTCACTAGTGTTTGTCTGTACAAATAAATGACACTTAAGCTCTAAGACAATTTCTTGATCATTTGTTGTTTGACAATTGAAGCATTAACCATTACTTGATGCTTGGATGTCCCTTTTATACTCCTCTTTGAGTTTGTAGCCGTTACTAGCCGTTGGGGACGAATTAGAGCCGTTGAGGACTTTATTTCCCACCATTAATGCTGTTCTGCAGCCTTCCGTATCGATACGCGTGGACCCGTATTGGTACGACCTTTATCAGAAACTAGTCGTTGAGCTCTTGCCAGCCTAGGCGTATTGATACGTTTAAGGGCGTATCGGTACGGTATTGCATTTAAAAGATCGTTGGGAAATATGATCGTTAGGGTTGTTAAAATGGGATCGGTACGCTTACTAGGCGTATCGATACGATCCCTCACCGTATCAAAACGGCCAAGCCTGTTTCAATACGAGTTTTGGCAGTGACCAAACTGGGCAAAAAGGTATCGATACGGGTTGAACCGTATCGGTACAGGCAGCTTGAAAAGTCAAGTTTGGCTATTTAAAATCAATAAAAACATTGTCAAAAACCTTTTTAAATACCTCAAACATATATTCAAGTTGTTTGGACTAAAAAAAAGTTTTAAATTCTTTTCAAATTAGTCCAAAACATTTTTCAATTTTTATATCAAAACACTAGTTCTACGATCTCCCCCTTTTTGATATAATAAAACCAACTTGAAAAATTGTTTGTGATTCTCCCCCTTTAAGTTTAAAATTGTGAATAAGAGATAAAGATTTGAAATCAATTAAAGCTCCCCCTTATTCATTTGAAAATTCAATTTTTCAAACCACATTTCTCCCCTTTTTGTTATATCAAAAAGAATTTAAACACTTTTAAGTTCAAAATAACAATAGAGGTAAAAAAATGACAAATAAGAAATTTTGGTTTTGAAATGGCCCCCCTTACTCAAAGCATCATTAAAATGTTAGTCCAACATATATGATCATATAGTTGAATTAAATGAAAAATAAATCAAATAAAAACAAAAAAAAAACAACTAGATTTTACCACACTTGAATCTAAGGGAGGATGTGAAGCCTTCATTCTTCAAGTGTCTTTCTTGTGTGCATGGAGCTCCCCCTCATTGATTGGACTTGTTGAACATCTCCATCACACCTAATCAAGACAATCATACAAATTTTGGTATCCAAATTGCTTTGGATCCATAAACGTTAGTAGCACAAAATCTTGTCCCCTTAGGAATCCATTTTTCAATTTCATCATTTTTAGTTGAAGTGGTTAGACCTTTTGGGACCCAAACACTTCTAAAACATTTTTCTTTTACAAATCTAGGGCACTAGATTGTCTTACATAAAAGTTTGATTTTCCAAAATTATTTTTCTTTTCAAGCTCTTTGGAAATCAAATCTTTTTATTCTTGAACTTTATGAAGCAAATTTTGTAAGTCAAAACATTTTTGTTCAAACTCTTTGAGTTTTGCTTCAAGTTCAAGTTTGGTTTTAGAAATCAAATCATTTTGAATTTTCAACTTTGAAATCATTTTATTATTTTTCAAAATGTGATTTTTAAACTCTTAAACCAAATCATCATAGGCATCTTGTAATTCATCAAAAGAGTAAGAACATGAAGTAGATGAATTAGAAGTTACCCTTGAATCTTCTTCGATGGCCATAAGGCAAAGGTTGGCTTGTTCATCGTCGGTGGAGTCCTCATCACTCCAAGTAGCCACATATGCCTTCTTCTTATGGCTTGAAGTGCTTGCCCTCTTCTTATTCATGGATTCTCGTTCAAGCTCTCTCAAAGCTTTCTTCATGAACGGGGCACACTTCTTAAAGAGATGAACTATCTCTTCTTCTTCATCCTCCTCTTCACTTGAATCAACATGATGGCATGTGGAGGATTTTAGAGCAATAACATTAGTGTTGATGCCAAGCCCCTTGAGCTTCTTCTCCCCCATAGCTCTAATTTCTTCCCTCTTCTTCTTTGTTCTTCTTCATGATTTGATGAGTGAGAAGTGACCCCATGAGTTCATCAAGCTTCAAGGTCTTTAAATTTTTGGCTTCAATGGTGGCGGTCCTCTTTGAGTCCCATGACTTGGGAAGTGAGTAGATGAGCTTTCGGACAAGTTTCTCTTCCGGGATGGCTTCTCCATAGCCTTTGAGACCATTGGTGATAGTGGAGAACATATCAAACATCTTCTCGATGTTCTCTTCCGAATCCATCTTGAAGTTCTCATACTCTAAGGTGAGGATCCCAATCTTGGTCTCCTTAACTTCGTTGGTTCCCTCGTATGTGACTTCAAGCTTGTCCCATACCTCCTTGACACTCTCACAAGAAGACATCTTCTCATAGATGGTTGGGCCAAAATCACAAAAGAGGATGTGCAAGGCTTTGCAATTAAGCTTCATCTTCTTGCGATCTTCGGCACTCCATTCTGCTTTGCTTCGTTAAGGCACGAACGAACCATCTTCAACTATGTCCCATAGCTTGTAGTCTCTTGACTTAATGAAGAACTTCATCTTTGGCTTCCAATGGCATAGTGAGTTCCGTCGAAGAAGGGCGGTTTGTCGATGGATTGCGCCATTGAGCCGGTTGTGTGAAATGATGATCGAGCTTGCCGGATCTTCTCAATCGGATATTAATCCTCTTCAATTGACCCAAGCTCTGATACCAATTGTTGAGTTTTGAGGTGCTCGATTCTTTCAACCGTTCTTGTTCGCCAAGTGGTGGAGAAGTGGAATTTTGGGCGGATGTGGTGTGGAAGCTTAAAAGATAATTGACACGATGATTTATAGTGGTTCAACCTTCTAACCAAGGTCAACATCCACTACCTTAGCTTCCCACTAAGGATTTCCAATCAATCCACTATTGATTCGTCCCCTTTTCTAGGCTTAGGAGGAAACCCTTATACACCGATCAAGCTTTCTACCCAAAGCCTTGATCAAACCCTCTTTACAAGAGAAAAGATAAGCAAACAAAAATCCCTCTAATAGGTGTTTGTTTGCACCATTTAGCTCTCACTCAAAACCTAAAACACTTGAGCAAATTTGACAATTTTGGCTCACTAGTGTTTGTCTATACAAATAAATGACACTTAAGCTCTAATACAATTTCTTGATCATTTGTTGTTTGACAATTGAAGCATTAACCATTACTTGATGCTTGGAGGTCCCTTTTATACTCCTCTTTGAGTTTGTATTCGTTACTAGCCGTTGGGGATGAATTGGAGCTGTTGAGGACTTTATTTCCCACCATTAATGCTGTTCTGCAGCCTTCCGTATTGATAGGCGTGGACCCGTATCGATACGGCCTTTATTAGAAACTAGCCGCTGAGCTCTTGCCAGCCTAGGCGTATCGATACGCTTGAGGGCGTATCGGTACGGTATTGCATTTAAAAGACCGTTGAGAAATATGACCATTGGGGTTGTTAAAATGGGATCGGTACGCTTACTAGGCGTATCGATACAATCCCTCACCGTATCAAAACGGCCAAGCATGTTTCGATACGGGTTTTGGCAGTGACCAAACTGGGCAAAAATGTATCGATACGGGTTGAACCGTATCAGTACGGGTAGCTTGAAAAGTCAAGTTTGGCTATTTAAAACCAATAAAAATATTGCCAAAAACCTTTTTAAATACCTCAAACATATATTCAAGTTGTTTGGACTTAAAACCAAGTTTTAAATTCTTTTCAAATTAGTCCAAAACATTTTTCAATTTTTATATCAAAACACTAGTTCTACAAAGTAGTTTTTTTAATGAAAGTGATTTTACCGTCGTCAAACGACGCCCGACGTCGGTGGAAGGCGGTCGATACGGTGGTCCCGTTCTCGGTATTCTTTATTCTTGAAGAACACCAAAACATTTAAGGGGTTTTGAAAAATGGTTTTGATCTATTTGGATTTTTAAAAGAAAAGAAAATGTATTTTTTTTTAAGTTGAGCTTTATATCCAAAACATATTGGAATTATTCCATTCATTAAATCCTTATTTTTTATTCTGAAAATGCCCATAGTTCAATACCTTTCAATTTGGTCATTTTATTCCCATTTGACCCATTATTTGTTTTAATTGTTTTTTTAAATACTTCCTTATTCCCTTTTTTTATTATAAAATATTGTTTTAAAGCTCGAATAAAGTGTTGACCTAATCCGAGAATGATACACTCCCTTTTAATTAATCTCACACGCTGATTTGTATCTAATTTAATTTTTTTAAAAATACTTTCTTGTATATATTTAATTTTGGTCGTTTTAATTTTCTGCTTTCTTATTTTATTTTTTAAATTACTTCTTTGTTTGTGTGTTTAAGAAAAATAATAAATGCGGTGTCTTATCGAACAGAAATGACAGGTTAGCACAAGGAGTGTTGACGGTGATTAGAGTTCATTTTCGAATGATAAGACCGTTAAAATAGAGTCATATTAATAAATGGACAATTAAATTAAATTTTACTTGAACTTGCAAATTTCGACATTAAAACATTTCGTAATCGGCTAGGTACCAATTTTTGGGCATTGTGGGGGTGCTAATCCTCCCCTATACGTAACCGACTCCCGAACTCGTTTTCAAAGATCAAAACCGTTGTTTTGATAAAATAAAACATTTTATTAAAATAGCTCGTTTTTTGGGGATCTAATCACACCTTTTAAAGGATTGGTGGCGATTTCGTGTTTTTTTATGTCGGGCTCGAAAGGGTTGCGACAACTTGGTGACTCCGCTGGGGACATTTTTGTTTTTACAAAAAGTGAGTCAGGCCACAAGTCGATAACATTTTGTTTTAATGTCAGAATTTGTTAAGCTCGTGTAAAATTCAATTTAATTGTCCATTTATGAATATGATTCTATTTTACACATTTAAAGCTTAATGAAGCTCTATGCCCAAGCTTTGTCCCGATTGCTTAAGTGGGGGGAAAACACTTTGCTCATGTAAGAGTATTGACACTCCGTATGAGCCTAGCAAGTACCTTCGGGACTTATATGTCTTACGTCTTTGTAAGGATACTGATCCTTCGTAAAGGCGTAGGAAAGGAGTCCCCCTGAGTTGAACTTGATTCATTTGTAGCCTATAGGGTGAGAGTCAGGGGCCTTGCTACCCTTAGTAGGGGAAAACAAGGACAGCTTGGGGTACCTTTCTAGAACCTAACCTTGTGTGAGAATTTAGAGCCCACCCCAATAGAGCCATATGGAAAACCTTAGGCTTTTAGTCTGGACAAAATTATTTCGCAAGGATAATCCGTGGAGACATGTCCTAGAGTGTTGGAATGTGCTCCCAAAATTATTCGTACATTGAAATTATTTTGGACCTTTTATGTTTTATTTCTGTTTTTAAGAATACTAATCCTTTCCTTTTCTTATCTTAATATTGTTTTGCATTTTTTCTCTTACTCTCCTTGCATTTGTATCTCATATTTAGAAGGGGTCGATTCTGAAGCATGTTGCTAAATTAGGAAAAGTGTTTTCCATGGATGGAAAATACCTAAAGAAAAAAGGAAGACAATGCGGATGTATGGTGACCACGTGGACGAAATACTAAAGTATGCTCACATCAGTGCCAAGTAGAATATCGTGCATAAGCTGCAGGTGCTATGTGACCACTTCGACGATACAACCAAGTAGTTATTACAAAATGAAGAATTTGAAGATGATCATTGGTCCACTCAGCTTAGGGGAAATGTCAAAAGGACCCATGAGTGAGACAAGTCTGACAAAAGTATCACAACCTAAATTGAAGATGTAGCTAGGCATGTGATGATGATAGTTAGAGAAGCTACATTACTTCGCCCCCACGTCAGACCAATAGGGAAAGTGAGACCAAGGCTTCAAAGACTGATTAAAGAAATAGAGGAACTAGGTGCTCAGACTGAGACGTGTTCGTAGGACCTTTGTCATCCAATGAAGGCTATTTCTAGAGCAACACCTTAATGGAATAGATGGCCCTTCGCTTGCATTCATGCATTTTTTATTGTTTCTTGCATTTATGTTGTGATCATTGCATACATTCACACATGATAAGAAACCAATCACATGCAGAATTTTAAAAATAGGAAAAAAACATCTCACAAATACGGTACTCGTTCTTAGTCTAGAGAAAAGGCCATGGAAGACATATTGACAACTTTGGAGAATACCCACAAGGGTACCCAAGATAGACTCGATAAAATGGAGGAAGAAATTGCACGTGCCCAAAGAAACGTCGTCAGCTAGATAGCGACCATGTTGGGTTTCAAAGACCCGGAAAGAGGAAAGGTGGTTGAAGCCGTTGATGTTTCGTCGCCCCAGCCCGAGATGACTAGTCAAACATTTCTACCAAGTAAAATGTTCCAGATTCGTACAACAGAAACCTCAGCTCATACTCCGACAAAGTCTAGGATAATCCATGGGGAAATCATGGATTTGAGGTACGTGATCTCTATAAGACAGCCGATAAGTCTATAATGAACAAGAAGCTAGAAGACCAATGTGACAGGCTCGAAGAGATCATCAGAGCCATACAAAGAGAAAATGTCTATGGTAGCATAGATGTTAGAGATCTAAGTCTAGTTTCTGACTTGGTAGTTCCTCCAAAGTTCAAAGCTTTCGACTTTGAAAAGTATGACGAGAATACTTGCCCTTTGTCGTACTTGACCATGTACTGCCGAAAAATGTCACAACATTTGGAAAACTAGAAGTTACTCATCCATTGTTTCCAAGATAGTCTATCATGGTCTACTGCCCGATGGTATACTCAATTGAGTCGGGTCAACATACGAACTTGGAGAGATCTATCAAGATCCTTCTTTGAACACTACAAGTATGTGACAGACATGATCCCCAACCGCCTCGTTCTGCAAGATATAGAACAAAGGCCCGATGAGAGCTTTCGCCAGTATGCTCAGAGGTGGCGAGATGTAGTAGCCCAAGTACAACCTCCACTGTTGGAAAATAAGGTTACTCCAATGTTTGTGGAGTCTTTAAATGGCCCTTCTATGACTATATGTTAAACCATGTCACCGAAGGTTTTTCAGACATGGTCATAAGTGGGGAGTTGATATTGGTGGCCATCAAGAGTGGGAGACTCGAACAAGGGAAATATGACGAACACCTATAGAATCTTATTGCGAAGAAAACAAATCGATATTGGCTGGAGTTCATCCTTGCCTTCATGAAACAATGCTTAATTTTCTTAGACGATGTTGTGATCATATATAGAATAAACCCTTTTGCTTTTGCCCACGAGCATTAGGGATCTTTTGTACGGGCCTCTATGTTAATATACTTAAAGATGCATTCCTTTTGTTTTCTCAAATGGCAAACATTTCTCATTTTTTATTTCTTTTCATTTTTCATCAATTTTTGTTCAAGAAGAGGCCTTATAATTGATTGTACGAATGACTTTTGAATCTAATCCCGAGATAGAGGGGAAAATGTGTTTAAGTTTAATGGGGAGATCCTATATACAGATTATGAGTGAATTTTCCTCTCAGACATTGTTGTTAAGGACCTTGAATAAAGTGATAACTCTAAAACTGTGAAAGCGATAAACTAATTTTGATATAAATAAAGAATTTAAGGACTAATTTGAAAAAGATAAAACAAATTTTTAAGTCCTCAAACCTCTCTATATATTTAAAGGAAAATGGTTAAGTTAAAAACTCAAGTTGTCAAAACTTTTCTAAGTGTTTTTGAAGCCAAAACAGTGATTTTCGAGTCACCGTTTCGGAACGACCTTTGGGCGTTCCGGAACACTTTTGAAACTGTGAATATTTGTTTCGGAATGGGTTTCGAAACGGGTTTCGAAATGGGTGAAGAATATCGGAACGGTTTGACCCGTTTCGATACGATAGTATCGAAATGACTTCAAACATTTTGGAAACGGCATTCAAACTTGGTTTTAAAAATATGACCGTTGAAGTTTTTAACTATTTTTATACTTGTTGCTAAGGCGTATTGAAACGCTTCCAAGCCATTTCGATACGGGCTTTGACAGTGGCTGAGTGTTTTGAAACGAGTTTCGAAACGGCTCTTAGAGTATCGAAACGATCGTACCCGTTTCGGTACGGTCTATTTAATACACCCCAACGGCTCTATCTTTTTTAGTCTGTTTCGAAATAGGATCGGGCGTTTCGAAACGGGTGGTTGCAGACTGCATTTATGGTGGGAAGATAACATCCCAACGGCTCTATTGATGAATGCAACAACCCCAACGGCTAGAAATCAATGAGAAGGTATAAAAGGGGCCTCTAAAAGCTTCAGCAACAACTATTGATCTCAAAGAAAACATCCAAACATCAAAGCCAAGCATTTGTGCCAAAATCCCATTATTTCTAGTAAACCTCATTTGTGAAGTTGTAATTTTCATTCTTATCTATTCAATTGGGTTGAGTGCTTGTAATTGGGTTACATTTTGTATTGAGAGATACTTGTTTTAGCCTTCATCATCTTTGTTTTGTTGTGTGAGGATTGTGTCAAATTTTGGGTAGAAAATTTGATCGGTTTTGTAACGGTTACCTCCTTAGCCTAGAAAAGGGGAAGAACAATTAGTGGATTGTTGGAAAATCCTTAGTGAAGCTAAGGTAGTGGATGTAGAGTTTGATTGGAACTTGAACCACTCTAAATTCTCGTGTCCATCAAATTTAATTTTCCACTCCACCACCAAAAGTTCAAAAAATCCAATTCACCCCCATCTTGGCTTATATCATATCATTGATCCACTCAATAATTGGTATTAGAGCCTACCTCTTTGAAGGATTAACAACCACAAGAGGAGTTCCTAGGAAGAGTGTGATCATCCAAAAATCAAGCCATGACATCTACCTCCGGGTCAAGCATGTACGAGTCTCAATCAACCACAAAACCGCCATTCTTCAACGGTGATAACTATCTATTTTGGAAGAACCGGATACGCCTCTTCATCAAATCCAATGATTATCTAGTTTGGGATGTCATTGAATATGGTCTCTATATTCCATTGAAGAGAGACGATGAAGGAAGATTTGTTCTAAAGAAGAAGATTGAGATGAGTGAAGAAGAGAGAAAGAAGATCTAAATCAATGATAAAGCTCTTCACAAGCTATTTTGCTCTTTCGGTCCCGACATCTACTCCAAAGTCTTCTCCATTGAGAGTGCCAAGGAAGTGTGGGATACACTAGAGACCACCTATGAAGGAACTAGTGATATGAAGGAGACCAAGATTGGAATTCTCAATCTTAGCTATGAGAATTTCAAAATGGAGCCCGACGAAACCGCGTCCAAGATGTTTGATCGCTTCTCAACAATCGTCAACGGGCTTAAGGGTTTTGGAGAGACAATCCCGGAAGACAAACTAGTCCGGAAGCTACTCTACTCACTTCTCGAATCTTGGGATGGGAAGAGAACCGCCATCATCGAGGCCAAAAACTTGAAGACACTCAAACTTGATGAGCTAGTGGGTTCTCTCCTTACTCGTGAGATAATGAAGCAAGGAAGGGAAGATGAAAAGAAAAAGGAAGAGAAAAGAGTGGAGAAGCTAGAAGTAGAAAAGAAGAAGAAGATAGGAGTGGCTCTCAAAGCTTCATTACATGAGGAGAGCACTTCTAGTCAGGAGGATGACCTAGAGGAATTGGCTATGATAGCCAAAAGGTTCTCACGATTCATGAGGTCCAACCGAGGAAGGAAGATTGAAAGAAAAATGGACTTCAAGGGCAACAACAAAGAAGAAGAGAGGGATCAAATCATTTGCTACGAGTGCAAAAATCCCGGTCACATTCGTTTGGAGTGCTCTCAACTCAAGAAGAAGGGCTTTGAGAAGAAGAAGAAGCTCAAAGCCAAGCTTGCTACTTGAAGTGACGAGAAGTCATCCGAGGATGACGAACATGAAGTGGCCAACCTTTGCCTCATGGAACTTGAGGAGGATTCCTCCATGGTAACCTCTAAGTCATCATCTTTTGACTTTACATTTGATGAATTGCATGATGCGTATGATGAGTTGCGAGAGGTTTATGATGAGTTAGTTGAAAAGTACAAAGAGTCAGTCATTAGAAATAAAAAGATTATTTCAGTATTAAATGATAAAAATGACTCACTTTCTCAAGCTAACTTAAAATTTGAGAAAAAGATTTTAGGTTTAAAAGATGAACTTAAATTCTTCCAAGATGAAAATGTAGACCTAAATAATCTTCTTTCTCAATGCAATAGTGAACACCAAAAGGTGTTAGATGAGCTTAACAAGCTCAAGGAGTCTTTCAAAAATGTTGGTAATGTGAAGCATGAAAAAGGTGAATCATCTAAAACTAACCAACCTAAAAGAAAGACACATAACTACAAACAAAATAGCTTTCATAGACATAATAGAGCTACAAAGATTAGGAGTGTATGAGTTCCTAAGGAACTTGTCAAATCTAATAATGTTTTTGCTATGTCATCTTGGATTCCTAAAAGAATCAAGCTTTTGGGAGCTAACACTCGTGGACCCAAAATGATTTGGGTACCAAAAACCAAAGTTTAATATTTTGTTTGTAGGGGGAGCATTGCTACAAGGCCAAAGCACAAAGTCAAAATTCATGGTACCTTGATAGTGGATGCTCGAGACATATGACCGGAGATAAGAGTAGATTCATGGACTTAAAGCCAAAAAGTGAAGGAGTAGTGACATTTGGTGACAACTCCAAAGGCCACATTAAAGGTATTGGCTATATAGGTAATCACTCTACTATTCTCATTGAAAATGTTTTATATGTCGATGGTCTTAAACATAATTTGTTGAGCATAAGCCAATTATGTGATAAAGGGTTTAATGTATTATTTGATAAGAATGGGTGCAAAATTGTTGACATTAAATCAAATAATATTGTGCTCATAGGTCATCGCATATAGGTAATATTTACATGGTTCATCTAGATGACATACATACATCTCATGCCTGTTTAGTAGCTCAAAATGAAAATGATGCATGGCTATGGCATAGGAAACTAGAACATGCTAGCATTAGTGTTTTAGAAAAATTAATTTCCCTAGATCTAGTTAGAGGTTTACCCAAGATTAAGTTCTCAAATGACAAAATTTGTGATGCTTGCTCTAAGGGTAAACAACATAAGTCATCCTTTAAATCCATTAATTATGTTTCTACAAGTAGGTGTTTACAACTTATTCACGTGGATTTATTTGGGCCTATTAGGACTATGAGCTTGGGTGGTAAATCTTATGCATTTGTACTTGTTGATGATTTTTCTAGATTTACTTAGGTTCTATTTTTAAGTACTAAAGATGAGGCTTTAGAAAAATTCATCACATTTTCAAAATTAACTCAAAATGATCTTGAACTTAAAATTTCTCATATTAGAAGTGATCATGGAACCGAATTTCAAAATCTTGGTTTTGAAGAGTTTTTAAATGAAAATGGTATTAGCAACAATTTTTCGGCTCCTCGAACTCCTCAACAAAATGGGGTAGTTGGGAGGAAAAATAGAACTTTACAAGAAACGGCTAGAACCACGCTTTGTGAAAACAATTTACCTAAATATTTTTGGGCAGAAGCCACAAACACCGCTTGCTACATTGTAAACCGAGTAATGATTAGGCCACTTTTAAATAAAACACCATATGAGATTTTAAAATCTAAAAAGCCTAACATTAGCTATTTTCATCCATTTGGTTGCAAGTGTTTTGTTTTAAACAATGGAAAAGATAACTTAGGTAAATTTGATGCTAAAGGTGATGAAGTTATTTTTCTAGGTTATTCCTTAAACTCTAAAGCCTACCGGGTATTTAATAAAAGAACTTTAGTAGTAGAAGAGTCTATTCATGTTGTATTCAATGATAACCTCCTTCTGAGGAAGGATTCTTGTGATGATGATGATGTAAGAATCCTTGATGCCTTTGATGGAGGACAAACTTCAAAGGAGGATGAGATTCCAGCAAAAGAAGAGGATACACAAGATCCACCTCTTGAAGCATTGAAGGACTTGGCTCTTTAGGAAAAGGAAGTGAGCTACCCAAGGGAGTACAACTATGTCAAAGGTGGTGAAATCTTGGGTGATCCATCCAAGGGGGTAACTACTAGATCTTCTCTTAAACTTATGAATCATGTTGCATTTATCTCATGCATATAGCCTAAGAACATTAAAGAAGCATTAAAAGATGATTTTTGGATTATGGCTATGCAAGAAGAGTTAAATCAATTTGAGAGAAGTAATGTTTGGACATTAGTTGAAAGGCCTAGTAATCAATCTACTATAGGAACTAAATGGGTATTTAGGAACAAACTAGATGAGAGTGGTAACATTGTGAGAAATAAAGCTAGATTAGTTGCACAAGGTTACACTCAAGAAGAGGGAATAGATTTTGATGAAACCTATGCACCCGTAGCTAGAATGGAGGCCATTAGGATGTTGCTTGCATATGCATGTTATCATGATTTCAAGCTTTTTTCAAATGGATGTTAAAAGCGCATTTTAAATGGTTTTATAAATGAGGAAGTGTATGTGGAACAACCACCGGGTTTTGAAGACTCAAAATTTCCAAATCATGTTTTCAAACTTACTAAAGCACTTTATGGTTTAAAACAAGATCCTAGAGCTTGTATGAAAGACTTTCAAACTTTTTGATTGAAAAAGGTTTTGAAAAAGGTAAGGTGACACTACACTTTTCATAAAAAGGTATAAAAATGACATCTTAGTAGTACAAATATATGTTGATGATATTATTTTTGGATCTACTAATGAGTGTCATTGTAAATAGTTTGCTAAGTTAATGCAAGGTGAATTCGAGATGAGCATGATGGGGGAGCTCTCATTCTTTTTGAGATTCCAAATCAAGAAAAGGAAGGATGACACCTTCATCAATCAAGCAAAGTACATCAAGGATATGCTCAAGAAGTTTGGCTTGGAGAATGCAAAGCCTCAAGCCACACCTATGAGCTCATCTACAAAGCTTGACAAAGATGAATAAGGTAAATGTGTTGACTCTAAGCTTTATCGTTCTATGATTGGATCTTTGCTTTACCTTACCACAAGTAGACCGGATATTTTGTTTAGTGTTTGCTTGTGTGCTAGGTTTCAAGCTAGTCCTAGAGAGTCTCACCTTATATCCGTTAAGAGAATCTTTAGGTACCTTAGAGATACCCCTTGTTTAGGTCTTTGGTACCCTAGAGACTCAACCTTCAACCTTCATGCTTATTCAGATGCGGATTATGGGGGTTGTAAAATCGATAGGAAGAGTACTTCAGGAACATGTCAATTCTTAGGTAGTATGCTCATATCTTGGTTCTTTAAGAAACAAAATAGTGTAGCTCTTTCTACCACCGAAGCCGAGTACATATCCTTAGGGAGTTGTTGTGCTCAAGTCCTTTGGATGAAGCAACAACTCTTAGATTATGGTATTAAAGTTGAAACCATACCCCTTAAGTGTGATAACACTAGTGTCATATACTTAACTAAAAATCTCATCCAACACTCTAGAACCAAACATATAGAAATAAGGCATCATTTCATTAGAGATCATGTCCTTAAGGAAGATGTTATTATAGAGTACGTTGACACCTTAAACCAACTAGCGGACATCTTTAAAAAGCCTTTGGATGAAGGGCGTTTTTGGTCCCTTAGGAGAGAGTTAGGTCTAACTAGCCTTTCTTGACCTTTTAGGACCCTTTTTATGCTTAAATTGCTTGTTTTCTTGAAAATGCCATGTTTATGTGTTTTTACTCCTAATTTCATCCATGCTAATAGTTAGGGTGAGTATGTTTTTGTTTATACATGTCTTTCCTGCTCATTCATGGCATTTATGCATATAGGACTTCATGAAATCTATTTTTCTGCAAAATTAGAGCCTCGTCTGCACTTCCAGGCCTAGGTGTATCGAAACGGGTCCAACTGTTTCGATACGGGTGCCTTAAAAGATCAATATGTGAGTAGGGTGTTTCGAAACACCTTCATAGGGTTTCGAAACGATTTTGCCACTACCAAGGGGTGTATCAAAACGAGTTCCGATACGGGTCAACGTGGGATTCGATACGGTCAAAGTCGTATCGGAACGGTCAGCTGGTCTTGACGCGCCAGTCAACGTTTTGGTCCTTACGTTTCGGAACGTTCATGCCTGTTCCGAAACGGGTATGCAGACAACCTTAAAGAGGGCTTTTAATGTTAAAATCCACTTTAATTTAAAACCCTTCAAAACCCTAAATCGATTTTTTCCTATAAAAACCCTCCAAACCTCATTGTTTTTCATCAAATCTTGAGGGCATTTACACACAAACACAAGTCTAAGCAAGCCTAATCAATCTTGTGCAAGATTTTCCATTCATTCATCCAAAATCCCCATCTATGGTATATTTTATACTTTTTTTTCTTTTTCCTTTGTTTTAATTCGATTTTTAGGTTAGAAAATCTCAATTTTGTATAGATTATATGTTTTGCCTCTTGGGTTTTTCAAAACTTGTAAAAAAAATTCAAAAGCTTGAAATTTTTGGTTCGAATATATTATTTTTCACTTGTATTTTTTCAGTTTTTCAAAAGTTGTTTTTCTCTAAAATATTTTTCTAGAATCTCTTTAAACCTAAATGGGATTTGTTATTGGATTGAATTAGGATATTCATGCATACACTTTAATTTTAAAATTGCTTGCTTTATTTTTTTTAGGATTTTTTCAATGGAAAACATTAACAAGAAACGTAAGACGCGTCAATCAAGTGAAGCCGGTATCCGTCCTAATCTCACCCATTTGTTTCTCAAAAGTCTTCGGGCTCCAGAGATGAGGGAACGTTTCACTTATGTCAAGGAGATTGTCGTTCATCGCGAATGTGTGGTTGATGTTTCGTTCCTTGATTCGGAGCGTTTCGTCTTCCGTTATCTAGAGCGTCTACGAGAATGGAACTTCATGGCTTTCTTGACCATACTGGATATTTTCTACAAGTACATGGTTCTCATCTTCTACTCGAATGCTCAGCTTGTTGATAATGAGGATCACTCTGAAGTTGTTGGCATTGAGTCCTTTCTCTTGGGGAAGAGGTTCGTCATCGACATACCCTTTTTAGAGACTACTCTTGGCCTTAAGAACGAAGGTATCGAGAATGAGACTCATTTTGGTGCTCACACTGGTTCCGTGCTTTCCTTGGATGCTCATGATCAGTTCCTTCACTTGATGATCTCGTGGTTTATTTGCGCTTCCGGAGGTAAATTCTCTCACATTCGTCAAGTTGATTATTTTGGCTTGAATGTTTTCGCCGTGGAGAACGCCCAAATCTTGTTAAGATTATGTTTTCCGAGATGGTCAACAATGTGAAGCTTCGTGAAACTGATGCTCTCAAATCATTCACCTATGGGACTGTTTTAAGCTATATCTTTGGGATGCTCAATTTTGATTGCACTTATGACTCTCCGGAACCCCGTAAGAAAAAGATTGGTGAAGCTTCTCTCCACAAGTCTGGGTTCCATTACAATAATCTTGGCCAATGCGAACGAGTTGATAGGCATGCTTCTCCACCACAAGTTGAACCACAACCTCAAGCTTCGGGTCCCAACAATGAAGCTCTTATGGCTTTTCTCACCGAGCGGTTCAACACAATGGAGGCGGGTCTTGGTACTATTAATAATCGTTTGCAATCCGTGGAGAATCGTCTCACCTCCCTTGAGAATCAACATCAATCAATGGACTTGTCATTCTCTACTTTTTATGGTCAATGGATGACCTTTCGTCGCTCTCAAGCTAGGAACGATGATGACTCTTCCGATGTTGATGGTGACGATGACGAGGCTTAGGATCTTTTTATTGCATCGCATATTAGATTATCATATTAGGATTAAGTTTGCACCTCTATTTTATTTATGAACCTATGCTTTGATTAATTTGTTTGGGATTGAGCTTTGAACCTTATTGTTTAAGTTTTATGTTTGGATTTGGATTATATGAATCTATATTATGTTGCTTATTACTTTTAACCTTGTGTCTTCTCTTTGAGCCTTGTTTATTATTCTTTTTGATCTAACAGAAAGGGGGAGAAAATATATGAGCCAAAATTTGTTTTAAGTGGTTTTGAGTTTTAAAACTTAAATTTTAAATCTTTTCAAAACTTTAAAACCCATCTTAAATTGAGGGGGAGTTAGAATGTATTCAAAGTTCAAAACTCTTAAAAATTCTAACTTTAGTTTTGTTATATCAAAAAGGGGGAGATTGTGAAACCGATAAACTAATTTTGATATAACTAAAGAATTTAAGGACTAATTTGAAAAAGATAAAACAAATTTTTAAGTCCTCAAACCTCTCTATATATTTAAAGGAAAATGGTTAAGTTAAAAACTCAAGTTGTCAAAACTTTTCTAAGTGTTTTTGAAACCAAAACAGTGATTTTCGAGTCACCGTTTCGGAACGACCTATGGGCGTTTCGGAACACTTTTGAAACTGTAAACCTTTGTTTCGGAACTAGTTTCGAAATGGGTGAAGAACATCGGAACGGTTTGACCCGTTTCGATACGGTAGTATCAAAACGACTTCAAACATTTCGAAATGGCATTCAAACTTGGTTTTAAAAATATGACCGTTGAAGTTTTTAACTGTTTTTATACTTGTCGTTAAGGCGTATTGAAACGCTTCCAAGCCGTTTCGATACGGGCTTTGACAATGGCTAAGTGTTTCAAAACGGCTCTTAGCGTATCGAAACAATCGTACCCGTTTCAGTACGGTCTATTTAATACACCCCAACGGCTCTTTCTTTTTTGGTCTGTTTCGAAACAGGATCGGGCGTTTCGAAACGGTTGGTTGCAGACTGCATTTATGGAGGGGAGATAACATCCCAACGGCTCTATTGATGAATGTAACAACCTCAATGGCTAGAATTCAATGAGAAGGTATAAAAGGGGCCTCTAAAAGCTTCAGCAACAACTATTGATCTCAAAGAAAACATCCAAACATCAAAGTCAAGCATTTGTGCCAAAATCCCATTATTTCTAGTAAACCCCAATTATGAAGTTGTAATTTTCATTCTTATCTATTCAATTGGGTTGAGTGCTTGTAATTGAGCTACATTTTGTATTGAGAGATACTTGTTTTAGCCTTCATCATCTTTTTTTTGTTGTGTGAGGATTGGGTCAAATTTTGGGTAGAAAATTTGACCGGTTTTGTAACGGTTACCTCCTTAGCCTAGAAAAGGGGAAGAACAATTAGTGGATTGTTGGAAAATCCTTAGTGAAGCTAAGGTAGTGGATGTAGAGTTCGATTGGAACTTGAACCTCTCTAAATTCTCTTGTCCATCAATTTTAATTTTCCACTCCACCACCAAAAGTTCAAAAAATCCAATTCACCCCCCTCTTGGCTTATATCATATCATTGATCCACTCAACAAAAACATCTACCAACTGAAGACTACTTATCTTCGATGATATTTGTGTGTGAAATAACATTTGGCATTCCTCAATTTCCCTTCACGAATAAGAAAATAAAAATTCATTGTTGTTCCCCTTTGAGCCTGATATTTTTCTTGTGATTTAGCCCCAACCAAGGATCACTCCCCACACTGGGGGGGTAAAGAGGATGAAAAGCTATTCAGATCGAGTTGAATGTCCTAAATTGAAAATGAAAGGGACGCGAAAAAAGGAAAAAAAAAAGAAAAAGAAGAAAAGGAAAAGAAGAAAGAGGGAAATAGGAAAGAAAAAGAAGAAGAAAAAAGGAAATTAAGAAAAGAAGAAATGAAAGCTAAAGTACGACGGAAAATGTGAAACAAATCCTCCAAATGAGACATGTGCTAAAAAAGGAAATGAACTCTAAGGTGAAAACCCAAAATGGGCAGTCTAGAGTGATCTAGAGAAGGAAAGAATGAAGATTTCATCAAGAAAGATTGATCCTTGGTTTAATCACCCTTAAAACATGTATTTGAGCCTATATATCATTTCTTGGAAACCTGAGCCTAGCCTACATTACAAGCCTTAAAAGACCAATTGGATCACACGTGAATATCTGAGAAAAGGAGTTTGTCTTTAGAACACATTCTGCCTTATTGAGTTAACCTTTCTTCAGGGACCTCAAAACTTCTAATGTCTGATCGAGATTAGAAAAGTGGGAAATTTTAAATTTGGGGAGTGTGTGAGTAAAAGAGAGCCGCCTAAAAATGGGGTACTATTCGGTTGATGGGTTAATGAATCGTTTATACTATGAATTTTGGGGCATTTGATTTTCCTCTATTCCATGTTTAACATGACTATTTTCTTAAAATCCCCATTTTTAGCATTTCCTGGCATATACCATGACTTCTTCTTTTTAAACTATCATTTTAGCCTTTTCTTGCATCTTACAAGTAGGTTGACATAGATTCATGGAAAACAAAGGATTTCTTCGTATTGATCCTAACTGTAGGGAACCAGGAACGAAGTGGCCGATAATTGAACTTCAGTTTGAGCGGGGGCATCACCTTGCATGAGAAGAAAAAAGAAGAAAAAAGCACATTTGTTTTAAGTGCACCGTGTTGTCGTGCAAGACTCGCACATAAGATGTAAGATCCCTAAAGCATAAAAAGGGGTGGAATTACTCCTAGAAAGAAAATTGCGCCACTAATTGGGGCAATTTACAATGATTTAAGGCCCTAAGTGTTGATAGGCGCGAGAGAAGGAGATTAAAGCGCCAACATCATTCAAAGACATTCAAGGTGGATATAAGCTTTGCTAGAAGATTTTGCATGCAAATGCTTCAAATTACCCTGAATGGGAAAGAATTTGAGAGCCTACAAGAAGTTGTGAAGGCGATTGGTGTTGTTTAAGGCAACATGTTTGCTGAACCCTTTCCTATGATGGTGATAACAATTTTACAGACATTAGAGTATCCACCCAAGCTACAGTAAGATATGGATTAACTCCTTTAAACAAAGGCTAAAAGGGTGTTGAAGAGTGTAAAGACGGAAGAACGATTACAAGATAACTGGATTGAGTGAGAAAATATGAAAAGATCAGATTTTTCCAAAAAGCGAAGAAATACAATGAAAAAGCACAATTGGCTATCTGGACTGAGCGAGCAAATGTGTGGATTCAAAAAAAAGAGGAAAAATTAATTTTGCAGAAAAATAAGCAAAAGAAGTGAAACATGCATACATTTGATAGGCATCCTTAGGGTCATGCACATCATAATCGTAGTATTTGTTTTTTTTATACAAGTTTAGAACCTGCTTATCTATTCGAGCATGAGGAGAATAGAACTCGCCTATCCGTTCGGGCATATGGAGAATGGAACCCGCTTATCTATTCGAGCATAAGAAGAATAAAATATGATTATTCATCCGAGCATAAGGAGGATGGAACCCCTATTTTTCAGCATCTTCTTATCTATCCGAGCATGAGGAGGATAGAACCTTTTTTTAGTCTGCTTATCTATTCGAGCATTAGGAGAATAGAACTTGCTTATCCATCCGAGCATAAGTAAGATGGAATCTTTTTCCAGAATCTGCTTATCTATTCAAATATGAGGAGAATAGAACATGCTTATTCATCTGAGCATGACGAGGATGGAACCTTTGCTTTTTAGAATCCGCATATCCGTTTAGGCACAAGGAGAATAGAATCCGCCTATCTACTAGGGTTTGAGGAGAATAGAACATGCTTATTCATCCGAGCATGAGGAGGATGTAACCTTTTTATTTTTCAGCCTGCTTATCTATTCGAGCATGAAGAGAATAGAACCATTTTATTCGTTCAGGCATAAGAATAATGGAACCTTTTTTCAGAACCTGTCTATTCGTTCATGCATAAGGAGAATGAAACATGCCTATCCGTTCAGGGATCATGATAATGGAAGTCGCCTATCCTTTCGGGCCTTAAAGAGAATGGAATCGTCCGGGAAGTTTGTGATTGTTGAAAATTAGTGCTTTATCCCTGTTTCACTGGAATGAGCAAAGAGGGGCAGATGTTGTCACTAAATTTTCACCCCTTTAAATTATTTTACCTTATAGTTATTATTTTATATATTATAGTCATGTACATATAATATAATGTTAGTATTGGTACTAATTATAAAACCCAATAAAAATAAAAAGGTCTATTTGATTTAAATAAGGTGTCCATTAATAATGAGCTAATATTTTAAATATATATGATGTAATAAAAAAACCCATTTTTGGCCCAACTAACCTTTTTTGTGCAGATTTAACAAGAACCTTTGGATCTAGGGCAAGGAGATCTGATGGACCAGATCGAATCACCAAAAAAGGGGTGAGGAAAGCCACCCGCGCCGCCACGCGCCTAGCGTGTGTGCTGCACTCATGTAGGTTTGGCTATCCCCAAAACCCCCCAATCAAAGCTATTGGGCAGTTGCTCCAGCGCGCACCGCCACCGGCGGCTACCGCTGGACCGTGCTGGTCGACCCTCCTCGCTTGTAGGCCCCGCCCGCAACCCTAATCCAGCCGCCGCTACTTTCCCACTGTCCAACCACCTGCAACAAAAAATAATAGGAAAAAGGATTCAAACCCTAGTTTGAAAATTGGGGAAAAATCATCCCAAATTGCTCAAAATTAGACCAAAATCGGATTGATTTCAATCATGTTGGAGAGGTTGATGATCAGATTCAAATTATGGATGTAATTGTGGGATTATGTCTCCCAAATTTCCCTGTTCTTTAGGTTCTTGAACACTATAAAAACTCCACCCCTTTGTAGTTAGGACATGAAAAAATTCATTAGAAATCCATTGAAAAGTAGTAAAAATTTGCAACATTGTGTTCAAATTTCTTTGGAATAAAAAGCAAGAAAATTCTTCTTCATTTTGGTATTGTTCTCTTCTTTCTAATTAATTTTATTTCGAATTTTAATTTTAGTTTGCATTTTGTTCTTACTTGAAAGAGGAAGTGTTTGTTGAACTCGGATCCTTATTTTTTGGATCTGCCACTGCCTAGAAGAGGAAGTGTCGTCAAACGGCAGTCGGCGTGGTGGTCCCATTCCCGGTGTTCTTCATCCTTGAAGAACACCAAGAACATTTGAGGGGTTTTAAAAATTAGTTTTGATCCATTTGGGTTTTTAAAAGAAAATGTGTTTGTTTTAAGTTGGGCTTTATATCCAAAACATATTGGAATTATTCTATTAATTAAATCCACCTTTTTTCATTTTTATTCCGATAATGATCTTATTTCAAAACCTTTCAATTTGGTCCATGTATTCCCATTTGACCCATTATTTGTTTTAATTATTTTTTAATACTTTCTTATTCCCTTTTTATTATAAAACCTTGTTTTAAAGCTCGAATAAAGTATTAACCCGATCCGAGAATGATACACTCCCTTTTAATTAATCTCACACGCTAATTTGTATCTAATTTAATTTAATTCTTTTTTAAAACTATGTTGAGTGGATCAATGGATTGATCAATGCCAAGTGGGGGTGAATTGGGCTTTTAAAAATTTGTTGGAGAAAAATGATAGCTAAAAATGAAGAACAAAGGATTTTAGAGTGGTTCAAGTTCCAAATGAACTCTACATCCACTACCTTAGCTACCACTAAGGATTTGCAACAATTCAGTAATTTGGTCTTCCCCTTTTCAAGGCTTAGGAGGTAACCTTTACACAACCGGTCAAATTTTTGGTAACCCTCACAAGTGAACAAAGAAGAAATTAGGCAAGAAAGATATCTCTCAAATACAATATTGCCCCTTTCAGTACAAACACTCAACCCAAATTTGAGATAGGATAAGACTTGAATACAACACAATTTGGGGTTTACAAGAAATTGGAAAATAAGCACAATGAGCTTGGATTTTTGCTTGGATGTTTATCTTTGATGCAATAGTTGTTGTTGGTCTTCAATAAGCTTCAATTTATACCTTCTCTATCAATTCTAGCCGTTTGGGTGGTTAGGGTATTGATTATAGCCGTTGGGACCCTCTCTTTCCACCATAAATGCACTTCTGCAGCTATCTGTATCGGTACACGAATACATGTATCGATACTTGTCTCAAAATAGAAAGAGTCGTTGCACATAATAAAGATGGCGTATCGAAACGCGTGTAAGTGTATCGGTATGGGACAGGGACCGTTTCGATACGGATAAGACCGTATCAATACCTTTTTCTCAACTTAGCTCATTGGAAGTTTCCGTTTTGATACGGGGTACACCGTATCGATAAGGGACAACTACCACTTTAAATGTTAGTTACCTAACGAATGACACCAACGGTCGAAAACATTTAAACCTCTTTGAATTAAAAATTTCGTTAAAACCGTATCGATACAGGTGGAGCCGTATCGGTACATCATTCAAACTCCTTCAGTTTTTACAGAGGGGCGTATCGATACAGATTGAATCTGTTTCGATACGGTTAAGAGCGTATCGAAACGCGTCTTTCCAGTAGCCAACTTTGTAAAAAAGGTATCGATACAGCTTCAAGCGTATCGATACACCTGGACGTTTTTCAATACTTTGGCCTTGGAACACTTAGAAAATATTTGGAGTTTGAGTTTTTCAAATCAGTTTAAAGTGTTGGTGATTTATAAATCATTTAAGGGACATAGAAATCTATTTCATGTTTTCAATTTAGTCCTTAACATACTTAGTTATATCAAAATCAAACATAGGTTTTACAATCTCCCCCTTTTTGATATAACAAAACCAAAACTTGAAATTTTTAATACTTTGAAAAACTTTGCAAAATAACTCCCCCTTAATATTAGCTGGGTAACTTTTAATTTTGAAAATCAAAATTTTTAAGTGTTGTGAGCTTCCCTCTCCCCCTTTTTGTTAGATTAAAAATAATTGAGACATAATGGAAAGTGCATAAAGGCAAAAGGTATAAATAAGCAACATAATATCATTAATTTCAAATAAAAGATAACATCAACTTAAAATCCAAAAAACAGAAAATCAAAGCATAGGTTTTAGAATAATTCAAACTTAATCCTAAAAACATAAATCAAAGGTGCATAAATAAATATTCTAAATGATATGAATGATATGCAAAGATAGGCTACTATGCATCTCCATTGCCATCTTCGTCATCTTCATCATCCTCTTCAATTTCATCATCATTCCTCCTAGTTTAACACCACTCGCCATGGAAAGCAGTGAGGGATTTGTTCATTGAGTTGTGACCGCCTTCAAGGGAAGTGAGTGGAGTCTTCACATTTTTCATTCGATCTTCAAGGCTTGTAAACCTTGTATCAATAGCGGTAAATCCCGAATTCATCACTTGATCGATTGAGGCCATTCCCGTGCGCAAACCTGTGAATTGCTCATTAAGATAAGTCATGAGGGATTCCATAGAAGGTGGAGGAGGAGCTTGAGGAACTTGATTAACTTGAGGATTAACAAATTGTTCAGCGGCCTCACTAGGGAGTTCGGATAGATGAAGCCAACTACCATTAAAGTAATGAAACTTACCCCTTGCAAGAGACCTTTCATCGATAGGATCGGTGAGGGGAGTTGGGTAGTCATGCGAGCAATCTATCTCCTTTTGTTGGAAGAAGTAACTCAAGGACGTACCATAGGTGAAGGAAGTGACGAGTGTAGTGTGGCGATGTTGCACGAGATAGACAATCTCCGCAAACATAATTCGAGCAAGGTTCGGACGTTTTCTCTCACAGAAGCATCGAATCCAAAAATCATCTACTTGGCGGATAGTGGAATACTTCCCTCCCGAGGGCCTAAACCACCAAGAAACCATCAAATGGAGGATCTGATCCTGAGCATTAAGGGCGGTGACGGAACCACTTAGGACATGGCCAAGAACATTCTCATCATCATAACCTTCATCCTCCAACTTAAACACATCACAAATGGATTGAACATCTATAGTGACCTTTTTACCCATAAGATGAGAATTAACGGTCGTAACAACACCATCTCGATTGGCACAACACTTAGCATTAGTATAAAAGATCAAAACTAAGATGGGAAAGAAAAATCTGGGAATTTGGATAAAATCCATAAACTTCAATTCTTGGAGCAAAGGTAGATATTCAAATTTGAAACGCTCCGAGTTAAGAAAAGGAATAGAGATTACCCTCTCCAGGCGGATCTTATAGTTTTGAAATTGGCGAAAATAGGTGAGTTCTCCAGGGGACTTAAAGGAGTGTTGATAGATATGTGTGAGGTTCGAGCGAGCACCACCTCTGGTATTGGATCCTTCACCGGCTTCACTAGTACATGTTCTCTTTTTAAGGGGTGCCATGAACTAGAGAAAAGATTAAAAACAGTGTATGCATTAAGTTTTCTTCATTCAACTCATTGGAAACCAATAATCAAGGTTTTTAAAAAATTATAAATAAAAAAATTTGAAAAGAGATTTTGATTTGAGATGACAAAACAAAAACAAAAGAAAAATTGAAAAGAAAATTAAAAGTAAAAGTAAAAGTAAAAAGAAAGAGTTTTACTTTGATATTGATTAGAGAGGAATAGGAGAAGAGCTTAGCACCCAATTGATGAAAAGCTTAAGAGCTTTGCTTGATTTTGAAAACCCTCTAGAGATTTTGAGTTGTGGTGTGAAAATATGAGGGATTGAGAGGCTATTTATGGAGTGAAACGGCTAGGGTTTCTAGGGTTTTGAGAAAATTCAATTTTGGTAAAAGTTGAACTCTTAAATGTCAATTGATAGATGTCTGCGCAATCGCGTATCGATACGCCTAAGGGTGTATCGATACGGGGGTAAAAACGTAATTCCATTTAAAATGCAAGTTGAAGGTTCGTATCGAAACAGATGCAATTCGTATCGAAACGATTGTTGCTCGTATCGAAACAAGTTTAACCGTATTGATACCCGTTTTAGGCAAAATGTAATCTGGGAAGCTAATACAGTACACGTATCGATACGCTTAAGGCCGTATCGATACCCTATGCCTAGAAATAAATTTTAGGCTTTAAGAACAACCAAAAGCTCGATCTTAACATCTTCTAAATGAATGCAAATGATGAATGAGCAGTTCTAAGCATATTTTAACAGAATCATACTCCCCCTAGCTATAAGCATGGATATTTTCAAGAGCTACAACATATTAACATGCAATTTCACAAGATCAAGCAATTTTAACTTTTAAAGGGTTCTAAAGGGTCAAGAAAGACTAGTTAGACCTAACTCTCTCCTAAGGGACCAAAAATGCTCTTTATCTAAAGGCTTTGTAAAGATGTCCGCTAGTTGGTTTAAGGTGTCAACGTACTCTATAACAACATCTTCCTTAAGGACATGCTCTCTAATGAAATGATGTCTTATCTCTATATGTTTGGTTCTAGAGTACTGGATGAGATTTTTTGTTAAGCATATGGCACTAGTGTTATCACACTTAAGGGGTATGGTTTCAACTTTAATACCTAATCTAAGAGTTGTTGCTTCATCCAAAGGCCTTGAGCACAACAACTCCCTAAGGATATGTACTCGGCTTCGGTGGTAGAAAGAGCTACACTATTTTGTTTCTTAGAGAACCAAGATATGAGCATACTACCTAAGAATTGACAAGTTCTCGAAGTACTCTTCCTATTGATTTTACACCCCCCATAATACGCATCTGAATAAGCATGAAGGTTGAAGGTGGAGTCTCTAGGGTACCAAAGACCTAAACAAGGGGTATCTCTAAGGTACCTAAAGATTCTCTTAACGTCTATAAGGTGAGACTCTCTAGGACTAGCTTGAAACCTAGCACACAAGCGAACACTAAACAAAATATCTGGTCTACTTGCGGTAAGGTAAAGCAAAGATCCAATCATAGAACGGTAAAGTTTAGAGTCAACACACTTACCTCATTCATCTTTGTCAAGCTTTGTAGATGAGCTCATAGGTGTGGCTTAAGGATTTGCACTCTCTAAGCCAAACTTCTTGAGCATATCCTTGATGTACTTTGCTTGATTGATGAAGGTGTCATCCTTCCTTTGCTTGATTTGGAGTCCTAAAAAGAATGAGAGTTCCCCCATCATGCTCATCTCGAATTCACCTTGCATTAACTTAGCAAACTCTTTGCAATGACACTCATTAGTAGATCCAAAAATAATATCATCAACATAAATTTGTACTACTAAGATGTCATTTTTATACCTTTTTATGAAAAGTGTAGTGTCCACCTTACCTTTTTCAAAACCTTTTTCAATCAAAAAGTTTGAAAGTCTTTCATACCAAGCTCTAGAAGCTTGTTTTAAATCATAAAGAGCTTTAGTAAGTTTGAAAACATGATTTGGAAATTTTGAGTCTTCAAAACCCGGTGGTTGTTCCACATACACTTCCTCATTTATAAAACCGTTTAAAAATGCGCTTTTAACATCCATTTGAAAAAGATTGAAATCATGATAACATGCATATGCAAGCAACATCCTAATGGCCTCCATTCTAGCTACGGGTGCATAGGTTTCATCAAAATCTATTCCCTCTTCTTGAGTGTAACCTTGTGCTACTAATCTAGCTTTATTTCTCACAATGTTACCACTCTCATCTAGTTTGTTCCTAAAGACCCATTTAGTTCCTATAGTAGATTGATTACTAGGCCTATCAACTAATTTCCAAACATTACTTCTCTCAAATTGATTTAACTCTTCTTCCATAGCCATAATCCAAAAGTCATCTTTTAATGCTTCTTTTATATTCTTAGGCTCTATGCATGAGATAAATGCAACATGGTTCATAAGTTTAAGAGAAGATCTAGTGGTTACCCCCTTGGATGGATCACCCAAGATTTCACCACCTTTAACATAGTTGAACTCCCTTGGGTAGCTCACTTCCTTTTCCTCAAGAGCCAAGTCCTTCAAGGCTTCAAGAGGTGGATCTTGTGTATCCTCTTCTTTTGTTGGAATATCATCCTCCTTTGAAGTTTGTCCTCCATCAAAGGCATTAATGATTCCTACATCATCATCATCTCAAGAATCATTCCTTGGAAGGAGGTTATCATCGAATACAACATGTATAGATTCTTCTACTAATAAAGCTCTCTTGTTAAATACACGATAGGCTTTAGAGGTTAAGGAATATCCCATGAAAATAGCTTCATCACTTTTTGCATCAAATTTACCTAAGTTGTCTTTTCCATTATTTAAAACAAAACACTTGCAACCAAATGGATGAAAATAGATAATGTTAGGCTTTTTAGATTTTAAAATCTCATTTGGTGTTTTCTTTAAAAGTGGCATAATCATTACTCGGTTTACAATGTAGCAAGCGGTGTTTGTGGCTTCTGCCAAAAAATATTTAGGTAAATTGTTTTCACAAAGCATGGTTCTAGCCATTTCTTCTAAAGTTCTATTTTTCCTCTCAACTACCCCATTTTGTTGAGGAGTTCGAGGAGCCGAAAAATTGTGGCTAATATCATTTTCATTTAAAAACTCTTCAAACCCTAGATTTTGAAATTCGGTTCCATGATCACTTCTAATATGAGAAATTCTAAGTTCAAGATCATTTTGGGTTAATTTTGAAAATGTGATGAATTTTTCTAAAGTCTCATCTTTAGTACTTAAAAATAGAACCCAAGTAAATCTAGAAAAATCATCAACAAGTACAAATGCATAAGATTTACCACCCAAGCTCATAGTCCTAATAGGCCCAAATAAATCCATGTGAATAAGTTGTAAACACCTACTTGTAGAAACATCATTAATGGGTTTAAAGGATGACTTATGTTGTTTACCCTTAGAGCATGCATTACAAATTTTATCATTTGAGAACTTAATTTTGGGTAAACCTCTAACTAGATCTAGGGAAACTAATTTTTCAAAAACACTAATGCTAGCATGTCCTAGTTTCCTATGCCATAGTCATGCATCATTTTCATTTTAACCTACTAAACATGCATGGGATGTATGTATGTCATCTAAATGCACCATGTAAATATTACCTATGCGATGACCTATGAGCATAATATTATTTGATTTAATGTCAACAATTTTGCACCCACTTTTATCAAATAAGACATTAAATCCTTTATCACATAATTGGCTTATGCTCAACAAATTATGTTTAAGACCATCGACATACAAAACATTTTCAATAAGAATGGTAGAGTGATTACCTATGGAGCCAATTCCTTTAATGTGGCCCTTGGAGTTGTCACCAAATGTCACTACTCCTCCACTTTTTGGCTTTAAGTCTATGAATCTACTCTTGTCTCCGGTCATATGCCTCGAGCATCCACTATCAAGGTACCATGAATTTTGACTTTGTGCTTTGGACTTGTAGCAATGTTCCCCCTACAAACAAAGATATTAAACTTTTGTTTTTGGTACCCAAATCATTTTGGGTCCACGTGTGTTAGCTCCCAAAAGCTTGGTTCCCTTAGGAATCCAAGGTGACATAGCAACAAAATCATTAGACTTGACGAGTTCCTTAGGAACCCATACACTCCTAATCCTTTTAGGTCTATTATGTCTAGGGAGGCTACTTTGTTTGTAGTTATTAGTCTTTCTCCTAGGTTGGTTGGTTTTAGATGATTCACCTTTTTCATGCTTCACATTACCAACATTTTTAAAAGACTCTTTGAGCTTGTTAAGCTCATCTAACACCTTTTGGTGTTCACTGTTGCATTGAGAAAGAAGATTATTTAGGTCTACATTTTCATCTTTGAAGAATTTAAGTTCATCTTTCAAACCTAAAATCTTTTTCTCAAATTTTAAGTTAGCTTGAGAAAGTGAGTCATTTTTATCATTTAATTCTGAAATAATTTTCTTATTTCTAATGATCGACTCTTTGTATTTCTCAACTAACTCATCATAAACCTCTTGCAACTCATCATATGCATCATGTAATTCATCAAATGTAAAGTCAAAAGATGATGAGTTAGAGGTTACCATAGAGGAATCCTCCTCAAGTGCCATGAAGCAAAGGTTGGCCACTTCGTGTTCGGCATCCTCGGATGACTCCTCGTCACTCCAAGTAGCAAGCTTAGCTTTGAGCTTCTTCTTCTTCTCAAAGCCCTTCTTCTTGAGTTGAGGGCACTCCAAACGAATGTGACCGGGCTTTTTGCACTCGTAGCAAATGATTTGATACCTCTCTTCTTCTTTGTTTTTACCCTTGAAGTCCATTTTTCTTTGAATCTTCCTTCCTCGATTGGACCTCATGAATCGTGAGAATCTTTTGGCTATCATAGCCAATTCTTCTAAACCATCCTCCTCACTAGAAGTGCTCTCCTCATGTAATGAATCTTTGATAGCCACTCCTATCTTCTTCTTCTTCTTCTCTACCTCTAGCTTCTCCACTCTTTTCTCTTCCTTCTTCTTTTCATATTCCCTTCCTTGCTTCATTATCTCATGAGTAAGGAGAGAACCCACTAGCTCATCAAGTTTTAGTGTCTTCAAGTTTTTGGCCTCGATGATGGTGGTTCTCTTCCCATCCCAAGATTCGGGAAGTGAGTAGAGTAGCTTTCGGACAAGTTTGTCTTTCGGGATTGTCTCTCCAAAACCTTTAAGCCTGTTGACGATAGTTGAGAAGTGATCGAACATCTTGGACACGGTTTCGTCGGGCTCCATCTTGAAATTCTCATAACTAAGATTGAGAATTCTAATCTTGGTCTCCTTCACATCACTAGTTCCTTCATAGGTGGTCTCTAGTGTGTCCCATACTTCTTTGGCACTTTCAATGGAGGAGACTTTGGAGTAGATGTCGTGACCGAAAGAACAAAAGAGCATGTGAAGAGCTTTGTCATTAATTTGGATCTTCTTTCTCTCATCTTCACTCATCTCAATCTTCTTCTTTAAAACCAACTTTCCTTCATCATCCCTCTTCAAAAGAATATAGGGACAATCTTCAATGACATCCCAAACAAGGTAATCATTGGATTTGATGAAGAGGTGCATCCGGTTCTTCCAAAATGGATAATTGTCATCATTGAAGAATGGTGGTTTTGTGGTGGATTGAGACTCGTACATGCTTGATCCGGAGGTAGATGCCATGGCTTGATTTTTAGATGATCACACTCTTCCTAGGAACTCCTCTTGTTGTTGTTAATCCTTCAAAGAGGTAGGCTTTAATACCAATTGTTGAGTGGATCAATGGATAGATCAATGCCAAGAGGGGGTGAATTGGGCTTTTAAAAATTTGTTGGAGAAAAATGAAAAACAAAGGATTTTAGAGTGGTTCAAGTTCCAAATGAACTTTACATCCACTACCTTAGCTACCACTAAGGATTTGCAACAATTCACTAATTTGTTCTTCCCCTTTTCAAGGCTTAGGAGGTAACCTTTACACAACCAGTCAATTTTTCTACCCAAAATTTTACCAAACCCTCACAAGTGAACAAAGAAGAAATTAGGCAAGAAAGATATCTCTCAAATACAATATTGCCCCTTTCAGTACATACACTCAACCCAAATTTGAGATAGGATAGGAATTGAATACAACACAATTTGGGGTTTACAAGAAATTGGAAAATAAGCACAATGAGCTTGGATTTTTGCTTGGATGTTTATCTTTGATGCAATAGTTGTTGTTGGTCTTCAATAAGCTTCAATTTATACCTTCTCTATCAATTCTAGCCGTTTGGGTGGTTAGGGTATTGATTATAGCCGTTGAGACCCTCTCTTTCCACCATAAATGCACTTATACAGCTATCTGTATCGGTACACGAAGACCCGTATCGATATCTATCTCAAAACAGAAAGAGTCGTTGCACATAATAAAGAGGGCGTATCGAAACGCGTGTAAGCGTATCGGTTCGGGACAGGGACCGTTTCGATACGGATAAGACTGTATCGATACCTTTTTCTCAACTTAGCTCACTGGAAGTTTCCGTTTCGATACGGGGTACACCGTATCGATACGGGACAACTACCACTTTAAATGTTAGTTACCTAACGACTGACACTAATAGTCCATTTGCTGCAGAATCAATTCGAATGCGAGTTTCTAAGTTAGCAGCATTATAGAACTTTGTTACCTGATTCCAGATGGGGAATCCATGCATTGGGCAGTTCCGAAGAAGAGTAGTAAATCTGTCCCAGGCCTCGTGCATCGGCTCGTCATCTTCCTGTTGAAAAGTAGCAATTTCATTACGTAATCGCTCAGATAAATGTGAAGGATTAAAACGAGATAAAAATTCACGAGATAAATCTGCCCAAGTCATAATTGAACCCGGCGTAAGTGTATTCCACCAAGTTTTAGCTCTGTCCCTCAATGAGTGGGGAAATAACCGAAGCCTCAGTATCTCCGGATTAACTCCTGGTAGTCTAAACGAACCACAGATCTCCTGGAACGTTTTGAGATGCTCCCTAGCATCTTCTGTCACAGCACCACTAAACTGCCCGGCATTGTTGATCATACTAAACATGACAGGTTTAAGCTCAAAGTTATCAACTTCAATATCCGGCAGCGTGGTCTCCAGCTCTACATGATCATTCAGCATGTATTTACGGCAGGACCGTCGTCCGGCTGCTGCAGGCGGGTCGCCGACAGGCGGTATAACAGCTCTATCTCTAGCAGTAGGATTATCTCCTTGGTATGCCATTGTCTCTAACTGTTCTTCAAGGTACTCGTTCCTGGCTAGCACGTAACGAAGTCGGTTCCTAAGATTGAATGAACGTTCAACTTCCGGATCTAATGGATACTCAGGATCTTCACCTCTTTTAGATCTACGCATAAACAAGATAACCTCGTGAAAAGCAAGAGTTGAAAGTACTAACGAAAAAATAGAAAAAGAAAAATTAAAAGAAAAACAAAAACAAAAACAAAAACGAAAAGTGCAATAAAAGAAAGGTGTAGTTATGTTGCCAATCCCCGGCAACGGCGCCAAAAACTTGTTGCGTGTAAAATAGTCTATCGCAATTGTAGTGCAAGTGTACACGACGCAAGTAATAAAGTGATACGAAGTATCGGATATCGTCTCCAAGGGATTGGGCTAATAGCTTCACCTTATTTCACTGCACGAAGTAAAGAAAATAATTGAGAATTGTCACGAGAATAATAAAGTAAACTTAAATAAAAGAGTAGAAATATCAAGATAGAGAGAATGGGCTGGTATTGAATTGCTCAGTAGTGCAGGTATCGCAATGCTTAGGAACTCCAGTTCTATCGTCGCGCCTGTCGCTGGCAGCACCTGTCGCGGCAGTTGTCCGTTGGTCGTCGCGGCAGCAAACACACCAACTCAGTACTTTCAAGTTTGGAAAGAATCCCAGATCTGCCTTGGCCTATCCCTAGGTCCAAGTCTGTCGATGATCACGTCTTGATGATACCTCCCGGCGTGAATCGAAGGATGAACACCGATATGTATGAATTCTTCCTTAGCCACTTAACCTTGCCCTATCCCTAGGCACAAGATAGTTCAACTATAAACTAGAGAACTCGCTCTTATTTCTTTCGAATACTTAACTCTCCCGATGCTAAGTAAATAGATAACCTCACAATGCTCTCCTGATGCTCTTGCAAGATATTAAAACCAAAATAAGAGAACTTGAAGTTTATTTTATTGAACTTGGAAAATCCTAAAACAAAACAACCCTTGCAACTACTTTACAAAACAACCTGTGGCCCTAGGAGATTTTTAGAACATGTCGACGACGGGTAAACGGCGGAGGGGTTTGGTTATCGGTTATGGGGTATTGTGTCCCCTAGGTTAAAATCTATGCCCTTATATAAGCTTTGGGCTCAAGAATTCTAAGATAACAAGGATTACAACTTTAATTAAAAGTAAGATTCTAATAAAGACTTTAATCTTCAAGTATCCTACTTTTCAGCCGCCTCCTTGTTTCATGGGATTTCCTCTCCTTGAGCTTTGGCTTGACATATCTTTTGATCCGGGGCTTGGAAAAATATATGGTTTTCACACGACAGACGAGCATAATTTTCTCTATTTACCGAGGTCCACTTTGCTTTTCCTCTCTGCAAAACTGTTGTCCCCATGCTGTCACGGCAGATCCATGGCAGCATCGTCCTCTTTGTCTGCTTGTTCAGTTCAGCTCTTCTGCTTCTCTGCCCTTCGCCCGCCTTCTCCGTCTACTATGGCAGCAACCTGCAAAATCAACCCTTTTTCAGTAGAATCTGTGCTTTTACTAATTTTGTGATGTTTTGCTATAAACTAACCTAAATGCAATGCAATGATGCTTGAATGCAGCAGAAATATGGGTTAAAAAGGGTGTAAATAATAGAACTTTTACACACTCAACAGGGACTTAGAAATCTATTTCAAGTTTTCAATTTAGTCCTTAACATACTTAGTTATATCAAAATCAAACATAGGTTTTACAAATTATTTTCTTGTATATATTTAATTTTGGTCGCTTTAATTTTCCGCTTTCTTATTTTATTTTTTAAATTACTTCTTTGTTTGTGTGTTTAAGAAATATAATAAATGCAATGTCTTATCGAACGGAAATGACGGGTTAGCGCCAGGAGTGTTGGCGGTGATTAGAGTTCATTTTTGAATGATAAGACCGTTAAAATAGAATCATATTAATAAATGGACAATTAAATTAAATTTTACTTGAACTTGCAAATTCTGACATTAAAACATTTCGTAATCGGGTCGGTACCAATTTTTGGGCGTTGTGGGGGTGCTAATTCTTCCCCATACGTAACCGACTCCAGAACTCGTTTTCGTGTTTTCGCAGACCAAAACCGTTATTTTAATAAAATAAAATGTTTTATTAAAATGGCCCGTTTTTAGGTGATCCAATCACACCTTTTAAAGGATTGACGGTGACTCCGTATTTTTTTATGTCGGGCATGAAAGGGTTTCGACAGCTATATGTATGCTTTATTATATTAGAAAAATAAGCATCATCATGATTAATGATAAAATTTATTAATTTACTAATATGATATAGAACTATCTTCAAGAATGTAAGAAGTTTTTGAACTTTTGAAAAAAATAAATTAGTCTTTGATTTTTTGCACTTAATTAAACATCTGAACAAAGAAATTGAATCAATTAAGCCTTTAAACCAAGAAGTTGAATCGATTAAGCCATTTGACCAATTTTGACTATTAAATCTCGATGGTTATTGGATTTGTTGGTACATTTAGAGGTGGCAATCGGGTCGTTCAGGTCAATTTAATTTGGTTTAATTTTTGGTTCGTGTCGCATTCTGTTTAAGGTCGGGTCGAATCAAGCTTGATTCAGATTTAGATCAGGTCTATGCAATTTTAGGTCGGGTCAAGTATCCGTTCGGATCAATATTAGATCGGTTGAATTTCGGTTCGGGTCAGAATCGGATCGGTTGGTTTTTGGTTCGGGTCAATATCAGTTTGATTGATGTTTCGAGTCGCGTCAATATCAGATCGGATCGATTTTCAGTTTGGATTAATATCAGATAGACCATTTTTTGATTTTAGTCAATTTTCGGATCTTTAGGTCAATTCGAGTTGAGTTGGATATGTATTCAATTGAGTATATATAGAACATATTCACGCAAAAAATATGTTTTTTCTCAATCTTATCATTTAGGCTCAATGTCAACTCTTGACCATTCAATGTTTCGAATTAAACCATCATTTAGAGATGATAATATGACACAAATTCAACCTATAAGGCTTGTTAAAGTTTAAAACTTGAATTTCGTATTGTGTTCATTATCGAGTTTCAATCGATTGTTTTCTAGTTTTTAAAATAAAGTTTTACATAATTTCTAAGACGGAAAAATTTGATTTACGGAATTAGAATTAGACTATTTGGAAATTATTTAATAAAATAAATTTTTATCATATATATTTATTTATGGATTAAAATCAATTTAGGTATGTTTTAATTGTTTGAGATTTAACTGGATGTTTAAATTTTTTACTTGGATATTTGATTAATATCATAAATTAAATAAGGCTAAAGGGGTATTTTTGCCCCTGGGTTTGACCCAAAAAATCAATTTTGCCCCTCGCCGAAAAACGCACTCAATGTGGATCCCCAGTTCGCGAAATCGACCAAATTGACCCTTTGACCGACGTTGATTGTTACGGTGCTGACGTGGTGGTCCACGGTGATGACATGGCAGTACACGTGGGATGATGTCGTGGAAGAAGGGACTGAATTGATTAATTTAACTGAATTTAAAGGCATAATTGATTTTTTACCGAATTTAGGGGCATGACTGATTTTAATTAAAAGTTCGATAACGTAATTAATCGTTAAATATTATTATTTAAATATTCATAAAAGATTAAAAAATAAAAACATCGTAATAAATTAAAAAATAAGTAAAAATATTAAAATTGCAAATATAAAAAGTTGTCAATATTAAAAAATCAAAAATTTAAAAATATTTATAAACCATTGGAAATGATTTCGATTGTTTCATGTTATGTTAAGTGTACTAATGTTCTTTGAACATATTTTCAATTGAAACATCATTGTATTAGAGTAGTAATAATTAATAAAACCAAAATTTTCTTTATTTTTTACATCAAATATTAATGAGCATCAATTTGATGTAGAAAAGCGAAATAAATTTTGAGTTTTATTGTTACTCTAATAAATTGTTGATTCCACTGAATTTTTTAACGAAAGCTAATAGTCGAAGATTTTTTTGATGAAAGTGTTCAATTTTTTTATATTTTATAAATACTTTTTATTTATCAAGTTTTTACATTAAATTTTATCATTTTATAATTTTTAATACATTTTAAATTTTTATATAATTTTTATTTTTAGTAATTTTTAGAATATTTTATTTATTTATATTAACTTTATGGATTTTTATAAAAAAAATTGAAGAATATTTTGATTTTTTTTAGAGTCTTCACTTTACTTATTTTAAAATTATCTCCACTTAATAAAATTTTTATCCACTTTTAATATTTTAAAATTTAATAATTTTATAAATTCTTATTTTTCAACTTAAATATTAAAGGCTAAAGGGTCAAATTTGCCCTGGTAGTAATCCAAAATCAGCAATGTTGCCCCTACTTTTTTTCTCCGTAATTTTTCCCTCAAAGTCAGTCAATTGTAGCAATGTTTCCCTTTGACCGATTTTGACCGTTAAATGCTGATGTGGCAGTTAACGGTGCTGACGGGGCAATTTTACCCTTGAAGTCATTCATGCAATTTTGCCCTCGAAGTCATTAATTGCAACACTTTTACCCTTGGTTTATTTAGTTTTTGAATAAAATTGGATAAATAATTTAGTTTTTTCGAGTTGAACTTTAACAAATAGAATATATGAAAAACCGATTAACAAATTGATGTAAATATCCTTTGATTCCCTAGTAATTTTAAAAATAAGCAAAATAAGAACTCTCACAAAAAATCAAAATATTATTCATTTTTTTAAAATCTATAAACTTAATAAAAATAAATACGATATTAAAAAAATTGTTAAAAATAAACCAACGAGAAGCGTGTTAATTGAACGATGAACGTGAACTATTCTATTCGAACGACGTTCGATTGACACACGTACCGACGATGGGTTGTTAGGAAAAAATGTACGATGAATTGTACTTTATCTTCTGGATATCCTTGTATTTATCTCCCATGCCCTTATCTCTCATGCTGTTTTCGCCGAACACCACTAATGTTGCCCTTTGACCGATTTTGCCTAACAACCCATCGCCGGTAAGTGTGTCAATCGAACGTCGTTCGAATAGAATAGTTCGCGTTCACCGTTCAATTAACACGCTTCTCGTTGGTTTATTTTCAATAATTTTTTTTGAATATCGTATTTATTTTTATTAAGTTTATAGATTTTTAAAAAATTGAATAATATTTTGATTTTTTGTGAGAGTTCTCATTTTGCTTATTTTTAAAATTACTAGGACTCAAAGGATATTTACATCAATTTGTTAATCGATTTTTCATATATTCTGTTTGTTAAAGTTCAACTCGAAAAAACCAAATTATTTATCCAATTTTATTCAAAAACTAAATAAACCAAGGGTAAAAGTGCTGCAATTAATGACTTCGAGGGCAAAATTGCATGAATGAATTCGAGGGTAAAATTGCCCTGTCAGCACCGTTAGCTGCCACGCCAGCGTTTAACGGTCAAAGGGCAACATTGCTACAATTGACTGACTTTGAGGGCAAAATTATGGAGAAAAAAAAAGTAGGGGCAACATTGCTGATTTCGGATTACTATAGGGGAAAATTTAGTTAAAATAATCAATTCAATCTCTTTTGCCACATCATCGTCCCACATGTACTACCACGTCAGCACCGTAAACCACCACGTCATCATCATGGACCGCCATGTCATCACTGTTAACTGCCACATCAGCATTGTAACGGTCAACGTCGGTCAAATGGTCAATTTGATCAATTTCGCGAACTGGAGGCCACATTGAGTACGTTTTTCGGTGAATGAAGAAATTGATTTTTTGGGTCGGATTCAGAGGCAAAAATACCCCTTTAGCCATTAAATAAAAGACTAAATCAAATACAAAATTAAAAGTAAAAAATAAAATTATATATATATATATATATATCAAAGTTGGTGTGAAATAAAGTAACTTTATTTTACAATCTTATATCAAATATTTTTTAAATGAACAATTATGAAATCAGATATAAACATTTTCTTTTAAAGGAGAAAAAAATATTAAACCATTAATTTTTTACTAAAATTGGTTCCTAATCAGTAATATAATAAAAAAGAGAATAAAATATACATATTTACTATTTATCATACTACTAAAAAATAAATAAAAATAACTTATTCGTTCATTTCGGCTAAATTATCTGGTCAAAATCGTGTTGATGTTCGATTTGTATCAGATTTTGGCAAATTAAATTAGTGCTATTTTCAGGTCGGATTACTTTCGGTTCGGGTTACTTTCGGTTTGAGTTGATTTCGGTTTTGGTTACTTTCGATTCAGATTAATTTTCGGTTCAGTAAATTTCGAGTCGTTTTTTGTTCAGGTTCTGGTCAGGTTTAGACCGTAATGTTCAGGTCTCAGTCGGATAAATCAGTTCAGGTTTCGGGTCAAATTTTTCAGTTCTAGATACACTGTGTCGTATCACAATGTTCCACTTGACATTTTCAAAAATAATATTTTATTTAAAAAAAATTCTTTAAAAGGTCTAGAAACTATATAATATATTATTAGTCTTATAGGGTTATTTTGCCCTCGAGTTCGATCCAAACTAGCAATGTTGCCCCTCGTACAGAAATGTGTTCTATTAGGTCCTCAAGTATGCACATTGTAGTAAATTAGCCCCTTGACCAACATTGAACGTTACATTGTTGACATGGCAGTTAACTATGCTGATGCGGCGGTCCACGATGCTGACATGGCAATACATGTGTGATGCTGACATGACAGAGGGGCTGAATTGATTTTTTAAATCGAATTCGAGAGCATGATTGAATTTTTTATCGAGTTCAAGGGCATAATTCATTTTAATTGAAAGTTCGATAACTTACTTAATCTTTAAGCTAAAAAGTTGTAACACCCGGGTTTGGGGGTCGGGTGAAAATAATATAATATTAAAATAATGTTTTGGGCCTCATGTTTTCAAAACAATGATTTTTATGTTGGGCTTGTTTTGGTTTTAAAACCCAATTCAATGGAATTTGGGAATTTGAGATTTGCCATCTCATTAATGGCAAAGGTGTAATTAAATGGTCTTTCATTTTAAAACCCCCTTTAATTTAAAAGACCACTCTAAAACTCATCTTCATCTTCTTCATTTCTCCTTTTCACGTCAAAATGCCCTTTTCCTCTCCAAATCACTATTTCATCATCTCCTTTGATTTCCGTTGGTGATTTTTGCAAGGTAATCTCGTTTTTGACGTGTCCTCCTTTCCCTCTACAAGATGACACCTCTAGATTTCAATATTGCTCATGTTTTTGAAATTTGAAGTTTTAAAGATTTTGATTAAAGATGCTACCTTTATGGTCTTTCGCTAAAGATTTTGATTTGTTATTGATGTGTGGGTTGTTTACTAACCAAGAGGTTCAATATATGTAAATTTTAAAGAGTTTTGTATTGATTTTCGGGTTTGGGGTTTGAGGGGTTCTTGGAAGGGTTTTAAGGTTAGTTGGGGGTATGTTTAATGTTGGAAATTGGGGGCTGATGGTTATTGTAACCCCCTCTTCCCGGTCCGGACGCTTGACCGGTCCGAGTGGGCCACACGGGGAAAACCGAAGCGAAACCCGTTAAGGTTCTCTCTCGATTAGCAACCCTAGAAAATTTCTTTTATTTATCTTGTCTAAATGCATTACCATTGTCCTATGTGAGACACGTCAGCGGAAACACAAGCAATCATAAAAACGATCATTCGAACATCACATGCAAAACAGTCCATTTTAGATTATTAGGCAGGCCGTTTCGAAACACCCTTAAGGTGTATCGAAACGCCTTGACTTGGTCAACGGCTCCAAGCCCACACGAGAAGGTCGTATCGGAACGGAGGTCAACCGTTCCGAAACACCCCCAGCGGTCAACTTCTCGTGGTCAATGAGACATTGACCGTTCCGAAACACCTAGACTCGTTTCGAAACCCCAACATATCGGCAATTTCTCAGATTTCCAGTAGCCAAAGTGTTCCGATACTTGTTTCGAAACAGGGGTTCACAGTGGCCAAACCGTATCGAAACGAGTTCCGATACGGGGTCCCTGGAGCCATACCCGTTCCGAAACAGCTCAGCTCGTTTCGAAACATTGGCTGCTTGCAATTCCTCAAAGCCAACTTTAAACATCTCCTAACAACCCCAAGGGCCCTAAACAACTCTAAGAAGCACACATCACTTACAAGCATATTCTATAGGCACGGGTCCTATGGCAAGACATGCTCGAATCACACAAGGCATAAGATGAGACATCCATACATGGCATTTAAAAGAGCATTAAGCTTCAACAAGGCCAACACTTAGACAAAATAAGATAGGCAAATCCAACATGGTTTACAAGCAAGGCATACATCCCAAAAGCCAAATTAACAAACATATATAAGGAGTCTAACATGATCCTAAACACAACATCATCATACTTCAAAAGACATCACACTACAAACACATGTCTCATTGCTTGACCATTACATCATAATTAAAATGTTCATACTATAGCTAAACAAGCACCACGAAGCACACTTGGAGGCCCCTTCTTGCACTTAGCAACCCACGAGCTACTGGTCTGCATTGTCGAACAAAGAGAGCGTAAGCAATAAAGCTTAGTGAGGGTAAGCTCTTTAAAAACAAACCTCGACAACGCAGGGTCCAAGCACGATCTCAACCAAGGTAAATGCATGATCATACCTTCGATCCTCAAGAGCCAAAATGTCAATGATGCATGAAAAATTATCCAATAATACGTCATGCTCAACAAGCTCATTTTCACAACATATGTAAGCACATATAATCATCCAAAAGGAAACACATTTCCACATCACATTGATACACATATCAATTTATATTGGCACCTAGCTATAACTCGAATACGCGGATAAACACGTTGGAACTCACATCCAACAACCACTTTACCTCACGGTGGGATTACACTCATCACCGGTCTCGCGGAGGGGATTCCACTCATCCTCAAGCCCCGTCGATGGGATTCCACTCATCATCGACTAATATATATAACAATTTCTGGGCGAACCCGTACTCCTCCTTGGTGACTCAACGCCACCAAGGCCACGCGCGAATTTGACTCATGTGTGCACACTAACATCCTAATGATCGATCATTTGTACCCAAGCATACTAGTGCCAACATTTAACTCAATCCACATTATCAAGTACAACCAATTCCGTGCTTAGCACGTACTCACCATGATCACAATCATGAACAATCCACATGCATATCACAATGCATCACAACCATGCCTCATCACACATGTATAACACATTACACATAAATCATCATATCATAAACATCACGAGGCATAAGCATCAATTAAAAGTTCAACCAACGTCTCTAGTTTAAGCTTAGGATTAGGCCACCACCCTAATCCTAGGTGGGTCTACCAAGCCCGACCTAGTCCACATGCTCGAACCAAACACTTAGGAAAACACTTAGAAAACATTAACCACTCACCTTTACTTCCAAGCTCAATTACCAAGCAAGCAACCACCTTCAAGCTTCCGGATTCACTCCCGATGCTTCACCAACACAAGTTCTTGCCTCTAAACAACCTCAACACAAACCAAACAACTTCCAATCAGCCCAAGCATCAAAGTAGCTAACCCGGAATACAATTCAAACATCGAACTCAACATTTTAAGCCATGAACAAACCCCAAATTTACCAAACTCGTGCAGCCCATAAACCCCAATCAAAACCCATGTTTCCAACACTTTTAATACACCCAAATGATCCCGAAGCAACCCCCAACCATAGCACTAACATTAGCCCACAAATTCCAACCTAAAACAACCCCGAAAGCCACTCTAAAACCCTTTAAAAACCCCTCATTAAACCCAAATCCGGGAATGAGCTTAAAACCATGTAAAATTCATATATGTTGCATCATTTGACTCATAGACTTCATAACTAACAACATTAAATCAAAATTTTAAGTTGAACATCATAAACTTATCATTTTTAACCAAATCTTCTAAAAACTCAAATTTCCAAAACCTTAATGAAAATGAAAATGAAAACTATTTGTACTTTTGAAGAGAGGAGGTTGAGGACAAGTCAAAAATGATATTACCTTTCAAAACCGAGTTGAAATGAAGAAGCAATGTGATGGAATAGTGGGAGTAGGGTGAGAGCTCTCTTTCACGTTGGTTTTTGTTTTGGAGAAGAGAATGAATAGTGAAAAGATGATAAAAGGGGATTTAAATTGAAAATTGCATTATTTACAAGTTTGCCTTTAATGAATGGTTATTTTCCATTTTCTTTAAAATCTCTTCAAATTGTATTTCATTCATTTTAGTCCAACACAAAATATTTGTTTTTGAAACCCGAGGCCCAAAAGATTATTTTAATTATAAAACCGAACCCAAAATAATATTAAAATATTATTTTCACCCGACCCCTAAACCCAGGTGTTACAACTCTCCCCCACTTAAGAAATTTCGTCCCCGAAATTACCTGACGGAAACAAGTACGGAAACTACTCAACCATATCAGCCTTCCTCTCCCACGTGTCCTCTTCCACACCTCTATGTCTCCACAACACCTTGACCAACTCTATGGTCTTGCCACGCAACACCTTGCTATCAGAAGCAAGTATCTCAACAGGCTCTTCATTATAGGACAGATCCGGATTCAACTCTATCTCCTCAACAGGCATAACATGAGAAGGGTCTGATCTATATCTCCTAAGCATCGACACATGAAAAACATCATGGATCTTCTCTAACTCAGAAGGTAACCTCAAACGGTAAGCTACAGGCCCAATCCGCTCAACTATCTCATACGGACCAATGAACCTCAGACTCAACTTGCCTTTCCGGCCAAATCTCATCACCTTCTTCCCTGGAGATACTTTCAAAAACACTTTCTCACCTACAGAGAACTCAATTTCTTTCCTCTTCAAATCTGCATAAGACTTCTGACGATCGGAGGCTGCTTTCAAACGATCACCAATCAACTTTACTTTCTCGGTAGTCCCCTTAAGAAAATCCGGCATAGGTAACAATCTCTGACATGTTTCAGCCCAACAAATCGGAGTCCTACATCGTCTACCATACAAAGCCTCATAGGGAGCCATCTGAATACTAGACTGATAGCTGTTGTTGTAAGCAAACTCAACTAAAGGTAAGTGCTTCTCCCAAGAACCCTGGAAGTCAATCACACAACAACGAAGCATATCCTCTAGAATCTGTATCACTCGCTCTGACTGCCCATCGGACTGCGGGTGATAAGATGTACTGAAGTGCAAACGGCTACCTAGAGCACTATGCAAACAACCCTAAAACCTCGAAGTAAATCTAGGATCTCTATCTGAAACAATAGACTTCGGAACTATATGAAGTCTCACAATCTCACGGATGTACAAGTTTGCCAACTTGTCTAAAGAATATGTAGTGTTCACTGCTAAGAAGTGAGCACACTTAGTGAACCTATCAACAATCACCCATACAGAATTCTTCTTCGAAGGAGACAACGGTAACCCCGACTCAAAGTCCATAGTAATCCTCACCCATTTCCATTCCGGAATCTTCAAAGGATGTAACAAACCTAAAGGAACATGATGTTCTGCCTTCACTCTCTAACAAACCATACAACGGCTCACATACTCAGCTACATCCTTCTTCAGACCAACCCAGAAGTAATCATTCTTCAAGTCACGGTACATCTTAGTACTACCCAGATGCATAAAAAAGGACTCGAATGTGCTTCACTCAAAATCTGACGTCTCAACTCAACATCTTCTAGTACAACAACTCTATTTCTAAAGCACAACAAGTTCTCACCACTGAAACTATACTCGGTCGGTCTTCCTTCGGCTATGTCCTGAACATGAGGAACTAGAGTCACATCTTGCAACTGCTTCTCTCTAATCAACTGAATCAAAGAAGGCTTCACTTGCAACTTGGTGATCAAACCACCATCATCGGATACACTCAATCTAGCAAACATAGCTCTCAACTCAACGACAACTTTTCTACTCAAAGCATCGACTACTACATTTGCCTTACCTGAATGGTACTCAATGGTCAAATCATAGTCTTTTAACAACTCAAGCCATCTTCTCTGTCTCAAGTTCTACTCTCTTTGTGTCATCAAATACTTCAAGCTTTTATGGTCGGTGTAAACTATACACTTCTCACCGTACAAGTAGTGACGCCAAATCTTCAATGCAAATACAACTGCGGCTAACTCTATATCGTGAGTAGGATAGTTCTTCTCATGAACCTTCAACTGTCTAGAAGCATAGGCAACAACCCTTCTTTCTTGCATCAAAACACAACCTAACCCTATGTAGGAAGCATCACTGTAAATCACAAATTCTTTACCTGAAACAGGTTGCACTAACACTGGAGCATCTGTCAAAGCTTCTTTCAATTTCTCAAAGGCCTTTTGTCTTGCATCTGACCATTCAAACTTAACTCCCTTTTGCAACAATTTAGTCAAAGGAGCAGCTACCCTAGAGAAACCATCAACAAATTTCCTATAGTAACCGGCTAATCCTAGGAAACTCCTAATCTCAGTCACAGACTTAGGTTGTTTCCACTCAACAATAGCCTCAATCTTCGATGGATCTACACGGATACCCTCGGCCGAAACAACATGGCCAAGAAACACAACCTCTCGGATCCAGGACTCACACTTGCTAAGCTTCACATACAATTGATTGCTCAACAATCTCTGTAACACAAATCTCAAGTGCTCATCATGCTCTTCTTCTGTCTTCGAGTACACAAGTATATCATCAATGAAAACAACTACAAAACGGTCTAGATAGTCTCTAAAAATTCTGTTCATCATATCCATGAATGCTGCAGGTGCATTCGTGAGCCCAAATGGCATCACAAGAAACTCATAGTGACCATACCTAGTCCTAAAAGCTGTCTTCGGAACATCACACTCTTTCACCTTCAACTGATAGTACCCGGATCTCAGATCTATCTTTGAGAACACTGAACCACCTCTCAACTGATCAAATAAATCATCTATGCGAGGCAACAGATACTTGTTCTTCACAGTCAACTGATTCAACTGCCTGTAGTCAATACACATACGCATGTTGCCATCTTTCTTCTTTACAAACAACACAGGAGCACCCCAAGGAGAACCACTAGACCTAATGAAACCACGGTCTAACAATTCTTGCAACTGACTCTTCAACTCTTTCAACTCTTTAGGAGCCATACGATACGGAGCTATCGAAACTGGATTAGACCCTGAGACAGTCTCAATCACAAACTCAACATCTCTGTCAGGAGGCAAACCCGACAACTCTTCAGGAAACACATCCGGAAAATCACATACTGTTCTAATATCTTTCGGTCTAGCCTCACTCATATTCGGATTCATAACATAAGCTAGGTAAGCCCCACATCCGGAATCCATCAACCTATGAGCCTCTAAAGCTGACACAACATTAGACAAGAACTTAACGTTCTCGCCTACTGCTACTACCTCGTAGTCATCAGAAAGTTTCAAGGGAATCCTCTTCGTCTCAAAATCCACACTAGCTCGGTGCTCAACTAACCAGTCCATACCCAGAATGATATCAAAGCCATAAAAAGGAAGTTTCATCATATCAACAGAGAACACGTGACCCTGAATCTTCAGTGGACATCTCCTATACATACGTCTAACCACAATTGTCTCACCAAAAGAACTAGTCACATGCATACCTACATCTAGGATCTCAACAAGTATATCTAACTTCCGTGCATGCTCACTCAAAATGTAGGAATGTGTAGAACCCGAATCAACCAAAGAAAGCAAAGACATAGACTGTAACTCGAAATTACCTATTAACACATCAGTGTCGTTCCCAGCCTCTCTCTGAGCATAAACTCTCGCTGGTCCTCCTGCCTCTGGCTGTACTGCCACAACATGAGCAAGGTTCCTCTGAGCATCTACCCTAGGTGCATCAGCCCTAGGCTGGAAGTAGCCACGACCGCGCCCACGGCCTCTCTGATAATCATTCGCTCTCGCAGGAGCCTGAGCAAAGTTCGGTGCCTGTGCCGCCTGATGTAGACACTCCCTCCTAAAGTGGTCCCTCGAACCACAATTCCAACAAGCATGGAAATTACCCCAACTCTCACCAGTGTGTTGTCTACCACAACGGGTGCACTCGGGCAAACGCCCTCCTCCTCTATGGCCCTGATGGCCCCTACCATGGGGCCACCGCCACGTCTATGTTCAAATTGTTGTCCGCCACCTCTATGCCTCTTAGCATCTCTACTGTCAAAGTGGTTATGCCTCTTACCAGAACTAGAACCTCCAGATCGTTTGGTCGAGCCCAAACTGTGCTCCAAGTCCTTGGCCCTCGCGACCAATACATCAAAATCTGTGTAGTCAGAAGCTAAAGTGTACCTCTTGATCTCTTCATTCAACCCATAGCGGAAACGGTTACAACGTTCCACTTCAGTAGGAACCAACTTTGGAGCGTACTGACTCAAACGAACAAAACGGATCTCATAGTCAGTTATAGAAACATCTCCCTGAGTAAGGGCCATAAACTCTCGCTTCTTCTCATCAAGATACCTCGGTCCCAAATATCTCTTCCTGAATGCAAACTCAAAGAAATCTCAACCTATCTCGGCCTCTGGAACTCCAGTAGTAATGGTGACCCACCAGGTGTAGGCATCACCCTGGAGCAAAGAGATCACACAGCCCAATCTACGTGCGCCCACACAACCCATCTGAGTTAAGATGCGAACGGTCTTCTCTAACCATAACTCAGACCTCTCCGGGGTAGACCCTCTGAACTCTTCAACCCCCAAGCTACGGAGCCTCTCCAATGGTAGACTAGCATCGTCACCCCTAGGCTGAGCTGCAGCCTGAGCTCCCGCAACTGCGGCTTGAAATGCTCCCGCTATAGCTTGCACAAGCGGGGTCATATCAATCCCGGCCGGACCTTGGCCACCCTGAGGTCCCTCTCCTTCAGCTCCATCCTCGCCTCCAACTCCATGATGAGGAGGTGGTGGTGGTGGAGGTGGTGGAGAAGCTCCAACTCCAGCAGCAGCAGGCCCTTCTATATGAGCCTCCACTCCAACCACCGACTCAATAGGAGCCGCAACACGTGGTTCCTGACGAACCAACCTCGGCCTACCTCTCGGCCTAGACATCGCTCACAAACAATAACTACAACCACAACAAACATACAAAATTGGGTTAGCAAGGCAAGGCTTCCAAGTGCTCAAGTACGTTCCCTCACTTTAAAAATTATTTTTCGATGTAATAGTAGCAATGGGACTCTTAAACAACATGTTTTTAAACAAAACAACCAACATACTTGTCACACAAGCAATCATGCTTACAAGGCAAGCAAACACCGTGTATATCAATACAAAGCTTAAACTTACCTCACTTACCTGCCTAAGGTCTCGGTAACCTTAGGCTCTGATACCAACAAGTGTAACCCCCTCATCCCGGTCCGGACACTTGACCGGTCCCAGTGGGCCACACGGGGAAAACCGAAGCGAAACCCGTTAAGGTTCCCCCTCGGTTAGCAACCCTAGAAAATTTCTTTTATTTATCTTGTCTAAATGCATTACCATTTTCCTATGTGAGACACGTCAGCGGAAACACAAGCAATCATAAAAACGATCATTCGAACATCACATGCAAAACAGTTCATTTTAGATTATTAGGCAGGCCGTTTCGACACACCCTTAAGGTGTATCGAAATGCCTTGACTTGGTCAACGGCCCAAAGCCCACACGAGAAGGTCGTATCGGAACGGAGGTCAACCGTTCTGAAACACCCCCAACGGTCAACTTCTTGTGGTCAACGAGACATTGACCGTTCCGAAACACCTAGACTCGTTTCGAAACCCCAGCATATCGGCAATTTCTCAGATTTCCAGTAGCCAAAGTGTTTCAATACTTGTTTCGAAACAGGAGTTCACAGTGGCCAAACCGTATCGAAACGAGTTCCGATACGGGGTCCCTGGAGCCATACCCGTTTCGAAACAGCTCAGTCCGTTTTGAAACACTGGCTGTCTGCAATTTCTCAAAGCCAACTTTAAACATCTCCTAACAACCCCAAGGGCCCTAAACAACTCTAAAAAGCACACATCACTTACAAGCATATTCTATAGGCACGGGTCCTATGGCAAGACATGCTCGAATCACACAAGGCATAAGATGAGACATCCATACATGGCATTTAAAAGAGCATTGAGCTTCAACAAGGCCAACACTTAGACAAAATAAGATAGGCAAATCCAACATGGTTTACAAGCAAGGCATACATCCCAAAAGCCAAATTAACAAACATATATAAGGAGTCTAACATGATCCTAAACACAACATCATCATACTTCAAAAGACATCACACTACAAACACATGTCTCATTGCTTGACCATTACATCATAATTAAAATGTTCATACTATAGCTAAACAAGCACCACGAAGCACACTTGGAGGCCCCTTCTTGCACTTAGCAACCCACGAGCTACTGGTCTGCATTGTCGAACAAAGAGAGCGTAAGCAATAAAGCTTAGTGAGGGTAAGCTCTTTAAAAACAAACCTCGACAACGCAGGGTCCAAGCACGATCTCAACCAAGGTAAATGCATGATCATACCTTCGATCCTCAAGAGCCAAAATGTCAATGATGCATGAAAAATTATCCAATAATACGTCATGCTCAACAAGCTCATTTTCACAACATATGTAAGCACATATAATCATCCAAAAGGAAACACATTTCCACATCACATTGATACACATATCAATTTATATTGGCACCTAGCTATAACTCGAATACGCGGATAAACACGTTGGAACTCACATCCAACAACCACTTTACCTCACGGTGGGATTACACTCATCACCGGTCTCGCGGAGGGGATTCCACTCATCCTCAAGCCCCGTCGATGGGATTCCACTCATCATCGACTAATATATATAACAATTTCTGGGCGAACCCGTACTCCTCCTTGGTGACTCAACGCCACCAAGGCCACGCGCGAATTTGACTCATGTGTGCACACTAACATCCTAATGATCGATCATTTGTACCCAAGCATACTAGTGCCAACATTTAACTCAATCCACATTATCAAGTACAACCAATTCCGTGCTTAGCACGTACTCACCATGATCACAATCATGAACAATCCACATGCATATCACAATGCATCACAACCATGCCTCATCACACATGTATAACACATTACACATAAATCATCATATCATAAACATCACGAGGCATAAGCATCAATTAAAAGTTCAACCAACGTCTCTAGTTTAAGCTTAGGATTAGGCCACCACCCTAATCCTAGGTGGGTCTACCAAGCCCGACCTAGTCCACATGCTCGAACCAAACACTTAGGAAAACACTTAGAAAACATTAACCACTCACCTTTACTTCCAAGCTCAATTACCAAGCAAGCAACCACCTTCAAGCTTCGGATTCACTCATGATGCTTCACCAACACAAGTTCTTGCCTCTAAACAACCTCAACACAAACCAAACAACTTCCAATCAGCCCAAGCATCAAAGTAGCTAACCCGGAATACAATTCAAACATCGAACTCAACATTTTAAGCCATGAACAAACCCCAAATTTACCAAACTCGTACAGCCCATAAACCCCAATCAAAACCCATGTTTCCAACACTTTTAATACCCCCAAATGATCCCGAAGCAACCCCCAACCACAGCACTAACATTAGCCCACAAATTCCAACCTAAAACAACCCCAAAAACCACTCTAAACCCTTCAAAAAACCCCATTAAACCCAAATCCGGGAATGAGCTTAAAACCATGTAAAATTCATATATGTTGCATCATTTGACTCATAGACTTCATAACTAACAACATTAAATCGAAATTTTAAGTTGAACATCATAAAGTTATCATTTTTAATCAAATCTTCTAAAAACTCAAATTTCCAAAACCTTAATGAAAATGAAAATGAAAACTATTTGTACTTTTGAAGAGAGGAGGTTGAGGACAAGTCAAAAATGATATTACCTTTCAAAACCGAGTTGAAATGAAGAAGCAATGTGATGGAATAGTGGAAGGAGGGTGAGAACTCTCTTTCACGTTGGTTTTTGTTTTGGAGAAGAGAATGAATAGTGAAAAGATGATAATAGGGGGTTTAAATTGAAAATTGCATTATTTACAAGTTTACCATTAATGAATGGCTATTTTCCATTTTCTTTAAAATCTCTTCAAATTGTATTTCATTCATTTTAGTCCAACACAAAAATATTTGTTTTTGAAACCCGAGGCCCAAAAGATTATTTTAATTATAAAACCGAACCCAAAATAATATTAAAATATTATTTTCACCCGACCCCTAAACCCGGGTGTTACAGTTATACTATGTTTGGGTAGTGTTTTGAACATGTTTAAGAGTGCTTTGGATTACTACATTGCTGATTTTTTATGGGTTTTTGTGGAAGTACGAAAATGAGAATTTGGAGAATGAACTTTGCTTTGAATTGTGAGAATTGTAGTGGATTTGTGTGTTGGTGTTAAACTTTGGGTTTGTGGCTGATTTTGAGGTTAATGTATTGTTTTTGAATGGTTAGAAGCAAGAGAAAACAATGGAGAAGCTTCGGGCTCGAATGCGGACTTGGATGCTTGGTAGGCTAGTCGGCTTGTGCTAACTGGAGTGGTCGGTGAGTGGTTATTGTTTTTAAATGGTTTTTAAATATTGGTTCAAGCATGTGGACCTAGGTTGGGCTTGGTAAACCCACCTAGAGTTGAGATTAGAGTGGTAGCCTAATCTCAAGCTTAGTTTAGGAAACTTTTGGTTGAACTCCTAATTGCTTGTTATGCCTCTTGTTTAATTGTGTTTATGGTAGTTATGTATATTGTGTTATACATGTTGTTGAGGCATGGTTTGATTGCATTGTTATGCATGTGGTTTGGATTGACATTTGTGCATGATAGTGATCATGGTGAGTACGTGCTAAGCACGGAAGTTGTTTTGAAATGATGTTGTGAAAGGTTATGGATTGCGTTTAATATTGGCACTAGTATGCTTGGGTACAATGATCGATCATTAGGATGTTAGTGTGTACACAAGAGTCAAATTCGCGCGTGGTCTTGGTGACAGTGGTCATCAAGATGGAGTACGGGTTCGCCCGGAAATCTTTATATATTAGTCGGTGATAAGTGGAATCCCATTAACGGGGCGTGAGGATGAGTGGAATCCCCTCCGCGAGAAACGGTGATGAGTGTAATCTCATCGTAAGGTAATGTTGTGGTTGGATGTAAGTTCCAACGGTTATCCGCGTATTCGAGTCATACCTAGGTGCCAATATGTGATGATATGTGTACCAATATGAGTTCTTATATGTGCCAATATGGATTGATATATGTTGTTGTTAATACATTGATATATGTATCTTCGTGTGTTGGGCTTATGAGTTGTTGATCATGGCATAGTGTTGATTATATGTTCATACATCATGTATATTTTGGCTCTTGTGGATCAGAGGTAAGATCATGCATTTCATCTTGGTTGTTGCTCGTGCTTGGACCCTGCATTGTCGAGGTTTGTTTTATGAGCGTACCCTCACTAAGCTTTTATGCTTACGCTTCTTTTTGTTCGACAATGCAGATCAGTAGCTTGTGGGTGGCAAGGGCGAGGAAGGACCTCCAAGTGTCGCTTTTGGTTAGCTTAAGTATGAACTTTAATTTGAAAGATTGTAATAGGCAAGCAATGGGATAGGTGTTGTTGATTTGAGCTTTGATGTATGTTGATGTTGGTTTGGCTTTTGGATGCTTTGTTGAATTGTAAACCTTGTTTATGTTGCATGTCATGAATGCTTATACATTTTGATTTCTAAGGCATGAACCTTTAAGTGCAAAGTATGTCCTCTTTTTGGTAAATGTATGAATCCTTTAGATGCATGATCCTTGTTCGTTTTGAATGTCTTGTATGTTGACATCTTGGTTGTTTAAGGTTGTATGTATGTTGCTTGTGGCTAGGGGAGTCGTAAATCACATCTAGAGTCGAGTCTTAAGTCGTTTTGCTGCAAATTTGGGTATTGCAGTGCAGGGCGTATCGATACGCCTAAGGGCCGTATCGATACGGTCCTACACTTTGGGACTCAAATTTGGCTTATCGTATCGATACGCGGGAGTGTATCGATACGCCAAATCTTTTCTGGAATTCTGAGTTTTTGACGAGTTTTTGGCGTATCGATACGGGCTCTAGGTGTATCGATACGGTCTAATATTGTTGACTGCGAGATGTTGACCGAGGAAGGCGTATCGGTACGCTCAAGGGCTGTACCGATACGGTCTCACTGGCTTGACTTGGGGCAGTTGACTTGGTCAAGGCGTATCGATACCCTCTGTAGGTGTATCGATACGGCCTGCTTTAGAAGGAAAAATGGGTTGTTTTAAAGTGTTGTTTTGGGTGGTCGTTGTTTTATTGTTTGTGTTTCCGCTGTCGTGTATCACATAGGACATAATAATGCATTTAGACAAGATATAAATAAAAGAATTTTTCTAGGGTTGCTAACCGGGTGGGACCTTAACGGGTTTCACATCGGTTTTCCCCGTGTAGCCTACTCGGACCGGTCAAACGTCCGGACCGGGACGAGGGGTTACAAAAATAATAAATATTTAAAAATATTTAAATACTCATAAAATATTAAAAATAAAAATACGAATTAAAAAAAAGTAAAAACCTAAAATTAAAAATATGAAATTTTATAAATATAAAAACTCAAAATTTTAAAAAATTTATAAATCATCGGAAAAGCCTTCAACTGTTTTTGAGAAATTATATTATGGGTCATTCCTGCCACATCATCCATGAGACCAACAAATAAAAATCATTCATCTCATTATTTTTTCCATGTCATATTTTTACCAAGTAAATCTCCACTCATATTTACTGTAAATTAATTTTAAAAACAGTTTTAACCAAATGAAGATTCACTTGGTAAAAATATGACATGGAAAAAATAATGAGATGAATGATTTTTATTGGTTGGTCTCATGGATGACGTGGTGAGAATAACCCATAATATAATTTCTCATGTTTTTATTATGCTAAGCCTACTAATATTCATTGAGCATATTTTCAATGGAATCATCCTTGTATTAAGGTAGAAAAAACAAAAATTTTCTTTCGTTTTTCTACATCAAATATTAATGAGCATCAATTTAATGTAGAAAAGCGAAAGAAAATTCGAGTTTTATTGTTACTTTAATACAAGATTGATTTCACTAAATATTTGTTTAACAAATGATAATATTGATATTTGTGAAGTCAAAGACTTTTTCGATGAAAGTGTTTGATTTTTAATACTTTATAAAAAATATTTTTAATATTTTTATTTTTAATCTCTAATACATTTTAATTTTTATATTAGTTTTTATTTTCAATAATTTTTTAATATATTTTTATTAAGTTTATGGGGTTTTTTAGAATTGAAGAATATTTTGATTTTTTGTGAGAGTTCTCACTTTTCTTATTTTAAAATTATCAGGAACCAAAAGGATATTTACATCACTTTGTTAATCGATTTTTCATACATCCCATTTGTAAAAGTTCAACTTGAAAAACCAAATTATTTATCTAATTTATTTAAAAAACTAAATAAATCGATTAAATTAACTTAAAATTTACACAAATTGTTGATCCATTTTTAAAATTTTAATAATTTCTTATTTTTTAATAAGTTATCGAACTTTCAATTAAAATGAATTATGCCCCTGAACTCGACAATAAATTCAATTATGCTCTCCAATTTGATTTAAAAAATTTATTTATCCCCTCTATCACGTCATCATCGCACATGCACTACCATGTCAGCATCGTGGACCACTACGTCACCATAGTTGACTGTCACGTCAGCACCGTTAACTACCACGCCAGCACTATAACGGTCAACGTTGGTCAAGGGGTTAATTTGCTGCAATGTGCGAACTGAAAGACCTAATTGAACGTCTTTTCGCGTGATGGGCAACATTGCTAATTTGGGTCGAACTCGGGGGCAAAATAACCCTATTAGCCTATATTTTAAAATGTAAATGTAACATGATAGAACTGTAGTGTATCATGTGCCAATAATATTTAAAGGAAAAAATTGTCAAGATTTAATCGTCAAAATTAGTCAAAGGACTTAACTGATTCAATTTATTGGTTCAATGGCTTAATTGATTAAACTTCTTGATTTAATAGCTTAATTGAATGAAAGAAAATATTCATAAATTTAATTGATTTTTTTTCAAAATTCAAGTGCTTTCTAAGCCTTAAACCAAATAAATTTAATTAAAAAAACACAGTATTTGGTTTAGGCTATAAAGCCATTTGTCTTTGTCAAGGAATTGAGCATGAAAAAGAAAGAAAAGAATTCTGCAATGGCAACAAATGAACTTAGTTTAAAACGAAAGTTAAAGATGCCTTCTTCGAGATGCATGGGATAATAATATACTTGTCAAACAAATAATGAAAATTTATGTGAGCAGTTTATTAATATCTTTTTACACCATGTAAAAATTTTAAATTTTATACTCTTTTTTTTAACTCAACAAGTATTTTAATGTAAAAACGGATGATGTTCTATAGGAGACGCATATTCAAATTGTTTTGTCTACATAGTGTATGCGCCTTGTTAAAGGGTTAAAAATATCTATAAGTAGATACTACCTTGTAATCACCTTTAGACTATTCAAAAAAAATTATACTTCTTTTATTGTTAAATAAGAGTAAATAGACAACTGAAGTTAACGACAATAAATGAAAATATTTTTTATGAAAATATATATAATTTTAGCCCTTTATTTATCTAGAGAGAAAAATAAGATTAAAGATTAAAAAGAAAGCATAAATATTTAGAAGTGAAGGGATTCATAATATATATATATATATATATATATATATATATATATATATATATATATATTATGAAAAAATGGTGTGTTGGGGTCAATAAGCCCTCCCACACACTATATACCTCTGTCACTGCATTTATTAAAAATATTTTTTAATGATTTCTACCTAGGAGAAGGAGAAGTGAAAATTTTACTCCTAATAAGTTTAGAACTCACGTTTTAAGAGAGGGCAAGACGTTAACTAAGAGCTTTTAATCACTTGCTAGATACTGTTGATAGATTTTGTGATTATTAAATTGTAATAGTTTGGGTTTATATGAGTACTTATGGAATTCAAATGATCTAAGAAAAAAGTTTAGGAATGGGTCGAAAATTTAAAGTTTTTTATTTGACCTTGATTTGACTCAATTTAAAATTTGATGATGTTTCACATACTTGATACGATCCAACACAAATATTTTTTATTATTTTTATTTAATAAAATAGGAAAATATTTAGAGAGAAACACTATATTAATTATCCCTAAGTATATTGAGCAAAACTCAATTATTATTCAGAAAATACTTTAATACACAATTTTTTTTAGTTTACATAAGGCTTTTAATTTTAGTGTTTAGGGCTTTAGGTTTAGGGGTTTAGTGCATAGGGTGTAAAATTTAAGACTTATGTCTAGAATTTAGAGTTTAAGGTTTATGTTTTAGGGTGTTAGGATTTGAGAATTATGTTTTATATTTTATAGAAGGGTTGTGTAATTTTTTTACACAGCTTTTGTATCAAAATATAGCCCTTATTATCTTGAATTAGAAACTTTTCATCGTAAACCTGAACTCAAATTTAAAAAAAAAATTGATGCCATAAAATCAAATTAAAAACCACTAAGGGCTAGTTTAACATTGCTTTTAAAAAGTGATTTTTAAAAGTGCTGCTAGAAAGGGATTTTGAAAAAGAATTTTAAAAAATTGGTTGTAAGATTTTAGTGTTCATCATTGCTGTCAAAAAGTGATTTTAAGAAGATGAATGACTATTTTGAACATGATATTGTAAGTTATATATATGTATGTATATATATATAAATGATATTCAAATTCTCTAATGTTATAACATATGAAATATATCAGCTTAAATTATTATAAATATATAAAAAATTATTAATAAATATATATTTTTAACAATTATACGTGTTCCATGAAAATATAACAAATTTGAAATATTTTATTTTAAAATTTTGACAGGAATAAATATACACCATTTTAAAATTTAAAAATAATTATTAATTATATAATTATATCTTCGTAAAAAATTATAAATTTATAAATTATAAATAAACACAATAACAAATAAAGGTTAAAATTGTAATTTGACTTTCAAAATCACTTTCACAATCGCAAAAGCTAAAAAATTTAACTTTTGCATTTGGATTGAAAATCACTCTTCAAAAGCAAAATTTTCTCCAAAAGCTAGTTATTTAACACAACTTTTAAAACCAAAAACAGATTTAAAAACAATTGTAAACAAAGCCTAAGTAGAAGTAATCTGATCATCCATATACAAAAATACATATCTTTTTATTGGCATATGAAACTTAAAAATGTTTAATAAAAATCTATCTCAAGACAAGACTTAGGTCCAATATTAAAATGTAAATAAAGTATTATAAAATTTAATTGACAGAATTTCGTCAACTTGTGGCTGTAGTTTAGTGGTAAGAATTTCACGTTGTGGCCGTGGAAACCTGGGCTCGAATCCCAGCAGCTACATCTAGTTTTTTTCCCATTCTTCCAAATTTAGTTTTAGTTACTCTTGTCTCTACAAATTAGAAAGCAAGTTTGAAACGACATCGTTCAGAAGGCCACTCTCGAAAATGACTGCTACTAGTTTTCCCTAGTTTTTGAGCTCTGATCAAACAATCAATTCGGATTTGTTGGGATCGTTTTCTTCACCGCTCAAAAGCTGTCAAGGTATGGGAATTATAATCTACTTTTAACTACTAATCTTCCGTCATTCTTCTCAAACAATCCCAATTCCTCAATTTTCTATACATTTAATTTTTAATTTCCAGTTTTTAGGGCACGCTCTGAGACGATTAAGCTCGTAAATTTCCGTTTATTTGATACCAGAAACTTTTATGATTGGGATTTTCGAGTTCACGAACTCGTAGTTTAAGAAGGATCCAATCTTTTTCTTAATTTATTTTGTGAGTTTCCTATTTGGGTTTTAAATAAATTATTGTAATTCGTTTTAGGGCCGTTTAGCTTTACTGATTGAGAGATCACGCCTTGATGTTCCGATTGGACCGTCTGCTGTTTTCTGATTTGCCTGTATGGTTTCTGTTTAGATGAAATGAGCATTAGGTTAAGGAATAAGGATAGAGAAAATACTTAAACTTCTTTTTGTCAGCATGATATGAGAATCAAAGAAGTAAAGATTTATGTTTGAACCTGATTTATGCTTTTCTTATTTCTTGTTATGTTTCAGATGATTGACGATCAAGACCTCGGCTTCTTTGCGAATTTCCTTGGAATCTTCATTTTCGTGCTTGTTATAGCGTATCATTTTGTGATGGCTGACCCGAAATTTGAAGGCAACTGAGGGTTTTTCACTTTTTTTTTAAGTCTCTGCAATGGATATTTAGATGATAGTTTTTTTTTCAGACCGAGTTGTTTCATAAATCAATGTTGTTAAATACCTTCAAGTTCAAGTTCAACAAGATATTGCTATAAATGTTATCGTATTGCTAATGTTTTGCTCTTGTTTTTTATACCCATTTTCTTTTTCTTTTTTGCTTTGAATGCATGAGTTCTGGAATGCTTTTAGCTATTAAACTGCTTTTAACATATGGTGCACCTTGATGAGGCAGCACTGTGTTGGAATGCAGCTATGTCAAAGCTGGGTTAGCATTGTAACGAAGTGTAGTCAATGTGTGCTGTTTTGAGCATAGCCTTAAGAAAACTGATGATTTATGAAGAACTGAATCCTCCTTGATAGGTCTACTACACATGGATATTGGAAGGGTATTCGCTTTTGTTTGCTATTATGATGAATGATGATATCGATTGAGATCTGATGAGGTATTGATTTTTGTATAAAAGGCTGTAGATAGGTAGCTTGCGTTTTGGATAGATTAAAAGTGGTGGACAAGTGTTGTGTGAGTTGTATTTTGCGGCTCCGCATCAAGCTTGGTTAACAGTTTGTGCGAATTTTACATGCCTTGTTGAACTCTCTCAGTGGGTCAGTTATTTCCTTTTCCATTTCTATGGCTTATATCATCAAGTTATTAATCCAAACCCTTGGCTAGATTTGGCTCTTAAGCTTCTTCTCAACTCCATTACTCTTTATCTTACTGGCAACTCTTATTGTATGTTGAAGATCAGATTTCCGAATCTTCTGCACTTGGTGTTCTGTTGAGTCCTCAATCATGTAGGGACATCTGCACTTGGTGTTCTGTTGAGTCCTCAATCATGTAGGGACATCTGCACTTGGTGTTTTTAACGTCTCGAGATCATTTTGGAACACAGACTTTGAACTCTGCTAAAGACATGATAACTATTTCAGTAAAGAGCCAGTTTTGTGTATGAGCTTGCAGTAACAACTGCAAAGAACCATAAATTAGGCTCCAAATACAGCTTCTGCAATGGAATTCACATAGAATGGTTGAAGATCTGCAGCTAGAGATGGAAGCCAAAGGGGAAATCTGGGTTTAAAAATAGACTATGATTGAAGATCAGAGCAAATTAACTTTGGGCATTGGATATGATCCAGGAAAATGATGGTACCAATGGCCTATTGACACCACTTCTATCACTTGGAAGTCGCAGTCTCAGAAATCATTGATTTACTTATGATTAACCTCTTAAAGAGATATCCCATCTTTCTTCAGTGAATATAAAGTATGTCTGCTGTAAACTCAACCAGTATACAATTCAGCATCACACAGCAAACCAAAGAGTTATTCGTTATAAATTGGTCTCTAAACTTTTAAATGTTCCAATTTCATCCTCAAACTATGACTTTCACTCTAAATTGATCCCCAAATTATGACCCTCATTCTAAATCAGTCTCAAAACTTTTTGAATATTCCAATTTCATTCTCAAATTATCGTTTGCATCACATCATATTATTACAAAATACATATCAACCTTTCATGACAATTAACGATTTTTATAACAGTTTTATGTTAGTATGATTAGCATATATTGATAATTTGGGGATGAAATTAGAACATTCAAAAGGTTGAGGACCAATTTAGAATTAGAGTCGTAGTTTGAGGATGAAACTGAAATGCTCAAAAGTGTCAGGACCAATTTAGAATAAAGGTCGTAGTTTGGGGATGAAATTAAAATGTTAAAAAGTTTAGAGACCAATTTAGAATGAGTGACATAGTTTGGGACCTCCGAACTAAATAATAAAAACAACAGATGGCTGAATTCAAAAGAGCACTGCATATTGATGGTAGCTAGGGATGTAAAAACAGGTCAACAGTTGGGTTTCAGGTCGGGCTCTGTCAGGTCGGGTCAAATCGGTTACAGGTCATTTCAGGCCATTTTTTGTTTTGACTCGATTCGGTTCGGGTTCGGGTTCATTTCGGGTCGGGTTCATTTCAGGTCGGGTTCAATTCAGGTCGGGTTCATTTCGGGTCGGGTTCATTTCAGGTCGGGTTCATTTCGGGTCGGTTCATTTCAGGTCGGGCCAAAACGGTTAATTGACAGGTTGATTTCAGGTCGGTTTCGTTTCAGGTCGGGTTCATTTCAGGTCGGTTTCGTTTCAGGTCGGGTTCGTTTCAGGTCGGGTTCTTTTCAGGTCGGATTCTTTTCAGGTCGGTTTCGTTTCAGGTCGGGTTCATTTCAGGTCGGTTTCGTTTCAGGTCGGGTTCATTTCAGGTCGGTTTCATTTCAGGTCGGGTTCATTTCACGCTGGGTTCCTTCAGGTTTAGGGTTTATTGTGTTATGTGTAGGGACTAGGGATTAGGATTTAACATACATAATATTAGTACATTATACGTACATATATATAGGGATTATGGTTTAGTGCTTTAGTAGTTTAGACATTAGGGTTTAGGGGTGGGCGGTATGGTCTAAGGTTTAGGGATTAAGGATTAATGTTTAGGGTTCATAAATTGATACATACATGCTTACATGCATTGTATATATATAGATGGATTAGGGTTTTTATTTTTAGGGTTTAGGGTGTATGGTTTAGGGTTTAGCGTTTAGGGTTCATAACTTGATACATACATACTTACATGTATTATATATATTGATGGATTAGGGTTTTTACTTTCAGGGTTTAAAGTTTAGGGTTTATAAATTGATACATACATACTTATGTGTATTATATATACATACATATATGGATTGAGGTTTTATTTTTAGGGTTTATGGTTTTGGGATTATAGTTTAGGGTTCATAAGTTGATACATACATACTTATGTGCATTATATATATACATACATATATAAATTTTCTAATATCCGCCGAATCTCCCGCTAAGCAAACCAAAACCACCGAATCTCCCGCGCCGAATCTCCCGCTAAGCAAACCAAAACCGCCGAATCTCCCGCTAAGCAAACCAAAACTTTGGCATTGACGTGTCGCTTCATTGCTTGTTTGGATTGCATCCATACATAGTCTATATATTTAAACCCTAAAAACAAACATTATTAAGTTAATTATATCCAATAAACTAAAAATTTGTAAGTTTGCCTTATTCTATCCAAAGTTAAACACAAACATTATTGCTAAGTTAATTATAAAGATTTAAACAACATAACTTAATTAAGTCATTTAAGTTATTGTTAAAGTTATTTAAGTTTTTATATATTCACTGTGTTAATTATAAAGATTTAAACAACTTAACTTAATTAAGTCATTTAAATTATTCAGGTTTTTATAAAGTTATTTAATTTAAGTTAATTAAGTGTGTTAAGTTAATAAAAAAATTTAATCAACTTGTGTTAATTAAGTATAAAGATTTAATTTAATAATGTTTATTCATTTAACTTAAGTTAATTAAGTATAAAAATTTATCTTTCAAGTTATTTTAAAATTAAAGTTAAGTTAATTAAGTATAAAGATTTAATTTAATAATGTTTATTCATTCAACTTAAGTTAATTAAGTATAAAAATTTATCTCAAGTTATTTTAAAATAAAAGTTAAGTTATTTAGAAAGACAATTTGATTTAATAATGTTTATTCATTCAACTTAAAATGAATGCAAGTTAATTAAAGTTATTTTTAATCTTAAGTTAAGTTAATTTAGCATTAATTTATTCATATTATTTATTGTTAACTTAAAAGATTATTTTTATTATTTTTAATTAAAGTTATCTTTTAATTAAAGATAATTTATTACCACTTGATATTTATTCATTCAATTTATCTTTTAATTAAAGTTAATCTAGTTAATTTATTAATACTTGACATTATTACTAAATCTAAAAACTACTTATTATTTTTAATTAATTTTAAAATTTTAAATTCATTAAATATAACTTCTTTAAATGTCAGATAATTATCATTATCAGCAAATCAAATAATAATATCAGTTCAGGTCAATATCAGTTCAGGTCAAGAACAGATCGGGTTCAAAACAGGTCGGGTTCAAAATAGGTCGGGTTCAAAACAGGTCGGGTTCAAAACAGGTCGGTTTCAAAACAGGTCGGTTTCAAAACAGGTCGGGTCCAAACAGGTCGGGTTAAATCGGTTATCTGGCAGGTCAGTCTCGGGTTCGAGTTCGTTTCGGTCGGGTGTAGGTCGGGTTCGGTTACTACAGTAACATGTCAAATTCGGGTTCGGGTTCACTTCGGTCGGGTGCAGTTCGGGTTCGGTTTTTACAATAACAGGTCAAATTCGGGTTCGGGTTTATTTCGGTCGGGTGCAGGTCGGGTTCGGGTCATTGAATTCTCGGGTCAAACCAGGTTCTGACTCGATCGGGTTTCAGGCAGGTTACCAGGTCGGGTCAGTTTTTCACACCCCTAATGGTAGCACATCCAGTTCATAGAGAAACTTTCCAAAACCTATTAATCTGCTGCATCTGACCACACTCAACATTTACATTATATAGAGCAACTAGTTTTAACTAGATAGATAATGTCCTGTACAGTTGAGCTAGCTGCTAATACTTGCTGGGGTGGGAGCGAGTCCGGGATAGAAGATTTGGAGGTGAAAAACGCCGGCCTTGCTTATTGGTATTAACCACTTTTCTCTTTTTGCCGAGATCAATCCTACTATCCTGTCCTGCAATAACGAAAGTCGAAACCACTGCAATTTGCATGATCCTAAATTAAGAAGGTATTTATGAACCAATCAACAAAACGAGTAAAGAATAATATCGGAGTTGTAAGTTTTCATTATATAGAGAAGTAGAACAATTAACAGAAACAGATCTGCAATCCAGCTTTATTTTTCATTGGTATGGTTCTTCATATTACGTGGTGTAGAGGCGCATCTTTTGTCTTTTTGGATGTTGTGCTTTTCATTGCAGTCTTGCAGACACATTTTCAGATGAACCTGAATCTGTACGTAAAAGGAGTTGAGCTGTTCTCTTCTTCATTTTCTCGATGAACTGTTGAATGACACAACTTGTTTATGTTCCCTGAAATCCTTCTCTTTTGATTGTCAGTGCAGATCTTAACCTCAATGCATCTGCTTGGAAACACAGCACCTTTCCAAGTTAATATCATAGGAGCTATTGAACTTGCATTAAAATCTGTGAGTACTGAGGACTGAGGACTTGTTATCTCTAGCAACTTCAGAGGTAACATTTTCAACTGTTCGCAGGAGCAGAGGTGGTATCTTCAGCATTACAGTTAATCTTTTCCGAGGTCTTATTTCCGCTTCCTCAAACCTCAGCACTTAACAAGAATGATGCTAGAAGCAAGAGGGCTTAGGTGAGGCCTATTCTGAATGAATTCTTCTTGCAACGAAGCCGCTCCTTGGCTTCTAAATCCACTTCCTAAGAACTGTATTAACAGGCAAGATTATTAGTTATTACAACAGCTTGTGGTATAATAAACTCAAATAGAACTCCTAACAGTGCTCCTGTACGTTATTCTAGTAACCCTCGAGCTATACATTACCCAAATCAGACCTATTAATATGCTTCCAAAATAATTTAATTTGACCAACTCCAATCTCCAAATATCACGAGGATGCAGGCACAAATTGCAGAAAACTCTTTGGTTCCTTTCTTTCCAAACAAGGTAAATACCAGCATTCCGGACAATCTTTAGAATTAGAACAAGAAGGGATTTGCCTTTAAGATTAGAGCAAGCCCAATCTAATTACAGTTGCCTTCAAATTTCGGGTCTAGACCTTGCTTCCACTTACTAAGCCTATCCACGGTTGGCAACCGATTCAAAACTGCCATCCATGATACATAGAGTGCCGAGGAATGAGCAAAGGATATCAGAGCAACCGTTTTGGTGTTTCTGTGAAAAATTTACCTCATAACAAACAAATCCATAAAAGGTTGTCAACAAGATTTAACCAACTTTGACATGAAATAATTTTAAAATTTATGATCAACATCTACCATATATAGCCCAATAAAATGAAGATGATCAGTTGCTCCAATAGATACATTGGAAACCAAAAAAGAAAATGTTTAAATGATTTGACATTGACAAAAATCAAATATTATATGCTGACGTAGCTCTGTGTCGCATTAAAGCGCATCTAGTGTAGTGGTATCATAGTACCCTCCCACGGTACTGACCGGGGTTCGATTCCCCGGATGCGCATATCTTATGTGTTTTTTTTCTTCATTCCAATATGCATGTTTTTGATACTGTTTTTATCTCATATTTCTTAGGGATGGTAGTGTTAAATTACTAATAGTGAACACTGTTTTCTGACAATTTTACTTCTAAAATTTATTGATTAGTCAATTTGATTTTTTAAATAAAAAAATTAGAAAGTAGTCGTGCCTGTTTTTAGACCATTTGTTTATTCAAAATACAAGTGAATTTGATCAAAAACCAATGCATACTCCAATAAAACACACAAACATTATATTTTAAGCTCACTCTGTTTTATTAGGTATAAGTTGCTTTATTAAATTCACCTGTATTTTGAACACACTTAATAATATGTTTGCATAATCAATTTATATTCTTAAAGTGATTATAATATAGTATATATTTATAATTTTAAGTATTTTATTAAATGGTTAAAAAAATATGATCAAATGCTACTTTGTAATCACTTCAAAAATATTAAAAAAACATATATGATGAATGGCAATGGACTCTGGTCTCCCAAAAACAATCTAAAATTTATTCAATAAAAATATTTGATTTTTTATAATTTTTATTTTCACATTTTTAATACTTTCTTAAATAATTATCTTGTTTTTTTATAAGTAGCATCTTAAATAATTATCTTAAAAAAAGATAAAACTAAATAGGATGAGTCTATCAACGAACACCGTTGAACACCAATAAATTAATTAATAAAGATTTAAAATTTCAAGGACCCATCATACAATTAATAATTATTTTTAAATTTTTAATTAAATTATTTTTTATATATATTAAAATTTTATTTTTTAATAAGGGTAAACTATATATTTAGTACCTCACCTATTTCCGTATTTCAATTGAACCCTCATTATTTCAATTTCACCCTATTCTTTATAAAAAATAATTTAACCCTTAACCCTCAACCTAAAATCCTAAACTATTGAACCTTAAACCTTAAACACTTAAACCTATACCCTAAACCATATACCGTTAAAAATAATTTCACAATCATCGATTCAATTCAATGAATTGTTGAATTCTCCTAAAAAATTCAATTAAATTATTTATTATATATATCAAAATTAATTAAACTCGAATCTCTTAGAATTAACATTATCATCTTATTTGAGATGAAGAGGTCATTACAATTAATCGAAGAATTGAATCGATGATGGTGAAACTATTCAACTCCAACATTACAGTGCAATATACAAACATAGATAATTACTTGTTTGTTGTCGTTGTAGCTATAACTGCACGTGGGAGACGAAGCATGTTTGTATATTATTTGTGATTGGTGGTGCTATCAACATCCCGAAGATAACCCTGTAAGAATGCACATCAAGATATCAGCTCGAGTTTCGTAGGATATTCGTGTTCGACGTATATTTTAAATTTTACGTGGTACGATTCGGTGTTTACTTATGCAGTGCTAAGAATTGCAGGGTAAATGTTGTACTCCTTGGCGAACACAAAGGGTACAATTTCGACTCAGAATATGTATCTGTTTGTAACCCCCTCGTCCCGGTCTGGTCGGATGACCGGTCCGAATGGGCCACACGGGGAAAACCGAGTGAAAACCCCTAAGGATTTCCCTCTCGGTTAACGACCCTAAAATTTCTTTTTACTTTAATCTTGTCTAGATGCACATTTAATTCCTAAGTGGAGCATAACAGCGGAAGATACAATCAACGGAACATTCACCGACCAAACAAAGCATGAACAGACCATTTTTCTTTATTACAGCAGGCCGTTTCGAAACGCCCCTAGGGTGTTCCGAAACGCCTTGACTTGGTCAACGGCCCTGGGTCAACCATAAGGTGACCGTTCCGAAACAGGGGTGACCCGTATCGGAACGACCTTGACGGTCAATATCTCGTGGTCAACGAGATTTGACCGTTTCGAAACACCAAAGGCCCGTTTCGGAACGGCTACATCTCGCCAATTTCTCAAAATTCCAGTAGCAAAATCGTTCCGAAACGCCCTCATCCGTTTCGAAACGGCATGCCATTTACAAAGGGACCGTTCCGGAACAAGGGGACCCGTTCCGAAACGCCCCCTGTCTGCAGACTCGTCTGGGCTGTTTTGAGGCACAAGGGTGCCCCAAAACACCGCCAAAACACCATACAACAGCAAAGCAACATACATAGGGGATAACAACAATACTAGCATGCTTCAACATGATTTAAACATGTCCAACACCAAAGCAACAATCCACAACATGCATTCATTCAAATAACATTCAAACCTATGTAAAACTCTTAAGGCATGGGCTAATATCCAAAGTAAGCAATTAGGCATGACTTACAATTCATCATGGCAACACAAACCATGCAAAAGAAAGGTATAAGGGAGTCCAAACATGCTCTCAAACAACCAACAACTACTCATCAAAGCCATACATGTCCCATTGCTCAAACTATTACATGTCTAACATTTAAAAACCATACTTGATGAACTCAAGCCAAAAACCACACTTGGAGCCTTCCACTTGCGCGAGCAACCCACGAGCTAAGGATCTGCAATGTTGAACAATGAGAGCGTAAGCAATGATGCTTAGTGAGGGTAAGCTCTAAAAACAAACCTCAACATTGCAGGGTCCGAGCACGATCTAACCAAGGCCATTTACACAAACCATGAGTCCACAAGGTATAGATGCATGAGCAATATATCACATGTATGCCATAATTATGAGCTCAACACCACCATACAAGTAATCACATATAAACATCCAAACAGTTCATATATCTCAACACATTGATACACATATCAACAACATTGGCACCTAGTTAAGACTCAAATACGCGGATAACCGTTGGAACTCACATCCAACAACATAACCATTACCTGACGGTGGGATTACACTCATCACCGGTCTCGCGGAGGGGATTCCACTCATCCTCACGCCCCGTCGATGGGATTCCACTCATCACCGACTATATTTAAATACCATTTCCGGGCGTACCCGTAATCCTCCTTGGTGACTCAACGCCACCAAGGCCACGCGCGACTTTTGACTCATGTGTACACACTAACATCCTAATGATCGATCATTTGTATTTAAGTTTACTAGTGCCAATATTCATTCATCTCATCTTATTCATTTCAATCAATTCCGTGCTTAGCACGTACTCACCAACAACCATCATCATGCATGTCTCAAGCATCATAATTCATGTCTCATCTCACATGTACAACACAATATACATAGCCATTCATACCACAATTCATACGAGACATACACAACCATATAATGAGTTCAACCAAAGGCTCTAGATCAAGCTTAGGATTAGGCTACCACTCTAATCCTAACTCTAGGTGGGTCTACCAAGCCCAACCTAGTCCATATACTCGAACCAACCAATTTAAAAACCGTTTAAAACAATTAACCACTCACCTAAACTCCCGAGCTCAAGACCACGCAAGCAATTGTCTTCAATTTCCCGGATTCACTTCCGAAGCTTCACCGATGCCCAAACTTGACTCTAATCAATCCCAAACACAAACAAAACATTCACGATCAATAACTTGTCATCGAAACTAACCCGGATTACATTACCAAGCAACCAACACTCAAAACAAGACCAAAAACAGGATTTTCGAGCAGCCCACAAAACCCACTGAAAACTCTCATTTCAAGCACCCAAACAAGCATCAATTGCACCCAAAATGATCCTCATACATCATACTACCTACAGCCCCCAAATTCCAACCCTTAACAGCCCCCAAACCCACATTAAAACCCTCCAAAAACCCTCTCAAGCCAAAATCCGAAAATTGATTAAAATCATTCGAAATTCATATATGTAGTATCAGTTGGCCTCTATACATCATTACTAAACATATTAAATCAAAACATTTAATTTTGCAACATAAAGACACCATTTTTAATCAAAACATTCAAAACCTCCATTTTCCAAAAACTTCATGAAAATGAAAAAGAATGGTACTTTTATGAAGGGAAGGATGAGGGGAAGTCAAAAATACTCTTACCTTTCGATTTGGGGCTGAAATGAGTGAGAAATGGGATGGAACAGTGATTTGGGTAGTGAACTTGGGTTTCCCGTTGGTGAGTTTTGAAGGGAAGATGAATAGTAGAGAGAGATGGGTGTTTTATTTAACATGTGGTATAATTTGAGGCTCAAAAGTCTAGTTTACCCCTAATGAAATGGAATATCTACAAGGGAGGTAAATCCATGGTTAAATGTGGTTTAATCTTAAAACATGATTAACCTCAAGTAGATTAATTTTGAAAACAACTCGAAATATTATTTAGAGTATAAAACCGAGCCCAAAATAATATTAAAATATTATTTTCACCTAACCCCTAAACCCGGGTGTTACAACTCTCCCCCACTTAAGGAAATTTCGTCCCCGAAATTACCTGGTGGAAACAAATACGGAAACTGTTCAACCATATCTGCTTTTCTCTCCCACGTGGCCTCTTCCACACCTCTATGTCTCCACAACACCTTGACCAACTCTATGGTCTTGCCACGCAACACCTTGCTATCAGAAGCAAGTATCTCAACGGGCTCTTCATTATAGGACAAATCCGGATTTAACTCTATCTCCTCAACGGGCATCACATGAGAAGGGTCTGATCTATATCTCCTAAGCATAGACACATGAAAGACATCATGGATCTTTTCTAACTCAGAAGGTAACCTCAAACGGTAAGCTACAGGCCCTATCCGCTCAACAATCTCATACGGACCAATGAACCTCGGACTCAACTTGCCCTTCCGGCCAAACCTCATTACCTTCTTCCACGGAAATACTTTCAGAAATACTTTCTCACCCACTGAGTACTCAACCTCTTTCCTCTTCAAATCTGCATAAGACTTCTGACGATCGGAAGCTGCTTTCAAGCGGTCACATATCAACTTCACTTTTTCTGTGGTTCCCTTAAGCAAGTCTGGCATAGGTAACAATCTCTGACCTGTCTCAGCCCAACAAATCGGAGTCCTACACCGTCTACCATACAAAGCTTCATAAGGTGCCATCTGAATACTAGACTGATAACTGTTGTTGTAGGCAAACTCAACCAACGGTAAGTGCTTCTCCCAAGAACCTTGAAAGTCAATCACACAACAACGAAGCATATCTTCTAGAATCTGTATCACTCGCTCTGACTGCCCATCGGACTGAGGGTGATACGATGTGCTGAAATGCAAACGGCTACCTAAAGCACTATGCAAGCAACCCCAAAACCTCGAAGTAAACCTAGGATCCCTATCTGAAACAATAGACTTCGGGACTCCATGAAGTCTCACAATCTCGCGGATATACAAGTTTGCCAACTTGTCTAAGGAATCCGTAGTGTTCACTGCTAAGAAGTGAGCACACTTAGTGAACCTATCAACAATCACCCAAATTGAATTCTTCTTCGAAGGAGACAAAGGCAACCCCGATACGAAATCCATGGTGATTCTCTCCCATTTCCATTCCGTAATCTTCAAAGGCTGTAGCAGACCTGAAGGAACCTGATGTTCTGCCTTCACTCTCTGACAAACCATACAACGGCTCACATACTCGGCTACATCTCTTTTCAACCCAACCCAGAAATACTCATTCTTCAAATCTCGGTACATCTTGGTACTACCCGGATGCATAGAAAAGGGACTCGAATGTGCTTCACTCAGAATCTGACGTCTCAATTCAACATCTTCTGGTACAACAATTCTATCTCTAAAGCACAACAGACCCTCACCACTGAAACTGTACTCAGTCAGTCTTCCTTCGGCTATGTCTTGAACATGAGGGACTAAGCTCGCATCTTGCAACTGTTTCTCTCTAATCAACTGAATCAGGGAAGGCTTCACTTGCAACTCGGTGATCAAACCACCATCATCGGACACACTCAATCTAGCAAACATAGCTCTCAACTCAACGGCCACTTTTCTACTCAAAGCATCGGCTACTACATTTGCTTTACCCGGATGGTACTCAATGGTCAAATCATAGTCTTTTAACAACTCTAGCCATCTTCTCTGTCTCAAATTCAACTCTTTCTGTGACATCAAGTATTTCAAGCTCTTGTGATCGGTGTAAACTATACACTTCTCACCATACAAATAGTGACGCCAAATCTTCAATGCAAAAACAACTGCGGCTAGTTCTATATCATGAGTAGGATAGTTCTTCTCATGAATCTTCAACTGTCTAGAAGCATAAGCAACAACTCTTCTATCTTGCATCAATACACATCCTAAGCCTATGTAGGAAGCATCACTGTAGATCACAAACTCCTTACCTGAAACAGGTTGCACTAACACTGGAGCATTCGTCAAAGCTTCTTTCAATTTCTCAAAAGCTTTCTGTCTTGCATCTGACCATTTAAACTTAACTCCTTTTTGCAACAATTTAGTCAAGGGAGCAGCTACTCTAGAGAAGCCATCAACAAACCTCCTATAATAACCGGCTAATCCTAGGAAACTCCTAATCTCGGTCACGGACTTAGGTTGTTTCCACTCAACAATAGCCTCAATCTTCGACGGATCAACACGGATACCTTCGGCTGAAACAACATGGCCAAGAAATACAACCTCTCGAATCCAGAACTCACATTTACTAAGCTTCGCATACAACTGATTGCCCAACAATCTTTGTAAAACAAATCTCAAGTGCTCATCATGCTCTTCTTCTGTCTTCGAGTACACAAGTATATCATCAATGAAGACAACCACAAACCGGTCTAGATAGTCTCTGAAAATTCTATTCATCATGTCCATGAATGCTGCCGGTGCATTCGTGAGCCCAAATGGCATCACAAGAAACTCATAGTGACCATATCTAGTCCTAAAAGCTGTCTTCGGAACATCACACTCTTTCACTTTCAACTGGTAGTACCCGGATCTCAAATCTATCTTCGAGAATACTGAAGTACCTCTCAACTGATCAAACAAATCATCTATACGAGGCAACGGATACTTGTTCTTCACAGTCATCTGATTCAACTGTCTATAGTCAATACACATGCGCATACTACCATCTTTCTTTTTCACAAACAACACTGGAGCACCCCACGGGGAACTACTAGGCCTAATGAAACCACGGTCTAATAATTCTTGCAACTGACTCTTCAATTCTTTCAACTCTTTCGGAGCCATACGATACGGAGCTATCGAAACTGGGTTAGACCCTGAAACTGTCTCAATCACAAACTCAACATCTCTGTCAGGAGGCAAACCCGGCAACTCTTCAGGAAACACATCTGGAAAGTCACACACTGTTCTGATATCCCTCGGTCTAGCTTCACTCATGTCCGGATTCATAACTTAAGCCAAATAGGCCCCACATCCAGAGTCCATCAACCTATGAGCCTCTAAAGCTGACACCACATTAGACAAGAACTTAATGTTCTCGCCTACTACCACTATCTCGTAGTCATCAGAAAGCTTCAAAGAAATCCTCTTTGTCTCAAAATCCACACTAGCCCGATGTTCAACCAACCAATCCATACCCAATATAATATCAAAACCGTAGAAAGGAAGTTCCATCATATCAACTGAAAACACATGACCCTGAATCTTCAGTGGACACCTCCTATACATACGTCTAACCACAACTGTCTCACCAAAAGAGCTAGTAACATGCATGCCTACATCTAAGATCTCTACAGGAATATCTAACTTCTGTGCATGCTCACTCAGAATGTAGGAATGCGTAGAACCCGAATCAACCAAAGAAAGCAAAGACATAGACTGTAACTCGAAATTACCTGCTATCACATCGGTGTCGTTCCCGGCCCCTCTCTGAGCATAAACTCTCGCTGGTCCTCCCGCCTCTGGCTGTACAGCCACAACATGAGCAAGGTTCCTCTGAGCATCACCCCTAAGTGCATCAGCCCTAGGCTGGAAGTAGCCACGACCGCGCCCACGGCCTCTCTGAAAATCATTACCTCTCGCAGGTGCCTGAGCAATGTTCGGTGCCTGAGCTGCCTGACGTGGACAGTCCCTCCTAAAGTGGTCCCTCGAACCACAGTTCCAACAAGCATGGAAGTTACCCCAACACTCACCCGTGTGCTGCCTCCCACACTGTGCACACTCGGGCAAACGCCCTCCTCCTCTATGGCCCTGATGGCCTCTACCATGGTGGCCACCGCCACGTCTCTGATCAAACTGGTGTCCGCCACCTCTGTGCCTCTTAGCATCTCTACCATCAAAGTGGTTGTGCCTCTTACCAGAACTGGAACCCCCAGATCGTTTGGCCGCACCCAAACTATGCTCCAAATCCTTGGCCCTCGCGACCAATACATCAAAGTCTGAGTAGTCAGAAGCTAGCGTGTACCTCTTAACCTCTTCATTCAAGCCATAGCGGAATCGGTTACAGCGTTCCACCTCAGTAGGAACCAACTCTGGGGCATACTGACTCAGACGGACGAAACGAATCTCATAATCAGTCACAGATGCATCCCCCTGAGTGAGAGCCATGAACTCTCTCTTTTTCTCATCTAGGTACCTCGGTCCCAAGTACCTCTTCCGGAAAGCAAACTCAAAGAATTCCCAATCTATCTCGGCCTCTGGAACCCCGGCAGTAATGGTGACCCACCAGGTGTAGGCATCACCCTGAAGCAATGAGATCACACAACCCAATCTACGTGCGCCCGCACAACCCATCTGAGCTAAGATACGAACCGTCTTCTCCAACCACAACTCCGACCTCTCCGGAGTAGATCCTCTGAACTCCTCGGCTCCCAAGCTACGGAGCCTCTCTAACGGTAGACTAGCATCATCATACCTAGGCTGAGCTGCAGCCTGAGCTCCCGCAACTGCGGCCTGAAACGCTCCCGCTATCGCTTGCACTAGCGGAGCCATATCAATTCCAGCTGGACTTTGGCCACCTTGGCCACCTTGAGGTCCATCTCCTCCGGCTTCATTTTTACCTCCAGCTCCAAGTGGTGGAGGTGGTGGTGGCGGAGGTGGTGGAGGAGCGCCAACTCCCGCGGCCCCCGGTCCCTCTATGTGAGCTCCCGCACCAACTACCGGCTAAACAGGAGCCACAACTCGCGGTTCCTGACGAACCAACCTCGGTCTACCTCTCGGTCTAGACATTGCTCTCACAGATATTAACTACAACCACAGCATACAAACATACAAGTTGGGTTAGCAAGGCGAGGCTTCCAAGTGTCCAAGTATGTTTCCTCACTTAAAAATCATTTTCAAATGTAATAGTAGCAATGGGACCCACACACACATGCTTTAAAATAAAACAATCAGCATACTCATCACATAAACAACCATTCTTGCAGAATAAGCAAACACCGTGCAATTCAACTTAAAAACTTAAACTTACCTCACTTACCTGCCCAAAGTCTCGGTAACCTTAGGCTCTGATACCAACAAGTGTAACCCCCTCGTCCCGGTCTGGTCGGATGACCGGTCCGAATGGGCCACACGGGGAAAACCGAGTGAAAACCCCTAAGGATTTCCCTCTCGGTTAACGACCCTAAAATTTCTTTTTACTTTAATCTTGTCTAGATGCACATTTAATTCCTAAGTAGAGCATAACAGCGGAAGATACAATCAACGGAACATTCACCGACCAAACAAAGCATGAACAGACCATTTTTCTTTATTACAGCAGGCCGTTTCGAAACGCCCCTAGGGTGTTCCGAAACGCCTTGACTTGGTCAACGGCCCTGGGTCAACCATAAGGTGACCGTTCCGAAACAGGGGTGACCCGTATCGGAACGACCTTGACGGTCAATATCTCGTGGTCAACGAGATTTGACCGTTTCGAAACACCAAAGGCCCGTTTCGGAACGGCTACATCTCGTCAATTTCTCAAAATTCCAGTAGCAAAATTGTTCCGAAACGCCCTCATCCGTTTCGAAACGGCAGGCCATTTACAAAGGGACCGTTCCGGAACAGGGGGACCCGTTCCGAAACGCCCCCTGTCTGCAGACTCGTCTGGGCTGTTTTGAGGCACAAGGGTGCCCCAAAACACCGCCAAAACACCATACAACAGCAAAGCAACATACATAGGGGATAACAACAATACTAGCATGCTTCAACATGATTTAAACATGTCCAACACCAAAGCAACAATCCACAACATGCATTCATTCAAATAACATTCAAACCTATGTAAAACTCTTAAGGCATGGGCTAATATCCAAAGTAAGCAATTAGGCATGACTTACAATTCATCATGGCAACACAAACCATGCAAAAGAAAGGTATAAGGGAGTCCAAACATGCTCTCAAACAACCAACAACTACTCATCAAAGCCATACATGTCCCATTGCTCAAACTATTACATGTCTAACATTTAAAAACCATACTTGATGAACTCAAGCCAAAAACCACACTTGGAGCCTTCCACTTGCGCGAGCAACCCACGAGCTAAGGATCTGCAATGTTGAACAATGAGAGCGTAAGCAATGATGCTTAGTGAGGGTAAGCTCTAAAAACAAACCTCAACATTGCAGGGTCCGAGCACGATCTAACCAAGGCCATTTACACAAACCATGAGTCCACAAGGTATAGATGCATGAGCAATATATCACATGTATGCCATAATTATGAGCTCAACACCACCATACAAGTAATCACATATAAACATCCAAACAGTTCATATATCTCAACACATTGATACACATATCAACAACATTGGCACCTAGTTAAGACTCAAATACGCGGATAACCGTTGGAACTCACATCCAACAACATAACCATTACCTGACGGTGGGATTACACTCATCACCGGTCTCGCGGAGGGGATTCCACTCATCCTCACGCCCCGTCGATGGGATTCCACTCATCACCGACTATATTTAAATACCATTTCCGGGCGTACCCGTACTCCTCCTTGGTGACTCAACGCCACCAAGGCCACGCGCGACTTTTGACTCATGTGTACACACTAACATCCTAATGATCGATCATTTGTATTTAAGTTTACTAGTGCCAATATTCATTCATCTCATCTTACTCATTTCAATCAATTCCGTGCTTAGCACATACTCACCAACAACCATCATCATGCATGTCTCAAGCATCATAATTCATGTCTCATCTCACATGTACAACACAATATACATAGTCATTCATACCACAATTCATACGAGACATACACAACCATATAATGAGTTCAACCAAAGGCTCTAGATCAAGCTTAGGATTAGGCTACCACTCTAATCCTAACTCTAGGTGGGTCTACCAAGCCCAACCTAGTCCACATACTCGAACCAACCAATTTAAAAACCGTTTAAAACAATTAACCACTCACCTAAACTCCCGAGCAATTGTCTTCAATTTCCCGGATTCACTTCCGAAGCTTCACCGATGCCCAAACTTGACTCTAATCAATCCCAAACACAAACAAAACATTCACGATCAATAACTTGTCATCGAAACTAACCCGGATTACATTACCAAGCAACCAACACTCAAAACAAGACCAAAAACAGGATTTTCGAGCAGCCCACAAAACCCACTGAAAACTCTCATTTCAAGCACCCAAACAAGCATCAATTGCACCCAAAATGATCCTCATACATCATACTACCTACAACCCCAAATTCCAACCCTTAACAGCCCCCAAACCCACATTAAAACCCTCCAAAAACCCTCTCAAGCAAAAATCCGAAAATTGATTAAAATCATTCGAAATTCATATATGTAGTATCATTTGGCCTCTATACATCATTACTAAACATATTAAATCAAAACATTTAATTTTGCAACATAAAGACACCATTTTTAATCAAAACATTCAAAACCTCCACTTTCCAAAAACTTCATGAAAATGAAAAAGAATGGTACTTTTATGAAGGGAAGGATGAGGGGAAGTCAAAAATACTCTTACCTTTCGATTTGGGGCTGAAATGAGTGAGAAATGGGATGGAACAGTGATTTGGGTAGTGAACTTGGGTTTCCCGTTGGTGAGTTTTGAAGGGAAGATGAATAGTAGAGAGAGATGGGTGTTTTATTTAACATGTGGTATAATTTGAGGCTCAAAAGTCTAGTTTACCCCTAATGAAATGGAATATCTACAAGGGAGGTAAATCCATGGTTAAATGTGGTTTAATCTTAAAACATGATTAACCCCAAGTAGATTAATTTTGAAAACAACTCGAAATATTATTTAGAGTATAAAACCGAGCCCAAAATAATATTAAAATATTATTTTCACCTAACCCCTAAACCCGGGTGTTACACTGTTCATAAAAAATATATTTTATCTGGTTGAGAAAATTACCTGAGTTGGTGGCGAAAAAACCCCTTGTCCCCTTGATCGTACTCTTTGCTTAATTGTATGTTGCCTTTGGATTTTGATGGTAGGAATTCATTACCATGATCAGCGTCAAACAGTGTTTCATCAGTTTTTAATTTTAAGTTTTTCAGACTTCAACTAATCTTTTGCTAACTATGTTAAATATCCTTTCTGATTGGATATTTTTCATATTAACATATCCCAACCACAACATTTATTTCAGCTTTTATAAAATTTTATGTAAACGTCTGTTTGATAGCTACACTTTAATCTTTTAAGACCTAGTAAAGAATTCCTCTTCTAATTTTACATTTTTGTTGATATTGACGTATTGCATAATCAATATTTTTAACCATGAATACACTTTTTTTCAGGTATTTAATGACCCTAAATGGAAGCTTGAAATCATCGTGCAGTACTTACTAAAATACATGTCTAAGGTTAGCAATTAAGTTATTGTAAATGGTTGCCAATGATCATCTTTATTGCAAATTTTAGTTTTTTTATTTAAATTTAAGGGTTTAAAGTTTAATAGTTTAAGGCTTTAGGTTGAGGGTTAAGTGTTAAATTATTTTTTTATAAAAAATGGGGTCAAATTGAAATAATATTTAAATAATGAGGGTTCAACAGAATACAGAAATAGGTGAGATACTAAATATATAGTTTACTCTTATTAAAAAATAAAAAATTAATATATATATATATATATTATAATTTAATTGAATTGAATTTTTAAAAATAATCATTAATTGTATGATAGGTCCTTAAAATTTTAAATATTTATTAATTAATTTAATGATATTCAACGGTATTCAACATTAGTGGTGTTCAGCGGTGTTCGTCGCACGTTGTAGAATTTTCCAACTAAATATGCACACCTACCTAACCTTTATGTTTGGATTTATCTTAGAAATAGGTGTCCAAATTATGAGTAGGTTTACGGTGCGACATAGTCACGGTACGACTACGGCGTGACACCAACAAAAAAATATTACAAAATACGGAACACAGATCTGAAAATGTTACACTTTTTGATAATATTTTAGGTTGGTGCCTCGCGACAATATCGATACTTAGAGACAAGTTTCGACACTTGCAGAAACCTAAAATGTTATCAGAAGCGATAAGTATTGATAATCAAAATTAAGTTTTGATACTTAACCACCAATTAAAAATGTTATCAGAAAGTGTAACATTTTCAGTTTTGTATTACATGTCTTGTAATATTTTCGGTTGGTGTCTCATAATAGTCGCACCGTAGCATGCATTGGGTTAGGCTCACCCCCAAACTATACATTTTTAAGACATGTGCCTAACATTTTTTTTTGAAATAAGTGCCTAAAGTTTAATTCTATTATTAAGGTAACACCAATAAAAAAAATCATCACCCAATCAGAATTTAATACATGTTTTTATTTTTTTATAAAAAACTGTAAAAAGAACATACATTTTAAAAAAAATTAAAAATTTCAAAAAAAAATCTTAAATCCCTAACCCAAAATCTCAAAATTGACGCCACTGCTATCGTCGATAGCCTCGCCGGACCTCGCCACGGTCGCTTAAGGCCACCACCAATTTTCTCTAACCTCCCATCGTCGGTAACCGACAAGAGGTATGCCAATCGAACGTCGAACGACTAAAACCTTTCGCGTTCGACGTCCTATTTATACTTTTTTCGCCAGGTAGCGATAATAGATGGTTAAAGAAAATTAGTGGGTACCTCAAGCGACGACGGTGGTGGAGTCCGACAAAGTTATCGGTGGCGATAGTAATATTAATTTTGAGTTTAAGGTTTTGGAGTTTTAGAGATTTTGAGACTATTTTGTGATTTTTAAAAATTTTAGAATATTGTTTAATTTAATTTATTTTTTAATTTTATTTTTGAAAAAATAAATAAAAAAACAAAACTTATGTGTCAATCTATTATTGGGTGATGAATTTTTTAAGAGTCTTACTTTAAAACACTAACAAAATAAAATTTTAGATTTTTTTAAATAATTTTACATAAAGAGGAGGAATTTAACGTCAATTTTGGGTGAAAAACCCCTTTTTAATTATTATTGGGGAATATGGCTCCCAAAAACTATTATTTGGCAAAATGACCCCCAAATTTGCCAGGTCGGCAGACCTCGCGTTGTGTAGGACGCGAGGTACGATGTCGCGTTCTGCACAACGCGATATCAGTCGACGTGGCATTGCTGTCCGTGTTAACGGTTTTACAGTACCTCGCGTTCTGCCCTGAGAAATTGAAAAGGCGGTTGGAATATATCGCACAGACCTCGCGTTCTGTAGGACGCGAGGTCTGTGCAGATCTGCCCTGAACCACAAGCAAAAACAAGCGTGGGTAGGCATGTTCGAGCCCAATTTCGAGCGTGTAAATTGTATATTTTTAGCGATCATCGAGTTTAGGGTCGTAGTACTGGAAATTGTCTATCGTATGATACCAACATGGTTAATTTCCGTCCATTCTACAATGGTTTAAAATGGCTTCGAAAACCCTATGCTATCATCCTTTTTGAATGAAGTTGCATTTGAACAAATGTCGATAGGCATGTTCGAGCAGAATTTCATACGTAGAAATTTTAAATTTTTAGGTAACATCGAGTTTGGGGTTGTAGTACTGGAAATTCTCTATCGTATGACACTGACACGGTCAATTTTCGTCCATTGTACGCTGATTTAAAGTTGATTCGAAAACACTATGATAACATATTTTTTTGAATGATTGAAAATATAAGATGACGAATTGTATAAATCGAAGTGGACTGACTTTATTGATTAGATTGTCATGTGCGAACTCACATATACAAATTAAAAATAATTAATTAATACGAGGGGCTGAGCGATTAGGACACTTAGGAGCTGTGTGTCCAGGATTTCGACATATAGAACAATGCTTCTTTTGTCCGGTTTTCTCTCGATGTTCGACCATATCCTCGGCACAGTATAATCTTGTAGAACGTGGACGTCCTTTGGCTCGTAGTAGTGCTGGATCTGGGCGTATGATCGGTTCAGTGTCCACAGCATTCGGATCAACCTCATTTCCGATTGGAGGAAACTCTTTTTCGTAAACCTTAAACACCGTTTTGAGTAAGTATACCGGATCAACCATATGCATGTATTCTATCCGTTGGTTAGTGCAAGCAGCAATGGCGTGTGCGCACGGGTATTTGAAAGTTTGGAAAATTCCGCACTCGCAGGTTCTTGCCCTCAGATCTACCACGTAAGTGTTCTGTTGAATGCCTTCCAACCACCTGGAAAATTCCGCAACACGAAACAAGTGTCCTTCTCGCGAGAAGAGAGTTGATTGCATCTGTCTTTATTGGCCCAATTGAGTATGCAGTTTTGTACGGAAATCTGGATGGACTTTGTGTCCACCTGCCATGTACTCAGTTGCTTGCCTTCCCAAGGTTGCAAAAAGGGTAGCTAAACGATAATAGGTCGCTTTGACAATGGAAGTGATAGGCAACTGCCGCACTCCCTCACTGATGAGTTCACTGCCTCAGCCAAGTTCGTTGTCATGTGACCATAACGTTTACCCTCGTCATATGATCAAAGCCATTTTTCCTTTGGGATTTTTTCAAGGTATTCTGCGCCATGTTTGTTTCTCGCTCTCAGTTCCTCGAGCAGGTCAGCCACCTCTTGTTTGTAGTGCGAGTTGCCTACGTGATGACAGTTGAATAGTTATGGGCGAAAAACACATGCAAAAAGGTCATAAATGAAAGCGAGTAACAAGTAATGTAGTAAATGAAAATGACATAAAGGACGTACCCATATCGAGCACCATTTGACGTTCATCACGATTCTTGTATTTCTGCAGGTAGTTTGCGGCTATGTGCCGCAAGCAAAAACGGTGGTGAATGCATGGAGGCTTCCAATAGTCACCCAAATTTTCTATCGCCCACAATAGCGTTGTGCCTCTGTCAGAAATAACACACACCCCTTCATCCCTTCTTCTTCGTATTACATGATCAAGGACATATTTTCGTAGGTTCTGAAGGAAGAACGTCCAAGACTCCAAATCCTCCTTCGGGACGATTGCGAATGCAACAGGAACGCATTTGCGATTGCCGTCCTGTGCTATAGCTAGAAGTAGGATCTGTGTATATCTTCCGTACAACCATGTGCCGTCGATTTGGACCATCGGTTTGTAGTGCTTGAATGCGTTGATGCACTGGGGGAAAGTCCAAAATAACCGGTGGAATTGAGAAACACCTCGGACGACATGATCATTTTCGTATGCCAGAACCGTATCAAGTTTGATAACCATTCTGGGGATGTGTTTCTGCAGGAGATTAAGCCACGGGCGCAACTCTTTGTAAGATTCCTCCCATCGGCCATACATTTCCTCTTTGGCCTTTTTCCTTGCATACCATGCTTTCGAATAACCTGGACGGAAGCCGGTGACAGCTAGAGCTGCAGCCTGACATGTGGGGACCGACACAGTGGGATTTGTTTTCACCAGTGTCGAAAAGATGTCCGCGAGGAACTTTGCATCCAGGTTCTTGTGATCCTGGTTGAGGCTAGCAACGGTGCATGTATGGGGCCCCTCAAGTTTTGTTATTTTCCAACGGTTGCATGCCCTCTTCAACTCTGATATACGGATTTTCCATTTACAGCATTGATTCTTTTGGACGCAATAAGCCTTGTAGTATGTAGATTGGGTTTTATCCACTGCCGTCTCAACATTATGACGAAGGTTGTACTGCTTAACTGCCGCCACCGCAATTTCCTTGTTCGAGAACGCCATACCAATTCTTAGTTCACCATCAGAACGGTTGACTCGGCCATCTATTGTGTCGTCATGGGGAAAATCATGGACGTCCATTGCATCCATATCAACCGTTGTGAAGTGGGAAGGTGGCTGGAACATAGAAATTGGCGTTGCGTCTACAGGAAAGTTGGTGGCAGTCGGTTCTTCGTCCAAATCTGGTGGTGGAACGGTAGTGTCTTATGGGTCTTCTGGTAACTCTGTCAAGTCTTCTGGTTCGGGATAGAATGGCCCCAGCTCGTCTCCGTCGGGTCCGGGTTCTCTAATCGGTTCTTCGTCAGAAGCATCCTCCGGGAGCTGGAATAGTAGAGCTTCGTCGATCACTACCCTTCGAGGTGAGGATTGGGGTCGATGAGCGGGAGACCTCTCACGAGATCGCTCACGAACCTCATTTCCAAGACCAAAATCAAGATCACCATAAGAAGAATGTATTCCCATAGATGGTTGAACGTACTCCGTGCTAGGGACATACGTTGAGTGTCGTCCATATGAGGAATCATGGTCGTGCATAGCGTAAGAAGACGACGCTCCCTCACCTCCAAAAGAAGAATGTCTCCCCATAGATGGTTGACCGTAGTCGGTGCCAGGGACATACATTGAGTGCCGGCCATATGATGCTTCATGGTCGTGCGCAACGTAAGGAGTCGACGTTCCCTCCCCCCCGAAACTATAAGGATTGTATGGATTGTACGGATTGTACGATGCATTTGTTGGTGCATCGAATTCATCGTTTGGGGGTTGGTTCAGGTCGAACCCGATACTAGCTACGCAGGACTGCCTTGGAGGAGCAGATGACGATGCACCAAACTCGTTGTCTCGGCACAGTAGGCTAAAATCACGTCGTAGACCTGCGGTCGTGCTAGCAACATTGGCATTCGGATCGAAGTCGAAATTCGCCCGGCCCCAGCTTGGTATTTCGACAACTGGATCCGACTCGGAGAACGATGCATACAGCTCGAGGGGCGTTCCAATTGAATACTCGAAGTGGGTTTCCATCATCATTTCCACATCAGCATTTTCCGCAATTTGGCATATAGAGTACTGTAAAGGGTCTATAGATGTTGGCACCCGATACTTCACGTCGGACAAACGGTGATTATCGAAATGAGGGACTTTTGCCTCCAGTTCCTTGACCAACTTCTTGAACGATAATCTCCTCGGAAGCTTTATCGTTACCGGATCTTCGCAGTGAAAAAGGACGCCGAGTTCGGTACCCTCGAAAATCTGCCCATCGTAGTAAACTAGCGTAGTAACGCCTCGTCTGGCCATTTGAATATTTTATGAAAGACTTTTGAATTTTTGATACTTGGAAAATTCTAGGAATTGTTTGCCAATTGAAACTTATATTTTCGTTTTATGGTTCTTCTTCATATATAGGCAAAATTATTGGCCCTTGAAGTCCCGGAGAATCTAGTTGTGTAAGGCAAATAATGGTTCCGAGAGGTAACTTTGCTTGTCCACTACCTAAAACCGATAAGCAGGTAAATGATGAACAAGTCAGGAATGGCGTGTGCCTGGGAGGCAGTCCCCTAACTTTCGACAAGTAAGGGATAGAGTTGATGGGAGGCAGGGTTAACCAGTACCTCACGTTCTGTAGAACGCGATATTAGTACCTCGCGTTCTATACAACGCGAGGTCCATTAATATCGCGTTATATAGAACGCGAGGTCACTTGAATTGCTTTGTTTCAGACATTCCGTCAGAAGTTATAATAACCGTACTGTTTACTATTTGTTTGTTTGTGTAATTGAGAACATGTTTGAGAATTTGAGACAATTGTAGTCTGGTAATGTAATTGAATACTACTACTGGTGCATAACGTGAGGTCCCTTTATATTATTTGAGACAGAGATTACGTCAAAAAAATTTATGTTTGAATAACTTAGACAATTGTAGTTTATCAATGTAATTGAGTAGTAGTAGTTTTACATAACTTGAGGTCTGTTGAACATTAATAAAGGATGAAATAAGACGTCATATAACATAATTGGAAGATAATTTCATAAGTTAATGGTTAATCCGAATCATCGTAGTCAGTGGACACGTCTGAACTTAGGTTTAGTTCTTCGATCAGCTGTTGTTTTCTTTGTCTACGCCTGTACATAAAAAGTTGCAGCTCCTCCACAGCCGCATCAACATCCAGTGAAGACGGTGCGTGTTCAGTGTTCGGAGCAGGTTCTACGGGTGCAGACGTACTACCTTCGCCGGAGTTGACAAACTTAACATTGAAATCGACGTCTGTAGCTCCGACAGAATTGAGCCGGTCATACATGTTACGAACGTCTGTTTCGTTCGTAAGCTTCATAACGTAGTGCGTTTCATTAGCTGACGGTGTTGAGATTCGACATTCCATGGAAGAAATTTGTTTGTCGGTGTGTTTACTAACCTCGATTGTTGTCAACTGTATTAAATCTTTCAGTGACATTTTGCCTGTGATTGTTGACTCAAAATAAGTATCGAGAAAATAAAATGTTGCCTGAAATTTTGCCATAAGGTGAGCAAAGATTGGGTGTTTAGAGAGAATTTGGAATGAGTAAATGATGGTGGAATTCGTGGGTATTTATAGGAAAGGAAAAACACAACATAAGTAAATTTAAGTCGCATTTCATTTAACAAAACTTTCAACATGTATTCTTTAATAAGTAAATTGAGACAACTACATAAATTATCTACAAAATTTGAAACAAAATTTGAAACAATATATTCAGCCGCTCCGGTGGGCAAATTTGATCGGAGGTCCCGACTGAAAGAAGCAGAGCGCGATAATCAGATTTCTTCTGAAATGGTAGTAGCTTTGATCCACATATTACCCTAAACCCTCTATAAATAGCAAACTCTTGGAGAGGCAAGGAGCACCCACATAAATTTTTTCCTGTATTCACGTAAGCAGTTTTCGCTTGCAGCTACTAATGGCAACATAGCGCGTATTTTGGAAGTTTTGTTCAAACTAACTTCCAAAATATTGCGCTATGTCGTTATTTTTAGTTACTAATGAAAACATAACGCGTATTTAGTATGATTCATTATTGTTATTATTATTATTATTAGTATGATTATTATTATTCTTATTATTAGTATTAGTATTATTTAGTTACTAATGAAAACATAACTCGTATTTTTATTATTATAATTATTAGTATGATTATTATTGTTATTATTATTATTGTTATTATTATTACTATCATACTAATAATTTTTATTGTTAGTATGATTCATTATTATTGTTTTTATTATTATTATTGTTTTTATTATTATTATTGTTATTATTATTATTGTTATTATTATTATTGTTATTATTTTAATTATAATTATTATTTTTATTATTTTTATTATTATTTTTATTGTTATTATTATAATATTAAATGAGTTTCCCGCCTCGAAACTCTTCATTTAAAAAACCCCACGACCTCGCGTCCTGTAGAACGCGATTTCTTTAGAACCTCGCGTTCTTTAGGACGCGAGGTCACTTCTGACCGTTCAGTTCACGCGTCTGTTCATCGACGCGCCTTTTCAATGAACCTCGCGTTCTATAGGACGCGAGGTACATGAATATCGCGTTCTACAGAACGCGAGGTTCATTAACCTCGCATCCCAAACGACGCGATGTCTTCTATAAATTGGAGGTTTTTTTCTAAAAACCTCCACAGAACGCGAGTTCTATAGCAATTTTACAAAAATTTGTCAGCAACTTTTATATATCGTTCGATAACATGGAGCCCTTACTACGCAACCAAGCGAGTCACTGCAGTGAATTTTGGCGAAACAATCCAGAGGTATTATTTTTTTTCCCTTTTATTTTCTAAATTTTTTAATTAAATTATATTCTTTTATTTTTACTAACTATTTTATTTTATTTTTTTGCAGGGATACGAACGTAACTTACAATGTTACCTTAACCGTATCACCGTCGCACCCGTTGATGATGTTATGCATTGGATTGAGCGCGCTGGTTTTGGGCACATAGCTCGGTATATAGGGGGTGAAGGTTAGACCGTCGTTGATCAGCGCGCTGATAGAACGGTGGAGACCCGAGACGCACACGTTTCATCTTCCATTTGGCGAGGCAACAATCACGTTGGAAAATGTTTCCTACATTCTGGGGTTGCCTACAAACGGCAGCGTTATTACTGGTATAGCGATGGCACATTGGCCAACCCTATTTGCTGAACAAATGGGCGTGATGCCCCCTGACAGAGTGTGAGACGGAGGGAAAATCGCTCTATCGTACTTGGAGGACCACTTTGGAACTCCTCCCCCAATGCGGATGTAGTTGCACTTCAGGTATTTTTTCTATTTAAAAATTAGGATGTCATTATTATATATTTAGTATGCTTTTATTATATTTATGATTAAATTAAAATTATTTATTTGCACATTAGGATGGTTTATGAAATTTTTAGGATGAATTCAGTAAATATTTAGGATCCTTTTAATAAATTTAGGATGCAATTACAAATCAGTACTTCAAAATTAGGATGCTTTTATTAAATATTTATGATGACTTTATTAAATATTTAGGTTGCCTACATTAAATATTTAGGATGAAATTACAAATATTTATTTGCAAATTAGGATTAAGTTACTAATTTCTTTGGATGCATTTATTAAATCTATATTTAATCTATATTTAGGATGAACTTACAATTTTTTTAATTAGGATGAACTTACAAATTTTTTAATTAGGATGTCTTTATTAAATCTATATTTTTACAGCGGTGTGCGCGAGCCCACATCTTGCGCATTATTGGCGGGATATTAATGCCCGACAAATCCCGCACAAAAGTGCACGTTATGTGGCTTCTTCATCTGACAATTTAGATGAGTCTGGACGAAAATCTTGGGGGTCAGCTGTCTTGGCGTTTCTTATCAGAGACCTCTGCAGAAACGTTGACGCCTCCAGAGCATCGATGGGAGGATGCTGTTTATTCCTACAGGCTTGGGTTTGGTTTCGGATGCCTACTTTGAGACCACAGCTTAGGCAGCCCACCGCTATGTTATTTCCGCTTCTACGGAGGTACTACATAATCTACTACTCCCTCCGTCCCACTAAAACTGTCACATGTTGACATTTTTCTGGTCAAATTTTTTCAACTTTGACTATAATTTATTTAAATATTTTAATTAATTAAAGATTATAAAAAATAAATTTTAAAACTAGTTGATTCAAGGTTTTTAAAATATATTTTTTTTATATTTTTATCAATAATAAATTTTAAATTGTAAGAGGTCAAAGTTGAAAAAGTTTGACCCAAAAAAAGTCAACATGTGACAGTTTTAGTGGGACAGAGGGAGTATATTTTTTTATTATTAAATTATTTTATTTAACGACGTTTTTCATTATTTAAAGGTGGACCACCGCACTATCCCACACCGGCCTGCCCGAGTCCCAGAAAGAATACAGATTTAGATTCGATACCTTGACGGAAGACGAGGTAATTCAACGATTATTTTGATTTTTTTCATACTATTTTTCCAATAATATTTCATATAACCGTTACAAACTTTTTCATTCTTTTTAGTTCGTGTGGACGCCCTACGATTCAGAGAAGATTCGCCAGATTACTCCACCAGATTTTATGCAAGAGCGAGACCTCTGGATTTCCGTCGTGCCGCTGCTGAACTACGAAATTTGCGTGTGGCATTCTACGGATAGGGTACTTCGACAGTTCGGGTACGTCCAAAATGTTCCACCCCCTCCGCAAAATATGGACTCCTTCCACAATCTTACGCGCCAGGGGAAGACGGAGGTTGACTGGGCCGAGCACCACGCTACCTGGATAACGCTTTGGGGTCACCGATTTGCCAGACGCCCACAGTTTCTCCAATAAATTGTGGAGGGGGGGGTATTTCGGTCGCTTTCAATTATGTCCAGTGGTATAGGAACAATGGGATGCCACATATCCTTACTCAGGCCGAGCACGAAGCAGGGCTTCCCCAGCAACCCCAAAACCGCCCACGCGGGAGCCGACGAGCGAGCCAAACCCAGAGCCAGAGGCAAAGCCAGAGGCAGTCGACGCAGCGCGGTCCGAGACCACGATATGACACTCCAGGGGCATCATCTTTTGCCGCACCATTGCATAGCAGTCCATCGAGTTTCCAGCAGACGATGCCTCCACCCCAGTACGGCTCCACTGATGCCTATCGTCCCCATACGCCCACGACTGACCTTATGCTTATCGATTATCCACAGCTGCACCCTCAGTATGGGTTTCCGATTGTGGAGAGTACGCCGATGGCTAGCTTGTTTTACTCCCCGCCTGGGCCCAGCACAGATCCGCATATCGCGCACGATGGTCAGGATGATAGGGACCAGGGACCACCACACGATGGACACATGAGGTATCCGGAGCGTGAGCGTCATCCACCCGACTGCGGAACGGGTGGACATAGGCATTTTAGTCTTTTTCTTACTGTTTTCTACTTAATATTTATGTAAAACACTTTTGAATTTTATAATGTCGTATTATAATTTTGTTTACGTATTATAATTTTGTTTACATATTATAATTAAACTTTATAATGTTTATTTAATTTTTGTTTTTAATAAATTTAATGAGATTACTAAACCGAAAATCGACATTAGTTGAAATGCAACTTCAATAATAAAAAAGATGATGGCATAGGGTTTTCGAAGCCATTTTAAATCATTGTATAATGGACGGAAATTAACCATGTTGGTATCATACGATAGACAATTTTCAGTACTACGACCCCAAACTCGATGATCGCTAAAAATATACGATTTACACGCTCGAAATTGAGCTCGAACAGGCCTACCCACACTTGTTTTCGCTTGTGGTTCAGGGCAGATATGCACAGACCTCGCGTCCTACAGAACGCGAGGTCTGTGCGATATATTCCAGCCGCCTTTTCAATTTCTCGGGGACCTCGCGTTCTGCAGAACGCGAGGTACTGTAAAACCGTTAACACGGACATCAATGCCACGTCGACTGAAATCGCGTTGTGCAGAACGCGACATCGTACCTCGCGTCCTACACAACGTGAGGTCTGCCGACCTGGCAAGTTTGGGGGTCATTTTGCCAAATAATAGTTATTGGGAGCCATTTTCCCCAATAATAATTTAAAATGGGTTTTTCACCCAAAATTACCGGAATTTAACTCCTATAAACTCACAATTTAAAAGTAGAAAAAAAATGTCAACTAAAAATTTAAATCACTTATTCTAAAATTTATTGACCAAATAATATATAATTTGAGCACCTATTGCAGAGTTAAACGATTGTGTTTTATCTGTCAATTTCTTTGTAACTTAATATATCAAATATATAAAATTCATCACATGGTAACAAATATACGGCACGTTCATAATGACCTTTTTCGTCTTTTCACATTATACCTTACTTAATGCGTATTGCCCGACGAAGAATCCTCCTGGGCGGTTACAGTCCAATGAGAACATCTTTAATAAGATGCCGCTATCCGGTCATTGGGCGACGGGAGTAAGATTTGAACGGACGGTCTAGATCCCCCATCAATATCAAATTCACTTTACCAACGTGGCAGTACTTTAATGGTTTGTCAATAAGATCCGGAACAATCGGGAATTTTCGAAGATCGGACGGCTCCTAGAGTCTGGAGATTAGAACATTCTAGAAACGAACTCAGAAAATCTCTCTATATATCAACTCCTTTTCCCTCGTTCCCTAACCTACATCTTAAACGCTGGAACCTTCGTTCTTCCTCATCGCCTCCTTTATTCGTTTTGCCCCGAATAGCTCCATTAGTCCCCGTTTACACAAATAACTAGAAGAGAATAATAATGGCCGGTAAAGGTGAAGGTCCGGCGATCGGAATCGATCTCGGAACAACTTACTCTTGCGTCGGCGTTTGGCAACATGATCGTGTTGAGATTATCGCCAACGATCAAGGTAACAGGACGACGCCGTCTTATGTTGCCTTTACTGACTCTGAGCGTTTGATTGGTGATGCTGCAAAGAACCAGGTCGCCATGAATCCCTTGAACACCGTCTTTGGTAAGATTCAACTCTGTTTTCCTTTTAGTTAAAACTTTACTCCCTTTTTGATATCTCATGTTTTGATTGAATTTGGATCTCTTTAGTTTAGTTTAGATCTACTATAAGGTTAGTTTTTATTCAGAAGTTAGATCTGAACTTTCCTAAGATTGTGAGAGATTTAATGCGGAAACGTTGTTGCTAAAGCTTATATTCTCGTTCAGATCTGATTCTAACTCTATTAAAATTTAGATAAATTGCTTCAATACGGCTGACTATTTTTTTTTTTTAAATCACGATTTACCTTGTTTATTAGATTGGTTGCCTTTTCTTTTTTGTTAGCCACAGACTTATATGACCTTTAACTTAGCAATTTTAAAAGGAAACAATCTTTTTTTTTGCTTTTATTGTTTATTTTTCACCAATTTGAAATATTTTTATTTTCTGTCTCTAAATTTAGTTATAGTAATGTAAAAACAGAATATAGTATATAATTTACTTTTGCGTAATGTGTGTAAGATTGTAACTACAATTATAAATTTAACAATGGCATATGTATAATCTGCATATCACCAATAGTTCGAACTGTATAAGTAATTCCCATATGTGAAACTGTTATTGGTTATTCATACAAATTTATAGATTGAGAAGGTTATATTCTTATTTAATTTTCCATCTCTTAAATTTGGTTTGGGTGAACTATATTTGCAGATGCAAAGAGGTTGATTGGTCGTAGATTTGGTGATTCTGCTGTTCAGAGTGATATGAAATTGTGGCCATTCAAGGTCATCCCAGGGCCTGGTGAAAAGCCTATGATTGTTGTTTCCTACAAAGGTGAGGAGAAGCAATTTGCTGCTGAGGAGATCTCATCTATGGTGCTCATAAAGATGCGTGAGATTGCTGAGGCCTACCTTGGCTCCACTATTAAGAATGCCGTGGTTACTGTTCCTGCATACTTTAATGACTCTCAGCGTCAGGCAACAAAGGATGCTGGTGTCATTGCTGGTCTTAATGTCCTGCGTATTATTAACGAGCCCACTGCCGCTGCCATTGCTTATGGTCTTGACAAGAAGGCTACTAGTGTCGGTGAAAAGAATATCTTGATCTTTGATCTTGGTGGTGGTACTTTTGATGTCTCTCTTCTTACCATTGAAGAGGGTATCTTTGAAGTGAAGGCCACTGCCGGAGACACTCACCTTGGAGGTGAAGATTTTGATAATAGAATGGTGAACCATTTTGTACAAGAGTTCAAGAGAAAAAACAAGAAGGACATCAGTGGCAACCCTAGAGCTCTTAGAAGGTTGAGGACTGCTTGTGAGAGGGCAAAGAGAACTCTCTCATCCACTGCCCAAACCACCATTGAGATTGACTCCTTGTATGAGGGCATTGATTTTTACTCAACCATAACCCGTGCTAGATTCGAAGAACTTAACATGGATCTCTTCAGAAAATGTATGGAACCGGTTGAGAAGTGTTTGAGGGATGCCAAAATGGACAAGAGCAGTGTCCATGAAGTTGTGCTCGTCGGAGGTTCAACTAGAATTCCCAAGGTCCAGCAACTTTTGCAAGACTTCTTCAATGGAAAGGAGCTCTGTAAGAGCATCAACCCCGATGAGGCTGTTGCTTATGGTGCTGCAGTCCAAGCTGCTATCTTGAGCGGTGAGGGGAACGAGAAGGTGCAGGACCTCTTGCTCTTGGATGTGACCCCACTGTCGCTCGGTTTGGAAACTGCTGGTGGAGTGATGACCGTTTTGATTCCGAGGAACACCACCATTCCCACCAAGAAGGAGCAAGTGTTCTCTACATACTCCGACAACCAGCCTGGTGTGTTGATCCAGGTGTACGAAGGTGAGAGAACAAGGACCAAAGATAACAACTTGCTGGGTAAATTTGAGCTCTCTGGGATCCCACCAGCTCCAAGAGGTGTCCCACAAATCACAGTGTGCTTTGACATCGATGCAAATGGTATCTTGAATGTGTCTGCTGAAGACAAAACCACTGGACAGAAGAACAAAATCACCATTACAAATGACAAGGGAAGGCTTTCGAAGGAGGAGATTGAGAAAATGGTTCAGGAGGCAGAGAAGTACAAGTCTGAAGATGAAGAGCACAAGAAGAAAGTTGAGGCAAAGAACACATTGGAGAACTATGCGTACAACATGAGGAACACGGTGAAGGATGAGAAGATTGGCGGGAAACTTAGTGGTGAAGATAAGAAGAAGATTGAAGATGCAATTGAGCAGGCCATCCAATGGCTAGACAACAACCAGCTTGCAGAGGCAGACGAATTTGAAGATAAGATGAAGGAATTGGAGAGCATCTGCAACCCTATCATTGCAAAGATGTACCAAGGTACTGGTGCTAGTGCAGGCATGGATGAGGATGCCCCTGCTGCTGCCGGAACCGGTGCTGGCCCCAAGATCGAGGAAGTCGACTAAGAATTTTTTTATCATTTCTCTTTATCGGGTTTGAATTTGGAAATGATTTTTAAGCATCTTATTATTTTTGGGTTATTGGAAGCATGAATTCTGGTGTTATTACCAGGTACTTTTTATATAAAATGTTGCAGAATTTATATTGTTTAATTTTCTTTTTCTATCCTCCTCTTTCGTCCCTTGAAAAAAAAAAAATCCTCCTCTTTCGTCCATCTAGCTTTTCCAATTGCAAAATCGCAGGGCCATCCGAATCTGATCTGAAATTTAGGATTAAAATTCTCTTCCAATTCAACTTGATACAAATAAGAAGATTTTTTTTTTCATTTTTGTTTGGTAAAATGGTTGATTGAAAATTATTATTATCACACATATTTTTCACTGTAAATTCAAATCTGACCGCTTTATTATAAAATTCTGATCTGACCTAATTTGAATCTGATTTTTTTAATTTAATATAAGATTAGGTCAGACCCATCAAGTCTGGGTTAAATGACTATATCTAATATCAATGTTCGTTCTCCTTTCTAATTTTCCATGGAATAGGGTAGCTGTGGTGTTGGATGGATTTGGAATGGCTTTCCCATTTTCTGCTCAAACCCCAAATGGCCTGGCTAATTGACTACTCTTAAAACCAAAAAAGTAGACAAAAAGATGTTATAGAGGGCGAACCAGTATTTCAGTTGTTACCGGTACACAGTTAAAATAAAAGAAAATTTTACACACAACGTATAATTATAATTATAAATTATTAAAAAATTAAAAGGTAAAATAATTAAAATATTATTTTTAATTTTTTTTTAAACATGGGTCAAAATACTTATTTATTTTTAAATTACAAAATTCTAATTTTTGTTTATTTAAAATTTAAGCCGTCGACACCACCAAATACAGTGCAGTGAACATACATATTTCTGGGTGAAATTCACGTTTATAAATTTCAATTATTTCAACATATTTTCGAAACATATTTGTTCATCGTTTCTGGGTGGAATCCAAGTTTATAAATATGTTTTAAATTATTCAAGATAGTAGGAATTTAACCGACGTTTCAACAGTGTAGTGAAAATACACGTTTCTGGGTGGAAAAATAGCGGCAGTGGGATTTAGGGGACAACAGCGGCCATAGAGGTGTAGCGGCGGCTAGCGGCGGCAGCGAAATGAATTTTAAAGAAAAATAATTTAGATTTTGTAATTTAGGGTATGTATTTTGATATAATTATGTTTTAAAAAATTAAAATATATATATATTAATCTACTTACCTTTTGATTTTTAACTAATTTATAATTATATGGTGAGTCTTTTAAATTTTAAATATTTATAAATTAAATTAATAGTGTTCGACGTAGTGCTCGTCGAACGTGGGATACTAATAAAAAATGACAAACATGAAGATTTATCCTCCAAATACACAAAACTAATTTCATTTCTCAATTCTACAATAAAAACGAGAAAGAGGAGAGTGAGGTCCACCGTCCACATTCCCAGCATTGAAGTACAAAATCAGCGTCCACAAATTGCGGATGCGATTGCCCTTTTAGTCTATTTTGGAGGCACCCATTTTCATGTCGGCTTGGATATTTTTCAACTAAGATGATGTCAAAAGGTTCTTGTAACAATGAATAACATCAAATATATTTCCGAAAATCAATTACAGTTACAACCATAACCATCGAAATTAGCCAGCAAAATTTGAATACCGTACATGTCATATACACATTTTGACTGCCCAGAAATGTCATGAAAAAGGTCAGTAAAACAATGGTGCATCATCAACCCTAAATGCCTTGTACTTTCATGTCAACATGAGATCGCTACCTACAAGCTTCGGCCGCAGGCAGACCCGGACTTCATGTTCTTCTGGCACCACCGGCAGTTTCGGAACCATAATTTCAAGTGCAGAACCTGCACCATCATGATAAGCTTCGATGTTAGCGTCTTCTGGTATTCGAGTCGACAGTGCTATCTCTCTAACAAATTCTCCGGGAGGGCAATGCTCGGAAGCTGGATCAGTCAACTTGAAGGTTCTGTCATGTCTCTTGATGAAAGGCATCCGAGACGTGCTCACACATGATACCTTAATGATGCCATGAGTGAGAGTATTCCTCCATGAAACCTTCACCCTTTGAAGATCAACAAAAGGCAAGCTTATGATGATCAAATAACCAGCTTCATCTTCATAGATGGTTTTTGCAGCTGTAACGGGACCGTAAACATTCTTCATTACCCCATTGAATTCGTTTAACCAGTGCGGCTCATTGGGGTGAACTTCCATGTCTGGAATGACAGCCAAATAGCTATCATCCTCGATTCCATGTGGGAAAAAGTCTTTCCGCCTTTTGTTGCTCATCAGTGATAAGTCCATCCCATTGATCCCATCACCATTGCCGTGGCTAGATGGCTGAGTAGACAGATTGAGCCCGGAACCATTTAACAGCTTCTTTGAGTGAGAATTTGGTACACTTTTAATCACAGGCCGTTCAAGCTCGAAATCAGTATTTTGAAGGTTTCTCCATGAACCGAAATCACTAGCTTCAGGTGGAACTGTGAAATTCAAGTCCCTTCCTGTAAGCTCCATCCACCTTTTACGTTCTTCTTCATCAATAGCATTAAGATTCGGTGACGGAACAACCTCGACCCCGTGCACACATTGAGGGTTCGACAGTCCTCTGTAATGCTTCCGCTGCATCCGGTGTGAGCGGACGAATCCCTTATCGACACTGAAGGGAAAGGGCTGTTCCCCTTGGCGAGAATGTCCATTCATGTAACTTCTAAGCTGCATTTTACCCAATGCATTCTCAGGTCTCTCCTTGAAAACCCACATATACATATTCTCCATATCATGCTGAACCATGAAAACATCCAAATTGAGATCCGATTTATCAAAACCAGAAACAGCGCCGTTTGCATCACGAGTAACCTTGGCCTTTGATTTGTCATTCACAGCAGGTTTGAAGTAAAAACTAAAGAAAAACCAAGCACCCCATATACTATCAACCCTTTTGGTACATTTTCGCCCGGTTTTGGGAACTGTTAGGTAGCACTCAGTATCATAAGCTTGTGAACTGAGCCCAACATCCAAAATATCACAGTGGTCAGAGTTCCATAGCATTGGGGGAGGGCTAGGCTCGGCCGAGAGAGGCAAATTGATATCGGGCGGACGAGAAAGAACAATTTGCCTATTCATTTCTAAATCCAATTCTTCATGAGAGGAAGCACTCGAATCCATGGACAAGAGAGTTGAAGGGTGATGATTCTCCATTGACAAGAAGGCTGACAGGAGATGATAATCTTCCAATTCAGATTATCTGACAGGAGGAGGTCGGAATTATTCTAGACGGTGGATTGAAATTTACCATTTTCCCACACAACAAACAGTTAAAGAAATCAACAAAATGACAAATCTTATGAACACCTTCTTCTAAACCCAGAATTTGCCCACAAATGAACGAAATTAGTACAGATTCCACAAAAAAGAACATTACAAAAATAAAAGACTAAACTTTTCCCTTTCACTAGATCAACAGAAAAAAAAAGCGTATATAATAAAGAAATGAAAAAAAAGATTACTTAAAAAGAAAGGAAAAATCTCTTCAAACTCTGCTGAACCGAAGCTGCTGAAGAAAGACAACATCTAACCCTAACCCCAGAACCTCTCGAAATCCTCCAAACACAGGTGGGAAACACTGAATCAAAAACATCAAATCCATCAAGAAACGAAAACCCAAATCCTAATTTTCTTATTTTGAACAGAAAAAAAGATGGAAATTTTAAGAGCAATTAAGAAGGAAAAAGGATCAAACTTTGAATTGTATATATATGGAAAAATGAGAAATATTTCTAGAAGAGAAATGAATGGATCTTCAAACAGTACCTTTTGGGATAAGCATTGAGGAAGCGATAAGAAGATAGAGCTCCATGAGCGATTATGATGCTTATCTCCACCAAATTATCACCATCCACAACAAGAGATACCCACCATTTTTTTTCCGCTTAATAAGAGAAACAGAAACGTAAAGCACCGTCTAATATTATTCAGGGGTTCCGTTGGTAAAAGCCTACACTAGATATAACCGATTGAACTCGCCGTTACTTAACGGTGACGATGCACTTTTTCAATTATTTTCTATCACGTTGTAAACTACTAAGATGAACACATTTGTTTTTATTCCTAAATGAAGTGAAAAAATAGTTATAGTTTAGTCTTCAAATTTAATCATATTTTAAAATTAAATATCATTTTGGTTAAAATTGTATTTTGATATAATTTTCGGGTGGTAAATGGTAATATACAACCTAAGTTAAATGCGCTTGTGGTGAATTTTCGGGGATCTAGGGTTCGACTCCCATCCGACGCCCCAAGGGGTTAACTCTCATGACGGTTTTATTTCATCAATGATGTGGCAACCATCATCTCATTTGTCTAAATAAAATTATTTACAAATAACATGCGAGCCGTTGATTAAGAGAGAAAATAATATGGCAAATAAAAATTAAGGGTAAACTACAACGAATGTCACTCAATTATAAGTAAGATTATATTTAATCACTTAATTATTAAAAGTTACATTGGGTTATTCAATTATGGGTAAGGTTATATTTGGGTCACCCATAATTGAGTGGCTCAAGTTTAACTTTTAATAATTGGGGGATTCAAATGTAACATTATTCATAATTAAGTGACCTCTATTGTAGTTTATCCAAAAATTTAAAGAAAACCCTGAATGTCACCATCACGAAAAATTCTTATATGGAACTGTCTCCAACGGCGGAGCCACATATAAGAAATGGGGTCAATTAAACAATATTTTATTGTGGTGGTATGCGAATCTCAGTAACCTCACACTCTACTATGACCCCACTATATAATAATTTTAGCTCCGCCACTGCTTGTCTTACCATGTCAACCATGGTTCCATCGACTAAAAATCAATCGCCTCATTTTTTCATGTCATTTTTTCAAAGATGAATCTTCACCTTTTTTCTCATTTAAATAGGAGTGGATGATTATTTAGGAGTTAATGACGAGTGAATTAGTGACGTGAAGGAAAAAAAGAGATGAGGTAACTGATCTTTAGTGGATGAGATCATAACTGACATGATAAGCCGGGTGCATAAAATAATTTCTCCTGCATCACTATTAGTTTTTTAATTGTCGATAATCAAAATAGAAAAAAATTACTACGTTAGATACGATTGTCAAAAATAATAATTACTATGACCAAAACAAAAATAAGAGAATATGTGGAGTACTAAATAGATAGTTTATCCTAGATTTAATACGTTTGACTTTTTTGTTTTTTTATTTATAATTATATATATAACCATTTATTAAATTAGATATCAAGCAAAACCTAAGTAACGAGCCATTTGAATGGATATCTTATAAGAGATAAATACCCTGTTTGTCAATTGTATGCAAAAGGAACAATCTTTTTTTTTATAAAGAAAATGAACATATTTACATGTGAAATAGTACTAAAATAATTAAAAGGAAATGCAAGAAGGGGGGGGGGGGGAGGGGCAGAAGAAATATTTACTATATAAAGCTCAATAATTGAAACAACTTGTTTATTATAGGGATCTTGAAGGACATTGGTGATCCTAGTCGTCTCACCAAGCACCAAAGTGTTTACTTTACGGGCAGGGCAAAGTCAGTAATTAAAAATTAAAGGAGTCGAGAACAAAATATTACGGCAAGAGTTTTAAAAAAAATTGAAGGAAAACAAGAATAAAATGGAAATAACAGGCTTTTATATGTTAACTTCTAAGTAAAACTAGTATACTTTCACTTACACACTATATTACTAAGGTAAGAAATATTTAGTGATATCAAAATAAATAAAATAAATTATATTTTAAAATTTTACATGAGCTAAATTAAAAAAAAAATTGAATCATAAAAATAAAATATATAGCGAAAGGGTAGGCTGCGGGTGCAAAGCCTCTGCCAGCCCTTGTGGCAATGCCCCTGTTCATGGAACTCTACTTTAACACATTATTGGCAAAATCATCGATTCATAGTCCAAATCAAAAATGGGTTGGTGGGGGAAAAATCCTCAAAGCACACCCCATTTGTAAATTTAACATATTTCCCCCTTTCCCCATAGAAAAACAAGTTATTTGGGCAAATTGTTATCTGCCATGTAGCCATTGATGTATAATTTAGTGTTAGCATTTTTGGAATTCAATGTATGGTGGAGCATACAATAGGTTTTCCACCTCTTGTGTACATAAATTTATTTATATTTTATGTGCTCCAAGGTGATTCACATGCCTATATTGTGACTTACTATATTAACTAAGGTGCTTTTGTTGTCTATACAGTAATATAAAACTATATGCACTTTATTTTCTAAGAAACCAATGCCATTTTCCACCAAGAGAAAGGTAAGGTGTATTCTCCAATATTGTTTCTTGGTACAACTCATACATTCATGATAAGAAAAAATCGCAGTCATATATTACAGATAGAAAAATTTTACTGACTTAAACCTACAGAGATTGATTTTCGAATAAACATTCATAACCAACTGGCCAAATAATTCAGTTAATTATCCGGTTCAACACTTTGGGATGATAAAGAAATGATATGGGGGCATTGCTTATGGTATGGGTCCATGTGGAAATACAATGATGCAAATGGCTGAGGTATTAATATTTGTATCTTCTAATCAACATCAGGCACAACCTGCAAGTCACCCCTCCCTTATTTAACACTAAACTTTGTCCCTTTCTGTTTACCCATCAACTGCCCCTTTTCTATGTCTATTTCCCTGAACTTGTGCTATTTATATTATATGTTTAATCAAGTCAAGAAATTTAAAAAGAGTTTCTCAAAACAAGCGGCTGTGCACCAGTTTACCCATTGCCTTAACTAATTCGGCTATTTGTCGTGTTCGAGGAACTGTTATTTCAATTTTACATTGGTCTCAATATTTTAAAATGTTTTGATTAAAATTTTAAAATTCATCTCAATTTTATATTGCCTACACTGCTATCTAATCCTTCATTGCGTAGAAATTCCAAAAAGGTAATTTGGATTGGGTTCGGTTCGGGTCAGGTTTAGTACGAGTCTACATTTGGTTTCGGTTATGTTCGGGTCGGATTTGGTCTGGTTCAGTTTTAATTCGGGTCTATACTGATTCGGGTCGGGTATCAGTCCGGATCGGGTCACATCGTTTCAGTTCATTTTCGGTCGGTTGATTTCGGATCGATTATTTTTGGGTCGGGTCAAGATCGCTTCAATAGGAGATCAATATGTTTCAGTCGGGTTTTCAGGCCGAATCAATTTTTTAAACCCATATATGGCTTTATAAAGCCAATATATTTGACTTTTTAGTGAGTTGCACGACAATTCACATCAAATCTTTCATTATTTCTTTTAGGGTAAACTACTGCAGGGGTCACTTACGTTTAGCGTCTGTACAGAGTTAGTCACCACTTTTGAAAAGTGCATATTAGTAGTCCTCTACGTTTTCGATGTGTAAATACTTGGTCACTCCGACGTTAACTCCGTTAGTCCCCTAACGGATTGCTGATGTGGCGAAATTAAAATAAGGATAAATTACTGCAATAGCCATTAAAACTTATCTCATGTACATTTGTTCTCCTCAATTTAAAAAAGTAAACATTATAGTCACTAATAAAAATGTTTCTTTATAATTTCACCCTTAAATTTTTAAAAATTCATTTTTCAATCCTAAAACTTTACAATCAATTAACACAATAATATTATAAATGCTTAGATGAAAAATAGGTGCCCAAAGTATACCCTTTGAAACTTAGGTGCCCAAATTGCTCCTATTTAATAACTCAAACTTAAAAATTTAGTCCACTAACTACTAAAAAATTCGAGTTATTGGAATTTCTATTTTATAATTCAAACTTTATTCAAAAATTAAATTTTTAGGTTTGATGTGAAAATACTCGACTCATAATTTCATAAACTCGACTCAAAAATTCAAAATAAAGTTTGAATTATAAAATAGAAATTCCAATAACTCGACTTGACTCGAAAAAATTAAATTTTTTGGTTTGATGTGAAAATATTCGACTCATAATTTCATAAACTCGACTCAAAAATTCAAAATAAAGTTTGAATTATAAAATAGAAATTCCAATAACTCGACTTGACTCGAAAAAATTAATTTTTTTGGGTTTGATGTGAAAATACTCGACTCATAATTTCATAAACTCGACTCAAAAATTCAAAATAAAGTTTGAATTATAAAATAGAAATTCCAATAACTCGACTTGACTCGAAAAAATTAAATTTTTGGGTTTGATGTGAAAATATTTGACTCATAATTTCATAAACTCGACTCAAAAATTCAAAATAAAGTTTGAATTATAAAATAGAAATTCCAATAACTCGACTTGACTCGAAAAAATTAAATTTTTTGGTTTGATGTGAAAATACTCGACTCATAATTTCATAAACTCGACTCAAAAATTCAAAATAAAGTTTGAATTATAAAATAGAAATTCCAATAACTCGACTTGACTCGAAAAAATTAAATTTTTTGGTTTGATGTGAAAATACTCGACTCATAATTTCATAAACTCGACTCAAAAATTCAAAATAAAGTTTGAATTATAAAATAGAAATTCCAATAACTCGACTTGACTCGAAAAAATTAAATTTTTAGGTTTGATGTGAAAATACTCGACTCATAATTTCATAAACTCGACTCAAAAATTCAAAATAAAGTTTGAATTATAAAATAGAAATTCCAATAACTCGACTTGACTCGAAAAAATTAAATTTTTTGGTTTGATGTGAAAATACTCGACTCATAATTTCATAAACTCGACTCAAAAATTCAAAATAAAGTTTGAATTATAAAATAGAAATTCCAATAACTCGACTTGACTCGAAAAAATTAAATTTTTAGGTTTGATGTGAAAATACTCGACTCATAATTTCATAAACTCGACTAAAAAATTCAAAATAAAGTTTGAATTATAAAATAGAAATTCCAATAACTCGACTTGACTCGAAAAAAATAAATTTTTAGGTTTGATGTGAAAATACTCGACTCATAATTTCATAAACTCGACTCAAAAATTCAAAATAAAGTTTGAATTATAAAATAGTAATTCCAATAACTCGACTTGACTCGAAAAAATTAAATTTGGGCACCTAAGTTTCAAAGGGTATACTTTGGGCACCTATTTTCATCTAAGCATTTATAATATTATTATGTTAATTGATTGTAAAGTTTTAGGATTGGAAAATGAATTTTTAAAAATTTAAGGGATAAATTATAAAGAAACATTTTTATTAGTGACTATAATGTTTAGTTTTTTTAAATTGAGGAGAAAAAAGTACATGAGATAAATTTTAATGGCTATTGTAGTAATTTATCCTTATTTTAATTTCTCCACATCATCAATCCGTTAGGGGACTAACGGAGTTAACGTCGGAGTGACCAAGTATTTACACATCGAAAACGTAGAGGACTACTAATATGCACTTTTCAAAAGTGGTGACTAACTCTGTACAGACGCTAAACGTAAGTGACCCCTGCAGTAGTTTACCCTTTCTTTTAATATTTTTTCTTTATTTGGGGTTGTCTTCGGTTCAGATGAAATCGGTTTAGGTCCATTTAGTTCGGTTGAAAATCGGTTCGGTTGAAAAACCGGTTCGAGTCCGTTCTGTTCGGTTAAAAATGAGTCAATTTCGATCTGATTCAGTTTATTTCGAGTTTTGGATTAAATTCGGATCACCCTGTTCGAGTCGATATCAGATTTTAAATCGAATAAAATCATTTCGAGTCTCGGTTCTCAGGTCAATTTGCCATCTTTATGTGAATGTCATAGAAATTTAGGTTAAACAGAAAAACCTCGTAATGAGGTTTTTCTCCAAAGTTTTTTCTTCTACTCTTTTCTTTAAGAGTGATGTCTTCGGCGACAGAAGTGTTAGTGTCGTCGTCTAACTTCATTTTATTATTATTTATGTTATTTTTTTTGTTTTTATTCTCAAATAAATTTTTTGATTTGGATGCATTCTTTTCACCTATTTTATTATGTTTGTTCGTCTGTTTTTGTGACCTGATTTTTATCTGCCTTGTGACACGATTTTTTGTCTATTTTAATGGTAGTCTGGCATTCGTGTGACGATCATCATGACACACCTTCTGATCAGAAAAAATCAATGGTCCAATATAATTAGATCCCTTTTGTTATAGTTTGTCGATATATTAGAACTATTAGTGGAGTAATATGTAAGACTTATTTTTCTGACTCTACTCATTCATTAATATAGCGTCTTGTTGAAAAGATATAAAAAATTTTATGTTTATTGTTGGGTTTTCCTTAGAAAATGAACGACGTAATTAAGAGGAGATATCAAATGTGTTAGTGTTTATTGTACACTTTCTTATTTTTTTAATAAAATATAATTTCTTACTTTTATTGAAAAAGAAATTATTTCGTCATTAACTTGTTTTTCCCTCAAATTGAATATTCATAAACTTGAGAATATATACACTTCGAAAATTCAAATTGCGACATTCCATTTTTAAAATTAAAATAAAATTACTTGATAATATTTTCAAATTTCGCACGTGACTTTTAAAAAAAAAATAAAAATAAAAAAGTTGATGTTGAATTAAATTACCTAAAATCTTCGAAGATCATTGATTTGACGACATGCAAAAGGCTAAGATGACACGGCGTTCCCATCAGTTTTCTGAACCCAAAAATGGCTGTTTTCCCCGTCCATGACCGTGCCACCCACGTTTACGGTTACACATGACAGTGAAAGTGAAGCCTTTAATTTGTTACCATACACCTTTCTTCTTCCACATATATAACCTCAACTCTCACCTAGCATTCTCCACCAAACTCACACATGCCACGCCCAAGTCCTCTTTCAATGGACCAAGATGATGACGGCCGTGCCGTCCGATTCAACCCGGTTCTCGTCGGCCTTCTCGGAGTCATTGCCGGAGCCATCGTGGTGGCTACTTATCACTTAATTCACTCGATTTGCAATTGCCACCGTGGACCGCGGGTCGAGACTGCCGGTGCCAATACCAGCCAAAATGTTCATCAAACTCAACATGAAAGGCCCCGTGAAAGTCACAGAACCGGGAGTGGCTCGACGATTCCCCGGTTGATTCCAATATTTAGATACAACAAAGATCGGAACGAAGATATGTGTGCCATTTGCTTGGGTGATTTCAAGGAAGGTGAGCAGATCCGGGTTTTGCCAGATTGTTTACATTTTTTCCATGTGGGATGTATTGATAGATGGTTAAATTCGCACTCGAATTGCCCGCTTTGCCGGACCGATACCTCGTCGCCCCAGGACGTGGTCGTTTCTTTGCCGGATTCTAGTAGAACACTATATACGGGACTTCATAGATTGCCAGATTCTGATTTGTAATTTTTTTTCCTCTTGAAATGATTGAATGTGTTTAGCTTAGCCACTCTTTCATTAATGGTTTGTATATTTGCTTGGAAGTGACTCAAAGGGAGGGAAATGACTTGTGAACGACGAAAATTAGTGGTATATAGATTGTCAATGACAAAAGATGAAATATGAGTAATTTGCATTCCTAGTCCTTGAATTTAGTACCAATTTGCATTCCAAGTCCTTGGATTTTGTGTCAATTTTTATGTATATAACAAATCTTTAATTTAAACAAATTGTACCATTATGCTTTTATTAGCAACAAATTAAGTCATATATGTCAAACGAAGACATATGCATAAGTGACCTATTTAAAAAAAAAGTTTTCGACTCGTTATGCTTGATGTTAAATTGGGCTGACTCGAAATGTAAATATCCCATGGAGATAGTATTAATATTTGCTAGTTTTGCAAGTTTGGGAACCTACTACGAATTGGGCCTAGTTAGGGTTGTAAAAACAAGTTAGAACTTGAAAACCTGCCTGAAACCTGCTCGAGTCAAAACCTGATTTGACCTGAGAATTTGATAACCCGAACCCGAACTGTAACTGACTGTTGCTGACTCGAACCCGAGTTGAACCTGTTACTGTAGCAACCGAACCCGATCTGTATCCGACTGAAACGAACCCGAACCCGAGACCGACCTGGCAAATTACCTGATATCACCTGACTGAATCGACCCGAGATCCGGTTTTACTCGACCTGTTTTGAAACCGACCTGTTTTAAACCCGACCTGTTTTGAACCCGACCTGTTATTAGACCCGACCTGTTTTGAACCCGACCTGTTTTGAACCCGACCTGTTTTAAACCCGACCTGTTATTAGACCCGACTTGTTTTGAACCCGACCTGTTTTGTACCCGAACTGATATTGACATGGTTTGATAATTGATACTTAATAAGTAATAATGATATTTTTAATAGGGTAAACTACATAAATGACCACCATACTATTGCAAAAGTCGCGATTTGACCACCTTACTTTTTTTCGAAGCAATTAAACCATCATACTATTAAATTGGGTGCAATTTGACCACTAGCCGTTTGAGGTTAATGGCAGGGTGACATGGCAGTTAAAAAAATAAGGGTATAATTACACATTTGGTCCTTACTATTTACACATTCTTTCAATTTAGTCTTAATTTTAATTTAATAAAATAAATTAATTATTTAATTAGGCAGTGACACGTGTCACTACTTTATTGGAGGGATTTAATTATTTATATTTGATTAAATAAATTTATTTTCATCTTCCAATCAGGTGGTGACACGTGTCACCACCTGATTAAAGGAAGAAAATAGAAAAAACCACAAGTGCAATTAAGGGAGGTCGAACCTGCATCCTCCAGGAACAAAAAGTGTTGTCTTACCACCACACCAAATGCAAGTTTGTGATATAAATCCTGCAGTATATTATATTTACACATTTTTCATTGTCTTCAGCTTCTCCAAATCCCCAAAACAAGATAACAAGAATCGCAGTCATGCTCAAAAGTATTTTCTCCGGCAAAATAACCAGAATCAGAGACGTCGCTGATCCAGTCTCTTTGACATAACAACTCATTCGGTACGAATAAATTAATATACTCTTCATTTTCCCCCCAAAATTATTACCGCCTGTCATTACTTTCCTTTTTTCTCAAATCCCCAGTTCATGCATTCAACCATACTTGAAGAAGATGAAGCAATCGGCCAAGAAAACGTTTCGTTGCCACCGTTGCCGGTGAATCATTCGTCGCCAAACCTCATTCGTCCGGCTCGTCCTCCGTCATAAAAAATGGCCGATCTTAATCTAAACCACCCATTACCGGTTCTAACGCTGAAACTCTCCACGCCATCAACCGATGACCAGTCGACAACGGCAGTCGAAGCTCGTCCGTCTACTTTCCAGGCCATGTCGAGTGGTGATAGCAATGGCGGCATGATCAGCGTCGCCTGAATAATATATTATAGCAAGAGCAGAAACAAGAATTGTGAGTTTAGTTTAAGAAGTTCTTCCATCTCATTCATTGTTTCTGCTCTTTTTAGCTCATAAGAAGATTTGTTCGAATTTTGTGACTCAGGGTACTCCGAAATTGCTCGCTTACTGGTTCAATCCCTTTCTATATAGGCGAAATGACATCATTAAAAATATTGTATATTAATATTTGAACTGATTTCAGCATCAAAATTGTTTCATACTATTTGCCTCGATTCTGCTCCATTAATTTTCTTTCACTGGCTTATGTTAGTTTACTTGAATTTAAGACCTAAGCTTCAACCACTTATCTAGACAAATTCCTCAGACACTTCAGGGTTTGGCAAAGATAGATTACCTGTAAGTCTATAAACAAATTTTAGGACTTAACGGTTACTGCTCTTGTTCCTGGGGATTTGGAGAAGCTCAAGGTTAAGGACGATGATGGAGTTTTTCAATTTTGATGTTCATTTACATTAATATATTGCAGGATTTATATAACAATTCAGTATTTGGCTTGGTGGTAAACCAGAATGCTTTCTTTCTAGAAGATGCAGGTTCAACACCCCTTAATTGCATTTGTCATTTTTTTTCATTTTCTTCTTTAAATTAGGTGGTGACACCTAATTAAATAATTAATTTATTTTATTAAATTAAAATTAGGATTAAATTGAAAGAATGTGTAAATAGTAAGGACTAAATGTGTAATTATACCCTTATTTTTTAACTGCCATGTCACCCTGCCGTTAACCTCTAACGGCTAGTGGTCAAATTGCACCCAATTTAATAGTATGATGGTTTAATTGCTTCGAAAAAAAGTAAGGTGGTCAAATCGCGACTTTTGCAATAGTATGGTGGTCATTTATGTAGTTTACCCTTTTTAATATATGATATGAAGTAATATTATGAACTATTATGAAAAAATCTATATCTATAATTTGAATAGTTTAAAATGTTAAGTATCTAACAAAATGTATTATATATATATATAATTAAAAGATTTATTTTTAATAAATAAAAAATTTGTTTAATAAGTAATTAGTAAAAATAAATATAAACTTGATAAATAAAAATATTTATTTTTAATAAATTAAAATCTAATATATACTAAAATACATAGTACATATATATTTCTTACTAAGGCATATATAGACAAATTTACTAAGCCATATATTTTAGTATATATATTTACTAAGGCATATATAGACAAATCTAATATATTTTAGTATCTAACAAAATGTTTTATATATAATTGATGTTTTTTCTATTATAGTCTCCAAAGTTTTATTTGTATTCTAAATTGACCTCTATTCATTTTTTTTTAAAATTAGCCCGATATTTTCTAATTTTAATATGATATTTTTGTTCATTATACTCCTTAAAACTTTATTTTTATTCCAAATTGACCACAATTTATTATTTTTAAAATGTTTCATTGTTTTAATTTGATATTTTTGTTCATTATAGTCCTTAATACTTTATTTTTATTCCAAATTGACCCTAATTACCTTTTTAGTATTTTATAATCTTTTTTATATATTTGTTCATTATGGTCACTAAAATTTTGTTTTTATTTCAAATTGACACATATTCATTATTTTTCATTTGTCTGATGTTTTATACTTTTAATTTTTTTTCATTATAATCCCCACAAGTTTATTTGTATTTCAAATTGACCCATATTTATTTGTTTTTCAAATGAATGCCCAATGTTTTATAATTTTAATATGATATTTATGTTCATTCTAGCCCCCAAAACTTTATTTTTATTCCAATTTGACCCATATTCATTATATTTTTACGTTTTCTAAATTTATTTTGATATTTTTGTTCATTATACTTCACATAACTTTATTTTTATTCCAAATTGACCCATTTTCATTATTTTTCTTTTCATTATTTTTTAAATTACTTCAACCTGAAATGAACCCGACCTGAAGTCTACCCGAATCCGAAATGAACCCGACTTGAAGTCTACCCGAACCCGAAATGAACTCGACCTAAAATGAACCCGACCCGAAATGAACCCGACCTGAAATGAACCGACCTGAAATGAACCCGACCTGAAGTCTACCCGAACCCGAAATGAACCCGACATGAAGTGTATCCGAACCCGAATTAACCTGTCAATTATCTGCTTCGGACCCGACCCGTTTTGACCCGACCTGGAATGGACCCGACCTGAAATGGACCCGCACCCGACCCGACTCGAGTCAAGACAAAAAAATGACCTGAAATGACCTGTATCCGATTTTACCCGACCTGACAGTACCCGACCTGAAACCCATCCGATTACCTGTTTTTACAACCCTAGGCCTAGTTAGCTCATAATCCTGGGTTAAGAGCTTTAGTTGATTGGTTGCAACAATTTGGAGCTACATTTCGAAGTAGTAGACCAATCTAGTCTCTACTTTATATCTACATTTCGGAAAATTCGATTAAAGTTTTAAAAAATACTATGTATACATTAATATGTGTATATATGAATTTAACATGTAAATAAGTAAATTTAAATTTACCAAGTATTAGATACAATGATAAGGCACATCTTAAATGAGAAAATCTATATTCGAATGTTAGAAACAACATTATTGAGAGAGACAACTACAGACCTTGAACATGACCATAAAACATATTAAACATGTAACCCCCTCGTCCCGACCTAGTCAACAGACCGAACCGAACAGGTTACACGGGGAAAACCGAAGCAAAACCCATTAAGGCCTCGCTCCGATTAGCAACCCTATTTTTTTATTTATCTTGTTTAGATATCACCTTTAATCCTATGTGTGAAGGCAACAACTGAAAAGCGAAAATGAAATACGAACCAATCAGAGGGCATACAATAATTTAAACTTACCAAGTAGCTTATTTGTCAAATTTCATGCTCATGAGGCAAAACCATCACAAAGGGGAACATATAACTCATTTAGGAAGCATACAAGCATTAGGGACTAAAATATAACGTTTGGAAACCCCCAAAGATACCTTTTAACCGTTTTAACCGCCCGTGTTTCGGAACAGGCAAGCCTGTTCTGAAACGCGGGCTTCATTCAAAAGGTAACACCAAGTCGTTCTGAAACGGTCCCACCTTGTTCCGGAACTGGAGCCTCCAATGGCCAAACGTACCGGAACGAACCTACATGGTTCCGAAACGGGAACCTCCAGTGGAAAATCGTACCGAAACGGCACCACCCCCATTCCGATACGGGTACCCCTAGACCTCAACCGTTCTGAACCATACCGGGCGTTCTGAAACACCTGGTCACAGTTTGGCCCGAAAACACATTTTGGCATCTCTAAACGCTCCCAAACTTACCACGACACATCACAAACCACATGGCAACTTATTATACAAACAATCTAGAGGCAAACACCCTAAACACAACTTCAAACATGCATACACACAACAAAATGGATCTCAACCCAAAACTCATAAGAACACTTAGCTTCAAAAACACCAACAAGTCAAATTGCAAGATAATCAACCCAAAGCCCTAACAAGCCTCAACATACCATGGTATGAACAGTTAAAACATGCTAGCAACTTAAACAAAATCAAACATAGGAGTTTGAACACCAACTCCCTAACATAATGTCTAGTATTCCCATTGTCTAAGCATTATTACAACTAGTAAAATTATACTTTGAGCTTAGCAAAAACTCCAAGAACTCCTCCCTTGCCCACTTGCCTCCCGGAGCCTCTAACGATCTGCATTGTTGGAAAAAGAGAGCGTAAGCTTAAAAGCTTAGTGAGCGGAGCTCTAAAAGACATCAACAATGCAGTTTAAACATACATCTTAGTTTGAAAGTAAAACCATTTAAGAAAGAGATGTAATAATGCATGCATAGACGAAACATGGTTTGCACATGCACAACCATCCCGGTGGAACTACACATCACTGTACACAACAACTAGCATTTTTCCGATGGGACTACACATCACCGTACTCATCTACTAGTCACTATCGGTGGGACTACACATCACCGTATACAACGACTAACCATCACATGAGGCTTGACATCAACTACGACTACATAAGAACATTAGAATGGAGAGTAAAAGCAATCCACATTCCACACAACAACACACACACCAACGATTAACGAAACAAGGTAAATTAGGCAAACTTACACTTGGGTTTAGGTTAGCCCTTAAGGCTCCACCCAAACCCCCAAGAAAACCTCTTTGAATCATTTTAAACTTCAAAACATTACCGCTCAGCGATAGAGCCCAAACAAAAACCGAAACACCGATCTCAAGCTTCCGTAACACCCGGTATCGCGCCCGAAGGACCCAAACTCGTTTCCCCTATTTCTAATCAACCAAAAACAAAGTATTACTCCCCTACTCTTCCATAATTTTACTGTCAAACATCAGTTCACAAATCTACAATATTCTCTCAACGATTCAAAGCCGAAATCCATCAAAATATCATCAAATCCGTTCTTAAGCAAAGCCCAGCAATAACCCATCAATTTAAACATCCAAAACATTCCTAAATATACCTAAAAGCATCGATTCAAAGCTGGTAACCCACCAGGTCTCATTTCCCCCCATATCAAACCGAAAACTTAAGAAATTTCACTCCAAACACCACTTCTAAGCATAGTTTCGGGTTTGGTTGATTAAAACCTCATTTTAACACTCTATCAACACCAAAATATGATTTACTACTAACCCAAAATGTTGTTTTCACCAAAAAGGTTAAACATTTCAAAAACCCCTTTTTACCCAAATGTTGAAACTTGAGAAAATCTCCAAAACTTGAAAGAATGATGCTAAAAACAAGACTAGAATGAAGAGGGGAACAAAACCAGGTGCTTACCTATTTGAAATCTTCAAAAATGATGAAGCTTGGTGGGAAAGTGAGTTTGGCTATGGTGTTGAAGAGTTTGACGTGAAAAATGGGGTTTTGGGGAAGAAGATGGGATAAAGACCCTTTTTGAAATATCTTATTTTATTAAATTCAAAAATCATCTCAAAACTCACTTTTTCCCATTTACCAAAATACCCCCTTTTTAAAATTCCCCTTTTTGTCTATTAAAAATGTTTTCTTTCAATTAAACTAACCCGAACCGGTTTAACCAAACCCGATTATCTCCCAGGCCCCAAACCCCGGGCGTTACAAAATATAGACTTAAGTGTCAAATAAGTACCAAAACTATACATTTTTTAGAAAGGTTCCCAAAGTATTTTTCGGGCCAAATAAGTGCCTAATGTTTTCAAAGTTTTCATTTAGGTTCCTTGCCGTTAACAGCTGTTAAAAAAATTCTGTTAGTCAATAAAAACATGACATGTGGCATGCTTTATTTTAAAAAAATATCCTAAAATTCTAATAGTCCCTAAATCCCTAAATTCTTAAGTCACAAATCTCGATTTCAGTCGTTGTCGTCGTCAATCGCCGATGGCGTGCCCACCACTGGACCCCCACGATCATTTTCCCCATTCTCTTATCGCTGATAGTTGACGTACGTCGTGCCTATCATCAAAATAAAGCCGAACTTACGAAAGGAAAAAAATAATCGACAAAAAATGGCGGCTGATCGACCGACGAATGTCATTCAAGTCTTGCGGCAAGAGAAGAAAGCTTCAATTTTGTCGTCAGCAGCGTGATGAACGACAACAAAAATGGCCATATTTAGGGATCTAGGAATTTTAGGGTTATTTTGTGAATTTTGATAAATATGGGGATTTTTTAAGTAAATTAACGGCGGGGCACCTAAACGGGTAACTTTGAAAACGTTAGAAACCTACTTGGCTCGAAAAAAAAAACTTTGAGCGCCTGTAATACCCGTATTTTGTCCGGGTATCCATACACACACACACACACTATATTCCGATATAAATAAAACCAAAATATACTAACTAGATATTATAACCCTTAAATTAAACCGTCCATTTTATATAAAATGTCCCATATACATATATACATCTCATTAGAAAAATAAGCCCAATTCCTATATCCTTAACCCAAACAAACACACATGTACAACCAAAAGAAACACAAATTCAGTCCAAAACTTATTTTTCTGCCCAAAGTTGTATCCAAAAGGACACGTGTCGATTTCCCATTGGTCCGTGAGCTTTCACTTGGATTTAAGCCTCCTGATGACATCTGTAACCCCCTTAACCCCGGCCTAGACGGTTGACCCGAATTAAGAAAGTCACACGGGGAAAACCAAAGTCAACCCGAAAGTCAACCTTGATTAACGACCCTTTTTTTTAACCTTGTCTAGATGCACTTTAGACCTAATTGTGATCACACAAACATCATACCAAAAGATCACAAACATCAGAGATCAAACAGGGACTCAATTGAACAATTTACAACTTTAGGGACCAAATTGTAAATTCTGATAATTATAAGGACTTAACCCAAATTGAAGTTACCATCTTGAAATTAATCATGTTTCATGCTTCTCTGTAAAATTTCAGCTCAAAAGGACTTCCCAAACTCATACAATTTCACAAACAAGTTTTAGGACCAAAACGCAAACATTCCAAAACATATAACTGCCAATGTCAGCCCCCAACGGTCACCCGTTCCGAAACCGGCATAGCCCGTTTCGAAACTCGGGGCCGTTCCGCAACGCGTACCGAAACGGGGGTCTGGCAGTGGCCTTTCCGTTTCGGAACGGCCCCTCCCGTTTCGGACGCCTGGGCACAATTAAGGCACCCGTTCCGAAACGGTAGGTGCTGTTCCGAAACACCCTGCACAGATTATCTAAAAATGCATACTTAAACATGCAATTGACCAACCAATCATGCTCCAAAAGCCACCAAACTTTGCCAACATGCAATTCAACATATATGAGACATACTTGCATCAACAATTCATCAAAACATCCACATATATGAAAAGCCCCAAATCTATAGGCATGCTTCCTACACAAGTAAGCCATTCAAGCATAAACTTCCAATTCAAGCGTAAAAAGGCCAACCACAAAAACCAGCATTCTCAACAACATTCAACATACTTAGGGAGTTCAAAACATCTCCCAAAACATATACATTGGTCCCCCATTGCCAAATTACCAAAAGCTAAAATGTATTTAGAAAACCTTCCATACTTAGAGCTTTGTTTCCACTTGGATGCTTGCCCTCCTTGCTGCCCTCAAGTACTCTAATGTTCTGCATTATTGAATTAAGAAAACGGAAGAGAGCGTAAGCAAAAGCTTAGTGAGAAATGCTCAATAAAACCATTTAATAATGCATTTATAAAACACTTATAAAACATGCTCCAAATCATCATTTACACATGCTCAAACGCATACTTAAAACAAGCATCTCATGCTTCATTTCATTACATGTCATATTGGCCTCAAGTGATACATTTCATTTCTTGAAAACAAGTTCATCAACTTTCACCCCAAGGACTTTTAAACACCTTGGACCCCAAGGACTTTTAAACACCTTGGCCATGGACTTTTAAACACCATGAATTAGATCACCTCAAGGACTTTTAAACACCTTGACCCCAAGGACTTTTAAACACCTTGGCCTATGGACTTTTAAACACCATGAATTGAATCACCTCAAGGACTTTTAAACACCTTGAACCCCAAGGACTTTTAAACACCTTGGCCTATGGACTTTTAAACACCATAGAATGGACCACACAAGGACTTTTAACCACCTTTGTGTCTGTAACAAGAACCATCCAAGGACTTTTAACCACATTGATGTTCTTAAGTAACAAGGCTCACTCAAGGACTTTTAACCACCTTAGTGACCTCAACCTTTTCAAAACATCACTTGCCAATATACATTGCATCACAACAAAATCATGGCCACCACTAGAGAGAATTTCCGAAAACTTACACTCGAGCTTAGCAAAGTTGTTTAGACTTAAACTAAGCTCCCAAGACATTGGTTTCTAAGCCGAAAACCCAATTTCACTCACCGATTCCACTTCGCCTCTTGCCGAAGCACCAAATCAAGCCTCCGGATCACCACCACTTGGATCCAAAGATGCCTCCCCTGATCAAACACATTAAAGCAGAGATTTAATGCATCATCATGCATCAAAAGCTTCAATGAAAGCACTCAAACTCGCTGCTCTCATTCACACTCCAATTTCGGCCACCAAACACAACCGAAATGGCATCAAAACCACTTCTCAACAAAGCCCAGCCATAAACCAGCAAAACCTAACATCCATTAACACCATCTAACATCTAAAAACAACCTATAAACATCCTTATACCTCCAGCAACATCAGATCCACAAGATCACCACAAAAACATCCAAGAATCACAAGCTAAACTTAGGAAACACAACCTATCCGGGATTGCATTAATCAAAACTCATTTCCTTATCAATTTAGAGTTCATTTAACATCAAAAACACACCTCAAATCACAGATTAATCATATCTAACGAAAATCATCAAAAATCACCAAATCTTGCATTATAAGCCAAGATCCATTTCACCACTTAAAATCCTTTAATAAAACTTCAATTAAGAGTTGAGAACTTGGGAATTTCAGTAAAGAACTGATAGTTTAGAGGAGAAGGACGTTCTTACCTCCAAACTTGTGTTTCTCCACTTTTAGAATCAAAAACCTTGTTGAATCAACTAGCAAATGATGAGGTTTTGAAGATATGTAGATTAGGAATCAAAAGAATGTTGAAAGGAGGATTTTAGGTGAGAAAATCAGAAACAACTCTCTGGAAAACAAGTGTTTGGATTGAGAGAAAATGAGAGAAAGAAAATAGAGAAGTTACTTAAGAAAATAGCCAAATGGCCTTTCCCTCTACTTTTGATATGTTTTAAAATCAGAATAAATCTCAAAATATCTTAGAAAAATCTGGAGAAACTACTTTTGGAATAATAGCTCCTTAAAGATTCAAAGTTTCAACTCTTTATAAAACAGTCACAAAACTTTCAAAAATTACATTTTGGTCACTAGCCAAAATGTCACTCTTCCAAAACCCATTTTTCAAAATTGATTTCACAGTTCACTTAATTATATTAAAAGATGATTTTAGAACATTTTTCCATATTTTTAATGCAACCCGAACTAGGCTTTCCTAATTTCACCTCTTTAGATTCGAACAACACTTTGACCAAACCGGTCAACGCCCAAAACTTCTAAGCCCAAAACCGGGGCGTTACAACTCTCCCCCCTTAAGAAATTTCGTCCTCGAAATTTACCTGAAGGAAAGAGATAAGGAAACTGCTTCAGCATGTCTTCCTTCCGCTCCCACGTGGCTTCCTCAACACCGCGATGCTTCCACAGCACCTTCACCAACTCAATGGTCTTGCCACGAAGAACCTTGCTATCCGAATCCAGAACCTTCACCGGTTCCTCATCATAGGTCAAATCCGGATTCAAAACCACTTCCTCCACAGGCATCACATGCGAAGGATCAGATCTATACCTCCGGAGCATAGAGACATGGAACACATCATGAATCTTCTCCAACTCCTGAGGTAACCTCAACCGATACGCAACAGGACCCACACGCTCAACCACCTCATATGGTCCAATGTACCTAGGGCTCAACTTACCCTTTCGGCCAAACCGCATCACCTTCTTCCAAGGCGAAACCTTCAAGAACACACGGTCACCCATCGCATACTCTATCTCCTTACGCTTCAAATCCGCGTAAGACTTCTGCCGATCAGAAGCAGCCTTCAACCGCTCACAAATGAGCTTTACCTTCTCTGTGGTCCCTTTCAACAAAGCTGGCATCGAAACCAACTTTTGACCAGTCTCAGCCCAACAAAGAGGAGTCCTACACTTCCTCCCGTACAAAGCCTCATAAGGTGCCATCTGTATACTTGCCTGATAACTGTTGTTATAAGCAAACTCAACCAAAGGCAGATGCTTCTCCCAAGAACCTTGGAACTCAATCACGCAGCACCTCAACATATCCTCCAAAATCTGGATAACTCGCTCAGACTGACCATCCGACTGAGGATGATAGGATGTACTGAAATGCAACCTTGTACCCAGAGCTTGATGCAAACACTGCCAAAACCGCGATGTGAACCTCGGATCCCTATCCGACACGATCGACTTAGGCACACCATGCAGCCGCACAATCTCAGCAATGTAAAGCTCTGCCAGCTTATCCAAAGAAAACGTGGTATGCACAGGCAAGAAATGTGCACACTTCGTCAGGCGATCCACAATCACCCAGACCGAATTCTTCTTCGATGGAGACAAAGGTAAACCAGATACAAAATCCATGGTAACCCTCTCCCACTTCCACTCAGGGATTTTCAACGGTTGCAACAACCCTGAAGGAAACTGATGCTCAGCCTTAACTCGCTGACACACCAAACACTTGCTAACAAACTCCGCAACATCCTTCTTCAAACCCACCCAATAGTACTCATCACGAAGATCACGGTACATCTTAGTACTACCAGGGTGCATAGCAAAAGGACTACTATGACCTTCAGTCAGAATAGCACGCCTCAACTCAGCATCAGCAGGCACTACTATCCGACTCCCAAAACACAGCACACCATCATCATTGAAACAGAAATCCGAAGGTCTACCCTCCGCGATATCCTGAACATGAGACACCAAGGAATCATCCAACAACTGCTTATCCTTGATCAACTGAACCAAAGAGGGTTTCACTTGCAACTCAGCAACGAGACCACCATCTTGCGATATGCTCAAGCTAGCAAACATATCCCTCAGCTCAACAGCTACCTTTCTACTCAAGGCATCCGCAACAACATTAGCTTTTCCAGGATGGTACTCAATCGTCAGATCATAATCCTTGAGCAACTCCAACCAACGCCGCTGCCTAAGATTCAACTCCTTCTGAGACATCAGATACCTCAAACTCTTGTGATCTGTGTACACAGTACACTTCTCACCATACAGATAATGTCTCCAGATCTTCAGAGCAAAAACCACTGCAACCAGCTCAATATCATGCGTAGGGTAATTGCGCTCATGCACTTTCAACTGCCGCGATGCATAAGCCACCACCTTACCCTCCTGCATCAGCACACACCCCAAACCAACATAGGATGCATCACTGTAAACCACGAACTCTTTCCCTGATTCAGGCTGAATCAAGATAGGAGCTTGCGTCAAAGCCGCCTTAAGCTTCTCAAAAGCCTGCTGTCTCGCTTCCGTCCACTCATACTTAACATCCTTTTGCAACAGCTTCGTCAAAGGAGCAGCAATCTTGGAAAAACCATCCACAAACCTTCGGTAGTATCCCGCCAAACCAAGGAAACTACGGACCTCATGAACAGACTTAGGAACTTTCCAACTCATCACCGCCTCAATCTTCTGAGGATCAACACGAATCCCCTCAGCTGAGACCACATGCCCAAGAAACACCACCTCCCTTAACCAGAACTCACACTTACTCAGCTTAGCATAAAGCTGATTCTCCATCAAGGCTTGCAAAACAATCCTCAAATGCTCTTCATGTTCCTCCTCAGTACGCGAGTACACGAGGATATCATCAATGAACACCACAACAAACTTGTCCAGGTATTCATGAAACACACGATTCATCATGTCCATGAAAGCAGCAGGAGCATTTGTCAACCCAAACGGCATCACAAGAAACTCATAATGCCCATACCTTGTCCTGAAAGCTGTCTTAGGCACATCCACATCCTTCACCTTCAACTGATAATACCCTGACCTCAAGTCAATCTTAGAGAACACAGCAGCTCCCCGAAATTGATCAAAGAGATCATCAATCCTCGGTAAAGGATACCGATTCTTGATAGTCAACTTGTTCAGTTGACGGTAATCAATGCACATTCTCATAGTGCCATCCTTCTTCTTCACAAACAAGACCGGTGCTCCCCAAGGTGACACACTCGGCCGGATGAAACCACGATCAAGCAACTCTTGCAACTGCGTCTTCAGCTCCTTCAGCTCCTTAGGTGCCATTCTATAAGGAGTAATGGACACAGGAGTTGTATTCTCATACAGCTCAATTCCAAACTCCACCTCGCGGTTAGGAGGTAAACCAGACAACTCCTCAGGAAAAACACCAGGAAACTCCTTCACAACTCTGATATCTTGCACCCTTAACTCTTTAGAGCTAGGATTCATCACAAAAGCTAGATAAGCTTCGCAACCTTGCCTCAGCATCCTGCTCGCCTCCAAGGTAGACACCACATTGGCAAGAAACTTCACATTCTCACCAACCACAACAACTTCGTAATCATCCGCAAGCTTAAGCGAAACCCGCTTGTTCTCACAATCCACAACAGCACGATGCTCAGCAAGCCAATCCATACCAAGGATCACATCGAAACCATAGAAGGGCAACTCCATAAGATCAACATGGAAAACATGTTCTTGAACGACCAAGGGACACCTTCTATAAAGCTTCCTAGTCACAACAGTCTCACCAAAAGAACTAGTGACTCGAACACCAACATCCAAAGACTCAACAGGCAAACCAAGCAATTCAGCATGCTCACGCAAAATGTATGAATGCGTAGATCCAGAATCTATCAAAGAAAGCAATGACAAGGATTGCAAAGTAAAGGTACCTGCAATCACATCCGCATCATTCCTGCCCTCTCGCTGAGCATACACCCTAGCTTGGCCTCCACCCTCAGGCTGAATAGCCACAACATGAGCCACTCCACGACCACCTTCCTCTCTCCTCTGGAAATTACCACGGCCGCGCCCACGACCTCTCTGCGGTGCAGCAACAACAGGAGCACGCACCTGATCACCAGCCAACCTCGGACAATCACGCCTCAAATGGTCTGCGGATCCACAATTCCAGCACCCATTACCAGCAGCCGCAACAGGAGCTTGCACCACTCTCTCAGCACGAGGACAGTCACGTTTCATGTGACCACGTGAACCACAGATCCAACAAGCGCTCGGATCAGCTCTAGCATTGCCTCCTCTAGCAGGTGCACCACCACCTCTCTTAGCTGAAGACTGATACTTCTGATCACGTCCCCTCTTGTTCCGTCCACCTCCGGAACTAAACTCAGCTGATCGCTTGCCAGCACCCTTAGCAGATAAACTCAAGTTCATCTCGACGTCCTTGGCTCGGCCCACCAATACATCAAAATCATCATACTCGGCGGCCAGCAAATACATCTTTACATCCGTCTCTAAACCATAACGGAACCTCTCGCACCTTGCCCGCTCATCAGGTACCAGCTCCGGTGCATACTGACTGAGTCGCACAAACTGCACCTCATACTCAGCCACACTCATGCTCCCCTGGGTAAGAGACATGAATTCACGCTTCTTCTCATCTAGATATCTTACACCCAGATATCTCCTCTTGAACACATTCTGAAAGAATGTCCAAGTCACATCAGCTTCTGCCATCCCAGCAACAGTGGTTGTCCACCACGTATACGCATCCTTCTGCAGCAAGGACACAACACAACCCAGCTTCTGCACATCAGTGCAACTCATCTGGCCCAAGATTCGCTTGGTACTCTCTAGCCAAGCTTCAGAACTCTCAGCAGACATACCCCTGAACTCAGTCCCACCAAGACTGCGCAAACGCTCCAAAGGTAGTCTAACACCAGCATCTTCCTGATGCCCCGCTCCACGAGCCCCAGCTACTGCTGCTTGAAAAGCACCAGCAATAGCTTGCACTAACATCGTCATATCAGGCATAGCTTGCCCCTGACCAGCCTCAGGTCCAGCAGCTCCAGCGCCAGCTGCAGCTCCAGCTTCCTCAGCCCCAGCACCACCACCACCAGGTGGAGGAGGAGGTAACACCGCACTACCCGTGTTTTCCTCATTCTCGTTCTCATTAGGAGCCGTAGCTCGCACATTACCTCGTAACTCTCTACGTGGTGCCATACTTTTACCATGCAATCACAACACAAATAAAACAAAGTCAGGCCCAGCAAGGTAAGCACTCCAAGTATTCAAGCTCAATTTCATTTCAAAACAACATCTTTCCTTTAGCTTTGATTTGGCAATGGGTACCCACAACATGCTACATCACAGCACATACTTCAATTGCATCAAAATCACAAGCCATTAAACATGCTTTCACTCAACAAGCATACAAGGCATACATACTTCAATCATGCATACATACATTCCCAATTACTCGAGAACTCAGCTATGATACCACCAAATGTAACCCCCTTAACCCGGCCTAGACGGTTGACCCGAATTAAGAAAGTCACACGGGGAAAACCAAAGTCAACCCGAAAGTCAACCTTGATTAACGACCCTTTTTTTTAACCTTGTCTAGATGCACTTTAGACCTAATTGTGATCACACAAACATCATACCAAAAGATCACAAACATCAGAGATCAAACAGGGACTCAATTGAACAATTTACAACTTTAGGGACCAAATTGTAAATTCTGATAATTATAAGGACTTAACCCAAATTGAAGTTATCATCTTGAAATTAATCATGTTTCATGCTTCTCTGTAAAATTTCAGCTCAAAAGAACTTCCCAAACTCATACAATTGCACAAACAAGTTTCAGGACCAAAACGCAAACATTCCAAAACATATAACTGCCAATGTCAGCCCCCAACGGTCACCCGTTCCGAAACAGGCATAGCCCGTTTCGAAACTCGGGGCCGTTCCGCAACGCGTACCGAAACGGGGGTCTGGCAGTGGCCTTTCCGTTTCGGAACGGCCCCTCCCGTTTCGGACGCCTGGGCACAATTAAGGCACCCGTTCCGAAACGGTAGGTGCTGTTCCGAAACACCCTGCACAGATTATCTAAAAATGCATACTTAAACATGCAATTGACCAACCAATCATGCTCCAAAAGCCACCAAACTTTGCCAACATGCAATTCAACATATATGAGACATACTTGCATCAACAATTCATCAAAACATCCACATATATGAAAAGCCCCAAATCTATAGGCATGCTTCCTACACAAGTAAGCCATTCAAGCATAAACTTCCAATTCAAGCATAAAAAGGCCAACCACAAAAACCATCATTCTCAACAACATTCAACATACTTAGGGAGTTCAAAACATCTCCCAAAACATATACATTGGTCCCCCATTGCCAAATTACCAAAAGCTAAAATGTATTTAGAAAACCTTCCATACTTAGAGCTTTGTTTCCACTTGGATGCTTGCCCTCCTTGCTGCCCTCAAGTACTCTAATGTTCTGCATTATTGAATTAAGAAAACGGAAGAGAGCGTAAGCAAAAGCTTAGTGAGGAATGCTCAATAAAACCATTCAATAATGCATTTATAAAACACTTATAAAACATGCTCCAAATCATCATTTACACATGCTCAAACGCATACTTAAAACAAGCATCTCATGCTTCATTTCATTACATGTCATATTGGCCTCAAGTGATACATTTCATTTCTTGAAAACAAGTTCATCAACTTTCACCCCAAGGACTTTTAAACACCTTGGACCCCAAGGACTTTTAAACACCTTGGCCATGGACTTTTAAACACCATGAATTAGATCACCTCAAGGACTTTTAAACACCTTGACCCCAAGGACTTTTAAACACCTTGGCCTATGGACTTTTAAACACCATGAATTGAATCACCTCAAGGACTTTTAAACACCTTGAACCCCAAGGACTTTTAAACACCTTGGCCTATGGACTTTTAAACACCATAGAATGGACCACACAAGGACTTTTAACCACCTTTGTGTCCGTAACAAGAACCATCCAAGGACTTTTAACCACCTTGATGTTCTTAAGTAACAAGGCTCACTCAAGGACTTTTAACCACCTTAGTGACCTCAACCTTTTCAAAACATCACTTGCCAATATACATCATTTTCATCAATTGATCCACTGTTTTAAAGCATTAAACCAAGCCATATTCAACATGCACTTAAAAGCATCAAACCACATTTAATCAATGTTCAAAAACAAGGAACTCTTACCTTGAGCTTCCTTTAACATATGGCTTATCAAAACAGCAAATACCATGCTAAATCATGCTTTCAAAACAGTAATCAAAACATGCAAATAACCACATTGCATCACAACAAAATCATGGCCACCACTAGAGAGAATTTCCGAAAACTTACACTCGAGCTTAGCAAAGTTGTTTAGACTTAAACTAAGCTCCCAAGACATTGGTTTCTAAGCCGAAAACCCAATTTCACTCACCGATTCCACTTCGCCTCTTGCCGAAGCACCAAATCAAGCCTCCGGATCACCACCACTTGGATCCAAAGATGCCTCCCCTGATCAAACACATTAAAGCAGAGATTTAATGCATCATCATGCATCAAAAGCTTCAATGAAAGCACTCAAACTCGCTGCTCTCATTCACACTCCAATTTCGGCCACCAAACACAACCGAAATGGCATCAAAACCACTTCTCAACAAAGCCCAGCCATAAACCAGCAAAACCTAACATCCATTAACACCATCTAACATCTAAAAACAACCTATAAACATCCTTATACCTCCAGCAACATCAGATCCACAAGATCACCACAAAAACATCCAAGAATCACAAGCTAAACTTAGGAAACACAACCTATCCGGGATTGCATTAATCAAAACTCATTTCCTTATCAATTTAGAGTTCATTTAACATCAAAAACACACCTCAAATCACAGATTAATCATATCTAACGAAAATCATCAAAAATCACCAAATCTTGCATTATAAGCCAAGATCCATTTCACCACTTAAAATCCTTTAATAAAACTTCAATTAAGAGTTGAGAACTTGGGAATTTCAGTAAAGAACTGATAGTTTAGAGGAGAAGGACGTTCTTACCTCCAAACTTGTGTTTCTCCACTTTTTGGAATCAAAAACCTTGTTGAATCAACTAGCAAATGATGAGGTTTTGAAGATATGTAGATTAGGAATCAAAAGAATGTTGAAAGGAGGATTTTAGGTAAGAAAATCAGAAACAACTCTCTGGAAAACAAGTGTTTGGATTGAGAGAAAATGAGAGAAAGAAAATAGAGAAGTTAGTTAAGAAAATAGCCAAATGGCCTTTCCCTCCACTTTTGATATGTTTTAAAATCAGAATAAATCTCAAAATATCTTAGAAAAATCTGGAGAAACTACTTTTGGAATAATAGCTCCTTAAAGATTCAAAGTTTCAACTCTTTATAAAACAGTCACAAAACTTTCAAAAATTACATTTTGGTCACTAGCCAAAATGTGACTCTTCCAAAACCCATTTTTCAAAATTGATTTCACAGTTCACTTAATTATATTAAAAGATGATTTTAGAACATTTTTCCATATTTTTAATGCAACCCGAACTAGGCTTTCCTAATTTCACCTCTTTAGATTCGAACAGCACTTTGACCAAACCGGTCAACGCCCAAAACTTCTAAGCCCAAAACCGGGGCGTTACAACATCATCGCCGACAACTATATAAATAGGGAGAAAGAAAATTCAGATTCAACAATTAATACCTACTAATAATTACCATCATTAAAACTAATAAAATAATAAATATATTAAATAAAAGCGGAGAGAGAGTTACCTCAGAAAGTGAGCTTCCAGAAGTCGAAGAGTCGAACCGCAAAGAAGAACAGTCATTGCCGAAGCATCATTGGGAGACCATCGGGGCTACGAACAGTCGTAAAAAAGTAAGGTCGCCTTTTTCACTAATGAAAGGTATAATCTTTTTGTACATTTAATTACCTGCAAAACACTAAAATGTTAGGATTACCGTATCGAAATGAACTAAAATCTAAAAGAAGGAATCAAGACTTATCGCGGCGGTGGCCGGTGAGCATAGAGTCTCGTCAGAGTTGAAAATGAGCGGATGAGTGATCAGAAACATGTAGATTAGGCTTAGGAAGGGTCAGAGATGGGTGGCTCCGTCGAGCCATGGTTAGATCTAGAGTTTTAGGGCTCGAAATTTGGGAAATTTTGGATTTTAGGGTTTTGGTCTCGACGGCAGACGATGGTAGATGGTGGCTGGTAATCACCCGTGGTGGCCGGAGTTTGCACCACGGGGATCGAAAGGGTTGGTGGTGGCCGGCTAACAGCTAAACTTGATCGGATGTGGGCGATTTTGGATCGAACATAAAAAATGAAGAACAGTGTTAAAATGTGTGAAGACAAGTGAGGTTTGATCCATTTTTAAGGAGTGTAATCTGGATTTTGGTGTTTGTGTCTTCAGAGTGTTTTTAGAGAGAGGGGCGAGTTAGAGAGAGAAGTTTAGCAAATGAGAGGAAAAGGAGAGAAATTTCGGTCAAAAGAGGCTTTTATAGCTTCCCCTAAACTACATCGTTTTCAGCTAGATAAGGAAATGATCCGCGTGCCTGCATTCAAGTCGGGCAGAAGACCCGCAAGATTTAAAGAGTTTTGGGCTAATTAGTGTTTTGGTCCATGAAGCTTTGGTTTGTATTTTGATTCAGTCACTAATATCAATAAAATCAATATCAAAGATCCAATTCTTTTCAATTTGATCCCCAATTTAATTGTTTAGCTTAGTTTTAATTATTCTAATTTATATGTATTTGTGTGCATATTTTTAAATGGTCATATATTATACTTATTTAGGTGATTAATTGTAAAGTGCTCATTAGTCCTATATTTTATATGCATTCCATCTCGTATTATTGATGTTCTTAAGTATATTTTAGGCATATTTAGGTTCATGTATTGCATATTTACAATATTCTTTACTTTGCCATGATTTTATTGATTATCTTTTATTTGGTAAGGAAAAGATGTTGTTTTAGTTTAGTTTGCATTTCAAGGCTAGAAGTTGTTAGGAGGAGGACAGACCAGAGGAGAGGATGCAGAGGCAGCACACCAGGGAGCTGTACTGATGTAGTTCCAGACAGAGAGAAGTGCTGCCGAGTAGCTGCCGCCGCCATACCTGCCGCCCAGGGTAGCAAGCTGAGGAATTGGAGAATTGGAGTGCGATTTGTAGAGCAGAAAATCCTGATACAAACGATGCCATCCACTCAATTTTCTGAGTCTGGATCAGCGGACAGAGCCGCCAAAGGAGGAGATCAAGATAACTTGCGATGCAAGGCAACGAGAAGAAGTCAACATTCAACTCAAAGAAGTCAGAATTAAAGGTTACATTTAATGCAAAAGCTACTTTGAAGACTTCTACTCCAAGGAGGACTTGGCCTAGCTAATGCCTCTAAATACTTGACATATTTTGTAATTGTAGACATCTTAGGTTTTCTTATGGGCATAGTCTAGGTTTTCTTTCTGCCATTATGTTCTAAATTTTCTCTTGGGTTTGGGTTATGTTGTAAACTAGTGTGAGAACGGTTGTTTAGGAATTAAGTTTGTTTTTGCAATAAAACTTCAAGGTTTGCTTATTCCATGCTCTTCATAGTTTTCAATTAAGTTTGAAATATTAGTTGTTAACTATCTATTTGTTTGGTATCGAGAGAGTCGAACTCACGAAAGGGATAAGTACGATCCCTATCCTAATCAGGTGTTGATCAATTCGTCCTAGACATAGGTGCGAGTTTAAGGCAGCTAAAAGAGGATGGACCAAGGTTGTTGTCTTTGCAAGATTCACACCATGACGAGTATCATCTGCAGTGGGAAACAACAATATTCTGACTTAGTCATAAGCGAGATCAATATCGATGCGATCTGCCGAGCCTTGATGGTCTGCCGAGTTTGTTGCTGAGCCAATCGTCCGTTCCACTACCGAGGTAGCGAAAGCGTCAAAGCAACCAATCAGCCATCCTCCGCCGAGGCAACAAAGTCTGGCAGTACAAAGCAACTTAACCTATTGATGAATATTTATTTTGGTTGTGTTTTTGGTCCTTATTTCGATTAAATATATGTTTAAGGGACTTAATTGGGCTGTTTTATGATATTTTCATGCAGGAGACGTGATGCTGGAAATAAGCTGGAATTCTGCAGAAAATGCTGGAGTCATGGGCAGATTCATGGGCATGAACCAAGGCATGAATGCTGACTGGGCGCCACGTCAGCGTCTTCTAGAAGATGATGTCAGCAGCAGTGATAGCTTATCAGGCCGCTTATCAGATAGCTTATCACCAGATTTTTTAAATTTTAAATTTTAAACTTTGGATAATTATTTTGTTTAATTTTAATTATCATTTTAGGTTTTACCTAGGTTATTTTGAAACACTATAAATACCCCTCTTTGGGGTAAGTATTGTCATCATTCAATTAGCAATTGAACATCATTTCTTCTTCTCTTGGAAATTCCCATCTTCTTAGTTTTTCTACTTAAGTTATTTTCTTATATTTCTTCTTTTAATTATTTCTTATATATCGAGCATGATTAATTCGATAACCATTCTCGGCTAGATCTTTTTAAGCCGAAGGCTTTTGCAATGACGCGTTCTCAAGGCGAGGTTTGAAATTATGCTTCAAACATTTCGAAAACTTCTCTCAATTTCTTCAAACTTATTTTCTAAATCAAAATGATTTTTTTAAAACCCAAAGATTGACTTTTGAGAAAAACAATTGTTTTGATCTATCAAGTGGGAGGGAGGATCGGTTATTGAAACAAATCCGACTTCCAAGGAACACACTTAGTAAATAGATTACTAAGTAAAATTGAGATCGAATCGTTTTTTTAGAAATGACTTTTCGAGTTGGTTACGAGCTTAAGTAATTTGTTTTCTCAAACATTGAGTTGGTTTAGACAAATTATCAAAACTGGAACCAAAAATTGATTTTGGAAATTCAGTTTACAAACAAAAACTCAAGGATTGACCTTGAAGTAATTTTGCCAACAAGTTTTTCGAAATAAAAATCTTTACCAAGGAACCGAGTAGAACAAGTCAATGCGGAAGCCCGAGGCTGATAATCTCATATTTACTTTAAACTCTTTTAAAAGCTTTCTTTTTGTTGCGTGTAAAAGAGTCTATCGCAATTGTAGTGCAAGTGTACACGACGCAAGTAGTAAAGTGATACGAAGTATCGGATTATCGTCTCAACAGGGATTGGGCCAATAGCTTCACCTATTTTCACTGCACGAAGTAAAGGAAATAATTGAGAGTTGTCACGAGAATAATAAAGGAAAACGTAAATAAAAGAATAGAGTAATCAAGATAGAGAGAATGGGCTGGTATTGAATTGCTCAGTAGTGCAGGTATTGTATTGCTTAGGAATTCTAGTTCTATCGTCACGCCTGTCGCCGACAGCACCTGTCGCGGCAGCTGTCCGTTAGTCGTCGCGGCAGCAAACACACCAATTCAGTACGTTCAAGTTTGGCAAGAATCCCAGATCTGCCTTGGCCTATCCCTAGGTCCAAGTCTGTCGATGATCACGTCTTTGACGATACCTCCCGGCGTGAATCGAAGGGTGAACACCGATGTGTATGAATTCTTCCTTATCCACTTAACCTTGCCCTATCCCTAGGCACAAGATAGTTCAACTATAAACTAGAGAACTCGCTCTTATTTCTTTCGTATACTTAACTCTCCCGATGCTAAGTAAATGGATAACCTCACAATGCTCTCCCGATGCTCTTGCAAGATATTAAAACCAAAATAAGAGAACTTGAAGTTTATTTTATTGAACTTGGAAAATCCTAAAACAAAACAACCCTTGCAACTACTTTACAAAACAACCCGTGGCCCTAGGGGGAATTTAGAACATGTCGGTGACGGGTAAACGGTAGAGGGGTTTAGGTTATCGGTTATGGGGTATGATGCCTCCTAGGTTAAATCTATGCCCTTATATAAGCTTTGGGCTCAAGTATTCTAAGTTAACAAGGATTACAACTTTAATGAAAAGTAAGATTCTAATGAATGCTTAATCTCTAAGGATTCCTACTTTTCAACCGTCCTCCTTGTTTCATGGGAATTCCTCTCCTTGAGCTTTGGCTTGACATATCTTTTGATCCGGGGCTTGGAAAAATATTTGGCTTTCACACGACAGACGAGCAGATTTTTCTCTATCTATCGAGGTCCACTTTACTTTTCCTCTTCATAAGGCCGCTGTCACCTTGCTGTCACGACAGCTCCATGGCAGCTTCGTCCTCGTCGTCTGCTTGTCCAGTTCAGCTCTTCTGCTTCTCTGCCCAGCGCCTGCCTTCACCGTCTATGATGGCAGCAACCTGCAAAATAAGCCATCTTTTAGTAGAATCCATGCCTTTAATCCATTTGTGATGTTTTACTGTAAACTAACCTAAATGCAATGCAATGATGCTTGAATGCAGCAGAAATATGGGTTAAAAAGGGTGTAAATAATAGAACTTTTACACACTCAACACACCCCCAAACTCAAGTTTTTGCTTGCACTCAAGCAATTAGACTTAAAAGAAAAAAAGAATAATTTTTTTTGTGTTGGCCTTCAAACAGTGAACTGTCCCTTACCCGTCGCTCATTCTCTATGGCGGCAGCAACCTGTCGGAAAGATTAGGATCTGTCCGGAATCTCCCTATAGTCCTCGTGCAGTGTGTGCATGCTTGTGAACAGTTATATGCTAAGACTCTCTTAGTTTCACTAGAATAATCAACTCTTAACTTGAATTTTTATGCCAAAGTTTATCTTTTTGAAGGCACATTTTCATGCTTCTTTGATTTTCTGTTTTGACTTGCTTTTTATTTTTCAAGCTAAAGTTTCACTAGATCCGGTTTCGGGCACCTCTAGCTAACTTCCTAGAGCCGGTTTCGGGCACCTCTAGGGCTATTTTGCTAAACTTCTTTCCTAGAGCCAGTGTTAGGCACCTCTAGGGGCTATTCAAGTGCTAAGTTTTCCTATTCTAGTTTGGCTAAAAGAAATCTAAGCAGTATAACAGTCACAATGGTGTTTAAGTTTTCAGAACTATAGAAAGGCTCTAAACTTCTCCTTAAACTGTCCTAAAGATGCTGCCACGACAGAGCTGTCATGACAGGTAAGTTAACTTCACAGTTTTAAGCCAACAGTTTAATCTTTTTTTTAAAGAAATTAAATAAATAAAAGACACAACAAATTAATAAAAAGATGTACTAAGACTCCATTAATGATGGAGGGTTGCCACCCCCAAACTCGAGGGTTGCATTGCCCTCAATGCAAAATGACAGAAAAGATAGAGGCAGGTACATCACAAAATAAAATAGAGCAGGCAGCAGGAAAGGAAAAATAAAAGACTTAAATTTTCAGTCGCTCTCTTCGCTGCTGCTGCTGACACGGATCTGATGGCGGCGTCTGGGCTGCGGTGGAGGCTGGACAGTTTGCTCAACGAGCTGGACGTCTGAACTGCTGCCACTGTCCCACGTGCAGCTGGTGGAGGTGCTAGCCTTGGGCATCAGCTTCCTGTCTGCCACGTGCTTCTGTCGCTTGACAGGTGTAAACCCCCTCTCCAAATTTCTCCTAATCAGAGGTTCTTCTTCGCCGACGGCTGTGGCTGGCCGCTTCGTTCCACGTGCAGGGCTGTCGACCGGAGGATTCGCATCTGCCGTCCGGGCAGGTGAAGGGGTGGAGGCAGCAGAATGTGCATGGGGGGAGACAGGTGGTGTGGGTGTAGGGGAGGGGATATGAAAATAATGGGCAGGGAAGGTGGGGAAGATGACATCCGTATAATGTAAAGTGTCGGTAATGAAATTTACCGTTGCGTTGGTGAAGTCCCGGATGAAGGTCATCATTCCCATTTGTCGTTCTTCTACCCGTTGGATTACAGCAAGGATGGTGGCAGAATGGTCTGTCGGGGCGGTGGCAGGTTCTGTGGCAGGTTCCTCATCTGAGTCTGCAGGGGAGGCAGCTGGGTTGAAAGAGTGAATGGGTGTTGCAGCTATGACCTCCATGAGGCTTGAGATGTTGTTGCCAGACAAGCCACGACCATTGACTAATTTGTCGGTGGATACCTCGGGGACAGCAGCACAGCGGCAGAGAGAAGTTATCGTGAACGGCAGGCAGAGGCGAGAGTCTGTTCGATGGGCACAATCCAAAATGCTGTCCCTCATATATCGGCCCACGTTGATAGGCCTGTCGTGCATAATGGAGTGGATGAGGGCGAGACGCTGCTGGTTCACCGTTGTGTGATGGGAGGACGGCATGATACGCTTTTTGATGAAAGCGTTCCAAAGTTTAGCTTCTGGGAGCAGCTGCCCCCTTTTGACGGAGTGGGGGTTCTTTTTGCTGGTTGTCCATGTTGTTCCTTCCTCTGTCACCTCCGCCATGACAGCATCATAGGCGGTAGCATCGAGGGTGTCGAGAAATTTCTGGTGGGCATCATCATCGGGGCCAAAGAAGAGGCCAAACATGTGGTTGATGCTGTCAGCTGTGAATGGCACCTCCACTCCTCGGATGGTGACAGATGTTGCCGTTCTACTGTCAATGGCAGCGTAGAACTCTCTAACCAGGGTGTCGTTTAGTTTTGCTGGCTGTTCTGCGAATTGCTCCCATAGTTGAGCTCGTATGGCCCTCGCAATGAATGGTCGGAGCCCCATGTTTGGTGCTTTGCGGATGTAGACGAAGCCCCTCTCTTCCCATAATTCCTTGTTGGCGAACGGCGTTGCTGCTACTGAAGAAGAGGCTGAGGCAGCGCTGCGGCGGGTCTGTCTAGATGACATATTAGTTGCAAAGGTTGTGGAAATGAAGAAAGCAAATAAAAACTAGAGGAGAAAGCAAGGAAGAGTAAGCAGAAGTGAGAAAAATGAAAATGGAAACGGGGTTTTATAGCGGTTGAGGGGCTGCCCATTTAATGCTGTAACGGCAGGCGTGGATAACGGAGCGACTGTTGGGATTTAGCGTGTCTGACGCGTCTGACACGTATTTATGCATCTGCTACGCGTCTGTAACACGCTTCTACGTCTACTGTGTCAGTCTGTTGACAGCCTGTCTTATCCGTCTGCGGCGGCAGCCGAAACGATAGGCTTCAATAATTGGGCTCTGTTGGGCTGATGGATGGATGGTGGGCTTGGGTCACTTCTCCTTTTCTTCTTGACTCCTTTATTTCCTAAAAACATAAAATAGAAAAAACATTATTCAAATAAAATAAACCTACTTACCTAATATATAATAAAATAATAAAAATAAATAATAAAAATAAAATTTAGGTTAAATTAGGGATGCCTTGTGGGGCATCTCCCAAAGTAACCACTTCCTGTATTCCTGGGGCTTCAGTCCCTTGATAATGCTTGAGGCGCTGTCCATTGACTTTGAATTGGTGCCCGTCTTTTAATGATTGAATTGTGATGGCACCATGGGGAAAAACTTGTACCACTTGGAATGGGCCTGACCATCTAGATTTAAGCTTCCCTGGGAAGAGTTTCAACCTAGAATTGAACAACAACACAAGCTGCCCTGGGCAGAACTGTCGTGGCAGCAACTTCTTGTCATGGCACTTCTTTGTTTTCTCCTTGTAGATTCTTGCATTGTCATAGGCCATTGTCCGTATTTCTTCAAGCTCGTTCAGATCTAACATCCTTTTCTGGCCTGCTTTGTTCAAATCCATATTCACTGCCTTGATTGCCCAATATGCTTTGTGCTCGATCTTGACAGGCAAGTGGCAGGTTTTTCCATAAATCAGTCGGTATGGAGACATGCCCAACGGAGTCTTAAAAGCTGTCCTATATGCCCATAGTGCATCATTCAGAAGTAAAGACCAATCTTTCCTAGTTGGTTTAACCATCTTCTCAAGAATGTTCTTCACTTCCCTATTGGATATCTCAGCCTGTCCATTGGTCTGTGGGTGGTATGCTGTCGCGATCCTGTGCTTGACACCATATTTCTTCAAGGCGGCAGCAATTACCCTGTTATCAAAATGTCTCCCTTCATCACTGATAATCGCCTTAGGGATGCCAAACCTCGAAAAAATGTTTTTGTGTAAAAACTTTTGGACCGTCTTGGCATCATTCTTTTGTGTGGCGATAGCTTCAACCCACTTAGAGACATAATCCACTGCTAGGAGGATGTATAAATTTCCACATGAAGATGAAAAAGGTCCCATAAAATCAATCCCCCAAACATCGAAGATCTCGACCTCTAAAATGTTTTGCAGTGGCATCTCATTTCTCCTCGAGATGTTACCTGTCCGCTGGCACCTGTCACAGTTCTTGTAAAAGTCCTGTGCGTCTTTATACAGTGTCGGCCAGTAGAACCCTGACTGCAGCACCTTGGCAGCAGTTTTGTTGCCTCCTAAGTGACCTCCATATTGTGAAGCATGGCAGTGATGGAGAATGTCCTCTTGCTCTTCTTGTGGTACACACCTCCTTATAACCTGATCTGCACATAATTTGAAAAGAAGAGGTTCGTCCCAATAATAATGCTTGACATCATTTTGGAACCTCTTCCTGGCTTGATAATTAAGATCAGAAGGGAATATTCCGCTAACTATAAAATTAACGAAATCAGCATACCAGGGGAGTTCAGAAGACTTACCTGCCGCCATGGCTGTCGCGGCAGCGATTGCGGCAGCAAAGAGCTGCTCATCTGGGAAGGTCTCCAGTATGTTTGTCTCATCAATTGGTAGACTCTGTCCCTTCTCCAATCTTGACAAGTGGTCTGCCACCTGATTTTCTGTCCCCTTTTTGTCCTTGATCTCTAGGTCGAATTCTTGTAATAGCAAGATCCACCGTATCAGTCTAGGCTTTGCATCCTTCTTTGCGAACAAATATTTCAGGGCAGAATGGTCTGTGTGCACTATCACCTTCGTCCCAAGTATGTAAGAACGAAACTTGTCAATGGAGAACACCACAGCTAATAGCTCCTTTTCTGTAGTGGTGTAGTTCACTTGGGCGTCATTTAATGTCTTGCTGGCGTAGTATATGACATGAAACAACTTATTTTTGCGCTGCCCAAGTGCTGCCCCGACAGCATAGTCACTAGCATCACACATAATCTCAAATGGCTGTGTCCAGTCTGGTGGCTGTACTATGGGGGCTGTCACTAGTTTTTCCTTCAGAACCTTGAATGCTTCAGTACATTCATCATTAAAGTCAAAGGGTCGGTTCTGCTCTAAGAGATGGCATAGGGGCTTGGTGATTTTTGAAAAATTTGCGATAAATCTTCGATAAAAACCAGCATGCCCTAAAAAACTCCTTATGCCCTTGACTGTAGTTGGTGGCGGCAGCTTTTCAATTACTTCAATCTTAGCCCTGTCGACTTCTATCCCACGACAGCTAATCTTATGGCCGAGAACTATCCCCTCATCCACCATAAAGTGGCATTTTCCCAATTCAAAACAAGATTAGCTTTTTCACATCTTTCAAGTACCTTTTGAAGATTGCCAAGGCAGCTTTCAAAATCGTCTCCAAAGACGGAAAAGTCATCCATAAAAATCTCTAGGAAGTCATCTACCATGTCGGAGAATATGGCCATCATGCACCTTTGGAAGGTGGCAGGTGCATTACAGAGTCCAAATGGCATTCTCCTAAAAGCGTACGTTCCGTAGGGGCATGTGAAGGTCGTCTTTTCTTGATCCTCAGGTGCAATAGCAATTTGGTTATAACCTGAATAACCGTCAAGAAAACAATAGTAAGGTTTACCCGCTAATCTATCAAGCATTTGATCAATAAAGGGTAAAGGAAAGTGGTCCTTTTGGGTAGCTTTGTTAAGCTTCCGATAGTCCATACAAACCCTCCAACCGGTTACAGTCCTGGTTGGGATTAACTCATTGTTCTCATTGGTTATCACGGTCATTCCTCCTTTCTTGGGAACACATTGCACCGGGCTCACCCATTTGCTGTCTGAGATGGCGTAAATAATACCAGCATCTAACCACTTAATTATCTCTTTACGCACCACCTCTTTCATCGCATGGTTTAGCCGCCTTTGGGCATCAATAGTCGGCTTATGATCTTCCTCCAGGAGGATTTTGTGCATGCATAACGCCGAACTGATGCCTTGAATGTCTGCTATCGTCCATCCAATCGCCTTCTTGTGCTGCCTTAGCATGCTGACTAGCTGTCGTTCCTGTTCTTGCGGCAGCTTAGCAGAGATGATTACGGGCAGTGTGTCATTTGAACCAAGAAAAGAATATTTAAGCTGCCCTGGCAGGGGCTTCAGTTCTAAGGCAGGTGGTTCAATAGTAGATGGCTTTTGGATTAAATGGTTATCCGAAGTATAATTCAAAGGTTCGAATAACTTACCTGGACGATAGCCTAACCAGTTTACCTCCTCCTGATCTTCAGTATCAGATGTATCGGATTCAGAGGAGTTGCTGTCGTCGGTGTTGTCTTCGTTGCTGTCGTGACAGGCCTGTAAGTGGTTGTCGCAGCAGTGACCGAAGTTTATATCATGACAGCCTGACCTAATGTATGGATGATCAAAGGTTACTTCAATGATAACCTTGCATTCTTCATCCACATCAGCATGTTTCATTGCTTGGAGAACATTCAACTTAATCTCTTGATCGTTCACGCGCATAGTGAGTTCTCCTTTCTCCACATCAATCAGTGATCTTCCCGTGGCTAAGAAGGGTCGCCCTAGGATGACTGGTGCGTTTTCGTCTGCCTCACAATCTAAAACAAGAAAGTCAGCAGGAAAAATAAACTTATCCACTCTTACCAGAATATCTTCAATTTTTCCCTCTAGATGAACGTAAGAGCGGTCTGCCAGCTGCAGAGTTACTGTCGTGGGCCGCGCCTTTCCAATACCTAACTTCTGAAAAACAGATTTTGGCATTAAATTAACACTAGCACCAAGATCACAAAGTGCCTTACCCACAAATTTGTCCCCGATTACACAAGGTATGATGAAGCTCCCCGGATCCTTCTTTTTCTGGGGTGGCTGCCGATGAAGAATACTCATGCAACCATCTGCCATCCTTACCGTTTCAAATTCCCCAAATTTATATTTCTTTGACATGACATTCTTGAGAAATTTGGCGTAACCAGGCATCTCCCTAACGACATCTAACAGCGGAATATTAATTTAAACCTGCTTAAAAATATCATAAATCTTTTTAAGTTGAGATTCCTGTTTAGTTTGCTGTATCCGTTGAGGAAAAGGTGGTGGGGGACGGTAATCAGCAATACGTCCTTCCCACTGCATACGAATCTGAGGACGATGTTCTTCATTTTTCTCCTCTGTCGCTTCTGCTGTCGTGACAGGTTCATCGACAGCAGTCTGTTTATCACCTGTCGGGGCAGCTTCCTCGGCAGGTTTATCTACGGCTGGTTCCTTTTCTGTTTCAGCTTCTTTTTCCGGCCCTGGTAGTTTCTTCCCACTCCTAGTAGTAATCGCCTTACATTGCTCATGTGTGGGTGGTCTAGCATTTTCAGTATTGCTAGGGAATCCTCCATTCTGCATCGGCTTAATATGTTGAGAAACTTGACCCATTTGTGTCTCCAGAGATTTCAAAGTAGCTTCATGATTTGTCATTCTCATCTCTGTCTTATCCATGAAATTCTTTGTCTTCTTAACAAACTGATTCATATTCTCAATATAAGTACCGGTCTGAGACATAAAGGTGGCCAGAGTCTGTTCCAATATACTGCTCGTGGCAGGTGGTGGCTGTTGTTGCTGCTGCGGTGGCAGGTTTTGCGGCAGCTGCTGTCGCGTCAGCAGTCTAGGACCTCCCTGATTCTGATTGTGTGCTTGCGGATTCAGGGCGTTGTTAGGATTACTCTAGGAAAATTTGGGATCCTTCCTCCAATTGGGGTTATAATTGTTGGAATTGTAATTTGGCTTGTAATTTCCAACATATTTTCCTTCTTCTACATTTATTGGGCACTCATCCCTACTATGATTTCCCTCACAGATATCACATACTTCCTCAACAGCAAATCCTTGTAATCCATCATCATTCAATAATCTTTTCATTGCTTTAGTAAGGAATGCTACCTGTGATTTCATAGTGCTGTCGGCTTCATAATCCTTGACAGCAAGTACCCGTTTACCCCCTCTTCTTGCAGTCGGAAACTGCTCCTCATTCTTAGCCAGATTTTTCAAAACTTGCAATGCCTCGTCTGGATCTTTATCCAATAATAGTCCATTTGATGCAGAATCAATTCTAATGCGAGTTTGTAAGTTAGCAGCATTATAGAACTTAGTTACCTGATTCCAGACGGGGAATCAATGCATGGGGCAGTTTCGAAGAAGAGTAGTAAATCTGTCCCAGGCCTCGTGCATTGGCTCGTCATCTTCCTGTTGAAAAGTAGCAATTTCATTACGTAATCGCTCAGATAAATGCGAAGGATTAAAACGAGATAAGAATTCACGAGACAAATCTGCCCAAGTTACGATTGAACCCGGTGTTAGTTTATTCCACCAAGTTTTAGCTCTGTCCCTCAATGAATGGGGGAATAACCGAAGCCTCAGTATCTCCGGATTAACTCCTGGCAGTCTAAACGAACCACAGATCTCCTGGAACGTTTTGAGATGCTCCCTAGCATCTTCTGTCACAACACCACTAAACTGCCCGACGTTGTTGATCATACTAAACATGACAGGCTTGAGTTCGAAGTTATCAACATCAATATCCGGCAGTGTGGTCTCCAGCTCTACATGATCGTTCAGCATGTAGTCACGACATGACCGTCGTCCAGCTGCTGCGGGCGGGTCGCCGACAGGCGGTACACCATCACCAGCGGGCGGATTACGGGCCATCTTCTCTAGCTGTCCCTCAAGGTACTCGTTCCTGTCTAAAAGGTGGCGAAGTTGTTTCTTGAGATTGAAGGAACGTTCGATTTCCAGATCTAATTTATACTCAGGATCTTCGCCTCTTTTAGATCTGTGCATAAACAAGATAACCTTGTGAAAAGCAAGAGTTTAAAGTACTAACGAAAAATAGAAAAAAATTAAAAGAAACAAAAACGAAAAGTGCAATAAAAGAAAGGTGTAGTTATATTGCCAATCCCCGGCAACGGCGCCAAAAACTTGTTGCGTGTAAAAGAGTCTATCGCAATTGTAGTGCAAGTGTACACGACGCAAGTAGTAAAGTGATACGAAGTATCGGATTATCGTCTCCACAGGGATTGGGCCAATAGCTTCACCTATTTTCACTGCACGAAGTAAAGGAAATAATTGAGAGTTGTCACGAGAATAATAAAGGAAAACGTAAATAAAAGAATAGAGTAATCAAGATAGAGAGAATGGGCTGGTATTGAATTGCTCAGTAGTGCAGGTATTGTATTGCTTAGGAATTCCAGTTCTGTCGTCACGCCTGTCGCCGACAGCACCTGTCGCGGCAGCTGTCCGTTAGTCGTCGCGGCAGCAAACACACCAACTCAGTACGTTCAAGTTTGGCAAGAATCCCAGATCTGCCTTGGCCTATCCCTAGGTCCAAGCCTGTCGATGATCACGTCTTTGACGATACCTCCCGGCGTGAATCGAAGGGTGAACACCGATGTGTATGAATTCTTCCTTAGCCACTTAACCTTGCCCTATCCCTAGGCACAAGATATTTCAACTATAAACTAGAGAACTCGCTCTTATTTCTTTCGTATACTTAACTCTCCCGATGCTAAGTAAATGGATAACCTCACAATGCTCTCCCGATGCTCTTGCAAGATATTAAAACCAAAATAAGAGAACTTGAAGTTTATTTTATTGAACTTGGAAAATCCTAAAACAAAACAACCCTTGCAACTACTTTACAAAACAACCCGTGGCCCTAGGGGGAATTTAGAACATGTCGGTGACGGGTAAACGGCAGAGGGGTTTAGGTTATCGGTTATGGGGTATGATGCCTCCTAGGTTAAATCTATGCCCTTATATAAGCTTTGGGCTCAAGTATTCTAAGTTAACAAGGATTACAACTTTAATGAAAAGTAAGATTCTAATGAATGCTTAATCTCTAAGGATTCCTACTTTTCAGCCGTCCTCCTTGTTTCATGGGAATTCCTCTCCTTGAGCTTTGGCTTGACATATCTTTTGATCCGGGGCTTGGAAAAATATTTGGCTTTCACACGACAGACGAGCAGATTTTTCTCTATCTATCGAGGTCCACTTTACTTTTCCTCTTCATAAGGCCGCTGTCACCTTGCTGTCACGACAGCTCCATGGCAGCTTCGTCCTCGTCGTCTGCTTGTCCAGTTCAGCTCTTCTGCTTCTCTGCCCAGCGCCTGCCTTCACCGTCTATGATGGCAGCAACCTGCAAAATAAGCCATCTTTTAGTAGAATCCGTGCCTTTAATCCATTTGTGATGTTTTACTGTAAACTAACCTAAATGCAATGCAATGATGCTTGAATGCAGCAGAAATATGGGTTAAAAAGGGTGTAAATAATAGAACTTTTACACACTCAACACTTTTACTTTCTTAAATAATTACATTTCATTACAACAAACCCCCACCTAAATTACATCAACATAGCTCCACCAACAACTCTTGGTTCAGAAACTACAAAAGCGCGACAAGGAAAGTTCTAAGTCCCAGTGGGTTCGACTCCTACTTCCCTATCTATACTTAATTTAATTTCTTTATTTATTTTATTTATTTGGAAGAAGGAAATTATTCTTGACACGTTACGACGGGTGTCAAAATTGGCGCCGTTGCCGGGGACTTCGGCAACTTTTACTGTTTGTTTTTGATTATTTTTGACCAGGAGAAATTCGGGAGAACAAGTTGAATTCATCCCAAAAATTGAAGCCAAATGGGAAACAACGAACAGACGGTCCAGCAGCTGATCAGGGCACTAGAGGACAATCAGCCCTTGTGCATAACCTTTCCGAATAGTGAAACGCCTTTCCAACTAAAAACGGGCTTGATTCATCTACTACCAACCTTCCACGGTTTGCCCAACGAAAATCCACACAAACATTTGAAGGAATTTCACATGGTTTGTCTAAGCAAAAAGCCTCAAGGAGTATCCGATGACCAAATTAAACTTAGAGCTTTTCCATTTTCTTTAGCAGATATAGCAAAAGATTGGTTATTTGATTTACCCCCAAACTCTGTTACAACCTGGACTAACATGGCTAAACTCTTTCTTGACAGGTTCTTCCCTGCGGCAAAAGCGAGCGAAATAAGGCGCAACATCTTGAGCATTCAACAAAAAGAATCTGAATCTTTATATGAATACTGGGAGAGGTTTAAAAAGTTGTGTGCAAATTGTCCACAACATGGGTTGTCGGAACAAACCCTCCTTCAGTATTTTTATGAAGGATTGACGTCAATGGATATGAAAGTAATATATGCGGCAAGTGGCGGAGCTCTAGTCAATATGACCCCAACAGCGGCTAAAACACTGATATCAACCATGGCTGCCAACTCACAAAGGTTTAATCAATCTAGCGAACCATCTCGAAGTGTTCGCGAGGTAAGCACAGTTTCTTTAGAAAATAAAGTTGATAAATTAGCTGAAATAGTGCAAACTCTTCTTGCAAGAAAAAAGGGAACATCTAGACTTTGTGGGATCTGTACTAGCACAGAACATCCGACAGACTGTTGTCCGATGATTCAGGAAGATGATGTCGCCCAAGCCAATGCCATGGGAAATGCATACAATCCGAGGTGGAGAAACCAGTCAAACTTTGGATACGCAAACAACTAGAGACAAAATCAACCCTACCCACAACAAAAGACATCTCTAGAAACCTTAGTTGAGCGTTTAGCGATATCCCAAGAGAAATTCCAAATTCGTACCGAGGCCCACTTACAAGAGATAGACAAACAAATAAGCCGGCTAGCAAGCCGTATTGATTCCAAATGTAAACTTCCTTCGCAAACCGAGACAAACCCTTGGGAAAATATAAGCGCCATCACACTTCGTAATGGGACCGTTATAACTCCAAAAGAACCATCAAAAAACAATAATCCCACTCCTGCCATAGAAGAAGGTAACGAAAACCAAGATAACCCTTTACCACCATCTCCTCCTTCGTCTCCACCTCTTGAAGTCGCGCCTCCTTTCCCATCACGATTGGTAAAACGTGACAAAAAGGCTGAAGAAAGAGAAATTATTGAAGTATTTAAAAAGGTCCAAGTGAACATTCCCTTCTTGGAAGTCATTCGCCAAGTGCCAAGGTACGCTCGTTTCCTCAAAGAGCTCTGCACAACCAAGCGGAAACTCACCGGGCACGAAAAGGTAAATTTGGGAGAGCACGTTTCTGCAGTTTTTCAACGTAAGTTACCATCCAAAATGAAAGACCAAGGTATGTTTGCTATACCCCGTCAAATTGGTAACGTATCTATTAAACGTGTTATGTGCAATCTTGGGGCTTCAATAAATGTAATGCCGCTTTCTGTTTATAAAATGATAACTAATGATCCTTTGAAGGAAACCAGGATTACGATACAGTTGGCGGATCGATCAGTCATCTATCCAAAAGGAGTATTGGAAAATGTTCTGGTAAAGGTAGACGTCTTATTTTTCCCTGCGGACTTCTACGTGATCGATATGGCTCACGATAGAACAAACACTTGCTCCGAAGTGTTGTTGGGATGTCCATTCCCCAGCACAACAAACACGAAAATAGAAGTAAGGAGCGACCTTTTATCCATAGAATTCGACGGTGAGGTAGTAGAATTCGATGTTTATAAAGCAATGAGGTATCCTGATCAGGTTGAATCTGTTAACTCAATTGATATTGTTGATCCATATATAGAAGAGTATGCGGATACTAATGTTTTTAATAACTTTGATATGGACTATGAGCTTTGCGACGATGAGGCAGAAAATGAGGACGAATCTGTTTCCTTTATTAATTCTAATTTAGCTTTAACTCCATCAAAGACTAAACCTTTACCATCTACTTTGCAGGCTCCTAAGTTAGAATTAAAGGAACTCCCATCTCACCTTAAGTATGCCTTCTTGGGAGATAATGATACCTTACCGGTTATCATTTCGAACGAATTAACCGGAGAGGAAGAAGTCGATCTTGTCACAGTCTTGCGAAAGTATAAGGAGGCAATCGGGTGGACGGTAGCAGACATCAAAGGACTTAGCCCCTCAACTTGTATGCACAAGATCAAAGTCGAGGAAGGGGAAAAGCCATCACGACAAGGTCAGCGACGCTTGAATGATCCCATGATGAAGGTAGTACAAGAAGAAATTCAAAAACTCTTAGACGTCGATATTATATATCCGATCTCGGATAGCGAATGGGTAAGTCCTATTCATGTTGTTCCTAAAAAGACCGGCGTCACGGTAATCAGAAATGATGAAGGTGAGTTAGTTCCAACTCGAGTTCAGAATGGATGGCGAGTTTGCATAGATTACAGGAAGTTGAATTCTCTAACCTGAAAAGATCACTTTCCCTTACCATATATTGATCAAATGATTGAAAGATTAGCTGGTAAATCTCACTATTGTTGTCTCGATGGTTTTTCAGGTTTCTTTCAAATTCCCGTAGCCCCTGAAGACCAAGAGAAGACCACATTTACGTGCCCATTCGGAACCTTCGCCTATCGACGAATGCCGTTTGGACTATGTAACGCTCCGGCTACGTTCTAGCGATGTATGGTAAGTATATTTTCGGATTATGTTGAGAAAGGGATCGAGGTATTTATGGACGACTTCACTGTATATGGTAATTCGTTTGGTGAGTGTTTATTGAATTTAACTAATGTCTTAAAACGATGCATTAAATTTAACCTTGTGCTTAATTATGAGAAATGTCACTTTATGGTTAATAAAGGCTTAGTATTAGGATATATAGTTTCTTCTAAAGGGATTTTTGTTGATAAAGCTAAAACGGATATTATACGCTCACTCCCATACCCCACTACTGTGAGGGATATTCGCTCTTTTCTTGGACATGCAGGTTTTTACAGGCGATTTATAAAAGACTTCTCAAAATTAGCACAACCACTATGTCGGTTACTGTAGAAAGATGTAGAGTTCGACTTTACATTCGAATGCAGGAAATCGTTTGATACAATTAAAGAGAAACTTGTATCTGCGCCAATAGTGCAACCGCCCGATTGGAATTTGCCGTTCGAAATTATGTGCGACGCCTCAGATTTTAGTGTTGGAGCGGTACTTGGACAAAGGAAAGGACGAGAGCCTCATGTCATCGCCTATGCATCGAGAACGCTTGATCTAGCGCAACGAAATTATTCAACTACAGAAAAAAAACTGTTTGCTGTAGTTTTTGCTTTAGATAAGTTCTGCTCTTATTTACTTGGAACTAAAATTATTGTTTTTTTCTGACCATGTAGCCATGCGATATTTGATGACCAAGAAGGAAGCAAAACCAAGGCTGATCCGATGGATTTTACTCCTCTAGGAGTTTGATCTCGAGATAAAGGAAAAGAAAGGGAGTTAAAATCTTATGGCCGATCACCTCAGCCGAATCCCACTAACCAATTCGGATTCGCCTATCAATGATGAATTCCCTGAAGAAAATTTGATGATGGCGCAAGCTTCAACACCTTGGTTTGCGGACATCGTGAACTATTTGGCTACAGGTGAATTACCCCTTGACTTGCCACGGTCTGAAATTACCCGAATCAAGAGGGAATCCAGGTTCTATATTTGGGATGGTCCCTACCTTTGGAGACATTGTTCCGATCAGGTAATACGACGATGTGTAACCGAAGACGAGGTAAAATCTATCCTTAATTTCTGTCATTCATATGCATGCGGTGGACATTATGGACCTAAAAGGACAGCTCATAAAATTCTTGAATGCGGATTCTATTGGCCTAATATTTTTCGAGACACATATTTATTTTGCAAATCATGTGATAAATGTCAAAGAGTTGGTAACTTAAGCCGACGTAATGAAATGCCTCTAAATCCTATTCATGTTTGCGAAATATTTGATGTGTGAGGGATAGATTATATGGGACCATTTGTATCATCATTTGGTAATTTTTATATTATTTTAGCTGTTGATTATATTTCGCGATGGGTTGAGGCGAAAGCTACAAAAAATAATGATGCTAAAACCACTGTCAAATTTTTGAAAGATTGTATTTTTTTCCAGGTTTGGCACACCAAGAGCGTTGATATGCAACAGAGGGAAACATTTTATCTATCGAGTCATCGACGCGCTAATGAAAAAATTTGGCGTCACCCAACGCATCGCGACGTCGTACCATCCGCAAATAAATGGTCAGGCAGAGGTGTCAAATTGTGAAATCAAGACCATTCTTGAAAAGATCGTGAAACCTGATCGAAAGGATTGAAGCGTTAAGCTGAATGACACATTATGGGCATATCGGACAGCGTATAAGGGTCCTATCGGGATGTCTCCCTATCGCCTTGTTTTTGGTAAGCCGTGCCATTTACCAGTCGAGTTGGAGCACCGCGCACTTTAGGCAGTCCAAAAATGCAACAAGGAAATGGATCTAATTGGCAAAACGCGTAAATTCGATATCCAGGAGTTGGAAGAAATTCGGAAAAATGCCTACGACAGTTCGAAAATTTTTAAGGAAAAAAATAAAGATTTTCATGATCGTAATATTGCATTTAAATCATTTTATATTGGTAAAAAGTTTTTATTATTTAACTCTAAATTAAAATTTTTTGCAGGGAAATTACGATCAAAGTGGCTTGGACCGTATACAGTGACTAATATTTTTCCACATGGTGTAGTGGAAATTAAAAGTAATTCCAGAGAGCCATTTAAAGTTAACGGTCAACAACTTAAACCATACTATGACAATGCTCCGATTGGTCTAGTCGAGGAAATTCGTTTAATCGAACCTGTCACTTGAATAAGGTCGTCAAGCTAGCGACGATAAAAAAGCGCTGGATGGGAGACAACCCGTTTTCTTTATTTATTTCTTTATTTTTTTTTCAGTTTCGAATTTATTTTTATTTCCATTATTTCAATTTTTTTTCGCAGGCTGATCGAATAAAGGCATGAGAAAATATCATTTTTAGCTAGATTATATCCCATGGACCCCACCCTTATCTCCCCACCCGTCCAATCCCCTCCTTTTCGGTCAAATTAAAAAAAATTCAATTCAATTTTCAAACAAACCTCACCTTATCTAGAGATTTCGTAGACCGCATTTGCTTTTAAACCCACATCTAACTCTTCAGCCATCCCTATCCTTATCACCTTTTTTCACTTAAAATTTAAAACCCCACCATATTAAAATAAAATTCTATGGACCCACCTTATCCTTCCAAGCCGTCACTTTCACTAGACCTAAAATACCACCTTTTTATTTTTCATTTTTTTATTCTAACAAACCAACACTCAGCCGAAACCTAGTCTGCTTCAACCTAGCCTTCATCTTCACCACCATCGACCAACTTTCAGCCCCAACTCACCACCATGTCCGAACTCTGGAGCAAGCTCGCCTCAGCCCTTACACCAGACTCGGAGCCCACTACCGAACCATGCTCTTCTGCGATCGGGGAGTATTTTCACCCTCTCTCTTTTATTTTATTTTATGTTCATTTTGGGACAAAATGTATCAAGTGAGGGGGAGGGAGAAATGTTTGTCAAATTTTTCTGCACTTATCCGTTTAATTGCTCTCTTATTCTCTTAATTTTATTTAATCTAAGTTCCTTGTTTAATCCTTAGTTTGGCCTTGTCTCACTGTTTTCATATGATTTTTTATCTATCTTGTTAGAAAATTCTAGGTTGCATGGTAGATTTTGGCATGATTAATTTTTGATTAAATCCTTTATATGACATTTCTTTCTCTATAAATTCACATAATGCTTACCTAGGTACACAAGACAATTTTTGTGAGTTTTGAGCCTAATGAGCATGCATTATTTTTTATTGCTCTTTGTTTCTTTGAGTGTGTCTAATTAAATTAGTTGCATTCTAGAACTTGTGGTTTCAATTCTTTTTGAGATTACATTGATTGAATATGATGCTTAAATATGATAGAGGCACTAGGTTTTAACCATTTCTCTTCCCAACAAATTGCCTACCCTTTAATTAATTTCCCCTAGTGAAACAATTTTTGAGCCTTGGCCTTTTTCTTGAAAATCACCATATTTTAGCCTAATCCTTTCTTAATTCCATTATTTTTGTCCCCTTTTCAAGACAAAATCGTCTTAAAAAAACAGATTCGAATAAATGTAGTCCAGCAGCAGAAAAAAAATACTGTGTAGAGAAAAAAAACTGTGCAGAACTGTTCGAATATGCAGTGTAGAAAAAAAGGTGCAGGAAATTGTTCGAGTCTGCAGAAAAAATTAAACAGAAAAAAAACAGTGCAGTTCGGAAAAAAATACACTGCAAAACATTTTTAGTTCGAAAAAAAGAAAAAAAAAGAAAAAAAAGAGAGAAGTTTCGAATATATTTGGGATGATTTTGTCTTGAATTTTAACCATTATTTTCAGCCTTTATCCTACCATTACCTTAGCCCCATTACAACCCTTCTTTAAGACCTCTTGATTTTTGCATCACATTCATGTTAGTAGTGGAGATTAGATTTAACCACAAGCCTATGGTAATACTCTAATTAGTTTGGCTCGAGTGATTTTTCTCTACCCTTAAACACTTTGAGTGACATGAGCGATTCCTTGTGAGGGTACTTGGTTTGCATCATTGATGTTAGTAGGGTGTTGAAATGTCGTTTTTGCTTAAATTTCTTAATCTTGCCATTTATCTGTTTTGCTCATTATTTTTCTTTCATGTTTAGATACTTAACCATATCGGAAACTTAGAGACTTCGTGAAATTAAGGATGATAACTTGAGCTTAGGTTGTTTAATTTTGAGATACTTGAAAACAAGCATCGGATAAGTGAGGGGGAATTTGATGAGTTTTTATTTTGGTTGTGTTTTTGGTCCTTATTTCGATTAAATATATGTTTAAGGGACTTAATTGGGATGTTTTATGATGTTTTCATGCGGGGGACGTGATGCTGGAAATAAGCTGGAATTCTACAGAAAATGCTGGAGTCATGGGCAGATTCATGGGCATGAGCCGGGGCATGAATGCTGACTGGGCGCCACGTCAGCGTCTTCTAGAAGATGACGTCAGCAGTAGTGATAGCTTATCAGGCCGCTTATCAGATAGCTTATCACCGGATTTTTTAAATTTTAAATTTTAAACTTTGGATAATTATTTTGTTTAATTTTAATTATCATTTTAGGTTTTACCTAGGTTATTTTGAAACACTATAAATACCCCTCTTTGGGGTAAGTATTGTCATCATTCAATTAGCAATTGAACATCATTTCTTCTTCTCTTGGAAATTCACATCTTCTTAGTTTTTCTACTTAAGTTATTTTCTTATATTTCTTCTTTTAATTATTTCTTATATGTCGAGCATGATTAATTCGATAACCATGCTCGGTTAGATCTTTTTAAGCCGAAGGCTTTTGCGATGACGCGTTCTCAAGGCGAGGTTTGAAATTATGCTTCAAACATTTCGAAAACTTCTCTCAATTTCTTCAAACTTATTTTCTAAATCAAAATGATTTTTTAAAACCCAAAGATTGACTTTGGAGAAAAGCAATTGTTTTGATCTATCAAGTGGGAGGGAGGATCGGTTATTGAAACAAATCCGACTTCCAAGGAACACACTTAGTAAATAGATTACCAAGTAAAATTGAGATCGAATCATTTTTATAGAAATGATTTTTTGAGTTGGTTACGAGCTTAAGTAATTTTTTTCTCAAACATTGAGTTGGTTTAGACAAATTATCAAAACTGGAACCAAAAATTGATTTTGGAAATTCAGTTTACAAACAAAAACTCAAGGATTGACCTTGAAGTAATTTTGCCAACAAGTTTTTCGAAATAAAAATCTTTACCAAGGAACCGAGTAGAACAAGTCAACGCGGAAGCCCGAGGCTGATAATCTCATATTTACTTTAAACTCTTTTAAAAGCTTTCTTTTACTTTCTTAAATAATTACATTTCATTACAACAAACCCCCACCTAAATTACATTAACATAGCTCCATCAACAACTCTTGATTCAGAAACTACAAAAGCGTGACAAGGAAAGTTCTAAGTCCCTGTGGGTTCGAATCATACTTCCCTATCTATACTTAATTTAATTTCTTTATTTATTTTATTTATTTGGAAGAAGAAAATTATTCTTGACACGTTACGACGCGTGTCACCTATTCAACGTAGTTTCACACTACTAAGCAGCATAAGCTAACCCATTCTATCACCCTGATCTTTACTATCAATTACTTGTGTTTTATTTACTTTTAATTCTTTTATTAACTAAAATTACTTGTGCATTTATTTTCTGTGCAGGAGTTACAACTCGAATAAGCTGTCCAATCCCTAGGGGAGATGATATCTTTTATACTACAACTTGAAAAGAGTGTGCACTTGCGCTCATATTTAGAGAACACCCTAACGCTCTACAAGTTTTTGGCGCCGTTACCGGGGATTGGCAACAATAAATTCGTTTTTATTTTCTGCACTTTTACTTTAATTGCATTTAATTTTAGTTCTTATTATTTTTATTCGAAAAAAAGAATTTTATAGTTTTCTTGTCTAGTGCATGACCAGAGCAAACCCATCTGGAGAAATCGTCTTCTTTGACGAGATCGAACGAAGAGCAAGAGAACTGAAGAAAGAAGTCAGAGAAGCCCTCAGAAAAGCCAAGAAAGAGGGAAAAGAAGAAGCAACCATGCATAACGGCCAAGAAGACAACCCCGCCATCGATGCTCAAAACGGCAGGGATGGGCAGCAAGATCCCCCGCCCAGACAACAGCAACTAATTCCACCTAGGAAGCAACCCCCAATTCCGCCAAGGTAGAAACAGTATGTGCGAACCACCAGAGACTACTTGGAGCACAAATTCAGGGGATTTGACCCAACTGTTGCAGAGCCTGAAGTTGAAGCAGATCACTTTGAGTTAAAGCCTGTGATGTTCAACATGATCAACACATTGGGGAAATTTGGAGGAACTGCCACAGAAGATGCCCGACAACACTTGAGAGGATTCCTAGACAGATGTAGAGCTTTCAAGATACATGGAGTCCATCAAGACGTGCTGAAGCTGAGATTGTTCCCCTATTCACTAAGGGATAGGGCAAAACAATGGCTGAACAACCAACCAGTGAGAACATTCAATACTTAGACGGAGCTGTGTAAGGATTTCGTAGATCGTTTCAGTCCTTCAAACGTCATAGACATGTTGAGGAAGGAGATCACAGCCTTCCGCCAAGGGGATGACGAACCAATGTACGAAGCTTGGGAGAGGTACCAACAGATGCTGAACAACTACCTGCTTCATGGTTTCCCATCCTGAACACAAGTGTTGATGTTCTACAATGGAGTAAACCAACTGACACGAATGATGCTTGACGCCTCAGCCTATGGAATCATCCTAGATAGACCACCTGAGGAGGCACTACAGATTATGAACATAATTGCTAAGAACGACTACAAGTTCCCTACAGCCCGCTGCGACGGCATAAGGCGACCAACTATTGTAACACCCGGGTTAGGGGGTTGGGTGGATTTAAATATTAAAATAACGTTCGGGTTTTATTTTCTCAAATAAATATATGTTGGGCTTGTTTTAAGTTAAACCCAAATGGGCATGGGTTTTACACTATTGTAATTACCCAAATTCATTAATGGTAAAAATTTCCTTTGACTTTTAAAATAAAACAAAATAAATAAAACACATATTTTCATCATCTTCCTCCCCTCCCCTCTTTCAAAACCAACGACATCTTCACCCCTCCATTGCAAGTTACTATTCCATCTCTTTCTCTCTTCATTCTTGAGGATTTTTGAAAGGTAATGATGTTTTTAAGTTGTCCTTATCTTTCTCTCCATTTCTATACCATTAGTTTTCAATGAAACCTATTGTAATGCATTTTGAGGTTTTTGGGTTTTGAAATAAAAATGATAACTTTGATAGCTTTTAGTTAAGATTTTGATTTGTTGTTGTTAAATAAGTTATTTACTATCCAAAAGGTCCAACATATCTAATTTTTACATGATTTTATAATGATTTTCAGATATGGGTTTTAGTGGGGTTTTAGGTGGTTCAAAAGATGGTTTTTGGGGCTGTTTATGAGTGGAAATCGATGGCTGATGATTGTATGATGTTTAAGGGTTAATTTGGAAGCTTATGAGTATGTTAAAAGTGTTGGAATCGATGGTTAATTGCTGTGTGTTTGGGCTGCTCGAAAATGCTAGTTTGGGGTGTGTTCTTAGTTGGCCAATTGCTTGAAATTGTGTTCCGGGTTTGCTTCGGTGATTGATGACTGATTGTTGATGTTTTTTCTTGTGTTTGATTTCTTAGAGCCAAGGTTTTGTGTCGGTCATACATCAGGGACTAATCCGGGAAGCTTGGAAGATTAATTGGCTAGAGTTGTTTAGCTTGGAGTAGTCGTTGAGTGGTTCTTCGGTTTTTAATTGGTTTTCAAAATGTTTGGTTCGAGCACATAGACCTAGGTCGGGCTTGGTAAACCCACCTAGAGTTGGGATTAGATTGGTAGTCTAATCTCAAGCTTTAGTTTAGAGAACTATGGTTGAACTTGTAAATGTTGTGTTTATGCCTCATGTTCTAATTGTGATTGGTGTTTCTATGCATATTGTGGCTATGTGTAATGATGAGGCATGAGTTTTTATTTATGCATTGTGATATGCATGTGGTTGTTGAAATGTGGGTTGCATGATGGTAAATCATAGTGGTTACGTGCTAGGCACGAGAATTGGTAAGGATATTGTGTTATGATGAGCTTGTGTTGAGATAGTATTGGCACTAGTATGCTTGGGTACAAATGATCGATCATTAGGATGTTAGTGTGCACACGAGTGTCGAAATACGCGCGTGGTCTTGGTGATGGTAGTCACCAAGATGGAGTACGGGTACGCCCAGAAATCTTCATTTATATTTTAGTCGATGATGAGTGGAATCTCATCGACGGGGCGTGAGGATGAGTGGAATCCCCTCCGCGTGAAACAATGATGAATGGAATCCCACCGTAAGGTAATTTAATGGTTGAGTTGTTGGATGTGAGTTCCAACGGTTGTTATCCGCGTATTCGGGTCATAGCTATTTGCCAATACGGTTTGTTAAATGTGATTTCATATGGTTGTATTATGGACATGTTGAGCATGGCATGATAATTGAGGTTATGTTCATGCATTTCATATAATTGATTCATGTGGTTCCGAAGGTAAGGAGACATGCATTCATCCTTGGTTTTGTTGCTCGTGCTTGGACCCTGCATTGTCGAGGTTTGTTTTATGAGCTTACCCTCACTAAGCTTTGCGCTTACGTTCTCTTTTGTTCGACAATGCAGATCCTTAGTTCGTGGGTTGCTTGTGCGAGGAGGAGGGCCTCCAAGTGTGCTATTTTCTACCTTCAAGTATGGACTTTTAAGTTAATTGATGTAATAGCTAAGCAATGGGATTTGATTATGTTGTTTTGTGTCAAGGAGCTTGTTAAGACTCCTTTAGTATGTAGATGTTTTGGTTGTGGCTTGCTTATGCCATGTATGTTGGCCTTGTGCCCTTATCTTATGCATTTGTGTATGTTTAAAGGCACGTGAACCTTGTTTGAGATATACCTTGGTGAATGCTTGATTTCCTTTGGTTGGCCTTTATATATGTGAGTTAAGTGTTTGAACATGCTTGTAATAGGGTGTATGCATCTAGAGTTTGTGTACGCATGTTGTGTCTTACTTCTTGAAGTCTTTGGGGTCGTTTGGGATCATTTGGAGATGCTTAAAACTGGTTTTGGAAACACACAGACTGCAGGCGTTTCGGAACGGGTAAGGTGGTTTCGGAACGGGTGTGGCTTTAGGGATACCCGTATCGGAACGCGTTCCGGTACGGTTTAAAACTGTGAACCCCTGTTCCGATACGCGTACCGAAACAGTTTTGCTACTGTGAGGGCCTGTTCCGAAACGTGTTTCGGAACGCCTAGGCGAAATGGACCCCTCTACCGAAACGAGTTGGAGTGTATCGGTACGGGTGTTTGGCTTTTTGAACTGGGGCCCGTGTATCGAAACGGGTAAGCCTGTTTCGAAACACATGCCTGAAATTTGGGCTTTTGGCATCTCTAAAGGTTCTCAAGTGTTGAGCTTAGGCCCTATTTGATGTTAGCTTCCTTGTGAGCCATGTTCGTAATCGTTTATGTGTGTTTTGGTCACGTTTGCAAGAAATTGGATTAACTTGACAATTGGTAAATTTAAATTAACTTATGCTCTTGTCTCATCCTGTCCTTGTTTTCCGCTGCCGTTTGTCCCATATAGGACTAACTAAATATCTAGACAATATAATGTTAAAAGAAATTTTCTAGGGTTGCTAACCGAATGGGAGCCTTAACGAGTTTTACTTTGGTTTTCTCCGTGTGACCCACTCGGACTGGTCAGCCGCACAGACCGGGACGAGGGGGTTACACTTGTTGGTATCAGAGCCTTGGTTATAGGCTCGTGGACCGTCTTGTGACATCACAGGTGAGTGAGGTAAGTTAAATTCTTGTATTGCAATTGCACGATGTTTGCTTGTTTATCAAGTATGCTTTGATGCTTGTTTAATTTGTCGTATGTGTGTGATGTTTGAAGCATGTTGATATATGATTTGTCCGTTAAGTGTTGAGTAGAGTCCCATTGCTTCTATTACATCGGAAAAGAGATTTTTAAGTGAGGGAAAACATACTTGAGCCACTTGGACCCTTGCCCTTGCTAACCCAATTTTTGTATGTTGTTGTCGTAGTTGTTATCTATGAGCTGTTATGTCGAGGCCTAGAGGTAGACCCATGCTGGTTCGTCAGGAACCCCGTGTTGCGGCTCCTGCTGGTGAACCGGTGGTTGGGGTAGAGGCTCATGTGGAAGAGCCTGCTGTTGGAGTCGGAGCTCCTCCACCACCACCACCTCTTCAGCCGGATGAGGGAAGCGAGGCTAGAGCAGAGGGAGCGGGACCTCATGTTGGCCAGGGTGGCCAAGGTCCTACAGGGATATACATGGCTCCACTAGTTCAAGCTTTGGCAGGAGCGTTTCAGGCTGCAGTTGCCGGAGCTCAGGCTGCAGCACAACCGAGAGGAGATGATGCTAGCTTACCCTTAGAGAGGCTTCGTAGCCTCGGGGCGGATGAGTTCAGGGGATCTACACCTAAGAGATTAGAGTTATGGCTAGAGAAGACAGTTCGTATTTTGGCTCAGATGGGATGTGTTAGGGCTCGTAAGTTGGGCTGTGTGGTTTCGTTACTTCAGGTTGATGCCTACACCTGGTGGGTTACCATTACTTCCGGCGTGCCTGAGGCCGAGATCAGTTGAGATTTCTTTGAGGCTGCTTTCAAGAAGAGATATTTAGGCCTGAGATATTTAGATGAGAAGAAGAGGGAGTTCATGGCTCTTGTTCAGGGAGACACATCATTGACAGATTATGAGATCCGCTTTGTCCGATTGAGTCAGTATGCTCCGGAGTTGGTTCCTACTGAGAGGGATCGTTGTGATCGGTTCAGGTATGGACTTCATGAGGAGGTCAAGAGGTACACCTTGGCTACAAATTATTCTGATTTTGATGTCTTGGTCGCTTGGGCCAAGGACATCGAGCATAGCTTGAGGTTGACCAAGCGTTCGAGAGGATCCAATTCAGGGAAGAGGCACAACAACTTTGATCGTGGTGATACCAAGAGGCATCGGGGCAGTGGAAAGCAGTATGATCATAGGCGTGGCGATGGCCACCACGGTAGAGGCCATCTGGGTCAGAGAGCTGGAGGGCGTTTGCCCTATGTGGGAGACAGCATTCCAGAGAGTGTTGGGGAAACTATCATGCTTGCTGGAACTGTGGATTGAGAGACCACTTCAGGAGAGAGTGTCCGCATCAGGCGGGATAGGCACCGATTCAGGCACAGGCTCCTGCGAGAGCGATCGACTATCTGAGAGGCTATGGGCGCGGTCGTGGTTACTTCCAGCCGAGGGCTGATGCACCTAGGATAGAGGCACCGTGGAATCTTGCTCATGTAGTGGCAGTTCAGCCATATACTGGTGGACCAACTAGAGTCTACACACTGAGAGAGGTAGGGAATGCCACATATGTGATAGGAGGTAATTTCGAGTTACAGTCCATGTCTTTGCTTTCCTTAGTCGATTCGGGTTCCACGCATTCTTATATTTTGAGTGAGCATACAAAGAAGTTAGACATGCCTGTTGAGATTTTAGACGTAGGGATGCATGTGACTAGTTCCTTCTGTGAGACAGTTGTAGTTAGATGGATGTATAGGAGGTGTCCGTTGAAGATTCAGGGTCATGTATTTCCTGTTGATATGATGGAGCTTCCGTTCTACGGTTTTGATATCATTTTGGGTATGTATTGGTTGGTTGAGCACAAAGCTAGTGTAGATATTGAGACGAAGAGAATTTCGTTGAAGATTTTTGATGACTACGAGGTAGTGGTAGTAGGCGAGAACGTTAAGTTCTTGTCAAACGTTGTGTTAGCTTTAGAGGCTCATAGGTTGATGGACTCCGGTTGTAGGGCTTATTTAGCATATGTAATGAATCTGAATATGAGTGAGGTTAAATCGAAAGATATCAGGACAATTTGTGATTTTCCGGATGTGTTTCCAGAAGAGTTACCGGGTTTTCCTCCTGACAGAGATGTAGAGTTTGTGATTGAGACTGTTTCAGGGTCTACTCCAGTTTCTATTGCTCCGTACCGTATGGCTCCGAAAGAGTTGAAAAGTTAGCTTCAGGAGTTGTTAGACCGAGGTTTTATTAGGCCTAGTAGTTCGCCTTGGGGGTACTCCCGTGTTGTTTGTGAAGAAGAAGGATGGTAGTATGAGGATGTGTATCGATTATAGGTAGTTGAACTAGTTGACAGTGAAGAACAAGTATCCGTTGCCGCGTATAGATGACCTATTTGATCAGTTGAGAGGTGCCTCAGTGTTTTTGAAGATAGATTTGAGATCATGGTACTATCAGTTGAAGGTAAAAGAATATGATGTACCGAAGACAACATTTAGGACTAGATACGGTCATTATGAGTTTCTTGTGATGCCGTTTGGGCTCACGAATGCACTGACAACTTTCATGGACATGATGAACAGAGTTTTCCGAGACTATCTAGATCGATTTGTAGTTTTTTTCATAGACGACATCCTTGTGTACTCGAGATCAGAAGAAGAACATGATGAACATTTGAGACTTGTATTGCAGAGATTGATGAGCAACCAGTTGTATGCTAAGCTGAGTAAATGCGAGTTCTGGATCAGAGAGGTTGTGTTTCTTGGTCACGTTGTGTCAACTGAAGGTATCCGTGTTGATCCGAAGAAGATTGAAGCCATTGTTGAGTGGAAACAACCCAAGTCAGTGACCGAGATTAGAAGCTTCCTAGGACTAGCTGGTTACTATAGGAGATTCGTTGACGGATTCTCTAGGGTAGCTACTCCGTTGACTAAACTTTTGCAAAAGGGAGTTAAGTTTGAGTGGTCAGATGCGAGACAGAAGGCATTTGAGAAATTAAAAGAAGCCTTGACGAATGCTCCAGTGTTGGTACAACCAGTTTCAGGGAAAGAGTTCGTAATCTTTAGCGATGTTTCCTACGTAGGTTTAGGTTGTGTTCTGATGCAAGAAAGGAGGGTTGTTGCTTATGCTTCGAGACAATTGAAGGTGCACGAGAAGAACTACCCTACGCACGACATTGAGTTAGCAACAGTTGTGTTTGCGTTGAAGATTTGGCGTCACTACTTGTATGGTGAGAAGTGCACGATTTACACTGATCATAAAAGCTTGAAGTATCTGATGACTCAGAGAGAGTTGAATTTGAGGCAGAGAAGATGGCTTGAACTGTTGAAAGACTACGATTTGACTATTGAGTACCATCCGGGTAAGGCAAATGTAGTGGCTGATGCGTTGAGCAGAAAAGTTGCAGTTGAGTTGCGAGCTATGTTTGCTAGGCTGAGTGTATCAGAGGACGGTGATTTGATTACAGAGTTGCAAGTGAAGCCTTCATTGATTCAGATGATCAGAGAGAAACAATTGCAAGACGTATCTCTAGTTCCACATGTTCAGGACATTGCAGAGGGTAGACCGACAAAGTCTTGTTTCAGTGATGAGAATGTGTTGTGTTTCAGAGACAGAGTGGTAGTGCCTGCAGATGTTGAGTTGAGACGTATGATTTTGAGCGAAGCATATTCGAGTCCTTTTTCTTTGCATCCAGGTAGTACTAAGATGTACCGAGATCTGAAGAGTGATTATTTCTGGGTTGGTTTGAAGAAGGATGGGGCCGAGTATGTGAGCCGTTGCATGGTATGTCAGAGAGTAAAGGCAGAACATCAGGTCCCTTCAGGTTTGTTACAGCCTTTGAAAATTCCGGAATGGAAGTGGGAAAGGATCACTATGGATTTTGTGTCAGGGTTTCCGTTGTCTCCTTCGAAGAAGAATTCTGTCTGGGTGATAGTTGATAGATTCACTAAGTGTGCTCATTTCTTAGCAGTGAGCACCACAGATTCTTTAGACAAGCTGACAGATTTGTATGTCCGAGAGATTGTGAGACTGCATGGAGTTTTGAAGTCTATTGTATCAGACAGAGATCCGAGATTCACATCGAGGTTCTAGAGTTGTTTGCATAGTGCCCTAGGTAGTCGTTTGCATTTTAGTACTTCATATCATCTGCAGTCAGATGGTCAATCAGAGCGAGTGATACAAGTATTAGAGGATATGCTCCGTTGTTGTGTGATCGACTTCCAGGGATCGTGGGAGAACCATTTACCCTTAGTCGAGTTTGCTTACAACAACAGTTACCAGGCTAGTATCCAGATGGCTCCTTGTGAGGCATTGTATGGTAGGCGATGCAGGACTCCGATTTGTTGGGCCGAAGCAGGTCAGAAATTGTTACCTATGCCGAATTTGCTTAAGGGGACTACCGATAAAGTGAAGTTGATTTGTGACCGTCTGAAAGTAGCTTCCGATCGTCAGAAATCTTACGCAGATTTGAAGAGAAAAGAGATTGAGTTTTCAGTGGGTGAGAAGGTGTTTCTGAAAGTGTCTCCGTGGAAGAAGGTAATGCGATTTGGTCGAAAAGGCAAGTTAAGTCCGAGGTTTATCGGTCCGTATGAGATAGTTGAGCGGATTGGGCCAGTAGCTTACCGTTTGAGATTGCCTTCAGAGTTAGAGATGATCCAGGATGTTTTCCATGTGTCGATGCTCAAAAGATATAGATCGGATCCGTCTCACGTTATGCCCGTTGAGGAGATAGAACTGAATCCAGATTTTTCGTACAATGAAGAACCAGTTGAGATACTTGCTTCGGATAGCAAGGTGTTGCGTGGCAAGACCATAGAGTTGGTCAAGGTGTTGTGGCGACATAAAGGCATGGAAGAGGCCACGTGGGAGAGGAAAGCCGATATGTTTGAGCAGTTTCTGTACTTGTTCCCATCAGGTAATTTCAAGGACGATATTCCTTAAGTGGGGGAGAGTTATAACACCCGGGTTAGGGGGTCGGGTGGATTTAAATATTAAAATAATGTTCAGGTTTTATTTTCTCAAATAAATATATGTTGGGCTTGTTTTAAGTTAAACCCAAATGGGCATGGGTTTTACACTATTGTAATTACCCAAATTCAATTAGGGTAAAAATGTCCTTTGACTTTTAAAATAAAACAAAATAAATAAAAACACCTATTTTCATCATCTTCCTCCCCTCCCCTCTTTCAAAACCAACGACATCTTCACCCCTCCATTACAAGTTACTATTACATCTCCTTCTCTCTTCATTCTTGAGGATTTTTGAAAGGTAATGATGTTTTTGAGTTGTCCTTATCTTCCTCTCCATTTCTATACCATTAGTTTTCAATAAAACCTATTGTAATGCATATTGAGGTTTTTGGGTTTTGAAATAAAAATGATAACTTTGATAGCTTTTAGTTAAGCTTTTGATTTGTTGTTGTTAAATAAGTTATTTACTATCCAAAAGGTCCAACATATCTAATTTTTACATGGTTTTATAATGATTTTCGGATATGGGTTTTAGTGGGGTTTTAGGTGGTTCAAAAGATGGTTTTTGGGCTGTTTATGAGTGGAAATCGATGGTTGATGATTGTATGATGTTTAAGGGTTAATTTGGAAGCTTATGAGTACGTTAAAAGTGTTAGAATCGATGGTTAATTGCTGTGTGTTTGGGCTGCTCGAAAATGCTAGTTTGAGGTGTGTTCTTAGTTGGCCAATTGCTTGGAAATGTGTTCCGGGTTTGCTTCGGTGATTGATGATTGATTGTTGATGTTTTTGCTTGTGTTGGATTGCTTAGAACCAAGGTTTTGTTTCGGTGAGACATCGGGGACTAATCCGGGAAGCTTGGAAGATTAATTGGCTAGAGTTGTTGAGCTTGGAGTAGTCGGTGAGTGGTTCTTCGATTTTTAATTGGTTTTCAAAATGTTTGGTTTGAGCACATAGACCTAGGTCGGGCTTGGTAAACCCACCTAGAGTTGGGATTAGATTGGTAGTCTAATCTCAAGTTTTAGTTTAGAGAACTATGGTTGAACTTGTAAATGTTGTGTTTATGCCTCATGTTCTAATTGTGATTGATGTTGCTATGCATATTGTGGCTATGTGTAATGATGAGGCATGATGTTTTATTTATGCATTGTGATATGCATGTGGTTGTTGAAATGTGGGTTGCATGATGGTAAATCATGGTGGTTACGTGCTAGGCACGAGAATTGGTAAGGATATTGTGTTATGATGAGCTTGTGTTGAGATAGTATTGGCACTAGTATGCTTGGGTACAAATGATCAATCATTAGGATGTTAGTGTGCACACGAGTGTCGAAATGCGCGCGTGGTCTTGGTGACGGTAGTCACCAAAATGGAGTACGGGTACGCCCGAAAATCTTCATTTATATTTTAGTCGATGATGAGTGGAACCCGTCAACGGGGCGTGAGGATGAGTGGAATCCCCTCCGCGTGAAACGGTGATAAGTGGAATCCCACCGTAAGGTAACGTAATGGTTGAGTTGCTGGATGTGAGTTCCAACAGTTGTTATCCGCGTATTCGGGTCATAGCTAGGTGCCAATACGGTTTGTTAAATGTGATTTCATATGGTTGTATTATGGACATGTTAAGCATGGCATGATAATTGAGGTTATGTTCATGCATTTCATATAATTGATTAATGTGGTTCCGAAGGTAAGGAGACTTGCATTCATCCTTGGTTTTGTTGCTCGTGCTTGGACCCTACATTGTCGAGGTTTGTTTTATGAGCTTACCCTCACTAAGCTTTGCGCTTACGCTCTCTTTTGTTCGACAATGCAGATCCTTAGTTCGTGGGTTGCTTGTGCGAGGAGGAGGGCCTCCAAGTGTTCTATTTTCTACCTTCAAGTATGGACTTTTAAGTTAATTGATGTAATAGCTAAGCAATGAGATTTGAGTATGTTGTTTTGTGTTAAGGAGTTTGTTAAGACTCCTTTAGTATGTAGATGTTTTGGTTGTGGCTTGCTTATGCCATGTATGTTGGCCTTGTGCCCTTATCTTATGTTTTTGTGTATGTTTAAAGGCATGTGAACCTTGTTTGTGATATACCTTGGTGAATGCTTGATTTCCTTTGGTTGGCCTTTATATATGTGAGTTAAGTGTTTGAACATGCTTGTAATAGGGTGTATGCATCTAGAGTTTGTGTACACATGTTGCGTCTTGCTTCTTGAAGTCTTTGTTGTCGTTTGGGATCATTTGGAGATGCTTAAAACTGGTTTTGGAAACACACAGACTGCAGGCGTTTTAAAACAGGTAAGGTGGTTTCGGAACGGGTGTGGCTCCAGGGATACCCGTATCAGAACGCGTTCCGGTACGATTTGAAACTGTGAACCCCTGTTCCGATACGCGTACCGAAACAGTTTTGCTACTGTGAGGGCCTGTTCCAAAACGTGTTTCGGAACACCTAGGCGAAATGGACCCCTATACCGAAACAGGGTGGAGCGTATCGGTACGGGTGTTTGGCTTTTTGAACTGGGGCCCGTGTATCGAAACGGGCAAGCCTGTTTCGAAACACATGCCTGGAATTTGGGCTTTTGGCATCTCTAAAGGTTCTCAAGTGTTGGGCTTAGGCCCTGTTTGATGTTAGCTTCCTTGTGAGCCATGTTCGTAATCGTTTATGTGTGTTTTGGTCGCGTTTGCCAGAAATCGGATTAACTTGAAAATTGGTAAATTTAAATTAACTTATGCTCTTGTCTCGTCCTGTCCTTGTTTTCCGCTGTCGTTTGTCCCACATAGGACTAACTAAATATCTAGACAAGATAATGTTAAAAGAAATTTTCTAGGGTTGCTAATCGAAGGGGAGCCTTAACGGGGTTCACTTTGGTTTTTCTCGTGTGACCCACTCGGACTGGTCAGTCGCCTAGACCGAGACGAGGGGGTTACAACTGTTGTGAATGAAGTAGAGGTCGCTAAATCTGTTAATTCCCGTCTGGATAAACTGACCGAGTTGGTGATGAATATGGACAAAGGAAAGACATATGAGGCCAAGGCTGTGGAGCCTTTTTATGATGAGTGTGGGGGCAATCATGATTCCTCTGAGTGCAACATATCTACCAACTTTATGGGAACCTACGAGAGGAATAACAGACCCAACACCAACACATACAACCCATGCTGGAAGAAGCATCCGAACTTCTCCTGGAGTAATCCAAACACAGCTACAAATCCAACTTAGCAACAAGAAGGATACCAACAGAACCTGTCCAAACAGCCGCAACAGAATATGAGCAATAACTCACTCGAAAATACTTTACATACTTTTATGTCTCGAACCAGTGATTTTATTGTTCGTACTAATAAATTTATTGATAAGACTGAGTCGTTTATGGACAGGACTGAGGCGAGGATGAATAATTAGGAGGTTGCAATAAAGAACCTGGAGACCCAATTTGGGCAATTCACGGAGATCATAAGCAACAAGACAAAGGCTGCATCATCCAACAACACAGAGGTAGTAGCCAAACCCATTTATGAACAATTTAAAGCCATATCAACCAGAAGTGGGAAACAACTGGACGAGCCCAGAGCTAAACAACCAATGGACCAGTAACCTGCCGCAGTAGCATCAAAACCAGCCGCTCCGGCAGATGAGGCTGACATCATCCCTAAGAAGGATGATCCTAAGTTGCCACAGATTAGATTTCCATGTAAGGAACGCATTCAGGACATCCATCTACCATCGCCTTTCCCTCAAAGACTAAAGCAACAGAAACAGAAGCACCAGTTCTGAAAATTCCTGGATATTCTAAAACAAGTGCACATTAACATCCTTCTTGTGGAAGCCATCCAGAACATGCCCAATTACGCGAAATATCTGAAGGACATGGTTTCCAAGAGGAAAAGAATTGGGGAGTTTGAAACCGTAGCTGTGACAGAAGAGTGCAAGGCTATGCTGAACAACAAGTTACTGGCCAAAAGAACATATCTGGGCAGCTTCGTAATTCCATGCAGGATCGGCAACAACCATGCCATGAGAGCGCTGTGCGATTTAGGAGCCAACATTAATCTGAGGCCAAATGCGGTCTTCGACAAGTTAGGTATTAAGCAAGCCAAACCCACCTCCATCATGCTGAAACTAGCATACCATTCATTCGTATAACCAAAAGGCAAAGTCAAAGACATCATGGTTCGCGTGGGCAACCTTATTTTTCCAGCAGACTTCCTCATCCTAGACTGTGAGGCTGATGAAAACGCCCCTATCATCCTTGGGCGACCATTCTTGGCCACAGGCAGAACGTTAATAGATGTGGAGCTGATAGTGAGGGTAGACAATCAAAGCATCAAGCTAAATGTTTTATAGCCCTCAGGAAATGAAAAAGTAGGATGCCCAAATACACATGCTTCTAAGGTCAACACTGAGACAAGGCAAGACAGTAGCCGCTAGGGCAGGCAGCAGGACAGACAGATGAACCCCAAAGAACAAGATGACCCCCAGCAGGGAGAACAACACATCACCTCAAGAAGTGGTTATGTCTGGGAGATGCACCCCAATGCACTCCCAACATAACTTAATTAATTTTATTTTTTATTATATATTTTCTCGTTTTAGGAATAGAATTTAATTTATTGCAATTTATTTTCTTTCTTTTAGGATTAGATTTTAAATTAAGTTAAAACTATTCTCCATATTTTTATTTTTCAGAATTTATTTTATTTTTAGTATTTAATTATTTTTTTTTATTTCAGGTTTTAGGAATAAAAGAGCTGTACCAAGAAGAAGGCCCAACAAGGAGCCCATCCACCACCCTGCAAAGACAGTTGAGGGCGGCCCAGCGCAGAAACAACGTAACGGCTAGTTGACCACTAACAGCTAGCTGCCAACGGCTACAGAAGTAACTGGTAGAAAACTCGTAACGTGCACGAAGAAATCTGCCCATTGGACATTTAATGCCGCCACAACATCTCTCAGCACCATCTATATAAACCCCACTTCTCCCATTCATTTACTTTACTTTCATCTCCTTGTTAATCTATTATTGAATCCACTATTCTCTTTCTCATTATCTTCTTTTAGTTTCAGATTACAAACAAATCGTCTCACACATGGCATCAGCATCACAATCCAAACCCACATTTCAATATTTTTTCTCCAATGATGATGCAATAAGGTACATAAACCAGTTCGCAAAACAAGCCATATAGGAGGAACAAGGGTTCCATTATTCACAGCAGACGAGAGATCTTGGCCTTGAGCCCGCCTTATTCGAGAGAATACAAAGCAAGGGTTGGGAAATATTCGCACGACAACCGGAGGTGGCAAACATCACGCTTGTCCGGGAATTTTATGCCCACCACCCCCGCCCTGAGCCGCCGTTTGTATTTGTATGAGGATAACCCGTCAAGCTCAACGCGACAGTGATAAATAGCTTTTATGACCGACTATGACAAAATCAAGGCCCGACTGTGCGATCCCAACACACCTTGGCTGGCGGGAAAACATGGCGGCTCAGTGTAACGCTGCCGATTACTACCGGAGGCGATGCTGTGGAACACATTCATTAAACGGTGTCTACTACCCACCTCCCATATTTCCACCATGGACTGGCCGCGTCTCGCTCTCATTCTCTACATCATGATGAACATGCCGATCAACGTTGGAGAAATAATCTGCAAGGAGATCCACAACTGCTTCTGGAAATCAAAGGGCCGACTTTACTTCCCATCCCTAATCAAAGGCTTATGTGCCAATTTCAACATCCCATCAGATCCAAACGACGAGATCACATCTGCCAATGAGGGCTGGACCAGAAAGGTTTGCATGTAGATGATGTAGGCCCAAGAGACAGAACTGATCACTCCGAGCCAGCCCTTTGCCGCCCAGCCAGCTACACCGGCAGCCCAAGGTAGTACTGACGCTGCCCAGAACAATGAAGTCATTGCCCCTGCTTCGCACTCTTATCGACAGCAACAAACCCATAGAGCGGCAGTAATTGACGTTCATGAAATATGTGGGGGAGGTCCAAGAAGCCTTTGTGGCTTACCTTATTCAGAAATTCCCCAATGACGGCCCCTCCCTTCCTACCTTCCCTACAGACCTAGCCGCCGCAGCCGAACCCAGAGTAGGAACACCATCAGAAGCAGCTACCCGCCACGCCGCCTTCCACCGCCAAATGCCATCTTCGACGCACTATCCATCATAATCTGCTACCTCCGCTTCCAACACGGTGGTAGACACTTACGATAGGCATCAACAACATTTCTCTCCTGCCCATACATCAAAAATAGTGGCAAACACCTTCCAATCCAACGAGGTTGAGATGGCACCTATGGCAACAGAAGATCCACCGACAGAACCCATGACAGAGGCAACCAGGAAGAGAAAGCGGCACATCATCTTTGCCGAGCTAGAGGAAGAGGAGTCTGAATCTGAGCCAGATCAAAGTGCAGCTCCTCGCCCACTCCTAAGAGAGTCCAGACGCCGCAAACAGCAAAGATATCACCTGACAGGTCTGCCGTCCGGACACCTGCCAACCGCCGCCTTATCATCTAGTCTTCATCTTCTTCCTCTGCTGAAAAGACCCTGGCTTTTTCTCAGCCCTCAGCCAACTTCTAGCGTTATTTATTTTCTTTTCCTTCTTTTATTACTTATTTTTATGTTTTAATTATCTTACTTGTATTTAATTTTTCTGTTTTTCTTTTTTACTTTATTTTGAGCATTAAGGGCAATGTCCATCTCAAGTTTGGGGGGGTAGCTCTCATATTTTTGTTTAGGCATCATAGTGGCATATAGATTGCATTGTACTTGCCTTAAAAAATTAATCAAAAGAAAAATTTTGTTAAAACTTGTGCCTATGATAGGATAGCCGACTTTAAATTTTTCGCACCAATTAGAAAGACCTTAATTTTGGGGAAAACATGAAGTAAACTTAGATTTTTTCTATGAATGCCAAAAATTAAAAACACTACTGTTACTTGCTGAATTTGTTGGAGTTTCTGGTAAACAGTGTCTGCTTGAATTATTTGTAAAATTCTAACATGGTTGCAGGAACCTGCCGCGGTAGGCAACAAAGAGAAAAAGAAAAGCACTTCCACGGCATGAAAGAAATTATTTATGATGTTTTTCCCTAGAGGTGCCCGACACCGGCTCTAGGAAGAATCATGTGCAAGGACACTCCGCTGCTATCAAAGTCCATGAATCTGAAAATCTTTGAAGTGACAGACAAATTAACATGAGTGAATGAAAGTCTTCACGGGATGACTCAACTCAATGGGTTTGGGGTTTTATAGTTTGCTTCTATTTTAATTTCAGACCTAGAGAGTAGTTGTGATGAGCTGAAGCCCTTACTGCCATGATTAAATAATTGTGCTTAATTATGCTGCCTCGACAGCAACCTTATATACCATGACAACATCCTTGTTTACTTCGAATATCCTTCAGATTTAGCTTGTACACAGTTTCTGCACACACTGCACTGTCATTGTAGTTTAATTCTGAGGTAATTTAAGCTCTTCTCCTTTCACTAATATAATCTAGGTGCCACGGCCTTGAGGTGTTAAATCAAGTTTAAAACATGTTTTTCTTTCTGATTAGTTCAAAGGGCAAGTATGTTTAGGTTTGCATTGCTTGAGGACAAGTATTGCGTGTAAATGTGTCTATCGCAATGTAGTGCAAGTGTACACGACGCAAGTAGCAAAGTGATACTAGAGTATCGGATATCGTCTCCACATGGACTGGGCTAACCCTTTCCTTTGCTATCTGCACAAGGGGAAAAGAAATAGTTTAAATTATTTGTCACGAAATAATAAAGAATACTTGAAAATAAAATAGTAAAGATATCAAGATAGAGAGAATGGGCTGGTATTGAATTGCTCAGTAGTGCAGGTATTGTATTGCTTAGGAACTTCAGTTCTGTCGTCGCGCCTGTCGCCGACAGCACCTGTCCGTTGGCTGTCGCGGCAGCGAACACACCAACTCTGTTTTTCAAGTTTGGCAAGAATCCCAGATCTGCCTTGGCCTATCCCTAGGTCCAAGTCTGTCGATGATCACGTCTTTGATGATACCTCCCGGCGTGAATCGAAGGATGAACACCGATGTGTATGAATTCTTCCTTAGCCACTTAACCTCGCCCTATCCCTAGGCACGAGATGGTTCAACTATAAACTAGAGAACGCGCTCTTATCTCTTTCATATACTTAACTCTCCCGATGCTAAGTAAATAGATAACCTCACAATGCTCTCCCGATGCTCTTGCAAGATATTAAAACCAAAATAAGAGAACTTGAAGTTTATTTTATTGAACTTGGAAAATCCTAAAACAAAACAACCCTTGCAACTACTTTACAAAACAACCCGTGGCCCTAGGGGGAATTTAGAACATGTCGGTGACGGGTAAACGGCAGATGGGTTTAGGTTATCGGTTATGGGGTAGAATGAGGGATATCCCTCTAGGTTAAAATCTATGCCCTTATATAAGCTTTGGGCTCAAGTATTCTAAGTTAACAAGGATTACAACTTTAATTAAAAGTAAGATTCTAATAAAGACTTAATCTCTAAGTATCCTACTTTGCAGCCGCCATCCTTGTTTCTAGGGAATTCCTCTCCTTGAGCTTTGGCTTGACATATCTTTTGATCCGGGGCTTGGAAAAATATTTGGCTTTCACACGACAGACGAGCAGATTTTTCTCTATCTATCGAGGTCCACTTTACTTTTCCTCTTCATAAGTCTGCTGTCACCATGCTGTCACGACAGGTCCATGGCAGCTTCGTCTTCGTCGTCTGCTTGTCCAGTTCAGCTCTCCTGCTTCTCTGCCCTGCGCCTGCCTTCTTCATCAACTATGGCAGTTACCTGCAAAATCAGCCGTTTTTAGTAGAATCCGTGCCTTTTACATATTTGTGATGTTTTGCTGTAAACTAACCTAAATGTAATGCAATGATGCTTGAATGCAGCAGAAATATGGGTTAAAAAGGGTGTAAATAATAGAACTTTTACACACTCAACACACCCCCAAACTCAAGTTTTTGCTTGTCCTCAAGCAATTAAGACTTAAAAGAAAAATGAAAATTTTTGTGTTGGCCTTCAAACAGTGAACTGTCCCTTACCCGTCGCTCATTCTCTATGGCGGCAGCAACCTGTCGGAAAGATTAGGATCTGTCCGGAATCTCCCTATAGTCCTTGTGCAGTGTGTGCATGCTTGTGAACAGTTATATGCTAAGATTATCTTAGTTTCACTAGAATATTCAACTTTTTAACTCGAATTTTATGCCAAAGTTTATTTTCTTGAAGACACATTTTAATGCTTCTTTTTCTTCTATTTTCGAGCTAAATTTTTCTAGAGCCAGTTTTGGGCACCTCTAGTTAGCTTCCTAGAGCCGGTTTCGGGCACCTCTATGTTTTTGAGTTTCTTTTGCTAAACTTCTTTCCTAGAGCCAGTGTTAGGCACCTCTAGGGGCTATTCAAGTACTAAGCATCCTATTCTAGTTTGGCTAAAAGACATCTAAGCAGTATAACAGTCACAAAGGTGTTTAAGTTTTTCAGAACTATAGAAAGGCTCTAAACTTCTCCTTAAACTGTCCTAAAGATGCTGCCACGACAGAGCTGTCATGACAGGTAAGTTTACTTCACAGTTTTAAGTCAACAGTTTAATCTTTTCTGATTTTTTTTGAACTTGAATAAAAGACAAAAAAATTAATTAAAGACGTACTAAGACTCCATTACTATGGAGGGTGCCACCCCCAAACTCGAGGGTTGCATTGCCCTCAATGCAAAATGACAGATAAAGATGAAGACAGGTACATCACAAAATAAGGATAAAGCAGCAGCAAGAAAAGAAAAATAAAGACTTAAATTTTAATCACTGTCCTCGCTGCTGCTGCTGACACGGATTTGACGGCGGCGTCTGGGCTGTGAAGGAGGCTGGGCAGGTTGCTCCACGAGCTGGATGTCGGAGCTGCTGCCGCTATCCCACGTGCTGCTAGTGGTGGTGCTGGCCTTGGGTATCAGCTTTCTGTCTGCCACGTGCTTCTGCCTCTTGACAGGCGTAAACTCCCTCTCCAAATTCCTCCTAATAGGAGGTTCCTCCTTGCTGTCGGCTGTGGCTGGCCGCTTCGTTCCACGTGCGGGGCTGTCGGCCGGAGGACTCGCAGCTGTCGTCGGGGCAAGTGATGGGGTGGAAGCAGTAGAGTGGGAATGTGGGGAAGCAGGTGGTGTGGGTGTGTGGACAGGGGTGGGGATGCGGAAATAGTGGGCAGGAAAAGTAGGGAAAATAACATCGGGATAATTTAAAGTGTTGGTAATAAAGTTTACCGTCGAGTTGGTGAAATCCCAGATGAAGGTCATCAGTCCCATTTGTCTCTCTTCCACCCGTTGTATCGCAGCAAAGATGTGGGCAGACTGGTCTATCGGGGTGGTGGCGGCGGCAGGTTCAGGGGCAGGCTCCTCGGATGATTCTGCTGGGGAGTCGGCTGGGTGTCGTTCTGCTGTCGATGGCAGCATAGAACTCTCAGACTAATGTATCATTCAGTTCTGCGGGTTGTGCTGGGAACTGTTCCCATAGCAAATTCCTTATCGCCCTAGCAATGAATGGCCGGAGTCCCATGTTGAGTGCCTTTCGGATGTAAATGAAACCCCTTTCCTCCCACAATTCTTTGGTTGCGAAGGGCGACACTGCTGCTGAAGAAGAGGCTGAGGCAGCACTGCAGCGGGTCTGTCTAGACGACATATTAGTTGCAAGGGTTGTGAAAATAAAGAAAGCAAATAAAACGAGAGGAGAAGGCAAGTAAGAATAAGCAGAAGTGAGGGAAATGAAAATGGGAACGGGGTTTTATAGCGGTCGAGTTGCTGCCCATTTAATGCCGTAACGGCAGGCGTGAATAACGGGGCGACTGATGAGATTTGGTGTGCCTGACACGTCTGCCACGCATTTATGCGTCTGTTACGCGTCTGTCACACGCTTCTGCGTCTGCCGTGACAGTCTGTTGACAGCCTGTCTTGTCCGTGTCTGCGGCGGCAGCTGGAACGACAGGCTTCAATAAATGGGCTCTGTTGGGCTGATGGATGGATGGTGGGCTTGGGTCACTTCTCCTTTTCTTCTTGACTCCTTTATTTCCTAAAAACAGAAATTATAAAAACATTATTTGAATAAAATAAACCTAATTTCCTAATAAATAGTAAATAATAAAAATAAATAGAAAGAAAAATTAGGTTAAATTAGGGATGCCAAGTAGGGCATCTCCTAAGGTAACCACTTCCTGCATTCCTGGGGCTTCAGTCCCTTGATAATGCTTGAGGCGTCGTTTCCGGTACTTCTTGAAGTCCCTCCATCTGGTGATTATTCTCATGGTGGGGGCTCCTTTCTTTCTCTTCCTTTTGTAGTCCATGAAGTCCACCCTTCTTGGTAATGTTTCTAAGGGCATGAATATAGGATTAGAAAAAATCAAATTGACATTCGGCCACAAACTTACCTTGTTTTCGTTGAATAATGTTGTGGTTGAATGTAGCCTTTGCTGTCGTGTCTGCTACTGCGGCAGGCAGTTATTTTGACAGTTCTTTATCAGGTTACTTTGCAGGTAAATGGGACATTGGTAAGTGTCATCACTCTCTATATCAAATTCTGTTGACCACTCGTAGATCTCCATCAGTAGAGACTTTGATGATTCTGTGTCCACCGGCGTTGGTTCCTCAAATACCTGCAATGGAATTGGTGAGTTTTCATATAATTCAAAAGATTCGTTTATTACCTGCTCATATTCCATCGGTGAGGCATTGTCATTGGGTAGCTCTTCTAGGTGGTCGTGCGAGTGCCATGACAGGGATGGATGTGTGCAATCTTGTTCAGGCATAATCGAGGTGGTGGGTTTAGAATTTGCCTCTGATGTGGTTGCTGCTTCAGCATCTGTTGCTGTCGAGGCGGCAAGTGCTGCCGAGGCGGCAGTTGCCGTCGAGGCGGCAGTTGCTGTCGAGGCGGCAGTTGCTGTCGAGGCGGCAGTTTCCGCTTTGACTGGGGTTTCTGCCTCAGAAGTGGTTGCTGCCGTGACATTCTCTTGAATTTCACTCAGCGTTGTCGCGGTGTTGCTCCGTTCCGGCTCCTCGATCATTGCCATGGCAAGTTGTTGCTCAGACTCATCATATGTTGGGTATTCCTTCACATGGGCATCCTCGTCATCTTGCCCCAGGATTTCAGGTTCATCTGTGGCATGAATGAGGACTGGTCTGCTCAAGAGTTCATCCATCTTGGCGATACTTGCGTCCATAGAAATCGACACTTCTTGAGTGAGTGCCATGAAGGCTTGCAGTGTGTCCTCTAAGGATTTTGATTGCTCTTGAGGATGATGACATTGCCAGGGCAGGTCGGGTTCTGTAGCAAAACTGTTATGGTATAACAAATTTTTTGGGTTTTGATCGTACCATAAAAATTTTTGCTGCTGCGGCATCGACATTTGCTGCCCCTGTTGCTGCCACGGCTGCTGCCCTGGCAGCATATCTTTACGGTAATTGCAAGAACTTTCCCACATCAACTCTCGAATGGTTTTACCTGGCATGTTGATGCCCTTGAACCTGTATTTTCACCTGAGTTTTTGTTTAAAAAAAATAAAAAAAATAAAAATAAAAAAATAAAAGAAAAGTGCAGAAGCTAGGGTAAGAGTGTGTTGCCAGTCCCCGGCAACGGCGCCAAAAACTTGTTGCGTGTAAAAGTGTCTATCTCAATGTAGTGCAAGTGTACACGACACAAGTAGTAAAGTGATACTAGAGTATCGGATATCGTCTCCATAGGGACTGGGCTAACCCTTTCCTTTGCTATCTGCACAAGGGGAAAAGAAATAGTTTAAATTATTTGTCACGAAATAATAAAGAATACTTGAAAATAAAATAGTAAAGATATCAAGATAGAGAGAATGGGCTGGTATTGAATTGCTCAGTAGTGCAGGTATTGTATTGCTTAGGAACTCCAGTTCTGTCGTCGCGCCTGTCGCCGACAGCACCTGTCGCGGCAGCTGTCCGTTGGCTGTCGCGGCAGCGAACACACCAACTCTGTTTTTCAAGTTTGGCAAGAATCCCAGATCTGCCTTGGCCTATCCCTAGGTCCAAGTCTGTCGATGATCACGTCTTTGATGATACCTCCCGGCGTGAATCGAAGGATGAACACCGATGTGTATGAATTCTTCCTTAGCCACTTAACCTCGCCCTATCCCTAGGCACGAGATGGTTCAACTATAAACTAGAGAACGCGCTCTTATCTCTTTCATATACTTAACTCTCCCGATGCTAAGTAAATAGATAACCTCACAATGCTCTCCCGATGCTCTTGCAAGATATTAAAACCAAAATAAGAGAACTTGAAGTTTATTTTATTGAACTTGGAAAATCCTAAAACAAAACAACCCTTGCAACTACTTTACAAAACAACCCGTGGCCCTAGGGGGAATTTAGAACATGTCGGTGATGGGTAAACGGCAGATGGGTTTAGGTTATCGGTTATGGGGTAGAATGAGGGATATCCCTCTAGGTTAAAATCTATGCCCTTATATAAGCTTTGGGCTCAAGTATTCTAAGTTAACAAGGATTACAACTTTAATTAAAAGTAAGATTCTAATAAAGACTTAATCTCTAAGTATCCTACTTTGCAGCCGCCATCCTTGTTTCTAGGGAATTCCTCTCCTTGAGCTTTGGCTTGACATATCTTTTGATCCGGGGCTTGGAAAAATATTTGGCTTTCACACGACAGACGAGCAGATTTTTCTCTATCTATCGAGGTCCACTTTACTTTTCCTCTTCATAAGTCTGCTGTCACCATGCTGTCACGACAGGCCATGGCAGCTTCGTCTTCGTTGTCTGCTTGTCCAGTTCAGCTCTCCTGCTTCTCTGCCCTGCGCCTGCCTTCTTCATCAACTATGGCAGTTACCTGCAAAATCAGCCGTTTTTAGTAGAATCCGTGCCTTTTACATATTTGTGATGTTTTGTTGTAAACTAACCTAAATGTAATGCAATGATGCTTGAATGCAGCAGAAATATGGGTTAAAAAGGGTGTAAATAATAGAACTTTTACACACTCAACAACAAGCAATAGTTCGAGTTTGGGGATGTGTAAAGTGCTCATTAGTCCTATATTTTATATGCATTTCATCTCATATTATTCCCGTTCTTAAGTACATTTTAGGCATATTTAGGTTCATGCTTTTCATATTTATAGTATTCTTTACTTTGCCATGATTTGATTGATTATCTTTTATTTGGTAAGGAAAATATGTTGTTTTAGTTTAGTTTGTATTTTAGGGCTAGAAGTTGTTAGGAAGAGGACAAACCAGAGGAGAGGATGCAAAGGTAGCAGACCATGGAGATGTACTGATGCAGTTCCAGACAGAGAGAAGTACTGTTGAGTAGTCGCCGCCGTCATACATGCCGCCTAGGGCAGCAAGCTGAGGAATTGGAGTGCGATTTGTAGAGCAAAAAATTCTGATTCCGACGATACCAACCACTCAATTTTTTGACGCCTAGAGCAGCGAATAGAGCCCCCAAAGGAGGAGATCAAGATAACTTGCGCTGCAAGGCAACGAGAAGAAGTCCACATTCAACTCAAAGAAGTCAAAATTAAAGGTTGCATTTAATGCAAAAGCTACTTTGAAGACTTCTACTCCAAGGAGGACTTGGCCTAGCTAATGCCTATATATACTTGACATATTTTGTAATTGTAGACATCTTAGGTTTTCCTTTAGGCATAGTCTAGGTTTTCTTGCAGCCATTATGTTCTAAATTTTCTCTTGGGTTTGGGTTATGTTGTAAACTGGTGTGAGAACGATTGTTTAGGAATTAAGTTTGTTTTTGCAATAAAACTTCAAGGTTTGCTTATTCCATGCTCTTCATATTTTTCAATTAAGTTCGAAAGATTAGTTGTTAACTATCTATTTGTTCGGTATCGAGAGAGTCGAACTCGCGAAATGGATAAGTACGATCCTCATCCTAATTAGGTGTTGATCAATTCGACCTAGACATAGGTGCGAGTTTAAAGCAGCTAAAAGAGGACGAACCAAGGTTGCTATCTTTGCAAGATTCACGTCGTGACATGTATCATCTGTAGTGGGCAACAATAGTATTCCGACTTAGACAAAAGCGGGATCAATATCGAAGTGTTCTGCCGAGCCTTGAAGGCCTGCCGAGTTTGCCGCCGAGCCAACCATCCGTTCCACTACCGAGGCATCGAAAGCGTTGAAGCATCTAATCTGCCATCCTCTACCGAGGCAGCAAAGTTTGGCAGCACAAAGCAACTTAACATATTCAACGCAGTTTCACACTACAAAACAGCATAAGCTAACCCATTCTATCACCCTGATCTTTACTATCAATTACTTGTGTTTTATTTACTTTTAATTCTTTTATAAACTAAAATTACTTGTGCATTTATTTTCTGTGCAGGAATTACAACTCGAATAAGTTGTCCAATCCCTGTGGGAGACGATATTTTTTATACTATAACTTGACTAGAGCGTGCACTTGCGCTCATATTTAGAGAACATTCTAACGCTCTACACTAATTCACTTGGAATAAATAATTAGAGCCTTTAGTATATAAGTTCTTTAATTAAAATTAAATAATCTAAATAGGGAGAAAATTGTAGAAAATAAATTAATATTAAATGAAAACTTTAATATTCTAATTTGATTAGTGTCTCATTGTAATGAGATGTTAATCAAGGGAATATTTTAGTTGAATATTTAATATTTCATTTAAACCTAGAATAATGAAATCACATAGTTAATCTAATTAAAATGAAATTAAGATAGGATTTAAATAGTTAGAATCACTAAATAATTAATAATATTATTAATTTAGGACCTAATACGGATAATACCCAATTGTTTGGGTGTTATCTCATAAACCCTAAACTTGATAATATTCATAATTTCCTTAATTAATTAAATCAATGGAGCCATAATTAAGTTAGAACTTAAAAATGATAATGTAATCATCTATTTTGTTCGGGTGTTAACCCATTTTCATTTTTTAAAATAATGGGCTTTGTTACATGTATCGTATGATAAAAAAAATAAAGAATAAAAAAAGAAACAAACAATATATTATTATTATTATTATTATTATTATTATTATTGGGAATCGATTTGGCGACAGAAGTCGCGTGCTCTCTGGCTACAAGCGGGGGACCGTAATACCGCATTTTTTCACCGAAGTGCTAAAATTAGAGCTGGGAAAAATCAGATTATGGGCTTGCGGATCAATGGTGTATGGGTGGAGGATAAGGAGAGGTTCAAACGCCATATTCAGGTGGAATTTCGAAAACATTTTGCTCGTCGACCTTGCCTTGGAATGATGGAAGCAGATGTGCGGTTTTGTAGGCTGGATAAGGCGGCTGTGGATATGCTTGAATCTGAATTTTTGATGTCCGAAATTAAAAATGCTGTTATGAGCTGTGAAGGCGCGAAAGCCCCGGGGCCTGATGGCTTTAGTTTTGCGTTTTTCAAGAGGGGATGGGAGTTCTTGCAGGAGGATTTGGGGCGAGTGTTTAACGATTTCTTTGCGCATGGCTCTTTGCCGAAAGGGGCCAACTCGACTTTTGTTGTATTGATCCAAAAAAAAAAAGAGAATCCACAGGTGATTAGTGATTTTCGGCCGATATGCTTACTAAATTCGGTGTACAAAATAGTGGCGAAAGTTTTGGCGGGAAGGCTACAAAAGGTACTTCATTCGGTGATTAGTGAAGAGCAATCTGCTTTTATTAAAGGCCGGCAGATTGTTGACGGCATCTTGTTAACCAATGAAGTGGTTCATTCACTTCGGATGCGACGATTTAGTGAAGGAGGGGTGGTGCTGAAAATTGACTTCGCGAAGGCATATGATTGCATAAAATGGGAGTTTCTGGTGGATGTCATGTGCCGGATGAATTTTGGGGTGAGATGGAGGAATTGGATACTGAAATGTGTGGGTACAGCACGGCTTTCGGTCCTTGTAAATGGTAGTGCAACATCCGAGTTTGCTATGGAACGGGGATTGCGACAAGGTGACCCCTTGTCACCGTTACTGTTCGTGGTAGTCGCGGAAGCTTTACATCAATTTTTGGTCAATGCGGAAGGCTTGGGGATGATTAGAGGAGTGAGTGTTGCTGCGGATTGTCGGCTATCGCATTTGCAATTTGCCGACGACACGGTTATCTTCATTCAAGGGAAGGTTGAATTTGCTAGAAACTTGAAGCGCGTGCTGACGTGTTTTGAGTATGGTTCGGGGCTGCAAATAAACTATGCCAAATCGGCAATGTATGATGTGGGATTATAGGAGGCAGTGGCAGTGGAGATGGCTAAGGAGTTGGGTTCTGTGCGAGCTGAACTTCCTTTTAAATACCTGGGAATTCCGATAGGAATTAACCCACGAAATGGTAAGGTTTGGGAGCCGGTAATTAATAGGATGCGGTTGTGCTTAGCGGGATGGAAAAAGAATTCGTTATCTTTTGCCGCAAGGGTGACTTTGGTTAACTCGGTGCTCTCTACGTTGCCTTTATATTATATGAGCATATTTAGGGTGCCGAAAACAGTGTTGAATAAAATTTAGAAGATACGGCGGGCATTCTTGTGGGGCGATACGGATTTATTTCGGGACCATTGGGGTGTATGGAATCGAATGAAGCGGAGGTTTGGGCCATTTGGAAGGCGGTTCGATTGCTGGCCGACTCAAGGTGGAAGGAGGACGGGTCGTTTATTATCGAATCCGACTCGCGGATTGCGTTATCCTGGGTGCTGCACAAGGATAAACGACCATGGAGGTATAGAGGGCTGTTTCGCGAGATTGATTACGCTTGTTTACAGCTTCGGTGTGTCTGCTTTCATCATGTTTTTCGTGAGGCGAATTCATTCGCCGATGCGCTCGCGAAAGGGGGTGTGGATAGGGTGTCTTGGCTTCATGCTATCGCGGATGATGGGATGATTTTGTAATGGGATTTTGGTTCGACTTGGGGTATATCTCCTTGGCCTATACCTTCCATGATGCACTCTTTTTCCTCCAATTTAGGTTAGGGAGGTTTTTTAAGGAGGCATATGGGAGGTTGTATGATTTCTTTACACTGAATAAAATCATACGCTTACCGATCAAAAAAAATTATTATTATTATTATTAATGTTGTATTTACTATTATTACCATTTATTATTATCACCAATGTTATTATCATATACTAACTATTATTGTTATTATTATTAACATTATTATCATATATTATTATTATCATCTTTATCTATTACTATATTATTATTATTATTATCAGTATTATCACTGTTTCCTCCTGTTACCTTTATTATTATTATTCATAACATTACTATCATTGTCTATTATTATTATTATTATTATTAAACAAATCTGAAAATCTAAAAAATTAATATATATATATATATGTCCAATCGAATAAGTAAAAGCCCAGTTAATTATTAAAAAGTCCATTTAACATTAAAAAGCCCACAAAAAAATAATAATAAGTATAAATTATATGGCCCAATAAGCCCGAATAATTAAAACAACAAAAAAACCATAATGGCCATCTTTGTGTCTTGCAGCCGCTCAACCCCAGCTGTCAGATCTAGATGAAGATCTGACGGTCCAGATGGCCTCTGACGAAAAAACCCTAAAAGCCCCCCTCAAGCCCTGGCGCCGCAGAAGCCTCAGCTGTCAGATCCGGCTCGAGATCGAATGGCCGAGATCGATTCTCCACGCGCGTGTGATCCACGCGCGACTCTCCACTTTCCAGACGCGCGCATGTAGTCCACCGCTTGCCTCTTCAGACCCTCACGATCGTCCAGATCTCACTGACGATTAGGATTGCTCCACGACTCCGGTTTATCAGCCACCATGTTCGTCCTCTAGTCCCCCTCCATCTCGTACGAGCTGTCACATGCAAACAAGTGAAGAAAAAAATAGAATGTCAGAATGCGCAACAAATTTCATAAAATACAACGGATTTTCAGAGATGAATCCGGCCAAAAAAAATCAAAGGCAACCAGTAGCATATTTCGACAATTACATGTAATTCAAAAATGTAATTTTTCGGGCTATAAAACCCGAAAAAACACTGTAATCCCTAAGTTTGAAAGGGGGAATTTCAGAAGTATCAATACAAGCCAAAATAGAAGCTTTCAGAGGTATCATATCATCTTCCGTTTTCATTTTCATTTCGAAGCATAAAAAATAAAAGGAGAGTTGGGGTTTTTACCTTCGTGTCGGTTCACTCTCCCTCCTTGACGATAAGCCTTCCAACCTTCATGGGTTGCACATGGTGAGTCGGAGGGGACGCTAACCAACAGAGAGCTTTGTTTTAGGTTTTGGGTTTTCAAAACCTTCGGTATTTTAGAAAAAGAAAGGGCTTTTTCGGTTCGGATTTCGCGAAACAAAAGATTTTTGGTTTCTGTTTTCACAAAACGAAAGGATTTTATCGTTTTTTAAGGTTTTGAGTTGGAATTTGGTTTTAAAGAAACGAAAGAGTTTTTTAGGTTTTCGGCGCCAGCTAACGGCGGCCGAAACGACGTTGGGATGTCGGTTTCAGAGAGAAAGGGTGAGGGCTTTGAGTTTAGGTTTAGTGTTTCTAAAAAGGCTTAAAATGATTTTAAACGAGGTTTTATATTGTTTTATAATCTTAAAAATGGTTTAATTACGTTTTAAACCCCTCCGCGTCTCCCTTATTGTGCAAGGGAGGGTTTCCGCATTTTTAAATTCCCTCTGCAGTCCCTCCTATTTTTCGAGAATTTTTAATTTTGTCCTTAATGTTGTTTTAGTCAGCTTTCAATGAGATAATTACCCTTTTTGTCTCTTTAAATTTTCGTGTCTTTACAATTGGGTCCTATTTTGCGTTTCAATTGGTTTCTTTTTATGGTTTTATCACCATTTTGGTCTCTAAAATCATACATATTTTAATTTCTGCCTTGTTTTACATTTGATTACATTCCTTTAATTTATGGTCCTTATTTATGCTTGTTGCCATGTTGATATAATATTTATGTTCATATATATATATATATATATATATATATATATATATATATATATATATATATATATATATATATATGTGTGTGTGTGATTTTAAATAATATATATTATGAATATGATATATGGTTTTATGTGTACGATATTGTTTTAATATGTATGCAATTTATGGTTTAAATGCGCGCATAGCTTAGTTTTTTTATGTTGCTCGAATATATATATTTGTGACACGCATTTAAATGGGCATTCATATGACTCGATATTTTGTTCGCATGATAATTAATACTCCCTCCGTCCCACTAAAACTGTCACATGTTGACATTTTTCTAGTCAATTTTTTTCAATTTTGACTATAATTTATTTAAATATTTTAATTAATTAAAAATTATAAAAAATATATTTAAAAACTAGTTGATTCAAGGTTTTTAAAATATATTTTTTCATATTTTTATCAATAATAAATTTTAAATTATAAGAGGTCAAAGTTGAAAAAGTTTGACCCAAAAAAGTCAACATGTGACAGTTTTAGTGGGACAGAGGGAGTAATTAATTATAAAAGGATGTACTTATAAATTCGCGTATTCGGGTCAAAATATCCTAGCTTATTGGATATTCATCGAATATTTGGATTAATTCGCATCGTCTAAAGGTATAATTCGTAATTAAAACGACCAAGACCACAACATCATACTTTATCCGCTTGCATCATGCATAAAGGTGACGTACGAGATCCGAACCCTAAACTAACACGACAGTCAGACTTATATGATGTCGGTTTAGTCTTTGTCCGGTGTACAGTCATTCTTTTTAATTAAATGCCTAATTAATTTGAAATCACCGATTTGATAAAGCTTGTATAATTAAAGTTTAATTTTCGATCAAGAACCCCTAATTAAACTCATTTTAAATTTCGAATAATTTCCATCAATTAAAAGCAACAATTGTTTTGGTACCGATTTCCGGGCATTATGGGGTGCTAACCCTTCCCCACACGTAACCAACTCTCGAACACTTTCAAACGAATCTCTGGTTTAGTTTTTATGGTGTCCGGCCTACCTCAGTGGCCGGTGGCGACTCCAAAATATTTTTGTAAGGTTTTTTCTAAAACTCGAATTTTTAGAAATCCCCTTCTAATTAAATGTTTCAAAAAGAAAAAAAAACCTTATCACAGATAAGAAAATAATTGGACATGCATTAAACCTTTTGTGTTGAGATACATTTGAATCTAAATTGAAGTGTCATAAAGCAATTGGATGTTTCAAAACTAATATTTGTTTTAAAATGTATTTTCTTACAAAAGGATGTGTCCATTTGAAATGAAATTCAATTAACAATTAAAGATTTAATTAAATTTCAATTATTGCTCAAAATGCCAAAATAACACGTGAAATTAATAAGTTACCAATAACGGGCGTTTGTAGGGGTGCTAACCCTTCCCTATATGCAACTGACTCCCGAACTCAAATTCTACTAAAAAGAATCTATGGTCCGTTTTTAAGGTGTCCGGTCTACCAAAGAGATCGATGGCGACTCTAAATTGATTTTTAAGAATAAATAAAGGAAAAATGATTTAATATGAAAAAAATCCTAATTTTAAGATCAAATTGAAAATGGTAAAACCCCGATTTTAAAACCCTATCGTCAGACAATTTTTACACCTAATTTTAAAAATGGTCGTGACAGCTTGGCGACTCCGCTGAGGAAAAAATTGAGAGTCAGGCCTACTAATTAATTCCACGTGGCATTTTGAGCAATAATTTGAATTTAATTTTTTCTAAGAATTGTTGGATGAATTTTCAGGGAAAATGGAGGTAGTTTTTTTATGATATACATGTCATTCATGCATAAACGTTCGACCTGAGTTTTTACCCTTAAGTGTGAGAAAGACAATATCCGACGTGATGCTCTCCAGCTCGGAGTTCAGATTTATGTCTTCTTCCGGTATACTAACCTTATGCACTATGGGTCCCATGCCTCCGTTATAAGGGACCTATACTACCGAATCGATGTCTTAATGTCGCAGTAGACGGTAACGACAGTTCGGGAGCCAAGAGTCTAGAACAAAGCTCACATTCTATTTTTAGAAACCTACCCCTCTAGAGCCAGACATGAGCCTAGGACAGGTGCTGCTGGTTTAAATACATTTCTCTAGTTATTTTCTTTTCTAAATATTATGTGCTTTTTTGTGTCAATAATTTTCTTATTTGTTTTTCATATTAATTTACAATACTGACATTGTTTCTTTTTTTGTTTATTTTGTTTTCTTTTTTTTACCTGGCATCATTTTTGCATTCATTAGAGGTATCGATTCGAGGATCAGTCAAGTTAGCCAATATTCTTAATGGCCAATGAGTTCGATAGACAAGGAGAAGGCAATATGACGGTGTGGACCCGGTCAAAGAAGATTCAGTTCAAGAAAAGGACAGTATTCAAGGGAGTCATATGTCAGAATGCAAGCAATTACAAGAAGACATTTGAAGGGCAGCGAGGAAAAGGATTCAAGGGTTAAAGATTTATACAGTTGGACCAATCTCTCAACTCAGAATCATCACTTCAAATTTCAAAAATAGAGAAAATTAGCAAAAAGGTACAATAATGAAGGAAAAACTGATATTGAATAAGAGAGGTAAAAACTGAAAATGAGGATGGTAGGGTTGGAAAGCGTTGTACGGGATTTGACGGCCAGCTTACAAGTTTCGACGGGACACTATAAATGAAGAATAAGGTACAGAAAGGCGAGCTTGAAGAGGCTATCCAGATTATCCAAAGGCAGAGTCATGAAGTGGTTAAGTTCAGAAGCCATGCACGGGGAGTCGTTGATTCATGCAGATTTTATCCATTGAAGCCATGAATCTATAACAATACCTTGACATCAGCACCAAGCTAGGACAAACCCTGACACGGAAGCAGAACGAAGTGATTAGCCTAGCGACGAGGGCAAGCTGATCTCTATAATCAAATTGTCTATTTCTTTTATTCGGCCTTTTGACTAATGGATGTTTCTCTAAAGACTAGTCCTTGAAATTGATACCTCGTGCATTCATACATTGCATTGCATAAATATTGCATTTTAGAAAAATCGTTGCATTTTTTTTAAAATAACATCATTTTAAAAAAATAATTGTATTTTTTTAATAATATTGCATTATTTTTCAGATAATAGTGTGAAAGCTGAAAACCAATATTTTGAGAAGCACGAGCAATAGGCTTGTTAAGGTGAAGCAATCTCAAAAAGTTATTGAGGACCGCTTGGGAAGCATTGAGTAAAAGACTGATCAGTCCTAGAACGAGATGGTAACACGAACTACCACATTGCTTAGAATCAGGGAAGCTAAGAAAGAGAAAGTTTTAAATGGAAATACCAAATTGATGATCAGAATGAAAATTTATCTCACACGAAGGTTCAACCTGAAAGATTAGTCTTAAAGGAAGTTCAGACTAGTGTGGTCAGAGTATCAACCAATGATTCAGAAATTGGAAACAAACTTTGGAGATGGCGTTCCTAGCCTCGATGTGCTGATAGGAATTGATAGAGCTAAAATGGATGTTATCAATCACATGAGTATATGAGGTCTGAGTAAAAGCCATAATTTTGATGTTTGCTCTAGACCAGTATTGTCCACGGGTTGTGAGACTATTAAAGAACAAGATGATTCTAATAGAGTTACAGAACCACATGTGTTTCCAGAATGTTTCTCTGGAAAGATGAAAGGCAAGGATTCAATTGATGTCAAAATTTTTCTCACAATGGAATCGCCTACGTCAAAGAAAAGAGAGGCAACGAGTACAAAAACAAAAGATAAGGAGGTTGAATGGTTTAGCAAGAAAATTGAGACGATTATTTCTATCCCAATACCATATTCAGATCTATTGCCATACCTTGTGCAAAATCATTTGTTGATGATGGTTCCACCGAAGTTTTATAAGTCTTTCTTTGGCATAAGAATTGCTTGCGGTTATTGTTGTGGAGATTTCAGTCACTCTGTGGAAGATTGCATGTTTCTGAAACACATAGTTAATGGCTTCATCATGAATGTACATTTATGTTTTGAGAATGGGGAATCTTGATTCCACAAAAGACCGGCGTTTGCTAGAAAAATGGCAGGATTTACAACATGCTTTTGGGGGCAATTTGCTACAGTTTGGGGTTTACCAGAAGGGGGTAATGTTTGGACATCTACCTCAACAAAGTTTCCTTAACTGAAGAATGCTCCGAAGTCAAATGCTCAAAGTGATCATGTCAGTGGAACATCAAAGACTAAATTGGATCTTATTCATGTTTCTTATCGTGAGATATACTTCAAATTGCATGAGGCTTCACTGTATCATCCAAAACCTTCAAATCCTCATTATCCAAGTTGGTACAACATCGAGGATCGTTGCGAGTATCATAATGGAGTTCATGATCATGAAATTGAGGACTAATACACTTTTAAGCAACAAGTTCAAAACTTTTTGAACCAAATTTTTTTTGAAGTTGACACTGAAGATCAATCCATTAAGATAGGTGATTCCTTGATCATATCCAATGCAACAGTATTGCGCGGAAACCAACAGCTAAAAGGCTTCAAGAAAAGGAAAAGAATGAAGGGAAAGGTGGAACCGATCCAGGATCAACATCTGGCAATGAAGAAACCTTGAACAGATATGACCACCGAAAGCCTGAACACATTTAGCCAAGAGCAGGAAAAACATAGTTCATTTAGGCGTTGACCAGAAGAAGTTGTTAATTTCTGTATGCAAATGATCAAATATCCTACAGAAAAGAGCAAACAATTGATTGAAGAAACAAGGAAACTCATTGACAGGATGATCTTAATTCAAGGCTCGATCAAAACAACATAGTATAAACAAGATGAAACATGTCTTTGTGCTAGCAAGGGAAAGTGAAGAATTGTTGAGATTGAAATTCACCCAAGTCTTACTTGAATAAAGATTGATAGTTGGATCACAGGAGATCTGTATGTGGTTTTCGGGCCGTTACAGAATAATACCCTAAACCATCCCAATCGCTTTTACCCGCGAGCATTTGGGGTCCTTTGTAAGGGAGGTTAATCGGTTTATTTGTATTCGATGCTTGTTCCTTACATGTTTTTTCTCAAATGGCAAACATGCATCCTAAAATATTCATTCTCTTCAAGTATATGTACATATTCTTAATTTCTTTACATGGCCCCTACTATTCACTGTATGAATGAATCAGACCACAATTCCGAAATAGAACAGTCCGTATGGTTGACGAAGGAAAATGAATGCAAGGATGAAGGGGAAGTTGATGTCCCTGAGAAATTATCAAGACTAATCAGAAATGAGGAGAATAGATTCTACCTCACAAGCGAGAAATTGAGGTTCTGAATTTGGGGACTTGAGATGAAAAGTGAGAAACAAAGATCCGTTCAACTTCCTCAACAAAAGCCAAATGTGATTTGAATGGTTGCAAGAATTCAAAGACTTCTTCGCGTGGTCATACCAGGATATACCGGGGGTTAGATCCAGACAATGTTATGCACAAGTTACTCATAATGACTGAATGCAAAACTATTCAGAAAAAGCTTGGAAGAATGAGTCCAAAAATGTTGCGTAGGCAATTTGATGATGACTTCCTCAAGATGGTCGAGACATTGATAAAGTGGGCCAAAAAGACAATCTTTTTTTATTCGAACAAGGCAGAAAAAAACAACATTTACAATCATGTGAGATTCATTTCACTACACGCTAATGTCATTAGGCAATATATTAGCGAGCCATGGTAACCGAAATAAAGATGGGTGCAAAATTCAAGAATGATTCTCCAAGAATTGTGGAGGTATCAGTTGAGGTCTAATTCGTCAAAACATACTTTTGGAAGTCACATTTGGGAAACTAATGGGTCAGTAAAAGTGGAACTGAAATTTATCCTAACAAAGTGGAATATGTTCAAAATCTTCTCCCTCTGGGAGAAAAAAAGAAAAAAGAAAATGGAAAAAAGAAAAAAAAAGAAAGAAAAACAAACAAGCAAGAAAAAAAGAAAGCAAAAAAAGAAAAGAAAAAGTAAAAAAAAGAAAAAACAAAAACAAAAAAGGAAGATGCCTGGAGAGATTGAATTATTCATCGTAACAAACAGACAAAATGTTATTCAATGTTTAAGTTGATGACAGAGACTGGTCCAAGAGTATGAGATGAAGAATGCCAAGAAGCCCTAGAAAGGTCAAGAAGCATTTTTAAAAGTGCACAATTCTGATAACACCAGTTCTAGTTTGGTCGTTGATTCTTTAACAAGTTATAAAATTCAATGGGGTGCACTAGGCCAACATGATGAGACGTGAAGGAAATAGCCATTTGTTATCTGAGCAAAGAATCACCAGTTACAAAATGTTGTATCCACCAATTCAAAAGCTGTGTTGTTTCGCTAGCTTGAGGGCTCAAAAAATATATTGTATCATTCCGCTTGCTCGTTCATAATAATTTATCCTTTGAAACTCTTGATGGAAACACTAGCGTTGACTAGAGAATTGCTCGTTGGCAAATGTTATCATCAGAGTTCGATATTGTTAGAAAACAATGACGGATTTCTTGGCGAGATGTGCTTCAGATGATCAAGAGTCCTTGAACTTTAGTCTCCCAGATGAGGATTCGATGTGCGTAATAGAAGGAAAAATAAAGTGAACCCTTGGAAGCTTATGCTTGAGAGAACAAACAATGTATTTTTGCCAAAAAGGTAGATTTATCCAAAATCCTCCAATAGACACTATGTTATCATGGTTGTGATTAATCACCTTACCAAGTGGATAAAAATTGCTTCCCATGTCGGTATTGCAAGAGTAACAAATTGCAAGATACTGAACATAGATTATTTGTCGATTTGGTTTCCCAAAGAGAGTTGTCATTGATGACGCCTCTAATCTAAAAAAACAAGATGATATCAGAAGTTTGGTGAACAGTTCAAGACAAATCATCACAATTCTATGATCAATTTCTTAGAGACAAATGGGGTAGTAGAGTCGGCAAACATAAACACCAAAAGCTTACCTCAAAGACTTGCAATGACTGACATGAGAAATTATCGTTGACCTTGTATGTATTTCGATCCACAGTGTGCACTTCAACAGGGCAACATTGTATTCTATGGTCTATGAATGGAAGCGGTATGACTAATTGAGGTTCATGTTCCGTCACCGAGTATTGATAGATGTGAGATTGGACGATGCAAAACAAGTTAAAGCTCAATAAGATCAGTTGAATCTCATTGAAGATATGAGATTAAAAGTAATTTGACATGGTTAGATGTACAAAGAAAGAACGATGTGAGCTCACAACCATGAAAGTTCGTCCAAAAGAATTCCGAGAAGGGGATCTAGTGCTTGAAAAGATCTTTCCAGTTCATAAAGATTTCCGTGGGAAATGGATGCCTAATTGGAAAGGGTTGTAATCAATGAGACCTCTTTCTGGAGGAGCGTTGATTTTAACCAGAGATTATCGAAGATGAGCTAAGTAATTCAATAAACTTAGACTCGATCAAGAAGTGTTATGCTCAAAGAATTGAAAAAGAGACTGAAAAAGGAAAATAAAGAAAAAGCGGAGTAAAAACCCAAAAAGGGAGCTTCGCAAAATGAAAATATTTGTGGTGATAAACCAAGAAGGGCACCTTAGATATCAAAAAATGAAAAAAAAAAGAGAAAAATCAAAAGAAAATGGGGGTTCAAGATGAATATCCACAAAGGGCGTCTTGAAACCAAATGAGGATTTGAGCTGAAAACCTGAAAGGGCAGTTCAAAAGCATTTGAGATTAGGCATCCTGCAAGAAACCTTCTCGGAATCTATAATTTTGAGTAAATTCGAGGTTGGAAAGCTCTCTTTCGGTTGAAAGGCTCTCGCTCTTTCATACAATGGATACCCGGGGCATTGCATTGAATTTATCATGTTTGCCATGACTTGTCAAATTATTCCAACTTATTAAAATAATATTTGAGCCTTTCACTTATCGTTTCAACAAGAATCTTGCATATAAAATGATTAGATATAAGAAAAGCGAATGATTTCGTGGGTATTATTATGATGTACTAATCCTTTAAGTGCAGACAGAACAAGGGGTGGCCTCGATACTTGATTAATGGTGAAAAGTATGACAAGAAAATGACACAACTCATAGTGTCAGAAACATTTAAACAAAGTTGGAAGAAAGTAACATAGACAACCTTGGGGAAAAGAGAGAACATGAGCCATCTTTTGGAGAAAAGCTGCATGAGGATTGATCCATTAAAGGTTCATCTTATTCAAAAGTAAAGGTTATCACGTCTGAAGATTGTTACTTCTAATGCATTACAAGGCAAGAAAGCTTAGTGAATATTAGAGCAGACAAAGATGATAGTTGGACTCAAGACTGGGGCAATTCCGAAAAGAACTTCCCAGAAGAATATGTTTTCATTCGATGAATAGAGCCTACAAGTTGAAATAACAAATCTGATGATCCCTTTGAAATCATGAAAAAGAATGATGTCAAAGAAGTTGAATGAAGACGTAGAAAGAATGGCTTCATAAGAAACGAGTTGTCATCAACACATGAGCTTTTCCAACGTGAAGTGCGTGATGAGATATGGAAAGAGAAGAGCTTATGGGAAGAATCTATAAAAAGAAAGTACGAGCTCTATCAGCCTTATTTGGAGCAAAAGGAAACATCAGGAAATGAAGACAAGGTGAAAACTCGCAAGGAATTTTCAAAAGAAAAAGAGAAAAAGCCGAGGTGAAAACCCGAAAGGGAGCCTTGAGAAAAAGAGAAAAAAACCAAAGTGAAAACTCGAAAGGGCGCTTTGAGAAAAACAATTTAAAGTAAAAACCTGAAAAGGCACTTTAGAGCAAAAGATGCAGGGATCTTGAAGATTGAACCTGAGTGTGAGATGAGTTGCTTTTACAACAAGAGAGTTTTTGGAAAATGAAGAAAAGAAATTTGAGCTTCCTTGAAAATGAAAGCTCACCCAAGTGGTCCTCAATTGACAACATTCATGCATCATTCATAGCTAGGCATCCATAAGATATGGGCATGCTAACTCATACATTCCAAGCATTTTGTATGTTTTGGCAGGAATTTAAAGAATCGGCAAAGAACAAGTTAGACTTCAATTTACAACTTCGAGATTGAGAAAGTAGATCTCAGCAAAGATTACAAACCATTTGAAGAGATGGAACTCATCGAGGATTTCAATCCGTTTGAGGAGACGGATCTCAAGACATTCCGTTTATAGAGGCGGATTTCAATACATTCCGTTTACAGAGGTAGATCTCAAGACATTCCATTTACAGAGGCAGATCTCAAGACATTCTGTTTACAGAGGCAGATCTCAAGTCATTCCGTTTACAGAGGTAGATCTCAAGATATTCCGTTTATAGAGGCATATCTCAAGACATTCTATTTATAGAGGCAGATCTTAAGACATTTCGTTTACAGAGGCGGATTTCAAGCTATTCCGTTTACAGAGGCGAATCTCAAGATATTCCGTTTATAGAGGCAGATTTCAAGACATTCCATTTACAGAGGCGGATCTCAAGACACTTTGTTTACAGAGACGGATCTCAAGATATTTCATTTATAGAGACGGATCTCAAGATACTCCGTTTACAAAGGCAGATCTCGGAAAAGATTTTAATTCGTTTGAAGAGGTGGATCTCTGCAAAGATATTCGATTGTTTGCATAGGAAAGGAAGTGTACTACAATTCTAAATCTTTCGGGTCATCAGTAAGTCCTTTGGGTATGATTTCAAGTCCTTTAGACCGACACCTCTAGAAATGATGAGAAATTTTTGGATGGCATATCAATAAGATAGTTGGGGGCATGGAAAACAAGATAGATCGACTTTGAGCTCAAATGAAGAGGATTCATAGTTTAATTGGCCATGTAATTTTCGAGTGAAAAAAGAGATAAGATCAACAGAGGAAGAAAAATAAAAGAGCTGATATGAGCTTTAGACTGAAACATCATGATACATTGACTTTAAAGATCTCAGTGCTCCAAGCTGAAAATTGAGGATATTATATACCACTTCAAGTTGAGTTCTTATTAATTGAAGATATTTCTTTTTGCAGGTTCAATTTTCCTAGAAGATGGGGTGAATCAGCATTCCAGGGCTCCCAATAAGAAGAGTTTTTCAGCAAAGAAGAAGCTCCTAATGTGAAGAGTTCATTTAGCAAAGACAGAGCTCCTAATGTGAAGAGTTCACTTAGTATGGAAAGACAGAGCTCCTAATCTTAAGAGTTCGCTCAGCAAGAAAATACTCCTAATGTGAAGAGTTCGCCCAGCAAAGATAGAGCTCATAATGTGAAGAGTTCGCCCAGCAAAGATAGAGCTCATAATGTGAAGAGTTCGCCCAGTGAAGATAGAATTCCCAATGAGAAGAGTTCGTTCCAAGTTTCTAAATGAGAAGATCCTCTCGTACATTTAATTACCTTTAAAACACTAGAATCTTAGGGTTACCGAATCGAAATGAACTAAAATCTGAAAAGAGGAATCGAGACTTATCGCAGCGGCAGCCGATGAGCGTAGAATCTCGTCGGAGTTGAAAATGAGTGGATAAGTGATCGAAAACTGGTAGATTAGGCTTAGGAACGGTTGGAGATGGGTGGCTTTGTCGAGTGAGGGTTAGATCTAGGGTTTTAGGGCTCGAAATTTGAATTTTTTTGGATTTTAGGGTTTTGGTCTCGGTGGCGAACGACGACAGATGGTGGTCGGTAATCGCCCGTGGTGGCCGAAGTTCGCACCACAACGGTCGAAAGGGTTGGCGGTGGCCGACTAACAGCTAAACTTAATCGGATGTGTGCAGTTTTTGATCGATCATAAAAAATGAAGAACAATGTTAGAATTTGTGAAGAAAGTGAGGTTTGATCATTTTTAAGGAGTGAAATCTGGATTTTGGTGTTTGTGTGTTCAGAATGTTTTTAAAGACAATGGCGAGTTAGAGAGAGAAGTTTAGCAAATGAGGGGAAAAGAGAGAAATTTCGGGCAAAATGGGCTTTTATAGCTTCCCTTAAACTACGTCGTTTTGAGTCGGGTAGGGGAAGGATCTGCGTGCCTGCATTCAGGTCGGGCAGAGACCCGCGAGATTTAAAGAGTTTTGGGCTAATTTGGGTTTTGGTCCCTAAAGCTTTGGTTTGTATTTCGATTCGGCCACTAATTTCAATAAAATCAATATTAAAGTTCCAATTCTTTTCAATTTGATCCCCAATTTAATTGTTTAGCTTATTTTTAATGTTCTAATTTATATGTATTCGTGTGCATATTTTTAAACTGGCATATAGTATACTTGTTTAGGTGACTAATTCACTTGGAATAAATAATTAGAGCCTTTAGTATATAAGTTCTTTAATTTAAATTAAATAATCTAAATAGGGAGAAATTTGTAGAAAATAAATAAATATTAAATGAAAACTTTGATATTCTAATTTGATTAGTGTCTCGTTGTAATGAGATGTTAATCCTGGGAATATTTTAGTTGAATATTTAATATTTCATTTAAACTAGAATAATGAAAAATCACATAGTTAATCTAATTAAAATGAAATTAAGAAAGGAAATAAATAGTTAGAATCAATAAATAATTAAGAATATTATTAATTTAGGGCCTAATATGGATAGTACCCAATTGTTTGGGTGTTATCTCATAAACCCTAAACTTGATAATATTCATAGTTTTCTTAATTAATTAAATCAATGGAGTCATAATTTGGTTAGAACTTAAAAATGATAAGAAAATTATTGGACATGCATTAAAACTTTTGTGTTGACATACATTTTGAATATAAATTGAAGTGTCCTAAAGCAATTGGATGTTTCAAAACTTATATTTGTTTTAAAATGTATTTTCTTACAAAAGATATCTCTATTTGAAATGAAATTCAAGTAACAATTAAAGATTTAATTAAATTCCAATCATTGCTCGAAATGCTAAAATGTCACTGAAATTATTAAGGTACTGATAACGAGCGTATGTAGGGGTGCTAATCCTTCCATACACGTAACCGACTTCCGAACCCAAATATTACTAAATAGAATCTCTGGTCCGTTTTTAAAGTGTCCGGTCTACCAAAGTGATCAGTGGCGACTCCAAATTGATTTTTAAGAATAAATAAAGGAAAATGATTTAATATGGAAAAACCTTAATTTCAAGATCAAATTGAAAATGGTAAAACCCCGATTTCAAAACCCTATCATCAGGTTATTTTTACACCCGATTTTAAAAATGGTTGTAATAGCACTTAACTAGAAAAAAAAATAATTTAGACACTTATTTGACACTTAAGCCTTAAATAAACAAAAAAAATCTTAAAATCGACCATATGTAACAGATTATGCAACTCTTGGATGAATTGAAACTTGATACAGAAATAACAGGAAATCAATTAAATGAAATCTAGCACACATGGAAAAAATTACACAAATATACGGTTGTGTTAAAAAAATTCTATAAAGGTCTGTCTCCCATACTTACAGTTTTAGGAAATCCTCATTAAATATTTCGGTAAATTTTACGTCCCCATACCGATACCTAACGGATCCCTACGCTTTTCAGAGAATCCTCATCTTAAAAATATTAAACAAAATTTATTACTTTGCTGACTAAAATATAAGGCTAATTTTAATTTACAAATCATATATTCAATATAGTTAAAAAATCTAAATTACTTCAAATGATATAGTAGCAATATTCGACTATGAAGTAAGTAAAAGGAAAGCAAATTAGGGAGCCAAAATATTGCAATCGATAATTTATAAATACAATATATACTACTGAACAATAAATAGTTTTATGGTTAACTACAAAACAAAAAATATATAATAGATTTAATAAAATAGAAACCATATTTATATATGTATAAGGTAGTGTATTTTGTTGTCATGCAAAAAATTAAGGACGTTCGAAGTTGGCTGACGGCTGAGAAAGAATGGTGACATTGCTTTCTTGAAAGAGAATATAGTTTTGAGTAACATGAACGACATGAAGTGAGAGATAAAGAAATTATATAGTCTCAATTAACAAAAATGGTAAATTAATAGAGAAGCCACCAAATTTAATAAGGTTTAAACAAAAGGCACAAATATTTTGATGGACTTGAATATTGATAATAAATTAGATATACAAGTAAATGGAAGTCAAGTGTATATATATATATATATATTAGATATATATATGTAAAATATCAGAGATCCTTGCCGATATATTTCGGGGATCCCCACGATTATTTATACGATTATGGTTCGAATATAGAAATTCTTGTCCCCAAACCTATTTGACCTTCGATGATAAAACTCTCCCCGTCCCCGTCCATGTGGTAAAGATTTTAGTTATTCCACATCCCTATCAATTTGAATTCTCATGATTTTCGGATATTCGCCATCCAATTTCTAGCCATATATAAAACAAGTTATCTATGTTTAAAATTTCATATGAATTCATGGCATTTTTTTATAATAGCCACTGAATTTTTATTAAAATCATAGAAGATATCACAATTACAACGCATCTAGGAAGGAGAATAATGAGACTAATTCACCAAAAATCTCTTACAACCCAAAAACAAAAAAAAAAGTGAATACTTCCATAGAGATAAGCATACCATCAAAATTTAGAAGCTTTCATGAATCTCCTTGTCTCTATCCAATTGAGACGCATCACGTGTGAAAAAAAGAGTGGTTAGGGGCCAAACTATTAGGCAGAATGTTTCGCTACTCATGACTGATTACATCAGCAAACAACCATCAAACGAGTAAGAATCTAACTTTCGATGACCACCGACAAAATCATAATCAGAAACTAACGCCATTAAAATCTCTGTGCGAGCAAAAAACGACCGCTAGGGTATGCTGGAATCGTGCCACAGGGACAGAAGAAATGAAACCACAAAATAAAGAAAAAATGTCACAAGGACATAAGAAAATGCGTTTCACGAGGACAGAGGAAACATGTGCCACAAAGGCAGAGATTCTTATTAAAATATAAAAAAATTAGAAGAACAAAAAAAATATGGTGGTGGACAACCAATACTAAGAATTGTTGCCGACCACTAATCAAAAGAAAAAGAAGAAATGTTGCAATCGACAGTGAGAAAATAATAAGATGCGGCAGAGAATTAGATAATTAGAATTCATGGCATTTTAAACACATAAAAATAATGTACAAATATACAATATGAACGTGTAATTTATTTCTATTCAAATTCAATCACTACAGAAAAATTGAATATACCAACAAGTCAACAAATATTTGGTGCAATAACAAGGCACATTGTTCTTATAATGAAAAATTTTGAGTTCATTGAGGAGCCAGAGGTCTTTGGAGTCTAGGCGCTAGGCGAAGGCGCGCACCTTTTGTAGGCGAGACGCTCTTTATATTAAATAATATAAATATTATTTATAAAAAATTTAAATATAACTAATGTAACACCCGGGTTTAGGGGTTGGGTGAAAATAATATTTTAATATTATTTGGGCTCAGTTTTACAATTAAAATAATCTTTTAAGTTTCGGGTTTCAAGAAAATAAATATTTTACATGGGACCAAATTGAATGAATTGTAAAGTGGAGAGTTTTTAAAGAGGAAAGGAGATAGCCATTCATTAAAGGCCTTTTGGTAATTTGCCCATCTTTTAATTTTAAATCCCCTTTCCTATTATCTTTTCACTATTCACTTTCTTCTTCATCCAACCTAACGTGAAAATAGAGCTCTCTCCTCTCCATCACTATTCCATCAAAAAGCTCATCCATTTCAACTTATTTTTGAAAGGTAACATCGTTTTTGACTTCTCTTCAACTCTCTCTCTTTAAAAGTACCACTAGTTTTTATTTTCATTGAAGTTTTGAAAATGGGGATTTCAAAAGATTTGATTAAAAATGATGCCTTTGTGTAGCTAAACTTAATATTTTGATTTAATATGGTTAGTTATGAAGTATAGGAGTCAAATGGTACAACATATGTGAATTTTGCTTGATTTTGAGCAATTCCCGAATTTTGGTATAAATGGGGTTTTTGGAGGGTTTTGGGTGAGTTTTGAGGGTTGTTTTAGGTGGGAATTGATAGCCCAATGGTAGTACTATGGTTGGGGGTTGATTTGGGATCATTTGTGGGTGCAATGGGTGTTGGAAACATGGTTTTTGGATGAGGTTTTGGGGCTGCCCGAGTTTGCTAAATGTGGGGTTTGTTCATGGCTTGAAACATTGTGAATTGTGTTTGAATTGTGTTCCGGGTTAGTGTTTTGATGTTTGGGCTGACTTGAGGTTGTTTAGAAGCGAGAACTTGGGTCGATGAAGCATCGGGAGGAAATCCAGAAACTTGGAGGTGTTGCTTGCTTGGTAGTTGAGCTTGGAGGTGGATGTGAGTGGTTAAATATTTTTAAAATGGTTTTGAGTATTTGGTTCAAGCATGTGAACCTAGGATGGGCTTGGTAAACCCACCTAGAGTTGGGATTAGAGTGGTAGCCTAATCCCAAGCTTTGATTAGAGACTTTGGTTGCACTCTTTAATGGTTGTTTATGCCTCGTGTTAAATTGTGATGGTGTTGGTTATGTATATGTTGTATACCTGTATGTTGAGGCATGTTTGATGCATTGTTATATGCATGTTGATGATAAGCATGATGGAGATATACATATGTAGGAAATATGATGTGATATTTGTGTTAATGATATACATGTGGTGTTGACATGTGAAATGATGTTATGAGGTGATTGTATGATCCGAGGATCATGGTGAGTACATGCTAGGCATGGAAATGTGGTTTGAGCATGACGGTGAGTCATGGTGAGTACGTGCTAAGCACGGAAGTTGTTATGAAATGATATTGTGAAAGATTAATGAAATGTGTAGTATTGGCACTAGTATGCTTGGGTACAAATGATCGATCATTAGGATGTTTAGTGTGCACACGTGAGTCAAAATACGCGCGTGGTCTTGATGATGGTAGTCATCAAGATGGAGTACGGGTTCGCCTGGAAATCTTCTTATATATATTAGTCGGTGATGAGTGGAATCCCATCGACGGGCGTGAGGATGAGTGGAATCCCCTCCGTGTGAAATGAGGCGTGAGGATGAGTGGAATCCCCTCCGCGTGAACGGTGATGAGTGTAATCCCACCGTCAGGTAATGGTTGTGTTGTTGGATGTGAGTTCCAACAGTTATCCGCGTATTCGAATCATAGCTAGGTGCCAATACGGATTGTGGTTTATGTTGCCAATATGTGATTATTTGTGAGCCAATATGATTTGGGATGTGTTGCTAACGTGGTTTAATATGTGTGATTACATATGTTGTGGACTTAAACATGTTGGGCATGGCATGATATTGAATTTATGTCATGCATCATGTGTAGATTGGCTTATGTGGATCAAAGGTGAGATCATGCATTATACATTGGTTGTAAGCTCGTGTTTGAACCCTGCATTGTCGAGGTTTGTTTTATGAGCTTACCCTCACTAAGCTTTTATGCTTACGCTCCTTTTTGTTCGACAATGCAGATCAATAGCTTGTGGGTGGCAAGGGCAAGGAAATGCCTCCAAGTGTTGCTTACGGTTAGCTCAAGTATGATATTTAAATTGAAAGATTGTAATAGTAAAGTAATGGGGTAGGTGTCGTTGTTTGAGCCTTTTGGATTATGTTGTTGTTGTTGTTGCTAGGAGCATGCTAGACTCCTTTTATGTGCTTTGTTGGTTGGGATTTAAATGCCATGTTGCTTGTAAACCATTTTGGCCTTTACCTATTTTATTTTGCCTAAGTGTTGGCCATGTTGAAGCTTGATACCTTTAATGATATGTATGGATGTATGGCTTTGTGATGTTGTGCCTTAGTGTTTAGCCATGTTATAATGATGTTCAAGCATGCTTATATGTTGGGTTGCCTTAGGATGGTTGTTAGTGTGTTGTTGGAGGTTTTGGTGGGGTTTAGGGGCACCCTTGTGCCTTAAAATAGCTAAAACCAGTCTGCAGACAGGGGGCGTTTCGAAACGGGTTACCCTGTTTCGATACGGTCCCTTTGTTTTTGGCCGAGCGTTTCGAAACGGATATGGGTTGTTTCGGTACACTTTTGCTACTGGAATTTTGAGAAATTGGCGAGATGAAGGTGTTCCGAAACGGGTCTATGGTGTTTCGAAACGGTCAATTCTCGTTGACCACGAGAAGTTGACCAGGGAGGGTGTTTCGGAACGGTTGACTCCCGTTCCGAAACGACATCCTCGTGTGGGCTTTGAAATGTTGACCAGGTCAAGGCGTTTCGATACACCTTGAGGGTGTTTCGAAACGGCCTGTTAAATCACACAAAAATGGGTTGTTTTGCTTAGGTTGTTCGAGTGATTGCTTCGCGTATGCTTGTCTTCCGTTGCTGTGATCACATAGGAATTAAATGTGCATTTAGAGAAGATAAACTTTAAAAGAAATTTTCTGGGTCGTTAACCGAGGAGGAACCTTAATGGGTTTCGCCTCGGTTTTCCCCGTGTGGCCCACTCAGACCGGTCATCCGACCAGACCGGGACGAGGGGGTTACATTTGTTGGTATCAGAGCCTAAGGTTTCCGAGACCTTGGGCAGGTAAGTGAGGTAAGTTGAGTTCTTATATTAAATTGCACGGTGTTTGCTTGCCATGAAAGCATGTTCCTTGTTATTCGTGCATGTTGTGATGTGTGATTGTTTGATCGTGAATTTATGTTGTTCGATCGTACGTGTATGTTGCTTGAAGTATGTTTAGTAGAGTCTCATTGCTTCTATTACATCGGAAAAAGGATTTTTACGTGAGGGAAATTATACTTGAGCCACTTGGACCTTTCCTTTGCTAACCTAACTTGTATGTTAAATTGTTGATCGATTTATTACTTTTTAGTAGTTTGAGGCCAAGGAGTGGGCCGTGAATCGGTAAGTGGGAGTTTTGGTTTTTCTGAAAATTTGGATGATGTTGAAGGAGATCATTGCTATAGTTAGGGAAGTACGGTTGTACCGGAGTTGAGGTACAAATAGTTTGTTTAAGTCAGTATGTATGTGGGTTTATGCATGTTGATGAGGGACGATGTGATCAATTCTGGCATTAGTTGGTAAAAAGAAGTAAAGACCTTTGAGTGAGGTTCAGAGGGGTATCGACGTTTTATCAGATAGGCCCTTGGTATAGTTTTGAGTTTGCCTCTTCTGATTGATTCTAAATTCGTACTTCTGTATTTTGTTAGCAAGCATGCAAAGTTTGATTGTGTCCGATGAAGTGTTAGAGGTAGGTATAAGTATCTTAGTTCTTTTAGCGAGATCAAGGTAGGGGTCTCGTGTGAGTAATCTGAAACTCAGAAATGTTAGTCAGTGATCGTTGGGGCTCGGCCTATGGCTTTAATACAAATCAGTCGGTCAGTATCCGTGAGTGGAAATCAATTTGTGTGATAAGGCCCATGTGCGCCTGAGTTGTCTTCCAGCAAGAAGGAGAGACGCATTCACTTCCGATATGGTTGAGCCGAGAAGGAAGTCTTGAGCTTTGACTCCAAATTGTTTGGTAGCGGGATGTTTTGAGTCGTCAGGACCAATGTTATAGAACAAGTTCAAGCGTGATAGTTTGTGTGTGATCAGAACTGAATTTTAAGGTTTCGAGATACTCTAAGAACGATTTAGAAGAGTTAGATTTTGTTGAAGGACCAGCCTGAAGACAAGAGGGCCGAAGACTAACAGTTGTGTACTTGTGAAGTTGCAATTTCTGCAGATTCGTCCGTTTGTGTGAGCATGCAAAGGAATTTGATATATCTCTGTTGAGATTTTAGGCGTAGGGACACATGTGACTAGACCTTTTGGGGGATAGTAGTAATCAGAAAGATGTACAGAAGATGTTTGTTGGTGGTTCAGGGTTACTAGTTTCTAGTAGATGTGAAGTAATTGTCTTTCTACGGTTTCGATGTACCTTTTGACATTGTTTGGCTTGTGGAGCACAAAGCTAGGGTATACATTGAGACAAAGAAAGAGTTGCCTTGAAGTTGCAGATTTCTGCGAGACTGTAGTGGTAGGTGAGAATGTGAGCTTCTTATCGAATGTTGTTCCAGCTTTAGAGGTCGAAGATTGATTGAGTTTAGTTGACAGGCTTGTTTAGCAATTGTGATGGATTTGATTTTTGAATGAAGATTAGACCGCAGAATGCTAGGATAGTTTGTGTTTTCTTTTCCTAGAAGTGTTTGGAAGAATTGTAGGTTTATCTCTTGATTAAAGGAGAAGAGTTTGTTATTGAGACCGTCTCCGAGTTTGCTCATGTTTTGTTTGCTCTATATCTATGATTCCCAACAGAATTGAGAGAGTTGAAGAATCAACTTCGAGATTTGTTAGACCATAGATTCATTAGGCCTAGTGCATCGTCTTAGAGTTCGGCAGTGCAATTTGTGAAGAAAAGAGAAGACAATATGAGAATATGTTCAGATTACATACAATTGAGACATTTGACAGTGAATAATTAGTATCCATTTCTGAGTGTCAGTGACTTGTTGATCAGTAGTGTGTGCTTCAGTCTTTTCGAAGATTAATTTGAGATCCGATTACTACCAGTTGGAAGTGAGAGAAGTTGAAGTATTGAAGACAACTTTTGGGGCAAGATGTGATCGCTTTGAGTTCCGAGTTATGCCGTTTTGTTTGACTAGTGTGTTAGTTACTTTGATAGAGATGTTGAGCAGAATAATCCCCGAGTTCCTTGATCAGTTGTAGTAGTTCTCATAGTTGACACATGGGTATATTCACGTACCGAAGAAGATCATGACAAGCTATGGAGTTAGTGTTGTAGATCCTATTAGAGAATTAGTTGTATGCCAAGTTATGCAACGTGAACTCCGAGTTAATGAAGATGTTCTCCTAGGACATGTAGTTCAGCCGAGTGTGTTAGAGTAAATCCCAAGTAGGCAAAATAAGATATGAGTTGGAAGAAATTGAAGACTGTGACAGGTATATATAGTTTCTAAGTCTAGCATTGTACTTTCAGAGAATTGTGAATAGTCTTTCGAAGATAGCTGCTCCATTGAACAAGTTGCTACAGAAGAACATCAAGTTTGTGTGGTTAGATGCGAGACATTGAGCCCTTGAGAGACCGAAAGAAACTTTGAAGAGAGCTTTGACTTTGATTCAGCCTATATCATAGAAAGAGTTTGTGAACCATAGTGATGCGTTACATGTAGAGTTAGGTTGTGTGTTTATGCAAGACAGAAGATTGTGGCTTATTCATCAATATAGTTGGAAGACCGAGAGAAGAGTTATTCGACACTAGACTTGGAGTTAATTACAGTTGTATTTGCTTCGAAGACTTAGAGACAAAGCTTGTATAGTAAGAAATGCACAGTGTGTATGTACTTATCATCAGAACTTGAAATATTAGATGACTTAGGAAGGACTGAAACTTGAACAACATAGGTTGTTAGAACTGCTTGAAGACCGTGACCTCAAGATTTTGTGTCATCCGAAGAGAGTTAACGTAGTAGCCGATGTTTCGAGTTATATTGTTATTAGATTGGTAGTTGAGTTGCGAGCTATTTTTTCCAGGTTCAGTTACCGAATGATAGTAGTTTTGTGGCCGAGTTTCAGGTAAAACCTACATTAAGTCAGAATGCTTAAAGAGAAACAGTTGCAAGACAGATTCTTGGCCCCTCACGTGCAAGACATAGCGGAAGGAAGACCTTTAGAATACAGTTCCAGAGATGAAAGAGTTCTGCATTTTGAAGACAGAATTGTTGTACCGATTGACATAGTGTTTTGAGACGTATTGTTTTGGCCGAAGCACTTGGCAGTTCGTTTGTATTGCATCGAGGTAGTATGAAGACGTACTGTGGGTTGAAGATGAGTACTTCTGGATTGAGTTGATGGATGATGTGGTTCAGTATGTGAGTAAGTGTATAGTTTGCCAGCGTGTCAAGACCGAGCATCAGTTTTCTTCTAGTTTGTTACATCCGTGAGAGGTCCTTAATGAAAGTGGGTAATAGAGATTCAAGATCTCTGCTAGATTTTTTTTTTGAAGACATACGCATAGTGTTTGGTTGCATGTGGAGGATAGATGATCAGTCAGAGAAAGTTATGGGTCCAGTATTCAAACAGTGTTGTAAGAGATTGTGAATCGGGCTAGTTCAGTTGTTTATTTTTTGCGGTTACCACCAGAGTTAGTAAGGGGTATGTGATGTGATTTGTGTATCTATGATTCGGAAATATGAAGCTGGTCTGTCTCGTGTTATGTTTGTTGAAGAGGTTGATTTGAGTTTAAAATTGACATGCCTTGAAGGAACCAGTTGAAATCTAAGCATTAGATAGCTGTTGTTGCGTGGTAAGTCTACCGAGTTGGTGAGTATGTTGTGGTGAGAAGGAAAGTGTGGAGGAGCATGTTTCAGTGACTCTTCCTGTCCGATAAATTTCAGGGACGAAATTCCTTAAGTGGGGGAGAGTTGTAACACCTGGGTTTAGGGGTTGGGTGAAAATAATATTTTAATATTATTTGGGCTCGGTTTTACAATTAAAATAATCTTTTAAGTTTCGGGTTTCAAGAAAATAAATATTTTACATGGGACCAAATTGAATGAATTGTAAAGTGGAGAATTTTTAAAGAGGAAAGGAGATAGCCATTCATTAATGGCCTTTTGGTAATTTGCTCATCTTTTAATTTTAAATCCTCTTTCCTATCATCTTTTCACTATTCACTTTCTTCTTCATCCAACCTAACGTGAAAATAGAGCTCTCTCCTCTCCATCACTATTCCATCAAAAAGCTCATCCATTTCAACTCATTTTTGAAAGGTAACATCGTTTTTGACTTCTCCTCAACTCCCTCTCCTTAAAAGTACCACTAGTTTTTATTTTCATTGAAGTTTTGAAAATGGGGATTTCAAAAGATTTGATTAAAAATGATGCCTTTGTGTAGCTAAACTTAATATTTTGATTTAATATGGTTAGTTATGAAGTATAGGAGTCAAATGGTACAACATATGTGAATTTTGCTTGATTTTAAGCAATTCCCGAATTTTTGGTATAAATGGGGTTTTTGGAGGGTTTTGGGTGAGTTTTGAGGGTTGTTTTAGGTGGGAATTGATATCCCAATGGTAGTACTATGGTTGGGGGTTGATTTGGGATCATTTGTGGGTGCAATGGGTGTTGGAAACATGGTTTTTGGATGAGGTTTTGGGGCTGCCCGAGTTTGCTAAATGTGGGGTTTGTTCATAGCTTGAAACATTGTGAATTGTGTTTGAATTGTGTTCTGGGTTAGTGTTTTGATGTTTGGGCTGACTTGAGGTTATTTGAATTGTATTGAGGTTGTTTAGAAGCGAGAACTTGGGTCGATGAAGCATCGGGAGGAAATCCGGAATCTTGAAGGTGTTGCTTGCTTGGTAGTTGAGTTTGGAGGTGGAGGTGAGTGGTTAAATATTTTTAAAATGGTTTTGAGTATTTGGTTCAAGCATGTGAACCTAGGATGGGCTTGGTAAACCCACCTAGAGTTGGGATTAGAGTGGTAGCCTAATCCCAAGCTTTGATTAGAGACTTTGGTTGCACTCTTTAATGGTTGTTTATGCCTCGTGTTAAATTGTGATGGTGTTGGTTATGTATATGTTGTATACCTGTATGTTGAGGCATGTTTGATGCATTGTTATATGCATGTTGATGATAAGCATGATGGAGATATACATATGTAGGAAATAAGATGTGATATTTGTGTTAATGATATACATTTGGTGTTGACATGTGAAATGATGTTATGAGGTGATTGTATGATCCGAGGATCATGGTGAGTACATGCTAGGCATGGAAATGGTTTGAGCATGACGGTGAGTCATGGTGAGTACGTGCTAAGCACGGAAGTTGTTATGAAATGATATTGTGAAAGATTAATGAAATGTGTAGTATTGGCACTAGTATGCTTGGGTACAAATGATCGATCATTAGGATGTTTAGTGTGCACACGTGAGTCAAAATGCGCGCGTGGTCTTGATGATGGTAGTCATCAAGATAGAGTACGGGTTCGCCTGGAAATCTTTTTATATATATTAGTCGGTAATGAGTGGAATCCCATCGACGGGCGTGAGGATGAGTGGAATCCCCTCCGCGTGAAATGGGGCATGAGGATGAGTGGAATCCCTTCTGCGTGAACGGTGATGAGTGTAATCCCACCGTCAGGTAATGGTTGTGTTGTTGGATGTAAGTTCCAACGGTTATCTTTATATTCGAGTCATAGCTAGGTGCCAATACGGATTGTGGTTTATGTTGCCAATATGTGATTATTTGTGAGCCAATATGATTTGGGATGTGTTGCTAACATGGTTTAATATGTGTGATTACATATGTTGTGGACTTAAACATGTTGGGCATGGCATGATATTGAATTTATGTTCATGCATCATGTGTAGATTGGCTTATGTAGATCAAAGGTAAGATCATGCATTATACATTGGTTGTAAGCTCGTGTTTGAACCCTACATTGTCGAGGTTTGTTTTATGAGCTTACCCTCACTAAGCTTTTATGCTTACGCTCCTTTTTGTTCGACAATGCAGATCAGTAGCTTGTGGGTGGCAAGGGCAAGGAAAGGCCTCCAAGTGTTGCTTACGGTTAGCTCAAGTATGATATTTAAATTGAAAGATTGTAATAGTAAAGCAATGGGATAGGTGTCGTTGTTTGAGCCTTTTGGATTATGTTGTTTTTGTTGTTGCTAGGAGCATGCTAGACTCCTTTTATGTGCTTTGTTGGTTGGGATTTAAATGTCATGTTGCTTGTAAACCATTTTGGCCTTTACCTATTTTATTTTGCCTAAGTGTTGGCCATGTTGAAGCTTGATACCTTTAATGATATGTATGGATGTATGGCTTTGTGATGTTGTGCCTTAGTGTTTAGCCATGTTATAATGATGTTCAAGCATGCTTATATGTTGGGTTGCCTTAGGATGGTTGTTAGTGTGTTGTTGGAGGATTTGGTGGGGTTTAGGGGCACCCTTGTGCCTTAAAACAGCTAAAACCAGTCTGCAAACGGGGGGCGTTTCGAAACGGGTTACCCTGTTTCGATACGGTCCCTTTGTTTTTGGCCGAGCGTTTCGAAACGGATAGGGGCTGTTTCGGTACACTTTTGCTACTGGAATTTTGAGAAATTGACGAGATGAAGGTGTTCCGAAACGAGTCTATGGTGTTTCGAAACGGTCAATTCTCGTTGACCACGAGAAGTTGACCAGGGAGGGTGTTTCGGAACGGTTGACTCCCGTTCTGAAACGGCATCCTCGTGTGGGCTTTGAAATGTTGACCAGGTCAAGGCGTTTCGATACACCTTGAGGGTGTTTCGAAACGGCCTGTTAAATCACACAAAAATGTGTTGTTTTGCTTAGGTTGTTCGAGTGATTGCTTCGCGTATGCTTGTCTTCCGTTGCTGTGATCACATAGGAATTAAATGTGCATTTAGAGAAGATAAACTTTAAAAGAAATTTTTTGGGTCGTTAACCGAGGAGGAACCTTAATGGGTTTCGCCTCGGTTTTCCCCGTGTGGCCCACTCGGACCGGTCATCCGACCAGACCGGAACGAGGGGGTTACAACTAAAAAATAAAATGAAAATGAAAAAAATATTCTTTATTATGTGATGAAAATAACTAATAAGAATATATTTACAATAATTTATAGATTTAAAAACTATTAAAAATGAATTTTTGATAAATTTATATTATTTGAATAGGTTTTTAATATTTTATTAAATTAATTTACATCAAAATTAATATTAAAATATTCGTCTCGATCTAGACTAAGTCTTTGAATTACACTAGTAATAATATTATAGTTTCTAGAATAATAATAATAATAATAATAATAATAATAATAATAATAATAATAATAATAATAATAATAATAAAACCCTATTTTTTAAATAGATAATAAAATATAACAAAAAAAGCAATGGTTCACTGAATTATGCAACCAAAACTATCGTTATAATATTTTTTGGGCCCCACAAGAACTATAAAATAACAATTAAAGAAAAATAAATTAAAGTAAAAGGCTTTGCTTTTACTAAACATGTTGTTATCGGAAAAGAAAGAAAAAAATTATCATTTAATGCCTAGTCATCTGTAGCACAATTAAAATGTCTAGGAAAATGAAACAAATTAAAAAATATTATAAAGAATTGTAACACCCGAGTTTGGGGGTCGGGTGAATTAAATAATTAAAATAATATTTTGAGTTTTGTTTTCAAAATAAATTGTATTGGACATATTTTAATTTGAACCAAATAGCCATGGGTTTCCTTCTATTATAAATACCTTATTTCATTAAGGGTAAATGGGTCATTTGACTTTTAAAATAAGCAAACAAATAAAAATAGTTTTTTTGGCTCATCTTCTTCCCCACCCATTTTCTAAATTCCACGACAACATTCCCCCTTCCCTTTGAGTTACTATTCCATTACCATTCTTCCTCATCTTTGAAGGTTTTTGAAAGGTAAACGTATTTTTGAGTTGTCCTCATTGTTCTCTACATATCTATACCTTTAGTTTTCATTAAAACCCATGATTTTATTTTGAAGTTTTGAGGTTTTAGATTAAAAAGTTAAATTTGTTAGCCTTTGGTTGAGTTTTCGATTTGTTGATGTTAGATAAGTTATATATTATCTAAAAGGTCCAATATATGTGATTTTTATAAGGTTTTATGTTGATTTCCGAATTTGGGTTTTGTTGGGGGTTTTAGAAGGGTTTAAGGTTGGTTTTGGGGCTGTTTTGGGTGAGAACTTGTTGGCTGATGGTTGGTTGATAGTTAGGAGTTGTTTTGGAAGCTTTTAGGTGTGTTAAAAGTGTTGGAATCGATGGGTTTTGACTGTGCTATAGGGCTACTCGAAAATGTGGGTTTTGGGAGTGTCTTGACATGATTTTGATGTTTGGTTTGTGTTCCGGGTTTGCTACAGTGTTTGTAGACTGAAATGTGATTTTTTTTATTGTGTTGGAATGTTTAGAAGCAAGGAATTTTGTTGGTGAAGCCTCGGGAACGAATCCAGATAGCTTGGTGAATTGATCGGCTAGAGTTAGTTGAGCTTGGAGTAGTCGGTGAGTGGTTAATGATTTTCAACTTGGTTTAATTGGTTTTCAAATGTTGGTTCAAGCATGTGGACCTAGGTTGGGCTTGGTAAACCCACCTAGAGTTGGGATTAGATTGGTAGTCTAATCTCAAGCTTAGTTTAGGAGACCTTTGGTTGAACTTCTAAATGTTGATATGCCTCTTGATTCATTATTAATTGTGTTTAATGTTGTTATGTATAATGTGATATACATGTGTGTTGAGGCATGATGTTTGATGCATTGTGTTATGCATGTGGTTGTGGAATGTGGTTTGTGCATGATGGTAAATCATAGTGAGTACGTACATGATGGTAAGAAGGTTGTGAGGTTGATTAATGTAATGAGTTAAGTATTGGCACTAGTATGCTTGGGGTACAATGATCGATCATTAGGATGTTTAGTGTGCACACGAGAGTCGAAATGCGCACGTGGTCTTGGTGATGGTAGTCATCAAGATGGAGTACGGGTTCGCCCGAAAATCTTCTTTTACATGTTAGTCGGTGATGAGTGGAATCCCATCGACGGGGCGTGAGGATGAGTGGAATCCCCTCCGCGAGAAACAGTGATGAGTATAATCCCACCGTAAGGTAATGGTTGAGTTGTTGGATGTGAGTTCCAATGGTTTATATCCGTGTATTCGGGTCATAACTAGGTGCCAATACGTTTGATATATGTGTTTCCATATGGTTGTGTTTATGGACTTGTTGAGCATGGCATGATATCGAGATTATGTGCATGCATCATTTATATTTATCTCATATGGTTCAAAGGTAAGGAAACATGCATTCTTCCTTGGTTGTGTTGTTCGTGCTTGGACTCTGCATTATCGAGGTTTGTTTTATGAGCTTACCCTCACTAAGCTTTATGCTTATGCTCTCTTTTGTTCGACAATGCAGATCCGTAGTTCGTGGGTTGCTTGTGCAAGGAGAGGGCCTCCAAGTGTGCTAATTGAGCTTTTGATATTATCAAGTATGAATTTTTAAGTTATGAGATGTAATAGACAAGCAATGGGATTTGAGTATTTTGGATATGTGTTGTTCTGTGTTAGGAGCATGTTTAGACTCCTATGGTATGTGGATGTTTTGTTTAAGGCTTGCTTATGCCTTGTATGTTGGCCTTGTGCCCTTATCCTTATGCTTAAGTGTATGTTTTTGTGTAAGGCATGAAATCTTAAAATGCTATGTATGCTTCTTTTGTTGAATTCATGATCCTTTTAATGTATGGCCTTTACATGCATGATGTGTGTTGTACATGCTTGTTGTAGGATGGTTGCCTTTAGAGTTAATGCATATTTGCTTAGGGGTCTTAGTTGGTGTCTTTGAGGCAGCCCTTGTGCCTTAAATCAGCTAAAATATGTCTGTTCGCAGCAGGGGTATCGATACGGTTGGACCCATATCGATACGGCCCTCTTGTTTCAGGCCAAGCGTTTCGATACGCGGGAAGGGCGTTTCGGTACCATTTTACTACTGGAAATCTGAGATTTTGACGAGAAATTGAGGGTATCGTAACGGGCCTAGGTGTTTCGAAACGGTCTTCGTAGCGTTGACCATGAGAAGTTGACCGCTGAGGGCGTATCGATACGGTCAACCAGCGTATCGATACGGTCTCCTCGAGTTGACTTTGGCCAGTTGACTTAGTCAAGGCGTATCAAAATGGGCTGTTTTTGAATTATTGTTTGGTTGTTCGTCTCACTTGTTGCTTCCGCTGTCGTTGTTTCACATAAGACATATTAATACATTTAGACAAGATAATAATAAATGAAAAAGTTTTCTCTGATTGTTAATCGAAGTGGAGCCTTAACGAGTTTCGCCTCGGTTATCCCCGTGTAGCCCGCTCGGACCGGTCAAGCGTCCAGACCGGGACGAGGGGGTTACAAGAATGTTTAACAAACAAAAATCACCCTCCCTCCCCTTTCTTCTTCTTCATTTTGAAGAAAGAAAAAATTAAAGAACATAGTACTAAAAATCAGAGAAAAAAGATAAAAATTAAAGATATGTTTGGGCCTTTTCTCCTTTTCCTAAAGGCGTCAAAAAATTTGCGCCCAGTGCCCTCAGAAAGGCGTGCGCCTACCTACGCCTCCGGTACTTCGCTTCGCCTTTAATGACAGAGGCGTTTTTTCTGGCGCCTTAGGCGCGCTTTTTAAAACTATGAGAGAGAGAATTACAAATTCTGAACATAGACCATAAAATAGATATGTACTATACCAAAAAATGTGAATATAAGATAAACCGAGACATAATACTAATACAACATTGACATTTGTCATTAAAAAACAGACATGTACACTATTTTTCAAATAAGTGATTACGTCAAATTACAAAAAAAAGCATAACATAAAATTAAAAATAATAATATGGCATGAACATTGAGACCCTTTATATTTTATAAAATTTTAATTTAACATTCGACCCCTAAAATGAAGAGAGATTTATTTAATCCTCTCAAAAAAGGTGTTATTTTAAATTAGAATAATGATAAATATCCCTAAAAATTTTCATTTAACTTCGACTCTTCTAAAAAAAATCTTAACGTTGTCATTAAATATGAACATGCTAATACTTATATAAACGAATTATTTTATTGTAAAAATACAAATATAAATATTGTTGATGTCAAAAATCGACTAAAAACAAATAGGGTCGTTGATAAAAGTGATTGTGGTGGTTTTGAATGGTTCACCCATTCTGATATAGACAAAGAGACACTGAAAATAGGGGTTGGAATAATGCAAGAGGAGGAGGAAAAAGGTCGGAAGACTTTGGTCTTTTGACGAAAAAAGTGGATAAGAAAATGGTTGGTTGGAGTTCGCCGTGCCTTTTGTTGGTCCTAAAATAATGTATTTAAGGAAGAGGTCTAAGACTCCTGGCTGGTAAGTGTCGAGTCTACGCCTGACTGATAGATGTCTAGTGGTTTACTAGCTTATATAGGTGAGTTGTGTGTCAAGGAGTAAACATGACGAGCGAGGGAGATAGACTTAACATCGGTCTTAACTGGATGTTTGAAGGACCGGAGGAGGTAGTCGTGTGTTTTCTAAATGATCCTCCAAGAGTACTTGGATAGGGGTTTTAGAGTTCTGGGAAATGCATAATATGTTCTTTGGACTTCGAAAGTTTTGAGAAGGACGACTTGGTCGGAACATCTAATTTGCAGAGTTTTGAGCAGCAAAGAATAAAAGGGTATAACGAATATAATACAAAATAACATGAATACATACATATATCAAGAGAGACATAGATAAATTAAAATATATTAATAAAAAAGTTGAACAAAAATCCTATGCCCCATAACCATGCCCCACACTAAAAAACACTTAAAATTAAATTTTAAATCTTAATCCTACATTCTAAACTAAACTCTAAAAATACACTATATCCCTAATTTTCTAAACTCTAACTACAACCCTTAATCTTAAGCCCTAAACCTATTTTTTAAGTGTGAAACTAAAATATACATAATTTGGGACATACGATTTCCATATGTTATATAAACCCAAAAACACAAAAAGAACATACACCAAAAACATAAGTTTGATTCGACAACACAATTTTAAAGAAGAAAAACTAAAAAAAAAACAAATCTGATCTTATTATTCTATAATTACCCCCTCAAACTACTTTTAATCATTGTGTTATTTGTCTTAAAATCAATTAATCACGTTCTTAAATCGAGGTATATGTAGTTAAAAAAAACCTAGCTGCCTTTTTTTTAATCTAAGTTTTCTCTCAATATTTTTGTGTCGCTTTTTTTCTTTGATTTTTGCTTAGCTGAAAACAACATCAATTTTAATGTTGGTTGCCGACCGTCGGTGTTTATTTTTTCTTGAGTTTTTTTTTAATTTTAAATAAGAATCTCTATCCTTGTGATACGCTTTTTTCTACTCTTGTGACACATTTTCTCTTTACTCTTGTGGCACTATCGTTGTGGTTTTTGGTACGTTTTTCGCAAACCATTGCGGTCATTTTGGTGGTCGCAAAAAGACCCTCACGATATTTGTTTACTGATTGATTTGTCGGTGGTCAAGTATAGTCAAAACCTTTCTTTGGTAAAATGTTGTTTGCTGATATAATTAAAATCGTGTAGCGAACTAGCCTGCCAGATAGTTTGGTTTGCTCACCACTCCTTTATCACTTCGTAAAGCATCTCGTTCGACAGAGACAAGGAGTTTTTATGAAGGTTATTAGATTCTTTTGAGGTTGGACGTCACTCTCAATGGAAGGTTTTATTTTTCTTCGTACCTTTAGATTTAATATCGTTATTTTATGTCTGAGTTTTTTTATGAATTTTCTCTTTATGCTTGAATGTGTTGTAATTCTAATTTATTCCATTATTCTTTATCAAAAATCGAGGTATCTAATTGCACTTACTTTAGGCTATATAACCTGCAACAATTTGTATTTTTTTGAATTGTAAGATAGAGTTACTAAGCGAATAACGCAAACAATACATTAAGGACATTCTAAAATTTGAGAATTATTATATGTATTTTAATGATTAGTATTTGGTTTAAATATCATTTTTAAATAATAACACTAATTAATTTTATTGAAAAATTAAACTCAACCAGTGGTCTTAGTGAAAATGCGGATAATGTTCATCCTAGGAGACTCAAGTTCAATCACTTTGTTTGTAACGTGTGTGTACATTGTCAAAAGGTTGAGAATATCTATGAACATATACTGTGTAAAACCAAAATTGATTTTTATATAATAATATTTTTTAAGGACTTAATTGTAAAATAAAATAAATTTTTAAATACTCAAAATACTCGCAAAATGACAAGGATTCAAACTTTAAATATTTCTAAATCAAAAGCCAAGTATCCAAAATATTTTCTAAGTAATTTCGAATTAAAATTTTCAAGTTTGGTCCAGCCGTATCGATATGGTTACATCCGTATCTATACAGTTTTTGGCTACTGGAAAACGAGTTAAGAAAAGTGTACCGATACGCTCCTTGTCGTATCGATACGATTTTTAGACTCGATGTAAACCTGGAAACTAAAAACTACTTACCCTATCGATACGCTCCTTACCGTACCGATACGAGTTGATAAGATTTGATAAATCTTGGTATTTAATTTTTGACCGTTGCCTTGTCAGTTTATTGGAACCAAACACTTTGAAAATTGGTTAACCGTATCGATATGCTTAACTACCATACCGATACATTTTTTGGTTACCCAATTTTCCATGTTCTAGTGAACAAAATCGGTACCGGTACGCACTATGCCATACCGATCCCCTTTGTAGAATATGATTTTCGTACCAATACGCCTCTTTGCATATCGATACGCTATTTGTATACAACGACTCTTTCTACTTATGACAGGTACCGATACGGTAGGTTGCAGAAGTGCATTTATGGTGAGAAAAAGAGAGCTCAATGGCTCTATTAATGATGCCAACCACCCAAACAGTTAGAATTTAATTAAGAGGTATAAAAGCAAGCCATTAAAGCTACAACAACAAATATTCATCAAGTCAAGCACATTCAAGCAAAAATTCAATCCAATTTAAGCCAAATAAAGTCAAACCCTTGTACCCATCTTGTGTAATCCATTTGTAATTCTTTATTTCAAGATTGGGAAGAGTGTACTTATAATTCAGGGCGAATATTTAACATTTGTGAGGTTTATTTTCATTTGCCAACAACTTCTTTTGTTAAGAGTGATCTTTGATTAAGCTTTGGGTAGAAAGTTTAATCAATTTGTAAGGTTTCCTCCTAATTCTAGAAAAGGGAAAGAACTTCTAATGAAATTGGTTTAAAATCCTTAGTGGGAGTTAAGGTAGTGGATGTAGAGTTTATTCTAAGCTTGAACCACTATAATTCTCTTGTGTGTTCATTTTTAATTTACCAATTTCATCCCTCAAACTTTTAAAAGCTAACTCACCCCTCTTGGTCATTTATTCATCGATTGATCCACACAACATAATACCTTATAATCACCTTTAGACTATTAAAAAAAATCCAAATCCAAAAAATAGATATAACAATAAGAGCATGTTGATAAACTGACCTTAGCGCGACTTATCTGAGGTAGTTGTGAGCACCAGACACCAGTGGCTGGTGGCGGAGCTAAGACTTTCATATAGTGAGGTCAATTTAAGATCATGATATGCGTTACAATTATTGTATATTGTCAGAGTATTGTTGACTCTATACTCTAAAAAATCAAGTGAGATCAATTCTAATATCTCTTGTAAAAAGTTCTAACTTCTTATACTTTGTAATGACTTTGGAAGATATTTCAATGAGGTCAATTGCACCCTCCAAATTATATATACATTTGTCCATGGCGAGCACCTATCAAAATGAGATAGTCGGATAAAGGTCCAAAGTAAAGGTAAATTAATAAACTAACTAAATAAACGCAAATTAGAGAGACACCGATAAATTCAATATGAGAACAAAGCCTTACTATAAGAGTAGACAAAAAAACGTACTATAAAAGTCAGACAAAAACATCTACCATTACATATATAAAAATTGTTTAATGGTATAAGAAGCTCTTGAACTTTTGGAAAAAAAAAATCAATTATACTCTAATTTTTTTGCACCCAATTAAGCCATCGAACTAAGAAATTTAATCAATTAAGTCATTAAACCAAGAAATTGAATCAATTATTCTCTTTGACCAATTTAGACCATTAAATCTTGACATTTTTTTATCTATTGGTGCAGTGCTCCGTGTCACAGTGTTTCCACTTGATATTTTCAGAATTTTTGTTTTATTTAAAATACTCTTTAAAAGTTCTAAAAGACTTATAAAATTTATAAAAGATATTTTTTTTTTGAAAAAATATAACTACAACATGATAAAAATGTAGTGTATTACGCGCCAATAATATCTAAAAAAATTATCAAGATTTAATGGTAAAAATGGTCAAAGGGCTTAATTGATTCAGTTTCTTGATTCAATGACTTAATTGATTAAATTTATTTGTTCAAAGGCCTAATTGATTAGATTTCTTGGTTCGAGTGCTTAATTGAATACAAACAATTCAAGGACTTAATTGATTATTTTTCAAAAGTTCAAGAACTTTTTACCCCTTAAATTAAAAAAAAAATCTAATTTTAAAAAATAAAATAATTATCTCTACAACACAAAACACAAAAATAATATGAAAAAGTTTAGATAAAGGGAAAAGGAACAAGAAAAAAGGTAAAAGAAAAAAAAACGAGAAGAACCAATAATCGACTGACTATTAGTTTAAGATTTTTTTATCAAAGACTATTAGTTTAAGATTGATATTATTTTTTAAGTATTTAGTATAATTTTATGGTAATATTTATTACTTTTTTAATCCTTTAATAATATGAGTATAAAATATTTAAACTCGAGAGCTTTAAAATTAACAACTTTCTTTTCTTTTTACTTAAGCAATTAGAAAGAGTTCAGTTTAAAACTAATGTTGCTGTGCGGCCTGTGCCTGTAAAGAATGAAAATTTTATTTAAGGTATAATAAGAAGAATGCATTTAATGTTTAACTGAATAATTATTTTATTTTTTTATTTGAACTAATTCAACCTTAATGTTTTATTTTGGATCAAAATAAATTATCTGCAGTTAAAAATAATTAGTTAACTGACGCTAAACAAATTGAAATCACGTGACAAATCTACATATAGACAAATATACTAACTTTACATAATGACACACCAGTCAAAAAATAATTTTATAAAATTGTATAAAAATATAAAATATTTTTTCTTCTGACGTATCATTTTGTGAAGTCATTTCAAGTTGTTTATCGTTAGTTGACTAACAATTTTCATCAGCATAATGACCATTTTGACCTAAAATGAAACGTTGGGTAAAATTGATTCAAAAAAAATTAGAGACCAAAATGACTATTCAATCACACGTTAAAACTATTTTTTCACTTTATATCTTTATTTAAATATAAATTTATTTTTTTGTCTGGATTTAAATATAAATTTAGATTACGGTAACATGCATTGCTTTGATTGTGCTAGGAGAAACTGTCCCTACTCCCTAACACAACCCTTCATTATCTCCTCAATTATCGCTTTTGAAAATTATTAAAAATAATGCTTTAGTTCAAAATTTTGAAGAAAATAAAGAAAAAGAAAAAAAACATATAGGAGTACTTCGTACCTTCAACTTTAGTCTTTTACCATCGTTTTTTTCTCCCCTTATCATGGGAACTCACCTACTGTTATTCGCTCCCCGCCACCACCAACGCCGCCGTCACCATCCTTCTTTCCGTTACCCCCACCACCACTTTCTCAGCCTGATAACACCATTAACAGTACTATGATCCCCAGCCACCTCCGCCTTTGCCATTCGCTTCATCACCCCAAATATACCCCATAGATCAAAACGGAAACATCACCATAGTCACCATCAATCCACCGCCATCGTTCCCCGATGCTCCAAGAAGCGTCGATTTATCACCACTCGAATTCATCACTGCCCTTATGGTCGTCACAACGATCCCAGCTATAGTCTACGCTTTCTTCTTCGCCATTAATTGTCGTCCTTGGTCTTCCAATGAACGTCGTCGAGACAGCTCCATCGAGCTTCCAAGGTAGTTGTATCGAAGTAATCGAGAGATGGGAGCCAGTTTTGGGTCTTAAGTACATAAAAGAGACGCATTCCAAAGACATCGGACACGAATGCTCCGTTTGTTGATGGGGAAGAAGTGAAGCAGTTGACTGGTTGCAACTTGCAAGCACTCGTTTCACGCCATTTGCATCGATTTGTGGCTTAACAATCACGACAATTGTCTGATTTTTCGGGCTAATGTGGCCGTAAAGAGGCCGAATAATAGTCTTCGGCCTAGAGAAAGTGATCATCGTCAAGGTTTGGCTGGTGCAGCCATTTTGGTTTAACATTTTCATTATAGCTTTTTGGCCTTGGACACTTCAGCAAGTAATGGTAGTTATATTGTTGGAGTGAAATACGCTGAGATTTAGAATCAAACAAAATAGGCTATGAGAAGAAGAGAGAATCACTTAATTGATGAAAACACACACTTTCTATTGAACTGAAATGCTGCTTAAATACAAAACAAAGAAACAAACTCTTACTAGAATCAAGCAACTAACATATAACAAATTTCTAAAAATAACAAAAAAATCTAATTAAAAAAATCAGAAAAATCAGCAAGGTGGTTTTTTTTACTAAGACTTGCAGCAGCTGAAGCATAACTTCAACACTCCTCCTTGCTTTGGTTGCTGCAAACGCCAAATTTTTCTTTCAGAAACACAAACATGTTTCTAGGTAGAGCCTTGGTAAATATATCTCCTAGTTGAAGTTCAGTTTTACTGTACTTTAAACCAACTAACCCTTCCTTTTACACTTCTCTAAGAGAGTAATTTGATATTAAATGCTTTGTTTTTCCATGAAAAACATGATTGTTGGAGATATAAATTACAGCTTGATTATCAACAAACACTTATGTGCATCCTTCTTGCTTGAGATTCAACTCAATTAAAATTTTCCTTAACCACAAAGCTTGATTAACAACAGCACTAGCAGCAATAAATTCTGCTTCTGTTGTAGATTGTGCTACTGTATTCTGTTTTTCACAGCACCATGAGAACACACCTAAACCAAGCTTGAAGCAATAACCTGAAGTACTTTTCAAATTATCAATTAAACCTCCCCAATCACTGTCTGAATAACCTTGCAAAGCATATTCTTGATTTGCACGAAAACTAATTCCATAATCCAATGTCCCTCTTACATATTTAAGGACTCTTTTAGCAGCTGTAAGATGTGTTTCAGTTGCACAATTTAAGAATCTGAACAAAAGACTTACAAAATGTAAGATATCATATCTTGTTGTCGTTAGATACATCAAGCAACCAACTAGTCTTCTGTAGAAAGTTTCATTAACTTTTTCAGCTACATCGTTTTTGCTCAGCCTTTCCTTTTGACACATTAGAGTATCTACGCTCTTGCATTCATCCATTCTGAATTTTTTGTAGAATTTCTTTTGTATACTTTTTCTGACAAATGAACATATCTCCATTTTTCTGCTTTATTTCCATTCCCAAAAAGTAAGTCATTTCTCCCAAATTTGTCATCTCGAAAGTTTGCTTTATATCTTCTTTGAACTTTTGCACAAGCTCTTCATTGTTTCCTGTGACTAGCAAATCATCAACATATAATGAAACAATATTAAAATTGATTTCATCACCTTTGATGTAGAGAGTTGTTTCATTGAGACTTCTTTTAAAACCCAAGTGTATCAAGTGTTCATCAATTCTATTGTACCAAGCTCTTGGAACTTGTTTCAGGCCATACAACGCCTTCTTGAGCAAGTACACATCATCTTCGTGCCCTTTCACAATAAAACCTTCACGTTGCTCAACGTAGATTTCTTCCTCCAAAAAACCATTCAAGAATGCTGATTTGACATCAAGTTGGTAGAGTTTCTAGCCCTTTTGTGCAGCTACTGCAAGCAACAACCTGATTGTATCTAGTCTGGCAACATGAGCAAAAATATCAAAAAAATCAATGCCAAAAATTTGAGCATACCTTTTTACAACGAGCCTAGCTTTAAGCTTGTTAATTGAGCCATCGGGATTCAACTTGGTTCTAAATACCCACTTTACTCCAATCACTTTTCTATCAACATGTCTTTTTACCAGCTTCCATGTTTTATTTTTTTCAATCATATTAAGCTCCTCCTTCATTGCTGTAAGCCATTTTGGGTCCTTCTCAGCTTCTCAGAAATTTGTTGGTTCAAGTGCAGCCAAATTGTATCTCTGGTAAATATCAGAAAGTGATCTCGTACCTTTAACGGGCGTATCATCAATCGACTCATCTTCCTTGAGTTACAATTTTGTAATTTGACCAGGAATGGTAGCTGCTTGTTTTTTTACCCAATTTCACTCATCATTCTCCATAAAATGAACATATCTGCTTATTAGAATTTTCTTAGTGTTTGGTTGGAAAATTCTATAAGCTTTAGATGTTGTACTGTAGCCAACGAAAATTCTTGCTTCCGCTTTTTTATCCAATTTTTCCCTCTTAATCCGAGGAACATAAACAAAGCACAAACATCCAAATACTTTGAGTTTTTCAAATAAGGTTTAAAACCATACCAAGTTTCGTATGGATTTGTGTTTGCAACAGCTTTTGTAGGGAGTCTGTTGAGAAGAAAGACTGCAGTATATGCCGCCTCTGCCCAATATTTTCTTGGTAAATTCTTCTCAAACATCAAGCATCTAGCCATCTCCATTATGGTACGATTCTTTCTCTCACTGACTCCATTTTGTTGTGGAGTGTACGGAGCAGTAAGTTGATGCTCCATTCCTGCTTCTTCACAGAAAAGATCAAATTGATTTGAGGTGTACTCCTTCCCATTATCCGATCTCAAGATTTTAATTTTGAGTCCAGTTTGAGTTTCAATCCACTTCTTGAATCGCCAAAATACACCAGCAACTTTTGAATTGAATATGAGAAAATAGATCCAGCACATTCTAGAATAGTCATCAATAAATATCAAATAATACCTACTACCATTGAGAGATGGGGATTTGTGAGGTCCAGACACATCGGTGTGTATCAATTTCAACTTTTTAGCAGCCCTCCAAGTTGACTGCTTGAATGGAAGTCTCGACAGCTTGCCTTGTTGGCAAGCTCTACAATCTGAAATTTCAGATTCAAGGTAAGGGAGACCGCGAATCAATTCCTTTTTTTAAATTAATAACAGCTGCATGGTTGAAACGTCCAAGTCTTTTATGCCATATTTCAGCATTGACTTTTGTTGCAGAGAATGCTACTTGTTCTTCCTCCAATGGATCAAGGGCAAAGCTCTTCTCTCTCATGTTTACTTTGAATACATCATTTCCATTTGCATCTTTGATTAGACACCGATTTATTTCAAATATAACTTTGAAACCCTTTTGAATTAACTGACCAACACTCAATAAATTTTGACCGATGTTAGGTACAAATAAAACATCTTTGATAAATTTTGTACCTAAGATGCTCTCAATTGCAGTTGTGCCTTTTCCCTTGACTGCGATGTAATCTCCATTGCCAATTTTTACTTTGGATGTTATTGAAGTATCCAGTTCTTTGAAGAGATCACGATCAAAAGACATATAGTTGGTACAACCACTATCAATGAGCCACTTCTAGCTTGAGCGTCTGACTGAAAAACAAGAGGCTACAAAGAGTTGCTCCTCCTCTTCTTCATCGGCAACTTGAGCAACATTTTTTGGTTGCAAATTCACTTGTGTGATAGTCTTTTGCTGAATATTACTTTTGCAAATCCTTTGATGATGTCCCGTCTTCTAACATTTTTCGCATTGCTGGTCTGGCTTTCTTTAACATTTGAAAGGTGGATGACCCTTTCTTCCACAATGTTTACATGGTGGAAAATCAGATTTTGGTCCTTTGTATTGAAAGAATCAGAACCTGAATTCCATTTCTTGTTCTTTTCATTTTTCTTTCCCTTTCCTGCTCAATCGTATTATGCTTTTACAACTAATGCACTTTCAATTGATCCTTTAGATCTCATGAGTCTTCTCTGTTCTTGTGCCTGCAAAGAACTTTTTAAATCTGCCAAGCTAAGTTTTGACAAATCTTTAGTATTTTCCAATGTGGAAATGGTAACTTCAAATTTTTTCAGGAACGGTTACAAGAACCTTTTGAACTAATCTGGACTCAGGAAATTCAGAACCAAGTAATCTTACTTTATTTGCAATTGCAGTCAATTTGTCAAAGTACTCATTCACTGTCTCCGAGTCCTTCATCTTTAGGAGTTCAAACTCTCTAATCAGATTGAGAGTTGTCATTCCTTTGACTGTCTCATCGCCTTCGTATTCCTCCTTTAAGAAATTCCAAATTTCAAAGGTCGACTTCATTGTCATAATTCTGAGGAAGATCTCAGATGAGACAGCAGCAAATAATGTGGCTCTTGCCTTTGATTTTCTTGACCTTTTTTCCTTGTGATTCTTGATTTTGTGCCATAGTTGGGTTGGCAAGTAATGGAGGAACATCGTAGTCCTCCTCCACAGCTTCCTAGAGGTCATTTGCCTCCAGATGAGCCTTCATCTTTGCTGCCCAAACATAAAAATTTTCGCCATCGAAAATAGGAGGTGCAAGTGCAGTGAAAGGTGTTTCCGAATCCATAGAAAAACAAAATCAAGATAATAGAGAAAAATTTAGTCACAGGTCCCTTAAGGAAAAAAGGCTCTGATACCATTTTGTTGGAGTGAAATAGGCTGAGATTTAGAATCAAACAAAATAGGCTAGGAGAAGAAGAGAGAATCACTTAATTGATGAAAACGCACACTTTTTATTGAACTGAAATGTTGCTTAAATACAAAACAAAGAGACAAACTCTTCCTAGAATCAAGCAACTAACATATAACAAATTTCTAAAAATAACAAAAAAAATCTAATTCAAAAAAATTAGCAATGTGGTTTTTGACTAAGACTTGCAACAGCTGAAGCATAACTTCAACATATATCATGAACATTTGGAATACAAATGAGTTGGAATTCATTTTAAGTTTGAGTTGCGGTTACTTTTGTTTTACTCTGATATCTGGTTTGAGAAGAAAACTAGAGGGGTTATAACTTATAAATGGAAGTAGTATGATGTGTTATAGTTTCAGGAAAAGATCTCATAGACAATATTGTTATTTGTTAGAGAGTGAAAATCTGAAAACAAACAGTTTTTAATGATCTTGGGGAATGTAATATATACAAATCAGTGGATTTTGGACCCAAGACCAGGCCTACTTTCTATATGGGCATAGTTTATTATTCAAAATAGGCTTAATACACATTCCCCCTAAACTATACTTGTTTTCTCAACTTTTCCTTTAAAGTTCATTTTGACCACTTTTGCCCCCCTAACGTTTTTCACCGTTACTCATATTGCCCCCTACCGTTAAAAAAACTTATTTTGACCAATCAGAACGTGCCGCGTCATTTTCTTTATTTATTTTTAAATTTTAAAATAAAATAATTATTAATTTAATTAATTTCCTAAAACACTTAAAATACCCTCATTTTCGTTTTGACCATATCTACCCTCATCCTTATTCGTGTCCTCTTCCCCAAACCCTATTTTTTAGATCAGAGATAAACACACATCGGGGAGAGCTTGAGGAATAATTTTGTAGTCACCGTTACCACCAAAGCACCAGCCATGGTAAATACAATGCAATTTTGCAGTCACCAATCGATTCTCCCTTCCCCACTGTCGACTTCAACTTCCAGCAGAAGTGGCTCGACGTATTTCGTCGTTGGGGACGATGATAATGTCATAAACAACCTGGATTTTGATGGGTTTTTATGAAGAGGATTGAAAGATGAATTAAACTCAGATTTTAAAGGAAATTTGTGAAAGATTGGCTTGTGAGACTAGGTTGTGGTTGTCGTAATGTATGGTGCAGAGACAATGGCGGAAGAAACTCTAAGAACATTCATGGCTGCTGGTTTTCTATAGATTAAACTTTTCATAAAATTTTAACAATTATTATTGTAACGCCTTGGTTTTGGGCTTAGGAGTTTCGGTGATAGTTTTAGAGTTGATCGAACCTGTCTTTGGAGTTCGGGTAAGTTTAGGGTGAGCTCAAGGAAAACTTCCCTCGAGTGCTCTTAAAAATGTGGAAATAATTTATAAAATTCGTATATATTTTATATATGTCGTGTGCAAAATCAATTTTGGAAAATGGGTTTCGAAATTATGACATTTTGGTCTAGTGACTAAAATGCAAATTTTTAAAACTATTTTAGTGATTGTTTTTTAAAAGAATCAAAACATTGAATCTTTAAGGAGGTAATTAGCCAAGTCTAATTTCATACTTTTCCCTTATTTATTTTACTCCTAAAAATGATTTTAAAAGGGTTTTAATTCATATTTTCAAAAGGGTTTAATATCATTTCAAGAATTGACGTTAAAACTTCCAAAAAGCTTTTATTCATTATCTTTTCAAACAAGCAGCATCTTAGCAGTAAGTTTTCAAAGGTAAAATTCTTTTTAAGTTGATTTTTAAGCATCTGGGTTTTAGATTGTTGTGGGCAATATTTTTGATGTTGAAATATGTTGAGATAATAGGTTAATCAAAAGAATCCCGGATTTGGTTGAGTTGATGAAGTTTCGGATTGATATTTTTGGGTTTTTGGCTTGGATTTGTGAGAAACCAGTAGCTGGTGGTTATTCGATGATGGGTTAATGTTTTTGGATGCTATTAGATGTAGTTAAGATGATAATTTTGCTGGGTTTTGGCTGGAGATCGTTTGGGTTGATTTATTCGATGTTTTCGACTTATTTCGGATATGTTTTGATGGTCGGTTGTTGTTAGATAATGAGTCTCTGTTTTCCAGCAAGTTTTTTGGGTTGAAATAAAGTCTAATGTTTTGTTTTGTAATGGTTGGAAATAGGGGTTTTGGATTCAGAATCATCGGACATGTTCTTGGGTGATCCGGAGGCTTAAATCGACGTTTCGACTTGTGTTTGTGGTTTGCTGGTGAGCGAAAATGCTTTTAAAGACTTAACGTGGTTAAGGACATGTTTTAAAGGGTTTGGATTGCGTCTGAAAGACCAATCTAAGCTTAAGCATAAGTTTGGGTATTTTCGCCCTCGTTTTCAAATGTTTTGGTTTAATGAGATGATGATGCGTATGCATAGATGGTTATGATAAATCCTATTGTTTTCATGTATATGAGTTGTTTTAAATGTTGTTATATGAAATCTCATGAGTTGATGTTATGATTTCAAAATTATGAAATTATGTTGAGAAATGCTATGCATGGTATATGTTTTGAAATGGGATGTTGTGATCATTTTTATGCTTTGAAAACAGTGGGTAATCTTGGAGGTAAATTGTATATTGGCAAGTGATGAGATTATATATATCTAATATGTTGATCGATCAATAGGATGAGGAGAGCTCTATTATACAAAATTCGCGCGTGTGGTATCCTTCGGTTTCACATTAGGGGTAGTGCTATTGTGATGCGAGTGGTAGGGGTTGTGCTATCACCAATGGGCTCTACGGGTAGTAGCATCCCGGCTGAAGTAAATTCTATGCATCGGTAATGTACGTGACTTGATATGGGTAGTGCCATCAAGGTGTCCGTATATCCGATTCGAGAGTGATAGGGGTAGTGCTATCATCTTGGGCTTTGCGGGTAGTGGCATCCCGGATTCACTTTTGGCCAATATACATGTGTTAATTCTCAATATGTTTATATTATGCCTTGTGTTGTATTTCTAGCTTGCTTTATCGGTTTTGTTGCAAGGAAATGATTTGAAGGAAGGTTTTGTTTTATGAGTAAATTATATGGTTTTAAAACTTCGTTGTTGTTGTTTTAGTTTTGAGCACCGCTCACTAAGCTCTCTAGCTTACGCTCACTTTTCCAACAATGCAGATCGTTAGACCTTTTGGGGCAGCAAGGGAGCAAGGAAGGTGTCCAAGAGTCCTAAGCTTAGCTCAAGTATGGTTTATTCCAATAGTAGTGTAGTAGCAATGGGGCAAGACCTTTATGAGTGTTGGGAGCATGTGTTGGACTCCCTTCTTGTTGAGATATGTTTGTTATGATCTTTTGAAGTTGTTTGAGGTTTGGTTTCATTGTTTTAAAGCTTAACTTGTGTTTTAACCTCTTATGCATATGTAGTCTTTGTAAGTTTCGCTCTTGTTTAATCGTTGCGTTGGAATGCTCTTGTTTGATGCTGTTGAGTCCCTTTATTTGAGAAATGCATGTTTGTTGATCCCTTGCTGATGGCATATTGTTGGGTTGGTTTCGGTAAGTTGTAGGAATGCTTAAAAGTCTATTTGGATTAGTCTGTGCACAGGGGTTTTGAAACGGGCCCGTCCGTATCGAAACGGGCATGAATTATGCCTAGCTGTTTCGAAACGCCCCTTAGTATTTCGGAACAGTTTACGTCTGGAAAATCTGTTTTTGAAGCCCTATTTCGAAATGGGCAGTGGTGTTTCAAAACACCTGGCAGTTATGTTAGTTGAGGGCATCTCCTAAGTTATGTTTTCTTGCGTTTTGGTCCCCGGTTGATGTGTTATCGATTGGGTGAGTTTGAATGGTTGTATAGAGTTTCATTTTGGCATACAAGTATGAAAAGTGACTAATTGCAAAATGGTAACATTAATTTCATGTTAGGTTCCTGTTTTATGCTAGAATTTCATTTTGGTCCTTGTATGCTTGATTGTCGGTTTGAAGTTCGTTTCATCGTGTTTTCATCCGATGCGAGTGTTCCTCACCTAGGTTTTAAAAGAGCATCTAGAAAGGATAAGTTTAAAGGCTTGTTCCTCTTTTAGGGTTGCTAATCGGAGAGAAATCTTTGAGTCTTTCTACGGTTAGTCCCGTGTGATCATCTTGGGTCGGTCTGGTAGCTAGGCCGGGCTGAGGGGGTTACATCTGTTGGTATCAGAGCCCAGGTTATCGAGCAATGGGGAAGGTAAGTGAGGTAAGTTTGATGTGGTTGTCTGTTGTTTGCGTTGTCCGGTGTTTGTGAGTGTGTTTGGAGTCTTGTTGTTGCGTAGGTTTTGGTTAAAGACACCCATTACTATACACTATTGTGAAATGTGGTTTTTGAAATAAGGTCTTGAGCATCTTGGACCCTTGCCATTGTTGACCCAAATCATTTCCGTTGTTTATTGTTGTGTTGCTAGATCATTATCTTTGGTGTTTGTAAGATGAGACCGAGGCGTGGACCTACAGTTGGAAGTACTGGTAGTGAAAATGTTAAGGATGTGCGAGAGGAGAACTTGCCTCCTCCCCCACCGAGCGGTGGTGGAGCTGATAACGGAGGTGTTGGACCTCAAGGTGGTCAGGGTCAGACCGGTGTTGATATGACTCCTTTGATACAGGCTATAGTCAGACCATTTCAGACAGCATTAGCTGGGTATCAGGCTGCATTTGCACCACCTCAGGGTGAGAGGAGTGGTTTGCCCCTTGAGGGACTTCGTAGTTTAGGCAGAGTGGAGTTCCGTGATTTATCGCCTGAGGGTTCTGAGGCTTGGTTTGAGAGTATTGTTCGTATCTTAGGTTAGATGGATTGCACTGATGCACGGAAATTAGGATGTGTTGTTTCTTTGCTTCAGGACGATGTATATGCTTGGTGGACCACTGTTATTACTGGTATGCCTATAGCTGATGTTACTTGGGATTTCTTTCGAACTGCCTTTCGGAAGAAATATCTCGGTCCTAGGTATTAGGACGAGAAGAAGAGGGAGTTTATGGCACTGGTTCAGGGTAGTATGACAGTATCATAGTATGAGGTGCAATTCGTCCGGTTGAGTCAGTACGCCTCAAAATTTGTTCCCACTGAGAGGGAACGATGTTAGCGTTTCCGTTATGGCTTGATCAATGGTGTGAAGACCTACATGTTAGCTTCAGATTACACAGAATTTGATGTCTTGGTAACTAGAGCCAAAGATATCGAGCAGAGCTTGGGCTTGGCATCTCGAGGCGGTGGGTCTAGTTCAGGGAAAAGGTCTGCTGAGTGGGACAGAGATCGTGCCAAGAGGCACAAGGATAGAAGGCATTATGGTGTTCATAGGTGAGGTGGTGGTAACCCGGGATGAGGCCATCAGGTCCAGGGAGCTGCTAATCTTTCCCTCGAGTGTGTTAAATGTGGGAGGCGACACTCTGTAGAGTGTTGGGGTACTTATGGTACATGTTGGAATTTTGGATCACGAGCACATCTAAAGCGAGATTTTCCACACCCTATTAGAGATGGTCAGGCTCCGACACGAGCTATCGAGCATCAGAGAGGTCGTGGGTGCGGTTAAGGAAACTTCCAGCCTATGAACGATGGTTAGAGAAATGTGGCGCACATTGTCGCGGTACAGCCCGAGGGAGGTGGACCAGTTAGAGTTTATGCGCACTGCGAGGGTAGGAATGACACGGATGTGATTGCAGGTAATTTTATGTTACAGTCGTTGAAATTGCTCTTTTTGATTAATTTCGGATCTACGCATTCCTATATTTTGAGTGACCATACCAAGTTGCTAGATATACTGTGTGAAATCTTGGATGTGGATATGAATGTTACTAGTTCTTTCGGCGAAACAGTTGTGGTTAGAAAGGTATATCGAAGATGCCCGCTAATGGTTCAGGGTCATGTGTTACAAGTCTATGGTAGATTTTGAGACGAAACGAGTATCGTTGAAGCTATCAGACGATTACGAAGTGGTGGTAGTTGGCGAGAACATTAAGTTCTTGTCTAATGTTGTTTCAATGTTAGAAGCTCAGAAATTGTTGGACCATGGTTGTCAGGCATATTTAGCTTATGTAATGAATCCGAATATGAGTGAGGCCCTACCGAAAGACATTAGAACAGTTTGTGATTTTCCTGAAGTATTTCCAGAAGAATTGCATGGTGTACCGCCCGATCGAGAGGTTGAGTTTGCTATTGAGACATATGTTGATTCTACTCCCATATCTATTGCTCCATACCGGATGGCTCCGAAAGAATTGAAAGAGTTGAAAACATAGCTTCAGGAATTGTTAGACCGAGGATTCATTCGTCTGAGTATTTCACTGTGGGGCGCACCAGTTTTGTTTGTTAAGAAGAAAGATGGTAGTCTGAGAATGTGTATAGACCATCGACAGTTAAACAAGCTGACAGTGAAGAATAAGTATCCTTTACCGATGACTGATGATTTGTTTGATCAGTTGTGAGTGCTTCATTGTTTTCTAAGATAGATTTGAGATCCTGTTATTATCAACTGAATGTAAAAGAGGCAGATATACCGAAGACAGCTTTCCGCACTCGTTATGGTCATTATGAATTCTTGGTGATGCCCTTTGGTCTGACTAATGCGCCAGCTGCTTTCATGGATATGATGAACGGAGTATTTCATGAATATTTAGATCAATTTGTTGTAGTGTTCATTGATGATTTTCTGATATATTCTCGCACCGAGGAAGATCATGATAAGCACTTGCGGTTAGTGTTGCAAACTTTGCTAGATAACTAGTTGTATGCCAAGTTGAGCAAATGTGAGTTCAAGATTAGGGAAGTAGTCTTCCTAGGACATGTTGTGTCAGCCGAGGGGATCAAATTGGATCCTAAGAAGATTGAAGCAATTGTGAGTTGGAAGCAACCGAGATCGGTAACCGAAATCCGCAGTTTCTTAGGTTTGGATGGTTATTATCGACATTTTGTAGAAGGCTTTTCTAAACTTGCTGCTCTTTTGACCAAATTGTTGCAAAAGGATGTTCGTTTCGAGTGGACAGAAGCAATACAACAAGCCTTTGAGAAATTGAAAGAAGCTTTGATGAAAGCTCCTATTTTAGTGCAACCAGTGACAGGGAAAGAGTACATGATCTTCAGTGATGCATCGTATGTTGGTCTAGGTTGTGTGCTGATGCAAGAATGAAAAGTAGTAGCATATGCATCGAGGTAGTTGAAGATACATAAGCATAATTATCCTACGCATGATATAGAGTTGGTCGCGGTCGTGTTCGCTTTGAAAGTTTGGAGACACTACCTTTATGGTGAGAAATGTACAGTATATACGGACCACAAGAGTTTGAAATACTTGATGATACAGAGAAAATTGAATCTCAGACAGCGCAGATGGCTGGAGTTGTTGAAAGACTACGACCTTACGATTGAATACCATTCAGGGAAAGCCAATGTGGTGGTTGATGCTTTGAGTAGGAAGGTGGCAGTTGAGTTGCGAGCAATGTTTGCTAGACTGAGTTTGTCTCATGATGGTGGTTTAGTGGCTGAACTGCAAGTGGAACCTTCGTTGATTCAAATGATCCGAGAGAAATAGTTGCAAGATAGAACGTTGGCACCTCATGTTCAGGATATTGCGGAAGGTAGACCGACATATTTCAACTTTAGTAATGATGGTGTTCTATGTTTCAAAAATAGGATAGTGGTACCAGATGATATGGAGTTGAGACGTGCCATTTTGATCGAAGCACATAGTAGTCCCTTCGCTATGCATCCGGGTAGCACAAAGATGTATCGTGGTTTAATAGACGAATACTATTGGATTGGGTTGAAGAAATATGTTACTGAATATGTGAGTAAATGTATGGTTTGTCAGCGTGTTAAGGCCGAACATCAGTTTCCATCAGGTTTTTTGCAACCGTTGAGAATTCCGGAATGGAAGTGGGAAAGAATTACCATGGATTTTGTATCAGGTTTGCCTTTGACACCATCTAGGAAGAATTCAGTTTGGGTAATTGTTGATCGTCTCACGAAATACACACACTTTATAGATGTTCATACTACGTACACATTAGATAAGCCGGATGAGTTGTACATCAAGGAGATAGTGAGATTTCATGGTGTACCGAAATCGATTGTGTCAGATAGAGATCCGAGGTTCACAGCTTGATTTTGGGAATGTCTGCATGATGCTTTGGGTATTCGATTGAATTTTAGCACATCTTATCATCCACATACCGATGGTCAGTCAGAAAGAGTAATCCAAGTGTTAGAGGATATGTTGCGTTGTTGCATTATTGATTTTCAGGGTTCATGGGAGAAACATCTACCGTTAGTAGAGTTTGCGTATAATAACAGTTATCAGGCAAACATTCATATGGCTCCCTATGAAGCTTTGTATGGTAGGAAGTGTAGAACACCTGTTTGTTGGGCTGAAGCGGGACAAAAGTTACTATCATTATCGGATATGCTTAAGGGTACTACGGAGAAGGTAAAATTGATTTGTGGTCGCCTGAAAGCAGCTACGAATCGCCAAAAGTCTTATGCAAATTTGAAACACAGAGAGATAGAGTACGCGATGGGTGAGAAAGTTTTTCTGAAAGTTTCACCTTGGAAGAAAGTGATGAGATTCGGTAGAATAGGTAAACTGAGTCCGAGGTTTATTGGTCTGTATGAGATAGTTGAACAGATTGGTCCCCTTGCTTACAGATTGCGTTTGCCATCCGAGTTAGAAACGATACATGATGTGTTCCATGTTTCAATGCTTCGGAAGTATAGATCTGACTCGTCTCACGTTACGCATGTTGAAGAGATTGAGTTGAATCTGGATTTGTCTTATAATGAAGAACCAGTCAAAATCTTGGCTACGGATAACAAGGTGTTGCGTGGTAGAAACATTGAGTTAGTGAAAGTGAAATGGCAACGACGTGGAGTGGAAGAAGCCACTTGGGAAAGAAAATATGACATGAAGAAGCAGTATCTGCATCTTTTCCCATCAGGTAAATTTTGAGGACGAAATTCTTTAAGTGGGGGAGATTTTTAATGCCCTAGTTTTGGGCTTAGGAGTTTCGGTGATGGTTTTAGAGTTGGTCGAACTTGTCTTTGGAGTTCGGGTAAGTTTGGGGTGAGTTCAGGGAAAACTGCCCTCGAGTATTCTTAAAATTGTGGAAATAATTTCTAAAATCCTTATATATTATATATATTTCGTGTGAGAAATCAATTTTGGAAAATGGGTTCCGGAATTATGCATTTTGGTCTAGTGACTAAAATGCGAATTTTCAAAACTATTTTAGTGACTATTTTGTAAAAGAATCAAAACATTGAATCTTTAAGGAGCTAATTAGACAAGTCTAATTTCAAACTTTTTCCTTATTTATTTTACTCCTAAATATGATTTTAAAAAGGTTTTAATTCATATTTTTAAAAGGTTTTTATATCATTTCAAGAATTGACGTTAAAAATTCCAAAAAAGCTTTTCTTCATTCTCTTTTCAATCAAGCAGCATCTTAGCAGCAAGTTTTCAAAGGTAAACTTCTTTTTAAGTTGATTTTTAATCATCAAAGTATTTCTTTATGATTTTCTTATAAAACCCAATTGTTTTCTCTTACATTTCTTAAGCTTTTTCTTGGAAAACAAGGAAAATTCTACCATTAGAAGTGAGCTGCGTTTTTCTCCTCTAATGTAAGGTTCTTTATTGATATTCCCATGTTATTGATTCTTTTATTGTTTTAGATTAAAAGTTTTACAAAGATATTTATGAAAAAGTGTGAAATCAAGCTAAAAATGGTTGTTTAGTGAGTTTCATTGTTGGATCGGGTTTTTCTGGGTTTTAGATTGTTGTGGGATATGTTTTTGATGTTGAAATAGGTTGAGATAATGGGTTAATCAAAATAATCCCATATTTGGTTGAGTTGATGAAGTTTCAGATTGATATTTTTGGGTTTTGGCTTGGATTTGTGAGAAATCAGTAGCTGGTGATTATTTGATGATGGGTTAATGTTTTTGGATGCTATTAGATGTAGTCGTGATTATACTTTGTTAGGTTCTGGCTGAATATCGTTTGGGTTGATTTATTCGATGTTTTTGGCTTATTCGGATATGTTTTGATGGCCGATTGTTGTTAGATGGTGATTCTCTATTTTCTAGCAAGTTTTGGGGTTGAAATAAAGTCTAGTGTTCTATTTTGTAATGGTTAGAAACAGGGTTTTTGGATTCAAAATCATCAAACGTGTTTTTTGGTGATCGTGAGGCTTAAATCGGTGTTTCGGCTTGTGTTTGTGGTTTGTTGGTGAGCGGAAATGCTTTTAAAGCCTTAACGTGGTTAAGGACATGTTTTAAAGGGTTTGGATTGTGTCCGAAAGACCAATCTAAGCTCAAGCGTAAGTTTGGGTACTTTCGCCCTTGTTTTCAATTGTTTTGGTTTAATGAGATGATGATGCATATGCATAGATGGTTATGATAAATCCTACTGTTTTCATGCATAATGAGTTGTTTTAAATGTTTTATATGATATCTCATGAGTTGATGTTATGATTTCAAAATTACGAAATTATGTTGAGAAATGCTATGCATGGTATATGTTTTGAAATGGGATGTTGTGATCATGTTTATGCTTTGAAAACAGTGGGTAATCTTTGAGGTAAATTGTATATTGGCAAGTGATGAGATTATATATATCGGATATGTTGATCGATCAATAGGATGTGGAGATCTCTATTATATAAAATTTGTGCGTGTGGTATCATTCGATTTCATAATAGGGGTAGTGCTATTGTGATGCGAGTGATAGGGGTAGTGCTATCACCAACGGGCTATGCAGGTAGTAGCGTCCCGGCCGAAGTGAATTCTATGCATCGGTAATGCATGTGACTTGATGAGGGTAGTGCCATCAAGGTGTTCGTATATCCGATTCGAGAGTGATAGGGGTAGTGCTATCACCTTGGGCTCTGCAGGTAGTGGCATCTCGGATTCACTTTTGGCCAATATACATGTCTTAATTCTCAATATGTTTATATTATGTTTTGGTATGGCGTTTGATCATGAGTTGGTAAGTTGAGTTTTGACATGTATCGGTAATGCATGGTTTGTACAAGTTTGGTAAGTTATGGTTGATATGCATCGGTAATGCATGAATTGCGGTGTTGTGATTTTGACTATTGTGGTTATGCCTTATGTTGTATTTCTAGCTTGCTTTATCAGTTTTGTTGCAAGGAAATGATTTGAAGGAAGGTTTGTTTTATGAGTAAATTATATGGTTTTAAAACTTCATTGTTGTTGTTTTGGTTTTGAGCACCGCTCACTAAGCTCTCTAGATTACGCTCTCTTTTCCAACAATGCAGATCGTTAGACCTTTTGGGGCAGCAAGGGAGCAAGGAAGGTGTCCAAGAGTCCTAAGCTTAGATCAAGTATGGTTTATTCCAATAGTAGTGTAGTAGCAATGAGGCAAGACCTTTATGAGTATTGGGAGCATGTGTTGGACTCCCTTTTTGTTGAGACATGTTTGTTATGATCTTTTGAAGTTGTTTGAGGTTTGGTTTCGTTGTTTTAAAGCTTAACTTGTGTTTTAACCTCTTATGCATATGTAGTTCTTTGTAAGTTTTGCTCTTGTTTAATCGTTGCGTTGGAATGCTCTTGTTTGATGCTGTTGAGTCCCTTTATCTGAGAAATGCATGTTTGTTGATCCCTTGCTGATGGCTTATTGTTGGGTTGGTTTCGGTAAGTTGATGGAATGCCTAAAAGTCTTTTTGGATCAGTCTGTGCACAGGGGTTCCGAAACGGGCCCGTCCGCATCGAAACGGGCATGAAGTATGCCTAGCTATTTCGAAACGCCCTTTGGTGTTTCGGAACAGTTTGCGTCTGAAAAATCTATTTTTGAAGCCTTGTTTCGAAACGGGCAGTGGTGTTTCGAAACACTTGGCAGTTATGTTAGTTGAGGGCATCTCCTAAGTTTTTTTTCTTACATTTTGGTCCCCGGTTGATGTATTATCGATTGGGTGAGTTTGAATGGTTGTATGGAGTTGCATTTTGGCATACAAGTATGAAAACTGACTAATTGCAAAATGGTAACATTAATTTCACGTTAGGTCCCCATTTTATGCTAGAATTACATTTTGGTCCCTATATGCTTGATTGATGGTTCGAAGTTTGTTTCGTCGTGTTTTCATCCGCTGCGAGTGTTCCTCACCTAGGTTTTAAAAGAGCATCTAGAAAAGATAAGTTTAAAAGTTTGTTCCTCATTTAGGGTTGCTAATCGGTGAGAAATCTTTGGGTCTTTTTTCGTTTAGTCCGGTGTGATCATCTTGGGTCGGTCTGGTGGCTAGGCCGGGCTGAGGGGGTTATAGTTTTCTATGGTTGGCTCTCTCTCTTTCTCTTGCAGTTGATTATCGCCCACAAATTTGCTTTGAATAAAACTGGTTTCCCGAAGAAAAAAAAAATCGGCTAGGTTTGAGGTATCCACCAACACCTTCTCAACTGCCTTAGTTACTTCAGTTTCTTGGTTTTCCTTAATGTCTGCTGCATCCTGCAGGAAAAATATTTTGAATGAGCAATTATAGGAATAAGAAACTGGATTACATCGTCTTGAAACTAAAGCAAGTTTTCTCCAATTCCTAAACCACCTCTTAGAAATGAATCCTTGGGCTTTGCTGATAGACTAGTATTTGTGTATTTATTTGTGTTTTTTTTTTTTTTGGCACTTTTACATTTTCTTTAGTTCGTGGAATTTTTTAAATGAGGATAGGATTTGTCGATAGATTTTGTTTCTGGGTAATTTTAAACTAGAGTTAAATAAGGAAGATGATGAAGATAATGGGGGAAGAAGATGGAGGCATTTTAAAATTTAAAAATAAATAAGAAAAACGATGTGGCGCATTCTGATTGATTAAGACAGATTTTTTTAACGGTAGGGGGTAATATGGGTAACGTCGAAAACGTTAGGGGGCAAAAAATAGCCAAAATAAACTTTAGATGGTAAATTAGGAAAACGAATAAATTTTGAAGGGAAAAAAGTGTATTAAGCCTTCAAAATAAGTTAATTGTTACAGAAATCGTATACAATATGTAAGATGACTACCTGATTAAAGGATCCCCAATTCGTACTCAACTGCACATTTACCTATCATTTGTATCTATCCATTTTCCATTAATATGAGCTTATTACTCTGGATAACATCGTTAAATTAATTACTGAAAAATCTAACAAGTTGTCTCAGTTAAAAGCGGATTATGTTCATTTTAAGATACACAAATTTAAATCGTTTTATCTGCAAGGTGTGTGCATTGTTAAAGGATTAAGAACATGTATTAACAAATAATAACTTGTAATCCACCTTAAAACTATTAAAAAATACTGAATTTTACACAACTTCTATTTAAATCGCAAACTTTTAGTTTTATTAGATTAAATCAATAAACTTTTATTATTAATTAATTAAACCACTATATTAAATTTTAGAACAATTCTAACAGGAAAAAACTCATTAAACATACACGCGTGGTTTAAGTCTTAGATCTGATCAAGATAATTAACAAAATTTTGTAATCATGCATATGATACCTATTTTTATGGGTAAAATATGCTTTGTTTTCTCGATGAATCATGTAGTTCTAATAGGATAAACAATTACCTAAAAGCTTACTTTTGTTTGATTTTTGTATAAGTAAAATTCTACAACGTGCGACGAACACTGCTAAACACTATTAACGCTGAACACCGCTAAACACTATTAAATTAATTAATAAATATTAAAAAATCAATGACTCAATATACAATTAATAATTATTTAAAAAAATCAATTAAATTATTTTCTATATATATTAAATTTTTGAATTTTTTAGTAAGGGTATACTACAAATTTAGTACCTCACCTATTTTCGTATTTCTATTTTGGTACCAAAACTAATTTTTTAGCAAAATGATACCTAACGTTACATATTGTTTCTATTTTGGTACCATGATCGTTAAAAATAAAAGGAAACAATGATATTACTTAGTCAAATAACAGTTTTAGTCCCTAAAATTTATACAATCTATCAATTTAGTCTAAAATATTATCAATTTAATATTATTTTTTGTTTTAATTTAAAACACATTTTGTTAGAACCAAAATATAATAGATATGAAATCTAAATCCCAGGATCTATCATGTCAAATCATCAAGAATAATAAACTGAATAAACCGAGTGCGGAAACGTACCTGAATTCATTGATAGATTGGAAATCTTGAATCTTGATGTGAAAATCTCAAAACTTTGGTATTGATCTTCCAAGAAGATAGGTTATCTCTTGACGTAAAACTCTCTGACGGGGAAGGAGAGAAAAACAAGTTAACCTATTTCTTGGGGACCACTACCTCTCTATATAGTTGATTATTAAATCAAACTATTAAATATTTATAACTCTGCCCCTCATTGAATTATAAATATATCTTATGGTATCTACACTTTTATTTCCATGACATTTTAATACCTATGACACGCTTAACTTAATTGGTCACTTTATTTTTGTGTCATACTTTATAATAGCAACATACATTTTACATATGTGCCCACAATTACGGATTTTAATCCAACAATCTCCCACTTGGGCAACATATGTTTCCTGATAAATGTACAACCTTATGAGCTCAAAATTTTGCTATTATATAATAGGTATTCTATAACAATCCCGTCCATCAACTATATCCACATAAGATCAAAGCGGTCTTCGCCATATCAATCATGACTGGACCCATCAATGGTCACGTATACAAATATAGTCAAATGACATAGATCAATCATGGATGTGTAGCATGGAAAATTACATGAAATGTAAACCATACATGTCTATTTCCAACTGGTCCTCCTAAACCTTAGTGAGATCAACTGTACTGAATTCAGAGTGTGCATAAACCAAAAGAACTTTATTTCTGCAGAAAATAATATTAAATAACTTTAAATTGAAGTAACTGAAATTGTGTCTAAACCGAATGAGCATTTTTCAAAATTACAAACTCCCACAAAAACCGAATATCCTTAAATAACATTACACCCACATGAGTAGTGTGCTCGTGAAAGACCTAGGGTGACAGTTTCTTAATATGCGCGCAATTATGGAGTTTGTACCAACATGCTCTTTAAACACACAAACACTCTAAATTTTCTTTAACAACTAGGAACGAAATATTTATGTGCTTCAAGTTTGAAGTGTTCCTATTGTGTATAGAATAAATGAATGCATATTTATTGTCACAAAATAACTAAAGTGGTCTTTTTATTCAATCTAAAATTAGCAGTTCATGTGACAGAATTCTTTTGCATCAATATTCAAATAGAATCGAAGTTTGTAAACCTGATGATCTCTAACTTACCAGAACTCCGACATGTGAGCAAGTAATTTTTTTTTGTTCTCTGAAGATATCTCATAACCCCATTGGCTGCTATCCAATGGTCCATAATATGATTCCTCAAATATATGTCTAACATTCCAACAATGTACACAATTTCCAAATGCATGCATACTTAAGCATAAATTAGATTCTCAATAGCTTATGTATAGAGAATCTTTTGGATTTTCTAAATTTCAAGGTTACTTTTAGGGCATTGAGTAAGATAATACTTATCTTCTTTAGCAATATGAGTATATCCTTTAGATACAAGACGTGCTTTATACTTATCCACATTATCATTTCTATCCCTATTGGTTTTAAATATCCATTTACAACCAATTGGTTTGCACCTTAAGGTAATGAGACAAGTTCCTAAACTTTATTGTATTGCACAAAATTATACTCTTCTTGAATGACATCAATCCACTTTTGAGAGTTAGAACTTTTATGGTCTGATAAAAAAATGATTAAACATTTTCTATCATTCTATTGTTACCTTATTTTCTTGAAGAAATACAATATAATAATCTGGAATAGTATTTCATCTTCCTCTCGTGGACCTCTTTAATGACACTTGTTTTTTTAAGGTTGTTGAGTTTGTTCTTCTGAAACAATTACCTTATCTTGAATGGGAGTTGTTCAACATTGTTTTGTTGAGGTACTTGATTCACTTCTTGATTAATGATAGGTTGAAAACCTAAACATTGTCAAAAGTGATAGTAGGAATTAAATTATAATTCAATTCCTCCTCAATAACAATGTATCTAACCTTATTTCTCCCTCCAAACTCAACATCCTAAAAAAAATTATAAATCTCTCCTTAAAATAATCTTAATTGTGGGATCATAAAATTTACAGTCCATGGATCACTCAAAATAACCGAAGTAGTTGCTCGCTTTTAAAGTTTAATTTCTTTACATGTGTCCTAACTTATACAAAAGAATCAACACTGAAAAACTTATTGTCGTTTCTTTTGGCTAGAACCCTTAGCAACTTTATTTAAATATTTTCTTTATTGCCCTTATTCTTAAAGACACTAACTAAATGAGCACTAACAAAATAATTATTTTTACACTTATAATGCTTCAACCTTTCTTCCTCTTGAACACGATGAGAAATGAATCCAAATAGAGTATATTTCTCCCTTTGATAATTGTAACTTGAATTGGTTAAATTGTATAGGAAGCGATATCAAAACCATGAGACAAACAATTGTTAGAAAGTTCGATCTTATGTACCTTAAATTTTGAAGCAATATAAAGAATTTTTATAATTGACTCTCTCACATTTCCTTGACCCTTATACTTCATAGACATCAAAGAAAGCATAAGTGATGTCATCTTAACCTTAATGTTTTGGGTAAAATCATTTCTTAATTTCGTCAAGGAAACCCTTAGTATGAATAATCTCTTTAGATTTGTGCTCCTAAAGATATCTAGAATGTTGTGTTTTATGATCATTAGACTCATGCGATTCGAACGATCTCACCTCTCAAATACCTTTTATGGGTGCTTACCGCGGTGAGAGGTGCAAGTTGTTCATTCCTTAGTGCAAAGTCTATGTTCATACATCAAAATACTATATGTAAGTGTCTTTTTTTATTCCTTGAAATTAGTTTCACTAAACACGAGTGTAGAATGTATTTAACAGATATTGTGACAACAAAAATAAATTACCTAAATATAGAACAAAAATAAGTAAATAAAATAGAAACAAGCTCACATAAATATTCATAAGTAAACAAATAAATTTAAAATAATGACTAGTTCCCCTCAAGATACCAAGCACAACATTAATATCAAGTCTTTGGACAGTAATATTAATTGTAAGCGGTACTCTTGTTCTAGCAATCAAACATTGACAATAAACTATGTCAAACAATAGGCTAATCTTTGGACTAACGTATTGCTCACATAAAATACCTTATAATTGTCACACATTTATCGCCATAGTTGTCGTTGTAATTCTGCCAAATATTAACTTTCCTTTGGGCCAATTAATAAACGCATGAATTACAAAAACTCATAATCATCTTAATATTTTAAATAAACTAATCTACACAAAAGCGGTCACTTTGGTGACATTATGTTTCAATTAATCCATTAAAATATTAGACATCCGAAGCCAAAATATGAATTTAATTGTTTCAAAATGTTTGTCTTAATTTTATCTTTCAATCAAATTAAAAGATAACCAAAATAATAATAAATTTGAATAAAGGTAAACATCATATCAAGATATCGAACACTCTATTAATATTTCATCTTTGGACAAAACATTAACTTGCAAGTGATATCTTGGTACAATAATCAAACATTGATAATAAGAACATGTCAAACAGAAATCTTCCTTTGAGCCGATTTATTGCTCACATATAAAATTGAATAATTATCACATGTTTATTACCACAATTGCACATGTAATAATGTTAATTATTAACCTTCCTTTGGGCCGATTAATACTAACATAATCCGACTTACATGCACAAAACACTCTATATTTTAAAATAAAATAATTTTCACAATAGAGGTCACTTTGGTGACTTAATGCTTCAATTAATTTATCTCAAAATATATACAATAAATATACCGATATCCAAATTTAAAATTTTGTAACAGTCAAAACTGAAATTTCTGATAACACTTAAGTTTCTGAAATAACCCAAAATAAAGTTGTCTAAATGGGGCTATCAGAAATTGAATACCGAAATCTTTGACTGTTTCTCAAAAAATTCCTTAAGCATGCATTTGCCGAAATTAAAGTCGAATTCAAAACAACCAATTTTTTTTAACTAAAAGTCAAAAACAAAAGTATCATATAAATAAATAATTCATATAATAATCACATGAAACCTTAGTATATTCATAATAACTTAACGATCAAAATAGAAAACTTTAATCAAATTGAATCGAATATGAACTTCATAAGATTAATGCCATGTTTTCCAAAACCAAAACCAAATGTGTATATTAATAATGATTCAAATGAAACTAATCACATTACGTAACTAGCAATTAATCCAAACTGAAATTTATTCCAAATCTAAATCAAACCTTCGATATCAATCCGTAACCATAGCACATAATATTATTTTTAGATTAAACAATATATATCATTCAAACTTAATACAACCATATTAATCATCAATTAAAACCCTAAAATATATCCGAAAAATAGCATAATCTTAATGTAAAAAGAAACAGACGAACATTGAAATTCAATTCAATTGTCATTAACAATAAACTTATAAGCATCAAAACCTTTAATGTTTTTAAAGAAATTAAAAAAAAACCCTTAATGCATCAAACATGGACGCCGTTAAAGTTTCACGACAACCCATATATATGTATACAATTCACGATAAATTCAAGATTATGATTATCGCACATTATATTATCAGAATATAAATCCAATAATAACCTAATAATTGTAATCCTAAATTAAAAATATAAAATTTGATCAAACCCTAAGTGCCCAAATAATAAAAAATACTAAATCACACGAAGCATCAAAATAGTGAAGCATTCGTAATGAACCAATCTGAATATATAAATAATATCAATTAATTCTTAATGATTCGACATGACGAGGCTCTGATGCCACTTGTTAGAACCAAAATATAATAGATATGAAATCTAAATCTCAGGATCTATCATGTCAAATCATCAAGAATAATAAACTGAATAAACCGAGTGCGGAAGCGTACCTGAATTCATTGATAGATTGGAAATCTTGAATCTTGATGTGAAAATCTCAAAACTTTGGTATTGATCTTCCAAGAAGATAGGTTATCTCTTGACGTAAAACTCTCTGACGGGGAAGGAGAGAAAAACAAGTTAACCTATTTCTTGGGGACCACTACCTCTCTATATAGTTGATTATTAAATCAAACTATTAAATATTTATAACTTTGTCCCTCATTGAATTATAAATATATCTTATGGTATCTACACTTTTATTTCCATGACATTTTAATACCTATGACACGCTTAACTTAATTGGTCACTTTATTTTTGTGTCATACTTTATAATAGCAACATACATTTTACATATGTGCTCACAATTACGGATTTTAATCCAACACATTTTACATAATATACAATGTGTTATCCACAAATTATATTAGGTGAACTCCTACAATACCAAATTAACTTAACAATCAAACTCTACAAACTCCACCAGATACAACTTTCTTAATCTTCAAAGGACTCGAAAATGGTCATGAAAGTAGAACAGAGGTTCAAAGCATAGAGTTTACTACCTGATCAAAATGACACTCTTCACTAGCCTTCAAAGAATGGGGGGATCGGTAACTGTTAAGTAAAAGGAAGCTTCCAGATGAATAAGGACTTCAGTCGGTTGGGCCGTTATATTGTTGTAACTGTTTAACAAATATAACTAAGGCCCTAACTGAAATTTAACCATCTGTTTTCTAGCTGATGGTCTATCAGTTGGGCTATATAAACCCTGAATGGGTACTGGCCCAAACATCTTTTGGCCTACATTGTTAATCCAACCCATTTCTCTTTCTTTTCCCTTTTTCTGTTTGGATCAAATTATCAGAGAGCCTAGGGCTTCGTCTCTCCCTTTTCTTTCTTTCTCCGATCACCGTACTCTTTTTCCGATCTATATTTTCTCATCGGAGTTATCTCAATATGGTATCAGAGCTTCTGATTCTCGTGGCCTGTAAAGAATGCTGATGCTCTGTGAGTTATCTGGTCGTTTGTCTCTTTTCTGATCGGGTTCTGTGGTTCTCGCGTCGAGCGTGCGTTTGATTCTACAGTGGTTCGTCTTTGTTCTTGAGATCTTGCTATTGGTTCTACATGGCGCCTGAGGTCGTTGATAGCTCAAATCTGGAAGATCAGATTGGTTCGATTCAGATCAGCACCGACTCCAACAGTCCGACGTTTGCAAACAAGCAAGTCAGTCTCAAGCTCGATGATACGAACTTCCTATTATGGAAACATCAAGTCATCCTGATGATTCGAGGTAATGAACTCGAACACTATCTTGATCCTGATACTCCTGTGCCTTCAAAGATTGTTAAGGATTCGTCTGGCAAATTGATTTTGAATCCTGAGTTTCGTCGGTTCAAAAAAGAAGACAATGCACTGGCTTCATGGCTCCTTTCCACCATAAGTCCTCGTGTGTTGCCGCAACTTGTAGGAGCAGAAACTGCTGCTGCTATTTGGTCTACGGTGCTGAATTCGTATTCGAAGTTCTCCACCACAAAAGTCATGAATCTCCACTATCGATTAAGAGCGCTGAAGAAGGGAACACTGTCTGTTCGTGAGTATACGACACAAATCAAGGAGATTTGTGATCTTCTGGCTACCAGTGGAAGTCCAGTGGCTGAAGTCGAGCAGATTGCTACAGTTCTAAATGGCTTAACTCCGGAGTTTGATCCATTTGTGGCAGCTATTACTATGAGTCGTGAACCTTACACCTTGGAAGCTGTCATTTCTGGGCTAATTGATGCTGAATCTCGTTTGATTGATACGGTTCGTCTGCCTATTGGTATCAACTTGACACAAGTTGATGATGATCGTTCTCGTGACAACTATGTGGCTGGCAGAGAAGGTAATCGATTGTAGTATGCTTCTAAGCAGTCTCAGCAATCACAACAGTCTCGGAACACTTCTAAGTCAGGAGGGAGGTTTAGAGGTGGCCGTCCCAGACCTCAGTGCCAGCTCTGTGGAAAACTAGGGCATCTAGTTGACCGTTGCTGGCACCGCTTTGATCAGAGCTTTAAAGGTGTCTTGTCTCAGCAATCAAAGGAGACCAATGATACGCAAGCCAATTTGTGCCGATATGAAGAGGTTTCTGATGATGTGTGCTATAATCCTTTTGTGGGAATAGCATCTGGTGCCAGTGATGAGAAGTTGGAGGATACTACTGACACTGCTCAGGTGAATTCATTAATTGCCAAAGGTGTGCTTACTCTGGATGACAAGTGGTTCCCAGACTCAGGGGCAACACACCATGTCACCAGGAGCTTCAATCTGGTTCAGTCTGGTCAGTAGTACTCAGGCAATGGTAAGGTTTATTTAGGTGATGGTTCTACCCTTCCTATTACTCATGTTGGTGCTTTTTCTATTACTACATCTGCTAGGCCTTTAGTTCTTGAAAGACTGCTGTGTGTGCCTAAAATAACTAGAAATCTGCTATCTGTCTCTCGGTTCACTAGTGATAATGCTGTTTTTGTTGAGTTTCATGCTGACAGATGTTTTGTCAAGGATGAGGTGACTGGTGCTGTGTTGTTACAAGGTACTTTAGATGAGGGTCTTTATAGTTTCTCCTTTACTTCATCTACAACTGCTCAAGACCCTGTTTGCATTAATGTTTCTACTCAAAGTTTGCCTGCTGTTTGCAATAACTCTGCTGCTATTTGTAATAGTTCTGCTCCTGTTTGTAATAATTTTGTTGTTCAATCTCCCTATTGGTTGTGGCATCAGAGGCTAGGCCACCCTGCTCAGCATGTTGTTAGTGCTGTTTTAAATAAAACCTTTACTATTGATAAGGGAATACTTTGTCATGCTTGTCAGTTAGGAAAGAGTACTAGGTTACCTTTTGCTAAATCTGATATTGTTTACTCTAGACCCTTTGAGCTTGTTGAGGCAGATGTGTGGGGTCCTTCTCCTGTAAAATCAGTAGGGTATCAATATTATGTTTCTTTTGTTGACATGTATTCTAGAAACTGTTGGTTATTTTTGTTGAAACATAAGTCTGAGGTGCGTTCTGCTTTTACTATGTTTGCTGCTATTGTTGAGAATCAGTTTTCTGCAAAAATTTTGGCTCTTCAGACTGATGGGGGGTGAATTTGTTGGGTTGTCTTCTGAGTTAGCTAAGAGAGGTATTCAGCATCGTTTTACATGTCCTTATACTTCATCACAAAATGGTTCTGTGGAAAGGAAACACAGGCATATCATTGATATGACCCTCACCTTGTTAGCCACTGCCTCTGTACCCTTTCAATACTGGTCCTTTGCTGTGTTAAGTGCAGTGTATCTCATTAACAGATTACCTACAGACACTTTAGAGGGTCTATCTCCTCATGAGAAGTTATATGGTAGAAAACCTGACTATAGTACTCTTCGTGTCTTTGGTTCTCAGTGTTACCCCTGTTTGAAGGACTATAATACACACAAGTTTGATTATAGGTCTAAATCCTGTGTCTTTTTGGGTTACTCACCCAAACATAAGGGTTATCAATGTATGGATTCCACTGGTCGTATCTATGTCTCTCGCCATGTCAAATTCAATGAACAGGTTTTTCCTTTTGCTCATAGATCACCCACTGTTGTTTCAAATGCTTTTGGCACTTCATTTCCTTCTAACTCTCATTCCTCTACTTTTCAACCCTCAACCCCTCTCAATGTTTCTACCTCCCGTCAGTATAGTCACTCTTCTTCTTCGAACTTCACTGCTACTTCTCATGGATGTGTTCCTCTTGATACCTCCTCTCTGCATTCTTCATCTATTGCTGAGAGGTCTGCTGCAGCTGGTTTAGAAAGGGAAGATGCTGCAGTGCCTCCCACCGATGAACTTAATCATGGGCCTTCTGCAGCTGGTTTAGAAAGGGAAGATGTTGCAGGGCCTCACTCTGATGGAATTAACTCTGGGCCTCCTGCAGCTGGTTTAGAAAGGGAAGATGCTGCAGGGCCTCACTCTGATGGAATTCATTCTTGGTCTCCTGCAGCTGGTTTAGAAAGGGAAGATGCTGCAGTGGTTCACTCACCCATTTTTCAGAACAGTGATACCTCTGTTCATAGTTCAGATGGTTCTACTGCTATGGAAGCTGTGTCTACCAGTGACCTTTTCTTGCATTTTGAGGATACTTCCAGATATGCACATGAACACAGAACTGAAGAAGCTCCTGGCTGTGCATCTGCTGGTCTTATTGATCCTTGCACTCATTCTTTGCCCTCTACTTCTGGATGTCTCTCTACTTCTTCTAATACTCATCATATGACTACTCGCAGCAAGGCAGGTATATTTAAACCAAAAATATACACTACTGAGCATCATTTCACCCCCTCAACAGTATATCAAGCTCTTAATCATCCTCAATGGCGGGAGGCAGTTCATTCTGAATATAATGCTTTGCTGGAAAATCAGACTTGGGACCTGGTTCCCTTACCTCCTGAACGTAAACCAATTGATTCAAAGTGGCTCTTCAAGATCAAGCTAAATTCTGATGGGACTATCAGTCGGTACAAAGCTCGACTTGTGGCAAAAGGCTATTCCCAAATACCTGGTTATGACTTTGGGGAAACTTTTAGTCCTGTTGTCAGGTTCTTTACAGTGAATATTCTTCTGTCTTTGGCTGTTTCCAACAGCTGGCATGTGCATCAAGTAGATGTCAACAATGCCTTCTTGAAGGGTGATCTTGTGGAAAATGTTTACATGACTCAACCAGATGGTTTTATTCAATCTGGTATAGGACATAGGCCCTTAGTCTGTAAACTCAAGAAGGCATTGTATGGTCTTAGGCAGGCTCCTCGTAATTGGTTCAGCAAACTTAGAGATTTTCTCTGTAGCCTTGGGTTTCACTGTTCTGGTGCTGATAACTCTTTGTTTATTAAACGAGATTCTGCTACTGTGACATTTATAGTCGTTTATGTTGACGATATTCTTATAACAGGTGCCTCTGAAGAATATATTTGCCATATTAAGTATCAGTTAGACACGAAATTTTCTCTCAAGGATCTTGGTTTTATACAGTACTTTCTGGGAATTGAGGCTATACATTGTGGACAAGGGATTTTTCTTAGACATAAGAAGTTTATTGAAGAGTTGCTATACAAGACAAATATGTCTCACACCAGGGTTGTTGATACTCCCATGGTCTCATCTCATAAACTAAGTAAAGATGAGGGTGATGTGTTTGAAGACTCTCAACTCTACAAGAGCACTGTAGGGGCACTCTTGTATATCTGTCACACACGTCCTGATGTGTCTTTCGCAGTGAATAAAGTTTCACAGTTCATACAACGGCCTACTGATGCACATTGGGCAGCTGTTAAGCGTATACTTCGCTATCTGAAAGGAACTATTGATTATGGACTTTGGTTTTCTCCTCAACCAAAGTCACAACATTTACAAGTTTTCACTGATTCGGATTGGGCTGGGGATGTTGATGATCGACGTTCTATTTCTGGTCATTGTGTTTGCCTTGGTTTGCATCTTCTTTGCTGGAGCTCAAAGAAACAAAGATTTGTTTCCCGTTCGACTGCTGAAGCTGAATATCGCAGTCTTGCTGATGCAACAAGTGAGCTTCTCTGGGTTCAAGCTATTCTTGCTGATATGGGTGTGGAGTTATCGAATGTTGCTCAAGTCTGGTGTGATAATTCTAGTACCGTAGCCATGGCAGCGAACCCTGTTCTACATGCTAAAACTAAGCATGTAGAACTAGACTTACACTTTGTTCGCGAAAAGGTTCTGAGACAGCAATTTGAGGTTAATTACATTCCAGCACAGAGTCAACTTGCTGATATTTTAACCAAGCCATTGTCAACATCTAGGTTTTCTGATCTGCGCAGACTTCTACATGTTTTGGATGTTCATCATGTTCAAAGTAAATCGGTCTTGTCAGAAGAAACTTCAGAAGGCTCAGAAAGTAGGGTGAATGTTAAGTAAAAGGAAGCTTTCAGATGAATAAGGACTTCAGTCGGCTGGGCCGTTATATTGTTGTAACTGTTTAACAAATATAACTAAGGCCCTAACTGAAATTTAACCATCTGCTTTCTAGCTGATGGTCTATCAGTTGGGCTATATAAACCCTGAATGGGTACTGGCCCAAACATCTTTTGGCCTACATTGTTAATCCAACCCATTTCTCTTTCTTTTCCCTTTTTCTGTTTGGATCAAATTATCAGAGAGCCTAGGGCTTCGTCTCTCCCTTTTCTTTCTTTCTCCGATCACCGTACTCTTTTTCCGATCTATATTTTCTCATCGGAGTTATCTCAATAGTAACTACTAGTGTTTTTTTAGATTGTGTAACTAGATCATATTCCCACATTTACCCAATTTTAGCGTGTGATTATATTCATTAGCCTTGTTTTTTTCTCGCTGTGATTTTAGCAGCACATTTGGATTGAGTGGAAGTGGAGGAATTTAATAATCATCTTCCATTGCATCTCAGACAATATTGGTACCATATTACAAATTCCAACAAGTATGATACTAAATCCTCGGTATAGCCCAGCAATGCCTTCCAAATTTAGCGTTTTTCTGAATACATCAAATGTGTCTTGACATGCATCAGTTGCCACGCGCGCTCCAGCATATGTAAATGGATAAACAAGCATCAGCTGCAGCATATGTAAATGGATAAACAAGCATCAGCTGCAGCATATGAAAATTTTAAAGGAAAATGAGTTTTTTAATAGGTTCTAATTCTTTTACCTAAACCAAATCTTGTGGCTGGCAAAGATTGTTCATCAAGTTAAGCCTCCTGTGGGGTGAAGTAAACCAGTTTCCTAAAGTTTCAAAAGAATATATCATTGACAAGTTAGGCATCTTCTTATCGATAAACAAGGAGGAATGGGAATAGCATCTCAAGGACTAAATCGAATACAATAATAAAATAATCACGGTAAAGAACACCGATGACCGAGCTCTATATATAGATCTTCAGTTTCTGCAAATATTCGAATCTATCGCTGCATGAAACATGAAACTCTGGCTTCACCTCCCATGGTGCTCATGCTTCTGCTTCACCAAGACCAAAAGGAGCAACAAAAAACACAAGGATAAGGAAGCAAAGGGTGATTCCTAGGAGAAAACGAAGGGTGTTTTTAAAGCTTCCATTCATCCTCTCTTTTTTTCTTGCCAATTCCTTTGTAACAATGTTGCATCTCAAATTGTATCCTTTTATCATCCATTTTCACCTATAATGATGTCTTGGGTTCGAACATGGGAGGAACTTGAGGATGACCATGACATCCAAATAAGACAATATCGATTTGTCCGACCGTTACATCGACAATGTCTAAATGTTTAGAAAATTAAAAATTATTCATTGTGTTAATTGCCTCTTATTGATTATCTCTAATGATCATTTGGTAGCAACTGTAAGTTCAATCCTAGCTGCTATGTAATGTAAGAGAATAATATTACAAAAGACATGTCTTGCCGGTTTTAACTACAGTATATAGGATGTTTGGAAGCTACAGATGACATCACAATTAATATAGAAAAAATCAAATTCAAGGACCAAACATAAACATGCCAGACATTTATATAGATAGGGAATGAAATGATGAATTTTTTAGATGGAAATTGAACTGACATTAACACCAGCAGTTAAAGCTGCAAGTAAAACTGTCTGGGCTGGTGATATATATGATATCCCTCTTTCCGTTAGAGTTCTGTTTGATATTGTATAACGACATGTAACTTAATTAAGAAACTTTGAACATCAATCCATTGTCGTCCAGTGGTTAGGATATCTGGCTTTCACCCAGGAGACCCGGGTTCAATTCCCGGCAATGGAATGTTTTTCAATTAAATCTTTAGCCTTTCTTAGCAATACAGCTTAGATCTATTAGGGATAAATACGGTGCCGTATCCAAGAGCGTTACAAAACACGCACCCTGAAAAGGAGCGTGAGGAACAGCACTGAAATTTGTATATTCCATGCAAAAATAAAGAAAGCAGTGGGGATTGGGGAAGGGAAACAGGCCGAACCGGGGAATAAAAGGTTTATTCGGTCGGTTTACTTTCGATTGTTGCACACTACCAAAGCACTCCCTATGAAGCAACTTTATTTTATTTAAATTAAATATTCCATAATCCTTAACTAATTACCATTATCATAAATATCACCCTAATAAATGAACCTAATAATTGTTTCAGTGGAAAAAGCGAATAATGTTTATTTTAGGAGACACATGTTCAAATTGCTTTGTCTGCAAAGTATATGTTTATTGTCAAAAAGTTAAGAATCTGTATGGACGGATACTACCTTGTACTCATATTATTTTTGCTAACTCATTACACATTTTTTAAAAATAAAACTTTTATTCCATGTCATCCGACATTAACTAACGCCTCAAACATTTTTTGTACTTGAATCGTCTCGAACATTTTTAACATGATAAGTGAGATTAGAATCGTCTCAAATATTTTTTATCCCTGAATAAAAACTCAAAAACAAATTCTATAGAACGAAAGCATATTTCATTATTTTGAACAATTAATTTAATATTTTATTAACAAACCATTATTGTCATTGTTTTGTTTAAAAAACACTTTAAATGCCACTAAAACAATAAGGGACAACGATTAACTTACAAGATTATAACTTAAAAACTTGCAGAAACTGTGAAGGTAGAATATGGAAGCCCTAAGATAGAACTTATGTTACCCCTCATTTGAGATGACCCCGAGTGAGATTAAGATTCCATCGTGCATCTAATTTAATTAGTTTTTGTTTTTTTCTAAAATATCAATTAAAAGTATGTAAACGAATCATAACTTTGTTTATGTATTATTATTTGATGCATTCTTAATAAAAAAATACAAATCGTACTGAAATTAAGTCAAAATACCTTTCAAGTATATTTAAAATTTGAAAAATAAATAACGGGCCTATTAAGTCATCTAACCCTATGTACATAATTTGTTTTCCCCTCCTAAGTACTGTGGAATCACTACACTTGATAGTTGATTCTGGCAAGTATAAGAAAAGAAGAGATTAAAAAAATGAAAATCTTCTACTCTTTTCGGTGCCCCTACTTATGCTTCTACGCTCAAAATTAAGTTTAGAGTTTAGAATTTTAGGTTAGGGCTTATGGTCAGGGTTTGGGAAATTTAAGGTATGGTGTATTTTTTGGGTATAGAGTGTAGGGTTTAGAATTTAAAATTTCGGGTTATAGCTTGAAATTTAATTTTATTGTGAATTTTAGTGTTGGGGCATAAGTAAAGACACCGAAAAGTGAGTTAGGATTTTTATCCTTAAAAAAGAAGCTTATGGGTTAAGAAACATCATCTTCTCCCAAACCTAAAAAGCAATAAAACAAAAAGAGAGAAGAGGGAAGGAACAGGAACAGTAACTTAATTAGTATATAAATTAAATATAGTATATATAAAGGACCTTCCTTTTAATTTGTTTTCTGCTTCTTTCTTTCATTTCCACCCACATCTATCTCCTTCTCTCCAGTCTCCAGCACTAAAAATCTCTTTCTTTTTTGATGTGATTCTCTCCACTATTACTTATAATCTCACAAAACGCACTAAACCTTTAGAAAAGAAAAGAAAAACCATGGTTTTTACCTCCATCCCAGCTTATCTTGATCAACTCCACTGGCAACAAGTAAGGGTTTTCTTTTTGTTTGAATTTGTAAAACAAAATTCAAAAGATAAATATTCCTATTACTTTTGTTTTATCTCGTTGAATATACCATGTATTTTATTTCCTTTGATTTTTGTTGTTTGTTTCTTTTGCATTTTCACAGCATCCAAATCATCAAGGTGGTGATGGTAGTGGCGTCAGCGCTCATCAGCTTCCTCCTCCTCCACCACCAGCACCGGCTCCACAGCCTCATGGAGGAGGAGGAGGCTCGATCCGGCCTGGTTCGATGGCTGATCAAGCTAGATTGGCCAACGTACAGATGCCGGAAGCGGCATTAAAATGCCCAAGATGTGAATCCACCAACACCAAGTTTTGTTACTTCAACAACTACAGTCTCACACAGCCTCGACACTTTTGTAAGACTTGTAGAAGGTACTGGACCCGAGGGGGTGCCTTAAGAAATGTGCCGGTCGGAGGTGGATACCGTAGGAACAAAAGGAGTAAAGGAAGCAGCTCGAAATCGTCGGCCAGTGGTGACCAGCAAACGGCTTCGGGTTCTTCGAGTACGATTTCTTCAAACAGTACCAGAAACACCGATATTTTAGGCCTCGGACATCAGGTTCGTCCACCGAGGTTTATGTCTCCTTTGCAACACCTTTCCGAATTCGGCGGCAGTGATTATATTGGGTTGAATTATGGGACAATGTCAGCTCCACCTCCACTCGGTGGAATGACTGAGACTGACTTAAGCTTTCAAATGGGAAGCACTTTAGCCATCGGCGGGGGAGGTGCTACTCCCGGTAATTCTCTCTTGGCCATGGCTGGTTTGGATCAATGGCGGCTGCAACAAGCACCGCAATTTCCTTTCCTAAGTGGTTTAGAAGATTCTTCCGGGATGTACCAATATGAAAGTGGAGCCGGTGTCGAGCCTTCCGGCTATGGAGATGAAGCCGGTGGTCATCATCTTCAAGTTAGGCCTAAGACATCGAGCTCAATAGCAACCCAAATGGCTTCAGTGAAAATGGAAGACAATGGTAATAATAATCAGCAGGAACTCATCAATTTGTCAAGGCAATTTCTGGGGCTTCAAGGATATGATAATTACCGGGGTGGAACTGCATAGCTTCAGGCTCTTCATCTACGACCATTATCAACACAAGTTTATTTACTTTCCAACTCCAAAATGATCAAACCCTAGAATTGGTAGGATTTTTTCTTTGATTACAACTTGGTAGGTTTCAATGTATGAGTGAGTGCATCAGTCCATGGAGCTTGTATCAGACTGATGATAAAGTTCTGAGCCAAATATATATCTGTTTTGAGTTCTATAATTCCAGTCCTCTTGTTGATTTTCCTTACAATTAATCCTTTGAATTGGTTGATTTTACCTTTTAAAACTTTCATTTCATTCCCTAGTTAAAGGGTCTAAAGCTTTATAAGAGATAAGGTTACTTAATATACGGTGTAACTTTACTTAATGGTACAAGCCAACCAATATCCTCTTCCATCCCCTATCTTGCTAAATTAATTGATAGTTGGTAAAATTTTAAAATTATAAGATACAACAACTTTTATATAATCTAGAATTCGAAATCTCTTTGTATATCCTTGTAGTTCATATCAATATTTTCCTAAAAGTAAAATCTCTTTATATATAGTGTACTATATTAACTTTTTTAATGATAATCGAAAGGAATTGTCTTTCCATTTGTTTGAATGATTACTTAAAGCACCATTTTCAGTTTACATTGCGTCTGATGTTATTACAATCTACTCGTATTGTTCCACAACCAAACAATGCGTGACCAATATTTCTGTGTTTTTATCTATTGTTGTGGTAATGATAATATTTGGAAGAGGAAGATCTCACTGATAATTAGGTAAATGAAAAAAAGTGAACCATCTTGTAATAATTTGAGAATGTACTTGTTTAACAAATGAAATCATAGGTCTGAGTAGATGACAAAACCAACATTTTTAAGGTTTTTAACAAATGGATTAATTTGTTTAAATTAATGTAAGGACAACAGTCTCAAAAGACTCCAAAATCTCACTCAAACCCATATAACCAGAAAATCAACATAGTATTCTTAAATATATGTTAAAAAGACATAGAGAATAATAAATAAAGGATAGGAGTGGCTTTCGGACAAGAGAAGGGGGAATGTCTGACCCAACTCCTAAGATTGAGGCGCGTGAGGACAAGTGTGTTGGTTTCACGTCTCAGCATGGGACAAAGTGCTGCGTTTGTCAGCATGTGGACCTGACTGCGATGTCTTGGTCTCCGTGATTGGATCTTACATAGCACGCGCTTCATGGCTCCAGTTTTTTAAATTAGTATTATATTTGAAAAAAGAGAATAAAAAAATCTAATGTTATTCATGCTTTTGTCATGTTTCTTCCCATTTGTTCATATTACTGACACAACAAACACTCTTACACTGTTCCAGTTCCAGTGCTTTGGAATAAACCACATGCAGGACTTTGGGCTGGCTTGACCTTGACTTCCCCATTTTTACCGAATACGGCTGAATCTGATAGCTTCAACCTCAAGAATCGAATGTTTGTTTCACGATTTTCATGAAAATGTTGATCGGCTCTTTGTTAAAAAGTGGTATATCTAGAAAGAAAACTACAAAATTATAGTTTTATAGGTTTTTTTATGAGTAAAATACCGTAAAAACAAAAAAATTCAACAAGCGCATTAATTTTAGGGTTTGGAGATTTAAGTATATGTGTTTAGAATTTATAGTTTATAGTTATAATTTATTGTTAAAATTTAGAGGTTAGATTTAGGAAAATATGGTTAAAGATTTATGTTTTAACGTATAAACTCTAAAATTTAACCATAAAACCTAAATTCAAAACTCATACATTTAAATCCTTAAACACTAGACGTTAAACAAAATTTCTTTTCGCAAACGCTTGTAGATGGAATAATTGCCTTTCTTTTATATACAAACCAACATATTCTATTATCCATCTTATGGCTCAAACCAATAACTTAAGTTGAGAAGTGAACTCTAACTCGTCATTAGACCAAACAAGTTTCAAAATTTTAAAATTATAATTGATGTATTGATAGTGTATAAAATTAGATTCGTTTTTATGTTAGTATTAACAGTGTTTATGTTTCACCATCTGTAGTAGTATTTATTTGCACATTTTATTTTGTTCGTAGATTATCTTATTTTCATATTATTTTTTAGATTGTGATTTTTTTGGTGTTCTTACTTATTAGTTAAAAATAATTATATTACAAAAAAAAACGATATGAATCGTAGCCAAAACGAATCGAGTTGGACAGAGTTAAACAAATCTATTTGAAATAGAAGCCATCATGAGCGACAGGAAGGTGTGGACGGTCTTTGTTGGCAATCTCTCAACGTCGATTCATTGGAAAGGGGTTTGGCATGTGTTTGATCGCCATGGGAGAGTGGTGGACGTGTTTGTTCCCCGGAAAGTCGATAGAAACAGACGCAGATTTGGGTTTGTACGGATGAACAGCCGCGAAGACGCTGAACGGGTAATTGAACGATTGAATGATAAATGGATTTATGGCTCATTGATTACGGTGTGCAGGGCGAGGTATGGAGAACGAAATTCCTTTTGGAAACAAAAGCGATACGCAGCCGATACAAAACAGCCCTCTACGGAAGGGAATTTAAATTTGAAGATGCAAGGGACACAGCGATCAGATGACGAAATAATTGCTAATAACAAGGCTTTGAAATTCACAGTGAAGGGATCAGTGGACAGTGATAAGAGGGGGATATTGCAAAATTGTGCAGTTGGATGGTGCAAGAAGCCGTGGAGCATAAAAGAATTGGCAGCGAATTTACACCTACCGGAGGTGGAGGGACTCTCAATTCTGCGCATTGCCGGGGCTGCAATCTTACTCATGTTTAAGGATCCGAGTACGCGTGAGAGGGTGCTGAAATTGGAGTCGGTTACAGGCTGCTTTACACGGATTGAACTTTGGACCCCATCATTGGTTTTGGATTCACGGAGGGTCTGGATTTCGGTACAAGGGTTGCCGATCCATGCTTGGTCCCAACAGTCGTTCGAGAATATTACAAGCGTATGGGGCAGATTGGTTCGCGTAGCAGACTCAACCACCTCGCCTAAATCGTTTGAATATGGTTGGATCCTAATTGAGACGCGGATATTGACAACGATTGAGGCTACTTTAAAGATGGAGGTGGAGGGTGAATCTTTTCCTATACAAGTTCGAGAATACAATCTTGGACCTTGGTTGGAGTGCGAGTGCAATTCGCTACAGTCGGAGGATGAAGATGATAGCTCTTCGACGCAAGGATCGGAAGGATCGGATGAAGAATACCATGTTAATAAAAATCAAACTGAGGCTGTGTCACAGGAGGCTTCAATAGGAAATCAGGTCCAATTGGCCGAGTCGCGGCAGTGGCGTACGAATTCGTTATGGGATCATAGATTGGCGACCAATCATGTGGAGGAGACTGATTCAAAGGACCACTCGACGTCGGCACAATCATAGGAAGTTGGGGATACGGCTGCTCCGGTGGAGACACAGGTCCCGGGCGATATGGCCGGCTTGGGGGCGAGGCATGTTTCCGGGGGTTTCTCAGGTGAGGGGGGAAGAGTTCTGGTTCTACAACACTAGCTGAGGAAGTTCAATCCAAGTCAACCTCTGTGGATTTGAATGCAACAATTTTAGAATTGGTTAATCCTATTGCTTTGGCGGATAAGGTGGATTCAAAAGCTGAGAAATTAAGGGCTCTAACTGGCGACAACACGGGTGTTTTGGACATTGGCACTATCATTCGAATAAACGGGAAAAAAACAAAATCCGTTAATGCTCTTTCAGTAGTGATACCGACAGTGAAAACCAATAGGGGCAGACCGTGCAAATTCTTAAATCCACAGCCTGTATCGACGCATGTAGCAAATGCGTCTCTTTCGGATTCAGATTTTCAGAACCGACAACGCTTGATCGATAAAGAAATAAAGGCGACTGTGGCTCTAGGTAGCATTGTGGGTGTGCGAATGGTAGGATGTGAAGCGGACATTATAAAAGATCTTCAACAGGTTTTTACTGGGGACAGGCGATAGTTCTTGCAATGCGTATCGTGTCTTGGAATGTTCAGGGGTTAGGATCGAATTTGAAGTGCAGGGCAGTGGGCGATGTTTTAAAGAGACAACGGGTGGATATGGCAATGGTACAGGAGTCGAAATTAGAGGAAGTATCAGCTCTAATGCTTACGTGTATGTGGACATCGGATGGTTTTGATTTTATTTTTTCACCATCGGTAGGTGCATCAGGGGGCTTGATTACGGTTTGGGAAACGTCGCGTTTCGATGTTACTACTTTAGAGGTGGATCGCAATTTCATATTTATCAGAGGCAGATGGCGAGCGGAAGAACTAAGTTGTTGCATGCTGAATGTATATGCCCGCTACGAGACAGAGGCACAGAAACGGTTGTGGCAACGATTAGAGGAGCTTATTCTGGGTGTTAATGAACCTTGGTGTATCGCAGGGGATTTCAATTCTATACGTTGGATGTCGGAACATGCAGGGTGTAATTCGGTGGCGACAGGTATGCAAGTATTTTCTGAATTTATTGAACATACTGGGCTTGTTGATTTGCCGTTGATAGGGAAACAATTTACATGGTTTGGGAGGGGTTTTAGACGTAGCCGAATCGATAGAATTTTGATATCTCCTGCTTGGATGGATGCTTTTAATAATATTGGTCAGATTGCTTTGCCGAAAGGGGTGTCGGACCACACACCTCTATTACTGGTGTGCGATGAACAGGACTGGGGCCCTCGCCCTTTTCGATTCATAAATTGTTGGTTGGAGAGCAACAAAAATGTTCTTGATATATCCAACGAATGGAGTAGACTATCGGATCAGGGGGTTGGAAATGCTAATATTATGGTAAAGCTCCGAAACATGAAGAGCTTCTTGCGTAATTGGAACCGGGTAGTGTTTGGTGATGTGGACAAAGATATCCAATCGATCCAAATGAAATTGGATGGTGCTGATACGGCGGGTCCGAATGCTGAACTGTGTGAATCGGAAGATGCCTTGATTGAGTGGAGAAGGGAGTGGTTACAACGTTTTTGGCAAGTTATCAGACGCAAGGAGTCGCTTTGGCGACAGAAATCAAGGGCGACTTGGTTGCGGTTGGGTGATCGCAACACGACATTTTTCCACAGTGCGGCAAAGCTTAGGGCTGTGCGAAATTTGATTTCAGGGCTGTCGATAAATGGTCGGTGGGAAACGAATGTCCATCGCATTCGGAAACACATAGTGGCAGATTTTACACTGCATTTCAAGGCAGCAACACGCCGGTGTTCTTGGACTATCATGGGTGAGTTCGGCAGGGTTGACAGTGACATCAATGCAGTTTTAGTGGCACCTTTTTGTCGTGAGGAAGTGTGGGATGTTATACGTGGTTGTGATGGTTCGAAAGCGCCGGGACCGGATGGGTTTAGCATGGCTTTCTTTAAAGCATGTTGGAACACTGTGAGCGAGGATGTGCTACAGTTTTTAAGCGAATTTCATGCTACAGGCAAGCTGCCACCGGGTGTGAATTGTACTTTTCTAGTGTTGATTCCTAAGATCGACTCACCTAAGGTACTCAGTGATTTCCGTCCGATAAGCCTTGTTAATTCAGTCTATAAAATTCTCGCGAAAGTGTTAGCTACAAGGTTACAAAGAGTATTAGGATCGCTGATTAGTGAACATCAGTCGACATTTATCCGTGGCCGACAGATAGTGGATGGCATTCTTCTAGCAAATGAGATAATTCACTCACTAAGGAAGAGTTCGAGGGGTGGTTTGGTGCTTAAGCTAGACTTTGCTAAAGCCTATGATTGTGTGCGATGGGATTTTCTGGATCATATGCTGAGTTGTATGGGCTTCTGTGAGGTGTGTCGTCTTTGGATTATGGAATGTGTTTCAACGGTTCGAATGTCAGTGCTGCTAAATGGGTGTGCTACGTCTGAGCTCACAATGGGGCGTGGATTGCGACAGGGCTGTCCATTGTCGCCGTTGTTATTTGTTATTGTTGTAGAGGCGCTTCACAGCTTATTGGTTCAGGCTGAGACGGCGGGTCTAATTAAGGGTGTTTATATTGCACCGGGGGTCTCCATATCGCATTTGCAGTTCGCAGATGATACCGTGTTGTTCTTTGAGGCTTTTCCTGGTTGTGCTGAGGCTATCAGACGCATTCTTTATTGCTTCCAAGTATGTTCAGGCTTACAAATAAATTTCAGCAAGTCATCTTTGTATTCGATTGGGGTTGAAGAGGAGTTCGCTGATTTATGCGCTAAGGCATTGGGATGTCGACGCGGTTCTTTTCCTTTTACCTATTTGGGGATGTCGCTTGGCTCTAATCCGAGGAGGTTGGCGGTATGGGAACCGATTATTGCAAATGTTCGTCGGAAATTAGCAGGTTGGAAGCGAAATTCGCTGTCTTTTGCGGCACGTGTCACTTTGGTTAATAATGTACTCTCTTCTTTGCCGATCTATTACATGGGCGTGTTTCGCATTCCTAAGGGTGTTATTGCAGCAATTGATAAGATTCGCCGTGCATTCCTTTGGGGTGGTGTAAATTTACATAGAAAAATGAACATAGTTAGCTGGAAGTTGGCATGTAGACCGCGACATTTGGGTGGTCTGGGAATAGCAGATTTACAGATACGCAATACGGCTATGTTATCTAAATGGTCGTGGCGATACGCTACGAATACATCGTCGCTTTGGAGGGCCATTATAGTGGCTAAGTATGGGGAGAATGTTCAATGGTGGAGATTTAATACCTCCCGTCAGGGTGCGATGTCAGTGGTATGGAAACAAATTGTGCAAAATGCTTGTTCGGCTGAAGTACAGCGACATTTCCACGAGAAGCTATTATGGCAAGTGGGGGAGGGTAGTCGAGTCCTTTTTTGGTTTGATTCTTGGTGTGCGACTAAGCCTTTAAAAGATATCTTTCCACGGTTATTCTCTTGTGCGATCAATAAATTGGCACTGGTAGTGGATTACTCAGTACAGGGGGGGCTTTCATCATTCACGATGGACAGCGTTCTTCCGTCGCCCGCTTCGCGTTTTTGAGTCGGGGCAGCTGCGCGATATGTGGGCAGTGATAGGCAACATTTCTACACATCGAGGTGTCTGCGACAAGTTGGTTTGGACTTCGGATAGTAGAGGTATGTTCACGGTCAAAGCTGTTTCTCAATGTTTGATGTTAGATGAGGCTGGGGACAACGAGTTTGGGGCATGCTTCACGTGGAAAATCTTGGTTCCACCGAAAATCCAGGCTTTCCTGTGGTTTGTTTGGTTGCGTCGCCTGCCGACGTTTGACTTTTTGAGCCGTCGAGGTGTTGTTTTTGAGGGGCAGAGCACGCTGTGCTTTTGGTGTAGGGAATGGGAGGAGAACGCCGATCACCTATTGTATTCGTGTCCCGTGGTTCGGCGCATATGGGGCTGGTTTTGCTGCTGGTGGAGAGTGTGCTTACCGCTGCCGCAAACGTTATCAGCTTTCTTTGTACCCGACTTCCATTGCTTGTTTTCGGATACGCGCCGTTGCATGTGGGTGTCATGCGTTGCAGCGATGTTATGGTCGATTTGGCTAGCACGGAATGAGATGGTTTTTAACAAGAAACTCTTACCGATCGAGGAGGTGTGTTTCTTGATTAAGTTGCGTTCGTTTTATTGGATGCGAACTTTGCGGAATGATCTATGCATTGGCGAGGCGATGTGGTGGGAATGCCCGAGCCTTTATTCTGAGCCGTCACCATCGCGACCAACTCGGTTTGGTATTTGTTGGGAACCACCATCGCGGGGGATTTTGAAGTTCTCGGTGGATGGCTCTGCTCGTGGTAAGCCGGGTCCTGCAGGTTTTGGGGGCGTGTTACGCGATGAGCATGGTAGTATCTTGGCATTATTTTCAGGCCCTCTTGGTTGTATTGACTCTAATGAGGCTGAACTGCGAGCGATTGCTTTTGCATTATCGTATTTTCGGCAGTCCAAGTGGGCGGTTCTTCCTTTGGTAATAGAGTCGGATTCCATGGTCGCTATTAGCTGGGTGTTGCACATGGACAAACGACCATGGCGCTTTTGGGAGGTATTTCGTGAGATTGATAGTTGCTGCTCTGCGCTACACTCAGTCTGTTTCTCCCATATCTTCCGGGAGGCGAATGGCATAGCAGATGCGTTGGCAAAGGAGGGGGTAACACGGTTGTCATTATTTTGTGCGTGTTAGTGATGGTGTTTTGTTTCTGTTTACGTGTGTGGACTGTTGGACTTTTGTACTACCACATACGGTTCGTACTCTTTTCCTCCGTTAGGCTTTAGGGAGGTTTTTAATGAGGCGACCGTTGTAGCATCTTGGTTGTATATTGCTTCTTAATATACGACATTCATTGAGCAAAAAAAAAATTTCTAAATTTCCGGTAAATTTGGGTTGATGTTAGCAGAAAGCTTAACAAAATACTCAGGTCTAAATGTAGAATAAAATAAAATTGGAAAATTGAAGCAAACTCATGATTAGAAATCATGGCGGTTGGTCCAATGCACATAACTACAAACATCAATGATATATATTATAGAATTAATCAGATGGCAATTAAACAATTGTTAATTCATTAATTGAATCTACAAGTAATATAATATTAAGAGTGAGAGTGGAATCTGGAATTGGGTCATGTTGAAGGAAAGGAATAGGAGAATGTTTGCTTTTGCAAGAACCAAGGCTGCTTACCAAGAACGAATAAAGCACATTCAAGACCGTCAAAGCTAAAGCCTTTTTTCTCTCTCTCTCTATCTGCTCTCAGTCAAGACAGATAACAATGTTATAGTTTTGGTTGGTCGGTCGGTCAGACATCGTCCTCGTTATCCTTAGTAATCAAAGGAAGAATGTAGTATTATATTTTTAGTTCGATCCCGAAATTGTCGATATTGAAACTAACGTTAAGGAAAGAAAAGACCGTACAGGAAGTAGTGAGAGATAAATGGCTTCTCTTCCAATTTCCATGTGTGATGGGGGCACATGGAATTGTGTGCAGCTTTCACTTTTGCAACGTACGTCAAAATGTATGTAATGCCCTAAACGAGCCGAGACGATCTGATTAGATCAGATCCAGATCCAGATCCAGATCCAGATCCACCACCATCATCTGTTGTTCAAATTACTACAAAGAGAGACTGAGATTCCAACTGGTTATTCTTGGTGATGTGGCACTTGTGCTCTCAATCAATGATACACATGCATGCATGCATGCCCCCCCATGAAGTTTTAGATTCCCAAAGCGCCCCCACTCACTTCTCTCTGTTTCATGTTTTGCTACTTCTCTCTCTCTCGACCCCACCTAGAAACACCCATATTTATTCAGCCTTTGTTATGTTGCCTTAGGGTAGCTATCTAGTTTTCATTAACAGTGAAAGATATGTATGACTCTCATGTTAATTTAAATAATTACAATATAATAACAACTACTACTTACTAGCTTAATTGTAAAAGGAAAACTTTGTTGCTGCGATGACTGTTTTCTAAAACGTTTCTCGTGAAATTTCATCGTTTAAAACCGATATAAAATTTAGGGTTTTGCTATACACAATCCCAAAAGTTGCGTATAAAAACCACTAGATTCCTATCATTAACGCATGTTTTATTTTTCAATAAAATCTATTAGAATGTAATTAAAAAAATTACGTTCTTAAAAATTAAACATCATCAATTTAAGGTATTTAGTGTAATTAATAACTATTAAAAGGAACTCAACGAGTGGTCGCAGTGGAAAAGAGGATGCTATTCATCCTAGGCAGTGACGGAACTTGGAGTAAAAGTTTGAGGGGGGCAACTTGAATTTTTTTTTAAAAAAATTGGAGGATTGAACGAAAATTTTCAAAAAAAGAATTGAGGGTTTAACTAAAAATTTTAATAATTTAAAGAGATTTAACAAAAAAAAATAAAATTTTGAGAGAGAATTTAATTAAAAATATTCAAAGTTTTGAAGTTTAATATGAATTTTTAAAAATTTTAAGGGGGCCAAATTGAAATTTTCGAAAATTTTAAGGGTAAAATTCGAGTTTTCCAAAAAAAATGGGGAGGCGCGTGACCCCCACCGGTCCTTTAAAGCTTCTGCCACTGATCCTAGGAGACCCAAGTTCAATCCGCTTTGTCTGCAAGGTGTGTGACACATCAAAAGGTTAAGAAAATTATTAACAGATGCTACATTGTAATCACCTTAAGACTATTAAAAATTTATTATTATTATTATTATTTAAAAGAGTTTAGGGTTTATGTGTTTATGGTTCTAGTATTTATGGTTCATGGTTTTAGAGTTTATGGTTTAGTTGTTAGGATTTAGAGTTTTATGATTTTTAGGGTTTAGAGTTTATAGTTTATAGTTTTATGATTTTAGGGTTTATGGCTTAGGTCTATTGTTTAAGATTTAGTGTTTAGTGTTTTAAGATTTAAGTTTTAATTACATTAAATATCCTAGAATTAATGATGTCTAATAGATTTTATTGAAAAGTAAATTAAACATTAACCGTATGAATCTAATAGTTAGGTATGTGTATAGAAAAACCCTAAAATTTATAAAATGATTTTTTCTTCCAAATTTTTTTGGGTGTCAGTTTATAACCTTCATCTCAATCTAGTAATTGTAGATCGATTTAATTTTAATTGTTTTGGATCGATTTATGTTTTGATAATTTCAAATTCAATTGTTTCATATTCAAGTCATTTTGGGTCCGAGAGTTTAGGATTGTCACTTCAATTTTTGAAAATGGGTTATTTTAGGTTTGGCACTTAGGTTTTGGGTTTTTAATTAGGGAGATTTTGAGTTTGATCCATTCTAGATGCAAGCCATTTTCATGCTTGTGTCACGTACCAATTTTTTCGACCCGATCAAGCTACGCATCAAGGGGCAAAGGGGTCTGATTCCGACAAACACCTCCCCAAAACCGAAGCACCAGACCACACCAAGGCATTGGGCTCGCAAATGGGACGGAGCAACACATCGAGGGAACGAGTGTGTGCTCACCAAGGGACGACAACCGAGGGGCGTAGCACGGGGAAGACCGAGAGGGCCACACCTCGTGCGTACATTCCACCACACCGACGAGAAGTATCCGCAACCCATGGGGCTGGGTGTGCGGGCCAAAGGGTCTAAGGGCCAGCACCAAGGGTGCACACCACGGGGCCTGCCTACGGGCCAGCACCACGGGTGCACACTGAGGGGCCTAAGGGCCGGCACCACGGGTGCACACCGTGGGGGCTTAGGGCCGCACCATCGGGTCCGATGCACACGCACACGAGGGTGCCGACAGCCGCCCGCACCGAGGAACCGAGCAGACCGAGTCTGACGCACCCTAGGGTCCCGACAACGACCGACGCCCAAGGACGGGGCAAGCCGATCACGCCGCACCCTAGGGTCCCGACAGCGGCTGACACTCAGGGTCCGGGCAAGCCGATCACGCCGCACCCTAGGGTCCCGACAGCGGCTGACACTCAGGGTCCGGGCAAGCCGATCACGCCGCACCCTAGGGTCCCGACAGCGGCTGACACCGAAGGACCGGACAAGCCGATCACGCCGCACCCTAGGGTCTCGACAGCGGCCGACACCCAGGGTCCGGGCAAGCCGATCACGCCGCACCCTTGGGACCGATCACGCCGCACCCTAGGGCCGATCACGCCGCACCCTAGGGTCCCGACGACAGTGCACACGGAGGGGCTGGAGAGGGCCGGCCAGACGCACCCTAGGGTCTGCACACGGGGCCTTGGGCCTCGTCTCCACACAAGCAAGGCCTTCCTAGAGGTTAGGGACCACGAATCCTTTTGGGACAAGGATTCCATCTCCTTGAGGGAGTAGTACATTAGATTATCCTAGTTAGAATAGGATTAGGACTAGAGGGGCTATATAAGGAGGCTTACCCCCACCTCATTATTCATCTATTCTTTTCTTTCAGTTGTTCTCTGGCCTTGAGCCATATTTTCGTTTAGCTTTCTAATAAAAGGTGCCGGGCATTCGCCCGGCTTTCCCCACATCACTTTTTCTTTGGCCATCACCCATTGTGTTAAAACGTCTTCCGCACGAATCTAGGCTCTCTCGACTAGATCGTCAGGCTTAACTTAGGCTCTACGCACGCACCAAGGTGCCTAAGGCCGCACGTCCAACGGGTCAGAATTCTAGGGACGTGACAAGTGGTATCAGAGCAAAGGAGTTTGCTCGGGATGGCCAAGGAAGACAAAGCCGGGACAACATCAAAGGGCATGGAGGCCCAAGTAACCGACAAGGCAACTGACAAGAATCCCGACAAGAAAATGGTCGCTTCGGAAGATTGGTTAACAACACTTGAGGGCAAGACAGAACGACTCGAGACCAGGGCAAAGGAGTCGGTTGAGTCCCTCGACGCTGTCAACGATCGCTTGGAAAAGTTAGAAACCGAAGTCGGCCCCCTCAAAGAAAAGGTCGCAGAAGAGGTGGGAAAACTTCTCGACGAGGCATACGAGAGATTAAACCGACAAGACATCTCCCTTCAAATTGCGATGGAGGCAACGAGGGGAGAGTTGTTAGGAGAAATCAAGAAACTCAGTGCTGAATTATCCCTCTATAAGAATGCCGTGCTAACCGGCATGATGGACCAAACAGTGGGAACGAAACCCAGGATCGACGTGCCGAAACCGAAGGAGTTCAAAGGAGCAAGGGACGCTCAAGAAGTGGACAACTTCGTTTGGAACTTGGAGAATTACTTCCGACTCTCTGGCATCGACGACGAGGAATCTAAGGTAAACACCGCTTCCGTTTACTTAGTTGATTCGGCTCTTCTATGGTGGCGTCATAAGTGTTACCAATCCAAAGGAGAGGCGATCCCCATCAAAACATGGAAAGAATTCCAATTTGAATTCAAAGAGCACTTTTACCCAAAGAACGCTCAAGAAGAAGCTCGGGAGAAGCTTCATCGACTAAAGCACGACGGCTCAATTCGGGAGTACGTCAACAAGTTCACCGAACTCAGGCTCCAAATTCACAACATGAGTGAAGCCGACGCTCTCTTTATCTTTAAAAGTGGGCTACAACGTTGGGCGAAAATGGAGTTACATCGAATGGGAATCCAGGATCTTTCCAAAGCATTGGACGCAGCCGACTCCCTTGTAGAATTTGAACACAAGAAGTCAGACAAGCCAAGGCAAAAGTCGAAGTACGAAGACAACGACGAAGAAGATCGGGATGAACAACCCAAGGGTGAACCCAAGAAACCATCAAGCGGAGATTTCAAACTCCGTAAGCCATGGGTAAGGAACAACAACAACTTTAGTTGTTACAATTGTGGAGGCAATCATATGAAAAAGGATTGTCTCGAACTCGAAAAAACGGCAGCCATCCAAGGAGATGATAGCGAAGACGAACTCGAACCCACTAAAATAAATGCCATTATCAGTTCCATGGAGACTATGAAGGGTTCCAAAGAGAAGGGACTGATGTTCGTGGACATCACCTTGGCAGGCCAAGAACTAAACGCGCAAATAGACACAGGCGCCTCAGAATTATTTGTGTCAGAACATACCGCCGAAAGACTTGGCCTTCGGATTGAGAAGGCAAAAGGGTTTATTAAAACAGTAAACTGTCCATCGACTCCTATCACCGGGATAGCAAAAGGAGTCAAACTCAACATCGGCGACTGGTCGGGCAAAGAAACCATCAAAGTAATTCCCCTTGACGACTTTGATGTAGTAATCGGCATTGATTTCCTTGACCGAATCAGGGCATTCCCCGTTCCGTTCTGCAATTGCTTGTACATACTTGACCCTAAGCGCCCATGCGCGGTGAAGACAAAGCGACAACCCGAAGTTAGGGCCAAGATGGTGTCAACCATTCAGTTCCACAAAGAGGGACATAAGGAAATGCCAACGTCTCGGAAAACAAGGGCACATAAGAAGCCGACCATGTCTAAGGGAGTGCCAACAGAAACGGGACAAGTTTCACTCGAACGACCGAGGATCTTCCCACCAAAGCGGGAGGTTGAGCACAAGATCGAACTTGTGCAAACGACGAGGCCACCCACCCGAGCCCGTTTACATAAGCGAACTAAGAAGCGAGCAAACAAAAAGCGCAGGGACAGGAAATTCCAAATTGGAGACATCCAAGCAGAAAGGGTCGTACAACGATTGGGACAACAGCAAAGGTATGAGTACTTTGTCCAATGAAAGGGACTTCCCGATAGTAAAGGGAGTTGGGAACCAGCAAAGGTCGTATGTCAGCTCAAAAGACAAGTAAGCCGAGGCCATCGTAAACAAGCGACGAGGACGTCGCTAACTCCAGTGGGGGAGAATGTCACGTACAAATTTTTTCGACCCGATCAAGCTACGCATCAAGGGGCAAAGGGGTCTGATTCCGACAAACACCTCCCCAAAACCGAAGCACCAGACCACACCAAGGCATTGGGCTCGCAAATGGGACGGAGCAACACATCGAGGGAACGAGTGTGTGCTCACCAAGGGACGACAACCGAGGGGCGTAGCACGGGGAAGACCGAGAGGGCCACACCTCGTGCGTACATTCCACCACACCGACGAGAAGTATCCGCAACCCATGGGGCTGGGTGTGCGGACCAAAGGGCCTAAGGGCCAGCACCAAGGGTGCACACCACGGGGCCTACGGGCCAGCACCAAGGGTGCACACCACGGGGCCTACGGGCCAGCACCACGGGTGCACACTGAGGGGCCTAAGGGCCGGCACCACGGGTGCACACCGTGGGGGCCTAGGGCCGCACCATCGGGTCCGATGCACACGCACACGAGGGTGCCGACAGCCGCCCGCACCGAGGAACCGAGCAGACCGAGTCTGACGCACCCTAGGGTCCCGACAACGACCGACGCCCAAGGACGGGGCAAGCCGATCACGCCGCACCCTAGGGTCCCGACAGCGGCCGACACTCAGGGTCCGGGCAAGCCGATCACGCCGCACCCTAGGGTCCCGACAGCGGCTGACACCGAAGGACCGGGCAAGCCGATCACGCCGCACCCTAGGGTCTCGACAGCGGCCGACACCCAGGGTCCGGGTAAGCCGATCACGCCGCACCCTAGGGCCGATCACGCCGCACCCTAGGGTCTGCACACGGGGCCTTGGGCCTCGTCTCCACACAAGCAAGGCCTTCCTAGAAGTTAGGGACCACGAATCCTTTTGGGACAAGGATTCCATCTCCTTGAGGGAGTAGTACATTAGATTATCCTAGTTAGAATAGGATTAGGACTAGAGGGGCTATATAAGGAGGCTTACCCCCACCTCATTATTCATCTATTCTTTTCTTTCAGTTGTTCTCTGGCCTTGAGCCATATTTTCGTTTAGCTTTCTAATAAAAGGTGTCGGGCATTCGCCCGGCTTTCCCCACATCACTTTTTCTTTGACCATCACCCATTGTGTTAAAACGTCTTCCGCACGGATCTAGGCTCTCTCGACTAGATCGTCAGGCTTAACTTAGGCTCCACGCACGCACCAAGGTGCCTAAGGCCGCACGTCCAACGGGTCAGAATTCTAGGACGTGACACTTGAGTTAGATGAATCAAGTTGTTGTAGGGGCGAAGCTAGAAACTTTTTCGGCGGGGAGGGGGGCTTGAAATATAAATTTTAAGGGGATAGAATACAATTTTATAATGTACCAACTTAAAATTTTATAAACTTTAGAAGGACTTATGCATAATTTTATCAATTTTAGAGAGAGACATACCATGTCAGTCCCTAGATTCTCCTCTAGGTTGTTATTATTTTTTATAGACAAGTCAGGTCGGATGTGGTTCAAATTTAGATGCACCAAATCAAAATTTTGAACTTAAGATATAATTCACATGATGACTAATTATTGGTAAAGGTGAAAATATCTTGATTAAGATCATGTTCAAATAGAATTTGAAAATACTAAACTTCACTAAAAAGTTAATAAGTGAAAATAGTGTCATCTCTTCTTGCATAAGCCGTTAGTATGTCCTTTTCCTTACAAATCTTTATACTCAAATTTCAAAACAAAGGGAACCTCTCTTGTTGCTGTTTCCATCACAAAAATGGTGGGGGTGTTTGCCTAGAAAAACCTTTGGGTATCTTCATTTTGATCTCTATCCCTCCATTTTTGTGGCTGCCTTTGGAGTTTTCTTGGCCCCCCATATGTCCCTTTTTTAGGTGAGTAGCATCCTAAGATGTCACTTTTTTGCTGTCCGAACAAAAACATGGATATGCTATGACCGGGTTGGCACTATTAAAACACCAACATGCATCATTAGTTTATGTTGTTTTTGTCTTCGATGGATATGCCAAATCTAGGTGGGCATTCCGTGCATTCATATGATTAAATTTCAATGTGGATCGAAAACAATATATATATTTTTAATATAAATCATTAGGGCTTAGTTCTTAATTAGGGATGACAACGGAGCATATTAGGTTTTTGGTCACCCCGAACTCGACTCGAGAATTTAAAATTTTTACTCGATTTGATATAATAAAAGTATAAATCGACTCCGACTCGACCCCAAAATTTGAATAAAAAACCCGATTAAACTCGATCATCCCCGAAAAATAATAAAAATATTAAATATAATATATAAAAATAAATTTATAAATAAACCGGGTCGGAGAATTTCTACTATAAACTCGAACCCGACTCAAACTTCTTAAAAACTCGACCCGAAAACAAAAAATTCCTTTTTCATCTCTCGGGATGTTATATTTTTTCTTATTTTTAAATAATTTATGGGGTTTTAAAGATTATTGATGTTAAGTGAATGGAGCAACTGAATTGGAAAAGTCACTCTCATAATAGACTTTTGCAGTACTTGATTCGAATTAGTCAACCAATAGTCTAAATACTTGTGATTAAATAAAGAAAAGGATCGTCGATGTTCCAATAATATGGGCTCCCGTGGTTGTCGAACTTCCAAAACCGTTCGTCCATACGGCAACAATGACAAACTCAGTAATTGCTACAACCATCCCGAGATATTGATCCGATCAATCTATAAAGGCAACAAAATTACTGCAACAAAAGTATTTTTGACCACTCAACCAATTAATGAATCTCATTCACGGCTTCCTTTGAATAATCAATGCTCGCTCTTTGCGCAACGCCGTGATCAGTCTAGAAAACCAGAATCCTACTCGCTCTTGATTCTCGCAGGCATGAATTTGATTGTAAATGAACCTTCCAACATTCATCACTCTATGTTCATGCGAAATATAACGTGTACCATAAGTAAAGGGCAACATCGATCAAAGCTTTTCTTGAAAAACTTTAGGAGTTAAACGATTAGTTATTAATTAATTCTAAAAATATAATGTAGTGTGTTTAGTTCAGGTATGTTATATTATTAGAACAGCTTTTATAATGACGTTATCTCGTTTGATTTTTTTTTGGTAATAATTAAAATAGCAACAAAGCTGAAAGTACCTAAAGTTCCCTGCCGCTACGTTCGGGATCGATATCTTTCCGTAAAACACAGTGGATTTCTTCATTTGGTCTTAGGGCCTGTTTTTTGTTGCGTTTCGCAACCAAAAATCACTTTTTTAAGTGCTTTTAGTTAAAACAAGCTGTTTTTCGTTGCTTTTAAAATTAGCTTTTTCACCCAAACCAAGAAGCTGGATTTTATAACTTTTTGGGTGGAAAAACTAGTTTGAAAATAAAATTACTTTTTTACCCTTATTATTTTATTATAATTTATTGTTAAAATAATGTTTATGCATACATAATTGTAAAATAATATATATTTTATAATATTTATATTAAGAATAAAATTGTTTTATTTGTACTTTATTTTATATTTATTATTAATGTGTAAGTGGTATGTCCGTATATAATCTAGAATGTAATTTATATTTTCAAATTAAATTTTATAAAAAATATTTTTTTTATTATAATTGAAATTGATTTATTTCATAAATCATAACATTAATTAAATTGAACAATCACCCAAATTTACTTTTACTTTTTAATATCATGTCTAAAATAGACTTTTTATCTCATGAAAATCACTTTTTGACTTCAATGACAAACACTAACCAGTTTTTCAAAACTACTTTTCAACCGCTAGTTTAAAAATTACTTTTTTTCACCACACTTTTTAAAAACAACCATAAACTAAGCCTTAGAATGGTCTGCAGCCCAAGGGTTGGCTCACTCTCGATTTAGCAATGAAATCAGCAATTTTGTTTGTTTCTCGTGGAGTGTAAAGCACTTGGACAACCCACTCCCTATCAAGGAGCTCTCGGATACGTCTAGCTAAGGACGACTTCTGGGATTGATGGTGGCTCCAGATGAGGTTCACTGCGATAATAGAACCTTTACATAATAATAAACAATCCATATATAAACATAAGTTCATATAAATGTCCATTTACAATGTAAAAAAAACCCAATTCAAATTTACAAGGCCCAAATCCCCATTCTTTTCCCGCTCAATCTGCCAACAAACACAAAAAATCGGATGAATCCTAGTATTTCCGCCCAAAAGTGCCACATGTTAGCCCTGTATTAGTCCAAACCCTTAACACATGGATATATGTTTCTTCAATATTATCTGGACCCAGCTGGTGTACAATGACATTATGATGACGTCAGCATCTGACCTACTATAAATAAAAGAGATAGATTTTTTTTGTTCAAAAGGAAGATTTTCATTAAGAACCAAGTTACAAAGCCGCCCTTAAAGAAGGGGGTATAGACGGTCCCCAAAGGGTTTGACACATAAGGTTTCTAACAAGTTTTGCTAGGCAATCTGCAGCCTGATTGCAGGTTCGGGGTACAAAAGAAAAGGTATAGGACTCAAGAGATTCAGTTTGAGCTCTAATGTCCTCTTCCACTGCCGAGGATTCCCAATCCGAGAGAGAACCTGAACTGAGCCTACCAATAACAGCTTGTCAGTCCGCGCCTCAATTATAATATTCAAGAATCCATTTCTGGAAGCCAGAGAGATACCGAGCCTGATGGCAAGAGCTTCTGCTACTGCTACCGATGGAGCATTTACAGGTGCTGTTTGACCTTGTAGAAAAGATCCCGAGCTATCGCGTGCAATAGCCGCTACTGAAGCCTTTCCTGTTAGGGAATCGAAGGCAGCATCACAATTGATCTTGACCACATTGGGAGGGGGAGGAGACCAGGATCTTAATTCCCTAGGAATATGAAGCTTTACTGTAGAGTAGTCTTGTGAGACCAGAGAGAATTCCGTAAAGTCTCGTTCAGCACGCAACCACACGTCCCACGAAAGGTCTTTCCTTCCTTCAAAAATCCAGGCATTCCTCGACTTCCAGATAGCCGAGAGGAGAAAAACGATGAGAGCACTTCCTTCCTCAAAGTTCCCGGGTTTGCGGAAGTCAAAGACCTTTGCCCACCATTTAGGAAAACCCGTGAAACCCAGCATGGAAGGTGAGTAATTAAAGCCTGAAGCTTTCCAAACCGCTTGAGCAAACGAGCAGAAAAAGAGAAGATGTTCTATGGATTCCTTCTGCTCTCCGCACTTGGGGCAGAGATCCGAATCTTGGAACCTACCATGAAAGCGAGCCGAAAGAGTACTTTTGGTTGGCACAATATTGTGGCATATTCTCCACAGAAAGGGGCGGATTTTGGACGGAACCTTCAAGTTCCAAATAGATTTCCATAAAGCTTTGTTGTCTCCCGGGGAGTTGCTAGATGAAGGTTCATGAAGCGATCTGGAATGCACATCAATGAATCGGTACCCCGACTTAGCCGAATAATCCCCATTCTTCGTTCCCGCCCATATAAGGGTATCCTTGACCTCTGGTCCTCCTATTGGGATACACAAAATCGCTTTTGCCTCCACCGGTGAAAAGAGGCTCTCAAGTTTGGATTTATCCCAAGACCTTTGATCCAAATTCATAAGCTGGCAAACCGAGGGAGAATGACGATTTGGAGGTGGCTGAGTGAAGATCCTGAACTTTTGTAAATTTGGGATCCAATTATCATACCATGTTGAAATACTTCTACCGTTTCCCACTCGCCATAAAGATCCATCTTTAATAACTTCGACCCCCTCACTTATTCCTGCCCAAGCCCATGAAAAGTTAGTAGTTTTAGGGGCTTCAAGAATGTTTCCATTTGGGTAATAGATGCCCCAGAGAGTTTGAGCTAAAAGAGAATCCGGGTGCTTAATCAATTTCCAAGCAGCTTTCACTATAAGAGCTCTGTTGAAAGTTCTGAGATTTCGGAAACCCAGACCCCCTATTCCTTCAGACGACAGAGATCTTTCCAGTTGATCCAATGAATGCTCTTCTCCTTTGTTTCACAGTTATTCCACCAAAACTTAGCCACTAGCGAGCTAAGCTCATCACAGAAGGTAACTAGTAATAGAAAGCACTGCATCACATAAGTTGGAATTGCCTAAGTGACGGCCTTGATTAGGACTTCCTTTCCGGCTTGATACAACAGTTTTGCTCTCCACCCCTTAAGTCTATTATGAACCCGTTCCTTGATGAAGGACAAAGCCTCTTTTTTACTTCTTCCCCAAAAAGAGGGTAGTCCCAGATATTTTCCATCCTCCTCCATTGGTCTGAAGCCCAGCACATTAGAAAGATGAAGCTTTTGATTTTCACTAATATTAGGGGAAAAACAAACCGAGGATTTCTGAAAGTTGACCGATTGGCCAGTAGACCGTTGGAAGAGATTAAGGATTCGAAGGACAGCTTCACAATTTTCTGTATTGGCCCCAGAGAACATAAGGCAATCATCAGCAAACAGTAAGTGACTTAAGATCGGACACCGTCTTTTGATTCCAAGTTCTTCAAATTTGTTCATCTCAACCTTCTTTTCCACAATCCACGACAGGATACTAGATACGAAGGTGAATAAGAAAGGGGACAACAGATCTCCTTGTCTTAAACCTCTTCCTGCAGAAAACTCTCCAAATTTCTCCCCATTTAAGACCAGGGAGAAGGAGATGGAAGAGACATATTCCATAACTCTAGTCACCCACCACTCATAGAAGCCCGGTCTGATCATAATAAAACAAAGAAGATCCCAATCCACTTTATCATAAGCTTTCTCCAGATCAATTTTCAGGGCCATGATTCCATTCTTTCCCCCTTTTTCACGTTTGATTGCATGAAAGGCCTCATTTGCGAGAAGGATGTTATCGTGGATTGATCTTCCTTGAACAAAAGCTGATTGGTGGTAAGGGATGATATCCAGAAGGAATTTTTTCAATCTCGTAGCAAGGATCTTTGTAATGACTTTAAGCGAGAAGTTGCACAGGCTAATCAGTCTAAAATGGGAGACTTCCGAAGGATTGAGTTTCTTCAGGATTAGGACAATATTTGTTTTGTTTAGCCCGTAGTCTAGAGATCCCTCGCTGAAGAAATAGGAAACCAATCCAATGACATCCTCTTTGATCGTATCCCAGAAGTTCTGGTAGAAACTTCCAGGAAAGCCATCATGCCCAGGTGCCTTATTCGCTCCCATCTCGAAGACAACCTTTTTAATCTCTTCCTCAGTCACTGCCTTGCGAAGCTCAGAGTTTATCTCCTCGGTCACTAAGTGGGGAATGTATTCCCTGATGCTTTGGAAATCAATAGAATGATCTTTAGAGAACAAACTTTGGAAATGTTGCTGCAAGTGACTTGTAATATCTGCAAATTCCTCCATCCAAACTCCATTGTCCCTTTTCAATCTGATTATGGAATTGGTTCTCTGGTGTTGGATGGTAGTTGTGTGGAAAAACTTAGTATTCTTATCTCCCCATTTTAGCCAGTTGACTATGGATCGTTGATGCTAGTACCTCTCCTCTTTCTCTCATTCCGAGTTAAGTTCATGCTTCAACTGCTTAAACTTTTCCAACTCTGGCCTATTAAGTTTCCTCCCCTGAAGCTGTTTGATCCTAGTTATCAACATCATTTTCTTTTCCCCTTTCAACTTTGCCTTCGTTTTGCTCCATTTAATGAGAGCTCTTCTGGTGCTTCGAATTTTCCTCCCAAAGTTAAAAGCAGAGTTTTCCACAGAGAAAGTTTTCCAGCCACCTGAGACTATTTGGGAGCAATCTTCTTCTAATAACCATTTGTTTTCAAATTTGAACTCTTTCTTATATTTCCTGGATAATCCCTTAGTTAGCAAGAGAATGGAAGTGTGATCGGAAGCAATAACGAGATCTATAATCCCCAAAGCTTTTGGGAAAGTCAGGCTCCATTCAGCGGAGCACAGGACACGATCTAGTTTCTCAAGGATAGAGCCGTCGCCACTTCTTTGGTTAAACCAAGTAAAGCTTCCTCCCTTAATTGGAAGTTCTATAAGTCCTAAAGAATCAATGAAATCAAGAAAGGCCTCGACCTCATTGGGGTTTACAGGTTTTCCCCCTTCTTTTTCCTCTTGTCTAGTCACCACATTGGAGTCACCTATGATAAGCCATCGTTCGTTTAGAGATCTTCAAAGTTTAGTTAACTCTTCCCAAAACATTGGCTTTTCATCTCTATACGGAGGGCCGTAAATGAAGGTTCCAAACCATTCATCTCCGCCATGGAAAACCACCTTCGTGTCTATGAAATTCTTGGTATGATTGAGGATAGTGATACTTGCTTCATCTGTCCACCAAAGAGCAAGCCCACCTGCCATTCCTCTTGGCTCAACATAGAAAGATGATGTCATTTTCATCTTCATTCTGATTTTTTTCTAAGTATCTATTTTTCTGCTTAGTTTCACTAAGAAAGATAGTAGCCAGACCATGCTTTGATGCATAGTACCGGAGTGCTCTAACTGTTTCCCTATTACCCAATCCGTGCACGTTCCAAGCCACAATAGACATGATACCAAAACCACCGCTTACACTGGCAAGAACCTTTCTCGTTAGGCCAGAGAACCAACAAAAGCCAAAATCCGAAATGAAGGGCAGTAGAAGCAAAATTCAAACTCAATAGCGAAACCAAAAAAAAAAACCGCCAGAACCAGGCAGAAATCAGAGTCACAAGATTCACAAACCAATCCGGGCAAAACCCGACTCTAATCCCATAGAGATGAGCAATCCAATCATCAAAAGCAAAGGAAAATCAAGCAAGCTCAAAACTGATAGAGCAAAAATCAAAACTCATCAACGTGATTCAAAAGAAGAGAGCCCTGTCTAATATAACAAACGCCCAGAATTTAACAATCAGCCAAACAACTAAAGAAAAAACCCCAGACTCGAGGGTTACCAGATGACCAGGAACTAAGTTACAGAAGAGTGAAAGTCCACCAGAAACCGGGGTGAGGCGGGGGGCTGGGTAAGTGAACCAGATATTGGGGGAGCCGCCGTGAGGGGAATCGAGATGAATGAAAAAACCTTATTTACCGGAAACCATGAGCGAAATCTGACAGGTAGTGCTCCGGCGAATCCACGTTCTCCGCCCAACACTTTAAGATCCTATAAAAAACCAGCTGCCCAGAAGTTATCAGAGGTGCTCCGGTGAAGCCCCGTTCTCCGCCCGAAAATTCACTGCAACCGCGACTCCTCTTGAGCAAACCACCAGTCGCCGCTGTTCACCATTGACGCCGGCACACCGGTGACCTAAGATGAGTAACGCCGCCGCTCAATCACCAGGGGCCAAACACAACCATACTGGGACGGTGAAACAAAATCGATCGATCTAAGGCTCAATGGCTCGGGCGAGAGGAAATTTTGGGGGCACGTGGGCTTCACACGCCTGCTTTTGTTCGACTTAATAGAAGAGATAGATAGAATCAATCAATTAATAGTCATAATAATAGATATTAAATAATAATAAAAATAAATAAAAGTAAAAGAGGAGAGAGAAGCTTACTGTAGAGCGTTTGAGTGTTCTCTATTTATGAGCGCAAGTGCACACTCTTGTCAAGTTATAGTATAAAAGACATCGTCTCTCACAGGGATTGGACAGCTTGATTCGAGTTATTGATCCTACACAAGAAAAGTAAATGCACAAGTAGGGTGGATGTTGAGAAGAAAAGTAAAATAAAAACACAAGTAATTAAAAAGGAAGTGATCAGATTGATAGAGAGGGCAGAGTTATGTTGCTGCTTAGTGTGAAACTACGTTGAATAGGTCAAGTTGTTTTGCGCTACCAGACTTTGCTGCCTCGGCGGTGGATGGCAGGTAGACTTATGAGACCCTCTCCCTGCCTTGACAAGGGAATGGAATTGTGTCTCAGCAGAAAACTCGGTAGAACTACAAGGCTCGACAGAACGCTTCGAAAGTGACTCCACTAATCTCTAAGTCAGAGTTCTGTTGATGCCCACTGCAGATAATACCAGTTGCGACGTGAATCATGCAAAGACATCAATGTTGATTCGTCCTCTTTTAGCCGCATTAAACCCTTAACCTATGTCTAGGCCGGATTGATCGCACTGTCTATAGATGAAATCGTAGTTACTCCTTTTGTGAGTTCGACTCTCTCGATACCGAACAAATGGATAGAATTCAATTAATCTTTCGCCTTAATTGAAAATTATGAAGAACATGGAATAAGTAAACCTTGTAATTTTATTTGCAAAAACAAACTTAAAATCCTAAACAACCGTTCTCACAACTAATTACAACATAACCAAAACCCAAGAAGAGAATTAGAACATGTCGGCGGCAAGAAAACCTAAATTATGCCTAAGGAAAACCTAAGCTATTTTGAATTAGAATTACAATGGGTATATATAGGCATTAGCTTGGTCTAGTCCTTCTTGAAGTAGAAGCCTTCAAAGTAGCTTTCCACATTAAATGTGACTTTAAACTCCAACTTCTTCAAGTTGAATGTGGACTTTATCATGTTGCCTTGTTCCGTAAGTAAACTCGAGATTCACCTTCGACGGCTCTGTCCGATGCTACAGACGTTGGAAGATTGAGTGGACAACATTGATAGAATTAGAATTTTCTGCTCTACAAATCGCACTCCGATTCTCCAACTCCATAGTCTGCTGTCTTGGGCGGCACGATGGGCGGCGACAGCTACTCGGCAGCTGCTATCTCTGTCTGGAACTGCGTCAGTACAACTCCTTGGTTCGCTGCCTCAGCATCACATCCTCAGCTCCTCTTTCCCTCTATCAGCCTTTGGTACCTAAAACCAAAAGTACACTAAAACAATACCTTTCTTTACCAAATAAAGGATAATCTAGAAAAACATGACAAAGTAAAGAAATACTGTAAAATGCAATGCATGATCCTAATTATGCCTTAAATGTACTCAAAAACAGCAATAATATGAGATGGAATGTGCATGAAATATAGAACTTGTGGACACTTTATACACCCCCAAACTCAAACTATTGCTTGTTCTCAAGCAATGCAACCTAAACATACTTGCCCTTATATTAACCATAAAGAAAAACTTGTTTTCAATTTGATTTCATACCTCAAGGTCGTGGCACCTATATTAGATTAGTGAAGGGAACTTAGCAAGAAAATAACTCAGAATTAATTTCTATAATGCTAGTGCAGTGTGTGCAGGACTGTATACAGGCTGAATTGTGCAGAATAACTAGATAAACAAAGATGCTGTTATGATTTATAAGGTTGCAGCCGAGACAGCACAGTTAAGCACAATATTTAATCATGGCAATAAGGGCTTCAGCTTATCACAACTACTCTTCTAGTTCTGAAATTAAGATAGGAGCAAACTACAAAACCCCGAACCCATAGAGTAGAGTCATCCAATGAAGACTTTCATTCACTCATGCTAATTTGTCCGTCACTTCAAAACTTTTAGATTCATAGACTTTGATAGCAGCGGAGTGTCCTCACACATGATTCTTCCTAGAGCCTATTTCGGGCACCTCTAGGGTAAAACAACAATGTTTCTTTGTTTTTACTTCGGCTGCTGTGGCAGTGCTATATTTTTCTGTTTCTGTTTTCTGCCTCGGCGGCTACCTACAACCATTGTTAGAACTTTGCAAAGAATTCTAAAAACAAAGCATGCAATGTTCATTAGATATTCTAACAAATTCAGCAAGTAACAGTAGTGATTGACAGTTTTGGCAAAAAAAATCTAAGTCAATTTGCATGTTTTTCCCTTATTAAGTTCAATTTATTATTGGTGCGAAAATAAGTAATCGGCTAACTGTCATGGGCACAAGTTATAAAACAAAATTTTCTGTTTTGATTAACACTAAGGCGAGTACAATGCAATCTTGGACTTCCCCCATGTATTTCATGAATGTGGTGAGGTGAGGTCTGCAGGGTAGGTCCGTCATCAGGGAACTTCTACATGAGATACACCAAAAAGGCTTCTTGGACTTCCCCCATGTATTTCATGAATGTCATCTGCTGCAGTTCGATGCGTTTTTTGCTGTCAATAAGGGTGCGTAGCAGCGTGAGGAATTCGTTGTCTGGGGCAACTTCAATACTGCCGGGGGCGACTGGGGTGTCAGGATGCCCAAATTACAAAGAAACTAGTGACTGAATTGTAAGAAAATTAAAATAGGGCAGCCCAAAGTATAAGGAAGCAAGAGAAAGGCGCAGATCCATCCGACCCGATCCAATGAGCACGCACGGACCCTAGTGACCCGGCACAAAAACGATGCCATTTTGGCCCGCCTATAAAGGGGCTAAACCGAGTCAGACTCAGTCATTCAACCACAAACCCGTCTCTCTCTAAACTGAGTCGACCTCCTCTTTCTCTGAATCCTCTATACTCTCTCACTAAACTGTCGGTAACCGCCACTATCGATTTTCGGCCGGCCATCGCAGGCGATTTCAGACAGCTGCGCTAGCAGTCGGCTGAAACCCTAAAACACCCCTAAAAATACCATTTTCAATCCAAAACCCTAAAAACTAACCCGTTTCATCAAAAACCCCTAAACTTGCCCGTATCTAAGGTCTAGAACTACCCAAACCACCTTCTTCAACTGCAACCGTAACCCTAAAAATTCCATCCACCATGATACAAGTTTCCGATTTAAGCCCCTCTTTATAGATCTGTTTTCTTTCGCTTCAATTTCCCTTATTCCTCATTTCAATCTATTTTTTTCTAGGTTTTGCGAAAAAAACGAATCGAAAGAAATGATATACCTTCCAGCGTGGTTCGCGGCATCTTCGGTGACGCTCGGTTGTCCTCTCCGGCAGCGAATTCAGCTTCTCAAGTGGTGGTTCAGTTCTCGGCGTCCGATGAACACCTCAACAACTTTTCCAGCTTTGGTGGTGGTGTTTCAGATCTCCAAAATCGACTTGGTTGTTCGGTCACTCAGACGGTTTAGCTCCCGAGTCCGTTCGGCTTCTACGACGGTGATCGGCTTTCTGGCGTCTTTACGCTTTCCCGATAATACGACTCTGGTGACCGTTCATCCTCCCGAGATGGTTTGGTTTACGAGGGGAGGTATAATCCCCAAATTTCCCTTTCTCTCTCTTCCTTTTTATTATTTATTATTAATGGTGATTAATGATCGATCTAACATTAATTTTCTCTCTCCCTATTTATAGGGTCTAACTTGCTGACGTCGTTGCTAATGTCATTGTGCCAGATGTGGCCAACTAAGAGGGAAGTGATCCGCGTGAAAAGCTTTTGGACGAATAGGGGATTGCCACGTGTGACATTTTGGGTGAGATTTTGTATTTATCTGATCATTTTGCGTTTCTTTGGCCATATGTGTGTTTGTTGGAGAATATAGCTGTAAAATGGGCGGGAAACATATGTGAATTGGGCCTTGTAATTTGAGTTGGGCTTTGTATCTAATATTTGGAATGTAAATGGATGGTAAAAAGGACTTTGTTAGGAGGAAACCGTTACAACCCTATCTTTTGGATTTGGAAGATAGAACCAACTCTAGTTTTTCTCTCAAGGCTAAACTAGAACCTCTCTTTTTTCAAGGGATTTGTTTGGTAAACTTAATACCTCACAAGGTGGGTGTTTACACACAAATTTAAGCTCACAAGAGTACAAGAATTTACAATAAAGCTCACTCTCTAAAGACTATGTACAAGAGAATAGTAACATAAAAATTTAGACTTTAATTCTCTTGACCATGTTTTTGAATGTTGTCTCTAAACTTCTTCAAGTGTTCTAACCTTCAATTTATAGTCTCAATTGAGCTTGTGGTCGTTGCTAGCCGTTAGGGATGTTTTGGAGCCGTTGAGGCCTTTATTTCCCGCGATAAAGGCTATTCTGGAGCTGTCGGTATCGGAACACACGAGCCCGTATCAGAATGACCTTCTTCAGAACTAGCCGTTGAAGCCTGATGGAGCAAGCTGTAGAGCGTTTAGGTGTTCTCCATTTATAAGCGCAAGTGCACACTCTTGTCAAGTTATAATATAAAAGATATCATCTCCCACAGGGATTGGAGCAGCTTCTATGAATGGTTTCCTGCACAAAGATTTAGTAAATGCGCCATTAAAAATCTCATGATGTGGAAAGTATAAAAACACAAATAAAAATAAAGATAGTGATGAGAGAGATGATAGGGAGAGATTTGGGCGATAAGCTGGGTAAGACTGGTGCTGCTCAGTTGCGTGTGGATTGCATTGTAAAGTCTGAGTATGTTTTGCGCTGCCATGAGTTGCTGCCTCGGCGGGTATGCGGGGTGACAAACTACAACCCTGTCACGCGGCCGTAGTAGGTCACTACCACTATAGGGGTGTGTACTGTCTCGGTAGGTGGAACGAAAAGAAGTCATGGCGGCTCATCTGGCAGACATTCTAAGTTCGGCAGGATAGTCAACAGTGATCCCTCCTATTTCTAGGTTAGGATGCTCGAGATGCTAACTTGAGGACTAGTGTGGAACCAAATTAGTCAACCCGGTTGGTACTCCCTTTTAGCTGCTGAAACTTGTGGACTAGTGTGGAACCAAGTTAGTCACGCCTTTGTGAGTTGTGACCGTGCTTAACTCTTTCGTGAGCCTTGCACTTTCGTGCCCGACAAATGGATTTTCTCTTCAATTGACTGGTGTAGACTAATTGAACGAACAAGGAGCATAGATTAAGCAAACTCAAAATTTTATTGAAAACAACTCCAAACTTATACAACCGTTTCCCCTCAAACTACTTTACATACACGCGCCTAAACCCTAGGAGAGTTGGGCCGCGACCCCCAATATCTCCAACATATCTAGCTACATCTCCGTTGTGCCGCTACTCAGGCTCGCATCCCCTCACCCTCGTCATGCCCTTATACCCTTACATACATTGGGTATATATAGGGCTCATGGCCTAAGTTTGAGTCCTCCTTGAAGTAGGAGTTCTAAAAGTAAATTACGTTAAATACAGACTCCTTTATTACTTAAATGAGGACTCTTTGGACGTTGCCTTCTTCCACAAGTAAGGATAAGTGCTCCTACTTATCGGTCTTGAATCAGTTCTACCGGCCGCTACAGGCTTTAGAAAATTGCAAGACTGGGGTCATTGGGCTTAGGAAATTGTCCTCTTGAAATCGCGACCCATCTTGGCTAAGTCGGTGTAACTCCTTCCCGGGCGGCATTTGGCGGCAAAACTGCTTCGGCAGCTTCCTTGGCGGCTTCTTGAGCTGCTTTAGTACAACTTCTTTAGTTCAAGCTTTCTTTTCCAGTCCTATCCTCTCCCCTCCTCTCCTAGTTATAGCATCTGAAAATATAAACTAAACTAAAACAACAACTTTTCTCAACCAAATATGAAATATTCAATAAAAGCATGGTGTAAGAGAAGATACTGCTATAATGCATGCAATGCACCTAAATATGCCTAAATGAGCTTAAGAACAGAAATAATAAGGACAGGAATGTGTACAAAATATAGAACTTATGGACACTCTACACACCCCAAACTCGAACAATTGCTTGTCCTCAATCAATGCAACCTAACAAGTACATCTGTCCTTAGCACAAAGTTAATAGAAACAATAGCCTTCAACTTGATTTCTTACCTCAAGGCCGTGATACCTATTTAATGTTAGTGATAGGGAATGACATGAATTAACTTAGGTTAATTTTTCTTAATGCCAGTGCAGTACGTGCACGTCTGTGTTCATGCTAAACATGCTGAAGTTACCAAGTTAACAAAGTAAGCCTATAATAATTAAGTTACTGGAAAGGCTATGAGTTGTTGCCTTAGCAGCACAGTTGGGCACTTTTATTCTTTTTCCGATCATGGCTTTAAGGGCTTCAGCTCATCACAACTATTCTTTGGGTCTGAAGCTAGGATAGGTGCACTCTACGAAACTCCGAACTCTTTGAATAGAGCCATCCCGTGAAGACTTTCATTCACTCTTGCTAATTTTTCCGTCACTTGGTTTAGATTCATAGACTTTTGATAGAAGCGGAGTGTCCTTGCTCATGATATTTCCTAGAGCCTGTTTTGGGCACCTCTAGGGTTTGCATTTTTTTTGTTGTGCTGCCATGTGATGCCGTGGCGGCAAACCTGTATTCAATCAAGAAACTTTTATTAAGTAAGGCAGGCAGTGCTAAACTTAGAACTTAAGCAAAAATTTCAGCATTTAACAGACAAGTGTAAAGATACTTGGCAAAAAGAAAATTTTCTAAGTATTTTTCATGCTTCTTCCCATAGTTAGATTATATTTTAGAATGGTGCGAATATATGAAATCGGCTAAGCTATCATAGACACAAGTTTTGAACTAAAGATTTCTATTCCATTATGTGCTTAGGGGGTAGAATTTACAAATGCATCTAAATGCTATGAACCTAAAACAAAGAGGACTAATTCCCCCCCAAACTCAAGATTGACATTGTCCTCAATGCCTCTACAAAAAAAAATTAAAACATAAAATATAAAAGAAAGAAAAATTAAAAACATAAAAAGAAAACATAAAAAGAAAACAAAACAGAAAAATTAAAAAGAAAAGAAAATGGTGCTATAAACTGGGGGAGTTCCCCTCTGTTGCTGCCGTGTCAGAGAAAGATTTGAGGAGGCATGCAGGACGAGGCGGCGTGTAGCGGATGGTCTTTCTGTTAGGCTCTTCTTCGAGCTACGCGGCAGCTGGATGCGGCTAGGGTCGGCTTTCTTGGTTTGTCTTTCAGTTTCTCCACCCTGGGATCTACTGCCGGCCACTTTCTCTTTTTGGCTGCCTCTGCTGGCTCTTCGTTAAGGGAGTCAGAAATCTCCATGTCTGAGTAGCTGGTGTCTTTGGCAGTGGTCGTTTTGGCTATTGGGGAGGCACCAATGGTTTTTTCCTCCTTCTCTGATTCTGATGAGAAAGAGAGGTCGTATGATTGGATAGGGGTTAGAGAGGTTCTTCTCTTGGGGGGGTAGTGCGGCCCCTCGCTGTCATCGGCGGCAGGAGCAGTAGCTGGTCTTGGAGTGATCTGGATTGGCTTAGAAGATGCTAACTTCGTGGGAAAGGCGGGCAACTGTGGTCCGGCGTCCTGGTCTTTGTCCAGCAGGTAGGCCACAAAGGCCTCCTGCACGTCTACTACGTATTTGGTGAAGATCACCTGCTTGTGCTCGATCCTCTAGCAGCTTTCCACTAGGCTGCGCAGTAGGGGGATTGCGGCAGACGGGAGGGCAACGTCAGTACTTCCTGCTGCGGATAGGGTGGCGGCAGCTTGGGACTGCAGCTGGGCGGTGGAAGGTGTGTCTGGCTCCGCACTATGCATCATCTGTTGGCGTACCCTTCTTGTCCATCCTTCCTTGGCAGGAAGAATTTTATCTTTTGGGTGCAGCGGCACGTTAAATTGGCACACAAGCCAGTGATGAGTGCAGGGAAGAAGAGTGGACCTTTGACATTTGGCTTCTCTGCGTAGGCGTAGATCTCTTTTATGATTACCTCGCCAACGTTGATCTGCCGCCCCTTCATAATACTGTTGATAAGGGCGAGCCGCATCCTGTTTAATGTCGATCCGTACGAGGTTGGCATCAGGCGGTGCTTGACAAAGTAACACCAAATGGCTGCCTTTGACAGCAAGTCTCGGCGGTTGACTGACCCGTTGTTCTTGCCTGTCAGCTATTTGGTGTTTGGCTTGCAGAGCTCATTCTTGATCTTGTTGTAGTCAACCCCTGTCAGATATAATTTCCACTCTCCATGCGGATCGCCGCTGATCTCTATGCTGTAAAAGTTGTTGATCATGTCAGCAGTCAACTTAACACCTTCTTCCCGGACGTAGACGAAAGGGCTATTTGGGTTTGGCCGGTGGGCGTAAAACTCTTGCACATGGTTGCTGTTGATCCCTTCTGGCTATCGTGCGAATTGGTCCCAGCCCATATTGTGGATCCTCTCGAACAGGAAAAGTTCCAATCCAAAATCACCATCACGTTGGGTTTATTGGAAGCCCATCTCCTTCTATAGTTGCCTTTCTCTGTAGAACTTGTTGTAGGTCTCCTCGACAACAGGTTTCAAGAACCTTTTGTATAAAGTTTTGGAGGTGGCGGCGGGTTGCTGTGATGAGGCCATAGTTTGTGGGACGGTTGTTTATCCTAAAGAAAACAAAAAGAATGTGAAAGAAAATAAAACAAAGAAATCTTGGAAGCAAAGTTTGTGAAAAGAATTCAGAGTAAAGTGAAGAACGGAGTGGGAGAATAGTTGGCCTTATATAGTCGTTTTCTCTCCATTGCCTTGGCGGGCACGCTGTCAACGGGCGACAATTATTATGGCACGAATAACGTGGTTATAGCCGTTACGTAGATATCCGTTCCGCTTGTTAGGGCAAAATATAGTCGTTGCGGCTAGCCGTTATGAAGCCACTAGCTGTTATGCTTATCTGCCTTGGGCCGCCCTGGCCGCTAGTTGGGCATCTCTTTTATTCTTTCATCTTCCTTGATCTTTCCTTCATTCCTAAACCTAAAATAAATTAACTACAAAAATTAAATAAAAATTAAATCTCATCCTAATGCTTAAAAATAAATAAAAAATAAAAATAAAAATTATGTTATGTTAGGCTGCGCTTTTACCAAACATAACTACTTCCTGAGGGTCTTTGTGTTTGGCTAGACGTCTGGGCATGTCCTTCCCCTCCTCAGGTGGATGTTGCTGCCAACCTTGCTGCCCTGGCGGGACATACACCAAGAAAACAAAGAGGATTTTTTAAGCAAATAAATAAAAAGAGATTTAATGTGTAAAAACTAAATAGGAGTGTAGAAATTCACACGTAGTTGCTGTTGCCAATCCCCGACAACGACGCCAAAAACTTGTAGAGCGTTCAGGTGTTCTCCATTTATGAGCGCAAGTGCACACTCTTGTCAAGTTATAGTATAAAAGATATCGTCTCCCACAGGGATTGGAGCAACTTCTATGAATGGTTTCCTGCACAAAGATTTAGTAAATGCGCCATTAAATCTCATGATGTGGAAATATAAAAACACAAATAAAAATAAAGATAGTGATGAGAGATATGATAGGGAGAGATTTGGGCAATAAGCTGGGTAAGACTGGTGCAGCTCAGTAGCGTGTGGACTGTATTGTAAAGTCTGAGTATGTTTTACGCTGCCATGAGTTGCTGCCTCGGCGGGTATGGCGGGCGGAAAACTACGACCCTATCACGCGGCCGCAGCAGGTCACTGCCACTGCAGGGGTGTGTACTGTCTCGACAGGTGGAACGGAAAGAAGTCCCGGCGGCTCATCTGGTAGACATTCTAAGTTCGGCAGGATAGTCGACAATGATCCCTCTTATTTCTAGGTTAGGATGCTCGAGATGCTAACTTGAGGACTAGTGTGGAACAAAATTAGTCAACCCGGTTGGTACTCCCTTTTAGCCGCTGAAACTTGTGGACTAGTGTGGAACCAAGTTAGTCACGCCTTTGTGAGTTGTAACCGTGCTTAACCCTTTCGTGAGCCTTGCACTTTCGTGCCCGACAAATGGATTTTCTCTTCAACTGACTGGTGTAGACTAATTGAATGAACAAGGAGCATAGATTAAGCAAACTCAGAATTTTATTGAAAACAACTCCAAACTTATACAAACGTTTCCCTCAAACTACTTTACATACACGCGCCTAAACCCTAGGAGAGTTGGGCCGCGACCCCCAACATCTCCAACCTATCTAGCTACATCTCTGTTGTACGGCTACTCAGGCTCGCATCCCCTCACCCTCGTCATGCCCCTATACCCTTACATACATTGGGTATATATAGGGCTCATGGCCTAAGTTTGATTTCTCCTTGAAGTAGGAGTTCTAAAAGTAAATTACATTAAATACAGACTCCTTTATTACTTAAATGTGGACTCTTTGGACGTTGCCTTCTTCCGCAAGTAAGGATAAATGCTCCTGCTTATCGGTCTTGAATCAGCTCTACCGGCCGCTACATGCTTCAGAAAATTGCAAGACTGGGCTCATTGGGCTTAGGAAATTTCCCTCTTGAAATCGCGACCCATCTTGGCTAAGTCAGTGTAACTCCTTCCCGGGTAGCATTTGGCGGCAAAACTGCTTCGGCAGCGTTCTTGGCAGCATCTTGAGCTGCTTCAGTATAGCTCCTTTAGTTCCAGCTTTCTTGTCCGGTCTTGTCCTGTCCTCTCCTATCCTAGTTATAGGCATTTGAAAATATAAACTAAACTAAAACAGTAATTTTTCTCAACCAAATATGAAATATTCAATAAAAGCATGGTGTAAGAGAAGATACTGCTATAATGCATGCAATGCACCTAAATATATCTAAATGAGCTTAAAAACAACAATAATACATGAATGTGTACAAAATATAGAACTTATGGACACTCTACACAAGCCGTATTGACACACCTCTGGCCGTATCGAAACAATATTGAGCTGTATCGAAACGATGTAACCGTTTCGGTACGAGTGACCGTTGAACTGCATTTAAAAGATCATTGGGAAAATATGACCGTTGGGGAGGTTTTGATTGTAAGCCGTATCGAAACACAAATGGGTGTTTCGAAACGGAACTATACCGTATCGAAACGAGCAAGCCCTGTTTCGGTACATGTTTTGGCAGTTTCATATCGTAACGATACAGATTAGCCCTGTATCGAAACAAATACCTTAAAAACAATGGTTTGGCTACTTAAAAACGTTTCAAACATTTCCAAAACCTTTTTAAACATCCTCAAACATAATTTCATGTTGTTTGGACTTAAAAACATTTTGATATCCTTTCAATTTAGTCTAAAACTATTTTTCAATTATTATATCAAAACGCATATTTCTACAGACTTTTGGACTGATGTGTATGGGATTTATTAATTATTTACTATTTATTTATTTTTTTGGTTTCATTATAGAGAATTATATTGTATATATAAGGGTACCCGGACAAAATTCGGGTATTACAACTGCCTCTCTTTTCTCATTGCTGTGGAACAAGAATAGGACAAAGACTAAAAAGACACAGATTTTATCCGAACCATCTGATCATTGGGTCTTGAAGCTGTTCTTCTGGATATTAAATTCTTCAATCTTTTGCCAAACCATAGAGTCTGAAGTTGTTCTTCTCATTATGAAATTCTTCATCTTCTGAGGTTTAAAGATGTTCTTCTTATTATGAAATTCTTCAATTTTCTACCAAACCGCAGAGTTTGAATTCTTCATCTTCTAAGGTCTAGTATTGCTCCTTGAAACTCTTCATTTTCTGAGGTCTGAAGCTGTTCTTATTATGAAATTCTCCATTCCTCACTCTTTGCTGGTCCACATTTCTGTAAAGGCACCGAATAAGCAAGCTCTTCTCATTAGGAACTTCCTCATTTTCAAAAGGGGTGAACTCTTCTCATTAAGAGCTCTTCATTCTTCTGGAAAACATGGATTTGTCTCTCTGTAAAGGCATCGAATAAGCAAGTTCTTCTCATTAGGAACTTCCCCATTCTTCAAACAACGAACTCTTCTCATTAGGAGCTCTTCTTTACTGGCGAACTCTTTTCATTAGGAATCCTTCTTTGCTGGCGAACTCTTCTCATTAGGAGCTCTTCTTTGCTGGCGAACTCTTCTCATTAGGAGTTCTTCTTTGCTGGCGAACTCTTCTCATTAGGAGTTATTCTTTGCTAGGACAGACTCTTCTCATTAAGAATACTTCTTTGCTGGGAGAACTCTTCTCATTATGAGTTCTTCTTTGCTGGTGCAGATTCTTCTCATTAGGAACCCTTCTTTGCTGGGGTGAACTCTTTTGATTAGGAGCTCACCATTCCTGCAAAAAGAAATAGCATCAATTAATAACAATTCTTCTTGGTGCAATATAAGATATCTTCAATTTTCTGCTTGAAGCACTAAAATCTTTAAAGTCACTGATTCTCTGCTTATTGTGTCTTGATCTTTCAATATGAAACCCGTATAAGATCTCTTGTTGCTTTTTTTATTGGTCTATCTCTTTCTACACTCGAAAATTGCATGACCAGTTAAACTGCGAATCTTCTTTATTTGAGCTCAATGTTGATCCATCTTGTTTTCCTATCTCTCTTTTTAACTGGTAACCTTAAAGGTTAATATCTTTTCCGAGATCCACCTCTTCAAATGGATTGCTGAAAACCGCTTCTTCAAACATGTTGAAATTTTTACTGAGACCCATCTCTATAAACGCAATGTCTCCGCATCTGTAAACGGAGTGTCTTGAGATCCATTTCTGTAAACGGTATGTCTTTAAGGTCTGCCTCTGTAAATAAAATGTCTTGAAGTTTGTCTCTGTAAACGAAATGTCTTGAGATTCGCTTCTGTAAATAGAATGTTTTTGAAATCCGCCTCTGTAAACGGAATAACTTGGGATCCTTTTCTAGGAAAAAAACCAAAACCTGCAAAAAAGAAATATCACCAGTTAATAAGAATTCAAATTGGAGTAGTATGAAACATATTCAATTCCCATTTTGAAGCACTAAGATCTTTATAGTCACTACTTTCTGTCAAATGTATCTCCATCTTTCAATCTGAAACTCATATCAAGTCCTTTATTTCTTTCTATATAAGTCAGTGCCTTTCTACAGTATGTGACCTACACAAGCCAAATCCATCATTATCTCTCCAACATTAATTATAGAGCAAATCTGCAACCTGAGTGAAACATTAAGGAACTTTAAGTGCTTCGTCGAGAAACTCTGAAATTTTTGAACAATTAAATTGTGCATCTTTCTTATTTGATCATAAGAATGATCATTCTCGTGCTTTCCTCCTAGCAGCATGAACCATTTTGTTTTTCTTTCTCTCCTTTTTTTCTTGTTTTAAACTGAGGCCCCAAAAAATCAATCTCTTTGTCAATACCATGCCCCAACTGTCTTACTGTGACGCCATCCAGAAATTTCTCATCATTTTTTGGATATGTCTAGAAGATTTGAAATCACGCTGCCCAAAGGGCTTACTGACTACCCGAAGGATTTAGAGTTGTAATACACTTCCTTTCATACGCAAACAAACGAATATCTCTATAGAAATCCATCTTTTTAAACAGATTGGAATCTTGCTAATATTTGTCTCTTCAAACGGATTGAAATCTTCGTTGCACGAAAACGTGATTGGAATCTTTGCAGGTCTTTGTTGGATCTATTTCCTCATCTCTTAAGATTGTTCTTATTAGGTCTTGCTTTGCTTAGTCTTATTGAGCTTGATCTGAAACTCCTATTTTCTTTATGCTCTGACAAAATTTGCCCCAAAATCTTGTTGTTGAGCTCTTCTTCTTTTAGAGCAAATATTGACTTCTTCAATGGTCAAATTCTCTTTAGGCTCTGCATTCTTCCTTTTCAATCTTGATATGCACTCTTCTGTACAATGATGCCCCACTAATCTCTTTGTTTCTGTCTCTAACATGTAGAATTTGTCCATCTTTCATCCTTTTGGGCGAGCAAATGCCTCAAGTCCCTGAACTTTCTTTTAGTCCCTATACTTTCTTGAAGTCCTTGTACTTTCTTCAGGTTTATTCTTTAGACTCGATCAAAAGCCCAAGGTAGAAACTTACTTGAAGCCTCTAAATTTTTTGACATATGCATTCTTTCCCTGATATATTAATGAAAACTGGTGCAAGTACAAGCTTCCTTCTTCTGTAATGTCGATTCTGCAAAAAGGAATAACATCAATTAATAATAATTCTTCCCGAAGTAATGTGAAATATCTTCGATTTTTCTACTTGATGCTCCAAGATCTTTAAAATCACGACTCATTCTGCCTAAAGTATCTTGATCTTTCAGTCTGGAACTCGTGTAAGGTCTCTTGCTTCTCTTCCTTTGTTGCCCGATCCCTTCTACGCTTGTAACATATATTACTAGGTCTACTCCTTCAATCTTGAAGCTGTAGATTGAAATTTTTCTTGCTTCTTGCTGACTCTGGTAGATTCTTGCCAAAATGTGTAAAAATGCTTTGAATGTATGAATTAGAATACTCCTATCTTATGGATGCCTAACTATATGATGCATGAATGTTGTCAATTGAGAACCACTTGGGTGAACTTTCATCTTCATGGAAGCTTAAAAATTTCTCACTTCATTTTTCATTAAATCTCTTTTGATGCCAAGGTAACCCATCTCACACTCAAGTTCAATCTTCATGATCTCTACATTTTTTGCCCTAAAGCACCTTTTCAGGTTTTCATTTTAGATTGCTTTTCTCAAAGCGCCCTTTAGGGTTTTAACTTTTGTTTTTTTTCCTTTTTCTTTTTCCAAGGCGCCCTTTTAGGTTTTCACCTCGGTTTTTCTTTTTCCTTTTTTCTTTTTTTTGAACTCAAATTGACTTAATCAATATCCCAACAATTGACAATTCAAATTTCCTTTTCTAACGAAGGATCATGGGGTTGTAAATCTAAGAAGCTGACGATCAATATCTAAGAATCTGTTTCACACTTCATAAATTGTCCCAACTGAGATGCTGCCAAAAATAGCAAATATGAGCGACGACAGAGATTGAAATAGTGTTCCTTTGATACACATAGGACAAAGAATGGACAAGTTCTTGCAGATCATCAACCGAAAAGCCAACTTGATCCAAGAAGACATGATAATGTGTTGTCTTTGTGGTTTCAATCATCCCAACAGAGATAAAAATCATTGTTCTTCGGCTGACAGACTTTGTTGTCAATATTAGTTCCAGGTTGCACATTGTATGGAGACCCATTTCTGAGTATTTGTTGGTGTGGGATTCAACACTATCTTCACTTCATACTCTCATATTTGCTATCTAGGAATCATGGTTCCCAACAGAGACCATCACCTTTGGAACAGAACACATTATGTTTTTTGTAGCATTGCCCCGCTCTTGAATTCAATTGTCATCTTTTCTCACTCTAACATTCGTAAAGCTTTCTTGTCTTGCAGTTCCTCTGAAGTAATGAACCTTTAATGGATTAATACATATTCTTGCTACAACTTCTGCCCAAAAAAATGGTTCATGTTCTCTTTTTGCCCCAGGGTTGTTTGTGTCTCTATCCTGTTTCTCCTGTTTAAATGTTTCTGACGCTCAGATTTGTGCCCTTTCCTCATCATACTTTTTCATCATTAACCAAGTACCGAGGCCACCTCCTGTTTTACCTGCACTTAAAAGATTAGTACATTATAACAATACCCATGAAATCCTTTGCTTTTCTTGTATCTAATCAACTTATTTGCAAGATGCTTGTTGAAACGGTAAGTGAAAGGCTCAAAATATTCTTATTAAATCGGAATAATTTGATAAGTCATGGAAAACAAAAGTAAAAACAAAATTAGGCCCTGGAATATTAAGTGCAAGAGTGCCCTCGAACCAAATTGACAAAGATCAACTCAAATGTGACCCCTTCCACTTTATTCGACTTTCGAGAGAAACATTCCCATATTCCTAATTTTATCCCGTTTAAGTGACACTCTTTTCCTCACTAACTTACCAACCTAATCCTTCCCTCTTTTCTGATCTCAGTCAAGCATTAGAAGCTTTGAAATCCTTAAAGAAAGGTTAACCCTGATAAGCGGGATGTATTATAAAGACGAACTCCTCTTACTCTAATACCCGTATATGATCAAAATGGTCTTTTGAGGCTTGTAATGGGGCTATGGCTCACGGCTATGAAAGAAAGGATATATAGGCTCAAATAAATATTTAAGGGTAATGAAACCAAGGCTCATTTCTTCCAAGTGAAATCTTATTTCTGTGCTTCTTGACCTAAGAATGCTTGAATAACTCTTTTCTTTTTCTTTTTTTTTTTGGATCGCTCTAGATTGCCCATTTCTAGGTTTTCACCCTAGAGTTCATTTCTTTTTGTTGAATTCAAAAGTGATCAATCCTTCACTTCTCCTTTAGATAGAGATTCATTTGAATGGAAGATCTCACATTTTTCGCTCGGTTTTCTTGCACTTTTTCAGCTTTGTGCTTTCTCTTTAAACTGCTTCAACTTTTATGTCAACAATCTTCAACTTGATTCAGTTGATTCTTTGAACATGAACTTTCCACTGTTTTCTTTTTCTTTTTTCTTCTTCTTTCTTTTCTGTCTCTTCTTGTTTTTCCATTCTTTCTTTCTTTTCTTTTCTTTTTAACTTCCTTTTTCCTCTTTTTGACTTGATTCTGAATATTTGTCTTCATTCAGCTTGCATTTCTTGCTCTTCTACATTCACGTTTGTTTCTTGCCTCTAATTCTCAAGGCATCAGTATCATAGCACGATCAAAACCAAATATATTTCACTTGTAAACAAACTTTCATCCTTTTTACCCCAGTGTAGGGGTGATCCTTGGTTTGGGTTGAATCGAAAGAAAATCATCAGGCTCAAAGAGGAAAACAAATGATATTTTTATTATTTTCTTTTTTTGTGAAGGGAGATGAAGGAATGGCAAATTTCCTCCCATATACGAATATTTTCGAAGAAAAGCAATCTTCAGGTGGTAGATGTTTTGGGTTATCACTTTATTCAAGGACCTTAGTCAACAATGCCTGAGAGGAATTATACCTTGTTGGCCTAAATAACTTGGAAGAGATCCACATTTCGAAACCAGTCTCTGAATTTGATTCTTGGTCACTCTTGACATTAATATCTAGGGACCTAATAAAAAATGATAGAGAAGATATATACATATACATATGGGAGAACAAAAACTAACCCATAACAAAGAATGAAATGAATTATTAAAAGAATCAAAGAATGTAAAAATGTTTGCCATTTGAGAAAAGTTATATAGGAAACAAGCATCATAAACAAATAAACCGATTAACCTCCTTTACAAAGGACCCCCAATGCTCGCGGGCAAAAGCGATTGGGATGGTTCAAGGTATTATTCTGTAGTGGTCCTAAGAGTGCAGACATATCTCCTATGGTCAAACTGTCAATCTTTATTCACGGGAAACTTGAGTGAATTTCAGCCCCGACAATTCTTCAATTTTCCTTTGCTAGCACAAGGGCATGCCCTTTCTTGCTTATGTTTTGATGCTCTCATCAAATCTTGAAGTAAGACTAATCTGCTTATGAGCTTCCTTGTTTCTTCAATCAATTGCTTGCCCTTTTCGATAGAATGTTCAATCATTTGCATGAGGAAATTGACAACTTCTTCTGGTTGGCGTTTAGATGAACTCTGTTTGTCAAGATGTGTTTTGGTGCCTTCAATGCGCATGTCTATTCGAAGCTTCTTCCTTGAGTGTAGCTGATTCTCAATCAACTTCACCTTTGTCTTTCTTCTTTTTCTTTTCTTGACACCTTTCAGCACTTGGTTTCCAGGCAATCCAATTGCATCGGTTTCAACTAGGTAACTACCTCTTGTTTGCAAACCTTAATAGATTGACCTTCAGTGTCGACTTCTAAAATCCCTTGGTTTAGAAAGTTTTAACTTGTCGCTTGAAATTGTAATAATCCTCAATGTCATGGTCATGAACTTCATCACGATATTCACAATGATTACTGATGTCGTAACAACTCAAGTGACGGGGTTTTGAAGATTTCAAGTGATACAGTAAAGTTTCGAATAATACAGCTCTTGATAGAAAACATGAATGAGATTCAGTTTAGTCTTTGATTTTCCACTGACATGTGCATCTGGAGCATTTGGCTTTGATGTATTCTTCAGTGAAGGGAATATCGAAGAAGTAGACGTTCTAGCATTACTCTAATTCTTATTGACCCCAAACTATATCAGGCCACCCTCAAATGTTTGTTGTGGACTACATCCTTTCTCTTTTTATCTCAATTCTTTCAGCAGGTATTGGTCTTTTGTAACATCAAAGTTCTTCAAATCATAAATGCTCATTTCTGATAAAATCACTAACTCTGTTTCGGATCCATACCCAGAAAAAATTTCGGGGCACTGTCATCAAAATATGGATTCTACACAAGGTTGGGCAACAAATCTGAATACGACATTGAACTAGGAATAACTGTATCTCTTTTCCTATTGAACCATTCAAACTCTCTGTCTTGAGTTTCTGTGCTTTTTACTCCTTTTGTAGCTAATTCCTTTATGGGAAAAATTCATTGTTCAACTGGATCCTTGACTTTCAACCTTTCAGAGAAAAACTCTGTGGTCCCTCAACTTTGCTAAAATCCCCAAGTCTTTTAATTGTCAGTGAACCCTTGATCGAAAAGTTTTTTTGTGCAGAAACTTCGAAATTTGGCTTTACTCAGTCCTTCCATGTCCGTTTTCAGTATTTTCAAAGTTTCCGGCTCATCAAGACAGAGTACTTCATTATTTCCTTCTGATTTATTAGATTTCTCATGGATGCCCCGTCTTTATTGACTCGAGTTTGCTCTCTTATTCTACCTTGATCTCTGCCTTTTATTTAATGTTCTTCTTCTTTTTGACTTTTTACTCTTTTTTCTCTATCTTTTTTCTGGCTCTTTTTCTTTTTGATTTTTCCTCTTTTTTCTGTCTTTCATCTTTTTTCCTCTTTTTTTTAAGAAGAATCATTTCAGACTGAACCCTTGTGTGAGCCGTAATACCTATTGGCTTGTCAACATCAGTACTTCCATCTGAAACACTATTTTTCTTGCTTCTGTGGTTTCAAGCAAAGCGGTTTCTCGGATTACAAATTGGTTCTGAGACTTGATCAATTCTTTGATCCACGCTACCTAAGCGATCCTCAACGACTTTATAAGATTGCTCAAACTTTCAAGCATATTACCCATGTTTGCAATACTATCAAAATACAATTATTATTATTATTATTATTAATAAAAAATGATGTTATTTGAAAAAAAGTGATGGTTTTCTAAAATACAATATTTATGCAATGCAATGTATGAATGCACGAGGTATCGATTTTAAGGACTAGTCTTTAGAGCAACATCCATTAGCCAAAAGGTCAAATACAAGAAATAGACAATCTCATTACAGAAATCAGCTAGCTCTCATCCCTAGGCTAATCACTTTGTTATGCTTCTGAGTCAGCGTCTGTCCTAGCTTGGTGCTGATGTCAAGGTGTTGTTACAAGTCCATGGCTTCGGTGGATAAAATCTGCTCAAATCGGACGACTCCCCGCTCATGGCTATTGAACTTGATCATTTCATGATAATTTGGATAACTACCTCAAGCTTTCTTCTCAATATATTTTCCTTCTCTGGTAATGCCCCTTCTAAAGCTTTCAAATGTGCCTTTCAAGTATTCAAATAACGCTTTCCAATTTTGTCACGTTCTTTCACATCTTTTTCATCTTCTTGCTAAAAAAAACGTTGACTTTTCTACATTACGGTATCCCTTTGATGACTTTCCCTAACTTTGGAACTTGTGATGACAGTTCTAGACTCAAAGCTTGCTCTCTCTTTAATTTATGTTCGATCCGTTCGTTCAAATCCACTAATTCTTGAATCTCCTCTTTTATTGCGCTTTTAACCTCTTCACACGGCTTCTTGTGGCTACTTGCACACCGTCGTATTGTCTTCTCCTTGTCTATAGAACTCATTGGACACTAAGAACACTGCCTAACTTGACTAACCCTCGAATCGATACCTCTGATGAATGAAAAATGATGCTAGGTAAAAAAAAAGAAAACAAAACAAAAGAAAAGAAAAGAAACAATGTCAGTATTGAGAATTAATATGAGAAACAAATAAACAAATTATTGACATAGAAAAGCACATAATATTCAGCAAAGAAAATAACCAGAGAAATGTATTTAAACTGGCAGCACATGTCCTAGGTCCATGTCTGGCTCTAGCGGGGTAGGTTTCTAAAAACAGAATATGGGTCTTGTTCTAGACTCACGGTTCCCGAACTGTCGTTACTGTCTACTGCGACAGTAAGACATCAATTTGGTAGTATAGGTATGGAGGCGTAGGCCCCACGACGCATAAGGTTAGTATACCGAAAGAAGAAAAAAATCCGATTTCAGAGATGGAGAGCATCACGTCGAATATTGTCTTACTCCCACTTAAGGAATTAAAATAAGAATAAATATTTTTGAGAGAGATAAAAATATGAAAAAATATTCTAAAATCCTTATTTCATATATGAATATTTTTGGTAAAGTCAATTTTGGAAAATAGTTTTTTGGAATTGTACATTTTGGACTAGTGACCAAAATGTAAAGAATGTAAAACTGTTTTTAGTTACTGTTTTATAAAAGGGTCAAATCTTAGAATCTTTAAGGAGCTATTTTACTTAAATGTTTTATCAGACTTTTCTCTCAATTGGGATTATTTTAAAAAGGTTTTAATTAAAGATTAAAAAGGACTTAGTTAAAGAGAGATGTTTATTTTCCTAAAAACTATTTTAACGTAACTTTTTTTCTCTCAAGTTTTCTCTCAAAATCTCTCTATCCAAACACCCTCTTTTTCCTCAAATATTTCAGGCAAATGCTCTTGATTTTATTGAAATTATGTTTTCTAAATTGATTCTTCAATCTTGTTTTCCCAATCTCATTGTTTTCCTTTGCTTTTCAAGAGAAAAACATCTAATTGAGAGGAAATTCATCCATTAGAGGTAAGGTTTGTTCTTCTCCTCTAATGGATAGTTCTTTACTAAAATTCCCAAGTATTTGATCCTTTACTTATGTTTCTCAATGAGTTCTTGATTAGTTTTAACCATAATTTTGATGACTAATAATGTTAATAAGTTGGTTTTAACATTGGAATCCCAACGCTATGTGAATATCTAATTTTCTAAGTTGTTACTTATGAGTTTTTGAGAAGTTGTGAGTGTTTAATGAATGCTGAAGGTAAAAGGATGATGTTAGGGTGTTTTTGGATGTTAATTGAAGGTAATTTATGGGTTAAACCTTTAGGTTTTGGCTGGGTTAAGTTTGGAAGGTGTTTGATGTTGATTTCGGTTGTTTTGGAAAGGTTTTGATTAGAGTTTGAAGAGGATTCTTGAGAATTGATGTTGCTGGGTTTTTTAATGCATTTTGATGCATTGAATCCTCTGTTTTTGTGTGGTTAAAACAAGAGTGATTGATCCTCAAGCTCGTGGCACCGTTTCAGAAGCTTTGGGGGAGTAGTTCGCATCGACGAACAAGGTTTTACGTAGTCGGTGAGTGAGAATGTAGAATTCGGCTTTGAAATGGTTTAAATGTTTTTTGGGAGTTTAAACTTAGCTTGACACACTTGTTTTTCCATTTTTAATCAAATTTACTTCATTTGCTTAAAAATCATTTTGTTGTCGCCACCCGCCACTTTGGTAGACCAAACACCATAAAAACGGACCAGAGATTCTTTGCATAAAATTCGGGTTCGGGAGTCGGTTACGTGTAAGGAAGGGTTAGCACCCCTACAAATGCCCTTTATCGGTACCTTATTAATTCTATGTGGCATTTTGGCATTTCGAACATTAATCTGAATTTATTTAAATCTTTTAATTATTAAACGAAATCCATTTCGAATGGGGATATCCTTTTGTAAGAAAATACATTTTGGACGAATATAAGTTTTGATACGTCCAAATACGTTAGGACCCTTCAATTTATATTCAAAATGTATCTCAACACAAAAGGTTTAATGCATGTCTAGTTATTGTCTTGTTCATTTTAAGTAAAACCTAATTAGGGCTTCATTAATTAATTAATTAAGTTTCTATGAATATTATTAATTTTTAGGATTTATGAGATAGCACCCAAATAATTGGGCACTGCCCATATTAAGCCCTAAGTCAATAATATTCCTAATTAATTGTGATTCTAATTATGGGTACTTAATTCTAATTTAATTAAACTAACTATGTGAATACCATTTTCTAGGTTCAAATGACATATTAAATATTTCACGAAAATACTCCATTGATTAAAATCTCATTGCAATTAGACACTAATCAAATTAGAGTATTAAAGTGTTAATTTAATACTCATTTATTTTCTATAATGATCTCACCTATCAAATTAATTAGATTTAATTAGAGAACTTAGTCCAAAAAGGCTCTAATTTAGTTACACAAGGTGAATTAAAGTATCCTAAACAAGTATACTACATGTATATTAAAAAACATGCATAAAATAATTTAAACAATTAAATTAGACAATTAAACACAAAACAAATTGAAGATTTAATGACTGGATTGCATTAAAAATGAATAAGGATGCCCAAATTACAAAGAAACTAGTGACTGAATTGTAAGAAAAGAAAAACAAGGCAGTCCAAAGTATAAGGAAGCAAGAGAAAGGCGCGGATCCATCCGACCCGATCCAATGAGCGCGCGCGGACCCTAGTGACCCGAAACCAAAACGGTGCTGTTTTGATCCACCTATAAAGGGGGCTAAACCGAGTCAAACTCGGTCATTCATTCATAAACCCCTCTCTCTCTAAACTGAGTCGACCTCCCCCTTCTATGAATCCTCCCTACCCTCTCACTAAACTGAAAGTGGAACTTGGTTTATGATCACTTGAAAGCCAATATAATTGTTAATGTATCATGTTGATAGATTATGTTGTATAATGTTGATTTATACATTTGTACTCTTTAAGCCTTCCATATGGGTTGTTATGCATGGGAAGGCTTAAATTGAGGGTTAGAAAATGAGAATTTGTTGTTGACCCATGATCCATATTGCATATGATTTGTTATGCTAGTTTTCGAAAATGTTAAATACATGGTTTTCGAGGCATTATGTTTTATAAGATGATTGAAATGGTGGTTTCAATGAGTTTTGGAAAATGGTTTTAAAATGCATTGATGGTGTGCTATTTGAGCACTCCTCACAAAGCCTAGTGTGCTTACGCTTCTTCTGTCAATCAATGTAGAGAATTAAAGGTTTGAGGCAGCGAACAAGCAAAGGAAATTCAAGGAATTCGGCTACTGAACGTATGGTTTCGAACTAGAATCGTAGTAGTAAAGACAATAGGGTTCATTGTTTTTTTGGGAGGGTTTTTGCTAAACTTCTTATTTGAGCAAGTTTCTATTGCTGTTTTGGGATTGTAATTGGCCTTATATGTTTTATTGTTGCTTTATATTTGTGTTTCATGCTTTGGATTGATTGATTCTAGGAAGCACGCCTCTAGATTCTTAGTTGAAGCATGTTGTAATGATTTGATCATGTTTCCTTGATGTTTTGTCATGATATGATCTCTAGTTTAGCTAAGTTTATGTCTATGAATGTTTGGGACATGTTTGGATTTATGTTTGTATGAAAAACCAGTAAAATTGGACATTACAGGTTTGGGCATATCAATACACGTAATCTTGTATCGATACGAGTATATGTAATCTGACAGTGCGTATCGATACGCGTGATGGTGTATTGATACGAGCATGTGTGTTTTGGCAAGGCGTATCGATACGCAAGAAGGTGTATCGGTACGAGTTTGAGCTACTGAAATCTGGGATTTTGGAAATGTGATAGTGTACCGATACACTTGCTCATGTATCGATACGAGCAGTAGTTATTTTTGTTAAAATGTTATTTGAGGTTTCTGACACTTTCATTTTGGTCCCTGATTCTTGTTAATGCAATTGTATGAGTTTGGATGATTGTTTTGGGCTGAAATTTGGGTAGCAAGCATGTAATCTGATTAATTGAGGATTGGTAACCCAAATTTTAACTAAGCCCATATAAATTTTCCAAATTTATGTTTTAGTTCTTAAAATGTGTATTTGTGCAATCGATTGCCTTATTGATGCTCGTTTTAGTTGAGTTTTCACATGCTACCAGCACGTTCACCAAAGGTTAATAATTTGCATCTATGTATGTGCAGCAATTTTGAAAATATGCCATTTGTTCCATAAAAATAATTAGGACATGATGTATACATCGTTAGAACCGTGAGTTTGTCTAGTTTCTTTTAGAACAAACGAAAATCCATTTCTATTTGTATTTTAGAAGAATCACCAAAAAATTTACAAGCTAAATTAGAAAGTGAACATTATATTTTTATAACCGTGCGGAAGTCTAGTTTCATTTAAAACAAATGGTGCTCAATTTCGAATTATATATTAAGAGATATGAATTTTTGAATGAGTGAAGATCAGAATGCAAGGCAGTCCGTCTTCAAAAACAACACTGAGTGTGACTTCAGAAATTCACCATAAAACGTACGAGTTAAATTAGGAGATGAAATTCATATGGTTGGAAAGATTAGCGAGACTAGTTTCTTCTAGAACAAACGAAACATTATTTGGATCTGTAAATTATTAGTTACTTATTTTTCTTTAAAGGTAGCGCAAGATGCGATATTTCCGTTATTAATATTTTAGTCATTTTTAAGGTTAATTAGTGGTTAAAAATCCCTTAACAATATTAAAAATTTGAAAAGCTTAAAAGGGTTTTATAAAGTCTAAATGACTATGATATTCGATCAAGCATAATACACACTCTATTAAGTAAGTTGAAACGAGTACGAGACTTGAATGTCATTGTTGGATATATGTGATTATATGTTTGATTGGATATTTGTGATTATACAATTGATGTTCTATTTGTGCACAGCCTTCGAGCTCTAATCTAACTAGCGGCCATGTGTGGCACTCAGGAAAACATTTCGGACACCAGAGATTACTAATTAGCGGTTATGCGTGGCGCTCGAGAAAACACTTTGGACACCTGAGATTATTTAACTAGCGGCCATGAGTGGCGTGGGACTATCCGGATACTCGATATTTGAGCACATGTACAATTTGATAAGTTTGACAATTTGACAAGTTTGTCAAGTCTAACAAGTTTGACAAATTTGATATGCAAGTGATTTTTTTGTATAGATTGTGATTACTTGTGATTTGAATATTTGATGATCATGTCATGCTTCTATGTATACATTTGATTTGTATGCTTATATTTATGAATTTTTTGAAGTATGATAGATTATTCGTGTACCTCTGAGCCCATAAATACCAGGCTTCGAATTATTTTCATTTTCAGATTTGTAGACTTTTGTTCGTGTCCGAGGAGCTTCATCGACGAGGGACTTCCGGCATCCCGTTTATAGAGTACAATACCTTATCTAAAGTGGGCATTGTATTTCTAAGAGCCTTACGTGTATTTCGTAGGTTTGCAACTCAGTTATTATTTTGTTTATTTTGACTATTTTGATATACGATGATATTATAGCTCCACATATTTTGTATAACTACTTTTATTAAAATTTTAGTACAAATATTTAATGGTATTTTCTTGTATAAAAATGTATCTTCATGTTTTAAAAATCTTTGAAAATTTTGTTGGGTTGCTCCGATGACCTGTTGTAGCACCTTGGTCTTCAGGTACTTCGTATTTGAGATTAAGGTGTTACATTTAATGGTATCAGAGCTTAGGTTTAGTCGGTTCTAGGACCAGCTGGTCGATCATAGTAAGGCGTTAGTGAATACATGCCCCTAAGTTAAGGATGCACTCTTTTAAGACTGGAAATCTGGTGTTGTATCCTTTTTCCGTGTTATATATATTTGATATATGTGGGAGTTTGTTTTAGAGAGTGATTGAGACAGTCGAAGGTCTCATCTATCACTCTAGCATTGGTGAGAGTGACCCTAACCCAGAGATCGAGCAATTTGATGCTCTTAGAAAATGGTTTGGAATGCTGATAAATATTCTCGTTCATTAGTTGTAGGGCTGGAGATTTTAGAGACTCTTAGAGGGTACTTCATTATTTTCTTAAGAAATTCAGTTTAGAGTTTTTTTATTGATTAGTGTGTGATCATCCAAATAAGATGAGTATTTTTTCGCAGATCACCTTGATACGAAATTTGAGTGCTCGGTATGACAAATTCTAAAGTATGGATAGATGAATTCTATCATAAAATTTTTGAAACCAAATTTAGGGCCAGCTATTTTAGACAAGCTTGAAGGACTTATTGTGCCAAGATTTTGATGTAATTTTGAGCATGAATATGTTATTTGAGCATGATACTAGTTTAAGATGTTAAGTGGAGTACTTTAAGCTTTGTGGGTCGGATGAAACTAGGGTTTTAGTTTCAATAAGGGGAGTGAGTTTCCTACTCATATTATCTTAACAATTGCATCACAAAGAATAATTATTAGGGGATTGTGAGGCTCTCTTGGCTTATGTTGTGGCTGTGAGAGTTTAAAGGCTAACATTAGTAGATAATTTGATGATAAATGATTTTACAAGTGTTTTTATAGAGGAACTACATGTATTGTACCTAGACGAAAAGTAAGAGTTTGGGATCGAAGTATTGCCTAGTACAACTCCAGTATCCATTTGCTCGTACCGTATGGCACCAACTTAGTTGAAAGAGACAAAGACTCAGTTGCTAGATTTGCTTGAGCATGAATTTATACACCCTGGTGTGTCACCATGGGGAGCACCAGTGTTATTCATTCGAAATAAATGTGTCAATACGATTGTGCATTGATTATCATCAGTTCAATAAGGTGACTATGAAGAACAAGTACCCACTTCCGAGGATTGATTGATTTAGGATCAGAGTACCATCTGTTGAAAGTTAAGGATGAAGATATCCCGAAGACAGCTTTTAGGACAAGGTATGTCCATTATGAGTTCTTGGTGTTGTTGTTTGGGCTCACAAATGCTCTTACAGCCTTTATGGATTTGATGAATCATATCTTTCAGTCCTACTTAGAACAATTTGTGGTGGTATCCATTGATGATATATTGGTGTACTCACGATATGAGGATAAGTATGATCACCATCTTTGAGTTGTGCTTCAAACCCTTCAAGAGAAACAACTTTTTTCCAAATTCAGTAAATGTGAATTTTGGATTCCTGATGTGGCATTTTTGGGTCATATTATTGTGGCAGATGGTATTCAAGTTGATCCGTATAAGATTCAAGCAGTGGTGGATTGAAAGCCACCGCGTAATATTTCTGAAGTTTGTAGTTTTTTTGTTTGCATAGCCGGGTATTATCGATGTTTTTTAAAAGTTTTTCAATGATTGCTAATACTTTAACCAAGTTGTTGTAGAAGGGAGTTCTATTTGAGTGGAACGAGAATTGTTATCAGAGTTTTGATCAGCTTAAGGCAATTCTGACATAGACACTAGTTTTGACCCAACTAGAGTCAGGTAAGGATTATGTAGTGTTTAATGGTGCGCCCTTGAATAGACTTGGATGCGTTCTCATGAAGGAAATTAAGGTAGTCACTTATACATCTAGGTAACTTAAGCCACATGAGATTAACTACGCTACCCATGATTTGGAGTTAGCAACAATGGTTTTTGCATTGAAGATTTGAAGGCACTATCTCTCTGATGAAAATGTTATATCTATACCAACCATAAGAGTCTTAATTATTTGCTCATCCTGAAATAGCTAAATTTAAGGCATCTTGGATGGATCGAGCTGCTTAAGGACTAGGATTGCGTTATTGACTACCATCTGGGTAAAGCTAATGTGGTAGCAAATGCATTAAGTCGTAAACTAGTGGCAGCATTGTGGGTGATGTTTGCAAGTTTGAGATTGTCAGAGCATGGTGGATTATTAGACGAGCTTCAGGTTGAACTGTTGCTGGTGTGAGTGGTGAAAGAGGCATAAAAGTCTGATGATAGTTTGGTTGCAAAAGCAGATAGGGTAAGGCAAGGTGAAACGTCAGTCTTCAAATTACGACATGAAGGTGTATTGCATTTTAGAGGGCGACTATGTGTTCCAGTAGGTGAACTAACGGATAATATCTTTCGTGAGACACATAAAAGCCCGCTTGCTATGCACCCGGATAGCAACAAGATGTATAAGGAGCTTCGTCCATTTTATTATTGGCCAATTATAAAGAGAGATGTGTCCGATTTTGTGATTCAATGCTTAGCTTGTCAGCAGGTGAAGACAGAGCATCAAGTTCCTTCGTCTATTCAGATTCCACAGTGTAAATGGGATAGAGTCACTATTGATTTTGTGACAGGGTTGCCTATGTCTCGGCATAAACATGATGTGATTTGGGTGATCGTGGACAGATTGATGAAGATCTCACATTTTCTGCCAGTACGCATTGACTTCACTTTTGAAAAGTTGGCCAGATTATATATTAGCGAGATAGTGAGACTCCGTGGGGTGCCTACATCGATTATTTCAAACAGAGATCCGCGATTCACTTCGAGATTTTGGAGAGCCTTTCATGAGGCGTTGGGTACTCATTTGCACTTCAATACAACTTTTCATCAGCATATTGATGATCAGTCAGAACGAGTCATTCAGATTCTCGAAGATATGCTTCGCTTTTTGTATCATTGAGTTTGATGGAGGTTGAGAGGAACATCTTCCATTGGTCGAGTTCGCATACAACAACCATTACCAGTCTAGCAATCAAATGGCTCCTTTTGAGGCATTATATGGTCGTAAGTGCAGGACTCCATTGTGTTGGATAGAGCTTAATGAGAGAAAGATTGTTGGTCTAGAGTTGATCATGTAGGCTGAAGATAAAGTTCAGATGATCCAGGAAAATCTGAGAGCGGAATTCGACCTTAAAAGTCGTATGCAGATTTGAAGCGCAAGGAGATAGAGTTTGTAGTGGGTGACAAAGTCTTCTTTAAGGTTTCACCTTGGAAGAAAGTTTTGCGCTTAGGGCGCAAAAGGAAATTGAGTCCCAGATTCACTGAACCTTATGAGGTTCTAGAAAGTATTGGACCCATGGCATATCGATTAGCCTTTTGCCTTAGTTGGAGTGTACTCATGATGTGTTCCACGTGTCCATGCTTAGGAGGTATCATTCTGATCCTTCTCATATCCTACCGCTTAAGAAAATTGGGGTGAATCCAGACTTGTCATATGAAGAACATCCCATTCGAATTTTTGCCTGAGATATCAGAGAGCTTAGAAAAAATAAGATTCCCTTAGTGAAGGTCTTATGAAGGAATCATGGAGCTGAGGTGGCAACATTTTAGCCAGAACAGTAAATTAAATTATAGTATCCACACCTTTTCGATTTAGGTAAATTTCGAGGAAAAAATTTCTTTTAAGGAGGGGGAGTTGTAACGACCCAAATTTTCAAGTCAACATTCGAGCGTTAACCCAAATTAGTAATGAATAAATTATTTTTAGTTTGAGTTGTGTTAAGCTTAAATTGAAAGAATTTTCGAACTTTTGTAAGAAATCAAAAAGTTGGGTTAGAGTGAAGAAGGTAAAATATGAATTGCCTAAAGGGTAATTAAACCCTTGTTCCAAAAAAATCTTCTCTCCTAATAATTGGGAGAGTATGGACTGTGTAGAGTGTCTATGAGTCATATATTTTGTACACATTCCTACCCTTATTACTGCTGTTCTTGAGCTCATTTAGGCATATTTAGGTGCATTGCATGCATTATAACATCATCTTCTATTCTACCATGCTTTTATTGAATATCTTATAATTGGTAAAGAAAAGTTATTGTTTTAGTTTAGTTTATGTTTTCAGGTGCTATAGCTAGGAAAGTATAGGAGAGGACAAGACAAGGCAAGAAAGCTGGAACCAAAGAAGCTGTACTAAAGCAGCTCAAGTTGCCGCCAAGGACACTGTCGAAGCAGCATTGCCGCCAAGAGCCGTTTGGGCAGGAGTTACACCGACTTAGCCAAGATGGGTTGCGATTTCAAGAGGACAATTTCCTAAGCCCAATGAGCCCAGTCTTGCAACTTTCTAAAGCATGTAGCTGCCGGTAGAGTTAATTCAAGATCGATAAGTAGGAGCACTTATCCTTACTTGCTGAAGAAGGCAACATCCAAAGAGTCTGTATTTAAAGTATAAAGGAGTATTTATTTAATGTAATTTACTTTTAGAACTCCTACTTCAAGGAGGACTCAACTTAGGTCAAGAGCCCTATATATACCTAATATATGTAAGGGTATAGGGGCATAACATATCTCGTAGAGGGAAAAAGGCTTGTCGCGAGAGATCAACAACAACTGCCGATGAGAGTGAAGGTGGGGGTTAGCTAGATAGGTTGGAGTGTTGGGGGTCACGACCCAACTCTCCTAGGGTTTAGGCGCGTGTATGTAAATTAATTTGTGGAAACATTTGTATAGTTTTGAGATGTTTTCAATAAAGTTCTGAGTTTGCTTCACCTATGCTTCGTGTTCGTTCAATTAGTCCACACCAGTCAATTGAAGAGAAAATCCATTTGTCGAGCACGAAAGTGCAAGGCTCGCGAAAGGGTTAAGCACTGTCACAACTCACAAAGGCGTGACTAACTTGGTTCCACACTAGTCCACAAGTTTCAGCGGCTAAAAGGGATCACCAACCGAGTTGTCTAATTTGGTTCCACACTAATCCTTAAGTTAAGCAATCTCGAGCATCCTAACCTAGAAATAGGAGGGACCACTGTCAACTATCCTGCCAAACTTGGAATGACTGCCAGACTTGCTGCCAGGACTTCTTTCCGTTCCACCTGCCGAGGTAGTACACAACCCTGCCATGGCAATGACCTGCTGCGATCGTGTTACAAGGTAGTAGTTTGCCGCCCACCTTACCTGCCGCGACAGTAATTCATGGCAGCGCGAAACATACTCAAGACCTTGCAATGCAGTCCACAGGCTACTAAGTTGCACTTGTCTTACCCAGCTTATCGACCAATCTCTCCTTATCATTCCTCTCATCACTATCTTTATCTTTATTTGTATTTTTATATTTCCACATCTTGAGATTTAATGGCACATTTTTTAAATCTTTGTGCAGGAAACCATTCATATGAGATGCTCCAATCCCTGTGGGAGACGATATCTTTTATACTATAACTTGACAAGAGTGTGCACTTGCGCTCATAAAAGGAGAACACCTAAATGCTCTAAAGACGGCAACCTAGGAGTATGTCCAAGCATACATGTTTATCCCTATTTTATTTTATAATCTTTTGTTGTTTTCACTATTTTCCCCTTTATTTTATATTTTTTTTTCAAAGTTCTTAAACTCTTCTTATATTTCGTTGTCTATTTGATTTCCTCCCCCATTTCAACATGATCAGACGTGAGTAAAAAAAGTCTTCAAATTTCATCTCCTCTTAGGAGCTTGAAGAAGGTAAGTGTTAAGTTTGACTCTAAGATTTTTATAGCAAGATAAATGGATGAAAGTGGAAGCTTTGGGTTGAAGAAAAATTTAGTTTCAAGAAAGTTTCATCATGCATTTCTTTTTTTTTTCAAGTTTAGATTGTAGTTTTTCCTTGATTAGTTTAAAAGGGTGGTGAATATTTCAAAGCTAAAGAAAAGGAGAAGGTGGTGGAGAGCTGGGCAAGAAGTTTTTGTGTGTGTGTGTGTTCATCCATCAAGAAGGTACCCTCTAACTCTCATATGTTTCTTGTTCAGTCATAAATATAATACTTGTGTGATAATGTATTCATGTTGTATGTCTTTGGGTGAAAATCATGTTTCGATGATTAAATGAGGCTAAAGGTTCAAGTCATAAAATTTGTCCAAAGACGAATCTATGTATGAGCAGCAAGTTTGAAAATCTACCATAAATTCCATAAAAATAATTAGGACGTGAGGTATATCGTTAAAAGCGTGAGTTTTTCTAGATTCTTTTAGAATAAACGAAAATCGATTTTGATTTTTATTTTAGAAGAATCACCAAAAAAATCACAAGCTAAATCAGAAAGTAAACCTTATACTTTATAATCGTACGGAAGTCTAGTTTCGTTTAAGACAAACGATGTTTGATTTCGACTTATATATTAGAAGATATGAATTTTTGAATGAGCGGAGATAAGAATGCAAGGCAGTAGTCTATCTTCGAAAACAGCGGTGAGTATGACTTCAAAAATTCACCATAAATCGTATGAGTTAAAGTAGGAGATGCAATTTATATGGTTGGAAATATTAACAAGTATAGTTTCTTCTAGAATAAATGAAACATTATTTGAATCTATAAATTATTGGTTACATGTTTTTCTTTAAAGGTAGCGCAAGATGCCATATTTCCATGATTAATATTTTAGTCATTTTTTAGGTTAATTAGTGGTTAAAAATCTCTTAACAATATTAAAAGTTTGAAAAGCTTAAAAGGGTTTCATAAAGTCTAAATGACTATGATATTCGATCAAGCATGATACACACTCTATTAAGTAAGTTGAAAAGAGTATGAGACTTGAATGTCATTGTTGGATATATGTGATTATATGTTTGATTGGATATTTTTGATTATATAATTGATGTTATGTTTGTGCACATCCTTCGAGCTCTAATCTAACTAGTGGACATGTGTTGCGCTCGGGAAAACACTTCAGACACCCGAGATTATTTGACTAGCGGCCATGAGTAGCTCAGGACTATCCGGATACCCGATATTTGAGCACATGTGCAATTTGATAAGTTTAACAATTTGACAAGTTTGACAAGTCTAACAAGTTTGACAAATTTTATATGCAAGTGATTTGTTTGTGTAGATTGTGATTACTTATGATTTGAATATTCGATGCTCATGTCATGCTTCTATGTATACATTTGATTTGCATGCTTTTATTTATGAATTTCTTGAAGTGTGGTAGATTAGTTGTGTACCACTGAGCCCGTAAAGCTCAGGCTTCGAATTATTTTCATTTTTAGATTTGTAGACTTTTGTTCGTGTCCGAGGAGATTTATCGACGAGGTACTTCCAGCATCCCCTTTACAGAGTACAATACCTTATCTAAAGTAGGCATTGTATTCCTAGAAGCTTTACTTGTATTTTATAGGTCTGTAACTCAGTTATTGTTTTGGGTATTTTTATATACGATGATATTGTATGTAACACCCCAAAAACCGGTCTAGTCGGAATTAGGTTCCGACGATCTAAAATCCTACATCGAAAAAGCTTAAGCATTGCATTTACGTTAAGACTTATGATCTCTTCCATTGATAAAGACCTTTGCGAGTCCAAACCTTTATTTTGGATTACTTTTGAAAGCATAAAATGATGTTTTTGAGCTAGACGTTTCGATACAGTCAGACCCGTACCGAAACGGCCTAGGTAAGACGTTTCGAAACGTTTATAGGCGTTCCGATACAATTCCAACGGTATTAACTAACTTTTGGACTTTTGCTTGACCGTTTCGATACAGTTTCACTCGTTTCGAAATGGTTTCCCTATTTCGAATCTATTTGAAGGTTTAATTGAAAGGAAATGATGAGGTGATGACTCACCAGCTTGGTTACTGCCCTTCCCACGTGAAAGCAATCCAAAAGAATATTTATAGTTATCCTTTATTGATATGATAGAGAAAATATAGAAAATAATATTATAAGCTTACCTTTGGTCGAGGGAAAGCTTCTTATTGGTCCTTTGAGAGGTGGGAAATGATTACAGACTTTAGTTTCTTTTAATATGATTAAAATCAAAGCTTTCATCTTTGTATTGTTTCACCAAGACCAAAACTCATCTTTTGGTTCAAAAGAATAAGCTCACACCTCTATTGTCATCTTCTCCATCAAGCTCAAGCACACACCTCTCCATTTGTGAACCTTAAGCTTAGGCTTTCCTTGATTTAAGAACATCAATTCATAGCTATCGATCGGGTAAGTGGAATCCCCAAGTCAATCATCGATTCTTTTGATCATTAAATGACCAATTTCAAGCTTTAAGATAAGCTTTGTCGATAGCTAATGGCTATTCAAGCATCGATATTGTCATATTGATTCTAATGATTCCTTATTGCTCTTCCTAGTTCAAGAAGTGGAAAAGATTAATCCATCGCCTCCATCGAAAGCTAGGGATAAGGGTATCGCCATCCGAGAGCCTTAGAAGCTTCAGATTATCAAGGTGAGTGTAGTCGGAGTCTCGAGAGTGGCTAGGTGCCATCTCGAATCATTGTTTATTGATTTACTAACCATTGATTTTAAGGGATTTGCATGAAGCATTATTATAAGCCATGTTTGTAAGTTTTGGTGAGTATAACATCGAATTACCGTCAGTAACATTGTTATTGTAGTCATTGACATCATTGAAGCATGTTCATATAGAATCATTGATTATTGAGTATTAAAGGAAGCATTGGAATACCGATTTATGAATTATTGCCATTGGATATCATGTTGAATCATTGCTATTGTTATTGATATTGTACTATTGAACTATTGATTATTGGACCTTGGATTCAAAGTATTGGATACAATTGGCATGCCATAGAATTCATGAGCTCAGTGTACGAGTGGACTATGGCCCTAGGGCTACTGCCTATATTGATTTGGCGAGGCAGAGGGATGTATTGTGTATTGGTCTTATTGGCAATGTCAGCGGGTTGACCATTCATTGATTTGGCGATGAGGTGGAATTCTTGTTTCCATATACCATGAATCTATCCAAACGGACTATTGGTTATTGATATTGTTTTGCCATGTGTAACAAGGTTTTTTTTCACCGCAAGGGTCCCCGCTTTTTTGAAAACATTTAATTTAAAAAGGGGGTTTTATGAAATAATTCAAGCTTTAAGAAACCTTTTAAAAAATATTTTTTCTCGGTTGGAGTCGCCACCGGCCACTGAGGTAGGCCAGACACCGTAAAAACTAAACCATAGATTCTTTTGAAAGGGTTCAGGAGTTGGTTACGTGTGGGGAAGGGTTAGCACCCCATCATGCCCGGAAATCGGTACCAAAACAATTGTTGGTTTTAATTGATGGAAATTATCTGAGTTTAAAAAGACTTTAATTAGGGGTTCTTAATTGAAAACCGGACATTAATCGTACGAGCTTATCCAAATTGGTGGTATCGAATTAATTTAACATTTAAATAAAAAGGATGACGGTACACCGGACCAAAGACTAAACCGACATCATATAAGACTGACTGCCGTGTTAGTTTAGGGTTCGGATCCCGTACGTCACCTTTATGCATGATGCAAGCAATTAAAGAGTGATGGCATGGTCTTGTCCGTTTTAATTATCTACGGGTTTACCTTTATACGATTCGAATTAATCCGAATATTCGCGGGACATCCAATAAGCTAGGCTAGTCGACCCGAATACGCGAATTAATAGGTATCTCCGTTTTATGATTAATTAACATGCTTATATAAATACTAAAAGTCACATGTAATGATATTTAAATGCATGTCATGCAAACATATTCGAATCATCATGGGAAAAAAACCGCATACATCGTACGTAATAAAGTTATACTATGCATCATAAATACATGCTTAACAAGATAGAAAACATACAATGATGTATTAAAATAAATAACACGAGGGCATACATTTAAGAAACAAATATTGCATGCATAATATGTAACACCCCAATTTTGGGCTTAGAAGTTTTGGGTTTGGACCGGACCGGTCGGATTTTCGGTTTGAATATAAAAGGCGGTTTTAATGAAAGCCTAGTTCGGGATGCATTAACAATATGGAAAAATATCTAAAACTCCTCTTTTAATATATATAAGAGGGTGGTGAAATCAATTTTACAAAATGATGTTTGGAAATATGACATTTTGAGTTAGTGACTAAAATGTAATTTTTGAAAAGTTCGTGATTGTTTTAAAAGGATTGAAACTTTAAATCTTTAAGGAGCTAATTTACCCAAGGGAGGATTTCTCCAGATTTTTCTCGATTTTTAAGACTCATTTAATGTTTAATTAATAAAAAGAAAAGAGGGAAAAATATTTTTAGTTTCATAACTAACTTTTACCAAAATTTTCCCATTTCATTTTCTCTCAAAATTCCCTCAGCCAAACCCATTTCCACAGCAACTTTTCCTTTGATTTTCACACCTAATGTTGAGATTTCAATTCCTAAATGATTCCTAATCATTTCTACATCAAATCATCACCATTTGCTTAATGAATTTTCAAGGATATTGGCTCTAAACAAGGAGAAATCCACATTTAGAGGTATGAACGTCCTTCTCCTCTAAATACTCAGTTCTTTACTGAAATTCTCAAGTTCTCAATCCTTAAATTGAGTTTTATTAAAGGTTTTAATGTTGTGATCTTGATTTTGGCTTAAAATGCAAGATTTGGATTTAATTTTGAAGAAATTCGTAATAGATGATTGTGCTCTGTTTTGAGATGTCTTTTTGATGTATTTTGGATGTCTAAATGATGTGAAATGGAGGTTTAATCAATGCAATCCCGAATAGGTTGATTTTCCTAAGTTTTTACTTGTGAAAATGGTAGTTTTGGGGGTGATCTTGGTGTTCTGTTAATGCTGGAGGTATAAGGACGAGTTTGGGTTCATTTTGGATGTTAATTGATGTTTAAAAATGGTTAGAAGTGATGGATCTTGGCTGGGTTAAGTTTTGGAAGAGTTTGGAGGTGTTTTCGGTTGTGTTTGGTAGCCGAAATGTTGGATTTATGTAGAGCAGCGAGTTGAGTTGTGTTGCTGGTGTTTTTAATGCATGATGATGCATTAAACCTCTGTTGTTATGTGCTTAAAACAGGGGAGAATGATCCGGAAGCAATAGAGGTAGCGTTGGAGGGTTTCGGATGCTTGGAAGGCTTAACGACTAGCGTAGTTTTGTGTATCGGTGAGTGAAGTTGGGTTTTCAGCTTTGAAACCAATGTTTGAAGGTTATGGGAGTTTAGTTTAAGTCTAAGCAACTTAACTAAGCTCAAGAGTAAGTTTTCGAAAAAAAACTCTTTCTCTTGAATGAACCATGAGATGGTTGGATGCATACATTTAATTTGCAAGTTTAAATTCTGTTTTGAAAGCATGTTTTAGCATGTTTTAATGCTGGTTTTGAAAGTCATGTGTTGAAGGATGCTCAAGGTAAGAGATCCTTGGTTTTGTACTTTGGAATTGTGGAATTGATGCATAGTGTTGCATGTTGTTTAATGGCTTTGTTTAATGCTTTAAAACAGTGAATTGATGATGGTAATTGATGGTATTGGCAAGTGATGTAAGTGGTTGTTGGTTACTTTAATTGGATATAGTTAGCCGGCTATAGGATTGGGTGCACCGTGAATTGAGTCGCCTTGGATGTCGAGGGGTTGTAATGGTACCGTAAACTCCATCCAAGAATCCTAGCGATTGAGATAGATGGTGTCACCACGATGGAGGATGGCTCTCGTCGGTGGGCTTTGTTAAGTGCCACCACGATGGAGGATGGCTCTCGTGGGTGGGCTTTGTTAAGTGCCACCACGATGGAGGATGGCTCTCGTGGGTGAACCTTGTTAAATTTCACCACGATGGAGGATGACTCTCGTGGGTGGACTTTGTTAAGCGTCACAACGGTGGAGGGTTGCTCCCATGTGTGAGCTTGGTTAAGGTGATTACAATGGTTGTGGTAGCTTCCATGTGTAAGCCTTGTGATGTGTCCCGGCTCTCGCTACTGAGTTATACAACTTCCGATGAGTGATGTTGAGGGGTTGTGATTGTACCGTTAAACTCCATCACGGGTGTTGAGGGGGTTGTGATTGTACCGATAAACTCCACCTTGTGTTGTTCAGTTGTGTGTATAAAGCGTGTGGGACAACGCTTGTAATCCGCGTATCCGATTGTGTCTTGTGTTGTGATGGTTTGTGAATTATCACTTGGAAACCAATATAATGTTCTTGGATGTAATGAAGCATGAGATGCTTGAAATGATGCAAGGTTGCATGGGAAGTGTGTGATGTTCTAAGAATGCATGTATTACTTGTTAAGCTTGAACAAGTGTTTATCTTCTTTTATGAATGGTGTTTATGTGCAAGGAATCTCTTAAATGCATTGAAGTCTTGTGAAGACTTGTTTAGAAAGGCATGAAATGTAAATGTTTGCTTTGGTAGATCATGTGTTGTGCATTTGTTAAATACATGAGATAGTTAGAGGGAACAAGTGGTTTTCCAAAGATTTTGCTTGAATGGATTATTAAGCATGAGAAAAGCATGTTATGAAGAGGAAATGTTTTTCAAGGTATTTGGGTTTAACTTTGCATAAGGTGTTCATGCTTGGAAAGGTCTTAATTGATGGTTTTGCGAGAATGTGCTTTGAAGTGAGTTTTTAGCTTTTCTAAGCTAAGGGTTGGTTTTCATGATTGAGCAATGCATGATTTAAAGCATGTTGTTTAAAAAGGAGTTTTCAAACAATGCTTTGGTTTATCGAATTGTATCTACTTTTTAAGAAGGTTTTGTGAATCGCTGTGTTGATGGTGTTTTGGTTTGAGCATTCCTCACTAAGCATTATGTGCTTACGCTCCTTTATGTCCATCAATTCAGATAAATGAAGTTGGGGCAGCAAGAAGCAAGGGATTCAAGGAGAGCTCCACTTGAGAAGTATGTCTCGGTTAATAGCTATAGATAATAAAGGCAATGGGGGGAGAGTCTTTTATATTGATGTGTAACGAGTTTGAGTATGTTGACCATATTTGGTTTGTGGTTTGAATCTTGTTGTTTATCGCTTTGCAACGTTTGAATCTTCTCCTTCATAACTTGTTATGCTATGCTTCTTGTTTTAAAAGCATTATTAAGTGTTGGATGTGTTGAAAGAGTTGGTGCACCTAGGGGTTGTTTGTATCTAGATTTTAATGCAATTTGGTAGTTATGATGCTTGGCATGTTGTTGATTTGTTGAGGATTGATTTAGAGTATGTTTGATGGTGATTAGATGTGTTAAAACAGGCTTATCTGCTGTTTCTGGGCAGGGTGTATCAAAACACCCTTGCCTGTTTCGAAACAGGGGCATGTTTTGGCCTGGGCGTTTCGAAACGGGTAGAGGTGTTTCGAAACACTTTGGCTACTGCCAAGCCGTGTTTCTGAACGGTCTATACCCGTTTCGAAACACTTGACCGTTGGGCACTGATTTGAATGGTTTTGAGGTTTGCAAGCTTTACATTTTAGTCTTGATTTTTGTATGTGCAATTGATTGAGTTTGAGATGTCCGTTTGAGACGAAATTTGGCAGAGAGGCATGAAACATGACTAATTTCATAATGGTAACTTAAAAATTTGTAAAGTCCTCTTAGTTTCCAGAATTTACAAATTGGTCCCTAAATTCGTATGTTTTTCAATTGAGTCCTTTATAGTTTTCCGATTGCTGTGATTTTTTAGTATGCTTATCTCAAGAGTATGCATAGGATTAATGTGCATCTAGACAAGCTTAAAAAGAAAAAAAGGGTCGTTAATCAAGGTTGACTTTCGGGTTGACTTTGGTTTTCCCCGTGTAATCTTCGTAGTTCGGGTCAACCGTCTAGGCCGGGCTAAGGGGGTTACATTTGGTGGTATCAGAGCTGAGTTGCGAATGCTTGGGGAAATGGTAAATTGTTGTAATAAGTGTTTGATGTTTATTCTGATGTGTGGTTGAAAGTCGGTTGAAATGTGTGTCTTTGAGCGAATTGTTGATGTTTTTATCATGCTTTTTGGTTGTGAATCTTCATTGAGCTAATGTAGATTTGTGCTGAGATATGCTGGTGATGTGAGCTGATTTTATGAATGATGAAAGTGTGATGGGTATGATATGTTGATGTTATGCTGTTGCGGGTGAATGTTGTTCGATGAGAGCATGATCGAAGTATGTTGATTGGTATGCTCGATGTTGTGATAATCATGTTTTTATTGATTGTTATGTTGTGTAAAAGGGGAGAATTCAGGATACCCATTGCCTTTTTATTATAGCTATTGTGTTATGTTGGAGTTGGAGTTTTGAATCCTTGCTTGAAGCTGGCCTGATCGTTTTGTTTGTTTTGTTATGATTGTTTGTTGTTAATAGCATGGTGAAATCGATGAGAGAATGGTAGTTGGGTGAGATGGTTGCTGCTTTAGAGCAGGTTGTTAAGGCGTGGAATTCACCTTTTAGTGGAGGTGTTTCGTCTCAGTCTTCAATGCCTGGAGTTGAGGTAGTGAGGCAGGAGGAGGAAGCTGGTTATGTGATGAAGGGTTCATCACCTATAGTTCAAGAGGTGTCGGGAACATCTCAGGCTGTGGTGAAAGTGAGGCCTGTAGACGTGCTGACTGTGGGACATGCGAGTTTGTCGAAACAACGTTTGTATGATTTGGGAGTTGTGGAGTATTGTGGTTCGACACCTGAGGCGTTCGAGGCTTGGTTAGCCAGTGTAATTCTGATTTTGGATCAGGAAAGGTGTGACTATGCTTGTAAGCTAGGAAGTGTTGTCTCATTGATGTTGGAGGACGCTTGTGCTTGGTGGACATCTGTGGCGGTGGCATCGCATATCCACGATATAGATTGGGACTTCTTTGTGTCTGCCTTTTATGAAAGGTACCTTGGAGAGAAATTTCCAAGGGTTAAGCAGCGTGGGGGTGTGGCTTCAGATTATGAAGGTGAGAAAAGTTTAAGCAAGAGAGTTGTGGGTACTGACCTTGGGAGCGGTCAGCGTAAGAGGCTACGTGATAGAAGGTTTTGTTTGAATCGAAGTCTGGGTGGTGGTGCAGACGTGGGTCAAGTGCGGTATGATCAAGGAGTGGTAGTTCGGTTGCCGAAGTGTGACCGTTGTGGAAGGTGTCATGTTGGAGGTTGTCGGGGCGCAGGAGTTTGTTGGAACTGTGGTTCTAAGGAGCATGTGAAGCGAAATTGTCCTCAAGTGGTGAGATCAGTTTCAGTGGTAGCAAAAGGGTCTCAGAAGGGTCGTGGGCGCGGCCAAGACAAAGTTCGAAGGTGGTAGGAAGGGCAAAAAGGTGTGAGGAGCTTGGGGAATGAATCTTGTTGGAATTGTGGGTCTGTTGGGCATTTGAGACGAAATTGTTTGAAGTTGGCTCGGGGTAGCCAGGGTTCTTTACCGCAAGGAGATGGTGATGACCTTAATGTGTTGGCTGATGCTGCAGCGGTGCGGCTGGAGAATGATGGTTCTGCGAGGAAGAGAGCTCGTCTGTTGAAGCTCCGGGGCAGTGAGGTGTTTACAGGTAACCTTGTTAAGTAATCTTTGCCCTAGTTATCTTAGTTTGGTTTCGGTTTGGTTTTCCCTTGCGTAGTGGGTATGGTCTTATAGCTAGCAAGTTTGGGGTAGTAGTTGGTGTTGTTTTGAAAACAACTTTAGTGTGAAGAGGGCATTAGTGGGTATTTTGTGGTTAGTGGGTTGTTAGAATGGTAGGGTTGGACAAGTTGGAAGTGAGATAGGAGGTTGTTCTTAGGCGGATCTTGAGGATGTTATTGGTGGGTGTGAATTGACATACATGCACAGTTAAAACCATTTGTTATATACTATATTATATATATGTGTTGGTACATGCATACATGTGACATGACATTAGAGGTTTTGCATACATGTACACATGCATTGATAGGGCATATTGGTGACCATGCATACGAACGTTCACACTTGCTAATAGCTAGTTGGGTCCGTTAGTGTTGGGATAGGGTTAGGTTGGATGATAGGTTTTAAAAGTTGTTTTGGTGCTAGGAGAATGTTAGAAGTAATGGAGGGTATTAAGCGAGCTGTCAGTAATAGTGAGTTCGATATAACATGTTGGCAGAAGGAAAGTGTTTTGGCGCTTAAAGAGTTTAGCGGTGTGGTGGTGAGGAGATTACCGGTTGAAGTTAGAATCAGTCAAGGTGGTTGTGAATAGCTAGTAGAAGTAGTAGTTTCTTGGTGTTAAGTGATGTAGTAGGTTAGTGGATGTGTTTCCAGAATGCTGAGGTAACTTGGCATTGATGTTGTAATAGAAGGGTTGTTTTTGTAGGTGATGGTTCGTAGCAACCTTCGAAGAGTTGAGAAGAGGTTGTGTTGTGGGTTGTAGAAAAGGGTTGGCCTGGGGTGAATAGAAGTTTCGTAATCTTAATATGTATGTATAGAATGGGCGGTGTCCTGGTAAGGCTAGTGTTGTAGTCAAAGCTTGAAGTGGAAAGGCAATGTAAGTTCAAGGGCCATTGTTGGTTGGACGGGTTCTTGTGAGAAGTGTTTGGCTAGTCGCGTATAAGTAAATCCCTTCTGAAGTCAGCTAGTGGTATGTGGAACGGCTGGCGGAGTCAAGGTTTGGGTTTTGTGACGTGAATTTCGGATGTTGGGTGAGTAGTCCTGCTGAGTCGTTATGGTAATGATAGTGGCGGATGTGAAGGAATGTCATCAATACGTTGAGAAGTTTGAGTAAGCAGTTGATGCTTAAGAATTTTTGCTTGATGTGGTAACCTTTGGAAGAAGTTGAGCAGTTTTGCAAGGGGTTTTAGAAGCAGTGAAGGTTGTGGGTCACATGGTGGCTGAAACTGGATGGGTTAGTGTCACCGTGTGTACGAGTTTTGGGAGTTATGAGTTAAGGTGGTGTATGCTGTAAAAGTTTGCAGGTTCTTCGGGATGTTGGGGCTATGCGCAGTTCGGAAGTGTGAAAGGTTAAGCTGTGGTTAACATCTGAGTGTTCTGGAAATTGTGAACAGTATGCGGTGGTGTTGGGTTTGGTTATAGTGTAAGTTGATTTGTGGAGAAGTTGGTTTGGTGGAGTTTTGTGTGGAGAGTGTTCAGTGGTGGTTAAGTCTCGTGGGTTGCTTTGTGGGTTGCTTTGAGAAGTTTGGTTGTGCTCTTTTCGCCGGTTGAAATTTCGAGGACGAAATTTCCTAAGAGGGGGAGAGTTGTTACACCCCAATTTTGGGCTTAGAAGTTTTGGGTTTGAACCGGGCCGGTCGGATTTTCGGTTCGAATATAAAAGGTGGTTTTAATGAAAGCCTAGTTCGGGATGCATTAAAAATATGAAAAAATATCTAAAAATCCTCTTTTAATATATATAAGAGGGTGGTGAAATCAATTTTACAAAATGAGGTTTGGAAATATGACATTTTGAGTTAGTGACTAAAATGTAATTTTTGAAAAGTTCGTGACTGTTTTAAAAGGATTGAAACTTTGAATCTTTAAAGAGCTAATTTACCCAATGGAGGATTTCTCCAGATTTTTCTTGATTTTTAAGACTCATTTAATGTTTAATTAATAAAAAGAAAAGAGGGAAAAAGATATTTTTAGTTTCATAACTAACTTTTACCAAAATTTTCCCATTTCATTTTCTCTCAAAATTCCCTCAGCCAAACACATTTCCACAGCAACTTTTCCTTTGATTTTCACACCTAAAGTTGAGATTTCAATTCCTAAATGATTCCTAATCATTTCTACATCAAATCCTCACCATTTGCTTAATGAATTTTCAAGGATTTTGGCTCTAAACAAGGAGAAATCCACATTTAGAGGTATGAACGTCCTTCTCCTCTAAATACTCAGTTCTTTACTGAAATTCTCAAGTTCTCAATCCTTAAATTGAGTTTTATTAAAGGTTTTAATGTTGTGATCTTGATTTTGGCTTAAAATGCAAGATTTGGATTTAATTTTGAAGAAATTCGTAATAGATGATTGGGCTCTGTTTTGAGATGTCTTTTTGATGTATTTTGGATGTCTAAATGATGTGAAATGGAGGTTTAATCAATGCAATCCCGAATAGGTTGATTTTCCTAAGTTTTTACTTGTGAAAATGATAGTTTTTGGGGTGATCTTGGTGTTCTGTTAATGCTGGAGGTGTAAGGACGAGTTTGGGTTCATTTTGGATGTTAATTTATGTTTAAAAATGGTTAGAAGTGATGGATCTTGGCTGGGTTAAGTTTTGGAAGAGTTTGGAGGTGTTTTCGGTTGTGTTTGGTAGCCGAAATGTTTGATTTATGTAGAGCAGCGAGTTGAGTTGTGTTGCTGGTGTTTTTAATGCATGATGATGCATTAATCCTCTGTTGTTATGTGCTTAAAACATGGGAGAATGATCCGGAAGCAATAGAGGTAGCGTTGGAGGGTTTCGGATGCTTGGAAGGCTTAACGGCTAGCGTAGTTTTGTGTATCGGTGAGTGAAGTTGGGTTTTCAGCTTTGAAACCAATGTTTGAAGGTTATGGGAGTTTAGTTTAAGTCTAAGCAACTTAACTAAGCTCAAGAGTAAGTTTTCGAAAAAAAACTCTTTCTCTTGAATGAACCATGAGATGGTTGGATGCATACATTTAATTTGCAAGTTTAAATTCTGTTTTGAAAGCATGTTTTAGCATGTTTTAATGCTGGTTTTGAAAGTCATGTGTTGAAGGATGCTCAAGGTAAGAGATCCTTGGTTTTGTACTTTGGAATTGTGGAATTGATGCATAGTGTTGCATGTTGTTTAATGGCTTTGTTTAATGCTTTAAAACAATGAATTGATGATGGTAATTGATGGTATTGGCAAGTGATGTAAGTGGTTGTTGGTTACTTTAAGCGGATATAGTTAGCTGGCTATAGGATTGGGTGCACCGTGAATTGAGTCGCCTTGGATGTCGAGGGGTTGTAATGGTACCGTAAACTCCATCCAAGAATCCTAGCGATTGAGATAGATGGTGTCACCACGATGGAGGATGGCTCTCGTGGGTGGGCTTTGTTAAGTGCCACCACGATGGAGGATGGCTCTCGTGGGTGGGCTTTGTTAAGTGCCACCACGATGGAGGATGGCTCTCGTGGGTGAACCTTGTTAAATGTCACCACGATGGAGGATGACTCTCGTGGGTGGACTTTGTTAAGCGTCACAACGGTGGAGGGTTGCTCCCGTGTGTGAGCTTGGTTAAGGTGATTACAATGGTTGTGGTAGCTTCCATGTGTAAGCCTTGTGATGTGTCCCGGCTCTCGCTAGTGAGTTATACAACTTCCGATGAGTGATGTTGAGGGGTTGTGATTGTACCGTTAAACTTCATCACGGGTGTTGAGGGGGTTGTGATTGTACCGGTAAACTCCACCTTGTGTTGTTCGGTTGTGTGTATGAAGCGTGTGGGACAACGCTTGTAATCCGCGTATCCGATTGTGTCTTGTGTTGTGATGGTTTGTGAATTATCACTTGGAAGCCAATATAATGTTCTTGGATGTAATGAAGCATGAGATGCTTGAAATGATGCAAGGTTGCATGGGAAGTGTGTGATGTTCTAAGAATGCATGTATTACTTGTTAAGCTTGAACAAATGTTTATCTTCTTTTATTAATGGTGTTTATGTGCAAGGAATCTCTTAAATGCATTAAAGTCTTGTGAAGACTTGTTTAGAAAGGCATGAAATGTAAATGTTTGCTTTGGTAGATCATGTGTTGTGCATTTGTTGAATACATGAGATAGTTAGAGGGAACAAGTGGTTTTCCAAAGATTTTGCTTGAATGGATTATTAAGCATGAGAAAAGCATGTTATGAAGAGGAAATGTTTTTCAAGGTATTTGGGTTTAACTTTGCATAAGGTGTTCATGCTTGGAAAGGTCTTAATTGATGGTTTTGCGAGAATGTGCTTTGAAGTGAGTTTTTAGCTTTTCTAAGCTAAGGGTTGGTTTTCATGATTGAGCAATGCATGATTTAAAGCATGTTGTTTAAAAAGGAGTTTTCAAACAATGCTTTGGTTTATCAAATTGTATCTACTTTTTAAGAAGGTTTTGTGAATCGCTGTGTTGATGGTGTTTTGGTTTGAGCATTCCTCACTAAGCATTATGTGCTTACGCTCCTTTGTGTCCATCAATGCAGATAAATGAAGTTGGGGCAGCAAGAAGCAAGGGATTCAAGGAGAGCTCCACTTGAGAAGTATGTCTCGGTTAATAGCTATAGATAATAAAGGCAATGGGGGAGAGTCTTTTATATTGATGTGTAACGAGTTTGAGTATGTTGACCATATTTGGTTTGTGGTTTGAATCTTGTTGTTTATCGCTTTGCAACGTTTGAATCTTCTCCTTCATAAGTTGTTATGCTATGCTTCTTGTTTTAAAAGCATGATTAAGTGTTGGATGTGTTGAAAGAGTTGGTGCACCTAGGGGTTGTTTGTATCTAGATTTTAATGCAATTTGGTAGTTATGATGCTTGCCATGTTGTTGATTTGTTGAATTGATTTAGAGTATGTTTGATGGTGATTAGATGTGTTAAAACAGGCTTATCTGCTGTTTCTGGGCAGGGTGTTTCGAAACACCCTTGCCTGTTTCGAAACAGGGGCATGTTTTGGCCTGGGCGTTTCGAAACGGGTAGAGGTGTTTCGAAACACTTTGGCTACTGCCAAGCCGTGTTTCTGAACGGTCTATACCCGTTTCGAAACACTTGACCGTTGGGCACTGATTTGAATGGTTTTGAGGTTTGCAAGCTTTACATTTTAGTCCTGATTTTTGTATGTGCGATTGATTGAGTTTGAGATGTCCGTTTGAGACGAAATTTGGCAGAGAGGCATGAAACATGACTAATTTCATAATGGTAACTTAAAAATTTGTAAAGTACTCTTAATTTCCAGAATTTACAAATTGGTCCCTAAATTCGTATGTTTTGCAATTGAGTCCCTTATAGTTTTCCGATTGCTGTGATTTTTGAGTATGCTTATCTCAAGAGTATGCCTAGGATTAATGTGCATCTAGACAAGCTTAAAAAGAAAAAAGGGTCGTTAATCAAGGTTGACTTTCTGGTTGACTTTGGTTTTCCCCGTGTAATCTTCGTAGTTCGGGTCAATCGTCTAGGCCGGGCTAAGGGGTTACATAATAAACACACGTATCAATAAGAAAAATAACATACTCGATAAAAGGCACATTGCATAAATAACGAATATAGAAGCATAAAAAAACTAAAAGAGGAAACTGCCAGGGGCCACGATTGTAAATTACCCATTTAAGAAAACTATTTAGAACACGGCGTGGGACCAAATTGAAAAGATGCGAAAACCAGAAGGGACCAATATGGTGATTTTCCCACTTGGAAACAAATTACAACGAAATTAGGGACGCAATTGAAAAATTCCAAAAACCCTCAAGGACCTGATACAAAATTTTAAAACGCAGAGACCCCTTCGCGCGTAATAACAACGACGCGGAGGGGTTTAAAACGTTATTAAACCACATTTTAAACAAAAAAGACATTATAAAAGCAAACCAAAAAGACTTATGACCCATTTTTTTCATTTTCTAACCTAAACCTATAACACTCTCCCCCCGTTCTCTCGTCTGAAACCCTAGCCGTCGTTCCGGCCGGTGCCGAAAACCCAAAAGACCCCCCTTTTCGACCTCCTGAAAACCCCAAAAAATCGTAGTCCCTCGTTTCAAAAACATAAAAATAAAAAAAAACCTTAGGATGTTTTCTGTTTTAGAAACCCAAAACGTTTAAAAAACTTTTTTGAGCGTTTGCTCCTCACCGACTCACCGCATGCGGTCTCGGAAGAGACCCAAGGGCTTGTCGCCGGCGAGGGAAACGAAACGGTGCAAAGGTAAAACGAAAACAGAAATCCCTAATCCTTTCTTTTTGTTTTGAAACTGTGAAATGAAAAAGAGATGATACCTCTAAACTTCTTTCTTTGCTTGTATTGATGGAAAATTCCGGTTACAAAGTTGCTCTCTAAAAAAACCTCTTTTTTTACATTTCGTGCTCGGGTTTATATAGCCCTAAATATCACATTTTTTTTTCTAAATACATATAATGCTGCTGGCTGCTGATGTCGTTTGTTCGTATTCATGTGCTGCAATTTGTGGTTGTTGCCTCTTCCATTTCGTTGCGATTTTTGTTTCTGATTTTTGGTCATTTGCGCGTCTGACGTTTTGTTTTCTTGTGCACTATTCGCTCGTACGAGAGGAGGGGACTAGAAGCTCGGCCGGACGACGAAGGCTGAATCACAGCCGTTGATGGAATCTGGACGACCAGAGGAAGCTGATGGGGCGCGCGGTGGATTGAACGCGCACGTCTAGGCATTGGAGAGACGCGCGTGGATCACACGCGCCTAGAGAGACCTGATCCTGGCCGTTGATCAAGAGCTTGATCCAACGGTAGACGTGTTGCGGCGCTAGGGCTCGGGAGAGGCCTCTAGGGTTCCTTCATCTCGTGTGATCTGGACCGTTAGATCTATTCCAGATCTAACGGCTGAAATGGGGTGGCTGCAAGACAGAAGAGGGAATTAGGGATAGATCAGATTAGGGCTTAATTATTTGGGCCCAAATAGGCCTTGTATATTTATTTATTTTTGGGTTTTTCATAATGTAATGGACTCTAATATTAACTGTTGGGCTTTTATTATATTAAATATTGGGCTTATGTTAGTACTTTTTTTGGTTTTCAGATTTATAATAATAATAATAATAATAATAATAATAATAATAATAATAATAATATGATAACAACTTAACACTAATAATAACAATAGATAATAATAATAATAATAATAATAATAATAATAATAATAATAATAATAATAATAATAATAGTGATAATAATAATAATAGATATTACTAATAACACTAATAATAATACGATAATACTAACGGTAATAATAATAATAATGGTGGGAAATAGTAGATGATAATAATAAGTAGTAGTGATGGATCAAGATAATAATAGTATAAACACTAGTAAATAATAGTACTCTAATAGTAAAAATAATAACAAATAGTGATGATAGATGCTCTGATAGTAATAATATATATATATATATATATATTGTTTTTTTTTAATTTTTCATATTTTTATCACAATATATAAAGCCCATCATTATTAAAAAAGAAAGATAGGTTAACACCCCGGACAAAATAGGTGATTACAGTTGCCCCCCTTTGCTTATACTTGTTGAGTTGAGAGGTGCTCGATTCGTTCAACCGATGTTGCTCACCAAGTGGTGGAGAGGTGGATTTTGGGTGGAAGCTAAAAAGTAAATAACACAATGATTTTAGAGTGGTTCAACCTTCTAACCAAGGTCTACATCCACTACCTTAGCTCCCCACTAAGGATTTCTAACAATTCCACTAATTGCTCTTCCCCTTTTCTAGGCTTAGGAGGAAACCCTTATACACCGATCAAGCTTTCTACCCAAAGCCTTGATCAAACCCTCTTTTACAAAGAGATAAATAAAGCAAACACAAATCCCTCTAATAGGTGTTTGTTTGCACAATTAAAGCACTCACCCAAAACCTAAAACACTTGAGCAAATTTGACAATTTTGGCTCACTAGTGTTTATCTATACAAGAATTGACAATTTAAGTACAAAGACACAATTTGATCATTTGTTGATTAACAATTGAAGCATTAACCATATCTTGATGCTTGGGGTCCCTTTTATACTCCTTGACGAGTTTATAGTCGTTACTAGCCGTTGGGGTTGAATTGGAGCCGTTGAGGACTTTAATTCCCACCATAAATGCAGTTCTGCAGCTCACCGTTTCGAAACGCTCGAACCCGTTTCGAAACACCCTTTAAGTAGAAAGAGTCGTTGCAGTCTGACAAGGCACCCGTATCGGAACGCCCTTGGCCGTTTCGAAACGCGTATCGAAACGCCTAGACCCGTATCGAAACTCTCTGCATTTAAATGTTATTTGGGAAATAGCCGTTGGGGTTTATGACCGTTGTGGTCGAAGCCACGTAGGCGTATCGAAACGGCATAGCCCTTTTCGAAACGCTGGGCAAAATCCACATCCAGGGAAAGGCCCGTTTCGATACCCGTATCGAAACACTTTTGCTACTGGAGCATACCGTATCGAAACGCCCTAAGGTGTTTCGAAACGCCTAGAAGGTTTTGAGAAGGTTGACTTTGAAAAACATGCAAACCCCTTTTGAAAATATCCCTAAACATAATTTCAAGTTATTTGGACTTTGGAAATTGTTTTAAATACTTTTTAAATCAGTACAAAACATTTTTCAATTATTATATCAAAACATTAGTTCTACAATCTCCCTCTTTTTGATATAATAAAACCAACTTGAAAAATTGTTTGGGATTCTCCCCCTTTAACTTTAAAAATGTGAATAAGAGAATTAAAGATATAAATCAATTAAAGCTCCCCCTTATTCATTTGAAAATTCAATTTTTCAAACCATTTCTTCCCCTTTTTTGTTATATCAAAAAGAATTTAAAACATTAAGTTCAAAATAACAATAGAGGTAAAAATTTTGACAAAAATAAGAGTTTGGTTTTAAAATGGCTCCCCCTTACTCAAAACATCATCAAAAAGTTAGTCCAACATATATGATCATCTAGTTGACATAAAAATAAATCAAATAAAAACAAAAACAACTAGATTTTACCACACTTGAACTCAAGGGAGGAAGTGAAGCCTTCCTTCTTCAAGTGTTCTTCCTTAGTGTGCATGGAGCTCCCCCTCAAAGTTTGACTTGTTGAACATCTCCATCACACCTATCAAAAGAAAATCAAGTAATTTTTGGTATCCAAATTGCTTTGGATCCATGAACATTAGTAGCACAAATTTTAGTCCCCTTAGGAATCCATTTTTCAATGTCATCCTTTTTAATTGAAGTACTAAGTCCTTTTGGGACCCAAATACTTCTAAAACATTTTCCTTTTTCAAATCTAGGGGCACTAGATTGTCTAACATAAAAATTTGATTTTCCAACATTATTTTTCTTTTCAAGCTCTTTGGAAATAAAATCCTTTTCTTCTTGAACTTTTTGAAGCAAATTTTGTAAATCAAAACATTTTAATTTAAACTCTTCAAGTTTTGCTTCAAGTTCAAGTTTGGTTTTAGAAATCAAATCATTTTGAATTTTTTACTTTGAAATCAATTTATTGTTTTTCAAAATGTGATTTTTAAAGTCTAAAACCAAATCATCATAGGCATCTTGTAATTCATCAAAAGAGTAAGAACATGAAGTAGATGAATTAGAAGTTACCATTGAATCTTCTTCGATGGCCATAAGGCAAAGGTTGGCTTGTTCATCGTCGGTGGAGTCCTCATCACTCAAAGTAGCCACATGTGCCTTCTTTTTATGGCTTGAAGTGCTTGCCCTCTCATTTTTCTTGGAATCACGTTCAAGCTCCCTCAAAGCTTTCTTCATGAACGGGGCACACTTCTTGAAGAGATGAACTATCTCTTCATCTTCATCCTTCTCTTCACTTGAATAGACATGATGGCAAGTAGAGGACTTGAGAGCCATGGCATTGGTGTTGATGTCAAGCCCCTTGAGCTTCTTCTCTCCCATAGCTCTAATTTCTTCCCTCTTATTCTCATCCTCTTTGTTCTTCTTCATGATTTGATGAGTAAGGAGTGACCCCATGAGTTCATCAAGCTTCAAGGTCTTCAAATTCTTGACTTCGATGATGGCGGTCCTCTTTGAGTCCCAAGACTCGGGAAGTGAGTAGATGAGCTTTCGGACAAGTTCCTCCTCCGGAATGGCTTCTCCATAGCCCTTGAGACCATTGGTGATTATGGAGAACCTATCAAACATCTTCTCGATGTTTTCTTCCGGATCCATCTTGAAGTTCTCATACTCTAAGGTGAGGAGCCCAATCTTGGTCTCCTTGACTTCATCGGTCCCCTCGTATGTGACCTCAAGATTGTCCCATACCTCCTTGGAACTCTCACAAGAAGACATCTTCTCATAGATGGATGGGCCAAAAGCACAAAAAAGGATGTGCAAGGCTTTGCAATTTAGCTCCATCTTCTTACGATCGTCGGCACTCCACTCCACTTTGATTCGTTGAGGCACGAACGAACCATCTTCAACTATGTCCCATAGCTTGTAGTCTCTTGATTTTATGAAGAACTTCATCTTTGACTTCCAATAGGCATAGTGGGTTTTGTCAAAGAAAGGCGGTTTGTCGATTGATTGTGCCATTTGAGCCGGTTGATGAAATAGTGATCGAGCTTGCCAGATCTTCTCAATAGGATGTGAATCCCCTACGATTGAGCCAAACTCTGATACCAATTTTTGAGTTGAGAGGTGCTTGATTCGTTCAACCGATGTTGCTCACCAAGTGGTGGAGAGGTGGATTTTGGGTGGATTTGGTGCGGAAGCTAAAAAGTAAATAACACAATGATTTTAGAGTGGTTCAACCTTCTAACCAAGGTCTACATCCACTACCTTAGCTCCCCACTAAGGATTTCCAACAATTCCACTAATTGCTCTTCCCCTTTTCTAGGCTTAGGAGGAAACCCTTATAAACTGATCAAGCTTTCTACCCAAAGCCTTGATCAAACCCTCTTTTACAAAGAGATAAATAAAGCAAACACAAATCCCTCTAATAGGTGTTTGTTTGCACAATTAAAGCACTCACCCAAAACCTAAAACACTTGAGCAAATTTGACAATTTTGGCTCACTAGTGTTTGTCTATACAAGAATTGACAATTTAAGTACAAAGACACAATTTGATCATTTGTTGATTGACAATTGAAGCATTAACCATATCTTGATGCTTGGGGTCCCTTTTATACTCCTTGATGAGTTTATCGCCGTTACTAGCCGTTGGGGTTGAATTGGAGCCGTTGAGGACTTTAATTCCCACCATAAATGCAGTTCTGCAGCTCACCGTTTCGAAACGCTCGAACCCGTTTCGAAACACCCTTTAAGTAGAAAGAGTCGTTGCAGTCTGACAAGCCACCCGTATCGGAACGCCCTTGGCCGTTTCGGAACGCGTATCAAAACGCCTAGACCCGTATCGAAACGCCCTGCATTTAAATGTTAGTTGGGAAATAGCTGTTGGGGTTTATGACCGTTGTGGTCGAAGCCACATAGGCGTATCGAAACGGCATAGCCCATTTTGAAACGCTGGGGAAAATCCACATCCAGGGAAAGGCCCGTTTTGATACCCGTATCGAAACACTTTTGCTACTGGAGCATACCGTATCGAAACGCCCTAAGGTGTTTTGAAACGCCTGGAAGGTTTTGAGAAGTTTGACTTTGAAAAACATTCAAAACCCTTTTGAATATATCCCTAAACATAGTTTCAAGTTATTTAGACTTTGGAAATTGTATTAAATACTTTTTAAATCAGTCCAAAACATTTTTCAATTATTGTATCAAAACATTAGTTCTACAATACTTGTGGAACAAGAATAAAGCAAAGGCCATAAGCACCAATTTTGTCCGAACTTCCCTGTTTGGATTTCGAGTCACCATGCACTTGAACTACTGGCGGTTCGGAAGTCAGTACGGGAAAATACAACGGTCGCAGAGGCTTGAAGCTGTCCTTCTCATTTCAACACTCTTCAACCCTTCGAGGCCCGAACAAATAGATAATTATCAGAAGCTCTATTCTCAAAGTGCCCGAACGGATAGGCAGATTCCATTCTTCAAAAGCCCGAACAGATAGGCGGGTTCCATTCTCCTAAAGCATGAACGGATAGGCGGATTCCATTCTCCAAGAGCTTGAACGGATAGGCGGGTTCCATTCTCCAAGAGCCTAAACGGATAGGAGGGTTCTATTCTCCAAAAGCCCGAATAGATAGGCGGGTTCCATTCTCCAAATGCCCGAACGGATAGGCGGGTTCCATTCTCCAAGAGCCTGAACGGATAGGCGGGTTCCATTCTCCAAGAGCCCTTACGGATAGGCGGGTTCTATTCTCCAAAAGCCCAAATAAATAGGCGGGTTCCATTCTCCAAAAGCCCGAATAGATAGGCGGGTTCCATTCTCCATGAGCATGAACGAATAGGCGGGTTCTATTCTCCAAGAGCCTGAATAGATAGGCGGGTTCCATTCTCCAAAAGCGCGAATGGATAGGTGGGTTCCATTTCCAAAAGCCTGAACGGATAGGCGGGTTCCATTCTCCAAGAGCCCGAACGGATAGGCGGGTTCCATTCTCCAAAAGCCCGAATAGATAGGCGGGTTCCATTCTCCAAAAGCTCGAATAGATAGGCAGGTTCTATTCTCCAAGAGCCTTAATAGATAGGCGGGTTCTATTCTCCAAGAGCCCGAATAGATAGGCGAGTTCTATTCTCCAATAGCCTGAACAGATAGGCGGGTTCCATTCTCCAAGAGCCTGAACGGATAGGCGGGTTCCATTCTCTAAGAGCCTGAATAGATAGGCGAGTTCCATCCTCCAAGAGCCCGAACGGATAGGTGGGTTCCATTCTCCAAGAGCTTGAACGGATAGGCGGGTTCCATTCTCCAAGTGCCTGAACGGATAGGCGGGTTCCATTCTCCAAGAGCCTGAACGGATAGGCGGGTTCTATTCTCCAAGAGCCTGAATAGATAGGCGAGCTTCCTTTTACGGGAAAAGCTTTAAAATACCTGTCGAAAATAGGTAAAAATGATATGATGATGTAAGTTAGCATGCCCCTAATCATAGGAATGCTTAACTACAAATGATGCATGAATTATGACATCAAAGATTGCTCGGACGCTTCCACTCTTCGGATTGGTCAATCTTGACCTTCTTCTTCTTCTTTTCTTCTTCTTCTCAATTTCTTCGAGATTTCTCATCTTTGCCAAATCTCGATCTCTTGGTCTCTTCTCAAAAGACGACTGCTGACTTCCACTGGTCAGATTGGATATAACACTTCCCGTAGTGCTCGTTCTCTAAACATTCCCCCCTACTCAAACTGGGTGCTCAACTATTCTCTTCTTCTTAACTCAACACGATGACTTCTTCTCTTCTCTCAACAATAGGGGAAGCACATGCCCCCAAGTCCCTGAACTTTTTTCTTAAGTTCATTTTCTGAAGTGCTCGGACGCTTTCACTCTTTGGACTGGTCAATCTCGACCTTCTTCTTCTTTTCTCAATTTCTTCGGGTTTTCTCATCTTTGCCAACTCTCGATTTCTGGTCTTTTCTCGAAGACGACTGCTGACTTCCACTGGTCAGGCTGGATACAACACTTCTTGTGGTGCTCGCTCCCAAAACATTGCCCCCTATTCAAACTGGGTGCTCAACTTATATTCGTCTTTACTCAACGCGATGACTTTTCTCTTCTCTCAACAATAGGGGAAGCACATGCCCCTAAGCCCTTGAACTTTTCTCCTAAGTTCATCAAGGTCCACTTCTCATCTTCCGAAGCAATCGAAACATTTCGACAAAAATTTGCTTCAATTCCCTGAACTATAGCATGTAGGAACTTATTACAATCCTCACCATAGCCACTGACAAGCCGTCATTTGTATTCATGGCATTGCATTCTAAACTTTATCCCCGAAGCAATGGGAAAAATTATTGTGTTCACAAAAGATTTAGATTGCATCTTTTTAATTTCAAAATGAGATGCGTTTTCAAAAACTATACTTTCTTTTGAAATTAGGGATATATCAAGCCAGATTAAATACCCCGAATATCAAGTGCACGAACGACACTACTATGACTTACCAAGGATTGCCTCAAGCATCATGTGTCTAGGAGACCTTGAAAGCTGAGCTGATGTCTGAAAATGTGACATACTCTCCGAGTTATTTCATTTTTTAATCATTTAGGCTTATCTTCTATAGGCTTCGCCTTTATCATCATTACTTCGTCTCAATTCTTTATGATTTGGGGAAGTCAACTCATCACTCATGATTTGAAACAACAACAAAACCCCGAGCTACTCGGCATTGTCATGATTTGAAAATATTACCATCACTCATGTAGCTAAAGTGAATGGTGCATAGCAACCTTATTGGTCTTTTGCTACAGCGGAGTGCCCCAAAAATTCCACACTCGTATCCGAAAATGCCTATTACCAGGCTTCGAACATTGAAGTGCTTTTGTTACGCTTTTATTATCTTCTCTCTTTTTTCTTTTTATGTTCTTCTTTTTTTCTTCTTTTCTTCTTTTCGCTTTTTTCTTATTCTTTCTTCTTTCTTCTTATTCTTTCTTTTTTACCTCTTTCTGTTTTCCTCTTTCTCTTTCTTCTTTTCTCTTTTTTCTTTTTCTTTTTCTTTCCTTTTCTTTTTTTCTTTTTTTCTTTTTCTTCTTTTAGCGCGGAAGATTTCCGGTTATTCTCCTGAAGGCCCTAATTCTATGTGTACTTATTTAGATGACCAAATTAACTTGGAGTGTAAGCCACATATTCATCATCTTCAAAGTTTTCGATTTCGACTAGACAAAGGCGGCTCGAAGTCAACCTTTGGGGTCAAGGTCAATGTCCCTTGTGCAATTGATATACGGGGACTCAATAGACAAATATATATACACAAAATGAAGAGGCAATTGAAACATAACACATCATTTCATTGAAATTTAAACATGCAATCTTAGGCCCTTACAAAAAAGTCTTTGCTACTTTCGGGTAAAGGGTAGCAAAGTTGATTCCACACATTACTTTAAAGAAAAGATTAAAATGCAATGGAATGAAAACAAGCAAACTCGGATGCATAAAACTCTTGACAACTGTTAAGCTGGCCATCCATCCCACCCTTTAAGCTTCTTCGAGGAACTCAACCTCCTTATTGTCCATTAATTCCTGGACCAACTGCTTAAATTCTGGATGAATCTGAATCTCGTGCCCCACAGTCTGATGGTACTCACAAAAGGATTAATGGCCATCATATGCCCCATTTGGACCCTTCTCAAGTCGGCTTCTCACTTAGCAAAACTTTTCTCCATTTGCCGCCTTTGATGGCGAGTAAAGTGTGGAATCTTCGGTAGTCACGAATGCTGCCATGACCCCGAGCAATTAATCCCGTGACTTACTGATGTAAAGCATGATATGTCGAATGCATGACAAAAACATATGATTAAAGGCAATAAATTAAAAGCACAAAATCGAATGCAAGGAAATGTTGATTCGACGAACATCCTCATTAAACAACTTTGCATAACGGAGATCAAGCCTTGTTACAACGAGGCAAGAAAATAAACACATAGGGTACAATTTTCAATAAATTTTTCTCGTCCCCTCTTTCTAAATCAGCGCGCTCCGGGAACTTCGTTGCTATGGACTCTTTTCTCCCGTTGTGAAAGTTTTCAACTTTAGACTGTTATTGAATCAACACTTCGTATGAAAATGCGATGAATATGCAAAAATAAGCAAAACAAGACAAGAAGGCAACTGGGTTAGTATCAACAATACAATAAGCAAAAGGAAACACATCAAAGCAAATTAACAATGCAAGACCTAATAGCATGAATTCTAATTCTACGATTATCCGCATGGCTCTAATTGGGGTGGGCTTCTTAAATTCTCACACATGTGGTTTGGTTCTAACAAGGGTACCCGAACCTATCTTATCACCTACTAAGGTAACAAGAACCCCAATTCTGGCCCATTACAAGCTTGCAAATTGGTTTCGGTTCGGGGGAAAGCACAACCTAATAACGTGGAGGGCTGCTCACATGTCAAAGGCGTGGATTCTGAAAGTGAATTACCGACCCGTGGAGGGAGACTCACGTGGGTATGGGTGTTTCACTCCCACTTAAGGGACGAAGCTCGGGTATAGAGCCTAATGTGTGATGCAACACATGTCGGTGTTTCCTTTAAAATTAAATGAAAAATTAATTCAAGACCACCAATTATCAAACCTCGTGTGCTTAAAGTCTTATTTTCAAAGAAGAACCACCTCGCTAAAGTCAAATTAAGTTTCAAAAAATTCCATCAATTTAAAAGAAACTAGTGTTTTTTGGCTTAACTCTCTTTTTGTTTGAAAAACAAAATTTCTCCCCAGCGGAGTCGCCAGACTTTAACAAGTTTTTTTTTCACCACAAGGGTCCCCACTTTTTTGAAAACCTTTAATTTAAAAGGGGGGTTTAATGAAATAATTCGAGCTTTAAAAAACCTTTTAAAAAATCTTTTTTCTCGGTTGGAGTCGTCACCGGCCACTGAGGTAGGCCAGACAGCGTAAAAACTAAACCAGAGATTTTTTTGAAAGGGTTCGGGAGTTGGTTACGTGTGGGGAAGGGTTAGCACCCCCATCACGCCCGGAAATCGGTACCAAAACAATTGTTGCTTTTAATTGATGGAAATTATTTGAATTTAAAAAGACTTTAATTAGGGGTTCTTAATTGAAAACCGGGCTTTAATCGTACGAGCTTATCCAAATTGGTGGTATCGAATTAATTTACCATTTAATTAAAAAGGATGACGGTACACCGGACCAAAGACTAAACCGACATCATATAAGACTGACTGCCGTGTTAGTTTAGGGTTCGGATCCCGTACGTCACCTTTATGCATGATGCAAGCAATTAAATAGTGATGTCATGGTCTTGTCCGTTTTAATTATCTACGGGTTTACCTTTAGACGATTCGAATTAATCTGAATATTCGCGGGACATCCAATAAGCTAGGCTAGTCGACTCGAATACGCGAATTAATAGGTATCTTCGTTTTATGATTAATTAACATGCTTATCAAAATACTAAAAGTCACATGTAATGATATTTAAATGCATGTCATGCAAACATATTCGAATCATCATGGGAAAAAAACCACATACATCGTACGTAATAAAGCTATACTATGCATCATAAATACATGCTTAACAAGATAGAAAACATACAATCATGCATTAAAATAAAAACATGAGGGCATACATTTAAGAAACAAATATTGCATGCATAATAAACACACATATCAATAAGCAAAATAACATACTCGATAAAAGGCACATTGCATAAATAACGAATATACAAGCATAAAAAAACTAAAAGAGGAAACTGCAAGGGGCCACGATTGTAAATTACCCATTTAAGAAAACTATTTAGAACACGACATGGGACCAAATTGAAAAGACGCGAAAACCAGAAGGGACCAAAATGGTGATTTTCCCACTCGGAAACAAATTACAACGAAATTAGGGACGCAATTGAAAAATTCCAAAAACCCTCAAGGACCTGATGCAGAATTTCAAAACGCGGAGACCCCTCTGCTCGTAATAACAACGACGCGAAGGGGTTTAAAACGTTATTTAACCACATTTTAAACAAAAAGACATTATAAAAGCAAACCAAAAATACTTATGACCCCTTTTTCTCATTTTCCAACCTAAACCTATAACACTCTCCCCTCGTTTTCTCGTCCGAAAACCTAGCCATCGTTCCGGCCGCCGCTAGCCGGCGCCGGAAACCCAAAAGACCCCTCTTTTCGACCTCTTGAAAACCCCAAAAAAAACTCGTAGTCCCTCGTTACAAAACCATAAAAACCAAAAAAACCTTAGGATGTTTTCCGTTTTAGAAACCCAAAAACTTTTAAAAAACTTTTTTTGAGCGTTTGCTCCTCACCGACTCACCGCATGCGGTCTCGGAGGAGACCCAAGGGATTGTCGCCGGCGAGGGAAACGAAACATTGCAAAGGTAAAACGAAAACAGAAATCCCTAATCCTTTCTTTTTGTTTCGAAACTATGAAATGAAAAAGAGATGATACCTCTAAACTTCTTTCTTTGCTTGTATTGATGGAAAATTCCGGTTACAAAGTTGCTCTCTGAAAAAAAACCTCGAAAAAACCTCTCTTTTTACATTTCGTGCTCGGGTTTATATATCCCTAAAAATCGCATTTTTCTTTTTCTAAATACATATAATGGTGTTGGCTGCTGATGTCGTGTGTTCGTATTCATGGGCTGCAATTTGTGGTTGTTGCCTCTGCCATTCCGTTGCGATTTTTGTTTCTGATTTTTGGTCATTTGCGCGTCTGACGTTTTGTTTTCTTGAGCACTGTTCGCTCGTACGAGAGGAGGGGACCAGAAGCTCGGCCGGACGACGAAGGCTGTATCACAGCCGTTGATGGAATCTGGACGGCCAGAGGAAGCTGATGGGGCACGCGGTGGATTGCACGCGCGCGTCTAGGCATTGGAGAGACGCACGTGGATCACACGCGCTTGGAGAGACCTGATCCTGGCCGTTGATCAAGAGCTTGATCCGACGGTAGACGTGTTGCGGCGCTAGGGCTCGGGAGAGGCCTCTAGGGTTCCTTCATCTCGTGTGATCTGGACCGTTAGATCTATTCCAGATCTAATGGCTGGAATGGGGTGGCTGCAAGACAGAATAGGGAATTAGGGTTAGATCAGATTAGGGCTTAATTATTTGGGCCCAAACAGGCCTTGTATATATTTATTTATTTTTGGGTTTTTCATAATGTAATGGACTCTAATATTAACTGTTGGGCTTTTATTATATTAAATATTGGGCTTATGTTAGTATATTTTTTTTTGGTTTTCAGATTTATAATAATAATAATATGATAACAACTTAACACTAATAATAACAATAGATATATAATAGATAATAATAATAATAATAAACATAATAGTGATAATAATAATGATAGATATTAATAATAACACTAATAATAATACGATAATACTAACGGTAATAATAATAATAATGGTGGGAAATAGTAGATGATAATAATGAGTAGTAGTGATGGATTAAGATAATAATAGTATAAACACTAGTAAATAATAGTACTCTAATGGTAAAAATAATAGCAAATAGTGATGATATATGCTCTGATAGTAATAATATATATTGTTTTTTTAATTTTTCATATTTTTATCACAATATATAAATCCCATTATTATTAAAAAAGAAAGACGGGTTAACACCCCGGACAAAATAGGTGATTACACTATGAAATCATGATATTATCATTGATGACATGATACTATGTTTTTATTATGAATAAGGAGCATGCCATGTTTATTGCATAATTAATATTATGATTATCATTGAAGCATGTTATATGGCATACCATGTTCATCCATTGTAATTGTAACTACCTCACTAGGCAAAGTATGCCTAATGCATTCCATTGCATCCATTCCAGGTTAGTCAAGTTTTGGGGATCGAGATCGGAGGAGTTGAAGCGTTGTACAAGTCACAATCAAGCTTTAAGTAATGTATATCGACTCTTTTGAACTCCTAGTTGGTGGCAAGGTCTATGTACAAGTCTATTAAGTCTTTTTTGATATGCCTATGTTATGGTTAAGTGGTATAAGAGTGATATGTTTAAGATAAGTCTTTTATCTAGTGAGAGATGGCCTTAAATGCATGTTTTGGCACTAAAAGGTAAAAACTGGGTAAATGAATTCATATAGCTCTAAAATTTGACGTACAAGTAGAATTTATTGTTATAATGTTGTGTGTGAAGTTTCACTGCTTTTGGACACTGTTTGATAAGTTAAAATGAATAAAAACCAGTAAGAATCTGTCATTATAGGTCAGGCCGTATCGAAACGGGTGATGGCGTTTCAATACGAGTAAGCATGATTGGACCTGAGAAAACAGGGCGTACCGAAATGGGTTAGGGACGTTTCGGAACATTTTGCCATTGGAATTCCTTGATTCGATATGGGTTCATGACGTATCGAAATGGGTCAAAGTCAAAGTCAGAGAGAGTCAACTCGTACTGATACAGGGCTTGCCCGTATCGATACAGTCAAAAGGGAAAAGTTAACAAGGTTGACCATCGTCTACCCGTATCGAAACGGCCCTGAGCGTTTTGATACAGGGATAGTTAAAGTGGTTAAAAAGCTTAATCTGAAGGTCTGCATTATTTACAGTTTGATCATTGTATTTTGGATGGTTAAATTGGATGAGTAAACGATCACTGTTTTGCATGAAATTTTATTGGCTAATTAACATTGCATTGAATTTCATTGTGGTATAGTCTAATGCATCGAAGGATCTCTAATTTGTAAGATTTATAGAATAGTCCCTAAAACTTGTAATAACTATAAAATGGTCCTAATTGGTTAATTACTGTTTTCCAATGAGTGAATTGGACTAAGATATACATCCGGTAAAGTTTTGTTGTGTAATATTGTCTAAGTGTTGAAATTGGAATGAAATTTTATTATACCAATCACCGCATCGCTCATCGGTAACACGCTCCGACCCGGTTCTCGACCAGGCCGGGAAGGGGGTTTTACATTCAAGCTCCAAATATTTTTTACTATTAGTTTTATTAAAATTTTAGTACAAATATTTAATTTTATTTTCTTGTATAAAAATGTATCTTAATGTTTTAAAAATCTTTGAAAATTTTGTTCGGTTGCTCCAGTCACCCGATGTAGCACCTTGGTCTCGGGTACCCAGTATTCGAGATTAGGGTGTTACAGTCTTGATATGGATTGGATCTGACCCCGCGGTAATGTATCTAGGTTCTTTTATTTTGGGCCTTTATTTTGTAAGCATTGCAATTTGGTCATTGTTGTTCAATAAAATTAAAATTGTATCTTTCAATTCATTCAATTTAACCCCTTTATTTAATTGTTTAATTTAATTTAATTTCTTTAAGTTTTATATGTTTGATACATGTTTTAAATTAGGAATGTGGTTTTGTATGCTAGACAATTTAATTACTTAGTTTTAATTAATTGTTAGAGCCTTAGACTTTATGTTATTTAATTAAGATTTAATAATTAATTAAGTGAGATAATTGTAGCAAATTAATGTGTACTAAGAGGGAAACTTTGGAGTTCAAATTTGAGTGATGCCATCGAAATGAGGTGTTGTCCAACATTGGCTTTTAAGTGTAATACTTAGTACTCATTAGAATCCTAGAAATTAATAAATAACCTATATAATTAATTAGAGCTTTAATTAGGACTATCACTTTAAATAATTATAATGACAAATTAATTAGTGAATATTATCATAAATTTAGGGGTTTTGATATGGATGGTACTCAAGCAATTGGTACTATCTCATAAAAGCTGTTGAGTTGATCACACAATTCAAATGGCCAAGAGGGGGTGAATTGGCAATTAAAATTTTGGTAGGAGGTATGAGCGAAAAATAAAAAGTGACACAAGTGGTTAGAGTGGTTCAAGTTCTCCAAATGAACTCTGCATCCACTACCTTAGTTCCAACTAAGGATTTTCAACCAATTCACTACTTGAATTCTTCCCCTTTTCTTGGATGAGGAGGTAACCTTACAAATTGATTAAGCTTTCTACCCAAAGCTTAATTCACTTACTTTTACAAAGAGATGGATTTGGTAAACTCTAAAAATTCCTCTCAAAGGATAAATGTTTACCCAAATACAATTTCAAACTCCCCAAACTCACAATACAATATAACAATAAAATCACAAGAGTTGGGTACAAGAATTTGACTATGAAGAGCACTAGGATTTGGAATTTTTGCTTTGATGTTGCTTGTAGGTTCAATAGTTGTTGCTTGGTCAATTGAAGCTTGTTTTTATACCTTTGCATTGATTTTTAGCCGTTTGGGTAGTTGAGATCATCAATAGAGCCGTTGGGAGCATTTTTCCCGCAATAAATGCAGCTCTGCAGCCTACCGTATCGGTACTCGTAGAGGGCGTATCGATACCTACATCAAAGAGGAAAGAGCCATTGTGACTGAAAACAGAGCGTATCGATACGCATAGAAGGCGTACCGGTACGGTTTTAAGGGGCGTATCGGTACGGATGGCCGTATCGATACTGTCTTTGCTCACTGGAATCCCAAGTTTGGTTTTCTTAAAGAGTGTATCGATACGCATACCAAGTGTATCGGTACGGTATAACGGTCTTTTAAAATTTGGGAAACCAACCAACTGACAAGTAACGGTCGAAAAATTAAATGCAAAGATTTTTCAAAGATAAGCTTATTGTATCGATACGGTTGCAAAGCGTATCGATACAGTTTCATTAAAACAGTTTCCCAGATGAATATCGTATCGATACGGGGTAATACCGTATCGGTACGCTAAGTCCATTAAAATTCCAGTGGCAAAAGCCTGTATCGATACTCCCAGGGGTATCGATACGCCTGGGCGTTTTTGTATAGTTTGGCTTGGAAAACATAGGAAAAGACTTAGAAAAGTTTATTTATTTTCAGAACTTATCTTTTGTTTAAAATGCTTGTCAATGGTGAGACTTTTAAAGAATACTTAAAAATTTATTGTTTTACAAATTGGTCCTTAAGTTTATATGTTATATCAAAATCAATTTTGGTTTCACAATCTCCCCCTTTTTGATATAACAAAACCACAAATAAATTTTTAAGTTTTTGGAACTTTGAAAAGCTTTCTCCCCCTTAATTTAAGATAGATTTTCAAAAATAAAAAATTGTTGACTCTATAATCCTTCTCCCCCTTTTTGTTAGATCAAATATAAACCTAAGGATAATCACAAGGATAATAGCAACAATTTATTCATTAAATTCAAAGCAAACATAATAATCTAAACTTGAAATCCTAAAACATAGATAATAGGCATAAACTTATATCCTAAAACAAAAGTGCAATAACATAATATAAAAGACTAAATGTCATAAGATGATATGCAAAACTACTCGCCTGCCTCATCATCATCATCGTCTTCGTCCTCTTCTTCTTCATCATCTTGAGTGGGTTGATTCCTTCGGTTTTGATTAAGCCAAGCACCATGGAAGGCGGTAAGAGAGATATCCATGGAATTTTGGCGAGAAGCCATGGTTTCCATTTTCTTCTCCATTCCTCTGACGTGATCTTCCAAAGAGGTGAATCTAGTGTCCATCGCGGTAAATCCGGCTTCCATGGAAGTGAACTTCTCATTGAGGAAAGTCATTAGAGTGCCCATGGAAGAGGAATCAATCGGAGCACGGTGAGAGCTCGAAGAAGCACGAGAAGCATCGAACGGAGCATCTTGTGGAGGATCTTGAGTGTTACGAACCCATTCATTATCAACATAAGAGAAACCGGCACGAGCTAGAGAACGCTCATCTATTGGTAGGCCAAGGGTTTCAGGATAGTCATGGGAACAATCAATATCAAGGGAATGAAAAAGAAAACTCAAAGCCGTAGAGTAGTAAAAAGACGTGACTTGTTTGGTGTGACGGTGTTGGACTAGGTAGACAAGGTCGGCAAACATAATTTGACAAAGGTTTGGACGTTGACCTTCCCTAAAGCACCTAAGCCAAAAGTCATCAACTTGACGAATAGTAGAAAATTTCCCTCCCGATGGACGAAAAAACCAAGAGACAAGAAGATGAAGGATACGATCATGAGCATTTAAAACTTTGACTGAGCCTAAAGGACCCGTACCTAAGGACTTCTCATCATCAATACCAATGTTTTCAAAACCAAAGACATTACATAAAAGTTTTTGATCAATTGTAAAGGTTTTGCCCATAACAGAGGATTCAATAGCAATGACATTCTCCCTAGCTTCATCATGAACACATAAAGCATTTGAAAAGAAAACGATGACTAGATTCCTATATAAGATAGGAGGAATGCTCAAAAAAGTTAAAAACTTCCATTGCTTAATTAAAGGAAGATATTGGAATTTAAAACGGGCAGAACTTAAGAATGGGACTGACACAACACGTTCTTCCCTAATGCTCATGCTTTGAAATAGTTTGTACCGAGCTATATCGGCATCATCGGGAAAGCTTAATTGGATAATGTAAGGGAGATTAGGTCTAGGGTTACCCTCATCCTCACTAGGATCGAAAGTAGCACGACGCTTAGTTCTCTTTTTCGACGGTGCCATAACCCTGAAAACACATCAAAAACGATTTGAATATGTATGCAATTAACATCCTATTCAATCCAATAAATTCTAATAATTCAAGGTAATTGTAAAAAGAAATTTAATTTTAAAAGGATATATACAAATTTGAGAAAAAGTTTAACGAAAAACATATTAAAAAATACAAATAGAAAATATATTCGAATGAAAAAATTTTGATTTTTGAAAAAATTTGATGAAACAATTGAAACCCATAACATAAAACTATGTTTTGTACAAAAATTAAGTTGAAACAAATATAAAAATCAAACGAAAATCAAAGAAAATAAAAAAGAAGAGTTTTATACCTTGAACTTTAGATTGGATGAATGGGTTGATGTGAATGCACAAGATTTGTTGACAAAGCTTAGCCTTGATGCGGAGATTAAAAACCCTCAAAGAATTTTTAAGTTTGATGGTAAAAATTGAAGGATTGAGGGGGTTTTTATAGGGTATTGCGGCTAGGGTTTTGGAGAGAAAAGAGGGGTTTTTGTTTTTAAAGACTTTTTAACAATTGCAGCCCTAAATAGCCTCTCCGCCGAGACCGTATCGATACGCTATACACGCATATCGATACCCTTTAACCCTAATTTTTTATTCGTCATTACTACCGTATCGATACGCGGGGTCGTATCGATACTCGTTCGACTTCAAAGTTTTACCAGTTATGAACCCGTATCGATATGCTATGAACCCGTATCGATACGCCTTTACCAGATAAGGCATTTTTGACAGATTTAAATGCAAAAATCCAACTTTAAACGACCCTAAATGCATGTAAATGTCCTATGAACAAGTTTTAATGGCTAAATTTAATGCATACTCCCCCTAGCAACATGCATAGAAGCAAAAGGAGCAAAATTAACATAAGCATGAATCACAAACAATTTCAAGCAAATTTTTGATATTTTGGGACCTAGAAGGGGTCAAGAAAGGCTAGTTAAACCTAACTCTCTCCTAAGTGTCCAAAAGCGCTCTTTATCTAAAGGCTTTTTGAATATATCCGCTAATTGTTTCAAGGTGTCAACATACTCTATAACAACATCATTTTTCAACACATGATCTCTAATGAAATGATGTCTAATTTCTATGTGTTTAGTTCTAGAGTGTTGGATGGGATTCTTAGTGAGACAAATGGCACTAGTGTTGTCACACCTAATGGGTATGGTTTCTATTTCAACACCATAATCTAAGAGTTGTTGCTTCATCCAAAGGACTTGAGCACAACAACTCCCTAAGGATATGTACTCCGCTTCGGTGGTAGATAAGGCTACGCTATTTTATTTCTTGGAGAACCAAGATACGAGCATACTACCTAAGAATTGGCATGTCCCGGAAGTACTTTTCCTATCTATCTTGCATCCCCCATAATCCACATCCGAATAAGCATGAAGGCTAAAGGAGGAATCTTTAGGATACCAAAGGCCTAAGTTAGGTGTGTCTCTAAGGTATCTAAAAATTCTCTTAATGGCAACTAAGTGTGATTCTCTAGGGTTAGCTTGAAACCTAGCATACAAGCAAACACTAAACATGATATTCGGTCTACTTGCGGTAAGGTAAAGCAAAGAGCCTATCATGGATCTATAAAGCTTAGAATCAATGCACTTACCTCCTTCATCTTTGTCAAGCTTTATGGAAGAGCTCATAGGTGTGGCTTGAGGTTTTGCATTCTCCAAGCCGAACTTTTTGAGCATATCATTCACGTACTTAGCTTGATTTATGAAGGTTCCATCTTTCCTTTGTTTGATTTGGAGCCCTAAGAAGAATGAGAGCTCCCCCATCATGCTCATCTCGAACTCACCTTGCATTAGCTTAGAAAATTCTTTGCAATAACATTCATTAGTAGAACCAAAAATGATATCATCAACATAGATTTGTACTACTAAGATGTCATTGTTATATCTTTTTATGAAGAGTGTATTGTCCACCTTTCTTTTTTCAAAACCCTTTTCAATTAAAATTTTTGAAAGTCTCTCATACCAAGCTCTAGGAGCTTGTTTTAAACCATAAAGAGCTTTTGTTAGTTTAAACACATGGTTTGGAAATTTTGAATCCTCAAAACCCGGTGGTTTTCAACATACACTTCTTCATTTATAAAACCGTTTAAAAAGGCACTTTTCACATCCATTTGAAAAAGCTTGAAATCATTATAACATGCAAATGCTAAAAGCATCCTAATGGCTTCCATCCTAGCTACGGGTGCATATGTCTCATCAAAATCAATTCCCTCTTCTTGGGTATAGCCTTGAGCAACAAGCCTAGCCTTGTTTCTCACTATATTACCATTTTCATCTAGTTTATTCCTAAACACCCATTTAGTTCCTATAGTAGATTGATTACTATGCCTTTCAACTAATGTCCAAACTTTACTTCTCTCAAATTGATTTAATTCCTCTTGCATGGCCAAAATCCAAAAATCATCTTTTAAAGCTTCTTTAATATTTTTAGGCTCAATGCATGAAAGAAATGCAACATGGTTCATTAATTTGAGAGAGGATCTAGTAGTTACCCCCTTGGATTGATCATCCAAGATTTCACCACCTTTGACATAGTTGAACTCCCTTGGGTAAGATACCTCCTTTTCCTCAAGAGCCAAGTTCTTCAAGGCTTCAAGAGGTGGATCTTGTGTATCTTCATCTTTAGTTGGAATCTCATTCACCTTTGACGTTTGTCCTCCATCAATGGCATCAAGAATTCCTACATCATCATCATCACAAGATTCCTTCCTCGAAAGGAGGTTATAATCGAAAACAACATGTATAGACTCTTCAACTACTAGAGTTCTTTTATTAAATACACGATATGCTTTAGAGTTTAAAGAGTATCCTAAGAAAATAGCTTCATCACTTTTAGCATCAAATTTACCTAAGTTTTCTTTACCATTATTCAAAACAGAACACTTGCAACCAAAAGGGTGAAAATAGCTAATGTTAGGCTTCTTAGATTTTAAAATCTCATAAGGTGTTTTCTTCAAAATTGGCCTAATCATTACTCGATTTATAATATAGCAAGCGGTATTTGTGACTTCCGCCCAAAAATATTTAGGTAAATTATTTTCGCAAAGCATGGTTCTAGCTATTTCTTCTAAAGTTCGATTTTTCCTCTCAACTACCCCATTTTGTTGAGGAGTTAGAGGTGCGGAAAAATTATGGCTAATCCCGTTTTCATTTAAAACTCATCAAAACCTAGATTTTGAAATTCGGTTCCATGATCACTTCTAATGTGAGAAATTTTAAGTTCAAGATCATTTTGAGTTATTTTAGAAAATGTGATGAATTTTTCTAAAGCCTCATCTTTTGTACTTAAGAATAGAACCCAAGTAAACCTAGAATAGTCATCTACAAGTACAAATGCATATGATTTACCACCCAAGCTCATTGTTCTAATAGGCCCAAAAAGATCCATATGAATCAATTGTAAACATCTACTAGTAGAGACATCATTAATGGATTTAAAAGAAGTTCTATGTTGTTTACCCTTTGAACATGCATCACAAATTTTATCATTAGAGAACTTAAGTTTGGGTAAACCTCTAACTAGATTAAGGGAAATTAATTTCTCTAAGACACTCATGCTAGCATGTCCTAATTTTCTATGCCAAAGACATGAGTCATGTTCATCATGTGCAACTAAGCATGTATGTGATGATTGTATGTCATCTAAATGCACCATGTAGATATTCCCTATTCTATGTCCTATGAGCATTAGTTGATTTGTTTTAATGTTCACAATTTTGCAACCACTTTTATCAAATAAAACATTAAAACCCTTATCACATAATTGACTAATGCTCAATAAATTATGTTTAAGACTGTTGACATACAAAACATTTTCAATGAAAATAGAAGAGTGATTACCAATGGAGCCTATTCCTTCAATGTGGCCTTTGGAGTTGTCACCGAAAGTTACCACTCCACCACTCTTTGGCTTTAGTTCCACGAATCTACTCTTGTCACCGGTCATATGTCTTGAGCATCCACTATCAAGGTATCATGAGTTTTGGCTTGAAGCTTTGGCCTTGTAGCAATGCTCCCCCTACAAACAAAGAAATTAGGCCTTGATTTTTGGTACCCAAATCATTTTGGGTCCATGTGTGTTAGCCTTCAAAATTTTGGTTCCCTTAGGAATCCAAGAAGCAATAGCATTCATATTATTAGAAATAATGAGTTCCTTAGGAACCCAAACACTTCTAACCTTTTGACCTCTAGATTGCTTATGAAAATTTCTTTGTTTAGGAATAAAAGGTTTTCTTTTTACATATTGGGATCTAGAAGAGTCTCCTTTTTCAAAATGATTTTTCCCAATAGCAATTGATGTTTTAAGATTATCCACTTCCTTTGTGTGATAATCTTGAAAATCGAAAAGAAGTTTTTCAAGTTCAAGATTTTTTGTTTTAAGATCATTTGAAAGATTTACTAAAAACAAAACTTTCTTTTCCAATTCGGAGTTAGTTTTTGAAAATGTTTCATTTTGATTTTTCAAATCGGAAATGGTTTTCTTGTTTCTCAAAATGGATTCTTTGTATTTTCCAACTAACTCATCGTAAACCTCTTGCAATTCATCATAAGCATCTTGAAGCTCATCAAAGGTAAAATCAAAATTAGATGAGTTAGGATTTACCTTTGGTTCATCATCAATGGCCATGAGACAATGATTGGCCACTTCCTCCTCCTCCTCGGATGACTCATCGTCACTCCAAGTTGCTACTTGAGCTTTGAGCTTGTTCTTCTTCCCAAAGCTCTTCCTCTTCAATTGAGGACATTCGGAACGGATATGGCCGGGCTTTTTGCATTCATAGCAAGTGATTTGGTCCTTCTCCTCTTCCTTACTCTTGCTCTTGAAGTCTCCTTTTCTAATGAACTTTCTCCCACGATTGGACTTCATGAACCGAGTGAACCGTTTGGCCAACATGGCCATCTCCTCATCTCCATCTTCACTCGAATCGCTTTCATGGTATGAAGCTTTAAGAGTGATTCCAACCTTCTTCTTCTCAACATCCTTCTTCTCAACCTTCTTCTCTTCCATCTTCTTTTCTTCTTATCTTCCCTTTCTCATGATCTCATGGGTGAGTAGAGATCCAACAAGAGCATCAAGCTTGAGAGTCTTCAAATCTCGAGCTTCAATAATAGTCGTTCTCTTGCTATCCCATGATTTCGGAATAGAGTACAACAACTTCCTCACTAGCTTGTCTTCGGGGATGATCTCACCGAACCCCTTTAATCCGTTGACAATGACCGAGAATCAATCAAACATCTTGGAAACACTCTCATCGGGATCCATCTTGAAATTTTCATAGCTTAGATTGAGCAACCCAATTTTTGTTTCCTTGACATCACTAGTTCCCTCGTATGTTGTCTCGAGGGTGTCCCAAACCTCCTTGGAATTTTCGATCGAAGACACCTTGGAGTAGATATCCGGACCAAGTGCACAAAAGATTACATGAAGAGCTTTATCATTCACTTGCATCCTTCTTCGTTCATCTTCCGTCATTTCGGCTTTCACCTTTGGGACAAGTCTTGCTTCACTATCTCTCTTCATGGGAATGTATGGACCTTCTTCAACCACATCCCACACCATGTAGTCGGTAGACATGATGAAGAGCCTCATTCTATTCTTCCAATATGGGTAGTTATCCCCATTGAAGAATGGTGGCTTGGTTGTAGATTGGGACTCATAGAGGTTAGAGTTGGAGGTGGATGCCATTGCTTGACAAGTTGTTGATCAAACTCTCCTAGAATCGACTCAAGAGGGTTGTAATCCTTTCAATGAGTGTAGCTCTGATACCAATTGTTGAGTTGATCACACAATTCAAATGGCCAAGAGGGGGTGAATCGGCAATTAAAATTTTGGTAGGATGTATGAGTGAAAAATAAAAAGTGCACAAGTGGTTAGAGTGGTTCAAGTTCTTCAAATGAACTCTACATCCACTACCTTAGTTCCCACTAAGGATTTTCAACCAATTCACTACTTGAATTCTTCCCCTTTTCTTGGATGAGGAGGTAACCTTACAAATTGATTAAGCTTTCTACCCAAAGCTTAATCCACTCACTTTTACAAAGAGATGGATTTGGTAAACTCTAAAAATTCCTCTCAAAGGATAAATGTTTACCCAAATACAATTTCAAACTCCCCAAACTCACAATACAAGATAACAATAAAATCACAAAAGTTGGGTACAAGAATTTGACTATGAAGAGCACTAGGGTTTGGAATTTTCGCTTTGATGTTGCTTGTAGGTTCAATAGTTGTTTCTTGGTCAATTAAAGCTTGTTTTTATACCCTTGCATTGTTTTCTAGCCGTTTGGGTAGTTGGGATCATCAATAGAGCCGTTGGGAGCATTTTTCCCGCAATAAATGTAGCTCTGCAGCCTACCGTATCGATACTCGTAGAGAGCGTATCGATACCTGCATCAAAGAGGAAAGAGTCGTTGTGACTGAAAACAGGGCGTATCGATACGCATAGAAGGCGTACCGGTACGGTTTTAAGGGGCGTATCAGTACGGATGGCCGTATCGATACTGTCTTTGCTCACTGGAATCCCAAGTTTGGTTTTCTTAAAGATCGTATCGATACGCATACCAAGTGTATCGGTACGGTATAACGGTCTTTTAAAAATTGGGAAACCAACCAACTGACAAGTAACGGTTGAAAAATTAAATGCAAAGATTTTTCAAAGATAAGCTTATCGTATCGATACGGTTGCAAAGCGTATCGGTACAGTTTCATTAAAACAGTTGCCCAGATGAATATCGTATCGATACGGGGTACTACCGTATCGGTACGCTAAGTCCATTAAAATTCCAGTGGCAAAAGCCCGTATCGATACGCCTAGGGGTATCGATACGCCTGGGCGTTTTTGTATAGTTTGGCTTGGAAAACATAGGAAAAGACTTAGAAAAGTTTATTTATTTTCAGAACTTGTCTTTTGTTTAAAATGCTTGTCAATGGTGAGACTTTTAAAGAATACTTAAAAATTTATTGTTTTACAAATTGGTCCTTAAGTTTATATGTTATATCAAAATCAATTTTGGTTTCACAAAAGCCTTTAAATTTAATAATATTCATAGTTTAAAACAATTTAATTAATTAGAGTCTCTTTAAGTTAGAACTTAAAATAAACATGACAATGATAAATTATGCATTAAAACTTTTTTATGTTGAAAATATGTTTTTTGAATATATATGGGGTGCCTCAAACGTAAAATGGTGCTTTTAATCTCATATTCGGATAAAAAAATATTTCCTTTTAAAAAGAATATTTCTATTTGGAACTTAAATATAGTTAATTAAGGGTTAGATTAAATTCAAAATACTATTCAAAATGTCAAAATGTCAAGTAAAGTTAAAAGCAAATAAATGAGAAGGGTACACAAAACGTGAAGAACAAAGAAAGAACAACGAAGAACACAAAGAGAAAATTTAAAATAAGTGTTTTGTACTCTCTCAAAGGATGGATGATACAAATGAGGCAGAGAAGACCTCTAATTATAGTTGAGTCTCCTTACATTCAACGATCACTAATAATTTTCATCTACGGCTAAGATCGAAGGTTTCCTAACATAATAGTACAAAATTAGTATATTTCATAGGATACAATCTTCTATCTAAGGAAAGTATCTTCTATGTTTACATAGGTCAAAATAGTTGGGTTTTCTAGAATTCTCCACAGATCAGGCTAAGTCTAGCGGTCTTCTCAAGTCCAAAATCTCTTTTAGAATCTCTTAAGCAGCTATGTGTGCATGTGACTCGGATCCGAACTCGTGGTCGGTGACATAATGCAATTGTAGTATGCCATAGTAAATGAAATATATCTATATAAAGAACATAGTCCAATACTGATTGCATGAAAGGTTTTCTTGGTAATCAACGTGCACATTGCATAAACTAATGATTCCTTGATTACAATCTACATTATATTATGAAACAAAGTTATTTTCAAATCCATACCTTAAAAGACCATTTTTTGCTAAAAAATGTATGATTTTATTACGAATGAATCATACATGTCATACACCACCGGTGGCCTCGTTAAAAACCTCCCTAGTCCTAAATGGAGGAAAAGAGTACCCCGGCGATGTGTAAAAGATACACCCCAAAAACGATCAACCAAGTAATCGAACCCAAGATGGGCGATCAACACCACTTTTTGCTAACGCATCAGCCATACAATTCGCCTCTCGAAACACATGATGGAAACAAACATCCGCCAGAACACGACAAGATTCATCAATCCGACAAAACCACTGTGCTAACCTCCATGGTCGTTTCTCCCGGTGTAACACCCACGCTATAGCAATCGCAGAATCGGACTCAATCACAATTGCTTGCGACTCACGCCACACCGATCCACACAACAACTCTAGAGCAGCACAAATCGCCTGAAGCTCGGCTTCATTCGAGTCCACCACCCCAATCGGACCCAAGAACAAAGCTAGTATACACCCATAGGTAAAATTTGTTAGAAAATATCATTTCATCACGTTATATTTGTTAGAAAATGTAAAATTTGTCGTCGCTTTTATTATTGAATTATTTTTATTTAAAGGTATAATTCATATTATTTCATTAATTATTTTGTTCATTGTTTGATACAATTTTTAAATAGAAAAAACAAAAAAAAATTAGTTAAGAACTAAACACACAACTAATAGGATTAAATACAAATATTTTATCACTATATTTAATTGTTAAATAAATCTTATATAATATATTTTCTTTCGGTCACGATGTAAATGTGATAGAATCTAATTTTATATAATGTGAGAAAAAGAATAATATATTTCAAATTGTGAAAAAAGAATGAATAATTGTAGTCATTTTTATATACTAGTTCAATTTAAATATATATTGAATGACTGTTTGGTTATATAGGGAAAGATTTATTTGTGGATGTTAACATGGGTGCTATTGCACGTTGATAACAAAATATGAGAACTTGTTGTGAACAATTATAATCATTTTTATTTAATAGTAATTTGTAATTTGAACTTCTTACAACTTTTGAATGTAACTTTTATAATCTATCTACTTTACTCTTTGTTTACATTACATACAATGATATTTATTGTCGGGCAATAAACTACTAAATTTAAATTCCTATATTTACCCCTAAACAAGCAATAAATAAGTTTCTTTTTCTATTACGATTAATAAAACATAAACCGCCTTCATAATCTAAAAAAACACATTAACATCACAAGTTTCATTATTCTCATTATTCTTCTGCAAAAACCTGTTCTTGAAGAATTTCACTTTGGTGTTCTGTAGAACTAAGGTTTTGATATAATATTTGAAAAATGTTTTGGACTAAATTGAAAAGAAATTAAAATATGGTTTTAGTCAAAAACAACTTGAAAATATGTCTAAGGGTTTTTAAAGGCTTTGGAATGATTTTAAAGTACATTAAAGTAGTCAAAACCAGCCTTTTGAAGTGCTCGTACTGATACGATCTTGGACCGTACCGATACGCTTTAGGGTTTCAACTACCTGATCTTTCCAGTAGCCAAAACCCGTACCGATACGCATGGCCGTATCGATATGGTGTGCTTTGATATAGCACAACGGCTAGTCGCGTACTGATACGGGTGTATCGCGTACCGATACGCCTAACAACCCCACAGTCATTTTCCCAACGGTCTTTTAATTGCAGGACCGTACCGATACGCTAGGTAAGCGTATCGATACGCATCAGCTGAAGAAGCCAACGACTCTTTCCTTATTGAGACCGTATCGATACGGTTAGACGAGTATCGATACGCCAAGCTGCAGAACTGCATTTATGGTGGGAAATAAAGGCTCCAACGGCTAGTAACAGCTACAAACTCATCAAGGAGTATAAAAGGGACCTCTAAGCATCTTGTAATGGTAGAATGCTTTAATTGTTACAACATTATGATTTCAAAATTTGTCTAGAGCTTAAATTGTTTATTTCTTGCTTAGACAACACTTGTGAGCTAAACATTGTTAAATTTGCTCAAGTGTTTAGGTTTTGGGTGAGTGCTTAGTATTGCAAACACATACTTATTAGAGGGATTTCTAGTTTTCTAAGACTTTCTCTTGTAAGAGAGTGTTTGATCAATCTTTGGGTAGAAAGCTTGATCGTGTAACGGTTTCCTCCTAAGCCGAGAAAAGGGGACGAAATTCTTAGTGAATTTGTTTGGAAATCCTTAGTGGGGAGCTAAGGTAGTGGATGTAGACTATCCTTGTGTCAAATTGCCAATTTTTTACCTCCCACTAAAACACCCAATTATCCACCTTCTCCACACTTGGCGAGCAAGAACAGTTGATCGAGTCGAGCCCCTCACATCTCAAAAATTGGTATCAGAGCTTGGCTCAATCGAAGGGGATTCACATCCTATTGAGAAGATCTGGCAAGCTCGATTAACATTTTAACAATTCGGCTCAAATGGCGCAATCCATCGACAAACCGCCCTTCTTCGACGGAAATCACTATGCTCATTGGAAGACAAAGATGAAATTCTTTTTGAAGTCAAGAGACTACAAGCTATGAGACATAGTTGAAGATGGTTCGTTCGTGCCTCACGGAAGCAAAGCGGAATGGAGTGCCGACGATCGCAAGAAGATGGAGCTTAATTGCAAAGCCTTGCACATGCTCTTTTGTGCATTTGGCCCAACCATCTATGAGAAGATGTCTTCTTGTGAGAGTGCCAAGGAGGTATGAAACAAGCTTGAAGTCGCATACGAGGGAACCGATGAAGTCAAGGAGACCAAGATTGGGCTCCTCACCTTAGAGTATGAGAACTTCAAGATGAATCCGCAAGAGAACATCGAGAAGATGTTTGATAGGTTCTCCACTATCACAAATGGACTTAAAGGTTATGGAGAAGCCATCCCGGAAGAGAAGCTTGTCTGAAAGCTCATCTACTCCCTTCCCGAGTCATGGGACTCAAAGAGGACCGCCATCATCGAAGCCAAGAATCTAAAAACCTTGAAGCTTGATGAACTCATGGGGTCACTTCTCACTCACCAAATAATGAAGAAAAACAAAGAAGAGGAGAAGAAGAAGGAAGAGATTAGAGCGATGGGGAAGAAGAAGATCATGGAGCTAGACATCAATGCTAGTGTCGTAGCTCTCAAATCCTCCACATGCCATCATGTAGATTCAAGTGAGGAGAAAAGTGAAGATAAAGAGATGGCCTATCTCTTTAACAAATTTGCCCGGTTCATGAAGAGCAAAATGGAAAAATCCAAGTATGAATCGAAGAAGAAGATGGACTCCCACAAATCCAAAAAGAGTGGATCATCTTCAAAGCAATCATATGTGGCCACATGGAGCGATGAAGACTCCACCGATGATGAAGTAGCCCACCTATGCTTGATGGCCTTCAATGAGGGGGAGGTAACTTCTAACTCATCCATTTCAAATTCTTATACATTTGATGAGTTACAAGATGCCTATGATGATTTACTTTTGGAATTCAAGGCATCATTTTCCAAGAACAAAAAGTTGATTTTAGAAATAAAAATTGAAAATGATTTGCTTTCCAAAACAAATCTTGAACTTGAAGCAAAATTAAAAGATTTTGAACAAAAATGTTTTGACTTACAAAATTTACTTCTTAAAGTTCAAAAAGAAAAAGATTTGATTTCCAATGAACTTGAAAAGAAAAATAGTTTTGGAAAATCAAATTTTTATGTTAGACAATCTAGTGCCCCTAGATTTGTGAATGGAAAATGTTTTAGAAGTGTTTGGGGCCCAAAAGGACTAACCACTTCAACTAAAAAGGATGAAATTGAAAAATGGATTCCTAAGGGGACTAAATTTTGTGCTACTAATGTCTATGGATCCAAAGCAATTTGGATACCAAAAATTACTTGATTGTCATGTGCTAGGTGTGATGGAGAGTGATCAACAAGTCAAAAATTGAGGGGGAGCTCCATGCACACAAAGGAAGAACACTTGAACAATGAAGGCTTCACATCCCCCCTTGAGTTCAAGTGTGGTAAAATCTAGTTGCTTTTGTTTTTATTTGAATTTTTTTGTCAACTAGATAATTATATATGTTGAAAAAACATTCTTATGATGCTTTGAGTAAGGGGGAGCCAATTTTTAAACCAAAATTTTAAGTGTGTCAAATTTTTTTTGCCTCCTATGTTATTTTGAGCTCAATGTTATTTTTAAATTCTTTTTTATATAACAAAAAGGGGGAGAAATGGTTTGAAAAATTGAATTTTCAAATGAATAAGGGGGAGCTTTATTTGATTTCATATCTATAATCTCTTATTCACAATTTTAAAGTTAAAGGGGGAGAATCCCAAACAATTTTTCAAGTTGGTTTTATTATATCAAAAAGGGGGAGATTGTAGAACTAAGGTTTTGATATAATATTTGAAAAACGTTTTGGACTAAATTGAAAAAAAATTAAAATTTGGTTTTAGTCAAAAACAACTTGAAAATATGTCTAAGGGTTTTTAAAGGCTTTGGAATGATTTTAAAGTACATTAAAGTAGTCAAAACCAGCCTTTTTAAGTGCCCGTACCGATACGGTCTTGGACCGTACCGATACGCTTTAGGGTTTCAACTACCTGATCTTTCCAGTAGCCAAAACCCGTACCGATACGCATGGCCGTATCGATACGGTGTGCTTTGATATAGCCCACCGGCTAGTCGCGTACCGATACGGGTGTATCGCGTACCGATACGCCTAACTACCCCAACGGTTATTTTCCCAACGGTCTTTTAATTGCAGGACTGTACCGATACGCTAGGTAAGCGTATCGATACGCATCAGCTGAAGAAGCCAACGGCTCTTTCCTCATTGAGACCGTATCAATACGGTTTGACGAGTATCGATATGCCAAGCTGCAGAACTACATTTATGGTGGGAAATAAAGGCTCCAACGGCTCCAATTCAATCCCAACGGCTAGTAACGGCTACAAACTCATCAAGGAGTATAAAAGGGACCTCCAAGCATCTTTTAATGGTAGAATGCTTTAATTGTTACAACATTATGATGTCAAAATTTGTCTAGAGTTTAAATTGTTTAATTCTTGCTTAGACAACACTTGTGAGCTAAACATTGTTAAATTTGCTCAAGTGTTTAGGTTTTGGGTGAGTGCTTAGTATTGCAAACACATACCTATTAGAGGGATTTCTAGTTTGCTAAGTCTTTCTCTTGTAAGAGAGTGTTTGATCAAGCTTTGGGTAGAAAGCTTGATCGTGGTAACGGTTTCCTCCTAAGCCGAGAAAAGGGGACGAAATTCTTAGTGAATTTGTTTGGAAATCCTTAGTGGTGAGCTAAGGTAGTGGATGTAGACCTTGGTTAGAACGTTGAACCACTATAAATCCTTGTGTCAAATTGCCAAATTTTCACCTCCCTCTAAAACACCCAATTATCCACCTTCTCCACACTTGGCGAGCAAGAACGGTTGATCGAATCGAGCCCCTCACATCTCAACATGTTCGTTCAACAATGGCGGTGTTTTCCAAAGAAGACAAAGTTGAATTATGCAGCAAGGAAGACGGGTTCTTGGGTTCCCTATCACAAACAAATACATCATGAAGCAAAAATTAAATATGCTTTTATGTTGGATTGGACCAAATGGATACTTTCCGAGAATATTTTCTTCCTTTATAAATAAAAATAGACTTGAAGATTAAATTTAACTTTGTAGTGGTCCAAAATGATTAAGGCTAAATGGTATCATAAGTTCAAAAATTTAACTAAGTTCTTAAATTTTTTTTGCGCTCAATTAAGCTCTTATGCTCCAAAATTCCATCAATTCACCCATTTGACCAACGTTGACTGTTATTTTATCCATTTTTTTGGACCAGTTGTTGCAACGTGTCGTGCTACAATGTTGTCACTTGGCATTTCAAGAATTTTTTATTTTATTTAAAAAAATCTTTAAAAGTTCTATAAAATCTGTAAATGTCGCATGATAAAATTGTAGTGTGTCACATAGCAGTAATATCTCAAGAAAAAAAACCGTTAAAAATTGATGGTCGAAGTTGGTCAAAGGGCTTAATTGATGAAATTTCAAAGGATAAGGGATTTATTGGGAGCAAAAAATTTAGGAGCTTAATTCTTTTTTTTCAAAATTTTAAGGGCTTATAATACCCTTAAGCCAATTATTAATGTTGTTCAATATTTTTAATTTTATAAATTTAATCCTTAAAGTCTCTTAATTGTATTAATATTGTCCTTTGATCAACATAAATCGTCGTTGATCATTATTGAGCTAACGTAATAGTTCATTGTGTTGACATGATGGTTCAAGATACTGATGTAACACCTCGATCTCAACGGATTCAAAATGCTACATTTGGATTATCTCTAACCCGATCATTTAAAATTTGTACGAAAATAAAAATCTAAGTTTAGCCATAAATCAAAAACCAACTAAATCATGGTAAAATGTTTCCTTAAATAAGTTCAAACTTCAAAATAAGGAGCACCATACAAGTTCAAATCGCAGTATTTTGAAAGATGAAATTAAGAGTTTACATACCCAAGGGAGTTAAGGTGCTCACTATAAGAATTTAAGTACGATGCTGTATTCATTAAATCAGTGTTGAGAATCCTTGATTTCGTGCTCCCTCGAACAAGCTACATGGCTACTTCCCAACCTACGCACGAAAATAACAAATCTGCACGCCTAGCTAACAAAGCTTAGTGATACATTTCTACTATATAATATTTCATTCATTTTATAAATATGAGCAAGCATAGATCAACATTTAGGAAACGACATGAAGTACGCCAAACCGCTACGCATTTATCATAGCCCGGGGATCACAAAGCATCGGACAACCACAATATACTCAATATCACATAGCATCAAATAATAATTATCGTATTCGGGATCACCTAGCATCGAATACTCGCATTTACGATTATACCCAGGATCACCTAGTATCGGGTACACATTTCGGCCAAATACAACATTATATGATCTTTTAACAACCATTCGCATCGTTTATCAATCACATAGGACTTAACAAGAACTCAAACAGGGCCCACATGAAAAATATCAAGATTTTGGGCGGTAGCTCCAGTGGGTACCGGTATGCCCCTAATGGGTATCGGTACTCATCTATGGATACCGGTACTGGCTTGAACGTACAAGTACCAAATTGATTACTGAAATTTCACATATTGCTTAGGTACCAGTATAGCCATATATCGTACCGGTCCATAGATCCCAATATCAGTATTGCTTGAAGGCAGTATCGGTATGCAAGCACCAGCTCGCCTGGTTTATACTTGTTGACCCATCGATATCTGTACAGGTTTGACCCATACCGGTATACAAACCCAAAAATAACTTTTTAATCATGATTTTCCTTTCAACATGGCCCTTAATCTCCCATATTTAAATCTCATCTCACTTGGGAGTTGTTAGGGTGATTTTAGTCCCTCAAGGGCCACCCAAAACAAGCTCATAACATTAAAACATCATTAACTCAACAATTAAGCTAAAACCCCCATTACATCATGCTTCTTTAAACCTTGCCCAAGATAAAATTTAACCAAGTAATCAATCATTTAGGAAAGGCAAGAAATAAAATAGGTTAGAGATGTACTAATTTCTTCAAAAACTCAAAAATCTCATCTTCAAGTAAGCTTTCCACTTCCTTCATTGCTTTTTTGTTGGGGAGATCTTTACCCTCTTTAACTAGATAATGGGTGTAAAAGTAAGGTGATATACTTCTAAAATGACAAAAATAAACTTTAAAACAAATTAAAATAAAAAAAAATTGTCTAAGGGATTTTCCAACCGAAACCCTTTTAAAAACCCATCCTTCCTCACTCCACTATTCTTTGAATTTCTTACCTCAAAATGTAAATCCTTATAAGGAGTTGAACATATTTAAAACTCAAATTTTGACTGCAAGATTTGATGATGAAAGGTTAAATCTTTACTTTAAGAGAAATGGTGTTCTGGTGGAGAGAAAAAGCTTTGAGGACGAACACGAGTTAAATGAAGATGATATAAGCAAAGGGATGGTCTCCTCTATTCCAATTAGGGGTGTATAAAATTACCTGACCCGATTGACCCGACTCGACGACCCTGTATAAAATAGGTGGGTATTTTAAAGATTTTTTAGTTTTTTTTCGGGTCGGGTACCTAAACCGGTAATTTTTCTGGGACACTGGCCGGAATTTTTCCCTTACCGGGTACCCGACCCGACAATTTTAATATATATTTTTTATATTTTAAATTATATTTTTATTTTAAGTTTTTTAATATTTTACTCCAAAACTAAATTTAAATCCCTAAATTCTTTCTATGTTTGTATTATATACTTTTAAGTTTTAAGTTTAAAATTTATTAAAATTATTTTTGTGTTTAATATGTGATTTTTTTAAATTTAATAACTAAAAGATAAAAAAAATATGAACTGGGTACTCGGTACTCGATTTTTCGAATACTCAAATTTCACAAGAACCCGAGTGTAATGGGTCAGAATACGGGCCAACAAAGTAAGTACCTGGATAAACTAGGTACCCGATTTTCTGGGTATCCGAAAATCGAGTACTTGAACACCCCTAATTCCAACCGCCCAACCCGATGGAAAACAAGTCGGTTCAGCCTTTTTCTTTAAAACTAGGGTAAATTACTGACTAGGTCCCCAAGAACCACCCTTTTCACCTTTGGCCACTAGTCCAACTAATTGGTCAAGTTTAATGCCCAAAAGTTCCTCTTTTGACCCAACAAGAACTATTATAAACCCAAAACTTAAAGCCCAAGATCGCGGGTCAATGCCAACGCATTGATTTGAAAATTCGGTTTGTTACAATTGATGTGATGGTTCACGGTATTAACATGACAGTCTAATTATGAATGATAACGTGATAAAGAGACAACATTATTTTTTGTTAGAGTTTGAGGACTTGTTTAATTTGTATAAAAGTTTAAGGGCTTATTTAATCTTTAATGTAAGGTTAATTACTGAAATTTGTTCAATGAATATGAATAGACTCAGGCTGACGAGAGACGGTACAAGATTTTTTTCAAAGAAAGCGTTCAACTTTTTTTTAATACTTTATATATTTTTTAAATTTTTGGTTTTTTAAATAATGTATAAGTTGTCAATTTATAGCTTCTAATTTTAAAAATACTTAATTTTTGAATTTTTAAGTGTTTTTAGTAATTTTTAAATATTTATTTTTTAGATGTTTTAATATTTTTAAATTATAATGTTTTCTTAAATTTTTATTTTTTTAAAGATTAAATAAGCTTTTAAACTACTATAAAAATCAATTAAGATCTCGAACTTGGCCAAAAAATTAATGTTGACCCTTTGTCACATTATCATTTACATGTAGAATGTTATGTTGACATATTAGATAAATATTAGCACTGTAATGATCAATGATAGTTTTCGCCAGTCAAAAAATAACATTAATACAATTCATGAAGTTCAAAATCTAAATTAATAAAAATTAAAAACGAAAGATAATATTCTTGATTTTAGACAACTACGAAAGAAAAATTACCCCTTACATCATAAAAGTACACTTATATGATATGAAAATAAATCCTACTCGATTATATTTAATTGATTTTTTTATTTTATCAATAAGTTAATGTTACCGAGTTATCGTCAAACTTAAACAATTTATGAGACTTCTGTTTTAATTTTGATTATTTTTCTCGATTAACGAATAAATTTTATGTTTATTTAGAATAACTTATAGTGAGTTCTAGATCCACTAAGAGCATTCTTTTTCATTCCCCTAAACTCTCCCTTCCCCTCCGCTTTATGGAATAAAATTATTTGTCCTTTTTTGGTGCCCCTATTTATACCTCCATTCTAAAAAAAAATATGTTTAGGGTTTAAGGTTAATGTTTAAGATTAGGGTTTAGGATTAGAGTTTAAGGAATTCATGTTAAGGTTTATTTTTTAGGGTCTAAGGTTTAAGATTTAGTATTTAGGTTAGGGCTAGAGCTCAGAATTTGAGTTTTTAGTGTTGAAATATAGAAATGGCCAAAAAAAATTTGTCTCGCTCTAGGTAAGATTAGGATTAAATTTAAGATTCGTAAAAAAAATTATTACTCACGTATTTCAAAGATATTACTTCCTCTTCAAGTAAAGGTAATGCCAAGCCTAAAACAAAGGAACGAAGAATAAAATTATTTTCAAAATAAAACATAAACCGCCTTCATCATCTATAAAACACTTTAACATCACAAGTTTCCATATTCGCATTATTCTCCTGCAGAAACCTAAACCCGTTCTTGAATTATTTCTCTTTGTTGTTCGTTGAGCAATGCCGGTGTTTTCTAAAGGAGACAGAGTTGAAGTATGCAGCAAGGAAGAAGGATTCTTGGGTTCATACTATGAAGCTAAGGTGCTGTCTTCGTTGAATAACAACACTCGTTACAAAGTGCGGTACAAGAACCTGGTTGAGGAAGAAGATCAGACTCGGCCGTTGGTTGAGGTAGTTTCGTCCGACGAGGTCCGACCGATGCCGCCGCCTGTGATCGTAAACAGAGCCGATGGGGTTTTCAGTTATCTTGAAAGGGTGGATGCTTTCGACAATGATGGCTGGTGGGCGGGGAGCATTACAGGGAAACAAGGATTGAAGTATTGGGTTTATTTCGAAACCACTGGGGATGAGCTTGCTTACGATGCTTCTCGGTTGAGGAATCATATTGAATGGCGTGATTATCATTGGGTTTCTTTCAAGAAAAGGTTCTAAATTCAAGATCTGTGCTTCTTTGTGGATTTAGGGTTTTTCTTTATTGGATCTTTTATTTCTATGCATGAAACAGTGGTGTAATCTGCCTACATTCATGGCTTTTAACTTTTTTATATCTGAGCTATTTTCTTTTCAAACTATATTCGATAATAATCAAAACAGTATAAACCAAGAATATTTCCAGGTTAAAGAATCTGTTTTTTTTTAATTGATTTACGGGGTTTTGATTGTTTTCCTATTTATTTGTGGATATTAGTATGGGTGCACTACACCAGATTCGTTCTACAGCGGCGCTTTTCGTGGCGTTTTCTTAATAAACGCCGCTAATATTTAACTAATGCCGGCGTTTTGGTGTCAAACGCCACAAAATAGAACATTTACCGGCGTTTTCAAATAAAACGCCGCTGTAGTAAAGGAAGTAGCGGCGTTTGGTAGTATAAACGCCGCAATTGGTTTTGTTTTAGTGGCGGTTTTGGGCCAAACACCGCGAAAAGTTCTTTCTAGCTGCGTTTGTTAACAAAAACGCTGCAATAGGAAAAAACTTAAAACTCCGCGCGCATTTCCCCCAATTCTATTGTGCAAATTAAATAATCCCTAGCCTCTACTGCTCCCTCCTTGCCGTGCTACTCACCCTCGTCGACCAAGCGCTGGCCTCACCATCGCACCTCAAACAGGCGTCGTTCGCCTCGCCGTCTCACGCATATGGGTCGTGGAGATTCTGTTTTTCATATTTTACATGGGTGTGTTCTGTGATAATAATTTTTCTTCGACATCTAATCTTATTTTGTAGGGTAAAGTTGTTGTTGTCAAGGTGATAGGCGACTCCGTCGATGATCTGCAACAGTCTATAGGGGAACTCGGTAATGCCGGCTTCCACTACGATGAGATTCTGGCATCCAAGCTTAGTCAACATCAAATCAACGGCGGCGGTGGTGGTGGCGGGGGAGGAGGAGGGTCTTCTCCTGCTACTGCAGCCATGAAAATGATGATGCAACAGTAGATGATGTTACCTGGAAGAGGCGTCGCCGCGGCAGGTGGAGGAGGGTTGACTATGCCCTTGTCTTTGGGTGTTAGTACTGCTTCCGGATCTCCCCCCAATGAATAGGTTCACGTCGATTTTTGCCTCTTTTTGGTTTCGTCTCCGACTAGAGTATAACTGAAACATATATTGCAGGGCGGTGTTTCTATTTGTTTACTTTTTGTGCGGTGTTTCTCCATTTCCAGATCCGATCTCATTTTCGCACCGACACGCAAAGTTCCTAGTCCTTCAAGTCAAAGCTATTTTTCTTTTGTTATAATTCCCGGAAAATCAACTGTTCTCCGAATTCCCTTAGAAAATAAAGTGCTCCCTGTTTGCTAGTTTGGGATCATTTGGATTCTGGGTAAGTCTCCATAAAAGGTTTCTCCATTTAATTCTCAGCTGTTAAAATTGGGTTTGCTTTGAAATGCAACTTATTGATCTCTTCCGGATTATAATTGCACTTTTGATCCTGCATTATGTTTCTTTCCCCCCAAATGATGGATTTTTGAAGTTGCAATTTCTTTGTCGTTATCACTTCTTAGCAAATGTTTTGGATTCTGGGTCATAATGTATTATTAATTGCAATTAATAAGTTGCAATAGGAATTGTAGTGTGAGTCTAATTTATGTTCTAATTTTTATGGAGCTCTTGAGAATTTTACACCATCATCAGGTTTCGCTTAGGAATTAGGATGTGCCTTTAGTTACTTTGATTATTGTTAAGTAATATGAGTCATTTTCAGAATTGTAGTATGTTTGGTTTTAACATTTTCAATGTTGTTTATTAATTCTAACATGTTGCAGTTCATAGAAAGTTGGTGCTTTTGAAGTTATTAGAAATAAGAATCAGACTCCAAACAATCCTGGTAAAATTATGTATGAACAAATAAAGAAAGAAAGGTTCTGAAGCGGTGCTTGGAAGCTGAAGATTCTGACTCTTACCTTCATAGGCAATGAGTTTTTTATTGCTTTGTCATTTTCTTTAATGGGTTTTTGGAGTTAATGTTTTTTGTTAAAAGTTTTCCCATCAAAGCATATGATTTCCCTTTCTTGAATTGAGGGTTCTGCAACTTTATGGTGAATGGATATATAGTTAGTTAATCATAATTTTCTACCATTGTGTTAAGCTATCTCTTTACAAGATGGTACTTGCTGATTAAGCTTGCTTTTGTTCTAAAGCAAACATTTTATTTATAGACTTGATTTTAGATCATGACTTAACTTTAATGTTTTAATTGGATCAGTACTTGTAGTTCTTCTTTTTTTTCAGTCTAATCAACGCATATATGCGGATTGGCCCTTCCATTACTGCATCTCTTATTTGTTCTTGTATTCTTCTGTTTCTCTTATTCAATCATTAATGTTTTAAATTACTATGATTTTCTCAAGGTTTTTTTTACTAGTTTTGATGAAAGTTGCTGATCAGACATTTTTTTACTTTTTGATTTTCAGATCTCATCGATTCATGTTCTTGATTGTGATAGGAGTTTATTGTTGGTGAAAACAGTCTTTCATGCTTCAAGCCATTGTTTTTGATTTTCAGATCTCATCGATTTATGTTCTCAAGGTTTTTATTTTTCAGGTAAGAGGGCGTTTATTGTTGGTGTTGCCGATGACAATGGTTATGGCTGGGCGATAGCAAAATCTCTTGCTGCTGCAGGTGCTGAAATACTAGTGGGAACCTGGGTGCCTGTAAGCGATCATGTTGTCATTCTGAAACTTTTTTTTATTTCTTTAGTTTAAGGATGGACTTTAATGTACCTATGTTCTTAATGAAATTGAAAGAGAAATTTATGGACCACATTCTGAAACTCTTTTAGTTAATTAATGCATTTTAAATTATTATATAATATGTATATTTTATTTAATTTTTTTTTGAAACATGGTGTTATTCGCGGCGTTTGCGTTTACAAACGCCGCTATAGAACACCTTTTCCCGGCGTTTGTATTTAAAAACGCCACTACAGAACATGTTCTCGCAGCGTTTGTAAACACAAAACGCCGCTATAGAACACTCTTTACCGGCGTTTGTATTTAAAAACGCCTCTATAGAACATGCTATCGCGGCGTTTGTAAACACAAACGCCGCTATAGAACGTAACTTTTTGCGGCGTTTTTGTTTACAAACGCCGCTATAGAACACTTATTCGCGGCGTTTGTAAGGACAAACGCCACTATAGATCCTGACTTTGTGCGGCGTTTTAAGGTGAAAAACGCCGCTAACTATTGCGGCGCTGCTTTAGGCGGCATTTCTTGCGGCGCTTTCTTAAGCGCCGGGAAAGTTTTTAGCGGCGCTAAAAAACGCCGCTAAAGGGTTAAAAAAACGCCGCTAAAGAACTGTTTTGTTGTAGTGGTGCTATTTATTTGTGAACAATTACAATTATTTTTATTTAATAGTAATTTGTAATTTAAACTTCTTACGACTATTGAAATATATCTATATAAAGCCAATAGTCCAATACTGATTGCATGAAAGGTTTTCTTGGTAATCAACGTGCACATTGCATAAACTAATGCTTCCTTGATTACAATCTACATTATATTATGAAACAAAGTTATTTTCAAATCCATACCTTAAAAGACCATTTTTTTTGCTCAAAAATGTATGATTTTATTACGAATGAATCATACATGTCATACACCACCGGTGACCTCGTTAAAAACCTCCCTGGTCCTAAATGGAAGAAAAGAGTACTCCGACGATGTGTAAAAGATACACCCCAAAAACGATCAACCAAGTAATCGAACCCAAGATGGGCGATCAACACCACTTTTTGCTAACGCATCAGCCATACAATTCGCCTCTCGAAACACATGATGGAAACAAACATCCGCCAGAACACGGCAAGATTCATCAATCCGACAAAACCACTGTGCTAACCTCCATGGTCGTTTCTCCCGGTGTAACACCCACGCTATAGCAATCGCAGAATCGGACTCAATCACAATTGCTTGCGACTCACGCCACACCGATCCGCACAACAACTAGAGCAGCACAAATCGCCTGAAGCTCGACTTCATTTGAGTCCACCACCCCAATCGGACCCGAGAACAAAGCTAGTATACACCCATAGGTAAAATTTGTTAGAAAATATCATTTCATCATCTTATATTTGTTAGAAAATGTAAAATTTGTCGTCGCTTTTATTATTGAATTATTTTTATTTAAAGGTATAATTCATATTATTTCATTAATTATTTTGTTCATTGTTTGATACAATTTTTAAATAGAAAAAACAAAAAAAATAGTTAAGAATTAAACACACAACTAATAGGATTAAATACAAACATTTTATCACTATATTTAATTGTTAAATAAATCTTATATAATATATTTTCTTTCGGTCACGATGTAAATGTGATAGAATCTAATTTTATATAATGTGAGAAAAAGAATAATATATTTCAAATTGTGAAAAAAGAATGAGATATCAACAACCAGTCGGTCTAGTAAAAAGAATAACAAGATCCTTTAAGCAGGGTTTGAGAATCAAATTTTAACATTGTAAATGGAACAAATTGAATTCTAAGAATTGCTCTCGTAATAAATCTCTATATTACTTGATTTGAATTATTCACTCAATAAACAAATACAACCACCATTCTGATCTATTTTGGTACATCGTGCAACTATTGTTGGCCAATAGTTAAACCTTTTTAATTTTTATTTAAAGACAAAGTTATAAGTGGGTTTACTCCAAATATTTCCTAGTTAATTTCATTTCTTTTGATTACTAATTAATTTTTTTCTTATAGTCTAATTTTAGAATTAAGAGAATGAAATATATATATATATATATATATATATGAGCTAGCTTTACTCCAAATATTTCCTCATCTCAAGCAAGTCTAAAAGTTTTCTCTCCATCAAACAATATTTCTTCTTCTGATGACCATGAAAAAATTCAAAATACGCCTCAAATTCGAGGGGAACAACATGCTGAAACTAGTTCAATTCTTACCCTCATGAATAATTGTAGTCATTTTTATATACTAGTTCAATTTAAATATATATTGAATGACTGTTTGGTTATATAGGGAAAGATTTATTTGTGGATGTTAACATGGGTGCTATTGCACATTGATAACAAAATATGAGAACTTGTTGTGAACAATTATAATCATTTTTATTTAATAGTAATTTGTAATTTGAACTTCTTACAACTTTTGAATGTAACTTTTATAATCTATCTACTTTACTCTTTGTTTACATTACATACAATGATATTTATTGTCGGGCAATAAACTACTAAATTTAAATTCCTATATTTACCCCTAAACAAGCAATAAATAAGTTTATTTTTCTATTACGATTAATAAAACATAAACCGCCTTCATAATCTAAAAAAACACATTAACATCACAAGTTTCATTATTCTCATTATTCTTCTGCAAAAACCTGTTCTTGAAGAATTTCACTTTGGTGTTCTGTAGAACTAAGGTTTTGATATAATATTTGAAAAATGTTTTGGACTAAATTGAAAAGAAATTAAAATATGGTTTTAGTCAAAAACAACATGAAAATATGTCTAAGGGTTTTTAAAGGCTTTGGAATGATTTTAAAGTACATTAAAGTAGTCAAAACCAACCTTTTTAAGTGCCCGTACCGTTACGGTCTTGGACCGTACCGATACGCTTTAGGGTTTCAACTACCTGATCTTTCCAGTAGCCAAAACCATTACCGATACGCATGGCCGTATCGATACGGTGTGCTTTGATATAGCCCAACGGCTAGTCGCGTGCCGATACGGGTGTATCGCGTACCGATACGCCTAACTACCCCAATGGTCATTTTCCCAACGGTCTTTTAATTGCAGGACCGTACTGGTACGCTAGGTAAGTGTATCGATACGCATCAGCTAAAGAAGCCAACGGCTCCTTCCTCATTGAGACCGTATCGATACGGTTTGACGAGTATCGATACCCCAAGCTGCAGAACTGCATTTATGGTGGGAAATAAAGGCTCCAACGGCTCCAATTCAATCCCAACGGCTAGTAACGGCTACAAACTCATCAAGGAGTATAAAACGGACCTCCAAGCATCTTGTAATGGTAGAATGCTTTAATTGTTACAACATTATGATGTCAAAATTTCTCTAGAGCTTAAATTGTTTATTTCTTGCTTAGACAACACTTGTGAGCTAAACATTGTTAAATTTGCTCAAGTGTTTAGGTTTTGGGTGAGTGCTTAGTATTGCAAACACATACTTATTAGAGGGATTTCTATTTTGCTAAGTCTTTCTCTTGTAAGAGAGTGTTTGATCAAGCTTTGGGTAGAAAGCTTGATCGTTGTAACGGTTTCCTCCTAAGACGAGAAAAGGGGACGAAATTCTTAGTGAATTTGTTTGGAAATCCTTAGTGGGGAGCTAAGGTAGTGGATGTAAACCTTGGTTAGAAGGTTGAACCACTATAAATCCTTGTGTCAAATTGCCAATTTTTCACCTCCCACTAAAACACCCAATTATCCACCTTCTCCACACTTGGCGAGCAAGAACGGTTGATCGAATCGAGCCCCTCACATCTCAACAATTGGTATCAGAGCTTGGCTCAATCGAAGAGGATTCACATCCTATTGAGAAGATCCGGCAAGCTCGATCAACATTTCACCAACCGGCTCAAATGGCGCAATCCATCGATAAATCGCCCTTCTTCGACGAAAATCACTATGCCCATTGGAAGACAAAGATGAAATTCTTCTTGAAGTCAAGAGACTACAAGCTATGTGACATAGTTGAAGATGGTTCGTTCGTGCCTCACGGAAGCAAAGCGGAATGGAGTGCCGACGATCGCAAGAAGATGGAGCTTAATTGCAAAGCCTTGCACATGCTCTTTTGTGCATTTGACCCAACCATCTATGAGAAGATGTCGTCTTGTGAGAGTGCCAAGGAGGTATGGGACAAGCTTGAAGTCACATACGAGGGAACCGATGAAGTCAAGGAGACCAAGATTGGGCTCCTCACCTTAGAGTATGAGAACTTCAAGATGAATCCGGAAGAGAACATCGAGAAGATGTTTGATAGGTTCTCCACTATCACAAATGGACTTAAAGTTTATGGAGAAGCCATCCCGGAAGAGAAGCTTGTCCGAAAGCTCATCTACTCCCTTCCCGAGTCATGGGACTCAAAGAGGACCGCCATCATCGAAGCCAAGAATCATAAAACCTTGAAGCTTGATGAACTAATGGGGTCACTTCTCACTCACCAAATAATGAAGAAAAACAAAGAAGAGGAGAAGAAGAAGGAAGAGATTAGAGCGATGAGGAAGAAGAAGATCATGGAGCTAGGCATCAATGCTAGTGTCGTAGCTCTCAAATCCTCCACATGTGATAAGTATTTATTTTGGTTATGTTTTTAGTCCTTATTTTGATCGAATATATATTTGAAGGACTTAATTGGGTTGTTTTTATGTTGTTCTCGTACAGGTTACGTAATGCTGGAAATAAGTTGGAATGCTGCGTAAAATACTGGAGTCGTGGGCAGATTCATGGGCATGAACCAGGGCATGAATGCTGACTGGGAGCCACGTCAGCACCTTCTAGAAGATGACGTCAGCAACTCAGATAACTTATCAGTCCACTTATCAAGATAGCTTATCATCCTATTTTTATTTTGAATTTCAAAACTTGGATATTTATCTTATGTAATTTTATTTAAATTTAGGATTTATCATCTTAGGTTTTTAGGGTTTTCAACTACTATAAATACCCCTCTTTGGGGTAAGTATTGTCATCATTCAATTAGCAATTAAACATAATTTCTTCTTCTCTTGGAAATTCTTCTCTTTTTAGTTTTTCTTAAAGTTCTTTTCTTTTAATTATTTCTTATATGTCGAGCATGATTAATTTAATAACCATGCTCGGCTAGATCTTTTTAAGCCAAAGGCTTTTGCAATGACGCGTTCTCAAGGCGAGGTTTGAAACTATGCTTCAAACATTTCGAAAACTTTCTCAATTTCTTCAAACTTTATTTTCTAAATCAAAATGATTTTTAAAACCTAGAGATTGACTTTGGAGAAAAACAATTGTTTTGATCTATCAAGTGGGAGGGAGGATCGGTTATTGAAACAAATCCGACTTCCAATGAACACACTTAGTAAATAGATTACTAAGTAAAATTGAGATCGAATCATTTTTATAGAAATGACCTTTCGAGTTGGTTACGAGCTTAAGTAATTTGTTTTCTCAAACATTGAGTTGGTTTAGACAAATTATCAAAACTGAAACCCAAAAATTGATTTTGGAAATTCAGTTTACAAACAAAAAAAAACTCAAGGATTGACCTTGAAGTAATTTTGCCAACAAGTTTTTCGAAATAAAAATCTTTACCAAGGAACCGAGTAGAACAAGTCAACGCGGAAGCCCGAGGCTGATAATCTCATATTTACTTTAAACTATTTTCAAAGCTCTCTTTTACTTTCTTAAACAATTGCATTTCATTACAACAACAACCCCCCCCCCCCCCACCTAAATCACATTATCATAGCTCCAACAACAACTCTTGGTTCAGAAACTACAAAAGCGCGACAAAGAAAGTTCTAAGTCCCTGTGGGTTCGACTCCTACTTCCCTATCTATACTCAATTTAATTTCTTTATTTATTTTATTTATTTGGAAGAAGGAAATTATTCTTGACACGTTACGACGCGTGTCAAAATTGGCGCCGTTGCCGGGGACTTCGGCAACTTTTACTGTTTGTTTTTGATTGTTTATGACCAGGAGAAATCCGGAAGAACATGTTAAATACATCCCAAAAATCAACGCCAAATGGGTAACAACGAACAGACGATCCAACAGCTGATCATGGCAACAGAGGACAATCAGCCCTTGTGCATAACCTTTCCGAATGGTGAAACGCCGTTCCAACTAAAAACGGGCTTGATTCATCTACTACCAACCTTCCACGGTTTGCCTAACGAAAACCCACACAAACATTTGAAGGAATTTCACATGGTTTGTCTAAGCACAAAGCCACAGGGAGTATCCGATGACCAAATAAAACTTAGAGCTTTTCCATTTTCTTTAGCAGATATAGCAAAAGATTGGTTATTTGATTTACCCCCTAATTCTGTTACAACTTGGACTGACATGGCTAAACTTTTTCTTGATAGGTTCTTCCCTGCAGCTAAAGCAAGCGAGATTAGGCGCAACATCCTGAGCATTCAACAAAAAGAAGCTGAATCTTTATATGAATACTGGGAGAGGTTTAAAAAGTTGTGTGCAAATTGTCCACAACATGGATTGTTCGAACAAACCCTCATTCAGTATTTTTATGAAGGATTGACGCCTATGGATATGAAAGTAGTGGATGCGGCAAGTGGCGGAGCTCTAGTCAATATGACCCCAACAGCGGCTAAAACACTGATATCAACCATGGCTGCCAACTCACAAAGGTTTAATCAATCTAGCGAACCATCTCGAAGTGTTCGCGAGGTAAGCACAGTTTCTTTAGAAAATAAGGTTGATAAATTAGCTGAAATAGTGCAAACTCTTCTTGTAGGAAAAAAGGGAACGGCTAGACTTTGTGGGATCTGTACTAGCCCAGAACATCCGACAGACTGTTGTCCGATGATTCAGGAAGGTGATGTCGCCCAAGCCAATGCCATGGGAAATGCATACAATCCAAGGTGGAGAAACCAGTCAAACTTTGGATACGCAAACAACCAAAGACAAAATCAACCCTACCCACAACAAAAGACATCTCTAGAAACCTTAGTTGAGCGTTTAGCGATGTCCCAAGAGAAATTCCAAATTCGTACCGAGGCCCACTTATAAGAGATAGACAAACAAATAAGCCAGCTAGCAAGCCGTCTTGATTCCAAAGGTAAACTTCCTTCACAACCCGAGACAAACCCTAGGGAAAATATAAGCGCCATCACACTCCGTAGTGGGACAGTTATAGCTCCAAAAGAACCATAAAAAAAACAACAATCCCACTCCTGCCATGGAAGAAGGTAACGAAAAACAAAATAACCCTCTACCATCATCTCCTTCTTCTTCTCCACCTCTTGAAGTCGCACCTCCTTTCCCATCACGATTAGTAAAACGTGACAAAAAGGCTGAAGAGAGAGAAATTATTGAAGTATTTAAAAAGGTCCAAGTGAACATTCCCCTCTTGGAAGTCATTCGCCAAGTGCCAAGGTACGCTCGTTTCCTTAAAGAGCTTTGTACAACCAAGCGAAAACTCACCGGGCACGAAAAGGTAAATTTGGGAGAGCACGTTTCTGCAGTTTTTCAACGTAAGTTACCACCCAAAATGAAAGACCAAGGTATGTTTGCTATACCCTGTCAAATTGGTAACGTATCTATTAAACGTGCTATGTGTGATCTTGGGGCTTCAATAAATGTAATGCCGCTTTCTGTTTATAAAATGATAACTAACGATCCTTTGAAGGAAACCAGGATTACGATACAGTTGGCGGATCGATCGGTCATCTATCCAGAAGAAGTGTTGGAAAATGTTTTGGTAAAGGTAGATGTCTTATTTTCCCTGCGGACTTCTACGTGATCGATATGGCTCACGATAGAACAAACACTTGCTCCGAAGTGTTGTTGGGACGTCCATTCCTTAGCACAGCAAACACGAAAATAGAAGTAAGAAGCGGCCTTTTATCCATGGAATTCGACGGTGAGGTAGTAGAATTTGATGTTTATAAGGCAATGAGGTATCATGATCAGGTTGAATCTGTTAACTCAATTGATATTGTTGATCCATATATAGAAGAGTATGCAGATACTAATGTTTTTAATAATTTTGATATGAACTATGAGCTTTGCGACGATGAAGCAGAAAATGAGGACGAATCTGTTTCCTTTATTAATTCTGATTTAGCTTTAACTCCATCAAAGACTAAACCTTTGCCATCTATTTTGCAGGCTCCAAAGTTAGAATTAAAAGAACTCCCATCCCATCTTAAGTACGCCTTCCTGGGAGATAATGATACCTTACCGGTTATCATTTCGAACGAATTAACCAGAGAGGAAGAAGTCGATCTTGTCACAGTCTTGCGAAAATACAAGGAAGCAATCGAGTGGACGGTAGCAGACATAAAAAGACTTAGCCCCTCAACTTGTATGCACAAGATCAAAGTTGAGGAAGGGGCAAAGCCGTCACGACAAGGTCAACGACGCTTGAATGATCCCATGATAAAGGTAGTACAAGACGAAATTCAAAAACTCTTGGACGCTGATATCATATATCCGATCTCGGATAGCGAATGGGTAAGCCCTATTCATGTTGTTCCTAAAAAGACCGGCGTCACGGTAATCAGAAATGACAAAGGTGAGTTAGTTCCAACTCGAGTTCAGAATGGATGGCTAGTTTGCATAGATTACAGGAAGTTGAATTCTCTAACCCGAAAAGATCACTTTCCCTTACCATATATTGATCAAATGATTGAAAGATTAGCTGGTAAATCTCACTATTGTTGTCTCGATGGCTTTTCAGGTTTCTTTCAAATTCCCGTAGCCCCTGAAGACCAAGAGAAGACCACGTTTACATGCCCATTCGGGACCTTCGCCTATCGACGAATGCCGTTTGGACTATGTAACGCTCCGGCTACGTTCCAGCGATGTATGGTAAGCATATTTTCGGATTATGTTGAGAAAGGGATCGAGGTATTTATGGACGACTTCACTGTATATGGTAACTCGTTTGGTGAGTGTTTATTGAATTTAACTAATGTCTTAAAACGATGCATTGAATTTACCCTTGTGCTTAATTATGAGAAATGTCACTTTATGGTTAATAAAGGCTTAGTATTAGGACATATAATTTCTTCAAAAGGGATTTCTGTTGATAAAGCTAAAACGGATATTAAACACTCACTCCCATACCCCACAACCGTGAGGGATATTCGCTCTTTTCTTGGACATGCAGGTTTTTACAGGCGATTTATAAAAGACTTCTCAAAGTTAGCACAACCACTATGTCGGTTATTGCAGAAAGATGTAGAGTTCGACTTTACATCCGAATGTAGGAAATCATTTGATACAATTAAGGAGAAACTTGTATCCGCGCCAATAGTGCAACCGCCCGATTGGAACTTGCCGTTCGAAATTATATGCGACGCCTCGGATTTTAGTGTTGGAGCGGTACTCGGACAAAGGAAAGGACGAGAGCCTCATGTCATCGCCTATGCATCGACAACGCTTGATCCAGCGCAACGAAATTATTCAACTACAGAAAAAGAACTGTTTGATGTAGTTTTTGCTTTAGATAAATTCCGCTCTTATTTACTTGGAACTAAAATTATTGTTTTTTCTGACCATGCAGCCTTGCGATATTTGATGAGCAAGAAGGAAGCAAAACCAAGGTTGATCTGATGGATTTTACTCCTCCAGGAGTTTGATCTCGAGATAAAGGACAAGAAGGGGAGTGAAAATCTTGTGGCCGATCACCTCAGCCGAATCCCACTAACCAATTCGGATTCGCCTGTCAATGACAAATTCCCTGAAGAAAATTTAATGATGGCCCAAGCTTCAACACCTTGGTTTGCGGACATCGTGAACTATTTGGCTATAGGTGAATTACCCCATGACTTGCCACGGTCAGAAATTACCCGAATCAAGAGGGAATCCAGGTTCTATGTTTGGGATGATCCCTACCTTTGGAGACATTGTTCCGATCAGGTAATACGACGATGTGTAACCGAAGACGAGGTAAAATCTATCCTTAATTTCTGTCATTCATATGCATGTGGTGGACATTATGGACCTAAAAGGACAGCTCATAAAATTCTTGAATGCGGATTCTATTGGCCTAATATTTTTCGAGACACATATTTATTTTGCAAATCATGTGATAAATGTCAAAGAGTTGGTAACTTAAGCCGACGTAATGAAATGCCTTTAAATCCTATTCATGTTTGTGAAATATTTGATGTGTGTGGGGGATAGATTATATGGGGCCATTTGTATCATCATTCAGTAATTTTTATATTATTTTAGCTGTTGATTATGTTTCGCGATGGGTTGAGGCGAATGAAAGATTGTATTTTTGAAAGATTGTATTTTTTCCAGGTTTGGCACACCAAGAGCGTTGATATGCGACAGAGGGAAACATTTTATCAATCGAGTCATCGACGCGCTAATGAAAAATTTGGCGTCACCCAACGCATCGCGACGTCGTACCATCCGCAAACAAATGGTCAGGCGGAAGTGTCAAATCGTGAAATCAAGACCATTCTTGAAAAGATCGTGAAACCAGATCGGAAGGATTGGAGCGTTAAGCTGAATGACGCATTATGGGCCTATCGGACAGCATATAAGGGTCCCATCGGGATGTCCCCTTATCGCCTTGTTTTTGGTAAGCCGTGCCATTTACCGGTCGAATTGGAGCACCGCGCGCTTTGGGCAGTCCAAAAATGCAACATGGAAATGAATCTAATTGGCGAAACACGTAAACTCGATATCCAGGAGTTGGAAGAAATTCGGAAAAATGCCTACGACAGTTCGAAAATTTTTAAGGAAAAAAATAAAGATTTTCATGATCGTAATATTGCATTTAAATCATTTTATATTGGTCAAAAGGTTTTATTATTTAATTCTAAATTAAAACTTTTTGCAGGAAAATTACGATCAAAGTGGCTTGGACCATACACAGTGACTAATATTTTTCCACATGGTGCAGTAGAAATTAAAAGTAATTCCGGAGAGCCATTTAAAGTTAACGGTCAACGGCTTAAACCGTACTATGACAATGCTCCGGTTGGTCTAGTCGAGGAAATTCGTTTATTCGAACCTGTCACTTGAATAAGGTCGTCAAGCTAGCGACGATAAACAAGCGCTAGATGGGAGGCAACCCATTTCTTTTATTCTTTTTACTTTAATTATTTTTATTTTTCTTTATTTTATTTATTTCATTTTAAACTGCCATAATTTAATGTTATTTGAATTTTCTTTTTAGTTAAAATAAAAAACAAACAAAAGGATAAAAAAAGAATAAATAATCGAAATTATCTAATTTGTTTAAAGATTTTTAATTTTGATTTTATCCTTTTTTCAAAATTTTTTTCATTATTTTTTCATATTTATTTTTGAATTTATTTTTATCCTTTTGAATTTATTTTTTATCTCATTTTATCCTTTTTTATTTTGAATTTCATCTTATCTGATCTATTATTTTTGCAGATAATTTAGGTCGAATAAAGGATGAGAAGCTATCCTTTTCAACAAGATTTGGTGGGCCCAATTTTTAATATTATTATTTTTTTATCCCGTCCAAATTTTAAATATATACACCTTATCCGGTCAAGACCTCAATTTCGACCCAATCACCATGAATTTCGTGGACCCCACCAAACCCATAGCTTTGACCTACATTAAACCCTTCCTATTTATTTCTTCACCAGTCGCACACCTCCCAAACCCTTTTCTCTTTACTTCTTCACCAACCACCCGAAACCTACCCTACACACCACCGTTGGAATGCCTCGCACCAGAAACCAAGCCCGCCGGCTTCCATAGCAGCCACCACTCGTCATCGGTGGCCGCCGGCGATTCCAACCACCATAGTACGTCGCCCTCAGCAGTGACTCCGAGCACCCACAGCCGCAACCCAACACCATCCCACCTCCCGAGCCTCCCATTATCCCAAACACCACCCCCACCCCGTCAGCCATGCACCACTGCACCACCAACCGCAGCGATCACCGTCACCCCCATCACCTTCCTTCCACTCCCTTGAGACGCAAAACACGTCCATGCACACCGCCACTGCCCACACGCACCAACCCTCTCCCTCGCACCACAACGATCCGGCCATGGCGAGGGGCACTCCCACGCACAGATCCGGACAGACAAGCACCGGCCGCACTGCTCGCGTCACCGGCAGTGGCGAAACGCGGCCATCACCACTACGCCGTTCGTCACGTCCACCATCGCCGCCACCTTCCCCTTACCACTCCTTGGCCTCCGATGCGGTTGGCGGATCATCACAGCAACATTACATGCCCATCCCTTCACCAACCCGTGTGCCCTCCTATCACATGCACACCAACACGTTCGTGCATTCGGATCACTATTCGGCGGCCGATATGGCCGATGAGGTAAGTTCTGAATTTTTTCAACCTTTATTAGTTATTAACCCTACCTCTGAATTTGCAAATCACATGCACGCTGAGTTTGCTGCCCATAATCCCTCGGACACTGCTCAACCGGAATCACCGCCTCACGATCACAACGATATTCCATCGGACCATGAAGAACATCCACGACGTAGCCAACGATTTACGACACCTAACGATGAGAACTTGAAAGGGTTTTTACACTTTACTGGAGACAAACTAAATATGTTTAACCATATTCGACATCGCTCACTTCCGGTCTGTAAGTATATCCCCGATCAAACTTTAGATCGTTTGCATTTACGTGACTCAGTCCTGGCACTTTTTAATAATATTGGATGGCGTCGATTTCATATTATTACCTGTGACACATACTACGAATTAGTACTTGAATTTTATTCTACTTTTTCGTTTGATCGTAGTCGCGCGAGGTCTCTTGATACACCAAATATAATATCTTTTCGCCTATTGGGTCAATACTTTCGGTTATCTATTACTCAATTTAATGTTTATATGGGTTTTGTCACTAATGTTTCGGACCCTAACTATCAATCTGCCCTTTTAGACATACCGGAAGATTTCGATAACGACCTTTCTCTGGAGACTTTGACAGGTTTAGCAGGTGCGCAATACAATCCGAAAATAACTAAGGACCACACTATTCATAGCCCTGCTTTACGATATATCCATCGATTCCTCGTTTACAGCCTTTCCGGCAGAAAGTAGAACTGAGTTATTCTTTCTCTGGTGTATGCAGGTAAATATTAAGGTAAATCTTGGTTTTTGGTTGGCCCACACATTTCATCGTGTACCACGAACCACTAGGCCACGACCATTAATTCTGGGTCCTTATATTACCCATTTAGCTTTGCGTATTTTTCCTGCTACTTTTGATCCATCTCAGTTTACTTATGCGTTTTCTATTAGTGCTTTAGATGAGAGATGCCTAGATGCCATGGGCTTACTTGCAGGCACCCCTGATGCACCTTATATTGTTCCCTCGGGCACTCTCCCAACTCGTCGAGAACGAGTGTTTCGTAGACGAGCCCAATCACAACCAACACAAGACGACCAACCCCAAAGAGATATGGATGAGCGCCTCCATTCCATCGAGACTAACTTGGCCGAAATCTTATCCTATCTTCGCCCCGGCACTTCCCGCGGACGACGTGGCCGCGGTCGTGGCCGCAATTGATTAGGGGAGTCTCTCCTTTCCTCTCTTTTAATTTAATTTTTCATTTTGAGACAAAATGCATCTAAGTGAGGGGGAGGGAGACATGCTTATCAATTTTTATCTTGCTTAACCGTCTTGATTGTTCGCTTGAAATCTTGATTTTATTAATTTAAGTTCTTCATTTAATCCTTAATTCCGCCTTGTCTCACTGTTTTCACATGGTTCTGTATCTATCTTGTTAGAAAATTCTAGGTTGCATTGTAGATTTTTGGCATGATTAATTTTTGAATAAAATCGTTTATATGACATTTTCTTTCTCTATTAATTCGCATGATGCTTACCTAAGTACACAAGACATATTTGCGAGTTTTTGAGCCTAATGAGCATGCATGATATTTGCTCTTTGTTTCTTTGAGTGTGCCTAGCTAAATTAGTTGCATTCTAGAACTTGTTTTTAAATTCTTTTTGAGATTACGTTAATTGATTATGATGCTTAAATATGATAGAGACACTAGGTTTTAACCATTTCTCTTCCCAAATAAATTGCCTACCCTTTAATTAATTTCCCCTAATGAAACAATTTTTGAGCCTTAGCCTTTTTCTTGAAAATCACCACATTTTAAGCCTAATCCACTTTTCTCTTAATCCCATTATTTTTGTCCCCTTTTCAAGACAAAATCATCTTCCAAAAAAAACAGATTCGAATAAAGTGCAGAGCAGCAGCAGAAAAAAAAACTGTGCAGAATTGATTCGAATATACAGTGCAGAAAAAAAATTGTGCAGAATTGATTCGAATATACAGTGCGAAAAGAAACAGTGCATTTCGGAAAAAAAAGGTACACTGCCGAACAGTTTTGGTTCGAATGAAAAAAAAAACAGTTTCGAATATATTTTTTTGGGATGATTTTTTGTCTTGAATTTTAACCCTTATTTTCAGCCTTTATCCTACCCTTACCTTAGCCCCATTACAACCCTTCTTTAAGACCTCTTGATTTTTGCATCATATTCATGTTAGTGGTGGAGATTAAATTTAAACACAAGCTTATGGTTATGCTCTAATTAGCTTTGGCTCGAGTGATTTTTTCTCTACCCTTAAACACTTTGAGTGACATGAGCGATTCCTTGTGAGGGTACTTGGTTTGCATCATTGATGTTAGTAGAGTTTTAGAATGTCGTTTTTGCTTTAAATTATTAATCTTGCCATCTATCTATTTTTGCTCCTTAGTTTTCATTCATATTTAGATGCTTAATCATATTGAAACCTTTTGAGACTTTAGGAAATTAAGGATGAAAACTTGAACTTAAGTTTATTTAATTTTGAGATACTTGAGGACAAGCATCGGATAAGTGAGGGGGAATTTGATAAGTATTTATTTTGGTTATGTTTTTAGTCCTTATTTTGATCGAATATATATTTGAAGGACTTAATTGGGCTGTTTTTATGTTGTTTTCGTGCAGGTTACGTAATGCTGGAAATAAGTTGGAATGCTGCGGAAAATACTGGAGTCGTGGGCAGATTCATGGGCATGAACCAGGGCATGAATGCTGACTGGGCGCCACGTCAGCACCTTCTAGAAGATGACGTCAGCAACTCAGATAACTTATTAGTCCACTTATCAAGATAGCTTATAATCCGATTTTTATTTTGAATTTCAAAACTTGGATATTTATCTTATGTAATTTTATTTAAATTTAGGATTTATCATCTTAGGTTTTTAGGGTTTTCAACTACTATAAATACCCCTCTTTGGGGTAAGTATTGTCATCATTCAATTAGCAATTAAACATCATTTCTTCTTCTCTTGGAAATTCTTCTCTTTTTAGTTTTTCTTAAAGTTCTTTTCTTTTAATTATTTCTTATATGTCGAGCATGATTAATTTAATAACCATGCTCGGCTAGATCTTTTTAAGCCAAAGGCTTTTGCAATGACGCGTTCTCAAGGCGAGGTTTGAAACTATGCTTCAAACATTTCGAAAACTTTCTCAATTTCTTCAAACTTTATTTTCTAAATCAAAATGATTTTTAAAACCTAGAGATTGACTTTGGAGAAAAACAATTGTTTTGATCTATCAAGTGGGAGGGAGGATCGGTTATTGAAACAAATCCGACTTCCAATGAACACACTTAGTAAATAGATTACTAAGTAAAATTGAGATCGAATCGTTTTTATAGAAATGACCTTTCGAGTTGGTTACGAGCTTAAGTAATTTGTTTTCTCAAACATTGAGTTGGTTTAGACAAATTATCAAAACTGAAACCCAAAAATTGATTTTGGAAATTCAGTTTACAAACAAAAAAAAACTCAAGGATTGACCTTGAAGTAATTTTGCCAACAAGTTTTTCGAAATAAAAATCTTTACCAAGGAACCGAGTAGAACAAGTCAACGCGGAAGCCCGAGGCTGATAATCTCATATTTACTTTAAACTATTTTCAAAGCTCTCTTTTACTTTCTTAAACAATTGCATTTCATTACAACAACAACCCCCCCTCCCCACCTAAATCACATTATCATAGCTCCAACAACAACTCTTGGTTCAGAAACTACAAAAGCGCGACAAAGAAACTTCTAAGTCCCTGTGGGTTCGACTCCTACTTCCCTATCTATACTCAATTTAATTTCTTTATTTATTTTATTTATTTGGAAGAAGGAAATTATTCTTGACACGTTACGACGCGTGTCAAAATGCCATCATGTAGATTCAAGTGAGGAGGAAAGTGAAAATGAAGAGATGGCCTATCTCTTCAACAAATTTGCCTGGTTCATGAAGAGCAAAATGGAAAAATCCAAGCATGAATCGAAGAAGAAGATGAAGGACTCCCACAAATCCAAAAAGAGAGGATCATCTTCAAAGCAAGCATATGTGGCCACATGGAGCGATGAAGACTCCATCGATGATGAAGTAGCCCACTTATGCTTGATGGCCTTCAATGAGGGGGAGGTAACTTCTAACTCATCAATTTTAAATTCTTATACATTTGATGAGTTACAAGATGCCTATGATGATTTGCTTTTGGAATTCAAGGCATCATTTTCCAAGAACAAAAAGTTGATTTCAAAAATAAAAATTGAAAATGATTTGCTTTCCAAAACAAATCTTGAACTTGAAGCAAAATTAAAAGATTTTGAACAAAAATGTTTTGACTTACAAAATTTGCTTCTTAAAGTTCAAAAAGAAAAAGATTTGATTTCCAATGAACTTGAAAAGAAAAATAGTTTTGGAAAATCAAATTTTTATGTTAGACAATCTAGTGCCCCTAGATTTGTGAATGGAAAATGTTTTAGAAGTGAAAGGACTAACCACTTCAACTAAAAAGGATGAAATTGAAAAATGGATTCCTAAGGGGACTAAATTTTGTGCTACTAATGTCTATGGATCCAAAGTAATTTGGATACCAAAAATTACTTGATTGTCATGTGCTAGGTGTGATGGAGAGTGATCAACAAGTCAAAAATTGAGGGGAGCTCCATGCACACAAAGGAAGAACACTTGAAGAAGGAAGGCTTCACATCCTCCCTTGAGTTCAAGTGTGGTAAAATCTAGTTGCTTTTGTTTTTATTTGAATTTTTTTGTCAACAAGAAAATCATATATGTTGAACTAACATTCTTATGATGCTTCGAGTAAGGGGGAGCCAATTTTTAAACCAAAATTTTAAGTGTGTCAATTTTTTTTTGCCTCCTATGTTATTTTGAGCTCAATGTCATTTTTAAATTCTTTTTGATATAACAAAAAGGGGGGGAAATGGTTTGAAAAATTGAATTTTCAAATGAATAAGGGGGAGCTTTATTTGATTTCATATCTTTAATCTCCTATTCACAATTTTAAAGTTAAAGGGGGAGAAATCCAAACCATTTTTCAAGTTGGTTTTATTATATCAAAAAGGGGGAGATTGTAGAACTAAGGTTTTCATATAATATTTGAAAAATGTTTTGGACTAAATTGAAAAGAAATTAAAATATGATTTTAGTCAAAAACAACTTGAAAATATGTCTAAGGGTTTTTAAAGGCTTTGGAATGATTTTAAAGTACTTTAAAGTAGTCAAAACCAGCCTTTTTAAGTGCCCGTACCAATACGGTCTTGGACCGTACCGATACGCTTTAGGGTTTCAACTACCTGATCTTTCCAGTAGCCAAAACCCGTACTGATATGCATGGCCGTATCGATACGGTGTGCTTTGATATAGCCCAACGGCTAGTCGCGTACCGATACGGGTGTATCGTGTACCGATACACCTAACTACCCCAACGGTCATTTTCCCAACGGTCTTTTAATTGCAGTACCGTACCGATACGCTAGGTAAGCGTATCGATACGCATCAGCTGAAGAAGCCAACGGCTCTTTCCTCTTTGAGACCGTATCGATACGGTTTGACGAGTATCGATACGCTAAGCTGCAGAACTGCATTTATGGTGGGAAATAAAGGCTTTAACGACTCCAATTCAGTCCCAATGGCTAGTAATGGCTACAAACTCATCAAGGAGTATAAAAGGGACCTCCAAGCATCTTGTAATGGTAGAATGCTTTAATTGTTACAACATTATGATGTCAAAATTTGTCTAGAGCTTAAATTGTTTATTTCTTGCTTAGACAACACTTGTGAGCTAAACATTGTTAAATTTCCTCAAGTGTTTAGGTTTTGGGTGAGTGCTTAGTATTGCAAACACATACCTATTAGATGGATTTCTAGTTTGCTAAGTCTTTCTCTTGTAAGAGAGTGTTTGATCAAGCTTTGGGTAGAAAGCTTGATCGTTGTAACGGTTTCCTCCTAAGCCGAGAAAAGGGGACGAAATTCTTAGTGAATTTGTTTGGAAATCCTTAGTGGGGAGCTAAGGTAGTGGATGTAGACCTTGGTTAGAAGGTTGAACCACTATAAATCCTTGTGTCAAATTGCCAATTTTTCACCTCCCACTAAAACACCCAATTATGCACCTTCTCCACACTTGGCGAGCAAGAACGGTTGATCGAATCGAGCCCCTCACATCTCAACATGTTCGTTCAACAATGGTGGTGTTTTCCAAAGAAGACAAAGTTGAATTATGCAGCGAGGAAGAAGGGTTCTTGGGTTTCCTATCACAAACAAATACATCATGAAGCAAAAATTAAATATGCTTTTATGTTGGATTGGACAAAATGGATACTTTCCGAGAATATTTTCTTCCTTTATAAATAAAAATAGACTTGAAGATTAAATTTAACTTCGTAGTGGTCCAAAATGATTAAGGTTAAAGGGTATCATAACTTCAAAAATTTAATTAAGTTCTTAAATTTTTTTGCGCTCAATTAAGCTCTTATGCTCCAAAATTCCATCAATTCACCCATTTGACCAACGTTGACTATTATTCTATCAATTTTTTTGGACCAGTTGTTGCAACGTGTCGTGCTACAATGTTGTCACTTGGCATTTCAAGAATTTTTTATTTTATTTAAAAAAATCTTTAAAAGTTCTATAAAATCTGTAAATGTCGCATGATAAAATTGTAGTGTGTCACATAGCAGTAATATCTCAAGAAAAAAAAACCGTTAAAAATTGATGGTCAAAGTTGGTCAAAGGGCTTAATTGATGAAATTTCAGAGTATAAAGGGATTAATTGGGAGCAAAAAAAATTAGGAGCTTAATTCTTTTTTTTTCAAAATTTTAAGGGCTTATGATACCCTTAAGCCAATTATTAATGTTGTTCAATATTTTTAATTTTATAAATTTAATCCTTAAAGTCTCTTAATTGTATTAATATTGACCTTTGATCGACATAAATCGTCGTTGATCATTATTGAGCTAACGTAATAGTTCATTGTGTTGACATGATGGTTCAAGATACTGCTGTAACACCTCGATCTCAACGGATTCAAAATGCTACGTTCGGATTATCTCTAACCCGGTCATTTAAAATTTGCACGAAAATAAACTCTAAGTTTAGCCATAAATCAAAAACCAACTAAATCATAGTAAAATGTTTCCTTAAATAAGTTTAAATTTCAAAATAAGGAGCACCATACAAGTTCAAATCGCAGTATTTTGAAAGATGAAATTAAGAGTTTACATACCCGAGGGAGTTAAGGTGCTCACTATAAGAATTTAAGTACGATATTGTATTCATCAAATCAATGTTGAGAATCCTTGATGACGTGCTCCCTCGAACAAGCTACCTGGCTACATCCCAACCTACGCACGAAAATAACAAATCCGCACGCCGAGCTAACAAAGCTTAGTGATACATTTCTACTATATAATATTTCATTTATTTTATAAATATGAGCAAGCATAGATCAACATTTAGGAAACGACATGAAGTACGCCAAACCGCTACGCATTTATCATAGCCCAGGGATCACAAAGCATCGGACAACCACAATATACTCAATAACACATAGCATCGAATAATAATTATCGCATTCAGGATCACCTAGCATCGAATACTCGCATTTACGATTATACCCAGGATCACCTAGTATCGGGTACACATTTCGGCCAAATACAACAGTATATGATCTTTTAAAAACCATTCGCATCGTTTATCAATCACATAGGACTTAACAAGAACTCAAACAGGGCCCACATGAAAAATATCAAGATTTTGGGTGGTAGCTCCAGTGGGTACCGGTATGCCCCTAATGGGTATCGGTACTCATCTCTGGTTACCGGTACTGGCTTGAACGTACAAGTACCAAATTGATTACTGAAATTTCACATATTGCTTAGGTACCAGTATAGCCATATATCGTACCGGTACACAGATCCCAATATCAGTACTGCTTAAAGGAAGTATCGGTACGCAAGCACCAGCTCGCCTGGTTTATACTTGTTGACCCATCGATATCTGTACAGGTTTGACCCATACCGGTATACAAACCTAAAAATAACATTTTAATCATGAGTTTCCTTTCAACACGGCCCTTAAATCTCCCATATTTAAATCTCATCTCACTTGGGAGTTGTTAGGGTGATTTTAGTCCCTCAAGGGCCACCCAAAACAAGCTCATAACATTAAAACATCATCAACTCAACAATTAAGCTAAAACCCCCATTACATCATGCTTCTCTAAACCTTGCCCAAGATAAAATTTAACCAAGTAATCAATCATTTAGGAAAGGCGAGAAATAAAATAGGTTAGAAATGTACTAATTTCTTCAAAAACTCAAAAATCTCATCTTCAAGTAAGCTTTCCACTTCCTTCATTGCTTTTTTTGTTGGAAAGTTTTTTACCCTCTTTCACTAGATAATGAGTGTAAAAGTAAGGTGATATACTTCTGAAATGACAAAAATAAACTTTAAAACGAATTAAAATAAAAAAAATTGTCTAAGGAATTTTCCAACCCAAACCCTTCTAAAAACTCATCCTTCCTCACTCCACTATTCTTTGAATTTCTTACCTCAAAATGTAAATCCTTATAAGGAGTTGAACATATTTAAAACTCAAATTTTGACTGCAAGATTTGATGATGAAAGGTCAAATCTTTACTTTAAGAGAAATGGTGTTCTGGTGGAGAGAAAAAGCTTTGAGGACGAACACGAGTTAAATGAAGATGATATAAGCAAAGGGATGATCTCCTCTATTCCAATTAGGGGTGTTTAAAATTACCTGACCCGATTGACCCGACTCGACGACCCAGTATAAAATAGGTGGGTATTTTAAAGATTTTTTTAGTTTTTTTCGGGTCGGGTACCTGAACCGGTAATTTTTCTGGGACACTGGCCGGAATTTTTCCCTTACCGGGTACCCGACCCGACAATTTTAATATATATTTTTTATATTTTAAATTATATTTTTATTTTAAGTTTTTTAATATTTTATTCCAAAACTAAATTTAAATCCCTAAATTCTTTCTATGTTTGTATTATATACTTTTAAGTTTTAAGTTTAAAATTTAAAATTTATTAAATTTTTTTTTGTTTAATATGTAATTTTTTTAAATTTAATAACTAAAAGATAAAAAAAATATGAACTGGGTACTCGGTACTCGATTTTCCGAATACTCAGATTTCACAAGCACCCGAGTGTAACGGGTCAGAATACGGGCCAACAAAGTAAGTACCTGGATAAATTGGGTACCCGATTTTCTGGGTATCCGAAAATCGAGTACTTGAACACCCCTAATTCCAACCGCCCAACCCGATGGAAAACAAGTCGGTTCAGCCTTTTTCTTTAAAACTAGGGTAAATTTCTGACTAGGTCCCCAAGAACCACCCTTTTTCACCTTTGGCCACTAGCCCAACTAATTGGTCAATTTTAAAGCCCAAAAGTTCCTCTTTTGACCCAACAATAACTATTATAAACCCAACACTTAAAAGCCCAAGATATCGGGTCAATGCCAACGTATTGATTTGAAAATTTAGTTCGTTACAACTATGTGACGGTTCACGGTACTAACATGACAGTCTAATTATGAATGATAACCTGACAAGGGGACAACATTATTTTTTGTTAGAGTTTGAGGACTTGTTTAATTTGTATAAAAGTTTGAGGGCTTATTTAATTTTTAATGTAAGGTTAATTACTGAAAATTGTTCAATGAATATGAATAGACTCAGGCTGACGAGAGACGGTAGAAGATTTTTTCAAAGAAAGCGTTCAACTTTTTTTTAATACTTTATATATATTTTTAAATTTTTTGTTTTTTAAATAATGTATAAGTTATCAATTTATATCTTCTAATTTTAAAAATACTTAATTTTTGAATTTTTAATATTGTTTTTAGTAATTTTTAATATTTATTTTTTAGATGTTTTAATATTTTTAAATTATAATGATTTCTTAAATTTTATTTTTTTTAAGATTAAATAAGCCTTTAAACTACTATAAAAATCAATTAAGATCTCGAACTCGGCCAAAAAAAAAATTAATGTTGACCCTTTGTCACATTATCATTCATATGTATGTTATGTAGACACATTGGATAATTATATTAGCACTTTCTCCAGTTAAAAAACAACATTGATACAATTCATAGAGTTCGAAATTTAAATTAATAAAATTAAAAACGAAAGATAATATTTTTTATTTTGGACAACTACAAAAGAAAAATTACCCCTTAAATCATAAAAGTACACTTATATGCTATGAAAATAAATCATTTTTGATTATATTTAATTGATTTTTTTATTTTATCAATAAGTTAACCGAATTATCGTCAAACTTAAACAATTTATAAGACTTCTGTTTTAATTTTGATTATTTTTTCAATTAACAAAATTTTTTATGTTTATTTAGAATAACTTGTCGTGAGTTTTAACCCACTAGAAGTATTTTTTTCTATTTCCCTAAAGTCTTTTTTCCCCTCTATTTTAAGGAATAAAAATCTTTTGCTCTTCTTCAGTGTCCCTATTTATACTTCCATACTAAAAAATTATGTCTAGGTTTAAAGTTAGAGTTTAGGATTGGAGTTTAGGGAATTCATGTTAAGGTGTATTTTTTTAGGGTTTATGATTTAGTATTTAGGTTAAGGCTAGGGCTTAGAATTTAATTTTTTTAGTGTTGGAACATAGAAAGGGACAGAAATTTTTTGTCCCGCTCGAGGTAAGGATTAGGATTAGATTTAAGATTTATAAAAAATAACTTATTAGTCACGTATTTCAAAGATATGACTTCCTCTTCAAGTAAACGTAATGCCGAGCCTAAAACAAAGGAACGGAGAATAAAATTATTTTCAAAATAAAACATAAACCGCCTTCATCATCTATAAAAACACTTTAACATCACAAGTTTCCATATTCGCATTATTCTCCTGCAGAAACCTAAACCCGTTCTTGAATTATTTCTCTTTGTTGTTCGTTCAGCAATGCCGGTGTTTTCTAAAGGAGACAAAGTTGAAGTATGCAGCAAGGAAGAAGGATTCTTGGGTTCATACTATGAAGCTACGGTGCTGTCTTCGTTGAATAACAACACTCGTTACAAAGTGCGGTACAAGAACCTGGTTGAGGAAGAAGATCAGACTCGGCCGTTGGTTGAGGTAGTTTGGGCCGACGAGGTCCGACCGATGCCGCCGCCTGTGATCGTAAACAGAGCCGATGGGGTTTTCAGTTATCTTGAAAGGGTGGATGCTTTCGACAATGATGGCTGGTGGGCGGGGAGCATTACAGGGAAACAAGGATTGAAGTATTGGGTTTATTTCGAAACCACTGGGGATGAGCTTGCTTACGATGCTTCTCGGTTGAGGAATCATATTGAATGGCGTGATTATCATTGGGTTTCTTTCAAGAAAAGGTTCTAAATTCAAGATCTGTGCTTCTTTGTGGATTTAGGGTTTTTCTTTATTGGATCTTTTATTTCTATGCATGAAACAGTGGTGTAATCTGCCTACATTCATGGCTTTTAACTTTTTTATATCTGAGCTATTTTCTTTTCAAACTATATTCGATAATAATCAAAACAGTATAAACCAAGAATATTTCCAGGTTAAAGAATCTATTTTTTTTAATTGATATACGGGGTTTTGATTGTTTTCCTATTTATTCTATCTTCTTGGTTTTTCACTCTGTGGATAGCAAAAAAAAAAAATTATACCCCTTTTCAATGTTTTTTTTTTTTGAAAAGCATGTATGATTTTATTAGCCGATAAATCATACAAAATCACAATACACATCGGCCTCATTAAAAACCTCTCTAATCCTAAATAGAGGAAAAGAGTACCGATTTGCATGTGCCAAGGGATACAACACACTTTATTTGCTAAACAACCATACCCATTCACGTCTCACAATACCACTCTTTGCCAAAGAATCCGCCAACCCATTCGCCTCTCGATAGATATGGTTGAAGCACACGCACGGCAACCCCGCAATGTCCTCATCAATCTGCTGAAACCATTGCCACAGCTTCCACGGACGATTCTCTGTACAATGCATCCATGATATCGCTACCATAGAATCCGATTCCACCACAATTGAGGATACCGTACCCACTTGCATCTCGCGTAACAAGCGCAACGCATAAGCGATCGCTTGGATCTCAGCCACATTTGAATCCGCAATTCCTATCGAACCTGAAAACATTGCCACAATCCGGCTATTGCAGTCCCGTAGCACACCTCCGCACCCTGCCCTTCCCGGTTTTCCCCTAGCAGCACCGTCAACATTGAATTTCCACACCCCCGCCACTGGCGGCATCCAGGCACTAAGCGACCGTGTCATGTCTCCCTCCCGCTGCAACGACCAGCTAATCCTCGGGCAGCTCCACCAGCTTGCCTCGTTCACGCAAGATTCGTGCATGAACGCACGAGTCCAATAAAGTGCTCTGAGCTGGGCCAAGAAGAAAACCATTCGACTCGATGTTCTCCTATCTTGAAAGATAAGTTCATTCCTTGCCAACCATAAAGACCATAGCACACTAGCGCAGCCAATCACCCACCACGCGCGAACCTCTCCATTAAACCAGCTCCCCCAACATTGCACAATGAACTCATTCACCGTTCGCGTCCACACCACCGCCACATCCCACCAGGTAAAGAAATAGGACCATACCTCGATAGCAAATGAACATGACCATAATATATGGTCGTTGCTGTCCTCACCCAACGCACACCACCGACATCCAATCGACTCTAATGGGACTGGAATGCCACGGTCATAAAGCATTCGCATTGTCGGTAAACGGTCAACCAGAATGAACCATAGAAAGCATTGGATTTTTGGTATAAGAGGCATGTTCCAAACCACTCCCACATGCTTTGTATCCGGGAGTCCAACCGAACTCATCAAATCATGCAATTTTCCAACCAAGAAAGTTCCCGACACAGCATGTTTCCAAACCAATCGATCCGCAACTCTCACATGTAATCTCACCGCTGCCACACTAGCCTTTAGGTCCTCAAGTTGTTTCATTTCGAAGACCTGCAATTCCCTTCGAAAGCATGTCTTCCACTCCCCCATCGGATAATTCAACATCTCACTCACAAAGCTCAATTTATTAATAGCCAAACCAAATATCCGCGGATACACTACCTTTAACGGAGCATCGATCGCCCACACATCCCACCAAAACAGTACCGACTTTCCCTCCCCCACAAGCCAAATAAACTGCTCGTCATTTGTAAATTCAGCCACATGTTCCTCTTCCTGAACCTCAACTATCTGTTTCCACATTGGCGACATGTGTCGTCTCCCTTTATTTTGTAATTTCCAATGCTGTATCGCCGTACCATACTTCGCCTTTATCACCTCTTTCCATAACGACTTGTCCGATTGTGCATATCGCCACGCCCATTTAGCCAAAAGAGCCAAATTTCTCGTGCGCAAGTTCACCACCCCAAGGCCACCCATCTCTTTCGGTGTACACACCACATCCCAACGAATCCTACTCATCTTCGACCTCTCCTCCGATCCTCCCCACAAGAAATTCCGGCGAATATAGTCTATACGTCGAATTACCTTTTTAGGCACCATAAAAATTCCCATATAATAAACGGGAAGTGCCGAAATGACCGTGTTGATCAATAACAATCTGCCCGCAAAAGAAAGGGATTGTCGCTTCCAACCAGCAAGTTTCCTACGGACCTTACGGATTAACGGCTCCCACAAAGTTTCCCCACGCGGATGGACTCCCAACTTGACCCCCAAGTATGGTATCGGCAGCTCACCAATGGAACAACCGAGTATCGAAGCAACCTCCCTCGTTACCTCCTTGTCTATTCCAACACCATACAAGCAAGACTTGTCAAAATTAATTTGAAGGCCTGATACAAATTCGAAGCAATTCAGCACCCGTTTTAGATTCCTTGCCTCCTCGATTTCACCGGATAAGAACACTATTGTGTCATCAGCGAATTGGAGATGCGACAACCTAAAGTCCCCCACCACTCTCACACCTTTGATCAGTCCCATATGTTCCGCATTGATCATATATTGATGGAAAAGCTCAGCAACAATCACAAATAAAAGCGGTGACAAAGGATCACCCTGACGAATTCCCCTCCTCATCGGGAATTCCTTCGAAGGACTTCCATTGATTAAAATCGATAACCGGGCTGAACACACACACACTCCATAATCCAATCCCTCCAACGCTCCCCAAATCCCATATCACACATAATTCTATGTAGGCAGCCCCAATCAATACAATCGTACGCTTTTGCGAAGTCTAATTTTAAAATCACTCCTCCATTCGCCCACTTAGCTCTCTTCAAGGAATGAATTATCTCGTTAGCTAGCAAAATGCCATCCATTATTTGTCTCCCACGGATAAAAGCTGATTGCACATCAGAAATTAGAGATGGCAACACCTCCTGTAGGCGTTTCGCCAAACATTTCGCTAGAATCTTGTAAACCGAATTCAGAAGACATATCGGTCTATAGTCTCCAATTGTGCGCGGAAAATCTTTCTTCGCTATCAATACAACAAATGTGGAATTCATTCCAGGGGGCAAACGGCTGGATGCATAAAAATCATTCATGAAGCTCATCACATCGTCCTTTAGAAAACGCCAACCTTTCTTAAAAAATATTAAACTTTGAGTGCTAACCCTAAATTCTAAACACTAAGTCTTAAACCTTAAGCACTAAAAAATAAACTCTACACTCCAACTCTAAACCCTAACCCCTAAACCTTAATTATAAACCCTAAATCTATTTTTTATTGTTTTAATATAAATAGGGACTCCGAAAAAGCACGGAGAATTTCTGTTCTTTTTGGATGTTATCTCATCTCTTGCATGGAAATTAATTACTAAAAATTAAGTCCTTCAAATACATTAACTGAGCTAAAACAATGCTTAATTAATTTTTAATTTGTATTCAAAATAAACCCTTTATTTTAAATTTATGTTCGTTTGAATATGCGAACCAAATAAGTCCTATTTAGTGTAGGAATATAAAACTTTACTTCAAAAGAATAATAAAAAAGTTGAAGGGATTCCTTTCCTTTAGTGGTATAAATTTAACTTCAAAGTTTAAATAGTTTTGAAGTGCTCCGAGTTGAGAAAAGGAACAGAAATTACCCTATCCGGACGGATTTTATAGTTTTGAAATTGTCAGAAATAGGTGAGTTCTCCGGTGGTCCTAAAGTACTTTTGATAGATAAGAGTGAGGTTTGGGCGAGTACCATCTCTGGCATTGGAAGCTTCACCGACTTCGCTAGTACGCGCTCTCTTTTTGGGTGCCGTTGTCTAGAAAAATAGATCAAAACAGTGTGTATGCATTAATTTTCTCATTCAACCCATTGAAAATCAATGATCAAGGTTTTAAAAAAAATTGAAGGACAAAACAAAAGCAAAAAGTTTGAAAAAGTTTGTTTTTTTTTATAGAAAACAAAACTAAACAAGAAAAATCTAAAATGAAAATCAAAGAAAATAAAAAGATAAACGAAATTTATACCTTGGTATTGATAGAGAGGAATGAGAGAAGAACTTTGCACCAAATTGATGGAAAGCTTGAAAAGCTTGGCTTGATGTTGAAAACCCTCAAGAGATTTTGAGTTGTGTGGTGAAAATATGAGGGATTGTGAGGCTTTTTATAAAGTAAAAATGGCTAGGGTTTTGAAATTGCAATTTTAGTAAAAGTGAAACTCTTTAAATGTCATTAAGAAGCTATCCGCGCAATCGAGTATCGATATGCCAAAGGGTGTATCGATACGGGGGTAAAATGGTAATTCCCTATAAACGCGTGTCAAAGGTCTGTATCGAAACGAATGTTATCCGTATCAACTTTAACACCATAATCTAAGAGTTGTTGCTTCATCCAAAGGACTTGAGCACAACAACTCCCTAAGGATATGTACTCGGCTTTGGTGGTAGATAGCGCTACACTATTTTGTTTCTTAGAGAACCAAGATATGAGCATACTATATAAGAATTGACATGTTCCCGAAGTACTTTTCCTATCGACTTTACATCCCCCATAATCTGCATCCGAATAAGCATGAAGGTTGAGTCTCTAGGGTGCCAAAGACCTAGACAAGGAGTATCTCTAAGGTACCTAAAGATTCTCTTAACGGCTATAAGGTGAGACTCTCTAGGACTAGCTTGAAACCTAGCACACAAGCAAACATTAAACGATATATCTGGTCTACTTGCGGTAAGGTAAAGCAAAGATCTAATCATAGAGCGATAAAGCTTAGAGTCAACACACTTACCTCCTTCATCTTTTTCAAGCTTTGTAGAGAGCTCATTGGTGTAGCTTGAGGCTTTGCTTTCTCCAAGCCAAACTTCTTGAGCATATCTTTCACGTACTTTTCTTGATTGATGAAGGTGTCATCCTTCCTTTAATTGATTTGGAGTCCCAAGAAGAATGAGAGCTCCCCTATCATGCTCATCTCGAATTCACCTTGCATTAACTTAGCAAACTCCTTGCAATGACACTCATTAGTAGATCCAAAAATAATATCATCAACATATATTTGTACTACTAAGATGTCATTTTTATATCTTTTTATGAAAAGTGTAATGTCCACCTTACATTTTTCAAAACCTTTTCCAATCAAAAAGTTTGAAAGTCTTTCATACCAAGCTCTAGGAGCTTGTTTTAAACCATAAAGTGTTTTGGTTAGTGTTAAAACATGATTTGGAAATTTTGAATCATCAAAACCTAGTGGTTGTTGCACATACACTTCCTCATTTATAAATCCATTTAAAAATGCACTTTTCACATCCATTTGAAAAAGCTTGAAGTTATGATAACATGCATATGCAAGCAACATCCTAATACCTTTCATTCTAGCTACGGGTGCATAGGTTTCATCAAAATCTATTCCCTCTTCTTGAGTGTAACCTTAAGCAACTTATCTAGATTTATTTCTCACAATGTTACCACTTTCATCTAGTTTATTCCTAAATACTCATTTAGTTCCTATAGTAGATTGGTTACCATGCCTTTCAACTTATGTCCATACATTACTTTTCTCAAATTGATTTAACACTTCTTGCATAGCCATAATCCAAAACTCATCTTTTAATGCTTCTTTAATGTTCTTAGGCTCAATGCATGAGATAAAAGAAACATGATTCATGAGTTTGAGAGAAAATCTAGTAGTTACCCCCTTGGATGGATCACCTAAGATATCACCACATTTGACATAGTTGTACTCCCTTGGGTAGCTCACTTTCTTTTCCTCAAGAGCCAAGTCCTTCAAGGCTTCAAGAGGTGGATCTTGTGCATCTTCCTCTTTATTTGGAATCTCGTCCTCCTTTGAAGTTTGTCCTCCATCAAAGGCATCAAGGATTCCTACATCATCATCATCACAAGATTCCTTTCTCGGAAGGAGGTTATCATCGAATACAACATGAATAGACCCTTTTACTATTAAAGTTCTTTTATTAAATACACGATAGGCTTTAGAGTTTAAAGAATACCATAAGAAAATAGCTTCATCACTTTTAGCATCAAATTTACCTAATTTGTCTTTACCATTATTTAAAACAAAACACTTGCAACCAAATGGATGAAAATAGCTAATGTTAGGCTTTTTAGATTTTAAAATCTCATAAGGTGTTTTCTTTAAAAGTGGCCTAATCATTACTTGATTTACAATATAGCAAGCGGTGTTTGTGGCTTTCGCCCAAAAATATTTAGGTAAATTGTTTTCACAAAGCATGGTTCTAGCCATTTCTTGTAAAGTCCTATTTTCCTCTCAACTACCCCATTTTGTTGAGGAGTTTGAGGAGCCGAAAAATTGTAGCTAATACCATTTTCATTTAAAAACTCTTCAAAACCTAGATTTTCAAATTCGGTACCATGATCACTCCTAATATGAGAAATCTTAAGTTCAAGATCATTTTGAGTTAATTTTGAAAATGTGATGAATTTTTCTAAAGTCTCATCTTTTGTACTTAAGAATAGAACCCAAGTAAACCTAGAATAGTCATCAACAAGTGCAAAAGCATACGATTTACCACCCAAGCTCATAGTTCTAATAGGCCCAAATAAATCCATATGAATTAGTTGTAAACACCTACTTGTAGAAACATCATTAATGGACTTAAAGGATGATCTATGTTGTTTACCCTTAGAGCATGCATCATATATTTTATCATTTGAAAACTTGATCTTGGGTAAACCTCTAACTAGATTTAGGGAAACTAATTTTTCTAAAACACTAATGCTAGCATGTCCTAGTTTCCTATGTCATAGCCATGCATCATTTTCATTTTGAGCAACAAAACATGAATGGGATGTATGAATGTCATCTAGATGCACCATGTAAATGTTACCTATGCGATGACCAATGAGCATTATTTTATTTGATTTAATTTCAATAATTTTACACCTATTTTTATCAAACAAGACATTAAATCTTTTATCACACAATTGACTAATACTCAATAAATTGTGTTTTAGACCATCGACATACAAAACATTTTCAATGAGTATAGTAGAGTGATTACCTATGGATCCAATACCTTTAATGCGGCCTTTGGAGTTGTCACCAAATGTCACTACTCCTCCACTTTTTGGCTTTAAGTCCGTGAATCGACTCTTGTCTCCGGTCATGTGCCTTAAGCATCCACTATCAAGGTACCATGAGTTTTGGCTTTGTGCTTTGGTCTTGTAGTAATTCCCCCTACAAACAAATATATTAAGCTTTTATTTTTGGTACCCAAATCATTTTGGGTCCACGAGTGTTAGCTCCCAAAAGCTTGGTTCCCTTAGGAATCCAAGGTGACATGACATCAACATTATTAGATTTGACAAGTTCCTTAGGAATCCATACACTTCTAATTCTTTTAGTTCTATTATGCCTATGTTCTACATTTTCATCTTGGAAGAATTTAAGTTCATCTTTTAAACCTAAAATCTTTTTCTCAAATTTTAAGTTAGCTTGAGAAAGTGAGTCATTTTTATTATTTAATTATGAAATAATTTTCTTATTTCTAATGACCGACTCTTTGTACTTCTCAACTAAATCATCATAAACCTCTTGCAACTCATCATATGCATCATGTAATTCATCAAATGTAAAGTCAAAAGATGATGAGTTAGAGGTTACCATGGAGGAATCCTCCTCAAGTGCCATGAGGCAAAGGTTGGCCACTTCTTGTTCGTCATCCTCGGATGACTCCTCGTCACTCCAAGTAGCAAGCTTGGCTTTGAGCTTCTTCTTCTTCTCAAAGCCCTCCTTCTTGAGTTGAGGGCACTCCGAACGAATGTGACCGGGCTTTTTGCACTCGTAGCAAATGATTTGATCCCTTTCTTCTTCTTTGTTTTTGCCCTTGAAGTCCATTTTTCTTTGAATCTTCCTTCCTCGGTTGGACCTCATGAATCGTGAGAATCTTTTGGCTATCATAGCCAATTCTTCTAAATCATCCTCCTCACTAGAAGTGCTCTCCTCATGTAATGAAGCTTTGAGAGCCACTCTTATTTTCTTCTTCTTTTCTACTTCTAGCTTCTCCACTCTTTTCTCTTCCTTATTCTTTTCATCTTCCATTCCTTGCTTCATTATCTCATGAGTAAGGAGAGAACCCACTAGCTCATCAAGTTTTAGTGTCTTCAAGTTTTTGGCCTCAATGATGGCGGTTCTCTTCCCATCCCAAGATTCAGGAAGTGAGTAGAGTAGCTTTCGGACAATTTTGTCTTCCGGGATTGTCTCTCAAAAACCCTTAAGCTCGTTGACGATAGTTGAGAAGCGATCGAACATCTTGGACACGGTTTCGTCGAGTTCCATCTTGAAATTCTAATAACTAAGATTGAGAATTCCAATCTAGGTCTCCTTCACATCACTGGTTCCTTCATAGGTGGTCTCTAGTGTGTCCCATACTTCTTTGGCACTTTCAATGGAGGAGACTTTGGAGTAGATGTCTGGACCGAAAGAACAAAAGAACATGTGAAGAGCTTTGTCATTGATTTGGATATTCTTCCTCTCATCTTCACTCATCTCAATCTTCTTCTTTAAAACCAATTTTCCTTTATCATCCCTCTTCAAAGGAATATAGGGACCATCTTCAATGATGTCCCAAACTAGGTAATCATTGGATTTGATGAAGAGGCACATCATGTTCTTCCAAAATGGATAGTTGTCACCGTTGAAGAATGACGATTTTGTGGTTGATTGAGACTCGTACATGCTTGACCCAGAGGTAGATGTCATGGCTTGATTTATAGATGATCACACTCTTCCTAGGAACTCCTCTTGTGGTTGTTAATCCTTCAAAGAGGTAGGCTCTGATACCAATTGTTGAGTGGATCAAATGATCGATATAAACCAAGAGGGGGTGAATTGGATTTTTAGACTTTTTGGTAGTGGAATTGACAAATAAAAAGATAGACAGAGGATTTAGAGTGGTTCAAGTTCCAATCGAACTCTACATCCACTACCTTAGCTTCACTAAGGATTTTCCAACAATTCCACTAATTGCTCTTCCCCTTTTCTAGGCTAAAGAGGTAACCGTTACGATATCGGTCAAATTTTCTACCCAAAATTTGACCCAATCCTCACACAATAATTACAAAGAAGATAATGGCTAAACAAGTATCTCTCAATACACAAAGTAGCCCAATTACAAGCACTCAACCCAATTGAAAGGATAAGAATGGAAATTATAATTTCACAATTGGGGTTTACAAGAAATAATGGGATTTAGGCTCAATTGCTTGGATTTGATGTTTGGATATTTTCTTTGAGATCAATAGTTGTTGCTGAAGCTTTTAGAGGTCCCTTTTATACCTTCTTATTGAATTCTAGCCGTTGGGGTTGTTGCATTCATCAATAGAGTCGTTGGGATGTTATCTTCCCTCCATAAATGCAGTCTGCAACCACCCGTTTCGAAACGCCCGATTATGTTTCGAAACAGACCAAAAAACAAAGAGTCATAGGGGTGTATTAAATAGACCGTACCGAAACGGGCACGATCGTTTCGATACGATTAAGAGTCGTTTTGAAACACGTTTCGAAACACTTAGCCACTGTCAAAGCCCGTATCGAAATGGATTGAAAGTGTTTCGATACGCCTTAACGACCAGTATAAAAACGGTTAAAAACTTCAACGAACATATTTTAAAACAAAGTTTGAATGCCTTTTCGATACTACCGTATCGAAACGGGTCATACCGTTTCGATCTTCACCCGTTTCGAAACCCATTCCGAAACAAAGGTTCACAGTTTCAAAACCGTTTCAAAACACGTTCTGAAACACAGGTTCACAGTTTCAAAAGTGTTCCGGAACGCCTAAGGCCGTTCCGAAACGGTGACTCGAAAATCACTATTTTGGCTTCAAAAAAAATTAGAAAAGTTTTGACAACTTGAGTTTTTAACTTAACCATTTTCCTTTAAATATATAGAGAGGTTTGAGGACTTAAAAAATTATTTTATCTTTTTCAAATTAGTCCTTAAATTCTTTAGTTATATCTAAATTAATTATCGGTTTCACACGAGATTATCTCTCCAAAACCCTTTAGCTCATTGACGATTGTTGAGAAACGATCGAACATCTTTGAAACGGTTTCTTCAGGCTCCATTTTGAAATTCTCATAGCTAAGATTGAGAATTCCAATCTTTGTCTCCTTCACATCATTTGTTCCTTCATATGTAGTCACAAGTGTATCCCACACTTCCTTAGCACTTTCGATGGAGGAAACTTTGGAGTAGATATTGGGACCGAAAGAGCAAAATAACATGTGAAGAGCCTTATCATTGATTTGAATCTTCTTTCTCTCTTCTTCACTCATTTCATTCTTCCTTTTTGGCACAAGTCTTCCTTCATCATCTCTCTTCATCAGAATAGAGGGACCATCTTCAATAGCATCCCAAACTAGATAATCGTTGGATTTAATGAAGAGACGCATCATGTTCTTCCAAAAAAGGTAGTTATCACCGTTGAAGAATGGTGGTTTTATGGTCGATTGAGACTCGTACATGCTTGACCCGGAGGTAGATGCCATGGCTTGCTTTGTAATTGATCACACTCTTCATAGAATCTCCTATTGTGATTGTTAATCCTTCAAAGTGGTAGGCTCTGATACCAATTGTTTAGTGGATCAATGGATTGATCAAAGCCAAGATGGGTGAATTGGGTTTTTAAAATTTGTTGAAGAAAGTAGAATAGCTAAAAATGAAGAACAAAGAATTTTAGAGTGGTTCAAGTTCCAAATGAACTCTACATCCACTACCTTAGCTACCACTAAGGATTTCCCAACAATCCACTAATTCTTCTTCCCCTTTTCAAGGCTTAGAAGGTAACCTTTACAATATCTGTCAAATTTTCTACCCAAAATTTGACCAAACCCTCACAAGAGTACAAAGAAGAAATTAAGGCAAGAAAGATGTCTCTCAATACAAGATTGCCCCTTTAAATACAATCACTCAACCCAAATTTGAATACAAAATCATAATTGAACACAAGACAATTTGGGATTTTACAAGAATAAGAAATTAGGCACTTTGAGCTTAGATTTTTGTAAGGATGTTTCTTTTTGATGCAATAGTTGTTGCTAGTCTTCAAATGACTTCATTTTATACCTTCTCCATTAATTCTAGTCGTTTGGGTGGTTAGGGTATTGAATATAGCCGTTGGGACCCTCTCTTTACACCATAAATGCACTTCTACAGCTTACTGTATCGGTACGCAGGGATCCGTATCGATACCTGTCTCAAAATAGAAAGAGTCGTTGAACAATAACAAGAGGGGCGTATCGATACGCGTGTAAGCGTATCGGTACGGGACATGGATCATTTTGATACAGGTAACACGAACGGTCAAAATCATTAAAGGCTTTCGAATTTAAAATTCCATTAAAATCGTATCGATACGGGTGACACCGTATCGGTACGCCGTTCAAACTCCTTCAGTTTTACAGATAGAGCGTATCGATACAGATTCAATTTGTTTCGATATGGTAAGGGGCGTATCGAAACGCGTTTCTCCAGTAGCCAAATTTGTAAAAAAAATGTATCGATACAGCTAGAAGCGTATCGATACGCTAGGACCATTTTCAATAGTTTGGCCTTGGAACACTTAGAAAATATTTTGGAGTTTGAGTTTTTCAAACTAGATTAAAGCCTTGTTGATTTGAGATCTTTTGAGGGACTTAAAAATCTTTTTCAAGATTTCAATTTTATCCTTAAAACACTTTGTTATATCAAAATCAAACATAAGTTTTACAGACTTGAATGTCATTGTTGGATATATGTGATTATATGTTTGATTGGATATTTGTGATTATATAATTGATGTTATGTTTGTGCACAGCCTTCGGGCTCTAATCTAACTATTGACCATGTATGGCGCTCGGGAAAACACTTCGGACACCCGAGATTATTTGACTAGTGGCCATGAGTGGTGCGGGACTATCCGAATACTCGATATTTGAGCACGTGTGCAATTTGATAAGTTTAACAATTTGACAAGTTTGACAAGTCTAACAAGTTAGACAAATTTGATATGCAAGTGATTTGTTTGTGTAGATTGTGATTACTTATGATTTGAATATTCGATGCTCATGCCATGCTTCTATGTCTACATTTGATTTGCATGTTTTTATTTATGAATTTCTTGAAGTATGGTAGATTAGTCGTGTACCACTGAGCCCATAAAGCTCATGCTTCAAATTATTTTTATTTTTAGATTTGTAGACTTTTGTTCGTGTCCGAGGAGCTTCATCGACGAGGGACTTCCAACATCCTCTTTACAGAGTACAATACCTTATCTAAAGTGAGCATTGTATTCCTAGAAGCTTTACTTGTATTTTGTAGGTCTATAACTCAGTTATCGTTTTGGGTATTTTGACTGTTTTGATATACGATGATATTGAAGCTCCAAATATTTTTTATTATTACTTTTATTAAAATTTTAGTACAAATATTTAATGGTATTTTCTTGTATAAAAATGTATTTTAATGTTTTAAAAATCTTTGAAAATTTTGTTCGGTTGCTCCGGTGACCCAGCGTAGCACCTTGGTCTTCGGGTACCTAGTATTGGAGATTAGGGTGTTACAGTCTTAATATGGATTGGATCTGACCCCGCGCTAATGTATCCAGGTTCTTTTATTTTGGGCTTTTGCTTTGTAAGCATTGCAATTTGGTCCTCGTTGTTTAATAAAATTAAAATTTTAGCTTTCAATTCATTCAATTTAACCCCTTTATTTAATTGTTTAATTTAATTTAATTTAATTGCTTTAAGTTTTATATGTTTGATGCATGTTTTAAATTAGGCATGTAGTTTTGTATGCTAGACAATTTTATTACTTAGTTTTAATTAATTGTTAGAGCCTTAGACTTTAGGTTCTTTAATTAGGATTTAATAATTAATTAAGTGAGATAACTGTAGCAAGTTAATGTGTACTAAGAGGGAAAGTTTGGAGTTCAAATTTGGGTGATGCCATCGAAATGAGGTGTTGTCCAACATTGGCTTTTAAGTGTAATACTTAGTACTTATTAGAATCCTAGAAATTAATAAATAACTTAGATAATTAATTAGAGCTTTAATTAGGACTATCACTTTAAATAATTAGAATGACAAATTAATTAATAAATATTATAAAAAATTTAGGGGTTTTGATATGGATGGTACTCAAGAAATTGGTACCATCTCAAAAAAGCCTTTAAATTTAATAATATTCATAGTTTAAAACAATTTAATTAATTAGAGTCTCTTTAAGTTAGAACTTAAAATAAACATTACAATAATAAATCATGCATTAAAACTTTTTATGTTGGAAATATATTTTTTGAATATATATGGGGTGCCTCAAATGTAAAAGGGTGCTTTAAATCTCATATTCGGATAAAAAATATATTTCCTTATAAAAGGAATATTTCCATTTGGAATTTAAATCTAGGATTAAGGGTCAGATAAAATTTAAAATACTATTCAAAATGTCAAAATACCCAGTAAAGTTAAAAGCAAATAAATGAAAAGGGTACACAAAACGCGAAAAACAAAGAAAGATCAACGAAGAACACAAAGAGAAAATTTACAACAAATTTTTTGTATTCTCTTAAAGGATGGATGATACAAATGAGGCGTGGAAGATCTCTATTTATAGTTGAGTCTCCTTACATTCAACAGTCACTACTAATTTACATCTACGGCTAAGATCGAAGCTTTCCTAACATAATAGTACAAAATCAATATATTCCATAGGATACAATCTTCTATCTAAGGAAAGTATATCCTATGACCCGGATCCGAACTCGTGGTCGGTGACATAAATGCAATTGTAGTATGCCATAATAAATGAAATATATCTATATAAAGCCAATAGTCCAATATTGATTGCATGAAAGTTTTTCTTGGTAATCATCGTGCACATTGCATAAACTAATGCTTCCTTGATTACAATCACGTTATATTATGAAAGAAAGTTATTTTCAAATCCAGGCCTTAAAAGACCATTTCGTTCAAAAAAAATATAATTTCATCATCTTATATTTGTTAGAAAATGTAAAATTTGTTATGAATATTTATCTATGTGGATGTCTATCATGAAGATTTGACTTACTTTATCATTAGGAATATTATCTACATTAATTAGAGTTTAATGTATTATGTACTTCTTATGCCTATAAATAGATAATTTACTGAATGCATTGTATACACAATTCTATATTTGAGAATAATACAAATCTCCATCTTTCTCTCATCTCTTTGCTCTTTTATTCTTGTTCGTTGTTCTTCGTTATTTTATTCACAACACATTATCAGCACGACTTGCTCCGAAGCAATAATTAATTACATCGAAGATCAGATTCATCTACAACACATCAACCACTTAATTCAATTTTTGAAAAATATTTGATTTCAAGAATCGTAAGTGAAAAGCAAAGGTTAGCAAGTTTTTTTTCCCTCTTGATGCTTTACCTTTATAATCACTTCTGTGATTTTGATTCAAACCACTCTTATCGATTTGAAACCATTTATTACTTCTTGTGCTTTTTTAATGTAAAGAAAAGTTATAAAATTAGAATTATTCTTTAATAATTCATCAGACATATTATGTCTAATGGTGCACGTGATTTCAAAGAAAAAAGAAAAATAGTGGCAAACTCATCCATAGTTTTTTGTCTGATCAATTTAGTCATCATATACTTTTCTTTAATTCTATTTTGATCCCAAATAGTTCTATTTTATGCACTTCAGTCCATCATGTTATCCTTCTAAATATATTTACCATTCCTCATACCAATAAGTTCCCAAATAAAATTGTGCAATAAGAACATTATCGATTGGGAGTTATTAATTTTTTTAGTTTATAATTAAATATCAATATTTGCGTACGGTTTTTCTATTGATAAAAATTGATATTTTTAACCGTGCTTTGAATTTTACATGATATCTTTAAATGGCGTGGTAAGAGACATGACGTAAAGAAATTATGAGAAGCTGTATTGGTCATTTTCTATGTCTCCATTGTCCTCGAGAGGAAACTCATTATCGGTAAACTTTACTTTTATTTTCATTCTTTAAAATACAATTTTAAAGTGCGATAAATCATGATGATTTTGAATCTACAAGAATATTGTTATAAAGTCTATATTTTCTCAAAAGCAATCATTCTTCCTTGTCAAAAAATTGACTATAGACTTCTCCCAAGTTTAAGTTACAAAAAATCATCTTGATCCAAAAAATTTGTGGGAGACATTCTCTAAAGTGAATCCAAGCATGATGTTTATTTCATGCAATTATTGGATTCGTTTCATTCCCTGAAGAGAATGCAAACATGGTAAATCACTATTTAACTGGTAACATAACTTTGATATAATCCAAGTAAATTGGCTGGACATCCCGTTCTGCGAGGCTATTGGTCTCAAAGGAGATTTTTAAAGGACATTGTAGACTGGTTTAACAATGCCGCGTACGAGGATTAAATCTTTGTTCTCTGTGATAAGGATATGTGAAAAAGGTTTCAAAGGCCCACTGGCTCTACTCCATTCCCTGATGTGAATGTGAGATTATATTATGGAAAGAATAAAATCCACATTAGAAGTTGTGGTCGTGATTGAAACCATGAATATAGACATGAAAATATAGTTATTTTAAGGATACTTTTACCCACCGGTAGTGATGTTATGAGGATGACAAGAGTGATAAAGATCATTCTAATGAAGTAAAATCCTTTTTATTAACAATGTGATGTTATAAACCATTGTTCTCGTACTTGTTGTACGTTGAAAAATCAACAATCATTGAATGATAAAGGGAAGAAAATAGAGGCAAATTTTGTTTGCGAAAAATGACGAAGATGATATTGACCCAACTTTATTTGGACATTGTTAGTCCAACTTATTTGGACGTTGTTGATTTTCTTATAACCCTCGAAGGGAATAAATCATCTTTTAATTATTCTCATAACTTTAAAGAAAATTATTTATCTTTTTATTTATTTTTCTTTATGTTTATTTACTTTACACACATTAATTATTTACATTTTATATTTATATATCATGATGTTTATTTATTTTGTTTAACATGATTACTTGTCAAATACAATCTATGGTGACGATTTATGCTCAACATAAGCATAAGATATATTTTCTCATTTAAATGCAGGAGAATAATGTGAGTACTATATCTCAAAGTACTAGAAATATTGATGCTCTAGAAGAGCAATAAATTCTTGAGAGAAAGCACATTATGAAAAGTGCATAATTAGGAATATTGCAATAATTACCGCTAATGGTAATAATATCGTCACCACTAGAAGTGGAAATTTTAAGAAAGCAATATGAGTTCTCAAAATATCCCTTTGGGAATTATAGATAACATATGTTATCAATAGGCATTTGAAATAAGTCAATGTAAATATAAGTTCGGTAGCCAAAATGTAATTTCCATTGAAAGCTCTGAAAGAGCTAATGATATTCCTATTCAAAGGAACAATTTTGATAGTCATACTTGACATGTACGAGTGAGATTGAATCACATGTTATGGTAAACTAAAAGTTTACAAAATTCAGAAATGTATATACACACTTGTATATAGTTGGTATGATCTGTTAGACCATCCTAATCAATATTGATGCGAAAGCTATTGAGATTTCTATGTACATTGATTAAAAGAACCTAAAATTTTTTTGTTGCTTGTTCTCAAAGGAAATGATTAAGATCTCACTTACCAAAAGAACTTGAAGTTCTTGTACTAAAGATGAGACTGCATGTCTTGCACATCTGAACGAAATATGGACCCATATATCCACAAATGTGGAAGTTTTATATGATTTTAGTAGATGCATCTACATTGTTTTATCAACTTACAACCAGAAGTTTGCGAGGTTGATTCTAAAAGGATTCAGATTATGCAGTTAGACTATTCGTCTTGCAAAAGCTTGTGGGTTTATATTTTAGGCTATATTAGTAGTTACAAAGCCTATTGGTTATAAAAATACAATTTAGCAAACTTTTAATTGGATGCCTCCTCTTTAATAGCTAAACTATGAGAACAAAACAGTTATTATTTATATGGTGTTTCCATATATCAACACTTATACGCATCAAACCAACGAGTTATAATAAACTCCACATTATGATTGGTTTTTTTTGTCAAAAGCCATATATTTCCCATTTTATAATTTTTGAATGTGCGATATGAATTTCTCCACTACAACGCACAAAATGGGTAAATAAAAAGGGTTGAGAATATATATTGAGTACAAGTCTTCTTTTATGTTTAAACTCTTAAACATTAATTGGAGAACCATTTATGAGATAATTTTTCTCAACATCAGGGGGAGAGAATAATCAGCTGGATAAAGAAGGAAAATGAATTATCATTATCTATATCCTCGAATATGAATTAAAAGTTCATAAGATAATTCAATTTATTGTATGTCAACTGTCAGACATATTTACTGACTTAATGAGAGTAATCAAGTCTTATATACCAACTGAAAATGCTCTAAGTTTAAATAACATGTTAGAGCAATGGATGTAAATCATGCCTAAAGCATGATAGTTGAAATTGGTTACAATGATTAAAATTCTCGTAAATAGAAAGTAGTATGAGATGGCCATATATTGGAGGCGAGTGCTCCAGAGGAGACCCGAGACATAACTAATAATAAAACTCTAGAAGAGTTTCAGGTACCTGAAATAAAGATTGAAATCTTGAAGAGATCTCGATGAGTTATGTCACTACGAGAATGGAACCAAAATAGAAAAGTTGTCGGCAACGATTTTGCAAACAATTTTACATAGAATACTCTATAAAAGTAAAGAAAGAAAATGAAGATCTTGTATAGAAATTTATCCAGAAGTATAGATATGGAATTGACTAATGTAGAAAGACGCTTTGAACTTCTAAAAGAGAAGTATTTTGACCAACAGTCCAAAACACCTAAAGGTGTAATACAAGTGAGGCACAAATAAGTAGTCGTAAATACGACAGAATTATAATTTATGAAGAATTCTAAATACCTCATTGTGGATGCAATTACTTTGGCAGTTATGAAATATTTTATATGTGTCTAGTTATTTTGTGGATCCCTATAAAAGGAAAGTTATCCTTGACGGGTTTAAAATGCTATAAGCATTTGGAAATTTATGAGGAAAATTATTTAGACATGCCTCATTGAATATGTTGGCGCACTTGGTATAATCGCCTTAGTGAGTACTAATTGGGGAAATACTATAAGAATGATCATATTTTCTTATGTTTTTTTATAAAAGGGTTTGGATCAAGATTTATTACGATAATTTAAATTTTATTAGAACTCCTAAGAGCTTTCAAAGCATTTGGTTATTTAAGGAAAGGATTTGAGAAAAGAATCTTGAGATGTGGTTTTGTTTCGACCTAAAGATTGAGCATTTAAATATGCGTTTTTGTCTATGAATGGACACATGCTGAAAGAATCTTATCGAGATTTAATATGAATAAAGCATATCCATTAAGTACCCCAATAATTGTAAGATTATTGGATGTGAATAAAGATAACTATATTTTTTTGGGTCTTGAAGCAACACATATTAGTTGGTCGAGAAATATCCATGGATATACAAAGATCATTACCTTTAGATCTTCAAACATCCGTCGATGCCTCCTCAAATCTTGTAGAAATAATTGTTATGCACGAGGAGAGACAAAAATGTGTTTGGCTAAGACCATTGACCCAACATATTTAGAAGATATGTGATTTACTTTCACAAGATATGATACAAATGCTATCTTGTGTAGAGATAATGAAAGGTTGATACATCATGGAAAATATTACTTTAAAGTTTCATCCTTCGCGATCTTTAGAAAAAAAGTATTCAAGATTGAATTATGAAGATTCAAAGATCTTTTGTGGTGTTTTCATGAGGGGGAGTAAATACACGTTGCACTCCTTTTCCCTTAACCGAGGTTTTGTCCTAATGGGTTTACCTAGTAAGGTTTTTAATGAGGAAACATGTTATGCGTATCAAAGATGTGTGTACTCTTTTTCCTTCAATAAATTTTTTTTCCACTAGGTTTTTATCTTAGTAAAGTTTTAACGAGGCACATTATCTTCATAGACATTCAAGGAGAGTGTTATGAATATTTATCTATGTGGATGTCTATCATGATAAGAACTTTATCATGGAGATTTGACTTACTTTATCATTAGGAATATTGTCTACATTAATTAGAGTTTAATGTATTATGTACTTCTTATGCCTATAAATAGATGATTTACTGAAGGCATTGTATACACAATTCTATATTTGAGAATAATACAAATCTCCCTCTTTCTCTCATCTCTTTGCTCTTTTATTCTTGTTCGTTGTTCTTCGTTATTTTATTCACAACAAAATTTCGTTGTCTCTTTTATTGTTGAATTATTTTTATTTAAAGGTATAATTCATATTATTTTATTAATAATTTTGTTCATTGTTTGATACAATTTTAAATAGAAAAAACAAAAATTTGTTAGTTAAGAATTAAACATAAAACTAATAGAATTAAATACAAATATTTTATCACTATATTTAATTGTTAAATAAATCTTATATAATATATTTTCTTTCGGTCACGATGTAAATGTGATAGAATGTAATTTTATATAATGTGAGAAGAAGAAGAATATATTTCAAATTGTGAAAAAAGAATGGAATACCAACAATTAGTTGGTCTAGTGAAAAGAATAACAAGATTCTTTAAGCCGGGTCTGAGAATGAAATTTCGACATTGTAAATGAAACAAATTGAACTATAGGGATTGCTCTCGTAATGAATCTCTATAATACTTAAATTGAATTATTCACTAAATAAACAAATACAACCACGATTCTGATCTATTTTGGTTCATCATGCATCTATTGTTGGCCAATAGTTAAACCTTTTTAATCCTTATTTAAAGACAAAGTTATAAGTGGGTTTCTAGTTAATTTCAGTTTTTTTTATTACTAATTATTTTTTTCTGATTGTTTAATTTTAGAATTAAGAGAATGAAACATAGAGATAATTCAAATTATTTAACTTTATCCGAGTTGGGTCGTATATTTTCCACCCTAAACCCAAACCCGACCCGACTCGAGTTTACCCTTAACAAAAACCCGACCTGAACCCGATTTTTTCATTACAAAATCCGACTCGATCTGGAATACCAACAATTAGTTGGTCTAGTGAAAAGAATAACAAGATTCTTTAAGCCGGGTCTGAGAATGAAATTTCGACATTGTAAATGAAACAAATTGAACTATATGGATTGCTCTCGTAATGAATCTCTATAATACTTAAATTGAATTATTCACTAAATAAACAAATACAACCACGATTCTGTTCTATTTTGGTTCATCATGCAACTATTGTTGGCCAATAGTTAAACCTTTTTAATCCTTATTTAAAGACAAAGTTATAAGTGGGTTTCTAGTTAATTTCAGTTTTTTTATTACTAATTATTTTTTTCTTATTGTTTAATTTTAGAATTAAGAGAATGAAACATAGAGATAATTCAAATTATTTAACTTTATCCGAGTTGGGTCGGATATTTTCCACCCTAAACCCAAACCCGACCCGACTCGAGTTTACCCTTAACAAAAACCCGACCTAAACCCGATTTTTTCATTACAAAATCCGACTCGATCGGGCTGGGTCGAGTGGGAACCCGTCGGGACCGGGTATAATGCCTATCCCTACTCAAGATACGCCTCAAAATCAAAGGGAACAACATGTTGAAACTAGTTCAATTCCTACCGTCATGAATAATTGTAATCATTTTTATATACTAGTTCAATTCAAATATATATTGAATGACTGTTTGGTTACTTTTATAGGAAAATATTTATTTGTGGATGTTAACATGGGTTCTAATATAATAAAAAAAGAAATAGTCTGCCTAATCTATTGAAAGGAGATGGGAGAACGACGAGGAGTAGGAATTGGGAACCGAGTATGGACGCTGTTTGTAGCGAATCTACTGAATCAGCTACACTGGCAGGGAATCTGGTAGGCATTCGATTGCCATGGTGTGGTGGTCGACTTGTTTGTACCCCGGAAAAGAGCGAGAGACGGCTCTCGTTTTGGATTTGTTAGAATGGCCTCAGCGATCGACGCGGATAGGGTGATTGAAAGACTGGATGGGTTTTGGTTATATGGCTCCAAGATTAGGATTTCCATGGCGTATAATGGGGAGAGGGAGATGTCACGACAACGATATCGGAAGCCACAGACGGCTGAGCCCCAACCCAATAGAAATCAACGACCATTGGAAAAGAAGGAGAAACCTAACGGGAGTGATGATCACCAGGATTTGGCAGGACAACAACTGGGAAAGGGGAGTGTTTCAATAACTCACGATACCCCCAACGATGAGAAAAGAAAGTTGGGCGCGACACCTCGCAAAAAAGCAAAAGGGATAATCGACTTGGAAAAATCGGAAATTCTTAAGACATGTGCCATAGGCTTCTGCCGTCGACCGTATCAAATTGCGGAACTTGCGAAAGAATTACACAAAGCAGGTTTAATGGGTCTATCAATAATGCGGGTAGCGGGAGCGGTTGTGCTTTTGATGTTCGATACAGTGGAGGCCAGGGAAGCGATGTTACAATCAAATAAACTAGACCAGTGGCTAGAGAGTGTATCACCATGGGCGCCAACGACAGTGATCCCAAGTAGGAGAATTTGGCTTTCTATTGGGAATTTGCCGATACATGCCTGGTCGGAGAAAACTTTCAGCAACATCGCGACATTATGGGGTGTATTGACACGTATAGACATAGAAACGCTAGCTCCATCCTCATTTGAAAGAGCACAAATTCAAATTGAAACTGACTGGGCTTTCCACATCGATGAAATAATTGAACTGGAAGTGGGGGAGGAGACATATCAAATCCGTGTTCTAGAATTTGAGGAAGCAATTTGTAACACCCGGGTTTAGGGGTCGGGTGAAAATAATGTTTTACTAATATTCGGGTTCGATATTATAATTTAAATAAATAAAATAATGGTTCGGGTTTTGTGTGCAAATAAAACAAAGGTGTTGGACCCAATTTTTAAACCAAGCCCAATAGCCATTCATTAGTGACATTTTTGTAATAAAGTGCACTTCATTTTAAAAAGCCCCCTTTTTAATTAAAAGACCCATTTTGTCATCTTTTCCACTATTCATCTTCTCCCTTTGAACGACCAAGAAGAGCTCCTTCTCCCTTTCACTATTCCATCTCATTTCTCCCTCATTTTGGCTCGATTTTGAAAGGTAATTACGTTTTTGACTTGCTCTCAACTTCCTCTCTTCAAAAGTACAAGTAGTTTTCACTTTCATCCATGTTTTGGAATTTGAGTTTTTAGAGGATTTGAATAAAAATGGTAGCTTTATTGTGTTTAACTTAAAGTTTTGATTTAATAGTGATAGATATGAAGTTTATGAACCAAATGGTTCAACATATATGATTTTTAAAGGGTTTTGTTAAGTTTCCCGAATTTGGGTTTTAATGGGGGTTTTTGAGGGTTTTGGGTGAGTTTTGGGGGTTGTTTTAGGTGGGAATTGATAGCCAAATTGTAGTACTATGGTTAGGGGTTGATTTGGGATCATTTGTGGGTGCAATGGATGTTGGAAACATGGTTTTTGGAAGGGGTATTAGGGCTGTCCGAGATTTGCAAAATTGGGGTTTGGTCAAGGTTTCAAATATTGAGTTTGATGTTTGATTAGTGTTCCGGGTTTACTACATCAATTGGTGGATTGATTTGAGGTTGTTTTGCTTGTGTTGAGGTTGTTAGAAGCGAGGTTTTGAGTTGGTGAAGCTTCGGGACCGATTTCGGAAGTCATGGAGGCTTGTGTCGGCTTTGCTTGGCTTGCTTAAGGAAGTAAGGTGAGTGGTTAAAATGCTTTAAATGACTTTGATCAATTGGTTCAAGCATATGAATGTGGAAATGTTTTCAAGAATCGTTTTGGTTCAAGGTTGGTTTTGAAAGAGTTTAGTTGGGCTTGAAAAGTCAATTTTAAATTCAAGAGTAAGTTGATGAGAATCGCCTCTTTAATTTCCCCTTTTAATGTTTGTTTTCATTACTTGTGATGATGATTTGTTAAGCATGAAATTTGAATACTTTGAGTAGAAGCATGTTGCTTATTACTATATCGTTAATGATGTATGACGGTAATAATGGTGACGTTGTTATACCTTGAAGATGTGTGTAAGTTGGTGCAGGTTGTGCACGAAAATGTTGAGTAACACCATTTGTGATTGGTAAGTTTGTAAGTAGTAAGTGATGCCTAATTGTGGATATTGTTACATCTTGTTTTGGTTGTGCATGATATAGTGAGTACATGTCGCATGATAGTGATTGTATATCGTGTTGCATGGTTGGTGTCGAACCTCACGTGATGGTTGTCGTTGCTCCGGTGATGTGTAGTCCCGCCGGTAGCGAGTGGTATAAGACTCCGATGATGTGTAGTCCTGCCGGTAGTGACTAGTAGAAGAATACTTTGATGTGTAGTCCCATTGGAAAACTACTAGTCGAAACGGTGATGTGTAGTCCCACCGTGTTTGTTTTGGTTATGCTTGTGCATGCCATGTATTGTTCATGTTGTATATCACTATATCATTCCTTCTTATGGTTTTGCTTTAATTCAGGATCATGCCTTTATGCATACCATGAAGTGTAATGCCTCGATGAATGCCTATATTGTTGACCTTTGGTTGAACTTGTATGTTAGTAGAAGGATTAGGTCGTTGGATGATTTGTATGCGTTGACCTTTATTTTAAAGAAAGCTTTGAACCCTGCATTGTCGTAGTTATGTTTTAGAGCTCCACTCACTAAGCTTTATGCTTACGCTCTCCCTTTTTTCGACAATGCAGATCTTTAGCTTGGAGTTAGCAAGGAGCAAGAAAAGGGCGTCCAAGTGTGTGGTAGTTTGCTCAAGTATGATTTATTAAATAATGTAGTAGTCTAGCAATGGGAAATGCTACGTGTATTAGGAGCTTGTATCTAGACTCCTTTGTGTTGGCTTTATGTTGTTAATGCCTTATGTTGATGTTTGGATTGATTATGGGTTGTAATGCATGAATGCTATGATGAATGTTTGTGTATGGTGGCATGCCTCTAGACGTTTAGGTTGCCTTGTTAGTGATGCAAACCTCTTATGTGTTGTCTTGTGCCTTTTGGGGCTTTTGAACTTTTATGTATGCCCTTTTATGCTAAATTTGCCCCTTTGTTTGAATGCCATGATTGGATGCCTTGATTCATGTTTGATTGCTACCTATGGCTCATGTATGATTGCTTAAATGTTTGTATGTGCATAGGAGAGTCTAAAAATGCATCTAGAGTCTTGATTGAGGTCACCAAGTTGAAATTGGTGGAATTGCAGAGCAGGGCGTATCGATACGCCTGAGGGCCGTATCGATATGGCCTTGCCCAAAGGCCACGAATTTTGCCTGGCGTACTGATACCCTGAGGGTATCGATACCCTCCAAAGTTACTGGAATTTAGAGAAGTTGGAACGAGTAGTGCGTACCGATACGAGATTCCTGAGTATCGATACGGGTCTACTCTGTTGACCAAGGAGGTTTGACCGAGAAGGACGTATCGATACGCTCAAGGGCTGTATCGATACGGTCTTCGCAGAGTTGATTCTTTGGGTTGACCTGGTCAGGGCGTATCGATACCCCTTGTTAGGGTACCGATACGGTTTGCCCTGTAAGCTTAAAAATGGACTAGTATGTATGGTCGGGGTTCGAATGTGATCTTTCTTTGGATGCTTTCCGCTGTTGTGAATCACTTAGGACTTAATGTTCCTCTAGACAAGATTAAATTAAAAAGAAAAAAAATATAGGGTTGCTAACCGAGGGGAACCTTAACGGGTTTCACTCGGTTTTCCCCGTGTGGCCCACTCGGATCGGTCATCCGGCCAGACCGGGACGAGGGGGTTACATTTATTGGTATCAGAGCCTGAGGTTTCCGAGACCTCGGGTAGGTAAGTGAGGTAAGTTTGATGTGTTATGTTGTTGTTATGTCTCGGTGAATGTTTTGCCATGTATGCTTAATGTTTGTTCGCTAGTACGGTGTTTGAAAGCATGTGTTAGCATGATGGTTGTGTTGAAGCGTAGTGTCGAGTTCCCATTGCTACTATTACTTATTTGAAAGGATTTTTGTAAAGGAATATACTTGAGCACCTTGGACCCTTGCTCTTGCTAACCCAATCTTGTATGATTTATTGTTGTTGTTGTTGTTTAATTGTTGCTTTTAGTAAGTTGAGGGCAGTGTGTGGGCCGTGAATCGGTAAGTGGAGGTTGTGGTTTCTGAAAGGGTGGACGATGTTGAGGGAGTCCATCACCTTAGTTTGGGAGGTATGGTTGTACCGGAATTGAGGTACAATTTGTCTGTTTGAGACGGTGTGTATGTGGATTGATTCTTGTGGATGAGGGACGATGTGATCAACTCTGGCATTAGTTGGTAAGAAGAAGTGAAGGCCTATGAGTGGGAGTCAGAGTGGTGTCGATGTTTTATCAAATAAGCCTTTGGTACAGTATTAAGTTGTTTCCTCCAGTTGATTCTAAATCCGTGCTTTTGTATATCGTTAGCAAGTATGCAAGTTTGAACATGCCTGCTGAAGTGTTAGAGGTAGGTGCGAGTACCTTGGTCCTTTTAGCGAGATCAAGGTAAGGGTTTGGTGTGAGAAATCCGAGACTAGGAAATGCTAGTTAGTGATCGTTGGGGTTCGGCCTACGGTTTTAGTACAGGACAGCCGGTCAGTATCCGTGAGTGGGAATCGATTTGTGTGATTGGGCCAGTGTGCGTCCGAGTTGTTTTCCAGCATGGTTGTCTGTGTGTGCTCAGAACTGCGTTTTGAAGTTTCGAAATGCTCTAAGAACAGTCTAGAAGAGTCAGATTTTATTGAAGAACCAGTCCGAGAGCAAGAGGACCGAAGACTAATAGCTGTGTACTTGTGAAGTTGCAATTTCTGCGGATTCGTCTGTTTGTGTGAGCATGCAAAGAATTTAGACGTACTTGTTTAGATCTTAGATGTAGGGACACATGTGACTAGCCTTTTGGGAGATAGTAGTGATCAGAAAGATGTACAGAAGATGTTTGTTGGTGGTTCAGAGTTACTAGTTTCTAGTAGATGGGAGGTGATTGTCTTCCTACGGTTTCGATGTACCTTTTTGACATGGTTTGGATTGTAGAACACAAGCTAGGATATACGTTGAGATAAAGAGAGAGTTGCCTTGAAGTTACCGATTCCTGTAAGACTATAGTAGTAGGTGAGGATGTGAACTCCTTAGTGAACGTTGACCCAGTTTTAGAGGTCAAAGATTGATTGAGTTTAGTTGACAGGCTTGCCTAGCACATGTGATAGATTTGATTTTTGAACGAAGATTAGACCGCAGAATGTTAAAATAGTTTGTGATTCTTCCTAGAGGTGTTCAGAAGAAATGCCCAGTTTGTCTCTTGACAGTGAAGAAATAGTGTCCGTTTCCGAGCATCAGTGGTTTGTTGATCAGTTGAGGGGTGCTTCAGTCTTTTCAAGATTAATTTGAGATCCGATTACTACCAGTTGAAAGTGAGAAAAGTTGAAGTACCGAAGACAGCTTTAGGGGCAAGATGTGATCACCTTGAGCTCTGAGTTATGCCGTTTTGTTTGACTAGTGTATTAGTTACCTTCATAGAGATGTTGAACAAAATAATTCCCGACTTCCTGGATCAGTTGTAATAGTTCTCATAGATGACACATGAGTATATTCACGTACCGAAGAAGGCCATGACAAGCTTTGAAGTTTGTGTGGTAGATCCTTTTAGGGAATCAGTTATATGCCAAGTTGTGCAACGTGAACTCCGAGTTAATGAAGATGTTCTCCTAGGACATGTAGATCAGCCGAGTGTGTTAGAGTAAATCCCAAGTAGGCAAAAGAAGATATGAGTTGGAAGAAATTGAAGACTGTGATAGATATCTATAGTTCCTAGGTCTAGCATTGTTACTTTCAGAAAATTGTAAATAGTCTTTTGAAGATAGTTGCTCCATTGATAGATTGCTACAGAAGAATGTTCGGTTGTGTGGTTAGATGCGAGACAATGAGCTCTTGAGAAACCGAAAGAAGCTTTGAAGAGAGCTTCGACCTTGAATCAACTTATATCAGAGAAAGAGTTTGCGAACCATAGTGATGTATTACATGTAGAGTTAGGTTGTGTGCTTATGCAAGGCAGAAGATTGCGGCTTGTTCATCAAGATAGTTGAAAGACTGTGAGAAGAGTTATCTGATATGAGACATAGAGTTAATTACAGTTGTATTTGCTTCGAAGACTTAGAGACAAAGCTTGTATAGTAAGAAATGCACAGTGTATATGTACGTATCATCGGAACTCGAAATATTTGAAGACTTAGGAAAGGTTTGAAACTTGAACCGCATAAAGTGTTAGAAATGCTTGAAGACCGTGATATCAAGATTGAGTACCATCCGAAGATAGTCAACGTAGTAACCAATGCTTCGAGTTATATTGTTGCTAGATTAATAGTTGAGTTGTGGGATGTAATTGCCGGATTCAGTTTACCCAATGATAGTAATCTTGTGGCCGAGTTACATGTTAAACCTACATTGAGTCAAAATGCTTAAAGAGAAACAATTGCAAGACAGATTCTTGGCACCTCACGTGCAAGACATGGCAGAAAGAAGACCTTTAGAATACAGTTCAGAGATGATAGGATTTGTATTGTTAGAGACAAAATTGTTGTACCGATTGACATAGTGTTTTGAGACGCATTGTTTTGGACGAAGTACACGACAGTTCATTTGTATTGCATCAGAGTAGTATGAAAACGTATTGTGGGTTGAAGATGATTACTTCTAGATTGAGTTGATAAATGATATGGTTCAGTATGAGAGTAAGTGTATAGTTTGCCAGTGTGTCAAGACCGAGCATCAGTTTTCTTCTAGTTAGTTACATCTGTGGGAGATTCGTATTGAAAGTGGGTAATAGATTCGAGAGATCTTGTGTCTGATTCGCCTTCGATTTCCTCAGTGAGAGCTTAGTCGAGTAATCAATGTTAGTTGCACTGTATGTGATCCTTTATACTTGTTCACGCTACTTGTACAGTGGGTAAGATGGCGGAGTTATGCCTTAGCAAGAGTGTGAGTTGAACAGTGTCTTGAGATCGATAGTGACCGATAGAGATTCGAGTTTTCGACTAGATTTTTGAAGATGTCTGTATAGTGTTTGGTTACCTGTTGAAGTCAGATGGTCAGTTAGAGAAGGTTATGGGTCAAGAATTCAAGCAGTGTTGTATGAGATTGTGAATCGGGCTAGTTCTGTTGTTTATTTGTTGCAGATACCACCAGAGTTAGGGAGGGGATCCGTGATGTGTTTGTGTATTTATGATTTGGGAATGTGAGTCAGTTTTGTTCTGTGTTATGTTGTTGAAGAGTTTGAGTTGAGTATAAAATGGTCATGCATTGAAGGACCCGTTGAGATTTTGGCATCAGATAGCTAATGTTGTGTGGTGAGTCTACCGAGTTGGAGAGTGTGTGGTGGTAAGAGAGGAAGTGTGGAGGAGCTTGTTCCAGTGGCTCTTCCTGTTCGATAAATTTCGGGGACGAAATTTCCTTAAGTGGGGGAGAGTTGTAACACCCGGGTTTAGGGGTCGGGTGAAAATAATGTTTTACTAATATTCGGGTTTGGTTTTATAATTTAAATAAATAAAATAATGGTTCGGGTTTTTTGTGCAAATAAAACAAAGGTGTTGGACCCAATTTTTAAACGAAGCCCAATAGTCATTCATTAATGGCATTTTTGTAATAAAGTGCACTTCATTTTAAAAAGCCCCATTTTTAATTAAAAGACCCATTTTGTCATCTTTTCCACTATTCATCTTCTCCCTTTGAACGACCAAGAAGAGCTCCTTCCCCCTTTCACTATTCCATCTCATTTCTCCTTCATTTTGGCACGATTTTGAAAGGTAATTACATTTTTGACTTGCTCTCAACTTCCTCTCTTCAAAAGTACAAGTAGTTTTCACTTTCATCCATGTTTTGGAATTTGAGTTTTTAGAGGATTTGAATAAAAATGGTAGCTTTATTGTGTTTAACTTAAAGTTTTGATTTAATAGTGATAGATATGAAGTTTATGAACCAAATGGTTCAACATATATGATTTTTAAAGGGTTTTGTTAAGTTTCCAGAATTTGGGTTTTAATGGGGTTTTTGGAGGGTTTTTGGGGTTGTTTTAGGTGGGAATTGATAGCCCAATGGTAGTAATATGGTTAGGGGTTGATTTGGGATCATTTGTGGGTGCAATGGATGTTGGAAACATGGTTTTTGGAAGGGGTATTGGGGCTGTCCGAGATTTGCAAAATTGGGGTTTGGTCAAGGTTTGAAATATTGAGTTTGATGTTTGATTAGTGTTCCTGGTTTACTACATCAATTGGTGGATTGATTTGAGGTTGTTTTGCTTGTGTTGAGGTTGTTAGAAGCGAGGTTTTGAGTTGGTGAAGCTTCGAGACCGATTTTGGAAGTCATGGAGGCTTGTGTCGGCTTTGCTTGGCTTGCTTAAGGAAGTAAGGTGAGTGGCTAAAATGTTTTAAATGACTTTGATAAATTGGTTCAAGCATATGAATGTGGAAATGTTTTCAAGAATCTTTTTGGTTCAAGGTTGGTTTTGAAAGAGTTTAGTTGGGCTTGGAAAGTCAATTTTAAATTCAAGAGTAAGTTGATGAGAATCGCCTCTTTAATTTCCCCTTTTTTCGTTTGTTTTCATTACTTGTGATGATGGTTTGTTAAGCATGAAATTTGAATACTTTGAGTAGAAGCATGTTGCTTATTACTATATCGTTAATGATGTATGATGGTAATAATGGTGACGTTGTTATACCTTAAAGATGTGTGTAAGTTGGTGCAGGTTGTGGACGAAAATGGTGAGTAAGACCATTTGTGATTGGTAAGTTTGTAAGTAGTAAGTGATGCCTAATTGTGGATATTGTTACATCTTGTTTTGGTTGTGCATGATATAGTGAGTACATGTCGCATGATAGTGATTGTATATCGTGTTGCATGGTTGGTGTCGAACCTCACGTGATGGTTGTCGTTGCTCCGGTGATGTGTAGTCCCGCTGGTAGCGAGTGGTATAAGACTCCGATGATGTGTAGTCCCGCCGGTAGTTACTAGTAGAAGAGTACTTTAATGTGTAGTCCCATTGGAAAACTACTAGTCGAAACGGTGATGTATAGTCCCACCGTGTTTGTTTTGGTTATGCTTGTGCATGCCATGTATTGTTCATGTTGTATATCACTATATCATTCCTTCTTATGGTTCAGGATCATGCCTTTATGCATACCATAAAGTGTAATGCCTCAATGAATGCCTATATTGTTGACCTTTGGTTGAACTTGTATGTTAGTAGAAGGATTAGGTCGTTGGATGATTTGTATGCGTTGACCTTTATTTTAAAGAAAGCTTTGAACCCTGCATTGTCGTAGTTATGTTTTAGAGCTCCGCTCACTAAGCTTTATGCTTACGCTCTCCCTTTTTCCGACAATGCAGATCTTTAGCTTGGAGTTAGCAAGGAGCAAGAAAAGGGCGTCCAAGCGTGTGGTAGTTTGCTCAAGTATGATTTATTAAATAATGTAGTAGTCTAGCAATGAGAAATGCTACGTGTTTTAGGAGCTTGTATCTAGACTCCTTTGTGTTGGCTTTATGTTGTTAATGCCTTATGTTGATGTTTGGATTGATTATGGGTTGTAATGCATGAATGCTATGATGAATGTTTGTGTGTGGTGGCATGCCTCTAGACGTTTAGGTTGCCTTGTTAGTGATGCAAACCTCTTATGTGTTGTCTTGTGCCTTTTGGGGCTTTTGAACTTTTACGTATGCCCTTTTATGCTAAATTTGCCCCTTTGTTTGAATGCCATGATTGGATGCCTTGATTCATGTTTGATTGCTACCTATGGCTCATGTATGATTGCTTAAATGTTTGTATGTGCATAGGAGATTCTAAAAATGCATCTAGAGTCTTGATTGTGGTTACCAAGTTGAAATTGGTGGAATTGCAGAGCAGGGCGTATCGATACGCCTGAGGGCCGTATCGATATGGCCTTGCCCAAAGGCCACGAATTTTGCCTGGCGTACCGATACCCTGAGGGTATCGATACCCTCCAAAGTTACTGGAATTTGGAGAAGTTGGAACGAGTAGTGCGTACCGATACGGGATTCCCGAGTATCGATACGGGTCTACTCTGTTGACCAATGAGGTTTGACCGAGAAGGACGTATCGATACGCTCAAGGGTTGTATCGATACGGTCTTCCCAGAGTTGACTCTTTGGGTTGACCTGGTCAGGGCGTATCGATACCCCTTGTTAGGGTACCGATACGGTTTGCCCTGTAAGCTTAAAAATGGACTAGTATGTATGGTCGGGGTTCGAATGTGATCTTTCTTTGGATGCTTTCCACTGTTGTGAATCACTTAGGACTTAATGTTCCTCTAGACAAGATTAAATTAAAAAGAAAAAAAATATAGGGTTGCTAACCGAGGGGAACCTTAACGGGTTTCACTCGGTTTTCTCCGTGTGGCCCACTCGGATCGGTCATCCGGCCAGACCGGGACGAGGGGGTTACACAATAGGTCCTAAATGCGATTGCAATTGTGATGTTGAACCAAGTGAGAGTAATGAAGAGGAGGGGGAAAGAGAGATTGATTGGAAAACTAATTTCGTCTATAATGATAACGAAACATCAATAGTGGATACAGTGGTACCAAATTCCATTTCCATACACGACACAAAGACAATGGGAGAAATAAAGATCGATCGGAGCTATCTCGATCGTATTTGGAGGGAAAACCAAAGAGAGGAGTGGGGGGTGGTTGAGACATCGAGTTGGATGAATGATGAACAAGTGGGATTATTAGACAGGGAAGAGGGTGAACGGCTTAGTGGTGAGGTATTGTGTGCAGTGCAGGAGATTGATAAAATTCGTGAAGATCAATCGCAAGAAATTCGGACAGAACCGAGCCCAACAAGGAATGGGCCAAGAGTGGAAATACCAAGAGCAAATAAAGCGATAGTAGTTGAGGTAAATGGGGAACAGAAACGCATCCGACAATTAGAGGAGATTAAGGCATGCTTGGCAAAAGAGGGGGATAAACCGACAGTCAAACAACACACGAAAAGGGGACGTGGACGGCCGCGAAAAAAGAAAGATTTGTCTGCTGAAACTGAGGTAATTGTGAATGGTTCTCTCTCAGATTCTGATTTTGTTTGTCGTAAACAAGGGTTGTTGAGTGAGGCTAGGGAGACAGTAGATTTGGGGAATTTAATAGGGGTAGTAACGGAGGGACGTGAAGACGAGATAATCAGTGATATAGCGCGCTTAATTGAAGCGCGTAGACAAAAAAGCTAGCAAATAATGAAAATGTTGTCGTGGAATGTTCGTGGGATCGGATCGTTGTCGAAAAAGAGATCGATCCAACGTATTCTACGTCAACATAGGTGCGTTTTGGCTCTCCTACAAGAGACCAGAACGGAAATTATCACAGAGGAGATTGTTCGACATATTTGGTATGAGGATGGTTTTGAATTTAGTTTTGTGGCTTCGGATGGGAAAGCGGGTGGGGTAATTGCAATATGGGATCCTAAAGGATTCAAATTAGAGTCACAGGAACGGCGGATGAACATTATTGTATTGGTTGGTCGATGGGTGAAGGAGGATTGGACGGTAGGGTTGATTGGAGTGTATGCACCGTGTGCGATCATAGAGCAATTGTTATTTTGGGAGGAAATTAGTCATGTGGTACAAGAGAAACGTATCGAATGGTGTATATGTGGCGACTTTAACATGGTGACTAAAGAAGCTGAACGCACGGGAATTACACATAATGCTAGAGGTATGCGTAATTTTTGTGATTTCATTGAACATATTGTTGTGATCGATGTACCAATGCAGGGTAAGAATTTTAGTTGGTTCGGTCTGGGGGGGAAGGGCAGTCGATTGGATCGTTTTCTTGTGACACAAGGGTGGGTGAACCGTTTTGAGGCGTTGACAGTAGTGAACCTGCCAAAGGAATTGTCTGACCATTCGCCAATTTTACTTGTGGGTGATGTGTTTGACAGCGGACCGAAACCGTCTCGCTTTTATAATGTGTGGTTGAAAAATATTCCAGCAATAGAGGATGAATGGAAACGGCTAACAGTGAATGATGAGGGTGCGGCTATATCGACGAAATTAAAAGGCTTGAAAACTATGTTAAAAGGCTGGAATAGGGGTGTTACGGACATTGAAAATCAGTACACAAAGGTGGTTGCGGAATTGGACGAATTGGATGCTAAGTTTGGGACTACGGGGCAGTCGTTGGAAGATTTAGCACGGGCAAAGGAACTATACAAGCAGCTGTGGAAATTAGCAAAGTTGCGTGACTCCATATGGCGTCAAAAATCACGCATACTATGGTTAGCGGAGGGAGATCGTAATACAAGTTTTTACCACAAAGTGGCGAAGCTTCGGCAACTCCAAAATCAGATTGTTGGCATACAAGTAGAGGGTCGGTGGGAAACTAATCCAGAAATGATGAAGATTATGGTTCGAAGGGAGTTTCAACGACATTTTGATAAACCAAAGTCAGCTGGTTCCATGTTACCAAATGTGAATTTTGGGAGATTATCGAGTGAACAGCAACAGGGCCTCGAGGTGGCATTCTCGGAGGAAGAAGTAAGGGCGGCGATTTGGAGTTGCGAGGGGGAAAAGGCACCAGACCCGGATGGCTTCCCATTCGAATTCTTCAAAAAAGGTTGGGCATTTTTAAAGGAGGATATTATGAGGTTTATGACTGACTTTTTTGCATCCAGTAGATTACCACCATGAGTAAATTCAACGTTTGTAGTGTTGATAGCGAAAAAAGACTGTCCGAGAGTTATTGGGGATTTTCGCCCAATCTGTTTATTGAACTATGTTTACAAGATACTGGCGAAGTGCTTGGCGAAAAGACTACAAGGGGTGTTGCCTTCGCTGATTACCGATGTACAGGCTGCTTTTATCCGAGGTCATCAAATTATGGATGGAATTCTATTAGCTAATGAGGTGATTCATTCCATGAAGAAAGGAAATTTGGCGAATGGGGGATTAATTCTAAAGTTAGATTTCGCGAAAGCCTATGATTGTATAGATTGGGACTGCCTAAGTAGAATTATGTGCCGTATGGGATTTGGGGAGAGATGGAGGGACTGGATAATGGCGTGTGTGAGCTCAGTTCCCCTGTCGATTTTGATAAATGGGAGTTCGACGAAGGAATTTCCGATGCAGAGAGGCATTAGGCAGGGAGATCCGTTATCGCCACTACTGTTTGTGATTGTAGCTGAATTACTCCACCAATTCATGGTCAATGCGGAACGAGTGGGGTTGATACAAGGGATCCGAGTGGTGGGGGATATTATGTTGTCACACTTACAATTCGCCGATGACACTATTGTGTTCTTATCGGGCGATATAGAGGGTGCGAGGAATTTAAAAAGAGTATTGACATGTTTTGAGTATGCATCCGGTTTACAGATAAATTTTGATAAGTCCTGCTTATTTGGAATTGGGGTAGACAGTGAGTTAATTGCGGACTTTTCATCGGTCCTCGGCTGCACAATTGGTGAACTACCGATCATGTATATGGGAATTAAGCTGGGGATTCATCCACGAGGGGAGGAAATGTGGGAACCGTTGATCCGAAATGTGCGTAAACGGCTTGCAGGATGGAAGCGCAAGTCCCTATCGTTTGCAGGTAGATTTCTCTTGATCAACACAGTTTTATCGGCTCTTCCTGTCTATTACATGGGGATTTTTATGGTCCCTAAAAAGGTGATACGGCGGATTGATTGCATTCGAAGAAATTTTCTTTGGGGTGGTTCGGAAGAGAGTTCGAAGATGAGCCGGATTAGATGGGATGTGGTGTGTAAACCGAAACGGATAGGAGGGCTTGGGGTGGTGAATTTACGTATCAGAAATTTGGCACTATTGGCCAAATGGGTTTGGCGTTTTACACATTCGGATAACTCTCTCTGGAAAGCGATTATTGTGGCGAAATATGGTACGGATGTACAACAGTGGAAAATTCAACATAAAGGTAAACGACACATGTCGGCAATGTGGAAACAAATTGTCGAGGTGCAGGAAGATGAATACGTGGATGCATTTATAAATGTGGATCAATTTATATGGCTTGTGGGGGAGGGGAATAAGGTGTTGTTCTGGTGGGATTGCTGGGCACTCGATGTACCGCTGAAGAACTTATTTCCACGTTTGTTTGGGTTGGCGACAAATAAAATGAGCTTTGTATGTGAGATGTTGAGCTGTCCAAGCGGGGATTGGGCGAGACAGTTTCGACGGGAACTACGAGTCTTTGAAAAAAAGCAACTTGCTGATTTGAGAGCATGTGTGGCAGATTTGAAATTACACACGGGTGTATCAGATAGAATTGTATAGAAACATGCAGTGTCGGGACTGTTTTCGGTGGGAAAATTACATGGATTGATGTGCTCAATTGGCCTCTCCGATACAATGCAGGTGGGAATGGTATGGAATATGCCAATTGTGCCGAAAATTCAATGTTTCTTGTGGTTCATTTTGGTCGATCGTTTGCCGACTCTAAGAATGCTGATTGATCGTAGAGTTCCAATACCGTTGGATTCTCTTGTATGCCGCTGGTGTGATGGTGGTGAAGACAATTGCGACCACATCTTATGGTCTTGTTCGTTCGCATTTGAGGTATGGTCTTTTTTCTTCTCATGGTGGGATGTTGTTGTGGTGCGGACGCGAAAAGTGGGTGATTTTATTGCTCAATACTGGCTGGGTTGGTTTCATGGGGAGATCCGAGCGTGGTGGGTGATAGGTTGTGCAAGCGTTTTGTGGTCATTGTGGTTGGCGCGGAACGATCTTATGTTCCAAGATCGCCGAACTTCGAGTCGGGTAGTCTTTTTTTTGGCCCAGCTTCGGGCATTTTATTGGACTCGTGCTTATATGCGAGAGGCTTGTGTGAATGAGGCGAGCTGGTGGACTTGCCCGAGGGATTGTTGGTCGGTGCAGCAAGTAACAAACCTGAATCGAATGTATGTCGTGTGGCTACCCCCTTTGGAAGGTGTGTGGAAATTCAATGTAGATGGAGCCGCAAGGGGGAAACCGGGGATGGCAGGGTGTGGAGGGGTGCTACGGGATTGTCATAGCCGAATTTTGGCAATTTTTTCAGGTTCGATAGGAATTGCGGATTCTAATGTGGCGGAAATTCAAGCGATTGCCTATGCATTACGGCTGTTATATGAGATGCGGTTGGGGACGGTTTCATCGATTGTGGTGGAATCCGACTCGATGGTGGCGGTATCATGGATGCACCGCACAGAGCATCGTCCGTGGCAGCTTTGGCGGTGGTTTCAACAAATTGATGAGGACTGCTCCGTGTTGCCTTGCGTTTGTTTCAACCATATCTTTCGAGAAGCAAATGGATTGGTGGATTCCTTGGCGAAGAGTGGTGTTGATAGGGGTAATTGGGTATGGTTGTATCGCCATTGACGAGTTGCTTGTCCGTCGGCACAATCACATTGGTACTCTTTTCCTCTACCTAGGCTTAGAGAGGTTTTTAATGAGGTCATTGTGCATTGTGTTTTTGTATGATTTCGTTTTAATAAAATCATGCGTGCTGTTCAAAAAAAACATGGGTTCTATTGCAAGTTGATAACAAAATATGAGAACTCAACGTGAATAATTACAATCATTTTTATTTAATGGTAATTTGTAATTTGAACTTCTTACGACTTTTGAATGTAACTTTTATAATCTATCCACTTTACTCTTTGTTTATATTACATACGATGATATTTATTGTCGGGCGATAAACTACTAAATTTAAATTCTTATATCTACCCCTAAACAAACAATAAGTAAGTTTCTTTTTCTATTACGATTAATAAAACATAAACCGCCTTCATAATCTATAAAAACACTTTAACATCACAAGTTTCCTTATTCTCATTATTCTCCTGCAAAAACATGTTCTTGAATAATTTCTCTTTGGTGTTCGTTCAACAATGGCGGTGTTTTCCAAAGAAGACAGTTAAATTATGCAGCGAGGAAGAAGGGTTTTTGGGTTCCCTATCACAAACAAATACATCATGAAGCAAAAATTAAATATGCTTTTATGTTGGATTGGACAAAATGGATACTTTTCGAGAATATTTTATTCCTTTATAAATAAAAATAAACTTGAAGATTAAATTTAACTTCATAGTGGTCCAAAATATTAAGGCTTAAGGGTATCATAAGCCCTTAAATTTTTGGAAAAAAAAATCAATTAAGCTATTAAACTTTTTTGCGCTCAATTAAGCCCTTATGCTTCAAAATTTCATCAATTCACCCATTTGACCAACGTTGACTGTTAATTCTAACAATTTTTTGGACCAATTGTTGCAACGTGTCGTGCTACAATGTTGTCACTTGGCATTTCAAGAATTTTTTATTTTATTTAAAAAAATCTTTGAAAGTTCTATAAAATCTGTAAATGTCACATTATAGAACTGTAGCGTCTCACATGACAGTAATATCTCAAGAAAAAAAACCGTCAAAAATTTATGGTTAAAATTGGTCAAAGGGATTAATTGGGAGCGAAAAAATTTAGGGCCTTAATTAATTTATTTTTTCAAAATTATTTTTAATTTTATAAATTTAATGTTGTTTATTAATGTTGTTTATTATTTTTAATTTTATAAATTTAATCCTTAAATTCTCTTAATTGTTCAATATTATCCTTTGATCGACATAAATCGTCGTTGATCATTATTGAGCTAACATAATAGTCCATTGTGTTGACATGATGGTTCAAGATACTAATGTAACACTGCGATCTCAACGGATCCAAAATGCTACATTCGGGCTATCTTTAACCCGGTCATTTAAATTTTTTTCGAAAATAAAACCCCAAGTTTAGCCATAAATCAAAAACCATCTAAATCGTGATAAAATGTTTGTATATAAGAAAAGGGCTATCTCTAACCTGAGTTAAATGAAGATGATATAAGAAAAGGGATGGCCTCCTCTATTATAACTAAGGGTGTTCAAAATTATTGACCCGATTGACCCGACCGGATGACCAGGTATAAATAGGCGGATATTTTAAAGATTTTTTAATTTTTTTCAAGCCGGGTATCAAATCCGGTAATTTTTCCAGGACACGGGCCGAGAGTTTTCCCTTACCGACTACCCGACCTGACAAATTTTAATATACATTTTATATTTCAAATTATATTTTTATTTTAAGTTTTCTAATATTTTTACTCCAAAACAAAATTTATATCCCTAAATTCTTTCTATGTTTGTATTATATACTTTTAAGTTTTAAGTTTAAAATTTTCTAAAAATATTTTTGTGTTTAATATGTGATTTTTTTAAATTTTTATAACTAAAAAATAAAAATAAAAATTATGAACTGAGTACCCGGTACCCTATTTTTCGGGTACCCGAATTTCACAAGTACCCAAATATAAATGGTCGAGACACGGGCCGACAAAATAGGTACCCAGATGAACCGGGTACCCGACAATCAACATCCCTAATTCCAACCGCCGAACCCAATGGAAATCAAGTTGGTTCAGCCTTTTTTTTTTTCTTTAAAACTAGGGTAAATTTCTGACTAGGTCCCCAAGAACCACCCTTTTTCACCTTTGGCCACTAGCCCAACTAATTGGTCAATTTTAAAGCCCAAAAGTTCCTCTTTTGACCCAACAATAACTATTATAAACCCAACACTTAAAAGCCCAAGATATCGGGTCAATGCCAACGTATTGATTTGAAAATTTAGTTCGTTACAACTATGTGACGGTTCACGGTACTAACATGACAGTCTAATTATGAATGATAACCTGACAAGGGGACAACATTATTTTTTGTTCGAGTTTGAAGACTTGTTTGATTTGTATAAAATTTTGAGGGCTTGTTTAATCTTTAATGTAAAATTAATTACTGAAAATTGTTCAATGAATATGAATAGACTCATGTTGACGAGAGACGGTAGAAGATTTTTTCAAAGAAAGCGTTCAGCTTTTTTTAATACTTTATATATTTTTAAATTTTTACTTTTTAGATAATGTATAAGTTATCAATTTATAGCTTCTAATTTTAAAAAAATACTTAATTTTTGAATTTTTAATATTGTTTTTAGTAATTTTTAATATTTATTTTTTAGATGTTTTAATATTTTTAAATTATAATGGTTTCTTAAATTTTATTTTTTTTAAGATTAAATAAGCCTTTAAACTACTATAAAAATCAATTAAGATCTCGAACTCGGCCAAAAAAAAAATTAATGTTGACCCTCTGTCACATTATCATTCATATGTATGTTATGTAGACACATTGGATAATTATATTAGCACTTTCTCCAGTTAAAAAACAACATTGATACAATTCATAGAGTTCGAAATTTAAATTAATAAAATTAAAAACGAAAGATAATATTTTTTATTTTGGACAACTACAAAAGAAAAATTACCCCTTAAATCATAAAAGTACACTTATATGCTATGAAAATAAATCATTTTTGATTATATTTAATTGATTTTTTTATTTTATCAATAAGTTAACCGAATTATCGTCAAACTTAAACAATTTATAAGACTTCTGTTTTAATTTTGATTATTTTTTCAATTAACAAAATTTTTTATGTTTATTTAGAATAACTTGTCGTGAGTTTTAACCCACTAGAAGTATTTTTTTCTATTTCCCTAAAGTCTTTTTTCCCCTCTATTTTAAGGAATAAAAATCTTTTGCTCTTCTTTAGTGTCCCTATTTATACTTCCATACTAAAAAATTATGTCTAGGTTTAAAGTTAGAGTTTAGGATTGGAGTTTAGGGAATTCATGTTAAGGTGTATTTTTTTAGGGTTTATGATTTAGTATTTAGGTTAAGGCTAGGGCTTAGAATTTAATTTTTTTAGTGTTGGAACATAGAAAGGGACAGAAATTTTTTGTCCCGCTCGAGGTAAGGATTAGGATTAGATTTAAGATTTATAAAAAATAACTTATTAGTCACGTATTTCAAAGATATGACTTCCTCTTCAAGTAAACGTAATGCCGAGCCTAAAACAAAGGAACGGAGAATAAAATTATTTTCAAAATAAAACATAAACCGCCTTCATCATCTATAAAAACACTTTAACATCACAAGTTTCCATATTCGCATTATTCTCCTGCAGAAACCTAAACCCGTTCTTGAATTATTTCTCTTTGTTGTTCGTTCAGCAATGCCGGTGTTTTCTAAAGGAGACAAAGTTGAAGTATGCAGCAAGGAAGAAGGATTCTTGGGTTCATACTATGAAGCTACGGTGCTGTCTTCGTTGAATAACAACACTCGTTACAAAGTGCGGTACAAGAACCTGGTTGAGGAAGAAGATCAGACTCGGCCGTTGGTTGAGGTAGTTTGGGCCGACGAGGTCCGACCGATGCCGCCGCCTGTGATCGTAAACAGAGCCGATGGGGTTTTCAGTTATCTTGAAAGGGTGGATGCTTTCGACAATGATGGCTGGTGGGCGGGGAGCATTACAGGGAAACAAGGATTGAAGTATTGGGTTTATTTCGAAACCACTGGGGATGAGCTTGCTTACGATGCTTCTCGGTTGAGGAATCATATTGAATGGCGTGATTATCATTGGGTTTCTTTCAAGAAAAGGTTCTAAATTCAAGATCAGTGCTTCTTTGTGGATTTAGGGTTTTTCTTTATTGGATCTTTTATTTCTATGCATGAAACAGTGGTGTAATCTGCCTACATTCATGGCTTTTAACTTTTTTATATCTGAGCTATTTTCTTTTCAAACTATATTCGATAATAATCAAAACAGTATAAACCAAGAATATTTCCAGGTTAAAGAATCTGTTTTTTTTTAATTGATTTACGGGGTTTTGATTGTTTTCCTATTTATTCTATCTTCTTGGTTTTTCACTTTGTGGATAGCAAAAAAAAAATTATACCCCTTTCCGATCATTCTATCTATGTCACACTACTAAAAATATTAAACTTTAAGTGCTAACCCTAAATTCTAAACTCTAAGTCTTAAACCTTAAGCACTAAAAAATAAACTCTACACTCCAACTCTAAACCCTAACCCCTAAACCTTAATTATAAACCCTAAATCTATTTTTATTGTTTGAATATAAATAGGGACTCCGAAAAAGCACGGAGGATTTCTGTTCTTTTTGGATGTTATCTCATCTCTTGCATAGAAATTAATTACTGAAAATTAAGTCCTTCAAATACATTAACTGACCTAAAACAATGCTTAATTGATTTTTAATTTGTATTCAAAATAAACCCTTTATTTTAAATTTATGTTCGTTTGAATAATAAGTCCTATTTAGTGTAGGAATATAAAACTTTACTTCAAAAGAATAATAAAAAAGTTGAAGGGATTCCTTTCCTTTAGTGGTATAAATTTGACTTCAAAGTTTAAATAGTTTTGAAGTGCTCCGAGTTGAGAAAAGGAACAGAAATTACCCTCTCCGGACGGATGTAATAGTTTTGAAATTGTCAGAAATAGGTGAGTTCTCCGGTGGTCCTAAAGCACTTTTGATAGATAAGAGTGAGGTTTGGGCGAGTACCATCTCTGACATTGGAAGCTTCACCGACTTCGCTAGTACGCACTCTCTTTTTGGGTGCCATTGTTTAGAAAAATAGATCAAAACAATGTGTATGCATTAATTTTCTCATTCAACCCATTGAAAATCAATGATCAAGGTTTTAAAAAAAATTGAAGGACAAAACAAAAGCAAAAAGTTTGAAAAAGTTTTTTTTTTTAGAAAACAAAACTAAACAAGAAAAATCTAAAATGAAAATCAAAGAAAATAAAAAGATAAAAGAAATTTATACCTTGGTATTGATAGAGAGGAATGGGAGAAGAACTTTGCGCCAAATTGATGGAAAGCTTGAAAAGATTGGCTTGATGTTGAAAACCCTCAAGAGATTTTGAGTTGTGTGGTGAAAATATGAGGGATTGAGAGGCTTTTTATAAAGTAAAAACGGCTAGGGTTTTGAAATTGCAATTTTAGTAAAAGTGAAACTCTTTAAATGCCATTAAGAAGCTATCTGCGCAATCGAGTATGGATATGCCAAAGGGTGTATCGATACGGGGGTAAAATGGTAATTCCCTAGAAACGCGTGTCAAAGGTCTGTATCGAAACAGATGTTATCAGTATCAACTTTAACACCATAATCTAAGAGTTGTTGCTTTATCCAAAGGACTTGAGCACAACAACTCCCTAAGGATATGTACTCGGCTTTGGTGGTAGATAGCGCTACACTATTTTGTTTCTTAGAGAACCAAGATATGAGCATACTATATAAGAATTGACATGTTCCCGAAGTACTTTTCCTATATAATTTACATCCCCCATAATCTGCATCCGAATAAGCATGAAGGTTGAGTCTCTAGGGTACCAAAGACCTAGACAAGGAGTATCTCTAAGGTACCTAAAGATTCTCTTAACGACTATAAGGTGAGACTCTCTAGGAATAGCTTGAAACCTAGCACACAAGCAAACACTAAACAATATATCCGGTCTACTTGCGGTAAGGTAAAGCAAAGATCTAATCATAGAGCGATAAAGCTTAGAGTCAACACACTTACCTCCTTCATATTTTTCATGCTTTGTAGATGAGCTCATTGGTGTAGCTTGAGGCTTTGCTTGCTCCAAGCCAAACTTCTTGAGCATATCTTTCACGTACTTTTCTTGATTGATGAAGGTGTCATCCTTCCTTTAATTGATTTGGAGTCCCAAGAAGAATGAGAGCTCCCCCATCATGCTCATCTCGAATTCACCTTGCATTAACTTAGCAAACTCCTTGCAATGAAACTCATTAGTAGATCCAAAAATAATATCATCAACATATATTTGTACTACTAAGATGTCATTTTTATATCTTTTTATGAAAAGTGTAGTGTCCACCTTACATTTTTCAAAACCTTTTTCTATCAAAAAGTTTGAAAGTTTTTCATACCAAGCTCTAGGAGCTTGTTTTAAACCATAAAGTGTTTTGGTTAGTGTTAAAACATGATTTGGAAATTTTGAATCATCAAAACCTGGTGGTTGTTGCACATACACTTCCTCATTTATAAAACCATTTAAAAATGCACTTTTCACATCCATTTGAAAAAGCTTGAAGTTATGATAACATGCATATGCAAGCAACATACTAATAGCTTCTATTCTAGCTACGGGTGCATAGGTTTCATCAAAATCTATTCCCTCTTCTTTTGTGTAACCTTAAGCAACTTATCTAGATTTATTTCTCACAATGTTACCACTCTCATCTAGTTTATTCCTAAATACTCATTTAGTTCCTATAGTAGATTGGTTACCATGCCTTTCAACTAATGTCCATACATTACTTCTCTCAAATTGATTTAACACTTCTTGCATAGCCATAATCCAAAACTCATCTTTTAATGCTTCTTTAATGTTCTTAGGCTCAATGCATGAGATAAAAGCAACATGATTCATGAGTTTGAGAGAAGATCTAGTAGTTACCCCCTTGGATGGATCACCTAAGATATCACCACATTTGACATAGTTGTACTCCCTTGGGTAGCTCACTTTCTTTTCCTCAAGAGCCAAGTCCTTCAAGGCTTCAAGAGGTGGATCTTGTGCATCTTCCTCTTTATTTGGAATCTCGTCCTCCTTTGAAGTTTGTCCTCCATCAAAGGCATCAAGGATTCCTACATCATCATCATCACAAGATTCCTTTCTCGGAAGGAGGTTATCATCGAATACAACATTAATAGACCCTTTTACTATTAAAGTTCTTTTATTAAATACACGATAGGCTTTAGAGTTTAAAGAATACCATAAGAAAATAGCTTCATCACTTTTAGCATCAAATTTACCTAAGTTGTCTTTACCATTATTTAAAACAAAACACTTGCAACCAAATGGATGAAAATAGCTAATGTTAGGCTTTTTAGATTTTAAAATCTCATAAGGTGTTTTCTTTAAAAGTGGCCTAATCATTACTTGATTTACAATATAGCAAGCGGTGTTTGTGGCTTCCGCCCAAAAATATTTAGGTAAATTGTTTTCACAAAGCATGGTTCTAGCCATTTCTTGTAAAGTCCTATTTTTCCTCTCAACTACCCCATTTTGTTGAGGAGTTCGAGGAGCCGAAAAATTGTAGCTAATACCATTTTCATTTAAAAACTCTTCAAAACCTAGATTTTCAAATTCGGTACCATGATCACTCCTAATATGAGAAATCTTAAGTTCAATATCATTTTGAGTTAATTTTGAAAACGTGATGAATTTTTCTAAAGTCTCATCTTTTGTACTTAAGAATAGAACCCAAGTAAACCTAGAATAGTCATCAACAAGTGCAAAAGCATACGATTTACCACCCAAGCTCATAGTTCTAATAGGCCCAAATAAATCCATATGAATTAGTTGTAAACACCTACTTGTAGAAACATCATTAATGGATTTAAAGGATGATCTATGTTGTTTACCCTTAGAGCATGCATCGTATATTTTATCATTTGAAAACTTGATCTTGGGTAAACCTCTAACTACATTTAGGGAAACTAATTTTTCTAAAACACTAATGCTAGCATGTCCTAGTTTCCTATGTCATAGCCATACATCATTTTCATTTTGAGCAACAAAACATGCATGGGATGTATGAATGTCATCTAGATGCACCATGTAAATGTTACCTATGCGATGACCAATGAGCATTATTTTATTTGATTTAATGTCAATAATTTTACACCCATTTTTATCAAACAAGACATTACATATTTTATCACACAATTGACTAATACTCAATAAATTGTATTTTAGACCATCGACATACAAAACATTTTCAATGAGTATAGTAGAGTGATTACCTATGGATCCAATACCTTTAATGTAACCTTTGGAGTTGTCACCAAATGTCACTACTCCTCCACTTTTTGGCTTTAAGTTCATGCATCGACTCTTGTCTCCGGTCTTTTGCCTTAAGCATCCACTATCAAGGTACCATGAGTTTTGGCTTTGTGCTTTGGTCTTGTAGCAATGCCCCTACAAATAAATATATTAAGCTTTTATTTTTGGTACCCAAATCATTTTGGGTCCACGAGTGTTAGTTCCCAAAAGCTTGGTTCCCTTAGGAATCCAAGGTGACATGGCATCAACATTATTAGATTTGACAAGTTCCTTAGGAACCCATACACTTCTAATTCTTTTAGTTCTATTATGCCTATGGTCTACATTTTCATCTTGGAAGAATTTAAGTTCATCTTTTAAACCTAAAATATTTTTCTCAAATTTTAAGTTAGCTTGAGAAAGTGAGTCATTTTTATCATTTAATTCTGAAATAATTTTCTTATTTCTAATGACCGACTCTTTGTACTTCTCAACTAACTCATCATAAACCTCTTGCAACTCAACTTATGCATCATGTAATTCATCAAATGTAAAGTCAAAAGATGATGAGTTAGAGGTTACCATGGAGGAATCCTCCTCAAGTGTCATGAGGCAAAGGTTGGCCACTTCTTGTTCGTCATCCTCGTATGACTCCTCGTCACTCCAAGTAGCAAGCTTGGCTTTGAGCTTCTTCTTCTTCTCAAAGCCCTCCTTCTTGAGTTGAGGGCACTCCGAACGAATGTGACCGGGCTTTTTGCACTCGTAGCAAATGATTTGATCCTTTTCTTCTTCTTTGTTTTTGCCATTGAAGTCCATTTTTCTTTGAATCTTCCTTCCTTGGTTGGACCTCATGAATCGTGAGAATTTTTTGGCTATCATAGCCAATTCTTCTAAATCATCCTTCTCACTAGAAGTGCTCTCCTCATGTAATGAAGCTTTGAGAGCCAATCTTATTTTCTTCTTCTTTTCTACTTCTAGCTTCTCCACTCTTTTCTCTTCCTTATTCTTTTCATCTTCCCTTCCTTGCTTCATTATCTCATGAGTAAGGAGAGAACCCACTAGCTCATCAAGTTTTAGTGTCTTCAAGTTTTTGGCCTCGATGATGGCAGTTCTCTTCTCATCCCAAGATTCGGGAAGTGAGTAGAGTAGCTTCCGGACAAGTTTGTCTTCCGGGATTGTCTCTCCAAAACCCTTAAGCTCGTTGACGATAGTTGAGAAGCGATCGAACATCTTGGACACGGTTTCGTCGGGCTCCATCTTGAAATTCTCATAACTAAGATTGAGAATTCCAATCTTGGTCTCCTTCACATCACTAGTTCCTTCATAGGTGGTCTCTAGTATGTCTCATACTTCTTTGGCACTTTCAATGGAGGAGACTTTGGAGTAGATGTCGGGACCGAAAGAACAAAAGAACATGTGAAGAGCTTTGTCATTGATTTGGATATTCTTCCTCTCATCTTCACTCATCTCAATCTTCTTCTTTAGAACCAATTTTCCTTCATCATCCCTCTTCAAAGTAATATAGGGACCATCTTCAATGACGTCCCAAACTAGGTAATCGTTGGATTTGATGAAGAGACGCATCCGGTTCTTCCAAAATGGATAGTTGTCACCGTTGAAGAATGGCAGTTTTGTGGTTGATTGAGACTCGTACATGCTTGACCCGGAGGTAGATGCCATGGCTTGATTTATAGATGATCACACTCTTCCTAGGAACTCCTCTTGTGGTTTTTAATCTTTCAAAGAGGTAGGCTCTGATACCAATTGTTGAGTGGATCAAATGATCGATATAAACCAAGAGGGGGTGAATTGGATTTTTAGACTTTTTGGTAGTGGAATTGACAAATAAAAAGATAGACAAGAGGATTTAGAGTGGTTCAAGTTCCAATCGAACTCTACATCCACTACCTTAGCTTCACTAAGGATTTTCCAACAATTCCACTAATTGCTCTTCCCCTTTTCTAGGCTAAGGAGGTAACCGTTACGATATCGGTCAAATTTTCTACCCAAAATTTGACCCAATTCTCACACAAGAATTACAAAGAAGATAATGGCTAAACAAGTATCTCTCAATACACAAAGTAGCCCAATTACAAGCACTCAACCCAATTGAAAGGATAAGAATGGAAATTACAATTTCACAATTGGGGTTTACAAGAAATAATTAGATTTAGGCTCAATTGCTTGGATTTGATGTTTGGATATTTTCTTTGAGATCAATAGTTGTTGTTGAAGCTTTTAGAGGTCCATTTTATACCTTCTCATTGAATTCTAGCCGTTGGGGTTGTTGCATTCATCAATAGAGCCGTTGGGATGTTATCTTCCCTCCATAAATGCAGTCTGCAACCACCCGTTTCGAAACACCCGATCCTGTTTCGAAACAGACCAAAAAACAAAGAGTCGTTGGGGTGTATTAAATAGACCGTATCGAAACGGGCACGATCGTTTCGATACGATTAAGAGTTGTTTTGAAACACGTTTCGAAACACTTAGCCAATGTCAAAACCCGTATCGAAATGGATTGAAAGTGTTTCGATACGCCTTAACGACCAGTATAAAAACGGTTAAAAACTTCAACGGTCATATTTTTAAAACAAAGTTTGAATGCCGTTTCGATACTAACGTATCGAAACGGGTCATACCGTTCCTATCTTCACCCGTTTCGAAACCTATTCTGAAACAAAGGTTCACAGTTTCAAAACCGTTTCGAAACACGTTCTGAAACACAGGTTCACAGTTTCAAAAGTGTTCCGGAACGCCTAAGGCCGTCCGAAACGGTGACTCGAAAATCACTATTTTGGCTTCAAAAAAAATTAGAAAAGTTTTGACAACTTGAGTTTTTAACTTAACCATTTTCCTTTAAATATATTGAGAGGTTTGAGGACTTAAAAATTTGTTTTATCTTTTTCAAATTAGTCCTTAAATTATTTAGTTATATCAAAATTAATTATCGGTTTCACACGGGATTATCTCTCCAAAACCCTTTAGCTCATTGACGATTATTGAGAAACGATCGAACATCTTTGAAATGGTTTCTTCGGGCTCCATTTTGAAATTCTCATAGCTAAGATTGGGAATTCCAATCTTTGTCTCCTTCACATCACTTGTTCCTTCATATGTAGTCACAAGTGTATCCCACACTTCCTTAGCACTTTCGATGGAGGAAACTTTGGAGTAGATATCGGGACCGAAAGAGCAAAATAACATGTGAAGAGCCTTATCATTGATTTGAATCTTCTTTCTCTCTTCTTCACTCATTTCATTCTTCCTTTTTGGAACAAGTCTTCCTTCATCGTCTCTCTTCATTAATATAGAGGGATCATCTTCAATAGCATCCTAAACTAGATAATCGTTGGATTTAATGAAGAGACGCATCATGTTCTTCCAAAAAGGGTAGTTATCACCGTTGAAGAATGGTGGTTTTGTGGCCGATTGAGACTCGTACATGCTTGACCCGGAGGTAGATGTCATGGCTTGCTTTGTAATTGATCACACTCTTCATAGAATCTCCTATTGTGATTGTTAATCTTTCAAAGAGGTAGGCTCTGATACCAATTGTTGAGTGGATCAATGGATTGATCAAAGCCAAGATGGGTGAATTGGGTTTTTAAAATTTGTTGCAGAAAGTAGAATAGCTAAAAATGAAGAACAAGGAATTTTAGAGTGGTTCAAGTTCCAAACGAACTCTACATCCACTACCTTAGCTACCACTAAGGATTTCCCAACAATCCACTAATTCCTCTTCCCCTTTTCAAGGCTTAGAAGGTAACTTTTACAATATCTGTCAAATTTTCTACCCAAAATTTGACCAAACCCTCACAATAGTACAAAGAAGAAATTAAGGCAAGAAAGATATCTCTCAATACAAGATTGTCCCTTTAAATACAATCACTCAACCCAAATTTGAATACAAAATCATAATTGAACACAACACAATTTGGGATTTTACAAGAATAAGAAATTAGGCACTTTGAGCTTGGATTTTTGTAAGGATGTTTCTTTTTGATGCAATAGTTATTGCTAGTCTTCAAATGGCCTCATTTTATACCTTCTCCATTAATTCTAGTCGTTTGAGTGGTTAGGGTATTGAATATAGATGTTGGGACCCTCTCTTTGCATCATAAATGCACTTCTACAGCTTAATGTATCAGTACGCGGGGATCCGCATCGATACATGTCTCAAAACAGAAAGAGTCGTTGCACAATAACAAGAGGGGCGTATCGATACGCGTGTAAGCGTATCGGTATGGGACATGGATCATTTTGATACGGGTAAGACCGTATCGATACCATTTTTCTCACAGAGCTCACTAAAGTTTCTGTATCAATACAGAAAATGGCGTATCGGTACGGGACAACCAACACTTTAAATTTATGTTGCCTAACAACTGACACCAACGGTCAAAATCATTAAAGGCTTTCGAATTTAAAATTCCATTAAAATCGTATCGATACGGGTGACACCGTATCGGTACGCCATTCAAACACCTTCAGTTTTACAGATAGAGCGTATCGATAAAGATTCAATATGTTTCGATACGTTGTTTCTCCAGTAGCCAAATTTGTAAAAAAATGTATCGATACGGCTAGAAGCGTATCGATACACTTGGACCTTTTTCAATAGTTTGGCCTTGGAACACTTAGAAAATATTGTGGAGTTTGAGTTTTTCAAACTAGATTAAAGCCTTGTTGATTTGAGATCTTTTGAAGGACTTAAAAATCTTTTTCAAGTTTTCAATTTTATCCTTAAAACACTTTGTTATATCAAAATCAAACATAAGTTTTACAGACTTGAATGTCATTGTTGGATATATGTGATTATATGTTTGATTGGATATTTGTGATTATATAATTGATGTTATGTTTGTGAACAGCCTTATGGCTCTAATCTAACTATTGACCATGTGTGGCCCTCGGGAAAACACTTCGGACACCCGAGATTATTTGATTAGCGGCCATGAGTGGTGCGGGACAATCCGAATACCCGATATTTGAGCACGTGTGCAATTTGATAAGTTTAACAATTTGACAAGTTTGACAAGTCTAACAAGTTTGACAAATTTGATATGCAAGTGATTTGTTTGTGTAGATTGTGATTACTTATGATTTGAATATTCGATGCTCATGCCATGCTTCTATGTCTACATTTGATTTGCATGTTTTTATTTATGAATTTCTTGAAGTATGGTAGATTAGTCGTGTACCACTGAGCCCATAAAGCTCATGCTTCGAATTATTTTTATTTTTTGATTTGTAGACTTTTGTTCGTGTCCGAGGAGCTTCATCGACGAGGGACTTCCAACATCCCCTTTACATAGTACAATACCTTATCTAAAGTGTGCATTGTATTCCTAGAAGCTTTACTTGTATTTTGTAGGTCTGTAACTCAGTTATCGTTTTGGGTATTTTGACTATTTTGATATACGATGATATTGAAGCTCCAAATATTTTTTATTATTACTTTTATTAAAATTTTAGTACAAATATTTAATGGTATTTTCTTGTATAAAAATGTATTTTAATGTTTTAAAAATCTTTGAAAATTTTGTTCGGTTGCTCCGGTGACCCGGCGTAGCACCTTGGTCTTCGGGTACCTAGTATTCGAGATTAGGGTGTTACAGTCTTAATATGGATTTGATCTGACCCCGCGCTAATGTATCCAGGTTCTTTTATTTTGGGCTTTTGCTTTGTAAGCATTGCAATTTGGTCCTCGTTGTTCAATAAAATTAAAATTTTAGCTTTCAATTCATTCAATTTAACCCCTTTATTTAATTGTTTAATTTAATTTAATTTAATTGCTTTAAGTTTTATATGTTTGATGCATGTTTTAAATTAGGCATGTAGTTTTGTATGCTAGACAATTTTTTTTTGCTCAATACGTATGATTTTTATTGAAATTGAAAAATCATACAACGTATCCCTCCGGGCCTCATTAAAAACCTCCCTACACCTAAATGGAGGAAAAGAGTACCCGAAGTGGACACTCGAATGATACAACTCCTCATGCAAAACGCAGGTAAAATGTCACTGAAATCCCCCACCCCGACATGCCTAAACCGCGATGCTCGATCCCCACCCCAGCACGCACACTCCCCAGCAGCATTCCACGCTGCCTGTGACCCGGTGCTCGAGCCCCTCCCCAGCTCGCATGACCCAGCAGCAGCCCCTATCAACGTCAAGCCCTGCACCCTCCTTCGCACTTCATGCATTGCACCCTCCACCATTATATCCCAACCCGCAACCAAGCCTTCCGATCCACCCCACCCTTAGCCAATGCGTCGGCTACATCATTCACCTCACGCACGACATGGTGAAAAACATAATTCATCTCCATGCATGCATCATCAATGCGTCTGAACAAAGGAAAAAGCCTCCACGGTCGTCCTCCCCCATGACTAATCCAAGAAATCGCTACCAACGAATCAGACTCAATAATACAAGGTTTTTCGCACCATTTCGATGTCCGAAAGGATTCCACAGTAAACGTAATCGCATGCAACTCCGCCTCGTTGGAGTCTAACACTCCCAACGGACCCGAGAACAACGCCAACACTCTCCCCATCTCGTCTCGCAACACCCCACCACATCCCACCTGGCCCGGTTTCCCTCGCGCCGAGCCATCGACATTAAACTTCACACACCCGGTAACCGGAGGTGACCATACATAGCCCACTCGTGGCACTCTGGCCCTATACTCCTCCACACCCCATCGGGGGCAGTCTCACCATTGTGACTCAATGAGCATCGCTTGCGTATCAAACGCTCTTACCCAATAAAAAGCACGAAGCTTAATGAGAAAAAATAAATCTCCCACAGATACCCTCTTATCCTGAAATAGTAAGTCGTTTCGTGCTAACCATAATGACCATAACGCTGCAGCACAACCCGTCAACCACCTATCCCGCAATGGTCCCCGAAAAGTACCTTCCAACACCATTATCATGAACTCAACTACTGTTGCTGGTCGCACAATCTCAACCCGCCACCACACAAAAAACAACGACCAAATTCCCCACGCAAACGGACAACGATATAAAATATGGTCCACTTCCTCCTCCCCCTCCCCACACCAACGGCAACAATAATTATTTCCCTCAAAAAGCATAACGTAGCAATCGTCCCAACAAAACGAACCAAACAAAGCACTGTATCTTCGGTGGAATTCTCAACAACCAAATTCCCGATATGTTCCGATCACACTCCAACCCAAAAGACGCCATCAACCTAGACAACATTGCCACGAAGAATTGTCCCGTCGCCGTATGCTTCCACACTAGCCTATTCGTCAACTCGACTATCAGCACCACTGATCCCACTATACCACGCAACTCTCGCAGCATGTTTACCTCAAATGAACGCAGCGAACGCGAGAAAAACTCACCCCAGCCCTCATGTGTTAACGAGGTCCCCGAAGCATAATCCTTCACTACTGCCCACTTATTTGTTGCAAGGCGGAATAACCGAGGGAAAAGCATACATAACGGCACATCCGAACACCAAACATCATGCCAAAACAGAACCTTGCATCCATTCCCGACGAGCCATACAAAATTGGATATCGCCATATAGCGATGCACCTCTTCCCTTTCTTGTAATGTCACTATCTGCTTCCAAACTGTCGACCTGGACCTTTGCCTCACCAATGTCATTCTCGTAGCCATCACGTCCGCCCCATACTTAGCTATCAACACCGATCGCCACAACGATTCCCCCTCCACCGCAAAACGCCATCTCCATTTCACCAAAAGAGCCAAGTTGCACTGATGTAAGTCCACCACCCCCAAACCACCAAACTTCCGTGGTCGACACACCACCTTCCAACTCACCCGGCTCATTTTACGTCGCTCCTTCGAACCGCCCCATAAAAACGACCGTCTTATCTTGTCAATTCGTCTAATAATGCCCTTCGGTACCAAGAACATACCCATGTAATAAATCGGCAAGGTGGATAACACCGAGTTCAACAAAGTCAATCGTGTCACAAATGATAAAGAGTCCCTTTTCCACCCGGCCAAACTCTTCCTAAACCGCTGTAACAAAGGCTCCCACATACCTAAGCTACATGGATCAACGCCAAGGGGCAACCCAAGATAGACCATCGGCAGCTCACCCTTCTTACAACCCATTATCTCCGCCATCGCATCTACCACCTCCTCCTCCATGCCCACACCATACATGCACGATTTCGTGTAATTAATATGTAACCCCGAGTAATATTCAAATCAAGTTAAAACCCTCTTTAAATTTGAGGCGTAACGCACCTCACCTTGCAAGAAAATTACCGTGTCATCTGCGAACTGAAGATGCGACACCCTACACTCATTCACCACGCGAACACCCCGAATCAGTCCTTTCCTCTCCGCCTCACTTAACAGGCGATGCAACAATTCCGCCACTATCACAAATAACAATGGCGAGAGTGGACCCCCTTGCCTTATTCCACGCCTCATTGGAAATTCCAAAGTCGGGCTACCATTTAATAATATCGAAAGCCTCGCCGTACTAGTACAAATTCGCATCCAATTTCGCCACGTTGAACCAAAACCCATACGACATTGGACTGCCTCAAGGCACTCCCATTTAACACAGTCATATGCTTTTGCAAAGTCGAGCTTCAACAACACTCCCCCCTCACTACTCGATCGTTGTTGCATCGAATGTAGCACTTCGTTGGCTAACATAATACCATCTACAATTTGACAGCCTTTCACAAACGCCGACTGTACGTCACTAATTACCTCCGATAATACTTGTTGTAGCCTCCTCGCCAAGCATTTAGCAATAATTTTATATAGCGAATTCAATAGGCAAATAGGCCTATATTCTCCCAAGTGTCGCGGCTTCTCACTTTTGGGAATTAGTACCACGAACGTCGAATTGGTCCCCTTCGGCAACGAACTTGTCCCATAAAAGTGGTGCATCACCTCCATCACATCCCCTTCAAAAACTCCAAACCCTTTTTGTAGAACTCGAAAGTAAATCCATCCGGCCCCGGTGCCTTCGACCCCTCGCATCCCCATATCACAGCTCTCACCTCCTCCTCACCAAACGGTTTCTCCAAAGCTGCCACCTTGCCCTCCGATAAGCAATTAAATCCCACACCCATCTCCATCGCACCCAAACTCTCATGTGGCGAAAAATGAGCTCTAAACTTATTGAACACTGCCCTTCGCAATTTATCCGGATTGGTCTCCCATACCCCCTCAATTATCAGCCCGACAATGCAATTTCGCATCGCTCTCAATTTTGCCAATCTATGAAAGAAAGCTGTGTTACCATCCCCCTCTCGCAACCATCGCACCTGTGACTTCTGCCGCCAAATAGATTCCCTTAGACGCGTCAATGTCCATAATGTATGCTGAGTATTTCGTTTATGTAACAATTGTGCATCGGACACATTGCCCGCACTCACTGCCCCGTCAATCTCATCTAAATCCTTCGTCGCCAACTCAATTCGATGCTCAAGATTGCCAAAGACGAACCTATTCCAACCACGCAAAAAATGTTTCATCAACCGTAATTTACTACTCATATCCCCATATCCCGATATGCTAGAAATTCGCCCCCATTCCTCTTTCAAATCCTGCAAAAATTTACTCTCTCCCACCCACGCATTAAGGAAGCAGAATGGCCTCGGACCCCAATCCAAAACATTACTTACTAACAGCAAAGGTGTATGGTCCGATAGTCCCCGCGGTAGTGCTGACAAACTTAAATTCTCAAAGCGACCTATTCATGCCGGCGAGACCAAACATCGGTCAATTCTGCTACACCGATTTTCGGGTCCAAACCAAGTGAACGAGTGACCACCTAACTCCATATCCACCAAGCCACAAGTTTGAATAAATTCCACAAACGCTGCCATACCGCGATTTGTTGCAAGACAATCCTGTCTATCCGCCAAGAAAGTTATCATGTTAAAATCCCCCAGCAAACACCATGGGACATCACTAGCTAACATCACAGCCAATAATTGTTGCCATAACACCCCTTGTTGTTCCACATCACATGGTGCATATATTCCTATCAAACCACAAACCCAATTATCGCTAATCCAACAACCTTCGATACATACGAATCGTTCTCCAATCAACGTTTTATGAACCTGAAATCTATCCTTATCCCAACATACAATAATTCCTCATGACTTCCCTACCGATGGAGCACAAGCAAACCAAAATTTATCCGACACCCAAAGTTTACTCACTAAAAAATCAGTAACCATATCCAATTTAGTCTCCAAAATAACAATACACTCACCATTATGTTGCCGTATCAGATTGCGAACCACTCTCTTCTTCGCAGCCGCTCCTAAGCCACGCACATTCCATGACAACACTCGCATCCGTCCTCTAAATCCGTTTTGTCTCCCTCGCCTCAATAATCCGGGCGATATCCTTTATAACATTCTCCTCATTCCCAATCGTTTCCGCACCCAATAGTTTTCCTAACTCTAATGTCTCATGAGCCTCCTTTAATATACTTCATTTTCGTTGCAAGAAATCCGAATCCGATAGCGAGCCGTTCGCAATTTGTAAGGATTCCGCTGGTGGATTTTTCTGAGGTCGACCCTGTCCTCACTTCATCACTGGTTGCCCATGTTTTTTTGCCGTCGTAAACCCCCAAGACGTGCGAATAATCTCTGATAATTGCCTTACTCGGCGTTGTCGCCCCTTATAATCAACAATCGCTGCCATCACAGCCCTATTTATTTCAGACTGAGGCCCAAGTGTATTCTCATACCCGGCTGCATATCCCACATCTTTCTCACACTCGCTTATATCCATATTTTGTTGTTCCACTATCACCCGATCCACCAGACCTATGTCTTCCTCCGCTACACCCGACTGTGCGTGTTCTTTTGACATCGCCTCACGTTGTGTGGACACGGAATCTGTCACCCTATCATCCTGCATCCGATTGTCTTCCCATAGTCTATTAAGGTTCCAAATGTTCGGTGAAGCTTCACTGAAGGAATTCGGCACCACCGTATCATCGGTCGCCTCCTTACAACATTCCAGTGGTAAAGGTGTTGTTGCCTTCATTTCCTCATGCTCCACTTCATCTGTCCGACTCACACCTTCTAAATCCTCTTCGTTATCCAAATCCTTGTCAACTACCATCTCCATCCTCCTATCATTGCGATACACTTCCCTAACTTCCGTCACTCAGATGCGGTACTATTTATTTCCAATCACCACATCTAACGTCTCCTCAATTGGAAAAAACCAATCTGTTTCAATTAAAAATCTAGCTCTTTCAAATGACATCGGGGCCATTGTAGTCTCCTCGATTCGAATTAGTTCTCCCCATAGGCCTGCAATGTTTCGAAACGTTGTTGCGTGTAAAAGTGTCTATCGCAATGTAGTGCAAGTGTACACGACGCAAGTAGTAAAGTGATGCTGAAGTATCGGATATCGTTTCCACAGGGACTGGGCTAAAAGCTTCACCTTGAATTACTGCACGAGAGGAAAAAGAATAGTTCAATATGTTGTCACGAAATAATAAAGAGTGCTGGAAATTAAGAGTAAAGAAGTCAAGATAGAGAGAATGGCTAGTATTGAATTGCTCAGTAGTGTAGGTGTTGCAAATTCTAGGAAACTTTGTTCTGTCGTCGTGCCTGTTGCGGCAGCACCTGTCGCAGAAGCGGTCTGTTGGTTATCGCGGCAGCGATTACTCAACTCTGTACTTCAGGCTTGGCAAGAATCCCTGATGTGCCTTGGCCTATCCTTAGGTCCAAGTCTGTCGATGAACACGTCTTGATGATACCTCCCGGCGTGAATCGAAGGATGAACACCGAAGTTGTTGAATTCTTCCTTAGCCACTTAACTTCGTCCTATCCCTAGGTCCGAGATAGTTCAACTATAAACTAGAGAACCCGCACTTATTCCTTTCGTATACTTAACTCTCCCGATATTAAGTAAATAGATAATCTCACAATTCTCTCCCGATACTCTTGTAAGATGTTGAAAACCAGAATAAGCGAACTTGAAGTAATTTTATTGAACAAAGAAAATCCTAAAACAATGCAATCCTTGCAACTACTTTACAAAGCAACCCTTAGCCCTAGAGGAAGTTTAGAACATGTTGAGAAGGGGAAAACGACTAGGGTTTTGGGAAGAAGGCTAGAGAATGGTGATGTCCTCTCCTAGGTCGAATTACATGCCTTTATATAGGCCTTGGGTTCAAGTTTTCTAATATGGCAAGAATACAACTTTAAATTAAAGTACAACTCTAATAAAGACTAAATCTTCATAGCATAAGTCTTTAATTCGTCCTTCCTTCTTGCTTGGAATTTCTTCCTTGAACCTTGGGCTTGGCCTTCATTCTGATCTAGGGCTTGGAAAAATATAAGGGTGCTCCACGACAGATGGGCTTCATTTTCTCTTTCTGTCGAGGCCCACTTCACTTTCTTCCCTTCACTATCGCTGTCGTCCGTGGCTGCCATGGCAGCGGCTATGGCAGCATCGTCCTTCACTTCTGCACATCCAGTTCCAGCTCTAATTCTTCACTGCCCAGCGTCTGCTTCTTTACTGCCCTCCATCTGCTACAGCAACTACCTGCAAAAGTAACCAATTTCAGTAGAAACTGTGTCATGTGATATATTTGTGATGTATAACTGAAATCTAACCTAAATGCAATGAATTATGCTTGAATGCAGCATAAATATGGGTTAAATAGGGGGTAAACTATAGAACTTTTACACACTCAACACACCCCCCAAACTCAAGTTTTTGCTTGCCCTCAAGCAATTCAGACCTAACAAAGAAAAACAAAATTTTTTGTTTGGCTTAAAACGATGAACTTTCCCTTACCTACCATTTCATTCCTTATTGTAAGCAACACCTTGTCGGATAATTCACTATTTATTCGGAACTATGCTATAATTCTCGTGTAGTGTGTGCATGTTTTGTGAACAATTATATGTCTAGACTCACTTAGCTTACTAGAATAGCTGAAACTTCTAACTTGAATTTTTATGCCAATTTTCATCTTTTTGGAGGCAATTCTTAGGCTCCTTTAGTTTTTATGCAGACTCGATTCTATTTCTCAAGCTTAAGTTTAACTAGAGCTTGTTTTGGGCACCTCTAGCTAACTTCCTAGAGCCGGTTTCGGGCACCTCTAGGTGTAAGAGTCTATTTTTCTTAACTTCTTTTCCTAGAGCCAGTGTTAGGCACCTCTAGGGGCTATTCAAGTATTAAGCTTTTCCCTATTCTAGTTTACCAGTAAAGTTCTAGACAGTATAAGAGTCACAAATGGTGTTTAAGTTTCAGAACTATAGCAAAGCTCTAAACTGCTCCTAAAACTATCCTAAAGGCACTGCCACGACAGAGGTTGTCACGGCAGGTAAGTTCAGTTCAAAGACTTAAGCCAAATTTTCATTTTTTAAGCAAAAAATAAACTAAGTAAAAGACACAAATTTTAAACTTTAAAAGACTCCATTAATGGAGGGATGCCACCCCCAAACTCGAGGGTTGCATTGCCCTCAATGCAAATGACAGATAAAGGAAAACAAAAAGTACATCACAAAATATCAAAAGGCAGACAGCAATATGAGATAAGAAAATTAAAATTTAGGCGCTGCCGGCGCCGCTACTGCTGAGTTGGATCTGCCGGCGGACATGGGCCTTTTTGACTAGTGCTGGTCGGTGGATGGGAGAGGCGGAGGTATTCTTCGTTTTGGCCTCCCTTGGCGGTTGAATGCGGGTAGGAGAGATATGGGGAGGTTTCTCCACTACCTGAACCTCGGAGCTACTGCTGCTACTGCTGCCGGTGCCGGTGCCGCTACTGCTGCCACTGCCGCTATCTTCTTTGTTCTTGTCTGCCACCGTTTTCTGTCATTTTACTGGTGTGAACTCTTTGGACAAATTCTTCTTGACGGAGGGTTCGCCATCGGATTCTGCCCAGATTGAGGAAGAGGAGAAACCTGCTATGTATGCGTCGAGTTCATCGGACGACATCCTTTTCTTGGTTCCCCTGGCAGAAGTGTCGGTTGTGCGGCTGCCGCGTGCAGCTGTTGGGGCAGGGGTTGGTGTGGACGCCGCAGTTGGCGTTGTAGGTGTGGCAGCAGGTGTAGGGGTATGGGCAGGGGTGGGGGAAGTAAAATATTGATTTGGAAAGGCAGGGAATACAACATCAGGGAAATTTAAAGAGGTTTGGATAATGTGTATCGTGGCTGTGGTGAAGTCACGGACGAAGCTCATGAGTCCTAGCTGTCGTTCCTCCAGCTTTTGTATTGCAGCAAGGATCTGGGAGGAGATGTAAGCTAGAGGGGCTGCTGCTGTATGCTGCCTAGGTTCTGTGGCAGCAGGTTCGATGTCGGTGGGGGCTATCGGCTCTGCTGCTGTGGCAGTAGGGTCGAAAGTTGACAGCGGGGTGGCAGCAGTGAGTTCCATTAGGCTGAGTAGATTTCTTTCTGTCCAGCCCTTCCCTTGGACTCGTAGATCTATGGCAGCTTCTGGTACATGATGGCCGCGGCAGAGGGCGGTGATGAGATAGGGGAAGAAGAGTGGTCTTGTCGGCCGGTACGCACATTCCAATATACTCTCCCGGATGTATCTTCCAACATTAATTGGCCTCTCATTTAATATAGAATGAATGAGGGCTAACCTGGGTTGGTCTACGGTTGTGTTGTGCGAGGAGGGCATAATGCGCTTTTTGATGAAGGCATTCCACAGTTTGGCCTCCGAGGTGAGTTGGACTCTCTTCACCGTCCTTGGGTTTTTCAGATCCATGTTCCACTGTGTTCCTTCTTCCGTGAGTTCTGCCATCACAGCGTCGTATGTAGTAGGATCTAGGCTCTCGAGAAATTGCTGCTAGCCATCTTCGTTTATGCCCACATAGAATCAATAGAGAGTGTTGATATATTCTGGCTCGAAGGGAACCTCTCTTCCTCTTACCGTGACTGTTTTCGCGTTTCTGCTGCCGATGGCAGCATAAAAATCTCAGACCAGAGAGACATTCATTTCCTTCGGCTGTTCCGCAAACATCTGCCATTGCAAGGCTCTGATTTTCCTAGCTATGAATGGCTGCAGCCCTAGGTTCCCCGTCTTTGATGTGTAAATGAAACCCTTCTCCTCCCACATGTCACGGATCTGGAAGGAACGAGGAGTTGATGTTGTCGGGGCGGATCCTGAGGCAGCATTTCGGCGGGTGTTTCTAGAAGACATGTTGCAAGGATTGTGTAGGAAAATGAAAACAAGTAAAAAAAATTCTAGAGAAAGCAAGTAGAAGGAGTAGAAGTGAGTGAAAAATGAATAGTAAAACAGGGTTTATATAGAGAAGAGTTTGCTGCCCATTGGAGCTATAACGGCAGGCGCAAATAACAGGGCCAGCTGTTACGCGGTTTCTGACGCGTCTGTCATGTGTTTCCGTGTCTACTGTGTGTTTGTTATGCGTTTGCGTGTCTGCCGCGATAGCGTGTCGACAGGCTGGATTTTCCGCGTCTGTCGCGGCAGCTGTAACGACAGGCTCCAAAAGTTGGGCTTTTTGGGCTGATGGAAAATAGTGGGCTGGATTCACTTCTCCTCTTCTCCTTGTCTCCTTTATTTCCTAAAAATAAAATAATAAAAAATAAAAACTTTAATTCCTAAAAATAAAATAACTCTAATTACCTAATATATATAAATAATAATAATAATAATAATAATAATAAAAAAATTAGGTTAAATTAGGGATGCCAAGAGGGGCATCTCCTAAAGTAACCACTTCCTGCATTCTTGGGGCTTCAGTCCCCTGATAGTGCTTCAGTCTTTGTCTATTGACTTTAAATTGGTGCCCATCTTTCAGAGATCTGATCGTGATGGCACCATGGGGAAAAACCTGCACCACTTGGAAGGGGCCTGACCATCTAGATTTCAGCTTCCCTGGGAAGAGTTTCAACCTAGAGTTAAATAACAACACAAGCTGCCCTGAGCAGAACTGTCGTGGCAGCAACTTCTTGTCATGCCACTTCTTAGTCTTGTCTTTGTATATTCTTGCGTTGTCATAGGCCATTGTTCGAATTTCTTCAATTTCGTTCAAATCAAGTAGCCTTTTCTGCCCTGCTTTTTCCAAGTCCATATTAACTGCCTTGATGGCCCAGTATGCTCTGTGCTCAATCTCGACAGGTAAATGGCACGTTTTCCTATAAATCAGCCGATAGGGGGACATTCCCAATGGAGTTTTGAACGATGTCCTGTAGGCCCATAATACATCATTAAGGTGTAGAGACCAGTCTTTCCTAGTTGGTTTAACCATCTTTTCCATAATGTTCTTAATCTCTCTGTTGGATATTTCAGCCTGTCCATTGGTCTGAGGGTGTTATGTTGTTGCGATCCGATGTTTGACACCATACTTTTTCAAGGCAGCAGCTATAACTCTATTGTCGAAATGTCTCCCTTCATCACTGATGATCGCCTTAGGGATGTCCAATCTGGAAAAAAATGTTTTTATGCAAAAACCTTTGAACCGTCTTGACATCGTTTTTCTGAGTGGCGACTGCTTCAACCCATTTGGACACATAATCTACTGCCAGGAGGATGTATAAGTTCCTACATGAAGTTGGGAATGGTCACATGAAATCTATCCCCCATACGTTGAAAATCTCGACTTCAAGAATATTTTGCAGCGGCATCTCGTGTCTCCTTGAGATGTTTCCCTTCCTTTGACACTTGTCACAGTTTTTGTAGAATGTTTGGGCATCCTTAAACAGTGACGGCCAGTAAAATCCCGACTGCAAAACCTTGGCAGCAGTTTTGTTGCCTCCTAAGTGTCCTCCATAATGTGAAGCATGACAGTGATGTAATATAGCTTCCTGTTCATCATGTGGTACACATCTCCTAACAACCTGATCTGCACAATATTTGAAAAGAAGAGGTTCGTCCCAATAATAATGCTTAACATCATTTTGGAACCTCTTCCTAGCTTGGTAATTAAGGTCAGGAGGAGTTATTCCGCTAACTAAAAAATTAACGAAATCAGCATACCAGGGGAGTTCAGAAAACTTACCTGCCGCCATGGCTGTCGCGGCAGTGATTGTGGCAGCAAACAGCTGCTCATCGGGGAAGGTCTCTAGTATGTGTGTCCCATCTGCTAGGAGACTCTTTCCCTTCTCTAATCTTGACAAGTGATCTGCAACTTGATTCTCTATCCCCTTTTTTGTCCTTCATCTCAAGGTCAAACTCTTCCAGTAGCAGAATCCAACGTATCAGTCTAGGCTTTGCATCCTTTTTGGTGAACAGATACTTCAATGCAGAGTGGTCTGTGTGGACTATAACCTTCGTTCCAAGTATATAAGAACAGAACTTGTCAATAGAGAATACCACGGCTAATAGTTCCTTCTCTGTGGTGGTGTAGTTCACTTGGGCGTCGTTCAGTATTTTGTTGGCATAGTATATGACGTGAAAGAGCTTGTCTTTTCTCTGCCCAAGTGCTGCCCCGACAGCATAGTCACTAGCATTACACATGATCTCAAACGGCAGTTTCCAATCTGGTGGCTGTACTATTGGGGCTATTACCAGCTTTTCTTTCAGAACCTTGAATGCTTCAGTACATTCAGCATTGAAGTTAAAGGGGCGGTTCTGCTCCAGAAGACGGCATAAGGGTTTGGTGATCTTTGAAAAATTCGCAATGAACCTCCGATAAAAACCAGCATGCCCTAAGAAACTTCTGATTCCCTTGACTGTGGTGGGTGGCGGCAGCTTTTCGATTACTTCTATCTTAGCTCTGTCGACTTCTATGCTGTGGCAACTAATTTATGGCCGAGGACTATCCCTTCATCCACCATGAAGTGACACTTTTCCCAGTTCAATACCAAGTTTGCCTTTTCACATCTTTCGAGCACCTTTTGTAGGTTGCCTAGGCAGCTTTCAAAGTTGTCTCCAAAGACTGAAAAATCATCCATAAATATTTCTAGGAAATCCTCCACCATATCGGAGAATATTGCCATCATGCACCTTTGAAAAGTCATCGGTGCATTGCATAATCCAAATGGAATCCTCCGAAAAGCATAAGTACCGTACGGTCATGTGAACGTCGTCTTTTCTTGATCTTCTGGTGCGATGGCTATTTGATTATAACCTGAGTAACCATCAAGAAAACAATAATAAGGCTTACCCGCTAATCTATCAAGCATTTGATCAATAAAGGGTAAGGGGAAGTGGTCCTTCCGGGTAGCTTTGTTAAGCTTCCGGTAGTCCATACAAACCCACCAACCGGTCACAGTCCTTGTTGGGATTAGCTCGTTGTCTTCGTTGGTTACCACGATTATTCCTCCTTTCTTGGGAATGCACTGCACCGGGCTCACCCATTTGCTATTCGAGATGGCATAGATTATTCCAGCATCTAGCCATTTTAGGATCTCCTTACGCACCACCTCTCGCATAGCATCATTCAGACGTCTCTGTGCATCAATGGTCGGCTTATGATCATCCTCTAGGAGGATTTTATGCATGCATAGTGCCAGACTGATGCCTTGGATATCAGCTATCGTCCATCCAATAGCCTTTTTGTGCTGTTGCAGCATCCCTATCAGCTGTTGTTCCTGTTCCTGCATCAACTTGGAAGAGATGATTACGGGCAACGTATCATTTAAACCAAGGAAAATATATTTTAACTGCCTTGGCAGGGGCTTAAGATCAAGAACATGGGGCTCAACAGTTGATGGCTTTTGAATTATATGGTTATCCGAGGTATAATTTAAGGGCTTGAATAACTTACCTAGACGATTGCCTATCCAGTTCACCTCCTCTTGATCTTCAGTATCAGATATATCAGATTCTAAGGAGTCGCTGTCGTCATCGTTGTCGTGACAGTCGTCTAAATGGCTGCTGAGGCAGTGGCCAATTGCGATGTCATGGCAGCCCGACCTGATGCAGGGTTGGTCAAAGGTAATTGTAGTGATGGCCTTGCACTCTTCTTCTGCATCAGCATGTTTCATTGCTTGGAGAACGTTCAGCTTGATCTCTTGATCGTTTACTCTCATATTGAGTTCTCCTTTTTCCACATCAATCAGTGATCTTCCTGTGTCTAAGAAGGGTTGCCCCAGGATGATTAGTGCGTTTTCATCTGCTTCACAATCTAAGACAAGAAAGTCAGCAGGAAAAATAAACTTATCCACTCTTACCAGAATATCTTCAATTTTTCCTTCAGGGTGAACGTAAGAGCGGTCTGCCAGCTGCAGTACTACTGTTGTGGGCCGAGCTTTTCCAATACCTAATTTTTGAAAAACAGATTTGGGAATTAAATTTATACTAGCACCAAGATCACAAAATGTCTTACCCACAAATTTGTCTCCGATTATGCACAGTATAATGAAGCTCCCAGGATCCTTCTTCTTCTGGGGTGGATACTTGTGCAGAATACCCATGCATCCATGTGTCATTTTAACCGTTTCAAATTCCCCAAGTCTGGATTTCATTGACATGGCATCCTTGAGAAATTTGGCATAACCAAGCATTTCCCTCACAGCATCTAACAATGGGATATTGATATGGACCTGCTTAAAATATCATAAATCTTCTTAAGCTGAGATTCCTGTTTCAATTTCTGTAACCGCTGAGGGAAAGGTGGTGGGGGACGATAATCAGCAATACGTCCTTCCCACTGCATTCGGATCTGAGGAGGTTTAGGTTCTTCATCTTTCTCCTCTGTCCCTTCTGCTGTCGTGACAGGTTCATCGGCAGCAGGCTGCTTGTCGTCTGCCGGGGCAGCTTCCTCGGCAGTTGACTCTAAGGCTGGTTTCTTGACTATTTCAGTTTCCTTCTCTGGCCCTGGTAATTTCTTCCCACTTCTAGTAGTGATTGCTTTACACTGCTCATGTGTGGGTTGTCTAGCGTTTTCAGTATCGCTAGGAAATCCTCCATTCTACCTCGGTTTAATATGCTGGGAAACCTGACCCATCTATGTCTCCAATGATTTCAGAGTAGCTTCATGGTTGGTCATCCGCATCTCTGTTGTATCCATGAATGTCTCAGCCTTCTTGACGAAGTGATTCATGTTCTCAATGTAAGTTCCTGTTTGAGACATAAACTTAGCCAAGGTCTGCTCCAATATACTAGTCGTGGCAGGTGGTGGCTGTTGCTGCTGCTGCGGTTGCTGCCGAGTCAGTAATCTAGGTCCTCCCTGGTTCTGAGTATTCTGTGCTTAAGGATTCAGGGCATTATTAGGATTGCTCGAAGAGAACTTGGGATCCTTTCTCCAATTGGGATTGTAGTTGTTGGAGTTATAATTCTGCTTATTGTAGTTCCCAACATACATCCCTTCTTCTAACTGTAACGGGCACTCCTCCGAACTGTGATTTCCATCGCAAGTTTCGCATACCTCTTCAACAGAGTAGACAGGCTGTGAATCTTCTTTTAAGAGCTTTTTCATTGCCTTAGTGAGGTATGCCACCTGTGATTTTAATGAACTGTCAGCCTCATAATCCTTTACAGCTAGAACTCGTTTACCCCCTCTTCTTGCCGTAGGAAATTGTTCCTCATTCTTTGTCAGATTTTTCAATACTGCCATTGCCTCATCTAGATCTTTGTCCAGCAGTAATCCATTTGCTGCTGAATCAATTCTGATACGAGTTTGTAAATTGGCAGCATTATAGAATTTAGTTACCTGGTTCCAAACGGGGAATCCATGCATCGGGCAGTTCCTTAGAAGAGTGGTAAATCTGTCCCAGGCTTCGTGCATTGGCTCGTCATCTTCCTGTTGAAAAGTAGCAATTTCGTTACGTAATCGCTCAGATAAGTGTGAAGGATTAAAACGAGACAAAAATTCACGAATTAAATCTGCCCAAGTTCGTATTAAACCCGGCGTTAGTTTATTCCACCAAGTTTTCGCCCTGTCCCTGAATGAATGAGGAAATAACCGAAGCCTCAGTATCTCCGGATTAACTCCTTGTAGTCTAAACGAACCACAGATTTCCTATAACGTTTTCAGATGCTCCCTTGCATCCTCAGTAGCAGCACCACTAAATTGGCCAGCATTGTTGATCATGCTGAACATAACAGGTTTCAGCTCAAAGTTGTCAACATCTACATCTGGCAGGGTTGTTTCCAGTTCTACATGATCATTGAGCATGTAGTCTCGGCATGACCGGCGTGCGGCAGCGATAGGAGGATCGGCAGGTGGATCGTTCCTTCCATCTCCGACAGGATTGTCATTATCCTGGGGATTCCCTTGTTTGTTCATGGCCTCTAACTGTTCTTCGAGGTATTCGTTTCTGGCTAACACGAAGCGAAGTCGGTTCCTAAGATTGTACGAGCATTCGATTTCAGGGTCTAATGGATACTCAGGTTCCTCTCCTCGTCTCGATCTGCGCATAAACAGAAAACCTTGTGAAAAGCACAGGTTGAACAATCCAAAATAAAACAGAAAAATAAAAAGAATGCAGTAAAAGGTAGGGTAAAGTTATGTTGCCACTCCCCGACAACGGCGCCAAAAACTTGTTGCGTGTAAAAGTGTCTATCGCAATGTATTGCAAGTGTACACGATGCAAGTAGTAAAGTGATACTGAAGTATCAGATATCGTCTCCACAGGGACTGAGCTAATAGCTTCACCTTGAATTACTGCACGAGAGGAAAAAGAATAGTTTAATATGTTGTCACGAAATAATAAAGAGTGCTGGAAATTAAGAGTAAAGAAGTCAAGATAGAGAGAATGGACTGGTATTGAATTGCTCAGTAGTTTAGGTGTTGCAAATTCTAGGAAACTATGTTCTGTCGTCGTGCCTGTTGCGGCAGCACCTGTCGCGGCAGCGGTCTGTTGGTTATCGCGGCAGCGATTACTCAACTCTGTACTTCAAGCTTGGCAAGAATCCCTGATGTGCCTTGGCCTATCTCTAGGTCCAAGTCTATCGATGAACACGTCTTGATGATACCTCCCGGCGTGAATCGAAGGATGAACACCGAAGTTGTTGAATTCTTCCTTAGCCACTTAACCTCGTCCTATCCCTCGGTCCGAGATAGTTCAACTATAAATTAGAGAACCCGCACTTATTCCTTTCGTATACTTAACTCTCGCGATATTAAGTAAATAGATAATCTCACAATGCTCTCCCGATACTCTTGTAAGATGTTGAAAACCAGAATAAGCGAACTTGAAGTAATTTTATTGAACAAAGAAAATCCTAAAACAATGCAATCCTTGCAACTACTTTACAAAGAACACTTAGCCCTAGAGGAAGTTTAGAACATGTTGAGAAGGGGAAAACGGCTAGGGTTTTGGGAAGAAGGCTACAGAATGGTTATGTCCTCTCCTAGGTTGAATTACATGCCTTTATATAGGCCTTGGGTTCAAGTTTTCTAATATGGAAAGAATACAACTTTAAATTAAAGTACAACTCTAATAAAGACTAAATCTTTAGAGCATAAGTCTTTAATTCGTCCTTCCTTCTTGCTTGGAATTTCTTCCTTGAACCTTGGGCTTGGCCTTCATTCTGATCTAGGGCTTGGAAAAATATAAGGGTGCTCCACCACAGATGGGCTTCATTTTCTCTTTCTGTCGAGGCCCACTTCACTTTCTTCCCTTCACTATCGCTGTCGTCCGTGGCTGCCATGGCAGTGGCCATGGCAGCATCGTCCTTCACTTCTGCACATCCAGTTCCAGCTCTAATTCTTCACTGCCCAGCGTCTGCTTCTCTATTGCCCTCCATCTGCAACAGCAGCTACCTGCAAAAGTAACCAATTTCAGCAGAAACTATGCCATGTGATATATTTGTGATGTATAACTGAAATCTAACCTAAATGTAATGAATTATGCTTGGATGCAGCAGAAATATGGGTTAAATAGGGGGTAAAATATAGAACTTTTACACACTCAACAAACGTTCCCTCGGACCAGGCATGAATTGGTATCCCACAAGCTTCTACCCACACTCTTCGGTTTGGAATTACAATGTCCGGCGTCCATTTTGTGATGTTCTCTAACCATTGATCAAAGCAGTTGGACTTGACATATTTACTTATTATTTCCTGATTTGGAAACAACAGTAGCATTAGAGAACCTGCTACACGCATTAAAGAAACATCCCTAATTTGGGCTTTCTTTAATTCCGTCGCCAATTCCATAACCGACATTGGCTTTTGGAAAAACCCGACAGCATAGTTTTGCAGCACTCCTTCTTTTTCCTCATCAATTACCCCATCCACTTTCCGGTACTCGTGAATTTTGCCAGTCGATCCCACCCATGTATCACTCTTTTTTTCCAATCTCATCCATTCTACTCGAGTATTTGTTATGTTTCCAAATGAATTCGACGTCGTCGTCGATTCCCCTTTCTTGTGCCGCCATAAGAATTTCGGTTATCCCGTTGTGTCATCCGAACCTTTATCTTAGACCCGTACAGTCTGAAGCCATGGAATCGCTCAATATCCCTCTTCGCATCCTCTCTAGTTTTCATCCTCACGAACCCAAATCTTGATCCATCTCATGCTCTTTTCTTCAGCACAAAGACATCTACCACAACCCCCTGTCGATCAAAGACCTGCCACACCCCTTTCCAATGTAGTTGTGGTGGTAGATTGCAGATAAAGAGAGTCCACCATCATCGCCCATCCCCTCCTACCTTGTCGTCGCCCATATTGCTATAATTTTCTTATTTCTTTTTCTTTAACCTGAAATTGCCTTAGTTTAACTATTTGGGGGCAAAAGTATGCTAGACAATTTAATTACTTAGTTTTAATTAATTGTTAGAGCCTTAGACTTTAGGTTCTTTAATTAGGATTTAATAATTAATTAAGTGAGATAACTGTAGCAACTTAATGTGTACTAAGAGGGAAAGTTTGGAGTTCAAATTTGGGTGATGCCATCGAAATGAGGTGTTGTCCAACATTGGCTTTTAAGTGTAATACTTAGTACTTATTAGAATCCTAGAAATTAATAAATAACCTAGATAATTAATTAGAGCTTTAATTAGGACTATCACTTTAAATAATTAGAATGACAAATTAATTAATAAATATTATAAAAAATTTAGGGGTTTTAATATTGATGGTACTCAAGGAATTGGTACTATCTCAAAAAAAGCCTTTAAATTTAATAATATGCATAGGTTAAAACAATTTAATTAATTAGAATCTTTTTAAGTTAGAACTTAAAATAAACATGACAATAATAAATCATGCATTAAAACTTTTTATGTTGGAAATATATTTTTTGAATATATATGGGGTGCCTCAAATGTAAAAGGGTGATTTTAATCTCATATTCGGATAAAAAAATATATTTCCTTATAAAAGGAATATTTCCATTTGGAATTTAAATCTAGGATTAAGGGTTAGATAAAATTTAAAATACTATTCAAAATGTCAAAATGCCCAGTAAAGTTAAAAGCAAATAAATGAAAAGGGTACACAAAACGCGAAGAACAAAGAAAGATCAACGAAGAACACAAAGAGAAAATTTACAATAAAAATTTTGTATTCTCTCAAAGGATGGATGATACAAATGAGGCGTGGAAGATCTCTATTTATAGTTGAGTCTCCTTACATTCAACGGTCACTACTAATTTACATCTACGGCTAAGATCGAAGCTTTCCTAACATAATAGTACAAAATCAGTATATTCCATAGGATACAATCTTCTATCTAAGGAAAGTATATCCTATGACCCGGATCCGAACTCGTGGTCGGTGACATAAATGCAATTGTAGTATGCCATAATAAATGAAATATATATATATAAAGCCAATAGTCCAATATTGATTGCATGAAAGGTTTTCTTGGTAATCATCGTGCACATTGCATAAACTAATGCTTCCTTGATTACAATCACATTATATTATGAAAGAAAGTTATTTCCAAATCCAGACCTTAAAAGACCATTTCGTTCAAAAAAAAATAGAATTTCATCATCTTATATTTGTTAGAAAATGTAAAATTTGTTATGAATATTTATCTATATGGATTTCTATCATGATAAGAACTTTATCATGAAGATTTGACTTACTTTATCATTAGGAATATTAACTACATTAATTAGAGTTTAATGTATTATGTACTTCTTATGCCTATAAATAGATTATTTACTGAAGGCATTGTATACACAATTCTATATTTGAGAATAATACAAATCTCCATCTTTCTCTCATCTCTTTGCTCTTTTATTCTTGTTCGTTGTTCTTCGTTATTTTATTCACAACACATTATCAGCACGACTTGCTCCGAAACAATAATTAATTACATCGAAGATCAGATTCATCTACAACACATCAACCACTTAATTCAATTTTTGAAAAATATTTGATGTCAAGAATCATAAGTGAAAAAGCAAAGGTTAGCAAGTTTTTTTCCCTCTTGATGCTTTACCTTTATAATTACTTATGTGATTTTGATTCAAACCACTCTTATCGATTTGAAACCATTTATTACTTCTTGTGCTTTTTTAATGTAAAGAAAAGTTATAAAATTAGAATTATTCTTTAATAATTCATCAGACATATTATGTCTAATGGTGCACGTGATTTCAAAGAAAAAAGAAAAACAGTGGCAAACTCATCCATAGTTTTTTGTCTGATCAATTTAGTCATCATATACTTTTCTTTAATTCTATTTTGATCCCAAATAGTTCTATTTTATGCACTTCAGTCCATCATGTTATCCTTCTAACTATATTTACCGTTCCTCATACCAATAAGTTCCCAAATCAAATTGTACAAGAAGAACATTATCGATTGGGAGTTATTAAATTTTTTTAGTTTATAATTAAATATCAATATTTGCTTACGGTTTTTCTATTGATAAAATTGATATTTTTAACCGTGCTTTGAGTTTTACATGATATCTTTAAATGGAGTGGTAAGAGACATGACGTAAAGAAATTATGAGAAGCTGTATTGGTCATTTTCTATGTCTCCATTGTCCTCGAGAGGAAACTCATTATCGGTAAACTTTACTTTTATTTTCATTCTTTAAAATACAATTTTAAAGTGCGATAAATCGTGATGATTTTGAATCTACAAGAATATTGTTATAAAGTCTATATTTGCTCAAAAGCAATCATTCTTCCTTGTCGAAAAATTGACTATAGACTTCTCCCAAGTTCAAGTTACGAAAAAATCATCTTGATCCAAAAAATTTGTGGGAGACATTCTCTGAAGTGAATGCAAGCATGATGTTTATTTCATGCAATTATTGGATTCGTTTCATTCCCTGGAGAGAATGCAAACATGGTAAATCATTATTTAATTGGTAACATGACTTTGATATAATCCAAGAAAATTGGCTGGACATCCCGTTCTGCGAGGCTATTGGTCTCAAAGGAGATTTTTAAAGGACATTATGGACTGGTTTAACAATGCCGCGTACGAGGATTAAATCTTTATTCTCTGTGATAAGGATGTGTGAAAAAGGTTTCAAAGGCCCACTGGCTCTACTCCATTCCCTGATGTTAATGTGAGATTATATTATGGAAAGAATAAAAGCCACATTAGAAGTTGTGGTCGTGATTGAAACCATGAATATAGACATGAAAATATAGTTATTTTAAGGATACTTCTACCCACCGGTAGTGATGTTATGAGGATGACAAGAGTGATAAAGATCATTCTAATGAAGTAAAATCCTTTTTATTAACAATGTGATGTTATAAACCATTGTTCTCGTACTTGTTGTACGTTGAAAAATCAACAATCATTGAATGATAAAGGGAAGAAAATAGAAGCAAATTTTGTTTGCGAAAAATGACGAAGATGATATTGACCAAACTTTATTTGGACATTGTTAGTCCAACTTATTTGGAAGTTGTTGATTTTCTTATAACCCTCGAAGGGAATAAATCATCTTTTAATTATTCTCATAACTTTAAAGAAAATTATGTATCTTTATATTTATTTTTCTTTATGTTTATTTACTTTACACACATTAATTATTTACATTTTATATTTATATTTATATATCATGATGTTTATTTATTTTGTTTAACATGATTACTTGTCAAATACAATCTATGGTGACGATTTATGCTCAACATAAGCATAAGATATATTTTCCCATTTAAATGCAGGAGAATAATGTGAGTACTATATCTCAAAGTACTGAAAATATTGATGCTCTAGAAGAGCAATAAATTCTTGAGAGAAAGCACATTATGAAAAGTGCATAATTAGGAATATTGCAATAATTATCGCTAATGGTAATAATATCGTCACCAATAGAAGTGGAAATTTTAAGAAAGTAATATGAGTTCTCAAAATATCCCTTTGGGAATTATAGATAACATATGTTATCAATATGCATTTGAAATAAGTCAATGTAAATATAAGTTGGTAGCCAAAAGGTAATTTCCAATGAATGCTCTGAAAGAGCTAATGATATTCCTATTCAAAGGAACAATTTTGATAGTCGTACTTGACATGTACGAGTGATATTGAATCACATATTATGGTAAATTAAAAGTTTACAAAATTCAGAAATGTATATACACACTTGTATATAGTTGGTATGATCTGTTAGACCGTCCTAATCAATATTGATGCGAAAGCTATTGAGATTTATATGTACATTGATTAAAAGAACCTAAAATCTTTGTGTTACTTGTTCTCAAATGAAATGATTAAGATCTCACTTACCAAAAGAACTTGAAGTTCTTGTACTAAAGCTGAGACTGCATGTCTTGCACATCTGAATGAAATATGGGCCCATATATCTACAAATGTGGAAGTTTTATATGATTTTAGTAGATGCATCTACATTGTTTTATCAACTTACAACCAGAAGTTTGTGAGGTTGATTCTAAAAGGATTCAGATTATGCAATTAGACTATTCGTCTTGCAAAAGCTTGTGGGTTTATATTTTAGGCTATATTAGTAGTTACAAAGCCTATTGGTTATAAAAATACAGTTTAGCAAACTTTTAATTGGATGCCTCCTCTTTAATGGCTAAACTATGAGAACAAAAGAGTTATTATTTATATGGTGTTTCCATATAGCAACACGTATACGCATCAAACCAACGAGTTATAATAAACTCCGCGTTATGATTGGTTTTTTTGTCAAAAGCCATATATTTCCCATTTTATAATTTTTGAATGTGCGATATTAATTTCTCCACTACAACGCACAAAATGGGTAAATAAAAAGGGTTGAGAATATATATTGAGTACGAGTCTCCTTTTATGTTTAAACTCTTAAACATTAATTGGAGAACCATTTATGAGATAATTTTTCTCAACATCAGGGGGAGAGAATAATCAGATGGATAAAGAAGGAAAATGAATTATCATTATCTAGATCCTCGAATATGAATTAAAAGTTCATAAGATAATTCAAGTTATTGTATGTCAACTGTCAGACATATTTATTGACTTAATGAGAGTAATCAAGTCTTATATACCAACTGAAAATGCTCTAAGTTTAAATTACATGTTAGAGCAATGGATGTAAATCATGCCTAAAGCATGATAGTTGAAATTGGTTACAATGATTAAAATTCTCGTAAATAGAAAGTAGTATGAGATGGTCATATATTGGAGGCGAGTGCTCCAGAAGAGACCCGAGACATAACTAATAATAAAACTCTAGAAGAGTTTCAGGTACCTGAAATAAAGATTGAAATCTTGAAGAGATCTCGATGAGTTATGTCACTATGAGAATGGAACCAAAATAGAAAAGTTGTCAGCAACGATTTTGCAAACAATTTTACATAGAATACTTCTATAAAAGTAAAGAAAGAAAATGAGGATCTTGTATAGAAATTTATCCAGAAGTATAGATATTGAATTGACCAATGTAGAAAGACGCTTTGAACTTCTAAAAGAGAAGTATTTTGACCAACAGTCCAAAACACCTAAAGGTGTAATGCAAGTGAGGCACAGATAAGTAGTCGTAAATACGACATAATTATAATTTATGAAGAATTCTAAATACCTCATGGTGGATGCAATTACTTTGGCAGTTATGAAATATTTTATATGTGTCTAGTTATTTTGTGGATCCCTATAAAAAGAAAGTTATCCTTGACGGGTTTAAAATGCTATAAGCATTTGGAAATTTATTTAGACATGCCTCATTGAATATTTTGGCGCACTTGGTATAATCGCCTTAGTGAGTACTAATTGGGGAAATACTATAAGAATGATCATATTTTCTTATGTTTTTTATAAAAGGAGTTTGGATCAAGATTTATTACGATAAATTTGTAACCCCCTCGTCCCAATCCGGACGCTTGACCGATCCGAGTAGGCTACACGGGGATAACCGAGGCAAAACTCGTTAAGGCTCCACTTCGGTTACCGACCCAAGGAAAAACTCTTCAATTAAATTATATTTTCTAGATGCGTTATTAAACCCTATGTGAGAAAAGCAACAGCGGAAGAAACAATGAGGCAAACAGACAACAGCCCACTTAAAGCAGTCCATTTCATTCTTATACAGCAGGCCGTATCGGAACGCTCATAGGGTGTTTCGATATGCCTTGACTAGGTTAACTGGCCAAAGTTAACCTGACGAGACCGTTTCGAAATAGGGGTGACCCGTATCAAAACGTCCTCAACGGTCAACTTCTCGTGGTCAACGAGATGAAGGCCGTTCCGAAACGCCAAAGCCCGTTTCGATACGTCAATTTATCGTCAAATTCTCAGATTTCCAGTAGCAAAATTGTATCGAAACGGCCCCCTAGCATACCGAAACGCCTGGCCCGAAACAAAGAGATCGTATCGAAACGGGTTCGACCGTTTCGAAACACCCTCTATTTGTAGATTGGTTTTAGCTGGTTTTAAGGCACAAGGATGATCCAAAACCCCACTATAACCTCACTTAACCACACAACAACAACACAAAGGCAAACCAAACACCACAAGCATGCTTAACACACTTCAAACACAACAAGACCATACATATAAGGAATCATACATGGCATTAAAGATTCATGTTTCACAAGACATACACTTAAGCATTCAAGATAGGCAATTCAACATGGCTTACAAACCAAACATGGCATCCAAAAGCCAAACCATCATAACACATAAAAGGAGTCTAGCATGCTCCTAAACAACCAACACCAACATGCTTCAAAAGCATCAAAGCAACAATTACATATCCCATTGCTTGACTATTACATCATTTAACTAAAATATCCATACTTGATAGCTAAGATAGCACCACAAAGCACACTTGGAGGCCCCCTTCTTGCACTAGCAACCCACGAACTACGGATCTACATTGTCGAACAAAAGAGAGCGTAAGCATAAAGCTTAGTGAGGGTAAGCTCATTAAAAACAAACCTCGACAATGCAGGGTCCAAGTACGAGCACAACCAAGGTAAATGCATGTTCTTACCTTCGATCCGCATGAGCCAAAATGTCAATGATGCATGAACATAAACTCATAATATGCCATGCTCAACAAGTCCAACCACATCATATGTAAACACATATAATAATCCACATAGGAATCACATTTCATATCATATTGGCACACCTACCATCACATATTGGCACCTAGCTATGACTCGAATACGCAGATAACATGTTGGAACTCACATCCAACACAACCATTACCTTATGGTGGGATTACACTCATCACCGTTCACGCGGAGGGGATTCCACTCATCCTCACGCCCCGTCGATGGGATTACACTCATCATCGACTATCATATATAAGAAGGTTTCCCGGGCGAACCCGTACTCCATCTTGATGACTACCATCACCAAGACCACGCGCGCATTTGACTCACGTGTGCACACTAACATCCTAATGATCGATCATTTGTACTCAAGCATACTAGTGTCAATACTAAACACAAACCACAACTTTTCACAACATCATTTCATATCCACTTCTGTGCTTAGCACGTACTCACCATGATAAACATCATGCACAATCCACATGCATATAACAATGCAACAATCCAAGCCTCAACATACATGTATAACACCATATACATAGCCAACACAATCACAATTAAACATGAGGCATAAACACATCCAAAGATCAACCATAGTCTCTAACTAAAGCTTGGGATTAGACTACCAATCTAATCCCAACTATAGGTGGGTCTACCAAGCCCGACCTAGTCCACATGCTTGAACCAAATACTCAAAACCATTTAAAAACATTTAACCACTCACCTTCACTTCCAAGCTCAACAACCAAGCAACCAAGACCTTCAAGCTTCCGGATTCACTCTTGATGCTTCACCAACACAAACTTTTACTTCTAATCATCTCAACACAAACAAAACAACCTCGAATCAGTCCATGCATCCATGTAGCAAACCCAGAACACTACTCAAGCATAAAACACATGAATTCAAGCTAAGAACAACCCCAAAAACTCCAAACCCGAGCAGCCCTCAAACTCAACCCAAAACTCTTGTTTCAAACACTTGAATTCAAGCTCTCCTTGTCGTTGGTTTTGAAAATTGGAAGTGAGGAAGAAGATGAGCACATGTCTTCATCTTTGTTTTTGTTTTATTTTTATTCACCAAAAATCATAATTACCATTATGCCATTAATGAATGGCTAAAACTATCATCTCCTAAAGTCCATGGAATTTGGACTTGGAAGATAGGCCCAACATATACTTTAATTATTTTGCAAACACGAAGCCCATGAAAATATTTTATTATTTTAATTATAAACCCAAAACTCAAAATATTATTTGATTATTATTTTCACCCGACCCCTAAACCCGGGTGTTACAAATTTAAATATTATTAGAACTCCTAAGAGCTTTCAAAGCATTTGGTTATTTAAGGAAAGGATTTGAGAAAAAGAATCTTGAGATGTGGTTTTGTTTCGACCTAAAGGTCGAGCATTTAAATATGCATTATTGTCTATGAATGGACACATGCTGAAAGAATCTTATCGAGATTTAATATGAATAAAGCATATCCATTGAGTACCCCAATAATTGTAAGATTATTGGATATGAATAAAGATAACTATATTTTTTTGGGTCTTGAAGCAACACATATTAGTTGGTCAAGAAATATCCATGGATATACAAAGATTATTACCTTTAGATCTTCAAACATTCGTCGATGGCTCCTCAAATCTTGTAGAAATAATTGTTATGCACGAGGCGAGACAAAAATGTGTTTGGCTAAGACCATTGACCCAACATATTTAGAAGATATGTGATTTACTTTCACAAGATATGATACAAATGCTATCTTGTGTAGAGATAATAAAGGCGGATGCATCATGGAAAATATTACTCTAAAGTTTCATCACTCGCGATCTTTAGAAAAAAAAAAGTATTCAAGATTGAATTATGAAGATTCAAAGATCTTTTGTGGTGTTTTCATGAGGGGGAGTAAATACGCGTTGCACTCCTTTTCCCTTAACCGAGGTTTTGTCTTAATGGGTTTACCTAGTAAGGTTTTTAATGAGGCAACATTTTATGCGTATCAAAGATGTGTGTACTCTTTTTCCTTCACTAAAAAATTTTTTCCACTGGGTTTTTATCTTAGTAAAGTTTTAACGAGGCACATTATCTTCATAGACATTCAGGGGGAGTGTTATGAATATTTATCTATGTGGATGTCTATCATGATAAGAACTTTATCATGGAGATTTGACATACTTTATCATTAGGAATATTATCTACATTAATTAGAGTTTAATGTATTATGTACTTCTTATGCCTATAAATAGATGATTTACTGAAGGCATTGTATACACAATTCTATATTTAAGAATAATACAAATCTCCCTCTTTCTCTCATCTCTTTACTCTTTTATTATTGTTCGTTGTTCTTCGTTATTTTATTCACAAAAAAATTTCGTTGTCTCTTTTATTGTTGAATTATTTTTATTTAAAGGTATAATTCATATTATTTTATTAATAATTTTGTTCATTGTTTGATACAATTTTAAATAGAAAAAACAAAATTTTGTTAGTTAAGAATTAAACACACAACTAATAGAATTAAATACAAATATTTTATCACTATATTTAATTGTTAAATAAATCTTATATAATATATTTTCTTTCGGTCACTATGTAAATGTGATAGATTCTAATTTTATATAATGTGAGAAGAAGAAGAATATATTTCAAATTGTGAAAAAAGAATGGAATACCAACAATCAGTTGGTATAGTGAAAAGAATAACAAGATTCTTTAAGTCGGGTCTGAGAATGAAATTTCGACATTGTAAATGAAACAAATTGAACTATAAGGATTGCTCTCGTAATGAATCTCTATAATAATTGAATTGAATTATTCACTAAATAAACAAATACAACCACGATTCTGATCTATTTTGGTTCATCATGCAACTATTGTTGGCCAATAGTTAAACCTTTTTAATCCTTATTTAAAGATAAAGTTATAAGTGGGTTTCTAGTTAATTTCATTTCTTTTGATTACTAATTATTTTTTCTTATAGTTTAATTTTAGAATTAAGAGAAAGAAACATAGAGATAATTCAAGTTATTCTTTTCAATATATATATATATATATGAGTTATCTTTACTCTAAATATTTCCCCATCTCAAACAAGTTTAAAAGTTTTCTCTCCATCAAACAATGTTTCTTCTTCTGATGACCATGAAAAAACTCAAGATTAGGGATGGGCACGGGTCAGGTTTTCGGCCCTCCCAAACTCGGCCCGAAAATAGGCACCCTAAACCCGCACCCGACCCGACCCGAACTTTTTCTTCAAAAATATCGACCCGAAAATAAATTAATTTTAGGAACCTAATTGTAAAAAATAATTTTAAGGGGCTTAATTGTAAAAACTTATAATTTAAAGGACTAAATTATAAATAAAAAATCAATTTTAAGGACTTAATTATAAAAAATTATATATAAAGAGGGGTATTATTATAAATATCCTAAAAAATTTAGGGGAAATTACACTATTAGTCCCGAGTTGGGTCGGATATTTTCCACCCTAAACCCGAACCCGACCCGAGTTTACCCTTAACAAAAACCCGACCTGAACCCGATTTTTTAATTACAAAATCCGATTTGATCGGGCTGGGTCGGGTGGGAACCCGTCGGGTCCGGGTATAATGCCTATCCCTACTCAAGATACGCCTCAAAATCAAAGGGAACAACATGTTGAAACTAGTTCAATTCCTACCGTCATGAATAATTGTAATCATTTTTATATACTAGTTCAATTCAAATATATATTGAATGACTGTTTGGTTACTTTTATAGGAAAAGATTTATTTGTGGATGTTAACATGGGTGCTATTGCACGTTGATAACAAAATATGAGAACTCAACGTGAATAATTACAATCATTTTTATTTAATGATAATTTGTAATTTGAACTTCTTACGACTTTTCAATGTAACATTTATAATCTATCTACTTTACTCTTTGTTTATTTTACATACGATGATATTTATTGTCGGACGATAAACTACTAAATTTAAATTTTTATATCTACCCCTAAACAAACAATAAGTAAGTTTCTTTTTCTATTACGATTAATAAAACATAAACCGCCTTCATAATCTATAAAAACACTTTAACATCACAAATTTCCTTATTCTCATTATTCTCCTGCAAAAACTTGTTCTTGAATAATTTCTCTTTGGTGTTCGTTCAACAATGGCGGTGTTTTCCAAAGAAGACAAAGTTGAATTATGCAGCGAGGAAGAAGGGTTTTTGGGTTCCCTATCACAAACAAATACATCATGAAGCAAAAATAAAATATGCTTTTATGTTGGATTGGACAAAATGGAGACTTTTCGAGAATATTTTATTCCTTTATAAATAAAAATAAACTTGAAGATTAAATTTAACTCCGTAGTGGTCCAAAATATTAAGGCTTAAGGGTATCATAAGCTCTTAAATTTTTGAAAAAAAAAAATCAATTAAGCTCTTAAACTTTTTGCACTCAAATAAGCCCTTATGCTTCAAAATTTCATCAATTCACCCATTTGACCAACGTTGACTGTTAATTCTAGCAATTTTTTGGACCAATTGTTGCAAAGTGTCGTGCTACAATGTTGTCACTTGGCATATCAAGAATTTTTTATTTTATTTAAAAAAATCTTTAAAAGTTCTATAAAATCTGTAAATGTCACATGATATAATTGTAGTGTCTCACATGACAGTAATATCTCAAGAAAAAAACCGTCAAAAATTTATGGTCAAAATTGGTCAAAGGGATTAATTGGGAGCGAAAAAATTTGGGGGCTTAATTTATTTACTTTTTAAAAATTTTAAGGGCTTATGATACCCTTAAACCAATTATTAATGTTGTTTATTATTTTTAATTTTATAAATTTAATCCTTAAATTCTCTTAATTGTTCAATATTATCCTTTGATCGACATAAATCGTCGTTGATCATTATTGAGCTAACATAATAGTCCATTGTGTTGACATGATGGTTCAAGATACTAATGTAACACTGCGATCCCAACAGATCCAAAATGCTACATTCGGGCTATCTCTAACCCGGTCATTTAAATTTTTTTGAAAATAAAACCCCAAGTTTAGCCATAAATCAAAAACCATCTAAATCATGATAAAAAGTTTCTTTAAATAAGTTCAAACTTCAAAATAATGAGCACCATACATGTTTAAATCACCGTATTTCAAAAGATGAAATTAGGAGTTTACAGACCCAAGAGAATTAAGGTTCTCACTATTAGAATTTAAGTACGGTACTCTATTCGTCAAATCGGTGCTGAGAATCTTTGATGACGTGCTCCCTCGAACAAGTTACCTGGCTACTTGCCAACTTATGCACGGAAACAACAAATCGGCACGCTAAGCTAACAAAGCTTAGTGATACATTTTTACTATACAAAATTTCATACATCTCATAAATATGAGCAAGCATAGATCAACATTTAGGAAAAGACATGAAATAAGCCAAACCGCTTCGCATTTATTGTATCCCAGGATCACAAAGCATCGGGTCAACCACAATGTACTCAGGATCACATAGCATTGAATAATCATTATCGTAATCGAGATCACCTAGCATCGAATACTCGCATTTATGGTTATACCCAGGATCACCTAGTATTGGGTACACATTTCGGCCAAGTATTGCAGTATATGGTCATTTAAAACCCATTCGTACAGTTTATCAATCACATAGGACTTACCAAGAACTCAAGCAGGTCCCACATGAAAAATATCAAGATTTTGGACGGTGGCTCTAGTGGGTGCCGATACGCTCCCAATGGGTATTGGTACTCGTCTCTGGGTACTAGTACTGGCTCGAACGTACAAGTACCAAATTGATTACTGAAATTTCACATGTTAGTTAGGTGCTGATATTGACTATATCGTATCTATACATGGATCTCAATATCGGTACTTCTTGAAGGCAATATCGGTACGCAAGCACCAGCTCACCTAGTTTATGCTTGTTGACCCATCGGTACCTGTACAAGTTCGACCCCTACCCAGAAATGACTTTTTAATCATGAGTTCCCTTTCAACATTTTCCTTAATCTCCCATATTCAAATCTCAACTCACTTGGGAGTTGTTAGGGTGATTTTAGCCACTTAAAGACCACCCAAAACAAGCTCATAACATTAAAATATCATCAACTCAACAATCAAGTAAAAAAACCCATTTACATTATGCTTTCTCTAAACCTTGCCCTAAATGAAATTTAACCAAGCAATCAATCATTTAGGAAAGGCAAGAAATCAGATAAGTTAAAAATGAACTTAGAAATCTCTTCTTCAAGCAAGCTTTTCACTTCCTTCCTTGCTTTTTTTTGTTGGAGAGTTCTCTACCCTCTTTAACTAGATGAAGGGTGTAAAAGCAAGGTGTTATACTTCCAAAATGACAAAAATAAACTTTAAAACGAAATAAAATAAGAAAATTCGTCTAAAGAATTTCCCAACCCAAACCCCTCCAAAAACTCATCCTTCCTCCACTCCACTATTCTTTGAGTTTCTTACCACAAAATGTAAATCCTTAGAAAAATTTGAACATATTTAAAACTCAAATCTTGACTGCAAGGATTGATGATGAAAGATTGAATATTTACCTTAAGAAAAATGGTGTTCTTGTGGAGAGATAAAGCTTTGAGGACAAACCTGAGTTAAATGAATATGATATAAGCAAAGGGATGACCTCCTCTATTCTAACTAAGGGTGTTCAAAATTATTGACCCGATTATCCCGACTGGATGACCAGGTATAAATAGGCGGGTATTTTAAAAAAAATTAATTTTTTTCAAGTCGGGTATCAAATCCAGTAATTTTTCCGGGACACGGGCCGAGAGTTTTCCCTTACCGAGTACCCGACCTGACAATTTTTAATATACATTTTATATTTCAAATTATATTTTTATTTTTATTTTTCTAATATTTTTACTCCAAAACAAAATTTATATCCCTAAATTCTTTCTATGTTTGTATTATATACTTTTAAGTTTTAAGTTTAAAATTTTCTAAAAATATTTTTGTGTTTAGTATGTGATTTTTTAAAAAAATTTATAACTAAAAAAATAAAAATAAAAATTATGAACTGAGTACCCGGTACCCTATTTTTCGGGTACCCGAATTTCACAAGTACCCAAATATAAATGGTCGAGACATGGGCCGGCAAAATAGGTACCCAGATGAACCGGGTACCCGACAATCAACATCCCTAATTCCAACCGCCCAACCCAATGGAAAACAAGTTGGTTCAGCCTTTTTTTTCTTTAAAACTAGGGTAAATTACTGACTAGGTCCCCAAGAACCACCCTTTTTCACCTTTGGCCACTAGCCCAACTAATTGGTCAATTTTAAAGCCCAAAGTTCCTCTTATGACCCAACAAGAACTATTATAAACCCAACACTTAAAAGCCCAAGATCTCAGGTCAATGCCAACGCATTGATTTGAAAATTTAGTTCGTTACAACTATGTGACGGTTCACGGTACTAACATGACAGTCTAATTATAAATGATAATGTGACAAGAGGACAACATTATTTTTTGTTCGAGTTTAGGACTTGTTTGATTTGTATAAAATTTTGAGGGCTTGTTTAATCTTTAATGTAAAATTAATTACTGAAAATTGTTCAATGAATATGAATAGACTCATGTTGACGAGAGACGGTAGAAGATTTTTTCAAAGAAAGCGTTCAGCTTTTTTAATACTTTATATATTTTTTAAATTTTTTACTTTTTAGATAATGTATAAGTTATCAATTTATAGCTTCTAATTTAAAAAAAATACTTAATTTTTGAATTTTTAATATTGTTTTTAGTAATTTTTTAATATTTATTTTTTAGATGTTTTAATATTTTTAAATTATAATGATTTCTTAAATTTAAATTATTTTAAAAGAATAATAAGCCTTTAAAGTACTATAAAAATCAATTAAGATCTCGAACTCGGCCAAAAAAAATTAATGTTGACCCTCTGTCACATTATCATTCACATGTATGTTATGTAGACACATTGGATAATTATATTAGCACCATAACGATTAATGATAATTTTCTCCAGTTAAAAAATAACATTGATACAATTCATAGAGTTCGAAATTTAAATTAATAAAATTAAAAACGAAAGATAATATTTTTTTTATTTTGGACAACTACGAAAGAAAAATTACCCCTTACATCATAAAAGTTGTAACCCCCTCGTCCCGGTCTAGCCGGATGACCGGTCCGAGTGGGCCACACGGGGAAAACCGAAGCGAAACCCGTTAAGGTTCTTCCTCGGTTAACGACCCAGAAAATTTCTTTTAACTTTATCTTGTCTATAGGCATGATTAAATCCTATGTGAAGCACAACAGCGGAAGAAGCAACAATTCAACATCGACCGACCAAGACGATACAATAAACAGCTCATTTTAGCCCTTTACAGCAGGCCGTATCGAAACGCCTTTGGGGTGTTTCGAAACGCCTTGACCTAGTCAACAGGCCAGGGTCAACCATAGGGAGACCGTTTCGAAACAGGGGTGACCCGTATCGAAACGACCCCAACGGTCAACTTCTCGTGGTCAACGAGATTTGACCGTTTCGAAACATCAAAGGCCCGTTCCGGAACGCCTTTATCTCGTCAATTTCTCAAAATTCCAGTAGAAAAAATGTTTCGAAACAGCCCCTATCCGTTTCGAAACGGCTGGCCAAATGCAAAGGGACCGTATCGAAACGGAGTGGCCCGTTTCGAAACGCCCCCTTTTCTACAGACTCGTTTTGGCTGTTTTAAGGCACAAGGGTGCCCCAAAACACCTCCACAACCTCTAACAACACACTAGCAATAAAACTTAAGGCAACCCAACATACAAGCATGCTTCAACGTCAACAAAACGAACTAAACACCAAGGCACAACAACACAAGTCATGCATACATACAACTCATTTAAGGAATTAAGCATTCAAAGGTCAACACTTAGACAACTTCAAAATAGCAACATGCTAACAAGGTATGAAGCAAGGCATACATCCCAAGTCAAAATAGCCAACACATACGAGGAGTCTAACATGCTCCTAAGCAACATCAACCGCAACATAGCCATCAAAATAACACATGTCCCATTGCTCAACTAATACATGGTCAACATTAAAACTCATACTTGAAGTACTCAAGGCTAAGAACCACACTTGGAGGCCCTCCACTTGCGCAAGCCACCCACGAACTAAGGATCTGCAATGTTGAACAAAGAGAGCGTAAGCAATGGCGCTTAGTGAGGGTAAGCTCTAAAAACAAACCTCAACATTGCAGGGTCCGAGCACAATCTAGCCAAGGCAAATCACATATTTACCAAGGATCCACAAACCACAAGATAAAAATGCATGAGCACTATTCAATATAATATGCCATGATCATAAGCCCAAATCCACAATACATATAACCACATTTGAACATCCAAATAAAAAAGCTCATATATCTCAACACATTGATACACATATCAATCAACATTGGCACCTAGCTATGACCCGAATACGCGGATAAACACGTTGGAACTCACATCCAACAACCACATTACCTCACGGTGGGATTACACTCATCACCGGTCTCGCGGAGGGGATTCCACTCATCCTCACGCCCCGTCGATGGGATTCCACTCATCACCGACTATACTCAAATACAATTTCCAGGCGAACCCGTACTCTTCCTTGGTGACTCAACGCCACCAAGGCCACGCGCGACTTTTGACTCATGTGTACACACTAACATCCTAATGATCGATCATTTGTACTCAAGCATACTAGTGCCAACATTTTACTCATTTCACATTACTCATTTCAATCAATTCCGTGCTTAGCACGTACTCACCATGAACCATCATCATACATGTCTCAAGCAACACAATTCATGCCTCGCGATTTTAATCAAGATTTTTCCAGCAGCCTATGTCAAATCACAAATAGAAAATAGAAGCGAAAAATAAGAAAGCAATCTTGCATCAGACTACTTGTCTTCTTGTAGTTGGATCTCCAAGTTTTTGGAATGCTCCAAATTCCACTTGAGCATCCAAATCAGGATCAATACCGGCAAAAACATCTCTGAACAGGGTTCTAGCACCATGCCAAATGTGTCCGAAAAAGAAAAGCAAAGCAAACGAAGCATGCCCAAAAGTAAACCAACCCCTCGGACTGCTACGAAAAACACCATCGGATTTCAAAGTAGCACGATCTAATTCAAAAATTTCACCCAATTGAGCACGTCTAGCATATTTTTTCACAGTAGCAGGATCACTATAACTCACCCCATTGAGTTCGCCGCCATAGAACTCAACAGTTACACCTACCTGTTCGACATTATACTTTGATTCTGCCCTTCTAAAAGGGACATCCGCTCTAACAATTCCGTCTCCGTCTACCAACACAACCGGAAATGTTTCAAAAAAGTAGGCATACGGCGTACAAAAAGTTCACGCCCTTCTTTATCTCTAAAGATAGGGTGTCCTAACCACCCAACAGCTATTCCATCCCCGTTGTCCATTGAACCCGCTCTGAATAATCCTCCTTTTGCCGGATTATTGCCAATGTAATCATAAAAAGCTAATTTTTCAGGAATTTTAGACCAAGCTTCTGATAAACTTTGATTTTCGGCTAACCCAGCACTAACCCTTCGATATGTTTCTTGCTGGAAGTATCCTTGATCCCATTGATAACGAGTAGGACCAAATAATTCGATGGGAGTAGTTGCTGAACCATACCACATAGTTTCGGCAACAACAAAAGCTGCAAAAAAGACAGCAGCTATACTACTGGAAAGGACGGTTTCAATATTTCACATGTATAATACAATATACATAAGCATTCATATCACATTTCATACGAGACATACACAACCACATATATGAGTTCATCCAAAGGCTCTAGATCAAGTTTAGGATTAGGCTACCACCCTAATCCTAACTCTAGGTGGGTCTACCAAGCCCGACCTAGTCCATCTACTCGAACCAGCCATTTAAAAACCAAATAAAACAATTAACCACTCACCTAAGCTCCCAAGCTCAAAGATCAAGCAAGCGACCACCTTCAACTTCCCGGATTTACTTCCGATGCTTTCTCCGTTGCCCGAACTTGATTCTAATCAAACCCAAACACAAACAAAACACCCACAATCAATAACTCATCATCGGAACCGACCCGGATTAACATTTCCAAGCTTCCAACACTTAAAATCAAGTCCAAAATAGAATTCCCGAGCAACCCATAAAACCCACTGAAATCTTCCATTTCAAGCATCCAAACAACCATCTAATACACCCAAAGTGACCCTCATATGTCATACTAACACCAGCCCCCAAAATCCAACACATAACTACCCCAAAAACCACTTTAAAACCCTCCAAAAACCCCATGTTTATCCAAATCCGAAAATTGCTCAAAATCATTCGAAATTCACATATGTTATACCATTTGACCTCTATACACCATAACTAAACATATTAAATCAAAAGATTTCACTTAACATCATAAAGCTTTCATTTTTAATCCAAACTTTCCAAAATGCCATTTTCTAAAACCTTCATGAAAATGAAAATAAAAGGTACTTTCAAGGAGAGGGAGGTGAGGGGAAGTCAAAAATATCATTACCTTTCAAAATGGAGTTGAAATGGGGAGCTTTTGAATGGAATAGTAGATTGGGGAGAGAGCTCTTGTTTTCCCGTTGGTGAAGAAGAGATTGAATAGGAAATGGGTGTTTTTGTTTTGTTTTAATTTAAAGGCCTAAAGACCAATTTGCCCTTAATGAAATGGGATATTCACAAGGGCACACCATCCATGGCTATTTGGGATTAAATTTCAAAACATAGTCAATCATTAAATTAATTAATTTGAAAACAAAACCCGAACCATTATTTAAATCATAAAACCGAGTCCAAGTAATATTAAAATATTATTTTCACCTAACCCCTAAACCCGGGTGTTACAACTCTCCCCCACTTAAGGAATTTCGTCCCCGAAATTACCTGGTGGAAACAAATACGGAAACTGCTCAACCATATCCGCTTTCCTCTCCCACGTGGCCTCTTCCACACCTCTATGTCTCCACAACACCTTGACCAACTCTATGGTTTTGCCACGCAACACCTTGCTATCAGAAGCAAGTATCTCAACGGGCTCTTCATTATAGGACAAATCCGGATTTAACTCTATCTCCTCAACGGGCATAACATGCGAAGGATCCGATCTATATCTCCTAAGCATAGACACATGAAAAACATCATGGATCTTCTCTAACCCAGAAGGTAACCTCAAACGATAAGCTACTGGCCCAATCCGCTCAACTATCTCATACGAACCAATGAACCTTAGACTCAACTTGCCCTTTCGGCCGAATCTCATTACCTTCTTCCACGGAGATACTTTCAGAAACACCTTCTCACCCACTGAGTACTCAATCTCTTTCCTCTTCAAATCCGCATAAGACTTCTGACGATCGGAAGCTGCTTTCAAACGGTCACAAATCAACTTCACTTTGTCGGTAGTCCCCTTAAGCAAGTCTGGCATAGGTAACAACCTCTGACATGTTTCAGCCCAACAAATCGGAGTCCTACATTGCCTACCATACAAAGCCTCATAAGGTGCCATCTGGATACTAGACTAATAACTGTTGTTGTAAGCAAACTCAACTAACGGTAAGTGCTTCTCCCAAGAACCCTGGAAGTCAATCACACTACAACGAAGCATATCCTCAAGAATCTGTATCACTCGCTCTGACTGCCCATCGGACTGCGGATGATAAGACGTGCTGAAATGCAAACGGCTACCTGAAGCACTATGCAAGCAACCCCAGAATCTCGAAGTAAATCTAGGATCCCTATCTGAAACAATGGACTTCGGAACCCCATGAAGTCTCACAATCTCACGGATGTACAAGTTTGCCAACTTGTCTAAGGAATCCGTAGTGTTCACTGCTAAGAAGTGAGCATACTTAGTGAACCTATCAACAATCACCCAAACGGAGTTCTTCTTCGAAGGAGAAAAAGGCAACCCCGACACAAAATCCATGGTGATTCTCTCTCATTTCCATCTCGGAATCTTCAAAGGCTGTAACAAACCTGAAGGGACCTGATGTTCTGCCTTCACTCTCTGACAAACCATACAACAGCTCACATACTCGGCTACATCTCTCTTCAAACCAACCCAGAAGTAATCATTCTTCAAGTCTCGGTACATTTTGGTACTACCCGGATGCATAGAAAAGGGACTCGAATGTGCTTCACTCAGAATCTGACGTCTCAGCTCAACATCTTCTGGTACAACAATTCTATCTCTAAAGCACAACAAGTTCTCACCACTGAAACCGTACTCGGTCGGTCTTCCTTCGGCTATGTCCTAAACACGAGGGACTAGACTCACATCTTGCAACTGCTTCTCTCTAATCAACTGAATCAAAGAAGGCTTCACTTGCAACTCGGTGATCAAGCCACCATCATCGGACACACTCAATCTAGCAAACATAGCCCTCAACTCAACGGCCACTTTCCTACTCAAAGCATCGGCTACTACATTGGCTTTACCCGGATGGTACTCAATGGTCAAATCATAATCTTTTAGCAACTCTAGCCATCTTCTTTGTCTCAAGTTCAACTCTTTCTGTGTCATCAGATACTTCAAACTCTTGTGATCGGTGTAAACAATACACTTCTCACCATACAAATAATGACGCCAAATCTTCAATGCAAACACAACTGCGGCTAGCTCTATATCATGAGTAGGATAGTTCTTCTCATGAACCTTCAACTATCTAGAGGCATAAGCAACAACTCTCCTATCTTGCATCAAAACACATCCTAAGCCTACGTAGGAAGCATCACTGTAAATCACGAACTCCTTACCTGAAACAGGTTGTACTAACACTGGAGCATTTGTCAAAGCTTCTTTCAATTTCTCAAAGGCCTTTTGTCTTGCATCTGACCATTCAAACTTAACTCCCTTTTGCAACAATTTAGTCAAAGGAGCAGCTACTCTAGAGAAACCATCAACAAATCTCCTATAATACCCGACTAATCCTAGGAAACTCCTAATCTCGGTCACGGACTTAGGCTGTTTCCACTCAACAATCGCCTCAATCTTCGATGGATCAACTCGGATACCTTCGGCCGAAACAACATGGACAAGAAACACAACCTCTCGAATCCAGAACTCACATTTACTAAGCTTCGCATACAACTGATTGCTCAACAATCTCTGTAAAACAAATCTCAAGTGCTCATCATGCTCTTCCTCTGTCTTCGAGTACAAAAGTATGTCATCAATGAAAACAACTACAAAACGGTCTAGATAGTCTCTAAAAATTCTGTTCATCATGTCCATGAATACTGCAGGTGCATTCGTGAGCCCAAACGGCATCACAAGAAACTCATAGTGACCATATCTAGTCCTAAAAGCTGTCTTCGGAACATCACACTCTTTCACCTTCAACTGATAGTACCCAGATCTCAAATCTATCTTCGAAAACACTGAAGCACCTCTCAACTGATCAAACAAATCATCTATACGAGGCAACATATACTTGTTCTTCACGGTCAACTGATTCAACTATCTATAGTCAATACACATGCACATGCTACCATCTTTCTTTTTCACAAACAATACGGGAGCACCCCACGGAGAACTACTAGGCCTAATGAAACCACAGTCTAACAATTCTTGCAGCTGACTCTTCAATTCTTTCAACTCTTTCGGATCCATACGATACGGAGCTATCAAAACTGGATTAGACCCAGAAACAGTCTCAATCACAAACTCAACATCTCTGTCAGGAGGCAAACCCGACAACTCTTCAAGAAACACATCTGGAAAGTCACACACTGTTCTGATATCTTTCGGTCTTGCTTCACTCATATCCGGATTCATAACATAAGCTAAATAAGCCCCACATCCAGAGTCCATCAACCTATGAGCCTCTAAAGCTGACACCACATTAGACAAGAACTTAATGTTCTCGCCTACTACTACTACCTCGTAGTCATCAGAAAGTTTCAAGGAAATTCTCTTTGTCTCAAAATCCACACTAGCCCGATGCTCAACCAACCAATCCATGCCCAAAATAATATCAAAGCCATAGAAAGGAAGTTCCATCATATCGACTGAGAACACATGACCCTGAATCTTTAGTGGACATCTCCTATACATTCGTCTAACCACAACTGTCTCACCAAAAGAACTAGTAACATGCATACCTACATCTAAAATCTCAACAGGTATGTCTAATTTCCGTGCATGTTCACTCAAAATGTAGGAATGTGTAGAACCCGAATCAACCAGAGAAAGCAAAGGCATAGACTGTAACTCGAAATTACCTGCTATCACATCTGTGTCGTTCCCGGCCTCTCTCTGAGCAAAAACTCTCGTTGGTCCTCCCGCCTCTGGCTGCACTGCCACAACATGAGCAAGGTTCCTCTGAGCATCAACCCTAGGTGCATCAGCCCTAGGCTGGAAGTAGCCACGACCGCGCCCACGGCCTCTCTGAAAAATCATTCGCTCTCGCAGGAGCCTGAGAAATGTTCGGTGCCTGAGCCGCCTGATGCGGACAATCCCTCCTAAAGTGGTCCCTGGAACCACAGTTCCAACAAGCATGGAAATTACCCCAACACTCGCCAACATGCTGTCTCCCACAACGGGTACACTCGGGCAAACGCCCTCCTCCTCTATGGCCTTGATGGCCCCTACCATGGTGACCACCGCCACGTCTCTGATCGAACTGATGTCCGCCACCTCTATGCCTCTTGGCATCTCTACCATCAAAGTGGTTATGCCTCTTGCCAGAACTAGAACCACCAGATCGTTTGGCTGAACCCAAACTATGCTCTAAGTCCTTAGCCCTCGCGACCAACACATCAAAGTCTGAGTAGTCAGAAGCCAACGTATACCTCTTAACCTCTTCATTCAATCCATAGCGGAAACGGTTACAGCGTTCCACTTCAGTAGGAACCAACTCTGGAGCATACTGACTCAAGCGAACAAAGCGGATCTCATAATCAGTCACAGAAGCATCTCCCTGGGTAAGAGCCATAAACTCTCGCTTCTTCTCATCCAAGTACCTCGGTCCCAAATAACTCTTCCTGAATGCAAACTCAAAGAAATCCCAGTCAATCTCTGCCTCTGGAACCCCGGTAGTGATGGTGACCCACCAGGTGTAGGCATCACCCTGAAGCAACGAGATCACACAACCCAATCTACGTGCGCCCGCACATCCCATCTGAGCCAAGATACGAACTGTCTTCTCCAACCATAACTTCGACCTCTCCGGAGTAGATCCTCTAAACTCCTCGGCCCCTAAGCTACGGAGCCTCTCCAAAGGTAGACTAGCATCGTCACACCTAGGCTGAGCTGCAGCCTGAGCTCCCGCAACTGCGGCCTGAAATGCTCCCGCTATCGCTTGCACTAGCGGAGTCATATCAATTCCAGCTAGACCTTGGCCACCTTGAGGTCCATCTCCTTCAGGTCTATCCTCGCCTCCAGCTCCAGGCGGAAGAGGTGGTGGTGGTGGGGGTGGAGGAGCGCCAACTCCCGCGGCCACCGGCTCTTCTATGTGAGCCTCTACACCAACTGCCAACTCAATAGGAGCCGCAACCCGTGGTTCCTGGCGAACCACTCTCGGCCTACCCCTCGGTCTAGACATCGCTCTCACAGATATCAACTACAACCACAACAACAAAACATACTAGCTGGGTTAGCAAGGCAAGGCTTCCAAGTGTTCAAGTACGTTCCCTCACTTAAAAATCATTTTTCCAATGTAATAGTAGCAATGGGACTCTTACACACATGCTTTGAAATAAAACAATCAACATACTTGTCACACAAGCAATCATACTTACAAAGCAAGCAAACACCGTGCAAATCAATTCAAAACTTAAACTTACCTCACTTACCTGCCCAAGGTCTCGGTAACCTTAGGCTCTGATACCAACAAGTGTAACCCCCTTTTCCCGGTCTAGCCGGATGACCGGTCCGAGTAGGCCACACGGGGAAAACCGAAGCGAAACCTGTTAAGGTTCCTCCTTGGTTAACGACCCAGAAAATTTCTTTTAACTTTATCTTGTCTATAGGCATGATTAAATCCTATGTGAAGCACAACAGCGGAAGAAGCAACAATTCAACATCGACCGACCAAGACGATACAATAAACAGCTCATTTTACCCCTTTACAGCAGGCCGTATCGAAACGCCCTTGGGGTGTTTTGAAACGCCTTGATCTAGTCAACAGGCCAGGGTCAACCATAGGGAGACCGTTTCGAAACAGGGGTGACCCGTATCGAAACGACCCCAACGGTCAACTTCTCGTGGTCAACGAGATTTGACCGTTTTGAAACATCAAAGGCCCGTTCCGGAACGCCTTTATCTCGTCAATTTCTCAAAATTCCAGTAGCAAAATGTTCCGAAACAGCCCCTATCCGTTTCGAAACGGCTGGCCAAATGCAAAGGGACCGTATCGAAACGGGGTGGCCCGTTTCGAAACGCCCCCTGTCTGCAGACTCGTTTTGGCTGTTTTAAGGCACAAGGGTGCCCCAAAACACTTCCACAACCTCTAACAACACACTAGCAATAAAACTTAAGGCAACCCAACATACAAGCATGCTTCAACGTCAACAAAACGAACTAAACACCAAGGCACAACAACACAAGTCATGCATACATACAACTCATTTAAGGAATTAAGCATTCAAAGGTCAACACTTAGACAACTTCAAAATAGCAACATGCTAACAAGGTATCAAGCAAGGCATACATCCCAAGTCAAAATAGCCAACACATACGAGGAGTCTAACATGCTCCTAAGCAACATCAACCACAACATAGCCATCAAAATAACACATGTCCCATTGCTCAACTAATACATGGTCAACAATAAAACTCATACTTGAAGTACTCAAGGCTAACAACCACACTTGGAGGCCCTCCACTTGCGGAAGCCACCCACGAACTAAGGATCTGCAATGTTGAACAAAGAGAGCGTAAGCAATGGCGCTTAGTGAGGGTAAGCTCTAAAAAAAACCTCAACATTGCAGGGTCCGAGCACGATCTAGCCAAGGCAAATCACATATTTACCAAGGATCCACAAACCACAAGATAAAAATGCATGAGCACTATTCAATATAATATGCCATGATCATAAGCCCAAATCCACAATACATATAACCACATTTGAACATCCAAATAAAAAAGCTCATATATCTCAACACATTGATACACATATCAATCAACATTGGCACCTAGCTATGACCCGAATACGCGGATAAACACGTTGGAACTCACATCCAACAACCACATTACCTCACGGTGGGATTACACTCATCACCGGTCTCGCGGAGGGGATTCCACTCATCCTCACGCCCCGTCGATGGGATTCCACTCATCACCGACTATACTCAAATACAATTTCCAGGCGAACCCGTACTCCTCCTTGGTGACTCAACGCCACCAAGGCCACGCGCGACTTTTGACTCATGTGTACACACTAACATCCTAATGATCGATCATTTGTACTCAAGCATACTAGTGCCAACATTTTACTCATTTCAAATTACTCATTTCAATCAATTTCGTGCTTAGCACGTACTCACCATGAACCATCATCATGCATGTCTCAAGCAACACAATTCATGCCTCATCTCACATGTATAATACAATATACATAAGCATTCATATCACATTTCATACGAGACATACACAACCACATATATGAGTTCATCCAAAGGCTCTAGATCAAGTTTAGGATTAGGCTACCACCCTAATCCTAACTCTAGGTGGGTCTACCAAGCCCGACCTAGTCCATCTACTCGAACCAACCATTTAAAAACCAAGTAAAACAATTAACCACTCACCTAAGCTCCCAAGCTCAAAGATCAAGCAAGCGACCACCTTCAACTTCCCGGATTTACTTCCGATGCTTCTCCGTTGCCCGAACTTGATTCTAATCAAACCCAAACACAAACAAAACATCCACAATCAATAACTCATCATCGGAACCGACCGGGATTAACATTTCCAAGCTTCCAACACTCAAAATCAAGTCCGAAATAGAATTCCCGAGTAACCCATAAAACCCACTGAAATCTTCCATTTCAAGCATCCAAACAACCATCTAATACACCCAAAGTGACCCTCATATATCATACTAACACCAGCCCCCAAAATCCAACACATAACTACCCCAAAAACCACTTTAAAACCCTCCAAAAACCCATGTTTATCCAAATTCGAAAATTGCTCAAAATCATTCGAAATTCACATATGTTATACCATTTGACCTCTATACACCATAACTAAACATATTAAATCAAAAGATTTCACTTAACATCATAAAGCTTTCATTTTTAATCCAAACTTTCCAAAATGCCATTTTCTAAAACCTTCATGAAAATGAAAATAAAAGGTACTTTCAAGGAGAGGGAGGTGAGGGGAAGTCAAAAATATCATTACCTTTCAAAATGGAGTTGAAATGAGGGAGCTTTTGAATGGAATAGTAGATTGGGGAGAGAGCTCTTGTTTTCCCGTTGGTGAAGAAGAGAATGAATAGGAAATGGGTGTTTTTGTTTTGTTTTAATTTAAAGGCCTAAAGACCAATTTGCCCTTAATGAAATGGGATATTCACAAGGGCACACCATCCATGGCTATTTGGGATTAAATTTCAAAACATATTCAATCATTAAATTAATTAATTTGAAAACAAAACCCGAACCATTATTTAAATCATAAAACCGAGTCCAAGTAATATTAAAATATTATTTTCACCTAACCCCTAAACCCGGGTGTTACAAAAGTACACTTATATGCTATGAAAATAAATTCTTTTCGATTATATTTAATTGATATTTTTATTTTATCAATAAGTTAACCGAGTTATCGTCAAACTTAAACAATTTATAAGACTTCTGTTTTAATTTTGATTATTTTTTTCAATTAACAAAATTTTTTATGATTATTTAGAATAACTTGTCGTGAGTTTTAACCCACTAGAAGTATTTTTTTCCATTTCCCTAATGTCTTTTTTCCCCTCCATTTTAAGGAATAAAAATCTTTTGCTCTTCTTTAGTGTCCCTATTTATACTTCCCTACTAAAAAATTATGTCTAGGTTTAAAGTTAGAGTTTAGGATTGGAGTTTAGGGAATTCATGTTAAGGTGTATTTTTTTAGGGTTTATGATTTAGTATTTAGGTTAGGGCTAGGGCTTAGAATTTAATTTTTTTAGTGTTGGAACATAGAAAGGGACAGAAAATTTTTGTCCCGCTCGAGGTAAGGATTAGGATTAGATTTAAGATTTATAAAAAATAACTTATTAGTCACGTATTTCAAAGATATGACTTCCTCTTCAAGTAAACGTAATGCCGAGCCTAAAACAAAGGAACGGAGAATAAAATTATTTTCAAAATAAAACATAAACCGCCTTCATCATCTATAAAAACACTTTAACATCACAAGTTTCCATATTCGCATTATTCTCCTGCAGAAACCTAAACCCGTTCTTGAATTATTTCTCTTTGTTGTTCGTTCAGCAATGCCGGTGTTTTCTAAAGGAGACAAAGTTGAAGTATGCAGCAAGGAAGAAGGATTCTTGGGTTCATACTATGAAGCTACGGTGCTGTCTTCGTTGAATAACAACACTCGTTACAAAGTGCGGTACAAGAACCTGGTTGAGGAAGAAGATCAGACTCGGCCGTTGGTTGAGGTAGTTTGGGCCGACGAGGTCCGACCGATGCCGCCGCCTGTGATCGTAAACAGAGCCGATGGGGTTTTCAGTTATCTTGAAAGGGTGGATGCTTTCGACAATGATGGCTGGTGGGCGGGGAGCATTACAGGGAAACAAGGATTGAAGTATTGGGTTTATTTCGAAACCACTGGGGATGAGCTTGCTTACGATGCTTCTCGGTTGAGGAATCATATTGAATGGCGTGATTATCATTGGGTTTCTTTCAAGAAAAGGTTCTAAATTCAAGATCTGTGCTTCTTTGTGGATTTAGGGTTTTTCTTTATTGGATCTTTTATTTCTATGCATGAAACAGTGGTGTAATCTGCCTACATTCATGGCTTTTAACTTTTTTATATCTGAGCTATTTTCTTTTCAAACTATATTCGATAATAATCAAAACAGTATAAACCAAGAATATTTCCAGGTTAAAGAATCTATTTTTTTAATTGATTTACGGGGTTTTGATTGTTTTCCAATTTATTCTATCTTCTTGGTTTTTCACTTTGTGGATAGCAAAAAAAAAAATTATACCCCTTTCCGATCTTTCTATCTATGTCATACTACTAAAAATATTAAACTTTAAGGGCTAACCCTAAATTCTAAACTCTAAGTCTTAAACCTTAAGCACTAAAAAATAAACTCTACACTCCAACTCTAAACCTTAACCCCTAAACCTTAATTATAAACCCTGAATCTATTTTTTATTGTTTGAATATAAATAGGGACTCCGAAAAAGCACGGAGGATTTCTGTTCTTTTTTGATGTTATCTCATCTCTTGCATGGAAATTAATTACTAAAAATTAAGTCCTCCAAATACATTAACTGAGCTAAAACAATGCTTAATTGATTTTTAATTTGTATTCAAAATAAACCCTTTATTTTAAATTTATGTTCGTTTGAATATGGGAACCAAATAAGTCCTATTTAGTGTAGGAATATAAAACTTTACTTCAAAAGAATAATAAAAAAGTTGAAGGGATTCCTTTCCTTTAGTGGTATAAATTTGACTTCAAAGTTTAAATAGTTTTGAAGTGCTCCGAGTTGAGAAAAGGAACAGAAATTACCCTCTCCGGACGGATTTTATAGTTTTTGAAATTGTCAGAAATAGGTGAGTTCTCCGGTGGTCCTAAAGCACTTTTGATAGATAAGAGTGAGGTTTGGGCGAGTACCATCTCTGGCATTGGAAGCTTCACCGACTTCGCTAGTACGCGCTCTCTTTTTGGGTGCCATTGTCTAGAAAAATAGATCAAAACAGTGTGTATGCATTAATTTTCTCATTCAACCCATTGAAAATCAATGATCAAGGTTTTAAAAAAATTGATGGACAAAACAAAAGCAAAAAATTTGAAAAAGTTTGTTTTTTTTAGAAAACAAAACTAAACAAGAAAAATCTAAAATGAAAATCAAAGAAAATAAAAAGATAAAAGAAATTTATACCTTGGTATTGATAGAGAGGAATGGGAGAAGAACTTTGCACCAAATTGATGGAAAGCTTGAAAAGCTTGGCTTGATGTTGAAAACCCTAAAGAGATTTTGAGTTGTGTGGTGAAAATATAAGGGATTGAGAGGCTTTTTATAAAGTAAAAACGGCTAGGGTTTTGAAATTGCAATTTTAGTAAAAGTGAAACTCTTTAAATGCCATTAAGAAGCTATCTGCTCAATCGAGTATCGATATGCCAAAGGGTGTATCGATACAGGGGTAAAATGGTAATTCCCTAGAAATGCGTGTCAAAGGTCTGTATCGAAACGGATGTTATCCATATTAAAACGCTTTTAGCTCGTATCGAAACTGGTTTAACTGTATCGATACCCGTTTTAGACAAAATGTAGTCTGGTAACCTAATACAGTACGTGTATCGATACGCAGAAGGCCATATCGATACCATATGCCCAGAAATGCATTTTTGGCTTTAAGAACAACCAAAGGCTCAACTTTAACACCTCCTAAATGAATGCAATTGATGAATGAGCAGTTCTAAGCATATTTTAATAGTAGCATACTCCCCTAGCTATAAGCATGGTTTCTTATCAAGATCAACAACACATAAACATGCATTTTCACAAAATCAAGCAATTTTAACCTCAAAAAGGGTCCTAAGGGGTCAAGGTAGGCTAGTTAGACCTAACTCTCTCCTAAGGGACCAAAAACGCTCTTTGTCTAGAGGTTTAGTAAAAATGTCCGCTAGTTGGTTCAAGGTGTCAACGTACTTTATAACATCATCTTCCTTAAGGACATGATCTCTAATGAAATGATACCTTATTTCTATATGTTTGGTTCTAGAGTGTTGGATGGGATTTTTCGTTAGGTATATAGCACTAGTGTTATCACACTTAAGGGGTATGGTTTCAACTTTAACACCATAATCTAAGAGTTGTTGCTTCATCCAAAGGACTTGAGCACAACAACTCCCTAAGGATATGTACTCGGCTTTGGTGGTAGATAGAGCTACACTATTTTGTTTCTTAGAGAACCAAGATATGAGCATACTATATAAGAATTGACATGTTCCCGAAGTACTTTTCCTATCGACTTTACATCCCCTATAATCTGCATCCGAATAAGCATGAAGGTTGAGTCTCTAGGGTACCAAAGACCTAGACAATGAGTATATCTAAGGTACCTAAAGATTCTCTTAACGACTATAAGGTGAGACTCTCTAGAACTAGCTTGAAACCTAGCACACAAGCAAACACTAAACAATATATTCGGTCTATTTGCGGTAAGGTAAAGCAAAGATCTAATCATAGAGCGATAAAGCTTAGAGTCAACACACTTACCTCCTTCATCTTTTTCAAGCTTTGTAGATGAGCTCATTGGTGTAGCTTGAGGCTTTGCTTGCTCCAAGCCAAACTTCTTGAGCATATCTTTCACGTACTTTTCTTGATTGATGAAGGTGTCATCCTTCCTTTAATTGATTTGGAGTCCCAAGAAGAATGAGAGCTCCCCCATCATGCTCATCTCGAATTCACCTTGCATTAACTTAGCAAACTCCTTGCAATGACACTCATTAGTAGATCCAAAAATAATATCATCAACATATATTTGTACTACTAAGATGTCTTTTTTATATCTTTTTATGAAAAGTGTAGTGTCCACCTTACATTTTTCAAAACCTTTTTCAATCAAAAAGTTTGAAAGTCTTTCATACCAAGCTCTAGGAGCTTGTTTTAAACCATAAAGTGTTTTGGTTAGTTTTAAAACATGATTTGGAAATTTTGAATCATCAAAACCTGTTGGTTGTTGCACATACACTTCCTTATTTATAAAACCATTTAATTCACATCCATTTGAAAAAGCTTGAAGTTATGATAACATGCATATGCAAGCAACATCCTAATACCTTCCATTCTAGCTACGGGTGCATAGGTTTCATCAAAATCTATTCCCTCTTCTTGAGTGTAACTTTAAGCAACTTATTTAGCTTTATTTCTCACAATGTTACCACTCTCATCTAGTTTATTCCTAAATACTCATTTAGTTCCTATAGTAGATTGGTTACCATACCTTTCAACTAATGTCCATACATTACTTCTCTCAAATTGATTTAACACTTCTTGCAAAGCCATAATCCAAAACTCATCTTTTAATGCTTCTTTAATGTTCTTAGGCTCAATGCATGAGATAAAAGCAACATGATTCATGAGTTTGAGAGAAGATCTAGTAGTTACCCCCTTGGATGGATCACCTAAGATATCACCGCCTTTGACATAGTTGTACTCCCTTGGGTAGCTCACTTTCTTTTCCTCAAGAGCCAAGTCCTTCAAGGCTTCAAGAGGTGGATATCGTGCATCTTCCTCTTTATTTTGAATCTCGTCCTCCTTTGAAGTTTGTCCTCCATCAAAGGCATCAAGGATTCCTACATCATCATCATCACAAGATTCCTTTCTCGGAAGGAGGTTATCATCGAATACAACATGAATATACCCTTTTATTATTAAAGTTTTTTTATTAAATACACGATAGGCTTTAGAGTTTAAAGAATACCATAAGAAAATAGCTTCATCACTTTTAGCATCAAATTTACCTAAGTTGTCTTTACCATTATTTTAAACAAAACACTTGCAACCAAATGGATGAAAATAGCTAATGTTAGGCTTTTTAGATTTTAAAATCTCATAAGGTGTTTTCTTTAAAAGTGGCATAATCATTACTTGATTTACAATATAGCAAGCAGTGTTTGTGGCTTCCGCCCAAAAATATTTAGGTAAATTGTTTTCACAAAGCATGGTTCCAGCCATTTCTTGTAAAGTCCTATTTTTCCTCTCAACTACATCATTTTGTTGAGGAGTTCGAGGAGCCGAAAAATTGTAGATAATACCATTTTCATTTAAAAACTCTTCAAAACCTAGATTTTGAAAATCGGTACCATGATCACTCCTAATATGAGAAATCTTAAGTTCAATATCATTTTGAGTTAATTGTGAAAACGTGATGAATTTTTCTAAAGTCTCATTGTTGAGTGGATCGAAAGATCGATATTTACCAAGAGGGGGGTGAATTGGAAAATTAAAGGATTGTAGTGGAAATTGGCAAATTAAAAATGATGAACACGGAATTTAGAGTGGTTCAAGTTCCAAATGAACTCTACATCCACTACCTTAGTCTCACTAAGGATTTGCAACAATTTCACTAAATTGATCTTCCCCTTTTCTAGGACAAGGAGGCAACCCTTTACAATATCGGTTGATTTTTCTACCCAAAAATCAACCCAACCCTCACACAAGAGAACAAAGAAATTTGTAGGCTAATTAGGTATCTCTCAATACAAATGATAGCCCCAATACAAGCACTCAACCCAATTTTACAAAATATGAATGAAGAACACAAATTGGGATTTTACACAAATTTGGGATTTTTGCTCAAATGCTTGAATTTGATGTTTGGATGTTTGCTTTTGGATCAATAGTTGTTGTTGATGCTTTTGGATGTCTCTTTTATACCTTCTCATTGATTTCTAGCCGTTTGGGTGGTTGGGAACATAAATGGAGCCGTTGGAACCCTCTCTTGCCACCATAAATGCAGTCTGCACCAACCCGTTTCGGAACATGGGGAACCTGTTTCGGAACAGACTAAAATAGAAAGAGTCGTTGGGGTGCATTTAAGAGCCCGTTTCGAAACGCCTTAGGGCCGTTTCGGAACGTTTTTGCCACTGTCAAGGGTCGTTTCGGAACGGTCCTAGCCCGTTTCGAAACGCCTTAACGGTTTTCAGAAAATCAGTTAAAACATACAACGGTCATATTTTTTCAAAATAAAACCTAGCCCTTGTTTCGGAACGGGAGTGAACCGTTTCGAAACGAAATGGCTACTGTCAAAGGGTCGTTTCGGAACGGGCTTGATCCGTTTCGAAACACCCCTTTTATATTTAAAAATCTGAAATATTTGAAATAAAACAACCCTTTTTAAATCCTATATGAAGAACAGTTTCGAAACGAGTTGTGCCGTTTCGAAACGGTTTTAAGTGTTTCGATACACGTTTCGGAACGGTGGTCGACAGTGGTGAAAATGTTTCGAAACGCCTTATGCCGTTTCGAAACGGGTACTTGAAAAACACTGTTTTGGCTTGAAACACTTAGAAAAATATTTGAAATAGTATGTTTTTAACTTGGGCATAATACTAAAATTATATGGGGATATTTTGAGGACTTAAAATTCGTTTTGACTTTTTCTGTTTAGTCCTTAGGTTTTTAGTTATATCAAAATTAAAATATTTGTTTCACAATCTCCCCCTTTTTGATATAACAAAACCAAAGTTAGAATTTCTGGAATTTTGAAAGTTTTGAAAATTATTCTAACTCCCCCTTAATTTAAGATAGGTTTTTTTTTTAAAGTAAAAAAAAAATTGATTTGAAATCCAAGTAAACTTTTAAAAACCTTTTAACATTTTAAAACGAATTTTAGTTTAAAGTGTGGCTCTTAAATTTCTTCTCCTCCTTTTTGTTAGATCAAAAAGAACAATAAAAGCTCATAGAGAAGATAAAGGATTAGTACCAATAAGCAATAATAAGCAACCATATTATAAATTCATAATCAAAATATCCAAAAACATAATTCAAACATTTAGTTCAAACATTAAATCCCAAATAAAATAGCCATAAACATAGGTCCTAAAAACATGAGAAAACATAAAGATGCAATCTTAATCCTAAAAGCATAAATAATATGATATGATATGAAGTTCCTAGGCCTCGTCATCATCATCCTCGTCATCATCATCATCGCTCTTGGCTTGAGAGCGGTGAAACTTCGTCCATTGCCCATAAAGAGTGGAGAAGGAAAGGTCCAAGTTGGAATGAGAAGTCTCAAGAGAAAGAAGGCGATCCGCGACATTCTTCAAACGATTGCCCATTGTTTCAAAGCCCGAAGCAATGCTAGTGTCCAAAGCATTCATCTGAGTGTCCAAAGCATTGAACCGCTCGGTGAGGAAAGCCGTGAGGGCTTCATTGTTTGCAACTGGAACTTGCGGTGGAGGAGCAACGGGAGCAGGATCCGCTTCTCTATCAACTCTTTCCCAAAAACCATTCACATATTGGAACCCGGACTTTCGAAGGGATGACTCACCAATCTTGGTCTTGCGAGGGATCAGAGAGTCGTAGGTACAATCAATGCCAAGATTATCAAATAGGGCGCTCAAGACAATGCCATATGTGAAAGACTTCAACTCATTCGTGTCAATAAGCTTGATATTATTGACTATCTCGGCAAAAATAATCTTAGGCACATTTGGGCGCTCACCCCTACGGAAACACTCTAGCCAAAAGTGATCAGTGTGACGCATATGAGAGTATTTGCCTCCGGAAGGACGAATAAACCAAGACACCATCAAGTGAAGAACTCGATCGTGCACATCCAAAGAAAGTGCCTTACCGGTGAAAGAGCCAAAGTGGCGTTCATCCTCAAGACCCTCATTCTTAAGCTTAAGAGCAGACTCTAAAAGTGCAACATTAACAACAAACTTTCTGCCTAATAAGGATGATTCAATTCCTATGATCTCGGTTTTGGTCTCATCATAAAGAAAACGAGCATTTGAATAAAAGAGGAGTACCATGTTTTTGTAGCAAACATCCGAAAGGCTCAAGAAATCCATGAGATTCCACTCATCCAAACGAGGGAGATAACGAAAAAGGAATCGCTCGGAATTGAGGAACTCAAGATCAATGACACGTTCCTTACGAACCGCGAAATCCTTGACATAAGCAAAGCGAGCACGCGCGTCCGGATTTTTAAGAGATTTCTGAAAAAGCATAGTGATATTCGGACGAATGCTCGAATCACCGGATTGAACGGCCTTGCGCTTTTTGTTCGATTGATCCGCCATCTAAAAACATTAAGCAAGTGTTTTAAAATTGAGTGTATGCATTGATATTTATAATCAATCCAATAATAAATCCCACTTAGGTTTTTGAAAACAAAATTAAAATAAAAAAAACAATTTAAAAAAAATACGATTGAAAAAATTTATATTCGAATCAAAAATTTTGAGATTTGAAAAAAAATTTACAAGATTTTGAAAACCCACAACAAAAAAACATATAATTTATACAAAAATAAAATTTTCTAACCTAAGATTCGAACAAAAATTGAAAGAAAAAGAAAAAATAGAAAAATTACCTTAGTTTGGGATTTTGGATGATTTTGAAGAACTCCTTGCACAAGATTGATGAAACTTGCTTAGACTTAAGTTGAAGAGTGAAACCCCTCACAATTTTGTGAAAATCAAAGAGTTTTAGAGGGTATTTATAGAGAGGGAGGCGGTTTAGGGTTTTAGAGATTGATATAAAGTGAGTTTGTATCATTAAAAGCCTTAATTTAAAGCAGTCCGCGATGCCGTTTCGGAACGGTCAATACCGTTTCGGAACGGTCAATACCGTTTCGGAACGGGCGGCTAGGGTTTTGACCATTTTAAAACCATAAACAGAACGTTTTGATACGCTGTTGACCGTATCGAAACTCCCTTTGACCCGTATCGGAACGCGTTCCGATACACCCCTTGGCAGAATCAAAAACGTTTCGGAACGCTTTTGAGGCGTTTCGAAACGCCCTTCTCTCAGAGCTGGATTTAAGGTATCCGTATCGAAACAGGTTCACCCGTTTCGATACACCTGGGCCTGGAAGTGCAGATGAGGCTCTAAAAGTGCATAAAAATGAAGTTTTAAGAGGCCTAACATGCATAAATGTCATGAATGAGCAAGCAAAACATATTTAAGCATAAACATACTCCCCCTAACTATAAGCATGGATGAAATTAGGAGTTTAAACACATCAACATGGCATTTCACAAAATCAAGCATATTTAAGCACAAAAGAGGTCCTAAAAGGTCAAGATGGGCTAGCTAGACCTAACTCTCTCCTAAGGGACCAAAAACGCTCTTTGTCTAAGGGTTTTGTAAAAATGTCTGCTAATTGATTTAAGGTGTTTACATACTCTATAACCACATCTTCCTTAAGGACATGATCTCTAATGAAATGATGCCTTATTTCTATATGTTTGGTTCTAGAGTGTTGGATGGGATTTTTAGTTAAGCATATTGCACTAGTGTTGTCACATTTTAGGGGTATGGTTCCAACTTTAATTCCATAATCTAAGAGTTGTTGTTTCATCCAAAGGACTTGAGCACAACAACTCCCTAAGGATATGTACTCGGCTTCGGTGGTAGATAAGGCTACACTATTTTGTTTCTTAGAGAACCAAGATATGAGCATACTACCTAAGAATTGGCAAGTTCCCGAAGTACTTTTCCTATCAATTTTGCAACCCCCATAATACGCATCCGAGTAAGCATGAAGGTTAAAGGTAGAGTCTCTAGGGTACCAAAGACCTAAACAAGGAGTGTCTCTAAGATACCTAAAGATTCTTTTAACGGCTATAAGGTGAGACTCTCTAGGAGTAGCTTGAAACCTAGCACACAAGCAAACACTAAACAAGATATCTGGTCTACTTGCGGTAAGGTAAAGCAAAGATCCAATCATAGAACGATAAAGCTTAGAGTCAACACACTTACCTCCTTCATCTTTGTCAAGCTTTGTAGATGAGCTCATAGGAGTGGCTTGAGGCTTTGCATTTTCCAAGCCAAACTTCTTGAGCATATCCTTTATGTATTTTGCTTGGTTGATGAAGGTGCCATCCTTCTTTTGCTTGATTTGGAGTCCCAAAAAGAACGAGAGCTCCCCCATCATGCTCATCTCAAATTCACCTTGCATTAACTTAGCAAACTCTTGACAATGACATTCATTAGTAGAACCAAAAATTATATCATCAACATAAATTTGAACTACTAAGATGTCATTGTTATATCTTTTTATGAAGAGTGTTGTATCCACCTTTCCTTTTTCAAAACCTTTTTCAATTAAGAAATTTGAAAGTCTCTCATACCAAGCTCTAGGAGCTTGTTTTAAACCATAGAGAGCTTTTGTAAGTTTAAACACATGGTTTGGAAATTTTGAATCCTCAAAACCCGGTGGTTGTTCAACATACACCTCTTCATTTATAAAACCATTTAGAAAGGCACTTTTTACATCCATTTGAAAAAGCTTGAAATTATGATAACATGCATATGCAAGCAACATCCTAATAGCTTCCATCCTAGCTACGGGTGCATAGGTTTCATCGAAATCTATTCCCTCTTCTTGAGTGTAACCTTGAGCAACTAGTCTAGCTTTATTTCTCACAATGTTACCACTCTCATCTAGTTTGTTCCTAAAGACCCATTTAGTTCCTATTGTAGATTGATTACTAGGCCTATCAACTAATGTCCATACATTACTTCTCTCAAATTGATTTAATTCTTCTTGCATAGCCAAAATCCAAAAATCATCTTTCAATGCTTCTTTTATGTTTTTAGGCTCTATGCATGAGATAAATGCAACATGGTTCATTAATCTAAGAGAAGAACGAGTGGTTACCCCCTTGGATGGATCACCCAAGATTTCACCATCTTTGACATAGTTCAATTCCCTTGGGTAGCTCACTTCCTTTTCCTCAATAGCCAAGTCCTTTAAGGCTTCAAGAGGTGGATCTTGTGAGTCCTCTTCTTTTGTTGAAATCTCATCCTCCTTTGAAGTTTGACCTCCATCAAAGGCATTTATGATTCCTACATCATCATCATCACAAGAATCCTTCCTAGGAAGGAGGTTATCATCGAATACAACATGAATAGATTCTTCTACTACTAAAGTTCTTTTGTTAAATACTCGATAGGCTTTAGAGGTTAAAGAGTAACCTATAAAAATGGCTTCATCACTTTTTGCATCAAATTTACCTAAGTTATCTTTTCCATTATTTAAAACAAAACACTTGCACCCAAAAGGGTGAAAATAGCTAATGTTAGGCTTTTTAGATTTTAAAATCTCATAAGGTGTTTTCTTTAAAATTGGCCTAATCATTACTCGATTTATAATATAACAAGCGGTGTTTGTGGCTTCCGCCCAAAAATATTTAGGTAAATTGTTTTCACAAAGCATAGTCCTAGCCATTTCTTGCAAAGTTCTATTTTTCCTCTCAACTACCCCATTTTGTTGAGGAGTTCGAGGAGCCGAAAAATTATGGCTAATACCATTTTCGTTTAAAAAGTCTTCAAACCCTAAATTTTGAAACTCGGTTCCATGATCACTTCTAATGTGTGAAATTCTAAGTTCAAGATCATTTTGGGTTGTTTTTGAAAATGTGATGAATTTATCTAAAGCCTCATCTTTAGTACTTAAAAATAAAACCCAAGTATATCTAGAAAAATCATCAACAAGCACAAAAGCATAAGATTTACCACCCAAGCTCATAGTCCTAATTGGCCCAAATAAATCCATGTGAATTAATTGTAAGCATCTACTAGTAGAAACATCATTAATGGATTTAAAGGAAGACTTATGTTGTTTACCCTTTGAGCATGCATCACAAATTTTATTATTTGAAAATTTTATTTTGGGCAAACCTCTAACTAGATTTAGAGAGACTAGTTTTTCCAAAACACTAATGCTAGCATGTCCTAGCTTCCTATGCCACAACCATGCATCATTTTCATTTTGAGCAACTAAACATGCATGAGATGTATGAATGTCATCTAAATGCACCATGTATATGTTTCCTATGCGATGACCTATGAGCATAATACTATTAGATTTAATGTCTACAATTTTGCATCCATTTTTATCAAAAAGAACATTAAATCCCTTATCACATAATTGACTTATGCTCAATAAATTGTGTTTAAGACCATCGACATATAAGACATTTTCAATGAGAATGGTAGAGTGATTACCTATGAAGCCAATACCTTTAATGTGGCCTTTGGAGTTGTCACCAAATGTTACTACTCCTCCACTTTTTGGCTTTAAATCCATGAATCGACTCTTGTCTCCGGTCATGTGTCTCGAGCATCCACTATCAAGGTACCATGAGTTTTGACTTTGTGCTTTGGCCTTGAAGCAATGCTCCCCCTACAAACAAAGATATTAAACCTTGGTTTTTGGTACCCAAATCATTTTGGGTCCATGAGTGTTAGCTCCCAAAACCTTGGTTCCCTTAGGAATCCAAGATGACATAGCAATAATATTATTAGATTTTACAAGTTCCTTAGGAACCCATACACTTCTAATTCTTTTAGCTCTACTATGTCTAGGGTAGCTACTTTGTTTGTAGTAATTAGTCCTTTTCTTAGGTTGGTGTGTTCTAGATGATTCTCCTACTTCATGCTTGACACTTCCAACATTTTTTAAGGACTTTTTGAGCTCATTTAGCTCACCTAACACCTTTTGGTGTTCACTATTGCATTGAGACAAAAGATTATTAAGATCAACATTTTCATCTTGAAAGAATTTAAGTTCATCTTTTAATCCTAAAATCTTTTTCTCAAATTTAGAATTAGCTTGAGTGAGTGAGTCATTTTTCTCATTTAGCTCTAAAATGATTTTCTTGTTTTTAATGACCGACTCCTTAAACTTCTCAACTAATTCATCATATACCTCTTGTAACTCGTCATATGCGTCATTTAATTCTTCATATGAAAAATCTAAAGTAGATGAGTTAGAGGTTACCATGGAGGAATCTTCCTCAAGTGCCATGAGACAAAGGTTAGCCACTTCTTGTTCGTCATCCTCCGATGACTCCTCATCACTCCAAGTAGCAAGTTTGGCTTGAAGTTTCTTCTTCTTCTCAAAACCCTTCTTCTTGAGTTGAGGGCACTCCGAACGGATGTGGCCGGGTTGTTTGCACTCATAGCAAATGATGGGATCCTTTCCATCTTCTTTGTTCTTCCCTTTGAAGTCCATCTTTCTTTGGATTTTTCTTCCTCGGTTGGACCTCATGAATCGTGAGAACCGTTTGGCTATCATAGCCAATTCTTCAAGTTCGTCCTCATCACTAGATGAGCTCTCATCAAGTTGTGAAGCTTTAGCCTTGAGAGCTATTCCCATCTTCTTCTTCTTTTCAACCTCAAGCTTCTCTACTCTTTTCTCTTCCTTCTTTTTCTCATCTTCCCTTCCTTGCTTCATGATCTCATGAGTAAGGAGAGAACCCACAAGCTCATCAAGCTTTAATGTCTTCAAGTTCTTTGCTTTGATGATAGCGGTTCTCTTCCCATCCCAAGCTTCGGGAAGTGAATAGAGTAGCTTCCGAACAAGCTTGTCTTCCGGTATGATTTCTCCATATCCCTTTAGACCGTTGACGATTGTGGAGAATCGATCAAACATCTTTGACACCGTCTCATCAGGCTCCATCTTGAAGTTTTCATAACTAAGATTGAAAAGTCCAATCTTAGTTTCTTTGACATCATTGGTGCCTTCATAGGTGGTCTCAAGAGTGTCCCACACTTCCTTGGCACTTTCTATTGATGAGACCTTCGAGTAGATGTCCGGACCGAAAGCACAAAATAGCATGTGGAGAGCTTTATCGTTGACTTGAATCTTCTTCCTCTCCTCTTCACTCATTTCGGCTTTCTTCTTCAACACCATCTTACCTTCACCATCTTGCTTCAATGGAATGTATGGCCCATCCTCAATGACATCCCATACAAGATAGTCACTTGACTTGATGAATAGCCTCATTTTGTTCTTCCAAAAGGAATAGTTGTCACCATTGAAGAAAGGAGGCTTGGTGGTTGATTGTGACTCGTACATGCCGGAACCGGAGGTTGAAGCCATCTCTTGATAATTTGATGATCACACTCTTCCAAGGATCTCCTCTTGTGGTTGTTAATCCTCAAAGAGTTAAGCTCTGATACCAATTGTTGAGTGGATCGAAAGATCGATATTTACCAAGAGGGGGGTGAATTGGAAAATTAAAGGATTGTAGTGGAAATTGGCAAATTAAAAATGATGAACACGGAATTTAGAGTGGTTCAAGTTCCAAATGAACTCTACATCCACTACCTTAGTCTCACTAAGGATTTGCAACAATTTCACTAAATTGATCTTCCCCTTTTCTAGGACAAGGAGGCAACCCTTTACAATATCGGTTGATTTTTCTACCCAAAAATCAACCCAACCCTCACACAAGAGAACAAAGAAATTTGTAGGCTAATTAGGTATCTCTCAATACAAATGATAGCCCCAATACAAGCACTCAACCCAATTTTACAAAATATGAATGAAGAACACAAATTGGGATTTTACACAAATTTGGGATTTTTGCTCAAATGCTTGAATTTGATGTTTGGATGTTTGCTTTTGGATCAATAGTTGTTGCTGATGCTTTTGGATGTCTCTTTTATACCTTCTCATTGATTTCTAGCCGTTTGGGTGGTTGGGAACATAAATGGAGCCGTTGGAACCCTCTCTTGCCACCATAAATGCAGTCTGCACCAACCCGTTTCGGAACACGGGGAACCTGTTTCGGAACGGACTAAAATAGAAAGAGCCGTTGGGGTGCATTTAAGAGCCCGTTTCGAAACGCCTTAGGGCCGTTTCGGAACGTTTTTGCCACTGTCAAGGGTCGTTTCGGAACGGTCCTAGCCCGTTTCGAAACGCCTTAACGGTTTTCAGAAAATCAGTTAAAACATACAACGGTCATATTTTTTCAAAATAAAACCTAGACCTTGTTTCGGAACGGGAGTGAACCGTTTCGAAACGAAATGGCTACTGTCAAAGGGTCGTTTCGGAACGGGCTTGATCCGTTTCGAAACACCCCTTTTATATTTAAAAATCTGAAATATTTGAAATAAAACAACCCTTTTTAAATCCTATATGAAGAACAGTTTCGAAACGAGTTGTGCCGTTTCGAAACGGTTTTAAGTGTTTCGATACGCGTTTCGGAATGGTGGTCGACAGTGGTGAAAATGTTTCGAAACGCCTTATGCCGTTTCGAAACGGGTACTTGAAAAACACTGTTTTGGCTTGAAACACTTAGAAAAATATTTGAAATAGTATGTTTTTAACTTGGGCATAATACTAAAATTATATGGGGATATTTTGAGGACTTAAAATTCGTTTTGACTTTTTCTGTTTAGTCCTTAGGTTTTTAGTTATATCAAAATTAAAATATTTGTTTCACACTCATCTTTTGTACTTAAGAATAGAACCCAAGTAAACCTAGAATAGTCATCAACAAGTGCAAAAGCATACGATTTACCACCCAAGCTCATAGTTCTAATAGGCCCAAATAAATCCATATGAATTAGTTGTAAACACCTACTTGTAGAAACATCATTAATGGATTTAAAGGATGATCTATGTTATTTACCCTTAGAGCATGCATCATATATTTTATCATTTGAAAACTTGATCTTGGGTAAACCTCTAACTAGATTTAGGGAAACTAATTTTTCTAAAACACTAATGCTAGCATGTCCTAGTTTCCTATGTCATAGCCATGCATCATTTTCATTTTGAGCAACAAAACATGCATGGGATGTATGAATGTCATCTAGATGCACCATGTAAATGTTACCTATGCGATGACCAATGAGCATTATATTATTTTATTTAATGTCAATAATTTTACACCCATTTTTATCAAACAAGACATTAAATCTTTTATCACACAATTGACTAATACTCAATAAATTGTGTTTTAGACCATCGACATACAAAACATTTTCAATGAGTATAGTAGAGTGATTACGTATGGATCCAATACCTTTAATGTGGCCTTTGGAGTTGTCACCAAATGTCACTACTCCTCCACTTTTTGTCTTTAAGTCCATGAATCGACTCTTGTCTCCGGTCATGTGCCTTAAGCATCCACTATCAAGGTACCATGAGTTTTGGCTTTGTGCTTTGGTCTTGTAGCAATGCCCCCTACAAACAAATATATTAAGCTTTTATTTTGGGTAACCAAATCATGTTGGGTACACGAGTGTTAGCTCCCAAAAGCTTGGTTCCCTTAGGAATCCAAGGTGACATGACATCAACATTATTAGATTTGACAAGTTCCTTAGGAATCCATACACTTCTAATTCTTTTAGTTCTATTATGCCTATGTTCTACATTTTCATCTTGGAAGAATTTAAGTTCATCTTTTAAACCTAAAATCTTTTTCTCAAATTTTAAGTTAGCTTGAGAAAGTGAGTCATTTTTATTATTTAATTATGAAATAATTTTCTTATTTCTAATGACCGACTCTTTGTACTTCTCAACTAAATCATCATAAACCTCTTGCAACTCATCATATGCATCATGTAATTCATCAAATGTAAAGTCAAAAGATGATGAGTTAGAGGTTACCATGGAGGAATCCTCCTCAAGTGCCATGAGGCAAAGGTTGGCCACTTCTTGTTCGTCATCCTCGGATGACTCCTCGTCACTCCAAGTAGCAAGCTTGGCTTTGAGCTTCTTCTTCTTCTCAAAGCCCTCCTTCTTGAGTTGAGGGCACTCCGAACGAATGTGACCGGGCTTTTTGCACTCGTAGCAAATGATTTGATCCCTTTCTTCTTCTTTGTTTTTGCCCTTGAAGTCCATTTTTCTTTCAATCTTCCTTCCTCGGTTGGACCTCATGAATCGTGAGAATCTTTTGGCTATCATAGCCAATTCTTCTAAATCATCCTCCTCACTAGAAGTGTTCTCCTCATGTAATGAAGCTTTGAGAGCCACTCTTATTTTCTTCTTCTTTTCTACTTCTAGCTTCTCCACTCTTTTCTCTTCCTTATTCTTTTCATCTTCCATTCCTTGCTTCATTATCTCATGAGTAAGGAGACAACCCACTAGCTCATCAAGTTTTAGTGTCTTCAAGTTTTTGGCCTCAATGATGGCGGTTCTCTTCCCATCCCAAGATTCAGGAAGTGAGTAGAGTAGCTTTCGGACAATTTTGTCTTCCGGGATTGTCTCTCAAAAACCCTTAAGCTCGTTGACGATAGTTGAGAAGCGATCGAACATCTTGGACACGGTTTCGTCGAGTTCCATCTTGAAATTCTAATAACTAAGATTGAGAATTCCAATCTAGGTCTCCTTCACATCACTGGTTCCTTCATAGGTGGTCTCTAGTGTGTCCCATACTTCTTTGGCACTTTCAATGGAGGAGACTTTGGAGTAGATGTCTGGACCGAAAGAACAAAAGAACATGTGAAGAGCTTTGTCATTGATTTGGATATTCTTCCTCTCATCTTCACTCATCTCAATCTTCTTCTTTAAAACCAATTTTCCTTTATCATCCCTCTTCAAAGGAATATAGGGACCATCTTCAATGACGTCCCAAACTAGGTAATCATTGGATTTGATGAAGAGGCACATCATGTTCTTCCAAAATGGATAGTTGTCACCGTTGAAGAATGACGATTTTGTGGTTGATTGAGACTCGTACATGCTTGACCCAGAGGTAGATGTCATGGCTTGATTTATAGATGATCACACTCTTCCTAGGAACTCCTCTTGTGGTTGTTAATCCTTCAAAGAGGTAGGCTCTGATACCAATTGTTGAGTGGATCAAATGATCGATATAAACCAAGAGGGGGTGAATTGGATTTTTAGACTTTTTGGTAGTGGAATTGACAAATAAAAAGATAGACAGAGGATTTAGAGTGGTTCAAGTTCCAATCGATCTCTACATCCACTACCTTAGCTTCACTAAGGATTTTCCAACAATTCCACTAATTGCTCTTCCCCTTTTCTAGGCTAAAGAGGTAACCGTTACGATATCGGTCAAATTTTCTACCCAAAATTTGACCCAATCCTCACACAATAATTACAAAGAAGATAATGGCTAAACAAGTATCTCTCAATACACAAAGTAGCCCAATTACAAGCACTCAACCCAATTGAAAGGATAAGAATGGAAATTATAATTTCACAATTGGGGTTTACAAGAAATAATGGGATTTAGGCTCAATTGCTTGGATTTGATGTTTGGATATTTTCTTTGAGATCAATAGTTGTTGCTGAAGCTTTTAGAGGTCCCTTTTATACCTTCTTATTGAATTCTAGCCGTTGGGGTTGTTGCATTCATCAATAGAGTCGTTGGGATGTTATCTTCCCTCCATAAATGCAGTCTGCAACCACCCGTTTCGAAACGCCCGATTATGTTTCGAAACAGACCAAAAAACAAAGAGTCATAGGGGTGTATTAAATAGACCGTACCGAAACGGGCACGATCGTTTCGATACGATTAAGAGTCGTTTTGAAACACGTTTCGAAACACTTAGCCACTGTCAAAGCCCGTATCGAAATGGATTGAAAGTGTTTTGATACGCCTTAACGACCAGTATAAAAACGGTTAAAAACTTCAACGATCATATTTTAAAACAAAGTTTGAATGCCTTTTCGATACTACCGTATCGAAACGGGTCATACCGTTTCGATCTTCACCCGTTTCGAAACCCATTCCGAAACAAAGGTTCACAGTTTCAAAACCGTTTCAAAACACGTTCTGAAACACAGGTTCACAGTTTCAAAAGTGTTCCGGAACGCCTAAGGCCGTTCCGAAACGGTGACTCAAAAATCACTATTTTGGCTTCAAAAAAAATTAGAAAAGTTTTGACAACTTGAGTTTTTAACTTAACCATTTTCCTTTAAATATATAGAGAGGTTTGAGGACTTAAAAAATTATTTTATCTTTTTCAAATTAGTCCTTAAATTCTTTAGTTATATCTAAATTAATTATCGGTTTCACACGAGATTATCTCTCCAAAACCCTTTAGCTCATTGACGATTGTTGAGAAACGATCGAACATCTTTGAAACGGTTTCTTCAGGCTCCATTTTGAAATTCTCATAGCTAAGATTGAGAATTCCAATCTTTGTCTCCTTCACATCATTTGTTCCTTCATATGTAGTCACAAGTGTATCCCACACTTCCTTAGCACTTTCGATGGAGGAAACTTTGGAGTAGATATTGGGACCGAAAGAGCAAAATAACATGTGAAGAGCCTTATCATTGATTTGAATCTTCTTTCTCTCTTCTTCACTCATTTCATTCTTCCTTTTTGGCACAAGTCTTCCTTCATCATCTCTCTTCATCAGAATAGAGGGACCATCTTCAATAGCATCCCAAACTAGATAATCGTTGGATTTAATGAAGAGACGCATCATGTTCTTCCAAAAAAGGTAGTTATCACCGTTGAAGAATGGTGGTTTTATGGTCGATTGAGACTCGTACATGCTTGACCCGGAGGTAGATGCCATGGCTTGCTTTGTAATTGATCACACTCTTCATAGAATCTCCTATTGTGATTGTTAATCCTTCAAAGTGGTAGGCTCTGATACCAATTGTTTAGTGGATCAATGGATTGATCAAAGCCAAGATGGGTGAATTGGGTTTTTAAAATTTGTTGAAGAAAGTAGAATAGCTAAAAATGAAGAACAAAGAATTTTAGAGTGGTTCAAGTTCCAAATGAACTCTACATCCACTACCTTAGCTACCACTAAGGATTTCCCAACAATCCACTAATTCTTCTTCCCCTTTTCAAGGCTTAGAAGGTAACCTTTACAATATCTGTCAAATTTTCTACCCAAAATTTGACCAAACCCTCACAAGAGTACAAAGAAGAAATTAAGGCAAGAAAGATGTCTCTCAATACAAGATTGCCCCTTTAAATACAATCACTCAACCCAAATTTGAATACAAAATCATAATTGAACACAAGACAATTTGGGATTTTACAAGAATAAGAAATTAGGCACTTTGAGCTTAGATTTTTGTAAGGATGTTTCTTTTTGATGCAATAGTTGTTGCTAGTCTTCAAATGGCTTCATTTTATACCTTCTCCATTAATTCTAGTCGTTTGGGTGGTTAGGGTATTGAATATAGCCGTTGGGACCCTCTCTTTACACCATAAATGCACTTCTACAGCTTACTGTATCGGTACGCAGGGATCCGTATCGATACATGTCTCAAAATAGAAAGAGTCGTTGAACAATAACAAGAGGGGCGTATCGATACGCGTGTAAGCGTATCGGTACGGGACATGGATCATTTTGATACAGGTAACACGAACGGTCAAAATCATTAAAGGCTTTCGAATTTAAAATTCCATTAAAATCGTATCGATACGGGTGACACCGTATCGGTACGCCGTTCAAACTCCTTCAGTTTTACAGATAGAGCGTATCGATACAGATTCAATTTGTTTCGATATGGTAAGGGGCGTATCGAAACGCGTTTCTCCAGTAGCCAAATTTGTAAAAAAAATGTATCGATACAGCTAGAAGCGTATCGATACGCTAGGACCATTTTCAATAGTTTGGCCTTGGAACACTTAGAAAATATTTTGGAGTTTGAGTTTTTCAAACTAGATTAAAGCCTTGTTGATTTGAGATCTTTTGAGGGACTTAAAAATCTTTTTCAAGATTTCAATTTTATCCTTAAAACACTTTGTTATATCAAAATCAAACATAAGTTTTACAGACTTGAATGTCATTGTTGGATATATGTGATTATATGTTTGATTGGATATTTGTGATTATATAATTGATGTTATGTTTGTGCACAGCCTTCGGGCTCTAATCTAACTATTGACCATGTATGGCGCTCGGGAAAACACTTCGGACACCCGAGATTATTTGACTAGTGGCCATGAGTGGTGCGGGACTATCCGAATACCCGATATTTGAGCACGTGTGCAATTTGATAAGTTTAACAATTTGACAAGTTTGACAAGTCTAACAAGTTAGACAAATTTGATATGCAAGTGATTTGTTTGTGTAGATTGTGATTACTTATGATTTGAATATTCGATGCTCATGCCATGCTTCTATGTCTACATTTGATTTGCATGTTTTTATTTATGAATTTCTTGAAGTATGGTAGATTAGTCGTGTACCACTGAGCCCATAAAGCTCATGCTTCAAATTATTTTTATTTTTAGATTTGTAGACTTTTGTTCGTGTCCGAGGAGCTTCATCGACGAGGGACTTCCAACATCCTCTTTACAGAGTACAATACCTTATCTAAAGTGAGCATTGTATTCCTAGAAGCTTTACTTGTATTTTGTAGGTCTATAACTCAGTTATCGTTTTGGGTATTTTGACTGTTTTGATATACGATGATATTGAAGCTCCAAATATTTTTTATTATTACTTTTATTAAAATTTTAGTACAAATATTTAATGGTATTTTCTTGTATAAAAATGTATTTTAATGTTTTAAAAATCTTTGAAAATTTTGTTCGGTTGCTCCGGTGACCCAGCGTAGCACCTTGGTCTTCGGGTACCTAGTATTGGAGATTAGGGTGTTACAGTCTTAATATGGATTGGATCTGACCCCGCGCTAATGTATCCAGGTTCTTTTATTTTGGGCTTTTGCTTTGTAAGCATTGCAATTTGGTCCTCGTTGTTTAATAAAATTAAAATTTTAGCTTTCAATTCATTCAATTTAACCCCTTTATTTAATTGTTTAATTTAATTTAATTTAATTGCTTTAAGTTTTATATGTTTGATGCATGTTTTAAATTAGGCATGTAGTTTTGTATGCTAGACAATTTTATTACTTAGTTTTAATTAATTGTTAGAGCCTTAGACTTTAGGTTCTTTAATTAGGATTTAATAATTAATTAAGTGAGATAACTGTAGCAAGTTAATGTGTACTAAGAGGGAAAGTTTGGAGTTCAAATTTGGGTGATGCCATCGAAATGAGGTGTTGTCCAACATTGGCTTTTAAGTGTAATACTTAGTACTTATTAGAATCCTAGAAATTAATAAATAACTTAGATAATTAATTAGAGCTTTAATTAGGACTATCACTTTAAATAATTAGAATGACAAATTAATTAATAAATATTATAAAAAATTTAGGGGTTTTGATATGGATGGTACTCAAGAAATTGGTACCATCTCAAAAAAGCCTTTAAATTTAATAATATTCATAGTTTAAAACAATTTAATTAATTAGAGTCTCTTTAAGTTAGAACTTAAAATAAACATTACAATAATAAATCATGCATTAAAACTTTTTATGTTGGAAATATATTTTTTGAATATATATGGGGTGCCTCAAATGTAAAAGGGTGCTTTAAATCTCATATTCGGATAAAAAATATATTTCCTTATAAAAGGAATATTTCCATTTGGAATTTAAATCTAGGATTAAGGGTCAGATAAAATTTAAAATACTATTCAAAATGTCAAAATACCCAGTAAAGTTAAAAGCAAATAAATGAAAAGGGTACACAAAACGCGAAAAACAAAGAAAGATCAACGAAGAACACAAAGAGAAAATTTACAACAAATTTTTTGTATTCTCTTAAAGGATGGATGATACAAATGAGGCGTGGAAGATCTCTATTTATAGTTGAGTCTCCTTACATTCAACAGTCACTACTAATTTACATCTACGGCTAAGATCGAAGCTTTCCTAACATAATAGTACAAAATCAATATATTCCATAGGATACAATCTTCTATCTAAGGAAAGTATATCCTATGACCCGGATCCGAACTCGTGGTCGGTGACATAAATGCAATTGTAGTATGCCATAATAAATGAAATATATCTATATAAAGCCAATAGTCCAATATTGATTGCATGAAAGTTTTTCTTGGTAATCATCGTGCACATTGCATAAACTAATGCTTCCTTGATTACAATCACGTTATATTATGAAAGAAAGTTATTTTCAAATCCAGGCCTTAAAAGACCATTTCGTTCAAAAAAAATATAATTTCATCATCTTATATTTGTTAGAAAATGTAAAATTTGTTATGAATATTTATCTATGTGGATGTCTATCATGAAGATTTGACTTACTTTATCATTAGGAATATTATCTACATTAATTAGAGTTTAATGTATTATGTACTTCTTATGCCTATAAATAGATAATTTACTGAATGCATTGTATACACAATTCTATATTTGAGAATAATACAAATCTCCATCTTTCTCTCATCTCTTTGCTCTTTTATTCTTGTTCGTTGTTCTTCGTTATTTTATTCACAACACATTATCAGCACGACTTGCTCCGAAGCAATAATTAATTACATCGAAGATCAGATTCATCTACAACACATCAACCACTTAATTCAATTTTTGAAAAATATTTGATGTCAAGAATCGTAAGTGAAAAGCAAAGGTTAGCAAGTTTTTTTTCCCTCTTGATGCTTTACCTTTATAATCACTTCTGTGATTTTGATTCAAACCACTCTTATCGATTTGAAACCATTTATTACTTCTTGTGCTTTTTTAATGTAAAGAAAAGTTATAAAATTAGAATTATTCTTTAATAATTCATCAGACATATTATGTCTAATGGTGCACGTGATTTCAAAGAAAAAAGAAAAATAGTGGCAAACTCATCCATAGTTTTTTGTCTGATCAATTTAGTCATCATATACTTTTCTTTAATTCTATTTTGATCCCAAATAGTTCTATTTTATGCACTTCAGTCCATCATGTTATCCTTCTAAATATATTTACCATTCCTCATACCAATAAGTTCCCAAATCAAATTGTGCAATAAGAACATTATCGATTGGGAGTTATTAATTTTTTTAGTTTATAATTAAATATCAATATTTGCGTACGGTTTTTCTATTGATAAAAATTGATATTTTTAACCGTGCTTTGAATTTTACATGATATCTTTAAATGGCGTGGTAAGAGACATGACGTAAAGAAATTATGAGAAGCTGTATTGGTCATTTTCTATGTCTCCATTGTCCTCGAGAGGAAACTCATTATCGGTAAACTTTACTTTTATTTTCATTCTTTAAAATACAATTTTAAAGTGCGATAAATCATGATGATTTTGAATCTACAAGAATATTGTTATAAAGTCTATATTTTCTCAAAAGCAATCATTTTTCCTTGTCAAAAAATTGACTATAGACTTCTCCCAAGTTTAAGTTACAAAAAATCATCTTGATCCAAAAAATTTGTGGGAGACATTCTCTAAAGTGAATCCAAGCATGATGTTTATTTCATGCAATTATTGGATTCGTTTCATTCCCTGAAGAGAATGCAAACATGGTAAATCACTATTTAACTGGTAACATAACTTTGATATAATCCAAGTAAATTGGCTGGACATCCCGTTCTGCGAGGCTATTGGTCTCAAAGGAGATTTTTAAAGGACATTGTAGACTGGTTTAACAATGCCGCGTACGAGGATTAAATCTTTGTTCTCTGTGATAAGGATATGTGAAAAAGGTTTCAAAGGCCCACTGGCTCTACTCCATTCCCTGATGTGAATGTGAGATTATATTATGGAAAGAATAAAATCCACATTAGAAGTTGTGGTCGTGATTGAAACCATGAATATAGACATGAAAATATAGTTATTTTAAGGATACTTTTACCCACCGGTAGTGATGTTATGAGGATGACAAGAGTGATAAAGATCATTCTAATGAAGTAAAATCCTTTTTATTAACAATGTGATGTTATAAACCATTGTTCTCGTACTTGTTGTACGTTGAAAAATCAACAATCATTGAATGATAAAGGGAAGAAAATAGAGGCAAATTTTGTTTGCGAAAAATGACGAAGATGATATTGACCCAACTTTATTTGGACATTGTTAGTCCAACTTATTTGGACGTTGTTGATTTTCTTATAACCCTCGAAGGGAATAAATCATCTTTTAATTATTCTCATAACTTTAAAGAAAATTATTTATCTTTTTATTTATTTTTCTTTATGTTTATTTACTTTACACACATTAATTATTTACATTTTATATTTATATATCATGATGTTTATTTATTTTGTTTAACATGATTACTTGTCAAATACAATCTATGGTGACGATTTATGCTCAACATAAGCATAAGATATATTTTCTCATTTAAATGCAGGAGAATAATGTGAGTACTATATCTCAAAGTACTAGAAATATTGATGCTCTAGAAGAGCAATAAATTCTTGAGAGAAAGCACATTATGAAAAGTGCATAATTAGGAATATTGCAATAATTATCGCTAATGGTAATAATATCGTCACCACTAGAAGTGGAAATTTTAAGAAAGCAATATGAGTTCTCAAAATATCCCTTTGGGAATTATAGATAACATATGTTATCAATAGGCATTTGAAATAAGTCAATGTAAATATAAGTTCGGTAGCCAAAATGTAATTTCCATTGAAAGCTCTGAAAGAGCTAATGATATTCCTATTCAAAGGAACAATTTTGATAGTCATACTTGACATGTACGAGTGAGATTGAATCACATGTTATGGTAAACTAAAAGTTTACAAAATTCAGAAATGTATATACACACTTGTATATAGTTGGTATGATCTGTTAGACCATCCTAATCAATATTGATGCGAAAGCTATTGAGATTTCTATGTACATTGATTAAAAGAACCTAAAATTTTTTTGTTGCTTGTTCTCAAAGGAAATGATTAAGATCTCACTTACCAAAAGAACTTGAAGTTCTTGTACTAAAGATGAGACTGCATGTCTTGCACATCTGAACGAAATATGGACCCATATATCCACAAATGTGGAAGTTTTATATGATTTTAGTAGATGCATCTACATTGTTTTATCAACTTACAACCAGAAGTTTGCGAGGTTGATTCTAAAAGGATTCAGATTATGCAGTTAGACTATTCGTCTTGCAAAAGCTTGTGGGTTTATATTTTAGGCTATATTAGTAGTTACAAAGCCTATTGGTTATAAAAATACAATTTAGCAAACTTTTAATTGGATGCCTCCTCTTTAATAGCTAAACTATGAGAACAAAACAGTTATTATTTATATGGTGTTTCCATATATCAACACTTATACGCATCAAACCAACGAGTTATAATAAACTCCACGTTATGATTGGTTTTTTTTGTCAAAAGCCATATATTTCCCATTTTATAATTTTTGAATGTGCGATATGAATTTCTCCACTACAACGCACAAAATGGGTAAATAAAAAGGGTTGAGAATATATATTGAGTACAAGTCTTCTTTTATGTTTAAACTCTTAAACATTAATTGGAGAACCATTTATGAGATAATTTTTCTCAACATCAGGGGGAGAGAATAATCAGCTGGATAAAGAAGGAAAATGAATTATCATTATCTATATCCTCGAATATGAATTAAAAGTTCATAAGATAATTCAATTTATTGTATGTCAACTGTCAGACATATTTACTGACTTAATGAGAGTAATCAAGTCTTATATACCAACTGAAAATGCTCTAAGTTTAAATAACATGTTAGAGCAATGGATGTAAATCATGCCTAAAGCATGATAGTTGAAATTGGTTACAATGATTAAAATTCTCGTAAATAGAAAGTAGTATGAGATGGCCATATATTGGAGGCGAGTGCTCCAGAGGAGACCCGAGACATAACTAATAATAAAACTCTAGAAGAGTTTCAGGTACCTGAAATAAAGATTGAAATCTTGAAGAGATCTCGATGAGTTATGTCACTACGAGAATGGAACCAAAATAGAAAAGTTGTCGGCAACGATTTTGCAAACAATTTTACATAGAATACTCTATAAAAGTAAAGAAAGAAAATGAAGATCTTGTATAGAAATTTATCCAGAAGTATAGATATGGAATTGACTAATGTAGAAAGACGCTTTGAACTTCTAAAAGAGAAGTATTTTGACCAACAGTCCAAAACACCTAAAGGTGTAATACAAGTGAGGCACAAATAAGTAGTCGTAAATACGACAGAATTATAATTTATGAAGAATTCTAAATACCTCATTGTGGATGCAATTACTTTGGCAGTTATGAAATATTTTATATGTGTCTAGTTATTTTGTGGATCCCTATAAAAGGAAAGTTATCCTTGACGGGTTTAAAATGCTATAAGCATTTGGAAATTTATGAGGAAAATTATTTAGACATGCCTCATTGAATATGTTGGCGCACTTGGTATAATCGCCTTAGTGAGTACTAATTGGGGAAATACTATAAGAATGATCATATTTTCTTATGTTTTTTTATAAAAGGGTTTGGATCAAGATTTATTACGATAATTTAAATTTTATTAGAACTCCTAAGAGCTTTCAAAGCATTTGGTTATTTAAGGAAAGGATTTGAGAAAAGAATCTTGAGATGTGGTTTTGTTTCGACCTAAAGATTGAGCATTTAAATATGCGTTTTTGTCTATGAATGGACACATGCTGAAAGAATCTTATCGAGATTTAATATGAATAAAGCATATCCATTAAGTACCCCAATAATTGTAAGATTATTGGATGTGAATAAAGATAACTATATTTTTTTGGGTCTTGAAGCAACACATATTAGTTGGTCGAGAAATATCCATGGATATACAAAGATCATTACCTTTAGATCTTCAAACATCCGTCGATGCCTCCTCAAATCTTGTAGAAATAATTGTTATGCACGAGGAGAGACAAAAATGTGTTTGGCTAAGACCATTGACCCAACATATTTAGAAGATATGTGATTTACTTTCACAAGATATGATACAAATGCTATCTTGTGTAGAGATAATGAAAGGTTGATACATCATGGAAAATATTACTTTAAAGTTTCATCCTTCGCGATCTTTAGAAAAAAAGTATTCAAGATTGAATTATGAAGATTCAAAGATCTTTTGTGGTGTTTTCATGAGGGGGAGTAAATACACGTTGCACTCCTTTTCCCTTAACCGAGGTTTTGTCCTAATGGGTTTACCTAGTAAGGTTTTTAATGAGGAAACATGTTATGCGTATCAAAGATGTGTGTACTCTTTTTCCTTCAATAAATTTTTTTTTCCACTAGGTTTTTATCTTAGTAAAGTTTTAACGAGGCACATTATCTTCATAGACATTCAAGGAGAGTGTTATGAATATTTATCTATGTGGATGTCTATCATGATAAGAACTTTATCATGGAGATTTGACTTACTTTATCATTAGGAATATTGTCTACATTAATTAGAGTTTAATGTATTATGTACTTCTTATGCCTATAAATAGATGATTTACTGAAGGCATTGTATACACAATTCTATATTTGAGAATAATACAAATCTCCCTCTTTCTCTCATCTTTTTGCTCTTTTATTCTTGTTCGTTGTTCTTCGTTATTTTATTCACAACAAAATTTCGTTGTCTCTTTTATTGTTGAATTATTTTTATTTAAAGGTATAATTCATATTATTTTATTAATAATTTTGTTCATTGTTTGATACAATTTTAAATAGAAAAAACAAAAATTTGTTAGTTAAGAATTAAACATAGAACTAATAGAATTAAATACAAATATTTTATCACTATATTTAATTGTTAAATAAATCTTATATAATATATTTTCTTTCGGTCACGATGTAAATGTGATAGAATGTAATTTTATATAATGTGAGAAGAAGAAGAATATATTTCAAATTGTGAAAAAAGAATGGAATACCAACAATTAGTTCTATTAGTTCTATTATGCCTATTATCTACATTTTCAAATTGTGAAAAAAGAATGTAATTTTACATAGCATCAACATTATTAGATTTGACAAGTTCCTTAGGAACCCATACAGTTCTAATTCTTTTAGTTCTATTATGCCTATTATCTACATTTTCATCTTGGAAGAATTTAAGTTCATCTTTTAAACCTAAAATCTTTTTCTCAAATTTTAAGTTAGCTTGAGAAAGTGAGTCATTTTTATCATTTAATTCTGAAATAATTTTCTTATTTCTAATGACCGACTCTTTGTACTTCTCAACTAACTCATCATAAACCTCTTGCAACTCATCATATGCATCATGTAATTCATCAAATGTAAAGTCAAAAGATGATGAGTTAGAGGTTACCATGGAGGAATCCTCCTCAAGTGTCATGAGGCAAAGGTTGGCCACTTCTTGTTCGTCATCCTCGGATGACTCCTCGTCACTCCAAGTAGCAAGCTTGGCTTTGAGCTTCTTCTTCTTCTCAAAGCCCTCCTTCTTGAGTTGAGGGCGCTCTGAACGAATGTGATCGGGCTTTTTGCACTCGTAGCAAATGATTTGATCCCTTTCTTCTTCTTTTTTTTTGCCCTTGAAGTCCATTTTTCTTTGAATCTTCCTTCCTCGGTTGGACCTCATGAATCGTGAGAATATTTTGGATATCATAGCCAATTCTTCTAAATCCTCCTCCTCACTAGAAGTGCTCTCCTCATGTAATGAAGCTTTGAGAGCCACTCTTATTTTCTTCTTCTTTTCAACTTCTAGCTTCTCCACTCTTTTCTCTTCCTTCTTCTTTTCATCTTCCCTTCCTTGCTTCATTATCTCATGAGTAAGGAGAGAACCCACTAGCTCATCAAGTTTTAGTGTCTTCAAGTTTTTGGCCTCGATGATGGCGGTTCTCTTCCCATCCCAAGATTCGGTAAGTGAGTAGAGTAGCTTCCGGACAAGTTTGTCTTCCGGGATTGTCTCTCCAAAACCCTTAAGCTCGTTGACGATAGTTGAGAAGCGATCGAACATCTTGGACACGGTTTCGTCAGGCTCCATCTTGAAATTCTCATAACTAAGATTGAGAATTTCAATCTTAGTCTCCTTCACATCACTATTTCCTTCATAGGTGGTCTCTAGTGTGTCTCATACTTCTTTGGCACTTTTAATGGAGGAGACTTTGGAGTAGATGTCGGGACCGAAAGAACAAAAGAACATGTGAAGAGCTTTGTCATTGATTTGGATCTTCTTCCTCTCATCTTCACTCATCTCAATCTTCTTCTTTAAAACCAATTTTCCTTCATCATCCCTCTTCAAAGGAATATAGGGACCATCTTCAATGACGTCCCAAACTAGGTAATCGTTGGATTTGATGAAGAGGCGCATCCGATTCTTCCAAAATGGATAGTTGTCACCGTTGAAGAATGACAGATTTGTGGTTGATTGAGACTCGTATATGCTTGACCCGGAGGTAGATGTCATGGCTTGATTTATAGATGATCACACTCTTCCTAGGAACTCCTCTTGTGGTTGTTAATCCTTCAAAGAGGTAGGCTCTGATACCAATTGTTGAGTGGATCAAATGATCGATATAAACCAAAAGGGGGTGAATTGGATTTTTAGACTTTTTGGTAGTGGAATTGACAAATAAAAAGATAGACAAGAGGATTTAGAGTGGTTCAAGTTCCAATCGAACTCTACATCCACTACCTTAGCTTCACTAAGGATTTTCCAACAATTCCACTAATTGCTCTTCCCCTTTTCTAGGCTAAGGAGGTAACCGTTACGATATCGGTCAAATTTTCTACCCAAAATTTGACCCAATCCTCACACAAGAATTACAAAGAAGATAATGGCTAAACAAGTATCTCTCAATACACAAAGTAGCCCAATTACAAGCACTCAACCCAATTGAAAGGATAAGAATGGAAATTACAATTTCACAATTGGGGTTTACAAGAAATAATGGGATTTAGACTCAATTGCTTGGATTTGATGTTTGGATGTTTGCTTTGAGATCAATAGTTGTTGCTGAAGCTTTTAGAGGTCCCTTTTATAACTTCACATTGAATTCTAGTCGTTGGGGTTGTTGCATTCATCAATAGAGCCGTTGGGATGTTATCTTCCCTCCATAAATGCAGTTTGCAACCACCCCTTTCGAAACGCCCGATCCTGTTTCGAAACAGACCAAAAAAGAAAGAGTCGTTGGGGTGTATTAAATAGACCGTACCGAAACGGGCACGATCATTTCGATACGATTAAGAGCCGTTTCGAAACACTTAGCCACTTTCAAAGCCCATATCGAAACGGATTGAAAGTGTTTCGATACGCCTTAACGACCAGTACAAAAACGGTTAAAAACTTCAACGGTCATATTTTTAAAACAAAGTTTGAATGTCGTTTCGATACTATCGTATCGAAATGGGTCATACCATTCTAATCTTCACCCGTTTCGAAACCCATTCCGAAACAAAGGTTCACAGTTTCAAAATCGTTTCGAAACACGTTCTGAAACACAGGTTCACAGTTTCAAAAGTGTTCCGGAACGCCTAAGGCCGTTCCGAAACGGTGACTCGAAAATCACTATTTTGGCTTCAAAAAAAATTAGAAAAGTTTTGACAACTTGATTTTTTAACTTAACCATTTTCCTTTAAATATATAGAGAGGTTTGAGGACTTAAAATTTTGTTTTATCTTTTTCAAATTAGTCCTTAAATTCTTTAGTTATATCAAAATTAATTATCGATTTCCCACGGGATTATCTCTCCAAAACCCTTTAGCTCATTGACGATTGTTGAGAAACGATCGAACATCTTTGAAACTGTTTCTTCGGGCTCCATTTTGAAATTCTCATAGCTAAGATTGAGAATTCCAATCTTTGTCTCCTTCACATCACTTGTTCCTTCATATGTAGTCACAAGTGTATCCCACACTTCCTTAGCACTTTCGATGGAGGAAACTTTGGAGTAGATATAAGGACTGAAAGAGCAAAATAACATGTGAAGAGCCTTATCATTAATTTGAATCTTCTTTCTCTCTTCTTCACTCATTTCATTCTTCCTTTTTGGCACAAGTCTTCCTTCATCGTCTCTCTTCATCAGAATAGAGGGACCATCTTCAATAGCATCCCAAACTAGATAATCATTGGATTTAATGAAGATACACGTCCGGTTCTTCCAAAAAGGGTAGTTATCACCGTTGAAGAATGGTGGTTTTGTGGTCGATTGAGACTCGTACATGCTTGACCCGAAGGTAGATGCCATGGCTTGCTTTGTAGTTGATCACACTCTTCCTAGAATCTTCTATTGTGATTGTTAATCCTTCAAAGAGGTAGGCTTTGATACCAATTGTTTAGTGGATCAATGGATTGATCAAAGCCAAGATGGGTGAATTGGGTTTTAAATTTTTTTTGGAGAAAGTAGAATAGCAAAAAATGAAGAACAAGGAATTTTAGAGTGGTTCAAGTTCCAAATGAACTCTACACCCACTACCTTAGCTACCACTAAGGATTTCCCAACAATCCACTAATTCCTCTTCCCCTTTTCAAGGCTTAGAAGGTAACCTTTACAATATCTGTCAAATTTTCTACCCAAAATTTGATCAAACCCTCACAAGAGTACAAAGAAGAAATTAAGGCAAGAAAGATATCTCTCAATACAAGATTGCCCCTTTAAATACAATCAATCAACCCAAATTTGAATACAAAATCATAATTGAACACAACGCAATTTGGGATTTTACAAGAATAACAAATTAGGCACTTTGAGCTTGGATTTATGTAAGGATGTTTCTTTTTGATGCAATAGTTGTTGCTACTCTTCAAATGGCTTCATTTTATACCTTCTCCATTAATTCTAGTCATTTGGGTGGTTAGGGTATTGAATATAGCCGTTGGGACCCTCTCTTTACACCATAAATGCACTTCTGCAGCTTACTGTATCGGTACGCGGGGATCCGTATCGATACATGTCTCAAAACAGAAAGAGTCGTTGCACAATAACAAGAGGGGCGTATCGATACACGTGTAAGCGTATCGGTATGGGACATGGATCATTTTGATACGGGTAAGACCGTATCGATACCATTTTTCTCACAGAGCTCACTAAAGTTTCTGTATCGATACGGAAAATGGCGTATCGGTACGGGACAACCAACACTTTAAATTTATGTTACCTAACAACTGACACCAATGGTCAAAATCATTAAAGGCTTTCGAATTTAAAATTCCATTAAAATTGTATCGATATGGGTGACACCGTATCGGTACGCCATTCAAACTCCTTCAGTTTTATAGATAGAGCGTATTGATACAGATTCAATATGTTTCGATACGTTGTTTCGATATGGTGAGGGGCGTATCGAAACGCGTTTCTCCAGTAGCCAAATTTGTAAAAAAAAATGTATCGATACGGCTAGAAGCGTATCGATACACTTGGACCTTTTTCAATAGTTTGGCCTTGGAACACTTAGAAAATATTTTGGAGTTTGAGTTTTTCAAACTAGATTAAAGCCTTGATGATTTGAGATCTTTTGAAGGACTTAAAAATCTTTTTCAAGTTTTCAATTTTATCCTTAAAACACTTTTTTATATCAAAATCAAACATAAGTTTTACAGACTTGAATGTCATTGTTGGATATATGTGATTATATGTTTGATTGGATATTTGTGATTATATAATTGATGTTATGTTTATGCACAGCCTTCGGGCTCTAATCTAACTATTGACCATGTGTGGCGCTCGGGAAAACACTTCGGACACCCGAGATTATTTGACTAGCGGCCATGAGTGGTGCGGGACTATTCGAATACTCGATATTTGAGCACGTGTGCAATTTGATAAGTTTAACAATTTGACAAGTTTGACAAGTCTAACAAGTTTGACAAATTTGATATGCAAGTGATTTGTTTGTGTAGATTGTGATTACTTATGATTTGAATAGTTGATGCTCATGCCATGCTTCTATGTCTACATTTGATTTGCGTGTTTTTATTTATGAATTTCTTGAAGTATGGTAGATTAGTCATGTACCACTGAGCCCATAAAGCTCATGCTTCGAATTATTTTTATTTTTAGATTTGTAGACTTTTGTTCGAGTCCGAGGAGCTTCATCGATGAGGAACTTCCAACATCCTCTTTACAGAGTACAATACCTTATCTAAAGTGAGCATTGTATTCCTAGAAGCTTTACTTGTATTTTGTAGGTCTGTAACTCAGTTATCGTTTTGGGTATTTTGACTATTTTGATATACGATGATATTGAAGCTCCAAATATTTTTTATTACTACTTTTATTAAAATTTTAGTACAAATATTTAATGGTATTTTCTTGTATAAAAATGTATTTTAATGTTTTAAAAATCTTTGAAAATTTTGTTTGGTTGCTCCGGTGACCCGGCGTAGCACCATGGTCTTCAGGTACCTAGTATTCGAGATTAGGGTGTTACAGTCTTAATATGGATTGGATCTGACCCCGCGCTAATGTATCCAGGTTCTTTTATTTTGGGCTTTTTCTTTGTAAGCATTGCAATTTGGTCCTCGTTGTTCAATAAAATTAAAATTTTAACTTTCAATTCATTCAATTTAACCCCTATATTTAATTGTTTAATTTAATTTAATTTAATTTAATTGCTTTAAGTTTTATATGTTTGATGAATGTTTTAAATTAGGCATGTAGTTTTGTATGCTAGACAATTTAATTACTTAGTTTTAATTAATTGTTAGAGCCTTAGACTTTAGGTTCTTTAATTAGGATTTAATAATTAATTAAGTGAGATAATTGTAGCAAGTTAATGTGTACTAAGAGGGAAAGTTTGGAGTTCCATTTGGATAAAAAAAATATTTCCTTATAAAAGGAATATTTCCATTTGGAATTTAAATCTAGGATTAAGGGTTAGATAAAATTTAAAATACTATTCAAAATGTCAAAATGCCCAGTAAAGTTAAAAGCAAATAAATGAAAAGGGTACACAAAACGCGAAGAACAAAGAAAGATCAACGAAGAACACAAAGAGAAAATTTACAATAAATTTTTTGTATTCTCTTAAAGGATTGATGATACAAATGAGGCGGGGAAGATCTCTATTTATAGTTGAGTCTCCTTACATTCAACGGTCACTACTAATTTACATCTACGGCTAAGATCGAAGCTTTCCTAACATAATAGTACAAAATCAGTATATTCCATAGGATACAATCTTCTATCTAAGGAAAGTATATCCTATGACCCGGATCCGAACTCGTGGTCGGTGACATAAATTCAATTGTAGTATGCCATAATAAATGAAATATATCTATATAAAGCCAATAGTCCAATATTGATTGCATGAAAGGTTTTCTTGGTAATCATCGTGCACATTGCATAAACTAATGCTTCCTTGATTGCAATCACATTATATTATGAAAGAAAGTTATTTTCAAATCCAGGCCTTAAAAGACCATTTCGTTCAAAAAAAATATCATTTCATCATCTTATATTTGTTAGAAAATGTAAAATTTGTTATGAATATTTATCTATGTGGATGTCTAACATGATAAGAACTTTATCATGAAGATTTGACTTACTTTATCATTAGGAATATTATCTACATTAATTAGAGTTTAATGTATTATGCACTTCTTATGCCTATAAATAGATGATTTACTGAAGGCATTGTATACACAATTCTATATTTTAGAATGATACAAATCTCCATCTTTCTCTCATCTCTTTGCTTTTTTATTCTTGTTCGTTGTTCTTCGTTATTTTATTCACAACACATTATCAGCACGACTTGCTCCGAAGCAATAATTAATTACATCGAAGATCAGATTCATCTACAACACATCAACCACTTAATTCATTTTTTGAAAAATATTTGATGTCAAGAATCGTAAGTGAAAAAGCAAAGGTTAGCAAGTTTTTTCCCCTCTTGATGCTTTACCTTTATAATTACTTCTGTGATTTTGATTCAAACCACTCTTATCGATTTGAAACCATTTATTACTTCTTGTGCTTTTTTAATGTAAAGAAAAGTTATAAAATTAGAATTATTCTTTAATAATTCATCAGACATATTATGTCTAATGGTGCACGTGATTTCAAAGAAAAAAGAAAAACAATGGCAAACTCATCCATAGTTTTTTGTCTGATCAGTTTAGTCATCATATACTTTTCTTTAATTCTATTTTGATCCCAAATAGTTCTATTTTATGCACTTCAGTCCATCATGTTATCCTTCTAAACATATTTACCGTTCCTCATACCAATAAGTTCCCAAATAAAATTATGCAAGAAGAACATTATCGATTGGGAGTTATTAATTTTTTTTAGTTTATAATTAAATATCAATATTTGCTTACGGTTTTTCTATTGATAAAAATTGATATTTTTAACCGTGCTTTGAGTTTTACATGATATCTTTAAATGGCGTGGTAAGACACATGACGTAAAGAAATTATGAGAAGTTGTATTGGTCATTTTCTATGTCTCCATTGTCCTCGAGAGGAAACTCATTACCGGTAAACTTTACTTTTATGTTCATTCTTTAAAATACAATTTTAAAGTGCGATAAATCATGATGATTTTGAATCTACAAGAATATTGTTATAAAGTCTATATTTGCTCAAAAGCAATCATTCTTCCTTGTCGAAAAATTGACTATAGACTTCTCCCAAGTTCAAGTTACGAAAAAATCATCTTGATCCAAAAAATTTGTGGGAGACATTCTCTGAAGTGAATGCAAGCATGATGTTTATTTCATGCAATTATTGGATTCGTTTCATTCCCTGAAGAGAATGCAAACATGGTAAATCACTATTTAACTGGTAACATAACTTTGATATAATCCAAGTAAATTGGCTGGACATCCCGTTCTGCGAAGCTATTGGTCTCAAAGGAGATTTTTAAAGGACATTGTGGACTGGTTTAACAATGTCGCGTACGAGGATTAAATTTTTGTTCTCTGTGATAAGGATATGTGAAAAAGGTTTCAAAGGCCCACTGGCTCTACTCCATTCCCTGATGTGAATGTGAGATTATATTATGGAAAGAATAAAAGTCACATTAGAAGTTGTGGTTGTGATTGAAACCATGAATATAGACATGAAAATATAGTTATTTTAAGGATACTTCTACCCACCGATAGTGATGTTATGAGGATGACAAGAGTGATAAAGATCATTCTAATGAAGTAAAATCCTTTTTATTAACAATGTGATGTTATAAACCATTGTTCTCGTACTTGTTGTACGTTGAAAAATCAACAATCATTGAATGATAAAGGGAAGAAATAGAAGCAAATTTTGTTTGCAAAAAATGACGAAGATGATATTGACCCAACTTTATTTGGACATTGTTAGTCCAACTTATTTGGACGTTGTTGATTTTCTTATAACCCTCGAAGGGAATAAATCATATTTTAATTATTCTCATAAATTTAAAGAAAATTATTTATCTCTTTATGTTTATTTACTTTACACACATTAATTATTTACATTTTATATTTATATTTATATATCATGATGTTTATTTATTTTGTTTAACATGATTACTTGTCAAATACAATCTATGGTGACGATTTATGCTCAACATAAGCATAAGATATATTTTCCCATTTAAATGCAGGAGAATAATGTGAGTACTATATCTCAAAGTACTGAAAATATTGATGCTCTAGAAGAGCAATAAATTCTTGAGAGAAAGCACATTATGAAAAATGCATAATTAGGAATATTGCAATAATTACCGCTAATGGTAATAATATCGTCACCACTAGAAGTGGAAATTTTAAGAAAGCAATATGAGTTCTCAAAATATCCCTTTGGGAATTATAGATAACATATGTTATCAATAGGCATTTGAAATAAGTCAATGTAAATATAAGTTCGGTAGCCAAAAGGTAATTTCCATTGAAAGCTCTGAAAGAGCTAATGATATTCCTATTCAAAGGAAAAAATTTGATAGTCGTACTTGACATGTACGAGCGAGATTGAATCACATGTTACGGTAAACTAAAAGTTTACAAAATTCAGAAATGTATATACACACTTGTATATAGTTGGTATGATCTGTTAGACCGTCCTAATCAATATTGATGCGAAAGCTATTGAGATTTATATGTACATTGATTAAAAGAACCTAAAATTTTTGTGTTACTTGTTCTCAAATGAAATGATTAAGATCTCACTTACCAAAAGAACTTGAAGTTCTTGTACTAAAGCTGAGACTACATGTCTTGCACATCTGAACGAAATATGGGCCCATATATCCACAAATGTGGAAGTTTTATATGATTTTAGTAGATGCATCTACATTGTTTTATCAACTTACAACTAGAAGTTTGTGAGGTTGATTCTAAAAGGATTCAGATTATGCAATTAGACTATTCGTCTTGCAAAAGCTTGTGGGTTTATATTTTAGGCTATATTAGTAGTTACAAAGCATATTGATTATAAAAATACAGTTTAGCAAACTTTTAATTGGATGCATCCTCTTTAATAGCTAAACTATGAGAACAAAAGAATTATTATTTATATGGTATTTCCATATAGCAACACGTATACGCATCAAACCAACGAGTTATAATAATCTCCATGTTATGATTGGTTTTTTTGTCAAAAGCCATATATTTCCCATTTTATAATTTTTGAATGTGCGATATTAATTTCTCCACTACAACGCACAAAATGGGTAAATAAAAAGGGTTGAGAATATATATTGAGTACGAGTCTCCTTTTATGTTTAAACTCTTAAACATTAATTGGAGAACCATTTATGAGATATTTTTTCTCAACATCAAGGGAGAGAATAATCAGTGGGAAAAAGAAGGAAAATGAATTATCATTATCTAGATCCTCGAATATGAATTAAAAGTTCATAAGATAATTTAAGTTATTGTATGTCAATTGCCAGACATATTTACTAACTTAATGAGAGTAATCAAGTCTTATATACCAACTGAAAATGCTCTAAGTTTAAATTACATGTTAGAGCAATGGATGTAAATCATGCTTAAAGCATGATAGTTGAAATTGGTTACAATGATTAAAATTCTCGTAAATAGAAAGTAGTATGAGATGGTCATATATTGGAGGCGAGTGCTCCAGAAGAGACCCGAGACATAACTAATAATAAAAATCTAGAAGAGTTTCAGGTACCTGAAATAAAGATTGAAATCTTGAAGAGATCTCGATGAGTTATGTCACTACTAGAATGGAACCAAAATAGAAAAGTTGTCGGCAACGATTTTGCAAACAATTTTACATAGAATACTTCTATAAAAGTAAAGAAAGAAAATGAGGATCTTGTATAGAAATTTATCCAGAAGTATAGAAATTGAATTGACTAATGTAGAAAGACGCTTTGAACTTCTAAAAGAGAAGTATTTTGACCAACAGTCCAAAACACCTAAAGGTGTAATGCAAGTGAGGCACATATAAGTAGTCGTAAATACAACAGAATTATAATTTATGAAGAATTCTAAATACCTCATGGTGGATGCAATTACTTTGGCAGTTATGAAATATTTTATATGTGTATAGTTATTTTGTGGATCCCTATAAAAAGAAAGTTATCCTTGACGGGTTTAAAATGCTATAAGCATTTGGAAATTTATGAGGAAATTTATTTAGACATGCCTCATTGAATATTTTGGCGCACTTGGTATAATCACCTTAGTGAGTAATAATTGGGGAAATACTATAAGAATGATCATATTTTCTTATTTTTTTTATAAAAGGAGTTTGGATCAAGATTTATTACGATAAATTTGTAACCCCCTCGTCCCGGTCCGGACGCTTGACCGATACGAGTGGGCTACACGGGGATAACCGAGGCGAAACCCGTTAAGGCTCCACTTCGGTTACCGACCCAAGGAAAAACTCTTCAATTAAATTATCTTTTCTAGATGTGTTATTAAACCCTATGTGAGAAAAGCAACAGCGGAAGAAACATTGAGGCAAACAGACAACAGCCCACTTAAAGCAGTCCATTTCATTCTTATACAGTAGGCCGTATCGGAACGCCCATAGGGTGTTTCGATACGCCTTGACTAGGTCAACTGGCCAAAGTCAACCTGACGAGATCGTTTCGAAACAGGGGTGACCCGTATCAAAACGTCCTCAACGGTCAACTTCTCGTGGTCAATGAGATGAAGGTCGTTCCGAAACGCCAAAGCCCGTTTCGATACGTCAATTTATCATCAAATTCTCAGATTTCCAGTAGCAAAATTGTATCGAAATGGCCCCCTAGCGTACCGAAACGCCTGGCCCGAAACAAAGGGATCGTATCGAAATGGGTTCGACCGTTTCGAAACACCCTCCGTCTGTAGATTGGTTTTAGCTGGTTTTAAGGCACAAGGATGACCCAAAACCCCACTATAACCTCACTTAACCACACAACAACAACACAAAGGCAAACCAAACATCACAAGCATGCTTAAAACACTTCAAACACAACACAACCATACATATAAGGAATCATACATGGCATTAAAGATTCATGCTTCACAAGACATACACTTAAGCATTCAAGATAGGCAATTCAACATGGCTTACAAACCAAACATGGCATCCAAAAGCCAAACCATCATAACACATAAAAGGAGTCTAGCATGCTCCTAAACAACCAACACCAACATACTTCAAAAGCATCAAAGCAACAATTACATATCTCATTGCTTGACTATTACATCCTTTAACTAAAATATCCATACTTGATAGCTAAGATAGCACCACAAAGCACACTTGGAGGCCCCCTTCTTGCACTAGCAACCCACGAACTACGGATCTACATTGTCGAACAAAAGAGAGCGTAAGCATAAAGCTTAGTGAGGGTAAGCTCATTAAAAACAAACCTCGACAATGCAGGGTCCAAGCACGAGCACAACCAAGGTAAATGCATGTTCTTACCTTCGATCCGCATGAGCCAAAATGTCAATGATGCATGAACATAAACTCATAATATGCCATGCTCAACAAGTCCAACCACATCATATGTAAACACATATAATAATTCACATAGGAATCACATTTCATATCATATTGGCACACCTACCATCACATATTGGCACCTAGCTATGACTCGAATACGCGGATAACACGTTGGAACTCACATCCAACACAACCATTACCTTACGGTGGGATTACACTCATCACCGTTCACGCGGAAAGGATTCCACTCATCTTCACGCCCTGTCGATGGGATTACACTCATCATCGACTATCATATATAAGAAGGTTTTTCGGGCGAACCCGTACTCCATCTTGATGACTACCATCACCAAGACCACGCGCGCATTTGACTCACGTGTGCACACTAACATCCTAATGATCGATCATTTGTACCCAAGCATACTAGTGCCAATACTAAACACAAACAACAACTTTTCACAACATCATTTCAAATCCACTTTCGTGCTTAGCAGGTACTCACCATGATAAACATCATGCACAATCCACATGCATATAACAATGCAACAATCCAAGCCTCAACATAAATGTATAACACCATATACATAGCCAACACAATTACAATTAAACATGAGGCATAAACACATCCAAAGATCAACAATAGTCTCTAACTAAAGCTTGGGATTAACTACCAATCTAATCCCAACTCTAGGTGGGTCTACCAAGCCCGACCTAGTCCACATGCTTGAACCAAATACTCAAAACCATTTAAAAACATTTAACCACTCACCTTCACTTCCAAGCTCAACAATCAAGCAACCAAGACCTTCAAGCTTCCGGATTCACTCTTGATGCTTCACCAACACAAACTCTTGCTTCTAATCATCTCAACACAAACAAAACAACCTCGAATTAGTCCATGCATCCATGTAGCAAACCCAGAACACTACACAAGCATAAAACACATGAATTCAAGCTAAGAACAACCCCAAAACTCCAAACCCGAGCAGCCCTCAAACTTAACCCAAAACTCTTGTTTCAAACACTTTTAACACCTCTAAAAGCTTCTAAAACGACCCTCAACCAACATACATCTAAAAGCCCTCAATTTCCAACATAAAACAACCTCAAAACCCTTCAAAAACCCCATCAAAACCCAAATCCGGGAATCTTTATAAAACACTCTAAAATTTATATATGTTGGACCTCTTAGGTTGAAAACAACTTATCTAACATTAATAAATCAATAGCTTTGATAAAATCTCATAAAGTCACAACCTTTAACATTTTTCCATGGAAAACCAAATTTCTAAAACAATGATGAAAATGAAATCTAATGGTACTTTTGAAGAGAGGAAGATGAGAGCAAAATGGGGATATAATTACCTTTCAATACCGACCAAAAATGAAGAAGAAAGGAGATGGAATAGTGGAATGGAGATGAGAGCACTCCTTGTCGTTGGTTTTGAAAATTGGAAGTGAGGAAGAAGATGAGCACATGTCTTCATCTTTGTTTTTGTTTTATTTTTATTCACCAAAAATCATAATTACCATTATGCCATTAATGAATGGCTAAAACTATTATCTCCTAAAGTCCATAGAATTTGGACTTAGAAGATAGGCCCAACATATACTTTAATTATTTTGCAAACATGAAGCTCATGAAAATATTTTATTATTTTAATTATAAACCCAAAACTCAAAATATTATTTTATTATTATTTTCACCCGACCCCTAAACCCGGGTGTTACAAATTTAAATATTATTAGAACTCCTAAGAGCTTTCAAAGCATTTGGTTATTTAAGGAAAGGATTTGAGAAAAAGAATCTTGAGATGTGGTTTTGTTTCGACCTAAAGATCGAGCATTTAAATATGCATTATTGTCTATGAATGGACACATGCTGAAAGAATCTTATCAAGATTTAATATGAATAAAGCATATCCATTGAGTACCCCAATAATTGTAAGATTATTGGATGTGAATAAAGATAACTATATTTTTTTGGGTCTTGAAGCAACGCATATTAGTTGGTCAAGAAATATCCATGGATATACAAAGATTATTACCTTTAAATCTTCAAACATTCGTCGATTCCTCCTCAAATCTTGTAGAAATAATTGTTATGCACGAGGCAAGACAAAAATGTGTTTGGCTAAGACCATTGACCCAACATATTTAGAAGATATGTGATTTACTTTCACAAGATATGATACAAATGCTATCTTGTGTAAAGATAATGAAAGGCGTATACATCATGAAAAATATTACTCTAAAGTTTCATCCCTCGCGATCTTTAGGAAAAAAAAGTATTCAAGATTGAATTATGAAGATTCAAAGATCTTTTGTGGTGTTTTCATGAGGGGGAGTAAATACACGTTGCACTCCTTTTCCCTTAACCGAGGTTTTGTCCTAATGGGTTTACCTAGTAAGGTTTTTAATGAGGCAACATGTTATGCGTATCAAAGATGTGTGTACTCTTTTTCCTTCACTAAAAAAATTTTTCCACTGGGTTTTGTCTTAGTAAAGTTTTAGCGAGGCACATTATCTTCATAGACATTCAGGGGGAGTGTTATGAATATTTATCTATGTGGATGTCTATCATGATAAGAACTTTATCATGGAGATTTGACTTACTTTATCATTAGGAATATTATCTACATTAATTAGAGTTTAATGTATTATGCACTTCTTATGCCTATAAATAGATGATTTACTGAAGGCATTGTATACACAATTCTATATTTGAGAATAATACAAATCTCCCTCTTTCTCTCATCTCTTTGCTCTTTTATAATTGTTCGTTGTTCTTCGTTATTTTATTCACAACAAAATTTCGTTGTCTCTTTTATTGTTGAATTATTTTTATTTAAAGGTATAATTCATATTATTTTATTAATAATTTTGTTCATTGTTTGATACAATTTTAAATAGAAAAAACAAAATTTTGTTAGTTAAGAATTAAACACACAACTAATAGAATTAAATACAAATATTTTATCACTATATTTAATTGTTAAATAAATCTTATATAATATATTTTCTTTCGGTGACGATGTAAATGTGATAGAATCTAATTTTATATAATGTGAGAAGAAGAATGATATATTTCAAATTGTGAAAAAAGAATAGAATACCAACAATCAGTTGGTCTAGTGAAAAGAATAACAAGATTCTTTAAGTCGGGTCTGAGAATGAAATTTCGACATTGTAAATGAAACAAATTTAACTATAAAGATTGCTCTCGTAATGAATCTCTATAATACTTGAATTGAATTATTCACTAAATAATCAAATACAACCACGATTCTAATCTATTTTGGTTCATCATGCAACTATTGTTGGCCAATAGTTAAGCCTTTTTAATCCTTATTTAAAGACAAAGTTATAAGTGGGTTTCTAGTTAATTTCATTTCTTTAGATTACTAATTATTTTTCTTATAATTTAATTTTAGAATTAAGAGAATGAAACATAGAGATAATTCAAGTTATTCTTTTCAATATATATATATATATATATATATGAGCTAGATTTACTCTAAATATTTCCCCATCTCAAACAAGTTTAAAAGTTTTCTCTCCATCAAACAATGTTTCTTCTTCTGATGACCATGAAAAAACTCAAGATTAGGGATGGGCACGGGTCAGGTTTTTGGCCCACCCGAACTCGGCCCGAAAATAGGCACCCTAAACCCGCACCCGACCCGACTCAAACTTTTTCTTCAAAAAACTCGACCCTAAAATAAATTAATTTTAGGAACCTAATTGTCAAAAATAATTTTAAGGGGCTTAATTGTAAAAAATTATAATTTAAAGGACTAAATTATAAATAAAAAATCAATTTTAAGGACTTAATTATAAAAAATTATATATAAAGAGGGGTATTATTATAAATATCCTAAAAAATTTAGGGAAAATTACACTATTAGTCCCGAGTTGGGTCGGATATTTTCCACCCTAAACTCGAACCCGACCCGACCCGAGTTTACCCTTAACAAAAACCCGACCTGAACCCGATTTTTTCATTACAAAATCCGACTCGATCGGGCTGGGTCGGGTGGGAACTCGTCGGGTCCGGGTATAATGCCTATCCCTACTCAAGATACGCCTCAAAATCAAAGGGAACAACATGTTGAAACTAGTTCAATTCCTACCGTCATGAATAATTGTAATCATTTTTATATACTAGTTCAATTCAAATATATATTGAATGACTGTTTGGTTACTTTTATAGGAAAAGATTTATTTGTGGATGTTAACATGGGTGCTATTGCACGTTGATAACAAAATATGAGAACTCAACGTGAATAATTACAATCATTTTTATTTAATGGTAATTTGAACTTCTTACGACTTTTCAATGTAACATTTATAATCTATCTACTTTACTCTTTGTTTATTTTACATACGATGATATTTATTGTCGGACGATAAACTACTAAATTTAAATTTTTATATCTACCCCTAAACAAACAATAAGTAAGTTTCTTTTTCTATTACGATTAATAAAACATAAACCGCCTTCATAATCTATAAAAACACTTTAACATCACAAATTTCCTTATTCTCATTATTCTCCTGCAAAAACTTGTTCTTGAATAATTTCTCTTTGGTGTTCGTTCAACAATGGCGGTGTTTTCCAAAGAAGACAAAGTTGAATTATGCAGCGAGGAAGAAGGGTTTTTGGGTTCCCTATCACAAACAAATACATCATGAAGCAAAAATAAAATATGCTTTTATGTTGGATTGGACAAAATGGATACTTTTCGAGAATATTTTATTCCTTTATAAATAAAAATAAACTTGAAGATTAAATTTAACTTCGTAGTGGTTCAAAATATTAAGGCTTAAGGGTATCCTAAGCCCTTAAATTTTTGAAAAAAAAAACAATTAAGCTCTTAAACTTTTTGCACTCAATTAAGCCCTTATGCTTCAAAATTTCATCAATTCACCCATTTGACCAACGTTGACTGTTAATTCTAACAATTTTTTGGACCAATTGTTGCAACGTGTCGTGCTACAATATTTTCACTTGGCATATCAAGAATTTTTTATTTTATTTAAAAAAATCTTTAAAAGTTCTATAAAATCTGTAAATATCACATGATATAACTGTAGTGTCTCACATGACAGTAATATCTCAAGAAAAAAACCGTCAAAAATTTATGGTCAAAATTGGTCAAAGGGATTAATTGAGAGCGAAAAAATTTAGGGGCTTAATTTATTTATTTTTTCAAAATTTTAAGGGCTTATGATACCCTTAAACCAATTATTAATGTTGTTTATTATTTTTAATTTTATAAATTTAATCCTTAAATTCTCTTAATTGTTCAATATTATCCTTTGATCGACATAAATCGTCGTTGATCATTATTGAGCTAACATAATAGTCCATTGTGTTGACATGATGGTTCAAGATACTAATGTAACATTGCGATCCCAACGGGTCCAAAATGCTACATTCGGGCTATCTCTAACCCGGTCATTTAAATTTTTTTCGAAAATAAAACCCCAAGTTTAGTCATAAATCAAAAACCATCTAAATCATGATAAAATGTTTCTTTAAATAAGTTCAAACTTCAAAAATAAGGAGCACCATACATGTTTAAATCACCGTATTTCAAAAGATGAAATTAGGAGTTTACAGACCCAAGAGAATTAAGGTTCTCACTATAAGAATTTAAGTACGGTACTCTATTCGTCAAATCGGTGCTGAGAATCTTTGATGACGTGCTCCCTCGAACAAGTTACCTGGCTACTTGCCAACTTTTGCACGGAAACAACAAATCTGCACGCTAAGCTAACAAAGCTTAGTGATACATTTTTACTATACAAAATTTCATACATTTCATAAATATGAGCAAGCATAGATCAACATTTAGGAAAAGACATGAAATAAGCCAAACCGCTTTGCATTTATTGTATCCCAGGATCACAAAGCATCGGGTCAACCACAATGTACTCAGGATCACATAGCATTGAATAATCATTTTCGTATTCGAGATCACCTAGCATCGAATACTCGTATTTATGGTTATACCCAGGATCACCTAGTATTGGGTACACATTTCGGCCAAGTATTGCAGTATATGATCATTTAAAACCCATTCGTACAGTTTGTCAATCACATAGGACTTACCAAGAATCAAGCAGGGCCCACATGAAAAATATCAAGATTTTGGACGGTGGCTCTAGTGGGTGTCGATACGCCCCCAATGGGTATCGGTACTCGTCTCTGGGTACTAGTACTGGCTCGAACGTACAAGTACCAAATTGATTACTGAAATTTCACATGTTAGTTAGGTCCCGGTATTGACTATATCGTATCGGTACATGGATCTCAATATCGGTACTTCTTGAAGGCAATATCAGTACGCAAGCACCAGCTCACCTAGTTTATGCTTGTTGACCCATCGGTACATGTACAAGTTCGACCCCTACCCAGAAATGACTTTTTAATCATGAGTTCCCTTTCAACATTTTCCTTAATCTCCCATATTCAAATCTCAACTCACTTGGGAGTTGTTAGGGTGATTTTAGCCACTTAAAGACCACCCAAAACAAGCTCATAACATTAAAATATCATCAACTCAACAATCAAGTAAAAAAAACCCATTTACATTATGCTTTCTCTAAACTTTGCCCTAAATGAAATTTAACCAAGCAATCAACCATTTAGGAAAGGCAGGAAATCAGATAAGTTAAAAATGAACTTAGAAATCTCTTCTTCAAGCAAGCTTTTCACTTCCTTCCTTGCTCTTTTTTGTTGTAGAGTTCTCTACCCTCTTTAACTAGATGAAGGGTGTAAAAGCAAGGTGTTATACTTCCAAAATGACAAAAATAAACTTTAAAACGAATTAAAATAAGAAAATTCGTCTAAAGAATTTCCCAACCCAAACCCCTCCAAAAACTCATCCTTCCTTCACTCCACTATTCTTTGAGTTTCTTACCACAAAATGTAAATCCTTAAAAAAATTTGAACATATTTAAAACTCAAATCTTGACTGCAAGGATTGATGATGAAAGATTGAATATTTACCTTAAGAAAAATGGTGTTCTTGTGGAGAGATAAAGCTTTGAGGACGAACCTGAGTTAAATGAAGATGATATAAGCAAAGGGATGGCCTCCTCTATTCTAACTAAGGGTGTTCAAAATTATTGACCCGATTGACCCGACCGGATGACCAGGTATAAATAGGCGGGTATTTTAAAAAAAATTACTTTTTTTCAAGCCGGGTATCAAATCCGGTAATTTTTCCGGGACACGGGCCGAGAGTTTTCCCTTACCGAGTACCCGACCTGACAATTTTTAATATACATTTTATATTTCAAATTATATTTTTATTTTAAGTTTTCTAATATTTTTACTCCAAAACAAAATTTACATCCCTAAATTCTTTCTATGTTTGTATTATATACTTTTAAGTTTTAAGTTTAAAATTTTCTAAAAATATTTTTGTGTTTAATATGTGATTTTTATAAAAAAATTATAACTAAAAAAATAAAAATAAAAATTATGAACTGAGTACCCGGTACCCTATTTTTCGAGTACCCGAATTTCACAAGCACTCAAATATAAATGGTCGAGACACGGGCCAGCAAAATAGGTACCCAGATGAACCGGATACCCGACAATCAACATCCCTAATTCCAACCGCCAAACCCAATGGAAAACAAGTTGGTTCAGCCTTTTTTTTCTTTAAAACTAGGGTAAATTACTGACTAGGTCCCCAAGAACCACCCTTTTTCACCTTTGGCCACTAGCCCAACTAATTGGTCAATTTTAAAGCCCAAAAGTTCCTCTTTTGACCCAACAAGAACTATTATAAACCCAACACTTAAAAGCCCAAGATCTCGGGTCAATGCCAACGCATTGATTTAAAAATTTAGTTCGTTACAATTATGTGACGGTTCACGGTACTAACATGACAGTCTAATTATGAATGATAACGTGACAAGAGGACAACATTATTTTTTGTTCGAGTTTGAGGACTTGTTTGATTTGTATAAAATTTTGAGTGCTTGTTTAATCTTTAATGTAAAATTAATTACTGAAAATTGTTCAATGAATATGAATAGACTCATGTTGACGAGACGGTAGAAGATTTTTTCAAAAAAAGCGTTCAGCTTTTTTAATACTTTATATATTTTTTAAATTTTTTACTTTTTAGATAATGTATAAGTTATCAATTTATAGCTTTTAATTTTAAAAAAAAATACTTAATTTTTAAATTTTTAATATTGTTTTTAGTAATTTTTTAATATTTATTTTTTAGATGTTTTAATGTTTTTAAATTATAATGATTTCTTAAATTTTAATTATTTTAAAAGAATAATAAGCCTTTAAATTACTATAAAAATCAATTAAGATCTCGAACTCGGCCAAAAAAATTAATGTTGACCCTCTGTCACATTATCATTCACATGTATGTTCTGTAGACACATTGGATAATTATATTAGCACCATAACGATTAATGATAATTTTCTCCAGTTAAAAAACAACATTGATACAATTCATAGAGTTCGAAATTTAAATTAATAAAATTGAAAACGAAAGATGATATTTTTTATTTTGGACAACTACGAAAGAAAAATTACCCCTTACATCATAAAAGTACACTTATATGCTATGAAAATAAATCATTTTCGATTATATTTAATTGATTTTTTTTATTTTATCAATAAGTTAACCGAATTATCGTCAAACTTAAACGATTTATAAGACTTCTGTTTTAATTTTGATTATTTTTTCAATTAACAAAATTTTTTATGTTTATCTAGAATAACTTGTCGTGAGTTTTAACCCATTAAAAGTATTTTTTTCCATTTCCCTAAAGTCTTTTTTCCCCTCCATTTTAAGGAATAAAAATCTTTTGCTCTTCTTTAGTGTCCCTATTTATACTTCCATATTAAAAATTATGTCTAGGGTTTAAAGTTAGAGTTTAGGATTAGAGTTTAGGGAATTCATGTTAAGGTGTATTTTTTAGGGTTTATGATTTAGTATTTAGGTTAGGGCTAGGGCTTAGAATTTAATTTTTTTAGTGTTGGAACATAGAAAGGGACAGAAAATTTTTGTCCCGCTTTAGGTAAGGATTAGGATTAGATTTAAGATTTATAAAAAAAATAACTTATTAGTCACGTATTTCAAAGATATGACTTCCTCTTCAAGTAAACGTAATGCCGAGCCTAAAACAAAGGAACGAAGAATAAAATTATTTTCAAAATAAAACATAAACCGCCTTCATCATCTATAAAAACACTTTAACATCACAAGTTTCCATATTCGCATTATTCTCCTGCAGAAACCTAAACCCGTTCTTGAATTATTTCTCTTTGTTGTTCGTTCAGCAATGCCGGTGTTTTCTAAAGGAGACAAAGTTGAAGTATGCAGCAAGGAAGAAGGATTCTTGGGTTCATACTATGAAGCTACGGTGCTGTCTTCGTTGAATAACAACACTCGTTACAAAGTGCGGTACAAGAACCTGGTTGAGGAAGAAGATCAGACTCGGCCGTTGGTTGAGGTAGTTTGGGCCGACGAGGTCCGACCGATGCCGCCGCCTGTGATCGTAAACAGAGCCGATGGGGTTTTCAGTTATCTTGAAAGGGTGGATGCTTTCGACAATGATGGCTGGTGGGCGGGGAGCATTACAGGGAAACAAGGATTGAAGTATTGGGTTTATTTCGAAACCACTGGGGATGAGCTTGCTTACGATGCTTCTCGGTTGAGGAATCATATTGAATGGCGTGATTATCATTGGGTTTCTTTCAAGAAAAGGTTCTAAATTCAAGATCTGTGCTTCTTTGTGGATTTAGGGTTTTTCTTTATTGGATCTTTTATTTCTATGCATGAAACAGTGGTGTAATCTGCCTACATTCATGGCTTTTAACTTTTTTATATCTGAGCTATTTTCTTTTCAAACTATATTCGATAATAATCAAAACAGTATAAACCAAGAATATTTCCAGGTTAAAGAATCTGTTTTTTTTTAATTGATTTACGGGGTTTTGATTGTTTTCCTATTTATTCTATCTTCTTGGTTTTTCACTTTGTGGATAGCAAAAAAAAATTATACCCCTTTCCTATCTTTCTATCTATGTCATACTACTAAAAATATTAAACTTTAAGCGCTAACCCTAAATTCTAAACTCTAAGTCTTAAACCTTAAGCACTAAAAAATAAACTCCACACTTCAACTCTAAACCATAACCCCTAAACCTTAATTATAAACCCTAAATCTATTTTTTATTGTTTGAATATAAATAGGGACTCCGAAAAAGCACGGAGGATTTATGTTCTTTTTGGATGTTATCTCATCTCTTGCATGGAAATTAATTACTGAAAATTAAGTCCTTCAAATACATTAACTGAGCTAAAACAATGCTTAATTAATTTTTTATTCGTATTCAAAATAAACCCTTTATTTTAAATTTATGTTCGTTTGAATATGCGAACCAAATAAGTCCTATTTAGTGTAGGAATATAAAACTTTACTTCAAAAGAATAATAAAAAAAGTTGATGGGATTCCTTTCCTTTAGTGGTATAAATTTGACTTCAAAGTTTAAATAGTTTTTTTATAAGAATCAATCGATGTTTATGAGTAAAAGCACATAGATAATGTTGTTTTCCACCTCTCTTTTTGGTTAAATTTTGTTTACTAATAAGCAAATCTGTTTCCTCCAACTTTTCTTTTGAGCTGTGATTAATTGACACTAAACACCACAAAGTAAAAAAGTTGAACATATCAAGGACGTGACAATGAACAAAATAAGTCAAAAAGAAGAAAAGCTATTTGTCTCATTAATTTTTTTATTTATTTCGTATTTCGGAAGGATAATTATTAATTTTCGAATAGATTTTAAGACAATGTTCTTTGTTAAAGGACATAAAAAAAGTAAAAAAAAAACATTTAAAAGAGCATAATCTGATCTCTTCCTTTCGGCCATGGAAGGGAATTAAAGTGTTTGAGATTTGACACCAATAATAGATTTTAAGACAATGTTCTTTGTTAAAGTTGAAATTCCAATTCTTTTAAAATACTAAAAGAACAAATATATTGAAAAAGATTCTTAAAATGTCCGAAATGTAATTTGGTAAATGGCCTGGAATCTCGGACCAAACTACGAGGCATCAGCTCCGCAGTGTCTAACTGTGTAGTTACTAGTTAAGTAGTACAAATAAGATAGATTAAAAGGCCCATTTCACTTTCAGAAACTCTCGCTTGCCACTACTATCACCATCAGCATCCACTTCACCACCACCTACCGGTGGCGCGTGAGTTATACTCTTCTGGATCTGGCTCCGTTCTCCGGTTGTTGAAGTAACAGATACGGTGGAGACAAGGGGATGGGTCAAAAGCTTAGCTGCCTAGAAAACCATGAGACTGTTTTGCTCAATGCTGTTCAGACAGGTGACTCGGAGATGGTTAAGGCAATGGTCGAAACAGACCCAAGTGTCTTAAAAAGCGCCACTAGATACGGGAAGTTGTCTATTCTTCATGTCGCAGCCATCCATGGCCAGATCGAGGTGGGGTTTTTTTTTTTCTTTGATCGGTTTTTGCTAGATTTTGGGATTTTCATTTGGGGACAATGTTGATAGTTTCTTTCTGGGAATCTTCTGTTTTGGCGTTTGGTTTGATCATTTGCTGCAGATTCTTTCGTTTCTTTTAGATCGACATCCCAATTCAGACATCTTGAATCGACATAGACAGGTACATGTTTTTTTTTAATCTTTGCATGTGTTTTGATTGGTTCTCTTTTGATTTCAATCTCATGATCTGTTCTGCTTGTGATCGGTTTAGACCCCATTGATGTTGGCTGCAATGCATGGGAAGACCGAGTGTGTGAAAAGGCTTATCCAGAGTGGATCATATGTATGTCCTGTTTTTTTTGTTTTTAATCATGTTTTGTCTGCTACAGTTTTAACCGTTTTGTGTTTGCCTAGAAACTGACCATTGTAATGTTTTGATCAGGTTTTGATGTTTGATTCACTTCAAGGAAGAACTTGTTTGCATTATGCTGCTCACTACGGCCATTTCGATTGCCTTCAAGCTCTTCTTTCAGCAGCCCATAGCAGTCCCCTTGCAGATTCTTGGTTTCTTTCTTTGAACCCTTGCATAAAGACTAACATAGCTATGTGATTATTCTCTGATTGAAACCGACTGCATTGCGGATTTTGTAGGGGCTTTGCGAGATTCGTTAACATAAGAGATGAAAACGGTGCAACGCCCCTGCATTTGGCAGCTCGTGAAGGATGGTCTGATTGTGTTCATGCCCTCTTAGATAATGGGGCTCTTGTTTGTGCTTCAACCGGTGGAAATGGGTGATTATCTTTTGTTTATGTTTTGATCGTTTTTCAAGCATGGAATTTGGATTGATTTTAGGTTACTTTGCAGCTACCCCGGCAGCACGCCTCTTCATTTCGCTGCACGTGGCGGTTCTATAGAGTGTATACGGGAATTACTCGCTTGGGGAGCCGATAGGCTTCAACCGGATTCATACGGGTAAGCATATGTGGAGAAGGAAGAATGACATTTAATTATTGCTTTCTTTCTTACAGATAAAGAAACACAAAGATATTTCCAATCACAGCCATTGCATTATTTTCATATAATGGACTGACATCTGATCGGCCAACATATCGGTTTTTGGACTTTAGAGATCTTGATTCTTGGCCCATTTGGTAGCTTTCATGATCGAAAGTTAAATGTTTTTAATGTTGGACACCTGCTTTCAGCTTGAAATTTCATAAATATGAGATGCACTCTAAATCCTAAAATCTATACGAAATCGGATATTGCTGTTTTTCATTTCATTTCGAGGATAACAGATTGTGAAATTGTTTCTTTTTTATTAGGACATCTATAGGAACTTTATACTATTGAACTAAAACTCCGGGCATGTTGAATAGGCATTTAAGATCAAAATGAAATATGCTAAGGTTTTTAATTCTGCAGGAGAATACCATATTTGATTGCTATGAAGCACAAACACGAAGCATGCGCTGCTTTGTTGAACCCTGCATCTGCGGAACCTCTTGTTTGGCCATTGCCTTTAAGGTTCATAAGCGAGCTTAATCCGGAAGCGAAAGAACTTTTGGAGAAGGCCCTAATGGAAGCTAACAGAGAGAGGGAGAGAGCCATTTTGAAGGATACAATCCATGAACTTCCACCCGATTCACAGTGCGAGGTCGAAGCTGACGACGCTGCCTCTGAGGTAATATTGGTTGCAACTTAGGGATGAAGAGCTAATTTTCTATTATAATACGAATGTGGCTTTTAATCCACCGGTGAAAATCTTCTCAAACAGACAAGCGATGTGGATGTTTGCTGCATATGCTTTGACAGGCTATGCACGATAGAGATTAGACAATGCGGTCACTGGATGTGTGCTCGTTGCATCTTAGCTCTATGCTGCCACAAGAAGCCCAACCCGCTGACAGCATCTCCTTTAGTCCTACTTTGCCCATTCTGCCGTAGGGGAATCACCCAACTAGTCGTTGCCAAAATCGACAATCACGAATCAGAAGTGGATGCGGATGCAGATGCAGATGCTAGCCCTTTTAGGCTGAGTTGTGGAATGATCACCAACATCGATATAGGAGTGGAATTCAGTCCCTCTAAGTCAACCAAATCCAGAAAATCCAATTTTTGTGAAGGAAGCAGCAGTTTCAAAGGTTTATCCGCCATCAGCTCGTTCGGGAAAATGGGTAGTCGCAGTCCCGGAAAACTGCCTGCAGAGTGCAGTGAAGAAAATGAGAAGTTCTAACAAGCTATAGTCATGGAGAGTATATTCGGTATGCTCTTTGAACTCCATTCTTATATATCGAATATAATGAGCTACTAGAACATGGTAGACGTTAAATACTCTTGCAAAGTTGGTGTTGCTCGGATCTTTATCTGCTTCATGGAATGAAGAAGCAGTGGACTACTTTTTTTGCTGAGAAATATATGATGGGGTCAAATTTTCAGTGGATGCTCGTGATTTCATTGCAGTGCATTTTGCATCTCGGCCCTTGTTTTGATCATATATATTAACTGTGACTAATTAGCGAGCCATTTGTCTATGTTAACTCCATGTTCAATGGCTGCTGATATTGTATTGGGTAAGATATACCATATCGATATTAATTATATATATGAATTTAAATATATTAACATAATGTTATAAATATATTCTTATAATATTTTAAAATTTATCTTATAATTTATATATTTTCATAAAAATGAATGTAAAGTTTATTTTAATATTTCCATAATAATATATTTTAATGATGTTATAATTTATGTTATACTACTATTTTCATAATTCTATAAGTGAAATTTAATATGAATTTAATCTCTATTTTACTATTACTATAACTTTATCTAATTGAAAATAAATTACATTTCTAACTAAAAATAATTTTGTTATTATCATATAAAAGTTTTATATTATACTATAATAGTTTTTAATGTCAATTTAGTAATATAATGAAAATAAGGATGATTTTATATATTCATTTTTTTTAATTTCTGTTTATATATATATATATAAAGATTTGTATTTGTTGACATTTATGATGTGATATTTTAAATGAGACAATAAAGTGAGAAAATAATCGAGATAAAGGAAGTAGATTTGAATGAAAATAACTTTTTTAAATAAAAAGACAATATAATCTTAATTCATTCATTTATGTTTTTTAGTTTAATAGAATATATTATTATCAATTTTTTTTAAAATCCTCTTAGGGGTCCTAGTCAAGAAAAAAGATGATGTTCGTTGTAGAAGATCCGAATTCGTGCATCATTGTTTGTAAGGCATTTGTGCCTTATCACATGTTCAAGAAAAAAATATTAATAGATATTATCTTGTAATTAGGGGTGAACATTTGATCGAGTTGAGTTGAGTAAAAAAATTCGAGTTAATGAGTTATATTTTATAACTCATACTTTATTTGAATTTTTTTATCAAGTCGAGTTAATAAAATTTGAATCAAGTCTGTTGAGTTGATCAAACGATTACAAATGGCCAAGAGGGGGTGAATTAACGATTAAAATTTTGAGGGTGGAAATTGGATGAATAAAAAATTTGACACAAGACGATTATAGTGGTTCAAGTTCCTAAATGAACTCTAGCTCCACTACCTTAGCTCCTATTAAGGATTTTCAATCAATTCACTATTGATTCTTCCCCTTCTTGGATGAATGAACTCTACCTCTACTACCTTAGCTTCTATTAAGGATTTTCAATCAATCCACTGTTGATTCTTCCCCTTCTTGGATGAGGAAGAAACCTTAAAATACTGATTAAGGTTTATACCCAAAGCTTAATCCAACACACTCTTTACAATGAAGTAATTTTGGTAAACCTTACAAGTACCTCTAAAAGGTTGGTGTTTACCCAAATACAATCAAACACTCCCCAAACTCTCAATAAGAATTACAATGGAAACACACTTGAGTTGGGTACAAAGATTTGACTCTAAAATGAACAAGGTTTGGATTTGAATGCTTTGTTGTTGCTTTAAGGGTCAATAGTTGTTGTTGTAGCATTTGAAACTTGTTTTTATACCCTTGCATTGACTTCTAGCCGTTTGAGTGGTTGAGATCATCTATAGAGTCGTTGGGCTGCAATTTCTCGCAATAAATACTTTCATCAACAACCTATTGTATCGATACGGCTCGTGGGCGTATCGGTACCTGTCTCAAAGAAGAAAGAGTCGTTGTGACTGAAAAACAAGACGTATAGATACGCTTAAAGGGCGTATCTATACGGTTAGCCGTATCGATACGAATTTTACTCACTGAAATTCTGAATTGAGTTTTGATAAAAAAAAACGTATCGGTACGCTACTTTACCGTATCGATATCGTTCAACGGTCATTTAAAATTTTGAATTCCAATTAACTGACAAAACAACGTTCGAATATTAAATGTTGAGATTTTGTAAAGGTCAGCATATCGTATCGATACGGTGACATACCGTATCAGTATGCTATAGCAAAAGAATATTTTAATATGAAAAATGTATCGATACGTTCACGATGCGTATCGATACGATATAGCTTGTAGTCTTGCCCAAATGAATATCATATCGATACAGGTTTAGACCGTATCGGTACGCTATGAACGATTAAAATTTCAATGTTGAAAATTGTATCGATACGCATAAGGGTATCGATACACCTGGGCGTTTTGTTTAAGTTTGGCTTGAAAACTCATGAAAAGACTTAGTGAGAATCGAACGTTTAAATATGTTTTGACTTGAAATAGTGTTTGCTTCAAAATGGCTTGTCAAATTGTGAGTCTTTGAAAATATTTAAAAATTTATTGTTTTATAATTTAGTCCTTAAGTTAAATTGTTATATCAAAATCAATTTTGGTTTCACAAAGTCGAGTTGAGTTGTTTAAATTTTTGTTTAAATTTAATTGTAACATTTATAATGTTATCATACTAATTAGTTTAATTTAAACGACTATATATATATATATATATCATGAAGAATTGTGAGACTTGAACTTGAAAACCAATCCTCTAGTTACTAAAATTTTTGAATTATTCGAATTTTCATTTTATAACTCAAAGTTTATTTAAAAAAATTCGAGTCAAGTTTATGGAATTATGAGTTGAGTATTTTCGTGTCGAGTTAAAAATTTTGATTTTTTTCGATTCGAGTCGATTTTATAAAATCCGAATCAAGTTAAGTCGAATTATTCAAGTTTTTTTAATTTAATTATAAAATCCGAATCAAGTTAAGCTGATGGGGTCTTGAAAATTCGACGATAACAAAATAGGTAGCGCCTATTATGTTATTAAAGTATAGATACTTTCGAAAGTATCTATACTTTTTTAAAAGTTTAAACTGATTGACATAGCATATTGGGAATGTGGCTCGAAAGTATCTATACTTTTTTAAAATTATCGATACTTTTTTAAAAAACAATGTAACCGGTTGCAATGTGGCTCGAAAGTATCTATACTTTTATGCAACCGGTTACAATGCTTTTTAAAAAAGTTTAGATACTTTCGAGCCACATTCCCAGTATGCTATGTCAATCAGCTTAAACTTTTAAAAAAGTATAGATACTTTCGAAAGTTTCTATACTTTAATAACATAATAGGCGCTACCTAATATGTTGATACTCTTATCAACAAAATAAGTAATTTATCTATTTTGTTATCGTCGGATTTCCAAGACCCCATCAGCTTAAACTTTAATAACATAATAGGCGCTACCTAATATGTTGATAATATTATCAGCACAAATAATCTTTCCAGTGAAAACATATAACATATCCAGTCGCGCTTTTAACCGATCACTTATTTAACCGCTCACCTATTTAACCGGTCACACCATATATTAGTCGTATATTAACAACCTCACATCAGAACCTCCCCAATCATTTATGTTATTGAAATGAAAGTTTTGATACAATACATGATATGTTGAGTTTGAACTGGACTCAGTCGTAACTCAAAGTTAGGAGTTCAAAAATCGTTATATAAGACTAAATTGATATTACTTTTAGAAAATAAATGAAAAAAATGTTTTTAGTGTATTGTTTGATTTAAAATAAGAATACTCAAGTATTACTATTAAGAAGTGTTTTTTCTTTTAGTAGAAAGGAGGCCGAGGGCATGAAACTAAGCTGTGATCATTGTGTGTGTGGGGGGGGGGGGGGGGGTAATGTCCTGAGCAAGAGTAGCAAATTCAGAGGGTGGAAAATGCATTAAGTAGATCAAAAAGTTAGAAATGATAATATAAATGAGGATAAATAAACAATTGTATTCAAAAGTGATTTTAAAAAAAATTAAAGTTAAAAATTTCAACATATGAAAAAAGATTTTTCAAATCAAAGTAAGTACTTTCGTAATGTAAAGCTACATGTGTATTGTTTTCGGCTCTTAAAATATATATAAAAAAAAACACTTTTAAAAAACAATACAAAACGGAATCTAAAGTTAGAATAAAAAACTATTTGGTTACGGTAATACATATCAACGGCCTAACTATCCCATTATGACCGAGAATCTGTTTTTATCATTTAAACAACAAGCTTTGATGGACATTTTAGCAATTATACAGTATTCAATGGGTGAATCAGTGGTTCTTGACCCTCAAATAGTAGTAGCATTGTCAGATATATTATTTGGACCATGGAATATCTGGCTATATCTGTCGCTGAAATTGGCTTGCTCCAGGACGATACTCCCCAATTCCTAGCAGATCCTGCAACATGTATTAACAACCCCTCTAAAATTATACAATCATCTTTGATCCATGCCAACAAAACTTGTGGATTAAGGTTTCATGAGATTGGAAAATGGCAAAAGCAAAATCAAATCATTCGACTCCAAAAAACCCTCAAAATTGCTTTGAGCACAGCAACTCTAGTTATCGAGTGAGCCGAGTTCGAGTATCTTAATACCTAATTTGATTAGCTCATGAGCCTAATGTACTTTTATATACTGTTTTACCCTAAAAACCATCATGCAACGTGATTGAGCTCAAACTCGAGTTTGAATGTATGAATCTCATAAATAAGCTTAACTGAGCCAAACCCCAATAGTTCAACTTTATTTGGAGACAAACATAAACTTAGATAACTGTATTTGATTGAGCTCGAACCCAACTCTAAACAAGCTTGAACTTCCAACATAATAGTTTGGCTCAACTCGGATACAATCCTAATTCGAAACCGAAACCGGAGTCATTGACCAAGCACCATATTTCCTGATCATTGGTTGCTGAAGCAATAAACTAGCTTATGGTACATTTCAGAATTATAATGCAATGATCCTTAAAATGTGAACCCCCCACCATTTCCCTTTTTTTTTTGGTTCAAACCACCATTTTCCTTCTTCAGTTTGGAATTAAAACAAATGCAAATCTATAAAAGTTGGCAATTAGCAATCAACGGATATTAATACCCTGAAGTTTTAAACTCAGACTAGCTACTTGAAGTTTACATGAACTTGAACAAAACTAATATTTCCAGGCAAACAAACAACTGTTCCAACTTTGGGGCGGCAGTTAAATAGTTTAAAATCTAAGAATAACTGGAAATGTAAGAGTTGTGAAAAGAAAAACCTACCTGACATGCTTTGTTCTTAGCTCTGGTCTCTGCTGTACTAGGGATATCATGGTTTGGTTTTAGAAATCTCTTCTCCCTCCGCTCACACGAGCCCCATCCATCAGAGAATCTCCCACCTCTGGTAACATGATCAAACTAAATAGTAAGTAGTAACGCAAACACAGTAACCAGTAACCATTAAAGAAGTACTTTGATTTCTCAAGAGTTTAAAGGAACATACTGCATATAAGCTCGAACCACGAATTCAGCACGCTGAACATTGCGATTTTCATCGAATTCAATGTTCTTGTCTTTGATTTCGTATGAGAGATTGAAGTAAAAGGATATTTTCCTCCAACCTACAAAAGTTGAAAATAAGATTATAACTTTTCACAACATAAATGTCAATTATGAAAGAGTAAAGAAGAGAACCAGAGTTAATTTACCTGTCTTTTTAATAAAAGGATTTCCAGAGATCATCGTATAATCAGATTTCTCCAAAATCTGTTCATTTAATGAGACGTTACTGTTTTGATATGTGATTTTAAAGGTATTTAAAGGCTGAAGCTAAGTTTCTGATAATAAAAGATTTAATTACCGCCATGGCTGCATTTTGATACTCCTTAAACAGTTCAACCGAAGGAAACATTCCGGACAAGCTATGCCTCATCCCTTCCTTCTCCTCACTCCTTCCACAACTCCTCGGCGACACATCAGATCCATTACTGACTTCAACTCTTCCGAAACCCGGCGACAAATACATCTCCGGCGACCGGTGATCCGGCAACGAGGTTACAGGTGTCCTCTGCACTATTGCCATCGGGCTTGTCTCGCTGACCTCGGAAGCGCAAGACCTAGAGATTTTGTAAGGCCGGTGATAATCTTCCCCGGGGTTAGCAAAGCGGCGGCGATTGGCGTTAGGAGGGGAATAAATTTGATGGCTAGGGCTATGAACCGGTTTCTGCGGAAGTTTCCGATGAGGAGAAGAGTCCAATACGGGGGCGGACGGGGAGTGATGGTTGGAGTATTTGATTGCTAAGGTTTTGCGGTGCTTGGAGGAGGAAGAGTGGGAGGCGGCGGCCGAGTCGATTACCGCCCATAATGCGGCGTCGTCTAGGTCTTTGTCGTCGATGGCGCAGCTTACTGGAGAACTTATAGAGTTCATTTTATCTTTAAAGGGAAGATCTAGCTGGATTCCCAGTTCTTCGTTTGGATAAATGAAGCGAGGAGTTTTGGCTTAAGCAGCGGGGGAAATTTGATCTGATTTTGAATTCAAATCTAATGACTCAAAAGGAAACAGAACGGTGACGTATTGGAAACTCCGAGAAGCAGCTTCTCCAGCACGGAACTTGTCAGGGTCAAGTAGTTCTAGAAATGGTTGGATTTGGTCCGGGTATCGGTTAAAGTTGGCTTAGGGAAAAATAATAATTGGTTCGTCAAACTTTGATAGGGTTAGTTTAGCACTGCTTTTGAAAAGTTATTTTAAAAAGTTAGTTGTAAGATTTTAGTGTTTGACATTACTGTCAAAAAGTGATTTTAAGAAAATAAATGATCATTTTGGACATGATATTATAAGATATATATATATATATATGATATTCAAATTTTTTAATGTTATAATATATGAAATAAATTAGTTTAAATTATTATAAAAATATTTTATTAATAAATATAATTTTTAATAATTGTACGTATTCTATGAAAATATAATAAATTCAAAATATTTTATTTAAATTTTTTTCATGAAACTACACATTCTATTGCACGAGAATCAAACTCAATAAAACTAAAAATCAAAATAAGAAAAAATCAAAACCGCTAGCTTTTAATGATAGTACCGTTGGGGTAATGAATTAGGGGCAAACTTGTTTGTTTAGGAATGCATTTGAGTTTTAAACGAGATTTTGAGCCAAACGGACGTTCCAACCTCAATCCTAATCGAACCATTTGGTCTTTTTTTCATGCTCCTGAAAAACATAACACAATTATTGCCCCCACAACGTTTAACGTTTTTCGTTTTCCCAACCTGGTATTTTTTTGTTATTTTTTATTAATGTACTCTAATATTTTCTTCGTTATTCATTTCACCCTAAAATTTAATTAGGTAAACTACATAAATGGTCTCATGACTATGCTCCAATTATCTTTTGCATCCATCGACTATCAAAAGTTATAAACTGAACGTCCGACTTAAAAAAAGTAACAAATTGGTCCAACGTCGTTAAAATATTAACGGCTGATGACGTGACATTAATATAAATTGGTATAATTACATAATTAGCCCTCAAGTTCTACACTTATTTTAATTTGACCCTAATTCTAAAAAATTAACTCACATATTTTAATATTATATCAATTTAGTCCATCCTTTTTTATTTCTCCTCTCCTTTAATTCATTCAATTTATTTTCACCAAAATTGATAGAAATTAATAAAATAATTGTGTATAATTCATCTAAATTCATTGTCATCAAATAATTCAACTCCGAAATTCGATCCATTCAACCGAGACCAGAAGCCACTTAAAAGATCATTTGGGGCAGAAAATCGCATAACAAGTTTCTAGACTTTCAAAGTTTGAACTTTGAACGCTCTAACAGTAAGCCATTACCATAGAGAAAAGGTCAACTTTCATTTCTATCATCTTTGTCTTTTCTCGTCTTCTTTGATCCAGCTACGCAACTTGAGTGGCAATCACCTGGCTGTGAGTCTAGACTAGAGCTCATGGTGCACAACCCAATCATTTCATCAATCCACATATTCATAGTAATCTTCTCCTGAGCTAGAATCATCTAAACGTGGCTTCTTAGTAGTACAGAGTAACCCCCACCTTCAAACGTATGGAAATCTTGCATTTTGTTCCTAAAAAAGACGAATTTGATCAGAAGATGTTTGAGAATTAGACCCAGACAACAAAAGGAACCATTTTTCTGGGCTATTAAAAACCCATTTTTCTGGGTGAGATATTACTTTTTGAAGCGAAATGAAAGAAAACAGAACTCTTTTGTTGGAAAGAGTTGAGTATTATGGAAACTGTCCAGGTTGTAAGATGGATCGTCTCAAACAAAAACAAACTGGAGTCCCTTACAAGTTCGAGTCTTTTATTTGGATTGTCTCCCTCTATACTATTGAGTACTTCATAATTATATCCATAAACGTGTCAAAAATAAAAATTCAAGCTGTTTTCCAGCACCAGTTAATAATATTGTGGAGAGTGGAAGCATGTGCTTAAAAATCTCATGATTGTCTTAATCAAAGCACTACAAAAGCATGATATCACAAGAATCCTCACAATTTTTTGATGTAAGATTGATGTGTTTCTGATTTTTGGGTGGAAATGAATTGAAGAATTAAAAGAGAGGAGAAATAAAAAAAGATGGACTAAATTGATAGAATATTAAAAATATGTGAGTTAAGTTTTTAGACTTAAGGTCAAATTAAAATAAGTTGATGTTTTTTGATTTTTGGGTGGAAATGAATTGAAGAATTAAAGGAGAGGAGAAATAAAAAAAGATGGACTAAATTGATAGAATATTAAAAATATGTGAGTTAAGTTTTTAGAATTAAGGTCAAATTAAAATAAGTGTAGAACTTGAGGGCTAATTATATAATTATATCAATTTATATTAACTCCACATCATCAGCCGTTAATCTTTTAACGGTATTGGATTAAATTGTTACTTTTTTTAAGTCGGGGACCAGTTTGTAACTTCTGATAGTCGGAGGACGCAAAAAATAATTGGAATATAGTCAGAGGATCATTTATGTAGTTTACCTAAATTAATTTTCGTTTAAAAAATTGATCAATAAAAGCATGGCGTGTGACTATTCTAATTAAAAATATGATTGATTTTAATGAAAAAGGATAAATAATTTTGATGGGAGCAAGAGGAGTGCGTCAAGTGAACCCTTTTCTCCATATTTATTTGTGTTGTCTATAAATATGCTTTCCAGGATGCTTGATGCAATTGTAGTGTATAGTCATTTGGAGTTCATGTGGATACCGGAATACATCTTCGTGGTAGGGAGTTGGAGTCGAGGGATCACCTCTTTTTTTTTCTTCTTTTTCCAAAATCACCTGCTCTAATGTACTACAGCCTTGCAACTTACAACATGGAGTGGAGCCTGGAGGACTAAAATTGCGAGCTTGTGTGGGCGGTTAATCACTTAAGGGGATGTCCTTTCTTTCGATTATTTTAAAAATTACATGGAATTCATTTATTTATCATGTATGGAGGAAGAGAAATATGCGAATCTTTTTGTACAAGTCTTTGTAAAGGGATAAAAATTATCTGTTTATTTTCGGTGTCTTTTTTATGCCACATTACTAAAAAAACACTAAAAAATTAAATTTCAAGACTTAACTCTAAATTTTAAACTCTAAACCTTAATCACAATCCCTAAACCATAAACATAATATTTAGCGTGGGACATGAATATAAGCAGCGAATTTTTATTCCTCGTAAAGAGTTGTTATTGTCCAAAGTATTAAAGAGACAACTAGCCTTAGATTACAAGGTATACCTAAAAGAAGATTTAATTTTGTTAATAAAAATCTTTGTATAGAATGAAATCTTGTATAGGGCTGTGTAGTGAGTGGATTAATTGTATGTACTGCATGATTATTAGATAAATAAAAATACATATTTATTTGAAAAAGGGTAAATGATATTTTAAGTCTTTCAAAATTTATTTTTCAATGGACATTAAATTTTGGTACTGTAATACCCCAAATTAAGGCTTAGAGTTTGGTGAGAATCAAATTGTATTCGATTTGATTTAAAAATTACCTTAGCCTAAATATTTTAGGGCCTAGGTTCGAATTAGGAATTATTAAGAGTGGAAGCTTTATTTAAAAGGACTCAAAAGATGATGTTATAAAAGGCTAGGATTGCATGTTAAATTCTTATTAATCTAAGGGCGTGGACACTTGTTCAACTAAGAATAAACTAAGCTTTGGGGGAGGGTTACTCGGCTAAGTCCATTAGGGACCAAATGAGAAATATTCATCCTCTCCTTCCTTCCTTAATTCTCCATAACCGAAACCCCAAAAGGTGAGAGAGTTGAGAGAAAGCTTAATGGATTTAACTACCCGGTATAATAGAAGGTGATTAATTTCCTCTTTCCTTAAGATTTAAACTTCCAGTTGTGTTTGTTGGGAGATTTTCTTGAATATGTGTATTGAGTTGATAGCAAATTCAATTTATGATAAGAATCCATGGATTTTCTTTCGAAAGATGTAGGTAGATACATATATGTTAGAGGTTGATGTTGCTCTACTTGCTGTTGATTTTGGTGGTTTGGTTTTAGAATGATTCGGTTTTATGGACTATGTTGAAAGAGATTAGGATCAATTCTGAGTTTGTGGTATGTGTTTTAAATGAATATGAAAATAGGACTTTGTATCATAGTTGGACTAATTTGAACATGGGAATTGAACTCTATTTTGAAATTGTTTGGCTTGGGACTGTTTTGAAAGGCTCTAGGCTGGATTGAAACTGAAAATGGACTGATTTAAACTAGTCAAAACAGGGGAAGGGATTGTTTTCAATCCTAAGACTGCCAAGGGATTGTTCTATGCTCAAATGGAACTGTTTTAGTGATTTATAGGGACTGCAACGTGAGCTGGAATAAAACAGGGGCTGTTCTATAATAAAAAGGACTGTTTTGTATCTTAAAATATGAGGGCTGTTTTTTTTTTTATCTCTAATGGACTATTTCGGGATAATTTGAATTAAATAGTAGATTGTTTTTGCACTATTATGGTGAGCATGTGATTAGGGATTGTTTTGGCATTTAAAATTGTTGTGAACTACCTAGTGTCTACATGTTTGTGTGCATGAAATTAGAGTGACTCTGAAATGATTTGGTTGATAAATATGGCTCTAATATACAAATTATTTCTTGTAAATTGTTAGACCAAGAAGGAGCTAGAAAGGAAATTGGATAAGTAGCAAGAAATGAGTGAGGATTCAGGTATCCTGTAACTTCTGAATAAGAGGTGAGTGTAGTATGATGCCTCGGAATAGATTGAAACTATCCTGAGTACCTTTTAATTCGATATGATTTACATGACTTGTTTGATAACCTAAGAGATGTGGTGTTTCTAAGCTTGAAAGTATGGTAAGTACTTAATGTTATGAAGTTTGATTGACGATTATGTATAAATTGAATATATTTGACTACAATGTGAAATGTTTGTTGAATTGAAAACTACACTTGTAACCCCCTCGTCCTGGCCTGGCCGGATGACCGGTCCGAGTAGGCCACACGGGGAAAACCGAAGCGAAACCCGTTAAGGTTCCCCCTCGGTTAGCAACCCTAATTTTTTTCTTTTAATTTAATATTTTCTAAAGGCTCGTTCAAATCCTATGTGATCATCAGCGGAATAAAATGCGGAAGACAAACATTCGAACCCAAAACAGCATTTAAACAGCCCAATTTTAATCCATTAAGCAGGCCGTTTCGAAACACCCTTGAGGCGTATCGAAACGCCTTGACCAGGTCAACTGCCCCGAGCCCATACGAAGAGGCCGTATCGGAACGGAGGTCAACCGTTCCGAAACACCCTCAACGGTCAACTTTTCGTGGTCAAGGAGATTTTGACCGTTTCGAAACCCTTAGACCCGTTTCGAAACGCTTTCATCTCGGCAATTTCTTAGATTTCCAGTAGCCAAAATGTTCCGAAACCCGTATCGGAACAGGGGCTCACAGTGGCCAAACCGTATCGAAACACGTTCCGATACGGGGTCCCTGAAGCCTTACCCGTTCCGAAACGACCCAGCTCGTTTCGAAACACGGGCTGTCTGCAACCCTTGAAAACCAGACTTAGGCGTTTTTCAACAAATCTAAAGGTCCCAAAACGACCCTAAGAGGCACTTAACACTAACATACATGAACTAGAGGAAAGGGTCCTATGTCTAGCATGCTCAAACACACAAGGCTTAGATTGAAACATCCATACATGGCAATTACACATTAGCAACATTTCATATAAGGCATGCTTGAAGACATTAAAAGTCAAAAGGCACAATTCATCCCAAAGGTTTACATGCTGATCAAAAGCAACTTAAACATCCACAAGGCATACCACCACACAAGCATTTGGCAAGACATAACGTGTTCACAAACCAAGTCAAATCATAGACATCAGACACATATGGGAGTCATACATAGCTCATACAAAACACACTCTTGCCACATTGCTAAACTACTACATAATTGTTTAACCGTACTTGAGCAACAAAAACTTGGAAAGCCCCCTTACGCTTTGCTCCGAGCTAACACCACGCTAATGATCTGCATTGTTGAAAATGAGAGCGTAAGCTATAAGCTTAGTGAGGATGCTCTAAAATCGAAAACATCAACAATGCAGGGTTCAAGCATGCAATCCCTTAATCTCACATACAATATACATAGGTAAATCAACAAGTAGACCTAGCTAGTCTTTCAAGAGTAATAATATGGCATCTCACATCATACTAAGCTCAAACATCGTATATCAACATCATACATCACAATCATAAGAACAAGTTCAATTGGCCACTATTAGTTTACCCGGATGTGCGGATTTAATCTCAACAATCACTTTACCTCAGTGGGATTACACTCATCACCGGACCTTGCATGGGCGAGATTCCACTCATTACCACATGCCCTACGGATGGGATTCCACTCATCATCCCGTAGAATATAAATAAATTTTCGGTGGAATGTTACATCACCGTACTCCTCCTTGATGACTCAACGCCATCAAGGCCACGTACGTTTTGACTCAATTTGTGTGCACACTAATCCTAATGATCGATCATTTACACCCGGTAAGTTAATTAGTGCCAATTTCATTTACCACATCACACATCCACCATTTACATCACATGCTCATCATATACATATGTCAAGATATATACATATACATATCAATCCACACATCACAATAACAAATAGACAATGATATGAATAGCATACCAAAATTCAAGGAGTTAAGTTACCAATTTAACTCTCACTTTGGAAAGGCCTACCAAGAACATTCTACACATACACCACACACACTTGAACCAATCTTTAAAACATGTTTAAAGTCACTCACCACCCTTCCTTAGCAACCAAAGCAAGCCTCCTACAAGCCCGGATTCGATCCCGTTGCCTCTCCAACGTCTCCTCTTGCTTCTAGCCAATCAAAAACACATCCATTACTCTCAATCAATGCTAAAACATCAGTCACCAACTCAACTCTTAAGCTCAAGCCAAACTTCAACAATTTCCAATCAAATTAATCCCCCAAAATGCCCATTTTCGTGCTCCTTCAAAACCTAGCTGAAAATCCTATTTTCAAACACCCAAATGGTCCCAAAACACCTTCCTAACATACTTAAACCATCAGCCTTTCAATTTTACCCTAAAACTCACCAAAAACCAAGTTTTAGACACTTTAAAATTTGCCACAAGAACCCATTTCGGGTTTTCACCCAAACCTAACCATTTTAACATATTATATGTATTTCAAGGTGGTTAAATCAAAACTCAACCTAACATTTCAAAATAAGTTGAAAAACTCCATAAAAACCCAAACTTTCATTAAACCCTAAAACTCCAAAAGATGATAGTTTTAAATTTTTCAACCATGTAAAGATAGAGAACGAAGAGGAGAGTCCAAAAATATGTTTACCTTTGAAAATGGCCTTGAGATGAAGATGAAATTTAATGGAATAGTGTTTTGGACAAGGGGAGGGGTTTAGAAGGGGGTTTCACGTTTGAGGTGTAAAAAGGGAGGAGAGAAGACCATTTTTTCTCTTTCTTTCTTTTTAACTTTCAAAAGTTGTCTTCCTTTTTAAAACATTTGGGTTAAATTGCCAAAGTGGTCCCTCCTCTTTATTTTAAAACCCAATTAGCCTCAGCCAAGGTCAAATTGATTAAATTAAATTTTTAGCGACTCAGACCACTAACCCAACTAACTCCTAACCCCAAAACACGGGTGTTACAACTCTCTCCCACTTAAAAAATTTCGTCCCCGAAATTACCTGACTGAAAGAGATACGAAAACTGCCTTTTCATATCCTCCTTCCTCTCCCAAGTGGCCTCGTCCACACCTCGACGTTTCCACTGCACTTTTACTAACTCAATCGATCTACCCCGCAACACCTTACTGTCAGAAGCTAGGATCTCAACTGGTTCCTCTTCATAAGTCAAATCCGGATTCAATTCAATCTCCTCTACAGGCATAACATGTGACGGATCGGACCTATACTTACGGAGCATCGAAACATGGAATACATCGTGTATCTTCTCTAGCTCGGATGACAAACGCAACTGATAAGCAGCCGGACCAACCCTCTTCACAATCTCATACGGTCCTATGTACCTCAGATTCAACTTCCCCTTTCGGCCAAATCTCATTACTTTCTTCCACGGAGACATTTTCAAGAACACCTTCTCACCCATTGAGAACTCAACTTCATTCTTCTTCAAGTCGGCATAGGACTTCTGCCTATCCGAAGCAGCCTTCAATCGATCACAAATCAATTTTACCTTATCAGTTGTCCCCTTGACCAAATCCGGCATAGGTAACAACTTCTGTCCCACTTCGGCCCAACAAACTGGAGTCCTACACTTCCGGCCATACAAGGCCTCATATGGAGCCATCTAAATACTCGACTGAAAGCTATTATTGTAAGCAAACTCAACTAGAGGCAAGTGCTTCTCTCAAGTACCTTGAAAGTCAATGATGCAACAACGCAACATATCCTCTAAGATCTGAATAACTCTCTCTGACTGACCATCTGACTGAGGATGATAAGACGTGCCGAAGTTCAAACGGGTACCCAAAGCTGTATGCAGACACTCCCAAAATCGAGACGTAAACCGCAGATCTCTATCGGACACAATAGACTTCGGCACACCATGCAGTCTAACAATCTCACCAATGTACAAATCGGCCAATCTATCTAAAGTGTAAGTAGTATTGACTGCCAAGAAGTGAGCACACTTCGTAAAACAATCTACTATCACCCAAACTGAGTTCTTCTTCGTAAGAGTCAAAGGCAAACTCGAAACAAAATTCATGGTGATATTCTCCCATTTTCATTCCGAAATTCTCAACGGTTGCAACAAACCTGAGGAAACCTGATGTTCCACCTTCACCCTCTGACATACTAAACACTTACTCACAAAGTCGGCTACATCTCTCTTCATGCCAACCCAAAAGTACTCATTCTTCAAATCACGGTACATCTTCGTACTTCCAGGATGCATAGCAAACGGACTACTGTGTGCTTATGTCAAGATCGTACGTCTCAATTCACTATCCTTTGGCACAACTATCCTATTTTTGAAACACAAAACCCCATCGGTACTGAAACTGTAGTCTGAAGTTCTACCTTCGACTATATCTTGCACGTGAGGTGCTAAAGATCTATCTAAGAGCTGCTTCTCTCTAATCAACTGACCTAAAGTTGGTCTAACCTGAAGCTCGGCTACCAAGCCACCATCTCCGGACAAGCTCAATCTAGCAAACATGGCTCTCAAATCCACGTCTATCTTTCTACTCAATGCATCGGCCACTACATTGGCCTTACCCGGATGGTACTCAATGGTAAGGTCATAGTCTTTTAGCAACTCTAACCACCTACGCCGTCTGAGATTCAAGTCTCGCTGAGTCATAATGTACTTCAAACTCTTGTGATCGGTGTACACTGTGCATCTCTCACCGTACAAATAGTGCCTCTAAATCTTCAGAGCAAACACAACTGCAGCTAACTCTATGTCATGGGTCAGATAGTTGCGCTCGTGAGTCTTCAACTGTCTTGAGGCATAAGCCACCACCCTCTTGTCTTGCATGAGAACACAACCTAGGCCTACATAGGAAGCATCACTGTAAACTACATAGTCCTTCCCGGACTCTGGCTGAATCAAGATCGGTGCTTGGGTCAAAGCTTCTTTCAATTTCTCAAAGGCTCTCTGTCTTGCATCTGTCCACTCAAACTGAACACTCTTCTGAAGAAATTGTGTCAATGAAACGGCTAACTTAGAGAAATCTTCTACGAATCTTCTATAGTATCCAGCTAAGCCTAGAAAGCTACGTACCTCTGTTACAGACTTCAGTTGCTTCCATTCAACAATGGCCTCTATCTTTTTCGGATCAACTCTAATCCCATCAGCTGACACTACATGTCCTAAGAAGACTACCTCTCGGATCCAGAATTCACACTTGCTCAACTTCGCATACAACTGATGATCTAGCAAAGTCTTCAAAACTAGTCTCAAGTGTCGGTCATGGTCTTCTTCAGTTCGCGAATACACCAAGATGTCATCTATAAACACAAGTACAAACTGATCTAGGTACTGATGAAAAATCCTATTCATCATATCCATGAAAGCAGCCGGTGCATTAGTCAACCCAAAAGGCATGACTAAAAACTCATAGTGACCATACCTAGTCCTAAAGGCCGTCTTCGGTACATCAACCTCTCTTACCTTTAGCTGGTAATAACCCGATCTCAAGTCAATCTTCGAAAAGACTGATGCTCCTCTCAAATGGTCAAACAAGTCATCAATTCTAGGCAACGGATACTTATTCTTCACTGTCAACTGATTCAACTGTCGGTAGTCTATACACATTCTCATGCTTCCATCCTTCTTCTTCACAAACAAAACTGGTGCACCCTAAGGTGAAGAACTAGGTCGAATGAAGCCTCTATCTGTTAACTCTCGCAACTGAGTCTTCAACTCTTTCAGTTCTTTCGGTTCCATGCAATACGGAGCAATCGAAACAGGAGCTGAATCCGAATAAGTCTCAATAGAGAACTCTACCTCTCTATCCGGTGGTAACCCTGACAACTCTTCCGGGAATACACTAGGAAAGTCACACACTGTCCGGATGTCTTGAGGTCTAACCTCACTCATGTTAGGGTTCATCACATATGCCAAGTATGCTTCACACCCCAACTCAACTAACCTCTTAGCCTCTAGAACTGAAACTACATTGGACAAGAACTTCACGTTCTCACCCACCACTACAATCTCATAATCATCTGTGAGCCTCAAAGATATCCTTTTAGTTTCAAAATCTATCCTAGCTCTATGCTCCGTGAGCCAGTCCATACCCAGAATTACATCAAACTCATAGAAAGGAAGCTCCATCATATCCACTGGGAACACATGTCCCTGAACCATCAACGGACACCTTCTTTACATTTTTCTAACTACTACCGTGTCCCCAAAGGAACTAGTAACACTAACTCCTACCTCTAACATTTCACAAGGCAAGTTCAACGACTGTGCATGCTCACTCAATATGTAGGAATGTGTAGACCAGAGTCAATCAAAGAAAGTAAACCCAAAGACTGTATCGAGAAGTTACATGCGATCACATCAGTGTCATGCTGATCCCCGCGCTGAGCGAAAACTCTGGCCTGGCCTCCGCCCTTCGGCTGAACTGCGACTACATGTGCTATGTTCCTCTGACCATCATTCCTCGGCTGGAAGTTACCCCTACCGCGCCCGCGGCCTCTCTGAAAATTATTGGCCCTAGCAGGAGCCTGAACTGGTGCCTGTCCCACCTGATGTGGACAGTCACGCCTAATATGGTCTCTGGCCCCATAGCTCCAACACGAGTGGAAATTTCCCCAACACTCACCGGTGTGGTTCTTCCCGCAAGTAGCACATGTGGGCAACTTCCCACCAGCCCTCTGGCCCTGTTGGCCCCTACCGTGGTTACCGCCACCACGCCTATGATCATAATGATGCATGTTGTCCCGATGCCTCTTGGCATCACCTCTATCATAATCACTGGACCTCTTACCCGAACTAAAACCACCAGATCGTTTAGTCAAGCCCAAACTGTGCTCTAAGTCCTTGGCCCTCGCGACCAAGACATCAAAATCATTGTAGTCTGAAGCTAGAGTATACCTCTTGATTTCTTCATTCAGCCCATAACGGAAACGGTTACATCGTTCCACCTCAGTAGGAACAAGCTCAGATGCATACTGACTCAACTTGACAAAGCGAATCTCATAATCTGTCACAGTCATACTCCCCTGAAGCAAAGCCATAAACTCCCTCTTTCTCTCATCGAGGTATCGCGGACCCAGATACTTCTTACGGAATGCTGACTCAAAGAACTCCCAAGTAATCTCGGCCTCATCCATACCCCAAGTGATGGTGACCCACCAAGTGTAGGCATCACCCTGAAGTAGGGACTCAACACATCCCAACTTGCGCTCACCAGTACACCCCATCTGTGCAAGGATACAGACAGTCTTCTCAAACCACAACTCGGATCTCTCTGGAGTAGACCCTCTGAACTCTTCGGCCCCTAGACCACGGAGCCTCTCTAATGGCAAACCAGTGCCCTCTCCCTGATGATGTGCTGCTGCCTGACCCCCAGCTATTGCAGCCTGAAACGCCCCGGCTATCGCCTGAACCAAAGGAGCTAAGTCTATTCCGGCCGGTCCTTGGCCACCTTGGCCTCCCTGAGGCCCCTCTCCTTCGGCCCTGGCCTCGCCTCCTGCTCCTGGTGGAAGAGGTGGTGGTGGTGGAGGTGGTGGAGGAGCTCCAACTCCAAGCACAGGCTCTCTCACTTGAGGCTCAACTCTAACTACTGGCTCAACTACCGGAGCCTCTGCCCGTGGTTACGGTCGAACCATCCTAGGCCTCCCACGTGGTCTCATTGTACAGCTAGCAAGGTAATAACTACAACAACAAACAAATAAGGATTATGTTAGCCAAAGCAAGGGTCCAACAGTGCTCAAGTACTCCCTTTTACTATAAAATCTCTTTTTAAATTAAGTAATAGTAGCAATGGGCACACGACTCAACACCAAACGCAACAACTCATGCTTCAAAACATCATACGAACAGTCAAGCAATAAAATTTCATGGCAAAGCACACACCAAGTAATACAATTACTTAACATATCAAGCTTACCTCACTTACCTGCCCGAGGTCTCGGTAACCTCAGGCTCTGATACCAACAAATGTAACCCCCTCGTCCCGGTCTGGCCGAATGACCGGTCCGAGTAGGCCACACGAGGAAAATTGAAGCGAAACCCGTTAAGGTTCTCCCTCGGTTAGCAACCCTAATTTTTTTCTTTTAATTTAATCTTTTCTAAAGGCTCGTTCAAATCCTATGTGATCATCAGCGGAATAAAATGCAGAAGACAAACATTCGAACCCAAAACAACATTTAAACAGCCCAATTTTAATCCATTAAGCAGGCCGTTTCGAAACACCCTTGAGGCGTATCGAAACGCCTTGACCAGATCAACTGCCCCGAGCCCATACGAAGAGGCCGTATCGGAACGGAGGTCAACCGTTCCGAAACACCCTCAACGGTCAACTTCTCGTGGTCAACGAGATTTTGACCGTTTCGAAACCCTTAGACCCATTTCGAAACGCTTTCATCTCGGCAATTTCTTAAATTTCCAGTAGCCAAAATGTTCCGAAACCCGTATCGGAACAGGGGCTCACAGTGGCCAAACCGTATCGAAACACGTTCCGATACGGGGTCCCTGAAGCCTTACCCGTTCCGAAACGGCCCAGCTCGTTTCGAAACACGGGCTGTCTGCAACCCTTGAAAACCAGACTTAGACGTTTTTCAACAAATCTAAAGGTCCCAAAACGACCCTAAGAGGCACTTAACACCAACATACATGAACTAGAGGCAAGGGTCCTATGTCTAGCATGCTCAAACACACAAGGCTTAGATTGAAACATCCATACACGGCAATTACACATTAGCAACATTTCATATAAGGCATGCTTGAAGACATTAAAAGCCAAAAGGCACAATTCATCCCAAAGGTTTACATGCTGATCAAAAGCAACTTAAACATCCACAAGGCATACCACCACACAAGCATTTGGCAAGACATAACGTGTTCACAAACCAAGTCAAATCATAGACATCAGACACATATGGGAGTCATACATAGCTCATACAAAACGCACTCTTGCCACATTGCTAAACTACTACATAATTGTTTAACCGTACTTGAGCAACAAAAACTTGGAAAGCCCCCTTACGCCTTGCTCCGAGCTAACACCACGCTAATGATCTGCATTGTTGAAAATGAGAGCGTAATGTCACGGACTTATTTCTTCAAACTCGATCCGTGCGGCACTAGCACTCTCGGCACGATGCTAGTCAGCTTTAATCTCGCAACGCTATGGCAAACACAAGGAGCAAGAGAGATTTACAAGGAAACTACCTTGTATTAAGCAACGGAAGCTTACAAGAGAGAGCTTTACAAGTGTGAAGTGAATGACTTCTTAGGTGATTTACAAATGAGGGAGGTGACCCTATTTATAGGCTCCCACCTCCTCAACGGACGACTAGGATCATTTTGATCCAACGGCTACAATTTTGCCTCCTAAAATATCTAAGGGATCTAAACTATTCTAGAGATTTCTATAGGATTCTATATATATCTCTAAGGACCTAAAGTATTCTAGATAACTCCTATAGATCTACACATTTCTATAGGTTTCTAGAATGTTCCAGACGTCTCTAGAGTAGTCCCGATTCTTCCATAGTCTTCTAAGATCTTCTATAACATTCTAGATCCTTCTAGAATGTTCTAGATGCTTCCAGCATGTTCCAGGTTCTTCTAGAATATTCCAGAATCTTCTAGAGTCTTCTAGAATCTTCTAGGGCGTTCTAGGTGTCTCTAGACCTTTGGAGAGCCTCCCGGATCGTTCTAGACTTGTGTAAGACCTCCTGGAACCTTCTAGATTCATGTAGGGACATCTTAAGAGGGTTTTGGGCCTCTCTAGGCCGTTCTAGATCCTTCTTTGGTTCATGCTTGGCCTTAAAACGTCCAAGACTCTTCATTTTGCCTTGGTTGGCCCGAGTGCACCTAGGGGCACTCCTCGGTTGGTCCTGGTGCTCTTTGGCGGGGCGTGACATCAAGCTATAAGCTTAGTGAGGATGCTCTAAAATCGAAAACATCAACAATGCAGGGTTCAAGCATGCAATCCCTTAATCTCACATACAATATACATAGGTAAATCAACAAGTAGACCTAGCTAGTCTTTCAAGAGTCATAATATGGCATCTCACATCATACTAAGCTCAAACATCGTATATCAACATCATACATCACAATCATAAGAACAAGTTCAATTGGGCACTATTAGTTTACCCGGATGTGCGAATTTAATCTCAACAATCACTTTACCTCGGTGGGATTACACTCATCACCGGACCTTGCATGGGCGGGATTCCACTAATCACCACATGCCCTACGGATGGGATTCCACTCATCATCCCGTAGAATATAAATAAATTTCCGGTGGAATGTTACATCACCGTACTCCTCCTTGATGACTCAACGCCATCAAGGCCACGTACGTTTTGACTCAATTTGTGTGCACACTAATCCTAATGATCGATCATTTACACCCGGTAAGTTAATTAGTGCCAATTTCATTTACCACATCACACATCCACCATTTACATCACATGCTCATCATATACACATGTCAAGATATATACATAATAATATCAATCCACAAATCACAATAACAAATAGACAATGGCATGAATAGCATACCAAAATTCAAGGAGTTAAGTTACCAATTTAACTCTCACTTTGGAAAGACCTACCAAGCACATTCCACACATACACCACACACACTTGAACCAATCTTTAAAACATGTTTAAAGTCACTCACCACTCTTCCTTAGCAACCAAAGCAAGCCTCCTACAAGCCCGGATTCGATCCCGTTGCCTCTCCAACGTCTCCTCTTGCTTCTAGCCAATCAAAAACACATCCATTACTCTCAATCAATGCTAAAACATCAGTCACCAACTCAACTCTTAAGCTCAAGCCAAACTTCAACAATTTCCAATCAAATTAATCCCCCAAAATGCCCATTTTCGTGCTCCTTCAAAACCTAGCTGAAAATCCTATTTTCAAACACCCAAATGACACCCAAATGGTCCCAAAACACCTTCCTAACATACTTAAACCATCAGCCCTTCAATTTTACCCTAAAACTCACCAAAAACCAAGTTTTACACTTTAAAATTTGCCACAAGAACCCATTTCGGGTTTTCACCAAAACCTAACCATTTTAACATATTATATGTATTTCAAGGTGGTTAAATCAAAACCCAACCTAACATTTCAAAATAAGTTGAAAAACTCCATAAAAACCCAAACTTTCATTAAACCCTAAAACTCCAAAAGATGATGTTTTAAATTTTTCAACCATGTAAAGATAGAGAACGAAGAGGAGAGTCCAAAAATATGTTTACCTTTGAAAATGACCTTGAGATGAAGATGAAATTTAATGGAATAGTGTTTTGGACAAGTAGAGGGGTTTAGAAGGGTGTTTCACGTTTAGGGTGTAAAAAGGGAGGAGAGAAGACCATTTTTTCTCTTTCTTTCTTTTTAACTTTCAAAAGTTGTCTTCCTTTTTAAAACATTTGGGTTAAATTGCCAAAGTGGTCCCTCCTCTTTATTTTAAAACCCAATTAGCCCCAGCCAAGGTCAAATTGATTAAATTAAATTTTTACCGACTCGGACCACTAACCCGACTAACTCCTAACCCCAAAACACGGGTGTTACAACACTTATCGGAATGTGACTGATTAGGGCAAGAAAGGCTTGCTAGTTGAATATAATTTTGATTAAATATGGGTGATATACTAAATGATGTTGTTATATATATAAATACGAAACTATTGTGATTGGTAATGTTTGTTATAGTAAGGATTAAGCTTTGATCATGCTTAATCATATGTGGAATTAGTGATATAAATACAAAGGAGCTATGAATGATATGAATTAAGAATGGTTCGAATGGCATACATGATTGAATGGCTTACATGATTGAGATGATTGATTTTGAATATATAATCATGTTTGGGAATGGTTTGATACACATAAGTATGTAAAATAAGCATAAAGGGACAACTTTGAATATGTATGTGAATAATGGGCCTTTATAATTATTCTCTTTGGCTGCTTGAAATTGAATTACACGGCATGTTTATATGATTGATTGTTATATGTGTTTTGCTAGGTTCGAAGCTTGATAGTATTAAGTTGAGAAGTTGGAAAATAAATGATTGGATAGTGGTGTTCATGGAAATGGTAATTGAATAAGGAATAAGGAAAGGATTATAAGTAGTATAACACTTGTAGTTTCTTTAAGGTCCTTGATGTATTATAATTTGTTAGTATCAATTTCGTAACCTTAATCTTTGGAATCGATTTTGTGAATGTGGTGACCAATAAGTCATGTTTAATTATAAAATACATGAATCAGTTAATGACCCCTTTGTTAGAGTCTAATGTTATAGCTATCATTTAGTTTCATGGCGACCATTCTCTATTTGAGAGCCTGATAAATAATCTTGTGACTATTCTAATAACAAGTAAACAAGAGGCTTAGTGGATTTTTAAAGATAGTTATGAATGAGTTGAGAAATTTCAGACTTATCCTATTCTTCTAGTTCCATTTAAGTGACTTATTGCATAAGCTCTTATATGTTGGATCGCTTGGATAATGATTCATGAATGTTGTTCACCGGAATGATTAACTGTATAAGCTATAGTTAAATCGATGAACTAAACTTTTAGAAAAAAATTTAAATTACTCTGACTTTCAAGATGTGTTCAACCTTTTGTGCTAAGTTTATCAAGAAGATTGTTTATGTTTGTTGAAAAACACTCCCTAGCTCGGTTTACTTCTAAGCCAGATTTTGGGGTGTTACAGGTACAGATGCAATGGCCGATGATGATAACTATGAATGTTTACGGATTATGCAAGGAAAAATGAATGTTTTAGAGAGAAAGTAGAGGATATAAAGATAAAGGATAGAACTATGATTAAATTGATTTAATGTATAAATATAAATAAATAAATGTATTATTATACAAAATTTTAAAAGTGTCATGTTAGTTTCGTCGTTAATCATTTTATGCTCAGTGACTTGATTGACACCTAAATAAAAATTTAATGACCTAATTAACAAATTTAGTGACCAATAGAATAATTTACCCTAAAATCCTTTACTAATACAAAATACAAATATCTTATAAAATATGAACTACTATGAAAAGATAATTAAAATATAAATATATGAATATATCATGATGTTTATATTTCAAACTATTATCATATTAAATTTATATAAATATACTGTGCAAATATTATTCTAATACGAATGATAATATAAAAATATAAACAAGAGCCTATTGTCACTTTGGATAAAATATAGAGTAAATATATTTGTTGGCATTTAAATTTGATTTTGTGGTTCAGTTTAAGGTTAAAGTCTATAAGAAGTTCATGTGCTATATTAAAAAGTTCATCTTAGTCGTTCTAGTATAAAAAAAAAACACATTTTAATCCTTGTACTATACATGAAAGTTCATTTTAATCTATCTATTATAAAAAGACATCTTATTCCATGTATGATTAAAAAGTGAATATTTTGGTTCAAAATTTAAAGTTATAATTAGTTAGCTTAAATATTTTAGTTTAAACACTCTTTAAGTCCCTGTCAGATCTTTAAATTGAGTAAATTGATCTCTCTTGCAAATATGAGAGTAATTTCTTCATTGTACATTTTGAAAGTGAGCAAATAACAACAGTTTATGATGATGCTAACCCTTTTTGTTAGTACATGACACGTGTCCATTTATGATTGGATAATTTTTTAAATGAAATAAACCATAAATTTTATAATATGTATTTTTTCCATAATTTTGAATTTTTGAAAGTTTTAGTGAAATTTTATTTTTAATGATTTTTGTATCATGCTTGTTAATTGAACTCTTACCCTCACTATAAATCTAAAAAAAATCTAAGGAAATTCAATGTACTTTTTTTCAAAATATTTTAAATATTTTTTATGTTTTAACTTGTAAGTGAAAATAATTTTGGAGTTTTTTTATGTTTAGATTTGTAATTGTAATATTATTGCTGGTGAAGACAAGTTTAGAGTTGGAATATGAATTAATTTTCTACTTGGATTTCGCAAGTATTTAAAAATTTTTATGTAAAAGTTCATGTTGAGTGGATCAATAGATTGATCAAAGTCAAGAGGGGTGAATTGAGTTTTTAAAAGTTGTTGGAGTAAATGGAATGACTAAAAATGAAAGAACAAGGAATTTTAGAGTGGTTCAAGTTCCAAATGAACTTTACATCCACTACTTTAGCTACCACTAAGGATTTCCAACAATCCACTAATTGTTCTTCCCCTTTTCAAGGCTTAGGAGGTAACCTTTACAATTACCGATTAAATTTTCTACTCAAAATTTGACTAAACCCTCACAAGAGTATAAAGAAGAATTAAAGGCAAGAAAGATATCTCTCAATACAAGATTGCCCCTTTAAGTACAAACACTCAACCCAAATTTGATAACAAGATTAGAATTGAACACTACACAATTTGGGGTTTTACAAGAGATTGAAAAATAAGCACTTTGAGCTTGGATTTTTGCTTGGATGTTTATCTTTGATGCAATAGTTGTTGTTGGTCTTTAATTAGCTTCAATTTATATCTTCTCTATTAATTCTAGCCGTTTGGGTGGTTAGGGTATTGATTATAGCTGTTGGGACCCTCTCTTTCCACCATAAATGCACTTTCACAGCTTACCGTATCGGTACGCGATGACCTGTATCGATACCTGTCTCAAAATAGAAAGAGTCGTTGCACAATAACAAGAGGGCGTATCGATACGCGTGTAAGCGTATTGGTACAGGACAAGGACCGTTTCGATACGGGGAACAACCGTATCGATACAATTTTTCAACTGAGCTCACTAGAAGTTTCTGTATCGATACGGCTAGGAGCGTATCGGTACGGGACAACCACCACTTTAAATTTCAGTTACCTAACAATTGACACCAACAGTCGAAAATATTAAAAAAAATTCGAATTTAAAATTCCATTAAATTCGTATCGATATGGGTGGAACCGTATCGGTACGCTATTCAAACTCCTTAAGTTTTACAGAGGGGGCGTATCGATACAGATTCAATCTGTTTCGATACAGTGAGGGGCGTATCGAAACACGTCTTTCCAGTAGCCAACTTTGTTAAAAAGGTATAGATACGACTGGAAGCGTATCGATACGCCTGGAGGTTTTTCAATACTTTGGCCTTGGAACACTTAGAAAATATTTGGATTTTGGGTTTTTCAAATCAGATTAAAGCCTTGATGATTTATAAATCATTTGAGGGACTTAAAAGTTTATTTCAAGTTTTCAATTTAATCCTTAACAAACATTGTTATATCAAAATTAAACATAGGTTTTACAATCTCTCATTTTTGATATAACAAAACCAAAACTCGAAAAATCTTTGACACTTTGAAAAAACTTTACAAAATAACTCCCCTTACTATTAGCTAGGTAGACTTTAAGTTAAGTTGAAAATCAAAATTTTAAGTGTGAGCTTGTTCCCTCTCCCCTTTTTGTTAGATCAAAAATAGAGACATTGATAAACATAGGCAAAAGACATAAATAATAACCAAGCAACATAATATAGATAACCATTAAGTTCAAAATAAAGATAACATCAACATGAAATCCAAATAACAGAAAATCAAAGCATAGGTTTTAGAATGCAAACTTAATCCTAAAAACATAATCCAAAATGCATAAATAAATTTCTTAAATGACATGAATGATATGCAAAGATAAGCTACTATGCATCTCCATCGCCATTCCTCCTAAAAACATCATCCTCCTCATTTGCATCATCATTCCTCCTAGTTTGACGTCACTCGTCATGAAAAACGGTAAGAGAGATGTTCATCGAGTTATGACCTTCTTCAAGGGAAGTGAGGCACGTCTCCACATTCTTCATTCGATCTTCAATGCTTGTAAAGCGCGTGTCAATAGCGGTAAACCCTGAATTCATCACTTGATCCATGGAGGCAATTTTCGTGCGCAAACCCGTGAATTGCTCGTTTAGAAAAGTCATGAGATCATCCATGGAAGGTTGAGGAGGAGCTTGAGCGGCTTGAGGATTGATAATTTCTTCCAGAACGGTATCGCTGGGCAGCTCGGATAGACGAAGTCAACTACTATTAAAATAATGAAACTTTCCCCTGCAAGAGATCTTTCATCGATAGGATCAGTGAGGGGAGTTGGGTAGTCATGTGAACAATCTATCTCCTTTTGTGTGAAGAAATAACTCAAGGCCGTACCATATGTGAAGGAAGTGACGAGAGTAGTGTGGCGATGTTGTACAAGATAGACAATCTTCGCAAACATAATCTGAGCAAGATTTGGTCGTTCTATTTGACGGAAACACCGAATCCAAAAATTGTCAACTTGGCGGATAGTGGAGTACTTTCCTCCTGAGGGCCTAATCCACCAAGAAACCATCAAATGTAGGATCCGATCTTGAGTATTAAGAGCGGTGACAAAACCTCCCAAGACATGGCCAAGAGCATTCTCATCATCAAGACCTTCATCCTCTAACTTAAACACATCACAAATGGATTGAACATCGATGGTGATCTTTTTACCCATTAGATAAGAATTAACGGCTGTAACAACACCTAATTTATTGGCGACACACTTCGCATTAGCATAGAAAATCAAGACTGAAGTGCGATAGAAAAAACTGAGAATTTGTAGAAAATCCATAAATTTCCATTCTTGGAGCAATGGTAAGTAAACAAATTGGAAGTGCTCCGAGTTGAGAAAAGGAACGGAAATTACCGTCTCCAGATGAATTTTGTAGTTTTGAAATTGACGAAAATATGTGAGATCTCCGGAAGTCTTGAAACACTGTTGATAGATAAGAGTGAGGTTCGGGCGAGTACCATCTCTGGCATTGGAACTTTCACTGACTTCACTTGTACATGCTCTCTTTTTAGGTGCCATTGACTAGAAAAGATAAAAAACAGTGTATGCATTAACTTTCTCATTCAACCCATTGAAAATCAAATAATCAAGGTTTTTGTTAATTTTTTTTGAAATAAAATAAAAAATAAAAGGTTTGAAAAGAAGTTTGTTTTTGAGAAAACAAAACAAAACAAAATTTAGAACGAAAATCAAATGAAATAAAAAGAAAAGAGAAATTTTTACCTTGATATTGATAGAGAGGAATGGGAGAAGAACTTTGCACCAAATTGATGAAAATCTTGAAAACCCTCAAGAGATTTTGAGTTGTGGTGTGAAAATATGAGGGATTGAGAGGCTATTTATAGAGTGAAAAACGGCTAGGGTTTTGAAAATTCAATTTTGGTAAAAGTAAAACTCTTTAAATGCCATTAAGAAGATGTCTGCGCAATCAAGTATCGATACGCCTGAGGGTGTATCGATACGGGGTAAAATTGTAATTCCCCTTGAAACACCCGGTGAAGGTCTGTATCGAAATGGATGCAATCCGTATCGAAATGCTCTTATATCGTATCAAAACGGGTTTAACCGTATCGATACTCGTTTTAGGCAAAATGTAGTCTGAAAAGCTAATACAATACTCGTATCAATACACGTAAGGCCGTATCGATACCATATGCCCAGAAATGCATTTTAGGCTTTAAGAACAACCAAAGGCTCGATTTTAGCACCTCCTAAATGAATGTAATTGATGAATGAGAAATTCTAAGCATATTCTAACAGAAGCATACCCCCTAGCAATAAGCATGGATATTTTCAAGAGCACCAACGCATAAACATGCAATTTCACAAATTCAAGCAATCTTAACCTCAAAAAGAGTCCTAAAGGGTCAAGGAAGACTAGTTAGACCTAACTCTCTCCTAAGGGACCAAAAACACTCCTTATCCAAAGGCTTTGTAAAAATGTCCGCTAGTTGGTTTAAGATGTCAACGTACTCTATAACAACATCTTCCTTAAGGACGTGATCTCTAATGAAATGATGCCTTATCTCTATATGTTTAGTTCTAGAGTGTTGGGTGAGATTTTTAGTTAAGCATATTGCACTAGTGTTATCACACTTAAGGGGTATGGTTTCAACTTTAATACCATAATCTAAAAGTTGTTGTTTAATCCAGAGGACTTGAGCACAACAACTCCCTAAGGATATGTACTCGGCTTCGATGGTAGATAGAGCTACACTATTTTGTTTTTTTAGAGAACTAAGATATGAGCATACTACTCAAGAATTGACATGTTTCCTAAGTACTCTTCCTATCGATTTTACACCCCCATAATCCGCATCCGAATAAGCATGAAGGTTGAAGGTTGAGTCTCTAGGGTACCAAAGACCTAAACAAGGAGTATCTCCAAGGTACTTAAAGATTCTCTTAACGACTATAAGGTGAGACTCTCTAAGACTAGCTTGAAACCTAACACACAAGCAAACACGAAACAAAATATCCGGTCAACTTGCGGTAAGGTAAAGCAAAGATCCAATCATAGAGCGATAAAGCTTAGAGTCAACACACTTACCTCCTTCATCTTTGTCAAGCTTTGTAGATGAGCTCATATGTGTGGCTTGAGGCTTTGAATTCTCCAAGCCAAACTTCTTGAGCATAGCCTTGATGTACTTTGCTTGATTGATGAAGGTGACATCCTTCTTTTTCTTGATTTGGAGTCCCAAAAAGAATGAGAGCTCCCTCATCATGCTCATCTCAAATTCACCTTGCATTAACTTAGCAAACTCTTTGCAATGACACTCATTAGTAGATCCAAAAATAATATCATCAACATATATTTATACTACTAAGATGTCATTTTTATACCTTTTTATGAAGAGTGTAGTGTCCACCTTATCTTTTTCAAAACTTTTTTCAATTAAAAAGTTTGAAAGTCTTTCATACCAAGCTTTAGGAGCTTGTTTTAAACCATAAAATGCTTTAGTTAGTTTGAAAACATGATTTGGAAATTTAGAATCTTCAAAACCCGGTGGTTGTTTCACATACACTTCCTCATTTATAAAACCATTTAAAAATGCGCTTTTAACATCCATTTGAAAAAGCTTGAAATCATGATAACATGCATATGCAAGCAACATCCTAATAGCCTTCATTCTAGCTACGGGTGCATAGGTTTCATTAAAATCTATTTCCTCTTCTTGAGTGTAACCTTGAGCAACTAATCTAGCTTTATTTCTCACAATGTTACCACTCTCATCTAGTTTGTTCTTAAATACCCATTTAGTTCCTATAGTAGATTGATTACTAGGTCTTTCAACTAATGTCCAAACATTACTTCTTTCAAATTGATTTAACTCTTCTTGCATAGTCACAATCCAAAAGTCATCTTTTAATGTTTCTTTAATGTTCTTAGGCTCTATGCATGAGATAAAAGCAACATGATTCATGAGTTTAAGAGAAGATCTAGTAGTTATCCCCTTGGATGGATCACCTAAGATTTCCCCACCTTTGACATCGTTCTACTCCCTTGGGTAGCTCACTTCCTTTTCCTCAAGAGCCAAGTCCTTCAAGGCTTCAAGAGGTGAATCTTGTGTATCTTCTTCTTTCGTTGGAATCTCATCCTCCTTTGAAGTTTGTCCTCCATCAAATGAATCAAGGATTCCTACACCATCATCATCACAAGAATCCTTTCTCGGAAGGAGGTTATCATCGAATACAACATGGATAGATTCTTCTATTACTAAAGTTCTCCTATTAAATACACGATAGGCTTTAGAGTTTAAGGAATAACCTAAGAAAATAGCTTCATCACTTTTAGCATCAAATTTACCTAAGTTATCTTTTCTATTGTGTAAAACAAAACACTTGCAACCAAATGGATGAAGATAGCTAATGTTAGAGTTTTTAGATTTTAAAATCTCATATGGTGTTTTCTTTAAAAGTGGCCTAATCATTACTCGGTTTACAATGTAGCAAGCAGTGTTTGTGGCTTCCGCCCAAAAATATTTAGGTAAATTGTTTTCACAAAGCATGGTTCTAGCCATTTTTTGTAAAGCCCTAATTTTCCTCTCAACTACCCCATTTTGTTGAGGAGTTCGAGGAGCCGAAAAATTGTGGCTAATACCATTTTCATTTAAAAACTCTTCAAAACCAAGATTTTGAAATTCGGTTCCATGATCACTTCTAATATGAGAAATTTTAAGTTCAAGATCATTTTGAGTTAATTTTGAAAATGTGATGAATTTTTATAAAGCCTCATCTTTAGTATCTAAGAATAGAATCCAAGTAAATCTAGAATAGTCATCAACAAGTACAAATGCATACGATTTACCACTCAAGCTCATAGTTCTAATAGGCCCAAATAAATCCATGTGAATATGTTGTAAACAACTACTTGTAGAAACATCATTAATAGATTTAAAGGATGATTTATGTTGTTTACCCTTAGAGCATACATCACAATTTTTGTCATTTGAGAACTTAATTTTGGGCAAACCTCTAACTAGATTTAGGGAAACTAATTTTTGTAAAACACTAATGCTAGTATGTCCTAGTTACTATGCCATAGCCATGCATTATTTTCATTTTGTGCAACAAAACATGCATGAGATGTATGAATGTCATCTAAATGCACCATGTATATATTACATATGCGATGACCAATGAGCATTATATTATTTGATTTAATGTCAACAATTTTGCACCCATTTTTATCAAATAAGACATTGTAAACTCAACATTTGTGGTGTTAATTCCTAAGAAGAGCGATCCGAAAGTGATAGGGGATTACCGGCCAATATGTTTGCTAAATTCTTTATACAAGATCTTGACTAAATGTATGGCGAAAAGACTACAAGGTGTGTTGCCGAATTTAATTAGCGATGTGTAGTCTGCTTTTGTACATGGGCGACAAATCCTTGACGGAATATTACTTGCGAATGAAGTTATACATTCATTACAAAGAGGGCAGTTTGGCGAAGGGGGATTGATTCTAAAACTGGATTTTGCTAAAGCATACGATTGCATCAAGTGGGAGTGCCTTGATCGTATAATGAAGCGGATGGGATTTGGGGATGTTTGGTGTGCGTGGGTTCAGGAATGTCTTAGTACGGCAAGGTTGTCCGTGCTTGTAAATGGGTCGCCGACGAGGGAATTTGAGATGCAACGTGGGTTGAGGCAGGGGGATCCATTGTCGCCGCTGCTGTTCGTGATAGTGGCTGAAATGTTACACCAATTTTTGCGTAACGCCAAGGATTTGGAAGTTATTCGGGGGGTGAAGGTGGCGAATGGATGTGAAGTATCGCATTTGCAATTTGCAGACGATACAGTTTTGTTTTTTCCAGCTGAGGTAAGTGTGGCTCAAAATTTGAAACGCATTCTTACTTGTTTCGAATATGCATCGGGGCTGGAAATTAATTATGCCAAGTCGAAATTGTATGGGGTAGGTGTGACGGAGGATAGTTTACGGAATGTTGCAAATATTTTGGGATGTGCTTGTGCTGAATTGCCTATAATTTATTTAGGAATGCCTTTGGGTGTTAACCCGAGTAGTTTACAGATGTGGGAACCTTTAATTCAAAGGTTCCGAAAATGTCTTATGGGTTGGAAACGCGATGCATTATCTATTGCGGGGAGATTGCTGTTGCTTAACTCTGTATTATCAGCTTTGCCGTTGTATTATATGGGGCTGTTTTTGGTGCCGCGAAGTGTTATCAATAAGATCGATAGAATTTGACGCCGATTTTTGTGGGGTGGTTTGGATACGAAAGTAAAGATGAGCCGTGTGAACTGGTCCATTGCGTGTAGGCCTAGGCGTTTTGGGGGGCTGGGCGTGGTGGATTTACGTGCGAGAAATCTCGCACTCTTAGCTAAATGGCGATGGAGGTATGCTATGTCTGAGGATTCTTTGTGGCGACAAATAATTGAGGCGAAGTATGGGTGTGATGTGGTAAGCTGAAGGCCTAATTCAGTAGGGGTTAGGCGCATGTCCAAGGTGTGGAAACAAATTATTGAAATTCAAGAGGAGGTTGAAGTGGGACGTTTTATTGGGACATCACAGTTCCGATGGCAGCTAGGGAAGGGTGATCGTATTTTGTTTTGGCAAGATGTTTGGTGTGCCGAAGAGACCCTAGAAAAAATGTTTCCGTGGTTATTTAGATTGGCGAGGGATAAAAGAGCATTGGTGCGGGATTATGCACGAGGGGGAAGGTTCGATCATGATGATTGTGGTTCTTTTTTCGGAAGGAATTTGAGATCGTTTGAAGTGATTCAAGTTTCTGACTTGAGGCATTGTGTGGGAGGATTAGTGATTGGCAGTGAGTTTATGGATCGCTTGATTTGGGAGCCGTCGCATACCGGGGATTTTTCGGTTGCGCGGCTGTATAAATTAATGACTTCGTTTGGTCTTGAAGCGAGAGCGGAACTGGAGGCTTTATGGAAGCTTTCTATACCGCCAAAGATACAGTATTTTTTGTGGTTTGTGCGGATGGATCGGCTGCCTATTATGGTGATGTTGCAGTCGCGTGGCATGCCGATTGGGGAGGATGCGATGACATGCTGTTGGTGTCGGGCAGCAGTGGAAAATTTGGAACACATTTTATTTCGGTGTTCGATTGCGTGGGCTGTGTGGCAGCAGTTTTTTCGTTGGTGGAAGGTTGAATTTGTGCAGCCACGTGACTTGGGGGCTTTGTTTGAGCAGTGTTTTGCTAATATATTTGATGGGTGCTTCCGAGATTGGTGGTTAGCGTCATGTGCGGCAGTGGCATGGTCCTTATGGTTGGCTCGAAATGCATGTCTATTTAATGGTAAAAGGATGGATTTGGGGTCGATTGTTTTCTTGGTGAAGTTACGCTCGCTGTTTTGGGTGAGATTGGATCTTCCGCCGGGGGCAATTATGGAGTCGACATGGTGGGACAGCCCATGGAATTGTGAAATTCGAGCACGAGTAGAAAAGTGTCGGGTACATGTGAGATGGGAATTGCCGCTAGAGGGGACGGTGAAATTTAATGTGGATGGTGCTGCGAGGGGGAAGCCGGGTAAGGCGGGTTGTGGTGGTGTTTTAAGGAATGCAGTGGGACAAGTTTTGGCTTTATTCTCCGGGCCGATTGGTATAGTGGACTCGAATGAGGCGGAGGTGCAAGCAATCTGTTTCGCATTGGAATTGATGGTTAATTCGGTGAGGGTGTTTCCTCCATTAGTGGTGGAGTCGGATTCGATGACGGCAATTGCGTGGGTGCTTCACAATGACGCAAGGCCGTGGAAGTATGGGGCTTGGTTGAGACGCATTGATGAGGCGTGTGCTGCTCTTGGAGATGTGTGCTTTCACCATGTGTATCGAGAGGCAAATAAGTTCGCGGATGTATTGGCGAAGAGTGGTGTCGATCGTACGAGTTGGTTTCAACGGGTGGGTTGATTGTAATTGGGGATTTGTGTTTTTTCGTGTTGGTGCCTTGATTTTGACATTACCTAAGTACTCTTTTCCTCTATAGGTTTAGAGAGGTTTTTAACGAGGCTTGGGGAATGTTGGCTATGTATGAATTTTTCTTTAATAAATCATACATGTTACCGAGCAAAAAAAAACCCCTTTGTCACATAATTGACTAATGCTCAATAAATTATGTTTTAGACCATCGACATATAAAACATTTTCAATGAGAATAGTAGAGTGATTACCTATGGATCTAATACCTTTAATGTGGCATTTGGAGTTGTCACCAAATGTCACTACTCCTCCACTTTTTGGCTTTAAGTCCATGAATCGACTCTTGTCTCTGGTCATGTGCCTCGAGCATACACTATCAAGGTACCATGAATTTTGACTTTGTGCTTTGGCCTTGTAGCAATGCTCCCCCTACAAACAAAGATATTAAGCTTTGGTTTTTGGTACCCAAATCATTTTGGGTGCACGAGTGTTAGCTCCCAAAAGCTTGGTTCCCTTAGGAATCCAAGGTGACATAGCATCAACATTATTAGACTTGACGAGTTCTTTAGGAACTCGTACACTTCTAATTTTCGTAGTTCTATTATGTCTATGGAAACCACTTTATTTGTAGTTATATGTCTTTCTCCTAGGTTGGTTTGTTTTAGATGATTCACCTTTTTCATGTTTCACATTACCAACATTTTTGAAAGACTCCTTAAGCTTGTTAAGCTTATCTAACACCTTTTGGTGTTCACTATAGCATTGAGAAATAAGATTATTTAGGTCTACGTTTTCATCTTGAAAGAATTTAAGTTCATCTTGTAAACCTAAGATCTTTTTCTCAAATTTTAAGTTAGCTTGAGAAAGTGAGTCATTTTTAGCATTTAATTCGAAAATAACCTTTTTATTTCTTATGACCGACTCTTTATATTTCTCAACTAACTCATCATATACCTCTTGTAACTCATCATAAGCATCATGCAATTCATCAAATGTAAAATCAAAAGATGATGAGTTAGAGGTTACCATGGAGGAATCCTCCTCAAGTGCCATGAGGAAAAGGTTTGCCACTTTGTGTTCCTTATCCTCGGATGACTCCTCGTCACTCCAAGTAGCAAGCTTGGCTTTGAGCTTCTTCTTCTTTTCAAAGCCCTTCTTCTTGAGTTGAGGACACTCCGAACGAATATGACCCGGTTTTTTGCACTTAAAGCAAATGATTTGATCACTCTCTTCTTCGTTTTTGTTTTTTAAGTCCATTTTTCTTTGAATCTTCCTTTCTCGGTTGGACCTCATAAACCGTGAGAACCTTTTGGCTATCATAGCCAATTCTTCTAGGTCTTCCTCCTCACTAGAACTGCTCTCCTCATATAAAGAACTTTTGAGAGCCACTCCTATCTTCTTCTTCTTCTTATCTACCTCTAGCTTCTCCACTCTTTTCTCTTCCTTCTTCCTTTCATCTTCCCTCCCTTGCTTCATTATCTCATGAGTTAGGAGAAAACCCACTAGCTCATCAAGCTTGAGTGTCTCCAAATTTTTTGCCTCAATGATGACGGTTCTCTTCCCATCCCAAGTCTCGGGAAGTGAGTAGAGTAGCTTACGGACTAGTTGTCTTCTGGGATTATCTCTCCAAAACCTTTTAGTCCGTTGACGATAGTTGAGAAACGATCAAACATCTTTGACACGGTTTCTTCGGGCTCCATTTTAAAATTTTCACAACTAAGATTGAGAATTCTAATCTTTGTCTCCTTCACATCACTTGTTCCTTCATAAGTGGTCTCAAGTGTATCCCACACTTCCTTGACACTTTCGATGGAGGAAACTTTGGAGTAGATGTCGAGACCGAAAGAGCAAAATAACATGTGAAGAGCTTTATCATTGATTTGAATCTTCTTTCTCTCTTCTTCACTCATCTCATGTTTCTTCTTTAACACCAATCTTTCTTCGTCGTCTCTCTTCATCGGAATATACGGACCATCTTCAATGACATCCCACACTAGATAATAGTTGGATTTAATGAAGAGGCACATCTGGTTCTTCCAAAAGAGATAATTATCATCGTTGAAGAAGGGCGGTTTGGTGGTCGATTGAGACTCGTACATGCTTGACCCGGAGGTAGATGCCATGGCTTGATTTTTGGATGATCACACTTTTCGATGAAGAGAGGTAGGCTCTAATACTAATTGTTGAGTGGATCAATGGATTGATCAAAGCTAAGAGGGGGTGAATTGAGTTTTTAAAAGTTGTTGGAGTAAATGGAATGACTAAAAATGAAGAACAAAAAATTTTAGAGTGGTTCAAGTTCCAAATGAACTCCACATCCACTACCTTAGCTACCACTAAGGATTTCCAACAATCCACTAATTGTTCTTCCCCTTTTCAAGGCTTAGGAGGTAACCTTTACAATTACCGGTCAAATGTATTATCCAAAATTTGACTAAACCCTCACAAGAGTACAAAGAAGAATTAAAGGCAAGAAAGATATCTCTCAATACAAGATTGCCCCTTTAAGTACAAACACTCAATCCAAATTTGATAACAAGATCATAATTGAACACTACACAATTTGGGGTTTTACAAGAGATTGGAAAATAAACACTTTGAGCTTGGATTTTTGCTTGGATATTTATCTTTGATGCAGTAGTTGTTGCTGGTCTTCACTTAACTTCAATTTATACCTTCTCTATTAATTCTAGTCATTTGGGTGGTTAGGGTATTGATTATAGCCGTTGGGACCCTCTCTTTCCACCATAAATGCACTTATACAACTTACCGTATCGGTATGCGAGAACATGTATCAATACATGTCTCAAAACAGAAAGAGCCGTTGCACAATAACAAGAGGACGTATCGATACGCGTGTAAGCGTATCGCTACGGGATAGGGACCGTTTCGATACGGGGAACAACCGTATCGATGCAATTTTTCAACTGAGCTCATTAGAAGTTTTCGTATCGATACGGCTAGGAGCGTATCGGTACGGGACAACCACCACTTTAAATTTCAGTTACCTAACAACTGACACCAACGGTCGAAAATATTAAAAGCTTTTCGAATTTAAAATTTCATTAAATTTGTATCGATACAGGTGGAACCGTATCGGTACGCTATTCAAACTCCTTTAGTTTTACAGAGGAGGCGTATCGATACAGATTCAATCTGTTTTGATACGCTGTTTCGATACGGTGAGGGGCGTATCGAAACACGTCTTTCGATTAGCCAACTTTGTAAAAAAGGTATCGATACGGTTGGAAGCGTATCGATACGCCTGGACGTTTTTCAATAATTTGGCCTTGGAACACTTAGAAAATATTTGGAGTTTGAGTTTTTCAAATCAGATTAAAACCTTGATGATTTATAAATCATTTAAGGGACTTAAAAGTTTATTTCAAGTTTTCAATTTAATCCTTAACAAACATTGTTATATCAAAATCAAACATAAGTTTTACAGTTCACACACACAAAATGTTATGAGAGATACTAATTTGCTCGAGTTTAAAGTTGAGAGGAACTTAAAGAGTGCTTAAACTTATATATCTAAGTCAACTAACAATACTTTAGCATTTTAAAGCGTACAAGGGCCAAAATATTAACTTTTCAAATATACAAGGACAAAAATATTCATTTTTATAGTAGAAGGGCTAAAATAAGCTTTTAGGTATAATTAAGGACTAAAATATTATTTTTTATAGCGAATGACTAAAATAAACTTTTAGATATAGTACAATGACATCTACTATACTTAAACCTTCAATTTGATATTTAAACGCATTTTTAGTTCAATTAAATACTTAAATTTATTTTTTAAAAATTTAAATTTATATATAAATTAACTTTTTATTCCAAATTAATATTCTTGAAGTCACTTTGAAGTACTAATTTGCAGGGAGGGTTCTGGACATGCGCAAGTGGAACAACCGCACAGGGCCCCAGAAATAAAGACCAAACATAAATTAAATATTTTTATATTTTTATATTCGATAATTAACAACTTACACCATCCTTCAAATTAATTGTGAAATACGAACATTAATATCTCCTGAGAAGTCATTTAGAATTGAATACTTCTTGTATATTTTCGATCAAGTCATTATTTCTTTGTATAAGAGATTTCAACAATATTAATTTTATGAGAATGTTTTTGGTTTCTCGTTTCATTATGATAAATTACTTTCATTGGATGACGTTAATCTCAAAACTCATTGGAATAATTTTGAAAATGCACTAAAGAAGAATGAGTTATTTGATGTTAATGGAAATATATTATTTATTGAGTTGAAATTACTTAGAAGATAACTTTTACCTAAAGAAAAAATATGAGCAATAAATTTATTATAATTTTTAAAACGTTTTAATTGCTTCCCATATGCGACAATTGCTTATAGAATTTTATTGACTATTCATATTATTGTTGCTTCTACAGAACAAAGTTTGTCAAAATTGAAGTTGTTGTTGAAATCATACTTACAGACAACTATGTCGCAAAAAAGGTTAAATGGACTTACTTTGATGGCAATCGAGAGTGATCTTTTGGAAAAAAAAATTGATATTGAAAATGTTGTAAATGATTTAACTTTAAAACATGCAAAAAGAGTGGCACTTTTTAAGTTAGAATATTAGATTTTTATAAGTGAATTTTTGTTGTTCAAGAGAGTAATTAAACATTTTTTTGTATTAAGAATTTTTTTCCGAAATAAATTATTTTTACGAACTATAAATTAAGGAAAATTCTACAACGTTCGACGAATATCGATGAACACCACTAAAGTTGAACATCGCTGAACACCATTAAATTAATTAATAAAGATTAAAATTTTCAAGGACTCAATATATAATTAATAATTATTTAAAAAATTAATTAAATTATTTTTTATATATATTAAATTTTTGGATTTTTTAATAAGGGTAACCTACATATTTAGTTTCTCACCTATTTTTGTATTTCTATTTTAGTACCAAAATTATTTTTTTAGCAAAATGGTACCTAACGTTACATATTGTTTCTATTTTGGTGCCCTAACTGTTAAAAACAAACAGAAACATTAATGTTGCTTGGTCAAATAATAGTTTTAGTCCCTAAAGCTTATACAATCTATCAATTTAGTCCAAAATATTATCAATATAAACATTATTTTTAATTTTTGGATTAAAAATATAAATTAATTCTTTCTTCTTCTTCTTCTTCCATTCCAAGTATGAAAAAATAAGTATCGAACATCTTCTTCATTGTCACTACACTTTCTTGCAAATTTTCATCGATTACTTTTTTTAATTCTTCCAAAAACAATATCGACTTTAATAACAACACAAAAAAAAACAAAGTATGAAAAAGTGAAAATCAACTAAAACCTACAAGAGCAAGAAGCACAAAAACTAATATCTATCGTTTTGTCATAGCCGATTCCCCCAATGATATGGTCACTACGACTATTCTGTTTCCCTACTTTTTGCCATATTATCTTGTTTTCGTCAGTTGGAAATTTTTTACGAGTGTCTTCTTTGATGATATTAGTTTTGTTTCGTAAGTTCGTTACATTTTTATTTATTTATTTTGTGATCTTCAATTCTTTGGGAAATACTTTGCAGTTGTCAAGGTGTAGGAAGTGGGGAAACTTGATTGCAACTGTGCTCCCATGCACTTTAACTAGGTGATGCATCGTTGAAACTGATGGAATATGAAAATGGAGGTATGAGCTGATAGTGTGTAATCGGGCAAATTTTAGAAAGGGAAGTAATTATGGACTACAGTTATGGACCTTACGGTTGTATATATTATCTATTATGGGCAAATTTTCCCATAATTTAATTTAATTTCGAAGAAACCCAACACTATTGGAGTGTAACGCCCTGGTTTTGGGCCTATATGTTTTAGACATCGGATCGGGCTGGTCAGGAACGGCTCGAATCGTATTAGGTGGGTTAGGGGATCAAGGATCAGGATAGGATAAAAATATGAAAAAATTTGCTAAAATCCTCTAAAATCATGTTTAAGAGGTTGGTCAAATCAATTTTACAAAATGAGTTTTGGAAGATGTGCATTTTGGGTAGTGACCAAAATGTAATGTTTTAAAACTGTGGAAAAATGCAAATTTCAAAAGAGGAGTCAAGATCTTAGAATCTTTAGGGAGCTTTTGTGCAATTACACCTTTCCTTAAATTGACATGTGTATTAAATGAGTTTTAAAATAATTGATTAAAAGGGGATTTTTATTTTAATTAATAAATGGTACTATGACACGTTTTATTTTACGTAACTAACTTTCCAATCCCCATTTCAACAAAACCCATTTCTAAAACCTTTTCTCCAGATATCTTTTCTCCCAAACACTCTCTCTTTAATTTCTCATCTATTTTCAAGAATTCTCTTTAATTTCTTCAAAATTTGTGAAGCAAAAACTTGTCAAACATTAAGCAAAGCAAGGATTGGAGGTAAATCTCGTTCTCAACCTCTAATCAAGGTTCTTTATTGAAATTCCCAAGATTATTGACTCCTAATTGTTGTTTTTAACTAAGTTTTGATTATAGTTTTGATTTAAGACCAAAATCTTGCAAAATAAAGGTTTAATTCTTGATTTTCGGAGTGTTGTTGATGATATCTGTTTTAGATGGATTCTAATTGAGTTTTGGGATGATTATGTAGCTGAAAAAGTGTTTTAATGATATAGATCCCGAAATCCTTGAAATCCTTGAGTTTTATGATAATTTTGGTTGAGTTTTTGAAGTGATTTGATGGTGAAGTGGTTGCTGGAGGTTTAAGAAGGGGTTTAGGTTATTTTTTGATGTGTTTTGATGAATATTAATGGTTGAAAGTGGTGATTGTTGGATGGGCTTGGTTTAGGAAGCAATCGAACGAGTTTTTGATTGTTTCAGATGGGTAAATTGATGTGGTTTTGCTGGGCAACGAGTTTGTGTTTAGTTGCTGGTGTTGGAATGCATTTTAATGCATTGGATCTCTGTTTTTTATGCTCTAAAAACATGGGACATTGATCCGGAAGCAAGCGAAGCCATTTTGGGAGCTTCGGGCGAGTGATCTTCGCGTCGGCAAGTGAAGTTTCACGTATCGGTGAGTGGAAAAGAGTTTTCCAGCTTTGAAACATTTTGAACGTGGTTTTGGGAGCTTAGTGTAAGTTTGAAACACTTAGCTAAGCTCAAGAGTAAGTAAAGCAAAAGTCTCTCTCGGATTGTGCTATGTTTTGGTTTAAAATGTACTTGATTTAAATGTGGTTTGATTAATGTTTTAAAGCATGTTTTGAGCAATGATGTTGCTGGTTTTAAATGTCATTTTGTTAAGGATGCACATGGTAAGTGATCCTTGAGTCTATATGATTTATGCAATTGGTTTTAAGCATGTTAATTCCTATGAAAGTGGCATTGTGGTTTATGCTTATAAAACAGAGAATTAATGATGGTTGATGATTATATTGGCAAGTGGTGGAAAATGGTTTTGGTTACTTTAATCGGATATAGTTAACCGGCTATAGGATAAGGTGCACCGTGAATAAAGTCGCCTTGGATGTCGAGGGGTTGTGATTGTGCCGTAAACTCCATCCAAGTACCCTAACGATCGAGGCTAAGATCACAACGTTAGATGGTTTAATCTCGTGTGTGAATCTTGTGGTTTGTGTCTCGTGCTTTCGTTAGTGGAATTATACAATTACCGATGAGTGATGTTGAGGGGTTGTGATTGTGTCGTAAACTCCATCACGGGTGTTGAGGGGTTGTGATTGTGCCATTAAACTCCACCTTGTGTAACCGGTAGTGTGTATGAAGCGTGTGTGACAACGCTTGTAATCCGCGTATCCGATTGTGACAATTGTGTTGTGTTTTGATGTGGATCTTGTTATTGATCACTTGCGAGCCAATATAATGATGATGATATAATAAACTAATGATGAATGTTTATTTTGAGAAAGCATGTGATGCTTGAGATTTATGCTAGAATGCATGTGATGCTTGGTTTAAGCATGAACAAAGGTTTTTACTGTTGCATTAAATGATGCTATGAGCATGTTGTTTCGAAAAAGAAAATGTGTTTGAAAGTGCATTGTTTTATAGAAGGCATATGTTATAAAGAATGTTGATTTGGTTTTAAAAATGCATTGATGAATGTTTGGTTTTAAAGCGTTCCTCACTAAGCTTTATGCTTACGCTCATTTGTTTCATCATTGCAGAGAATTGAGCATTTTTGACAGCAAGCAAGCAAAGGATATCCAAGAGTTTGACTAAGCAAAGTATGTGTTTTCACCTTAGTGTAATAAGATGCAATGGGAGGGATTTCCACTCATGAATTGTTTGGTGATGTGAGTCACCTTGAGCATGTTTGGTTTGAGTTTTGAGACTTCTAATTGGCCTCTATTTGGCCTATAGTTTGCTATTTGGTATTTTGGACATGTTTTGGGCTATGTGTGCAAGCATATCCATATAACTCTCTAATCTTCATGATTTGCCATGTCTATTGCTTGTTTATGTTTGTGTATTGATGCATATACGTTGGAAATGTTTGTCATACCTCGTAGTGATGTTTTGGACATGTATAGTTGTTGTTAAATGTGTTTTGATGGCTGTTGGAGGTGTTTTTCTGGTATGCATATCGATACTCGGGATTGAGTATCGATACTCGAAGGCTATTCTCAGGCAAATCAACACAGGGGTATCGATAAGAATTGCCCCCGTATTGATACGCCTGTGCAAAGTTTGAAGGTCGTACCGATACGCGGGGAAGTGTATCGATACCCTTTTCCCAACTTTGGCTACTACCTTCTCGCTTATCGATACATGCTTAAGTGTACCGATACCTGACCTTTATTTTCAATTGAAAGTATCTTTTAAAGTTTTGAAATGTTGCATATTGGTCCCTGGATGTTGTATGTTCAATTGGTTGAGTTTGGATGATCTGTTTGTGATGAAATTTGACATGGAAACATGTTACATGACTAATTAAGGATTGGTAATCTTAAAATTGAATTAGTCTTTGTGGTTTTCAGAAATTACAGTTTAGTCCCTAAATGTTTAATTTAAGCAATTGAACCTCTAATCGAACTCTGATCGTTCTGCCATTTCTTTTAGAATTCTTTGTTTAACATATAGAATTTAATGACTAATTAAGGGTCGTTAATCGAAGTCGGCTTTAACGAGTTGGCTTCGGTTTTTCCCGTGTAATCTTCTTAGTTCGGGTCGGGCGTCTAGGTCGAGCTAAGGGGGTTACATTTGTTGGTATCAGAGCCATGTTACGAAAGAATTGGGGATGATGGTAAGTGAAATTGATATGTTTTGGTGTTCAATTCAATGTTAAATGGCATGTTGTTGGAAAAATTATGTTTTTGGTTGAATGGTGGTGCTTATGCTATGCTTAGTTGTTATGAATCATATGGGAGTTAAATATGATTGTATGTTGATGAAGTGATGAGGTTGTGTGCTGATCGTGGATGATGTCAAGCATGATGACTATGATACGTTATTGTATGCTATGTTATGCTTGAGGGAAATCAGGGTGCTCATTGCCTTATTACACTAATTAAATGTTTTAAATTGGTTTTGTAAACTTAGATCCTTGCTTGAGCCTGGCCTAACTCATGGTTTGAAATGTTTCTGTTATTACGCCTTGTTAAAAATAGCACAATGGGTCCTAGGAGAGAGCTTAGATCGAATACGATCGTGCTTGCGCCTGAGCAGTGTAATAAGGGTAATCAGGGGGCCGAGAACTCATCTAATGAGACTCTACCTCCGCCACCACCACCTGGAGGTGGAGAGCTTGAGCAACGTGGACAGGCTGGTCCAGGATTGGGTGATCTAATACCACTGGTTCAGGCGATCACCGGAGCGTTTCAGGCTACGGTAGCTGGAGCGCAAGTTTAGGCACCTACAGCTGGGCAGGCGGGTTTGCCTTTGGAAAGGCTGAGGAATCTAGGAGCTGTCGAGTTCCGAGGTATGTCTCCTGAGGCATCGGAGGCATGGTTAGCTAGTACGATTCGCATTATAGATCAGATGGAATGCAGTGATGCGCGCATGCTGGGATGCACAGTTTCCTTGCTTCAGGGTGATGCCTATAATTGGTGGATGACTATCACCGCTGGTTTGGAGCCTAATGAGGTGGATTGGGAGTTCTTTCGGAGTGCCTTTAAGAAAAAAAACATCTTGGTGTGAGATACTTGGATGAGAAGAAGCGCGAGTTTATGTCGCTTGTGCAAGGAAATCTTTCTGTGGCTGAGTACGAGGTCCAGTTCGTACGTCTAAGCCAATATGCCCCTGAGTTGATGCCGAGTGAGAGGCGTCGTTGTGATTGCTTTTAGTATGGGCTTGTACAGGAAGTGAAGACCTTTATGTTGGCCACTGATTACACAGATTTTGATGTGCTTGTGTTTTGGGCTAAGGACATCGAGTAGAGCTTGGTTCTGACATCTCGTGGAGGTGGTTCTAGCTCTGGTAAGAGAGCCGCTGATTTCATTTCTGGAGGTGGAAAGAACAAATGAGGCCGAGATAAGAGGCATCAGCCTGATGCGAGGCGAGGTGCTCCAGGACGGGGTGGACATGCTCAGGGTAGACGAGTGAGGTCCGAGCAGCACACGTGCTGGACATGTGGATCGAGGGACCATCTGAGGCGAGATTGTCCACGTGCGGCTAGAGAGGCACATGCTAATGTGGTGTTGATAGGGAATTCCTGTTGGAACTGTGGTTCAGTTGATCACACGAGGCGTGAATGTCCTCTGTTGGCTGGTGGAGGCAGGGGGCATGCCCCTACTGTTGTTGCACCTAAAAGAGGCCGTGGGCGCGGCCGATGTAATTTTCAGAGAAGAGATGAGGGCCAGCGTGGTGTCGCACATGTGGTAGCGGTTCAGCTCGAGGGAGGCGGTCCGATGAGGGTCTATGCTCAGCGTGAAGGGCGCAATGACACCGATGTCATCGCAGGTACCTTTGCTCTACAGTCTTTATCATTGTTGGCATTGGTCGATTATGGATCCACGTATTCTTATATCTTGAGTGAGCATGCACATTTGTTTGATATACCTGTTGAGTTGCTTGAAGTAGGAATGTAAGTGACTAGTTCTTTTGGTGAGACTGTGATCACAAGGAAGTAGTATAGAAGATTCCATTTGTCTGTGCAAGATCATGTTTTTCCTGTGGATTTGATGGAATTACCTTTTTATAGATTTGATGTGATTCTTGGTATGGATTGATTATCTGAGCATAGAGCTGTTGTTGATTTCGATGTTAAGTGAGTTACCTTGAAACTTGCTGATGATTATGAGGTGGTGATAGTAGGCGAGAATGTGAAATTCTTGTCTAATGTTGTTTCAGCTTTGGAAGCAAGCCGTATGCTAGGGATGGGTTGTGATGCTTATCTTGTATATGTGATGAATCCTAGTACAAAGGATGTGCGTGTGTAGGATATTAGAACCGTTTGCGATTTTTCGGGTGTCTTTCCGGAAGAGTTGCCTGGGTTGCCACCAAACAAGGAAGTTGAGTTTGGTATCGAGTTGTATGAGAATACAACTCCGGTGTCCATTGCTCCTTATCGAATGGCACCTAAATAGCTGAAAGAGTTGAAGACGCAACTTCAGGAGTTGCTTGATCGAGGTTTCATCCGGTTGAGTGTATCACCTTGGGGTGCGCCGGTGTTGTTTATAAAGAAGAAAGATGGGACAATGAGGATGTGTATAGATTATCGGAAACTGAACAGGTTGACGATCAAGAACAAATATCCCTTGCCAAGGATTGATGATCTCTTTGATCAATTCCGGGGAGCCTCGGTGTTTTCTAAGATTGACTTGAGGTCAGGGTATTACCAGTTGAAGGTGAAGGATGTGGACGTACCTAAGACGACTTTTCGGACGAGGTACGAGCATTATGAGTACTTAGTGATACCTTTTGGTTTAACCAAAGCACATGCTGCTTTCATGGACATGATGAATCGTGTGTTCCATGAGTTTTTGGATCACTTTGTGGTGGTGTTCATCGATGACATCCTTGTGTATTCTCGTACCGAGGAGGATCATGATAGACACTTAAGGATAGTGTTGCAAGTGTTGTTGGAGAATCAGCTTTATGCTAAGCTGAGCAAGTGTGAGTTTTGGCTTAAGGAGGTAGTCTTCCTTGGACATGTGGTATCAGTCGAGGATATTCGTGTTGATCTACATAAGGTAGAGGCAGTGATGAGTTGGAAAGTGCCTAAGTCGATGACGGAGGTGCGAAGTTTTCTTGGCTTAGCTGGATATTACCGTAGGTTCGTTGAGTGTTTTTCGAAGATTGTTGTAAAATAGTCTATCGCAATTGTAGTGCAAGTATACACGGCGCAAGTAGTAAAGTGATACGAAGTATCGGATATCGTCTCCACAGGGATTGGGCTAATAGCTTCACCTTAATTCACTGCACGAAAGTAAATAAAATATTTGAGAAGTTGTCACGAAAATAATAAAGTAAACGTAAATAAAAGAGTAGAGATATCAAGATAGAGAGAATGGGCTGGTATTGAATTGCTCAGTAGTGCAGGTATTGCAGAGTTTAGGAAATCCAGTTCTGTCGTCGCGCCCGTCGCGGCAGCACCTGTCGCGGTAGCAGTCCGTTGATTGTCGCGGCAGAAAACACTCAACTCCGTACTTCAAGTTTGGCAAGAATCCCATATGTGCCTTGGCCTATCCCTAGGTCCAAGTCTATCGATGATCACGTCTTTGATGATACCTCCCGGCGTGAATCGAAGGATGAACACCGATGTGTATGAATTCTTCTTTAGCCACTTAACCTCGTCCTATCCCTAGGCCCGAGATAGTTCAACTATAAACTAGAGAACTCGCTCTTATTTCTTTCGTATACTTAACTCTCCCGATGCTAAGTAAATAGATAACCTCACAATGCTCTCCCGATGCTCTTGCAAGATTTTAATAACCAAAATAAGAGAACTTGAAGTTTATTTTATTGAACTGAAAATTCCTAAAACAAAAACAACCCTTGCATCTACTTTACAAATCAACCCGTGGCCCTAGGGGGAATTTAGAACATGGTGTGGGAAGGAAAACGACTAGAGGTTGAGAGAGAAAGCTCGGGTAATCGGTTATGCCTCTAGATTAAGATATATGCCCTTATATAAGGTTTGGGCTCAAGTTATCTAATTTAACAAGGATTACAACTTTAAATTAAAGTATGATTCTAATAAAGACTAAATCTTCAAGGAATCTACTTTCTAGCCGTCCTCCTTATTTCTTGGGATTATCTCTCCTTGAACTTTGGGCTTGGAATATCTTCTGATCTAGGGCTTGGAAAATATGGTGATTTCACACGACAGACGGGCTGAATTTTCTCTATCTGTCGAGGTCCACTTTGCTTCTTCTCCTTAGAACTGCTGTCGTCCTCTGCTGTCACGGCGGCAACCATGGCAGCATCATCCTCCTTGACTGCTCGTCCAGTTCCAGCTCTTCTGCTTCACTGCCCAGCGCCTGCCCTTTCCGTCTGCTACAGCAGCAACCTGCAAAAACAACCATTTTTAGTAGAAACTGTGCCTTTTAATATAATTGTGATGTTTTGCTGTAAACTGACCTAAATGCAATAGATAATGCTTGAATGCAGTAGAAATATGGGTTAAAAGGGTGTAAATAATAGAACTTTTAAACACTCAACAATTGTTGCACCTTTGACCAAGCTGTTGCAGAAGAATGTTCGCTTTGAGTGGACATATGCGAGGCAACAAGCTTTTGAGAAGCTGGAGGAAGCTTTGACACACACTCCTGTCCTGACTCAACCTGAGTCTAGTAAGGAATTTGTAGTCTATAGTGATGCATCCTATGTCGGTTTGGGTTGTGTGTTGATGCAAGAGGGTAAGGTAGTGGCATATGTATCTAGGCAGTTGAAGGTGCATGAGCCGTGAGCATAACCACCCTACTCATGATCCTGAGCTCGCAGATTTTGTGTTTGCTTTGAAGATTTGGAGGCATTACCTGTATGGCGAGAAGTGTGTGGTATTCACAGATCATAAGAGTTTGAAGAATCTTATGTCTCAAAAGGAATTGAATCTTAGGCAACGACAATGGGTGGAGTTGCTTAAGGACTATGATCTGCCGATCGAGTATCATCATAGAAAGGCCAATGTTGTTGCTGATGCTTTGAGCAAGAAGGTGGCTGTGGATTTGAGGGTGATGTTTGCTCTCTTGAGCATATCGCAAGATGGTGGTCTTGTTGCCGAATTGTAAGTGAAACCATCCTTGATTCAGTTGATCAAGGATAGGCAGTTGCTTGATGACCCTCTTGTCCCTCACGTTTAGGATATTGTGGATGGTAAGCCTTCGGATTTCAGTTTCAATGATGATGGTGTTCTATGTTTTGGAAGTCGGATAGTGGTACCGAATGATGCTGAGCTAAGGTGCACTATTCTGACTGAAGCTCATAGTAGTCCTTTCTCTATGCACCATGGTAGTACGAAGATGTATCGTGGATTGAAGAATAAGTACTTTTTGGTGGGATTGAAGAAGGATGTTGCCGAATTTGTTGGCAAATGCATGGTTTGTCAGTGAGTGAAGGCAGAACATCAGGTTTCTTCTGGGTTGTTGCAACATTTGAAAATTGCATAATGGAAGTGGGAAAGGATTACCATGGATTTCATGCATGGTTTGCCTTTGTCTCCATCGAAGAAGAATTCTGTTTGGGTGATTGTTGATCGTCTTACGAAGTGTGCACATTTCTTGCATGTGCATACTACGTATACATTGGATAAGCTGGCAGAGCTGTATATCACTGAGATTGTGCGGTTTCATGGTGTGCCGAAGTTTATAGTGTCGGATAGAGATCCGAGGTTCACATCGAGGATTTGGGAATGTTTGCATCAAGCCTTGGGTACACGGTTGAATTTCAATACTTCTTATCATCCTCAGACGGATGGAAAGTTGGAGGGTATTATCCAAGCTTGAGGACATGCTGAGATGTTGTGTTATTGATTTTCAAGGTTCTTGGGAGAAGCACTTGTGTTTGGTTGAGTTTGCTTACAATAATAGTTACCAGGCAAGCACTCAAATGGCTCCATACGAGGCTTTGTATGGGAGAAAGTGTAGAATGCCTTTTTTTGGGCGAAAATTGGGCACAAGTTGATTTCGATGCCGGCTATGTTGAAAGGAACCACCGAGAAGGTGAAACTCATTTGTGAGCGCTTGAAGGCAGCATCGGATCGGCAAAAGTCTTACGCAGATCTGAAGCGTAAGGAGATTGAGTTTGCGGTTGGCGAACGTGTGTTCTTGAAAGTATCGCCTTGGAAGAAGGTGATGAAGTTTGGGCGTAAGGGTAAGCTTAGTCCGAGGTTTATTGGACCATATGAGGTGGTGGAGCGAGTGGGTCCCGTGGATTATCGGTTGAGGTTGCCTCCCGAGTTTGAAAGGATTCATGATGTGTTTCATGTTTCGATGTTGTGGAGGTATAGATCGAATCCTTCGCATGTGATGCATGTTGAGGGGATAGAATTGAATCCGTATTTGTCTTATGACGAGGAACCGGTGGAGATCCTTGATTCGAGCAGCAAAGTTCTTCGTGGCAAGACGATAGAGCTTATGAAGGTGTTGTGGCGACATCGAGGATTTGAGAAGGCCACGTGAGAAAGCAAGGCGGACATGTTGAAGCGATTTCCCCATCTTTTTCCTTCAGGTAAAAATTTTAAGGACGAAATTTCCTAAGTGGGGGAGAGTTGTAATGTGTAGAACTAAGGTTTTGATATAATATTTGAAAAATGTTTCGGACTAATTTGAAAAGAATTTAAAACTTGTTTTTAAGTCCAAACAACTTGAAATTATGTTTGAGGTATTTTAAGAGGTTTTTGACAAAGATTTTTCATGTTTTCAAAAGCCAAACTTGACTTTTCAAGTCACCAGTATCGATACGGTCATACCGGTATCGATACCATTTTGCCTTAGTTTGGCCACTGTCAAAACCCGTATCGATACAGCAAACCCTGGTATCGATACTAAAGGGATCGTTTCGATACGCCACGTCAGCGTATCGATACCTGTTTTAAACACCCCAATGGCTATTTTCCCAACGGCCTTTTAAATGTTAAAGGGTACCGATACGCCCTAAAGCGTATCGATACGCCCATGCAGGCAAGAGCCCAACGGCTAGTTTCTATGAAGGCAGTATCGATACCGTTCCACGAGTATCGATACCATTAGCTGCAGAAAAGCATTTAAGAAGGGAAATAAAGTCCTCAACGGCTCCAAAACATCCCCAACGGCCATAAACGGCTAGAAACTCAATTTGGAGTATAAATAAGACCTCCAAGCATCAAGATTGAGAAGAGCTTCAATTGTTACAACATTATGAGTGAAAAATTTGTCTAGAGCTTAAATCGTTTATTTCTTGCTTAGACAACACTTGTGAGCTTACATTGTTAAATTTGCTCAAGTGTCTTAGGTTTTGGGTGAGTGCTTAATTGTGCAAACAAAATACCTATTAGAGGGTTCAAGTTTGCTTCTTTGTTTATCTCTTTGTAAGAGAGGGGTTCCTTCAAGCTTTGGGTAGAAAGCTTCGAGGGTTTTGATCAAGGCTTTGGGTAGAAGCTTGATCGTTGTAAAGGGTTTCCTCCTGATCCTAGAAAAGGGGACGAATCAATTAGTGGATTGATTGTGAAATCCTTAGTAGGAAGCTAAGGTAGTGGATGTAGACCTTGGTTAGAAGGTTGAACCACTATAAATCATCGTGTCTTTATTCTTTTAGCTTCCTAAACCCTTCCACCCAAAAATCCACCTCTCCACCACTTGGCGAGCATAATCGGTTGATCGAATCGAGCGTCGAAAAACCCAACAATTGGTATCAGAGCTTGGCTCAATCGAAGGGGATTCACATCCTATTGAGAAGATCCGGCAAGCTCGATCAACATTTCACCAACCGGCTCAAAATGTCGCAATCCATCAACATACCGCCTTTCTTCGACGGAAATCACTATGCCCATTGGAAGACAAAGATGAAATTCTTCTTGAAGGCAAATGATTACAAACTATGGGACATAGTTGAAGATGGTCCGTTCGTGCCTCAAGGAAGCAAAGCGGAATGGAGTGCCAATGATCGCAAGAAGATGGAGCTAAATTGTAGAGCCTTGCACATGCTTTTTTGTGCATTTGGCCCAACCATCTACGAGAAGATGTCTTCTTGTGAAAGTGCCAAGGAGGTATGAGACAAGCTTGAAGTCACATACGAGGGGACTAATGAAGTCAAGGAGACCAAGATTGGGCTCCTCACCTTAGAGTATGAAAACTTCAAGATGGATCCGGAAGAGAACATCGAGAAGATGTTTGATAGATTCTCCACCATCACCAATGGTCTTAAAGGTTATGGAGAAGCCATCCCGGAAGAAAAACTTGTCCGAAAGCTCATCTACTCACTTCCCGAGTCTTGGGACTCAAAAAGGACCGCCATCATCGAAGCCAAAAATTTGAAAACTTTGAAGCTTGATGAACTCATGGGGTCACTTCTTACTCATCAAATCATGAAGAAGAACAAAGAAGATGAGAAAAGGAGGGAAGAAATTAGAGCTATGGGAGAGAAGAAACTCAAGAGTATTGGCATCAATGTAAATGCCATGGCTCTCAAATCCTCCACATGTCATCATGAAGATTCAAGTGAGGAGGATAGTGAAGATGAAGAGATGGTCCATCTCTTCAACAAATTCACCCGGTTCATGAAGAACAAAATGGAAAAATCCAAGCATGAATCGAGGAAGAAGATGAAGGATTCCCACAAATCCAAAAAGAAGGGATCATCTTCTAAACAAGCATATGTGGCCACTTGGAGTGATGAAGACTCCACCGATAATGAAGTAGCCCACCTATGCATGATGGCCCTCAATGAGGGGGAGGTAACTTCTAACTCATCTATTTCAAATTCGTATACATTTGATGAGTTACAAGAAGCCTACGATGAATTGGTTTTTGAATTCAAGGCTTCATTTTCGAAAAATAAAAAATTGATTTCAAAGTTGAAAACCGAAAATGATTTGCTTTCTAAAACCAATTTAGAGTTTGAAGCAAAAATTAAAAATTTTGAGCTTAAAGTTTTAAACCTACAAAATTTGCTTCAAACGATGGAAAGAGATCATCAAAAAGAAGTCGATGATCTCAAAAAGGAAAAAGATTTGATTTCCAAAGAACTTGAAAAGAAAAACAATTTTGGAAAATCAAATTTTTATGTAAGACAATCTAGTGCCCCTAGATTTTTTAATGGAAAATGTTTTAGAAGTGTTTGGGTCCCAAAAGGACTAACCACTTCAACTAAAAAGGATGAAATTGAAAAATGGATTCCTAAGGGGACTAAATTTTGTGCTACTAACGTCTATGGATCCAAAGCAATTTGGATACCAAAAATTACTTGATTGTCTTTTGCTAGGTGTGATGGAGAATGATCAACAAGTCAAAAATTGAGGGGGAGCTCCATGCACACAAGGAAGAACACTTGAAGAAGGAAGGCTTCACATCCTCCATTGAGTTCAAGTGTGGTAAAATCTAGTTGTTTTAGTGTTTATTGATTTATTTTATTTTATGTCAACTAGATATTCATAAATGTTGGACTAACATTCTTATGATGCTTTGAGTAAGGGGGAGCCAATTTTTAAACCAAAATTTTAAGTGTCAAATTTTTTTTTGCCTCCTATGTTATCTTGAACTTAAATGTCATTTTAAATTCTTTTTGATATAACAAAAAGGGGGAGAAATGGTTTGAAAAATTGAATTTTCAAACGAATAAGGGGGAGCTTTATTTTATTTCATATCTTAATCTCTTATTCACAATTTTAAAATTAAAGGGGGAGAATCCCAAACAATTTTTCAAGTTGGTTTTATTATATCAAAAAGGGGGAGATTGTAGAACTAAGGTTTTGATATAATATTTGAAAAATGTTTCGGACTAATTTGAAAAGAATTTAAAACTTGTTTTTAAGTCCAAACAACTTGAAATTATGTTTGAGGTATTTTAAGAGGTTTTTGACAAAGATTTTTCATGTTTTCAAAAGCCAAACTTGACTTTTCAAGTCACCAGTATCGATACGGTCATACCGGTATCGATACCATTTTGCCTTAGTTTGGCCACTGTCAAAACCCGTATCGATACAGCAAACCCTGGTATCGATACTAAAGGGATCGTTTCGATACGCCACGTCAGCGTATCGATACCTGTTTTAAACACCCCAACGGCTATTTTCCCAACGGCCTTTTAAATGTTAAAGGGTACCGATACGCCCTAAAGCGTATCGATACGCCCATGCAGGCAAGAGCCCAACGGCTAGTTTCTATGAAGGCAGTATCGATACCGTTCCACGAGTATCGATACCATTAGCTGCAGAAAAGCATTTAAGAAGGGAAATAAAGTCCTCAACGGCTCCAAAACATCCCCAACGGCCATAAACGGCTAGAAACTCAATTTGGAGTATAAATAAGACCTCCAAGCATCAAGATTGAGAAGAGCTTCAATTGTTACAACATTATGAGTGAAAAATTTGTCTAGAGCTTAAATCGTTTATTTCTTGCTTAGACAACACTTGTGAGCTTACATTGTTAAATTTGCTCAAGTGTCTTAGGTTTTGGGTGAGTGCTTAATTGTGCAAACAAAATACCTATTAGAGGGTTCAAGTTTGCTTCTTTGTTTATCTCTTTGTAAGAGAGGGGTTCCTTCAAGCTTTGGGTAGAAAGCTTCGAGGGTTTTGATCAAGGCTTTGGGTAGAAGCTTGATCGTTGTAAAGGGTTTCCTCCTGATCCTAGAAAAGGGGACGAATCAATTAGTGGATTGATTGTGAAATCCTTAGTAGGAAGCTAAGGTAGTGGATGTAGACCTTGGTTAGAAGGTTGAACCACTATAAATCATCGTGTCTTTATTCTTTTAGCTTCCTAAACCCTTCCACCCAAAAATCCACCTCTCCACCACTTGGCGAGCATAATCGGTTGATCGAATCGAGCGTCGAAAAACCCAACAATTGGTATCAGAGCTTGGCTCAATCGAAGGGGATTCACATCCTATTGAGAAGATCCGGCAAGCTCGATCAACATTTCACCAACCGGCTCAAAATGTCGCAATCCATCAACATACCGCCTTTCTTCGACGGAAATCACTATGCCCATTGGAAGACAAAGATGAAATTCTTCTTGAAGGCAAATGATTACAAACTATGGGACATAGTTGAAGATGGTCCGTTCGTGCCTCAAGGAAGCAAAGCGGAATGGAGTGCCAATGATCGCAAGAAGATGGAGCTAAATTGTAGAGCCTTGCACATGCTTTTTTGTGCATTTGGCCCAACCATCTACGAGAAGATGTCTTCTTGTGAAAGTGCCAAGGAGGTATGAGACAAGCTTGAAGTCACATACGAGGGGACTAATGAAGTCAAGGAGACCAAGATTGGGCTCCTCACCTTAGAGTATGAAAACTTCAAGATGGATCCGGAAGAGAACATCGAGAAGATGTTTGATAGATTCTCCACCATCACCAATGGTCTTAAAGGTTATGGAGAAGCCATCCCGGAAGAAAAACTTGTCCGAAAGCTCATCTACTCACTTCCCGAGTCTTGGGACTCAAAAAGGACCGCCATCATCGAAGCCAAAAATTTGAAAACTTTGAAGCTTGATGAACTCATGGGGTCACTTCTTACTCATCAAATCATGAAGAAGAACAAAGAAGATGAGAAAAGGAGGGAAGAAATTAGAGCTATGGGAGAGAAGAAACTCAAGAGTATTGGCATCAATGTAAATGCCATGGCTCTCAAATCCTCCACATGTCATCATGAAGATTCAAGTGAGGAGGATAGTGAAGATGAAGAGATGGTCCATCTCTTCAACAAATTCACCCGGTTCATGAAGAACAAAATGGAAAAATCCAAGCATGAATCGAGGAAGAAGATGAAGGATTCCCACAAATCCAAAAAGAAGGGATCATCTTCTAAACAAGCATATGTGGCCACTTGGAGTGATGAAGACTCCACCGATAATGAAGTAGCCCACCTATGCATGATGGCCCTCAATGAGGGGGAGGTAACTTCTAACTCATCTATTTCAAATTCGTATACATTTGATGAGTTACAAGAAGCCTACGATGAATTGGTTTTTGAATTCAAGGCTTCATTTTCGAAAAATAAAAAATTGATTTCAAAGTTGAAAACCGAAAATGATTTGCTTTCTAAAACCAATTTAGAGTTTGAAGCAAAAATTAAAAATTTTGAGCTTAAAGTTTTAAACCTACAAAATTTGCTTCAAACGATGGAAAGAGATCATCAAAAAGAAGTCGATGATCTCAAAAAGGAAAAAGATTTGATTTCCAAAGAACTTGAAAAGAAAAACAATTTTGGAAAATCAAATTTTTATGTAAGACAATCTAGTGCCCCTAGATTTTTTAATGGAAAATGTTTTAGAAGTGTTTGGGTCCCAAAAGGACTAACCACTTCAACTAAAAAGGATGAAATTGAAAAATGGATTCCTAAGGGGACTAAATTTTGTGCTACTAACGTCTATGGATCCAAAGCAATTTGGATACCAAAAATTACTTGATTGTCTTTTGCTAGGTGTGATGGAGAATGATCAACAAGTCAAAAATTGAGGGGGAGCTCCATGCACACAAGGAAGAACACTTGAAGAAGGAAGGCTTCACATCCTCCATTGAGTTCAAGTGTGGTAAAATCTAGTTGTTTTAGTGTTTATTGATTTATTTTATTTTATGTCAACTAGATATTCATAAATGTTGGACTAACATTCTTATGATGCTTTGAGTAAGGGGGAGCCAATTTTTAAACCAAAATTTTAAGTGTCAAATTTTTTTTTGCCTCCTATGTTATCTTGAACTTAAATGTCATTTTAAATTCTTTTTGATATAACAAAAAGGGGGAGAAATGGTTTGAAAAATTGAATTTTCAAACGAATAAGGGGGAGCTTTATTTTATTTCATATCTTAATCTCTTATTCACAATTTTAAAATTAAAGGGGGAGAATCCCAAACAATTTTTCAAGTTGGTTTTATTATATCAAAAAGGGGGAGATTGTAGAACTAAGGTTTTGATATAATATTTGAAAAATGTTTCGGACTAATTTGAAAAGAATTTAAAACTTGTTTTTAAGTCCAAACAACTTGAAATTATGTTTGAGGTATTTTAAGAGGTTTTTGACAAAGATTTTTCATGTTTTCAAAAGCCAAACTTGACTTTTCAAGTCACCAGTATCGATACGGTCATACCGGTATCGATACCATTTTGCCTTAGTTTGGCCACTGTCAAAACCCGTATCGATACAGCAAACCCTGGTATCGATACTAAAGGGATCGTTTCGATACGCCACGTCAGCGTATCGATACCTGTTTTAAACACCCCAACGGCTATTTTCCCAACGGCCTTTTAAATGTTAAAGGGTACCGATACGCCCTAAAGCGTATCGATACGCCCATGCAGGCAAGAGCCCAACGGCTAGTTTCTATGAAGGCAGTATCGATACCGTTCCACGAGTATCGATACCATTAGCTGCAGAAAAGCATTTAAGAAGGGAAATAAAGTCCTCAACGGCTCCAAAACATCCCCAACGGCCATAAACGGCTAGAAACTCAATTTGGAGTATAAATAAGACCTCCAAGCATCAAGATTGAGAAGAGCTTCAATTGTTACAACATTATGAGTGAAAAATTTGTCTAGAGCTTAAATCGTTTATTTCTTGCTTAGACAACACTTGTGAGCTTACATTGTTAAATTTGCTCAAGTGTCTTAGGTTTTGGGTGAGTGCTTAATTGTGCAAACAAAATACCTATTAGAGGGTTCAAGTTTGCTTCTTTGTTTATCTCTTTGTAAGAGAGGGGTTCCTTCAAGCTTTGGGTAGAAAGCTTCGAGGGTTTTGATCAAGGCTTTGGGTAGAAGCTTGATCGTTGTAAAGGGTTTCCTCCTGATCCTAGAAAAGGGGACGAATCAATTAGTGGATTGATTGTGAAATCCTTAGTAGGAAGCTAAGGTAGTGGATGTAGACCTTGGTTAGAAGGTTGAACCACTATAAATCATCGTGTCTTTATTCTTTTAGCTTCCTAAACCCTTCCACCCAAAAATCCACCTCTCCACCACTTGGCGAGCATAATCGGTTGATCGAATCGAGCGTCGAAAAACCCAACATAATGCTCTAGTTTTAGGCCTAGATGTTTTAGACATCGGATCGGGCCGGTCGGGAACAGTTCGAATCGTATTAGGTGGGTCAAGGGAACAATTCAAATCATGTTTAAGAGTTTGGTCAAATTAATTTTACAAAATGAGTTTTGGAAGAGGTACATTTTGGGTAGTGACCAAAATGTAAAGTTTTAAAACTGTGGAAAAATGCAAATTTCAAAATAGGAGTCAAGATCTTAGAATCTTTAGGGAGCTTTTGTGCAATTACACCTTTCCTTAAATTGACATGTGTTTTAAACGAGTTTTAAAATAATTGATTAAAAATGAGTTTTTATTTTAATTAATAAATGGTAATATGAGAAGTTTTATTTTACGTAACTAACTTTCCAATCCTCATTTATGCAAAACCTATTTCTAAAACCTTTTCTTCATATTTCTTTTCTCCCAAACACTCTCTTTGATTTCTCATCCATTTTCAAGAATTCTCTTCAATTTCTTCAAGATTTGTGAAGCAAAAACTTGTCAAACATTAAGGAAAGCAAGGATTGGAGGTAAATCCCGTTCTCAACCTCTAATCAAGGTTCTTTATTGAAATTCCCAAGATTATTGATTCCTTATTGTTGTTTTTAACCGAGTTTTGATTATAATTTTGATTTAAGATCAAAATCTTACAAAATAAAGGTTTAATTCTTGATTTTCGGAGTATTGTTAATGATCTCTGTTTTAGATGAATTTTAATTAAGTTTTGGGATGATTATGTTGTTGAAAAAGTGTTTTAATGATATAGATCCCGAAATCCTTGAGTTTTATGATAATTTTAGTTGAGTTTTTGAAGTGATTTGATGGTGAAGTGGTTGTTGGAGGTTTAAGAAGGGGTTTAGGTTGTTTTTGGATGTGTTTTGATGAATATTAATGGTTGGAAGTGGTGATTGTAGCTGGGATTGGTTTAGGAAGCAATCAAAGGAGTTTTCGGTTGTTTTGGATGGGTAGATGTATGTGGTTTTGCTGGGCAACGAGTTTGTGTTTAGTTGCTGGTGTTGGAATGCAATTTAATGCATTGATATCTGTTTTTGACTAAAAACAGGGGACATTGATCCAGAAGCAAGCGAAGCCATTTTGGGAGCTTCGGGCGAGTGATCTTCGCGTCGGCAAGCAGAGTATCGCGTATCGATGAGTGGAAAAGAGTTTTCCAGCTTTGAAACGTTTTGAACGTGGTTTTGAGAGCTTAGTGTAAGTTTGAAACACTTTGAAAAGTCTCTCTCAGATTGTGCTATGTTTTGGTTTAAAATGCACTTGATTTAAATATGGGTTTGATTATAGTTTTAAAGCATGTTTTGAGAAATGATGTTGCTGGTTTTAAATGCCATTTTGTTAAGGATGCACATGGTAAGTGATCCTTGAGTCTATATGATTTGTGCAATTGGTTTTAAGCATGTTAATGCTTGTGAAAATGGCATTGTGGTTTATACTTATAAAACAGTGAATTAATTATGGGTATGATTATATTGGCAGGTGATGGAAAATGGTTTTGGTTACTTTTATCGGATATAGTTAGCCGGCTATATGATTGGGTGCACCGTGAATAAAGTCGCCTTGGATGTCGAGGGGTTGTGATTGTGTCGTAAACTCTATCCAAGTACCCTAACGATCGAGGCTAAGATCACAACGGTAGATGGTTTAATCTCGTGTGTGAATCTTGTGGTTTGTGTCTCGTGCTCTCGTAAGTGGAATTATACAACTACCGATGAGTGATGTTGAGGGGTTGTGATTGTGCCGTAAAATCCATCACGGGTGTTGAGGGGTTGTACTTGTGCCATTAAACTCCACCTTGTGTAACCGGTAGTGTGTATGAAGCGTGTGGGACACCGCTTGTAATCCGCGTATCCGATTGTATCAATTGTGTTATTTTTTGATGTGGATCTTGTAATTGATCACTTGCGAACCAATATAATGATGATGATATAATAAACTAATGATGTACGTTTATTTTGAGAAAGCATGTGATGCTTGAGATTTATGTTAGAATGCATGTGATGCTTGGTTTAAGCATGAGCAAAGGTTTTTGCTGTTGTATTAAATGATGCTATGAGCATGTGGTTTCGAAAAACAAAATGTGTTTGAAAGTGTATTGTTTTATGGAAGGCGTATGTTATAAAGAATGTTGATTTGGTTTTAAAAATGTATTGATGGATGTTTGGTTTTAAAGCAGTCCTCACTAAGCTTTATGCTTATGCTCAGTTGTTTCATCATTGCAGAGAACTGAGCATTTTCGGCAGCAAGCAAGCAAAGGATATCCAAGAGTTTGACTAAGCAAAGTATTTGTTTTCACCTTAGTGTAATAAGAGGCAATGGGAGGGATTTCCACTCATGAATTGTTTGGTAATGTGAGTCACCTTGAGCATGTTTGGTTTGAGTTTTGAGACTTGTAATTGGCCTCTATTTGGCATATAGTTTTCTATTTGGTATTTTGGATATATTTTGGGCTATGTGTGCAAGCATGTCTATATAGCTCTCTAATCTTCATGATTTGCCATGTCTATTGCTTGTTTATGTTTGTATATTGATGCATATACGTTGCAAATGTTTGCCATACCTTGTAGTGATGTTTTGGACATGTATAGTTGTTGTTAAATGTGTCTTGAGGGCTATTGGAGGTGTTTTTCTGGTAAGCGTATCGATACTCGAAGGCTATTCTCAGGCAAATCAACACAGGGGTATCGATACGGATTGCCCCCGTATCGATACGCCTGTGCAAAGTTTGAAGGTCGTACCGATACGCGAGGAAGTGTATCGATACCCTTTTCTCAACTTTGGCTAATGCCTTCCCGCGTATCGATACAGGCTTAAGTGTACCGACACCTGACCGTTATTTTCAGTTGAAAGTATCTTTTAAAGTTCTGAAATGTTGCATATTGGTCCCTGGATGTTGTATGTTCAGTTGGTTGAGTTTGGATGATCCGTTTGTAATGAAATTTGACATGGAAGCATGTTACATGACTAATTAAGGATTGGTAATCTTAGAATTGAATTAGTCTTTGTGGTTTTCAGAAATTACAGTTTAGTTCCTAAATGTTTAATTTAAGCAATTGAACCTCTAATCGAACTCTGGTCGTTGTGTCGTTTCTTTTAGAATGCTTTTTTAACATATAGGATTTAACGAGTTGACTTCGGTTTTCCCCATGTAATCTTCTTAGTTCGGGTCAGGCGTCTAGGCCGGGCTAAGGGGTGTAACACCCGGGTTTGGGGGTCGGGTGAAATTAAAATATTAAAATAATATGTTGGGCCTCGTATTTTCAAAACAAGTGATTTGGTGTTGGGCTTGTGTAGAAACAAACCCAATGGCCATGGATTTTACACTATTGTAATAATCTATGTTCATTAAGGGTAAATGGGTCTTTTGGTATTTAAAAATAAAACAAAACAAATGAAGATGACTATTTGCTCATCTTCTTCCCCACTTTCTTTCAAATTAATGCCATTCCCCCCTTACATTTTACTATTCCATTACTCCCTTACTTGATTCTTGAAGATTTTTCGAAGGTAAACTCGATTCTATGTTGTCTTTTCCATTTCCTATCTAACTCTAGTCTTCATTTTTCATAAAACCCATGTTTCTATATTTTGGGTTTTTCAAAGATTTTGATAAAGGTTGTAGCTTTATGGATTTTTAACTAAGCTTTTGGTTTATTGTTGTTAGATAAGTTGTTTGTAAACCTTAAGGTCCAACATATCTAAATTTTGAATGGTTTTATAATGATTCCCGGATTTGGGTTTTAGGGAGGTTTTAGGGAGTTCAAAAGTTGGGTTTTGAAGCTGTTTTAGGTGGTAAATTGTTGGCTGATAGTTAGGGGGTGTTTTGGAAGCTATTAGGTGTGTTAAAATTGTTGGAATCATTGGGTTTTGGCTGTGCAAATGGTCTGCTCGAAAAATGGTGTTTTGGGAGTGTTATTGGCTAGTTTAATTGCTTGGTTTGTATTCCGGGTTTGTTGCAGTGTTTGTGGACTGAAATGTGGTTGTTTTGATTGTGTTGGATTGTTTAAAGACAAGGAATTGTGTCGGTGAAGCCTCGTGTTCAAATCTGGATAGCTTGGTGGATTGATCGGCTAGAGTTGTTGAGTTTGGAATAGTCGGTGAGTGGTTCTACTTTTTTAAATTGGTTTTCAAATGTTGGTTCAATCATGTGGACCTAGGTTAGGCTTGGTAAACCCACCTAGAGTTGTGATTAGAGTGGTAGCCTAATCTCAAGCTTAGTTTAGGAGACCTTTGGTTGAACTCCTAAATGTATGATATGCCTCTTGATTCATTTCATTGTGATTAATGTTGTTATGTATATTGTGATATACATGTGTATTGAGGCATGATGTTTGATGCATTTTGATATGCATGTGGTTGTGGAATGTGGTTTGTGCATGATGGTAAATCATGGTGAGTACGTGCTAAGCACGGAATTTGGTAAGAAAGTTGTGAGGTTTATTAATAAAATGAGTTAAGTATTGGCACTAGTATGCTTGGGTACAATGATCGATCATTAGGATGTTTAGTGTGCACACGAGAGTCGAAATGCGCGAGTGGTCTTGATGATGGTAGTCATCAAGATGGAGTAAGGGTACGCCCGGAAATCTTCTTTTAAATGTTATTCGGTGATGAGTGGAATCCCATCGACGGGGCATGAGGATGAGTGGAATCCCCTCCGCGTGAAACAGTGATGAGTGTAATCCCACCGTAAGGTAATGGTTGAGTGTTGGATGTGAGTTCCAACGGTTGTTATCCGCGTATTCGGGTCATAGCTAGGTGCCAATACGTTTGATATATGTGTTTCCATATGGTTGTGTTTATGGACTTGATGAGCATGACATGATATCTGAGATTATGTTCATGCATCATTTATATTGACTCTTGTGGCTTCGAAGGTAAGAAATCATGCATTCTTCCTTGGTTGTGTTGATCGTGCTTAGAACCTGCATTGTCGAGGTTTGTTTTATGAGCTTACCCTCACTAAGCTTTATGTTTATGCTCTCTTTTGTTCGACAATGCAGATCCTTAGTTCGTGGGTTGCTTGTGCAAGGAGAGGGCCTCCAAGTGTGCTAGTTGAGCTTTTTCTATCCTCAAGTATGAACTATTTAAGTTATGGATGTAATAGATGAGCAATGGGATTTAGGTTGATGTTTTGTGTAGGAGCTTGTTTAGACTCCTCTAATATGTTGATGCTATGGTGTGGCTTGTTAATGCCTTGTTTGAATTGTAAACCATGCATTTAATGCGTAACATGAATGCTTAGGTGTTTTGTTTCTAAAGCATGAAACCTTTAAATGCAATGTATGTTTATTTTTGGTAAATGTATGATTCATTTAATCGTATGCTAAATTTGAGTGTTGCAGTACAGGGCGTATCGGTATGCCCAAGGGCCATATCGATACGGTCCTACACTTTGGGACTCAAGTTTGGCCTAGCGTACTGGTACACGGGGGTGTATCGATACGCCAAAACCTCTCTGGAAATCTGAGATATTGACGAGATTTTGGCGTATCGGTATGGGTCTAGGGTGTATCGGTACGGTCTTGTATCGTTGACCGTGAGAAGTTGACCAGTGAGGGCGTATCGGTACGGTCAATCAGTGTACCGATACGGTCTCCCTGGTTTGACCTTGGGTCATTGACCTAGTCAAGGCGTATCGATACCCTCTTCTAGTGTATCAATACGGCCTGCTTTAAAGGCTAAAATGGGTTGTTTTAAATTGTATGTTCGTTGTTTCGCCTCGCTTGTTGCTTCCGCTATCGTTGTTTCACATAGGATATATTAAAGCATCTAGTTAAGATAATTAATAAATGAAAAAGTTTTCTCGGGTTGTTAACCGAAGTGGAGCCTTAACGGGTTTCGCCTCGGTTATCCCCGTGTAGCACGCTCGGACCGGTCAGTCGCCCGAACCGGGACGAGGGGGTTACACTTGTTGGTATCAGAGCCTGAGGTTTCCGAGACCTCGGGCAGGTAAGTGAGGTAAGTTAAATTCTTGTATTGCAATTGCACGGTGTTTGCTTGCCATGTAAGTATGTTTGCTTGCTTATTAAGAATGCTTGATGCTTGTTTAAATTAATCATTTGTATGGTGTTTGAAGCATGTTGAGTAGAGTCGCATTCCTTCTATTACATCGAAAAAAGGATTTTTAAGTGAGGGAAACATACTTGAGCCACTTGGACCCTTGCCCTTGCTAACCCTGTTTTGTATGTTGTTGTTGTGGTTGTTATCTCTTAGCTGGTATGTCGAGGCCTAGAGGTAGACCGAGGTTGGTTCGCTAGGAACCCTGTGTTGCCGCTCCTGTTAATGAGCCGGTGGTTGGGGTAGAGGCTCCTGTGGAAGAGCCTGCTGTTAGAGTCGGAGCTCCTCCACCACCACCTCCTCAGCCTGATGTGGAAGACAAGGCTGGAGCTGAGGGAGTGGTACCTCAGGTGTGCCGGGGTGGCCAAGGTCCTGCAGGAATAGATATGGCTTCGCTAGTTCAAGCTATAGCGGGATCGTTTCAGGCTGCAGTTGTTGGAGCTCAGGCTGCAGCTCAGTCGAGAGGAGACGATGCTAGCTTACCGTTAGAGAGGCTTCGTAGCCTAGGAGCAGATGAGTTCAGGGCATCTACTCCTGAGAGATCAGAGATGTGGCTAGAGAAAACAGTCCGTATTTTGGCTCAGATGGGATGTGTTGGGGCTCGTAAGTTGGCCTGTGTAGCTTCGTTACTTTATGGTATTGCCTACACCTGGTGGGTCACCATTAGTACCTGCGTGCCTGAGGCCGAGATCAGTTGAAACTTCTTTGAGACAACTTTCAGAAAGAGGTATTTGGGCCCGAGATACTTAGATGAGAAGAAGCAGGAGTTCATGGCTCTTGTTTAGGGAGACACATCAGTGATAGAATATGAGATCCGCTTTGTCCGACTAAGTCAGTATGCTCCAGAGTTGGATCCTACTGAGAGAGATCGTTGTGATCGGTTCAGGTATGGGCTTCGTGAGGAAGTCAAGAGGTACACCTTGGCTTCAGATTATTCTGATTTTGATGTCATGTTCGCTAGGGCCAAGGACATCGAGCATAGCTTGGGGATGACCAAGCGTTCAGGAGGATCCAGTTTAGGGAAGAGGCACAACAACTTTGACCGTGGTGATGCCAAGAGGCATCAGGGCAGTGGACATCAGTTTGACCATTGGCGTGGCGGTGGTCACCATGGTAGAGGCCATCAGGGCGAGAGAGCTGGAGGGCGTTTGCCCGAGTGTGCCCATTGTGGGAGACAGCATTCAGGAGAGTGTTGGGGAAACTATCATGCTTGCTGGAACTATGGATCGAGAGACCACTTCAGAGAGAGTGTCCACATCAGGCGGCACAGGCACTGATTCAGGCACAGGCTCCTGCGAGAGTGATCGACTATCAGAGAGGTCTTGGGCGCGGCCGTGGTTACTTCCAGCCGAGGGCTGATGCACCTAGGATAGAGGCACCGAGGAATCTTGCTCATGTTATGGCAGTTCAGCCATAGGTCAGTGGACCAGCTAGAGTCTACGCACAGAGAGAGGCAAGGAATGACACAGATGTGATATCAGGTAATTTTGAGTTACAGTCCATGTCTTTGCTTTCCTTAGTTGATTCGGGTTCCACGCATTCTTACATTTTGAGTGAGCATGAAAACAAGTTAGACATACCTATTGAGATTTTAGACGTAGGAATGCATGTGACTAGTTCCTTTGGTGAGACAGTTGTAGTTAGACAGATGTATAGGAGGTGTCCGCTGAAGATTCAGGGTCATGTGTTTCCTGTTGATATGGTGGAGCTTTCGTTCTACGGTTTTGATATTATTCTGGGTATGAATTGGTTGGTAGAGCATAGAGCTAGTGTAGATTTTGAGACAAAGAGAATTTCGTTGAAGCTTTCTGATAGCTACGAGGTAGTGGTAGTAGGCGAGAACGTTAAGTTCTTGTCGAATGTTGTGTCAGCTTTAGAGGCTCATAGGTTGATGGATTCCAGTTGTGGGGCTTATTTAGCGTATGTGATGAATATGAATATGAGTGAGGTTAGACCGAAGGATATCAGAACAGTTTGTGATATTCCGGATGTGTTTCCAGAAGAGTTACCAGGTTAGCCTCCTAACAGAGATGTAGAGTTTGTGATTGAGGCTGTTTCAGGGTCTACTTCAGTTTCTATTGCTACGTACCGTATGGCTCTGAAAGAGTTGAAAATTTTGAAGAGTCAGCTTCAGGAGTTGTTAGATCGTAGTTTTATTAGGCCTAGTAGTTCGCCTTGGGGTGCTCCCGTGTTGTTTGTGAATAAGAAGAATGGCAGTATGAGAATGTGTATCGACTACAGGCAGTTGAACCAGTTGATAGTAAAGAACAAGTATCCGTTGCCTCGTATAGATGACTTGTTTGATCAGTTGAGGGGTGCCTCAGTGTTTTCGAAGATAGATTTGAGATCAGGGTACTATCAGTTGAAGGTAAAGGAGTGTGATGTTCCGAAGACAGCTTTTAGGACTAAATACGGTCATTATGAGATCCTTGTGATACTGTTTGGGCTCACGAATGCACCACCAGCTTTCATGGATATGATGAACAGAGTTTTCTGAGATTATCTAGACCGGTTTGTAGTTGTTTTCATAGACGACATCCTTGTGTACTCGAGATCAGAAGAAGAGCATGATGAGCATTTGAGACTTGTTTTGCAGAGATTGATGAGTAATCAGTTGTATGCTAAGTTAAGTAAATGTGAGTTCTGGATTAGAGAGGTTGTGTTTCTTGGCCATGTGGTATCAGCTGAAGGTATCCGTGTTGATCCGACGAAGATTGAAGCCATTGTTGAGTGGAAACAACCTAAGTCAGTGACTGAGATTAAGAGTTTCCTAGGATTAGCTGGTTACTATAGGAGGTTCGTTGATGGTTTCTCTAGAGTAGCTGCTCTGTTGACTAAATTGTTGCAAAAATGAGTGAAGTTTGAGTGGTCAGATGCGAGACATAGTGGTTTTGAGAAATTAAAAGAAGCTTTGACGAATGCTCCATTGTTGGAACAACCAGTTTCAGGGAAAGAGTTCGTGATCTATAGTGATGCTTCCTACGTAGGTTTAGGTTGTGTTCTGATGCAAGAAAGGAGAGTTGCTGCTTATGCTTCGAGACAGTTGAAGGTGCATGAGAAGAACTACCCTACACATGATATTGAGTTAGTCGTAGTTGTGTTTGCGTTGAAGATTTGGCGACACTACTTGTATGGTGAGAAGTGCATGGTTTACACTGATCATAAAAGCTTGAAGTATTTGATGACTCAAAGAGAGCTGAACTTGAGACAGAGAAGATGGCTTGAGCTGTTGAAAGACTATGATTTGACTATCGAGTACCATCCGGGTAAGGAAAATGTAGTATCCGATGCGTTGAGCAGAAAAGTTGCAGTTGAGTTGCGAGCTATGTTTGCTAGGCTGAGTGTATCAGGGGATGGTGGTTTGAATACAGAGTTGCAAGTGAAGCCTTCGTTGATTCAGATGATTTGAGAGAAACAGTTGCAAGACGTGTCACTAGTTCCGCATGTTCAGGACATTGCATAAGGTAGACCGACAGAGTACAGTTTCAGTGATGAGAATGTGTTGTGTTTCAGAGACAGAGTTGTAGTACCTGAAGATGTTGAGTTGAGACATGTGATTCTAAGCAAAGCACATTCGAGTCTGTTTTCTATGCATCCGGGCAGTACTAAGATGTACTGAGATCTGAAGAATGATTATTTCTGGGTTGGTTTGAAGAAGGATGTAGCCGAGTATGTGAGCCGTTGCATGGTTTGTCAGAGAGTAAAGGCAGAACATCAGGTTCCTTCAGGTTTGCTACAACCTTGAAAGATTTCGGAATGGAAATGGGAGAGAATCACTATGGACTTTGTGTCAGGGTTGCCGTTGTCTCCTTCGAAGAAGAATTCTGTTTGGGCGATAGTTGATAGATTCACTAAGTGTGCTCATTTCTTAGCAGTGAACACCACAAATTCTTTAGACAAGTTGGCAGATTTGTACATCCGCGAGATTGTGAGACTTCATGGAATTCCGAAGTCTATTGTATCAGACAGAGATCTGAGACTCACATCGAGGTTCTGGAGTTGTTTGCATAGTGCCCTAGGTAGCCGTTTGCATTTCAGCACTTTGTATCATCCGCAGTCAGATGGTCAGTCAGAGCGAGTGATACAGGTATTAGAGGATATGCTCCGTTGTTGTGTGATTGACTTCCAGGGTTCTTTGGAGAAGCATTTACCCTTAGTTGAGTTTGCTTACAACAACAGTTACCAGGCTAGTATACAAATGGCTCCTTATGAGGCATTGTATGGTAGGCGATGTAGGACTCCGATCTGTTGGGCTGAAACGAGTCAAAAATTGTTACTCATGCCAGATTTTCTTAAGGGGACTACTGATAAAGTAAAGTTGATTTGTGACCGTTTGAAAGCAGCTTCCGATCGTCAGAAATCTTACGCAGATTTGAAGAGAAAAGAGATTGAGTTTTTAGTGGGTGAGAAAGTGTTTCTGAAAGTATCTCCGTGGAAGAAGGTAATGCGATTTGGCTGGAAAGGCAAGTTGAGTCCGAGGTTTATTGGTCCGTATGAGATAGTAGAGCGGGTTGGGCCAGTAGCTTACCGTTTGAGATTGCCTTCGGAGTTAGAGAAGATCCATGATGTTTTTCATGTGTCGAAGCTTAGGAGATATAGATCAGATCCGTCTCATGTTATGCCCGTTAAGGAGATAGAACTGAATCCGGATTTATCTTACAATGAAGAACCGGTTGAGATACTTGCTTCTGATAGCAAGGTGTTGCGTGGCAAGACCATAGAGTTGGTCAAGGTGTTGTGGAGACATAAAGGTGTGGAAGAGGCCACGTGGGAGAGGAAAGCTGATATGCTTGAGCAGTTTCCGTACTTGTTTCCGTCAGGTAATTTCGGGGATGAAATTCCTTAAGTGGGGGAGAGTTGTAACACCCGGGTTTGGGGGTCGGGTGAAATTAAAATATTAAAATAATATGTTGGGCCTCGTATTTTGAAAACAAGTGATTTGGTGTTGGGCTTGTGTAGAAACAAACGCAATGCCCATGGATTTTACACTATTGTAATAATCCATGTTCATTAAGGGTAAATGGGTCTTTTGGTATTTAAAAATAAAACAAAACAAATGAAGATGACTATTTGCTCATCTTCTTACCCACTCACTTTCAAATTAACGCCATTTTCCCCTCCCCTTACATTTTACTATTCCATTACTCCCTTACTTGATTCTTGAAGATTTTTCGAAGGTAAACTCGATTCTATGTTGTCCTTTCCATTTCCTATCTAACTCTAGTCTTCATTTTTCATAAAACCCATGTTTTTATATTTTGGGTTTTTCAAAGATTTTGATAAAGGTTGTAGCTTTATGGATTTTTAACTAAGCTTTTGGTTTATTGTTGTTAGATAAGTTGTTTGTAAACCTTAAGGTCCAACATATCTAAATTTTGAATGGTTTTATAATGATTCCCGGATTTGGGTTTTAGGGAGGTTTAGGGAGTTCAAAGGTTGGTTTTGGGGGCTGTTTTAGGTGGGAAATTGTTGGATGATGGTTGGTTGATAGTTAGGGGTTGTTTTGGAAGCTATTAGGTGTGTTAAAAGTGTTGGAATCATTGGGTTTTGGTTGTGCAAATAGGCTGCTCGAAAATGGTGTTTTGGGAGTGTTCTTGGCTAGTTTAATTGCTTGGTTTGTATTCCGGGTTTGTTGCAGTGTTTGTGGACTAAAATGTTGTTGTTTTGATTGCGTTGGATTGTTTAGAGACAAGGAATTGTGTTGGTAAAGCCTCGTGTTCGAATCTGGATAGCTTGGTGGATTGATCGGCTAGAGTTGTTGAGCTTGGAATAGTCGGTGAGTGGTTCTACGTTTTTAAATTGGTTTTCAAATGTTGGTTCAAGCATGTGGACCTAGGTTGGGCTTGGTCAACCCACCTAGAGTTGGGATTAGAGTGGTAGCCTAATCTCAAGCTTAGTTTAGGAGACCTTTGGTTGAACTCCTAAATGTATGATATGCCTCTTGATTCATTTCATTGTGATTAATGTTGTTATGTATACTGTGATATACATGTGTGTTGAGGCATGATGTTTGATGCATTGTGATATGCATGTGGTTTTGGAATGTGGTTTGTGCATGATGGTAAATCATGGTGAGTACGTACTAAGCACGGAATTCGGTAAGAAAGTTGTGAGGTTGATTAATGAAATGAGTTAAGTATTGGCACTAGTATGCTTGGGTACAATGATCGATCATTAGGATGTTTAGTGTGCACACGAGAGTTGAAATGCGCGCGTGGTCTTGATGATGGTAGTCATCAAGATGGAGTACGAGTATGCCCGGAAATCTTCTTTTATATGTTAGTCGATGATGAGTGGAATCCCATCGATGGGGCGTGAGGATGAGCGGAATCCCCTCCGCGTGAAACGGTGATGAGTGTAATCCCACCGTAAGGTAATGGTTGAGTGTTGGATGTGAGTTCCAACGGTTGTTATCCGCGTATTCGGGTCATAGCTAGGTGCCAATACGTTTGATATATGTGTTTCCATATGTTGTGTTTATGGACTTGATGAGCATGGCATGATATCTGAGATTATGTTCATGCATAATATATATTGACTCTTGTGGCTTCGAAGGTAAGAAATCATGCACTCTTCCTTGGTTGTGTTGTTCGTGCTTGGACCCTGCATTGTCGAGGTTTGTTTTATGAGCTTACCCTCACTAAGCTTTATGCTTACGCTCTCTTTTGTTCGACAATGCAGATCCTTAGTTCGTGGGTTGCTTGTGCAAGGAGAGGGCCTCCGAGTGTGCTAGTTGAGCTTTTGCTATCCTCAAGTATGAACTATTTAAGTTATGGATGTAATAGATGAGCAATGTGATTTAGGTTGATGTTTTGTGTAGGAGCTTGTTTAGACTCCTCTAATATGTTGATGTTATGGTGTGGCTTGTTAATGCCTTGTTTGAATTGCAAACCATGCTTTTAATGTGTAACATGAATGCTTAGGTGTTTTGTTTCTAAGGCATGAAACCTTTAAATGCAATGTATGTTTCTTTTTGGTAAATGTATGATTCCTTTGATCGTATGCTCCATGTTCGTTTTGAATGACTCGTATGCTGTTCCATGGATGTTGGATGTTGTATGTATGTTTGTGTGTGGCTAGGTGAGTCTTATCTTGCATCTAGAGTGGAGTCTCGTTGCGTTTTGCTGCAAATTTGAGTGTGTCAGTGCAGGGCGTTTCGGTACGCCCAAGGGCCGTATCGATACGGTCTTACACTTTGGGACTCAAGTTTGGTCTAGTGTACCGGTACACGGGGGTGTATCGATACGCCAAAACCTCTCTGGAAATCTGAGATATTGACGAGATTTTGGCATATCAGTACAGGTCTAGGTTGTATCGGTACGGTCTTGTATCGTTGACCGTGAGAAGTTGACCAGTGAGGGCGTATCGGTACGGTCAACCAGTGTACCGATACGGTCTCCCTGGTTTGACCTTGAGGCGTTGACCTAGTCAAGGCGTATCGATACCCTCTTCTAGTGTATCGATACAGCCTGCTTTAAAGGCTAAAATGGGTTGTTTTAATTTGTATGTTCATTGTTTCGCCTCGCTTGTTGCTTCCGCTATCGTTGTTTCACATAGGATATATTAAAGCATATAGACAAGATAATTAATAAATAAAAAAGTTTTATCGAGTTGTTAACCAAAGTGGAGCCTTAACGGGTTTCGCCTCGGTTATCCCCGTGTAGCCCGCTCGGACCGGTCAGCCGCCCGGACTAGGACGAGGGGGTTACAAGGGGTTACATGGAGAATCAGTTATGACAGCACGATGGATATTATTTTTTGCTCTTCTTATTCTTGTAGGTTTTAATTGATTTTTACTTTTTCATACTTTACTTTTTTTTGTTATTAAAGTCAATATTGTTTTTGGAGGAATTAAAAAAATAATTGATGAAATTTTGCAGGAAACTGTAGTGACAATGAAAAAGATGTTCGATACCTTGTTTTTCATAATTCGAATGGAAGAAGAAGAAAGAATAAATTTACATTTTTAATCAAAAATAACAAATGATGTTTAAATTGATAATATTTTGGACTAAATTGATAGTTTGTATAAGTTTTAAGGACTAAAACTGTTATTTGACCAAGCAACATTATTGTTTCCGTTTATTTTTAACAATCATAGTACCAAAATAGAAACAATATATAACGTTAGGTACTATTTTGCTAAAAAATAGTTTGGGTACCAAAATAGAAATACGAAAAGAGGTGAGGTACTAAATATGTAGTTTAACCTTATTAAAAAAATCAAAATTTTAATATATATAAAAAGTAATTTAATTCATTTTTTTAAATAATTATTAATTGTATGTTGTGTGCTTGAAATTTTTAATATTTAATGGTGTACATCGGAATTCAGCGTTAATGGTGTTCAGCGATGTTCGTCGCACGTGGTAGACTCATCCATAAATTAAAGGTCTTATTTTAATAAATTGCACATGACCCCTAAATCTTTAAACTGCCCCTACTAATTTGAATTAAATAACTTACGTAACTGGGAAAAAAGGGTTAACTACTCGAATAGTCACTTATGTTTCCCCTCAGTATAGAGTTGGTCACCGATTTTGAAAAACGACCAGTAAGGTCACTTACGTTTTCGGGGCGTAAACTTTTGGTCACTCAGCCGTTTGTTGCTGTTAAATATTGATGGCTTGCTGGCCCGACAGTAAAAAAATAAGAGTAAACTATTGCAATGGCCACTAAAGTTTATCTCATGTACATTTTTACTCCCTGATTTTAAAAAATAAACAATATGGTCACTACTAAAAAGGTTTCTTTATAATTTCACCCTTTAATTTTTAAAAATTCATTTTTCAACCCTAAAACTTTACAATCAATTAGTACAATAATATTATAAAGGCTTAAATGAAAAATAGGTGCCCAAAGTATACTCTTTTTAAATTTTAGGTGCCCAAATTGCTCTTATTTAATAACTAAACTTTCAAATTGCTCTTATTTTTCACTCTAAATTAATTTATTATTATTATTATAACATGACATGTCATTTTTTATTATTGTTAAATTAAAAATAATTTAAAAATAAAATCATTTTTATTATTATTAAATTTAAAATATTTAAAAAAATATTACTTCTTAAAAATTGACGTTCGGCTGCACGCCGTTGGGCGTTTCTGGTGATGTCGTGTTAGGGGACATGGTCGCATTGGTCCGGCGACCAAGTGGGTGTGGTCAAGGACGGCGACGGGCGGCGACAATCGGTGGCGGAAGTTTGAGAATATTTAGGGATTTATGGACTGTTTTGTGAAGCTTGTAAAATTTTGAGATTTTATAAAAATTTAAAAAATATGAGTATTTTCCATTAAAAAATTAAAATTAATGCCACATGTCAAGCATCGATTGGTTGACAATCTTTTTAACACCCATTTAACAGTCGGGCACCTAAAATTGTAACTATGGAAAGTTTGGGCACCTATTTTTACAAAAAAATACTTTAGACACCTAAATTATTTTAAGAAATAATATTTTTTAAAATATTTTAAATTTAATAATAATAATAATAATAATGATTTTATTTTTAAATTATTTTTAATTTAACAATAATAAAAAATGACATGTCATGTTATAATAATAATAATAATAATAATAATAATAATAATAAATAATAAATAATTTAGAGTGAAAAATAGGAGCAATTTGAAAGCTTAGTTATTAAATAGGAGTAAACTGGGCAGCTAAAATTTAAAAAAGTATACTTTGGGCACCTATTTTTCATTTAAGCCATTATACTATTATTGTACTAATTGATTGTAAAGTTTTAGGGTTGAAAATTAATTTTTAAAAATTCAAGGGTGAAACTATAAAGAAACCTTTAAAGTAGTGACCATAGTGTTTATTTTTTAAAGTTGGGGGCAGAAATATATATGGGATAAACTTTAGTGGCCATTGCAGTAGTTTACCCTTACTTTTTTGATGTCAGGTCAGCAAGCCGTCAATTTTTAACGGCAACAAACGACTAAGTGACCAAAAGTTTACGCCCCGAAAACGTAAGTGACCTTACTGGTCGTTTTTCAAAATCGGTGACCAACTCTTTACTGGCAGGAAACATAAGTGACTATTCTAGTAGTTAACCCAAAAAAACTGTTTCAAAATGCCCTAAATTCATATGGCAAGTTTAGTTAAGTCTGAATCTTCAATGTTAGAACCGATTTATTAAAAGGAAAAAATGAAAGAAATGAAATTGTTAAAAGCAGAGACAAGCTAGCTCTTCGTGTCTCAAAGCTTCCTATCGTGTGCATCTTGGCCATTTTAAGCAGGAGCCATGAGAAGTGAAGATCTTTGACTAGAAGTTTGGTTTCCTGCCTCTGTCTCCAAGTGTTTTTTTTCTTTTTTCTCCTCTTTAGTCTTTCTCTTCCACCTTGTTGACTTTTTTTCCCTTTTTCATCCTTTTCTTACGTTCAGTTTCCCTTTGTCCCCAGTGTTTTTTCTACTACATTTACTCCCCTACTTTCTGTTACGTGATGCCTCTTTTTTCTTCCCTAAGTTTGGGGGTGGTAAACTTCCTTAGCCATTACTTCTTGGATGAGCTGGAATTAAATGAAGATGGAGATGTGAATTTCATCCTGAAAAATCACTCTCTCCTGGGCAAGTTGTTGTCATCCTCGAACATCAAAACGGTGGCTTTAACAGCCATTCTTCGAAAAGCCTGGAAAAATGACAAGCTTGAGTGCCACGACCTCGAAAAGAACTTCTTCATGTTCATTTTCCCGACGATGGAAGACCGTATTAGAATTGTTGGTTGTAAGCCTTGGGCGGTGCAGGACTCTCTCCTCATTCTCAAGGAATGGCAGCCGTAAAAAGCCCTTGAAGAGATAGACTTCTCTCTGGAAGAATTTTGGGTGCAAGTGCACCACTTACCGTTTGGCTTAATCATGGCGGACAACGTCCGTAGAATCGGAAAGCTTTTCCATGTGTTCTTTGGCTCCTCTCTGGATGAAGGGAGCAAGGATCACTAGCAAGGCTCAGTCCGGTTACGAGTGGCTATCCGGGTTGAAGACCCGCTAAAGACGGGTTTCATTCTGAACAAAAAGAAGGATAAGCCTTTGGAGGTGGCCTTTAGGTATGAAAATCTTCCCAAATTTTTTTTCCGTTGTAGTCGAATAGGTCGTGTTGAACGGGACTGTAAACACGATACATCGTTGTTCAAGCTTTCTGAAAAGTTCGGTCCATGGCTCCGAGCAAACTCCGGTGGAAAGCCAAGATATCCTGCACAGGCTCCAAAGGTTGGGCATCCGGACGATACAACTGGAGCAAACGACAAAAAAGAACCTAGTACTTACCCTTTGGGTAAAAAGCTGAAGAACTCCTTGGTGGCTAAACCCTTAGGATACCCCACCTTTGGGGATTCTTCGTTTAAGGATTCAGCCCAGGTCACATCTGTCGTTCACAAAGTCAACACGAAGTTTCCTGTTTTGGAAATAAGCCAGCATGGATGTAGCAGCGGCTTACAAGGCTTAAGCGAAGAAGGGGAGCCTGCAAGCCGGATTGGCACTGAGGCAAATCTTTACAGCGGGTTAGATCCCATTAAACTATCGCTGAAAAACATTGTATCTCTGCCGAGATCACCTGACTATTCATGGAACAAGTCATTGGTTGAAGTTTTCGACAATATGGAAGTTTTAAAAGGAAAGAAAAGGAAAAGAGAAACTGAAGTCGGGGAAACTTTCAGTTAATCGAAGCGAAGAGAGTTGTGGGAACAGGTCTTTGAATCCATCGTCTAGATAGCACCACAAAATTGGTGCATGGTTGAGCGGGGAGTAGTTGCAAATGAAGAAGTCATTAAAGCTGTCCTTTTTCCCGGTTTCCTTTTTAAACTCTTCATCGTTTAACCAAGAAATAGAAAGCAAGAAAAAAGGGAAGACATACGGCTCTAAACGTTTAACCCTAATTAGGAAAGCGGCGCGACGAAAATTCTCCATGGAATGCTCTAGGGTTTTGGTGTAAGAGGTTGGTTTAATTGAACTGGGCATCGATCCCTACGGCAAAAATATCACGAAAACCCCATCTATGTGCATGGACGACAATTTCATTCTAAATGAGGAGATCCAAATCAGTGATGGGGATGAACTAGATCCTACTATGGCACCCAAGGATTGTTAAGATCAAGTTGCGGATAACTCCTTTGTGGGTTATCCGGAAGCACCATGATCGAATCTATGTCTAACGTCTTTGTTTGGAAGGGTCAAAGGCGTCAAGTTCCTCCCACTTCCACCCTTTACGTTTGTTGTTTTCAGGTTTTCTTATGTTTTAGGAGTTGCAGTGTCTTTTTTCTGATGTTTCGATTCGATGATTTTGGCTTTGCGCCTCAGACTTGGACGGTTTTGGGTCATGTTGCACCTCGATGTCCCTGCATGCGGTTCGCTGAAGTACTCGCCTTGACAAGGACCATTCTCGTTGAAATGGAAGCCTGCCTCTGGATAGATCTCTCAAGCGTTGCTCCGGTGATTTCTCCTCCTTTAGGAACGTGGGTGACAATTTTTGTCCCAAGCTATAGCCTCATTTGTTTGTGTTGAGTTGTGTGGAGGCTCGATTCGTTCAACCGATTATGCTCACCAAGTGGTGGAGAGGTGGATTTTTGGGTGTTAGGGTTTAGGAAGCTAGAATGGAAATTGACACAATGATTTATAGTGATTCAACCTTCTAACCAAGGTCTACATCCACTACCTTAGCTCCCCACTAAGGATTTCTCAATCAATCCACTATTGATTCGTCCCCTTTTCTAGGCTTAGGAGGTAACCCTTACAAACGATCAAGCTTCTACCCAAAGCCTTGATCAAAACCCTCTTTTACAAAGAGATAAACAAAGCAAACTTAAAACCCTCTAATAGGTGCTTGTTTGCACAATTAAGCACTCACCCAAAACCTAAAACACTTGAGCAAATTTGACAATTTTGGCTCACTAGTGTTTGTCTATACAAGAAATGACAATTTAAGCACTAAGACAATTTCTTGATCATTTGATGTTTGACAATATGAGCATTAGCCTTCTCTTGATTCTTGGAGGTCCATTTTATACTCCCAAATGAGTTTGTAGCCGTTACTAGCCGTTGGGGATGAATTGGAGCCGTTGAGGACTTTATTTCCCCTCATAAATGTTGTTCTGCAACTAAGGGTATCGATACGCGTGTAACGGTATCGATACGACCTTCATGAGGAACTAGCCGTTGGGCTCTTGCCAGCCTGGGCGTATCGATACGCTTGAGGGCGTATCGGTACTGGTTCACATTTAAATGGTCGTTGGGAAATAGCCGTTGGGGTAGTTGAAATGGGATCGGTACGCTTACCTGGCGTATCGAAACGACCCCACTCCGTATCGATACGGCAAGGGCCTGTATCGATACGGGTTTTGACAGTAGCCAAACTGAGGCAAAAAGGTATCGGTACGGGGGGTTTACCGTATCGATACTGGTACTCTGAAAACACAAGTTTGGCTATTAAAAACGTGAAAAGTCTTTGCCAAAAACCTCTTAAAATACCTCAAACATAATTTCAAGTTGTTTGGACTTATAAACAAGTTTTAAATTCTTTTCAAATTAGTCCAAAACATTTTTCAATTATTATATCAAAACATTAGTTCTACAATCTCCCCCTTTTTGATATAATAAAACTCACTTGAAAAATTGTTTGGGATTCTCCCCCTTTATCTTTAAAAATGTGAATAAGAGACTAAAGATATGAAATCAAATAAAGCTCCCCCTTATTCATTTGAAATGCAATTTCTCAAATCATTTCTCCCCCTTTTTGTTATATAAAAAAGAATTTAAAAACATTAAGTTCAAAAATAACAATGGAGGTAAAAAAATGACAAAAATAAAAATTTAGTTTTAAAATGGCTCCCCCTTACTCAAAGCATCATCAAAAATGTTAGTCCATCATATATGATCATCTAGTTGACATAAATAAAAATAAAACAAATAAACACTAAAGCAACTAGATTTTACCAACACTTGAACCCAAGGGAGGATGTGAAGCCTTCCTTCTTCAAGTGTTCTTCCTTGTGTGCATGGAGCTCCCCCTCAATGTTTGACTTGTTGAACATCTCCATCACACCTAGCAATAGATAATCAAGTAATTTTTGGTATCCAAATTGCTTTGGATCCATGAACATTAGTAGCACAAATTTTAGTCCCCTTAGGAATCCATTTTTCAATGTCATCCTTTTTAATTGAAGTACTAAGTCCTTTTGGGACCCAAATACTTCTAAAACATTTTCCTTTAATATATCTAGGGGCACTAGATTGTGTAACATAAAAATTTGATTTTCCAAAATTGTTTTTCTTTTCAAGCTCTTTGGAAATCAAATCTTTTTCTTCTTGAACATTTTGAAGCAACTTTTGTAAATCAAAACATTTTAATTCAAACTCTTCAAGTTTTGCTTCAAGTTCAAGTTTGGTTTTAGAAAGCAAATCATTTTGAATTTTTAACTTTGAAATCAATTTATTGTTTTTCAAAATGTGGCTTTTAAAATCTAAAACCAAATCATCATATGCATCTTGTAATTCATCAAAGGAATAAGAGCATGAAGTAGATGAATTAGAAGTTACCCTTGAATCTTCTTCGATGGCCATAAGGCAAAGGTTGGCTTGTTCATCGTCGGTGGAGTCCTCATCACTCCAAGTAGCCACATATGCCTTCTTCTTATGGCTTGAAGTGCTTGCCCTCTCATTTCTTTTAGGTTCTCGTTCAAGCTCTCTCAAGGCTTTCTTCATGAACGAGGCACACTTCTTGAAGAGATAAACTATCTCTTCATCTTCATCCTCCTCTTCACTTGAGTAGACATGATGGCAAGTGGAGGTTTTGAGAGCCATTGCATTTGCATTGATGCCAAGCCCTTTGATTTTCTTCTCTCCCATAGCTCTAATTTCTTCCCTCTTCTTCTCATCCTCTTTGTTCTTTTTCATGATTTGATGAGTAAGGAGTGACCCCATGAGTTCATCAAGCTTCAAAGTCTTCAAATTTTTGGCTTCGATGATGGCGGTCCTCTTTGAGTCCCATGACTCGGGAAGTGAGTAGATGAGCTTTCGAACAAGCTTCTCCTCTGGGATGGCTTCTCCATAGCCTTTGAGACCATTGGTGATGGTGGAGAACCTATCAAACATCTTCTCGATGTTCTCTTCCGGATCCATTTTGAAGTTTTCATACTCTAAGGTTAGGAGCCCAATCTTAGTCTCCTTGACTTCATTTGTTCCCTCGTATGTGACTTTAAGCTTGTCCCATACCTCCTTGGCACTTTCACAAGAAGACATCTTCTCATAGATGGTTGGGCCAAAAGCACAAAACAAAATGTGCAAGGCTTTGCAATTAAGCTCCATCTTCTTGCGATCGTCGGCACTCCACTCCGCTTTGCTTCTTTGAGGCACGAACGGACCATCTTCAACTATATCCCATAGCTTGTAATCTCTAGATTTGATGAAGAACTTCATCTTTGTCTTCCAATGGGCATAGTGGGTTCCGTCAAAGAAAGGCGGTTTGTCGATAGATTGTGCCATTTGAGCCGGTTGATGAACTAGTGATCGAGCTTGCCGGATCTTCTCAATAGGATGTGAATCCCCTTCGATTGAGCCAAGCTCTGATACCAATTGTTGAGTTATGTGGAGGCTCGATTCGTTCAACCGATTACGCTCACCAAGTGGTGGAGAGGTGGATTTTTGGGTGTTAGGGTTTAGGAAGCTAGAATGGAAATTGACACAATGATTTATAGTGGTTCAACCTTCTAACCAAGGTCTACATCCACTACCTTAGCTCCCCACTAAGGATTTCTCAATCAATCCACTATTGATTCGTCCCCTTTTCTAGGCTTAGGAGGTAACCCTTACAAACGATCAAGCTTCTACCCAAAGCCTTGATCAAAACCCACTTTTACAAAGAGATAAACAAAGCAAACTTAAAACCCTCTAATAGGTGTTTGTTTGCACAATTAAGCACTCACCCAAAACCTAAAACACTTGAGCAAATTTGACAATTTTGGCTCACTAGTGTTTGTCTATACAAGAAATGACAATTTAAGCACTAAGACAATTTCTTGATCATTTGATGTTTGACAATATGATCATTAGCCTTCTCTTGATGCTTGGAGGTCTCTTTTATACTCCCAAATGAGTTTGTAGTCGTTACTAGCCGTTGGGGATGAATTGGAGCCGTTGAGGACTTTATTTCCCTTCATAAATGTTGTTCTGCAGCTAAGGGTATCGATACGCGTGTAACGGTATCGATACGGCCTTCATGAGGAACTAGCCGTTGGGCTCTTGCCAGCCTGGGCGTATCGATACGCTTGAGGGCGTATCGGTACTGGTTCACATTTAAATGGCCGTTGGGAAATAGTCGTTGGGGTAGTTGAAATGGGATCGGTACGCTTACCTGGCGTATCGAAACGACCCCACTCCGTATCGATACGGCAAGGGCCTGTATCGATACGGGTTTTGACAGTGGCCAAACTGAGGCAAAAAGGTATCGGTACGGGGGGTTTACCGTATCGATACTGGTACTCTGAAAACACATGTTTGGCTATTAAAAACGTGAAAAGTCTTTGCCAAAAACCTCTTAAAATACCTCAAACATAATTTCAAGTTGTTTGGACTTATAAACAAGTTTTAAATTCTTTTCAAATTAGTCCAAAACATTTTTCAATTATTATATCAAAACATTAGTTCTACAGTTTGTCTGTTTGTGCCGACGTTGCCTTCGTCTTCTACGTTGGACGCGGTTGTCCTTTCTACCCTTGCATGGGTCTCTCGGTTTTTTCGTGCGGTTTTAGACCATGTGTCTCGGATGTTTTTCGTTGTCTTAGGATTTGCTTTCGGTTGCCCCTTGCCTGTGGAGGCTTTGGTGTTTCGGGCGTTTCTTCGTCTGAGTTTATAATTTCGTTTTGGTAATGAAACCCAGTTATTTGATAAAAAAAATGAAATTGTTAAAAGCACTTGGCAAATTCTTCTTCAAAGATTATTTCTTATGATTATACAATGAAATGAATTATCAACAAAATTTTGTTACATTCGATTCGATCAGCTATAGATATTAATATACAAAAAAAGGGGGGGAAATAAAACCACTTTTGCAGTTTAAATCGACTAATCGGTAGTGCTCAACTCTTTGTTTAGTTTAGATGAGTGCAATTTTACGCGGTAACCCGAAATTCTGGTAAATCTTGATTTCACCATCAACTGTGGCAGCAACGATTACTACTCCCCAAGCCGTTGCTTCCGTAGGACTAGGTGCAGCTCCGCCACCCACAACATCGAACCAAGACCAAATGGATGGTACTGCAGCCGGCAGCGAATTCGATTCATCCAATTTTGTGGCGGCGGGTCTCGCATTCGAAGGTGATTCGCCAGCTTGTGTCGAAGAAGATGAAATGGATGGTGAATCGCCTTTGTTTAGTGACGAAGGCCCTGAATTCGAAGACGACTCCTCGCTGATCCCGGGATCGGCAGGAGAAGTTTCGGCAGGATCTTCCGAAGGGGTAGTGGTTTTCTCATTGTTGTTCTTCTTGTTGGGAAGTGGCGGTAAGCCTTTCTTGTTTGGTTGAGTGCCGTCTTCATTGATTGGTGTTATGTCACAGGATTGGGTTCGTCTCGAGTTCGGATTCTGCTTCGCCATTGCTGGGGGCTCGCCTTTTATAGTACCGATCCATGGGATGGCTACCGAAACAGATTTACACGTGAACTGCTCGTAACCGCGAGCATTTACCGCAACTCTTTTCCCGGCGCCCGTGTTCTTAGGCTCGTCATACCTCCAAACGAACACCTGGGAATCTTCACTTGCAGTTAACACATATTTTCCATTTGGAGTAAACGAAGCTGCAATTTGACTGCTGCTGTTTCGGAACCCTGCACAAACCATGAGCATATATATGCAGAACGTTCGGAACGAAAACGGATAAGAAAATTTAAGTCTTTCCGGGAGCCGTACCGCTGAACCTATAAATCACTTCTGAACCTTCCAAGATTCGGATTTTAGAATCCGCGGAAGTAATGAGTACTTGAGATGGATTAGCCGGACAAAACTGTTGAGAAGTATGTGAGTTTATAAGTGACTAAATAGCAGAGTATATACATATATGAAATGCAATGAAATGTATAAGGTTACCTGGAAACCAGTGATCTTCTTAGCATTAGCCTTCTTGGTTTGAAGGTTAATCATTTCTTTCTGAGTTAATTTGCATTCTGGTTCATCAATTAAGACAAGAATATTACGAAACAAATTCATGGTAAGATTAAGATAGTAAAATTTGAACCAAAAGGAGTAAACTATATATATATACCTTCAGTACTGTACAGTCGACAATTGCCTTTATGTGAACCTATGAACGCACCCTTCAATAATGAAAACATTCAGTACAATTTAGGAAAAGAGTTAGAGATTTCACTCAACATAAATGCTATGAACAGTTTCAATCAATCACAAGACCTGGCCATCCGGAGTGTAGCAGGCGGCGGTGACCATTTCATCGATATCGGTCCAATCGACAACTCTACGTTCTGGTACGTTCCAAATTCGAACTTTTGCATCGAGTGATCCGCTTATGAAATGATCTTCGTCCACGGGATTGAAATGTATGCAAGTTACTGCAAATGAAAACCAGATGAGTAATGCTCATGAGGTTTATTTTGTTAAGTTGAGGTAATGTTACCATAATCACTATGAGCAAACACTTTTACACAGCTCTTGGTTTCCAGGTCCCACAGCCTCACAGTTTTGTCCATTGAAGATGAAAGTAGTTGCTGCAAAATCCATCAATATCAGATGTACACCTTTAAACAACTCCATGATTTTATCAAGGATTGTGAGAATCGAATCGAACCTGAGATTTGGCCCAGGACAAGTCCAAAACATCCTCGGTATGGCCTTTGAAAGAACAGACTGGTCTGTCCGAGAGTGAAAACACAACTTCTGGCTGATGGACATAATCAGGAATTTGACTGTTTTTAGTTGCTGCAGGTTTCGATCCTGCGAGCGATGGATGAACCGGCGAACTCCCCGGTGTTAGGCCGGCTTCATTGGTCGACAATACCTCGCATTCTTGAACTTCCCACACATGAATTACGCTGTCCTCGCCGGCACTGGCTAAATGCCGAGCATCGGTGCTAAACTTGATGGCCCAAATCGGTCCGTCGTGAGCCTGAATCTCTTGACATAAATGTAAAGCACTCAATTCCTTGTATGATTTCCCTGCTTGTCGAACTTTCACCCATTGATTGTTTCCGGTTCCAGCCTTGGCGGCGGCGGTAGCAGCAGCAGCATGATTAGTCTTTTGATTCTGTTCCAAAGCTAAAACAACCTCCCTTTCCTTCTCTCCCCTCAATGCCATGGAATTGGCAACCCCTTTTATGCTTTTCAACATGGAAGCACCTTTACTCATGCTCATCTTCAAGCTCTTGGAGATATACGAATCCGATTTATTATCATTTGCTCGACGCATTAACTCCTTTACCACCGGTGAATATCCCACGCATTTGTCGAATTCCTCCATTGTTAACTTCTTCCCAGTTTGAAGATCACTCAGCTTGTTCCACCTCCCGTCTTGATCGTACTCGTTGACGATGAACTCTTTCCCCGTATCCAAATTCTTAATCAAAAAGAACGCTTCGAACCCACGTTTCGAGACTATTGAGGTTAAAGAACCGCTCTGTCTATGTCCATGGTTACTGTCTGGTTTTCTAGGGGAAGAAGCTTTAAGTTTTCCCAGGACGTATGATTTTGCAGATGGGGTTGATATTAATGAATATGTTCTGGTTAGACGTTGCTTCGAATCGGTGCCGAGCATCTCTTGTTTCCTTTGCTTTTCGGCGGAACGTGACTCGATCTCGCCTTCCGACCGGGATCGTACCAACAGGAAAGAAACCGGCGTGTGAGGTAACTCCTGTTTCGATGAAACTTCATCGGTTGTCTTTTTAGTATCTTCGTCGGCTGTTTTTTTAGGTTCCGTTGTGGGAGCAGTAGTCATAACACTCGCCGGGGATCTGGATTTTACAGTGGCCTGATCAGTAGTCTTAACAGTCGCCGGAGTTCCGGATTTTGCTGCAGGGGCATGAGCAGTAGTCTTAACAGTTGCAGGAGCTGGAGCTGGAGCGGGAGCGGGAGCGGAAGCCGGAGCCGGAGCCGGAGCAGGAGCAGGAGCAGGGGCTGGAACCGGGACCGATTTGATAGGGGGCTTGCTGGAAATAATACGTTTGAAAGTAAGAAGTTGTTTGTTGGAATTTAAGCCCATCCCTTGAAAAAGCTTTTGTCTCCTTGCCTTAATGGAACCCGGAGACGTCATCCACATGTTATAGTCGGGAGCCGCCGGGGTTGCCGTGGGGGCGACGGTTGGGAACTCCGTCGTAACGGGCTGCACTAATGAAACGTGACAGTTATCGAAATCTTCGTTGTCGTCATCGGAATGTTGGTGGCGAGTGGCATTGCTAGGTTGGAAGAAGTCATCGTCATCATCTCGTAGGCCGTCCCAATTCATGGTCATGGTTTTCTTGCGATCCATTCTTCGAGCATCCATTTTGACACATTTACCGAACACAACACGACACGAAACAAAACAAAAAAGGTTTGAGGTTTGGTCTTTCTGGTTTGATTTGAAAGCCTTTGGGATGGAAAGAGGAAGGATGGAAGAGAGGAAAACAAGGGAGGATTGCTGTTTAACGAGTGAAGGGAAAAGAAGAGAAACGGTCAAATCGGGGACATTATCTTCACATCAGTTTCATGGTTAATGTTTTCTTAACCTACGTATCAACTTTAACTTTTCACTCTTCTTAACCACAATCGTGTGCTTATTGTGACGGCCCAAATCCTTTGGTTCGAGACAGTGGCTCGAGTATCCAACGGATAGATTTAAAATGAGGCAATAAGCTTGCCAAGACGACCAGACTTGGCCCAAGTCGTGATAAGGGCACAAGGATCCGAAGGTGATGTTTCGTGCGGACCACTAAGCTTGTTAAGTTCACAAGACTTGACCCATTACTTAGAGAATGCTTAGAGGCTCGATCACAGTAACTTTTCAGAAAAGGCAAGAGACAACAAGTCAAAAAAAGATTGTGAGGAATATTGCCATATTGAGCGTGATCAGCTGTCCGAGGAAAGAAACCTACCCATTGATGTAATTAGGTAGGGATTTGATATTGTTTACTTAGATAGTGTATCTTGTAAAGATAGCAGGCTAATCTCGGCCATCCATGTAATTCGATCCAGACCATTGGTTGAGTAGGAGCTCAACTATAAATAGAGAGCCTTCCACCCTCATTTGTATCATCCATTACATTCCATTCATTCTCTCCATTTGGAGAAAAGTAATAAAGCTCTTGGCATTTACTCTAGATTTCTCTCGTCCCATTCGATTGTCTTTCGTGCTAGTTTTCTTTGTGTTCCATTGCCTCTCGAGTGGCTAAGAGTAGCCACCTTAGTGCTTAAAGCGCTTCTACGTCCATCGAAGCCTTGAGGGCTTGTCAACGTCAAGGACGTCTAAGGCCGTACGGTGGGCTAGGTTCTACAAGGCCAAAACTCTAGCCCCGTGACAATGCTTATGCTTAACATGCTATTTTCTTATAATGCGTAAACTTTTGTTTTTGTTCATTTATCAAAAAAATATTGTAGTCTTTTTTATCATACCCATGTTAATATTTTGGTCTACAACACTAAAATTGTTGTTAATCGGTTCAATTATTTTTAACTCGAGTGAAATAATCGCTTTAATCAATATTTGTGCATTTAAAAAAATTATTAATGTGGTCTCACGGTAATATCTGTTCATTTTTATAACTCTTATAGAACTCACACACACCTTATAAACAAAACTGCTTGAACTTGAATCTCCTAGGTAGAATAACATTTCATTTTTCACTGAGATCATTCATTGTATTCATTTTTATATAAAAATTTAAAGGCTAAACTACATAAATAGTCTCCCAACTATGCTCTAATTATCTTTTGTGTCCCCCGACTATCAGAAGTTACAAACTGGTTTCCCGACTTAAAAAAGTAACAAATTGGTTCAATGACATTAAAAAGTTAACGTATGATGACATGGCAGTTAATATAAATTGATATTTATATAATTATCCCTCAATTTCTACACTTATTTTAATTTGACCATAATTCTATAAAATTAACTCACATAATTTTAATAATCTATCAATTTAATCCCATTTCACCAAACCCCCTTTCTTCTTACGTTTTCTCTATTTATATAACACCATAAAACCACACAGCTTTTCCAATTACACTCCCCAGTTCCAGTAAATACTATTTTTAAGCAAGACATGAAAATGGATGTGGAGCTTAAAGACGATCTGTTCTTTGCAAATTTAAGCAAGCAAATCTCTCTGTTGATCTTGGATGATGATACCAATAACTCTATTGCCGTCTATCCTTCAATTTCTTTCCTGGTTTGTTGCGTGTTTTTTTTCTCAGAAAAATGAAAACATTTTTTCTTACAAAAATTGGATTTTTTTCTTCAAAATATTTTAGAGTTTCACTAGTGTAAATCTCGTGATAGCACAATATCCATTTCTTCAAGAACATATGATTAGAAGGGAAAGCAAAGGGACTAGAGATTTTATCCTGAAGTCGTCAAATCAGCCAAGAAGAAAACATAGGCAAGGAAGGCACAGTTATTTGTTGAGCTCCAAGTCCAACGGGTAGCTTCATGAAACCACAACTATAGCTTCTCAAGCTTCTTTCAATAACATTTTTTACCCCATTAAAGGTTGAACGATTCACACCTATGGCCGAAAAACCATTTTTGAAAAGGGAAAATAGAACTTGAGGGTGAAATGAGACTAAATTGATATATTATTAAAATTATGTGGGTTAATTTTTTAGAATTAGGGTCAAACTAAAATAATTTTAGAACTTGAGGGATAATTATGTAATTATATCAATTTATATTAACTGCCACATCATCAACCGTTAAAATTTTAACGGCGTTGGACCAATTTGTTTCTTTTTTTAAGTCGGTGGCCAGTTTATAACTTCCGATAGTTGGGGGACGTAAAAGATAATTGGAGCATAGTCGGGGACCATTTATGTAGTTTACCCAATTTTAAATACATATAAAACTTAAATACAAAATTAATTCATATTCTAACTCTGAAATCTCTTTGTCTTTACTTACAATAATTACAATTAAAAGAGATATATTAATTGGCTGAGTGGCTAAGCATGTTCACGTTGTCTCATCTTGTATATATATTTGAATTCTTGCATTTATTTTAGAAATGTGAATATTCTCTATTTAATCAAATAATAATAATTACAAGTCAAAACATAAAAAATATTTAAAATGCTTCATTGGAAAAATATATTGTTAAGTGGATCGATTGAATGATCAAGACCAAGAGGGGGTGAATTGGGATTTAAAATCTTTGTGGAGTGAAAGGGCAATTTAAAAATGAAGAACAAGAGATTTTAGAGTGGTTCAAGTTCTCCAAATGAACTCTACATCCACTACCTTAGCTACCACTAAGGATTTCAACAATTCACTATTTGTCCTTCCCCTTTTCAAGGCTTAGGAGGTAACCTTTACACAACCGGTCAAATTTTCTACCCAAAATTTGACCAAACCCTCACCAATAATCAAAGAAGAAATTGGACAAGAAGTATATCTCTCAAATACAAATTTGTCCCTAGAAGTACAACACTCAACCCAAATTTGAAGATAAAATAAGAATTGGATACAACACAATTTGGGAATTACAAGAGATTGGAAATTTAGCACACTTGAGGTTGGATTTTTGCTTGAATGTTTTTCTTTAATGCAATAGTTGTTGCTGGCCCTCAAAGAGCTTCAATTTATACCTCCTCTATTAATTCTAGCCGTTTGGGTGGTTGGGAACTTGAATAGAGCCGTTGGAACCCTCTCTCACCACCATAAATGCACTTCTGCAGCTACCCGTATCGGTATTCGGGGAGCCGTATCGATACTTGTCTTAGAAAAGAAAGAGCCGTTGTGCACAATAAATAGGGGTATCGAAACGCACGTATGCGTATCGATACGGGGGATCGAAACGGCTAAGACCGTATCGATACCTTTTTCTTGACATAACTCACTGTCGATTTCCGTTTCGATACGGGGGTTTACCGTATCGATACGGGTCCACTACCATTTTAAAATTTGGTTACCTAACAACTGACACCAACGGTCGAAATATTTAAAACGACTTGAATTTAAAAATTCGTTAAAACCGTATCGATACGGGTGAAGTCGTATCGGTACGCCATTCAAACTCTTTTAGACTTTTACAAAGGAGCGTATCGATACAGATTGAATCTGTTTCGATACGGTTAAGTGCGTATCGAAACGAGTTCCGACAGTGGCCAACTTTCTAAAAAAGGTATCGATACGGCTAGAAGCGTATCGATACACCTGGACGGTTTTCAATAGTTTGGCCTTGGAACGCTTAGAAAATATTTTGAGTTTGAGTTTTTCAAATCAGTTTTAAAGTGTTGGTGATTTAAAACTTATTAAGGGACTTATAAAACAATTTTAAGTTTTTCAAATTTATCCTTAAAGATTTATATCAAAATCAAACATAGGTTTCACAATCTCCCCCTTTTTGATATAACAAAACTAAAACTTAAAATTTTTGATACTTAGAAAAAACTTTGCAAAATTAACTCCCCCTTAATATAAGCTAGGTAACTTTTAAGTTGAAATCAAAATTTTTAAAGTGTTGTGAGCTAGCTTCTCTCCCCCTTTTTGTTAGATCAAAAATATTGAGACAAAGTAAAGTGCATAGCATAGGCAAAGGTATAAATAGGCAACATAAATATCATTAAGTTCAAAGATAAAGCATAATATCAACTTAAAAATCCAACAAAACATAAAATCAAAGCATAGGTTTAAAATAAAGCAAACTTAGTCCTAAAAACATGAAATAAAAGTGCATAAATAGAAATATCCTAGATGATATGCATGAGATGCAAGGAGATGCTACTAGGCATCATCATCGCCTTCTTCATCATCTTTTATCGTCAACTCCAATTGGATCATCATTCCTCATGCTATTGCACCACTCATCATGAAAAGCGGAGAGGGAAATATTCAAAGAGTTGTGACCGCTTTCAAGAGAGATTAGGCGATTCTCCATGGTCGTCATCCTTGTGTCAAAGCTTGTTTCAAGAGCGGTAAGACGATTTCCCATATCCGTGCGCAACCCCGTGAATTGCTCATTAAGGAAGGTCATAAGAGCATCCATGGAAGGTTGAGGAGGAGGTGGAGGAGCTTGAAGAGCTTGATCACCTTGAGGATTTTCCAATTCGGCGGCGGCCTCGGGTGGTAGCTCGTAAAGACGTAACCAATTTCCATTAAAATAATAGAACTTACCCCGTGCAAGAGAGCGTTCATCAATGGGATCGGTGAGGGGAGTTGGGAAGTCAAACGAGCAATCAATATCCTTTTTCACAAAGTAATAGCTTAGGGCCGTACCATAGGTGAAGGAGGTGACGAGAGAGGTGTGGCGATGTTGCACAAGATAGACAATCTCCGCAAACATGATTCGAGCAAGGTTTGGACGCTTTCGCTCACGGAAGCAACGGATCCAAAAATCATCCACTTGACGAATGATGGAGTACTTTCCTCTGGAAGGCCTAAACCACCAAGACACCATCAAATGGAGGATCCGATCTTGAGCATTTAGGGCGGTGACAGAGCCACTAAGAACATGTCCTAAGGCATTCTCATCATCAAGGCCTTCATCCTCCAAATTGAAAACTTCACATATAGATTTGACATCAAGGATGATTCTCTTGCCCATTAGATAAGAACTAACTCCGGTAACAACCCCGTTACGATTAGCAAGACATTTGACATTAGTGTAAAAAATCAAAACCAAAAGACGGTAATAAAAACCGGGAATGTAGAGAAAATCTATAAAATTCCAAAGACGAAGCAAAGGAAGGTATTCAAATTTGAAACGCTCCGAATCAAGAAAAGGAATAGATATTACCCTTTCCGGACGAATTTTGTAGTTTTCGAATTGACGAAAATATGAGAGAGCTCCGGGGGTTTCAAAGGAATGTTCATAGATTTGGGTGTAGTTTGAACGTGCAACCTCTTCGAGATTTGATGATTCACCGGTTTGAGAAACCCGCGCTCTCTTCCTAGATTCCTTGGGTGCCATGAACTAAAAGAAAAGTATGCATTTAGATTTCTTCAATTTAGTTAAGGATCAAGGTAAATAAAATTTGAAAATAAAATTTGAAGAAGAGATTTTGGAAAACAAAAATATGTTAAGAAGATGAAAATAACAGTAAAACAAAACAAAAAAAGTGAAAGAGAAAAAGAAGGAGTTTTACCTTGATAGGAATTTGAGAGAATGAAGAAAAATTCTAGCACCAATTTGATGAGAAAGATCTTAAGACTTTGCTTGATGGAAACCCTCTTTAAGATTTTTGAGTTGTGTATGAAAATATGAGGGAGGAAGAGCCTTTTTATAGGCAAAACCGGCTAGGGTTTTTAGGGTTGGAAGAATTTTAGTTTTGGTAAAACTTGAAGACTTTAAATGCCAAATTAAAAGCTGTCTGCGCGATCGAGTATCGATACGCCTAAGGGTGTATCGATACGGGGGTAGAAACGTCATTTCCTTAAAAATGCCCGTTGGAGAATTGTATCGAAACGGATGAGATCCGTATCGAAACGATTGAAGCTCGTATCGATACGAGTTTAACTGTATCGATACCCGTTTAAGGCAAACAGAAGTCTGAGAAGCTTAAAGAGGTACTCGTATCGATACGCGTAGATCCGTATCGATACCCTATGCCCAGAAATACACCTTTAGACCTAAAGAACAACCATAGGCTCGATTTTAACATCTCCTAAAGGAATGAAAATGATGAATGAACAGTTCTAAACATATTTGAATAGAATCATACTCCCCCTAACTATAGGCATGGACATTTTCAAGAGTTACAACACACAAACATGCAATTTCACAAAATCAAGCAATTTTAAGCACAAAGAGGTCCTAAAAGGTCAAGATAGGCTAGCTAGACCTAACTCTCTCCTAAGGGACCAAAAATGCTCTTTGTCTAAAGGTTTTGTAAATATGTCCGCTAATTGATTTAAGGTGTCTACATACTCTATAACCACATCTTCTTTAAGGACATGATCTCTAATGAAGTGATGCCTTATTTCTATGTGTTTGGTTCTAGAGTGTTGGATGAGATTTTTTGTTAAGCATATAGCACTAGTGTTGTCACATTTTAGGGGTATGGTTTCAACTTTAATGCCATAATCTAAGAGTTGTTGCTTCATCCATAGGACTTGAGCACAACAACTCCCTAAGGATATGTACTCGGCTTCGGTGGTAGATAAGGCTACACTATTTTGTTTCTTAGAGAACCAAGATATGAGCATACTACCTAGGAATTGACAAGTTCCCGATGTACTTTTCCTATCGATTTTGCAACCCCCATAATCCGCATCCAAATAAGCATGAAGGTTGAAGGTGGAGTCTCTAGGGTACCAAAGACCTAGACAAGGAGTATCTCTAAGGTACCTAAATATTCTCTTAACAGCTATAAGGTGAGACTCTCTAGGACTAGCTTGAAACCTAGCACACAAGCAAACACTAAACAAGATATCCGGTCTACTTGCAGTAAGCTAAAGCAATGATCCAATCATAGAACGGTAAAGTTTAGAGTCAACACACTTACCTCCTTCATCTTTGTCAAGCTTTGTAGATGAGCTCATAGGTGTGGCTTGAGGCTTTGCATTCTCCAAGTCAAACTTCTTGAGCATATCCTTTATGTACTTTGCTTGATTGATGAAGGTGTCATCCTTCTTTTGCTTGATTTGGAGTCCCAAAAAGAATGAGAGCTCCCCCATCATGCTCATCTCGAATTCACCTTGCATTAGCTTAGCAAACTCTTGACAATGACATTCGTTAGTAGAACCAAAAATAATATCATCAACATAAATTTGAACTACTAAGATGTCATTTTTATACATTTTTATAAAAAGTGTAGTGTCTACCTTACCTTTTTCAAAATCTTTTTCAATTAAAAAGTTTGAAAGTTTTTCATACCAAGCTCTAGGAGCTTGCTTTAAACCATAAAGAGCTTTAGTGAGTTTGAAAACATGATTTGGAAATTTTGAATCTTCAAAACCCGGTGGTTGTTCCACATACACTTCCTCATTTATAAAACCATTTAAAACGCGCTTTTAACATCCATTTGAAAAAGCTTATATTATGATAACATGCATAAGCAAGCAACATCCTAATGGCTTCCATTCTAGCTACGGGTGCATAGGTTTCATCAAAATCTATTCCCTCTTCTTGAGTGTAACCTTGTGCTACAAGTCTAGCTTTATTTCTCACAATGTTACAACTCTCATCTAGCTTGTTCCTAAAGACCCATTTAGTTCCTATGGTAGATTGATTACTAGGTCTATCAACTAATTTCCAAACGTTACTTCTCTCAAATTGATTTAACTCTTCTTGCATAGCCATAATCCAAAAGTTATCTTTCAATGCTTCTTTTATATTCTTAGGCTCTATGCATGAGATAAATGCAACATGATTCATTAATATAAGAGAAGATCGAGTGGTTACCCCCTTGGATGGATCACCCAAGATTTCACCATCTTTGACATATTTGAACTCCCTTGGGTAGCTCACTTCCTTTTCCTCAAGAGCCATGTCCTTCAAGGCTTCAAGAGGTGGATCTTGTGTGTCCTCTTCTTTTGTTGTTGGAATCTCATCCTCCTTTGAAGTTTGTCCTCCATCAAAGGCATTTATGATTCCTACATCATCATCATCACAAGAATCCTTCCTTGGAAGGAGGTTATCATCGAATACAACATGTATAGATTCTTCTACTACTAAAGTTCTTTTGTTAAATACTCGATAGGCTTTAGATGTAAAAAAGTATCCTATGAAAATAGCTTCATCACTTTTTGCATCAAATTTACCTAAGTTGTCTTTTCCATTATTTAAAACAAAACACTTGCAACCAAAAGGGTGAAAATAGCTAATGTTAGGCTTTTTAGATTTTAAAATCTCATAAGGTGTTTTTTTTAAATTGGCCTAATCATTACTCGATTAACAATATAGCAAACGGTGTTTGTGGCTTCCGCCCAAAAATATTTAGGTAAATTATTTTCACAAAGCATAGTTCTAGCCATTTCTTGTAAAGTTCTATTTTTCCTCTCAACTACCCCATTTTGTTGAGGAGTTCGAGGAGTCGAAAAATTGTGGCTAATACCATTTTCATTTAAAAAATCTTCAAACCCTAAATTTTGAAACTCGATTCCATGATCACTTCTAATATGTGAAATTCTAAGTTCAAGATCATTTTGGGTTAGTTTTGAAAATGTGATGAATTTTTCCAAAGCCTCATCTTTAGTACTTAAAAATAGAACCCAAGTAAATCTAGAAAAATCATCAACAAGTACAAAAGCATAAGACTTACCACCCAAGCTCATAGTCCTAATTGGCCCAAATAAATCCATATGGATTAGTTGTAAACAACTACTTGTAGAAACATCATTAATGGATTTAAAGGAAGACTTATGTTGTTTACCCTTAGAGCATGCATCACAAATTTTATCATTTGAAAATTTAATCTTGGGTAAACCTCTAACTAGATCAAGGGAAACTAGTTTTTCTAAAACACTAATGCTAGCATGTCCTAGTTTCCTATGCCACAACCATGAATCATTTTCATTTTGTGCTACTAAGCATGCATGAGATGTTTGAATGTCATCTAGATGCACCATGTATATGTTCCCTATGCGATGACCTATGAGCATAATATTATTAGATTTAATGTCTACAATTTTGCATCCATTTTTATCAAATAAAACATTAAATCCTTTATCACACAATTGACTTATGCTCAATAAGTTATGTTTAAGACCATCGACATACAAGACATTTTCAATGAGAATAGTAGAGTGATTACCTATGGAGCCAATACCTTTAATGTGGCCTTTGGAGTTGTCACCAAATGTGACCACTCCTCCACTTTTTGGCTTTAGATCCATGAATCTACTATTGTCTCCGGTCATATGCCTTGAGCATCCACTATCAAGGTACCATGAGTTTTGACTTTGTGCTTTGGCCTTGTAGCAATGCTCCCCCTACAAACAAAGATATTAAGCTTTTGTTTTTGGTACCCAAATCATTTTGGGTCCATGAGTGTTAGCTCCCAAAACCTTGGTTCCTTTAGGGATCCAAAATGACATAGCAATAATGTTATTAGATTTTACAAGTTCCTTAGGAACCCATACACTTCTAATTCTTTTAGTCCTTCTATGTCTAGGAAGACTACCTTGTTTGTAGTTATTAGTCCTTTTCTTAAGTTGGTTTGTTTTAGAAGATTCACCAATTTCATGCTTCATACTACCAACATTTTTAAAGGACTCCTTGAGCTTGTTAAGCTCATCTAATACCTTTTGGTGTTCACTATTGCATTGAGATAAAAGATTATTAAGATCAACATTTTCATCTTGAAAACATTTAAGTTCATCTTTCAACCCTAATATCTTTTTCTCAAATTTTGAATTAGCTTGAGAGAGTGAGTCATTTTTCTCATTTAGCTCCAAAATGATTTTCTTATTCCTAATGACCGACTCTTTATATTTCTCAACTAATTCATCATAGACCTCTTGTAACTCATCATATGCATCATTTAATTCATCATATGTAAAATCTAAAGATGATGAGTTAGAGGTTACCATGGAGGAATCTTCCTCAAGTGCCATGAGGCAAAGGTTGGCCACTTCTTGTTCGTCATCCTCCGATGACTCCTCATCACTCCAAGTAGCAAGCTTGGCTTTGAGCTTCTTCTTCTTCTCAAAGCCCTTCTTCTTGAGTTGAGGGCATTTCGAACGTATGTGACCGGGTTTATTGCACTCAAAGCAAATGATTTGATCCATTGCTTCTTCTTTGTTCTTACCTTTGAAGTCCATCCTTCTTTGAATTTTTCTTCCACGATTGGACCTCATGAATCGAGAGAACTTCGTGGCTATCATAGCCAATTCTTTAAGGTCATCCTCCTCACTAGAAGAGCTTTCCTCAAGTAGTGAAGCTTTAAGAGCTATTCCCATCTTCTTCTTCTTTTCAACTTTTAACTTCTCTACTCTCTTCTCTTCATTCTTCATCTCTTCTTCCCTTCCTTGTTTCATAATCTCATGAGTGAGTAGAGAACCCACTAGCTCATCAAGCTTTAGAGTCTTCAAATTTTTAGCCTCTATGATGGCGGTTCTCTTCCCATCCCAAGATTCGGGAAGTGAATAAAGTAGCTTCCGGACAAGCTTGTCTTCTGGTATGATCTCTCCAAATCCTTTGAGCCCATTGACTATTGTGGAGAAACGATCAAACATCTTGGACACCATCTCATCGGGCTCCATCTTGAAATTTTCATAACTAAGATTGAGAATTCCAATCTTAGTTTCTTTGACATCATTGGTTCCCTCATAGGTAGTCTCAAGAGTGTCCCACACTTCTTTGGCACTCTCAATATATGACACTTTAGAATAGATGTCCGGACCGAATGAACAAAAGAGCATGTGGAGAGCTTTGTCATTTACTTGAATCGTTCTCCTTTCTTTCTCACTCATCTCCACCTTTTTCTTCAAAACCATCTTGCCTTCACTATCTTGCTTCAATGGAATATAAGGGCCATCTTCAATGACATCCCAAACTAAGTAGTCGTTGGACTTGATGAAGAGACGCATTCTATTCTTCCAAAAAGAATAGTTGTCACCGTTGAAGAAGGGAGGCTTTGTAGTGGATTGAGACTCATACATGCCCGAACCGGAGGTAGAAGCCATGACTTGATTTTTTGTTGATCTCACTCTTCCTAGGAACTCCTCTTGTGGTTGTGAATCCTTCAAAGAGGTAGGCTCTGATACCAATTGTTGAGTGGATCGATTGAATGATCAAGACCAAGAGGGGGGTGAATTGGGATTTAAAATCTTTGTGGAGTGAAAGGGCAATTTAAAAACGAAGAACAAGAGATTTTAGAGTGGTTCAAGTTCTCCAAATGAACTCTACATCCACTACCTTAGCTACCACTAAGGATTTCAACAATTCACTATTTGTTCTTCCCCTTTTCAAGGCTTAGAAGGTAACCTTTACACAACCGGTCAAATTTTCTACCCAAAATTTGACCAAACCCTCATCAATAATCAAAGAAGAAATTGGACAAGAAGTATATCTCTCAAATACAAATTTGTCCCTAGAAGTACAACATTCAACCCAAATTTGAAGATAAAATAAGAATTGGATACAACACAATTTGGGAATTACAAGAGATTGGAAATTTAGCACACTTGAGGTTGGATTTTTGCTTGAATGTTTTTCTTTAATGCAATAGTTGTTGCTGGCCCTCAAAGAGCTTCAATTTATACCTCCTCTATTAATTCTAGCCGTTTGGGTGGTTGGGAACTTGAATAGAGCCGTTGGAACCCTCTCTCACCACCATAAATGCACTTCTGCAGCTACCCGTATCGGTACTCGGGGAGCCGTATCGATACCTGTCTCAGAAAAGAAAGAGCCGTTGTGCACAATAAATAGGGGTATCGAAACGCACGTATGCGTATCGATACGGGGGATCGAAACGGCTAAGACCGTATCGATACCTTTTTCTTGACATAGCTCACTGTCGATTTCCGTTTCGATACGGGGGTTTACCGTATCGATACGGGTCAACTACCATTTTAAAATTTGGTTACCTAACAACTGACACCAACGGTCGAAATATTTAAAACGACTTGAATTTAAAAATTCGTTAAAACCGTATCGATACGGGTGAAGTCGTATCGGTATGCCATTCAAACTCTTTTAGACTTTTACAAAGGAGCGTATCGATACAGATTGAATCTGTTTCGATATGGTTAAGTGCGTATCGAAACGAGTTCCGATAGTGGCCAACTTTCTAAAAAAGGTATCGATACGGCTAGAAGCGTATCGATACACCTGGACGGTTTTCAATAGTTTGGCCTTGGAACGCTTAGAAAATATTTTGAGTTTGAGTTTTTCAAATCAGTTTTAAAGTGTTGGTGATTTAAAACTTATTAAGGGACTTATAAAACAATTTTAAGTTTTTCAAATTTATCCTTAAAGATTTAATTATATCAAAATCAAACATAGGTTTCACATATACATTGAATTTCTTAGATTTTAAGACTTTGGGGTAAGAGTAAGGGTTAATTTGAAAAAGACGAGACCGAAATTAAGATTATTTTTAAAATTTTTAAAATTTTAAATTATGAAAAAAATATTACTATAAAATTATATAAGATTTTTGGTTTTTACTTTAAAACTTATCCAATAATACTTGTATAGGTGGGTAAAATTCGACTAGAAAAAACTGAATTATTTGACTCGACGCGAAAAAATCTGACTAGTGCTGGTTTAACTCGTAATTTCATAAGCTTGACTCAAAAAATTCAAATAAAGTTTGAGTTATAAAATGAAAATTCGAATAACTCAAAATTTTTAGTAATTAGTTGATGAGTTATTAAGTTCTAGTCAAGTATATCAATTCTGCCTAATATATTATGTATATCACATGTGAAAATATTAAGAAATATGTATATGTATACCGTATATGGATATAGAAAGCCGTTTAAATTGGAATCAATATCTATTATAACATTATAAACAATTAAAATTAAATTTGTACATAAACTCAAAAACTCGAGTCGAATTTCATAAACTCGATTCAAAATTTTTTAAATAAAGTTTGAATTGTAAAATAGGACTTGTAAACACGAAAAACTCAAAAAAATTTGACTCGACTCGATTGAACGCTTAGTAATACACACTTGGACATGACAGAAAATGTCAATATCATTATAAATCGTTCTTTACTCAACATTCAAAAAGTACATTGAATAAATTACTCTACTTTTATCAATAGGTGTCAATTTACTCAATTTCAAAAATTGAAAATGACTTAAAAGATGTTCAAACCAAAATATTTAAATCAACTAACTATAACTTTAAAATTTTAGAGTAAAATATTCACTTTTCAAATGTACATAGACTAAAATGTTCTTTTTATAGTAGAAGAACTAAAATGAACTTTATATATAATGCGCATATTAAAATATGGCTAATTATTCCATGCACAGTTTACACAAACACCTTAGTTTTAGAGTTTAAGGATTTTGTTTAGGGTCTAGTATTTAGGGATTTTAGTGTATGAGTTTTGAATTTAGGGAGTGTGGTTAGATTTTAGGGTTTATGGTTAAAATTTAAGGTTTATATGTTAAAATTTACATCCCTAACCATATTACCCTAACATCTAAACCCTAAACCATAAAAACATAAACCCTAATTATAAACACTTAAACCCCATAAACCCTAAAACTAGATCATTAAACCCTAAAACTAAAGCGCTTGTGAAAATTTTTCGTTTCCACAGCTAGTGTATGAGGTATTGTCCCTTAAAATATTCCTTGATATACTAGAGAGAATAAACTTTTTTAAATTGTTTGGTGTAATTACAAGATAATATTTGTTTATTAAAGCTTTTTAATAAAACGCACATCATATAACTATGTTACTCAAACCTATATCATCTAAAAATAACAACATTTCATTTTTGGAATAAAGACAAAAATAGCCCCCCAACGTTTGACCCTTTATTCACTTTAGCTCCTATCTTTTTTTGTGCAAACAACCTTCTAATGTTTCATTTTTGTTCAATTTTCACCCTCGTTGAATGGAAACCGTTAGTTAACGAATGTTGACCATCTGTTGCTGATGTGGCAAAGATGACATGTAATTTTTTTTATTTATTTACAAATATTTTTTACTTTAATTATAACCAGTAGGATGATAACACGTGTTATCATCCGATTGATTTACATAGAAAGGAATGAAGAAATAAAAATCTTTAAAAGTTGGTTGATTGTAAGAATCAAACCCAATCCTTGTGTATTAAGGGCTAAACGCCTAACCACTAGGCCAACCTACTTACTTGTTAACTTTTTACCAAATATTACATTCTTTACATTCACACTTCAACACTAGGCCTCTTGTTCTTCTTCCTTATGATATGCTTCCAATTTGCTAACTCAACTATCTTTTCTTCCTACTCTGCTCCACTTGTCTCTCGAAAACCCGATTCAGGTCAGAACCCACTAACGTTGTCGCCCGGTCCATTTGTAACACCCGGGTTTTGGGGTCGGGTGAAAATAATATTTTAATATTATTTTGGGTTCGGTTTTATAATTAAAATGATCTTTTGGGCCTCGGGTTTCAAAAAAAAATATTTTTGTGTTGGACTAAAATGAATGAAATACAATTTGAAGAGATTTTAAAGAAAATGGAAAATAGTCGTTCATTAATGGCAAACTTGTAAATAATGCAATTTTCAATTTAAATCCCCTTTTATCATCTTTTCACTATTCATTCTCTTCCCCAAAACAAAAACCAACGTGAAAGAGAGCTCTCATCCTCCTTCCACTATTTCATCACATTGCTTCTTCATTTCAACTCGGTTTTGAAAGGTAATTACATTTTCGACTTGCTCTCATCTTCCTCTCTTTAAAAGTACAATTATATTTCATTTTGGTTCAAGTTTTAGAATTTGGGTTTTTGGAAGATTTGAATAAAAATGATATCTTTATTGTTTTTAACTTAAGATTTTGATTTAATATTGTTAGTTATGGTGTTTGTGAACCAAATGGTCCAACATATATAATTTTTGGAATGTTTTAAATGAATTCCCGAAATTGGGTTTTGCTGGGTTTTTAGGAGGGTTTTAAGGTTGATTTTGGGTATGTTTTATGTTGAAATTTGAGGGTTGATGTTAGGGTAATAGTTGGGGGCTGTTTTGGAAGCATTTGAGTGTGCTAAAAAGGTTAAAATCATGAGTTTTGGTTAGGGTTTGAGGGCTGCCCGGGTTTGGTGTTTTTGGGGGTTGTTCTTGGCTTGGAACCTTGTGTTTATTGCTTGAATGGTGTTTCGGGTTTGCTACATTAATTGGTGAATTGATTTGAGGTTGTTTTTATTGTGTTGAGGTGATTAAAAGCGAGATTATGTGTTGGTGAAGCCTCGGGAACAAATCCGGAAACTTGAAGACCTTGGTTGCTTGGTAGTTGAGCTTGGAGGTGGAGGTGAGTGGTTAAAATGTTTTAAATGGTTTTGAGCAATTGGTTCAAGAATGTGGACTAGGTTGGGATTGGTAGACCTACCTAGAGTTGGGATTAGAGTGGTAGCCTAATCCCAAGCTTTGATTAGAGACTTTGGTTGCACTCTTTAATGGTTGTTTATGCCTTATGTTTAATTGCGATTGTGTTGGCTATGTATAATGTGTTATACATGTATGTTGAGGCTTGGCTTGATGCATTGTTATATGCGTGTTGATGATAAACATGATAGGGATATACATATGTATGAAATATGATGTGATATTTGTGTTAATGAGATACATGTGGTGTTGACATGTGAAATGATGTTATGAGGTGGTTGCATGATCCGAGAATCATGGTGAGTACATGCTAGGCATGGAAATGTGGTTTGTGTATGACAGTAAGTCATGGTGAGTACGTGCTAAGCACGGAAGTTGTTATGAAATAATATTGTGAAAGATTAATGAAATGTGTAGTATTGGCACTAGTATGCTTGGGTACAAATGATCGATCATTAGAATGTTTAGTGTGCACACGTGAGTCAAAATGCGCGCGTGGTCTTGATGATGGTAGTCATCAAGATAGAGTACGAGTTCGCCCGGAAATCTTCTTATATATATTAGTCGGTGATGAGTGGAATCCCATCGACGGGCGTGAGGATGAGTGGAATCCCCTCCGCGTGGAACGAGGCGTGAGGATGAGTGGAATCCCCTCCGCGTGAACAGTGATGAGTGTAATCCCACCGTCAGGTAATGGTTGTGTTGTTGGATGTGAGTTCCAACGGTTATCCGCGTATTCGAGCCATGGCTAGGTGCCAATATGGATTGTGGTTATGTTGTCAATGTGTGAATATTTGTGAGCCAATGTGATTTGGGATGTGTTGCTAACATGGTTTAATATATGTGATTACATATGTTGTAGATTTAAACATGTTGAGCATGACATAATATTGAATATATGTTCATGCATCATCTATATTTATGGCTCGTGTGGATCAAAGGTAAGATCATGCATTCTACCTTGGTTGTATGCTCGTGCTTGGACCCTGCATTGTCGAAGGTTTGTTTTATGAGCTTACCCAACCTAAGCTTTTATGCTTACGCTTCTTTTTGTTCGACAATGCATATCAGTAGCTTGTGGGTGGCAAGGGCAAGGAAGGGGCCTCCAAGTGTTGCTTTTGGTTAGCTCAAGTATGATCTTTAAATTGTAGATTGTAATAGTCAAGTAATGGGATAGGTGTTGTTGATTTGAATGCTTTGTCGTATGATGAATTGGTTTGGTTCTTGGATGCCTCGTTTGATTTGTAAACATTGTTTATGTTGCATGTCTTGAATGCTTATATGTTTTGTTGGCTAAGGCATGTAACCTTAAAAGCTATGTATTCTTCCTTGTGGTGAATGTATGATCTTGTGTTTGGATGCCTATCTTATATCTTGTGTATCTTGAGCATGGTTGCTATAGGGTGTATGCCTCTAGAGTGTGCTTGTATGTTTTGTATGCTTCTTGGGGTCGTTTAGGGCGTTTGGGATCGTTTAGAGATGTGGAAATCTGATTTTGGAAAACTGCAGGCTGCAGGTGTTTCGAAACGAGTTGTGTCGTTTCAGAACGGGTGTGGTTCCAGAGTCCCCCGTATCGGAACACGTTTCGGTACGGTTTGGCCACTGTGAGCCCTTGTTTCGAAACAGGTTTCGAAACGCTTTGGCTACTGTAAACGCCTGTTTCGAAGCGGGTATCGAAACGCCTAGGCAAAACGTGACCCTGTTCCGAAATGGGGTGGAAGCGTTTCGGTATGGGTGTCTTGCTTTTTAAACTGAAGCCCGTGTTTCGAAACGGGTGTCGTCCGTTTCGAAACACAGGCCTAAAAATGGGTTGTTTGACATCTCTAATGGGTCCCAAGAGTTGGGCTTAGGACCTATTTGCTCTTAGGCTTCTCGTGAGCCTTGTTTCCGTCGTTGTTTCACACATAGGTTTAATAAAAGCATCAAGATAAGATTATAATAAACGAAAAAGTTTTCTAGGGTCGCTAATCGAGGTGGGACCTTAACGAGTTTCGTGTCGATTTTCCCCGTGTAGCCTACTCGGACCGGTCAGTCGACCAGACCGGGACGAGGGGGTTACATTTGTTGGTATCAGAGCCTAAGGTTTCTGAGACCTTGGGTAGGTAAGTGAGGTAAGTTTAATTTTTGTATTGTAATTGCACGGTGGTTGCTTGCCATGTAAGCATGTTGCTTGTTATTTGAGTATGCTGTGATGTGTGATTGCTTGATTGTGAATGTATGTTGCTTGAAGCATGTTGAGTAGAGTCCCATTGCTTCTATTACAGCGGAAAAAGAAATTTTAAGTGAGTGAATCATACTTGAGCCACTTGGACCCTTTCCTTTGCTAACCCAAATTGTATATAAATTTGTTATTGTTGTTGATTTATCGCTTTTAGTAAGTTTGAGGCCAAGGAGTGCGCCGTGAATTAGTAAGTGGGAGCTGTGGCTTCTAAATATGTGGATGATGTTGAGGGAGTTCGTTGCTATAGTTAGGGAAGTACAGTTGTACTGGAGTTGGGGTACGATTTGTTTGTTTGAGTCAGTGTGAATACGAGATTGATTCTTGTTGGTGAGGGGCGATGAGATCGATTCTGGTATTAGTTGGTAAAAAGAAGTGAAGACCTTTAAGTGAGGAACAGAGTGGTATCGATGTTATAGTAGATAAGCCCTTGGTACAATTTTAAGTTTGTTCCCTCCGGATGATTCTGAATCTGTACTTCTGTATAGTGTTAGCAAGCATACAAAGTTTGAATATACTCGGTGAAGTGTTAGAGGTAGGTATGAGTATCTTAGTTCTTTTGGCAAGACCAGGGTAATGGTCTCGCGTGAGTAATCTGAAATTCAGAAATGATAGTTGGTGATCGTTGGGGTTCGGCCTATGGTTTTAATACAAAACAGTCGGTCGGTATCCGTGAGTGGGAATCGATTTGTGCGATTGGGCCAGTGTGCGTCTGAGTTGTCTTCCAGCGAGAAGGAGAGATGAAGTCACTTCCGATATAGTTGAACTGAGAAGGAAGTCGTGAGCTTTAACTCCAGATTGTTTGGTAGTTGGATGTTTTGGGTCGTCAGGACCGATGTTATAGAACAAGTTCAAGTATGATTGTTTGTGTGCGATCGGAACTGAATTTTGAGGTTTCGAGATGCTCTAAGAACGGTTTTGAAGAGTTAGGTTATGTTGAAGAATCAGCCTGAAAACAAGAGAACCGAAGACTATCAGCTGTGTACATGTGAAATTGCAATTTCTGTGGAATCGTCCTTTTGTGTGAGCGTGTGAGGAAGCTAGATATCTCTGTTGAGATCTTAGACGTAGGGACGCATGTGACTAGACCTTTTAGTAAGATAGTGATGATCAGAAAGATGTATGGAAGATGTTTATTGATGGTTCAGGGTTACGTAATTCCAGTAGATGTGGAGTAGTTGTCTTTTTACGGTTTCGATGTAACTTTTGGCATGGTTTGACTTGTAGAACACAGAGTTAGGGTATACGTTGAGACGAAGAGAGAGTTGCCTTGAAAGTTGCAGATTTCTGTGAGATTGTAGTGGTAGGTGAAAATGTGAACTTCTTATCGAATGTTGATCTAGCTTTAGAGGTCAAAGATTGATTGAGTTTGGTCGACAGGCTTGTCTAGCAAATGTGATGGATTTGATTTTTGAATGAAGATTAGACCGCAGAATGTTAGATTAGTTTGTGTTTTCCTAAAAGTGTTTGGAAGAATTGCCCGGTTTGTCTCTTGATAAGGAAGAAGAGTTTGCTATTGAGACCGTCTCCGAGTTTGCTCCTGTTTTGATTTGCTATGTATCTTATGGTTTCCAAAAGAATTGAGAGTGTTGAAGAATCAACTTCGAGATTTGTTAGACCATAGATTCATTAGGCCTAGTACATCATCTTAGAGTATGACAATGCAATTTGTGAAGAAGAGGGAAGACAATACGAGAATGTGTTTAAATTACAGACAGTTGAAACAATTGACAATAAATGAGTAGTATCCGTTTCTGAACATTAGTGATTTGTCGATCAGTTAGAGTGTGCTCCAGTCCTTTCGAAGATTAATTTGAGATCCGTTTACTACCAGTTAAAAGTGAGAGAAGTTGGTGTACCGAAGACAGCTTTTGGAGCAATATGTGATCGCTTTGAGTTCCGAGCTATGCCGTTTCATTTGACTAGTGTGATAGTTACTTTTATAGAGATGTCGAGCAGAATACTTCCTGGGTTCCCTGATCAGTTTGTAGTAGTCCTCATAGATGATACATGGGTATATTCATGTACCAAAGAAGACCATGACAAGCTTTGGAGTTAGTGTTGTAGACCCTATTAGAGAATTAATTGTATGCCAAGTTGAACAAAAGTGAATTCCGAGTTAAGGAAGATGTTCTCCTAGGACATGTAGATCAGCTGAGTGTATTAGAGTAAATCCTAAGTAGGTAGAAGAAGATGTGAGTGGGAAGAAATTGAAGACCGTGACAGGTATCTATAGTTCCTAGGTCTAGCGTTATTACTATCGGAGGTTTGTAAATGATCTTTTGAAGATAGCTGCTCCATTGACAGATTGTTACAGAAGAATGTTCAGTTTGTGTGGTTAGATGCGAGACAATGAGCCCTTGAGAAACCGAAAGAAACTTCGATGAAAGCTTCGACCTTGAACCAGCCATGTTAGAGAAAGAATTTGTGAATCATAGTGATGTGACACATGTAGGGTTAGGTTGTATGCTTATGCAAGACAGAAGATTGTGGCTTATTCATCGAGACTGTAGAATGTACATGAAAAGAATTGTCCGACACTAGACTTAGAGTTAATTACAGTTGAATTTGCTTCGAAGACTTAGAAACAGAGCATGTATAGTAAGAAATGCACAATATATATATTTACCATCAGAACTTGAAATATTTGACGACTTAGGAAGGGTTGAAACTTGAACAACATGAGTTGTTAGAATTGCTTGAAGACCGTAATCTCGAGATTGAGTATCATTCGAAGAGAGTCAACGGAGTAACTGATGTTCTGAGTTATATTTGTTGTTAGATTAGTAGTTGAGTCGCGAGCTATGTTTGTTGGATTCAGTTCATCGAATGATAGTAGTTTGTGGCCGAGTTTCATGTTAAGCCTACTTTGAGTCAGAATACTTAAAGTGAAACAGTTGCAAGACAGGTTCTTGGCACCTCACGTGCAAGACATAGAGGAAGGAAGACCTTCAGAATACAGTTTCAGAGATGATAGAGTTTGTATTTTCAGAGGCATAATAGTTGTACCGATTGACATAGTGTTTTGAGACGTATTGTTTTGACCGAAGCATATAACAGTTCATTTGTATTGCATCTGAGTAGTATGAAGGCGTATTGTGGGTTGAAGATAGGTACTTCTGGATTGAGTTGATGGATGATGTAGTTCAGTATAAGAGTAAGTGTATAGCTTATCAACATGTCAAGACCGAGCATCAGTTTTCTTCTAGTTTGTTACATTCGTGGAAGATTCTTAATGAAAGTGGGTAATAGAGATTCGAGATTTCAACTAGATTTTTGAAGACGTTTGCATAGTGTTTGGTTACCTGTTGAAGTCAGATGATCAGTCAGAGAAAGTTATGGGTCAAGTATTCAAACAGTGTTGTATGAGTTTGTGAATCGGGCTAGTTCTGTTGTTTATTTGTTGCGGTTACCACCTGAGTTAGAAAAGGGTTCGTAATGTGTTTTGTGTATCTATGATCCGGAAGTGTGAGTCAGATCTGTCTCGTGCTATGTTGTTGAAGAGATTGAGTTGAGTTTAAAAATTGACGTGCATTGAAGGACCCGTTGAGATCTTAGTATCAGATAGCTAGTATTGTGTGGTAAGTTTACCGAGTTGGTGAGTATGTTGTGGTGAGAAGAAAAGGGAAGTGTGGAGGGGCAGTTTTCGTGGCTCTTCCTGTCTGATGAATTTCGGGGACGAAATTCCTTAAGTGGGGAAGAGTTGTAACACCCGGGTTTTGGGCTCGAGTGAAAATAATATTTTAATATTATTTTAGGTTCAGTTTTATAATTAAAATAATCTTTTGGGCCTCGGGTTTCAAAAAAAATATTTTTGTGTTGGACTAAAATGAATGAAATACAATTTGAAGAGATTTTAAAGAAAATGGAAAATAGCCATTCATTAATGGCAAACTTGTAAATAATGCAATTTTCAATTTAAATCCCCTTTTATCATCTTTTCACAATTCATTCTCTTCCCCAAAACAAAAACCAACGTGAAAGAGAGCTCTCACCCTCCTTCCACTATTCCATCACATTGCTTCTTCATTTCAACTCGGTTTTGAAAGGTAATTACATTTTTGACTTGCTCTCATCTTCCTCTCTTTAAAAGTACAACTAGATTTCATTTTGGTTCAAGTTTTAGAATTTGGGTTTTTGGAAGATTTGAATAAAAATGATATCTTTATTGTTTTTAACTTAAGATTTTGATTTAATATTGTTAGTTATGGTGTTTGTGAACCAAATGGTCCAACATATATAATTTTTGGAGTGTTTTAAATGAATTCCCGAATTTGGGTTTTGGTGGGTTTTTAGGAGGGTTTTAAGGTTGATTTTGGGTGTGTTTTATGTTGAAATTTGAGGGTTGATGTTAGGGTAATAGTTGGGGGCTGTTTTGGAAGCATTTGAGTGTGCTAAAAAGGTTAAAATCATGAGTTTTGGTTAGGGTTTGAGGGCTGCCTGGGTTTGGTGTTTTTGGGGTTGTTCTTGGCTTGGAATCTTGTGTTTATTGCTTGAATGGTGTTTCGGGTTTGCTACATTAATTGGTGAATTGATTTGAGGTTGTTTTGATTGTGTTGAAGTGATTAGAAGCGAGATTATGTGTTGGTGAAGCCTCTGGAACAAATCCGGAAACTTGAAGACCTTGGTTGCTTGGTAGTTGAGCTTGGAGGTGGAGGTGAGTGGTTAAAATGTTTTAAATGGTTTTGAGCAATTGGTTCAAGCATGTGTACTAGGTTGGGATTGGTAGACCCACCTAGAGTTGGGATTAGAGTGGTAGCCTAATCCCAAGCTTTGATTAGAGACTTTGGTTGCACTCTTTAATGGTTGTTTATGCCTTATGTTTAATTGCGATTGTGTTGGCTATGTATAATGTGTTATACATGTATGTTGAGGCTTGGCTTGATGCATTGTTATATGCGTGTTGATGATAAACATGATGGGGATATACATATGTATGAAATATGATGTGATATTTGTGTTAATGAGATACATGTGGTGTTGACATGTGAAATGATGTTATGAGGTGGTTGCATGATCCGAGAATCATGGTGAGTACATGCTAGGCATGGAAATGTGGTTTGTGCATGACAGTAAGTCATGGTGAGTACGTGTTAAGCACGGAAGTTGTTATGAAATGATATTGTGAAAGATTAATGAAATGTGTAGTATTGACACTAGTATGCTTGGGTACAAATGATCGATCATTAGGATGTTTAGTGTGCACACGTGAGTCAAAATGCGCGCGTGGTCTTGATGATGGTAGTCATCAAGATAGAGTACGAGTTCGCCCGGAAATCTTCTTATATATATTAGTCGGTGATGAGTGGAATCCCATCGACGGGCGTGAGGATGAGTGGAATCCCCTCCGCGTGAAACGAGGCGTGAGGATGAGTGGAATCCCCTCCGCGTGAACGGTGATGAGTGTAATCTCACTGTCAGGTAATGGTTGTGTTGTTGGATGTGAGTTCCAACGGTTATCCGCGTATTCGAGTCATAGCTAGGTGCCAATACGAATTGTGGTTATGTTGTCAATGTGTGATTATTTGCGAGCCAATGTGATTTGGGATGTGTTGCTAACATGGTTTAATATATGTGATTACATATGTTGTAGATTTAAACATGTTGAGCATAACATAATATTGAATATATGTTCATGCATCATCTATATTTATGGCTCTTGTGGATCGAAGGTAAGATCATGCATTCTACCTTGGTTGTATGCTCGTGCTTGGACCCTGTATTGTCGAAGGTTTGTTTTATGAGCTTACCCTCACTAAGCTTTTATGCTTACGCTCCTTTTTGTTCGACAATGCAGATCAGTAGCTTGTGGGTGGCAAGGGCAAGGAAGGGGCCTCCAAGTGTTGCTTTTGGTTAGCTCAAGTATGATCTTTAAATTGTAGATTGTAATAGTCAAGCAATGGGATAGGTGTTGTTGATTTGAATGCTTTGTCGTATGATGAATTGGTTTGGTTCTTGGATGCCTCGTTTGTATGTTGTGTATGCTATAGGGTGTATGCCTCTAGAGTGTGCTTGTATGTTGTGTATGCTTCTTGGGGTCGTTTAGGGCGTTTGGGATCGTTTAGAGATGTGGAAATCTGATTTTGGAAAACTGCAAGCTACAGGTGTTTCGAAACGAGTTGTGTCGTTTCAGAACGGGTGTGGTTCCAGGGTCCCTCGTATCGGAACACGTTTCGGTACGGTTTGGCCACTGTGAGCCCCTGTTTCGAAACAGGTTTCGAAACGCTTTGGCCACTGTAAAAGCCTGTTTCGAAACGGGTATCGAAACGCCTAGGCAAAACGTGACCCTGTTCTGAAACGGGGTGGAAGCGTTTCGGTACGGGCGTCTTACTTTTTAAACTGAAGCCCGTGTTCCGAAACGGGTGTCGTCCGTTTCGAAACACAGGCCTAAAAATGGGTTGTTTGACATCTCTAATGGGTCCCAAGAGTTGGGCTTAGGCCCTATTTGCTGTTAGGCTTCTCGTGAGCCTTGTTTCCGCTGTCATTTCACACATAGGTTTAATAAAAGAATCTAGATAAGATTATAATAAACGAAAAAGTTTTCTAGGGTCGCTAACCGAGGTGGGACTTTAACGGGTTTCGCGTCGGTTTTCCCCGTGTAGCCTATTCGGACCGGTCAGTCGACCAGACCAGGACGAGGGGGTTACACCATTGCCGGAGCTTTTATCGTCTGCTTTGCACCATCGGAGTCGGCTGGAAGCAAGAATTTAAAAGTGCCTAATGAGTTTGGAGCTCCTTCTGGTATGTCTTGTTTCCCTTTTTAGTTAAAACGATGATGACGTACGAAACTTTTGCAGAGCTCGAGTTTCCGATTGTAAATTTACAGAAAAATTGAGTTTCGATCCTTAGATCTGAGAAGATAATAAAAATCTAGTTTTCGCGTGTTTATTTGAAGGTCTTTTTAATTCTTTGTCTTGTTGCATGAATTGAATGGATTCAGGACCAGAATTGAGGGGGGTTTTTTTCCTTTTAAATCATTATTCCTTCATCATTATATTTTACATTGGATTTGTTGAGAATGAGAAAAGATGAGAGGCCAAAGATGAAAGGAAAGGTGTCGAGGATTGGAAGCATATCATAAGGAAAAAGAACACGAGACCTAGTAGTGAAGTGTGAATGTAATAAATATAATATTTGGTAAAAATTTAACAAGTAAGTGGATTGACCTAGTGGTTAGTTGTTTAGCCTGGCTGTAAATGAGACGAGACAGATCGTGAGTTACTCGAACTCAAATCGGTCAAAGTTTGATTCGATTGAACTCGACTCGTGCTCGAATTCGATTCGAGTTTTTGACGAGCCGAACCGAGCTACTTGATACCCGACTCGAAAAGCTCACAAGCTACTTGAAAATATAATATACTAATTTTTTTATTTTTTATAATTGAAAATCTAAATTCTTAAACTTAAAACCCTAAATAGAAACCCTAAAATTTAAATCCTAAATTCTAAAACCAACAACCTAAATTCTAAACCCTAAACTAACACCCTAAAATTAACAAGCTTGAGTTTACACAACTTGTGTATCAAAGTTTTTTCTTCATAAGAATTAAAATGAGACGTGACAGATGAAGAGTTACTCGAGTCCAATGCAGTTAAAGATCGGTCAACACTTGACTCGATTGGGCTCGAATCAAGCTCGAACTCGACTCAAGTTCTAAACAAGCTGAGTCGAACTCAAATTTCACAGGCTCGTTAGAAATTACTCAAGCTCGAAATTGACTCAAAATCTTAACGAGCCGAGCCGAGCTTAACACTACTCGAGCTCGACTCGGCTCGTTTACACCCCTAGCCCTTAATACACAAGGAGTTGGTTTGATTCCCATAAGCAACAAATTTTTATTTCTTCATTCCTTTTCCCTTTAAACCAATTGGATGATGAAATGTGTCATCATTTTATTGGTTATAATTAAAGTAAAAAAAATTTGTAAATAATGAAAAAAATTATATGTCATCTTTGCAGGGCCGTCCCAGATATTTCAGGGGCCCTGAGCGAAATTTTAAAATAGACTCTTAATTTATTAATTTTTTTTACGTTTTTCACATCCCGAGTCGTATTTTTTAAGGAACATAGTTAGATAATTAAAAATTGTATGTAAAAATTTAAAATGTAAGAAAAATTGAAAAAATATATAAGTAAAAAGGTAAAAGTAAGAGCAACACAACCTGATTTTCAAACCAAAAAATTTCAGAAATTAAAGGAAATTGATCTGATTCTTCGAAGGATCGAGAGAGTGAGATGCTGGTTTACCATGAATATATCAGAGAAAACGACAATCTAAGTTTAAGAAGAAAGCTTTTTCTCCTTTTTTTCTTTAATAATTATAATATTGTTGTGAATAAAATAACGAAGAACAACGAACAAGAAGAACAAAGAGATGAGAGAAAGAGGGAGATTTGTATTATTCTCAAAAATAGAATCGTATACAATGCCTTCAATGAATCATCTATTTATAGGCATAAGAAGTACATAATACATTAAACTCTAATTAATAGAGATAATATTCCTAATAATAAATAAATCAAACTCCTTAGATAAAGTTCTAATCATGATAGACATCCACATAGATAAATATTCATAACACTCCCCCTTGGATGTCTATGAAGATAATGTGCCTCGTTAAAACCTTACTAAGATAAAAACTCAGTGGGAAAAAAATTTCATTAGTGAAGGAAAAAGAGTACACACATCTTTAATACGCATAACATGTTGCCTCATTAAAAACCTTACCAGGAAAACCCATTGGGACAAAACCTTGGTTAAGGGAAAAACAGTGCAACGCGTATTTCCTCCCCCTCATGAAAACATCACAGAAGATCTTTGAATCTTCATAATTCAATCTTGAATATTATTTTTCTAAAGATCTTGAGGAATGAAACATTAGAGTAATATGTTTCACGATGTATCCGCCTTTCAATTGAGATATACATCTTGCATTATCTCTACACAAAATAGCTTCATATCATATCTTGTGAAAGTAAATCTACATATCTTCTTGATATGTTGGGTCAATGATTTTAGCCAAGCACATTTTTGGCTTGCCTTGTGCATAGCAATTATTTCTACAAAATTTGAGGAGGCATCAACGAATGTTTGAAGATCTAAATGTAATGATCTTTGTATATCCATGGATATTGATTGACCAACTAATATATAGTGCTTCAAAACCAAGAAAAGATATAATTATCTTTATTCACATCCAACAATCTTACAACTATTGGGATACTCAATAGATATGCTCTATTCATATTGAATCTTCTTTAAGATTCTTTCAGCTTATGTCTATTCATAAACAAAAGGAAATATATAAAAATGCTCGATCTTCAGGTCGAGATAAACTTGATGTCAAGATTCAAGTACTTGTATTGAAAGTACTTCACGAGTTTCCAATTTGAAGCTCTTCAGGAGTTCTAAAATTATCATAATGGATCTTGATCCAAACTCCTTTATAAAATACATCAGGAAATTTGATCATTCTTATAGTATTTGCTCAATTAGTATTCACTAAGGCGATTATACCAAATGCGCCAAAAAATTCATGAGACATGTCTAAATAAATTTCCTCGGAAATTTCCAAATGCTTCTAGCATTTTAAATCCTTCAAGGATAAATATGGATCCACAAATAATTAGACGCATGCAAAATTTTTCATAACTGCCAAAGTAATTGCATCCACCATGAAGTAATTAAAACTTTTCATAAATCATAGTTCAAGTTGTATTTACGACTACTTATTTGTGCCTCACTTGCATTACACCTTTAGGTGTTTGGACTGCTGGTCCAAATACTTCTATTTTAGAAGTTCAAAGCGTCTTTCAACATAGACCAATTCAATATCTATACTTCTGGATAGATTTTATACAAGATCCTCGATTTCTTTCTTTACTTCTATAGAAGTATTTTATGTAAAATTGTTTGTAAAATCGTTGTCGACAACTTTCCAATTTTCTGGTTCCATTCTCGTAATGACATAACTCATCGAGATCTCTTCAAGATTTCAATCTTTATTTCAGGTACCTGAAACTCTTCTAGAGTTTTATTATTTGTTATGTCTTGGGTCTCTTCAAGAGCACCCGCCTCCAATATATGACCATCTCATATTAGTTTCTATTTACGAGAATTTTGATCATTGGAACCATTTCAACTATCATGCTTCAGGCATGATTTACATTCTCTCGTTCTAACATGTAATTTAAACTTAGAGCGTTTCAGCTGGTATATCAGACTTAATTACTCTCATTGGGTCAGTAAATATGTCTGGCAGTTGACATGTAATAACATGAATTATCTTATGAACTTCTAGTTCATATACGAGGATCTAGATAATGATAATTCATTTTCCTCTATCCAGCTGATTATTATCTCCCCCTGATGTTGAGAAAAATCATGTCATAAATGATTCTCCAATTAATGTTTAAGAATTTAAACATAAAAGGAGACTCGCACTCAATATATATTCTCAACCCTTTTTATTTACCCATTTTGTGCGTTGTGGTGGAGCAATTCATATCGCACATTCAAAAATCATAAAATGGGAAATGTATGGTTTCTGACCAAAAACCAATCATAACGGGGAGTTTATTATAACTCGTTGGCTTGATGCGTATAAGTGTTGCTATATGGAAACACCATATAAATAATAACTCTTTTGTTCTCATAGTTTAGCTATTAAATAGGAGGCGTCCAATTGAAATTTTGCTAAACTATATTTTTCATAATCAATAGGCTTTGTAACAACTGATATAGCCTAAAATATAAACCCACTAGCTTTTCAAGACGAATAGTCTAACTGCATAATCTGAATCTTTTTAGAATCAATCTCACAAACTTCTGGTTGTAAGTCGATAAAACAATGTAGATGCATCTACTAAAATCATATAAAACTTTCCACATTTGTGGATATATGGGCCCATATTTCGTTCAGATATGCAAGACATACAGTCTTAACTTCAGTACAAGAACTTTAAGTTCTAATTCTTTTGGTAAGTGGGATCATCTATATCATTTGAGAACAAACAACACAAGAACTTCATGTTCTTTTAGTAAGTGGAATTTAATCAATTCCTTTAAGCAACACAAGAACTTCACGTTCTTTAATAAGTGGAATTTAATCCATTCCTTTGAGAATAAGCACCACAAGAACTACAGGTTCTTTTAATACATGTGCATGTAAATCTCAATAATTTCTGCACCATTATTGATCAGGATGGTCTAACCGATCATGCCAACTATATATATGTGTGTATATATCTCTGAATTTGTAAACTTCTTGTTTACCATAACATGTAATTCATTCTTACTCGTACATGTCTAGTACGACCATCAAAATTGTTCCTTTAAATAGGAATATATTTAGCTCTTTCGGAGCTTTCAATTGAAATTATCTTTTGGTAGCAATATATAGCTCTCCTAGAGCTTTCAACTGACTTTTTGGCTACCAGAACTTATATCCATATTGACTTATTTCAAATGCTAATTGATAACATATGTTATCTATAATTCCTAAAGGGATAGTTTGCGAACTCATATTGCTCTCTTTATGACTTTGACGAGTATAACGCACTGTGAATATGGAATAAAGTTCCATTTGACAATAACATATTTGCTCAACCAGAGCCTTTTGTGATATTAGTACTTCCGGATATAGTACTCACATTATTCCCTTGCATTTTAATCGAGAAATGTATAATTGTGCACCTTTCAAAATGTGCTTTGTTTCATTTACTTCAGGTAATGAAAATATGTACTTTTTATCATTCACTTCGAGGAATGAAAAATATAAAATATAGCACATCATATCAAGTCAATTATCTATCAGAGATAAACTTTCAAGTGCTCTTCCGAAGTATTGATATTTTAGTACTTTGAGAAATACTACTCATATTTCCTCTTGCATTTAAATGGGAAAAATATTTCTTATGCTTAAGTACAATATGAGTACTTGCATTATCTGCTAGGCATAAATAGCCACAATTCTAGGCATAAATAGCCACAATTCATTGTATATTTTATTCCGGAAGTAATCATATTCTTCAAATAATAAATTAACATAAAACGTAAATAAATAATATGTGAAATAAATAAACATAAAGCAAACTAACATAAATAAATAATAAATAAAACGAATTAACATAAAAAAACCAATTATTCCTGTTTGAGGTTATAAGGGAAATAAAATAAATGGTAAATTATTCCCTTCAAGGGTTATGAGAAAATTAACAATATCCAATTGAGTTGGACCAATAACGCCATAATTATTTTCGCCATAAACAAATTTTGTTTATATTTTATTTCATTTATCATTCATGATTATGGATAAAGTCCATAGTACTTTGGCGTTTGACAAGTACGAAACCAATGGTTTATAACATCATATTGGTAAAATGATTTCACTTCCTTAGAATGATCTTTATCACTCTTGTCATTCTTATAACTTCGCTACCAGCGAGTAGAAGTATTCTTAAAACGACTATATTTTTCATGTGTATATTCATAGCCTCGACCACGACCACAACTTTTAATGTGATTTTTTATTTCTTCCATAATATAATCCCACATTCACTTCAGGGAATGGAGTAGAGCCAGTGGGCCTTTGAAACCTTTTTCACATATCCTTATCACAGAGAACAAAGATTTAATCCCCGTACGCGGCATTGTTAAACCTGTCCACAAGGTCCTTTAAAAACCTCCTTTGAGACCAGTAGCCTCGCAGAACGGGATGTCCAGCCAATTATACTTGGATTATATCGAAATTATGTCTCTAACTGAATAATGATTTACCATGTTTGCATTCACTTCAGGGAATGAAACAGATCCAATAATCGCATGGAATAAACATCATGCTTGCATTCACTTCAGGGAATGCCCCATCATTGATAATTGCATGGAATAAACATCATGCTTGCATTCACTTCAGGGAATGTCTCCCATAAAACTTTTTGGATCAAGAAGAATTTTCGTAACTTGAAATTGGGAGAAATCTATGGTCAAGTTTTTCAACGAAGAAGAAATATTGCTTTCAAGCAAATATAGACTTTATAATAATCTTCTTGTAAATTCAAAATCATCATGATTTATCGCACTTTAAAATAATAATATAAAGAATAAAAATAAAACTAAAATTTACCGATATTGATTTTCTCTCGTGGACAATGGAGACATAGCATATGACCGAGATAGCTTCTCATAGTCCCTTTATATCACATCTCTTTCCAAGCCATTTAAGCATATCATGTAAAACTCAAAACACGGTTAAAAATATTAACTTTTACCAAATAAAATGACATAAATAATAATATGAAAAATATCAAATATAATCATATAAGTAAAAGTATGAATAAGCATACCGCTAATTAACCCTTTTAGGAACAAGAGAAAACACACGTAATTTACACCAAACGCAACCTCTTCGTCTCTGTCGATTCGTCTTTTGGTTTGTGAGAAGCCACAAATTTATCTCTTTCCAATGTTCGAATAAAATCAAACATACTTCCAAAATTTTCAAAAATTAAAACAAAGTTAAAATATAAAGAGAAAGACAATCGGTAACTAAAAAAATAAGGAGAAAAAAACTTATCTTTGGTTTATTCTATAATCGAATTCTTCCCAGTAACTTCTTTTGAATTATAACGATGAAGACCTCAGTTGATTAGAGTCTCGTGCTGATAACGTGTTGTGAATAAAATAACGAAGAACAACGAACAAGAAGAACAAAGAGATGAGAGAAAGAGGGAGATTTGTATTATTCTCAAAAATAGAATCGTATACAATGCCTTCAATGAATCATCTATTTATAGGCATAAGAAGTACATAATACATTAAACTCTAATTAATAGAGATAATATTCCTAATAATAAATAAATCAAACTCCTTAGATAAAGTTCTAATCATGATAGACATCCACATAGATAAATATTCATAACAAATATGAATATATTATTTTTAATACAACTACTTTAAAAAATTGAATGTTCAATTGATAGAGAATAAATAGAAATAGAGTATTTGAAATTTATTTTTTAAAGATCAATTTTAAAAGTTACCGATTATTTTTTATTTAATGCAATTTAAATTTTTTTTTCTATTTTCAAATTTCAATATAATAACGTTTATTCTTTTTTCAATTGATTAGGCAGAATCAATGAAAGCATTGATTGTTGCCTAATTAATTAGTGGAGCCCATGTTATAATAAAATTTATGGGGTCCATCCGTCTTATAAAAAAATATTTAAAAAGTCTAGTCAACGATATTTTAAATTTGTCAAGCATAATGTTTTATTTGTGAACTAAAAGCAGCATGTTTTTTAGGCCCCAAGAGAGTGGGGGCCCTGAGCAGGCGCTCAGTGTGCTCCTGCTTTTGGCCGGGCCTGCATCTTTGCCAAGTCAGCAATAGACGGTCAACATTCGTTGACTAACGGTTTCCATCTAATAGGAGTGAAAATTGAACGAAAATACAATATTAGGAGGTTATTTGCACCCAAAAAAAAGATAGAAGCTAAAGTGACCAAAAGATTAAACGTTTGGGACTATTTTTGATTTTATGTCTTTCATTTTTGACTAGTTCACCTAATGAGTACTAAAATTGACTTCCTGAAATATAGTATAAGAACTCTTAGTAGGCTTTTAACTACTTCAAATCTTAGAAATAATGTGTTTATTAAGTAGAAATTGAAAAACCAAATCAAGTTCAATGCAATTGTTTTGATCCAAAAAATCAACGCAATAATATGCTAAATTTGGTTCAAAAAATTGTCCTCATGAGTGTATTATATATATTTAATAACAACATTTCATTTTCTACTATGTCACTTAAGGAAAATTTTAGTTTTTCTTTTCTTTTCGTTTGAATTTTCCTGTTTTATTTTTTTATATTAAATTTTTTTGGTGAACATAATCTTCAAATTAATCTTCATGTATGTATTATATAATAATTAGTATATTTATATTAGAGTATGTATTATATAATAATCAATGAATTGTCTCTTGTTTTTCTAAAATTAGTCTTCTGTTATGAATATTTATCTATGTGGATGTCTATCATGATAAGAACTTTATCAATGAGATTTGATTTACTTTATTATTAAGAGTATTATCTTCATCAATTAGAGTTTAATGTATTATGTACTTCTTATGCCTATAAATAGATGATTTGATGAAGGCATTGTACACAAGTCTATATTTGAGAATACTAAAAATCACTCTCTTTCTCTCATCTCTTTGTTCTTCTTGTTATTCGTTCTTATTCTTGTTCTTCTTTATTTTATTCACAACACGTTATCAGCACGATCTCGCTCAACTATTATGATTCTACTTTCAACACCTCAAGCAATGCTTCTCATTTTGCAATATTTTTTCTTGGTTCACAGTAATTTCAAACTTCGTCTTTTAGGTAATATTATATTTACCTTATCGTAAATTAATTTCGATTTTTCGTTATATCAATGTGTTTTGGAAATTACAATATTTCTCCTAACGAAAATCACAATATTTTTTTATAAAAAGCTTGGAAAGCATATCCATATAGTAATGCGTTTGATAAACGTATCCATATATAACCGATTGAATTTGTAATGTGTTTGAAAGTTGAATTTCTTGGTTATCGGGTATGTCTTCTATTTATATTTATTTTACAACAAAGTTAAAATAAGTCTAGACGCATATATATTTTTTTAAAAGGAAACGTCCATATTTGTTTTGACACGCATGATTTGCATTGTTAATAATTATGCTTATACGCTAAAGTTAAAATCATGGAAGAAAAACTCGGTCTATTTGTGCGCTCAAATTGTATAAGTATATGATATGTTTCTTCCATAATTAAGAACAAAATTAATGTTTCATATTTTATATTAGATTTATTTATTTTATAATAGTTAATATTTTTAACCGTATTTTGAGTTTTTGCATGATATAATGACTTGGAAAGAGACATGACATTATGAGAAGATGTATTGGTCATTTGCTACGTCTCAATTGTCCTCAAGAGAAAAACCAATATCGGTAAATTCTGATTTTATTTTTTTTCCTTTAAATTATGATTTTAATGTGTGATAAATCATGGTGAATTTCAATCTATAAAAAGATTGTTATAAAGTATATATTTGCTTGAAAGCAATATTTCTCCTTCGTCGAAAAACTTCACCATAGACTTCTCCCAATTTCAAGTTACGAAAATTCGTCTTGATCCAAAAAGTTTTATCAGAGGCATTCCCTGAAGTGAATGCAAAGCATGATGTTTATTCCATGCGATTATCAATGATGGGGCATTCCCTGAAGTGAATGCAAGCATGATGTTTATTCCATGCGATTATTGGAACTGTTTGCATTCCCTGAAGTGAATGCAAACATGGTAAATCACTATTCAATTGGGAACATAACTTCGATATAATCCAAGTATATTGGTTGGACATCCCGTTCTGCGAGGCTATTGGTCTCAAATGAGATTTTTAAAGGACCTTGTGGACTGGTTTAACAACGCCACGTACAAGGATAAAATCTTTGTTATCTGTGATGAAGATATGTTAATAAAAACATACTCCACTTTTCACGACAAATAATGTTGTCCTCAGACACAATATCGTGAAAAATGTTTCAAAGGCTCACTGGCTATACTCCATTCCCTGAAGTGAATGTGAGATTATATTATGGAAAGAATAAAAGCCACATTAGAGGTTGTGGTCGTGATTGAAACCATGAATATAGACATGGGAAACTTAGCATTTTAAGGATACTTCTACCCACTGGTGGTGAGGTTAGAAGGATGATAAGAGTGATAAAGATCATTCTAATGAAGTAAAATTATTTTTAGGGTAAACTATCTGGTTGACCACCAATCTTTAGGTAAAGTTTTAAAATGACCACCTTAAAAAAAACACGTCAATTGACTACCCAAACTATTAAAATGGGATAAATTTGACCACCAGCCGTTAATGGGCTAACGGAAGGTGACGTGGCAGTTAAAAAATTAAAGGTATAATCACACATTTGGTCCTTATTATTTACACATTTCTTTCAATTTAGTCCTAATTTATATTAATAAAATAAATAAATTAAATAATTAGATAGTGACACGTGTCAACACCTTATTGGAGGACTTTAATTATTTATATTTGATTTAATAAATTTATTTCCCTCCTCCAATCAGGTGGTGACACGTGTCACCACCTGTTTAAAGGAGAAAAAATGACTTCAAGAAAATGCCTGACATGGGAATCGAACCCAGGCACTCATGTTTGAGTGGTTGCGGCATAACCACTGCACCAAACTCAATCTTATGCTCAAATCTACTCAATTAGATATATATGTCTTATGTTTCTATATTTTAAAGGTAAAATATGTTTTCTTTCTAGAAAAACCCTTTTGCCTCTCTCACCGGTGCATTCAAGAAAAACAAAAACAAAACGAAGAAGAAAAACCCTCTATAAAATGTCATTCATATCGAAAATCGAAAGGCAAACAGATTATAATCGATTTCCTTCATCAACTCCCAACGCTATCAACAATGGTGTTTCATATTTTCGTATTGGGTAATCTAATCAAACAAAACTCTAACCTTTCTCCTTTTTGTTTAATAATTTTATCTATATACATTTTCCCCGGAGGATGCAGTTCAATCTTTATGACTGGAGGATGCAGTCTCTTCCCCGGGATAAATGAACGTTTGGAAGCTGGAATCCGGATGCTTAAGGTGGAAACATCATCAGATCCAGTTCTTGATGGCGCTTCGGTTTATAATGATCATCAACATCATACTCACAAACATGTAAAGAAAAACAATGGGGTCGAAGAGCAAGATGATCTCCAGCATGCTATTGAACTGCAAAGGAGAAGGTTGGGGAACTTGCACCTTCTAGACTTCAAGAATGATGGCATTCATCATCACCAACGTAGCCTATCCGTTGGTTCTCCTGTTTCCTTGCCTGCTTATTCTTATGTAAAACATACGACATATATATCTAATTGAGTAGATTTGAGCATAGGATTGAGTTTGGTGTAGTGGTTATGCCACTGCCACTCAAACATGAGTGCCTGGGTTCGATTCCCATGTCAGGCATTTTCTTGAAGTCATTTTTTCTCCTTTAAACAGGTGGTGACACGTGTCACCACCTGATTGGAGGAGGGAAATAAGTTTATTAAATCAAATATAATTAATTAAAGTCCTCCAATAAGGTGTTGACACGTGTCACTATCTAATTATTTAATTTATTTATTTTATTAATATAAATTAGGACTAAATTGAAAGAAATGTGTAAATAATAAGGACCAAATGTGTGATTATACCTTTAATTTTTTAACTGCCACGTCACCTTCCGTTAGCCCATTAACGGCTGGTGGTCAAATTGATCCCATTTTAATAGTTTGGGTAGTCAATTGACGCGTTTTTTTTAAGGTGGTCATTTTAAAACTTTACCTAAAGATTGGTGGTCAACCAGATAGTTTACCCTTATTTTTATTACCAATGTGATGTTATAAATCATTGGTCTCGTACTTATCGTACGTTGAAAAATCAACAATCTATGGTGACGATTTATGCTCAACATAAGCATAAGATATATTTTCCCATTTAAATGCAAGGGAATAATGTGAGTACTATATCTCAAAGTACTGAAAATATTGATGCTCTAGAAGAGCAATAAATTCTTGAGAGAAAGCACACTATGAAAAGTGCAAAATTGCGAATATTGCAATAATTATCGCTAATGGTAATAATATAGTCACCACTAGAATTAGAAATTTTAAATATGAGCTTGCAAAATATCCCTTTGGGAATTATAGATAACATATATTATCGATTAACATTTGAAATAAGCCATTGTGGATATAAGTTTTGGTAGCCAAAAAGTCAATTGAAAGCTCTAGAAAAGCTATATATATTGCTACCAAAAGATAATTTCCATTGAAAGCTCCGAAAGAGTTAAATATATTCCTATTCAAAGGAACAATTTTGATGATCGTACTAGACATGTACGAGTGAGATTGAATCACATGTTATGGTAAACCAGAAGTTTACGAAATTCAGAAATGTATATACACACTTGTATGTAGTTGGTATGATCGGTTAGACCATCCTTATCAATAATGATGCGAAAGCTATTGAGATTTACATGCACATATATTAAAAGAACCTGGAGTTCATATGGTGCTTATTCTCGAAGGAATGCACATATTAATAATGATGCGAAAGCTATTGAGATTTACATGCACATATATTAAAAAACCTGGAGTTCTTGTGTTGCTTAAAGGAATTGATTAAATTTCACTTACTAAAAGAACTTGAAGTTCTTGTGTTGTTTGTTCTCAAAGGATATAGATGATCCCACTTACCAAAAGAATTAGAACTTGAAGTTCTTGTACTGAAGTTGAGACTGTATGTCTTGCATATCTGAACGAAATATAGGCCCATATATCCACAAATGTGGAAAGCTTTATATGATTTTAGTACATGCATCTACATTGTTTTATCAACTTACAACCAAAAGTTTATGAGATTGATTCTAAAAGGATTCAGATTATGCAATTAGACTATTCGTTTTGCAAAAACTTGTGGGTTTATATTTTAGGCTATATTGGTTGTTACAAAGCCTATTGATTATGAAAAGTACGGTTCAGCAAATTTTTAATTGGATGCCTCCTATTTAATAGCTAAATTGTGAGAACAAAACATTTATTATTTATATGGTATTTCCATATAGCAACACTTATACGCATAAGCCAACGAGTTATAATAAACCCCCCATTATGGTTTGACTTTTGGTCAGAAGTCATATTTCTCATTTTTGAATTTTTGAATGTGCGATATATAGTTGAATTGCTCCACCATAACGCACAAAATGGGCAAGTAAAAAGGGTTGAGAATATGTACTGAGTACGAGTATTCTTTTATATTTAAATTCTAAACATTAATTGGAGAATCATTTATTAGATGATTTTTCTCAACATCGGGGGGAGAGAATAATCAGTTGGATAAAGAAGGAAATAAATTATCATTATCTAGATCCTCGAATATGAATTAAAAGTTCATAAGATAATTCACGTTATTTCATGTCAACTGCCATGCATATTTATTGACCCAATGAGAGTATTTAAGTCTCATATACCAGCTGAAATGCTCTAAGTTTAAATTACATGTTAGAGCAAGTGGATGTAAATCATGCTTGAAATATGATAGTTGAAATGGTTTCAATGATCAAAATTCTTGTAAATGAAAAGTATTATGAGATGGTCATATATTGGAGGTGGGTGCTCCTAAAGAGACCCAAGACATAACTAATAATAAAACTCTTGAAGAGTTTCAGGTACCTGAAATAAAGATTAAAATCTTGAAGAGATCTCGATGAGTTATGTCATTACGAGAATGGAACCAAAAAATTAGAAAGTTGTCGACAACGATTTTACAAATAATTTTACATAAAATACTTCTATAGAAGTAAAGAAAGAAATCGAGGATCTTGTATAAAATCTATCCAGAAGTATGGATATTAAATTGGCCGATTTTGAAAGACATTTTGAACTTCTAAAATATAAGTATTTGGATCAGCAGTCTAAACACCTAAAGGTGTAATGCAAGTGAGGCACAAATAAGTAGTCGTAAATACGACTTGAACTATGATTTACGAAAAGTTTTAATTACTTCATGGTGGATGCAATTACTTTGGCAGTTATGAAATTTTTTACATGCGTCTAATTATTTGTTGATCCATATTTATCCTTGAAGGATTTAAAATGCTAGAAGCATTTGGAAATTTCCGAGGAAATTTTATTTAGACATGTATCATGAATATTTTAGCGCATTTGGTATAATCGCCTTAGTGAATACTAATTGAGAAAATACTACAAGAATGATCATATTTCCTTATGTATTTTATAAAGGAGTTTGGATCAAGATCCATTATGATAATTTTAGAACTCCTAAAGAGCTTCAAATTGGAAACTCATGAAGTACTTTCAATACAAGTACTTGAATCTTAACATCAAGTTTATCTCGACCTGAAGATCGAGCATTTTTATATATTTCTTTTTGTCTATGAATAGACATAAGCTGAAAGAATCTTAAAGAAGATTCAATATGAATAGAGCATATCTATTGAGTATCCTAATAGTTGTAAGATTGTTGGATGTCAATAAAGATAATTATATCTTTTCTTGGTCTTGAAGCACTATATATTAGTTGGTCAAGAAATATCTATAAATATACAAAGATCATTACATTTAGATCTTCAAACATTCGTCGATGCCTCCTCAAATCTTGTAGAAATAATTGTTATGCACAAGGCAAACCAAAAATGTGTTTGGCTAAGACCATTGACCCAACATATCCAGAAGATATGTGATTTACTTTCACAATATAGGATACAAATGATATCTTGTATATAGATAATGAAAGGTGGATACATCATGAAACATATTAGTCCAAAGTTTCACCCCTCACGATCTTTAGAAAAATAATATTCAAGATTGAATTATGAAGATTCAAAGATCTTCTGTGATGTTTTTATGAGGGGGAGTAAATACGCGTTGCACTCTTTTTTCCCTAACCGAGGTTTTTGTCCCAATGGGTTTTCCTGGTAAGGTTTTTAACGAGGCAATATGTTTTGTGTATCAAAGATGTGTGTACTCTTTTTCCTTCACTAAAGAATTTTTTTCCCATTAGGTTTTTATCTTAGTAAGGTTTTAATGAGGCGCATTGTTAAGTGCCTAAAAGTTCTATATTTTACCCTCATTTATCCTTATTTTTTCTGCACTCAAGCATATTTAACTGCATTTTAGGCTAGTTTTTGCATTTACATCACATCTAGAAAAAACTGCACAGATGCTGCTAAAATTGGTCACTTTTGTAGGTATCTGCCGTGGTAGCATCAAAGGCAGCTGAGGAGCAGAGGCGAGTTGCAGAGTAGGAGCTGAAGAAACGAGGTCTGTGGTCTGTCGTGACCGCTGCTAAGGCAGAAGGGGCGACAGCGAAGACACCTGAGGTGGAAAACAAAAAGTGGAGATCGACAGATAGAGGATTTCAAGCTGGACTATCGTGAGCCACTCGCATATTTTTTGGAGACTAGAAGCAGAAGGAGCTGTACTGAAGTAGTTCCAGTTTCCACCAAGAACACTACCGCCGGAGAATGCTGCCCAGACGGCAATACGCTGACATAGTCAAGATGGGTCTCGTTTGATAGAGGACATTTTTCTGAGTCCATTGAGCACAATCTTGCATTTTTCTGAGGCCGGGAGCGGAGCATAGAGCTGATCAAGGATCGATAAGTAAAGTAACTTATCTTTACTTGTTGAACAAGGATTTCTACTCCAAGAAGAACTTCTACTCTAAGAAGGACTTAGACTAGATCTTTGCCTATATATACCCATGTATTTAAGGGTATAGAGATATCATATCCCATACCTCTCATCTCAAAACCCTAGTCGTTTCTCTTCCTTCACCATATTCTAAACCTCCCCTAGGGCAAAGGGTTGATATTGTAAAGTAGTTGTAAGGGTTGTTCTGTTCTTAGGATTTTCTATTCAATGAAATAAAACTTCAAGTTTGCTTATTCTGGTTTCAACATCTTGCAAGAGTATCGGGAGAGCATTGTAAGATTATCTATTTACTTAATATCGGGAGAGTTAAGTATACGAAAGGAGTAAGTACTGGTTCTCCAGTTTATGGTTGAACTATCTCGGACCTAGGGATAGGACGAGGTTAAGCGGCTAAAGAAGAATTCATAAACATTGGTGTTCATACTTCGATTCACGTCGGGAGGTATCATCCAAGATGTGTTCGCCGACAAGCTTGGATCTAGGGATAGGACAAGTCAATCCAGGGGTTCTTGCCGAACTTGAAGATACTGAGTTGCTTATCGCTGCCGCGACAGCAACAGACCGCTGCCACGACAGATGCTGCCGTGACAAGAGCCAGACACAGAACATAAGTCCTTGAACAGCACAATACCTCCACTACTGAGCAATTCTATTCCTGCCTATTTTATATTTCAGATTTATCTTTTTACTTGATTATTTTCGTGACAATCTTAATCAATTTATTAAATCTTGTTCTTTTCTTTGTGCAGATAGTTAAAGGATAGAAGTATTCCAGTCCCTGTGGAGACGATATCCGATACTCTAGTATCACTTTACTACTTGCGTCGTGTACACTTGTACCATTTGCGATAGTTCTATTTACACGCAACAAGTTTTTGGCGTCGTTGCCGGGGACTGGCAACATACTCTTACCTTTAACTTCTGCACTTTTCTTTTCTCTTTATTGTTATTTTTTTATTTTTTTCTTTTTCTATTTTTATCAAAAACTCAGGTGAAATACAGGTTTAAGGAGCATCAACATGTCAGGAAAAATTGTTCGAGAGCTGATGTGGGAGAATTCTCACAATTACCGTGAAGAAACTGACATGCCATGGGAAAGTAGTCCTCCTCAAGAGCAAACAAATTCCTTAGAAGGTACACTTCAAGCCTTCATGGCACTCATGCAAAAAGTGTCAGCTTCTACGAACGCAAGTATCGCCAAGATGGATGCACTCTTGAGCAGACCGGTCCTCATTCATGCCACGGATGAACCTGAAATCCTGAGGTAAGATGACGAGGATGCCCATGTGAAGGAATACCCAACACATGATGAGTCTGACCAACAACTTGCCATGGCAATGATCGAGGAGCCAGAATGGAGCAACACCGCAACAACGCTGAGTGAAATTCAAGAGAATGGCACTGCGACAACCACATCCGAGGCAAACTCTCAACCCACTACCTCGATTATGCCCGACCAAGATTGCACACATCCATCCCTGTCATGGCACTCGCACAACCACCTAGAAGAGCTACCCAATGACAATGCCTCGCAAATGGAATACGAGCAGGTAATAAACGAACATTTTGAATTTATTAAAAACTTACAAATTCCATTGCAGGTATTAGAGGAACCAAAGCTGGTGGACTCAGAATCATCGAAGTCTCTACTGATGGAGATTTACGAATGGCCTATAGAATTTGATATGGAGAATTATGGTACTTTCCAATGTCCCATTGACCTGCAAAGTAACCTGACAAACGATTGTCAAAATAACTGGCTGCCACAGCAGCAGACACGACAGCAAGGGCTACATTCAACCACAACAGCATTCAACGAAAACAAGGTAAGTTTGTGGTCGAATGTCAATTTAATTTTTTCTAATCATATATTCATGCCCTCGGAAACATTACCAAGAAGGGAGGACTTCATGGACTACAAAGGGAAGAGAAAGAAAAGAGCCCCCACCATGAGAATAATCACCAGATTGAGGGTACGAATGGACTTCAAGAAGTACCTGAAACGACCCCTCAAGCAACAATAGAATATGGAGCAGTTACTTTAGGAGATGCCCCTCAAGGCACTCCTAATTTAACTTAACTTATTTTATTGTATTTTATTTTTATCTTATTTTATTTTTATTGTTTTAGGAATTATAAATTTGATATTAGTTTTTAGTTTGTTTGTGTTATTAGGTAAACAGAGAGAACCCTTGTAATGACGATACAAGCAACCCGAGGAAGCTCTGCCTCCACCCCTGCCGCGGCAGCACTCATACTCCCTAAGATGAATTCCAAAGTGACTGCCGCCAACAGCAGTGAAGATAGTGACGCAAGGAAGAAGGCAGCCTCCGCGTCTCCAACTCCCAGGGCAGCACCCACAGCTCCTCCGACAAAGTCCAAGGAGATTGCTCGCAGACAGCTCCTCATCCAAAGCTCCAGCAGCAGTGACGACATCCACACAACTTAAGTTTTCTTTTCTTTTTCTCTGTCGCCTGCTGTATATATTATCTTTTTGTGATGTTTCACTTTTCTATCATTTTTTATTTTTTATTTTTCATTTTTATGTCTTGTGTCATGCATTGAGGACAATGCAACCCTTGAGTTTGGGGGTAGGCAGTCCTCCTAATTATTAATATAATATTGCATTTAGTTTTAATTGTGTCGCATTTATTTTTTATGCTAAAAAATTTTGGCTTAATTTATTGAACTTTTATTATCTGCTGCTGCCATCTCTGTCGTGACAGCCCCTTAAAAATATTTTAGGAAGTAAGTAGAGCCTTAGTATAGTTCTGAAAAAACTGAAACACTTTGTGACTTACTTGATAACAGACTTTTTCTAGCATACTTAGAATAGAAAACTTAGCACTTAGAGTAGAAAGAGACTAGAAACTCAGGAAACCTAAAGGTGCCTATCACTGGCTCTAGGAAAATAACCAGAGAAAAACTTCTAGAGGTGCCTATCACCGGCTCTAGATAGTTAACTAGAGGTACCTGAAATACTGGCTCTAGTAGAAAAGATAAAAATTTAGAAAAAAAAAAAGGAAAACAACTAGAGGTGCCCGATACTGGCTCTAGTAAAAAAAAGAATTAAGTATCGAAGAAAAACTCTAAACAAGCTAAGTATAATATTCTAGTTGCTAGGGAAGTCTATATTCATGTATGTTCACAATAAATGCACACACATGCACGAGAACTATACTTTTGCTCTAAGTAGATCCTTAAATATTTAAACAGGTGTTAAACATGATAGGGATGGTGTTGTGGGTAAGGATTGTTCACTGACTTAAGCCAAGAAATATATATATATATGCATGCATGTTAGTTAGGTTGCATTTGCTTGAGGACAAGCAAGGATTCGAGTTTGGGGGTGTGTTGAGTGCCTAAAATTCCTATATTTTACCCCTCATTTATCCTTATTTTTGCTGCACTCAAGCATATTTAACTGCATTTTAGGCTAGTTTTTGCATTTACATCACATCTAGATAAAACTGCATAGATGCTGCTAAAATTGGTCACTTTTGTAGGTATCTGCCGTGGCAGCATCGAAGGCAGCTGAGGAGCAGAGGCGAGTTGTAGAGTAGGAGCTGAAGAAACGAGGTCTGTGGTCTGTCGTGACCGCTGCTAAGGCAGAAGGGGCGACAGCGAAGACACCTGAGGTGGAAAACACGAAGTGGAGATCGACATATAGAGGATTTCAAGCTGGACTATCGTGGGCCACTCGCATATTTTTTGGAGACTAGAAGCAGAAGGAGTTGTACTGAAGCAGTTCCAGTTGCTACCAAGAACGATGCCGCCGCAGAATGCCGCCCGGACGGCAATACGCCGACATAGTCAAGATGGGTCTCGTTTGATAGAGGACATTTTTCTGAGTCCATTGAGCCCAATCTTACATTTTTTTGAGGCTGGGAGCGGAGCATAGAGCTGATCAAGGATCGATAAGTAAAGTAACTTATCTTTACTTGTTGAACAAGGATTTCTACTCCAAGAAGGATTTCTACTCCAAGAAGAACTTTTACTCCAAGAAGGACTTAGACTAGATCTTTGCCTATATATGCCCATGTATGTAAGGGTATAGAGATATCATATCCCATACCTCACATCTCAAAACCCTAGTCGTTTCTCTTCCTTCACCATGTTCTAAACCTTCTCTAGGGCAAAGGGTTGATATTGTAAAGTAGTTGTAAGGGTTGTTCTGTTCTTAGGATTTTTCTATTCAATGAAATAAAACTTCAAGTTTGCTTATTCTGGTTTCAACATCTTGCAAGATTATCGGGAGAGCATTGTAAGATTATCTATTTACTTAATATCGGGAGAGTTAAGTATACGAAAGGAGTAAGTACTGATTCTCCAGTTTATGGTTGAACTATCTCGGACCTAAGGATAAGACGAGGTTAAGCGGCTAAAGAAGAATTCATAAACATCGGTGTTCATACTTCGATTCACGTCGGGAGGTATCATCCAAGACGTGTTCGCCAACAATCTTGGATCTAGGGATAGGACGAGTCAATCCAGGGGTTCTTGCCGAACTTGAAGAAACTGAGTTGCTTATCGCTGCCGCGACCGCAACAGATCGCTGCCACGACAGGTGATGTCGTGACAAGAGCCAGACACAGAACAGAAGTCCTTGAACAGCGCAATACCTGCACTACTGAGCAATTCAATTCCTGCCTATTTTATATTTCAGATTTATCTTTTTACTTGATTATTTTCATGACAATCTTAATCAATTTATTAAATCTTGTTCTTTTCTCTGTGCAGATAGTTAAAGGATAGAAGTATTTCAGTCCCTGTGGAGACGATATTCGATACTCCAGTATCACTTTACTACTTGTGTCGTGTACACTTGCACCATTTGCGATAGTTCTATTTACACGCAACGCACATTATCTTCATATACATCCAATATTTATCTATGTAGATGTCTATCATGATAAGAACTTTATCAAAGAGATTTGATTTACTTTATTATTATGAGTATTATCTTCATCAATTAGAGTTTAATGTATTATGTACTTCTTATGCCTATAAATAGATAGATTTGATGAAGGCATTGTACACAAGTCTATATTTGAGAATAATAAAAATCTCTCTCTTTCTCTCATCTCTTTGTTCTTCTTGTTATTCGTTCTTATTCTTGTTCTTCCTTATTTTATTCACAACATCTTCAAATTAATCGGTGGATTAATTTTCTAAAATCTTTTCTTAATTTAATGAAATATGACTTCTTTTTCAAAATCTTTTACTTATTTACTATATTTATATTTGAGTATGTATTATATAATAATTAGTAAATAAGTATTTTATTAGTGTATTATATATGGGTTAGGATCAACTTACACAATGTAAAACTCTTTAAGTTTTATATGTTTTTTGGATCGTTGGATGAGGGAAATGGATGGCTGATATTAACTCCTTAGCTTTTTTTCTCAAGTGATAATCTTCACATATTTTACTGTTAATCTCATTCATCCGTTTCACTCATTCAACTATCCAAAAAACGTGTAAAACTTAGAGAGTTTTACATTGTGTAACTGGATCATATCCCATTATATATAATAATAATAATAATAATACTAATAATAATAATAATAATAATAATAATAATAATAATAATAATAATAATAATAATAATAATAATAATAATAATCAAAGTTGATTTATAGTGTACAGTAACCTGGGCATTGGCCCCTCAAACGGTAAAATCTCAGGGGTTAATCCCTTAAAAAAATTAAATTTTCTGCTGCCCCTTTTACCTTATATATATATATATATATATATATATATATATATATATATATATATACATATTATTGTGTATATATTATTAGTATATTGAGTTTAAGTTTTTATATATATATATATATATATATATATATATATATATATTTCATACATTTCAATGAAAAAAATATTTCACAAGTATGTCTAAATTTACTTTAAAAATTAAAATTTAATATTTAATCTTTAATCCTAAAATCCTAAACTTTAAACCCTAAATTTTAAACCATAAAACTTAAATCACTAAATCTTAAACTCTAAAACTAACCTTTTAAACCATAAATTAATATCACTAATAAAAACATAATTTTCATCACCAATATATAAATATTTTCTCCATATATTATAATAAATGAAAGTGGCTTTTGTCAATTAAAACAATTTTAAATTTCAAAACCGAAATGGAATAGTTACTAAGGGTGCGATTTGTAATTGGGCCTTGTCATTAAGAAAAGGGTAAACTACTTAAATGACCACCTTACTATAACAAAAGTTACGATCTGACCACATTATTTTTTTTCGTCACAATTAAACCACCAAACTATTTAAGTGGTATCAATGTGACCACCAGCCGTTAAAGGTTAACGGAAAGGTGACGTGGCAGTTAAAAAAATAAGGGTATAATTACACATTTAGTCCTCGTTACTTATAAACTCTATCAATTTAGTCTTAATTTTAATTTAATAAAATAAATTAATTATTTAATTAGGTGTTCACACGTGTCAACGCCTTATTGGAGGAATTTAATCATTTATATTTAAATTAAATTATTTTATTTTATTTTTCTCCTCAAATCAGGAGGTGACACGTGTCACCACCAATTAGAGGAGAAAAATTCAATCTACACAAATATGCCAATGGTGGGAATTGAACCCATATATTGGTGATTTAAAAGCAGTGGCTAAGCCACTACACCAAGCATCTTTTTGTCCTAAAAATTACCCTTTTAAATATATGTTATATTACGTACAGAATGAATAACCACCCAAAAAACACTTCATTGCTCAGCACTGCCATTTCTTACATTGATTAAGCTGTTTTACATCGATATCTGGTTTCCCATAACCCATGAAATTTTGGGTTTAGTTCCTTTTTTTGTTTGTTTGTCTTGAGCCTTGATCAATAATAAGCGAAGAATGTGAAATTTCCCAGATTGGAAGTTTGGATTACTTTGTGAAATTTTGACTGGTTTATCGTTTTGTTTTGAGAATGGTTGTATTTAATTTTTAGTTGTAATTTTGGTTGGACTTCTTTAACAAGTCATGTTTGGTTTTGTTTCCATAAAAATTGAAAAAATACATTTCAGAAATGGAATTTGCTTGTGTCCCAGGGCAATGAATCAGCTGAAGAAGCTTGCATTAAAGGTATGGATGTTACTGGATGGAAGAAGCTCTAGCTTTGAATCATAATAATGGTGGCTTATATGAAATCCTCCAGGTTATTGCTGAAAATCTATCAGAAGAAGAGATTAAAGGTCTTAAACCACAAACATTGACACGGATAATAGTGGCACAATCACTTATGAAGAACTGAAAGAAGGTTTGGCTCGTCTTGGATCGAAGCTCAACGAAGCTGAAGTCAAGCAATTAATGGAAGCTGTAAGTATTTATCTGCTGAAAATCTATGAGAAGAAGAGATTAAAGGTCTCACTGAAAATTCATGTGCAATGTATTTCAGGCTGATGTGGATGGAAATGGATCGATAGACTATATCGAATTTATTTCAGCTACAATGCACCAATACATACTTTGGTTCACGAATCTTGTCCTGGAAAAATTCATATAATTATTTGCAGCTTTTAAACCAGATATCGATGTAAAACAGCTTAATCAATGTAAGAAATGGCAGTGCTGAGCAATGAAGTGTTTTTTGGGTGGTTATTCATTATGTACGCAATAGAACATATATTTAAAAGGGCAACTTTTAGAACAAAAACATGCTTGGTACAGTGGCTTAGCCATTGCCTTTAAATTACCAATATGCGGGTTCAATTCCCACCATTGGCATGTTTGTGTAGATTGAATTTTTCTCCTCTAAATGGTGGTGACACCTCATTAGAGGAGAAAAATAAAATAATTTAATTTAAACATAAATAATTAAATTTCTCCAATAAGGCGTTGACACGTGTGAACACCTAATTAAATAATTAATTTATTTTATTAAATTAAAATTAAGACTAAATTGATAGAGTTTATAAGTAACGAGGACTAAATGTGTAATTATACCCTTATTTTTTTAACTGCCACGTCACCCTTCCGTTAACCTTTAACAGCTGGTGGTCACATTGATACCACTTAAATAGTTTGATGGTTTAATTGTAACGAAAAAAAGTAATATGGTCAGATCACAACTTTTGTTATAGTAAGGTGGTCATTTAAGTAGTTTACCCTTAAGAAAATAACGCTTCTTCTGTATACTAGTACTAAAGTATTGTCAGATATTGTTATTCATCTATATATCATGCGTCGTTGCGAAGTTATTTCTTGTACTTAAATTTGGTATGCTTTTATTTTTACTTCTAAAAGTTTATTTTTTACTCATACGGTATAGAGACAATATAATTAAATTATATGATCAACTTAGGGTACAAGAATTAAATCTACAACTTACGCGTAACAATAGACTATTAGAAGAAAATGACTTAATAAATTTAAAGGCTACTAGATTGTGATCGAATTTTCAAATTAGAATAAAAATGACCAAATTCAAATATGTGAACTAAATTTGTAACTTTCATACAATATAAGGACTAATAGCAAAATTTTATCGTTAAAGGGCTGTTATGAATAGAGGTGGCAAACGGGTTAATCGGTTCGGGTTCGGTTCGGGTCATTTCGGTTTCGGTTATTTCGGGTCTGATATCATTCGGTTCAGATTCGGTTCGGTTTGGGTTCGGTTCGGTTCGGTTCCAGTTCGGTTCTATTGTTCGGTTGATTTTCGGGTCGGTTGATTTTCGGTTCAGTTGATTTTCGGTTCTGTTCGGTTCGGATCAGTTCGGGTCAATTTCTGGTTGATGGGAGATCGGTCGGTTTTAATCAAGTTTTTAGGTTGGTCAATTTTTTTACACCCTTTATATGGCTTTATAAAGCCAATATATTTAACTTTTTGGTGAGTTGTGCGATTTTTCATATCTCATCTCTTTTTATTTCTATTAATATCTTTTATTTATTTCGGGTTGTCTTCGGTTCGGGTCCATTCGGTTCGGTTTCATTCGGTTCGGTTCCATTCGGTTCGGGTCTATCGGTTCGGGTCCATTTCGGTTCAACTAAAAATCAGTTCATTTTCGGTTCGGTTTCGGGTTTCGGGTCAAATTTCGGGTAAGCATGTTCGGTTCGGTTTCGGGTTCGGTTCGGGTAAATCGGTTCGGTTTTTGGGTCTCGGGTCAAGTTTGCCGGGTCTAGTTATGAATAGATCTATTCATGGACTAAACCACTCACCCAAGTCAAAATTTTGGGAGGATTTAAACTAAAATAGTGGGCTGAAAAAATGGGCTTTGGAAAAAAAATCAGACTTGTTTAAAATATTTGTTGTTGCCATGCTTATTATTTATGGTCCGAGTTTGGTTCAACCTAACTTGTTTCCTAAGTTTTATTGTATATTACGTTAGAATGTGTCTATCACGCTCGATTAACACGGCTAAATTTCATTAACACTAAATATCGTTGAACATCATTAAATTGATTAATAAATATTAAAAATTTTAAGGACTCAACATATAATTATAAATTATTTAAAATATAATTTTAATTAAATTATTTTCCATATATATTATATTTTTTAACTTTTTAAATAATTAAATCAAATACCAACCTTAGTCAATTTAAAAAATAAAAAACCCAAAACCGTGAACCCCAAATCCTAAACTACAAACCATAAACACTAAACATGAAACCATGAACAATAAACCCTAAACCTAATATTTGAATTTAGGGTTCATGTTTAGGATTTAGAGTTTAGGGTTTAGAGTTTTTTATTTTTTAAATTGACTAAGATTGGTTTTGATCCAATTATTTTTTTAAAAAAGATTAAAAATATTATATATATGGAAAGTAATTTAATTAAAATTTAATTTAAAATAAAATTTATAATTATATGTTGAGTCCTTGAAGTTTTTAATCTTTATTAATCAATTTAATGATGTTTAGCGTTAGTGGTGTTCAGCGGTGTTCGTCGAGCGTCGTAGAAATTTCCTATATTTATATATTATATAACTTACATCATATAGAAAAAAATCTATAATAATATATAATACTATAATGTAAATATTAAAAATTATATTATGTTATATACTTTTAAAAGAAAAAAAAAAGAAATTTAATATAAAAATATTAAATTATTAAATATTATAAATATTCATCCACAACATTAAGATTCTATTCTTAAGCATAAATATTTAACAAACCTAACACATCAACTTAGACTAATTGATAACCGATAATATTTTATATATATGAAAAAAAAAGATTAGAAAGAATGAAAACAAAAGAAGTCCCTCTAAAATAAGAAAAGAGATTTGAGAGAATCAAAACTCAAATTCATTGAAATACTTATTTCCAAATGGAAGGTAAAGGGAGTAATTATGGAGTCGGAGGAGAAATCTAAATGTAGAAAAAAAAGCACAGTAATGAAAAAGAAGAAGAATATTGAAGGAGTAGGAACAAATTCTACTCCTTTAAACGCAAGCATAAGACCTTGAGTACAAAACTCTTCCATATGTACACACATCTCTTTTTCCATATGCTTTTAACTTTACACCAACATTATATCATAAGCTTCCTTACAGACCAACATGATCATCATCATCAGAAACAAAAATGGAACTTTACCTAAAAATACTGCTAATTACAATTAAATAAGTTGGTAATTAGAATCATTTCTTGTCTTAGGGTTCAAGCTTTCTTGACCCGTTTCGAAAAATTGAGTTGCAGCTGCAGAAGATTCCCGACCACGAGTGTAGCGGCATTAGAACTATGGGTAGGCGATGCTTTTCTTTTGAGCGGCCTCGGTCTTCTCGGTGCAGGCGGGCATATTTTTGGCTCTGGGATTTTATGTTCCAAAGATGTTGGGGTTTTGAACCCGTCGTCGTCGTCGTCGTCACCCAATTCTTTGTTTTTCGTCTCTTGGGTTTCCTTTCGAGCTGATGCAACGTTCATTTCTTCTTTTGTGGGTGTATCCAAGGCGGGTGGTTTCATGATATCGAATATGATCCTTTGTTGTTCATCATCTTTAGGTAGCAGCGGCTGTGGGTTGGACATGGGCTGAATTCTGCGTACATTAAAAAAACAATATCATGAAAGGTGAGGTGAGAGCAAGAGAGAAAGTAGGGAGGAAACAGTTTTAGAGCTTATAAAGAGGGGGAGTTGAGTGCATGTGCATCGGATCCTTCGCCAACAACAGGGTGACTTTGAAAGCCTCACATTCCCCACCAACCATGCTTTTTTACTTTCTCTCAACCATATCAATTTCAGGAACTATAATAATAACAATTATTATTATTTTATACCTTTCTTCTGCTTTCAAAAAATATTCCATATTTTTTTCCTACAAACTTTAGCGAAACTGGAATTCATTGGGTTGGTTCAGCAATTTAGGACGATTCATTCTTCATTAATGGTGCAGGTTCGAACAATAATATTTTACATGAATGTGACGAGTGAGAAAAGTTTAAAATTGTTTTTAAAAAAAACTTTGTTGAAACTATGCATGGATTTTATACGGTCATCCTCGGTTAATCTAATTTGTCACTATTAGAGTTTAGATTATATTAACACGTGTAGTAAGAGTGACCAAAACTCGATCAGAAATAAAATGATCACCCCTAAAGTGTAGGATATAATGTTAAGATATGTTTTTCTTTCTGTGGGAAAAATTTAAGTTTCAATATTGAAAAATTAAACTAATAATTGGCATATTTCTGGAAAGGAATCTTTATGATTTACACATGCATGTAAAAGTCGAATTTGAAATATTAAAAATCCTAAAGCCTCGACCTTATAATTCTGTCAGGGTCTATTGACAAATATGTAAGAATTGATCATTCACACTGTAAAGCATAGAGACAGGTAGGAAACAAATAACTCAGATTTTCATTAATTTCTCGGTGAGCTACAGAAGAGGCAAGGCTCTCAATATATACACATGCAAAGGCAGTTATCCAGGGGATAACAGATGAACCCTAACCACCTAACAAACTTAACAAACCAACGGCTAACAATGATGCCCAACAAGGATAGGACATGTGTCCCTATAGCTAACATTCACCCTACTTCCTAACATCTTGAAAGACCTCCTGTTGATCTACCACAGACAGCTTCCGGCGAAGAAGAGCAAAACGTGCCAATGGTAAGGGCTTGGTGAGGGCATCGGCAAGCTGACTGTCAGCAGGAATGTAATTAACTTGCAGCTGCCCTTCTGCCACCTTCTCACGAACATAATGAAGATCCAGTTCAAAATGTTTAGTTTTCGCATGGAGCACAAGGTTAGCTGCCATGGCCACCGCGCTTGTATTGTCACACCATATGCAGGGAAGTTGAGCTTGAGGAACACTCAATTCAGAGAATATAGCCGTCACCCAGGTAGTTTCAGCAGAAACACCTGCTAAGCTACGGTACTCAGCTTCTGTCGTCGATCGAGCAACAGCGCGTTGTTTCTTCGAGCTCCAAGAAAGAAGATGATTTCCATTGAAGACGCAATGACCCGAGATAGACCTTCTATCGTCTACATCCCCTCCCCAATCTGCATCGGAGTAGACAGTGAGTTGAGCACCACCATGTATCCCTCCTGAAGGTTGACTGGGAAACCATAACCCAAAATCTGAGGTGCCTCGAAGATAGCGTAGAATACGTTTTACTGCTGACCAATGCTCAGTGGTAGGGTTTTGCAGGAACTGGGCAGTTTTGTTAACAGCAAGAGAAATGTCAGGACGAGTATGGGATATATATTGAAGAGCACCAACTGTACTTCGATAAAGCTGGACATTGTCAAGAGGATCACCACTGTGCTTGGAGAGCTTAAGAGATGATGCCATGGGAGTCGTGGCAAAATTGGAGTCAGTCAGCTGAGCTTTCTGAAGCAACTCACCAATAAACTTGCGTTGAGTAAGAAACAGACCTCCATCAGAGCGCAATGCTTCTATCCCAAGAAAGAAATGAAGCTGACCTAGATCTTTAAGAGAGAACTTAACATGAAGAGCATCAATTACAGTATCAATGTGGGACTGTGAACTTCCCGTTAACAATATGTCATCGACATACACAACTAGGTACACCACCTCCCTGTCTCGTACAAGAACAAACAATGAAGGATCAGCTCGTGAAGATTGAAATCCAAGCTCATAAAGGAAGTCTCGAAGCTTGAGAAACCAATTCCTGGGCGCCTGTCGAAGCCCGTACAAAGCTTTGCGAAGCTTGCAAACCAAGTGACCACCGTGACCAGAAGCTTGCTCAAACCCAGGTACTTGTTGCATATACACATCTTCTGTAAGATCGCCTTTGAGAAAGGCATTTTTAACATCCACCTGCCTTATTTGCCAATGAGATGTAACTGCCAAAGAAATGAGAACATTGACAATGGTGAATCGTACAACTGGGCTGAAGGTGTCAAGAAAATCAAACCCGGGTACTTGTGAGAACCCTTTAGCTACAAGTCGAGCTTTCAACCTCTCAACTGAGCCATCAGCTTTAAGTTTGATTTTGAAAAGCCATTTACATCATATGGCTCGTCTCCCTACTGGTAGATCAACAATATCCCAAGTCCCATTGGACATTAAAGCCTCATATTCCTGCATCACTGTTGCTCTCCAGTCAGGGTCCGCAAGTGCTTCATCAATATTATCAGGAACCTTCTGAAGTTGAACATGGAATAATTTAGGTTTGAAAATACCATTCTTACGTCTGGTTACCATAGGATGGATATTTCTAAAAGCTGTAGCTGGTTGTAGAGGTAGATGACCATCAGAAGCAGTGGGGAAAGTGGAAGTTTCAGTGACTTCAGGCATAACACCATGTGAATCCTGTAGAGAAGAAGTGCAAGCTGGTTGTTCCACACACGAGGGCATTTCAACAGAGGGCACAACAGAGTCGAACGAATTGACCCCCTCATCATCCTGCTGTCTGATTGGAGAGTCATTGATTTCCATGCTTATGGTACGTTCAGAATCATCCCCATGCATACTAATGGTACGTTCAGTATCTTCCCCATGCACACTGGTAGGTTCAAGATCATGTCCCACCTCTTCCTCATGAATATGAATGAAGTCCAGGTCTTGACCAGAAGTTTCTGGAGGTGCAGAATCTGAAGTGGCATCTGGATGTGCTGAATTCAAGGTAGCATCGTGAGGTGCTGAGTCTGAAGTAGTAGTGGAAGACCTGAAGCCTCGCTGAGAAGCCACCAGAGGAACCGGATTCGAATGAAAGCTGGAAGGTTCACCATCCTTCGATTTGTCACTTAAAGAAGCAAAGGGAAAAATGTCTTCATTGAATATAACACTGCGTGACACAAAGACCCTTCCTGAAGAATCCATACATTGATACCCTTTATGTAAAGAACTATACCCGAGAAAAGTGTAAGGTTTGGATCTGAAATCAAATTTGTGTTTGTTGAATGGCCGTAGGTGTGGAAAACACTGACAGCCAAACATCTTGAGAAATGAATAATCTGGTTCACGATCAAACAACTTTTGAAAGGGTGACAAACCACCAAGAGATCTTGTAGGCATACGATTGATAAGGAACACTGCACTGAGAATAGCATAGGACCAATAGGTCAAGGGAAGCTGAGATTGAGCTAAAAGAGTGAGTGAAGTTTCCACAACATGGCGGTGCTTCCTTTCGACCACCCCATTTTGCTGAGATGTGTGGGGACAAGAGTGACGCAATTGTATACCTGACTGAGCTGCCACACGTTTGAGAAACTGAAACTCCCCTCCATTATCAGATTGCACAGCAAGTATAGAGAGATCATATTGAGTCTTAACTACCAACGAGAACATATTTAAGGCAACTGCAACCTCACTTTTATTTCTTAAAAGATACAACCAGGTGTTGCGACTATACATGTCAACAAAACTTACAAAGTAACGAAAACCATTAGAACTAATTGGGGCTGGTCCCCATACATCAACTTCTACAAGCTCAAAGGGTCGAGTATACACAGTGGAAGAAGAAACAAAAGGTAACACACGACTTTTGCCCATTTGACAAGCTTCACAAGTATGAGAATCAACTAGCAAGGATTTTTTAACTACTTTCTTAACAACATCAGCAGTAGGGTGCCCCAATCTTCTGTGCCACAAAATGTATTCATCAGGACTGGAGATTGAGGTATGAAACACATCACCATCATCATGCAAGCCACGTCCTAAAGAACACGCAAAACTGTACAATCCTTCATCAAGACCACCCTCCAAGAGTATTTCCTTAGTGCATGCATCCTTTACACAACAACAAGAAGCATGAAATTCAAAGAAAACACGATTATCTTTGGCAAATTTCGCAACAGATAACAGATTCTTAGTTATCTGTGGCACATGTAACACCTGATCTAAACACAACATTCTTTTAGATGTAGGTAAGTAAGAATCACCAATAGCATTAGTTTGTAAAGCTGAACCATCTCCCAAATGAATTGTACCTTTACCCTTGTAGGAAGATTTGTGCTGAAGAGCAGCTGAGTCACCTGCTACATGGTGCGTAGCACCAGAATCGGGAAACCACTTGGTATGAGCCAACGGGCCATTGGCCATCAGGGCATTAACTTGAACATTCTCTTCATCAGGTTCAGGATCATCACTAGGATAAGGACTGTAAGTATCCTCATTGCCATGAGAGCAACACGAGCAATTGTTGGCCTGAGCCTTGACGGGAGGCCTGGACTGCTGGGATGACACCCCCTTGAAATTTTGGTCAAATCTTTTCCAGCAACGATCAACCAAGTGACCCAACTTCCCACAAAGTTGGCACTGAATCTGGGGACGACCTTTAAACCGACCATTGTTGGTAGCAACATTCGAACGTGACACTTCAGGTGCTTCTTCTTGATCCTCAGAGACTGAAGCTGAAGTTTTATGTGCATAACAAGTGTAATTAATACCAGTTGGAAATCTGGAAGTGTCTTCAAGACGAGACTCAGCATCAATCAATATGGAGACCACATTGTCAACAATATAGGGTTCTTTACTGGCTGTGATCGCAGCAACAGAGGGTTCAAATTCCGGAGGTAGGCCATTCAAAATAGTTGCAATTTGCTCAAGATCGGAAATCGAGCTGCCACAGGTTGCCAGAAGATCGCAAGATTCTTTAATGGACATAGTGTAATCTTGCATGGACTGATTGCCTTTCTTCATAGACCTCAGGCGACAGTGAAGATTGATGAGTTTAGTTGTGGACAATTTTGAGTAATGCTTGGTTACAGAACTCCAAATAGCTGCAGTGGATTCTGAACCAACCAGACGAGGAAGAATATTAGGACTTACGGTGGACAACAACCAAGATGCTAAAGAGCTATCTTGTTTGACAAACTGGAGATACAGAGGATTAACAATCTGCTCCCCGGCACGATTGCGAGCCAACTTGGAAGGCATAACGAAAGAACCATCAAGATAACCTTCCAACCCAAGGCCTCGGATGGTAAGCACAACCTGCTGTTTCCATAACAGATAATTCGACTCATTCAAAGACACATTCACTCTTTTGTTTGAAAAGACTGGAATTTCAGAAAGGAGATCATCAACAACATTATCAAGAACATCATCTGTAGGAGCCATGAGAGAAGGAAGCAAGAACAAGAATTTCGCAAAAGGAAAAAAAAACAAAGGAAAGACACGAGAGCGAGAAACAAAGAATAAGAAGTTCTTGAGAAAACAACAAACGAAAAAGATGAAGAGGAACAACTACCTAGCAACTGATACCATGTAAAGCATAGAGACAGGTAGTTGATTCATGTAAACTCGTAAACTCGTAAGGCAAATGACCAACTAACTTTGACTGAATAAAAGTGAAATTCCATGTAAAGCTTCTAATAAAAGTGAAATTTTAATCAAACAATTATATTTAATTGACTGAATCCATAGTTTATCCATCTTGCAAGCAAATGACCAACTAACTTTGACTTTACATTATAGGATTACTTGATTTTCTTTGTTAAATAAATGCAATTCTCCGATATGAAATCATTGTGCTTTTAGTCTTGGAGAAAGAAGGAGAAGGTTTGATTTCAAATTTTAATAATGAAAATTAGAGGTTTTGGTTATCACTATTTATCTTTTCTCCCCCTCGTGTGGCATCAAAATGTGTTCGATTTTGAATATACAAATCTCAGTACATTTTCAGTCAAACCAAAAAGCTTAATACATGAGATTTTCTTCACCAACTCGTAGTTTCCAATGGGATCTCCATATATGCAAATTTCACTATGATATATGTTTTTCCCATCTTGGTTTTTCAGGGTTTTGTCTTGATTAATTCGAACCGATCTAAGTTGCACACCTAAATTTTGTTGGAAGTCTCCTAGTGGGGAGTTTTTGCATACACAATGTCTCGAACTCGAGACCTGGTTAAGTGATATCAAGTTGCTTACCATTTAGACCTACCCGTTGATAATTTGACTCTAATACTTTGATTAGGCAAAATTTCAACCATTTGTACACGGGTTTTTAGTTCATATTCTGTGTTGTTTTTCTTTTAAAGTGCATTTATAGTTTAAAATAATGAAAAATATGTAACTTTTCATACAAATAACGTTTTTCAATTTGATTGAAAAGTATTTTTTAAAAGAACGAATCAATTTGGGTCAGTGGTTAAGGAAACGATTGTTGTTTCTAGAGGTCATGGGTTCGAACACCAGTAGTTGTAGTAGGGTGATTGAGCATGCATTGTCAAATAATTGAAAGTATATTCAGAACAGATACTACTTGTAATTACCTTAGCTTTCAAAAAAATATTTTCTAAAAGCAAAAATTCATAGTTTTTTTTAAAGCACTTTTAAAAAAATTATTTATTTCTCCTCATTTATATCGGTAAATCGTTTAATTTTTAAAAATAATATTTAAAATATACATTTTCATTACTTAAAACACTTTTTAGAAGTACTTTCCCATCATTACAACCGGCTAACATGGATCAAATTTGAAAAATACATTTGGTGGATCACAATGTTATAATATGGGTACCCAATTGTGTATATGTAATTTTTCAATAAAAGAATTCAAGTATATTATGTAATTAATACTATATATTAATAGTACTAATCTTAATTGTGTAGGGTTATCTCAGTTTTAATTGATTTAGGTACTAATCTTAATTGTGTAGGGTTACCTTCAAATTTCTTTTTTCCTTCTACTTTTTGTTAACTTTATAGTGTATAGAATTATTTATGTTTTTAAAGGTAAGTAAAAACTTCGCCTACATGCCATTAATGTCACTCAAATATTGTTTTAATGATTTAATTTATGAAAGAGCTTGTTAATTCAGATTATGTAAGCATGCTTGTTTGAACATTTGTTAAATTAAGTATTGTTATTCAAAATTTGAGTTTAAATTAGGGATGGTAAAAATACCCGCCCCGACCCGATCGTGTATTTTTGCTAAAATTTCGGGGATCGGGGCGGGGCGTGAAAAGTATGAAGTCGGGGCGGGTTCGGGTATTTGCTAGAAATTCTTCGCCCCTGTACATTTATATATATATATATATATATATATTATTATATTTATAAAAATATCACTATATATAAACACTTTTATGAGTTTTAAGCTATTTTTTGTTTTTATTTTAGTTCGTGCTTATCGTAAAATTTTGTTAGATGTTGTTCAAGTTTTAATATATTCGATTCTAACGGTCAATGATTCAAGTTTATTCTTTTAAATATGTAATTTAACATGTGGATAGTTTAAAATTGGTTTTATTTTATTTTTATATAAGTTTAAAGTCCCTTGAAACAATAATTTGTGATTTTGGTGGAAGATTGGTCGAATCTAACATTTATCGTCGACGAAGATTAAAAAAATTTAAATTTTTCGGGGCGGGTCGGGGTCGGGTTTAAGGGTTATTGTATTGGGGCGGGGCGGGTAAATTAATATTTTAATTCGGGACGAGGCAGAGTCGGATTTAATACATTATAAATCGGGCGGCCAAAAACCTGCCCCGCCCTATTGACATCCCTAGTTTAAATCCTCATTAGATCCCTTATAATTTTGAAGTTAGACAACTTGATTTCTCCCGATATTTAATCTTACTTCCATCCTTACTCTAAATTCAATAAAGCGTATTCTGAAATCTAATGTTATTTGAACTTTGAAGATATCTTGGGTTGAACCTTAATCTATTCATAAGGGTGTTATCCTTACAATATATACGTCAAGTTTGAGTTGTGAGGTTTGTGACCTAAAATAGAAATTTTCTGCCTCTTTTTAATTTTCATGCTAAAAAGTTAGGTTTAGGGTTTAAAATTAAGATTTAGGATTAAAGTTTAGAGAATTGAGAGTATGACATATTTTTAAGGTTTATGATTTGAAATTTAAAGTTATGTCTTAAAATTTAATTTTTAATATTGAAGTATGGAAAAAGGATAGAGGATTTTTATTCAGTGATTTGTGAATGTGCAACAGTTATTTGCTCATGTGTTTGTAGTACATTTGCATTTCATTTGGCAGTGGCCCACAGAGGAATAGAAATAATGGTTTGTATTGGATACTGTGTGGCTTTGGCAGTGGGTCGTTTTCCATCATTTTTCCCCATCCCAGTGGAGTAACTGAAACGCAGTGTTTGGGAGTCACTTTGGATTCCCTGCCCACAAAATGTAGGGAGTTACTAGTTAGTTCCTTACTTAACTAACCAGTAACCACCATCACCAGCCCCCACATCTGCTATTATCATTTCAATTTAATATAATTATATGTTTCAAACCTATAAAACTAACACACAGTTGGTTCAGTAATACTCTAACTCTCTTTTCAGATGATGGATTCAACATAGGATGTTGGAGCTTAGCTCATGCTTTGACCTTTTGGAGGTTGAAAAATAATCTATAAATGTATGACACAAATTCATAATTTATCTAATTTTTATTAAAAATTATATAATTAAAAGGTAAACAAAAATTTGCGGGGAATTCCCTCCCAATTATAAGCTACTTCCCCTGACCCTTGCTCTGTGCTACAAGTTAAGAAATGTATCACCTCACTCTTCTTTTCTACATATTTAAATATCCATCGCAATATGAATATAATTTTATTTTATTCAGTTGTATCTTTGTTTTTATTCATAAGTATTATTATGTTTGTAATCACGACAAAACAAAAAAAAATGTTTGTGATTGCCATGTATGTTCGTAATCATCGTATGATGTTTTAATGTGTGATTAACGTGATAATGAGGGGGTGAAGATAACTGTTGAAACACGCACTCTTCTGATGCAGAATAATTGGATGCATGTGAAAGCATATGGATCATGATTTTGCCGACCATCATGCATGTCCATGCCTCACACTCGCAATCATATCTTTCAAAAATGTCAAAACTCCCTCTTGCCTTTTTCTCATTTTCCAATCCAATCCCCACTTCAAGTTTGGTCTTATTAAGGGTTAATATATATTGGTATCCGAACTTAATTTCTTGATTCAAATCCTAACGTTCTGAATAGATCAAATTGGGTTAGAATGATTGCTCTTATAATGAGCTTCTACAATACTTAATCCATGCACATCCGGTGGTTAAACAGAAAAACATCATAAAAACCAATTTGAATTAATTTTCAAATTTGGGTATCAAAATGGATATTAACCCGTTTAGTACCTTAATAAACCCTTTCCCAGTGAAGGCTGCCATTTCGTACCCAAGCCAATCCCCAATGTACTATCTATATTTTTGGACCACCCACAGCAAATCAGAACACTAAATATTTTTTTTGGAGGTTTTGAAAGGCAAGGAAAAGATTGGGTTTTTGTATTAGATCGAAGAGAATTGGTGTCAACTACACCTTCGATCGAGATAGTTAGTGAAGGACCATTTTGTTGTCTCTAAGAGGAGTTCCTTTAGGCAACATTTGCCATCGTTTTAATCATTTTTAAATTCCAAACATTGGTAAAGTAAAATGGTCGTTTTTAATGAAAATGTCTACTAAAACACTATATAGTTAACGATTATCCTTGCGCTCTACCGACTGAGCTAGACGGGCTTTGCAAGTTAACTGTTTTAACATTTTAAAATAAACAAAAAAAAGTCAATACTGAAGATAAATAAGATGCATTTTGTAATCAGTTTTCACGGAAACAAGGGAAAATAAAGGGGGGGGGGGGGGTTTAACATGCAGATAGAGTGGAGAAGAAAAGCTCTTATTTGCATGATTTACTATTTTATTTTTGAAAGAAAAAAATTCTCAGCTTTCCAAAGATGGGATAGTGTCTAAATCTTTAGGTATTTTAACCATGACTTGATCTTTCTGACCATTGGGTTTCATTACAAGGCCTTAGCCTTGTTCATTCTGTCAAATAAACCCCTTAATGTTAGGTTTAATTTCTTTATATTTCTAGCTGTTAAATTCTTGTCCATATTTTATTTTTATCATTGAACTATGAATTTTTTCAATTATATCGTTAAACAATTAAAATAGTTTTAATTAAGCCACTTACTGTTAAATTTTGACAGAATTGATGATGTGGCAGTAAAGTAAATTTGTATAATTGTACTTTTAGTCCTTATTACTTACACATTATTTGGTCTTAATTTTAATTCAATTCAATAAATTTAATTCCTCCAATCATATGATGACACATGTCACCACCTAATTGGAAGAATTTACTCTTAATTTTTAACTTATTTAATTTAACAAATTTTTTATCCAATTAGATTGTGACACGTGTAAATCTAAAATTATCATCAAACCAAGCCATATGTTTAGATACATAATATCCAATCCAAAAGTATGGAGAATCGAAAAAGCAAATAGCTGATTTTTAGGATCGAATCTGAATGGTTATTTTGCCACTCCAAAATTTTGTATATTCGATTTTCAGATTTGGTCTGATCTAATATAAAAAAATGCAAAACCCTACTTTTAATGCATGAAACGGTAAACTATCACCTTGTTATTTGGAGGGTAATTTATATTTTAGATCACTAAACTTAACATTCATTTTTATTTGCATTTTAAACCTTTAATTTAATCAAATACATCATTCCACTTTTATAATTTATAAATTAAGTCACTGACACCATAAATAATTCTAATAGGAAAAATGAGATTAACACTTTTATTTAACATATTTTCACATATCATCAATAAATAATGTTAATTGATAATTTAAATATTTTTTGTTGTGTTTTATAGGAAAATTAGTTATTTTCCTTTGAATTTATTTAAATGAATTGTTTAAAAAAAATTCTTGCATAAAAATTATTAAAATTATCAATTAAACGTTATTTAATGATGATATATTTTGCTAATAATAGTATATGAAAAATATGTTACGTAAAAGTGTTAATTTTAATTATTTTTTTTATAATTATTTAACAATATTAATATAAGCGACTTAGTTTATTATTAATAAAAATTAAATGATGTGATTTGATTAAATTAAATATTTATGATGTAATCTTATAAAAAATATTTATGATATAAATGATAGTGAATGTTAAATTTAGTTATCTAAAATGTAAATTAATCTTATTTAGACGTCATCTAAAGTTCTAAATCATCGTCGATATTGCTTAATTTTAATCTAAATTGATGTTTAGATTAAAAAGGAAAAAAAAAAACTAAACAAGAGCTATAATAACGGAAAAAAGTAGTTGATATATATATATTGCATAAATTACCCCTAATGTTTATCACTTCTTTCATATTGGTGGAAGAATGGACTAAATTGAACACATGGTAAACTTTAGACTTCAAATCGTGAAGCCTAAGAAGCTTAAGGACTAGTGGTGTATTTTCACCATTTTGGCCAACATATAAAACGGACATGTACGCGGACATATACACGAACATGTTCGTGAATGTTAAACGAACATGTTCACAAACACTAAACTAATGAATACGGACATCTTCAAAAATAAATAAATGAACATGATATTAAAAGTTTAAATGAACACGAACCTAACATGAACACCTTCAAAAATAAATAAACGAACAAAAAAGAGTCTTATTCGTTTAAGATCGGTTCATTTACACCCCTAAAGGCACCGCAAAAAAGCCCGACAGAATCGGAGGCAAGGCACCGAGTCCACAAACCCATAGGCGAACACAAATTTCTCACACATATCGAAGACCCGAACACCGCCAAAGGCACTAGGGGAAGAGGATCCACAACAAAATGATCAAATGGTGATCGAAAAAAACGAATGTCGAGAAAAAAACAAAAAGCCAAAATAAAACAAGGAAGCGCAACAAAAAAACAAGACATAGGGCACCGAGGGGGTGGCTACCGCTTAGGACAAAGAGTGACGCCACCCATAGGGGGAAAAGATAAGGGTTTGAAAGCATGAAGGTAGAGAGAAGATGGAACGTCTCTTTCTAGGATTTCTCGATTTTGTTAAAATATTAGTAAATTAATAAAATTTTTAAATATGAAAATTAAATTTATTAAATTATTTCGAACTAGGATCAAATTGATATAATATGTAACCTTTGATTATCATACTATAAAATATTGTGCGGTTATAATATTATTTTAATTAATTAATTAAATTGTAATATTTTGAAAAGGCGTGATCCATTTATAACTTGACTAATAATTGAGATTTTTAATGTAGTTTACCTATTAAAAGAAGTAGATAAAATGAACTCGTTTTGCCGCAAGGGAGAAACCCATTCATTCAGCAGGCAGCACCGCAGGATCAGATTACGCAACGAAACGCGTCGTTTCCTCCAATTCGAAAATGTTTTGCAACGCCAGCCCTAGTTATGACACTGCCGCTTAATCCAGAGCTGAATTACGCATTGAAAAAACCTAATTTGTTTGATTCATTTTTGGTTGCCAAAGCTTGGGGACTTCTAGAGAACAACCTTTAAATACAAGTTAAAAAACGGCAGACCTGTTTACCAGGTAAAAAGCAGTACACAAATTATTACATGAAACGGTACATAAATTGGTACAATTTTGTAAGAGAAGAATGTACATACCTTTTTTTATTACACAGTTTCACCAAAGTTCAAAATGACTCATATACTTGTAGGAAATGTGTACATGCATAAATTTTTACCCAAAAGCATACTTTGGTACAATATTTATAAGGAACTGTGTATATACGTATATTAGTAGCAAATGTACAGAAATTGGTACAAATTTGTAAGAGAAAAATGTATATACCTTTTTTAGTACACAATTTTACCAAGGTTCAATACGACGCATGTACTTGCATGAAAATGTGTACATACACAATTTCTTACCAAAAAACATACTTTGGTACATGTTTTATAAGGATTTGTGTATATACACATATTAGTAGCAAATATACACAAATTGGTATAAATTTGTAAGAGAAAATGGTATATACCTTTTTTATTACATTGTTTCACTAAGGTTCAAAATGGCTCATGTAGTTGTAAGGAAATGTGTACATACACAAATTCTTACCCAAAAGCATACTTCGGTACAAATTTTATAAAGATTTGTGTATATACACATATTAGTAGCAAATGTACACAAATTGGTACAAATTTGTAAGAGAAAACGGTATATACCTTTTTTATTACTGATACAAGGGTGTTGCTGAAGAAATCAACTTTCCTCGTTCATTCACGGATCTAGGATAGTAGCACGTATTTTCTCTGCAATAGAAACAAACCTAGATTTTTATATAGGTGTCAAAAATAAAGAAAATAAGAAAATAAATCAGAAATGAGAAAAAGAAGAAAATTGCTGAAATAATTTAAGGATGAAGATGATATCTTCAAACATTCAACAATAGCAGCAACGTTCTTGGACTTGACACGACGAACTCGAAAGAACCTGCATAATCTGTTATGCAAACCCGAATCGAATCTGTTCTTCGTAGTCGATAGATGAACAAATTCCAAGGAAGAACTCGAACAATCTGTTGAACGAACCCGAACCTTATCTTGAATTTATTCGAATAAAGTACTTGGACCCGTCAATTATCTAACAATTGGGAACCCGAAGTATCAAGGAAAATAGTTCTAAAAAGAACTAAAATTGAGATAAAATCTCACAAAGTTTTTATTCATCAAAATGTTATTTTTTGCAAATGAAATTGCATCACATATTTATAGTAAATGAAAATAAACACAAACTAACTTCAACATGGCTGAAAATTAATAAGCATTCCAGGCTGGCGGCTTTTGGTCTTGGAAGGGCAGCCGTTGAAAAATATAAATAGTAAGTGTGGCACTTTGAATTCCATCTCTTTATTTTCAACATTTCCAGCCGTGTATTTGATTTTCAATGGGCAGCACCTTATAATTCAGCAATGCACAAATTGAGTAGGTCCAATTGAATTATAAAATTCAATCATCTCCAAGTGGGTGGCAAGTGGGCAGCAAGTGGGCAGCAATTTCCAACCAGCAAATGGAAAATTGATTTGGCCATTTTAATATTCAATGGCAAGGTAAGTGGGGCAAGGTAAGTGGGCTGCACCATTCGATTACTTCACCATTTTTTTTAATCCAATTCTGCCGCTCAATACTTAAAGAAAAGGGGCTGCACCATTCGATTAGTTCACACATGCATCATTCGGATGATTATGCATGGCACATGCACACAACCTACACACATAAAAAAGATAAACATATTAAAAGGAAATACATGATAAGTTATATTATACTAACACAAAAACACTGTTAACATAATATATATATATATATTATTTGAACATTCGTAATAAATAATAAAACTTAAACAAATATAAAAACATTATAAGGCATATCAAACTTATTCAAAAACCACCAAACATACTAATATAAATAATATAAATATAAGAAATGTTACACATCAGTATGTAACAAACGAAAAAGTAAACTTCCCTGAAAATTTAAAGTTGCATCGTTGGGTGGCCTGAACGTGCTCACATCATCTCCCCCTTCTTTAATGCGATTTGTCCCCAAATCGACCTTTATTACAAAAGGGAATAATTTCGACTTTCGCTTGGCAGGGAACTTCTTCAGTCGTCTTGCTCGGCACATATGCCATCGTTTCAAACCAAGTTCATTTACAAAGAACACAAATGTAAATGTCTTCTTTCTTGTACCTCTCCGAATAATGCACAACATAAAGTTAGACAATACTCGTTGCACATTCATAATCCTGCAAACAACGACATACAAAGGCAACTCCAAAAAACAACATGAATCTCGATGATCATCAAAAATCACAACATAAGGTTGTTCACAATCCAATGTACACCCAAATAAGTCAGCATATAAAAATGAAAAATTAATAGTACAATGGGAAGGAATGTCAAACCGTGGTAAAGAAGGTTGCTGAATTTCTGGACAGAATTTAAATGCACTAGACATACCAACAGTAGCAACATTGGGAACTTCACATGGCATCACCTTATTAACCTGCAAGTTAGAAGAAGAAATAGAAGAAGATGTCGAATCAGATAATACCTGTGAAATTGCTTTCTTCTTTTCACATTCATTCTTCTCTTTATTGGCCTTCCAAGCTGCAGTACTTGCTTTTAAATGAATTTCGTCTTCATATACTTCACTTGGAGTCATAGGTGCCAAGGTTACCTTTTTGCCCTCATGAGTAAAAGAGTATCGGTTGGTGTAACAATCATGCAAAACTCTTTTATCATACTGCCACGGTCTTCCTAACAACAAATGACAAGTATCCATAGAACACACATCACAAGTTACCTCATCCTTGTATTTACCAATGAAAAATGGTATAACAACTTGTTCGGTAACTTCGATTTCAACACCATCATTCAACCCTTGTAACTTGTACGGATTGGGATGTGGGGCCGTCTTCAGTCCTAACTTGTCAACCATGAGAGTACTAGCAATGTTAGCAAAACTACCACTATCAATAATCACAATACATATCTTGCCGTTCACATTGCATCTCGTATGGAAGAGGTTGTTTCGTTGCGGTTCATCCTGTGGTGGTTGATCATTCAGACTTCTTTTGTCAACAAGTGTTTTATCGGTAGCAAATGACTGTACATCATCATTACTTATCTCTTCATGGACAGAATGGGAACCACCCCCATCTAATTTATCCAATTGAGAATGTATAGGTTTCAATACATTTGCCATTACTCGTTGCATCATACGCTCTAAGGCTTGCATCTGAAGATTCAGTGGTTGTTGTTTATCAGAACCTGTCATTTTCACACAAAGAAAACAAACAAACAAAAACAAACAAACTAATGGGTTAAAAAAAAATTAGTCCTCACCAATCACACAACAAAAATCTTTACTAGTCACTCCAAAGAATTTGCACTCAAGAAAATAAGGAATTAACACTCAGCACTCGTGTTTCACTCGGGAGAATACTTGAATGGCTCTTTTTGTCTCCCCTTTTGTTCTCACACGCTCTGTTTGCCTTTTCCCTCGATCTCTCGTATTTAGTTCTTTAAAGGAACTGATTCCGATGTTTAGATTCTTCAAGTGTTGTCAAATTGAAATAACGGGTGACGGGTGAATATTGTTAGAACAAAGATAAGGGTTAGGAGAAAAAAAATAATAAAAAAATGAAAGTTGAGAATTTGGGCTAAAAGAAAAAAAATTAACAATATGAAATGAAAGAAAGGATGCTAAAAGGACAAGAAATTAGCAACTTACGCAGTAGAAATGCTTACCACCATCCTATCTCCGGAATAAACAGAAAAGTTGATTTCGGGTGATTTCAAAGCATTTCAAGGTAAGATAGATACATCCTTCAACATATCAAAACCTTTCAACAATTTTTTTTTGTTTTTTTTTTATTCTTCACAACTCATCACTCTTTTTCTTTTTTCTTTTTTTTTGAATTTTCGTATATATATATATATATAATTCTGAATTTTTTTTTGACTTTTTTTTTTTACTTTTGGATAGATATATATATAATTTTTTTTGTCTGGTAGTGCAGAAGGTGCTAGAATCCGACCAAAGCTCTGATTACCATATGATACAAGGGTGTTGCTGAAGAAATCAACTTTCCTCGTTCATTCACGGATCTAGGATAGTAGCACGTATTTTCTCTGCAATAGAAACAAACCTAGATTTTTATATAGGTGTCAAAAATAAAGAAAATAAGAAAATAAATCAGAAATGAGAAAAAGAAGAAAATTGCTGAAATAATTTAAGGATGAAGATGATATCTTCAAACATTCAACAATAGCAGCAACGTTCTTGGACTTGACACGACGAACTCGAAAGAACCTGCATAATCTGTTATGCAAACCCGAATCGAATCTGTTCTTCGTAGTCGATAGATGAACAAATTCCAAGGAAGAACTCGAACAATCTGTTGAACGAACCCGAACCTTATCTTGAATTTATTCGAATAAAGTACTTGGACCCGTCAATTATCTAACAATTGGGAACCCGAAGTATCAAGGAAAATAGTTCTAAAAAGAACTAAAATTGAGATAAAATCTCACAAAGTTTTTATTCATCAAAATGTTATTTTTTGCAAATGAAATTGCATCACATATTTATAGTAAATGAAAATAAACACAAACTAACTTCAACATGGCTGAAAATTAAGAAGCATTCCAGGCTGGCGGCTTTTGGTCTTGGAAGGGCAGCCGTTGAAAAATATAAATAGTAAGTGTGGCACTTTGAATTCCATCTCTTTATTTTCAACATTTCCAGCCGTGTATTTGATTTTCAATGGGCATCACCTTATAATTCAGCAATGCACAAATTGAGTAGGTCCAATTGAATTATAAAATTCAATCATCTCCAAGTGGGTGGCAAGTGGGCAGCAAGTGGGCAGCAATTTCCAACCAGCAAATGGAAAATTGATTTGGCCATTTTAATATTCAATGGCAAGGTAAGTGGGGCAAGGTAAGTGGGCTGCACCATTCGATTACTTCACCATTTTTTTTTAATCCAATTCTGCCGCTCAATACTTAAAGAAAAGGGGCTGCACCATTCGATTAGTTCACACAGGCATCATTCGGATGATTATGCATGGCACATGCACACAACCTACACACATAAAAAAGATAAACATATTAAAAGGAAATACATGATAAGTTATATTATACTAACACAAAAACACTGTTAACATAATATATATATATTATTTGAACATTCGTAATAAATAATAAAACTTAAACAAATATAAAAACATTATAAGGCATATCAAACTTATTCAAAAACCACCAAACATACTAATATAAATAATATAAATATAAGAAATGTTACACATCAGTATGTAACAAATGAAAAAGTAAACTTCCCTGAAAATTTAAAGTTGCATCGTTGGGTGGCCTGAACGTGCTCACATCAATTACATTGTTTCACGATGGCTCATGTAGTTGTAAGGAAATGTGCACATACACAATTTCTTACCCAAAAGCATACTTTGGTACAAGTTTTATAAAGATTTGACTATATACACATATTAGAACCAAATGTACACAAATTGGTACAAATTTATAAGAGGAAACGATATATACCTTTTTTATTACATTGTTTCACGAAGGTTCAAAATGGCTCTTGTACTTCTAAGGAAATGTGTACATACACAATATTCTACCCAAAAGCATACTTTGGTACAAGTTTTATTAGGATTTGTGTATATACACTTATTAATAGCAAATATACACAAAATGGTACAACTTTGTAAGAGAAAATGGTATATACTTTTTTATTACACAATTTCTCCAAGGTTCAAAATGGCTCATGTACTTGTAAGGAAATGTGTACATACACAATTTCTTACTCAAAAACATACTTTCGTACAAGTTTTTATAAAGGGCATCGAAACCCCCTATACGTGGTTTCGGTGATGGTTTGGCAGAATGGCCAAAAGTTAAAGTCCTTTATGTGGCATCGAAACCACCTATATTGGGTTTCGGTGCTGGTTGAGCAGAAATGGGGCGTATGTATAATTTTGTTAGGGTGAGAATGGATCTTGTTGTAAGGAATTGTGTACATACATAATTTACTTACAAAGTATACTTTGGTATAAGTAGTACAAGGATTTATGTATATACACAAATACAAAATGGGAAAAAATTGATGACATTGAAGGCGGCATCAAAACCACCATTTTGTGGTTTCGGTGCTTTTTTGGCAAATACGAAAATATTTGAAGGACTTCAAGAAACCCATTATTAGTTGAAAATTAACATTTGGAGTAAGAAAGAAGGATCATATGAAAATTAAGGATGAAGTATATTTAGGAAACAAAAAAATGAATTCCATTGTTCTTCAAATACATATTGAAATAAAAAAATGAAACTAAAAGAATGGCGCCTCCTCAATCCTCATCCATGCCCAGGGAAACGACCTTCATTCCCTCTGCCACCCATGACACTTGGACCAGCCTCTCGTTTTGAATTGTGTTGACCAACCATCTCTGCATATGATCGCATCTCAAATTTGACCCTATAGTTTCCTAATGAACAAAACATGTATGCATAAGTATGAGCAGAAGTGCATCTTGTATAAAAGAAGAAAATGATGATAGAGAAAACCTTGAGAATGGCGGTTGAAGTTTTCGATGTCTTCTTTGGCAACCATATAACCATAAAGTTGGTGCTGTCTGGCTGGACCATACAAGAAGCCGAGACAACGTTCCCAAGCCTCTCTATCGAAACCTTGGGCAGTAAACTGGGTATGCAGACGCTGAGCATCAAAATAACCTCTTGTTGTGCTCTCAAAAATTAGAAGGCTCATCACACGATGACCTTGAGGACCGTAAGAATGGCGAGCCTTAACAACAGTATCATAGGAGCTGAAATAGGCAAGAAGCTCTTGGTTTCCCATACAAAGCCACTGAAGCAGAAAATGCAAGACTTTACAAGTTAAGGAATTGTAATATTCATGAAAACATAATTCAAAAGTTATATAACTACCTTCCCATTTGTACTTGATGAAGCCTTATGTTCATTATCATCACCATGGGTGGCCATAGTATTTGGTGATCCTCTTCCTCATCGTTTGTAGGCAGGGACAGACAATATCAGCTTCATTCTGATCATCTCTCAAACCACTTCATTCCCCATAAGCTTGACCATGAGGAACATCCAAAGCACCCTTTCTACGCAATTCCTCGTCCAATAGCTGAGCAAGTTGGCGATGAAGTTTGAGCTTTGGTCCGCCTTTGGTTTTGGCATGTGTCACTATGGACTGAAGGCCAAGAAACCTGTGAGTGGCACCAGGACCTCCTTGACATGCTGGACACTGCCATCGAGTAGAAGGGCCATTGATTGTGTTCATTCTATCGAAGGTCTCGAAAAACTTCTTGAACCATCTGCTTGTTTTGAGTGCCTCATAGCTTTGTTCCTCCTCTTCGTCTGAATCAAAATAGACATCATCATCGTTGTTTGATTATGAGTTAAAATCAAGTTTCCTCTTTGCCAATGGCTGAGGATTGTGACTAGAAGCTCTGCTCGAACTCATTGTATCTGAAGATATTGAATAGAATATGGTGAAGGAGAACTGATTTCAGAGCGAAGGGTTGAGTATATTGAGTATAAGATTTTGTAAAGAGTAAAGATAAAAGTTGTTAATATAAAGGGAAATTTAGTTGGGAGGGAAAGTGAAAACTAAGGAGGGAAAGTGAGAAGGAAGGCACAATGTCTGTTCATTGAAGGTACATGAACATGAAACGGTTCATGTGATTCTAGTGAAAAGACACGAAACTGAAAAGGTTGATTCGTGCTGGGGGGTATCGAAACCAGTTTATACATAATGAACATGAAACGGTTCATGTGATTCTAGTGAAAAGACACGAAACTGAAAAGGCTAATTCGTTCCGGGGGTATCGAAATAAGCTTTATACACGATGAACATGAAACGATTCATGTGATTCTAGTGAAAAGTCAGGAAACTGAAAAAGCTGATTCGTTCTAGGGGTATCGAAACTAGCTTTATACATGATGAATAGGAAACGGTTCATGTGATTACAGTGACAAGACAGAACACTGAAAAGGCATATTCCTTTTAGTGGGATCGAAACCATCTTAAGGGGTTTCGGTACTGTATACACTTAATAGTAGCAAATGTACACAAATTGGTACAACTTTACAAGAGAAAAAGGTATATACATTATTTTATTACATAGTTTCACGAAGGTTCAATTTTGTGTCATTTACTTGTAAGGAAATGTGTACATACACAAATTGTTAACCAAAAGCATACTTTGGTAAATGATTTAGAAGAGGGCATCGAAACCACCTATATGAGGTTTTAGTGCTTTTAGTTCCAGTAGGGGGGATCGAACCTAGCTCTATGGGGTTTCGGTGCCAGTTTGACCTGCAGAAAAAGTTTATACCTTTTGTATTACAACTATTTCAGCAAGGTTCAAAATGGCTCATGTACTTGTAAGGAAATGTGTACATACACAATTTCATACCAAAAAACTTACTTTGGTCCAAGTTTTATAAGGTTTTACGTATATACATAAATTAGTAGCAAGTGTACACAAATTGGTACAAATTTGTAAGAAAAAAGGTATATACCTTTTTTAGTACACAATTTCACCAAGGTTCAATATCACGCATGTACTTGTAAAGAAATGTGCACATACACAAATTCCTACCCAAAAGCATACTTTTGTACTTGTTGTATAAGGGGCACCGAAACCACCTATATGGGGTTTTGGTGCTTTTGTTTCAAGTAGACGGCATCAAATCCACCTCTATGAGGTTTCGGTGCTGGTTTGATCTGCATAAAAAGTTTATACCTTTTGTATTACACCTATTTCAGCAAGGTTCAAAATGGCTCATGTACTTGTAAGGAAATGTGTAGATACACAATTTCATACCAAAAAACTTAATTTGGTTCAAGCTTTATAAGGTTTTGTGTATATACATAAATTAGTAGCAAATGTACACAAATTAGTACAAATTTATAAGAGAAAAAGGTATATAGCTTTTTTAGTACACAATATTGACCAAGGTTCAATATGGCTCATGTACTTGTAAGGATTTGTGTACATACACAATTTCTTACCAAAAATCATACTTTTGTACAAGTTTTATTAGGGGCATCGAAACCACCTATATACCACCTATATTGGGTTTCGGTGCTGGTTTGGCAGAATTGTTAAAAACTTAAAGTTCTTTTCGAGGCATCGAAACCTCCTATGGTCGGTTTTGGTACTGGCTTGCGAGAATGACCGCAAATTTTAAGTCCTTTAGGTGGCATCGATACAACCTATATAGCGGATGTAGGGTTTTTTTTTATACTTTTTAGAAATGTTTGTTGTTTGTGTACAAAACTCTAAAATGATCATATAATAAGGACAAAATTTTTACTATGAGATTTGTACATATTTAACAGTGTATGTTGTATTTACACAATTACAAAAGACAAATAAACATATAATACATATGAGATTATCAGAAAACAATAGGTGAACAATCGACGATCTCGTTGACCTGCAGTTAATCCAAAAATGGATTATGCTTCACATAGTCTTGAACATTGTCTGCTGCGACCAAGTTTTCTAAATATATCCGAATGGAACCACCTTTTTCTATGATCAAGTGCAAGTACAGTAATTACATAATTAGGTTTGAGTTGAAGAGAATGCTCCATCTTTATAATGAAGATGTTTGATTTCGGAAGTTTTACCTAATGCGTTATCAGTTATCTCATCTTGTACCTTGTAGGATTTAGGACATATATAGATTTTCTCTTGAAACATGAACATAATACAAAACATAATTAGTTTCTAAAGATTCATTGATTATATGGCTGAAAGTAAGATCAAAATAGGTTGAGTTCTTTATTGACCGGATTATTAATCATTTTATCTTTGGAGTCGTCAACCAACAGCGTGTTTCCTTCGTTATACTGAGGCATATTAGCCCACACGTGCCTCAGATTTTTGGTAAATATATTTGGTTCGGAGGGATGTTGTTCGCAGTGACTTTGATCTTGCATAATTCAAATGAAGTCCATCAATTTTGTCAAAATTTTTAAAGATGCTTTAAAGAACAGTAGACCGAAGTTACCCAAATGAAGGCAAGTCTTGGTTTAAGATTGTTAATTCTCCAAAGTGCCCACTCAAGGTTTTCTCTACATTGATGAAAAGCTCAGGCACAAAAAAAGTAAGAAGACCAATATTCTTAAAAGATCGGTTAATTCAATTGATTTAGGGTGGTGGTAGAGGTCCACATTACCTTATCCTTGAAGACCAAATAGCAACCTCATAGACAGTAAAACAAAAATACAGAAACTCCGCAGCACCAGGTCTGAGTTGCACAGCTGCATACGTAAAAAAACAATTTGGTAAACTAATTTGTAAACATTTTGAATAGAAGTGAGACAGAAAAGGAACATCTTCTTTCCTAACACTAGCAAGCACGCCATTGTAATCAAGAATAAGAAGCTTCTTATTTGCCGCGGCAGCTGGTACGTTCTGGTACCACTTGCCATACATTTGAGGATGACGCTTGGGTCTCTGAATTTCAGAGCCTATTTCATTACTTGGCGTTATGCCTTGGCGATGAAGCTTCTTCCGCATGTAAGTGCGAGTCACTTGAGGCGTATAAGCACACACATGATCATGGCCTTCTGCTGGAGCATATGCCTGATCATGCCCTGCTGGTGTAGACTCTGCATCATAGTGCTCTTGTGCAACAGTACCTGAGATAGATTCTGTATACAAACAATCCAATGTTACGTGCACGAACACAATCAACTTGTTAAGAAAAGTAAACACAATGCAACACCAAATGCAAGGGAGGTGTACAATTGTATAGTACAATGTTCATAAAGCAGTCTAACAAAATCAACATAAGTACAACATGTAATACAACAAACTCTTTATACTCTGCATAATAGCCTAACCATCTTCAGGCTCTGACGCATCCTGAGGCAATGTCGGTTGAAATACATGCCGATGAAATTCAAGCTCCAATGATTTCATACGATCTTCTACTTTCCCAAGACGAGATTGAGTCTCTGCATGACTACTGCGCATAAAAGCATCAAAGTTCTGAAAGCCCGTCGTGACAGCAGCATAGATGGAGTCAAGTGTCAAGGGAGGTGGAGCATCGGCTGCATCATCATTTCATCCGGCAATTCTTTCTTCATCTTTATCTCTTTTATGGACCCATTCACCCTGAATGAACGTCCACCCCCGTCTTTTTAGTTGTTGTTTCATCAATTTTACTCGGCAACAGGATTTCAAGGTCTATGGAGGTGTCGATCCCTAAACATTCAAAGATGTGGCTAAGAACACATTCATAATTAAGGGAGCCTTCTGAGGGGTTGCTAATGATTTCCACAAGAGATTTGAAGATAATTGTTGCTATATCGTGTTTAGTTTCAGTCCGAAATTGGTGTAACCACCAATAATCGGTATGACGCATGCGAGTGCATCGTCCACCGGAGGGCTGAAAGAACCAAGTTGTCATAAGATGCAGAATCCTTTCATGGATATGAAGATAAGTGAGGCTGTCATCATCAAACTTCAAGGGACACGCTCGAATTCTTGATTTTCACCAGTAGCTTCCACACCAAGGTGTTGGGCAATAATTGCCGGAGTGATTTTAAATTCAACTCCCATTAGATACGAGTCGATAGTTACAACCTCGGTTTGTGTTCTTCCATCATGCTCAAGGGTAGCATTGACATAAAAGATCTTCACGAGGTTGTGATAGACACGGGGTTTAATATCAAGATATCTCATGCAACCTCATTCCACAAATAAAGGCCAAAAGTTGAATTGATATTCTCGGGACATCAAAAAATCCAAATCAATGGTTCGCTCCTTCCTAATCTTTTTCGCCTCGTACACTTCATGGTATCGCTGAAGACAAGCGGGATCACGAAAACAATGGCTCAAAATATTTGAGGTTGTGGAGCTTCATTTGAACAGATAGAACCACCTGTTTCAAACCAACCTCGTTTACCTTTACCAATTTTGTTTTTAGGAGCCATTGAGGAGTTATGGGCAAGAGAGGCAAAAATTTGTGCAACACACAAATTTACAAATTAGATTATCTTCCCTACAAAATTTTTTGCAGAATGAACCACAATGTTAAAAGGCATGTTTATATAAAACTAAACAAGATGCAAAACTAAGTGCATTGTTCATATAATTGTGAATAAGATGCAAAACTAGCTTGATGCAAACATTTCCAAATGTAAACATATTCACAAAGTTCATTCTTTGAAGAACTTACGAAGACGGGTTGGATTTTAAGCACCAAATGTAGAAATCGAAGAACAAACGAGCGTAGTTTGTACTTCAACTTGGAATAGAGCTTATGTTGGATTTCGAAATTGCGTTTGTAATTTTCTAGGGTTTAGGGTTAGAAACTTGTATTTTCAGAGATGAAGGAGGGAATGAGGGTTTTGTAATGGCCAAGTTTTCATTTACATAAATTCATTCTCGCTATTTAGTATTTCAAATCGGTTTCGAATCCCCATATGAGGTTTGGATGCTAATTTCCAAAAGGCTAACAAAGTTATATTAGTTTCTCAAGGGGGCATCGAAACATCCGATCTGTGGTTTCGATGCTGGTTTGGCAGAAACGCCCAATTTGAGTCTTCTTCATGGGGGATCGAAACCCAAAATAGGGTTTCGATGCTGGTTTTCCAGAGACGCCCAATTTGAGTCTTCTTCATGGGGGATTAAAACCGAAATTAGGGTTTCAATGTTGATTTGGCAGAAATGCCCAATTTGAGTCTTCTTCATGGGGGATCGAAACTGGAATGAGGTTTCGATGCTTGTTTGGCAGAAACGCCCAATTTGAGTCTTCTTCTTGGGGGATCGAAACCCAAAATGGGGTTTCGATGCTAGTTTGCCAGAGACGCCCAATTTGAGTCTTCTTCATGGGGGATTGAAACCCAAAACAGGGTTTCGATGCTGGTTTGGCAGAAATGCCTACTTTTACTGGCTCTTGAATGGGGTATCGAAACCTCCGTATATTGGTATCGAAACCCCTTTGATCTTTTAGCATTTATTGTGTTACCTACCAGACCATCTATCAAGTAATTGCACCTAATGACCTGATGCAATTTAAAGTGGCAGCTGATAATAATGGTTTTTCACAACTACTTGTTCTTCTTTCATCCTCAGAGACAAGTAAGAAACGAAGGAGGACACAACATATCGATGTAGGATTTTTTACATCTTTGGTGTCGAAACATGGCTGGTATAAGAGTGGAAGATACTGAAATTGGTGTACCTGATGAGTGCACAACAAATTAATGTACTGCATCAGACAATTTGGTTGGTATGGTGTTTAACTCTCGTGACGAGGCGTGGAACTTTTATCGGGGTTATGCGAAGAATAACGGGTTCATTGTTAGTCGTGCAACAACTAGGCATGATGGGATGGGAAATGTACATACACAAGAGTTTTGTTGTTCACGGGGAGGACATCGCATACCGAAAGTTAATGAGTCCGATCGGAAACGTGCATAACGTGCTATAACACGAATTGGTTGCAAGGCAAAGGTTATTGTGAAGTGTACAAAAGAATCAAAGTGGGAGATATCAGGATGTCACTGTAACCCCCTCGTCCCGGTCTGGCCGGATGACCGGTCCGAATGGGCCACACGGGGAAAACTGAAGCAAAACCCCTTAAGGTTCCCCCTCGGTTAGCAACCCTATTTTTTTCTTTCATTTTAATCTTGTCTAGAGGAATGTTAAGTCCTAAGTGATCACGACAGCGGAAAACATCTATAGGAAAAAAATCACATTCGAACCACGACCATGCATAATCAGTCCATTTTTAAGCTTACAGGGCAGACCGTATCGGTACACCAACTAGGGGTATCGATACGCCCTGACCCGGTCAACCCAAAGAGTCAACTCCGAGAAGACCGTATCGATACAACCCTCGAGCGTATCGATATGCCCTTCTCGGTCAACTTTCCTCAGTCAACGAAGTAGGATCGTATCGATACGCGTAAACCCCGTATCGGTACACCCTACTCATCCCCATTTCTCAAAATTCCAGTGAGTTGGGAGGGTATCGGTACCCCTAGGGTATCGATACGCCTGGCACTTACTGAATTCCAGAGAGTTGGGACCGTATCGATACACCCCCGTGTATCAATACGCCCAGCTAAAACTGTGGCCTTTGGGCAGGGCCGTATCGATACGGCCCTTGGGCGTATCGATACGCCCTGCACTGCAATTCCACAAATTTTAACTTGGTGACCTCAAACACAACTCTAAATGCATTTTTGGACTCCCCTATGCACATACAAACATTTAAGCAACATTCTACAACCAAGGGAAGCAATCGAAACAAATAGCAAGGCATCCGTATATGGCATTTATACAAAAGGGCAATTTTAGCATATATGGTCATACATGAGGGCTCAAAAGGCCAAAAGGGCATAAGTTAATACATATGAGGTTTGCACTCACCAACAAGGCAACCTAAACACCTAAAAGCATGCCATCACACATAAACATTCATCATGGCATATCATGCTCTTACAAACCAAAGTCAATCCAAAACATCAACATATAAATGAGTCATACAAAGCTCATACAAACACCCTTGCCACATTGCTAAGCTACTACATAATTATGAACCGTACTTGAGAAACAAACTTGGAAAGCCCTTCTTGCCTTGCTCCGAGCTAACACCACGCTAATGATCTGCATTGTTGAAAATTGAGAGCGTAAGCTATAAGCTTAGTGAGGATGCTCTAAAACGAAAACATCAACAATGCAGGGTTCAAGCATGTAAATCCTAATCTCGCATACAACATACATTGGTAAAATAATCGAGTAGACCTAGCTAGTCTTTCAAGAGTCATAATATGGCATCTTACATCATACTAAGCTCTAACATCATATATCAACATCATGTATCAACATCATATATCGCAATCATATGAACAAGTTTAATTGGCCACTATTAGTTACCCGGATGTGCAGATTAAATCTCAACAATCACTTTACATCGGTGGGATTACACTCATCACCGGACCTTGCATGGGCGGGATTCCACTCATCACCACATGCCCTACGGATGGGATTCCACTCATCATCCCGTAGAATATATAAAAGCTTCCGGTGGAATATTACATCACCGTACTCCTCCTTGATGACTTAACGCCATCAAGGCCACGTAAGTTTTGACTCAATTTGTGTGCACACTAATCCTAATGATCGATCATTTACACCCGGTAAGTTAATTAGTGCCAATTTTCATTTACCACATCACATATTCATCAACCATGTCTCATGCTCATCATAAACACATATTAAGGCATACAAGTGCAAATCAACCATCTATCCCAAGAGCATAAATAGGCAAACATAAATAGCATTTAGAGGAAATCAAGAGCTAAATTAACAATTGAATTCACATGGAAATGGCCTACCAAGCACATTTCGACTCACACACTACACACACTCGAACCAAACTTTAAAACACATTTAAAGTCACTCACCACCCTTCCTTAGCAACCAAAGTAAGCCTCCTACAAGCCCGGATTCGATCCCAATGCTTCTCCAACGTCTCTTCTTGCTTCTAGCCAATCAAAAACACAACAATTATTCCCAATCAATGCTAACATTCAATCAACACTCAACCCTTGAGCTCAAACTAACTTCAACCAATTTCCCAACCAAATTAATCCCCCAAATATACCAATTTTCGTGCTCCCTCAAACCCTAGCTGAAATTTCCATTTTCAATCATCCAAATGACCCCCAAAAGGTCCCAAAACATCCTCCTAACATATATAAACCATCAGCCCTCTAATTACCACCTAAAACCCACCAAAAACCAAGTTTTTGACATCTCAAAAATTGCTTCAAGAACCCATTTCGGGTTTTTACCAAAACCCAACCATTTTAACATATAATGTACATTTTAATGTGAAGAAACAAAAACCCAACTCCATATTTCGAAATAAAAAGAAAATCTTCATAAAAACTCAAACTTTAACAAAACCCTAACATTTCAAAAGTTCATAGTTTTAAAATCTAAAGCCATAGATAGATAGAGAATGAAGAGGAGAGTTAGAAAATGTTTTTACCTTTCAAAATGGTCTTGAAATGGAGTTGAAAATCAATGGAATAGTGATTTGAGCTTGGGAGAGTTTGAAAGAGGGTTTTGGAGGTTTCTAACGTTGGATGGGGAGTGGGGAGAAAGAAGATGACAACTTTTCTTAAAAGTTGTCTTGCTTTTAAAATCCTTTTGGTCAAATTACCACATTGGTCCCTCCCCTTTTTATTAAAGCCCAATTAGATCCTAATTAAGGTTGTAATGATTTAATTTAATTTTACCAACTCGGACCACAAACCCGACTAACTCTTAACCCCAAAACACGGGCGTTACAGTCACATTGAACATAATCACCCGTTGTGCCCACCTATAATGTAACCGTTTCTTCGGTCCAGTAGAGAAGTTACTGAGGAAGATGTACTTGAGGCACGAACTTTGAAAAGTGTTGGCCTTAGAACGTCAGAAGTAATGAATTATTTCACGCAACAGTCGGGTGGTTTCCACAATGTTGGTTTCATTCGGAAAGACTTGTACAACTCCATTCAAAAAGCGACGGCGGATGAATATTGTGACAGTGATGTCAATGCTCTTCTTGCATACTTTGACTTCAAGAAAGAGCAAGATAAATGATTGTACATGCAGTTCAACACTGACCAATCAGGGGGATTGCATAATATATTTTGGTCGGATTCGAAATCCAGGTCTGACTACGTATGCTTCGGTGATGTCATTGCATTTGACACAACGTACAAGGGTAACATGTACGGCCGGCCTCTAATGCTCATTGTTGGTGTTAATCACCACCATCAAACCATTGTCTTCGGTGTGGCAATTTTAACTGACGAGACTACAGACATATTTGAGTGGGTACTTAGGGAGTTTTTGCAGGCAATGCCTAACAAAGCTCATGTATCAGTCGTCACGGATGGTGATAGAGCCATGCATATGGCTATAAAGACAGTGTTCCCATGTGCACAATATCGAATATGTTCGTGGCATCTTTCACGAAATGCCCAGGCAAATGTAGGTGATCCCAAATTTACATCCGCCTTTACACGGTGCATGTCCTCTTAGTGGACAATTGAGGAATTCGATCGCGAGGGGAGATCAGTTATGAAACATTTTAACGTGGGTATGTCCTCTTGTCGAGAAGGATCAAACGGTTGGTAAGTGGGCACAAGCATATCTTACTTGACATTTCTTCGCCAATGTTCGCTCCACACAACGCTGCGAATCTATGAGTTCCGCCCTCAACATTGTCCTCAAATATAGGAAGACATATTTAGAAGTTGTTCGTGCCATTGACAATGGTATAAATGAGATGTGCATAACGGAGTTGAGGAAGAATTCAAAAATTCTTACTCGAAGCCTTTCCCAATGACCAAATTGCATGACCTTGAATGAGTGCGACTGACATCTTCACCCGGGCATCCTTTGAAATTGTTCAGGATGAACTAAAAAATGAGACACTGTATCATGCTTTACATCCGATTCTTGAGCTTCAAGGCGCGCAGACGTATCGTTTGACAAAGTATAAGGATCCGACAAAAATCTATGAGGTTGTGCTTGATGTCACAACACATAACCTGGCATGCTCTTGTCAGAAATTTGAGACGGTCAGACTTCTATATCGCCATCAACTGCACGTTCTTAAGTTGGAAGACTTCTTCGAGCTCCCTAATTGTTTAATACTACCGCGCTGGACAAAAAATGCAAAGCTCTCTGCTCCATCTTATCTTCACAGCGACGTGCCTCCCGAATTAAAATAAATGTCTCGATTTGCTTCGCTACGCTCACTTTCATTGCGGTTGTGCTACCTTACGTCTCAAACAGACGAAAGTTTTCAAAGCACAAAAGATTAGTTACTTCGACTAACTGTTGAATTTGATCACTCCATAACCTTGAATGAGTCCTCATCACATAAGGTAAGCCAACAAAGCGTTCGAGACCCGCAAAAGAAGCAAGCAAAACGGAAGCAAAAAATAAAACCTAATGCGTCCACAAAACGGAGGAATCACTATTCATTTTGCAAAATAGAGGGACACAATAAGAACACATGCCCGGGACTGAAGCTTCAACTTCCAACGGGTACTGCAGGGACAAGTTCAACGTTCTTCGACGACGATGAAGAATTTCCTTCTGACCTAGACATGTACCAACCTGATGCAACTGTGAGTCATTTCTACTTACATATGTTGTATGGCAATACATGAAAAGTTAACACGGGTTTGCTATTGACTTCCACGTAGGTCGGCCCATATTGTAGGAATTACGAGTAGAATGTTGATAACATATCTCCGACCACGACATTGAAGGTATTAATCAAGATTCCATCAAGTTCATTGAATTTTCGTTTATACTTTACCTACAAATTCATCGTGTTTCCAAATGACGATTTATTATTTACTGTGATGCAGATTCCAAACGTGTACACAGTAGATCCTCTTCAGACATACAAATTCACGTATATATGCTTCAAATAACTGTAAGTACAACCAAACGATTATCTCAGTCCAATATGCTTCAAATACATGTACATACAACCAAATATATCCTCTGCAGACATACAAAATCATGTGCATATGCTAATTTTATCCACTGAAATATATCATATAATGCAAATTTTTGTACACGCGTTTGAACACATTATGGCCCCAAAATTGCATAAGATACATTCAAAATATTTTTAGTTTATACTTACATAACCTATTTATGCTTGCAGCACATTTCTACTACATATACTTCTGTACATATACATACAAACATGGTTACCACCCATAAAAAAGTGGGTTCCTTTACGTAATGCCACAAACAAACAGTCAAAGATTCATTGCCATCACATGTTCTTCACCAAACAAAATTGCATAAGACTAAAATCATTAACTACACGTCGTAATGTATTCAATTACATAAGAAACAATGCATAGCTTCCTAAACCCTTACCATTATGGACGCTGAAAAGTGCCATGTTTTGGAAGTGGTTGTGCATTTGCCTTGAAGGTAACCCATTGACCTATAACAACATTTACAGACCTCCACAAACAATTCTTATCATGACTGATAAGATCATCCAAAAGAAATATTCGATCCCATTTTCCAATGGTCTAGTAAGACAAGTATAAACAAATTAAGCATTAATTAAAGACCATTTTTCAGTATAGATGACCAAAGTAAGCAAAGTATAATGAAGATCATATGAACTTACCACTTCCCCTATAGGCTTATCATTCCAAAGCTGTATCATTTGATGCAAAACATACCATAATCGTCTCTATTTGAATACAAATCCGTGTTAACAAGATACCACGACTAATCATTTGCAATTTGTTAAGCAAAAATAATACAAAGTACTGTAATATAACAACTATGTACCCATTATCATGATGTTTGACTTTTTCCACCATCACGCGCAGATCGCTCAACGGCCTTGATGGTGAGCCAAACACTTGGACAAACTTCTTATCTTTTAAACATTCTCCTAAACTATTCATCTACATGTACAAATATTTGTATGTTTTTACATACTATGTTACATCTTAAACGGTGGCAGAATAAAAGTTCGTAGTTCTTGCTTATTACCAGGTTCTGGGCCATAGCCACTCTTGCAGCATTGGCTCGGGTCGTTGGCAAGCTGTCGAGTAGCTTCACATTACCAGCATCAAGATCCACCACACACATAAACCAATGATTTATGTTGTCATTCACGGGGATAAAGAGCTGAAACAATCAACGATTTCCTTTGTAATATACATATGACATGAAAGTGCATGAGATGTTTAATATATTAATGCTTCTTCGTACCACATTACAGTCTGTCAACCGGCCGTACGATTTGAAAATATGACGCCAATAATCAGCAATTGAACCAACATCCATTATCCCTTCGACAAGCTGAGACTACAAGACAATATTTATTATTAACCATGTATCCTTACAAAACTACATCCATTTGTTCATAATAGACATAAGATTCTTTAATATTAAACATAAACTCAATGCACACGAAATGTACCCTTTCCTTGTTTTAGATTGCTTCCTTTTATCTTCGTCAACAATTGTAAACCCAATGGCATCTATAACCTAAACCATAAACAAAACATATAACAACTATCGTACTAAATTTCTTCAAATATGCTGCAAAATGCTTAAGGGGAATAGTCAAACCTACTAACCATTGAACCGACCCAACTTCATGGTCGTAACGTATCTGCATCGCTTACAAACAAATATGTGTGGCCAAAATCTACGACGACTTCACTGCACCCATATAAAAACTTACAACTTATATTGAACAGAACAACAACATTGTAGCATACTTTCAGATTCAGATCGCTTACCCTGCACACAAAGGCATATTCCATATATAGTCGCACGTGTTTTTCGCTGACGCGCCTACTCCCTCCGGTACTTGCACGTACGTCAGTATCTGCAATGCTTACACATTTTTTGTTCAATACTTAATGACACAAATAAGTACTGCACGTTCAACCAATTAAAATTTATTACAAAACCTCAGTAATTATAGAACCCCTACAATGAGTTTGAATAACATACGAATTTCATCCATTATGCATAATCAAACACATCATATAATGTTCTAAACAAACCCTACTTAAACCAAACATTGTCCACATCACACTTCCTTCAATCGTTGACTTTATTAATGTTATGAGTTCTCATTCCCACTCTTATCCCTTTGTCACTAACCTTTGCATTAGCTACTGCTCTTGTCTTGCCCTACAAGTTAACACCAACAATATCAGCAACAATAATCTCATACCTTAACTTTATGAAACATTGATCAAAATAACTTATAATGCTTATACATTTTTCTTTGTTTTTGGGACATCGGCGATTTCTTCCTTCAACCACTCGACATCGTCCATCAATGGGTCCTTGTCAATATCAAGTCCATGGTTCGGATTGGACTCTCTGACTTCCTATTTCTCAACCACTTCTTCTTCTTCTTGAACAACAACAACAAGTTCTCAATCAGCTTTCCTCAACGACTTCTGCAATTCTATCATGTTGGCATTTAAATTCTTGCATTCCTCATTCAATTCCCTTAAACTCTCTTCTAATTCTTTTTCCTTCTCCACAAGGGCTTCCAGACTATGTTTTATTCCACCCAAATCTAACAGTACCGTGTGCAGCATCTCCATAACCACATCATTTGTTCCATTGAATCTTCCCCCTTCTTCCCCTTCCACATTTTCATCATCATACCCAAGTACCTGCAAACATCATCAGTAAATCATTTCATATAACCACAACATCCTATATAATACCAAATCGTTTAACCTACTTACCTTGGGTATTTTAGGAGGCCTTTCTTCCTTGAGGCTGTTTACAATCTTCCTTACTTCCTTCTTGTTGCCCTAAGTATGTATGCGATTGCGACCATCAGCGGTAGTAACTCTTCTACTCGCGATTCCACTCCAAAAATCAAATAAACTCACTTACATTTATTATTAATCAAAACATTATAATAAAACTCAATAAACTCAATCACATGAAACAACTACTACGTTCGAACAAAACATACTTTAAAACATAAATTATCTCTAATATCGTGATGCATCCGGTCATGTATGCCAGCCCACCACGAACTTTCCACTTGGCTACTCCATCAAGTAACCTCGCATATGTATATTTGCACCAATTGAGTTTTCTGTTCAACCCCACTAGGCACAACAACCACAAATGTTCTGAGGAAGGCATCAAGTTCGCATTTAGACTTATAAAAACACCGACAATGAAAAGAAGAACACGAGCTCTCAACTCGTCTCCCTCAAAAGCACCGGTAAGTATCTCCTGCTCAAGTTCCTTCACTGTGGTATCCCTCAATTCGGTGCTTCGATGCCATTTCTTTTGCATCAACATTTCTCTTGCCCATTTCAACATCCACTCCTCCATTCCTCAAACCCAATACAGCCTCCACTTCTTCAACCAACACTAGAATTTTATGTCCATCAAATTCCATCATCGAGCTGTGGACATCAAAATTTTCTACTAAACTGCGACATAGGTCGCGATGAATTGCTCTCGGTTTCATTTCCAATAACGGACCAAACCCTAACTCATTAACAATACCCTCAATCTTCAACTTTCTCATCTCTTCAAACATATCCGACGGCTTAATGAGGCTACATCTTGAAGATATCTCCTACAACATTTCATACAAACATTAATTACTTAACTGTTACGTGAATATACATTATGTTAGGACATTTTCATCTCTTTCTCCATAAATAATTTTAAAAATTCACTTACCTTTTTGTATTTTTGAGAAAGTGCAATTTCCTTCACATTGCCTGTAGCTTTCCATTCAGCCTGAGCCTGCTTTTGCTCCTCGTACATTTGTACATAAGGCTTATTCTCATCTTCACTCATCTGCTTCCACCTCAAACCCAATGCTTTTCTTTCTTATATCACTCCCACAATTAGTCAAATAAAAATACCATGTACACTTAACAAACCATTACACAACACACTTACATCGTTGTTCATTTCTTCTTCCCCTTCAAATGTTTACATTCGCTTTTACTGTAAAACAAAATTTCACTGTTAGCTTATGCAACTCATATTTAATAAATTAAACAATTCTATATACATTCAACTTCAACTTACTAGAAATGAAAATATGGTGTACATGTTTTAGGTGCCTTAGGCTCCCCTTTATCGGAATTCTTCTCATGTTCTATTGTCTGCAACATGTACCTAAAATAATCAAAGAGGGAACGTTGAAAGGCAAAAATAATGACACTTCTACAAAATCTGAACTTCACGAATGGGATTTTGCATATGAGTTCTAAGGACTTGTTCTATTTCACCTCTTTACATGGACATATGAATTCTACATTTCAGTTTTAGCAAAGTATAAATAGTTGGAAACTATTTATAAGAATATGTCTAACAAATCAAAACTTTGATGCAAATACTACCTATGGTTAATTTTTTTCATTCAAATGTAATGATATTTGGAGATTTTTGTTTCATTCTCAAGTTCGACAAATAGTATCAACCAAAAAATATTGCTTTCCATGTGTAATGAAAACTCATTTCCTAAAATTACATACTAGTTCAAATCACCTATTTGATCTTAAGAAACAATCACATCCTTCCAACACATTCAATACTAGAGCTGTAGAGCATATGCAAACCATTTTTTTAACTAAAAATCATAACTATCTCAACCAACAATCATAATCATTACATGGATTTCAACACAATCCTTCTTACAATCTAATCTCCTCGACAATATTTCTTTCACATTTTCGTACCATATCAACTACAATTAAAAAGGGGAAAAATTGAAGGAACTAGCACTAACTAACCTAAACATTCATTCTTCCAATCCAATCAACTCTGCATTTCTAACATTTATCACTCCCAATTGAAACATCATTGAATTATTCAACCTAATTTCTTTTGTTATTCAAGAAGAAAGCCAACGAGTTATTCAAGGCTCTAATCCAGTTAATAAAGGTGTTCAACAATTCTTTTAACTATTGTTATCTTTGTTCCTACTTTTTATTTCAATTTAATTGCTATTGCTTGTTTATTGCACCAGAACCCTAAACTGCTAATAACCCTAAACTCTAATAATTCCTTCTTCCAATCCAATCTCCTTTACAATATTCATTATAAGTAAAAAGAAATTTTTATGGAAGAACATTCAAACGATTTATACAAAATCCTTCATCATTTGCAATGTGGTTTCGCTCAAATCATAAAAAATGAAAAAAGGAAGCAAGAAGCAAGAACTAACCTCCAAATCCGTGTTCAAACTCAATTTCCTCCACGAATTTCTTTCAAATTTTTTCCCTTGCTTGATGGATATAATGCCTTCGTCCTCTTGGTTTCGATGCACTAACTTTTAGATTTCCTTTTTCCGTTCCCTTTCAATATATGTCAACTATATCATCATAAAAGGTTACCGGTTCACCGGAAAATTATATATCCTTTGTTTTGTTTTTTTAATCGAACGGCCATATTAAAACTGGCTTCATCCAATGACCCTAATTTAATAATTTGTATTTAGTCCACTTTTAACCTGTTTGTTTTTAGAATTCCCCCAAAGCTTGACAAGTAATAAAAAAAATATTTTTTCCCCTTGAAATATTTGTGGGATATAGCTGAACTCTGCTAAATTAAAGAGAAAACATGGGCCGAATAGCGACGGCGGCGATAGTGAGCCTCTGGGTAATTCCCGTATCCATCCTGGTCAATCGCATTGTTCCCGATCCTTACATGGTAAGACAACCAGTTTAAATTGAATTCTTTCCAACGATATTGATAGTCACTAAAATAGTCAATTTTGGGTCGATTACCTGTTTTATATATGTGGGCAGGATGAGATTTTCCACATACCTCAGGCTCAAAAATACTGCAATGCCGATTTCATGAGCTGGGATCCTATGATCACTACCCCACCTGGCCTGTAATGTTCTCTTTCTTCTCTATTCTTTTGCTTTGTTTAGACGAAGGTTGGGGTTTACTTTAACTGTATTGTAAAAGGGTTGTTCTATATGAAAACGAATGATTTAACAAAGTATAGATGTCATCAATTAGCGAGTGGGATTGATTTTGAGTCGGGTCAAATTGGATCAAGTTAATTCTGTTTAATTTTTTTTTTTTGAGTTATTTTCATTCGGGTGATTTGTGATAGGTCGTTTTTTGTTCAATTTTAAGACTTAGAAAGGGTCGTTTTGAATCCGGATCATTTCAGGTTCTGTTCACGTTGAGTTGAGAGCTTTTCGGGTTCGGGTTGGTCGGGTCAGATTGTTGTCTTTCATGACCAAATTCGAATTAGGTTGTGTTTGAGTTCAAGTTAATCAGGCCAGATTTTCGGGATTGAATCAAAATTGACAGGTCTATGACAAAGGATGAACTTGCTTATTCAGTTAGATTATATTGATGTTGCATTGAGAATTTCTTTTCCAGTCTAGAAAGATGGGTTATTTACTCTATTGCTGAATTGTTGTAAATTTTTATTAAGCATATGTTAGAAATACTTTGCAGGTACTATCTTTCACTTGTTCAAGTTGCTGCTTTGTTTCCAATTAAGTATTTTCTACAACTGGCTTCATCGTTCCCGGAAGCTTGCTCCACTGCAGTTCTTCGCTCTATAAATGGGGTCTTGGCAGTACTGTGCAGCATTCTTGTGTATGAGATAATAGCCCACTTGAGGCCAACTCTTGATGATAGGAAAGCAACACTTCTTGCTACAGTTCTAACCCTGTATCCACTCCACTGGTTCTTCACTTTTCTTTACTATACTGATGTTGCATCACTTACTGCTGTGCTCGCCATGTATCTTGCATGTCTGAAGAAGAAATATCTATTCAGTGCGTTGGTAAACAAGTCGCCTTAAATATTTTCCTGTACTGTCGTTAAATGATAAAACTTCGACACACTGCCTGGGAACAAGATTAATTAGCTATGTTTCACATTGCATATGGGAAACCGAGTGTAGCTTTTTAATCTTGCTATAAAAGGAAATTAAATCAAACAGTTTTAGGATATAATAGATTCACCTCTACCTTAATTTTGTCATATATTTCTTCTTTGTTGTTTCATGTAGAGTTTAACTCATTTCCATTGTGTTCTTACAGCTTGGGGCAATGGCAGTTGTTATTCGACAGACAAATATTATATGGATGCTTTTTGTTGCCTGCTCGGAGGTCATTGATATAACTACGGCACATCAAAGAGATAGTGTGGAAGTAGATGATTTAAAGGCATCAAACAAGGGTACCATTCTATCAACTGTCAATACCGGTGTCAATGTGAGTTCAAACTTGAGGAAAAGGAAGTCCAAGGGAATTGCAAAGACTAATAAACCCTCTCACTGGAAAAACACCTCTTCAACATCCCGAGCATCAGGTTCTTTTGACATCTTTGATCTTTCTTTTGTTAGTTAATTTGGAAAACCATGTAAGTTAATCCTTGTTCATAGGGTTTAAGCGGTTGTTCTTTGCAAGAGAAAGGTCATTTTTGTTAATGTTGTATCCTTTTGGCTTTATAATGCAGGTCTGCTTCATGAGATTCAAGCTATTGTTTTGACTTCATGGAGCATGAAGTGGGAGCTTATGGTCTCCTTTAGCCCATTCTTTTTTGTACTGCTGGCATTTGTTGCTTTTCTCTTCTGGAATGGGAGTGTAGTTCTCGGTATCATTCGTTTTAAAATGCTATTTGGTTCCTTAACCTCCCTTGCTTTCTTTCTTTAGTTACTCCGCCTCTTAATAATGCAGGTGCAAAAGAAGCTCATGTAGTTTCTCCACATTTTGCACAAATAATGTATTTTAGCCTTGTTTCTGCTTTTCTTGCGGCTCCTCTGCATTTCACAATCGGTCATGCTTTAGATTTGTTTCGGTCATTCTGGAAGAACAGGCTGCTTGGCGTTTTCCTTCTATTATTGGCTTTGATTGCTAGTCTCCTTTCTGTGCATTTTTTCAGGTTAATTCACATGAATCTGTAACTCCTTTTACTCTTCTTCATTGTTGGATGAAAACCTTGTACTCTTCCTTAATACGGTTAATGCATTTTTGCAGCATTGCTCATCCTTATCTTCTTGCTGACAATCGGCATTATACATTCTATCTTTGGAGGAAGATCATCAAATTTCATTGGTCAATGAAGTATCTTCTGGTGCCATTTTATGTTTATTCATGGTTTTCAATCTTCCGATTAATGGGTTAGTACATTTCATTTCGTATATTATTGAACTAAGCTTGTCCCAACATTTCTGAGGCTGCAATATATCTTGCATTGTCAGATAAAACTCAAAGGAGGATTTGGATATTGGTGTATTTCTTTGCTACTTCTGCTGTTCTTATCCCTGCTCCGCTAATCGAGTTCAGATACTACACCATACCATTCTATTTTTTCATTCTTCATACCAATAATAACGATTGCCGAAGCTGGCTTCTCATGGGGATTCTATATACAATCCTCAACATATTTACGATGACGATGTTCTTGTTTCGGCCATTCCACTGGGACCATGAGCGCGGAGTCCAGAGGTTCATATGGTAGGTAGAAAACACCAAAAGCTTTGCCAATCTTAGTATACATCATTGGATCATAGAGAACTAACACCCTGTATTACTTGTAATTCTTCCATTCATGTCAAGCCAATGGGTATTTCATGTTTGATATTACACTTTGTAACCAAATGATGTTGGTGGTAATGGTAAACATTTGTAGTTGATAACACAGTTTATATTACTATTGTATTTTTTCGGTTTCTCCTACAATGTAATGAGATGTTAAAAAAATGCCTTTAACGGTTTAACCAACCAGCTTTGTGTTCCAGTTTGGTCATATTTTAACAGTGAGTTCTGGAGTTCGAAACTCGGGGCCAACCGCCCATGTCATGTATGGCTGACTTTTTTAAAATGCTGCCAGAAAGTCTGAGAAGGGTCTATTTCCTTGCATTTATAAACTAAAACCAGTTGGAGATGAGTTTATTGAGTACTGCTATCCTACACATCTAAACACATTAATATTTTATTGGATAATATAATAACATGAGATTTATTCAAGGGTACACTATACAGTTGGTTATCATTTAAAAATGATTACAAGGTAATATTTGTTCATATATATTTTTAATCCTTTGACAATGTACATATACCTTGTAGACAAAACAATTTGAACCCGTATTTCTTAAGATGAACATCAACTTAGCTAACATAAACTCGATTAAAAAGCATATGAATAATTTATTTTTCTAACTATACGTGAAACTATTTACTTATTTTATTTAGTTATAATATAAATATAGTCAACAAATAGACAAATTGTTAAGTTAATGCAATGCAATAACTAAGTGGATTTGAATCCCAACTTCAACGTCACTCTTTTATTTTGATATAGTGGAATTAGTGCATTAAGTGTGCAATGACGTAGTTTACAGTTGGTCAAATTTGGTTTAGTGGAAACCAAACTTTAAAGAAACACTTAAATACTTGAGCTTAGAAGATTACAGTGAAAGCAGTTGAAGAACTCGGAGGTTTGGTTGGAGAGCAGATACATGATGACTTCACCATTTTTAAACATTCCATTTTCAAACAATTTTTCATATTCAACTTCTGAAACTTTAAATTTAAAATTCATGGTGAAGCTAATACAGTAGCCGATTGTATGAGTAACATCAGAAGCTCGTTAGATTTTGGATTGTCACTTTTATCTACATCAAAAACACCTGCACCTGATTATAATCTATTTACTGATGATCGCCATATCCTTCCTTCCAAAGAAATAATGATCACCGAAACATCATCATGGTACATTCGTCGTTCTCCTGATGGGATCTCAACCAATTCATGGAACTCTAGACCTGCAGAAACAAAGGAAAGCTATAAACGATGCAACTTCATATGTTCTTTACATAATGATGGACAGAATTTGTACCAGCTTTCTCGGCTGCTCGAATCAGTACTTCTTCCACAAGATGTTGTGCCGGATCACCGTCCGGAAACGAGGCGGTGAACCATTCGATTCGGGAAACAACTTGTTGGTTTGTGAAGTACTGATAGAGTCCATCGGATGACAGTATCAAAAACTTGTCACCAGGGCTTAGTTTATAATGATGAAGTGAAGGAGATGATGTGATGTATGGTGATGTTCCGACATAATTGATTCTGAAAATTTCACACAAAGCATCGTTCCATTTAGGCTGCAAACAAGAACAGAACAGGGTTAAACACATGAATCAGTTCCATTTCCATATCCTTCAACCGGTAGATTTCTTACATGTTTGAGAAAACCAGCCCCAAAAGCTCGAGTGACCTTCAGATAACCTTTCACTCTTTCATTAACAACTGCTTCATCATCATCTGGATGTTCTTTCCCGATTCTCTCAACTTCCTGTAATGAAAACAAAAATCCCATTTTTTTATGTTGATTTTGAAAGCAAAGAAAATGAAGATAAATTCAGAGAATAGAAGGGGAAATTCACTTCTTTAACATCTGTGTTATGATCCACTGTGAGCTGATGAGGTGTCAAATTAGAAGACCCTGTTTTTTGTGCTATAATGGCTCTGCTATCCCCCAAATTCATTACATAAACATCTTCTCCGTTCATCAACATCACCAAAACACAAGAACCCATTGCGTGTAACTCGGGCTTTAAATCAGCCATCTTTAAATAAGTCTCTTCGGTTTTAGTTAAAGCCTCTGAAAGTGCTTTCAGAAAATCTGAGTGTTCGAATTCTGAGGTTGTGGGATTCGTGGAAAGCTCGAAACTTTGACTGTCGCAACCGGACTTCCATTTCTTCAAATCGAATCCGGATGCTTCATCCGATTCAGCCTTGCCGGTGTTCCATAACAGCCCTTTAAGCTCTTCGAAGACGGCATTGAAGAGATTAGTAAGCAAGTGATCAGGCGCATCAGGGCCACTGAAACCATCATAAATCCCGACGAAAATCCAGCCTTCTTCTTCTGAAACAACGAGATGGGTTCGGTCCTCGCCGGCTTTCCCTTGCGCCCATTGCAAGTTCTGGCTTTTCATTGAAAGCCGGTAACCGTCACCGTCGTCGTCGTCAAGATCGTCAGTTTGATCGCCATGATCATCAACGCTCAAACTCCCTCCACAGCTTGGATTATTAGTTTTGGTTTCTATAGCTGACGAACGTTCTTTGTCTGAAGCAAAACATATCGTTCTCTTGAAACTCTTCATAAAAACCGAACCTTTCTTCTTTGACTTATTAAAACTCCCATCGGACAAGCTTTTGTGGAACTTAATAATCGGGCTCGACAAGAACCCACGATCCATTGGTCCCGACCAACAAGGGGAGCTGCCACGTGGAACTGGCTGTAAAGTAAGGGAAGCGACTAGCTCGGAGCTTTTAAACGTGGATGAACGATCGGGTAACGGGGATGGCGCCGCCGCCAATGGGACCGTTGTTAAGTTGGCGCTAACGGAAGCTCCGGAGATGGAGCTGAACGTCGTCGATGTGGTGGTGGTGGAGGAGGAAGAATAAGAAGAGTCGACCGAGGAGTGGTTTTCGGCGGAGGAGAGAAGGATCGGGTCGGGTCGAACGTAACAGAATGAATGTCCGATGAAGTCTTCGGAGGGGTGAGGCATAACGTGAGAGGTCATTATCATTCCATGGCTTGGGCCGGCATTGAAAGAACAGCAGTGGCTTAGCTTTCTAACAGTGTTTCCCATGATTTAATGTTTTTTTTTTCTTCAGGTGGTTCGGTTGTTTTGGTTTCTATAAGGTTGTAAGAAGGGAGAAGAGAAAACGAGACTGTAATAAAAGAAAGAGAAACTGAGGAGGGAGTTGACTTTTTAAGGGAAAAAGAAGAGGCCCAGGCCGAAGGGAGCATTATTTATTTATTTATTTATTCTTATGATTATAAGAATTACAAGTTGTTTTATTTTAGAAATTAATAGAGGAGTTGACTATCTGAGGACGCGTGGGGGAGTAATAGAATAAAGGTGATTGAGCATATCTCAAAGTCAAAGGCTTGCGATTCGTACAAGTGGGTTTTATAAAGTAAAATAAAAAATAAATAAATAAAATCAGTTTAACATTATCAGAAATAGTTATATACTCTTTATGAAAAAAGGGGAAGGCTAAAACGTGCAAGCACTAAATCAAATGTATCAAAAGAATTTTCTTAATTGGTATATGCTATATTTGTTTTCGCATCTTAGCGGGGCCGGTTATGAAATTTTGAAGACTCGAAACAAATCGAAAAATTAGGTCACGAATAATAAGTTTTGAAAAAAATAAATTCTAAGAGTAAGTCTCTAATAATAGATATTAAAAAATAAATAAACTTTACGAGTCGTCCATAATAAAAAGCCCCTAATAATAAATATTGTGGAAAATTGAGCCTCTAATAATAATAATTAAAAAATTAGCTCAAAATAACAACTATTGAAAAAAATTAGACCAAAAAAAATATTGAAAAAAGAAATTTTAAGAGTAAGCTCCTAATAACAGTTATTAAAAAATAATAATTTTAAGAGTAGAGCCCATAATAACAAATATTTGAAAGAAATGAGTCTCTAATGATAAGTATTGAAAATTTTGAACCTCAAATAACAAGTATAAAAAGAATTAGACCACAAATAACAAGCTTTGAACAATTTAAACCCCTAATAACAAATATTAATATATATGTATATATATTTTAGGAGCAGTCCCCTAATAACAAATGTTGACAAAATTAAATTTAAGTGTATGTCCTAATAACAAATATCATGAAAAAAATAGCCTATAATAACAAGTATTTTAAAAAATAAACCTGTAATAACAAATATTAAAAATGTATTTTAAGAGTAGAGCCCTAATAACAAATATTGAGAAAAAATGAACATCTAATAACAAGTAATGAAAAAATGAGCCACAAACAACAAATATTGAAAAAAAATAAACCCTTAATAATAAATATTAAAAAAATAAATTATCATTAAAATCACAATTATGACACTAAGGTTCAATAGTGTTTAGACTAAATAAATTTTTTAATTCGAGATAGTGGACTCCATTAATAAATATATAAAATTTAAAAAATTATATATATAATTAAAAATATAAATAGCGGGCCTCAGGTGGGCAATGGGCCTTGGGCAAATGCCCCTCCTACCCACCCTTAGAGACGACCCTGCATCTTAGAATATATATTAAAAATATATTTATTTTGAGCTCAATGAGGTTTTGGTAAAAATGATGATGGTGTTCATCATATGAGACTTAGGTTTGAGCAACCTTATATGTAAAGTGTATGTGCATTATTGAAGGATTAAGAAAAAATATGATCAAACACTACCCCTTGTAATCATCATAAGACTAAAAATATATATTAATTTTAGATCATTGAATGAGTGAAAATAGATGGTTAAAATTATTCACTAATACTTTTTCCTAAAAAATCTTCTTTTTTATCTTTTTAATTTCAACTATCAACTTCTACTAATCCAATTGTGCGAAATCAGTATAAAACTAAAACAATTATAGTATGTAAGTAGATCCCATCTCTATACACAATTATACATACATAACTATTAAAATAATTTTATCTCTATTCTTTTAGGTCATGGGTTATAGACACACTATGGGCTCCATCATCCTTTCTCTAAAGTCTTCTCTTGTAACCTCCTCGTCCCGGACTAGACGGAAGACCGGTCCGAGCAGGTTACATAGGGAAAAGTGAAGCGAAACCAAGGCCACGCGCGAATTTGACTCTTACCGTGTGCACACTCATCCTAATGATCGATCATTTATACTCGATAATTAACTAGTGCCAATCATATTATACAAGCCACAATATGATATCAAAATAATGCAACACAACATATGTAACCCCCTCGTCTCGGTCCGGACGCTTGACCGTTCCGAGTGGGCTACACGGGGATAACCGAGATAAAACCCGTTAAGGCTCCACTTCGGTTACCGATCCTAGAGAAAATTTTCCATTTTTATCTTATCTAAATGCATTGTTTAAACCTAAGCGGAAGCCCAACAACAAACCGGGCCTAAGCCCAACACTTGGAACCCTTTAGAGATGTCAAAATGCCCAAATTTAGGCCTGTGTTTCGAAACAGTCAAAGCCCGTTTCGAAACACCAGCTTCAATTCAAAAAGTTAGACACCGGTTTCGAAACGCATCCACCCCGTTTCGGAACAGGGTCTCGTTTTAGCCTTGCCGTTTCGATACTAGTTTCGGAACGACAATTCCAGTGGCAAAAGTGTTTCGAAACTTGTTTCGAAACAGGGACTCACAGTGGCCAAAACGTATCGAAATGAGTTCCGATACGGGGGCCCTGGAACCATACCCGTTTTGAAACAGGACAGCCCGTTTCGAAACACCTGCTGTCTGCAAATTCTTAAAATCAGTTTTAGACATCTCCTATGGATCCCAAACGTCCAAAACAACTACACGAAGCATACAATTAATACAAGCACATTCTAGAGGCATGCATCTTATAGCAACAAGCTCAACATACACGAGGATACAAGGGGAACATCCATTCAAAGATCATGCATCTCAAAGACTTAAACATTCAAGGTTCATGCTCACACATAGTCATACACTTAGACAAATTTAAGGTAAGCAAAATACCAACATGGTTTACAAGCAAGGCATACATCCCAAAAGCCAATTTAACAAACACATAAGAGGAGTCTAACATGCTCCTAAACAACCACATCATACTTCAAAAGCACCATAGCACGAATACATGTCCCATTGCTTGACCATTACACCATAACTAAAAACCATACTTGATAGCTAGGCTAGCACCACAAAGCACACACACTTGGAGGTCTCTTCTTGCACTTAGCAACCCACGAGCTACTGATTTGCATTGTCGAACAAAGAGAGAGCGTAAGCAATAAAGCTTAGTGAGGGTAAGCTCTTTAAAAACAAACCTCGACAATGCAGGGTCCAAGCACGATCTCAACCAAGGTAAATGCATGATCAAACCTTCGATCCTCAAGAGCCAAAATGTCAATGATGCATGAACAATATCCAATAATATGTCATGCTCAACAAGCTCATTTCCACAACATATGTAAGCACATATAATCATCCAAAAAGGAAATACATTTCCACATCACATTGATTCACATATCAATTTATATTGGCACCTAGCTATGACTCGAATACGCGGATAACCACGTTGGAACTCACATCCAACAACCACTTTACCTCACGGTGGGATTACACTCATCACCGGTCTCGCGGAGGGGATTCCACTCATCCTCACGCCCCGTCGATGGGATTCCACTCATCATCGACTAATATATATAACAATTTCCGGGCGAACCCGTACTCCTCCTTGGTGACTCAACGCCACCAAGGCCACGCGCGAATTTGAATCATGTGTGCACACTAACATCCTAATGATCGATCATTTGTACCCAAGCATACTAGTGCCAACATTTAACTCATTCCACAATATCAATTACAACCATTTCCGTGCTTAGCACGTACTCACCATGATCACAATCATGAACAATCCACATGCATATCACAATGTATCACAACCATGCCTCATCACACATGTATAACACATTATACATAAATCATCATATCATAAACATCACGAGGCATAAGCATCAAGTAAGAGTTCAACCAATGTCTCTAGTTTAAGCTTAGGATTAGGCTACCACCCTAATCCTAACTCTAGGTGGGTCTACCAAGCCCGACCTAGTCCACATGCTCGAACCAAACACTTAGAAAACACTTAGAAAACATTAACCACTCACCTTCACTTCCAAGCTCAAATACTAAGCAAGCAACCAACTTCAAGCTTCCGGATTCGCTCCCGATGCTTCACCAACACAAGTTCTTGCCTCTAAACAACCTCAACACAAACCAAACAACTTCAAATCAACCCAAGCATCAAAGTAACTAACCCGGAACACAATTCAAACATCAAACTCAACATTTCAAGCCATGAACAAACCCCAAATTTACCAAACTCGTACAGCCCACAAACCTTGTTCAAAACTCATGTTTCCAACACATTTTATACCCACAAATGATTCTAAAACATCCCCCAACCATAGTACTAACATTAGCCCACCAATTCCAACCTAAAACAACCCCTAAAACTCACCCAAAACCCTTCAAAAACCCCTTTTAAACCCAATTTCGGGAATGTGTTCAAAACCATGTAAAATTCATATATGTTACATCATTTGACTCGTAGACTTCATAACTAACAACATTAAATCGAAATTTTAAGTTAAACATAATAAAGTTATCATTTTTAATCAAAACCTCCAAAAACTCAATTTCCAAAACATTGAGGAAAATGAAAACCATTTGTACTTTTGAAGAGAGGAAGTTGAGGACAAGTCAAAAATGATATTACCTTTCAAAAACGAGTTGAAATGAAGAAGCAATGTGATGGAATAGTGGAGGGGATGAGAGAGCTCTTCTTCACGTTGGTTTTTGATTTTTAGAAGAATATGAATAGTGAAATCATGAGAAAAGGGGTTTTAAATTGAAACTTGTATTATTTACAAGTTTGCCATTAATGAATGACTATTTACCACTTTCTTTAAAATATCTCCAAATTGTATTTCATTTCAATTTAGTCCAACATCAAAAGTTTGTTTTTGAAACCCGAGGCCCAAAAGATTATTTTAATTATAGAACCGAACCCAAAATAATATTAAAATATTACTTTCACCTGACCCCTAAACCCGGGTGTTACAACTCTCCCCCACTTAAGGAAATTTCGTCCCCGAAATTACCTGGCGGAAACAAATACGGAAACTGTTCAAGCATATCAGCTTTCCTCTCCCACGTGGCCTCTTCCACACCTCTATGTCTCCACAACACCTTGACCAACTCTATGGTCTTACCACGCAACACCTTGCTATCAGAAGCAAGTATCTCAACGGGCTCTTCATTATAAGACAAATCTGGATTCAACTCTATCTCCTCAACGGGCATAACATGAGAAGGATCTGATTTATATCTCCTAAGCATCAACACATGAAAGACATCATGGATTTTCTCTAACTCAGAAGGCAATCTCAAACGGTAAGCTACAGGTCCAATCCGCTCAACTATCTCATACTGACCAATGAACCTCGGACTCAACTTGCCTTTCCGGCCAAATCTCATCACCTTCTTCCACGAAGATACTTTCAAAAACACTTTCTCACCCACGAAGAACTCAATCTCTTTCCTCTTCAAATCTGCATATGACTTCTTACGATCGGAAGCTGCTTTCAAATGGTCACAAATCAGCTTTACTTTCTCGGTAGTCCCCTTAAGCAAATCCGGCATAGGTAACAATCTCTGACCCGTTTCAGCCCAACAAATCGGAGTCCTACATCGTCTACCATACAAAGCCTCAAAGGGAGCCATCTGAATACTAGACTGATAACTGTTGTTGTAAGCAAACACAACTAAAGGTAAGTGCTTCTCCCAAGAACCCTGGAAGTCAACCACACAACAACGAAGCATATCCTCTAAAATATGTATCACTCGCTCTGACTGCCCATCGGACTGCGGATGATAAGATGTACTAAAATGCAAACGGATACCTAGAGCACTATGCAAGCAACCCCAGAACCTCGAAGTAAATCTAGGATCTCTATCTGAAACAATAGACTTCGGAACTCCATGAAGTCTCACAATCTCACGAATGAACAAGTTTGCCAACTTGTCCAAAGAATCTGTAGTGTTCACTGCCAAGAAGTGAGCACACTTAGTAAACCTATCAACAATCACCCATACAGAATTCTTCTTCGAAGGAGATAACAGTAACCCCGACACAAAGTCCATGGTAATCCTCTCCCACTTCCATTCCGGAATCTTCAAGGGCTGTAACAAACCTGAAAGAGCCTGATGTCCTGCCTTCACTCTTTGACAAACCATACAACGACTCACATATTCAGCTACATCCTTCTTCAAACCAACCCAAAAGTAATCATTCTTTAAGTCTCAGTACATCTTGTTACTACCCGGATGCATAGAAAAAGGACTCGAATGTGCTTCACTCAGAATTTGTCGTCTCAACTCAACATCTTCTGGTACAACCACTCTATCTCTAAAGCACAACAAGTTCTCACCACTGAAACTATACTCGGTCGGTCTTCCCTCGGCTATGTCCTGAACACGAGGAACTAAAGACACATCTTGCAACTGTTTCTCTCTAATCAACCGAATCAAAGAAGGCTTCACTTGCAACTCGGTGATCAAACCACCATCATCGGATACACTCAATCTAGCAAACATAGCTCTCAACTCAACTGCAACTTTTCTAACTCAAAGCATCGGCTACTACATTTGCCTTACCCGGATGGTACTCAATGGTCAAATCATAGTCTTTTAACAACTCAAGCCATCCCCTCTATCTCAAGTTCAACTCTTTCTGTGTCATCAAATACTTCAAACTCTTATGATCGGTGTAAACTATACACTTCTCACCATACAAGTAGTGGCGCCAAATATTCAATGCAAAAACAACCGCGGCTAACTCTATATCATGAGTAGGATAGTTCTTCTCATGAACCTTCAACTGTCTCGAAGCATAAGCAACAACTCTTCTTTCTTGCATCAAAATACAACCTAAACCTATATAGGAAGCATCACTATAAATCACAAATTCTTTACCTGAAACAGGTTGCACTAACACTGGAGCATTTGTCAAAGCTTCCTTCAATTTCTCAAAGGCCTTCTGTCTTGCATCTGACCACTCGAACTTAACTCCTTTTTGTAACAATTTAGTCAAAGGAGCAGCTACCCTAGAGAAACCATCAACAAATCTCCTATAGTAACCGACTAATCCTAGGAAACTCCTAATCTCTGTCACAGACTTAGGTTGTTTCCACTCAACAATAGCCTCAATCTTCGATGGATCAACACGAATACCTTCGGCCGAAACAACATGGCCAAGAAATACTACCTCTCGAATCCAGAACTCACACTTGCTAAGCTTCACATACAACTGATTGCTCAACAATCTCTGTAACACAAATCTCAAGTGCTCATCATGCTCTTCTTCTGTCTTCGAGTACACAAGTATGTCATCAATGAAAACAACTACAAAACGGTCTAGATAGTCTCTAAAAATCTTGTTCATCATATCCATGAATGCTGCAGGTGCGTTCGTGAGTCCAAACGGCATCACAAGAAACTCATAGTGACCATATCTGGTCCTAAAAGCGGTCTTCAGAACATCACATTCTTTTACCTTTAACTAATAGTACCCGAATCTCAAATCTATCTTCGAGAACACTGAAGCACCTCTCAACTGATCAAACAAATCATCTATACGAGGCAACAGATACTTGTTCTTCACAGTCAACTGATTCAACTGTCTGTAGTCGATACACATACGCATGCTGCCATCTTTCTTCTTCACAAATAACATAGGAGCACCCCAAGGGGAACTACTAGGCCTAATAAAACCACGGTCTAATAATTCTTGCAACTGACTCTTCAGTTCTTTCAACTCTTTAGGAGCCATACGATACGGAGCTATCGAAACTGGATTAGACCCTGAAACAGTCTCAATCACAAACTCAACGTCTCTGTCAGGAGGTAAACCCGGCAACTCTTCTGGAAACACATCTGGAAAGTCACAAATTGTTCTAATATCTTCCGGCTTAGCCTCACTCATATTCGGATTCATAACATAAGCTAGGTAAGCCCCACATCCGGAATCCATCAACCTATGAGCCTCTAAAGCTGACACAACATTAGACAAGAACTTAATGTTCTCGCCTACTACTACTACCTCGTAGTCATCGGAAAGTTTCAAGGAAATCCTCTTCGTCTCAAAATCCACACTGGCTCGGTGCTCAACTAACTAGCCCATACCCAGAATAATATCAAAACCATAAAAAGGAAGTTCCATCATATCAACAGAGAACACATGACCCTGAATCTTCAGTGGACATCTCCTATACATACGTCTAACCACAAATGTCTCCCCAAAAGAACTAGTCACATGCATACCTACATATAAGATCTCAACAGGTATATCTAACTTCCGTGCATGCTCACTCAAAATGTAGGAATGTGTAGAACCCGAATCAACCAAAGAAAGCAAAGACATAGACTGTATGCTCACTCAAAATTACCTGCTATCACATCAGTGTCGTTCCCAGCCTCTCTCTGAGCATAAACTCTCGCTGGTCCTCCTGCCTCTATCTGCACTACCACAACGTGAGCAAGGTTCCTCTGAGCATCTACCCTAGGTGCATCAGCCCTAGGCTGGAAGTAGCCACGACCGCGCCCACGGCCTCTCTGAAAATTAGTCGCTCTCGCAGGAGCTTGAGCAATATTCGGTGCCTGTGCCGCCTGATGCGGGCACTCCCTTCTAAAGTGGTCCCTCGAACCACAGTTCCAACAGGCATGAAAGTTACCCCAACACTCACCAGTGTGCTGTCTCCCACATCGTGTACACTCGGGCAAGCGCCCTCCTCCTCGATGGCCCTGATGGCCCCTACCGTGGTGGCCACTGTCACGTCTATGGTCAAACTGTTGCCCGCCACCTCTATGCCTCTTGGCATCTCTACTGTCAAAGTGGTTATGCCTCTTACCAGAACTAGAACCACCAGATCCTTTGGCCGAGCCTAAACTGTGTTCTAAATCCTTGGCCCTTGCGACCAATACATCAAAATCTGAGTAGTCAGAAGCTAGAGTGTACCTCTTGATCTCTTCATTCAGTCCATAGCGGAAACGGTTACAACGTTCCACTTCAGTAGGAACCAACTCTGGAGCGTACTGACCCAAGCGAACAAAACGGATCTCATAGTCAGTCACAGAAGCATCTCCCTGAACAAGGGCCATAAACTCTCTCTTCTTTTCATCAAGATACCTCGGTCCCAAATATCTCTTTCTGAAAGCAGACTCGAAGAAGTCCCAACCAATCTCAGCCTTTGGAATTCCAGTAGTAATGGTGACCCACCAGGTGTAGGCATCACCCTAAAGCAAAGAGATCACACAACCCAATCTGCGAGCACCCACGCAACCCATCTGAGCTAAGATGCGAACGATCTTCTCTAGCCACGGCTCGGATCTCTCAGGAGTAGATCCCCTAAACTCCTCGGCCCCTAGGCTACGGAGCCTCTCCAACGGTAAACTGTTATCATCCCCTCTAGGCTGAGCTGCAGCCTGAGCCCTCGCAACTGCGGCCTGGAATGCTCCCGCTATAGCTTGCACAAGCGGGGTCATATCTATTCCAGCTAGACCTTGGCCACCTTGGCCACCCTGAGGTCCCTCTCCCTCGACTCCCGCCTCGTCTCCCTCACCGGGCGGAGGAGGTGGTGGTGGTGGAGGTGGTGGAGGAGCTCCAACTCCTTCAGTAGCAGGCCCCTCTATATGAGCCTCAACTCCAACCACCGGCTCAACAGGAGCCGTAACACGTGGTTCCTGACGAACCACCCTCGGCCTAAACATCGTTCCCAAACAATAACGACAACCACAACAAACATACAAAAATTGGGTTAGCAAGGCAAGGTTTCCAAGTGCTCAAGTACGTTCCCTCACTTTAAAAATTCTTTTCCGATGTAATAGTAGCAATGAGACTCTTAAACAACATGCTTTTAAATAAAACAACCAGCATACTTGTCACACACGCAATCATGCTTATAATACAAGCAAACACCGTGCATATCAATCATAAACACAACTTACCTCACTTACCTACCCAAGGTCTCGATAACCTTAGGCTCTGATACCAACAAGTGTAACCCCCTCGTCCTGGTCCAGACGCTTGACCATTCCGAGTGGGCTACACGGGGATAACCGAGATGAAACCCGTTAAGGCTCCACTTCGGTTACCGACCCTAGAGAAAATTTTCCATTTTTATCTTATCTAAATGCATTGTTTAAACCTAAGCGGAAGCCCAACAACAAACCGGGCCTAAGCCCAACACTTGGAACCCTTTAGAGATGTCAAAATGCACAAATTTAGGCATGTGTTTCGAAACTGTCAAAGCCCGTTTCGAAACACCAGCTTCAATTCAAAAAGTCAGACACCCGTTTCGAAACGCATCCACCCCGTTTCGGAACAGGGTCTCGTTTTAGCCTTGCCTTTTCGATACTAGTTTCGGAACGACAATTCCAGTGGTAAAAGTGTTTCGAAACTTGTTTCGAAACAGGGGCTCATAGTGGCCAAAACATATCGAAACGAGTTCCAATACGAGGGCCCTGGAACCATACCCGTTTCGAAACAGGACAGCCCGTTTCGAAACACCTGCTGTCTGCAAATTCCTAAAATCAGTTTTAGACATCTCCTATGGATCCCAAACGTCCGAAATAACTACACGAAGCATACAATTCATACAAGCACATTCTAGAGGCATCCATCTTATAGCAACAAGCTCAACATACACGAGGATACAAGGGGAACATCCATTCAAAGATCATGCATTTCAAAGACTTAAACATTCAAGGTTCATGCTCACACATAGTCATACACTTAGACAAATTTAAGGTAAGCAAAATACCAACATGGTTTACAAGCAAGGCATACATCCCAAAAGCCAATTTAACAAACACATAAGAGGAGTCTAACATGCTCCTAAACAACCACATCATACTTCAAAAGTACCATAGCACGAATACATGTCCCATTGCTTGACCATTACAGCATAACTAAAAACCATACTTGATAACTAGGCTAGCACCACAAAGCACACACGCTTGAAGGCCTCTTCTTGCACTTAGCAACCCACGAGCTACTGATTTGCATTGTCGAACAAAGAGAGAGCGTAAGCAATAAAGCTTAGTGAGGGTAAGCTCTTTAAAAACAAACCTCGACAATGCAGGGTCCAAGCACGATCTCAACCAAGGTAAATGCATGATCAAACCTTCGATCCTCAAGAGCCAAAATGTCAATGATGCATGAAAAATATCCAATAATATGTCATGCTCAACAAGCTCATTTCTACAACATATGTAAGCACATATAATCATCCAAAAAGGAAATACATTTCCACATCACATTGATTCACATATCAATTTATATTGGCACCTAGCTATGACTCGAATACGCGGATAACCACGTTGGAACTCACATCCAACAACCACTTTACCTCACGGTGGGATTACACTCATCACCGGTCTCGCGGAGGGGATTCCACTCATCCTCACGCCCCGTCGATGGGATTCCACTCATCATCGACTAATATATATAACAATTTCTGGGCGAACCCCTACTCCTCCTTGGTGACTCAACGCCACCAAGGCCACGCGTGAATTTGACTCATGTGTGCACACTAACATCCTAATGATCGATCATTTGTACCCAAGCATACTAGTGCCAACATTTAACTCATTCCACAATATCAATTACAACCAATTCCGTGCTTAGCAAGTACTCACCATGATCACAATCATGAACAATCCACATGCATATCACAATGCATCACAACCATGCCTCATCACACATGTATAACACATTATACATAAATCATCATATCATAAACATCATGAGGCATAAGCATCAAGTAAGAGTTCAACCAATGTCTCTAGTTTAAGCTTTGGATTAGGCTACCACCCTAATCCTAACTCTAGGTGGGTCTACCAAGCCCGACCTAGTCCACATGCTCGAACCAAACACTTAGAAAACACTTAGAAAACATTAACCACTCACCTTCACTTCCAAGCTAAAATACTAAGCAAACAACCAACTTCAAGCTTCCGGATTCGCTCCTGATGCTTCCCCAACACAAGTTCTTGCCTCTAAACAACCTCAACACAAACCAAACAACTTCAAATCAGCCCAAGCATCAAAGTAACTAACCGGAACACAATTCAAACATCAAACTCAACATTACAAGACATGAACAAACCCCAAATTTACCAAACTCGTGCAGCCCACAAACCTTGTTCAAAACTCATGTTTCCAACACATTTTATACCCACAAATGATTCCAAAACATCCCCCAACCATAGTACTAACATTAGCCCACCAATTCCAACCTAAAACAACCCCCAAAACTCACCCAAAACCCTTCAAAAACCCCCTTTTAACCCAATTTCGGGAATGTGTTCAAAACCATGTAAAATTCATATATGTTGCATCATTTGACTCATAGACTTCATAACTAACAACATTAAATCGAAATTTTAAATTAAACATAATAAAGTTATCATTTTTAATCAAAATCTCCAAAAACTCAATTTCCAAAACATTGAGGAAAATGAAAACCATTTGTACTTTTGAAGAGAGGAAGTTGAGGACAAGTCAAAAATGATATTACCTTTCAAAAATGAGTTGAAATGAAGAAGCAATGTGATGGAATAGTGGAGGGGATGAGAGAGCTCTTCTTCACGTTGGTTTTTGATTTTTAGAAGAAGATGAATAGTGAAATCATGAGAAAATGGGTTTTAAATTGAAACTTGTATTATTTACAAGTTTGTCATTAATGAATGGCTATTTACCACTTTCTTTAAAATCTCTCCAAATTGTATTTCATTTCTATTTAGTCCAACATCAAAAGTTTGTTTTTGAAACCCGACGCCCAAAAGATTATTTTAATTATAGAACCAAACCCAAAATAATATTAAAATATTACTTTCACCTGACCCCTAAACCCGGGTGTTACAACATATCCTCATCATTGTACAACATCAATATGCATATCAACATGCATAAACAAACACATACTTCGCAAGTCCACGTTATGTACATTAAGTAAAACTCATAAAGCAAACAAGAGATTAAACTACAAACTTAATCTCTACCTTGGATTGTCCTACCAAGCACAATCTAACACCCCAACCACACACTTGAACCAATTCAAAATCATTTTAAGTAAACCACTCACCGAACACCGTTAAGCAAACCGAGAAAGCGGAATCAAGCCTCCAAACTTCCCGAAATCGAGTCTGAAACTTCTCCCACGGTTTCTCTTGTTTCTAATTAACCAAAAACAATATATTACTACAAAAATCATCCACAAATCACTGTCACAAATCAAACTACAACCACAAGATCAATCCTCTACATTTCCAAGCCAAAACTAGTACAAAAATCCCCATTTTCGAGCTCACACACAACCCAACAGAAAACCATCGAATCCAACACCCAAACCAACATTAAACACCTTCAAAACAACCCTCAAGCATCATTATATCATTAGCCCCACTCTCCTACACCTAACTACCTCAAAAACCCATATTTTCACCCTTTTAAAATACACACAAAACCTCATTTCGGGATTTTTTATAAAACCCCACCATTTTGAGATATAATACATCTTAGGGCAAGATTAAAACATAAATAAACTTGGCAAATCAAAAGCTACATGAAAACTCATTAAAGCTCCAACCTTTTTCTCAAACTTTGAAAACGTGAAGAACTATAAAAATGGTGTTTTTGAAAATCTAAAACCATGGAAATGTTCAGAATAAAGAGGAGAAGTCAAAAATGATCTTATCTTGTTGAAAGCACTTGAAATGGTGAAGAAATTTGATGGAATAGTGTTTTGGGTTGAAGGAGAGTTTAGTGTCGTGGAAATGGATAGAGGGAAGAAGAAGATGAAGACTTTTTTTTTGTCAAAAAGGCACTTTTACTCATCCTTTTCCCTTATTTTAAAAATTACATTTTTGCCATTAGTGAAATTCAAGCCCCTTTTAATTTTAAAGCAAAGCCCATTTTAATTTTAACACGAGCCCACGACTCGATCCCGATTCTCACACTCAACATCCGACCCCTAAACCTGGATGTTACAAATATCCCCCACTTAAGGAATTTTGTCCTCGAAATTACCTGACTGAAAGAGATACAGAAACTGCCTCTCCATATCCTCCTTTCTCTCCCAAGTGGCCTCGTCCACACCTCGATGTTGCCACCTCACTTTGACCAACTCAATCGATCTACCACGCAACACTTTGCTGTCTGAAGCTAAAATCTCAACTGGTTCCTCATCATACGTAAAATTTGGATTCAACTCAATCTCTTCTACAGGAATAACATGCGACAGATGTGATCTATACTTACGAAGCACCGAAACATGGAACACATTGTGAATCTTATCTAACTCGGATGGCAAACGTAACTGATAAGCAACCGGATCAACTCGCTTCACAATCTCGTACGGCCCAATGTATCTCGGACTAAATTTCCCTTTTCTGCCAAACCTCATAACCTTCTTCCACGGAGAGACTTTCAAGAATATTCTATCTCCCACGGCATGCTCAACGTCTTTCCTCTTCAAATCGACATAGGATTTCTGCCTATCCGAAGCTGCCTTCAAATAATCACAAATCAATTTCACCTTATCGGTAGTCCCCTTAAGCAAATCTGGTATCAGTAACAATTTTTGACTTGCTTCGGCCCAACAAATCGAAGTTCTACATTTTCTACCATACAATGCCTCATACGGAGCCATCAGAATGCTCGACTGAAAATTGTTATTGTACGCGAACTCAACCAACGACAAGTATTTCTCCCAAGTACCCTGAAAATCAATGATGCAACAACGCAATATGTTCTCTAAAATTTGTATAACCCTCTCTGACTGCCCATCTGACTGAGGATGATACAAAGTGCTAAAATTCAATCGGGTACCCAAAGCAGTATGTAAACACTTCCAATATCGGGATGTATATCTCGGATCTCTGTCAGACACAATCGACTTCGGCACACCATGCAGTCTCACAATCTCACCGATGTACAAATCGGCCAACCTATCTAAGGAGTAATTCGTATTAATAGCTAAAAAGTGAGCGCACTTCGTGAAGCGGTCAACTATAACCCAGACTAAGTTCTTCTTCGTAGGAGTCAAAGGCAAACCCAATACGAAGTCCATGGTGATATTTTCCCACTTCCATTCCGGAATCCTCAACGGTTGTAACAACCCTGATGGAACTTGATGCTCTGCCTTCACTCTCTGACATACCATACACTAACTCACGAAGTCGACTACTTCTTTCTTCAAACCAACCCAATAGTACTCATTCCTCAAATCACGGTACATCTTCGTACTACATGGATGCATAGCAAACGGGCTACTGTGTGCTTCGGTCAAGATGGTACGTCTCATATCACTGTCATCCGGCACAACTATTCTATATCTGAAACACAAAACCCCATCAACATTGAAACTGTAGTCCGATGGTCTACCCTCGGCTATGTCTTGCATGTGAGGTGCCAAAGATCTATCTAGCAACTGTTTCTCTCTAATCAACTGGCCTAAGGTAGGTCTATCATGAAGTTCGACCACTAGACCACCATCACCCGACAAGCTCAAACTAGCAAACATGGCTCTCAACTCAACGACTACCTTCCTACTCAAGGCATCTACCACTACATTGGCTTTACCCGGATGGTACTCAATCGTGAGATCATAGTCCTTGAGCAACTCTAGCCACCTATGTTGCCTAAGGTTCAACTATCGTTGTGTCATGATATACTTCAAACTCTTGTGGTCCGTATACACTGTGCATTTCTCACCGTACAAATAATGTCTCCAAATCTTCAAGGCAAACACAACTACGGCTAGCTCTATTTCGTGTGTCGGATAATTATGCTCATGAGTCTTCAACTGTCTCGAGGCATAAGCTACAACTCTTTTGTCTTGCATGAGTACACAACCTAAACCTACATATGAAGCATCACTGTAGATCACATAATCTTTCCCCGACTCTGGCTGAAGCAAGATCGGTGCATTGGTCAAAGTTTCTTTCAATTTCTCAAAGGCTTGATGTCTCGCATCTGACCACTCAAACTGAACATTCTTCTGAAGCAACTTTGTCAAGGGAGCGGCTATCTTCGAGAAACCTTCCACAAACCTTCTATAGTAACCTGCTAAGCCTAGGAAACTACGAGTCTCTGTCACAGACTTTGGTTGCTTCCACTCAACAATAGCTTCTATCTTCTTCGGATCAACTCTAATCCCCTCGGCTGACACTACATGTCCTAGGAAGACTACTTCTCGGATCTAGAACTCACACTTACTCAACTTAGCGTACAACTGGTTGTCTAGCAAAGTCTGCAAAACTAACCTCAAATACCGGTCGTGATCTTCCTCGGTACGCGAATACACCAAAATATCATCTTTGAAAACAACCACAAACTGATCTAAATACTGATGGAAGATTCTATTCATCATGTCCATGAAAGCAGCCAGTGCATTTGTCAACCCAAACAGCATAACTAAGAACTCATAGTGACCTTATCTAGTCCTAAAAGCTGTCTTCGGTACATCAACCTCTTTTACCTTCAACTGATAATACTTGGATCTTAAGTCAATCTTCGAAAAATCTGATGCCCATCTCAACTGGTCAAACAAATCATCGATACGCGGCAAGGGATACTTGTTCTTCATTGTCAACTGATTCAACTGACTATAATCAATGCACATTCTTATACTACCGTCTTTCTTCTCCACAAACAATATCGGAGCGCCCCAAGGCGAAGAACTCAGACGGATAAAACCTCTATCTGACAACTCTTGTAACTGAGTCTTCAACTTTTTCAGTTCTTTCGGTGCCATACGGTACGAAGCAATCGAAACAGGAGCAGAATATGAATACGTCTTTATAGTAAACTCTACCTCTCTGTTAGGCGGTAAACCGGGCAATTCCTCCGGAAACACACTCGGAAAGTCACACACTGTTCTAATATCCTGTGGTCTAACTTCATTCATGTTCGGATTCATCACGTAGGCCAAGTACGCCTCACAACCCAACTCAACTACTACCACAAACTCATAGTCACCCGCAAGCTTCAAGTAGACTCTATTTGTTTCGAAATCTATCCTAGCTCTATGTTCTGTAAGCCAGTCCATACCCAAAATCACATCGAAACCATAAAACGGTAACTCCATCATGTCCACTGGAAATACATGCCCCTGAACCATTAATATACACCTTCTGTACATCTTCATAACCACTATTGTATCCCCGAAGGAACTAGTAACACTAACACCTACCTCTAGTATCTCACAAGGTAAATTCAACATCTTTGCATGCTCACTCAAAATATAAGAATGCGTAGACCCGGAGTCAATCAAGGAAAGAAAACTCAGAGACTGTATCGAGAAATGACCTGCAATAACATTCGTGTCGTTCTATCCCTCTCGCTGAGCATAAACTCTAGCCTGACCTCCGCCCTCTGGCTGAACTGCAACTACATGTGCTATGTTCCTCTGGCCATCATTTCTTGGCTGGAAGTTACCTCGACTGCGCCCACGGCCTCTCGAAAAATCAATAGCTCTAGCAGGAGCCTAAACCTGAACCGATGCATACCTAGCCTGATGTGGACAATCACGCCTAAGGTGATCTCTAGCTCCACAGTTCCAACACGAGTGAAAGTTTCTCCAACACTCTCCGGTGTGATTCCTCTCGCATCGAGTACACTCGGGCAAATGCCCACCAGCTCTCTGGCCCTGATGGCCTCTACCGTGGTTACCACCACCACGTCTATGATCAAAATGATGCTTATTGTCCCTATGCCTCTTGGCATCACCTATATCAAAGTCGCCAGACCTCTTCCCGGAACTAGAACCACCAGAACGTTTGGTCAGACCCAAACTGTGCTCTATGTCCTTGGCCCTAGCGACCAAGACATCAAAGTCCGTATAATCCGTAGCCAAAGTGTACCTCTTCACTTCCTCACTCAACCCGTAACGGAAATGGTCGCAACGTTCCCTCTCAGTAGGAACTAGCTCTGACGCATACTGGCTCAATCTGACAAACCGTATCTCATAGTCGGTCACTGTCATGTTGCCCTGAAGCAAAGCCATGAACTCTCTCTTCTTCTCATCGAGATACCGGGGACCCAGATACTTCTTACGGAAAGCAGACTCGGAGAACTCCCAACTGATCTCGGCATCTGGCATGCCCGTAGTAATGGTGACCCACCAAGTGTAGGCATCACCCTGAAGCAGAGAAACAACACACCCAGGTCTGCGTGCTCCAGTACAACCCATCTGAGACAAAATACAGACAATCTTGTCAAACCAAGCCTCAGATCTCTCGGGTGCCAACCCTCAGAACTCTTCACCTCCCCAACTGCGAAGCCTCTCAAGTGGCAAACCGGTGCCCTCACCCTGAGGTTGTGCCATTGCCTGTCCCCCAGCCACTGTTGCCTGAAAAGCCTCGGCTATCGCCTGAACTAATGGAGCCAAATCTATACCGGTCGGTCCTTGGCCAACATAGGGTCCTACACCATCGGCTCTCGCCTCACCTCCCTCTTTACGAGGAGGAGAATGAGGAGGTGGATGAGCCTGCGCTTCAACAACCGGCTCAACTCCTGGAGCTGCTGACCGTGGTTCTGGGTGAACCATCCTAGGCATGCATCTAGGTCTCATCTTACGGCTAGCGAGATAACAACTACAAACAAACAAACACACAAGGAATAATTTAGCAAGGGCAAGGGTCCAACGTGCTCAAGTATTCCTTTACAAAAAATCTTTTCAAATAAGTAATAGTAGCAATGGGAACTCGACACTACGCCTCAACACATCAACCATGCTAACACAAGCTTTCAAACACCGAGCAAGCAAGCAAACAACAATCATACATAGAAAAACATTCACCGTACAACTTTAACCTTAAACTTACCTCACTTACCTACCCGAGGTCGCGGAAACCTCAGGCTCTGATACCAACAAATGTAACCAGCTCGTCCTGGGCTAGACGACAGACCGGTCCGAGCATGTTATACGAGGAAAACTGAAGCGAAACCCGTTAAGGCTCTACTTCGATTCGCAACCCTATTTTTTCATTGATTTTCTTGTCTAAATGTATCATTTAGTCCTATGTGAGAAACAAAAGCGGAAAAGATAATGGAAAATATACAAACGAGGCGTAAGGTAATATAAATTTACCAAGTGACATATTAGTCCGATTGCTTGCATTCGAAACCAAAACCATACATAAACGATGCATATAAACTTAACAAGGAAGCATATAACCAACGAGACTAAAACCCGACAATCGAGAACCCTTAAAGATGCCCAAAAGCCTAATTTACAGGCTAGTGTTTCGAAACAGGCTTGCCTGTTTCGATACACGGGTCCCAGTTTAAAAGCTAGACCAGGTCGTACCGATACGATCCACTCCGTTCCGTTACGGGGGTCTCTAGTAACAAAGTGTTCCGAAACGAGCCTTCACAGAGGCAAACCGTATCGAAACGCGTACTGAAACAGGAGCTCACAGTGTCAAATCGTATCGAAATGGCACCACCCCCGTTCCGATACGAGTATCCCTGAGCTACACCCGTTCTAAAACCACCACCCGCATTTCGAAACACCTACACTCTGTGTGAAAACAGTTTTCTGCATCTCCCAGAATTCCCAAACATACCCCAAAACATCAAGACCCAAGAGATAACAATCATACACTTAATCTAGAGGCATTTCATCCTACTACAAACATGATCAAGCACATAAACATACATGACAAGGTCATTCATTCAAGAAACATACATCCATATCTCATAGCATAAAACATGGTTAAAAGCCTTCAATACAAACACTTAGGCATTCATGAAGCAAGGTTTACATGCTTTCAAACCAACACACAAACATCTCATAAACATGGTTTACAAATCCACATCATATAAGCATTAACAAAACTAGGAGTCTAGATACACGCTCCTACAACACGTAACATCCTCATTGCTAAACTACTACATTATTTACTAAAATCATACTTGAGAAACTACCACAAGCTTGGATGCCCTTTCCTTGCTCCTTGCTAACTCCACACTAGTGATATGCATTGTCGAAAACGAGAGCGTAAGCTAGAAGCTTAGTAAGGGAGCTATAAAACAAAAACAACGACAATGCAGGGTTCAAAGCATGTTATACTTAAGACATTCACAAGGCATACATATATGCTAACATAGCAACATAGCCAAACGTTAAGAGAATGCATGAACATAGCATCTTACATGATGTTCTGCTAAACAAGATATAACAAATATCTTACACAACCACCACACATAGACAAGTATATTTGAAACTATTAGCTTACTCGGATATGCGGATAACTTTCGTTGGGATTTTCACCCCAACGTACTCAACAATAATTACCTTCCGGTGGGATTACACTCATCACCGTTTTCACTCATGGAAGGGATTACACTCATTATCACATGCTAACATTTTCCGGTGAAATATTACCTCACTATACTCCTCTTTGATGACTATACGTCACCAAGGCCACGCGCGAATTTGACTCTTACCGTGTGCACGCTCATCCTAATGATCGATCATTTATACCCGATAATTAACTAGTGCCAATCATACTATACAAGCCACACTATGATATCAAAATCATGCAACACAACATATCCTCATCATTGTACAACATCAATATGCATATCAACATGCATAAACAAACACATACTTCGCAAGTCCACATTATGCACATTAAGCAAAACTCATAAAGCAAACAAGAGATTAAGCTACAAACTTAATCTCTACCTTGGATTGGCCTACCAAGAACAATCCAACACCCCAACCACACACTTGAATCAATTCAAAATCATTTTAAGTAAACCACTCACCGAACACCCTTAAGCGAACCGAGAAAACCGAATCAAGCCTCCAAACTTCCCGAAATCGAGCCCAAAACTTCTCCCATAGTTTCTCTTGTTTCTAATCAACCAAAAACAACATATTACTACACAAATCATCCACAAACCACTGTCACAAATCAAACTACAACCACAAAATCAATCCTCTACATTTCCAAGCCAAAACTAGTACAAAAATCCCCATTTTCGAGCTCACACACAACCCAACAGAAAACCATCGAATCCAACACCCAAACCAACATTAAAAACCTTCAAAACAACCCTCAAGCATCATTATATCATCAGCCCTACTCTCCTACACCTAACTACCTTAAAAACACATATTTTCACCCTTTTAAAATACTCACAAAAACCCATTTCGGGATTTTTTTATAAACCCCATCATTTTGAGATATAATACATCTAAGAGCAAGATTAAAACATAAATAAACTTGGCAAATCAAAAGCTACATGAAAACCCATTAAAGCTCCAACCTTTTTTTTTTCAAACTTTGAAAACTTGAAGAACTATAAAAATGGTGTTATTGAAAATCTAAAACCATGGAAATGTTTGGAATAAAGAGGAGAAGTCAAAAATAATCTTACCTTGTTGAAATCACTTGAAATGGTGAAGAATTTGATGGAATAGTGTTTTGGGTTGAAGGAGAGTTTAGTGTCTTGGAAATGGATAGAGGGAAGAAGAAGATGAAGACTTTTTCTTCTTCTTCAAAAAGACACTTTTTACTCATCATTTTCCCTTATTTTAAAAATTATATTTTTGCCATTAGTGAAATTCAAGTCATTTTTAATTTTAAAACAAAACCCATTTTAATTTTAACACGAGCCAATGACTCGAACCCGATTCTCACACTCAACATCCGACCCCTAAACTCGGGTGTTACACCTCTCCTCTTTTAAAGTAGGATTATGATTAAAATTAAGATTTGTAAAAAAAATAATTTTACCCTTATATAAACTAATACTATTTGTCGATGATGCCTTGATTCAATTGGTAGGATTGTGGTTATAGGATCTAGAGTGTTTAGTTCGAGTCTTACCATTAGTAAATATCATATATTAGTTATATAAATGTGTGGATTATACGGACAGTCTCTCTTTTGAATCAAAATGGTGATCACAGTATTATTTTCACTTTCACTTTTGGGGTTCTTCCATCTTTTGTGACCACTGCCCAAATATTCATTTCTATTTTTTCAAGATTCATACCTAACCAAAAAAAAACGGTATAAGGTCAAAAAATAGCCCCCAACATTTCACAATTGGTCAATTCACCACCTGTTTTTTTAGGTGCAAACAAGCACCTAATGTTTGATTTTCATTCATTTTTCACTTTCGGTGGATGGAAACCGTTAGTCAACATGCGTTGACCGTTTGAGGTTGACGTGGCACACAAGCGTGGCATAGAGGGATGATGTGGCAGTGCAACATGGCAGTTTTTTTTAAAAAAAATTAAAAAATATATTTTTTATTTTTAAAAAATTTTTAAAAATAATTTTTAAAAAATCTTTAAATTTTCCAGATTTCACAAAATAGCCCCAAATTTCAAAATCCCTAACTCCCCCAGACCCAAATCCCGATTTAAGCTGATTTCGCCGCCGATTGTCACGTCGCCGCCAACCACATCGGTCGCCGGACTATCATGATCATTTATCCCACCATCCTGTTGCCGAAAAATGATTGATACCATGCGAAACGCCGAACGAACGAAAAATCGTCGAGCAGTTCGTTTGACCGATTCACAACGAACGGTGGTAAAACAAACGACGAACGGTGTGTGGGTCGTTCGGCGAGGGGAGGGCGCTTCATTCCGCCGCTGGCAATGAGGTCAATGCCGGCGGGAGTGGCTCAATTTTGGGGTTTAGGGTTTTAGGGACTGTTTTAAAAATATTTGAAAATTTTAAGATATTTTATTTTTAATATATATATATAATTATTTTAAAAATATATATTTTAAATATTTTAACCAATAAGATGATGCCACATCAGCAAAGTGCCACATGGCACCATCCGATTGGTTAAAAATATTTTTTTAAATTAAAAAATTATTTAATTATTTTTTAAAATGCAACGTTAGCAAAGCGCCACATGGCATAGTCATGTGATCTCCCCATGCCATGCAGACATACCACGTCAGCCTCAAGCGTTGACCGTTAGTTGACTATCAGTTTCTATCCACTTATGGTGAAAGTTGAATGACAATCAAACGTTGGGTGCTTGTTTGCACCAAAAAAGTGATGAATTGATCAAATGGTGAAACGTTGAGGTCTATTTTTAACTTTATGTCAAAAAAATCATATTTTATTTGATATTTTTTTCTCCAAAAGTAGCTAAATTCTTTATATTGCACTCTATTAATGCAAGGACTAGAAAAGGACTTTTTTGGTTCTTAATTTTCTCTTCGAATACACCATTATTAATATTTAGTAAAATTATTAGTCTTAAAATTATCTCCTTACAAAAATCAACATGTAAGGACTAAGGAGGTGATTAAGTAAAAAAGAGAGAGAGAGAGAAAGGGGATTAAATCATTAAACACTCAAGCGGCTTTTCAAGAATTAATAAACTATTGACTTGTTTTTATTCGTTAAATGATACACACATTTATTACCTTTTCAAGAATTAATAAACTATTACTTGTTTTTATTTATTAAACTCAAATATTTTTATATATTTTTTTGGACCGTGAGATGATGGTAATAAATGGTTAAAATTATTCATTTTATTCTTTTTTTTCAAGTGATAATTTTTGCATTTTCTACTGTTAATCTCATCTATTCATTTATAATAAAAAAATATCCATAACATTTTATTGGATAGTCACTTTGCCCCTATACTTTTTTAAAACACTTTTAACCTTTAACCTTTCATTTTGGGTCAAAATGACCCCTATGTGGATGAAAATTGTTAGTCAACTAACGATAAAAAACTTTAAATGACTTGACAGAATGACACATCAACAGAAAAATAATTTTTTGACTGATGCGTCATTCTGTAAAGTCAACACCGTTGTCTATATGACATCACTATGTTAGGGTGCACTGCTATATAGATTTGTCACATCATTTCAAGTCATTTATCGTTAGTTAAGTAATAATTTTCATCCACGGGGCCCATTTTGTCTTAAAAATGAAACATTAGAGATTAAAATACCTATAAAAATATAGGCTAAAATAACTATCCAATCAAAACGTCTTCGTATTTTTTTAACATTATATCAACTCTAAGCAATCATAGACCAAGACATTCTTTGAGTGATCATATTCGATTACACCATTTAAGGCATCAACAACATTAAACCTGGTCGAACTTCCCATAATTCCGCTACCAAGCTATCATTATTGTCAATCTTCAACATAAAACCAAGTTTATAATTTTTTCTTCTTCAAATTCTGACTTAAGATTATAAACAAGAAATTCACTCTATGTATATATTTAGTTTTAAATGAATATTACCTATAATTACTAATTTTGTTTGGGGTAAACCTGTTTTTATATTTTTATTTTTATAATAATGGACTTCTTATATGTTACTACCCTAAAAATAAAAAATAAATATTGCATTATGGGCTTTGCTTAATTGTAATTATATATATGTATATGGCTATTATTAAAATCCAAAAATAAAAAATATTACGAGTAGTATGTATTTTGTTGTATTTGTCATGTGTGATTATTTGTATTATGGTGTAATTTAATAAAAAAAACCCCTAAAAATATTAACCTTATAAGTATATTAGATGTTCGGTGACAAGTTATTGCCATTTAATATAACTTATATTGATAAAAATTAGAATATATATATATATACACACTGAGCCAATTTAAAGTGAATAAGGCCCAGTTTATTAGTTCAATCTGAGAAGCCAAAAAATATATATGAATAAATTTATCAGTCCAATATATAGTTAAATAAATAACGCCCAAATTCATTAAAAAAGACTTTCCATTTACAATTGAAAAAAAAGCAAAGCCAAAAAAATATATAACATATTACATAAGGCCCGATAAGAGCCTAACTAAATAACCCTAATTTCGAATATGATATTCTAATTTTATCTCTGCGCACCCGGCTCCCAGTCGTTAGATCCAGGATAGATCTAACGGCCTAGGATCAAAACCAGGAAGGTTCCAGAGTCCTCACGCGCCCTTTTCCCCGTCGCTTTAGCTCCCCACTCTCGCATATACCCACACGCGGCTCCTCGACTCACTTCACGCGCACCGACCCAACTCCCCCACGCACTTTCCGTGGCTCTCCAGCTCCACGTCTCGACGAATGGTCTCCTCCTAGGATTTGCAGCCGCGCTGATTATCCAGCCACAACACCAGACTCACATGCACACAAACAACAAAAGAAAACGGGGATTATCAGGGACAAATCGACAATTTCAGCAATGCAACGAAATGTCGTATTGACAGAGAACAACATGAATCCGGCCAAATATGCACAGATCGGCCAATAGGGATTAAGCAATTTCATTTCTTTATCCTCAAAAATTGTAATTTTCGGCTATATAAAACTCGAACCAACATTGTAAAAAATGAATCAATTGAGGATTTCAGAGATCAATAGAAAGCAAAAATCATCTTCTGAGGTATCTTTTTTCCTTCTTTTAATTTCGAAGCAAAAAATATAAAAGGGGTTAGGATCTTAGTTTTCTCAAAAATAAGGCTAAGGTGTAGATTTTTACCTTCGAAGCATGGCCACCGTTGCCAAACACCTTTCATCCGGTAACAAGTCTAAGCCTTCGGGTCAGAATTGGTGAGTCGACGAAGAGGTTGCTTTTTAGGGCTTTCGGCTTTTCGAAAAAGAAGGGCTTTTGTTGGTTTCTTTTAAAACGGGTTTCAGATTTGGGTTTACAAAGAAAAAGGGTTTCGAAAGGTGTTTTTTTAAAGTTTTCGGCGCCGACGCTCTCAGAATTTTAGAGAAAGGTGAGGGGTTCAATTTTAAGAAATGAATAAAAGGGATACGTTATTTTTTCAAATGTATTTTATACTGATTTTAAAACGAAAAAATGGTTTAATCCCATTTTAAGGACTTCCGTGTCCCTTTAATCGCGTCGCGGCCCTTCCGCATTTCAAAACCCTCTCTGCGGTCCCTCCAGCTTTTCAAAAGTTTTTAATTTCGTCCCTATTTTGATTTTAGTCGAATTTTGAATGGTTTAATGCGGTTTTGCCCCTTTAAATTTTGTTTCTGTTTAATTTGGTCCATTTCCAGTGTTCTATCCCCTTAATCATGCATTTTTAATTTATGTTCTATATTTACCTTTCTTTAATTTTAGTCCATGTTTTATTTATTTGCTTTATATATGTTTGTATAATGTGTTGGCCTTGATGTATATATTATGTTATGTTTTATATTGCACAGTGTATGTTTTGTACATATATAATATATAAATATATATGGTTTCATTATAAGTATAATATATGACTTAATATGTGTTTGATATAAGGAATATATATATATATATATATATATATATATATATATATATCTTTTTATTTATTTATGCGTGCATGGTATAGTTTTTACATAATATAAGGTATATATATGTATGATGCATGGTTTCACTATAATATATATAATATAAGGTTTTCTTATATAATGTAGTTTTAATATATATATATATATATATATATATTATAATATTTGGTTTTAATGTACATAGTATAGATTGCCCATTGTTCTTTTAATGTTATGTGAGATGCATTTCTAATTGTCATTCACGTGACCTTTAATATTCTAATTTGCATGATAATTAATTTAAACCATACAAAAGGGAGGTATCTATTAATCCCGATATTTGTGTCTTAACAGTTTGAACTCAGTGGATGTTGAGCAAATATTTGGATTAATCTTTACCATCTCAAGGTAAGCGATAATAAAAGGGGGAAATATCATAACATCGTTTCTAAATGTTTGCATCATGCATAAAGGTGACGTACGAGAGTCGAACCATAAATTAACACGACAGTCAGACTTATATGATGTCGGTTTAATCTATGGTCCTATGTATCGTCATCCTTATTAATTAAATGCCTAATTAATTCCAAAGCACTGATTTGATAAAGCCCGTACAAGTCAGATTTTCAATTAAGAACATCTAATTAAAATCACTTTAAACTTTAAATAATTTCCATCGATTAAAGGCAACAAATATTTTGGTACCGATTTCCGGGCGTGATGGGGGTGCTAATCCTTCCCCACACGTAACCAACTGTCGAACCCTTTTCAAAACGAATCTCTGGTTTTTATGGTGTCCGGCCTACCTTAGTGGCCGGTGGTGACCCCAAGTCTTCATTGTTTTCTGAAACTTGAATTTTTAAAATGAAATTCCCCTTTTAACAAATATTTTTCAAAAGATCGGGATACTTTAAAGTTTTGTTTTTCTTCAAAAAACGTCGCTACAACATAGCGACTCCACTAGGGAGCGAATTTTGTTTTTATAAAACAAAAAAAGAGAGTTAGACTAAGAAAATATTTGTTGCTTTTAATGGTGGGAATTATTGAAATTCAAATTAACTTTAATTAGGGTTGTTCTTTCTTGAAAATGTGACTTAGATCGTACGGGCTTTGATAATTGTTGGCCTTCGAATTAATTCTTCATTTAATTTCTAAGGAATCACCGACATGTGTTGCGTCATGATAATCAAGCTCTATACTCGAGCTCCATCTTTTAAGTGGGAGTGAAACGCCCATACCCACGTGAGTATCCCTCTACGGGTCTGTAATTCACTTCCGGAATCCACGCCTTTGACACGTGAGAAGCCCTCAACGTCACTAGGCCGTGCTTTCCCTCGAACCGAAACTAATTCGCAAGCCTGTAATGTGCCAGAATTTGGGTTCTTGTTGCCTTAGTAGGTAATAAGATAAGTTCTGGGTACCCTATAATACCTCAAAAACTAGTCTAGTCGAGATTAGGGTTCTGGTGATCAGAAACCCTAAATTGGAAAGGTTTAAATATTGTTCCAATCATTTTATTAAGTCCATTGTTATGTTATTGATCTCTAATTAAACCAAATTACCAAATTTGGACCTACTTGAATAAGATAGAATCTTTTAGTGGCTAAATTGTAAAAGTTGGAAGTATGGGGGCAAAATCTTGAACTATCGAAAGTAGAGGGACTAATCTTGCAATTAGCCCCTCCACAAAACAATTGCCATTCCTTAAACCAATGGATTGAAAGTACTTCATCCTTGGGAAAGAGCCTTTCGGCCAAGTTAATAAAAGAAAGGAAAAAGGAGATTGAAACTTACCCGAAATATTAACAAGCAAGCACCTCCATTGGTGACCTTGTAAAGCTTGAATTTTCTTTAGGATTTTGATATCGGATTGTTGTTCTCTATTGGGTAAGCTAAACCTCCTAAGATATCATTGAATTCCGTGGATAAACTAAGCTTAATCTAAGCTAGGGTTTGGTCATCCATGACTATTGTGTTAGCTATTGATTATCCTAAGTTTAGATATTGATTTCGGTATCGAAATATTATTCTAACGACTTCCTATTGATTTTTCCTAGATCGGGAGATCGATCTAGATCATTCATCGACACCATCGGAAACTAGGAATAAGGGCTTTGTCATCCGAGAACCGTAGGAGCCTCGGATTAGCAAGATGAGTGTAGTCGAAGTCTCGGGCTTAGGCGAGGAGCCTTCTCGAATTCATTGTTATCAATTTTGAATACATAGCTAACATTGTTTTTAAGGTTATAGCATCGTTTCATTTAACGGACATATTGGTAAGTCTCGGTAAGCATTGCATTGAACATCGGCTTTCGGATATCGATATTGTCATTATTAATAAGTATAGATCATGTTATAGCCATTTTCATTATCAAAATATATTGCCATTGGTCATTGAAGTAAGCATTGAAATTGTCATTGATCATTGCACCGATATGTCATTGAAACATTGATATTAAATATTGATATGGACATTGAATCATTGGATACACTGATCATTATTATTTCCAATGAATATTGATATGGTCATTGTCACCTGACCTTGGATTTGAAGGACATTGGATACAATTAGCATGCCATAGAATTCATGAGCTCAGTGTACGGGTGGACTACGGTACTAGGACTATGATCCTAGGGCTACGACCTATATTGATTTGGTGAGGCGGTGAGATGTTTGTGTATTGGTCATTTTGGCGAGATGGAGGGATATGACCACTCATTGTTTTGGCGAGGCATAGGAATTCACGTATCCACTATCTGGAGTCGATCCAAGGAATTATTGATAAAATATAACTGTATTGTTATTGAGCATGATCATTGTGTTGTCATTGGAAAATCATGTCATGACCATTGTTAATGTAGAGATGAATTTGCATATTACAATATTGTTTTCATTGTGACTACCTCACTAGGCAAAGTATGCCTAATGCATTTCATTTTATCCTTTTCAGGTTAGTTAAGTTTTGGATCGAGATCGGAGGAGTTAAAGCGTTGCACAAGTCACAACCAAGCTATAAGTAATGTATATTGACGCTTTTTGAACTCCTAGTTGGTGGCAAGGTGCATGTACTAATAGATAAAGTCTTTTTTGTTATGTCTATATTATGGTCAAGTGGTAAAAGTGTTATATGCCTATTATGAACTTTCTATGTAGTCGAAATTGGCTTAAAATGCATATTTTGGCATTAAAAGGTAAAAACCAAGTAAATGGATTCATTTGACCCTAAAATTTGGTATCAAAGTAGATTGTACAGTTATAATGTTGTGTGTAAATTTTCGTTGCAGTTGAACATCATTTGATTGGCCAAATCGATTAAAAACCAACAAAAGTCTGTCATCCCAGGTCAGGATGTTTCGATACGGGGTAAAGCGTATCGATACGGTTAAGCATAAATGGACCCTAAGAACAGGGCGTTTCGGTACGGTTTGAGGCCGTATCAGAAATTTTTGCTACTGGAATTTATTGTTTTGATACGGGTCTATAGTGTATCGAAACGGCTCAAAGTCAAGGTTAAAAGGAGTCAACCCGTACCGATACAGGGCTTACCCGTATCGATACGGTTCAAAGGACAAAGTCAACTTAGGTTGACCATCGTCCACCCGTTCTGAAATAACCTTAAGGTGTTTCGAAACAGGGTTAGTTAAGTTGGTTAAAAAGCATGGTTTTGGCAGTTTTCAATGTTCACAAAATGGTCACTGAAATTAGGTTGTTTAAATTGAACGAGTAAATGAATACCGAATTGCATGAAAATTTACAGACTTATTAATTTTGTAATGAATTTCATTTTAATATGATCAATTGCATCGAAGGACCTTTAATTTATTGGAATCATATATTAGTCCCTAAAACTTATAGTAACTACGATTTGGTCCTAAATGATTAAATATTGCTTATAAGGGATTAATTTGTTTAAGATCTATTTTGAGTAATGTATTATTGCGTGACATTGTCCAAGTATTGGTTATAAAATGAAATTTTATTGCATCGTTCACCGTATCGTTCATCGGTTGCACTCTCCGACCCGGTTCTCGACCAGACCGGGAAGGGGGTGTTACATACCCAATTCGAAACGAAACCATGTGTGAGAAATTAAGAAGCACACCCCGTTAGAGCCATGCAGATAACCTTAGCAAATTAGAGTGCGCATGTTTAGGGCTCTATATGTGTTTATTGTGTGTTTGAATCATCCACACTTACTTTTTACCCCTTGAATTTATTATTATTTTTAGATGGACTAACTCTTTTATTTGTTTTCCCCCTTCCTTTCCTCTTTGTGTGTTTGCATATTTTATCATATCATGTAGTGCACCTTGAGTTGGAAATAGCCTGAAATTAAAAACTAGAAGGAGAGCAATTACATGACAGAGACAATATTTCAGTCGGAGATTTAAGTCAACAATGTTAGCCGAAACTTTTACGAACACAGTTTAATGATGTGTCTAAATCAAAGTTAGTATGGTTGGGATCCCAAGGCAAGAAATGCCTTCAAAGGTGAGAATGCTGACCTCTCATATTTGATAGATGTTCTAATCAAGCGATCGCTACTTCAAGCCTTGGTAGAGCCTTGGAGTTCAACCTATAGTTGTTTCATGATTGACAATTTGCTTTTGACTACAACAGTTGTGGAATACCAAGCTCTTGCAAGAAGATCAACAGAACCGTGTCAAACAAGAACAAAGCCTTCCAAGACAAGATTAAAAGTTTTCTGGGGACTTTGACATCTTGGGTTGACAATTCAGAACAAGAAAGAACATTTCGAATGGGAAGGAATTCTGAAATTAGCTTCAACATACTTCAAAGATCAAGTTTGATTGGACCTTTTCCGAAGAGCAAGTCAGGTGTACCAAATAGCGACATTGGAGTAATTACAATTCGCCGCCTTCACCACTTGGGGGTAAGGCCAAGAATGGGCACATTTGATAACTTAGATACAAAGGATCCTCCGAGGTTACAATTCCTAACGAAAGATGCTGCCAAGCTTCCAAGAAAGAAGAAGGGATTGTTTGGATGCTAACGTAGGGACCACATATGTAGTGGGTTTCCTTTGATCATTTTCACAAACCAATGTTCCCATTAATGCAAGTCGTTTAACGAGGATATTTTCCAAACTTAGTGTTGCTCTTTGCATTCATTCGTATGTTCATAGTAGCATTATTTTGTGACAAATTTATTTTTGTTTTCTTGCTCAATTCTCTTTGTGCATATTCGTAGCTTTTTTTGCATGAAATGTTGATTCGAGAACAATTCAAAATTTAAGACTGTCGCAACCGCCTTTTTACGGGAGGCTTCGACGTTTTGGAAAACAACTTTTAAAAATACACAGAGTCACAACCAATTTTTTTGTAAAGTGTGATTGGATCACTTTAAAAACAGGGTTATTTTAATAAAACATTTTTTGGTTTTAATAAAACAACGGTTTTGGTCTACAAAAATCAGAAAACAGGTTCAGGGTCGGTTACGCGTGGGGAAGGGTTAGCACCCCCCACGACGCCTAAAATTGGTACCTAATTGGTTTTAAGATTGTTTTCAAAACTGGAATTTGCAAGTTCAAAAAGGTTCGACTGTACTTGTCCATTTAATGAATATTAGTCTATTTTAACGGCCTTATCGCCCGGGAGATGAAATTTAATCACCGCCAACATTTCTGGCGCTAACCCGTCATTCCCGTTTGATAAGACATCACATTAAATTAATTTCACTTTTGCAAACAACAAAGAGGTTTAGTGTGTTGAGCTTTTTATTTTTTATTCTAAGTTGATTATTTAAAAACCCTAAAAATGTCTAAGTCTTTTATTCCTAATTTAAGGTTTAAGTTTGCTTAAGTGTATTTCATTTTTATGAAGAATATTTTTCAACAAAAACATGTCTCTATCTAAGCTTTAGTCCTTAATCCTAAGTTTTCACCTATTTCTAAAACAAGCAAGCAAACTTTTATTCTTTTGATTTTTACTCTTTTTATTATTCCTTTTTTAAAAAAGACTTTATTTATTTTTTACTTCTTTTATTTTATAAGCCAAAACCCCTTTTTACATTTTTTACTTTTTATATTTTTTTTTCGTTTTTTGCGTTTTTCCATTTTTTATGTTTTCCTCTTCCAATTTATGTTTTCTCTTTTTCAAAAGCATTTTCACCTTTTTTTTAAATTCATTTTTATTTTTCTATTTTTAAGTTTTTTCTTTTAAAACAACCTATTTAAAAAATAAACTTTATTTCTCACTAAAGAAACTTTTTTTAAGTTTTTTCCCTTTTCAAAATTCATTTTTTATCATAGCCCCTAAACTTTTATTTAAAACTTTTTTATTTTATTTTTTAAAAAACTTATTTCTTTTACTTTTTTTCTAAAAATCATCTTTATTATTTTTTCTTTTAAAATCATTTTGCCCATCAATTATTAAAAACAAATCATAAAAATCTTTTTTTATTTAAAATCAAGCTCTTTATTAACTAACACCTCACATTATTATTTCTTCTAATTAAATCCATAATTTCAAGTTTTTTTAATTTAACAACGTTTATTTATTTTTATTCTTGCATTTTTAAATCTAAACATCTTCTACATTATTTTCTATATTTCTAAAGATAAAAAATAACCCTAACAACATTTTTAAAAGCATGCAAAAAATTTAAGATCAAACTAAAAATTAAAACGGAATTTTAAACGAAAAAGTTACCGGAATCGTGAACAATTTTCCGACCTCGAGAAAGCAACCTAAAAATCACAAACAACACAAGAAAAAACACCAAAATTCAACCAAGAACAAACATGTAATTAACATAAAAAATAAGCAAAGAAAAGTTAGAAATTTTACTGAGAAATCGACGAACGACGAACTCGAATTCAAGCTTCTCGAAATACTCCAAACCACCTCCGGAAAATTGCTCCAAACTCGAACTTCCACTCCAAAAATTTCCAGCCAACTCAAGAAAAATTCAGAGAATATTTCGGATTTTTCTTGAACCATTTTTAGTGATTTTCTCTCTCAATTTGTGTGTGTTGAACAATGAAGCATTTGGGGGTTTTTATAGGGTTTTTAGGGGTGGGGTTTTAATGCAATTGAGGACAAAATCCCCGAATTATTCCCCATAAAAATCATCTTTTTGATCAGCCAACTTTATCACATTGAAATCTTATCCAAATTTCAACAGATTTGGCTCCAATTCGGGGAATTTTGCTCCCTAATTTAATTAGGGTTCGAAACCTTTTCCCCCAAAATCGGTGAGCTACCGGCGACGACAAGGAGTGGGGTCGGCGGCAACAGAACCAATCGGCCGAGAAGAGTCGACCAGCACCCCTCACGGCGGCCGTCGTGGCCAGAAACAGTAGGACGAAGGCCGGCAACCCCACCTAGGGTTTTATCGGGGCTTAATTGGGGCTGTTGACTCGAGCGTGTGGCCTTATTTTTCCTTTTCCTTTTATATTTTTTTACTGTTTATTGTTTTTTTGTTTTAATTTTGTTTCCTTTTTCCCTTCATAATTATTATTACTATTTATTTTAAATTTTATCACAGTTTTTTTCTTCTTTTTTTCCTTTTTAAATGATGGGCTTTTTTCCAAAGTGGGTTTTGTTTATTTATTTAAAAGTGGGCTTCAAAATGGGCTCTCTCTTTTTTCTTTTGAAATGGGCTTTAAGAATGAGTTTTGAAGATGGGTTTTTATTTTTTTTATTTAAAAAGGGTAGGCCTTTTATTATTTAGAGGGAAAATGGATTTTTTTTATTTTTTCTGATTATTTAAAACCGAGGTGAAAATTTAGTGACAACATTTGTCCCTCTTTGCTTATCTCTGTGCAACAGAAATAAAGTAAAGACCAAAAGGCACTAATTTTCATCGATTTTCCAAATTGGCTCCATTCTCCAAATGCCCGAACGGATAGGCTTGTTCTATTCTACTTTTACCCGAATAGATGAGCGGATTCCATTCTCCAAACGCCCGAACGGATAGGCCGGTTCTATTCTCCTTATGCTCGATTAGCTGAGTTGGGTTCTATTCTCCCAAATGCCTGAACAGCCGAGATGGGTTCCATGCTCAAACATATAGGCTGATTCTATTCTCCTTACGCTCGAATAGCTGAGTTGGGTTCTATTCTCCCAAATGCTCGAATTATTGAGTTGGGTTCTATTCTTCCAGATACTCAAATAGGCAAATTCTTCTGAAAAACTTCATCCTCCTTATGTTAGGATGAATAAGCAAACAGACTTCAAACAATTTCATCCTCCTTATGCTTGGATGAATAAGCAAAACCTCAAAAGGTTTCATCCTCTTTATACTCGGATGAATAAATAAATAGACTTCAAAATATTTCATCCTCTTTATGCTTAAGCAAACTCCAAAAGATTTCATCCTCCTCATGCTTGGATGAATAAGCAAACATTCTCTTCCCTCCTGAACGAGTAGGTGAATCTTCTGGAAAAATCTCATCCTCCTTAAGCTTGGATGAATAAGCGGACTCCATTCTCCTTACGTCTAAAAGGATAAGCGAATCTTCTAAAAAATTTCATCCTCCTTATGCTTGGATGAATAAGCAAACTCCATTCTCCTTACGCCTGAACAGATAAGCAAATCTTCTAAAAAATTGCATCCTCCTTATGCTTGGATGAATAAGCGAACTCCATTTTCCTTACGCTTGAACGGATAAGCGAATCTTCTGAAAAAACTTCATCCTCCTTATGCTTGGATGAATAAGCAGGCTCTAAAAAAGGGTTCCATCTTTCTCATACCCGGATGAATAAGCAGGTTCCAAAATGTTTTTTATCTACCTTACACTTGGATGAATAAGCAAGTTCCATTCTCCAAATGCCTGAACGGATAAGCGAATCTTCTAAAAAATTTCATCCTCCTTATGCTTGGATGAATAAGAGAATTCCATTCTCCTTACACCTGAATGGATAAGTGAATCTTCTAAAGAACTTTCATCCTTCTTATGCTTGGATAAATAAGCAAACCTCTGAAAAATTTCATCCTCCTTATGCTTGGATGAAAAAGCAAATTCCATTCTCCTTACGCTTGAACAGATAAGCGAATCTTCTAAAAATATTTCATCCTCCTTGTGCTTGGATGAATAAGCAAACTTCTGAAAAAATTCATCCTTCTTATGCTTGGATGAATAAGCGGGTTCAAAAAGCGTTTCATCCACCTTACACTTGGATGAATAAGCATGCTTTAAAAAGGGGTTCCATCCTCCTCATGCTTGGATGAATAAGCAGGTTCCAAAAAGTAGTTCCATCCTCCTCATGCTCGGATGAATAAGTAGGTTCCAAACAAGTGTTTCATTCACCTTACGCTTGGATGAATAAGCAGGTTTCATTCTCCAAATGCCCGAACGGATATGCGAGTTCTTTTGCTGAAAGGTCCTTCGTGTACCTGAAAAATGCAATATTCAATGCAATTATGATGCGCATGCCCCTAGGGATGTCTAAAACATGAATTCATGTTTCAATTCTTTTGCTTTTTAAATTCTTTTCTCAGAATTATTTTTTCCGTACATTTGCTTACTCAATCCATATAAGCAGTTGTGACTTTTCTCTGTATTCTTTTGACTCATGAAAAACATTTGATCTTTGCTCACTAAATCCAGTGCTCTTGGTTGGAAGGCCAGACTCTTTCAATTGTCATTGTTTTACCATTCTCATTCTTCATATCTCTTTGCTTCATTGAAAACATTCAATCTTCGTAGGCAAATGTCTCAAGATATACTATCATTATAGTTGACACATCAATGTTGAGTGAAAGGCTTCCTTGTGTGGTCTTGAATACTTCAAGTCTTCATATGCCCCTTATCAAGCATCTTCAATGCTTCTTGTGAATTCTCAAATTCTTGCCCCTGCGGGACATCTTGAATTGCTTGCATGTAAATCCTTGCAACAATGCTTATTTCTACCTTGAATATCTTCGAATGATGTTGGCAATTCAATCTCTTCTTCTCATGCCTATTAATACTGAGGGCCTATAGACTGCCCCAATCTGATGGCATCATTTGCTTATCAAGTGCAATTCTATCTCTTTTCATGCTTTTGAGCATTTGATATTTGGGGCATCCTATTCCTTTTTTTCTTTCAATCAAATTTTGGTTTCAAGGTTTTGTATATTAATCTGAAAATCCATTCTTCATTAGAATGACGACCAACGAATTGATATATTTTAAACAAACAAATTTCCTTGTATTACTTCGAAGATAAATGCACCGCTGTCAGTGAAGCCCAAAATTGAGGGGCACTGCATGATGTGGGATGATGAAGGACCGTTGAAGTTAATTTGTCGTAAAGGGGCATCATTGTCCGTGGGACAACATGGGCTTTTGCACATAAGATGTCGAATTAGAATAGATGAGGGATGGCATACGACATGAAAGTACTTGCTTAATGATTCTGATTACAACCAAGGTCATTGGACTTAGGGGGTGAGCAACACAAGTTGAGGGCAAATTTTGTCAGGACATGTGATTGATGAGTGGTTTTAGTCCCAGGATGATGACCACTGACCCTAGAAAACGAAGACAAGCTAAATTCATGCATCATTGCATTCTCATGAACACACATCTTTGCACCATGAAATATGCTTATGCATCATTGATAGTTAGACATCCCCATGCTAGGAGCATGGTAACTCAAATTGTAACACCCCGAGTTTAGGGCCAGGAGATATCGAGTTTGTTAAACCGAGTCGGGTTAAATTTAAATTGGAGACAAACTATTTTTAATACACCAAAAGGTGTTTTAAAAGACTAAAGGGAAAAAAGGGGAATTTTTCATAAAAAGGAATAAAAAAGGGATTTTTAACAAAAGCCATCATCTTCCCTATTTTGAAATTCACGTTCTAAAACCCTCCCAAACCCTAGTCACTATTCCATTGGATTTCAAGCTCTCAACCAAGTGATTTCTTCAAGGTAAATGGTTCCTCAACTTAGTTTCATCTTCCTTAAGTCCTAAATGTTGTGATTTTTACAAAACTCATAGATTTATCTTATCTTGATTTTTAAAGTTTGGATTGGAAATGAAAAGAAATCTTTGCGTTTTTGTTTGGGTTGATTAAGGCTGAGTTGAGAGTGTTTTTATCTTTGTTTAACACAAAAATAACATAAAAATGGTGGGTTTTTAATGGAAACCCGAAATGGGTATTATGGGTGATTTTAGGAGTTGGAAAGCTTGAGTTTTTGGTTGGGTTTTGAGTCTAAAAGGCAGCTGGAGGTTTGGTAGCTTTGGATTGATGTTTAGGGATGTTAAAAGGTAGATTTTTTATGGTAAATTCGTTGGTTGTGGCTGCTAGTAGTTTGAGACTGAAATCGCTATGTTTCGGGTGTAGTTTGGGCTTGAATTGATGTGTATTGTTGCAAGGATGTTGAATTCAAGGTTTTTGATGTGTTTGTGAGTGTATTTGTGTTCTAATGTTCGATTTTGGGTTGCTCAAAATAGAGGATTTGGATTTGGGCTTTGTAGACGAAAATCCAGGTAGTTCGGAGACTTGATTCGACATCTTGGACATCAGTTGTGTGTTGGCTGGTGTGTGGATTGATTTTAAAATCCTTAACGTGGTTAAGGGAATGTTTGGGAGTTTGGATTGAGCTTGAAAAGTCAATCCAAGCTCAAGAGTAAGTTTTAAAGGTTTTATGCAATTAAATTGTGTTTTACAATTCTTGAATGCAAGTTGAACATGCTATGTTGTTATGTGTTGAATTGCATTGTTATGCATGTTGAGATGTGAGACTTGTGTTTACACTTGCATTGTGAGTACATTCCTTGCATGGAATTTTGGACTTGGTAAGTGGTTCAAGCATCGGTAATGCTTGTGGTTGTAATTGAGTATATTGACATGTGTTGAGTTGTTACCGGATATAATTGATCGATCAATAGGATTAGAGTGCACTCGAGGTAAAATTCGCGTGTGGCCTTAGTGATGTTAGATTCCACTAAGGAGGAGTACGGTGATGTGAGATTTTACCGGAAGTCATGTGTTTACTAGACGAGTGAGTACGGTGATGTGAGATTCCACCGAAGTGTCTAGTGGGTTTGAGAAACTATCCGCATATTCGACAAAAAACATTGAATGTCAATATACCCATGAATGCTTTAATTCTCATGTTAAGCATGTTGTTGATTCTATCTATTATGCTTATGTTTATGCATTGTTGATTTCTTTGCTTGCGTATGAGAATGATCATATGGTAAGCCTATGGCTTGTTGTTGCATTCGGTAAATGCATGTGAAGGTAAATGCATGTCATTGTGTGTTCAAGCATGTGGAAATGATTTGGTTTTCAAGCAAACTATGTTTTAAAACTGCATTGTTGTAGCTACCGTTTTGAGCACCGCTCACTAAGCTTAAACGCTTACGCTCTCTTTTCCAACAATACAGACCCTTAGACCTTCAGAGCAACTTGAGGAACAAGGGAGACTCCAAGGGGGTTTAGTTTGCTCAAGTATGGTTTAGACTTCAATAACTAGTATAGAGCAAGTCCTTTTTGCTTAGACAAGTTTGTTTAGTTGTTTTGGACTTGTATTGCCTTATGCCATGTTGAAGTATGCTTTGTTTAACTTTTGGCTATGTGGGTGAATGCTTTGTATGCATGTTTCCCCTTTGAATCTTATCTTGTTGGATGTTGCTTCGTTGAGTGTTTGAAATGCCTTATATGTTTATCCATGGCTGCTTTGAGATATATGCATGATTGTATGTTGCTTGAATGGTCGTTATATGCCTCTAGTGTGGAGTCCTTATGTTTTTAGCAGCTAAAATGAGTCTTGCAGTGCAGGGCGTATCGATACGCTCAAGGGCTGTATCGATACGATCCTTTTCTTTAGACCTTGTTTTAGGCAAGGCGTACCGGTACGCGGGGGTGTATCGATACGCCAAATGCTCTCTGGAAATCTGAGAAATTGACGAGATTTTGGCGTATCGGTACGAGTCCTGAGGGTATCGGTACGGTCTTTGTAGTTTGACCTTGAGGAAGTTGACCGTTGAGAGCGTATCGATATTATCTTCTAGCGTATCGATACGGTCTCTCTGGGTTGACTTTGGAGTGTTGACCAAGTCCAGGCGTATCGATACGGTCCACTAGCGTACCAATACAACCTGTTGTAAAAGCTAAAAAAAGGAGTCTTAATTGTCTGTTTCGCGTGTTTTGTATCCGTGTGTGTTTTCGATGCGTGTCCTCTCACATAGGATATAATTAAACATCTAGGCAAGATAACTTTAAAAGAAATTTTTCTAGGGTTTTTAATCGGAGTGGAGCCTTAACGGGTTTCGCTTCGGTTTTCCTCGTGTAACCCGTTCGATACGGTCTGACGGCTAAGTCGGGTCGATGGGGGTTACACCAATCATCATAGCATTTTGTTTTCTTTAAACAGACATTTGAAGATTGGTAAAAGAATGGATATACAGCTTCACGAGAGGAGAAACATATCTCACAAGAATCAAGAGTCCTTCTACTTGCACAATTAGGATTCCCAAAGGCCTTCCAACCCCCAGTTTTAATCTTCTTTAAAGATGTTTTTCTTAAAACTTAATTTCTCAATTTCATCCTTCCCAAATGATGTTTTTCTTAAAATTTAAACTTTCTCAATTCTACCCTTCCAAAAGGATGTTTTTTCTTAAAATTCAAATTTCTCAATTTCATCCTTCCCAACGGATGTTTTTCTTAAAATTTAAAAATTTTCAATTTTATCCTTCCCAAAGGAAGTTTTCCTCAAAACTCAAATTTCTCCTTCTTATCCTTCCAAAAGGATTTTTTCCCCAAAACCCAAATTTTCAATCCAATCCTTCCAAAGGGATGTTTTCCTCAAACCCTAAATTCCTCAATTCAACCATTCCAAATGGACGTTTTCCTCAAAACCTAAATTCTCAATTTTATCCTTCACAAAGGATGTTTCTCTCAAAATTCAAAATTCTCAATTTTAACCTTCACAAAGGATATTTTCTCAATACCCAATATGTTTTCGCCGTTTTGGGAAAGCAAGTTATTTGTATTTGTTCTCTGCCGCTTCGGAGGAATGAACCATTTGTTGTTTGGTCCGTTCATTGCCATTCCAGAAGGACATGCTAGCGCTACTCAATTTGTTTTTTTCGTTTCGGGAAAGCAAGTTATTTGGATTTGTTCTCTGTCACTTCAGAGGAATGAATCAATTATTATCTGATCTGTACCTGCCGTTCAGGAAGGACATGCCAGTGCTACCCAGTTTGTTTTTGTCGTTCCGGGAAAGCAAGTTATTTGTTCTTTGCCGATTTGGAGGAGCAACTCGTCCAAACAGGAAAGTTGGACAAAATTAGTGCTTATGGTCTTTGCTTTATTCTTGTTCCACAAGAATAAGCAAAGAGAGGTAATTGTAATCACTAATTTTGTACGGGGTGAACCCGTTTTTATATTTTTGTTTTTATAGTAATGGGATTTGTATATGTTACTACCCTATAAATAAAAAATAAATATTGCATTATGGGCTTTGTTTAATTGTAATTATTTATATGTATATGGCTATTATTAAAATCCAAAAGCAAAAAATATTACTAGTAGTATGTGTTTTGTTGTATTTATCATGTGTGATTATTAGTATTATAATGTAATTTAAGATAAAAACCCCAAAAATATTAACCTTATAAGTATATTAGATGTTCGGTGACAAGTTATTGCCATTTAATATAACTTATATTTATAAAAATTAATATATATATATATATATATATACTAAGCTAATTTAAAATGAATAAGGCCCAGTTTATTAGTCCAATCTGAGAAGCCAAAAAATATATGTGGATAAATGTATCAGCCCAATATATAGCTAAATAAATAAAGCCCAAATTCATTAAAAAAGAATGTCCATTTACAATTGAAAAAAAGCAAAGCCAAATAATTTATAACATATTACATAAGGCCCGATAAGAGCCCAACTAAACAACCCTAATTTTGAATCTGATATTCTAATTTCATCTCTGCGCAATCGGCTCATAGCCATTAGATCTGGGATAGATCTAACGGTCTAGGATCAAAACCCGGAAGGTTCCAGAGTCATCACGCGCCCACGCGCCCGTCGCTTCATCTCCCCACTCGCGCGTATAACCCACACGTGGCTACTCAACTCACTTCATGCGCCTACGCGTACCGGCCCAACTCCCCCACGCACTCTTCTTGGCTCTCCAGCTCCACGCCGCGTTAAAAATTCGATTTTTGGAGAACTTTAAAAACTCGATCTTTTGAAAAAGATTTGTTAAAAGAGGAATTTCTTTTTAAAAATTCGAGTTTCGAAAAACAATAAAGACTTGGAGTCGCCACCAGCCACTAAGGTAGGCCGAACACCATAAAATCTAGAGATCCGTTTTGAAAATGGTTCAGAAGTTGGTTACGTGTGGGAAATGATTAGCACCCCCATCACGCCCGGAAATTGGTACCAAAATATGTGTTGCCTTTAATCGATGGAAATTATTTTAAGTTTAAAGTGACTTTAATTAGATGTTCTTAATTGAAAATTTGACTCTAATTGTACGGGCTTTATCAAATTGGTGCTTTGGAATTAATTAGGCATTTAATTAATAAGGATAACGATACATCGGACCATAGATTAAACCAACATCATATAAGTCTGACTGCCATGCTAATTTATGGTTCTACTCTCGTACGCCACCTTTATGCATGATGCAAACATTTAGGAATGATGTTATGATATTTCCCCTTTTTTATTATCACTTACCTCGAGACGGTAAAGATTAACTCAAATATTTGGTCAATATCCACTGAGTTTAGACTGTTACGACATAAATATCGGGATTAATAGATATTGTAACGCCCCAGTTTAGGGCCTAGGAGTTTACCGGTTTTGATCTAGGATTAGTTTCGGGTTAAATTAGATTAAAATGATGATTTTATAAAAAAATTGTCATTATTTACAAAAATGCCATTAATGAAATTTGAAGATGGGAATTTGTTAAATGAAATAAAGAAAAGTTTGAGAGAAAAGCTATCTTCTTCAAAAAAAATCCATTTTTCACCAAAACCTCTCCTAAAACCCTATTCACTATTCCATTGCCTCAAATCCCTCATCCAAACAAGATTTTCGAAGGTAATCTCTTCCTTGTTTAAGTTCTTACATATTTAGCTTGTACTCTTTAAAAACCTTCTTTTAAACCCCATTAAAATACATTTTTAATTTGGTGTTGGGTTTGAAAAATGGTTTTTTTCTATGAGATTTTCGTGTGGGTATTTTAATGTCATGTTAAGGGTGTTGTTAATCATGCTTTAATGTTTTAAAAATGCTAAAATAGAGGCTAAAAGTAGGCAACCCGAAATGGGTATAAAAATGGGATTTTTAGTGTGAAAATGGTGAGTTTTTGGCTTGGTTTTGGGTTGACAACATGGTTGGTGGTTCCTTTGTTGTTGAGGGATGTTTCTAGATGATTTTGGATGTGTTTTGATGGTTGAAATGGCTGGATTCAGTGTGGGGGTTTGTTTAGAACGAAAATGGTGAAGTTTTGGATGAAGTTTGGGTTTGAATCAATGTGTTTTGGTTGCAAGGAGTAGATTTCTGGGTCGTTGCTGGTTTACAAGTGTATTGGCATCCTAATAGTTTGTTTTGGGTTTTCTTGAAGTAGAGGATATTGATTCAGGTACTTCGGATGCGATATCGGGTGCTACGGAGGCTTGAGAACGGTGTTTCGGCTTTCGTTTGGGCTTAATCGGTGAGTGGTAACGTTTGAAGTTTAAAATGATTTCAAAGTGGGTCCTTGGGGGTTTGGGTAGAGCTTTAAGGGCTAACCTAAACCCAAGTGTAAGTTTGCTAATTCACCTTGCTCGTTAAGTGTTGATGTGTGCGATTATTGTGTTGTTGTGTGAAATGTGGATTGCCTTTACTCTCTGTTTTAATGTTGTTGTGTAGTCATTGTTGATGTCGAGCCTCACGTGATGGTTGTCGTTGCTAACAGTGATGTGTAGTCCCACCGGTAGTGACTAGTAGAAGAGTACGATGATGTGTAGCCCCATCAAAAAACTACTAGTTGTTGTGAATGGTGATGTGTAGTCCCACCGGGAATGGTTGTGCATGTGCAAACCATGTTTGGTCAATGCTTGTGTTTAGTTCATCTCTTATTTATATGATTTTGATTTTCAAAACTAAAGTTTGTTTTAAACTGCATTTTTGTTGTATTTAGAGCTCCACTCACTAAGCTTTTAAGCTTACGCCCTCTCATTTTCCAACAATGCATATCGTTAGAGGCTTTGGGAGGTAAGTGGGCAAGGAAGGAATTCTTGGAGTCTCTTACTAGCTCAAAGTATGGTTTTGTGTTTGTAATAATGCTTAAACAATGAGAATACCAGATTTGTATGTTAAGGAGTTGGTGTTCAAACTCCTATACTTTGGCTTGTTCATGTTGCTAGCATGTTCTAAATGTCGATACTATGTTACGTTGGTGCTCGTTGTGGCCATGGATGAATTGCTATGCATTTTGACTTGTTAGTATTTTGAAGCAGAGTGTTTTTGTGAGCTTTAGATTTGAAATTCATTTTGTTGCTTGAATGTATGTATGTTGATGTGATTAGGATGTTCTGCCTCTAGATTTTATGTATGATATGTCGCTATGTGATCTTTGATGTTTCAGGGCGAGTTTGGGGATGTTTGGGGATGCCAAATCATGTGTTCGGGCCAAACCATGTGCAGACGTTTCGAAATGCCTGATATTGTTTCAGAAAGGTCGAGCTCCAGGGGTACCCGTATCGAAACGAGGGTGTTGTCGTTTCGGGACGATTTTCCACTGGAGGCTCCTATTTCGGAACCATGTAGTGTTGTTTCGATACGATTTGCCACTGGAGGCTTCCGTTCCGGAACAGGGTGGGACCGTTTCGCAACGGCTTGGTTTTACCTTTTTGAATGGAGCCCGCGTTTCAGAACGTGCAAGCCTGTTTCGAAACGCATGCATCTAAAATGGATAAACAACATCTTCGAGGGTCTTCAAATGTTGCTCTTTAGTCCATATGTCTGGTATACTTCCAAATTGAGTTGTATGTGCCTCTTGTGAATGTTTTGCCTCGTGAATATGAAAATTGATAAATGAACCATTGGTAAGTTTAAGATATCGTATGCCCAGCTCGGTTCGTATCTGTGTCCGCTTTTCCGCTCACACTTAGGATTAAATGTGGTATTTAGAAAAGATAAATAAAAAAGGAAAAAATTAGGGTTGCTAATCGAAGTGAGGCCTTAGCGGGTTTTGCTTCAATTTTCCCCGTATAACCCGTTCGGTTCGGCCTGTTGGCTAGACCGGGACGAGGGGGTTACAGATACCTCCTTTTTGTATAGTTTAAATTAATTGTCATACAAATTAGAATATTAAAGGTCACGTGAATGACAATTAGAAATACATGTCACATAACATTAAATGAACAATGGGCAAGCTATACTATGCACATTAAAACCAAATATTATAATATATATATATATATATATATATATATATATTAAAACTACATTATATGAGAAAACCTTATATTATATATATACATACTATATATTATAATAAAACCATACATCATATATATATATATATATACCTTATATTTTGTAAAAACTATACTATGCACACATAAATAAAAAGACATATATTAATATATTTATATTCCTTATATCAAACACATATTAAGTCATATATTATACCTATAATGAGACCATATATTATATATATGTACAAAACATACACTATGCAATATAAAACATAACATAATATATACATCAAGGCCAACACATTATACAAACATATATAAAGCAAATAAATAAAACAGGAACTGAAATTAAAGAAAGGTAAATATAGAACATAAATTAAAAATTCATGATTAAGGGGATAAAACACTGGAAAGAGACCAAATTAAACAGAAATGAAATTTAATAGGGGCAAAACCACATTAAACCATTCGAAATTCGACTAAAATCAAAACATTGAAGAAATTAAAAACTTCTGAAAAGTTGGAGGGACCGCGGAGAGGGTTTGAAATGAGGAAGGGTCGCGGCGCGATTAAAGGGACACGGAAGTCCTTAAAATGGGATTAAACTTTTTTTCATTTTAAAATCAGTATAAAATACATTTGAAAAAACAACTTATCCTTTTTTTTCATTTCTTGAAACCGAACCCCTCACCTTTCTCTGAAATCCCGAGAGCACCGCCGCGCGTCGCCGTCTGGTCATCGTTAGCCAGCGCCAGAAACCTAAAAAAAACCTTTCGAAACCCCTTTTCTTTGTAAACCCAAATTTGAAAACTCGTTTTAAAAGAAACCAAACAAAAAACCCCTCTTTTTCGAAAAGCCGAAAACCCTAAAAAGCAACCTCTTCGTCGACTCACCCATTCTGACCCGAAGGCTTAGGATTTTTACCGGACGAAAGCTATTTGGCAACGGAAGCCATGCTTCGAAGGTAAAAATCTACACCCTAACCTTATTTTTGAGAAAACAGAGACCTTAACCCCTTTTATATTTTTTCTTCGAAGTTAAAAGAAGGAAAAAAGATACCTCATAATATGATTTTTTACTTTCTATTGATCTCTGAAATCCCCAATTGATTTCTCAGAAGATGTAACAACTAATTTTGTCTAGGGTTAACCCGTTTTTGTTTCGTTTTTGGTGTTGGGCTTATGATGGGTCAATCTTGTATACGTTGTATATGGATTATTATTATTATTAGTTATTATTATTATTATTAGTAATCATTATTATTAGTATTATTATTATTTTCAGTATTGTTATTATTATTAGACTAACTAAAACCTATATATATAAAACACACCAGATAAATAAAGCCCATGTTTATTGAATTTAAAGACTAACAATGATTATTACAATATGACCCAATAGGGCCCAAATAAATAAAACCCTAAACTGATAATACATCTTTTAGCTTTTGCGCAGCCCATTGGTAGCCGCTAGATCAAGGCGCATCCAACGGTCCAGATCGGGTCTCGGGAAACCCTAGGCGTCTCATCTTCTGCATCTCGCGCCGCACTGATCGTGGCCGTCGGATCGCGCCGCATCCGAGAGCATAGATTATGCCAAGGAAGGAAACCCTAGAGGTCCCCCATTGCCCTAGCGCCGCGGGATTCCAACCGTCAGATCTGGCTCGCGATCGGACAACCCAGATTGAAGGAGCGCCCTTTCAAATTCCCCACGCGCTCACGCGCGACCTTTGGCGTCACCTACGCACCCACGAGCGACGGTTGAGACTCCTCACACACCATGCACGCGACCTTTGGCTTTATCCATGCACGCGTGTGGCTCACCCGATCGGCCTTTCGACTCTCTTAGGGCCACAACCGCCACCACGTGGGCAGAAGAAACTAGTGGCTCGACGCCACGTCGCCGTCTTGCCGCATCAGCAACCACGTCAAAGGCCAACTCGTCATTTGCTGTTTCGCCTCGTCTCCGTCGTACAACCACACATGCAAAAGGAAAAGGAAATAATAAAAAAAGCAACTGTACAAAGGGTGAAAACGACAAAAAGGTAGAGGGCGTAACAATATTCAGAGCAGAGCCGCACATAAATCCGGCCAAAAGAATAGTACGAGCCAATGGAGAATTTCCATTTCATTTTCTTTTCTCTTTTTTTAAAAATCACAAAATCGGCTATAAAAGCCGAAAGAAAAATCAATGTAATGGATTCGGGAAATTTAAAACGAAAGAAATACAAGCAGAGAGCAAAGTTCAGAGGTAATCCTCATTTTTGTTTTCAATACTGCATAGCATAAACATAAAAAGTTAGGGTTTTTCTTTTTACCTTCGTCGTTCTCAAAGCACCGTTTGCTCTCCCTCGTCGTTAACAATCCTTCTGGCCCTTTTTGCGGCTGTGCATGGTGATTCGTCGAGGGAGACAAATAAAAAAGGGTTTTTTCGGGTCTAAAGAGGGGGCTTTTTCTGGTTTATGTTTTTTGAAAAAACATAGGAAAGGATGTTGTCTTCAAGTTTTCAGGCGCCAGTTGAGTTTTAAAACGTAAAAAGGAAAGCTTTTTGGGTATTTAGGGGTCCGCCGGCCGCCGATTAGCTTCGGTTGAAGTTTTTGGCGTCAAGGTCGAGAGGATGGGTTTGGGTCTGTGAGCTTTAGGGTTTGCAAAAGTAGTCCGAAACGATTAAAATGTGTTTTTATAATGTGTTAACGCTTTAAAATTGGCTTAATCCTGTTTTGATCCTTTCGTGTCGCGCTATTTACGCGCATAAGGGCTTTCGCATTTCAAAATCGTGTTTTTGGTCCTTAGAGTTTCAAAATGCCTTGTAATGTCGTCCTGGAGTTGGTCTGTAGTGGTCAAATCACTCGCCCCCCTCCTTTGTTTCTGTTTCTGTCAGTTTAGTCCCTATTACGGTGTTCTTCATTTAACATGCATCTTTAATTTCTGCTACTGTATTTTAATTTTTTTTCAATTTCAGTCACTTTCTTGCCTGTTCATTATGGGATATGTGGAATGTATGATTTGTTGTGATTATGGTTTTGGTTGATAATAAGAATATGTGTTTTATAATGTAAAATTTACATAATTTATAATACGTATAATATAAGGTTTTTGGTATAATATGTAGCGTGGCACATAATATAACATATGGTTTCATAAAGTATAATTTATAGTTTTAACGAATGTAATCTTTTTTAAAAGAATATAATATATAGTTTTTTATAAAAAAATATATATATTTTATGAAATATATAATATACAACTCCCCTAACATATGATATAAATTCTCTAGGTAATATATATATATATATATATATATATATATATATGACATGCGAAACCTTTTTAAACATGCGTAACTTTTTTTTTATAAAAAATATAGTATAGTGTATATATTATGTATTGTTAGTATAAAACATGTGATGAATATTTATGTTTTTAAGCTTGGGCCTTGGGCTTTGGGGTTTAGATTGTTAGGATTAAGTTTGGGGCTTTGTTTAGTTTAAGTGGGCTTGGGCTAGTTAGATTAGGCTTTTTACGGGATTTTAGATAAGGTCGATTTAATTGTTTCGAATCGTGTGCCCATTTCATATGGATACGGTTCGTACAATTAAGTCGGTTTAGATTTAGAGCTTTAATCGAATTTAGGGCTTTAACTAGTTTAATTAGCTTAAATTTGTCCTTGCCTTATTGGGACGAATATTAAGTATATTAAACCGGTTAAACATTTCTTAATTATTTCTTTAAGATAAAGTTAATATTAAATTTAGATAGACATACCACAACATAATTCATAATTTATTAGAGTCTTCTAGGATTTTTGGCACAATCAACTTGGGGTCAATATTAGGATCACCTAATTAATAATTAGATCAATAATTGGACTCCCATAATTTGGGCCTTTTAAAATAGGACCTTGGGTAGGCTTTTGTGTGTTTATCTTAAAGCATTTCTATGATATGCATTTATATTTGTCATCCATATGACCTTTAATGGCTTGACACGTTGATTAATCAATTTAAATCATACAAAAGATAGGTATCTATTAATCCCGATATTTGTGTCGAAATAGTCCGAACTCAATGGATGTTGACTAAATATTTGGGTTAATCTTTACCGTTTCGAGATAAGTAATAACTAAAAAAAAGGAAAATATCATAACATCATTCCTAAATGTTTGCATCATGCATAAAGGTGACGTACGAAAGTCGAACCATAAATTAACACGACAGTCAGACTTATATGATGTCTATTTAATCTATGGTCTGATGTATCGTCATCCTTATTAATTAAATGCCTAATTAATTCTAAAGCTACGATTTGATAAAGCCCGTACGATTAGAGTCAGATTTTCAACTAAGAACATCTAATTAAATTCACTTTAAAATTTAAATAATTTCCATCGATTAAAAGCAACAAACATTTCGGTACCGTTTTTCAGGCGTGATGGGGGTGCTAATCTTTTCTCACGCGTAACTAACTCCCGAACTCTTTTCAAAACGAATCTCTGGTTTTTATAATGTCCGGCCTACCTTAGTGGCCGGTGACGACTCCAAATTTTTTTGAAACTCGAATTCTCAATAGAAATTCCCTTTTAAACAAATCTTTTTCAAAAGCGGGACACTTTTAAAGTAATTTTTAAAAAAACGTTATTACACTACCCCTAAAATGACTTGCATTAAACATATTAGAAAAAACTGCAATTTATCGAATAAATAAATAACTAAATAGAAAGTTGCTTGTCTTCAACTTGAGGAACTCTGGAGATTTTCCGGACAATAGATCGACATGGGTGATGCGCTTTGCTGTAGTTTGTTGGCAACTTTGGAAACGTCGGTGCAGTCTCCTTATGGATGAGTCATTCGTGGAGAAGTGGGATTTTTTAACACATTGCTTGCAGCTTGCGGAGGAGTTCGATAGTGCTCCTTGTGTTGCAGCAAGTCCGAGGATAATGAATGTTGTGCGGAGTCAGCGGCGATGCCCACCGGATGGGTGGATCAAAGCTAACGCGGATGGGGCGGTGTATGGGCAGCAGAGGCTTGCCGCTGTAGGAGGAGTTCTCCGCGACTGGACCGACAAGTGGATATTTGGATTTGCTCGGATGCTTTGCAGTTGTTCGGTATTGATGGCAGAGTTATGGGCGATCTATGGCGTATTGTTTCATGCATGGCGTCTTGGTTATAAAAGGGTCTATATTGAATCAGATAGCATGGAGGTTGTTCGGATTCTTACAAATGAATCGTCGGTGTTACGTGGGGATGTCGTGGTTGATCTCATTTTTGGTTTCCTGTGTCGTGAGTGGGAGGTGAAGGTCCAGCATATTGGACGTGAGGGGAACAAGGTTGCTGATTTCCTTTCTCGGTTGTTCAAGGATCAACCATACGGGGATGCTTGGCTGTTGGAACCTCCAAGTGGGGTGCAAGGGGTCGTTGATGCAGAGAGGAGATCCTAGTTTCTCTGGTTTATTCTGTATTAGCAAAAAAAAAAGCTCACTTAATATTTAATACTTATGAATTGAATATTTTTTTGACCCAAGCTAGATTGAATATTTTTTTAATAAAAAAATGAATAGTTGTATACATAGGAATAAATTACTTAAATATATATTATACTTTTATTATGAAAAATTTGACCACTTTTTTTTCTTCTAAAAAAGGTCCCACTTCACTTAAAAATTACAATTATGTTTAAAATATTACTTTATTAGAAGAGTAAATTGTATGTTAATCGAAAAAAGAAACTCGCCACATAGTGTAACATAATAAATATAAAAATAATTTGTGCTTTTTTGTTGTTCATGCAAGTAAGGGTGTTTATCGAGTGAGTCAGTCAAGAGTTGAGTAGTGTTCGACTCATGCTCGTTAAAAGATTTTGTTGCTCAACTCGACTCGTTGCTCGTTAAGCTTGATAAAATTTTGCTCGACTCGTGCTCATTAAAAAAATCTCGTTACTCGACTCAACTCGTTGCTCGTTAAGCTTGCCAAAAGTTTTACCTTGATTTTTCTAAATATAGGTAAAATCTATTGATGCTATTCGAGCTTACTATAAACATAGAAATTCAAAAAAATGAGGTTTGAAGAGATAAATAAATGAACCTATCATGACTGAGTTAGAGATGAAGTCGATATTCGAGTGTGACTCTTTTTAGTTCCTCAACAATCTTCGATGAAAAAAAAATGAGAGAATTGTAACCCCTCATCCCGGTCTGGTCGGATGACCGGTCCGAATGGGCCACACGGGGAAAACCGAGTGAAAACCCCTAAGGGTTCCCCCTCGGTTAACGACCCTAAAATTTCTTTTAACTTTAATCTTGTCTAGATGCACATTTAATCCCTAAGTGGAACACAACAGCGGAAGATTCAAACATTGAATCGTAAACCGACCAACAGACACATCAAACAGTTCATTTTAGCCTTTTAAAGCAGGCCGTTTCGAAACGCCCATACGGTGTTCCGAAACGCCTTGACTTGGTCAACAGGCCAGGGTCAACCACAAGGTGACCGTTCCCAAACAGGGGAGACCCGTTTCGGAACGACCTTGACGGTCAATTTCTCGTGGTCAACGAGATTTGACCGTTTCGAAACACCTAAGGCCCGTTTCGGAACACCTTTATCTCGTTAATTTATCAAAATTCCAGTAGCAAAAACGTTCCGAAACGCCCTCATCCGTTTCGAAACGGCAGGCCATTTGCAAAGGGACCGTTCCGGAACAGGGGAGCCCGTTCCGAAACGCCCCCTGACTGCAGACTCGTCTGGGCTGTTTTGAGGCACAAGGGTGCCCCAAAACACCACTAAAACACCTTACAGCAACACAACAAAAGACTCAAGACATTACAACAACATTAGCATGCTTCAACATGTTTTAGACATGTCCGACACCATGGCAACAACCCACAAACATACATTCATACATATCATAAAAGGAGCAAGCATTCACGTAGCCTACACTTAGACAATTTCAAGATAGCAAAACTAACAAGGTTCAAGAAGGGCATACATCGCAAGCCTAATAACAAACACATACGAGGCATGGATTTAGACAATCACTCAAGCATTTGGCAAGATATATCATGCTTACAAATCAAGTCAGCCATAGACATACAACAAGACTCGAATCAACAATTTATATCCCATTGCTTAACTATTACATTCTATTACTTAAAATTCATACATTGAGCTCACCAAAAGCAACACTTGGAGACCTTCCCTTGCCTTTGCCACCCACAAGCTATTTATCTGCATTGTCGAACAAAAGAGAGCGTAAGCATAAAAGCTTAGTGAGGGTAAGCTCATAAAACAAACCTTCGACAATGCAGGGTCCAAGCACGAGCTACAACCAAGGTAATATGCATGATCTTACCTCCGATCCACGCGAGCCATAAATAATAATGATGCATGATCATATACTCGATATCATGTCATGCTCAACATGTTTAAAACCACAACATATGATATCACATACATTAAACCATGTTAGCAACACATCCCAATCACATTGGCTCATAATTAACCACATATTGGCAACATAAACTACAATCCGTATTGGCACCTAGCTATGACTCGAATACACGGATAACCATTGGAATTCACATCCAACAACACAACCATTACCTGGCGGTGGGATTCCACTCATCACCGTTCACGCGGAGGGGATTCCACTCATCCTCACGCCTCATTTCATGCGGAGGGGATTCCACTCATCCTCACGCCTCATTCCACGCGGAGGGGATTCCACTCATCCTCACGCCCGTCGATGGGATTCCACTCATCACCGACTAATGTAAATACAATTTCCGGGCGTACCCGTACTCCTCCTTGGTGACTCAACGCCACCAAGGCCACGCGCGACTTTTGACTCATGTGTACACACTAACATCCTAATGATCGATCATTTGTACTCAAGCATACTAGTGCCAATACTAACACATTCCACAATACCATTTATTAACGACTTCCGTGCTTAGCACGTACTCACCATGACTTACTATCATGCACAAACCACATTTCCATGCCTAGCATGTATTCACCATGATCCTCGGATCAAGCAATCACCTCATAAACTCATTTCACATGACAACACCTCATGTATATCATTAACAACCATATCACATCATATTTTGCACACGTGTATAAACATATCATATCTATCATTAACATGCATATAACAACGCATACCACATGCCTCAACGTACATGTATACAACATAGACATAATCAACATCATCACAATTTAACACGAGGCATATACAATCATTAAGGAGTGCAACCAAAGTCTCTAACTAAAGTTTGGGATTAGGCTACCACCCTAATCCCAACTCTAGGTGGGTCTACCAATCCCAACCTAGTTCACATGCTTGAACCAACACTTGAAAACCATTTAAAAGTATTTAACCACTCACCTAAGCTTCCAAGCTCCAAGCCAAGCAAGCAACCTCCCTCAAATTTCCGGATTTCTTCCCGAGGCTTCTCCAACACAAATTCCCGCTTCCAAACAACCTCAAACACATTTCAAACAATCCTAAATCAGCCCAACATTAAAATACCAACCCGGAATACAATTCAAATGCAATTTACCATGTTGCAACCCATGAACAAATCCTATTTTTAGCAAGTTCGGGCAGCCCCTAAACCATGTCCAAAAACCATCTTTCCAACATCCATAGCACCCACAAACAATCCCAAATCAACCCCTAACCATAGTACTACCATTGGGCTATCAATTTCCACCTAAAACAACCCCCAAAAATCACCCAAAACCCTTCAAAAAACCCATTTTTACCCAATTTCGGGAATTCATTTAAAATACTCTAAAAATCATATATGTTGGACTATTTGATTCACAAACAACATACCTAACATTAATAAATCAAAACTTTAAGTTAAACACAATAAAGCTACCATTTTTGTTCAAATCTTCCAAAAACACAATTTCTAAAACATGGATGAAAATGAAATCTACTTGTACTTTTGAAGAGAGGAAGATGAGGACAAGATGAGGATGTATTTACCTTTCAATTTCGGGCCAAAATGAAGGAGAAAAGAAGGTTGGATGGAACTTGGAGGAACTTCCCCTCTTTGTCGTGAGAATGGAGAAGGAAGAAGGAAGAAGAGAAATTTTTGGTGTTTTAAATTAAAAAGGGGTTTTTAATTTCCAAGGGCTTGAAATTACCATAGTGCCATTAATGAGATGGCAACTCTTCTTTACTTTAAAATCCATAAAGCTTTAGTTTCATTTCAAATTAGCCCAACACAAAATGTTTATTTGAAAAATAAAGAAGGACACAGGGTCCAAATAATATATGATATTATTTAAATTAAAAACCGAGACCCAATAATATTATTTAAATATTATTTTCTTCCGACCCCTAAACCCGGGTGTTACAACTCTCCCCCACTTAAGGAAATTTCGTCCCCGAAATTTATCGAACAGGAAGAGCCACTGAAACATGCTCCTCCACGCTTTCCCCTCTCACCACAACGTACTAACCAACTCGAAGGACTTACCACACCACACTTGCTATCTTGCACTAAGATCTCGACTGATTCTTCGTTGCACGCAAATTCCAAACTCAACTCAATCTCTTCTACACATAGCACGAAACAGATCTGACTCATACTATCGAATTATAGATACACAGACACAGCACGAAACTCTTTCTAACTCTGGTGGTAACCGCAACAATTAAACAACTGAACTAGTCTGACTCACAATCTCAGGCAGCACTGTATGAACACTTGGATCATAACCTTCACTAACTGAACATTTGCCTTCCACGGATAACCAGACACTATGCAAACGTCTTCAAAATAATCTAGCAGAATTTTCGGATCTCTAATATCCACTTTCATTACGAATCTTCCACGGATGTAACAAACTAGAAGAAACTGAAGCTCGGTCTTGACACGCTGGCAATTTGCATACTTACTCTCATACTGAACCACACTATTTATCAACTCAATTCAGAAGTACTCGTCTTCATCCCACAATACGTCTTCATACTACTCGGATGCAATATAAACGAACTACCGTGTGCTTCGGCCAAAACAATACGTCTCATAACATTATGTCAATCGGTACAATTATTCTGTCTCTGAAATACAAAACTCTATCATCTCTGAAACTGTATTATGAAGGTCTTCCTACTACCATGCCTTGCACGTGAGGTGCCAAGAATCTGCCTTGCAACTGTTTCTCTTCAAGCATTCTGACTCAAGGTATGTTTAACATGAAACTTGGCCACAAAATTACTATCATTTGGTAAGCTGAATTCGGCAAACACAATTCGCGATCCAACTACTAATCTAACAACAAATACAACTCGGAACATCGGTTGCTACGTTGACTATCTTCGGATGGTACTCAATCTTGATATTACAGTCTTCAAGCGGTTCTAACACTTCATGCTGTTCAAGTTTTCACCCTTCCTAAGTCTTCAAATATTTCAAGTTCTGATGATTCGTACATACTCACTGTGCATTCTTGCTATACAAGCTTTGTCTCTAAGTCTTCGAAGCAAATACAACTGTAACTAACTCTAAGTCTAGTGTGAGATAACTATTTTCTCGGTCTTTCAACTATCTTGATGAACAAGCCACAATCTTCTGTCTTGCATAAGCACACAACCTAACTCTACATGTAACACATCACTATGGTTCACACATTCTTTCTCTGGCATAAGCTGATTCAAGGTCGGAGCTCTCTTCAAAGTTTCTTTCGGTTTCTCAAGGGTTCAATGTCTCGCATCTAACCACACAACTGAACATTCTTCTGTAGCAATCTATCAACGGAACAACTATCTTCAAAAGTCTATTTACAATTCTCTGAGAGTAACAAGGCTAGACCTAGGAACTATAGATATCTGTCACAGTCTTCGATTTCTTCCAACTCACATCTTCTTCTGCCTACTTGGGATTTTCTCTAACACACTCGGCTGAACTACATGTCCTAGGAGAACATCTTCATTAACTCGGAGTTCACGCTGCATAACTTGACATACAATTGATTCCCTAAAAGGATCTACCACACTAACTTCAAAGCTTGTCATGGCCTTCCTCAAAAAGTGAATATACTCATATGTCATCTATGAGAACTACTACAACTGCTCAAGGAACTCGGGAAAATATTCTGCTCAACATCTCTATGAAGGTAACTACTACACTAGTCAGACAATACGGCATAACTCGAAACTCAAGGTGGTCACATCTTGCCCCTAAAGCTGTCTTCGATACTTCAACTTCTCTCACTTCCAACTGGTGGTAAACGGATCTCAACTAATCTTCAAATAGACTGAAGCACACACTAACTGACCAACGAATCACTGACACTCGGAAACGGATACTAATCATTCACTGTCACTTGTTTCAATTGTCTGAAATCTAAACATATTCTTGTATTGTCCTCTCTCTTCTTCACAGATTGTACTGTCACACGCTAAGATGACGTACTAGGCCTAATGAGTCTAAGGTCCAGTTAATCTCGAAGTTAATTCTTCCACATTCTCAATTCCCCCGGATTTCATAAGTTACAAAGCAACAAAACTGAAGCAACCTCGAAAACGGTCTCAATGACAAACTCTTCCTCTCTAGACAAGAGATAGCCGACAATTCTTCCAAACACCTCTAGGAAAAGAAAACACAAACTATCCTAACATTATGCGGTCTAGTCTTCATTCAAAATCAAATTCATCACAATTACTAAGCAAGCCTACCAACTAGACTCAATCATCCTTTGATCTCTAAACTGGATCAACATTCAACAAGAAGTTCACCTCCTCATCTACCACTACAGTCACACATAAATCTTGCAACTTCAACTCAACTCGTTCTTTGTCTCAACATACACACTAACTATTTGCTCTTCAAGCCGAGCCTTGTCAAAAAGGCACACCGAAACTGTAGGAAGACAATCACTTCACATCTACCAGAAACTAGTAACTCTGAACCACCAACAAACATCTTCTGTACATCTTTCTGATCACTACTATCTCCCAAAAGGTCTAGTCACATGCGTCCCTACGTCTAAAATCTCAACAGAGATACGCCAAAACCCTTGCACGCTCACACAAACGGACGATTCTGCAAAAATTGTAACTTCACTAGTACACAACTGATAGTCTTCGGTCCTCTTGTTTTCAGACTGATTCTCCAACAAAATCCGACTCTTCTAGACTATTCGTAGAGCATTTCAAAACTTCAAAAACGCAGTTCTGGGCACACACAGACAACCATACTGGAAAACCACCCAGACGCATACTGGCCCCAAACACACAAATCGGTTCCCATTCACGGATACTGACTGACTGTCTTGTATGAAAACCATAGGTTGAACCCCAACGGTCACCACTAACACTTCTGAAATTTAGATTACTCACACGAGACCCCTACCTAGATCTCGCCAAAAGAATTGAGGTACTCATACCTACCTCATCGAGCACATTCAAACTTGCATGCTTGGTAACAACATACGGAAGTACGAACTCAGAACCAATCAGAAGAGACAAACTCAAAACTGTACCAAGGGCTTATCCACTATAACATAGACATCACTTTGACTCCCGCTCAAAGGTCTTCGCTTCTTTTCACCAACTAATACCAAAATCGGTCTCATCGTCCCTCACCAACAAGAACCCACTCACACACATGCTGACTCGAGCAAACAAATCGTACCTCAACTAGGGTACAACCATACTCCCCCAACTATAGCAAAGAACTTCCTCCACATCATCCACATTTTTAAAACCACAACTTCCACTCACCGATTTACGGCCCACACACTGGCCCCAAACTTACTAAAAGCAATAAATCAATCAACAATTTAATATACAAGTTGGGTTAGCAAAGGAAAGGTCCAAGTGGCTCATGTATGATTTCCCTCACTTAAAATCCTTTTTCCGATGTAATAGAAGCAATGGGACTCTACTCAACATGTTTCAAACAAATCAGCACACATACATGCTTAACCAAGCATATAACAAGGCATACTTGCTAAACAAGCAACACATGCGTACGATCAAACAACGTACATTCTCAATCAAACAACCACACCTCACAACATGCACGGGTAACGAGCAACATGCTTTTAAACGAACAATCAACATACTTGTCATACAAGCAATCATACTTACAAAGCAAGCAAACACCGTGCATATCTATTCAAAACTTAAACTTACCTCACTTACCTGCCCAAGGTCTCGGTAACCTTAGGCTCTGATACCAACAAATGTAACCCCCTCGTCCCGGTCTGGTCGGATGACCGGTCCGAATGGGCCACACGGGGAAAACCGAGTGAAAACCTCTAAGGGTTCCCCCTCGGTTAACGACCCTAAAATTTCTTTTAACTTTAATCTTGTCTAGATGCACATTTAATCCCTAAGTGGAACACAACAGCAGAAGATTCAAACATTGAATCGTAAACCGACCAACAGACACATCAAACAGTTCATTTTAGCCTTTTAAAGCAGGCCGTTTCGAAACGCCCATAGGGTGTTCCGAAACGCCTTGACTTGGTCAACAGGCCAGGGTCAACCACAAGGTGACCGTTCCGAAACAGGGGAGACCCGTTTCGAAACGACCTTGACGGTCAATTTCTCGTGGTCAACGAGATTTGACCGTTTCGAAACACCTAAGGCCCGTTTCGGAACACCTTTATCTCGTTAATTTATCAAAATTCCAGTAGCAAAAACGTTCCGAAACGCCCTCATCCGTTTCGAAACGGCAGGCCATTTGCAAAGGGACCGTTCCGGAACAGGGGAGCCCGTTCCGAAACGCCCCCTGACTGCAGACTCGTCTGGGCTGTTTTGAGGCACAAGGGTGCCCCAAAACACCACTAAAACACCTTACAGCAACACAACAAAAGACTCAAGACATTACAACAACATTAGCATGCTTCAACATGTTTTAGACATGTCCGACACCATGGCAACAACCCACAAACATACATTCATACATATCATAAAAGGAGCAAGCATTCACGTAGCCTACACTTAGACAATTTCAAGATAGCAAAACTAACAAGGTTCAAGAAGGGCATACATCGCAAGCCTAATAACAAACACATACGAGGCATGGATTTAGACAATCACTCAAGCATTTGGCAAGATATATCATGCTTACAAATCAAGTCAACCATAGACATACAACAAGACTCGAATCAACAATTTATATCCCATTGCTTAACTATTACATTCTATTACTTAAAATTCATACATTGAGCTCACCAAAAGCAACACTTGGAGACCTTCCCTTGCCTTTGCCACCCACAAGCTATTTATCTGCATTGTCGAACAAAAGAGAGCGTAAGCATAAAAGCTTAGTGAGGGTAAGCTCATAAAACAAACCTTCGACAATGCAGGGTCCAAGCACGAGCTACAACCAAGGTAATATGCATGATCTTACCTCCGATCCACGCGAGCCATAAATAATAATGATGCATGATCATATACTCGATATCATGTCATGCTCAACATGTTTAAAACCACAACATATGATATCACATACATTAAACCATGTTAGCAACACATCCCAATCACATTGGCTCATAATTAACCACATATTGGCAACATAAACTACAATCCGTATTGGCACCTAGCTATGACTCGAATACACGGATAACCGTTGGAACTCACATCCAACAACACAACCATTACCTGGCGGTGGGATTCCACTCATCACCGTTCACCCGGAGGGGATTCCACTCATCCTCACGCCTCATTTCATGCGGAGGGGATTCCACTCATCCTCACGCCTCATTCCACGCGGAGGGGATTCCACTCATCCTCACGCCCGTCGATGGGATTCCACTCATCACCGACTAATGTAAATACAATTTCCGGGCGTACCCGTACTCCTCCTTGGTGACTCAACGCCACCAAGGCCACGCGCGACTTTTGACTCATGTGTACACACTAACATCCTAATGATCGATCATTTGTACCCAAGCATACTAGTGCCAATACTAACACATTCCACAATACCATTTATTAACGACTTCCGTGCTTAGCACGTACTCACCATGACTTACTATCATGCACAAACCACATTTCCATGCCTAGCATGTATTCACCATGATCCTCGGATCAAGCAATCACCTCATAAACTCATTTCACATGACAACACCTCATGTATATCATTAACAACCATATCACATCATATTTTGCACACGTGTATAAACATATCATATCTATCATTAACATGCATATAACAACGCATCCCACATGCCTCAACGTACATGTATACAACATAGACATAATCAACATCATCACAATTTAACACGAGGCATATACAATCATTAAGGAGTGCAACCAAAGTCTCTAACTAAAGTTTGGGATTAGGCTACCACCCTAATCCCAACTCTAGGTGGGTCTACCAATCCCAACCTAGTTCACATGCTTGAACCAACACTTGAAAACCATTTAAAAGTATTTAACCACTCACCTAAGCTTCCAAACTCCAAGCCAAGCAAGCAACCTCCCTCAAATTTCCGGATTTCTTCCCGAGGCTTCTCCAACACAAATTCCCGCTTCCAAACAACCTCAAACACATTTCAAACAATCCTAAATCAGCCCAACATTAAAATACCAACCCGGAATACAATTCAAATGCAATTTACCATGTTGCAACCCATGAACAAATCCTATTTTTAGCAAGTTCGGGCAGCCCCTAAACCATGTCCAAAAACCATCTTTCCAACATCCATAGCACCCACAAACAATCCCAAATCAACCCCTAACCATAGTACTACCATTGGGCTATCAATTTCCACCTAAAACAACCCCAAAAATCACCCAAAACCCTTCAAAAAAACCCATTTTTACCCAATTTCGGGAATTCATTTAAAATACTCTAAAAATCATATATGTTGGACTATTTGATTCACAAACAACATACCTAACATTAATAAATCAAAACTTTAAGTTAAACACAATAAAGCTACCATTTTTGTTCAAATCTTCCAAAAACACAATTTCTAAAACATGGATGAAAATGAAATCTACTTGTACTTTTGAAGAGAGGAAGATGAGGACAAGATGGGGATGTATTTACCTTTCAATTTCGGGCCAAAATGAAGGAGAAAAGAAGGTTGGATGGAACTTGGAGGAACTTCCCCTCTTTGTCGTGAGAATGGAGAAGGAAGAAGGAAGAAGAGAAATTTTTGGTGTTTTAAATTAAAAAGGGGTTTTTAATTTCCAAGGGCTTGAAATTACCATAGTGCCATTAATGAGATGGCAACTCTTCTTTACTTTAAAATCCATAAAGCTTTAGTTTCATTTCAAATTAGCCCAACACAAAATGTTTATTTGAAAAATAAAGAAGGACACAGGGTCCAAATAATATATGATATTATTTAAATTAAAAACCGAGACCCAATATTATTATTTAAATATTATTTTCTTCCGACCCCTAAACCCGGGTGTTACAAGAATGCCCTAAAGATTTCAGAGTTTTAACTTTCAATTATATTTCAGGTAAACTACACTGGTAGTCACTGAACTTTTAGGGCGCTTTCAATAAGGTCATCGAACTTTTAAAACTTTCATTACAGTCACCCAACTTTTAATTCGCTTTCAATAAGGTCATTGCCGTCAACCACCGTTAAAAAAAGCTGGCGTGGTATGTTAAATTTAAGGGTAAAATAAACTATTAGTCACTGAACTTTTAGGAGGCTTTCAATATGGTCACCGAACTTTTAAAACTTTCATTACTATCACTCAACTTTTAATTCACTTTCACTACCGTTAAAAAAAGCTGACGTGACACATTAAGTTTAAAAATAAACGTTTTCCCACCATTTTTTCTCTCCCCTCTTATTTTCTTCCATCCAAACATGTCTCTTTATTCCATATGAATCAAACTGTAATTTTTTGGTGAAGGTCGTTACTTCTCTAGTAACACATCAAGGAAAATATTAATGTATCTAGACATGCATGCGACGTGTGAGAACAAGAAAAATATTGGGAGACGTCCGAGAATGGATTGCTAAAGAAATAACTAAAATTTTGCTCATAAAAATCCTCTTTATGCTTCAGGCCCAACCTTTACTAAGTCATGCATTGGATAGTGAGGAGTTCAAAGGAAAATATTAATGTATCTAAAAGATAGACATGTTTGGATGGAAGAAAATAAGACGTGGAGATAAAATAGGGTGGAAAAACGTTTATTTTTAAACTTAACGTGTCACATCAACTTTTTTAACGGTAATGAAAGCGAATTAAAAGTTGAGTGACGGTAATGAAAGTTTTAAAAGTTCGGTGACCATATTGAAAGTGCCCTAAAAGTTCAGTGACTAACAATGTATTTTACCTTTAAATTTAACATGTCACGTTAGCTTTTTTAACGGTGGTCGATGGCAATGGCCTTATTGAAAGCGAATTAAAAGTTGAGTGACTGTAATGAAAGTTTTAAAAGTCCGATGACCATATTGAAAGCATCCTAAAAGTTCAATGACTACCAGTGTAGTTTACCCTTATATTTTTTATATGGGAAGTGGAAACTAAAGACTTTTTACATTTTCTACTTGTATACATAAAGTAATAATAAAAGAAAAAAGAAAGACTCATTATTATAATTTAATTTCTTATTAATACAAATTAACTTTTTTAATTCTCGAAGAATGCAAAACGTTTTGAAAATTTCAAACCAAAACTTTATGGGTAAATTACCTAAAAAATCACTGAACTTTTCTAGAGTTTTTAACTATTATTTAAATTTTTTAGAACATAATTTTTTAAGGTAGCCATCAAAAAACTATAAAATAATTTATAAAAATAATAATGAGTTGTTCACGAACTTATCGAGTCGAGTTAGACCTTGCTCGACTTGACTTGCTAAGATCTCGAGTTGAGTCAATTCGAACTGAGCGTTAATCAAATTTTGACCGAGTCGAACTCGAATTATTTTCGAGCTGCTCAACTCAATAACCAACCCTACATGCAAGGCAAGGCCGACCTTTTTGTTTAATTTTGGAAAAAGTTACTTTTCCACAATAGGTGGTGAGGGTTGGCTTGGATTGAGATGAACCAGTTATTTGAATGTTCTTCCCCTGGGCTACCAGTTGGTAATCATTTATGTGCTATTCTGCCCATCAATATATTTTAAAATAATAAAAAAATCATTCAAATCTTTTCATGAAAAATATTAAAAAAATATACAAATAAAATTATATAAAAAATCAAACAACTTAATATTTTTTCATGTGGGGACGTGGAGGCCATGACCCCAAAACTTGGAAAAATCTGTTATTAACCCCTTTGAATTTTTTAGAAGTTTTGATTTGGATCTCTCAAAATGTTTGGAAAATTATTTTCCTCCTATGATTGTTAAAACTTCACATTAATATATATATATATATTTATAAATTAAATTGATATTATTAAATTATAAATTTATATATACAATTTAAATTGTTATAGAAATAATAAATATATGAATTTAAACTTATTTTTTAAAATATTTTTCTCCAAGTAAAAAATTCAAAACTAATAAACATTTTTAATAGTCTTAAGTAGTATATGTTCATACTTTTCTTAACCATTTGATAAGGCACATACATCCCAGGTCTCTTAAGATGAACATCATTTTTTTTACTGTGACTGCTCGTTAAGATTCAAAACTAATAAACATCGATAGAATATAATTGATATATACACACAAACTTAATTTTTTTTTCTTGAGTTCCTATTTCATTATAATTTTTAATTCTTATTTCCAAAATCATGACTCTTTTCATTTCTTCTATTTTTTTATAATGTTTTCAAATAAAATAATCACATTGGAGGAAACTAAAATTAGGTATTCCCCCTAAAATTTTGAATTTATAAAAATTAAAAAATTTCAACAAATTTCATATAATATTTTAAACACTTTTAGCTCTTACTTTATTATGTAAATAAAGACATTTTTACTAATTTGCTCAGCATATTAAGAGTTTTTTTTATAAGTTGAGTGTCAATATCTGCTACTATAATTTTATTTTCTTTACAATAAAATCTTGACAAAAGATTTGTCGAAAAACATATTATAAATCAACATTTACTTCACGAAGTCACATGTAAACATACATGGTCTAATAGTTAAAGCTTATTATTTAAATTACTCTCGGTATTTGATCTCCCAAAATAAGGTGTCTAGTTCCGCAACTGAAAATACATTTATATAACTGCATACGCATCAATTATTGTCGTTTTAGTACGGTTGTTTTAAAGTTTAATTTAGACCAAAACAACATCATTTTAACGGAGGAAAAATAATAAATTCAAGCGCTTGAAGGGGTTTAAACCCAAAACCTTCAAATACATAGGCTAATCCTTAACCTTAACCTTTGAACTAACATGAAATTTATAATGTTTTACCACAAATATTATATATCTCAAACTACTTGAGATTAATGAGAATTATTTTATAAAATAAATAATACAATAAGCAATATTAATATATAAAGAATATAAAATATATTATATAATATATATCAATATATATAAATAAAAAATATCATTTTTATATATTATTTATAATATATATATATATATATTATTTTTATGAATATTTTGAGTGTTTTTAAGTAATATATTTATATTATAAATAATATATAAAAAACTATCTATCATAAACTTTAAACTTCAAATCTTATATACTAAAACATAAATTCTAAACCCTAATCTTTAAGGTTTGGGATTTAGGTTTAGGGTTTTTTAAATATTATTTTTTAAATCCTAAAAATATTCATAAAATAATATATTTATATTATAAATAATATTAAAAACTCCCTAAACCTCAAACCTTAATCCTTAATATTTATGATTTAAAATTTAGGGTTTAAAATTTAGGGTTCAAGATTTATGATTTTTTATATATTATTTTGATGAATATTTTAGTTTTTTTAAAATAATATATTTATATTATTAATAATATATAAAATATAAAAATGATATATATATATATATATAATTAATATATTTTATATTATTTATATATTAATATTTTTTAGTATTTTTTTAATTTCATAATATAATATTTGTGGTAATTTTTTTTATATAATTTCATGTTGGTCTAATGGTTAAGGCATACCCTTTGTATCTAAGGGTTTTGGGTTCAATTCCTCTTATGTGCATGGGTTTTATTATTTTATCCACAGCAAAACAACGTCGTTTTGGGTTAATGGTTCTATTAGAAGTTAAAAGCGGAGTGAGTAGTGACATAAACGAGTCAAAAAGTAAAGTTCAGTGTTATACTTGAACATTTTAAAGTTGACATTTTCGAGTTAGTAGTAATAGTTCAGTGGTATTTGGTGTAGTTTATCCTAAATAAACTAAACATGCTATATACATGTATAAATTCATGTTGTTAGAAAAAAATCGTTTTATATTAAAAATCTATTATTATTATTATAAAATAATATAACATGTTTTATATATAGAAAAAAAGTTAATGTTATAAAAAAATACATTTATATTAAAAAATTTATTTTTAATCTTTATGATGATTAATCCTTCTAGAGCACAGAAGTATCTTAGATAAATGTTTCTAATATATTAAGGGGCTTGGTCGACATATTGAAACTTAGTTGTTAGAAGAAAAAAACAAGTCATTGCTGAAATACCTAAATATTAAAACACTATACTATCTGCTACAAAGATGAGAAACCTTTAAAAGAAGAAGGCAGTAAATCATGCAAACAATTTCCTTTTCTTTTTCACCATACCTGCATTTTATAAGTTTTTTTTCCCCCTTGTTTCATGGTAGTAGCTGAATGCCAAAAGGAGCTGCAAAATTCATCCTCAATATCAATATAAAGCTATTTTAAAAAGTATAAACAACTGTATAAATTTATTTGCGAAGCCCGTCTAGCTCAGTCGGTAGAGCGCAAGGCTCTTAACCTTGTGGTCGTGGGTTCGAGCCCCACGGTGGGCGTTCTGTTTTAATATTGAATTGTTTTATTGTTTTCTGGTACTGCAGCTCTTGCAACAGTAAATGTAGGGGGTACTCTAAAAAGATTTAATCCAGGCATTCATTACAAGTTCAAGAATTGTGCTGTCCATTTCAAACTCCATTCTTTGGGTTCTCTCTAGTTTTTGAGATCAATATATGTTGAGACCTAGCGAGCAGCCAAACCAAATCTTGCCACTCTCTAGGAGTGTGTTCATGTGACAAGGGAAAACATTGATACAACTGTAAACTCCATAGTTCGAATTCTCAGCTTTGCAACCTCAACTCCCTTTGGCTTATTGAAAAAATTACAAAGTTTATGAGCAGAAAACATAATCAACGGAAGACTATTACATGGTTCGACTTTGGTTGTCCGCAGTCCGCAGTCCGCACCCTTGGATGAGAGAAAATCAACTATAAAAAAAAATAATAACCAAACACAAATCCCATTTTTTTATGTCCCTAATGTGTTCACCTATAGTACAAGGTCTGGGCCTAGTTGGCTCATGAAGCAAGAAAATATGGAAAGGGACCCCTCTCTGATATGGAAAACCTTACCCAAACTTCCTACTCTTCTTAAAATCAGGATTTTTGGTTGGAGGCTGTGTTATGAGGCCTTACCTACTGGACAAAAGTTAGCTATTGTTGGGTTGGAAGATGGAATTTGTAAGCCCTGTAACTGTGAAATTGATACTATTCTACATGCTTTTTGTGACTGTCCCTCGGTGAAGGAGGTTTATGAATTCAGTCTACTAGCCCCTCAACTCCCTTTTGGGCTCTTTACAACCTGTAAGAAATGGTTAGTAGCTGCAAGCAGAAGCCTGTGCCTTTGTTGAAGGTGTGAAGTGTTGGACCAAACAAGGTTAATTCCAAATAATAAAATAAAACTAAAATAAATAGATAAATAAACGGGAAACAAAAATCAAAGGAAACAAATAGATTCGAAAAGAACCGTAATCAGATTGCTGAGGCCTGCGGATTTGCAGTTTCTTTAAGACATATTTGACCATTCTTCGGTGCTTGAGATCTTAAGTCATCAGTCTCCCAGGATACAACAACGGATGATCTTCGACAACAACACTACTGAAGAGATCACGAACAGAGATCTTGCCTTGACTATCACCAAAAACAGAAAAGAATTTGAAGGAACGAAACTTTGTTTTTTTTTTGTGATTTTGAAACTGAGCAGAAGTCATTTATTTATCTGAAAAAATTAGGTTAAATGTGGGAAAACAAAATATTCCGGAAAAATACTGGCAACTAATTATCCGATTAATTCGTAACACCATATTTCCCATATATATCTCGTGAATTTCGAGCATTATCTTTTAATATTTGAATTAAAAAAAGCTTAAATTCGAAATATTATCATATAGATATGCTTATCTTAAGGAAAAAAAAATAAATTTGAAGTGGGTAAAATATCTGCAGGCCCACATAAGGCCCAACCGATCCGAACATTCGCGGGTGCACCCCAACCCAAATGAGATTAATTCGCACCCCTTACGCGCGAGGCACAATATCAATCCAAGTCATTCAATGACCACAAATTGGGTAGGTGTATATAAACACCTCCTTTTTCATTTATCCCATCCATGTGGGATAAGGGGGGTTTCATTTCCTTACACAATTCACAACTTCCTTACTTTGAGCATCAATTTCCCATTCATTACTCAACTGTTTTGAGCATATAAGATATCGTTGTAAAGGTCTCATGGAGTAGAATAAGATCGAAGGGAATTATTATTCAAATCTCCATCTTTACCTATTTGAAATACGGCTCAAAGTAACCATTTTACTCAAGTTTTTCCAACAATCCCCCACATGAATGAAATTGATGATTTATCAAAATATTTTGACTCGATGTGGTGATAGCTTCTACGATTGATAGTTGCACGGGATAGGTAGGTTTCCTTCTTTGAACATTCCCTTGTGAAAGTATATTTACTTTACTGGTTATCTAGTAGACGTGATGTCCTTGAACTATTCAGCCGTTTTTGTAAACAATGATATACTCCACATAACTACCTCTCTGACAAGAGTATTTGTTCTCATGGTTATGTCACGTGGACATTGCCTGATTCTGATAGAGTTTAAGAGAACTATGCCCAATAGTCTCATTGAAGCAGCCTCACTTCACTCTCACATAGGTGACTTATGTTGCTTGGCTCACCGAAGCACACAATGGTCATTAAAAGCTTTTGCTTATCCTATTTCATTTTTGTCACTGTTTACATCATAGGAATGGGTCATTCATTAGCACATTCTTGTGAATCCATCAATGAAATTATAGTCCACTTATTTCTATTTACTTCGGTAATGGGGATATTATCTTTGCAAGACACTCTCACATTTTTATGTAGTTGTAGGAGGATTTTATATCCTTCCAAAACTCATACGGTGTCTAAGTTGATGGAACAACTTTCCCTAAATTAGGCACATTTTGAGGATCCAATTCTATTCAAAAGTTATCTTCAAAATCATTGTTCCCTTGGATGTTGCAGCGTTACTCACATAGAGTTTTCCCCCAAATTAATCAAGTTATTAAGTTTGAATTTAACATCCTACTTACAGAGAATAGTTTCTCTACAACATTTTTGCTTTTAAGCAAACACTAGTTTGTTCTATCATGAAGGTAATAAATTATTTTCTCCAAACATCGCTATGAATTTGATCAACCGGTTCCGTACTTCTTTCAAACGTTTGAAACGAAGACTTTGTTAATTTTGCTTCAACGTAGGTTTTACATTTATTCTTATAATCAATATAAAACATAATCTATGTTAATTAGTCTACACAGAGAACAATAATTAACACGTTCATGCCATAAATTTAAAACTCAAGCATCTAACTGAAAAGAAGCAACATTTTTATTCATAATTTCTGGTTTTTTATACAGATTAAAACATATCCCATACCCATAACTATCCCCTTTTTTTAGGCATAAAGATCTTCCTCCTCCACAATATTATCCTCCTCGACTTTCATTGGATGTCTACATTCAGAAGATCTGTGCCCCACCTTGCTATAGTTGTAGCATGCTCCTTTGAATTTCTTCTTTTTGCAAATTCCACCATTAGGCCCCAAATTTGTCCTGGATTGGTGTTGTTGGGGTTGCTTTCCCCTCTTGACTTCGACAATATTTGCCTTAGCCTTCTGAAAGGTTTCTCTGTTGTGCTTTCTAGCATTACCTCTGTTGTCTTCTTCTATTCGAAGTTTGACAATCAGTTCCTCTATTGTCATCTCCTTCCTTTTGTGCTTCAAGTAGTTTTTAAAGTCATTCCATCCGAGAGACAGCTTTTCCGTGTTGGCAGCTACTTGGAAGGATTCACTAATGACCATCCCTTCAGCAAGAGCTCCATGAACAATCAGTTGGAGTTCTCCCACTTAACTTACAACCGGTTTTGAATCAACAATAGTAAATTTCAAAAATTTCGCGGCTAAATTGTTTTAGCTCCAGCATCTTCTGCTTTATACTTCTTGTCCAACGCTGCCCATAACTGTTTTTCTATTTTATACACATCATATACCAGATACAATGAGTCTTGTAGTCTATTGAGGATGTAATTTCGACACAAGAAGTCACCATTTTCTCAATCCTCGGTGATGCTGAAGGCGGTGAGCTCATCCACCTTTCCTTCACTGTCTCCTACCGTGACAACTGGAGGTCCTTCCTTCAGATACTTTGTTAGGTTCAACATGGCCAGGTAAAACAACATCTTCTGTTGGCATGTTTTGAAATTCTGCTCGCAGAATTTTGACGGCTTCTCATTGTGGCTCATTGTCGCTGCCGTTTCGTTCAGATTCATGGGTTGATTTGTCTTTTTCGATGTCTGCCCCGGTCCCACCCTTTGTGCGGACAATTTGGGTAATTTGGTAAGATCTCCCTTAGTAGTCATTGTTTCTGTTAAAAAAAACAAAAACATGGAATTAATAATTCCAATAAACTAAAAAATCAATTTCTTTTATTCTTTGTAACATCAGTTACTTCCAATGACAAATTCTGTAAAAACAAATTTGTCCCGTGTATTTTTTAGATTCAACCAAACCTGTTTAATACGACAAGATTACTCCTAAAAATGAATTTATTTGCTTTTATCACAATCGTGATTAAATCGAATCGCTTCATAAAAGAATCTGTCTTAAGATTGGTGGACCAAAAAAAGTTAATTCGAAATAATAAAATAAAACTAAAATAAATAGATAAATAAACGGGAAACAAAAATCAAAGGAAACAAACAGATTTGAAAAGAACCAGAATCAAATTGCAGAGGCCTGCGGATTTGCTGTTTCCTTAAGACAGATTCGACCACTCCTTGATGCTTGAGATCTTAAGTCGTCATTCTCCCAGGATACAACATCGGATGATCTTCGACACCAGCACTACTGAAGAGATCATGAACAAGGATTTTGCCTTGAATATCACCGAAAATAGAAAAGAATTTGAAGGAACAAAACTTTGTTTTTTGTGATTTTGAAACTGAGGAGAAGTCATTTATTTATAGGGAAAAATTAGGTTAAACGTGGGAAAACAAAATATTCCAAAAAATACTGGCCATTAATTATCCGATTAATTCGAAACACCATATTTCCCGGATATATCTCCGTGGATTTTAAGCATCATCTTTTAATATTTGAATTAAGAAAATTAAATTTGGAATATTATCATATAGAAATGCTTATCTTAAAGAAAAAATAAATTTGAAGTGGGTAAAATATCTATAGGCCCACGAAGGGCCCAATCGGTCCGGACATTCTCGTCGCCCACGTCGTGCGGGTGCGCCCCAACCCAAATGGGATTGATTCACACCCTTTACGCGCGAGGCACAATATCCATTCAAGTCATTCAATGACCACAAATTGGGTAGGTTTGTATAAACACCTCTTTTTTCATTTATCCCATCCACGTGGAATAAAGGGGGTTGATTTCCTTACACAATTCACAACTTCCTTACTTTGAGCATTAATTTCTCATTCATTACTCAATCGTTTTGAGCATATGAGATGCCGCTGTAAAGGTCTCATGGAGTAGATTAAGATCGAAGGGAATTCTTATTCGAATCTCCACCTTTACCCATTCGAAATATGGCTCAAAGTAACCATTTTCCCCACGTTTTTTCCAACAATCCCCCACATGAATGAAATTGATGATTTATTAAAACATTTTGACTCGATGTGGTGATAGCTTCTACGATTATAGTTGCATATGATAGGTAAGTTTCTTCCTTTGAACCTTCTATTGTGAAAGTATATTTACTTTACTGGCTATCTAGTAGACATGATGTCCTTGAACTATTCAGCCGTTTGTCTAAACGGTGATATACTCTACACAACTACCTCTCTAACAAGAGTATTTGTTCTCATGGTTATGTCCACGTGGACATCGCCTGATTCTGCAAGAGTTTGAGAGAACTATGCCCAATAGTCTCCTTGAAGCGGCCCCACTTCACTCTCACATAGGTGACTTATGTTTCTTGGCTCACCGAAGCACACAATGGTCATTAAAAGCTTTTGCTTATCCTATTCCATTTTTCTCACTATTTACATCATATGAACAGACTTGGGAGAGGAATCCCCACAATGACCGCACATGCCTATGCAATTAGGTTGTTCTTTTGAACCTAAATCTTGGGGTCTCCAATCAGCTATGTAGGGTTTTCCTTCACATTGCGCCTTTATTTTCCATGGTCTTCAGTACCATTCCTTTTGATGTTTTCTCAACTTGATCTAGATTTAACCCTTTGGTTAGAGGATCTACAACGTTATCTTTTGATTTTACATAATCCACAGAGATAACTCCATTTGAGATTAGTTGTCTAACGATGTTATTTCGGCGACGCATATGTATCGACTTACCATTGTACATACAATTTTGTGCCCTAGAAATCATTGCTTGGGTGTCGCAGTATATGCATACTGTGGGCACGAGTTTCGGCTATTCAAGAATATCCTCAAGAAATTGTCTAAGCCATTCAGCTTCTTCTCTAGATTATCCAGAGCAACGAACTCAGATTCCATTGTGGATCTGGTTATTATCGTTTGTCTTGAGAATTTCCACGACACGGCTCCTCCTCCCAAAGTGAAAACATATCCACTTGTGCCTTTCGTATTTTGAATGTCAGATATCCAACTAGCATCGTAGTATCATTCTAGAAAAGTAGGATTTTTGGAATAATGCAATCCATAGTCTCGAGTATATCTGAGATATCTCAGTACTCTCAATATTTCTTTCTAGTGGTTTTCACCTGGATTACTTATGAATCTGCTTAAACTGCTCATAATGAAAGAAATATCTGGTCTAGTGCAGCTCATGAGGTATATTAAACTACCTATGACCCTTGCATATTCTTCTACTTGGTCAATACTCTGATTTTTATTCTTGGACAAATGTTGGCATGTGTCTATCGGAGTTTTGGCTATACCAAAGTCATCCTTGCCAAATTTATCAAGAATCATGTCCACATAGTGTGATCGAGTTAATATGAGATCTTCAGTTGACCGTTTTGATTTTGATGCTCGAAATCAATTATGTCATTCTTATATTTTTAACATGCCATTGTTATGTTTATCATTTCATTGTTACTTATAACACTGAGTATGTCATCAACATAGGATCATATATCCTAAAGTTGATAGGTTTGACATACACCTATTTGTCACTCTTATTTGTCATCATGACAATATTTAGTTTCAACCTTTTGTGAAACGTATGTACCATTTTCATTGATATTCTCCAAAGTTCATTTCATTGAATTTGGATCAACTTCCCTAATATATTTTCAAAGAATGGGTCATTCATTATCACATTCTTGTGAATCCATCAATGAAATATAGTCCACTTATTTCTATTTACTTCGGTAATGGGGATATTATCTTTGCAAGATACCCCCACATTTTTATGTAGTTGTAGGAGGATTTTATATCCTTCCACAACTCATACAGTGTCTAAGTTGATGGAACAGCTTTCCCCCAAATTAGGCACATTTTGAGGATCCAATTCTATTTAGAAATTATCTTCAAAATCATTGTTCCCTTGGATGTTGCAACGTTACTCACATAGAGTTTTCTCCCAAAATTAATTTGGGTTTTAACATCCTACTTACAAAGAATTGTTTCTCTACTGCATTTTTGCTTTTAAGCAAACACTAGTTTGTTTTATCAAGAAGGTAATAAATTATTTCCTCCAAATATCGCTATGAATTTGATCAAGCGGTTTCGTACTTCTTTCAAAAGTTTGAAACGAAGACTTTGTTAATTTTGCTTCAACGCATGTTTCACATTTATTCTTATAATCAATATGAAACATATTCAATGTTAATTAGTCCACGCAGAGAACCATAATTAATATGCACATGTCATAAATTTAAAACTCAAGCATGTAACCGAAAAGAAGCAACATTTTTATTCATAATATCTGTTTTTTATATAGATTAAAACATATCACATACCCATAACTATCCCCTTTTGTTAGGCATATAGATCTTTGTAGAACTAATGTTTTGATATAATAATTGAAAAAATGTTTTGGACTAATTTAAAAAGAATTCAAAACTATTTCCAAAGTCCAAATAACTTGAAACTATGTTTAGGGATGTTTTCAAAAGGGTTTTGCATGTTTTTCAAAGCCAAACTTTACAAAACCTTCCAGGCGTTTCGAAACACCCCTAGGTGTTTCGATACGGGGTATTCCAGTAGCAAAAACATTTCGATACGGGTATCGAAACATGTCTTTCCTGGATGATAATTTTGCCTAGCGTTTCGATACGGGCTATGCCGTTTCGATACGCCTACGTGGCATCGACCACAACGATCATAAACCCCAACGGCTATTTTCCAACTAACATTCAAATGCAGAGCGTTTCGATACGGTGCCTAGCGTTTCGATACGACCCAAGGCGTTTCGATACGGCCCAGGGCGTTTCGATACGGGTGATGCTAGGGGTGAGCAAAACTCGACTTGACTCGAAAAAACCGAATAACTCAACTCGACTCGAGGCAAAAATACTCGACTCGTCTTGACTCGACTCGAAATTTCATAAACTCGAATAACTCAAAAAAATTTCAAATAAAGTTTGAGTTGTAAAATGGAAATTCGAATAACTCGAATTTTTTAGTGATTAGTGGATTTATTTTTAAGTTCGAGACGAGTCCCTCTATTTTTTTATGATATATACATACTGATATATAAAATTATGAAAAATTTTGTCACATGTGAAAAAATATATATGTGCATATCTTATATGATTAGAGAAAGGAGTTTAAATTGGAATCAAACCCTACTATAACATGATAAATAATTACAGCTAAATTTTTATAGGAACTCGAAAACTCGACTCGAATTTCTTAAACTCGACTCGAATCGAAAATATTTCAAATAAAGTTTGAGTTGTAAAATATGACTCGTCAACTCGAATAACTCGAAATTTTTTGACTTGACTCGACTCGACTCGATCGAACGCTCACCCCTAGGTGCTGCATCAGACTGCAACAACTCTTTCTACTTAAAGGGTGATTCGAAACGGTCACGAGTGTTTCGAAATGGTAAGCTGCAGAACTGTATTTATGGTGGGAAATAAAGTCCTCAACGGCTCCAAATCAACCCCAACGGCTAGTAACGGTTATAAACTCATCAAGGAGTATAAAAGGGACTTCCAAGCATCAAAATATGGTTAATGCTTCAATTGTCAATCAACAAATGATCAAAAAGTGTCTTTGTACTTAAATTGTCAATTCTTGTATAGACAAACACTAGTAAGCCAAAATTGTCAAATTTGCTCAAGTGTTTTAGATTTTGGGTGAGTGCACTATTGAGCAAACAAATACCTATTAGAGGGTTTTAATTTTGCATTTTTCCTTTCTCTTGTAAAGAGGGTTTGATCAAGGCTATGGGTAGAAAGCTTGATCGGTGTATAAGGGTTTCCTCCTAAGCCTAGAAAAGAGGACGAATCAATAGTGGATTGATTGGAAATCCTTAGTGGGAAGCTAAGGTTGTGGATGTAGACCTTGGTTAGAAGGTTGAACCACTCTAAAATCATTGTGTCATTTACATTTTAGCTTCCACACCACATCCACCCAAAGTTCCTCCTCTCCACCACTTGGTGAGCAACATCGGTTGAAGGAATCGAGCCCCTCACATCTCAACAATCTTCATCCTCCACAATATTAGCCTCATTGGCTTTCTTTGGATTCTACATTTAGAATATATGTGCCCCACCTTGCCACAGTTGTAGCATGCCCCCTTTAATTTCTCCTTTTTGGAAATTCCACCATTATGCCCCAACTTTGTCCTGGAATTGTGTTGTTGGGGTTGCTTTCCCCTCCTGACTTCAACAATATTTGCCTTAGCCTCCTAAAAGGTTTCTCTGTTGAGATTTCTAACATTACCTCTGTTGTCTTCTTCTATTCAAAGTCTGACAATCAGTTCTTATATTGTCATCTCCTTCCCTTTGTGCTTCAAGTAGTTTTTAAAGTCATTCCATCCGGAAGACAGCTTTTTCGTGACGGCAACTACTTGGAAGGATTCACTGATGACCATCCCTTTAGCAAGAATTCCATGAACAATCAGTTGGAGTTCTTCCACATGACTTACTACCGGTTCTGAATCAACAATATTAAATTTCAAAAATTTCGTGACTAAAATTTTTTAGCCCCAGCATCTTCTACTTTGTACTTTTTGTCCAATGCTGCCCACAATTGTTTTTCTGTTTTATACATATCATATATCGGATACAATGAGTCTTGTAGTCCGTTGAGGATGTAATTTCAACACAAGAAGTTACCATTTTCCCAATCCTCGGTGATGCTGAAGACAGTGAGCTCATCCCCATTTCCTTTATTGTCTCCTACCATGACAACTAGAGGACCTTCCTTCAGATACTTTGTCAAGTTCAACATGGTCAGGTAAAACAACATCTTCTGTTGGCATGTTTTGAAATTATGCCCGCATAATTTTGACGGCTTCTCATTGTGGCTCATTGCCGCTGTCGTTTCGTTCAGATTCATGGGTTGATTTGTCTTTTTCGACGTCTTCCCCGGTTCCACCATTTGTGCGGTCGATTTGGGTAAGTTGGTAAGATCTCCCTTAGTAGTCATTGTTTCTGTTCAAAGGAACAAAAACTTGGAATTAGTAATTCCAATAAACTGAAAAATCAATTTCTTTTATTCTTTGTAACCTCAGTTACTTCCAATGACAATTTCTGTAAAAACAAATTTGTCATGTGTATTTTTTAGATTCAATCAAACCCGTTTAATACGTCAAGATTACTCTTGAAAATGAATTTATTTGCTTTTATCACAACCGTGATTAAATCGAATCGCTTCGTAAAAGAATCTGTCTTAAGATTGTTGGACCAAACAAGGTTAATTCGAAATAATAAAATAAAACTAAAATAAATAGATTAATAAACGAGAAACAAAAATCAAAGGAAACAAACAAATTTGAAAAGAACCACAATCAGATTGTAGAGGCCTGCGGATTTGCAGTTTCCTTAAGATAGATTCGACCACTCCTCAGTGCTTGAGATCTTAAGTTGTCAGTCTCCCAGGATACAACATCGGATGATCTTCGACAGTAGCACTACTGAAGAGATCACGAACATGTATTTTGCCTTGAATATCATTGAAAATAGAAAAGAATTTGAAGGAACGAAACTTTTTTTGTGATTTTGAAACTGAGGAGAAATCATGTATTTATATGGGGGAAATTAGGTTAAACGTGGGAAAACAAAATATTCCGGAAAAGTACTGGCTATTAATTATCCGATTAATTTGGAACACCATTTTTCTCGGAGAATAGTCTTTTAATATTTGAATTAAAAAAACTTAAATTCAAAATATTATCAGATAGATATGCCTATCTTAAAGAAAAAATAAATTCGAAGTGGGTAAAATATCTGTAGGCACACGTAGGGCCCGACCGGTCCAGATATTCTCGTCGCCCACATCGTACGGGTGCGCCACAACCCGAATGGAATTGATTCACACTCATCTACACACTAGACACAATATTCATTCAAGTCATTCAACGATCCCAAATTGGGTAGATGTATATAAACAACACGTCCTCTTTCATTTATCCCATTCATGTGGGATAAGGGGGTTTCATTTCCTTACACAATTCACAAGTTCCTTACTTTGAGCATCAATTTTTCATTCATTACTCAACAGTTTTGAGCATATGAGATGTCGTTGTAAAGGTATCATGGAGTAGAATAAGATCAAAGGGAATTCTTATTCGAATCCCCAGCTTTACCCATTCGAAATATGGCTCAAAGTAACCATTTTCCTCACGTTTGTCCAACATAAAGTTGGCAGCAGGTAACTTGTAAAACTTAATTTGATTTTGATATAACAAAGTGTCTAAGGACCTATTTGTAAAAGTAAATGAATTTTTAAGTATTTTAAAGTCTCACAAATTGACAAGCAAACTTGAACCAAAATATTTCTAAGTCAAATAAATTGTCTAAAGAAAAATTTTCTGAGTGTTAATAGCCCCAAACCTGTTTGTACGCCACGGCGTATCGATACGCTATAGCCGTATCGATAGTTTTTAGGTTCTGGAATTTTAACCGACAAAAGCGTACCGATAAGATTTTACCTGTATCAATACAGTATTTTACACGTGCTTAACTTTAAGGCGTAGCGTACCGATACAGTAAGTCCCCGTATCGATACGGTTTGATCTGATTCGATAAATCTTTGTATTTAAAGTTTTTGACTGTTGCTTGTTAGTTATAATTTCAGCAAAATTCAAATGGTCGTTAGACTGTATCGATACACCCATATACTTGAATGTTTGCTATCATGTTGATTTAATTTCAGCAAAATTCAAAAGGTCTTTTTGAATCAATAAATCTTTGTATTCATTCAAGTCATTCAACGATCCCAAATTGGGTAGGTGTATATAAACAACACATCCTCTTTCATTTATCCCATTCATGTGGGATAAGGGGGTTTCATTTCCTTACACAATTCAAAAGTTCTTTACTTTGAGCATCAATTTCTCATTCATTACTCAACAGTTTTGAGCATATGAGATGTCGTTCTAAAGGTCTCATGGAGTAGAATAAGATCAAAGGGAATTCTTATTCGAATCTACATCTTTACCCATTCGAAATATGGCTCAAAGTAACCAATTTCCTCATGTTTTTCCAACATAAAGTTGGCAGCGGGTAATTTGTAAAACCTAATTTGATTTTGATATAACAAAGTGTCTAAGGACCTATTTGTAAAAGTAAATAAATTTTAAGTGTTTCAAAGTCTCACAAATTGACAAGCAAACTTGAACCAAAATATTTCTAAGTCAAATAAATTGTTTAAAGAAAATTTTTCTAAAAGTGTAAATAGCCCAAAACTTGTTTGTACGCCATGGCGTATCAATACGCTATAGCCGTATTGATAGTTTTTAGGTTCTGGAATTTTAATCGAAAAAAGCGTACCGATACGATTTTACCCGTATAGATACGGTATTTTACCTAGGCTTAACTTTAAGGCGCAGCGTACCGATACGGTAAGTCCCCGTATCAACACAGTTTGATCTGATTCGATAAATCTTTGCATTTAAAGTTTTTGACAGTTGCTTGTTAGTTATAATTTCAGCAAAATTCAAACGGTCGTTAGAAAGATTGACCAATTGTAAAGGTTTCCTCCTTAGCCTAGAAAAGGGGAAGAACATCTAAACAAAGTTGTTGAAAATCCTTAGTGGGAGTTAAGGTAGTGGATGTGGAGCTTGTTAGAAGCTTGAACCACTATAACTTGCCTTGTCCTTAATTTTTCAATTTCCTTTTTGTTCCCTCAAATTTTAAATAGCCAATTCACTCCCTCTTGGCCAAATCATATTAAATTGATCCACTCAATAATTGGTATCAGAGCTTACCTTTTTGAAGGCTTCACAACCACAAGAGGAGATCCTAGGAGAGTGTTGATCAACATCCAATCAAAGCCATGACATCTACCTTCGGGCCAAACTTGTTTGAGTCTCAATCCATCACTAAACCGTCATTCTTTAATGGGGATAACTATCCCTATTGGAAGAACTGAATGAGGCTCTTCATCAAGTCTACCGACTATGTCCTTTGGGATGTAGTGGAAAAAGAATCAACAATTCCAATGAAAAGAAACGATGAAAGGGCACTTGTTCCAAAGTCTAAGGTGGAGATGAGCGATGAAGATCGTAGAAGACTCCAAGTCAATGACAAGGCTCTTCACATTCTATTTTGTGCACTTGGACCCGACATGTATGCAAAAATGTCATCATGCACAAGTGCAACGGAGGTGTGGGAAAAGTTAGAGACCACATATGAAGGGACCAACGACGTGAATGAGACCAAGATTGGGATCCTCAACTTAAGCTATGAGAACTTTAAGATGGAACCGGATGAGAGCATCTTCAAAATATTTGATCGGTTCTCGATGATCGTAAATGGTCTCAAGGGCTTTGGTGAGATCATTCCCGAAGACAAGCTTGTCCGGAAGCTTCTCTACTATCTTCTCGAATCATGGGATGAGAAGAAAACCACGATCATCGAGGAAAAGAACTCAAAGACGTTCAAGCTCGATGAGTTGGTAGGATCTCTCCTTACTCATGAGATCATGAAGAAATGAAGGGTAGAAGAAAAGAAAAGAGAAGAAAGAAGAGTAGAGAAGCAAGAGGTGAAGAAGAAGAAATGAGGAATTGCTCTCAAAGCCTCACTACCACAAGAGGAGAGCAATTCTAGTGAAGAAGATAAATTTGAAGAATTGGCTATGATAGCCAAAAGATTCTCCGGGGAAGGAAGTTCCAAAGAAGAAGAGACTTCAAGAACAAGAGCAAAGAATAAGAAAATGATCAACTCATTTGCTATGAGTACAAGAAACCGGGTCACATTCGATCAGAATGCCCTCAACTCAAGAAGAAGGTGTTTGATAAGAAGAAGAAGCAAAATGCCCATGTTGCAACTTGGAGCGATGAGGAATCATCATTCGATGGAGAGGAGCATGAAGTAGAAAATCTTTGCCTCATGGCCATTGATGACGATCCTAAGGTAAACCTCAACTCATCTAGCTTTGATTTTACATTTGATGAGCTTCAAGAAGCTTATGATGAGCTACAAGAGGTTTATGACGAATTGGTTGAAAAATATAAAGAATCAGTTTTGAAAAACAAAAAGTTGATTTCTGATTTAAAATCCCAAAATGATTCTTTATCCAAAACCAATTCGAAACTTGAAGAGAAGATTTTGGTTTTAAAAGATGATTTAAAATATTTTCAAGATGAAAATGTTGATTTAAACAATCTTCTCTCCAAAGTTCATGATGATCACCACATGGTGGTGAATGAACTTAAAGCTTCTCTAGATGTAGTTGGGAAACCAAATTTTGAAAAAGGAAGTTCTTCAAAACCCAACTATGTGAAGAGGAACTTTAAGGGCTACAAACAAAGAAGCTCTCAAAAGCATCATAGAGCTAAAAGAATTAGGAGTGTATGGGTTCTTTAGGAACTTGTAGCTTTTAATAATATTCATGTTATTTGTTCTTGGATTCCTAAGAGAACCAAGTATTTGGGAGCTAACTCACATGGACCCAAGATGGTTTGGGTACCAAAAATCAAGAATTAATCTTTGTTTGTAGGGGGAGCATTGCTACAAGGCCAAAGCTTCAAGTCAAAACACTTTGTACCTTGATAGTGGATGTTCAAGACATATGACCGACGACAAGAGTAGATTCATGGAGCTCATGCCAAAGAGTGGTGGAGTAGTAACGTTTGGTTACAACTCAAAAGGCCATATTAAGGATATTGGCTCTATTGGTAATCTCTCATCTATTCTCATTGAAGATTTCTTATTTGTCAATGGTCTTAAGCATAATTTGTTGAGCATTAGTCAGTTGTGCGATAAAGGGTTTAATGTTCATTTTGATGTTAATGGGTGTAAAATTGTGAACATTAAAACAAATGAAATAATGCTCATTGGTCATCACATAGGTAACATTTATATGGTGCACTAGAAGACATATATACATCTCATGCATGTTTGGTTGCTAGTGATGAAAATGATGCATGTTTGTTGTAACACCCCAATTTTGGGCTTGGAAGTTTAGGGTCTGAACCGGACCGGTCTAAATTTCGGTTCGAATATAAAAGGTGGTTTTAGGGAAAGCCTAGTTTGGGATGCATTAAAAATATGGAAAAATATCTAAAAATCCTCTTTTAATATATATAAGAGAGTGGTGAAATCAATTTTAGAAAATGAGGCTTGGAAATATGACATTTCGAGTTAGTGACTAAAATGTAATTTTTGAAAAGTTCGTGACTGTTTTGAAAGGATTGAAACTTTGAATCTTTAAGGAGCTAATTTACCCAAGGGAGGATTTCTCCAGATTTTTCTTGATTTTTAAAGACTCATTTAATGTTTAATTAATAAAAAGAAAAGAGGGGAAAATCATATTTTTGTTTCATAACTAACTTTTGCTAAAATTTTCCCATTTCATTTTCTCTCAAAATTCCCTCAGCCAAACACATTTCCACAGTAGCTTTTCTTTTGATTTTCACACCAAATGATGAGATTTCAATCTTCAAATGATTCCTAATCATTTGTACATCAAATCCTCTTCATTTGCATATTGAATTTTCAAGGATTTTGGCTCTAAACAAGGAGAAATCCACATTTAGAGGTATGAACGTCCTTCTCCTCTAAATACTCAGTTCTTTACTGAAATTTCCAAGTTCTCAATCCTTAAATTAGGTTTTATTAAATGTTTTAATGTTATGATCTTGATTTTGGCTTAAAACTTGAGATTTTGATCAAATCTTGAAGAATTTCGTGGAGGTTGTTTGGGCTCTGTTTTGAGATGCCTTTTTAATGTATTTTGGATGTTTAATGATGTGTAATTGAGGTTTAATCAATGCAATCCCGAATAGGTTGATTTTCCTAAGTTTTTACTTGTGAAAATGGTGGTTTTGGGGGTGATTTTGGTGTTCTGTTATAGCTGGAGGTATAAGGACGTTATTAGGTCCTTTTTTGATGTTAATTGATGTCTAAGAATGTTTAGAAGTGATGGATCTTGGTTGGGTAATGCTGAGGAAGTGTTTGGATGTGTTTTCGGTTGTGTTTGGTAGCCGAAATGTGAGTTTTGGTGAGAGCAGCGAGTTTAGGTGTAATGGCTGAAGATTTAAATGCATGATGATGCATTAATCCTCTACTTTGATGTGTTTAAAACAGGGGAGACATCTTCGGATCCTTGTGGTGTTGATTCGGGGGACTTGAACGGCGTTTCGACAATCTTGCGAAACGGAATTAGTGAGTGGAGTTGGATTTCCAGCCTTGTATTGAATAATTGAAGGTTTGGGAGCTTAGTTTAAGTCTAATCAACTTAACTAAGCTCAAGAGTAAGTTTTCGGAAAAACTCTCTTGGATGAGCCATGGATTGGTTCGATACATTTGTTGATAATTGCATGTTTAAATTCTGTTTTTGAAAGCATGTTTAGCATGGTTAATGCTGGTAATGAAAGCCATTTGTTGAAGGATGCTCAAGGTAAGAGATCCTTGGTTTGATTTGTTAAAAATGTAGATTGATGCATAGTGATGCATATTGTTAAATGGCTTTGTTTTAGATGCTTAAAAATAGTGGAATATTGATGATAATTGATGTATATTGGCAAGTGATGTGTTGGTTTTAAAGTACTTGAATCGGATATAGTTAGCCGGCTATAGGATTGGGTGCACCGTGAATAAAGTCGCCTTGGATGTTGAGGGGTTGTAATGGTACCGTAAACTCCATCCAAGTACACTAACGAGATGTCTAAGATCATAATGGTGGTTAAAATGCCATGTGTAGATCTTGTGTTGTGTGTCCCGTGTTCTCGTTAGTGATGTTATACAACTACCAATGAGTGATGTAGAGGGGTTGTGATTGTACCGTTAAACTCCATCACGGGTGTTGAGGGGTTGAGATTGTACCGGTAAACTCCACCTTGTGTGTTTGGTAGTGTGTATGAAGCGTATGGGGCAACGCTTGTAATCCGCGTATCCGATTGTGTTTTGTAGTGGAAAATGGTTATGGTATCACTTGAAAGCCAATATGACATGTTGATGTAATGAAGCATGAGATGCTTGTTGTGTATGCATTGTTGCATGAGTAATGATGTTTATGATTTTAAAGGCCTTTGAAAGGTGTTTTATAAAGTGCATTATTGTGTTGTTTCATTAGAGCATGCCTCACTAAGCATAAGTGCTTACGCTCTCTTTCTTGAACCAATAATGCAGAGAATTGAAGTGCTTTAAGGGCAGCAAGGAGGCCAAGAATCCAAGAGAAAGACTAAGCTCATGTATGGTGACTATTTTTACAACATTATTAGCTTTTGGTATTTGGCAATGGGAACCTAGGTTGTGTTTTTGGGAGATGTTTTGGACTCCCTAAGTTTGGCATGATACCTATGATGTTTTGGATATGTAATTGGCCTTTATGGTGTTTGCTTTGTTGGTTTGATGTTTGGTTGGTTTGGAGTAATAGGTTGCATGCCTATAGATTGAGATTTTCCCCAATTGATGCCATGAATATGATTTGTTGATGCAAATATGTTCCTTTTATGCATGATGACTTGTTGGCATGATTAAGAGGTCATAGGGGTGTGTTTGATGGGTCGAATGTGTGTAAAACCAGAAAATTTCTGCATTTCTGGGTAGCCCGTATCGGAACGGGTACTACTGTTTTGAAACAGGGGTCTGAAATGGCCTTGGTGTTTCGAAACAGGTAGAGCCGTTCCGAAACACTTTTGCTACTGCCAAGCCCTGTTTCAGAACAGGTTTCGAAACAGTCCCGCGTTTCGAAACGGTCAACCCCCGTTCCGGAACACTTGACCGTTGGGCACTGAATTCTATGGTTTTATGTTTTGAAATCTTCATGTTTTAGTCCTGAACTTCGTTTATGCAATTGCTTGAGTTTGGGATGTCCGTTTGAGGCGAAATTTGGCAGAGAAGCATGAAATATGACTAATTTCATAATGGTAACTTAAAAATTGGTAAAGTCCTCTTAATTTCCAGAATTTACAATTTGGTCCCTAAATTCGTATGTTGAGCAATTGAGTACCTTTTTGTTTTCCGATTGCTGTGATTTTTGAGTATGCTTATCTCAAGAGTACGCCTAGGGTTAATGTGCATCTAGACAAGTTTAAAAAGGAAAAAAAGGTCGCTAATCAAGGTTGACTTTCGGGTTGACTTTGGTTTTCCCCGTGTAATCTTCGTAGTTCGGGTCAACCGTCTAGACCGGGCTAAGGGGGTTACATTTGTGGCATAGAAAACTAGGACATGCTAGCATAAGTGTTTTAGAGAAATTAGTTTCCCAAAATCTAGTTAGAGGTTTACCTAAGCTAAAATTCGCATTAGACAAAATTTGTGATGCTTGTGCTAAGGGTAAACAAAATAGAACCTCATTTAAATCCATTAATGAAGTTTATACTAGTATGGTTTTACAATTAATCCATATGGATATCTTTGGGCCTATTAGGACTACTAGCTTGAGTGGAAAATCATATGCATATGTTATTGTTGATGAATTCTCTAGATATACTAGGGTTCTATTTTAAAGTACTAAGGATGAGACTTTAGAAAAGTTCATCACATTTTCAAAAATCACTCAAAATGATCTTGGTCAAAACATTTGTCATATTAGAAGTGACCATGGAACCGAATTTCAAAATCTAGGTTTTGATGATTTTTGTAACTCAAATGGTATTAGCCACAATTTTCCGCACCTCGCACTCCCCAAGAAAATGAGGTAGTTGAGAGGAAAAATCGTACTTTAGAAGAAATGGCTAGAACCATACTTTGTGAAAATAATTTACCTAAATATTTTTGGGCAAAAGCCACAAACACGGCATGTTATATTATAAATTGAGTAATGATTAGGCTTATTTTAAAGAAAACTCCTTATGAGATTTTAAAATCAAAGAAGCCTAACATTAGTTATTTTCATCATTTTGGATGTAAGTGTTTTGTTCTAAACAATGGAAAAGATAACTTGGGTAAATTTGATGCAAAAGTAATGAAGCTATTTTCTTAGGATATTTGTTGAGTGTGTAAAAGTTCTATTATTTACCCCCTATTTAACCCATATTTCTGCTGCATTCAAGCGTTATTTATTGCATTTAGGTCAGTTTACAGTTAAACATCACAAATATATTAAAAGGCACAGTTTCTACTGAAATTGGTTGCTTTTGCAGGTTGCTGCTGTAGCAGCTGAAGAGGCAAGCGCTGGGCAGTGAAGCAGAATAGCTGGAACTGGACGAGCAGTCAAGGAGGACGATGCTTCCATGGTTGCCGCCGTGACAGTAGAGGACGACAACAGTTTTGTGGAGAAGAAGCAAAGTGGACATTGACAGATAGAGAAAACTCAGCTCGTCTGTCGTGTAAAACCACTATAATTTTCCAAGCCCTGGATCAGAAGAAATACCAAGCCCAAAGTTCAAGGAGAGAAAATCCCAAGCAAGAAGGAGGACGACTTAAAGATAGATTCTCTAAAGATTTAGTCTTTATTAGAATTGTACTTTAATTTAAAGTTGTATTCTTGCTATTTTAGAAAACTTGGACCCAAAGCCTATATAAGGGCATGTATTTCGACCTAGGGATATCATCACCTATTCTCTAGCCTTCTTCCCAAAACCCTAGCCGTTTTCATCCTCTCATCATGTTCTAAATTCCCCTTAGGGCCACGGGTTGTTTTGTAAAGTAGTTGCAAGGGTTGCTTTTGTTTTAGGAATTTTCAGTTCAATAAAATAAACTTCAAGTTCTCTTATTCTGGTTATTAACATCTTGCAAGAGCATCGGGAGAGCATTGTGAGGTTATCTATTTACTTAATATCAGGAGAGTTAAGTATACGAAAGGGATAAGTACGAGTTCTCTAGTTTATAGTTAACTATCTCAGACCTAGAGATAGGACGAGGTTAAGTGGCTAAAGAAGAATTCAACAACATCGATGTTCATCCTTCGATTCACGCCGGGAGGTATCATCAAAGACGTGATCATCGACAGACTTGGACCTAGGGATAGGCCAAGGCATAGCAGAGATTCTTACCAAACTTGAAGTACAGAGTTGAGTGTTCGCTGCCGCGACAAGCAACAGACTGCCGCCGCGACGGGGACGACGACAGAATTGATTCTCCTAAACTTAGCAATACCTACACTACTGAGCAATTCAATACCAGCCCATTCTCTCTATCTTGATTTCTCTACTCTTTTATTTAAGTTTACTTTATTATTCTCGTGACAAACATCTTAAAAATTCTCTTTACTCTCGTGCAGTAATTCAAGGTGAAGCTATTAGCCCAGTCCCTGTGGAGACGATATCCGATACTTCCGTATCAATTTACTACTTGCGTCGTGTACACTTGCACTACAATTGAGATAGACTATTTTACACGCAACAAGTTTTTGGCGCCGTTGCCGGGGACTGGCAACATAACTCTACATTTTCTTTTACTGCACTTTTCATTTTTATTTTCTGTTTTAATTTGGTTTGTTCAACTTTTGCTTTTCACAAGGTTTCTTGTTTATGCGCAGATCGAGACGAGGAGAAGAACCTGAGTATCCATTAGATCCTGAAATAGAACGTTCGTTCAATCTTAGGAACCGACTTCGTCACGTACTAGCCAGGAACGAGTATCTTGAGGAACAGTTAGAGACGATGCAAAACCAAGGGAACCCACAGGTTGATAATCCTGCCAGTGATGGAGAGATTATCCCTCCTGTCAGCGACCCTGCTGCCGCCGCCGCACGACGGTCCTGCCGAGACTACATGCTGAATGATCATGTAGAACTAGAAACCACGCTGCCGGATATAGATGTTGACAATTTCGAGCTGAAACCTGTTATGTTTAGTATGATCAACAACGCCGATCAATTCAGTGGTGCTGCTACAGAGGATGCTAGGGAGCATCTCAAAACGTTCCAGGAAATCTGTGGTTCATTTAGACTACCAGGAGTTAATCCGGAGATACTGAGGCTTCAGTTGTTTCCCCATTCATTGAGGGACAGAGCAAAGACTTGGTGGAATAAACTTACGCCGGGTTCAATTAGAACTTGGGCAGATTTGTCTCGTGAATTCTTATCTCGTTTTAATCCTTCACATTTATCTGAGCGATTACGTAACGAAATTGCTACTTTTCAACAGGAAGATGACGAGCCGATGCACGAGGCTTGGGACAGATTTACCACTCTTCTACGGAACTGCCCAATGCATGGATTCCCCGTCTGGAACCAGGTAACAAAGTTTTATAATGCTGCCAACTTACAAACTTGTATTCGAATTGATTCAGCAGCAAACGGATTACTGTTGGACAAAGACCCGGATGAGGCAATGCAAGTATTGAAAAATATGGCTAAGAATGAAGAGCAGTTTCCGACAGCAAGAAGAGGGGGTAAACGGGTCCTAGCTGTTAAGGATTATGAGGCCGACAGCACAATGAAATCACAGGTGGCATACCTTACTAAGGCAATGAAGAAGCTTTTGAACGATGATTCACAACCGGTATTTGCTGTCGAAGAGGTATGTGAAATTTGTGAGGGAAATCATAGTTCGGATGAGTGTCCTATACAGTTAGAAGAAGGAAAATATGTTGGAAACTACAATAAGCAGAATTACAACTCCAACAACTACAATCCCAGCTGGAGAAAGGATCCCAAGTTCTCTTGGAGTAATCCTAATAATGCCCTGAATCCTCAAGCACACAATAATCAGAATCAGGGAGGACCTAGATTGCTGACTCGACAGCAACTGCAGCCGCAGCAGCAGCAACAACAGCCACCAGCTGCCTCAAACAGTATACTACAACAGACTCTGGCTACGTTTATGTCTTAGACAGGAACTTATATTGAGAACATGAATCAATGTGTTAAGAAGACATAGACATTCATGGATAAAACAGAGATGCGGATGACAAATCATGAAGCTACTCTGAAATCTTTGGAGACACAGATGGGTCAGGTTTCCTAGCATATCAACCCAAGGCAGACTGGCAGATTTCCTAGCAATACTGAATATGCTAGGCAGCCCACACATGAGCAGTGTAAAGCCATCACTACTAGGAGTGGGAAGAAACTACCAGGGCCAGAGAAGGAAGCTGAAACAGTGAAGAAACCAGCCTTGGATAGACCTGCCGAGGAAGCTGCCCCGACAGGTAACAAACAGCCTGCTGCCGATGAGCCTGTCACGACAACAGAAGCGACAGAGGAGAAAGATGATGAACCCAAACCTCCTCAGATTCGTATGCAGTGGGAAGGACGTATTGCTGATTATCGTCCCCCACCTCCTTTTCCTCAACGGTTACAGCAATTAAAGCAAGAATCACAGCTTAAAAAGATTTATGATATTTTTTAGCAGATTCATATCAACATCCCACTGTTAGATGCCGTTAGGGAGATGCCCGGTTACGCTAAATTTCTCAAGGATGCCATGTCAAAGAAATCTCGACTTGGGGAATTTGAAACGGTTAAGATGACAGAAGGATGCATGAGTATTCTTCACAAGCAACCACCCTAGAAAAAGAAGGATCCGGGGAGTTTCGTCATACCTTGTGTAATCGGAGATAAATATGTGGGTAAGGCACTTTGTGATCTTGGTGCTAGTATAAATTTAATGCCAAAATCTGTTTTTCAGAAATTAGGTATTGGAAAAGCTCGGCCCACAACAGTAATTCTGCAGCTGGCAGACCGCTCTTACGTTCATCCGGAAGGAAAAATCGAAGATATTCTTGTAAGAGTGGATAAATTTATATTTCCTGCTGACTTTCTTGTTTTAGATTGTGAAGCAGATGAAAACGCACCAATCATCCTGGGGCGACCCTTCTTAGCCACGGGAAGATCACTGATTGATGTGGAAAAAGGAGAACTCACCATGAGAGTGAACGATCAAGAGATAAAGTTAAATGTTCTCCAAGCTATGAAGCATGCTGATGCAGAAGAAGAATGCAAGGTTATCACTAAAGTTACCCTTGACCAACCCTGCATCAGATCGGGCTGTCACGACATAAAAATTGGTCACTGCCTCGGCAGCCACTTAGAAGACTGTCACGACAGCACCAATGACAGCAGCTCCTCAGAATCCGATACATCTGATACTGAAGATCAAGAGGAGGTAAACTGGATAGGCAATCGTCCAGGTAAGTTATTCGAACCTTTAAATTATACTTTAGATAACCATGCAATCCAAAAGCCATCAACTGTTGAGCCCCCTGTTTTAGAACTTAAGCCCCTGCTAGGGCAGCTAAAATATGCTTTTCTTGGTTTAAATGATACGTTGCCCGTAATCATCTCTTCTAAGTTGATGCAAGAACAGGAACAGCAGTTAATAGGGATGCTACAGCAGCACAAAAAGGCTATTGGATGGATGATAGATGATATTCAAGGCATTAGTCCGGCCTTATGTATGCATAAAATCCTTCTTGAGGATGATCATAAGCCGACTATAGATGCCCAAAGGCGGCTAAACCATGCGATGAAAGAGGTGGTGCGAAAGGAGAAAATCAAATGGCTAGATGCTGGAATAATTTACGCCATCTCGGACAGCAAATGGGTGAGCCCGATGCAATGTGTTCCCAAGAAAGGAGGAATGACCGTGGTAACCAACAAAAACAATGAGTTAATCCCAACCAGGACTGTGACCGGTTGGAGGGTTTGTATGGACTATCGGAAGCTTAACAAAGCTACCCGAAAGGACCACTTTCCTTTACCCTTTATTGATCAAATGCTTGATAGACTAGCGGGTAAACCTTATTATTGTTTTCTTGATGGTTATTCAGGTTACGATCAAATAGCTATCGCACCGGAAGATCAAGAAAAGACGACATTCACATGCCCCTACGAAACATACGCTTTTAGGAGAATGCCATTTGGACTATGCAATGCACCAGCCACCTTTCAAAGATGCATGATGGCCATATCCTCCGATATGGTGGAGGACTTCCTAGAGATTTTTATGGATGACTTTTCAGTCTTTGGAGACGATTTTGACAGCTGCCTCGGCAACCTACAAAAGGTACTCGAAAGATGTGAAAAAACAAACTTAGTTCTGAATTGGGAAAAATGCCACTTCATGGTGGATGAAGGGATAGTCCTTGGCCATAAGATTAGCTGTTGTGGCATAGAAGTCGACAGGGCAAAGATAGAAGTGATCGAAAAGCTGCCACCGCCCACCACAGTCAAGGGAATCAGAAGTTTCTTAGGGCATGCTGGTTTTTATCGAAGGTTCATTGCGAATTTTTCAAAAATCACCAAGCCCCTATGCCATCTTCTGGAGCAGAACCGACCTTTGACTTTAACGAAGAATGTACTGAAGCATTCAAGGTTCTGAAGGAAAAGTTGGTAATAGCCCCAATAGTACAGCCACCAGACTGGACACAGCCATTTGAGATCATGTGTGATGCTAGTGACTATTCTATCGGGGCAGCACTTGGGCAGCGAAGAGATAAAATTTTTCATGTCATATACTATGCCAACAAGACACTGAATGGCGCCCAAGTGAACTACACCACCACAGAGAAGGAATTATTAGATGTGGTTTTCTCCATTGACAGGTTCCATTCTTATATACTTGGAACGAAGGTCATAGTGCACACAGACCACTCTGCTTTAAAGTATCTGTTCGCGAAAAAGGATGCAAAGCCTCGATTAATACGTTGGATCCTGCTATTGCAAGAATTCGGCCTTGAAATCAAGGACAAAAAAGGGACAGAAAATCAAGTAGCAGATCACTTGTCAAGGTTGGAGAAGGGACAGAGTCTACCGACAGACGAGACAAATATATTAGAGACCTTCCTAGATGAGCAGCTCTTTGCTTCCGCAGTCACTGCCGCGACAGCCATGGCGGCAGGTAAGTCTTCTGAACTTCCCTGGTATGCTGATTTCGTTAATTTCTTAGTTAGCGGAATAATTCCTTCTGACCTCAATTATCAAGCCAGGAAGAGGTTCCAAAATGATGTTAAGCATTATTATTGGGACGAACCTCTTCTTTTCAAAATCTGTGCAGATCAGGTTATAAGGAGATGCGTACCACAGGAGGAGCAAGAAGACATACTTCATCACTGCCATGCTTCACAGTATGGAGGACACTTAGGAGGCAACAAAACTGTTGCCAAGGTGCTGCAGTCAGGGTTTTATTGGCCGTCACTGTATAAAGATGCTCAAATTTTCTACAAGAGTTGTGACAAGTGCCAACAAACGGGAAACATCTCAAGGAGAAATGAGATGACGTTACAGAACATTCTAGAAGTCGAGATCTTCGACGTTTGGGGGATTGATTTTATGGGACCATTCCCATCTTCATGTGGGAATCTATACATCCTCCTGGCAGTAGATTATGTCTCTATGTGGGTTGAAGCTATCTCAACTCAAAAGAATGATGCCAAGACAGTCCAAAGGTTTTTACACAAAAATATCTTTTCTAGGTTTGGCATCTCTAAGGCGATCATCAGTGATGAAGGGAGACATTTCGACAACAGGGTTATTGCTACTGCCTTGAAGAAGTATGGTGTTAAGCATCGGATAGCGAAAGCATATCACCCACAGACCAATGGACAAGCTGAAATATCCAACAGGGAAGTTAAGAACATTCTTGAGAAGATGGTCAAGCCAACTAGGAAAGATTGGTCTTTACTCCTTAACGATGCATTATGGGCTTATAGGAAAACTTTTAAAACTCCATTGGGAATGTCTCCATACCGATTGATTTATGGGAAAACATGTCATCTACCTGTCGAGATCGAGCACAGAGCATACTGGGCAATCAAGGCAGTGAATATGGACTTGGACAAGGCAGGGCAGAAAAGGCTATTGGATCTGAACGAAATTGAAGAAATCAGGACAATGGCATATGCCAATGCAAGAATCTATAAGGATAAAACTAAGAAGTGGCATGACAAGAAGTTGCTGCCACGACAGTTCTGCCCAGGGCAGCTTGTATTGCTATTCAATTCTAGACTGAAACTCTTCCCAGGGAAGCTAAAATCTAGATGGTCTGGCCCGTTCCAAGTCGTACAGGTTTTTCTCCACGGTGCCATCACGATCAGATCTTTAAAAGACGGACACCAATTCAAAGTCAACGGACAGCGCTTAAAGCATTATCAGGGGACTGAAGCCCCAAGAATGCAGGAAGTGGTTACCTTGGGAGATGCCCCACCTGGCACTCCTAATTTAACCTAATTATTATTTTTATCTGAATAATGTTTTTATTTTTCAGTTTTTAGGAAATAAAGGAGTCAAGAAGAACAGGAGAAGTGAACTCAGCCCATCATTCATCCACCAGCCCAAAAAAGCCCAAATTTTGGAGCATGTCGTTACAGCTGCCGCGACAGAAGCGGAAAATACACGCTGTCAACACGCTGTCACGACAGACACGGAAACACGTCACAGACGCGCAACAGACACGGAACCGCGTGACAGACGCGTCAGACATGTTACCGCGTAACAGCTGGCCCCGTTATTCGCGCCTGCCGTTATAGCTCCAACGGGCAGCAAAATCCTCTCTTTATAAACCCCGTTTCATTTTTTCATTTTCACTCACTTCTACTCTTCTCACTTGCTCCCTCTAGAATTTATTTGCTTTCATTTTTATTATCTGAACCCTTGCAACAATGTCTTCCAAAAACACCCGTAGGAATTCTGCCTCCAGCTCCACCCCGACAGCAACCACCCCACACTCATTTCAGATCAGAGACATGTGGGAAGAAAGGGGATTCATCTACACTTCGAAAGAGGGAAATTTCGGCCTCAAACCGTTCATTGCTCGCAAAATTAGGGCTCTACAGTGGCAGATTTTTGCCGAACAACCTGAGGAGATGAACGTCTCGTTGGTGCGAGATTTCTACGCTGCCATCAACAGCAAGATGGCGACAGCAGTCACCGTACGAGGGAGGGAAGTGCCGTTCGAAGCTGAATATATCAACACCTTATACAGATTCTACGTCGGCAGCAACGACGACAGCCACCAACAGTTCTTGAACACCCTTGACCCTGCTGCCTATGATGCTGTCATGGCAGAGCTGACTGATGAAGGAACACAGTGGAACACCAATCGTAAGAAACCAAGGACGGTAAAAAGAACTCAACTCCTGCCGGAAGCCAAGTTATGGAACGCTTTCATCAAAAAGCGCATCATGCAGTCGTCACACAATACCACTGTTGACCAGCCCAGGTTAGCTTTAATTCACTCCGTTTTACATGAGAGGCCCATTAACGTGGGCAGCTATATCCGTGAGAGCATTCTGGAGTGCGCACACCGGCCGACGGGACCGCTCTATCTACCATATCTCATCATAGCCCTCTGTCGCGGCCACGGCGTCCCTGAAGCTGTCACAGAACTCAGAGTCCAAGGGAAGGGATGGACGGGCAAGAACATACTCAGCTTAATGGAGCTGACTGTTGCCACCCCTCTGTCCTCATTTGATCCAACTGCCACGACAGCAGACACGACAGAGCCACCAAAAAATGAACCTACCGCCGCACAAGCCAGGCAGCTTGCAGCAGCAGCAGCCCCAACTGACTCCTCCTCCCAGATTCTTGCTGCAATCCAGAAGATGGAGGAACGACAGCTCGGTTTGATGAGCTTCATCAGGGATTTCACTGCATCTACGGTACATTTTATCCATAATTCTTTAAATTTCCCTGATGCTGTCTTCCCCACCTTCCCTGTACATTATTTTACTGCCACCACCCCTGCCCACACCCCGACACCTGCTGCCACACCAAGAACACCTTTTGCGGCATCCACACCAACACCTGCCACGACAGCCGCTGGCAGTACTCGTGCTGAGACTTCTGCCGTGGAACAAAATGACGAATGGCCTCGGAAGAGCTTGAGGCCTTCATTGCCGGGTTTCCTCTTCCTCTGTTTGGGCAGAGAGCGACCACGAACCCTCTGTTAAGAGGAATCTCTCAAAGGAGTTTACACCGGTGAAACGGCAAAAGAGAATGGCAGATAAAAACAAGCCGGACAGCGGCATCGGCAACATCAGTGACGGCAGCGACAGTGGAGATGAGAGCAGCAGCAGCTCAGAGGTCCAAGTTGTGAAGAAACCACCTCACATCTCCCCCACCAGAATTCAACCCCCGATGGAGGCTAAAACAAAGAACACATCTGCCTCCCCCATTCGCCAGCCAGCTCCGAAGGCTCGTGCCCGCCGCTAGATCCGAGTCAGCAGTAGCAGTGACGACATCGCATAAAATTTAAGTTCCTTACCTTATTTTGTTGTCTGCCTATATATTTTGTGATGTACTATATTTTTTTTCTTATTTTGTCATTTTGCATTGAGGGCAATGCAACCCTCGAGTTTGGGGGTGGCATCCCTCTATTAGTGGAGTCTAATTTCGTTTTAAAATTATGTCCTTTACTTAGTTTATTTTTGGTAAAAAATGAAAAATTGAAAATTTTGGCTTAAGTCTGTGAACTGAACTTACCTGTCTTGACAGCTCTGTCGTGGCAGTGCCTTTAGGATAGTCTTAGGAGAAGTTTAGAGCCTTTCTATAGTTCTGAAAACTTAAACACCATTGTGACTGTTATACTGCTTAGAACTCTTTTAGTCAACTAGAATAGGAAGATTAGCACTTGAATAGCCCCTAGAGGTGCCTAACATTGGCTCTAGGAAAGAAGTTTAGCAAAATAGACTCAACAGCCCTAGAGGTGCCCGAAACCGGCTCTAGGAAGTTAGCTAGAGGTGCCCGAAAACGGCTCTAGTGAAACTTTAGCTTAAAAAATCAATAAAATCGAGTCAAGACAGAAAATCAAAAGCGCATAAGAAGTACCCTCAAAAAGATAAACTTTGGCATAAGAATTCAAGTTAGAGGCTGAAATATTCTAGTGAAACTAAGGGAGTCTTGGCATATAACTGTTCACAAGCATGCACACACTGCACGAGAACTATAGTGAGACTCCGGACAAATCCTAAGTTATCCGACAGGGTGCTGCCGTCACAGAGAAGGAATATTGGAGGGTAAGCGAAAGTTCACTGTTTTAAGCCAAAACAAAAATATTTCATTTTTCTTTTAGGTCTTAGTTGCTTGAGGGCAAGCAAAAACTTGAGTTTGGGGGTGTGTTGAGTGTGTAAAAGTTCTATTATTTACCCCTTATTTAACCCATATTTCTGCTGCATTCAAGCATTATTTATTGCATTTAGGTCAGTTTACAGTTAAACATCACAAATATATTAAAGGCACAGTTTCTACTGAAATTGGTTGCTTTTGCAGGTTGCTGCTGTAGCAGCTGAAGAGGCAGGCGCTGGGCAGTGAAGCAGAATAGCTGGAACTGGACGAGCAGTCAAGGAGGATGATGATGCCATGGTTGCTGCCGTGAAAGTAGAGGACGACAACAATTTTGTGGAGAAAAAGCAAAGTGGACCTCGACAGATAGAGAAAACTCAGCCCGTCTGTCGTGTAAAACCACTATATTTTTCCAAGCCCTGGATCAGAAGAAATACCAAGCCCAAAGTTCAAGGAGAGAAAATCCCAAGCAAGAAGGAGGATGACTTAAAGATAGATTCTCTAAAGATTTAGTCTTTATTAGAATTGTACTTTACTTTAAAGTTGTATTCTTGCTATTTTAGAAAACTTGGACCCAAAGCCTATATAAGGGCATGTATTTCGACCTAGGGATATCATCACCTATTCTCTAGCCTTCTTCCCAAAACCCTAGCCGTTTTTATCCTCTCATCATGTTCTAAATTCCCCTTAGGGCCACAGGTTGTTTTGTAAAGTAGTTGCAAGGGTTGCTTTTGTTTTAGGAATTTTCAGTTCAATAAAATAAACTTCAAGTTCTCTTATTCTGGTTATTAACATCTTGCAAGAGCATCGGGAGAGCATTGTGAGGTTATCTATTTACTTAATATCGGGAGAGTTAAGTATACGAAAGGGATAAGTGCGAGTTCTCTAGTTTATAGTTGAACCATCTCGGACCTAGGGATAGGACGAGGTTAAGTGGCTAAAGAAGAATTCAACAACATCGGTGTTCATCCTTCGATTCACGCCGGGAGGTATCATCAAAGACGTGATCATTGACAGACTTGGACCTAGGGATAGGCCAAGGCACAGCAGGGATTCTTGCCAAACTTGAAGTACATAGTTGAGTGTTCGTTGCCGCGACAAGCAACAGACTGTCGCCGCGACAGGTGTTGTCGCGACGGGGACGACGATAGAACTGATTCTCCTAAACTTAGCAATACCTACACTACTGAGCAATTCAATACCAGCCCATTCTCTCTATCTTGATTTCTCTACTCTTTTATTTAAGTTTACTTTATTATTCTCGTGACAAACATCTTAAAAATTATCTTTACTCTTGTGCAGTAATTCAAGGTGAAGCTATTAGCCCAGTCCCTGTGGAGACGATATCCGATACTTCCGTATCACTTTACTACTTGCGTCGTGTACACTTGCACTACAATTGCGATAGACTATTTTACACGCAACAATATTCTTTAAACTATAAAGCTTATCGAGTGTTTAACAAAAGAACCTTAGTTGTAGAAGAGTCTATTCATGTGGTTTTCGATGATAACCTCCTTCCGAGGAATGATTCTTGTGATGATGATGAAGTAGGGGTCATTGAAGCCATTGGTGGTGAGCAACCATCAAAGGTGGATGAGGCTCCAACCAAGGAAGAACCACAAGATCCTCCTATTGAAGCCTTAAAGGACATGACAATTGAGGAAAAGGAAGTGAGCTACCCAAGGGAACTCAACTATGTTAAGGATGGTGAAATCTTGGGCAATCCATCCAAGGGGATAACTACTTGATCTTCTCTTAAATTAATGAACAATGTTGCATTTATTTCATGCACCAAGCCTAAAAATATCAAAAAAGCATTAAAATATTATTTTTGGATATTGATCATGCAAGAAGAGCTTAATCAATTTAAGAGAAGTAAAGTATGGTCTTTATTTGATAGGCCTAGTAATAAATCCACTATAGGAACTAAATGGGTTTTTAGAAACAAACTAGATGAGAGTGACAACATAGTGAGAAACAAAGCTAGACTTGTTGCTCATGGTTACACTCAAAAAGAGGGAATTTATTTTGATGAAACATATGAACTCATAGCTAGAATGGAAGCAATTAGGATGCTTCTTGCATTTGCAAGTTATCATGATTTTAAGCTTTTTCAAATGAATGTTAAAAGTGTATTTTTAAATGGTTTTATTAATGAAGAAGTGTATGTAGAACAACCACCAAGTTTTGAAGATCCAAGTTTTCAAAACCATGTTTTCAAATTAATAAATGCTTTATATGGTTTGAAACAAGCTCTTAGAGCTTGGTATGAAAGGCTTTCAAACTTTTTGGTTGAAAAAGGTTTTGAAAAAGGCAAGGTGGATACTACACTTCATTAAAAGAAATGGCAATGACATATTAGTAGTTCAAATTTATGTTGATGATATTATATTTGGTTCTACTAATGAATTTTATTGCCAAGAATTTTCTAAGATGATGCAAGGTGAGTTTGAGATGAGCATGATGAGGGAGCTTTCATTTTCCTTGGGGCTCCAAATTAAGCAAAGGAAGGATGACATCTTCATCAATCAAGCTAAGTACATCAAGGACGTGCTCAAGAAGTTTAGCTTGGAGAATGTGAAGCCTCAAGCCACTCCAATGAGCTCATCAATTAAGGTTGACAAGAATGAAGGAGGTAAGTGTTTTGATTCTAAGCTTTATCGTTCTATGATTGGATCTTTGGTTTACCTTACCGAGAGTAGACCCAATATCATGTTTAGTGTTTGCTTGTGTGCTAGGTTTCAAGCTAGCCCTAGGGAATCACACCCTGTAGCCATTAAGAAAATCTTTAGATACCTTAGAGACACACCTTGTTTAGGTATTCGGTATCCTAGAGACTCTTCCTTTAGCTTACATGCTTATTCCGGTGCGGATTATGGGCGTTGTAAGATAGATAGGAAAAGTACCCCCCCCCCCGATACTTGACAATTCCTAGGTAGTATGCTCATATCTTGGTTCTCTAAGGAACAAAATAGTGTAACCTTATATACCACCGAAACGGAATATATATTGGCCAAAAGTTGTTGTGCTCAAGTCCTTTGGATGAAGCAACAACTTCTAGACTATGGAATTGATGCAGGTACCATACCCCTTAAGTGTGACAATACTAGTGCCATATGTCTCACTATGAATCCCATCCAACATTCTAGAACCAAGAACATAGAGATAAGACACCATTTCATTAGGGACCATATCCTCAAAAATGATGATGTTCTAGAATATGTTGATACCTCAAACCAACTAGCAAATATCTTTACAAAGCCATTAGACAAAGAGCGTTTTTGGACTCTTAGGAGAGAGTTAGGTCTAACTAGAGCCCTTAAGTGTTAAAACTTTGCTTGATTTTGAATGATGATGTTGTTTATACATTTTTTTTGCTTCTTGATGCATCTATGCTTGTTGCTAGGGGGAGTATGTACCTATTTTAGTCCTTAAATGATACTCATTCATCATACACATGCATTTAGGGACGTTTAAAATCCAATTTTTAAACTCAATTCAGCTTAAAAATGCATTTCTAGTAAAAGGATATCGATACGGGTCACCGCGTATCGATACGGGTTGCTTAATGAGCGTCGATACAGTTTTAACTATATCGATACGGTCACGCGTATCGATACGGTATGAAAATTGTATAGATATGGTGGATCGATACGCCACGAGAGCGTATCGATACATTATGTCGTTGGGGCTTTAAATGAGCATTAAAACACAATTTTACTTTAATTTAAATACTTTTTCCTAATTCTCTCAAACCATAACCGAAAATCCCTATATAAACTCATCAAATCTCTTGATTTTTCACACCAAAAACCTAAAAATCTTTTGAGGGTTTTCAATCTACACATCAAGGCTAAGGCTTTGCAAGCAATTTGGTGCATTAATCATCATTCATTCATCCAATTTCCTATCTCAATGTATAAAACCCTTTTCTTTCCTTTTTAATTTTTGTTTAAATTTGTTTGTTGTTTTTACTCAATTTTTGTATAGAACATATACTTATAGTATGGGTTTTGAAGTTTTTGCAAAAAAAATTAAAATCTAAATTTTTTTGTTTCGAATATATAAATATATTGTATATTTTAGTATACTATTTTTCAAAACTATTTTTACTAAAATTCATACTTATACTTGTATATTATTTTAATGTACAAAATATAGTTTTTCTCTCAATACCTTGAATTATTGGAATAATTTTTTGGATCGAATGTGATGATAATTGCATACATTGTTTTCGAATGGTTTTGATGCTTTTCAGGATATTATGGCACCAAAAAATAGACAAAGGAAAGATTTGGCTTCTACTTAATCCGATTCCACTTTGGACAATGAGAGTATTACTAAACCGAACCTTGGTTTCATTCTTCAAAATAGTTTTCTAACCCCCTCGACTATGGGCCATTATAAACAATACCAAGCCTTTCCAATCCGGGATGAACGAGTTGTATCAATCCCTTTTCTAAACTCCGAATGGTATAAGTTCAAATATCTTGGGTTGTTACAACAATGGAAGCTTTTACCTTTCTTAAGTGTACCCCCAATTATGTACCGAAACCTTGTTTTGATTTTCTTTGCTAATGCTCGTTGTGTCCTTGACCAAGCTAGAGAGAGTGTTATTGTCATTGACCCCTATCTTATGGGAAAAAGCTTCGAATTGATCAAACCGTTTTATGCAATGTTTTGGGTTTGAAAACTTGGGAATTGATGATGAACACTCCTTGGGGCACTTTCAACTTGGCTCCATCACCGTCCTTGACGCTCATGACCATCCTCTATCTCATCATCTCTTGATGGATTCTCCCTTCCAGTGGGAAATTCTCTACCATTCGTCAAGTTGATGCGTTTTGGCTCCGTTGTTTTCGTGAGGGTAAGCGCCCAAATCTTTGCCAAATTATGTTTGCCGACTTGGTTTATCTTGTCCAACACCATCACACCGATCAAGTCAAGTCCTCTTTCTATGGCACGACGTTGAGCTTCTTGTTCCATTCCTTGGAAATCGATTGTTCCCATAATGCCGCCGAGCCTTTAGGCAAGCCCATTGACGAACATTCTCTTACTTGTTCTCAATTTGAGTACATTAATCATGAGTGGGTTCGTGTTGCTCGCCCTCCTCCTCAAGAAGATCAACCGCCTCCGATCGCTCCTCAAGGTCCACAAGTCCAACAAGCTCAAACTTCCATGGATGGACTCATGGTGTATCTCAATGAGAAATTCATCACCTTAGAGAATAACATGGATGCCAGATTTGCCGCCATTGATACTCGTTTCACATCTTTGGAGGATCGAGTCAAGGGCATTGAACAACAACAAACTTTCATGGATGTCTCTCTCACCGCTTTCCATGGTGCTTGACTTAATCATACTAGGCAATCTCAAGCAAACATTGATGATGAAGACGAAGAGGACGAGGATGAAGACGATGGGGACGAGTAGTTTTTGAGCATATCATCTCATTATATATCATTTTAGGATTTCCCTTTTTATACATCTATCTATGTTTTACTTTTAGGACCTATGCTTTGATTTCTTGTTTTTAGGATTTCAGTTTGGATTTCTATTTGCTTTGAACTATTATTGCTTTGGATTTCTTTTTGAATTTTAATGTTATCATGTCGCTTTAATTATGTTTTGTACTTTATTGCTATATCTTGCTTATATAGTTGAATGTTTGCATTGATTTTGATCTACCAAAAAAAGGGGAGAAGTGTAAAACATAAATTTTTACAAATCTTTGAAAATCAATCTTAAATTAAGAGGGAGTAAACTTTCCAAAATTTTCAAAATACTTAAAAATTTACTAGCTATGAAAATACGAGCAATTTTAATCCATCAATTAAAATTATCATTTATTCAAGATATCAATCAACATAACAAGACAATTAAATTAGCTAGATCACTCGAGCACCATCACCGAGCCAAGACCCAATTTAATTCGAATACAAACAAGGTATTGATCTAACATGTTTACTTAATTTCAACAAGACTAGACCCCTAATTCATTTTAAGTTGAATTAGGCTATTCAATTGGGATCCTAGTGCCATTTGATCAAATTACTTCTTAGACAAGAAACGTTACAAGCAATCAAGACGCACGCATACATGGTTCACATATCATATACATTCGATCATTTCTAGTTCTAACAATTCAATCATCGATTCACCATTTTCACAAGTCATGAAACTATCATTTATAGCACTTAGATATCAAACATTAGCAACCAAGTTTAAGTGACCATATACATGTTCTATCTACTAAGTTACTCTATTGAATTCAATACAACACAAGATCAAATAAGTTAGTAAACAAGGTCTAATTCATTCATTCAATAGTTGTAATCAATAAGTTCACAAAAGACCTTTACTTCATACATATATTTACATATCAAGTTTAATTACATAGTTACATATCAAAGATGCCTTTCAACATTACAACTACGATATCAAGTTTTACATACAAACTATGTACAATCCAAAATGGATGAAATAACAAGTCTAGCCACAAAACTATGCCACCAACCAGGAGTAATGAAAACGAGCACCAAAATCATACTTTAGACTATGCTTGTTTCTTTCTTTGAGCCCAAGTAAGGTAGCTTTACGATCAAGTAACTAGTTTGAGCATCCTCAACCTACGGTTTGGGAAGAATGAAAGACGAGAGTGATAAGTACATAGCGCACTTAGTGAGGTAACAACTACCTAACATGTCATCAAGCTTATTAACATTAAGAATCATTATTCATTTTAACCAAGTTTAACCTAGCTAGTTTTTCATATTCCATTCGAACACAATAGACCAAGGAAACAAGGTTTCATGTCAAGTACACAATGAACAAGACAAGCAAGTATAAACAATTCAATTCAAGCAAGGTGAGCATCCAATCTGATTAGCATATGATCCCTTTTAATCATTTGATTATTCTTTTTAAGTCATGAACATTTAAGATATCATGTATTTCGATTTAATTTATGAAATTCCATTTCATTACAAGATCATTCACAAGTGACAAGTTTACCCATTCATCATTCAAGATTGTAAGTCTTTCTTTCAAGTTTCATTTAATCTTGTTTTGCCTTGGTAAATAGCTAGGACTAGGTAATCGAGTCACAAGACGGTACAAAAAGTACCTAAAAAGATGATACACAAAGTATCTAAACAAGAAGATGTCTGCAACACCACACAAGATGGTACACAAAGTACCTAGCAAGATGATACCCAAGGTATCTAACAAGGAGGTGCCTACAACACCAATCAAGATGGTACATGAAGTACCTAAACAAGTTGAGCTCTAGACTCTAAGGCATGTCGTTCTACCTAAGACCAACTAGCAACCAAGGACTTGTTGAATCTTTTATTTTCAAGCAATGCACATCAAGTGATTAAGCATTCTCAAGCATCACACAAGGGCATACAATCTAACAAGCCATTCGAACATATCGACATATATAGAAGCATTTGATCACAAACTCATTTATGCAAGTTTGAGCGTACCTCGTACCCAAGCAAGCTAACATGCCATTACTTACGTTTGGCATAAGCAATGCAAATGTGAACATGTATTTAGACATGCATTATCATAGCACAACCAAGCATTCAATTTAAGGAAACAAGTCATCATGGCATCAAACAAGCTTTCAATTAGTTCATTCTTCCCTTAGTTACCAAATATGGATTAGTCATTTTTCATGGCATCAATACAAGAAAAATGAATGGTTAGGACCTAAGTCCTAACCCTAAGTGGAGTTACACTCACAATACTCCAAGCTAGCTAGTCTTGTATTGCTATTCCTTTTTGTCTATCCCTTGATGATCCAACCTTATTTCCTTCAGAAACCTCCTCTATTCCTTGCTCTAGCAAGCTATGAGCAACATAGAGAGATCATTATAATCAATACATTAATAATTCAAGCTCATTTGAATTATATTATCCAAAACAGTTTCTGCCTTGGCAGTTTGTAAACCCTTTACTAAACTGTTCATGCCTTTTAATTTACACATTGGATTTTTGATTAATTTACACCCTTAGAAAGCTAATTCAATCACCCTTTTAACCATATAAGGCTCATATTTTAATTCCTTCTACATCAATACGGTTTTCAATTTAAAGTCAGGTCGATTTTCCAGTCCCTATTCTGCTAGCTTGTAGTTTAAGGCACTTTAGTGAGCTATTTCACTTAGAACCCTTACTAATTCATTTTAGTCCTTTTTACCATAGATTATCCTGTTTTCCCCTTGTTTCTTAAAGTTAAGGTTGGTCCCTAATTAGTTCATCTAGTTCCTCTATTTAGCCAACCTTACAGATTAGTCCAGATTTACTTATTTTGCCAATTAGCCACTTTAAACCATTTATTGAGCTACAATTCAAGTATTTCAAGTTATCCTACATTCATTACAGCCCTTCCCCTATTTTTAGCTAACTTTTCCAGTCCTTAATCTTATTCAATTCAATCTCTAATTTACTGATTTTCTCAATACAGTGCAGATTAGCAATTCAAACTAGCTAGGCGACCAGTTTTACTATCAGCTTCTATTTTAACAAATCTAACATCAATTTCATTAATCCAACGCCTCAATTCACTAGTTAACTTAATTTCCAGCAACTTTCTCCTAAATCAATTTTTTCAGATGTGTTCATATCATCATCTATTCAATTAATTACATGAACACATCACTAGAGTGCATTTAAGCATACATACACCAATCGGTTAACTTTGATTCATTCTATATCAATGTAATTATATCACTTACTCAATCTAAACTTCAATTCTATATACAAGCACATAAACTAATCATCAAATTCCAGATTCCGATCTTGAATAAACATCAAACAATCAAATTCATCATAATTTTCTAGTTATTTGAATGGATAAAAATAGGAATAAGCTTACCTTGCTTTTACTTTTAATTTTCCATGCAAGATCACATGCATGCAAGCTCAATTCTAGCAAAAATGGTGTTCTCCTCTCAATTTCACTCTTTCTCTCTACTCTCTAAGTCACTCGGCTAGAATGAAGAAAGGATGAAGATTCATCTTAATGGATGTAAGAAATGACTCATTTGTCCTTTAATTATCCACTAACTAAGGATAATTGCAAGGGCATTTAGGAATCATAAATTTTAGCATGCACATCTTTAATTTGTTCTCCTATTCGGTTTAGTCACTATTGATTTAAACCTCCACTTTACATATTTATTCAATTTGGTCCTTAAATTATTCTAATTAGATTAGGATCAAGCTCAATTAAATAAGAAATTTAGATTATTAATTTCAATTCTTCTAGGCTACAATTTAGGGTATTACAGAACATGTAGTGAAAGTTGTTGAAAATCTTTAGTGTGAGCTAAGGTTAGAAGCTTGAACCGATATAAATTATCTTGCCCTTAATTTTTCAATTTCCTTTTTGCTCCCTCAAATTTTAAATAGTCATTTCACCCCCTCTTGGCCAAATCACATTAAATTGATCCACTTAACATAATTGTGGAAGGGGACTCGATCACTATAGTTAACAAGCTGTGTTCAAAGGATCTGGATCTCTCGATTACAGCTAAGTACTTGGCTGAATCGATCATGCTACTGGATACTCATGCTAGTTTCTGCATCATGCATGTTCGATATTGTAAACGATGTTATTTTCAGTTAATGATATATGATCACGTTTTTACTCAAAAAAGAAAAAATACCGTAACAACCCTTTACATCTTTTATAGTTCAAAAAACTAATGTCTACCATATGTGTATAGAGCCTTTTACTTAACACCCTAACAACCCTTTTTAGTTTTTATTAAATACAGATATTTGGTAACCTTGAATTAATAGAACTTTTTTAGAATTCATTTAATTGGAATTTGAGTTAATATTTGGGTAAACTATATAAATGGTCACCGAACTTTTAGGGTAAGTTCATTTCAGTCACTGTACTTTTAAAATATTCGATAAAGTCACTCAACTTTAAGTTCGAATTCGATACGACCCCTCCCGTTAGAAGTTGACGTTTTTTTTCGTTTTTCCTTAATAAAAAATAGGTAAACTACACCAACCATCACTCAACTTTCTTCTCACTTATTTTTGTCACTAGAGTCTAACAATTTTCAATTTAATAACTTAAATTTTAATTATTCATATTTTGGCCACTCTCAAATGACATGATTATACAAATAGAAAAATTCGATTAATCCTTAAAAAAATCGGGTAATGATTTTTTTACTTTGATTATTAAATTTAGGCTTAATACACTTTTCTCCCCTTAAACTTTACCCGTTTTTCCAACTTGCCCCCTAAAGTTTATTTTAACCACTTTTGCCCCCTAACATTTTCGTCGTTACCCATATTGCCCACTACCGTTATATTTCTTTTTTCCCGACCAATCAGAACGCACCACGTCATTTTCTTTATTTATTTTAAATTTTAAAATAAAATATTTATTAATTTAATTATATTTCCTAAATACCCAAAACATCCCCATCTTCATCCCATCATCTTCTTCCCCAATTTTCATTTGTTTTACCGTTCACTCTCCACTAATTAAAGATGTTTAAAACATCCTCACCATCGGCACTTCAGTAGGGAGCTGCATACACATAGGCGAGCAGCCTTTTGATAATTTAGAACATTTACAATTATTACAAGGTCTTCTCGTTATTAACAGGATACAATATCGAGCTCTGATCCAAAACACCATTCAACCAATTCATATGTCCAGACAAGCCAACATGATCTCTTAAAAGCAATGGATTACAATTGTAACCCCCGTAGCCCGGCCTAGACGGTTGACCCGAACTACGAAGATTGCACGGGGAAAACCAAAGTCAACCCGAAAGTCAACCTTGATTAACGACCCTTTTTTTTCTTTTAAATCTTGTCTAGATGCTCATTAACCCTATATGTGATCACACAAACATCATACTCAAAGATCACAACCATCAGAGATCATTCAGGGACCCAATTGCACAAAAAACAACTTTAGGGACCAAATTGTAAATTCTGGAAACTTTGAGGCCTTAACCAAATTTTAAGTTACCAACTTAAAATTAATCATGTTTCATGCATCTCGGCCAAATTTCAGCTCAAACGGACATCTCAAACTCATACAATTGCTCATACAAGATTTAGGACCAAAATGCAAACATTTTGAAACACATAACTGCCACTGTCAGCCCCCAACGGTCAACCGTTCCGAAACGGGAGACAGCCCGTTTCGAAACGTGGGGCCGTTCCGAAACAGGCATAGCCCGTTTCGAAACGGGGGTCTGGCAGAGGCCTTTCCGTTTCGAAACGGTGTCACCCGTTTCGGACGCCTGGGCTGCTTCGAGGCACCCGTTCCGAAACGGTTCACCCTGTTCCGAAACACCCTGCACAAAATGCAGAAATTTACCTACTTAAACATGCAATAGGCCAACCAAACATGCTCCAAACGCTACCAAACTTTGCCGACATGCAATTTAACATAAAAGAGGCATACTTGCATCAACAATTCAACAAAATTACAACATATACAGAAAGCCCCAAATCTAAAGGCATGCTTCCTACACAAGCAACCACTTAAGCACAAACTTTCCAAACCAAACTCATTTATGCCAATACATGATCCAACAACAACATTAACATAAAAACATCCTTGTTCAAACATAAACGAACACATACACGTTAACCCCGAGAGATTCTACCCCCATTGCCTTTATTAACTATAGCTATTCACCGAGACATACATCTCACTTGGAGTCCACCTTGAATCCCTTGCTCCTTGCTGTCCAAACTTCAAGAATCTGCATTGATGGACAAAAAGGAGCGTAAGCACATAATGCTTAGTGAGGAATGCTCAAAACCAAAACACCATCAATGCAGCGGGTCACAAAACACTTGTAAAACAAACCTGATTTATTTACCAAAGCCATGTTTGAAACCCTTTTCAACAACAAGCATCAAAACCATGCATTGCACATACATGAAAACCAACCCTTAGCTTAGCAAGCTAAGAAAACCCTCTTAAAGCACAACTTACAAAACATCCATTTAGCCAAACCATGCATAACACCAAATGCAAAGCTAAAACAAAACCATGGAAAGCACTTCCATTTCACAACATCCCTTTCTTAACCTTGAAAGCCTTTTAAAGCAAGAATCCTTTTAAAACCATTACTAAAGCAATCCATTACATGCATTTAACCAAGGCAAAAATATAAACCATTCTATCATCATCACATGCCTTTTAAAACAAGTCTTCCAAGACTCCAATGCATTAAAGATACATCATGCTCACATGCATCATTTATCAAATGATAATCAACACTTGTTCAACTTAACAAGTAAACATGCATTTACAAGCATTATACAATTTCCATGCAACCATGCATCTTTTCAAGCATCTCATGCTTCACATGCAATTATGCATCAATTCAAGCATCTCATGCTTCACATGCAAATATGCATCATTTCAAGCACCTCATGCTTCATCACAATCAAGAATATCATATTGGCCTTCAAGTGATCAATCACATCCACTTTTCAACTCAACATCCAATCGGATACGCGGATTCCGAGCGTTGTCCCTACGCTCCCTACACCCTACCAATCCAAGGTCCTCGAATGGGCAACACCTCCATTATGACCTCAACATCCTAAGGTTCCCATGTATGGACTTTTAAACACCATACAACCTTAGCTTTTCCCGAGGTTCCCATGTATGGACAACCATACAACCTCAACATGCACAAGGTTCTCACATATGGGCAACACCTCCATATAACCTTTGCATTCACCGATTGGTAGTTGTAGAAATCACTAACGAGATCCGGGACACCCTATACAAGATCCACACATGGACTTAACACTGCCATTGTGATCTCAACAAGCACAAGGTTCTCACATATGGACTTTTAAACACCATATAACCTTTGCTCAACCAAGGTCCTCGAATGGGCAACACCTCCATTATGACCTTAACCATCTCGTTAGGATACTTGAAGGGAGTTTCCCGGTCCACTCTTGACCACTCCACCTCCAAGGCGACTTAATTCACGGTGCACCCAATCCTATAGCCGGCTAACTATATCCGATCAAAGAACCAAGAACCACTTACATCACTTGCCAATATAACCATCTTACCACATTAGTCCAATGTTCCACATGCATAACCATTATGCAAAACCATTACCACATTAATCAAATGATTCACATGCATAACCAATATGCAAAACCATCATTTACCAACATTAATTCACTGTTTTAAAGCATTAGACAAAGCCATTGAACAACATACAACACCATGCATCAAAACCACATTTTCAAAGTATAAAACCAAGGATCTCTTACCTTGAGCATCCTTCACATATGGCTTTCAAAACCAGCATTAAACCATGCTAAAATATGCTTTCAAAACAGAATTGAACCATGCAAAACACATGCATTTCAATCATCAACCACAATTGCTTAAAAGCCACTTCACATCACAAATCAAGTAAGAAATCCATTTACTTACTCTTGAGCTTAGCAAAGTTGTTTAGACTTAAACTAAGCTCCCAAACCTTCAAACCTTTGTTTAAAAGCCGAAAACCCAACTTCACTCACCGATAACCAAAACGAAGCTAGCCACCAAGCCTTCCAAGCATCCGAAACCTTCCGCAACACCTCTAAAGCTCACGGATCAAACTCCCCTGTTTCAAACACACAAAAACAGCACATTAATGCATCATTATGCATTAAGAACAGCAGCCACACAACCAAACTCGCTGCTCGACACAAATCCAACAATTCGGCTACCAAACACAACCGAAATCACCTCCAAACATTTCCAAAACTTAACCCAGCCAAGATCCATCACTTCTAACCATTTTTAAACATCATTTAACATCCAAAATGATCACAAACACATCCTTATACTCCCAGGTATAACAGATTACCAAAAACACTCCAAAAACAACCAAAAACTCAAGCGAAACTTAGGAAATTCAACCTATCCGGGATTGCATTCATTAAACCTCAACTTCTAATCAATTTAACATTCATTTAACATCATTTTGACACTTCAAAACACTGCCCAAACAGATCACACGAAAATTTCACCAAAATCGCCAAATCTTGCATTTTAAGCCAAAATCAAGATTTCTATTGAAAAGCCTTTAACAAAACACAAACCAAGGATTGAGAACTTGGGAATTTCAGTAAAGAACTGATAGTTTAGAGGAGAGAGACGTTCTTACCTCCAAACTTGAATTTCTCCTTTTTAGAGCCAAAAAGCTTGATGAAACAACTTGCAAATTGAGAGGTTTTGTTGATGAGATGATTAGGAATCAAATGAGAGTTGAAATGAGAGATTTAGATGCCAAAATCAGAGAAGAAAAATCTGGAGAATTGTGTTTGGGTTGAGAGAAAATGAGAGAAAAGGAAAATGGAGAGAAAATGAAAAGTTAGTTAAGAAATGGTAAAAATGATTTCCCTCCTCTTTCATAATCTTTAAAATCAGAATAAAGCCTTAAAATATCTTAGAAAAATCTGGAGAAATTCTTATTGGAATAATAGCTCCTTAAAGATTCAAAGTTTCAATCCTTTTTAAAACAGTCACCAAACTTTCAAAATTTACATTTTGGTCACTAGCCAAAATGTCAACCTTCCGAACCTCATTTTCCAAAATTGATTTCACAGTTCACTTTTATATATTAAAAGATGATTTTAGAACATTTTTCCATATTTTTAATGCAACCCGAACTAGGCTTTCCTAAATTCACTCTTATATATTCGATCAGCACTTTGACCGAACCGGTCAACGCCCAAAACTTCTGAGCCCAAAACCGGGGCGTTACAACAATTCTAACAATCAAACCTAAAGATTAAAGAGGTTGAAAATAACACAACACAACACCCAAATCGAATCTCATGTCAACAACAACACAATCTCACACCAATCCATAATGCCATCTTAGGTACACACTTACACATTAAGTGACCTTATTCTGAAATACAGAGATTATGAAATTACCTAGGTTGTGACTCACTGAAGCAACATATTGGATTAGTAGAAATCTTCTCAATACAGGGCTGGAATTGTACCGGTCCTCTACAGAAGGTATGTCCATTGTTTTTATTCCGCCATAAAAAACATGAAGATTAAACACTGCTTGAACATTGGTAATCTGAATAATTTATTTTTTGTGTTTTCTAGGGTTACATGCAGGAGAAAGGGAGGCATGAGATTCACCATTAATGGAAGGAATTATTTTGAGCTAGTGCTGATATCAAATGTTGGGGATGCTGGAGAGATTTCCAAGCCATGGGTAAAGGAATTATTTGTTGGTGACTAAACTTGCCAAGGATTGAAATGAAAATTGGGGAAGAAGATGATGGGATGAAGATGACGTGTTTTGAGTATTTTAGGAAATATAATTAAATTAATAAATATTTTAATGTATTTATTTTATTTTATTTTAAAATTTAAAAATAAATAAAGAAAATGATGTGTCACGTTCTGATTGGTTAAGACAGGTTTTTTTAATGGTATGGGGTAATATGAGTGTTGAGTTGATCACACAATTGCAAATGGCCAAGAGGGGGTGAATTGGCGATAAAAATTTTGGTGGGTGAAAATATGGAAAAATTAAAATGTGACACAAAGCAATTAGAGTGGTTCAAGTTCACCAAACGAACTCTACATCCACTACCTTATTTCCACTAAGAATTTTCAACCAATTTACTACTTGAATTTTTCCTCTTTTCTTGGATGATGAGGGAACCTTACAATTTGATTAAGCTTTCTACCCAAAGCTTAATCCACTCACTTTTACAAAGAGAAATATTTGGTAAACTCTAAAAGTTCCTCTCAAAGGATGATTGTTTACCCAATTACAATTTCACACTCCCCAAACTCACAATAAAAGATTACAATGAGAATACAGGAGTTGGGTACAAGAAATTGACTCTAAAGGTACAAAGTTTGGATTTGAGTGCTTTGATGTTGCTTGTAGGTTCAATAGTTGTTGCTTGTTCAATTGAGACTTGTTTTTATACCCTTGTATTGAATTCTAGCCGTTTGGGTAGTTGGGATCATCAATAGAGCTGTTGGGATGTAATTTCTCGCAATAAATGCAGCTCATCTGCCTACTGTATCGGTACATATCGGTACCTGTTTCAAATAAGAAAGAGTCGTTGTGGCTGAAAACATCGCGTATCGATATGCTTAGAGTGCGTATCGATACGGTTTTAAGGGGCGTATCGATACAGAAAGGGCGTATCGATACTGAATTTGCTCACTGGAATCCCAACTTTGGTTTTGATAAAGAGCGTATCAATACGGGTACTTAGTGTATCGGTACGGTATAACGGTCATTTAAATTTTAGGATACCAACTAACTGACAAGCCAACGGTCGAAAATTTAATGCAAAGATTTTGCAAAGATAAGCAAATCGTATCGATACGGTTGCAAAGCGTATCAGTACGACATTGTTTAAAGTCTTGCCCAGATGAATATTGTATCGATACGGGGTAATACCGTATCGGTACGCTATGGTCTATTAAAATTCCAGTGAATAAAAATCGTATCGATACGCCTAAGGGTATCGATACGACTGGGCGTTTTGCTGAAGATTGACTTGAAAATACATAAAAAGACTTAGTAGATTTTGAATTTTTAAGAGAGTTTTGTCTTGAAGTATAGTTTGGTTCAAAAAGACTTGTCAATAGTGAGACTTTAAAGAGTACTTAAAATTTTATTGTTTTGCAAATTAGTTCATAAGTCTAGGTGTTATATCAAAATCAATTTTGGTTTCACCATCTCCCCTTTTTGATATAACAAAACCACATATAAATTTTTAAGTTTTTGAAACTTTTGAAAAGCTTTCTCCCCCTTAATTTAAGATGGATTTTCAAAATCAATTTTAAGTTTTCAAAAAATTTGTTCTATAATCCTTCTCCCCTTTTTTGTTAGATCAAACATAAGCGCAAGGATAATAGCAATAATAATATGATAAACTTCAAAACAAACTTCAAATTAAAAGCGACTTAATAGTTCAAAGCAAACTTCAAAAGGAAAAGCAACATAATAGTCCAAACTTAGATCCTAAAAAATAAATAAAAGGCATAAAGTGCTAAATATAGGTGCAAAAGCTAAAGAAACTAAATGATATGGGATGATATGCAAAAAACTACTCGCCCGCATCATCATCATCTTCGTCGTCCTCTTCATCCTCATCGTCTTGAGTAGGTTGATTCCTCCTATTTTGGTTAAGTCAAGCACCATGGAAGGCGGTGAGAGAGACATCCATGGAGTTTTGTTGAAGAGCGATGGCTTTCATTTGATCCTCCAACAATGTGAAACGAGTGTCAAAGCCCTTGACTTGATCTTCCAAAGAGGTGAACCGAGTGTTAATGGCGGCAAACCCGACTTCCATGTTTGTGAACTTCTCATTGAGGAATGTCATTAAGTTGTTCATGGAGGAAGACGCAATCGGAGCTCGTTGAGAGCTTGAAGAAGCATGTGGAGCATCAACCAGAGCATCTTGTTGAGGAGCATGAGGGATACGAACCCATTCGTTGTTAACATAGGAGAAATGAGCACGAGATAGGGAACGTTCATCGATAGGTTGGCCAAGGGGTTCGGGAAAATCATGTGAACAATCAATTTCAAGGGAATGGAATAGGGAACTCACGCCGTAGAATAGTAAAAGGATTTGACTTGGTCCGTGTGACGGTGTTGAACGAGATAGACAAGGTCGGCAAACATAATTTGACAAAGGTTTGGACGGTGACCCTCCCTAAAGCACCTAAGCCAAAAATCATCGACTTGACGAATTGTGGAAAATTTCCCTCCTGATGGACGCAAAAACCAAGTAATGATAAGATGAAGGATACGATCATGAGCATTTAAGACTTTGACGGAACCTAAGGGACCTAGACCTAAGGACTTTTCACCATCAATTCCTACGTTTTCAAAACCAAAAGCCTTGCAAAGAACATCTTGATCAATTTTAATGGTTTTGCCCATTACATATGACTCGATTGTAATGACATGTTCTCTAGCCTCATCATGAAGACATGTAGCATTTGAAAAGAAGATGATGACCAAGTTCCTATAGAGAATGAGAGGAAGATTTAAAAATTGATAAATTTCCATTGCCTAATCAAAGGAAGGTATTGAAATTTAAAACGAGCATAGTTTAAAAATGGTAGAGACACAATACGTTCTTCCCTAAGAGTGAAACCTTGAAAGAGTTTGTAACGAGACATATCCGAAGGGTTAGGAAAACTACATTGGAGAATATAAGGGAGATTTGGTTTAGGGTTACCCTCTTCATCATCAATAGATCGGAAGTGGCAAGGTGACGTCTAGCTCTCTTTTTCGGTGCCATAACCCTGAAAAATGTTTTGATATAATATTTGAAAAATGTTTTGGACAAGTTAAAAAGAATTCAAAACCTTTTCTAAGTCCAAACAACTTGAAACTATGTTTATGAGACATTTCAAAAAGGTTTTAAGTGTTTTCAAAGCCAAATTCAACAAAACCATCCAGGCGTTTCGAAACGCCTCTGGGTGTTTCGATACGGGTCTTTGCAGTGGCAAAACGTTCCGAAATAGCTCTGTCTGTTTCGTAACGGAATTTAAACTGGGTGAGCATTTTGCTTGGCGTTTCGATACGGTCTTACCCGTTTCGATACGCCATGTGGCAATGGCCTCAACGGTCATAAACCCCCAACGGCTATTTCCCAATGGTAATTTAATTTGCAGCCTAACTGTCAATCGTACCAAAACGGGTGGTAACCGTTTCGATACTGCCAGGAGGGTTTCGAAACGACAATAGGCATTTCGATACGGTCAGATGCATCAGCCTCCAACGGCTAGTTCTGAAGAAGGTCGTTCCGATACGGGCTCGACTATTTCGAAACGGACAGCATCATAATTGCAATTTATGTGGGAAATAAAGTTTCCAACGACTCCAATTCAACCCCAACGGCTAGTAACGGCTACAAACTCAAAGAGGAGTATAAAAGAGACCTCCAAGCATCAAGTAATGGTTAATTCTTCAATTGTAATACAACATATGATCAAAATGTGTCTTAGTGCTTAATTGTCAATTCCTTGTATAGACAAACACTAGTGAGCCAAAATTGTTATATTTGCTCAAGTGTTTTAGGATTGGGTGAGATCTTAATTGTGCAAACAAATACCTATTAGAAGGATTTGAGTTTTCTTATTTTATCTCTTTTTAAAGAGGGTTTGATCAAGGCTTTGGGTAGAAAGCTTGATCGGTTTGTAAGGGTTTCCTCCTAAGCCTAGAAAAGGGGACGAATCAATAGTGGATTGATTGGAAATCCTTAGTGGGAAGCTAAGGCAGTGGATGTAGACCTTGGTTAGAAGGTTGAACCACTATAAATCATCTTGTCTTTATTCTTTTTAGCTTCCACACCTCTATCACCCAAAATTCCACTTCTCCACCACTTGGCGAGCAAGAACGGTTGAAGGAATCGAGCACCACATAACCCAACAATTGGTATCAGAGCTTGGCTCAATTGAAGAGGATTAACATCCTATTGAGAAGATCCGACAATCTCGATCAACTTTTCAAACAACCGGCTCAATGGCCCAATCCATCGAGAAGCCGCCCTTTTTCGACGGAACACACTATGCATATTAGAAGACAAGGATGAAGTTCTTTATAAAGTCAAAGGACTACAAGCTTTGGGACATAGTAGAAGATGGTCCGTTCGTGCCTCAACAAAGAAAGGCGGATTGGAGTGCCGAAGATCGCAAGAAGATGGAGCTTAGTTGCAAAGCCTTGCACATCCTTTTTTGTGCTTTTGGCCCCAACATCTATGAGAAGATGTCTTCTTGTAAGAGTGCCAAGGAAGTTTGGGACAAGCTCGAAGTTACATATGAGGGGACAAACGAAGTAAAGGAGACCAAGATCGGGCTCCTCGACCTAGCGTATGAAAACTTCAAGATGGATCCGGAAGAGGACATTGAGAAGATATTCGATAGGTTCTCCACCATCACCAATGGACTTAAAGGTTATGGAGAAGCCATCTCGGAAGATAAACTTGTCCGGAAGCTCATCTACTCCCTTCCCGAGTCATGGGACTCAAAAAGGACTGCCATCATCGAAGCAAAGAATCTCAAGACTTTGAAGCTTGATGAGCTCGTGGGGTCACTTCTCACTCACCAAATTAAGAAGAAAAACAAAGAAGATGAGAAAAAGAGGGAAGAAATTAGAGCTATGGGGGAGAAGAAGCTCAAAGGGCTTGGCATCAACACAAATGTCATTGCTCTCAAATCCTCCACATGTCATCATGTAGATTCAAGTGAAGAGGAGGATGAAGAATAAGAGATAGTTCATCTCTTCAAGAAGTGTGTCCCTTACATGAAGAAAGCCTTGAAAGAGTTTGAACGAGAATCCATGAAGAAGAAGAGGGCAAGCACTTCAAGCCATAATAAGAAGGCATGTGTGGCTACTTGGAGTGATGAAGACTCCACTGACGATGAACAAGCCAACCTTTACCTTATGGCCATCGAAGAAGATTCAAGGGTAACTTCTAATTCATCTATTTCATGCTCATATTCTTTTGATGAATTACAAGATGCCTATGATGATTTGGTTTTAGAATTTAAAAATCACATTTTGAAAAACAAGAAAGTAATTTCAAATTTAAAAATTCAAAATGACTTGATTTCTAAAACCAAACTTGAACTTGAAACAAAAACTCAATGAGTTTGAACAAAAATGTTTTGATTTACAAAATTTGCTTCATAAAGTTCAAGAAGAGAAAATTTTGATTTCCAAAGAGCTTGAAAAGAAAAATAATGTTGTAAAATCAAATTTTTATGTAAGACAATCTAGTGCCCTAGATTTGTAAATGGTAAATATTTTAGAAGTATTTGGGTCCCAAAAGGACTAAGTACGTCAAATAAAAAGGATGAAATTGAAAAATGGATTCCTAAGGGGACAAAATTTTGTGCTACTAACGTCTATAGATCCAAAGCAATTTGGATACCAAAAATTACTTGATTGTCTTTTGCTAGGTGTGATGGAGATTGATCAACAAGTCCAAAATTGAGGGGGAGCTCCATGCACACAAGGAATAATACTTGAAGAAGGAAGGCTTCACATCCTCCCTTGTTTTCAAGTGTGGTAAAAATCTAGTTTTTTTATTTGTTTAATTTGACTTATTTTTTATTTCAACTAGATTATGACATATGTTGGACTAACATTCTATGATGATGCTTTGAGTAAGGGGGCATTTTAAAACCAAAATTCTCATTTTTGTAATCTTTTTCAAACCTCCTAAGTTATTTTGAACTTAATGTCTTTTGAATTCTTTTTTATATAACAAAAAGGGGAGAGTTTGGTTTGAAAATTTGTATTTTTAAATGAATAAGGGGGAGCTTTACTTACTTTTCAATTTTTCATCTCTTATTCACATTTTTAAACTTAAAGGGGGAGAATCCCAAACAAATTTTCAAGTTGGTTTTATTATATCAAAAAGGGGGAGATTGTAGAACTAATGTTTTGATATAATAATTGAAAAATGTTTTGGACAAGTTAAAAAGAATTCAAAACCTTTTATAAGTCCAAACAACTTGAAACTATGTTTATGGGATATTTCACAAAGGTTTTAAGTGTTTTCAAAGCCAAATTCAACAAAACTATCCAGGCGTTTCGAAACGCCTCTAGGGGTTTCGATACAGGTCTTTACAGTGGCAAAATGTTCCGAAATAGCTCTACCTATTTCGAAACGGACTTTAATCTGGGTGAGCATTTTGCTTGGTGTTTCGATACGGTCTTACTCGTTTCGATACGCCCATGTGGCAATGGCCTCAACGGTCATAAACCCCCAACGGCTATTTCCCAACGGTAATTTAATTTGCAGCCTAACTGTCAATCGTACCGAAACGGGTGGTAACCATTTCGATACTGCCAGGAGGGTTTCGAAACGGCCATAGGCATTTCGATACGGCCAGATGCATCAGCCTCCAACGGCTAGTTCTGAAGAAGACCGTTCCGATACGGGCTCGACTGTTCCGAAATAGACAGCACCAGAACTGCAATTTATGTGGGAAATAAAGTCTCCAACGGCTCCAATTCAACCCCAACGACTAGTAACGACTACAAACTCAAAGAGGAGTATAAAAGGGACCTCCAAGCATCAAGTAATGGTTAATGCTTCAATTGTAATACAACATATGATCAAAATGTGTCTTAGTGCTTAATTGTCAATTCCTTGTATAGACAAACACTAGTGAGCCAAAATTGTTATATTTGCTCAAGTGTTTTAGGATTGGGTGAGAGCTTAATTGTGCAAACAAATACCTATTAGAGGGATTTGAGTTTGCTTATTTTATCTCTTTGTAAAGAGGGTTTGATCAAGCCTTTGGGTAGAAAGCTTGATCGGTTTGTAAGGGTTTTCTCCTAAGCTTAGAAAAGGGGACGAATCAATAGTGGATTGATTGGAAATCCTTAGTGGGAAGCTAAGGTAGTGGATGTAGACCTTGTTTAGAAGGTTGAACCACTATAAATCATCTTGTCTTTATTCTTTTTAGCTTCCACACCTCTATCACCCAAAATTCCACTTCTCCACCACTTGACGAGCAAGAACGGTTGAAGGAATCGAGCACCACATAACCCAACAATGAGTAATGTCGCAAACGTTAAGGGACAAAAGTGGTCAAAATGAACTTTAGTGGGCAAGTTGGGAAAACATGTAAAGTTTGGGGGAAAGTGTATTAAGCCTTAAATTTACCATATTGTGTTAACTACTAGAATAGTCATTTATGTTTTCCCCCAGTACAAAGTTGGTCACCAATTCTGAAAAACGACCAGTAAGGTCACTTACGTTTTTGGGGCGTAAATTTTTGGTCACTCAGTCGTTTATTGCCATAAAAAGTTGACAGCTTGATGACTTGGCAGCGAAAAAATAAGGGTAAATTACTACAATGACCACTAAAGTTTATCCCATGTACTTTTCTGGTCCCCGATTTTAAAAAATAAACATTATGGTCACTACTGAAAATGTTTCTTTCTAATTTCACCCTTGAATTTTTAAAAATTATTTTTCAACCCTAAAATTTTGCAATCAATTTGTACAATAATATTATAAATGCTTAAATGAAAAATATATGCCTAAAGTATACCTTTTTGAATTTTAGGTGCCGAAAGTTTTTTTTGTAAAAATATGTGCCCAAAGTTTCAAAAGTTAGAATTTTAGGTGTCTGGTCGTTAATGGGTGTTAAAAATATATATAACCAATCAATGCTTGCCATGTGGCACTAATTTGATTTTTCAAAGAAAAACACCTACAAATTTTAGTTTTTTTTATAAAATCCCAAAATTTTGAAAATTTCACAAAACAGTCCCAAAATCCCTAAAATTACCCAAAGCCCAAATCACCACCGTTTCTGCCGCCGTCGCCGCACCTGAGCACACCCCTTTGGTCACCGGACCAAGGCGGTCATTTCCCCCAACACGGTGTCGCCGGAAACGGCAAACGGTGTGCTAGCCAAACGTTGATTTCGCATTCGACGTTCGGCTGCTCGTCGTTCAATGTTTCTGGCGACGCCATGTTGGGGGAAATGAATGCCTTGATCTGATGACCAAAGGGGTGTGCTTAGGTGCGGCGATCGGTGGCAAAAGCAGCGGCGATTTGGGGGTTTGAGTTTGGGTAATTTTAGGGATTTTGGAATTGTTTTGTGAAATTTTTAAAATTTCGATATTTTATAAAAAAACTAAAAATTTTAGGTGTTTTTTTAAAAAAAATCAAATTAGTGCCACGTGTCAAGAATTGATTGGTTAAATATATTTTTTAACACCCATTAACGGTCAAGCACCTAAAATTCTAACTTTTGAAATTCTTGGCACCTATTTTAAAAATTCAAGGGAGAAATTAGAAAGAAACCTTTCCAGTGGTGACCATAATGTTTATTTTTTTGAAATTGGAGACCATAAATGTACATGAGATAAACTTTAGTGGCCATTGCAGTAATTCGCCCTTATTTTTTTGCTGCTAGTTCACCAAGCCGTCAACGTTTAACGACACTAAATGGCTAAGTGTCCAAAAAAGTTTACGCCTAAAAAACATAAGTGACCTTACTAGTCGTTTTTCAAAATTGGTGACCAACTTTGTACTGGGGAAAACATAAGTGATTATTCCAGTAGTTAACCCTACCATATTTTATATTTGGGTTAACTACTGGAATGGTCACTTATGTTTCACCAGTATAGAGTTGGTCACTGATTCTGAAAAACGACCAGTAAGGTCACTTACGTTTTTGGGGAGTAAACTTTTGGTCACTCTGCCGTTTGTTGCCGTTAAACGTTGACAGCTTGCTGATCTGGCAGGGAAAAAATATGGGTAAGCGACTGCAATGGCCACTTACATTTATCCCATGTACATTTTTGGTCCCTCATTTTAAAAATTAAACGTTATGGTCACTATTGAAAAGGTTTATTTCTAATTTCACCCTTGAATTTTAAAAAATTCATTTTTGCAGCCAATTTCGTTCGTCGAAAGGGTATTGTCGCCGAGAGAGAACTTTGAAGATGAAATCGAAGAGTCTCGAAGTAGTTTCGAGCTCCGGGTCGGAAAAAAAATCCTACCAAAAAGGGTCTAAAAAACCTTTTGATCATTGAATCAAAAAACCCAATACTCTTTAACAAACGAATTGTCGAAATTTTTCCGGCTTTCAAAAGTTCCTTGTCGGATTTACTCAAAACATGGGCCCTCGTCAAAGCAATAAGCAGCTTATAAAAAACGAATCCAATGGGGTTTTCAAGGGACAAAAGGGAGTCCGAAAAATGGCACAAAGGATTGGTGACTGTGTGAAAATCATCGTCGTAGTGAAATTTTGTGCTGGAGTAAAACTTATGGAGATTCAAATCACCGTAATTTAATAGGTTTTGAGCTTCTGGGTAGGCAATGATGAAGATTTGGAAGCCACATTCTAAGAGAAAGTCGTCGACGACATCGGTTTGAACGCGATCACCGACCCCATCAAAGGCATCCAAGATGAGGAAAGGGATGTTATCGGAGTTGAGATGGGTGGCGACGACAAGGCCGACCCTGACTACGATGATGGGTGCTATTTTGGTGACGGGCGGAGGGTTGGGGCGAGTTGGGTGGAGGTGCGGGGAATGGTGAAGAAACGATATTTCAAGGCCATTGCCTTATCCATTTCATATTTTTTAGCAACATTCGATTGAGTCGAGTAAAAAAATTAAGTTTATAAATTTGACGAGTTTTATTTTACAATTTAATTTTTATTTATAAAAATTTTGGAGTTGGTGAAATTGTTTGATTTTCTATTCAAATTTAATTGTAAATATTTATAATATCATGGTACTAATTGATTGCAAAGTTTTAGGGTTGAAAAATGAATTTTTAAAAATACAAGGGTGAAATTAGAAATAAACCTTTTCAGTAGTGACCATAATGTTTATTTTTTAAAATCAGGAACCAGAAATGTACATGAGATAAACGTAAGTGGCCATTGTAGTAGTTTAACCTTAATTTTTTCGTTGCCAGGTCAGTAAGCTGTCAACGTTTAACAGCAACAAACGGCGGAGTGGCCAAAAGTTTACGCCCAGAAAACGTAAGTGACCTTACTGGTCATTTTTCAGAATCGTGACCAACTTTGTACTGGGAGGAAACATAAGAGACCATTCCAGTAGTTAACCCTTTCTATTTTAATAAGCAAAGTAAAAAAAATTATTACTCGAATCAAATATTTCAATTAACCGATCAATCGATTATCCAATTTAATTGGTACATTATAAAACTGAGAATTGAATAATATGAATTTAGCAGTGAACCAAAATAATTTTTTAAGGATTAATTGAACCCAATTTCAGTACAAAATTTTAAAATAAATTATTTAAATTTAATTATGGTTCACAATTTTAAACAAAATTAATTAACTGATCTGATCTATTATATACATTATTTTTAAATTTTATGCATTACAATATTTCTAAATTCACACAGCTAATGTCTTGTAATGAAACCTAATTGTCAAAGATATCAAGTCATTGTTAAAATACCTAAAGATTTAGACACTATACCATCTTACTAGAAGGAAAGCAGAAAAAAAGTTTTTTTTTTAAATTACATATAAATCATGTAAATAAGACCTTAGATTTTCCATTATATCCACTGGTCGAGCCAAGTAGTGTATTGGACTTTCACTGGACACTTAAAATTTTGACATCATTTTAGAAAATTTGACACCGATTTAAAAAAAATAATTAAGATAAAGGAAATTGACACTCACTATTTAACTCTACTCATTTTATAATAAAATATAAACGAATACCGAAAATTTAACATCGCACACCACCACCCTTGACTACACAAGCATGTTAATAACATTTCACCCCATTTATTTCCCTTGTTCTCGTGAATCGTGATAACTAACTGCAAAATGTATTTTATTTATCTTCATTATCAATAGTATAAGGATAATGTTCAAGAGTTTAATATGCAAAGCCCGTCTAGCTCAGTCGGTAGATCGCAAGGCTCTTAACCTTGTGGTCGTGGGTTCGAGCCCCACGGTGGGCGAAATATTTTTTTATCTTTCGAGCAAGGCTTTTTGTTTAGCCTTTCCATGGGACCTGCAAAACCAAAAGTTTTGTCTCTCCAGGCTGTTAAGTTACCAAAGAAGCATAACGCATTACCTGAATCGATCACAAACCAAGTAAGTAATTTAAAACAAAAACCTTTCCTTTCATATTTAACATTCATATCTGACGTTATCAATAAAGAAGTATCTTTATGTTCAAAAAAAACATTAAATATTTTAAGCAAGATATGAGTGGAATACTAATGATTAAATAAAAAAATTAATATATTACCTTTCCTTTCATCAACACGTGGCAACAAACATGGTGAAAAGGGTGTCACATGACACCCAAATTCTTTTAAGAATTTTTTTTTCATAAATTTAATATAAAATAATGTTAATAATAAAATTAAGATTAATATCCTATACACTGGCGGTGGAAACTAAAAATTTTCACAAGCGTCTTGGTTTTAGGGTATATGGAGTTAGTTTAGGGTATAGGGTTTAAAGGTTTAGGTGTATGGGGTTAGAATTTAGGGATAGTTGTTTCAATTTAAAGTTTATGGATAATTTAGGGTTTATAAGTTAGGGTTTAGTTTTTAGGATAATATGGTGAGGATTTAGGTTTTAACCAATAAACCTAAATTATACCCTAAACCTTAAATTGAAACAATTATCCTTAAATTCTAACCCGAAACTAACTCCATATACCCTAAAACTAAGGCGCTTGTGGAAACTTTTAGTTTCCACCGCCTGTGTATAAAATATTTATCCATAAAATTAATGTAATTCTAAATGAATATTGACATTTTTTAAATTCACACCCTTAAAATAAAAATGACACTCATTATTTTTTTTTTGATAAATAACGAGGAAGGATCGACATAGGCCTCGTTAAAAACTCTCCTAACCTAATGAGGGAAAAGAGTACCTATGTGCAATCCGAACAACCATAATAAAGAAAAACGAAACACATTAGGGACAATCGTCCCTCAAGAAATCAAGCACCTCAAACGGAGCATTGTTGAAAACATAAGCCTCAAAGCTTGACTTATCCGCCAATTTTGCCATCGCGTCCGCCACGCTATTAGCTTCCCGACAAACATGACTAAACTTCACCTCTCCATGAAGCAACACAAGACTCCGAATAGAATCAATCAAAGAAGAAGATCGCGAGCAATGCGATAAGCCGGATAACGTATGAAACACATCCAAATTATCCGTCTCCACCACGATACTCACCCCATCAACCCCCAGAGCACACTTGAGCCTCTCAAACACTGCCCAAAGTTCAGCGTCAAACACCGAACACTTACCAATGAATTTCGTAAAACCCGTAATCCAATTACCGTGAGGATCACGGACAACCCCTCCACACGATGCAGCTCCATCCGAAACATTCCTTGCGCCGTCCACATTAAGCTTCACAAACCCCCTCCGCGGCGGGCACCATACACGCCCCCTCACCTGCTTCTCCATATCGACGATACGTGAGGCGTGCACGCAGGACTGCTGCGCACGCTGTGCCCCAGCAGCCAAGCGTCTGCTGCGTTCAATAACGCCTACGTCGTACTCACTGTCGGCCCCAAATAATTTTTCATTTCGGGTACGCCACAAAGTCCAAAGGACGCTCCCAAACATCACTCCCCAATCAGTGACGTCCCTCGCGAACCTAGCTCGTGGCGACAAATTCTGCAGCAGCCACTCCCTTAAAGGCAGATCCATAAAGCTCCCCAAACAATTTGGTTTGATCAAAATTGCCCACGTTGCAACAGCCGTAGGACAGCAGCGAAGGACATGATCAATGTCTTCGCAAGCCGCCCCACAAATCCCACACGAAGCTGAATCCGAAAGATGTCGTCGGGTCCGTTCATCATTTGTAAGGATACGACCCTTCCCTAAGAGCCAAAGAAACGCCTTAACACGCGGTAACCCTTTAAACGCGCGTATCGCCTTCCATAACCCTTCCTCCGCCTCACCAGCAACCTGTGCCCTCACCTCGTAGGCTGACTTAACAGTGAACTGCCGTGTATTGCTCCACTTCCACCCCGGCCAATCAGGGCCATACGCGGCTGAGGGAGGCCTAACCGCAGCAATGTGTTCAATCACATGCATAGGTAGAACATCACGGATATACTCCCACGCCCAATGCCCCTCACCATCAACCATATCCTTGACCGGTGTAGGGGCCAAATTCATTATTTGACTCGTGCAATGAAAACGCAGTGGACCAATATCCGCCAACCAATTATCCTTCCAAAAATCTACCGTCGTGCCATCCCTAATATTCCAAACAATTCCCTCCCGAACAACATCCCAAACCGCACATATTCCTCTCCAAAGAATCGAGCAATTACTCCTTAGAATATTGTTCGGAATACGATCGATACATTTATATTTCGCCCTCAAAAAACGAACCCAAAGCTGGTCTGGTTTCGCCACAATATTATAAGCCACCTTCATAAGGAAAGCATCATTTTGCCGGTCCAACCATTTAAACCCAAGACCACCATTAGCAATAGGCGAAGCCACCTCCTCCCATTTAACAAGATGTATCGCCCTTTTCATCGGCGAATTACACCAAATGAAAGCACGTATAATTCCCTCAATCTTATCGCATACCCCCTTGGGTATTTTAGTCGTCTGTATGCAATAAGAAGGAATCGCCGAGAGCACTGACTTCGCTAAAACAATACGCCCAGCAAACGATAGATATTTTGCCTTCCACCCATTTAAACGGTCTCTAACCTTATCGATCAAAAAGCCGTATGTTTCATTTGTAACCCGCCGATGTAACATCGGCACCCCTAAATATTTTCCCAAATCCTGAACTTCCAGAAAACCACACACCCTGCAAATCGAACTGCGGAGCGAGCTCGGAACATTCTTGGAAAAGAGCACATTCGTCTTTGCCACGCTCACTTTCATCCCAGAAGCACTGCAGAACTCGCCTAACACTGCATGAAGTACCCCAATCTGCTCAAGCGAAGCTTCCGCAAACAAGACCATGTCATCTGCAAACATGAGATGAGAAATAATCGGGCATTGTCTCGATAACCGGAAACCCTTCCATACCCCCTGTGAAATCTTTTATTCAATAAGGTGACCAAGACGCTCCATGCACAAAACAAAGAGATACGGCGATAATGGATCCCCTTGCCTGATTCCCCTAGTTGGTCGGAACTGCTCCGTCTGCGCCCCGTTCCACAAAATACGTGTCGAAACAGAGGACACACGCCGCATAATAAGCTCTCGTATCTTCCTTGGCAGCCCAATATCACAAAGCGTGTCCGCGATAAAGTTCCACTCTAAACGGTCATACGCCTTCTCCAGATCAATTTTAATCGCCATCCACCCCTTAGCAACTGTCTTCCATCGCATAGAATGAACCACCTCCTGAGCAATTATTATATTATCCGAAATAAGCATTCCCGGAACGAAGCTCGTCTGATTATCCTTAACCCACTCGGGAATGAAAGGCTTAATTCTATTCACAATCACTTTAGTTACAATTTTGTACAGCACCTGACAAAGGCTGATAGGCCTAAACTGCGACATACTCTCAGGCGACTGAACTTTCGGAATCAAAACTAACAACGTATCATTGAAACCATTTGGAAAAGGGGCCCCTTCAAAGATATCATGCACTAACCGGCACACATCCGGTCTAACAATATCCTAATTCCGCTGATAGAATAACGCCTGAAACCCATCCCTACCAGGGGCTTTAAACGCATCCATCTGGAAGACCGCCCTGCGAACCTCATCTACGAAAACATGATTATCAAAAAGAGCAAAAGCAGAACTAGAAATACCAGGAAAATTACCACTGATAGGAAACTGAGATGCATCCGTATTGCCGCTAGTGAAGAGACTACTATAAAACTCAACAGCATGCTTCTGTAATTCCGCCTGCGAATCAAGCCACCGCCCAGCACCATCTCTCAAACGAGTAATCACATTTCATTTCCTTCGGCTAATCGTGGAGGCATGAAAGTATTTGGTATTTCGATCGCCTTGTAAGAACCATTGACATCTCGATTTTTGGAACCAAAGACTCTCTTCCTGTTCCAACACAGTGTCTAACTCAGCCCGAAGAGATTTCTCTAACTCTACTAACCGCTCCGAATAATTCCGCCTAAGAGCGCGATCGATACCTCTTAGCCGTGAAAGCAGAGTCGTCTTCCGCTTACCAATGTGCCCGAACACCTCAACATTCAATTTTGTCACATTATTCTGCAACCGAGCAATATTATGAGTAACCGAAACCATCGGATCCCAGCTACTCCTTAACAAATGTGCAAACTCAGGATGCTCCTGCCAAGCTGCAATAAAGCTGAACGGTCTATCGTCATCAGCACATGTATGAGTATTTCTATCCAGGATAAGCGGACAGTGGTCGGACCCCAAACGGTCAAGGTGGATCACGAGACTATGCGGAAAAAGGTTCTGCCAAGCACCATTCACCAAACACCTATCCAGACGTTTGAATAACCTCCCCCTCCTCCAGGTAAAATTATCACCCCTATAATCAACTTCGATCAGACCTGCCGTAAAAACAAACTCCTGAAACAGCGAGCTAACCCCAGATAACCCCGAACTGCTACCACAACATTCCTCATCACGGAGAATGCAATTGAAATCCCCTCCTAGAACCCATGCCTGATTACCATTCGGGCGAATACTTAGCAAACGATCCCACACTAGTTTTCTTGTTGCAGCCGCCGGAGAAGCATAAACAGCTATAAAGAAAACCCATCTACTAACAGATTCATCAAAGAACTTTCCATGCACAAATTGATTAGCCACCACTAAAATCTCAACCTGAACATCCCCACGCCAAAGAACCCAAACACCCCCACTGAAGCCTCGACATTCAACACGAAAAGAATTCTCAAAACCCAAACTTCGAATAACTCTATCCGCCTGAATATTACTAATTCTTGGTTCAACAAGACAAACAACTCGCGGATCATTCTTCCGCACAAAATTACGAAAATGACGGTGAAATTCCGGGCTCGCCGCACCCTGAACATTCCAGAACATTAACTTAATCATTAAAAAACAACAAAGAAAAGAAAAGACCTTAGCATGACGGGTTAGCATTCTCCTTGCCAACCCCCTCAACCACTTCCGCGCTCACTCCCGCTCCTACACCCAAGCTCGGATTCACGGCTGGCAATTCCAAAGGCATCACGGGTGCAATGAGCCCTCCTTGTGCCGCTTCTGTAGTGCTCAAAGCAGCACGCTCCTGCAAGTGTTGGAGTTCACCCGAGAAGGATTGAACCCAGTCCGCTAGAATCGGCTTAGCCGGTGTCCGCACCACATTACCCCGCTTCGCCTGCTTAGAAGCCTTTTTGAGTGTCGCCTTGATCAGTAAAAGGCTCTTCCCTCTTATAGCATCCTTCCGCTCAACACTTCCCCCACCCTTGGTCGAATCACCATCCGCAATAACAACCGCTCTATGGTTGCAGGTGGGAATGTTCGGCGTGTGCTCTTTAACTTGCACTTCCACATTGGGTTTCATCGATACCACATGAGCACCTTCACATTGTTTCGCTTTCAAATTCGAAAGGTCCGCTAACGGACTTCGCCCCATATTGGACGGCACACTATTCTTCTTCGAACCTGCCTTACTACTCCCCACAGCTTGTTCATGCGCTGTAATCTCCACTCCTTTACCATAGGGTCGTTGCCCCCTCGAATCTTTGTTCTTCACACCTTGATCTCCCCTTCTTTCGACATGCTGCACCTCCCGCACCTCCTGCGGCTCACCCCCCTGCACATCCGCACCACCTTCCTCTGTTCCAGACTCCACACCCAGCACACCAAACCTCGAGCCCCTAGTTCCATGCATACTCTCCGTATGCTTCTGCTGATCCACCACCTTTCGTGGCTTCCTCCTCTTCGCCTCAACCACCATCCACGGCCCATACATGTTATCCGACGTTACTTCCGTTTCCAAAGGCCCCTCGCTCGGCTTCTCAACAACCGTGCCTCCCTTATCCGATTCCCCATTACTATTCATTCCACAACCATCCGACAAATGGCCATATACACCACATTTGAAGCAAATAAGATGCAATCCTTCATACTCCAACTTTTGCATGAAGTCATCGATGCCGATACACGGTAATAGCGGCTTATTAAGGTCCACCAACACCGCAAGCCTCGCAAACTTTCCCCTCTCGGCTGCCGTTGTATTATAATCGATGCGCACAACAGTCCCTATAATGCTTCCGATAAGCTTAAATAACGCCTTGGTGTAGTATCGGTAGGGAAGACCCGGCAAGCGAATCCAAACCATGACTTGCGAAGGGTGTTTCTGAGATGTCGAGAAGGCCCGCGACCACGGTTGCACCGTCAAATAGCTGCCATATATCGTCCAAGGACCCGCCGATAACACCCTCGTATAATCCTCCACCAAGTCGAAATTCACAAGGAAGTAATTGTTGTCTAAATCTACAACTTGGTAGTTACCCGCTGGTGCCCATAGGCTAGGAATTCGAGAAACTAATGTCCGAAAACCAATACTACGCCCAAGTAGACGAACGATCACTGCCCGTTTCATAATATCATCTATCGAAGCATGCACCCTCTCGGAAAACCTAATTTTCGGATACGCTCCGCTACGACCGATCGAAAAGTCAGACTCCAAAACTTGCACCCCATCAGTAGCCACCCCAGGCTTGTGTTGTCCCCCACCGTTACTCGATCGCGAAACCATATCCGCGTAGGACCCCTTACGCGCATCCGATGAAGCTGCCCCCATCTGCACGTCATCCGCAGTCACCCCTGATGCCCTAGCATCCGTCGAACCTTCCCCCACAGCGCACCCATTATCCATATCCTCTGACCCAGTAGTCTCCATGGGCACTGCTTGCTCAACACACCCGTCTTCCACAACCTGGCCAGCCGGTAGAGGCGGGGCTACCACCACAGCCAACCCTCCTCCCGGCGGCTGTCCCCCGGAAACCGTAAACCCCCCTAAACTAGGGTTGTCGCCATTAGGTCTCGAGCCGTCCGATAAAATAGGAGCCGCCATCGTCCGATATATTTTGATCAAATTATTAAGTTTTATATCAAGTATATAATGACACTCATTATTTGATACCATATACATAAAGAAATTTTTTTATAAAAATTTTAATTTTGACACTCTAAATTAATTTTTTTACTCCCCCCATAACTATGAATTCCCATCCTTTTCATATTGATATTATCCTTTTTTTGAAGTAATTTTTTGTTACGAACTATTCCTTATACTCTGGGAAAAAGTTAAAAAAGCGGCAAATATAATTTTTTTTATTAAATAAAGATATTATATTTTCATGCCATAATTCAAATTCGTACTAAATCAGATAATATGATCATTCTTAACTATTAGGCTAATTAATAAATTTTAATCAAAATTAAATTTTATCTTGAATAAAAATTTATGTTGAAGTCGGTCTTAATTTAACAGCACCATAAGGTGCTGCATAGGCCATAGCGGAACCTCCGGCATACTCTCCTTTCAAACCTCCAACACCATTTCCACCGATCCAACGGTTTATAAGACAACCGCTTGTTCCATGTTTAAGTGCTACGTGGGCCCCGCTTTGCCAAATCTTAAGAGTCCCGTTACTGCTTTCAAACCTTTGCCAATTTGCCCTAACCAAGTAATTTGGACCGTTAACTCATAGGGTTTTTGAAGGGAAAAAAAAACTGACTAGAATGAATATAGGTTTAAATAAGTAAGGTTTCTCTATTAGTTCAAAATTTAATCTTTATACTTCGCTTTTATAAAATTAATTTTACTATTTTCTATTTGAAACTTTTAGCCTCTTTATTAACATCTATTTAATTTTAACATTAATAGTTCACATGACAGTTATAAAAAATAAAATTGATAAACAATACGGTTTTTCAGCCATATAAATTTACAACTTTTTAAATGTTAAGTTGATAAAAATTATAACCGTAGAAACTAAAAAGCCATTTTACCTTTTTTTTCATAACTGTCAATCTGACAATTAATGATATAACTAAAAAAAATAGGATATGGACCAAAATTTTCAAATGAAAATAGTACAAAAAAACAATTTTGCAAAAAAATTGAGGTTAAAGTTTAAATTTTGAAATATTACAGGGACCTCAGTCGTATTTAAACCACGAAAACATGTCCATCCTCAAAAACGGCTGTGGACGGAGACGTCGGTAGATATATGTTAACGTTATAATTATAAAAAAAAACTTTTTATATATTTATTATTCTCCCTTTTATGTTTTTTTTTCTCTATCCCTTTGTTTCAACGGGCGAGGATTTTTCGAAACAAAGAAACGTTGGAGTTCTTTCTTGTTTGGCTCGAAAGAAAAGAATTTTCTTGAAGGAGCTGGAGATTGTTTCCCGCCACTCAGGTGTGTTAAAGCTTGTTGAATTCAGAATTCTTTTGATTATTTTGGGGGAGGGTTGCTGTTTTTCTTATTTATTTATTCATTCACTGTTTTGATCATGTTCCTTGAACCCCACGTACCTTGGATTCGTGAAAAGTTCCTTTGGGATTTTTATACCTTTTGTCTTTGGGTTTCAAACCCTAGAATTATGTTAAAAATGATGTGGGATTTTGGTGTTTTTTGATCTGATTAATGAATTTCAAGATCTGGGTTTTGTCTTTTTCTGTGATTGGCGGTGGTGAGATTGGAGATTTTGGTTAAAAGATGGGGTTTTGAGTGGTTGGATTGGTTATTTTATATAGGTTTCAGCTCTCTGTTGTTAGTTTTTTTTTTGTTGATTATGATTTCTGGGTTTTGAGATGATTGTAGAAAGAGATGGCTGAGTTGAAGATAGAAGGATGTTGTCTTGAGAACAAACAATTAACCACCGCATCGAGTTCTTCTGTATCGGAAGGCGGTGGCAGTGCAAATGTAAAGTCCCCAGCTATATCCAGTCCAGCACCAACATCACCAAATCATCGGTACTGTCCCTTCATAACTTCTTTGGCTATTTTTTTCAGTTTTGCTTGTAGCTCAACTCACTACACTTCTTTGCACCACAATTTGGGTTGGATGGATTGTTATGTTAAATGCAACCTTTGGGTTCTGCTGATTTGCTTCTACTTATACACACTTTTGTTGCTGGTCTAGTTTATGATTGCAGGTTAGGTTTAGAAGTTCCTTTTAGTGACCGGACTTGCCGTTTATCCGATCTGTATTGAATTTTGTTATTTTGAAACCTGGGATTAATTGTTTATACTGAATTTTCAGGAGGACCACTGGCCCTATTAGACGAGCAAAAGGTGGTTGGACACCGGAGGAGGTAAAACAGTTTCGCCTTTGAATCTGCATTAATTTATTGGAACTACAACGCACCTTTCTGTTCTGATGCTATTATTTTTGATGGATAATAGTTGTGAAGTCCATCTACATTGGTTTTTTAATAATAATCTATCACGGATTCTAGGGGCGGGGGGAATGAAGTTTCAATCAATGCAATTGGTGCCTTTCTTTAACATCGTTTTCTGTTTTCATCGATTGCAGGATGAGACATTGAGAAATGCTGTTGTAGCTTTTAAAGGGAAGAGTTGGAAAAAAATAGGTTTTCCTCAGAATCTGCTCTCTCTATCTCTTTTTTCCAATGAGACAAACCTGATATTTGGTTCTTTGCTAGAAGCTAGTATAGCTTATGTTTTCTCATACCAAAATCAAACTTAGGGTCCTGAATCCTTTTCGATTTTCCGTAGTTGTAATAGCAGTCTAACATTTGAATATGCTTGTGCAGCCGAATTTTTTCCTGATAGATCAGAAGTTCAGTGTCTACATAGATGGCAGAAGGTCCTAAATCCAGATCTTGTTAAAGGACCTTGGACTCAAGAGGTAGGCATTTTAGGGTCTTTCTTTTATGCTACTATGGCTGCAGTTCACAAAACTAACACAACTTTCCGTGGCCTTTCCCTTCCAGGAAGATGATAAAATTGTTGAGCTTGTATCAAAATATGGGCCCACGAAATGGTCTGTTATTGCCAAATCTTTGCCTGGACGAATAGGGAAACAATGCCGCGAGAGGTAATTTCACTTTTTACTTCTTTTCATTTGCGTTTAAGAGTTCTCGAAAGTGCCAAAGGTTCTGATATTATTTTCCCCCCATTTAAATGATGCCTGCCTTTTTGGTTTATTAGTATATCGAGCAAGTTACAAACTGCAGTTGTTTGACTGAGTTTTGTACAATGAGGCTATTGATGTTGCTGATTTTTATAACATGCTAATTGATGTTTTCCAGATGGCACAATCATTTGAATCCTGATATAAAGAAGGATGCTTGGACGATAGAGGAGGAAATGGCCCTTATGAATGCCCATCGGATATATGGGAACAAGTGGGCTGAAATAGCTAAAGTTTTACCTGGAAGGTATTGTATCTTTCCGGTTTATAACGTCTGTTACATGGTTCAGATTTGAAAGCTTAGTCCAGCTTACTTGACAAAAGAATTGTTGTAAATTACTCTTGAAATCTCTTTTGACAAGTTATTGAATTTTGTTCATGCAGAACTGATAATGCAATAAAGAATCACTGGAATAGTTCCATGAAGAAGAAGTTGGATTTCTATTTGGCTACAGGGAAACTTCCTCCGGTTGTGAAGATTTCTAAGGATATCGATACACCTGCTGCAACAAGAAATTTGCTTGTTTATTCAAAAAAGGAATCGGATTCAACTGCTCAAACATCTTCAGGAACTACAGATATATGTAAGCCGGAGGAAGATGGAAAAGATCAGTTGGAATCCTCTACTCCAGTTCAAGATATGGCGGCTTCATCAAGTGTTATTCCAAGTGAATCAGTTGATACTGAAAGTGCAGAATGCATGCCCCAGTCATTTGATGCAAATCCTTGCTGCTGTAACTCAGTGTCAGTGGCGAAGTTTGAGAGTCAAAGAACCAGCTCTGCCGCCGTTGTCGAAGACAAAGATGTTGGTGATACTCCAACATATGGTCCTTTATGTTATGAGCCACCTATTTTACAAGGCGGTACTTCATTGGATTCGGATCATTTAAGGAAGAAAGGCATGCAGCATGAGTGGACCTCTACTCCTATCACGTCACCCGTAAGTTTCTTCACTCCGCCTTGTGTGAAGGGCAGTGGTTTTGGTGCACGGAGTCCTGAGGCTATCCTTAAAATTGCTGCTCAGACCTTCCCGAATACACCTTCTATATTTCGAAAGAGAAAAACAGGTCCAAATAAAATCGAAAAACCGAATGAGGAAGCGATCAAGAATAGGATTCAATCATCCAGTGAACAGGAAAGAACTGAAACTAGTCAGGAACAGGCTCAATTTCGTGATGGGAGTTCGTGCGAAAGTCCAGCTATTCAACAAGGTAATGGCAGCATTGGTCCGAATTGTACCGCGTTTAACTCATCCCCTCCATATCGGTTAAGATCCAAGAGAAGTGCTGTTTTCAAGTCTGTGGAGAGACAACTTGAGTTCGCATTTGATAAGGAGAGGCGTGATGAAAATACGAAATCTTCAGATCTATCAGTGAATGGTAGCTCTCCTATAGAAGATTGCTTGCTTGCAAAGAAGATGGAGGTCACATAGGATTAAACTGATGGTGTCCAATTTCCCACTTCAAAGTCTGTTCAATCTTTTGCTCAAAACACACAAAAGTACAGAGAAATTCTATTTTTTTTCTGTGATTTTCCACATTGATTATAAAGTAAGTTGTGTTTATGCACTTAAGATGTTTCATCTTACAAATTCCCCTTTGTTTCCCTTTAAGTTGTCTATCAATTTCCTCAGCTGCAGATTTCATACAGGCAAACACCCAATCCTAGCAGACTTGGGAAAATTATTGTAGATGCTAAATTCCAACCCTTCAACCTGTTATTGACATCTTTCATATATATATATATATGATTGTATGATTCTTGCAAAGACCGAGATTTTAACGTCGAACATGTTCGGGGGACCATTCTTTGTCAAAAAAAAAAAAAAAACATGTTCGGGACCATTTTCCTTAACCGTACAGAAAACCAAGGAAATCAGTTAGTTCGGGTCTTTGCAATCCCGAACGCTGCACCGGCTCACAAAACAAATACACAGATATTTAACAGCTTTACATTGACAATAACTCGACTCTCCATTGATGAAAATGGAAGTTCATTTAAGATCCTATAATTCGTCTCTCCAGAAACCAGAAACCATATATCTCCCATTAAGAAAGTGATTTATGTGGCGCTATGACACAAGATGTTCAACTGAAGACTCGTGGTCCTGGGTCAAGGTATTGTATTCAAACACTTGCGTGCGTGCGGAGGATTCGTTCTTCAGGAATGGCAAAACAGGAGAAGAGAATGGCAAAATCTGCCATACTGAAATATGGGTCGAGAGAACCTTAGCTGCATTAAGAGATAGAAATGATTCCGTCACTCAAAAACTAAAAGAAAGAAAGAAAGGGTAATAACCCAGATAAAGCTCCACAAACAGACCTGATTACCATCATGGCCATATGCCAACATCAAAATCCAAGATCCTAACTTAGTTTGCACAATAATTTATCGAAACTGAAAACCTTCGGTTTGGCAATTTCCTATGCACTTGATGTCTGATTCAAATGCATCGCCACCTGAATCCAATAATTTTTCCAATGTGAACAAGAATATACATGAATGCAAGCAAATAGAAAAAAAAAGAAGAATAAAAGGTCAATTACCAGCTTGATCATCAATCCGAACTAAACCATGAAGAAGGTACCGATGGTAGTTTGTCCAAGAACCTTTGAACTCTGATCAAGGCCATGAGAAGCGACCTATCAAACAGAGAACTACGTTGAAAACCAGGAGAGAAAAAAAAAAAAAAACAGGTATTGTCATTGAGAACCAAGCAAAAATAAGAGTCCAAATCACCATGTAACTTAGAGCGGCATAACGTTCCTCATTCAAATACAGGGGTTTTCCTCTATGCATTTCGATATCCTGAAATGAGAAAATGAAGCAGAATAACACAAATAGATCATAAGAAAACCCTTTCATATGATATGAAAAAAGATACAAACACAATGAAAAGCAAATATGTACACATTTATATTTTAAAGGTTCACTACTGTTAAATGCCATATGGAATTCAAATTATGAATTCTGATATCGCATAGAAGTTTCAAGGAAATATATAATTTCTAAACAGAAATTAAAGCTTTTATACATCTTTTTACTGCAACGAAAATAAAACATCTCTAGAATTTTTAAGTTTATTAAAAATCGAACAGAGTAACAAGTAGGTTAAACCTTAAACAATCAATCATCCAAAATGTACAAGTTGCATAGCATTGAATTCAAATCCAAGGGGAATTAAATGATTTCTTATTGATGAATAACAACGTGGGTAGTGTGAGATTATGCACCCCCCTGGGTTTCAAGAAAACACAATCCTTCAGTCTCGGTAGTAATATCTATTTTTCTTGTCAAATCAGTTGAGGGTGCACTCCAGAAATAAAGAATAAAGCTGCCTGATTTCCTCTGTGCATTGTGGGATATATGACTGCAATAGCTGCTGCATTGAACCTTCATACCATCATAAGTTATTCTCCCATCAACCTAATTTACCTTTAGCAACACTAGGTCTGAAATAAGTACCGACAAAGGCACAGCAAAGCTAAACTACTTTTCTGTCGTCTTAATTTGTAACAAATAGCAAGGTCCAAAAAGGCTCATGGACTTTCCAGACCTACTAAACTAAAGATCTTATGTAGTTGGTACCGGTAACAATCATAATCATCCTTCAAAGGAGTACAAGAGGCAGGAGCCAGGAGGGTGCAATATTCTATCCTATAACGCTCTCAGCAATAACTATTTTATTTGCTTTGCGGTTGAGTTTCCCAACAACATAATTATTACAAACTTTTCTAACTAAAGGAAAATGTTTTACCTCTTCACCAAATGCATCCAAATATGGTGATGGCCAAGGAGCTTGCTTGGCACATCTTTGCAGCAAGATTGTTGTTCTCTATCACAATAATAAAAGCATTTAGCAATTTTCATGAAAGAGGGATAAAAGGTCAAGACAGAAAACTAGGCGATCAATACCCTTATCAAAAGAAATACACCAGTACCAGCACCGCAGGTCATTGCATGAGCCATACATCCACTCTCACTAGCAGGGAAAATATTGAAGTAAAGTTCAGTGCTTCAGATTTTATATAGCGAAGAATCATAGATAAATGCACATGTAAGCACAAAATCAGCAAAACAAGAGTTGAAAATTCACCTGCAGCATGTTTTCCAACTTGGAGAGCATAATCTACCACACAACAGGCATAATGCAGGCTCACCAAGCACAGCTTTGCAGTCTGGGCAACATTGCTTTACATATCTGTTGCAAAAAAATGCTTTCTCGTGAATATAGATATTCTTGAAAGATGTCTAATACTACAGCATGTCTAAGGACTAATTTTTAACAAACCGTTGCAATAGGCCTTGATATACATGAGGAAGGGTCATCAACTTAAAGGGAACTGCAGGATTGCAGTAGAAAACATTTTGAAAACTACAGGCTTCATATGCCTTTTGGAAATGTTGAGACCATTTAATTGCAAATGATCGTGATATTTCATCCTCAAGAATAACATCTATAGGAGGAATCCTAAACATCTTCTCCAGTTCTTGTACTTCATTCAGCTCCACTGAAGTAATTTCAGTTTTATCCATCATATCAGTCGACACATGAGATGACTCCCAGACATTATCCCTATCGCAGAATGGTGCTGCGGCAGAAGACTTAAGCAATTTCCACAACAATGCACACCTCCGCAAATAAGGGAAACTCAATCTTCGAATCATTTCTTTAATATGACAAGAACGGGAAATATCATTTGATACGAAATACCAACGTGCACAATCAAATCCACCAAGAATGCCGCAGACATCAGTAATTAGGGAATGATGGGAACCTAACTCATTGATGTTATACTCATCTTGCCCACAACATGAGAATACAGCCTGAAATCAGTATATCACATTCAGAAGTTCAGTTGCGGTGCCAAATTAGAGTGACTGATAGTTGCTTTCATATAAAATCACTGCTTTGAGGAAAATTCTGTACAGAAATATGATCCTTCAAAAGAAATTCTTAAAATAAAACATCTTTTATTGCTTTTATAAAGCAAAAGAAATATCTTCATAAATGTTTTGAAGCTCCATTGTTAGTTCATATTGTTTCATTTGATCAGAAATGTTGTTCTTTACCACAAATTCTTGTTTATATCTGTTGAATAATATTAGTTCTATCTTTTTAATGTTTAATGTTTTAGTAGTCTTTCAAGATTAAGAGTCCTCGTTATCTTTATCACTAGATAAATCTTATCTTTCAGTATTATCTTCCAGTAAGCTTTTTATTAGGAGTTAATATCTAAGTGTATTAAAAGGGGATATGTAGACTTCCAAACAATAAGAAACTATAGAAAATTCCAATTATACTTTTGCTCAATCTGGTTTTCTATCAATATCAGACACCAGAAAGTCCAACAGATTGTCATTTTCTCTTAAAAAAAGTGTAAATAGACCACCCAAAGAACCTATATGAAAAGAGGTAGCGGCTAACCTGAACCACAGAGACAACATAGAAGAGATGCACAAGAGATAACAAGAACTCCTCAGATGAGATAAATGGGCATGGAAGACAGAAGAGAACCCACATCAATGATGAGAAGGGGTCACGAGCAAGAATAGGATCAGACGACCGATTCCAAAATTGAATATCGGGAAATAATGCTTCCTTATCATCATGTTCCAAGATGCGAAGGAGATTGTCTGTCAACACACAATCAGGAGTCCAACATTTAAAATAGGAATCCAAAACTGACAGTTTATCAGCAGTTTGATGATTACATACACTTGGTGTTAAAGAGATAACACCAACCCACTCACCCATCCACATTTAGATGTATTTGTGATTCAAAATCATCTAAAGACCAGAACAAATCCATAATAACCATGATATATATTTTTAAATGTCTACAACCTCTAGAATTTACTATCAGATATTCTAAATAAATCTAAGTGCCAAATTTCAAGTGAATCTCAAAGGTATAAATACTGAAAACATACCTTCCTGTTTATGTTTGGTGTTGTGGTAGTCAAAGGAAACACCAGAACAAATAGATTCTGCAAACAGTTGAAGACCTCTGAATCTTTGAAGAGCATGAAAAGAGTTTGTACTGCTCAGGTTCTGGACAACTCTTAGCAATAAGGAAAATATAAATTCACTAGAAGAATTAAATTCCTTATACAACGAAGCAAGAGTATAATTTGCAGCAATAGAATTCTTTCCACTGCGAGCTGCAATTTCGGTTGACATAAGAGAATACTTGAGTGTATCCCATAAAATTATTGGGTGGCTTAACCTTGGAGATCCTAAGAACCTATCCTGCTTTTTTGAAAAATACATTTTCGACAACGCACGAGATATAGGTTCCAGATTGTGAATTGTTCTTTCTTTTCTGTGAAGAGAAAAAGCTTCCAAGAAATCAGACCTCCCGACCACTTTGCCAGCAGTTTTTAGAAGAGATAACCCTTGCTGAAGCAGAAGGGAACATATAGCTTTGGTTGGTGGAGAACCTAAAGCATGCACTTGGCCAACAGTTGAAGTCGTAGGCAGCCTTCCAACCTTCTGGAAAGTCCCATTCACTGCAGGCAAGATAGAATTTGCTAGTCGACGACACACAGGACACAAAAATTCTCCCTGATAAAGCAAACAAGTATTAAATTGACATCAAACGTAAGATGGGGTTTTTGAAAAGACGTTTTTTTGGGAGCTTGTACCTGATCAGGATCCACAGGATGTGCCCCCTCAAAGAAACTTCTCCGAATATATCTGTGATACAGAACTGAATACATCTTAAGCAACTTCATGCAAGAGCACATTTATGCACACACATGTATGGACAAACACATAGTGCCCATTCAAAGTTGCCGGGTTAAGGAATTTCAGCAACTTTGAGTTCCTTGTTAAATGGAACTACAAGCAAAATTCAAAAACCATTCAAATCCTAAACAAAATTCCTGAAGGTGTTTTAGGGGTAAAACTAACAGAACTCACAATTATAGAAAGGGAATCTGCGTAGCCGAGAGGCCACAAAGGTAGGTACAAGATGTTTGAGGATTCAAAGGTTCACAAATACCTTATTTGTTGCTTGAAATATAACTTTAACTTGCACAAAACTTATTAACTTTGACAAAGATCATATAATACTTTTATTTCCTTTAATTTTAGACATATATTCTTTCATATAATTTATCCCAAATGCAACTAAATTTACAAATTCAAAAAAAGGAAACAGGTAAACTTTCCCGTTGTCACTCTTTTGCATCAAGTTTTAACATGACCTATTTTGGGTGCGGAAAATTCCAATTTCATGATTCATGTTCCAAAGCCCATAATACTTGTAATTATGCTAACTATGAATAGCAATTAATTGTGACCGATAAGTTTGTGAAGACATTTTGAGATATCAACCGCACAATCCCTCACAAAGGACAATATGGAGTGCAAAAGAAACGGAACTAAATATAAATTCAAACCACCTATTTGCTGCGTGAGTGATAAATCGTATATGGTAGCATGAGCTTTTTAAATTTAATTTCTTACAGAAGTTCAGGATCATGTTAAAGAAAAAAGCAAATCTATCTAATAAGAACTAAAAACTGATCATTTTTAAGAAGACTTGCCTCTCTTTCAGTGATGATAAATAGCGATCAAGACAACCCTGATGTACAGCATGCCCACAGGAAGACAGATAAATTCCATCACAATCTAATGGGCCAAATCCATCATACAAAATAGGCTGTGAAGTAGATTCTGTCAAAACTCTGTTACTATTAGTTTTTTCAGAAGCCAAAGTGTTTTCACTAGTTTCACTTGAAAGGGAAGAAATATATTTCCCAAGTAAGTCCGATTCAGCACCCATTCCATTTTCTGGAGAAAATTCAGCACCAGGGGATATTTCATCCTTTTTAAAGCTTGAGCTTAATGAAGTATCACACATTTCCTTATGAATGCATAAGTACATATCTTCTTCCAGTGTCTCCAAATTATATGAAGTGCTGTCCCTCACATCACTAGATGTGGAAGGTGCTTCATTGTTCCTCACTGAAGGAAACCGAGACTTGACAAACTCAAGAATGACATTTACTTCACCATGTTGCCCTTGCTCATCATTGTTGAGCTCAACAACTGGATTTTCAGTCAACTGCAACAACTGAGAAGCCAATCCAGAACTGCTGGAAGAGGCATTTTTTTCAGATTGATTGGTCACCCTATTTCTGGGCTCCTTGTCTGACCATTGATCCCATGATGGGGGACCACTATCAACAAAACTCAAAAGCCTAGATTTCTTTTTTCAAGAAATGATAAAATGTTAATTCATGTAAGAGGGCGGGGGGGGGGGGGGGGGGGGGATTTCATTTGTCTCAAGTAATGGGTAAAATGAAGAGCAAGCACTTACTTGGAGAAGAATTAAGAAAGAAACAGGACTTTTGGAGGCAGTATCATGACAAAGAGAGCAACTCTGTTGCACAGAACCTTCTGTTTCATGTTCAGCATCGGGATTAGACATTTCCGAGTCAGATTTCGAATCAGCAGCAGCAACAGAAGTGATGCTTGACAGAAATTTGGATTGCGCTGCTTTCATTTTAGCCTACAAAAATTACAGAATACAGAAATGATTCAAACCCACTAACGAACTATTACACTAAGATCATGTTCCAATTTAATTCAACTTCTTCAATTTTGATAGGTTCCATGATGACCAATATACAGCATTGCAGACTTGGAACAGTTAAAAGGTGCCATTCAGCTTGTTAATCAATAGCCAGGCACCACACTTAACACTTAAATTCATGAAACTGAGTTTGGCATTCAATACAAGTATATTATTTTTTCAACATACCAGTACACCTTTCATAAACCTATGAGAGGCAAACCCCCGTAATGAGGGGTCACAAGACAACTTACAAGAGAATCCCAGAGCCAGAAGAGAGATATTGGCCTCTGATTTAAATAATCCTCATTTCAGAGGAACTCACAAATGAAAACTTACACAGTCCAAGTGCAAGTCTTTGTAAATAATGTTAGCAAAAGAGAAAATTGCTAAAAAAGCAGAATGTTTAGACGTTTTACCTAAACCTTACTATTTTTTTTCTAACAATGCACATTGTCAGTTCAAATGCACTTAAATTTTGTCCAACTCCGTACAATCTATCAGCATTCTCTTTCAAAGTGCACTTTCAACTTTTGTACTTTGCATAAATTCAAATATAATTCTAAGACAAAATCTTACCAACATGGCAGCTTGTTTTTCGCGAGCCTTCGACTTGCGCAGTTCACTATTAGAGGCTGAACTTGATGTAGTCCTATCACTATTAGGAGATTTTGATAGATGGCTGACCACTTCAGGTGCAAGTTCTTGCAGTTTGGTCATGCACATGGAATCAACTTCAGCAAACTTCCTCAATAAACTTTCAATCAGAGGAGAAAAACTGCAGTTGCTGGATTCTAAATAGCTTTTTTGATTCTCTTGCCGATGCATTCTTAATAATGCAACAAGAAGTGACAACAAACTTTGTTTTCCAGCGGCATAGTTTAACGATTCACTAATTCCTTCACTAGCAAAAGCTAGCATAGAGTTAAAATCTCCAATATGACATTCTACACCATTAGATCCATTGAGCTGCAAGTTAACATCTAATGCTAATGAAAGTAAGTGCAATGCTGTCATCAAGATACCATCAGGAGCACGTGATTCAGCGAAAACAGAATAAAATAACACTGCACGAATAATCTGAAGAGTAACTCTGCATGTAGCAATTCTAGCGACACCCTCAAGAGGAGGATATATTTTTGTCCACCGAGGAAGCTGAGTAGTCATAGCAGAAACACCACAGAAACGCAAGTATCTTTCTTCTGCAACTTGTAAATCCCTCAAGTTCCAACGAGGGTGGTACAAATCCAGCTCCTTCCAAAAGGCCCAACGCAACGAATACATTCCCTGACATACATCAATATTAAGACATAACTATTTCTTTTCAACCATAGACATCAAAACTATTTTTTTCAACCATAGACATCAAAACAATATTTCAGACCACAAGATCTAACCTGATTAAACCCTGATGGATTAGAGTAAACAGCAACCCTGTCTAAAATTTCTTGAAACTGGTCAAACTTAGAAAGATCACGCGGTAAAGATTTCACAAGTTGACTGCGAGTAGCATCTCCAATGGCTAACTTGTAAATCAACTCTCTTTTCAGATTGTCAGCTGTATTGTGACCGCAGAATCGTCTTTCTTGTAAAATTTGCATAATCAGAGTTAGCATTTCCTGAACAAGAACTGGCTCATACCTGAAAGACAGTATCATTTAGCAGAGTAACGATGTCAGATTATATCGAACATGAATTCAGAGTTTTATAGATGTCCTTAAAGGTGTAAAGTGTGCATAAAAGTGTGTGGGGGGGGGGGGGGGTGGTGCTTCTTTGCAACTTGATTTCTGCTGTCCAAAGAATAAAGTAACATTTGGGGATAGAAGGAAATAATAATTAAAAATTGACTTTTAAGAATGGTGAAATGAGCGATTTACATTCATAGGGCTTCACCATGCTTCCATTCCAGTTTTGTATTAGAAACACAATCCTGCTTCTTTTGTATTTACTACTTTATGGAAAATTTTGAGGAAGCAAAATGTAGGCACAAAAAACAAGAAGCACGGCCAGAATGGGCCATGTAATCCACATTCAACAACACAAATATCTAGTTACTTCGCATTTCTTAGAGGAACTGAATGGCATTAAAGCACTTCAGTGATGTAAACAAGGAATTAAGAGAAAAAATGCATACTCGTTTGATCTTTCAAGACTAAGAGAAAGGTAGTCTAATAGCCCAAAGCGCTCAAGAATTCTCTTAACATAGAGATCAGGAGGAGCTAGTGCAGCACAGCACTGCAGCAAAAATAAATCAAGCTCCAAACCTTGTTCAGACCTGCAAGCAAAGAAGAACAGGAAGAACTTGACAATTAAAACTTCGAAACTCGGGGAACCCTGTCCAGCTAGTTATATCCAACATATAAAGTACAATTTACCTACCAGCGAACTGAGCGGTACCACTCACAAGATACTAGAGCCGCATCCCCATTCTTCCGCCACATCCCAGCAATAACTTGAGCACAAAATACCCTAATCCTTAAGGGATGCTCCATTACAGAAGCAGAGAACCCAAAAGGGTGGCAGCCCACAAGGATGTGATCAAAGAAATCTGCATAAATTGCTGAAAACGAACTACAATTACTTATATTCGTCATTAGAAGTTCACCATAACACATCCTTAATGCCTTCTGCAGAAGTAAGGAAAGTAATCGATGTAATGGGATGTGAACAGATATCTCCTGTGAACTAACATCATAAATAATATCAGGCCACTCGCATAAACTCAAAACACGTAGAGCAGCTAGTCCCATGCCACTGTCTGTCTCCATGGCACTGACATCCAAAGTCATATGACAGCATCCACCATCTGAACCTATATTTTTTGCAATCTCCATGTCATCGGTTTTACAGTGTCCACGATATACAGGTGAAGAATACTGTGAGCAATGATTTTCACTTGAACCAGTTAGTCTACCAACATGTTTGCCTTTCCTGATTTTGTATAATGTTTTCTTTATTGCAGATAGATTGCCACCATAAATGCCACTACTATTTGTAGAAGATATACTATGAAGAGCTGCAAAGGTACCATCATCAACTTCCAACCATGTCTCCATTGCCCTTAAGCACTCCTGTATTAACCAGATGACAGAGGAAGGAATTAAAAGATGGTATATGGAATTAGATCCAACTTCACTAACCTTTGACACACTCCTCTCTGTTACACTACAAACAGAACTCTCTTGGGATAACCTTCCTACTTTTGCATGCCTCGTATTATCTCCATCGTGCATATCTTGATTGTAAAAACAAGAAAGGACATTTTCCCCTTCACTTTTGGCAACAGAAAATGCCCCATCTACCAGAAGGGAGTGAATATTAGCAACAGAATGACCCAAGACAAAAAGCAAATGCATAGACTCATTTTCTTCTTCAATATGGAGGCCAGTTTCCCTCTTTATAGAGTTCATCCCTTGCACAAAACCCAAAAGCTTTAGCCAAGTTCTTGAGATGTCCTGCTGCTCGTGAGTAGCATATTTGGAGATTACATCATGGCTCATAACAAACCGAATATCTTCAATCACACGCTTAGTGGTGTCATACAAATTTCCCCACTTAGCAGCCTGCAAAAGAATAGAACACAAGTTAGACCATAAAATTTTAATGCATTAACATTAAAATATATGTTCTTCAGTAACCATTATCAGGAGTTTCTGTTTTCATAACCAAAATATATAGAATGCAAGCACACCCGTTACTACTGAGCTCTATTTTTTTCTTCATGCCAATTGCATTTGCATGGCGTTCCAAAATTCTGCTAATTCACTATACATTTATATAGCACATGTGGCTTAAGTTTATCATCATTTTCAGGTGAAAAGAGAATGAAACTCTAGAATGGACCTACATACAATTTTACTTGTAAATGAACTTGTAGCATCAACTACGGTTAAAAACTAACAATTTTTTTGCAGAATTTCTTGGAATAATAATACCATTTTACTGTTGACCAATACACCTATTTCACTCATATAGGACCATTTAGCAGTAACAATTAGACTACGTACCCTATTTTACTGTCAAACCAACACAACATTTCTTTTGACCTAGACCAAAACCTAAGCCCAACACCAAGGCCATGTAGACATCTTCAGTTACAACCAAGACCTAAAGATTATCATAAAGTTTCAATAATGGTTCATACATCACAAACATAGATATTATCTCTGGCTTCTCTCTAAGCTAGTTTCTTTCCTTCCCCAAAACGGACACTCAAACTTTGTAGCATTTTTCTTCAAGAATAGAAGGCATAGCAATTAAAAACATGAGATGCACAACGTCAAATCGGCAATATGCCCATAAGACCGTATGCCCTTACTTTTCACAGTTGGCACTCAGCACCCATGGAATTACATGTCTATCTAAGAAGCCAATCATGAAGCTCATCTCAGTGCACGAACAAGTAATTAACAAATTAGAACAAGTTATGAAGGCTGTAATGGTGCTGTGTCAAACAATTGTGGCCCAGTTCACATATGGAGACAAGAATAGGTGCAATTACCTGAAATTGACCATCTTCGCGAGCACAAGAATGAAAAATGTCTCCCAAACATTTCAGTAGCATGCCCAATAGGTTCATCTCCTTCACAAGACGCAGAGTTAGGGTTGGAACTGTGAAGATTTGGACAGAGAAAGTTGAGATTAGTGGGTACTTATCATTGAGAATGCTATCACTTCCCTCTTTTATGGCTTCATTTATAACAGTAGGGTAATAGCTTAAAAATACTTTAGAAAATTCATTTTTGAAGATAGGCTCTGCCAGAAATTTCAGAAGCAGATCATGGAGTTTCTTCGCAACACCATCACCTAAGAACCTCTCAGCTCTGACTAGAATACCCAATAAACCGTCTAAAGAAATCACCCTCCTTGACAAAAAACTAAGCAAACTCTCACTACACTTGCAAAATTCTAAAAGCATCTCAACAACCACATTTGTTAGCTCATTTGCAGCCTTCCTTTGCTCAACACCACGATCACTTTTTCTTATACTTTCCTGAAAGATACCTTCAGCCGAGAATAACTTACTTTTCCAACAAATATAGAGTGCATCAAGCACCGGCCCAATAGAATTTGCTAAGCTGTCGGGAAGTGGTTGAATCTGTTCAGCGCCTTTATGCTTAGAGCAAAACCCCTCACGTTTCCATGCTGTTTCATCCCCACAATCACAGCAACCAACACCCGTGTACATAATGGAATAATCATGATCCTTGTGATCCCCATTCTGGAAACAAGGAACACAAATAGCACAAGTCGGATCATGTCCACACGTCTGGCATGTATAAGCAATGTCATTCGGTCCCCAAACCGCACCACAAATACCACGTTGATCGATACTTGATTTTGCTAGGTTGTTCAACGCATTTTCTGGCTCACCTAGAAACATCAGCCACTGTAACCAAACCATACTCTCACGAAACCGATTTCTCATAGTTATGGACATCCATTTCTTAGACTTTAACTTGGCATATTTTATACACTCAGCCACTTCTTCATCCGTAGGTAAGATAGCAGAAACTGCCTCTGGCAAGGATAACCCATTAGTGATAACAAAATGAACTATCCCCTCATAACTTCTATCGAGACGCTCCACTGGAATCCCTAGAGCAGCTAGCCTCTGATTATAAAATGAATAAAACCGTTTCCAGATATCAAATTCAATTTTAACCAAATTACATCCTAAGAAATTAAAGGGGGGAAAATACAGAAATCCAACCTTTCCACATTTAATCAAATTGATTATCAGAATAAAATAAATAAAAAGAACGTACCCGTACGACTCGATCACGGGGCTTAAGCGGCTCAGAATCGTTAGTCGATTCCATTTTACGACGGAAAATTAACAGGAAGCAACGAAGCAGGCAATCGGCGCAGGACAAACAGGGCAGAAATCTGGAGCCTTCTTCACTCCCCAGGTTTACTTCTTTCACGAGTGCTCAATCATTCCCAAATCCCAGCCATTTCACTAGTCGTTCACCGTGTGTCAGCGGTGTAGTGAACCAAACAAGCCCGAATCGATTTTCTCACTAATTAATGAATATTTTTCTTCAATTCTGTATTAATTGTATCTCACTGTTCGCTTAGCTTTCTTTCGATTGAGGCGGTGGTTGAAGCTAGACCGGAATCAACTAATCTTTGTTGGAATAGCCTGCTCTTGCTGTTCTCTGTTTGGATAATGATCTCATTTCTTCTCGGTGCTTGCTTGTACTTCTTAATAGGGGTGCGGGTTGAATCGAGTCTAAGTTAAAAAAAAAAAAAAACTTTCTAAGTTATACTTCAACTTTATTTGAAATTTGAGTTGAACATTCGAGTTTTTATACACATTTAATTACAATTATTTATCATATTACAGTACAGTTTGATTCCAATTTAAACGATATTCTCTAATAATATAAGATATGTAGGTATATTTCTCCATATGTGTCATATATTTCTTCATATTTTTTATATATGTATATTAGGAAAATTGAGAGACTCGACTTAAACTTAAAAATAACTCACTAATCACTAAAAATTTCGAGTTATTCAAATTTTTATTTTACAACTCAAATTTTATTTGAAATTTTTTCGAGTCGAGTCAAGACGAGTCGAGTCGAAAATTTTAATTTTTTTCGTATCGAGTCGAGTTTTGCTCACCCTACGTAATCATTCTCAGCTCTGTTTTTTAATTTCCATTGCAATACTTACTTTATTTTATTATTGGATAAACTTCACCGGAAGTCCTTTTATTTGGGCCTTGTTTTATTTTAGTCACCTATTTAGAAAAAAATAGTTAATCTTGTCAGTTATATTTTCGATTTATTTTATTTTGGTCATTGTGTTGTTAACACCCGTTGATTTAATGATGTGTAACATTAGTCAAAATGATTATTTTTTTTAATTTAATTTCTAAACTTTAAACAAAATATTAATTTGATCTTTAAACTCTCTCAACCTCACTTTTATCTCATAATGTTGTTGCTTTGGCCTTTTTTGGTGGGTGATGACTCCAATCACCTCTATGTCCTTTTTCTTTCTACCCCTTTCCTCCTCTATCTTCTTCTGCTTCTCTCTTCTCTTTTCTCTTATAATATCCAGAAATACATGGGTTTAATATCGAGAACATTTAAACAATAGTTGATGATAGTGGAGTAGTTAATCGGAAATTTTGCAATAATGAATACATATAAACCAGATTCATGGATTGCGCTGATCGATAAAAATATTTCTATCCATTCAACTATCAAGCAAGCATTCTGCAGTATAATATTGAGTAAAAAAAAATCAGCTGCAGTAGCAGATTTATCAGCAACATCTACAACACTATTGTGAGCATCAACATCATTGCTCTGAGATGAAGAGCAGTACTTAGGACGATTATAACATGCAGTGGCATTTAAAACAAAATCATCAGCCATAGCTCTTTCTTGTAAAAGCATTTTGTAATACCCAAAATTTCAGTTAGTGACTAAAATAAATAAAATAAAAGTTTCGTGGTAAAAGTAAAAATTTTAAAAAATTTGAGTCTGTACATAATAATTTTTTCGAAAATAATTTTTATCTCATAAATAAAAAGTTTACATATGATAAGAGGGGGTTGTAAATGAAGATGTGAGATTAATCCAGGATTTTGATAAGAGGGAATTAATTGTTAAAGTTCTTGAAAATTTTTGAATAATCAAATCGAATAGAAACTTAAGAAAAAAATATTTAGCCATTAGATCTTCGGTCAAGGAAATCATTTCACTTGCTTTAGAATTTAGGATTTAATATAGACCATTAGATTTAAGTTAAATCTCATGTTAAATCTCAACAATTGGATTTAAAAAGGAAAAGATTGGCATTAAAGTTTAGGGTAAACTACACCAGTGACCATCAAATTAATTGGAGATACTTATTTTGACCATCGAACTCATCAATCAGACCACTAAACTTATTAAATTGATCTATTTTGACCACCGCCGTTAAAAAATTAACGGATGGGTGACGTGACAGTTAACGAAAATTTTAATTTAATCATCGAATCAGATGACGACACGTGTCATCACCCGATTGGACAATTTATTTTAATTTTTTATTTTCTCTAACTAGGAGGTGACACCACCTCCTTTATATTAAATAAGTAGCGTACTTGGTGTAGTTTGAACCTGGGACCTCTAAGGTAAAAATTCATGCTATTACCACTACACTAAACCACTTCTATTGATACAAATTACACCATTATATATATATATATATAATATAGTAATTGTTAGGGAAAAAAAGTAAAAATGATTGAGAGGGGATTCGAACTTAGATTATTTGGGATGTGTAAAAATATACAAATCACTAAATTAAGTCAATTCTTTTAGAAGAAAATTAAAATATTTTAAATATATTTAAAGTATATTTAAAATGAAAACCAAATTTATGGTTTTTATCTTTTTAGATTAAAATGAAAACCATAAATGTAAGAAAGAAAAAAAATATATTCATTTAAAATCGTTTCAATATTATACATACGAAATTATTAAACTAAATTTGAGAAAGAAAAAATATTTAATTTAATCTAAAAATATAAAAACTATAAATTTGTTATCATTTTAAATCTTGCTTTAACTTTACTTTAAATATATTTAAAATATTTTAATTATTTTTCTAACAGAATTGACTTAATTTAGTGTTTTGTATATTTTTACACATTCCAAATGACATAAGTTCGAATTTCACTCTCAATTATTTTTATTTCTTTTCCCCTAACAATTACTATATTATAAGATATATACAAAAGAGGGTGATTTGTATCACTAGAAGTGGTTTGTTAGAATGGTAATAGCATGAGATTTTACCTTGGAGGTCCTAAGTTCAAACCACACTAAGCACATTTCATTTTTTTTGATTTTTCTTTAACCAGGAGGTTGGAAGAAAATAAATATTAAATAAAATAATTAAAAATTAAAATAAATTGTCCAATCGGGTGATAACACGTGTCGTCATCCATTTCGACGATTAAATTTAACTAATTAAATTAAAATTAGGACAAAATTGATATTATAGGTAAATAACAGAGATTAAATGTGTAATTTTACAAATTTTCGTTAACTGCCCGTCACACATCTCTTAATTTTTTAACGGCGGTGGTCAAAATAGGACAATTTAATAAGTATGTCGGTCTGATTGACGAGTTCGATGGTCAAAATAAGTATCCCCAATTAGTTCGGTGGTCACTGGTGTAATTTACCCTAAAGGACAAAGTCGTAAACTACTAACTCCATATTTAATCTTGGCCATTAGATTTAAAGTAGTGATATGTGGCTTATTGTGTAGCTTTAAATTTGAGGACAAGTTGGTCATTTGGAACTATTAGAAAGATTTTTATAAAGTATAGTAAATAAAGATGACACATGGATGAAGATAAAAGAAAGAAAGTAAAAAAAATGCTCTTCTTCTCTCTCAAGCCGTTGGTTTCAAGAACAAAGTAAAAATATTTTGATTAGATTTTTAAACCCTAAAAGCTTGGAATTAGAGTTTAGACATGAGAAAGGCAATGTTGTTCTCCTTCAAATTCTTTTTCATTTGATACCAATTTTTCATAGTTTTTATGAATATATGTTTTTAAATTAGAAGAGAGATATTTAAGGTTTAAGGATTCAAATAAAATAAGATTTTATTTGGAAGAATTAAATGTTTGTATAGCCTTTCCATGCTTGATTCAAGTTTAATTCCAAGTATAAAGTGAAACTTCAATTTAACAAGTTAGAGTTAATTTAAGATTATTTGATTCAAATTAAATTAGGGTTTATCATGAAGGAATGCATTTTTACATGACCAAATATATTGGTAAAAGTTTAGAAGAATGTTGGAATCACTGATGGATGCCAAAGATTGGATTATTGAAAATCAGTCCCGAATTTCACACATTGGCAGTGAGTTCGGAAATTCACCAAATATTCTATAAAAATAATTAGAGAGTGATCCATATATCGTTGCAATCGTGAGTTTTTTAGTTTTATTTGGAACAAATGGCGACTAATTTCCACTTCTATATTAAAAGATATAAATTTTTAAGTGATAAAAGATCAGAAAATAGATTAGCAATCTGCACTGAATTTAAACACTGAAAATTGACTTTGAAAATTTGTCATGAATTGTACGAACTGAAATTGGGCTATTAATTTTTATGGTTTAAAAGCTTATCGAATCTATTTTAATCTAGAATAAGCACAATCGAATTTCGAGTTGTAAAATATTTTATAGAAATATTTCTTGAAGGTAATGCAGACTGACAAATGGTAAAAGGAGTGCCTAATTTGTGTGTGTTATGTTATTGATATGAATGAAACACCCGAACAAGTACAAAGGCAAGACAATTTGGAAGCAAAGGAAAAAGATCGAGATTGAATCTTTTATCGCTAAACCAGTAAGTTGGTAAAGCAATTGAGGTGAGTGCAATCTCTTATACTCATTTGTGTTAAGTTATGAAATATTAGTTGTGATAAACCAATATATAAGTTCCTATGTTATGAAGTGATTCTTGAATTTTACATGATGCAATAATGCATGACTTTAAGTTGATATGTATTTAGAGAAATTTTATAATGATTAATGAAGTTAAAGAGTGAGCTTATTGAAGTCTGCCTAGAATTTTCATGTTGGCAGTACGTATAAAAATTCACTAATAATTTTATAAAAATAATTAAAAATGAGATTTATATCGTTGAAATTGTGTGTTAATCTAGATTTGTTCAGGATGAACGATGACTAAATCTGAGATTTATACAAAAAAATATAAAATTTTTCCAGTGAAAAGTCATTAGTAGTGAATTTAGAAAATAGCCATAAATCATATAAAATGAAATAGAATAATTGAGTTATATGCTTAAAATTCTGAGTGAATTTAGTTTATGTTAGAACAAACATAATTAAATGGCTTAAATGCCCATTTGGCATCTAAAGTATACACAAAATACTAATTTGTCAGTATTTTTTTGGGACGTTTTGCCCCCTGAACTAAAAATTGTGACCTCATACGCCCTTGAACTAAGAATCGTGACCTCATATGCCCCTTCCGTTAAAAAAAATCTTACAGACCAATCAGAACGTGCTACATGTCATTTTATTAACAAAAAAAAAATAAAGTAACTTAAATAAAATGGGCGAATTACACATTAAGTATGCCAAATTTTATTTTTTATTCATTTGAGTTCCTTATTTAACTGTTCATCATCTTTCTCTGTTTAACTTTTTTGGAATGCCTAGCTGAATGAGTGGGTCTGTGAGTGCAAAGTTGGAATCAAATTTCCGGGTTTTGTTTGCAAAGTTGGAACTATGTTAATTATTGTACATGTGCTAACGACATGAATTATGATTAACAAAACAAAGGGATTATTCTTAACACATTTTAATATCAATGTTGTTAGTCAACGTAACCCTTTTCCTGCTGGATCGAACCCTAGTTCCTGCTTTAAATTTGCAGGTTCATATGAGAGATACAAAGATCATGTTGATTCATATCAAATACTGAGTGCAGGAAAATGCAGAGCGGTTGCTGAATGTGAAATTTGATTCCAACTTTGCAAAAAAAACCCGGAAATTGATTTCCGGATGATATTTTGGAGGAAAAACAGAATATGATTGCTGCAATTTTGCAAACAAAACCCGGAAATTTGATTCCAACTTTGCACTCACAGACCCACTCATTCAGCTAGGCATTCCAAAAAAGTTAAATAGAGGAAGAAGATGAACAGTTAAATACGAGATTAAAATGAACAAAAATAAAATTTGGCATACTTAATGTGCAATTCACCCATTTTATTTAAGTCATGTTATTTTTTGTTAATAAAATGACACGTGACACGTTCTGATTGGTTTGTGCGAATTTTTTTAACGGAAGGGACTTATGAGGTCACGATTTTTAGTTTATGGAGCATATGAAGTCACGGTTTTTAGTTCAAGGGGCAAAACGTCACAAAAAATATTTTAGGGGCAGTTCAATATTTTATATATACTTAGGGGCTAAATGGACATTTAAGCCTAATTAAATTCCCACTTGTATGTTGCTTTATAAAAATAATTCCTTGGAGAAAGCGCAAGTTGCCCAGTTGTAGTAAGTACATTACATGCCTATTTAATACATAAGGCTTGTGATAAGCCAACTTTAAATATTATTACATGATATTGCATTGGTAAATATATGATACATATTCTTTATATGTCCAATACTAAGCGGTAAGTATATGCTTAGCATGCTTAATTTATATTTGTATTAAATGATAAAAGTATTAATAACATGTTCATGTCATGTTACGGTAAAGATGGATTATTATTAGTATGTTCTTGACACATTCATGCTATGATATAATATGATATTTAGGGTATGAATTGCTCAAAAAAAAGTTTCATTTATGAAATGATCATTATATTGTCATTGGCGATAATTGAGATATGAAAGGATATCTATGTTGCCCAAGTATTTTTATTGAAAGTTATAGGTATAGTTGGCATGCCATGAGTTTTACTAGTAATATTATTGGTGCTACTAGTAGTGGTATTATTGGTGCTATCTGCAGAAATATATGTTTTGATATAATAAATGAAAAATGTTTGAACTAAATTGAAAAGAATTTAAATTATGCTTGTCACACCCTAAAAACACTCTAGAAGAAATCATAAGAAATTTAAAAAAATGAAAAGTGAAAATATAACTTATAATATGAGGTATAACATAAGAAAGCGAGTTATTAGTAAGATAACCTATAATATGCCATATAGCATAAGAAAGTGAGTTATTAGTAGGATAACCTATAATATGCCATATAGCATAAGAAAATGGGTTATTAGTGGGATAAATACTTGATTTACAATGAAGCCATGTGTCAATGAAGATGACACACGGTTAGCAAGTGGGTAAAATCAACACATATTCTCATCTTTCTTTTATTTTTCTTACACAACCGAGAATAACAAAGAGAGAGAGAGAGGATTTGAGAGCTTGAAAATATGGAAAAAATATAAGCAAAACAAGAAGGAAAATTTAAAGTTTGAAGGCTGGAATTTATACATAGATTGCATGCATGTTCGTACAATTCGAGTAAGTGTCTAATATGTTACCCGATTTTGTCCATAAATTTATATGGTTATCTTGATGAATTCTGGGTTTGATCTTGCTAGAAATTTGTTATTAAATGCTTTATTTTGTTTAAATAATACTGGGTTTGTGAGATTAGTGAAAATGAACTGGAAAATTTGATTGAAACAAGTTAGAACATAAATCTGCCCAGCATTGCCCTGTTCTGGACAATGATCTTCAAAAATTCACCAAAAATAAAATAAATAGAATTTAGACCTGAAATTCTGATAGAAAATACTTGGGTATGTCTAATTTAACTAGAAACAAACGGCACTAAAAATTGATCTCTATAGAAAAATCTAGAACCGAAATTGTGGAGGTGTTACAAACTGTCTAGAACTGCAAAATGACCAATGTTTAAATAATAAACTGTATTGATTGAGAAATGAGAAAATATGAATCTTACATGGTTGAAAAGCTGTGTAAATAATATTTCTAGAATGGTAAAGTAATCGAAATTTAGATATGTGTGTAAAAATATATGCCCAAGTTAGTAACTAGTACTTAATCTGCCAATAAAAAAACGGTTTTGAATGTTAATGTTTGCATTTGTGTAAATGAGTTTATATGTTTGAATTGACTTCTAATATGTTTTATATATGTTTGTATATGAATTTTAAGATCAAGAATTTGAGGAAACCTTGGAGGAGTCAAGAGCTGGTCCAACTTGTAAGAAGAATAAGGAATAATCATCAAGGATCGAGACTAGCTAAGCTCGAAGTATTGTGAGTGTAGTTAATCCTTAGGGTTAGAGCTAGTGTCCTAACCAATGTTTTCATTTTAATATTTGATGACTTGAAATCATGAAATGAATCTAATTAATATTTGATAAATGTTCTAAGGGAAGAAGGTTAAATGAAAAGACATTTACTTATGTTTGCTACTAGTTTGATACTATTGTGTGGTACATGGTATATGCACTTGATTGATGAATTGTATGAGTTCCATGTGAATGTTATGCTACTGCCCATGAATGTTACATGTTGTATAAATGGATATATGTTACTTATACATGTTAGAAACAATGAGACTTTGACCAAAGATAGACTTTATATACTAGCAACATGCTATGAGTTACATGATTGATATGTTGGCTTGTTAATGACTTGCCTTGTGATTGTTTGAATTAAAAGACACTATAAGCTCTTGGTTGAATTGTTGGTCTTAGGTAGAACGACATGCCTTAGAGTCTAGAGCTCCTCTGAAATTAGTACTTTGTGTACTCTCTGTTGGTGTTGTTAACACCTTGTATATTTGATGCTTTGAGCATCCTCTGTTGATCGTATGATTACCTTGTGATGGTATGGAAGACAGCTTGGTGCATTGTGCACCCTCTGATTTTGATGCTTTGTGCATTATCTGATCCGGTACTTTGTACCCACTGTGACTCGATTACCTAGTCCCACTAATCTACCAAGGCAAAACATTATAAGTATTTGAGCAAAACATGTGACAAGAGATATATGTGACTTGATATGTTATATGATTGTGGTTATATGAAACTAGAGTTCAAGACATTAAAGGTGTAAACGTCAATCTGATTTTGCTTGAAACATGCATGATCTATATGTGTAACCCCCTCGCCCCGGTCCGGACGCTTGACCGGTCCGAGTGGGCTACACGGGGATAACCGAGATGAAACCCGTTAAGGCTCCACTTCGGTTACCGACCCTAGGAAAAACTTTTTCATTTTATCTTATCTAAATGCATTAATTAAACCTAAGCGGAAGCCCAACATCAAACCAGGCCTAAGCCCAACCCTTGAAACCCCTTAGAGATGTCAAAAGCCCAAAAATAGGCCTGTGTTTCGAAACAGTCAAAGCCCGTTTCGAAACACCAGCTCCAGTTTAAAAAGTAAGACACACGTTTCGAAACGCATCCACCCCGTTTCGGAACATAGTCTCATTTTGCCTTGTCGTTTCGATACTAGTTTCGAAACGGCAATTCCAGTAGCAAAAGTGTTCCGAAACTTGTTTCGAAACAGGGGCTCACAGTGGCCAAAACGTATCGAAACGAGTTCCGATACGGGGGCCTTGGAACCACACCCGTTTCGAAACAGGACAACCCGTTTCGAAACACCTACTGTCTGCAATTTTCCAAAATCAGATTTAAACATCTCCAATTGGTTCTAAACGTTCGAAACGACTACACGAAGCATACAAATACATTCTAGAGGCATGCATCCTATAGCAACAAACTCAAAATACACAAAACATAAGATAGACATCCAAAATACCAATTCATACATAGCATTCAAGGTTCATATTTCAAAAGGTCATACATTTAACCAAATTAAGGTAGGCAAATCCACATGGTTTACAAGCAAGGCATACAACCAAAAGCCATAATCAACATAACATATAAGAGGAGTCTAGCATGCTCCTAAACAACCACATCAATGTAGTTGATACACAACCAATGTAGAATGCATGATTTACCTTCGTTCCATAAGAGCCAAAATGTACATGATGCATGAACAATCATCCCATAATATGTTATGCTCCACAAACTCAATTTACATCATATGTAAACACATATAATCATCCAAATAGGGTTCACATTTCATAACACAATGATACACATATCAATTTATATTGGCACCTAGCTATGACTCGAATACGCAGATAAACACGTTGGAACTCACATCCAACAACCACTTTACCTCACGGTGGGATTACACTCATCACCGGTCTCGCGGAGGCATATCTGGGTCCAACAACCCTGCTGTAGAGTGTCCATGAGTTCTATATTTTGTACATATTCCTGCCCTTATTATTGCTGTTCTTAAAGCTCATTAAGGCATATCTGGGTGCATTACATGCATTATAACAATATCTTCTCTTATACCATGCTTTTATTGAATATTTTATGTTTGGTTGAGAAAAGTTACTGTTTTAGTTTAGTTTATATTTTCAGGTATTATAGCTAGGAGAGGAGAGGAAAGGACAGGACCGAACAAGAAAGCTGGAACTAAAGGAGTTGTAGTGAAGCATCTCAAGATGCCGCCAAGGACGCTGGCGAAGCAGCATTGCCGCATGGGCAGGAGTTACACCGACTCAACCAAGATGGGTCGCGATTTCAAGAGGGCAATTTCCTAAGCCCAATGAGCACAATCTTGCAATTTCTTGAAGCTTGTAGGGGCCGGTAGAGCTTATTCAATATCGATAAGTAGGAGCACTTATCCTTACTTACAGAAGAAGGCAATGTCCAAAGAGTCTGTATTTAAAGTATAAAGGAGTCTTTATTTAATGCAATTCACTTTTAGAACTCCTACTTTAAGGACTCAACTTAGGTCATGAGCCCTATATATACCCAATGTATGTAAAGGTATAGGGGCATGAGGACGAGGGTGAGGGGATGCGAGCCAAATCTCCTAGGGTTTAGGCGCGTGTATGTAAAGTAGTTTGAGGGTAATGATTGTATAACTTTGAGTTGTTTTCAATAAAATTCTGAGTTTGCTTAATCCATGCTCCTTGTTCGTTCAATTAGTCTACAACAGTCAGTTGAAGAGAAAATCCATTTTTCGGGCACGAAAGTGCAAGGCTCACGAAAGGGTTAAGCACGGTCACAACTCACAAAGGCGTGACTAACTTGGTTCCACACTAGTCCAAAAGTTTCAGCGGCTAAAAGGGATCACTAACCGAGTTGACTGACTTGGTTCCACACTAGTCCTCAAGTTAGCAATCTTGAGCATCCTAACCTAGAAATAAGATGGATCAATGTCGACTATCCTGCCGAACTAAGAATGTCTGCCAGACGAGCCGCCATGACTTCTTTCTGTTCCACCTGCTGAGATTGTACACACCCCTGCAGTGGCAGTGACCTGCTGCAGCCGCGTGACAGGGTCGTAGTTTGCCGCCCGCCATACCCGCCGAGGCAGCATCTCATGGCAGCGCAAAACATACTCAGACTTTACAATGCAGTCCACACGCTACTGAGCTGCACCAGTCTTACCCAGCTTATCGCCCAAATCTCTCCCTATCATCCCTCTCTCATCACTATCTTTATTTTTAATTTTGTTTTATATTTCCACATCATGAGATTTAAAGGCGCATTTACTAAATCTTTGTGCAGGAAACCATTCAAGGAGTTGCTCCAATCCCTGTGGGAGACAATATCTTTTATATTATAACTTGAAAGAATGTGCACTTGCGCTCATAAATGGAGAACACCCAAACGCTCTACAAGTTTTTGGCATCGTTGCTGGGGATTGGCAACAACAACTACGCTTGAATTTCTGCACTTCTATTTAGTTTTTGCACATTAAATCTCTTTTTACTATTAAAAAAGAAAAGCCTCTTTGTTTTCTTGGTGTATGTCCCGCCAGGGCAGCAAGATTGGCAACAACATCCACCTGAGGAGGGGAAGGACATACCCAGACGACTAGCCAAACACAAAAACCCTCAGGAAGTGGTTATGCTTGGGAAAAGCGCAGCCCAACATAACATAATTATTATTTTTATTTTAATTTTAATTTTTAATTTAATTTTCAGTATTAGGATTAGATTTAATTTTTATTTTTTGTATTTGATTTATTTCAGGTTAGGAATGAAGGAAAGATCAAGAAAGATGAAAGAACAAAGGAGAGGCCCAACTAGCGGCCAAGGCAGCCCAAGACAGATAAGCATAACAGCTAGCCGCAACAACTATATTTTTCCCTAGCGAGCGGAATGGTTATCTGCATAACGGCTAGAAACCCGTTATTCGCGCCACAATAATTGCTGCCCGTTAACAGCGTACCCCCCCAAGGCAGTGGAGAGAAACGGCTATTTAAAGCAAACTATTCTCCCACCCCGTTCTTCACTTTGCTTTCTCCTCTACTCTGAATTCTTTATGCAATATTTGCTTCCAAGATTTCTTTGTTTTACTTTCTTTCACATTCTTTTTGCTTTCTTTAGGTTAAACAACCGTCCCACAAATTATGGCCTCATCATAGCAACCTGCCGCCACCTCAAAAACTTCATACAAAAGGTTCTTTAAACTTGCTGTCGAGGAGATCTACAACAAGTTCTATAGAGAAAGGAAACTATGGGAGGAGATGGGTTTCTAATACACCCAATATGGTGGTGATATTGGGTTAGAACCTTTCCGATTCGAAAGGATCCACAATATGGGTTGGGACCAATTCACACGACAACCAGAAGGAATCAACAACAACCATGTGCGAAGTTTTATGCCCACCGGCCAAACCCAGAAAGCCCTTTCGTCTACGTCCGGGGAGAAGGTGTCAAGTTCACTGTTGACATAATCAACCGCTTTAACAACATAGAGGTCAGCGGTGACCCACACGGAGAATGGGAATCATATCTGACAGGGGCTGACTACAACAAGATCAAGAAGGAACTCTGTAAGCCAAAAACCAAATGGCTGACAGGCAAAAAAAATGGGTCAGTCAACCGCAGAGACTTGCTGCCAGAGGTAGCCCTTTGGAGTTACTTTGTCCAGCGCCGCCTGATGCCCACCTCGCACGGATCGACAGTAAATAAGTTGCAGCTCGCCCTTATCTGCAGCATAATGAAGGGGCGACAGATAAACGTTGGCGATGTAATAATAAAGGAGATTCATGCCCACGCAGAAAAGCCAAATGCCAAAGGTCCCCTTTTCTTCCCTGCACTCATCACTGGCATGTGTGCCAATTTTGGCGTGCCGCTGTTCCCAAAAGATAAGATTCTTCCTGCCAAGGAAGGATAGACAAGAAGGGTATGCCAACAGATGATGCATAATGCGGAGCCAGACACACCTTTCACAGCCCAACCGCCGTCCCAAGCTGCAGCCAACCCAGCCGCAACATGCAATATTGATGCTGCCCTTACGTCTGCCGCAATCCCCTTACTGCGCAGTCTAGTGGAAAGATGTCAGAGGATTAAGCACAAGCAAGTGATCTTCACCAAATACGTAGCAGACTTGCAGGAGGCCTTTGTGGCCTACATGCTGGACAAATACCAGGACGTCGGACCACAGTTTCATGCCTTTGCAACGGAGCTAGCAGCATCCAAGCCAATCCAAATAGCTCCAAGACCAGCTGCTACTCCTGTCGCCGACGACAGCGAGGGGCCGCACCGCCGCCCCAAGAGAAGAACCTCTCCAACCCCTATCCAACCATATGAATTAACCTCCTCATCAGAATCAGAGAAGGAGGAGGAAACAAATGATGCCTCCCCAGTAGCAAAAACGACCACTACCAAGGACACCAGCTACTCAGACATAGAGATTTCAGACTCCTTGGACGACGAACCGGCAAAGGCAGATAGAAAGAGAAAGCGGCCAATAACAGATCCCCAGGGTGGAGAAGCTGAAAGACAAACCAAGAAAGCCACCCCTAGCCGCATCCAACCGCCACGTAGCTCGAAGAAGAACCCAACATAAAGACCATCCGCTACGCGCCACCTTGTCCTGCCTGCCTTCTTAGATTCCTCCTATGACGCAGCAAAAACAGAGGGAAACTCCCCCAGCTTATCGCACTATTTTTCTTTCTTTTCTTTTTAATTTTTATGTTTTATTTTAATTCCCTTTTTATTTTTTCTGTTTTTCTTTTTATTTTTTTATATTTTGTTTTTCATTTTTGTAGAGGCATTGAGGACAATGCCAACCTTGAGTTAGGGGGGAATTAGTCCTCTTTTTTTTAGGTTCATAGCATTTAGATGCATTTGTAAATTCTTCCCACTAGCACTCAATGAAATAGAAATCTTTAGTTCAAAACTTGTGCCTATGATAGCTTAGCCGACTACATATACTCGCACCATTCTAAATATTTTAACCTAACTATGGGAAGAAGCATGAAAAATACTTAGAAATTTTTTCTTTTGCTAATTATCTTTACACTTGTCTGTTAAATGCTGAATCTTTGCTTGAGTTTTGAGTTTAACACTGTTTGCCTTAGTTAATAAAAATTTCTTGATTGAATAAAGGTTTGCCGCCACGGCAACACAAGGCAGCACAACAAGAATAATGAAAAACCTAGAGGTGCCCGAAACAGGCTCTAGACAGAAAGATTAAATACCCTAGAGGTGCCCGAAACATGCTCTAGGAAGGATCATGAGCAAGGACACTCCGCTTCTATCAAAAGTCCATGAATCTAAGCCAAGTGACGGACAAATTAGCAAGAGTGAATGAAAGTCTTCACGGGATGACTCTATTCAAAGGGGTTCAGAGTTTTGTAAATGCACCTATCCTAGCTTTAAACCCCGGAGAATAGTTGTGATGAGCTGAAGCCCTTAAAGCCATGATCAGAAAAAAGAGAATAAAAGTGCCCAACTGTGCTGCCAAGACAGCAACTCGTATCGTCTCCAGTAATTTAATTATTTTAGGCATTCTTTGTTAACTCTGTAATTTCAGCATATTTAGCATGAACTCAGACCTGCACACACTGCACTGGCATTAAGAAAATTAAATCTAAGTTTTTTCATGCTATTCCTTATCACTAACATTAAATAGGTGCCACAACATTGAGGTAAGAAATCAAGTTGCAGGCTATTGTTTCTATTAACTTTGTGCAAAGGGCAGATTTACTTGTTAGGTTGCATTGCTTAAGGACAAGCAATAGTTCGAGTTTTGGGGTGTGTAGAGTGTCCATGAGTTCTATATTTTGTACACATTCTTGCCCTTATTATTGCTGCTCTTAAAGCTCATTTAGGCATATTTAGGTGCATTACAACAATATCTTCTCTTATACCATACTTTTATCGAATATTTTATGTTTGGTTGAGAAAAGTTACTGTTTTAGTTTAGTTTATATTTTCAGGTGCTATAGCTAGGAGAGGAGAGGAAAGGACAGGACCAGACAAGAAAGCTGGAACTAAAGGAGCTGTATTGAAGTAGTTCAAGATGCCGCCAAGGACGTTGCCGAAGCAGCATAGCCGCCAGGTGCCGCCCGGGCAAGAGTTACACCGACTCAGCCAAGATGGGTCGCGATTTCAAGAGGGCAATTTCCTAAGCCCAATGAGCCCAGTCTTGCAATTTTCTGAAGCCTGTAGCGGCCGGTAGAGCTGGTTTAAGATCGATAAGTGGGAGCACTTATCCTTACTTGCGGAAGGTAATGTCCAAAGAGTCTGTATTTAATGCAATTAACTTTTAAAACTCCTACTTCAAGAAGAACTCAACTTAGGTCATGAGCCCTATATATACCCAAAGTATGTAAGGGTATAAGGGCATGAGGACGGGGGTGAGGGGATGCGAGCCTAAGAAGTCGCACAACGAGATGTAGCTAGATAGGTTGGAGATGTTGGGGGTCGCGACCCAACTCTCCTAGGGTTTAGGCGCGTATATGTAAAGTAGTTTGAGGGAAACAATTGTATAGCTTTGAGTTGTTTTCAATAAAATTCTGAGTTTTCTTAATCCATGCTCCTTGTTCGTTCAATTAGTCTACGACAGTCAATTGAAGAGAAAATCCATTTGTCGGACACGGAAGTGCAAGGCTCACGAAAGGGTTAAGCACGGTCACAACTCTCAAAGGTGTGACTAACTTGGTTCCACACTAGTCCACAAGTTTCAGTGGGTATAAGGGATCACTAACCGAGTTGACTGACTTGGTTCCACACTAGTTCTCAAGTTAGCAATCTCGAGCATCCTAACCTAGAAATAAGAGGGATCACTGTCGACTATCCTGCCGAACTTAGAATGTCTGCCAGACGAGCCGCAAGGACTTCTTTCCGTTCCACCTCCCGAGACAGTACACACCCCTGCAGTGGCAATGACCTGCTGCGACCGCATGACATGGTCGTATTTTGCCGCCTGCCATACCCGCCGAGGCAGCATCTCATGGCAGCGCAAAACATACTCAAACTTTACAATACAGTCCACACGCTATTGAGCTGCACCAGTCTTACCCAGCTTATCGCCTAAATCTCTCCCTATCATCTCTCTCTCATCACTATCTTTATTTTTACTTGTGTTTTTATATTTCCACGTCATGAGATTTAATGGCGCATTTACTAAATCTTTGTGATGGAAACCATTCATAGGAGCTACTCCAATCCTTGTGGGAGACGATATCTTTTATACTATAACTTGACAGAGTGTGCACTTGCACTCATAGATGGAGAACTCCCAAACGCTCTACAAGTTTTTGGCGCCGTTGTCGGGGATTGGCAACAGCAACTACGTTTGAATTTCTGAACTTCTATTTAGTTTTTGCACATTAAATCTCTTTTTACTATTAAAAAAAAGAAAAGCCTCTTTGTTTTCTTGGTGTATGTCCCGCCAGGGCAGCAAGGTTGGAAGCAACATCCACCTGAGGAGGGGAAGGACATATCTAGACGACTAGCCAAACACAAAAACCCTCAGGAAGTGGTTATGCTTGGGAAAGGCACAACCTAGCATAACCTAATTATTATTTTTATTTTAATTTTAATTTATTTTTCAGTATAAGGATTAGATTTAATTTTTATTTTTTTTGTATTTAATTTATTTCATGTTAGGAATGAAGGAAAGATCAAGAAAGATGAAAGAACAAAGGAGAGGCCCAACTAGCGGCCAATGCAGATAAGCATAACGGCTAGTGGCTTCATAACGACTAGCCGCAACGACTATATTTTGCCCTAGCGAGCGGAACAATTATCTGCGTAACGACTAGAACCCCGTTATTCGCGTCGCAATAATTGCTGCCCGTTGACAGCATGCCCGCCAAGGCAGTAGAGAGAAACAACTATATAAAGCCAACTATTCTCCCACCACATTCTTCACTTTTCATTCTCCTCTACTCTGAATTCTTTCTGCAATCTTTGCTTCCAAGATTTCTTTGTTTTACTTTCTTTCACATTCTTTTTGCTTTTTTAGGATAAACAACCGTCCCACAAATTATGACCTCATCACAGCAACCCGCCGCCACCTCCAAAACTTCATACAAAAGGTTCTTGAAACCTGTTGTCGAGGAGATCTACAATAAGTTCTATAGAGAAAGGCAACTATGGGAGGAGATGGGTTTCCAATACACCCAATATGATGGTGATTTCTGGTTAGAACCTTCCCTATTCGAAAGGATCCACAATATGGGCTGGGACCAATTTGCACGACAGCCAGAAGGAATCAATAGCAACCATGTGCGAGAGTTTTATGCCCACCGGCCAAACCCAGAAAGCCCTTTCGTCTACGTCCGGGGAGAAGGTGTCAAGTTCACTGCTGACATGATCAACAACTTTTACAGCATAGAGGTCAGCGACGACTCGCACAGAGAATGGGAATCATATATGACAGGGGCTGACTACAACAAGATCAAGAAGGAACTCTGTAGGCCAAACACCTAATGGCTGACAGGCAAAAATAATTGTTCAGTCAACCGCAAAGACTTCCTGTCAAAGGTAGCCCTTTGGAGTTACTTTGTCCAGCGCCACATGATGCCCACCTCGCACGGATCGACAGTAAACAGGCCGCGGCTCACCCTTATCTGCAGCATAATGAATGGGCGACAGATAAACGTTGGCGGCGTAATAATTAAAGAGATTCATGCCCACGTAGAAAAGCCAAATGCCAAAGGTCCCCTTTTCTTCCCTACACTCATCACTGGCCTGTGTGCCAACTTTGGTGTGCCGCTGCACTAAAAAGATAAAATTCTTCCTGCCAAGGAAGGATGGATAAGAAGGGTACGCCAACAGATGATGCATAATGTGGAGCCAGACACACCTTCCACCGCCCAACCGTCGTCCCAAGCTGCCGCCACCCCAGCCGCAGCAGGCAGTACTGATGCTACCTTTACGTCTGCGGCAATCCCCCTACTGCGCAGTCTAGTAGAAAGCTACCAGAGGATTGAGCACAAGCAAGTGATCTTCACCAAATACGTAGCAGACGTGCAGGAGGCCTTTGTGGCCTACCTGTTGGACAAATACTAGGACGCCGGACCACAGTTGCCCGCCTTACCAACGGAGCTAGCAGCATCCAAGCCAATCCATATAACTCCAAGACCAGCTGCTGCTCCTACCGTCGACGACAGCGAGGGGCCGCACCGCCGCCTTAAGAGAAGAACCTCTCCAACCCTTATCCAACCATATGAACTAACCTCCTCATCAGAATCAGGGAAGGAGGAGGAAAGAACTGCTGCCTCCCCAGTAGACAAAATGACTGCTGCCAAGGACACCAGCTACTCAGACATGGAGATTTCAGACTCCCTGGACGACGAACCGGTAGAGGCAGATAGAAAGAGAAAGCGGCCAACAACAGATCCCTAGGGTGGAGAAGCTGAAAGACAAACAAAGAAAGCCACCCATAGCCGCATCTAGCCGCCGCGTAGCTCAAAGAAGAACCCAGCAGAAAGACCATCCGTTACGCGCCGCCTTGTCCTACCTGCCTCCTCAAATTCCTCCTCTGACACAACAGTAACAGAGGGGAACTCCCCCAGCTTATAGCACCATTTTTCTTTCTTTTGTTTTTAATTTTTATGTTTTATTTCAATTCCCTTTTTATTTTTTTTATTTTTAATTTTTCTTTCTCTTTTTTTATATTTTGTTTTTCATTTTTGTATAGGCATTGATGACAATGCTAACCTTGAGTTTTGGGGGAATTAGTCCTATTTTTTTTAGGTTCAAAATATTTAGATGCTTTTGTAAATTCTGCCCCTAAGCACTCAATGAAATAGAAATCTTTAGTTCAAAGCTTGTGCCTATGATAGCTTAGCCGACTACATATATTCGTACCATTCTAAAAATTTTAACCTAACTATGGGAAGAAACATGAAAAATACTTAGAAAATTTTTCTTTTGCCAATTATCTTTACACTTGTCTATTAAATGCCGAATATTTGCTTTAGTTTTGAGTTTAACACTACCTGCCTTACTTAATAAATTTTTTTTTATTGAATACAGGTTTGCCGCCACGGCAGCACAGGGCAGCACAACAAAAATAATGAAAAACCTAGAGGTGCCCAAAACAGGCTCTATGCAGAAAGATTAAATACCCTAGAGGTGCCTGAAACAAGCTCTAGGAAGGATCATGAGCAAGGACACTCCGCTGCTAACAAAAGTCCATGAATCTAAGCCAAGTGACGGACAAATTAGCAAGAGTGAATGAAAGTCTTCACGGGATGACTCTATTCGAAGGGGTTCAGAGTTTTGTAGAATGCACCTATCCTAGCTTTAGACCCCAGAGAATAGTTGTGATGAGCTGAAGCCCTTAAAGCCATGATCAGAAAAAAGAGAATAAAAGTGCCCAACTGTGCTGCCAAGGTAGCAACTCGTATCCTCTCCAGTAATTTAATTATTTTAGGCATTCTTTGTTAACTCTGTAATTTCAGCATATTTAGCATGAACTCAGACCTGCACACACTGCACTGGCATTAAGAAAATTAAATCTAAGTTATTTCATGCTATTCCCTATCACTAACATTAAATAGGTGCCACGACATTGAGGTAAGAAATCAAGTTGCAGGCTATTGTTTCTATTAACTTTGTGCTAAGGGCAGATTTACTTGTTAGGTTGCATTGCTTGAGGACAAGCAATAGTTCGAGTTTGGGGGTGTGTAGAGTGTCCATGAGTTCTATATTTTATACACATTCTTGCCCTTATTATTGCTGTTCTTAAAGCTCATTTAGGCATATTTAGGTGCATTACATGCATTATAATAGTATATTTTCTTATACCATGCTTTTATTGAATATTTTATGTTTAGTTGAGAAAAGTTACTGTTTTAGTTTAGTTTATATTTTCAGGTGCTATAGCTAGGAGAGGAGAGGAAAGGACAGGACCGAACAAGAAAGCTGGAACTAAAGGAGCTGTACTGAAGCAACTCAAGATGCCGCCAAGGACGCTGCCGAAGCAGCTTTGCTGCCAAGAGCTGCCCGGGCAGGAGTAACACCGACTCAGCCAAGATGGGTCGCGATGTCAAGAGGGCAATTTCCTAAGCCCAATGAGCTCAGTCTTGCAATTTCCTGAAGCCTGTAGCGGCCGATAGAGCTGATTCAAGATCGATAAGTAGGAGCACTTATCCTTACTTGCGGAAGAAGGTAATGTCCAAAGAGTCCGTATTTAAAGTATAAAGGAGTCTGTATTTAATGCAATTCACTTTTAGAACTCCTACTTCAAGAAGGACTCAACTTAGGTCCTGAGCCCTATATATACCCAATGTATGTAAGGGTATAGGGGCAAGAGGACGATGGTGAGGGGATGCGAGCCTAACCAGCCGCACAACGAGATGTAGCTAGATAGGTTGGAGATGTTGGGGGTCGCGGCCCAACTCTCCTAGGGTTTAGGCACGTGTATGTAAAGTAGGTTTAGGGAAACGATTGTATAGTTTTGAGTTGTTTTCAATAAAATTCTGAGTTTGATTAATCCATGCTCCTTGTTCGTTCAATTAGTCTGCACCAGTCAGTTGAAGAGAAAATCCATTTGTCGGGCACGAAAGTGCAAGGCTCACGAAAGGGTTAAGTACGATCACAACTCACAAATGCGTGACTAACTTGGTTCCACACTAGTCCACAAGTTTCAGCGGCTAAAAGGGATCACTAACCGAGTTGACTAACTTGGTTCCACACTAGTCCTCAAGTTAGCAATCTCGAGCATTCTAACATAGAAATAGGAGGGATCACTGTCGACTATCCTACCGAACTTAGAATGTCTTCCAGACGAGCCGCCATGACTTTTTTCTGTTCCACCTACCGAGACAGTACACACCCCTGCAGTGGTAGTGACCTGCTGCGGCTGGGTGACAGGGTCTTAGTTTGCCGCCCGCCATACCCGCCGAGACAAGATCTCATGGCAGCACAAAACATACTCAGACTTTACAATGCAGTCCACACGCTATTGAGCTGCACCAGTTTTACCCAGCTTATCGCCCAAATCTTTCCCTATCATCTCTCTCTCATCACTATCTTTATTTTTACTTGTGTTTTTATATTTCCACATCATGAGATTTAATGGCACATTTACTAAATCTTTGTGCAGGAAACCATTCATAGGAGCTGCTCCAATCCCTGTGGGAGACGATATCTTTTATACTATAACTTGACAGAGTGTGGACTTGCGCTCATAAATGGAGAACACCCAAACACTCTACAAGTTTTTATCCCTGCCAACAATGCCCAGATCGAATGGGATGGGCAGCAAGACCCGCCGCCCAAAGAACAGCAAGCTCCGCCTAGGCAGCCACTGTACGTTCAAACCACCAGGGATTACTTGGAGCATGACTTAGAGGGTTCGATCCAACAGTGACAGAACCCGAGATTGAGGCGGATTACTTTGAGCTGAAGCTCGTGATGTTCAACATGATCAACACGTTGGGGCAATTTGGAGTGACTGCCACATAAGATGCTCGACAGCACATAAGAGGATTCCTGGAAATATGTAGAGCATTCAAAATACACGGAGTCCACCAAGACGTGCTTAGGCTGAGGTTATTCCCCTATTCACTGAGGGATAGGGCAAAGCAGTGGTTAAACAACTAGCCAGCAGGGTCATTTAACACATGGATAGAGCTCTGCAAGGATTTTCTGGATCGTTTCAGCCTATCCAATGTCACAGACAGATTGGGAAATGAGATCACAACCTTCTGACAAGGGGATTATGAGCCAATGTATGAAGCCTGGGAGCGGTACCAACAGATGCTTAACAACTACCCGCTCCATGGTTTCTCGGCCTGGACACATGTGTCAATGTTCTACAACAGGGTGAACTACCCAACTCGGATGATGATTGATGCCTCAACCAACAGAATCATCCTTGACAGAGCACTAGAAGAGGCATTGCGAATCCTAAACCAAGCCTCCAAAATGATTATAAGTACCCAACAGCCTGCCGATGCGGCATTAGGCGGCCAACAGTGGTGAACGAAGTGGACGCCTCAGAAACTGTCAATGTCTGCCTCGACAAGCTGACAGAGCTGGTTATGACCATGGTGAAACCCTCTGGGAAAGTATATGAGGCCAAGACTATGGAGCCATTCTGCGATGAGTGTGGGGGCAACCACGATTCCTCTGAATGTACTGCATCTGCAAATTTTATGGGAGGATACGAGAGGAACATCAGGCCAGCCACGAACACGTACAACCCTGGATGGAAAAATCATCCAAACTTCTCCTGGAGCAATCCTAAGACTGCTGCCAATCTACAATAGCAACATGGAGGCTACTAGCAAAACCAGTCCAGACAACAGGCTCAGCAACCACAAAATAATAATTCGCTAGAAGCAACTCTTCAAACTTTTATGTTTAATACTAGTGAATTTATTGTTCGCACTAACAAATTCATTGATAAAACTGAGTCGTTTATGGACAGAACAGAGATGAGGATGAACAATCAGGAGGCAACAATAAAGAACCTGGAGACCCAGTTTGGGTAGTTCATTACGATCTATAACAGTAGGACAATTGGAGCAACATCAATAGTACAGAGGCATCAACCAAGCCCACATATGGGCAGTGCAAAGCCATATCAACCAGAAGTGGGAAACAATTGAATGAGCCTAGAATGGAAAAATCAAAAGAAACACAGCCAGCACAAAAAGAATTACCTGCCACGACAACATCAACACTAGCCGTCCTGGCAGCTGAACGTGACAGCAGTCTTGAAGAAGATGATCCTCCGCAGATAGAGTTCCCATGCAAAGAACGAATAGAGGACATCCGCAGATAAAGTTCCCATGAAAAGAACGAATAGAGGACATCCGCCTGCCAACACCTTTCTCCCAGAGGCTTAAGCAACAGAAACAGGAGCACCAGTTCAGGAAATTCTTAGATATTCTAAAGCAGGTGCACATAAATATCCCTTTCATAGAAGCCATTCAGAACATGCCCAACTATGCCAATTACCTCAGGGACATGGTTTCTAAAAGGAAGAGAACTGGGGAGTTCGAAACAGTTGCTGCAACAGAGGAATGTATGCTATGCTGCACAAAAAACTGCCACCCAAACAAACAGACCTGGGTAGCTTTGTTATCCTATGCAGAATAGGAAGCAAGCACGAAACAAAAGCCCTGTGCGACTTGGGAGCCAGCATCAACTTAATGCCTAAGGAAGTCTTCGACAAACTAGGAATTGGGCAAGCCAAACCTACCTCCATCATGCTGAAACTTGATGATCATTCTTTTGTACATCCAGAGGGCAAGATCGAAGACATCTTGGTTCGAGTGGGTAACATTATTCTTCCAGCTGATTTCCTCATCTTAGACTGTGAGACCGATGAAAAATCCCCTATCATCCTTGGGCGACCATTCTTGGCCACGGGCAGAACTCTAATAGATATGGAACATGGGGAGTTGACCATAAGAGTAGACGATCAGAGCATCAGGTTAAATGTGCTACAACCCCCAAAAAAGGAAAAAGAAGGATGCCTTGATGCTCAGGCCGCCAAAATCAGCACAGAGACAGGTCAAGGCAGCAGCTGTCACGGCAGACCGAAAGGCAGGCTGAAGGACCCAGTAACACTTCACCTTAAAGAACAGAAGGACCCCAGGAGGGAAGGAAAAGAAACACCACTCTAGGAAGTGGCTATGTCTGGGAGATGCACTCAAATGCACTCCCAACATAACCTAATTATTTTATCTTTGTTTTCTTTATTTTTATTTTTATTTTTTATGTTTTAGGAATAAAATTTAATTTATTGTAATTTATTTTTATTAGGATTGGATTTTAAACTAGTTAAATTTATTTTTCACATTTTTATTTTCTGAATTTATTTTGAGTTTTTAATTATCTTTATTTTTATTTCAGGCTTTAGGAATAAAAGAGCTAGAGCAAGAAAGAGGCCCAACAAAGAGCCCGTCCACCATCCCGCCAAGACAACCAAGGGCAGCCCAATGCAGATAGCGCATAACGGCTAGTTGCTCGCTAACGACTAGCTACCAACAGCTACAGAAATAACGGGGAAAAATCCCGTAACGTGCGCGAGACAACTTGACCGTTGAACATTTAATGCCGCCTCGGCATCTCTTGGCAACCTCTATTTAAACCTTTCTCACTTTATTCATTCACTTTACTTTCTCCTCCTCGCTATCTTAACCTTGCATCCACTGCTCTCTAGCTAATTTCTGTCTTTTTCAAGTTTCAGTTAAACTTCAACCGTCTCACACATGGCTTCAACATCAGCACCCAAACCCACCTTCAAACGCTTTTGCTCCATGGCAGATGAAAAGAGATACAAAGATCAATTTGCCTAGCAAGCAGTTTGGGAGGAGCAAGGTTTCCACTACATAAAGCAAATAGGGGACCTTGGCTTAGAGCCCGCTTTGTTCGAGACCATCCACAACAGGGGAAGGGAAATATTCGCACGACAGCCAAATATGGCCAACATCACCATGGTCAGAGTGTTTTATGCCCATCATCCCTGCCCAGAGCCACCGTTCGTTTATGTACGAGGGGAGCATGTCAAGCTGAACGCAACCGTCATCAACAGTTTCTACGACCTAGAGATGGACGACAACCCTCACGAGGAATGGAGGCAGTCACTGATGGCTGCCGATTACGACAGACTCAAGGCTAAGCTGTGCAAGCCCAACACGCCATGGTTAGCAGGAAAGCATGGCGGCTCTGTTCAACGCCTCCACCTGCTTCCTGAGGCAATGATGTGGATTACCTTCATCAAAAGGCGCCTGTTGCCCACCTCCCACAACTCCACTGTCGACCGGCCGCGCCTAGCACTAATTCACAGCATCATGGCAAACCGGCCTATAAACGTTGGGGAGATTATATGTAAGGAGATCCACAATTGCTTCCGTAAGACGAAGGGCATACTATACTTCCCGTCACTTATCACCGATCTTTGTGCCAAATTTAATGTCCCAACAGACCTTGAGGATGAGATGACAACTGCCAAGTAGGGGTGGACCAGAAAAGTTTGCCTACAGATGATGCAAGCCCCGGAGACATAGCCCATTACCCCCAGTCAGCCCTCTGCCACCCAGCCTGCCACTCCAGCTGCCCTTGGGAGTACTGAAGCTGCCCCAACAAGTAAAGTCCTCACTCTGCTGCGCACCCTTATTGACAGCAACAAAAGGATCAAACAGCAGCAGCTGACCTTCATGAAGTATGTGGGGGAGGTCCAAAAAGCCTTTGTGGCTTATCTCCTGCAAAAGTATCCTGATGACGACCCCACCTTTCCTTCCTACCCCGCTGATCTCGCTGCTGCAGCTACCCCCGTACAAGGAACACCCTCAGCCGCAGCTGCCCGCCACGCCGCCTTTCGCAGAAAAATTCCATATCTGACGCACCACCCATCGTATTCTACCACCTCCGCTTCCAACACAGTGGCAGACTCCCCAGAGAGGCATCGGCAACACTATTCCCCCATCTGCACAGCTGTAACAGTGGCCAACACATCCTCATCGGAAGAGGTTCATCAGCACCTGCCTGCAATGGAAGGAGAGCAGCAGTAGAAGTAGCAGCCCTAATGGTGATTGACTGTCTGACAGCACCAACGGAGGAAGGAACTAGGAAGAGGAAGCGAAACATAATAGCTGCCGAGCCAGTGGACGATGAAACAGAATCAGAAGAGAGCGAAGCCCCTTCTGCCGCTCCTCCTGCAGAACCTCAAGAAGAGTCTCGTCCTACTCCAAAGAGAGTCCAGCTTCCGTAGACAGCAAAAGTCTCACCTGCTAAGTCTGCCGCCCAGGCATCTGTCGGCTGCCTCCTTATCATCCAATCCTCCTCCTCCTCCTCAGCAGCAAAGACCCAAGCCTCCTCTCAACCCTATGCCAACTTCTAGTTTTTTCTCCTTTCTTCTCTTTACTTTATTTTTTGTTTTTATCAATTGTATTTTTTTATTCTCTCTGTTTTATTTTTCTATTTTTAATCTATTCTGTTAATTGATCAAAAACCGATTTCAATCTATGCTGCTATGGTGTTACAAGATGAGTATGATTTCGGCTTACCCTCTATTCCTATTGTTTTTGAATTCATTGACGTCTTTCCCGAGGATCTCCCTGGTCTTCCTCCAACTTGTGAAGTAGAGTTCGGGATTGACATTCAACCCAGAACCAACCTGGTATCTATCACACCTTATCGGATGGCTCCAATTAAACTGAAGGAGTTAAAGAAGCAATTACAAGAATTGCAAGACAAGGGCTTCATACGATCGAGCACGTCTCCCTGGGGTGCTCCGATGTTATTTGTGAAGAAAAAGGAAGGCTCGATGCGGCTCTGCATCGACTATCATCAATTGAATCGGGTGACCATATAAAAAAGTACCCCTTGCCGAGAATCAATGATCTGTTCGATCAACTCCAGGAAGCATCAGTTTTCTCTAAGATCGATCTCTGATCAGGCTATTATCAACTGAAAGTGAAAGATGAAGATGATCCTAAGACTGCTTTCCGTACTCGATATGGTCACTATGAATTTCTTGTTATGCCTTTCGGGCTAACGAACGCTCTTGCCGCGTTTATGGACCTGATGAACCGAGTGTTCAAACCCTATCTCGACAAGTTCATTATTGTCTTTATTGATGACATTCTTGTTTATTCCCGGAATAAGGAGGAATATGTTGAACATCTCCGAATCGTGCTACAAACTCTCTAAGAATGTCAATTTTTCGTCAAAATTTCCAAATGTGAGTTTTGATTATCCGAAGTTGCTTTCCTTGGTCACGTAATATCGGCCGAAGGAATCAAAGTCGATCCTAAGAAGATACAAGCAATTCTTGAGTGACGGCCTCCGAAGAATGTTGGTGAGGTTCGTAGTTTTCTCGGTTTAGCTGGTTACTATAGGAGATTCATTAAAGGCTTCTCTACGATCGCCTTACCGCTAACTAAACTCCTCCGTAAGGATCAACCATTTGATTGGTCCGAAAATCAGCAAAAGAGCTTCGACCAATTGAAGTAAGGTTAACTCATTCCCCAATTTTAATCCAACCCGAGCCGGGCAAAGAATTCACGGTCTATAGTGACGCCTCTCATTCGGGATTAGGTTGTGTCTTGATGCAAGGTGACAATGTCGTGGCATACGTATCTCGGCAATTAAAGACACATGAACTCAATTACCCGACACACGATCTTGAACTAGCCACCATCGTCTTCACTCTAAAAATTGGAGACACTCTTTCTACGATGAAAAGTGCCACTTGTTTACCGACCATAAAAGTCTCAAGTATCTCCTTACTCAAAAGGATCTTAATCTGAGAAAACGAAGGTGGATGGAATTTTTGAAAGATTACGATCTGATTATCGACTATTATCCCGGGAAAGCCAATGTGGTTGCGGATGCTCTCAGTCGAAAATTGACCCTCGGTAAGACATCCTAGCCCTAAACCGTTCGGATTATTCATCTTATTTTTAAATAGAAGCCATTCTAATTCTGCCTTGCTCAATAAGCAATAGTTCGAAATCTTTCTTGCTAAAGACGTAACCATTTGAATTTGTCTTGTCATCTAAGTAACCTACTTGAATTGTTGTTTCGTAGCTTTCTTGGCAATCAACGCTCATTTTCGACTCTCTAGAGCTCGGAAATATTTATCTGAATTTCAAGTTCAATCTAGCATCTTCTCCAAGATTAAAGAACTTTAGAAACTTGACCCAGAACTCAAGAAGATCGTTTCTAAGCTTGAGTCTAATTCTGACTTTTCGGTTAAGTCGAATGGTCTCCTATATTTTAAAGATAGAGTTTGTGTTCCTGATAAAAAGGAATTACAAAAAGAGATATTAAGTGAAGCACACCAAAGTTCATTTTCGATTCACCCTGGATCGGTTAAGATGTATAAGGATCTCAAGCCCTTGTATTGGTGGCCTGGAATGAAGACATCTATTAATGATTTTGTATCAAGGTGTCTGAATTGCCAACGGGTAAAAGCCGAGCACCGAGTCCCTACCGGATTGCTCCAACCTCTTAAATTTCCACAATGGAAAGGGTAACAAATCACAATAGATTTTGTATCCGGTCTTCCTTGCACGCCAAGAAAGCGTGATGCTATCTAGTGATTGTTGATCGATTCACCAAATCTGCACATTTCATCTCAGTGCGTAAGAATCATAGTTTGGAAGCCTTGGCTGAATTATACATTCGGGAAGTTATCTGTTTACATGGAGTTCCTATCTCAATTTTCTCCGATCGAGATCCTCGATTCACAGCTCGATTCTGGAGAACATTACAAAAAGCCCTCGAAACTAAGTTAAATCTGTGTACAACCTTTCATCTGCAAAGTGATGGGCAATCCAAGCGAGTGATTCAAGTTCTCGAAGACATGCTTAGAGCTTGTATCATCGACTTCGAGAAGAATTGGGAGAAATCTCTACCATTAGTAGATTTTTCATACAACAACAACTATCAATCTTCTATTCAAATGGCTCCTTTTGAAGCGTTGTATGGCAGAAGATGCCGAACTCCTCTCCGTTGGTCTGAACTTGGCGATAACAAGGTGTTAGGACCACAATTGCTTCTATAACTGCCTGAGTTTAGGGCTCGGGAGATAACCGGGTTTGGTTAAACCGGTTCGGGTTAAATTAGTTGGGGAGACGACCAGGCTTTTGGGGCACCCGTATCGGAACGGGGGTGGTGTCGTTTCGGTATATTTTGCCTCTAGAGCTTCCGTTTCGAAACCAAAATGTGCCTTTTCGGAACATCCTAGTTTTACTTTTTGCTGAGAGCCCGCGTTTTGAAACGGGCAACCCATGTTTCGAAACATATACAGTTAAAGTGGTTAAAAGGCATTTTTGAAGGTTCCCAAATATTACGTTTTAGTCCCTAATGCCTGTATGCTTCCTCAGAGAGTTTAAATGCCTCTTTTATGTTGGTCTTGCCTTGTGTGAAATATGACTAATAAACTATTTTGGTAAGGTTTAAATTACCTTGTTGCCCCTAGTTTGCGTGGTTTTGCAAAATGGTCCTTCGCGACTGTTTTGGTCCAATTGGACATCCGATCGATGTCCGATTTAGACGTTGTTTCTTCTGCTGTGATCCTTAACACCTTAGGATCTCTAAAATGCATTTAGAGAAGAGAAATTTTAATTTAGGGTTGTTAATCGAAGGGAAATTCTTAGATTTTTCTCTGGTTATCCCAGTGTAACGCTCCCGATTCGGTCTCACGGCTAGACCAGGTCGAGGGGGTTACATTTGGTGGTATAAGAGCCTCAGTTACGAGGGTTTCTCGGGAAGGTAAGTCAGATAAGTTGATTATGTGTATGTTTGACTGAATTACATGGTGTTTATGAGCATGACCTTGTGTTCCTATTGATGTTTGGAAGTTAGTTAAGCATTCCCATTGCTAGGCATTATTATGGAAGAGTGGTTTTGAATTAAGAGAGCTTAACACACGGATGCCTGCCCTTGCTGACCCAATGTTTATCTCGTGATTTGTATTTGTTGTTTTAGATTGTTTTATTATTATGGTGAGACCGAGAGGATGACCTAGAGCGGGTGACCAGATACCCGGGAATGTGGCTCTTCCTCATCCTACTCCCGATGGTAATGGGGTGAATGTCAGAGATAATGCACCTCAGGTTGGTGCCAATGTTGGAGGTGATGGTAATGGGCCTCAGGTTGGCCAGGGTCAGGCTGGTGTGGATATGTCCCAGTTACTTCAGACTTTAGCCAGAGCTTTTCAGACGACTGTTGCTGGTGTTCATGCTGCAGCACCACCTCGGGGTGCAGGGACATGTTTGCCCCTTGAGCGACTTCGTAGCTTAGGCGGAGTCTAGTTTCGTGGTATGTCTCCCGAGGGTTCGGAGGGATGGCTTGAGAGCACTACTCGTATCTTGGGTCAGGAGTGCTCGGACACTCGTAAGTTGGGTTGTATTGTCTCGTTGCTTTACGGAGATGCATATACTTGGTGGACCACAATTATCTCAAGTATGCTCGAGGCCGAGGTTACCTTGGAATTCTTCCGTAGTGCGTTCCGCAAGAAGTAACTTGGTGCTCGCTATCAGGATGAGAAGAAGAGGGAGTTTATGGCTTTGGTGCAAGGCAATATTTCCGTATCCGAGTATGAGGTACGATTTGTGCGCTTGAGTCAGTATGCTTAAGAGCTGGTTCCCACTGAGAGGGAAAGGTGTGAACAGTTCTGTTACGGGTTGGTTACAGAGGTAAAGACCTGCATGCTTGCTTCTGATTACACCGACTTCGATGTCTTGGTCTCTAGGGTAAATGATATTGAGCAAAGTCTAAGTTTGACTGCTTGATCGGGTGGCTCCAGTTCAGGGAAAAGGTCTGCCGAGTGGGAGCGAGACCGTAACAAGAGACACACGGATAGAAGGCACCAACCGGACTTTAGGCGTGTAAGTGGTAACATGGGACGAGGCCATCAGGGTCGAGGTTTTGTTGCTCGCACACCCGAGTGTGCTAGATGTTGGAGGAACCATTCAAGAGAGTGTTGGGGTACTTTTTGTGCTTGTTGGAACTGTGGATCTCAGACACATTTGAGGCGTGAGTGTCCTCATCCGATTAGGGATGGTCCGACACCAACTAGAGCTGTTGAGTATCAGAGAGGTCGTGGGCGCGACCGAGGTAATTTCCAGCTGAGGAATGATGGTCAGAGGAATGTGGCTCATGTTTTCGCGGTACAACCCGAGGGAGGTGGACCGGTTAGGGTTTATGCACAACGTGAGGTTGGGAATGAGACCGATGTGATCGCAGGTAATTTTGTGTTACAATCCTTATCTTTGCTTTCGCTGATTGATTCTGGCTCGATACATTCGTATATTTTGGGTGAGCATGCAAGATATTTAGGTTTTCCTTTTGAGTTGTTAGATATAGGTATGAATGTTACGAGTTCTTCTGGTGAGACAGTTGTAGTTAGGAAGGTGTTCTGGAGATGTCATTTGATGGTCCAGGGTCGTGTGTTTCCCGTTGATATGATGGAACTGTCGTTCTATGGTTTCGATGTGATTTTGGGTATGGATTGGCTTGTAGAGCATAGAGCTAGGATAGATTTTTAGTGGTAGTTGGCGAGAACCTTAAGTTCTTGTCTAATGTTATTTCAGCTTTAGAAGCTTATAGGATGATGGATTTGGGTTGTCAAGCTTACTTGGCCTATGTGATGAATCCAAATATGAGTGAGGTTAGACCACAAGACATCAGAAAAGTTTGTAATTTCCCGAGTGTTTTTCCTGAAGAATTGCCTGGTTTGCCTCCGTATCGATAGCCCCGTATAGAATGACACCTAAAGAGTTGAAAGAGTTGAAGACTAAGCTTCAGGAGCTATTAGATAGAGGTTTTATTAGGCCTAGCATTTCACCTTGGGGTGCTATGGTTTTGTTTGTAAAGAAGAAGGATGACAGTATGAGGATGTGCATAGATTATAGGCAGTTGAACAAGGTAACAGTGAAGAACAAATATCCCTTGCCGCAGATTGATGATTTGCTTGATCAATTGAGAGGTGCTACAGTGATTTCGAAGATTGATTTGAGATCGGGCTACTATCAGTTGAAGGTAAAGGATGTGGACATACCGAGGACAACCTTTCGTATGCGATATGGGCACTACAAGTTCTTGGTAATGCCCTTCGAGTTGACTAATGCCCCAACTTCATTTATGGACATGATGAACCGAGTGTTTCACGAGTGTTTGGATAGGTTTTTAGTAGTGTTCATAGATGACATTTTAGTGTAGTCCAGGACCGAGGAAGAACATGATGAGCATTTGCGATTAGTGCTTCAGACTTTGCTTGAAAATCAGTTGTATGCCAAGTTGAGCAAATGTGAGTTTTGGATTAGGGAAGTAGTATTCCTAGGTCATGTGATCTCAGCCGATGGGATTAGTGTGGATCCCAAGAAGATAGAGGCAATAGTGAGTTGGAAACAACCAAAGTCAGTGACAGAAATCCGTAGTTTTCTAGGTTTGGTCGGGTATTACCGAAGATTTGTTGAGGGGTTCTCAAAGATTGCTGCACCCTTGACTAAAATGTTACAGAAAAATGTTCCGTATGAGTGAACAGATGCAAGGCAACAAGCGTTTGAGAAGTTGAAGAAAGCATTGACAAAAGCTCCTATTTTGATTCAGCCTGAACTAGGGAAGGAGTTCGTAATCTACATTGATGCGTCCTATGTAGGTTTAGGTTGTGTGCTTATGCAAGAGGGAAGAATTGTAGCTTATGCTTCAAGAACGTTAAAGGTTCACGAGAAGAACTACCCTACCCACGACATAGAGTTAGCGGTCGTAGTCTTTGCTTTGAAGATTTGGAGACACCATCTTTATAGTGAGAAATGCACAGTCTACACAGACCACAAGAGTTTGAAATATTTGATGACTCAGAGAGATTTGAATCTTAGACAACGTAGGTGGTTAGAGCTCCTTAAGGACCATGACCTCAAAATAGAGTACCATCCGGGTAAAGCGAATGTAGTGGCCGATGCTTTGAGTAGGAAGGTGGCAGTTGAGTTGCGAGCTATGTTTGCGAGATTGAGTGTGTCACGAGATAGCGGCTTGATAGCCGAGCTACAGGTTAAACCATCGTTAGTTTAGTTGATTCGAGAGAAACAATTTCAAGACAGAACTTTGGCACCTCACGTGCAAGATATAGCCGAGGGTAAACCCATAGATTTCTGCTTTGGTGAGAATGGGATCTTATGTTTTAATAATAGAGTAGTCGTTCTAGAAAATGTCGAGTTGAGACGTACTATCTTGAATGAAGCTCATAACAGTCATTTTGCTATGCATCCGGATAGTACGAAGATGTACCGTGGGTTGAAAGATGAGTACTTCTAGATTGGGTTAAAGAAAGATGTGGCCGAGTTTGTTAGTAAGTGTATGGTTTTTTAACGAGTTAAGGCCGAGCATCAGTTTCCTTTAGGTTTGTTACAACCGTTGAAGATTTCGGAATGGAAGTGGGAATGGATTACCATGGATTTTGTGTCAGGTTTACCGTTGACTCATTCAAAGAAGATTTCAGTATGGGTAATAGTTGACAGATTCACTAAGTGTGCTCATTTCACATCTGTTCATACTACTTACGCCTTAGAAAAGTTGGCCGAGTTGTATATCAATGAGATTGTGAGACTGCGTGGGGGTACCGAAGTCTATTGTGTCTGATAGAGATCCGAGGTTTACAGCCGGATTTTGGGAGTGTTTGCATCGTGCCTTGGGAACTTGGTTAAACTTTAGTACTTCGTATCACCCACAGTCCGATGGTAAGTCAGAGAGAGTTATTCAGGTGTTAGAGGATGTGTTGAGGTGTTGCATCATTGACTTTCAGGGTTCATGGGAAAACATCTACCACTAGTAGAGTTTGCATACAATAACAATTATCAGGATAGTATTCAGATGGCACCATATGAAGCTCCGTATAGTAGGAAATGTAGAACACCTGTTTGTTGGGCCGAGGCCAGACAGAAGCTTGTACCTATGCCAGACTTGCTTAAGGGCACTACTGAGAAGGTAAAATTTATTTGTGATCGCTTGAAGGCAGCTTCAGAGAGGAAAAAATCGTATGCAGATTTGAAGAGAAAAGAGATTGAGTATGCTATTGGCGACAAAGTGTTCTTGAAGGTTTCCCCGTGGAAAAAGGTAATGAGGTTTGGTAGAAAGGGAAAGTTAAGTCCGAGATTCATTGGTCCTTATGAGGTAGTTGAGAGGATTGGTCTTGTTGCATATAGGTTGAGATTGCCATCCGAGTTTGAGAAGATTCATGATGTGTTCCATGTTTTGATGCTCCGAAAGTATAGATCAGATCCGTCTCATGTTATGCCAGTGGAAGAGATTGAATTGAATCCGAATTTGTCGTACAATGAAGAACCATTTGAGATTCTAGCTACCGATAGCAAGGTACTGTGAGGTAGTAATAAGAGGCAGTCTGCCGAAACGGACTATCCTCGTTTGTTACGGATCTAGGAATGTTGTAGGCACGTTCCTGCAATAAAAACGACAAGGAAACAACAAAAATTATATGACATATTTATGTTAAATAGGGACTTAAAGATGAACAATAATAATAATAATAATAATAATAATAATAATAATAATAATAATAATAATAATAATAATAATAATAATAATATAGAGTAATATGATAATTTGGCGTTTTGGAAAGAACTTCAACGATGGTGAAGAAGGCTTCAAAAACGACCGATGTTGGAAATGCTAAACTCGAAAGAACCTACACAATCTATTGAGCAAACCCGAATCGAATCTGTTTAACGTTGAAAGACTTAGACCCGCTAAATAGCAATTTAGGAACCCGAAGTATCAATGACAAACAAACAAGTTTGAGTGTCGAATAGTTCTAAAAAGAATCAAAAAGAGAAAGTTCTCTCAAATGTAATTTTTATTCAAAGTTGGTAACCATGTTACATTGTTTTAATACATATATATAGTGAAATGGGGAGTTGGCCGAACATTAAATATGTGGCTAAAAAAATATGGCAAACAAAATTTAAATTTTGGAGTGAATAACTCCTTTGGCAGATTGCATTTCGTCCACCAATTTGAAATGATATGGCGCCACCTTGAATCACATTTAACATGTGATTAAATGTTCAAAAGCAAAACTACACTGTCTTGTTCTTATCCACTTGCAAATTGCCGCTCAAATGGAGGCACAATGATGAAAATATTTTCGGCTGCACCTTTGGTTTACTTAGCCGAAACATGCATGGTTATGCATGGCACATGCAATCGGGCGGCATTCACGTGCATGGCTGTTCCTAAGGCATGTTAATGGCTGCTCCTTGCTCCAATACTTGCATTTACGTGCATGGGGCTGCTGCACACATATATAAAACACTATTATAAGTTACATGCATTCACTTCCAATTTCACGTACACACACATATATATATACATCATCATCATTCCATATTAAATTATTCCAAACATATGTATCATATTATATACATACTTAAATATACCTAATAAGTTTTATAACCTAATCATGTCATATATTAATTATGCAACACATTAAAAGTCCTATCGTCTAAGGCACAAGTATTATCAAATGATTCAGAAATATTAGCACAAGTAAGGAAAATAGCTTCCCTGAAACGTTGCGCCCTAGATCGCGTAATTGGTCATAACGGTAAGACCTCCGGATCAGCATCAAGTTCAGGTGAAGATGTGCTCACATCATCCCCCCTTCTTGAAAAGGATTTGTCCTCAAATCTATTGAATCACCATAAGGGGTTAAGTCAGAAACATTAAATGTGGCACTTACATTGTATTCTCCAGGTAGATCTAACTTGTAGGTGTTGTCATTCACTTTCTCCAACACCTGAAAAGGACCATCTCCTCGCGGTAATAGCTTCGACCGCCTTTGGGCCGGAAATCGTTCCTTTCGGAAATGAACCCAAACCCAATCACCAACATCGAAGGTGACTCGCTTCCTTCCTTTGTTTGCTTGCTTTTCATACTGCTGAGTCCTTCGTTCAAGGTTCTCCTTAACCTGTTGATGCAACTTCTTCACATAATCGGCTTTGCTTTGACCATCTCTGTTCGTCACCTGTTCCTGTGGCAAAGGCAACAAATCTAGAGGCGTAATAGGATTAAAACCATAAACAACCTCAAATGGTGACATTTTAGTAGCAGAATGTACAACATGGTTATAAGCAAACTCAACATGTGGCAAACAATCTTCCCAAGTTTTTATGTTCTTTTTGATGATGGATCGAAGTAAAGTAGATAAAACTCTATTAACAACTTCAGTTTGTCCATCAGTCTGGGGATGACAAGTAGTAGAAAACATAAGTTTCTTACCTAATTTGCTCCAAAGAGTCCTCCAAAAGTGACTCAAAAATTTCACATCCCTGTCAGAAACAATCGACCTAGGAATACCATGTAAACATACAACATCCCTAAAGAATAAGTTAGCCACATTAACAACATCATCATTCTTATGGCATGCAATGAAATGTGCCATTTTCGAGAACCTATCAACCACAACAAATATACTATCTCTACCAGTCCTAGTTCGAGGCAATCCCAAAATGAAATCCATAGAAATATCAGTCTAATGGGAATCAGGAATAGGTAAAGGTAAGTACATACCATGTGGTGAAACCTTCGATTTTGCTTTCTTACAAGTCACACAACGCTCACAGTACCTTTCAACATCTCTGCGCATCTTAGGCCAAAACAAATGCTTCTTCAATGTGTGTAACGTCTTAGTGACTCCAAAGTGACCCATCAATCCACCTTCGTGCGCCTCACGAATCAATATGTCACGCATCGAACCTTGTGGAATGCATATCCTATTTTCTTTGAAAAGATAACCATCATGCCTGTAAAATTTTCCATCTGCACCTTTCTCACAAGCATTATACTTATCACTAAAATCAGGATCATCAGGGTATAACTCACAAATGTATGCAAAACCAATCAAATGTGAATCAAGATAACTCAAATCAGTGCATTAAAACTGCGCCTATACCAATCAGTGCAAAACCAATCAATGTGGATCACAAACTCCTTAGGCAACAAGTAATGCTGCCACGTATCCAATGCCCGAATCAATGCATACATCTCTTTGTCATAAACTGTATAGTTCAACGTCGCTCCGCTCAGATTCTCACTGAAATATGCAACAAGCCTCTTTTCCTGCATTAAAACTGCGCCTATACCAACTCCAGAAGCATCGCATTCAATTTCAAAAGTTTTATCAAAGTCAGGTAAGGCTAATACTGGTGCTCTAGTCAAACAATCCTTAATTTTCAGAAAAACATCTTCTTGTTCTTTACCCCATGAGAAGACTTAATTCTTCTTTATAATCCCGGTTAAGGGGGCGGCAATAGAACTGAAGTTAGGAACAAACCGTAGATAAAAACTCGCTAAACAATGAATTGATCTAACCTGAGTAATCGATGTCGGTCGTGGCCATTCCTGAATTGCTTTAATCTTCTCAGGATCGACTTCAACACCCTGTGCACTCACAATGTAACCAAGAAATGTAAGTTTGTCAGTACAAAACACACATTTCTCCATGTTACCAAATAGCTTCTCCTTTCTCAAAGTTTGCAAAACGGCTCTCAAATGTTCTGCATGATCCTGCAAGGTCTTACTGTAAATTAAAATATCGTCAAAGTACACAACACAAAATTTACCAATAAAGGATCATAAAACATGATTCATTAATCGCATGAGAGTACTAGGTGCATTAGTTAAACCAAAAGGCATCACTAACCATTCGTACAAACCTAGCTTTGTTTTGAAGGCTGTCTTCCACTCATCGCCTTCTCGCATGCGAATCTGATGATAACCGCTTTTCAAGTCAATTTTGGAGAAGATGATGGCTCCACAAAGCTCGTCCAACATATCATCAAGTCTCGGAATGGGATGACGATACTTAATTGTAATCTGGTTCACAACTCTACAATCTACGCACATCCTCCAAGATCCATCTTTCTTCGGCACTAACAGTACCGGAACAGCACACAGACTCAAACTCTCTCGAATGTAACCCTTGCCCATCAACTCTGTAACTTGCCTTTGTAGCTCTTTTGTTTCTTCAGGGTTAGTTCGATAAGCTGGTATGTTTGGAATAGTAGCACCTGGAATGAAATTAATATGGCGCTCAATGCCACAAAGAGGTGGCAATCCCTTCGGTGTTTCTTCCGGAAACACATCCTCAAATTCCTGCAAAAGGGACACAATCGATGCAGGCAAATCAGTAGGAAACTCAACCAATAAACAATAATCTTTAAACATTAAAATAAACAAAGATTGGTGAGAGGAAAGACATTTCCTGATTTCTCGACTACTTGCATAAACGTTCATCTTTTTCTTCTCCTTTGCAGCTTCCTTACTCTTTTTCAAGCTTGCTTGATCTTCATTTACTTGACTCGGTGTCAAAGGAGCCAAAGTAAACTTCTTACCTGCATGCATAAAAGAGTATTGGTTTGTAAAACCATCATTCATTACCTTCTTGTCATACTGCCAAGGGCGTCCCAAAAGAAGGTGAGTAGCATCCATCGTCACAACATCACAAAAGACCTCGTCCTTGTAGTTTCCAATTGAAAATAGTACAGCAACTTGTCTCGTCACTTTAAGTTCTCTACCGTCATTCAACCACTGCAATTTGTACGGATTCGGATGCTTTGTTGTCTTTAGACCTAGCCTGTCAACCATCACTAAACTAGCAACATTAGTGCAACTACCGCTATCAATAATCACAACACATACCTTATCTTGAACCTTGCATCGCGTGTGAAAGATATTCTCACGTTGTTGCCCGTCATGAACCTATTGCACATTCAAACTACGTTTTACAACCATAATTTCCATTACCTTACCAGTTTCGGCAACTTCTAGGTCATTCTCTTCATCATCTGCAGTAGGGGCTTCTTGTACATCTTCCTCAGAATCTGACTCGATCTCTCCATCTTCTCGCATCAACATAACTCTCCAATTAGGACACTGGCTAGCAACATGTCCTCGACCAAGGCACTTGAAGCACTGGATATCTCTCGATCGTTCTTTTACCACCACTTGCTGTTTGCCACGCCCATTATCAGGAACGGGAGGCTTTGGTGTGCTGGATTCGCCTTGCTCTCGAATCCGAAGTGGCGTTTGCGGTGCTTGTTTCCTGGAATTGTTAGGAGAATATAATGGATTTGAAAAAGATTTAAAAGAAGGGTTACCTCGATTTGAAAACTTCATGCGCTGCTGTCGTTCAATCTTTATTGCCATTTGCACCATGTCATCAACCTCGACATAATGTTGTAACTCAACAACATTGGCAATCTCGGTGTTCAACCCTGCTATAAAACGTGCCATGGTAGCTTCTTGATCTTCCTCGATATTCGCACGCATCATAGCCATTTCCATATCCTTGAAATAATCTTCAACACTCCTACTTCCCTGTTTCAAGTTTTGCAATTTTTGAAACAAATCACGATGATAGTGAATAGGAACAAAATTTTTACGCATTAGCCGCTTCATCTCGTTCCATGTTGCAACTGGGTCATCACCAATACGTCTACGACAAAGCAGTAACTGGTCCCACCATACCAAGGCATAATCAACAAACTCTGTTGCTGCTAATCGAACCTTCTTCTGTTCCGAGTAATTATAACACTCGAAAATGTGCTCCACTTTGCTTTCCTAAGCCATGTATGCATCAGGATCTGAACGTCTCTGAAAAGAAGGAATAACAACCTTAATGTTAGTCAAATTATCATCTACCTGTTGAACACGTCCTTGTCTAGGAGTATGCTGCCTCGGTGACCGTTCGACTTCATTTTCTTTCAATACTTCATTAACAGAGTTGGATCCTCCGTCAAACCTATCCATACTCGACTGTAATGGCTCTAAGGCGGTAGCCACTACTCGTTGCAACATTCTCTCTAAGGCTTGCATTTGAGGAATCGGTGGATCCTGGTCAACCGTGTAATCATCGGAACCTGCCATAATCAACAACAAAAACAAACAAAAGAAAACAATATTATAGGTTAGTAAAAAAACAAACAAAAAGGACCTCACAGCACACACAATCAAAGTCTCGCAGATGTCACTCCAAAGAACAATGCACTCAAAAATTAACACTCAGCGCTCGTGTTTCACTTGGGAGAATACTTGAATGGCTCTTTTTGTCTCCCCTTCTGTTCTCACAACGCTCAATGCCTTTTTCCCTTACACTTTCTCGTAATCAGCTCTTTAAAGAACTAATCCAACGTCTCGAAACTTGTTACAATGGTGTTGGCTACAATGAAACAACAGTTAAGGAAACAAAGAAAAGAAAGTGACACAAAAAGAAAGAAAATAAGACTGAAAATTAAAGAAAAGATGAAAAGGATAATGACACGAAAAAAGGAACCAAAAGATGAAAAATGAAGAGTTTAGAGAACCTTACTGCGAAGACGTGCTTACAACCTTCCTATTACCGAAAAACAAGCATAGTTCACTTCGGTTGATTTTCGAGCACATCAAAGTTACATAACAAACTCGCACAAATTTCATCATTTACAATAGGAACAAACCAGTAATAATACATATATATATAAACACTTTCGAATCTAAAATGTTTTTTTATATTCGAATCTATTTTTTTGTTCGAATCTGTTTGTTTTTCGTTCGAATCTGTTTTTTATCGAATATGTTTTTTTCGTTCGAACCTGTTTTTTTTTCTTCGAATGCATTTTTTTCTTTTTTTTTTTGACGCGAATTTGCAGAAACTTACAACAAATCCAACAACCCAGGCTCTGATTACCACATAATAAGGGGCAGTCTGCCGAAACGGACTATCCTCGTTTGTTACGGATCTAGGAATGTTGTAGGCACGTTCCTGCAATAAAAACGACAAGGAAACAACACAAATTATACGACATATTTATGTTAAATAGGGACTTAAAGATGAACAAAATAATAATAATAATAATAATAATAATAATAATAATAATAATAATAATAATAATATAGAGTAATATGATAATTTTGGCGTTCTGGAAAGAACTTCAACGATGGTGAAGAAGGCTTAAAAAACAACCGATGTTGGAAACGCTAAACTCGAAAGAACCTGCACAATCTACTGAGCAAACCCGAATCGAATCTTTTTAACGTCGAAGGACTTAGACCCGCTAAATAGCAATTTAGGAACCCGAAGTATCAATGACAAACAAACAAGTTTGAGTATCGAATAGTTCTAAAAAGAACCAAAAAGAAAAAGTTCTCTCAAATGTAATTTTTATTCAAAGTTGATGACCATGTTACATTGTTTTAATACATATATATAGTGAAATGGGGAGTTGGCCGAACATTAAATATGTGGCTAAAAAAATATGGCAAACAAAATTTAAATTTTGGAGTGAATAACTCCTTCGGCAGATTGCATTTCTTCCACCAATTTGAAATGATATGGCGCCACCTTGGATCACATTTAACATGTGATTAAATGTTCAAAAGCAAAACTGCACTGTCTTGTTCTTATCCACTTGCAAATTGCCGCTCAAATGGAGGAACAATGATGAAAATATTTTCGGCTGCACCTTTGGTTTACTTAGCTGAAACATGCATGGTTATGCATGGCACATGCAATCGGGCGACATTCACGTGCATGGTTGTTCCTAAGGCATTTTAATGGCTGCTCCTTGCTCCAATACTTGCATTTACGTGCATGGGGCTGCTGTACACATATATAAAACACTATTATAAGTTTCATGCATTCACTTCCAATTTCACACACACACACACAAACACACACACACACACACACATATACATCATCATCATTCCATATTAAATTATTCCAAACATATGTATCATATTATATACATACTTAAATATACCTAATAAGTTTTATAACCTAATCATGTCATATATTAATTATGCAACACATTAAAAGTCCTATCGTCTAAGGCACAAGTATTATCAAATGATTCAAAAATATTAGCACAAGTAAGGAAAAGAGCTTCCCTGAAACGTTGCGCCCTAGATCGCGTAATTGGTCCTAACGGTAAGACCTCCGGATCAGCATCAAGTGCAAGTGAAGATGTGCTCACATCAGGTAGGACCATAGAGTTGGTGAAAGTCTTGTGGAGACATCGGGGTGTGGAAGAAGCCACTTGGGAAAAAAAAGTAGACATAGAAAAGCAGTTTCCGTACCTTTTTCCATCAGGTAAATTTTGAGGACGAAATTCCTTAAGTGGGGGAGAGTTGTAACGCCCCGGGTTTAGGGCCCGAGAGATAACCGGGTTTGGTTAAAACAGTTCGGGTTAAATTAGTTGGGAGAAAACATTTTTAATGAGCACAAAAAAGGATTTTAATGTATAAGGGTAAAAAGGGGATTTTGGAATTTAAAAATTAGGGAAAAAGGGGTTTTCAAAATACATTCATCTTCTTCTTCCTTATTTCACGTCATTTTCTCAAATACACCATTTTCAACTATTCCATTGGAGCAAGCACATCACCTTCACAAATTTTCAAGGTAATTTCTCATTTGTTTTGATTTTTCCTTCCTTAAGCTTGTTGTTGGTTAAATTCTCCTTAAAACTCATTGCTTAAAGTTTTTCCAAATGCCATGAGTTGAAAAGAGGAAGAATGAAAGGGGTTTTCGTTTGGGTAGTTTGATGCCATGTTTAAGAGTGTTTTTAATCTAGTTTTGGTGTTCTAAAAATGTTGAGATAGTGGCTAAATGTAGGAAACCCGAAACTAGTAAAAATGAGGGGTTTTGGAGTTGAAATGTGGGTTTTGGGTTGTTCTTGTGTGGAATCTTGGGCTGATGGTTTCTAGACCTTGGGTAAGTGTTTTGGATGTTGAAAGAAGTAGTTTTGATGGTAAATTTGTTGGGTTTTGGTTGCTAGTTTATTTGGGTCGTTTTGATGGTGATTCCAAGTGTTTCTGGGTGTGAATCGATTTGGTTTTGATGATAAATGACGAGTTTCTGTGTTGCTGCAAGTTTGGGAGCTTGTTTTGGGTCTAATGCCTCATTTTTGAATTGGCTAGAAACATGGTAAATGAGTTTGGGTTCTTTGGACGCAAGATCGGGTAATTCAGAAGCTTGAATTGGTGTTTTGGCTATCGTTTGGGTTCTACCGGTGAGTGGAAATGTCCTTGAGAGTTTAGGTTGTGCTTGAAAGGCCAACCTAAGCTCGGGAGTAAGTATTCAAATGTTTACGTTTTACCTTTCCGGAAATTCTATCTTTCAAGCTCGTTATGCCTTGTTGATATGAGATGATTGTGTGTATTTGATTAATGAGTGTGATATTGTTATGTTGGTTTATATGATGTTGAGTATTGACAAATATGAGAAGTCTTACTGGGTATAATTGGTCGACCATAGGATTAGAGCGCACTTGTAAAATTCGCGCATGTCCCTAGTGATGTAAGATGCCATTAGGGAGGAGTACGGTGATGTAAGATGCCATCGAAAGCTTAATTGTTAGACCTCAGTGATGTAAGATGTCATCGTGAGTCTTGTTGTTCTTATAGATTCAGTGATGTAAGATGGCATCGAGTCCAATCCGCGTATCAAAGTAATGTAACCATAATTGCCATAATACTCTTGTGTTGAAAGATTGAATGTTATTTTGGTAAATGTTGAGAATCATGCCATGTTGTTATATTTTGTTGCATTGCTTGATGTAAGATGCCAAGTATATGTATTATTGTTGATAATCATGTGATGGAATTTATGGTTGTGGTTATGTTTTCAATTCATAAAAGGTTTCGCTAAAACTACATTGTTGTTGTTGTGGTTTTGAGCACCACTCACTAAGCTTTTATGCTTACGCGCTCCTTTCCAACAATGCATATCGTTAGTGTTCCGGGAAGCAAAGGAAGGCGAGGGAAAGGTTTCGGTGATTGTAGCTTAAGCTCAAGTATGGATTTTAAGTTGTAATAATGATTTAGCAATGGGAATACTTATTTTTGTGGTTAGGGAGGTGGTTGTAAACTCCCACGTGTTAGACCTTTTGCTACATGTTTTAAATGTTGAAACTATGCTATGTTGAGGCTTGCTTTGGCTTTTAGTTAAATGCTTGGTGTTTTGGCTTGTTGGTGTTTTGAGCTAAAGTGTTCCTTATGAACATTTGAGTTGGAGATCCATGTTTGTGTGTATGCATGCTTGAAGCCTGTTTTTAGGGTGTTTTGCCTCTAGAATGTTTGCTTAATATGTTGTCATGTGGTTTGTGATCTTTCAGGGTAAGTTTGGGAATGTTTAGGGATGCCAAAATGCAGTTTCGGGCCAATCTGTGCCCAGGCGTTTCGGAACATCTGATATGGTTTCGGAACGACCAGGCTTTTGGGGCACTTATATTGGAACAAGAGTGGTGCCGTTTCAGTACGTTTTGCCTCTAGAGACTTCCGTTTCGAAACCAAGCAGAGCTGTTTCTGAATGGTCTAGTTTTACTTTTTGCTGAGAGCCCGCGTTTCGAAATAGGCTACCCCTGTTTCGAAACACAGGCTGTTAAAGTGGTTAAAAGGCATCTTTGAAGGTTCCCAAATGTTACGTTTTAGTCCCTAATGCATGTATGCTTCCTAAGTGAGTTTAAATGCCTCGTTTGTGTTGGTCTTGCCTCGTTTGCTTGAAATATGACTAATAAACTATTTTGGTAAGGTTGAAATTACCTTTTTGCCCCTAGTTTGTGTGGTTTTGCAAAATGGTCCTTCGCGACTGTTTGAGTCCAATTGAACATCCGATCGATGTCCGATTGAGACGTTGTTTCTTCCGCTGTGACCCTTAACACCTTAGGATCTCTAAAATGCATTTAGATGAGATAAATTTTAATTTAGGGTTGTTAATCGGAGGGAAATTCTCAGATTTTTCTTCAGTTATCCCTGTGTAACTCTCCCGATTCGGTCTCACGGCTAGACCGGGTCGAGGGGTTTACAGCTTCGGTAAACCGAAGAACAAGTTCGAATTATTCATTCTCGGTTAAAACAAGCCTTCGATCGTCAAAAGTCTTCCGCTGATCTAAAACGTAGAGACCTCCAGTATGATGTCAGAGATAAGGTCTTCCTTAAAGTCTCCCCGTGGAAGAAAGTATTACGGTTCGGCAAAAGAGGAAAGCTAAGTCCTCAGTTTATCGGACCATTTGAATTTATCGAAAGAATTGGTCATGTGGCTTATCAACTCGCACTTCCTTCCGAGTTCGATAAAATTCATAATGGCTTCCATGTCTCAATGCTACGACGCTATCAATCTGATCCGTCTCACATTCTTGTGCCAGAAGAAGTTGAACTTAATCCCGACCTTTCATATGAAGAAGAGCCTACTCGAATCTTGATTGGGAAGTCAAAAGACTTCGAAACAAGAACGTTCCCCTCGTTAAAGTTCTGTAGAGAAATCATAAAGTCGAAGAGGCTACGTGGGAACCCGAGGATACAATGCGAAAGTAATATCCTCATCTATTCAATTTAGGTAAATTCGAGGGCGAATTTATTTTAAGGGGGGAGGAGTTGTCACACACTAAAAACACCCTAGAAGAAATCATAAGAAATTAAAAAAATGAAAAGTGGAAATGTAACTTATAATATGAGGTATAACATAAGAAAGTGGGTTATTAGTAGGATAACCTATAATATGCCATATAGCATAAGAAAGTGGGTTATTAGTAGGATAACCTATAATATGCCATATAGCTTAAGAAAGTGGGTTATTAGTAGGATAACCTATAATATGACATATATCATAAGAAAATGGGTTATCAGTGGGATAAATACTTGGTTTACACTGAAGCTATGTGTCAACGAAGATGACACACGGTTAGCAAGTGGGTAAAATCAACACATGTTCTAATCTTTCTTTTATTTTCCTTACACAACCGATAATAACAAAGAGAGAGAGAGAGCATTTGAGAGCTTGAAAATCTGGAAAAAAAATAGAAGCAAAACAGGAAGGAAAATTTAAAGTTTGAAGGCTGGAATTTATACTTAGATTGCATGCATGTTCGTACAATTCAAGTAAGTGTCTAATATGTTACCCAATTTTGTCCATGAATTTATATGGTTATCTTGATGAATTATGGGTTTGATCTTGCTGGAAATTTGTTGTTAAATGCTTGATTTTGTTTAAATAATGTTGGGTTTGTGAGATTAGTGAAAATGAACTGGAAAATTGTATTGAAACAAGTTAGAACATAAATCTGCCCAACATTGCCCTGTTCTGGACAGTGATCTTCAAAAATTCACCAGAAATAAAATAAATGGAATTTAGACCTAAAATTTTGATATAAAATACTTGGAGACTTCTAATTTAACTAGAAACAAACGGCACTAAAAATTGATCTCTATAGAAAAAACCAGAACCGAAATTGTGGAGGTGTTACAAACTGTCCAGAACTGCAAAATGACCAATGTTTAAATAATAAACTGTATTGATTGAGAAATGAGAAAAATATGAATCTTAAATGGTTGAAAGGCTGTGTAAATAATCTTTCTAGAATGGTAAAGTAATCGAAATTTGGATATGTGTGTAAAAAGATATGCCCAGATTAGTAACTAGTACTCAATCTGCCAATAAGAAAAAACGGTTTTGAATGTTAATGTTTGCATTTGTGTAAATGAGCTTATTTGTTTGAATTGAATTCTAATATGTCTCATATATGTTTTTATATGAATATTAAGACCAATAATTTGAGGAAACCTTGGAGGAGTCAAGAGCTGGTCCAACTTGTAAGAAGAATAAGGGAATAATCATCAAGGATCGAGACTAGCTAAGCTCAGAGTATTGTGAGTGTAGTTAATCCTTAGGGTTAGGGATAGTGTCCTAACCGATGTTTTTATTTTAATATTTGATGACTTGAAAGCATGAAATGAATCTAATTAATATTTGGTAAATGTTCTAAGGGAAGAAGGTTAAATGGAAAGACATTTGCTTATGTTTGCTACTAGTTTGGTACTATTGTGTGATACATGGTATATGCACTTGATTGATGGATTGTATGAATTCCATGTGAATGTTATGCTACTGCCCATGAATGTTACATGTTGTATAAATGGATATATGTTACTTATACATGTTAGAAATAATGAGACTTTGACCAAAGATAGACTGTATATGCTAGCAACATGCTATGAGTTACATGATTGATATGTTGGCTTGTTAATGACTTGCCTTTTGATTGTTTGAATTAAAAGACACTATAAGCCCTTGGTTGAATAGTTGGTCTTAGGTAGAGTGGCATGCCTTAGAGTCTAGAGCTCCTTTGAAATTAGTACTTTGTGTACTCTCTGTTGGTGTTGTTAACACATTGTATATTTGATGCTTTGAGAATCCTCTGTTGATCATATGGTTACCTTGTGATGGTGTGGAAGACACCTTGGTGCAGTGTGCACCCTTTGATTCTGATGCTTTGTGCATCCTCTGATTCGGTACTTTGTACCCACTGTGACCCGATTACCTAGTCGCACTAATCTACCAAGGCAAAACATTATAAGTATTTGAGCAAAACATGTGACAAGAGATATATGTGACTTGATATGTTATATGATTGTGGTTATATGAAACAACAGTTCAAAACATTAAAGGTGTAAACGCCAATATGATTTTGCTTGAAACATACATGATCTACATGTCTATGATGCCTATTCGTATGGTGATTATATGATATGTTTATGTATTACTTGATCGATCACATGTTTGTTCTATGTACATGATATGTTATAAGATTATTGGTTGTATTGTTAAAAGATGGTATGTTTACATTGTTCTTTGATGCAATTATTCCTACATGCCTACTCGTTGTTTCCATGCTCCTAAAACTAGCTAAGTGACTTTCGATCATGTTTAAACTAGCTAGATGATGCTTATGTATGATGAATCCTACCTAGGTAACCTTGGCTAATTGAAATAAGACACCTGAAAGACTAAACTAATAGAATTAAGTACTGCCTCACTAAGTACATCGTTTGTATGACGAGAAAGAATCATGTATGACGAGATCTTTTTGTTTAGACTTCTAGAGGGTGGCATAGTCTTGTGTATTAGAGTGATGTCACATGCATTTTGGTTGTTATATATGTTAAATGTGAACACATGATTTGTTATGTATATAAAGTTTAAGCTAATGGCTTGTAATGACTAAGTCTCGTATGATACTTTTGCCAAGTTGGTATATATAAATATGATGTTTAGATAAACTATGACTTAAGATATGATTATATGTGCATACGAAGTTCGAGATATTCCTATCTATTTGTGTATGATGGTTCGAATGTTGCATGATAGGCTAATCTAGATTGTTTGGTTTCATAGTTCTTGAATGTATCGATATGTTTGTTTGACTTTCAAATGATTACATGTTTGTTTGACTTTCATAGTTTTAATTAGCCCTAAATGACTAGTTACATGTATGATTAACTTATGTTAAGTATAAGTAAGTGTGTATTGGCTATGTCACTTAAAATGGATTGCTTGAATATTACATGTTAAGTATGCTCTGTTATATGTTATAAGTTATATGTTTATAAGTCTGCTGCGTGTCGTAACGCTCCTCGCTCCTAAATCGGGCGAGGGGTGTTACAATTCTTTTAGTCAAAATAACTTGAAATTATATTTAAGGGTTTTTAAAAGGCTTTGGAATAACTTAAAATGCTTTTAAAGTAGCCAAACCAGTGTTTTTCAAGTACCCGTACTGATACGGTCTGGTACTGTATCGATACGCCCTAGGGTTTCAGCTACAGTAAAAATTCAGTAGCCAAAACCCCTACCGGTACGTCTTGTCGTATTGATACGGTATGTTTTAAATAGCTAACGGCTAGTTCGCGTACCGATATGCCCAACTACCCCTCAATGGTCTTTTAAATTGCAGGACCGTACCGATACGCTTGCCACACATATTGATACGCACTAGCTGGAAGTCTCAACGGCTATTTCCTTATCGAGACTATATCGATACGGTTTGAGGAGTATCAATACGCTAAGCTGCAAAACTGCATTTATGGTGGGAAATAAAGGCCCCAATGGCTATAATTCAACCCCAACGGTCCTCAACAGCTACAAACTCAATTAGGAGTATAAAAGGGACCTCCAAGCATCAAGGGATGGTTAATGTTGCAATTGTCAACAACATTATGATGCCAAATTGTCTTTAGGGCCTTTATTGTATATTCCTTGTATAGGCAACACTTGTGAGCCTAAATTGTCAAATTTGCTCAAGTGTTTAGGTTTGTGTGAGTAAGCTTAAGATTGCAAACTATCTACCTAGTGAGGGATTTCAAGTTTTCTCTAATTTCTCTTCTAAAGAGGGTTTACTCAAGCTTTGGGTTAGAAAGCTTTGAGTGTGTAAAGGTTGCCTCCTTAGCCTAGAAAAGGGGAAGAAATTCAAGAGTGAATTTGTTGAAATCCTTATTGGGAAGCTAAGAATTCCACCAAAAAATCAATCTTCTTCGACCTTGGCGAGCTAAATCAGTTGAAGGAAATCGAGCATATCAAGCCTAAGAATTGGTATTAGAGCTTGGCTCAATTGAAGAGGATTAACATCGTATTGAGGCAATCCAGCTAGCTCGAACAACATTTCAAACAACCGGTTCAATGGCACAATCCATCGACAAGCCACCCTTCTTCGACGGAACCAACTACGATTATTGGAAGACGAGAATAATGTTCTTTTTCAAATCCAAAGACTACAAGCTTTGGGACATTATTGAGGATGGTCCGTTCGTACCACAAAGAAGCAAGACAGAATGGAGTGTCGACGACCGCAAGAAGATGGAACTAAATTGCAAGGCTTTGCACTTCCTCTTTTATGCACTTAGCCTCAACATCTATGAGAAGATGTCTTCTTGTGAGAGTGCCAAGGAATTATGAGACAAGCTTGAAGTTACATATGAGGGAACAAACGAAGTAAAGGAGACCAAGATCGGCCTCCTCAACCATGAGTATGAAAACTTCAAGATGGATCTGGAAGAGGACATTGAGAAGATGTTCCATCGATTCTCCACCATCACCAATAGTCTAAATGGCTATGGAGAAGTCATTCCAGAAGAAAATCTTATCCGAAAGCTTATCTACTACCTTCCTCGAGTCATTGGAATCCAAAAGACCGCCATCATCGAAGCCAAAAATCTCAAGACCTTTCTAAAGTGTCCAGAAGTTCTATATTTCATGCACATTCCATCTCATATTATTGTTGTTTTAAGTACATTTTAGGCATAATTAGGTATTGCATTGCATAAATACAATATTCTTTGTTTTCTCATGCTTTTATTGAATATTTGTTATTTGGTGAAGTAAAGATGTTGTTTTAGTGTGGATTTAGTTTTCCAGGGCTAGAAGCTGACAGAAGGAGGATAAACCAAAGAAGAGGATGTTGAGACAGTAGACGAGGGCAGCAAAGAGAGCCCAATGCCGCCCAGTGCTGCCTAGTGCTGCTCAGTGCCGCCCAGGGCAACAAACTGAGGAGTTGGAGAATTGGAGTGCTAAAATCGACAGAGCAGAAAATCCTGATTCTAATGGTGCCGATCACACAATTTTCTGACGCCTATAGCAGAATGCAGAGCCTCCCAAAGAGAAAGAATGAGCTTACTTGCGGAGCAAGGCAACAGGAAAAGAAGTCCAAATTCAACTCAAAGAAGTTAGAATTTAAAGTTGCATTTAATGCAAAAGCTCTTTGAAGACTTCTACTCCAAGGAGGACTTAACCTAGACTATGGCCTATATATACTTCACATATTTTTGTATTTCGATACAAAGATTTTAGGTTTTCCTTAGGCATAACTTAGCTTTCCTTGCCACCAACATGTTCTAAATTTCTCTTGGGTTTGGGGTTATGTTGTAATTAGTGTGAGAACGATTGTTTAGGTTTCAAGGTTTGTTTTGTAATAAAATACTCTCGAGTTTGCTTAATTCATGTACTTCACTTCTTCAATTAGTTCCAAAAGTCCAGTTGAAGAAATCCATTTGTCGGGCACGAGAGTGTCAAACTCACGAAAGAATTAAGTACGGTCTCATCATGTCGAGGTGTTGACTAATTCGGCTTAGACATAAGTTAGAATTTCAGCGGCTAAAAGGAGCAACCAAACGTCGACTACCTGTGTTAGGTTTATGCTGAGATTGCTAGGTATTGCCTACATCACGCAGTGAAAGAATCTTTTCCTAGACATATGAAGGATCACTTCAGAATTGCTTCGCCGAACTTGGAGTATCTACCAGACTTGCTGCCGGGACTTTTCTCCATCTCACCTGCCGGGACAACGAAAGTTGCAAGAGCAGAGTTCCGTCGTGGCAGTAAAAGTTGCTACAGCCTCAATTCGCCATTACCCGCCAAGGCAGCAGATCATGGTAGCACAGAACAACTTGACCTATTCAACGCAGTTTCACACTAAGCAAGAGCATAACCCTGCCCTCTATATCAACATGATTACTTCCTCTTTTACTTGTGTTTTTAGTTTACTTTTCTTCTCAACAATCACCTTACTTGTGCAATTTACTTTTCTTGTGTAGGAACAACAATTCGAACCAAGATGTCCAATCCCTGTGGGAGACGATATCTTATATACTTTAACTCGACAGGAGTGTGCACTTGCGCTCATAAATAGAGTACACCCAAACGCTCTACAACCTTAAAGCTTGATGAACTCATGGGGTCACTTCTCACTCACCAAATCATGAAGAAAGACAAAGAAGAGGAGAAGACGAAGAAGGAAGAGATAAGAAAGATGGGGAAGAAGAAGATCATAGAGCTAGGCATCAACGCGAGTGTCATTGCTCTCAAATCCTCCACATGCCAACACGATTTTTTTAGCGAGGAGGAAAGTGAAGATGAAGAGATGGTTCACCTCTTCAAGAAATTCACCCGGTTCATGAAGAACGAGTTGAAGAATTCTAAGCATGAATCGAAGAAGAAGATGAAGGATTCCCACGAGTCCAACAAAAAGGGATCATTTTCAAAGAAAGCATACGTGGCGACAAGGAGTGATGAAGACTCCACCGATGAAGAGGTAGGCCACATATGCTTCATGGCCCTCAATGATGGGGAGGTAACTTCTAACTCATCTAGTTCAAATTCTTATACTTTTGATGAGTTACAAGAAGCCTATGATGAATTGGTTTTTGAATTCAAGGCTTCATTTTCGAAAAATAAGAAATTGATTTTAAAGTTAAAAATCGAAAATGATTTGCTTTCTAAAAACCAATTTAGAATTTGAAGCAAAAATTAAAGATTTTGTACTTAAAGTTTTAAGTTTACAAGAGTTACTTCAAACGATTGAAAAGGATCATCAAAAGTTGATGATCTTAAGAAGGAAAAAGATTTGATTTCCAATTAACTTCAAAAGAAAAATAATTTGGGAAAATCAATTTTTTATGTTAGACAATCTAGTGCCCCTAGATTTTTGAATGAAAAAGTTTTTAGAAGTATTTGGGTCCCGAATGGACTAATTACTTCAACTAAAAAGGATGAAATTGAAAAATGGATTCCTAAGGGGACAAAATTATGTGCCACTAACGTCTATGGATCCAAAGCAATTTGGATACCAAAAATTACTTGATTGTCTTTTGTTAGGTGTGATGGAGAGTGATCAACAAGTCCAAATTTGAGTGGGAGCTCCATGCACACAAAGAGAGCACTTGAAAAAGGAAGGCTTCACATCCTCCATTGGATTCAAGTGTGGTAAAATTAGTTTAATTTATTTTTGTTTGGTTTTATTTCTTTTAATTCAACTAGTTTAATCATATATGTTGGGCTAACATATTTGATGCTTTGAGTAAGGGGGAGCCAAATTTAAAACAGAAGTTTTTAATTGTGTTAAATTTTTTTAACCTCCCATGTTATTTTGAGCTTAATGTCTTTTAAATTCTTTTTGATATAACAAAAAGAGGGAGAAATGATTTGAAAAATTGATTTTTTTCAAGAGAATAAGGGGGAGCTTTAACTTCATTCAAATTTTAAAATCTCTTATTCAAAATTTTAAAATACTAAGGGGGAGAATCCCAAACAATTTTTCAAGTTGGTTTTATTATATAAAAAAGGGGAAGATTGTAGAAATATATGTTTTGATATAATAATTGAAAAATGTTTTGGACTAAATTGAAAAGAATTTCAATTATGCTTTTAGTCAAAACAACTTAAAATTATGTTTAAGGGGTTTTAAAAGGCTTTGGAATAACTTAAAATGCTTTTAAAGTAGCCAAACCAGTGTTTTTCAAGTACCCGTACCGATACGGTCTGGTACTGTATCGATACGCACTAGAGTTTCAGCTACAGTAAAATTCTAGTAGCCAAAACTCGTACTGATACGCCTTGCCGTATCGATACGATATGTTTTAAATAGCTAACGGCTAGTACACGTACCGATACGCCCAATTACCCCCAACGGTCATTTTCCCAATGGTCTTTTACATTGCATGACTGTACCGATACGCTTGCCACGCGTATCGATACGCACTAGCTAGAAGTCTCAACGACTATTTTCTTATCGGGACCGTATCGATACGGTTTGAGGAGTATCGGTACGCTAAGCTGTAGAATTGCATTTATGGTGGGAAATAAAGGCTCCAACGGCTCTCATTCAACCCCAACAGTCCTCAACGGCTACAAAATCAATTAGCAGTATAAAAGGGACCTGCAAGCTTCAAGAGATGGTTAATGCTTCAATTGTCAGCAACATTATGATGTCAAATTGTCTTTAGGGCCTTTATTGTATATTCCTTGAATAGACAACACTTGTGAGCCTAAATTATCATATTTGCTCACGTGTTTAGGTTTGGGTGAGTGAGCTTAAGATTGTAAACTATCTACCTAGTGAGGGATTTCAAGTTTGTTCTAATTTCTCTTGTAAAGAGGGTTTACTCAAGCTTTGGGTTAGAAAGCTTTGAGTGTGTAAATGTTAACTCCTTAGCTTAGAAAAGGGGAATAAATTCAAAAGTGAATTTGTTGAAATCCTTAGTGGGAAGCTAAGGTACTGGATGTAGGTGCTTGTTAGAAGGCCGAACCACTATAAATCATTGTGTCCATTGTCTAATTTTTGCTCCTACAACTTCCACCCAAAAATCAATCTTCTCCGACCTTGGCGAGCTAAATCGGTTGAAGGAAATCTAGCATATCAAGCCTAACACTATCTTTTGATAGTAGTATTATTAGTGCTACTATCTACTAATATTTTTTTGTCATAGCCCTTGATAGTACTTCGGTACATATATATATTTGTTAGTATACACAAGTACTAACATTTGATAAAATTTTGGTGTTGACTCGCATACCTTGTTCTCTCTTTGTTATACTTTAGGTTATCAAGAATGAAAATGACTAAGTGCAAACAATAAAGCATTTGTGTAATATATAGTTGTTGCCATGGCAACAAATAGTAAGCAAGTTAAGCTGGAGAGCTTAACATTAATGGTAAGTATTAATATGTTACTAAAGGAATTAAACAAGCATAATCATTAGCTTGTATCGTGCTATATCTAGTCATGAGTAGATGACATATTATGGCAAATGAATAAGAATGAAAACTTGATCATATTGGCATGCATCATGTTATTTATATAATTATGCAGTAAAAAAGTTTAATAAGCCAATTTCGTTGTTATTATTCTTGATTATTGTAACACCCTCCGCCCGGGCAGGGAACGAGGAGCGTTACTGGAATCGAAAAACAGAAAATTGGAAACAAGAATCCATTCTTAATTAAATTATTCGTATTAATGTGCATGCGGAAAGTGGGCTAACAAAAACTTTTCTAAACATACATGACCAAACAGAAATTTCATTTAGTTTAACTTATGGATTTTCCAGCCAATTTAAAATTTAAGATTTCTTTTAAAGTTTCCATTCGAACATTAGGCTAACTATGTCGTTAATTTACTCTAGCCATTAACTAATGATTTACAATTTATTCCATTGATAATAATTAAACCAAACACGTCGATATACTTAAGCAATTCATTACCACGCCATTGGAAACCTTGATTAACTTAGTCTAGGTGGTTTTCGAATTATACCAACATTACCAATAATTAAGTCATCAATTTTACATACAAGTCATGTTCGATTTCATAGACCATGGTATCAGATTTCCATTAACTAGTTCATTACAAAATATCAAGTTATCAAAAGCCCCTAAGCCATGCCAAGCTATCAACTATGTACAACAAAAAATAATGCAAGACCACAAGCTTGACTTACATATACAACAAAAGAATGAGGCTTTCTATCTAAAAAAAAACATAATTTTAGCCTCCTAATTAAGCATCAAGGAGCATATAACTTCAAACACCAACGTAAACTTAGACTACGACAAAACAAAATGAAACGAGCCCTTAGACAAACTTCGAAGCCACCATCTAGGAGTCTAAAAATGAGACTAAGATCATACATTTTTGGTCTTATAATTTGTCCCAATCAAATGCTATCTTTAGGTCCAATCTACCCTGCTAAAGTGGGAAGAAGGAACCAACGGGACGTTAAGTACATAATTGTGCTTAGAGAGGTAATGCTAAAGCTAATTCATTCTTGAATTTATGTGTGATCAAGCATTGAGTTTACTTAGCTAGGTTCAATAACATAAAATTAATACCCAACTAAGCTTAACAAAATCAAACACAAATGGCTTCATACATTACATATACAAACATTCATAGCTTCATACTCGAATACATTTCAATTAATATTAGTTTATCCACATGCTTCATTTTCGATTCAGTCAAAGACCATATATCAATTTAATTTCCAGCATACTCATTTTCATGCTTCATAATCGAAATAACCAAAAATCATACCAATTATAACATTGCATTATCAATTTGCCAAGAACAAAAATCACCAATCTTCTTTAAGCATGCCATTCGAATAGGTCACAAACTATTGTCCATTAATCAAAATTATCAAACATATCACATTTCATTTCCAATTCATTCGAAATAGGCCATTGCCCACATTGCTTATATTCGGAAATTGCAAGCATCTCATATGCATTTTATCACAATCGAAAGGACCATTGTCCACAAAATTCACCCATTAATTTCACATCATATCATGCCAATACAATATCAATCCATTTATCCACTTCATAAGCTTTTCATAATTAGATAATTCCATTTAATTTAGCTAAATTGCATTGCCCTAGGTAGAGTAGACGAATCAGATAATCAAGTCATCAAGAGGGTACCAAGTACCAAACAATGGTTGCCTAAGCAACAAGTCAATGGATGCTCAATAGCATCAATGTGTCTTGAACACCAAGCAAGATCGCATTCAATCACCAAGTCGGAGAGTACAAAGGTACTAAACAATGGTTGCATTAAGCAACAAGTCAATGGTTGCACAAGGCAACAAACAAGAGAGCTCGGACTCTAGGCATGCCGTACTATCGAAGACCTCTAATCGAACGAGGTCTTATTATTCTTATTAATTTATCATTCATTTTTCAATGATATCATTCATATTTAATTTAGCACATACATATTGCATAATTCGATTTGCATGCTCATTCTGTCACGTAATTGTACCAAATCACATAAATCATGTTGATTAATTTCATGCCACATTCGAATAGCATCGAAACATACATGGGCAGCAACATCACATAAAATTACATGCATATTCATCATAGCAAAAGTACCATATAGAGGCAGTCCTTATATTCATACATTCGAACATTATCAAGGATCTAATTCGTGCTTATACAACATACAAATAGATCACATAAGGCAGTCAACATTTCCACACATTCAAACATTAACAATGATCCAATTTATGCATATTCATCATAACAATTAGATCACATAAGGAAGTCCACATTTTCACACATTCAAACATTAACAAAGATCCAATTCATGCATATTCATCATAACAATTAGATCACATAAGGCGGTCCACATTTTCACACATTCAAACATTAACAAAGATCCAATTCATGCATCCATTTTCCTTTAGTCTCCTTCCCTTACTCAACATATTACCAATCATCATTTAAGTCCAATTTCATTCATAAAATCATAAATTACATCAATAAACAAGGTGGTTAGGACACTAGTCCCAACCCTAATACAAATTACACTCACAAACTTTTCAAGCTTGGTCTTTGATTAGGATGCCCTTATTCCTTCCCCTTGATTGGTCAATCTTTGCTTCCTCCAAAGAATCCTCATAATTTGGATCTTAACACTCAACACAAAATAAATACAAACCATATCAGAGAGTAATTCAATTACATTCACTCCTTTAATACAATTACAACATATATTCTCAAATATGTTTTTGTTGTTGAAATAGTTGGAGGACCAGTTAGTATTTTGATCATAACTCTTTAATTACTAATCCAAAATTCACTTATTATACACCATTAGAAAGGTATTAAACTTTTTAACCATGTAAACCTCATATTTTTATCTAGTTCAAGTTAATAAAGTTTATAACCTGAATATGACCCTTTCGATAAATCTGGACAGCTTGTACTGCCTAACTTCTTTAATCCATATCTTCCAATTTACATACTGGAATCCAATTCCATCTCTCTCAGTGTTTCTAGACACATCAAAGTTTGTACCATAAAAATATCAGTTCAAATCACCCTAATTCCTATTTTTTGGGTGAATTTTTAAAGTTATAGTTTATGGTTCGAGTGTTCTGGACAGTTTAATCATTGGACACATTTAGCTTTGAATTCACCTAATTACCTTAGTCTAATTCTAAATTCACTTAATACATGATTTGTACTATCTTTTTACAACATTTTTAAGTCTATACTAATTTTTAATATCAACAGACAAGTCCTCAATTTCACTAATTTTCCAGATCAGTCCTATTCTTAGGTTTCGAGTACTAACTTCCTAAATTCACCAATTTAGGCCAATTCAACTTCAATTCAAGAGTCTAATTTCATTCTTACATAATCCCTTGATTCTAAATTCTGAGTTAAGTGTCAATTTCATAAAATTCAGGTCCTTGTAGTTAATGGTTTTATTCAAAACAGTCCATAATTCCATCATTTTCAAATACACGTCCAATGTTGATTCTAATCAAAATTCCCTCATTCGAATTCATTTTTCCAGCAATCCAAGACCTCTTTCTTATAGAAATTTCATTTATCTTCAATTTTTTCCTAATAGAAATTTTCTAGTTTAGTCCCTATCGATTCCAATTTTTCAATTAATCATGAACTTTCATTCTTTCTCAAAACAATCCTCTTTTAAATCAATTCACCATTTCACAAATAATTTTTCAGGAAATTCATTCTCTCAACTTAACATAATCACCACGACTCTAACAATTTTATGTTTAAATCAATTTTAAACTTCCATGCATGATTTTTACACTTATTCGAACAACTAGAAGAAGGAATGAGAACTTACTTCTTTGGCTTTGCTACCACTAGCTACTCTTCTTAATCCTAGCTTAATTCCTTCAACATGCAAGCCATGTTCTTCACCATTAGAGCTCAAATTTTCAGATTTTTCAAGCTTCCATCCTCTCCCTTTTCTCTCAAGTCACACGGCAACAAGGAAGATAAATGATAGAGAGAAAACACTTTCCTTAATTTGGGGGATTTGACAGGATTTTGTTTTACCTAATTGCCCTTCTTAACATGCCTATTATAACCTTTTTACTAAGGGCATCCCCAAGGAATAATAATTCTTAACATGCAAATTTTGAGCTTTATTTTCTTTTTAAACTAGTCATCAATTTTCTACACAACTCTTTCTTTATTTCTTCCATTTTGGTCCCATTTCCACTAGGGAAATGTACCCTTTTTAATTACTTTTAATTTCTCTAATTTTATTACATTGATCTTGTTACTATTAATTTACATCCAACTAAATTATCAACTCGACTCAATTCCTTGATTCGAAATCCTAATTCCCTTTAATTCGAGTTGGTGCAATAATTGCCCAATTAAAGGAAATTCAATGATTAAATTGACTAATTTACTTAATCATAAACTTAGTTGCTTTCTAAGAATAAATTAATAATTTAATTTTATGAATAAATTCTAGGACGAAAAAGTAGATGTTACAATTCCCTCCTCCTTAAAGAAAGAATTCGCCCTCGAATTCTTACCTGAACTGAACAGATGAGGATATTGCTTTCGCATCGTATCCTCTGGTTCCCACGTTGCTTCTTTAACGTGATGATTCTTATAGAGAATTTTAACAAGAGAGACGTTCTTATTACGAAGCCTTTTAACTTCCCGATCAAGAATCTGAATAGGTTCCTCTTCATAAGAAAGGTCGGGATTGAGTTCAACTTCTTCTGGTTCGAGGATATGAGACGGATCAGATCGATAAAATCTTAACATAGAAACGTGAAGACATTACGAATCTTATCGAATTCATGAGGTAGTGCAAGTCGATAAGCTACAGGACCAATTCTCTCAATTACTTCGAACGGTCCAACAAAACAAGGACTAAGCTTTCCCTTTTTGCCGAAACGAAAAACTTTCTTCCACGGAGAAAATTTAAGAAACACTTTATCTCTGATCTCATATTGGATGTCTCTACGCTTCAGATTAGCGTACGACTTCTGTCTATCAAAAGCTTGTTTCAATCGGGAATGAATAATTTGAACCTGTTCTTCAGTTTCCTGAAGCAGTTGAGGTCCTAACACCTTATTATCTCCGAGTTCAGACCAGCACAAAGGGTCCGGCATTTTCTTCCATACAGTGCTTCAAAAGGAGTCATCTGTATAAAAGACTGATAGCTATTATTATAAGCGAACTCTATTAATGGCATCGTCTTTTCCCAGTTCTTACCGAAGTCGATAATACAAGCTCTAAGCATATCTTCAAGAGTTTGAATTACTCGTACGGATTGTCCATTGCTTTGAGGATGAAAAGTTGTGCTAACATTCAATTTAGTTCCAAGAGCCTTGTGTAGCGTTTTCTAGAATCGAGCTATAAATCAAGGATCTCGATCTGAAACTATAGAAGTCGAAACTCCGTGTAAACGGATAACTTCCCAAATATACAAATCTGCCAAGGCCTTAAGACTAAAATTCATCCGCACCAGAATGAAATGTGCTGATTTGGTGAAACGATCAACGATCACCCAAATAGCATCACACTTTCTTGGAGAGCAAGGAAGACCGATCATGAAATCTATCGTAATCCGTTCCCATTTCTATTGCGGAAATTCAAGAGGTTGAAGTAATCCAGTAGGAGCGTGATGTTCGGCTTTGACCCGTTGACAGTTCAGACATCTCGATACAAAGTCATTAATAGACGATTTCATTCCAGACCACCAATACAAGGGCTTGAGATCCTTGTACATCTTAACAGATCCAGGGTGGATTGAAAAAGAACTTTGATGCGCTTCTTGCAGAATTTCATCTTGCAATTCCTTGTTATTAGGTACACAGATTCGATCTCTAAAGTATAGAAGACCGCTTGACTTAACAGAGAAGTCAGGATTAGACTCAAGCTTAGACAAGATTTTCTGAAGTTCTGGGTCAACTTGTTGGAGATCTTTGATTCTAGAAATCAGAACAGATTGAACCTGAAGTTCGTTCAGATAATTCCGAGCTTTATGTAGTCGAAAATGAGCATTGATGGCCAGAGAAGCTACAAATAAACAAATCAAATACATTACTTGGAAAGCAAGGTACTATTCGAATGATTTAGTGAATTTTCAAGATTGAGTATTTTTGAATTTGAGAATTTCGAAAGACTTACCGAGGTTCGGTTTTCGACTCAGAGCATCGACAACCACGTTATCCTTTCCAAGATGATAATCGATGTTCATGTCATAATCTTTGAGTAATTCCAACCATCTTCTTTGTCTAAGATTTAGCTCTTTCTGAGTGAGCAAATACTTCAGACTTTTATGATCGGTGAATAGCTTACACTTCTCACCGTACAGATAATGCCGCCAGATTTTAAGTGCTAACACAATGGCTGCTAATTCAAGATCATGAGTTGGATAATTCATCTCGTAAGGCTTAAGTTGTCGAGAAGCATATGCAATCACATTACCTTCCTGCATCAGAATGCATCCAAGGCCGTAATGTGACGCATCACTGTAAACAACAAATTCTTTTCCCAACTCAGGCTGAATAAGAACATGAGCACAAGTTAAGGCTTGTTTAAGCTGATAGAAACTTCTTTGTTGTCCTTCGGACCACTTAAACAGTTTGTTCTTTCTAAGCAATTTGGTTAGTGGTGCAGCAATTACCGAAAATCCTTTCACAAATCTTCGGTAATACCCAGCTAAACCAAGGAAACTTTGGACCTCGCTTACATTGCTCGGAGGTCGCCATTCAAGAATTGTTTGAATTTTCTTAGAATCAAACTTGATTCCTTCGGCTGAAATAACATGTCCGAGGAATGACACTACTGACAGCCAAAATTCACACTTAGTGAACTTAGCGAATAACTGATGTTCTCGGAGTGTCTAGAGTACAATTCGAAGATGTTGAACATGTTCTTCCCTGTTACGAGAGTATACCAGAATATCGTCGATGAACACGACAACGAACTTGTCAAGATGAGGCTTGAACACTCGATTCATCAGATCCATGAATGCAGCATGTGCATTCGTTAACCCGAGTGGCATCACCAGAAATTCGTAATGACCATAACGAGTTCTGAAGGCAATTTTGGGTATATATTCATCTTTCACCCTCATTTGATAATAGCCAGAACGGAGGTCAATTTTAGAAAACACACCAGCACCCTTTAACTGATCAAACAGATCTTCAATTCGGGGTAGTGGATACTTGTTCTTGATAGTTACTCTGTTCAATTACCGGTAATCAATGTAGAGTCGCATCATCCCGTCTTTCTTTTTCACAAATAAGATCGGAGCACCCCGGGGAGAAGTGTTGGGTCGGATGAAACCCTTATCTTCTAATTCCTGAATATGCTTCTTTAATTCTTGCAATTCAATAGGTTCCATACGATAGGGCGTAATGGACACCGGATTTGTTCCAGGATGAACTTCAATTTTGAACTCAACTTCTCGAATCGGAGGGAGTCTAGGGAGTTCCTCAGGAAACACATCAACGAATTCAGATACGACATGCATTTCAGTTAAACCAAAATCTAATTCATCTTGTAAAGCCATAGCAGCAAAAAGAGATGTCGGTTTCTTGTCAATTAGCAAAATCGACTCTTTCCCTAAACCCCTTAAGTACAGTCTTTTATTTTGACAATCAATCCATGCTTCATGTCTACCCAACCAATTAAACCTAATACTAGGTCAAACTCACATTTAGGTAGAACATACAGGTCACAGGGAAAAGGTACATTTCGAATAGATACAAGGCTATTCTTACAGATTAGATTGATAGGTAAGTCACCTCCTATAGGGTTTGAAACAATTAACCCAGTTTTAACAATTTCAGGCTTAAGTTGTAACTTTTCTATCAAGTAAGATCACACAAAAGAATGAGTTAATCCCGAATAAATTAAAGCATAGACAGGAGTAAGGTTCAGTTCAACCGTACCCGCAATAACATCTAGAGATTCTTCCTCATCCTTGACACATATGTGATAAACTCGAGCTGGAGCTCGTGATTCCTGATGAGTGATGACTTTCGACTGATTGCTTCTGCCTCTACCATGATTCCCAGATTGTGCTTGTCTAGTATTCTTGTTCCGATTGGATTGCACATGACTCGGATTAGCAGAGTTTTTAGCAGAAGTTAGATTCGGTCCTTTCGGGCAGTCTCTGATATAGTGGTCATTTCCACCACAAGAAAAACATAAGTTGGCCTGCTTTCGGCACTGACCGAAATGGGGTTTCTGACAATGTTGACAGGTTGTAGCCCTTTCTTTATTTCCCATGCTATTAACAGATATAACCGGGACAACAAGTCTATTCACTAACTGAGGCTTTGGTGTAAAATTGCTACGAGGAGCTGGATTATACAAAGAAGACCCTTCTTTCTGGCTTTTAGACTTCTTCGACTTCCAGTGAGACTTGTCATCACCTTTGCGCTTCTTATCATGTCGGTAACTGCTTTTTCGCTTTTTTGCGGCCCGAAACTTGGATTCAGTAGCAATAGCTCAGTTCACCAGAGTTTGGAAGTCCGTGATATCCAAAGAGGTAAACATCAAACTCAGCTCATCACTCAGACCGTCAATGAACATACGACATTTTTCTTTCTCTGTCTTGATGCACTCAGAACCATACTTGCAATACTTACAGAAATCTGCCATGTACTGCGCTATTGGTCGGCACGCTTGCTTCAGATACAAGAAACGTTTTCCTCGATCGGCCAAGTACTGTTCACTGATATACTTCTTCTTAAATTCTTCTACAAAGAATTTCTAGTTCACAGATTCAGCTAGGGCGGTTAGTGTTGTAGTCTCCCACCAGCTCAAAGCTTCATCAGCAAGTAACGCCACAACGCATTCGAGCTTATTTTCATCTGAGCACTAAAGTTACTTAGTCAATATCTGAGTAGTTCTCTCTAACCAATACTCAACTTCTTCAGGTTTCTCTTCACTAGAGCCTGCAAAAGTATAGGCTCGATGCTGAGCAAGCTTTTCGATAGGAGCTCTGCTAGGGGCAGCAGCTACCAGAGTAGGTTGGTCTTGTCTCATGTTCGTCAAAAGCTGATCGAACATTTCTTTCATACTCAAGAGGAAGTCTCTTTGAGCATTCTGAACAGTCAGATTCTCAGTGTTCGTCTGAGGTTGTACATGAGGTTGTGGCCGAGTACTATCTTGTACAAGAGGGTTCTCTCTCATACGGACACTATCCCCTTCACTTGAGGATCCTCGAGGACTTTCATCGTCTCGAGCTAACCGTGTCCCAGTCATTCTAATTCAGATTCAACAAAATCAAAGTTATGAGCATAATTACAAGAAATTCAATGTATGATCCCTAGGTGGCTTGACTCAACCTAAATGATGCATGACAAACTTATTCGAGGTTTTTATGACGTGTAACCTAAAAAGCTCTGATGCCACAAAATGTAACACCCCCCTGCCTGAGCCGGGAGCGAGGAGCGTTACTAGAATCGGAAAACAGAAAATCAGAAACAAGAATCCATTCTTAATTAAATTATTCGTATTAATGCGCATGCGGAAAGTGGGCTAACAAAAACTTTTCTAAACATACATGACCAAACAGAAATTTCATTTAGTTTAACTTATGGATTTTCAAGCCGATTTAAAATTTAAGATTTCGTTTAAGGTTTCCATTCGAACATTAGGCTAACTATGTCGTTAATTTACTCTAGCCATTAACTAATGATTTACAATTTATTCCATTGATAATAATTAAACCAAACATGCCTATATACTTAAGCAATTCAATACCACGCCATTCGAAACCTTGATTAACTTAGTCTAGGTGGTTATCGAATTATACCAACATTACCAATAATTAAGTCATCAATTTTACATACAAGTCATGTTCGATTTCATAGACCATGGTATCAGATTTCCATTAACTAGTTCATTACAAAATATCAAGTTATCAAAAGCTCCTAAGCTATGCCAAGCTATCAATTATGTACAACAAAAAATAATGCAAGACCACTAGCTTGACTTACATTTATACAACAAAAGAATGAGGCTTTCTATCTAAAAACAAAACATGATTTTAGCCTCCTAATTAAGCATCAAGGAGCATATAACTTCAAACACCAACGTAAACTTAGACTACGACCAAACAAAATGAAACGAGCCCTTAGACAAACTTCGAAGCCACCATCTAGGAGTCTAACAATGAGACTAAGATCATACATTTATGGTCTTGTAATTTGTCCCGATCGAATGCTATCTTTAGGTCCAAGCTACCCTGCTAAAGTTGGAAAAAGGAAACAACGAAGTGTTAAGTACATAATTGTACTTAGCGAGGTAATGCTAAAGCTAATTCATTCTTGAATTTATGTGTGATCAAGCATTGAGTTTACTTAGCTAGCTTCAATAACATAAAATTAATACCCAACTAAGCTTAACAAAATCAAACACAAATGGCTTCATACATTACATATACAAACATTCATAGCTTCATACTCGAATACATTTCAATTAATATTAGTTTATCCACACGCTTCATTTTCGATTCAGTCAAAGACCATGTATCAATTCAATTTCCAGCATACTCATTTTCATGCTTCATAATCGAAATAACCAAAAATCATACCAATTATAACATTGCATTATCAATTTGCCAAGAATAAAAATCACCAATCTTCTTTAAGCATGTCATTCGAATAGGTCACAAACTATTGTCCATAAATCAAAATTATCAAACATATCACATTTCATTTCCAATTCATTCGAAAGGGGCCATTGCCCACATTGCTTATATTCGGACATTGCAAGCATCTCATATGCATTTTATCACAATCGAAAGGACCATTGTCCACAAAATTCACCCATTAATTTCACAGAATATCATGCCAATACAATATCAATCCATTCTAAACAATGGTTGCTTTAAGCAACAAGTCAATGGTTGCACAAGGCAACAAACAAGAGAGCTCAGACTCTAGGCATACCGTACTATCTAAGACCTCTAATCGAACGAGGGCTTATTATTCTTATTAATTTATCATTCATTTTCCAATGATATCATTCATATTTAATTTAGCACATATATATTTCATAATTCGATTTGCATGCTCATTCTGTCATATAATTGTACCAAATCACATAACTCATGTTGATTAATTTCATGCCACATTCGAATAGCATCGAAACATACATGGGCAGCAACATCACATGAAATTACATGCATATTCAGCATAGCAAAAGTACCATATTGGGGCAGTCCACATATTCATACATTCGAACATTATCAAGGATCCAATTCGTGCTTATACAACATACAAATAGATCACATAAGGCAGTCCACATTTCCACACATTCAAACATTAACAAAGATCTAATTCATGCATATTAATCATAACAATTTGATCACATAAGGAAGTCCACATTTTCACACATTCAGACATTAACAAAGATCCAATTCATGCATATTCATCATAACAATTAGATCACATAAGGCAGTCCACATTTTCACACATTCAAACATTAACAAAGATCCAATTCATGCATCCATTTTCCTTTAGTCTCCTTCTCTTACTAAACATATTACCAATCATCATTTAAGTCCAATTTCATGCATAAAATCATAAATTACATCAGTAAACAAGGTGGTTAGGACACTTGTCCCAACTCTAATACAAATTACACTCACAAACTTCTCAAGCTTGGTCTTTGATTAGGATGCCCTTATTCCTTCCCCTTGATTTGTCAATCTTTGCTTCCTCCAAAGAATCCTCACAATTTGGATCTTAACACTCAACATAAAATAAATACAAACCATACAGAGAGTAATTCAATTACATTCACTCCTTTAATACAATTACAACATAAATTCTCAAATCTGGTTTTGCTGTTGAAATAGTTGGAGGACCAGTTAGTATTTTAATCATAACTCTTTAATTACTAATCCAAAATTCACTTATTATACACCATTAGAAAGGTATTAAACTCGGCTTTTTAACCATGTAAACCTCATATTTTTATCTAGTTCTATTTAATACAGTTTTTTACTTGAATATGACCCTTTCGATAAATCTGGACAGCTTGTACTGCCCAACTTCTTTAATCCATATCTTCCAATTTACATACTGGAATCCAATTCTGTTTTCTCTCAGTGTTTTTAGACATATAAAAGTTTGTAAAATAAAAATTTCAGTTCAAAATACCCTATGTCCTATTTTTTTGGTGAATTTTTAAAGTTATAGTTTATGGTTCGAGTGTTCTGGACAATTTACTCATTGGATACATTTAGCTTTGATTTCACCTAATTACCTTAGTCTAATTCTAAATTCACTTAAAACGTGATTTGTACTATCTTTTTAAAACATTTTTAAGTCCATACTAATTTTTAATATCAACAAACAAGTCCTCAATTTCACTAATTTTCCGTATCAGTCCTATTCTTAGGTTTCGAGTACTAACTTCCTAAATTCACTAATTTAGGCCAATTCAACTTCAATTCAAGAGTCTAATTTCATTCTTACATAATCCCTTGATTCTAAATTCTGAGTTAAGTGTCAATTTCATAAAATTCAGGTCCTTGTAATTAATGGTTTTATTCAAAATAGTCCATAATTCCATCATTTTCAAATACACGTCCAATGTTGATTCTAATCAAAATTCTCTCATTAAAATTCAATTTTCCAGAAATCCAAGACCTTTTTCATATAGAAATTTCATTTCTCTTCAATTTTGTCCTAATAGGAATTTTCTAGTTTAGTCCCTATCTATTCCAATTTTTCAGTTAATCATGAACTTCCATTCTTTCTCAAAACAGCCCTCTTTTAAATCAATTCACCATTTCACAAATAATTTTTCAAGAACTTCATTCTCTCAACTTAACATAATCACCATGACTCTAACAATTTTATGTATAAACCAATTTTAAACTTGCATGCATGATTTTTACACTTATTTGAACAACTAGAAGAAGTAATGAGAACTTACTTCTTTGGCTTTGCTACCACTAGCTACTCTTCTTAATCCTAGCTTAATTCCTTCAACATGCAATCCATTTTCTTCACCATTAGAGCTCAAATTTTCAGATTTTTCAAGCTTCCATCCTCTCCATTTTCTCTCAAGTCACACGGCAACAAGGAAGATAAATGATGGAGAGAAAACACTTTCCTTAATTTGGGGGATTTGATAGGATTTGGTTTTACCTAATTGCCCTTCTTAACATGCCTATTATAAGCTTTTGACTAAGAGCATCCCCAAGGAATAATAATTCTTAACATGAAAATTTTGAGCTTTATTTTCTTTTTAAACTAGTCATCAGTTTTCTCCACAAGTACTCTTTCTTTATTTCTTCCATTTTGGTCTGATTTCCACTAGGGAAATGTACCTTTTTAATTACTTTTAATTTCTCTAATTTTATTACTTTGATCTTGTTACTATTAATTTACATCCAACTAAATTATCAACTCGACTCAATTCCTTGATTCGAAAGCCTAATTCCCTTTTAATTCGAGTTGGTGCAATAATTGCCCAATTAAAGGAAATTCAAGAATTAAATTGAATAATTTACTTAATCATAAACTTAGTTGCTTTCTAAGAATAAATTAATAATTTAATTTTATGAATTAAATTCTAGGATGGAAAAGTGGATGTTACATTTATTGTCTCACTAAGTTCGTACTTAGCATGTGTTTGGTTGTGCACGCATATGTGGTTCGAGACATTGGAGTAAGCAAGGCGTTGCATTGAGTTCGAAAAAATTCACCAAGCTATCACAATAATGACATCCTACTTTGGTTTTTAATTTATTTTAGTGGCATGTATAAATGGGATAATTTTGTTTATATTGGTTCAACGCCCATTATTTATAGAACAATCAATTTATTTTTTTGAAAGTAAAGGAGCTCTGATTTTGTGTATAAGTTAATATAATTTTTTAAAGGTTTTAAATTTTATATCATTTTTGAATAAATGTCATTATATGTATTGTATTTCTTTTGTGGCATTCTTGACTCGTATTTGCAAGTCGAATATGGTAAGAGTGTTACATTTATTGGTATCAGAGCTACAAGTTTCGCCGTTTCTAGATTCAAACTAAGCTTGTTATCGGTCTATAAATGTATACATGCCACTAGGATGTTAAAATTTTTGTATTGATGCTTGTGTGACTTGATGCAACTGCTTACTAAATTGAATTTATTGTAATAAGTTATAGATTAATGAAATTGAGAGAACGCATCGAGCAATCGAGCATTTGGGTTAGAATGAGGCTCACAACGGTAGTAATGATAGAGATTCAATATCAACAAAAAATTGTCTTAATGATATAATGGATATGATAGAAATGCTTCAATGTGATAATCAGAGAGAGTATAGACAATATCAAAAAACAATTGGCTCAATTGAACAAAATGACAGTGAAGTCACAGATTGGTGATCTCTTCGATCAGTTGAATGGAGCTGCAATGTTCCCTAAAATTGATCTTCAATTGTGGTGCTCCAATTGAAGGTCAAGGAGAAGAATATTCTTAAAATTGTATTTAGGATATAGTATGGACAATATGAGTTACAGTGGTGTCATTTGATCTTACAAATAGTCTAGTAGCGTAAACAGATCTGATGGATAGAGAGTTCTCTAACGTACTTGGATCATTTTGTTGTGGCATCCAATGATGATATACTAATGTACTCAAAGACCAGAGAAGATGATGGTTTACATCCTCGAGTAGTAATTCATATTCTCTAAGTAAAGAGATTATATGAAAGGTTGTCCAAATGTGAATTTTGGATATCTGAAGTTGTTTTAGTAGTATATATTTCTTAGGTCGATGGAATTCGATTGGATTCTAAAAAAGAATATGACAGAAGCTCCAATGTTAGTACAAAAAGATTTCACTCTTCAGTAATGATTTCCGTAATAAATTAGGATACGTATAAATGCAAAAGGGAAAATTAGTGGCATATGCAACACGACAAATCAAGACTCGTGAGAGAAATTATTCAATTCATGATCTGGAGTTAGACATAGTAATATTTACTTTGAAAATTTGGTGGCATTATTTGTATGGTGAGCAAGGTTATGTTTTCACAATTATTAAAGTTCAAAAAATACTTGATGACCAAAAAAGATCAGAACCTATGGTAGAGGAGGTAGATAGAACTCCTCAAGGATTATGATGTTGTGATTGACTACAATCTTGGAAAAGTCAATATAGTAGTCAATGCACTTAGTTGGAAGATATTCTCTATTTTAAGAGCAATGAATGTGCAACTGTATTTGAAGAATATTGGAATGTTAATTATAGAACTTTAACTTAAACCTACTTAGTTAGGTCGGACTAAATATCTTTAATTGAAAGATGAGAAATGTCTGGAAAGAATTAAGCAAAATAGAAATGGTGAAACCAAAGACTTTGAAGTTAAGTTTGATGGATGTTTGTATTGTCGAGGGAGAGTTATGTCCTTGATGATAATGAATGGAAATGATAACTTCTTACTGAAGCGGACTGCAGTTCAATGATGACGCATCCATGAGGCAATAAGATATATTAAGATCTGAAAGGTTATTATTGGTGGTCAGATATGAAAAGAGTTGTAACTGAATTTGTTGTTAAGTGCTTAACATGCTAGCAAATAAAGGCAGAACATCAAGTGCATTTTGGATTTCTACAACCGATTTTCATGCCTTTATGGAAATAAGAGAGAGTGACATTGACTCGAGTAAGATGTATTTGATTTGAGTGGTTGCAGACAGATATGACCAAGTTATACACAAAAGTAATTAAATTAGAACTGAAACTGAAAAATAATCATGAGACAGGGTAAGAAAACTTAGACTTAGTTGCTTTTAGATGGTGGAGATGATCCGGAAGAGTTTTCTGCTATGCCGTTAATTGCGTGGTTGGGTAGCTGGTTGGGCAGTGCTGCCCTTAGTTGTGAGCGGCGGCATAATTCTTCAGGGTCTGAATCTGGATAAATGGTTGTGAGATGGGAATAAATAGTAATAAAAAATAAAATCTACTCCTGAATAAATAAAACAATAAATATATGGAAAGATAATAATCATGTCATAGTGGGGTGGGCATCCCCCAAAGTGAATACTTCTTGTTCTCTCGGGATAGATTCTCCTGCATAGTGCTTCAATCGCTGCCCATTAACTTTGAATTATGCCCCTCCAGTTAGTGGCTTTACTATCACAGCACCATGTGGGAACGCCTGGACCACTTCGAACGGTCATGACCATCTGGTTTTTAATTTCCTAAGAAACAGCTTCAGGCGGGAGTTGAACAGCAACACTTGCTACCTGGGCAGGAACTGCCTCTGCTGGATTTTGCTGTCGTGCCATCTTTTGACTTTTTACTTGTACAGCTTGGCATTCTCGTAGGCCTCCCGCCGGAATTCCTCCATTTCTGTCAGATCTAGTAGTCTTTTCTCACCAGCCTACTTCCAATCCATATTTACGGCCTTGACGACCCAATATGCCTTATGCTCTATTTCAACTGGGAGATGGCAGGCCTTGCCGTATACTAATCGATAAGGGGACATTCCGAGTGGCATTTTGTACGCTGTTCGATACGCCCAAAGGGCATCGTCTAGTTTCAACTACCAATCTTTCCTACTTGGGTTGACAACCTTTTCCAGGATGGTTTTCACTTCTCTGTTTTAATTCTCTGCCTGCCCATTTGTTTGCGGGTGGTATGCCGCGTCAATCTTGTATGTGACACCCACTTTTTGAAGTGCTATGGAAATTAATTTGTTGTCCAAATGGGTGCCCTCGTCGCTAATGATGGCTTTTGTGATTCTGAAGCTTGTGAATATGTTCCTGTGTAGGAATCTATGGACTGTTTTTGCATCATTGTGAGGAGTGGCAATGGCTTCTACCCACTTGGAGACGTAGTCAACCGCTAAGAGGATGTACATGTTACCACAAGAAGATAGCAATGGTCCCATAAAATCAATCCCCCAAACATCGAATAATTCAACCTCCAGGATGGTTTGTAGAGGCATTTTGTTCCTTCTTGATATGTTTCCTGTTCTTTGGCATCTGTCGCACTGTTTGTAGAAGGCATGGGCATCTTTATGTAGTGTTGGCCAGAAGAAGCCTGATTGGAGTACTTTTGCTGCCTTGCACTGCCCTCCGAAATGACCTCCATATGGTGCTGCGTAGCACTAAGATAGTATGGCTTATTGTTCATCTTCAGGGACACACCGTCTAATGACTTGATCTGCACAGTTTTTAAACAAGAAAGGCTCGTCCCAAAAATAATGCTTAGCATCATATTGGAATCGTTTCTTTCCTTGGTAGTTAAGGTCATAAGGTAAAACACCAGTTACCAAGTAATTAACGATATTTGCGTACCAGGGTGTGGTTGTTGACATTGTTTCCGTGGCATTTTCATGGGCGGCCAGTGAGATGCCTTCAGCTTCCAAGGCGGCTACCAGGGCGGAGGCCAATAACAGTTGTTCATTAGGGAATGCATCCTGGATTTTGCTGCTGGGTGTCTTTCCTTGTTCATTCTCAATCCAGGATAACTGATCCGCTACTTGATTTTTTGTGCCCTTACTGTCTCGGATTTCCAGGTCAAACTCTTGCAGCAGAAGGATCCATTGGATCAGGCGAGGTTTGGCATCCTTCTTTGCAAACAGATACCTTAAGGCTGAATGATCTATGTGGACGATCACTTTTGTTCTGATTAGATAAGGCCGGAACTTATCGAAGGCGAACACTACTGCCAATATTTCTTTCTCGGTGCTGGTGTATTTGGTCTGAGCAGGATTCATCGTTTTGCTGGCGTAGTAGATTACAAGAAAAATTCTATCCCTGTGCTGTCCGAGGGCGGCTCCCACAGCAGTATCACTAGCGTCACACATTAGCTCAAAGGGCTGGCTCCAATCTGGGGGAACTACCACATGCAATGTTATGAGCTTTACTTTGAGGGTTTTAAATGCTTCCAGGCATGCCTCGTCGAAGTTAAACAGTTTATATTGTTCCAACAAGGTGCACAATGGTTTAGAAATTTTAGAGAAGTTTTCAATGAATCGACGATAAAAACCTGCGTGTCCTAGAAAACTTCGAATGCCCTTGACAGAAGTCGGCGGCAACAAGTTGGCGATGACTTCGATCTTAGCCTTGTCTACTTATATTCCTTGTGTCGAGATTTTATGCCCCAGAACTATGCCTTCATCGACCATGAAGTGGTATTTTTCCCAATTGAGTACAAGGTTTGTCTTCTCGTATCTGGTAAGTACTTTTTCAAGGCTGCTGAGGCAGCTGTCAAAGCTGTTGCCGAAGATAGAAAAGTTGTCCATAAATATCTCCATGAAGTCCTCTATCATGTCGGAGAAAATAGCCATCATGCAACACTGGAATGTGGTAGGGGCGTTGCATAATCCGAACGGCATTCTTCAGAGGCGTAGATGCTATAAGGACATGTGAAGGTTGTCTTGGCCTGGTCTTCCAGTGCAATGGCAATCTGGTTATAACCTGAATATCCATCTAAGAAACAATAGAAAGGTTTGCCATCAAGGCGGTCAAGCATTTGATCAATAAAAGGGAGGGGAAAATGATCCTTTTTAGTTGTTTTATTTAACTTGTGGTAATCCATGTATATTCTCCAACCAGTTACTATCCTAGTTGGAATTAACTCATTTTTATCATTGCTTACCACAGTTATACCTCCTTTCTTTGGTACATATTATACCTGGCTTACCCATTCGCTGTCAGAGATAGAATATATGATTCCGGCATCTAACCATTTGATTATCTCATTTTTGACAACTTCTCTCATGGCATCATTTAATCTCGTATGGGCATCTACAACTGACTTTTGATCCTATTCAAGTTGGATTTTGTGCATGCAGATTGCTGGACTGATTACTTTTATATCTGCAATGGTCCAGCCTATTGCCTTCTTGTGTTGCCGCAGCAGCGCTGTCAGTTTCTGTTCCTGTATAGGCTGCAACTTAGAGGAAATGATTACGGGCACTGTATTATTGGGTCCCAAATAAGCATACTTAAGTTGTGCAGGCAAGGCTTTTAGTTCAAGGGTAGGGGCTGTTCAACAGATGTTTTGAACATTTTGCCACCCTTTTCTGTATAATTTAACGGTTCAAAATACTTACCTAGCCTGTTTGTTATCCAGTACGCCTCCTCTTTGCCCTCCAGTTCCTGCTCTTTCCATTCGCTACGTTGTTCATCTTCTGAGCAATTATCTAAATGGCTTCCGAGACAATTGTCGAGATTACTGCCTTGGCAGTCACACTACAGGCAGGGTCTGTTGACTTTGAAATTGAACTCTGAGGTGGCCTCCATTAGCTGGCATTCTTTAGGATCATCAGCTTGCCTCATAGTTTAAAAGACGTTCAACTTTACTTGTTGATCATTTACCCTCATTGTAAGTTCACCTTTTTCAACATCGATCAACGTTCTACCTGTAGCTAGGAATGGTCACCCTAGGATTATCGGTGCCCTTTCATCTGCTTCATAGTCTAAAACCAAGAAGTCGAAAGGGAAGATAAATCTGTCCACCTTTACCAAGATTTCTTCAATCTTTCCTTCCAGGTGTACATACGTTTTGTCAGCTACCTACAACATTACTATCGTTGGGCGGGCATCTCTGATCCCTAGTTTTTGGAAAATAGACTTGGGCATTAAGTTGATGCTTGCCCCTAGGTCACAGAGGCCTTTCACGGAGTGGTTGCTGCCTATTTTACAGGGAATTATGAAGTTGCCCGGATCTTTCTATTTAGGCGGCGTCTTATTGTGCAACATAGCCATGCATTCCTCTGTTACTGCCACTGTCTCAAATTCCCTGATTCTTATTCTTTTGGATACCATATCCTTCAGGAACTTAGCATAGCTAGGCATTTGTTCTATAAATTCCACCAATGGAAGATTGATTTTTACTTGCTTCAAAACATTCAGGAATTTTTTGAACTGCATGTTTTGTTTTTTTTTTCAATCTTTGTGGGAATGGTGGTACATGTGTAGTATCTACGGTTTTTGCCTTGGAAAGAAACTTATTTTGGGGGCTAGTAACTGGTTCAAATTCCATCTGGTCATTTGTAGTGTCATTTGTCGGCCCTTTTGTGGATCTGTGCTGCCTTTTTCAAGTGCTGTCGCGACAGGATTTCTGGCAGCTTGGGCTGGATCGGCAGGTGTTGTTTCTTTCGCAGCAAGCTTTGATGGCTCTTGCAACGTTATCCCACTTCTAGTTTTTACATCCTTGCATTGCTCTAGGGATTTTCCCTTCGTGGTTTCAGTGTCACTGGGTAATACTCCCATAGGCCTAGTGTTAAAAATCTGGGCAAACCTTCCAAAATGGGTCTCCAGATTCTTTATTGCTACCTCTTGGATGTTCATCCTTATTTCAGACTTTTCCATGAAAGATTCATTTTTTCAATAAATTTATTCGTATGGACAATAAAATCATTAGTACGGGATATAAAAGTATGTAAAGTAGACTCTAATGAATTATTGTTCATATTTTGTAGCTGTTACGGTGGCTGTCTAGATAGGTTCTGTTGGTATCCTTCTGGTTGCTGAGTTGGATTTGCAGTTGTGTTTGGATTGCTCCAGGAGAAGTTTGGATGCTTTTTCCAGCCAGGGTTGTAAGTGTTGGTGTTAGGCATGCTATTCCTCTCATAGGTTCCCATGAAGTTTGCAGATTCGCTGCATTTAGAGGAATCATAGTTTTCCCCACACTCATCGCAAAAAGGCTCCACAGACTTGGCCTCACATGTTTTTCCTTTGGCCATATTCATCACTAGCTCGGTTAGCTTATCCAGACGGGCATTAACAGATTCTGTGGCCTCTACCTCGTTCACAACAGTTGTCCGCCTTATGCTGTCACGGCGGGCTTTAGGGAACTTGTAGTCATTCTTCGCAATCTTGTTCAAGATCTGTAGTGCATCCTCAGGTGGTTGGTCGAGGATGATTCTGTTGGCTGAGGCGTCGAGCATCATTCGATTTAGGTAGTTCACCCTGTTGTAAAACATCGACACTTGTGTCCAAGTTAGAAAACCATGAAGCAAGCAGTTATTAAGCATCTGTTGGTACCGCTCCCATGCTTCATACATCGGCTCGTCACCCCCTTGTCGGAAAGCTGTGATCTCGTTTCTCAATCTGTTTGTGACGTTAGATGGGCTGAAATGATCTAAGAAGTCCTTGCACAGCTCTATCCATGTGTTGAATGGCCCTGCCGGCTGGTTGTTCAACCACTGCTTTGACATATCCCTCAGTGAATAGGGGAATAACCTCAGCCTTAGCACGTCTTCGTGAACTCCGTATATCTTGAAGGCTCTGCATATGTCCAGGAATCCTCTTAAGTGTTGTTGAGCGTCTTCTGTGGCAGTCCCTCCAAATTTCCCAAATGTGTTGATCATGTTGAACATCACGGGCTTTACCTAGAAATGGTTCGCCTCCATTTCATGCTCTGCAACAGTTGGGTCAAAACCCCTGAAATCATGCTCCAAGTAGTCCCTGGTGGTTCGTACGTACTGTTGCTTCCTGGGTGGAATTGGGGGTTGCTATCTAGGTGGAACTTGCTGCTGTTTGGGCGGCGGATCTTGCTACCCATCCCTGCCGATAGGGGCATCGATGGTAGGGTTATCGTCTTGGTCGTTAACCATTATTGCTTTTTATTTTCCCCCCTCTTCCTTTGCTTTTCCTAGGGCTTCTCTGACTTCTTTCTTAAATTCTCGTGCTCTTCATTCGATGTCTTCAAAGAAAACGATTTCCCCCTTTGGATTTTCTCTGGTCATGCACTAGCAAAGGAAACTGTAAAATTCTTTCTTTTTTTGAATAAAATCAAAACTAAAAATTAAATGTGAATAAATATAAGTGTAACAATATAAAATCGAATTTAGTGTTGCCAATCCTCGGCAACGGCACCAAAAACTTGTAGAGCGTTTGGGTGTTCTCTATTTATGAGCGCAAGTGCACACTCATGTCAAGTTATAGTATAAAAGATATTATCTCCCACATGGATTGGAAAACTTAAACTCGAATTGTGATTCCTGCACAAAGGAAAGTTAAATGCAAAAATTAATTTTAGTGTGTAAGAGAATTAAAAGTAAATAAACACAAGTAATTGAAAATATCAGATTGATAGAATGGGTCAGATTATGCTGCTCCCTAGTGTGAAACTATGTGAATAGGATAAGTTGTTTCGCGCTGCCAAACTTTGCTACCTCGACATGGGATGGCAGTTTAGCTGCTTTAAAGCTTTCGCTGCCTCGGTAGTGGAACGAACGTGTGTCTCGGCGGCAAACTGGACAGACCTTCAAGGCTCGGCAGAACGCTTCAATATTGATCCCGCTTATGTCTAAGTCAGAATATTGTTGTTGCCCACTGCAAATAATACGAGTCGCGGCGTAAATCTTGCAAAGACAGCAACGTTGGTTCGTTCTTCTTTAGCCGCCCTAAACCCTAACCTATGTCTAGGCTAGATTGATCAACACTTGATTAGAGTGAGCATCGTACTTACTCCTTTCGTGAGTTCGACTCTCTCGATACCGAACAAATGGATAGTTAACAATTAATCTTTCGAACTTAATTGAAAACTATGAAGAGCATGGAATAAGCAAACCTTGAAAGTTTTATTGCAAAAACAAACTTAATACCTAAAGAATCGTTCTCACACTAGTTTACAACACAACCCAAACCCAAGAAAGAGTTTAGAACATAATGGCGGCAAGAAAACCTAAACTATGCCTATGGGAAAACCTAAGTTGTCTTGAAGTACAAAATACATTGAGTATATATAGGCATTAGTTAGGTCAAGTCCTCCTTGGAGTAGAAGTCTTCAAAGTAGCTTTTGGCATTGAATGCAACCTTTAATTCTGACTTCTTTGAGTTGAATGTGGACTCCTTGACGTTGCCTTGCTCCGCAAGTTATCTCGAACTCCTCCTTCGGTGGCTCTGTCTGTTGCTACAGGCACCAGAAAATAGAGTGGATGGCCCCGTTAGAATCAGGATTTCTGCTCTACAAATCGCAATCTAGTTCTCTAATTCCTTTGCTTGCTGACCTAGGAGGCAGGTATGGCGGCGACAGCTACTCGGCAGTGGCTGTCTCTGTCTAAAACTGCGTCAGTACAGCTCGTTGGTCTACTGCCTCAGCATCATGTCCTCAGCTCCTATCTCCTTCTACCAGCTCCTAGTACCTGAAACTAAACTAAACTAAAACAATATTTTTTTCTTACCAAATAAAAGATGATCAATAAAAAGCATGGCAAAGTAAAGAATATTGTAAAATGCAACGCATGCACCTAATTATGCCTAAAATGTACTTAAAATAGCAATAATATGAGATGGAATGTGCACAAAATATAGAACTTATGGACACTTTACATTGGCATTTTTTCCAACTGCATTCTGTAAAAGAAGTGTGCATGACCAAGTGTTTTTGTATTTTTATTCCACAGGTTGTAGAACTAGACTTTCTTTATCCTAGCGAAGGGATCCATAGACGGTGGGATTGTGGGTATCATATAATAGCTACTACTACAACTTGGGATCAGGCTGCTTTAGTTCTTAGTGTACAGAGAAGGTGACCTTCAAATGAGACGTAAAATACTCTTAGAACTTCAGCATTTCCTAGCACACATGTAAAGGTGAACCATTCATAAAATTCACAAATTTGGCTTCCATGTCACTCTATTTTCAACATCTCTAAATTTCTCATTTGATCTTGCAGGAGAAGTGGGCAAAAAATCTATATGTAGCTTATGTCTGTTACGGACGAACACTTTCCTGAGCTTTCCTATTCTTTCCTCGTGGTCTCCCAAGAGACACAACTGTCGATATGGTAAAAGCTGGAACTCTCGTCCCTTTGAATTTACTCTCTTTAGGTTTAGAGAAATTTTGACCAATACCAGTAGTCTATATTTTTTAATTTATTGTAACTACAATATAGTAAGCTTCTAGTTGTATTCGACCCTCCATTCTATTGTTTGGAATGTTCTTCAACTGATGCATTATAAAATAAGAAATAGTAATTTGTAAAAAAATCAAAAAGGCAAATTTGCTGCGCTTGTGGCAAAAATGTCACTAAATATTGCAATATCCAATCACATTTAGCGACGTTTTGGCGAAAAGCGCCACTATAACTCAATATTAGCGGCATTTTGAAAGACAAATGCCACTACAAATAGAGTATTTTTAGCAGTGTTTCAAAATTTAAACGCCAATAAAAACAGAGTATTAGCAGCGTTTTAAAATAAAAACGTCACTAAAGATATGGTATTAGCGGCGTTTTTAAATACAAATGCCACTATAGACAGAATATTAGCAGCATTTTGAATTTCAAATTCCACCATAGAATTCGACATTTTGTGGCGTTTGTTGTTCAAAAATGCCGCTAACTATTGCGACGCAAAATCTGGCGGCACTTTTGCGTTGTTTTTTCTAGCACCAAAAAGGTTTTTAGCGGCACTTAAAAACGCCGCTATAGAACAAAAGAAGCTCCGCAAAAAACTTGTTTTGCTGTAGTGAACAAACAACACATTGAGAGAAAAAGACAAAGGAACAAAACCCAAATTTTAACATATTTCAATTGGATTACAATCACTAAAGTTTTAAGAAATAAAAAATCTACAATTAATTCCTCAAACATAACAACACATTGATTAAACCCAGACATTTCTAGATATTATAAGAGAAAAGATAAGCAAAAGGAGATAAAGGTGGAAAGCAGTGAAAAGAAGGAGAAGGAGATAGAGGTGGTCGGATTCATTAGCCACCAAAGAAAGTGGCCGAAGCAGCGACATTTTGAGATAAAAGTGAGGTTGAGAGAGTTTACGGGTCAAATTGATATTTTATTTAAAGTTCAAGGGTGAAATTAGAATTAACCCTTTTGTCTAACGTGCCACATCATCAAATTAACGGGTGTTAATGACATAGTGACCAAAATAAAACAGCTTGAAAATGTAAATGGCAAGAATAACCTTTTTTGAAACAGTTGACCAAAATTGAACACGGTCTAAACAAAAGGGACCACCGGTGAAGTTACCCCTTTTTATTTTTGGTTATGCCATTTTGGCCTTTTTCATGTTTATTTTTGGTTAAACAACACCATTGGCCACTAAACTATTTCACACTACAACAAATTTGCTTATTATTGAAGTTCAAAATATTTTCATTAAAACTTATATTTACGTCATTATTTGTATTTTGTGACGTAAAATCCGACATCACGGCGATCGTCACACTAGGTGTGTCACTAAATTTCTTCCGTGACGATGTAATGGTTTTCGCCACGCGTTGTTAAACATATAATGACGTTAATATATAGTGTCACCTTATAATTTGTATTTAGGGACATGTGGTTACGTCACCAAATAATAAAAAATTTCGTCATTAATCATTCATATTATCACCAATAATTGTAACCCCCTCGTCCCGGTCTGGACGATTGACCGGTCCGAGTAGGTTACACGGGGAAAACCGAAGTGAAACCCATTAAGGCACCCCTTCGGTTAGCAACCCTAGAAAATTTTCTTCAATTATCTTGTCTAGATGGATCATTAAATCCTAAGTGTGAAACGTCATCGGAAAACGAAGACAAGACTTTACAGATGAAATGTAAGTTAATTTAAATTTACCATGTATCCGAGTTAGTTCGATTCCTTGCACACGCGACCGAAACATACATAAACGAACACAAACATGGCTCACAAGGAAGCCTACAACAAACAAGAACCAAACCCAACACTTGAAGACATTTAAAGATGCCAAAAGCCCAATTTACAGGCCTATGTTTCGAAACAGGCTTGCCCGTTTCGATACACGGGCCCTAGTTGAAAAAGCCAACCCAGCCGTACCGATACGCTCCACCCCGTCTCGGTATAGGGTTCCATTTCGCCTAGGCATACCGAAACACGTTCCGGAACAGGCTCTCACAGTAGCAAAATCGTTTCAGTACGCGTATCGGAACAGGGGTTCACAGTAGAACCGTACCGGAACGCGTTCCGATACGGGTGTCCCTGGAACCACACCCGTTCCGAAACCACCTCACCCATTCCGAAACGCCTGCAATCTGTGTGTTTCTAAAAACCAGTTTTTGCATCTCCAAAAGTCCACAACATGCCTCAAACATCAAGAAACAAGATATGGCATATATGTGCATACTCTAGAGGCACTCACCCTATAACAAGCATGCTCAACACTTAACATTCATGGAAAAACCATTCATAAAGAGGATCAAGCATACACCAAGGCATACACAAATGGGTTTAATTAGCCAAAAGGTACATGCATCCACTAGCAAAGATTTCATGCTCTCAAACATCATATAGTATTCATAGATCAAGGTCATAAGCCTTTAAATGCAAGCATTTAGGCAACAACATAACAAGGTTTACAAATCCAAAACAAGCCATGAACAACAAGCCAACATATATTAGTCTACAACTCTCATACAAAACACATAGCAGTCTCATTGCTAATCTACCACATTATTTACTAAGCCATACTTGAGCAACTACAAAAGCTTGGAATGCCCCTTTTCTTGCTCCTTGCTAACTCCACGCTAATGATCTGCATTGTCGAAAAAGAGAGCGTAAGCTAGAAGCTTAGTAAGGGTGCTCTAAAACCAAAAACAACGACAATGCAGGGTTCAAGCATACCATCCTTAGAACCACACACATACATACATAAGCATCAACATAGCATCAGGCTAACATCACATGAATGCACTAACATGGCATCTTACCTCATGTTATGCCCAACAAGATATATCATTTATCTTAACATTAAAATCATATGAACAAGTAGATTGGCCATTATTAGTTTACTCGGATATGCAGATAACTTCCGTTGGGGCTTTCACCTCCAACGTACTCAACAACAACGTTACCTTCGGTGGGATTACACTTATCACCGGACCTTGCATGGATGGGATTCCACTCATCATCACATGCCCTACGGATGGGATTCCACTCATCATCACGTAATAATATAAAATTTCCGGTGGAATATTACATCACCGTACTCCTCCTTGATGACTTTACGCCACCAAGGCCACGCGCGAATTTGACTCAACCGTGTGCACACTCTTATCCTAATGATCGATCATTTATACTCGGTAATTTAACTAGTGTCAATTATACTATTTAGTCACACCATGACAATCCATCATGCTTATCAACATACCAATCATCACACACATCAATGTATATAACACATACATAATCAACACATGCTTTACAAGACTATAACAAGCATATTTAGCAAAACTCATAAAACATACAAGAAGTCAAGCTACCAACTTAACTTCTACCTTGGATTGGCCTACCAAGCTCAATCCAACTCCTCAATCATACACTTGAACCAATTTAAACTAATTTAAAAGATTCCACTCACCACACTTCCTTAAGCAAACCAAGCAAAGCCGACTCAAGCCTCCACAACTTCCGGAATCGTGCCTGAACCTTGTCCAACGTTTCCCTTGATTCTAACCAATCAAAAACAATATATTACTACACAAAACATCCACAATTCACTGTCACAACTCAGATTTCAACCAATACCCATTTCTCAACAACTTCAAGCAAAAACTAACAACCACAAATTCCATTTTCGTACTCCCATTAAACCCAGCTAAGAACTACCAATTCTAACACCCAAAATACCTTTAAAAACCTTCAAAAAACCTCCCTAACATCATTATATCAACAACCCTTTAACCCTTCACAAAACCACTCCAAAAATACAAGTTTAGACACTTTTAAAATACACCCCAAAACCTATTTCGGGATTTTTGTTGAAATCCCACCATTTTAAGATATAATGTGTCTTAGGGCAAGATTAGATCCAAACTAACTCTACAAATCAAAACCAAGTCAAGAAGCCTTTAAAGTTTCTTACTTTTCTTCAACCTTTGAAATCTTGAAAAAACTAAAAGATGGTGCTTTTGAAAACCTAAGACCATAGAAATGTTCAGAATAGAGAGGAGAAGTCAAAAATGAGTTTACCTCGTAGAAATCACTTGAAACGATGAAGAACCTTGATGGAATAGTGATTGGGAGGTTTTGGGGGTTTTAGGTCGTTGAAAAATGAACAAGGGGGAAGAAGACCATTTTTTTGGTTCAAAATGAACAAGGGAAATTTACAAGAATGTCATTACTAAAATTCAAGTCTTATTAAATTAAAGGCAAAGCCTATTTAAATTAAATTGAGTCTAACGACTGGAACCCGACTCACACACTCAACTCCCGACCCTAAAACCCGGGTCTTAAACTCTCCCCCACTTAAGGAATTTCGTCCTCGAAATTACCTGACTGAAAGAGATAAGGAAACTGCCTTTCCATATCCTCCTTCCTCTCCCAAGTGGCTTTGTCCACCACTCGACATTTCCACCCCACTTTGACCAACTCAATTGATCTACCACGCAACACCTTGCTGTCTGAGGCTAAGATCTCCACTGGTTCCTCATCATATGTCAAATCCGGATTCAATTCAATCTCCTCTACAGGCATAACATGCGATGGATTTGACCTATACTTACGAAGCATTGAAACGTGAAACACATCGTGGATCTTCTCTAGCTCGGATGGCAAACGCAACTGATAAGCAACCGAACTGACTCGCCTCACAATCTCATACGGTCCAATGTACCTCGGACTCAACTTCCCTTTTCTACCAAATCGCATAACCTTCTTCCACGGAGAGACTTTCAAGAACACTCTATCTCCCACGGAAAACTCAACTTCCTTCCTCTTCAAGTCGGCATAGGACTTCTTCCTATTCGAAGTTGCCTTCAAATGGTTGCAAATTAATTTCACCTTATCAGTAGTCCCCTTAAGCAAATCCGGCATAGGTAACAACCTCTGACCCGCTTCGGCCCAACAAATCGGAGTTCTACACTTTCTACCATACAAGGCCTCATACGGAGCCATCTGAATGCTCGACTGAAAACTGTTATTATAAGCAAACTCGACTAAAGGCAAGTGCTTCTCCCATGTACCCTAAAAATCAATGATGCAACAACACAACATATCCTCTAAAATCTGTATAACCCTCTCCGACTGACCATCTGACTGAGGATGATACGACGTGCTGAAATTCAAACAGGTACCCAAAGCTGTATGCAGACACTCCCAAAATCGGGTTGTGAACCTCGGATCTCTATCGGACACAATCGACTTCGGCACGCCATGTAGTCTCACAATCTCACTGATGTACAAATCGGCCAATCTATCTAAGGAGTAAGTCGTATTAACAGCTAAGAAGTGAGCACACTTCGTGAAGCGGTCAACTATGACCCAAACTGAGTTCTTCATCGTAGGATTCAAAGGCAAACCCGAAACAAAATCCACGGTGATATTCTCTCATTTTCATTCCGAAATTCTCAACGGTTGCAACAAACCTGAGGGAACCTGATATTCCGCCTTCACTCTCTGACACACCATACACTTACTCACATAATCGGTTACGTCTTTCTTCAAACCAACCCAATAGTACTCATTCTTCAAGTTACGGTACATCTTCGTACTACTAGGATGTATAGCAAACGGACTACTGTGCGCTTCAGTCAAGATCGTACGCCTCAAATCACTGTCATCTGGCACAACTACCCTATCTCTGAAATGCAAGACCCCATCGGCACTAAAACTATAGTCTGAAGGTCTACCCTCGGCTATGTCTTGCACGTAAGGTGCCAAGGATCTATCTAAGAGTTGTTTCTCCCTAATCAACTGACCTAAGGTAGGTCTAACCTGAAGCTCAACCACTAGGCCACCATCTCCGGACAAGCTCAATCTAGGAAACATGGCTCTCAAATCAACGACTATCTTCCTACTCAAGGCATTTGCACCACACTAGCTTTACTCGGATGGTACTCAATCGTAAGATAATAGTCCTTCAACAACTCTAGCCACCTACGCTGTCTGAGGTTCAACTCTTGTTGTGTCATGATATACTTCAGACTCTTGTGATCCGTGTACACCGTGCATTTCTCACCGTACAGATAATGTCTCCAAATCTTCAAGGCGAACACCACTGCGGCTAACTCTATGTCGTGGGTCGGACAGTTACGCTTATGAGTCTTCAACTGTCTTGAGGCATAAGCCACCACTCTTCTGTCTTGCATGAGAACACAACCTAGTCCTACATAAGATGCATCACTGTAAACTACATATTCTTTCCCTGACTCTGGCTGAATCAAAATCGGTGCATGGGTCAAAGCTTCTTTTAATTTCTCAAAGGCTTGTTGTCTCGCATCTGACCACTCAAACTGAACATTATTCTGAAGTAACTTTGTCAAAGGAGCGGTTATCTTCGAGAAAACTTCTACAAACCTTCTATAGTATCCGTCTAAGCCTAGAAAGCTACGAATCTCTGTTACAGACTTCGGTTGCTTCCACTCAACAATGGCCTCGACCTTCTTCGGATCAACTCTAATCCCATCGGCTAACACTACATGCCTTAGGAAGACTACTTCTCGGATCCAGAACTCACAGTTACTCAATTTTGCATACAACTGGTTGTATAGTAAAGTCCGCAAAACTAACCTCAAGTGTTGGTCATGGTCTTCTTCGGTACGCGGATACACCAAAATGTCATCTATGAAAACAACTACAAATTGGTCTAGATACTGATGGAAGATCCTATTCATCATATCCATGAAAGCAGCCGGTGCATTAGTCAACCCAAATGGCATGACTAAAAACTCATAGTGACCATATCTAGTCCTAAAAGCTGTCTTCGGTACATCAACCTCTTTTACCTTCAACTGATAGTAACCGGATCTCAAGTCAATCTTCGAAAAGAGTGATGCCCCTCTCAACTGATCGAACAAATCATCTATACGCGACAAGGGATACTTGTTCTTCACTATCAACTGATTCAACTGTCTGTAATCTATACACATTCTCATGCTTCCGTCTTTCTTCTTCACAAACAAAACCGGAGCGCCCCAAGGTGAAGAACTCGGTCGGATGAAGCCTCTATCTGTCAACTCTTGCAACTGGGTCTTCAACTCTTTCAGTTCTTTCGGTTCCATACGATACGAAACAATCAAAACAGGAGCTGAATCTGAATAAGTCTCTATAGCAAACTCTACCTCTCTATCAGGCGGTAAACCCGACAGTTCTTCCGGAAACACACTCAGAAAATCACACACTGTCCGGATATCTTGAGGCCTAACTTCGCTCATGTTCGGATTCATCACGTAGGCCAAATACGCCTCACAACCCAACTCAACTAACATGTTAGCCTCTAAAGCTGAAACTACATTCGATAAGAACTTCACGTTCTCACCTACAACCACAATCTCATAATCATCCGCAAGCTTCAAGAAAACCCTCTTAGTCTCAAAATCTATCCAAGCTCTATGTTCTGTAAGTCAGTCCATACCCAGAATTACATCAAAGCCATAGAACGGTAACTCCATTATATCCACTGGAAACACATGCCCCTGAACCATTAGCGGACACCTTCTATACATCTTTCTAACCACTACCGTATCCCCAAAGGAACTAGTAACACTAACTCCTACCTCTAATACCTCACAAGGTAAATTCAACAACTTTGCATGCTCACTCAAAATGTAAGAATGCGTAGACCCAAAGTCAATCAAAGAAAGCAAACCCAAAGACTGTATCGAGAAGTTACCTACAATCACATCTGTGCCGTGCTGACCCTCATGCTGAGCGTAAACTCTAGCCTGACCTCTGCCCTCCGGCTGGACAGCAACTACATGCGCTATGTTCCTCTGGCCATCATGTCTCGGGTGGAAGTTACCTCTACCGCGCCCACAACCTCTCTGAAAGTCATTAGCTCTAGCATGAGCCTGAACCGGTGCCTGCCCCACCTGATGTGGACAGTCACGCCTAATGTGATCCCTAGCTCCACAGCTCTAACAAGAGTGAAAGTTCCCCCAACACTCACCGGTGTGATTCCTTCCGCAACGAGCACACTTGGGAAAACGCCCACCAGCTCTCTGGCCTTGATGGCCCCTACCATGGTTACCACCACCACGTCTATGGTCATAGTGATGCCTATTGTCCCGATGCCTCTTGGCATTACCTCTATCAAAGTCGCCGGACCTCTTTCCGGAACTAGAACCACTAGAACGTTTGGTCAAACCCAAACTGTGCTCTATGTCTTTGGCCCTAGCGACCAAGACATCAAAATCTGTGTAGTCAGTAGCCAAGGTGTACCTCTTGATCTCTTCACTCAGCCCATAGCGAAAACGGTCACAACGTTCCCTCTCAGTAGGAACAAGCTCAGATGCATACTAACTCAACCTGACAAAACGGATCTCATACTCAGTCACGGTCAAGTTCCCCTGAAGCAAAGCCATAAACTCCCTCTTCTTCTCATCGAGATAACGAGGACCCAGATACTTCTTACGGAAAGCTAACTCAAAGAACTCCTAAGTGATCTCGGCCTCTGGCATACCCGTAGTAATGGTGACCCACCAAGTGTAGGCATCACCCTGAAGCAGAGATACAACACACCCAAGTCTGCGGGCTCCAGTACATCCCATATGTGTCAGAATACGGACAGTCTTGTCAAACCAAGTCTCGGATCTCTCGGGTGCCAACCCTCTGAACTCTTCGCCTCCCAAACTGCGAAGCCTCTCTAGTGGCAAACTAGTGCCCTCACCCTGAGGTTGTGCCACAGCCTGACCCCCAGCCACTGCTGCCTGAAAAGCCCCGGCTATCGCCTGAACTAGAGGAGCTAAATCTATCTCGTCCGGTCCTTCGCCCACCTGAGGTTCTACACCCTCGGCTCTCGCCTCACCTCCCTCTTGACGAGGAGAAGGAGGAGGTGGAGGAGCCTGTGCCTCAACAACTGGCTCAACTCCCGGAGTTGCTGCCCGTGGTTCCGTTTGAACCATCCTAGGCCTCCCTCTTGGTCTCATTTCACAGCTAGCAGGATAACAACTACAACAAACAAACAGATAAGGATTAAGTTAGCAAAGGCAAGGGTCCAATCGTGCTCAAGTATACTCCTTTACAAAACCTTTTCAAAATAAGTAATAGTAGCAATGGGAACTCAACACTACGCCTCGACACCACATTCATGCTAACACATGCTTTCAAACACTATACGATCAAACAAACAGCAAGCATACATGGCAGAGCATTCATCGAGACATAGCAACAACATATAACTTCAAACTTACCTCACTTACCTGCCTGAGGTCTCAGAAACCTCAAGCTCTGATACCAACAAATGTAACCCCCTCGTCCCGATCTAGACGACTGATCGGTCCGAGTAGGTTACACGGGGAAAACTGAAGTGAAACCTGTTAAGGCTCCCCTTCGGTTAGCAACCCTAGAAAATTTTCTTCAATTATCTTGTCTAGATGGATCATTAAGTCCTAAGTGTGAAACAACAACGGAAAACGAAGACAAGACTGTACAGATGAAATGTAAGTTAATTTAAATTTACCATGTATCCGAGTTAGTTCGATTCCTTGCACACGCAACCGAAACATACATAAACGAAAACAAACATGGCTCACATTGAAGCCTACAACAAACAAGACCCAAACCCAACAATTGAAGACCTTTAAAGATGCCAAAAGCCCAATTTACAGGCCCGTGTTTCGAAACAGGCTTGCCTGTTTCGATACACGGGCCCTAGTTGAAAAAGCTAACTCAGCCGTACCGATACGCTCCACCCCGTCTCGGTACAGGGGTCCATTTCGCCTAGGCGTTCCGGAACATGTTCCGGAACAGGCCTTCACAGTAGCAAAACTGTTTCAGTATGCGTATCGAAACAGGGGTTCATAGTAGCCAAACCGTACCGGAACGCGTTCCGATATGGGTGTCCCTGGAACCACACCCATTCCGAAACCACTTCACCCGTTTCGAAACGCCTGCAGTCTGTGTGTTTCTAAAAACCAGTTTCTGCATATCTAAAAGTCCCCAACATGCCTCAAACATCAAGAAACAAGATATGGCATATATGTGCATACTCTAGAGGCATTCACCCTATAACAAGCATGCTCAACACTTAACATTCATGGAAAGACCATTCATAAAGAGGATCAAGCATACACCAAGACATACACAAAGGGGTCTAATTAGCCAAAAGGTACATGCATCCACTAGCAAAGATTTCGTGCTCTCAAACATCACATAGTATTCATAGATCAAGGTCATAAGCCTTTAAATGCAAGCATATAGGCAACAACATAACAAGGTTTACAATTCCAAAACAAGGCATGAACAACAAGCCAACATATATGAGTCTACAACTCTCATACAAAACACATAGCAGTCCCATTGCTAAGCTACCACATTATTTACTAAGCCATACTTGAGCAACTACAAAAGCTTGGAATGCCCCTTTTCTTGCTCCTTGCTAACTCCACGCTAATGATTTGCATTGTCGAAAAAGAGAGCGTAAGCGAGAAGCTTAGTGAGGGTGCTCTAAAACCAAAAACAACGACAATGCAGGGTTCAAGCATATCATCCTTAGAACCACACACATACATACATAAGCATCAACATAGCATCAAGCTAACATCACATGAATGCAGTAACATGGAATCTTACCTCATGTTATGCCCAACAAGACATATCATTTATCTTAACATTAAAATCATATGAACAAGTACATTGGCCACTATTAGTTTACTCGGATATGCGGATAACTTCCGTTGGGGCTTTCACCTCCAACGTACTCAACAATAACGTTACCTTCGGTGGGATTACACTCATCATCGGACCTTGCATGGATGGGATTACACTCATCATCACATGCCCTACGGATGGGATTCCACTCATCATCACGTAATAATATAAAATTTCTGGTGGAATATTACATCACCGTACTCCTCCTTGATGACTTTACGCCACCAAGGCCACGCGCGAATTTGACTCAACCGTGTGCACACTCTCATCCTAATGATCGATCATTTATACCTGGTAATTTAACTAGTGCCAATTATACTATTTAGTCACACCATAACAATCTATCATGCATATCAACATACCAATCATCACACACATCAATGTATATAACACGTACATAATCAACACATGTTTTACAAGACTATAACAAGCATATTTAGCAAAACTCATAAAACATAAAAGAAGTCAAGCTACCAACATAACTTCTACCTTGGATTGGCCTACCAAGCTCAATCCAACTCCTCTATCATACACTTGAACCAATTTAAACCAATTTAAAAGATTCCACTCACCACACTTCCTTAAGCAAACCAAGCAAAGCCGACTCAAGCCTCCACAACTTCCGGAATCGTGCCCGAACCTTCTCCAGCATTTCCCCTTGATTCTAACCAATCAAAAACAACGTATTACTACACAAACATCCACAATTCACTGTCACAACTCAGATTTCAATCAATACCCATTTCTCAACAACTTCAAGCCAAAACTAACAACCACAAATTCCATTTTCGTACTCCCATTAAACCCAGCTGAGAACTACCAATTCTAACACCCAAAATACCTTTAAAACCCTTCAAAACACCTCTCTAACATCACTATATCAACAGCCCTTCAACCCTTCACAAGACCACTCCAAAAATACAAGTTTAGACACTTTTAAAATACACCCAAAAACCCATTTCGGGATTTTTGTTGAAATCCCACCATTTTAAGATATAATGTGTCTTAGGGCAAGATTAGATCCAAACCTAACTCTACAAATCAAAACCAAGTCAAGAAGCCTTTAAAGTTTCTTACTTTTCTTCAACCTTTGAAATCTTGAAAAAACTAAAAGATGGTGCTTTTGAAAACCTAAGACCATAGAAATGTTCGGAATAGAGAGGAGAATTCAAAAATGAGTTTACCTCGTAGAAATCACTTGAAATGATGAAGAACCTTGATGGAATAGTGATTGGGAGGTTTTGGGGGTTTCAGGTCGTTGAAAAATGAACAAGGGAGAATAAGAGCATTTTTTTTGTTTCAAAAAGGCTAATCTTTTTCCTTAATTTTGGAAATTTACAAGAATGTCATTACTAAAATTCAAGTCTTATTAAATTAAAGCCAAAGCCTATTTAAATTAAACCGAGTTTAACGACTCGAACCTGACTCACACACTCAACTCCCGACCCCAAAACCCAGGTGTTACAATAATACAATAATTTCATTGTATATGTGATGAAATAAAAGTTGTCACCTTCTTAGTGACATAGTATATCGTCATCTAATAGTCGTATGAATGACAATAATACATAATGTCACTTTATAATATATATTCTATGACAACTAATTACGTCACCAAATTAGTTACGATACCGTTATTAATAATTCTCATCGTCACAAATAATGAATTAACTTTTACTTATAGGTGACAGAAAACATATCGTCACATATATGGTGACATAAATGACAAAAATACAAAACGTCGCTTAATAATTTATATTCAATGACAGTTATTTATGTCATCAAATTTTATAAATTTTCGTTATTGATAATCCAAATTGTCACGAATAGTACGTTAAAAAATAAACTATAAGTGACGAAAGAGATACCGGCATAAATTTTAGTGACGGAATATAATGTTACCAAATAATATTATGAATGATGTTTTTTTATAATATCATCTTAGACAATTGTCACTGATATAGATAATGACGTAAAATATCATCATTTAAAATGATAAATTAATGTCACGACTCTTGTTTTGGTGTCAATTTCAAATAGTCATTGATGATAAGAATCATCGCCATAATTGAATTACACATTTATCATAGTGTAGAAATAAATATTGTCGCATAGGCAATGACGATATATATAGTCAACTTATATATTATAAATGTCACATTATACTTAATTTTTTGTGACAAGTTATATCAAGAATAATAAAATAAAATTATTTATATTAAAATTAACATAAATTATACTTTTTTCAAAATAATAAAATAAAACAAATCAATAACTAAAAAATATTTATTTCTTTGCTATAAATAAAGAGAACAAAAATATTTAAAAGAACTACAAATCAAACTTTGTGTCGGTTCTGATTCTGGTGATGATAAGTTTGTGGCATCATTTGGAGCTGCATAAATAATAAGCATATTAAATTACCATCTTTAAAATAATACAAATATTTTTATTTGATTGACCTCACGGTTTACTTGAAAATTGTAGTGGGGGACTTGAATTCCGGCAGCTAACAAAGCAGATCTTATAGCTTCTATTTACGTTTCAATAGTTTCAAAAATAGACTTATACACATTAAGTTCTTCTTCTTTATTCTTCAAACGCTTTTTTAAGTCGATTGTATTTGTACTTGATTTCTTTTTATTAGGCTTGAGCCCATAGCTAAGCCTTGGAATGTATCCCGAGCTCATACCAAAGACCTCATCTACTATATCATCAGTAGTTTTAGGTTCTGCTCTTTCTTCAACTGGAGTTGATTGCAATTCTACCATTTTCTCCTAAAATTTAAAACAATCATCCATAAACAAAATGATCATTGTACTAAAAATTTAATTTAACACTCATTTTTCAAATACTTACATAAGTTGTTTGTGCCTCATATGTTGTCTATCCTTTATCATTTAAATAATGAATTGCCTTGAAGAAATCCATCTGATTAGATTCTTGATCATCATTGTGCTGTATCATATCAAAATAATATTTAAGTTTGAAAATAAAAAAATATAAATATTTTAATAAATTTTAAATGTGCAACTTACCATAGCATATCGACTAGCAACAAAAGCTCAAGATTCTTGGTTAAGAGTTAACTTAACATTTCTTCTAACTCTTGCACTTGTTTCACACCTCCTCTTCAATCATAAATAAATAAATATATATATATATATAAACATGTAATTTATAATTTATTACATAAATAAAATTATAAAAATATGCCAAACACATAAATCAAAATGAGAAAATCATACATGGTATTTAGGATCACTAAACAAATCACAAAGTTTCTCCCAACTTTCTTGTGACAAGTTATATTTTTCGGCTTGTTTTGGCGCGCAACATCGGCATTTGAAAATGTTTTAAAGTTCAAATGAACTTTATGTCGATGGTTTCTTTATAATTTTAAAAGAATTGACATAACATAACTCTTCACATAACTATCATCCAATTTTATCTCAAACTTTGACTACAATATAAAATAATATATAGTTATATTAAGTAAGTAGATAAATACTAAAAATTTAAAAATAATAAAGTAATTATACTTACATTAAGTCTCTCAAGGGCATGTAATTTTTCATTGTCCTTCATATCTTTTCACTTTGTCGGTATCGAGATGAATTGCCGAGAAATGATTCCAATTTTAGAAGATAATTTGGCAGATTGAATTGCATCAGTAGGTCGACCCTTGCCCTCCGGTATCTCTACTAATAACTTATTCTTACCTTTGATGAGATTTTCTAGACCCCTGCCTCGACTTGTCCTAGTACTCTTTTACGCGATACATTAATTGGTTCTGTATAATTAAAATATTAGTTTTGTTATAATAAAAATAAATAAATTATAACATGCTAAGATAAATTTCAGAAGGTTGAAATTGACTCATGTTTTCCTCGATTTTTTATTTTTTTGTCTTAAAACACTGTCACTATCCAACCCTCCATTTTCTATGTATTTAATAATAATGGAAACAATGTTTACTTGGATTTCCAATGGTTGTACCTTGATCAATTTCTTCATGTGTTTGATTTGGAGCATTACAAACATGTTGAGGTTTAAGTACTTGTGTGCAATGTAGAGCATCAGAAATTTGTTGACGTTCGAATTCTTGAGTTTGATTTGGATCATCAAAGACTAGTTGAGGTTGTTGAACTGATTGTCTCCCCTTTTGTGCTGGAACGGGATTACATATTGAATGGGTTCGAGTCTTTTTTTTAATTGTTTTTCCTGGTGCCATCATGAAACTTAGATAAAATCATCACGGTAAATAATTGATAGAAGGATAATCATCAAATCTAGTTACTTAACTTCTGCACAATCATAAATATTCATATGCTGAAAAAAGTCATGTAAGCATACTAAAGAATTGTATATTTGATGTATTATGGTCTTGACTTTCTAATATCTGTTGGGGACTGACTAACCAAAGAATAAAATTTATTTGGTGACAATGTATGTAAACACAATGTTAGTAAGTAAACTATAATTAATCTTTTAAATATATATATGTTTTAAATTTAAGAATTTTTTAAGACGAACCAATATAAATTTAAGAAATTGCAGCCAACAATGAAAAATAGTAGTTAGTGTAACATTCTCTTATAAAGAAAAATTATAAACAAGTTGAATTAAATGTGAACAATTATACTGGCACAAAGAATATACAAACATAAATGCTTAAAATAATAAGAAGTTTAAAGAAGCAGTGTAACACCAAAACTTCAATATACTAAAAAAGTTTCTTGTTACATCACCATAATACATAAAACTTTAGCATACGAATCTTCTGGGTAATGAGGTCAAATCCAAAGTTAACAATATGAATTTTTCCATTGAATCCGCAATTACAACTACTATTTTTTCAACTTACACTAATATTTTTTTTCTGTAACCCCCTCGTCCCGGTCCGGACGCTTGACCGGTCCGAGCGGATTACACGGGGATAACAGAGATGAAACCCGTTAAGGCTCCACTTTGGTTACCGACCCTAGGGAAATTTTTTTCATTTTATCTTATCTAAATGCATTAGTTAAACCTAAGCGGAAGCCCAACAACAACCAGGGCCTAAGCCCAACACCTGGAACCCTTTAGAGATGTCAAAAAGCCCATAAATAGGCCTGGGTTTCGAAACAGTCAAAGCCCGTTTCGAAACACAAGCCTCAGTTTGAAAAGTCAGACACCCGTTTCGAAACGTATCCACCCCGTTTTGGAACAGGGTCTCGTTTTGCCTTGTCGTTTCGATACCAGTTTCGAAACGGCAATTCCAGTAGCCAAAGTGTTTTAAACTGGTTTCAAAACAGGGGCTTACAGTAGCCAAAACGTATCGAAACGAGTTCCGATACGGGGGGCCTGGAACCACACCCGTTTCGAAACAGGACAGCCTGTTTCGAAGCACCTGCTGTCTGCAAATTCTTAAAATCAGTTTTAGACATCTCCAATTGATCTCAAACGTCCGAAACGACTACACGAAGCATACAAATCATACGAGAACATTCTAGAGGCATGCACCTTATAGCAACATACTCATAAAACACAAGGTTACATGGTAGAACATCCATTCAAAGATTAAACATGGCCTTAAAGATAGCATGCTTCAACAAGGTCAACACTTAGACAAATAAGATAGGCAAATCCAACATGGTTTACAAGCAAGGCATACATCCAAAAGCCAAATCAACATATCGTATGAAATGAGTCTAGCATGCTCCTAAACAACCATCATCAACATACTTCAAAAGGCATCAAGCCATAAATACATATCCCATTGCTTGACCATTACATCATAACTAAAAATATCCATACTTGATAGCTAAGCTAGCACCACAAGCACACACTTGGAGGCCCCTTCTTGCACTAGCAACCCACGAACTAAGGATCTGCATTGTCGAACAAAAGAGAGCGTAAGCATAAAGCTTAGTGAGGGTAAGCTCATTAAAACAAACCTTCGGCAATGCAGGGTCCAAGCACGAGCACAACAAGGTAGAATGCATGATTTACCTTCGATCCTCATGAGCCAAAATATCAATGATGCATGAACAATTATCCAAATATATGCCATGCTCAACAAGCTCAAATCCACAACATATGTAAACACATATAACAATCCATATAAGATTCACATTCCACAACCCATTGATACACATATCAATTCATATTGGCACCTAGCTATGACTCGAATACGTTGATCAACACGTTGGAACTCACATCCAACACAACCATTACCTTCGGTGGGATTACACTCATCACCGGTCTCGCGGAGGGGATTCCACTCATCCTCACGCCCCGTCGATGAGATTACACTCATCATCGACTAATATTTATACAAGAAGAATTTCCGAGCGAACTCATACTCCATCTTGATGACTACCATCATCAAGATCACGCGCGCATTTGACTCACGTGTGCACACTAACATCCTAATGATCGATCATTTTTACCCAAGTATACCAGTGCCAATATTATACAATCCACAACATATTTCATTTCACTTCCGTGCTTAGCACGTACTCACCATGATCTCAATCATGAACATACCACATGCATATCACAATGCATCAATCCATGCCTCAACATACATGTATTCTATCATATACATAGCCAACACAATCACATAGAAACATGAGGCATAATCACATTTAAGAGCAACCATAGTCTCTAACTAAAGCTTGGGATTAGGCTACCACTCTAATCCCAACTATAGGTGGGTCTACCAAGCCTAACCTAGTCCACATGCTTGAACCAAAATATTCAAAGACCATTTCAAAAACATTAACCACTCACCTTCACTTCCAAGCTCAATAACCAAGCAACCAACACCTTCGAGCTTCCAGATTCACTCCCGATGCTTCACCAACGCAAGTCCTTGTCTCTAAACAATCTCAACACAATCCAAACAACCTCAAATCAGCTCATGCATCAATGTAGATAACCCGGAATACTAATCAAGCATCAAACACAACAATTCAAGCCATGGACAACCCCCAAAAACTACAATTTCGAGCAGCCAACAAACCTCAACCAAAACCCATGTTTTCAACACTTTTAACACTTCCAAATGATTCCAAAACAACCCTTAACTATTATACTAACCTCAGCCCACAAATTCCAACCTAAAACAGCCTCAAAAACCCTTCCAAAACCCCCCACAAAACCCAAATCCGAGAATGTTTACAAAATCATGTAAAAATCATATATGTTGGACCATTTGGTTCATAAACTTCATATCTAACATTATTAAATCAAAAACTCAAGTTAAAACCAATAAAGTTACCATTTTTATTCAAATCCTCCAAAAACTCAAATTCCAAAACATGGATGAAAATGAAAACTACTTATACTTTTGAAGAGAGGAAGATGAGAGCAAGTCGGAAATGTAGTTACCTTTCAAAACCGAGCTAAAATGAAGGAGTAAGGAAATGGAATAGTGGAAGGGGATGAGAGCTTCTCTTTGTCGTGGGTTTTGTTTTGAGAAGAAGATGAATAGTGACTATTTTAATAAAAGTGGATTTAAATTAAAAGTGAAGTTATTTACAAGATTGCCATTAATGAGATGGCAATCTCACCAACATTTAAAATCCATGGAAATTAGCTCCCAAATCAATTTGAGTCCAACATGAAATATTTGTCTTGAAAACTCAAGGCCCAAAATAATATATTATTATTTTAATTAGAAAACCGAGACTCAAAAATATTATTTAAATATTCTTTTCACCCGACCCCAAAACTCGGGTGTTACATTTTCTACCAAAGTAGTTTACGACAATTATATGTTCTGTCTAAAGATGTTTACTACTATGACTATCGTTTTGTTGCTACTGTGATTACAAAACTGTTTTTAATGTTGCTGTTAGCGCAAAACAACAAGAAACATATTCAACTATTTCTTATTAAATTAAAAAATTTCATTCTAATCACAACCATAATCACCAAATAGAAAGAAAAAAAATCTATTGAACGTCATCATAACTGAAGTATTAATAAAAAAATAAAAGCAAAAACTAAAATATAGTATTTTCATATACATCACAATCATAATCACCAAATAAAAAAATCAGTGCTTCCTAAGGAGAACTAAGAATGAGAAACAAATCAAAAGGTTCTTGAAAAACATAATGGAAAACATAATTAGATATACATAATAGAAAGAAAATGTAGAATAAAAATTCTTTTTACCTATAATTTAAATGGGTCAGAAATCTAATTACTCAAAAACTTCAATCTGAAGTAAAAAAACAAAGAGAACATTCGGTAATAAAAATTGAAAAGCACGAGTAGAAGAACATAACAAAAGAAATTTGTAATTAAAATAAAAAAAACTCACCTTAAAATGTCGTTACCCAAGTATTGACTAAGAAAATCAGACTACTAATAAAAATATATACAAAAATGGCTATGAATATGGGAGAGTCTTGCTATGAATAAGGAACGTGATTTTTTTGGAGGGAAGATGGAAGACAGAAAAGGGAAGAGGGAAAAAGAAATTTTTTTCTTATTAGGTTATATATAATTTTAATAATTATTTCAGTCATAAAAAATTGTTTAAAATTATCTATTGTTATTTACAAATACTTATGGTTATTTTCATTTCAAAAATTACATAAAGTACAATTTTATTACTATAATTTTGTATTTATATAATTCACAAAATGACAAAATGAGAGATTTATTATATTTAAAAAATAGAGAAATGGTGTTATCAAAAAATAATTAGGAATTTAAGTGATTTCTACTGTAATTGTTAGTCGTCCACTACAAAACATTGTCAAAGTTGTCCTCACATGTGAGGAAAAACAATCTTCACAGGACCGGTGTGAAAAAAAATACTTACATGTGTCAAATTGATCATTTTAAAGTTTTCATCTCACCCTATACAAGAAAATTCATTAATTTTTATGCTTAATTGGGATTAATGACATATATACTATAAAAATATGAGATTATTTCATGAACTAATATTTAGAAGATTGATTAAGAAGAATGGATGAAACCTTAAAAATTCAGTGGCTTTCTTTGTTAATTGAGTCGTAATTGGAGTGAGCAAATGCTTTCTTTCACTAAGGGAAAGGGGGTAGGGTTGTTTGAGTCGAATCTGATATCTAATGTCAGACAGAAAATGTATTTTATATATAATTATATGGATTAGTATCTTATACAGTGGCGGTGGAAACTAAAAATTTCTATAAATGCCTTATTTTAGAGTTTAGGGTGTAGGTGTAGGGATTTTGTAACCCCCTCGTCCCGGTCCGGACAATTGACCGGTCCGAGTAGGCTACACGGGGAAAACCAAAGCGAAACCCGTTAGGGACCCACCTCGGTTAGCAACCTTAAAAATTTCTTTTAATTATTATCTTGTCTAAAGGCATTCATACATCCTATGTGTGATACGACAGCGGAAAGGCAACAAGCGAAGCGAAGCGATCAACCAAGCAATTTAAGACGTCCCATTTTACTTTGTTCAACAGGCCGTATCGATACACTAGAAGAGGGTATCGATACGCCTTGACCAGGTCAACTATCCTAAGTCAACCTAGGGGGACCGTATCGGTACACTAGTTGACCATACCGATACGCCCTCCTTGGTCAACATCTCGTGGTGAACGATAAACGATCGTACCAAAACGCCTAGAGACCGTACCGATACGCCAAAATCTCGTCAAAATCTCAGATTTCTATAGAGGTTTTGGCGTATCGATACACCCCCGTGTATCGGTACGCTAAGCCAAATCTAAGTCCCAAAGTGTAGGACCGTATCGATACGACCCTTGGGTGTACCGATACGCCCTGCACTGCAAGACTCAAATTTGCAGCAAAACGAACCAAGACTCATCTCTAAATGCAATTTACGACTCCCCTAGCCACAAACAACCAATCATCCAACACTTATCAAACAAAACTAAACATACCATGCAATTTAACTCAACATACATAGCATTCAACGCAAGATAAGCACAAAGATAAGTAACTTGCAAAAAGGCATACATAGCAACCATTTCACACAAGGTTCACATGCTTAAGCACATAACACCCATAGCATTTATGGCACAAAGGTCATAAGCCCACAAACACAAGCATTAGGCAAAACATAACATGGTTTACAAATCCGACAAGGCATAAACATCCAACCAACATACATGAGTCCAACCAAGCTCATACAACCACATGGCATCAACGACCAAACATGCTAGAACACCAAAAGCCAATAAAGGAGTTTGAACTCCAACACCCTACAAGTCTAATACCCCCAATGTCTAGGCATTATTACAAACACTTAAAGCATACTTGAGCTACTCGAGAACTCCAAAAGCTCCTCCCTTGCCCACTTTCCTTCCGAACTCTAACGATCTGCATGTTGGAAAAAGGAGAGCGTAAGCTTGACAGCTTAGCGAGCGAAGCTCTAAAACTCATCAACAATGCAGTTTCAAAACACATTTCTTAAAGGTTAAGTAGAACATTTAAATGCACAATGAGAGACACAACAACATAAGTACATTATTTGCACAAGCACAACCAAAACACGGTGGGACTACACATCACCGTTTCGACTAGTAGTTTTCCAATGGGACTACACATCAAAGTACTCTTCTACTAGTCACTACCGGTGGGACTACACATCACCGTAGTTATGACAACCATCACGTGAGGCTCGACACCAACAATGACTACACAACAACAACGGATGTAAGGCGATCCACAATGCACAGGATAACACAACAATTACTCATGCATCAACACATAATCATTAAAGTAGGAGTGGTAAACTTACACTTGGGTTTAGGTGAGCCCTCAAGGCTCCACCCAAACCCCCAAGAATCCCATTTCGAAAGCAAACAAAGTTAAACATTTCCACTCACCGTTGCACCCCAAACGGAAGCCGAATACCAAGCTCAAGTCTCCAAATTCCACGGATTCATGCCTGAAGCCTCTCCAATGGTTTCCCTTGATTCTAGTCAATCCAAAAACAAAAATTTACTCAACAATTCAGCCATGAAATCACTGCCACAAACAAAACACTATCTCAAGACTCATTCACCACATTTCCAACCCATGAGCTAACACAACTTCTTCATTTTCGTACACCCAAAATACCCAGCAGAAAACTACAACTTCCAATGCCCAAAACACTTCCAAACATCCTCAAAACACCCTTCTAATATCACTATAACCCCAGCCCAACTCCTCTTCACAAAAACTCACCAAAACACAAAGTTTGACACCTTTAAAAATACCCCCAAACCCAAATTCAGGATTCCTAATAAAAATCAACCAAATTGAGATATAATGAACCTTAGGGCTAGGTTAACTCATATTTTAACTCTACACATCAAAACAAAACGAAAATCCTTTAAAGTTCCATGCTTTCTCTTCAAAAACTCTAAAAACTCAAAAACCTTGAAAATGAGTTTCTATGAAAACTAAAGCCATGGAGATGTAGAAAATAATGAGGAGAATTCAAAAATAAACTTATCTTGAAGAGAACACTTGAAATGAGGGTGGGATTTGATGAAATAGTGTTTTAGGGGTTTTAGAGGGGTTTAACGTGAAATGAAGAGGAAGAAGAAGAAAATGAAAAGGCCTTTTCAAACCCCCCCTTTCTCATCTTTTCTTTATTTTTAAAATTACCAACTTGCCCTTAATGATATCAAACCCTTTTAATTTAACCCAAGGTTTAGTTAATTTTTAAAACGAGCCCACGACTTGAACTCTATTTACCCGAGTAACATCCGACCCCTAAACTCGGGGCGTTACAAATTTAGAATTTAAGGATAGTGGTTAAAACTTAGGATTTAGGGTTATAATTTAGAGTTTGAGGTTAGGGTTTAGTTTTTAGGGTAATTTGGTGAGAATTTAGGTTTTAATCTATAAACCCTAAATTATAACCCTAAACTATAAATTTCAATAGCTATCCCTAAATTCAAAATTCATACACCTAAACTCCTAAATCATACACCCTAAACTAAGTCCCTAAACCTTAAAACTAAGGTGCTTGTGGAAACTTTTCTCCGCCAGTGTATCAAATAATTACCCTAATTATATAAGGTAAGGTTAAGCTAAATACACCAAACGAGTCGTAACATGAACTTTTCAAACCGGATCAAATAGAATTATAGTCATTGTCTCTAACATTATATTCATTACTACCTTCTGATAGTTTTACAAAACCATGTGTTTTCTAATTTTATTTGTTTAAGAACAAAAATACAAATACATGTAAGTAAACTAAACTCAATATGAAATTAGAAACAAAACTAGCGCACACATACATACGTACATGAGTTGTTATTATTATTATTATTATTATTATTATTATTATTATTATTATTATTATTATTATTATTATTATTAAACTTTCAAATTAGCATTGGTCTAATAGTAGAATATATTGTTTGGCTTAATGTCAAATATTTGTAAGAAAAAATAAAAAATAAATCGTGTATTTTAAACTAAGTATTAACAATATTATTATAGTACAATATTTTTAATTTAATAAATTTTAATTATTGTAGTATTTTATGAAATTAATATCATTATTTTATTATAAAATAATTAATTGATTGCATATAAAATTTACTCTTTTGTTATGAAAAAGTAAAAGGTTAAGTTGAAACCAATAAACTTACGGTTCCCTTTTTATCCTAAAACTACAATTTTAGCAAAATTTAAGTACTTCCAGCGTCTTAGGTAAACAAAATTATTCTGCGTCGCAATTCCTTGGGTGGCTAATCAAGAATCAATAATAAGGATAAAAATTATTTCGGGTTACAATTCATCTGAAATTTTTTGGCGTGGCTTTATGGTACAATTTTTTGTGCTTCTTTTTGTTTCAAAAATCTTTCTTTATTTATAGACTGTGTTTTTCTTGATCTTCTTATCAATTATCTTAGATAAAAATATTCTTATCCTGAAGTGTTGTTGGGTTTCTCGAATTCGCTCATATCGTCGATTGAGATGTTTAGTGTTTATTTTTATTGATGAAAATCAGAGAATTTACCTTTTCTTCTTAATTAGAGATTTTAGATTCTTAATTTTCTTTATTCTGATTTTGATGCATCTCCAATTTCAACACAATAGCCTTGAGAATTAGACCAATGGCTTAAAACCTCAATGAATTTGGAGATTCCTCGATGAGTGCATTTATCGCCAATGTATTGCAATACGATGAAGGGAATGGCGTGTGTGGTTGGGATAAGAATCAATGTGATAAAAAAGAAGAAGAAGAAGAAGAAGAAGAAAATAGTTTACTGCAAAGCGAATGTCATTGATGATAAAATAGAAATAAAGTGGCTCACTTGGGAGTTGAGAGTTTTAGGACAGTTTGCAAAAATCCAACAAGGATCTGCTTCCTGGGATTTTGCACACACATACACAAAAAAAACACTAAAAATTCTATGCTACATTAGGTTTAGTTTATAGGATCAGGCTTGCCAAATTTTTGTATCGAAGTAAAATTCTAATGAGTTAAGTCTTTTTTTCTAAATTTCATATTTTTTTAACATCGCCAATCTAAAAATTTATATTTATGTGAATCTGAATCACCATGTTGTTGTCATAAAAGTTCAATTATGAAGCTTTGTCTTATAAAATAAACTAAAACGAGTAAAAAATTATGACCTTCATTCTAGTTATCTTTAAAAATTTCCAAAAAATAAAGTGCACACAGTACACAAAATGTCAGTTTCTCCTTTTTTTTTATTTATATTATTCTTGAATCCATGAACTAGTTGGTATAACTGACTCGAGATTAGTCATCAAATACTTTTTTATTTAAAGAAAAATATGTCTAAATTAACTTTAAAACTTAATATACTTTTAGTCAATCTTAATTACCTTATTGGGTTTCTTCGAAACTAACATGTTGTTATGGATTGTTACCTTTTCAGGTATTGGGTTGTAATTTAATCAGTTCACAAGCAGCACACTATCAAAAGAGTCGCAAGAATTTATTCTGTAAGTATGCAAATTGATGCTAAATGTTTAAATTTGAGAAATTTTGCATACATTTGTCTTTATGTTTTAATTAGTATATTTTTTTATTTTTTACTAGGATAAATTAGTGTTATGGATAAAAGCTGGATGATAGAGTCTAAATATTCTATAAAATATGTTGTGGGTGTTTCAACTTTCATGGAATTCGTTAAAAGTAATATGGGATTGGAATGTAAAATTTAATGTCCTTGTCGAGAGTGCGTAAATGTATGCTTGAGATCTCAAAATGAGGTGGAAGATCATTTACTTTTAAAAGCTATTTCAGAAAATTATACCAAATGGGTTTATCATGGTGAGCACTTTGATTTCACTGTTGGAAGTGGTACTTCTTCTGAGGAGATAAATTATAATGATGAATACTTAGATGGTGGATTAAATGAATTATTAGGAGATGCGTTCCCCACAATGGATGCAGATCAAACAAATCATGATTTTAATTTAAGTGAAGGTGAAGAACAAGCTAGAAAATTTAACAAATTATTGGATGATGCACAACGTGTGTTATTACCAGGGTATTTAAGAATTTTCAAATTGTCTTTTATTTTTAAATTGTTTCACGTTAAAGTTTATTGTCAAATGAGCAACAAATCAATTAATATGATTTTGGGACTATTGAGAGAGGCATTTCCTAGCAGTACAATTTCAGCATCATATTATGAGGCAAAAAAAACTTTGACAAACATAGAACTCAGTTACATCCAATTCATGTATGCATATATAATTGTGCTCTATTTTGGGGAGAGTTCAAAGATAAAAAAAAAGTTGTCCAAAATGTGAAACATCACGGTGGAAGGTTGTTGAGAAGAAAATACTATGAAATGTCTTACGTTATTTTCTACTAAAACCAAGGCTCCAACGATTGTTTATGAATAAGAACACAACACAAGATATGTGGTGGCATGAAGAAAAGCGCGTTGATGATGACACATTAAGGCATCCAACAGATGGAGATGCTTGGAAAGATTTCAACAAAGAAAATGATTGGTTTGCACGTGATCCGCGAAATGTTAGACTTGGTCTAGCAATTGATGGCTTTAATCCATTCGGTATTATGAGCTTTTCATATAGTATATGGCCAGTTATTGTTATGTCATATAATCTTCTACCTTGGAAATGAATGACAGAGCCTTTCATAATGTTGTCATTACTTATTCCTAGATGAAAATCTCCAAGAAATGATATCAATGTCTATTTAAGACCATTGATTGACGAACTGAAAGATTTGTGGGAATATGGAGTATAGACTTATGATGCTTATAAAAATAAGCATTTTCAAATGCATGTAGTTGTTCTTTGGACTACAAATGACTTTCCTGCTCATGGAGATTTATCAGGTTGGAGTACTAAATGTTATGTGGCTTGTCTTGTTTGTAATAAGGATGCTCCATCACAGAAGTTAAGAAACAAGATATGTTACATGTTTCATCGTCGTTTTCTTTCTCATGGTCATGTTTGGAGAAAAAGTAGAATGTTTGACAGTAAGGTAGAAAATAGATCGAACCCAAAATATTTATCTAGGAAAGAGTTACTACACCAATTAAACAGTACCAAAGAAAATCACTTTGGGAAACATCCGAACAAAATGAAAAGAAAGCGTACCCCTGAAGAGTTGAATTGGACTAAGAAAAGCATATTCTTTTAGCTGTCTTATTGGGAAAAATGAAGTTACGACACAATTTAGATGTCATGCATATCGAGAAAATCATTTGTGATAATCTTTTAGGAACAATGTTAAACATTGAAGGAAAAATAAAAGATAATGTAAGTGCGAGATTGGATCTTGAGGACATGAAAATTAAGAAAGAACTACATTTGAAAAAAATGGATGATGGTTCTTACTTGATGCATGTTGCATGCTACACTTTATCAAAATAGGAAAGGAAGAAATTTTGTTGTTTTCTAAAGTCAGTGAAGTTTCCTGATAGATATGCATCAAACATTTCACAATGTGCTAATATAAGTGATGGTAAGATTTCAGGATTGATGAGTCATGATTGTCATATTCTTTTGCAAAGATTGATTCCAGTTGCTATTAGGGATTTCGTTCTGAAAGATGTGTTTCAAGCATTGGATGAGCTTTGGAAACTTTTTTTTAAGATTATGCTCTAAGACACTAAAGAAGAATGAGGTAGAAGACTTCCAAAAAAATTAGTGTCTTCATTTTGTGCAAGTTAGAGAAAAAATTTCCTCCAAGTTTTTTTGATGTGCTGGTGCATTTAGTTGTACACTTGCCTCATGAAGTCATTCTTGGGGGACTTGTGCACTATCGATGGATGTATCCTATTGAAAGGTAATTATGTCATTGTATATTTTTAATTAAATTAAAATTATTTCATAATTTTTTTACATAATAATTTTTTATATTATAGGTTTTTAGGTAAGCTCAAGAAATATACACGAAACAAAGCTCACCCAGAAGGTTGTATAGCAGAAGCATATATTTCTACTGAATGATTAACCTTTTGCTCCATGTATTTCTCTGGGATTGAGACCAAATTTAATCGAGAAGATATAAATGATGATGGTGATGGGGGAAAAGAATTCCATGATCCAAGTCTCTTTGTTTTCTCAGGATGCTTCTAGCCTTTAGAAGTTGTGAAATATGAGTTATTGTCTCAGCAAGATTTTGAAATGATGCAGTGGTATATACTAACAAATTGTGATGAGGTTTAACCGTATATGGAGTGAGTATATATCTTATCATTTAAGTAATTTTTACATTAAATGTGATTTAACTTATATTTTGTTATTGAAATAGAAAACATAAAATGGAGATTCAATTGCAAAGTTCATTGTCTACCGAAGAAAGACATAGAGCACAATTTCCCTTGTGGTTCAAAAATCATGTAAGTCGATGTTTTTATACATGTTCTTCATATCATAGAAAACACTGAGTATAACTTTCATATTTTTTTCTGTGTTTGAATGATAAGTTACTAATCAAGCTCCGAAAAAATATCTAGTGAATTACTTTCTTTAGCTTATGGTCCTGACAGACGTGTTCAAAGGTACACAAGTTACATTGTTAATGGGGTTCGGTTTCGCACCAAAACGCATGATGAACATTTGACAAGTCAAAATAGTGGTGTGACGATTGAAGGGAATCATGAAGAGGATCAAATAAATTTTTATAGAGTTCTTACTTATATCATTAAGTTGAATTATATCAAAGATTACAAAGTTGTTTTGTTCAAATGCAAATGGTTTGACTTGGGCGATAAAAAGAGAAAAATGCATAAAGACGGTCATTTACTAAGTATCAATATTAGCAAATGTTGAGAGTGACCCTTTTATTTTGTCAACTCAAGCAAAGCAAGTTTTTTACTTGGATGATACCAAGTTAGGGAAAGATTGGATAGTGGTACAAAAAGTTTCATCACAGGAATTTATATGATGTTCTAGAGATGCAAGTTACTGAAAATGACGATGTCTCTGACGTGGATGAAGAGTTTGAAATTTATGACCATAATATAGGAATGCAAATTTCAGAGAATATATCATTACACAGAGATGACATTGCTGCAAATCTAATTGATTCTGAGCTTGTAGACAACATGCATATTTTGGTTGACTCTGATCAAAAGATTGAAGATGGTGTCGAAGAGGGTGAAATTGAATGTGATGAATACGATACTGATATAGAACCTACTCTATAATTTTTTTTGTTTCGATATGAACTGTGTGATTCTTAATTTCTTTTATAAAGATTGATGAATTTTGTAAGTTACCATTTTATTTTGTTTAAATAGTTTAAGACTTTTGTAATTTAATTTTTTTGTATGACATTTCTTTTTATAATATCGTTTTTTGTTTTGCTTTTATCCCATGGGTAATATTTAATTTTCTATGATAAAGTATGAGTATCTTTTTCCCCCTAAACTCAATATTGTTGTAATTTTGTGGAACAATGTAGAAGTATATTAGTAAGAGAAAAACCACTTAATCATTTTTCATTTATTGTTTTTATGTTTTCCTTTAAAACAAAATATACGAATGTGATTTTTTTTCTAATACAAAATCATAATGTGAGTAGAACCGAAAACACAAGAAAAGCTCTTCAAAATGCATTGTTCATTAAGGTTAATTGTAAGGACTTATTTTTTTTAATGATTGAGATTTTGAGCTTAAAATTCAAAGCATATGAAAATTCATCATTAATAAGATTTTGAACTAGAAATACAACCAAGATGTCAAAATTCATCAGAAATAATTTTTCCCATCAATTTTTTACATTACATAGTGATGCCTGTTGAGTGTGTAAAAGTTCTATTATTTACACCCTTTTTAACCCATATTTCTGCTGCATTCAAGCATTATTTCATTGCATTTAGGTCAGTTTACAGCAAAACATCACAAATATATTAAAGGCACAGATTCTACTAAAAATGGCTGTTTTTGCAGGTATCAGCCATAGATGACGGTGAGGGCAGGCGCAGGGCAGAGAAGCAGAAGAGCTGAACTGGACAAGCAGACAAAGAGGACGATGCTGCCATGGTGCCGCCGTGACAGCATGGTGACAGCAGTTTTATGGAGAGAAAAAGCAAAATGGACCTCGATAGATAGAGAAAATTCTGCTCGTCTGTCGTGTGAAAACCATATATTTTTCCAAGCCCCAGAGCAAAAGATATGTCAAGCCCAAAGTTCAAGGAGAGAAAATCCCAAGAAACAAGGAAGACGGCTGGAAAGTAGATTCCTTGAAGATTTAGTCTTTATTAGAATCATACTTTTAATTAAAGTTGTAATCCTTGTTAACATAGAATACTTGAGCCCAAAGCTTATATAAGGGCATATATTTTAACCTAGAGGGGGATCTCATAGACAATAGCCGATTACCCCATAACCGACAACCAAAAATCCCTAGCCGTTTACCCGCCGTCGACATGTTCTAAATCCCCCCTAGGGCCACGGGTTGATTTGTAAAGTAGTTGCAAGGGTTGCTTTTGTTTTAGGAATTTTCAGTTCAATAAAATAAACTTCATGTTCTCTTATTTTGGTTACTAATATCTTGCAAGAGCATCGGGAGAAAATTGTGAGGTTATCTATTTACTTAGCATCGGGAGAGTTAAGTATACGAAAGAAATAAGAGCAAGTTCTCTAGTTTATAGTTGAACTATCTCGTGCCTAGGGATAGGGCGAGGTTAAGTGGCTAAAGAAGAATTCATACACAACGGTGTTCATCCTTCGATTCACGCCGGGAGGTATCATCAAGACGTGATCATCGACATACTTGGACCTAGGGATAGGCCAAGGCAGATCTGGGATTCTTGCCAAACTTGAAGTACGGAGTTGATGTGTTTGATGCCGCGACAATCAACGGACTGCTGCCGCGACAGGTGCTGCCAGCGACAGGCGCGACGACAGAACTGTATTTTCTAAACTTTGCAATAGCTGCACTACTGAGCAATTCAATACCAGCCCATTCTCTCTATCTTGATTTCTCTACTCTTTTATTTTACGTTTTCTTTATTATTTTCGTGACAACTCTCAAATATTCCTTTTACTTTCGTGCAGTGAATTAAGGTGAAGCTATTAGCACAATCCATGTGGAGACGATATCCGATACTTCGTATCACTTTACTACTTGCGTCGTGTATACTTGCACTACAATTGTGATAGACTATTTTACACGCAACAAGTTTTTGGCGCCGTTGCCGGGGATTGGCAACATAACTCTACCTTTTCTTTTACTGCACTTTTCGTTTTTGTTTTTGCTTTTGTTATTATTTTCTTTTTCTATTTTACGTTGGTGCATTCAACTCTTGCTTTTCACAAGGTTTTCTTGTTTATGCGCAGATCTAAAAGAGGTGAAGATCCTGAGTATCCATTATATCCGGAAGTTGAACGTTCCTTCAATCTCAAGAAACAAATTCGTCACCTTTTAGCCAGGAACGAGTACCTTGAAGAACAGCTAGAAAAGATGGCCGATGACCCGCCTGCTGGCGATGTTATACCGCCTGCCGGTAACCCTGCCGCCGCCGGACGACGGTCATGTAGTGACTACATGCTGAAAGATCATGTAGAGCTGGAAACCACGCTGCCGGATATTGATGTTGACAACTTCGAGCCGAAACCTGTCATATTTAGTATGATCAACAATGTCGGGCAGTTTAGTGGTGCTGTTACAGAGGATGCTATGGAGCATCTCAAAACGTTCTAAGAAATCTGTGGTTCGTTTAGACTACCAGGAGTTAATCCGGAGATACTGAGGCTTCGGTTATTCCCCATTCATTGAGGGACAGAGCAAAAACTTGGTGGAATAAACTTACGACGGGTTCAATTAGAACTTGGGCAGATTTATCTCGTGAATTTTTATCTCGTTTTAATCCTTCGCATTTATCTGAGCGATTACGTAATGAAATTGCTACTTTTCAACAAGAAGATGACGAGCCGATGCACGAAGCCTGGGACAGATTTACTACTCTTCTACGGAACTGCCCAATGCATGGATTCCCCGTCTGGAATCAGGTGACAAAGTTTTACAATGCTGCCAACTTACAAACTCGTATTCGAATTGATTCAGCAGCAAATGGACTATTATTGGATAAAGATCCAGACGAGGCAATGCAAGTTTTGAAAAATCTGGCTAAGAATGAGGAGCAGTTTCCGATAGCAAGAAGAGGGGGTAAACGGGTACTAGCTGTCAAGGACTATGAGGCCGACAGCACGTTGAAATCACAGGTGGCATACCTTACTAAGGCAATGAAAAAGCTCTTGAACGAGGATGCACAACAGGGATTTGCTGTCGAGGAGGTATGTGACATTTGTGAGGGAAATCATAGTTCGGAGGAATGTCCAATACAGTTAGAAGAGGGAAAATATGTTGGAAATTACAACAAGCCGAACTACAACTCCAACAACTATAATCCCAATTGGAGGAAGGATCCTAAATTTTCTTGGAGCAATCCTAACAATGCCCTGAATCCCCAAGCACACAATCAGAATCAGGGAGGACCTAGATTGCTGACGCGACAGCAACTGCCGCCGCAACTGCCGCCGCAGCAGCAACAGCAGCCACCAGCTGCCACGAGCAGTATACTGGAACAGACTCTGGCCACTTTTATGTCTCAGACAGGTACTTATATTGAGAATATAAATCAGTTTGTCAAGAAAACAGAGACATTTATGGATAAAACAGAGATGCGGATGACGAATCAAGAAGCCACTCTGAAATCTTTGGAGACACAAATGGGTCAGGTTTCCCAACATATTAAGCCGAGGCAGACTGGAGGATTCCCTAGTAATACTGAAAATGCTAGGCAGCCCACACATGATCAATGTAAGGCCATAACTACTAGGAGTGGGAAGAAACTACCAGGGCCGGAAAAGGAAGCTGAAACAGTAAAGGAACCAGCCTTGGATGGACCTGCCGAGGAAGCTGCCCCGACAGGTAACAAACAGACTGCTGCCGATGAGCCTGTCACGACAGTAGAAGCGACAAAGGAGAAAATTGATAAACCCAAACCTCCTCAGATTCGTATGCAGTGGGAAGGACGTATTGCTGATTATCGTCCCTCACCACCTTTCCCTCAACGGATACAGCAAGCTAAGCAAGAATCTCAACTTAAAAAGATTTATGATATTTTTAAGCAGGTTCATATTAATATTCCGATGTTAGATGCCGTTAGGGAGATGCCCGGTTACGCCAAGTTTCTCAAGGATGTTATGTTGAAGAAATCTAAACTTGGGGAATTTGAAACGGTAAAGATGTCAGAAGGTTGCATGAGTATTCTTCATCGGCAGCCACCCCAGAAAAAGAAGGATCCGGGGAGCTTCATCATACCTTGTGTAATCGGAGATAAATACGTGGGTAAGGCACTTTGTGATCTTGGTGCTAGTATTAATTTAATGCCAAAATTTGTTTTTCAGAAATTAGGTATTGGAAAGGCGCGGCCCACGACAGTAATCCTGCAGCTGGCAGACCGCTCTTACGTTCATCCGGAAGGAAAAATTGAAGATATTCTGGTAAGAGTGGATAAATTTATATTTCCTACTGACTTTCTTGTTTTAGATTGTGAAGCAGACGAAAACGCACCAATCATCCTTGGGCGACCCTTCTTAGCCACGGGAAGATCACTGATTGATGTGGAGAAAGGAGAACTCACCATGCGAGTGAACGATCAAGAAATTAAGTTGAATGTTCTCCAAGCTATGAAGCGCGCTGATGCAGACGAGGAATGCAAGGCTATCACTGAAGTTACCCTTGATCAACCCTGCATCAGGTCGGGCTGTCACGATATTAAAATTGGGCACTGCTGCGACAGCCACCTACAGGGCTGTCACGACAGCACCGACGACAGCAACTCCTCTGAATCCGATACATCTGATACTGAAGATCAGGAGGAGGCAAACTGGTTAGGCAATCGTCCAGGTAAGTTATTCGAACCTTTAAAATATACTTTCGGATAACCATTTAATCCAAAAGCCATCTACTGTTGAACCACCTGCCTTAGAACTAAAGCCCCTGCCAGGGCAGCTAAAATATGCTTTTCTTGGTTCAAATGATACGTTGCCCGTAATCATCTCTTCTAAGCTGCCAAAGGAACAGGAACGACAGCTAATCGGCATGCTACGGCAGCACAAAAAGGCAATTGGATGGACGATCGCTGACATTCAAGGCATTAGTCCGGCGTTATGCATGCACAAAATCCTTCTAGAGGAAGATCATAAGCCGACTATAGATGCCCAAAGGCAGCTAAACCATGCGATGAAAGAGGTTGTTCGTAAAGAGATAATCAAATGGTTAGATGCTAGTATTATTTACGCCATCTCCGACAGCAAATGGGTGAGCCCGGTGCAATGTGTTCCAAAGAAAGGAGGAATGACCGTGGTGACCAACGAAAACAATGAGTTAATCCCAACCAGGACTGTGACCGGTTGGAGGGTTTGTATGGACTATCGGAAGCTTAACAAAGCTACCCGAAAAGACCACTTTCCTTTACCCTTTATTGATCAAATGCTTGATAGATTAGCAGGTAAACCTTACTATTGTTTTCTTGATGGTTATTCAGGTTACAATCAAATAGCTATCGCACCGGAAGATCAAGAAAAGACAACTTTCACATGCCCATACAGAACTTATGCTTTTAGGAGAATGCCATTTGGATTATGTAATGCGCCCGCCACTTTCCAAAGATGCATGATGGCCATATTCTCCGACATGGTGGAGGACTTCCTAGAGATTTTTATGGATGATTTTTCAGTCTTTGGAGAAGATTTTGAGAGCTGCCTAGGCAATCTACAAAAGGTACTTGAAAGATGTGAAAAAGCAAACTTGGTCTTAAATTGGGAAAAATGCCACTTTATGGTGGATGAAGGGATAGTCCTTGGCCATAAGATTAGCTGACGTGGGATAGAAGTTGACAGGGCTAAGATTGAAGTGATTGAAAAGCTGCCACCGCCGACCACAGTCAAGGGCATTAGAAGTTTTTTGGGACATGCTGGTTTCTATCGGAGATTTATTGCGAATTTCTCAAAAATCACCAAGCCCCTATGCCATCTTTTGGAACAGAACCGACCCTTTGACTTTAATGATGAATGTACTGAAGCATTCAAGGTTCTGAAGGAAAAACTAGTAACAGCCCCCATAGTACAGCCACCAGACTGGACACAGCCATTTGAGATTATGTGTGATGCTAGTGACTATGCTGTCGGGGCAGCACTTGGGCAGCGGAGAGACAAGCTATTTCATGTCATATATTATGCCAGCAAGACACTGAATGACGCCCAAGTGAACTACACCACCACAGAAAATGAGTTATTAGCTGTGGTGTTCTCCATTGACAAGTTTCGTTCTTACATACTTGGAACGAAGGTTATAGTGCACACAGACCATTCTGCCCTGAAGTATCTGTTTGCGAAAAAGGATGCAAAGCCTCGATTGATAAGATGGATCTTGCTACTGCAAGATTTCGACCTTGAAATCAAGGAAAAAAAAGGGACAGAAAATCAGGTGGCAGATCACTTGTCAAGGTTGGAGAAGGGACAGAGTCTACCAATAGATGAGACAAACATACTGGAGACCTTCCCAGATGAGCAGCTCTTTGCTGCCGCAATCGCTGCCGCGACAGCCATGGCGGCAGGTAAGTCTTCTGAACTCCCCTAGTATGTTGATTTCGTTAATTTTATAGTTAGCGGAATACTTCCTTCTGATCTTAATTATCAAGCCAGGAAGAGGTTCCAAAATGATGTTAAGCATTATTATTGGGACGAACCTCTTCTTTTCAAAATGTGTGCAGATCAGGTTATAAGGAGGTGTGTACCACAGGAAGAGCAAGAAGACATTCTTCATCACTGCCATGCTTCATAGTATGGAGGTCACTTAGGAGGCAACAAAACTGCTGCCAAGGTGCTGTAGTCGGGGTTCTACTGGCCGTCACTGTATAAAGATGCACAAGAATTCTACAAGAACTGTGACAGGTGCCAGCGGACAGGAAACATCTCTAGGAGAAACGAGATGCCGCTGCAGAACATTTTAGAAGTCGAAATCTTCGATGTTTGGGGGATCGATTTTATGGGACCTTTTCCATCTTCATGTGGAAACCTATACATCCTCCTAGCAGTGGATTATGTCTCTAAGTGGGTTGAAGCTAATGCCACACAAAGGAATGATGCCAAGACAGTCCAAAAGTTTCTACACAAAAACATCTTTTCTAGGTTCGGCATCCCTAAGGCGATTATCAGTGATGAAGGGAGACATTTTGACAATAGGGTTATTGCTGCCGCCTTGAAGAAATATGGTGTCAAGCATCGGATCGCGACAGCATACCACCCACAGACCAATGGACAAGCTGAGATATCCAATAAGGAAGTTAAGAATATTCTTGAGAAGATGGTTAAGCCAACTAGGAAAGATTGGTCTTTACTTCTAAATGATGCATTATGGGCATATAGGACAGCTTTTAAGACTCCATTGGGCATGTCTCCATACCGATTGATTTATGGGAAAACCTGTCATCTGCCTATCGAGATAGAGCACAAAGCATATTGGGCAATCAAGGCAGTAAATATGGACTTGGACAAGGCAGGCCAGAAAAGGCTGTTAGATCTGAACGAGATTGACGAAATACGGACAATGGCCTACGACAATGCAAGAATTTACAAGGAGAAAACTAAGAAGTGGCATGACAGGAAGTTGCTGCCACGACAGTTCTGCCCAGGGCAGCTTGTATTGTTGTTCAATTCTAGACTGAAACTCTTCCCAGGGAAGCTAAAATCTAGATGGTCTGGCCCGTTCCAAGTTGTACAAGTTTTTCCCCATGGTGCCATCACAATCCAATCATTCAAAGACGGGCACCAATTCAAAGTCAACGGACAGCGCCTCAAGCATTATCAGAGGACTGAAGCCCCAGGAATACAGGAAGTGGTTACCTTAGGTGATGCCCCACAAGGCATCCCTAATTTAACCTAAATTTTATTTTTATTTATTTTTATTATTTATTATTTATTAGGAAATAAGGTTTATTTTTTTCGAATAATGTTTTTTTTATGTTTACTGTTTTTAGGAGATAAAGGAGGCAAGCAGAATAGGAGAAGTGACCCAAGCCCACCATCCATCCATCAGCCCAACAAAGCCCTATATTGAAGCCTGTCGTTCCAGCTGCCGCCGCAGACACGGAAAAGACAGGCTGTCACCAGACTGTCACGACAGATGCGGAAACGTACGACAGACGCGTAACAGACGCATAAATGCGTGTCAGACGCGTCAGACACGCTAACACTCAACAGTCGCCCCGTTATTTATGCCCGCCGTTACAGCTTCAACGGGCAGCAACTCCTCCTCTATAAAACCCCGTTTCATTTTCATTTTACTCACTTCTGTTTATTTTTACTTGCTTTCCCCTTTAGTTTTTCTTTGTTTCCTTTACTTTCACACAACCCTTGCAACAAACATGTCTTCCAGAAGAACCCGCCGCAGTGCTGCTTCAACCTCGTCACCGGCAACACCCACCCCGCAGTCCTTCGCAACTAAGGATCTATGGGAAGAGAGAGGCTTTATTTACACTCCAAGAGCAGTCAACATGGGCCTCAAGCCTTTCATCGCAAGGACGATTAGAGCCCTCTTGTGGGAAACATTCGCAGAGCAACCAGCAGAGATGAATGAGACACTGGTAAGGGAATTCTATGCTGCCATCGGCAGCAGGACGGCAACAGCAGTGACTGTCTGAGGGACAGAAGTGCAGTTCACAGCCGAGCGCATCAACTCTTTCTATGGCCTTCACTTCGGCCCCAACGATGATGCTCACCAGCAGTTCCTGGACACTCTAGATGAGGCTGCCTACGACGCTGTCATGGCAGAAGTGACAGAAGAAGGAACTGAATGGAACACGAGCCGCAAAAATCCCCACACAGTGAAGAGAGGGCAGCTGCTGCCGGAAGCCAAACTGTGGAACGCCTTCATAAAGAAGAGGATTCTGCTGTCCTCACATCACACCACCGTGGACCAGCAGAGGTTAGCCCTAATACACTCCATCATCAATAAACGACCCATTAATGTGGGGAGTTATATACGGGAGAGTATTTTGGACTACGCCCATCGATCGACAGCCCTCCTCTGCCTTCCCTACCTTATCACGTCCCTCTGCCGCTGCTCTGTCGTGCCGAAAGCTGACACCGACCGCATAGTGATGGGACGAGGCTGGACAGACAAAAACATCATCAGCCTCATGGAGCTGACAGTAGCAACCCCCCTCTCCTCTTTCAACCCCGCTGCCGCCCAAGCTGAATCAACAGAGCAGCCAAGTCATGAACCTGCCGCCACAGCAGCTGCGCCGGCAGAACCCTCCAACCAAATCCTAGCTGCCATTCAAAGGATGGAGGACAGACAGTTGGGCCTATGACATTCATCAAGGACTTTGCCGAATCCATGGTAAATTTTATTCACAATAATTTAAATTTCCCTGATGTTGTCTTTCCCACCTTCCCTGCCCACTACTTCACCGTTCCCACCCCTACCAACACACCTACACCTGCTGCAACTCCACAAACACCATCTGCCGCCCCCACACCATCACCTGCCCAGACAGCAGCCGACAGCACCCATGCCGAAACATCCACCCGCGGAACAAAGCGACCAGTGCCAATGGACGACCTTGAAGCATTTGTCGATAGGTTTTCCTCCGCCTCGGTATGGGCGGCCAGTGACGATGAAAACCCCATTCAGAGGAATCCGTCCAAGGAAGTCACGCCGGCAAAAAAGGCAAAAAAAAATGGCAGTCAAGACAACTCTGCCAACAGCCAGCGGCAGCAGCAGCAGCAGTAGCAGCTGGGACAGCGACAGCAACTCCGACATCCAGGTTGTAGAGCAACCACAGCAGCCTGCCCCAAAGCCCAAAATCCGCCGCCAAATCCGCCTCAGCAGCAGTAGTGAAGACGGCGCTTAAAAATTTAAGTTTCTTATTTTCTTATTGCTGCCTGCCATTTATATATATTTTGTGATGTACTGCCTTCATCTATTTTGCTTTTCATTTTGTCATTTGCATTGAGGGCAATGCAACCCTTGAGTTTGGGGGTGGCAACCCTCCATATTAATGGAGTCCAAGTACATCTTAGTTAAATTGTTGTGTCTTTTACTTAGTTTATTTTTCTCTTAAAAAAACAAACGAAATTTTGGAAATTTTGGCTGAAAACTGTGAACTGAACTTGCCTGTCGTGACAGCTCTGCCGTGGCAGCATCTTTAGGATAGTTTAAGGAGAAGTTTAGAGCCTTTCTATAGTTCTGAAAACTCAGACATCATTGTGACTGTTATACTGCTTAGACTTCTTTTAGCCAAACTAGAATAGGAAGCTTAGCACTTGAATAGCCCCTAGAGGTGCCTAACACTGGCTCTAGGAAAGAAGTTTAGCAAAATAGACTCAATAGCCCTAGAGGTGCCCGAAACCGGTTCTAGGAAGTTAGCTAGAGGTGCCCGAAACCGGCTCTAGTGAAACTTTAGCTTAAAAATAAATAAAAAATCAAGTCAAAACAGAAAATCAAAGAAGCATGAAAATGTGCCTTCAAAAAGATAAACTTGGCATAAAAATTCGAGTTAAGAGTTGAATATTCTAGTGAAACTAAGAGAGTCTTGGCATCTGTTCACAAGCATGCACACACTGCACGAGAACTATAGTGAGATTCCGGACAGATCCTAAATTATCCGGCAGGTTGCTGCCGCCACAGGGAACGAACGACGGGTAAGGGAAAGTTCATTGTTTGAAAGCCAAAACAAAAATATTTCATTTTTCTTTTAGGTCTCAGTTGCTTGAGGGCAAGCAAAAACTTGAGTTTGGGGGTGTGTTGAGTGTGTAAAAGTTCTATTATTTACACCCTTTTTTACCCATATTTCTGCTGCATTCAAGCATTATTTCATTGCATTTAGGTCAGTTTACAGCAAAACATCACAAATATATTAAAGGCACAGATTCTACTAAAAATGGTTGTTTTTGCAGGAAAGTAGATTCCTTGAAGATTTATTCTTTATTAGAATCATACTTTTAATTAAAGTTGTAATCCTTGTTAACTTAGAATACTTGAGCCCAAAGCTTATATAAGGGCATATATTTTAACCTAGAGGGGGATCTCATAGACAATAGCCGATTACCCCATAACCGACAACCAAAAATCCCTAGCCGTTTACCCGCCGTCGACATGTTCTAAATCCCCCCTAGGGCCACGGGTTGATTTGTAAATTAGTTGCAAGGGTTGCTTTTGTTTTAGGAATTTTCAGTTCAATAAAATAAACTTCAAGTTCTCTTATTTTGGTTACTAATATCTTGCAAGAGCATCGGGAGAGCATTGTGAGGTTATCTATTTACTTAGCATCGGGAGAGTTATGTATACGAAAGAAATAAGAGCAAGTTCTCTAGTTTATAGTTGAACTATCTCGTGCCTAGGGATAGGGCGAGGTTAAGTGGCTAAAGAAGAATTCATACACATCGGTGTTCATCCTTCGATTCACGCCGGGAGGTATCATCAAGACGTGATCATCGACATACTTGGACCTAGGGATAGGCCAAGGCAGATCTGGGATTCTTGCCAAACTTGAAGTACGGAGTTGATGTGTTTGCTGCCGCGACAATCAACGGACTGCTGCCGCGACAGGTGCTGCCAGCGACAGGCGCGACGACAGAACTGGATTTCCTAAACTTTGCAATACCTGCACTACTGAGCAATTCAATACCAGCCCATTCTCTCTATCTTGATTTCTCTACTCTTTTATTTTACGTTTTCTTTATTATTTTCGTGACAACTCTCAAATATTCCTTTTACTTTCGTGCAGTGAATTAAGGTGAAGCTATTAGCCCGATCCCTGTGGAGACGATATCCGATACTTCGTATCACTTTACTACTTGCGTCGTGTATACTTGCACTACAATTGCGATAGACTATTTTACACACAACAATGCCAAGCATTAAATGACACAAACTTATCACGTTCTTGAAAATCGTCATATAAAATATAAAAGAAATAACACTTAGTGACAAAATAATATTTTCATCGCCTTAAACCATTTTTTATGACAACAATAAAACATCACCTTTGATGTATTCTAAAATTTGACGAATCAATTTGTCACAAATAAAATTTATTAGTGACGAATTTGTTGAGTTGATCAAACAATTGCAACTGGCCAAGAGGGGGTGAATTGACGATAAAAATTTTAAGGGTGGAAATTGGAAGAATAAAATTTTGGACACAAGGCAATTAGAGTAGTTCAAGTTCTCCAATGAACTCTACATTCGCTACCTTAGCTCCCACTAAGGATTTTCAATCAATCCACTAATACATTCTTCCTCTTTTCTTGGATGAGGAGGAAACCTTACAATTTGATTAAGCTTTCTACCCAAAGCTTAATCCACTCACTTTTACAAAAAAGAGATTTTGGTAAACTTTACAAACTCATTCTCTAAGGATGATGTTTACCCAATTACAATCACACACTCCCTAAACTCACAAAAAGAATTACAATAAAGAACACAATGGAGTTGGGTACAAAGATTTGACTCTAAAGAACAAAGTTTGGATTTGAATACTTTGATGTTGCTTTTAGGTTCAATAGTCGTTGTTGTGGCATTGGAGACTTGTTTTTATACCCTTGTATTGATTTCTAGCCGTTTAGGTGGTTGAGATCATCAATAGAGCAGTTGGGCTGCAATTTCCCGCAGTAAATGCTGCTCAACAACCTACCATATCGGTACGGCTCATGGGCGTATCGATACCTGTCTCAAACAAGAAAAAGTCGTTGTGACTGAAAAACAGAGCGTATCGATATGCTTCGAGGGTGTACCGGTACGATATTAAAGGGTGTATCAATACGGATAGGCGTATCGATACGGATTTTGCTCACTGGAATCCTGAGTTTGGTTTTAAGGAAAAGCGTATCGATACGGTTCAACAGTCATTTAAAATTTAGGATACCAACTAACTGACAAGCCAATGGTCGAAAAATAAATGCAAGGATTTTGCAAAGGTCAGCATATCGTATCGATACGGTGACTTGTCGTATCGGTACAGTATAGCAAAATGATATTTTAATAAGAAAACTGTATCGATACGGTGCCTCTCTGATAATCTATCACTCTCGCGGGAGCCTATGCTATGTTCGGTGCATGTGCCGCCTAATGCAGACACTCCCTCCTAAAGTGGTCCCTCGAACCACAGTTCCAACAAGCATGGAAGTTACCCCAACACTCTCCAGAATGTTGCCTCCCACAACGTGTACACTCGGGCAAACGCCCTCCAGCTCTATGGCCCTGGTGGCCTCTACCATGGTGGCCACCGCCACGCCTATGGTCAAACTGCTGTCCACCGCCTCTATGCCTCTTGGCATCTCCACGGTCAAAGTTGTTATTCCTCTTTCCAGAACTAGATCCTCCTGAATGCTTGGTCAGCCCCAAGCAAAGCTCAATGTCCTTGGCTCTAGCAACCAAGACATCAAAATCTGAATAATCAGAAGCTAAAGTATACCTCTTAACTTCCTCATGGAGCGCATATCAGAAACGGTTACAACGGTCCCTCTCAGTAGGAACCAACTCTGGAGCGTACTGACTTAAACGGACAAAACGGATCTCATAGTCATTCACTGAAGCATCTCCCTGAATAAGAGCCATGAACTCTCGTTTCTTCTCATCAAGATATCTCGGCCCCAAGTACCTCTTCCAGAAAGCAGACTCAAAGAAATCCCATCCAATCTCAGCCTCAGGAACCTTAGTAGTAATGGTGACCCACCAGGTGTAGGCATCACCTTGTAGCAAAGAAATCACACAGCCCAACTTGCGAGCACCAACGCAACCCATCTGAGCTAAGATGCAGACTTTCTTCTCCAACCACAACTCGGATCTCTCAGGTGTAGACCCTCTGAAATATTCAGCCCCTAGGCTGCGTAACCTCTCCAACGGTAAACTAGTATCATCACCTCTAGGCTGAGCTGCAGCCTGAGCCCCGGCAACTGCAGCCTGAAACGCTCGCGCTATAGCTTGTACAAGCGGAGCCATGTCTATTCCGGCAGGACCTTGGCCACCCTGACCAACCTGCGGTCCTGCTCCCTCAACTCCAGCCTCGCCTCCTGCTTCAGGATGAGGAGTGGTGGTGGAGGAGCTCCAACTCCAGTAACAGCAGGCTCTCCCACATGAGCCTCAACCCCAACCACCGGCTCATCAACAGGAGCCGAAACACGCAGTTTCTGACTAACCACCCTCGGTCTACCCCTAGGCCTCGACATCGCGCTCACAAACAACAACTACAACCACAACAACAAAAACATACAAGATTGGGTTAGCAAGGCAAGGGTTCCAAGTGGCTCAAGTATATTCCCTCACTTAAAATCCCTTTTTCGATGTAATAGTAGCAATGGGACTCCATACAACATGCTTCAAACAAAACAAAACACATACATGCTCAAACAAGAATTCAACAAGGCATACTTGATAAACAAGCAAACATGCTTACATGGCAAGCAAACACCGTGCATTTCAATACAAAAACTTAACTTACCTCACTTATCTGCCCAAGGTCTCGGAAACCTTAGGCTCTGATACCAACAAGTGTAACCCCCTCGTCCCGGTCCGGATGCTTGACCAATCCGAGTGGGCTACACGGGGATAACCGAGGAAAAACCCGTTAAGGCTCCACTTCGGTTACCGACCAAAGGAAAAACTTTTCATTTTATATTATCTTTTCTAGATGAGACATTAAACCCTATGTGAGAAAAGCAACAACGGAAGAAACGATGAGGTAAACGACCAACAGCCCACTTAAAACAGTCCATTTTATTCCTATACAGCCGGCTGTATCGGAACGCCCAAGGGGTGTTTCGATACGCCTTGACTAGGTCAACTGGCCAAAGTCAACCTGATGAGACCGTTTCGAAACAAGGGTGGCCCGTATCGAAACGCCCTCAACAGTCAACTTCTCGTGGTCAACGAGATGAAGGCCATTCCGAAACACTAAAGCCCGTTTCGATACGTTAATTTATCGTCAATTTCTCAGATTTCCAGTAGCAAAATTGTATCGAAACGGCCCCCTAGCGTACCGAAACGCCTGGCTCGAAACAAAGGGACCGTATCGAAACGGGACCAACCGTTTTGAAACGCCCTCTGTCTACAGATTGGTTTTAGCTGGTTTTAAGGCACAAGGATGTCCCAAAACCCCACTAAAACCTTTCTTAACACACACACAACAACACTAAGACAAACCAAACATTACAAGCATGCTTAACACACTTCAAACATATCAAGACCATGCATTAAAGGAATCAACCACATTCAACACAAGGTTCATACAAGGCATTTAAGATAACATGCTTCACAAGAACATATACTTAGGCATTCAAGATAGGCAATTCAAACATGGTTTGCAATCCAAACATGGCATCCAAAAGCCAAATCAACATTAACATATCAAGGAGTCTAACATGCTCCTAAACAATCCAACACCAACATACTTCAAAAGATCAAAGCAACTAATACATGTCCCATTGCTTGACCATTACATCATATAACATAAAATCCATACTTGAAAGATTCAAAGCCCAACTAGCACACTTGGAGGCCTCTTCTTGCACTAGCAACCCACGAACTACGGATCTGCATTGTCAAACAAAAGAGAGCGTAAGCATAAAGCTTAGTGAGGGTAAGCTCATTAAAAACAAACCTCGGCAATACAGGGTCCAAGCACGAGCACAACAAAGGTAAATGCATGTTCTTACCTTCGATCTTCATGGGCCAAAATACACATGATGCATGAACATATATTTGATATTATGCCATGCTCAACAAGCTCAAATCCACATCATATGTAAACACATATATTAATCCATATTGGAAGCACATCTCAAAACACATTGGTATACATATCATCTTATATTGGTACACATACCATCACATATTGGCACCTATCTATGACTCGAATACACGGATAACACGTTGGAACTCACATCCAACAACAATCATTACCTTACGGTGGGATTACACTCATCACCGTTCACGCGGAGGGGATTCCACTCATCCTCACGCCCCGTCGATGGGATTACACTCATCATCGACTAACATATATATAAGAGGGTTTTTCGGGCAAACCTGTACTCCATATTGATGACTACCATCACCAAGACCACGCGCGCATTTGACTCACGTGTGCACACTAAACATCCTAATGATCGATCATTTGTACCCAAGCATACTAGTGCCAATATTAAACACAATCCACAACATCATTTTATAACATCTTCCGTGCTTAGCACGTACTCACCATGATCACCATCATGAACAATCCACATGCATATCACAATGCATCACAACCATGCCTCAACATACATGTATAACACATTATACATAGCTATCATAAGCACAAGTAAACAATAGGCATATACGTCAACTAAATATCAACCAAAGTCTCTAATTAAAGCTTGGGATTAGGCTACCACTCTAATCCCAACTCTAGGTGGGTCTACCAAGCCCAACCTAGTCCACATGCTTGAACCAAGCACTCGAAAATCATTTAAAAACATTTAACCACTCACCGACTATTCCAAGCTCAACCCACTAGCCGATCAAGCTTCCAACGATTCTGGATTTGTTCCTGATGCTTCACCAATACAATCTCTTGCCTCTAGTCATTTCAACACATTCAAACAACCTCAAATCAGTTCACACAACAATGTAGCAAACCCGGAACACTACTCAAGCATAAAACACATGATTTTCAAGCCAAGAACAACCCCAAAAACTCCAAACCCGAGCAGCCATCAAACTCAATCCAAAACTCTTGTTTCAAACACTTTTAACACTTCTAAAAGCTTCCAAAACAACCCTCAACCAACATACAACCAACAGCCCTCAATTTCCAACATTAAACACACCCAAAACTCATCTTAAAACCCTTCAAAAACCCCATTAAAACTCAAATCCGAAAATCATGGTAAAACTCTTTAAAATTCATATATGTTGGACCCCATGGTTCATAAACAACTTATCTAACAACATTAAACCAAAAGCTTTGTTAAAATCTCATAAAGTTACAACCTTTAGCAAAAACCTTGAAAAACCCAAAATGTGAAATGCATAGCTTTAATGAAAACTAAAGGTACCAAAGTGTAAAGGAAGCCAAGGCCAAGTCAAAAATGCCATTACCTTTTGAAAAGCTCCAAAAATGAAGAAGAAAGGGGATGGAATAGTGGAAATGGTGAGAGAGCTCACTCCTTGTCGTTGAAAACCAAAATGAAGAGAGGAGGAAGATGACAAAGGGTTCTTTTAATTAAAAAGGGGTTTTAATTTGAAAGTTCATCTATTTACAGATTTGCCATTAATGAGATGGTAAATCTCAATATCTACAAATTCCATGGAAAAAATGAGTTTTAAATCTATTTAAGTCCAACATAAAAATGTTTGCTTTGAAATCACAAAGTCCAATTAATATATTATTATTTTAATTATAAAACCGAAATTCAAAATATTATTTTAATATTATTTTCACCCGACCCCTAAACTCGGGTGTTACAATTTTGGCGCCAAACATATAATGACGAAACTTTAATGACATTTTTAAAAATTGTCAGAAAATTATATACCATTATTCATTAAATGTGACGAAGCTAAAAAATCGTCACATTTTCAATATATTTTGTGACGTTATAGGCAACGTCATATAGAAAATGTGTCACTAATTATTAAATTTTTGTAGTGTCTGTTTTCTTAATTTAGTCTTTAAAGTATTATTTTTGGCAAAGTCATCGCCGATATCACGTTTTTTTCCTATTCTGGTCACCCGCCGTTAAAAGACTCACGAAAAACCAATAGTTTAGTGACCAAAACAGGAAAGAAGTAATATATTGGTGACAAAACATGAAAAAGAAAGTAACATTAGTGACCAAACTAGGAAAAAACGTAATATTTGTGACGATTTTACCAAAAATAATAAATTGGTGACCAAAATATGAAATTATGAATAGTTTAGTGATCAATGTTGTTGTTTACCCTTTTTTATTCCTCAACCCTATTGTTAACAAATATAAACCATCTATCCTCCTTAAAAAAATCATATGTCTTTTTTCGATGCTCTTACTATGCCCCACATTAAAAAAATATGTTTTGGGTTTAATGCTAATATCTAAGGTTAAGGTTTAGAGTTAGGGTTTAAGGAATTGTGGGTAGGGTGTGCTTTTATAGTTTAGGATTTAGAATTTAAGGTTAAAATTTAAAATTTAATTTTTTAGTGTTGAGGCATAAAAAATGATGCCGAAAGGGGCAAAGTATTTTTATCTACTATCAACCATCAGGAAAATAAAAGGTTCAAAAACTAAGTAATAATTATTAAATTAAAAGGGTAAAAATTTCTTTGTGCTAATTAATTGGGAGTTTTCTACTATGCGCTCCTTAAAAACATTCAAGGGCCTCCAACCTTTTCAATCGATTACAAAGTAAATATCAAAATATTTAAAAGTATACCATATATTTTTTTATAGAATCCATCAAATAATTTCACCGTCTCAGTATATAAAAAAATTGGCATCTTTAAATAATTTGTGTTTGAAAAATTTTGTGTGGTATTAAAATTAAAATTAATAAACAAATATTATCTTATATGACATCATATTGTTCAAAAAAATATTTATCGATTAATTAATTTTGTTTTTTTTCCCTCTAAGCAATCTAACTTTTTACTTAGATTTTTTACGCTCTCTATTTTTTCTTTAATTTTATTTTTTAACGGTCGTAATGTAATTATAAGGTAATATTTGCTCATACTTTTTCATAACACTTTGATAAGACGCACATACCTTGCGAAATAAAGTTGCTCGAACTCGAATCTCTAAAGATGAACATCATCATCCTTTCTACCAGAACCACTAATTAGGTTCAGTTTTATCTAATTTAAACTTTCTATCTAACCCTTTAAACATTCATACATGACAACATAGGAAAAGATGAAGAATGAAAAAGAATAATGAAAGAAAATATTAGTAGTTTTCTGTGAAAAAAATCACTCTTAATTTAATTTAGGGTTTAGAATTTAGGGATAATGGTTAAATTTTAGGGTTTGGTGTTAGAATTTAGAGTTTATGATTAAAACCTAAATCCTCATCCTATTACCCTAAAAACTAAACCATAATCTCTAAACTTTAAAGTCTAACCATAAATCATAAATTCTAACCATTGTCCCTAAATTTTAAACTCTTGCACCTACACCCTTAAACCGTACCTCCTAAAGTAAGTTCCTAAACCCTAAAACTAAAGAGCCTTTGAAAGCTTTTAATTATCACCGTCGGTGTATTAAATATAAATCTATATAAAATATAATTTCAAATTAATATTAACGTGGCAATTGTATGAATTTTATTTTCCGATTATTGAATCTGAAAAATTAATGGTTTAAAATTTTAGGTGTTGCAGTATCAACACTTAGGAATGGAGTATCATATCATACTTAATTTTCAAAAATAGAAATTTTAAAATTAATCAAGAGTATCGACACATGAATTTTGGAGTCAATACCCATTAATCCATTATCAAGTCTCGTTACTACAGGTTCTGATAGTGGAATTTTTTCGCAACATCAAACCTTGAGTAGGTATCGGTATGTAATGTGTACAGGAGCGGATCTAGGGATTTAGATTTGCTAGTTCACCCATCGATTATAAATATAATCGTATGTAAGATAAGTGTAGGTTGAATAAGTCATCAAAAATTACTTACGATGTTCATAACTGACATGACAAAAAGTCATTCAATCACACCTAAATATGTATGTAAGGGTCCACTATAATTTAGTTAATAACTCTATTTAATAAAACACATGTATAGAGGAATTCACATTAGTCTATACAAATTTTCTCCCTAATCAAATCATTCCAGAACATCATTTAACAACTAATGCTCTGAATACAAAACATTTTATATTATTTGTAAGTAACTAAAATCATCTAGAATGACTTCGCACACTTTTATATGAATGATCACTAATCTTTGTCACCAAATAATTATTAACTTCACTTTTTTAATGAAAATACACGAACTTGCTAAGAATTTAAAAAATATGTTAAATAATAAAATAAAAGAAAAATAATGAAGCCATTCAAAATATATGAAATTATTAAGAAAAATATATAATAATACGAAAATCTTAACTTTTTGTAGAAAATTACGGGGTAGCAATAACTTAAACCGAAGGTTTTCATAAATAATTTTAAATAGATTTCAATGAATATATTTTTAATGTAGATATTAATTATAGATCTAACATTAAAAATAATTATAAATATATTTACATTTATAAATTTGTGTACTAGATTAATTAATGGTTTTAAATGAAGTATTTTATTGTTAACGAGGGTATACATGTGATTTGGAGAAGAAAATGACTAAATTGATGTCTTTTTTAAGTATTAAGGGTTGAATTTATTGAATTAATTTGAATTATGATTATATTGATAGAATATATAAGTTTTGAGGACTAAAACTATCACTATACTGAATATTGTTAGATGTTCATTTGTATTTTAACAGAAGAGTGGTCTGAGCGTAACTAAAACTTTAATTGAGTGACCTAATTATAACTTTTAATAATTGAATGACCTAATTGTAACTTTATTAATAATTAAGTGACCTCTGATATAGTTTATCCAAATTTTTTATGGGAGGTCACTTATGTTAGATACGCCCCTGAATGTGTAATATCGAGGCATCTATCATGGTATTCATTTTCAATCCCATTTTTCTTAAATTCTAAAAATATGATTTTGTTTGAGTATCAACACCTAAGACATGTATTAATACCCAAATCGGGGCATTTATAATTTCATCTTAATATTGATATTCTGGACCATTTTTTAGAGAAAAAAAATATTAGATAGACTCGACTCACTACGTTACTGGTGGTCCCAACCAATAAGATTCATCCATTTTATTTATTTATAGGTGAATATTTACCATTTTCGCACATGTAAATAATGAGTGAATAATTACCTAAAAATTACTTAGAGATAAATGAATTGTTGCGTGTAAATAAGACTATCGCAAATAGTGCAAGTGTACACGACGCAAGTAGTAAAGTGATACTAGAGTATCGGATATCGTCTCCACAGGGACTGGAAATAACTTTATCCTTAAATTGCTGCACAAGAAAAAGAAATAGTTTAAATGATTGTTTGGAGAAATCTTGAGTAATAACTAAAGTAAAAGATAAGGTAATCAGATTGAGAGAATAGACCGGTATTGATTTGCTCAGTAGTGCAGGTGTTGCATTGTTCAGAGGAACTTCTGTTGTTATGTCGTCGTGCCTGTCGCGGCAGCACCTGTCGCGGCAGAGGTCCGTTGATGTCGCGGCAGCGATCAACAACTCTGTACTTCAAGTTTTGCAAGAATCCCTGTTATGACTTGCCATATCCCTAGGCCCAAGTTCTGTTGATGAACACGTCTTGGATGATACCTCCCGGCGTGAATCAAAGGGTGAACACCAATGTTTGTGAATTCTTCTTTAGCCACTTAACCTTGTACTTATCCCGAAGCCAAGATGGTTTAACCATAAACTAGAAAACATGTATTTACTCCTTTCGAATGCTTAACTCTCCCGATATCAAGAAAATGGATAGCCTCACAATGCTCTCCCGATGCTCTTATGAGATGTTGAAAACCAGAGTAAATAAACTTAAAGTTTTATTACTTGAACAGAAAAATCCTAAGAACAATACAATCTTTACAACTACTTTACAAGATCAACCCTTTAGCCCTTGGGGAAGTTTAGAACATGATGGAGAGAGAGAAACGACTAGGGTTTTTGAGGGAAGACGGCTAAGAGCTAGATATCCTTCCCTATGTCGAATTACATGCCTTTATATAGGCCTTGGGTCCAAGTTTTCTAGTATGACAGGAATACAAGTTTAAATTAAAGTACAACTCTATTAAAGACTAAATCTTCTGAGTAGATGTCTTTAATTCGTCCTCTTTTCTTGCTTTGATTTTCTTCCTTAAACTTTGGGCCTGACCTTTCTTCTGCTTCAGGGCTCAGAAAAATATGGGCGTGATCCACGACAGACTGGCTCGAAATCCTCCATCTGTCGAGCTCCACTTCACTTTTCCACCTCAGTGCCCTACTGTCGTCATTGCTGCCATGGCAGATGTCACGACAAACGGTGCTCTCTGTCCTTCAACTCCAGCTCCGCAACTCGCCTTTGTTCCTTTGCTGCCCTGGATGCTGCCGCAGCAGATACCTGCAAAAGTGACCAAATTCAGCAGCATCTGTGCAGTTTTATCTAATTGTGATGTGTATGCAAAAATCTATCCTAAATGCAATAAATCATGCTTGAGTGCAGCAAAAATATGGGTAAATGAGGGGTAAAATATAGAACTTTTATGCACTCAACACACCCCCAAACTCAAGTTGATGCTTGTCCTCAAGCAGATGCAACCTAAGTAAGAATGAAAAACTTTTTTGCTTGGCTTAATTCAGTGAACCATCATTACCTACAGCCCCTTCACTATCAAGAGCAGTTCCTTTTTGGTTGTTTATGGATTCATCCGGAACAATGCTATAATTCTTGTGCAAGTGTGTGCAGGTTATGTGAACAAATATGTGTCTGGACTCTTTTAGCAACTAGAATGGTTGTGCTACTCACTTGATTTTTATGCCAAACTGATTTTTTTCTTGGAGGCAATTCTTAGGCTCCTTTAGTTTTTTCGAATTTAGACTCAAGTTTTTCTTATTTTGTTTTTACTAGAGCCTGTTTTGGGCACCTCTAGCTATCTTCCTAGATCCGGTGTTAGGCACCTCTAGGGACAACTCAAGTGGTTAAGCTTTTCTACTCTAGTTCACTAATAGTAGTCTAGACAGCATATAAGTCACAAAAGTGTTTTTGAAGTTCAGAACTATAGCAAGGCTCTAAATAATTCCTAAAACATCCTAAAGGCACTGTCACGACAGAGATTGTCACGGCAAGTAAGTGCAGTTCAAAGACTCAAGCTAATTTTTTTCACAAAAATAACTAAGATTAGATACAAATTAAAGACACAAATTAAAAAGTTCATTTAAATAACATAGGACTGCCTACCCCCAAACTCAAGGGTGGCATTGTCCTCAATGCATGACAACAAAATAAAATAAAAACAAGAAAAAGGAAACATCACAAATAGATAAGATAAACAACAGAAACAACAGACATAATAGGAAAGCACTTAAGTTGATGAGCTGTCGTTGCTGCTGTTGCTGATGCGGAGCTGCCGGCGGGCAGTTACCTTGATGGCAGAGGTCGACTTGGGGCTGGGAGATGGTGAGGCTACCTTCTTTTTGGCCTCTCAAGGTGGCTGGACTCGGGTAGGTGAGATCTTTGATGCCTTGTCCAGGACCTCGAGGTCGTCATCACTATTGTTGCAGCTGCTGTCATCCGATCTGTCGTGACAGGGTCCCTCAACAGTTTCATTCAGCTTCTTCTTCTTCATCGGAGGGAAGTCTTTGGCTATTTCCCGGATGACATATAGTTCTGATTCAGAATCATCCTGCCAGACTGAGGATGAGGAGAAACCTTCGAAGTATTTCAGATCGATCTCCGGTAGTGGTTCCTTCTGTTTTTCTCCTCGTAGAGTGGCAGATCGCCTGTCGCCATCTCCGGTCGTGGCAGGTGGTGTGGTGGAGGCAGCAGTTGGTGTGGGCGTTCTAGGGCTGGCAACAGGTGTAGGGGTGGCAAAAAGTGTTTTTGGGAAAGAGGGAAACTGCACGTTGGGAAAATTTAAATCAACTTTAATGAAATTTACCGTGGTAGTAGTGAAATCCCTCATAAATCCCATGAAGCCCAACTGTCGTTCCTCCATCTTCTTCAGCATGTGCAAGATTTGGTTAGAGGTGTTTGTCGGTTCTGCGGCATCGGTCTGCTCCGGCTCTACCGCGACGGGCTCTGTGGAGTCAGGCTCTACTGTTGGTTTTGTCGTGGCAGATGGATCCACATAGGCCAAGGGGTTGCTGGCTTCAGCTCCATAAGGTTGTATATGTTCTATTGCGTCCATCCCTTACCTTGGACTCTGACGTCTTCATCGATTTCCAGCACTTTATTGGCCCGGCAGAGAGAGGTGATGAGGTAGGGGAAGAAAAGGGGGGCCATTGGTCTGAGTGCACACTCAAAAATGCCTTCGAGGATATATCTGCCAACGTTGATCTGCCGCTCGTTGATGATTGAGTGCAAGAGGGCGAGTCTCTGCCAGTCCACTGTGGTGTTGTGCGATGTTGGTATAAGGTGTTTCTTCACAAAATGGTTCCAGAGTTTTGCTGTCGGTGTGAGTTGGGTCCTTCGCACTGTCCATCTGTGCTTGGGATCATCATTCCATTGGGTGCCTGCTTCCGTCAAGTCTACCACGATACCATCGTAGTCTGCCGGCGACAGACTGTTGACAAACTTCCTATGTGCATCTTCCTTTCTACCCACATAAATACCATACAATGTGTTGATGTAGGATGGTTCAAGGGAGGTTTCCTTACCCCTGACAGTCACTGTCGTGGCATCTTTGAAGATGATGGCAGCATAGAATTCCCAGACCAAGGTGACGTTCATTTCCTCTGGTTGGATGGTGAACATCTGCCATTTGAGGGCAATAATTTTCTTGGAGATGAAACCTTCGAGCCCTAGGTCTCCCGTCTTTGTGGTGTATGTGAAACCTCTCTCTTCCCACATCTCACGTTTCTGGAAAGAGCCATAGTATCTCTTCTCTGAGTCTGTTGATGCGAACCGTCTGGGGATTCTGTTGTGGCAGGGTGTAGAAACTGTCGTGGCAGAGGTGGAGGCAGTACTCCTTCGGGTTGATCGAGTAGTCATAGGGAAACTGTGAAAAATGAAGGAAAATTTCTTAGAGATAAAATTCTTGAGAGCAAAGTAAAGAGAATGAGAATGAGGTGAAAATGAAATGGAAGTAGAGGTTTATATAGAATGGGATTTTCTGCCCGTTGGAACTGTAACGGGTGGCGTGAATAACGGGGCCAGTTGTCACGCGGTTTTCTGACGCGTCTGTTACGCGTTTTCGTGTCTGCTGCGCGTTTGTTACGTGTTTCTGTGTCTATCGCGACAGTTCTGTGACAGGCTGTATTTTCCGCATCTACCGCGACAGCTGGTAACAGGTTGTCACGACAGGTTTGTTCCATTGGGATTTATGGGCTGTTATGAATGTGGTGGGCTGGTTCATTCCTTCTCTTTGCTTTGCTTCCTTTATTTAACTGAAAAACTAAAATAAACAATAAATTAAAATCTTATTTCCTAAAAATAAATAAGTAAATAAATAAACTAAAGAAAATAAAATAAAACTAAGTTAAATTAGGGATGCCTTGAGGGGCATCTCCTAAAGTAACTACTTCATGCACCCTTGGGGCTTCAGTCCCCTTATAGTGCTTTAACCTTTGTCCATTGACTTTGAATTAGTGCCCATCCTTGATTGATATGATTGTAATGGCACCATGGGGAAAAACTTGGACTACTTGGAAAGGGCCAGACCACCTAGATTTAAGCTTTCCTGGGAAGAGCTTCAACCTAGAGTTAAACAACAACACCTTCTGCCCTGGGCAGAACTATCGTGGCAGCAGTTTTCTGTCGTGCCACTTCTTTGTTTTGTCCTTGTAGATCTTGGCGTTGTCGTAGGCCATGGTTCGAATTTCTTCAATTTCATTCAAGTCCAGTAGCCTTTTCTGCCCTGCCTTGTCCCAGTTCATGTTAACTGTCTTGATAGCCCAATATGATTTATGTTCTATCTCAACAGGTAAATGGAAAGTTTTTCCGTAAATTAGGTGGTAGGGTGACATTCCCAAAGGCGTTTTAAATGCAGTCTTGTAGGCCTATAGTGCATCATTTAGGTGAAGAGACCAGTCCTTTCGAGCTGGTTTTACCATCTTCTCTAAGATGTTCTTCACTTCTCTATTTGAGATTTCAGCCTGCCCATTGGTTTGAGGGTGATATGTTGTTGCAATTCGGTGCTTTACTCCGTATTTATTTAATGCACTAGTAATTACCCTGTTGTCAAAGTGCCTACCCTCATCACTAATGATCACCCTTGGGATGCCAAACCTTGAGAAGATATGCTTGTGGAGAAATCTTTGAACGGTCTTGGCATCGTTCTTTTGAGTGGCGATAGCTTCTACCCACTTAGACACATAGTCTACTGCCAGCAGGATGTATAGATTTCCACAGGAGGCTGGGAATGGTCCCATGAAGTCGATTCCCTAAATATCAAAGATTTTGACCTCATGAATGTTCTGCAGTGGCATCTCATGCCTTCTAGATACGTTTCCAGTCCTTTGGCACTTATCACTGCTCTTGTAAAAAGCTTGTGCATCCTTGAACAGTGTAGGCCAATAGAACCCAGATTGCAGAACTTTGGCAGCAGTTTTATTTCCTCCCAAGTGTCCTCCATAAGGGGCAGCATGGCAGTGGTAAAACACTTCTTTCTGTTCCTCCTATGGTATGCATCTCCTGATGATCTGATTTGCACAGTGCTTAAAGAGAAGAGGTTCGTCCCAATAATAATGTTTTGCATCATTTTGGAACCTCTTCCTAGCTTGATAATTAAGTTCAGGAGGTAATAACCCACTTCCAATGTAATTTACAGTGTCAGCATACCAAGGGATTTCAGGAAGCTTACTTGCTGCCATGGCTGTCGCGGCAGTGCTGGTGGCAGCGAATAACTGCTCGTCTGGAAAGTTTCCAGTATGTTGCTCTTGTCTTTCTCTTGATTCCTTCCCATCTCCAATCTTGACAAGTGATCTGCTACTTGGTTTTTTGTCCCCTTTTTGTCCTTGATGTCAATGTCGAATTCTTGCAGTAGCAGAATCCAACGTATCAATCTTGGCTTGGCATCCTTCTTAGTGAACAGATATTTGAGTGCTGAGTGATCTGTATAGACCACCACTTTTGTTCCAAGTATATATGGTCGGAACTTGTCAATTGCAAACACCACTGCTAGTAACTCCTTTTCTATTGTGGTGTAGTTTATCTGGCATCATTTAGAGTTTTGCTGGCATAGTAGATCACATAGAAGAGTTTCTCCTTCCTCTGCCCTAGTGCTGCCCTGACAGCATAATCACTGGCGTCACACATTATCTCGAATGGTAGGCTCCAGTCTAGTGGCTGCACTATTGGGGCTGTTACCAGCTTTTCCTTCAGTATTTTGAATGCTTCAGTACATTCAGTGTTAAATTCAAAGGCACGATTCTGTTCCAACAGGAGACACAGGGGTTTAGTAATTTTCGAGAAATTGACAATGAATCTTCGATAAAATCCGGCATGCCCTAAGAAACTTCTTATTGCCTTCACTGTGGTGGGTGGCGGCAGTTTTTCAATAACTTCGATTTTAGCTCTGTCTACCTCTATGCCGCGGCAGCTAACCTTGTGTCCCAACACTATGCCCTCGTCCACCATAAAGTGGCATTTTTCCCAGTTTAAAACAAGTTTTTCCTCTTCACATCTTTCAAGCACCTTCTGTAAATTGCCTAAGCAACCGTCAAAATTGTCTCCAAAGACAGAAAAGTCATCCATGAAGATCTCTAGGAAATCCTCCACCATGTCGGAGAATATTGCCATCATGCACCGTTGAAAGGTTGTTGGTGCATTGCAAAGTCCAAATGGCATTCTTCGAAAGGCGTATGTGTCGTATGGGCATGTGAAGGTTGTTTTCCCTTGGTCCTCCGATGCGATTGCGATTTGGTTATAACCTGAGTAACCATCAAGAAAACAATAGTAAGGCTTCCCCGCTAATCTATCTTGCATTTGATCGATAAAGGGTAAGGGGAAGTGATCCTTCCGGGTAGCTTTATTAAGCTTTTGGTAGTCCATACAAACCCTCCAACCGGTCACAGTCTTGGTTAGGATTAGTTTGTTGTCCTTGTTTGTTACCACGGTTATGCCTCCCTTTTTGGGTACACATTGCACTGGGCTCACCCACTTGCTATCCGAGATGGCGGATATTATTCAAGCATCAAGCCACTTGATTTCTTTTCGCACCACCTCTCGCATAGCTTCATTCAGTCATCTTTGAGCATCAATTGTCGGCTTATGGTCATCCTCCAAGAGGATCTTATGCATGCACAATGTCGAACTGATGCCTTGGATATCAGCAATGGTCCATCCAATCACCTTCTTATACTGCTTTAGCATTTTGATCAGTTGTTGTTCATGTTCCTGCATCAACTTAGAAGAGATTATTACGGGCAACGTATCATTTAAACCAAGAAAAACATATTTAAGTTGCCATAGCAGGGGTTTTAGGTCTAGAACGGGTGGTTGTTCAATGGAAGGCTTTTGGATTGCATGTTCATTCGAGGTATAATTCAAAGGCTCGAAGAACTTACCTGGACGTGTGCCTATCCAATTTACCTCCTCAGGACCTTCAATATCGGATGCATTTGTGTCTGAAGAGTCACTGTCGTCGATGCTGTCGTGACAGTCTTCAAGGTGACTGCGATGGCAGTGACCAAATTTCCTGTCGTGACAGTTCGATCTGATGCAGGGTTGGTCCAGGGTTACTTCTGAAATTGCCTTGCATTCTTCCTCTACATCAGCTTGTTTTATTGCTTGGAGAACATTGAGCTTTATTTGTTGGTCATTGACTCTCATAGTCAGTTCTCCTTTCTCTACGTCGACCATTGTTCTGCCTGTGGCTAGGAAGGGTCGCCCCAGGATGATCGATGCATTTTCATCTGCTTCACAATCGAAAATAAGAAAGGCAGCAGGAAAAATAAACTTATCTACTCTTAACAAGATATCTTCAATCTTTCCTTCCGGTTGTACGTAAGAGCGGTCTGCCAGTTGCAGCATGACTGTCGTGGGTCTTGCTTGTCCAATACCTAGTTTCTGAAATACAGATTTGGGCATTAGATTAGTGCTAGCACCAAGATCACAAAGTGCCTTACCCATAAACTTGTCACCAATTATGCAAGGTATGATGAAGCTTCAAAGATCCTTCTTCTTTAGGGGTGGACGCTTATGTAGGATTGACATGCATCCTTTTATCATCATCACTGTTTCAAATTCCCCAAGTCTAGACCTCCTAGACATTGCATCCTTAAGAAACTTTGCTTAACCAGGCATCTGCTTAATGGCTTCTAACAGCGGAATGTTGATTTGTACTTACTTAAAGACATCATAGATTTTCTTAAGCTGGTACTCTTGTTTCTGTTTCTTTAACCGCTGCAGAAAAGGGGGTAGAGGACGGTAATCTTCAAGGCGTCCTTCACATGGAAGTCGAATCTGAGGAGGCTCAAGATCATCAGTTTCTTCTACTGTCGTGGCAGGTGTGACGACATCTGACTGTTTCTCTTCTGCCGGGGTAGTGTTCACGGCAGGTGTCTGTAGGGTCGGTTCCTTACTCGGTGTTTCTTTTATTATTGGCCCTTGTAGTTGTTTCTCACTCCTCGTTGTAGTATCCTTGCACTGATCATGTGTGGGTTTTCTAGTGACCTCAGTATCACTAGGGAATCCTCCATTCTGCCTTGGGTTAATGAACTGTGAAACCTGGCCCATCTGTGTCTCTAAGGATTTTAGGGTAGCCTCATGGTTTTTCATTTTCATCTCTTTCTTGTCCATGAAGGATTTAGTTTTCTTGACAAAGTGATCCATGTTTTCCATATATGCTCTTGTTTGAGACATGAACGTGGCCATAGTTTGTTCTAGTATGCTCGTTGTGGCTGCCGGCTGCTGTTGTGGTTGCTGTCATGACAGAATCCTAGGACCTCCTTGGTTCTGGTTGTTCTGGACTGGAGGGTTCAGTGCGTTGTTGGGGTTACTCCAGGAAAATTTGGGGTCCTTCCTCCAGTTTGGATTGTAGTTGTTGGAGTCATAGGTTTTATTCCTGTTATAGTTTCCAACATACATCCCTTCTTCCAGGTGTAAAGGACACTCCTCTGTACTGTGGTTTCCGCTATAGGTTTCACACACCTCTTCGGCAGAAAATACAGCTTTAGAATCCTTCCGTTGCAGATTTTCAACTATCTTAGTGAGGTATGCAATCTGAGTTTTGACCGAGTTGTCAGCTTCGTATTCCTTTACAGATATTCCTCGTTTACCTCCTCTTCGAGCTGTAGGAAACTGCTCATCGTTCTTTGCTAAATTTTTCAACACCAGCATTGCATCGTCTGGTTCTTTATCCAGTAATAACCCATTTGCTGCTGAATCTATCCTCATTCGAGTGTGTGCATTGGCAGCATTGTAGAATTTGACAACCTGATTCCGTACAGGGAATCCATGCATTGGGCAGTTTCGTAAGAGAGTCGTAAATCTTTCCCACGCCTCATGCATTGGTTCGTCATCTTCCTTTTGAAAAGTAACAATCTCGTTACGCAATCTTTCAGATAATTAAGAAGGGTTGAAATGAGAAAGAAATTCACGACAGAGATCCGCACAAGTTCTTATTGAACCCGGTGTTAACTTATTCCACCAGATTTTTGCTCTATCCCTCAATAAATGAGGAAATAGCCGGAGCCTCAGTACTTCCAGGCTTATTCCTGGCTGTCTAAACGATCCACAAATCTCCTGGAAAGTTTTCAGATGTTCACGTGCGTCCTCAATAGCAGAACCACCAAATTGGCCAGCAGAATTTATCATGCTGAACATTATTGGTTTCAGTTCGAAGTGTTCAGCTTCCACATCTGGTAGCGTAGTTTCCAGTTCAACATGGTCGTTATCCATGTACTCTCGACAAGTCTGTCGTGCTACTGGGGCAGCAGGCGGCGGCAGATCGTCTCGGGTATCATTAGAAGGATCTACATTACCCCTGGGGTTATTGTTGTTGTTGTCATCTTCCCTATTGCCTTGTCTTCCGTTCACCATTGCTTCCATTCTCTCCTCAACATAGTTATTTCTTCCTATCAAGAGTCGGGCTTGGTTCCTGAGTTGATATGTGCGTTCGATTTCTGGATCTAATTCGTACTCAGGTTCCATACCACGTCTCGATCTGCGCATAAGCAATAAGAGAACCTTGTAAAAGGCACGGGGAAAATAAAACAGAAAATAAAAATAAAAACAAAGTGCAGTAATTAAAAGATAAAGCTATGTTGCCAGTCCCCGGCAACGACGCCAAAAACTTGTTGCGAGTAAATAAGACTATCGCAAATAGTGCAAGTGTACATAACGCAAGTAGTAAAGTGATACTAGAGTATCGGATATCGTCTCCACAGGGACTGGAAATAACTCTATCCTTAAATTGTTGCACAAGAAAAAGAAATAGTTTAAATGATTGTTTGGAGAAATCTTGAGTAATAACTAAAGTAAAAGATATGGTAATCAGATTGAGAGAATAGGCCGGTATTGATTTGCTCAGTAGTGCAGGTGTTGCACTGTTCAGAGGAACTTATGTCGTTATGGCGTCGTGCCTGTCACGGCAGAGGTCCGTTGATGTCGCGGCAGCGATCAACAACTATGTACTTCAAGTTTGGCAAGAATCCTTGTTATGACTTGCCCTATCCCTAGGCCCAAGTTCTGTTGATGAACACGTCTTGGATGATACCTCCCGGCGTGAATCAAAGGGTGAACACCAATGTTTGTGAATTCTTCTTTAGCCACTTAACCTTGTACGTATCCTTAAGCCAAGATGGTTTAACCATAAACTGGAAAACACGTATTTACTCCTTTCGAATGCTTAACTCTTCCGATATCAAGCAAATGGATAACCTCACAATGCTCTCCCGATGCTCTTATGAGATGTTGAAAACCAGAGTAAATAACTTGAAGTTTTATTACTTGAACAGAAAAATCCTAAAAACAATACAATCCTTACAACTACTTAACAAGATCAACCCTTAGCCCTTGGGGAAGTTTAGAACATGATGGAGAGAGAGAGAAACAACTAGGGGTTTTGGGGGAAGACGGCTAAGAGCTAGATATCCTTCCCTAGGTCGAATTACATGCTTTTATATAGGCCTTGGGTCCAAGTTTTCTAGTATGGCAAGAATACAAGTTTAAATTAAAGTACAACTCTATTAAAGACTAAATCTTCTGAGTATATGTCTTTAATTCGTCCTCTTTTCTTGCTTCGACTTTCTTTCTTGAACTTTGGGCATGCCCTTTCTTCTGCTTCAGGGCTCAGAAAAATATGGGAGTGATCCACGACAGACTGGCTCGAAATCCTCCATCTGTCGAGCTCCACTTCACTTTTCCACCTCAGTGTCCTACTGTCGTCATTGGCTCCACGGCAGATGTCAGGACAGACGGTGCTCTCTGTCCTTCAACTCCAGCTCCGCAACTCGCCTCTATTCCTTTGTTGCCCTGGATGCTGCCGCAGCAGATACCTGCAAAAGTGACCAAATTCAGCAGCATTTGTGCAGTTTTATCTAATTGTGATGTGTATGCAAAAATCTATCCTAAATGCAATAAAGCATGCTTGAGTGCAGCAAAAATATGGGTAAATGGGTAAAATATAGAACTTTTATGCACTCAACATGAATCTTATTGGTTGAGATCACGAATGACATAATGAGAATGATCCATCTAATAATTTCTCATTCGATAGATTTTTAGAAACATCAAGGCCCCGCCACCTATTGTTACCCTTATCAGGTATCGGAACCTCGCTATATATTATGATATTCACTTTTACTCTCAAAACTTCACTGGTTTTGTAATATCTCTAATTTTTGTGAATTGTTTTGCATCGATCAATTAAATTGTAATCCTTGTATGAATTATTATATGATTGATTACAATAGTATCCTTGAATGATTGATTAATGTCTAGAGTTATTGGAAACTTTAAAATTGGTCCAAATTTTCGTTCTGATCTTGAATATAACCACTCATGTACAAGTGAATATTCGATCGAGTCGAACAATTTTTTTTAATTAATTGAGTTGACAAGTCTTATTTTACCATTTAAATTTTATTTTGAGTTTATTTTACACAAAGTCAAAAAATGCCCTAATGTTTAACTGAATAGTAACTTTGGCTCATACTCTTTTTTGAAGCAATTTAACCATCAACGTTTCATTTTGGGTCAAAATGACCCCTTGTAGATGAAAACTGTTAATTAACTAACAATAAATGACTTGAAATGATGTGCCAAACCTACATGGCAATGCACGCTAACATGGCAGTGTCATATAGACAAATGTGTAGACTTAAAAGAATGTCACATCAATCAAAAAATAAATTTTATAAAATTATATTAAATATGAAAATATTTTTTCCACTGACGTGTCATCATGTCAAGTCATTTCAAGTTGTTTACTATCAGTTGACAAATAATTTTCATCTGCAGAAGGACTATTTTGATCAAAATGAAATGTTGATAGTTAAACTGGTTAAAAAATTGTAACCCCCTCGTCCCGGTCTGGCCGGATGACCGGTCCGAGTAGGCTACACGGGGAAAACCGAAGCGAAACCCGTAAAGGTTCCCCTTCGGTTAGCGACCCTAATTTTTTTATTTAAAATTACATCTTAACTAGAGGCATAATTGTTTCTTAAGTGATCACTACAGCGGAAACAAGGCTCACGAGAAGCCAAATAGCAAACATGGCCTAAGCCCAAACCTTGGGACCCAATAGAGATGTCAAACAGCCAATTTTTAAGCTTGTGTTTCGAAACAGTCAAAGCCCGTTTCGAAACACTAGCTCTAGTTTAAAAAGTCAGACACCCGTACCGAAACGTCTCCACCCCATTTCGGAACAGGGTCACGTTTTGCCTAGGTGTTTCGATACCCGTTTCGAAACAGGCACTTACAGTGGCCCAAGTGTTTTGAAACTTGTTTCGAAACAGGGGCTCACAGAGGCCAAACCTTACCGAAACGAGTTTCGATACGGGAGACCCTAGAATCACACCCGTTTCGAAACGTCTCAGTCCGTTTCGAAACACCTACAACCTGCAAATTCCCAAAACCAGCATTAAACATCTCCAAACGATCCCAAGAAGCATACACAACATACAAATACACTCTAGAGGCATGCACCCTATTGCAAACACACTTAAAACACATAATAATGCAAGATAAGACCTCCATTCACAAGATCATTCAAGGCATTAAAGATAGCATGCTTAGGCAAACATACATAAGCACATCCACAAAAGGCACAAGACCAACATAAACATAAGCATTCAAGACACGCAACATAAACAAGGTTTACAATCCAAACGAAACATTCAAAGGCCAAACCAACATCAACATACAACAAGCATTCACATCAACAACATCTATCCCATTGCTTGACTATTACAATCTACAATTTAAAGTTCATACTTGAGCTAACCAAAAGCATCTCTTGGAGACCTTTCCTTGCCCTTGCCACCCACAAGCTACTGATCTGCATTGTCGAACAAAAAGGAGCGTAAGCATAAAAGCTTAGTGAGGGTAAGCTCAAAAAATAAACCTTCGACAATGCAGGGTCCAAGAACGAGCAACTACCATGATGGAATGCATGACCTTACCTCCGATCCACAAGAGCCAAATTATACATGATGCATGAACATATAATCGACATTATGCCATGCTCAACAACTCATAAGCTGAACATACCATGATACATAACTCAATGTATTAACCACATCATAAATCGCATCATAATGGAAATCACCTTTCATATCATATAGGCATATATGTATAATCTCATATTGGCGTATACATACATTCTCATATTGGCACCTAGCTATGACTCGAATACGCGGATAACATGTTGGAACGCATTTCCAACATAACCATTACCTGCGGTGGGATTACACTCATCACCGGTTCTCGCGGAGGGGATTCCACTCATCCTCACGCCCCGTCGATGGGATTCCACTCATCATCGACTAATATAAAGATTTCCGAGAGTACCCGTACTCCTCCTTGGTGCCTTAACGCCACCAAGGCCACGCGCGACTTTGACTCTCGTGTGCACACTCATCCTAATGATCGATCATTGTACCCAAGCATACTAGTGACAATATTAAATAAAATCCACAACCTTTCACAACATCAATTTCAATATAATTTTCGTGCTTAGCACGTACTCACCATGATCCTCAAAAACATGCAACCACCTCATAACCTCATTTTACAAGCCAACACTACATGTATATCATCCAAACAATTATCACATCATATTTCACACATACGTATATACATATTACATTTGTCATCAACATGCATATGACAATGCATTAAGCCAAGCCTCAACATACATGTATATCACATTATACATAATCATCATAACACAGATTATCATGAGGCATAACATCAATTAAAGAGTTCATCCAATGTCTCTAACTAAAGCTTAGGATTAGGCAACTACCCTAATCCTAACTCTAGGTGGGTCTACCAAGCCCAACCTAGTCCACATGCTTGAACCAACCACTTAGAAACCAATTGGAAAACATTAACCACTCACCTCCACCTCCAAGCTCAACTACCAAGAAACCAAGGTCTTCAAATTTCCGGATTTGTTCCTGAGGCTTCACCAACACATAATCTCGCTTCTAATCACCTCAACACAAGCAAAACAACTTCAAATCAACTCAAACATCAAAGTAGCTAACCCGAAATACAATTCAAACATCAAACACAACATTTCAAGCCATGAACAACCCCAAAATCACCAAACCCGAGCAGCCCTTATACCCAGCCCAAAACTTGTGATTTCAACACATTTAACACATTCAAATGCTTTCAAAACAACCCCCAACTATTACCCTAACATCAACCCTCAAATTCCAACACAAACCATACCCAAAACTCATCTAAAAACCCTCCTAAAACCCCACCAAAACCCAAATTCGAGAATTCTTATAAAACACTTTAAAAATTATATATGTTGGACCATTTGGTTCATAAACACCATATCTAACAATATTAAATCAAAATCTTAAGTTAAAAACAATAAAGATATCATTTTTATTCAAATCTTCCAAAAACCCAAATTCTAAAACTTGAACCAAAATGAAATCTAGTTGTACTTTTAGAAAGAGGAAGATGAGAGCAAGATGGGGATGTGTTTACCTTTCAAAACCGAGCCAAAATGAGGGAGAAAGGAGATGGAATAGTGAAATCCATGGAAGAGGGAGGGGTTTGTCGTTGGCTTTGATTGGAGAAGAAGATAGCATTTTTTTTGTTTGAAATATAATAAAAGGAAATGGGCTTATTTGAAAAGATTACCTATTTACAAAAATGCCATTAAAATGGCTATTGGGCTTTGTCATCCAAATTTGGTCCAACTCTTCAATTAAATTTTGCTAAACAAAAACAAGACATTATTTTATTTATTTAATTAGAAAACCGAGACTCAAATATTATTTAAATATTATTTTCTCCCGGCCCCCAAACCCGGGCGTTACAACTCTCCCCCACTTAAGGAATTTCGTCCCCGAAATTCATCGGACAGGAATTACCACGAAACTGCCCCTCTACACTTCCCTTTTCTTCTCACCACAACATACTCACCAACTCGGTAAACTTACCACACAATACTAGCTATCTGATGCTAAGATCTCAACGAGTCCTTCAATGTACGTCAATTTAAAACTCAACTCAATCTCTTCAACAACATAGCGCGGGACAAATCTGACTCACACTTCCGGATCATAGATACACAAAACACATTACGAACCTCTTCCTAACTCTGGTGGTAACCGCGACAAATAACCAACAGAACTAGCCTGATTCACAATCTCATGCAGCACTGTTTGAATACTTGACCCATAACCTTCTCTAACTGACCATCTGACTTCAACAGGTAACCAAACACTATGCAAACGTCTTCAAAAATGATCTAGTTGAAATCTCGAATCTCTATTACCCACATCCATTTCGAATCTTCCACGGATGTAGCAAACTAGAAGAAAACTGATGCTCGGTCTTGACACACTGGAAAACTACACACTTACTCTCATACTGAACCACATCATCCATCAACTCAATCCAGAAGTACCTATCTTCAACCCACAATACGTCTACACACTACTCAGATGCAACGCAAATGAACTGCCGTGTGCTTCGGCCAAAACAATACATCTCAAAACACTATGTCAATCGGCACAACTATTTTGTCTCTGAAAATACAAACTCTATCATCTCTGAAACTGTAATCTGAAGGTCTTCCTTCTACTATGTCTTGCACATGAGGTGCCAAGAATCCGTCTTGCAACTGTTTCTCTTCAGGTATTCTGACTCAAAGTAGGCTCAACCCGAAACTCAGCCACAAAACCACTATCGTTTGATAAGCTAGATCCGGCAAACACAGCTCGCAACTCAACTACTAATCTTACAACAAATGTAACTCAGAACATCGGTTACTACGTCCACTCTCTTCGGATGGTACTCAATCTTGAGATCACAGTCTTCAAGCAATTCTAACAACTCATGCTATTCAAGTTTCAACCCTTCCTAAGTCGTCTAATATTTCAAGTTCTGATGATAAGTATATACTGTGCATTCTTTACTATACAAGCTTTGTCTCTAAGTCTTCGAAGCAAATACAATTGTAATTAACTCTAAGTCTAGTGTCGAATAACTCTTCTCTCGGTCTTTCAACTATCTCGATGAATAAGTCACAATCTTCTGTCTTGCATAAGCACACAACCTAACCCTACATGTAACGCATCACTATGGTTCACAAACTCTTTCTCTGATATAGGCTGAATCAAGGTCGAAGTTCTCTTCAAAGTTTCTTTCGGTTTCTCAAGGGCTCATTATCTCGCATCTGACCACACAACTGAACATTCTTCTGCAGCAATCTGTCAAATGAGCAGCTATCTTCGAAAGACTATTTACAATTCCCTGAAAGTAACAATGCTAGACCTAGGAACTATAGATGCCTGTCACAGTCTTCGGTTTCTTCCAACTCACATCTTCTTCTGCCTACTTGGGATTTACTCTAATACACTCGGTTAGTCTACAAGTCCTAGGAGAACATCTTTATTAACTCGGAGTTTACGTTTGCTCAACTTGGCATACAACTGATTCTCTAATAGGATCTACAACACTAACTTCAAAGCTTGTCACGGTCTTCTTTGGTACTTGAACATACACATATATCATCTATGAGAACTACTACAAACTGATCAAGGAACTCAGGAAGTATTCCGCTCAACATCTCTAGAAAGGTAACTAACACACTAGTCAACTAAACGGCATAACTGAGAACTCAAAGTGATCACATCTTGCCCCGAAAGCTGTCTTCGGTACATCAACTTCTCTCACTTTCAACTGGTAGTAAACGGATCTCAAATTAATCTTCGAAAGGACTAGAGCACACCCTAACTAATCAACAAATCACTGATGTTGGGAAACGGATACTAACTATTCACTATCAATTGTTTCAATTGTCTATAATCTAAACACATTCTCGTATTTTCTTCTCTCTTCTTCACAAATTGCACTGTCATACTCTAAGATGATGTACTAAGTCTAATGAATCTAAGGTCTAACAAATCTCAAAGTTGATTCTTCAACACTCTCAATTCTGTTGGGAACCATAAGATACAGAGCAATCAAAGCAGAAGCAAGCTCATAGACGGTCTCAATAACAAACTCTTCTTCTCTGTCAGGAGACAAACCGGGCAATTCTTCCAAATGCTTTTAGGAAAACACAAACTATTCTAACATTCTGCGGTCTAATCTTCATTTAAAAATCAAATTCGTCACATTTGCTAGGCAAGCATGTCAACTAATCTCAATCAATCTCTGACTCTAAAGCTAGATCAACATTCGATAAGAAGTTCACATCCTCACCTACCACTACAGTCTCACAGTAATCTGCGACTTCAAGGTAACTCTCTCTTTGTCTCAACGTATACCCTAGCTTTGTGTTCTACGAGCCGAACTACGCCAACTGCTACATTGAAATCGTAAAAAGACAATTACTTCACATCTACTAGAATCACGTAACCCTGAACCATCAACAAACATCTTCTGTACATTTTTCTGACCACCACTATCTCACCACAAAGGACTAGTCACGTGCGTCCCTACGTCTAAGATCTCAACAGAGATATCTAGCTTCCTTACATGCTCACACAAAAGGATGTATCCGCAGAAATTGCAACTTCACATGTACACGACTGATGGTCTTCGGTCCTCTTGTTTCAGGCTGGTCCTTCAACAAAATCTAACTCTTCTAAACCGTTCTTAGAGCATCTCGAAACTTCAAAATTCAGTTCTGATTACACACACAAAAAATCACGCTTGAACTTGTTCTATAGCATCGGTCCTGACAACTCAAAACATCCCACTACCAAACAATCTGAAGCTAAAGCTCAAGACTTCCTTCTCGGCTCAACTACATCAAAAGTGACTTCATCTCTCCTTCTTGTTGGAAGACAACTCAGACGCACACTGGCCCAATCGCACAAATCGATTCCCACTCACGGATACTGACCGACTGTCTTGTATTAAAACCATAGGCCGAACCCCAACGATCACCAACTATCATTTTTGAATTTCAGATTACTCACGCGAGACCATTACCCTGGTCTCACCAAAAGAACTAAGATACTCATACCTACCTCTAACACTTCACCGAGCATATTCAAACTTTGTATGCCTGCTAACACTATACAGAAGAACAGATTCAGAATCATCCAGAGGGAACAAACTCAAAACTGTACCAAGGGCTTATCTACTATAACATCGGTACCACTCTGATCCTCACTCAAAGGTCTTCACTTCTTTTTACCAACTGGTACCAGAATCGATCTCATCGCCCCTCACCAACAAGAATAAATCTCGTATTCACACTAACTCAAACAAATTAATCGTACCCCAACTCCAGTACAACTGTACTTCCCTAACTATAGCAACGAACTCCCTCAACATCATCCACATATTTAGAAGCCACAGCTCCCACTTACTTATTCACGGCCCACTCCTTGGCCTCAAACTTACTAAAAGCGATAAATCAACAACAACAACAACAAATTTACATACAATTTGGGTTAGCAAAGGAAAGGGTCCAAGTGGCTCAAGTATGATTCCCTCACTTAAAATCTCTTTTTCCAATGTAATAGAAGCAATGGGACTCTGCTCAACATGCTTCAAGCAACATACATTCACAATCAAGCAATCACACATCACAGCATACTCGAATAACAAGCAACATACTTACATGGCAAGAAACCATCGTGCAATACAATACAAGAACTCAACTTACCTCACTTACCTTCCTAAGGTCTCGGAAACCTTAGGCTCTGATACCAACAAATGTAACCCCCTCGTCCCGGTCTGGCCGGATGACCGGTCTGAGTAGGCTACACGGGGAAAACCGAAGCGAAACCCGTAAAGGTTCCCCTTCGGTTAACGACCCTAATTTTTTTTATTTAAAATTACATCTTAACTAGAGGCATAATTGTTTCTTAAGTGATCACTACAGCGGAAACAAGGCTCACGAGAAGCCAAATAGCAAACAGGGCCTAAGCCCAAACCTTGGGACCCAATAGAGATGTCAAACAGCCCATTTTTAGGCCTGTGTTTCGAAACAGTCAAAGCCCGTTTCGAAACACTAGCTCTAGTTTAAAAAGTCAAACACCCGTACCGAAACGCCTCCACCCTGTTTCGGAACATGGTCACGTTTTGCCTAGGTGTTTCGATACCCGTTTCGAAACAGGCACTTACAGTGGCTCAAGTGTTTCGAAACTTGTTTCGAAACAGGGGCTCACAGTGGCCAAACCGTACCGAAACGAGTTTCGATACGGGGGACCCTGGAATCACACCTGTTTCGAAACATCTCAGCCCGTTTTGAAACACCTGCAACCTGCAAATTCCCAAAACCAGCTTTAAACATCTCCAAACAATCCCAAGAAACATACACAACATACAAATACACTCTAGAGGCATGCACCCTATTGCAAACACACTTAAAACACATAAGATTGCAAGATAAGACCTTCATTCACAAGATCATTCAAGGCATTAAAGATAGCATGCTTAGGCAAACATACATAAGCTCATCCACAAAAGGCACAAGACCAACATATACATAAACATCCAAGACACGCAACATAAACAAGGTTTACAATCCAAACGAAACATCCAAAGGCCAAACCAACATCAACATACAACAAGCATTCACATCAACAACACCTATCCCATTGCTTGACTATTACAATCTACAATTTAAAGTTCATACTTGAGCTAACCAAAAGCATCTCTTGGAGACCTTTCCTTGCCCTTGCCACCCACAAGCTACTGATCTGCATTGTCGAACAAAAAGAAGCGTAAGCATAAAAGCTTAGTGAGGGTAAGCTCATAAAATAAACCTTCGACAATACAGGGTCCAAGCACGAGCAACTACCATGATGGAATGCATGATCTTACCTCCGATTCACAAGAGCCAAATTATACATGATGCATGAACATATAATCGACATTATGCCATGCTCAACAACTCATAAGCTCAACATACCATGATACATAACTCAATGTATTAACCACATCATAAATCGCATCACAATGGAAATCACCTTTCATATCATATAGGCATATATGTATAATCTCATATTGGCGTATACATATATTCTCATATTAGCACCTAGCTATGACTCGAATACGCGGATAACATGTTGGAACGCATTTCCAACATAACCATTACCTGCGGTGGGATTACACTCATCACCGGTTCTCACGGAGGGGATTCCACTCATCCTCACGCCCCGTCGATGGGATTCCACTCATCATCGACTAATATAAAGATTTCCGGGCGTACCCGTACTCCTCCTTGGTGCCTTAACGCCACCAAGGCCACGCGCGACTTTGACTCTCGTGTGCACACTCATCCTAATGATCGATCATTGTACCCAAGCATACTAGTGCCAATATTAAATAAAATCCACAACATTTTACAACATCAATTTCAATATAATTTTCGTGCTTAGCACGTACTCACCATGATCCTCAAAATCATGCAACCACCTCATAACCTCATTTCACAAGCCAACACTACATGTATATCATCCAAACAATTATCACATCATATTTCACACATACGTATATCCATATTACATTTGTCATCAACATGCATGTCACAATGCATTAAGCCATGCCTCAACATACATGTATATCACATTATACATAATCATCATAACACAAATCATCATGAGGCATAACATCAATTAAAGAGTTCATCCAATGTCTCTAACTAAAGCTTAGGATTAGGCTACCACCCTAATCCTAACTCTGGGTGGGTCTACCAAGCCCAACCTAGTCCACATGCTTGAACCAACCACTTAGAAACCAATTTGAAAACATTAACCACTCACCTCCACCTCCAAGCTCAACTACCAAGCAACCAAGGTCTTCAAATTTCCGGATTTGTTCCCGAGGCTTAACCAACACATAATCTCGCTTCTAATCACCTCAACACAAGCAAAACAACTTCAAATCAACTCAAACATCAAAGTAGCTAACCCGGAATACAATTCAAACATCAAACACAACATTTCAAGCCATGAACAACCCCAAAATCACCAAACCCGAGCAGCCCTTATACCCAGCCCAAAACTTGTGATTTCAACACATTTAACACATTCAAATGCTTCCAAAACAACCCTCAACTATTACCCTAACATCAACCCTCAAATTCCAACACAAACCATACCCAAAACTCATCTAAAAACCCTCCTAAAACCCCACCAAAACCCAAATTCGGGAATTCTTATAAAACACTTTAAAAATTATATATGTTGGACCATTTGGTTCATAAACACCATATCTAACAATATTAAATCAAAATCTTAAGTTAAAAACAATAAAGATATCATTTTTATTCAAATCTTCCAAAAACCCAAATTCTAAAACTTGAACCAAAATGAAATCTAGTTGTACTTTTAGAAAGAGGAAGATGAGAGCAAGATGGGGATGTGTTTACCTTTCAAAACCGAGCCAAAATGAGGGAGAAAGGAGATGGAATAGTGAAATCTATGGAAGAGTGAGGGATTTGTCGTTGGCTTTGGTTGGAGAAGAAGATAGCATTTTTTTTGTTTGTTTGAAATATAATAAAAGGAAATGGGCTTATTTGAAAAGATTACCTATTTACAAAAATGCCATTAAAATGGCTATTGGGCTTTGTCATCCAAATTTGGTCCAACTCTTCAATTAAATTTTACTAAACAAAACTGAGACATTATTTTATTTATTTAATTTAAAAACCGAGACTCAAATATTATTTAAATATTATTTTCTCCCGGCCCCCAAACCCGGGCATTACAAAAAGAATGTGCCAAAATGATTACTCGGTCAAATGTTAGGGGGTATTTTTTGACATTATGCCAAAAATTTTCAAGTTGAGATTATAAATTTCGACTCGAGTCGGTAATGTTTTTGTTGAAATTTAATTGTATATATTTATAATGTTATGACACTGATTAGTTCTCATATAAACAATTTTTTATAATCATATCGATATAAATATATATTTTTCATAATTTTTTACAAGAGTAAATTTTGTAATGTTATTAAATAGATCAAATATCATCTAAAATAATATAATTGTTATGAATATCTTTATTTATAGTGGATATCCATATATTAAAGGGGACTTTAATGTACTTTATTGTTAGGTTTTAATACCCGTTGGAATTAAGGTTTTCATCTTGTGCTTATAAATATAGACCTTATTTGGTAAACAACTTTTTGAGTTAAAATTGGAGATTTGAAGAATTTTTAGAGATTTGACCATTCAAATCCGCTAATTTGGGACAAAAGAGATTGTAAGGTAGACAGATGACGCTCCCTGACCAAAACCCTGACCAAAACCCTAGCCACCCTAGAAACCCTAGAAAACACAGGCGATTAGATGATGATCCCCCGGACGGTGGCGGCCCGGCTCGCGCCACCGGACGCGGTGAACACCAATAACTCCTACAAAGACTCTCTAATGAAGGATGCTTCAGGCCCCAAGCAAGCAGAGGAAGCCATCTTTGAAGATGACGACATAGACATACATGAAGGTGATGTTATCAGATCCACGATCGATGGAATCCTAGCTATCGATTTCTCCCTGCGGGTGCAATCCCTGGCTGAAAAAAGTTTCGATCAGACGTTGATTGTGAAGCTTCTGGGCCGGCGGATAGGTTATAACACTCTTCACTCCAAGATTTATGAAATCTGGAAACCAAAACAGGCTATCCGATTAATGGACATCGAGAACGACTATTTTCTGGTGACGTTCCGATTGAAATCCGATTACCTAAAAGCCCTCACTGACGGCCCCTGGACTATTTTTGGCCATTATTTGACAGTGCAGAAGTGGTCCTCTGACTTCATAACCACCACCCCGTATCCGACGGAGGTAATGGCCTGGATACGCCTCCCTGGGTTACCGGTTGTAATCACTAATTTTGTCCGGACCTCGGACCCCTTTAAGTTTGAGTTGTTAATGGGCTTATATTGGGTAAAAAAAAGGTTAAAAAGAAAAAAAAAGAAAAAGAGAAACAAATATATATATGTGTGTCACGTCTTATTATAGTTTGTTAGTATACCTATTATTATTTGTTAGTGTTATTAGTATTATTATTATTACCTTTGTTATCTTTTATTATTAGTGTGCTAATATTTTTATATTATTATATTGTCATTAGTATTACCTATTATATAGCATTATTCTTGTTTCCTTTTATTATTATTATTTGTTTTTATTATTATTATGTGTTGTTGTTATTTATTAATATTATTATTGTTATTATCATAATGAAAATGAAAATAAAACATATGTAAATAAAAGCCCAAATTATGTTTGAATTAATAACAGTCCAAACATACATAGAGCCCAAATGCCCAGCAAGCCCATCACACCAAAAAGAAACCCTAACACATTGTTTATGTCTTCTGCAGCCGCCACGCATCAGGAGCCGTTGGATCTGGCGAAGCAGATCCAAAGGTCCAGATCGTCTCACCGAAAAAACCCTAGATGAGCCACCATTTGGTCTCACGCCGCCAAGCCCATAACCGTCAGATCTGTTTAGATCTGACGGTCCAGAGCCCGCCTCCAGATGAAACCCTAGTAAGCCTGTCATCGATCTCCCGCGCCGCACAACGTCGACCGTCAGATCGAGTTGATCTAACGATCCCAGATGAAAGACGATGAAGCTTCCAGATCTCCCAACGCGCCCACGCGCCTGAGCCATCTGACTTTTCGCCTGCCACGAGCACGCGTCTGCGGCGACCACGCTGCTGCCTCTCCCAACCGGGAAAACCCGACATGCACAGACAAAGATACACAGGGCATTAGAGGCTCGAAATAGCAAAACAAAAAACACGAAAAAGCAAAAGACGCAGAATCAGAAATGGCAGATGGAATACGACAGGGCAGAGAGATTATTTTCATTTTCCTTTAGACTTGCATGTAACCTTCGGTTATATAGAGAACCGAAGCCAAAAAAAACAGGGGGGGAGGATTCGGAAATCACAGAGAGGATTTTTTCGGAGAGGATTTCGAGATTCAAAAAAAACTTTCAGAGAGAGAGAGACATTGTAATCAAATTTCTGATATCAATACAAGCACAGAGGTTTTCAGAGATATTCTTCTCAGTTTCATTTTGGTTTCGAATTAAAAAAAAGAGGGGTTAAGGTCTTACCCTCGTCGTTTCCTTCTTCTTCTCCGTTGCCGGCGATAAGCCTTCTGGCTCCCTCGGAAGCCATGCATGGTGAGCCGGTGACGCGAAAGGGGTAAGGTTTTGGTTTTTTTTTTTTAATTTCGGACGTTTAGGTTTTACAAAAAAGGGATTTCGATTTTGGTTTGGATCTGAAAAAGAGGGGTTTCTGATCTCGATTTGGTTTCGAAAAGAAAAAGAGAGGAAGGATTTTTAGGGTTTCGGCGCCGGCAACGGCAGCCGGAACCCCTTTGCGGCGCCGGAGTTGCAGAGGAGAAAGGAGGGTAAGGTTTTATTTTTCTTAGGGTTTCAGAAATCCACAAAAGAGGTAAAGTTTTTTCTAAAAGTGGTATTTATTTGTTTTTTTAAATGGGTTGTTTACGTTAAAGCCCCTCCGCGTTTTTAATTAATGACCCTTTAATTACGAATTTTACACTTTTAATACCATGTTTCCTTCTTTTTATCTGATTACCGTATTTAAAACCCACCATTTCACACATTGGTGAGTACCACATATGGTAAATAATATATTTAGTTTCTGCTGAATGGTTTATGCGTACAAATGGGTAGGAATTAGTATATTCATTGCCTTTTCTTTACTTATTCAATCCCCCCATTTAATGCCGTTTCCCTTTTTATTTTCCATATATATATTAAGGGTTTTTCTATTTACCATTTTTAATATGTAATATATTCTAAATCTAATTTCCTTTTTTATAGTTTACTGCATTTATATTATTATACACGTGTACATATAAATGTTCTAAATCAAGTTTCTTTTTTAGTCTCCCATTTTATATAACCACATTTTATATATATAATACAAGTTACATAGTTATGTTTATACATATATATACATATATATTATTTTTCATGTTTAATATATGTATTATTATCATGCCATTTGCTTTTTTTAAATGTTTATGTGCGCATATGTGAGACTATTTTATTTGCGTTGGCCTTTTGTTTTCGTTAGCGTTTTAACGCGTTTTGCTCATGCGTTTAGATACCATGTTCATATATTTATTTTTTGTTTTTTTACTTCCTTCCATGTCTCATTGGTGTATTTCTAAGTTGCATACGAACTTTTTAAATTGCAATGCGAGCGTCTTTTTATTCGGGAACGAACGAGGCCAGTACCAGACGTAGTGGTGGTGGTTCGGACGTTCCTTCTCGAATATTAAGACTTTTAAAATTCACTCGCCCGTATAACCAAATTTCGATACGGTTCGTCACTTTAATTCGTAAAATTTAATATTAATGAAGCGGTAATGTTTTTGGTACCAGTTTTGGGCATGTCGGGGGTGCTCATCCTTCCCCGCGTGTAACCGACTCCCGAACCCATTTTTTTAAAGAAAGAATCTCTGGTTTTATTTCGGTGTCCGGTCTACCATTTTAAATGGCCGGTGGCGACTCCTCTATTTTTTATAAATCCGACTAATTTTTCGAAAACCATCATAAAAACCCGGTTCCTCTAAGTGACACCGAGGTACTTGTATTTTCTGAAATTTTTTTAGTCGCAACAGATGGCGACTCCGCTGGGGACAAATTTTAGTTTTCAAAAACAAAAAAGAGAGTCGAGCCAAAAAAAACTTTACCGCTTAATTAATATTAAAAGTTGCGAATTAAAGTGACCGAGTCGATCGATATTTGTTTATAAGTGCGAGTTTATTTTATACGCATTTAAAATTGTCATTTAAACTCGTTCGTTTAAGTGGGGGGAAAACGCTAGTGCTTTCGTGTGGATATTGTTCCTCTGTGTGGGCCTAGCAAGTACCTTCAGGGCTCGAGTACCCTATATCTTCGTGAGAATATCGTTTCTCCGTGCGGATATAGCGAAAGGGTCCCCTCGAATTGAACTCGGTTGAGAGGAGCCTATAATGGGTGATGACCGGGGGCCTTGCTACCCTTAGAAGGGGACAGCGAGGACAGTTCGAGTACCTCATAGAACCAAAACTGCATGTAGAGAACTAGAAAGCCCACCCCTTTTAGAGCCATGCGGCCAACCTAGGTCTATTAGACGGGATAAATAGGGCTGCTTGCTTTCATGCCTGCCTTTTTATCATGTTTATCCGACACTAACGGTTATTCTTATGATCTTCTTGCATTTATTCTCGCATACATATCATGACATAAAGGTGTTGAGTCAAGGTGGTTTTACCCAATTCAAGGGCTATCATTATGGACGGGAGGTTGATAGAAAAGATGTTGTCAATTAGCAAGTCCGACATCGGTCAAAGGTGAATCAGAAAGGATAAGGGGACGAGTTTACCGAGCGAACACACGGTGTCAGATCTAGTGCCCACCATTGAAGAAACCACAACCCTTCTCCATCCCGAAGAAGTCAAGCAACATCGGATCTACTCCGAACATCCAAAGTCACAAAACTACCCGACCGAGTGCAAAGAGGCAGCCGAAAAGAGCGTGGCGACCGGAAAGGGCATGGATTAGGTCAAGAGGTTGATTCAGCTTCGAGGAGATAATTTGTTTTTATGATGCATCCGGGACTAGATACCAGTAGTTTTAGAGGTTATTGAATTGCTAGAGAAGAAAGCAAATTCGGCCCCAGCGTTTTTGCCGAAGTTTTCATTTCCTTGAACATGATTAGGGGGCAAGAAGAGTACCCGTCAGACTTTTGCTATGACTATCTTGTAACGAGGATCCTCCTTTACGTTCAAATGAAAGTTGACCTAAGGGGAATCACCTATATGACCAACACCTTTGATTTGCATACATTTGTAACATTTGTAGCATATGTCATTTCAAAACAGCATCGTCAGTCATGCATCTGTCTCATGATCATGCATTTGTTAATTTGAGTTCATAATACATCCATCATTGGACATTAAAACTTGCTTAAGGCATTTCATCGCGTCATCACTAATTGGGGAAAACACTCATGTCAGAGAGAGAAAAGAGAGAAAAAATGGACAAAAGAACAGTTTCTAGCCAGTACAGCTTCAGAAGCACGAATGACCTGGTGGCTAGGATGGATAAGCTCGAATAGCTTCGAGAACTTTTGGTTCACAATCAAAGGGAGACAATATCGTATATGAGAAAAATAAATCATGTACAAAAATCCAATCCTCATTATTGGTGAAAACTGATTGTACCCAGGGGAATGGTACAACTAGCCCGGAGCAAACGGCTACCGGTAAAGGCATTTCAAATCCGTTAATCCCTGTGCATTTGGGAAAAATGCAAGTCTCGGTTCAAGAAAAGTGAATTGGAGACATCACATCACTTCATGAAAGAAGAAGCGATGTTTGAGCAAGTCCGACAGAAATGTTGGCACAACGTGCTTAAACGCGGTAAAGTTTAAGACAATGGATAATTCAAATGTCCATCGAAAAATCCATTTTTACGAATGGTCAAAGGGAAATAAATCTTTGCAAAAACCCAATTCTCGTTATTGGTGAAAACTGATTGTACCCAGGGGAATGGTACAACTAGCCCGGTCAAACGGCTACCGGTAAAGGCAATTCAAATCCGTTGATCCCTGTGCATTTGGGAAAAATGCAAAAGGGATAAGCTAAGCTGTTTTTAACGAAAATTTCATTTTGAAAATATTTTTTCATTCTTTGATTCTTTAAACATTTCATAAGCTTACTCTTGTATATACTTTTTGTAAGATTAACTTTAATTCAATTTTAAAAGAATTTTTTTCTAAAAGACCGAATGTTGTGAGGACGCTAAATATGAAAACCCTATGCTCTACTTAGGCCAAGGGAGGAATGACAATGAGTGTTCAGGAATAATGGGCCACTCCCATTGAGTGAATTTTCCTCTCGGGCATTGCTGTCTAAGGTTCTTGAATGAAGTGATAACCCTAAAACTTCTACCACCTGAAGACCCATTTTGATATCCGTGTATGGGAGAACATTTGGCATTCCTTCAATTCCGTTCACCTAGACAGAAAATAAAAAATGTACCCATTGTTGTCCCCGTTTGAGCCTTTTGAACTTTTTCTTCAAAATGAACCCAAACCAAGGATCACCCCTACACTAGGGGCAGAAAAGGATAAAAGTCTATGAACAAATAATTGACATTGGATTCTGATTAGGCTATGAAGATGAGGCCTTGAGGGGAAATAAAAGAGAATAGATACATTGAATACATTTTCAGTTTGAGCAGCCAAAAACATCAAAAGAAAACAACGAAAGAAAAGTCGGTTCTCAAAGAGCTACCCAAATCAAGCCAAAAGTTACCGACACTAAAGTTGAAGAAATCAAAAACAAAGGCACTAAAGTGAAAAGTGCAATTTTGAGGAAGCAACAAAAGAAAAGTCGGTTCTCAAAGAGCTACCCAAATCAAGTCAAAATTTACCGACACAAAAGTTGAAGAAATCAAAAGCAAAGGCACTAAAGTGAAAAGTGCAATTTTGAAAAGAGAGAGAAGCGGATAAAGAAAAGGGACAAGAGGATTCCCTATCCAAATGAATCTTTGCTTAGATGAGCCTCGAAAGTTTGTGCACCTTTGATCAAAAGCCTGCACTAATACAATGCGAAGGTGCAAATTGATCCAAAACTACACTTGATAAAAGGAAATGAACTCTAGGGTGAAAACCCCAACACAAAAAAGGGCATTCTAGAGCGATCCAAGGAAGTAAGAAAAGAAATAGCATTTCATCGGAGCATAATTGAGACTTCAGATTGAAAGAATTGATCCTTGGTTTCACCACCCTTAAACACTTGTTTGGGCCTATTTACCCTTTCTTTCATAGCCGTGAGTCTTAGCCTACATTACAAGCCATAAAAGACCATTTGGACCATACGCGGAAGGATGAATTTGTCTTCAGATCACATTCCGCCTATTGGGGTTAACCTTTCTTCAAGGATTGCCACACTTCTAATGCATGATTGAGATCAGAAAAGAGGGAAGGATGGGGCAAGGTGAGTTAGTGAGGTAAAGAGAGCCACCTTTAAATTGGGTAGAAACTAGGTATGGGAGTCGCTCCTCTTGGAAGCCTAATAGCCCAGAAAAGATTTCATATGTGCATCCCTGCAACATTCGGAAAATTTCACTCGGGTCAACCTTTTTAAAGACCCCAAACTTGATTTTCACTTTACATGATTCTTTAAAATGTATATTTACATAATAAAATTATTTTTACCCAATCACTTGCATAAGTCTTCTACATGGGAATGAACAAGCAGACTGACCATGGCTCGTGGTAAAGCCATCAGTACCCGGAGGGGCACCCTCAGAGGTTCAAACATTGCTACTAATACCTCCAGTTGAAATATCAAGACCTTCTTCGGTGAAATGTTGAGCTACAAAGTCGACCTTCGCTAAGAAGTGTTGGAATAGAACATGAGGGTAGAAATTTTGACGTTGAGAATCGGGGAATAGAAGTTACCCTCGGAGCCTAAGCATCTTGCCGAAGAGGATGTCTTGAAAACGACCACGCGCGCCGCGTTGAGGGCACACACTGAGATGAGACAGTAATCAACTCGATAAAAGGCAACGGAGATATGCCTAAGAAAAGAAGGAAGGTGGAGGAGAAAGAGAAGAGAAGCCGAGGCGAGGACCCCAAAGGCACTTTGGGGCAAAGGAGCGAAATTCAGAAAAGGCGCTTTCGACCACAAATTTAGAGAAACAAGTTGTGGCATCTTTGGACTGAAGACACCGTTTAAAACAGCCGACATTAACCAGAGGTCAGTTAAAAGGTAAATAAGCCTAGAGCAAGTGGGGGCAATGGGATTCTAATCAGTGTAAGTCCTCCCTTCAAGAAGAAGCGAAAAAGAGAGAAGTTGACTTCAAGATGAAAACTCAAAGGAGTACCCAAAAAGAGAAAAAGAGGAAGAAAGAGGACAAAGAAAAGAGAAGACACAGTGAAAACCCAAAAGACACTTTAGGGATTGAGGCGAAATTCAAGAGGAACGCTTCAGATCATAAACTCGTGACAAATGAGACAGAAACTAAAAGCCAAGATTTTAGAGCAAATGAGACAGATACTCAAAGCTCGAGACAAAGATATATGACATTTGCTTATCTATTCGGGCATATGGAGAATAGAACACGTCTATCCGTTCAGGTACATACCCTACCCACCTATTCGGGTATTTGAAGCATACAACCCGCTCATCTATTTGGGCACATGGAGAATAGAACACGTCTATCCGTTCAAGTACATGAAGAATGGAACCCTACCCACCTATTCGGGTATTTGAAGCATACAACCCACTCATCTATTCGGGCACATGGAGAATAGAACACGTCTATCCGTTCAAGTACATGAAGAATGGAACCCTACCCACCTATTCGGGTATTTGAAGCATACAATCTGCTCATCTATTCGGGAATTTGGAGAATAGAACCCGCCTATCCTTTCAGGTACTTGGAGAATGGAAATCTGCTCATCTATTCGAGCATTTGGAGAATAGAACCCGCCTATCCGTTCAGACACTTGGAGAATGGAAATTTGCCTATCTACTCGGGCAATCAAAAATCAATAAAAATAAAAGTAGAGAAAGAAAGGAAAAATAGAGGAAAGAAAAAGAGAGAGAAAGAAGGGTTCAAAGTGAAAACCCGTCTGAGCACTTTGAGGCAGACAATTCCAGAAGTGAGTCAAGATGAGAAGAAGAAGAAGAACAATGGTCCGGGAGAACCGAGAAGAGAAGCAAGAAGCAACACCAAAGGACACGATGTCAATAAAATTAATATGATTAAATAACTTGGAAACCCCAGTCATGCATCATGAGTAGTTAGGCATCCGTAGGATAGGCGCATGCTAACTCATACCATCATAGCATTTCATCTCTTTTCACAGATTTTTGAAAGACAGATTGAATACCTCTCGGGATGAGGAGAAAACGATAAAGCGAGAACTAAAAAGATTTCAGGCGAAGCCTTTCAAGCCGCCGCTCCAGAATGTCAGGTGAAGCTTTCATGTTCGCCACTCAAGGATTTCAGATCAAAGCTTTCGAGCTTGCCAACAGATTTCAAGATAAAGGATCCTATAGAGAAAGGGTCAAAACAAGATCTATATAGGAGGAACTTGCGACTTTAGGATCTCAAAAGTGGAGGGTCCTACGGAGAGGGGACTTGTAGATCCTTGATTTCAGAGAGGAGTTCAATAGAGAAGGAACTACTACTCGAAGAGTATGCTAAGGAAGAGGAGTTCTGTGGAGAAAGAACTCAGAATCCTAAGGCTTCAAGATCTCGAAAGCGGAGGGTCCTACGGAGAGAGGACTTAGAGATCTTTGATTTCAGAAATACGATGACGAGAGTTCTATATAGGAAGAACTGTCACTCGAGGAATACAACAAGGAAATGAGTTCAATGGAGAGAGAACTCATATTCTTAAAGCTTCGGAGAGAAAATACTCGGCCTAGCGTGTTGCAGCTCCGGGAGAGTAAATCGTCCAATAAGGAAGTTGGACAAACTTAGTTATGACTAGTTTGCTTTACGACCGCGAAGGGAAAGCAAATCCACTTGAACGCCCAAGTTCGCCTTTTGACCGCGAAGGGAAGGCAAAGATGTTTGGATGACCAGCTTGTTTTTTCGAAAAGAGAAGATAAAGATATTCAAAATCCGCCTATCCGTTTGGGCACTTGGAGAATGGAAATATGCAAAAAAAATGAAAAGAAAAAAAAGAAAAAGAAAAAAGAAAAAAAGCACACTGTCTACCTGTTCGGGGCATCTAGAGGAGAATCCACGATCGAAAGGCTTTGGGAAGAAGAATCACTTGGAATCGCGTGGCTGCATCGGGAGTAAACCGTCCAACAGGGAAGTAGGACAAAATTAGTGCTTATGGTCTTTGCTTTATTCTTGTTCCACAAGTATAAGCAAAGAGGGGCAGCTGTAATCACTAATTTGTCCGGACCTCGGACCCCTTTAAGTTTGAGTTGTTAATGGGCTTATATTGGGTAAAAAAAAGGTTAAAAAGAAAAAAAAAGAAAAAGAGAAACAAATATATATATGTGTGTCACGTCTTATTATAGTTTGTTAGTATACCTATTATTATTTGTTAGTGTTATTAGTATTATTATTATTACCTTTGTTATCTTTTATTATTAGTGCGCTAGTATTTTTATATTATTATATTGTCATTAGTATTACCTATTATATAGCATTATTCTTGTTTCCTTTTATTATTATTATTTGTTTTTATTATTATTATGTGTTGTTGTTATTTATTAATATTATTATTGTTATTATCATAATGAAAATGAAAATAAAACATATGTAAATAAAAGCTCAAATTATGTTTGAATTAATAACAGTCCAAACATACATAGAGCCCAAATGCCTAGCAAGCCCATCACACCAAAAAGAAACCCTAACACATTGTTTATGTCTTCTGCAGCCGCCACGCATCAGGAGCCGTTGGATCTGGCGAAGCAGATCCAAAGGTCCAGATCGTCTCACCAAAAAAACCCTAGATGAGCCTCCATTTGGTCTCACGCCGCCAAGCCCATAACCGTCAGATCTGTTTAGATCTGACGGTCCAGAGCCCGCCTCCAGATGAAACCCTAGTAAGCCTGTCATTGATCTCCCGCGCCGCACAACGTCGACCGTCAGATCGAGTCGATCTGACGGTCCCAGATGAAAGACGATGAAGCTTCCAGATCTCCCAACGCGCCCACGCGCCTGAGCCATCTGACTTTTCGCCTGCCACGAGCACGCGTCTGCGGCGACCACGTTGCTGCCTCTCCCAACCGGGAAAACCCGACATGCACAGACAAAGATACACAGGGCATTAGAGGCTCGAAATAGCAAAACAAAAAACATGAAAAAGAAAAAGACGCAGAATCAGAAATGGCAGATGGAATACGACAGGGCAGAGAGATTATTTTCATTTTCCTTTAGACTTGCATGTAACCTTCGGTTATATAGAGAACCGAAGCCAAAAAAAAACATGGGGGGAGGATTCGGAAATCACAGAGAGGATTTTTTCGGAGAGGATTTCGAGATTCAAAAAAAACTTTCAGAGAGAGAGAGACATTGTAATCAAATTTCTTATATCAATACAAGCACAGAGGTTTTCAGAGATATTCTTCTCAGTTTCATTTTGGTTTCGAATTAAAAAAAAAAGAGGGGTTAAGGTCTTACCCTCGTCGTTTCCTTCTTCTTCTCCGTTGCCGGCAATAAGCCTTCTGGCTCCCTCGGAAGCCATGCATGGTGAGCCGGTGACGCGAAAGGGGTAAGGTTTTGGTTTTTTTTTAATTTCGGACGTTTAGGTTTTACAAAAAAGGGATTTCGATTTTGGTTTGGATCTGAAAAAGAGGGGTTTCTGATCTCGATTTGGTTTCGAAAAGAAAAAGAGAGGAAGGATTTTTAGGGTTTCGGCGCCGGCAACGGCAGCCGGAACCCCTTTGCGGCGCCGGAGTTGCAGAGGAGAAAGGAGGGTAAGGTTTTATTTTTCTTAGGGTTTCAGAAATCCACAAAAGAGGTAAAGTTTTTTCTAAAAGTGGTATTTATTTGTTTTTTTAAATGGGTTGTTTACGTTAAAGCCCCTCCGCGTTTTTAATTAATGACCCTTTAATTACGAATTTTATACTTTTAATACCATGTTTCCTTCTTTTTATCTGATTACCGTATTTAAAACCCACCATTTCACACATTGGTGAGTACCACATATGGTAAATAATATATTTAGTTTCTGCTGAATGGTTTATGCGTACAAATGGGTAGGAATTAGTATATTCATTGCCTTTTCTTTACTTATTCAATCCCCCCATTTAGTGTCGTTTCCCTTTTTATTTTCCATATATATTAAGGGTTTTTCTATTTACCATTTTTAATATGTAATATATTCTAAATCTAATTTCCTTTTTTATAGTTTACTGCATTTATATTATTATACGCGTGTACATATAAATGTTCTAAATCAAGTTTCTTTTTTAGTCTCCCATTTTATATAACCACATTTTATATATATAATACAAGTTACGTAGTTATGTTTATACATATATATACATATATATTATTTTTCATGTTTAATATATGTATTATTATCATGCCATTTACTTTTTTTAAATGTTTATGTGCGCATATGTGAGGCTATTTTATTTGCGTTGGCCTTTTGTTTTCGTTAGCGTTTTAACGCGTTTTGCTCCTGCGTTTAGATACCATGTTCATATATTTATTTTTTGTTTTTTTACTTCCTTCCATGTCTCATTGGTGTATTTCTAAGTTGCATACGAACTTTTTAAATTGCAATGCGAGTGTCTTTTTATTCGGGAACGAACGAGGCCAGTACCAGACGTAGTGGTGGTGGTTCGGACGTTCCTTCTCGAATATTAAGACTTTTAAAATTCACTCGCCCGTATAACCAAATTTCGATACGGTTCGTCACTTTAATTCGTAAAATTTGATATTAATGAAGCGGTAATGTTTTTGGTACCAGTTTTGGGCATGTCGGGGGTGCTCATCCTTCCCCGCGTGTAACCGACTCCCGAACCCATTTTTTTAAAGAAAGAATCTCTGGTTTTATTTCGGTGTCCGGTCTACCATTTTAAATGGCCGGTGGCGACTCCTCTATTTTTTATAAATCCGACTAATTTTTCGAAAACCATCATAAAAACCCGGTTCCTCTAAGTGACACCGAGGTACTTGTATTTTCTGAAATTTTTTTAGTCGCAACACCGGTCATGCTGTATAAAAAGAGCCTTATAGAGGAGATCGGCGAAACAATTGGCCCTGTAATCAAATTGGATTATCAAACGGAATGGGGTAGACGTGGGCGTTTCGCAAGGATGGCTATTTCGGTTGATCTCTCCAAGCCGCTAGTCTCGAAAATTATGGTTAATGGAGACATTCAGTTAGTTGAATATGAATCCCTACCCATAATCTGCTTTTAGTGTGGCATTTATGGCCATTCAAAAGATTCTTGTCCGCACGTTACGAAACAACCAGAAAACTCACCTTTCCATCAACCGATTCAACCACCTGCAACTGACAACCCTGAAGTCAACGGCCCTCCCGCTGCCCCTACTGGTGATCATATGAATGGTGAAGACTCGTTTGGTCCATGGATGATAGCTGAGCGTAGACCCCGTCGCTCTAAAGTAGTGCAAAACACACCGAAGCAGCCGTCATCCTTGCCCGTGCATGGTTCTCGATTTAACCCCATCTTTGCTGCTGAAGATGATGTTATTCCTGATCCAACTACTGTTAGCCCTTCTCCTCAACCACCCCAGCCTCCACTTGTCCGTAAACCGCCAGTGAAACCGTCTTTAAAGGCTAAGAATAAGAAGAAACTGTCTGATCAGTCGGGGCCAAGACCAACGCCGATCCGTAAGCCACTCACGATCAATTTTGTAGATTTCCCGGTTCTATCCAAGTTCAGTGCGAAAGCCTCCAGTTCACGTTCAAGTTCCAATGATGGTAATCTTGATAGCTCTAAACACGCTGTCACTGTGATGAAAGAGAATGCCGATCCTAATATTGTCGTCACCTCTCAAAGCCCTCCCGAAGGCGTACCTAACACCTTACACCAACCGGCGAATGTGGATAACGCCTCCCTACAAGAAGATCCCCCCGATAGCTCTAAAGTCCAAGCTCCTGACCCTAAAGGCGCTCAAGGCCTAGTGCCTCTATCAGAGGTGTCCCCACCCATGGACAACAACGATGCAGCTTCGACTAATAGCCAGGCAGTGGCTATGCTTGAATGACCGGGTTATGGTCTCTCCTCAGTTTCTCGTTTTTTTTATGGATATTAAAATTCTAAGCTGGAATGTACAGGGCTGTGGTAACTCACGTTTTCTACCGGCAACCTGTCAATTTCTATGTGATAATAGACCCGATGTGGTGTTATTTGTTGAACCGCGTATTAGTGGGAAAAACGCAGCTACTGTCATCGCCTCTCTTGGATTCCCGCATTCCCATCGTGTTGAAGCTATAGGATTCTCAGTGGGAATCTGGGTGGCGTGGTATGATACTGTCCATGTTACCATTCTTCGGACTCATTTTCAATTCATTCCCTTTCGGATTACTAGCAACAGAAGCAGCTCGTCTCTCCTGGCAACCGAGGTTTATGCTTCTCCTTCCGCCTCTAACCGCCGTCATCTTTGGCCCCATCTTGACCACCTAGCTTCCTCCATACGAAGTCCATGGATTATTTTTGGAGATTTCAACGCGACTCTTAGCCCGTCGGACAGGAAAGGTTGCTCTCCATCTTCAAAGCCGTCTCCTGCGTTCCAACGGCTTCTCTTTGACAATGGCTTAAGAGATATGGGCTATTCAGGGCCGTGTTACACCTGGTCTCGGGGTTTTGGAGTGGTCAGACTTGATCGCTTCATTTGCAACTCATACTTTGATGAAACATATCCGATGTCTACAGTACAACACCTTCTTCGCATGAAGTCTGACCATCGTCCGATCCTCCTGCAGATCGGGTGCACAAACCAACGAGCATCTTCTCACCCTTTTCGCTATTTTGCGGGATGGCTCTCACATGATGATTTTCCCCGGATGGTTGCTGATAATTGGGTGCAAGGTGAATCTATGTCTGACACCATCCGTAAATTCGTATTAGCTGCTGATACATGGAATAAAACAGTCTTCGGATACTTAGGAACAAAAAAGAGGATACTCATGGCACGGCTACGTGGAATCCAAAAGGCTCTAAGTGTTCGACAGTCTCGATTTTTGTCAACCCTTGAAGCTGACTTGCTCATTGAACTTGAACACATACTTGACCAAGAAGAAATCCTTTGGAAACAGAAATCTCGGTCGGATTGGGTTGTGCATGGTGACCGCAACACGCGTTACTTCCAACGTAAAGCCATTGCTCGTCGTCAGCATAAAAAAATTTCTACTCTACAGCTACAAGATGGTTCCTGGTGCGAAGATGACCTAACCCTTAAAGAGGAGGCAGTGTGTTTTTATCAAACCTTGTTTGCTGACAGTGAACCTAGTAGGGGTCCTTTCCCTGTATGTGGCCACTTCCCGCTTATTCCCAATGAGTTACTTCAGCAACTCGATGAGACTCCATCAGTAGTGGAAATTCATGCCGCCCTATCTGATATGGCACCATTGAAATCACCCGGTTGGGATGGGCTACATGCCGACTTTTTCCGGAAGCAGTGGTCAACGGTTGGTCCCATGATCGTCACTATGGTTCAAGAAATTTTTCAAGGTAAATCCCTTGAACCTGAGCTGAATCGCACCATTCTTGTCCTTATACCGAAGAAAGATAATCCAGCATCATTTGTAGATTTCTGTCCTATAAGTCTTTGCACGGTGGTATATAAACTTTTGTCGAAAGTGATAGTTCGCCGGTTAAAGCCTATTTTTCCGGTACTCATCAACCATAATCAGACAAGCTTCATCTCGAGGAGGAACATCACGGAGAATATTATTATAAACCAAGAAGTTATCCACTCAATGCGGCAATCTAAACAAAGGGATGGGTGGATGGCAATTAAAGTTGACCTCGAAAAAGCTTTCGATCGGGTACGTTGGGATTTCATATCGGACTCTCTACTGGATGTGGGTTTTCTGGCCAATATCCGGTGTATCATCATGAACTCCGTTACATCCTCCAGCTTTCAAATACAATGGAATGGCAGCCTTTCGCGACCCTTCTGGCCACAGCGGGGTATCCGTCGGGGAGACCCCTTATCACCATACCTGTTCGTTCTAGTCATGGAACGCTTGGGCCATTTGATTAATGAAGCTATCTCTTCCGAAGAATGGCAACCGTTTCGCTTTGTTCGAAATGGAACTCCGGTCTCACATTTATTCTTTGCGGATGATCTCATCCTTTATGCCAGAGCTCTACGAGACCAAGCTACTACCATACAACAGGTACTGTCTATCTTCGGTTTGTATTCTGGACAACGGGTAAACAAGGGGAAAACTGAGATTTATTTCTCACCTAACACGTCCCCATGGATCCAAACTGAAATTAGTGATATGCTGGAATATCAACGTGTGGATCAGTTTGATAGATACCTGGGGGTACCAGTGCTGCATGCCTGTGCCACGCATGCTGATTTCAACTTTATATTAGATAAAATCAGAGCCAAATTGAATGGGTGGGCTAGCCGTACGCTCTCTTTAGCGGGGCGCGTAACGTTGGCGAAGTCAGTGCTTGCTGCGATCCCAGTTTATTTTATGCAAACCTGCAGTCTTCCCAAACGGGTCTGCTTGGAGATTGAGAAGATCATGCGTCAATTCATTTGGGGCTCCTCTACTGCTGCATGGAAAATTTCCTTGGTTAACTGGGATTGCCTCTGCCAACCTATAGAACATGGGGGACTTGGCATTCGAAAAGTCTTCGATTTTAATATGGCCTTCGTTCTGAAGCTTGGGTTTGCATTGGTTACTGCCCTGGACTCCTTTTGGGTTCGTATTTTACGTGAAAAGTATAACATGCGTGAGGTTTGCCCAAGCACGGTGTATCGTCCAAACAGTACACCTCTATGGAAAGCGATATCTGCTGCATGGGATGATCTGAAATCAAGTCTAGCCTGGTCCGTGGGCACTGGCCAATTGATACACCCCTTTGAAGACAACTGGGTGCCGCCCCTTGGTCCATTGCGGCCGTTCATCAAGCAACCGTCAGAAGCATTGCATATTCACTGTGTAATGGACCTGCTTGACGTGCATGGCAATTGGGATGTAAGTAAATTGTTGGCTCTCTTTGATTTAGAGGTGGTTTGCCACATTTTAAATGTCCGCTGCCCTGATGTCTCCGATGTTTCGGACAAGCCGGTATGGGGTTTAACGTCAAGCCTTTCTTTTGACATTAAATCTGCTTGCTGTCTCCGAACCAGCGATAACTGGAATCCAAAACCGTCCAGTTGGAGGAAAATATGGTCTCTAGGTATACCACAGCGTATTCGATTCTTTTTGTGGCTCCTGTTGCATGGTAAACCGTTAACGAATGTGGAACGCTGCCGTCGGTCTCTTAGCAACAGTCCTTACTGCCCGGGCTGCAACGCTGAACCTGAAACAATCATTCACATGCTCCGCGACTGCTCATTTGCAAAGGAGGTTTGGCAGAAACTTCTACATCCCAGGTATTACATATCGTTCTTCGATATGGACCCAGAGGTATGAATCTTTGACAATAGATTGGCCTATCCTCTTCGCGTCAGTAATCTGGCATATCTGGAAAAACAGAAATGAGGGTGTCTTCACTGGTTCCACCTGTCGGGCATCTCAAGTCCTTCAACAGAGTGTAACCTGGGCTAGATACTATGCTGAATCTGCTGTGATGGTGCTCTCACCCATGCCGACTCCTTCCTTGACACACTGGCCAATACCCGATGCAGGTTGGATTTGCCTGAATACCGATGGTGCAGTAGCCCAACAGAGTAGCATCGGATCAATTGGTGGGGTTTTCCGCTCTGATGATGGCAAATGGTTGCTTGGTTATAACAAGACAATAGGTATTTCCTGCCCTATTCAAACTGAACTTTGGGGCATCCTCATTGGTCTACAGATTGCATGGGAGAATGGATTTGAAAGATTGCTAATACAATCTGATTGCAAAGAGGCTCTATCTCGGTTGAACAATGCAGCCGCAGCTACAGACACCTGCTCGTTAGTCCGTGCGATTGTGCAGTTACGCAGTCGATGTTGGGCGACGGAAACCAAGTGGATTCCACGCGAAGTAAACACCCTGGCTGATGGCCTCGCCAAATTCTCCAACCTTCCCTATTACACGTTGTCCTTATTTGATGACCCTCCTGGTCCACTTTTCCCCATTGTTAGTCATGATGCTTTAAGTTCGCTGTAATTTTCTACAGTTCCTTTATATTCGAAAAAAAAAATCCGCTAATTTGGATGTTTGGTAAATAGAGGATTGTAATAGCGAATTTAGTTGAAACCTCTCATTTTGAAAAAGCTCCTTTTAGGAGCTTTTTTGAGTTAGAGGTTTGGATAAAAGACTTATAAAGACTATTTTGTCCTTGATAATTATAAAAAAATCTCTAAATAACATAAATTTAATTAACTAATAAAATTTTGTTAGGCTCGATGATCACCTTCAACTGATGCTTGCCAAGTGGTGGAGAAGATAGATTTTTGAGTGATTGATCTGTGGAAGCCGAAAATTGAATGACACGATGAAATTATAGTGGTTCGGGCTTCGAACAAGCACCTACATCCACTACCTTAGCTCTCACTAAGGATTTTCTAACCAATTCACTAATTGATTCGTCTCCTTTTCTAGGATTAGGAGGAAACCCTTACAAACTGTTAATCTTTCTACCCAAAGATTAACCAAACACTCTTTACAAGAGAAAGAAAATAAGCAAACTAAAATTTCTCTCACAAGGTATTTGTTTCCACTATTTAAGCTCTCACCCAAACCTAAACGCTTGAGCAAATATGACAATTTTAGCTCACAAGTGTTGTCTATACAAAGGATGAACAATTAAAGCCCTAAGACACAATTTCACATCATATAGTTGTTGACATTTGAAGCATTAGTCTTCCTTAGATGTTTGGAGGTCCCTTTTATACTCCTCTTTGAGTTCATAGTCGTTAGGGATGTATTGGAGCTGTTGGAGCCTTTATTTCCCACCATAAATGTTGTTTCGGGGCTTGTTGTATCGAAACACGAAGGCATGTAACGAAACGTCCTTGTTCAGAACTAGCTGTTAGGTCTGATTCAGCAGCTCATATTGAAACACCATAAGTCGTATCAAAATGCTTGTATCGAAACGCATGGTCCCGTATCGAAACGCCTACAATTCAAAAGACTGCTGGGGGGTTTTGACCATTAGGGTGTCTACCACGTAGGTGTATCAAAACACCAAAGGATGTTTCGAAACGACCCCTTGTTGTTTCGATACGATTAAGGCCTGTATCGAAACACATTTTAACAGTTTCAAAAACTCGTAGAAAAAGCCTTTAGGCATATCAAAACAGATATATCTGTATCGAAACGGGTACATTAAAATTACAGGTTTGGCTACTTAAAAACGTTTTAAAAACATTTCAAAACCTTTTTAAACTTCCTCAAACTTATTTTCAAGTTGTTTTGAACTAAGGCATGTTTTAAATTCTTTTCAATTTAGTCCAAAACATTTTTCAATTTATTATATCAAAATCTATATCTCAACAAATTTTAAAAAATATTTTCATAAATAAGAAATTAATATATAAATTAATAAATACATATAAATTTAATAATTAATAAAATTATATTCAAAATATATTTTCATATATAAGAAATTAATATATATATATATATATTTAATAATTATTAAAATTATATTAAAAAGATAATTTTATAGATAAGAAATTAATATATACATCTAAATTTAATAATTATTAAAATTATATTAAAAATATTATTTCACAAATAAAAAATTAATGTGTACATCTCCGTATATGCTTAGTAATGATATTAAAAACATATTTTATATAATCTAATTAATATTAATAGATACAAAATGTTAATAACTAATCAATTATTCAAACAAGTATCAAATATAATCATGTCCCCATATGTCATTTTACTTGTTCAAATAATCAAACAACTATCAGCCATCAGTTACTTTTACCCAACAATTTTATACAATCAACTAATGTAATCCGCTAGTCAAATCAGCTAATGTTATTAGCTATCCGTTATCAACTAATGTAATCTGCTATCAGCTATCCGTTAATTGTCAAACATGGCCATAAAATTTGGAGAAAGCATTATACACAACCATACATTGAGTATATAATACAAGTCTCTCATCTTTCTCTTGTTCATGTTCTTCTTTACTTTATTTACAACATGTTATCAACACGATCTCGCTCAATTACTATGGTTCTTGTTAGCAATTCCCGAAAAATATTTTAACATGATATTGGTGACTACATCTACCATATATTCAACTCAGCTTAGAAAGTCTGATATGTTTTTCATATTTATATATCGATATAGTGGTTGGTTAATCACTTTTATATTAACGTCATTGTATTTTGATCTATTATTTAATTATTATTTCGTTCTAATATTCAATGACGTTTTGTTGCACCGAGTTTATATATATAACTCCAGGAACAAATATCAAGCCTTCAAACGAAACATAAGGATCAACTTAGTTTGAAAATTATAGTGATAGAATGACCAACCACTACTTTAAGGAAAGTGAAGAAAGTTGTGGATATGATATGTCACTTGACAATGATGTTTTTCGAGTTCACCGGGCTATATACACCTCAACATTTTTTTCATTTACTTTGCTTTATGTAAATATATATTTGAGATTAGTTTTTATTATTTTATGTCTGAATGTGGCGTTTAGATTTTTTAGGTTCATATAACATCATGATAAAAAGGTGTGATTGTTTCATGGTTCACCGAGGATGAACTAGGTTCTAGTGCGATTCTTTATTGGATTGAAAACCTCAATCAAAAAAAATCTTGAGGCAAATTCGATACCTATAAGTTCTTTACTTGACGTCATGATTTTTAAGTCTGATCAGTATTATATATATTGGTTGATCAATTAGCCTTTAATAGTATGATTGTTATAAAGTTTATATTTGCTCGAAAGCTATAATTTTTTGTGTTGAAAAACTTGACTATAGACTTCTCCCAAGTTCATGTTACGAAAACATGTCTTGATCCAAAAATGCCTATGGAAGGCATTCTCTGAAGTGAATGCAAGCATGATGTTTATTTTAAGCGATTATTGAATTTATTTTATTCCCTGAAGTGAATGCAAACATGAAAATTCACTATATGGTTAGTGAATAAAACTCAACTATCTGGGTACGAAAATTCACTATTTTGTGGTCAGAATATCACTGATGAGGATAAGTTAGAAAAGCATGCTTCACTTTTCACGCAAACAATGTTGTTCTGCAGACACAATATCATGAAAAAGGTTTTAAAGACATATTGGCTCTGTTTCATTCCTTGAAGTGAATGGACCATTTTATAGCGAAAAGAATATATGTCAGATTAGCAATTTTAAAAAACTAAATATTTCCCATCTTAGAATTTTTGGGTATGCGGCATATGTTATGATTGCTCCACCACAACGCACAAAGATAGGTCCTCAAAAGAGGTTGAGAATATATGTCAGATTTGAATCCCCTTCGATAATTAAATATCTTAAGCCTTTGACGGGTAATTTATTTATAGTTCGATTTGCTTATTGTCATTATAATGAGTCAGTTTTCCCAACAGTAGGGGAAGAAAATAAATAGCTGGGGAAAAAATAAGTTAGAGAAAATTATCTGTAACACCTCCTTACCGGCATGGTCAAGAACCGGGTCGGAGCGTGTTACCGATGAGCAATACGGTGATTGGTGCGATAAATTCGATTTTATTCCCAACACATAATCAATATTACACAAACAAAATGTTACGAATATAAATCTAATCCAATTCATTCACAAGAAGGCCACATTAAAACCGTTTAGGACCAATTTATAACATTTATAAGTTTTAGGGACTAATCTGTAAAACCGAAAAATAAAAGGTCTCTTGATGCAACAGACAATAACACAATGTAATTCAATGCATTATTAACTAGCTTGTAAATTTTCATATAATTTGAAGATCATTAACCCATCCAATTTAACCCTACATTATTCAGTGACTATATTGTGAAACTAGCAATCTGTTCAATGAGCCTTTAACTAACTTAACTAACCCCGTATCGAAACACTCTTGGGCTGTTTCGAAACGGGCGCACGAGGGTCAACTCCTATTGACTTCTCTCCTTAAATTGTATCGATACGAAAGTACCAGTATCGGTACGGGTTGACTTACTTTGACCTTGACTCGTTCCGATACACTATGAACTCGTATCGAAACGTTAGTCTCCAGAGACGAAATGTTCCGAAACGGATCAATTTCGTTTCGATACACCCTTACCCTTAAGTTAAATATTGTACACCCGTATCGAAACGCCATCACCCGTTTCGATACGGTCTGACCTGTAATGACAGATTTTTGCTGGTTTTTATTCGATTTGACCTGTTGAACGATGTCCAAATGCAACGAAACTTTACACACAATATTTCAATGGTATAAACTACTAGCATGCCAAATTTATTGACCATATGAATATGTTTACTATATTTTCACCTTTTTGAGCTATGTATGCAATTTCCATCCATTTTAAACTTCACCAAAAGGCCATTTAGAGCTATATAACATATTACAACTTAGGCAATACACCAACACATCAAAATAGGCACAATTGACTAGTTCGACTACTTTGTCACCCTCCTAGGAGTTTATAAGTCAAAAACACATTACTTGGGGCTGGTAGTGACTTATCTTGCTTGCCAATCCGATCCTCCGACACACAAACCTTCTTAACCTGAAAAATGCATGAGATGAGACACATTAGGCTTACTTTGCCTAGTGAGGTAGTCATAAACAACATGAATAACAACAATGTCATGAATATACTTAATCATAACCTCATGCCAACAACAACAATGTTATTCAATAATATGCAATGTATAAACATGTTCATTTCATTCTTAGTCCTTGGATTGAATAAAGATCGTGGATACGCGAATTCCTACGCCTCTCCAAATCAATGAATGGTCTGATCCCTCCGCCTCGCCAATATGACCAATATCCATACACATCCCTCCATCTCACCAAATCAATATAGGTCGTAGCCTTAGGACCGTAGTCCACCCGTACACTAAGCTCATGAATTATATGGCATGCCAATTGTATCCAATGTTCATTCCAATCCAAGGTTGCAATGTTCATATCCATTTCAATAACCAATAGTATTCTAATGTCCGATGATTTCAATATTACCAATGACAAATATATGTATCTCATCATCAATATTTCATAATTCAAAGTCAATAACAATTTCCAATGGTCTCAATACAATAATTCGATGATAATGACTATATCAATGACAATGCACCATGACAATAACAATGACTATGTCCAATGTTCAATAACAACTTACTGACACTTACCAAAGTGTCCGATTAGCCATCCAGTGCTATTTTCCTCAACAACAATGTTACCGATGTAATCTAAATTATCAAATAATGATATGGGAAGGCCTTTAGCCCAAACTCGAGACTCCGACTACACTCACCTTGACACGCCGAAGCTTTCAAGGCTCTCGGATGACAATCCCTTTGTTCTTAGCTTTGGATGGAGACGACGGATGTTCTTTATCAACGTCTTGACCTAGGAAATCAATAGGAGACTATTAGGGTCGATATTACGATATCAAAATCAATATAACAGTATCAAAATCTATATTCGATTCAATATAGATGACTACGATGAGATATCCATGGATAGTCAAAACCCTAGCTTAAGATTAAGCTTAATATATCCATGGAATCCAACGATTGTTTTAGGATTATTGCTTACCCGAACGATGGAAACGATTCGATAGCTATAGGGTGAAGAAATTCAAAGCTTGAACTTTCTACAATGGTGGTGCTTGCTTAATGGTGGAAGGAAGAAGATGAAGATAACTAGAGAATGTTTGTTTGCTTTTTAATCGGGTAAGCTTATCTTCTCACTATTCTATGTCTTTTAATTAGAATAGGTTTCCTTCCATTGAAGGAAACTCTTCAGATATGCCCACGTATGGGAAACTTTAATGGGAAAAGGGATAATCGCAAGATTAGTCCCTCGATTCTCAAGGCTTCGTAGTTTTGACTCCCAATTTGCACTTTATTCAATTTAGTCACTATATATATTTTTAGCTCAATTAGGGTTAGATATCAATAATTAACTAGTCGGTACAATATTTAGACTTCTTCAATGCAGAGTTTTCCGATCACCGGAACCAAATTCTGACTAGACCGGATTTTAGGGTTTTACAACTCTCCCCCTTAAGGAAAATTCGTCCTCGAATTTTTACATGAACTGAAGAGATGTAGGTATTGTTGTCTTATAGTCTCTTCAAGTTCCCAGGTGGCTTCCTCAATGGTGTGGCTCCTCTAGAGCACTTTAACCAACAGTACAGTTTTATTGTGAAGCCTCTTAACTTCCCTTGCAAGAATCTGAATCGGTTCTTCCTCGTAGGTTAGATTTGGTCGAAGTTCTACAAATTCAGGTTCCACAATGTATGAGGGATCATATCGATACATCTGAAGCATCGATACATGAAAGACATCGTGGATTTTACTCAATTCTGAGGATAACAATAACTGAAATTGCCACTGGGCCAACTCTTTCATTGATTTTAAAGGGCCCAATGAATCAAGGGCTCAATATCCCCTTTTTGCCAAATCTTATGACTTTCTTCCACGATGACACTTTGAGGAAGGCCTTCTCACCTACTTCGTATTCAATGTCTCTTCTTTTAAGATCAGCGTAAGCTTTTTGTCGATCAAAGGTAGCCTTTAAACGATCATGGATAATTGTGACCCGTTTTTCAGTCTCCTGAAGCAAGTCAGGGCCTAACATCTTGCCCTCGCCAAGCCCCGACCAACACAATGGAGTTCTACATTGTCTACCATACAATGCCTCATACGGGGCCATTTGGATGGATTCTTGGTAGCTTTTATTGTAGGCAAATTCAACAAGAGGCAATGATTACTCCTGAGTTCCACCAAAGTCAATAATACATGCCCAAAGCATGTCTTCCAAGATCTGTATAAAGAGATTCAGTGACAATACAGATTTCTATGATTTCAAAGGACAGATTGTTCAATGATTTACCTAGATTACCCTTTCTGACTGACCGTCAGTTTGAGGGTGAAAGGCTGTGCTAAGATTAACTCTGGTGCCAAGAGCTCCTTGTAAGGTTCTCCAAAACTGAGATACAAATCGAGGATCTCGATCAGAGATGATAGACTTAGGTACTCCGTGGAGTCGAATTACTTTTTTGATATACAAGTCATCTAGCTTATGAAGACCGTAGTCCATTCTAACTGGTATAAAATGAGCTGACTTCGTGAAACGGTCGACAATGACCCATATAGCATCATGCTTTGCAGGGGTTAACGGTAGACCACTAACAAAGTCCATAGTTATCTTTTCTCATTTCCATTTTGATGGATCAATAGGCTATAACAACCCAGTAGGGGTACAATGTTTTGCCTTAAAACGTTGGCACATGAGGCATTTGGAGATGTAATCAACTATGGCTTGCTTCATGCTAGGCCACCAATAGAGTTCACGTAAATCTTTATACATCTTTATTGAACCGGGGTGAATGGAAAAAGAACTCGAATGGGCTTCTTAAAGGATATCGGTGCGAAGAGATTCATCATTAGGTATACAAACTTGATCATGGAAGCATAAGAGTTTTTCAGAATTAATTCTGAATTTAGGGTTTTTCGATAGCTTAGAGACAATAGATTGAAGCTCAGGATCTTGCTCTTGCAAATCCTTGATTCGTGAAACGATGGTAGACTAAACTTGGAGTTCTGCTACAAGACAATGATGCTTCCGAAGTTGGAAGTGAGCGTTAATTGCTCGAGGGGCTACAATATAGCAACATTACGATGAGTTAATGTACTTCACAATACACAAAACTTCAAGTTTATTGTCAATGCTTACCAGGCGAAGGTTTGCGGCTGAGTGCATCAACTACAACATTGGTCTTGCCCGGATGGTAATCAATGATCAAGTCGTAATCTTTAAGGAGTTCCATCCACTTTTGTTGCCGAAGGTTTAACTTCTTCTGGGTCAACAAGTATTTGAGGCTTTTATGGTCGGTGAAAAGATAACATTTCTCTCCGTAGAGATAATGTCTCCAGATTTTTTATGCGAAGACAACTATAGCCAATTCAAGGTCGTGGGTGGGATAATTCATCTCGTGTGGCTTAAGTTGTCTCAAAGCATAAGCAATAACTTTGCCTTCTTGCATCAATACACATCCTAACCCAAGATGCAATGCATCACTGTAAACTGTATAGTTTTTTTCCAAACTCGGGTTGGCTCAAGACATGTGCATGGGTCAGAACTTGTTTTAACTTATCAAAACTTCGTTGTTGAATCTCGGTCCAAACTAAAGGAGTTTCTTTCCTCAATAATTTGGTTAAAATAGCGGCTATCATAGAAAATCCTTTCACAAATTTGCGGTAATAGCCAGCAAGCCCAAGGAAGCTTCTGACTTCACCAATGTTCTTCGGTGGATGCCATTCTACAATGGCTTGAATTTTCTTCGAGTCTACTTGAATGCCTGAAGCTGACACAATATGCCCCAAAAAGGCAACTTCGGTGAGCCAAAACTCACACTTAGAGAGCTTCACGTACAATTGTTTCTCTCTTAGAGTCTGAAGTACAATGCGAAGATGATCTCGATGCTCTGCTTCATTCTTGGAATAGATCAAGATGTCATCTATAAACACCACTACGAATATATCAAGATATGGTCTAAATACCCGATTCATCAAATCCATAAAAGCTGTCGGTGCATTAGTTAGCCCAAAGGGCATCACCAAGAATTCATAGTGTACATATCTTGTACGGAAAGTAGTCTTTGGCACATCGCATTCTTTAACTCAGATTTGATAGTAGCCCGACCTCAAGTCGGTCTTGGAAAATACAGAGGCATCCTTTAATTGATCGAACATGTCGTCTATTCTAGACAATGGATATTTATTCTTGATGGTTACTTTATTCAATTGTCTTTAGTCGATGCACAATCGCATAGAACCATCATTCTTCTTAACAAAGAGAACTGGTGCTCCCCAAGGTGAAGAGCTCGGTTAAATGAAACCCTTGCTCAATAAGTCTTAAATTTGAGCCTTTAATTCTTTCAACTCCACAACTGCCATCTGATATGGTTCAATAGAAACTGGAGCAGTCCCAGGTTGTACCTCGATGCCAAATTCCACTTCACGTGTTGGGGGCAATCCCAGAAGTTCATCGGGAAAAAACATCAGGAAATTCACATACGGTGTCAATGTCTCGTAGTTGCGGCTCGCCTTTGGTTTCCAATGACAAAGCATACAACGATGGATTCCTCGCATTCAGTAGTACAACACTTTCTTTACCCAAACCCCTAAGATACAACTTTCTTTTACAACAATCGACCCAGGCTTGATGTTCACTAAGCCAATCTAAACCTAGAATAGCGTCAAATTCATGGATCGGTAAAGCCAACAAATTGGTCGGAAAAGGAATCCCTTGAATCATTAAGGGACAATTCTTGCATATTACCCTTACAGTGATACAATCTCCTAGGGGATTGGTTACAAAAATTCTCGATGCTATTGGTTCAGAAGAAATGTTATACTTTTTAACTACATTGGTGCTTATGAAAGAATGAGTAGAGCCAAGGTCAATCAATGCATATAAAGGATGCGAATATAACTCAATGGTACCTGCAATAATATCATGTTCATCCTTCTCTTCCCTGCTCTTCACATGGTACATTTGAGCAGGAGCCTTCGAATCTTTTTTGTTGAAGGGCTTCCCTGGACCACTCGATCGTCCAAAAGTCCCCGATGATCCCTGCTTCGATCCCTTACCCCAGAGGGATTGAGCAGGAGAAGCAGCAGTAGTCGGTGTGACCACATATTTGGTTGCATTCATAGGACAGTCACAAATAAAGTGACCTTGCACACCACAATAATAACAAGCTCTAGTCAGCTTACGACATTATCCCACCGGATGCTTGTTTTGACAATAATTACACAATGGATGTTGGTTGCCTCGGTTTGAACCTCCAATACTATCAACAGACGCTGCTTTGGCAAAAGACTGCGTCACAGACTGAGGTCTCTCAATATTCCTGGAATGGGAAGGCTGTGGGTAGACATTCTGCTTGGGGCCTTGATATCTCCCCTTCTTGTTCCATCTCGGAGGTCGTGAATCATCCCTGAACCTCTTTCAAATTTCTAGACCCACCAGCTCGTTGAGCTCTTTGGGCAGCTTTAGTGGCCTTGACTCGGTTCACCAAATTCTAAAAGTTGGTGATACCAAGGGCCGTAAACATAGGTCGTAGTTCATTGCTAAGGCCAGCTATGAACATTCTGCACTTATCTTCCTCTTTCTTTATAAACTTTGCTCCGTATCGGCAATATTTATAGAAAGGGTAAACTATACAGATGACCACTGAACTATGGGTTTGGTGTCAAAATGATCACTATATTATTTTTTGCCGCAAATGCACCACACAACTATTTAAATGGTTCTATTTTAGCCACACGCAGTTAAAAAACGAAAAATTTGACGCAACTGTTAAAAATGGTATAATTACACATTTGGTCCTCTATATTTATACAATATATCAATTTAGTCTTAATTTTAATCTAATAAAATAAATTAATTATTCAATAAGATGGTGAAAAACTGTTAAAAAATGGTATAATTACACATTTGGTCCTCTATATTTATACAATATATCAATTTAGTCCTAATTTTAATCTAATAAAATAAATTAATTATTCAATAAGATGGTGACACGTGTCACCCAATTGGAGGTGAAAAATGAGAGCAACAAAATCACCCACATAAAGAATCGAACCCAAAAACTTAGAGTACCCAAGGTGTGTGCTTACCACTAAACCAAGCACACTTTTGTGCTATAGGGTACAACAATTAATATATGTCTTTAATGATTGTTAATGCCTAGTAAAATTAAAGAGAAGAAAATGCAATTGGACAAATTTGAACCAAGGACCTTGTGGTCTAAAGCACATGTGCTTGCCACTACACCAAGTGTATACCTTGTAATATAAAGTACAACATTTAATATATGTCTTATATATATATATTAATGCTTGAAAAAAGGAAGGAAATGTGGTTTTAGGAAACTCGAATATAATATTTTTATGATGCATAAAAACATCTAAAGTAATTAAATAAATCTAATAATTAAATTAAATTTAACAATATTAAATTATGTTTGTGAGTTTGAATTCGCTAAATGAATTTAATATAATTTTTAATTTTTTTAATATAATTATATATAATAATTTAATTAATTTTTTAATAAATATTAAAATTATTAATTAAGTTAAAAAATCAATTCAATGATTATATACGTGAAATTGAGAAATTATATCATGGGCCTTACCTACCACCTAGGATATAGTCCTAACCAATATAATTAATACATGTCATTCATATTTTACATGTCAGCATTTGTCCAAATCATATTTTAATTTTTTTACCCTAAATATTAAAACACAAAAAGTAAAAAAAAAAAAAAAAAAAAACTATTTCCCCTCGTCTTCCCAAACCCTCCCCTGCTAATCGTCGATTGGCTAATTGTGTGGGAAAAAAGATCGAAGCGATAATTTGATGCAAGCAAACTTGCTGCCAGATCCAACCAGATGCTTCTGGTTTCAGTTTTTCCGATGCACACCGTCTTGCCTCCCTCCCCTCCAAATGCTATTTTTCATCTGTGCACATCATTTTCATCTTTTTCAATTTTTTCGCAATTGATATCGCCGCGTGGCCCTTCGCTCTCCAGGAGCTTCTCTTCCTGAGCATTTTTTGATCTCACAGGCGATAAAGGTACTTTACTTCTAGTCTTATTAATTTATTTTCGTATAATTTCTTTTTTTTAAGATTTGAATAAAGTCAATTTTAACGTCAATTTAAATTCATTTTTAAAAATTAGAGAATTGTAATACGTTAAAAGATGGAAGTGAACAAAATCAATAGATTGTGAAAACTGCAGAATGACTTCATTCCATGAGCTTGAGTTCAAAATTCGTAATTCAAAATTGGATCAGTATAAATGGGTTAACAATGTTGTTTATGCAAGTAAATGTAAAACGAATGGTTAAATACCTTAATCATTAATGTGTTTCTTCTTCTTTTGTAGCTAAAATTTAAGTATAAACCATTGGATTATAGTAATTTCTAGTCTATGTAGATCTTCACTGACTATTACTTGGTTGAATACCTTATATTATAGTAATTTCTAGTTTATGTAGATCTCTACTGACTATTACTTGGTTGAATATCTTAAATTTCAATCTTTTAGTTTCATTGTTTGAACTTGTAGCATAGCTCAGAGAACACATTATGCAATTCAAAGCCATATAACATTTGCATTATTAATTTATTTGTCTTCTCTTGGTAATTAATTGATTTAGTTTATGAAGTACAAAGTTTATTTTTTGTAATTCAAATTTGATTTATTTGTGTAACAAGTTCTTGTAAAATGCTAGGATTTTATGCTTCTACAATTATACCGCTGATTGTTGGTAGCATAATTGTTAGTGAATAAAGATAGTTGCATATGCATAACTGTTAAGATGATAAATTTTAATGATTAGATTGTCCAGATGGTGCTATTGGGAGATTTTTTTACTTTGTAAATGATATCGATGATATAAGAATGTTGTTTCGTTAAATGTATTTGTACATATAAATATTTTTTTATACTTTGTTAAAAAAGAGAAAGATTTTTATAAAGAGTTCTTGAGCTGAAGACTTGATTTTCTTACTGGATGGTACCAGAGAATGCAATATTAATTTTAAGGATTTAATTCTTCAAAATTCAGTCAAATTTTGTGTAATTTTCTTGTTAGTACCCTTTCAACGACCTTTATAATTGTTGTTGCTATTATTATTTTAGGTCACGTTGGATGAGAAAGATCTTTACATACAGATAAATTGTCAGATGTGGCTTTAAATACTAAAGACCTGGATCAATCAGGCAAGAAGAAAATCGGAGGTTAACGATGGTTGGAATAACAATCGGGTGATGGAAAATTGATAACACCTCCAATGCCTAAATCTCTTAGCCTTTCCTTCAAAGGCCTTGCCTCACAATGATTAAGGAAGAATGGAAGGACTAGTTTCATTCTTATTTACGTATGCAACCGAAACTAAAGTGAGGGAAAACAACATATTGTATCAATTCTTGTTTAAATTAAACAACTAGAAGTATTCGTTTTTGTTTAGTAAATTTCTCAATTGAAATGTAAATAAGAACCTGAAGAAAAATAATATGATAGAGATAGTGTTTTTTTTTTTTTGCTCCTCCAAACTACTTTGTATTGTTATATTTATAATTGTGAAAAGGTCCATTTTAAAGCATCAAGCTATAACAAGTTATATTTTTTTAGCTCAATATGATTCATTTATTGATATAAAAATTATAAACAACACTTGACTGTAATTAACATTATTCAGAAGAACAGAAAGAGCGAGCAAAAAAAATACTTGCAACAATCTAGAACAAATATTATTATATAAAGATCAAGTGCTATGTTTAAAGAATCAAACCATATATTAAAAATATGTATCATGTTTGTTCTTAAGAATATAAAAATATAAATAAAATAGAGAAACTTTTCCAACATAATTTAGCTTATTCTTATATAATTAATTAAAAAGATAACAAAATTGAAACTCTATCAAAATCTAAAGTTTAATGTACTAATGTAACTCCATCAATAGCAAATTTAATTTTTGATCCAAATGTCCATATAAAAGCTTTAACATGCATCATTCTAAGAAAAAAAATTATATATATAACAAATTTACATTCAAACAAAATAAAATTAAACATAAAGTTTAACTAACATGTGACTATACATTGGGATTTGGATGTCCTTCATTATATTTGTAAGATTCCTATGATTAATAAAACATAAAATTAAATCAAAGAAATCAAACTTAAATAATGCATTATAACATAATCATATATTACCTGTATGTTTGGTGCATAACCAAAGTTATGTACATAAAGCATGTTCGATTCATGCATTCTCCATTCACTAGATGCTTATATTAAAAATAATTAAAACCAATTACATCTATGATAGATAGGACAATGACTATACGTTTAGAGTTTAAAAAGTAACCTGACTCAAATTTAGAGTAGTAGCACCATTATTTTGTTGCAGAATTCTATGAGGTAAGTTAGGAGCAGTAGAGTACCAACTGCTACCCGAACCTTAAAAATAAAAATTAAAAAAATCATTCATTTAAATAGATTAATAAAAATACCATAAATAAGTATTGTAAGTAAATACCATATTAGAAAATTGTACTGTGTTTTGGTACATAGGTCGATAAATATTGTTTACCGGCAACATCATTGAAGGAATGACCTGCAATAAATTTTTTTAAAAAAAGTAAAACAAAAAAAATAGTTGAACATAACATGTTACTAATTAATCTTATACATACAATATTCTCATGATTTGGAGCGATACGAACAACAGTATCTAAAGACTGTCTAATTATTGATTGTTTTGCTTTTTCTGCAAAATATATGTATTTCTCAAAATAAATATAATCACAAAATAAAAATAAATTTAAACAAAAAATTATAATTACTTACTTTGTTTGGTCGACTTAGATGCTTTTGATTTTCTTTTCTCAAGATGACCTTTAAATCTAGCATTAGAAATCCCTTTTGATCTAACTCATGGAGGATCTAAGACTGAAGAATTATTATTTTCACATATTTTCTCAATCCCATCACCATTCTCTGATAAATCTTCAATTAGTGACATTCTCACATTGGCTGCACGAAAAAGAAAAATTATTACATATATTTTAAAGATTATAAAACTTTATTATATTTTATAACTATATATAACTTACTTGTTCGCGTCACTACTTTTGATGTTTTCGCCTTATCTTCTCCGAGCTCAAAATTTTTGTTGACACATAACTTTTTCAATTCTTTCTCAATTTTCAAGTCACCTTCATATAGAAATTTTTGACAAAGTTCTCTTGTCTCTTTATTTTTTTGACTTTTTATAATAAAGTCATAGGCAAAACGAATCATGTGATTACGAAATGCACTCTCAATGTCAGCATCAGTAGTGTACTGTTGTGAGAACTCGCCAACATTATCACCATGCATATTCATCTTAGCATCTTTAGTCCATCTTTTGAAGATGTACTGTTCAAGAATTCTTTTGACATTTGTAACACTAAGAATTCGCAAGGCATGAGAGCAGAGATATCCACAACAATCAATTTTTTGCAAGTACAATAAATCTCCATGGTAGATGTGTCAAATCTAACTGTTCGTTTTCTTGAAACATTTTCCTCCATCATCACTTCATATGTATAAATTGTGCCATCTCGATTAACTTCCCTCCAAGTCAATGGAATTCCATCAAGAAATTCTTTCTGAAAGCACTTGAATATTTCATGAGTATAAACTTTCGATGCATGAACCAAAATACCACAATTTTTAATTGCACATGTAACTGATCCATTTTTGCATTGAAAATCTTTCTCGCTTTCAGAAGATCGCCATCTTGCAACTAAATTCTCAAACTCTAAAACGAATTCTGTGAGAGAAGTAGTGGCCTTCGAAATACCATGTAAAACATTGTTTGTGACTTCAGCCTTCTGCGAAGATTTAATTTGAGAAGAAAAGATATCAATGCTAAAAGCAGTACTCCATTTTTCACGACATTTATATAAACCATTCAACCATCTATGATCTTGAAGTGTATGGTTACTTATCATTTTTTCTCAAGTTTCCTTGAATTTTGTCTCTGATTCACAACTGTGCATGCATTTATGAAACAAAGAACGAAATTCTGCATTTGCATTAAGACTACCAAGATGAGAAGGAGCAATCTTAGAAATATGCCATAGACATAATATGTGACATGAATCGGGAAATACTTCTCAAATCGCTTTGCTAATTGCATGATCTTGATCTGTCATTATGGTCTTTGGTGATTGATTTCCCATTGACTACAAGAAAGACTTGAACAACCATGTAAAAGAAGCAGTTGTCTCATCTAATAGAAAAGCATAACCAAACATTATAGTTTGTCGATGATGGTTAATCCCTACAAATGGAGCACAAATCAAATTATACCTATTGGTGCGGTAAGTTGTATCGAAAACTAAAATATCGCCAAAACAATCATAATCAATTCTTGATCTACCATCTCTCCAAAAGAAATTTGTCAGTCGGTTTTCTTGATCAACTTGAACTGTGTAAAAAAACATTGGATCTTCACTTGCCCTAACCTTGAAATGGTTAAGTAAGCTTTGGCCATCTCCCGCTTCAATAACCATCGTCTTCTGTTTATTAATATAATTATAGCAATCTCGCCTTGTAAACCCAACATTTTCAGTTCCACACGCTTCATTCGACATGTAAGAATAAACATATGTTGGACGTATCCCAACACTAACCATTAAACTAATAACATTAGCTTTTTCTGTCGGAAAAGATCTCGCTGATCTAAGTAAATGTCTCTTAGAAGGAGTTGCCAACTCATGATTATGCTCTGAAATAAAATGAGTGACTGTCCAATGGTTGTCTTGTACTGTAAAACGAATCATCGCTGGACATCCAGTTCTAGTTTCCAATTTATTATACTGTTTCGTATTGATGTCATCCTCAAATTCTTTGAAACCTTTCTTAGAACAGTAAAAGTCTTTGCAGCGAATAATATTGGTGCCAGAAACATACCTGTTTTTTCCTTTTCGAACACTAAAACCCATACTAAGACCATAATCTCTGTACATATTGTAAGCCACAGCTTCACTATCTACCACAACTCTCATCAAATTATCCCTTCCATCTTTTTTCTTTCCACACAATTCAATTTTAATGGATTTTCCTTGTCGATATTTTGAACCATCTCTGCAGAAAATTTGTCATGTATGTATAACATTAGTTTGATATCAAAAAGTATGAAAATAATTTTTAATAAAACTTTCATAATCTGCGGTCTAAATTTCATAATATGTCACTAATTTAATAGATTTACTGGATTTTCCTTCATAGTTAAAAAAAATTTCGATACTAACTAAATTAACAATAGAAATCTAAAATTTTAAAAGATAAAAAAAAAAAAAACAGTGATGATAAATTTTTTATTAAACCAAGTGAGATATGACAATTGGTGATAATTACAATAGAAATTGATAATTTTTTTACTCTATAATTACAGTTGCAATAGAAATTGATAAAAATTGCAATACAAAGAAACCATTATATATAAAAACGAATAAACAAAGTGTAAAAACCAATATATTACTTGTTAAAATTTCTAGATTTCTTTGGAGTAGAAGTTGGCCAATCTTGGCCAATCAACGAGGAGGATTGGTGGGGTTGGAGAGACAAATAAAATTTTCAGGTTTAGAAAGGCGGTAGAATTTTCAGATTTCTACAAAGTAGAATTAGCCAATCGACGATTATTAGGGGAGGGTTTGGGAAGACGAGGGGAAATAGGTTTCTTTTTTTTTACTTTTTGTGTTTTAATATTTAAGGTAAAAAAATTAAAATATGATTTGGACAAATTCTGACATGTAAAATATGACATGTCAAATATGAATGACATGTATTAATTATATTGGTTAGGACCATATCCTAGGTGGTAGGTAAGGCTCATGATATAATTTCTCACGTGAAATTATAAAAATAAATCTGGAATTGAAAAATATATTAAATTTAGTTTAAAATATAAAAATTTTAAAATGATTTTTATATTAAAAAATTAAAAAATAATATTAATTTTTTTTATTTTAAATCGTGCACTAATTATAGTTTAAAATATATACAAAATATTCTTAACTTTAATTTAGTTATTAGATTTATTTAATTGGGTTAGATGTTTTTATGCATCATAAAAATATTATATTCGAATTTCCTAAAACCACATTTCCTTCCTTTTTCCAAGCATTAAAATCTATATGAGACATATATTAAATGTTGTACTTTATATCACAAGGCATACACTTGGTGCAGTGGCAAGCACATGCACTTTGGACCACAAGGTCCTTGGTTCAAATTTGTCCAATTGCATTTTCTTTCTCTTTAATTTTTCTGGGCATTAACAATCATTAAAGACATATATTAATTGTTGTACCTTATAGCACAAAAGCGTGCTTGGTTCAATGACAAGCACACACCTTGGGTACTCCAAGGTCTTAGGTTTGATTCCTTATAGGGGTGGTTTTGTTGCTCTCATTTTTCCACCTCCAATTGAGTGACACATGTCACCATCTTATTGAATAATTAATTTATTTTATTAGATTAAAATTAGGACTAAATTGATATATTGTATAAATATATAGGACCAAATGTGTAATTATACCATTTTTTAACAGTTCCGTCAACTTTTTCGTTTTTTTAACGGCGTGTAGCTAAAATGGAACCATTTAAATAGTTGTGTAGTGCATTTGCGGCAAAAAAATAATATAGTGGTCATATTGATACCAAATCCATAGTTCAGTGGTCATCTGTGTAGTTTACCCTTATAGAAATCATGGATATATTGCTCAATAGGTCGCCCTCTTTGCCTCAAGTGAAGGAAGGTGTTTCGCCTTTCCACGAGATAATACTCATTGATGTATTTATTTCGAAATTCTCGGAGAAAGAACTCTCAGGTAACCGATTCTTCAGGAGCTATGAGAATAGTGGTTTCCCACCACATGAGAGCTTCATCGGTCAATAATGTAATAGAACATTCCAACTTGTGTTCATCTGAACACTGCAGTTGTTTATTCAAGATACGTAGCATGTTTTCCAACAAATATTCGACAACTTCAGGATTATCATCATCCTATCCGGTGAAAGAATAGGCTCGGATCGAAGCCAGCTTGTCCACAGGGGCTCGGACATACTGGGCAACATGAGGGGTAGGCTGAACTGATGGTGTTGCTTGCATCGCAACCATAAACTGTTTGAACATGTTAGCCATGTTCTGATAGCATTCAGCCTGAGCGGTAGGTGTTGTAGGCTCAGTACCCTAAACAGAAATAGGAGGGTCCTGTGGTTGCGGTGAGTTCTGAGGATTTCCTCCTCTAACCTCCTCGCCATGTGTTGAGGGGCCAGTAGCGAGCTCGTCAATATGAGCTTCGTTTGTCTCAAGCATATCTATATGAAAGATCGGATTAGTCGACAAGTCACAATATACACAATATAAAACTCCTAGGTGGAAAAGTAACACAATAGCAATGCAATAAGCTTCGGTTTAGTCCTAACTTCGACTAAACTCTAGCGCTGATACCACAAATGTAACACCCCCTTACCGGCCTGGTCGAGAATCGGGTCGGAGCGTGTTACCGATGAGCAATACGGTGATCGGTGCGATAAATTCCATTTTATTCCCAACACATAATCAATATTACACAAACAAAACTTTACCAATATACATTTAATCCAATTCATTCACAAGAAGGCCACATTAAACCGTTTAGGACCAATTTATAACTTTTATAAGTTTTAGGGACTAATTTGTAAAACCGACAAATAAAAGGTCTCTTGACGCAACAGACAATAAAAAAATGTAATTCAATTCATTATTAACTAGCCTATAAATTTTCATACAATTTGGAGATCATTAACCCATCCAATTTAACCCTACATTATTCAGTGACTATATTGTGAAACTAGCAATCTGTTCAATGAGCCTTTAACTAACTTAACTAACCCCGTATCGAAACACTCTTGGGCTGTTTCAAAACGGGTGCACGAGGGTCAACTTCTATTAACTTCTCTTCTTAAACCGTATCGATACGGAAGTACCAGTATCGGTACGGGTTAACTTACTTTGACCTTGACCTTTGACTCGTTCCGATACGCTATGAACCTGTATCGAAACGATAGTCTCCAGAGACGAAATGTTCCGAAACGGCTCAATTCCGTTTCGATACACCCTTACCCTTAAGTTCAATATTGTACACCCGTATCAAAACGCCATCACTTGTTTCAATACGGTCTGACCTGTAATGACAGATTTTTGTTTGACTTGTTGAACGATGTTTAAATGCAACGAAACTTTGCACGCAATATTTCAATGGTATAAACTACTAGCATGCCAAATTTCATGACCATATGAATATGTTTACTATGTTTTCACCTTTTTGAGCTATTTATGCAATTTCTATCCATTTTAAACTTCACCAAAAGGTCATTTAGAGCTATATAACATATTACAACTTAGGCAATACACCAACACATCAAAATAGGCACAATTGACTAGTTTGACTACTTTGCCACCCTCTTAGGAGTTTATAAGTCAAAAACACATTACTTGGGGCTGGTAGTGACTTGTCTTGCTTGTCAATCTGATCCTCCGACACACAAACCTTCTTAACCTGAAAAATGCATGAGATGAGACACATTAGGTTTACTTTACCTAGTGAGGTAGTCATAAACAACATGAATAACAACACTGCCATGAATATACTTACTCATAATCTCATGCCAACAATAACAATGCTATTCAATAATATGCAATGTATAAACATGTTCATTTCATTCTTAGTCCTTGGATTGAATAAAGATCGTGGATACGCGAATTCCTACGCCTCGCCAAATCAATGAATGGTCTAATCCCTCCGCCTCGCCAATATGACCAATATCCATACACATCCCTCCGCCTCGCCAAATCAATATAGGTCGTAGCCTTAGGACCGTAGTCCACTCGTACACTGAGCTCATGAATTTTACGGCATGCCAATTGTATCCAATGTCCATTCCAATCTAAGGTTGCAATGTTCATATCCATTTCAATAACCAATAGTATTCCAATGTCCGATGATTTCAATATTACCAATGACAAATATATGTATCTCATCATCAATATTTCATAATTCAAAGTCAATAACAATGTACAATGGTCTCAATACAATAATTCGATGACAATGACTATATCAATGACAATGCACCATGACAATAACAATGACCATGTCCAATGTTCAATAACAACTTACCGACACTTACCAAAGTGTCTGATTAGCCATCCAGTGCAATTTTCCTCAACAACAATGTTAGTGATGTAATCTAAATTATCAAATAATGATTCGGGAAGGCCTTTCGCCCAAACCCGAGACTCCGACTACACTCACTTTGACACTTCGAAGCTTTCAAGTCTCTCGGATGACAATCCCTTTGTTCCTAGCTTTGGATGGAGACGACGGATGTTCTTTATCAATGTCTTGAGCTAGGAAATCAATATGAGACTATTAGGGTCGATATTACGATATCAAAATCAATATGACACTATCAAAATCTATATTCGATTCAATATAGATGACTACGATGAGATATCCATGGATAGTCAAAACCCTAGCTTAAGATTAAGCTCAATATATCCATCGAATCCAACGATTGTTTGAGGATTATTGCTTACCCGAACGATGACAACGATTTGATAGCTATAGGGTGAAGAAAATCAAAGCTTGAACTTTCTACAATGGTGGTGCTTGCTTAATGGTGGAAGGAAGAAGATGAAGATAACTAGAGAATGTTTGTTTGCTTTTTAATCGGGTAAGCTTATCTTCTCACTATTCTATGTCTTTTAATTAGAATAGGTTTCCTTCTATTGAAGGAAACTCTTCAGATATGCCCGCGTATGGGAAACTTTAATGAGAAAGGGGCTAATCGCAAGATTAGTCCCTCGATTCTCAAGGCTTCGTAGTTTTGACTCTTAATTTGCATTTTCTTCAATTTAGTCACTATATAGATTCAATATCATTCAATAGAGTCCAATGACGATCTTTTTAGCTCAATTAGGGTTCGATATCAATAATTAACTAGTCGATACAATATTTAGACTTCTTCAATGTAGAGTTTTCCGATCACCAGAACCAAATTCCGACTAGACTAGATTTTGGGGTGTTACATTATCAATATCTCATTTTTGATCCACGTATCCAATAATGTGAACTAGAAGGAAGTTTAAAGGATAATTCATTTCCAAAACTTAGTAAATCAATTATCTGATGTTTTTACTTACCCTAAAAGAGTGACTAAGTCACATATACCAACTATGAATGCTCCGATTAAAATTGATGTCCCAAAAGGACAAACTCTAGTTGCTAATGAGTTAAACGCACGCCTGAAGCGTGATAGATCAATAGATTCTAAAGATAAGAATCTTTGAAAAGGTATTAAATTATATTTTGTCTAAAGTTTAATGGTCAACATACTTTGGATCAACGGTTCATTGATCAAATTGTAATAAATTCATAACGTAAGTGTTGAAACATAACTTTTTCATACTCAATGATTAAAACTGAATAGAGTTAAAAATAAAGGTGATCAAATTTATAGTTTACCCGATTATAAACATTTTTGAAAGTTTTAGTGGGCCCCTACGCAAAATGGTAATAATGATGAATCCAATAAAATTCCCAAGTATCAAGCAAAGATAATGAGCCCATATGTGTCTGTATATATATATAAATTCCATCTCCCTTATAGCCCGTGTTTCTCTGGCCTCAACGTCAATACCCAATTCAAATATATATAATGAGCCCATTTATTCTCTCTCTTTTTCTATGGAGTATAATGAAATTCTCATATTAATCTTTAGATTATTATTCTAGGCGGTAGAATTTTTTTTTGTTTTTATCTATATTTTAATTTTTGAGTTTAGAGTTTCAGTTTGGAGTTTAGATTTTAGGGTTTTTTGTGTAGGGGTCTATAATTTAGGGTTTAGGGTTATGGTTTAGGTTTTAGGGTAATATGGTTAGAGATTTAAGTTTTAACCTATAAACTCTAAATTTTAACTCTAAGCTCGAAATTCTATCAACAGCCGCTAAATTCAAAATTACTACACTTAAACCCCAAACCCTAAATCCTAAATTGAGTTACTAAACCCTAAACTTATGTAAACAAAATTTCCACAAAGCGCTTGTACATGGAATAATTACCCTAAACCCTCAAATTTTTTTGTTATTCTTTTTGTCAATTTATTTTATAGGTTTTTATTTTTATTTGTTTCGATATTTTTTAAGGTTTTTATAAATTTTGATTTCATTAAATAAATTAAGAATGTTACAATTATTTTTAAAAAATAAATTAAAAACATAATTTCTGATTTTATACACTTTTTAGAGTTTTTTTTTTACATTTTGTGGTTTTATTTAATTTAGATATTATTTTGATACTATTTAATATTTGTTACACATGAAAACTCATAATTGTCACATGACATTTTTTAACGAAAATTGTCAAGCGATTAACGTAACATAATACCTAGAATAAAAGTTTAAGAATCAATCTGATTTAAAAATAGTAAAAAGTCAAAGTATTTTTTTTACTATAATACAAATAAGTATTAAACCCTAATTGTAATGTAATTGGATCCATGGTATCTATGTTGCATGAGAACAACTTTTTGTTTTTCTTTTAAACTATTTATCGAATTGTTGTTTACTAGTTTAACAAAGACTACATAGTTTAGTTTGTATCAACCTCATGACTGAATCATAATATATTTTGTGAGGGAACAGAAATTATTTATTTTTCCTGGTGTCCCATTCATAATCCACACTAAAAAAATAGGATTTAGAGTTAGAGTTTAGGTTCATGGTTTAAGATTTAAGGTTTATGATTTAGAAATTAAAATTAGGATTTAAAATTTAATTTTTTTAGTGTTAGGCCGTGAATATAGACAGAAACACCAAAAAAGACAACAACAAAAATTAACTATTGTGAATTTGTGAGGAGGGGGCAAAATGTAAAGTATTATTTGATTTTTCCATTCTCAAAAGTCAAAAGTCGTCCTTTTTCTTTTTCCCTTTTGTACTTATTCTCCATTTGATGACATAATGAACAGAGTTTTGCAATTTTGTCAACATTGAAATCCAAAACTATGGCATAGCTTCACCGCCCTACTATTTTACCTAAAAAGGCATAAACATACAACCATGATCTTTTCTTTAAAAAAAACAGTGAAAGATATACCATTTGTCTGTAAAAATCAGTTATCTTAAGTGGAAGCATCTTTTGAAGTCACTAGAATGCCAAGGGACGGCATAAATAATGCATTCGGATGGCCCGAAAGGGTCCCTTTCTCTTATTTTAGGACATTTTGCTTCAATACTTTCTTGTAAAGCAAGTAAGCAGAGAGCATATATCCATGAAAAGGATGTTTATTTTGGCTCTAAATTAGGTATACCATTTTTATATAAAAAAACGATAAGAATTCCAAAAAGTTAACTTCTCTCTCACGTTATGTTTACCCTAGGAGAGTTTTGTCGACGGCAACGGAGTGGACGGAGCCGATTGGCCTCCTTCCCTCTTTCATCACCAAGCTCATTTTTGTTCTGTCTATTGGTTTTTCTTGAGGTGTCCTTTGGATGTTTGATGGAGATTTGTCTTCCGGGTGCCTTATGATCAACCTTTGGGTGTTATTGGATGGCCTTTTGTTGTATGAGTTTGTCTATTTTTGTTGGCCCATATCTACATCCTGCCCGAAAGGTATTTGATTTTTATAGGTGTTTTAGGCTTTGATGAAATGAAATGTACTATTTTTAAAAAAAAAACATAAAATGAAATGTTCTTTGATTAAAGAAAAAACTAAGAGTGAATGTAATGCATAAGCATTAAAAAAATCTGTTTTTTTTATTCCTTTATATCTTCTACCAATGATTTTATATCACGTTAAAAAAAAATAAACGAATTATATTCCCAAACTTCCTACTCAAGTTGAGAATATGAAAAGAAATAGTTCAAATTAAATTTGGTTGTTTTTTTATTGTTAGTTCTTTTTCTTCAGAATTTTCATCTTCTAAGTTAATATTGGTTAGTTCAAGTTTGGACTCGTAATTAATGGATTTCGACATTTGATATCTTTATCGTCGAAAAATTAGAGAGATTTAAGTTTGGGTAAAGGATCGAAGACACCCTCCTCATTAACATCTGTTGGTGCAAATCTTTAAGAACTGTACTGTAAATAGCACATATATATGGTTTCATTTATTTAAAGCTTATTTTAGATAACACTTTGATACTTCAATTATACATAAATTTAAGATTTAGTCCTGACTTAATCCATAATCTTGATTCATTTTAGAGAAAATTACATGATCATGTACTCGTATTAATTTTTATGATTAAGTTCATACAACTTTTTTACAAAATAATAATTTATTTTATGGAGTTTAGTACATTCTCATATTTGTGACATGTTTATATTAACTGTATGATGCAATATTTTTTATTTATTTTAAAATTTAATAATTACATAATCATAGATTAACATAATAATATATTTACATTTTTAATTTATTTTTTTTCAAAGCATAACATGGGGTATGTTCTAGTTCGATATATTGATTCATATTCATATTACTTTCCGTATAATCTTAGAACATTATACGATTATATAAAATTTGACAAATTTTAAGATTTATATTTATATTTATTTCAAGTATCGAATAATATTTTAATAAAACTTTCGTATGTATGTATGTATGTATGTATGTATGTATGTACATTATGTTGGAATGTTGATATCATGTAAGATGAGGGGAGGGGAGGCAAGGGCATCAAAGAAGGTGAAAAGGTAAAGGGTTGGGACTTGGGTGCTGGAAACATAAAAAGGAAGTTAAGTAGACGGCAACTGCAGCTGAGTGCCAGGCTACAATCACATGCTCTTCTGCACCATCAACCCACATGTGTGGTTTACGTAAAGCCCTATTCAGCAGTTTAGGTTAGGGGTAATCTCGGTTCGATCCGATCGGATTTTTAAATATTTCAATATTTTTATAAATTTTTGAGTAAATAAAAATTATTAATAGTTTTTAAAAAATTAATATTTAATATGTAAAATTATATAATTTTACATACTATTATTTTTTATTTAATCATTGGTATCCGACTCATAAGTCAACTAATTCTATCAGTATTTGATCCTTTCACCCTGCCCAAGAGACATAACACCTCGTTCTGCTAAAGAACATATTGTCGGTATTTTATGTACTATTATTGATAAATGATGAAGTCCTCGCGTTTGAATTGTCTAAAAATCTATATTTTTGAATTTATGAATCACAAATTATCTTACCGTTAAAATTTGATTCGATCTTTTTTCTCTATTTCTATGGTCCAACCCTAGTTATTTTTTAAAAAAAAATTAGCTGCCTACTCTTAAATGTGGATAATGAAGCCCTCGCATTTGAATTGCCTAGAAAATCCTATTTTTTTATTAGATAGATAAAATGAGACAACATAAATATAATTGGTCGCATCTATTCTCCCCTAGTTGTTCCTTTAAAACTATGGGCAGTTGAGCACAACCCAAAACACCATAACTATGGCTAACCACTTAACATTGCAGGCATTAATTGATAGAGAGGGGTCCAAAGTTATTTGCTTTGAGAATTCGATTACAAGCATCTGCCGTATTAAATATTGTTTCAATATCAATGAAACAAGATAACAAATAAGAAAGTACGGTCTTAAGAGCAGTAAAAATGAAAATTACTACATATAACCAACGGCTGCGGGCTACATTTTTCTTTGATTTGCAACCGCTTCAGCCTATCCTTACAGTTTTAACCGTTTGCTGGAATTTTTACTATTACCACCAGCTCCACGACAATTGACAAACAAAACACTGCTGTGAAAAACAAAAGTTACCTTACCTCACTATACTCACTTTCCTAATTATATATCACCCTTTTGTTTTGGTAAATCCTACCAAAAGCCAAAGCCCTGTTTTTGCTTTTTACCCACTTTCCCACTACTGCAAACTTTCCCGGGAAAATAAAGGAAATTTGAGGAGCGGGAAACAAAGGTAAATTAAAGTAATGATAATAAGTATTGTGAGATTCAAACTCGGAAATTCTTTCCGGTGAAGGTTTGGCCGAACTGCCAATTAGCTGGTGCCGCGTTCCAGGAAGTGGAGGTTCGTCTGTCACTGCCGGTAACTCGAAACGAGAGAGCCTGTCCCACCAAAACGGCGTTGGATTGCCAGTTCTGACCCCAGTTACGGCTCATGCTCATCCAACCGGTTTTGGTTCCTTTGATGCTCACCTTCACGATATCCCCTGCACCCGCCACGTTGGTGACCAAAACCAGGTTGAAGTAACGGAATCCGTTAACGGTGAATCTTATCCCCCCTTGCTTTCGGCACGGCACTCTATAAACAAAATAAAAATAAAAAACTGTTTGGCTCCTAAGAAAATTATATGAAGTAGAAGAGGAGGGATTTTACTGACTCACCTACGGAAAGAGACTGGGACAATACCGGCTTTGTACTCGGCGATCTTGAGGAACATAGGCATGGCGAGGTCAAAATGAGGGCGTGGAGGGTTGCACCAGCCGCCATTGTCGCTCGGGAGAGCATAGTTCGGAGGGCAAAAGTTAGTGGCGGTGATGAAAATGGAAGGGCTGCCGGCGTGACACCATCTCGGGTCGTTTGCGCACTTGATCTCAAAGCAAGCACCGCAACTGAGGCCATTGTTGAAAAGCGCCGTGCTTAAAGCCGCCGTGTTCACGCCGTAGCCTTGGCTGTAGAGATTCCCATACCCACAAGCACCGCCTAAACAAACAAACAAACAAACAAAAACAACCACCCAAGATTCTCAGTCACATTTTAATGGAAAATGCAGGTCGAAAAACAGATAGCAAAACAAATACCCATTGTTCCAGAAGCATCACTGCCACCATAAAAAGTAGCATGAGCACTTTTCCAATCTCCACCAGTATAAACTCCAGGGATTCTTGCATTCACCACAGCAAGAAAGGAGAACAATGAAGCAAAACAGAGCACACTCAAGGAAGAAGGAGGAGGGGTGAGAGTAGCCATTGTTGTTTTGTTTTCTTTAAAAAGGGAAAGAGAGAGAAGTGCCAGTGTGTTGATTGTGGGGCGTGGGGAAAGCGGGAAGATGGTGGGGGTACTTATTGAGGAGCTGAGGGTTAAACTGTGAATATATAAATATAAATATAAATATGGAATACCAATTACCAAATACTTTAATAATGCAACATATAATTAATGCAATCCACATTTTGTGCAACTTATTCAAACCCCACGTCTTTTTTTATTTTTCTTGAATAAATGTTTGGCTTAAGCTTTGGGTTAGCTAAATTTGTAGTACCATGTGATGTGCCTCACACATGGGCAGTTGATGTTTTTATTTTTCCATTTTCTTTTATCTGAAGCTAAAGAATTAGGCAAAAAGTTGAGGATGTGATCAAAATAATTGGGCATGCTAGCACATGCATCATTGAATCAAATTTCTATGGAGGAATAGTGTGAAGTTTTAGGGTTTATATTTTTCTCTGAGATCTACTTGTGTTGGGTGGATATATGAATTTTAATTATGATATACAATCTTGTCGAATCGAATCTTTAAATAAAAAGTAATAATCTCTCAATATTGTTTTTTTTTCATTCATAAGATTCAAACTCGAGATGATAATTAAAAGAAATCAAAATCTTACTTAATAAGCATCAATTTTTTTTCGCTCGACTTATACGAGAATTGTAGTATAATTTTTAGGGTAAAATACACCATAGATCACTTAATTATAAGTTTAGTAACAAATGTTATTTTTCTTCTAAAAGTAACGATTTAGTCACACAATTAAAAATTCGTTGACAAACATGTCAGTTAATTATAGGTTTGATAACAAATATGTCATTTTTCTTCTAAAAGTAATAATCTAGTCATTCAATTAAAATTTTGTGACAATAAGGTTACTTTGTCATTAAAATTGAAACATGCGACTTGATATAATGACAATTTTAGTCTTCAAAACATATACATTCTATTAATTTGGTTATAATTTAAAATAATTTAGTAAATTTAACCTTTCATATTTAAAAATTCCATTAGTGAAGTGACTATGTCTACTAACAGACAACATTAAGGTCATAATGGGTATGTTTCATTAGTCTATCATTTGTCCACTAATAAAGTGCTTATGCCTGTCGAGCTATCACATATGTCAGTTATCGAGTTGAGGAACAGTAGCATGGAATGTGACAAATGGTCGGAGGTTGAGCCAAAAAGGTGCATTATCGAATTTTTTAAATATAAATAGTTAAATTCATTGAATTATTTTTGAATTAGGGCCAAATTGATATAATGCATAAATTTTGGGGACTAAAGCTACTATTATACCATATCATGTTTCAATGCTATTCACATAGCTATATGTTTGTCACAAAATTTTAATTGAGTGACTAAATTATTACTTTTAAAGAAAAGTGATATATTTGTAATAAAAAATAATTGAGTGGCTAAATTATTATTTTTAAAAACATTTTTATTACCGAACATATAACTAAATTATGGTGTAATTTATCCTAATTTTTAAACCAAAAGTAGATCATTGCGACTTAGATTTAGATTTCAGGTTTAACTCTTTTTAAGCTATTATTCTTGTTTACCATTTATGTATCATTTCAAAACTTAAAATTTAGAATTTAGATGTTTGTTTTCTTATGTAATATTCATGATTATTTTTCAGATTCATGAATTTATTAGATTCCTATTTAGTAATAATTTTAAATTTATAATATAAATTTAATAATTTCGTATTTTATGTTTTTCTTTTTTTTATTAATAAGGAGAAGTATACCTAGAACTTCGTTAAAAAACCCCTAAATCTAAATGGAGAAAAAAATGCTCTAGGTGATACTTTACAAGACAAACGAGCAAAGCTCGAGCAATTAAACTAGACAAACTATTAACCTGGACTCTTAGAAAGGACCAACTGCAAAATATCCCTTGGTGGCTCCACAAACTCGTGATATCCGAACGGGAGTTTCCACGCAACGGCCGCGAGAGCATCAGCCACCTTATTACACTCGCGCCTAATGACATCTAATTCCACTTCTCAATTGCTGTTAAGAAGCTCTAACGCATGTTGTACAATCGACGACTTGTGTTTATTCACTATACGATCTTGAAGGACGGTTATGGCTCGGCTGCAATATGATTCCATTCTCAACTGCCTTATGCCCAACTCTCAGGCGAGGCAAAGACATTCGTAAATACCCCATAACTCAGCCTCAATAGTCGAACAGATGTCGATGCTTTTGGAAAAACCAATAGTCCATTCCCCTGCATGATTACGGAGAACCCCGCCATAAGTTAAATCCACTGGTACAACTCTATGTGATCCATCCGCATTGCAAGTCACCCAACCTGTAGGAGGGGCCGTCCAACGCCTGAAACTAGATCGTGAATGCCTTGAAATGATCAAGAGACGACTAGTTAAAATTCCCCCTCGATTCACAGTTACCTCGTCTACTAACCTGCGACATTTGACCAGAAGAGGCTCCTAATTGATATCCTCGGAACTAAAGATTCTGGAATTTCTTTTTGTCCACAGATTCCAAACTATGTAACCAAACATTATATCTCAGTTGATCGAATGGAGAGGGAACCTACAATTCTTGGTTAAGTTGCTTGTGATCCAGACCCGCACAGGAAGGGAGCAAAAAACATCAAGTTGGTCGGGCTTTATAACAGCAGACCAAACCGCAAACTTCGTTGGGCAGTCACGTAAAATATGCAGTGTATCTTCCATAGATGTTTCACAGTAGCTGCAACCTGCATCGTCCGCAAAGTGTCGTCGCACATGTTCCTGATTCAACAGAATCTTATCCCAGTACACCAGCCACAAGAAAGTTCTCACGCGAGACGACCCCTTGAAATTGGATATATACAACCAACCTTTATTCTCTTCAAGGTTAGGGTTCATAGTAAGATACCTGTAAGCCGAACGTACTATAAAATCATGTAAGGGACCCCATTTCCAGCTTGGGATTCCCTCAGCCGCCGAAGCTAGTGGTGGTTTAATAGCTGCAATGCGCAAAGACACCTCTTGTGATAAGTAAGGGTTGAACTTATACAAGTGCCAATCACCATTAGGAGCCACCATATCAGCGATACAACAATCCAAAGGCTGCACAAGACAGGGTTGTACTACATGTTCAATCAAAGGTCCAATGTCTCCAACCCATGGATCGAGCCAAAATCTAACGTTATGACCATTACCAATGCTCCATGCGATACCTTGTTGTATGTCCCCCCCAAATTTTCGAGAGGCCTTGCCAAAGACGTAAGCTACCTACACGATGGATTGAGCTAGGAACCCCCATCGACCATTTATACTTAGACCACAGAACTTGTACCCACAATTGGTCCGACCGTGCAAATAAGTTAGATGTTATCTTCATAAGAAATGCTTTGTTCTGAGGGAAGACTTGACGGATGCCAAGACCACCTTCGATAGTCGGCTTGCATACATCCTTCCATTTAACAAGCAAAATTCCACGTTTCTCATCCGAACCACCCCAAAGAAACCATCGTATCAAACCTTCAATTTCCGAACAGACGCCTTTAGGAAGGAGAACGGATTGCATTGTATATGCCGGTATAGAGGAAAACAATAACTTCACCAGGGTTATTCGGCCAGCTAAGGAAAGATGTTTAGCTTTCTAACCTGTTAATTTGCTACGAATCTTCTGTGCAATGTAACCATGAATGGCGCTTGTAACTCGCTCATGAATAAGTGGTACACCAAGATAAATACCAAGGTTATCAACTTCCTCATATCCTAGTATGCGACATATATCGGATCTTGAATTCAAAGTCACATTTTCCGAAAAATAGACTTGTGTTTTTGAAGCACTTACTTTGTGGCCTGAACTCGCACAAAAACCGTCTAGGACCCTTTTGATCACCTCCACTTGATCAAGAGAGAGTTCCGCAAAAATGACCAGGTCGTCGGCAAAGAATAAGTGCAAAAGGTCTGAACCGTTCCAAGAGAGCCGGATAGGTCTCCAATCACTCACACTAATCCCCACTTGAATTGCTTGGGCGAGGCATTCCATGTATAAGACAAATAAATAGGGTGAGAGAGGGTCGCCTTGGTGAATACCGCGGGTAGGTCTAAAAGCATCCGAGGTATCATCGTTCCATAGTACTTGGGTGGAAACCGTCGTGACGTAAAACATGATCAAAGAAATTAAATCCGTAAGAATATCCAAAACCACAAGAGTATCCTGAATGAATCCCTAATCGAGTCTATCATAAGTCTTTTCTAGGTCGATCTTCAATGTCATCCACCCCACCTTACAAGTCTTTTTGCGTATAGAGTGAATCACCTCTTGAGGATGATAATATTATCAGTGATCGCTCTTCTTGGAACAAAGCTTGTTTGATTACGAGAGATCCATCTCGGTAGGAACGACTTGAGCCGATTAACTATAATCTTGGTTACCACCTTATACAGAAAAGTACATAAACTGATCGGGCGAAACTGAGATATGAATTCTAGGTTCTCAACTTTCGGAATAAGGACAAATAACGTACAAGAGACACATCAAATGAGGCTGAGGCAAAAAATCTCTTAATCAAATCACATACCCCTTCACCAACAATGGACCAGTTCTTTTGGTAGAAAACCGCATGTATTCCATCTATCCTTGACGCTTTAAGAGGGTTATAGAGAAAACCACTGATTCAATCTCCTTGCTGGAAACCGGCTTGGAGAGACCACATTTCTCACGTGATGACAATTGGCCAAAACGTCCCACAATAGGAAAGCTCGGTAACATGTCATTCTCGGCTGAAAACAACTGCCGAAAAAATGATGCAACATAATCTTTTAACTCACCTTGGTCCGTGCACCAAATTCCATTCGAAAAAAGACGGGCTATCTTGTCGTAAAAAGGTTGTATTGTGATATATTTCCTGCCATATATTATATTTAAATAAACATCAAAAACTGAAAAACCCCATCATCGTCATTAGCAACATTTTTCATTGCCTTGAGCTTCTCCAAATCCCCAGAAACAAGGCGGGTTATCTTGTCGTAAAAAGGTTGTATCTTCTATTAGCAAATTCCCAGTGAAGGAAAATACCAAGTACAAATTCAATTAAAACTAACTTATATATCACTTCCTGGCATTCTGCAACACATAGTTATGTTTTTAATTCTCATGCCGAATTTATGTTTGTTGTTACAGGAGGTCTTGAAACATAGGGATGCAGCACAAACAGCGACAATAGAAGCTTTGCAAGAGGCTGCTGCTTCAGAGAGCTTACTACGATCTTTAAGGTATGGCTACTTAACAATAAAGGAAATGTTAGCACATAAAATTATAAAAATTGGCAGTAAAAGTGAAATTTTCTTTGTTTCAAAAGTAAGAAAGATTAAAAACGTTAAATGTCTAACTGGTTAAACTTTTTAATATTGTACCCAAATACAACCGTGAACAATTTGTATGTGTTAACTTAAGTTTGTAACTTTAGCCTGTAGAATGTGCTAACTGCAATAGAGTCCATCATGTTAGTTTTACCATATAAGAGAATTTACAGAGTTCACCGGAAATATTTTACACTATACTTTCCATGAACAATTATGTCTCTTTTGTTTCTGGATGTCTTGACATTCTAGTTTGATTGCTTAGCAACCTTACATTAGCAATTCAAACCTTGGCTTCATGAGATTCAAAACAGTCAAGAATCAAGGGTCTACTGCGGTCTTATCAGTGAAATTTCTTGCTTTCATAAGGGGGAAGAAAAAGGAAGTATTTAGTCTAAATTGGTACGGTTAAAGTACATAATAGGAACATATCTCATCTCAAAGGGAAAATTGAGAACTAAAACTTGAAATTTTACCTTCACAGTCTCAAGGAAAATTATACATTGGTATTGTTAAATTCCACAAGTTCCTAACTGCATTGGCCTTTAGGTCTAAGCCGGAAAGATGGAACCATGATGTAGTTATGTAAATTCTTCGGTAATGGCATGGTCAGCTTTCTCTCGCATATATCACTGTTGTGTGTGCTTTTAACTAAATGAGTGTGGTTTTGCTATTCTGTAAGGGCTAATTATGTTTGGATATTTCTTTTTAGTTCTTGATGTTTAGTTTTTCATTAGACTTTGTTTTCCATCTCATAAATACAAAGTTCTTTGTAGTAGGTCTTAATGTACACCAAGTGGTTGAACCTGGAGAAAGACATTTAGGATGGTGCATATTGAGACACCCATAGAAACCTTGCCATATACAGATTTAGGTTACATAATATAGTGTGGACTGATTCTGGATATTTTCGTAGTATTTGACGATATATTTATGATGTTTTGTAGTAGGTTAAGTTTACTAATTTGGCTTTCTTATTTCTAGGGATTTGGAGAAGCTCAAAGCAATGAAAAATGTTGCTAATAACGATGATGGAGTTTTTTAGTTTTTGATGTTTATTTAGATATAATATATGGCAGGAAATATATCATAATACAACATTTGGTGTGGTGGTAAGTCACCTGATTGGAGGATGAAAATAAATTTATTTAATTAAATATAAATAATTAAATCACTCCAATAAGGTAGTGACAAGTGTTACCACCTAATTAAATAATTAATTTATTTTATTAAATTAAAATTAGGACTAAATTGAAAGAATGTATAAGTAGTAAGGACCAAATGTGTAATTATACCCTTATTTTTTAACTGACACGTCACCCTGCCGTTAACCTTTAACGGTTGGTGGTCAAATTGTACCCAATTTAATAGTATAATAGTTTAATTGCTTCGAAAAAAAGTAAAGTGGTCAAATCGCAACTTTTACAATAATATGATGATCATTTATGTAGTTTACCTTAAAAATAATTATATTACATTATAAAATGACATATAATATTCATATCTTAAATTTATATTATATATTTTTTGAACAAATATATATACTACAAATTGTTAGTTTTATGAAATATGGAAAAGAATATAAAATACTATTATGACATAAGAAACAAAATATACGTAGAGAACAAAATTTGAGAAGAAAGGAAAAGCGCGTAAAGTGGTGAGAAGTGGGACCAAAAATCGTCCTCTAACGCGTGAATAAATCAAGCCAAGCCAAGCCAAGCCATGATAGGAGCCGAAGCCAACACAGGCCGCTGCATGGCTACTAAAATTTAACCGTAAAAAAAGGATCCCTCCTCAGCGTCGTTTATTACCCCGTTCACTAGGGGTGAGCAAAACTCGACTCGACTCAAAAAAACCGAATAACTCGACTCGAGGCAAAAATATTCGACTCGTCTTGACTCGACTCGAAATTTCATAAACTCGAATAACTCGAAAATTTTTCAAATAAAGTTTGAGTTGTGAAATGGAAATTCGAATAACTCGAAATTTTTAGTAATTAGTGGATTTATTTTTAAGTTCGAGACGAGTCCCTCTATTTTTTATGATATATACATACTGATATATAAAAATATGAAGAAATATTGTCACATGCGAAAAAATATATATGTGCATATCTTATATGATTAGAGAAAGGAGTTTAAATTGGAATCAAACCCTAATATAACATGATAAATAATTACAATTAAATTTTTATAGAAACTCGAAAACTCGACTCGACTCGACTTTCTTAAACTCGACTCGAATCGAAAAAATTTCAAATTAAGTTTGAGTTGTAAAATATGACTCGTCAACTCGAATAACTCGAAATTTTTTGACTCGACTCGATCGAACGCTCACCCCTACCATTCACTGCAACCGCAGCTTTTTCTTTTCTTTTCTCTTATTTTTTTATATTTAATTTATTGAATTCAGATATAATAGTATATAAATTTATTATAAATCAGATCCTCATACTTTTGTTTGATCAATTTACAACATTTAAATTTGAACCATTAGTATTACTTTCTTCATCTCTTTAAATTTGTCCAGTACTATAACTTTTTTTATCAATTTTTTTAAACTTTGGTTACTTTTACTCTAAATTTGTTATTGATAAAGTTGTGAAAAAATATGTTTTAAAAACTTTCGATCAAGTAGTTTAATAATATATATTTTATAAAATTTAATATATTAAAATAATTATGCTTAAAGTTTAAAAATAATTTTTTAAAAGTTAATACTAAACAAATTTAATGAGACGAATATAATATATATTTTTTATGAGTTTAATGAAAAAGAAGGGGTGCTCCTAATAGATCTAAAGCTCATGACCTAAGGGAAATGAAAGAACAAAAATGAGCAGCTTGATCAACCCGCTAAATATACTTGCTTGAGACGAATATAATATTTAAAAGACTTATCTCGCCATTTTTTTAAAATGTTTTATCTCTTTTCGGACCTATTGAAAAAAGTGTGAATCGGGCTATTGTTTTGGTTGCATTTCTTTCCATTTTTTCTTCAAACTCTTCCCTATCCACAGCCCACCCCATGTGCCTTCACTTATTGCTTTATATAGTTATTTTTTCTTTTCAAATTTAATATACTCTCCATTTCTTTATTTCATTAGCATTATTATGTATATTTTACACAACTTTTTCGTGCTTTATAAATAGAAATAATGTTTATATTTTAAAAAACTTAAAATAATAATAATAAAATAATTCATACCCATTACCTATAAATGTCCATTTATTACTTAATACTCCCTCTGTCTCACTAAAACTGTCACATGTTGACAATTTTTTGGTCAAACTTTTTCAATTTTGACCTCTTATAATTTAAAATTTATTATTGATAAAAATATTAAAAAAATATATTTTAAAACCTTGAATCAAGTAGTTTTTAAATATATTTTTTATAAATTTTAATTAATTAAAATTTTTAAATAAATTATAGTCAAAGTTAAAAAAAATTGACCAGAAAAAAATCAACATGTGACAGTTTTAGTGGGACGGAGGGAGTATAAGATCTCACCTCCACTCGTCCTTGGTGTTATTTTGTACATACATATATCTATATATAATATGATTAAATATAAAATTATTAAAATGATAATTAAAAGAAAAAATCATTCTAAATAAATTTCGACAACTCGTATAATTTCAGAATTTTTTAAGACACATGTGTTGAACATTTAAAACCAATAAGTCTAAGCCTTAAACACATGGATAGACTCAGAGGAGCTGGGGGTGGTCGTCCATTTTTATAAAATTTATATATAATATAAAAGATTTCTACGTATTTTCTATTGAAAATCTATTTCCACCCCTTCTAAAATTTTATAAGCTTACCCCTTTAGAATTTTATAGATTCACCCCTAACATAATTTCATGCGTCCGTCCCTACTCCCTACTTAAACACGCCAAAGTTTTTCACAAAGTCAACATATTTCACGAAAATAAAAGCCATTTAAGTATTTTTTTAGTGATATGAGAGTATAATATGTTAATACAAGATGACCACAAACACAATATTCACAATAAGCACACTAGTAGCAAATTTTTTAAATAAGATTGTTAGATTTTTAAATCAATATTCAAGAAGTTCAAGATTATAAATACAAACAATTCTAAATTCGTCAAGATTTATACTAATCAATTTCATTTTTCAGAATTGATTATACTAATCAATTTCTAAATATTATTGCTCAAGATGTTAGAAATCTCATATAAAAACATCCAATCAATAAAAAACCTAATCACATAAAAAGTTTTATTCTATCAAAAACAAAAACAATTGTATTTTTTTTAGAAATTAATCAATAAAGCGATGAATTATTACGAATTTTGGAACAAGAGAAAATTGGAAAAAGTGAAGTGTCGAGACAAGAAAAGAGTTCCATGCTTTTAGAAAAATGTTGAAAGATTATCGGTATTGTTGAAGGGCTTAAATGAAAAACCATCCTTTAAATTATGTCTATTTTTTTAGCCCTTAATCTAATAAATTATTATTTTAGACCACTTTAACTTTTTTAAACTATTTTTTGCCAAAAAAACTTAAACTATTGTTGTGAATAAAATAACGAAGAACAACGAACAAGAATAAAAGATCAAAGAGAAGAGAGAGAGAGAGAGAGATTTGTATTATTCTCAAATATAGAATTGTATACAATGCCTTCAATGAATCATCTATTTATAGGCATAAGAAGTACATAATACATTAAACTCTAATTCATAGAGATAATATTCCTAATAATAAATAAATCAAACTCCTTTGATAAAGTTCTAATCATGATAGACATCCACATAGATAAATATTCATAACACTCCCCCTTGGATGTCTATGAAGATAATGTGCCTCGTTAAAACCTTACTAAGATAAAAACCCAGTGGGAAAAAAATTCTTTAGTGAAGGAAAAAGAGTACACACATCTTTGATACGCATAACATGTTGCCTCATTAAAAACCTTACCAAGAAAACCCATTGGGACAAAACCTCGGTTAAGGGAAAAAGAGTGCAACGCGTATTTACTCCCCCTCATGCAAACATCACAAAAGATCTTTGAATCTTCATAATTTAATCTTGAATATCATTTTTCTAAAGATCGTGAGGGATGAAACTTTAGAGTAATATGTTCCATGATGTATCCACTTTCAAACTGAGATAAACATCTTACATTATCTTTACACAAGATAGCTTTTATCATATCTTGTAAAAGTAAATCCACATATCTTTTGGATGTGTTGGGTCAATGGTCTTAGCCAAACACATTTTTTTGGCTTGCCTCGTTCATAACAATTATTTCTACGACATTTGAGGAGGCATCAACGAATGTTTGAAGATCTAAATGTAATGATCTTTGTATAATCATAGATATTTCTTGACCAACTAATATATAGTGCTTCAAGACCAAGAAAAAATATAATTATCTTTATTCACATCCAACAATATTACAACTATTGGGATACTCAATAGATATGCTCTATTCATGTTGAATCTTCTTTAAGATTCTTTCAGCTTATGTCTATTCATAGACAAAAGAAATATATAAAAATGTTCGATCTGCAGGTCGAGATAAACTTGATGTCAAGATTCAAGTACTTGTATTAAAAGTACTTTATGAGTTTCCAATTTGAAGCTCTTTAGGAGTTCTAAAATTATCATAATGGATCTTGATCCAAACTCCTTTATAAAATACATAAGAAAATCTGATCATTCTTATAGTATTTTCTCAATTAGTATTCACTAAGGCGATTATACCAAATGCGCCAAAATATTCATGAGACATGTCTAAATAAATTTCCTCAGAAATTTCCAAATGCTTATAGCATTTTAGATCCTTCAAGGATAAATATGGATCCACAAATAATTAGACGCATGTAAAATTTTCATAACTGTCAAAGTAATTGTATCCACCATGAAGTAATTAAAACTTTTTATAAATCATAGTTCAAGTCGTATTTACGACTACTTATTTGTGCCTCACTTGCATTACACCTTTAGGTGTTTGGACTGCTGGTCCAAATACTTCTATTTTAGAAGTTCAAAGCGTCTTTCAACATCGGCCAATTCAATATCTATACTTCTGGATAGATTTTATACAAGATCCTCGATTTTTTTCTTTACTTCTATAGAAGTATTTTATGTAAAATTGTTTGTAAAATCGTTGTCGACAACTTTCCAATTTTCTGGTTCCATTCTCGTAATGACATAACTCATCGAAATCTCTTCAATATTTCAATCTTTATTTCAGGTACCTGAAACTCTTCTAGAGTTTTATTATTTGTTATGTCTTGGGTCTCTTCAAGAGCACCCGCCTCCAATATATGACCATCTCATATTACTTTCTATTTACGAGAATTTTGATCATTGGAACCATTTCAACTATCATGCTTCAGGCATGATTTACATTCTCTCGCTCTAACATGTAATTTAAACTTAGAGCGTTTCAGCTGGTATATGAGACTTAATTACTCTCATTGGGTCAGTAAATATGTCTGGCAGTTGACATGTAATAACATGAATTATCTTATGAACTTCTAGTTCATATACGAGGATCTAGATAATGATAATTCATTTTCATCTATCCAGCTGATTATTATCTCCCCCTGATGTTGAGAAAAATCATGTCATAAATGATTCTTCAATTAATGTTTAAGAATTTAAACATAAAAGGAGACTCGTACTCAATATATATTCTCAACCCTTTTTATTTACCCATTTTTTGCGTTGTGGTGGAGCAATTCATATCGCACATTCAAAAATCATAAAATGGGAAATGTATGGTTTCTGACCAAAAAATCAATCATAACGGGGAGTTTATTATAACTCGTTGGCTTGATGCGTATAAGTGTTGCTATATGGAAACACCATATAAATAATAACTCTTTTGTTCTCATAGTTTAACTATTAAATAGGAGGCTCCAATTGAAATTTTGCTAAACTATATTTTTCATAATAAATAGGCTTTGTAACAACTGATATAACCTAAAATATAAACCCACTAGCTTTTCAAGACGAATAGTCTAACTGCATAATCTGAATCTTTTAGAATCAATCTCACAAGCTTCTGGTTGTAAGTCGATAAAACAATGTAGATGCATTTACTAAAATCATATAAAACTTTCCACATTTGTGGATATATGGGCCCATATTTCGTTCAGATATGCAAGACATACATTCTTAACTTCAGTACAAGAACTTTAAGTTCTAATTCTTTTGGTAAGTGGGATCATCTATATCCTTTGAGAACAAACAACACAAGAACTTCAAGTTCTTTTAGTAAGTGGAATTTAATCAATTCCTTTAAGCAACACAAGAACTTCACGTTCTTTAATAAGTGGAATTTAATCCATTCCTTTGAGAATAAGCACCACAAGAACTACAGGTTCTTTTAATACACGTGCATGTAAATCTCAATAATTTCTGCACCATTATTGATCAGGATGGTCTAACCGATCATGCCAACTATATATATATGTGTATATATATCTCTGAATTTGTAAACTCCTTGTTTACCATAACATGTAATTCAATCTCACTCGTACATGTCTAGTACGACCATCAAAATTATTCCTTTAAATAGGAATATATTTAGCTCTTTCGGAGCTTTCAATTGAAATTATCTTTTGGTAGCAATATATAGCTCTCCTAGGGCTTTCAACTGACTTTTTGGCTACCAGAACTTATATTCATATTGGCTTATTTCAAATGCCAATTGATAACATATGTTATCTATAATTCTCAAAGAGATAGTTTGCGAACTCATATTGCTCTCTTTATGACTTTGACGAGTATAACGCAATGTGAATATGGAATAAAGTTCCATTTGACAATAACATATTTGCTCAACCATAGCCTTTTGTGATATTATTACTTCCGGATATAGTACTCACATTATTCCCTTGCATTTTAATCGAGAAATGCATAATTGTGCACTTTTCAAAATGTGCTTTGTTTCATTTACTTCAGGTAATGAAAATATGTATTTTGTATCATTCACTTCGAGGAATGAAAAATATAAAATATAGCACATCATATCAAGTCGATTATCTATCAGAGATAAACTTTCAAGTGCTCTTCCGAAGTATTGATATTTTAGTACTTTGAGAAATACTACTCATATTTCCCCTTGCATTTAAATGGGAAAAATATTTCTTATGATTAAGTACAATATGAGTACTTGCATTATCTGCTAGGCATAAATAGCCACAATTCATTGTATATTTTATTCCGGAAGTAATCATATTCTTCAAATAATAAATTAACATGAAACGTAAATAAATAATATGTGAAATAAATAAACATAAAGCAAACTAACATAAATAAATAATAAATAAAACGAATTAACATAAAAAAACCAATTATTCATGTTAGAGGTTATAAGGGAAATAAAATAAATGGTAAATTATTCCCTTCAAAGGTTATGAGAAAATTAACAATATCCAATTGAGTTGGACCAATAACGCCATAATTATTTTCGCCATAAACAAATTTTGTTTATATTTTATTTCATTTATCATTCATGATTATGGATAAAGTCCATAATACTTTGGCGTTTGACAAGTACGAAACCAATGGTTTATAACATCACATTGGTAAAATGATTTCACTTCCTTAGAATGATCTTTATCACTCTTGTCATCCTTATAACTTCGCTACCAGCGGGTAGAAGTATTCTTAAAATGACTATATTTTTTATGTGTATATTCATAGCCTCTACCACGACCACAACTTTTAATGTGATTTTTTATTCCTTCCATAATATAATCTCACATTCACTTCAGGGAATGGAGTAGAGCCAGTGGGCCTTTAAAACCTTTTTCACATATCCTTATCACAGAGAACAAAGATTTAATCATCGTACGCGGCATTGTTAAACCTGTCCACAAGGTCCTTTAAAAACCTCCTTTGAGACCAGTAGCCTCGCAGAATGGGATGTCCAGCCGATTATACTTGGATTATATCGAAATTATGTCTCTAATTGAATAATGATTTACCATGTTTGCATTCACTTCAGGGAATGAAACAGATCCAATAATCGCATGGAATAAATATCATGCTTGCATTCACTTCAGGGAATGCCCCATCATTGATAATTGCATGGAATAAACATCATGCTTGCATTCACTTCAGGGAATGCCCCATCATTGATAATCGCATGGAATAAACATCATGCTTTGCATTCACTTCAAGGAATGCCTCCCATAAAACTTTTTGGATCAAGAAGAATTTTCGTAACTTGAAATTGGGAGAAGTCTATGGTCAAGTTTTTCAACGAAGAAGAAACATTGCTTTCGAGCAAATATAGACTTTATAATAATCTTCTTGTAAATTCAAAATCATCATGATTTATCGCACTTTAAAATAATAATATAAAGAATAAAAATAAAACCAAAATTTACCGATATTGATTTTTCTCTCGTGGACAATGGAGACATAGCATATGACCGAGATAGCTTCTCATAGTCCTTTTATATCACATCTCTTTCCAAGCCATTTAAGCATATCATGTAAAACTCAAAACACGGTTAAAAATATTAACTTTTACCAAATAAAATGACATAAATAATAATATGAAAAATATCAAATATAGTCATATAAGTAAAAGTATGAATAAGCATACCGCTAATTAACCCTTTTAGGAACAAGAGAAAACACACGTAATTTACACCAAACGCAACCTCTTCGTCTCTATCGATTCGTCTTTTGGTTTGTGAGAAGCCACACATTTATCTATTTCCAATGTTCGAATAAAATTAAACATACTTCCAAAATTTTCAAAAATTAAAACAAAGTTAAAATATAAAGAGAAAGACAATCGATAACTAAAAAAAATAAGGAGAAAAAAAAACTTATCTTTGGTTTATTCTATAATCGAATTCTTCCCGGTAACTTCTTTTGAATTATAACGATGAAGACCTCAGTTGATTAGAGTCTCGTGCTGATAACGTGTTGTAAATAAAATAACGAAGAACAACGAACAAGAATAAAAGATCAAAGAGAAGAGAGAGAGAGATTTGTATTATTCTCAAATATAGAATTGTATACAATGCCTTCAATGAATCATCTATTTATAGGCATAAGAAGTACATAATACATTAAACTCTAATTCATAGAGATAATATTCCTAATAATAAATAAATCAAACTCCTTTGATAAAGTTCTAATCATGATAGACATCCACATAGATAAATATTCATAACAACTATGTATTTTTTTGTCTATAAACTATCTTTTGGATCAAAACAAGTATCTAAATTTTTGTGACATGTCAACGTCTAATTTGCTAAAATATTTTTTAACTTAGATATCAATCGGACTTAAAGTAGTCAAAAATAATAATTTAAGTACTTATTTTATCTAAAAATTGGTTTGAGAATTAAAAGCAAACAAATAACATAGTTGAAGGATTTTTTTCATTTAAGCCTTGTTGAAGAGGGTATGTTACCACTTACTATGTTTTTTTTTATATCACTTCATCATTTCGCATTCTCTAGTTTTTCATTTTACATTTGATTATTCTAATTTAGCTTTGGTAAGTGGTAACATATATAAGTTTTTCATTTTCCATTTTAATACGTATATTAATATAATATGAGTAAAATTTTGATATAGTTTGTGTAAAATTTATTTTATACAAGCATGTATATTTACACTTTAAAACTCAAATCCTAAATTCCTAGCCTTAAATCTTAAAAATCTAAACCCTAAATCTTAAACTATATATGTACCCTAAATTCTATACTTTAACATTAAATTCTAACCACTAAACCTTAAACCCCTAAACTTTAAACTTAAACAAAATCTCTAACTTCTAAAACTAAAAGACTTGTGTAAATTAATTTTTTCCATATGATATAGTTAGTATTATTTATAAATTTGGACACATACCACACCAAAGATGAATATCCCACTCTGATTGACCAACCAGATCTAAGGAATCAATTAATCAAGCAGCTGGATAGCGTCGGCATTGAAGATTTAATTAAGTTTTTCAAGTGAGTGTGTGTTCGGCGTTCGACCTTTATCACCAATACATTTACCAAACTATGGTGATGCCTCCCATGGCCATTGACATGTGAACGTGCCACCCACCACCAACGTCCCCAAGTCTAAGGGTATCTGTGGGTTCGAGTCGCGAAAGTTTTCGATCCGTTGTGTAACGAACAAAAATCTTGTCCTATTTTGGTGGCTCTTTCTATGCCCCAATACTAAAAAATTAAACTATAAGCCATAATCTTAAAATTTAAATTTTAAACCCTAAAAATATATCATACCCATAATTTCCTAAACTTTAATCCTAAATGATAACCATAGCCCTAAACCCTAAATATATATTTTTAGTATATGGCATAAATAGAAGCATCAAAAGGGGAAAGAAATTTCGATTCTTGTGTAATAATGATTTGTTCGTGTTGAAAGCGTGTAAAGTAGTATAGAGAAAAAGTTTTTCAAATATCAAAGGGTCATTTTGCAATTACTACATTGATTGAGAAGTGAAATTTAAGCTATATGTTTAAAATAAATAATGGGGTTATGAGTTGTGCCACATCTTATTAGGGTTTGACTTTGCATGTATGTAATATAATATGATATTAAATTTGATTAGGAAGATGAACAAACAAATGTTTCATGTAACCGTTATCACATGGGAATTCATGATGGTCTTCTTTATTGACATTATAAGAAACCCTTCGGATTATATATTAAATAAAAAACCTTTAAGATAATGCAGTCCATTAATTAATTACATTATTCCAAATTAATCATTTCCAATAACTCTTGGTAACGCATAAAAACAAGCAAGTTCACATTTAAAATAATTAATCTTGACTATTCAAAGGAATATGGTAACATGCATTTGTTGTGAGTGATGAGGTTTAAATACTTAATTTCCGAGTTGACTTTAGGTTTCTAGTGTGAAACAATTGTATGAGTACGTACATTATAATTTAGACTTTTTGTTATTTCTATTTTTTTTAATTTAATTCCCTTACGAGAGCAGTACTACATGGTACCTCACGTCTACCAATAAAAATTATATCAAAACATCTAAAATGCATTTATTTTAATTTTAGAGTTTAACTTGAACCCAATAAGTGACTCCTGTAAAAAAGGGATGGAGTTCATCCTAGAAAGCTTGGGTTCGAATTTTTATGTGTGACTTGTCAAAAGGTTAAGAAAAAATATGTGTAAATACAACCATATAATTACACCGGTATATTAAAAATAATAGTTTTAGAGTTTAGCTCATTTACAAAACCAAATAACTTATAGCACCTATACTATAATAAAATTGTCAAAATTTTAGGTTCTAGAGAATAGAATATATTTGTAACGACCCAAATTTTCGATTCAACAGTTGGACGTTGACTCGAGTTATGGACCTTCATGTTGGTTGGAGTAATTGGACTCGTTGGGCTAAGTTTGAGCCTTTTTGGATGAGAATTGGACCACATAAGCTTGGGAAGTGACCTTTTTGGAAGAAGGATGAAAGTTGGGGGCATTTGCTTGATAGTTTGGCTTGGTGCCACTTGCCTCTTGGTGAGGTGTATGAATGCTCGAGGAGCATGTCTTATCTTACGAATGTTGTATAAGAGAATTCGGATGTCCTAGAGCCAGTGCTACGATACTTATATAAGGGGATGTGTACTTAGGGCTAAGTGAACAAGTACATCCGTTGTACCCACGAGCTAAGTTATCTAGGTGCGGTTAGAAACATATTCGTGGCTATGGTGATCCGAATAAGGTAATTAACTCGATAGGTTGAGTGAGCTCGAGTAATCTGATAGGCCAAGTGACCTTAGGTAAGGACTACTTGGGGCTAATTTAATCCTAGGGGTGTTCAAACGGTCGGTTAAACCGAATTAACCGACCAAACCGAACTAGTTCGGTTAAACGGTCGGCCACCAAACTTTTTTCGGTCGATGAACGGTTAAAGAATTTTTCAAAGTTCGATTATCAGTTAATTCGGTTCGAAATCGGTTAATTAACCGAAATATAATAAAAAGTAAATATATTATACTTATTAAGCCCATACCTATTAAAATTTTAAAACCCACTTGTAACCCAAATGAAAAAAATCTAATGTTTAATCTAAAATTCTAATGTTTTATCTATGTTTAGTTATTGTTTAAATTAAATACAAATTATCATTGTGAACTAAAAAGTATTTCCAATGATTTTCATTGTTTAATAATTTTGATTAGGAAAATTAATGATAAATTTCGGTTAATTCGAAAACCGATCGAATTAACCAAAATTTGTTCGGTTTGATTATTTTTTAAAAACAGTTCGGTTCAGTTAATGGTTAAAGGTTTAAATTTTCAGCTAATTTGGTTTTGGGTAATTCAGTTCGGCCACTGACTGAATTAACCGTTTGAACACCCTTATGTGATCCAAATATGTCTAGGACGTATCCGTGGCTATGGTGATCTGAATATGATCATTTCAACCCGACGACTGTGTGAGCATGGGTAAAGTAGGGCTTTGTTGGCCAATTATGTAGATGATGTATGGATTTATTTATGTATGCCGTATGGATGCTATAAAGGATAGCTTATGGATGTATTGAACTCAATTGGCTGAGTGACCTCGAGTATTGTGAAGCTTTGTGGAACATGTAAGACTTCTTGTAGACTTAATGATGCCTTGAGATAGGTGATCTAAGAACCCTAGCTAGTGTAGGGTAGATAATTAACTCATAGATAGTGGAGCCTTATCTATGCTCTCTAAACTATATTTATCTTGCATGCTTATTTTATGATAATCACGAATTGCGGTAGAGTAGAAATGTACCATTTAGCTTTGTAAGCTCAACATTCGGAATCGTTGTTTTCGTTCGCAAGTTTTTAGGTTGATCGTGATGGAGGAGCACATCGAGAAGGGATCTCCCAACACCACATCGTTTCAGAGTACAATGCTTAGTATTTAGTTTTTGGCTCAACATTCGGAATCGTTGTTTTCGTTCGCAAGTTTTTAGGTTGATCGTGATGGAGGAGCACATCGAGAAGGGATCTCCCAACACCACATCGTTTCAGAGTACAATGCTTAGTATTTAGTTTTTGGCTTATGTATTCATAGAACCTTACAAATGTTGAGTCTGTAAACTCTACTTGCTTTACTATTTTGATATACATTATTTTAAACTCGGAGCTCCTATTTTGTAAACTGGTTTATATGGATTGATTTCACTATGCAAAATTATGGATGTTTAATGTTTTTAAGTGACAGTTAAACTTATGGTTTTAACTTGAAATTTTGATGGGTCAAATTTTGGGTGACCCGAATGTAATACTCCGGATCCGGATTAGGTGTTACATTTAGTGCTATTAGAGCCTAGGTTTAACCGGTTCTAAGAAACTCCGAGGTGGTATAGAGGTCGTGGTAAGGTGTCTAGTGAATACAAGCCCCTAAATTTAAGTTGTATTATTCCAAGATTGGAATCTTGATTGTGTTGCCTTATGATTTAAAAAAAGTTCAATGGCTGGTGACGCCAGACACGACCAGAAGAGTCGTGATGAGAGCCATGTCTCTCAAGCGAATGGCTTCGGTAAGGTGTTTGTCCCGGATGTTGGAGACACGAGTCTTCCGAGAGGTACCGAAAGTGGAGGGGCGAACCACCTTCATGATCTTACCTCTGCTCTCTTGCAAGTGGTATAAACTATCTTAAGGCAATCTGATACGCCTCGCAAGACCCCTTTTGAGAGACTTCACCATTATTAGCCTAAAGATTTTGAAGGCTTGGGTGAGGATGACCCGATCAAGGCTGACTAGTGGTTAAAAGACACTTAGAGGATTCTAAGACAGATGAGGGGGAGTCTGGAAGATGACCTCGATTGTATTGTCTCACTTCTTAAGGGCAATGCACATGAGTGGTGGGAGACTATTGAGTTGGGAATGCAGCCTACACTTCTAACATGAGATGTCTTCTTGGATGAGTTCAAGAAGAATTACATAAATGAGGTTCACATGGATGAGATGAAAGATCAGTTCCTGCATCTAGTTTAGGGGACCGGATAGTGTTTGAGTACGAGCAAGGTTTTCTACGGTTGAGCCGATATGCCCTGAGTTAGTTGTCACCAAGGAGTTGAGGTGTAAGAGGTTTAGACATGGATTAAAGATTGACCTTTAGATTCATGTGATAACAGGTGCACTTGGGACATTCTTAGAGTTAACCAATAGTGCGAAGGCACTCGAACGACTCTAGAGTTCTACACTAAGTCAGACTGATGACTTTAGGGGCCATGTTGGGGGAATCTAAGACGCCATAAGTCATTTTCAGGCTTCGCCTAGAAGGTTTCGTGCTCTGAGGGGTTCAAAGAGAGTTGCTTCAGATCAGCTACCGAGAGTCAGTTTCAGATCAGCTACCGAGAGTCAGTCAAGGAACTAGATTGAGGATTCATATGGGCTCCTTGATTTCTGCTCTTGAGAGAAGTATTCATGGTTCAGTCAGAGTGTCGCTTCCACCAGTTTGTGAGCATTGTGATTGACGTCATCTTGGGTTGTGTTTCTTGCTTCGAAGGGTTTGCTATAGGTGTTGGGCACCAATTCACATGGCGAAGGACTGCCCAATTATGGATGATGGTACTCCAGTTTAGTCTCAGAGGTTAACTCCTTCTTGGCACAGTTAGAGTTTTGCGAGAGACAATGATAGGGCATCGTCTGGACTCTGGATATCAGGGTAGAGGTACTATGAGATCCACTATCAGATTCGACGCTCGATTTAATGTTAAATAGTCTGCTATTCAGGCTAGAGATGACAACTTTGCCACCGATGATATGCCAGGTACACGAGTTTCATTTTGGTTTCAATTGTTGCATTGATGGAAATCTGATTTCTCGTTCATACAATGGTATTGATTCTCGTCGAATAAATGCGTGATGAGATCTAGAGGTGAGTGTTCGAGCGAGTCGAGTAAAAAATTTCTAGTTATTCGAATTGACGAGTCTAATTTTACAACTCAAACTTTATTTAAATTTTTTCGATTCGAGTCGAGTTTAGCGAGTTCGAGTTGATTTGATTTTTCGAGTTTATGTACAAATTTTAATTGTAACTATTTATAATATTATAGTATGGTTTGGTTCAAATTTAAACAACTTTCTCTAATAATATAAGATCTACATACATATAAGTTCGAGTCATTTCATTAAATTACGGGCCTCGTTAAAAACCTCCTTATTATCTAGGTAAGGCCAAGGCGTGACCAAAGATAGTGGAAGGAGAAAAAGAGTGCCCCAAAAATATTAATAACTAAAGTAAATAACACAGTGGAGTTCAGAAAATCCAACAACAAATGTCAAATGATACAAACCAATAAAAATAAAAACATAACAATTTAAAAAAGCAAATTGCAATAAACTCCTTCTCGAGTTTTGAATTATATTTTTGAATACCTTAGGCTTCTTCTTCTTCCTCTTCATGCAGTATCGGCATTTTTGAATAAACTTCTTGATTTTTGGGTATTCTAGATAAATCTAACAAATTTAAAAATAGATATGTTAGTTAAATTATAAATATATTTATAACATAAATGACGTAAAAAATTAACTTTATTAATCCAAAATAAAACATTACCATCTTCCATGTTGTTGTGTATAAATAGTGCTTCGCAATTGTGCAAGTATACACGACGCAAGTAATATAGAGATAAGTATACGAATATCGTCTCCACAAGGATTGGTACTCAACCTTTGGTTCTACTCCATCGCACTGCAAAATAAATAAAGTAAAAACACAAGTTAATTGAGTGATTTGATATAATCTAAAAATAACTAAACTAAGAAAATCCAGTAAATAAAATAAAGAAGTAATCAAGATGAGAAGATGGGTCGGATTAGAGTGTGTCGTAGTGTGGAATCCTCTTGGCTTTTGTTTCTATTCTTGAATGCAGCAATGCACTACTACCGTGGCAGTGACCTAAATCCCTGCCGCGACCGCAATGGCTGAATCCCTTGCTCGTGGGTAGATGCAGTTAAGGCTCCGCAAAGCGTCCTTGGGTGGTTCCGCCTTATCTCTAAGCACGGAACGATGGTTGATGACTGAACTCTGATGATACCTCCCGACGTGAATCAAAGGGCAAACACCAACTGTTCATACACTTCTTTTAGCCGCTAAAACTCTAACCTATCCCTAGGCTGAGTTAGTTAGCACCACGTGGGGCGAAAATCATACTTATTCCTTTCGTGAGCTCAACTCTCCCGATATTGAACAAATGGATGATCTCACAAACCCTCTTCCGAGTAGAATGCGAAAATAATTAAAGCCAGAATAAGCAAACCTTAACTTTTATTGCATTAAGAACAAAAACTAAGTACAAAGAGTTTTCACACAACTACTAAACAAACTAATCCTAACCCTAAGAAATTTAGAACATAATGAAACTAATCTTAAGCTCAATCTTTGTCTCTCTCTCCGATCCAATGTCCTCTCCCCCCTCTTCATGGCGACAAACATTTATATAGGGGAAGGTGTAGGCACAAATCCTTCTTGGAGAGGAAGTTAAGTTGGACTTGGACTAGACTTTATTAAAGAAGTAAATATCTTTAATTTATTACAATATACACTTTTGTCAAAGAGTCCAACTTTATACTCCATTCCATGTTTTCCTCCTCTTCTCGAGCTCTAGTTGCCACACAAAGTGTGTAGAAAAATCTAGCGTTAAAAGTTCTACAAGTCGGCAACCACTTTGCTCATTTTTCCCTCTGGCGAAATGCTGCTGCGGCCAAGCTTTCGCTGCCTTAGCATCGGTCTGCTCTGCTCAGCAAGGCTTCCTCAGCTTCCCTCAGTAGAAGCTGTTATGTGGCTTGGCTCGATCAGGGTCTATTTTCTGCTACTTCGGCCTCATCTTCCCTCCTGCTTTCTATGCTGTGGCGACATCATTCTGCTCCAACAGTGGTCATCCTGCAAGAATACCAATCATGCATTAAATAGTACCTTTTTCATAGAATAAACATAATATAAGGTTCAAAGGCATAAATGATGAAATCTATGCATGAAAGGCCATAATGCAGCTCAAATGGGTGTAGGTTGTGTGATAATTGCCATGATAAGGGGTCAAAATATAGGACTTTTGGGCACTTATCACACCCTGAAACTTGAACTATTGCTTGTCCTCAAGCAATGGAAACCATTAATAGCCAAACCTTAATTTTTATAAACCGTCTCCTTAGTCTTACTTTTCCCTCTCTCTCCAAACCATGGCGAAGAACGCTTCGGCCCTTAAATCTTTGGATGCCCTAGGAATTCCCTGGAATCAAACTATAAGATTTGTGAATGTGTGCATGTATTGTGAACAAGATGATTACAAGGATTCTAAGTAAACAATTAAGCATTAAACTACTTAACTTGGGTTTTTTTTAAGCAACCTAACCTACTAAAGCCAGTTTCGGGCATCTCTAGTGATTAGCCTAGAGCCGGGTTTGGGCACCTCTAGGGCTTCATTAAGCTAGAGCCAGTGGTGGGCACCTCTAACTTTTACCCAATTTTATTTCTAAGCTAGTCTATGTCCTAAGTGTACTAGAATTCCTTAAATCATACAAGTCACAAAGGTGTTTAAGTTTTAATCTCATAGTGTGATCCTAAGTTATCTTCCTTTAAGCATCCTAAAAATAAATGCTCTAAACAGTTCTAAACAATGGTAAGAAGAGAGAGTTCTATTGCCAAGAAAGAAGATTTAATTAAAACTAAACTAAGGCAATTGGTAGAAAGTATTGCCGAGACATAAACAAAATTCAGTTAAGGCAATGTAATTAAAACAATTGACAAGTAAAAGCACAAAATCTGCATAGCAATTATATTATACTGTCGCGACATTTTGCTGCCTCGGCCTCTCAACCTACACCCCCAAACTCGAACCAAACATTGCCCTCAATGCTTACATTTCATACATAAGATAGAAAAAATTAAATCACAAAATATGATAGCATAATCATATAAACAACAAAAAATTGAATAGTAATTTAAATGGATTTAGAGGTGGCAGAATCATCCTCATCGTCTTTGTCGGAATCCAAAATTAGCCTCTTCGTTGGCTTAGAAGCAGCTCGCTTGATTCGTTTGGACACTCGGGGTGGCTGGACACGTGATGGTGGGGTGGGCTCTGCTGCCGAGGCTGTTACTTCTTTAAGGGAATCAAGGTCGACGTTGTCCATGTTTAGTCCCTTGCGGTTGATCAAGTCAAACACATGGCTAACAGAGTGGTGAGAGAGATTGAGAGAGAAAAAGAATTGAGAGCAGAATAGAGTGTGAATAATTGTGAGATTCAAGAAGGTAAAAGAAAGTATGAACTGAAAAACAAAGGAGAATAGTGGTCCTTTTATAGAGTCTTGGCTCATTGTGTCGTTAGAGCGTAATTCGTGGTTGTTACTAGTCGTTGCAGCCCGTTGCGACTCTGTTCGTTGGAAAACTAGCTGTTGCGGCTCTCATTTTTCCAAGATTCCAACTTTATACTTCCTTCCATGTTTTCCTCCTCTTCTCAAGCTCCAGTTGCCAAGCAAAGTGTGTAGAAAAATCCAGCGTTAAAAGCTCTACAAGTCGGCTACCACTTTGCTCATTTTTCTCTCTGGCGAAATGCTGCCGTGTCCGAGCTTTCGCTGCCTCGGCATCAGTCTGCTCTGCTCAGTAAGGCTTCCTCAGCTTCCCTTAGTAGAAGCTGTCATGTGGCTTGGCTCGATCAGGATCTGTTGTTTGCTACTTCGGCCTCATCTTCCCTCCTGCTTTCTGAGCTTTGGCGACATCATCCTGCTCCAGTAGTGGTCATCCTGCAAGAATACCAACCATGCATTAAATAGTACTTTTTTCATAGAATAAACAAAATATAAGGTTAAAAGGCATAAATGATGAAATCTATGCATGAAAGGCCATAATGCAGCTCAAATGGGTGTAGGTTGATTTATAATTGCCATGATAAGGGGTCAAAATATAAGACTTTTGGGCACTTATCACATGTCTTAAAGTTCTGTAACATACTCATCAACATTGATGGAATCCTTAGATTTTCGAAGCCAATCCTGAGTGCAAATCAAAGCTTCAACCATAATCGGAGTTACTGAACTTCGAAAACCATCTAGAACACGTCCACCCGTGCTAAATGCACTTTCTGAGGCAATTGTCGAGATTGGAATAGAGAAAACATCTCAAGCCATTTGTGCAAGTATATGGTATCGTGGACTATTCACTTTCCACCACAATAACAAATCAAATGAAGCTGAGTTGTTTTCTTCTTCCTCCTCAGTCAAATATTTATCCAACTCAGATTTATTTATGAAACTAACTCGTTGCTTCTTCAAAAGACAGTGTTGCACGACCAAACTTTTCTTTGATTGATGCAATCTCGTAGACATGGAAAATATCGTCAGAATACTTTATTGAGCTTCGTGGACCTTAGCTTTCCCGGAAATAGAAGAGTATTCATCAAACAAACAATGCAAATCTCTTTCAATCATCTTCATAACCTCACTAGCAACATTAGGGAAAAGCAAGTGTACCCCAAAGTTCACAAGGCTCATCTTATGTCGTAGATCTAAGATAAATGCCAAGTAAACTAGAAAGTTCATATTTATGGCATCACCCCAATACTTATTTTACTTGTCCCTCATTTTAGAAGTCATGGAGATAAAATCTAAATCATCACTATTCATCCATTCATCAAGTAACCAATGTACCTCTATCAATGTTTCCCAAAAGAAATTAGAGGTGACATGCAATGATCTGAACACTTTCAATGTAAGATCAAAAAAAGGGCTGTAGAATTTTTGCAATTCTTCGAACATTTTCTCAATCATCAAATGTAGGAACTCTATTTCCAACTGTGAGGTCAAAAAAAAAGCTATTGTCCTGAAAGAGTAATTTTTAAGATAATACCGGGTAAATTTTATTACTTAGAAAGAGAGCCAAACAAAGAAATTCAAACATGAAAAAAACACTTAACGAACAAAAAAGAAATAAAAAATTGAAAAGAGAAAAAGATGAAAGGACTCTCCTTCCTGAAAGTGGGAAAACTCAGTCACGCCAGTAAAAGATGTTCTCACCGTTGCTCAGATGGATAAGCATAGACTCAATTGAATGGAAAAGGTCATGGGAGTTTTCAACACACAAGAGATAAAGTGAATCTCCTATACGCTTGATAAGTGATGGAGGAGTGGCGAGCAAAACCAACAGCTACTTCGCTGAATAGATCTGAACGCATTGGCAAACAACCACAAGATGGGGTAAAACTACTAAACGACTACCGAAAATTGCACATAAAAACTGAGCGTCGTGAGAAAATCTACACGAACGTAAATCTACCGCAAAGGTACGCGACTAACGTACCACAAGGCAGAGGCGTGCCACAAACCCAAGGAAAAGCATGCCACAAAGGCAGAGAAAACAAGCGCAACAACATGTGCGAAAAGAAAACCAAAACAACAAGATTCTATATAAAAACTAGAAAAAAACTAACGAAAATACAAAAATAAAAATGGGGTATATATAAAAAAAAAGACTATCGGCGGTCAGTGACCAGTACCAAAGTTGGTGCCGCCGCCGAATAATTAAAACAATGAAAAGAGATGAAGTTGCTGCCCAAGATGAGAGAAAAACCTAATATTACTTTATTGAATCAATGTATATTGTCATATAAGATGTTTAAACCGAGATCTATATCGAGTAATTTTATATGCTATAATCTTATTTTTAAATATAATCTTATATTTCGTAAATCAAACATACCTTTAACTATCAATAACTTATTTTAAGGCGGAATAAGATAAAATTCAAAAATTTCATAGAAACTATAGGACTTTTGTTTAGGTTATTGATAAGAAGTAATACTACTTATACTCTGTCATAGAGAATTTAACTTCTACCGTAGTTAGTTTTTTTTTAATTCTCTCTAGTCACTTTATTTATTTATTTTTTATTTTGTTTGGTCGATGATAGTATCAATTTTAATGTTGGTTGTCGACCATAATAATCTTTCGATTTTCCTTTTTTAGTAGTTATTATATTATATCTATGTTTTCTTTTACATCTAATTTTTATTTAAAATAACTTTGTTTTGTGACACATTTTACGCTGCCTTGTGACACGTCTTTCTCTGTATTTTGGCACTTTTTTTATTGACGGTCAATTGGTCGTTTCTTTATTTTTTTTATTTTTTACGTTTGTAGATGATTTTCTCACGACGCTCGGCTCTGATTTGCGGTTGTCAAAGGTCTTTTAGTAGTTTGATCCCCTTTTGAGGTTCATTTGCCGATGTAGTCAGATTTGTTCGTACCTATCTTTTGTTTAAATTTTTTGATTGAATTTTTAACATTTTCATTGTATGGTCCTTATATGTTGTATAATTTAAGGGTTTATGATTATAAAACCTTACTGTAGTTTGGATATTTTCTTTTTTAATAAAAGACTTAAAAGTTATAATATTGTTTAAAATCAGCATCTACGAATTCTACTTTATAGAAAAACAAGTTTGAACGAACAACGAATAACCTTTCGATTGTTGACTCGATGAAAACTGTGCAAAAAATGATTGAATTCAATTAATTGTTTAAATTATTCGAGTTATCGGAATATTTTCACACATATATTTCAAATCCAAGCTAAACTACCTAACTCCAACCATATATTCAAGTGGATTTATAAACTTCAAGTTATTTGAAATCAAGTTTAGCTCTTTACATTCCATTTTTGTTGAAAATGTTGACTGGTTTCATGAGAATAGAAACATGAGCACATGGCAGAAAAAGAGATAGAGATTGAGATAGAAGTGTGAAGAGGAGGAGGAGCAAAGGTGCATGGGGGTGGCTGACACAACACAAATGGTGGGGTGGGGGTTCAATTCAACCTTATCAGGTGTGGATGGTGAGGGGACAAATCTTCACCATCCCAACTCATTCATTATACTTGTTTCTAACCTCACCTATCAATCACCCATCACATTTTCAGATCTCTACATTCATGTGCATCTTTGTTTTTTTCATATACCTATAACGGTTCTCCTCCATTTTACGGTCCGATAACGAGTATATTTGGTTAGTTAGCCAAACTGTTTATCTTTTTTTTTTCTTATCTAACTAGGAGCTTCCTATTCCTTTCCTAGAGTCTCCTATTCCCCTCTCCTTTAGGTAAGAATAGGATTTAAATTTGTCAAAAAAAAAAAAAAAACTAAGGAAAAGTATTTCATGCGGTGGAGAAAATTGTTTTTTACAAGCTGGTCTTATTTAAGGTTTAGTTTAGGATTTAAAACTTAGTGTTTATAGTTAGAATTTAGAATTTAGTGTTTATAGTTAGAATTTAGAGTTTATGATTTATAGATTAGTCTTTATGATAGGGTTTTAGAGTTACGGAGTTAGAATACAATTTCTAAAGTAAAATTAAAACTGCTTGTGAAGTGTTTTTTTCACTGCCAGTGCATAGAATAATAACTCTTAAACTAAATCCTCCTCACACTAATGAATTTAGAATTCAAAAGAGATTTCAAATACCTAAAAATGAATCTTAAAATGACATAATTTTGTGTTTTTAATAGTCTTAAAGGTGATTACAAGATAATAACTGTTTAAATTTTTTCTTACCTCTTTGATAAGACACACATTGTAGACAAAACTGATTGAACTCGAGTCTCTTAGAATGAATATTATCCTCTCTTTCACTGAGACCACTCGTTGGTTGAACATAACCTTTGTTTCACATTTACCACCCTAATCACACTATACGTGCCTATAGGATCAGTTTCCATCAGATTCAACTGCATTCAAACATCACATTTAATGCTGTATCCACTACAATTTCAATAGGGTTGGACCACCAAGATTTGAGTCTTGAAGTTCATGAAGGTTCCCCCCATAATGCAACATAAACCAGTTTAATTACATGGATCAAATTGAGAAATCTCACGTTTAGAGGCAAATCTGGATTGTATTTGTACACAACCCAGAAAACCAAATAGAGAAAGCACAATTTTCTTGACCATTCATGTAGCTTTCTCACTGGAGCTGTCTGGCTTCATGTTACTTGGATTCTGGGATGTTTCCAGAATGGAAGCTCTGGGAATGAACAATTGTGTTGTTTGTGTGGCCGATTTTTCTCAACATTATCCCCATACACTTGTCTTATAGCTATACAAGGATTTGAGATGACCCTTTTGTAGGCAACATATTAGAAATCTTCTTTTCCTGCATTCTGCATTCATCATGAAATGAATCAATGGTGCCTCTCATCGGAACTTACATAGTTCAGTCAAGGAGTGCGAACTTAGATTATCGATAGAAAATATAAAAAAATACAAAAGAAATACATAAACTATATGGTAGTTTAAAATTTTAAAAGAGTGTGACTACCCCCTCCAAAACCTCTCGGCCATCGTGGTCCCCTATTTCATTTGATAATAATAATAATAATAATAATAATTGTTTTTGCTTTCAACGTATGGATATATGGTTGTGCACTATTTTATGACAAGTGGCTTTTCTTTTGTAAATTATGTAGGTCAATTGATGTAAATTTATGAACATGCATTTCAACAGGAGAGGACAATAAGACATGTTTTCAGTTGATTGTGACATTTCGATTCAATCAATATTTTAGCAATTAGAGTTTGAAGTAGACACAAATTTCTCTTAAAACATTTTCTTACAAAATAGAAACGTGTTATGTTGTTTTGATTGAATTGAATCATGTTGTAAGGAAATTCTTGTCCTGCTACTTGTTGCTTAGAAATTGGAACATTAAAATTCATTCTACCCTAACTAAGGTTTTAATGTTCATAAATGTATTACCCAGTTGTACCACTATATGCACCTACTCGCAACTCATCTGACGATCAACTCTAACCACCACAACGACTTAACTAACCTAACTAGAAAACCCAAAAGTTGTTAGCCAGAGCTATAATGTTATGGATGAGAACATAAATTTGAAAACAAAAATAAAAAAAGTTAGATTTAAATCTAATTTCTAATATAAATTGTAAAAATAAAATACATACAATCATCGATAAATTAGTATGAATTTATCATACTAGTAAATTCATTCAAAATTTCAAGTTCACTACTAAACATGCATCTTCATTTAAAAAATAATCATGAGTGCTGCATTTGTATGTGTATTATTTAATTTACACATTTTGAAATCCGAATCTAAATTCTAGTTTTGAATTCAAATTTCCAGATGTTGCATGAAGTATATTTTAGGTTTAGTTCTCCCTTGTTGTACTTGAAAATTACTTTAAAAAAACGAAAATAGTGGGGAGAAGTATTAAGATAATTTGACATCGAAAAGTATTTTGAATATAAAAATATTTGAGAAAAAGTTGTCAAATTTAGAATTTAGGACTTAAACTTTGGAATTTAGGGTTTTAAATTACGAATTTAAAATTTAAAACTTATATTTTAATAGGAAGGGTTGTATTTCTGTGTATTAAAATATAATATAAAATACATTTAACAAATACTAATAAAGTAGGCCTCAGTACAACAATTTGTATTTGGTGGGCACTGTTTGTTAGTCACTCTCAGGTGGGCCAAGTTGCAAAGCCAATGGCTGAAACATTATCAACAACCATGTTTGTTGATGAAAGTAAAACCCCTCAAATGACTGACTGACCGTTGGATGCGAATATTACCCCACTTTCAAAATTCCTAACCTAATTATTACCTCTGGGGTTTTGTTTTTTTGGCATGTTTGTTAAATTCACACTTACAGTCACCAAATCATGCTCGGATTATCCTTTTGGAAGGTGATTTGCCTGTTTCTAAAGAAAAAAGAAGAAGAATCAGCTGCAAACTAAACAGAATATAGTCAGTTCATGTAAATTACCAGAAACATGATGACATTTGTTTCCATCAGTTAAAAACTGCTTACTGTTTTACAAACAGCATGTATATTGATAATAGAAAACTACTGAATAGAAAGTTGTGAATTCTGTTTCGGTAGGACATGTATTCATAAATGACAAAACTGTGTCTACAGAGATAACCGATGAGTTTCTTCTAAAGAATCAACCACTTCCAGTTCTAATAACCTCCTTCAGGGAAAGGAAATCGTCACGAGGATGTGCTTCTTCGACTTGAACTTCTACTTCATCTCCTACCCGACATCCAATGGACACCCATGCAGATGCCTGAAATCCCACCTGCAACCACTCAAAATGTCAATATTAATGCAATCCAAATCTGTCGTATTAGTTGGTTTCTTATATGAAATGATGGCTAAATGACTACTAAATATCCGTGCCTCGACTAGAAACAAGGCTGCAATCCTGTCCTTGATGAATCGAAGGATCAATGCACGATATTTCTTCTCCCTTGGTTGCCTTCTCAGAAACTCTATTATCCAATATCGGAGACTGCTGGTCGAAAGCGTCCTTACTGTTCTAACCTGCATATTTACCATTGACGCCATCCCTTCTAGCTGACCAGCCGAAAAAGGTGGAGATTCACCTCTAAGAAACGCCTTCACCTACACGAAAATATGAAAACGTTACAGGCATTTTCAAACAAGATATAGTATCCTTCTTCTTCACAATGTCAAAATTGGTATCAAGACATCTAGACTTGTAATACAATGATGATAACAATAACAATGATGACAAACACACCCACAATGTAAAAGTCAAGTAGGATGAACAATATTAGCTTGATAGAAGCCGCCACAAGAAACATTCTTAATATTGATTTATATCAGGAAGACTAGAGAAAAGACCTGATAATGAGCAAGGAGATCCAAATATCTACGGATGGGTGATGTAAACTGAACATAACCAGGAATCCCAAGAATCCCATGACGAATAGGCTTCCTGAAATCAATTTCAGCTGCACGCATTATTCTAACAACGGCAGAGCTTCGAACTGGCCCTTCAGGAAGATGTGAATATGCAGATACATCAATATTCGACTGTGGCTGTCCTCTATAGGGTAAAGGAATTTTATTGCAAGATCCAAATGTGGCTACAACTTCTCCACAGAGTATCATCATCTCAGAAACAAGCCGCATTGCAGGGTCTGCCTGGTTTTCAACGTAAAGATTAATTGATGGTTCAGGATCCTCTGGGTTAACTACTTTGATGCGGGCTTCTAGGGTGGAAGTATCAATTGCACCCTGCAAAATAAGAATGCCAAAGGAGTATTAGGGGATGTAAATTCAGAACAAGCCTGTCTTACACAGAACAAAATAAACCCAAGGCAATTAAAATGATAATGAAGTACAGCCCGACCTGCTGGCGACGCCATTTTAACCTTAGAGCAGCTGCTTCAGATAGAATTTTCAGTTCAGCCTCCTCTTCTAGGTTCAAATGAAGCAGTTCAGTTGCACTCTCATAGGTCAGCATATAAGTTGGTTTAATGATTGAGTTTTGAACTGAATACTCTGCAATGCTTTAGTACCACAGACATGTCAGATGGTCTTCATTAATAAAATTATAAACTAACATCTAACGAAGCCAAATATAAAAACTGAAACAGTTTTTTGTGTCCAAAATGCAAGCAATCAAAGAACATGCACACAAGTAGACACACAAATAGAGACCAGAAAAGAAACGACAATAAGTATCATTATTTTCAGTTCCTTAAAGATGCAGTTATGGCAACAATAATTATGAATAGTGGAATAAGTTTACTCGCAAATAAATATACAACTCAACTCCTATGGAAGCACAAAAAAAACAACTTACTAGACCTCTGGACTCCGTGGAAAGATTGCAATAGCATCACAGTACTGAGTCGGTCTTATGGCTCACTCATAGAGCCTAACATAAACATACTGCTCTAGACTCCTTGTAAAGATTAAAATACTTACCCCAAATCACATTTCTGAGTCAACCTTATGGCTTATAGAGCTTAACATGCAGTCCCACCACCCTCCAATTTAATGTAAGCACAAACATAGAGATTGCAAAATCTCCGTACTCTGAAAAGAAGCAAAATAATAAATTGACACTTTACCTGCCATCAGGGTGAAGGATAACAGAAACACTGACAGCTTTGCAAAGTTCCCCTTGTTTCAAACTCATCCCCTCCATGGCAAGTTTCTCAGGAAACATAGGATAAGTTCCAGTTGGCAAGAAAACAGAGGTTCCTCTTTTCAATGCTTCCCTAAACATAATTGAGTATAAAAAACGATCAAAGAAAAGTATTCTAATCTACACAATTTCAAAAAAAAAAAATACCTGTCTACTATGCTCCCAGGTTCAACATATCTAGTCGGGTCTGCAACATGTATCCATATTTTCATGCGGCCATCTTGCAACTTTGTTGCACTTAAGGCATCATCAAGCTACAAAAATAAGCAATTTCAGGGGGGGGGGGGGGACTGACATAAAAAAGAAATAAAATTCATGTCAAGAAAGTGGTGGCAACTACCTCATCAGCCTCATCAACATCAATAGCATAAACCTTCAAGTGAGTAAGGTCCTCTCTGTTCATCTAAAAACAAAGAAACCTAAGTGAACACAAGATAAAATGATAACCATTATAAAATTCTTCATTGGTTCACATTTATCATTGTAGAGACTCGTTCAGAGATAAGTAGAAGAAACGTTTTTGAAGACCAAAGAGCTGATTTTTGACTTGCAGATATCACAAGCTTAATACTTTTCTAGTAAAATAAAAATGGAACCTTTCAACAGAGATGGAAGCCAGATTACCTCATCTGAGTCGGGTGACTCAGACAGACTACTTTCAGCAGCAGCTATAATCTCATCAGAATGGTTTGTACGAATGTTTAACTTTAACAGATCCAGATTGACATGCACGGGAAAATAACCAATGTTTATGAGGACGTTTCGTGCAGAGGATGCTGTTTTTGTAAGTCCCATTGCCTTCAGAATCTGACGAGAATAAGAGAATGGGAAATTAACCATGTTATTTTATACAAATGCAAACAGAATAAAGTGATAAAAAATTCAGCATTTCCCCCCTTCAAACTAAAACCTATGATCTTATGGTAACGAGATTGTCTTGATTAGCCCACTATTATTACAATATAGATTGTGTTAAGGTCACAGGTCTGGATCAAGTCCCCGGGCGATTCACAAAAAGTCAGCTTCGATTAAGGGAGCCTTCCCGTTCTTGCGATTTCTACCATGTGAAGAACCTAAGATTAATTTACACACACGCACACATGTATACATATATATATAATTCGTTGAGGGGAGCTCCTAACCTTAGAACTTGTCGAGGTGAGCTCCTAACAAAGAAAGAGAGACTTCAAAATTCTGCTTGTTTTATTACTCAGATTCATCCCCCTTAAATAGAGGTTATATAGGGTTCATTCTTCATAATAGGAAACTAAAATTAAAGGCTTTTATTGTATTAAGATAATTCTACAATAAATTAGTCTAATTAAGAATATTAATTAAATATACTTATTTGGCTTCTTTCTATTTTTTGCGCCATCGGTTTCTTTTCTTGCCTACAAAGGCAACCGTAACATGATAAGAACTAAAACAGAAATTAATAGAAAGCGGATAGAAAGAAGAGATCGAGGGAGGCAGACCGCAGAGAAAGAGGAAGAACAGTTCAGAAAGTTTTCATTCATTCATTCAATGATTCCAACCCTAGTCAAATCAGGGTTTTTAGCCTCAATTTGCAAAACGATGACGCATCAATAAGACCAAAACGACAGAGCACTATAAACACCAAAACGACAGCGCATTAATTAAAATATTAACATAAACGGCAGACTTAAAACGACGGCATTTAACTAAAGAAACAAAACATAAAATGACACCATTTTCATTGACTCTAAACGACGTGTATCATAGCATTATGAGATCAAATTCGGAAGAACTCAATAAAGTCAGACAAACTACCATTCCAGCAGTTTTCCTTTGCTCATCACTGTTGCAAGCATCAATCGTATACGCTTCAAGAGATTCAATTTTGTATCGGGTTTTCTCATCCACCATCCAGGAAGATTTGGCAGGTTTAGTAAGTGCAGGCTTTGCTTTAGCAGACATAAGTAATTGCACGAAGTCCCGAAGTTCTTTCTCAGCAGCCTCCTTGGCAAGTTTCTTGTGTAAAAGGTCTTCCACCTAGATATGATAATAAATAAAAGGAATGGGTTAAGGTGCAAAAATCACTCTGTCTGACTAGTCCAACTTGTATATAGAAGCTCTTTGACCACATTTTTTAGTTGTGTCAAAAGAGCAGTCTACAATACTTAATCAACCATTAAACCAACATTTATTGTGCATATACTTGTCCTGTCGGTCGAGGCTCATAAATGGTACGAGAACCTTTTGTTGCCAGCACAGTGAAGTATACTTCATCACTCGATAGCAAAAGATGGGCACAGTAGCTCTCAAGAGGCTCTGAACTGCCAAAAATCATCTGCACAGTAACATAACATTACCAAATGGACAAGCAAAATTCAAATGAAAATATGGTACCTCGGCTAATTCTTCTGCCGTCACTGACGCATTCTTTTCAAGAAGCTCAACCCAAGCAATCTCCAGTAATGTTGGGTCCTACACCAAAATATTTTGTGACAAAGTAAACCACAAAAGAACACCTCAACAAATTTTCTGTTTGTCATCAAAAGGGCAAGTTGAACAAACCAAGTTTTCGTGAGCTTTTTGGAGAAATCTTGAGATCTCAGTCTGATCAAAATTTTCTACACCTGGAACAATATATGTAATTTGTTGTGGTTTGATGGATGATGTGACACCATTCTGTATAACAAGAAAAACAAAATGTAACATTAGCTCAAACAATCTGAAAACTCTAAACATCTGGCGTAACAAACACGAATTCTAACACCTAGCAACCTATTCAACATGCCGCATGAGTTGTTTCTACAAGAACCTGATCGCACACCATCCAATTCTTCTTTCCATCAGGTCTCTGAGCAACTCCGAGCAATACCTTATCCGTATCCTTCTTAAACTCCAGAAGGAATCCCTTGTCTAATTCTCGATTGACAAGCTTATCTTCAAGAAGCTCACCGCTACTTGTTAGCCTGAATTTGATAATAAAATTAATTGCCACACTCAAGTTCAAACAATTACTCTAAATCAAACATGAAAGTAATATTTTAAATCCATATTGATTAAGTAGCAGAAATGATGTTAAATATCTCCCAAATCATGTAAGTAACAAAAATCAAGTAACTTGCCGCCAAAATTTTGCATTTCTTAAATTACTTTTGGGATTCAGTATATAAACACAATACAGGTAGACTCTGTATCATTTTACATTCCTTTTTTTTTTGTTATGAAACGGTTAAACATAAATATGTTCATCGCGTTCTAATTACTAGTTCAATTTTAGTTGAATACAAATTTTCACCAAGAAAAAGAAAATAAGAAACCCGAATTCAAACTTTACTTGACACTGGCGCGAACTCTTCTGCGACTGCGCCAAGCTGTTAGCTCTTCCATGACGCAATCAACGAGACTATGAACCGAATGCGAAAGACCACCGCCATATCCTAGAAACTGATTACCGCAACAAAATACAGGAAACCGAAGCCCTAGCTCAGAGTTTCGGCGAAACGGTAAGGAGTTGAATGGGCGGAAACGGCAGCAAAACGTCAATAGAGGAGATGATGCGGCGGAACGATACAAAAATCCACCGTTGACGGCGCGAACCGCCATCATTTCTTAATCTTAGTGAAGGAGGAATCTATGGTTCATGTGGTGAGGGAAGAAAAAAGAAGCTTGGATTTGCTTGTTCGCAGTAGCTCTTGGCGATAAAGCCGTATGGAGGCCCGGATGATATTTTTGTCGCCAAAATTACCCGCTAACTTAATCGGGTCGGGTCGTCCGCTTTGTTCTTAGAAAAAAAGGCTGAGTCCAACTCCATAGACCATGAGCTCTAAAGTATGTTTGAAGATTTGGGGTTTGCCGAGTGAACCGTAATAAATGTTGGGCATTCGGTTCAGTATTAGAAGAATCGTACAAATACAACTGCACCAAGATTAAGCCTGGGATAAAAAAAAATTCCATTTTTAGGTATTTTTATATATGCTTTAACATTAAAAAAATATTAAAAAATTAAATTCTAAGTTTTAATTTTAAATTTTAATTTTTCTTAAACCCTAACCATAAGCCCTAAACTTAAAACATAAACCTTAAACTCTAAACTTAATTTTGAGTATATGACATAAGTAAGGGCATAAAAAAACAGAAAATTTTCATCCTTAAGCCCGCCAATCTTTACATTTGTAGTTTAGATATTTATTTTTATACTATCAATTCAATAAAATATATTAGGTTTAATCTACGGTTTAGCCTTTAAAGTATAACATTTTTCTTATTTTTTACCTTTACATATTATTTTAATATGACTTAACATAGACTCGTTAAACGTTTAGTCCTTCATTAAAAAGAAAAATTGACATAAAGTTCAGACTAATAAAAATACCTCATGTTAAAAAAAATTGTCAATGAATAAGAAATAAAAGGAAAATAATTATTTAAACCGATATTATCTTGTAATCACTTTTTTATTATTAAAAAGTAATAATTATTTAAAAATAATAATAATTTTTTGATACACAAGCTATGTAAACCAACTTTGTCTATTTGAACCATAAAATTAAACTTTAAATTCTAAACCTTATACCCTAAATTTTAAAATAAAAAATTTATGTATACATATGTATTAATATTGATGAATCTTTTAACTTTTGTTAAATGTTTAGCTTGAGTTTGCTACTTTACCTAATGATTTAATTATCTATTTTGCTATGGCATTAGAAAATGTTTGGTAATACTTAAAGCTAGAGTGATTCTGGAAAGGTTGAATTGAGTAATGCAAGAGAGTAGTTGAGACTAATCATGTCCGTATGAGTTATTGTCCTTACCTTTGTACTCCTCGTCACCCCGTGAGTAAACTCCATCTGTCAGTTTATTATCTCCGGTCGTCGGTCTATTCAAAATTGTTGGAGAACCGTTTAGTTTTCTTCATCGTCAATCTCCATCACCATTGATGCCATTGGAGTAGCCTCTTCGCTCCGACCAAAACATTGACCTCCACTCGCCGAGACTTTGTGTCGGTCGTCATGGAGATCACTTGTAAGTTTCGTCAAGGGGATTTGATATTTTTTGGCCTGATGTTGGTCGATTTTCGCCGTCCAAAATCGTTGTAAACTTCAAAAACTTCGTTCTTTTAATTTTTTTTCATTATTTTCTGTTAATTGTTGGTGTTTTCCAACCCTACAGAGTCGCGTGTGGCTAGCATACGTTGCCTGTCGTTCTGTTCTGGTCGCCATGTTCGTCGCCTATTGAACTGAACTGCTTCAGCTCTGAGCCTGTCTTAGCCAGATTGGGCCTAACTCTATGAACCGGTAGCAAGGCCTATTAGAGGTCATTGGGTCGACATACGATCGAGAGTTGCAGCCCAATTGCTAAATTGGTCCAAGCCAAACACAACTCGACTCGGTTATGTCTGACCTGATTGGACCGTTGACTTTTCATAAACCTTTATTTTGTTTTCTCTATGTCTTGAGTCTGATTTTGAAGTCCATTACACGAAATTCTAATCCAAAAGCCTACGAAATCGACATTGAATCCGAGCATGCTTATGTATTTAATTATTTCGTTTAAGAGCGTTTAATTTGAGTTAAGGACTAACTTGGAATATTGTTTATTGAAAGGTATTCATGATTCCCCTGACCGATCGCCTGCCCGACCCAGTTCCTCTCAATCCGCTCGACTGCGCGAACTCGTAGTTACTCATTTGGTCTTGAAACCTTATGAATAATTAGATTAGAATTTTGATCTCGTAGTAACTTTATTATGTTATGACATGGATCCTAGCACAACTGTAGAACGTGACGAAGCGAGTGCTCAATAAACTTTTCCGACCGACCTGATTTTATTAGGTGTGTTCATTGTGTGATATATTACTATTATGATTTATTATTTGAAATGACCATGTAAACATTAATATTTTCTATGATTTTATAACATGATAAATTTTCTTAATTTGTAAACACGATTACTTTAACCGTTTTGAAAGTATGACTGTATTTAATTTGAAAATATAATTTTTGGTTACTGTTTTATTGATAAAATATATATGTATGATTCATGTTTTATACTTACCGTTGTCTGCTTTAACTGAATTTTTGTCTGTGATATATTATCTAGGCTATGATATTAAGGAGGGGTCGGAAAAGAACTCGATTACTCGGTCTCGGTCCCGAATCCGGTCAGACCCGATAGATTTTTACCTGAAATTAGTTTCGATGAGACCAAGATTAGATCTAAAATTTAGGTCTCGGTTGCAACCGGGACTGGATCTTGATTTTTTAGACCCAGTACTCAGTGAGTATCCAATGGGACCGAAACCAGTATCGGATACCTGGTACTGGTCTTGTACCGAATGGCGTTGAAGAGGTTTGAAACAACTGAAGGCACTCCTTTATTTCTCTTTATGTATGAATATTACCATCATGACTCATTTTAAGACTTCAACCTTCAAGCATACAATATTCTGTCTTTGTTATTTAATATTATTATTGATGGTTGAATTTTTTCCCCTGCTGCTCAAATTTTATTAATAATAGACTAATTGACCGGGTACCTGGTATTGGTACCGGCTCCCACTAGTACTAGGACTGGTTCCTAAAATCTTAGACCCGGTCTAACCAGGACTGGTTCTAGTTAAAAGGAACTGGTGGTTACCGGGACCGGGACCAATTCTAGACAAATTGATCGGGAACTCGGTCTTGCCCACCCCTAATATTAAGTCTGCAAGTTCAACCATGATCCAACTGATAATTTCTTATGGACCTAAAATATCCCCTTAGGTAGGTTCCTATGCTTTTCTTATGGACCTTAACCATCCCCTTAAGTTGGTTCCTACGCTCAATAAGCCTTGTGTAATTTCTTATAGATACAGTTTTTGAGAACTGCATATTGATATTCGGGGTAGATGGTAGTTAGTTGTTTAAATAAAACCTTACTGCATCTTTAAAATATACTTTACTGGAAAAATTTACTAATGTTTGAAACTATCATAATGTTTTACTTTGCACTTATCGAAACACACTAAATTCTCTAGCTCACTCCCCCAATTTTTTTCTTTCAGATACTTTTGGATAGACTTCTCTGGACCGGTACTTAGAAGACCGAATAAAGAATAACTATGTTACTTTTAAGGATGACTTTTACCAAATTTACTTGTACTTTGTTTTATTAATGAATTTGGTAATTATGTATTTCAGACCATTACTTAATTTGTTATGAGATTTTGAGACTTTATTTGTAAGTTTATTCGAGTAAGAAGTAGTGTTGTAAATAATTTTAGTTTAGTAATTGTACTTAAAATCTACTACTTAAGAGATTAGAGTTAATAGTTAAATGTATCTAGGACTCCAAATGTAACTAAAAGTCATACTCTTAGAGTCTTTTAAAGAGTTTGTGTAGAACTAATGTTTTGATATAATAATTGAAAAATGTTTTGGACCAATTTGAAAAGAATTTAAAACTTAGTTTTAAGTCCAAACAACTTGAAAATATGTTTGATGTATTTTAAGAGGTTTTTGGCAATATTTTTCATGCTTTTATATAGCCAAACTTGTGTTTTCAAGCTACCCGTATCGATACGGTTGTACCCGTATCGATACCTTTTTTGCCCCAGTTTGGTCACTGCCAAAACCCGTATCGAAACAGGCTTGGCCGTTTCGATACGAATCGGGATCGTTTCGATACGCCTGGTAAGCGTACCGATCCCCTTTCAACCACCCCAACGGCTAATTTCTCAACGGTCATTTAAATATGAAACCGTACCGATACACCCTCAAGCGTATCGATACGCCTAGGCTGGCAAGAGCCCAACGGCTAGTTTATGATGAAGGCCGTACCGATACGGGTCCAAGCGTATCGATACGGAAGGCTGCAAAATAGCATTAATGAAGGGAAATAAAGTCCTCAACGGCTCCAAATCATCCCCAACGGCTAGTAACGGCTACAAAATCAATTGGGAGTATAAAAGGGACCTCCAAGCACCAAGTAAAGGCTAATGCTCATATTGTCAAACATCAAATGATCAAGAATTGTCTTAGAGCTTAAATTGTCATTTATTGTATAGACAAACACTAGTGAGCCAAAATTGTCAAATTTGCTCAAGTGTTTTAGGTTTTGGGTGAGTGCTTAATTGTGCAAACAAACACCTATTAGAGGGTTTTAAGTTTGCTTATTGTTTCTCTTTGTAAGAGAGGGTTTCAATCAAGGCTTTGGGTAGAAAGCTTGATTGTGTATAAGGGTTACCTCCTAAGCCTAGAAAAGGGGACGAATCAATAGTGGATTGATTGAGAAATCCTTAGTGGGGAGCTAAGGTAGTGGATGTAGACCTTGGTTAGAAGGTTGAACCACTATAAATTATTGTGTCCATTTCCATTCTAGCTTCCACAACCCTTCCACTCAAAATTTCACCTCTCCACCACTTGGTGAGCAACATTGGTTGATCGAATCGAGCCCTACACAACTCAACAGTTTGTAATTAAGTATTATGTAAATATATAAAACAGAATAGACAAATTTTGTTTCTCTACATGGTATTAGAGTAATTTCGGTCTTATCGTAAAATTCTCTTAATGGAAAAACAACCTCAATTAACATCGAGTGAGCTGCAATTCTCCTCCACCTCAAAGGCCAGTCTGGTAAATTTTTCAGAAGTAACAGGTTTAACTGTTACTTGTCACAGATTTGTGGGCCATAATTATCTTGAATGGTCACAATCTGTTAAAATTTTTCTTGTTGGCCGAGAAACCCTAAGGTATATTACTAGGAAAATTAAAAAATCCTTTGATGATGACTAGGGTTTTGAAAAGTGGGCTCAAGAGAATGGTAGGGTCATGTCCTGGCTGCTCATCACTATATCTCTAAAAGTTAAATCTTAATTTTTTCTTTATGAGACAATCAGTGAAGTTTGGAATGCTACTAAAGAAACATACTCTGGCACCAACAACAATTTTTAGTTGTTTGAAATTGAAAGCATGGCCTCTAATTTTAAGCAGGAAGGGATGACTGTTACACAATTTACACTACTCTAACAGACCTATGACAATAACTAGATTTATATGAGGCAAATGAATGAGAGACTACCAATGATGTTGTTTTAAATAAAAAATCACTATGCAAAGAAGATTTTTCAATTCCTGAATGGGCTAAATAGAGAGTGGGGTCCTGTCAAATCCAAAATTCTTATCTGCAGCTTTTTACCATTTCTTAGGGAAGTGTTCTCCGAGATCAGAAGAGAAGAAAGTAGAAGGTCATATATGATTCCTGAAACTAAAGTTCTTGAAAATCCTGTTTTGATTACTCAAATTTTTTACTCAAAAAAGAAGGAGAAGGATAGTGTGCGACTACTGCAAGAAACTAAGACGCTTGAAAAAAAGTTGTTGAAAGTTACATAGAAAACCAACATATTGAAAACCTTCAGTCCAGAAGGCACCTAGGGAGTCTTACTCCAATGCAACCACAAGTAATCAACCAAGTGGTTTCACTAAACAAAAGATGCTAGAGCTGCATCAACTATTTAGAAAATTCAATGGTAACAATGACGAAAATCTAACCTTAGTAGAGGATGAAGGTACCCAGCACAAATCCTCATCCACTGCTCTCTTTTTTTCACTACAACTATAATTACTTTGATAGTTGACTCTGGTGCTTCTGACCACATGACTGGTAACAGAGAACTATTCTCTAATTTTATTTCTTTTTGTTCAAAGGGTTCTATTAAAACAGATAATGGTTCCCTCGCATCAATTAAAGGCACTGGTTCTGTCGTTATAAATAGTGACCTAATCTTAGATGTTTTTTGTGTGTCTAGTTTTGATTGTAACCTACTATTTGTGAGCAAGCTTTTTAAGGACTAGAACCGTTCTTTCTGCTTTACTAATACAAAATATTTTTATAGGCACTGGCTTTGATGAAAATGATTGACAATGCTAGGTTGTAAGGTGGTCTTTATATTCTTTCCAGTAACAACACTTCTGCAAATATTTTTTCTTCTTATTGTTTTAATTCCTTAAGAAAGATTGATATTGTTATGTTGTGACATTTTAGGTTAGGCCACCCTAACTTTCATTACCCTACAAAAATGTCTTTACATTTGTTTATTAATAAAAAAACCATCTTCTTTTAAATGCGATATTTGTCCACTTGCTAAACAAGCATGAGCTCATTATTTACCCTCCTCTTATAAACTCTTACATTCTTTCTCTTTAATTCATAGTGATATTTCGAGTCTTTCTAAAGTGAAGAATGTTAATGGAAATAGATGGTTTGTAACCTTTATCGATAAACATACTCGAACTACTTAGGCTTACTTGTTGAGAGAAAAATAAAAAATGTCTACTGTTTTTCAAAAATTTTACAACAGGGTAAAAACACAATTCAAAGCAAAATTCAGATTTTTAAATCTTATAATGAGGGTGAATTTTTTACACAGTCCTTAGATAATTTTTTTTTTATAGAAAAAGGGATAGTCCAAATCAGTTCTTATGTTGACACTTCACAACAAAATAGAGTTGCAGAAAGAAAAAAAATAGACACCTATTGAAAGTCACTAGAGCTTTAATGTTTACAAATTATGTACCAAAGTATTTGTAGGATGAATCTTTGTTAACAGCTGCATACCTTATTAATAGGATGCCTAACAAGTTCTAAATTTTCAAACATCTAGGATGTTTTTTTAAAAAGTTCTCTGCATTTTAAACCATTATCTTCCATTCTTCCTTTAAGAGTATTTGGGTGCAATGTTTTTGGAAAAATTTAGACCCCTCTAGGACTAAACTTGATCCAAAGTCTTTTAAGTGTATTTTGGTAGGTTATTCTTCACTAAAGAAGGGCTGCAAATGTTATCACTCTCCTACTCAAAAATTCTTTAATTCCTTAGACTTTACTTATTTTAACATGATCTTTATTTCCCCAAGGCTGCAACTTAGGGAAAATTATATTAATCTCCACCCTACTCACAGTCAGGTTTGTCCCTCCACTTCCTCAAATTTCTTACCTCCTAGCTATCTATTATTACTTGATTTTCAAGTTCATGTTGAATTCCTCAATTCTTCACATATTTCTCCAAATACTACTTCACCATCTACTCCTATTACTCCACAAAACCTACCTAAAATAACATTACAACTTTCTAAACATCTACAAGTTTATACCAAAAAAGAAGAAAAAATTTTGAGATCATTTTACAATCTGGTATTTGTCGAAATTGAACTTGAATTCGGCTGCCTGTGAAGAAAATAGAGGTAATGACTCAACTGATATTCCTTCTCATTTGTTTGAATTTGAATGTGTGCCTATTGCTAAGAGAAAAGGAGTTAGATAATGTATTAAATACCATATTCAGAGGTATGTTGCTTATGGGAAGTTGATACCATCATTTAAAGCATTTACAACTTGCTTAAATGAAGTACAAGTTCCTAAAATCATTGAACAAGCCCTATAGTGTCTTAATTGGAGAAGGGCAATTGAAGAAGAAGTTGAAGCATTGAATAAGAACAATACCTGGACTATTACTGATCTTACTCAAGGTAAAAAATCAGTTAGTTATAAGTAAGTATTTGCTATTAAATTTAATTCTGATGGCAGTATAATGAGGCACAAAGTAAGGCTAATTGCTAAGGGCTTTACATAGACCTATGGAGTTGACTGTAAAGAGACTTTTGCTCCAGTAGTTAAATTTAATTCTGTTAGGGTTTTATTGAGCTTAGTAGTGAATTGTGACTGAAATTTACATCAATTTGACATTAAAAATATTTTTCTTAATAGAAAGTTGGTTGAAGAAGTTTATATGCATATTTCACCAAGACTAGAGGATGATGAAAATTTTCAGAAAGTTTACAAGCTCAACAAATCACTTTATGGCTTGAAACAGTCATTAAGGACTTGGTTTAAAAGATTTACCAAATTTATCTTGAACATAAATTACAAAAAGTTTTTGTCTGATCATACAATGTACTCTAAGGTAACATCAAATAATAAAAGAGTTATCTTGATAGTTTATGTGGATGATATAATCCTAACAGGTGATGATGATGATGATGAGATTTGTCAACTAAAAAAACTGTTGAGCAAAGAATTTGAGATTAGAGACCTAAAAAAACTCAAATTTTTTTTAGGTATGGAAGTGGCTAGATCTGACAAGGGACTAGTTATTAATCAAAGAATATATGTTCTGGATTTACTTGAAGAAACTGGGTTAATGAACTGTAAACCAGCAGACACTCTTAAAGATGCTTGTTTGAAATTTAGTAAAGCAGAATTGGGCCCTAAGGCAAACAAAGGGTTATATCAGAGGCTAGTAGGGAATTTGATTTACTTATCGCTAACTCGACGAGATATCTCATTTTCAGTTAATATTATTAGTTAGTATATGACTGACCCTAGACATGAACACATGAAAGTTGCAAAAAGAATACTGAGGTATTTGAAAGGTACACCTGAACATGGTTTGATTTTTAAGAAGAGCCTTGACAGAAGTGTAAAAGTGTTTTCAAACTAAGTTGGGCCAGTGAGCTCACGAATAGAAGATCTACAAGTGATTATTGTACTTTTGTTTGGGGTAACTTGGTGACATGAAAAATTAAAAAGTAAACAATGGTCTCGAGTAGTGCTGAAGCTGAGTACATGGCTCTAGCCTTAGGAATGTGTGAAGGAATTTGACTACTTGAAGAACTTGAAATGCGTCATGATAAAAATTTTGAGATTTTTTGTGACAGTCGGTCTGCAATTCAGATTGCTAAAAATTCAATACAACATGATCGGACAAAACATGTTGAGATAGATAGACACTTCATAGCAGAGAAACTCACAAGTGGAGTTGTACCGCTATCCTATGTTCCAACATAGGAACAAGTAGCAGATATACTTACAAAGGCTCTGCCAAAAGTCTTGTTTGATAAATTTATGTTCAAGCTGAAATTATACAATGTATACTCACCAGTTTTAGGGGAGTGTAAGTTTATCCGAATAAGAAGTAGTGTTGTAAATAATCTTAAATTGAATTTGTACTTAAAGTCTACTACTTAAGGGATCAGAGTTAGTAGTTAAATGCATCTAGAACTCCTAATGTAACTGAAAGTCCTACTCTTAAAGTCTTTAAAAGAGTCTGTAACTAAGTATTATGTGAATATATAAAACGGAATGCAATATACACAAATTATGTTTCTCTACATTATTATAACAACAAAAATTTTAATTAAATATTTAGATTTCTCGTAAATGGGTTTTCTATTGTTGCATATAGATTTGTAAACCAAAATTAGTATTATGATTTATTACTATATTTTTAGTTCGATGAATTTTACTGTTCAGGCATTATTTTTGATACTATACATATATTATGTTCTTACATTTGGACTTAGTCTCATTTTTAGTTATTTTTCTAGATTTCAAAATGTTTATTTCACATCACCCATATATATAATTTTATTATCTGGTTTAGATTATAAATATGTTTAAGGTTTCTTGAGGTGTTTGAATATAAGTTGTGGCTTAGGGGTTACAACACTCATCAGCGACTAAGCCTTAACTTGACTAAGACTGTGTAATTACAATAATTAGGACTCAAGAGCTCGTAGATTCGAGCGTGCTTAAATGTTTCTAAGATTCGGAGGTTTTAGTGAGATAGTTTAGACATTATATCAGAAAAGGAATTAATTTGCATTTAAACAAATAACTTTAATTTATATTTAAATAAACTCTCAAATAAATTCTTATTCCATTTTAAATAACTTATTTGAATGCGAATAAAAATAAATAAAAGCTTATATTTGTAAACAAATAAGAAGAGAGAGATATTGACTTATTTATGAAAAATAAATAAACGAGGTCAAACTTTTTCTTAATAATTTAGGTAAAACTTCTATTATGGGAAAATAAAATGTATTACAAGCATATAAAAGGAACGAGTGTAAAACATGTTTATACTGAAAAAGAAAATGTACAAGAAAGCAATACATGGTAGAAGATCCATGTATTTGGCCTTATATATATATAGAAATCATCGGCACTGCTGAGAACATAAGCTCTGGATCTGAGAACTGCTTGCGCCTGGCAAAAAGTATGTGGTGGTCCTTCCGCTGGGGGAGCATGTTACATTAACTTGGCTGCCTAGTTGGGTGGACTGCAATGATAATGCATTTCCATAGTTTAAATTCGAGCATGCATGCATGTATACAATGGCATTCGGAAACTGGTTTCCACCACAATAAATAAATCAATGCTTGCAGCCTTGCATAACAGCAACTAAAAGAAATGAAGACCAGGCACCCACCTCCATGCTACCCGCATGTCCGAGGATGTGTCAAATAAAGGTGTCTAACACGAGTCATTTAAAAGAAAATGAAGAGTCAGATGGATAGAACCAACAGTTGTATACCCGTTGAGGATGAAATCGTTTTCGACAATTCATGCCTAGTACCATAAAATGTCTCATTTTCTTTCATCTTTCTAATCTTATTTTTCCTGTTTTGTTGTTCCAGTTAACATGCTTAAGATTAAGAACTAGCTAACACGGTCAAAATATTTGGTTATATGGCTATCTTAAGTATGAGCAAAGTTGATTCCGATTGATGGATGTTAAAGCATAAAGAGAGGAAGACAAAATGAAAAAGAGATGATTTTGTTACCGAGCAGAATGTAGGGTTGGTATTGCATCTCCATCTTGAAGTAGGTACGCAGGACAAGTAATGACACCAAGAGCAATGATCATTTGCATCGACTCCGCGTAGGACCATAACCAATCCAAGAGTCAAACTGCAAAATTAGCATCATTTTGAAATGAAAATCGCAATTAAATGTCACCAAGTGTAGATATAAAATCAAACCAGGGAAAGAAAACTACTCTATGAGCTTGGTAGTAGTAAATAACAAAGCTCCTTGATAAAAAAACTGCTTTGATAAGAAAGAGAGATCGTTCGAGAAACAAATCGGTTCATCTGCTTACCCCACAATTACAAGGATCAAAGAAGCAGCCCACAGAATACACTGATACTTCTTGAATTTAGGTCGGGGTGAAACTGATTGTCCAAGAGGAGCATATCGTTGACTAACCCATCCAAACTGGGGCCGGATGAAAAATACAAATCCAAGAAGGAAACCAGTGAGAAATCCCCCAATATGAGCAAAGTTGTCGACATGTGGTAGGATTCCAACTGCTAAATTGACGGCTATGATGACCACGAGAGTCACAAACATTGCTACCTGCAAAATGCACACAAAATCGAAGGCATTTCATCCTGATACCAAGAACAACATACCACAGTTGTCTGTAACATGATTAATGGTTGAGCTATTTATGTACCTTATTAGCATATATTGTCCAATTAGTAATGAGTTCAGAGAGCATGCTTCCAAGTAATCCAAAAAGCGCACCAGAGGCACCAACGGAGATATTTGACTGGAGGAAAAGAGCAGACATCAAGCTCCCACCAAATCCAGAGATGACATAGAGCAATCCAACCAGTACTGCAACACAGTAGCACAAAAATCAAGCAAGATTTCATACTAACTTAAAATAGACACATTCTCATTTTGCGAGATGTTAGAGATGCTCAATACTCATGAGATGGTAAGTAATAAGTCTAGCTAAAATTTCAACGAACTACAGATAGCTTTCGGTAAATCAATGGCCTTAACTCAAGTTATGAGGGCGATTCGAGTAAGTTTGCTTGAATTCGAGGCCTATAGCAGATGTAACAAAAGCTATAGAAGAATCTCAAAAAGAAAAGTGATCTAATGAGAGCCTAAAACCCTTTGAATGACTATCAATGAAGCTAAATGGTACAGTCATTACAAACACGGTTTTCGGAATGACGGGATAGTCTTCGAAACCAAAACGGATGACAAGAGAAGAAAACATGTGGAGAAACAAAGAATTATAGGAGTCAAAGATTAAGCAGGGGATGCTTTTATGTAACAATTCACAAGGGGCTCAAGTCTATAACACAGAAAAGCATAAATTCAGCTAAGAAAACAGGTATAGAACATGAACAGATTCATCTACAAGTTGCAGTGTCTAAGCAATGAAGTATGGATTAATTAAAGCACATACTGAAACCAAATTCTCTTTCGAGGCGGATTCCAATGACTAAAAGACTCAACATATTAGCCAGCAAATGAAGAACCCCTCCATGTAACCAATTGCAAGTGATGAGACGCCATCCCTGGTCTCCATGAACCACTTTATCTACATATAAAGCCCCCATCTTCTGCAACCTAAACCCACAAATAAACATGACCCCATTCACTTAAACATAACAACAAACATGAACCCACAAATACTTACGTTTCGGAAGAAGGACCCAGAAGAGGATTCTCCTTGAAAGGCTGAAAGGAGAATCTGCCTAAGAAATCAGCGATACAAGAAGCGGAGTTCTTGGGGCAATTATTGACGTACATGGTGATGATTAACATAACAGTGTTGGCAACAACGAAAACGGGAATCAACCACGGTACCCATTTCTTGAAATGCTTGATTTCTCTGTAAACGATTGGGGTTGGGGACCTAACCGGCGGGGTTTCCACATCGGCCGGGTGTATCGAATTGCTAGATCTGGACCTCCTTGAATTGGCCCTGATCGGAGTTTGGGCGGGTGAAGGGTCGGTGGCCATGGGAGCTGAAACTGCGAGAAAAGAATGATTAGCCCAAATCGGGTTTTAACATCCAGATGAAGCTCGATTGAGCAGATAAATTAGTCAACAACCAACATTCTTGGCTGCTGGAAGAATTGATCAGGGTTCAGAGTTCAGACAACTTCCTAATACACGGAAAACATGTCATACAAATGAATTTATTTTGTTTAAAGTATTCAATTTAAAACATCGCGGCAAGTATAACTGTATACCTACTCCAATACTAAAAAGTAACAATTCCCCACATGCTGCTTTGATATAAAGAAGTTTGACACTTTGAGAGGGAAATTGTTCTTTTTTTTTTAATAAAATTAATTCTTAAAGATGTCGTCAGACGTATTACAGAGTCAACAAAGAGGGCGGTAAACTAATTTTTGGGTAAACTACATGGGTGGTCACCCAACTATTACTCTTTTCCTGTTTTAGTCACCCAATTAAATTTGTCGTCGAAATTGTCACTAACGTTTCATTTCGTTATTGTTTTGGTCATCGACTGTAAAACTAAAATATTAACGGAGATTGTGACCTATCATGTTTTAATAACAATTTTAGTCCCTAAAATTATTACATTATATCAATTTAATCTTAATAGGAAACAATTCATCAAATATTTGGACTAAACCCCAAATTTCGCATCTCCTTTCTTCTTCCTCTGCAACACTACTCTAAAAATTAATTTGCCAACTCTCAGATCAATTAAGCTTAAAGACAAACATGAGCAAGATTAATCTTCGTGTTGACGGTGTAAGGACTAATAATTGAACGAGAATGCTTGAAAATTCCATTCAAGCCCTTCCAGGAGTTGAAGCTGTAGAAAATAGAAAGATTTCAGTCTCGTACAAACCGGACATGACCGGACCAAGAAACTTCATCAGAGTGATAGATTCAACCGGTAGTAGCAAGTGTATTTTCCGAAGGCGAAGGAGGTGAAAGGGAGTCTCATAGAAAAGAAGAATTCAAGCAGTACTTCAGAATCAGATCCTTCTTGTGGAGCTTGATTTTCACCACTCATGTATTTTACTAATTTTAACTTCCATGGTGTTTATGTAAGTCCCGGGAATTAAGCATGGATTGGATACCAAAGCTAAGTGCTAACTATAGGTGAGATTAGTATCAACTCCAGTGCAGTTCATAATAGGGCGGCGGTTCTATACGGTTCCTACTTTTATTCTGCATAGTGCATACACTGTGATAAGAGTTGTTTCCTCTCCAGATTTCTTCGAGACAAGCGCAATGCTTATCTCATTTATTTTACTTGCCAAGTATCTGGATGTTCTAGCCATCTGCGGCCATTGCACCCATATTGCTGACTTTGGATGAGGATACAAATGTGATAGGAGAAGAAGAAATCGATAGTCCATTGATATCAAACTTATACCTGGTCCAAATTAGCTAATTTTCAGTAAGGAAAAAGAAAGGGGATGGGGATTTTGGGGTTTTGTCCAAATATTTGATGAGTTATTTCATACTAGGATTAAATTGATAATGTAACAATTGTAGGGACTAAAATTGTTAAATATTTAACGGTTGGTGATCAAAACGATAACGAAACGAAATTTTAGTGATGATTTTGACGAAAAATTTAGTTGGGTAACCAAAACAAAAAAAAGGTGATAGTTTGGTGACCACCCGTGTAGTTACGCTACTGTGTAAAACTAAACACAATTAGTTGCATATATCCTCAAGAAGAACTTCCAGTATCTCTGCCGGCGGAGAAAGAAACCATCGGCAGTCCAATTCCCCTGAAATCGGAAGTTTTGCCAAACCATGAGTTACTTTATTGTGGTCCCGACCAACATGCTGAATTAAAACCTCCGACTGCGGACGAAACATGTTGAATAATTGGTAGTTGACCTTCGTCCTTCTTTACACGCCTTGTCTGCATTAGTCGGATAGCATCCGAACTATCTAATCTTTTGGTAACCAAGATCCCAAGCACATGAGAGACCTAAGTAAATAGTAAATACCCCAAAACTCCGTTTTCAATACCCAACAAATGCTGATGTATTTAGTAAAACCAAACTTTCCCTACCATTAACTAATTTTTGATTCACTAATTAGGCTTAATACCTCTTTTGGTATTCATAATATAGTTTTTTTTTAAATACTAATATGATGTGATTACATAGTAGTATTTGTTCATATATATTTTTTTAATTTTTTGACAAAGTATACACACTTTACACACATGCTCGAATCCAAATTTATAATATAGTTAAATTATCAGTTCCATGCATATAGTTAAAATACACCTATAACCTATTAATATAAATACATACACACACGTCACATTGAAGCGTGGTGGGGTCGAGTTTTTTCAAGGATTGCTTTTCTAAAATCAAGACAGCAGGTTGTATATAGTAGTTCTGCGGTGCGGCAGCCTAATATGCGGCTAATATACGGCGTTACCGGAAACATCATTAAGAAATACCGGAAACATGGATTGATATCCGGAAACATGATAAGATATACCGGAAACATGGATTTCAAAAGTATGGATACTTTCGAAATCAACATATCCAAAAATATGGATACTTTCGAAATCAACATATCCAAAAGTATCGATACTTTCGAAATCCATGTTTCCGGTATATCTTATCATGTTTCCGGTAACGCCGTATATTAGCCGCATATTAGGCTGCCGCACAGTAGAAAAATCCGGTTGTATAAGGCAAGCATGTATTGTTAAATTACCGAACTTCAAGCAACCGTTTTGTCCATTGCCCCAAAAAAACGAGAAATTATTTCATGGTCCCGGACCACCACGTCATCCATGGTCCCCATCCACTAAAAATCAGCCATGTAATTTCTTTTTTTCCATGTCACTGTGTAACCACCCACTTCCTATTTATATGGCTTAAAAAGATGAAGATTCATCTTTGAAAAAATGACATGGAAATTACATGGCTAATTTTTAGTGGATGGGACCATGGATGACGTGGTGGTCCGGGACCATGCAATAATTTTTCCAAAAAAACACATCCAGAAGACTGGGAAACACGTTGGCATTTGATTTGGCCAACTGTTTTTCACCGGAAAGGACGGATTCTTCATTTTTTAAAAATATATTTTATATATAATCTGAAAATAAATTTTGCAAAGATGTTACAAATCATGAATGTCAGGCATCCCTACGACACTCAAAATTAATACCTAAAAGAATCACATGTTGTCTCGAAAAAAGATGTTAATAAAATAAATAAAAATGAGATAATCAATATAATAATAAATTAAAGTAATAAAATATGAAATACACATACAAATGGGAAGATTTACAGAAATATTGTGGTGGAAATATTTTTCCCAAATGAGGGCAGATTATTTTCAAAAATATTATTGTTTGAACAGTGAACCTAAAGTCGGATTTTGATGAACCCAAATTTCAAAAAAAAATCCCAAAGGCTTACTCAATTGAATTTGACTTTCGGGTTGGTCCAAAGTCTCCTTCAGCTGAATCCGACTTTAGGAGGGAAATTCCCTAAAGTCATCCTCATTTGAGTTTGACTTTAGGGTAAAGTCGATCCCATTTGGTTCCGACTTTAGGGAATTTCATGTCAGGCAACCTGCATGCCGTGCATGCATGAGAATCTACCATGCACAGCCATGAAAAGATTGGTCGAGAAACGAAAATTGAGAAAGAAAAAATGCAGGCTTTGAATGGTGATGGGTTTAGGGTATTTTAAAATGTATAGGGGTAGATGTTAAAAATTTATAGTTGTTAGTTAGGCAAAGATAGGGATAGTTTAAGGGATAACAAATTTAATTTTTTTGTTAAATAGTTAAGTTAATGTTAGAAGGAAGGAAGTTAAGGTTGAAGAAGTAGAAGAAGAAGATGAAAAAAATAGTAGAGAAAAGATTGTAAGTGGATTCGAATTTTTTTAAGTTGTTTTTTTTGGTTTGATAATTTTATTTTGTTATTTTGTAAGTAGATTCGATTTTTTTTTGAGTTTGGTAATTTTATTTTGTTATTTAGTATGTAAACATATATTTTTTATTTTTTTCATGTAGTTTATAATTTGAGTTAGTTCGAATTTGGATTGGATTTGGATATTTTTAAAATTTATTTGTAAAGTTGATTTACTATGTTAGAAAAAATTATTATGTTAATTTTTGATAGGATAATTATATTATTAGGAAATATATTCGAACTATATATTTTAAAAAATTAATATAATATATTTATTAAAAGATATATATTCAAAAAAAAAAAACCCGTCCATGATGTTAGTAACCAGAGTTATTTTTTTATTTTATTATGAGCATTTTGATTTAGTATGTTTTATTTTGATCATGCAGAGAAAATGAGCAACAACAAATTTATGGCTATTGTTCATTACAATGGACAAATGGTGAAAACTGATGTCGATGTTGTATTTGATTCTAAAAGCAATACGAAGATGAGAATCGATAAGAAAATCATGCTTTGAGAAATGAAGGGGAAAATATCACAGAAAATTAGGAAAGAGTTTCATGGTTTACGTTACCGATGGATGGCATGTGACAATCTGATCAGATATTGTGCAATCACTCTCCAAGATGATGACGATGTTGCAATGATGATCGCAGAGCATGATTCTATGGGAATTTGATATATCGAGTTGTTTGCCGAGGTGCGTGGTGTTCCCGGCCCATCTAGAAACGTAGTTGGAGAATCAACTCAAATGAATTTTGATGATGAGATTGATATGCTCGGAGGCCGTTTTGTTGCAATGTTGACAAGTGGAACATCAAATGCATTTCATCAAGCTTGACCTTCAACATATGCTTCATCACACGGGCCGGGTTTTGATCCTACTATTGAAGTTGATGTGGAACCCTTACGAGGTCGATGGGGAGAATCACTTGACGATTCCAGCGAAGATGAAGATATTGGGGATCACGATTTGTTCTCTGATGACGTCGGTGCAGCCCCTGATTTTGGTGTTGGAGAATTCGTTTCGTCTGGGGGCGACATTACATTCTATGAACCTTCTTCTCACATGAGTTTAGTGGATTTCGATGCAATGAGGGTGCCTGAATTCCCAGATTTGCCCCGATTAACCTCGAGTCAGCACGATGAATTATATGTTAAGCTTCAATTTGATGACAATAATGAAGCTATATTGGCAGTGAAAGAGTACAACATCAAGAACCACGTGGACTACGTTGCCGCAGAATCCAGCCAGAGGACTTTCTTTGCCAAATGTATGAAATACGAACAAGAGTGCAATTGGAAGATCCGAGTGACGAAGCGACAAAGGTCAAATCGTTGGGAGGTCACAAAGTATAATGGTGTTCACACATGCTTACGAACTTCCATCGACCAGGACCACCGGAAATTGGACTCTAGCGTAATAAGCCATCACGTAACGAAGTTGGTTGAAGCAAATCCACAGATTCTAGTTTCAACGATTCAGGCAAGCATTGCGCAGCAATTTGAATACCAAATAGAATACAAGAAGGCGTGGCGTGCAAGGGATAAGGAAATGGACTTGGTGTATGGTGATTACGATAAGTCGTACAACGAGTTATCAGCTTTATTAGTAGCACTGACATATTTTATCCTTGGCACCATAGTGAGGTATCAAACCAAGGATGTGTACAACAGAGAAGGCCAAATTGTTGAAGGCCATAAATTTTTTCATTGACTTTTTTGGGCTTTCAAGCCCGCCATCGAAGGCTTTCCCTATTGCAAACGTATGATCTAAGTCGATGGCACATGGTTGTACGGGAGGTACTCTCATATAATGTTGGTTGTTGTTGCGCAAGATGGTTACAACAACATCTTCCCAATTGTATTCACAATTGTTGAGTAGGAGACGGCGGACGCTTAGAATTTCTTATTGACGAATTTACGTGAGCATGTCGTCTAAGAAGATGAGGTATGCATTATATCCGATCGAGGGGTTCAGTAAGAACTGCTACGAGCGGTTCAAAAATAAATATCAGTAAAAACTGCTACGAGCATCAATTAATCGAGATGGAAGTCGTTGGACACCACCGTACGCATACCCTGCCTACTGTATTCGTCATATTAGTAAGAACTGCTACGAGCGGTTCAAAAATAAATATCTTCACAGTAAGATTGAAAACCTAGGTAAGCATCTTTTTTCAAACTAAATTATATTTGCATATCCATTTATTTATTTATGTTTTTTTATTTGCGTCGATACTAATAATATTATGACACATGATATCTACTAATGCTGCCACATTTTGAGAGGAAGATGGCGAATTTAATGAAGTACGACGAGCAGGTTTGGAGTTGGTCAAATGAAATCGAGAGGGAAAGATGAGCCCAATCATGTGGCGAAGGTGGTAGACGATATGGGCAAATGACTATCAACCTTGTGGAGTGCATAAATGGAGTACTAAAAGGATCATGTCATCTCCCAATAGCAAGCATGGTAAAAGAGACGTACTATAGGTTGGCGGAAGTTTGGGTAGTTAAATGGAAGATAATTGAGGCCTTATTAAATAGGGGGCAAAGTTGGGCTCCCAATCTTGTGACGAAAATGAAAGAGAACATGAAGAGCAACGTCGCTAAAGGTTCAGAGCTTCGACCGAACTAATCAGACATTTGATGTTGTTGGTGCCAGACGCAACAACGAAGCAGCACACTCAAATGTATTTTGAGTCGATTTCAAACATAGTCGGTGTGATTGTGGAGCATTCCAGGCAGGGCGATATCCTTGTATTTATGCAGTTGCAGCGTGTATGCATGTAGGGGTTGACTCGTACACTTTTGTTGATGAATGCTTCGATCTCCATAGGATGGTCAATATTTAAGAAGTGAGTTCCCACCGATTACAAATTCAATTTATTGGCTGTCGGTATAGCATGAAAAATGGTTACCGAATCCTACACTCCGTAGATCTTCAAATGGCCGACCTAGATCGACTCGCTTCTATACCAGTATGGATCTTCATGATAGAAAGAAGGGACATAGAAAGAGATGTACCATATGTAGGTCCGAAGGACATTCTAGATCAAATTGTCCAAATGAACCAAGATTCGTGCCAATGCCTCTGTGATTTCCAATGTTTGTATTTGAAAATATTATGTTATGTTATGTTATGTTATTGTTGAGTGGATAGAATTAACCGATATGGCCAAGAGGGGGTGAATTGGCTATTACATCTGATCTCTCACAAGATAAATATAGCCCAAATTGATTACAAACACTCCCCAAACTCACAAATTTGATTTACACTAAGAATTCTAAGAGTTGGGTACAAGAATTTGACACTAAGTGCTAGGGGTTGGATTCGATTGCTTGGATGTTGCTTTGAGGTTCAATAGTTGTTGTTGGTGCTTTTGAGGCTTGCTTTTATACATTCTTATTGATTTCTAGCCGTTTGGGTGGTTGAGATCATCAATAGAGCCGTTGGAGCTCTCTCTTCCCTCCATAAATGCTGTTTTGCAACTACCCGTATCGAAACGGACGCCAAAAAAATAAAGAGTCGTTGAGTGTAAAAAAGGACCCGTATCGAAACGACTATAGGCCGTATCAAAACAGTTTGAAATTGTAAAATGCCTTTAAGTGTAAAAAGGGAGTCGTATCAAAATGGCTATATGCTGTATCGAAACGTTTTGGAACTATAAATTGGTGTTTCGAAACAACAAATGAATATATCAAAACACTTAATCAATTTTTCAAAAGTTCGTTTCTGACAAGTAACAGCTAGTTCATTTAATGCTCAATTTTGAAAATACTTAACCTTATATCAAAACTGGTATGAGCTATTTTGAAACGACACTTAAAAAATCAAAAGCTCAGATGAAGGGTTGTATCGAAACGGGCAAGCCCGTTTCAAAACCCTTGTCTCGAAACAGAATAGTCCGTATCAAAACGGACGTTTCTAGTGGAAAAACGTATCGAAACACTTTGGGGGTGTTTCGAAACACCTGGGCAATTTTGAGTATTTTGGTTTTGAAACACTTAGAAAAATTTATGGGGTTTAAGTTTTGACTTCAAAACATTTTAAGTCTAAAATTTACTTGTCAAATGTGAGTATTTTGATTACTTAAAAATTTATTTACTTTTCAATTTAGTCCTTAGATTATTTGTTATATCAAAATCAAACATTGGTTTTACATTTATGTTATGTTATGAAACAATTCAATTTAATAACTTAATTTTTGAATTGTTCATATTTGAAAATATTCAAGTTTGTTTGGACTTTAAATTATTTTTGAAAGATCTTATATAATCGATTCCAATTGAAAAACATTTTTATTTTAAATTGTTATATCAACAATTGCTAAATTCAGATTATTCAGTTCTCGATCTTATATTGTACCAATAAAATTGGATAACCGATTGACTATAATAAAAATGAAGGATAGAAGAAACTAAACAACTTTCTTTCTTGGTCCTCTAATTTTCTTGCAATGTTAGATACAAAATAAAAATAAAAAACTTATTCAAACATTGCATTTTTAACATAGTCCACTAAAGTTATTAACTACTTGAAATAAAAAAGCTAACGATGCTTATGTCCACCGGTACCACATCCCGGTAGATGACAAGACCGATCAGGATTGAGTCGACGACTGGGCTGAAGTTGCTGTAACGCCCTGGTTTTGGGCCTAGATGTTTTGGACATCGGACCGGACCTGTCGGGAACGGTTCGAATCGAGTTAGGTGATTTAAGGAAATCAAGGATTGAGATAGGTAAAAATATGGTAAAAATTACTAAAATCCTCTAAAATCATGTTTAAGAGGTTGGTTAAATCAATTTTACAAAAAGAGTTTCGGAAGTAGTACAATTTGGGTAGTGACCAAAATGTAAAGTTTAAAACTGTGGGAAAATGTGATTTTAAAAGAGGAGCCAAAATCTTAGAATCATTAGGGAGCTTTATGGTGATTTAGCCTTTCCTTAATATGACATGTGTTTTAAAAGGGATTTTAAAGTGATTTAATAAAAGGATTTTTATTAAATTAAAATTAATAAATTAGAAAAATGAGATTTCACTTGACGTAACTACCTTTTTCTTCTCATTTTCAGCCAAACACAATTTTAACTCATTTTCTCCAGAATTATTTTCTCCCAAACACTCTCTCAATGTTTTCTAAACAAATTCCCAAGATCTTTGGCTTCTAATTAATGTTTTTAGTTGAGTTTTCATTATAGTATTGATTTGAGATTGAAATCTTGCAAAAATAAGATGAAATACTTGATTTTCGGACTTATTTTGTTAAGCTCTATTTTGGATTGATTTTAATTGAGTTTTGAGATGTTTAATATGTTGAAAAGAGGTTTTGTTGATATAGATCCCGAAATCCTTGAGATCCTTGAGTTTCTTGATAGTTCTAGTTGGGTTTTTGAGGTGAAATGTGGGAGTAATGCTTGATGGAGGTATAAGGAAGGGTTTAAGTTGATTTTAGATGTGTTTTGATGTTTATAATTGATTGGAAGTGATGTATGTTGGCTGGGCTTGGTTTAGAAAGCAATCGGTTGAGTTTTCGGTTGTTTCGAATGGGTAAATTGGTGTAGTTTGGGTGAGTAACGAGTTTGTGATTGGTTGCTGGTGTTGGAATGCATTTTAATGCATTTGGATCTCTGTTTTGATGATGTAAAAACAGGGGATCTTGATCCGGGAGCAAACAAGACGTTTTTGGAGGCTTCGGAAGAGTGATTTTCGTGTTGGCGAGCAAAGCTTCGCGTATTAGTGAGTGGAAATGGATTTTCCAGCTTTGTAACGCTTTGAGCATGGTCTTGAAAGCTTAGTGTAAGTTTGAAACACTTAGCTAAGCTCAAGATTAAGTGATTCGAAAGTCTCTCTCTCGGATAGGTGCTATGTTTTGATGGAAATGCACTTGAGTTAATGTGGTTTTGATTACTGTTGTTAAAGCACGTTTTAAGCATGATTAATGCTGGATTTAATGCCATTATGTTAAGGATGCACTAGGTAAGTGATCCTTGGTTTTATGTGATAAATGCATTTGATATTAAGCATGTTTATGCTTGTGGAAATGGCATTGTGTTTATGCTTGTAAAACAGTGGAATATTGATGTTAAATGATTATATTGGCAAGTGATGGAAATGGTTTTTGGTTACTTTAATCGGATATAGTTAGCCGGCTATAGGATTGGGTGCACCGTGAATAAAGTCGTCTTGGATGTCGAGGGGTTGTGATTGTGTCGTAATCTCCATCCAAGTACCCTAACGATTGAGGCTAAGATCACAACGGTGAAAGGTTTAATCCCGTGTGTGAGTCTTGTAGTATGTGTCACGTACTCTCGTTAGTGGAATTATACAACTACCGATGAGTGATGTTGAGGGGATGCGATTGTGCCATTAATCTCCATCACTGGTGTTGAGGGGTTGTGATTGTGCCATTGATCTCCACCTTGTGTAGTCCGGTAGTACTCCCTCCGTCCCACTTAAAATGTCTCTTTTGTGTTTTAAAATTGTCCCACTTAAAATGTCTCATTGAAAAAAATCAACTACTTTTACAATGTGCATTTCCATTTCTATCCTCTTTTTAGTTTTCCAACAAAATAAAATTCAACTTTTCAAGGGTAAAATTGTCTTTTTAATTATTTTACATCACATCTCTTACACAAACTTTTTCTTTCTAAAACTGCGTGAAAAGTTAACAATGGACACCTTAAATGGGACGGAGGGAGTATGTATGAAGCGTGTGGGACAACGCTTGTAATCCGCGTATCCGATTGTGTCATGTGTTTTGGATGGTTTGAGAATTATCACTTGCGAGCCAATATAATGTCAATGATTAATGATTAAGCATGGGATGCTTGTGAATGATGTATGAATGCATGTGATGCTTGGTTTAAGCATGAGTAAAAGATTCTTGTTGTTGTTTAAAATGATGTTATATGCATGTGGATCTAGAAGTGCTTTGATGCTTAAATGGGCATGTTTTAAAGAAAGGCATAAGGTTGCAAATGATGTTGCAATGGTTTTATGAAATGCATTGATGAATGTTGTTTTAGCGATCCTCACTAAGCTATATGCTTACGCTCATTTGTTTCATCAATGTAGAGAATTGAGCATTTCAAGGTAGCCCAATAGCAAGGGGATTCCAAGAGTTTTGACCAAGCAATATATGTGGTTCACCCTTAGTGTAATAAGAGGCAATGGATGGGATTTCTACTCATGTTAGTATTTGGTGATGTTAAACACCTTAAGCATGTTTGGTATGCTTATTTTGGTTTGTAAATGGCCTTTGAGGATTGATTTGTGCTTGAATGCGGTGTTTTTAGCTTTGTATGGTTTTGAAGACTAGGAAACATGCCTATAGTTCTAATGCTTGCATGAATGATTCTATGATTTAGCTTGTGCTTCATGCTAATGGTCTTTGATGTATATACATACTGTATGTGTGATATGGCATGTGTTGGAATGATTTCGGAGGTGTTTAGTTGAGTAAAATCAACATTTTGAGAAGTTGCAGGGCAAAGCGTTTCGGAACGCCCTTATCTGTTTCGGAACGATGGCCTGGAATGGTCATGGTGTTCCGGAACGGATAGGCACATTCCGGAACATTTTGTTACTGGAAAGCATTGTTTCGAAACGGGTTTCGAAACGCACCCGCGTATCGAAACGGTCAACGTGGTTTTGAAACGGCTGTTCCGATACAGGGTCTTGTGTTTTCAAACACATGACCGTTGGTTTTTAATTTGAATTGTTTCAGGTTTCTGTTTTCTTACGTTTTGGTCCCTGAATGTTGGATGTTTAATTAAATGAGTTTGGTTGATACGTTAGTGATGAAATTTGACATGTTGGCATGTAATATGATTAATTTTGGATTGGTAACTCAAAAACCTGTTTAGTCTTTATAATTCTAGAAATTTACAATTTAGTTCCTAAAAGACATTTGTATGCAGTTAGACCCCTAATTGAGTTCCGTTCGTTGTGTCGCTTCCGCTAAATCTAATTGCTAATCATATAGGATAATAATATGCATCTAGAAAAGATAAAAAGAAAAAAAGTGTCGTTAATCGATGTTGACTTTTACGAGTTGACTTCGGTTTTCCCTGTGTAATCTTCTTAGTTCGAGTCGGGCGTCTAGGCCGGGCTAAGGGGGTTACAGTTGCTGCTCTTCATCACTATTATCATCGTTCTCATTCTCGGTTCCAAATGACCCACATGTGAAGAACAAGGACTGCTGTGGTGTTTGCTGAACATAGAGGGTCCCAAAATCGGGTTGATACAGATACAAAGGGATCGATCCTTGAGAAACACTCGACGAGATAGTCATCATCGGAGAAAATGCACCGTAGAGTTTGACCACAAGAGGCATAAAAAAATCCATGTTCTCACCCCAAGTTCGAGTAATTGGGTGTCTATGGCGAAATAAACTATGGTATGTATAAATTAGGATCATCAAACCCTACATTATCTGAAAAACTCCCTCCCACATTACCTAAATAGCTCGGGGCCACTTCCGGTTGTACACAAGTAGGAGCTGATTCTTTTTCCCATATAGCCATTGGTGTTACTCTGCTCAAGTCTCTCATATCGTTGGCCAACCTGTAGAGTCTCTACTACAAATCCGTTGCCCCTGTGATGAGCCCGTTGTAGCCTTCGATGATTTACTTTTGCCTCCATATTTTTTCGGAACCTTTCGTATTCCTCCCGTTCAAACTGATATGTTAAGTACGGTATTCCATGACTACGATAGTAGATCATGTACTATGAACTCTCGAAATCAAAATTGACAGCTTCCATTGGATGACGTTCCAGCACCGATGAACCTCTATTGCTCCACAAAGCAATATAGTCGTTATGTTCGACTTCCCAATCCGTATCTGGCCTGCCACGTCTATCATAGGCATGAAGATGGTAATGGTCACGTGGAATGCGCATAATAGGCTGGTGGAAGCCAAATTGCCTCAACACTCTATCTGCAAAGTGGAACTCGGCAGTAGAGAAATGGATCAACAGTGTAACACTACACCATAAAAGTGATTCCTTCATTAATTATTCCGGTACAAATATATGGTCATCTTCGTAGGCCTTCCAAATAAACTGCAAAAAAATAATGGTTTAAAATAATACATCTAACTAACTAAGATGTGAAAAACACATTTAACTTCAAAAATTACTTTCCATTCATATACCTGCTCTTGACAATGTGAATCAATAAGAGATCTACAAACTCTGACGTTGTTGTGCGTCAACCAGGTCTCATGCTTCTCATCGCACCATTTGCATACAAATCACAATATATGTATATAACAAGTTAATTTAATTAATTTAAAAAATCAACCAAGAATAAGGATATATATTTACCTTGCAACGAGAGAAAACTGCACATATGTTCGAGTAAGTGGTGTAAAAAAGGGAAGTTGTTGCCAAGCCCACGCTTGCAACAATAACATGCAACCACCAATACCGCCTACCCGCTTACTCTTTTGCAGTAAAGCGCTCTTGCACAACTCGCGATACAAGCACGCTAATATAGTTGATCCCCAACTATATTAACAACCAGGTTCCCAAGGAGTATCCAAAAAACGAAGATACCTTATGCTGACCATATTGCTAGATTCATCCGGCATCAGTATACCTCCAATCATCTGTAGGATATATGCTCGACTGACCATATAAATTTTATCAACTGTATTATACTCAACGAGTTGAAATTCACTCTCTAGCCAACTCATTTTCACACGAGACCCTATCACGTTACTTCCATAAGGTACCTTCCCAAGGTATCTTTGACAAATATCAGCCGTTGAGCTCTTAGTACGCTCGACCATTGGCTTCTCGTTTATTGGGACCCCAATAAGATAAACCACGTCATCGAGGGTGATCGTGCATTCTCCGTAAAGCATATAAAAGATATGCATTTCAGGTCTCCAACTCTCAATTAGAGCTGTAATCAATCAGGGCACCAACTTGTACCTACGGAAGAACGTGGCATGATAAAATCCTGCCATATATAAGAAATACTCAATTCTGTGGTCTAGGGGTTTGTCTACCATGCACAAATAATGTTTAAATGTTTTCTTTGCATCCTGTAAATAACACATTATTTAAACATAATTATTAACAACAAATACAGAAGCGGCCTATTTCGTAATGAAACAATTTTTAAAAATTATACCAGTTCATCAACTCTAAGGTTAGTAATGAAATAATTTTTAAAAATTATACCAGTTCACTAAATCTACCACGTTAAAATATAACAATTATAATAAAATAAAAAATAACTCGGATAATTTTACTTTAAACAACCATATTTAAGGGAAAATATTTCAATACTTAAAATTTAATTACATATTTACTTATTTTCTATTAAATCATTAACGTCGTCGTTTTTTATTCAACCACCTATAAATAAATCTAAATAAATTAACGAACTTAAATAAAATAATAAAATACAAATCAAATCAACTTACTATAAATTAAAATAAATGTTTTTTTATCTTATATTCAAACAATTTTCCATATTCTCAAAATCTCTCCACCTATTTAGCACAAAATATTTAAACCATCTCTCCAAATATAATCGAATATTCAAACATTATTTTTCAAAAAATAATGAACTTAAATTAAACAATAAAATATTAATTTACTTACAATATTTTCTTCTCAAATCTCCACCTATTTAACACAAAATTTTCAAACTATATTCTCTCCAAATAACATCAAAAATCCAAATATCAAAATAAAAATTAAAAAAATATTGAACAATAAAATAATACAACAAAGTATTTCTCAAATCCCCACCTATTTAACACAAAATATTCAAACAAAAACTTCAAAATTAATCAAACAAATAATTTAACTTACTATATTCTCTTAAAATTCCTTATTCTCTTCAGCCGCCTATTTAACACAAAAAAATCACAAATTTTAACTTCAAAACACAAAATTTTTATTTTCGTAATTACTATAAAATAAAATATACAAAAATAAATAAATTACAAAAAATACTACTTACTATAATTATTCAAAATAATAATGACAAATTACAAAAATAAAATATTTACTCCAATAAAATTCTCGAAATCTTCTTCAAAATATTTTCTATCCCTTTACACTATCTACTTTCAACCCACCCCTATTTAACCTCACAAAAATTAAATCTCAACCACTCATACCACCTATCCAATTAAATACCACCATTCATCCAACCAATACCAATTACACCTAACTTTCTCAATTTTCGTCCCCTTTCAGGTTCTCATGCATGCATGTAGTAGGCTGCCTCATGACATGGCAGACCTAAAGTCGGACTCAAATACAAGAGACTTCAAGAAAAAATTTCCCCAAATTCGGATTTAGCCGAGGGAGACTTTGGACCAACCTCAAAGTCGAATCCAATTGAGTAAGCCTTTGAATTTTTCTTTTTGAAATTCGAGTTCTTCAGACAACAATATTTCTGAAAATAATCTGCCACAACAACATTTTTATAAATTTTCCCATACACATTAGTAATAATAATACTAGTAAAAAGAATAAAATAAAAATAATAACACATGGACATAAAAAAAGTAAAGACAAAAGAAAAGGGATGCCCAAAGTCTAAAATTATGGACTTGATTAGGCATTCTTCATCATTTCAAAACTATGGCAGCAGTTTGGTTGACTGTAAGTCCGAGGCCTATTGATTTTGAGTTGTTAAACCGGATCAAATAAGGGTCGGGTGTACAGAGTACAGGCCCACGTGAGTCACCAGCTGGAACAAAAAAAGATTCGTTTTTTTCATCATTGTCGCCGCTCTGAAGGTTCTTCCGGCGAACCAAGGCCATCAAGATGAAGTTCTCATCTACATCTATCATTTCTTGGTTTTGGTTCTCACATAACCAACCCCAAAATCATCTCAAAAATGCATGCACCAACACCATTTTTACCGTTGTTGTAGCCACCGTATCTCTATCGAATCAAAGCTTTTCTTCTCCTTTCTCGATCTCACAGTTCAAGTTTTGGGATATTGGAAAGATGGTTGTGATGGGTTTTACCGCCAGTGGCATTTCGAGGTAATTTTTGTGTGGCTATGGTGGTAGTGACGGCGACAACGGTGGTTTATTATGATGGCCGACATGCATGTGTTGAGTGCGATTGTGTTTGTTTTGTTATCATCTATGGATGATGTTAAAGTGTAAAAAGTACTATATTTTTTTTTACTCTTTTACTCATATTATTGTTTAGACTCAGGCTCATTTAATTCCATTCTTAGTCATTAATGCATTATTTCGTAGTTCTTCTATCCGTTGGGCTTGGCCTTATGTTTTGTTAATTTTTGTGGAGAAATCGATGTTGTTTTTGCTCTATTATGTGCAAGATGAGTTACCGAGCCACTTGTCGAAGGTTGCCATGGCAAGTCGCGATAAAGCTATTATCTCTACGATTTATTCAAAAACTTTGGATAATTACTCATGTTCAAATTCAAAAGATGCGTTAGTTAGATATCAAACCCCACTAGTTTCACACTCAATTGGACTCTACTCCTTGCCTATTTAATGAGATCGCAACAACAAACCGATTGAGGAGAATTTTGGGGAGAGAACGAATCAAAGAGAGGTACTCACGTGGAGGCATTAACGTATATTGGAGAAGTTCATCTTTTCCATTTATTTTTATCTTTGTATCGTGCTGGGTTTTATTCATTGTTGTTTTCTTCTAACCCAGCCATGAACTAGAATATTTTGGCTTGGTTATTGAGTTTGTGGTGTGTAAAGATAAATGATTTGTTTTGGTTTTTAATTCTATAGATTCATTGTTTATCCATTCTTGGTTCTTTAATTAACTTCAAGTAAACTTGGGAAATGAGCTTGAATGCATTTATTTATCTAGACTCGGAAGAGTTAGATTCATGAAACGAATAGATACAGTTTCCATTTGAACGACCGTTAGTGGAAACTAATTCACCTTAGGAATAAGGAAAGAATTTCAATAGATAAGAAGAGTGAAAAGATCGATGTTGTTCACCCAAGGTTAATGCACGGATGTATTACCAAGACTTGCACATTCATCAGTTCTTCGGTTAGGGATAATTCAAAGGCATTGAAAAATACTCTACCGAACATTGAAGGACAATTAATTGCCACGACAATTCATCCGACAATTACACCATTACTCACGATAACCCAACCTATTCTCTCATATCAGTTATCTTCTTCGATTTATTTAATTTCTTTTATACCTAGTTTATTTTACTTGTTATTTATCACCTTCTATCACCATCAATTTCATTCCTTCTCAGTGCGAGCAGCTAAAAGTTAAAGTTTCACCAATTCATGTGGAGACGATCTTAATCTATACTATTACTTGCGACGTGTATACTTGCACTGTTTACGTTGCACTTAAATCACACAACAATAAGATCATACTAGAAGACACCGATGACAAAACAATTGAGCGACAAAGAAGATCGATTCTAATCATGATAGATATCGTGAAGCGAGGTGTGCTCAGAAGGCTAGTTACTGGAAGGAAAAATGGAATCAAAATGAATGAAATTGAAGAGCTGAAGCAGAAAAATTTCGCCGCAACAAAAATGCCAGAGATGTTGCGGCTCGAAACTGAAGATTTAATAAAGATTGCTACAAAAATTCTGGAACATGATGAGGATGAATATGCTTCAAAAACAAAGGAAAAAGGAGAAGTAATGTAACACCCAAAAAATAGGGCTAGGTGTTTAGAGGATTTGACTGTGTTCAATTCGAACCGGTTAAGCCATATCAGTCAATTGATTAGGTTTTGGGTAAAATTAAAAGAATAAAATCGGAATTGAAATTATTTGGGAAAGAATTTGAGCTTTTTAAATATGTTGGATATTTTATTTAATATTGAGCAATTTTAATTGGAAGGTAATTTAATGTGATTAAATGAATTTTGGATTTTAGCGACCAAATTGTAAAAATTGCATAACTGTTTTTAATGACTATTTTGTAAATGGGCCAATACTAAGAATCCATAGAGAGCTATATTTTTGAAATGTTTTAATCTGAAAATAACCACCTTAATTGAGTAAGAAATTGACGGTTAATTGTTTTCTAAATCATTTTTCCTATTGTTTTGATCTTTCCTCATTTTCTCTCCATATTTCCTTCATTTTTCATTTCAACTTCCAAACAAGATTCTCCACAATTCTTTGCTGATTTTCAATGGAGAATCTATTATTTGATTTGACTCTTATTTCTTAACAAAACCTTATAAGGATTTCATCAATTTCATAAGTTAGATTTAAAAAAAAAATCTTACGTCAATTTTGGTGGGAGCTTCTTCAAATGTGAATTTCTTTTTCTCTCTTAAAACTAAGGTTATTTATTGGTATTCCCTAGTAGTTGGATGATAATGGATTGATATTAACATGGTTTTGCAATGGATTTCAAGATTTGAGTTGTAAATGGTGATTTTGATATTTTGCTTAATGATTTGTTTAAGTTGATGAAACCTGGAGATTTTAATTGGGTAATTTCATGTTTTGATAAGGTAATCATATTGTGAAATGAGATTATAAGAATAAATCCAAAACTATTTAATTGGCTAATTTTTTGATGAGTTCTTGGTAGTTTTTGGGGCTGTTTTAGGTGTTTTTGAGTTGTTGGAGATATAAGGATGTTTGGAAGGTGTTTTTGGTTGAGTTTTGATGTAGATTAAATGTTAGATTCACTGGTTTAAGGTTAGGAGTTGGTAGAGAGAAGATTGATGTTGTTTTCGGTAGTTTCAGTTAGTTTTTGGAAGGTTAATGTAAAGGTTGTAGGGTATTGTTGTTGGGATATGAGTTGAATGAATAATGATGCATTTCCTCTCTGGTTTTATGTGGTTAAAATAGGGGACGACCAAGGCGAGGTTGCCTAGTTACGTGCATTGCTTTCCGGAGGCTTAATTCGCATCAGCGAGCTAATCGAGGCGTATTGGTGAGTGCAATAACATGTTAAAGCTCTTAAAAGGTTTTATCGATGGATCATGGGGGTTTAGTTATAGCCTAACAAGCTTAACTAAGCTCAAGCACAAGTTTCCCTTATTTTTCTTGGTTATCGGCATTGATATGAGCTTGCTGATTTTGTGTTTTGGATTTTAAACATGATTTGATTTACTTACTGTAAATGCATCGTTTTGGATTAATATGCAATGTTCATAAAAAAATATGAATGCCTTTGAGAATTGAGATTTGTTCCTCGAAGAGAATGTGTTATTGCCTTTGGTAATATGGTTTTGTATATGGAACGGTTTTGTGAATTGCATTGGAAAACAATAAGTAAATGTACTTGAGAATGATATATTGGCTATGTGACGTATTGTGAAAGTATCGGATATAGTTGGCTAGCCATAGGATTAAAGTGCACTATAAAATGTAAAATCAATCGTGTAAAGTTATTCGGTTACACAATAGGGGTAATGCTATTGTGAAGTGATAGGAGTAGTTCTATTCTCGGCCGAAGTGAGTTATGGTGGAGGTAGTACCACCATATACAAGACTTGATTGGGGTAGTGCCATCAAGGGAATTTATGTATTCGAACATGTATGGATAGGGATTGTACTATCCATGGATAGAGGCAAGTCTATCCGGGTCACTATAAATGCAAATATATGAGAATATTTGTGCTAATTGAGATTTACAAATGGATGATGCATATGGTTTTCATGCATGATTTATTTTGGAAACAAATGTGAAAATGCTTGGGTAGTTAAGCATGATTTGAAAGCAAAAGGATTTACGGTTTTCAAATGGTTTTCAAATGCATCAATGTTTTGTTAGAAGCATTCTCACTAAGTATTTGTGATTACACTCTCTTTTTCTCATTGATGCAGATCAATAAAATTGGGGGGCAACATTGGTTTGGCAAGGAAGGTCCAAGATCAAGAAATTTGCTTGAGTATGAAAGTTGGTTTTAAATTTAATTAATAAGACAATGTGTTACCATGTTTTGGGGGAATTTTGTAATCTGGATTTTTGGATATATTGTGGAAGTTTATATGCTGTGAATGATGGTTATCATGTTTGTGGATTGGAGGCATGATTGATGATGACATGCTAGTATGAGTTTATACTTTGTGAATTCCTTAGGGTACCTATAGGTTGGATGTGCTTATACTCATGATTTGTGATTCTAGCATGTTTAAAATGATGCTAATAGGTTGTTGATGCAATCCTTATGTTATTTTGTGCTTTGAACCTCTTTTTGAATGTTAAGTTGAGTGATTTTCAGGAAGCATGCCTCTAGTATGATGTTTGAGACATTTGCCTTGAGTTGACTTCGGTTCCTTGAGTATTTGGCATGGTTTGACCTTTGTAGTGATTGTGTATATGGATATGATGAGTTAAGGTATGTTTGAGCTATCAATTGGGTGAAAAACCAGCAAAATTGGACATTACAGGTCTAAGGGTATCGATACACGGGGCCTTGTATCGGTATGCGTAAGTATAATCTGGGCTCAGGGATCGGTACACGAAGAGTTGTATCGCTACGAGCTTTGAGAAAATTAAAGAGGTATCGATACACGGGAAAGTGTATCGGTACGATTTTTAGCTACTAGAATTGGTGTTTTGCACAACAAGCCGAGTACCGATACGTTATGAGTTGTACCGGTATGACCCTCTTTGTATGAAGCCTGGTATCGATACGGTTGCTCATGTACAAATACCAGCTGTCGTTAATTACTATTAAGGAGATTCTATGATTTCTAATTCTTTCATTTTGGTCTTTGTTTCTTATGAATGCAATTGGATGATCGTTTTGAGCTGAAACTTGGCGGGAAAGCATGTAATCTGACTAATTAAGGATTGGTAATCTAAATTTAAATTAAGTTTTTATAATTTTCCAGATTTATGTTTTAGTCCCTAAAATGTGTCAATATGCAATCGGGTGTCTTTTTGGTGTCCATTTCTTTTGAGATTTCATCCGCTGCCGGTATGCACACCTTAGGTTAATATATTGCATCTAAAGAAGATAAAAAGAAAAAAATGGTCCCAATCTTGTGTAATCATTTCAGGTTTGTTTTGTCAAACCTAATATAGCTCACTCGGTTCGGTCGAGCGTCTAGGCCGGGTCGAGGGGCTTACAAATAAAGCCTAAGCACTACTGGGAGTTGAGTTAAATGAAAGGTTCTCTGGACTTACATCAAAGAGATACTTCGATTTTCTAAGGTGGTTGTTCAAAGCCACCATGGCAAAACATTCTCCTTCATTGTGCAATTGAGAATTTGGCATACTCAAAAGAAAGCAATTCTCCGGCTTTCTACATTGGTTATTTAAACAAAAGATTGCCACAACCTACCATCAGCCAACCAAGGGCCAAAGACTGAAGCACTACTAGGAAGGAAGTCAAATTACTGCTAAGGAGACCATTCTCCTTGCAGGCATACAATAAAAATTTGCCAACCAAGTATGAACATTGTATGTAGATTTAGGGTAGTTATTTCAATTATATTTATTTTAGGAATTAAGAAGTTTCTTATTACTTTACTTTTCATCATTCAGTTTTACTTTTATTTTATTTTTATTGATTTGAAAGGTAAAAAAAATTACACAGGAAAGATTGTCACGCAAGAGAGGACAAGAAACTATGTTAGGTATTGATGGCATTACAACATTAGCGGAGAATGAAAAGCCTAAAGTTGCAACCATACAAGAACAACCACCAGCTGTAACAATCACAGCAGTCGTCCCTGAGCCATACTGTCACTAAATTTTTTCCATCTCTTCATTTTATTTATTTATTTATTTATTTATTTATTATTATTATTATTATTATTATTATTATTATTATTATTATTATGTTGTGAATAAAATAAAGAAGAACAAGAATAAGAACAAGAAGAACAAAGAGATGAGAGAAAGAGGGAGATTTGTATTATTCTCAAATATAGACTTGTATACAATGCCTTCAATGAATCATCTATTTATAGGCATAAGTAGTACATAATACATTAAACTCTAATTCATAGAGATAATATTCCTAATAATAAATAAATCAAACTCCTTTGATAAAGTTCTAATCATGATAGACATCCACATAGATAAATATTCATAACACTCCCCCTTGGATGTCTATGAAGATAATGTGCCTCATTAAAACCTTACTAAGATAAAAACCCAATGGGAAAAAAAATTCTTTAGTGAAGGAAAAAGAGTACACACATCTTTGATACGCATAACATGTTGCCTCATTAAAAACCTTACCAGGAAAACCCATTGGGACAAAACCTCGGTTAAGGGAAAAAGAGTGCAACGCGTATTTACTCCCCCTCATGCAAACATCACAGAAGATCTTTGAATCTTCATAATTTAATCTTGAATATCATTTTTCTAAAGATCGTGAGGGATGAAACTTTGGAGTAATATGTTTCATGATGTATCCACTTTCAAACTGAGATATACATCTTGCGTTATCTTCACACAAGATAGCTTTTATCATATCTTGTAAAAGTAAATCCACATATCTTTTGGATATGTTGGGTCAATAGTCTTAGCCAAACACATTTTTTGGCTTGCCTCATGCATAACAATTATTTCTACGACATTTGAGGAGGCATCAACGAATGTTTGAAGATCTAAATGTAATGATCTTTGTATATTCATAGATATTTCTTGACCAACTAATATATAGTGCTTCAAGACCAAGAAAAGATATAATTATCTTTATTCACATCCAACAATCTTACAACTATTGGGATACTCAATAGATATGCTCTATTCATATTGAATCTTCTTTAAGATTCTTTCAGCTTATGTCTATTCATAGACAAAAGAAATATATAAAAATGCTCGATCTTCAGGTCGAGATAAACTTGATGTCAAGATTCAAGTATTTGTATTGAAAGTACTTCACGAGTTTCCAATTTGAAGCTCTTTAGGAGTTCTAAAATTATCATAATGGATCTTGATCCAAACTCCTTTATAAAATACATAAGAAAATCTGATCATTCTTATAGTATTTTCTCAATTAGTATTCACTAAGGCGATTATACCAAATGCGCCAAAATATTCATGAGACATGTCTAAATAAATTTCCTCAGAAATTTCCATATGCTTATAGCATTTTAGATCCTTCAAGGATAAATATGGATCCACAAATAATTAGACGCATGTAAAATTTTCAAAACTGCCAAAGTAATTGCATCCACCATGAAGTAATTAAAACTTTTCATAAATCATAGTTCAAGTCGTATTTACGACTACTTATTTGTGCCTCACTTGCATTACACCTTTAGGTGTTTGGACTGCTGGTCCAAATACTTCTATTTTAGAAGTTCAAAGCGTCTTTCAACATTGGCCAATTCAATATCTATATTTCTGGATAGATTTTATACAAGATCCTCGATTTCTTTCTTTACTTCTATAGAAGTATTTTATGTAAACTTGTTTGTAAAATCGTTGTCGACAACTTTCTAATTTTCTGGTTCCATTCTCGTAATGACATAACTCATCGAGATCTCTTCAAGATTTCAATCTTTATTTCAGGTACCTGAAACTCTTATAGAGTTTTATTATTTGTTATGTCTTGGGTCTCTTCAGGAGCACCCGCCTCTAATATATGACCATCTCATATTACTTTCTATTTACGAGAATTTTGATCATTGGAACCATTTCAACTATCATGCTTCAGGCATGATTTACATTCTCTCGCTCTAACATGTAATTTAAACTTAGAGCATTTCAGCTGGTATATGAGACTTAATTACTCTCATTGGGTCAGTAAATATGTCTGGTAGTTGACATGTAATAACATGAATTATCTTATGAACTTCTAGTTCATATACGAGGATCTAGATAATGATAATTTATTTTCCTCTATCCAGCTGATTATTATCTCCCCTGATGTTGAGAAAAATCATGTCATAAATGATTCTCCAATTAATGTTTAAGAATTTAAACATAAAAGGAGACCCGTACTCAATATATATTCTCAACCCTTTTTATTTACCCATTTTTTGCGTTGTGGTGGAGCAATTCATATCGCACATTCAAAAATCATAAAATGGGAAATGTATGGTTTCTGACCAAAAACCAATCATAACGGGGAGTTTATTATAACTCGTTGGCTTGATGCGTATAAGTGTTGCTATATGGAAACACCATATAAATAATAACTCTTTTGTTCTCATAGTTTAGCTATTAAATATGAGGCATCCAATTGAAATTTTGCTAAACTATATTTTTCATAATCAATAGGCTTTGTAACAACTGATATAGCCTAAAACATAAACCCACTAGGTTTTCAAGACGAATAGTCTAACTGCATAATCTGAATCCTTTTAAAATCAATCTCACAAATTTCTGGTTGTAAGTCGATAAAACAATGTAGATGCATCTACTAAAATCATATAAAACTTTCCACATTTGTGGATATATGAGCCCATATTTCGTTCAGATATGCAAGACATACAGTCTTAACTTCAGTACAAGAACTTTAAGTTCTAATTCTTTTGGTAAGTGGGATCATCTATATTCTTTGAGAACAAACATCACAAGAACTTCATGTTCTTTTAGTAAGTGGAATTTAATCAATTCCTTTAAGCAACACAAGAACTTCACGTTCTTTAATAAGTGGAATTTAATCCATTCCTTTGAGAATAAGCACCACAAGAACTACAAGTTCTTTTAATACATGTGCATGTAAATCTCAATAATTTCTGCACCATTATTGATCAGGATGGTCTAACCGATCATGCCAACTATATATATGTGTATATATCTCTGAATTTGTAAACTTCTTGTTTACCATAACATGTAATTCAATCTTACTCGTACATGTCTAGTACGACCATCAAAATTGTTCCTTTAAATAGGAATATATTTAGCTCTTTCGGAGCTTTCAATTGAAATTATCTTTTGGTAGCAATATATAGCTCTTCTAGAGCTTTCAACTGACTTTTTGGCTACCAAAACTTATATCCATATTGACTTATTTCAAATGCCAATTGATAACATATGTTATCTCTAATTCCCAAAAGGATAGTTTGCGAACTCATATTGCTCTCTTTATGACTTTGACGAGTATAACGCACTGTGAATATGGAATAAAGTTCCATTTGACAATAACATATTTGCTCAACCAGAGCCTTTTGTGATATTAGTACTTCCGGATATAGTACTCACATTATTCCCTTGCATTTTAATCGAGAAATGCATAATTGTGCACCTTTCAAAATGTGCTTTGTTTCACTTACTTCAGGTAATGAAAATATGTACTTTGTATCATTCACTTCGAGGAATGAAAAATATAAAATATAGCACATCATATCAAGTCGATTATCTATCAGAGATAAACTTTCAAGTGCTCTTCCGAAGTATTGATATTTTAGTACTTTGAGAAATACTACTCATATTTCCCCTTGCATTTAAATGGGAAAAATATTTCTTATGCTTAAGTACAATATAAGTACTTGCATTATCTGCTAGGCATAAATAGCAACAATTCTAGGCATAAATAGCCACAATTCATTGTATATTTTATTCCGGAAGTAATCATATTCTTCAAATAATAAATTAACATAAAACGTAAATAAATAATATGTGAAATAAATAAACATAAAGCAAACTAACATAAATAAATAATAAATAAAACGAATTAACATAAAAAAAACCAATTATTCCTGTTAGAGGTTATAAGGGAAATAAAATAAATGGTAAATTATTCCCTTCAAGGGTTATGAGAAAATTAACAATATCCAATTGAGTTGGACCAATAACGCCATAAACAAATTTTGTTTATATTTTATTTCATTTATCATTCATGATTATGGATAAAGTCCATAATACTTTGGCGTTTAACAAGTACAAAACCAATGGTTTATAACATCACATTGGTAAAATAATTTCACTTCCTTAGAATGATCTTTACCATCTTTTCATCCTTATAACTTCGCTACCAGCGGGTAGAAGTATTCTTAAAACGACTATATTTTTCATGTGTATATTCATAGCCTCGACCACGACCACAACTTTTAATGTGATTTTTTATTCCTTCCATAATATAATCTCACATTCACTTCAGGGAATGGAGTAGAGCCAGTGGGCCTTTAAAACCTTTTTCACATATCCTTATCACAGAGAACAAAGATTTAATCCTCGTACGCGGCATTGTTAAACCTGTCCACAAGGTCCTTTAAAAACCTCCTTTGAGACCAGTAGCCTCGCAGAACGGGATGTTCAGCCAATTATACTTGGATTATATCGAAATTATGTCTCTAATTGAATAATGATTTACCATGTTTGCATTCACTTCAGGGAATGAAACAGATCCAATAATCGCATGGAATAAACATCATGCTTGCATTCACTTCAGGGAATGCCCCATCATTGATAATTGCATGGAATAAACATCATGCTTGCATTCACTTCAGGGAATGCCCCATCATTGATAATCGCATGGAATAAACATCATGCTTTGCATTCACTTCAAGGAATGCCTGCCATAAAACTTTTTTGGATCAAGAAGAATTTTCGTAACTTGAAATTGGGAGAAGTCTATGGTCAAGTTTTTCAACGAAGAAGAAATATTGCTTTCGAGCAAATATAGACTTTATAATAATCTTCTTGTAAATTCAAAATCATCATGATTTATCGCACTTTAAAATAATAATATAAAGAATAAAAATAAAACCAAAATTTACCGATATTGATTTTTCTCTCGTGGACAATGGAGACATAGCATATGACCGAGATAGCTTCTCATAGTCCCTTTATATCACATCTCTTTCCAAGCCATTTAAGCATATCATGTAAAACTCAAAACACGGTTAAAAATATTAACTTTTACCAAATAAAATGACATAAATAATAATATGAAAAATATCAAATATAATCATATAAGTAAAAGTATGAATAAGCATACCGCTAATTAACCCTTTTAGGAACAAGAGAAAACACGTAATTTACACCAAACGCAACCTCTTCGTCTCTGTCGATTCGTCTTTTGGTTTGTGAGAAGCCACAAATTTATCTCTTTCCAATGTTCGAATAAAATCAAACATACTTCCAAAATTTTCAAAAATTAAAACAAAGTTAAAATATAAAGAGAAATACAATCGATAACTAAAAAAAAATAAGGAGGAAAAAAACTTATCTTTGGTTTATTCTATAATCGAATTCTTCCCGGTAACTTCTTTTGAATTATAACGATGAAGACCTCAGTTGATTAGAGTCTCGTGCTGATAACGTGTTGTGAATAAAATAAAGAAGAAAAAGAATAAGAACAAGAAGAACAAAGAGATGAGAGAAAGAGGGAGATTTATATTATTCTCAAATATAGACCTGTATACAATGCCTTCAATGAATCATCTATTTATAGCATAAGTAGTACATAATACATTAAACTCTAATTCATAGAGATAATATTCCTAATAATAAATAAATCAAACTCCTTTGATAAAGTTCTAATCATGATAGACATCCACATAGATAAATATTCATAACATATTATTATTATTATTATTATTATTATTATTATTATTATTATTATTATTATTATTATTATTATTATTATTATTATTATTTATGCTAGTGTTGGTCCTATTAATAAAACCCAAAAAACGAAATTAAAAAGAGTCCACTTTCAAATAAAATAAAGAGTCCATTTAGTTAAAGTAGGGACCATTTAATTTTAAATAAGAGTTCAATACAATAGTGGCCCAATTGGCTCTAAGGTAAAAACCCTAGCTGACTATTTTGTTCTCCCATGCGCAGCCTTGTAACAGCTGATGAGTAGCTAGTTTGATCAATATTTCCATGCTAATTATATTTAATTGGTTGCTTTGTGGTGTTGAATTGTTGCTCATTACGTAATTTACTGTGCAGGACCTCGATGCTGCGAAATACTATGAAAAAGGCTGAAATCCGCAAGTTTTCTAGATTCATGGCCGGATTAGTGGGCATGAATTGGGGCATGAATGCACTGACTCGGTGGCACGTCAGCGGATGACTTCAGCAGCACGAGAGGATGACGTCAGCAACAGTGATGATCAAATGATGACGTGGCGGCAGAAGTGAAAGCTTATCAGGATATTCTGATAGCTTATCAAATTCGGGATGATGGCTTATCGACCATGATTTGGATAAAGACTTGGGATTTATCTCTTTTATTTAATTTAAATATTATTTAGGAATTATCTCTTAGGATTTATCTTTTGTAATTTGAATTTATTTATCTCTTATCACTTATGTAATTCCTAGGGTTTTAGACTAGTATAAATACCCCCTTGGAGTAAGACTCAAAGCATCTCATCTGATATCTCATCTTTCAGTTTTTATTTGTTCTTGGGAATTTTACTTTAATAAAGTTTTATTTTTTCATAGCCAAAGGCTAAAGCAATGACTCGATTCCAACGTGAGGAATGAAAAGCACTTAAATAACTTCAAGTTTTTTCTCTCAGTTTTCTAAGCTTAATTTCAAAAATCAAAACGATTTCAAAACTAAAGATTGACTTTGGTCAGGATATTGTTTTTGGTTAAATATATGGGAGGAATGATCGGCTATTGAAGCACATTCGACTTCCTGGGAACACACTTAGTAAATTGATTACTAAGAGAAAATTGAGATCGGAACCGTTGTTATTGAAACAACATAATCCGAGTCGGGGTTATCCAGAACTTTAAAACTGTTTATTTTTAACAGCGATAGCCGCGGTTAATCTAACCAGAAAACTGGAATCTAAAAATTGATTTTAGATTATCGGTTTACCGGAGGGAAAAAACAAGTCTCAAGGATTGATCATTGTAGGCAAGTAACCGACGTGAATCCCGAAGTAAAAAATCTTTTCCAATGATCTGTGGAAATTGAGTCAAAGTAAAATCCCGAAGCTAGTCTTTATTATATTAAATCTATTTTTTTAATATTCTCTACAATCTTTATTTATTTATACTTAAATTCTACAAGTCACCCCCTTTTCTACTTAAACATCATTTAGCTCTCTTCTTGGCTCACCGATCAAGCGAACATAAATCAGAAAGTTTTCTTAGTCCCTGTGGGATTGACCCTTACTTCTCTTTTACTAAATTTAATTTTCTTTATTTATTAATAGAGAATAAGGAATTATTTTGACGTGAAAACGACGCGTGTCAAATTGGCGCCGTTGCCGGGGACTTCGGCAAAGTTACTGATTATAATTTGTTTTGATCTATGACCAGGTCGTGGAGCTAAATGACATTAAATAAGCGCTTAATGGGAGGCAACCCAATATTAATTTATTTCATTTTCTTTAATTTATTTTATTCGAATATATTTGTTTCTTTATTTTATTTTGTTTCTTTCCAATTTTTACTTTAATTTATTTCAATTTATATCTAATGTTAATCTTATTTTATTTTTCTGATAATCCCTTGCTAATCAAATTTTTGGTTGAATATGTGTAGGAATTTAAAACACGGTGGCAAATTCCTTGGACCATGGCTTATCATCTTATCCCAATCTCGAAAAAAAATCATCCCTTATCACTTTGTTTTTCTTGTTTAAACTCAAAATCTTTTTTCTCTTAATTTTTAAAACCACATCCCTTATCTTTATTTTAAAAATAATTTTTTATCACGTTTGATAAAGGAAAATTTTAAAACAAATTTAAAAATATGGAAAATTTTTATAACGTTTTGGTATTAGTCTTTCACCCATATTTTTAAATTTGACTTATATTTAAATTTTATCCCCTTATCAAACGTGATAACCCACCCCCTCTTTTCTCTCTTTATTTTCGTTAAAATATTCCTCCCCCAACCAAACTATCATTTTCATCTCCTTCAACCTAGCTAACCAGTCACAATTCTTCTTGTACAACCTCAACCTTCGACCAACCCCTTCAACTGCCGCCATGGTATGCACTCGGGAGCAAGCCCGCCACAACCGCCCGACACCCATCATCCTCAGCGATCGTCAAAGAATAACACCACCGCAACTATTTCACGGAGCTCTTACTTTTCTTCTCTTTTAATTTTGATATACATTTTGGGGCAAAATGACTTAAGTGAGGGGAGTAAGAATTTGGGTCAAATTCTTTTTCTTGCTTATCCGTTTGGTTGCTCTCTAGTTCTCTTGACTTTTATCCCATTGATTTGATTTTTTTATCCTCTATCATACCTTGTCCTTTTGATACCATTATGATTTTGTATCTATTTTGTTAGAAAGTATAGATTACACTTTAGACCATGGCATGATTATTGTGTTTCATAATTTGATTCTTTACACCAAACTAGTCTTAGCGTTCATTAACTTGTTTTGAAATACTTGTCGAAATTTTTTCATAAAAGCTAGAGGTGCCTATCATTGGCTCTAGCCGATTTTTTTTTAGAAAAAGCTAGAGGTGCCTATCACTGGCTCTAGCAGAGAAAAATATAAAGCTAGAAGTGCCAAAAATTGGTTCTAGCAAGAAGAAAAAAATGAAAAAAAAATGAAAAATGCCTCATGTTAACAGTGTAGACTATGTTTCATTTACAAGTTTATGATATACATTGCCTAGGTTAGCTTAACTTATTTTGTTGGAATATTTGTGTTGATAATAATTTTGCCATTTATCTATTGGTTTCTTTTCTTTCTTTCATTTATAGATATTTCATCATTTTTGCACATTAAGGACTTCGTGAAATAGAGGATGAGAACATGCGATTTAATAGTTAAAATTTTTGATACTTGAGGACAAGCATCGGATAAGTGAGGGGGAATTTGATGAGTAGCTAGTTTGATCAATATTTTCATGCTAATTATGTTCAATTGGTTGCTTTGTGGTGTTGAATTGTTGCTCATTACGTGATTTACTGTGCAGGACCTCGCTGCTGCGAAATACTACGAAAAAGGCTGAAATCTGCAAGTTTTCTGGATTCATGGCCGGATTAGTGGGCATGAATTGGGGCATGAATACACTGACTCGGCGACACGTCAGCGGATGACGTCAGCAGCACGGGAGGATGACGTCAGCAACCGTGATTATCAGATGATAAAGTGAAAGCTTCTCAGGATATTCTGATAGCTTATCGGATTCCGAGTTATAGCTTATCGACCAGGATTTGGATAAAGACTTGGGATTTATCTCTTTTATTTAATTTAAATATTTTTTAAGAATTATCTCTTAGGATTTATCTTTTGTAATTTGAATTTATTTATCTCTTATCACTTATGTAATTCCTAGGGTTTTAGACTAGTATAAATACCCCTTCGGGTAAGACTCAAAACATCTCATCTGATATCTCATCTTTGAGTTTTTATTTGTTCTTGGGAATTTTACTTTAATAAAGTTTTATTTTTCCATAGCCAAAGGCTAAAACAATGACTCGATTCCAACGTGAGGAATGAAAAGCACTTAAATAACTTCAAGTTTTTTCTCTCAGTTTTCTAAGCTTAATTTCAAAAATCAAAACTATTTAAAAACTAAAGATTGACTTTGGTCAGAATATTGTTTTTGGTTAAATATGTGGGAGGAAGGATCGGCTATTGAAGCATATTCGACTTCATGGGAACACACTTAGTAAATTGATTACGAAGAGAAAATTAAGACCGGAACCGTTGTTATTGAAACAACATAATCCGAGTCGGGGTTTTGCAAAACTTTAAAACTGTTTATTTTTAACAGCGATAGCCGCGGTTAATCTAACCAGAAAACTGGAATCTAAAAATTGATTTTAGATTATCGGTTTACCGGAGGAAAAAAAAACAAGTCTCGAGGATTGATCATTGTAGGCAAGTAACCGACGTGAATCCTGAAGTAAAAAACATTTTCCAATGATTTGAGGAAATTGAGTCAAAGTAAAAGCCCGAAGCTAGTCTTTATTATATTAAATCCATTTTTTAATATTCCCTACAATCTTTATTTATTTTTACTTAAATTCTACAAGTCACCCCCTATTATACTTAAACATCATTTAGCTCTCTTCTTGGCTCACCGATCAAGCGAACATAAATCAGAAAGTTTTCTTAGTCCCCGTGGGATCGACCCTTACTTCTCTTTTACTACATTTAATTTCCTTTATTTATTAATAGAGAATAAGGAATTATTTTGACGCGAAAACGACGCGTGTCAACAGCTGTTGGATCTGAGTTAGATCGAATGGTCGAGATCTTGAACGATGGAGAAACCGGCTGGTCCCCATGGCGCGTGCAAGGCACGCGTGCGAAACCCCAGCCCATTCGGCCTCACAGGCGCGACGATGCGCTGTTTCACGGTCGTCTCGATGCCACACCGCCACCACATAACGCAGACGAATGTTCCAGCCCCGTCCTTCTCGCCGCACCACGCGGCCGATGACCGCACTGTCGTCGTTCCTCCTACCCATGCCGATTACCTGCAAATATGGAAAAAAGGATGGAAATCAACCCCAAATTTGGTCAGATTCGGATAAAAAGGGAAAACAAATCAGATTCGAATTAAAATCAACAAAAAGGGGAAAACAACAACATATTTCGAGCAAGGCAGATTGGAATCAAATCAATCTGATTTTGGGCATCATTTTACCTGAATTTTGAGATTTTCCTTGACCAATTTCTTTGTAATTTAGGCAACAAAAAAAATCCTATATAAACACTCTCAATCCCTTGTTACTTAGACACCAACAATTACCGCAAACTACACACTGGAATTTCAGAAGAAAGCATTCGAATTTAGCAGCTCATTTGTATTCAGATTTGTTGGAATAGAAGCAATCAAGCAAGGTTTTTTTCTTTGGTATTTTATTCTCCTTTTTTTTACTTTTTTACTTATTTGATTTTTTATTTCAAATATTATATTTGTAGAATGATGGGATACTCACCTTGATTTGATTAAAAATTGTTGTTGTAGCTGAATTTCTCTTTCATTCGAATCTAAAAAGTTTTATTGATGTTTTGAGCTTTCTTTCAAAAATAAAAAATAAAAAACTAGAACCACCGCCGTTAGACGGCAGCCGACGCGGTGGTCCTGTTCCCGGTGTTCTTCATTCTTGAAGAATACCAAGAACATTTGAGGGGTTTTGATATGAAGAGGCTTTGATCCATTTTACAGTTTGGGGCCAAGTTGGGTTTTAAAGACCCAGAAAGAGGAAAGACGGTTGAAGCCGTTGATGTTTCGTCACCCCAGCCCAGGATGACTAGTCATACATTTCCACCGAATAAGAGGTTTCAGATCTGAACAACAGAAACCTCAACTCATACTCTAACAAGGTTGAGGATAAACCACGGAGAAACTTTGAGAAACACTTTATCTCCGATCTCATATTGGATGTCCCTACGCTTCAGATCATCGTACGACTTCTGCCTATCAAAAGCTTGCTTCAACCAGGAATGAATAATTTGAACCTGTTCTTCAGTTTCCTGAAGCAGTTGAGGTCCTAAAACTTTATTAACTTCGAGTTTAGACCAGCACAAAGGAGTTCGACATTTTCTTCCATACAGTGCTTCAAAAGGAGCCATCTGGATAGAAGATTGATAGCTATTATTATAAGCGAACTCGATTAACGACATCGATTTCTCCCAGTTCTTACCGAAATCGATAATACAAGCTCTAAGCATATCTTCAAGAATTTGAATTACTCGTTCAGATTGTCCATCGCTTTGAGGATGAAAAGCTGTACTAACATTCAGTTTAGTTCCAAGAACCTTGTGTAGAGTTTTCCAGAATCGAGCTGTAAATCGAGGATCTTGATCTAAAACAATAGAAGTTGGAATTCCGTGTAAACGGATAAATTCTCGAATATACAGTTCTGCTAAGGTCTCAAGACTATAATTCATCCGTACTGGAATGAAATGTGCCGATTTAGTGAAACGATCAATGATCACCCAAATAGCATCACACTTTCTTGGAGAGTAAGGAAGACCGATCACGAAATCTATCATAATTCGTTCCCATTTCCATTGCGGAAATTCAAGAGGTTGAAGTAATCCAGTAGGAGCACGATGTTCGGCTTTGACCCATTAACAGTTTAGACACCTTGATACAAAGTCATTGATAGCTGATTTCATTCTAGACCACCAATACAAGGACTTGAGATCCTTGTACATCTTAACATATCCAAGGTGGATTGAAAAAGAACTTGATGTGCTTCTTGCAGAATTTCAGCTTGTAATTCCTTGTTATTAGGTACACAAATCCGATCTCTGAAATATAGAAGACCGTTTGACTTGACAAAAAAGTCAAGATTAGATTCAAGCTTAGACAAGATTCTCTGAAGTTCCGGATCAACTTGTTGAAGTTCTTTGATTCTAGAAATCAGAACAGATTGAACCTGGAGTTTGTTCAGATAATTCCGAGCTTTACATAGTCGGAAATGAGTATTGATGGCCAAAGAAGCTATGAACAAACAAACCAAATATGTTACTTGGAAAGTAAGGCACTATTCGAATAGTTTAGTAAATTTTTCAAGATTGAACATTTTCAGATTTTGGGAATTTCAGAAGACTTACCGAGGTTCGGTTTCCGACTTAGAGCATCGATAACCACGTTAGCCTTTCAAGGATGATAGTCGATGGTCAGATCATAGTCTTTGAGTAATTCCAACCATCTTCTTTGTCTAAGATTCAGCTCTTTCTGAGTGAGCAAATACTTCAGGCTTTTATGATTGGTGAATAGTTTACACTTCTCACTGTACAAATAATGCCGCCAAATTTTCAGTGCAAATACAATGACTGCTAATTCAAGATCATGAGTTGGATAGTTCAGCTCATGAGGCTTAAGTTGTCGAGAAGCGTATGCAATATCATTACCTTCCTGCATCAAAACACATCCAAGGCCGAAATGTGACGCATCATTGTAAACAACGAATTCTTTTGCAGACTCGGGCTGAATAAGAACAAGAGGTACAAGTCAAGGCTTGTTTAAGCTGATCAAAACTTCTTTGCTGTCCTTCGGACCACTTAAACGGTTCACTCTTCCTGAGCAATTTGGTTAGTGGTGCAGCAATTACCGAAAATCCTTTCACAAATATCCGGTAATACCCAACTAAACCAAGGAAACTTCGGACCTCGCTTACACTGTTCGGAGGTCGCCATTCAAGAATTGTCTGAATTTTCTTAGAATCAACCTTGATTCCTTCGGCTGAAATAACATGTCCGAGGAAGGACACTTCTGGAAGCCAGAATTCACATTTAGTGAACTTAGCAAATAGCTGATTTTCTCGGAGTGTCTGGAGTACAATCTGAAGATGTTGAGCATGTTCTTCCTTGTTACGCGAATAGACCAGAATATCATCGATGAATACGACAACAAACTTGTCAAGATGAGGCTTGAATACTCGAGTCATCAGATCCATGAATGCGTCAGGGGCATTCGTTAACCCGAATGGCATCACCAGAAATTCGTAATGACCATAACGAGTTCTGAAAGCATTTTTGGGTATATCTTCGTCTTTCACCCTCATTTGATAATAACCAGAACGGAGGTCAATTTTAGAGAATACACCAGCATCCTTCAATTAATCAAACAGATCTTCAATTTGGGGCAACAGATACTTGTTCTTGATAGTGACTCTGTTCAATTGCCGGTAATCAATGCAAAGTCACATCGTTTCTTCTTTCTTTTTCACAAAGAGAACGAGAGCACCCCAGGGAGAAGTGCTGGGTCGAATAAAACCCTTATCCTCTAACTCTTGAATCTAATTCTTTAATTCTTGCAATTCAATAGGAGCCATACGATAGAGAGTAATGGACAGCCGTGGCTTATCCTTACACTAGGTTAAACTTACTTGTTTGAAGTATTTATCCGGTGTCCAAGCTTAGCCACACACATACCATCAAACTTGCAAATAAATCTAACAAATCTAAAGATAATGACATTGCTCAGAATAGATTCACTCTATTCCGAGGTTTCTAACTACCCTTACATTTAGGTATAACACCTCCTATAGGGTTTGAAACAATTAACCCATTTTTAACGATTTTAGGCTTTAGTTGTAACTTGTCAATCAAGTAAGAACACACAAAATAATGAGTTGATCCTAATCAATTAAAGCATAGACAGGAGTATTCTGTCTCATATGGACACTATCCCCTTCACTTGAGGATCCTCGAGGACTTTTATCGTCTCGAGCTAAACGTGTCTCTTTCATTCTAATTCAGATCAAACAAAATCAGAGTTAGGAACATAATTACAAGAAATTCAATGTATGATCCCTAGGTGGCTTGACTCAACTAATGATGCACACAGAACACATTCTAATTCAGATCAAACAAAATCAGAGTTAAGAACATAATTACAAGAAATTCAATGTATGATCCCTAGGTGGCTTGACTCAACTAATGATGCACACAGAACACATTCGAGGTCTTTAGGACCTGTAACCTAAAAAGCTATGATGCCACAAAATGTAACACCCCTAACTCGGGTTAGAGCGAGGGGCGTTACCGGAACCGGAAAACAGAAAATCGGAAACAAGAAACCATTCTTAATTAAGTTATTCATATTAATGCGCACGCGGAAAGTGGGCTAACAAAAACTTTTTCTAAACATACACGACTAAACAAAATTTATTTTAATCTTACTTATCAAATTACGAGTCAATTTAAATCTTCTTATTATCATTATTGAATTCCAATTTCAAAACTATAACCTAACCATTCGGTCATTATGCTTTCTATTTAGCCAAATAATTATGATCGTTTACTAGTAGATTACCAAATTACTATCTCGAATACAATTATATCAAACATGCCGAATGCTTAAGCTATTCATTATCATGCCATTCGAAACTTTGATTAACTTAGTCTAGGTGATTTTCGAATTAAACCAATTACCAATAAGTAGTTACATCAAATTTTGCATACAAGGCATAAAGATTTCATTCACCATGACATTCAATTTCCTTTAACTAGATCATTACAAAATATCAAGTTTTATATGCCCCTAAACTATGTCAAGCTATTAACTATGAACAAAAAAAAAAAGAATCGGCAAGACCACTAGCTCGACTTACATTTATATACAACAAAATAATGAGGCTTTCTACTTAAATACAAAACATGATTCTAACCTCCTAATAAAGCATCATGGAGCATATAATCTTAAACACCAACGCAGACTTAGGCTACGACCAAACACAACAAAACGAGCCCTTAGACAAACTTCAAAGCCACCATCTAGGAGTATAAAGATAAGACTAAGATCATACATATTTCTGGACTTGTAACTTGATTTGATCGAATGCTAGCTTTAAGGTCCAAGCTAACCTGCTAAAGTTGGGAAGAAGAAAACAACAGAGCGTTAAGTACAAATTGTACTTAGCGAGGTAATGCTAAATCTAATTCATTCTTGAATTTAAGTGTGATCAAGCATTGAGTTTACTTAGCTAGGTTTATTAACATCCAAATTATACCCAACTAAGCTTACGAAAATCAAATACACATAGCATCATGCATAACATAATCAACATTCATAGTTCATGCTCGAATACATTTCAGACAACATTAATTCAACCTCATGCTTCAATTCGATCCGATCAATACCATAATTCAATTCAATTTCTAGCATACTCAATTTCATGCTTAACGATCGAATTGACCAAAATTCATGCAAATCAATACATAGCATCATTAATTTATCAAAACGAATCACAAATTTTCCATGAGCATATCATTCGAATAGGTCTCAAACCATTAACCAAAAATTAGAAATTGTTAAACTTACCACATCTCAATTTCCATGTATTCGAACAAGGCCATTGCCCACTTTACATATAATTGGACTTTATAAGCATTTCATATGCATTATATCATAATCGGAAGGACCAATGTCCACAAAATACATTCTTTAATTTCACATCATATCGTACCAAGTCATAACAATTGTTGAGTGTATAAATGTTCTATTATATACACCTCTTTTAACACATATTTCTGCTACATTCATGCATTATTTATCGCATTTAGGTCAGTTTACAGCAAAACATCACAAATACACTAAAAGGCACAGTTTCTACTAAAAATGGCTGTTTTTGCAGGTTGCTGTTGTAGCAGATGGAAAGGGCAGGCGCTGGGCAGTGAAGCAGAAGAGCTGGAACTGGACGAGCAGTCAAGGAGGATGATGCTGCCATGGTTGCCGCCGTGACAGCAGAGGACGACAGCAGTTTTGTGGAGAAGATGTAAAGTGGACCTCGACAGATAGAGAAAATTCAGCCCGTCTGTCGTGTGAAATCACCATATTTTTCCAAGCCCTAGTTCAGAAGATATTCCAAGCCCAAAGTTCAAGGAGAGATAATCCCAAGAAACAAGGAGGACGGCTGGAAAGTAGATTCCTTGAAGATTTAGTCTTTATTAGAATCATACTTTAAATTAAAGTTGTAATCCTTGTTAAATTAGATAACTTGAGCCCAAAGCTTATATAAGGGCATATATCTTAACCTAGAGAGATACACCATTCTCTAGCCTTCTTCTCAAACCCTAGCCGTTTTCCTTCCCCCACCATGTTCTAAATTCCCCTTAGGGCCACGGGTTGATTTGTAAAGTAGTTGCAAGGGTTGCTTTTGTTTTAGGAATTTTCAGTTCAATAAAATAAACTTCAAGTTCTCTTATTTTGGTTATTAATATCTTGCAAGAGCATCGGGAGAGCATTGTAAGGTTATCTATTTACTTAGCATCGGGAGAGTTAAGTATACGAAAGAAATAAGAGCAAGTTCTCTAGTTTATAGTTGAACTATCTCGGACCTAGGGATAGGACAAGGTTAAGTGGCTAAAGAAGAATTCATCCACATCGGTGTTCATCCTTCGATTCACGCCGGGAGGTATCATCAAAGACGTGATCATCGATAGACTTGGACCTAGGGATAGGCCAAGGCACATCTGGGATTCTTGCCAAACTTAAAGTACTGAGTTGGGCAATCGAAGCCGCGATAACCAACGGACTGCTGCCGCGACAGGTGCTGCCGCGACGGGAATGACGACAACACTAGATTTCCTAGACTCTGCAATACCTACACTACTGAGCAATTTAATACCAGCCATTCTCTCTATCTTGATATCTCTACTCTTTTATTTACGTTTACTTTATTATTCTCGTGACAACTTTCTCAAACATCTTCTTTACTTTCGTGCAGTGAACTAAGGTGAAGCTATTAGCCCAATCCCTGTGGAGACGATATCCGATACTTCGTATCACTTTACTACTTGCGTCGTGTATACTTGCACTACAATTGCGATAGACTATTTTATACGCAACAAGTTTTTGGCGCCGTTGCCGGGGACTGGCAACATAACTCTACCTTTTCTTTTACTGCACTTTTTGCTTTTAGTTTTATTTTTATTTTTCTGTTTTTCTTTGGTGTGTTCAACTCTTGCTTTTCACAAGGTTCCCTGTTTATGCGCAGATCGAAACGAGGTGAAGATCCTGAGTATCCATTAGATCCAGAAATCGAACGTTCATTCAATCTTAGGAACCGACTTCGTCACGTACAAGCCAGGAACAAATACCTTGAGGAACAGTTAGAGATAATGGCATACCGAGGAGACAATCCTCCTGCTGGAGATGGAGCTGTTATACCGCCTATCGGCGACCCGCCTGCCGCTGTTGGACGATGGTCCTGTCGTGACTACATGTTGAACGATCATGTAGAACTAGAAACCACGCTGCCGGATATTGAAGTTGACAACTTTGAATTGAAACCTGTTATGTTTAGCATGATCAACAATGCCGGTCAATTCAGTGGTGTTGTTACAGAGGATGCTAGGGAGCATCTAAAAACGTTCCAGGAAATCTGTGGTTCGTTTAGACTGCCAGTAGTTAATCCGGAGATACTGAGGCTTCAGTTATTTCCCCATTCATTAAGGGACATAGCAAAGACTTGGTGGAATAAACTTACACCGAGTTCAAGTAGAACTTGGGCAGATTTGTCTCGTGAATTTTTATCTCGTTTTAATCCTTCATATTTATCTGAGCGATTGCGTAATGAAATTGCTACTTTTCAACAGGAAGATGACGAGCCGATGCATGAGGTCTGGGACAGATTCACCACTCTTCTACGGAACTGCCCTATGCATGGATTCCCCGTCTGGAACCAGGTAACCAAGTTTTATAATGCTGCCAACTTACAAACTCGTATTCGAATTGATTCAGCAGCAAACGGATTACTATTGGACAAAGACCCGGATGAGGCAATGCAAGTATTGAAAAATCTGGCTGAGAATGAAGAGCAGTTTCCAACAGCAAGAAGAGGGGGTAAATGGGTCCTAGCTGTTAAGGATTATGAGGCCGACAGCACAATGAAATCACAGGTGGCATACCTTACTAAGGCAATGAAAAAGCTCATGAACGAGGATGCACAACATGGATTTGTTGTCGAGGAGGTATGTGACATTTGTGAGGGAAATCACAGTTCAGAGGAATGTCCAATACAGTTAGAAGAGGGAAAGTATGTTGGAAATTACAATAAGCCGAATTACAATTCCAACAACTATAATCCCAACTGGAGAAAGGACCCCAAGTTTTCTTGGAGTAATCCTAATAATGCCCTGAATCCTCAAGCACATAATAATCAGAATCAGGGAGGACCTAGATTGATGACTCGACAGCAACCGCAGCAGCAGCAACAGCCCCCAGCTGCCACGAACAGTATATTGGAATAGACTCTGGCTACGTTTATGTCTCAGACAGGAAATTATATTGAGAACATGAATCAATTTGTCAAGAAGACGGAGACATTCATGGATGAAACAAAGATGCGGATGACAAATCATGAAGCTACTCTGAAATCGTTGGAGACACAAATGGGTCAGGTTTCCCAGCTTATCAACCTGAGGCAAACTGGAGGATTTCCTAGCAATACTGAAAATGCTAGACAACCCACACATGAGCAGTGTAAATCCATTACTACTAGGAGTGGGAAGATACTACCAGGGCCAGAGAAGGAAACTGAAATAGTGAAGAAACCAGCCTTGGACAGACCTGCCGAGGAAGCTGCCCCGACAGGTAATAAATAGCCTACTGCCGATGAGCCTGTCATGACAGCAGAAGCGACAGAGGAGAAAAATGATGAACCCAAACCTCATCAAATTCGTATGCAGTGGGAAGGACGTATTGCTGATTATCGTCCCCCACCTCCTTTTCCTCAACGGTTACAGCAAGCGAAGCAAGAATCTCAGCACAAAAAGATTTATGATATTTTTAAGCAGGTTCATATTAATATTCCGCTGTTAGATGCCGTAAGGGAGATGCCCGGTTACGCCAAATTTCTCAAGGATGTCATGTCAAAGAAATCTAAACTTGGGGAATTTGAAACGGTTAAGATGACAGAAGGATGCATGAGTATTCTTCATAGGCAGCCACCCCAGAAAAAGAAGGATCCGAGGAGCTTCATCATACCTTGTGTAATCGGAGATAAATATGTGGGTAAGGCACTTTGTGATCTTGGTGCTAGTATTAATTTAATGCCAAAATCTATTTTTCAGAAATTAGGTATTAGAAAAGCTCAGCCCACGACAGTAATTCTGCAGCTGGCAGACCGCTCTTATGTTCATCTGGAAGGAAAAATCGAAGATATTCTGGTAAGAGTGGATAAATTTATATTTCCTACTGACTTTCTTGTTTTAGATTGTGAAGCAGATGAAAACGCACCAATCATCCTTGGGCGACCCTTCTTAGCCACGGCAAGATCACTGATTGATGTGGAAAAAGGAGAACTCACTATGAGAGTGAACGATCAAGAGATAAAATTGAATGTTCTCCAAGCTATGAAGCATGCTGATGCAGATGAGGAATGCAAAGCTATCACTGAAGTTACCTTTGATCAACCCTGCATCAGGTCGGGCTGTCACGACATCAACATTGGTCACTGCCTCGGCAGCCACTTACAGGACTGTCACGACAGCACCGACGACAACAACTCCTCAGAATCCGAAACATCAGATACTGAAGATCAAGAGGAGGTAAATTGGATAGGCGACCGTCCAGGTAAGTTATTCGAACCTTTAAGTTATACTTCGGATAACCATGCAATCCAAAAGCCATCTACTATTGAGCCCCCTGTTTTAGAACTCAAGCCCCTGCCAGGGCAGCTAAAATATGCTTTTCTTGGTTCAAATGATACGTTGCCCTTAATCATCTCTTCCAAGTTGATGCAGGAACAGGAACAACAGTTAATAGGGATGCTGCAGCAGCACTAAAAGGCAATTGGATGGACGATAGCTGATATTCAAGGCATTAGTCCGGCGTTATGCATGCATAAAATCCTTTTAGAGAAAGATCATAAGCCGACTATAGATGCTCAAAGGCGGCTAAATCATGCGATGAAAGAGGTGGTGCGTAAAGAGATAATCAAATGGTTAGATGCTGGTATTATTTAAGCCATCTCCGACAGCAAATGGGTGAGCCCGGTGCAATGTGTTACCAAGAAAGGTGGAATGACCGTGGTGACCAATGAAAACAATGAGTTAATCCCAACCAGGACTGTGACCGGTTGGAGGGTTTGTATGGACTATCGGAAGCTTAACAAAGCTACCCGAAAGGACCACTTTCCTTTACCCTTTATTGATCAAATGCTTGATAGATTAGCGGGTAAACCTTACTATTGTTTTCTTGATGGTTATTCAGGTTATAATCAAATAGCCATCACACCGGAAGATCAAGAAAAGACGACTTTCACATGCCCCTACGGAACGTATGCTTTTAGGAGGATGTCTTTTGGACTATGCAATGCACCCGCCACCTTCCAAAGGTGCATGATGGACATATTCTCCGATATGGTGGAGGATTTCCTTGAGATTTTTATGGATGATTTTTCAGTCTTTGGGGACGATTTTGAGAGCTGCCTAGGCAATCTACAAAAGGTACTTGAAAGATGTGAAAAAACAAATCTAGTTTTGAATTGGGAAAAATGCCACTTTATGGTGGATGAAGGGATAGTCCTTGGCCATAAGATTAGCTGCCGTGGCATAGAAGTCGACAGGGCCAAAATAGAAGTGATCGAAAAGCTGCCGCCGCCGACCACAGTCAAGGGAATTAGAAGCTTCTTAGGACATGCTGGTTTTTACAGGAGGTTCATTGCGAATTTCTCAAAAATCACCAAGACCCTATGCCATCTCTTGGAGCAGAACCGACCCTTTGACTTTAATGATGAATGTACTGAGGCATTCAAGGTTCTGAAGGAAAAGCTGGTAACAGCCCCAATAGTACAGCCACCAGACTGGACACAGCCGTTTGAGATCATGTGTGATGCGAGTGACTATGTTGTCGGGGCAACACTTGGGCAGCGGAGAGACAAATTGTTTCATGTCATATATTATGCCAGCAAGACACTGAATGACGCCCAAGTGAACTACACCACCACAGAAAAGGAGTTATTAGCTGTGGTAATCTCCATTGACAAGTTTCGTTCTTACATACTTGGAATGAAGGTCATAGTACACACAGACCATTCTGCCCTCAAATATCTATTCGCGAAAAAGGATGAAAAGCCTCGATTGATACGGTGGATCCTGCTACTACAAGAATTCGACCTTGAAATCAAGGACAAAAAGGGGACAGAAAATCAGGTGGCAGATCACTTGTCCAGATTGGAGAAGGGAAAGAGTCTACCAATAGATGAGACAAACATTCCGGAGACCTTCCCAGACGAGCAGCTCTTTGCTGCCGCAATCACTGCCACGACAGCCATGGCGGTAGGTACGTATTCTGAACTTCCTTGGTATGCAGATTTCGTTAATTTCCTAGTTAGCGGAATAACTCCCCCCGACCTTAATTATCAAGCCAGGAAGAGGTTCCAAAATGATGTTAAGCATTATTATTGGGGCGAACCTCTTCTTTTCAAAATCTGTGCAGATCAGGTTATAAGGAGATGTGTACCACAGGAAGAGCAGAAAGATATATTGCATCACTGCCATGCTTCACAGTATGGAGGACACTTAGGAGGCAACAAAGCTGCTGCCAAGGTGCTGCAGTCAGGGTTTTATTGGCCGTCACTATATAAAGATGCACAAATATTCTATGAAAGCTGTGACAGGTGCTAAAGGACATGAAACATCTCACGGAGAAACGAGATGCCGTTGCAGAACATTCTAGAAGTCGAGATCTTCGACGTTTGGGGGATTGATTTTATGTGACCTTTTCCATCTTCATGTGGGAATCTATACATCCTCCCGGTAGTAGATTATGTCTCTAAGTGGGTTGAAGCTATCGCCACTCAAAAGAATGATGCCAAGACAGTTCAAAGATTCTTACACAAGAACATTTTTTCTAGGTTTGGCATCCCTAAGGCGATTATTAGTGATGAAGGGAGACATTTTGACAACAGGGTTATTGCTGCTGCCTTGAAGAAATACGGTGTCAAACATCGGATCGCGACAGCATATCACCCACAGACCAATGGACAAGCTGAAATTTCTAACAAGGAAGTCAAGAACATTCTTGAGAAGATGGTTAAGCCAACTAGGAAAGACTGGTCTTTACTCCTAAATGATGCATTATGGGCTTATAGGACAGCTTTCAAAACTCCATCAGGAATGTCTCCATACCGGTTGATTTATGGGAAAACATGTCATCTACCTGTCGAGATAGAGCACAGAGCATACTGGGCGATCAAGGCAGTGAATATGGACTTCGACAGGACATGGCAGAAAAGGCTGTTAGATCTGAACGAAATTGAAGAAATCCGAACAATTGCCTATGATAATGCAAGAATTTACAAGGATAAAATGAAGAAGTGGCATGACAAAAAGTTGCTGCCACGACAGTTCTGTCCAGGGCAGCTTGTATTGTTGTTCAACTCTAGACTGAAACTTTTCCCAGGGAAACTGAAGTCTAGATGGTCTGGCCCTTTCCAAGTCGTACAGGTTTTTCCCCATGGTGCCACCACAATCCGATCACTAAAAGACGGGCACCAATTCAAAGTCAACTGACAGCGCTTAAAGCATTATCAAGGGACTGAAGCCCAAGGAATGCAGGAAGTGGTTACCTTAGGAGATGCCCCACCTGGCATCCCTAACTTAACCTAATTTTTATTTTATTTTATTATTATTATTTATTAGTTATTAGGAAATAAGATTTATTTTATTTGAATAATGTTTTTATTTTCATTGTTTTTAGGAAATAAAGGAGTCAAGAAGAACATGTGAAGTGAACTCAGCCCACCATCCATCCATCAGCCCAACAAAGCCCAATTTTTGAAGCTTGTCGTTACATTTGTCGCGACAGACGCAGAAACACGTCACAGACGCGGAAACATGTGTCAGACGCGTCAGACACGCCAACGTACAACAGCTGGCCCCGTTATTCGCGCCTGCCGTTACAGCTTCAACGGGCAGCAAATTTTTCTCTATATAACCTCGTTTCATTTTCATTTTCACTCACTTCTGCCTTTCTTACTTGCTCTCCCTCTTTAGTTTTCATTTGCTTTCCTTATATTTTTCACAACCCTTGCACAAATATGTCTTCTAGGAAAACCCGACGCAATGCTGCCCCCACTTCTTCACCGACAGCAACTCCCCCATGTTCATTTGCTGCATCTACGGTAACTTTTATTCAAAATTCTTTAAATTTCCATGATGCTGCATTCCCTACTTTTCCTGCCCATTATTTTCCTGTCCCTACACCTGCCCACACCCCTACACCTGCTGCTACCCCACGAACACCCTCTGCGGCCTCAACACCATCGCCTTCCCCGACAGCAGCAGGCAGCACCCATGCTGAGCCATCTGCCCGTGGCACAAAACGAAGAATGACATCGGAGGAGCTTGATGCCTATATTGCTAAATTTTCCTCCTCCTCTGTTTGGGCTGCCAGCGATGATGAACCCTTTATCAAGAGGGATTTGTCAAAGGAATTTTCACAAGTGAAGAAGCAGAAGCGGGTGGCAGACAAAAAGAACATACCAACAGCCGACAGCAGCAATGGTGGGAGCAGCAGCAGTTCTGCAGTTCAGGTTGTAGAGCAACCCCCTCAAATTTCCCCAATCAGACTCCAGCCACCACGGGAGGCCAAAGCAAAGAACACATCTACCTCCCCAGTGCCCCAGCCAGCTTCGAGAGCTAGAGCACGCCGCCAGATCAGACTCAGCAGCAGCAGCGAAGACAGCGATTAAAATTTAAGTTTCCTATCTTATTATTGCTGCTTGCTATAGATTTTGTGATGTACTGCCTTATCTTTTGTTTTTCATCTGTCATTTTGCATTGAGGGCAATGCAACCCTTGAGTTTGGGGGTGGCATCCCTCCATTAATGGAGTGCATCTTAGTTTAAAATTTGGTGTCTTTACTTAGTTTATTTTTATTAAAAAAATGAAAATATTGAAAACTTTGGCTGAAAACTGTGACTTGAACTTACCTGCTGTGACAGCCCTGTCGTGGCAGCAACTTTAGGATAGTCTTTAGGAGAAGTTTTAGAGCCTTTCTATAGTTCTGAAAACTTAAACACCATTGTGACTGTTATACTGCTTAGACTTCTTTTAGCCAAACTAGAATAGAAAACTTAGCACTTAGAGTAGAAAAGAGACTAGAATCTCAGGAAACCTAGAGGTGCCTACCACTGGCTCTAGGAAGATAACCAGAGAAAAACTTCTAGAGGTGCCTGAAATACTGGCTCTAGTAGAAAAGAGGAGAAATTAGAAAAAAGGGAAATAACTAGAGGTGCCTGATTCTGGCTCTAGTAAGAAAAAGAAAGAAATCAGTCTCGTAAGAAGAAAACTCTAAACAAGCTAACATATAATATTCTAGTGAAACTAAGAGAGTCTTGGTATATAACTGTTCACAAGCATGCACACACTACACGAGGACTATAGAGAGATTCCGGACAGATCCTAGATTATCCGACAGGGTGTTGCCGTCACAGGGAACGAACGACGGGTAAGGGAAAGTTCACTGTTTGAAAGCCAAAACAAAAATATTTCAATTTTCTTTTAGGTCTTAGTTTCTTGAGGGCAAGCAAAAACGTGAGTTTGGGGGTGTGTTGAGTGTATAAATGTTCTATTATTTACACCTTTTTTAACCCATATTTCTGATGCATTCATGCATTATTTATCGCATTTAGGTCAGTTTACAGCAAAACATCACAAATACACTAAAAGGCACAGTTTCTACTAAAAATGGCTCTTTTTGCAGGTTGCTGTTGTAGCAGATGGAAAGGGCAGGCGCTGGGCAGTGAAGCAGAAGAGCTGGAACTGGACGAGCAGTAAAGGAGGATGATGCTGCCATGGTTGCCGCCGTGACAGCAGAGGACGATAGCAGTTTTGTGGAGAAGATGTAAAGTGGACCTCGACAGATAGAGAAAATTCAGCCCGTCTGTCGTGTGAAATCACCATATTTTTCCAAGCCCTAGTTCAGAAGATATTCCAAGCCCAAAGTTCAAGGAGAGATAATCCCAAGAAACAAGGAGGACGGCTGGAAAGTAGATTCCTTGAAGATTTAGTCTTTATTAGAATCATACTTTAAATTAAAGTTGTAATCCTTGTTAAATTAGATAACTTGAGCCCAAGGCTTATATAAGGGCATATATCTTAACCTAGAGAGATACACCATTCTCTAGCCTTCTTCTCAAACCCTAGCCGTTTTCCTTCCCCCACCATGTTCTAAATTCCCCTTAGGGCCACGGGTTGATTTGTAAAGTAGTTGCAAGGGTTGCTTTTGTTTTAGGAATTTTCAGTTCAATAAAATAAACTTCAAGTTCTCTTATTTTGGTTATTAATATCTTGCAAGAGCATCGGGAGAGCATTGTGAGGTTATCTATTTACTTAGCATCGGGAGAGTTAAGTATACGAAAGAAATAAGAGCAAGTTCTCTAGTTTATAGTTGAACTATCTCGGACCTAGGGATAGGACGAGGTTAAGTGGCTAAAGAAGAATTCATCCACATCGGTGTTCATCCTTCGATTCACGCCGGGAGGTATCATCAAAGACGTGATCATCGACAGACTTGGACCTAGGGATAGGCCAAGGTATATCTGGGATTCTTGCCAAACTTGAAGTACTGAGTTGGGCAATCGCTGCCGCGATAACCAACGGACTGCTGCCGCGACAGGTGCTGCCGCGACGGGAACAACGACAGCACTGGATTTCCTAGACTCTGCAATACCTGCACTACTGAGCAATTCAATACCAGCCCATTCTCTCTATCTTGATATCTCTACTCTTTTATTTACGTTTACTTTATTATTCTCGTGACAACTTTCTCAAACATCTTCTTTACTTCCGTGCAGTGAACTAAGGTGAAGCTATTACCCCAATCCCTGTGGAGACGATATCTGATACTTCGTATCACTTTACTACTTGCGTCGTGTATACTTGCACTACAATTGTGATAGACTATTTTACATGCAACAACAATCCATTTATCCACTTCATAAGCTTTACATAATTAAGCAATTCCATTTAGTTTAATTAGGTTACATTGCATTTTATTTCATTGCCCTAGGTAGAGTACACGAATCAGATATTCAATCCATCAAGAGGGTACCAAGTACCAAACAATGGTTGCACGAAGAAACAAACAATGGTTGCACAAAGCAACAAACAATGGATGCCCAATAGCATCAATGTGTCTTGAACAGCAATCAAGAACACCTTATCATCAAGTCGATGAGTACACAATGTACTAACAATGGTTGCACAAGGCAACACGCAATGGTTGCACGAAGCAACAAACAAGAGAGCTCAGACTCTAGGCATGCCATACTATCTAAGACTTCTAATCGACCGAGGGCATTTTATTCTTGTTAATTTACTATTCATTACTTTATTTAGCATATACATTTTTCATAATTCGATTTGCATGCTCTTTCAATCACATAGTTGTGCCAATTCACATAAATCATGTTAATTAATTTCATACTTCATTCAATCACATCATACACGGTAGAAACTTCACATATAGTCACATGCGTATTAAGCATAGCAAAAGTACCATGGGGCAATCCACATATTCATATAATCGAGCATTATCAAAAATCCAAATTCATGCTTGTTCAACATACATAAAAATCACATAGGCAGTCCACATTTGCACATATTCAGACATTATCAAAATCCAAATCAAGCATATAAATCATGGCATTTAAATGACCTAAAATAGTCCGCATTTTCACACATTCAAACATTAGCCAAAATCTCAAATCATGCATCCGTTTTTCCTTTAATCTCCTTCCCTTACTAAACACATTACCAAATATCAATTAGGTCCAATTTCATGCATAGAAATCATAAATAACACCAATAATAAGGTGGTTCGGACACTAGTCCCAACCCTAATACAAAATTACACTCACAACTCCTTAAGCTTGATCTTGAATTAAGATGCCCTTATTTCTCCCCCTCGATTGATCGATCCTAGCTTCCTCCAAAGTCTCTTCACAATTTCAATCTTAATTCTCAACATAAAACGAATACACACTATATTAGAGAGCAATTTAATCATAATTACTCTTCAAATTCAAGCATGAACATAAATTTTCAAATATGATTTTCTATTAAACTAGTTGGAGGACTAGTTAGTGTTTTAATCATATCTTTTTAATTACTAATCCAAAATTCACTTATCATATCCCATTAGAAAGATATTAAACTCAGTTTTCTACTCATGTAAACCTCATATTTTTATCTAATTCGAGTAAGTACAGTTTATTACTTGAATATGACCTCTACGATAATTATGGGCAGCTTGAACTGTCCAACTTCTAAAATTCATATCTTCCAATTTGTTTACTGGATTTGAGTTCCGTTTTTTCTCAGTGTTTTTAGACATACCAAAGTTTATACAGTAAAAATTTCAACTCAAAATATTTTAAATCCAATTTTTGGTGAATTTCCAAAGTTACATCTTATGACTCGTATTTCACTGGACATCTTACTTATTTATCACCTTTAGCTTAAAATTCATCTAATTACATCATTAAAGGTCTAAATTCACTTATGGCATGACTTATACTATCCTTTCCTAAAATTTTAAAGTCCACATCAACTTTTAATTTCAACAGTTGAGTCCTCAATTTTACTGATTTTCCAGTTCAGTCCCTTAATCCCATTATTTTCGAGTACTTGTCCAAATACTAGTTCTAATCGAAATTTTCCCTTTCTAATTCGTTTTTCCAGCAAACCAAAAGTAGTTCATTATAGAATTCTTATTTCTTTACAACTTTCTCCTAATAAGAATTTTCTAATTTAGTCTCTAATCATATCAATTTTCCAATCATCCATGACTTTACTCTTTATCTCAAAACAGTCCCTTTTTGAATCTATTCATAAATTCACACTTTGTTTTTCAAGAATTTCATTACCTCAACTTATTATAATCATCAAGATTTTCATAGTTTCATGTTTAAACAAATTCTAAGTTTGCATGCATGGTGTGATACATAACCGAATAGCTACAAGGAGAATAGAACTTACTTCTTGATTTTCTTGTTATCACTAGCTACCCTTCTCAATTCCTAGCTTAATCCTTCAAACATGCAAGCTAATCCTTCACCATTTGAGCTTCAAAAATTCCAGACCTTTGAGCTTCTATTCTCTCCATTTTCTCTCAAACCTCACGGCAACAAGGAGAAATGATGGAGAGAAGACATCCTCCCTAAATTTGGGGGATTTGATAGCCTCTAAATTTACTTAAGTGTCCTTTAATCTATCTCTTTTACTATCATTTTACTAAGGGCAGCCCTAAGGACTTTTCATTTTTTTTGAATTATGGACTTTTCATTTTTAACATGCAATTTTTTAACATTATCTTTATTTTAAATTTGTCATCAAATTTCCCTTGCCAATCTTTCTTTGATTTCCCAATTTGGTCCGATTTCCACAAGGAAATGTACCACTTTTTAATTTCTTTTAATTCTTTTAATTTTACACTTGGGATCTTTTTATTACTAATTTGAATCCACTAATTTATCATTTGGCTAAATTTCTTAATTCAAAGGCTTAATTACTTTTTAAATTCGAGTTGGTGCATTAGTTGCCCAATTAAAAATTCAAGGACCAAATTGAACAATCCACTCAATTGCTTCTAAGAATAAATAAATAAATTAAATTTAACGACTTTAAATTCTAGGACGGAAATGTGGGTGTTACAATCTCATCGCAAAAAAGACATTCGAGCTTGGCTGAAGTTCATCCATGCCTTCCTGAAATAATGTTTCACGACTGGAGAATAGAGGACTTTCCCGAACATTGTTGGGGTCATACCTAGAATCAACTCTCTTGTTTTTGCCCGCGAGCATTAAGGATCTTTTGTAAGGGCTTCCATTTTAATCTACTTGTTTAAAGATGCATTTTTCTTTATTTTCTCAAGTGGCAAACATTTCTCATTTTTATTCATGTTTCATCCTTTTTACCTTTTTATTTCTTTTCATTTTTCATCTATTTCTCTTCTAAAATACACCTTTTTTTGCAGAGCCCTTGTATGAATGATTTTTGAATCTAATCCCGAGATAGAGGGACAAAAGGTGTGTTCAGGATTAATGGGGAGATCCCATATACAGATTATGAGTGAATTTTCCTCCCTGACATTGTTGTTAAGGTCTTTGAATGAATTGATAACTCTAAAACATCTACCAACTGAAGACTACTTCTCCTCGATGATAATTATGTGTGAAATGACATTTGGCATTCCATTATTTCTCTTCACAAATAAGAAAATAAAATACATTGTTGTCCCCCTTTGAGCTTGATAATTTTCTTGTGATATAACCCTAACTAAGGATCACTCCCCACACTGTAAGGGCAAAGAGGATGAAAAGCTATTTGCAGGCAAAAAACATGCCAGATCGAGTTGAATGTCCTAAACTGAAGATTAAAGGGACACGAAAAAAGAAAAAGAAAAAAGGAAAAAAGAAGAAAGAAGAAAGAAAGAAAAAGAAGAAAAGGAAGAAAAAGAAGAAAAGGAAGAAAAAGGAAGAAATGAAAACTGAAGTGCGGAGGAAAATTTGAAACAAATCCTCCAAATGAGACATGTGCCAGAAAAGAAAATGAACTCTAGGGTGAAAACCCAAAATGGGCAGTCTAGAGTGATCCAAAGAAGAAAAGAATGAAGATTTCATCAAGAAAGATTGATCCTTGGTTAATCACCTTTAATACATGTATTTGAGCCTATATATCCTTTCTTGGCAACCCGAGCCTAGCCTACATTACAAGCCTTAAAAGATTATTTGGATCACACATGAATATCTAAGAAAAAGAGTTTGTCTTCAGAACACATTTCGCCTTATTGAGTTAACCTTTCTTCAGGGACCTCAAAACTTCTAATGTCTGATCAAGATTAGAAAAGTGGGAAATTTTAAATTTGTGTGTGAGTAAAAGAGAGCCACCTAAAAGTGGGGTACTATCTGGTTGATGGATTCATGAATCATTCATACTATGAATTTTGAGGCATCTAATTTTCCTCTTTTCCATGTTTGCCATGATTATTTTCTTAAAATCCCCATTTTTAGCCTTTCCTTTCATATGCCATGACTTCTTCTTTTAAACTATCATTTTTAGCCTTTTCTTGCATCTTACAAGTAGGTTAACATAGATTCATTAAAAACAAAGGATTTCTTGGTATTGATCCCAACCGTAGGGAACCAGGAATGAATGTTTTCCAACGCTTCAGGGAAAATGAAGTGGCCGACAATTGAACTTCAGTTTGAGCGGGGGCATCACCTTGCATGAGAAGAAAAAAAGAAGAAAAAGCATATGTGTTTTAAGTGGCCGTGTTGTCGAGAAAGATCCGCACATAAGATGTAGGATCCCTAAAGCATAAAAATGGGATGAAATTACACCCAGAAGGAAAACTACGCCACCAATTAGGGCAATTTACAATGATTTAATGCCCTCAGTGTTGGTAGGTGCAAGAGAGGGAGATTAAAGCGCCAACATCATTCAAAGACATTCAAGGTGGAAATAAGCTTTGCTGGAAGATTTTACATGCAAACACTTCAAATTACCCTGCAAGGGAAAGAATTTGAGAGCCTACAGGAAGTTGTGAAGGCGATTGGCATTGTTTAAGGCAACATGTTTGTTGAACCCTTTCCTATTATGGTGAGAACAATTTTACAGACATTGGAGTATCCACCCAAGCTATGATAAGATATGTGTTAACTCTGTAGAACTAATGTTTTGATATAATAATTGAAAAATGTTTTGGACTAATTTAAAAAGAATTCAAAACTATTTCCAAAGTCCAAATAACTTGAAACTATGTTTAGGGATGTTTTTAAAAGGGTTTAACATGTTTTTCAAAGCCAAACATTACAAAACCTTCCAGACGTTTCGAAACACCTTAGGGCGTTTCGACACGGTGTATTCCAGTAGCAAAAACGTTTCCATACGTGTATCGAAACGGGCCTTCCTTGGATGAGATTTTTGCCATAGCGTTTCGATACGGGCTATGCCATTTCGATACGCCTACGTGGCATCGACCACAACGGTCATAAACCCCAACGACTATTTTCCAACTAAATTTTAAATGCAGAGCGTTTCGATACGGTGCCTAGCGTTTCGATACGGGCGTTTCGATACGAATGCTCATCACACTACAACAACTCTTTCTACTTAAAGAGCATATCAAAACGGGTTCGAGCATTTCGATACGGGTAGCAGCAGAACCGCATTTATGGTGGGAAATAAAGTCCTCAACGGCTCCAAATCATCCCCAACGGTAGTAACGACTACAAACTCATCAAGGAGTATAAAAGGGACCTCCAAGCATCAAGATATGGTTAATGCTTCAATTGTCAATCAACAAATGATCAAGAAATTGTCTTAGAGCTAAATCATCATTTCTTTGTATAGACAAACGCTATTGAGCCAAAATTGTCAAATTTGCTCAAGTATTTTAGGTTTTGGGTGAGTGATTTAATTGTGCAAACAAACACCTATTAGAGGGATTTGTGTTTTCTTTTCTTATATCTTGTAAAGAGGGTTTGATCAAGGCTTTGGGTAGAAAGCTTGATCGGTGTATAAGGGTTTCCTCCTAAGCCTAGAAAAGGGGACGAATCAATAGTGGATTGATTGGAAATCCTTAGTGTGAAGCTAAGGTAGTGGATGTAGACCTTGGTTAGAAGGTTGAACCACTCTAAAATCATTGTGTCATCTTTGTTTAAGCTTCCACACCATATCCAGCCAAAAATTCACCTCTCCACCTCTTGGTGAGCAACATCGGTTGAACGAATCGAGCACCCTACAACTCAACAATTGGTATCAGAGCTTGGCTCAATCGAAGAGGATTAACATCCTATTGAGAAGATCCGACAAGCTCGATCATCATTTCACCAACTGGCTCAAATGGCGCAATCCATCGACAAACCGCCTTTCTTCGACGGAACCTACTATTCCCATTGGAAGATAAAGATGAAGTTTTTCATTAAGTCAAGAGACTACAAGCTATGGGACATAGTTGAAGATGGTTCGTTTGTGCCTCAACGAAGCAAAGCGGAGTGGAGTGTCGACGATCGCAAGAAGATGGAGCTAAATTGCAAAGCCTTGCACATTCTCTTGTGTGCATTTGGCCCATCCATCTATGAGAATATGTCTTCTTGTGAGAGTGCCAAGGAGGTATGGGACAAGCTTGAAGTCACATACGAGGGAACCGATGAAGTCAAGGAGACCAAGATTGGGCTCCTCACCTTAGAGTATGAGAACTTCAAGATGGATCCGGAAGAAAACATCAAGAAGATGTTTGATAGGTTCTCCACTATCACCAATGGTCTCAAGGGCTATGGAGAAGCCATTCCGGAGGAGAAACTTGTCCGAAAGCTCATCTACTCTCTTCCCAAGTCTTGGGACTCAAAGAGGACCGCCATCATCGAAGCAAAGAATTTGAAGACCTTGAAGCTTGATGAACTCATGGGGTCACTCCTTACTCATCAAATCATGAAGAAGAACAAAGAAGATGAGAAGAAAAAGGAAGAAATTAGAGCTATGGGAGAGAAGAAGCTCAAGGGGCTTAGCATTAACACCAATACCATTGCTCTCAAGTCCTCCACTTGCCATCATGTCTATTCTAGTGAAGAGGAGGATGAAGAAGAAAAGATAGTCTATCTCTTCAAGAAGTGTATCTCGTTCATGAAGAAAGCTTTGAGAGAGCTTGAACGAGAATCCAAGAAAAAGAAGAGGGCAAGCACTTCAAGCCATAAGAAGAAGGCACATGTGGCTACTTGGAGTGATGAGGACTCCACCGACGATGAACAAGCCAACCTTTGCCTTATGGCCATCGAAGAAGATTCAAGGGTAACTTCTAATTCATCTACCTCATGTTCTTACTCTTTTGATGAATTACAAGATGCCTACGATTATTTGGTTTTAGACTTTAAAAATCACATTTTGAAAAACAATTAATTGATTTCAAAGTTAAAAATTCAAAATGATTTGATTTCTAAAACCAAACTTGAACTTGAAGCAAAACTCGAGGAGTTTGAACTAAAATGTTTTGATTTACAAAAATTGCTTCAAAAAGTTCAAGAAGAAAAAGATTTGATTTCCAAAGAGCTTGAAAAGAAAAACAATTTTGGAAAATCAAATTTCTATATAAGACAATCTAGTGCCCCTAGATTTGTAAAAGGAAAATGTTTTAGAAGTGTTTGGGTCCCAAAAGGACTTAACACTTCAATTAAAAAGGATGACATTGAAAAATTGATTCATAAGGGGACTAAAATTTTTGCTACTAATGTTCATGGATCTAAAGCAATTTGGATACCAAAAATCACTTGATTGTCTTTTGCTAGGTGTGATGGAGAGTGATCAACAAGTCCAATTAATGAGGGGGAGCTCCATGCACACTAAGGAAGAACACTTGAAGAAGGAAGGCTTCACTTCCTCCCTTGAGTTCAAGTGTGGTAAAATCTAGTTGCTTTTGCTTTTATTTGATTTATTTTCATTTATGTCAACTAGATGATCATATATGTAACACCCGCGTTTTAGGGTTAGGAGTTAGGTGTGTGTTTGATTCGAGTCATCAAAATTGGTTTCATTTAATTAGACCTTAAAATTTGAGTTAAATGAGATTTAACATTTACAAGGTGGCATTTTTGTAAATAAGTTGAAAAGGTGAAGACCACCTTTTTGAATCAAAAAGAACAAAAAAATAAAGTTGTCTTCCTCCCCTTTTTGCTTTCCAACGTGAAATCAAAACCAAACCCCTCCCAAAACCCCTACTCACTATTCCATTTGATTTCTTCACCAAATCAAGAGCTTTTTCAAAGGTAATTTCATTTCTCAACTCTCCTCATAATCCTCTTCATTTTCATGGTCTTAGATTTCAAAACTATCCATATTTACATTTTTCAAGTTTAAGGAAAGTTTGGATTTTTATTGGGTTTTTCATTTGTTTTTGATTTGTTGAGTTGGGTTTTTAATTAATCTCACCTAAAGACACTTAATATCTTAAAATGGATGAATTTGGGAAAAATCCCGAAGTGGGTCTTTGGGGCAATTTTCAAAGTGTCTAAACTTGAGTTTTTGATGTGTTTTTGTGTTGGGTTGAAGGGCTGATGGTATAGGGTAGTTGGGGAAGTGTTTTGCAAGCTTTTAGATATCATTTGGGTGTTGGAAATTGTGGTTTTCAGCTAGGTATTTGGGGAGCACGAAAATGGGAGTTTTTGTGGTTAGTTTGGATTTGAATTTGTGAAGCTTTGGCTTGTGTTTGTGAGTTGGATTGTGACTGAGTTTAGCATTGAATCGGTTGAGTAATATTTGTGTTTTGATTGGTTAGAAGTTAGAGGAAACATCGGAGAAGGATCGGGATCGAATCCGGGGATTGAAGAGGCTTGACTCGCTTTGCTTGGTTTGCTAAGGATGAGTGGTGAGTAAAACTTTAAATTGTTTTAAAGTTGGTTCAAGTGTGTGTGGTGGAAGTATTGGAATGAGCTTGGTAGGCCATTCCAAGGTAGAGGTTAAATTGATAGTTTAACTTCTTGTTTGTTAATGAGCTTTAGATGCCTATGCCTATATTGATCTTGTGAAGTATGAATTGACTTTGTATGTGTATACATTGTTGTGTGTGATGATGGTTGTATGATATAAATGATGGTTGTTGTGATGTGGTTTAAAGTAATTGGCACTAGTTAACTTACCGGGTGTAAATGATCGATCATTAGGATTAGTGTGCACATGTTTGAGTCAAATTCGCGCGTGGCCTTGATGGCGTTGAGTCATCAAAGAGGAGTACGGTGATGTAATATTCCACCGGAAATTATTTATATATACGTGATGATGAGTGGAATCCCATCCGTAGGGCATGTGGTGATGAGTGGAATCCCACCCATGCAAGGTCCGGTGATGAGTGTAATCCCACCGAGGTAATGTTGTTGTTGAGAGTAAATCCGCACATTCGAGTAAACTAATAGTGGCCAATGTACTTGCTCTTATGATATTGATGTTGAGATATTTGATTTATATTGTTGAGCTTAATATGATGTAAGATGCCATATTTATGACTCTTGAAATACTAGCTAGGTTGCTATGTTGATGCCCATGTATGTTGTGTGTGATGTTAAGGATTGCATGCTTGAACCCTGCATTGTTTTTGTTTTGGTTTTTAGAGCATCCTCACTAAGCTTCTAGCTTACGCTCTCATTTTCAACAATGCAGATCATTAGCGTGGTGTTAGCAAGGAGCAAGGCGAAAGGTGCATTCCAAGCTTGTAGTTGCTCAAGTATGGTTTAGTAATTAAAGTAGTAGTTTAGCAATGGGGCTACTATGTGTTTTGTATGAGCGTTGTATGACTCATAGATGTTGATGATGTTTATGTCTTGTTTGGAATTGTAAACCATGCTTTGTCTTGTTGAATGCTTGTGTTGGATGGTTATGCCTTTGGATGTTTTAAATTGCTTTGGTTGACATGTAAACCTTGTATGTGATGACTTGTGCCATTTGGCCTTTTTGAGCTCTTAAGCATGCCCATTTATGCAATATTTACCCTTTGTGTGAATGCCATGTATGGGTGCCTTGTTAATCATCCAAATCGCTCTATATGCTAATTCTTGGTTGTAGTATGTTGCATGATTGTTGTATGTGGCTAGGGAAGTCCTAAAATGCATTTAGAGTTGGGTCTTATGTTGTTTTTACTGAATTTGGAGACTTGCAGTGCAGGGCGTATCGATACGCCTAAGGGCCGTATCGATACGGTCTTGCCTGCAGGACTCAGTTTTGGCTTGGCGTACCGATACACGGGGGTGTATCGATACGCTATTTGCTCACTGGAATTCTATGAAATTGGTGAGTTTTTGGCGTATCGGTACGGGGCTGAGCCGTATCGGTACGGTTTTATCTCGTTGACCACGAGATGTTGACCGAGAGGGGCGTATCGATACGCTCAAGTATTGTATCGATACAGTCTTCCCTGAGTTGACTGCAAGGGTTGACTTAGTCAGGGCGTATCGATACCCTTGATTGGTGTATCGATACGGCCTGCTTAGTAAGTGTAAAATGGACTGTTTACATGTTGGTTGGGGTTCGGTTGTGTTTCTTCTTGATGTTTTCCGCTAACGTGATCACTTAGGAATTAATATGCCTGTAGACAAGATTAAAATTTAAAAGAAATTTTCTAGGGTTGCTAACCGAGGGGGAACCTTAACGGGTTTCGCTTCGGTTTTCCCCGTGTAGCCTACTCGGACCGGTCATCCGGCCAGACCGGGACGAGGGGGTTACAATATATGTTGGACTTACATTTTTAATGATGCTTTGAGTAAGGGGGAGCCATTTTAAAACCAAATTCTTATTTTTTTCAAATTTTTCCTCTATATTTATTTTGAACTTAATGTTTTAAATTCTTTTTGATATAACAAAAAGGGGGAGAAATGGTTTGAAAAATTGAATTTTCAAATGAATATGGGGGAGCTTTATTTGATTTTATATCTTTAATCTCTTATTCACATTTTTAAAGTTAAAGGGGGAGAATCCCAAACAATTTTTCAAGATAGTTTTATTATATCAAAAATGGGGAGATTGTAGAACTAATGTTTTGATATAATAATTGAAAAATGTTTTGGACTAATTTAAAAAGAATTCAAAACTATTTCCAAAGTCCAAATAACTTGAAACTATGTTTAGGGATTTTTTTAAAAGGGTTTAACATGTTTTTCAAAGCCAAACTTTACAAAACCTTCCAGGCGTTTCCAAACACCTTAGGGCGTTTCGACACGGTGTATTCCAGTAGCAAAAACGTTTCGATACGTGTATCGAAATAGGCCTTCCCTGGATGAGATTTTTGCCATAGCGTTTCGATACGGGCTATGCCGTTTCGATACGCCTACGTAGCATCGACCACAACGGTCATAAACCCCAACGGCTATTTTCCAACTAACTTTTAAATGCAGAGCATTTCGATACTGTGCCTAGCATTTCAATACGGGCGTTTCGATACGGCCAATGGCGTTTCGATACGAATGCTCATCATACGACAACAACTCTTTCTACTTAAAGAGCGTATCGAAACAGGTTCGAGTGTTTCGATACGGGTAGCAGCAGAACTGCATTTATGGTGGGAAATAAAGTCCTCAACGGCTCCAAATCACCCCCAACGGTTAGTAACGGCTACAAACTCATCACGGAGTATAAAAGGGACCTCCAAGCATCAAGATATGATTAATGCTTCAATTGTCAATCAACAAATTATCAAGAAATTGTCTTAGAGCTAAATTGTCATTTCTTTGTATAGACAAACACTAGTGAGCCAAAATTGTCAAATTTGCTCAAGTGTTTTAGGTTTTGGGTGAGTGATTTAATTGTGCAAACAAACACCTATTAGAGGAATTTGTGTTTGCTTTTCTTATCTCTTGTAAAGAGGGTTTGATCAAGGCTTTGGGTAGAAAGCTTGATCGGTGTATAAGGGTTTCCTCCTAAGCCTAGAAAAGGGGACGAATCAATAGTGGATTGATTGGAAATCCTTAGTGGGAAGCTAAGGTAGTGGATGTAGACCTTGGTTAGAAGGTTGAACCACTCTAAAATCATTGTGTCATCTTTCTTTAAGCTTCCACACCACATCCACCCAAAAATTCACCTCTCCACCTCTTGGTGAGCAACATCGGTTGAACGAATCGAGCACCCTACAACTCAACAAACTCCTTTAAACAAAGGCTAAAAAGGTGTTGAAGAGTGTAAAGACAGAATAACGATCTTTCACGTTAGGAGTACAAGATAACTCGATTGAGTGAACAAATATACAAAGATCAGTTGTTTTCCAAAAAAAGCAAAGAAATACAATGAAAAAGCATAATTGACTATCTGGACTGAGCAAGCAAACGTGTGGATTAAAAAAAGAGGAAAAATTTATTTTGAGAAAAAAGAAGCAAAAAAAGTGAAACATGCATACATTTGATAGGCATCCTTAGGGGCATACACATCATAATCATAGCATCTGTTTATTTTTTACAGGTTTGGTACCTGCTTATCTATTCGAGCATGAGGAGAAGAGAACCCATCTACCTATTCGGGCATATGGAGAATGGAACCCGCTTATCTATTCAAGCATAAGAAGAATAGAATCTGCTTATTCATCCAAGCATGAGGAGGATGAAACCTTTATTTTTCTGCATCTGCTTATCTATCTGAGCATGAGAAGGATATGCCTAAGGGCCGTATCGATACGGTATTGCCTGCAGGACTCAGTTTTGGCTTGGCGTACCGATACACGGGGGTGTATCGATATGTTATTTGCTCACTGGAATTCTGAGAAATTGGTGAGTTTTTGGTGTATCGGTACGGGGCTGAGGCGTATCGGTACGGTTTTATCTCGTTGACCACGAGATGTTGACCGAGAGGGGCGTATCGATACGCTCAAGTGTTGTATCGATACGGTCTTCCCTGAGTTGACTGCAAGGGTTGACTTAGTCAGGGCGTATCGATACCCTTGATTGGTGTATCGATACGGCCTGCTCGGTAAGTGTAAAATGGACTGTTTACATGTTGGTTGGGGTTCGGTTGTGTTTCTTCTTAATGTTTTTCGCTGACGTGATCACTTAGGAATTAATATGCCTGTAGACAAGATTAAAATTTAAAAGAAATTTTCTAGGGTTGCTAACCGAGATGGAACCTTAACGGGTTTCGCTTCGGTTTTCCCCGTGTAGCCTACTCGGACCGGTCATCCGGCCAGACCAGGACGAGGGGGTTACATTTGTTGGTATCAGAGCCTGAGGTTTCCGAGACCTCGGGTAGGTAAGTGAGGTGGGATTGATGTGTTAAGCAATTGATATGTTTCGGTGTATGCTTGCCATGTATTCTTGATTGTTTGAGTGTTAATACGATATTTGGAAGCATGATTGTTGCGTTTGGTATAGAGTCGAGTACCCATTGCTACTATTACTTAATTTAAAAAGGTTTTGTAAAGGAAAGTACTTGAGCACAGTTGGACCCTTGCCTTTGCTAACTTAATCCTTATCTGTTTGTTGTTGTAGTTATTATCTTGCTAGCTGTATCATGAGACCACGTGGGAGGTAAAGGATGGTTCAGCTGGAACCAAGGGCACAAGCTCGGGGGATTCAGCAAATTGGTGGGGCGCAGGCTCCTCAACCTCCTCCACCTCCTCCTCATCAAGATGGAAGTGAGGCTGGAGCCGAGGGCGCGGGACCTCAAGTTGGCCAAGGACCAGCCTGAATAGATTTAGCTCCCCTAGTTCAGGCGATAGCCGGGGCTTTCCAGACTGCAGTGGCTGGGGGTCAGGCAGCGGCACAACCCCAGGGAGAGGGTACTGGTTTGCCATTAGAGAGACTCCGCAGTTTGGGAGGTGAAGAGTTTAGAGGGTCGACACCCGAGAGGTCTGAGATGTGGTTAGAAAAGACCGTCCGTATCCTGGCACAGATGGGATGTACCAGGGAACGCAAGCTAGGGTGTGTTATATCTCTGCTTCAGTGTGATGCCTACACTTGGTGGGTCACCATCACTACGGGTATGGAAGAGGCTGAGATCACTTGGGAGTTCTTCGAGTCGGCTTTCCTTAAAAGATATTTGGGTCCTCGATATCTCGATGAGAAGAAGATGGAATTTATGGCTTTGCTTCATGGGAGTATGACTGTGACAGACTATGAGATCATATTTGTCAGGCTGAGTCAGTACGCGTTTGAGCTTGTTCCTACTGAAGTGGAACGTTGTAACCGTTTCCGCTATGGGCTGAATGAATAGATTAAGAGATACACTTTAGCTTCTGACTACACAGATTTTGATGTCTTGGTCGCGAGGGCCAAGGACTTGGAGCATAGTTTGGGCTTGACCAAACGATCTGGTGGTTCTAGTTCTGGTAAGAGATCTAGTGACTTTGATAGAGGTGATGCCAAGAGGCATCGAGACAACCGGCATCACTATGACCATAGACGTGGTGGAGGTAACCACGGTAGGGGCCAACAGGGCCAGAGGGCTGGTGGGAAGTTTCCCACGTGTGCTACTTCCGGGAGGAACCACACCGGTGAGTGTTGGGGGAATTTCCACTCGTGTTGGAGTTGTGGAGCTAGGGATCATATTAGGCGTGACTCTCCACATCAGGTGGGGCAGGCACCAGTTCAAGCTCCTGCTAGAGCTAATGACTTTCAGAGAGGCCGCGAGCGCGGTAGAGGTAACTTCCAGCCGATGAATGATGGCCAGAGGAACATAGCACATGTAGTTGCAGTCCAGCCAGAGGGCGGAGGCCAGGCCAGAGTATACGCTCAGCGTGGGGATCAGCATGACACAGATGTGATCGTAGGTAACTTCTCGATACAGTCTTTGGGTTTGCTTTCTTTGATTGACTCCGGGTCTACACATTCTTATATTCTGAGTGAGCATGCACAGTTGTTAAATTTGCCTTGTGAAATATTAGAGGTAGGAGTTAGTGTTACCAGTTCCTTCGGGGATATGGTAGTAGTTAGAAAGATGTACAGAAGGTGTCCGTTGATGGTTCAGGGGCATGTGTTTCCAGTGGATATGATAGAGCTACCATTTTATGTCTTTGATGTGATTCTGGGTATGGACTGGCTCACTGAGCATAGAGCTAGGATAGACTTCGAAACTAAGAGGATTTCTTTGAGACTCACAGATGATTTTGAGATAGTGGTGGTAGGTGAGAACGTGAAGTTCTTATCTAATGTAGTTTCAGTTATAGAGGCTAAGAGGTTAGTTGAGATGGGTTGCGAAGCATATTTGGCCTATGTGATGAATCCGAACATGAGTGAGGTTAGACCTCAAGACATCCGGACAGTGTGTGATTTTCCTAGTGTGTTTCCGGAAGAGTTGCCAGGTTTACCACCTGATAGAGAGGTAGAGTTTTCTATAGAAACTTATTCAGATTCAGCTCCTGTTTTGATTGCTCCGTATCGCATAGCACCGAAAGAACTGAAAGAGTTGAAGACTCAGTTGCAAGAGTTGACAGATAGAGGCTTTATTCGACCTAGTTCTTCGCCTTGGGGTGCTCTAGTTTTGTTTGTAAAGAAGAAGGATGGAAGCATGAGAATGTGTATAGATTACAAACAGTTGAATCAGTTTACAGTGAAGAATAAGTATCCGTTGCCGAGAATTGATGATTTGTTTGATCAGTTGAGAGGGGCATCAGTCTTTTCGAAGATTGACTTGAGATCAGGTTACTACCAACTCAACTTTACCTTGGAATGGACTTCCAAGCACATCCCAAAACCTCAACTACATACACTTGAACCAATTTAGATAAAATTGAAAGTTTCACTCACCACCCTTCCTTAAGCAAACCAAGCAAAAGCCTCTTAAGCCTCCGAACTTTCCGGAATCGATCTCGAACCTTCTCTGATGTTTCCTCTTGCTTCTAACCAATCAAAAGACAAGGTATTACTCAACCAAATCACTGTCAAACCCAGCCACAATCTCAACCCACAAACACAAGCCAAAACCTCATAGTTTCAAGCTCAATTAACCACAAAACTCACATTTTCGTACACCCTTCATACCCAGCTGAAATCTACCATTTCCAACACCCAAATGACCTCTAAAGACTTCCAAAACACTTCCCTAACAACCCTATACCATTAGCTCTTCAACCCAACACAAAAACACATCAAAATTTCAAGTTTTGACACTTTCAAAAATGCCCCCAAGACCCATTTCGGGATTTTTGTCAAAATCCTTCCATTTCGAAATATAAGGAGTATTAAGGTGAGATTAACTCGAAACCTAACTAAAGAACCCAAAAACAAGTTTAAAACCCATTAAAGTTTCATACTTTCTTCAAACTTGAAAAACTAAAATGTTGTTGGTTTTGAAATATAAAACCATGAAAATGCTTGGGATGGAAAGGAGAATTCAAAAACGAAATTACCTTGAAATGAGCCCTTGAAATGATGAAGAAAAGGGATGAAATAGTGATTTGTGAGGGGTTTGTGGTTCTTGGTCGTGAGATACAAAGAGGGGAAGAAGATGACTATTCCTTTTTTTTTGTTTTAAAAGGCTCATCACTTTTCCTTGTTTTGAATTAATTACAAAAATGTCATTATTAGGATTTAGGCTCATTTAAATTAAAACCAAGTTCTAATTAAATTAAACCGATTTTGACGACTCGAACCCAACACATACACCAAACTCCTGACCCCAAAACACGGGTGTTACAACTCTCCCCCACTTAAGGAATTTTATCCTCGAAATTACCTGACTGAAAGAGATAAGGAAACTGCCTTTCCATATCCTCTTTCCTCTCCCAAGTGGCCTCGTCCACCCCTCGACGTTGCCACCGCACTTTTACTAACTCAATCGATCTACCCCGCAACACCTTGCTGTCCGAAGCTAAGATCTCAATCGGTTCTTCGTCATAAGTCAAATCCGGATTCAATTCATCTCTTCTACGGGCATAACATGTGATGGATCTGACCTATACTTACGGAGCATCGAAACATGAAACACATCGTGTATCTTCTCTAGCTCGGATGACAAACGCAACTGATAAGCAACTGAGCCAACCCTTTTCACAATCTCATATGGTCCTATGTACCTCGGACTCAACTTCCCTTTTCTGCCAAATCTCATCACTTTCTTCCACGGAGACACTTTTAGGAATACTTTCTCACCCTCTGAAAACTAAACTTCCTTCCTCTTCAAGTCGGCATAAGACTTCTGTCTATCCGAAGCTGCCTTCAAGCGATCACAAATCAATTTCACTTTATCGGTGGTCCCCTTAAGCAAATCTGGCATAGGCAACAACTTCTGTCCCACTTCAGCCCAACAAACTGGAGTTCTACACTTCCTACCATACAAGGCCTCATACGGAGCCATATGAATGCTCGACTGAAAACTGTTATTGTAAGCAAACTCAACTAGAGGCAAGTGCTTCTCCCATGTACCCTAAAAATCAATGATGCAACAACGTAACATATCCTCTAGAATCTGTATAACCCTCTCTGACTGACCATCTGTCTGAGGATGATACGACGTGCTGAAATTCAAACAGGTACCCAAAGCTATATGCAGACACTCTAAAAATCGAGCTGTAAACCTCGGATCTCTATCAGACACAATCGACTTCGGCACACCATTTAGTCTAACAATCTCACCAATGTACAGATCGACCAATCTATCTAAGGTGTAAGTCGTATTGAGTGCTAAGAAGTGAGCACACTTCGTGAAACGGTCTACTATAACCCAAACTGAGTTCTTCTTCGTAGAAGTCAAAGGCAAGCCCGAAACAAAATCCATGGTGATATTCTCCCATTTCCATTCCGGAATTCTCAACGGTTGCAACAACCCTGAGGGAACCTGATGTTCCGCCTTCACTCTCTGACACACCATACATTTACTCACGAAGTCGGCTACTTCTCTCTTCAAACAAACCCAAAAGTACTCATTCTTCAAGTCTCGGTACATCTTCGTACTTCCAGGATGCATAGCAAAAGGACTACTGTGCGCTTCAGTCAGAATCGTATGTCTCAAGTCACTGTCTTCTGGCACAACTATCCTATTTCTGAAACACAAGACCCCATCGGTACTGAAACTATAGTCTGAAGGTCTACCCTCGGCTACGTCTTGCACGTGAGGTGCCAAAGATCTATCTAAGAGCTGCTTCTCCCTAATCAACTGACCTAGAGTAGGTCTAACCTGAAGATCGGCCACTAAGCCACCATCTTCGGACAAGCTCAATCTAGCAAACATGGCTCTCAAATCTACATCTACCTTTCTACTCAAAGCATCGGCCACTACATTGGCCTTACCCGGATGGTACTCAATCGTAAGATCATAATCCTTTAGCAACTCTAACCACCTACGCTGTCTGAGATTCAAATCTCGCTAAGTCATGATATACTTTAAACTCTTGTGATCTGTATACACTGTGCACTTCTCACCGTATAAATAATGCCTCTAAATCTTCAGAGCAAACACAACTGCAGCTAACTCTATGTCGTGGGTCGGATAGTTACGCTCGTGAGTCTTCAACTGTCTTGAGGCATAAGCCACAACTCTCTTGTCTTGCATGAGAACACAACCTAGGCCTACATAGGAAGCATCACTATAAACTACATATTCCTTCCCTGACTCTGGCTGAATCAAGATCGGTGCTTGGGTCAAAGCTTCTTTCAATTTCTCAAAGGCTCGCTGTCTTGCATCTGACCACTCAAACTAAACACTCTTCTGAAGTAACTGTGTCAATGGAGCGGCTAACTTCGAGAAACCTTCTACGAACCTTCTATAGTATCCAGCTAAGCCTAGAAAGCTACGAACCTCTGTTACTGACTTCGGTTGCTTCCACTCAACAATGGCCTCTACTTTCTTCGGATCAACTTTAATCCCATCGGCTGACACTACGTGCCCTAAGAAGACTACCTCTCGGATCTAGAACTCACACTTACTCAACTTTGCATACAACTGATTTTCTAACAAAGTCTTCAAAACTAGCCTCAAGTGTCGGTCGTGGTCTTCCTCGGTACGCGAATACACCAAAATGTCATCTATAAAGACAACTACAAACTGATCTAGGTACTGATGGAAGATCATATTCATCATATCCATGAAAGCAGCCAGTGCGTTAGTCAACCCAAAAGGCATGACTAAAAACTCATAGTGACCATATCTAGTCCTAAAGGCCGTCTTCGGTACATCAACTTCTCTTACCTTCAGTTGGTAGTAACCGGATCTCAAGTCGATCTTCGAAAAGACTGATGCCTCTCTCAACTGGTCAAACAAATCATCAATTCTCGGCAACGGATACTTGTTCTTCACTATTAACTTATTCAACTGCCTGTAATCTATACACATTCTCATGCTTCCGTCTTTCTTCTTTACAAACAAAACTGGAGCGCCCCAAGGCGAAGAACTCGGTCGGATCAAGCCTCTATCTGTCAACTCTTGCAACTGAGTCTTCAACTCTTTCAGTTCTTTCGGTGCCATACGATACGGAGCAATCGAAACAAGAGTTGAATCTGAATAAGTCTCTATAGCAAACTCTACCTTTCTATCAGGCGGTAAACCCGACAATTCTTCCGGAAACACACTTGGAAAGTCACACACTGTCCGGATGTCTTGAGGTCTAACCTCACTCATGTTCGAATTCATCATATAGGCCAAATACGCCTCGCAACCCGTCTCAACTGGCCTCTTAGCCTCTAAAACTGAAACTACATTCGATAAGAACTTCACATTCTCACCTACCACTACTATCTCATAATCATCCGCGAGTCTCAAGGAAACCCTTTTAGTCTTAAAGTCTATCCTAGCTCTATGCTCAGTGAGCCAATCCATACCCAAAATCACATCAAAGTCATAAAACGGTAGCTCCATCATATCCACTGGAAACACGTGCCCCTGAACCATTAACGGACATCTTCTGTACATCTTTCTAACTACTACCGTATCCCCGAAGGAACTAGTACACTAATTCCTACCTCTAATACCTCACAAGGCAATTTCAACAACTTTGCATGCTCACTCAGTATATAAGAATGTGTAGACCCGAAGTCAATAAAAGAAAGCAAACCCAAAGATTGTATCGAGAAGTTACCTGCAATCACATCTGTGTCGTGCTGACCCTCACGCTGAGCGTAAACTCTGGCCTGGCCTCCGCCCTCTGGCTGGACTGCAAGTTTGCAACTACATGCGCTATGTTTCTCCGGCCATCATTTCTCGACTGGAAGTTACCTCTACCGCGCCCGCGGTCTCTCTAAAAGTCATTGGCTCTAGTAGGAGCCTGAACTGGTGCCTACCCCACTTGATGTGGACAGTCACGCCTAATATGGTCCCTATCTCCACAACTCCAACACGAGTGGAAATTCCCCCAACACTCACCAGTGTGATTCCTCCCGTAACTAGCACACGTGGGCAACCGCCCACCAGCCCTCTGGCCCTGATGGCCCCTACCGTGGTTACCTCCACCACGTCTATGGTCATAGTGATGCTTGTTGTCCCGATGCCTCTTATCATCACCTCTATCAAAGTCACTAGATCTCTTCCCAGAACTAGAACCACCAGATCGTTTGGTCAAGCCCAAACTGTGCTCTAAGTCCTTGGCACTCGTGACCAAGACATAAAAATCTGTGTAGTCAGCAGCTAATATGTACCTCTTGATCTCTTCGTTCAACCCATAACGGAATCAGTTACAATGTTCCTCTTCAGTAGGAACAAGCTCAGATGCATACTGACTCAGCCTGGCAAATCTGATCTCATAGTCCGTCACTGACATACTCCCCTGAAGCAAAGCCATAAATTCCCTCTTCTTCTCATCGAGATAACGGGGACCCAGATATTTCTTACGGAAAGTTGACTCGAAAAACTCCCAAGTGATCTCAGCCTCTGCCATACCCGTAGTGATGGTGACCCACCAAGTGTAGGCATCACCCTGAAGTAGAGATACAACACACCCTAGCTTGCATTCCCCGGTACATCCCATCTGTGCCAGAATACGGACGGTTTTCTCAAACCAAGTCTCGAACCTCTCGGGTGTCGACCCTTTGAACTCTTCACCTCCCAAACTGCGGAGTCTCTCTAACGGTAGACCAGTACCCTCTCCCTGGGGTTGTGCCACTGCCTGACCCCCAGCCACTGCAGCCTGAAAAGCCCCGGGTATTGCCTGAACTAGAGGAGCTAAATCTATCACGGTCGGTCCTTGGCCAACTTGAGGTTCTACGCCCTCGGCTCCAGCCTCGCCTCCCTCTTGGTGATGAGGAGAAAGAGGAGGTTGAGGAGCATGCGCCTCACCAACTGGCTCAACTCCTGGAGCTGCTGCCCGTGGTTCCGATTAAACCATCCTAGACCTCCATCTCGGTCTCATATTACAGCTAGCAAGATATCAACTACAACAAATAAACATATAATGATTAAGTTAGCAAAGGCAAGGGTCCACTCGTGCTCAAGTATCTTCCTTTACAAAACCTTTTCAAATTAAGTAATAGTAGCAATGGGAACTCGACACTACTTCAGACACGACAATCATGCTTTCAAACACCATACGAATGAACAAACAACAAGCATACATGGCAAAGCATTCACCGAAGCAATACAATTACTTAACACTTCAAACTTACCTCACTTACCTGCCCAGGGTCTCGGTAACCTCAGGCTCTGATACCAACAAATGTAACCCCCTCGTCCCGGTCTAGTCGGCTGACCTGTCCGAGAAGGCTACACGGGGAAAACCGATGTGAAACCCGTTAAGGTCCCACCTCAGTTAGCAACCCTAGAAAAATTTCTTTTAATTATATCTTGTCTAAAGGCATGTTTATTTCCTAAGTGATCGTGACAGCGGAAAACAAGGCTCACGAGAAGCCCTACAGCAAACCGGGCCTAAGCCCAAACCTTGAGACCCTTTAGAGATGTCAAAAGCCCACTTTCAGGCCTGCATTTCGAAACAGGCATTGCCCGTTTCGAAACACGGGCTCCAGTTTAAAAAGCCAGGCACCCGTACCGAAACGCATCCACCCCGTTTCGGAACAGGGTCCTATTTTGCCTAGGCGTTTCGATACCCGTTTCGGAACAGGCAATCACAGTAGCCAAAGTGTTTCGAAACTAGTTTCAAAACAGGGGCTCACAGTAGCCAAACCGTACCGAAACGAGTTCTGATACAGAAGGGGGCCTAGAACAACACCCGTTCCGAAACATCTCAACTCGTTTCGAAACACCTGTAGTTTGTGAATTCCCAAAATCAGTTTTAAACATCTCCAAATGATCCCAAATGCCCTTAACGACCCCAAGAAGCATACATAACTTACAAACACACTCTAGAGGCATGCATCCTATTGCAAAACGTACTCAAATTACATAAGACATAAGATAAGACATCCATTCCAAAGATCATTCAAGGCATGCTTAAAAACTTAAAAGCCAAAAGGCACATGTCTTCACACATAGGTTTACATGCTCACAAACACATATAATCATCCAAAAGCATTGCCTCTCAACACAAGCATTCATCCAACACATAACATGGTTACAAATCCAAGGCAAAGCATAAACAACATTCAACATTTATGAGTCATACAACGCTCATACAAACACATAGCTGCCTCATTGCTAAACTACTACTTTATTTACTAAACCATACTTGAGCAACTACGAAAGCTTGGAATGCCCCTTTCCTTGCACCTTGCCAACTCCACGCTAAAGATCTGCATTGTCGAAAAACGAGAGCGTAAGCTAGAAGCTTAGTGAGGATGCTCTAAAACCAAAAACAACGACAATGCAGGGTTCAAGCATATAATCCTTAACGTCACACACAACATGCATAGGCATCAATATAGCAATCTAGTTTGCAACACAAGAGACAATAATATGGCATCTTACTTCATATTAGGCTCAACAAGATAAAGCAATTATCTCAACATCATAACCACAAGAGCAAGTACATTGGCCACTATTAGTTTACTCGGATATGCAGATTACTCTCAACAACAACATTACCTCGGTGGGATTATACTCATCACCGAACCTCGCATGGATGGGATTACACTCATCACAACATGCCCTACGGATGGGATTCCACTCATTATCACATATAATATAAACATTTCTGGTGGAATGTTACATCACCGTACTCCTCCTAGATGGCTTAACGCCACCAAGGCCACGCGCGAATTTGACTCAACCGTGTGCACACTAATCCTAATGATCGATCATTTATACCCGGTAAGTTAACTAGTGCCAATAATACTATTAAAACCACATCATGATAACCATCATTCATATCACATAGCCATCACCACACACATCAATGTATACACATACATAATCAATTCATGCTTCACAAGATCAATATAAGCATAAACATTTAAAGCTTATAAGCATACAAGAAGTTAAGCTACCAACTCAACTTCTACCTTGGAATGGCCTACCAAGCACATCCCAAAACCTCAACTACATACACTTGAACCAATTTAGATAAATTTGAAAGTTTCACTCACCACCCTTCCTTAAGCAAACCAAGCAAAAGCCTCTCAAGCCTCCGAACTTTCCAGAATCGATCCCGAACCTTCTCCGGTGTTTCCTCTTGCTTCTAACCAATCAAAAGACAAGGTATTACTCAACCAAATCACTGTCAAACCCAGCCACAATCTCAACCCACAAACACAAGCCAAAACCTCATAGTTTCAAGCTCAACTAACCACAAAACTCACATTTTCGTACACCCTTCATACCCAGCTGAAATCTACCATTTCCAACACCCAAATGACCTCTAGAGACTTCCAAAACACTTCCCTAACAACCCTATACCATCAGCCCTTCAACCCAACACAAAAACACATCAAAATTTCAAGTTTTGACACTTTCAAAAATGCCCCCAAGACCCATTTCGGGATTTTTGTCAAAATCCTTCCATTTCGAAATATAAGGAGTATTAAGGTGAGATTAACTCGAAACTTAACTAAACAACCCAAAAACAAGTTGAAAACCCATTAAAGTTTCATACTTTCTTCAAACTTGAAAAACTAAAATGTTGATGGTTTTGAAATCTAAAACCATGGAAATGCTTGGGATGGAAAGGAGAATTCAAAAACGAAATTACCTTGAAAGGAGCCCTTGAAATGATGAAGAAAAGGATGTAATAGTGATTTGGGAGGGGTTTGGGGTTCTTGGTCGTGAGATACAAAGAGGGGAAGAAGATGATTATTCCTTTTTTTTTTGTTTTAAAAGGCTCATCATTTTTCCTTGTTTTGAATTAATTACAAAAATGCCATTATTAGGATTTAAGCTCATTTAAATTAAAACCAATGTCTAATTAAATTAAACCGATTTTGACGACTCGAACCCATCACACACACACCGAACTCCCGACCCCAAAACACGGGTGTTACAGCTCAAATCAGACTATGAGAAAATATCACCAGATTAGACGTCAAAGAAATAGCGCCGGATAAGATGTCAGAAAAATAGAGCCAACCTGAATACTAGTTTCAGTAAACATCTTATGCTTGCACCAAAAATATAAGAGTTACGTTAACCCTAATTAGGGCTACACTTGCACCTATAAACGGACATGCGCAACCGCTAGACAACTTATGTCGCAGAGGCCACTATAGAATTGCAGAATCGCAACATCCCTTGAGTAGTAGACATAGCAGGCTACAACAAAGAAAAAAGAGGAATCGAAGACAATAATAACAAAGGCTTGAGCACTCGAAATACATATGGGATCCATTAAAGGGCTGCATCGAAAAACATCCTTTCTTTCTTTTGTTTCTTGTTTGTTTTTCGTATTACTGATCTTGTGCTAAGAATGATTTCAATCTTGAATTTGCTGAACTTTACCCCAGCCATGAACTAAACATTTAATTGGCTAGGGTATGTTTGTGAGGAACACTTTAGGTTGAAGTATTTAGTTATCGGTTTATTCAGTTTTATTGTCTATATTGTATGTGTTTATTGCTTAAATATCTTATGTTATACAATAGTTAGTATTAGATGCTTATTATTGTCTAATATCTTAATCGACTTAGATAATAACGATCGAATACATGTACCAAGGGGAGAAACTTCGACAGAAGAGATTCAAGTAGATGATGCTTACCTTAGAAGTGAGTCTACCCCTTAGGAGTATAGGTTGGAACTTCATCAAGTTGGATACTCAAAAACTCACCATAGACATATATGTGTTGAGAGGAATTAACTTAGGGTGTTGCTATCAACAGAGGTAGTACTAATATGGAATTTTCTTCGATAATAAAATTAGATAATAGTGTTACTATTTGCTGTATTCATAAGTGTGAAATCCAGACATCCCTTGCCAAGATTTAATAATCATTCTTGCATCTATTGTTTGCCAGTCCACTATCAGTTTACTTCCAAGATCTTTACCTTAGTTTTCTTAATTTCTTTAGTTTTTTTTTATTTTACTCGTTCTCTTAATCAATTGTCATCACTTTTATTTTTCAGTTCACAAGTATTAATCGTGGCAATTAATTCCTGAACAATCCATGTGGAGATGATACTCAACTCACTACTTTATTACTTGTTGATCGTGTATACTTGCACGTAAAAGACATATCCTTGGCATTATTTCCTGAATTGACAAACAGAATCCTCAACCTTTTGCCAAGCAGTATTTCGTCAACATGCCTCCCGCGTACCGATAATATAACCCAAATGCCTTTCTAAGCCACTAATTTCAACTAGAAATCCCTAAATTCGAACCACCTAACTAGTTTCATGCTTCTATAAGTCTATTAGGATTATTATTAGCATATTTAGGCCTTTTTAACATACTTTTAACATCAAAACAACTTAAAGATCAACCAATGGCCAACATGCTCAAACACCCAAATATGTCATGCTTAATGCAAACCAATCACTATTATGAAAGGCATGAAACACTTTAAAGTTGGAGATGTACTAACCTTAAGCATGGACTCCAAGAACAACTATTGACCAATTCTTCACAACTTTCTCTCTTTCCCCTTGATGATAGAAGTTTCTCCAATTCGTCACTAAGCCAACAAGTCTAAGAACGAATTATTATCAATACCCACATACAACTGTCTCTCCAAGGGGTCTGAGATGCCTTCATATAAAGATAACTATGCATTCTCCAAGGGTGTCAAGATAAGCTCCACCCATATTATACATATAAGCTTCGCCCATATCACACATGCTCTCTAAGACTGTTAAGATAAGCTCCACTCCTTTTACATATATTTTCTCCAAGTGAGTCGAGATAAACTCTTCCCATAATGTGATTATTTCTCTAAGGGCGTCGAGATAAGCTCTTCCCATAATATCATTGTTTTTCCAAGGGCGTCGAGATAAGCTCCGCCTATAATATCATTGTTTCTCCAAGGCCATCGAGATAAGCTCCACCCACAATATCATTGTTTCCCTAAGAGCATCGAGTTTCCTCCGCTCATATTGTATTTATGAGCGTCAAGCAACCTCCGTTCAATTATACATTTGTTTCCTCCAAGAGCGTAAAGTTTCCTTCGCTAAAATTGTATTTTTGAGCGTAGAGATGCCTTCACACGGAGATGCCTCTGCTCATCTGCCAAAACTTCCAATTGTTTCTCTAAGGGCACAGGAGCGTAGAGATGCCCCAACCCAAGAACTACGCCTGACCCTCAAGAGGTATGAAATGATACTCCTCTGATGATTTCCCAGAGTTGAGTCATTTTATTATCTACTTATCTATTGATCTTTCAGAGTTGAGTGATTCGCTTCTATATCCACTCCTCTGATGATTTTCTAGAGTTGAGTCATTGCTTACTCCCTTGATGTTGTCCTAGGGTTAAGCCATTTACTCCTCCGATGATTTCTTGGAGTTGAGTCGTTTGTTCACTCCCATGATGATTTTCCCAAGGTCGAGTCACTCTCTTATCTACTCCTCCGATGGTTTCCTGAAGTTGAGTCATTCTCTTACTTCCCCTTTAGGGTTGAGTAATTGGTTTACTCCTTCAATGATTTCCTAGAGTTGACATCTTCACTTACTCCCCTTCGAGGCCGAGTCGCTCACTCACTCATCCGATGATTTTTTGGAGTCGAACCATTTGCTTACCCATTCCTCTGACGTTGTCCCAAGGTTGAGCCCTTTATCGATGAACATTGTTTCTCTACTTGACTGCGACTCTTAGCCCAAATCAACAATTAGGGTGACCCACCATGGTTTCTTCAACAGATGCCTTCGGAAGCACTATTCGACAGATTCCCACAAAATGTTAAGATCTCCGCTAAGAACACAACATCGAGACATCTCCGCTCTAGCATATCCCATCTCCAAAACCAACGGATCAACAAGGTCTCAACTCGTGCCACTTTATGGCACTCCCTCAACTAAGAGGGGACTAGTGTTGTACCTCCTCCAAATGCATGGGGAATACACCACCCATGAGAAAGACATCACCGCCCCCACACTACACTTCGACATTCCCCCAAAGGCTCACCTCTGAGATTTACGAAGCCTTTAGAGTCCACAAGCCTCTGGGATCCGCAAGCTCCCGCTGTAGAACCTCTAGAGCTCCTAGCCTTCACACCACTCGAGGCATCATGGCCTCTAGAGCTCCTATCTCCGCACCACTCTCCCCATTCAGCTCAAGTACCTTGACATAACCGATGTCAAGTCCACCTGACTCTCAACTCATTTTGTCGCCCGACAACGAGGTCCACTATGTCAGCCCTTTAGTAGTCATCATGACGCTAGGCTTGACTCCATCCCATCGAGCAGCACCAAGGGGATATAAATACCCCCAAGACCGAAGATAAACGAGACGACACTTCTACATCAACACCTCACACACACTCTCTCTCCTCTCTCACATGACTCTGGTCACCCTCTCTGCACTGTCTATAGCTCTCGACCCCAAGTCAACTAGGGGTGAACCGCTTGATTCTACTACCAATCACCGTCCACTGTAGCTCCCCGTCCGTCCCATGATGAGTGAACCACCAATCCTCATCCCCAAACCTTCATTCGGCCACCGTCTCCACCTCCTTATTTGGTATTGCCCAGATTCGGCATCAACAAATATCATATCCAAAGAAAAATCAATTGCCCTCACCTTCTTCTCATTAGAGTTCATTACCTCTAATGGACACAAAAATAGTGTCAATACACAATTCTCTTAATCACGTAGCAAACCACCTTAGTCTGTCGGTGCCAACTTTTCCCTTGTCAAATCATCAATGATAAATTTTTGTTCGTTCTGCTCGTTTATCCAAACTCAACAAACATGACTAAGGACACTCCCACCAATAAAAATTATTAAAACTATAAAAATTACAAAAAGTCATAAAAATATATAGTAAACGTAAGAAAATCATTAATGCAATAAATTTATTATGACCTTAACTATGTCTAATAGTAGTTACAATAACTTTACTCATAATTTTTTTTAATGTAAATAATTAAATTTATTGAATTATTTTGAATTATGACCAAATTAATAGAATACATAAGTTTTGAGAACTAAAATTATTATTATATCAAGTTGTTGATTTCAGTTTTAATGATAAATTAACATATTTGTCATAAAAACTTTAATTGGGTGACAATTGTCATTTTATTTTTTTAATAGCCTTAAGGTGATTACAAGGTAGTATATTCATACATATTCTTAACCTTTTGATAATACAAACATATCTTGTTGACAAAATGATTTGAACCGGTTTCATAAAATGAACATTATCTCTTTTTTTCACTGATACTTGGGACAAAGCCATGTTATGTATGGAAGGGGTTCTTGCCCCTCCTAATTTTTTTTTGGTATAATTGCATTTGAGGTCCCTTTTAGTATAAATAGTAGTAAAATAAAATTTTTGCCCCTCCTGATTTTTAAATTTAAAAGCTTAATAAACCTTTGCCCCTTACAATATTTTATTCTAATTCCGTTTCTTACTGATACTACTTATTGAGTTCACAATTCACATTTTAAAAGAAAAATAAAATATTTATTTTAGACCTACAATTGAGTGAATTAGGGTGTATTTATCCAACTTTGTAAGGTATTTTCTAACGCGGCAGAGGAAAGAGGCCAGCAGTAGCCATAAACCGGTTTAACCTTGTCGGCTAAGGAACCCAGCCCAGGTGAATTGCACTCGGTTCGCACCTTTTTGTTACTACTACTTCGAATCGAAGGCCGACTCGGTTGGATTTTCACTCACTCTCCACAACAACGCGTGGCCGAACTTCTCCAATGATATTCGGTTTAAAACAAATAACCTCCAACTAGCATGTATGTTTGCTTCGCTAGTCTTCGGCTCTTCGCTGTTTCCATCATCATTATACTAATAAACAAAACAAAAAAACTAATATAAAAAAGATATTCCCATAATTAATTATTCCACAAACAAAGCTTTTTATAAAGTTTTAAAATTCCTCTCTTTTAAACCCCTCCTCTTCTTCGTCTTTCGTAACCGAGCTTTGATTTCTTCTTTTCTTCTTCTTTTTTTCGTTTCAATTAACAAAGAATAGAATAGAGATGGCGCCGAATGATCCGAAACTAGGTGCTGGTTTCTTTGCGTCGATCGCTAGCAGTATTTCTAATTTTGGTAGCGCCATGACTAAATCAGTCAACGGGTATTAAGAAGATCCATCTTCTTATTTTTATTTTTATTTATTTTCTTTTTTCTCGGATCTTTTCTCTCTTTTTTTTTAAATGAGTTGATTGATTCGATCTCCATCTGGAAATAACTTTTAGTTCAATTTCGATGTTATTACAGATTGCATGTTGCTTAAAAGGAGTTTGTTGTATCAGATCTGTGATTTTGTTTAGAGCTTATTAGAGGTTTTAGCTAAAATGAACTATTTGAATGTTTTGAATTGAGGATTTTTTAGCTCATTGAGGTTTCACGGTTGTTTTCCTGTTTGAACAGTTTGTTGGGATATGAAGGGCTTGAAGTTGTTAATCCAGAAGGGGGGACTGAAGATGCCGAAGAAGAAGCAAGGAGGGGAAGATGGAAACAGGAGGTAGTGCTTAATTTTTGGGGTCTTCGTCTTAATTGGAGCAAATAAGGAAGAAAAACACTGAGTTTGGTGCCTGTTTCTATCACGTGCTTTTAAATAATGATGCTTCAATTTGGAAGATCTTCCTGCAAAGTCACTTTTGACTTGAGTTGCATTATTATCATTAGTGCCTATCAGGGTTATATTGTAGTGACAATCATCGTTACATTGCCAAAATTTTATATTGTGCTTAGGCTAACATGTTCCAACTGATTTCGCTGGAACATATGAGATATTTGAATGTTGCCAGAAAAGCCATGTTTGTCCCATGACTAGCATGCTTAATCCTTGCTTATTTCTCATAAATGATAAAATTATACGAGACTGATTGCTTAAGTTGCCTTTGATATGATGAGGATGCATTTTTATTAACTTGTATGGCCATTTACAACTTTGCTTTCTTTTGTTTAACAGGACAGGGACAGTTACTGGAAAATGATGCAAAAGTATATAGGGTCTGATGTTACATCAATGGTGACACTTCCAGTTCTTATTTTTGAGCCGATGTCAATGTTGCAGAAAATGGCTGAGGTTTGTGTTTTCACATCCAACCATTGCTGTGTTTGGTTCTTTTCTGTCAGTGGGATTTATCATTTATCAATTTTGTTCTGTGACAGTTGATGGAGTATTCATACCTGCTAGATCTGGCTGATGAATGCGAAGATCCTTACATGCGATTAGTGTACACTAGTAAGGTTTCTTCTAATTTCTCTTTCTTTCCAAGTTTAAATAGGTGACTAATGGTAGCTAATTGCAGCTTCATGGGCTATCTCCGTCTATTATGCCTATCAACGTACTTGGAAACCATTCAATCCCATACTTGGGGAGACTTATGAAATGGTTAATCATGGTGGCGTTACTTTTCTAGCTGAACAGGTGGGTCTTTTAGAACTGAGTTTGGGTTCATTTTTCTCCCATTTTAATGCTTTAGGCTCTTATTTCTGGTAGCATAATTTCTCTAAATGGCTTATATTTAAGGTATTTATTAGACAATTTTCCCTTCCAGGTTAGTCATCACCCCCCAATGAGTGCTGGTCATGCTGAAAATGAGCATTTCATTTATGATATTTCATCTAAAGTAAAAACCAAGTTTTTGGGAAATTCCATTGATATCTATCCTCTGGGAAGGTAAAACATGCTCTCTTTCATAACTTTTTAGGGCCTATTCGTACTTCTTGTTTTAGTTTTCAATTTCATCGTGTAAAAAAAATTATACGTCATTAGCATGTTTTAAGCCAATAGAAGCAGCATTAATCTTCGAGTTTGTGGAAATTACAATAATATCTAATTCTTAATGTAAAGGTCTGTTCTCGCAGTTTGGTTTATTTTTGTTGGAGAATTTTCTACTTGTACTTGAGTTGAATATAGGTCAAAAGGTTCAACAAATTTTTGAATACTTGGGTTGGTGTGCATTTAGCATCGACTTTAAAAAAAAATACATATGGCCTTTGATACAAGAACACTGCAATGGGGAGGGAAGAACTTGTTTATATGCATTCTGATCTGTCAGAGATTGTGTAGCTGTCATACATAAACTTGAGTTTTTCTGTTTCCCCACCTAATCTTCTTTGGAACCATCATCTTATAGGACGCCTCTCATCTTATAAAATTGAACTTGTTTGGGTTATCCTTTCATGGTGTTTGATTTCGATGAAAGTAAACTTGGCATACTTTTAAGGTTTAGTGTTGGTATTGATGCATAGATTCTTAAATAATTGTGTGCAGGACCCGCGTGACCCTCAAAAGAGATGGTGCAGTTTTTGATTTGGTGCCTCCTCCCACAAAAGTTAACAACTTAATTTTTGGACGAACTTGGGTTGACTCCCCAGGGGAGATGATCATGACAAACCTGACAACAGGCGACAAAGCTGTGCTATATTTTCAACCGTGTGGTTGGTTTGGGTATGGTTTTATTCTAAGAAATCACTATTCTCCCGCATATGTAGGCTCCAACTTCCAAGTCTTTTCCTCTCTGTATTGTTTGGAGACACACACACAAAAAAGGAATGCTTATCAAGATTTTAAAGGGATTCACTTTGCAATTTAACATTAGGTCTTGGTTGTTCACAGGGCTGGCCGCTATGAAATTGATGGATATGTATATAATTCTGCTGAGGAGCCAAAGATTTTGATGACTGGGAAATGGAACGAGTCAATGAGTTATCAACCTTGTGATAGTGAAGGGGAACCACTTCCAGGCACTGAACTAAAGGAGGTTAGTCTTTTACACCATCTCTGAGTTGTTTTTGTCTTTGTTTCTCCCGTAAACACTCCTAGAGTTTTCTTGATGCTTGTATTCTAGAATTTTCGTATTTCCTCCAAAAATTTAGCAGAATGAATAATGATGTTTTTAACATGTGATTCATTCAGAAAGCAGATTACAAGCTGTGTGTTTATCCCTAGTGATTAACTTTGACTTTTGAAACAAGGTTTGCAGTCAGAATGGCGAAACCATACTTGTTCTCTAAGTATTACACCTTTCCCAATAGCTTCCGACATGCTAAATAAGTAGTGCTGCTTCTAACAATGAACAAGAGAACTGTGGTGCCTGGTTCAGTAGCGATTTATATGCAATTTTTTAAGTTTTGTTTACATAGACATTTTCTCTATTGCATGATGAGTGTTTTGATTTCAAAATCAAAGCAATTGAGGACTGATATACTTACCCGTGATAATAATTTGTAGAGCTTTAAGAAATACAAAAAAAGGGATAAAAGATTATGCCTCCAATACTGATCTGCTTGTTATGACTCTGTTGCTATTATGCAGTCATGGAGACTTGCTGAAGCTCCGAAAAATGATAAATTCCAGTACACACATTTTGCACATAAGATTAACAGCTTTGATACTGCTCCCAAGAAGCTATTAGCATCTGATTCTCGTCTACGTCCTGATAGATATGCACTAGAGCAGGGTGACCTCTCTAAGGCAGGTTTTGAAAAGAGCAGGTATTTCTCTCTCGCCGTCCTCGAATTAGATTTTAGAATTAATGTTTACTGTCTGTATACATATTACATATATGCTGCTGATCGTATGAACTTTGTTTGATGGAGGTGAAACAGGTTATGGTGTTGTATTTCATTTTATCTATTATGTCACTCTTCACTTTATATGCTATTAGCCTATTATCATCTCAATTCATATAATATTCTTATAATGTCTTATAAACTCTCCTTTCGTTGTGCAGTTTGGAGGAAAGACAAAGAGCTGAAAAGAAAAACAGGGAGGAAAAGGGCCATAAATTTACACCCAAATGGTTCGACTTCACCAACGAAGTCGCTGCTACACCTTGGGGTGAGTTGGAAGTTTATCAATACAATGGCAAGTATGATGAATACCGGGCTGCAGTGGATAGCTCGAGTAGCAGTGAGGAGATTGACGTTAAGTCCACTGAATTCAATCCATGGCAGTATGAAGATTTGGCTGCCAACTAAAACTATACATTTGCGCTTGCTTTTGAACTGTATGATATAGTCTTTATATGCGGTTTACACTTTGGTTTCGTACTGTGGTTAGTGTGGATCATAGAACAATTCCATATAGGTATTTACCCGGATATGTTTTATTTATAATTCCCAGTTAGTTTCCGATCCATGGTTTTCAAGAAATATCTTTGTATTTTTTTAATTGGATAATCTTGATTGTCATAAGATTATATGAATAGGATGTGAAAAATCATGTATGGATGTATCAAAATAAAATAAATCATGGTAAACTACGCTCAAGCTAGCACTCAATTATAGCTTTTATAACAACTGCCATTTTTCCTAAAAATTAGGTACATGCTATTCAATTAATATATTATTACAAACATTTTTTAAAAATAACATGTTTTCACTTTTAAATAAATTATTTTTTAGTATATTAGTCTCATATTTATTTTATATTCTATAATTTTTGTTATAATTTTAAAAAAAATCAATAAATTTGATCTTTTATATTTAAAATTTTTATCGATTTAATTTTTTATAATATTATCAAAATAAATGAGCTCATCAAATCAACTCAGGAGTTTGTTCAAAACAGTATTTTCATAATTGCATTATATCATAAACCAATATATTATTGTTAAACTGTTATTATATTAACATTTATGAAAAAAACAAGTAATTTTAAAGAAGAATAAAAATTAAAATGGTGAAATTTTTAAATATTAAGAGTTTTTTTTATAAATTAAAATATTATGAGTTAAATTTATTGAATTTTGAATTGTTTATTGTAAAAATTTTGGGACTAAAAATATTTTTATACCATGTTGTACTACAAAAAAAGTGACTTGTTTATAATAATTTATTAATTGAGTGATATATTTGTAATAATTTTTTAATTAATGATATATTTATAACTTTTGAAAAAAAAATAATATGTTGCTACTAAACAAATAGTTAAATGACAACGGATGTGATTTATCCAATACATTAGCATATTAAAATTTATATTAAATATATATTTTTGACAAACAAATTAATATTAAATATGACATTGACAAAAAAGATAATATTAAATAATGATTCGAATATAGAATTGTCTGATTTGGGAAAAAGGTGGGAGTGAAACCGACAACGTGATGTCTTATGTTGGTCATGGTTTTATAGCAAAATTATGTCCGAAAGGAACAAATTTCAATTATCCAAACTTACCCCAGGAAGATGGGAAAAGCGTAGTTTTATGTGAAGGAGATTAAGATTAACCAAAATGGAAGGACAGGCTTCCACATGTCAGCGATAGAACTGATACGGACAGGAGTGGATCACCCAAAACGGAGGAACTGGTCCAAAGTAGTTTTTGCTTGCCCTTCAGTGACCGGTTATTCCACTTAAAACCCCGCAAGTTATATAAACGCAACCATTTCTTTTGTGGGTTTAACACAAAAAAGAAGAAAGATTGGAACTTTTGGGTGGTTTGTTTTCATGGGGATCAGACACAAAGCTGAAAAAACCCATCTTTAAAGGTGAATTTTTCAATGTTTTTTTTGTCTTGCTCTTAAAACCTGCAAATTTTGTTTTGATCTTCTTTAGGTTAGATGAGACATTGTAATTTGGTAGGTGGAAAGTTAAGGTGGTTTTTGGCAGCTAAAAAAAAAACCCATATCTCTAAATTATAAGATAATATTCAGACATGACAGGGTTTTGCTTCCTTTTTAGATTACTACTTTCATTATTCTGTCTGAATTTTCTGTTCCATATGAAGGATTGTTAAAACTTTGAAACAGTTCTGTGTTTGGGTTTATGGCTTGGTCTCTTTAGTTTCTTTATAGGATACACATATTCAGACATAGATATGTGGCTATGGTCCTTTAAGCATATGGAAAAAATTCGGTAACATTCATGGCTTGTCAAGAATTGTTGTCTCCTGGTCATTTGCAGGATTCCCCTATTTTATGTTCTTGAATCTTTCTGATCAGCAGTTTCCTACTCTTTGTTTGCTGTATCTATTTTTCTCATTTGCAGAATCTTAGTTTTCCTATTGGTTTTGCTTAATGGATTCTTTTTTTCAATGAATGCCTAAGACATGGTGTCCCAGACAAGATTGGAATACGGTTTCAACGGCTACCAGGTGCCTGTGTTCCCTCGAGCTTGTAGATCAGCAAGGGTAAACAAATGCTCACATGGGAGGATGGTCTATATTCCTGTTTTTTTTATGTTTGAAAATAGTAGTTTTGATATTGTCATCTGCTGGTTTTAGGTTAGAGTGCCGATCAGGAAGACAAGTGGGAACAGTCAGAAACGTGCTTTCGAAATTTTGGTTAGTGTAGCCGGTGAACTGTTGCAGGAAAGTAAAACTTCTGTGCCAGAGGATCAGCAAATTGCTCGTAAGAATCTCGTTTCAAAGGAACAAGAGGATGAGAGGCAATCAACGAAGTGCAACATTTCCGATCAGGAAACTTGTGATGAGAAAACCTTTATCAGTTACCACCAAATCGATACATTGAATAAGTTTTCATGTGCTCCGGACTGGTTTAATTCAAAAGCAGCCGATGCAAATTTAAAGAGCTTTGATCAGTTGGCTAATGTCAGCGGTAGAAATGCAAACCCTTCTGCTGAATTACGCAGTTCTTCTCTTGTATCTCGGGAGTTTTCTGAAGGGAAAGTAGAGGATGCAGGAACTGAACCTTCAATCATTCGAACTGTAAAAAGTGAAACTCCTCCACTTACAGTCAGTTTGGATGTGTCGCAAATGGACCGTAAAACTCCCGATTTTTTCTGTTCAGACAGCAAGGCATCAATGTTCAAAGATTGGATAACTCTTGGTCCCTCTAGGCATTCTGATACTATAGATTTGGTCAATAGAGATGATGACAAGAAGTACATTGGGTGCACTCAGGCAGCCACCACATTGAAGGCCTTCAGGCTACCATCAAATGTTGCGGATCAAAGAATTAAGAACCTGTCTTCATCCCGACATTGGGGAGTATCTCCGAATTTGAATGGTGGAGCTTCCTTTAGAAATGGTATATGAGCATTCTGTGGTATATTAATAATGGATTGTGCTCTTATAGTATGAATGTAATTCTAGATGTCATGATACAGTCTATTGAATTCACTGAAGTTTGCGACTAGTAATAAGTTCTTGCTCATGTTACTGGATACGGTAGGCATTCATTCCCGTATCTGTTCGTTTAGCACCACGAATTTGCCTTATGAATTAAATGCCATTTCCTGATTAACTGATGTTTTCAGATGGGAAAAGATTCCAAGATGGGAGAACTAGTTATAGTCGTCAAAGATCGAAGAGGATGTCCTCTTTCAAGAGAAGGGGTGTCCTTAATCAACGACCATTCTCTAGGTCAGATCGAGGGTTTCAGCTCGATAACAGATTCAATTCTGCTGACAAGAGAAGTGATGGTGACAACTCTAGTGCAGGTTCAATATGGCCTTCAGCTTTCTTTTTTGTTCATTTTCTGCCCTTAGACTTTAGGGATCTATTCAATTTTCGCTGAATAAACGAGCTCTTACATGCAGCCATTAGAGTGGGATCCTCAATTGCAAGTCCACACCCGCATCTTGGGTCCCGAGAACGCAATGGTATGGACATCTTTGGTGCAATGTTATGTATCTGATCGGATGGCTGCGTTATCCATCCATTCTCTAACCTTTCTTTTCTTTTTCGGGTTCATTCAGTGAAGCTTCGGATTAAATCCTTTAAGGTTCCAGAGCTCTTAGTTGAGATTCCTACAACTGCTACTGTTGGTTCACTGAAAGTACGCAGTATTCTCAGCGTTACACTGCTTTGGTCGCTTTAATGTTTTAAGAAATTATGTATGAGCTTATAGAGATGAAGTAGCCTTTTTCTTATACAATGCTTAAACTACTCAAATTCGTAAATCGTAGGATAATATCGTGTTTTTTTTGTAGAGGACTGTCATGGAGGCAGTGACTACTGCACTTGGAGATGGCTTACACGTTGGCATCCTTCTTCAAGGAAAAAAAGTTAAAGAAGACGGCAAAACCCTGCTTCAGACTGGTATTTCTCGAGATGGCAAGCATCGTAATTTGGGTTTTATGTTGGAGCCTGGGCACCCGCAAATTATACCACCTCCGTGCCTGGGAGAGCAGAGGATAACAAGGCAAGTATTTGGGATTTGTTAAGCTAAAAGAGGGCCGACCTTTTCTCATTCCGTCTTCACTTGTCTCTTTTCAAATTTTTTAACAAACTACTCATCTTCCAGGCATGTGACGTCTTTTACTTTAGAACCGGAGACATCTGGTGTCTCCGGCCATGTTCCTCCTGTATCTGGTTGCAACAATGGGGGTGAAAGCGACCTTCACCTAGTTTCGTCTCTTCCCAACATATCAGCTAATACTATCACTCTTCTAAATTCGCAATCTGTACTATCAATACCGGCCATCAGTGTTGGGGCATTGGCTGTGGTTCCAACACATCTCAGAGCTAGACGGCGTATCAGAAGACCCTTCTCTGTCTCAGAAGTAGAAGCATTGGTTCAGGCGGTCGAGAAACTAGGAACTGGAAGGTTACTTTTTTGGTTATCCTTTTGATTGCAGACTCCGGTGCTTTGGTTACTAAGCCTGTTGTAAATGTTGTAGGTGGCGTGATGTCAAATTACACGCTTTTGACAATGCAAAGCATCGGACGTATGTGGATTTGAAGGTGAATGGTCCATTTATGTTTCTGCTGAATATCTTTAGAACAACATATTTTTCACTGCTGTTAAGATTTGAATAGTGTTTACTTGGTACAGGATAAGTGGAAGACATTGGTCCACACAGCAAGAATCTCCCCTCAGCAAAGGAGGGGAGAACCTTTACCACAAGAGCTTTTAGACCGGGTTCTCGCTGTCCATGCCTACTGGTCCCAACAGCAGGCCAAGCAGCTACTGGAATCAGGTGTCTGAGGTCTCTGCTCAATCTTGTAAATAAACACTTCTGTAATTGATATCTATGTAGTATGCTGATCTGCAACCGAAATGCCTGGCTTTGTCGGATGGAGTTCAGTTCCATTACATAATTTGTTGAAAAAACAATGTATGCTCGGATGCTTTTGTAGTAATAGTTGTAATTTATTTTTCCAACAACATTGTTTCATTGTACTAGGACAATTCGCTATAGAGATCAAATATTGAGTTCCATAAAGAGAGGATACACACTAGAGTTCAAGTTCCATAGCAATGTAGTACCAAAAGAATTTCATTGCACCGCTATCTTAAATCTTAATTGTTCAGCTAAGTTTTGCAAAGGGTACCTTAGTAGAACAGCCGACAGTTGCTTGTTTTCTAGTCCTTTCTGCTGATCATGGTTTGATTCCAAAAGATTTAGATACTGTTGATTATTCAGATTAAAAGTCCTTAGAAGCATAACATATCTTGTAGACAACCTCATGTCCCTCGAGAATTAGAAACGAGTAGTGATCTGTGAAAAAAGAGCCTTGAAGTCCTTCGTTGGAGTGCCAGCTCCCTCGGGTTTTGAGGCTAAATCAAACGCCTTAAATTTGGCCTCCTCGAATTTCAGAGCCTGTTTGAAAAGAAAACAAATAAGATGCATGAGAAAAGCAATACAATGCCTATGGTGAGGATGAAAATGTTTAAAATTCGGAATGCAGACACGATTAAAGGCGATACCTGAATGCAAACTTCAGCTACATCAGTCCTGGCAATTGTTTTTGTTTCAGTCTGAAGAAGCTCATCATCCTTCCCAATAAGTAGTTCTCTGATACCCCCATCTCTATCTTGCAGCCCTCCAGCCCTAACTTGGCGGAAAAGACTCAATGTCAGTTGTTTGAGGTCACTGGCATTTCCTCTACTAGAATTGAGAGGGAAAACCAAAGAATGCCAACGCTATAAAACTACCTAAATTCGTCTACCTGATAATCGTGTATGGAACACCGGAGTCAGCCAAATACTGCTCGGCCTTTCTCTTCCAGACCTGCAAAACAGAAAATGGAAACCGAATAATTCAATAATACAGAGGGTGAGATTTATTAGTAGTATTGAGAAGGATGCTAACCAAAATGTTCCCATTGCCCAAGCTGTTCAAGGGATGATTAAGGTTTGTTCCACCCATTGACCCGACCAACACGATTTGCTTCACACCAGCCTCCTTAGCTGCCATTCGAAATGTGTTTTTGGGTTTTATGGTTTGCCTAAGTGAAAACTAGACATGTAGACTGAATATTTGGGAACAATTTAGATGAACAACTCACCAACATCTATTTGATTTTTCTGACCAATCCAGTCAACCTAAGAAACAAGACAGTTCATCAGTATAGTGAAGAATAAAAGGAAACAAGAGTAAAATCCTAGAATTACAAGAAGAAAATGGGCTTACTTGCTCCGGGTATGCTCCATCTTCAAAATAGAACTCAGGCCTTCCTCCTTTTGTCGGATCAAACCCGGGTTTCATTCTCGGAACAGCACTTGTAAGAATGATGAGAGCATCAACTCCTTGCATAGCAGGAACTAGAGTGGCGGTATCCCTTATATCGCCGACAATAACATCATCTGCTCCACCGATTGACTCCTTGCTTTCTGGAGTCCTAACCAATCCTCTTGCAACAAACTGGTCGGACCTCTCTTTCAGTTTCTTGTAAACTATCTGACCTGCCAGAATCCCCACCAATAAATCCATGTCAATGCTCAATACCAGGACATTGTTAGATTAAAAAACATAACCACCATGTATGCCACAAGGCTGTAAGCACTTTCTGTATGTTGAAGTTACATTAAGTAAACGTAGGAACAAACGTTTATGGAATAACAATGCAGGCAGCAGGCCTATATGACAACAATTTTCATAGGTAAAGCATTAAAGAAAACCAATTGCAAGGGCTAAAAGTTTGTGAAATAACCCTCTTCTGTGGCACCTTCACCATTCCACTCCAATTAAGTTCCTTAACAGCAACAATTTTCTGTGTTTGCAAGAAACTATAGGAATCCACAATAAACATTGATACTCAATAACTTGAAAAACAACAAAATCCCAAGCAGCCAATAACCCAATTCACCCACTAACATTCATGGCATAATTGTATCCTAAGGAAAACCAAAACCAAAAAATCAACAAAAAGAAAAAGAAACCCTTTTTAATAACTAAAAAGAGAGATAAGAGCTGTAAAACAAAGGGAAAACCTGTTCTGCCGCCGGCTCCGGTGACCAGCACAGTGCTCAAATCAGCCATGGAAGCTAAAACCACTGCTGTTCTCCTAAAACCCTTGGTTTTTCTGGTTGAGAGAGGCGGAAATGGAGATGAAAAAGAGCCGACTTTGAGAGAAGAGAGAGTAGAACAATCTGGAATTTTTCTGGTTAGAGGTGATGACGGTGCCACGCAAGTATATTTATGACAGTGACGATTTAAAGACATTGAGGAAGCAGCTGGTGGAACCGTGCAGCTGGAAAAGACCAATGGGACACGTGTAAGCGTAGCCATTGATCGAGACTATCCCACCGCCGGTGAGGTTAGCAAAATTGGAGGAGCGGAAGGAGGAATAAATTAAAAAGCTTTATGGTAGTTGCCGTTAAAGAGGTTGTAAATGTAAGAATTGTTTATAAAAATATTATTTTGATTTTTCTTATCCTGTTTGTAAAGTAAAGTAAAGCCTTAGCCTTAGCCTTATCTCGTCGTCTTCCCTGCTTTTATTGCCGTTAAATAGGTTAGCCCATGAATTTATTGTCTGGTGAACCAGTTGAGGCCCATAATGTCGGCTCTTTAACTGCGAATTTCAAAATGTTTTTGGAATAGAAAATTAAATTATTATAGGGTAAACTACATAAATGGCCACTATACTATGAATTTAGACTTGATTTGACCACTATACTTCTAATTGTAGCAATTAAACTATTGAATTATTAAATTAGACTCAATATGACCACTAACTATTAAAATCTAATGGAGAAGCTGATGTGACAGTTAAAAAAAATTTATATAATTACACATTTGATCCTCATTACTTATACATTCTATCAATTGCCCCCAACAAGTTTCAAACTCGTGTCTCCATGGGGAGATGAGCATTGGTTTACCACTGTGCCAAGTACACTTTTGTGAACTAAAGTATGAAATATATTCTATGTCTTCATTTGTCGTTAATGTCAGGAAAAAAGAAATAAATAAGGGTCAATAGGACTCGAACATAAAACATTTGAGATGCATAAAAACTTCTAAATCATCAAAATAAATCTATTAACTAAATTAAAGTTGAATATATATATATATATATATATATATATATATTAAATTATAGTGAATGCTTGATTTAAAATAAAAATGATTTTAATATTTTTTATATTTTAAAAGTAAATTCAATATTTTTTTCACATTTATTTTTTATAATTTCACATATATAATCAATAAATAGATTTTTTACTTAATTAATAGTTTTAATATTTATTAATAAAATTTAATTTTATTATTATTATATATATGAAATTATATTAAAAATTAAAAATTTGAAAATAATATCAATTAATTTAAATTATGTATGCGAGTTTAGATTCGCTAAATTATTTCTAATATAATTTGAAAATTTTAATATAATTAAATGTACATAATAATTTAATTAAAAAATTTAATAAAACATAAATTATTTATTAAGTTAAAAAATAATTCAATGATTATTTATATGAATTTATAAAAAATAATTGTGGAAAGAAAGTTATATTAGATTTAGCTTAAAAATACTAGTGTGTTAATTTTAATTTAATTATTAGATTTATTTTGGTGATTTAGAAGTTTTTATATATCTCAAGTGTGTCATATTCGAGTTTCCTTAACCCCTATTTATTTTTTTCATGGCATTAACAAATGAAGACATATAATATATTTTATACTTTAGTTCACAAAAGTGCACTTGGCACAGTGGTAAACCAATGCCCATCTTCCCATGGAGACATGCTGGGGGCAATTGTTGTTTTCTTCATTTTCTTCCTTTGATTGAGTGGTGACACGTGTCACCACTTGATTGGAGGAGGAAACTAAAATTATTAAATTAGATATAAATAGTTAAGTTCCTCCAATGAGGTGGTGACACATGTCACCATCTAATTGAATAATTATTTTATTTTATTAAATTAAAATTTGGACCAAATTGATATAATGTATAAGTAACGTTAAATTAAATACAAATTTCTTTTAACTGCCACACCAGCCCCTCCGTTAAATTTTAATGGTTGGTGGTCACATTGAGTCCAATTTAATAGTTCGATGGTTTAATTGCTGCAATTAGAAGTATAGTGATCAAATCGAGTCCAAATACAAAGTATAGTGGCCATTTATGTAGTTTACCCATTATTATAATCAAACTCATTTTATTATATAGGGTAAACTACACAGATGACCACTGAACTATGGATTTGGTGTCAAAATGACCAATATATTATTTTTTGCCGCAAATGCACCACACAACTATTTAAATGGTTCCATTTTAGCCACACGCCGTTAAAAAAACGAAAAAGTTGACGGAACTGTTAAAAAATGGTATAATTACACATTTGGTCCTCTATATTTATACAATATATCAATTTAGTCATAATTTTAATCTAATAAAATAAATTAATTATTCAATAAGATGGTGACACGTGTCACCACCTTATTGGAAGTATTTAATTATTTTTATTTAATTAATTTAATTAATTTTCCACCTCCAATCAGGTGGTGACATGTGTTGTAACCCCCTCGTCCCAGTCCGGACGCTTGACCGATCCGAGTGGGCTACACCGGGGATAACTGAGGCGAAACCCGTTAAGGCTCCACTTCGGTTATCGGCCCAAGAAAAACCTTTTCATTTAAATTATCTTTTCTAGATGAGACATTAAACCCTATGTGAGGAAAGCTACAGCGGAAGAAACAATGAGGTAAACAAACAACAACCCAATTAAAACAGCCCATTTTAGTATTAAACAGCAGGCCGTATCGGAACGCCCATAGGGTGTTACGATACGCCTTGACTAGGTCAACTGGCCAAAGTCAAACATAGGAGACCGTTTCGAAACAGGGGTGGCCCGTATCGAAACGACCTCAACGCTCAACTTCTCGTGGTCAACGATACAAGGACCGTTCCGAAACACTAAAGCCCGTTTCGATACGTCAATTTATCATCAAATTCTCAGATTTCCAGTAGCAAAATCGTATCGAAACGGCCCTCTAGCGTACCGAAACGCCTGGCCCAAAACAAAGGGACCGTATCGAAACTGGACCAACCGTTTCGAAATGCCCTCTGTCTGCAGATTGGCTTTAGCTAATTTTTGGTACAAGGCTGTCCCAACAACACCACTACAACCTCACGTAACACACAAGCAACAAATCTAGATACAAGACATCCTATACGAACATGCTTAACACACATCGAACATATGGAAACCATACATTCAAAGGAGCAACAATCCACATAAGAACCAAACATAGCAATCAAGATTAGCATGCTTAGACAAACATACGTAAGAGCATCCACAAGAAGGCACAAGACCAACATACACATAAATCCAAAGCATTCAAATCCCATTGCTTGACTATTACAATCTTTCCATTTAAAGTTCATACTTGAGCTAACCAAAAGCGACACTTGGAGGCCATTCCTTGCCCTCGCCACCCACAAGCTACTAATCTGCATTGTCGAACAAAAAGAAGTGTAAGCATAACAGCTTAGTGAGGGTAAGCTCATAAAAATAACCTCGACAATGCAGGGTCCAAGCACGAGCATACAACCAAGGTAGAATACATGATCTTACCTTCGAACCACATGTGCCATAAATATAGATAATGCATGAACATATTATCCAAACCATGTCATGCTCAAAAGGTCCATAACCACCACATATGGAAACATATATATTCGACATATAAGCAACTTAATTCACAATCCGTATTGGCACCTAGCTATGACTCGAATACGCGGATAACCGTTGGAACTCACATCCAACAACACAACCATTACCTTACGGTGGGATTACACTCATCACTGTTCACGCGGAGGGGATTCCACTCATCCTCACGCCCTGTTTCACGCGAAGGGGATTCCACTCATCTTCACGCCCCGTCGATGAACATATATGTATGAATATTTCCGGGCGAAAAAATACTCCATCTTGATGACTACCATCATCAAAACCACGTGCGCATTTGACTCACGTGTGCACACTAAACATCCTAATGATCGATCATTTGTACCCAAGCATACTAGTGCCAATACTAACACAATCCACAATATCATTTCATAACATCTTCCGTGCTTAGCACGTACTCACTATGACTTACCGTCATGCACAAACCACAATCCATAGCCACATGCTTATAACAATGCATCAAATATCATGCCACACATACATGTATATCACCACACATTTTCATGCCTAGCATGTACTCACCATAATCCTCGGATCATGCAACCACCTCATAATTTCATTTCACATGTCAACATTACATGTATATCATTAATACAAATATCACATTACATTTCATACTTATGTATATCCCCATCACACCTATCATCAACATGCATATAACCACATATACATACATCATGCTCACAAGCATAAGTCATTAAGCATAGACAACACAACATTTAAGTTCAACTAGTACAGGCTTGCAACTAAAGCTTGGGATTAGACTACCAATCCAATCCCAACTCTAGGTGGATTTACCAAGCCCGACCTAGTGTTCGCGTGCTCGAACCATAAAGTTTGAAACCAATTTTAGAGTCGTAGAACCACTCACCAACCACTCCATTTAGCACAAGCCGACTAGTCTACCAAGCATCCAAGTCTCCGGATTCGAGCCTGAAGCTTTTCCTTTGTTTTCTCTTGCTTCTAACCATTCAAAAACAATACATTAACCTCAAAATCAGCCACAAACCCATTGTTTGAAACCAACACACAAATCCACTACAATTCTCACAATTCAAAGCCAAATTTATTCTCCAAATTCTCATTTTCGTACTTCCACAAGAACCCAACAAAAATCAGCAATATAACCATCCAAAGCACTCTTAAACAAGTTCAAAACACTACCCAAACACAGTATAACCATCAGCCCCCAATTTCCAACATCAAACACACCCAAAACTAACCTTAAAACCCTTCCAAGAACCCCTCAAAACCCAAATCCGAAAATCATGGTAAAACTCTTTAAAATTCATATATGTTGGACCTTAAGGGTTGTAATCAACTTATCTAACCACTATAAATCAAAAGATTTGTTAAAATCTCATAAAGTCACAACCTTTAACAAAATCCTTGAAAAACCCAAAATATGAAATACATAGTTTTAATTAAAACTAAAGATACCAAAATGTAAAGGATGGCAAGGCCAAGTCAAAAATGTAGTTACCTTTTGAAAAGCTCCAGAGATGAAGATGAAAGGGAATGGAATAGTGAAATGGAGAGGGAAGAGTTCTATGTCGTGGGTTTTGAATAATGGAAGTGAAGAAGAAGAAGAGCACACGTCTTCATCTTTTGTTTTATTTTAATTCACCCAAAAATCATAATTACTATTGTGCCATTAATGAAATGGGTAAAAACTCTCATCTCCTAAAGTCCATGGATTTTGGACTTAGAAGATAGGCCCAACATAAACTTTAATTATTTTTTAAACACGAAGCCCAATAAAATATTTTATTATTTTAATTATAAAACCAAAACTAATAATATTATTTTCACCCGACCCCCAAACCCGGGTGTTACAACTCTCCCCCACTTAAGGAAATTTCGTCCCCGAAATTTATCGGACAGGAAGAGCCACGGAAACTGTTCCTCCACACTTTCCTTCTCACCACAACATACTCACCAACTCGGTAGACTTACCACACAACATTAGCTATCTGATGCTAAGATCTCAACGGGTCCTTCAATGTATGTCAATGTTAAACTCAACTCAATCTCTTCAACAAACATAGATTGGGACAGATCTGACTCACAATTCCGAATCCTAGATACACGGAACACATCACGAACCCCTTTCTAACTCCGGTGGTAACCGCAATAAATAAACAACCAAACTAGCCCGATTCACAGTCTCACACGGCACCGTTTAAATACTTGACCGATAATTGTTACCATACCAGTCACCACAGTAGGTGTTACCCTCACGTGCCCTGAAAAATTTACCCTGTATCGACGCACACATCATCTAGAATCTGACTAACTTTCTCTGACTGGCCATCTGACTTCAACAGGTATCCAAGCACTACGCAGACGTCCTCAAAAATCTAGTTGAAATCTCGAATCTCTACCGGCCACTATCGAATTCAAGACACTGAGCAACTCACACTCTTGCTAAGGTACGACTCCGCCATCTTATACAAGGTACTAGTAACGTGAACCTGTATAAAATGAGCACACTCGGTGCAACTATCATTGTTTACTCAGCTAAGTTCTCCCGGTGGAAACCAAAGGCGAACCAGACACAAGGTCCCTCGAATCTATTGCCCGCTTTCATTAAGAATCTTCCACGGAAGTAACAAACTAGAAGAAAACTGATGCTCGGCCTTGACACGCTGGCAAATTACACACTTACTCTCATACTGAACCACATCATTCATCAACTCAATCCAGAAGTACTCGTCTTTCGACCCACGAAACGTCTTCATACTACTCAAATGCAATACAAATGAACTATCGTGTGCTTCGGCCAAAACAATACGTCTCAAAACACTATGTCATTCGGCACAACTATTCTGTCTCTGAAATGCAAAACTCTATCATCTTTGAAACTGTATTCTGAAGATCTTCCTTCTGCTATGTCTTGCACATGAGGTGCCAAGAACCTGTCTTGCAACTGTTTCTCTTCAAGTATCTGACTCAAAGTAGGTTTAACGTGAAACTCGGCCACAAAACTACTATCATTTGATAAGCTGAATCCAGCAAATATAGCTCGCAACTCAACTGCCATTCTAACAACAAATATAACTCGAAACATTGGTTACGGCGTTGACTCTCCTCGGATGGTACTCAATCTTGAGATTACGGTCCTCAAACAACCCCAACAACTTATGATGTTCAAGTTTCAACCCCTCCTAAGTCGTCAAATATTTCAAGCTTTGATGATAAGTATATACTGTGCATTTCTTACTATACATGCTTTATCTCTAAATCTTCGTAGCAAAAATAATTGTAATTAGCTCTATGTCTCATGTCGAATAATTCTTTTCATGTACTTTCTACTGTCTCGACGAATAGACCACAAATCTTCTGTCTTGCATAAGCACACAACCTAACCCTACATATGACACATCACCGTGGTTCACAGATTCTTTCTCAGATATAGGCTGGATCAAGGTCGAAGCTTCCAACAAAGTTTCTTTTGGTTCTCAAGGGCTTGTTGTCTCGCATCTGACCACACAAACTGAACATTCTTCAGTAGCAACTTGTCAATGGAGCATCTATCTTCAAAAGACCATTCACAAACTTCTGATAGTAACAATGCTAGACCTAGGAACTATAGATACCTGTCACTGTCTTCGGTTTCTTCCAACTCACATCTTCTTCTGCCTACTTAGGATTTACTCTAATACACTCGGCTGACCTACATGTCCTAGGAGAACATCTTCCTTGACTCGGAGTTCACGTTTGCTCAACTTGGCATACAATTAATTCTCTAATAGGGTCTACAACACCAACTCCAATGCTTGTCATGATCTTCCTCGGTACTTGAATATACCCATGTATCATCTATGAGGACTACTACAATCTGTTTAAGGAGCTCAGGAAGTATTCTGCTCGACATCTATATACACTAGTCAAACAAAACGGCTTAACCCAAAACTCATAGCGACCACCTCTTGCCCCGAAAGCTGTCTTCGGTACATCAACTTCTCTCACTTTCAACTGGCAGTAATCGGATCTCAAATTAATCTTGAAAAGACTAAAACACCCATCAATTGATCAACAAACCACTGATGCTCGGGAATGGATGCTAATTACTCATTGTCAATTGTTTCAACTGTCTATAATCTAAACACATTCTCATATTGCCATCTCTCTTCTTCACAAATTGCACTGTCGCACTCTAAGATGATGTACTAGTCCTAATAGATCTACGGTCTAACAAACCTCGTAGTTGGTTCTTTAACACTCTCAATTCTTTCGGAAACCATAGGATAAAGAGCAACAAAGTAGCAACGAACTCGAAGACGACCTCAATAACAAACTCTTCTTCCCTATCAAGAGAAAAACCAGACGATTCTTCCAAACACTTTTAGGAAAATCACAAACTGTTCTAACATTCTGCGGTCTAACCTCCTTCAAAAATCGAATACACCACATTTTCTAGGCAAGCCTGTCAACTAGACTCAATCAATCTTTGACGTCTAAAGCTGGATCAACATTCGATAAGAACTTTACATTCTCACCCACTACTACAATCTCACAGTAATCTGCAAATTCAGGGCAATTCTCCCTTTGTCACAAAGTATACCCTAGCTTTGTGCTCTACAAGCCAAACCATGCCCAATGTTACATTGAAACCGTAAAAGACAATTACTTCACTTCTACTAGAAATACGTAACCCTGAACCATCAACAAACATCTTTCGTACATTTTTCTAACCACCACTATCTCACCAAAAAGGACTAGTCACGTGCGTCCCTACGTTCAGGATCTCAATAGAGATATCTGACTTCCTTACATGCTCACACAAAAATGGACGAACCCGCAGAAATTGCAACTTCACGTGTACACAACTGATAGTTTTCGGTTCTCTTGTTTTCAGGCTGGCCCTTCAAACATAACCTAACTCTTCAAAACCGTTCTCAGAGCATCTCGAAACCTCAAAATTTAGTTCTGATCACATACAAACAATCATGCTTGAACTTGTTCTATAGCATTGGTCCTGGCGACCCAAAACATCCCACTACTAAACATTCTAGAGTCAAAACTCAAGACTTCCTTCTCAGCTCTACTATATCAGAAGTGACTTCATCTCTCCCTCTTGCTGGAAGACAACTCAGACGTACACTGGTCCAATCACACAAATTGATTCCCACTCACGGATACTGACCGACTGTCTTGTATTAAAACCATAGGTCGAACCCCAACGATCACCAACTAATATTTCTGAGTTTCAGATTACTCACACGAGACCCTTACCTTGGTCTCACCAAAAGAACTAAGGTACTCATACCTACCTCTGACACTTCACCGGGCACATCCAAACATTTCATGCTCACTAACAATATACAGAAGTACTGATTCAGGATCAACCGGAGGGAATAAACTCAAAACTGCACCAAAAGGCTTATCTGCTATAACATCGATACCACTCTGAATCTCACTCACAAGTCTTCACTTCTTTTTACCAACTAATACCAGAATCGATCACATCGTTCCTTATCAACCGGAGCCAACCCGCATACACACAGACTCAAACAAACAAATTGTACCTCAACTCCGGTACAACCATACTTCCCTGACTATAGCGATGAACTCCCTCAACATAATCCACATTTCAAAAAAAAAACCACAACTTCTACTTACCTATTCACGGCCTACGCCTTGGCCTCAAACTTACCCAAAAGCAATAAATCAACAACAACAACAAATTAACATACAAACTGGGTTAGCAAAGGAAAGGGTCCAAGTGGCTCAAGTATGTTCCCTCACTTAAAAATCCTTTTTCCGATGTAATAGAAGCAATGAGACTCCACTCAACATGCTTCAAGCAATATACACACACGATCAAACAAACATACATCAAGCATACTTGATAAACAAGCAAACATGCTTACATGGCAAGCAAACACCGTGCAATTCCAATACAAGGATTAAACATACCTCACTTACTTGCCCAAGGTCTCGGAAATCTTAGGCTCTGATACCAACAAGTGTAACCCCCTCGTCCCGGTCCGGATGCTTGACCGATCCGAGTGGGCTACACCGGGGATAACCGAGGCGAAACTCGTTAAGGCTCCACTTCGGTTACCGACCCAAGAAAAACCTATTCATTTAAATTATTTTTTCTAGATGAGACATTAAACCCTATGTGAGGAAAGCAACAGCGGAAGAAACAATGAGGTAAACAAACAACAACCCAATTAAAACGGCCCATTTTAGTATTAAACAGCAGGCCGTATCGGAACGCCCATAGGGTGTTTCGATACGCCTTGACTAGGTCAACTGGCCAAAGTCAAACAGGGGAGACCGTTCCGAAACAGGGGTGGCCCGTATCGAAACGACCTCAACGGTCAACTTCTCGTGGTCAACGATACAAGGACCATTCCGAAACACTAAAGCCTATTTCGATACGTCAATTTATCGTCAAATTCTCAGATTCCCAGTAGATAAATCGTATCGAAACAGCCCCCCTAGCGCACCGAAACGCCTGGCCCGAAACAAAGGGACCATATCGAAACAGGACCAACTGTTTCGAAACGCCCTCTGTCTGCAGATTGGTTTTAGCTGGTTTTTTGTACAAGGCTGTCCCAACAACACCACTACAACCTCACGCAACACACAAGCAACAACTTTAGATACAAGACATCCTATACGAACATGCTTAACACAGATCGAACTTATGGAAACCATACACTCAAAGGATCAACAATCCACATAAGAACCAAACATAGCAATCAAGATTAGCATGCTTAGACAAACATACGTAAGAGCATCCACAAGAAGGCACAAGACCAACATACACATAAATCCAAAGCATTCAAATCCCATTGCTTGACTATTAAAATCTTTCAATTTAAAGTTCATACTTGAGCTAACCAAAAGCGACACTTGGAGGCCCTTCCTTGCCCTCGCCACCCACAAGCTACTAATCTGCATTGTCGAACAAAAAAGAGCGTAAGCATAAAAGCTTAGTGAGGGTAAGCTCATAAAACAAACCTCGACAATATAGGGTCCAAGCACGAGCATACAACCAAGGTAGAATGCATGATCTTACCTTTGAACCACATGAGCCACAAATATAGATGATGCATGAACATATTATCCAAACCATGTCATGCTCAACAAGTCCATAACCACCACATATGGAAACATATATATTCAACATATAAGCAACTTAATTCACAATCTGTATTGACACCTAGCTATGACTCGAATACGCGGATAACCGTTGGAACTCACATCCAACAACACAATCATTACCTTACGGTGGGATTACACTCATCACCATTCACGCGGAGGGGATTCCACTCATCCTCACGCCTTTTTTCACGCGGAGGGGATTCCCATCATCCTCACTCCCCGTCGATGTGATTCCACTCATCACCGACTAACATATATGTATGAAGATTTTCGGGCGAACCCGTACTCCATCTTGATGACTACCATCATCAAGACCACGCACGCATTTGACTCACGTGTGTACACTAAACATCCTAATGATCGATCATTTGTACCCAAGCATACTAGTGCCAATACTAACACAATCCACAATATCATTTCATAACATCTTCCGTGCTTAGCACGTACTTACCATGACTTACCGTCATGCACAAACCACAATCCATAGCCACATGCTTATAACAATGCATCAAATATCATGCCACGCATACATGTATATCACCACACATTTCCATGCCTAGCACGTACTCACCATGATCCTCGGATCATGCAACCACCTTATAATTTCATTTCACATGTCAACATTACATGTATATCATTAATACAAATATCACATTACATTTCATACATATGTATATCCCCATCACACCTATCATCAACATGCATATAACCACATATACATACATCATGCTCACAAGCATAAGTTATTAAGCATAGACAACACAACATTTAAGTTCAACTAGTACATGCTTGCAACTAAAGCTTGGGATTAGACTACCAATCCAATCCCAACTCTAGGTGGGTTTACCAAGCCCGACCTAGTGTTCGCGTGCTCGAACCATAAAGTTTGAAACCAATTTTAGTGTCGAAGAACCACTCACCAACCACTCCATTTAGCACAAGCCGACTAGTCTACCAAGCATCCAAGTCTCCGGATTCAAGCCTGAAGCTTCTCCTTTGTTTTCTCTTGCTTCTAACCATTCAAAAACAATACATTAACCTCAAAATCAGCCACAAACCCATTGTTTGAAACCAACACACAAATCCACTACAATTCTCACAATTCAAAGCCAAATTTATTCTCCAAGTTCTTATTTTCGTACTTCCACAAGAACCCAGCAAAAATCAGAAATATAACCATCCAAAGCACTCTTAAATATGTTCAAAACACTACCCAAACACAGTATAACCATCAGCTCCCAATTTCCAACATCAAACACACCCAAAACTAACCATAAAATCCTTCCAAGAACCCCTCAAAACCCAAATCCGAAAATTATGGTAAAACTCTTTAAAATTCATATATGTTGGACCTTAAGGGTTGTAATCAACTTATCTAACCACTATAAATCAAAAGCTTTGTTAAAATCTCATAAAGTCACAACCTTTAACAAAATCCTTGAAAAACCCAAAATGTGAAATACATAGTTTTAATTAAAACTAAAGATACCAAAATGTAAAGGATGACAAGGCCAAGTCAAAAATGTAGTTACCTTTTGAAAAGCTCCAAAGATGAAGATGAAAGGGGATGAAATAGTGAAATGGAGAGGGAAGAGTTCTATGTCGTGGGTTTTGAAGAATGGAAGTGAAGAAGAAGATGAGCACATGTCTTCATCTTTTGTTTTATTTTAATTCACCCAAAAATCATAATTACTATTATGCCATTAATGAAATGGGTAAAAACTCTCATCTCTTAAAGTCCATGGATTTTGGACTTAGAAGATAGGCCCAACATAAACTTTAATTATTTTGTAAACACGAAGCCCAATAAAATATTTTATTATTTTAATTATAAAACCAAAACTAATAATATTATTTTCACCCGACCCTCAAACCCGGGTGTTACAACTCTCCCCCACTTAAAGAAATTTTGTCCCCGAAATTTATCGAACAAGAAGAGCCACGGAAACTGTTCCTCCACACTTTCCTTCTCACCACAACATACTCACCAACTCGGTAGACTTACCACACAACATTATCTATCTGATGCTAAGATCTCAAAGGGTCCTTCAATGCATGTCAATTTTAAACTCAACTCAATCTCTTCAACAAACATAGCATGGGACAGATCTGACTCACATTTCCGAATCTTAGATACACGGAACACATCCCGAACCCCTTTCTAACTCTGGTGGTAACCGCAACAAATAAACAACCGAACTAGCCCGGTTCACAGTCTCATACGACACCGTTTAAATACTTGACCGGTAATTGTTACCATACCAGTCACCACAGCAGGTGTTACCCTCACGTGCTTAGAACGTACTCACCATGACTTACCGTCATGCACAAACAACAATCCATAGCCACATGCTTATAACAATGCATCAAATATCATGCCACACATACATGTATATCACCACACATTTCCATGCCTAGCATGTACTCACCATGATCCTCGGATCATGCAACCACCTCATAATTTCATTTCACATGTCAACATTACATGTATATCATTAATACAAATATCACATTACATTTCATACATATGTATATCCCCATCACACCTATCATCAACATGCATATAACCACATATACATACATCATGCTCACAAGCATAAGTCATTAAGCATAGACAACACAACATTTAAGTTCAACTCGTACATGCTTGCAACTAAAGCTTGGGATTAGACTACCAATCCAATCCCAACTCTAGGTGGGTTTACCAAGCCCGACCTAGTGTTCACGTGCTCGAACCATAAAGTTTGAAACCAATTTTAGAGTTGTAGAACCACTCACCAACCACTCCATTTAGCACAAGCCGACTAGTCTACCAAGCATCCAAGTCTCCGGATTCGAGCCTGAAGCTTCTCCTTTGTTTTCTCTTGCTTCTAACCATTCAAAAACATTAGGTCAAGTATTTAAACGGAACACATTTACGAATCTTAGACACACGGAACACATCCCGAACCCCTTACTAACTCTGGTGGTAACCGCAACAAATAAACAACCGAACTAGCCCGGTTCACAGTCTCATACGAAACCATTTAAATACTTGACCGGTACGACTCCGCCATCTTATACAAGGTACCAGTAACGTGAACCTGTATAAAATGAACACACTCGGTGCAACTATCATTGTTTACTCAGCTAAGTTCTCCCGGTGGAAACCAAAGGCGAACCAGACACAAGGTCCCTCGAATCTATTACCCGCTTTCATTAAGAATCTTCTACGGATGTAACAAACTAGAAGAAAACTGATGCTCGGCCTTGACACGCTGGCAAATTACACACTTACTCTCATACTGAACCACATCATTCATCAATTCAATCTAGAAGTACTCGTCTTTCGAGCCACGAAGTGTCTTCATACTACTCAAATACAATACAAATGAACTGTCGTGTGCTTCGGCCAAAACAATACGTCTCAAAACACTATGTCATTCGGCGCAACTATTCTGTCTCTGAAATGCAAAACTCTATCATCTTTGAAACTGTATTCTGAAGATCTTCTTTCTGCTATGCCTTGCACATGAGGTGCCAAGAACCTATCTTGCAACTGTTTCTCTTCAAGTATCTGACTCAAAGTAGGTTTAACATGAAACTCGGCCACAAAACTACTATCATTTGATAAGCTGAATCCAGCAAATATAGCTCGCAACTCAACTGCCATTGTAACAACAAATATAACTCGAAACATTGGTTACGGCGTTGACTCTCCTCGGATGGTACTCAATCTTGAGATTACGGTCCTCAAACAACCCCAACAACTTATGTTGTTCAAGTTTCAACCCCTCCTAAGTCGTCAAATATTTCAAGCTTTGATGATAAGTATATACTGTGCATTTCTTACTATACATGCTTTATCTCTAAATCTTCGTAGCAAAAACAATTGTAATTAGCTCTATGTCTCATGTCGAATAATTCTTTTCATGTACTTTCTACTGTCTCGACGAATAGACCACAAATCTTCTGTCTTGCATAAGCACACAACCTAACCCTACATATGACACATCACCGTGGTTCACAGATTCTTTCTCAGATATAGGCTGGATCAAGGTCGAAGCTTCCAACAAAGTTTCTTTTGGTTCTCAATGGCTTGTTGTCTCGCATCTGACCACACAAACTGAACATTCTTCAGTAGCAACTTGTCAATGGAGCAGCTATCTTCAAAAGACCATTCACAAACCTCCGATAGTAACAATGCTAGACCTAGGAACTATAGATACCTGTCACTGTCTTCGGTTTCTTCCAACTCACATCTTCTTCTGCCTACTTAGGATTTACTCTAATACACTCGGCCGACCTACATGTCCTAGGAGAACATCTTCCTTGACTCGGAGTTCACGTTTGCTCAACTTGGCATACAATTAATTCTCTAATAGGGTCTACAACACCAACTCCAATGCTTGTCATGATCTTCCTCAGTACTTGAATATACCCATGTATCATCTATAAGGACTACTACAATCTGTTCAAGGAGCTCAGGAAGTATTCTGCTCGACATCTCTATACACTAGTCAAACAAAACGGCTTAACCCAGAACTCATAGCGACCACCTCTTGCCCCGAAAGCTGTCTTCGGTACATCAACTTCTCTCACTTTCAACTGGTAGTAATCGGATCTTAAATTAATCTTGAAAAGACTAAAACACCCCTCAACTGATCAACAAACCACTGATGCTCGGGAATGGATGCTAATTACTCACTGTCAATTGTTTCAACTGTCTGTAATATAAACACATTCTCGTATTGCCATCTCTCTTCTTCACAAATTGCACTATCGTACTCTAAGATGATGTACTAGGCCTAATGGATCTACGGTCTAACAAACCTCGTAGTTGGTTCTTCAACGATCTCAATTCTTTCAGAAACCATAGGATAAAGAGCAAAAAAGTAGCAATGAACTCGAAAACGGCCTCAATAACAAACTCTTCTTCCCTGTCAAGAGACAAACCAGACAATTCTTCCAAACACTTTTAGGAAAATCACAAACTGTTCTAACATTCTGCGGTCTAACCTCCTTCAAAAATCAAATCCACCACATTTGCTAGGCAAGCCTGTCAACTAGACTCAATCAATCTTTGACCTCTAAAGCTGGATCAACATTCGATAAGAACTTTACATTCTTACCCACTACTACAATCTCACAGTAATCTGCAACTTCAAGGCAATTCTCCCTTTGTCACAAAGTATACCCTAGCTTTGTGCTCTACAAGCCAAACCATGCCCAATGTTACATCGAAACCGTAAAAGACAATTACTTCACATCTACTAGAAACACGTAACCTTGAACCATCAACAAACATCTTCCGTACATTTTTCTAACCACCACTATCTCACCAAAAAGGACTAGTCACGTGCGTCCCTACGTCCAGGATCTCAACAGAGATATCTGACTTCCTTACATGCTCACACAAAAATGGACGAACCCGCAGAAATTGCAACTTCACGTGTACACAACTGATAGTTTTCGGCTCTCTTGTTTTCAGGCCGGCCCTTCAAACATAACCTAACTCTTCAAAACCGTTCTCAGAGCATCTCGAAACCTCAAAATTTAGTTCTGATCACATGCAAACAATCATGCTTGAAATTGTTCTATAGCATCGGTCCTGGCGACCCAAAACATCCCACTACTAAATATTCTGGAGTCAAAACTCAAGACTTCCTTCTCAGCTCTACTATATCAGAAGTGACTTCATCTCTCCCTCTTGCTGGAAGACAACTCAGACGTACACTGGCCTAATCACACAAATTGATTCATACGCACGGATACTGACCGGCTGTCTTGTATTTAAACCATAGGCCGAACCCCAACGATCACCAACAAACATTTCTGAGTTTCAGATTATTCATACGAGACCCTTACCTTGGTCTCGCCAAAAGAACTAAGGTAATCATACCTACCTCTGACACTTCACCGGACACATCCAAACTTTTCATGCTCGCTAACAATATACATAAGTACAGATTCATGATCAACCGGAGGGAATAAACTCAAAACTACACCAAGGGCTTATCTGCTATAACACCGATACCACTCTGAATCTCACTCACAGGTCTTCACTTCTTTTTACCAACTAATACCAGAATCGATCACATCGTTCCTTATCAACCGGAGCCAACCCACATACACACGGACTCAAACAAACAAATTGTACCTCAACTCCGGTACAACCATACTTCCCTAACTATAGCGATGAACTCCCTCAACATCATCTACATTTCAAAAAAAACCACAGATTCTACTTACCTATTCACGGCCCACACCTTGGCCTCAAACTTACCCAAAAGCAATAAATCAACAACAACAACAAATTAATATACAAACTGGGTTAGCAAAGGAAAGGGTCCAAGTGGCTCAAGTATGTTCCCTCACTTAAAAATCCTTTTTCCGATGTAATAGAAGCAATGGGACTCCACTCAACATGCTTCAAGCAATATACACACACGATCAAATAAACATACATCAAGCATACTTGATAAACAAGCAAACATGCTTACATGGCAAGCAAACACCGTGCAATTCCAATACAAGGATTAAACTTACCTCACTTACTTGCCCAAGGTCTCAGAAACCTTAGGCTATGATACCAACAAGTGTAACCCCCTCGTCCCGGTCCGGACGCTTGACCGATCCGAGTGGGATACACCGGGGATAACCGAGGCAAAACCCGTTAAGGCTCCAATTCGGTTACCGACCCAAGAAAAACCTTTTCATTTAAATTATCTTTTCTAGATGAGACATTAAACCCTATGTGAGGAAAGCAACAGCAGAAGAAACAATGAGGTAAACAAACAACAACCCAATTAAAACAGCCCATTTTAGTATTAAACAGCAGGCCATATCGGAACGCCCATAAGGTGTTTCGATACGACTTGACTAGGTCAACTGGCCAAACTCAAACAGGGGAGACTGTTTCGAAATAGGGGTGGCCCGTATCGAAACGACCTCAACAGTCAACTTCTCGTGGTCAATGATACAAGGACCGTTCCGAAACACTAAAGCCCATTTCGATACGTCCATTTATCGTCAAATTCTCAGATTTCCAGTAGCAAAATCGTATCGAAACGGCCCCCTAGCGTACCGAAACGCCTGGCCCGAAACAAAGGGACCGTATCGAAACGGGACCAACCGTTTCAAAACCCCTTATGTCTGCAGATTGGTTTTAGCTGGTAAAACTCTTCAAAACCCCCAATTTCCAACATCAAACACACCCAAAACTAACCTTAAAACCCTTCCAAGAACCCCTCAAAACCCAAATCCGAAAATCATGGTAAAACTCTTTAAAATTCATATATGTTGGACCTTAAGGGTTGTAATCAACTTATCTAACCACTATAAATTAAAAGCTTTGTTAAAATCTCATAAAGTCACAACCTTTAACAAAATCCTTGAAAAACCCAAAATATGAAATACATAGTTTTAATTAAAACTAAAGATACCAAAATGTAAAGGATGACAAGGCCAAGTCAAAAATGTAGTTACCTTTTGAAAAGCTCCAAAGATGAAGATGAAAGGGAATGGAATAGTGAAATGGAGAGGGAAGAGTTCTATGTCGTGGGTTTTGAAGAATGGAAGTGAAGAAGAAGACGAGTACATGTCTTCATCTTTTGTTTTATTTTAATTCACCCAAAAATCATAATTACTATTATGCCATTAATGAAATGGGTAAAAACTCTCATCTCCTAAAGTTCATGGATTTTGGACTTAGAAGATAGGCCCAACATAAACTTTAATTATTTTGTAAACACGAAGCCCGATAAAATATTTTATTATTTTAATTATAAAACTAAAACTAATAATATTATTTTCACCCGACCCCATACTCGGGTGTTACATGTGTCACCCAATTAGAGGTAAAAAAATGAGAGCAACAAATCACCCTTATAAAGAATTGAACCCAAGACCTTGGAGTACCCAAGGTGTGTGCTTGCCATTGAACCAAGCACACTTTTGTTCTATAGGGTACAACAATTAATATATGTCTTTAATGATTGTTAATGCCCAGAAAAATTAAAGAGAAGAAAATGCAATTGGACAAATTTGTACCAAGGACCTTGTGGTCCAAAGTGCATGTGCTTACCACTGCACCAAGTGTATGCCTTGTGATATAAAGTACAACATTTAATATATGTCTTATATAGATTTTAATGCTTGGAAAAAAGGAAGGAAATGTGGTTTTAGGAAATTCAAATATAATATTTTTATGATGCATAAAAACATCTAACCCAATTAAATAAAAACATCTAACCACATTTCCTAAAACCACATGCGCTTTACACCACAAGGTCCTTGGTTCAAATCTGTCAAATTGCATTTTCTTCTCTTTAATTTTTCTGGGCATTAACAATCATTAAAGACATATATTAATTGTTGTACCCTATAGCAAAAAAGCGTGCTTGGTTCAGTGGTAAGCACACACCTTGGGTACTCCAAGGTTTTGGGTTTAATTCCTCATGTGGGTTATTTTGTTGCTCTCATTTTTCCACCTCCAATTGGGTGACATGTGTCACCACCTGATTGGAGGTGGAAAATTAATTAAATTAATTAAATAAAAACAATTAAAGACTTCCAATAAGGTGGTGACACGTGTCACCATCTTATTGAATAATTAATTTATTTTATTAGATTAAAATCAGGACTAAATTGATATATTGTATAAATATAGATGACCAAATGTGTAATTATACCATTTTTTAACAGTTTGTCACCATCTTATTGAATAATTAATTTATTTTATTAGATTAAAATTAGGACTAAATTGATATATTGTATAAATATAGAGGACCAAAAGTGTAATTATACCATTTTTTAACAGTTCCGTCAAATTTTTCATTTTTAATGTCGTGTGGCTAAAATGGAACCATTTAAATAGTTGTGTGGTGCATTTGCGGCAAAAAATAATATAATGGTCATTTTGACACCAAACCCATAGTTCAGTGGTCATCTGTGTATTTTACCCTATTATATATATGTTATTGAGGTGATTATATGATAATATCTACCAATTCTTTTTTATTAACCCTTTGACAACGCGCGTACATAGGTGCTCAGACCTGAATCTTTTAGGATAAACATCATCATCTTTTCTATTGAAGCCACTTGTTGGGTTTTTTTATTTCATTTTTAGATATATTATCATCAGAGTCACTAATCAAGGTCAAATTTAAGATCAAATATTAAGAGAGACAAATCACATAAGTTCAAAATAATAAAGATTCATTAAGTATTTACTCTTAAAAATTGGAAGGACAAAAATCTAATTTAACTTAAGTTTAAACTGATAGTAATCTTAAATTCTATTAGATAAAAAAATTCATGAGACGAGCTCCATTCACTTTCAACGTATATTTGTCATTATCATTGATAATGAATAAAATTGTATACATTCAAAAAAATGTATACATTCAGTCAACAATCTTTAGAGCGAGTGGTTAAAAATTCTCAGTTGATACCTTCCCCTTCCCTAAATTGTAGCTTCTAGAGATCTAAAAGAAAAAGACAACGATAATGATGAAGAAAGCAAAACCCTAAAGAAACTGATCAAAGACGGCTCGAGAAACAGATCGACAACAAAAGAGTCCGAGAGAAAAGTCTCAACTCGATAATGATATCAAATACCATGTTAAGTTGTATAACTGTATGATTAAAGAAAGAGGAAAAAATTGATACACAAGTTGTGTAAACTTTAGTTCGCACAAGCTTGTTAGATTTAAGGTTTGCAGTTTAGGTTTAGGGTTTTTAGAGTTTAATGGTTTAAGTTGCGGTAATTAGAATTTAGGATTTATGGTTAGAGTTTAAGGTTTTATGTTTAGTAATTTAGAAATTAAATTTTAAAGAAGAGTTGTATAATATTTTGTTTACAGAGCTTGTGTATTAAAATATAACCCTTAAAGGAACGTATATGTACATTCATCATTATTGAATTAATTTACAAGTCAAGTATATATACAACTTCACCTAACTAATCAACCGAAGATTAACTAACTAATTGATTGATTAACAGAACAACTACTTCACTTAACTAACTCTCTAGAGTTCTTTTCCATGGTTATTAGAGCACTTTCCTTCATGGCAGCTATCAATGTCAGCACCATCAAAACCAGGGCTTAGAGCAGCAAGTCGTTGAGTGTAATATGATGGATTATTTATTATCAAGTTTGAATTTCCTGAAAGATTTGGTCACGACCCTTAATGTCGGGTTTATCAATTGTAATTTTGCCAACGAACCGACCGGGTCTCAACAGAGCTCTGTCTACTGTGAAGATTTGATTTTAGCTTTGTTTAGTAAAATTATAAATTTGAGATAAAACTCATTTCATTCATCACAAATCTGTTTACAAAGGAGGCCATGCACGTGAATATATAGAGTGCAAGGCTTAATAGATTAGGGTTTATTTTCCAGCTCATGCACACAAGGTTGTTGCAACAACCATTCCCGCGCTTTGTATAGCTGGAGAGTTCTTCTCGAATCCTCTCTTTTGCTAACGTTTCCCCTGCTGTCTGAGGTCTTCAGGATCTCTAACACATAGTTGATGTCGATAGAGAGAAAAAGCTTGAATGGAGATGGGTTTGGTGAGTATATCAGCTACTTGAGCAGTGGCAGGAACATAATTGACTTGAAGCTGCTGAGAAAGAACCTTTTCACGAACAAAGAATAGATCCAACTCGACGTGTTTAGTTTTGGCATGCATTACTGGATTGGAAGCCATGGCTACTGCGCTAGTATTGTCATTCCAAATAACAGGTATGGTAGGTAAGGAGATGAACATGTCACCAAGAACTTCTTGAAACCAAAGATTGTCAGCAGCAGCATCAGCAAGGCTTCTGAACTCAGCCTCAGCTGTAGAGCGTGATACGGATCGTTGCTTGCGGGAGCTCCAAGAGAGAAGATGCTCACCAAGAAATGTGCAGTATCCAGAAATGGACCTGCGATCATCAGGATCACTACCCCAATCGGCATCTGCAAAGGAGTGAAGAGCAGTGCTAGGGTTCTGACGAGGTGTGAACCACAAGCCAAATTCCAAGGTCCCTTTCAAGTATCTTAAAATGCGTTTGACAACAATCCAGTGTTGATCAGTAGGTTGATGCATAAACTGTGCAACTTTATTCACAGAAAATGCAATGTCTGGTCGAGTATGGCAGACATATTGTAGGGAGCCTACAATACTCCTGTACAATTGAGGATCTGCAAGAGGTATCCCATCAGCCTTTAAGAGTTTTGAAGATGCTACCATGGGTGTTTGCACACTGCTTGTGTCCCTTAAGTTAGCTTTAACAAGAAGCTCGATAATGTATTTCTTTTGAGACAAAAGTAAGCCACCATGAATGTGTAACACTTCAATGCCAAGAAAGAAATGAAGCTGTCCTAAATCCTTGAGAGAAAATTGAGTGTCTAAATGAGCAATAACAGAGGCAACACGAGAGGGAGAAGCACCTGTGATAAGTATATCGTCCACATAAGCTATAATATATGTTTGTAAACCATCATGCTGTGAAACAAATAAAGAAGCATCTGCACTGGAAGATCGAAAACCCAAATTTTCAAGAGAGGCTTTGAGTTTTGTGAACCAATTTCGAGGGGCTTGTCGAAGGCCATAGAGAGATCGCTTGAGCTTGCAAACTAGATTGGAGCCTGTAGGTGATTGTTGAGCAAAACCATCAGGTTGAAGCATGTATACATCTTCAGTGAGATCACCCTTCAGAAAGGCATTATTCACATCGACTTGGTGAATATGCCAGCCATGAGAAGTTGCCAAAGATAAGACCAGGTTTACAGTGAAGGATTTGACAACCGGGCTGAAGGTTTCATGAAAATCAGAGCCAGCAAATTGAGAGTATCCTTTGGCTACTAAGCGAGCCTTGTAACGTTCCACAAAGCCATCAACATTATATTTAATGCGAAAAATCCATTTGCATCTGATTGCCCGTTTGTCAGGTGGAAGGGGAACAAGATCCCATGTGTCATTCTCAAGAAGAGCATTGTATTTAGCTAAAACAGTTGATTGCCAGTGAGGATCTTGCATGGCATGATGAACATCAAGAGGTGTATCATGCACTTGAAGATGGTAGACCTTTGGTTTAAAGATCCCTGACTTACTTCTGGTAACCATGGTATGACCAGTGATAGTAGTGGAATGGGGTTCTGGTTGAGAAGAATCAGGAATGATGGGAGGATAGGAATGAGGTGAAGGTGGAAGGGATGTGATATGGTAGGATGTTTCTGTTGGTGAAGTAGTTGTAGGAGGTGGTGTAGGAGGTATTGTAGTAGGAGAAATATTAGTAAATGATGGAGTAGTGGTGATAAGTGATGTTGGGGAGATAGATGGTTGAGAGGAACTAGGTTGTTCATCTGGGGATGAAGGTAAAGTAGTGATGGGAGTAGGTGTATCTGGGAAAGTAGGAGGTGTAGAGGTTGAAGTAGATGGATGAACATGCAATGGAGGGGGAGGTGTTTGTATAGGAGGGGATGTAGGTGAAGATTGTTGGTTTTGAAAAGGGAAGATTGATTCATTAAATGTGACATTTCGAGAGATGAACCTTTTGTTTGAGGAAGAGTCAAGACAGACATACCCTCGATGTGTAGGAGAGTAGCCCAGGAAAGTACATGGTTTAGTGTGGTAATCAAATTTGTGTCGTTGGAAGGGGCGTAGGTGAGGATAGTAGAGGCAACCAAATACTTTGAGGAAAGTATAATTAGGTGGAAGATTATAAAGTTTTTGAAAGGGTGAAATATTACCAAGAGATTTGGATGACATTCTGTGATTAAATACACTGCACTTAAGACAGCATGAGACCAATATTGGAATGGAACTGAGGCATGAGCAAGGAGAGTGAGAGCCGTTTCAATTATATGCATGTGCTTCCTCTCAACAACACCATTCTGTGGTGAGGAATAAGGACAAGTGACACGCAACTATACTCCCAACTGCACAAGAAGATGCTCAAGAAATTTGAATTCCCCACCTCCATCTACTTGAACTGCTAGAAGTTTAGTAGAGAATTGAGTTTCAATAAACTTATAGAACATTTCAAAAGCTGTGCATGCATCAGACTTTTTCCTTAGAAGATAGACCCAGGTAACACGTGAATGCATATCAACGCAAGCCATATAATAAGAAAAACCATCGGATTGAATAGGTGCAAGACCCCAAAGATCAATTTCCACTAACTGAAATGGCGTTGAATACACTGTTGTAAAATCACGATAAGGAAGTGTATGATGCTTTCCTAATTGACAAGCATGACAAAGATCTAATTTATTTACAACAAGCCTTTTATTTAAAGCAAGATTAATAACATCAACAGTAGGGTGACCCATCCTATTGTGCCATAACCAATAGTCATTGCTGGTGGTGGTCAAGGAAACACTTGGTGATGGAGGTGGAAGTGAAGAAGTAAACTCGTACAAGCCATTCCTCCGAGACCCTTGTAGTAGCACATTCCCTGTCAGCTCATCCTTGATGACACTATAATTAGGATGAAATTCAAAGAACACAGCATTGTCAGTAGCAAATTTAGAAACTGAGAGAAGGTTGCGAGTAATAGCAGGGACATGAAGAAGATGATCAATAATCAATGGCTTAGTAGAAGTGTGAAGTATAGATTGACCAGCATGTGAAATAGAAAGAGAGGATCCATCACCGATGTGAACATTACCCTGACTTGAGTATGGTTGCACCTTGGTGAACCGAGATGGATCATTTGTCACATGGTGAGTAGCACCTGAGTCGAGGAACCAGCTGGAAAAGTTGCCAACAAGAGCATTGACCTGAGGGGAATCAGAGGAAGAAGTGGCAGGAGCTTCAGTAGAAACAAAAGGAGTATAACCAGCTTCAGCAGAATCATGAGAACATCTACAGTTGTGAGCTTCGATAGAGGAGGAAGACTGAGCTTTGAAGTCTTGATTGAAACGGTGCCAACAAAGATCCACAAGATGGCCAAGTTTGCCACAGATCTGACACTGAATGCGTGGTCTCCCTTTGAAACGACTACCAGTGAAGGATGTGTTGGAAAATCTGCCACCACGAGACCCAGATTGAGGGGAGTAACCTGATCGAGTATCAAATTCAGAGCCAGAGGAGCAAGTAGTTGTATGAACACCAATGGGCAATCGTAGAGGATCAACCAGGCGAGATTCAGCATCAGTAAGTAGAGAAACAGCTCCATCAAAGGAGTAAGGTTCTTTGCTAGCTGTGATCACAGCAATCACAGATTCAAAATCTGAAGGTAAGCCATTAAGGATAGTGGCTACCTGTTCAATTTCGGAAATGGGACTTCCACAAATAGCTAAGAGGTCACAAATTTCTTTGATTTGGCCAGAAAATTCACTGATGGAGAGGGAACCCTTCTTGAGTGTTCGAAGGCGACAATGCAGATGCATGACCCGGGTTGTTGAAAGCTTGGAGTAACGAAGAACAAGAGTGTTCCAAATGGATGCAGTGGTTTCAGATCCAACAAGGTGAGGCAAAATGGATGTGCTCACAGTAGAGAGGAGCCAAGAAGCAAGAGAACTATCCTGTTTGAAGAAGTGTTGATAGGCTGGATTTGGTGATTTTGTACCATCAACTGCTACCAGGAACTTTGCTGGAGGAGTGTAATCTGAATCGAGATAGTGCTCTAAACCTTGACCACGAATCATCAGTAGAACCTGCTGACGCCATAACAAAAAGTTAGTATCATCCAAACGAACACTAATTTGTTTGTTGAAGAAACCAGAGGAAGAGGATGAATCATCGACAGCGGTAGTGGACGAATCGGCAGGAGCATCGATTGCCATCACGAGAAAAGATTAAAAGACCAGGATCGGAAAGGAAAGAGATACCATGTGAAGATTTGATTTTAGCTTTGTTTAGTAAAATTATAAATTTGAGATAAAACTCATTTCTTTCATCACAAATTTGTTTACAAAGGAGGCCATGCACGTGAATATATAGAGTGCAAGGCTTAACATATTAGGGTTTATTTGCCAGCTCATGTACAGTCAGCTCATGCACACAAGGTTGTTGCAACAACCATTCCCGCGCTTTGTATAGCTGGAGAGTTCTTCTCGAATCCTCTCTTTTGCTAACATCTACAATACCAGGTTGCACTACAACACCAGAAGTTGCTCCCAATCCATCCATTTCTACAAGCAACTGATTAAGAGTAGTACTTCTGCCACCAGAAAAGCCTCCACGACCCTTTTTTTTAAAAAAAAAAGGAAAATACTATCAGTGTTCGGAAAGTGGATGAATATGACAAAATGGTCCTAAATCTGGTGCATACTATATTTGGCTGTGAAACAAGTTTTTCAAAGTTTTTTTTTATTGGTCAATAAATGCGAAAAAGATGGAGTCAAACTCGTGTTACTTGTTTTGTTTGTTAGACATTCAGAGGATGCGTGAGCCTCGAGGGGGAAGAGCACCGACTAATGTAATGCCCATGGCCTTGGTTCACATGTTTTTGGTCAAATTCATACAATGTTTTGCCAAGTTTAAGCTTTACATTAATTGTTTTATATAGGTATGATTACATGCTAATATATGTTCATAGTTTTTCTTAATTCTTTAATAAGACTTACACACCTTATAACATGTGATCGAATTCGGTCTCCTTTCATAAGTTTGACATTAATGTTCCGTAAACATATAAACGTTAAACATGAAAACCCCATCCATCCATTTTGTATAAATTAAAAAGTTGGGAGTTAACTTCTACTACAAGAAAAGAAACACTTTTATTACCCCTCCTTCCTGGCTTCCACCATATTTAACTTTTGTTTCCATTTTTTCTTTCTTTCAAGTAAATGCTTTGGATGGAGAATATTGAGAATGTTGGCGATGAGTGCAGAAATTATTTGCACACTCCATATTTGCTTGAGAATCAAGAATACAGGTACCTACTAAAACCCTACAACTTTGGTTTTGACAAGAAAAGGGAAACTAAACTAACTTGTTTTCTTTGCATCCATGCATGCAGTTGGACAATTGACGGGTACTATGATTCTAGTTCCCCCGACGGAGCACCCTCATCCGCCGCCTCCAAGAACATCGTCTCCGAACGAAACCGACGGAAGCAGCTTAACCAACGCCTTTTTGCTCTCAGAGCGGTTGTTCCAAATATTACCAAGGTAAGCTAGATACAACATATTACTAATAATTCATACACTCAACGCACATGCATGATGCATGCAGTCACCTTCCTGTTTCCCTTTTAGATGGACAAGGCTTCCATAATCAAGGATGCCATCGACTACATCCAGCAACTGCAGGAGGAACTGGCCAAAACCCAAACCGAGATCATGGAGATGGAGTGCAATAATCCGGTGACGGAGGAGCAGCCGCGGCCTCTGCCTCAGCTACTAGGATCCCACAACACCAACGTTTTCAATTCAGCATCTTCCCCCAATATTCAACTTCTTCAAGTCAAAGCTAACCTCTCTACTTATTTCATCCATTGATTGTATCTTGTCTTTGTTTCTCTAACTTTGTTCTAAAACTTTTGCAGCTTAACGTGACGCCCATGGGAGACAACATTTTGCTGGTGAATTTAACGTGCACTAAAAGGGCGGGCACCATTGTTAAACTCTGTCAACTTTTTGAATCATTCAACCTCAAAATTATTACAGCAAACATCACTGCTCTCCCTGGGGCACTGTTGAACACTTTGTTTATTGAGGTAACTCCACCCTACTATATATATTGATACCATGATTATTCAGACCCCTCCCCGTCCTTGAATCGAAGGATGTTGAATATTTAAGTATATTCGATCTCACCTCCTCTTGTATGTTACACCGACAACGGTACCAACCAAGTTAAACTCCATAGTCCTACTCAGACAGTCATTATCACTTAATTCAATAAAAAATATTTAGGTGAGATTACTTCACATCCCATCCTCAAAACATTTGATTTAGAATGCTGATTGAAATCAGTATTAATTGTATTTAGGTGAGAATAAATTAGATATATATGCTGATATGAAATGATAAACGCAGGCTGATGTAAAGGAGAAAGATGGATTAAAGATGCAGATTGAAACCGCCATTGCAGCACTTATGGATCCACCAAGTCCTATGATGACCTAGCAATAGCATCCTCTTATATGTCGTGGCGTTGCACTGCTTGGAGTTTAGAAACCAGTATTAATATTACTGCTTTTAATATATTATGTTTTTTTTTTAGTTTTAATGTTGTTTTTATTTATTTGTAGAAAAAATATATTTTCTTCAAGTTAATTTGTTTTATTTTTTAATTTTTAAGATATTAATATTTAATTTGGTTCGTTTTTGGAGTGGTTTAGGATGCTGACAAATCTAAAGAAAATGTTTAAGGTAATGAAAAAGTTAAAAACATTAAAACATTATTGTTTAAGGTAATGAAAAAGTTAAAAACATTAAAACATTACTGTTTAAGGTTTAATGAAAATTAAAATATTAAAATAAGGCTTAAATATTATTTTTAGTACATGAACGATGTATTTTCTCTTAAGTTGGTATCTAAATAATTTACTCACAAATTAATGCTTGAACTAGACAATTTCTCCCAAGTTGATACCTGAAGAATTTTTGCTCCCAAATTAGTACTCAACCTTTAATATCATCCACTATTTCGGTACTTTTATTAACAATTTTAGTTCCTAAAATTTATATATTCTATCAATTTGGTCCTAATACGAAATAATTCAATAAATTTAATCCTTCATGTTTAAAAATTACACCAATTTAATCATTTTTTGTGGCACTGTTAAACCAAACGAGTCCATCGGATCAAAGTAATAGTTGAATAATTGCATTCTACTATAAAGCAACAAGTTACTGTTAAACTTTTACTATACCAAGAAAGTAATATAAAGTTTCTAGTAGAAGAACAAATAATTTAAGAGATGAACAAAGAGTAAATTGATAGAACTTTTAAATATAGAGGGTTAAATTTATTGAGTTATTATGAATTAGGATCAAATTGAAAGAATGCATTAGTGTGGGCACCAACTTAAGAGAAGGTGCTTAGTTCAAGTACCAACTTGGAAGTAAAAATTCTTTAGATACTAACTTGGAAAAATGTGCCTAGTTCAAATATTAATTTAGGAGATAAAATTTGTTAGGTACCAACTTAAAAGAACATGTATAATTTAGACATCAAATGTATATTTAAACCTTAAAATAACTATATTAACACCCATACTTGGCAGCCGACATGCTATCATATTTGAACTGGTAATTTGTTTCTTTTAGCAAAGAAAATGTTTCAATTATCTCACCCAAACAAATACATTGATTATTGTTGATCATTGACTGTCACAATTACTCCTTAACTTACAATAAAGAGCTTAAGAGAATCACTTACATTTTTCAAATTCAGCTGTCTCATTGTTTGTGGAAACATGTAAGACTTATCGTAGATTTAATAATGCCTTGAGATAGGTGATCTAATAACTCTAACTAGTGTAGGCTAGATGATAACTCATAGATATTGAAGCTTTATCTATGCTCTTTAAATTATATTTATCTTGTATGCTTATTTTATGATAATCACGAATTGTGGTAGAGTAGAAATGTACCACTGAGCTTTGTAAGCTCAGCGTTCGGAATCGTTGTTTCCATTCGCAGGTTTGTAGGTTGATCGTGATCGAGGAGCACATCGAGAAAGGATTTCTCAGCACCGTTTTGCTTTAGAGTACAATGCTTAGTATTTAGTTTTGAGCTTATGTATTCATAGGACCTTACGAGTTATTGAGTCTGTAAACTCTATTGAAATGTTATTTTGATATACGGTGTTTTAAACATGGATCTCCTGTTTTGTAAACTTATTTAAAATGCTTATTTAATTACATGAATTTGTGGATGATTTGATATTTTGAAATTGACTAAACTTATGGTTTTTAATGGAAATTTTCGAATGTAGTACTTCGGATCGGGATCAGAGTGTTACATTTAGTGGTATCAGAGCTTGGGTTTAACCGGTTCTAGGACACCCCGGGGTAGTATAGAGGTCGTGTAAGGTGTCTAGTGAATACAAGCCCCTAAATTTAAGTTATACTTGTCTAAAACTGGGAATCCTGATGATGTTGTCTTGTTTCCTTGTGATTTTAGAAAACTCGATGGTTGGTGAAGTCGGACACGACCAGGAGAGTCGTGAGGAGAGCCACGTCTCTCAAGCGAAGGACTTCAGTAAAAAGTCTGTCCCATATGTTGGGGACACGAGTCTTCCGGGAGGTACTAGAAGAGGAGGGGTAAACCACCTTCATGATCTTACCTCAACTCTCTTGAAAGTGGTGCAAGCTATCTCGAGGCAATCTGAGACGCCTCTCAAGACCCCTATTGAGAGGCTTTACCATTATGGACCAAAATATTTTGAAGGTTTGGGTGAGGATGACCCGATCAAGGCTGACCAGTGGTTAAGAGACACTCAAAGGATTCTAAGACAGATGAGGGGGAGTCTGAAGGACGACCTTAATTTTATTGTCTCCCTTCTTAAGAGCAATGCACATAAGTGGTGGTAGATTGTTGAGTTGGGATTACAACATGCACTTCCATCATGGGATGTCTTCTTGGACGAGTTCAGGAAGAAGTACATCAGTGAGGTTCACATGGATGAGATGAGAGATCGATTCTTGTATCTAGTTTATGGGGACCATACAATGTTTGAGTATGAGCAAGATTTTCTACGGTTGAGCTGTTATGCCCTCGAGTTAGTTGCCACCGAGGAGTTGAGTTATAAGAGGTTTAGACATGGATTGAAGGTTGACCTTCAGATACACGTGACAATAGCTTCGCTTGGGACATTCTCTAAGTTAGCCAATATTGCGAAGGCACTTGAATGACTTTAGGGTTTGACACCGAGTTAGATTGAGGACTCTAGAGGCCATGTTGTTCGGACCCAAGACGTCATAAGTCATTCCAGGCTCCGTCTAGGAGGTTTCGTGCTTCGAGGGTTTCAAAGAGAGTTGCTTTAGATTAGCTATTGAGAGTTAATCAAGGATCTAGATCGAGGGTACGTAGGGGTTCTTTGATTTCTGCTCTTGAGGGGAGTACTGATGGTTCGACCAGAGCGTCGCTTCCACCGTCTTGTAAGCCTTATGGCCGACATCATCTTGGAGTGTGCTTCTTGCTTCGAAGGGTTTGCTATAGGTGTAGGGCATCGAGTCACATGGCGAATGATTGCCCAGTTATGAATGATGGCACACTAGTTCAGTCACTGAGGTTGACTCCTTCTCGGCATGGTCAGAGTTTTGCAAGAGGTGGTCCTAGGGCGTCATCTAGGTATCAAAGTGGAGGTTCTGTGAGATCCACCGTCAGATTCGACGCTCGAGCCGTTTCTAGACAGTCTACCATTTAGGTCAGAGAGGATAGCTTTACCGTCGATGATATGTCAGGTACTTGTGTTTCATTTTGATTTCAGTTGTTGCTTTAATAGAGACATGATTTCTTGTTTATGCAAGGGTATTGGTTCTCGTTGAATAAGTGTTATGGTAAGATCTAGAGGTTAATGTTGGATTGATTAATTCGTCAAATTCATAAGTGCTTATAGGTAAGGTTTTTACCGTAGATGGTGAGTGACGATTGAGAGTAACAGTCCCTGTGGGCTTGTTAGAGTTACTCTCTCTCCCTAGTTAGTGGATGTTACCGTTAGTATAGGTTGTCTTATGAGTACGACGTATGCCTTGGTTTTCAAGAAAGAGTCTCGAAGTTTCGGGATCTGAAATGAATCAAGTTGTTGGTATTGGACGCGAGGAACCATTACCTCTCTAGTGTGAGTGTCGTGCTCTTGTGACGCTAGTTCAACGAGAGTTTGTAAGTTTCAAGACTTTCTTAGCCCACTTAGTAGATACTAGGGTTGAGAGTCCGAGGCTTTAGAGTTACGAACATTTAAAAGGTTGTTAGGGTGGTCTTTGAGGAATGAGCGGGCTTGCCTCTTGACCATGGATTAGAACCCACGATAGAGGTAACATCGAGTTCATTCAGGGGCAGAACATAGGGGTTTTAAGGGGGTTTGGTCTCCGCCAGCATTTTTTTCATTAGGAATAAGATAGTTTTTTTAGAAAAAAGTAAAATTACCTCTATAATCCCTTCAAAGTTTGTAAAATCTTAGTATGACCCCCTCAAAATTTTTAATTTCATTTTGGCCCCCTTTATAAATTTTTCTTTTTTATTAATTTTATTTTGGCCCCCCTTTATAAATTTCTAATTTCGCCCCTGAGTTCGGTACTAGTGTCCATCACCTTATGGTATGGCACCGACTGAACTTTTAGAGTGTAGAGTCATTTGTAAAAGTGAGTGAATACGAGTGTCGTCACCAAGTGGTTCACCTTGGGATGTGCATGTGTTGGTATGGCGAAGAGTGGTGGCATTGGATGTTGCAAGTCGATGTTTAACGGGAAGGACCGTTATCCGTTTCTCGAGGTTGATGATCTTGTAATTGGTTGAAGAGTTTTGAGGTTTTCGTACAATCGTTCAAAATTTAAGTATCGAAAGTTAAAGATAATTCGTGATAAAGATTGAGTTCGATGTGATGTATAGACTCTAAGGACAAGTCATGAAGTGGTTTCGACTCACGAGGGCGTCAATATATTCTTGAGTTTGATAATTTGAGTGTTTGCTCTACCAAGTTTTTGAGATGAGTTGTCTACATGTATGGTAAAATAGTGTGAAGGTTATCATAGTAGCACAACAGAAATGTAGGTTATCGGCTACATTTATCGTCAATATAATCTTGTGTTGCAATAGATCTTTTTGGAAGAACCATTTGAAAATCCTTGAGGACTTGTTAAAGTTTCAGTAAAATTGTTCGTTGGAATTAAATGGTTGGGTTGGAAGAGAATGTTCGGACCTTCGAGGATAGTTTGGGGAGTTTTGACCTATAGTAGAGTTCGTAAGCGACAACGATTTTCGTTTGGGATCAAGTGGCTCCAGTAGTGGCATCACATGCTCATGAGTTAGCTTTTGTTTGAATTGGGTCAAGTTCTAGTAAAGTGAAGTGCTAAGTCCCGCCTTGGTTGGCCGAGCCAGGAAGAAGGGTTGTTAATACAAGATAAGTATACGATAGAATTCAATTTTCGGAGCTTCACTTGTTCTTTGAAACGTTTGGTCATGATGTTAATATTAGACAGAGAAATGTTCCTAGTAGCATACCTTTGATTAGTTGTCGCGTTCCGAACACAGATGAGGTTTGAATTCGAGAGTTTTAAACCGTGGGTAATGGTAGAGGGGATTCTTAACCGAGACTAAACTCATCCGACGTGATTTCTTTGGGTTTATTGCTTAGACAACGTCGTTGAGTCTATCCTGAGTTGTTCAATTATTGGGAATAAACCGTTGGAGATCCATGAGAGAGGTGTTGAGGAGTTCAACGTTATGAGCTTTGGATAAGGAAGTTTGTGGAGAAACTTTAGAACCGTGGTGAACGTATGTGAGATGGGAAATGGTTGGACCTAAGGTGGTTGTATCTCCTTCCTTCGTCAATTTCGAGAAAAAAATTTCTTTTTAAGAGGGGAGAGTTGTAAAGACCTGAATTTCTGATTCAAAGTTTGGCTGTTGACTCGAGTTGTGGACCTACGTGTTAGGTTGGCTCATTAGACCCATTGGAACAAGTTTGGATCATATTTGTTGATAGTTGAGCCATTTGGGATTGATAGGTGACCATTTTGTAAAATGATGAAAATTGAGGGTTTTTATGAAGCTATTAGACCCCTTTTTAATTTAAAAGCTAATTTTTTCTTAAATGCCCTTTGTCTCACGTTGGAAGGGGGAACCAAATTACATCACTTTTCTTCCATCTTTTCCCTCTCCACCACATCTCTTCATCTTTTTTCATGAACACCCATGACCATTTGAATTAAAGAAGCCAACTTTCCTACCAAGTTCTTTCACCCAAGATTTAAAAATTTAATATGTTGATCTCCTCTCATGAGCTTCAAGAAAAGTGTTTTCTCTTCTCAAATAGGTGAATTTACCATCTATAGGTTTTTATGAGATTTTGAGCTTTGAGGGTTTGTATGGAGTTTTCTCTTAGCTTTTAAGGTTGTAAATTCGTGGTAGATTCTTCCCAAAATCTTTGGTCCATGTTTTAATTCGTTTTTCATGGTTGTATGGCTGGAGAAAGTTTTTGGGGTTTCTTCCACGCTTGAGTTGAGAGAGAAGTTGAAGGATTTTTGGTTGGAAGGCTTGATTCGAGATACGACCTGATGCATGCAGATGAGTGAAAAAACACGGAGTTAGATGAAGAATCTCTGGAATCAAGAGAGACGGGGAGTTAGATACTGAAGCCGGCCCGGGAACGATCTCTGAGAGCCGTCGTCTCAACCACACCAGGGGCTTCTTCGATCCAGATACGCAGAGAGTCGAATCACCTCCCTTTCTTGGCCAGGAGGTGCACCGCCGTGTTGGAGCTCAGATGAACATGTTTAAAAGATAAGTCCAAAAACCCCTTATTAGTTAGCTTAATATCATGGATAATCGGTCCTGCTAAAGATCTATCAAAAGAAGAATCTGACAATTTATTAATAATGGATAGAGAATCCCCTTCAACAATAACGCGCCGGAAACTCAGTTCACTCGTCAAAGTCACGGCATGTCGGCAAGCCAAAGCTTCAGCCACCTCCGAATTAGGAACATGTCGATTTGGGTAAGAACCTGAAGCCATAATTAAGCCTTGAGCATCTCGAATAATAACCCCTAAAATTGAAGTACTTGTGACAGACTGAAAACCTGCATCAAAGTTAGCTTTAACATAATCAATAGGTGGTGGGATCCATCCACTAGAAGGTGAAACGGATCTAATACAACTATTGGTATTAGCAACTTCAATTTCTCCTACATAATGCTTAACAAAATTTGCCTCATCGATAGGTCTCTGATTTAAGCTTTCATGTAGTCTCCTATTGCGATAGTTCCATGTAGCCCAAATAGCCAAAATAAATAGCTTGATTGCCTCAGTAGATAGTTTTTTAAAAATGTGACAGCTATTGAAGCCACTATTGTTCCACAGGTGTACTAGTAATATCAACATGAAGTTCAGATAATACCTTAGTAAAGAAAGGGCAATTCAAAATATGTTGAGCAGATTCAGGGGAATTGCTACAAAGCAGGCAATCTGTATTGACTGGCAATCGTCTGCTCGGTAAATTCACAGCTGTTGGGAGGAAATTCTTGATGAACCTCCAACATGCGATCTACACTTTAGAAGGAATTGAAGAGGACCAAACACTATCAAAAACCTTAGCAGAATATTGCTGCATCATCGTAAGACCATTAGCTGGAAAGCTATCCACACCCATTAACAATTTATAGTCGCTCTTCACACTATAGGATCCAGAAGTATCATACCTCCATCGATACACATCAGGAACAGGGACCCTAGATAGCTGAATACCAAGAATCTGCTCAGCCTGTTTTCGTGTGAAAAGCATGTGAATCACATCTGCCTTCCATGTTCTGCTATTCTTATCTATTAAATCAGCCACCCAACTGTATTGGTGGAAATTGAATCAACCACAACTCTACCATCATTCGAACCAGGAATCCACACATCATTCCAAATGTTAATTGAACTGCCATCACCAACCATCCAACTTGTGCCTCTTTCCAGCAAACCTCGACAAGCCCAGATGCTCTTCCAAGTATATGAAGGATTGGAGCCTAAAGACAAGTGCATGAACGAGCCATTTGGGAAGTAGCGACCTTTAAGAACCTTAGCAAGAAGGCAATCCGAATTCGTCATAATGTGACATCCTTGTTTAGCGAGGATAGCTATATTGAACTTAGCAAGATTTTGAAAGCCCAACCCACCCATAGACTTAGAAGCACATAAATCAATCCATCGAGACCAATGAATCCCCTTCTTTGTGCCATTGTTGCACCACCAGAATTTATTGTAAATGGCTTCCAAATCACGGCAGAGGGATAAGGGAAAAAGGAAGCACTGCATAGAATAGACCGGAATCGCTTGAAGAACAGACTTAATGAAGACCTCCTTACCCCCCCCCCCCCATAGAGAGAAATCGGGTGCTCCAACAGTCCACTTTCATATCAGTTCTGTCTTTCAGACTCGCAAAGGCCTCACGTTTGTTTCTTCCAATCATGGTCGGTAATCCCAAATACTTCTCAGGATTGTTCAAAATGTGTACTCCCAAAAAACCCCAATAATATCTTTAACATTGAGTTAAGTTGCTACTGAAGTAAATGAGAGACTTTTCAAAATTGATTTTCTGCCCAGAGGCCCTCTCGTAACATTGTAAGAGTTCCTTCATCATTGCAGCCCCAGCGGGAGTGGCGTCTCCAAACATAATACAATCATCTGCGAAGAATAGATGGGTGAGAGTCACCCTTTGTCGGCCCACCTTCACACCCTCCAGTTTCTTGGATCCTTTGGCCGACTTTAATAGCGCAGATAGTCCCTGAGCACATAACAAAAAAAGGTAGGGGCTTAATGGATCCCCATGTCGTAGTCCTCGAGTAGTCTGAAAACTATCACTAATAATATCATTAAGAATCACCTTATACGAAACGGTAGAAACACATCTCATAATAAGGGAAACCCATCTAGCATCTAAACCCAAAGTAAGCATCATATTCTGAACAAAGGACCACTATACCCTGTCGTACGCTTTACTCATATCCAATTTCAAAGCAAACGATCCCTTCTTACCCACTTCTTCATTTTCAAAGAATGTAGGACCTCATAAGCAATTAAGATATTATTGGTAATATGTCTCCCAACCACAAAAGCACCTTGTGTTTCATCTATACAAACGTGCAGCAAGGAACAAATCTTGTTAACAGTAGTTTTAGCAATGATTTTATAAAGCACATTACATAGGCTTATTGGGCGAAACTGGGCCATAGTAGATGGAGTTTCAGTTTTCGAAATCAGCACTATATTTGCGCTATTAATAACAGAAATATCTCCGTTGTTGTTAAGAATGTCCAAACAGAACTTCGAAACCTCATCCCCCACAATGTGCCAATAGTGTTGATAGAAAATAGCAGGATACCCGTGATACCCCGACACTTTTAACGGAGCCATACTTTTGACAGCTGCAACAATCTTCTCTTTGCGAAAAGGCAGTAGCAAATCCCTATTCATATCATCGATAATCACAGACTGCACACAATCATAAATAGTCCCATCACCTATAGTAGAGGAACTAGTAAACAGGTTTTAAAAAAATCAACAGCAAGGGAAGCCATCTCATTATCATCAGTGATCCAAAGCTCATCATCATTTAGAAGCTTATTAACCATGTTTTTCTTTTTCCGGTATGATGCCTATTTGTGAAAGAAAGTAGTATTACGGTCACCATGACGCAGCCAATTAACCCGAGCCCTTTGTTCCCAGCAAAGCTCCTCCTTATCGGCCTCCAAATTCAATGCGATCTTAACATCCATAATTTCAGCCAGCACCTCATCATCAGGGTCTTGATTCAATAAGAAATTAAGTTTATCTCTAAGGTTGCGAGTACGATTACGACAAAAAGCTTTACTCTCCTACTGCCAACGAAAAAGCTTAGAGCCTAGAACGACCAGTTTCCATGGAAGACTCATCTCATTTGATTCCAAAAAAGATCTTATAAGGGGTTCACACTCCTCCTCTAGAGTCCAATTTTCATTGAATTTAAAAGGCTGGGAATTATTAGGTGAGTTATGCAAACCCTGTGGAGTGGAAGTAACCAGCACAGGACAATGGTCTGACATGGCGTGCGTGAGATGTTGGACAGAAAAATCAGGGAAAGCATCCCACCATGATGGATTGGCGACACCTCTATCGAGTCGTTCTCTAATGACATTAGAAGAGTGTCTACCCTTTTCCCAAGTGTACCACTGACCTGGAAAGCCCAAATCCGCCAGATCACAGTCCACCAGAGCACTACGAAAAGCACCCATGTTCCTATCAGAACGTAAACGACCACCTTCTTTCTCGGATGAAAGGAAAATTTCGTTGAAATCCCCCACAACTAACCATTTTGGTCCTCTCTCAAAGATCGTAACAGATCCCAACTATCAGCTCACAATCTTTCAACTGGATTGCCATAAAAACCTGTTAATCTCCAGACCAAGGACGAATGAGTATCGGTAATATCAACATTGATATGGAAAGTAGAAAAACTCCTTAAAGAAACAGAGACATCACGAGTCCATGCTAACGATAAACCACCACAAGAACCATTAGCACTAACATCAAACCCTTGTGAGAACCCATATTGACGTCGAACACGAGCCATTTTAACATCAAAAGGCTTTGTCTCCATAAGAAACAAAATGTTGGGGCGAACCTCCCTCAGTTTATTCCTGAGGCGGCGAACTGCCCGTAGCTTCCCCAGGCCACGGACATTCCAACTTAAGGTTTTCATTGCGGTCGGCTGGCCTGCTAACTGAGGTCTGCCGATGTAAGAGAGGAAACACCATTCGAATCTGAAACATCAGAAAATCCTGGTGGAGGAAACTGAACACGAGGACGTTTCGAACCTTCTAATTGTTCTAAAGCTTGGTCCTCATCCTCGTTGGCCATGTGTGTATCCATAATTAGGACTGAGGAATTTGACGGCCCAGAGGGTTGGCAGCCCAAAACAGGATTTGATGGCCTAGACTTAGCACCAGTATTCAAATGAGGAAGCTGCATCCCTAAATTTGCGCCCTGGGATAAAACATGATCTGCATTTAACTTAATCCCACGATTCACAGTAAAATCATTTATTCCCGAATAATAGGCTTGATTAATGGGCTCTTCCCGGAGCCAAGGACTAGACGCCAGCACCGCTCGCCGCGAAAGTGCTCTCAGCGAGGCATCCCAGTCAAAAATAATCTCCTTATCACCGTTCACCACACGTAACGGGTAGAAACTTTCACCATGTCCTGGTAAACCATAAATAAAGCAAAACATGGTTAACTTTTCATACTCAAAACGAACATAATGAACTTTGCCCCCACTAAGTATCGGTTTCTTCCTCCTTTTCAACAGGAGCCTGCAATCAAAGCGTACTCGAATTCACATTATACGCTTGTACCCTAAAGCCACAGCCGAGGAATCATAATCCAGGAAACCACCAAAAAAGTTCCCAATCGACTTGGCTACTTTTTCAGAAATAAAACCGTGAGGAACATCGTGTACCAGAATCCAATATGAAACCTGGAACAAAGGAACAAGCAAAGGGTCTTCGTTCCGCATCAATCTATGCATAATAAGAAGATGATTATTAAAATACCACGGCCCACCTTTCTCAATCCGATTTGCATCAACAGAATTGAAGAAACGGAAAAGAAACCTACTATCACCAATATCAGATATGACAATGCCCCCTACCGGTTCCAGACATTAGCCAGTGTTGCTTTCATAGCTGGAACATTAATGACACTGGTAGTGAGAAATCTCCCCACAAAACAATGGTCATACGAGAGGGAGGAGTCAGCATCCTCTGCCTCAAACTAAAGCCCGTCATCCTCCCCACCATCAATGATTAGATTCGTCAGTTCGTCACTCACATTTGCCATAGCGGCGGGACCCAATCCGACAGCGACAAAGACTTGACAAAAGTCAAGAGGAAAATCAGATCTGAGAAAAAGAAAAAAAACGTGCTACAAGAGCATAGAGAAAATTTCAGTCTATATTTATTAAACATATCACCATTACTTTTTTTTTGTTATATTGTAGTTAAATATTTCTATAAATTTGATTCATTAATAATAATTTTTATGTAAAATCTGACACAATTTTGTATATTATATTTACGTGTTTCATGTATTGTGTGATACTCCAATCATTGTTATCATGTTATATCTATATTGTGTTAAAATTATTAAATTTAATTGAACTTATTGTAATTTTGTATCAAATATCATATAATAATCAATGTTATTGTTCAACTAAATTATAATCAATGTTTATATTTGAATTTATTATAAAATATATTATTTTGTGGATCTTAAGATTGGATTGTATACCTTTTAAACTCTAATTTTTATTTTATGTATTACGATTGCTATTGTTGTTAGTACAATATATATAAGTTCATGAGATCGAATATATTTAAATGTTTAACATCTTATGATTTATAGGTGAGAGGGATCTGGATATTATAGGTATATAAGCACGAATGCTTGTTTTAAATCGATGATGGAATTTTTTTAAAAAATTATATTAAAAATTTAAGATATATAATTATAAAATTTTAAAAGATATAAAATTAAATCTTTAACAAAATATATAAAATTTAGTTAAAGTACACGAAAATTTAAAATTTAAAATGTGGTACTACACCCAATACCATGGGTTCATGTATATGTATTACATTCAACCTTCAAAAGGTTGAGCAAATTGAAGCACGTTTTAGGCAGGCTTCAATCTAAGGCCATTTATATTTATTTTACTGTCCCCAGTGGCCCCATTGACAGCGGTTCAGCCCACCGACTGAAAAATTCTCTGAACCGAAATCTAAAAACCAAAAAAGCCCCAAAACGGGCGGTCGAGATTCAAAGCTACCAATTTTTCCCGCCCAAACGCCGACTCAGGTCGGGCGCCGTCCTATTTGAAAATGCCCCCACAAACACTCAACGCGGGCCACGTTTACACTCGCAGCTTAACTAACCCATTCAGCATTCGCCACGTGGATCCAACCAGTTCTCGCTTAGCTGTCATTCGTCCCACCCGCACGATCAAAATTCTCCACTCTTTTTTTATTATTAATTTCAACAGTTTCCTCTCCGCTTAAAAAGAAGAAGAAAAAAAACAGCCCGCGATTCCACGAACATTCCCCATTGTTTTTCCTCTCCCACCAAATTTTCAAAATTTCAAAAAAGGTTAATACGGAATCGTATCCCTTATATATATCGTTTCAACTCTCCAGATTTCTTTTGTTTATTTCAAAGGTTTTGAGAAAATGGAGAGATCCGGCTTGATAGAAGAAGGTTGCACTACGCCGAAGCATCCAATACCCGAGGCATTTCAATGTCCGCCACCGCCGAGGAAGAAATCGCAAGGCGGACCAAAGAGGGAGCCCCCGAAGAACGGTTATTTCCAGCCGCCTGATCTCGATTCTCTTTTCACCATGCAGTCTAGACGTGAAGCTACGTGGTTCAAACTATAAGATAATGGAAAAATATTCTGCAATGTTCGGTTATTTGTTTGTTTCTTTAATGAAACTTGAACCGTAAATATAATCATTTAGGATTAGCACTAGTATTAGTTTTCCATCTTCCAATTTCTAATGTAGGAGCTGATTAATTTATTTTTTTTATTATTTTATTCCGTTTGCTATTGTCATCATCGGTTTCTGTTATGTCATCGCCTTTTGTTTTTTATTCCCTTTCTATCTGTGCTTTCCACTGAAAATTTCTTTTGCAAAACAATGAAACTTTTGATTATGATGCTAATCATTGTTCATAGTTTAGCCAAATGTTGAAGCTATAAATTGTTGCTAACGTTTGAAATTCCAAATTAAATCCTTGAATGTTGGGCTTAATCTATGAGATTCAAATAGTAAATCAAAAATTAAAATTTTGTTTCATGTATGAGACAAATTATAAAATAAAAATGTCTAGTCCAATTTTAAAGTATTAGTGTTTACTAAATTTTGTATGATATAAAAGTTGTGTAAACTAAGTTTTTAACCTTAAATTCTAAATCCCTATTGATAAAAAAATATTAAATTCTAAACCCTTAAACCTTAAATCTAATAAATTTGTGCAAACTAAAATTATACAAACTTATGTATCAACGTTTTTTCGTATTTGATTATTTCAAATATTGTGGAATGTGAAAATGATTGGGCTTGTTGTCGGGGCAATGATTTTCTCGCTTGACACATTAGCTGGCAAAGCTGCAATATGAATACAAAATATGAAATCCTGTCAGATTCAGATAAGATTATGAATCCGCATATGTTTGCGTTTAACTTGGCATCTGCAATGAACTTTTAGATTTCAAATTTCTAATCACAATTAACAATAAATTCGGACAAGTTTAAAGAAAAAAAATTGTAGTTGTAGAAAATATATGTACGCATAGATTCTTTCAAACATCAATTGTTATATATGGTGGTACATTCCGTAGCCTGATAATCTATGCAAAAAATCTGCACCAGTTCTTGTTCTGGCGTTGTATAATTCCATGTAACATTAACCCAAAAACAATGAAGGTATGGGGAATTGGTGATCCTAACAAGTATAACAAAGCAATAGGGAATAAAAGAATATAATGGACACCGGAAAAGACGTTGATGATTGGTCCTCAGCACTTTGGAAGATCGGCAGGCGGAGGTGGTAGCTTCTGTTTGCGGCCTTTTCCGTCGTTGACCACCCAAGCCATCTTCAACCCCCAGCTAGTGTGTACTTCCAAATGGCAGTGCATAAACCAAACGCCTATATTCATAATTCATGCACCATTTTATTCAAAGTTGATCAAATTATTGTAAAACTATATGATGTCACAAGTGAAACATAAAGAGTTGTATAATGTCATGATGTCACAAGTGAAACATAAGGAGTTGTATAATGTCATGATGTAACTCGTTACTCACCTGGATTGTCTGCAAGGAACCGAATCGCGACCCACCCACCAGACGGCACACCCACCGTGTTCCTCTCCGCGGGGTCGACGAGATTGAACTTGGCCGGATCGTTTTTGGGGTCAAAGTTCCCAACACCTTGAGCCAAAACAAAGAAATTAAACCCATGGAGATGTAGAGGGTGGCTTTCTGCTCCAAGGATGCTAGTATCCTGCAACACTAACTCCACTCTGGTGTTGAAAGGCAGCGCCACCACCTTGGTGCCGCTGCTCAGCGCAATGTTCTTCGGTGGTGTGCCGGTGTAGTTAAACTTGAAAGGTGGGTTGGTTGGGAAGTTGGTGGTGTAAACACCCTTTGATTTATTAAAAAAGTGGGCTTGGAGAAGAGCAATATTTGGTTGCACAAATGAGACATTGTTAACTGCAGCTGCAGGCCTTGTGTTGTTGGGACCTTGGCATGTTTGGGTTTTCGCACAAGGGAGTATCCCTAGCCCAACGGTGAAGAAGAACTGTCGATCGACTTTTTTCGGGACTTTTGCGGGGAATTTAGCGGTGGCGAGACTGCGGATTTTCCGGAAGAATTTCATAGCATAGGTGGAGTCATTGAACTGTGGAAGTTTTGCTTTTAGAAGTGGCAGCTTCTTGTTAGTAGATTTTGAGGCTAAAACAGATTTCTCATATTCTAGAATTCCAATTGTGGTGGTATTGTCAAAAGTGGCAGGGCCAGTTGCATAAGGCCTAGCTGACATAGCAAACTTGGCACTTGGGGTCTTGGATTTGGCCCTGAGAAGGACATTAGTGGTCTGCCCTGGAGTGATAAGTACGATGTCGGTTTTGAAGGGTTTGACATACACTGCATCCGCTTCCACGACGGTGAGCGTGTGGTTTGCGATTCTGAAGAAGAGCTCGTCATTGAGTGCAGCGTTGACAAGACGAAGAAGATACGTTTTACCGGCCTTCACCTTGAGCTTGAATGTTTCTGCATATGTTTAGTTAACCCGACTTTAGTATGTCCTTGATTGGAACCCTTCCAATAGAAATTTACAATGTTGTAATTGTAAGATATGTTGAGGTACCTTTTGCTGAGCAATTGTAAGAAGGCCCTGGGAGACCATTAATGGTGAAGGCATCCGAGATATTCGGTGCTCCTCCAGTTGCCATTGCCTGGTTGATAATCGTTTCGGTATCAGCTTTCCACCATTCCCCTGCAATTCGAGGCAAAACTCAAAGAAATCAATTGAGGATGAAAAAAAGTGATTCCTCCTTTAGTGCTTGTTATTAGAATTCGTTTCTTGTACCGAAAACGATGGGAACTTCTTTGTAGGGCTGGGGAAACGGATACGAGGCATGTCGTTTGGGGAGAATGACAATAGGTCCATAAAGAGTAGCCCTTAGCCAAGAGATGTGAGCATGCCAAAATAAGGTCCCTCTTTGGCCAGTAATGGTGAAGTTGTACACATAGGACTGCCCTGTCTGAATCGGACACTGTGTGACATAGGCAGGTCCATCGGCCCATCCACTCCGTAGCTGCCGGATTCCATGCCTAGTTTTCATAAACGAGAAGCCAACATTCATCAATTTCAACTAAAATTATAACCATTGAATAAAAGGAGAGGAATCAGTAGGATTAGGAAGTCAAATTCCATACCAGTGAAGTGTGACATTGTACTGAACATGGTTAACCACCTTGATCAAAAGGCGATCGCCTTCCCGTGCTATTATCCGTGGCCCGGGAAATTGGCCGTTGACCGTCACAATGCTCTTTGTTTGGCACAACCTGGTCACACTTTGCATCTTAATCTGTAAAACATAAGCCAAAACTATAAGCATAGTTAAAAATCAGGAAAAAGGGTAACCAAAACTTACATCAAACTTGTAGTGCCTGGTAACGCCTGCATGTTTTGCAAGTGCCAAATCAGACAATAACCAGATAGCAGACAATGCTAGGAGCAAAGCCCTGAAAATGTCCGAAGATGTAAGAACAGAAACCATTGTATGTTAGTCAAACTTGTTTTGATGGTAAGAAAAAGGAAGGATTCAATCAGTTTATATAGTGGGAGAAGGACTGACAAGTTTGTTGATTAGGTAAGTAACTTTTCAGAGAATCCCCTGTTAGCTTTTACACAGGTTTGTGTCTTAAGCAGCAACTTCCATTTCTGGTCTGAACTGCTGATGGTGGATCACTTTAGAGTGAGGTCCAAGCCAGAGAACAATTCCCCTAATGGATATCTATTTTTTTCTAACAATAAATTCTTCATGACCACGTAATTTGGAGGACAGTTACGAACTTTGAATATAGATTATAAAATTAATGATGTTTTTATGTTACATTCAATATCTTTCTCTTATCTCACATTTCTTCGAAAATCATACAACAAAACCATAGAGACAGATTTTTCATATATTCAAGGCTAAATTAAATGAATTACTTATAAGGTTTGAGTAGGAATGAAAAAAATTATTATATGGGTAAAACTTTGATACACAGGCTCTGTAAAATAAATTTTACACAAGTCTACATATTTACACTATAAGTTCCTAATCTTAAACTCTAAACTATATACCCTAATTATACACACTAACTTTAAATTCTACACACTAAACTCTTAAACCCTAAACTATGAACTAAACCCCTAACCCTTAAAACTAAAAAATTTGTGTAAACTAAAGTTTACACGACTTGTGTATCAAATTTTTTTTTATTATATAATTAAAAACAATAAAAATAGGAGAAGGGTTGATTAATGTAATTATGGGTACAAAGGGGTGGGCATGGTTGCAGGGTAGCCTTCAATGTCCAACCATTAATACTTGTTAATGAAGCCAAAACAGAATGGATTTGGATCATATTAGTTAGCTGTCGGTTGTTCCAAACTGTTGTATCTCTAAGTTGCTTAACAAATTTTGATAGTTACTGCCATGCAACATCCCTTTCACCACCCCTTCTCCCCATAGATATAAATCTAACCCCTTTTTTGGATTCATAGATTACAACATTTTAGATTCACACTTTGAAAATTATTAATAATAAATTATTGATTTTATTTTAGTTTAGTTTTTTTATTAATTTAAGATATTTATACTAACAAGATAAATACAGAAATTAGAACCCATACAGATATGTGAACATTATTAACTATTCGGCCAATTAATAAATCTTTGTTAATCTTATTTTAGTTGGCATCATTATCATTGTAGTAACTTGAAAACCAAAGTTTAAAAGCCCTTAAAAGTTTAGACAACTTGTCGGTAATTTAAATATTATATAAATAATTTTAGAGATAAACTATAATATAGGTGCATTACTTTTTTTTACGATATTTATATTATGTAAAATTTTCCTCACTCATTCTTTTGTATGATGCATTGACAATTATAACAATTAAATTAAACTCAATTGATATGTTACCGTATGTTTTGGAGGACAAATTCAATAAAATCAAATAAAATATCAAAGATTATTAAGATGTCAAGAATTGTAGGTTAAACTCATTTTTTATACAAACCTTCACTAACCAAACAACGTAGAAGCGCACTTTGTTAAAAGGTATTTTTCAAATGTATGTTTGATGAACAAAAATTATCATTTTTGGTATTTTTATTTGTGCGTCAAAATAAAATTAAATATTAAATTTTAAATTATAATTTTAAATTTTATATTATAAACTATAAACCTTGAATCTTAAAAATACACTATACTTTTTTTTAAAAAAAATTCATGATCTATAAACTCCCCATCGCTTGAAAAATAGGGTTTGCGCCGTTCTTCAATCACTGCATTTTTTTCTTTTTTGACTTTGTTTAATTGACAGCGACACCGACTTTGATGTTAGTTGTCGTATGTTGGTTTTTTTTTTTAGCTTTTAATAAGAATAACTCTGTTTTTATGACATATTTTTTCTGCCTTTGTGACACGTTTATCTCTGCTTTTTGGCATGTTTTTCGTCTTCTTTCTTGGCTGTTTAGTCGTTCTTTTAATTTTATATTTTCTCATGATTGAATTTGACGACGCCACGACTGATCAAGATGGCGCTTATTTGTAATCATGCTAATCTTTCCTGTTTTGGACCCTTAGATGGATACGCGATTTGCGTTCTTGGATAGTTTCTCACGGTCGGCGCTCAGCTCTGATTAGCAGTTCTGGATGGTTTTTCAATAGTTTAACCCCTTTTGTGGTTCATTTACCGATGCAGTCAAATTTGTTTGGGCTTTTAACCTTTTTCATGTATGGTCCTTGTATGATCTAAAGTGGCTAGTTTCTTCTGTCAATGTTATAGGAAAATGTCCAAATTATATATTTAGTTTACGATGATAGTTGTAAACCTTACTGTAATTTTAGATATATTTTTTTAATAAAACTAACAAATTTTATTCAAAAGAAAATACACCATACTTCAATTCTCTAAATTCTAATACTAAATCCTAATTCTAAACTTTAATCTCAAATCTAAATTTTTAATGTGAATACATAAATAAAGACAACACAATGGAGGGTTTGTGTATATTTAATTTAAAAGGTTTATAATTTATGTGATAGATTTAGATTTTATTTTTATAAATAATCATAAATGAATACTATTTTTAAAATAATTTTAAATGATTATATTTGGATAAACGGGTGTTTAAGACTTCCATGTCTATATGAGCAAGCACATTTGACCGGTTGACTAAGCTGCTTATCTTTGTTTCCCATATTTTCGTAGGTTATGGGTTCGAGACTCACTAAAAGTACTCTACTTTCTTCCCTTAGAGTATTTTCTTCCCCTCTCTTCTAAATAGAATTTGAATTAGATTTAAATTTTTTTTTAAAAAAACTTTCATGTCTATATATTTTTAAGTAAAATTCACAAATGATCACTAAACTTTAATTAATTATTTAATTTGATAATCAAACTTTTAATCATTCAATTTGATAATCAAACTTTTAATTGCTTCAATTTTACCATTAAACTTTGTATTTTACTTCAATTTGATCACTGAGGTCTTAACAGACGTTAAGAAAGTGACGTGGCTGTTAACAAATTTTGTATAATACCACATTTAGTCTCCCACATTTGCATATTCAAACAATTTACTCCTAATTCAAAAAATAATAATAAATTTAACCCTCAATATTTTATATTATTTCAATTTGGTCATATTTTTAATTAAAAATAATTTAACTCTAAACCTAAAACCCGCAATACATTCCCGATCATTCTCGATCATTCTGAGAAGTTAAAACTTATATTTTCCATTACAATTTTCAGTTCAGTTTCGAGGTTAGAATCTGAAAGGCGACGGTCTACAACAAAATACACCTAGAGTTCTGGGCTAAAGGCATAACTACAAAATATTCTTGCCATGATGCCCATGGTACAAAATAAACAAGCAAACTACCGTAAAAGCTTCGAATGTAAGGATGTGAAATGCACAAAAACAACAAACGAACTAGTAGAAACAAGGAAGGTCTTCACTATCTGTTCTACCATCAGAGATAACTGGAATTACCAAGGTCTGCAAGAAACAAGAACGAAATGTTCTATCAAAAAGGCACGGTCAATACATTACACACAAAAGCTGCATAAAAATGATCGACTAAGTTTGGATGCATTATACGATAATGAACTTATTCAAGCAGTTATACCAACCAGTCAACACTAGCACATCTATATCAGAGATCGATACGTAGTAGTGACTAGTGAGTCACACAATTGACAATACCACCATTGAATTTGACGGATCCTAAAACAATAGCAAAAAGCACCAAGGAGATTATAATACCGGTGCTAGAGAACATACACAAGCCTAAGGTTTAATGGGAAGAGTTGCACAAACTTGTGTGCCAGCTCCTACCTCCAAATGATTAACCTTTATGTACTCCCAAACACGTCTTTCTGCCTTGGCTGCTACCATCTCCCTTCCTCCAGCACCCAAAACAAAAACTTGGCAAGCGCCTCAGATATAATTATAGGTTTGATACCTTCAGTGGTGGACTCGGTATTTACCTTCCCTTTTTTAGTTTGACTTGATTCCTCTGCAAGGATTAGCAAAATTTAGGGTTAGGGTCTTGAGTTTATGATTTTAAGGCTTAATGTTTAAGGTTTGGGTTTATGGGTTTAAAGTTTTTTATTTTGGGTTTATAGATTTAGGGTTTAAGGTTTAGGTGTAATACCCCTACCCGGTTTGGGAGGAAACTGGATCGGAAGTGTTATCAGAAAACAAAGCAAAACACAATGATACATGTTTCAGATAATCAATGTATAAATTCCATTTTTTTAACATATTGAAAACAATGATCAAAGCAAACCATAAAATTTCACACATACTTAGCTTCTTAATCCAATTGCAAGCATAAGGATCAATTTATAAGATTCACATAATTTAAGTCTTCTTATCCAATTAAGGACATTCATAGAAAGTTCATGTCATAATATACTTATTCAATCTTACATATCAAACATACAATCATGTAATTCATATTAAATCTTATCTTTCAATGATTAAGGGTCATTTAATAAAGAATTCAAAGTTTAGGGACTAAATCATAATTTCCAGAAATTCTAAGTCCTTGTCTAAATTTAAGACATGATCATAAAATTTATTACATAATAGTCAAGCATGCATATTTCCAGCTTAATCAGAATCTTCTAAGTCATTCAGTTAGAAGAACCTTGACTAGGGGACCAAATATAAATTTTTAAGATTTACAAATCCTTACAGTGACTCAGTGGCATCACTACGAAATTCAGATTCCAACATTTATACATGCATATTATTGACTTATTTAGAAGTCTCTAACTCCTTCGAGAGTCTAACATCCCTTAGGACCCAATTACAAAATCTGAGAATGCACTTCAAGTTCATAACATAATTACCTACCTCGATATCGGTACTTGAAGGATCGTACCGATACGCCTGATCAAATTATTTTTCAGAGACCCAAAACTCATATCGATACAAAATCTTCGTACCGGTGCCTGAGTGACCATACCGGTACACATACTCTCAGTACTGGTACCCCGTATAAACTGTTCTTATGCACTATTTTCAGTAATGAATTTTTATATCGGTACGGAGTAGTCTGTACATGTACGCCTTGTCTTATATTATTATTGCGAGCATAACCGTATCAGTACGCCATGACCTGTACCGATACACCCTGCACCAGAATGCAGCTCTTCATACCAAACTTAATTTATACCAATCTAATTCATGTTCAATGCATATCAAACTCATACAACTTATTTATAGCATATTAAGTTAAATGTATAACAAGTACGTGTTCATTTTAGCATGCATATTTTTTTTTATCTAATTATGAAAGTGCCAATAGATGCCATTTTATGTCATTAATTTCCAATTTCATACATAATTTAGTCTTTCATGCATTTGATCAAATGACCATCACATAAACACATATATCATGTTCAACATATTAAAAAGCAGGCTTATATCCATATTTTACTTGTACTTACCTTATCTGATCTAATAAATGCCTAAAGGGTTATTTCATGAAACCAACACGTCATACTTACATACTTGGCATGCTTGACATACAATTAGCACATATGTACTAAACCAATCATATGAACACCAAGGGAATTATTCCTTGAAACAAAGCATCGTATCACCAAAGTTCCATGTACCATATGCCATAATGCACACATATTTTCATATCACAATTTATTCATACATGACCATGACATATGCCACTATTCTAGGAGTTATAGGGAAGGTTATAACATTATTTGGAGCTTGAGAAGTGACTTGCAACCTTCATCCACGATCGATCTTCATAAGTTCAAAATCCTGAAAATACATATCAATAGAATACATTAGGCTTACTTAGCCTAAGTGAGGTAGCGACTTTGCATAATAATATATATAAATAATTATAGATTTCAATTAAAATCAGGCACATAATAGCATCAATGCATCCAATGAAATCAAAGTATGTGGTGACATCAAAGCATACTTGAATACATCTTCTTTGGGTTCACAGTCATGTCTTGTACATATCACACAACTTAAAGATCATTTTTATGATTTATTTTCGTTAGTTTTAATTACTATACTAAACTAAATTCAATAAAGTTTCCCTTGAAGCACATTAGACATAAGTATCATTGGTCAATGAATCACATAGCTAAGCACAAAGTAATGGCTAGTGTTGATGTAATATCAATGAGTGGATGCTTCTTTCTCCATCATCTATCATCTCCCCCTAACCTCCCCATCACCAATACAAGATCAGTGCAATAAATATACCATGTCCATGTGTCCAAGGTTTCTTTGTTATTTAATGTTTTATGTCAATAAGTGAGTCTTGGCTCCAATAATCTTCCGAAATTAAGGTTTTCACACCTAAAGCTTGATTTGATGGGAATGGGAGCTTGACTATTCGTACTCTTAATAAATTTATCAATGGTGAATTCGGCTCTGAATCTTTCCAAACTTTGTTTTCTTTTTCCTCCCGAATCTGCCCCCCGTTGCTATCCCTAATTTCCATCAGATTTCCTATAGTTAAAAGCCTTACAATTTAACACATAGAGACACCTAGCATGTGACTCATCACTAACAGCAATTACTGTAGTCCCCTTTTCATTTTTTTTATTTTCTTATTATTATTATCCTAATAAGTTGATTAGTCATCAACTTATGCCACCACAAAATTCATACCGATGACACCTAGCATGGTGTTGTCATCCAAATCCATAATTTAGTTAAATTGACTTAATTACCATGCAACCAAATTCTTTTGTCATCTATTCACCTTGGTCCTTAATCTTCTAATTGATTAATCACTAACATACAGTACACATACTTGCCTACTTGGTCATCTCCCACTATTACGAGATAGCCTATTATGGTTATATAAAATGTAATTAATCCATATGATGAATTCTTGGTTTATTTACACATGCAAACTTTTATTCCTATTTAATTCGATTTAGTCCTTAAATTGCCTTTTCTTTTCATGAAGAAATGTTAAGGTCGAATCACACCATTGGTCCTTGAATTTTTTTTACTTTTACATTTTATCTCCTTCACTTTGAATCTTTACAATTTAGTCACCACTCATATTTTCAATTCTTTCAATTAAATCACTAGGTGGTATAATTACATACGTAGTCCTTATAATCTTCAATCTTTTGATTTAAGCCTAAGACTTTATAATTATTCAGATTAGTCTCTTTTAACCTTTTCATAAGAATTAACTTAATCGTCATAATCAAATTTTCGATCATTGAAAACCAAATCTCGACTAGGCCAGTTTTTGGGGTGTTACATTAGGGTTTTAGGTTTAGGGTTAAATTATTTTTAATTAAAAATAGGACCAAATTGAAATAATGTAAAATATTGAGGGTTAAATTTATTATTATTTTTTGAATTAGGAGTAAATTGTTTGAATATGCAAATGTGAAGGACTAAATGTGTTATTATTTTGTTAACTGCCACATCACTTTCTTAACGTCCGTTAAGACCTCAGTGACCAAATTGAAGCAAAACACAAAGTTCAATTGTAACATTGAAGTAATCGGAAGTTTTGTTACCAAATTGAATAATTAACCAAAGTTTTGTGATCATTTGTGAACTTTACCCTATATTTTTTTAAGTTGTCCTCCCAGTTTCCCAAGGCTTTGTCTTAACTAATCTAAATTGACCCGCGCCGTATAGGGATATTCAAACGGTTAATTCGATTAACCGACCGAACCGAACTAGCTAAAATCTATTAACCGATTTTTCCCTTTAATCATTAATCGAAACATTTTTTTTAAAATTAACCGAACCGAACTTTGTTTAGTTAATTCGGTGTATTTTCGAATTAATCGAAATATCAATAAAAATACCTAAAAATATTTTGTATCATAATTATTAAGCATCAAAATAACAAAAATACATTGCAAATAAAATAATTTGTGTCTATTATAAATATCAAAATAACAATATACAATATATAAAATAATAGTTAGCATCTAATTTAGTTGGGTGAGGCTTAATATATCTATATCTAATATATATTATATTTAATATTTTTAGTTAATTAATCAATTTTGAAACGAATTAAACGATAACTACTTTTTCTTAAAAAAATCGTTAATCGATCTAACATCTAATTAACCGAATTAAATTTTAGTTCGGCCGGCTAATTCGATTTTAACCGAACAATGAAAACCCCTAGCGTCGCACACCTGGTTTTGGTGGGTGTGTCCCTTAGCGAGAATTTTTTTGCATACACAAGACCTTGAACTCGAGACCTACTTAAGCGATACTAAACTGCTTACCACTTGAACAACACGATTGATTCCATGTCTATATATTTTAACATATATTCAACGGAATTTTAATACACATAAAATTTACAATTGACGTGATGATAAATTTGACCCTTAATATTTACATTTATTTTTAGTCAAATTGGTGTGATTTTAACGAATTTTTCGTTTTCAATTAAATTTGTGTGATTTTAAAGTAAATGTTAATTATATCATTAAATTTTTACAATGAAATGACTCTAAAAATGGAAAAAATTATATTATGGTTATTCCTACCACGTCATCTATGAGACCAACCAATAGAAACCACCCACTCTACCATAATTTTTTCATATCATTTTTCCTAACTAATAAATCTTCACTAAAGTTTTTTCATATCGTTTTAAAAACTATTTTTTAGAAGTTATTCTATTATTAGATTAATGACATAAAAAATAATGATGAAGTAAGTAATTTTTAGTGGTTGGTCCTATGGATGACGTGGTAGGTGATATAATTTCTCGTAATAGCAAGATTTTTTCATATCTCTCTCTTTCTCTCTCTCTCTCTCTCTTGCTTTAATTTTCTAGATTTTTATGATATTTAAAGTTATTTGTTGATATTTCGGGACGGTTTAATTAATATTTAATTCAAGGGCGGGTTGAACTATGAGTAGGTCGGGGCGGGTTGAACTATGAGTAGGTCAGGTTGGGTCAAGCAAAAATTCACCCTGCCTTCTCTCGTTGTCATCCCTAAGTGACTCTTTGATATACCAGCATGTGTCACCTTCTAATATTTGGTAGAAAATTATTTTTTTAAATATATTTTTATATAAATTTAAAGTTATTTGTTGATGTAACATCTTATTTAGGGGTGTTTATGATCGTTAACCGTATCGTTTAGCTTAAACAGTTGATTAACCGTTATAGCGATTATTGAATTTTGCTAACCTAACTATTAAAAAATGGTTAACCTTTGACGGTTGACTATTAGAACATGGTTAAACGACGGTTTAGTTATAAGTTAACCTATCACTTATTACAATATTTTACATGTTCACTAAAATAATAAAATTATATCTCTGATAATTATTAAATTAAAATATTTAAAAAATTACTTAAATATAGAGATTATAAACACTAACTCCATACTTAAACAAAAAAGTACATACATACTGTAGAGTTTTAACACAACACTCATACACACAAGTTTCATAATAGTTTAAAGCTTAAAGACCAAGTTTCAACAATGTTCAGCACGTAACAATAGGGGTGTGCATTTCGGATATCCGATTCGAAATTTCAGATATTCGAAAATTTTGGATAGATATATTAGCGATCTGTATCCGATCCGAAAAAATTGGATACCCAATTTTTGGATATTAGGAATTTTGGATCGGATATTCGAATATCAGAATATCCGATATTATGACTTAATTTAATTATATTTTTTAATTTGACGGTCCTATCCATGAAAATTTTAGGTTTTCGAATATAAAAATCTAAAAATTATTGAATATAACAAGATTTGTATCTATAAAAATTTCAATTTTTCATATATAACAAGTAAAAGTATGGAATATAACAATATTCATATCTATAAAAAATGGAACTTTCGGATATCAGATATCCGATTCGAATGTGAAATCACTATCCGCATTTGATCTAAAATTTTCGAATATCCGATCCGAATTATCTAAAAAATAAAAAATAGGTCAGATATCCGAAATTTTGGATCGGATAAACGGATCGGATTTTTTTTTCACACCCCTACATAGCAATACATCATCAAAGTTCAGGACATGACACCATCAAAGTTTTAAACTCAAATATTTAACTAACATAAAACAAATATAAGATAAATGAAACTTTCATGAATTAATACAACACAAGTCAAAAAAAAATTTAATAACGATTAACCTATAGGTTAACCGTCTGTCAAAATTCATAACCGTAACCGTAGCCATTTACCATCATTTTTAGCGGTTCAGTTAACCGAAACCGTTTAATCTTAACTATTTGGTTAATTAATTTATAAAATATAACGGTTATACCGAATAACGGTTGCAGTTAATGGTTATGGTTAATTATGCACAGCTGTGAAACATATGCTTTAAATTTTGATATAACTAAAAACCTAAGGACTAAAATGAAAATATCAAAACAAATTTTAAAGTCCTTAAAAATCCCTATATCTTGTTAAAGACCACTTCATAGCTAAAACCAAAGACTTACAAAATATTTTTTAAGTATTTCAAAGTCAAAACAGTGATTTTTCAAGCCCCGTTTCGAAACGGCCCAAGGCGTTTCGAAACACTTTCAGTTCGATGTGCACCTGTTCCGAAACGCGTATCGGAACGGGTCAAGGCGTTTCGAAACGATATTACTCGTTTCGAAACTGTTCTTCATTTAAACGAACAAGGGCAACGGTTTTAAACTAAAATTTGAAAATAAACAGGGCGTTCCGAAACGGGCTAAGGCCGTTTCGAAACACCCCTTTGACAGTGGCAAATATGTTCCGAAACGGGATAAGGCCGTTTCGAAACAACCCTTTGGCAGTGGCAAAACCGTTCCGAAACGGCCCTAGGCGTTTCGAAACGGGCTCTCGTAGACGCTCCAACGGCTATATTATTTGAAATCCGTTCCGAAACAGGTTGACCCCGTTCCGAAACGGTAGGCGTCTGGGAGCTGTAAAGTTGTGAGAAAAGCACCCCAACGGCTCTAATCTTCAGCCCATCACCCACAACGGTTGGAAATCTACAAGAGGCTATAAAAAGACCCCAAGAAGCTCCAGCAATCAACAATTGAGCTACAAGCATACATCCTTTCATCAAATACAAGCATTTGTGTTGAAATCCCATTTTTGTCTAGAAACCCCAATTGTATCCTTCATTTCTATTTTGTTCAATTGGGTTGAGTGCTTGATATTGGGCTATCATTTGTATTGAGAGATACCAGATTAGCCAACAAATTTCTTTGTTCTTTTGTGTGAGGATTGGATTAATTTTTGGGTAGAAAAATTAACCGAAATTGTAAAGGTTGCCTCCTTGTCCTGGAAAAAGGGGACGAACAATTTAGTGGAAATTGTTGCAAATCCTTGGTGAGACTAAGGTAGTGGATGTAGAGTTCGGTTGGTGAACTTGAACCACTCTAAATTCCCGTGTCAATATTTTTAAGTTGCAATTTCCGTTACAACATCGTTAAAATTCCAATTCACCCCCCTCTTGGTTATTATTATTCGTGTGATCCACTCAACAATTGGCATCAGAGCTTAACTCTTTGAGGATTAACAACCACAAGAGGAGATCCTTGGAAGAAGTGTGATCATCATCAAAATATCAAGAGATGGCTTCAACCTCCGCTCCCGGCATGTACGACTCACAATCCACCACAAAGCCTCCTTTCTTCAATGGTGAGAACTACTCCTTTTGGAAAAATAAAATGCGTCTATTCATTAAATCAAGTGACTATCTTGTATGGGATGTCATTGAGGATGGACCATATATTCCATTGAAGCAAGATAATGATGGCAAAATGGTGCTAAAAAGGAGAACGGAAATGAGTGAAGAGGAAAGAAAAAAGATTCAAGTAAATGACAAAGCTCTTCACATGTTATTTTGTGCTTTCGGTCCGGACATCTACTCAAAGGTCTCATCAATTGAAAGTGCCAAAGAAGTGTGGGACACTCTTGAAACCACCTATGAAGGCACCAACGATGTCAAAGAAACTAATATTGGAATTCTCAATCTTAGTTATGAAAATTTCAAGATGGAATTCGATGAGACGGTGTCAAAGATGTTTGATAGGTTCTCCACAATTGTAAATGGTTTAAAAGGATATGGAGAAGTTATACCGGAAGATAAGCTTGTCCGAAAGCTACTCTATTCACTTCCCGAATCTTGGGATGGGAAGAGAACCGCAATCATCGAAGCAAAGAATTTAAAAACTCTAAAGCTTGATGAACTTGTAGGCTCTCTATTCACTTCCCAACTTGATGAAAGCTCATCTAGTGATGAGGATGAGCTTGAAGAATTGGCTATGATAGCCAAACGATTCTCACGCCTTATGAGGTCCAACCGAGGAAGAAAAATCCAAAGGAAGATGGACTTTAAAAGCAAGAACAAAGAAGAAGGAAGGGATCCACTCACTTGCTTCGAGTGCAAACAACCCGGCCACATACGTTCGGAGTGCCCTCAACTCAAGAAGAAGGGCTTTGAGAAGAGGAAAAAGCTCAAAGCCAAGCTTGCTACTTGGAGTGATGAGGAGTCATCGGAGGATGACGAACAAGAAGTGGCGAACCTTTGCCTCATGGCACTTGAGGAAGATTCCTCCTTGGTAACCTCTAACTCATCTACAGTAGATTTTTCATATGAAGAATTAAATGATGCTTATGATGAGTTACAAGAGGTATATGATGAATTAGTTGAGAAGTATAAAGAGTCGGTTATTAGGAATAGAAAAATTATTCTAGAATTAAAAGAGAAAAATGACTCACTTACTCAAACTAATTCTAAAATTGAGAAAAAGATATTAGGATTAGAAGATGAACTCAAATTCTTTCAAAAAGAAAATATTGATCTTAATAATCTTTTATCTCAAAATAATTGTGAACACCAAAAGGTGTTAAGTGAGCTAAATGAGCTCAAAAAGTCTTTAAAAAATAATGGTAGTGTCAAACATGACATAGGAGAATCCTCTAGAACACACCAATATAAGAAAAAGACTAACTACTACAAACAAGGTAACTATCCTAGACATAGTAAAGTTAAAAGAATTAGAAATGTATGGGTTCCTAAGGAACTTGTTAAATCTAATAATATTATTGCTATGTCACCTTGGATTCCTAAGGGAACCAAAGTTTTAGGAACTAACACACATGGACCCAAAATGATTTGGGTACCAAAAACAAAAGTTTAAATATCTTTGTTTGTAGGGGGAGCATTGCTACAAGGCCAAAGCACAAAGTCAAAACTCATGGTACCTTGATAGTGGATGCTCGAGACACATGACCGGAGACAAGAGTCGACTAATGGATCTAAAGCCAAAAAGTGGAGGAGTAGTAACATTTGGTGACAACTCCAAAGGCCACATTGAAGGTATTGGCTCCATAGGTAATCACTCTACTACTCTCATTGAAAATGTTTTATATGTCAATGGTCTTAAACATAATTTATTGAGCATAAGTCAACTATGTGATAAAGGTTTTAATGTTATGTTTGATAAAACCGGTTGTAAAATTGTAGACATTAAAACTAATAATATTATGCTCATAGGTCATCGCATAGGGAATATATACATGGTGCATCTAGATGACATTCATACATCTCATGCATGCTTAGTTGCTCAAAACGAAAATGATGCATGGTTGTGGCATAGGAAGCTAGGACATGCTAGCACAAGTGTTTTAGAAAAACTAGTCTCTCTAAACCTAGTTAAAGGTTTACCCAAGATAAAATTTTCGAACGATAAAATTTGTGATGCATGCTCAAAGGGTAAACAACATAGATCTTCCTTTAAATCCATTAATGACATTTCTACTAGTAGATGTTTACAACTAATCCACATGGATTTATTTGGGCCAATTAGGACTATGAGCTTGGGTGGCAAATCATATGCTTTTGTATTAGTTGATGATTTTTCTAGATTCACTTGGGTTCTGTTTTTAAGTACTAAGGATGAGGCTTTGGAAAAATTCATCACATTTTCAAAATTAATTCAAAATGATCTTGAACTTAAAATTTCACATATTAGAAGTGATCATGGAACCGAATTTCAAAATTTAGGATTTGAGGATTTTTTAAATGAAAACGGTATTAGCCATAATTTTTCAGCTCCTCGAACTCCTCAACAAAATGGGGTAGTTGAGAGGAAAAATAGAACTTTACAAGAAATGGCTAGAACTATGCTTTGCGAAAATAATTTACCAAAATATTTTTGGGCGGAAGCAACAAACACAGCTTGTTATATTATAAATCGAGTAACCATTAGGCCGATTTTAAAGAAAACACCTTATGAGATTTTAAAATCTAAAAAGCCTAATATTAGCTACTTCCACCCTTTTGGATGTAAATGTTTTGTTTTAAATAATGGAAAAGATAATTTAGGTAAATTTGATGCAAAAAGTGATGAAGCTATTTTTATAGGTTACTCTTTAACCTCTAAAGCCTATCGAGTATTTAACAAAAGAACTTTAGTTGTAGAAGAATCTATTCATGTTGTATTCGATGATAATCCCCTTCCTAGGAAGGATTCTTGTGATGATGATAATGTAGGAATCATAAATACCTTTGATGGAGGTCAAACTTCAAAGAAGGATGAGATTCAACCAAAAGAAGAAGACACACAAGATCCACCTCTTGAAGCCTTGAGGGACTTGGCTATTGAGGAAAAGGAAGTTAGCTATCCAAGGGAGTTGAACTATGTCAAAGATGGTGAAATCTTGGGTGATCCATCCAAGGGGGTAACCACTCGTTCTTCTCTTAGATTAATGAATCATATTGCATTTATCTCATGCATAGAGCCTAAAAATATCAAAGAAGCATTGAAAGATGATTTTTGGATTATGGCTATGCAAGAAGAGTTAAATCAATTTGAGAGAAGTAATGTTTGGACATTAGTTGATAGGCCTAGTAATCAATCTACAATAGGAACTAAATGGGTCTTTAGGAACAAACTAGATGAGAGTGGTAACATTGTGAGAAATAAAGCTAGACTTGTAGCACAAGGTTACACTCAAGAGGAGGGAATAGATTTTGATGAAACCTATGCACCCGTAGCTAGAATGGAAGCCATTAGGATGTTGCTTGCATATGCATGTTATCATAATTTTAAGCTTTTTCAAATGGACGTTAAAAGCGCATTTTTAAATGGTTTTATAAATGAAGAAGTGTATGTAGAACAACCACCGGGTTTTGAAGACTCAAAATTTCCAAATCATGTTTTCAAACTTACAAAAGCACTTTATGGTTTAAAACAAGCTCCTAGAGCTTGGTATGAAAGGCTTTCAAATTTTTTGATTGAAAAAGGATTTGAAAAAGGTAAGGTGGACACTACACTCTTTATAAAAATGTATAAAAATGACATTTTAGTAGTTCAAATTTATGTTGATGATATTATATTTGGATCTACTAATGAATGTCATTGTCAAGAATTTGCTAAGTTAATGCAAGGTGAATTTGAGATGAGCATGATGGGGGAGCTCTCATTCTTTTTGGGACTCCAAATCAAACAAAAGAAGGATGGCACCTTCATAAATCAAGCAAAATACATAAAGGATATGCTCAACAAGTTTGGCTTGGAGAACACAAAGCCTCAAGCCACTCCTATGAGCTCATCTACAAAGCTTGACAAAGATGAAGGAGGTAAGTGTGTTGACTCTAAGCTTTATCGTTCTATGATTGGGTCTTTGCTTTACCTTACCGCAAGTAGACTGGATATCTTGTTTAGTGTTTGCTTGTGTGCTAGGTTTCAAGCTAGTCCTAAAGAGTCACACCTTATAGCCGTTAAGAGAATCTTTAGATACCTTAGAGACACTCCTTGTTTAGGCCTTTGGTATCCTAGAGTCTCTACCTTCAACCTACATGCTTACTCGGATGCGGATTATGGGGGTTGCAAAATCGATAGGAAAAGTACTTCGGGAACTTGTCAATTCCTAGGTAGTATGCTCATATCTTGGTTCTCTAAGAAACAAAATAGTGTAGCCTTATCTACCACCGAAGCCGAGTACATATCCTTAGGGAGCTGTTGTGCTCAAGTCCTTTGGATGAAGCAACAACTCTTAGATTATGGTGTAAACATAGAAACCATACCCCTAAAATGTGATAATACTAGTGCAATATGTTTAACAAAAAATCCCATCCAACATTCTAGAACCAAACATATAGAAATAAGACATCATTTCATTAGAGATCATGTCTTTAAGAAAGATGTGGTTATAGAATATGTAGACACCTTAAATCAATTAGCAGATATTTTTACAAAACCATTAGATAAAGAGCGTTTTTGGTCCCTTAGGAGAGAGTTAGGTCTAACTAGCCTATCTTGACCTTTTTGGACCTCTTTTCAAACTTAAATATGCTTGATTTTGTGAAATATCATGTTTATGTGTTTAGACTCCCAATTTCTTCCATGCATATAGTTAGGGGGAGTATGTTTATGCCTAAATATGTTTTGCCTGCTCATTCATATCATATATGCATGTTTGGCCTCTTAGAAAATCATTTTTCTGCATTTTAGAGCCTCATCTGCACTTCCAGGCCCAGGTGTATCGAAACGGGTTAACCCGTTCCGATACAGGTGCCTTAAAATTTGTCCTGAGAGAAGGACGTTTCGAAACGGCCCCAGTTGTTTCGAAACGGTTTCGGTTCGATGTAAGAGTGTATCGGAACGCGTTCCGATACGGGTCAAACGTGTTTCGAAACGGTCATCCCCGTTTCGAAACGATCATCCCCGTTTCGAAACGATCTGTCGAAGGTTTTAAGAAGGGTCAAACCCTAGCCGCCCCGTTCCGAAACGGTCGTGACCGTTCCGAAACGGACTCGCGGACAGCCCTATTTAGGGCTTCTAAAAGTTCAAAAACCTAATTTTTATCAAACCCTTAAAACCCCAAAAACCCTAACCGATTCCTCTCTATAAATACCCTCTCAAACCCTTTGTTTTTCACAAAATTGTGAGGGGTTTTGCTCTAAAACACAAGTCTAAGCAAGCTTCATCAATCTTCTGCATAGATTTCACTCAAATCATCCAAAATCTCAAATTAAGGTAATTTTTCTTATTTTTCTTCTTTTTCAAATTATGTTCGAATCATAGGATAGAAAAATTTATTTTTGTATACATTATATGTTTTTAGTTGTGGGTTATTCGAATCTTGTAAAAATTTTCAAAATCTCAAAATTTTTGATTCGAATATAAAATTTTTTAATCGTATTTTTTTTATTTTTAATTTTGTTTTCAAAAACCTAAGTGGGATTTATTATTGGAATGATATTAGAAATCAATGCATACACTTAATTTTAAAACTCTTGCTTAATATTCTTAGATGGCAGATCAATCTAACAAAAAGCGCAAAGCCGTTCAATCCGGTGAATCGAGCATTCGTCCAAATATCACACAGCTTTTTCAAAAATCTCTTAGAACTGCGGACCAGCGTGCTCGTTTTGCTTATGTCAAGGACTTTGCGGTTCGTAAGGAAAGAGTCATTGATCTAGATTTCCTCAATTCCGAGCGATTCCTCTTTCGGTATCTTGGACGTTTGGATGAGTGGGATCTTCTTTTCTTCTTGAGCATCGAGGATATTTGCTACAAAAACTTGGTACTCCTTTTCTACTCTAATGCTCGTTTCCTTTACGATGAAACCAAAACCGAGATAGTAGGAATTGAGTCATCTTTATTGGGGCAAAAGTTTGTTATTAATATTGCTCTTTTGGAGTCTGCCCTTAAACTCAAGAATGAGGGTCTTGAAGATGAACGCCATTTTGGCACTTTTACCGGGAAAGCTCTAAATTTGGATGTGCATGATCGTGTGCTTCATCTCATTGTTTCTTGGTTTATTCGACCATCCGGGGGTAAATACTCCCACATCCGAGAAAAAGATCACTTTTGGCTAGAGTGTTTCCGTAGGGGTGAGCGCCCAAATGTCCCTAAAATTATTTTTGCCGAGATTGTCAATAACATTAAGCTTATTGACACGAATGAGTTAATTTCGTTCACCTATGGGATTGTTTTGAGTTTCCTCTTCCATCATCTCAATATTGATTGTACCTATGACTCCCCGGAACCTCACAAGACCAAGATTGGTGAGTCCTCTCTTCGCAAGTCAGGATTCACTTATGTGAATGGTATTTGGGAAAGGGTTGATAGGGAAGCGGTTCCTCCTCCTGTTGCTCCTCCGCCTCAAGATCAAGTGGGAAACACTGATGCTCTCACTGCTCTCCTTACCCAGCGATTCAATGCCTTGGATTCTAGACTTGATACTATGGACACTCGCATTGCTTCGAGTTTTGAATCTATGGGCAATCGGTTGAAGAACGTTGAAGATGGTCTTCATACTCTTTCGACTTCGCATGCCAACCTTGATCTTTCCTTCTCTACGCTTTATGGGCAATGGACGACGTTTCATCGTTCGCAAGCCAAGGATGATGATGATGATTCGGATGACGAGGCTTAGGATGTTTATCATATTAGTTATGCATTTAGGATTAAGTTTGCATCTTTATATTTTAGAACCTATGCTTATGATCTTCTATTTTGGGATTTGATTATGAACTTATTGTTTATGCTTTGGATATTTTGATGATATTTATTATGATTGCTTTTTAATTGCTTATTGGTACTAATATTCTTTATGAGCTCTCTTTGTTTCTTTTTGATCTAACAAAAAGGGGGAGATAAAATTTAAGAGAGAATTGCCTTGCCTTTTTGCCTTGCCAGCCTTTTTGCCTTGCCACCAAAATGGAAAATTTTCAAATTTTCTTAAAGGTTTTGTTAAACTTTACATCTCTGATTTCATGTCACAAGTTTTTAAATCTCAAAACCTATCTTAAATTAAGGGGGAGTTAGAATATCTTCAAAACTTTCAAAATTCTTAAAAAATTCTAACTTTGGTTTTGTTATATCAAAAAGGGGGAGATTGTGAAACATATGCTTTAAATTTTGATATAACAAAAATTCTAAGGACTAAAATGAAAATATCAAAACAAATTTTAAAGTCCTTAAAAATCCCTATATCTTGTTAAAGACCACTTCATAGCTAAAACCAAAGACTTACAAAATATTTTTTAAGTATTTCAAAGTCAAAACAGTGATTTTTCAAGCCCCGTTTCGAAACGGCCCAAGGCGTTTCGAAACACTTTCAGTTCGATGTGCACCTGTTCCGAAACGCGTATCGGAACGGGTCAAGGCGTTTCGAAATGGTATTACTCGTTTCGAAACTGTTCTTCATTTAAACGAACAAGGGCAACGGTTTTAAACTAAAATTTGAAAATAAACAGGGCGTTCCGAAACGGGCTAAGGCCGTTTCGAAACACCCCTTTGACAGTGGCAAATATGTTCCGAAACGGGATAAGGCCGTTTCGAAACAACCCTTTGGCAGTGGCAAAACCGTTCCGAAACGGCCCTAGGCGTTTCGAAACGGGCTCTCGTAGACGCTCCAACGGCTATATTATTTGAAATCCGTTCCGAAATAGGTTGACCCCGTTCCGAAACGGTAGGCGTCTGGGAGCTGTAAAGTTGTGAGAAAAGCACCCCAACGGCTCTAATCTTCAGCCCATCACCCACAACGGTTGGAAATCTACAAGAGGCTATAAAAAGACCCCAAGAAGCTCCAGCAATCAACAATTGAGCTACAAGCATACATCCTTTCATCAAATACAAGCATTTGTGTTGAAATCCCATTTTTGTCTAGAAACCCCAATTGTATCCTTCATTTCTATTTTGTTCAATTGGGTTGAGTGCTTGATATTGGGCTATCATTTGTATTGAGAGATACCAGATTAGCCAACAAATTTCTTTGTTCTTTTGTGTGAGGATTGGGTTAATTTTTTGGTAGAAAAATTAACCGAAATTGTAAAGGTTGCCTCCTTGTCCTGGAAAAAGGGGACGAACAATTTAGTGGAAATTGTTGCAAATCCTTGGTGAGACTAAGGTAGTGGATGTAGAGTTCGGTTGGTGAACTTGAACCACTCTAAATTCCCGTGTCAATATTTTTAAGTTGCAATTTCCGTTACAACATCGTTAAAATTCCAATTCACCCCCCTCTTGGTTATTATTATTCGTGTGATCCACTCAACAACAGCCCTAATCATATCAAGTTAGTAATGGAATAAATTATTATTATTTTAAAAAAATTAACATTTTAATCATCAAAGCAGTAAGCGTTGCTCTCTTAATTTTAACCCCATTTTTTTCTTAGTTCTTATTTATCGACAGTAGTATCAGTTTTAATGTTGGTTGCCACCGCCGCTAGTCTTTTTCTCTTATTTTTTAAATATCAAGTTCTTGTATTCTTTTTGTATTTTAGTATTTTTTTTAGTTTTTATCTGCCTTGTAGCACGCTTTTTCCTCTGTCTTGTGGCACGTATTCGACTATCGTTGTGGTAGATCTACGTTCGTGGATACATTTTCCACGATGTATTGGTTCTAGTTTGCAGAATGTCTATGGTCTTCAGTAGTCTCATCCCCTTTTGTGATTCGTTTGTCAATATAGTCAGATCTGTTTTACGAAGCAACCTTCAAGATTGTTAGTTTTGCACACTATCATACTTTTCCTGAAGCGTGTAGGTGTATAAAGACAAAAAGTATTGTTCTCTGTTTCTAATTTTTCGATGTTTCATCTTTATCATTGTTTTGCAGCCCACTTGAGATGTTTTGCTAGTCTGATATTTTGTTTTTTAAATTTGTATATTTGCTTTTTTTGTTACAATTTCATATTTTTAGATTGTTTTCTATTTTAATTTCTAATAAAATTTAGCCGATATATTGTTTTTAAAAAAAATCTAATCATCAATTTTTCAAAATCGAACCGTTTTTATTAAAAATGAGAGTAAAATTTGAAAGTTAAATTTAAGAGTAATCTTCACCAATGGTCCCTTTGTTTAGGGTGGGTTCTATTTTGGTCACCAGAATTCAAAAAAGATTATTCTGGTCACTTACGTTTAGAATCATTTCTATTTTGGTCACTTACGTTTAGAATCGTTTCTGTTTTGGTCCCTTAGCCGTTAGTCTCCGTTACTTTAAAAAATTAGTTTCTAATTTAACCTCCAAACTTTCAAAATTTTATTTTTCACCATCTTCCCCAAAAATTATAAAACTAAAACCCATAAAATTAAATCAATGGCTATAACCCACAACTACAAACGCATTCCCCCAAGATTAAAAGCATCAACTTCCACTACAAGAGCTTTGACAACGATGCTCATATTTGGTCTGAAACCAGCTTCGTATTGCACACACAATGCAGTAACAGCAACCATTTGCAATCAGAACGATAAAATGCTTTAGGCACGGAAATGTGACAGTGACTGACATTGACATTGACACTAATCTTGGAACGGTTTAAAATAGGTACAATGTGGCCTCTTAAAATCATTGGCGTAACACGAAAAGTAGTGAGTGCTAACAGATAAAATGTGCAAATGGAAACAGACATTATCAGGAGCAACCAAGTATATTAATACCTTGGCAACAACCTTGGGAGGATAATCTCCTCCTATTCTTTGATCAACACACTGCCTAACTTTGTCTTCGCTAAATCTTGGTGTAGCCTAAACGCAATTCAAACCTCTCATTAATCAGCCATGTCTGAAAAGTTTAACAATGAAACTAAGGCTGGATATATAAAAACAAGTTGTAGAAAAACACCCATGTCACAAGACTTTGCTGTCCACGGGGTAAAGTATGATCAACAGGCTTTCTACCAGTCGAAAGCTTCAGCAGCACGACACCAAAGTTATATACGTCACTAGTCATTGCTTATCTGCCAATGAACAAACAATTTTCAAGGCATTCAATCTTAAATCAAGCTCTATAGGAGAAGAAATTATGGGTGTCATATGCTTGTTCCCTGAAACATCTCAGTTAATAAATAAAAAACTCTCCTATTTAGGTTATAAATATCAATTCATGATAATTCGAGCATGATAACCGAAGGTTCCAAGTACACGAGTGGAATGAAGATGGGCTGCCATATCAGGAGCCTGATTAGATAAATCAAAGTAAGCAATTTTCGCCACATCATAATCAAATATTAGCACATTGCTGGACTTTATGTCACGGTGAATGATGTGAGAATTATGCAAGTACTCAAGCCCTTTCGCAGCTTCTACATCAATTTTTACTCTTTGTGTCCATGTCAGAACAGGGCCTGGCTGAGCTCCCTTAACACCTTTTCTCCTTGAAATTAAAGAAATAATAATCTTGCAATATTAACAGCACAACATAAAAGTTACAAACCAGATATTCATTTCTAATAAAAGATGGAAGTAGGAACTTTATAATTAAATTTTATAATATCATGAAAATCATGATATTCCTTTCTAATAAAAGTTACAAGCATCATGAAAATTATGATATTCATAAAAGTTACAAACCAGATATTCTTTTCTAATAAAAGTTACAAGCATCATTGCATTCCTATATAAGGTTTTTAACATTGTATAGCTAGAGTGATGAACAAAGCATCACCACACATACCGTGAAGAAAATCATGCAGGGAACCATTAGATGCAAACTCATAGGCAAGTATACGAGAGCTCCCATCAATACAGTAACCAAACAATTGAACAAAGTTTTCATTCTTCAATCTTGATACCATGGAAACCTGAAAATCCATTCATCGGTGGATATAAATATGGAAACCTTGATATAAATATGTAGTGTTGGGTTATAGCCATTTGCAATGGAAGTTGACGCTTTTAATCTTGGGGGAATGGGTCGTAGTGGTGGGTTATAGCCATTGATTTAATTTTATGGGGTTTTAGTTTTATAATTTTTAGGAAGATGGTGAAAAATAAATTTTAAAAATTTGAGGGTTAAATTAGAAACTAATTTTTTTAAAGTAACGGAGACTAACAGCTAAGGGACCAAAATAGAAACGATTCTAAACGTAAGTGACCAGAATAATTTTTTTGAATTCTGGTGACCAAAATAGAACACACCCTAAACGAAAAGGACCACTGGTGAAGATCACCCTAAATTTAATGAAATGCACCGTTACACACCACCAATTGTGGAGGGCATAATTTATAGATAGTAGTTTAATGGCAGCAAGCGAGAAGTTGACTAGTGTCTTATCTACCTAGCTTAATAATTTCAACTATATTAAAATTCTACCCAACTCCATAAATCTAATCTGTTATGAACCATCTTCCATACCAACAAAATTAATTGAATGTTATTTATTACCTTATAATACAGGCTTATAAATCAGCGGAAGTTTTAGGTTATAAACATAAAGCTCCCATGTAGAAATTGAGAGAAATTTTGCCCTGCTGCCGTCTGATCAAGCTGATCATCACAATCACATGGCTCATATAGTAAGACTTTGTTTGTTGTTCCTGTTTCCCCTATAGGCCCACACCAAATCTCTGCCTAGCCAAATCACACCGCACCTGAGCCAATCCGATCCTTGATTTCTCAAGATCAAATTCCATCCACACGTTTTGCTGATGATGATGACCAATCACGTAAGCCTCCATGCCCAACAGATCAGAGTTTCCAAAACTCATGCACCACACCGAATCACTCCCCCTTGTTTCATCCGGAACCTTGTATAAAACCCGATCCCCCGACACCACCATTTCCGCCCCGGCAAATACCAGGCTCACCGACGGTAAATTTGGCAGGCTGGTTTGACCCGTTGGGACCCGGTAACACAAATCCATTGCCCCTTGGAACACAAAGTTCGGATCCTCTAAAACCCTTAAAACCCCGGTTGTTTGATTCAAAAACTCTGTTCTCAAAGCGGTGTAAACGGGTCCAAGTAAGAAAGTGAATTGGGTACCCGAGTCAACCATGGTTTGACCTGCCCCGGTGTGATCCGGGACTAGGACCGATTTCGGAATCGGTAACAACTTACCCGATACTTTGATCCCTTCAAGCTGAACCGTATAAGCCACCCGATCAAAATACGGCAATGGTTGGGAGATTTGGATTAACGGCGTGTAGTTCAACGGTGCAAGCCACGTTACATTGGAGTCGCCGAGTAAAAGGAGGCCCGAGAAATCGGAACCCGAGATGCAATACGAGAATTTGGGGAATCCCATTTGGGAAACAAAAGAGAGGGACCCACGGTTCATGCCCATTAGCCCGGTGGTTTTGGAGTCTTCGTCCGGGTTGGAACTGAAAATGGAGACCATGCAACCGAAAACAACGCCCGAAATGTTGTCGGATGACCCGAGATGGAAGATATCGGAGGCGAGATTTCCATCGGAAGATGAAGAATCAGCGTAGGAAAGAGTAGCGTGGCAGAGGTTGTCGGAGTCGCATGAAGCCGGGATTGGGAAATCTTGGGTTTTATTTGTGCACGTCGGAGAAAAACAAGGGATTGGTTTGTACGAGGTGGATTGATTCGGGTAGAAAACGGTCGGGTCTGGTTGGTTGTTTCGGGTCGTTTGGTTGCAATGGAGCCAAGAGAGCTCGCTTCCGGTGTCGAGAACCATGGAGACATTTTGTGGCGGAGTGCCTACCGTTAAAGAGACAATGAGGCTAACGTTGTGCTGGAACTGAAGCTTGTTCGGAGATCTTAGGATTTGAGTTTTAAGGGGGAAAATGAGAGATTTCGGTGAAGAAGAAGAACATAAATGAATCTGAATAAGAAAAAGGAAGGATATTTGAAGGTATAGAGAAGATAAAGAGAGGATTTTGAGAGAAGGGTTTGAGTTAGAAATAGAATCGAAGATAATGCAGGAATTCATGATGTGTTTTTTTTTTTTTTTTGCTGTCAGAAATGGAACATTTAGTGGAAGGTTTTGGAAGTTGGAAATGAAAGATCTGTGTTTTATTGGAAGAAAGAGGAAGGAATCTGTTTGAGTGTGTGTGGAAATATTTGAAACTTGGAACACTGGTCAGAGAATTAAGAAGCTTCTTTTTTTTCCCTTGTTTCTGTCAGTTAGCTTCAAAAAAAATATCTTGAGAGGCTGAGATCTATAAACTAGAGGTTTACACGGTGGAGTCAGGAGCAACACGGTGCCGTTCGTATTGTTTTCGACCAAACATTCCACTTGGTTTTGTTATTTGATGTGTCAACTCGCCATGAATTCTCCCAATTTTTATTTTTGCTTCTTTCTAATTCTTTAATTACAAGATGAATTTGCTTTATTTGAATCGTGCATTCTGATTAAAGCACCCGATTTCTTGTCTTCTTTGTATATCTTTACTTCATTCATTCATTCCTTTCTTTTTATCAAATAATTATTTTTTTAACAAATTTTAATTCTTTCTAAAGGGAAGGAGAATGAGAGACTTTAAGAAAAGGAATGAGTGCTCCTAGTAAGTTTAGAACACATAAAAAAATACGAAGAAACAAAGATAAGTAGCTTAGCCAACCGACCCAAATGCTTGCTCTATCGAATAATTATTTTAATCACTAATATCAAATTTGTTGATTAATTTATTTAAATTAGGTACGAATAATCATTTTAACTTAACTTATTCTCTTCACAATGTCAAAATTCGAATCTCTTACTTTATTTAAAGATTTAATATCTAATCTTTATTGGTGCTTTTTATCAAATGATGTTTACTAGGAAATATTACCCTATAAGTTAACCTCTATTTACCCACTGTTGATAATCAGTGTAATATTTCTTTTTTTATATATAGAAAATAAATTACCAGAATTTTCCTGATAACTATTAAGTTGATCAATATAATAGAGATACCAAAATCGAATTGATTAAAAACTTATATGAATGGTAATACAATAATATTAATGAATTTAATGATTGTTTGTCCTGGTAAGATATTAATTATAAAAAGATTTATAAAGATATATAAAACTCATTTAATTTTGTATCAATCGAAGTGAATCCTTCTATACATGAGCATGCATGGATGTTTTTTTATATTAAAAAAATTGACAACTTGTACTATAGTTCATAAATTAGGACCTACTTATCAGTAACCTATATCTTGTTGCAGTGTATTTGTGGCTTGTGTTTCACTGCATAGTTGAGTGGGTTCTTTTAGGTGACTGATACATGTACAACTACGATTCTTCCAAGTAAAAGGGTAGGTATAGGCACACAGTGTAATTTTTTTTTAACTTTTATACATTTTTTAAATAGTTGAATAACTGAAATATATGACTGAGATTAACAGTAAGTTGTAAAGATTATTGTTTGAAAAAAATGAGTTAATTTCAGTCATTCATTTCACCATCCAACGATCCACAAAATGTGTTAAAACTATAACTTCTACCTTCTGTATAAATGGATGCTATATCCTATATATATATATATATATATATATATATATAAATAAAATCCAGTAACACACCGTAAAAGTTTTTAAGTTTTACACGTTTTTTGGATTGTTGGGTCAGGAAAATGAATGGATGAGATTAACAGTATAATATGTGAAGATTATAGTTTGGAAAAAAAATGTAACAAGTTAATTTCAATCATCAATTTCTCTTATCCGACGATCCGAAAAACGTGTAAAACTTAAAATTTTTACACAGTGTAGGTGAATCATACCTAAAAAAGTTGAATTCATGGAGCTTATAATGTGAAAAGAAGTTGAATTCATGGAGCTTGAATTATGGTTTAATTGGTTCAAGCAACTAAAACAATGACAGAGACATGTACCTAAAAACGAACATGTTGACAATTAGAGAAGGAAGAACATGAAACCTGCTAGGAAGCCGTAGGAAAACCGAATCTCTGTGGTTCCACAAATCTGCAAGAGAAATCAAGGGATGTACATTGTGGTGGTATGGGTGAAGTAAATGCAGTCCAGAAGTGAAGAAAGGGTGGGATAAATGATTTAACATTCACGTGCATCAGTTGCACAAACAGATTCTTGAAATGTGAAATCCAATTCCTTTGCACATGCTGTGCTGAATCCTTTACAAACACAGGATCGTGGGTTTGGACCTTGGAGGGTCCGACTCCACTGGTTATGTTAACCCATTGCCCCATGTTTGGGATTCGGTCATCCCAGTTCCACTTTCATATCTCACTCATCAACATTTCAATGGGAAGGAAAAAACAAGACTGACTGTAAATAAACATGGTGTTAGATGCCGTGGCGGGTTTAAAAATATATTTGAGGGCAGACACAAGTCATAAATATAAGGATTAATTCATAAAATTTAAAAAAATTGAAGACAAATGTGTGAATTTTAAAAAGTTGAGTGCGGGCACAGGCCCACCCCACATTACATTTGGATCCGCCATTGGTTAGATGAGTTGTTTGTCAATCGTTAGTGTATGGTCGTTTATTAAACTAAATAAATGAAATGAACAAATTTTTTATGTTCATTTATGTTCACGAACAAGCTCGTCTATTGTCTCATTTACTCGGTTCTCATTTTTTTTTTTAAATATTGGTGAAGTTAGGGACTAAATTAAACACATGGTGAACTTTGTAGTTTAAATTGTAATGACTGGGGAGCTTAGGACTAGTGGCATAATTTCACAATTTTCTTCAATGAACAAGTTGGTGAATTTGTAGAACTAAAGTTTTGATATAATATTTGAAAAATGTTTTGGACTAAATTGCAAAGAATTTAAAATAAGTTTTTAGTCAAAAACAACTTGAAAATATGTTTAAGGGTTTTCAAAAGGCTTTGGAATGATTTAAAGTGTATTTTAAGCAGTCAAAACCATGTTTTTCAAGTGACCGTACCGATACGGTATTGGACCGTACCGATACGCCTTAGGGTTTCAAACTACCAAATTTTCTAGTAGCCAAAACTCGTACCGATACGCTTAACCGTATCGATACAGTGTGCTTTGAAATAGCCCAACGGTCATTTCCCAACGGTCATTTGAATTTGCAGGACCGTACCGATACGCTAGGCAAGCGTATCGATACGCATCAGCTGAAGAAGCCCAACGGCTCTTTCCTCATTGAGACCGTATCGATACGGTTGGACGAGTATCGATACGCCAAGCTGCATAACTGCATTTATGGTGGGTAAATAAAGGCTCCAATTCAATCCCAACGGCTAATAACGGCTACAAGCTCAATTGGGAGTATAAAAAGGACCTCCAAGCATCTTGTAATGGTTAATGCTTCAATTGTTACAACATTATGATGTCAAAATTTGTCTAGAGCTTAAATTGTAAATTCCTTGCTTAGACAACACTAGTGAGCTTACATTGTTATATTTGGTCAAGTGTTTAGGTTTTGGGTGAGTGCTTAGAATTGCAAACAAACACCTATTAGAGGGATTTCTAGTTTGCTAAGTCTTTCTTTGTACAAGAGAGCGTTCCTTCAAGCTTTGGGTAGAAAGCTTTGAGGGTTGTAACGGTTTCCTCCTAAGCCTAGAAAAGGGGACAAAATTCTTAGTGAATTTGTTTGGAAATCCTTAGTGGGGAGCTAAGGTAGTGGATGTAGACCTTGGTTAGAAGGTTGAACCACTATAAATTATTGTGTCAAATTGCCAAATTTTCACCTCCCACTAAAACACCCAATTATCCATCTTCTCCACACTTGGCGAGCAAGAACAGTTGATCGAATCGAGCCCCTTAAATCTCAACAATTGGTATAAGAACTTGGCTCAATCGAAGGGGATTCACATCCTATTGAGAAGATCCGGCAAGCTCGATCAACATTTCACCAACCGGCTAAAATGGCGCAATCTATCGACAAACCGCCATTCTTCGACGGAAATCACTATGCCCATTGGAAGACAAAGATGAAATTCTTCTTGAAGTCAAGAGATTACAAGCTATGGGACATAATTGAAGATGGTTCATTCGTGCCACAAGCAAGCAAAGCGGAATGGAGTGCCGACGATCGCAAGAAGATGGAGCTTAATTGCAAAGCCTTGCACATGCTCTTTTGTGCTTTTGGCCCAACCATCTATGAGAAGATGTCTTCTTGTAAGAGCGCCAAGGAGGTATGGGACAAGCTTGAAGTCACATACGAAGGAACCGATGAAGTCAAGGAGACCAAGATTGGGCTCCTCACCTTAGAGTATGAAAACTTCAAGATGGATCCGGAAGAAAACATCGAGAAGATGTTTGATAGGTTCTCCACCATCACCAATGGTCTTAAAGGTTATGGAGAAGCCATCCCGGAAGAGAAGCTTGTCCGAAAGCTCATCTACTCCCTTCCCGAGTCATGGGACTCAAAGAGGACCGCCATCATCGAAGCCAAGAATCTCAAGACCTTGAAGCTTGATGAACTCATGGGGTCACTTCTCACTCACCAAATAATGAAGAAAAACAAAGAAGATGAGAAGAAGAAGAAGGAAGAGATTAGAGCAATGTGGAAGAAGAAGATCATGGAGCTAGGCATCAATGCAAGTGTCGTAGCTCTCAAATCCTCCACATGTCATCATGTAGATTCAAGTGAGGAGGAAAGTGAAGATGAAGAGATGGCCTATCTCTTCAACAAATTTGTCCGATTCATGAAGAGCAAAATGGAAAAATCCAAGCATGAATCGATGAAGAAGACGAAGGACTCCCACAAATCCAAAAAGAAGGGATCATCTTCAAAACAAGCATATGTGGCCACATGGAGTGATGAAGACTCCACCGATGATGAAGTAGCCCACCTATGCTTGATGGCCCTCAATGAGAGGGAGGTAACTTCTAACTCATCCATTTCAAATTCTTATACATTTGATGAGTTACAAGATGCCTATGATGATTTGCTTTTGGAATTCAAGGCATCATTTTCCAAAAACAAAAAGTTGATTTCAAAAATAAAAATTGAAAATGATTTGCTTTTCAAAACAAATCTTGAACTTGAAGCAAAATTGAAAGATTTTGAACAAAAATGTTTTGATTTACAAAATTTGCTTCTTAAAGTTCAAAAAGAAAAAGATTTGATTTCCAATGAACTTGAAAAGAAAAATAGTTTTGGAAAATCAAACTTTTATGTAAGACAATCTAGTGCCCCTAGATTTGTGAATGGAAAATGTTTTAGAAGTGTTTGGGTCCCAAAAGGACTAACCACTTCAACTAAAAAGGATGAAATTGAAAAATGGATTCTTAAGGGGACTAAATTTTGTTCTACTAATGTCTATGGATCCAAAGCAATTTGGATACCAAAAATTACTTGATTGTCTTTTGCTAGGTGTGATGGAGAGTGATAAACAAGTCAAAAATTGAGGGGGAGCTCCATGCACACAAAAGAAGAACACTTGAAGAAGGAAGGCTTCACATCCTCCCTTGGGTTCAAGTGTGGTAAAATCTAGTTGCTTTTATTTTTATTTGTTTTATTTTCATTTTAAGTCAACTAAATAATCATATATGTTGAACTAACATTCTTATGATGCTTTGAGTAAGGGGGAGCCAATTTTAAACCAAAATTTTAAGTGTGTCAATATTTTTTTTTTGCCTCCTATGTTATTTTGAGCTCAATGTCATTTTAAATTCTTTTTGATATAACAAAAAGGGGGAGAAATAGTTGAAAAATTAAATTTTCAAATGAATAAGGGGAGCTTTATTTGATTTCACATCTTTAGTCTCTTATTCACATTTTTAAAGTTAAAGAGGGAGAATCCCAAACAAATTTTCAAGTTGGTTTTATTATATCAAAAAGGGGGAGATTGTAGAACTAAAGTTTTGATATAATATTTGAAAAATGTTTTGGACTAAATTGCAAAGAATTTAAAATAAGTTTTTAGTCAAAAACAACTTGAAAATATGTTTAAGGGTTTTCAAAAGGCTTTGGAATGATTTAAAGTGTATTTTAAGTAGTCAAAACTATGTTTTTCAAGTGACCGTACCGATACGGTATTGGACCGTACCGATACGCATTAGGGTTTCAAACTACCAGATTTTCAAGTAGCCAAAACCTGTACCGATGCGCTTAGCTGTATCGATACGGTGTGCTTTGAAATAGCCCAACGGTCATTTGAATTTGCAGGACTGTACCGATACGCTAGGCAAGCGTATCGATACACATTAGCTGAAGAAGCCCAACGACTCTTTCCTCATTGACACCGTATCGATACAGTTGGACGAGTATCGATACGCCAAGCTGTAGAACTGCATTTATGGTGGGAAATAAAGGGTCCAACGGCTCCAATTCAATCCCAACGGCTAGTAACGGCTACAAACTCAATTGAGAGTATAAAAGGGACCTCCAAGCATCTTGTAATGGTTAATGCTTCAATTGTTACAACATTATGATGTCAAAATTTGTCTGGAGCTTAAATTATAAATTCCTTGCTTAGACAACACTAGTGAGCTTACATTGATATATTTGCTCAAGTGTTTAGGTTTTGGGTGAGTGCTTAGAATTGCAAACAAACACCTATTAGAGGGATTTCTAGTTTGCTAAGTCTTTATTTGTACAAGAGAATGTTCCTTCAAGCTTTGGGTAGAAAGCTTTGAGGGTTGTAACGGTTTCCTCCTAAGCCTAGAAAAGGGGACGAAATTCTTAGTGAATTTGTTTGGGAATCCTTAGTGGGGAGCTAAGGTAGTGGATGTAGACCTTGGTTAGAAGGTTGAACCACTATAAATCCTTGTGTCAAATTGCCAAATTTTCACATCCCACTAAAACACCCAATTATCCATCTTCTCCACACTTGGCGAGCAAGAACGGTTGATCGAATCGAGCCCCTTAAATCTCAACAGAATTTTAATAAATAGGTTGGCAAACATATAAACGAACATGTTCGCAAACGTTAAACGAACATGTTTGTTAACGCTAAACGAACGAACAAAAACACCTTCAAAAACAAACAAATAAACACGACACAACCTTATTCGTTCAAGCTCAGTTCATTTACACACCTAAACATGACGAGTGAATTGTGATTTCACTTAGTGTAAAATAATAATCTCTCTCTCGTTAAATTTGTGTCTTTGAAAAATTCAACAACTTTTACTAGACATATTTTCTTTTCTACCTTTTTCTTTTTTAATTTTTTAAACAAAATATAATATAACTTTTCAAGAATATAATTGTCATTTTAATTATTTTACAACACATCTCTTATACAAATTTTTTTCTAAAATTATGTAAGAAAATCAACCAAGAACAATTTAAGGAGGGCATAAATGTTTACTCCATTACGACTAGGGGTGTGCATTGTCGGGTACCCGGTTCATCCGGGTAACTCATTAAGCGACCCGTGTCCCGGCTTATTATATTCGGGTACCCGTAAAATTCAGGTACCCGGTTCCTATTTTTTTAATTCTAAAATTAAAAAAAATCACATGTTAAATACAAAAATATTTAAAAAAAATTAAACTTAAAATTTAAAAAAGAATATAATACAAACATAGAAAAAATGTAGGGATTTAAACTTAATTTTAGAGTGAAAATATTAAGAAAAATAAAATAAAAAAATAATTTTAAATATAAAAAATATATATTATTTTTTATCGGGTCGGGTCGAGTACCCGGTAAGGAGAAACTTTCGGCCCGTGTCCCAGCCCATGTCCCGGGAAATTTGTCGGGTCGGGTAAATTTTTTTCCGGGAATTACCCGACATTTTAGGTTCGGGTTGTCGGGTTTTCAGGTCGGGTCAATCGGGTCGGGTATTTTTGCCCACCCCTAATTACGACAAGGTGGGTTCTCCATGATTTTAGTATTAAACACCATATAAACATCTTCAAAAACAAACAAACACAACACATCTTTTTTGTTCAAGCTCAGTTCATTTATATACCTAAATAGAATGAGTGAATTATGAATTTATGATTTTACTTAGTGTAAAATAATACTCTTCATATCTCATTAAATTAGTCACCTTAAAAAACTTAACAACTTTTATTATATATATATATATATTTTTCTACCTTTCTCAGTTTTTTAACAAATTTTTTAACTTTTTTCATAAATAAAATTAAGAAAAGGGAGTAAATGTTTACTCCATTACAGCACGGGTGGTCTCTCCATGATTTCAGTACTGACCATTGTCTTGTCAACATAAAGAAAATGGAACAATGAAAGGGAAAAAGTAGATTGTAAATGCTGATATTTTGTTTTGAAATAATAACACCAAATTTCATTCATAAAAAAAAAAACTGAGCATTATATAACAAGAAAAGAAAAACAAAAGTACAAAGGCTTGAAAACAACAAGGCAAAAACAAGTCCTCAAAAAGGACAAACACATAAGGTTTGAGGAAAGAGCTGACAACCACCGAAAAAAACAACAACAGAAAACCACTGAAAAAAGAGGAACGATGCTGTAAATCTGAACCAACAATGAGTTCGTCGAACGAGAGTTTCTTGACGGTCGGATAAATCGACAGGTGATCCAAGGGGGCGGGCTGACAGACGGTAAAGGAAGGCTAAAACGGCCACATGAAACCAAACTTTTTTTCGCGACAGTGAGACCGTCGGAGCAGCAAAAAGCACCTGGGAAAGATGAAGAGTGGGATAGCAGATCTTCAAACCTAAAAAAAGAGTCAAAATAAATTCGAACAGAAAACATATTTCCATCGAACTTGACCTTCGAGAGTGGTACAACTGACGCCGGGGAGATGAAACTCCCAACGAAAAATCGAAGGTCTCCACAAAACTGGCCGAGACAAAAGTAGAGAAAAGGTAAAATGAACAAACGAGCACAAAAAAAGGAGAACAAAAAAGGAGCAGAACCGAGAAGAAAGGAAAAGGTGGGTGTGGCTACCGCGCCCAACAGAGGCATGCGGCGCCACCCATGACAGGGAAAAACAAAACCCTAATACTGTAGAGAGAAGGCAGAAAGTCTCTCTCTAATTTTTATTCGTTTGTATATACTGCTGTTTTCTCGTTAAAGAATGTTGTCTTGAAATATTTGTTTATTAAGATGATTAAATGAATATATGAAAAAATGCATTCTTTATTTAATAAATTGATTTAAGCAAGACTGCGTTTAATTTGTTTATATTCATTAATAAATTTATTTCTTAATTAGTTCATTTATAAGTCTATTTATTAATTTATTATTTAAAGTTAATATTTTTTATAAGATATTTAAAAGCTATCCATCATAATATTACTCTCGTCTAAACATACTCAACTATAGAATTCTGATGAAATTTGCTACATTAATGTTGGTTTGATCGTAATTCCCTCTAAGAATGTAAATATCTTTATAAAAAGTCGAAACAGAATATTTTGCTCATTAAAAAATAAAAAAATTTGAACTAAATAACACAACCTACCATTAAAAAAATGCACTTATCACACCATAATTTCACTAACAACACTAGTCCAACCAAAAATAGAATGTTGGTTTGGCTTGTCACATTGATTCAGTTTGTTTACTCTGTGGAACTGAACTGGACACACGTTATTATTTATTTAGAAAGTGTATTTTTGCTAGGCAGGTTCGGGAGTTGATTTTACAAGCTTGCAGGATTTTGTCTTCACATAATTGTTGGATGGAGTTGCTTAACTGGGTTCAACAACATGGTAAAGGTAAATTTTAGCAGGTAACTGTAATTAGATTGGCCTGGTGTGGATTTAACTATTATTTGGCAAGAAATAAATAGAAGGTAGCATGTGAATAAGCAAGACATGTTTTTTAAAGGAAATTTGTATCATTTTATTGTAGAGACTTGTACATACAATACAAAGACACGAGTCTCAGTAAGAAACTACTCTAATCCTAAATGAAAAAAAGAGTGCACCATATTTATGTCGCTTAAATGCAGAGCATCACAACGACCAAAAATAAAGAAACAATACAACCAACCAAGATAGAAATCCAACCTTAGAGAACTATCATTTACTAACTACATGAGGCAAACCGGTTCACAACAGTACTGTAAAATCTATGTTTGAATTTGATATAACAAATTAATTGAGGACTAATTTGCAAAAGTAAATAAATTTTTAAGTACTCAAAAGTCTCACTTAAAGTCAAAACTTAAAACCCCAAAACTTTTTAAGTGTTTCCAAGCCAAACTTTACAAAATCGCTTAGGCATATCGATACGCCCTATAGCGTTTCGATACAGATTTTGGCTACTGAAATTTTAATTGAGCATATCGTTTTGATAAGGCTTACCCCGTTCCGATACGGTGTTACGATATAGGCTTGTCCATTTTGATACGACCTTCAAACTGGACTTTATACAAATGAGTTTTGGTACAGGTCTTAGGCGCACCGATCCTCAGTTTCGGTACGAAACGTCAGCATACCAATACGGGGTCTTAAGATTTTTAAAATCTTTGTATTAAATTTTTTGACCGTTGAGTGTCAGTTAAAGCTTCAAATTTCAGTTTTATCATACTGATACGGGTGACGTCCATTTCGACACGCTTTTGTAAAAACAAGCTTTATGTATCGATACGCCCTTAAAGCGTACCGATACTTTTTCCCAAGACTTTTTCATCAAATTCCAGTGAGCAAAAATCATACCGATACGACCTAGCCGTTTCGATAGGACCCCCTGTAAAACCTATGTTTGATTTTGATATACCTAGATCTTTAAGGATCAAATTGAAGAACTTAAAATTGTTTGTACAAATCCCTTAATAAAGTTTTTGAAACTCCAAAGACTTTAAACTGATTTATTAGAACTCAAACTCAAATATTTTCTAAGTGTTCCAAGGCAAAAATATTGAAAAACGTCGACCAGTATCGATACCCATGAAGGAGTATCGATACCTTTTTTAGCAAAGTTTGCCACTGCCGGAACACGTATCGATACAGCAAACCCCAGTATCGAAACGCTATGAAATCAGTATCGATACGGATAAACCAGTATCGATACCATTTTATAATTATTAATTTCAAAGTCGGTTTAAAAAAATATAACCGTTGAGATTTTTAAACGGTCACTAAACCAGTATCGATACCCCTAACCCTAGTATCGATACCACATTTGACAGTGAGCTATGTCGAGAAAAAGGTATCGATACAGCCTGTGCTGTTTCGATACCCAGTACCGATACGCCAAGAACGCGTATCGATACCCCTTTATTATTTGTACACAACGGCTATTTTCTTGTGAGACAGGTATCGATACCCCACTATAGAGTACCGATACTCATAGCTGGAAAAGTGCAAGAAAGTGGAGAAAAAGCATCCCAACGGCTATAATCTTAAAGTCAACACTCACAACGGTTGGAAATCATCAAGAGGCTATAAAAAGACCCCAAGAAGCTCCAGCAACATAAGATTGAACCTCAAGAAGATATCAAAACATCAAATCCAAGCATTTGTGCAAAAATCCTACTTTGTCTAGAAATCCCAATTGTATCCTTCATTTCTATTTTGTTCAATTGGGTTGAGTGCTTGATATTGGGCTATCATTTGTATTGAGAGATACCATATTAGCCAACAAATTTCTTTGTTCTTTTGTGTGAGGATTGGGTTGATTTTTGGGTAGAAAAATTAACCGAAATTGTAAAGGTTGCCTCCTTGTCCTGGAAAAAGGGGACGAACAATTTAGTGGAAATTGTTGGAAATCCTTGGTGAGACTAAGGTAGTGGATGTAGAGTTCAGTTGGTGAACTTGAACCACTCTAAATTCCCGTGTCAATATTTTTAAGTTGCAATTTCCGTTACAACATCGTTAAAATTCCAATTCACCCCCCCTCTTGGTTATTATCATTCGTGTGATCCACTCAACAATTGGTATCAGAGCTTAACTCTTTGAGGATTAACAACCACAAGAGGAGATCCTTGGAAGAAGTGTGATCATCATCAAAATATCAAGAGATGGCATCAACCTCCGCTCCCGGCATGTACGACTCACAATCCACCACTAAGCCTCCTTTCTTCAATGGTGAGAACTACTCATTTTGGAAAAATAAAATGCGTCTATTTATTAAATCAAGTGACTACCTTGTGTGGGATGTCATTAAGGATGGACCATATATTCCATTGAAGCAAGATGTTGATGGCAAGATGGTGCTTAAAAGAAGAACGGAAATGAGTGAAGAGGAAAGAAAAAAGATTCAAGTAAATGATAAAGCTCTTCACATGCTATTTTGTGCTTTCGGTCCGGACATCTACTCAAAGGTCTCATCAATTGAAAGTGCCAAAGAAGTGTGGGACACTCTTGAAACCACCTATGAAGGCACCAACGATGTCAAAGAAACTAAGATTGGAATTCTCAATCTCAGTTATGAAAATTTCAAAATGGAATTTGATGAGACGGTGTCAAAGATGTTTGATCGATTCTCCACAATTGTAAATGGTCTAAAGGGCTATGGAGAAGTTATACCGGAAGACAAGCTTGTCCGAAAGCTACTCTATTCACTTCCTGAATCTTGGGATGGGAAGAGAACCGCAATCATCGAAGCAAAGAATTTAAAAACTCTAAAGCTTGATGAACTTGTAGGCTCTCTCCTTACTCACGAGATCATGAAGCAAGGAAGAGAAGATGAAAGAAAGAAAGAAGAAAAAAGAATGGAGAAGCTTGAAGGGGAGAAAAAGAAAAAAATGGGAATAGCTCTCAAGGCTAAAACATCCCAACTTGATGAAAGTTCATCTAGTGATGAGGATGAGCTTGAAGAATTGGCTATGATAGCCAAACGATTCTCACGCCTTATGAGGTCCAACCGAGGAAGAAAAATCCAAAGGAAAATGGACTTTAAAAACAAGAACAAAGAAGAAGGAAGGGATCCAATTACTTGCTTCGAGTGCGGACAACCCGGCCACATACGTTCGGAGTGCCCTCAACTCAAGAAGAAGGGCTTTGAGAAGAAGAAAAAGCTCAAAGCCAAGCTTGCTACTTGGAGTGATGAGGAGTCATCGGAGGATGACGAACAAGAAGTGGCGAACCTCTGCCTCATGGCACTTGAGGAAGATTCCTCCTTGGTAACCTCTAACTCATCTACTTTAGATTTTTCATATGAAGAATTAAATAATGCTTATGATGAGTTACAAGAGGTATATGATGAATTAGTTGAGAAGTATAGGGAGTCGGTTATTAGGAATAGAAAAATTATTATAGAATTAAAAGAGAAAAATGACTCACTTACTCAAACTAATTCTAAAATAGAGAAAAAGATATTAGGATTAGAAGATGAACTTAAATTCTTTCAAAAAGAAAATATTGATCTTAATAATCTTTTATCTCAAAATAGTTGTGAACACCAAAAGGTGTTAAGTGAGCTAAATGAGCTCAAAAAGTCTTTAAAAATTAATGGTAGTGTTAAACATGACATAGGAGAATCCTCTAGAACACACCAATATAAGAAAAAGACTAACTACTACAAACAAAATAACTATCCTAGACATAGTAAAGTTAAAAGAATTAGAAATGTATGGGTTCCTAAGGAACTTGTTAAATCTAATGATATTATTGCTATGTCACCTTGGATTCCTAAGGGAACCAAAGTTTTAGGAACTAACACACATGGACCCAAAATGATTTGGGTACCAAAAACAAAAGTTTAAATATCTTTGTTTGTAGGGGGAGCATTGCTACAAGGCCAAAGCACAAAGTCAAAACTCATGGTACCTTGATAGTGGATGCTCGAGACACATGACCGGAGACAAGAGTCGACTTATGGATCTAAAGCCAAAAAGTGGAGGAGTAGTAACATTTGGTGACAACTCCAAAGGCCACATTGAAGGTATTGGCTCCATTGGTAATCACTCTACTACTCTCATTGAAAATGTTTTATATGTCAATGGTCTTAAACATAATTTATTGAGCATAAGTCAACTATGTGATAAAGGTTTTAATGTTATATTTGATAAAACCGGTTGTAAAATTGTAGACATTAAAACTAATAATATTATGCTCATAGGTCATCGCATAGGGAATATATACATGGTGCATCTAAATGACATACATACATCTCATGCATGCTTAGTTGCTCAAAACGAAAATGATGCATGGTTGTGGCATAGGAAGCTAGGACATGCTAGCACAAGTGTTTTAGAAAAACTAGTCTCTCTAAACCTAGTTAAAGGTTTACCCAAGATAAAATTTTCGAACGATAAAATTTGTGATGCATGCTCAAAGGGTAAACAACATAGATCTTCCTTTAAATCCATTAATGACATTTCTACTAGTAGATGTTTACAACTAATCCATATGGATTTATTTGGGCCAATTAGGACTATGAGCTTGGGTGGCAAATCATATGCTTTTGTATTAGTTGATGATTTTTCTAGATTCACTTGGGTTCTCTTTTTAAGTACTAAGGATGAGGCTTTGGAAAAATTCATCACATTTTCAAAATTAATTCAAAATGATCTTGAGCTTAAAATTTCACATATTAGAAGTGATCATGGAACCGAATTTCAAAATTTAGGATTTGAAGATTTTTTAAATGAAAATGGTATTAGCCATAATTTTTCAGCTCCTCGAACTCCTCAACAAAATGGGGTAGTTGAGAGGAAAAATAGAACTTTACAAGAAATGGCTAGAACTATGCTTTGCGAAAATAATTTACCAAAATATTTTTGGGCGGAAGCAACAAACACAGCTTGTTATATTATAAATCGAGTAACCATTAGGCCGATTTTAAAGAAAACACCTTATGAGATTTTAAAATCTAAAAAGCCTAATATTAGCTACTTCCACCCTTTTGGATGTAAATGTTTTGTTTTAAATAATGGAAAAGATAATTTAGGTAAATTTGATGCAAAAAGTGATGAAGCTATTTTTATAGGTTACTCTTTAACCTCTAAAGCCTATCGAGTATTTAACAAAAGAACTTTAGTTGTAGAAGAATCTATTCATGTTGTATTCGATGATAATCCCCTTCCTAGGAAGGATTCTTGTGATGATGATAATGTAGGAATCATAAATACCTTTGATGGAGGTCAAACTTCAAAGAAGGATGAGATTCAACCAAAAGAAGAAGACACACAAGATCCACCTCTTGAAGCCTTGAAGGACTTGGCTATTGAGGAAAAGGAAGTTAGCTATCCAAGGGAGTTGAACTATGTCAAAGATGGTGAAATCTTGGGTGATCCATCCAAGGGGGTAACCACTCGTTCTTCTCTTAGATTAATGAATCATATTGCATTTATCTCATGCATAGAGCCTAAAAATATCAAAGAAGCATTGGAAGATGATTTTTGGATTATGGCTATGCAAGAAGAGTTAAATCAATTTGAGAGAAGTAATGTTTGGACATTAGTTGATAGGCCTAGTAATCAATCTACAATAGGAACTAAATGGGTCTTTAGGAACAAACTAGATGAGAGTGGTAACATTGTGAGAAATAAAGCTAGACTTGTAGCACAAGGTTACACTCAAGAGGAGGGAATAGATTTTGATGAAACCTATGCACCCGTAGCTAGAATGGAAGCCATTATGATGTTGCTTGCATATGCATGTTATCATAATTTCAAGCTTTTTCAAATGGACGTTAAAAGCGCATTTTTAAATGGTTTTATAAATGAAGAAGTGTATGTAGAACAACCACCGGGTTTTGAAGATTCAAAATTTCCAAATCATGTTTTCAAACTTACCAAAGCACTTTATGGTTTAAAACAAGCTCCTAGAGCTTGGTATGAAAGGCTTTCAAATTTTTTGATTGAAAAAGGATTTGAAAAAGGTAAGGTGGACACTACACTCTTTATAAAAATGTATAAAAATGACATCTTAGTAGTTCAAATCTATGTTGATGATATTATTTTTGGTTCTACTAATGAATGTTATTGTCAAGAGTTTGCTAAGTTAATGCAAGATGAATTTGAGATGAGCATGATGGGGGAGCTCTCATTCTTTTTGGGACTCCAAATCAAACAAATGAAGGATGGCACCTTCATAAATCAAGCAAAATACATAAAGGATATGCTCAACAAGTTTGGCTTGGAGAACACAAAGCCTCAAGCCACTCCTATGAGCTCATCTACAAAGCTTGACAAAGATGAAGGAGGTAAGTGTGTTGACTCTAAGCTTTATCGTTCTATGATTGGATCGTTGCTTTACCTTACCGCAAGTAGACCGGATATACTGTTTAGTGTTTGCTTGTGTGCTAGGTTTCAAGCTAGTCCTAGAGAGTCTCACCTTATAGCCGTTAAGAGAATCTTTAGATACCTTAGAGACACTCCTTGTTTAGGCCTTTGGTATCCTAGAGTCTCTACTTTCAACCTTCATGCTTACTCGGATGCGGATTATGGGGGTTGCAAAATCGATAGGAAAAGTACTTCGGGAACTTGTCAATTCTTAGGTAGTATGCTCATATCTTGGTTCTCTAAGAAACAAAATAGTGTAGCTTTATCTACCACCGAAGCCGAGTACATATCCTTAGGAAGTTGTTGTGCTCAAGTCCTTTGGATGAAGCAACAACTCTTAGATTATGGTGTAAAAATAGAAATCATACCCCTTAAATGTGATAATACAAGTGCAATATGTTTAACAAAAAATCCCATCCAACACTCTAGAACCAAACATATAGAAATAAGGCATCATTTCATTAGAGATCATGTCCTTAAGAAAGATGTGGCTATAGAGTATGTAGACACCTTAAATCAATTAGCGGACATTTTCACAAAACCATTAGATAAAGAGCGTTTTTGGTCCCTTAGGAGAGAGTTGGGTCTAACTAGCCTATCTTGACCCTTAGGACCTCTTTTTAGAATTAAATGTGCTTGATTTTGTGAAATTACCATGTTTATGTGTTTAGTCTCCCAATTTCTTCCATGCATAGAGTTAGGGGGAGTATGTTTCTGTTAAAATATGCTTAGATCTGTTCATTCATCATTTGCATACTTTTAAGAGATGTTAAATTCATGTCTTTGGTTATTTTTAACCAAATAGGCAAAATTCTGGGCATAAGGTATCGATACTGCCCAATGGGTATCGATACTTGTTCTTCATTTCAATTTCCCAGAATTTCTCATCGCTTCACGAGTATCGATACCGCCTCATGCGTATCGATACCCTCTTCCAACGGTCAAATTTGTGGAAAGACAATTCTATCCCCGTATCGATACCCACTAAGGAGTATCGATACCCTTTCGCGCTGATTGCATTAAATAGGCTTTTAATGAGATCTAATTTTACCAAAATTAAAACTCTTTAATATCCTATTAACCCTAAACGTTTTTGGCTATATAAAGGTCTCTTCTCCTTCATATTCTTCACCAAAAATCAAAAGAAACCCTTGAATCAAAGCTTTTTGCTCTCTCTCAAAATTCTCTCTTCAAAGTTTCTATTATCTATGGCACCAAAAGAGCATTCAAGGAAACGTCAAAGAGTTCTTCTTGCCGGAGACTCTTCAACTCCCGGATCGGTTGCTCGTCCGGATTATGCTACTATCTACAACCAATCCTTTGAGAATTCCGTGGGTCTTCCTTATTTCCGCCAATTTGAAAACTACAAAATTCGTGCGGAGAGGATCGTATCCATCCCCTTTCTCGACTCCGAGCGCTTCAAGTTTGAATATCTTCCGCTTCTTCGTCTTTGGAATTTCATGCATTTTCTCACTATTCCGGGTATTTATTATCGGCTTTTGGTTTTGATTTTCTTTTCTAATGCTAAATGCATTTATCGTAATGGAGAAGTCGTTGCCATTCGATCTTATATTATGGGGAAGCAAATAGTTCTTGATGTTAAGTCTATTTGTGAGGTTTTTAAATTGGAGGATGAAGGTGAAGATAATGAGAATGCCTTAGGGCATGTTCTTAGCGGTTCCGTAACCGTCCTCAATGCTCATGATCGAATCCTACATTTGATGGTATCATGGTGGCTTCGTCCCTCCGGAGGCAAATATTCCACCATCCGTCTATTAGATGATTTTTGGATTCGAAGTTTCCGTCAACGAAAACGCCCAAATCTTGCTCGCATCATGTTCAATGAGATTGCTTATCATGTTCAACAACGTGAAACTCCTCTCATCACATCCTTTATCTATAGTACGGCCTTAAGCTATTACTTTGTTCAAAAGGATATTGATTGTTCGTTTGATCTTGCTTCTACTCTTACCGATCCTATCGACGAACATTCTCTTGCTCGAAGCAAATTTCATTATTTTAATGGAAATTGGCTACGTCTTACCGAGCTTCCACCCGAGGCCGCCGCCGCCTTAGAACAACAAGCTCCTCAAGCTCCTCAAGCTCCTCAAGTCCCACAACCCAATATGGATAATCTCATGACATATCTAAATGAACAATTCACCGGGTTGAATACTCGTCTTACCTCTATAGAAACTACATTTGATACGAGGATGACGGGTATGGAGAATCGCCTTACATCCCTCGAAAGCAAGCAAAACTCCTCGAATATTTCCATTGCCGCTTTCCACGATGAATGGCGTAATAGCATGAGGAACAATGACCCTTTGGGAGATGAAGATGACGATGATGAAGATGATGAAGATAATGCCTAGACTTCTATCCTTGCATATCATATCATATCATTTAGGATTTTTTTATGCACCTATGTTTTATGTTCTTAGGATTAAGTTTATTATTAAGATTATTACCTATGCTTTGATTATTTAGGATTTAGGTTTGCTTATGTTTTGGATTTCTCGTTTTATGATACAATAAGATTATGTTGCTTATCTTTATACTCTTGATATTTGATGCACATTATGCTCTCACAATTTTTTTTTGATCTAACAAAAAGGGGGAGAAGAAATAGCTCACAAACAAACTTCAAATTTTTTTTTTGGTTTTATCAAACTTACATCAAGGGGGAGTTAAGAATTTTGATTTTGAGAAATTTCTTTGGTCTTAACTAAATTGAAATATCAAGCTTATATTAAGGGGGAGTTAATTTTCAAAAGTTGTCAAAAATTTTAAGTTTTGGTTTTGTTATAACAAAAAGGGGGAGATTGTAAAACCTATGTTTGATTTTGATATACCTAGATCTTTAAGGATCAAATTGAAGAACTTAAAATTGTTTGTACAAATCCCTTAATAAAGTTTTTGAAACTCCAAAGACTTTAAACTGATTTATTAGAACTCAAACTCAAATATTTTCTAAGTGTTCCAAGGCAAAAATATTGAAAAACGTCGACCAGTATCGATACCCATGAAGGAGTATCGATACCTTTTTTAGCAAAGTTTGCCACTGCCGGAACACGTATCGATACAGCAAACCCCAGTATCGAAACGCTATGAAATCAGTATCGATACGGATAAACCAGTATCGATACCATTTTATAATTATTAATTTCAAAGTCGGTTTAAAAAAATATAACCGTTGAGATTTTTAAACGGTCACTAAACCAGTATCGATACCCCTAACCCTAGTATCGATACCACATTTGACAGTGAGCTATGTCGAGAAAAAGGTATCGATACAGCCTGTGCTGTTTCGATACCCAGTACCGATACGCCAAGAACGCGTATCGATACCCCTTTATTATTTGTACACAACGGCTATTTTCTTGTGAGACAGGTATCGATACCCCACTATAGAGTACCGATACTCATAGCTGGAAAAGTGCAAGAAAGTGGAGAAAAAGCATCCCAACGGCTATAATCTTAAAGTCAACACTCACAACGGTTGGAAATCATCAAGAGGCTATAAAAAGACCCCAAGAAGCTCCAGCAACATAAGATTGAACCTCAAGAAGATATCAAAACATCAAATCCAAGCATTTGTGCAAAAATCCTACTTTGTCTAGAAATCCCAATTGTATCCTTCATTTCTATTTTGTTCAATTGGGTTGAGTGCTTGATATTGGGCTATCATTTGTATTGAGAGATACCATATTAGCCAACAAATTTCTTTGTTCTTTTGTGTGAGGATTGGGTTGATTTTTGGGTAGAAAAATTAACCGAAATTGTAAAGGTTGCCTCCTTGTCCTGGAAAAAGGGGACGAACAATTTAGTGGAAATTGTTGGAAATCCTTGGTGAGACTAAGGTAGTGGATGTAGAGTTCAGTTGGTGAACTTGAACCACTCTAAATTCCCGTGTCAATATTTTTAAGTTGCAATTTCCGTTACAACATCGTTAAAATTCCAATTCACCCCCCCTCTTGGTTATTATCATTCGTGTGATCCACTCAACACCCCCATTTTACACTAAGATCGTTTCGATATGCATTCTCGCGTATCGATATGCCCATACATTTACTCTTGCAATGGCTAGTTTCTGTCTTGCAGGTACCAATACGGGGCTCCCGTGTACCGATACGCCATGCACCGAAAGTGCATTTATTGCGAGAAAAATAGTCTTCAACGACTCTATTTATGATCTTAGCTACCCAAACGGTTAGAAATCAATGAAGGGATATAAAAGCAAGTCTTAAAAGCTAAAACAATAACTATTCATCAAGTTAGAAGCATTCAAGCAAAAATCTAATCTCTTTAAGCTTTTTAGAGTCAAACCCTTGTACCCAACTTGTGATTTTTCGTTGTAATCTTTTATTTTAAGTTTGAGGAGAGTTCACTTGTAATTGGGCAACATATAAGCCTATTTGAGAGGTCAATTTAAGTTTGCTAACAATTCCTTGTAATTGAGTGATTTTGATGAAGCTTTGGGTAGGTAGAAAGCTTGATCATTTTGTAACGGTTTCCTCCTAAGCCAAGAAAAGGGAACGAATTTAGTAGTGAATTGTTTGAAAATCCTTAGTGGGAGCTAACGCAGTGGATGTAGAGCTTGTTAGAACATTGAACCAATATAAATCTCTTGTCCTTCATTTTTATCTTTCCAACTTGCTCCCTTAAATTTTTTTAAGATCATCTCAACAATTGGTATCATAGCTACACTCATTGGAAGGATTAACACCCTCTCAAGTCGATTCTAGGAGAGATACATCAATCCAAAAATCAAGCCATGGCATCTATCTCCAACAATAGCTTGTACGAGTCTCAATCGGTCACCAAACCGCCTTTCTTCAATGGAGACAAATATCCCTATTGGAAGAATTTGATGAAGCTATTCATCAATTCAAATGATTATGTCCTTTGGGATGTAATCGAAGATGGACCATCCATTCCGATGAAGCAAGAATGAGATAGGCAAGTTCCAAAATCAAAGCATGAAATGACAGATGAAGAAAGAAGGAAGCTAAAAGTTAATGACAAGGCTTTGCACATGCTCTTTTGTGCACTTGGATCGAATATGTACTCAAAGATGTCTTCGTGTATAAGTGCAAAGGAGGTGCAGGACACGCTCGAGACCACCTATGAGGGAACCAACAATGTAAAGGAGACAAAGATAAGACTCCCCAACTTGAGCTACGAGAATTTCAAGATGAAGCCTAATGAGAATGTCACAAAGATGTTCAATCATTTCTCCATCATCGTCAACGGTCTCAAAGGCTTCAGAGAAATCATCCTTGAAGACAAGCTTGTCCAAAAACTCCTCTATTCTCTTACCGAGTCGTGGGATGGGAAAAGAACCGCCATCATCAAGGCAAAGGATTTGAAGACTTTGAAGCTCGATGCTCTCATGGGTTCTCTTTTTACTCATGAGATTATGAAGAAAGGAAGAGAAGAAGAAAAGAGAAGAAAAGAAAAGAAGATCGAGAAGAAAGGGGTAGATAAGAAGAAACTCGAAGTTGCTCTCAAAGCTTCTTTTGAAGAGAGTGATTCGAGTGAGGAGGAAGATGAATAGATGGCTATGCTAGCCAAAAGATTCACTTGGTTCATGAAGTCTAATAGAGGAAGAAATTTTAACCGAAAAAGAGACTACAAGAACAAGGAAGAAGAGAATGATCAACTCATATGCTATGAGTGCAAGAAGTCAAGGTACATAAGAACCGAATGTCCTCAACTCAAAAGGAGGAGCTTTAGAAAGAAGAAAAAGATCAAGGCAAACATTGCTACTTGGATTGATGAGGAATCATCCGATGATGAGGATTAAGAAGTTTTTGTTGCGTGCAAAAGTGATGCGCAAATTGCATACAAGTATACACAGTGCCAAGTTATAGTATTTAAGATATCGCCTCCATAGGGATTGTGACAACCTTTCGGAATTCACTTTTCTGCACAATAAAAATAAAAACACGAATATTGAGAGTTGATTTGATTAAAGCTAAGATTAAAGCAAATAAAATAAATTGAGAAATCAGAGTGAGATAATGGGCCGGTATTGGAATGCTTCATAGTGTAGAGATTGGATGCACTGTCTCGGTATAGTTTTGCAGATCAACTTAACAACTTTCGGTAGCCACCCACAAGTATGCCTCGGTAGATGCCCGCCTCGACAAAGACTAATGTGACTGCTTGGGCAGTTAAGCGATGATTCAAGGTTCGGCAAAAGCTCCCTTCAACGACTTTCTCTTATCCCTAAGCTTGAAGTACTATTAGCGAACACGTCTTGGAAGATACCTCCCGGCATGAATCTAAGGATGAACACCAACTGATTATGAAGCCTCTCTTAGCCGCTGAACTTATAACTTATCCGTAAGCCGGAGTAGCTTTACCCTATGGTTGGATAAAACCGTGTTTACTCGTTTTGTGAGTCAAACTCTCTCGATGTTGAACAAATAGATTGATGCTCTCTTCTCTCCTGATAAAGATTGCAACAATGAAGAACCAAGAGTAAACAAACCTTAAATTTTATTGCATAAACTGAAAACCTAAAAAATACAAGAAAACTCTCACAACTACTACACAACCAACCCTTAGCCCTAGGGAAGGTTTAGAACATAATGTAGGATGGCAGCACAAGGGTTTTTCGACAAGGAGTTTTCTCTATAATCTCAATTGTTCTTTTCCTCTTTCGAGTCGATTACATTTATAAGGGAGTGGCCCAAGTCTAAGTCGGTTTAGGGCAGGAATACTAGTTAAAATCTAATTACAACTCATTAAAAGAACGAATCTAACATTAAATCTTTCTACATTCCCGTTTGACTTTTTCCACCTTGACTTTAACCATGGCTTTTCTTTGCCTGCAGGGCTCCAATGCACGTGCAAGTGGTCTCCAAAAATCGGGCTTGATGAGCTCTTTCAGTCGCGTACCACTTGCAAATTTCCATCATTCCTCGAGTTGCTGCCTCGACGACACATTGTTGACTGCCTCGGCAGAGGTCTGGGTTGGTGTGCAGGGTTGGCACAGCTCTTCATTCTGGGCCTCTCCTCCTCAATCATCTCTCTAGATGATCCAACAACTTCCTCCATCAGTTTCCAGCTTCTCCTCTTCTGCCCTCTCTACCGCCTCGACGACATCTGCCTGGGCGGGTACTTGCGCACAGAGAGAAAACGCACATGGGAAGTATCTTTTATATAAAACAATTAAGTTCATCAAATAAGGCAGAATATCTAATCTATGCAGTTTTGTGTACGTTTTCCTTATAAATGGAACTAAACTATACTTAAGAACAACAATAATTGAGCTAAACTAGGGAATAAATATAGGACTTTGCACACTTAACACACCCTCAAACTCGAACTATTGCTTGTCCTCAAGCAATGCAATCTAACAATAACATGCCAAAACTTAAAATCATATGTAAACTTAGTTGAGAGAGTACCTTGAGCAACCTTTACATACCATGTAGATTTATGCCTGATTAGCAACCTTTCGAATGACAATGGACTTACCCGGAACCGAACTATGTATCTCATGAGTGTGTGCAGTCCTTGTGATAAGAATGATTCTTTGGCTTCTAAGTAAACTCCGATAAACACCTTAATTCCCATGGGTTTCCCTCTAGTTTCTTTTGCAATTCATAAACACTAGAACCGGTGATAGGTACTTCTAATGATTTCATTTTTTTTTCCTCTAGAGCCAGTTTCGGGCACCTCTAGGACATTATTTTTTCAAACTTCAAGTTCTACCCAAGTTTACTAGGTGAAATAACTAAGTTTTCTAGAAGTCCTAAAATCAAACTAGTCACAAAGAGTGTTTTCTTTAAGTTCAAACCATAGTAAGATTCTAAGTCAATCCTAAGTCATGCTAAGGTTGCCGCCCAGGCGGGCCATCTACCGCAGCGGGTAAAAACTACTCAAGGATTTTTCTCAAACTAAGAATTCATTAGACTTTAAATAAAAGCATGTTACATTAGAACCTAAATGCAACTAAAAGAACAAAACATAAAAATAAAAACATAAAAAAACAGAAAATAAAAGAAAAACAAAAGAAAAAATTAGAGGACTAATTCCCCCTAAACTCGAGAGGAGCATTGTCCTCAATGCATGCCTGCATACACAAAAATTAGCATAGATTAGACAAAAATAATGAAGAGGTTTGGAAAGCTTAGATTGATGGTATCTCCGAGGAGGTTTCATCGTCGTCGTCGGCTATGATCACCCTCTTTCGAGCTACCATTTTGAAGTGTTTGGCCACCCTCGGCGGCTGCTGGCGGGAAGGTTGATAAGTATTTATTTTGGTTATGTTTTTAGTCCTTATTTTGATCGAATATATGTTTGAAGGACTTAATTGGGCTGTTTTTATGTTGTTCTCGTGCAGGTTACGTAATGCTGGAAATAAGTTGGAATGCTGCAGAAAATACTGGAGTCGTGGGCAGATTCATGGGCATGAACCAGGGCATGAATGCTGACTGGGCGCCATGTCAGCACCTTCTAGAAGCTGACGTCAGCAACGCAGATAGCTTATCAGTCCACTTATCAGATAGCTTATCATCCGGATTTTTATTTTAAAATTCAAAACTTGGATATTTATCTTATGTAATTTAATTTAAATTTGGAATTTATCATCTTAGGTTTTTAGGGTTTTTCAACTACTATAAATACCCCACTTTGGGGGTGAATTAAATCATCAATCATTCCATTGTTCTCTTCTTCGTTGAGTTTAATAAAAGTTCTCCATTTTCTCCATTTCATTTTTTCTCCATTTTTCTCCTTGTTTAATTAAGTATGGTTTTTTTACAAACCATGCTTAACTAAATTCCCTTTAGCCAAAAGCAACGCCAAACCCGACTAAACTCGTGAGATTAGGAAAGTACTTCAATCCTTCAACAACTCCTTTTTAGATTCGCTGTAAAATTGATTAGGCAATCGACCTAATCTTTAGGCATCTTAATTGTTTCATTCCGAGAGCGCGCATCGGGTTGAAGTGGTTTAGATCCATCGTTGGGGACGAGGAAAAGCTTGTAGCCAATTCAATTCCCTAAGAACAAACTTAGTGGCGGTCCACTAAGGGGAATCAAAATCGGAAACAATTCTCATCGAGACGATTATCCGAGCACGGGCTTCTCCAGCACTAACTCAGATTTGAGTTAGCATCGATTGCCGTAGCTAACTCACTAAAGCTTGACTTCAAGGATTGCCCTGGGAGTCGAATTTACCCAAGAGAAGTAAGTTGCAAGGGTTGGGCCTTGTAGACTGTAACCGGCAGGAAAGTCGAAGAAAAATCAACTTCAGTGATCGAAGATGTCGTGGCAAAGCGTGGCTTGAGGCTAATTCAATCCATAATTCATTTTCAATATTTATTTTAAGTTCTTATTATTTTCTTTATCACTCAAATCACTTCTCTAAAATCCCCCTTTTCTTTTCTACAGGTTATTGGTCTAAATCAGAACGAAAGGTGTTAGAATTCCTATTCCCTGCGGATCGACCCTTACTCTCGCTATATTATTTTAAATCTTATTTATTTGAGTTTAAGGTTTTATTTTTGAAGTGTTTGGCCACCCTCGGCGGCTGCTGGCGGGAAGGTGGAGTTGTAAGAGAGTCTTGAAAACAAACCTGAAAAATAAAGGAAAAATAAAATGGAAATCTGCATCCTAATAATATCGAATGTAAGAAAAATAAATCCAATTCCTAAATCATAAAATTAATAATTATAAAGAAAAAAATGATTTAAGTTTTGTTAGGAGTGCATTGGTATGCGTCTCCTAACATAACCACTTCCTGGTCTTTGGTAATGTGGGTTCCTGTATAGTGCTTTAGCCGCTGCCCATTCACTGTGAATTCATGGCCATCTTTGTTGGATTTTATGGTGACTGCACAATGTGGGAATGCTTTGACCACCTCGAAAGGTCCAGACCATCTTGATTTTAACTTTCCTGTGAACAATTTTAATCAAGAATTAAAAAGGAGAACTTGCTGCCCAGGCATGAACTGCCGTGACAGCAACTTTCTGTCGTGCCATTTCTTAGTTTTCTCCTTATATATCCCCGCGTTGCCATACACTGCAACTCTGAATTCTTCAATTTCATTTAGGTCCAGGAGTATTTTCTGTCCGGCTTTTTCCCGGTCTAAGTTTACTGTCTTGATAGCCCAATACACCTTGTGTTCAACCTCGACAGGTTAGTGGCAGCTTTTTCCATATACGAGCATATATGGTGACATGCCCAATGGGGTTTTGAAGGCTATTCGATATGCCTATAATGCATCATGGATCCGAAGGGCCCAATCTTTCCTAGAAGGGTTAACCACCTTTCCAAGAATGCTCTTCAGTTCCCTATTTGAAATTTCAGCATGCCCGTTGGTTTGAGGGTGGGATGCCATGGCAAGCTTATGTGTGACACCGTATTTTGTCAATGCCTTGGCAATCAATTTATTATCAAAGTGTTTCCCCTCGTCACCTATTATGGCTCTGAGGACTCCAAACCTTGTAAAGATGTGTTTGTGGAGAGAATTCAACACGTTCTTGGAGTCATCCTTTGGTGTAGCAATGGCTTCCACCCACTTGGACACATAATCTATTGCCATTAATATGTATAAGTTCCCACATGATGACGAGAACGGGCCCATGAAGTTGATTCCCCACACATCAAATAGTTCGACTTTCAGGATATTCTGTAATGGCATCTCATTTCTCCTTGAGATATTGCCAGTTCGCTGGCATCTATCACACTGCTTGTAGTATGCCCGGGCATCCCTGTATAATGTCGGCCAGTAGAATCATGATTGGAGAACCTTGGCGGCGGTTCTGGTTCCTCCAAAATGTCCTACATATGGTGAGTTGTGGCAATGTTGGAGGATTTCATGTTGTTCTTCCTCTTGTATGCATCTCCGAATTACCTGGTCTGCACATTGTTTAAAAAAGAGAGGTTCGTCCCAATTATAATATTTTTCATCATTTTGGAACCTCTTTTCCCTTGGTAATTCATGTCAGGAGAAAAAATGCCACAAACTAAAAAGTTTACGATAACAACGTACCATGGTGTGGTGGAGTCTATCTTGGCTGCCAGAGAATCTGCCGCGTCGGCTATGGCGTATGCTGCCTGGGCAACGGTGAGATCTGCTGTTGCCGCTACTAGGATTTTCTCATCAGGGAAGTTTTCCTAGATTTCGGTCGCATTTTTGGGTCTCCCCTCTAGTCTTGATAAGTGATCAGCCACCTAGTTCTCTGTCCCTTTTCTGTCTTTGATTTCTACGTCGAACTCTTGCATGAGGAGGATCCATCGTATCAACCTTGGTTTTGCATCTTTCTTTGAGAAAAAGTATTTGTAGAGCGTTTGGATGTTCTCTATTTATGAGCGCAAGTGCACACTCTTGTCAAGTTATATTATAAAAGATATCGTCTCCCACAGGGATTGTAACAGCTTCTATGAATGGTTTCCTGCACAAGGATTTAGTAAATTGCACAATCAATTCTCTAAATGTAGAAATATAAAAACACAAATAAAATAAAGCTATTGATGAAAGGGATGATATGGAGAGATAAGGTCGATAGATTGGGTAAGGTAATTGCAGCTCAGTAGTGTGTAGACTACATTGTAAGGCCTAAGTGTGTTTTACGCTGCCATGATTTGCTACCTCGGCGGGTAATGGCAGACGACAGTTACGACCCTGTCACGCGGCCGCAGCGGGTTTCTGCCCCTGCAACTTTCACTGTCTCGGCAGGCGGAATGGAAATAAGTCATGGCGGCAAGTCTGGCAGATACTCCAAGTTCGGCAGGGAAATTTTGAAGTGATCCTTCCTATGTCTAGGCAAGGATTATGTCACCACGTGATGTAGGCAATACCTAGCAATCTCAGCGTAAACCTAACACAGGCAGTCGACGTTTGGTTCCTTCTTTTAGCCGTTGAAATCCTAACTTATGTCTAAGCCGAATTAGTCAACACCTCGACATCATGAGACCGTACTTAATTCTTTCGTGAGCCTTACACTTTTGTGCTTGACAAATGGATTTCAACAACTAGACTTTTGGATCTAATTGAAGAAGTGAAGAAATTGAATTAAGCAAACTTGAGAATATTTCATTGAAAACACACTTAAACTATTACAACCGTTTCTCACAACTACCTTACATACAAAAACATAAACCCTAGGAGAGTTGGGCCGCGACCTCCAACACCTCCGATCTATCTACCTCTCTGCTATGCATCTATGCATCCGTGCATCCCTCCATGCCCCTATACCCTCACATACATGGGTATATATAGGGCTTATGGCCTAAGTTTGAGTCCTCCTTGGAGTAGAAGTCCTTAAAGTAACTTTACATTAAATGTTGACTCCTTTTTGACTTGAATGTAGACTCTTTGGACGTTGCCTTCTCCCGCAAGTAAGGATAAGTACTCTTACTTATCAATCTTGGAGCAGCTCTACCGGCCGATACAAGCTTCAGAAAATTGCAAGACCGAGCTTATTTGGTCCAGGGAATTGCCCTATTTCAATCGCAACCCATCTTGACTAAGTCGGTGTAACTCCTGCCTGGGCGGCAGTTGGTGGCATTGCTGCTACGGCGGCGTCCTTGGCGGCACCTGGAATTGCTTCAGTATAACTCCTTTTGTTCCCAGCTTTCCTATCCTCTCCTGTGCTCTGCTCCTCTACATAGCTACAACACCTAAAAATAAAAACTAAACTAAAACAATATCTTTTCTTAACCAAACATAAAATATTCAAAGAAAGCATGGTAAAAGAGAAAATATTGTTATTATGCATGCATTGCACTTAAATATGCCTAAATGAGCTTAAGAATAACAATAATAAGGGCAGGAATGTGTACAAAATATAAAACTCGTGGACACTCTACAATATTTGATGGCCGAGTGATCTGTGTGTACTATCACCTTTGCCCCGAGGAGATATGCTCGGAACTTATCAAAAGCAAAGACTACTGCCAACATCTCCTTTTCAGTGGGATTGTAGTTCACTTGGGCCTCGTTGACCGTCTTGCTGGCATAGTATATGACATGGAGGACTTTCTTTTCCTCTGCCTGAGCACTACCCCGACAGCGTGGTCACTGGCATCACACATTATTTCAAAGGGCGTAGTCCAATCCGGGGGTACTACAATGGGAGCTGCTACAAGTTTCTGCTTTAATGTCTCAAATGCATCGGTGCATTTATCATCGAAGTTAAAGAGTTTATCTTGTTCAAGTAAAGAACACAATGGTTTAGTGATTTTCGAAAATTTTTCAATAAAACGTCGATAAAAACCAGCGTGTCCCAGAAAACTCTTGATCCCCTTAACATTGGTGGGCGGCGACAGTTTTTCGATAACATCTATTTTGGCTCTGTCAACTTCGATGTCGCGGCGGGAAATTTTATGACCCAGGACAATGCCCTCGTCTACCATGAAATGACATTTTTCCCAATTTAAGACCAGATTGGATTCTTCGCATCTTTCGAGTACTTTCTCTAGGTTGCCGAGGCATATGTTGAAGCTTTCCCCAAAGACTGAAAAATTGTCCATGAAGATTTCCAGGAAATTTTCTACCATGTCTGAGAAGATGGTTGGATAAAACCGTGTTTACTCGTTTCGTGAGCCCAATTCTCCCGATATTGAACAAATAGACTGATGCTCTCTTCTCTCCCGATAAAGATTGCAACAATGAAGAACCAAGAGTAAAAACACCTTGAATTTTATTGCATAAACTGAAAACCTAAACAAATACAAGCAAACTCTCACAACTACTACATAACCAACCCTTAGCTCTAGGGAAGGTTTAGAACATAATGGAGGATGACGACACAAGGGTTTTTCGACAAGAAGTTTTCTCTCTAATCTCAATTGTTCTTTTCCTCTTTCAAGTCGATTACATTTATAGGGGAGTGGCCTAGGTCTAAGTCGGTTTAGGGCAGGAATACTAGTTATAATCTAATTACAACTCATTAAAAGAACAAATCTAACATTAAATCTTCCTAGATTCCCATTTGACTTTTTCCACCTTGACTTTGACCATGGCTTTTCTTTGTCTGCTGGGCTCCAATGCACGTGCAAGTGGTCTTCAAAAATCGAGCTTGATGAGCTCTTTCGGTCGCATACCACTTTGCAATTTTCCATCCTTCCTCAAGTTACTGCCTCGACGGCACACTGTTAACTGCCTCGACAGAGGTCTGGGCGGGTGTGCAGGGTTGGCACAGCTCTTCATTCTGGGCCTCTCCTTCTCGATCAGCTCTTTAGATAATCCAACAGCTTCCTCCATCAGTTTCCAGCTTCTCTTCTTCTGCCCTCTCTGCTGCCTCGGCGGCATCTGCTTGGGCGGGTACCTGCGCACAGAAAGAAAATGTACCTGGGCAGTATCTTTTATATAAAAACAATTAAGTTCACCAAATAAGGCAGAATATCTAATCTATGCAATTTTGTGTACGTTTTCCTAATAAATGCAACTAAATTATACTTAAGAACAACAATAATTGAGCGAAACTAGGGCATAAATATAGGACTTTTGCACACTTAACAGTTGCCAACCTTTGTCTCATGGCTCTTGAAGAAGATCCTAAGGTAACCTCTGCCTCATCTACATTTGATTTCACTTTTGATGAGCTTCAAGAAGCTTATGATGAGTTGCAAGAGGTGTATGACGCATTGGTTGAGAAGTATAAGGAATCAATTTTGAAAAACAAGAAAATTATTTTTGATTTGAAAACACAAAATGATTCCTTATCTAAAACCAATTCCAAATTTGAAAAGAATGTTTGTGCTTTAAAAGACAATTTAACATATTTTGAAAAAGAAAATATTGATTTAAACAACCTTCTTTCCGAGTTTCGTGATTGCAATACCCATTTTATGTCCAAGCTATAATAACTCATTTTGTCCAAATAATATTATTCTATAGTATTATTATATCTTATTATTATAATGAAAAAAAGATAAATGTAAATTCAAAAAATTAAAAAGTAAAAAAAAGAGAGATGAAAAGCATGTGGACGCCATGCATGTGTCCACCTCACCCCAAATATCCTATAAAAGGGCGGGGGAGGCAGCCTCAAAGTAACAAGCCATTGAAAAATGGCGCAAGCAAGGGCAGTGCCCTTTGAAGCTCGAGAGCAGTGCTCTCACCTGGGAATTTTTATTACCCCGATGGTTCGATCAATCATCCGATCGAGGTCATGCTGAGATTCGTTCGGGTTATTTTTTTTACTATGGCTAGATGATACGATGATTTTGCTAGGGTTTAGTCAAAGTTCTTCACTCGAGCTTCTAGTAGGCCTCTAATTCCGAGAGAATTTCATTACAGTGAATTTGGGGCATCTGAGTCAGCCAAGTCAGCATCAGTTTCTCGCTCGAAGCAAAGCTAAAGAAATAGATGACCGTTTGGAAAAAGTTGAAAAAGCATGTAAAGATCAGAATGAACAATCCTTAAGGAGATGTTGATTTATTTTTAGACATCTTTGTAGTTTAAATCTCTTTTTGAGTAATGCTCGGAAAACCTTTGCCTAGGCCCGAAGGGAAAAAAGAATCTTTTTTAAGGGCATGTGTCTATTTGTTTTTAATAAACGATGCATTTCTCAAAATTTATGTATTTTTCATGAGTTTTTTTTTGCATATACATACATGTATATCTATTTTTTAGGAGCAGCATCGATCCCAATCTGACGATTGATTCCGAGCAACCAAGTGTTTGGAGGAAATCGAAATATGTGAAAATAAGGGAGATGTGGCCTATCTTCCAACCTACTTAGGCTAAGAGAAGGACAACTGAGTGAGTTAGGGAGCGATGGAAAGGTCTCAAACACAAATTTTGAGTGAATGTTTCCTCTCAAGCATTGTTGTCTAAGATTTTTGAATATCATGTTATCTCCAAACACCTATCCAACTGAATACTACTCTTCCTTGACGATGTCTATGTATGACATGATGTTTTTCGTTTCCAACCAAATATCACTGTAATGATGGGGCAAGAGATATAAAAAGCTTCTTTAAGAAAAAGATGAATAATCTTGATCATGCTGGGAAGACTTGTCCATCGAGGAGTATGTAATGAAATGATCTACATTAAATGCAAGAGGTAATCTGTGATCGAAGAGCATGTCAAGTCAAATTGAGAATCCTGAACAGGGAATAAAAAAGAGACAAAAAAAGAAAAAAAACTTTTGAAAATATCTAGGGCGGAAACCCAAAAGGACGTTTTAGATAAAAAGAAAAAGAAACAAAAAATATGAAGATGCCAAATCAAAAGTGGAGCTTTCAAGGGAGAAGCAAGTGCAGAACCTTTCATCCCTACCTAAAAGAGATTTGGAGGATTGCTCATCTACAAAACCTAAGCAGACTCCAATGTTCTGTCAGAGTACAAGTTTGCTTGAGCTGAAGAAAAGAAATGAACTCTAGGGTGAAAACCCAAAAATGGGTAGTCTAGAGCGATCCAAAAAAATGAAAAGAAAAAATAATGCATCTAAGAAAGTCCAAATCAAGCACGGAAAAAATAGCATTTCATTCATAATTGCAAGCTATGGCCTACATCACGTCTCCAAAGACCATTCTAGTCATACCTGGATATCTACGTTGGATGAGTTTGTCTTTAGACTACATCCTGCCTTATGGGGTTTATCCTTTATTCAAAGATTTGAAACTTTTGATGCTTGATTGAGATTAGAAAAGAGGGAAGTATAAAATGGGGGAGTTCGTGGGTGAAAGAGAGCTACCCAAACTTGTTAGAAATTAGGCATATGGGAAATGACCTTCTCGAAAGCCTAATAGCTTGGAAGGCACTTCACATCTTCAAACATCGACACAACATTTAAGGTCCTCTAGACACAACCTACACTTGGGATGACCCTCGGCAAGTGGGTTCAAAGACGCTCCTACACAAGATATATGAGGCCCTTATTTTTGAAAAAAAAATCATCATTTTGTGAAAGAATAAATATTATTTTCTCATTCATATAAACATCTTGCATTGTTACGAAACAAAAGATTTCTTACATTAATCTTTATAGAGATTTAAAGTACATGGACCTAAGACAGATGTCTACTCAGATCAAAAGTTTGAAGCCTTTGAAGGTATTCAATAACAATGATATTCGAGCCTAAGTGTAACCCCCTTAACCCGGCCCAGACGGTTGAACCGAATTAAGAAGTTTACACGGGGAAAACCAAAGTCAACCCGAAAGTCAACCTTGATTAACGACCCTTTTTTTTCTTTTTAATCTTATCTAGATGCAAATTAACCCTAGGTGAACACTTGAGACAAACATATTCAAAAGCCACAACAATCGGATAACATTCAGGGACTCAATTGCACAACATACAAGTTTAGGGACCAAAATGTAAATTCTGAAAGTTACAAGGACTTAACCAACTTTTGAGTTACCATTATGAAATTAGTCATGTTTCATGCTTCTCTGCCAAATTTCAACTCAAACGGACAACACAAACTCATTCAATTGCATGAACCAAGTTCAGGACCAAAACACAAAGGTTTCAAAACATATAACCGTCAATTTCAGTGCCCAACGGTCGGGTGTTTCGGAACAGGGATGATCCGTTCCGAAACGCGGGACCGTTCCGAAACCCGTTGCGCAACATGGCCTGGCAGTGGCAAAACTGTTCCGGAACGGCTCTGCCCGTTTCGAAACGCCTAGGCCATTTCAGGCCCTCTGTTCCGAAACGGTAGCACCTGTTCCGAAACAAGCTGCCTAGATTGCAGAATTTTTGCTGGTTTATTACACAATTGGCCCATCAAACGCATTCAAAAGACCCTCAAATTATACCAGCAAGTCATTATATACTTAAGGAACATAATGGCATCAACAATTCGTAAACATGGCATCAAACAAGGGAAGCCCCAATTCTATAGGCATGCATCCTATATTGAAAACCATTCAAACACTAAAACACCAACAATCCTCATAAAGGCCAATTACAAGTTCCAACAATATCAAAAGCATAAAACCAACTTAAGGAGTCCAAAACATCTCCCAAAACAACAACATAGGTTCCCCATTGCCAAATGCCAAAAGCTAAACAAGTTATGAAAATATTCACCATACATGAGCTTAGTTCTTCACTTGGATTCTTAACCCCCTTGCTGCCCTTAAGCACTTCAATGCTCTGCATTATTGGTTTAAGAAAAGAGAGAGCGTAAGCACATAGCTTAGTGAGGAATGCTCATTTAAAACATCACAATAATGCATTAATAAAAACTCTTTTTCAAAACCTTTAGCTTAAACAACATTTCATCATGCACAAATGTACATAAACCAAGCATTACATGCTTCAAACCATTATCATGTCATATTGGCTTTCAAGTGATAATCATAACCATGTTCCAAAACACAAACGACAATTTACAACCAACAATCGGATACGCGGGTTACAAGCGTTGTCCCTACGCTTCATACACACTACCAATATCAAGGTGGAGCATGGTACAATCACAACCCCTCAACACCCGTGATGGAGACTATGGTACAATCACAACCCCTCCACATCACTCATTGGTAGTTGTATAACATCACTAACGAGATCACGGGACATACAACACAAGATCCACACATAGACTTTAAACCACCATTGTGATCTTACCATACACAAGGTCCACACATGGAATTTTAACCACCATTTTGACCTTAAAACAAGAACCACCCATGGACTTTTAACCACCATGTTGTTCTTAACCATCTCGTTAGTGTACTTGGATGGAGCATGGTACAATCACAACCCCTCAACATCCAAGGCGACTTTATTCACGGTGCACCCAATCCTATAGCCGGCTAACTATATCCGATTCAAGTACTTTTAGACAAACCACATCACTTGCCAATATACATCACTTAACAACATTAATCCACTGTTTTAAAGCATTTAACAAAGCCATTATCATCATGCATCACTTTGCATCAAAACCACATTTATCAATGTACAAAAACAAGGATCCCTTACCTAGAGCATCCTTCAACACATGGCTTATGAAACCAGCAATAAACATGCTAAAATATGCTTTCAAAAACAGAATTTAAACATGCAACAAATCCCTTTGCATTCAACCAACTCATGGCTCATCAACAAGAGAGTTTTTCCGAAAACTTACTCTTGAGCATAGCTAAGTTGTTTAGACTTAGACTAAGCTCCCAAAACCTTCAAACATTGGTTTCAAAGCTGAAAACCAAACTTCACTCACCGATTTCCGTTTCGCCACTTGCCGAAACACCAATCAAGCTTCCGGATCAACACCACAAGGATCCGAAGATGTCTCCCCTGTTTTAAACACATCAAAACAGTAGATTAATGCACCATCATGCATTAATATCCTCAACCAAGACACCTAAACTCGCTGCTCACATCAACACTCACATTTCGGCTACCAAACACAACCGAAATCACATCCAAACATCTCTACAACACTACCCATCCAAGATCCATCAATTCCAAACATTCATAAACCTCAATTAACATCCAAAAGGATCTAAACACGTCCTTATACCTCCAGCTATAGCAGAACATCAAGATCACCCCAAAACCATCATAAACTCAAACAAAACTTAGGAAAATCAACCTATCCGGGATTGCATTGATTAAACCTCAATTTCTCATCAATTATACATCCAATTTACATTAAAAACACACCTCAAAACAGTGCCCAACCATTTCATACGAATTTCATCAAAACTAACCAAATCTTGCATTTTAAAGCCAAGATCAAGAACACAACTACAAAACCTTTATTAAAACACAAATCAAGGATTGAGAACTTGGGAATTTCAGTAAAGAACTGAGTATTTAGAGGAGAAGGACGTTCATACCTCTAAATGTGAGTTTCTCCCTTTTTGGAACCAAGATTCTTGAAAATCCAATAAGAAATTGCTAAGGCTTTGTTGTAGAAATGATTAGAGATCAAAAGGAAGTTGAAATCTCATCTTTGAATATCAAAATCAGAGGGAAATTTGCTGGAGAAAAGTGTTTGGGTTGAGAGAAAAGTTGAGAGAAAAGAAATGGAAATTTTTGAGAAAAGTTAGTTATGAGAGCAAAATATCTTTTTCCCTCCTTTTTCCTTTAATTAAAACCATTAATAAAACCTTTAATATTAAGAAAAATCTGGAGAAACTCTTCTTGGGTAAATAGCTCCTTAAAGATTCAAAGTTTCAATCCTTTTTAAAACAGTCACCAAGTTTTCGAAAATTACATTTTAGTCACTAACCCAAAATGTCACACTTCCCAACCTCATTTTGTAAAATTGATTTCACCATTCTCTTATATATAATAAAAGAAGATTTTAAGATATTTTTCCATATTTTTAATGCAACCCGAACTAGGCTTTCCCAAAATCACCCTTTTATATTCGAACCGCAACCCGACCGATCCGGTCCAAACCCAAAACTTCTAAGCCCAAAATTGGGGTGTTACAACTCTCCCCCCCTTAAGAAATTTCTTCCTCGAAATTTACCTGAAGGAAAGAGGTACAGAAACTGCTTCAACATGTCATCCTTCCGTTCCCACGTGGCTTCTTCAACACCACGATGTTTCCACAACACCTTTACCAACTCAATGGTCTTGCCTCGAAGAACCTTACTATCCGAATCCAGAATCTTCACCGGTTCCTCATCATAGGTCAAATCCGGATTCAATTCCACTTCTTCCACAGGCATCACATGTGAAGGATCTGATCTATACTTCCGAAGCATAGAAACATGAAACACATCATGGATCTTCTCCAACTCTTGCGGTAACCTCAACTTGTACGCAACAGGACCCACACGCTCAACCACCTCGTATGGTCCAATGTACCTAGGGCTCAACTTACCCTTTCGGCCAAACCTCATCACCTTTTTCCAAGGCGAAACCTTCAAAAACACACGGTCACCCACCGCGTACTCAATCTCCTTACGCTTCAAATCCGCGTAAGACTTTTGCCGATCAGAAGCTGCCTTCAAACGCTCACAAATGAGCTTCACCTTCTCGGTGGTCCCTTTCAACAAAGATGGCATCGAAACCAACTTCTGACCCGTTTCAGCCCAACACAGAGGAGTCCTACACTTCCTCCCGTACAAAGCTTCATAAGGTGCCATTTGAATACTTGTCTGATAACTATTATTATAGGCAAACTCCACCAAAGGCAAATGTTTCTCCCAAGAGCCCTGGAACTCAATCACGCAGCACCTTAACATATCCTCCAAAACCTGGATAACACGCTCAGACTGACCATCCGACTGCGGATGATAAGACGTACTGAAATTCAGCCGTGTACCCAAAGCCTGATGCAAACACTGCCAGAAACGCGATGTAAACCTCGGGTCCCTATCTGACACAATCGACTTTGGCACACCATGCAGCCGCACAATCTCAGCAATGTACAGCTCCGCAAGCTTATCCAAAGTGTACGTAGTATGCACAGGCAGGAAATGCGCACACTTCGTCAGGCGATCCACAATCACCCACACCGAATTCTTCTTCGATGGCGACAAAGGCAAACCAGAAACAAAATCCATGGTAATCCTTTCCCACTTCCACTCCGGAATCCTCAACGGTTGCAACAACCCTGAAGGAAACTGATGCTCAGCCTTAACTCGCTGACATACCATGCACTTGCTCACAAACTCAGCAACATCTTTCTTTAAACCCACCCAATAGTACTCATGACGAAGATCACGATACATCTTAGTACTACCGGGGTGCATAGCAAAAGGACTACTATGACCTTCAGTCAGAATAGCACGCCTCAACTCAGCATCATTGGGCACTACTATCCGACTCCCAAAGCACAACACTCCATCATCATTAAAACAGAAATCCGAAGGCCTATCCTCCGCAATATCCTGAACATGAGGCACCAAAGAATCATCCAACAACTGCTTTTCCTTAATCAACTGAACCATAGATGGTTTCACTTGCAATTCAGCCACAAGACCACATCACGCGAAATACTCAAACTGGCAAACATAGCCCTCAGCTCAACAGCTACCTTCCTACTCAAGGCATCCGCTACAACATTAGCTTTACCCGGATGATACTCGATCGTCAAATCATAATCCTTGAGCAACTCCACCCAACGTCGCTGCCTAAGATTCAACTCCTTCTGAGACATCAGATACTTCAAACTCTTGTGATCCGTGTACACAGTACACTTCTCACCATACAGATAATGTCTCCAGATTTTGAAAGCAAAAACCACCGTAGCCAACTCAATGTCATGCGTAGGATAATTGCGCTCATGCACCTTCAACTGCCGTGATGCATAAGCCACCACCTTACCCTCCTGCATCAACACACATCCCAAACCAACATAGGACGCATCACTGTACACCACAAACTCTTTCCCTGATTCAGGTTGAACCAAGATAGGAGCTTGCGTCAAAGAGGCCTTAAGCTTCTCAAAAGCCTGCTGTCTCGCTTCCGTCCATTCATACTTAACATCCTTCTGCAACAACTTCGTCAAAGGTGCAGCAATCTTGGAAAACCCATCCACGAATCTCCGATAATATCCTGCCAAACCCAGGAAACTACGGACTTCATGAACAGACTTATGAGGTTTCCAATTCATCACCGCCTCAATCTTCTGAGGATCAACACGAATCCCTTCAGCAGAAACCACATGACCAAGAAACACCACTTCTCTAAGCCAGAACTCACACTTGCTCAGCTTAGCATAAAGCTGATTCTCCAACAAAGCTTGCAGCACAATTCTCAGATGCCCTTCATGCTCCTCCTCAGTACGTGAGTACACGAGGATATCATCAATGAATACCACCACAAACTTATCCAAGTATTCATGAAACACACGATTCATCATGTCCATGAAAGCTGCATGAGCATTCGTCAAACCAAACGGCATCACAAGGAACTCATAATGCCCATACCTCGTCCTGAAAGCTGTCTTTGGCACATCCACATCCTTCACCTTCAACTGATAATACACTGACCTTAAGTCAATCTTAGAGAACACAGCTGCTCCCCGAAATTGATCAAAAAGATCATCAATTCTCGGCAATGGATACCGATTCTTGATAGTCAACTTATTAAGCTGACGGTAATCAATGCACATTCTCATAGTGCCATCCTTCTTCTTCACAAACAAGACCGGTGCACCCCAAGGTGACACACTCGGCCGAATGAATCCACGATCAAGCAACTCTTGCAGTTGCGTCTTCAGCTCTTTCAACTCCTTAGGTGCCATTCGATAAGGAGTAATGGACACATGAGTTGTGTTTTCATACAACTCAATCCCAAACTCCACTTCGCGATTAGGAGGCAATCCAGGCAACTCCTCCAGAAACACACCAGGAAACTCTCGCACAGTCATGATATCTTGCACACGCAACTCCTTAGAGCTAGGATTCATCACAAAGGCTAGGTAAGCTTCACAACCTCGCCTCAGCATCCGACTCGCCTCCAATGTAGATACCACATTGGCAAGAAACTTCACATTCTCACCAACCACAACAACCTCGTAATCATCCGCTAGCTTTAACGAAACTCGCTTATTTTCACAATCTACTACAGCTCGATGCTCAACAAGCCAATCCATACCAAGGATTACATCAAAACCATAGAAAGGCAACTCCATAAGATCAACATGAAAAACATGATCTTGCACAACCAAGGGACATCTTCTATAAAGCTTTCGAGTCACTACAGTCTCACAAAAAGAACTTGTGACACGCATACCAACATCCAAGGACTCAACAGGAAAACCAAGCAATTCAGCATGCTCACGCAATATGTATGAGTGTGTAGATCCAGAATCAATCAAGGAAAGTAATGACAAGGATTGCAAAGTGAAAGTACCTGCGATCACATCCGCGTCATTCCTCCCCTCCCTCTGAGCAAACACTCTAGCCTGGCCACCACCCTCAGGCTGAACAGCTACAACATGAGCCACATTCCTTCCACCATCCTCTCTACACTGGAAGTTACCACGGCCGCGCCCACGACCTCTCTGTGGTGCAACAACTCCAGGAGCACGTCCTTGGCCACCACCGGCCAACAGAGGACACTCCCTCCTCATGTGATCCGCTGATCCACAGTTCCAACACGAGTTACCAGCCGCCACAACAGGAGCCTGAACCTCCCTCGCTGCTCGAGGACAGTCACGCCTCAGATGTCCACGCGATCCACACGTCCAACATGTGTTTGGATCAACTCTTGCCTTATCCCCCTGAATAGGCGCACCTTGCCCTCCACCACCTCGCCTAGCTGAAAACTGATACTTCCGATCACGTCCCCTCTTGTTCCGTCCGCCTCCGGAACTATACTCAGCAACTCGTTTACCAGCACTAGGACCAGCACCTCTAGCAGACAAACTCAAATTCATCTCAATGTCCTTTGCTCTACCAACCAACACATCAAAATCACTGTACTCAGTAGCCAGCATATAAGTCTTTACATCCGTCACCAAACCATAACGGAACCGCTCACACCTCTCCCGCTCATCAGGAATAAGCTCAGGCGCGTATTGACTGAGTCGGACAAACTGAACCTCGTACTCAGCCACTGACATGCTCCCTTGAGTAAGAGACATGAATTCCCTCTTCTTTTCATCCAAGTACCTCACACCCAGATACCTTCTCTTGAAAATGTTTTGAAAGAACGTCCATGTCACATCAGCATCCTCCATTCCGGAGATAGTGGTTGTCCACCAAGTGTATGCATCGTCTTGCAACAATGATACCACACAACCCAGCTTCTGCACATCAGAACAATTCATTTGTCCCAAGATTCTCTTGGTACTCTCCAACCAAGACTCAGAACCTTCAGCAGACAAACCCCTGAACTCAGTCCCTCCCAGACTGCACAAACGCTCCAAAGGTAGTCTAACACCAGCATCACCTTGATGCCCATCTCCTTGAGCTCCAGCTACCGCTGCTCGAAAAGCTCCAGCAATAGCTTGAATCAACACTGTCATGTCAGGAACAGCTTGTCCCTGACCAGCTTCAGGTCCAGCGACCCCAGCACCAGCTGCAACACCAGCTCCTTCGCCCCCAGTACCACCACCACCAGGTGGAGGAGGTAAATCCACCGCATTTTCAGCGTTCTCTTCATTCTCATTTTGAGCCATAGCTCGCATATTACCCCTCGTTTCTCTACGAGGTCTCATTCACTAAACAATGCAATCACAATGTAATAAACAAAGTCAGGCTCAGCAAGGTAAGTAATCCAAGTACTCAAGCTCATTTCCAATTAAAAACAACTCATTTCATTAGCTTTGATTTGGCAATGGGTCCCTCTAACATGCTTCACCATAGCATACATCACAATTGAATCACACTTACAATTCACACAACATGCTTTCATTAAACAAGCATACAAAGCATACATACATTCATCACCCACATAACCATTCCCAATTACTCGAGAACTCAGCTCTGATACCACCAAATGTAACCCCCTTAACCCGGCCCAGACGGTTGAACCGAATTAAGAAGTTTACACGGGGAAAACCAAAGTCAACCCGAAAGTCAACCTTGATTAACGACCCTTTTTTTTCTTTTTAATCTTATCTAGATGCAAATTAACCCTAGGTGAACACTTGAGACAAACATATTCAAAAGCCACAACAATCGGATAACATTCAGGGACTCAATTGCACAACATACAAGTTTAGGGACCAAAATGTAAATTATGAAAGTTACAAGGACTTAACCAACTTTTGAGTTACCATTATGAAATTAGTCATGTTTCATGCTTCTTTGCCAAATTTCAACTCAAACGGACAACACAAACTCATTCAATTGCATGAACCAAGTTCAGGACCAAAACACAAAGGTTTCAAAACATATAACCGTCAATTTCAGTGCCCAACGGTCGGGTGTTTCGGAACAGGGATGATCCGTTCCAAAATGTGGGACCGTTCCGAAACCCGTTGCGCAACATGGCCTGGCAGTGGCAAAACTGTTCCGGAACGGCTCTGCCCGTTTCGAAACGCCTAGGCCATTTCAGGCCCTCTGTTCCGAAACGGTAGCACCTGTTCCGAAACAGGCTGCCCAGATTGCAGAATTTTTGCTGGTTTATTACACAATTGGCCCATCAAACGCATTCAAAAGACCCTCAAATTATACCAGCAAGTCATTATATACTTAAGGAACATAACGGCATCAACAATTCGTAAACATGGCATCAAACAAGGGAAGCCCCAATTCTATAGGCATGCATCCTATATTGAAAACCATTCAAACACTAAAACACCAACAATCCTCATAAAGGCCAATTACAAGTTCCAACAATATCAAAAGCATAAAACCAACTTAAGGAGTCCAAAACATCTCCCAAAACAACAACATAGGTTCCCCATTGCCAAATGCCAAAAGCTAAACAAGTTATGAAAATATTCACCATACATGAGCTTAGTTCTTCACTTGGATTCTTGACCCCCTTGCTGCCCTTAAGCACTTCAATGCTCTGCATTATTGGTTTAAGAAAAGAGAGAGCGTAAGCACATAGCTTAGTGAGGAATGCTCATTTAAAACATCACAATAATGCATTAATAAAAACTCTTTTTCAAAACCTTTAGCTCAAACAACATTTCATCATGCACAAATGTACATAAACCAAGCATTACATGCTTCAAACCATTATCATGTCATATTGGCTTTCAAGTGATAATCATAACCATGTTCCAAAACACAAACGACAATTTACAACCAACAATCGGATACGCGGATTACAAGCGTTGTCCCTACGCTTCATACATGCTACCAATATCAAGGTGGAGCATGGTACAATCACAACCCCTCAACACCCGTGATGGAGACTATGGTACAATCACAACCCCTCCACATCACTCATTGGTAGTTGTATAACATCACTAACGAGATCACGGGACATACAACACAAGATCCACACATGGACTTTAAACCACCATTGTGATCTTACCATACACAAGGTCCACACATGGAATTTTAACCACCATTTTGACCTTAAAACAAGAACCACCCATGGACTTTTAACCACCATATTGTTCTTAACCATCTCGTTAGTGTACTTGGATGGAGCATGGTACAATCACAACCCCTCAACATCCAAGGCGACTTTATTCACGGTGCACCCAATCCTATAGCCGGCTAACTATATCTGATTCAAGTACTTTTAGACAAACCACATCACTTGCCAATATACATCACTTAACAACATTAATCCACTGTTTTAAAGCATTTAACAAAGCCATTATCATCATGCATCACTTTGCATCAAAACCACATTTATCAATGTACAAAAACAAGGATCCCTTACCTAGAGCATCCTTCAACACATGGCTTATGAAACCAGCAATAAACATGCTAAAATATGCTTTCAAAAACAGAATTTAAACATGCAACAAATCCCTTTGCATTCAACCAACTCATGGCTCATCAACAAGAGAGTTTTTCCGAAAACTTACTCTTGAGCATAGCTAAGTTGTTTAGACTTAGACTAAGCTCCCAAAACCTTCAAACATTGGTTTCAAAGCTGAAAACCAAACTTCACTCACCGATTTCCGTTTCGCCACTTGCCGAAACACCAATCAAGCTTCCGGATCAACACCACAAGGATCCGAAGATGTCTCCCCTGTTTTAAACACATCAAAACAGTAGATTAATGCACCATCATGCATTAATATCCTCAACCAAGACACCTAAACTCGCTGCTCACATCAACACTCACATTTCGGCTACCAAACACAACCGAAATCACATCCAAACATCTCTACAACACTACCCAGCCAAGATCCATCAATTCCAAACATTCATAAACCTCAATTAACATCCAAAAGGATCTAAACACGTCCTTATACCTCCAGCTATAGCAGAACATCAAGATCACCCCAAAACCATCATAAACTCAAACAAAACTTAGGAAAATCAACCTATCCGGGATTGCATTGATTAAACCTCAATTTCTCATCAATTATACATCCAATTTACATTAAAAACACACCTCAAAACAGTGCCCAACCATTTCATACGAATTTCATCAAAACTAACCAAATCTTGCATTTTAAAGCCAAGATCAAGAACACAACTACAAAACCTTTATTAAAACACAAATCAAGGATTGAGAACTTGGGAATTTCAGTAAAGAACTGAGTATTTAGAGGAGAAGGACGTTCATACCTCTAAATGTGAGTTTCTCCCTTTTTGGAACCAAGATTCTTGAAAATCCAATAAGAAATTGCTAAGGCTTTGTTGTAGAAATGATTAGAGATCAAAAGGAAGTTGAAATCTCATCTTTGAATGTCAAAATCAGAGGGAAATTTGTTGGAGAAAAGTGTTTGGGTTGAGAGAAAAGTTGAGAGAAAAGAAATGGAAATTTTTGAGAAAAGTTAGTTATGAGAGCAAAATATCTTTTTCCCTCCTTTTTCCTTTAATTAAAACCATTAATAAAACCTTTAATATTAAGAAAAATCTGGAGAAACTCTTCTTGGGTAAATAGCTCCTTAAAGATTCAAAGTTTCAATCCTTTTTAAAACAATCACCAAGTTTTCGAAAATTACATTTTAGTCACTAACCCAAAATGTCACACTTCCCAACCTCATTTTGTAAAATTGATTTCACCATTCTCTTATATATAATAAAAGAAGATTTTAAGATATTTTTCCATATTTTTAATGCAACCCGAACTAGGCTTTCCCAAAATCACCCTTTTATATTCGAACCGCAACCCGACCGATCCGGTCCAAACCCAAAACTTCTAAGCCCAAAATTGGGGTGTTACACTAAGAAAATGCGGAGAATCACTGCAAAGCCTAAGAAAATTTAACCAATGATAAAGTCAATCTCTTTTGAGAAAAAGAAAAGATATGACGTCAATGTCATTCGACTCAAAAATTCAAATTCAGCAAAGAATGATGACAATGAAATTTGAGGGACAAATTTTTGCTAGGGCAAATGTAGAACAAAAAATGATTCAAAAGATTAAGTTGAGCCAGAAGAAGAGGACTTCTTCAAGTATTCCATGCATCTTCATTTATCATGATGGCATACATGAAAGCATATGCATCATTGCATCACCAAACATGTTCATACATCATGGCATCTAGTATCAATAAAGCATTCATAACTTGAGGATTGTGACAAATCATTCCATGCATCATTGCATCAACATGAAAACATGCGCATGTATGTAATTTTTTTTATTGCTAGAAACTAACTTTCCACTTTTTACTCAAAGAATTTTTTTAAAATCAATCCTTTCATAAGGATATTTTTCTTAAAATTGAATTTATAAGTTCCAACCTTTCATAAGGACGGTTTTCTCAAAACATGAATTTCTTAGTCTCATCCTTTCATAAGGACGTTTTTCTCAAAACATGAATTTCTTAATTCCATCCTTCCATAACGACTTTTTTCTCAAAATCAAAATTTCTTTATTCCATCCTTTCATAAGGACGTTTTTGAAAAACATGGATTCCTTAATTCAATCCTTTCACAAGAATGTTTTCCTTAAAACATAATTTCTTAATTAAATATTTTCTGAAAAGATATTTTATTTATCCTAAAAATATTTAGTCATTTACAGGTCTTTGAAGACGAGCTCATTTTGTCTCCTCCAACGAATCACCATAGTTTGAAGATTTTATCTCCCCAGCGGAGTCTCCAAGCTGTAATAACAGTCCCTCGATAGCTTGACGCGTTTTTATTACAAAAAATATATTTCAATTTAAATGGGAGTCACCACCAATCTGCTAATTTAGGTGAGATTTGATCCCCTGAAAACCCGATCATTTTAATAAAACTTATTTTTTTCGTTTTTATTAAAACAACGAGCTTTGGTCTGTGAAACTAAAAAAATAAGTTCGGGAGTCGGTTACGTGTGGGGAAGGGTGAGCACCCCCACAACGCCCAAAATTGGTACCTAGTCGGTTACATGTTGTTTTAAAGATGGAAACTAAGAATTCGAATTTAATTTAAAATTTTTGATCCCTGAAAATAATCCTTTAATTAGGGTGAAAAGAAAATTACATCCCTTTGAGCTCGAGACATAATTTTTCTTGAGATTCTCGGATAAAGAATATCGTTTTAATGTTATAATTTGATAGAAATGTATTATGATTATCAAAATAAATTACGTCTCTTTAAGCTCGAGACATGATTTTATCAAGAATCCTAAATACAAAGTTTTATTAAAATGACATTTTTGCATTAGAGATTAATCCGAAAAATAACACCACTTTAAGCTCGAGGCATATTTTTTTGAGAATCCCCAAAGATAGTCGCTTTAAGTTAATATATATATATATATCGAATGTGAATACATAATATATACGAATATATAACAATACATATGAATAATATTAGTAATAATAACAATAATAATAATAACATTAATATTTAAAAATGATAACAACAACAACAATAATAATAATTATTATTATTATCATTTTTAAATATTAATGTTATTATTATTATTATTATTATTATTATTATTATTATTATTATTATTATTTTTATCATTTTTAACTATTAATGTTATTATTATTGTTACTATTACTAATATTATTCATATGTATTGTTATATATTCTTATATATTATGTATTCACATTCGATTTTATATATATTTTAAATTAAAGCGACTATCTTTGGGGATTCTCGAGAAAAACATGCCTCGAGCTTAAAGGGGCGTTATTTTCTGGGTTAATCTCTATTGCAAAAATGTCATTTTAATAAAACTTTGTATTTAGGATTCTTGATAAAATCATTTCTCGAGCTTAAAGAGACATAATTTATTTTGATAATCCTAATACATTTCTATAAAATTATAAAATTAAAATGATATTCTTTATTCGGGAATCTCAAGAAAAATTATGTCTCGAGCTCAAAGAGATGTAATTTTTTCCATCCTAATTAAAGGATTGGGATCACAAATTCTAAATTAAATTCGAATTCATGGTTTCCATCGTTAAAAGAACCCGTAATCGACTATGTGCCAATTTGTGGCGTTGTGGGGGTGCTCACCCTTCCCTACACGTAACTGACTCCCGAACCTATTTTTATGGTTTCACAGACCAAAGCTCATTGTTTTAATAAAACGACAAAAACAAGTTTTATTAAAATGACCGGGTTTTCAAGTGATCTAATCTCACCTAAATTAACAGATTGGTGGTGACTCCCATTTAAATTGAAATTTAATTTTTGTAATAAAAACACGTCAAGCTATCGAGGGACCGTTATTACATTGATCATCACCATAAGGAGGTGAATGATCTCAAAGCTTCTTTGAACAAAATTGGGAATTATAGTTTTGAAAAATGTGAATCTTCAAAACCTATCTATGTAAAAAGAAACTTTGTTAACCACAAACAAATAAGCTTCCAAAGGCCCTCTAGAGGTAAGAAGATTAGGAGTGTTTGGGTTCTTAAGGACCTAATTACTTCTAATTATATACATGCTATTGCTTCTTGGATTCCCAAGGGAACCAAGATTTTGGGAGCTAATGTCCATGAACCCAAAATGATTTGGTTACCAAAAATTAAGACCTAATATTTGTTTGTAGGAGGCATTGCTACAAGGCCAAATCTACAAGTCAAAACTCATGGTACCTTGATAGTGGATGCTCAAGAAATATGACTGGTGACAAGAATAGATTCTTGGAGCTAAAGCCAAAGAATAGAGGAGTAGTAACCTTCGGTGACAACTCCAAAGGCCACATTGAAGGAATTAGTTCCATTGGTAATCACTTTTCTTTATTTATTGATAATGTTTTGCATGTGAGCGGTCTAAAACACAATTTGTTGAGCATTAGTCAATTATGTAATAAAGGTTTTAATGTTCTCTTTGATGTTAATGGTTGCAAAATCTTGAACATTGAAATAATAAAATAGTGTTCATTGGTCATCGCATAAGAAACATATACATGGTGCATTTAGATGACATACATATTTCTAATGCATGCTTTTTTGCTAAAGATGAACATGACTCATGGCTGTGGCATAGAAAACTAGGACATGCTAGCATGAGTATTTTAGAAAAATTGGTTTCCAAAGATCTAGTTAGGGGTTTGCCTAAGATTAATTTTTCACTTGATAAAATTTGTGATGCTTGTGCAAAAGGCAAACACAAAAGAACTTCTTTTAAACCTATTAATGATGTTTCAACTATTAGAGTTTTACAATTAATTCACATGGATCTTTTTGGCCCTATTAGGACAATGAGCTTGGGTGAAAAATCATATGCATTTATTTTAGTTGATGGTTTCTCTAGATACACTTGAGTTCTATTTTTAAGTATCAATGATGAGGCTTTAGAAAAGTTCATCACGTTTTCAAAAATTTCTCAAAATGATGTTGGTCAAACTATTTGTCATATTAGAGGTGACCATGGTACCGAATTTCAAAATTTAGGTTTTGAGGATTTTTGTAATCCAAATGGTATAAGCCATAATTTTTCCGCTCCTCGCACTCCTCGACAAAATGGGGTAGTTGAGAAGAAAAACCAAACTTTAGAAGAAATGGCTAGAACCATGATTGGTGAAAACAATTTACCTAAGTGTTTTTGGGCGGAAGCCACAAATATGGCTTGCTACATTATAAATCGAGTAATGATTAGGCCAATTTAAAAAAAACTCCTTATGAGATTTTAAAATCCAAAAAGCCTAAAATTAGCTATTTTCATCCATTTGGATGCAAGTGTTTTGTTTTGAATAATGAAAAAGACAATCTAGGTAAATTTGATGCTAAAAGTGATGAGGCTATTTTCTTAGGGTACTCTTTAAATTCTAAAGCCTATCGAGAATTTAATAAAAGAAATTTAGTTGTTGAAGAGTCTATACATGTGGTTTTCGATGATAACCTCCTTATGAGGAAAGAATCTTGTGATGGTGATGATGTAGGGATTTTTGAAGCCAATGATAGTGGGCAGTCATCAAAGTTGGATGAGGTTCCAAACAAAGAAGAAGAAGCACAAATTCTACCTCTAGAAGCATTGAAGGATATAACTCTAGAGGAAAAGGAGGTCTCCTACCCAAGGGAGTTCAACTATGTCAAAGGTGGTGAGATTTTGGGTGATCCATCCAAAGAAGTAACCACTAGATCTTCTCTTAGACATGCTAGAAATGTTGCATTTATTTCATGCATTGAGCCTAAAAATATCAAAGAAGACTTAAAAGATGAATATTGAATATTTGCCATGCAAGAGGAACTAAATCAATTTGAGAGAGTCAAGATTGGACATTAGTTGATAGGCCTAGTAATAAGTATACTATAGGAACTAAATGGGTTTTTAGAAATACACTAGATGAGAGTGGTAACATAGTGAGGAACAAGGCTAGACTTGTTTCTCATGGTTATACTCAAGAAGAGGGAATCGTTTTTGATGAAACATATGCACCTGTAGCTAAGATGGAAGCTATTAGGATACTTTTTGCATTTGCATGTTATCATGAATTCAAGCTTTTTCAAATGGATGTTAAAAGTGCATTATTAAATGGTTTTATAAATGAAGAGGTGTATCTAGAACAACCACTCGGTTTTGAGGATCCAAAATACCCAAATCACATTTTCAAACTTTCAAAGGATTTATATGGTTTGAAATAAGCTCCTAGAGCTTGGTATGAAAGGTTATCTAATTTTCTAATTGAAATATGTTTTAACAAAGGAAAGGTGGATACTACACTCTTTATTAAAAGAAATGGCAAAGACATATTAGTAGTCCAAATTTATGTTGATGATATAATTTTTAGTTCTACTAATGAAATTTTTTGCTAAGATTTTTCTAAGTTGATGCAAGGTGAATTTGAGATGAGCATGATGAGGGGAACTCCCATTCTTCTTGTGACTCCAAACTAAGCAAAGGAAGGATGACATCTTCATCAATCAAGCTAAGTATACCAAAGATATGCTTAAGAAGTTTGGTTTGGAGAATGTGAAACCTCAAGCCACACCAATGAGTTCTTCTACAAAGCTTGACAAAGATGAAGGAGGTAAGTGTGTTGATTTAAAGCTTTATCAATCTATGATTGGATCTTTGCTTTATCTTACCGCAAGTAGACCCGATATTATGTTTAGTGTTTGCTTGTGTGCTAGATTTCAAGCTAGTCATAGAGAATCACACCTTATAGCCGTTAAGAGAATCTTTAGATACCTTAGAGACACGCCTTGTTTAGGCATTTGGTATCCTAGAGATTCCTCATTTGATTTACATGCTTTCTCCGATGCGGATTATAGAGTTTGTAACATAGATAGAAAAAGTACCTCCGATAATTGTCAATTCCTTGGTAGTATGCTCATATCATGGTGCTCTAAGAAACAAAATAGTGTAGTCTTATCTACCACCGAAGCGGAATACATATCTACCAGAAGTTGTGCTCAAGTCCTTTGGGTGAAACAACAACTTTTAGATTATGGAATTGATGTAGGTACCATACCCCTTAGGTGTGACAACACTAGTGCAATTTTTCTCACTAAGAATCCCATCCAACATTCTAGAACCAAACACATAGAAATTAGACATCATTTCATTAGAGATCATATTTTGAAAATGATGTTGTTCTAGAATATATAGATACTTTGAACCAATTATCGGATATCTTTAACAAACCATTAGACAAAGAGCTTTTTTGGACTCTTAGGAGAGAGTTAGGTTTGACTAGCCTTTCTTGACCTTTTAGAGCCTTTTTTGGTACAAAAATTGCTTGAATATGATTGATTGCCATGCTTTTGTGTTTTTGCTCCTATATGCATCTATGCTTGTTGCTAGGGGGAGTATGTATCTGTTTTAGTCCATTCATATTGTTCATATGTCATATACATGCATTTAGATTCGATTAAAGTTGAACTTTTTAGCTCATTGTTGCCAAAATGCATTTTCTGGCAAAAGGGTATCGATACGGGTTCAAGAACACACTTTGGTACATGCAAGCCTGTACCGGCACAGTCACGTGTTTCGGTACATCTTAAAAAGCGTACTGATACGTTATTCTGATATGCCACGTGGTGTTTCGGTATGTGTAGCCGTTGGGAGTTTAAATGAGCATTAAAGACCAAATTTCACTTTAATTCAAACACCCCTCTTTTCTCTCAAAACCCTAACCGATTTTCCTTTATAAAATCCCCTCAAATTCTTTTGTTTTTCACACAATTCTTTGATGGATTTTGTTTTTCAAACCAAGTCTAAGCTATATCATCAAGTTTGGTGCATCATCATCCCTTCATTCATCCATAATCTCATCTTCAAGGTATAAACCCTTTTTCTTTTCTTTTCTTTTCTTTTCTTTTTAATTTCCTTATGATTTAAATATTTTTTAATCAAAATTTATGTTTTTAATATGTATATATCATGGGTTTCAATAATTTTGTAAAAAAAATCAAAACTGAAATTTCTTGATTCTAATATAAAATTATATCGTATATTTTTCTAAACTGTTTTTCAAAATTCTTTTTACCAAAAAATTATTTTTATACTTGTTTATATTTGAAGCTATATTGTATATGTTTTTCTTTAAATACCTTGACCATTGGATTAGTTATTTAGATCGAATGTGATGATTTATGCATACATATGTTTTTTGTTTGATTTTAATTTTAGGATTTTACATGGCACCTAAAAAGCGAACAAGGATTTGTGAGGTTGGAGAATCCTCCGAGAACGATAGTACAAGACCAAACCTCACCCTTATTATCCAAAAGTGTTTTCAAACACCCGCCGAAATGGCTCGCTACAAATAATACCAAAACTATAAAATTCGTCGTGAGCGTATTACTTATATTCCCATTTTGAATTCGGAGCGTTTTAAATTTAAATATCTTGGCCTATTGCATCAATGGAAGTTTATGACCTTTTGAGTATATGAAGAACTAATGTTTTGATATAATAATTGAAAAATAGTTTTGGACTAAATTGAAAAGATTTCAAAAGTGCCTTTAAGTCCAAACAACTTAAAAATATGTTTGAAGATTGTTTTAAGAGGTTTTGAAGTGTTTTCTAAAGCCAAACTTTACAAAACCACCCAGGTGTTTCGAAACACCCTTAGGCGTTTCGAAACAACCATTCACAGTTTCAACACGTTCCGATAAAGCTCTATCTGTTTCGAAACGAGCTTTAATCTGGGTGAGGATTTTTACATAGTATTTCGATACGGGCTTCACCGTTTCGATACGCCTATGTGGCAAAGACCTCAACGGTAAAATCCTCAACGACTATTTCCCAACGGTAATTTAATTTGCAGCCTAACTGTCAATCGTACCGAAACGAGTTGTTACCGTTTCGATACGTCTAGAAGGGTTTCGAAATGGCCATAGGCGTTTCGATACGGCCTGCTGCATCAGACTTCAACGACTAGTTCTGAAGAAGGCTGTTCCGATACGTGCTCGACTGTTCCAAAATGGACAGCACCAGAACTGCAATTAATGTGGGAAATAAAGTCTCCAACGGCTCTAAAACATCTCCAACGGTCCTCAACGACTACAAACTCATTTGGGAGTATAAAAGGGACCTCCAAGCATCAAGAGAAGGCTAATGCTTCAATTGTCAATAACACTATGATTAAGATTTTGTCTTAGAGCTTAATTGTCCAATTTCTTGTATCGACAACACTAGTGAGCTAAACATTGTTAAATTTGCTCAAGTGTTTAGGTTTTGGGTGAGAGCTAAATAGTGCAAACAAATACCTATTAGAGGGATTTCAAGTTTGCTTAGAATTTCTCTTGTAAAGAGGGTTTACTCAAGCTTTGGGTAGAAAGCTTTGAGGGTTGTAACGGTTGCCTCCTAAATCGAGAAAAGGGGACAAAATTCTAGAGTGAATTTGTTGAAATCCTTAGTGGAGAGCTAAGGTAGTGGATGTAGACCCTGGTTAGAAGGTTGAACCACTATAATTCCTTGTGTCTTATTGTCCAATTCTCACCTCCCACTAAAACACCCAATTATCCAACTTCTCCACACTTTGTGAGAAAGAACGGTTGAAGGAATCGAGCACCATAAAACCTAACAATTGGTATCAAAATGGTTTGAAAAAATGCATTTTCAAGAGAATAAGGGGAGGTTTAACTTCTTTTAATTTTTGAAATCTCTTATTCAAATTTTTAAATACAAAGGGGGAGAATCCCAAACAATTTTCAAGGTGGTTTTATTATATCAAAAAGGGGGAGATTGAAGAACTAATGTTTTGATATAATAATTGAAAATAGTATTGGACTAAATTGAAAAGATTTCAAAAGTGCCTTTAAGTCCAAACAACTTAAAAATATGTTTGAGGATTGTTTTAAGAGGTTTTGAAGTGTTTTCTTAAGCCAAACTTTACAAAACCACCCAGGTGTTTCGAAACAACCATTCACAGTTTCAAAACGTTTCGATACAGCTTTGTCTGTTTTGAAACGGGCTTTAATCTGGGTGAGGATTTTTACATAGCGTTTCGATACGGGCTTTACTGTTTCGATACGCCTATATGGAAAATGCCTCAACGGTCAAATCCCTAACGGCTATTTCCCAATGGTAATTTAATTTGCATCCTAACTGCCAATCGTACCGAAACAGGTTGCAACCGTTTCGATAGGTCTAGAAGGGTTTTGAAACGGCCATAGGCGTTTCGATACGGCCTGCTGCATCAGACTTCAACGGTTAGTTCTGAAGAAGGCCGTTCCGATACAGGCTCGATTGTTCCAAAACGGACATCACCAGAACTGTAATTAATGTGGGAAATAAAGTCTTCAACGGCTCTAAAACATCCCCAATAGTCCTCAACGAATACAAACTCATTTTGGAGTATAAAAGGAACCTCCAAGCATCAAGAGAAGACTAATGCTTCAATTGTCAACAACACTATGATTAAGATTTTGTCTTAGAGCTTAATTGTCCAATTTCTTGTATAGATAACACTAGTGAGCTAAACATTGTTAAATTTGCTCAAGTGTTTAGGTTTTGGGTGAGAGCTAAATAGTGCAAACAAAAACCTATTAGAGGGATTTCAAGTTTGCTTAGAATTTCTCTTGTAAAGAGGGTTTACTCAAGCTTTGGGTAGAAAGCTTTGAGGGTTGTAATGGTTGCCTCCTAAACTGAGAAAAAAGGGATGAAATTATAGAGTGAATTTGTTGAAATCCTTAGTGGAGAGCTAAGGTAGTGGATGTAGACCCTGGTTAGAAGGTTGAACCACTATAATTCCTTGTGTCTTATTTTCCAATTCTCACCTCCCACTAAAACACCCAATTATCCAACTTCTCCACACTTGGTGAGCAAGAACGGTTGAAGGAATCGAGCACCATAAAACCCAACAGTATACCCGAAGTTTTGTACCGTAACCTTGTTATCATCTTTTATGCCAATGCCCGGTGTATCTATAGTCCCGGCCGAACCGAGGTTATAGCCATAGAATCCTATCTCATTGGGAAGACGTTTAGGATTGACCAAACCATCTTAACCAATGTTTTTGGGTTTGAGAACGAAGGGATAGATGATGAAAACTCCTTAGCTCATGTACTTAGCGGCCCCGTAACCGTCTTGATACCCATGACCGCATCCTTCACCTCATGATCACTTGGTGGTTCCGTTCATCCTGTGGCAAGTTCTCTACGATCCGACAAGTCGATGATTTTTTGATCCGATGCTTTTGTGAGGAAAAGCGCCCAAATCTAGATTAAATCATGTTCACGGAGATTTTCTACCTCGTGCAACATCGCCACACCACCCTTGTCTCATCCTTCACATATGACATCGCTTTGAGCTACTTGTTCTCGAAGTTGGAGATTGATTGCTCGCAAGACTATGTCGAGCCCCTCACCGATATGATCAATGAGCATTCCTTAGGTCTTTCCAAGTTTCATTACATTAATGGAGATTGAGTTTGTCTCGAGGTCCCTCCTTAAAATGTTGAAGTCGATACGGTGGCCCCTCAAGAAGCTCCTTTAGCTCCGGTGGCTTAACCTTCGAAGGATGCTCTAATGGTCTATCTTAATGAGCAATTTACTTCCTTGGGCACCAATATTACGCCTTTGGATACATCCATGACTTCCGGGTTTGCCGTCATCGACATTCAATTCGCTTCCTTGGAGGAAAGAATGACCACCATTGAGAACCGATTCACTTCTATTGAGACTCAACAAAACTCAATGGATGTCTCTTTTACCACATTTCATGGTGCATGGCTCCAATCTCAATCAAGACGAGCCAATGATGAAGATGAAGATGAAGAGGATGACGACGATGGGAACGAGTCTTAGGCTTATGCATCTCATGTCATATCATATCATATTAGGATTCTAATTTTTATGCACCTATGTTATTTTTCTTTGACCTATGCTTTGATTTATGTTTTTAGGATTTGATTTAGGATTTATGTTACTTTTGAACCTTTAATGCTTTAAATGCTTAATTATAATTATGTTGTTTGCTTAATATTTCTTCGATGTTTATATCTTGTTCAATCCATTGATTTTGATCTAACAAAAAGGGGGAGAATACTTAAGAGCCCATAACTTGTAAAGTTTTTCAAAATCTAGCTTAAAGTAAGAGGGAGTATTTTTCAAATCACTTAAAAATTTATTTTTTTGTTATATCAAAAAGGGAGAATTGTAAAACCTATGTTTTATTTTTTTCAGCATACATCAGCGGTCGTTTGATGCTCGTATAGAGATCCTCACGACGCTAGTTTTCTGATTTGATTCTGTTCGTGGTCATAGAAAAGATTGATCCTCACTCGTTTGATGGTTTGTTAGCCGATGTAATCAGAACTGTGTAGCGGAGGAATCTGCTTGATAGTTTGGTTCACTCACCACTCCTTTTCATCCCGTAAGCATCTCGTTTGGCTAGAGACAAAGAGATTCATAAAGGTTTTTGGGTTTTGATGGTATGCTAATCTCTATGGAAGTGTTTGCTTTTCTTTGCACATTTGTATGAGATTTTTAGTGGATTAGTCTCTTTTTGTTGCATTGTATATGTAATATCTTTCATGAAATTTAATAAAATCCAGATGCCATCGTTAAAAAAACCAAGTGATATTTGAGCCGCTGACTTGTTTTAATGGAGTGGAATCAAGTAGTAAACTAACTTAGTAATGATGGATTAAGATTGAATTTAAAATGGGAATGAATTGGGAAGAGTTTGAGTTTAAAAATGAATTGTTTGAGCAAGTTATGAAATTTGGGGGACTAAAGATGCAATTTACCCATTGAGGACAAAATGAAACCAAAGTGGTTTGAAGATGAAATGGCGAGGGACTAAAAAAATTTGGGGGACTAAAAAAATATTTATATTGTTTTATTCTATCATATCTTCTCTCCCTCTTCGTCTCTCTTCTTTTATCCACAAAGTTTGAAACTTGACATTAAAACAACCAACTTTACTATGAGAATCCATCATGCAAGGCTTCTAAAGGTAAAAATCATTACCATCTTCACGAGAGCTTCAAGAAAAGATCATTATCTTTAAATTCGGAGAAGTATAGCTTAAGGAGGGTTTCAAGTTGAGGAAGGATTTAAGCATCATTCATATTGTATTTTCCATTTGAATGATTTGAAATGGTAGCTAAAGAGGTAGAAATTCTTCCAAAGGCTAAGGAAAGTCCAAAGTTGTGGAAGAGTAGCTTGGAATTTGGAAAGTTGATTGTCGACCTTTAGAGGTTAGTACACTCCTTACTTGGTTGGATATGTTTCATGAGTATTACTTTGGTTGTTAATATATATGTATTATGTTTGAGACAATGTTTGTGAAAATCAATCCTTACATAAATGTTTTTAACGATTCTATTCTAGTACAAGGTAATATCTATGTCTGATTTCAAATTTGGATATTCACTCAAACCTAAAGACTAAACTGCTAAAACTCGAGTTACTTAGACGGAACACACCACCTTTTTACCACTGAGACAACTCCTTGTGTTCAATCAATCATCGTATACATGTTATATGGTGTTAAATATGTGTTTTGATGTACATTGATGATATGATGAATTGGGAACTTGTAGGACTTCCATATGATGTATTGGAGCTTTTGAGTGCCATTCTCATGCTAATTTTTTGGCTTTCTAGGCATGATTCATTAAATTCATGCATTTATCTGTCCATCTACTTATTCATGGATGGCTAATAGTAATACATTAATCTAACATAAATCAAAAATATTTCAAGAACGTCGACAAAAATTATAATATCCAACGATGACGAAGAAGAATGCCTGGGTTGCTTTGGTTTCTTCGGCTTTAATTTATAATGCAGCTTTTGTTAATTCTGTAAACCTTTCTTTAATTTAGAAAGCATCCAGAAATGTTACCATGGAAACTGCAACTGTTCCATGAACTGTAAAATGACAAGAAAGAAAAACAAACTAAAAATGAAACATCAAAGATGCTTCTATTATCTCATATAATAACGAGTTTCCAGGAGATTCAAGGCCTCAACATGTTAAATGAACCGGATACAAATTTAAGTACTATAAAATGAATAGAATTCGTCCGACTTTTTTCTATGCCCCTTTATATGTTCTACCAATAATTTTATGTTACATATATTATCAATAAAACAGAAATAATCAATAAAAAGTGATAAATAATCATTAATACACATGACATAAAATTATTGGTGGAACATATAAAGGCCACAGAAAAGAGACTGACTAATTTTGTTGCTATAAAGATGGATTATTTAAGACTTTACAGCAGAAATTTGGATTGAATTCCACAGAACAGACAAGGCATTTCATTTGTCAATTTGGTTCAATTTGCCAAGGCCATTACAACGAGCACATACGATCTGAGCCTGGTCCTTTCGTGCAGCATTTGCCCTCAATGTAGCTCCAGCTTTACGGACAAAGCCAGCACCATCACATTCAGGACATCTGGAAACAAAAAGCCACAACACAAACATGAGTTTGCCATAAACAGTAACATACAGGGCTGGATTTTAAGGCAGAATAAGATGGATTATTTACGTGTCCTTGCGGGAGAATAAGATTGGAAAAGCTGTTCCGACCAGAGCAACAACGGCTGCGCCAGCAATTAGATAGGTGGTACCATCAGCTGATACATCTCCAACTGCTGCAACGACTGTTAGAGATCTCTTTTGGTTCTTGGCCTTGGTCATGGGCAAAACACTCGATCTCAAGGGCGCTGCCACGGCGTAACGGGAAGAAAGCGAAGGACTCGCTGGAGTTGGCGACCGTTTCAGGTTTGTTGCGTACAAGGTTTGCAGAGATGCCATTGTTAAATTAGATTGAAAAGGCTGAAGTAGCTTTGGGGAGGAAGGGGGCAGAGGTTATATGGGCAGGAGAAAAAGAAAACGAGGTTTTAGATTGTGGATAGCAGGTTCTTTACCGGAGTTGTATCTAAGCATGTGTGTATGGATTTAGATTTGGATAAGGCTCGCGACAGAACCAAGGATTCTTTGTGGTTTCATGGATAAGGATGGTCCCCACCAATGTCTACAGATTTTTATTCATATGCCATGTCCAATTTTACATCCAAAAACTTAAATACTTAACAACTGCTTAAAAAGTTCGCACACGCGCCCCCAATTTCTCCTCTTGTCACAAAACCCTCGAGACCCAATCATAGCTTTGATTCTCTGCCCCCAACAGTTTGTGCATGGCCGTGAGAGCGTGTGGCATTGGTCCCCGTTGTTAGGCCACCGGTTGTCGGTGAGTTGCAGCGAACGACTACGGCTGGTGGTTGCTCAAAGGAGTTGCGGCTCTTGAGAATGTTGGGTGGTCGCCGAGGTAAGCTGACATAGAGTCTCGCCGGAACGACATTTTGCTCTTGTCATCGTTCTAGTCATCGAATATTACCTGCAATTTGGTTTGCTCTGCCAACAGATTTGGGGGATTTGCTAATTTAACAGAGAACGGGACGGGATTTTGATGATCTTGCCATAGCTTCTGCCGGTTTTCGTGGAACTACGAAGACTGATCCTGCTCCCCGATCAGGTTTTTCCAGTTTTCCTTAATTGCCATTTTGACCCCGTTTCTGGTGACTTCTCCTCTTTCTCCCTTGAACTCACCATCGTTGCCCCGTTTTCTGGTTGCTTCACCCCCTTCTGTCGTGGCTTGGTTTTTCTTGTTTTTGCTTTGCGGTTGTGCTTTGATCTTCCCTTAAGTCTGCTGCTGATTTGGTGCTGATTTGCCTCCATCTGTTTCCTCCTTGCCTATATTTGGGTCTGCCTATTTTTTGGTTTTCCTCTATGTTTTTTCTGTTTCACAGTGAGTGCTAGGCTTTCTATCGGAATATATAAGTTTTCTCTCTTTTTCCGGGTCTGCCTGTATCGGTTTTCCTTTTGGATTCCTCTGTGTTTTTTTGTTTGACAGTGAGCACCATGCTCTGCGTCAGATTATACAAGCTTCTCTCCTTTGCTCGTGGTGCTAGCACGTTTCAATTGGGGTTTTTCTTTGCTCAGCCGTTTTCTAATTTTGTCCGTCTAGTTTTTTCGGGATGTCTATCATGGCATGGAATGTTCGCGGCTTGAGAAACAGAAAAACTGTTAGAGCTCTCTGTAACTCAATATTGAAGCACAAGCCGGCTATTATTTTCCTAAGCGAAACCAAACAAAAAATCAAATGTCTGGAAAAGATCAAAATGAAAATGAAGTTCGAGTCATCTTTCTATGTTGAGCCTCAAGGAATCGTGGGTGGGCTGGCCTTATGGTGGAATAATGAAGCAAAAATTACTATCCTCAAGCATTGCAAGAACTTCATTGATACAAGAGTGACTCTTCAGGAAGGCGAGAATTGGTTTGGAACTTTCATCTATGCGCCCCCGTACAAAGAAGAAAAACTTGCGTTCTGGTTGAAATTACATCAGCTTAGAAGATCCCCAAACGTAAAATGGCTAATAATGGGGATACGAATATCGTCAAGTGCTAGGAGGATAAGGAAGGGGGACAACCTTTCAACCCGAAAGAAGCCAAATGCTTTACCAACTTCGTGGATTTCGTAGGGCTATTAGAATTGCCAATTAAAGGGGGTAGCTTCACATGGTATAATCAGAGAAGTGATGAAGAGGCTATTCTAGAGAAACTTGATCATGTCCTATACTCTACTGAATGGAGTATCTCCTTTCCTAGAGCTCTAGGAGTAATGGACATTGCACTTGCTTCAGATCATACCCCGATTCTCCTCTTTCCCCTGGGTTTCTCTAGGAAATACAAAAAGGAGTTTAAATTCGAAACCAAATGGCTCTTGGACGAGGAGTGTCCCCAGATTATCCGTCAAGGATGGGATCCGTCTTCTAACGAAAATATCTCACTTCGTTTCGGGAAAAAAATTGGAAGAACAAGAGTCGCTTTAATGAAATGGAGCAAATTGAAACATAAAAAAAGAAATGAAAAACAATAATCATTGATGGCTCGGATCAAAAACTTCCAAGGGAGGAAACTTACAAGACCAAAGCTAGAGGAATACAAACAGATCAAGAAAAACTTAGATCTTGAATGGGAAAATGAAGAGAGATGCTGACATCAACGCTCCAGATTAAACTGGCTGAAATGGGGTGACAAGAATACTAAATTCTTTCATGCGACCACCCTTCAACACAGAAGGATCAACTCTATTCTCAAGATTAAAGAGGAAGACGACACCTGGCTTGAAGAACCGACCGACATAGCTGACTGTTTGCAGCGGTATTTCCAACAACTATTCCCTAAGGACCAAAATGTTGACTTTCAATGTCTTGAAAACTACATCCCATGTCTTGTGAGTGAGGGGATAAATTCTGAGCTCTGTAAAGAAGTGTCGGAAGAGGAGATCAAGAAAGTTGTTTTCAATATGGGGGCAACTAAAGCACCGAGCCCTGATGGCTTCCCTGGGTACTTCTACCAAACTTTTTGGGAAACCATCAAAGGAGATCTGATAGGGATGGTCTCGACTTTCTTTAAGGATGGTTTCCTTGGCTATGGTCTGAACAAAACCAATCTCGTCCTGATTCCAAAGTGACAAAATCCATGCGAAGTCTCCCATTTCCGACCAATCAGCCATTGCAATTTCTCCTTAAAGGTCATAACCAAGATTCTGGCCTCTCGTCTTAAAAGCTTCCTCCCGATTCTCACTCCTCATCACCAATCAACTTTCATTCAAGGCAGATCAATTCACGACAACATAATTATTGTCAATGAGGCCTATCATGCGATTAGACGAGCCAAGAAAGGAAAGAAAGGAATAATGTCCCTTAAAATTGATCTCGAGAAGGCCTATGATAAAGTGGACTGGGATCTCCTCCGCTTTATAATGACCAGGATGAGTTTCTGTAATTGGTGGATTGAAAGAGTTATGAAGTGTGTATCTTCTACATCTTTTTTCATGGTCCTAAATGGAGAAAAATATGGTGAATTTCGTCCAGGGCGAGGTCTCAGACAGGGCGACCCTCTTTCACCTTTCCTTTTCACTTTCATCTCAAACACTCTTTCTTGGATTACGGAAAAAGGGGTAGAATCTGCTAAGTTTGAAGGACGCAAAATCAGAAGAAGATGCCCCAACCTTAGCCATCTAATGTTTGCTGACGATTGCTTGATGTTTTCTTCAGCAAACAACGGAAACTGTCATGCGGCCATGAGAATCCTACACCTCTTTCAAAGCTCAACAGGACAAACGATAAACTTTCAGAAATCTTCAGTTTTCTTCTCCCCAAATGTCAACAACCACCTCAAAAACCACATTTCCAATATTCTAGGCTTTAGTCCAATGGAGGAAGACAATAGATATCTCGGTTTGCCCTCGTTCTGGGGGAGAAGCAAGAAAGAAGCTCTTGCTTTCATTAAAGAGAGGGTCCAGAACAAACTACGGGGCTGGAAAGTGAAATTTTTGAATCGGGCTGGAAAAGAGGTCCTCATTAAAGCAGTTGCTCAAGCGATTCCTACATATGTGATGCAATGTTTTCTTCTACCGATCACTTTTTGGGAGGAACTTAGCTCACAAATTACCAAGTTCTTGTGGAATAATTGCGGTATTAAGGAGAAGAGCATCCATTGGATAAACTAGAGGAATATTTACCGTCCCAAGGATCAAGGTGGGCTGGGTTTCAGGAATCTCAGATCTCTTAACAAAGCTCTCATTGCTAAGATTGCGTGGAAGATTCTCAAGCACCCAGACTCTTTTCTTGCTCAAACACTTCGGGGAATTTACTACCCAAATGGGAACATTTTTGAAGCCCCAAAATGCAATAATCCTTCCTAGGCATGGACAGGGATCCGTGAAGGGATTGAAGTAATAAAAGAAGGATCCCTTTGGAGGGTAGGTAACGGGAGAAGTATCTCTACTTGGAAGGACAACTGGGTCCCAAAACTTCCTGGATTTAGAATTCTCTCACAATCATCGCCTACGGGTCATTGCCCATCAGTTAGCAGCCTCATGAACTCTGACCAAAGATCTTGGGATCAATCTAAGCTTGAACTCCTCTTTTCGCCAGCTGAATCTGAAGCAATTAGATCTATCCCGATTGGCGGTCCTGGAATCAAAACTCCATTGTTTGGGCTGGAGCAAAAAAATGGCGAATACTCGACTAAGGCGGGATATCGGTTTATAGAGGACACGATTAGGACGTCCCTAGACCCCTCCTCAAGTGAAGAACCTGGTAAAAACAAAGCTTTCTAGAACTCAATTTGGGGGATGAAGGTGCCATCCAAAATCCGGTCTTTCCTTTGGAAACTATGCCATAACATAATTCCTACCAAAGGAAACCTCGCTTCACGCTTCCATGGAAGATTCCAAGACTCAGAATGTTGTCCAAGATGTGGGAATGAGAAAGAAACTATCGAACACCTCATGTTCTTCTTCCCTTTTGTTCAAGCGGTTTGGAAAGCATCAGGTTTTAGCTACTCACCTTCTCCTTCTGGTTTCCCTGGTTTCTCGAAGTGGTGGGTTAAAATAAATGAGTTTAGAAGAATGGGAAATTTCGATGAAGGATGTGTTCTTATTGCCTTTCTTCTTTGGGCGATTTGGAAGTCACGCAATGCTTTTGTCTTTGAAAACAGAAAGGATCTACCTTGGGAAGTTTGGTTACGTGCTGATGGTGCGTTCCAGGAATTTGCTCAAGCATCTTTCTCTCCCCTAAAGGAGATCTCTCCTCAACATAATGAATCGGTTCAATGGAATCCTCCTCCTACAGGATCCTTTAAAATCAACTACGACGCTGCCTTTGATCGCCACACAGGAAAGGCTACGGCGACAGCCATTGCACGTGATTGCTTGGGAAGTGTTGTTCAAGGAATTTCGGCACCTTTCTTCGCTCCGTCTGCAGAGACAGCCAAAGCTTTAACTATCAGACTCGGTTTATCTCTAGCCTCTTTACTCAATCTTGACCACGTTATTGTCGAATCGGATTGTCAAACCGTCGTCTCCAATCTTCGGTCGGGATGCCATTCAGACTGGACTTCTTCCGCTGTCGAAGAGGATATCAGGAAAGAGACAAAAAATTTTGCTTCTTGTTCTTTCTCCTACGTTCCTAGATCTTGTAATCAAGCAGCCGACAAGCTTGCTAGTTTTGCTAGGGATATCCATGTTCAAACCCTTTGGGGTAACCCTTTTCCCCCATGTCCCCTGATGTTTTTGTGATTTGTGAAATGAAACTTTCTCTCCTTGGATAAAAAAACAACTGCTTAAACACCTTTCAGTCTCGCATGTCACTATCAGCCCCATTCTTGAGATTTGGATGATATAAGAAGCGAACTTAAAAATTAAACCCCTAATTATAAATATTTTAAAAAATAAATTCTAAGTGTATGTCCTTAATAATTGAAAAAATATTAAATTTTAAGTGTATGTACATAATAACAAATATTAAAAATAATGGGTCCTTAATAATAAGTATTGGAAAAAAACATGACCCCTAATAATAAATATTGAAAAAAATGAATTTTAAGGGTAGGTTTTTAAAAATGAGTATTGAAAAAAAAATTGAGTCTGAAATAACAAGTATTGAAAAAATTGGACCCCTAATAACAAGTATTAAAAAATAGACCTCTAATAACAAGTCAAGTTTGAATTTTAAGAGTGGTCCTGCTAATAATAAGTATTAGAGAAATTAGACTCTAATAACAAATATTGATAGAAAAAAATTAAATTATCATTAAAATCTTAATTACGACTATCCACTAACAATTAGACTAAATAAATTTCAATATTCTTTATATTTAAATCTTAAAGGTGCCCTTATGGCCCTACCTCATAGACAGGTCTGGTCCTTACCGAATGTCGAAATTATGCTTATAAATTAAATTAGGGCGAGCGCTCGATCAAGTCGAATCGAGTCAAAAAATTTGAGTTATTCGAGTTGAAGTGTTATATTTTACAACTCAAACTTTATTTGAATATTTTCGATTCAAGTCGAGTTCGAGTCGAGTTTTCAAGTTCCTATACAAATTTATTTGTAATTATTTATGATGTTATAGTATAGTTTGATTCCAATTTAAATGACTTTCTCTAATTGTATAAGATATGCATATCTATTTCTTCATATTTTTTTCATATGTGGCATATATTTCTTCGTATTATATATATATGAGAAAATTTTGAGAGACTCAACTCGAACTTAAAAATAAATCCATTAATTACTAAAAATTTCGAGTTATTCGAATTTCTATTTTGCCACTCAAACTTTATTTGAAAATTTTTCGAGTCGAGTCGAGTTTATAAAATTTTGACTCGAGTCAAGACGAGTCGAAAAAATTATTTTTTTTTAATTTGAGTCAAGTTTTACTCACCCCTAAATTAAATAATAAAATAATTATTAGAATCGATCATATGGCTGAATAATTAGAAGGAAACCCCAAAGCTTTCAAATTTTGCACGAAGTCGTTACTAGCAATTTGCAATTAGAATAAAGTCAAAGTATCTCAATGTTTGACTGAATTGTCATTTTGACTCCTATTTTTTGGAGCAATTCAACCCTCAATGTTTTATTTGGGTCAAAATGTCCCCTATGCGGATGAAAATTGTTAGAAAACTGACGGTAAACAATTTGAAATGACTTGACAGAATGATAAGTAAACAGAAAATATTATTTTATATTTTATATAATTTTATAAAATTATTTTATGACTGATGTAACATTTTTTCAATTCAACACATTTGTCTATATGATACTGCCTTGTTAGTTGACTGTTTTCATCTGCAGAGGAAATATTTTGACCCAAAATAAAATATTGAAGGTTGAATTGCTCCAAAAAAAATAAGGGCCAAAATAACTATTCAGTCAAACGTTGGGAGGCAATTTTTTTAACTTTATGCCTTTGCAATTCCGGGTTTATAGATCGAAAGATAAAGAACATGAACAAAAATACTGTCTTTTTATTTATTTGGGCATTGGGTTAGGGTATGAAGCACATTGACATATTGGACATAGTTGTTGGACTTAACGGATGGGTACTTATCATTTGAGCTTCAGCTTTGATGCAATTTTGCATCGTAATAGTTGTTTGTGTTGAAAAAGTTTCAATTTCAAAAAGGCTTGTTATTGTATATTTTTGGCTTAAGGTGTGTCCTAACTCATAAGACACTAAATTTTTGAGAGAAAAAAAAATTAATTAAGTTTTTAATTTTTTTACCCAATTAAGTCTTTATATTTTAAAATTTCATCAATTTACCCCTTTGACCAAAGTTGATTATCAAAACTAACAGTTTTTTGGACCAGCTAGTGCAACATGTAGTGTTACAGTGTTCTCACTTGACATTTCCAATTTTTTATTTATTTAAAAAATTCTTTAAAAGTTCTAAATATTATAAAAAATAGTTTTTTTAAAAAAATCTGTAAATATCACATAACAGAATTGTTGTGTGTCATGTGGTAGTAATATCTCAAAAGAAAAATTGTCAAAATTTGATGGTTAAATAGCTTAATTGATTAAATTTATTGGTTCAAGGGCTTAATTTGGTGCAAAAAAATTCAGTGGCTTATTTTTTTCTTCAAAAGTTCAAGGGCTTCAAGCACCCTTAGGCCAATATGTATTTAGTTAAAAGAGTGTTATGAACTATACAATTCATCATGAACTCAACAAGTGGCTTAAGTGAAAAAGACGTGATATTCATTCTAGGAGATCTGAGTTTGAGTACTTATATGTGCAAAATGAGTCTTGTCAAAGAGTTCAGAAAAAATACGAACAAATACTACCATATAAACACATCAGTATATTAAAAAAACTGTACAATTCATCATACTACTACAAATTGTAACTTCATCTTGTTTATGTAAAATGATTTTAATGTATCCACAACAAAATTATAATAACATTTAGATTTTGAATCTTTCTTCTCTCCTAATTTTTTTCCAACAAGGATAAATTTTGCAACATGAATGGTTGAAAGAGATTGTCAAATCTCAAACAAGTTGTAGTAAAAGAAGATATGTTTTCCTTTCATTTTCAGTTGATGATAATTTGGCCTACATCCATTGCTTGAAATGGGGGTTTGGTTTTTCTATTCAATTATTAAGAGGTCAGATGAAGGAAAATTTTAAGATCCTCTCTTACACCAAATACTGATAAATGAAGTTCAACTAATGTAGCAAGTTGTGAGATGGAGGTTTCATACAAACTAGCTAAATTGAAAGATGCAAGTAAATATAGAAATAGAATTCGTCAATTTCTTTTTTTTGTCTCTATATATATATTCTGCCAATGATTTTATGTCACACTTATTTTTTATTAATTTATTATTTATTTTTATTTTATTGATAATACACGTGATATAAAATCATTGGTGAGACATATATAGAAACAAAAAAAATAGACGGATTCTATTTAAAAATATAAGGTCACAACTGATAATTTACAAAAGTAGGATTGTATTAATCATTAATCAATGTAATGACTCTTCATTGACCGATTCATCAATCTTATATTTCTAAGCTTGCTTAAAGTGACTTAAACCCCCAATAAAAGGAACATCGGTTCTTCAATGTTCCCAAATTGGAACAGATTTGATTGATTAAACAACTCCCCAAATCAAAGTTATTGCCAAATAAAGTGACTATTTCTTCATCCTACAAAGAAGTAAAATGACTGATTCTTCATTCTACCCATTGTTTAACTGGTTGATTCTTTCATTAGCTCACATTGAGATGATCATCTTCCCTGGATTTTGATTCTATTCTACTTTAATAATTAATTCGGTTCGCCTGGTTTGACTTTTCCAATCTTGTCCAATAAATTGATTTGATTAAGGTAGAAGGGGATGGGATTTTCATTTTCCTGACTTAAATGTCGGCTATTTAGCTCCAACATGTAATTCTTTTATGCATAATCTTAAAAAATACTCCAAAAATAATTATTTTAGTCTATAATTTTTAAATAAGTTAACAATTAATGTTTCATTTTTTGTAGTATGATTCTCATGTGATTGAAAACTACTAACCAATTAACAATAAATATCTTGAAATGAATTAACATAATGACACATTATCAGAAAATAATTTTATATGTTATATAATTTTATTAAATTATTTTTTGATTGATGTGACATTTTTTCAAGTCAACATCTTTATCTATACCACATTGTCATGTCAGTCGGCGTACACTGTTATTTAAGTTTGTCACGTCATTTCAAACAATGTAGCGTTAGTTGACTAATTGTTTTTATTTGTAGATGACCATTTCAACACAAAATAAAATATTAATCATTAAATTGTTTAAAAAAAAAAGTTAAAGTGACTATTAAATCAAATATCACATGTATTTTTTTTTTTAAATCCGAAGATTTGCAGGGTTGCTCCGGTATTAAGCACCTTCCCTGGATATGGATTCTGCTACACCTTCAAACCATTATTATTTAGATTTGGATAAACATTAAATACATATACGCAATTTGATATTGATATATTTAAAAAAGGTTGAAAAAATTAAGACATTTTGAATAAACTAAAGAGTAGAATAAAGTTGCAGTTATCTTTTGATTAATTGAATTTAAAAAAAAAATAACGAGATTAAAACTCTTGCAAGGTGAATAAAGTATCATTTATGTGCATTGTTTGTACACATTGATAAAATAGTGCACTTGGAATAATTAATTAAGAAAAAAAATTATTTTTTAAAAAATAAACCAGAATATATCCGTTTCTGGTTCAAATATTTTAAAATAATATTTATATTAATTTTAAATAATTATGATTTTAACTAAAGAAAATAGTGAATATTTTTCTGCTCTTGTAACACATATTTTCTGTTTTTATAGCATATTTTCAATGCTAATGTAGCATATTTTCTCTATTTTTTAGAGTTAAATTTGGTGACGCTTCTCCAATTGACAGTTATTTGATTATCATGTTAATTTATACATAGTTTGGACTCTCAAATTTGTTCTCTAGTAGAAAATAATTCCAAGCAAGAGGTTAGTAAAAAAACCAGCGAAACTTTACTGGTTAGAAAAAAGTGATAAGAGAAAAAGTAAGTGGTTATCATTGGATAAAATTATCATTGAAATGGTAAGCCAAGTCCTCCCCAAAAGCTCTCCAACGCTTTACCACTACAGCCAATTACTATTTTCATTTTATGGTTTAACTGAATTTAATAATTAATTTTAAAACTTTTAAATTAAGGATAATCCACGTATTTTCCCTGTAGAAATCTTATCGTCCATATCTAATAACCTCTATAACTCCATTTAATTTTTATTAACTTATTTTAAAATAATAATTAAAATTTTGAAAAAATCTTCAACAGTTGAAAAACTAAAACAAACTAAAAAATTAAAACCAAAATGTAAATTAATAAAACAAATAAAATCAAAATAATCTGTCAAGCAATGATTGAGTGTTGGAATTTTTAATAGATTAACTTTAAGTTGTTAACGAGATGGAATGTTATGCACCTAAAATGGTAACCATGTAAACATTAGACACTTATTTTGACAAAAAATAGACACATAATAAAAAAGAGATATTTTAGACATTTATTTTTTAAAGCGGAAATTACATAAATGGTCACCAAATTTTGAGTAAGTTTTTCCTTTCACCACTGAAGAGTTATGTTTCGGTTACTAGTGTTTTTATTTTATAATAAAATGGTCACTCTATGACATTATGGAGAGAAAAGGCTTGAACTTCTTTTAATCTTCTTTGCATGGAGTGAAAGTTGAACCTGGGACCTCTTAAAAGTAGGTTTTAATACCCAATCGTTAAGCCAAAGTGAAGATAAAATATTAAACTGAAAAAGGAAATAAAAACGCTAAACATAGGATTTGAACATAAGACTTCTTGAAAAAGAAAACAATTGTCCAACCACTATGCTAAGCTGAAAATATAGTTTGGACAAAAATAATAATTAGGTTAAACCATGATTGAAACTGATTACATTTATATTAATAAAATATATTAATTATAATACCAATAATAAAATATTATGAAAATATATTTATAATATAAATTAGACCTAAATTATTAAATTTTATAAGAATATTTATAAAAATAATAATTTATAAGAAAAATTTTATGAAATAATAATAATAATAATAATAATAATAATAATAATAATAATAATAATAATAATAATAATAATAATAATAATAATAATAATAATAACATAAATTATAAAAATGTTATACAAAGATTTGACTATTCATACGTTAAATATCTGTCACCTGGATGAGACTTTGGAAAAATAACAAACGACGTCAGTATAAAAAGAGATGTCGAGAGAGAAGGGTAAGCAAGTGCCACCTCAGATTGCCGGTCTCCGCCGCCGGCTAGATTTTTCGATTTTGGTGGATAACATTAGCAAGAGGATTCATCAAGTGACTCTACAGGAAGCTTTTCAGATGTACGGAAAAGTAGTAGATGTTTTCATCGCGTATATAAGTGCGGAGAGAAGAAATAGGCCGACAACTTTTGCATTCGTGAGGTTCAGCAACGAAGAGGGTGCTAATTGTGCTAGGTCTAAGGGCAATGGTAGACTTATGGACGAATTTCGCATTAGAGTTTTATTGCGTATCAAAGACCAAGAACTGCAGGTCTTGATAGAAAGCCAACCGTAAACTTGAAAAAGCCTACCGTGACCCTGAGAGACTCTATAACTTACTTGAAAGCTCTTTTGAGTCATGTTCGTAATGATGAAGATGCCCTGATTCGGGAGCCCCAAGATGTGGTAAAGAATAACTAGGTTAACGAAGAGAACGTAACTTTTGTTCGAGTTGAGAAATGTTTCACGACGAAAGGGGCGTTCACTGGTGATGACTCCACAAAATTTATTTCAATCCCTAATGAGGATATAAAATGGAGAAGCTATTGCTTAGTGGTGCAAATAAAAAGGATGTATAACCTCGGCGTAGCTTAGAAATGGTTAATTTTTGATAGAAAAACTATTGCTTAGTGGGGTAAATAAAAACCAAAGTCCAACAAAGTTCAAAAGAGGAAGAACCCCCCAAGAAAAAGTGGTCATCTGCTAACCTTATGCTGGGGAGTCATTCCCTTCTACAGGATGTTCCATCTTTATCAAGAAAAAGTGGTCATCTGCTAACCTTATACTGGGGAGTCATTCCCTTCTACAAGATGTGCCATCTTTATCCTCTAGAGAGTTGGATGAAAAGAAAGAAGCTATAGTGACATTCAAAGTCGGGGAGAAGTTCGGAGTTGAATTTAGTGCACCAAAAGACATGGTTATGGCTCGAATTGAAAAATTGGAAAAGGAAAGTGGCTGTTGAGAGGCCAGGTTGTATCTCTAAACTTTTTCGAGTTTATTTTCTTTCCTATCTATGACTGTTTCTCTTTTATCTTAGAAAGTGAGGGGACTGGGTAGATCTGAGAAAGTGAGGGCGGTGTCGAATGTCATTTTTGCAAGGAAAGCAAGGGTGGTTTTTCTCCAAGAAACTAAGTTGCAAGTGGTGAATCCATGGGTCTGCAAAAAGATTATGTGGCTCGATTTTTGAGGGTTTTGAGGCTGCTTCATCAAGTGGTGCATCTGGTGGACTCATTTAAATTTGGGATATGAACTTTTTTACAGTGGAAAGCAAAATCACTTATGACAGAGTTTTCGTTCTTGTGGGGAAGATTCAATAGGCTGGACTAAGATGTAGTTTGTTCAATATATACGGACCAAATGGCCCGTCTGATAGGAAAAATTTCTTTCTTTCTCTTTCAGCTTGTATGACTTCGCTACATATGTCGGTTGTTCTAGGAGGAGATTTTGACACCATCAAGTATGCTGAAGAAAAGATGGGGTCAGTTTTCAATGCTGGTTCGATGAAAATTTCAGCGATTTTATCTAGAGAAATTGTTTGGTAGATCTACCAATGTCTGGTGCTCCTTATACTTGGATCCGGAGTGGTGATGATGTTGTTGCTTGTAGATTAGATAGATTCCTACTTTCTCCTGAAATTACCCCTATCTTTTTCAAGGCTCTCACAATCATCATTACCAAGAGGACTCTATAATCACAACCTTGTCCTACTAAAGGAAGACTGTTAACTCCATAAGTACTGATTTTATGCTTATTTTACAATTCCTTTGCTTTCCCTTGAGTACATTTAGTTGCATTTAGTCATTAAATTCATGCATTTGCATAAAGAGTTAGGAGTGGTGTTTATGCGAGTGTGAAGGGTTGCTTTGTTGGCATTATTACAGGCTTGGCAGATCAGGATAGGCTTGGCAGATCAGGATAGGCTTGGCAGAGCAGCGCAAGAGCTGGAGAAGGAAATGCCAAAGAGAATGCTGAGCTGCAGTTGGCACAAGTGGGCCAGAAATTGCCTAGACTCGGCTGGCATAAAAGTGAAGTCTGATGCCCGGTCATGTAGCCGTTGAACCATATACATGTCAGCCCTAGGATTCAAAATTTGGATAGAGGATCACACATCTTATCCCTTGTGCGTTCAAAATTCAAACTTAAAGGCTTATCATAGGCATCCCGTGCTTACCTATTTAAAGGATCAATCATTGATCCAAAGAGGATGATCAGATTAGAATGAAGGCTGCACTGAGGAGTGACGTGGTTTGACCAGCTTGACCGAGGGCTTGGAGCCATTGAAGGGCTGCATCGACATATCCACTTCTTGCCCGTTCTTTTTGTTTTATTTGTTTTTTTTATTTAAATGATGATGATGTAGATAAACGATGATGTTTTGTGGATGTACCCCCAACCATGAACTAAGCTTTTACAGTTGGTTGGGTGATGATTGCGTTTAAACGCTAGTTTTATGTTTAGTTTTTAATAATTCAAATGCCTTGGCATTATTTTCCTATCTGGCATGATCTTCAATTTTCCTAAATTCTTTGCCATACGACCGCTGGCATTGCTTGCCTATTGCACATTAATATCTTAACAGACTTAAGGGGCAACGACTAGTTGCCAGATTCTATGGAAAGAAGTTACGAAAGAAGATGTTCAAGTAGATGAGCTTACTTCTTAAGTGAATCTATGTAACACCCCTTACCTAGTCTAGAAGAAAACCTGTTTAAGAAGTGTTACTGAACAAAATCCAAACAAACACAAGAGTCTTAACAGTTCTCAACTAAGCATACAATCAGAAATCATGGTGATAAAAAAACTTTCTAGTAACTTTCAATGATCAAGTTCCAAAATACATTTCATGTTTAGCCAAGTGTGCTTACACATTACTCATAACACTTTATTCGATATCTCATCTTAAATTTTCTTTGATAAACTTCCAATATACAAGGCTCACTTATAATTAAAAACCAAGAAGGGTTAAGGCTATTCTTGAAAGTTCAATAACAAGTTTAGGTTGTTTAGAGTTTAGGTCTAAACAAGTTCTTGTTTACCATTCGGATGGTTAAGAAAGAAAAGACTATAACAAACAACTCTCTATCTTAGAGGTTAATTAAACTCGATAATTCTTGAATTAGGCATAACAAGGATTTCTCTATGTGTAGTTATACGAGCAAATCTCTCAAGATCATAACAATCATATAAACATGTACACTAATCTCATTCGAAAGCAAACACATGCACATAGCATTATCATAAGCATATTTGTAAAAATGCCACTAAATGATCCTTGGAACCATTAAACCAATTATTCGGGCTAGAACACTTGTCAGGGTTAAACATATAATGTTAGGTATATAATAGCCTACACACTTGCAGGTCAGCTCAAAGAATTAACTAATTAAACAATCTGAAAGTCTAAACTACCATACTACATCATAATTATTAACACACGTATAGCAAGCAACCATGAAATAATTAGAGGCCCAATACAAAGCCTTGAATACTTATAAATCTTATAACATATGAAATCAATAGGAATTGTAATGTATAATGCATTCCTAACAAACTATGTGCCACCATCTAGGAGTCCTAAGGAGAGTACGATCGTACACTTTGATAACCTTGATCTCGTCCGAGCTTAGAAAGTACTCATAAGTAAGATCATCCTGAAATGCATTGAAAGGATAGAGTAAGCATAGGCTTAGTAAGGTAGCTTAAAGTGTCTATAGTATGAAGCTATGAGCTATCCTTCCTTCAATTCTATACAACCCAATTGATACATAACTATCAATAAAAAGACAATGAGCGTAACATATCATAATCAGGAGTTGCTTAACAATTAAGATATTTACGTTACAAAAATAAAGTCATGGTTTCTTATCACTTAAGTTATCTAGCATTGCATATCCTAGATAGGTGAAACTTGTCACACAAGTTATCTAACATATCACTTCGTGAGTATTGTTACTTATCTTGCAAGTTATCAAACTAGCATATCCATATGCAAGTTACATGGCACGTAAGATAACAACCATATTAGGTCATATTCATGAGATACTCATTCCAACTAATCATAATCATTTGAATGTTCAAGCAATTCAAACATGTAAGTATTTACCAAGCTTATTTAATCACACAAAGAGCATATAATAAGCTAAGATTCACTTTACTTATTATACAAGTCTTTATCAATTCATAATTTAACTTATAAACTTTCTGGGTTTCTTTTATCGTAGTCTTGTGATTCAAGCAATCAATTTCACTTGTACGTCTTTTGATTAAATCACCCACAAGACCATTAAATTCATGTATTCATACAAAATTATTAAAACACTCCACTAACTTCATATATATTCAAAACTGTTCATGGCATGATCAATTCTAGTCAAAACAGTCTACTTAACATGTATACACAATTTATACATTGCAAAACAGTCCATAACATGATCAATTCTAGTCAAAACAGTCCACTTAACATGTATACACAATTGTACATTGCAAAACAGTCCATAGCATGATCAATTCTAGTCAAAACAGTCTACTTAACATGTATACACAATTTTACATTGCAAAACAGTCCACTGAACAAATTCATTCATATATATAAACTAGAAACAGTCTATATGCTTTCCTATTTATACAAAACTGTCCAGAACACATGTATATATGTTTTAAACAATCCAACATGTACCAAATTGATCACCAAAACAGTCCGGCTTTCATATAACTCGTAAATACTTTTAAACATTCCACTAAACATTCTGAACATGTCATCTCATATTCATATGTTCACTTATCATATAAATTATCAAGCATAATATGTTATAAACATGGTTTACTTATCATATAAGCTATCAAACATAGCATATTATAAACATGTGTCACTTGTCTTATAAATTACCAAAATAATTCATTAGTTAAATTTTCAATCTCATGTTTTGTCTTTAACATAGCCTTGAGAATCGAATTACAACATAGGTACACGAATCCCCAACCAACTTTCGCCAAACAAAATGGTACTCGTAATACCGGTCAATCCCTCCTACTGTCGCCAAGTGACCACAACACTTCCCTCCTACTGTCACCAAATAAGGACCGCAGTCCACCCCAAAACTGAGCTCTATGGACTCTATGACATGCCAACTATACCTAAGACTGAATCGAGACAATGCTTTCACATTTATCATCTTTCTTAGAACAAAGTGAGCATAGATCCTTATCATAGTATAATATCAATATCTCATTACCCCTTTTTAATTTGGGTATATATTCACCTCATGTGAATTTCTCATTATCTCATTTCTCTTGATCAAATGGCATCATAGCCAATATCACTTTCAACAAGTATCATATATAACTCCCTTTGTAATCATGTTATCAAATACACATAAAGTTTATTATAATCAAGAGTTGTACTCCATTTTACAAAATAACATTTTCAATCATATATAGCTTTCGAATCTAGCAAGCATTTCATAGCGTATGAAGCATATTTGACCATAATCAAGGCATCGAGTAATAATAGCTTATTATCTTTCATTTCAAGATTGAGCATAGAGTTCAACCATATGTCATGCTTTTAATCAAATTTCATGTCATAAAGTACTTTCACTAAAGTACTTACCTTGTATCCAAGCTTTCTGTAACACCCGGGTTTAGGGGTCGGGTGTTAAGATAGTTAAATCGAGTTCGAGTCATTGGGATTGTTTTAAATAAAAATGGGCTTTGTTTTTAAACTAAAAAGGCTTGTGATTTCATTAAAGGCAAAGTGGTAAATTTCTAAATAAAGGAAATAAGCTAAGTAAAAAGGGACTTTTTGAAAAGTCTTCTTCTTCTTCTTCCTTTACCAAAATCACGACCAAAACCTCCCCAAACCCCAAAACACCGTTCCATCCATTTCTTCACCGATTTCAAGAGCTTTCATCAAGCTAAATATGTTTTTGACTTCTCCTAATCTTTCTTAACATTTCTATAGCTTTAGATTTTCATAAACCCCATTTTTGTGACATTTCAAGTTTTCAAATTTTAAGAAAAAAGAGGAAGCTTTAATGGCTTTTCGTTGGGTTTTTGATTTGTAAAGTTAATTTATGTTATACTCTTGCCCTTAGGTGTATCATATGTTAAAATGGCGGTGTTTTGTTGAAAAACCCGAAATGGGTTTTCGTGGGCGTGTTAAAGGGTAGAAAACTTAAGTTTTTGGGGTAGTTTTGTGAGGGAATGTTGGGCTGATGATATGGTGATGCTTGGGGGTTATTTTGAACGTGTTTAATGATGATTTGGGTGTTGGAATCGATGGGTTTTTGCTGGGTTGTGTGTGAGTCCGAAAATGAAGATTTTGGTTAGTTCTTGGTTTGGAAATATAGTGAAATGGTCTTGAGATTGTAATCTGATTTGTGGAGGTGGTTTTGTGGATGATTGTGGAGTAATATGTTGTTTTTGGCTGATTAGAAACAAGGGAAATCGTTGGAGAAGCTTCAGGCTCGATTCCGAGAAATTAGGAGGCTTGATCGGCTATCTCAGTTTGCTTTAAGGGTGTTAGGTGAGTGGACTATTTTAAATGGTTTTAAATTGGTTCAAAGTGTGTAGTTGAGGTATTAGATTGTGTTTGGTAGGCCAATCTAATGTAGAGATTAAGTTGGTAGCTTAATCTCTTATTTGAGTTTATGAGTTTCATGTTAAATGTGCAAATGTGGTTTTGGGTAATACATGTTTGTTTATGCATGTTGATATATATTGATGTTGTATAATGGTGTTTGATATGTTGTGTTGCATGATTGTGAAATCATGGTAAGACTTGTTTAGTTTGTTGGCACTAGTTATAATTACCGGGTATAAATGATCGATCATTAGGATGGGTGTGCACACGGTAAGAGCCACATTCGCGCGTGGCCTTGGTGATGTGTAGTCATCAAGGAGGAGTACGGTGAGGTAACATTCCATCGGAAAGTGTTTGTATATGATGATGAGTGAAATCTCATCCGTAAAAGAAAAAGGTGATGTGTGAAATCCCACCCGAAGGTAATATTGTTGTTTGAGTACGTTGGGGCGAAAATCCCAACGGAAGTTATCCGCATATCCGAGTAAGCTATATAGATGCCAATATAATTTGTTAATGTGTGGTTGATGTGTAAGATGATTTGTTACATCCTTGTTTAGCATAACATGAGGTAAGATGCCATGTTCATGCATTCTTGTAACGTTCGGCTATGTTGCTATGTTAATGTAAATGTATGCCTTGTGAATGTCTTATGGATTCCATGCTTTGGACCCTGCATTGTCAATGTATTGTTTTTGAGCTCCCTCACTAAGCTTCTAGCTTACGCTCTCGTTTTTGACAATGTAGATCATTAGTGTAGAAGTTAGGAAGGAGCAAGGAAGGGGCACCCAAGCGCGTGTGTGGTTGCTCAAGTATGGTTTATTGAATAATGTAATAGTTAGCAATGGGGATGCTACGTGTTGTAGGAGCATGTGTTAGACTCCTATGTTGTTATTGCTTTTGTGTTGAAGATTTGTAACTCATGATTTATGGATGCTTATGTCGTTGTGTGAAGGCATGTAAATATTGTTTTATGTTATATTTATGTGGATGCATGTTTCATATGAATGAAATGGACTTGTTATGTATGTTTATATGTTTGATCATGCTTGTGGTAGGATATGATGTCTCTAGATTGTATGAATGAGTTTGCTTGTGATTCTTGTTGTTTGGGGCATGTTTGGGGATGTTTGAAGATGCAGAAAACTATTTTCAGGGTCACTCTGTGTGCAGGCGTTTCGAAATGCTCGTGATTGTTTTAGAACGATTGTAGCTCCAGGGATAATCGTATCGGAATGGGGGTGGTGCCGTTTCGATACGATTTGACACTGTGAGCTCCCGTTACGGTACGCGTTTCGATACGGTTTGCCACTGTGAGTGCCTGTTTCGGAACTAGTTCTGAAACGTTTCGACACTGGAGACCCTCGTACCGGAACGAAGTGGACCGTACCGGTACGGACTGGTCTGACTTTTAAACTAGATCCCGCGTATCGAAACGGGCAAGCCTGTTTCGAAATGCAGGCCTGTAAATTGGCTTTTGGGCATCTTCAAAGTTTCTCGGATGTTGTGATTTAGTCCCGTTTGTTTGTTTGCTTCCTTGTTTAGTTTATATGCACCTTTTACAAATGGTTTTGGACTTGTAAGCATGCAAATGGACTAACATGTCACTTGGTAAATTTAAGTTACCTTATGTCCGATTTGATATTTTCTATATCGTTTTCCGCTGACGTTTTTGCACATAGGACTAAGTGTAACATTTAGACAAGATAATTAAAAGAAATTTTCTAGGGTTACTAATCAGAGTGGAACCTTAACGAGTTTCGCTTCGGTTTTCCCCGTGTAACCTGTTCGGACCGGACTGTCAGCTAGCCCGGGACGCGGGGGTTACATTTGTTGGTACCAGAGCCTGAGGTTTCCGCGACCTCAGGAAGGTAAGTAAGGTAATTTTGAAGTTTTATGTTGCAATATCTCGGTGTATGTTGTACGGTGAATGTTTTTCTATGTATGCTTGTTGTTTGCTTGCTTGCATGATGTTTGAATGCATGTACTGGTACGATTGTTGTGTTGAGGCGTAGTGTCGAGTTCCCATTACTACTATTGCTTATTGGAAAAGATTTTGTAAAGGAATACTTGAGCACGTTGGACCCTTGCCTTTGCTAACTAAATCATTGAGTGTTTATTTTGTTTGTAGTTGATATCTTGCTAGCCGTAAGATGAGACCTAGAGGCAGGCCTAGGATGGTTTATTCGGAACCACAGGCAGCAGCTCTGGAAGTTGACCGGTTGTTGAGGTGGATGCTCCTCCACCTCCCTCTTCTCCTCCTCTACAAGAGGGAGGTGAGGCGAGAGCTGAGGGTGTAGGACCTCAGGTTGGCCAAGGTCCGGCCGGTATAGATTTGGCTCCGTTGGTTCAGGTTATAGCTGAGGCTTTCCAGGCAGTTGTTGCTGGGGGGCAAGCTGTGGCACAACCTCAGGGTGAGGGCACCGATTTGCTGCTTGAGAGGCTCCGTAGTTTGGGAGGTGAAGAATTCCGAGGGTTGGCACCCGAGAGATCAGAGGCTTGGTTTGATAAGACTGTTCGTATCTTGTCTCAGATGGGTTGTAATGGGGCGCGCAGACTGGGATGCATTGTTTTCTTGCTTCAGGGTGATGCCTACACTTGGTGGGTCACCATCACTACAGGTATGCTAGATGCCGAGATTACTTGGGAGTTCTTTGAGTCTGCTTTCCGCAAGAAGTATCTGGGTCCCCGCTATCTTGATGAAAAGAAGAGAGAGTTCATGGCTTTGCTTCAGGGTAATATGACAGTGACCGAGTATGAGGTACGAGTTTTCAGATTGAGTCAGTATGCGTCCGAGTTAGTTCCTACTGAGAGGGAACGATGCTACCGTTTTCGTTACGGGTTGAGCGAGGAAGTGAGAAGGTATACCTTGGCTACGGATTATACGGACTTTGATGTCTTGGTCACTAGGGCCAAGGACATATAGCACAGTTTGGGTCTGACCAAACGTTCAAGTGGTTCTAGTTCAGGGAAGAGGTCTGCTGACTTTGGTAGAGGTGATGCCAAGAGGCACATGGACAATAGGCATCATTTTGATCACAGACGTGGTGGTGGTAACCACGGGAGAGGCCATCAGGGCCAGAGAGCTGGTGGGCGTTTACCCGAGTGTGCTAGGTGCGGGAGGCATCACACCGGAGAGTGCTGGGGAAATTTTCATGTGTGTTGGGGAAATTTTCATGTGTGTTGGAACTGTGGAGCTAGAGATCACCTTAGGCATGATTTTCCACATCAGGCTGGGTTTGCACCAGTTCAGGTTCAGGCTCCTGCTAGAGCTATTGATTATCCGAGAGGCCGTGGGCGCGGTCGAGGTAACTTTCAGCCAAGGAATGGTGGCCAGAGGAATATAGCACATGTGGTTGCGGTTCAGTCGGAGGGCGGAGGTCATGCTAGAGTTTATGCTCAGCGAGAGGAACAGAACGAAACATATGTGATTGTAGGTAATTTCTCGATACAGTCTTTGAGTTTGCTTTCCTTGATTTACTTCGGGTCTACGCATTCATATATTTTGAGTGAGCATGCAAAGATGTTAAATATACGTTGTGAGGTATTAGAGGTAGGTGTTAGTGTTACAAGTTCCTTCGGGGATACATTAGGGGTTAGGAAGATGTACAGAAGGTGTCCGTTAATGGTTCATGGGCACATATTTCTAGTGGACATGATGGAGTTACCGTTCTATGGCTTCGATCTGATTTTGGGTATGGATTGGCTTACAGAGCATAGGGCTAGGATAGATTTTGAAACAAAGAGAGTTCTCTTGAAGCTTGCGGATGACTACAAGATTGTGGTAGTAGGGGAGAATGTAAAATTCTTGTCGAATGTTGTTTCAACCTTAGAGGCTCAGAGATTAGTTGAGTTGGGTTGTGAGGCGTACTTGGCCTGCGTGATGAATCCGAACATGAATGAAGTTAGACCACAGGACATTAGAACAGTGTGTGATTTTCCGAGTGTGTTTCCGGAAGAATTGCCTGGTTTGTTGCCTGATAGAGAAGTAGAGTTTGCCATAGAGACATATTCAGATTCTGCTCTCGTTTTGATTGCTCCGTACTGTATGACACCGAAAGAAGTGAAAGAGTTGAAGACTCAGTTACAAGAGTTGTCAGATAGAGGTTTTATCTGTCCGAGTTCTTCGCCTTGAGGCGCTCTGGTATTATTTGTGAAGAAGAAAGATGGTAGTATGAGGATGTGCATTGATTATAGACAGTTGAATCAGTTGACAATGAAAAACAAGTATCCCTTGCCACGTATTGATGATTTGTTTGATCAGTTGAGAGGGGCATCAATCTTTTCGAAGATTGATTTGAGATCCGGTTATTACCAGTTGAAGGTAAAAGAGGTTGATGCACGAAAGACAGCTTTTAGGACTAGATATGGTCACTACGAGTTCTTAGTTATGCCGTTTGGGTTGACAAATGCACCGGCTTCTTTCATGGACATGATGAACATAATCTTCCATCAGTACTTAGATCAGTTTGTGGTTGTTTTCATAGATGATATCTTAGTGTATTCGTTTACCGAGGAAGATCATGACCGGTATTTGAGGTTAGTTTTGCAGACTTTGCTAGACAACCAGTTGTACGCTAAGTTGAGCAAGTGTGAGTTCTGGATCAGAGAAGTAGTCTTTTTAGGACATGTAGTGTCAACCGAGGGGATTGGAGTTGATCCGAAGAAGATAGAAGCCATTGTTGAGTGGAAGCAACCAAAGTCTGTGACAGAGATTCGTAGTTTCCTAGGCTTAGCAGGTTATTATAGGAGGTTTGTTGATGGGTTCTCGAAGATAGCCGCTCCTTTGAAAAAATTGCTTCGGAAGAATGTTCAGTTTGAGTGGTCAGATACGAGACAGCAAGCCTTTGAGAAATTGAAAGAAGCTTTGACCAATGCACCGATTTTGATTCAGCCAGAGTTGGGGAAGGATTATGTGATCTACAATGATGCTTCATATGTAGGATTAGGTTGTGTGCTCATGCAAGACAGAAGAGTTGTAGCTTATGCCTCGAGACAGTTAAAGAATCACGAGCGTAATTATCCGACACATGACATAGAGCTAGCCGCAGTTGTGTTTGCCTTGAAGATCTGGAGACATTATTTGTATGGTGAGAAATGCACAGTGTATACGGATCACAAGAGTCTAAAGTATTTCATGACACAACGAGAGTTGAACCTTAGACAACGTAGGTGGCTAGAATTGCTCAATGACTACGATCTCATGATTGAGTACCATTCGGGTAATGCCAATATAGTGGCAGATGCTTTGAGTAGGAAGGTAGCCGTTGAGTTGAGAGCCATGTTTGCTAGTTTCAGCTTGTCCGGTGATGGTGGTCTAGTGGACGAGCTTCAGGTTAGACCTACCTTAGGCCAGTTGATTAGAGAAAAACAACTGTTAGATAGATCTTTGGCACCTCACGTGCAAGATATAGCCGAGGGTAAACCATCAGACTACAGTTTCAGTGTTGATGGGGTCTTGTGTTTCAGAGATAGTATAGTTGTGCCGGATGACAGTGATTTGAGACGTACTATCTTGACCGAAGCACACAGTAGCTCGTTTTCTATGCATCCAGGTAGTACGAAGATGTATCGTGATTTGAAGAATGAATACTACTGGGTTGGTTTGAAGAAAGGCGTAGCCGATTTTGTGAGTAAGTGTATGGTATGCCAGAGAGTGAAGGCAGATCATCAGGTTCCCTCAGGTTTGTTGCAACCGTTGAGGATTCTAGAATGGAAGTGGGAAAATATCACCATGGATTTCGTTTCGGGTTTGCCTTTGACTCCTTTGAAGAAGAACTCAGTTTGAGTCACAGTTGACCGCTTCACAAAGTGTGCTCACTTTTTAGCTGTTCATACGACTTACTCCTTAGATAAGTTGACCGGTTTATACATCAGTTAGATTGTGAGATTCATGGTGTGCTGAATTCGATTGTGTCTGACAGAGATCCGAGATTTACAGCCAGATTTTGGGAGTGTTTGCATACTGCTTTGGGTACCCGATTGAATTTTAGTACGTCGTATCATCCTCAGTCAGAAAGGGTAATACAAATTTTGGAGGACATGTTGCATTGTTGCATTATTGACTTTTAGGGTACTTGGGAGAAACACTTGCCGTTGGTCGAGTTCGCATACAATAACAGTTATCAGTCGAGCATTCAGATGGCTCCGAATGAGGCACTGCATGGTAGAAAATTTAGAACTCCGACTTGTTGGGCCGAAGCAGGTCAGAAGTTGTTACCGATGCCGGATTTGCTTAAAGGGACCACCGATAAGGTGAAGTTAATCTGTGATCGTTTGAAGGCAGCTTCGGATGGGCAGAAATCCTATGCCGATTTGAAGAGGAAGGAAGTTGAGTATGCCGTGGGAGATAGAGTGTTCTTAAAAGTCTCTCCGTGGAAGAAAGTTATGAGGTTTGGCAAGAAAGGGGAATTGAGTCCGAGGTACATTGGGCCGTATGAGATTGTGAAGCGAATTGGTCCGGTTGCTTATCAGTTACATTTGCCATCCGAGTTAGAGAAGATTCACAACGTGTTCCATGTTTCGATGCTTCGAAAGTATAGATCAGATCCGTCGTACGTTGTGCCTGTGGAAGAGATTGAATTGAATCCAAACTTGACGTACGATGAAGAACCAGTTGAGATCTTGGCATCAGACAACAAAGTGTTGCGTGGTAGATAGATTGAGTTGGTCAAAGTGAAGTGGCAACGTCGAGGCGTGGAAGAGGCCACTTGGGAAAGAAAGGAGGATATGGTGAGGCGGTTCTCGTATCTCTTCTAGTCAGGTAATTTCGAGGATGAAATTCCTTAAGTGGGGTAGAGTTGTAACACCCGGGTTTAAGGGTCGGGTGTTAAGAGAGTTAAATCGGGTTTGATTCATTGGGCTTGTTTTAAATAAAAATGAGCTTTGTTTTTAAACTAAAAAGGCTTGTGATTTCATTAAGGGCAAAGTGGTAAATTTCTAAATAAAGGAAACAAGCTAAGTAAAAATGGACTTTTTGAAAAGTCTTCTTCTTCTTCTTCCTTCACCAAAATCACGACCAAAACCTCCCCAAACCCCAAACCCCAAAACACTGTTCCATCCATTTCTTCACCGATTTCAAGAGCTTTCATCAAATGGTCTTGAGATTGTAATCTGATTTATGGCAGTGGTTTTGTGGATTATTGTGGAGTAACACGTTGTTTTTGGTTGATTAGAAACAAGGAAAATCGTTGGAGAAGCTTCGGGCTCGATTCCGGGAAATTAGGAGGCTTGATTGGCTATCTCGGTTTGCTTTAAGGGTGTTCGGTGAGTGGACTGTTTTAAATGGTTTTAAATTGATTCGAAGTGTGTAGTTGAGGTATTAGATTGTGTTTGGTAGGCCAATCTAATGTAGAGATTAAGTTGGTAGCTTAATCTCTTATTTGACTTTATGAGTTTCATGTTAAATGCGAAAATGTGGTTTTGGGTGATACTTGTTCGTTTATGCATGTTGATATATATTGATGTTGCATAATGGTGTTTGATATGTTGTGTTGCATGATTGTGAAATCATGGTGAGACTTGTTTAGTATGTTGGCACTAGTTATAATTACCGAGTATAAATGATCGATCATTAGGATGAGTGTGCACACGGTTAGAGTCAATTTCGCGTGTGGCCTTGGTGATGTGTAGTCACCAAGGAGGAGTACGGTGAGGTAACATTCCACTAGAAAGTGTTTGTATGTGATGATGAGTGAAATCTCATCCGTAAAAGAAAACGGTGATGTGTGAAATCCCACCGGAAGGTAATATTGTTGTTTGAGTACGTTGGGGCGAAAATCCCAACGGAAGTTATCCGCATATTTGAGTAAGCTATATAGATGCCAATATACTTTGTTAATGTGTGGTTGATGTGTAAGATGATTTGTTACATCCTTGTTTAGCATAACATGAGGTAAGATGCCATGTTCATGCATTCTTGTAACGTTCGGCTATGTTGCTATGTTAGTGTAAATGTATGCCTTGAGAATGTCTTATGGATTCCATGCTTTGGACCCTGCATTGTCAATGTATTGTTTTTGAGCTCCCTCACTAAGCTTCTAGCTTACGCTCTCATTTTTGACAATGCAGATCATTAGTGTAGAAGTTAGAAAGGAGCAAGGAAGGGGCACCCAAGCGCGTATGTGGTTGCTCAAGTATGGTTTATTAAATAATGTAATAGTTAGCAATGGGGATGCTACATGTTGTAGGAGCATGTGTTAGACTCCTATGTTGTTATTGCTTTTGTGTTGAAGATTTGTAACTCATGATTTATGGATGCTTATGTCGTTGTGTGAAGGTATGTAAACCTTGTTTTATGTTATATTTATGTGGATGCATGTTTCATATGAATGAAATGGACTTGTTATGCATGTTTATATGTTTGATCATGCTTGCGGTAGGATATGATGTCTCTAGATTGTATGAATGAGTTTTGCTTGTGATTCTTGTTGTTTGGGGCATGTTTGGGGATGTTTGAAGATGCAGTAAACTATTTTCAGGGTCACTCTGTGTGTAGGCGTTTCGAAATGCTTGTGATTGTTTCAGAACGGTTGTAGCTCCAGGGATACTCGTATCAGAATGGGGGTGGTGCCGTTTCGATATGATTTGACACTGTGAGCTCCCGTTACGGTACGCGTTTAGATACGGTTTGCCACTGTGAGTGCCTGTTTCGGAAATAGTTCTGAAACGTTTCGACACTGGAGACCCTCGTACCGGAACGAAGTGGATCGTACCAGTACGGGCTGGTCTGACTTTTAAACTAGTGCCCGCGTATCGAAACGGGCAAGCCTGTTTCGAAATGCAAGCCTGTAAATTGGCTCTTTGGCATCTTCAAAGGTTCTCGGATGTTGTGATTTAGTCCCGTTTGTTTGTTTGCTTCCTTGTTTAGTTTATATGCACCTTTTACATATGGTTTTGGACTTGTAAGCATGCAAATGGACTAACATGTCACTTGGTAAATTTAAGTTAACTTATGTCCGATTTGATATTTTCTATATCGTTTTCCGCTGACGTTTTCGCACATAGGACTAAGTGTAACATTTAGACAAGATAATTAAAAGAAATTTTCTAGGGTTACTAATCAGAGTGGAACCTTAACGAGTTTCGCTTCGGTTTTCCCCGTGTAACCTGTTCGGACCGGACTGTCAGCTAGCCCGGGACGCGGGGGTTACATTTGTTGGTACCAGAGCCTGAGGTTTCCGCGACCTCGGGAAGGTAAGTAAGGTAATTTTGAAGTGTTATGTTGCAATATCTCGGTGTATGTTGTACGGTGAATGTTTTTCTATGTATGCTTGTTGTTTGCTTGCTTGCATGATGTTTGAATGCATGTACTGGTACGATTGTTATGTTGAGGCGTAGTGTCGAGTTCCCATTACTACTATTGCTTATTGGAAAAGATTTTGTAAAGGAATACTTGAGCACGTTGGACCCTTGCCTTTGCTAACTAAATCATTGAGTGTTTATTTTGTTTGTAGTTGATATCTTGCTAGCCGTAAGATGAGACCTAGAGGCAGGCCTAGGATGGTTTATTCGGAACCACAGGCAGCAGCTCTGGAAGTTGACCGGTTGTTGAGGTGGATGCTCCTCCACCTCCTTCTTCTCCTCCTCTACAAGGGGGAGGTGAGGCGAGAGCTGAGGGTGTAGGACCTCAGGTTGGCCAAGGTCCGGCCGGTATAGATTTGGCTCCGTTGGTTCAGGTTATAGCTGAGGCTTTCCAGGCAGCTGTTGTTGGGGGGGCAAGCTGTGGCACAACCTCAGGGTGAGGGCACCGATTTGCTGCTTGAGAGGCTCCGTAGTTTGGGAGGTGAAGAATTCCAAGGGTTGGCACCTGAGAGATCAGAGGCTTGGTTTGATAAGACTGTTCGTATCTTGTCTCAGATGGGTTGTAATGGGGCGCGCAGACTGGGATGCGTTGTTTCCCTGCTTCAGGGTGATGCCTACACTTGGTGGGTCACCATCACTACAGGCATGCTAGATGCCGAGATTACTTGGGAGTTCTTTGAGTCCGCTTTCCGCAAGAAGTATCTGGGTCCCTGCTATCTTGATGAAAAGAAGAGAGAGTTCATGGCTTTGCTTCAGGGTAACATGACAGTGACTGAGTATGAGGTACGGTTTGTCAGATTGAGTTAGTATGCGTCCGAGTTAGTTCCTACTGAGAGGGAACGATGCAACCGTTTTTGTTACGGGTTGAGCGAGGAAGTGAGAAGGTATACCTTGGCTACGGATTATACGAACTTTGATGTCTTGGTTGCTAGGGCCAAGGACATATAACACAATTTGGGTCTGACCAAATGTTCAAGTGGTTCTAGTTCAGGGAAGAGGTCTGCTGACTTTGGTAGAGGTGATGCCAAGAGGCACATGGACAATAGGCATCATTTTGATCACATACGTGGTGGTGGTAACCACGAGAGAGGCCATCAGGGCCAGAGAGCTGGTGGGCATTTACCCGAGTGTGCTAGGTGCGGGAGGCATCACACCGGAGAGTGTTGGGGAAATTTTCTTGCGTGTTGGGGAAATTTTCATGTGTGTTGGAACTGTGGAGCTAGAGATCACCTTAGGCGTGATTGTCCACATCAGGCTGGGTTTGCACCAGTTCAGGTTCAGGCTCCTGCTAGAGCTATTGATTATCCGAGAGGCCGTGGGAGCGGTCGAGGTAACTTTCAGCCAAAGAATGATGGCCAGAGGAATATAGCACATGTTGTTGCTGTTCAGTCGGATGGCGGAGGTCATGCTAGAGTTTATGCTCAGCGAGAGGAACAGAACGACACAGATGTGATTGTAGGTAATTTCTCGATACAGTCTTTGAGTTTGCTTTCCTTGATTGACTTCGGGTCTACGCATTCATATATTTTGAGTGAGCTTGCAAAGATGTTAAATATACCTTGTGAGGTATTAGAGGTAGGTGTTAGTGTTACTAGTTCCTTCAGGGATAAATTAAGGGTTAGGAAGATGTACAGAAGGTGTCCGTTAATGGTTCATGGGCACATATTTCTAGTGGACATGATGGAGTTACCGTTCTATGGCTTCGATCTGATTTTGGGTATGGATTGGCTTACAGAGCATAGGGCTAGGATAGATTTTGAAACAAAGAGAGTTCTCTTGAAGCTTGCGGATGACTACAAGATTGTGGTAGTAGGGGAGAATGTAAAATTCTTGTCGAATGTTGTTTCAACCTTAGAGGCTCAGAGATTAGTTGAGTTGGGTTGTGAGGCGTACTTGGCCTGCGTGATGAATCCGAACATGAATGAAGTTAGACCACAGGACATTAGAACAGTGTGTGATTTTCCGGGTGTGTTTCCGGAAGAATTTCCTAGTTTGCCGCCTGATAGAGAAGTAGAGTTTGCCATAGAGACATATTCAGATTCTGCTCTCGTTTCGATTGCTCCGTACTGTATGACACCGAAAGAAGTGAAAGTGTTGAAGAATCAGTTACAAGAGTTGTCAGATAGAGGTTTTATCCGTCCGAGTTCTTCGCCTTGAGGCGCTCTGGTATTATTTGTGAAGAAGAAAGATGGTAGTATGAGGATGTGCATTGATTATAGACAGTTGAATCAGTTGATAATGAAAAACAAGTATCCCTTGCCGCGTATTGATGATTTGTTTGATCAGCTGAGAGGGGAATCAATCTTTTCGAAGATTGATTTGAGATCCGGTTATTACCAGTTGAAGGTAAAAGAGGTTGATGCATGGAAGGCAGCTTTTAGGACTAGATATGGTCACTACGAGTTCTTAGTTATGTCGTTTGGGTTGACAAACGCACCGGCTTCTTTCATGGACATGATGAACATAATCTTCCATCAGTACTTAGATTAGTTTGTGGTTGTTTTCATAGATGATATCTTGGTGTATTCGTGTACCGAGGAAGATCATGACCGGTATTTGAGGTTAGTTTTGCAGACTTTGCTAGACAACCAGTTGTACGCTAAGTTGAGCAAGTGTGAGTTCTGGATCAGAGAAGTAGTCTTTCTAGGACATGTAGTGTCAACCAAGGGGATTAGAGTTGATCCGAAGAAGATAGAAGTCATTGTTGAGTGGAAGCAACCAAAGTCTGTGACAGAGATTCGTAGTTTCCTAGGCTTAGCAGGTTATTATAGGAGGTTTGTTGATGGGTTCTCGAAGATAGCCGCTCCTTTGAAAAAATTGTTTCGGAAGAATGTTCAGTTTGAGTGGTCAGATACGAGACAACAAGCCTTTGAGAAATTGAAAGAATCTTTGACCAATGCACCGATTTTGATTCAGCCAGACTCGGGGAAGGATTATGTGATCTACAATGATGCTTTATATGTAGGATTAGGTTGTGTGCTCATGCAAGACAGAAGAGTTGTAGCTTATGCCTCGAGACAGTTAAAGAATCACGAGCGTAATTATCCGACACACGACATAGAGCTAGCCGCAGTTGTGTTTTCCTTGAAGATCTGGAGACATTATTTGTATGGTGAGAAATGCACAGTGTATACGGATCACAAGAGTCTGAAGAATTTCATGACACAACAAGAGTTGAACCTTAGATAACGTAGGTGGCTAGAATTGCTCAATGACTACGATCTCACGATTGAGTACCATTCAGGTAATGCCATTATAGTGGCAGATGCTTTAAGTAGGAAGGTAGTCGTTGAGTTGAGAGTCATGTTTGCTAGTTTGAGCTTGTCCGGTGATGGTGGTCTAGTGGACGAGCTTCAGGTTAGACCTACCTTAGGCCAGTTGATTAGAGAAAAACAGCTGTTAGATAGATCTTTGGCACCTCACGTGCAAGATATAGCCGAGGGTAAACCATCAGACTACAATTTCAGTGTTGATGGGGTCTTGTGTTTCAGAGATAGTATAGTTGTGCCGGATGACAGTTATTTGAGACGTACTATCTTGACCGAAGCACACAATAGCTCGTTTTCTATGCATCCAGGTAGTACGAAGATGTATCGTGATTTGAAGAATGAATACTACTGAGTTGGTTTGAAGAAAGGCGTAGCCGATTTTGTGAGTAAGTGTATGGTATGCCAGAGAGTGAAGGCAGAACATCAGGTTCCCTCAGGTTTGTTGCAACCGTTGAGGATTCTAGAATGGAAGTGGGAAAATATCACCATGGATTTCGTTTCGGGTTTGCCTTTGACTCATTTGAAGAAGAACCCAGTTTGGGTCATAGTTGACCGCTTCACAAAGTGTGCTCACTTTTTAGCTGTTCATACGACTTACTCCTTAGATAAGTTGACCGGTTTATACATCAGTTAGATTGTGAGATTGCATGGTGTGCCGAAGTCGATTGTGTCTGACAGAGATCCGAGATTTACAACCAGATTTTGGGAGTGTTTGCATACTGCTTTGGGTACCCGATTGAATTTTAGTACGTCGTATCATCCTCAGTCAGAGAGGGTAATACAAATTTTGGAGGACATGTTGCGTTGTTGCATTATTGACTTTTAGGGTACTTGGGAGAAACACTTGCCGTTGGTCGAGTTCGCATACAATAACAGTTATCAGTCGAGCATTCAGATGGCTCCAAATGAGGCACTACATGGTAGAAAATGTAGAACTCCGACTTATTAGGCCGAAGCAGATCAGAAGTTGTTACCGATGCCGGATTTGCTTAAAGGGACCACCGATAAGGTGAAGTTAATCTGTGATCGTTTGAAGGCAGCTTCGGATGGGTAGAAATCCTATGCCGATTTGAAGAGGAAGGAAGTTGAGTATGCCGTGGGAGATAGAGTGTTCTTGAAAGTCTCTCCGTGGAAGAAAGTTATGATGTTTGGCAAGAAAGGGGAATTGAGTCCGAGGTACATTGGGCCGTATGAGATTGTGAAGCGAATTGGCCCGGTTTCTTATCAGTTACATTTGCCACCCGAGTTAGAGAAGATTCACAATGTGTTCCATGTTTCGATGCTTCGAAAGTATAGATCAGATCCGTCGCACGTTATGCCTGTGGAAGAGATTGAGTTGAATCCAAACTTGACGTACGATGAAGAACCAGTTGAGATCTTGGCATCAGACAGCAAAGTGTTGCGTGGTAGATAGATTGAGTTGGTCAAAGTGAAGTGGCAACGTCGAGGCGTGGAAGAGGCCACTTGGGAAAGAAAGGAGGATATGGTGAGGCGGTTCTCGTATCTCTTCCAGTCAGGTAATTTCGAGGATGAAATTCCTTAAGTGGGATAGAGTTGTAACAACCGGGTTTAAGGGTCGGGTGTTAAGAGAGTTAAATCGGGTTTGATTCATTGGGCTTGTTTTAAATAAAAATGAGCTTTGTTTTTAAACTAAAAAGGCTTGTGATTTCATTAAGGGCAAAGTGGTAAATTTCTAAATAAAGGAAATAAGCTAAGTAAAAAGGGACTTTTTGAAAAGTCTTCTTCTTCTTCTTCCTTCACCAAAATCACGACCAAAACCTCCCCAAACCCCAAACCCCAAAACACTGTTCCATCCATTTCTTCACCGATTTCAAGAGCTTTCATCAAAGTAAATATGTTTTTTTACTTCTCCTCATCTTTCTTAATATTTCTATAGCTTTAGATTTTCATAAGCCCCTTTTTGTGACATTTCAAGTTTTCAAATTTTAAGAAAAATGAGGAAGCTTTAATGGTTTTTCATTGGGTTTTTGAAGTTAATTTATGTTATACTCTTGCTCTTAGGTGTATCATATGTTAAAATGGTGGTGTTTTGTTGAAAATCCCGAAATGGGTTTTTGTGGGTGTGTTAAAGGACATAAAACTTGAGTTTTTGGGGTAGTTTTGTGAGGGAATGTTGGGCTGATGATATGGTGATGCCTGGGTTGTGTGTGAGTCCGAAAATAAAGATTTTGGTTAGTTCTTGGTTTGGAAATATAGTGAAATGGTCTTGAGATTGTAATCTAATTTATGGCAGTGGTTTTGTGGATTATTGTGGAGTAACACGTTGTTTTTGGTTGATTAGAAACAAGGAAAATCGTTGGAGAAGCTTCGGGCTCGATTCCGGGAAATTAGGAGGCTTGATTGGCTATCTCGGTTTGCTTTAAGGGTGTTCGGTGAGTGGACTGTTTTAAATGGTTTTAAATTGATTCGAAGTGTGTAGTTGAGGTATTAGATTGTGTTTGGTAGGCCAATCTAATGTAGAGATTAAGTTGGTAGCTTAATCTCTTATTTGACTTTATGAGTTTCATGTTAAATGCGAAAATGTGGTTTTGGGTGATACTTGTTCGTTTATGCATGTTGATATATATTGATGTTGCATAATGGTGTTTGATATGTTGTGTTGCATGATTGTGAAATCATGGTGAGACTTGTTTAGTATGTTGGCACTAGTTATAATTACCGAGTATAAATGATCGATCATTAGGATGAGTGTGCACACGGTTAGAGTCAATTTCGCGCGTGGCCTTGGTGATGTGTAGTCACCAAGGAGGAGTACGGTATGGTAACATTCCACCGGAAAGTGTTTGTATGTGATGATGAGTGAAATCTCATCCGTAAAAGAAAACGGTGATGTGTGAAATCCCACCGGAAGGTAATATTGTTTTTTGAGTACGTTGGGGCGAAAATCCCAACGGAAGTTATCCGCATATCTGAGTAAGCTATATAGATGCCAATATACTTTGTTAATGTGTGGTTGATGTGTAAGATGATTTGTTACATCCTTGTTTAGCATAACATGAGGTAAGATGCCATGTTCATGCATTCTTGTAACGTTCGGCTATGTTGCTATGTTAGTGTAAATGTATGCCTTGTGAATGTCTTATGGATTCCATGCTTTGGACCCTGCATTGTCAATGTATTGTTTTTGAGCTCCCTCACTAAGCTTCTAGCTTACGCTCTCATTTTTGACAATGCAGATCATTAGTGTAGAAGTTAGGAAGGAGCAAGGAAGGGGCACCCAAGCGCGTGTGTGGTTGCTCAAGTATGGTTTATTGAATAATGTAATAGTTAGCAATGGGGATGCTACATGTTGTAGGAGCATGTGTTAGACTCCTATGTTGTTATTGCTTTTGTGTTGAAGATTTGTAACTCATGATTTATGGATGCTTATGTCGTTGTGTGAAGGCATGTAAACCTTGTTTTATGTTATATTTATGTGGATGCATGTTTCATATGAATGAAATGGACTTGTTATGCATGTTTATATGTTTGATCATGCTTGTGGTAGGATATGATGTCTCTAGATTGTATGAATGAGTTTTGCTTGTGATTCTTGTTGTTTGGGGCATGATTGGGGATGTTTGAAGATGCAGTAAACTATTTTCAGGGTTACTCTGTGTGCAGGCGTTTCGAAATGCTTGTGATTGTTTCAGAACGGTTGTAACTCCAGGGATACTCGTATCGGAATGGGGGTGGTGCTGTTTCGATACGATTTGACACTATGAGCTCCCGTTACGGTACGCGTTTCGATACGGTTTGCCACTGTGAGTGCCTGTTTTGGAAATAGTTCTGAAACGTTTTGACACTGGAGACCCTCGTACCGGAACGAAGTGGACCGTACCAGTACGGGCTGGTGTGACTTTTAAACTAGAGCCCGCGTATCGAAACGGGCAAGCCTGTTTCGAAATGCAGGCCTGTAAATTGGCTTTTTGGCATCTTCAAAGGTTCTCGGATGTTGTGATTTAGTCCCGTTTGTTTGTTTGCTTCCTTGTTTAGTTTATATGTACCTTTTACGTATGGTTTTGGTCTCATAAACATACAAATGGACTAACATGTCACATGGTAAATTTAAGTTACCTTATGTCCGATTTGATATTTTCTATATCGTTTTCCACTGACGTTTTCGCACATAGGACTAAGTGTAACATTTAGACAAGATAATTAAAAGAAATTTTCTAGGGTTGCTAATATGAGTGGAACCTTAACGGGTTTCGCTTTGGTTTTCACCGTGTAACCTGTTCGGACCGGTCTGTCGGCTAGCCCGGGACGCGGGGGTTACACTTTCTCATTCATAGCATAATTTAAACTTTTCAAAGCAATCAAAATCAATAAAAATTGCTCGGTAGGGTTATCAGCACATCTCGAGACTTTTAACTACTCTCATAGGTCGCTCCAAGCTAGTTTTGTTCCCGAATCACGATCCCCTTTTTTTCTTATCTACTTGTTTGATTTACATTTAGCCCTTACACCTTCAATTCCTTCTTGATCTAAGTATGACAAAGGATACAATCACATATTAGAACAAATTCAGTCAACCAATCTCTTGCAAAATAATTTCATTCTTTATACATACACAATCATATAATCATAAAACAGCTCATGAAAGTCTTAAAGATCCAGTTAGTCCCTAAACATGCATGCTCACATACAAATTTGCAAAAACAGTTCTAATATCATAAAAGTACAAACACATGCACCAAAACAGTCCTATATACTTTTCCATGTATCAAAGACGGTCCAACACAATTGTATACATGTACATACATATCAAAAACAGGCCAACATACTTTTATATCCATATAATTCAGTCAATCATCACTTACATGGAAGCAAATCAGTCTCTATCATGCTCATATACATGTTTATTACTAAAACAATCCATTATACAATTTTACTCATGAAAAACAGTCCCTAAACTTGAAAAACAGCCCCTACATCTTAAAGAATTTTTCATGTTTAATTATTCAAAACAGTCTAGCATACACACATACACTTACAAAACAACCTGGTTTACATACGTATACATTTACTCACTCAAAACAGGGCAGCATGCATACATATACTTATAAAACAGTCCCCAATGCTCTTATATACATGCAGAACAGTCCCTTAAACTTCTAAAACAGCCCTTAAAATGCATATTTCCACATACTCATCCATAAAATAGTTTACCAATGTGTGTATCAAAACAGAACAACCTATATACTTTCATATTTATGCATTTCTGCCCAGCCAAACATACATACATAAATACATATAAAAAACAGTCCATATACTTTCATATCTACCATCAATCATCATTTTCAATTGAATACACAAAAGAGGAATGATTATTACCTTCCTATCAAGGAGCTATTCGAACAAAATTCACCAATTGAGCTAGATTAACCCAAAAACTCAAGCTCTCTCTCACTACACTCTAGCACTTGGTCATGGAGGAGAAAAGGAAGGAAAAGAGGAAGATGATAACATTTGCTCATCTTTCTTTTCCTCTAACCGTGAGTCATCATCCCCACACACTTGTCTCTCTCACAAAATAGCAAGTGTACAAGTCCTCATATTAAGGCTTAGCTTACATGCAAACCTCTAAGAAATTAAGGGATATAATTTAGTCCTTTCAAATTTAATATCATACTATATAAATCCCTTTATTGAATCCTAACTTATTTAATTATCTAATCCCAAAATATCTTAAACCAATTTAAGTCATACATAAATTAGTGACATACTTCTAAATTAAAGTTTGGTGTATTACAAAATCACTTATTTATTCTAATAAGTGACAAGCTTGCAACACTTTAATTGAAAATCAATTTGTAGCAAACTCCTAAGCCAATTTATAATTTATTTATTCACTTAATCGATTAATCAAGTGACACCTTAAAAGGATTAATTTAACAATATAACTGATAGCATACTTCTAGGCCAACTTTTGGGATGTTACAATCTACCCCTTAGGAGTATAGATTGGAACTTAATCAAATTAATTAATGAAAAAATTCACTATAGAAATATAGGGGTTTAACATGGTTAATTTCGAGTATTGCCATCAAAAGAGGCAATTCCATCTTTGAATCTGCTCAACAGTAATACCGAGGCAGAACGTTGTTAAAGGCTGGCATGAATAACGTGAAAATTAGGCATCCCCTGCCAACGCTCATCACTCATTTGAAAACTCCTCTTGCCAACGTTGTTTTATTTCTAATTCATTTCTTTAAGTTACTTTCAAAAACAAATTCAAATCAATCAACATTTTCCCTTGACAAGTAAACAATCAAAGAGGTTAATCTTGGTCAATCATGTGGATTCGATACTCAGCTTACTGCTGTATTACTTGCTAACCGTGTATACTTTCATGCAAAAGACTCAATCTTGGCACTGTTTTCATATATTTCTATAACATTTCTCACTCTTTTGCCAAGTGTTAGCATAGTCGACATGTTGGGAATTGCAACAGAGTTTATTTGTTTTGATTTACTTATTTTGTTTTATTCTATTAATTTGTTTTGTTTGGTCTATGACCAAGAGTCGCCTTAAGACGGAAGATTGGTCGTACGACCCTAAAATTGAACGAACCTTACGTAGATTGATAAAGAAACTTCGAGAGATGGCTTATCAAGGTAATGGAGGAGTAGACGGTATCCAAAACAACCAGGGTTCCACCAGTTAACAATGTGATGCCGACTAACTCTATCGTCCCTACTATCGTCGTTGTGGAAGAAGAAAGACCTATTAGAGAGCACTTGGCACCAAACATAGACAATCTAATGCCAGACCTAGTTGGTCCAGAGGTAAACACAACTAATTTTGAGTTTAAACCTGTAATGATTCAAACTCCTTTAAATGTAGGCCAGTTTGATGGATCGCCTATTGGAGATCCAAGGTAACAGTTGAAGCAATTTATGGAAGTTTACCAACTATTTCAACAACCTGAGAGATGGAGCAAAATTGTGGCTAAGTTCTTTGCCACCAGGATCAGTTACTACATGGGCAGATCTATGCCAAAAGTTTTTATTACGATTTCAGCCACCTAAGGCTTAATGCTAGGCTGAGGAATGAGATCACGACATTTAGGCAGGCTGATGAAAAGACCTTATATGATGCCTGGAGAGATTCAAGGATCTGTTGAGAAGGTGCCTTATGCATGGATTCCCTAATTGGACCTAGATAGAAACCTTTTACAATGGACTTAATGGTCATGCCAAGACAGTTGTTGACTCTTTAGCAAATGGTTCACTGTTAGACAAGAACTGCACGGAGGCAGTTGGCATCCTTGAAAGGATTGTTGCCAATGATTTTCAGTATCTCACTGCCAAACTAGGGACATGAACAAAGACCGCCGAAAAATTGGAGCTTGATGCACTTACATCCCATCAATGCTCAAATTTCCAATCTCACTAGCATTATGAAAACTTTGCAACAGAATAATGATTCACAAGAAGTCAAGGAATTGGAACAATTTTACACGACATGTGGAGAGGACCATCATGCGGATGATTGCCCTCCCAACCCCGATTCGATAAATTTTGTTGGCAATTTCAATCGTAATTATTAGGGTGTTCAAATCTGAGTACCCAGATATTCGGGTACCCGGTACTAGTACTATGGTCGGCCCGTGTCCCAGCCTGGGTATTGCGGGTACCTGGAAAATCGAGTACTTGGGTACCCAAATATAAATAAATATATTTTTAAATATAAAAACATTTTATTGGTTTAATATATATATATATATATATATATATATATATTGGTTTAAAATAAAAATATGTGTTTATTAAATATAAAAATATAAAAAATTTAAGATTTTTTATTAGTTTAATATATATATATTGAATATTAAAAAATATTAATTTTAAATATATTCAGGTACCCAAATAAACCAGGTACTCGAAAATTCATAATATTTTGACCCGGGCTCGACTCGGGAAATGGCGGGCCAAGTACCCAACCCGGCCAAAAAAAAATTCTGGGTAAATACCCGGTTATTTATGTTTGGGTAGTTGGGTAGTCGGGTTGGGTCAGTTGGATCGGTTATTTTTGAACACCCCTAATATTTATAATCCACATTCCAATACTTACAATTCAGGTTGGAGGCAGCACCCAAATTTAGCTTGGGAAAATCAAGGAGGTAACCAATACAATGTCCATCGTCAGAACATCAGTATCCAGAGGCAGAATAACAATGCCATGTTAGGATTCAACCATAATGTCATACGATAGAGAGCCCGAAACAATTTTCAACAAGGGCAGAGATCTAACCATGTTAACACTTTGGCTAATTACATGGAGAGAAATGATGCAATCGTCCAGAGTTTGATAGCGTCAATGAGAAACTTGGAAGCTCAGCTAGAGCAGATTGCCAATGCCCAGCATAAAGGCAATGAACATGTCAATCCACCCCAATGAGCTTTTCCAAGTGATATGGAAGATGCTCGGCATAAAGGCAATGAATATGCAAACTTGTAACTCTTCGGAGTGGCAGGCAATGCGAGATAGAGATGACTGCCAAGTAGTCAATTGATTGCCAAGCTGAAAAGCTAATGCCAGCAGATGACCCCAAGGAAGCAGAGAAAGTGGAAATTAAAGCTGATGATGCCAAATCACTATCTAATGCCAGACAGAAGCCAGATGCCAGCTCTACCTTGGCAAAGCCAGTGGAGCCAACATTTGTTTATCCACCACTACCTTTTCCAGCAAGGCTCCAAAAGCATAAGCAGGAAAAACAATTAAGCGCTTATTGGAAGTTCTTAAACAATTGCAAATCAACATACCATTGGTAGAGGCTCTTGAGAAAATGCCCAACTATGTCAAATTCATGAAGGACATTTTGTCCAAACAGAGGAAATTGGGAGACTTTGAAACTGTAGCTCATACCAAGGGATGCAGTGCCATGATCCTCAATAGATTGACACCGAAGCTGAAAGATTCTGAAAGTTTCACTATTCCCTACACCATTAGCAATATATTCATGGGCAAGGCACTGTGTGACTTAGGGGCCAACATCAATTTGATGCCAATGTCAATTTTCAGGAAGCTTGGCATAGAAGCAAGACTTACCACAGTAACACTCTAGCTGGCAGACCGATCCTTTGCACATCCCAATGGTAAGATTGAGGATGTATTGGTAAATGTAGAAAAATTTATATTTCTATTTGATTTAATCATTTTAGGTTATGAGGCAGATATCAATGTCCCAATTATATTGAGTAGACCATTCCTTGCCACAAGTAGAAACTTGATTGATGTTCATAAAAGGTGAATTAACTATACACATGAATGATCAACATGTTACATTTAATGTGTTTCAAGATCTTAAATGCACAGATGGACATGAGGAATGCCAATCTTATGAGAAAAGAGAGTCCATTTTCACTATAGACGTGGTACAGTCTTGCCAAGATCCAGAATGCTATGCCAAAGAACTGGATGACAAAGAAGAAATGACTGAAGGATCTAAAGAAACCTTGGAGACTGAAGATGTGAGTTATTTTGGACCACCAGAGCCATTAGAGTTGGCTGGCAGAGAGATCAAGGCACCCAAACCATCAATCGAGGATCCACTAGAATTGGAACTAAAACCATTGCCAGACCACCTCAAGTATGCTTATTTAGGTAAAAACTCAACTTTGCCAATGATCATTACTGCTGATCTCACTAATGATCAGAATGGAAGATTACTAGAAATCTTAAGAAATTATAAGCAAGCTTTGGGTTGGACCTTGGCTGATATCCGAGGTATAAGTCCAACTATTTTCATGCACAAGATTATCTTGGAGGAGTACTATGGAAAACCATTGAAGGCTAGAGAAGACTGAACCCGAGCATGAAAGAGGTAGTTAAGAAAGAGATTGTAAAATGGCTGGATGCCGGGATAATCTATCCCATTTCTGATAGCTCATGGGTCAGCCTAGTACAATGCATGCCAAAGAATGGTTGCATGACTGTGGTACAAAACAACAAGGATGAATTGATTCCCTCCAGGACTGTCACAAGATGGAGAGTATGCATGGACTATAGGAGGTTAAACAATGCCACGCAGAAGGACCATTTCCCATTTCCTTTCATCGATCAAATGTAAGACATGTTGACAGGTAAAGCATTCTATTACTTTTTGGATGGCTATTCAGGTTACAACCAGATTGCCACCGCCCCTGATGATCAAGAGAAAACCATGTTCATATGTATATATAGGACATTTGGCTTCAAAAGAATGTCATTTGGGTTGTGTAATGCCCCGAAACGTTTCAACGTTGCATGATGTCCGTTTTTCTCGACATGATTGAACATAACTTGGAAGTATTCATGGACGATTTCTCAGTGTTTGGCAAAACATTTAAGGAATGTCTTCAGAGTTTGAAGCAAGTTTTGAGGAGATGTATTGAGACAAACCTGGTCTTGAACTAGAAAAAATGCCATTTCATGGTGAAGGAGGGCATCGTTCTCGGGCACAAAGTAACCAAGAGAGGATTAGAGGTTGACCAAGAAAATTTTGAGGTAATTAAGTAATTTACACCTCCTACAAGCATAAAAGGTATAAGAAGTTTTTTGGGACATGCAGGTTTTTACCGTCATTTCATTATAGATTTTTCTAAGATTTCTAAACATTTATGCTTGCTTTTAGAACAAAATGCCGCTTTTGCATTTGATAATTCTGGTTTAAAAGCGTTTCAAGATCTCAAAGAAAGATTGATTAATGCCCCATGTAGTCGCGGCACCGGATTGGAATGAGCCATTCGAGCTCATGTGTGATGCAAGCGACTATGTCGTCGGAGAAGTGTTGGGACAACGACTTGGAAAAGTTTTTCATACCATATACTATGACAGTCGGATGCTAAATAGAGCTCAACTGAATTATTCCACAACCGAGAAAGAATTTCTCGCGGTAGTTTTTGCCTTTGAAAAAAGTCAGATCTTATTTAGTTGGTAACAAAGTTATGGTGTATACAGATAATTGGGAATTGAAGTATCTCTTGGCAAAGAAGGATGCCAAGCCTAGACTGATTCGATGGGCGCTTTTGCTACAAGAATTTGATCTCGTGATTCAAGACAAGAAAGACAGTGAGAAATTAGTAGTTGATCACCTATCACAGCTAGAGCATCACCTTGAATATGGTAAGACCACTGCCATAAGAGATGAATTCCTAAACGAGTATTTGCTTGCAGTTAATGTCATGCCATGGTACGTTGACATAGTCAATTACTTGGTAAGCAATGTTCTACCACCGAATCTGACATATAATGCCAGGAAAAGTTTCCTAGAGATTTGCGGCAATATTATAGGGACAAGCCAATATTGTTCAAACAGTATGCCGATCAAGTGATAAGACGATGTGTGCCATAGGACGAGCAGCACAAAATTTTGCAACTATGCCATGTAGCACCATACGGAGGTCACTTTGCCGGGATGAAAATTGCTACAAAGGTGCTGCAGTCAGGATTCTTTTGGCTCACACTATACAAGGATGCCCATAACTTCGCCAATGCATATGATCGATGCCAGCGGACAGGAAACATCTCCGGCATACACCAATTTCCAATCCAAAACATTATGCCAGTAGATTTATTTGATGTATTGGGAATAAAATTTATGAGTCCCTTTCATCTATCATTCGGTAACCTATATATCCTTGTCGCCGTTGATTACGTGTCAAAATGGGTTGAAGCTATTGCTTTGCCAACTAATGATGCCAAGGCCTTTGCCAAATTCTTGCACAAGCATATATTTACTCGATTTCGTGCCTCTAGAGTTATTATCCATGATGAGGGTACATATTTTAGATGCAATCTAATTTCTAAGGCTTTGTGCAGGTATGTAATTTAGTAGAGGATTGCCACGACATACCATCCCCAAACAAATGGCCAAACGGAGATTTCAAACAAGGAGATCAAGAACATTTTGGAGAATACTGCAAATCCAACAAGGAAGGACTTGTCCTTGAGACTAGATGACTCATTTTGGGCTTATAGGACTACTTTTAAAACTCTTATGGGAACTTTACCATTCAGACTTGTTTTTGGAAAAGCATGCCACCTACCTGTAGAGATGGAACACCGAGTCTATTGGGCAGTTAAAATGCTTGATATGGCATGGAGAGCTGCTGGAGAAAAGAGGTTATTAGACATAAATGAGTTAGAGGAATTCAGAGAACATGCCTATGAGAATGTCAAACTCCTCAAAGAAATGATGAAAGGAAGACATGATAGCAGGATATTACCAAGGCAATTTGAGGAATTTGAGGAAAGCTCAAGTCTACATGGTCGGGACCCTTTGAAGTTGTGAAGCCATATGTTCATGGAGAAGTGGATATCAAAGATTTGAAGACGAGATAAATTTTCAAGGTAAACGACCAAATATTGAAACACTATTTGAAAGGCACTCAAGGGAATGCCAAGGAGGTTATCCTCATGGCAGAGATTCCATGATCATCATCATCACTGATTAATTTTTGTATATAGTAGGTTAGATGTTTTTCTCTTTTAGTATTTTTCATTTATTTTTCTTTTTCTTTTTTCCTTTGCTGCGTTGAAAGGTTTTTCTTTGAGTAAGTGCATGTTTTGTGTGACAGGCAGAATGCTAATGCAGAGGCATGACATGCAGCGATTTGAGATGTGAAGAGAGAAATTTAACCTAGCCGCCCAAGGCTTGATAAAGCTTGGCCCAAAAGAAAAGTGAAAATTTTTACTTTAAGTTTTACCATAGCCGCCCAAAGTGATAGGTTGAAATTCAAAATTTCAACCTAATCACCTTATCACCCTATCACTTCTCGCACCACCATATCTTATCACTTAAACCCTTATCACATCATCCCCTTTTTCTTTTCCCCAAACACGCAAAATCTAATCATTATCCCAATTAAACCGACCACATTAATCACTCCACTTAAAACACTCAACCTTTTACCTTTCATCTTCTCAAAACCTTACATGTTTCAAGAAGTAAAAAACCCTTTCACTTTTCTCTTTATTTTCCTTATCAAGAAAGAAAGCCAAGATTCATTTTCTCTTCTTCTTCCTTTCCCAAAGTCGCTCAAGTTTCCAACTTGTTTTCATGGCATCATTATCGACACCCTTCAAGACCTTCTTCATTGAAGAGATTCGCAAGAAATATGAAGAAAACTTTGCTTCAAGGGCGTTGTGCCATGATAAAAATTTTGAGTTCAAGAACGAACTAAACTTGGGATTTACCTCAGAGTTCATGGCGGTGGTGACCAAGCACAAGTGGGAGCTTTTCTGCCAACAAACGAGAGAATTTTACTCCAACATCGTCCGAGAATTCTATGCCCATCTGACAACCAAACATTCACCCTTTTTGATGATTCGAGGTACGTGTGTGCGCTTTGATGAAAGGTATATTAATACCAAGTTCGAGTTGGATCGTGCAGAGGATGAACATCTTGAATTTGTTGATTCAATGGACACTGCCAAGCGGCAGAAGCTGCTGAAAAATTTGTGTGAACCTGGCACCAAGTGGGCTATGTCGTCGAAGGGACACCGGACAGTCAAGCGGCTGGCATTAAAATCACAGTCGAATGGGTGGAATTACTTTTTAAAGATTAACCTGATGCCAACTACCCACAATGAATATGTCTCGGAAGATAGGTGTTGAGTGTATAAAAGTTCTATATTTTACCCCTCATTTACCCATATTTCTGCTGCACTCAAGCATAATTCATTGCATTTAGGATAGATTTCTACATATACATCACAATTAGATAAAATGGCACAGTTGCTACTGATTTTGGTCACTTTTGCAGGTATCTGCTGCGACAGACTCAAGGCAGCAAAGGAGTAGAGCTGGATCACAGAACTGGAGTCGAGGAGCAAACGCTGCCGTGGCCACTACCGTGGCAGCCATGACGACAAAAGGGTGAAGTGGAGCTCGACAGATAGAGGATTTCAAGCTGGTCTGTCGCAGATCACTCCTATATTTTTCTGAGCCCTGAAGCAGAATGAAGGCCAAGCCCAAAGTCCAAGGAAGAAACTCAAGGCAAAAAATAGGACGAATTAAAGGCATCTACTCAGAAGATTTAATCTTTAATAGAGTTGTATGTTGCGTGTAAAAGTGTCTATCGCAATTGAGTGCAAGTGTACACGTCGCAAGTAATAAAGTGATACTAGAGTATCGGATATCGTCTCCACAGGGACTGGGCTAACCCTTTCCTTCGCTATCTGCACAAGGGGAAAAGAATAGATTAAGATATTGTCACGAAAATAATAAAGAATAATGGAAAATAAAAATAGAGAAATCAAGATAGAGAGAATGGGTTGGTATTGAATTGCTCAGTAGTGCAGGTATTGCAGAGTTTAAGAAATCCAGTTCTGTCGTCGCGCCCGTCGCGGGCAGCACCTGTCGTGGCAGCAGTCCGTTGATCGTCGCGGCAGCAAACACACCAACTCAGTACTTTCAAGTTTGGCAAGAATCCCAGATCTGCCTTGGCCTATCCCTAGGTCCAAGTCTGTCGATGATCACGTCTTGATGATACCTCCCGGCGTGAATCGAAGGATGAACACCGATGTGTATGAATTCTTCTTTAGCCACTTAACCTCGCCCTATCCCTAGGCACGAGATAGTTCAACTATAAACTAGAGAACTTGCTCTTATTTCTTTCGTATACTTAACTCTCCCGATGCTAAGTAAATAGATAACCTCACAATGCTCTCCCGATGCTCTTGCAAGATATTAATAACCAAAATAAGAGAACTTGAAGTTTATTTTATTGAACTGAAAATTCTTAAAACAAAAGCAACCCTTGCAACTACTTTACAAAACAACCCGTGGCCCTAGGGGGAATTTAGAACATGTCGGCGGCGGGTAAACGGCGGGGGGTTTATGGTTGTCGGTTATGGGGTAATCGGCTATGGGTTATGAGATATCTGGGGGCTGCCCTCTAGGTTAAAATACATGCCCTTATATAAGCTTTGGGCTCAAGTTTTCTAAGTTAACAAGGATTACAACTTTAATTAAAAGTATGATTCTAATAAAGACTTAATCTTCAAGGAATCTACTTTCCAGCCGTCCTCCTTGTTTCTTGGGATTTTCTCTCCTTGAACTTTGGGCTTGACATATCTTTTGATCCGGGGCTTGGAAAAATATACGGTTTCACACGACAGACGAGCAGAATTTTCTCTATCTATCGAGGTCCACTTTGCTTTTTCTCTCCACAAAACTGCTGTCACCACGCTATCACGGCGGCACCATGGCAGCATCGTCCTCTTTGTCTGCTTGTCTAGTTCAGTTCTTCTGCTTCTCTGCCCAACGCCTGCCTTCTCCGTCAGCTATGGCGGCAACCATGGCAACAACGTCCTCCTTGACTGCTCATTCCAGATTTTCTGCATCGCTGCCCAGCGCCTGCCACGATTGCTGCCCTGGGTGCTGTCATGACTGCTGCCCTGGATGCTGTCACGACTGCTGTCACGGCAGATACCTGAAAAAGTAACCAAATTTAGCAGTATCTGCGCAGTTTTATCTAAATGTGATGTTTATGCAAAACTTAACCTAAAATGCAGTTAAACATGCTTGACTGCAGCAAAAATAAGGATAAATGATGGGTAAAATATAGAACTTTTATACACTGATCACACCCCCAAACTCAAATCTTTGCTTGTCCTCAAGCAATTCAGACCTAAAAGAAAAATGAAATATTTTTGTTTTGGCTTTCAAACAGTGAACTTTACCTTACCCGTCGTTCGTTCCCTATGACGGCAGCACCCTGTCGGATAATCTAGGATCTGTCCAGAATCTCCCTATAGTCCTCGTGTAGTGTGTGCAGGCTTGTGAACAGTTATATGCCAAGACTCTCTTAGTTTCACTAGAATATTCAACTCTTAACTTGAATTTTTATGCTAAAGTTTATCTTCTTGAAGGCACATTTTCATGCTTCTTTGATTTTGTTTGACTTGATTTCTCTATTTTTCAAGCTAAAGTTTCACTAGAGCCGGTTTCAGGCACCTCTAGCTAACTTCCTAGAGCCGGTTAAGGGCACCTCTAGGGCTGTTGAGTCTATTTTGCTAAACTTCTTTCCTAGAGCCAGTGTTAGGCACCTCTAGGGGCTATTCAAGTGCTAAGCTTCCTATTCTAGTTTGGCTAAAAGAAATCTAAGCAGTATAACAGTCACAATGGTGTTTAAGATTTTCAAAACTATAGAAAGGCTCTAAACTTCTCTTTAAACTGTCCTAAAGATGCTGCCACGACAGAGCTGTCGCGACATGTAAGTTCAAATCACAGTTTTCAGCCAAATATTTTCATCATTTTCATTTTTTTTGCATAAAATAAATGCGACACAATGAAAACTAAATTCAATGTTATATTAATAATTAGGAGGACTGCCTACCCCCAAACTCAAGGGTTGCATTGTCCTCAATGCATGACACAAGACATAAAAATGAAAAACAGAAACTAAAAATGATAGAAAAGTTAAACATCACAAAAAGATAATATATATAGCAGGCGACAGAGAAGAAGAAAACTTAAGTTGTGCGGCTTTCGTCGCTGCTGCTGGGCTTTGGATGAGGAGCTGTCGGCGGGCATTCTCTTTGAACTTTGTCGGAGGGGCTGTGGGTGCTGCCCTGAGAGTATGAGTGCTGCCGCGGCAGGGGTGGAGGCAGCACTTCCTCGGGTTGCTTGTATCGTCATTGCAAGGGTTTTTCTTTGTTTACCTAATAACAAAAACAAACTAAAAACTAATATCAAATTTCTAATTCCTAAAATAATAAAAATAAAATAAGATAAAAATAAAATAAGTTAAATTAGGAGTGCCTTGAGGGGCATCTCCTAAAGTAACTACTCCCTGTTCTATTGATGCTTGAGGGGTCGTTTCCGGTACTTCTTGAAGTCCATCCGTACCCTCCATCTGGTGATTATTCTCATGGTGGAGGCTCCTTTCTTTCTCTTCCCTTTGTAGTCCATGAAGTCCTCCCTTCTTGGTAATGTTTCTGAGGGCATGAATATATGATTAGAAAAAATCAAATTGACATTCAGCCACAAACTTACCTTGTTTTCGTTGAATGTTGTTGTGGTTGAATGTAGCCCTTGCTGTCGTGTCTGCTGCTGCGGCAGCCAGTTATTTTGACAGTCCGTTGTCAGGTTACTTTGCAGGTCAATGGGATATTGGTAAGTGCCATCACTCTCTATACCAAATTCTGTTGACCACTCGTAGATCTCCATCAGTAGAGACTTTGATGATTCTGTGTCCACCGGCGTTGGTTCCTCAAATACCTCTGATGTGGTTGCAGCTTCAGCATCAGTTGCTGCCGAGGCGGCAGTTTTCGCTTTGACTGGGGTTTCTTCCTCGGAAGTGGTTGCTGCCGTGACATTCTCTTGAATTTCACTCAGCATTGTCGCGGTGTTGCTCCATTGCGGCTCCTCGATCATTGCCATGGCAAGTTGTTGCTCAGACTCATCATATGTTGGGTATTCCTTCACATGGGCATCCTCGTCACCTTGCCTTAGGATTTCAGGTTCATCTGTGGCATGAATAAGGGCCGATCTGCTCAAGAGTGCATCCATCTTGGCGATACTTTTGTCCATAGAAGCCGACACTTCTTGAGTGAGTGCCATGAAGGCTTGCATTGTGTCTTCTAAGGATTTTGACTGCTCTCGAGGGTGATGACATTGCCAGGGCAGGTCGGGATTTGCAGCAAAACTGTTATGGTATAAAAAATTTTGCGGGTTTTGATCGTACCATAAAAAATTTTGCTGCTGCAGCATCGGCAGTTGCTGCCCCTGTTGCTGTTGTGGCGGCATATCTTGTTCTTCTTGGTTCCCTCGTTGGTTGTCTATATATTCATCGAAAAAATAGGGACGACTTTCGAATGCATGATTACCTTTACGGTAATTGCAAGAACTTTCCCACATCAGCTCTCGAATGGTTTTTCCTGGCATGTTGATGCTCCTTAAACCTGTATTTCACCTGAGTTTTTTTTAATACAAAAGAAAAAGAAAAAAAATAAAAAAGAAAAGAAAAGTGCAGAAGCTAGGGTAAGAGTGTGTTGCCAGTCCCCGGCAACGGCGCCAAAAACTTGTTGCGTGTAAAAGTGTCTATCGCAATTGAGTGCAAGTGTACACGTCGCAAGTAATAAAGTGATACTAGAGTATCAGATATCGTCTCCACAGGGACTGGGCTAACCCTTTCCTTCGCTATCTGCACAAGGGGAAAAGAATAGATTAAGATATTGTCACGAAAATAATAAAGAATACTGGAAAATAAAAGTAGAGAAATCAAGATAGAGAGAATGGGCTGGTATTGAATTGCTCAGTAGTGCAGGTATTGCAGAGTTTAGGAAATCCAGTTCTGTCGTCGCGCCCGTCGCGGGCAGCACCTGTCGCGGTAGCAGTCCGTTGATCGTCGCGGTAGCAAACACACCAACTCAGTACTTTCAAGTTTGGCAAGAATCCCAGATCTGCCTTGGCCTATCCCTAGGTCCAAGTCTGTCGATGATCACGTCTTGATGATACCTCCCGGCGTGAATCGAAGGATGAACATCGATGTGTATGAATTCTTCTTTAGCCACTTAACCTCGCCCTATCCCTAGGCACGAGATAGTTCAACTATAAACTAGAGAACTTGCTCTTATTTCTTTCGTATACTTAACTCTCCCGATGCTAAGTAAATAGATAACCTCACAATGCTCTCCCGATGCTCTTGCAAGATATTAATAACCAAAATAAGAGAACTTGAAGTTTATTTTATTGAACTGAAAATTCTTAAAACAAAAGCAACCCTTGCAACTACTTTACAAAACAACCCGTGGCCCTAGGGGGAATTTAGAACATGTCGGCGGCGGGTAAACGGCGGGGGGTTTATGGTTGTCGGTTATGGGGTAATCGGCTATGGGTTATGAGATATCTGGGGGCTGCCCTCTAGGTTAAAATACATGCCCTTATATAAGCTTTGGGCTCAAGTTTTCTAAGTTAACAAGGATTACAACTTTAATTAAAAGTATGACTCTAATAAAGACTTAATCTTCAAGGAATCTACTTTCCAGCCGTCCTCCTTGTTTCTTGGGATTTTCTCTCCTTGAACTTTGGGCTTGACATATCTTTTGATCCGGGGCTTGGAAAAATATACGGTTTCACACGACAGACGAGCAGAATTTTCTCTATCTATTGAGGTCCACTTTGCTTTTTCTCTCCACAAAACTGCTGTCACCACGCTATCACGGCGGCACCATGGCAGCATCGTCCTCTTTGTCTGCTTGTCCAGTTCAGTTCTTCTACTTCTCTGCCCAACGCCTGCCTTCTCCGTCAGCTATGGCGGCAACCATGGCAACAACGTCCTCCTTGACTGCTCATTCCAGATTTTCTGCATCGCTGCCCAGCGCCTGCCACGATTGCTGCCCTGGGTGCTGTCATGACTGCTGCCCTGGATGCTGTCACGACTGCTGTCACGGCAGATACCTGAAAAAGTAACCAAATTTAGCAGTATCTGCGCAGTTTTATCTAAATGTGATGTTTATGCAAAACTTAACCTAAAATGCAGTTAAACATGCTTGACTGCAGCAAAAATAAGGATAAATGATGGGTAAAATATAGAACTTTTATACACTGATCACACCCCCAAACTCAAATCTTTGCTTGTCCTCAAGCAATTCAGACCTAAAAGAAAAATGAAATATTTTTGTTTTGGCTTTCAAACAGTGAACTTTACCTTACCCGTCGTTCGTTCCCTATGACGGCAGCACCCTGTCGGATAATCTAGGATCTGTCCAGAATCTCCCTATAGTCCTCGTGTAGTGTGTGCAGGCTTGTGAACAGTTATATGCCAAGACTCTCTTAGTTTCACTAGAATATTCAACTCTTAACTTGAATTTTTATGCCAAAGTTTATCTTCTTGAAGGCACATTTTCATGCTTCTTTGATTTTTTTTGACTTGATTTCTCTATTTTTCAAGCTAAAGTTTCACTAGAGCCGGTTTCAGGCACCTCTAGCTAACTTCCTAGAGCTGGTTAAGGGCACCTCTAGGGATGTTGAGTCTATTTTGCTAAACTTCTTTCCTAGAGCCAGTGTTAGGCACCTCTAGGGGCTATTCAAGTGCTAAGCTTCCTATTCTAGTTTGGCTAAAAGAAATCTAAGCAGTATAACAGTCACAATGGTGTTTAAGATTTTCAAAACTATAGAAAGGCTCTAAACTTCTCTTTAAACTGTCCTAAAGATGCTGCCACGACAGAGCTGTCGCGACATGTAAGTTCAAATCACAGTTTTCAGCCAAATATTTTCATCAATTTCATTTTTTTGCATAAAATAAATGCGACACAATGAAAACTAAATTCAATGTTATATTAATAATTAGGAGGACTGCCTACCCCCAAACTCAAGGGTTGCATTGTCCTCAATGCATGACACAAGACATAAAAATGAAAAACAGAAACTAAAAATGATAGAAAAGTTAAACATCACAAAAAGATAATATATATAGCAGGCGACAGAGAAGAAGAAAACTTAAGTTGTGCGGCTTTCGTCGCTGCTGCTGGGCTTTGGATGAGGAGCTGTCGGCGGGCATTCTCTTTGAACTTTGTCGGAGGGGCTGTGGGTGCTGCCCTGAGAGTATGAGTGCTGCCGCGGCAGGGGTGGAGGCAGCACTTCCTCGGGTTGCTTGTATCGTCATTGCAAGGGTTTTTCTTTGTTTACCTAATAACAAAAACAAACTAAAAACTAATATCAAATTTCTAATTCCTAAAATAATATAAATAAAATAAGATAAAAATAAAATAAGTTAAATTAGGAGTGCCTTGAGGGGCATCTCCTAAAGTAACTACTCCCTGTTCTATTGATGCTTGAGGGGTCGTTTCCGGTACTTCTTGAAGTCCATCCGTACCCTCCATCTGGTGATTATTCTCATGGTGGAGGCTCCTTTCTTTCTCTTCCCTTTGTAGTACATGAAGTCCTCCCTTCTTGGTAATGTTTCTGAGGGCATGAATATATGATTAGAAAAAATCAAATTGACATTCAGCCACAAACTTACCTTGTTTTCGTTGAATGTTGTTGTGGTTGAATGTAGCCCTTGCTGTCGTGTCTGCTGCTGCGGCAGCCAGTTATTTTGACAGTCCGTTGTCAGGTTACTTTGCAGGTCAATGGGATATTGGTAAGTGCCATCACTCTCTATACCAAATCCTGTTGACCACTCGTAGATCTCCATCAGTAGAGACTTTGATGATTCTGTGTCCACCGGCGTTGGTTCCTCAAATACCTCTGATGTGGTTGCTGCTTCAGCATCAGTTGCTGCCGAGGCGGCAGTTTTCGCTTTGACTGGGGTTTCTGCCTCGGAAGTGGTTGCTGCCGTGACATTCTCTTGAATTTCACTCAGCGTTGTCGCGGTGTTGCTCCATTGCGGCTCCTCGATCATTGCCATGGCAAGTTGTTGCTCAGACTCATCATATGTTGGGTATTCCTTCACATGGGCATCCTCGTCACCTTGCCTTAGGATTTCAGGTTCATCTGTGGCATGAATAAGGGCCGATCTGCTCAAGAGTGCATCCATCTTGGCGATACTTTTGTCCATAGAAGCCGACACTTCTTGAGTGAGTGCCATGAAGGCTTGCATTGTGTCTTCTAAGGATTTTGACTGCTCTCGAGGGTGATGACATTGCCAGGGCAGGTCGGGTTTTGCAGCAAAACTGTTATGGTATAAAAAAATTTGCGGGTTTTGATCGTACCATAAAAATTTTTGCTGCTGCAGCATCGGCAGTTGCTGCCCCTGTTGCTGTTGTGGCGGCATATCTTGTTCTTCTTGGTTCCCTCGTTGGTTGTCCATATATTCATCGAAAAAATAGGGACGACTTTCGAATGCATGATTACCTTTACGGTAATTGCAAGAACTTTCCCACATCAGCTCTCGAATGTTTTTTCCTGGCATGTTGATGCTCCTTAAACCTGTATTTCACTTGAGTTTTTTTTTAATACAAAAGAAAAAGAAAAAAAAATAAAAAAGAAAAGAAAAGTGCAGAAGCTAGGGTAAGAGTGTGTTGCCAGTCCCCGGCAACGGCGCCAAAAACTTGTTGCGTGTAAAAGTGTCTATCGCAATTGAGTGCAAGTGTACACGTCGCAAGTAATAAAGTGATACTAGAGTATCGGATATCGTCTCCACAGGGACTGGGCTAACCCTTTCCTTCGCTATCTGCACAAGGGGAAAAGAATAGATTAAGATATTGTCACGAAAATAATAAAGAATACTGGAAAATAAAAGTAGAGAAATCAAGATAGAGAGAATGGGCTGGTATTGAATTGCTCAGTAGTGCAGGTATTGCAAAGTTTAGGAAATCCAGTTCTGTCGTCGCGCCCGTCGCGGGCAGCACCTGTCGCGGCAGCAGTCCGTTGATCGTCGCGGTAGCAAACACACCAACTCAGTACTTTCAAGTTTGGCAAGAATCCCAGATCTGCCTTGGCCTATCCCTAGGTCCAAGTCTGTCGATGATCACGTCTTGATGATACCTCCCGGCGTGAATCGAAGGATGAACATCGATGTGTATGAATTCTTCTTTAGCCACTTAACCTCGCCCTATCCCTAGGCACGAGATAGTTCAACTATAAACTAGAGAACTTGCTCTTATTTCTTTCGTATACTTAACTCTCTCGATGCTAAGTAAATAGATAACCTCACAATGTTCTCCCGATGCTCTTGCAAGATATTAATAACCAAAATAAGAGAACTTGAAGTTTATTTTATTGAACTGAAAATTCCTAAAACAAAAGCAACCCTTGCAACTACTTTACAAAACAACCCGTGGCCCTAGGGGGAATTTAGAACATGTCAGCGGCGGGTAAACGGCGGGGGGTTTATGGTTGTCGGTTATGGGGTAATCGGCTATGGGTTATGAGATATCTGGGGGCTGCCCTCTAGGTTAAAATACATGCCCTTATATAAGCTTTGGGCTCAAGTTTTCTAAGTTAACAAGGATTACAACTTTAATTAAAAGTATGATTCTAATAAAGACTTAATCTTCAAGGAATCTAGTTTCTTGGGATTTTCTCTCCTTGAACTTTGGGCTTGACATATCTTTTGATCCGGGGCTTGGAAAAATATATGGTTTTCACACGACAGACGAGCAGAATTTTCTCTATCTATCGAGGTCCACTTTGCTTTTTCTCTCCACAAAACTGCTGTCACCACGCTATCACGGCGGCACCATGGCAGCATCGTCCTCTTTGTCTGCTTGTCCAGTTCAGCTCTTCTGCTTCTCTGCCCAGCGCCTGCCTTCTCCGTCAGCTATGGCGGCAACCATGGCAACAACGTCCTCCTTGACTGCTCATTCCAGATTTTCTGCATCGCTGCCCAGCGCCTGCCACGATTGCTGCCCTGGGTGCTGTCATGACTGCTGCCCTGGATGCTGTCACGACTGATGTCACGGCAGATACCTGAAAAAGTAACCAAATTTAACAGTATCTGCGCAGTTTTATCTAAATGTGATGTTTATGCAAAACTTAACCTAAAATGCAGTTAAACATGCTTGAGTGCAGCAAAAATAAGGATAAATGATGGGTAAAATATAGAACTTTTATACACTGATCATTGTACTTTAGTTTAAACTTGTATTCTTGCCATATTAGAAAACTTGGACCCAAGGCCTATATAAAGGCATGTAATTCGACCTAGGGAAGAATATCTCATTCCTAGCTGTCTTCCCCAAAAACCCTTGTCGTTTTCCCTTCTCCATCATGTTCTAAACTCCCCTTAGGGCTAAGGGTTGATTCTGTAAAGTAGTTGCAAGGATTGTACTGTTTTAGGAATTTTCTGTCAAGCAATAAAAACTTCAAGTTTATTTATTCTGGTTTTTCATATCTCACAAGAGTATCGGGAGAGCATTGTGTGGTTATCTATTTGTTTGATATCGGGAGAGTCAAGCATACGAACGGAATAAATACATGTTTTCCAGTTTATGGTTAAACCATCTTGGCTTAGGGATAAGTACGAGGTTAAGTGGCTAAGGAAGAATTCAACAACATTGGTGTTCACCCTTCGATTCACGTCGGGAGGTATCATCCAAGAAGTGTCCATCAACAAAACTTGGACCTAAGAATAGGACAAGTCATAGCAGAGATTCTTGCCAAGTTTGAAGTATAGAGTTGTGTGATCGATGTCGCGACATCAACAGACCTCTGCCGTGACAGGAACGACGACAGAAGACTGAAGTTTCTCTTACAGTGCAACACCTGTGCTATTGAGCAAATCAATACCGGCCTATTTCTTAAACCTGATTCCTTATTCTTTTACCTTAGTTGTTTATCAAGATTACTTCACCACTCCAATTGAACTATTTCTCTCTCATGTGCAGCAATTCGAGGATAGAGTTATTTCCAGTCCCTGTGGAGACAATATCCGATACTCCAAGTATCACTTTACTACTTGCGTCGTGTACACTTGCACTATTTGCGGTCGGACTCTTTTACACGCAACAAGTTTTTGGCGCCATTGCCGGAGACTGGCAACATATCTTTACCCTTTTTATTACTGCACCTTTTCTTTTTATTTTTCTGTTTTTAGTGGTGTTATTCACCCCGTGCTTTTCACAAGGTTTGCTGTTTGTTATACGCAGATCTAGACGAGGTAAAGAACCTGAGTACGAACTAGACCCAGAAATTGAACGCACATACCAACTCAGGAACCAAGTCCGACTCTTGATAGCCAGAAACAACTATCTTGAGGGGATAGTAGAAGCAATGGTGAACGAAAGGCAAAACGACGAGGCAGATGACCTGAACAACAATAACCAGAGAGTTATTGCTGATCTTCCCCAAGATGCCCAGAATGAACAGCCCGCTGCCGCTACCACACGACAGTCATGTCGAGACTACATGGACAATGACCATGTTGAACTGGAAACCACCTTGCCAGACGTGGAAGCTGAAAACTTCAAGCTGAAACTTGTCACGTTCAGCACGATAAATTTCACTGGCCAGTTTAGTGGTTCTGCTACAGAGGATGCCCGGGAACATCTGAAAACGTTCCAAGAAATCTGTGGATCGATCAAACTGCCAGGAATAAATCTGGAATTACTGAGGCTCCGGTTATTTCCCTATTCATTGAGAGATAGAGCTAAAACTTGGTGGAATAAATTAACGTCGGGTTCAATAAGAACTTGGGTAGATCTCTCTCGTGAATTCCTTTCTCGTTTCAATCCTTCTCATTTATCTAAAAGATTGTGTAACGAGATTGCTACTTTCCAACAGGAAGATGATGAACCAATGCACGAGGCGTGGGACAAATTTACAACTCTTTTACGGAACTGCCCGATGCATGGATTCCCCGTATGGAATCAGGTTGTCAAATTCTACAATGCTGCCAATGCACACACTCGACTGAGAATAGATTCAGCAGCAAATGGGCCATTACTGGATAAGGACCCAAACGAGGCAATGATAGAATTGAAAATCCTAGCAAAGAACGATAAGCAATTTCCTATAGCTAGGAGAGGGGGCAAACGAGGAATATCTGTAAAGGATTATGAAGCTGATAATACGATGAAATCACATGTTGCATACCTCACAAAGATAGTCGAAAATCTACAGCGGAGAGATTCTAAAGCCGTATATTATGTGGAAGAGGTATGTGAAACCTGTAGTGGGAATCACAGTTCAGAAGACTGTCCTTTACAGCTGGAAGAAGGGATGTATGTTGGGAATTATAACAAGCCAAGAAATTATGATTCCAATAATTACAATCCCAACTGGAGGAAGGATCCAAAGTTTTCCTGGAGCAATCCGAACAACGCACTAAATCCTCCAGTGCAGAACAACCAAAACCAAGGGGTACCCAGAATCCTGTCGTGACAGCAGCCACAGCAGCAGCCGCAACAGCAGCCAGCAGCCGCACCTAGTATACTGGTATAGACCTTGGCAACATTTATGTCACAGACAGGAGTATACATGGCGAACCTGGATCACTTTGTCAAGAAAACTGAGTCATTCATGGACAAGACAGAGATGAGGACGACAAACCATGTAGCCACCCTGAAATCTCTGGAGACACAAATGGGCCAAGTTTCCCAGTATATTAAGCCAAGGCAGAACGAAGGATTCCCTAGTGATACTGAGGTCACTAGAAAACCCATACACAAGCAGTGTAAAGCAATCACAACTAGGAGTGGGAAACAGTTATAGGGGCCAGAGATGAAGAACACACCGAGTGAGGAACCGACCTCAGAAACACCTGCTGTGAACACTGCCCTGGCAGAGGAAGAGCAACCTGTTGTCGACACACCTGCCGCGACAGCGGAAGGGATAGAGGAGCAAAAAGAGGATGCTGAAGAACCTACACCTCCTCAGATCCGAATTCCATGTGAAGGACGTCTTGAAGATTACTGTCCTCCACCTCTTTTTCCACAGTGGTTACAGAAGCAGCAACAAGAATACCAGCTCTAAAAGATCTATGATATTTTTAAGCAAGTGCATATTAACATGCTGTTGTTAGAGGCCATCAAGCAGATGCCCGGTTATGCTAAGTTTCTCAAGGACGCAATGTCTAAAAGGTCCAGACTTGGGGAATTTGAAATGGTGAAGATGACAGAAGGATGAATGACAATCTTGCATAAGCATACACCCTAAAAGAAGAAGGATCCTGGGAGCTTCATCATACCGTGTATAATTGGCAATAAGTTCGTGGGTAAGGCACTTTGTGATCTTGGTGCTAGCACAAATATAATGCCCAAATCTGTGTTTCAGAAATTAGGTATTGGACAAGCAAGGCCCACGACAGTCATGCTGCAGCTGGCAGACCGCTCTTACGTACAACCAGAAGGGAAGATTGAATATATTCTGGTAAGAGTGGATAAATTTATTTTTCCTACCGACTTTCTTGTTTTAGATTGTGAAGCAGATGAAAACGCATCGATCATCCTGGGGCGACCTTTCCTAGCCACAGGCAGAACTGTGATCGATGTTGAAAAAGGAGAACTGGCCATGAGAGTGAATGATCAACAAATCAAACTCAATGTTCTCAACGCAATAAAACATGCTGATGCAGAAGAAGAGTGCAAGGCAATCTCTGAAGTAGTCATTGACCAACTCTGCATCAGGTCGAGCTGACACGACAGACAGTTTGGTCACTGCCACCGCAGTCACCCGGAAGACTATCACGGCAACGACGACAGTGTCTCCTCAGACATAGAAACATCCGACACTGAAGGTCCTGAGGAGGTAAATTAGATAGGCACTCGTCCAAGTAAGTTCTTCGAGCCTCTAAATTATACCTCGAATGAACATATAATCCAGAAGCCTTCCATTGAAAAGCCACATGTTCTAGAACTTAAACCCCTGCCAGGGCAGCTTAAATATGTCTTTCTTGGTTTAAATGATACATTGCCCGTAATCGTCTCTTCCAAGTTAATGCAGGAACAAGAGCAGCGGCTAATCAGAATGCTACAACAACATAAGAAGGCCATTGGATGGACTATAGCTGATATCCAAGGCATCAGTCCGGCGTTATGCATGCACAAAATCCTCTTGGAGGATGATCATAAGCTGACCATTGATGCCCAAAGACGTTTGAACGAGGCTATGCGAGAAGTGGTGCGGAAAGAGATTATCAAATGGCTCAACGCCGGAATCATTTACGCCATCTCGGATAGCAAGTGGGTGAGCCCAGTGCAGTGTGTGCCCAAAAAGGGAGGCATAACCGTGGTAACCAACGAAGAAAACGAACTAATCCCAACCAGGACTGTGACCGGTTGGAGGGTTTGTATGGATTACCGGAAGCTTAATAAAGCTACCCGGAAGGACCATTTCCCCTTACCATTTATTGATCAAATGCTTGATAGATTAGCGGGGAAACCTTACTATTGTTTTCTTGATGGTTACTCAGGTTATAACCAAATAGCAATCCCACTGGAGGACCAAGAGAAAACCACCTTCACATGCCCGTACGGCACCTATGCCTTTCGGAGAATGCCATTTGGGCTCTACAACGCACCAGCAACCTTCCAACGGTGCATGATGGCAATATTCTCCGACATGGTGGAGGATTTCCTAGAAATTTTCATGGACGACTTTTCCGTCTTTAGAGACAGCTTTGAAGGTTGTTTAGGAAACTTATAGAAAGTTCTTGAGAGATGCGAAGAGGCAAACTTGGTCTTGAAGTGGGAAAAATGCCACTTCATGGTGGATGAAGGAATAGTCCTGGGCCACAAGGTGAGCTGCCGTGGCATAGAGGTGGACAGAGCCAAAATAGAGGTCATCGAAAAGCTGCCGCCACCCACCAAAGTCAAGGGGATTCGAAGTTTCTTAGGGCATGCCGGGTTTTATCGATAATTTATAGCCAATTTTTCGAAGATTACCAAATCCTTATGCCATCTATTGGAGCATAATCGACCCTTTGATTTTAACCCTGAATGTACTGAGGCATTCAGAATACTGAAGGAGAAGCTGGTAACAGCCTCGATCGTACAGCCACCAGACTGGAGTCTGCCATTTGAAATAATGTGTGATGCCAGTGACTACGTTGTCGGGGCAGCATTAGGGCAGCAGAAGGATAAGCTCTTCAATGTGATTTACTATGCCATCAAAACACTGAATGATGCCCAAATCAACTACACCACGACAGAGAAGGAGCTATTAGCAGCGGTGTTCTCAATCGACAAGTTCCGTCCGTACATACTTGCAACAAAGGTGGTGGTCCACACTAACCACTCAACACTAAAAGATATGTTCACAAAAAAGGATGCAAAACCTAGATTGATACGTTGGATTCTGCTACTGCAAGAATTTGACATTGGAATCAAGGATAAAAAAGGGAACAGAGAACCAAGTAGCAGAGCACTTGTCAAGGCTGGAGACAAGAAGAAGTCAATCCACAGACAAGAACAACATATTGGAGACCTTCCCAGATGAGCAGTTGATGGCTGCCACCCGCACTGCCGCGACAGCCATGGCGGCAGGTAAGCTTTCTGAAACCCCTTGGTATGCTGACATTGTTAATTACATTGTAATTGGGTTATTACCTCCTGAACTTAATTACCAAGCAAGGAAGAGGTTCCAAAATGATGCAAAACATTATTATTGGAACGAACCTCTTCTTTTCAAACACTGTGCAGATCAGATTATCAGGAGATGGGTACCACAGGATGAACAGAAAGTTGTGCTTCACCACTGCCATGCTTCCCCTTATGGAGGACACCTAGGTGGAAATAAAACAGCTGCCAAGGTTCTACAATCTGGTCTATATTGGCCAACACTGTTCAAGGATGCACAAGCTTTTTACAAAAGCTGTGACAAGTGCCAAAGGACTGGGAACATATTGAGAAGGCATGAGATGCCACTGCAGAACATATTAGAGGTCGAAATCTTCGATGTATAGGGAATCGACTTCATTGGGCCATTCTCAGGATCGTGTGGGAACTTGTACATCCTACTGGAAGTGGATTATATGTCAAAGTGGGTAGAAGCGATCACCACTCAAAAGAATGATGCCAAGACTGTACAAAGATTTCTTCACAAGAACATCTTCTCCAGATTTGGCATTCCAAGGGCGATAATCAGTGATGAGGGGAGACACTTCGATAACAGGGTAATAGCTGCTACCTTAAGAAAATACGGAGTAAAGCACCGTATTGCAACAACATACCACCCTCAAACCAATGGGCAGGCCGAGATATCAAACAGAGAAGTAAAGAACATACTAGAGAAGATGGTTAAACCCACTCAAAAGGATTGGTCTCTACATCTCAATGATGCACTCTAGGCCTATAGAACAACGTTCAAAACTCCATTGGGGATGTCATCCTATAGACTCATCTATGGGAAAACCTGTCATTTACCTGTTGAGATAGAACACAAAGCTTACTGGGCTATCAAGGCAGTAAATATGGACTGGGATAAGGCAGGACAGAAAAGGTTACTAGACTTGAATGAGATTGAAGAAATTCGAGCAATGGCCTACGACAATGCCAAGATCTACAAGGACAAAACCAAGAAGTCCCCAGGGCAGCAGGTGTTGTTGTTCAACTCTAGGTTGAAGGTTTTTCCAGGAAAGCTTAAATCTAGGTGGTCTGGTCCTTTCCAGGTTGTCCAAGTTTTCCCTCATGGGGCCTTACAATCCGATCACTGAAAGATGGGCACCAGTTCAAGGTCAATGAACAGAGACTCAAGCATTATCAGGGGACTGAAGCCCCAAGGATGCAGGAAGTAGTTACTTTAGGAGATGCCCCTCAAGGCATCCCTAATTTAACTTAGTTTAATTTTATTTAATTTATTTATTTATTATTAGGAATTGAGATTTTATTTTATTATTTTTAGGTACTAAGATTTTAATTTAGTTTATTTATTTAATTATTTTTAGGAAATAAAGGAAGCAAAGCAAAGAGGAGGAATGAACCAGCCCACCGCATCCACAACAGCCCAAAAAGCCCAACGGACAAGCCTGTCGTCACAACCTATCACCAGCTGTCGCGACAGACGCGGAAAAGATAGCCTGTCATAGAGCTGTCGCGACAGATACGCAAACGCGTAACAGACGCGCAGCAGACACGGAAACGCATGACAGGCGCGTCAGAAACCGCGTAACAGCTGGCCCCGTTATTCGCGCCTGCCGTTACAGACCCAACGGGCAGAAAATCTCCATTCTATATAAACCCCCACTCCCTATTCATTTTTCATCTCATTCTTATTCTCTCAACTTGTTTCCTCTATTTTAGATCTCAGAAATTTCTTTTTCAATTCTTACAGTTCCTTGCAATGGCTAGCAGAAACACCCGTCGCAGCGCTACTTCCACCTCTGCCACGACAGTATCAACCCCAAGCCACAGCGCCATTCCCAACCGGTTCGCATCCACAGAATCTACCAAGAGGTACTAAAGTTCTTTCCAAAAGAGGGAAATGTGGGAGGAACGAGGGTTCATCTACACCCAACAAACGGGAGATCTAGGGCTAGAAGGATTCATAGCTAAGAAGATACAAGCCCTCAAGTGGCAGAAATTTGCTGCCCAGTCCGAGGAAATGAATGTAACCCTCATCCGTGAGTTCTACGCTGCCGTCAACAACAAGGATGCCACGATAGTGACCGTTCGGGGCAAAAGAAATCTCTCTCGAGCCGGAGTACATCAACAAACTATATGGGATGTGCATAAGCAAGAAGGAGGACGCCCACCGAAAGTTCATGAATAGTCTGTCGCCGGAAGACTATGAAGCTGTCATGGCAGAGGTTATAGAGGAAGGAACGGAGTTGAATGATGACCCGAAGCACTGATGGACTGTCCGGAGGACCCAATTGACCCCACAAGCCAAGCTGTGGAACCACTTTGTCAAGAAATGCCTCATGCCTATCTCTCACAACAACACTTTCGACAGACCGAGGTTAGCCCTTGTCCACTCTATTCTAAACGAGAGGCAAATCAATGTCGGCCACTACATCCGGGAAGGAATCCTCGAGTGTGCTCTCCGACCGTTAGGCCCCATCGTCTTCCCCTATCTCATCACCACAATCTGTTGGGGCAACAACGTACCAGAAATTGGAGAGGATGTCAAGGTCCAGGGAAAAGGGTGGACGCAGCGGAATAATTACAGTCTATTGGAGTTGAAAGCTGCCACTTCTCTGTCGTACATCAACTCCTCTGCCACGACAGAACCGATGGCAGGCCCTAACTCAACTGAACCTGTCGCAGCAGACTCACAGCAGACGGCAGCAGCACCACCGGCAGACACCTCCGGCCAGATTCTGACAATGCTGAAAAGGATGGAGGAACTACAGCTCGGCCAGATGGGCTTCATGAGGGACTTCACTACAGCAACGGTAAATTTCATTAAAAATGATTTACATTTTATCAATGTGCAATTCCCCTCCTTCCCAGGAAACTTCTTTGTTGCACCCACTCCTGCTGCGAGCCCCAGAACTCCCTCTGCTGCCTCCACACCCACACCTTCCACGACAGGCGAAGGCGGCAGAAAGTCTGCCACTCTCAGAGGAGAGAAGAGGAAGGACCCCCTACCGGAGATCGACCTCAAATACTTTGAAGGGTTCTCCTCTTCCTCCGTCTGGCAGGACTCTTACTCCTAGCCATCTGTAGCCCAAGACATCTCAAAGGACTACCCTCCGATGAAAAGGAAGAAGCTGAATGAGACTGTCGAAGGACCCTGCCAAGGTAGATCTGCCAGCAGCAGCAGCAACAGCTCCGATGATGATCTCGAGGTCCTGGACCAGCCCCCACACATCTCACTGACACGTGTCCAGCCACCTCGAGAGGCAAAGAAGAAAATGGCCTCGGCGTCCCCCAGCAACCTGCCAGCCCCTGCCGTTAAGGTTACTGCCCGTCGGCAGCTCCAAGTCAACAGCAGCAGCAGCGACGACAGCTCCTCAACTTAAGTTTCTTTCTTATATTAAGCTGTCTTTGCTGTTTTATCTATTTTGTGATGTATTTTCTGTTTTTCTTTTTTTATCATTGTCATGCATTGAGGGCAATGCAACCCTCAAGTTTGGGGGTGGGCATACCTCCAGTAATGAAACTGTTAGTTGTGTCTTAATTTGTGTCTACTTGTTAGTTTATTTTTAAGTTTATTTTTGTGTCAAAAAATGAAATGAAAAAAAAAATTGGCTTAAGTTTTTGAACTAAACTTACCTGTCGTGACATACTCTGTCGTGACAATGCCTTTAGGAAGTTTTTAGGAACTGTTTAGAGCCTTGCTATAGTTCTGATCTTTAGAACACCCTTCGTGACTCTTATGCTGTCTAGACTTCTGTAGTGAACTAGAGTAGGAAAGCTTAACCACTTGAGTTGCCCCTAGAGGTGCCCAGCACTGGCTCTAGGAAAAGAATAAAAGAGAAAGAAAATTTTAGACTCAATACCCTAGAGGTGCCTAACACCGACTCTAGGAAGATAGCTAGAGGTGCCCAAAAACAGGCTCTAGTAAAAATCAAAATAAGAAAAAAACACTGAGTCTAATTTAGAAAAAACTAAAGGAGCCTAAGAATTGCCTCCAGAAAAAATGAATTGGCATAAAACTCAAGTTTGTAGCATGACTATTCTGGTAAACTAAGGGAGTCTAGGAACATATCTGTTCACAAAATCTGCACACTACACAAGAACTATAGCATTGTTCCGGATAAATCCAAAAACGCCCGACAAGGTATTGCTCTTGATAGGGAATGTGTGGTAGGTAGTGAAAAGTTCACTGAATTAAGCCAGACCAAAAAGTTTTTATTTTTAGTTAGGTAATATTTGCTCGAGGACAAGCAAGAACTTGAGTTTGGGGGTGTGTTGAGTGTATAAAAGTTCTATATTTTACCCCTCATTTACCCATATTTTTGCTGCACTCAAGCATAATTCATTGCATTTAGGATAGATTTCTACATATACATCACAATTAGATAAAATGGCACAATTGCTACTGATTTTGGTCACTTTTGCAGGTATCTGCTGCAGCAGACTCAGGGCAGCAAAGGAGTAGAGCTGGATCACAGAACTGGAGTCGACGAGCAAACGCTGCCGTGGCCACTGCCGTGGCAGCCATGACGACAGAAGGGTGAAGTGGAAAAGTGAAGTGGAGCTCGACAGATAGAGGATTTCAAGCCGGTCTGTCGTGGACCACTATTTTTCTGAGCCCTGAAGCAGAATGAAGGCCAAGCCCGAAGTCCAAGGAAGAAACTCAAGGCAAGAAAAGAGGACGAATTAAAGGCATATACTCAGAAGATTTAATCTTTAATAAAGTTGTACTTTAGTTTAAACTTGTATTCTTGCCATATTAGAAAACTTGGACCCAAGGCCTATATAAAGGCATGAAATTCGACCTAGGGAAGAATATCTCATTCCTAGTCGTCTTCCCCAAAAACCCTTGTCATTTTCCCTTCTCCATCATGTTCTAAACTCCCCCTAGGGCTAAGGGTTGATTCTATAAAGTAGTTGCAAGGATTGTACTGTTTTAGGAATTTTCTGTCAAGCAATAAAAACTTCAAGTTTATTTATTCTGGTTTTTCATATCTCACAAGAGTATCAGGAGAGCATTGTGTGGTTATCTATTTGTTTGATATCGGGAGAGTCAAGCATACGAACAAAATAAATACGCGTTTTCCAATTTATGGTTAAACCATCTCGGCTTAGGGATAAGTACGAGGTTAAGTGGCTAAGGAAGAATTCAACAACATTGGTGTTCACCCTTCGATTCACGCCGGGAGGTATCATCCAAGAAGTGTCCATCAACGGAACTTGGACCTAGGGATAGGACAAGTCATAGCAGGGATTCTTGCCAAGCTTGAAGTATAGAGTTGTGTGATCGATGCCACGACATCAACAGACCTCTGCCGTGACAGGAACGACGACAGAAGACAGAAGTTTCTCTTACAGTGCAACACCTGCGCTACTGAGCAAATCAATACCGGCCTATATCTTAAACCTGATTCTTTATTCTTTTACCTTGGTTGTTTATCAAGATTACTTCACCACTCCAATTGAACTATTTCTCTCTCTTGTGCAGCAATTTGAGGATAGAGTTATTTCCAGTCCTTGTGGAGACGATATCTGATACTCCAAGTATCACTTTACTACTTGCATCGTGTACACTTGCACTATTTGCGATATGACTCTTTTACACGCAACAAAAGGATGGCACTGTTGCACTCTATCATTGTGGGCTGCAAGGTCAACGTCGACCGACTAATCATCGAGGAAGCCTACAAGTGTGCTGGTAAGAGTAATGGCAGTATGTTTTTCCCATTGTTGATTTCTAATATTTGTATGAAGCATGATGTGCCAAAGATCGATTTAGACAAGGTCCAAGAAACCAAGGGAAAACAATCACACATGTCCTGTGGAGGTAACTCACTGCCACCGAGTCAAAGGACAAAAGGCAAGGGAAAGGTAACCGAGCCAATGCCAAAGCCCAATGCCAAAGGCAGAGCCTGACGCTCCTATGCCAGCTAGTTCAGTGGTAGTGCTTTCCCAGAATCTATCAATGCTAGAAGATCATTCTCTAAAAGTTAGAGAAAGATGAGGAGCAAAATATCAAGCTATGGAATTATAATCATGCTATGGACGTTGCCATCATGGAAACTCCTGAGAGAATATCTCAGGTGTTTTGACAGCCTTCCCCAATTTCCCTATCAAACTCTTTACCACTGATGACATGCCAACCAGTCCTCATTCAGTTCATACCCCAACACACTCTGATGCCACCTTCCCAGTCTCACTAGTACAAGTTGAATCTGCCAAGATAGAAACGCCGCTAGAATTAGAAGAAGAAATTTCAAAAAAAAAAACTGTCGCAATGCCTGCTTCCCCTGCTTCATTTGTTGCCACTCCCACCACCTCAGAGCCGATGCAGATTGTCAAGGAAGTCCTCCGCGATCTTGGAGCTTCCACTGTTTTTTCAAAGCCAAGCATGAAAGGAAGGAAATGCATGGCTCCCGATCATGAGAGCTTTGTCAAGAGAAAGACTCGCGTCACACGTGAAGAAACCTCCGAAGGGGAGTCATCCTCCCCTTAAAACTCTTTGCATTCATTTTTATTTCATATGAACATGCATTTTATTTTCTATTTCATGTGTTTATATATGTCTACATGCATTAAGGATAATGCACACCTTGGGTTTGAGGGTGTGTGTTGCCTCACATTTACTGACATGCCATGCATTCATGTTTATATTTCTGTTTGCATTCTGTTTCCATGCCATGTAGATTAGCCATGCATACCAAACCACTAAAAAAATATTTTTTTGTCTCGATCAAATTTTGAGAAAAAAATGCTTACATGTTACTAGTATAGTTTAATTTGTTCTAGAATATTTTGTCCAATGATGTAATTTAAAATCCTTAGTTTGCCCATGCCAGCAGAATAGTAATGCTAGGACTGCTTGACAATTGATCTCTAGTTTAGGGAATTGAAATTTCACCAAACAAACTTAGAATTCTTGAAACTAAGCTCGGACTAAAAAAAGAGAAAAAAATCTTGATGTCAGGGTAAAAAAATAATAAGGCGACAATGTTTTGCCAAGGCAAGAAAAAATATAGAAATCTCTTTTACCTTAGGGAGAATAGGTAATTGGGGCTTCATGGTTTGCTCCCTCTTAGTTCTCAAGTCAAAAACTTTAGGGTATGAGTTGAAGAGTAAAGCCTAGTGATGTCTGGATTAATGTGGGGGGGGGGGGGTCGTGGTATGCTCCCTCTTATTTCTCACGCCAAACAGAGTCACAAAGCAAGCTTAAGGTTTTGCCAGCTAAAACCCTTGGCAGGAATAAAAAGAAAAATAAAAACTCTGAGTTTAGGTAGTAAATTTGACTAAGGGAGTAAAAGGATACATGATGCATATTGTATGCACTTCATGCGCTCTTCATGACCTTAGACTAGAGTTATATTGTTAAACTTGATTTTGCTTATCTGCTTGGCATTACTACACTGAGATATATGAGAATGGAACTAGGGCCAGACTGTGCTTGCCAACACTTGTTGACTTTTTGACCAAATTTTTGCCGAGGTACTCGTTTTTCTGTTTTTCTTATTTTTTGCATTACTTGAGGACAACCAATGAGCTAGTTTTGAGGGAGTGTTAACTCCTCAAAAGTACTGATTTTTATGCTTATTTTACAATGCCCTTGTCTGCCCTTGAGTACATTTAGTTGCATTTAGTCGTTGAATTCATGCATTTGCATAAAGAGTTAGGAGTGGTGTTTATGTCAATGTGAAGGGTTGCTTTGTTTGCATTATTACAGGCTTGGCAGAGCAACGTATGAGCACGAGAAGGAAATGCCAAAGAGAATGCCGAACTACAGTTGGCATAGTTGGACCAGAAATTGCCAAGACTCGGCTTGCATAGAAGTGAAGTCTGATGCCAGTCATTTAGTCGTTGGACCTTGTACACGTCAGCCCTAGGATTCAAAATTTGGATAAGAGGATCACACATCTTATCCCTTGTGCGTTCAAAATTCAAACTTAAAGGCTTATCTTAGGCGTCCCGTGCTTGCCTATTTAAAGGATCAATCTTGATCCAAGGAGGATGATCGTATTGAAAGGAAGGCTGCATCGAGGAGCAACGTGGTTCGACCAGCTTGACCGAGGGCTTGGAGCATTTGAAGGGCTGCATCGGCGAACTCTCTTCTTGCCCATTTTCTTTGTTTTATTTGTTTTTTATTTAAATGATGATGATGTTGAGAAAATGGACACCAACCATGGACTAAGCTTTTAAAGTTAGTTAGGGGATAATTGCGTTTAAACGCTGGTTTATGTTTAGTTTTTAATATTTCAAATGCCTTGGTACAATTTTCCTATCTGGCATGATCTTCAATTTTCCTAAATTCTTTTCCATGCGACCGCTGGCATTGTTTGCATATTGCACCTTAATATCTTAACAGACTTAAGGGTCAATGACCAGTTGTCAGATTCTAAGGAGAGAAGCTTTGAAAGAAAATGTTCAAGTAGATGAGCTTACTTCTGAAGTGAATCTACCCCTTAGGAGTATAGATTGGAACTTAATCAAATTAATTAATGAAAAACTTCACTATAGACATATAAGGGTTTAACTTGGTTAATTTCGGGCATTGCCATCGACAAAGACAATGCCATCTTTGAATATGCTCGGCAATAATACCAAGGCAGAACGTTATTAAAGGCTGGCATGAATAGCGTGAAAACCAAGCATCCCCTGCCAACGCTCATCACTCATTTGAAAATTCCTCTTGCCAACGTTGTTTTATTTCCAAATCATTTCTTTAAGTCACTTTCAAAACCAACTTCAAATCAATCAACATTTCCCCTTGACAAGTAAACAATCAAAGTGGTTAACTCTTGGTCAATCCCTGTGGATTCAATATTCAGCTTACTGTTGTATTACTTCCTGACCGTATATACTTGCATGCAAAAGACTCAATCTTGGCAATATTTTCGTATATTTCTATAACATTTCCTGCTCTTTTGCCAAGCGTTAGCATAGTCGACAAAGATGTAGTCCCTGAAGGTCTGAGACCGTTTAAGTGGTTTTATTATTGGGCTGACGAACCTGAATTTACGGAAATGGTGAAGTCAGTTGTGTCCAACTCAAAAAGTAGGAATGTTGGAGCCATTTTAAGGCAAGTTAAATAGAAACAAAGAGGTGGGTGAAGGAGTTTCAAGCAAATGATTCTACGTCTACTGAGTCCTTGGAAAATAAATAGCCAATTTGGAAACCATATTGGTATTTGAGGGGAGCAATCCTGCTATTATTTTTGAAATTAATTCATTAATGTCGAATTTATGGGCTAGATATAGAAGAGAAGATAGGGGATGGATTCAAAAATCTCGACTCAAGTGGTTTAATGAGGGTGAATAAAACACAAAGTTCTTTCATATGTCGGCTTCTATAAGGAATTGAAGGAATCAGATTAGATTCTTGAAAGTGGGAAACTCTGTGATTGAAGACAGAAGATCATAGCCAAAACTTTCGAAGACCATTTTCGGGAAATCTACAACAAATCCCCCACTATCCTTGTAAAGTATTTTAGGTAGATTTAATCAATTAATCATAGAATCTACGAACTCTATAGAATCCCCATTCACGAGTGAATAAGTATGGTTGGCAGTGCAGTTGGCGGATGGGAACAGGGCGTCGGGACCAAATTGGTTCAATCTTGATTTCTTCAAAAAATTATGGCCATCTTTGAAGGATAAAGTCATGAAGTTCTTCGAGGAATTCCATAAAGGCAAATTGAGTAATAGATCTATAAATCACTCTTTTATTGCCTTGATTCCGAAGAAAAATTCTCCAGAGCAGATTGTTGACTTTAGACACATTTCTTTGGTCAGCAACCTTTATAAGATATTGGAAAGGGTTCTATCCAAAAGGTTGTCGGGGTGTATTGGCGAGGTCGTGGGTGACAATCAATTTGCTTTCATTCCGGGAAAGCAGATTTTAGATTGCACACTAATCGCTAATGGGGTCAAAGATGATTTAAAGAGAAATTCAAGGGAAACAATTGTCTTCAAAGCTGACTTTAGGAAAGCCTATGACACAATCGAATTGGCTTTTCTGGACTTTATTCTTCAAAAATTGGGTTTCGGTTCGTAGTGGCGCAAGTGGATCAAATTGTGTTTATCAACGGCTTCAATTTTGGTGTTGATCAATGGAGTCCTGAGTAATTCATTCTCTATAAAAAGAGGATTGAGACAGGGTTGCCCCTATCTCCATTACTATTCAACATTATTGGGGAAGCCTTGAATGTGTTTATCCATAGGGCAGTGGAACTAAAACTCTTCAGTGGCGTGGTTGTACGGCACCGTGGTTTTACAATATTGCACCTATAATTTGCAGATGACCTAATTATTTTTGTTGAAGCAAGTGCAAAAAATACAAAGAACATAAAAAGAATCTTGAGAGTTTTCTAAGTGGCTTCTGGTTTGAAACTCAATATGAAGAAGAAAAACATGTATGGTATAAATGTGGAGGATAGTTGCATCAGTGCGTGGCTAGAAGATATCAAATGAGGTAAGGGAGTGTTTCATACTTCGTATTTAGGATTACCACTTGGACACTTACGTAATAATGCACGTCTCTGGAATCCTATCATCGAAAAATTCAACATGAATTTTGAAGGATGGTGTTAGTACCTATAAGCATAAGTCACCACGTGTCGAAGCCACAGTAAGAGAGACTGCGAATGATAAAACATAAGGGACATTCAACGAAGAGCATAGAAACGCACGCAAAACCACACTTGCGCACTAAGCGGGGCCCTTTGCAATCCGCAGGCGAACAGGCAAGACCGCTCACAACATCATGCCTCACTAGGTAACCATATGATTGTGCATGCGCCTACTACGAGTATCAAGAAGGACCTAAGACACCAAGTCATAGCCCCTCCAATCAATGCGCCACGATTACCCCATTATGACATCTGTTTGAGTAGTATAAAATTAGACATGCAATTGAAAGGAGAGGACCTCGTCCATTCAAAACATCATCACTAACCCAAAACAAGATTAATGCACAAGTCCCGACTCAAGGCAACCATCTTGACCACCATCGAGCCACCGTATCCAACCCCTGATTGTTTTGGTCATCAACAATTGGTGCAGTGAGCGTGGAATGAGGACGTGTCCCTCACTTTGTCGGTCAAATCCTCATAGAGAAACGGGGAGCCCCCCAACAGGAGCATGAATAAAGGAATGGATGGAGATAGGAAAAAGCCGGAAGAGGGGGAAAAGGAAAGTTCCCCCATTCGAAGTTAAATGTAGCCAATCGGCCACCATGCAGAATAATTTGCGAACAAAGGGCCATCAAGGAGAAGCGGCACATGCATGCAATAAAAACCAATCACAAAGCCACAACCCGTTAGTCAGAAAAGGAAGACGACAAGACTACGACAAAGAAAAAGACCTGCTGGCATGTAAAGGTTCAGATGGGAGATATAAAGCCAAGAGCGCCACAAGTGATATGGAGGAGAGCAAGAGCATAAGAGGTGGGAAGTCCGACTGAGGGATATAAGGAGCCCTCATAATCCTCCCCCAGGATGAAAAGAAGTAATCCCTACTGATGAAATTCGAAGCTATAAAGATTTGAATTTCATTCGTAGCTCCCTGCGTCCTCTCTGTTGGTTTGCAGAGCGATTAAGGTTGACTCCCGATGTAAGGTTGTAGACCATTTAGCAGCTAAGCACGACATCGAAGACGCAAGAGATTGAAAAACTCATCACAAAGCAGAGACACACCAAACATATAAAGGTACGATATAACTTATATTATTCAATATGTATTTCGTTTTCATTTTTCATCATTATACACGTCTTATAGCACGCTCTATGTGACTATTTTGACCAAAATAAAAAATAATAATAATAACAAAAAAAATAATTCTTGCTTCATTTTCTTGAGTGGTGGTAGTCCTTATTTCTTCCATAAAGAAAAGGATCTTTTGAGCGTCCACTGCTTTTGAGAAGCGTGCATACATGAATCAGCTCAACGTCGCTACTTCTGAAACAAGCGACCTAAAATAAACAAAGGATCGTCTGAGCGTCTGTTGCTTTTGAGAAGCGTGTATACATGAATCAGCTCAACGACCACCGCTTCCGAAGCAAGCGCGCTAAAATAAACAAAGGATCGCCTGAGCGTCCGCCACTTTTCAGAAGCGTGCATACATGAATCAGCTCAACGGTTGCCGCTTCCAAAGCAAGCGAGCTAAAATAAACAAAAGATCGTCTGAGTGTCTGCCACTTTTGAGAAGCGTGCATGCATGAATCAGCTCAACGGTTGTCGCTTCTGAAGTACGCGAGCTAAAATAAAAAAAAGGATCCTCTAAGCATCTACCACTTTTGAGAAGCGTGCATACAAGAATCAGCTGAACAGTTGCCGCTTCCGAAGCAAGCGAGCTAAAATAAACAAAGGATCGTCTGAGCGTCCACCGCTTTTGAGAAGCGTGCATATAGGAATCAGTTTAACAACCGCCACTTTCATAGCAAGCGAACTAAAATAAAAAAGGATCGTTTGAGCGTCTGCCGCTTTTGAGAAGCGTGCATACATGAATCAGCTCAACAGTCACAGCTTCCGAAGCAAGCGAGCTAAACATAAATAAAGGATCGTCTGAAGGATAATAAGCTTACTATTTGTACGAAAAAATAATAAGCGTGACAGAAAGATAATAACCACGCACAAACTAAGGCGCAACATTGATCTTCGTTTAGAGATATGCAATCGAGAGGAAAGGTATGCATATATTCAAAAAAATAATTACAATAACAACTATAAACCCGCTAATGAAAACGTCGTACATCAGCGAACAAAATAAACATACAGACTGCCCATTGAAAATTAGTACAATATACGAACAATTCAACGAAACCAAATGGTCACAGCACTACAAATACTGATAAAAACAAGCTTTCCAATATAAACATAATAAACGAACGCTACAGTCATACAATCCAACAAGGGGGAATCACCCAAAGATTCTTCCAAGCGAACTTAACCTAAGAAGACCAAAGACCGACAACATATCCCACTAATGAGATAAAAGTGGGTTCTCTAGGGATGTCCTAACATGAGAGATCCTTCCTCAAGCCAATATACCAATGCTCCACTAAAGCGCATCAAAGCGGAAAAATGGAAAGAGACAAACACATGTTCTCTTTGTTGTTTCAAAACGGAAACAATGGCAAGAGACAAGCACATGTTCCTCCCCAGTAGCTGATGCACATGTCGATGTTCATCTCTACAAAGGGCCACCCATACACCTTTGAATTCTATTGCATGTCGATACAAATAAAACAGGCACTAAACGACCCCTGGGATCTACAAAACAAAATTTAGAGATACTGTCCAACACAGTAAACATGTTTGCCTTCTCCCCCGCCGCTTAAGATCATACAACCAAAGTTGTACAACAGAAAAACCACTAAGAAAGAGTACTCCACTCGCAAATCGACTTCTAAAAACATAACCCTACGGGAGTCTGATTTATAGCAATGGATAAAAACACGAAGCTTTGACTTTCCAAACTCCAATATGAACACGAGAATTCAATTCTTGGGTTTGCAAATCTTTAAAAACAGCCTAAAATACGCAACCTCTAGTCTCTCAATCAATAAATGCATGAATAGTCCCGAGCAGCTGACAAATCCAATCAAAACTGTCACTCTTCATCATGACCTACCTCAGATTGCCTAAATCACCGTAAAACTAACACGCAACAAGCAAGCTATATGAATATCAAAGAGCATAATTACATCTAGAAAACACTGCAACTGCTGATCCCGCAAAGCACAACAAAATGGATTATGCTAAATAGCTAATACAATCATGAAGAAATCATACGCTAAACAGTGGAACTACGTAGAAAACCACAACATAAGCAATCTCCGCCTATATTATTCATGTCTCAATAAAAGAAACCAAAATCTCCCTTTTCCAAATTAGCAAGATTTGTTCCCTTTACCCTAATGAGAATGTGAACACGTAGTGAAAGGCAGGTCGCCACTCTTGCCTATTGCAAACTTTTAACATCAGAAGCAGCCGCATACAACCAAACTCATCGCGTAACCATCTAAGCATAACTACTACAAAGTTCCTTGCGATCGTATTTCAAAATAATAAAAAAACAAACAACAAGCAAATAACAACACATACAAAGCAAATTAAATTTCACATCATATGCCACTCATCTGAGAATGACGAACATCACAAGGCAAAATTTTACTATCCAGAAGTAAAAATCCCATCAAAATTACTAATAACGCATGAATACAACTTCCTTCGGCAAAGTAATATCTTCTTATAAGAAACAAAACAAAATAAATACAAAAATAACAGCAGCATGTCCAAAACAACTAAAAACAGTAATTGTCATTAGCACACAACTCAAAAAGGAACAAAAGCCCACAAAACTTCTGCACACTAGGAGACAAGAGATAACCTAGCCAGAAAAGCAAACATAATAGAAATACATACTATTACCACTCCTATACAATGCAAGATTGCGAATGTACAAAAATCCTATGATCCAAATATTCACTTCCAATCTTAGCTATCAAAGCCTCCTTGGTATCACTTCAAAGCACATACTTGTGTAAGAGTAAGTTTCATCACTCCAAATATTTGGTTGGAGTCACCCATTCATCCCATGATACAAAAACCCACAATTGATAAATAAATTGCCACCTGGACTTCTACCATGGGGCAAAAAAGATACGTGAGCAAACAAAAAGAGGGAGGGAATGCAATAAGAACACTAAAGTACCAGTTTAATTTCAATTTCTTTCATAAATCTCTCTTCGCCAAGGGGGCAAGAACCCATCCCAACGTTAAATTAGTGAAGCACAAAAAGTATCGTAGCTCCTTGAGCAATCTTAGCTTGCAACTTCAGTTGATGGTTGATAGAATGCACGAGGATGGAAAGCATCCCCATTTCCCAACTCCGCCACACCACACTACAAATGGCTAATCACAACCTTCCAAATACTATCGCCTGATGATACATATGACCCAAACTGCAATGTTGGCATTCCCCCAAATTCAGTCAAAAGTGGCCTCAGAAAACCACTTCTCTTCGCAAACATAATTTATTTCCTCTCAAAATGGTACAAGAAAAATCGTAAAAACAAAACCACATAAGAAAAGGTGAACCACTCGTACGTTAGCAGCACACTCAAGGATACCATGTTTATAATAAACATCGGGCACATCTAACGATGACGTTCTGTACGCCTACCCAGAGAATCATAAATACCAACATTTAATTCCCAATCTATAAAAATAACAATACTAATAAATACATATATATATATATAATAACATAAATAAATACATAATAAAAATACCTCCGTTACATAATTACGTTCACCCAATTTCCAAAAGGACATACATACTTCTCACTACTAGTCAGATACTCTCTCATCACAAGCCTGCCTTGAACTGTCTAGGTCACCGAACACTGCGCCGATAAGAAATAATAATAATAATAATAATAATAAAAGTAGAGCCACACTTAGTAGCAACCTTTTTTATCGTCGTTTCACACAAGATGATGATGAAAAAGTGAACTGATAAAATAAGGCACATTAACAAGGAAAATCTGTTCTTAAAAGAAATACTGTGCATAATAAGGCCATGTCAGACGCATCATCCACCATAAGAAAACCACTTACAAATAAGATCCCAACTTCGTTAAAAAAGCAAAACAATCCAGAAAATCCCTAAATCAAACCCTCTTTTCATATAGAATGAAAAGAAGAAAATAACAAAAATATTTTATAAAACCTTACTACAATCAGTCAAAGCGTCACTGTCGCTTCCCCTATTGGCAGCACCATCACGGACGCTCGAGGAAAGGGAAGCAATCAGACCAAAAGTAGAAGGGACTAAACACTCCTATACGTTGCAGCGAAGCAATCCCAAGAGAGTGCACACGAGTTTCTCACGTAAAAATTTGTAGCTACTTCACAAAGGGCACCAAAATCCACAACTCGAACATTGAAAGGGCCTCGTGACAGCTGAAAGCTAAGAATGGCAGCATCTCGAGACCTCTCCATCACTCCAACCATAAGGGTAGAGGTTGTGTCTACAACTACCTTAACTTTCTCCGCCATAACAGCATAGTGAGTAGCTTCTAATACCATAGTCTCATTCTTGTAAGATTTTTTAAGCTCTGACAACTTTCTAGCAAAACTCATGAAGATTTCCTCCTCTACATTCTCTGCTTGCACCAACCTCTCTATAAGATATCGAATTTCAGCCTTGAAGCTCCCTTCCATAGCTTCAAGCAGTCTATCCTTATTCCTAAGAGAACGGTCAATTTCTTTTGTTCTCTTAGCAATCTCCACCTCATGTTCTTCTCGCAGCTCCTTTTAACAGTGCGACATGCTTTTCCACCTGCGAGCACAACCAAGCATTCTCTTCAAGCAAAGAGGTATAACCACCCGCTTGCGAATGCAGCCTAGTATTTTCCTCAAGATGGGTCTCTGTATTCCTTTCCATTTAAGTTGAACACAACATAATTCCTGAAGAAGACCCCAACCCCCTCAACGGTCCTCCTAATATTCGAGCAAGGCGGAGAAGCACCACGGCTATTCGAATACAATTCAAACAATCATCTGGAAGCAATAACAGAACACTTCAAATACCTGAAGAGTCACAAACGATAGAAAGGCCATCGCCTAGGTTGGCAAAAGTAGTGCTCTTGGTAGTGCCACTCACAGCAGCAAAAAAAGAGCCCGGTATTATGAGCGAAACAGATGGGGAACGACATTTCAACTCAGGCAAAAACCTGATAATCCCAACATCAATCTCTGGACTTTTTCCTAGCATTTTTTCTTCCCCGCTCAAGGAGCACCTCTTTGAGCCATAAGCCCTCATTTGTCTTGCCACGCTTTCCCGTACCGCCTCTATAACATTCGCGATAACTTCTGCGAAGGCATTTTGGTTACTAAGGGATACCCCCTGCCCCTTGACAAGGAGCCACAAGAATTGCGTCTACAAGGGATGTTACCGCAATAGTTGTGCTCAAGGGGTGAGTGTAGACTCTTTGGAAGATGTGTAAAATAATGCTGGCAAAAGGGGCAATTTATAGATAATGGGAAATTGTATGCCAAGATTCCTTTGTGTGCAAGTATACACGACCTGCAAGTAATACAACTTGGTAAGCTGAGTTATCGATCCCACAGAGATTGACTTGAAATTCGATTTCTTTAATGGTTTACTTGTCTTGGGAAAAAGATGGTTTGTTTTGGAGTTGTTTTAGAAAATACTTAAAATAAAAGAAAATAATGGAGTAAAACTTTGGCAAGGAGGGTGCTTTTAATGAATGATGAGTGTTGGCAGGGAATGCCTAGTTTTAACGTTGTTCATGCCAGCCTTTGTTGACAAATTATCTTGGTATTGTTTACCGAGCAGATTTAACATTAGCAAATCCTCTCTCGATGGACATTGCCATAATTCGATTATGTAAAAACTTCTATATCTCTATAGTGCATATTTGTAAATGAATCAAGTTGATTAAGAACCAATCTATACTTAGAGAGGGCAGATATCACTACCGAAGTAAGTTCATCTACTTGAACGACTTCACTCAAAGCTTCTCTCGCAAGTATCCAGCAACTGATCGTTGCCTCCCAAGTCTGTTAAGATATTGAGGAGCAATAGGCTAATTATGTCAGCTCTCGCTTTGGCAAAGTATTTAGAAAAGCAGTAATGCTAGATCTCGCTTGGTATTTACTGTTAGAAACAATAAAGCATGCCAGATAGAAAAACTTTGCCGAAACAGAATTGTATTCAAATAAATAAGGCATAAAATCAACGTTTAAACCAAACGTCCCCCACCAACTATGAAATTAGTTCATGGTGAGGGGTTTACCCAACAAAACCATTACCTTTTTCAGATACATCATCCTAAAATAAAAGTAAGACAACTTAAAACCAAAAGAGTGGGGGAGAGGGGTCTCTTGATGCAACCCTCAAATCCAGGCTCTTGGCCAAGTGGTTGAACCACCCTTCCTCGGTACAGCCCACCGTCACTTATCAAGCTCTCCAACACCTCACTCTAATCATTTTAAGTCTTCACTTCTCTTCCTTCCGTGCTTGATCGGTTGGTTGTATTTAAAGGCGTGCAAGGGAAAGGAATAGGATAACTTCCTCATTTGAATTTCAAAATGCTCCAAGGATAAGAGATAAGACTCATCCGATCGGTGTGATATCTTATCAAGCTAGGGCTGATGTCGTCTTGCCAGTGTTGCCTTGGCACACAAGCTTGGCATGTCTTCACCAACATAGCTTGGCATCACCTTATCTTCTATTTTTTTCGGAGAGTGATCCATTTGCGATCTTTTAGGAGCCTGATCCTTTCCTATTTTTTCTGGGTTCAACAATATCTTGCCATGGCATCAAGTACACTTCTTTGCCAACAAGTGCTTGGCACCGTCTAGTCCTTCTGTGCCAACATCACTTGGCATTCTTCTTGGCAATCCTAACTGTGTTGCTTTCCTTTTCCAAATCCTATGTCAAACTTGCAAAATAACCACAAAACAACCTTTCACCATGGCATAGACATAAAACTAAACTCCTTATGCAAATGCATGATTCTAGAAATCTAATGCAACTAAATGTACCTAAAAACAAGAAAGAGTGTTGTAAAATTGGCATTAAAAATAGTACTTTTGGAGAGGTAACACACCCATAAACCTAACTTATTGACTGTCCTCAAGTAATGCAAAGAAAGAAAAAATAAAAATTGTAAAAAGGTTACCTCGACAAAATTTTGGTTGGTAGTGCCAACAGATGCTGGCAAGAAGAATTTGGCTCTATTTCTATCCTCAGTATCTCAGTGTAATTGTGCCAAGCAGATAGCAATTCAAATGCAACAATATTACTCTAGTATAAGCTCATGAAGAGTGCATGATGTGCGGGAAATATGCATCATGTATCCTTTCACACCCTTAGCCAATTTTGCTTTCTAAACTCAGATTCCTATTTTCATTTTTTCCTTTTCTTTGCCAAGGGTCTCTGGTATTATCTTAAGCTTGCTTTGTGACACTGTTTAGCATGAGTGATAAGAGGGAGCATACCACGAATTTCCACCTTAATCCAGACATCACTAGGCTTTTTCTTCAACTCATATTCTATGGTTTTGGACTTAAGAACTAAGAGGGAGAAAACCACGAAGCCCTAAGTACTTATTATCCCTAGGTAGAGGAGAGTTTCATTGTCTTGGCAGAACATTGCTGCCTTATGCTCTTTTTACCCCGACATCATTTTTTTTATAATTTGAGCATATTTTCAAACAGTCTAATTTTTCTAGGGGAACTAGATACATATCACGTGTTAAGTGTAAATTAACTTTCCTAAACTAGAGATCAATTGCCAAGCAATCCTGACATACTATCCTATTGGCATGGCATAGAAACTATAGATTAAAATTTCCTCATTGGACAGATACCTAGATCAAATAAAATTTGCCCAACAAATGTTAACAAACTTCAAAATTAAATCGAGGTAAAATTTTCTTTTTCTTTTTTATTATGGTTCGGTGTGCAACTATCTATATGACCTAAATGGAATATGATAACATAAATGTAAACATGAAATGCATGGCATAAATGTGAAGAAATGCACACCCCAACCCAAGATTTGCATTGTCCTCAATGCGTTAAACAACACATATATACAAGAAAAACAGAAAAATAAAAATGCATGATCATGAATAATCAATAGAATGAAATGCAAGGAGTTTAGGAAGAAGAGGAATCCCCTTCAGACGAGGCTTCCTCACGTTTGGCATGAGCTTCTTCTTCTTTTCTATCACTGGTCTTTCTCATGGTTAGGCTCCCACGTTCAGGGGTCATTCTTTTCTTTCCTTTCCAGCCTTGCTTGGAGGCGGCAGTGGAAGCTCTAATGTCCTCCTTTTTCTTAGCAGGGGTAGCTTGTGGTGTAACTGGCTTAGCTTTGGGCGTTTTTGCATGGATTTCCTCTGGCTCAGAGGAGGAATCAGTGCTGGCAGATTCAACATGCATCGGGGACATAAGAGTTGGGGCCTTGGATTCTGAACTGGCTGGACTAACTAGACTAATTGGACTAGCAGGACTGGCTGAACTTACTGGCATTGCTGGAATGGCTGGTATGTTTGGACTAACTGGATTAGTTGGCACGACATCGTCATTGGCATAGGGCTCGGCAGGAAAACTTGGAATGTTGGCACATCTCCCGGGGAAAGTTTGACAAACACCTCCCGAATGATGGTATATGTTGAGTGCATAAAAGTTCTATATTTTACCCCTCATTTACCCATATTTTTGCTGCACTCGAGCATGATTAATTGCATTTAGGATAGATTTTTGCATACACATCACAGTTAGATAAAACTGCACAGATGCTGCTGAATTTGGTTACTTTTACAGGTATCTGCTGTGGCAGCATCCAGGGCAGCAAAAGAAAAGGAGGCGAGTTGCGGAGTTAGGATTTGAAGGACAAAGAGCACTATCTGTCGTGACATCTGCCATGGTAGCTAAGACGACAGTAGGACACTGAGGAGGAAAAGTGAAGTGGAACTCGACAGATGGAGGACTTCGAGCCGGTCTGTCGTGGATCACTCCCATATTTTTCTGAGCCCTGAAGTAGAAGGAAGGCCAAGCCCAAAGTTCAAGGAAGAAAGTCAAATCAAGAAAAGAGGACGAATTGAAGACATCTACTCAAAAGATTTAGTCTTTAAATAGAGTTGTACTTTAATTTGAACTTGTATTCTTGCCATATTAGAAAACTTGGACCCAAGGCCTATATAAAGGCATGTAATCCGACCTAGAGAGGGATATCTGGCTCCTAGCCGTCTTCCCCCAAAACCCTAGTCGTTTCTCTCTCTCCATCATGTTCTAAACTTCCCCAAGGGCTAAGGGTTGATCTTGTAAAGTAGTTGTGAAGATTGTATTGTTCTTAGGATTTTTTCTGTTCAAGTAATAAAACTTCAAGTTTATTTACTCTGGTTTTCAACATCTCATAAGAGCATCGGGAGAGCATTGTGAGGTTATCCATTTGCTTGATATCGGGAGAGTTAAGCATTCAAAATGAGTAAATATGTGTTTTCCAGTTTATGGTTAAACCATCTTGGCTTAGGGATAAGTACAAGGTTAAGTGGCTAAAGAAGAATTCACAAACATTGGTGTTCACCCTTTGATTCACGCCGGGAGGTATCATCCAAGACGTGTTCACCAAGAGAACTTGGACCTAGGGATAGGACAAGTCATAGCAGGGATTATTGCCAAACTTGAAGTACGAAGTTATTGATCACTATCGCGACATCAACAGACCTCTGCTGTGACAGGTGCTGCCGTGTTAGGCACGACGACAGAACAACAGAAGTTCCTCTGAACAGTGCAACACCTGCACTACTGAGCAAATCAATACCGGCCTATTTTCTCAATCTGTTTGCCTTATCTTTTACTTTAGTTATTACTCAAGATTACTCCAAACAATCATTTAAACTATTTCTTTTTCTTGTGCAACAATCTAATGGTAGAGTTATTTCTAGTCCCTATGGAGACGATATCTGATACTCTAGTATCACTTTACTACTTGCATCGTGTACACTTTCACTATTTGCTATAGTCTTATTTACACGCAACAGGTTTTTGGCGCCGTTGTCGGGGACTGGCAACATATCGTACCTTTTAATTACTGCACGTTGTTTTTTATTTTATGTTTTTCATTGTTTTATTTTCTCTGTGCCTTTCACAAGGTTCTCTTATTGCTTATGCGCAGATCGAGACATGATAAGGAACCTGAGTACGAATTAGATCTAGAAATCAAACGTGCATATCAACTCAGGAACCAAGCCCGACTCTTGATAGAAAGAAACAACTATCTTGAGGAAAGACTGGAAGCAATGGTGAACGGAAGACAAGCCAATAGGGAAGATGACAACAACAACAATAACCCCAGGGGTAATGTAGATCCTCTTAATGATGCCCGAGACGATCTGTCGCCGCCTGCTTCCCCAGCAGCACGACAGACTTGTCGAGAGTACATGGATAACGACCATGTTGAACTGGAAACTACACTACCGGATGTGGAAGCTGAACACTTCGAACTGAAACCAGTAATGTTTAGCATGATAAATTCCGCTGGCCAATTTGGTGGTTCTGCTACAAAGGACGCACGTGAACATCTAAACATTTTCCAAGAGATTTGTGGATCGTTCAGACAGCCAGGAATAAGCCTGAAAGTACTGAGGCTCCGGCTATTTCCTCATTCATTGTGGGATAGAGCAAAAACCTAGTGGAATAAGTTAACGTCGGGTTCAATAAGAACTTGGGCGGATCTCTATCGTGAATTCCTTTCTCATTTTAACCCTTCTCAATTATCTGAAAGATTACGTAACGAGATTGCTCTTTTCAACAGGAAGATGATGAAGCAATGCATGAGGTGTGGGACAGATTTACAACTCTCTTACGAAACTGCCCAATGCATGGATTCCTTGTATGGAATCAGGTTGTCAAATTCTACAATGCTACCAATGCACACACTCGAATGAGGATAGATTCAGCAGCAAATGGGTTACTATTGGATAAAGAACCAGACGATGCAATGTTGGTGTTGAAAAAGTTAGCAAAGAACGATGAGCAGTTTCCTACAGCTTGAAGAGGAGGTAAACGAGGAATATCTGTAAAGGAATACGAAGCTGACAACTCGGTCAAAACTCAGATTGCATACCTCACTAAGATACTTGAAAATCTGCAGCGGAAGGATTCTAAGGCTGTATTTTCTGTCAAAGAGGTGTGTGAAACCTGTAGCGGAAACCACAATACATGGGAGTGTCCTTTACAGCTGGAAGAAGGGATGTATGTTGGAAACGATAATAGAAATAAAACCTATGACTCCAAAAACTACAATCCAAACTGGAGGAAGGACCCCAAATTTTCCTAGAGTAACCCCAACAACGCACTGAACCCTCTAGTCTAGAACAACCAGAACCAAGGAGGTCCTAGGATTTTGTCACGACAGCAACCACAGTAGCAGCCACAACAGTAGCCGGCAACCACAACGAGCATACTGGAACAGACCCTGGCCACGTTCATGTCTCAAACAGGAGCATATATGGCAAACATGGATCACTTTGTCAAGAAAACTGAACTCTTCATGGATAAGACAGAAATGAGAATGACAAACCATGAGGCTACCCTAAAATCCTTAGAGACACAGATGGGCTAGGTTTCACAGTTCATAAACCCAAGGCAGAATGGAGGATTCCCTAGTGATACTGAGGTCACTAGAAAACCCACACATGAGCAGTGCAAGGCTATTACAACGAGAAGTGGGAAACAACTACAAGGGCCGATAATAAAAGAAACACCGAGTAAAGAACTGACCCTACAGACACCTGCCGTGAACACTGCCCCGGCAGAGGAGAAACAGTCTGCTGTTGTCACACCTGCCACAACAGTAAAAGAAATAGAGGAGCAGAAAGAAGAAGCTGAAGATCTTGAGCCTTCTCAGATTTGACTTCCATGTGAAGGACGCCTTGAAGATTACCGTCCTCCACCCCCTTTTCCACAACGGTTAAAGAAACATAAACAGGAGTACCAGCTTAAGAAAATCTATGATGTCTTTAAGCAAGTACACATGAACATTTCGCTGTTAGAAGCCATCAAGCAGATGCATGGTTATGCAAAGTTTCTGAAGGATGCAATGTCCAGGAGGTCCAGACTTGGGGAATTTGAAACAGTGATGATGATAGAAGGATGCATGGCAATCCTAGATAAGAATCCCCCCCCAAAAAAAAGAAGGATCATGGAAGATTCATCATACCTTGCATAATTGGTGAAAAGTTTGTGGGTAAGGCACTTTGTGATCTTGGTGCTAACATTAATTTAATGCCTAAATATGTATTTCAGAAACTAGGTATTGGACAAGCAAGACCCACGACAGTCATGCTGCAGCTGGCAGACCGCTCTTACGTACAACCAGAATGAAAGATTGAAGATATCTTGGTAAGAGTGGGTAAGTTTATTTTTCCTGCTGACTTTCTTGTTTTAGACTGTGAAGCAGATGAAAATGCACCGATCATCCTGGGGCGACCCTTCCTAGCCACAGACAGAACAATGATCAACATAGAGAAAGGAGAACTGACTATGAGAGTCAATGACCAACAAATAAAGCTCAATGTTCTCCAAGCAATGAAACAAGCTGACGCAGAGGAAGAATGCAAGGCAATTTTAGAAGTAGTCTTAGACCAACCATGCATCAGATCGAACTGTCACGACAGGAAATTTGGTCACTGCCACCGCAGTCACTTTGAAGACTGTCACGATATCATCAACGACAGTGACTCCTCAGACATAGATGCATCCGATACTGAAGGCCCTGAGGAGGTAAATTGGATAGGCTCACGTCCAGGTAAGTTCTTCGAGCCTTTGAATTATACCTCGAATGAACATGTAATCCAAAAGCCTTCCATTGAACAGCCACCTGTTTTAGACCTAAAACCCCTGCCATGGCAACTTAAATATGTTTTTCTTGGTTTAAATGATATGTTGCCCATAATCGTCTCTTCTAAGTTGATGCAGGAACAGGAACATCAGCTGATCAAAATGCTACAGCAGCATAAGAAGGCGATTGGATGGACCATTGCTGATATCCAAGACATCAGTCCGGCATTGTGCATACATAAGATCCTCTTGGAGGATGACCATAAGTCGACAATTGATGCTCAAAGACGACTGAATGAAGCTATGCGAAAGGTGGTGCGAAAAGAAATTATCAAGTGGCTTGATGCTGGAATAATATACGCCATCTCGGATAGCAAGTGGGTGAGCCCGGTGCAATGTGTACCCAAAAAGGGAGGCATAACCCTGGTAACAAACAAGGACAACGAACTAATCCCAACCAGGACTGTGCCCGGTTGGAGGGTTCGTATGGACTACCGGAAGCTTAATAAAGCTACCCGGAAGGACCACTTCCCCTTACCCTTTATCGATCAAATGTTAGATAGATTAGCGGGGAAGTCTTACTATTGTTTTCTTGATGGTTACTCGGGTTATAACCAAATCGCAATTGCACCGGAGGACCAAGAGATAACAACCTTCACATGCCCATACGACACATACGCCTTTTGAAGAATGCCATTTGGACTTTGCAATGCTATAGTAACCTTTCAACGGTGCATGATGGCAATATTCTCCGACATGGTGGAGGATTTCCTAGAGATCTTCATGGATGACTTTTCCGTTTTTGGAGATAGTTTCGACGGTTGCTTAGGCAATTTACAGAAGGTGCTTGAAAGATGTGAAGAGGCAAACCTTGTTTTAAACTGGGAAAATGCCACTTTATGGTGGACGAGGGCATAGTGTTGGGACACAAGGTTAGCTGCCGCGGCATAGAGATAGACAGAGCAAAAATTGAAGTTATTGAAAAACTGCCGCCACCCCCACAGTCAAGGGAATAAGAAGTCTCTTAGGGCATGCAGGGTTTTATCGAAGATTCATTGCCAATTTTTCGAAAATTACTAAACCCATGTGTCTCCTGCTGGAACAGAATCATGCCTTTGACTTTAACACTGAATGTACTGAAGCATTCAGGATACTGAAGGAAAAGTTGGTAACAGCCCCAATAGTGCAGCCACCAGACTGGAGCCTACCATTCGAGATAATGTGTGACGCCAGTGATTATGCTGTCGGGGCAGCACTAGGGCAGAGGAAGGAGAAACTCTTCCATGTGATCTACTATGCCAGCAAAACTCTAAATGATGCCCAGATAAATTACACCACAACAGAGAAGGAGTTACTCGCAGTGGTGTTTGCAATTGACAAGTTCCGACCATATATACTTGGAACAAAAGTGGTGGTCCATACAGATCACTTAGCACTCAAATATCTGTTCACTAAGAAGGATGCTAAGCCAAGATTGATACGTTGGATTCTGCTGCTGCAAGAATTCGATATTGACATCAAGGACAAAAAAGGAATAGAAAACCAAGTAGCGGACCACTTGTCAAGACTGGAGATGGGAAGGAACAGAGAGAAAGACAATACTCACATACTGGAAACCTTCCCAGATGAGCAGTTGTTCGCTGCCACCAGCACTGTCGCGACAGCCATGGCGGTAGGTAAGTTTCCTGAAACCCCTTGGTATGCTGACATTGTCAACTACATTGTAAGTGGTTTATTACCTCCTAAACTTAATTATCAAGCTAGGAAGAGGTTCCAAAATGATGCAAAACATTATTATTGGGACGAAGCTCTTCTCTTTAAGCATTGTGCAGATCAGATCATTAGGAGATGCATACCACAAGAGGAACAGAAAGAAGTGCTTCATCACTGCCATGCTGCCCCTTATGGAGGACACTTGGGAGGAAATAAAACTGCTGCCAAGGTTCTGCAATCTGGTTTCTATTGGCCTACACTGTTCAAGGATGCACAAGCTTTTTACAAAACCTGTGATAAATGCCAAAGGACTGGAAATATATCTAGAAGGCATGAGATGCCACTGTAGAACATTCTTGAGGTTGAAATCTTTGATGTTTGGGGAATCGACTTCATGAGACCATTCCCAGCCTCTTGTGGGAATCTATACATCCTGCTGGCAGTAAACTATGTGTCTAAGTGGGTAGAAGCTATCACCACTCAAAAGAATGATGCCTAGACCGTGCAAAGATTTCTCCACAAGCATATCTTCTCAAGGTTTGGCATCCCAAGGGAGATCATTAGTGATGAGGGTAGGCACTTTGACAACAGGGTAATTGCTAGTGCACTAAAGAAATACGGAGTAAAGCACCGAATTGCAACAGCATATCACCCTCAAACCAATGGGCAGGACGAAATCTCAAATAGAGAAGTGAAGAACATCCTAGAAAAGATGGTAAAACCAACTCGAAAGGACTGGTCTCTTCACCTAAATGATACACTCTGGGCCTACAGGACTGCATTTAAAACGCCATTGGGAATGTCACCATACCGCCTCATTTACGGGAAAACTTGCCATTTACCTGTCGAGATAGAACATAAAGTATATTAGGCTATCAAGACAGTTAACATGGACTGGGACAAGGCAGGATAGAAAAGGCTACTGGACTTGAATGAAATTGAAGAAATTCGAGTCATGGCCTACGACAACGCCAAGATCTACAAGGACAAAACAATGAAGTGGCACGACAGAAAACTACTGCCACGACAGTTCTTCCCAGGGTAGAAGGTGTTGTTGTTTAACTCTAGGTTGAAGCTCTTTCCAGGAAAGCTTAAATCTAGGTGGTCTGGCCCTTTCCAAGTAGTCCAAGTTTTTCCTCATGGTGCCATTACAATTAGATCAATCAAGGATGGGCACCAATTCAAAGTCAATGGACAAAGGCTAAAGCACTATCAGGGGACTGAAGCCCCAAGGATGCAGGAAGTAGTTACTTTAGGAGATGCCCCTCAAGGTATCCCTAAATTAACTTAGTGTTATTTTATTTTATTTATTTTAGTTTATTTATTTATATTTTTAGGAAACAAGATTGTAATATATTGTTTATTTTAGTTTTCAGGTAAATAAAGGAAGCAAAGCAAAGAGGAGGAATGAACCAGCCAACCACATTCACAACAGCCCATAAAGCCCAAAGGAACAACCCTGTCGTGACAGCCTGTTACCAGCTGTCGCGGCAGACGTGAAAAATACAGTTTGTCACAAAGCTGTCGCGACAAACACGGAAACACGTAACAAACTCGCAGCAGACACGGAAACGCATGACAGACGCGTCAGGAAACCGTAGGACAGCTGGCCCCGTTATTCGGGCCACCCATTACAGTTCAAACGGGCAGAAAATCGCGTTCTATATAAACCTCTGCTTCCATTTCATTTTCACCTCATCCTCATCCTCTTTACTTTGCTCTCAAAAATTTTAGCTCTTGGAAATTTTCTTTCATTTTCCACAGTTTTCCTTGCAATGACTACTCGATCAACCCGAAGGAGTGCTGCCTCCACCTCTGCCACGGCAGCCTCTACGCCCAGCCACAACAAAATCCCTAGACGATTCTCAACGTCAGATTCAGAAAAGAGATACTACGACTCCTTCCAGAAACGGGAGATGTGGGAGGAGAGAGGCTTCACCTACACTACAAAAACGGGGGATCTAGGGCTCGAACCATTCATTTCCAAGAAATTCATAGTGCTAAGGTGGCAGATGTTTGTTGTCCAGCCGGAGGAGATGAACGTCACATTTCGTGAGTTCTATGCATCTGTCTCGTCTAAAGATGCCACGACAGTGATCGTTAGGGGCAAGGAAATTTCTCTTGAGGCAGCCTACATAATCACTCTTTACGGCCTCTATGTGAGCAAGAAGGAAGATGGACATAGGAGATTTGTCAATAGTGTGTCGTCGGCAGACTATGATGGAATCATGGCAGACTTGATAGAAGCAGGCACCCAATGGAACGACGATCCCAAGCACAGATGGACGGTGCGCAGGACCCAACTCACACCAGCCGCCAAACTTTGGAATCATTTTGTGAAGAAACGCCTTATGCCAACATCGCACAACACAACGGTAGACCGGCAGAGACTTACCCTCGTGCATTCAATCATCAACGAGTGACAGATCAACGTTGGTAAATATATCCATGACGGCATTTTCGAGTGTGCAATCAGACCAATGGGCCCTCTTTTCTTCCCCTACTTGATCACCACACTCTGCCGAGCCAACAATGTGTCGGAGATCGATGAAGATGTTAAGATCCAAGGCAAAGGATGGACCCATCAGAACATTTACAGTCTGATAGAGCTTAAGCATGCCACCCTCTAGCATATATAGACCCCAATGCCGCGACAGAACCAACAGCAGAACCTGAATCCACTGAACCTGTCACAGTAGAACCTGAGCAGCCCACGGCCGCACAATCGATAGACACCTCCAGCCAAATCATTCATATGCTGAAGAAGATGGAGGAACGACAGTTGGGCTTCATGGGATTCATGAGGGGCTTCACCACTGCCACGGTAAACTTCATCAAATTTGATTTAAATTTTCCAAACGTGCAGTTTCCCTCTTTCCCAGAAAACCTCATTGCCACCCCTACACCTGCTGCCAACCCCAGAACGCCCACTGCTGCCTCCACCACACCTTTTTCCACAACCGGAGATGGCGACAGGTGATCTGCCACTCCCCGATGAGAAAAACGGAAGGAACCACTACCGGAGATCGACCCAAAGTACTTTGAAGGTTTCTCCTCATCCTCAGTCTGGCAGGATGACTCTGACTCGGAGCCATCTGTCATCCGGGAACTAGCCAAAGACTTCCCTCCAATGAAGAAGAAGAGGCTGAATGAAACTGTTGAGGGACCCTACCACGACAGATCGGACGGTAGCAGCAGTAACACTGATGACGACCTCGAGGTCCTGGACAAGGCACCAAAGATCTCACCTACTCGAGTCCAGCCACCTCGAGAGGCCAAAAAGAAGGTAGCCTCACCATCACCCAGCCCCAAGCCAGCCTCTGCCATCAAGGTAACTGCCCGTCGACAGCTCCGCATCAGCAGCAGCAGGGACGACAGCTCATCAACTTAAGTGCTTCCCTATTATGTTTGTTGTTTCTGCTGTTTATCTTATCTATTTGTGATGTTCCCTTTTTCTTGTTTTTTATTTTATTTTGTTTTCATGCATTGAGGACAATGCAACCCTTGAGTTTGGGGGTAGGCAGTCCTCTGTTATTTAAATGAACTTTTTAATTTGTTTCGTTAATTTGTGTCTAATCTTAATTGTTTTTGAAAAAAAAATATTTTAGCTTAAGTCTTTAAACTGCACTTATCTGCCGCGACAATCTCTATTGTGACAGTGCCTTTAGGATGTTTTAGGAATTATTTAGAGCCTTGCTATAGTTCTGAACTTCAAAAAAACTTTTGTGACTTATATGCTGTCGAGACCATTGTTAGTAAACTAGAGTAGAAAAGCTTAATCATTTGAGTTGCCCCTAGAGGTGCCCAACATTGGCTCTAGGAAAAGCATAAAAGAAAAGAAAAACTTAGACTCAGTTGCCCCTAGAGGTGCCCAAGACCGGCTCTAGGAAGATAGCTAGAGGTGCCCAAAAATAGGCTCTAGCAAAAAAACAAAATAAGAAAAACTTGATTCTAAATTCGAAAAAACTAAAGGAGCCTAAGAATTGCCTCCAAGAAAAAAAATCAGTTTGGCATAAAAAATCAAGTGAGTAGCACAACTGTTCTAGTTGCTAAAAGAGTCTAGGCACATATTTGTTCATATAACCTGCACACACTTGCACAAGAATTGTAACATTGTCCCGGATGAATCCATAAACAACTGAAAAGGTACTGCTCTCGATAGTGAAGGGGTTGTAGGTAGTGGTAGTTCACTGAATTAAGCCAAGCCAAAAAGTTTTCATTCTTAGTTAGGTTGCATCTGCTTGAGGACAAGCATCAACTTGAGTTTGGGGGTGTGTTGATTGTATAAAAGTTCTATATTTTACCCCTCATTTACCCATATTTTTGCTGCACTCAAGCATGATTAATTGCATTTAGGATAGATTTGTGCATACACATCACAATTAGATAAAACTGCACAGATGCTGCTGAATTTGGTTACTTTTGCAGGTATCTGCTGCGGCAGCATCCAGGGCAGCAAAGGAGCAGAGGTGAGTTGCGGAGCTAGGAGTTGAAGGACAAAGAGCACTGTCTGTCATGGCAGCTAAGACGACAGTAGGACACTGAGGTGGAAAAGTGAAGTGGAACTCGACAGATGAAGGACTTCGAGCCGGTCTATTGTGGATCACTCCCATATTTTTCTGAGCCCTGAAGCAGAAGGAAGGTCAGGCCCAAAGTTCAAGGAAGGAAGTCAAAGCAAGAAAAGAGTATGAATTGCAAACATCTACTCAGAAGATTTAGTTTTTAAATAGAGTTGTACTTTAATTTGAACTTGTATTCTTGCCATATTAGAAAACTTGGACCCAATGCCTATATAAAGGCATGTAATCTGACCTAGAGAGAGATATCTGGCTCCTAGCCGTCTTCCCCCAAAACCCTAGTCGTTTCTCTCTCTCCATCATGTTCTAAACTTCCCCAAGGGCTAAAGGTTGATCTTGTAAAGTAGTTGTGAGGGTTGTATTGTTCTTAGGATTTTTTCTATTCAAGTAATAAAACTTCAAGTTTATTTACTCTGGGTTTCAACATCTCATAAGAGCATCGGGAGAGCATTGTGAGGTTATCCATTTGCTGGATATCGGGAGAGTTAAGCATTCGAATGGAGTAAATACGTGTTTTCCAGTTTATGGTTAAACCATCTTGGCTTAGGGATAAGTACAAGGTTAAGTGGATAAAGAAGAATTCACAAACATTGGTGTTCACCCTTTGATTCACGTCGGGAGGTATCATCCAAGACGTGTTCATCAACAGAACTTAGACCTAGGGATAGGACAAGTCATAGCAGGGATTCTTTCCAAACTTGAAGTACGGAGTTATTGATCACTGCTGCGACATCAACGGACCTCTGCCGCGACAGGCATGACGACAGAACAACAGAAGTTCCTCTGAACAGTGCAACACCTGCACTACTGAGCAAATCAATACCGGCCTATTTTCTCAATCCGTTTGCCTTATCTTTTACTTTAGTTATTACTCAAGATTACTCCAAACAATCATTTAAACTATTTCTTTTTCTTGTGCAGCAATCTAAGGGTTGAGTTATTTCCAGTCCCTGTGGAGACGATATCTGATACTCTAGTATTACTTTACTACTTGCGTCGTGTACACTTGCACTATTTTTTATAGTCTTATTTACACGCAACAGTATCCCTTTCCTTTATATAGTGCCTCATCTTAACGTTAAGCTTCTCAACTGCCTCTAGTTTTTGGAGAATAATCTCCTGGCGAGCATACACTTGGGACAGCACTGCCATCGAACTTGTTGGCATAGTATCTGGCACACTGCTTGGTTCTGGCTTTGGCTTGGGCTTTGGCATGGCTATCTTGGCCTTTCCCTTGCCCTTCTCCTTTGGCTCAAAAGTTGTGAGGTTTTTCCAAATAATGGTAGTGATGGTTGCTCCCTTGATTGTTTGGCTGGTATCCTCATCCGTTCTAGGCACTTCATGGCGCAAACAAATATTAGAAATTAATAAAGGGAAAAACAAACTGCCCTTACCCTTCTCAGCACATTTATAATCCTCATCGAAATGATTTTTCCAACGTTGATCTTGCATCCTTTGATGATGGAATGTAGCAAAATCAGTCGGTCTTCCGAGACGGTCTCATTGTGAAATGTAGGCAACAGATTTGCCTTGATAAAATGGTTCCAGCCTTGCATTGGTGGCTTCAACACCAACCTCTTCGCCGTCTAGTGGCCCGTTGATGAGACTGTCCAATTGGTGTCAGGCTCACACAAGTCTGCCAACAATTTCTTGCATTTGGCAACGGTCATAGATGCATCATAGTCGGAGTGCTCATCCTCTATAGAATTCAAAGCAAACAATGAGTTCACATACCCTTCATCAAAACGCACACATTTACCTCTAATCATCAAGAATGGAGAATCTTTTGTAAGATGGGCATAAAACTCTAGCACGATGGTGGCATAGATCTCCCCTTTTTGTTAGCAAAAAGAACTCCAACCATGCTTCTCGACAATGGCCATGAACTCCGGTGGGAATCCAACGGTGGTGTTGGTTTGGAAGTCGAAATTTTTCTCGTAAAAAAAGATCTTGAGGCAAAGCTTGTCTCAAATTTCTTGTGAATGTCTTCATTGAAGAACCGTTTGAAGGGCATCGATGAAGACACCATGGAAAAGAGGAAGAGTTTGAACTGGTAATGAAGAAGAGAAGTTGAGAGGTTTCTTGAATCTTGCTTGAGAAAAGAAAGAAAAATGAAAGAGTTATGTTTTTGGGAAATCGGCTAGGGTAAAGAAAGTAAAAAAGATGGAGTGTTGGAAAGGGTTTTAATAATGGTAGCGAAAAAAGTTGGTAATAATTATGGAAGGTTAAGAGTTTTAATTGAGATATGATAATTATGATGGATTTAAATCTCACTTAAATTGGGCGGCTAGGGATAATCTCAAAGATTTTTCTCTCTCATCTTAATAAAGCTAGTATTTTCTCTTTTCTTTCTTCTTTGGCACAAAAATTGATGCATGCCAAGTTGCATTGGCATGTTGCATGGCATCACTCTTGGCAATGTTCCTGACAATGTCCCTGGTAACATTCTTGGCAATGTTCCTGGCAGTAATTATGTACACACTTAAAGGAAACTTTTCAACACAGAAAAAGAATAAAACTGAAAAATAACAAAAAGAGAAACAAAACATGAATCCTAAAACAACAAAAACAACTATCCTAATATTTGCAAAGAATTTCAAACATCTGGATGTCTTATTCTAATTCTGCCAAGAGGATCACCTCATTGGCATTGCTTTGCTTACCGTCCAAGTAATGCTTTAATCGTTGGCCATTCACCTTAAAAATTTCTCCCGTCCGTAAGTTTTTAATGTCCACAGCCTCATAGGCGTAGGGTTTAACAACTTCATAAGGACTCGTCCACCTTGATTTGAGTTTACCTGGAAAAAGTTTAAGTCGAGAGTTAAAAAAATAATAAGCTGGCCTATTGCAAACTGCCTTGGCATGATCTTACTATCATGCCAATGTTTTGCCTTCTCCTTGTATATTCTAGCATTCTCATAGGCTTACATCCTAAATTCCTCTAACTCATTGAGGTCAAGCAACCTCTTTTTCCATAAACTCTCCATGCCATGTCAAGTTTCTTAATGTCCCAATAGGCCTTATGTTCAAGGTCCAATGGCAGATGGCATGGTTTGCCAAAGACAAGTCTAAACGGTGAAGTACCCAAAAGAGTTTTAAATGTAGTCCTGTAAGCCCACAAGGATTCATCTAGTCTTAAGGACCTGTTTTTCCTTGTTGGATTTACAGTTTTTTCCAAAATGTTCATAATCTCCTCATTTAAAATCTTGGCTTGTCCATTAGTCTGTGGATGATACGCTGTGGCAATTCTCTGCTGAATCCCATATCTGCACAAAGCTTTAGAGATTAGATTACATTTAAAATGGGTACCCTCGTCGTGAATGATCACTCTAGGGGCACCAAATCGGGTAAAAATGTGTTTGTGCAAGAATTTGGCAATTGCCTTGGCATCATTTGTTGGCAGAGCAACAACCTCTAGCCACTTGGATACATAATCAACATCCACAAGAATGTACATATTACCAAATGATGGGGGAAAGGACCCATGAAGTCTATCCCCCAAACATCAAACAAATCCACTGACATAATGTTTTGGATTGGCAATTGGCGTCTGCCATAGATGTTTCATATCTGTTGGCATCGATCACATTTCTTGGCATACTCGTTGGCATCCTTTTATAGTGTGGGCCAAAAGAATCCTGACTGCAACACCTTAGCAGTATTCTTCATCCCGACAAAGTGACCTTCATATGGTACGGCATGGCATAGATGTAATATGTTTTGTTGCTCATCCTCTGGCACACACCGACGAATCACTTGGTCGGCACACTACTTGAACAATATCGGCTCACCCCAAAAGTATTGCTTTACTTCTCGTAGAAATCTTTTTCTTGGCATTGTATGCCAAGTCTGGTGGTAGAATATTGCTTACCAGGTAGTTGACTATGTCAGCGTACCCTGGCATGGCACTAACTATAAGCAAATACTCGTCAGGAAACTCATCTCTAATGATAGTGGTCTTACCATCTTCAATGTGATGCTCCAATCGAGAAAGGCAGTTAGCTACTAAGTTTTCACTGCCTTTCTTGTATTTGATCTCTAAGTCAAATTCTTGAAGTAAGAGCGTCCATCAGATTAGTCTGGGCTTGGCATCCTTCTTTGCCAATAGATACTTTATTGTCCAGTGATCTGTATAAACCACAACCTTGTTACCAATTAGATAAAATCTAAATTTATCAAAAGCAAATACAACCGTAAGAAATTCTTTCTCGATTGTAGAGTGGTTAAGTTGTGCTTCATTCAAGGTTTTGCTGGCATAATAGATGGCATGGAAGATCTTGTCATGTCGTTGTCCCAGAACTGCTCCAACTACATAATCGCTGGCATCACACTTGAGCCCAAAGGGCTCATTCCAATATGGTTCTATGACTATAGGGACATTGATCAATCTCTCTTTAAGTTCCTAAAATGCTCTCAAACAAGAACCGTCAAAAGTAAAGGCGGCATCCTTCTCTAACAATAAGTATAAAGGTTTAGAGATTTTTGAAAAATCTTTAATAAATCGCCGATAAAAACCGACATGACCCAAAAAACTCCTTATACCTTCAACACTCGTTGGAGGTGGAAATTTCTTGATTACCTCCACTTTGGCTTGATCAACTTCTAGTCCTCTCTTGGTTACCTTGTGACCGAGAACAATGCCCTTCTTTACCATGAAGTTTCATTTCACCCAATTCAACACTAGGTTTGTCTCGATGCATCTTTTTAAGACTTGTTCCAAGCTATGGATGCATTCCTCAAATGTTGTACCAAATACTAAGAAATCATCCATGAAAACTTCCATGTTATGTTCGATCATATCAGAGAAAATGGTCATCATACAATGTTGGAATGTTGCTGGCACATTACATAGACCGAATGGCATCCTTCTAAAGGCAAATGTCCCATATGGACATGTGAACATGGTCTTCTCTGATCATCAGGGGCGATGGAGATTTGATTATAACCCGAATAACCATCCAAAAAATAGTAAAAAGCTTTACCTACCAGCCTGTCTAACATCTGGTCAATGAAAGGCAATGGGAAGTGGTCCTTCCTTGTAGCCTTGTTCAACCTTCTGTAATCCATGCACACTCCCCATCCGGTAATGGTCCTAGAGGGAATCAATTTAGCTTCACTATTTTGCACCACAGTCATGCCACCTTTCTTTGGCACGCACTGCACCGGGCTAACCCAAGAGCTATCGAAAATGAGATAAATAATCTTGGCATCAATCCATTTTATGATCTCTTTCTTAACTACCTCTTTCATGCTCGGGTTTATCCATCTCTGGCCTACAATAGTCCTCCCATTGTATTCCTCTAGAATGATCTTGTGCATGCAAATGGTTGGGCTAATACCTTGGATGTCTCCCAAGGTCCAACCCAATGCTTGCTCATACTCCCTTAATATTTCCAGCAATCTTGCCTTCTGATCATTAGTGAGATCAATGGCAATAATCACGGGTAGAGTTGAGTGCTTACCTAGATAAGCATACTTTAAATGTTTTGGCAGTGGCTTAAGCTCCAACTCTATTGGTTCCTCAATTGATGGTTTAGGTTTCTTTATCTCTCTGCCGGCTAACTCTAGTGGCTCAAAGTAACTCATATCTTCAGATCCTAAGGTTGATTCCTCAGGTTCCTCAAATAGTTCAACTATGCCATCAAACATGATGCCATCAAATTCTGTATCATGGCACAACTGTGCCACATCCAAAGTATAAATAGACTTCATCATCTCCTCGGCTTGACATTCATCATGTTCATCTACACATTTTAAAGCTTGAAACATGTTAAAAGTAACATGTTGGTCACTCATTCACATGGTTAGTTCCCCTTTGTGAACATCAATAAGAGCCCTACCCGTGGCAAGGAATGGCCTACCCAAAAATAATTGGCACATTAGTATCAACTTCATAATCAAAAATGATAAAATCAGCTGGGAATATAAATTTGTCTACCTTTACCAACACATCCTCAATCTTGCCATTGGGATGTGCATAAGATCGGTCTGCCAACTATTGTGTCACTGTGGTAGGCCTTGCTTCTATGCCAAGCTTCTAAAAGACTGATAGTGGAATCAAATTGATGTTGGCTCCTAAATCACATAGTGCCTTACCCATAAATTTATTGCCAACTGTGCAAGGTATAGTAAAACTCCCCGAATCTTTCAGCTTTGGTGGCAATCAGTTTAGGATCATGGCACTGCATCCCTTAGTAAGAGCGATAATTTCGAATTCTCCCAACTTCCTCTTTTTGGACAAGATGTCCTTCATGAATTTTACATAGTTGGGTTTTTGCTTAAGGGCCTCTACCAATGAAATGTTAATTTGCAATTGTTTAAGCACTTCCAAAAAGCGTTAAAATTGCTGGTCCTGCTTGTGCTTTTGAAGTCTTGCTGGAAATGGTGGTGGTGGATAATCATATACTTGCGCTGCTGGCTTTGCCAAGGCAGTGTTGGCATTAGTTTTGGCATCATTATGCTGTTTGGCCTTAGTCTGCTTGTCATCATTGTTGGCATCTTGTTTGGCATCAGTTCTGGCACTGGTATTGGCATCACCAATGGTATCATCTGTTTTAATTTCTTCTTTTTCTGCGTCCTTGGGCTTGTCTGTCGGCACATTTTGGTAATTAATTGGTTGCTTGGTAGCCATCTCTGTCTCGTACTACTTACCACTTCGAAGAGTTATGGCCTTCCAATGTTCATTATTTTTATGCCTAGCATCTTCAGTGTCACTTGGCAAGGCTCATTGGGGTCGATTGCTGAGTGCATTAGCAATCTACCCAATCTGGACTTCCAAGTTCCTCATTGATGCTGCCAAACTTTGGACTATGGCATCATTACTTTCCATGTATTCTGTGAGAGTGCCTCTTTGGCTAAGTATTTGCCCTTGCTGAAAGTTGTTTTGAGCTTTCTGCGGCATGACATTATTATTCTGCCGTTGGACATTCTGGCGTTGAGCGTTATATTGATTACCTCCTTGATTTCCCCAAGCTAAGTTAGGGTGTTCTCTCCAACCTGGATTATAAGTGTTGGAATTAGTATTATAATAACGACCAGTATTGCCAACGAAATTTATCGACTCGGTGAGGTTGGAAATTTCGGCATAAATGGACGTAAGTTAATCAACCTTCAACTTCCCACTGGCTTTAGTTCCAGTCCTAAGTCTAGTAACAGGATATTCAAAGTCATTGATCACGATCCTTTCAATGATATCAACAGCCTCTATGTACCTCTTGTCTAGCAATAAGCCAACTGCTGAAGAATCGAAAACAGTCCTTGTTTGTGCATTCAGTTCGTTGTAGAAGTTTTGTATTTGGGTCCAATTTGGGAATCTGTAACACCCCAATTTTGGGCTTAGGAGTTTAGGGTCTAAACCGGACCGGTCTGAGAAACGGTTCGAATATAAAAGGGAGTTTTAGGGAAAGCCTAGTTCGGGATGCTTTAAAAATATAGAAAAATATCTAAAAATCCTCATTTAATATATAAAGGTGATTGGTCAAATCAATTTTACAAAATAAGGTTTGGAAATGCTACATTTCAGTGTAGTGACCAAATCGCGACTTTTGCAAAGTTTGGTAGTGTCTGTTTTGTAAAGGATGGAAACTTTGAATCTTTAAGGAGATAATTTACCAAAAATGTTTTCATCAGATTTTTCCTTAATTTGGGTGGTTTAATTAATGATTTAATTAAATAAAATAAAGGTGATAAACTACCTTTGACTTTCATAACTACTTTTCTCTAATTTTCTGTCATTTCATTTTCTCTCAAAATCCTATCAACCAAACACTTTTTCTCCAGCAAAATTCACTTTGTTTTCCACTTCATTTGATGAGATTTCCATCACTCATTGATTCCTAATCAATCTTGCAACAAATCCATTTGATTTCCACATTGTATTTTCATGGAAAATTGCCCAAATCAAGGAGAAATCATCTTTTAGAGGTAAGATTGTTCTTCTCCTCTAAATACTCAGTTCTTTACTGCAATTCCCAAGTTGTCAATCCTTTATTAAAGATTTATGAATGGTTTTAATGTTAGAAACAAGATTTTGGCTTAAAACTCAAGATTTTGGAAGAGATCTTGAAGATTTTCGTGGTAATTGATTGGGCTATATTTTGAGATGGTTTTCTAATGTATTTTGGATGTTAAATGATGTTAGAAATGAGGTTTTATCAATCCAATCCCGAATAGGTTGTTTTTCCTAAGTTCTTGCTTGTGAAAATGGTGGTTTTGGGGTGTTTTTGGTGTTCTGTTATAGATGGAGGTATAAGGACGAGCTTAGAGTTGTATTTGATGTTAATTGATGTTTAGAAATGTTTAGAAGTGATGGATCTTGGCTGGGTTAAGTTTTGGAAGAGTTTGGAGGTGATTTCGGTTGTGTTTGGTAGACGAAATGTTGGGTTTAGGTAGAGCAGCGAGTTTAGGAGTGTTGGCTGAAGATTTCAATGCATGATGATGCAGTAATCCTCTGCTTTTTTGTGTCTAAAACAGGGGAGACATCTTCGGACACTTTTGGAGTTGATCCGGAAGCTTAATTGGCGTTTCGGCAAGCAAGCGAAATGAATTGGTGAGTGCGCATGGTTTTAGAAGTCCTTGAGGGACAAAGAACCAAGGTTTGGGGATTTAGGAAAGGTTTGAAACACCTTCCTAAGTCCGGAAGTAAGTATTGGCTAGTTTGCTCTCTAGAATGTGGTGATTGCCCCTTAAATGCTTTTACATGCTCATGGTTTTAGATTGATAAATTCCTACTATTTTTATGGATGAATTATAGCATGAGATGATGCTTGAAATGATTTCATTAAGTAACATTTTGCATTGTTGAGATTTGAGCTTTTATGTGGAAATATAACAAATGTTATGATTTTGAAAAGAGATGAGAATGTTGAGTTCTAATGCATGAAAAACAGTAGGTGAGATATTGATTTGACATAATATATTGGCATAGATGTTGAGAAACTTACCGGATATAATTGATCGATCAATAGGATGAGAGTGCACTATAAACTAAAAATTCGTACGTGCTCTTTGGTTAAGCCAAAGGGAGATATTCCGATGATGGGCATTCCATCGGGTAGGACTTGGGAAATACCCAAGCTTGGTGGCGATGAGAGATTCCGCCATGTGAGTACGGTGACGAGAGATTCCACCGGAAACTATGTTGCTAGACGAGTGAGTACGATGATAAGAGATGCCACCGGAAGTGTCTAGTGAGATGTCCGCATATCCGAGTAATAAATATATGTGAAAAACAATATAAAATATGTTATGGTTTTGATTCACATGTACCTTGATATAATGATTTATGCTATGATAACTGCATATGAAGTTTGTTTATGAAATGCTTCAGAGTACAAGCATGATTTTGGCCTTGCCATGGGTTTTGCATTGGTTTTAATGCATGAGATAGAATGAAGGTACATGTGGCCTCAATGAGTATTTCTTTGAACGTTTTCCAAGCATGAGAAAGAGATGAGTATTGCCTATTTAAGTTTTTAAAATTAGGAAGCATGCCTCTAGACTAATGAGATTTCATGTTTGATGCTATGATTGTGTTTGTGTGTTCCAAATATGTTAGAGTAGGTTTTTGAGTGAAAAACCAGATTTTGTTGCAGTTTCTGGGCAAACCGTATCGAAACACCCTCTAGTGTTTCGAAACGGGGGCCTGTAATGGCCTTCGTGTTTCGAAACGATGGAGGCTGTTTCGAAATGATTTGGCTACTGGAATGCCTTGTTTTGGAACGGGTTTCGAAACGGGTGGGTGTCTCGATCTAGCGTTTCGATACGGCTGGTAGGTGTTTCGAAACGGGTGACCGTTGGACATAGTTTTGAACTGATATGATGTTTGCATGATTTACATTTTAGTCCTAAATGTTGAGATTGCAATTGCTTAAGCTTGAGATTTCCAATTAAGATGAAATTTGGTGGAGAAGCATGTAACATGACTAATTTCATATTGGTAACCTTAAAATCAATGAAGACCTTCTAATTTACAGAAATTACAATTTGGTCCCTAAATTTGTATATTGTGCAATTGAGTCCCTATATGTTATCCAATCGATGTGCCTTTCTCAATCGTATCTCGTGAGTACTCACTTAAGGTTAAAAAGTATCTAGATAAGATTAAAAAGAAAAAAAGGGTCGTGAATCAAGGTTGACTTCCGGGTTGATTTTGGTTTTCCCCGTGTAACCTTCGTAGTTCGGGTCCACCGTCTAGGCCGGGCTAAGGGGGTTACATTTGGTGGTATCAGAGCTTGGTTCTCGTATAATTGGGGTTTGTTATGTGGGTGATGTATGTGTAATTTCATGATGTGCCTTTTGGGTGAAAGAATGTTTTGTGAATAGTGATGTATGATTTTAATTGTGATGTTATGCTATGTTGGAGTGTGATAGGGGATCCCATTGCCATATCAAAACTAATGAAGAGGAATTGTTTTCGGAAATGAGCTTGAGTACTTGGATTACTTACCTTATTGTGCCTAATTGTGTTTATTGCATTTTTGTCAGTGCATTGTTTTCTATATAATGGGGCCACGTAGAGAGATGAGGATAAATACAAGAGCTATGGCTCAAAATGAGAATGAGGAGAATGCTGAGAATCTACCTCCTCCCCCTGGTGATGGACCACCCGGTGGTGTTGGTGCTGGAGCTGGAAATGATGGTGCTGGTGCTGGGGTTACCGGACCCGAGGGTGCTCAGGGGCAAGCTGCTCCTGATATGACCATGTTGATTCAGGCTATTGCTAGAGCTTTCCAAGCAGTAGTAGCTGGAGCTCATGGAGCTGCACATCAGGATGATGTCAATGGGAGGTTGCCTTTGGAACGTCTTCGCAGTCTAGGAGGGACTGAGTTCAGAGGTTTATCTCTGGAAGGATCTGAGTCTTGGTTGGAAAGCACCAAGAGGATTTTGGGTCAGATGAACTGCAATAATGTGTAGAAGCTGGGTTGTGTTGTATCACTGTTGCATGGTGATGCTTATACATGGTGGACGACCACTATTTCTGGGATGGAGGATGACGAAGTGACATGGACGTTCTTTATGAATGCGTTCAAGCGGAAGTATCTGGGTGTGTGTTACCGAGATGAGAAGAAAAGAGAGTTTATGTCTCTTATGCAAGGTAGCATGACAGTAGCCGAGTATGAAATTCAGTTTGTCCTCCTTAGCCAGTATACACCTGAGCTAATCCCTGATGAGCGGGAGAGGTGCGAACGATTCTGTTATGGGTTGGTAACGGATGTGAAGACTTTTATGCTTGCGGCTGATTATACAGATTTTGATGTCTTGGTCACTAGAGCCAAGGACATTGAGTCAAATCTTGGTCTGACTAGTCAAGCGGGTGGATCTAGCTCTGGTAAGCGAGTGGCTGAACGCGATTATGGTAGAGATCGCAACAAGAGGCATAAGGATAGGAGGCCGCATTATGATGCTAGGCGGGGTGGTGGTAACCCTGGTAGAGGTCAGCAAGGACCTAATGCTGTTCTGAGGACTCCTGAGTGTAACCGTTGTGGTAGACGGCATGGTGGCGAGTGTTGGGGTAACCTTGGGACATGCTGGAATTGTGGTAACCGTGGTCATTTGAAGAAAGATTGTCCTTATCCTCTGAGAGAGGGACAGGCTCCGGTGAGAGCAGTTGAGCCACAGAGAGGTCGTGGGCGCGGCCGTGGTAATTTTCAGCGTAGAGATGATGGTGGCAGGAATGTAGCACATGTTGTGGCTGTTCAACCTGAGGGTGGTGGTCAGGCTCGAGTGTATGCTCATCGTGAGGGAAGGAATGATACGGATGTGATCGCAAGTACTTTTACTTTGCAATCCTTATCATTACTTTCTTTGATTGATTCTGGATCTACACACTCGTACATATTGCGTGAACATGCTCAAATGCTTGGTTTACCTGTTGAGTCTTTGGATGTTGGTATGCGTGTGACTAGTTCCTTTGGTGAGACGGTTGTAACACGAAAGTTGTATAGGAGATGTCCCTTGAAAGTGCAAAATCATGTTTTTCTTGTTGATATCATGGAATTGCCATTCTATGGTTTTGATGTAATCCTTGGTATGGATTGGCTTATTGAGCATCGAGCTGTAGTGGATTTTGAGAGCAAGCGAGTTTCGTTGAAACTTGCGGATGATTATGAAGTGGTGGTGGTAGGTGAGAATGTGAAGTTTCTTGCTAATGTGGTGTCTACATTAGAATCGAGTCAAATGCTGAGGCATGGTTGCGAGGCTTACCTAGCCTTTGTGATGAATCCTAGTTCAAAGGAGTTGTGCGTTCAGGGTATAAGAACTGTACATGAGTTCCCTGGAGTGTTTTCGGGGGAGTTACCTGGATTGTCGCCTAATCGAGAGGTGGAGTTTGGAATAGAGCTGTATGAAAACACAACTCCGGTGTCCATTGCCCCCTATCGCATGGCACCTAAGGAGCTAAAGGAGTTGAAGACGCAACTTCAGGAGTTGCTTGACCGTGGCTTCATTCGGCCAAGTGTGTCACCTTAGGGTGCACCGGTCTTGTTTGTGAAGAAGAAGGATGGCACTATGAGAATGTGCATCGATTATCGTCAGCTGAACAAGTTGACTATCAAGAATAGGTATCCTTTGCCGAGGATTGATGATCTTTTTGATCAGTTTCGGGGAGCGGCTGTGTTTTCCAAGATTGACTTAAGTTCAGGATACTATCAGCTTAAGGTGAAAGATGTTGATGTGCCGAAAATAGTCTTTAGAATGAGGTATGGGCATTATGAGTTCCTTGTAATGTCGTTTGGCTTGACAAATGCTCATGTTGCTTTCATGGACATGATGAATAGAGTGTTCCATGAATACCTGGACAAGTTTGTTGTGGTGTTCATCGACGATATCCTTGTGTACTCTCGTACTGAGGAGGAGCATGAAGGTCATTTGAGGGTTGTCTTGCAAGCGCTTCTGGAAAATCAGTTGTATGCTAAGTTGAGCAAGTGTGTGTTTTGGCTAAAGGAAGTTGTGTTCCTTGGTCATGTGGTTTCGGCTGAGGGGATTCGTGTTTATCCTCAGAAGGTTGAGGCGGTGATGAATTGGAAGCCTCCTAAGTCCGTTCATGAAGTCAGTAGTTTCCTTGGGTTGGCAGGATATTACCATAGGTTTGTGGATGGATTTTCAAAGATTGCCGCCCCTTTGACGAAGTTGTTGCAAAAAGATGTTAAGTATGAGTGGACAGAAGCAAGACAACAAGCTTTTGAGAAGCTTAAGGCAGCTTTGACGCAAGCTCCTATCTTGGTTCAACCTGAATCAGGGAAAGAGTTTGTGATGTACAGTGACGCATCCTACGTTGGTTTGGGGTGTGTGCTAATGCAGGAGGGTAAGGTGGTGGCTTATGCATCGCGACAGTTGAAGGTGCATGAGCGCAATTACCCTACGCATGATATTGAATTAGATACGGTGGTTTTTGCTTTGAAGATCTGGAGACATTATCTTTATGGTGAGAAGTGTACTGTGTACACGGATCACAAGAGTTTGAAGTATTTGATGTCTCAGAAAGAGTTGAATCTTAGGCAACGACGTTGGGTGGAGTTGCTTAAGGATTACAATTTAACGATCGAGTACCATCCGGGAAAAGCTAATGTTGTGGCGGATGCCTTGAGCAGGAAAGTGGCGGTGGAGTTAAGGGCTATGTTTGCTAGCTTGAGTATTTCGCAAGATGGAGGTCTTGTGGCTGAATTGCAAGTGAAACCATCTCTGGTTCAGTTGATAAAGGATAAGCAGTTGTTGGATGATTCTTTGGTGCCACATATTCAAGATATTACTGAGGATAGACCATCGAATTTATGTTTTAATGATGATGGAGTTCTATGTTTCGGAAGACGGATAGTAGTGCCGAATGATGTGGAGTTGAGGCGTACTATTCTGACCGAAGCTCATAGTAGTCCTTTTGCTATGCACCCTGGTAGTACAAAGATGTATCGTGATCTTTAGGATGAGTACTATTGGGTGGGGTTGAAGAAAGATGTTGCGGAATATGTGAGTAAGTGTATGGTTTGTCAGCGGGTTAAAGCTGAGCATCAGTTTCCTTCAGGGTTGTTGCAACCGTTGAGGATTCCTGAATAGAAGTGGGAAAGAATCACCATGAACTTTGTGTCTGGTTTACCTTTGTCACCATCGAAGAAGAATTCGGTATGGGTGATTGTGGATCGCCTTACGAAGTGTGCGCATTTCTTACCTGTGCATACTACGTATACCTTAGATAAGCTTGCGGAGTTGTACATTGCTGAGATTTTGCGTCTGCATGGGGTACCGAAATCTATAGTGTCGGATAGAGATCCGAGGTTCACATCGCGATTTTGGGAGTGTTTGTATCAAGCTTTGGGTACGCGGCTGAATTTCAGTACTTCTTATCATCCACAGTCGGATGGACAGTCTGAGCGTGTTATCCAAGTGTTTGAGGATATGTTGAGGTGCTGCGTGATTGAGTTTCAAGGCTCTTGGGAGAAGCATTTGCCTTTGGTGGAGTTTGCTTATAATAATAGCTACCATACAAGTATTCAAATGGCACCTTATGAAGCCTTGTATGGGAGGAAGTGCAGAACTCCTCTTTGTTGGGCTGAAACAGGTCAGAAGTTGGTCTCAATGTCGGCTTTGTTGAAGGGAACCACTGAGAAGGTGAAGCTCATTTGTGAGCGGTTGAAGGCAGTTTCTGATCGACAAAAGTCTTACGCAGATTTGAAGCGTAAGGAGATTAAGTTTGCGGTGGGTGACCGTGTGTTCTTGAAGGTTTCACCTTGGAAGAAGGTGATGAGATTTGGCCTGAAGGGTAAGTTGAGCCCTAGGTATATTGGACCATACGAGGTGATTGAACGTGTGGGTCTTGTTACTTATTAGCTGAGGCTACCACAAGAGTTGGAAAAGATACATGATGTGTTTCATGTCTCTATGCTTCGGAGGTATAGATCGGATCCTTCGCATGTTATGCCTGTGGAGGAAGTTGAGTTGAATCCAGATTTGACCTATGAGGAGGAGCCGGTTGAGATTCTTGATTCAGACAGTAAAGTTCTTCGAGGTAAGACCATTGAGTTGGTTAAGGTGTTGTGGAGACATCGTGGTGTTGAGGAAGCCACGTGGGAAAGGAAAGATGACATGATGAAGCAATTTCCTTACCTTTTTCCTCCAGGTAAATTTCGAGGACGAAATTTCTTAAGAGGTGGAGAGTTGTAACACCCCAATTTTGGGCTTAGGAGTTTAGGGTCTGAACCGGACCGGTCTGAGAAACGGTTCGAATATAAAAGGGAGTTTTAGAGAAAGCCTAGTTCGGGATGCTTTAAAAATATAGAAAAATATCTAAAAATCCTCATTTAATATATAAAGGTGATTGGTGAAATCAATTTTACAAAATAAGGTTTGGAAATGCTACATTTCGGTGTAGTGACCAAATCGCAATTTTTGCAAAGTTTGGTAGTGACTGTTTTGTAAAGGATTGAAACTTTGAATCTTTAAGGAGCTAATTTACCAAAAATGTTTTCATCAGATTTTTCCTTAATTTGGGTGGTTTAATTAATGATTTAATTAAATAAAATAAAGGTGATAAACTACCTTTGACTTTCATAACTACTTTTCTCTAATTTTCTGTCATTTCATTTTCTCTCAAAATCCTATCAACCAAACACTTTTTCTCCAGCAAAATTCACTTTTTTTTCCACTTCATTTGATGAGATTTCCATCACTCATTGATTCCTAATCAATCTTGCAACAAATCCATTTGATTTCTACATTGTATTTTCATGGAAACTTGCCCAAATCAAGGAGAAATCATCTTTTAGAGGTAAGATTGTTCTTCTTCTCTAAATACTCAGTTCTTTACTAAAATTCCCAAGTTGTCAATCCTTTATTAAAGATTTATGAATGGTTTTAATGTTAGAAACAAGATTTTGGCTTAAAACTCAAGATTTTGGAAGAGATCTTGAAGATTTTCGTGGTAATTGATTGGGCTCTGTTTTGAGATGGTTTTCTAATGTATTTTGGATGTTAAATGATGTTAGAAATGAGGTTTTATCAATCCAATCCCGAATAAGTTGTTTTTCCTTAGTTTCTGCTTGTGAAAATGGTGGTTTTTGGGGTGTTTTTGGTGTTCTGTTATAGCTGGAGGTATAAGGACGAGTTTAGGGTTGTATTTGATGTTAATTGATGTTTAGAAATGTTTAGAAGTGATGGATCTTGGCTGGGTTAAGTTTTGGAAGAGTTTGGAGGTGATTTCGGTTGTGTTTGGTAGCCGAAATGTTGGGTTTAGGTAGAGCAGCGAGTTTAGTAGTGTTGGCTGAAGATTTCAATGCATGATGATGCATTAATCCTCTGCTTTTATGTGTCTAAAACAGGGGAGACATCTTCGGACACTTTTGGAGTTTATCCGGAAGCTTAATTGGCGTTTCGGCAAGCAATCGAAACGAATTGGTGAGTGTGTATGGTTTTAGAAGTCCTTAAGGGACAAAGAACCAAGGTTTGGGGATTTAGGAAAGGTTTGAAACACCTTCCTAAGTCCGGAAGTAAGTATTGGCTAGTTTGCTCTCTAGAATGTGGTGATTGCCCCTTAAATGCTTTTACATGCTCATGGTTTTAGATTGATAAATTCCTACTGTTTTTATGCATGAATTATAGCATGAGATGATGCTTGAAATGATTTCATTAAGTAACATTTTGCATTATTGAGATTTGAGCTTTTATGTGAAAATATAACAAATGTTATGATTATGAAAAGAGATGAGAATGTTGAGTTCTAATGCATGAAAAACAGTAGGTGAGATGTTGATTTGACATAATATATTGGCATAGATGTTGAGAAACTTACCGGATATAATTGATCGATCAATAGGATGAGAGTGCACTATAAACTAAAAATTCGTACGTGCTCTTTGGTTAAGCCAAAGGGAGATATTCCGATGATGGGCATTCCATCGGGTAGGACTTGGGAAATACCCAAGCTTGGTGGCGATGAGAGAATCCGCCATGTGAGTACGGTGACGAGAGATTCCACCGGAAACTATGTTGCTAGACGAGTGAGTACGGTGATGAGAGATGCCACCGGAAGTGTCTAGTGAGATGTCCGCATATCCGAGTAATAAATAGATGTGAAATGCCAATATAAAATATGTTATGGTTTTGATTCACATGTACCTTGATATAATGATTTATGCTATGAGAAATGGATATGAAGTTTGTTTATGAAATGCTTTAGAGTACAAGCATGATTTTGGCCTTGCCATGGGTTTTGCATTGGTTTTAATGCATGAGATAGAATGAAGGTACATGTGGCTTCAATGAGTATTGCTTTGAACGTTTTCCAAGCATGAGAAAGAGATGAGCATGTGGTTTAAAAGCTTTTGATGAAAGTGTTTTCAAATGTGCATTATTGTGTTGGTTTTCTTAGAGCATGCCTCACTAAGCATTTGTGCTTACGCTCTCTTTTACCAATAATGCAGATAATTGAGGTGTTTTCGGGCATCAAGGAAGCTAAGTCCATCCAAGAAAATCCAAGCTCATGTATGGTGAAGTTTTCATACACTTTAGTTTTAATAAATTGGCAATGGGAAACCAAGTTTTGTATTTGGGAGATGTGTTGAACTCCCTAAGGTTGTGGCATGGTTGTTTTGGCTTGTTGGATTGTAAATGGTCTTATTGCTTGTTTTTGGGGTTGGATTGCCTATTTGAGTTTTTAAAATTAGGAAGCATGCCTCTAGACTAATGAGATTTCATGTTTGATGCTATGATTGTGTTTGTGTGTTCCAAATATGTACCTTGTATGTATGTCGACTTGTTGGTATGATTAGGAAGTCCTTGGGATATGTTAGACTAGGTTTTTGAGTGAAAAATCAGACTTTGCTGCAGTTTATGGGCAAAACGTATCGAAACACCCTCTAGTGTTTCGAAACGGGGGCCTGTAATGGCATTCGTGTTTCGAAACGATGGAGGCTGTTTCGAAACGATTTGGCTACTGGAATGCCGTGTTTCGGAACGGGTTTCGAAACGGATGGGTGTCTCGATCTAGCGTTTCGATACGACAGGTAGGTGTTTCGAAACGGGTGACCGTTGGACACAGTTTTGAACTGATATGATGTTTGCATGATTTACATTTTAGTCCTAAATGTTGAGATTGCAATTGCTTGAGTTTGAGATGTCCAATTACGATGAAATTTGGCGGAGAAGCATGTAACATGACTAATTTCATATTGGTAACCTTAAAATCAATGAAGACCTTCTAATTTATAGAAATTACAATTTAGTCCCTAAATTTGTATATTGTGCAATTGAGTCCCTATATGCTATCCAATCGCTGTGCCTTTCTCAATCGTATCTCGTGAGTACTCACTTAAGGTTAACAAGCATCTAGATAAGATTAAAAAGAAAAAAAAGGGGTCGTAAATCAATGTTGACTTCCGGGTTGACTTTGGTTTTCCCCAAGTAACCTTCGTAGTTCGGGTCCACTGTCTAGGCCGGGCTAAGGGGGTTACAGAATCCATACATTCGACACCTTCTCAACATATCCTTAAATCTTTCCCAAGATTCATAGAGAGTTTCATCCTCAGCCTGCTTGAATGTAATGATCTCACCGTGCAACTTGGAAGTGAGTGTTGGTGGTTGAAACCGTGTCAGGAACTTCTGGCACAAGTCAACCCAAGAAGTTACTGAACCTGGTGGCAAAGAATTAAGCCATGCCTTGGCTCTGTCTCTTAAAGAAAAAGTGAATAACCTTATCTTCACTGTATCTCCAGATACTCCAGTCTGCTGAAATAGTTGGCATATCTCCATGAATTTCTTAAGAGTTTGAATCATTACGTGTTTAAGTTCAAAATTTGGCACGTTGGCCTCAGTGCCAACGAGTCCTGGAATCAAATTTGTAATGTCAAGTGTTGAATGTTCTCGGATTGGTCTTTCTTCTTCAACATTAGGAGTGGCATGGTTATTGTTTTCTGGTGGATCCTGATTGTTGTTAACACCATTTGCTCCTATATTTCCTTGATTTCCGTGATTAATCTCTCGAATTCTCTTTTTCAATCCACGCAAGGTGCGTTCAATCTCAAGGTCGAGTGGCAAAGCTTCCGTCTCAGTACGATTCCTGGTCATACACCGATAAAAACAAAAATAAAATAAAAACAAAAACAAAACAAGTAAAAATCTAAAAATAATCAAATTCATTGCAAGCCCCGACAACGCGCCAAAAACTTGTAGACTCTTTGGAAGATGTGTAAAATAATGTTGGCAAAAGGGGCAATTTATAGATAATGGGCAATTATATGCCAAGAGTCATTTGCGTGCAAGTATACACAGTCTGCAAGTAATACAGCTTGGTAAGCTAAGTTATCGATCCCACAGAGATTGACTTAGAATTCGAGTGCTTTGATGGTTTACTTGTCTTGGGAAAAAGATTATTTGTTTTGGAGTTGTTTTAGAAACTACTTAAAAGAAAAGAAAACGATGGAGTAAAACGTTGGCAATGAGGGTGCTTTTAATGAATAATGAGTGTTGGCAGGGAATGCCTAGTTTTAATGTTGTTCATGCCAGCCTTTTTTGGAAAACTTTCTTGGCATTGTTTGCCGAGCAGATTCAACATTAGCAAAGCCTCTCTCGATGGTCATTGCCCTAAGTCGATTATATAAAAACCCTATATCTCTATAGTGCATGTTTTTAAATGAATCAAGTTGATTAAGAACCAATCTATACTCCAAGGGGTAGATATCACTACCGAAGTAAGTTCATCTACTTGAATGACTTCTCTCGAAGCTTCTTTCCCAAGTATCCAGCAAATAATCATTGTCTCCTAAGTCTGTTAAGATATTGAGTAGCAATAGGTCAACTATGACAGCTCTCGCTTTGGCAAAGTATTTAAAAAAACACTAATGCCAACTCTTGCTTGGCATTTACTGTTAGAAACAATAAAGCATACCAGATAGAAAAACTTTGGCGAAACAGAATTGTATTCAAAGAACTAAGGCATAAAACCAATGTTTAAACCAAACATCCCCAACCAACTATGAAATTAGTTCATGATAAGGGGTTTAACCAACAAAACCATGACTGTTTTCAGATACATCATCCTAAAATAAAAGTAAGACAACTTAAAACCAAAAGAATGAGGGAGAGGGGTCTCTCGATGAAGCCCTCAAATCCAGGCTCTCAACCAAGTGGTTGAACCACCTTTCCTCGGTGCAGCCGACCATCACTCGTCGAGCTCTCCAACACCTCACTCTGATCACTCTAAGTCTTTACCTCGCTTCCTTCCATTCTTGATCGGTTGGTTGTATTTATAGGCGTGCAAGGGAAGGGAATATGATAACTTCCTCATTTGAATTTCAAAATGCTCCAAGGATAGGAGATAAGCCTCATCCGATCGGTGTGATAGCTTATCAAGCTAGGGTTGACATCATCTTGCCAATGTTGCCTTGGCACACGAGCTTGTCATGTCTTTGCCAACGTAGCTTGGCATCACCTTATCCGCTATTTTTTCGGAGATTGATCCATATGTGATCTTTTAGGAGCCTGAACCTTTCCTATTTTTTCGGGGTTCAACAATCTCTTGGCATCGCATCAAGTACACTTCTCTGCCAACAAGTTCTTGGCACCGTCTGGTCCTTCTGTACCAACAACACTTGGCATTTTTCTTGGAAATCCTAACTATGTTGCTTTCCTTTGACAAATCCTATGAAAAACCTGCAAAATAACCACAAAAAAACAACCCTTCACCCTGGCATAGACAGGAAACTAAACTCCTTATGCAAATGCATGATTCTAGCAACCTAATACGACTAAATGTACCTAAAAACAAGCAAGAGTGTTGTAAAATTGGCATTAAAACAGTACTTTTAGAGAGGTAACAGTGTGGAAAACTCACGTCCCCATTGTTGAAATCACTCGAAGACCCCATCTATTCTAGCCTTCGTGAATCTAGCAAGTCACCGCTAGTTGCAAAGAGTGGAGCATCCCCTACGAAATGCATATGAAAATAGAAAGAGCCAATGAAATACAATAACGTAAATAAAAAATCTCTCTTTTCATGACACACCAAGATCACAACAAATCATTACTAGTATCCATTCTCTTTTTCAGCCTACATTCGAAACGCAAACAACTTCCTTCTTCCAACAAACTAGAGGCAACATGTGAATTCGGAACTACCCGTTTCTTTCCCCCTTTCCCACGGTTGAAGCCAGGTGAAATCTCGTCGGTATAACCCTTTGGGGCAATGATAGCAAATTCTTTATGAGCTCTATCTAAAGGCGCATCTTTCCCGCGATGTTTCTGGAAGCCTGGGCAAGCGTCGATATACTAAAAGAAGAAATATTCTGATTCGTTTTCCCTACCCAAAAGAATTCCAGCAACATGCTCACTCCCCCTTCACCAATGAGCCAAGCCTTCACGGAAGATGGCACGCTCGCAAAAAACCATCTAGAAACACATCTAAATCTCCTTCATCCCAACCATTAGGGCTTTTCTCCTCTAGGCAATGCAACCAAATATTTATAATAGTACATACCTCTTTAAATCAAAATGGGGGATTACTTTCTAACCTCTTCAGAAGCCTTAACTCAGTGACTAACAATTCTTCCATATCAATAGGTGCAACCCTATCCTTCGTTGGCCGATGCCACACAACCGGAAACAGAAAATCCCAAACTTAAACTCTACTTTGACAAATTTCGCTCAGTATAATCCCTCACTGATGGTCCCCCACCTCTGCGAAGATCGATGGTCACCAAGCCCTCTACAGTCTTGTCATCGTCGGCTGCTACATTATAAATGTAGCGGAATACATTGATGGAAGGCTCGTCTTCATGAATCTTGCAATTCAAGAAGTATACCACCAAAATTCCCCAACTCCTTTCGCTTAGCTGACCTGGCGCTACATCAAACCACTTCAAAAAGAAAGGATGCAACGGTAAATGAAACTCCGGCTCAAAAGCGCAAAGAGGAATCAGAAACCACAACCTCCCTTCTTATGGGCATGCGCTCGGGAAAACTACTCCCCTGGGCACACTAAACCGATAACAAAAATGATCAACAACGAGAAGGCCCCGACACTCCAATACCTTCAATAACTCATCTTGGTCAAAAGAACAAGAATACTCACTGCTTACTATAACAGACGAGCCAACCATTAGCGCCAAAAGGTAAACTATAGTTAAAGATTCAAATACTTAAAGATATCCAACAAAACAAATAAAATAAAGAGACAACAAACACCAACAAGGGTAATTTTTAAACAAAAGACCATATCCTCATTGGCACGTTTCACTAATGGCAAGATCCCTTGAGATGATGTTTTGTATGTAACGACTCATCTTTAAAACAAGATTAAGCGATTTATCCCGAAAATTTTGTGTGCAACGCTTCATATTTCTTTCGCAACTTTATAAGAAGAGAGCTGCCATCCAAATTTAAAAAGTTTTCCACCACAAAAGTCGCACCCCGGAGAGCCCCCTATGCAATCTTCAGGTTCGCTAAGGTTACTTTATAACCTTCCCTCACCCGAGGGGGCAATTGTTAGTACCTATAAGCATATGCCGCCACATGTCGAAGCCATGGTATGAGAGACTACGAATGGCATAACATAAGAGACATTCAATGACGAGCATGGCAACGCATGCGAAACCACACTTGCTCACTAAGCGGAGCCCTTCGCAATATGCATGCGAACATGCAAGACCGCTCACAACATCATGCCTCACCAGGTAACCATATGATTGTGCACACGCTTCTACGGGTATCAAGAGGGACCTAAGACGTTAAGTCATAGCACATCCACTCAATGCGCCATGACTACCCCATTGTAACACATGTTCGAGTAGTATAAAACTAGAAATGCAGTTGAAAGGAGAGGACCCCATCCATTTCAGACATTATCACTACCCAAAACAAGAGTAATGAACAAGCCCTAACTCGGGGCAACCATCTTGACCACCATTGGGCCACCGTCTCTGGCTCCTAATTGTTTTGGTCATCAACAGATGGAAAGGGAAATTCCTCTCTATTGGTGGTAAAATTACTCTAATAAAATTTGTGTTATGTAATTTACCAATTTATTTTCTTGCAAATTTCCAGATGCCAGGTGCGGTTGCAAATGACCTAATAGAAGAATTGCAAACTTCATCTGAGGAAAAAATTATGGTCGATCCATTCACGTGGTTAAGTGGGACAACTTGTGTAGACCAAAATATTTTGGAGGTCTTGGCTTTTTTGATTTAAAGACTAAAAATCGCTCCCTTCTCAACAAATAGGTATGTCGTTTCAGTAATGAACCGGATTTTCTGTGGCGAAGAGTGTTAAATGCAAAGTATGATTTCGATTCAAACGACCTGCTTCCGGGCCATTGCCAGAAGACCAAAGCTTCGTGGATTTGGAAAAGCATCACTAGTCCTCTCCTACAGCCAAGTGATGTCTTCACACAAAACATTTTTTTTGCTCTCGGAGATGGAAAACAAATTAACTTTGGGGAGGACTGTTGGACTGAGTTCACATCTCTTAAACTGTCTATCCCTAAAATTTATGAGGTATCACTTAATAAATATGGGAAAGCGTGTGAATTTTGTAAGAAGATATCTTGTATTTGAGTATGAAATATCGAAATAAGGAGACGCCTCTTTGTGTGGGAACAAGATTAATGGGATTCTTTTTTGAAAATATTGAACAAGGCATCTAGAGATTTAGGTGCTAGGGATTGTGTGAAGTGGAGTGGTGACGCAAGTGGATGTTATAAATCCAAGTCTTTTTGTGAAAAAGTTTTCGTAGAGGGGGTTAATGCTGACAGAGTTTGGAAGTTGGTTTGGCTTAATGTTGCTCTTTAAAGGGTTGAAACTTTCGTATAGAGAGCTATACAAGGAAGAATCTCGTCTTTCACTGAATTGGCAAAACGCAAAATTCCTAGCCTGAATGCACAGCTCTGTGTGTTGTGCTCAAATTTTCCTGAATCAGTTAATCATTTGTTTTGCCAGTGTGAGGCTGCCTAGAAATTATGGCAAAAATAGTGTTGTTTATGGTGTGTTCACTTGGTAATGCCTGGGAATCTGAAAGCTTTACGCCTTGTGTCGGATAATTAACCAATCAATAATAGCAAAATTTATCTGGAGCTTATCGTTTTTGGCCTCATGTGGACCATTTGGCTAGCTAGAAACGAAAGCACCTTCACTAATAAGAGGTCGACTGTTGAACAAATTTTTGATTTAGCACTTCTCAGAATTAGTTTCTGGGCAAAGAGTAAATGACCTTCTTCTTTTGGTTCCACTTTGGATTTCATTAGACATCCTAATCTAAGTGTAGTTTGGAGTAGATAACAAAAGAGCCCTTCTCAAGGATCGTGGGTGGCACCTCTTCAGGGATCCATAAAGTTCAATATCGATGCCTTGGAGAAAGGTAGTTATGGCGATGCGGGTGTTGGAGGAATCTTGTGGGATGATAAGGGTTTGATTCTATTCACCTCTAAATGAAATGAATTCCCCTTTATATCTATCGAATCAAACAGTCAAATGACGATCAAGTGAATTTTTGAAAATGATATAGTTTCCAACGCCTTCAAAGAGGTTGTAGCTAATTGTAAATTTTTTCTTTCCAAAATGTATTATAAACTAAAATTTGCATATATGGAAAGCAATTGTGATGCGCACATGCTAACAAAAAATGGGGTCAATAGATCAAAAGATTTAGTTTGGGTTGGTGATTAGTGGTGGTTTAATGACTCGTATGTATTCAGGGGCTATGAGAGTTTCATAGTGCATAAAACTATTGTTTTCTTGAGGGTTAGCCTTATTTGGTGATCTTGTAAGGATGTTTCTCTTCAACTATTAATGAATGAATTCGAGTGCTCTTTTTCTTATTGGAATTAAAGGAGTTTTTTTAACGAGACCTACTTTCTTTTAAAATAAAAATAAAATTGTTATAAGAATATAAATAAAATAATAATTTATACTGATATTTTAATAAATAGACTATAATGTCAATTAAAATAATAATATATCAATTATAACCTAAATTATAAAATGTTATAATTAATATATTTTAAGGGAAAATATTTCATGCACCGGCAGTGAAAATTTTGTTTTCCACAAGAATTTATTTTTTAGAGTTTAGAGGCTAGAGTTTAGGGTTTAGGGTTACGATTTTAGTGTTTGTGGTTAGGTTTTAAGGTTTGAAAATATATTTTATGATTTAAAGTTTAAAGAGACATGTGACAACTTTAAAAGCTTGTTTGTGAAAAAAAATTCAGTGATAGTACATCAAATATTTACCCATATTCTAATAATATTTAGGTTATAATTAATATGTTTTTATTACAATATATTTTATGATTTAGTGGTTGAGCATTTGTTTTCTTTTCAAAAAGTCCCATGTTCAAATCCTATGTTTAGCATTTATTTTCAAGTATTTTTGCACTATAGTTTAAGTTAAATATTGTACATTGGGAAAATTACACCGGTGGTCCCCAAACTATTACCGTTTTTTATTTTGGTCCCCAAACTATGTTGTTTTGCAAAACCATCCCTTATGTTACATAGTTCTCATGTTTCAGTCCCCCGACGCTAAATATCTAACGATTTTGCTGACGTGACATATTTTTAAATATTTTTTAATCATTTCTCTCTCCTATATTATTTTTATTTAACTTTATTCACCCAATCATGTAGTGCCATGTGGCATTACCCTATTGGTTGAAAAAAACTCCCAAAAAACTTAAGCGATATTTGGTACTGCTAGGATTCGAACCAAAGACCTCTAGCACACAAGCCATGCGCATGAACCAATTATGCTAAGCTGATTACTTAATTTAAATCTACTAACAATTATATATAAGTTATACATATTAACCCAAAAAAACCTTGAAAACATAAATTGGGGACGCCAAGATTCAAACCCAAGCAACTAACATGCAAGGCCAACGTGCAAACCAACTATTCTAAGCTAACTATTTGATTTAAATCTTCTAACATTTATATTTAACCTATACAAATTAGAAACAACACATGGTTAATGAATATAAAAGGTGGAGAGTAATTCGAACACAATACCATATTGATAAAATTTTAAATATTTAACCACCAAGTTAAACTAATAAATTGTGTTATTTTTAACTTAAATATTTTAAGGAATTTTTTATTTTTATAAAATAAATAAATATTTAATTAGTATTTTATTATCGACCAAAGTAAAAAAAATCTAGTTTGATTTTTTAAAATTTTTAAAATAATTTAATTAAATACATTTAAGTTCAAAAAAGCACAGTTTATTAGTTAACTTGGTGGTTAAATATTTAAAATTTTATTAATAAGGTATTATGTTTGAATTACTCCCTACCTTTTATATTCATTAACTGTAACCCCCTCGTCCCGGTCTGGCTGGATGACCGGTCCAAGTGGGCCACACGGGGAAAACCGAGTGAAAACTACTTAAGGATTCCCCCTCGGTTAGCAACCCTATTTTTTTCATTTTAAATCTTGTCTAGATGAGTATTAAATCCTAAGTGATCATACAGCGGAACAACAAACATGAGACAATCAAACAAACCCAAACCAACATTTAACGGCCCAATTTTAGACTTAAACTGCAGGCCGTATCGATACTCCCAAAGAGGGTATCGATACGCCATGACCAAGGTCAACACTCAGAGTCAACGTAGAAGTTCGTATCGATACAGCCCTCGAGCGTATCGATACGCCCCTCCAACGGTCAACTCCCCACGGTCAACGCTAAGAAGGCCGTATCGATACACCAGAGGCCCGTATCGATACCGAAATGGACAGTAGCTCCAGTGACCAAAAAGGTATCGATACGCCCCATCGCGTATCGAAACACGAGGCCTGAAACAAGAAGGCTGTATCGATACGGGACCAACCGTATTGATACCTCTGCACTGCAAAACTTCCAAACTTAACTAAAACGAACAAGACTCAGACCTAGATGCAAATTTAGGACTTCCCTAGACCCAACCAAGCATTCACACAACATTTACAGGTCAATATTTAGCCATACAAACACCCAACATATACATACATCAAGGAAGACACACAATCGAATCAAAGATGACATTTAAGCATTCAAGGAGGGAAAACAAGCAATTAAGGTCTCATGCTTCAACATTCATACACTTAGGCGTTCTCACAAGGCACATGACCAACACACAAGGTAAGCAATTTAGACATGGTTTACAAATCCATCAACATAAGGCATTAACACATAAAACCAACGCAACGGAGTCTAGATACAAGCTCCTAAAACACGTAGCATTTCCCATTGTTAGACTACTACATTATTTAATAAATCATACTTGAGCAAACTACCACACGCTTGGACACCCTTTTCTTGCTCCTTGTTAACTCCAAGCTAAAGATCTGCATTGTCGGAAAAAGGAGAGCGTAAGCATAAAGCTTAGTGAGCGGAGCTCTAAAACATAACTACGACAATGCAGGGTTCAAAGCTTTCCTTAAAGTAAAGGTCAACGCATACAAATCATCTAACGATCTAATCCTTCTACTAACAACAAGTTCAACCAAAGGTCAACAATATAGGCATTTAACATAGCAATACACTTCATGGTATGCATGAGGACATAATCCTAGATTAAAGCAAAACCATGAAAGAGTATGATATAGTGAGATACAACATGAGCACACATGGCATGCACGAGCATCACCAAACACACATGGTGGGACTACACATCACCGTTTTGACTATTAGTTTTCCAATGGGACTACACATCAAAGTACTCTTCTACTAGTCACTACCGGCGGGACTACACATCACCGGAGTCTCATACCACTCGCTACCGGCGGGACTACATATCACCGGAGCAAAGACAACCATCACGTGAGGTTCGACACCAACCATGCAACACGACATACAATCACTATCATGCGACATGTACTCACTATATCATGCACAACCAAAACAAGTTATAACAAAATCCACTATTAGGCATCACTTACTACTTACAGTCTTACCAATCACAAATGGTCTTACTCACCATTTTCATGCACAACCTGCACCAACTTACCCACATCTTACAAGGCATATCAACATCAACATTATTACCATCATACATGATCAACGATATAATGATAAGCAATCATACTTTTTTCCAAATTATTTAAATTTCATGCTTAACAAAACATCACCACAAGTAATGAAAACAAATGGAAAAAGGAGGAAATTAAAGGGGCAATTCACATCAACTTACTCTTGAATTTAAAATTAACTTTTCAAGCCCAAACTAAACTCTTTCAAAACCAACTTTGAACCAAAACGATACTTGAAAACATTTTCACATCTACATGCTTGAACCAACCTTTGAAAATCAAATTAAAACATTAACCACTCATCTCACTTCCTTAAGCAAATCAAGCAAAGCCGACTCAAGCCTCCATGACTTCCGAAATCGATCCCGAAACTTTACCAACGCAAATCCCTGTTTCTAATCATCCCAACACAAGTAAATTAACCTCAAATCAGTCCACAACACAACGTAGCAAACCCGGAATGCAATTCAAACATCAAACACTTGTTTTTCGAACCAAGAACAACCCCCAAAAAGCCATTCCCGAGCAGCCCTTTAGCACAGTCCAAAACCGATGATTCCAACTCTTTTAACACAACTAATAGCTTCCAAAACAACCCTTATACATAGCCTAACCACCAGCCCATAAATTCTCACACAAAACACCCCCAAAATTCGACATTTCAACACTTTAAAACCTCCATAAAACCCAATTTCGGGAAACACCATAAAACCATGTAAAAATCGGATATGTTGAACCTTATAGATAGTAAACAACTCATATATCATTAATAAATCAAAAGCTTTAGTTTAAGACAACAAAGATGACATTTTTAGTCTAAACTTTCAAAATACCAAAATGCAAAATCATGGGTTTTAAAGAATCTAAGAGTACTAGCATGTAGAGGAAAGAGAGGACAAGTCGAATGTATGTTTACCTTTCGAAAATCACCAAGGATGAGGAAGAATGGTGATGGAATAGCGGTTCCAATGGAGGGGGAGGTTTTGTCGTTAGAAAATTGAAGAGGAAGAAGATGATGGGGTTTTTTTGGGGTTTATTTGAATTATAAGGTAATAAAAATGGGTTTTATTTGATATTTACACAAATGCCATTAATTAATGGCTATTGGGCTTGGTTTAAAAGTTGGGTCCAACACCTTTGTTTTATTTGTAAACAAAACCCGAACCATTATTTAATTTATTTAAATTATAAAACCGAGCCCAAATAATATTAAAACATTATTTTCACCCGACCCCAAAACCCGGGTGTTACAACTCTCCCCTACTTAAGGAAATTTCGTCCCCGAAATTTATCAGACAGGAAGAGTCACTGACACATGCTCCTCCACACTTTCTCTCTTACCACCACATACTCTCCAACTCGGTAGACTCACCACACAACATTAGCTATCTGATGTCAAGATCTCAACGGTTCCTTCAACGCGTGACCATTTTAAACTCAACTCAATCTCTTCAACAACATAGCACGGAACAAAACTGGCTCACACTTCTGAATCATAGATACACAGAACACATCACAAATCTCTTTCTAACTCTGGTGATGACTGTAATAGATAAACAACAGAACTAGCTCGATTTACAAACTTATACGGCATTGTTTGAACACTTGACTCGTAACTTCCTCTGACTGATCATCTGACTCCAACAGGTAACCAAACACCTTTGTAGGCGTCTTCAAAAATCTAGCAGAAATCTCGAACCTCTATTTACCTCTATCGAATACAAGACACTGTACAACTCACACTCTTGCTAAGGCACAACTCTGCCATCTTACTCACGGTACAAGTAGCTTGAACATGTATAAAAGGTCCACATACAGTGCAACTAACATTGATTACTCAACTAAGCTCTCACTGAGGAAATCGAAGGCGAATCAGACACAAGATCTCTCGAATCTATTACTCACTTCCAATACGAAACTCCCACGGATGTAACAAACTAGAAGAAAACTGATGCTCGGTCTTAACACGCTGGCAACTATACACTTACTCTCATACTGAACCACATTATCCATCAACTCAATCCAAAAGTACTCATCTTCAACCCACAATATGTCTTCATACTACTCTGATGCAATACAAATGAACTGCCGTGTGCTTCGGCCAACACAATACGTCTCAAAACACTATGTCAATCGGCACAACTATTCTGTCTCTGAAACGCAAAACTCTATCATATCTGAAATTGTATTCTGAAGGTCTTCCTTCCGCTTTGTCATGCATGTGAGGTGCCAAGAATCTGTCTTGCAACTGTTTCTCTTCAAGCATTCTGACTCAATGTAGGTTTAACATGAAACTCGGCCACAAAGTTACTATCATTAGATAAACTGAATCCGGCAAATACAACTCGCAACTCAACTACTAATCTAGCAACAATATAACTCGAAGCATTGGTTACTACGTAGACTCTCTTCGGATGGTACTCAATCTTGAGATCTCAGTCTTCATGCAATTCTAACAACTCATGTTGTTCAAGTTTCAACCCTTCCTAAGTCTTCAAATATTTCAAGTTCTGATGATATGTACATATGCACTGTGCATTTCTTACTATACGGCTTTGTCTCTAAGTCTTCGAAGCAAATACAACTGTAATTAACTCTAAGTCTAGTGTCGGATAACTCTTCTCTCGGTCTTTCAACTGTCTCGATGAATAAGCTACAATCTTTTGTCTTGCATAAGCACACAACCTAACTCTACATGCAAAGCATCACTATGGTTCACAAACTCTTTCTCTGACATGACTGGATCAAGGTCGAAGCGTTCATCAAAGTTTCTTTAAGTTTCTCAAGGGCTCATTGTCTCGCATCTAACCACACAAACTGAACATTCTTCTGTAACAATCTGTCAAGGAGGAGCTATCTTCAACGGATCATTTACAAACCTTCGATAGTAAAAAATGCTAGACCTAGGAACTATAGATACCTGTCACGGTCTTCAATTTCTTCCAACTCACATCTTCTTCTGACTACTTGGGATTTACTCTAATACGCTCGGCTAATCTACATGTCCTAGGAGGACATTTTCATTAATTTGGAGTTCGCTTTCTCAACTTGGCATACAACTGATTCTCTAAAAGGATCTACAACCCTAACTTCAAGGCTTGTCATGGTCTTCTTCGGTACGTGAATATACCCACGTATCATCTAAGAGAGCTACTACAAACTGATCAAGGACTTAAGAAAACATTCTGCTCAACATCTCTATAAAAGTAACTAACACACTAGTCAATCAAAACGGCATAACTCAAAACCCAAAGTGATCACATCTGCCCCGAAAGCTGTCTTTGGTACATCAACCTCTCTCACTTTCAACTGATAGTAATCGGATCTCAAATTAATCTTAAAAAGACTGAAGCACCCCTCAACTAATCAACAAACCACTGATGATCGGAAAAAGGGCACTAATTGTTCACTGTCAACTGTTTCGACTTCTTGAAATCTAAACACATTCTCGTATTGTCATCCCTCTTCTTCACAAGTTGCACTGTCACACTCTAAGATGATGTACTAAGCCAAATGAATCTAAGGTCTAACAAACTCGAAGTTGATTCTTCAACACTCTCAAGTCGGTCGAGAATCATGAGGTACAAAGCAAACAAAATAGGAGCAAACTCGGAGACGGTATCAATAACAAACTCTTCTTCCCTAACAAGGGACAAACCGAGTAATTCTTGCCAACAATTTTAGGAAAATACAACATATTCTAACAGTCTGCGGTCTAATCCTCATTCAAAAATCAAATCCATCACATTTGCTAGGCAAGCCTGTCAACTAACTCAATCAATCCTTGACCTCTAAGGCTGGATCAACATTCGATACGAAATCCACATTCCCACCTACCACTATGATCTCATAGTCATCCGTAAGCTTTAAGAAAACTCTCATTGTCTCAAAGTCTACCCTAACTCTATGTTCTACAAGCCAATCCATGCACAGCTTCACATCAAAACCGCAAAAAGGCAATTCCGTCTCATCAACTGAAAACACGTGCTACTGAACCATCAACGGACACCCCTTGTACATCTTTTTGACCACGACTGCATCCCCGAAGGAGCTAGCAACACCAACACCTACCTCTAGTACCTCACAAGGTAGATTCAACAACTTCGCATGCTCACTCCAAATACATGGACACGTAGATCCAGAATTAATCAGAAAAACAAGCCCAATGACTGTATCGAGGAATTACTTGCTACAACATCGACATCATTTTGAAGCCAACTCTTAGTTCATCACTTCTCTTACCATCTCATGTCAAGATCAGTCACATTGTTCTCCCTCAACAGAAACCAACTCATGTGCCTGTTGAACCAAACAAACAAACTGCACTCCAAACTCTGGTACGGTCATACTGGCCTAAACTAAAGCGACGAACTCTCCCATCGTTCACATCCTCTAAAACCTCAGATTCACGATTACCAGCTCTAGGCCCACGCCTCGGCCTCAAACTTACCAAAGACAACAATACAATAATAAACAAATCACGCAAACAAGAATATTTAGGGTTAGCAAGAGCAAGGGTCCAAGGTGCTCAAGTATATTTCTTTACAAAAATCCTTTCAAATAAGTAATAGTAGTAATAGGAACTCGACACTACGCTTCAACACACCCATCATGCTAACACATGCTTTCAAACACCGTACTAACAAGCAAACATTAAGCATACGTGGCAAAACATTCACCGAGACATAACAACAACATAACACATCAAACTTACCTGACTTACCTACCCGAGGTCTCGAAACCTTAGGCTCTGATACCAATAAATGTAACCACCTCGTCCCGGTCTGGCCGGATGACCGGTCCGAGTGGGCCACACGGGGAAAACCGAGTGAAAACCCCTTAAGGATTCCCCCTCGGTTAGCAACCCTATTTTTTTCATTTTAAATCTTGTCTAGATGAGTATTAAATCCTAAGTGATCATACAGCGGAACAACAAACACGAGACAATCAAACAAACCCAAACCAACATTTAACGGCCCAATTTTAGACTTAAACTGCAGGCGGTATCGATACTCCCAAAGAGGGTATCGATACGCCTTGACCAAGGTCAACACTCAGAGTCAACGTAGAAGTCCGTATCGATACAGCACTCGAGCGTATCGATACGTCCCTCCAACGGTCAACTCCCCACGGTCAACGCTAAGAAGACCGTATCGATACACCAGAGGCCCGTATCGATACCGAAATGGACAGTAGCTCCAGTGACCAAAAAGGTATCGATACGCCCCCTCGCGTATCGAAACACGAGGCCTGAAACAAGAAGGCTGTATCGATACGGGACCAACCGTATCGATACCTCTACACTGCAAAACTTCCAAACTTAACTAAAACGAACAAGACTCGGACCTAGATGCAAATTTAGGACTTCCCTAGACCCAACCAAGCATTCACACAACATTTACTGGTCATTATTTAGCCATACAAACACCCAACATATACATACATCAAGGAAGACATACAATCGAATCAAAGATGACATTTAAGCATTCAAGGAGGGCAAACAAGCAATTAAGGTCTCATGCTTCAACATTCATACACTTAGGCATTCTCACAAGGCACATGACCAACACACAAGGTAAGCAATTTAGACATGGTTTACAAATCCATCAACATAAGGCATTAACACATAAAACCAACGCAACGGAGTCTAGATACAAGCTCCTAAAACACGTAGCATTTCCCATTGCTAGACTACTACATTATTTAATAAATCATACTTGAGCAAACTACCACACGCTTGGACGCCCTTTTCTTGCTCCTTGCTAACTCCAAGCTAAAGATCTGAATTGTCGGAAAAAGGAGAGTGTAAGCATAAAGCTTAGTGAGCGGAGCTCTAAAACATAACTACGACAATGCAGGGTTCAAAGTTTTCCTTAAAGTAAAGGTCAACGCATACAAATCATCTAACGATCTAATCCTTCTACTAACAACAAGTTCAACCAAAGGTCAACAATATAGGCATTTAACATAGTGATACACTTCATGGTATGCATGATGACATAATCCTAGATTAAAGCAAAACCATAAAAGAGTATGATATAGTGAGATACAACATGAGCACACATGGCATGCACGAGCATCACCAAACACACACGGTGGGACTACACATCACCGTTTCGACTAGTAGTTTTCCAATGGGACTACACATCAAAGTACTCTTCTACTAGTCACTACCGGTGGGACTACACATCACCGGAGTCTCATACCACTCGCTACCGGCAGGACTACACATCACCGGAGCAAAGACAACCATCACGTGAGGTTCGACACCAACCATGCAACACGACATACAATCACTATCATGCGACATGTACTCACTATATCATGCACAACCAAAACAAGTTATAACAAAATCCACTATTAGGCATTACTTACTACTTACAGTCTTACCAATCACAAATGGTCTTACTCACCATTTTCATGCACAACCTGCACCAACTTACCCACATCTTACAAGGCATATCAACATCAACATTATTACCATCATACATGATCAACGATATAATGATAAGCAATCATACTTTTTTCCAAATTATTTAAATTTCATGCTTAACAAAACATCACCACAAGTAATGAAAACAAATGGAAAAAGGAGGAAATTAAAGGGGCAATTCACATCAACTTACTCTTGAATTTAAAATTGACTTTTCAAGCCCAAACTAAACTCTTTCAAAACCAACTTTGAACCAAAAAGATACTTGAAAACATTTTCACATCTACATGCTTGAACCAACCTTTGAAAATCAAATTAAAACATTAACCACTCACCTCACTTCCTTAAGCAAATCAAGCAAAGCCGACTCAAGCCTCCATGACTTCCGAAATCGATCCCGAAACTTTACCAACGCAAATCCCTACTTCTAATCATCCCAACACAAGTAAATTAATCTCAAATCAGTCCACAACACAACGTAGCAAACCCGGAATGCAATTCAAACATCAAACACTTGTTTTTCGAACCAAGAACAACCCCCAAAAAGCCATTCCCGAGCAGCCCTTTAGCACAGTCCAAAACCGATGATTCCAACTCTTTTAACACACCTAATAGCTTCCAAAACAACCCTTATACATAGCCTAACCACCAGCCCACAAATTCTCACACAAAACACCCCCAAAATTCGACATTTCAACACTCTAAAACCTCCCTAAAACCCAATTTCGGGAAACACCATAAAACCATGTAAAAATCGGATATGTTGAACCTTATAGATAGTAAACAACTCATATATCATTAATAAATCAAAAGCTTTAGTTTAAGACAACAAAGATGACATTTTTAGTCTAAACTTTCAAAATACCAAAATGCAAAATCATGGGTTTTAAAGAAATCTAAGAGTACTAGCATGTAGAGGAAAGAGAGGACAAGTCGAATATATGTTTACCTTTCGAAAATCACCAAGGATGAGGAAGAATGGTGATGGAATAGCGGTTCCAATGGAGGGGGAGGTTTTGTCGTTGGAAAATTGAAGAAGAAGAAGATGATGGGGTTTTTTTTGGGTTTATTTGAATTATAAGGTAATAAAAATGGGTTTTATTTGATATTTACACAAATGCCATTAATGAATGGCTATTGGGCTTGGTTTAAAAGTTGGGTCCAACACCTTTGTTTTATTTGTAAACAAAACCCGAACCATTATTTAATTTATTTAAATTATAAAACGGAGCCCGAATAATATTAAAACATTAGTTTCACCCGACCCCAAAACCCGGGTGTTACATTAACCATGTGTTGTTTCTAAATTTTATAGGTTAAATATAAATGTTAAAAGCTTTAATTCAAATAATTTGCTTAGAACAACTGGTTTGCACGTTGGCCTTGCATGTTGATTACTTGGGTTCGAATTCTAGCAGCCTTAATTTGTGTTTTTAAGGTTTTTTTTTGAGTTAATATGTATAGCTTATATATAATTGTTAGTAGATTTGAATGAAGTAATCGGCTTAGCACAAGTGGCTCATGTGCATGGCTTGTTTGCTAGAGGTCTTGGGTTCGAATCTTAGTAGCACCAAATGTGGCTTTTAAGGTTTTTAGGGGGGTTTTTCAACCAAATTGGTAATGCCGCGTGGCACCATATGATTGGGTGAATAAAGTTAAATAAAATAATATAGTAGGAGAGAGAATGATTAAAAAATATTAAAAAATATTTAGAAAATACCACGTCAGCAAAATCGTTAGCTATTTAACGTCAGGACCGAAACAGGAGAACTATATAACAGAAGTGACGATTTTGCCGAAAAACATAATTTGGAGACTAAAATAGAAAACAGTAATAGTTTGGGGACCACCGGTGTAATTTTCCCTAAATTTTATTGGAGAGTATTAATTGATTTAAAAAAGTTATTACTATATTAATTAACGGCAAAGTGACTATTTTGTTATAAAACAATAATGTTAACATAATTTTTTTAAAACTTCAACTGTAAAAGAAGAAATTTACTCAAACTTCAATGATCATTTGTACAATTTACCCATCATTTAATTATCATTAACCATTTTAGGAAAAGGGAAGCAACCGTGGACCACTATATCTATAGCTTAGGATGAGAGGGATTGACCAAAAGCACTTGCCATGGAAGCTTCCAATTTTTCTTTTCGAATATTTCGAAATCCACTTATAGTTAATTTTTCTTTATATTTTCTTCGTTCAAACACTGTCCAATCAAGACCCATTTTGAGAATATGGCACGTTCCGTCATTTCCATGGGTCCCGGGACCCAAGAATTTCCTAGATTAATTGGCGACGAAAACGGTAATTTTTCTACCTTAAAAAAGAATAGAGAATCCTGTATTTTTTTGTATTTTTATTTATATTTTTATATAAAAAAATTAAATTTAGAATTTAAAATTAAATTTTAAATTTTATAATATATAATTAAAATTTAAAATTTATTTTTTTTTAATTTTAGGATACAGAAAGAGATATCGAAAAAGATAATAATAGGAGAGATTCTATGAACTTTCATGATCCAGAAATTAAATAAAAGGGAAAGAAAAACAAAAAACAAAGAGAAAGACGACAGTGTTGGCAGATATCAGCCATGTGGTTCAGATTCTCAATTTTGCTACCTCTTCTGATAACCCTTGCAGCCGCCGAGGATGTTGGTTTCATCTACAATGGATTCCGGTCGGCTAATCTAAGCCTCGATGGCATCGCGGAGTTCACTTCCAATGGACTCCTAAAGCTCACCAACGAAACCAGACAACAAAGTGGTCATGCTTTCTACCCTTACCTTATCAACTTCAAGAACACAACCAACGGTTCGGTTTTTTCCTTCTCCACCACCTTTGTCTTCGCTATTGTCTCCCAATATCCAAGTCTCAGCGGCCACGGAATCGCTTTCGTCGTTGCGCCCACCAGAGGCCTCCCCGGAGCTCTTCCGAGCCAGTATCTCGGACTCTTCAACGAATCCAGCAACGGCAAAGGAACTAACCATGTTTTTGCTGTCGAGCTCGATACGATACAGAGTACAGAGTTTAACGATACCAATGACAACCACGTTGGGATCGATATTAATGGGTTGAAGTCTGATAAATCGTCGCCTGCTGGTTATTACGAGGACGACGGCAGCCGGAAGTTAAAGAACCTGACTTTGATCAGTGGACAACGGATGCAAGTTTGGGTCGAGTACGATGGCGTAAACAAGAGAATCGATGTTACTTTAGCTCCGTTTAAGGTTCCCAAACCCAAGACTCCACTTTTGTCTTTGTCTCGTGATCTTTCTTCAATTGTTAACCGTGAGATGTATGTCGGGTTTTCATCGGCAACTGGTTCGGTTCTAGCATCTCATTATGTTTTGGGTTGGAGCTTTAAGATTAACGGTCAGACACAAGAGCTTAACCTGTCTCAACTTCCCAAGCTTCCTCGGATCGGACCGAAGAAAAGATCAAAGGTTTTGACTATAGGGTTGCCTTTGATTCTGGTGAGTTTGGCTTTGGCTGTAGTTTCTGGTGTTGTTTTTTTCATAAGAAGGAAGAGGAAGTTTGCTGAAATTGTTGAAGATTGGGAGCTTGAGTTCGGGCCTCATAGGTTCAAGTTCAAAGATCTATATGTTGCTACAAAAGGATTCAAAGACAAGGAATTGTTGGGTGCTGGTGGATTTGGTAGGGTATATAGAGGTGTTCTTCCGAACAACAAACTGGAGGTTGCAGTGAAAAGAGTCTCACATGAATCAAGGCAAGGGATAAAGGAATTTATTGCCGAAATTGTGAGCATCGGTCGTCTCCGTCACCGGAATCTAGTTCAACTTTTGGGGTATTGCCGGCGAAAAGGTGAACTACTTTTGGTCTATGACTACATGCCTAATGGAAGTCTTGATAAGTATCTATATGACCAGCCAGAGGTTACCCTTAGTTGGAAACAGAGATTCAAAGTCATCAAAGGTGTAGCATCAGGATTGTTTTATTTACATGGGGAATGGGAGCAAGTTGTGATTCATAGAGATGTTAAGGCCAGCAATGTTTTACTAGATGGTGAATTAAATGGAAGATTGGGCGATTTCGGGCTCGCTAGATTATACGATCACGGAACGGATCCACAAACAACTCATGTTGTGGGAACTCTCGGTTATTTGGCTCCGGAGCACACTCGAACCGGGAAAGCCACACCACGCACCGATGTGTTTGCTTTCGGTGCGTTTTTGCTCGAGGTTGCTTGCGGAAGAAGGCCAATCGAGACACAATCTTCGACGTCCGAAGATGTAATCTTGGTTGATTGGGTGTATTCTTGTTGGTCCAAAGGTGATATTTTGGAGGCCAAAGATCCGAATTTGGGTTCGGATTATGTAGCAGAGGAAGTCGGGTTGGTTTTAAAACTTGGCTTGCTGTGCTCTCATTCGGAGCCCGAAGCGAGGCCGACGATGCGTCAAGTTGTTCAGTTCTTAGAAGGGGACATTCCTTTCCCGGAATTATCGTCACTCAGTCTATCTTCCAGTGGATTAACGTTTGGACATCGAGAAGGGTTTGATGATTTTGCCATGTCGTATTCATCTTCCATTTGCAAGGGATTCACCCAATCAACTTCTGTGGCAGAGTCTCTACTTTCAGGAGGTCGATGATTGTAAAACATTTTAATTTTCTTTTCTTTTTTTCGTTCGATTCGTTTGCATAAATGTTAGCATACCAGCGCTTGTTTGAAAAACCATTTTGTTCTAGATTATTACAGAGTATAAATGTGGTATTTGTGTTTTTGTTTTTGGATGATGCCAAAAGTAACACTGTGCCACCGTCCATTGTCCAGATTTTGAATATTCTGCAATTGTGAAATGTGAAATGTGAAATGTGAAACTGACCGGCAGCAATATAATTTGGAGCATACTAACGAGTCCACGATGTCGGCTATTGACTCTAATTTCAATTTTTCAACACCTTTCTCGGTATCGACAATGCCATAAAATCCCATTAATCTTATTGGCAATGCTTTTAAAAACATGGATCATTACAAGTAGGCTAATAAAAACATACTTTTAAATGTAGATTATCGACGGAATAGACGATGATGATGTGTTTGAAGATCAAAATTGATTAAATTTGTAAAAGTCTATGTCTAATTTTATAAAAATTTTATAATTAAAACTAAACTGACAAAATGTATAAAAATTAAGGATTAAACATGCTATTATACCGATTAAAAAATGTAATATCCTCAAAATTTTGATATTAGACTACAGTGAACTTTTGATATTTTAGTCATCATTTTAATATCAAATATAGGTCATTAAACCAAAAGATGATAAATATGGATCAACAAAGATGTTGATTCATGTATGATTATAAGCTGTGGCTTATGTTAATTTTGGATTGAAAAGAGGTCGGATTGTTAAAAAGGCAGAATAAAAGGACTAAATTGAATTCACGCCAAAAGTTTGTTTTAGGTTGCACCGATGAAGAAAATTAGGGCATTTTGCATAAACGGGGTGACT